>CM057459.1:797857500-802857500 GCA_016271365.2 Neoceratodus forsteri | reverse complement strand
AAACAAGCAGTTCCTGCTCAAAGGTATTTGTAATCCTAGATTTCAATAAAATAAAAATAACATAAAAAATGATCAACCACTTGTTTTCCCTTTGGCATGCTTTCCTAACTGTGCTGTGCCTGTCTGACATTCCTTCTTAATAGTGTCAAAGGCAGACTATTATTCCTGGCAACTCCCTCTCACCTCCAGGTGTTCCTTTGCCTGCCTTTGCTCTACTGAGGTGGCTGGGTTTTAGTGCTGTATGTTTGGTGTTTGTGCTGCTTTAATGCCAATTTGTACAGTGCAATGCATGTTTCCAGGTGGGGGATGGATGTCAGCACATGGACATAAATGTGACTTCCAGGCACACTGTGAACATGAGCAGCATTGTGCAGAACACATGCATAATGCCATAGTGCATGCCCATGCATTACTCTGATGTCAGCAGACATCATGTGATGTCATGTCTACACTGCCCTGGAAATTGTGTTAACACTAGCACAAGCACTGCACAAACGCAGAACTCTAATATTCAAGCAATACATGCAAATGAGCTAATTTCGCTGTTTGTGCCTGAAATCCACATTTGCATGTTATTACTGGAATGTATTCAGTCATTTGCATGCCAAATTGTACCTGGAGCACATAAAAGGGGGAAGATAGCATCACACATCTTCCACAGGGGTACTGTAGGTGGTTAGAAGTAAGTGTGATTTGCAGTGGCCTACAACAAGGACAAAAGTGATCATAGCAATAGGTTTAAGCTGTAATAGGACTGGAATGCAGCTGTATTTGCCCATGTCCTTGGGTCTGTGATAAGTAGGCAGCTTACATTTTGCCTGACCCAGTCCTGCAAGGACAGGACACATAGATGTTCCAGCAATGTGGCTCTGTGGTCTGCATGCCACTGTACCTGTGCTCTGCTGTGTGTATACACTGGTCAGTGCTTTCCATCCTCCCCTTTCCAACAGGTATCATGATAGTAGAAGAAAGACAGCAAAGGAGGAGGTTTTTGGAGGTGGGGATAAAGGCCCTATCCCATGCCAACATGACCAGAAAGGACCTAGTGGTTGTGATAGGGGGACCAGGATCAAAATATCTCAGGCCTCGAATGAATTTACTGAGTCGGTGAATGTCACGGGAGGCAGGGACAGTGCTGTGGAGGTGGTCTGGAAAGGGCTATGGACCTGAAGAGGTGGACCACAGAAATAATTTTCAGGGCCTGGATTGACCTCCAAGCCACAGGCAGTGGGCCACGCACTACAACAGAGCATCTAGTCCCTGCAGAGCACATTATAGTTTGCATGCTGCAGCCAATAGCCTTAATGGTTATCCCCAGAGGTGACTATGAAAAGCAAAGTTAGACTGACCCAGCCATGTGAGTTACTGCCATAACCCCATCACTTTGAGGTCACATGTGCACATACACCAGTGGTGTTGGGGGTTGCATGCTTGTCAGGGGGGGCACATGCTATGGCGATGTGTGCCACAGCTGGTCAAACACAGGAGGTACTGCACAGATCTGTACTAGGTAGACTTTTCCTACTGTACCTCTATGCATGCACCCTGCATGGGCCTCAATACACCATGCAAGTGGTCCATCAGTGCTTCATGCACTGTCATTAAAGGTGTACAGTTTGAATGGTGTAGGCCACATGGTACTATTCCAGTATCCTGGTGGTGTGGACATCAACAGAGAAATCCCCTACTGAACAAAATGGATGTTGTATACTGTTATCACTGGTGATTTGAGGTGTGTGATGTGTTTAATGCAGTTTAAGTGTGTGTGTGTGTGTGTGTGTGTGTGTGTGTGTGTGTGTGTGTCTACACACAGTATACTGGGTCTGCATGCTGCCATGGTCAAGCCACAGGTATGTGCATTACTCAGCAATGTCCGTTTCTTCCTTCAACAGCCCAGTCCATGGTGCAGACACATAGAGGATGATCAGCAAGGTCAATCAAGACTGAATGCTGCCCCTGCAGCTGACCCCTGCTGTGGTACATCAGTAACTGTACAGTGATGTGGAGACATGTGGAGGAGTGGCGGCACCAAGATGTCTCCTATTCCAGCTCCAGCCCCAATAATGAGATCATCCCTGCTTTCCTTCCTGCCAATTGGGCCCAACCCACCCCCAGCATCACCACCACTGTGACGCTGTAGCCCAGTCACCACTGTGCAGTCCAAGGCCAGTGACCCCAGCCAAGTCACTGCTGTGCTGCCCTAGGCCAATCCCCCCAGCCAAGCAACTGTTGCTCCTCCCCAAGCCCATGGCCCTGGCCCAGCCAATGCTGTGCCTCTCTAGGCCAGTGTCCCTGGCTACGCCTCATGCTGCTGCATCATGCCAATCCTCTTAGCCAAGCCAGGGCTGTGATGCCCCAGGCTAATCCCCATGGCTCAGCCACTGCTGTGCTGCCCCAAACTAATATTCAAGGTGTACCACTGACTGTTGTGCCACCCCAGCACACACAAGGCACAGATCGAGCCTATCCCCTAGGACAGTCCATGCCAGCAGCAGGCAGCAGCTAACAGGCAGCTGTTGCAGGCTGCCATAGGAGCTCCAAATGGATTACATTCTACGATAGGCCACATACAAGCAATGCTGCAGGATCTTGTGCAGCTTGAAGAGGTTTCCATACAGAGCACATTACAGATTTGGAGGCTGGCTTCACCTGGATGGAGCAGTCCAGTGTGGCTGGCTTTGGCATGGTGGCCACCGGCATGCTGGAGGCCATGGCTATGCTCTCCAGGTATGTAGGTTCCACCACACTGCTGGCAGTTCCACTGTGGTGATTGTCACCCCATAGCAGACACCTCAGTGTTTGGCCATCTCCTGCAGTGCAGGCACACGTATGCCAAGACCCCCCAACACACCTCAAATACTGGCCCATGGCAGCTAAATGCCATGCACCCCTTGCATGACCTGCTCCTCAGAGGGTTCAGCACCCCACAGTGTCCATGCTGTGGGTAGCTCATGCCATCCCTATCCCTCATTGCATGGATGATGCCTCCCTGCTGCCCACCAGGACTCATCACATGGTTTTCAGCCATACATTGATGTGCCTTTGACTCCTGTGCCCTTCCCCAGATTTGTCACCTCATGCCTTGCTTTGTCACATCACAAACTCTGTTTCTACCCACCACCTGGGTGACATGTATTTATTATAAGTCCCCCTTCCCCCCTTGCCTGGATGGCTAATATTTATTTTGAGTCTCCTCCCCCACCTGGATGGCTTGTATTTATTTTGAATCTCTCTCTGACCCCCACCGGGATGACTTGCATTTATTTTACATCCTCGCTACCTTGATGACTCATATTTATTTTGAATCTCTGCCCCCCTCACCTGGATGACTTGTATTTATTTTGAATCCCTCATCCCTGCTTGGATGCCATTCTTTTACTCCCTGTATTCTTTCCCCATCATTTATTGTGTTACATTTTGTTACAGTGTTAGTCTCTTGTGTGATCTGTACTCACCGTCTGAGTCTGTAGAGGTTTTCAGTGAAGCAGTCTCTGCACTCGCTTGACCTCCCTCGCTTGACCTCCTGACCATCCTGGGGTCATGCCTACTGAGCTGATCCTGAATACCCTGGTCCACTGGCTGCACATCTGTTGCAGTGTTTC
Organism: Neoceratodus forsteri; assembly: GCA_016271365.2. Classification (NCBI taxonomy): domain Eukaryota; kingdom Metazoa; phylum Chordata; order Ceratodontiformes; family Ceratodontidae; genus Neoceratodus; species Neoceratodus forsteri. The sequence goes on along the minus strand of CM057459.1, from coordinate 802,853,898 downwards.
ATTCTGGGACTGGCATGTTTCCCTCTGGGACTGGCAGGCAAATTCCATGGTTCAGCATCTTGTTGTGCACTATGCAACAGGCAGGGAATAGGGTACAGATCTTCTGAGGATGTATTATGGGGCACCACCAGAATGGTCAAGGCATCTGAACTGCAACTTGACTTTACCAGATATCCACTCAATTACATTGCATGCAACAATGTGTGTCACGTTGTACCTATCCTCTGCAATAGCATCCAGCAGTGAAGGGGGGATGCACTGTCCCCTATCTAGGAAAAGGGCATTAGTTAGTGCCATATAGGGCAGCTGTGGTCTGGGAGCCTTGTGTGTATACTCACCAATAAAGTGCCTACTAGGTATATCCCTGCCTTCCAGCCTATGGCACAGAATAGCATTTAACCGAATGAAGGCATCCTGGGCACTGCTGAGATACCATGCCAGGACATTAGTGATGCACTGAGTTTCATCACACACCACCCGGCAGCTGATGGAGTGGACATTCTTTCTATTCACATAGCCCTTCACCCCATCCCTTGGGGGTACATGGATAGCAAGATGGGTGCAGACAATGGCACCCAGTATGGCTGGTAGGTGCCCATCCCAATATCATTTCTTCATGGTTGCTGTTCAGTCTACTGGTGTGGTAGGAAATATGATGAACTCCCTAGCATGAGCCAGTAGGGAATCTAGGAAATGGTCCAACAGTCATGAGGTGGCAGATTTTGTGTTACCTGTGGTGTCACCCATGGGTATCTTATAGGTTCCAGTGACCAGGAAGCACAGTGCTGCTGTCACCTTGAGCTCTATTGACACTGTATAGCTGTGGTGGGTTTCTGTCTGGAGCTACTCATGTAGCAGCTCCCACAGCTGCATGAACATGGCCCTGTTGATCCTGTATCACCCCCAATTTGTTTGTCACTGAGGACTTCAAATGCAACTCATTGGCAATACTTTCTGTTTGCAGCATAGCATCTCTGGGGCCTGTGCTGGAGCCCAGGGGGGCATTTGTCTGCTCCTCATCCTCCATGATATCCTCCATTGGGTACACAATTAGTGCCATTTAGATTGATGCAGTTCTGATCCCCCAAAAGCACACAGTGGGCTAGCACCAGGACACGGCCATAGTACTACGCAGCAGAGGGAATCAAGGACAAACAAGTATCAAGCACCCAAAGAAAAGACTGACCACATGGTACTGTAGTAATCATGTAAAAACTCACAAATTATTGAAGAAGATTTGAAAAACACAGACACAGTCATGGCTGTCTGGTGCTCAGATGACACTAACAACAATTGTTGATGTCATAGTAATTTGGAATGTCTGTCAGTTGGCTTGGATGAGCCCAAGCTTCAACAGATCAAGTGTCCAATAGATCAATAGTACATAAATAGTACACCATCACCATGACAACCAAAGTTGGCCATGCATATATGCTTCAATGTTAGGAAATAACATGTGCTTGTGTGAACTTGTTATTGGATTTTTATTTGGCTTCACTTGTTCCCATCCCTTTGTTGAGAAACTGGGATCGGAGAAATGAAGGCCCAGTGGAGGGCTAAGAAGAGCGCTGAGTAGCAGGAGGTGGGACAGATGGAGGATGGCCAAATGAACTAAGTGTTGAGTGAGTTTGGAGGTGTGCTCAAGTAGTGGTGGGGGGCAGAGTTATTCCCACCCATTGAACCATGGGCTAAAGCCCTCACATTCAATGAGAGGGAATAACATGTGCTAGTGCAAATTTGTTATTGACTTTTACTTTGTCTTTACTAGTTCCCACCCCTTTGTTGAGAGGCTAGGATCAGGGAAAATGAAGGCCCAAAAAGAAATAGCGTGAAAACCTCCTCCAAATCAGAGAGTGTGCATGGCAACATGCAGGACAGGAAAAAAATCCTGTGGGGGAAACCTCTGAGGAGACATGGTTGTCAGACTGCCCTTCCTCTGGGCATAGTAAGAGGAAGTAATCTTAAACTATGAGATGTAGACTCAGGCTTGGAGAATGACCATCTGGCAAGGAGAGGGGATGTTGATGTCTTGGTATCTGGAATCTTCTTCAAGGCAGAGGATTCATATGTGATTCATGTAGTTTAGGTGGGTAGTTCCTATGCATTTCAATGATGTGGAATGGGTCTTTGTCCCCAGAGGGTGACGAACTATGAAGCTGAGAATCCAGAAGGTTCATATCATGATTTCATACCCCATGTGGGCTGAGCTGGAATGGCGAGACCTCCACGTAGGTTTGCCATGGCAAGAAATCCATAGCAGTTGCACAAAGTACTAGGCCCTGCATGGGCTATATTGGAATTGACGAGACCCCCAAGTAGGACTGCTAAGGAAGGAATCCAAAATGTTCATGCGGTGAAGGTAAGGCCCCACGTGGGTTAAGCTGGAAATGGTGGAATGATCATGCAGGTCTTCCATGGGATTGAAACTGGAATGGTCGAACTGTAAGCTAGGCCCCCATGTGAGCCAAGCTGAAGAGGCAGGACTGCCACATAGGTCACCATGGGAAAGCATTGGAATGTTTGTATCAAGAGCTAGGCCCTCACATGGGCCATGCTGTGAATGGTGGGACCTCCACCTAGGTCCACCATGGGAAAGAATCCAGAATGGTTGTACCATAAGCTAGGCTCCAACGTGGGCTAAGCTGAGAAGTAGGACCTCCACATAGGTCCATCATAGGAAAAAGTCTTCAATGGTCATGTCGGGAGCTAGGCCGCCGAGAGCCAAGCCAGAATGATAGGACCTCCATGTAGATCCACTTTAGGAAGTCCATGCAAATGGTAGCATTATTGGAGATGAGGGAAGGCAAAGTAAGCTGGGTGGAGAAGCAACTAGAAGGGAAGACTTGAAGAGCTGTGATAGATATGAAGTTGTTGCTACAGAGGTAGGCATGGGCATTTGACCCTAGGATGGGCCTCGCTACAAAATCTGCAGAAGTGAAGGTAAAGACAACCACAGACTGTACAGCTAGATGTATTAAAGTTATTGCAAATTGCTTGATTTGCCATGAAGGTCAATGGCCAACCTTGGCTATCATGGCAGGAGTGAGGAAGAGCTCTAGGATTAGGTATGGTACAAGTAATGCTCATGGAGGCAGGAGTGGAGATCCTGGTTGAGATTCATAGAGGCGGATCAGGTGAGTGAGAGATGGATAACAGGCAAAGTGATGCAACATGGGAATAAGCTCTGCATAGCTGGCAGGACAGAGCTTGCTGGCCTGTAAAATGGTGGCAAAATAACTAATTGTCAAGGATGGACCAATCAATCCTTGTGTTGAAGTGGGTTAAGGGGGCAGCTGCTTTAGAAGAAAAGGAGCGGTGGTAGTCATAGAACTATGTGCCCCTGTATCTGACTCCCAAATCTACCAAGAGATATAGGTAAGAATCCACTTCCTGGCACGGGAAGGGGAAAGCAGAGCAGACTATGTCCCTGTATAGACTGAAGGCATGGATGAATTCCAGGACAGTCAATTTGTTGGTGAGCCGAGGGTCCTTGGACTTCAACAACACCGAGACATCCCCGCACAGGACAACTCTGCTCTCAAGAGTGTTGTGGGAGAACATAAGGAGGGAAATAAGGTTGATGTCCTTTCCCTTGATAACGTCCCTGCGTAGGTGACTCGGGATGAGGTGCACTGCATATATTATAGGCAAAGGATCATCTGTATGGGAAGATCTAAGATCCTGAGGAGGGAGTAAGGCTGAAGCTGTTGGACCATTGGAAGATGAGGGGACTGGAGGAGACACCACAGAATTACTGGAGAAACTGGTAGGCAAGGATGCAGGTAATCCAAGAGCAGGGAGGAAGGACTGCATACCTACATGAGCCTCGAGAGACAAAAGTCGAGTTTGCAAATCTGTTACAAATTGAGCAGCTGTTGCATATACAGGCGGCCTTCCAGGGAGATGAAGCGATTCTGGACATCGGATAGGGAAAAAGCCAGAGGAGTCAGAAGATTGCAGAGTTCAGCATAAGCATCAGGTACAGGCTGGAGCAATGATTCATTGAGAGGAAGAGAGTGATGCCAGGTGCGAAAGTAGCATGGAGGAATAAGTCAAACAATTCATGTTTCTTGGTGGACAGTGATAAAAAACATCCAGTCTCTTAAGTTCTGTTATGAGGCAAGGAATGCTACAGTCCTTTAAAGTGTAGCATGGTTTAGCGGGCCACTGCCGAAGGGTCGGCGGTTCCAGCAAGGAAAGGATTGTGGATGTACCCTCTGAGGGGTCAGGCGTAAGGCTACCTGATAAGGAGGTAGACACAAGACTTCCAGGCAGTGAAACAGGAGCGCCACAAAGTGGAATAGAATATACAACAGTAGTGCAAGACGGGTGACGGGGATGAAAGAAAATGAGCCTGGAAATCTCCATCAGCAGCAATGGTCTGTCACAGAGAACCTGAGGTGGTAGTGAATAGGACTCCATGTAGGGTGAAGTAAAAGGAAAAACCAGGATGCCAAGGCCTGGCTCCCAAGCCAATGATAGCAGGTAGCAGCTATGCAGACCCCCCACGTAGATCAGCAGTAAGCACACTATGCTCCGTGCAGGTAGAGGGAATCAATGCTGGTTACGAGAGACCTGTCCCTACAGAATGGCCTTTTGAGGGTGAATAAGGTGGCTAGAGGAGGATCCACACTGAGTTCATATCCCCATTAGGGGCAATGACACAGTAAAAGTGGATCTAGAACTGATATGGTGATAAGGAGGAAGTGAAAAAGCAGGAGAGAATCCTGGCCATTGAGACCCGAAACTGGGGACTGTTTCTGTAAGTGAAGTCAGTATACAGATAAGAGAGGTTAATCCAGAGCTTTGAGCATGAAAGTTGAGAAGTACCATGGAATCGCAGATCCCCAGGCTCAGGAAGTGCTGAGGAGTCATGGACAGGGTGCTGTGAATCTGTTCCAGTACTCACAGTAAAATAGGAAGGAGAAGTCCTCCGTAGGATTAGGGACAGGAGTACTGCAGGTTAATGGCCAGGGACAAGCAGGAGAATACGGAGTGAGTGAGAAGCAGAGGAGGAAGAAGGGACAGTCAGGAGGTGACATCAGTGTGCACCATCTGGAAGAAAGGTGGTGAGGAATGGAGAGAGAAATCAGGAGAAACCAGCCACGGCAGCAACAGAAAGATGCAGCAAAGAAACCAACCCTCAAAAGAAACAAAAATGGAAGCAACAGGGTATGAGGGAAGGAGTAGGGAGGAGGGATTGGATGAGGAGACAGGTACGGGTGGCTGCAGAGCTGCATGCCGAGAAAAGGGGGGAAGAAATGGAGCAGATGCAGGGGGACAGAAAGGGAAAGAGCCAGAGCGGAAGCACAAGGGGTGAACCAAACAACAAAGAAAGAGAGAGGGAGTAGCTAATGACCATGGGAGGGAGAGGGAAAATGGGAAGGTTACACGCGAGATAAGGAGCAAGCAGAGACAAGAGGAAAGGGAGCAGGTGGTGAGGCAGAAGGCAAAGGCATGAAAGCACAGCCACAGACCACGCAGCAGCTCGGTCCAAATGAACTAAGCGCTGAGTGAATTTGGAGGTGTGCTCAAGTATTGCTGGTGGCTGGAGTAATTTCCACCCATTGAACCACGAGGTAAAGCTCTCCCAAAATCATATTAAAGACTTAGCGTTCAATATAAAATCATCATGTTTTTTTTATTTTAGTCTTTTTTAACCAGATAAGGCCCACTTGACACAGGTGCCTGTTTTCCGGGGCGATCTGGGAGGTTAAGTGATTTGTTTAAAGTCACACAGTATGCAAGTGGAGGTTGTGAGAATCAAATCAAGGTCTGGTCTGCGGGATGTACTAAGCTCATTCACAGCTCGTTACTCTAACCTCTAGGTTGCTATGCCTATGAAACAAGATCATGAACATTCAAAAACATTTGGAAGTAAATGCACCAGACGGCCATGACTGTATCTGTGTTTTTCACATCTTCTTCAATAAATTGTGAGATTTTATAAGATTACATACCACCATGTGGACAGTCTTTATCTTTGGTGCTGGATATTGGTTTGTTCTTAGTACTGATCCCAAACTTTGGGTTTGCCCCTGTTAAGATCTGCTTTTTATACGTCTTAATTTGCACAGTGCTAAGTCAAACTAAATGCCGTTAGCTCAGTGCTAAATAATTAAATATGCTACGCAGAATATTCACATCACCACCCCTTTTTTCTGTTCTGAATACATTATATATGCACCCATGCACTATCATGACAGCTTGGTGCAGTATGAACAGCTGAGCATTGAATTTATGTGCAATTGCCCATTTGCACCAGCACAAAGCAGATGTGAACAGTGCAAATCATCTAAGAAAGGAGTGCAATAAGTCTTACTTTAACATCTTATTTAAAGATTTAATTTACATAAAATAAGTGTTTTTTGACATGGCCTTATAGTACAAGGGAATTCATATTAATTTTATCAGCACCAGTCATCCACAGGTGTTTTCACTTTGTAGTCATTGTAGAGATATTCATCTAAGCCAGGATGCAATTCTCATTAAAATGGAGACTGTCTTCCTCTTCTCTTAATGTCAAGTGCAAAGAAGTACGTCATTGCTATTTTGGAAGTTTACACGGTAGAATAATTTTGTGCTCAGTTACTTTCCTTTGGTAAATTATCTGTTACAACTATTTATTAGTTGCCAACCAGAATACAACAGCTTGTCAAGTGCCAACAAGAATGACATGTAGTGATCAATATTTTTGTTTACATTTTCTAAAGAGTAGTATTACATACACTCTCAGTGAATTTATTTTGATGCCATTACTGATGTCAGAAATGGACCTGGCCAGTCCAGCTTGGAGTAGGTTTACAGACAAAGAAACTGTTAGTTCTGTGTTGCAGATAATCACCATAGTTAGGAGACAGTATTGTGCAGTGGTTTAAGGCTCTGAGCTGCAAATCTGGAGATCTGGGTTTGAATCTCACAGCCCCCACTTGCATACTGTGTGACCCTAAGCAAGTCACTTAACTTCTCCTGTGCTCCCAGGTCACACCTATAAACAAGCTTTCAACTTAGTGTGCCACTCCTGTTTAAACAATTGCAAAAAAAAAAAAAAGTTACAGCTGAGGGTTGTATGTCTGAATACAACTTGAACAGGAAACATTACAATTGCAGATGTGTGTATGGGGGGGTCTACACTAAGTTAAAATTCATATACATATGCACAACAAAGACAATCACTGGTGGATGATTTAATGTTTGCTTGAATTTTGAAAATATTTTTCTTTGTTCCTTCCCACTGCAGTTTGTAATTCAATTGCTAAGCAGTGTCTACTATTGCACTGAACATTTAATTGTCTAATTAATTGTTTCTAGTTGAAAAATATGCACTACCAGAGTAAGAATGTTTATCTGGAAACCTGGGGCTGGAATTTGAAAGATGCTAAAAAATTTACTTGGAAGCTGGGACTGTGCAAAATAAGGATTTCCTTTCATACCCACAGGTTTTGCTGCATGCACACCATTTTCAAGGTAACCCATGATTTGAGTGACTCATTAAGAGCGAGCCCAAAAACTGCATGCATTTGAGTGAGGACACAAATGGCGGCAAATCCTTTTCCTCTTCCCTTAGTTGCTACGACCTTGGAAGTTGTTATTTAAGTAAAGGGGTACAGGGGGCAAAGTGCCCCGCAGAAAGCATTTGTCACAGTTTCGGCAATCACTCATATGTACGGTGTCATTTGTGTCCTTGCACAAATGTGTGCACTGTTTTTTGTCTCGCTCTTTCTGAGTCACCCAAATTACATAGAACCCACTTTCAAACGTGGAGCCATTATATGACCAGTTCCAATATATGCAGCAGCCTGCAGATGTTTTCCATGCACAACTGTGAAGGAATTCTATGCCTGATATTACCAGGCATAACATTCTTCTGGAGCGGCACATGTCATCCATGTGCATGAAATGCGGAAAAAAACATTTCTTCTGGAGCAGAGATTTTTTTTTCCCCACAGCACTAAATTGCATCGAGGGACTTAATCCCTGGGCTATGCCAGGCGCATTGGAATTTGGGCCTCTTGTGTCCAACCATGTGAGCAGAAAGCTCAGTGATAAGTTATTGGGGCAGTATTTAAGGGGGTTGGGTTTATTTTCCAGTAGATACATTTTTTATTTCTCAATAGAATTTCCAGTATGTTGTATAGTAGAAATTGTTTTGGGAGTAAATGAAAGTAACTCTTGACAATGTTGTTGTTTTTTTTTTCTTTCTTACAGAAAGGCATTGTGTGTTCAAAAAGAAATTATTTTGCATGTCTGACACAGTGCAGCATGAATAGTTTCATCTCCTTGTTCTCCCCTTCAGGTCAGAATGATGGGAATCTCAGGCCGCCCAGTGAGAATTGCCAGAATACCATATTTGAAAAGTTAAACACCTTATTTTACTACACTGAATGAGCTGACTGCTAATGTGTCATCTGAGTGTAAGAGTTGTGGTGGTGTGCTAGCTTGTTTTGTTATCGTCTGACCCTTTCACAGGAAATGAAAGCAAGGAAAATTTGGTTCTGCTAGAGGGGAGACTGGAATATTCACACTTTAGATTACAGTCATATGAAAATTAAGCAGACAACTACACAGTTGCTAATTAAATAATGTATAATGATATCAAAATTCAGAAAAAGTTGAATATTTTTATTACACTTTTTAAACCATCATGTGATCTTTTTTATGGATACAAAAAATAGGGTTCTATGTCATAGGGGCAATTGCTGAAAGGCAATCATTCTTATGGCAAGTGTATATCACCAGAATTGAATTTTGGCAATGTTCACATGCAGTGAAAGGAACAATGGATCAAGGACTCAGCGACAAAAAAATAAATTAAAATACCCATCTTGGGCTTGGCACAACAAAATATGCCTGCACCTGGATTTGAACCTTGCATCCCCGCCACCCCAGGCCAGCCCCAACCCCACCATGACATGGAGCCAGCTTGGTGGCAGACCTTGGCACCACCCCTCACAAGCCCTCCCACCCCTCGCTCGGCATGCTCACTCCCCCCACACACGTATACACATAGTGACATCCCGTCACCTTTCTTGAACCCTCCCCATCTGGCCACCCTCCCTACGCCCTCACCATTGGGGCAGTCACCTCAAGTGGGTTGCCATTTTGGTAAGTGCCCACTTGCGATGTGCCCACATTATGGTATACCAAACAATAGTATTAATACAGTCTATCTACAAAAAAAGTATCAAGACTGTGTTTTTGTTTTTTTCTGCCTTTATCAGAGCTAAAAATATGCATCGATAATATACTGAAAAAGCAGGTTCAAATAGCATTGATACATATGTAATAGTGTCAATACATAATAACAGCATTAACAGATTTGGTTCTTAATGGCTTGACTACAAGCTTTCATTTAAAACAAAATTACTTTTGTATCGCCAACAGTTCCAAAGTTAGATCTATAAAAATATAATTTCTTTAAAGTGGGATAACTTTGGAATCATTCAGAATAGAAACAGGTTTTTATAACTGAAAGTGTAGAATCAGCTTAGTTCATATATTGATAAGACATTACGGACCAGATAATCAAAGGGTAGCGCTGGGCGCAAATCCATTGTGCTGGACTAGCACCGAATTTGAACCCGACTGCAATATTCAAAGGGATATTGAGCGCTGGCGCTAGGTGTTAGCACCGATGCTAAATTATAATGTATGCAGGGGAGGGAATGAGGGGAGGAGCCCTGAATGCCGGCGCACTGGCATATTCAAAAGTATGGCGCGCGCAGCAAACATTGATGTGACCTCTAGTGCATTTCAAATACCACCAACAAAAAGCTGGTAGTAATGCAGCAGTCCCCCGACTCCTGACCTCCACCAATGTAAAATAAATATTTTCCCTGGTAGTCTAAGTGGCCCCCCCTCAACTTCCGACTGCGTGTAATGTACAATAAATATTTTCTCTGGTAGTCTAGTGGTCCCTCCCCAGCATGACTCCGACCTCCATATGATGTACAATAAATATTTTCCTGGTAGTCTAGTGGTCCCCCACCCCAGCATGTCTCCTGACCCCTTTTGATGTACAATAAATGTACCAGTAGTCTAGTGCTCCCCACCAGCTTGACTCCCGACGCCATGTAATGAAAAATAAATACTTTAGCTGGTAGTCTAGTGGTTCCCCACCCCGTACTCGACTCCCGACCGCCATATAATGTAAAATAAATACTTTCCTGGTAGTCTAGTATGTCCCCATCCCAGCATGACTCCGACCTCCATATGATGTAACATAAATATTTTCCCTGGTAGTCTAGTGGTCCCCACCCCCAGCATGACTCCCGACCTCCATTATGATGTAACATAAATACTTTTCCCTGGTAGTCTAGTGGTCCCCCAGCTCGATTCCGACCTCTGTTGAAAATAAAATCTATGACTTGTCCCTGGTAGTCTAGTGGTCCCCACCCAGCAGTGACTCCACCACCCCTCGATCTGACCCCCATAGACCAAGCCCGACCTGCTCAGCCCTCCTCTCACCTTCGGAGTCGAGCTTGGGGGACCACTAGACTACCAGGGAAAATATTTATGTTACATCATACGGAGGTTGGAAGTCATGCTGGGGGTGGGGACCACTAGACTACCAGGGAAAATATTTATGTTACATTACACGTAGGTCGGGAGTCTTGAGCTGAGTGGGGGGGACCACTAGACTAGCAGGGAAAGTATTTATTTTACATTACACGTGTGGTCGGAGTCGAGACGTGGGGGCCACTAGACTACCAGGGAAAGTATTTATTTTACATTACATGGTGGCGGGAGTCGAGCGGGGGCACTAGACTACCAGGGAAATATTTATTGTACATCATAACGGAGGTCGGGAGTCATGCTGGGGGTGGGGGCCACTAGACTACCAGGGAAAATATTTAATTTACAGTACACGGAGGTCGGGAGTCATGATGGGGTTGGGGGCCACTAGACTACCAGGGAACATTATGTATTTTACAGTACACAGGAGTTGTGCTGGGTGGGGGACCACTAGACTACCAGGGTTTACAGTGAATGTGGGGCTACTGGAGGTCGGGGAGCATGCTGGGGGGGGGGCCGCACTAGCTTACCAGGGTGTAACAGGCACACAATGGAACAGGGACAATGATGGCAGAAAAGGACTGCCTGTCCCAGCCAGACTGCCTTGTTCCACAACTGCTGGATATGCTGCATATCCTAGTTTCTAGTGACCCTACAGCCCATGGTCACCTGCCCCCACCAGGTTTGCCTTATGCCTGTCCCATGCATTGCATCTCCCACACTGTTTCACCCACTACTATACTGGGGTACTTATGTTGTTGGGGGAGGCATCCTTCAGGGCTTGTATGGCCACGGGCAGTGTGTCTTTGTTTAGCTATTGATCTGTATATGTATACTGTATGTGTGTATATATATATATATATATACACATATACATATATACGGTTCCTGCTTGCACAGCTGCATGGTTGTGTTGTATGCACTGACTGTGCCTGGAAACACACAGTTCCTGCTGCTTCCTGCCTGTACTTCTGTTATGACCAACAGGGGATGCTGTGGGCATGCCTTGGCCTGCAGCATCCAGCCTGTACTTCCATTCCGACCAAAAGGGGGAGCTTTGTGCTCCATGCAGTAGCATCGGGCAAACTGCATGGTAATGTATGCTAAGCAGCAGCTAATGAAATATACCTGTTTGCCCACGGATTATCTAAGTAGGCTCATTTGCATGGGAGCTTTGAATATAGCTCCCATTTGCCCCTGGCTAACCAGTTTGCACCGGGCTAATGTGTTAGCACTGTACAATCAGGTTAGCCCTGGGCAAACCTTACTTCAGCATAGCACAGTTCTGCAGTGTGTGGCTCACATTATTGTTTGCAGTCATACCTCTCAACTGTCCCTGATTTTCAGGGACATCCCTGATTTTACCTCACAGTTTTACTCTGTCCCTCCTAAACATTGTGTTTCCATGACCAAACAGTGGGTGTTGTAAGAATAAACTAACGTCAAACATTAATGTTACAGACATGTTCTTCCTTAGAAAATGTATTTTACACTAAACCACTTATTCTACCAGCTTCCTGAGTGGATATCATCAATTTTTCAGATGTGTCCCTGATTTTTTAAGCCTTGTTCCTGATTTATGAGGAAGAGGGTTGGGAGGTGTGTTTGCAGTAGATGTGAGACATCTCTGCAATCACGCACAATGTTCTACACCTGCAACACTGGCTTGCTACAGTCTAATGAGCTGCAGCTGCAGTTGCAGTTTGCACTTTCCTGTTGCTATATTCAGTGCTGTCTTATTCTCGGGCTATTTTTGCCCTGCACTCCCAGACCAGTTTGCCTAGCTTCCTTAGACTGCTATATGCAGAAGGATTAGCACTGGGCTATTTCCTTTTGAATATAGCTTGCTTCTTTGTGCTCCAGGCTAAGTTTGCCTTCCAGGCAGTGCTAATTTAGCCCTGGGGCAAAGTTTTGAATATCTGGCCCCACAACTGTTACCATATATTGATATAAAAACATAAAATGGTTTATTACATTTTTTAAATCCTGTTAGCATTAACAAAATATTATTATACATTTCATGTATGGTATTTCATAGACGTAATTGTGACATAGGATAAGAGAACTGTATTATAATGTATGGTCAAACATTAACTTTTAAAATCTGTTGTTTTATAGGGTTGTTGTATCATCGATGTGATGTCATGATGTTGTTAACTCATCTATAGTATGTCATATCGATGGTACAAGAAGGTGAAATGATCAGCACATTCCCTGAACTGCTATCCTTACTGAACAGGCCACGGCAATTATAGCTAGACCAGAGAGAGCAGTGGTGAGCTCAAAAGTAAGTATCAAGACCACAAATATTTGTTTTTGTTTAAATTGATCAGACCAATGCCCATACACTGTAAAAGACAATATATGGGCAACAATCAACCACTCTATTATCGCTTCTCATGGTTGCAATGACAACTTAAGAAAAGCTCTTGAGCTGCGTTCTCGAGATTTATCTAAGTTGTCGTAGCAACCACACAAAGCTATTATAGAGTGATTGTTCATCGATGCCCATATATTATCCTCTATGTTATTATCTATACATGTTGATTGGACTCCATGCTTTCATTTAAAAAAAGAAAAAAATCACAATTTCCAGTGATTAACACTTCAAATGTTACTGCTTTCAAATTATGTCAAGCATTATAAAATATCACAAAGGATTATTATTTTTTTAATTATCAGAACATATTAGTGCCCTGTCTTAGAATAAGCATATTCTTTTCTAGTCTGCTTTGTGCTTTGACTAAGGCAGACCTTGCTTAGTTGTGAGTTACTGTACTAAGACCCATTTTCTACTTTGAAGTCTTGGGGTCCTATTCTCAGAGCTCTCAGGGCAGTTCAAGGGGCTTGTGTCGCAATGATTGGTGCAAAGTGCCCCTTGCATCAAACAATGCCTTGGGAGCAATTCACAAAGGCATCCTGCATCTACCACAGGTAGGCTGCATAAAACAGGGCTTGTGGCACCCTTGCACCACACACTGGGCTATAGCATGGTGCCAGGGGGTTGCACCAGATGCAGGCTGCCAAATCCACTTAATCAAGATTCAGAAATCTCTCCCAGTGGGCAAATTTCTAGGTACCTTTAGACCAGCCAGGGCTGGTCTAAGAGTACTTAGAAATGTCCCCACTTGGAGAGGTTCCCTACTTGAGGCAATGTGCCTTAGTCCCCCCCTCCCCAGCCGTGATCCCCCATTATAATATAATAGGATACCTGAAACCCCCACTCCCTGACTTCCCCCATATAATGAATTAGTAAAATAAAGCCCCTCCTTAGTGGACTAGTGGACCCACTCACCAATGTCCCCATGAATCAAGTGTTTATGATATGTCCCTGGTCGGGTAGTGTACCGCCATCCCCGATTACACACTCAGTGATTGACGGTCATCACTGAGCACGTACTGTATACAGTATGTGCTCATTCAGAGCTCAGTCTGTGTCTGGCCATGGTGATGAGTGGTAGGCTGTGCCAGTCATCAGCTCAATTTGGGATGGGGGAGCGGGGTGGTGGGACACTGCCAGCCTGGGTGGGGGGCCACTATACCTTTGATGTTGCAATAATACAGCATAATGGGGTATTGGGGCTTGGTGGTGCAATAGATCACCAGGGATTTGAATACATAAATACATCTTGGGGACAATGGGGATTGGGGAGGGGCTACACTAGACCACCAGGGACATATAATGACCCCCTGTTCATGGAGACTGCAGGGAGAGTGGTCCACTAGTGCATCAGAGAGGGGGGTTATTTTACTAATTGTGGTCATCGGGGATCAGAGGCTCCACTAGACCACCAGGAAATGTTTGTGGACATTGTCTCACATCTGCCCGGCTTGTGGCTTACGGCGCCCCATCTAAGTATGCCCTCTGTTTGGCACACTGCTAGGGTTGCCGCAAGCCATGGGACTTTGCCACCGGGACACCACCCAATCGAGAATATGGCACCGTGCTCTGGCACACCCCAGTTTTCTGCAGCCCTAGAGTGCCACAACTTGCAGCTATCGAAGGGCTTTTTGAGAATTGGGCCCTAGATATCTGCATGTTCTTCTCTTTCTCTTATCCTTGTCCTGCAAAAAAACATAAAGTTGGCCCAAGAAATGTTTTCCTGTGTGTTAATTTAGTTGGGAATAGTAGTTTTGAGGCAGGGCTCAGAAGACATATGTCTCAGACTAGTTCTGTTGATTTCCAGAACAAGGATAAGAGTGACTGAACTTTAACAGAAACAAAAGTTATTTTTCTATAAAGTTAGCTTCTGTCATAAATGTAGAGCAACACAATTCTTTTTCTTTTTTTTCCATATTGCTTTGTTCCCTTGAGGTATCCAGGCAGGACTTCTCAGTTTCCATCCCCACCCCTCCCTAACAGCCACAGCCTCCCCTGGCACTCATCGACCAAGGAGCCCAATATATCACCCCCCCTCTCCATTGTGGGGCCAGGAAGGGGAGGGTCATCCTCCCCCCACCTGGAACATGAGACTTTTTCTATGTGCAGTTTGGGTTTAATGGTATTTGCCAGGAATTAACAAGAGGTCTTCTGAGTCGCTGAATGGACATATTAAACAACCAAAAATAAAATCCATGATGTTTACATATCAATTGTTACAAAAAAAAAAGGATTGAGAAGTTAAATCATGAAGTTCTTATAGTCTTTCTCAGTGATGCTGTCTCTTATTTACTAAGCCAAACTGTGTGTATGGTGGTTGTGGGGGTGGCAGTAAAAGTGTGTCCAAAGCTGTTGGAGTTGTTAGGGGGTTGGTAAATCTGTGTGCCCAGTCTACGATTGACTACAAGTGAGTCTTGTTGTTTGGAGAGAAAGAGAGAAATTGCGTCCAAACTTGGGCTGTGTTGAACTTGTTTGCACATTTGGGTGTAATCATTTCTGGTGTTGGGGCTTTGCACCTGCGTGTATGCAGTTGGGTGAGGGCCTAAAAGAGTGCCTGAAGCAGGGGCCGGGTTAACCTGTTTATACAATGACTGGGGAGCTATATGTGGGTCTGGTGCTTGGGGAAATGAAACTGTACTAGTTAACTATTTGGTGTTGGAAGAGTAGAACCACTGTAAACAATTTAGGGAGCATTAGTGAAAAGCAGTGCTAATGCATCAAAGCCCTCCCTACTGGATGCTGTATAAAAACTATAAACGTGAGGATGAATGTGACCCTCAAATAAATAAAATTGCAAAACCAAGACTGACGGGGTAATTAGGCCAGCAACAAAAATGTAAAAATATACAATATTGCACTCCTTTACATACCAAAGATTGCTATATTATCATATCTACAACACTAACAAACCCACAAAAGCCACTAGTCAAATGTAATATTTATTAATTTGGTTACCAGAAAGACCACTGGGCAGCAGGTGCCTCTTTAGAAGGCTGATCTTAAAGTAAATATGTAATAACCAATAAAAGAATGCACAGCAACAAGCATTATTGACAGGAAAGAGTAAAACAGTAGCATCCATGCAATGAATTCAGGTGAAATTTCAAACGGTAGTTTGAGTTCCCCATTTCCATAAATTCAGCAGAAAAAGAGATGAAAAGCATTTTATTTTCATAAAGGTTTGTTCCGCATCCATCTTCAGTGCATCTTAGGCTGCTTCCAGCTACGGTCCAGCCCATTGCTCCACTAACACTGCCACTGGCCCAGTCCATCATAGTTCTTCACGCCATTGTTGGGGTTCCAGAGAATGGTGGTTTTCCCCTGGGCCCAAACCAGGATAAAAATGCAGGAGTCAGGGCTGCACAGCCTAGAGCCCAGGCATACTGGCAGCTGTCATCCTTGGTCAGGACATGGATTTCCTTCCTATATTTTCTGTCTGATTCATCTCTTCTCCTTGTGGGGTATGCACAGCCGTTTGTTGGCCTTGCACAAAAACAGCATTCCCCTGTGGAAGGATCAAGCTCCCCAGCACAACCACAGGGGTCATTGTGGTGCCAGAACCCACTGCCAGCCCTTCCCAATTGTGGTCCACTATGAGCAAACTGCATCGGTTCCTGAACCCAGGTTGCTACATGGCAGTGAAATGCATGCACACTGGGCCATTGGGGTAGCCAAGGGTTCCAAAGCTTGATAGCTAGATAGGAGTAAGTATGCTGGCCTGGACTGCCTGCTTACACAGCAAAGCAACATTTCACTTAAGAAGAAATAATATACAATGAGAAACAGACACAGGAGAAACATTTTATTTAACAGAGAGGAACTCTCACTACAAGCCACTTTCCAAGTCATGATACCCATAAAAATATTATATCATTGAGCAAAGGACATCCAGCCAAGATTATAATATTTATCACAATGAAGTGCACACTATTTCTTCTCTGGTACAAGTGACAAGCCCTGATATAAACCAAAACATTTTAAAAAATTGATAGTGTGCTTCATAGGCAGCCAAATAATTTAGAATCCTGTTTTTTTAAGAAAGTATTACACTTTTAACTGCCAATTTTCTTGGTTTTGTGTATAAAGTTATTTCAGTTCCAATACAACAGTTCTGAATGCAAATGTGTAGATTTCATCAAAACTCTATACTGTCATGATAAATCAGACCACTATGAAGGGTTAGACCTTAATAATGTACTTGAAGCTAGGCATGGTTTAAAAGGAGTATTGTCTATTAATACATGCTCTAAAGAAGGCTTCACAGAACCCAGGGCTAGATTCACAAAAAATTGCAAAAGTTTGTGTTGCACTTTGTGATTGCCCAGGTGTTAAATGTTGCTATTCACAGTTGGATAGTGCATCATGCTATCTGACTGTGAGTAGTGCCAGGTTTACATGACGCTAACCCCAATATTGCAGTGCTAACCCCACTAGCACTGCCCCCACATGGAACCAGAAGTATAGCTCTGCAATGAATAGTGCAAGTGTCCTATGTCATATTCACTAAAGCAGCCATGTATATGAGCCCATTGGGCATGCAAGTAGAGAAGTGTGAAGTTCAGAAACTCTGCTCCATGGTTTAATTCATGGATTTCCCTCATTTCATTGAGTTAATCTGTGGATATGAAGTCTAACTTTGTGCAAAACTGATAACTCCTCCAAATGGTGGATTTGGCATCTCTGCCGACAGAGTTGCAACTCCACCTAGTTGCACAGAATAAGTTGTTCAAAGTAAAATTGTCCTTGGTGTCTACTGGTCCCCCCCACCCCGCCGATTGATGGCTGGATATTTTCCTGCTGCCTAGTGGCCCCCCTCACTGATCGCTGGTCTAATCTTTACCTGGTATCTAGTGGTCTCCCCCACCCTGCCAATCACTGGTCTGATGTAAAAAAGACACTTTCCCTGGTATCTAATGGTCCCCCCTCACCGATCACAGGCCCCATGTTAATTATGACACTTTCCCTGGTCTATAGTGATCCCTCTCCCCACCCGCACCCATGCCAGATCTTGGCAATGATTCCCTGGTGTCCAGTGGTCCTTCTCTCACCTGACCACCCACCAGACTAAATTATATACTTTTCCTGGTGTCCAGTGGTCTCCCAATCCCGATCTCCTATAGTAGTTAAGTCCCTGGTATTTAGTGGACCCCCCTTCCTATGCCTAATCCCCTGTAATAAAAAAAAACGGTACACTCCCTGGTGTCTAGTGGTCCCCCCAACCCACACCCAGACATGTGATTCCCCATCACCCCACTTTCTGCCACCCTGACTCCTAGCCAGCGACCAGCACAGCTCTCTGCTGTCCACCATGGCTGGCTGCTGAGTGAGCTGCCAATGAATGAGTGTGTACTTGTACAAGTACACTCTCATTCATTGACAGCTCAGTTGATGGCCAGCCATGGTGGAGACAAGATTGGAGGGCTGTGCCAGTCACTTGCTCAGAGTGGGGGGTTGCAGCATGCAATTCCTCCACATCCTGACCTCGAGCCAGTGACTGGCACAGCCCTCCGCTCTTGTCTCCACCATGGCCAGCTGCCATGTCGATGAATGAGAGTGTACTTGTACACGTACATGCTCATTCATAGACAGCTCTGTCAGTGACCTGCCGTGGTGCCATAGTGAGGGCTGTGCTGGTCACTGTCTCAGGATCGGGTTGAGGGGATGCAGTGTGGAGGGACACTACCTGATGAGGGGGCGGAGAGTCCACTCGACACCAGAGAATGGACTACCTATTTTTTTTATTACAGGGGATTGGGGAGAGGGAAGGGGCTCTGCTAGACACCATGGAATTAATTACTACAGGGGATAGGAATGAAGAGGCATCACTGGACACCAGAGAATGTGTACAGTTTTGTCTGATGGGTAATTGGGTAGGGGAGGGACCACCGGACACCAGGGAATCATTATGTCAAGATCTGGCATGGGTGTGGGTGGGGGACAGCACCACTGGATACCAGAGAATCATTGTCAAGATCAGGCATGGATACAGGTGGGGGAGGAACAGCTAGACCCCAGGGAAGGTGCCATAAATTAACATTGGGCTAGCGATTAGCAAGGGGAAGACCACTAGACACCAGGGAAACAAGTGAAGTGTCTTTCTGCTATTAGTGGGGGGGGCAATTAGACACCAGGGAAAAATTGGGCTGGCTATCAGCGGGGAGGGGGATCACCACACAACAAGCAATAATCAGCATCAGGTGGAGATCAGCAGGTGGGGGCAGAATTCACTGTTTGTAGCCTCACCTTGCCTTTTTTTATGTGCTATTTGCATTAAAAAATCCAAAAGCAAGGCGAAGTTACAAACTGCGAATTTCCTGTTGAACAGGAAAAGTTCACAGAATGACCTGCAGAGGCAGATTTGGTGACTTCGCAAGAAATTACTATCACCGCACTCCCTCCCTCCCTCCAATTGCTGATGGTAGCCCAATTAGGTGGGTTAGAGATTTAAGCCCTGTTTGCCAGATGCAGCGGCTAGTGCAGTGAAGTGCAACAAAGTGAATTGAGTCTGAGGGAGTGTGGCAGGTTCCCTCAGGTTGTATCGCTGTGCACAAATCTATACTGGAGCCGCTTACTGTCCTGCAAGGAGGAGGCAGAGTGCTGTCTAAGGGGAGATTTCTAAGGTTCTGAGAACTACCAACATTAGCACCTGTACCACCTCTACTGATCCTTAAAAGGGCTGTGAGTCTGTTGATCTAGAGATTAACTATTTAAGTCAATGCCACTGCTGACTGTGTATAGCTTATGTGCAGCTGCTATGCTATCTGCTGCTGTTGTTTTTATAGTTTCTGCATTTGTCATTTTTAACTGACTCCTACTGCCATTTCAAATGTGTCTGCTGCTGCTGTTTTGAACTGTTTACTGCTGCTGTTTTTAACATTGTGTTTCTGCTGCAACTGAACTGTCTACAGCTTTTGTTTTCAAACTGAGTGTTGCCTTTTTTAATGCTGCAATCATCATTGAATCCTGTTCTGTGAATGCCTCTGCGTGGAAGTGTTGCACAAACTACAATTACAGTGTGTGCATTACTACATTGTGCCCTTAGCTCCAATAAGTCAGCACTGTGCTCCTTTCCAAGTGGGCTCCTCAGTTATTAGAGTTGCCTAGCAATTGACACCTTGCTGCAGCTGCACCTCATCTACTGCCTAGCCACACTCCCTGCCCCTGATTGGTGGTGGCAGCCCAATTAGGTGGGTTGGGAATTTGAGCCCTGTTTGCCAGACACGGTGGCGTCTGGTGCATCAACTAGTGTGGTGAAGTGCAACAAACTGAGTCTGAGGGAGTGTGGCAGACTCCCTCAGGTCGTATCGCTGTGCACTACTCTAGCTGGAGCCACTTAGTGTCTGGCAAGAAGGAGGCAGAGTGCTGTTTAAGGGGAGATTTCTGAGGTGCTGAGATCTGGCACCATTAGCACTGGTACCACCTGAATTGATCTGTAGAAGGGATGTGGGTCTGTTGTGTAACTATTCAAGTCCATGCCACGGCTGACTGTGTATAGCTTATGTGCAGCTACTAAGCTATCTACTGCTGTCATTTTAATAGTGTCTGCATTTGCTGTTTCTAACCGACTGCTACTGCCATTTTGAATTTTGCCTACTGCTCCTGTTTTGAACTGTTTGCTGCTGCCACTTTTAACATTGTGCTTCTGCTGCAATTGAACTGTCTGCAGCTTTTGTTTTCAAACTCAGTGTTGCCTGTGTTAATGCTGCATTCACCTTTGAATCCTGTTCTGTGAATGACTTTGCCTGAAAGTGCTGCACAGACTGCAATTACAGTGTGTGCTTTATTACATTGTGCCCCTAGCTCCAATAAGTTGGCACTGTGCTCCTTTCCAAGTGAGCTCCCTGGTTATTAGAGTTGCCTAGTAATTGACACCTTGCTGCAGCTGCATCTCGTCTACTGCCTAGCCACACATCCTCCCCCCCAATTGGTGGTGGCAGCCCAATGAGGTGGGTTAGGGATTTAAGCCCTGTTTGCAAGATGTGGTGGCATCTGATGCAGTGGCTAGTGCAGCAAAGTGAATTGAGTCTGAGGGAGTCCGAGGGAGCCAAGGAGCTGGGGCAGGAAATGTCCAGTTTATGTAAAGTATTTGTTGTTTCTGTGAGCTACTTATACTGAAAGGTTTATCATGACCTTGTGTTTAAAACATTAAGGTGGAATGCATTTGTACTCTGTGGATTACTGTTATTAAGTTATGTTAGTTTATGTATTGTTATGCCTTATAGGGGTGGAGAGAGCGACTTATCTGATTTTACTTATTTAGTGGTGTGTGGTCATGCTGATTTGGATCCCCAGGGCTTGTTATTGCATCAAAATAGGGCATTGCATGAGTGTGGCTCCTATGTTATATCTATATCAAAATTACTTATTAAGAGGGGCATGGGAAATTAAGTTTTTTCACCAGGATGGTTGTACTATTGCAATTACTTGCATTGTCAGGTGATATTGAGCTTAATCCAGGGACTGGTAATTCTATGAACCTGAGCAACACTGATATCTGGCCTTGGTATACTGCCCACGGTATGAAAATAATCCACTTAATTGAGTGAAGTTTAATCCCCAAGTTGGCTGCTATTGAACATCTTACTTACACATATGACCCTGACTTGATTGTTTTATCTGAATCATGGCTAAAACCTATGGTCCCAGATGCAGTATGTAATATTCCTGCATACTCGATATTTAGGGCTGACAGGACAAGCCAGGTAAGAAAAGGGGGGGGGGTACTATAAAGAGTCAATGGAATTGAGCATTTCAATAGTAGTGTTGAATGTGACAGTTCAAATGATTGGTTGCTTACCTGGGTAACTTTGGAGGTAGAAAACAGGTAATACTTGGGTGTTTATATAACCCCCTCAATATGGGCTTCCTGGTTTGTGGGATGTCCTTGAAAATAGTTCTCAATATTTGTCTACTCATGGTTTTGTTTTGCTGGGTGATGTTAATCTATATTGAGTGATTTCAGAAGACCTTGGTTTCGAAACTTCCATTCAGTCATTTAACTTGTTTCAAACAATTTCCAAACCAACTAGACTGAATGTGAAATCAGGCAGACACTCTGTCTTGTATTGGATAATTAACAATCATTTGCAAATGATATTTTCATCTGGAGTGTTACCTGATTCCACAAGTGATCATCAAGCAATTTGCTGTGTTCTTAACTTTAAACGTCCAACAGTTCCCCTTTGTTTTCTTCATTTCCATTATTCTAAGAAAGTTGATGTCAATGCCTTACAGTTGAAATTATCTCAGATTGATTGGTCCTTAATTGATGTTATTCTGGATTCAGTTTGTGCTTTGGATTATTTATATAAGGAATTACTACCCATTCAAAATTATTTATTTCCCTTACGGAAACTTTGCATTAAAGAGAAGTTCAATAGTTTGTTTACCTCTGAAATTAAGGAATTGATCAAAGCAAGGAACTTAGCTTGGGCTAATTATAAACTACTTCCTTCTGTTTTTCATTTGCATAGCTATAGATACTTATGAAATAAGGCTAGCCAATTAATAAGGAATGCTAAAAATGTGTTTATCAAAAACAACTTGATGAGAATTTGACTAATCCAAAATCATTTTGGAAGTCCACGAATTCCTCACTATCGCCAAAGGAAAAATCCTCCATTCAGAGGTTGGTAACCCCAGATGGAATAGTTACTGACCCTATTGAAATGTCTAACCTGTTACATGCAAAGATTTCTGATTTATCAAATCATTGGTCTGACAGTCAGCTGACGGTTAATACTATTAATGAAGATTTATTTTCTGGTGGAAGGCCCCCTTTTTACTTTTGTAAGATAGCTCGAAAAGAAGTCTCAAAATTGCTTCTCACTATCCATAACAGATACAGTGACTGTGGTGAGGGCTTGGACAGATGGTTTGTCAGATTAACTGCCCCGTTTATAGCGAGATCTTTATGTTCTATTTTTAATCTGTGTTAGATTACGGGCTCTTTTCCTTCTACTTGGAAGGATGCCAGAGTACTTCCAATTCCAAAAGAAACTAGAGCTGAGTGTTTGAATGACTTCAGATCCATTTCAATCATCAATCCTCTGAGTAAGGTATTAGAAAAAATAATTTCAATTCAAATTACTCTTTATCTTGAGAAGTACAATGTTTTATGTTCGGAACAACATGGTTTCTGGTGAAACCATGGGATGGAGTCTGCCTTAATCAGGTTCATAAACACCACCCTCAGAGGTTTTTGACAAGGGCCTTATGTTGGGGGCTGTCTTCATGGACCTGAACAAGGCATTTGATCTTATTGATCACTCCATGTTATGTTCCAAACTAGCTGAGTTGGGTTTCTCTAAGAATGTTGTTCTTAGGTTTCAGAATTATTTGTTTAATCGGACTCAATTTGTTAGCATAAGTCCTTCTGTTTCTTCTATTTTTCCAGTTAAATCTGGTGTGCCTCAGGGATCGATATTGGGTCCTTTATTATTTTCCCATTTTGTTAATCAATTACCCTTCCTCTGTAAATCCTGGGAGTGTTTACACAGACTATTTGATTCTTTATTCACAAGCTACTCATATCTCTAGTTTAACATCTGTTCTACAATCTGAATTTACTGATATTTGCAATTGGTTTAGGGCAAAATCTCAATAAGACTAAATCAAGGTTGTTTTGTTCTCCTAATAGTTTAAAAGACAATTAAAGTTTATTCATAATGCGGAAGGTATGGCAATTGAACAAGTTTATGAATTTAAATACTTAGATGTTCATCTTGACCCTTGCCCAACACTCCAGGCTCAGGTTAAGGTTGTCTGTAGAACTATTAACCAAAAACCCTCGCTTATTATATAAATTAAAAAAAATGCTTTTCTTTTGACACCAGATGAGTAATGGCAATAGGAATCTTGTTACCTCATATTGATTATGTAGGTGGGTTATATTACAAGTTATCAGTTAAAGAAAGAAATGCACTTTCTACATTGTATAATAATATCCACCATTTTAACTTGGGACCTTCCCTTATGCACCCATTACTGTCTCCTATATTCCCAACTAGGGTTGTTATCCCCAAAATCTAGGTTTAGTTATTCTTTTGGGTGCTTAATTTTTAATTCACTTTATTCAAAAACATTATTTCCTTAGAGTAATCTGGTTACTGTTCATGACACTGCTTTAAATTTAAGGTCTTTAAAAGGGACACTTCTTTATGCACCCCCCTTCAAAACTAAAGCTGGGTCTCGTACTTTTACTTATGCTGCCCTTCCATTTTGGAATATGTTACCTGAGAATGTTAGATCAACCTCCTCCCTTCCAATTTTTAAGTCTAACCTAAAAAGTTTCTTACAGGAATGTGATGTTTGTACTTGTTTTTCGTTGTGCATTTGTGTTGTATTGTTATATTGTTTGTATGTCCTATTGTGTATTCTTGTTACTTCTCAGGATGGATCTGAAAATGGATTTATTCCAGTATCCTTACCCAGTCAGCAGAATAAAAATGAAAAATGAAAAAATTTAATTAGCTAGCGAATTAAAACTTAATTGCCTCTCTACATACAAGGAGGTATGTGACCATTTACATGCCCATTATGGGCCCATTTACATGGGCTGCACTAGAGTGTAATGCACCTCCCAGCCCCTGCTCCAGAGGCAGACCTGTGATCATGTTGTCTCGTGGCCTACTTCCCATTATCATCAGCCCGAGTAAAAAATATAAAGTGTCCCTGTTGCCAGTGGTCCCCCCACCACTGATCACTGGCCTGATAAAAAATGGAAATGTCCCTGGTGGTAGTTGCCCCTGATCGCTGATTGCTGGCCCAAAAATAAAAATAGAAGTGTCCCTGGTGCCAGTTATCTCCCACTCCCATGATCACCAGCCCAAGTAAAATAAGTAAGTGTCCCTGGTGCCAGTGGTTCTTCTGCCACCCGATGCCCAGCCCAACATAGATACAATATTCTATGGCGGCTAGTGGTCCCTTCCCCCACCCAATCCCAGTCCCTGGTGTGACATACCACCCCATTCTGATCCCCTGCATATAATATTTAAACATTTCTCTGATGGTCTGGTGGCCCCCTCCTATCCCTGATTTCCTATATAGTGAAATTAGAACTTTCCCTGTTGGTCTAGTGAACCCCCACCCCCACCTTGGCAGGTAATGTGCCACAGCCACAGTCCCCAAAATCCCAACCCCCATATGATGACAAACATAGCCTTCTACTCTCCACCATGGCCAGCTGCCAGCTAAACTGTCAATGAGCCCATATTGTATAGAATACATGCTCATTGACAACTCAGTCAGTGGCCGGCCATAGTAGAGAGTGAAGGGCAGTGCTAGTCACCAGCTGGGGTCAGGATGGTGGGGGGAGTGGGGTGGTGGGACACTACCTTCCAGGGTGGAGGGGCTCGGGTTCCACTAGCCACCAGAGAAAGTCTAATTC
This sequence comes from Neoceratodus forsteri, assembly GCA_016271365.2. Lineage (NCBI taxonomy): Eukaryota > Metazoa > Chordata > Ceratodontiformes > Ceratodontidae > Neoceratodus > Neoceratodus forsteri. Next base: position 802,828,615 of record CM057459.1, on the reverse strand, counting down.
ACTAAACAGGGGATCAGAGATTGGGAGGGTTCTAGACCACGGAAATAATTAAATGTAGTATGTAGCAGATCAGAATGGGAGCTATAATTCTTAATGAGATGTGTTGACTGTTGGCCGGTGTTTGCCCTGATTGTCCGGTGTTCCTTGTCAGAGCGGGTCTTTCCTGATGTCTTGAAGGAGGCATTGGTGAGACCCCTTCTGAAAAAACCATCGTTGGACCCTGATGTCAAGGCAAATTACCGTCCTATCGCCAATCCTCCATTTTTAGGTAAGATTGTCGAGAAGGTGGTGGCTCTTCAGCTTGAGGAGCATCTCGTGGCCCACAATCATTATGAGCTGCTCCAGTCTGGGTTCCAAGCAAGGCATAGCACAGAAACTGCACTAGTTCAGGTGCACAATGACCTCCTTAGGGCTAGAGATTGAGGGGAGGGGACAATTCTCATTCTCCTCGATCTCTCTTCAGCATTTGATATGGTGGAACATCGAGTGTTACTTGACCGCCTAAAGGCATTCTGTGGACTCGCCGGCTCTGTCATCTGCTGGTTTGAATCTTTTTTATCTAACAGGAGGCAGTGGGTAGTGATGGGGAATTTCTCCTCCTCCCTTGACCACCTGTTGTGTAGAGTTCCCCAGGGTTCGGTCTTGTCACCGATATTGTTTGCCATGTACATGCTACCCCTGGGAGAGCTCATAAGGAAGTACAGCTTGGGTTTTCACTGCTATGCTGATGATACCCACCTGTACTTTTCCTTTGCCCCTGGAACATCTTGTGCAGTAGAAGTGCTTAACGGCTGCTTTGCTGAAATCAATGACTGGATGGCCTCCAGCTGGTTGCGACTGAACCCCAGTAAAATGGAGGTCTGGTGGTGGAGTCAAACAGAGGGCATGATAGGTTGGCCTCTGGTGCAGAGACAGGACTTTGCCTTGGCTCTATACCATTGAAGGCCTCCTCTAGGGTGTGTGATCTGGGTGTTATTCTTGACAGCGGTTTGACACATGAGTTTCAGGTGGCTTCCATTGTCTGTACTAGCTTTTATCAGCTGAGGAATATTGCCAGGATCAAGCCCTTAGTTCCGCCACTGGACATCCCCACTTTGGTGCATGCCTTCGTGATGTCCAGGCTTGACTACTTTAATGCACTCTATCTCGGGGTTTTTGGGGGTACCTTGTGCCGACTGCTGCTGGTGCAGAATGCGGCAGTGAGGTTGTTGACAGGACAGTCTAAATACTGTCATATTACTCTGGTGCTGCATCAACTGCACTGGCTGCTGGTTAGGTGGAGGGTCCTCTTTAAGGTGGGTTTGCTCACCTTTAAAGCCCTACATGGCCTGGGCTCTGGCTACCTGAGTGACCTTCTTACACCTGCTGTCTCGATCTGCTCCCTCCACTCCTCCTTTAGGGGCCTCCTCGCAATTCCCAGGACAAGGCTAAGAACTGCTGGTGACAGAGCATTTAGTGTCGCTGTCCCCATCCTGTGGAATTTGCTCTCTTTAGTTGTTAGGGAGGCCCCTTCTGTTGAGGTATTTAAGGCCTGCCTCAAGGCATTCTTGTATGATCAGGCATTTCTGGACTATTTTTTATAGTTCATATTTGTTTTTAAAAAAAATTTGATGTTTACTTTACTTTTAGAGACTCTAAATGTAGCTGTAGCTGAGGGTAGCAAATTGTGTAGCAAATTTTGTTTTAACTTGTTTGGAGCAGTGTATTTAATTGATTATTATTGTACTGTGCTGCATTTATTTGATTGATGTACGACGCTCAGAGCCTCCTGGATGGGTGTCTTTTTTTAATTAAATTTGCCTTGCCTTGCCCTTGCCTATCACACAAGGGACAGGGATCTGGTAGGGGGAGAGACAATTATCCACCTGGGAATATTGTATCTATGTTGGGCTGGGCATTGGGTTGGAGGAGGGACCACTAGACACCAGAGAAATGTGTTTTGATTTTACTCAGGCTGGAGATTGGTGATGTTGGGGGGGCACTGGCACCAGGGACACGTAGTTTTATTCACTGAGGCTGGCAATTGCAGTGAGGGGACTACTGACAATAGGGACAGTTATATTTATATTTTCAGGCTGGCAACTTGGGGAATACTACGACCAGGGGCACTTCTTTTTTTTTATCTGGTCGGCAATCATGGGGGAGGTGAGCAAAAATTCTTCATCAGCATATAATAAAAATGTTAGTGCTGAAAAAAAAACTTTAGGAATTTCATTAATAAACATTCTAAACAAAACAGGTACCAGAATAGAACCCTGAGAAATACCCAGAATTATCAGTCTTCGAGACGAGTAGGTGTTATGTAGTTTAGGTACTCATGGAGCTTCAGCAAAATGCTCATCAAATCAAAAGGAGGAAGCAATGATACTTCCTGTAGTAAAAACTCTATTTAATCCACGCAAATAACATAGAAGCAGTGGTAGGCAGCAGCAACTCTCCCCAACACATGCCAATGTGTCACTAAATCTCACATTTTTTAAAGGCTCTGTGTCTTCCAAGCTGACTACCATTATATACCAACTTGATTTAAAGTGACAGTGCCCAAATACCGATAAGATAGGAAGGTGCATGATACTTGGTAAATCTATAGACAATAAGGCACACACATGATAGATATACAATTTGTACCAACCTCAGAAAGATAGAAAAAAAAGGAAGGAAAGGGGGGAGAACAGAGAAATAAGGGCATACAGCAGTGATATCAGGAAGCAGCAAGAAACAAATCCTAAAAAAGAAGGAAGGGTGGGATGAGGGGGAAGAAAAACAGGAAATATTCAGTTCAGTTCAGTTTTTTGAAGAACAGATCATATGTATAATTATTTGATTGTTACATAAGCAGTGATATGATAAATAAATCAAAACATACATACACATAACAATTCTTAAAATATGCATTCTTGTTTACACACTCAAGTAGAGCTCATAAAATATCATGACATACAATATATAGAAATGGCAGCATGCAGGAGAGGAATCCCCCCCCCCGTGGGGAAACCTCTGAGGAACCATTGCCTTTCATCTCTGCATAATATGAGGATATAATCTTAATGCTAGAGGAATGCATCTCCGGTGTTTGAATGGACAATTTGGATAAAGGAGACTGAACTGGAATGGATGGGAATGGTATCGCTGTTATCTCGGTTCTCAGAGGTCTGAAGATAGATGTAGAAGTGACTATTATTAAGTTGGTTTCATCATGAGACTTCCTCAAACAGGGATGAACAGACAAGGAGAGTGCAGGAATGGATTTCAGGACCTCTATACAGATTGGTAGGAACAGAGTCAGGATGTTTGAGGACTGAAGCTTGAGAATGTAGTAGAAATAGATCGAGACCTCCATGTTGGACTAGTTGGTTTGAGACCTCCACGTAGGTATGTAGTGGTGAGTCACATGATGAGAAATGGAATGAGAACATTGTTGATATGAACATCTTCTATAATTTGGATGAGAGTCTATAGTAGATGGAAGGATGGAAATGATCCACTTAGGTAGAAAGATGGAGTAGTCATCATTGTTTTAGTTGAGGGTAGATGATTCTGGAATGGGCTTCACTTCAGAAAGTGCAAATATGAAGGTAGGGACAACCATTGACTACACAGTAAGTAGTATTGAAGTTGTTGAAAACCATTTTGTTTCCTGTTTAAATTACTGGATGAACTAGTCCATCATGACTGGTACGGGGAAGAGTGCCGGGATTAGTAGTTGTGTGAGTAAAGATTAAGGAGGCAGAAGCTGGGTCTATGATGAGTCCTTTTGATGTGGATCAGGCAGCTGAGAGACTTACAAAGGATAAAAGGAAACAAAATGGGAGAATAAGCCACATAGCTGGAAAGAGAGGAACTGCTGACCTGCAAAATGACGGCAAAATAGCTCATTATCAAGTATGGCCAATTAAGCTTCTTATTAAAATGGGCCACAGCGGCTACTGCTTTGGAAGAAAAAGAATGATGGTAGTCATAGAAATAAGTACCCCCGTATCTGACTCCCAAATCCACTATGAGGTACAAATAAGAGTCCAGTTCTTGACACCTGGATGGGAATGCGAAGCAAACAATATTTCTATATAGCTTGAAGGCAATAACAAATTCTGGAATGGTTAATTTCTTCATGAGCCTAGGGTCCTTAGATTTTAGCACTACTGAAATGTCACCACAAGAGATGACTCTGTTCTTCAGGGAATCCTGAGAGGAAATGAGGAGGAAGATTAAATTAATGTCTTTCCCTTTGATAATATCTTTTTTGGATGTGATTTGGAATGATATGTATAGGAGATATCGTAGGCAGAAGAGCAGCTCCAAACGAAGTACTGGAATCATGCTGAAAAGTTGAAGCAGAAATTGATGGAACATTGGAGGACAAAGGAATGGGAGACAAGACCACTTCAATATGGGAAGAGCTGGTAGACTGGGATGTTTTTGAGTCAGAATGCAAAGGTGCCATAGATTGCGTAGGAAGGTGGGCTTTGAGAGACATGAGGTGAGTTTGAACATCTGCTAATGTTATAGTAAGTGGAGTTTGCGTAGGTAGGCGGGCTTTGAGAGGTGTGAGATGAGACTGAACATTTGATATCAAAGCAGCCAGTGGAGGTACAAGGTTGCAAATTTCAGATAAGGTATCCGGTAGCGACTGCAGAGGTGGCTATATGGGATTAACATTATTGCCTTCCCAGGACTTGGCTATTACAAATAATTTAAACAGTTCTTGCTTTTTAGCTGAAGTCTTTTTAATTTAATTTAATTTAATTAAAGATTGAAATACATCCTTTGAGCTAAAAACCCCTTTACAAAGAATCCTCGTTGTACAAAAGAAAAGATAGTGGGGAATATTCGCAACTGTAGAGCATTGTCAGTTTTAAACAATTTGGTACAAAGCAATATAACAGTAGAGCATATTATGCAGGGTTTCACAGGTTCAGACAACCCAATCCAGGGGGAGGAGGGAAGGTACTAAGAGAGAGGCACAGAATAAGCACAAGTGAGTATGATAGTAGTTGCAGCAGTAGTGATATGCCCAAGCTCTAGCAACGGGATGGTGTGGAGGTTGTGGCAGTGACAGGGCCTAGGTGGTAGGTGTGGGCAATGAACAGACCCACAGGGTAGCCTAGAAGAGGATGAGGAGGTTGGCAGTTAATGAGGTAGGAGATAGCGGAGGATTATGGAGGGGTAGGTAGTCAAGGGGAGAGTTGGGCATGCAATCAGGGTCACACCTTGGAATCAGATATGTGTAGGGGACTATCATTGGCAGTTTCACTGCTGGGGGTGTGTGAGGGATTTTCTTAGCTCAGTTTTGCAATAGTCAGGTTTGAGTTGCTGCTAGCAGAGAAAGGGGGTGCATTATAGCCTAGAGGTTAGAGGAACGAGGTGTGGATGAGCTTGATACATCCAGCAGACCAGACCTGAGTTTGATTCTCACAACCTCCACTTGCATACTGTGTGACTCTGAGAAAGTCACTTAACTGCCCAGTGCTCCCAGGTTGCCCCTGAAAACAGGCAGTTTGTGCCTAGTGAGCCTTACCCAGTTACCAAAGACTAAAATTAAAAAAAAAGGAGTGCATTGAGCCAAGTGGGAGCCCTAACTCTGCAAAGGCTTGTTTCCCTAATGCTGTTTTTCTGAAAGGCACAGCTAGTGCGTGTTTGGTGGCACTTCTTGTGGCATGCTCAGTTGGAGCAGGATGGAATACAGCCTGTAAGGAGTGTGGGGCAAGGCCAAGGATGGCCTTCTTTCCAAGAATGCAGGAATTAAATTTGATTCGGTCTTGGAGAGGGAGCCAGTTCAGCCAACTATAAAGGTTGCACATGTGCGCGTAAGTCGATCGGCACCAAGAAGAAATCTACAGGCTTTATTGAGTGAAGTCTGAACTTTGCAGAGGCTGGTGTCAATGGTAGCCCCATATACCATGATTCCATAATCGAGAATTTGTAAAATTGTTCCGCTAATTGCCTGGAGCCTAGCCTCAGCTGTAAGGCAAACTGAACCCTATAGAGGGCACATAGTTTCCTGTTAGTGGTAGTGGTTAGATTGGATATGTGCCAATTGAAGGAGAGGGATTCGTCAATAGTGATGCCCAGATACCGGAAAGAGAACATCTGTTTGAACATGGAGAAAGAGTTGTTGGTAATTGTGAGGGGTTTTGTCAGTCTCTTTTTTGCTGTTGAGCACCAGCAGACTAAAGGTGAGCCAGTTTTGGATGAGACTAAAGTTGTGTTGAAGGTTCCGGGTGAGCATTTCTTGGCAGGGGTTACTAGAGAAAATCACTGTGTCATCCGTTTAAAGTGGTATTTCTGAGGAGGAGCAGGCAGCCAGTAGATTATTCACGAAGAGGCTGAAGAGAAGGGCCAAGGATTGACCCTTGGGGGACCCCAACTGTGATTTTACAAATCTCAGCTATGGTTCGGTTGATTTTTACTTGCTAGGTGCATCCAGTGAAGTAGCTGGAGAACCAGCTGACTGTATTTGGGGACAGTCCAAGGGTGCTTAGCCTTTGGAGCAGTAGTTGGTGATTGACAAGGTTGAAGGTCTTGGACAAGTCAATGAAGATTGTTCCAACCAAACTGCCCTTGTCTAGAACTTCATGCACATAGCCAGTGAAGTCAATTAGGGCCGTGCTTGTGCTGTGCATCCGGCGGAACCCATGCTGCTGGGGGCAGAGGAGGTTGTAGTTTAGCAGGAGGTCAGTGAGCTGGTCAGCTATAATCCTTTCAAGTGCTTTGGACAGAGGGGGCAGTATTGATATGGGTCTGTAATTGGCTACCAGTGCTCTGTCTCCCTCTTTTAGCACTAGTGTGTCCTACTAAGTAATACTTAGTTTCTTAAATTTGGTTATGAGACAAGGGATAGTCCCGTCTTTTAAAGAGTAGTGTGATTTGGAGGATCATTTTCAATGCACTGGAATTTCAGGTAGAGTGTGAGGGGCTTCTAATGTTCCCTTCTTCTGGGTCGGGCGATGAGTTACCTAAAGTAGTAGTGGCCATAGTATGGCATTACTAGATAGTAAGGTAGCACTTTCTGGGTTATACTTTCTATTCGGCAGCAGTGTGAGATAATTTGAGAAGCAGACCCTTATGAAGGTAGCAGGATATAAGACCTTCACGTAGGTCAAACAGATGAAGTATGTGCGAAGTCGACCCTGACTTAGGTTAGCAGGTCATGGACCTCCACATAGGACCCAAGATTAGTATCATCTAAGCGAGATATCCACATACTGTAGATCTAAAGGTACTGAAATAGACTGTGATACTTGAGATCTGCATTTGGGTCACTGAGAGAGGAATCAAAAGCAATATGAGACCTCCACATACGTCAGCAGATGATGGACTTCCATGAAGCTTACAGGACAGATGTGGCTATGCAAGACTTTCTTGTAGGTGGGAAATGAGGAAATAATTGAGATACTGGGACCTTCACATAGGTCACTAGGATTGAAAACTGATAGCTATACTAGACTGACAGAAGCAACCCAGAGACAGACTACTACCCAGGAGGGGAAAAACTAGCAACCACCCATCAGGAGAAGGATCTAGGGGTTATCATATCAGACAATTTTAAGTTGGGTAGACAATGCGAAAAGGCAGCACAGAAGGCCAGCAGGATGCTGGGTTGCATAGGAAGGGACATCACTAGTAGAAGAAAGGAGGTGATCCTGCCACTCTACAGGTCCCTGGTGAGACCCCACCTGGAGTACTGCATCCAGTTCTAGATACCTTATCTCAGGAAGGACATAGATTGGAGACAGTACAGTGGAGGGCAACAAAAATGATACACAGTCTCCATAAGTTGCCATACGAAAGCAGGTTACAGGAACTCAACATGTACTCCCTGGAACAATGCAGAGATAAAGGGGACATGATTGAGACCTTCAAGTTTCTGAAGGGTATAAACAGAGTCTCCACCCAGGAGCTCTTTACAATCAATAGCACCAGTAGGACAAGAGGGCATAAGATGAAATTGAGGGGAGGAAGATTCAGGGGCAAAATGCAAAGGTTTTTCTTCCCAGAGAGGGTGGTCGACCCATGGAATGGTCTACCGGCTGGAGTCGTTGACTCCAGAACAGTAGGGGAATTCAAAGCAGCTTGGGACAGACACAAGTGGATTGTTCCAATGAAATCCTAAAGAGGGGGGTAGGGCTCAGGGTAGACTAAATGGATCTTTGGTCCCCATCTGCCTTCAGTTACTATGTTTCTTTGTTTCTATGTATGTAGACCTCCACGTTGGTCCAAAGGGGGCAAATAGTAGTAGAATAAAATATCCTTGTAGGTCAGGGGAAGATGCAGTATGTTTCAGTATACAGATGAAGGAGAAATATACAAATATGTAGAAAAATATATGCAAGAGGGAGTCCTCTATGAGGGTCTAAGGATGATTACTTTTTTTTTTCATCTTATGTTTTTGCACCTCACTCCTCCTCCTGACTCCATTCTGGCCACCACCATTCCTGGCCCCTTCCAGCATCTCATTCTTGTGGAGGGTGCCTGGTCACCAGTTTATTTATTTTTATTTAGTTTTTGTTGACCAGGTAAGTGCACTAGACAAATCCTGCCTATTTTCAGGCACGACCCAGGGGGAAGGGGATACAGATGAATGCCAACTGACCTTGAACCAGATTAAGCTGTTGGTGGTATTTTTAGTGAATGAGGGAAATTTGGCCAGGACACCAGGGAAATTCCCCTACTCTGTGAGGGGGCAGTATCCCACACACCACCGCTATGGATGCAGACGGCAGTATGCTGATAGCAACGGACGAGGGTGGAGGTCTGCCGCGAGAAGGCGATGCAAGTGTTTCAATTATTTCCTCATTTTCACAATCTCAACCTATACTGGAGCCTATTACTGATGCAGTTGCTCATTGTGAAGGGATGGCACTTTTCGATCAAGATATTGCTGCGGTTGCAGACATGATTGAACGTCATTGCATTCACAATTACTGCAAACCGAACAAGCCTTTACCTCAGCTCAGGTAGAATTATTGGAAAAAAAATGGAAACGTCTTCTTGGTGTCTCTCCCGACTCTTTGCGAAGGAATTTCAAGCTGGGTCCTGGTTCTCTGGATGACACAGTTCATCCTGCGATGGTACAGACTTCCTCGGTGCCACACACTAACACTCCGGATGCTTTGCTTCTCCCTGACACTTGGTCCCCGGCATTAGCTCTTTCGGCTGCAGGTTGGACTAGGGAGGTTGGTGGTTCGTGGATCTCAGATCCTGACAAGCCACAGGATGTTGTGGCGTGCTCTACGGATTCTAGTGCTGCTAGTTTTGCTTCTCCTGCAGTGCATATTTCTTCTTCTTCTGTCTCAGCAGATTTACAACCTGGAATACAAGGTACTGTCATTTCAGCTCCTCTTTTGGATAATTTATCTCCTCCAGTTATTTCCAGCACTACGATTCCTCCGGTGATTCCCCTGGACGTACCTAGTGCACTACCTAAACCTTCTTTTTCAACTTTATTTTCTAAACCCTTGGAGCAGGCTAAACGCAGGAATGCCATTTGGTTACGATATTTGGGAGGTATGGAGGAGTTACCTGACAGGTTTTATGTGGGGAAAGTACTGATTAAACAATCTTTAGGTTTTTTACCCTCAGATATCTATGCTCTCATTCATGCCCCTGGTGAACATTCCTTTGATGTCAGCTTCAGGACTTCTGCTATTTTGGACACTTTTTGGTTGAAATATACTTCTTTAAAGACTAATCTCTTATGGTCTCATTTTCAGGTTACGCCTTTAACTAAACAGCCTTTTAGGGTTGCGACAGTATTGTTTCGAAATGAGGGGGTTAATTTGGCTGACATTCTTTTTTGGTTAAATAAACGCTGTGATGTCCAGGGTTTACCTGATCCAATTTTGGATGGTGAGGGTTTTTGGAATGGGGGATGGAAGGTTAAATTGAAACTACATAGTGCTCAGGATGAATTTGTTCACCTCCCGAATTGTTTTTTTTATTGGCCGGGATAAGGGTTTCCTGTTTTACCCTGGTCAGCCCAGGAGATGTTATAGATGTGGTTCTCCCCGCCATATTAGTACAGCATGTGAAAAGATTCTTTGCTTTCAATGTGGGGAACTGGGTCACTCAGGTTATCAATGCGAAAACCTTGTGAAATGTACCTTTTGTGAGGAAGAGGGACATGTCTTTTCTGATTGTCCGAGTGCTGCACATCACACTGAAGAATCTGATTATGCGTTACAAGATTTGTTCATTTTTAAAGCTGCTAGAAATTTATTGTCTGGTGTTGCCTCTAGTACTCCCACAGGCCCGATGTTTTACTCAGCTGCTTTATCTTCTAGACCTTCTGCAGCTTCCTCTGCCCATTCTAAAATGGCTCCCCCCCATCTTCTTCCCCTGTTAAACCCCAGACCTCTCTCAGTCATGGTGTTTCTGGGGTAAACTAGCTGATGTTTCTAAACCTAAAGTGACAGATTCTTCTTCAGTACTGCTTGACTCGAATAGTTCTGTCCCCTTTTCCCTGCTGAGCCTCGTCTTTCCTGTACCGGTGTAGGACTGGGCTCCAGTCCCCGAACCTGTGCCAGTATCCATCCTATGGTGTTCTAGCTTTGGGTACAGATGACCACGATTCAGATGTAGCCTCTCAAAACACTTCCCATATGGATTTTACCTCTGATTTTGATTCAATCTCAGATCCTAGGGTAGGAGTTAAGGGTAAATCAAAAAAAACTGCGTCCAGGATTAGTATACGTAAGAGCAATAGAAGATTACCCACTACAACTTAAATCACTCCTGGTTTAAAAACCCCTGGGTATGACATTTCTTTAGCTAGTTTAAATATCAATAGTATTCGCCCCCTTTATAAACGTAGGATTACATTTGCCCTTTTCTCTGAATTGCTTTATGATGTAATTTTTTTTCAGGATACTAGACTTTATATCACCCAGGACTTCCTTGCTGCTACTGATTTGTGGGGTTGGGGTCCTTGTTTTTGGTCTGGGGGCACTGATGTGTGTTCTGGCCTAGGTATTTGTTTTATGTCCCTTAGATTTAAAATCCTTGATGAAATCCATATTGCTCCAGGTAGGGCTTTATTGTTAGATGTTCTTCTTGATGGTACCCCTTTCCGTCTTATTAATATTCATGCCCCTCAAATTAAATGGGATCGTATCCAACTATTGCATCTTATTATGCCATTTTTGTATACTAATAAGAATATTTTATTTGGTGGTGACTTTAATATATCTCGTGGGCCTACTACCTCTGCTAACCCCAAAATTTATTGTGATTCCCATTGTTTGAATGATTTATTATCACTTTCAGGTTTACGAGACGTGTTTGAACATACCCCTTCTTTTACTTATACCCTGGGTACCATAAAATCAAGGATTGATTATTGGTTTATTTCTCTCTCTTTGCAGTTTTTCGCTCCACAAGTCAAACTGGTTGCTTCCTCTGACCATGGTTTGTTGAGTTTTTCCCTTTCTGCTTATAAAAATACATCTAAAGGTCCAGGATATTGGAAATTAAACTTATCTTTGTTAGAGAGTCCCGAAGTTGTAGAGGGTTTTATTGATGTTTTGAAAGCTCGTCTTTCTGTTCATTTTCTTTATGATCAACCTCAGGAGTGGTGGGAAGATTCTAAAGTTACCTTTAAACAATATTTTTTACATATTGGGCGTTTGTTAGGTACTTCTCATAAAAATGCCAAGAGATCTTTACAAAATTTACTACGACATTTTTATTCCCAGATTAATTTAAGTGTGGAGATTGCGGCACATGATTTACAGTCAGTTAAGGCTCAGCTGGCGCAGCTTTATAATGCCAAACATCTTCACTTAGAAAGAGAACAAAAATTTAATATGGCTGGTTCTTCAGCGCACATGAACCCTTATAAATATATAAAAACGCTTCGAGACCACAAACATATGTATCGTTTATCTGATGTACACGGCTGTGTAATTTCTTCCGAATCTGATCTGTTTTGGGTTCTTGATTCCCATATCTCCTCTCTTTTTCGGGCCGATCCTCTTGTTACACAAGACTTTATTTCTCGGTGGCTTCATTCTATTTCTTTGCCGCAAGTGCCTGATAAGTTTTTTCTTTCCCTTCTCATGCCAATTTCATTAGTGGAATTGCGCTCTGTTATTCGGGGTCTTGGTAAAGGGAAAACCACAGGTAAGGATGGTCTTCCAAATGAGCTTTATTGCCTTATTGGTGAACATTTAGGTACCCAATTGATAGATTTGTTCAATAATTGTCTTTCTAGTGGAAATTTTCCGATTAGTATGAATGAAGGGCTTATGATTTTTTTGTTCAAATCAGGTGACAGGGAATGTCTCACTAATTGGAGACTGATTACTCTTTTAAATTTAGACTGTAAGCTCCTTACTAAAATTTTGAGTCTCAGACTTTCTTGTATTTTGCAATATGTTATACACTGTACTCAATTTTGTTCTGTTCCCGGTCGCACTATTACTGATGCTTTCATTCTTATTCGGGAGATTCTTGAGAGGGATAATCGGGCGGAATTGGCTGGTGTTTGTGTCACTCTAGACCAAGCCAGAGCTTTTGACTCTGTGTCTCATTTGTATCTCTGGGAATGCATGTTACGGATGGGATTTCCACCCACCTTTATTTCTTGGCTTCATAGTTATTATCTTCAGGCGGATATTATTCCCTATGTTAATGGTTGGATAGGTGTTAAACAGCCTTGTCGTAGAAGTGTACGACAAGGGTGCCCTTTAAGACCCATTTTATATATTCTTTCTTTGAACCCGCTCCTTTCTGCTCTTTATGCGTCTGACCACACTCATGGTCTTTCACTGAGTGTTGATGATGCTGAAATTAAAATGGTCGCTTATGCTGATGATTTATGTTTTTTTTTGGCATATGTCCCTTCCTGCACTGCTACTGGTCTTTTACTCGAGGCTTATTCTAAAGGTACTGGAGCCTCATTTAATTTGATGAAAAGTAGGTGTAGTTTTTTTGGGGTTACTGATGCTACCCACTCCTACCTTTTGGGAATCCCTGTGACTTCTACAGTCCTTAAAATTTTGGGGATCTATTTTTTTTGTGGCCTGGACACGGCACTTTATAACTGGGATTTCCTTATTAAATCTGCCAAGTGGAGGATTGCCTCTTGGAATCGTTGGTCTATGCCTAAACAAAAGAGGGTCTATATGGTCAAAACATATCTTCTTAGTTTGTTTTTACATCTAAGCGCTGTTTATGCGCTGCCTGCTGCCCGTGAAACTGCTATATTTGGTCTTTTCTTTCAAGCTATTTGGGGCAGCCGGTTAAATCCTATTAAAAGGAATATTTTATATTTACCTATTAAAGATGGTGGGATACACATGATTAATCCTGTATTATTTTTTTTCAGTGTTTTTTATATAAGAATTTGGTTCCTCTTCTCTTGGGTCACTCTACAATATGGTCTATTTGGTTATTGGATTTAACTTCTAGGTGGGTGACTGATTGGTCCTCCTCTGGAATTATGCATAAGCAAATGCATATTCATACTTTGCCGCACTATTTACATTCTTGTTTTGGGAAGTTGAAAACTTGGCAAGTTTCTTACTCTATGCTTACTCACTCTTCCCGTAAGAGTTTGTATTATTTTTTATTAGATAAATATTTTCTGTTTGTCCTGTGTTTTCTGATGTTCGGCTTCAGCTATACCTCAGATTTCTTTAATGCTTCAATCTCTCAGTCTTCGCCTTATATGTGGGATGTCACTTGGCTCACAGTTCATGGAAAACTTAATGTTAAAGGTAATTTAAAACATAAGAGTCTGGAAGAAAGGTATTGTCCTAGACAGAATTCTTGTCCACTTTGTACTGAAACGATGACTCATTTCTTTTTTGAATGTCCCTATATTGTGCACTTTTGGTCTTTTTTTTATGCTCAGTGGGCTCACTTCTGATTCCCTATTATTGATAGGGATTGTTTATTTTTTGGTATTTTATCTTCAGATTGGGGGCCCTTTAATTCCGACATTATTAGACTTCTTTTGGGAGAGCTAAAATTTTACATATGGCACATGAGATGTATGTGGTCCTTGCGATCTTTATTTATTCCTCCTGAACAATTATTCTGGAAGGTCCATGGTTGGTTACTCGGGATCTCGATTAATGACCATCACACGCTGCAAACTTCAGCTTTTCGCTAAAAGTGGAAGGCAGTTCACTGGTTGGATACGGGTTGATGCTGTGTTATGTTATTTCCATTTTTGATCTGACTTTTTATTTTTTTTGATATTTTTTCCTTAGGTTTTGTTTTTTTTTTTCTTCCAGTTGAGGGAATAGTTTTGTGAGGATTTTTTTTTCTCTCTCAGGTATTTCAGACATTGATTTTTGTTTTGATTGTATATTATAAATATTTATTTCTGTTTTATTTTTTGTCTTATAGCATGATTTTGTGTCATATATATTCACTATGCAAAACAAATTTTTTTGTCTTTTTATTTTCTTATAGTATTTCCCTACTCTTTGTAGTAGGATTTGGAATGGGGTTATCTGTGTTTTTTTTTTAATTACTGTTCAAGTATACTGTACTATTTCCTTTTGATTTTTCTTTTCCTTTTTATGACTTTGTATATTGTGATTTATATTGTACATGTTTGTTTCAAGTGTTTGAATAAAATATTCCCCTACTCTTTTCGGTAAGTGCAATGGGATATTTAACATCCACCTGAACTACTACCAATCCAGGCAGATGGGACCTCGGTTTAATGTCTCATCTGAAAGACGGCACCTGAGAAGCGCAGCATCCCTCTCATGCTGCACTACAGTGCCAGTACTGGGATATTAACCCAAGTGCCAGATGTGGGAACTGAACCCACAGCCCTCTGATCTCCTGGCCTCAGAGGCGAGTGTGCTACCTACTGAGCCACTGACACTGACACAGTAGGAGCCTTCAAGGGGCCAGCCATCATCCTGTCAGGGGAGGTATTTCCCTGTTTTTCTTCTCCTTATGCCTGGGGCCCCAGACATAGATACACATGTGCTGGAGGTGCACATGCACCCTGCTGCCCCAGTAACAGCCCCTTCCTCCCTCCCTCCCTCCTGACCTAGTGCCTGGCTCCTTCTCAGTCTTTGTTGCCCCTAAACAAGAGCTTAGGTAAACCCACATCCCTCCCCAGAGAGGAGAGTTGCCTTTCAGCAACAAGATCCAGCATGGTGCCCTCCCTTCCGCTGACCTCCGGTGGTCCACGGTCACTCCCGAATGTAGGTTGCCAGTGTAGCACAGGGGACAGCATCCAGCTACTCGGCCCTCTGTGCCACTGTGCTGGCCAGATGATGGCAAATAGCTGTAGTAGAGGAGACCTTCTCATAGTTCTGCTGGAATGCAAATCTTATCAAGGAGGTGATCTGGAAGTGTTACTCTGAAGACTGTCACTCAGATCCTGTATTCCCCTTGAACTACAATGTTTCTTTAAGCAGAGTTCCACAACTGCATATATAAAGTAGCACAGAAATCCTTGTCACTGTATGGCTTGTTTGCAGCAATGGTTGTAATTCGTATAGCTAGAAGTGAGTTGTCCTCCATCTAAAGTGAGGACTAAAGAGCACTGTAGGTTATGGCTGGCAAAGAGTGAGAAACAGGGAAAAAGCAGAGCAGTGAGAGCGAAGGAGAGAGTCAGTGGAGGGGACAGTGGAAAGCTGGATGGTGACATCACTGAGCACCAGCCCAGAAGAAAGACAGAGAAATGACAACAACAAGCAAGGACAAAGCAAAATCAAACAATCTCCAAAAGAAAGGACAACAGCAAAGAAGGAGGTATGAGGGAACAAACCCCAGGTTGGGGTGGGAACTGGATGACAAAAAAGGAGGCACAGATGGTCACAGAGCGGAGAGAAGAGGAGTGGGGAAAAGCAACACAAATGGGCAAAAAGGGAAACAAGGAGTGACACAGGCAAAACAGGGAACAAAGAGCACAAAATGGGGGGGCTACCAATGGCCATGGATGGTGAGAGGGAGAAGGCAGACAAACAAGGCAGATAAGGGAGCAGACACAAAAAAGAAATGGAGAAGAGACAGACAGCATGCAAGGGGAGAGAGAAGCAGAAATGCAACAAAAAGGCAGGAAATCCACAGCAAAACACCGCACTCTTGACTGTCTGGGTATAAGGCTTTAACATAGTGTAATTTAGGAATGACATGAACAGATGCACACCAAGATCAAACAACAAAAAGGCTGGAAGCACCCTCAGGAAAAGCCTCATAGTGGCTCAATCAATCAATTCAAAATGAACTAAGCACTTGGTTGTGTGGAAGTCATGCTTGAGTAGTGCTAGTGGGTGGAGTTATTACCCCACACTGAACCATGGGCAAAGCCTTCTAATTGTTTTTTTTTATTTAGTATGCGTTATTCATTCAGGCTGATCCACATCAGCCCAGTCTCCATCCGCAGCCCCATTACCCACTGCCCTGGACTTACAATCCCAGGTGCTTCCCCCTGGTTTACCCCCCAGGGTGGGGCCTTTGAGGCAGGCCTGGCTTTCACCCCATTGGAACCTGGGGCTCCATGTCCAGGGAGCACTACTGGGTGGTGTTGTGGGATCTGCAGGATGGGCAAGCAGCATACTGCAAGGCCCCATTTTTCAGTTTTCTAGTTATGAGGTGTGGTGTGTAATGACATCAATGGCATCATGCCAGTGTTTGCCTCGCTGCTCCACTGTAGCAAGCTCTGGTGGTTAGTTCCCCTAGCCACTGCTATGAGTCCATCAAGCACCAGAAGCTAACCCACCCTCCCCACATGGAAGAGGAGAGCAATCCCTTGGACACTCAGTTATCCTCTCACTGGCCAGCTATCCAACTCCCGGGCCCATTCCCGAACCCAGGTGTTTGGTATTGCAAGCAGAAGCACAACTGCTGTGCCAGTGGGCTGACCCATAAAACAATATTTCAGAAGCCCACAACATGGCTGGTCCGCCAGCACTGTGGTAGCGCTACAGCTTGCAGTGCCAGTGACCAGGGATTAGGAGCAAGCCCAGGTTTCTGGATGGTCGGCCGGGAGAAGAAAGATTGAGCATCTGAGGGATGCTCTCCTCCTCCAGGGAGGGAGAGCTGCTGCTCCCCACTGCAATACTGCCATCTGGGTGCACATGGGTGGAGGGGCAGCTGGGAGTGCCATGGGGGAAGGTTGGATATCGACAGGGGTCCAGAGCAGCATCATGTTTCACCATGCACTATCTCCATAGACCTCATTGCACCCTGATGTCCTTGGGGAGGGGAGTACCTAACGAAAAGAAATGGCCCTGCTTCCTCACTCCAGCTCCAGTGTTCAGATCAGGAGTGGCCCAACACCAGGTTTGATTGGTGGGGAGGATAGCGCCCTCCCTTCCCCACCTGGGGGGGCCAAACCACGGCAGGATGGGGTAGCTACATCCAAGTTGCCGGTACACCCAGGCAAGGAGTGGAGAGGAAGGGGGCACCAAAAAGAATAAATAAAAAATAAAAAAGCCGCATCATTTGCCAAATTAAAATAGGCTGCATGTGGAAATTTAGCCAGAGCAAATAACAGTTTGTCATATAAATACAACAGCTTATATATTTTGATACCCCTTGATTCTTAGATGTGAAATTTATGTAATAGTGGGTTTAACCACCTGGATCTTTCAGTGTCTAAACTGTTACAACACAACAGCAGTTTTTTGTTGTTTTTTCATACTGAGTTTGCTTTCCTTACTGCAAATACAGATCCATACAGGACACACAGTGGATCAAAATCTCCACCATCAGCCTGATTTGGCTGTAATCCCCAGGCAGAATTTACAAAAGGCCTTTCTGACTTCAGCATTTTCACAATATTTTAAATGATATTCTGACTCTTCCATCTCTATAGCCTCTGTATAATAGATTTTGCTCTGTCTCTAATGAAATAAACATCAACCAAATGTTGGATGGCTGTAGCTACAAACTTAAAATGGTATAGAAGGACAATTTCTAACCAAATGTACAGCAGTCCATTTTTACATATCTTATCCAATCTCTTAAACCATTGGTCTAGCTGTTACATTAATAGATTATAACCAACATTGCATCAGAATTCTTGTGTCCTCTTTATCTAGTATTTTGGAACTATATTCAATTGCTTTTTCCATGTCATAAAGTCCAATGATTTAGTACAATGTTTGATTCTAATATAAGGGCTGCAGAACGAATAACCCTAGACAGTCCCATTAATAAGTGTGTTTGTATGTGTGTGTGGGGCATACTCACATGGACATTCCAGCTATGTGTACACATCTATCTTCATTTTCCACAGATGTCTCTATTTCTGCCTCCTTCCTCCACATTTTTCACCTTTCAGGCTTCTTACTAGGCCCTGTTAATTAGTCCCCACTTGAGAACTCCTCATTTCCCTCACTCCTACTATGCCTTTTTATACCCATCATCACCTTTCAGTTTTCTAGATTATTTTCTTTCCTTGCTTTTTATCACTTTTTCTCCTAGAGCATCCCCTTATTTTCTTTCTACATATATATATATTATGATAGCACGGTAGTGCTACCATAGTTAGGGTTGAGGAGCCATTTCTATGTTAAACCCCAAAACTTTGCACCATAATAACTTTGCAACTGTTTGACAGATTTGCCTGAAATTTGGAATACGTGATCAAGAACCATAGGCCTTGGGATCTGCCAAGATTCATACTGGTCAGATATACAGCAGTGGAGTTATTAAGTGTGATCTGCGCACACATTTACGCTTTTCTGGAATTCTACGGTCGCACCTACAGGTCGCACGGTTTGCGCGACCAGCCCAAAATCTTCAGGGAATGTGTGGCCGGGGTCCCCAATGTGCCTTTTGAAGATTTCATGAAAAAATATTAAACGGTTCAAAAGTTATTCAAAAAACAATTTCCCATTATAAGTCAATGGGAAAAGTTAACAAAAAGTTCAACAGTGTCGCAAATGCACTTTTTACTGTCGCAAATGGCCCTGTTACTGTCGCAATCTCCATCTTGTTTTCAGTTAGTGATCAGAAAATGCTTGGCATTTAAAATTGAGACCCTCTAGCAACCTAATTATTTTTGTATTCACCTAGTCGGGCCCTGAGGATGCTAGCCATGTCTTTATTTTGGGGTAAAACACCCCAGAAATATGTTTTCAGATTTCTGGAAAAGGTACTTTGTAAAGTAGTGTCGCACTCACAAGTGTCGAAATTTTGCAAAAGCTTTGAAATTAAGCACTACTTTTAAACTTCTTTCTTAAAATAACAGTAATTCTTTGGCACTCTGCTGCAAAAGAAGCGTTGGGAGTTTTGGGCTGAAATTTGGAGGGAAAGCAGATGACATCTCACAGATGTGCCTTTTAGTGTTGTATTGAAAAAATATTACATGGCGGCAAAGTTACGGCACTGCAAAGTTGACGTTTTTTCCCATAGGATAACATTACGGCTCCCGACGCATTACAGGAATCCTTTGGCACCCTGCTGCAAAATAACAGTTCAGTCTTTTTTCCTGAAATTTGGAGGGAAGACAGCCAACAGTCCTCAGATGTGCCTTTCAGTGGTTTGGTGAAAAAATATTATAGGGAGGTAAAGTTATGGCACTCCGAACTTCTGTTTTTTTCCCATAGGATAACATTATGGCGTTCGCTGCGCCTTTCAGGGCCCGTATCTCGGAAACGATGCGAGATACAGAATTTTCGTCACAAAAATAGGGGGCTAAGTGAAAACTAGCCAGGAAAGTGATAATTCATATGACTTTTAAATTTTTTTTCTATGTCGTACGGCTCCTGAGATATAAGCAATTTACTAATCCAAGTCCTCATTTTCTGTTCCGAGAGTCATTATTTTACATACATTCTTTGTACTCACTGTCTTTCTCTATGCAGCTTTTGGGGAAAACCAGCCTGTGTGCTTACATTACTGTTACCATTACCATTTCCGCTTGTGGTTCCGTACCCGTTTCACTTACCGTTCACGTTCACGTTTATGCCACCATGTGCATTACCCTTTGCATTTTCATTTTCATTTGCGGTTGCGTTTGCATTGTTTTTAACATTTCTGTCTACAGTACTGTTTCACTTTGCATCACCACGCGCATTATGAATTGGGTTTCTGGGCACAATGTTACTAAGTGACAAGACATCACATGGCAGGAGGGCCCCGCGATCCCGCCGCCGCATTACATTCACTATTTCTCGTTATCATTCTCAAAAAGAAGGGAAATTAGAGGCCAAAAACTCTGTTTAATGCATCAGTTAGGGTTGTTCCACAGTGACAAAAGTGAGGAAGTTCGATGCTAGGGTTGAAATCCCCTTTGCACCCCTCCACCCCACCACTCCAACTGGAATCAGGGTGCGCGTTGGGGTCATCGGTTTTAACTCTCACCCCATTCTCCTATTCCTCAGCTTCTTTCCACATGTGATGGGGTGAGAGTTAGAACCAATGACCCCAACGCACCCAGATTCCAGTTGGGGGGGGGTGGAGGTGGAAAAGTCTGTGTTCAACCCAACATCATTTTCTCACTCCTTGTCACTGTGGAACAACCTAACTGATGCATTAAATGGAGTTTTTGCTCTAATATATATATATATATATATATATAGATATGATATATATATAGTATATAAAATATTATAGTGGTGCGCCACCCTATATTTAGAGTTATGAAGGCACTTCTATGTTAAAGTCAAAATTTTGGGCGTTAATAACTTTGGACCCGTTCAACAGATTTGCCTGAAATTTTGTATGCATGGTGTGGCATGGTAGATCTCTTGATCTGCCAAATTTTGTTTCGGTCGGACTTATGGTTGTTGCGCACGAAAACACTGAAAAATGCAAAATGATCCAGTTTTGAAGACAGTTCTTGGGATATTGTCCATGGTGCTGTGTGGCCATTGTGTGGTATGCCACTCTGGCTCATTTGAATGAGCTTTGCTGGCTGAACATGCCACTTTTCATTCTGTGAAAAAATATTGAGGCATTCAAAAGTTATAGCACTTTTAAGTTCCCATTGTAAGTCAATGGAAAAATTTATATGGTTATTTTTGCAAACGAAGAATGGGTTCTGGACATCTGGTCTAGTCTCACGGTTCAACAATTTGTAGCCTCGCAGTCAAAGAATCTCTGTCCCCAAGAATTCTTTGATCGTGAGGTCCGCCATCTTGTTTTTAAATTCCAATCAGAAAAAGTCTATTATCTCAGCTCTGGCGTCACTTCTGAAGTAAAACTTACATGGGTTTTACTCAGAGGGATCCAATCTATCAAGCTATGCCTTTGGTTTGGTGTAAAATGGTCAAAAAATAGAGTTATAAGCTTTTAAATTCTTTGATTGCAGCTTGCTAACGATCTTTGATCATGAGCCTGCAAATTTTTTGATCGCGAGATTCTTTGATCACGATTTTGCATCGTGAGCTAAAAATACAATGTTCTCAGCTCAGGGGTGGCTTAGGAAGACAAATGAGGGTGGGTTTTGATCAGGGGACTCCGTTCTATCAAAGCATGGCAGTGGTTTCATCTAAATCTTCCAAAAACTTGGGTTTCACCATTTTTTATTCATTGATCGTGAGCGTGCAATTTCTTTGATCGCGAGCCTGCAAATTCTTTGATTGTGAGATTCTCTGATCACGATCTTGCATCGCGAGCAAGGGATGAGATGGGCCTTTGAAAAATGCAAATTTCTCAGCTCAGGGGTGGCCTAGGAAGACAAATGAGGGTGGGTTCTGTTCAGGGGGCTTCGTTCTGTCGAACCATGTTGGTGGTTTGCCGCATTTGTGTCAAAATTTTGATTTTCAGCATATTTTATTCTTTGATCGTGAGCCTGCAAATTCTTTGATCATGAGATTCTTTGATCGTGATCTTTGATCGTGATATAGGGACAAGATGGCCAGATTTTATAATGCATTAGATAGGCAATTTTTACTAATCTTTAACATTATATATTTCGGAAATGGTTTGGTCTTTTTACTTGAAATTTGGAGGGTGTTTATGGCATGTCTTGTAGATGTCAATTACAGTGTTTACGTGTCAGACAATATATTTTTGGCTGAAATATCGCGTGACGCACTTTACGCTTTGTGGACAGTGTTTTGCATTGTCGTGGTGGCTTGAAATTGATAGAGTACCTAGCCTTGGTGTCATGGATGCACTTTTCAGTCGTTGTGTCTGTAAAATGTCAACAGGTGCGGAATTGTGCAATTCTGATGAATGAAAATCTCAAATTTTAACATGTTATATCTCTGAAACGGTTTTGCCTTTTTACTTGAAATTTGGAAGGTGTTCTCTTTGGCGTCATCATTGCTCTTGCTGTAACTGTTTGCATTTCCACTTGCGTTACCATTACTGTTTGCATCTTCATCACCGTTTGCATTTCTGTTGCCCTTAGCATTTGCGTTTTTGGTTACGTTTCCATTGTTGATTGTGTTACTGTTTCCTTCTGCAGCGCCATTTCCTTAACCATTTGCATTTATGTTTGTGTTTCTGTTTGCGTTATCATTTACGTTAGCATCACCATGTGCGTTACCGTTTGAGCTTGCGTTTCCATTGCTGTTACTTCACTATTTACTAACATACATACTAACATACTAAAAGCCAGAAGAATAGGCCTAACAGTCTTTTGTGTCTGCTCAGTAGCCAGCCCCTATTGAGCACTTACTCCTCCACCCCCCCAGCCCCTGAGAGGGTCATCTTCAGCTTCAACATACCCATGCACCTGTCTCACCCCCCCAAAGCCCTCAGTTGGGCCCTTCTCCACTAGACTTCCAGGCAGTGCATTCCATGACCCCACCACCATCTCAGTGAAGTAATGCCTTCTATGTTCTCCCCTGTAGTTTCCCCCCTACAGCTTCTACTCATGCCCCCAGTTGTTCCCCCTTTCTTTAGCCTGAACATTTCTTTGGTTCTGCCCCTGTTTATCCCTTTCACATATTTGAAGACCTCCATCATGTCCCCCCGTCTCTCCTCTCCTCTCCTCCAGTGAGTACAGCCCAAGGACTTCCAGTCTTTCCTCATAGGTTCTGTCACTCATGCCCTGAATCATCCTGGTTGCCCTCCTCTGAACCCTCTCCAGCAATGCTATGTCCTTCCTAAGGTGAGATCTCCAGAACTGCACACAGTACTCAAGATGCGGCCTGACCAAGGCATTATACAGAGGGAGTATCACCTCCCTGCTCCTGGACGTGATTCCCTGGGCTATGCAGCCCAGAATCCTGTTTGCCTTTGTAGCAGATCTTCTGCAGTTTTCATTGTTATTCACTTTGGTGTCTACCAACATCCCCAGGTCCCTTTCACTCACTGTGGCTTGCAGTGAGACCCCTCCCAGGGTGTATACATGACCTGGGTTTATGACCCCCAGATGCAGCACCCTACACCTCCCCAGATTAAACCTCAGTCCCCACCATCTTGACCAACCCTCTAGGGTATCCAGATCCCTCTGGACTGTTTCTCTTGCTTCCTCACTGTCTGCCGATACTCCCAGTTTTGAGTCATCCACAAAGAGGCTCATTCTACTCCTAACCCCCCCATATTGGAGACATAGGCATTGAACATTAGTGGCCCCAGTGCCAATCCTTAGGGAACCCCACTGAAGACCTTCCTAGGGGAGCAGACTATCCCACCAACCACTACCCTCTGTCTCCTTTCCATTAGCCAATTGTCTACCCATCTAAGCAACTGTCCTCCTACCCTCATCCCCCTCAA
Organism: Neoceratodus forsteri; assembly: GCA_016271365.2. NCBI lineage: Eukaryota > Metazoa > Chordata > Ceratodontiformes > Ceratodontidae > Neoceratodus > Neoceratodus forsteri. The sequence continues at coordinate 802,805,020 of CM057459.1, read as the reverse complement.
CTTTGTCAACAACCTGTTGTGGGGTACCGAGTCAAAAGCCTTACTGAAATCCAGATATAGGATTTCCACCGGTCTTTGTAGGTCCAGGGTCCCTGTCACCTAGTCATAAAAATCTGGTTGGTCTGACACGAAATCCCCAGGACAAAGCCATACTGTTTGTCATCCATGTGCCCCAACCTTTCCAGTTGCCTCCCGAGCTTCTCCTTGATGAAGCCCTCCATTAGTTTGGCTACCACAGATGTTAGGCTGAGAGGACTGTAATTTTCCATCTCCTCCCTAGACCCCCCTTTGTGGATAGGCACTACATGAGCCACCCTCCAGTCTTGAGGCACCCATACTGTCTGCAGAGAGGCATTGAAAAGTGCAGCTAGCAGAGCTGCTATTTGATCTGCCAGTTCCTTCAGAACCCTCGGATGCAGCCCATCCGGTCCTGGTGCCGTATCAGTTTTCAGTGCCTGAAGGGCCTTCTTCATGCTGTTCTCTGTGATTTCTCCCTCCCAAACCCCCCTCAACTAAACACCCACCCCCTTCTAGGCCTGGCCCACCCCATGCCCCAGCCTCTTCCGAGCCTCTCAACTCTATCTGACCTCTCTGCTCAGCTGTCTCCCTCCCTCCCTTCTGGCTGAATGGATCCCCTGTCTCCTTCCATAAGTATCGAAGCAAAGTACTCATTTAGTACCTCTGCCTGCTCCCCCACCTGCTGAGCCTATCCCTCCCCAGTCCTAATCCTGGAGATCTGTGCTCTCCCTTTTCTCTTCTCTCCTATATATCTAAATACCTCCATTTAATGCATCAGTTAGGGTTGTTCCACAGCAACAAAAGTGAGGAAATTTGATGTTAGGGTTTCCACCCCCCTTCCACCCCAACCCCCCTCACCAACAGGCATCAGGGTGTGTGCTGGGGTCATCGGCCCTAACTCTCACCCCATCCCATGTGTGAAGAAGCTGAGGTGGTGCAGTGTAGGAGAATGGTTTGAGAGTTAGGACCAGTGACCCCAATGCACACCCTGATGCCTGTTGGTGGGGGGGTTGGGGGTGGAAGGGGTGGAAACCCTAACATCGAATTTCCTCACTTTTGTCATTGTGGAACAACCCTAACTGATGCATTAAACAGAGTTTTTGCCATGATGTATATATAATCTATCTATCTATCTATCTATCTATCTATCTATCTATCTATCTATCTATCTATCCATCTATCCATCTATCTATCTATCTATATTAAATGCAAAAAACTCTGTTTAATGCATTAGTTAGGGTTGTTCCACACCGACAAAAGCGAGGAAATTCAGTGTTAGGGTTGAAAGCCCCCCTTGGGCCCCCCAAACCCCCACCCAGCATCAGGGTGCGCATTAGGGTTGTCGGCCATAACTCTCACCCCATCACATGTGTAAAGAAGCAGAGGTGTAGGAGACAGGATGAGAGTTAGGACCAACAAGCTGATGTACCCCGGATGCTGGTGGGGGTGTGGAGTGGGTCCAAGGGCTTTCAACCCTAACGCCGAATTTCCTTGCTTTTGTCGGTGTGGAACAACCCTAACTAATGCTTTAAACAGAGTTTTTTGGCCCTAATTTCCCTTCTTTTTGAGAATGATAACGAGAAATAGTGAATGTAATGCCGCGGCGGTCTTGTCACATAGTAACATTATGCCCACAAACACAAATGGTAATGCGCATGGTGACGCAAAGTGAAACAGAAAGATAAACAGTAGTGTAGACAGAAATGTTAAAAACAATGCAAAAGGAAGCGCAAATGAAAACGCAAAGCGTAACGCACATGGTGGCGTAGATGTGAACGTTAAGTGAAACGGGAACGGAACCGCAAGTGGAAACTTTAATGGTAACAGTAATGGAAGCGCACAGGCTGGTTTTCTCCAAAAGCTGCATAGAGAAAGACAGTAAGTACAAAGAATGTATGGGTAATAATGGTTCTCGGAACAGAAAATGAGAGGTTGGAATGCTAAATTGCTTTTATCTCAGGAACCATACGACGTAGAAAAAAATTTAAAATTCATATGATTTATGACTTTTCTGGCTAGTTTTGTACTTAGCCCACTTAGGGGGCTAAGGATTTTTCAGACGAAAAGTCCGTATCTTGCACCGTTTCCAAGATACAGGCCCTGAAAGGCGCGGCAAACGCCGTAATGTTATCCTATGGGAAAAAAAGAGAAGTTCAGAGTGCCATCACTTTGGCTTCATGTAATATTTTTTCACCAAACCACAAAAAGTCACATCTGTGGGATGTTGGCTGTGTTTCCTCCAAATTTCAGCCCAAAGGACCAAACTGTTATTTTGCTGCAGGGCGCCAAAGGATTCCTGTAATGCATTGGACACCGTAATGTTATCCTATGGGAACAAGTTTCAACTTTGGAGTGCCGTAACTTTGCCACCATGTAATATTTTTGCAATGAAACACTGCAAGGCACATCTGTGAGATGTCGACTGTGTTCCCCTCCAAATTTCGGCCAAAACACTAAACCATTCTTTTGCAGCAGGGTGCCAAAGAATTGTTGTCATTTTCCCACAGCCTAGAAAAGTACTGTCAAAGTTTGTGAAAGTTTTCGCAAATTCATTCGACAGTGTCACAATTGCCACATACTTTGTGAAAGTAATTTTTCCAGAAATTTGGAAAACATATTTCTGGGGTGTTTTACCCCAAAATAAAGACATGGGTAGCATCCTCAGGTTCCGACTAGGTGAATACAAAAAAAAATTAGGTTGCTAGAGGGTCCCAATTTTAAATGCCAAGCATTTTTCTGATCGCTAACTGAAAACAAAATGGCGGATTTTTGACAGTAAAAGGGCCATTTGCAAAAGTAAAAACTGCATTTGTGACACTATCAAACTTTTTGTTAACTTTTCCCATTGACTTATAATGGGAACTTTTTTTTGAATAACTTTTGAACCATTTAATATTTTTTTATGAAATCTTCAAAAGGCACATCAGGGACCCCAACCACACGTTCCCTGAAGATTTCAGACTGGTCGTGCAAACCGTGCAACCTGTAGAGACGACAGTAAAATTCCAGAAAAGCGTAAACGCATGCGCGCATATCATGCTTAATAACTCTGCAGCCGTATATGTGACCGGTACAAAACTTGGCAGATCCCAAAGCATATGGGTCTTGATCAAGTATGCCAAATTTCAGACAAATCCATCAAACAATTGCAAAGTTATTAAGGTGCAAAATTTTGGGTTTAACATGTAAATGGATTCTCAACCCTAACTATAGTGGCAATACCGTGCCACTATTTTATATATATATATGTATATATATATTCATTGCAAAACTCCATTGCCATCAAGTTAGGGTTCCTAATGCAGCGACAGAAGTTTGAAATGCAGTGTTAGGGTTCAAAACCCTAACTCCGCATTCCCCCTCACCCCAAACCCCCTCCCCACACACACACACATATGCAAGTAGGTGAAGGAGCAAGGCAACACAACCAATCAGAGACAACCAGCAGCAGGTAACAGAAATAACATACAACTCTCTAAACATACTACAACACACATCCATCATCATGGTCCACCCAACTGTAGGAGTTCTGCTGTCATCCGAGTGCCTTGTGGGTACACACGTGTGCTGGGCAAACATGGGATATGGACCACAGTAAGCATTTCTGTGTTAGAAATATAGTTAACCATCATATGTTGCAAATAAGTATGTGTAGGTAATGCAGCAGTATATCATGTAATGGTGCAAGTTTCATATCTGAATAGTATGTTAAAATAACTATGTATGTGTTACCTGTGTCTTTACAGCTACCAAATGTTTCAAGACTAACTCCAAATTTTGCCCCCCCCACACACACACAGATACACACAGACACACACATACAAGTAGGTTACGGTAGAAGGCAAGATAACCAATGAGAAACAGACACCATAGGGTAGCAGCAATAACATACAGCTTTGTAAACGTACCACAACAGGCATCCATCATCATGTTTCATCAACTGTATCACTTCTGTTGCCATCACAGCGTGTTGGGTTTTTACACCCTCATCCTGTAGAAGCATATGAGATGGTCACTGCATGAACTGTGTATGTCGTTGTGGGCAGTGGTTGACATAAACAGACAAGTACTTCAAGAGATTAGCAAGCAAGATGACTATGCGGTTTTGACCGGATAACATGACACAGCATTTACACCACTCTGTGGTGTGTGTTAATTTGGCCTGATGTTACCCTGGCATAAGCAAATAGTCTTGGGCACCGTGTTCACAGTTATGTAGCTATCACTGGATAATATCAGACAACATTTTCACCACCCTTTAGTGTGTGGTAATACCTCCTGATGTTACCCTGCTATAACCAAATAGTCTTTCACTTAAGTATTATAAACAGGGGCCTGCAGTGACATCATAAACAGTTGAGTACTACATATGTGTATGCTGTTGTGCACAGTGCTTGACATGAACAGACAAGCACTTCCAGATATTCACAAGCAAGATGAGTATGTGGTTATGACTGGATAAAAGGAGACAGGATGCACACCATCATTTAGTGTGTTGTTATGCCTTTTGATGTTATCCCAACATAACCAAATAGTGTTTGACCCCATGCTCCCACTTATGTAGTTATGACAGCATTGTTAATATCCTTTAGTGTGTGGAAATGCTTCCTGATGTTACCCTGACATAACGTAAAATTGTCTTGGTCCCATGCTCCTAGTTATGTAGTTATGATGGGATTATATCAGACAACATTTTCACCACCTTTTAGTGTTTGTTAATGCCTCTTGGTGTTATCCTGACATAAAAAAATAGTCTTGGCCCCATGCTGCCACTTATATAGTTATGACCAGATAATATCAGACAGCATTTTCACCACCCTTTACTGTATGTTAATGCCTCCTGATGTTACCCCAACATAACTAAATTGTCTTGGGCCATCACATGTTGTTATACTGCTGCATTACCTACACATACTCATTAGCACAATATGGTGGTTAACTGTATTTGTAACACACAAATGCTTACTGTGGTCCATCACCCATGGTTGCCCAGCATGTGTGTGTACCCCCGAGGCACTCAGATGGTAGCAGAACTCATACAGTTGGGTGGACCATGATGATGGATTTGTCTTCTAGTATGTCTAGAGAGTTGTATGTCATTTTTGTTACGTGCTGCTGGTTGTCTCTGACTGGTTGTGTTGCCTTGGTCCTTCAGCTACTTGTATGTGTGTGGGGGGTGGGGGGAGTGGGTGGGGAATGCTGAGTTAGGGTTTTGAACCCTAACACCACATTTCCAAACTTTTGTCACTGTAAGTAGGGACCCTAACTGATGCATTAATGGAGTCTTTTGCAATGAATTTCCCTTCTTTTTGAGAAATTGAAAAGTAGCATTTGTAAGATTGTATGAGCATGACTCCTACAGTGGTAACGCAAAAAAAAACATTTTTTTTTAAATGCTTCCCCTACTAGTGTCTTTTTGCTGTATTAAGAAGCACATCTGATGCATTCACTGAGTTTTTTGCAATGAATTTTCCTTCCTTTTTACAAAGTATGATGTATTGTAGCAGTAATTTTATCTTGTACAACTTTTAACAGGGTATGAAAACCTTTGAATATAAACACAGTGATTTTGTTAATTATAATAACTAAATACATTCAACCTGTTGTACTTGCATTATATGCAATAATTTAGTAAATGGAACATAAATAGTAACACGGTTATGTTATATATGAGTGAAAACACAACACAGATAGGTAAGGTTTAAAAAATTATTTATTGCCAAATTATTTGTTGATTAAAAAGGCCTAATTGAAAGCTAAATACACATAGTCAGCCTCACAATGCAATATTTCTAAAAGTTGTACTGTTTGTAAAAGTAAAGCATATACTTAAAATAGCATGACACATACCTGTGAAATATGACATTCTGTATATGGTAGTAAATACCACATGATGATTGTATACCAAATACATGTGAGCACACTGATTAGTATATATTTCACTTTTATACTGCTATTGTCACTGTGTGACTGACAGTGTCAATGTTCCTGGAGTGGGCAAAAAACTAAATGCCACATGCTTAGCAATAACAACATTAATATATTATGCAATGTTATCAGCACAAAAAAGAAATATGGTATTAATATTAACATAAATTTAATTTATATATATAGATACACACACACACATATATATGTATGTATACATATTGATAAATATACACATTGATATATGTCGAGAGATGCAGATACATACTGTAGATGCATTTGGAAAATTCCCACCCTACCCCTCACTTGAGGCAATCCAGAAATATAATCAGGAACATGTAAATCAGTTGTTATTAGTGCAAGTGTCTGATTTACAATAGTTAGCATACATATGTGTAAATCTAGTATTAATCACATGTTTGAACATGTAATAAAATCAACTGTTATGTCAGTATTAACTATTATGGTATGGGTAAATGTGAACATTTGTAACTTCCAAAGTAACAGTAAAAGAAATAGCTAAATAACCAAATCACTATGTAGCCAACAGTAGCCAAACATACAAATGAATAATATGTTAAGAAATTATTCAGTACTGTGAACAGTATACAGAACATGTAAAAATTGTAAGCATGGTACTAGGTATTCTAAATCAAAGGCAAAATCAACAGAATACAAATTCCTATACATGCTACTGATATTGAAGAACGTAAAAATTTTGAAAACTGCAGTAAAATGTTTAGTTAAAATACAGTATTGAGACAAATAACTGCAACCGTCAGTTCTTAAAGAAGCAGTATGGTGAATATCTACATGTTTTATTGCTTAATTCCTGAAGGTGAACAGATAACCATAACAGTGTTTAAAAACATTAACAGTATGGTATTTTCATTGAAGTATGCAATTGTACAGTATATACATTTATACAATATGACCGTAGTATAACAGTATACACGTAGCAGTTTAGTGTTGCTATTGTGAATGAATGGTTGGTGAAAGGTACAAAACAAGAGTCACACGTATGTTGTTTGCATGTTATGCAGTCACAGTGATATGTTAATGTGGTACTGGTAAGTACAGTTCCATATAAAGCTGTAATCAATACTTCGAAGGTGTGTGAACATCTAAAGTGTCACATCAACTTAAAGGATTGCTTTAAGTCAGAAAAGATACTTAAAATATGTAAAAGCTGTTGAGACATGTATCAATACATCATGCACAGATGTTTTATGTACATGTACAAGTGCAACACCTAAAGAGGGCATACTGTTGGGAAGTGTGTAAAATCATACTTCCAATGGTAGAATGCAGCTTACTAACAATGAAAGAGAATAGCAACACATTCAAAACACATAGCAATATCTGCTTTGTTAGCAGAAGTATTGAACAATTATATAAGTGCACCTTCTCAAGTGATTATGAACACAGTTGCCACTGACTGAAGACCACTTCAACTATAATAATAATAATATATTTATTTATTATGCACCTTTCAATTATCAATGCGCATTACAAAACTTAAAGAAACAAATAAAAACTGCAATATATAAATACACAATAAAATCCAAGAATTAATGTTACTAATTACAGTATACCCTGCTCCATAAGTAGGTCTTCAGTGCCTGTTTAAAGCCCCCACGGTCGCTCACTCCCGAAACTGACAGGGTAGAGAATTCCAAAGGCCTGTGGCTGCGTACATAAAAGTATGGGCCCCTGAGGATTTTAAAATTACCCTTGGAATGTCTAGCATCCCCTCATTGGCCGAGTGGAGCAATCACTTGGAGCAGTAAGGAGACAGGAGCTCTTTCAGAAAGTCCAGGCCAAGTCCATGTAGGGCTTTATAAGTCAGTAATGCGACTTTGAAGGTGATCCACCACTGAACTGGCAGCCAGTGCAGTTTGTACAGCACCGGTGTGATATGGGAAGTCCGAGGAGTCCCCCATCAGCAACTGGGCTGCATCATTCTGCACCAGCTGAAGGTGGTGGATATCAACCCCTGGGAGCCCAAAGCAAAGAGAGTTGCAATAATCGAGGTGAGAGGTCACAAAGGTGTGAATCAGTGTGGGAAGATCACTGAACGGAACAAGGTACTTGATCCTAGTGATGTTCCTTAGATGGTAAAAGGATGACTTAATGACAGCCGACACCTTAGATCGCACTGTCAGCCCATCATCAAGCATCACCCCAAGGTCACGCACCAGTTCAGAGGCTAGGAGATGGGACCCCCCCAGAAAAAGCCCTAGGGGCTGACCAGCCCCAAACACCCCTATCCGGTGACCTGGATCCACAACCATCACCTCAGCCTTCCCTGAGTTCAACTTCAGCCAGCTGGAATTCATCCAATCCTGGATTTCGGTGAGGCAGTTATTGAATACCGAGAGTGCTCTATCCTGGTCAGGCACAAAAGACAAATAGAGCTGGGTATCATCAGCATAGCAGTGAAACCTCAGCCCACACCATCTCACAATGTCTCCGAGGAAGAGCATATACACCATGAACAACATGGGGCACAGCACAGAGCCCTGAGGGACACCACATGACAGAGAGAGAGGGTCAGAGGAATAAATCCCTGACACCACCCTCTGAGTTCTGCTAGTGAGGAAGAACTTAAACCATCTGAGGACTGAACTAGTCAGGCCACAGATGAACCTCAGGTGATCAAGCAGTACCCCATGGTCCACGGTGTCAAAGGCTGATGAGAGATCAAGGAGCACCAAGATGGACCGGCTTTTCCAATCTCTCACCATCAGGAGATCATTGAGCACCCAATCCAGTGAAGTCTCGATACTGTGCCTCTTTCAAAAACCAGATTGGAGGGGTTCGTAGAAGTTATTGATGGTCAACTATGTTTACTGTATAACTGATTGACACACTTATCTTAGTCATATAGTTCTTAAAATCATAGCTATGTGCTGTAGATGAGGTACTGTGAATTTAGTGTCATAAGTCAAGACATCAATGAAAGACCAGGGATAGTTTATTGTAAGTGTATAAAATCATACTTCCAATGTTAGAAAGCAACTTACTAACAACAAAAGTGAATAGCAGCACATTCAAAACACATAGCAATATCTGCTTTGTTAGCAGAAGAATTGAACAATTCTATTAGTGCGCCTTCTCAAGTGATTATGAACACAGTTGGCACCAACTGAAGATCAGTTCAATTATAATAATAATAATAATATCTTTATTATGCGCCTTTCAATTATCAAGGTGATTATAAAACTTAAAACAACAAATGAAAACTGCAATATTTAAATACACAATAAAATCCAAGAATTAATGTTACTAATTGCAGTACACCCTGCTCCATAAGTAAGCCTTCAGTGCCTGATTAAACCCCCCCCACGGTCATGCAGTCCTGAAGCTGACAGGGTAGAGAATTCCAAAAGGCTGGGGCCACGTACATAAATGCACGGGCCCCTGAGGATTTTAAAACTACCTTGGAATCTCTAGCATCCCCTCATCGACCGAGCGGAGCAATCACTCGGGGTAGTAAGGAGACAGGAGCTCTTTCAGGTAGTCCAGACCAAGTCCATGTAGGGCTTTATAAGTCAGTAATCCAACTTTGAAGGTGATCTGCCACTGAACTGGCAGCCAATGCAGTTCACGCAGCAATGGTGTGATATGGGAAATCCGAGGAGTCCCTATCAGCAACCAGGCTGCAGCATTCTGCACCAGCTGCAGGTGGTGGATATCAACCCCCAGGAGCCCAAAGTAAAGGGAGTTGCAATAATCTAGGTGCGAGGTCACAAAGGTGTGAATCAGTGTGGGAAGATCACCAGAGGGTACAAGGTACTTGATCCTAGCAATGTTTCTTAGATGGTAAAAGGATGACTTATTGACAGCCGACACCTGAGATTGCAGTGTCAGCCCATCGTCAAGCATCACCCCTAGGTCCCACACTAGTTCAGAGGCTTGGAGTTGGGAGCCTCCAGAAAAAGCCTTGTGGGCTGACTGGCCCCCAACCCCCCCATCCTGTGACTTGGAGCCACAACCATCACCTCAGTCTTCCCTGAGTTCAACTTCAGCCAGTTGGAATTCATCCAGTCCTGGATTTCAGCAAAGCAGTTATTGAATACAGAGAGTGCTCTATTCTGGTCAGGTGCAAAAAACAAGTAGAGCTGGGTATCATCAGCATAGCAGTGAAACCTCAGCCCATACCATCTTACAATGTCTCTGAGAGGCAGCATATACACTGCAAACAACATGGGGGACAGCACAGAGCCCTGAGTGACACCACATGACAGAGAGAGAGAGAGTGTCAGAGGAATAAATCCCTGACACCACCCTCTGAGTTTCTTCTGCCAGTGAGGAAGGACCTAAACCATCTGAGGACTAAACTAGTCAGGCCACAGATGAACCTCAGGTGCTCAAGCAGTACCCCATGGTCCATGGTGCCAAAGGCTGATGAGAGATCAAGGAGCACCAAGCTGGACCTGCTTTTCCAATCTCTCACCATCAGGAGATCATTGAGCACCTGAACCAGTGCAGTCTCGGTACTGTGCCTCTTTCAAAAACCAGATTGGAGTGGTTCGTAGATGTTATGGATGGTCAACTATGTTTACTGTATCACTGATTGACACACTTATCTTAGTTGTATAGTTCATAAAACCATAGCTATGTGCTGTAGATGAGGTATTGTGAATTTAGTGGCGTAAGTCAACACATCAATGAAAGTCCGGGGATAGTTCATTGTTGCTTACAATGTAACACAATGGAACAGCAATATATGTCACATGTTGTGTGACTACTTTTCTGATAGATGAAGATTGTTGTAGTTCTTCAATATCAATACATAAGCATCTTTTAAATTAAGAGGCAGTCTCTGTTTAAAAGCACTTATTGAGTCATTGCATTCAACCCACCCAGTTCTGTACCTCAACCAAGTGACGTAATGTCCAGAATGTACATATTGACCATGGTGATAGATCACAGCATGAGTATCAAATAGTGTCTGATTAAATGACACTCTACCAGCTGTGAAATCTATGACAGGTGTGCCATCTCTTAGTCCTTGAGAGTCAAATCTATGCAATACAAGGATAAGGTAGTGAGAAGAAGTCCTAATCCTAATAGACTGAGAACATGCCCCATCACACCTAACACAATGGTGATAACTTTATTCATTTCTAAGCAGTCCTCGAAACTTAACAGTTTAAGACTGAGGTAGATACAAAGAAATCCAAAGCATGTTCTCTGTAATTTCTTTCTGGGAATGACCACAAGACAGGCATTTATATTTGGTGACATAGTTGACAGTAAAGTACTGTCACATTCCTATATGCTCATCATCCAAGCTGTTTATGATGGCCATCATAAACTCGGTGACATCCTGTTGCATGTTATCTGCAAATGTTCTGCATTATCATAGGTACCTAAAACATGTCATAGAGGTGAGAGTGACTGTACATTGTCAGAATGTTGTGAAGTCACATGTACAAGTTGCTTCAATGACTTTGATAAGGGAGTGTCATGAGAAGCTGTTAGTCTTTGTACAAAATGAGGCATGTGGAGAAATGTTTGCATTGCTGAATCTGCGTAGCAGTTAACTCCAGTACTGTTATTAAACAGCCATACCAACTGACTCCTTACAAGGAGGTGCTGTTGTATTTGTATTTGGCATGGTAGCTGTCTCAGTTGTATTAGTAGTTATTTCAACAGTGGTTGCTCATTTCCTCTTGGTGCCAGCTGAAGCTATGACTGTTGCATTTGACTGTACTATATGCATAGGTACTGGTATTAGAGGCATGTCTGGCTGGTACAGAGTACATAATCTATTGTACTCAACAATACATAGCTTGTCAGTGCGTGTCTTCTGTGGTGTTAGTGTGATTATGTGCAAACCAGCAAGACTGCAAACACGTGAAAGCACAACATAGCTCAGGCCATCTTTGAAAATGCCGGTGCCTATGTCCACCTATGCTGAGTCCAAACTTAAGCCCTGTGACTTGTGTATGACTTGTGTATGGAAGCAGCATATGCAACACATAGTGGAACCTGTTTCCTGGTCACATATATGTCCTTAAAGATCTGGAACTTGACAGAAGTTCAATCAATTTCCATAGACTGTTCAATGTTGTCAAACTTAACAACAAGTACCTGTATGAATGTCTTTGGAACATTGTACTGAAAGTCAATAATGTGACCCATTGCACCATTGACCATGCCACATTCAACATCAAGGTTCCTATGTAGCATAATATGTGCATTCTAACAAACAGTAAGAATAGCTTCTAGTCCAACTGTACATGACACATCAGACTTAAGTTCAAACAGTTGCTCAGTCAGCTTAGCTACTAGGTTGCAACTTAAGCAAACACCATCAACTGTATCAACAGCATGCAGGGTGATGATTTCTTGATCCTTTCTCTGTAGCATGATACTGTTGAATTCAGCACATTGCTTAAGTCGTGGCATAAGACATAGAATACATGCACCGTTTGAGTACTCTTCACTAAACACATCTCATGCAGCATGTATTGATGCACCATCAGCAGTGAGTCCATGTGAATTCAATATCGAAAGATGCGATAGTGATAAACTTCCTGTAAGAGCTTGATCCAACAATGCCTTGTAAGCTAGATCACCACTCTGTCACATGTTCTGAAACTGCTCGACATAGGTGAATAACTCCCATAGGTTAAAACCTCCAATGCACCCTAGTGTCTTCTTAGCCTGCTTGACAGTCACAGCAGTAAAACCATGTTCTCCATTGATGGGTGCAAGTTGTAAAAGATCCCCAAATACTACAATACTTTTTCCACGAAATGCATCACCATAGTCACTGCTCAAAATCTACTGTAGATGAAGGTGTATACAGACAAACCTCACATTAGAGACCATACTGATCTCATCAATGATCAGTAGCTTCATTTTAATAAACATAGAATGAAGCTCAGATACCACCTCAAATGACAGTTTTCGATACTTTCCAGATTGTCCATGCTCTACTGGCAACAAAAACAAATGGTGTGGGGTGACTCCACCAATAGTATATGCAGCTAGTCCAGTTTAAGCACTGACAGCAACTAACATTTCTGTCCCTATGTGTTGCCTTATCTCTGCTGTGATAGCCTCAATAAGAAAGTGCTTGCCTGTACCTGTCGAGCCACTACAAAACACTAACAATTGCTTTTATTCATCACATTGCCATTTTTTCTGTTCATGCAGTATATGATACCTAACTGCCTCTGTAACAGCAGCATAAACCACAAGCTGTTGTTCCTTAAGTTTTTTTCAAATGATCTGCATCAACTGTACAATGTGATCCATGCTGCATAACGCTTTCCACTTCTGCCATGAGTACTTCTGAGTCATTCATAGGTAGAGGTACTCTGAGTGTGCCCTGTCCTTCAGGATCAAGGTTGACTTGTGAACTAACAGGAATATCCTCCTCAAGTTGCTTCTTTGCTCTTTCAAGCTGTTCTTTCTTGAGTTCTAGTCTGCATATGTATGTCTCTGAGTGGTCTGCTTTGAAGGTGTCATCACTGTGGTTGAATTGTTCCTCAAAGGTATCACAGCCACCTTTCAATGTGTACTTATCCCTCCAGGATTTGAACAAGAACAGTAGAGCAAAGTAATAATGTTTTCTGCTTTCAGAAGTGGAGAGATTTAACTTACAATGGTCAATGAGCCAAGGCTTACGTCTCTTAACAAGACAACCATCCACTCCTCTAACCTTGTAAATGTGAAGTGTAATTTCAGGTGAAATATCAGTTTTATAGTCATACCATTTTGTGACCTCACATAGACACATACTGTCCATGCCACTGTGTCTTCTGGGGTAGCACGTGTCAATCAGGATGTTCTTCAATATCTGCTTTGAAGAAGGTTGGTTGAGAGCCAGTTCCTCAATCTCATCATGAGGTTTTAGTACACATTTTCATTTCTCTTTGTAGTTCACACTGACAAACAAAATGTTTAATGTTGTATTGATCCTAGTAAGAACAAATCCAGAACAAATGGTTTGATACCTTTTATTGGACCAACAAGGATGTTACAAAAAGAACAAAGAGCTTTAGCTTTCAGACCAACAAGTCTTTTTTCAGAAGCTTAATGAGAATTATTTAGAAAATCCCATATTAATAACACTTAGAACATGCAGAAAAAAACAAAAATCATTTTCTTTGGTTTAAAACAGGCCTTCAGAAATAATTAAAATGACATTGGAGGGCTTGAATATTTAAAGAGTGATTTCAGCTGAAATAAACTAAAAGGTCAAAGGTTGTTTAAAGATAACAGCAGGCAGTTACCATGTATCAGTCTAATGGATGGGGAAAAAAAGAACCTTAAGATTCTCTGCTCAGTAAATTACATGTCAAGTGAAGAAAAACTCTCTAAGACACACATTTTACAAGTGAGGCCACAGTACATCATTCTGCTCAGAGTAAAACCATTTATAATGAGCTGACCCAAAGTCATGTACTAACAGTAGAAATGCCAACAATCGTGACCACATCTCATTAAAAGACTGTATCTTTTCCAGGTCAACCATAACAGTTTGTTTCTGGTAACATTGCCTATTACATGAGACGCACCCAGAGTCAAATTTCTCTCTCTTTGCCAACTCAAATTTGGCAATGGATTTGCCAAAGACTTTAACAATCTCTGTTTCCAAGAGAGAGAAACGATACCGGAATCAATGACTGATGGTCGCTCAACAATTGTATCGGTTACAGTTGTACTGCGTTGTACATCTTCAATAAGTTTATTTGCATCATTCATGTCACCAGACTGCAACAACTCAGACAGGTGTGTGTACTGTGAAACAGCTCGCCTCACTTCATATATCTTGCACACAAAGGTGTGCATGCCAGACTGATGCACCACTAACATTTGCATATGGTGAAAGACACTGTCACAAACACCACTGTCCAAGCATGCCAATGAATGACCCATCAGTCCAGAATGTGGATGGATTTCACAATGGTCTGTTGTCTGAGATGAATGAACTCTTTTACTTTATCAAAAGATGACTGCCTCCAATTGCATGTTGCATCACATGTCCATGCTAGACATTTGCATCTAGGAGGACCCACTGTTGAGGCATTGTCCTCATTAGATTCAGTTGCTGTATCATAACATACAGTCATTACATTGCATACTTTGTCATCCTCATCAATGCAGACATTGCTGTCTTTCTTTTGTGTGTGATAGGATTCCTTGCAGAAATATGCTTCTGAGTGCTGTGTGTGGAGCTAGCTGCCTGTGAAAATTTCACAGAAGTTGTGTTGGGTTCAAAAGTGGGTAGTGTTGCAACCTCATCTTTACAGCATACACAACTTTTCTGAAGTGTTCAAGCTCGACTGCCATTTTACGCCACAAGCGTTGAAGCACAGCTAGTGCTTTATTGACAAAAGTTTGCACTCTCAGATGTAGTTTCATTAAGGACAGATGAATCTTCAGCTTTCTGCCTTCACGTCTCATCACAGCTGCAATAAGTCTATCAAACTTAGCTTTTGCTGCTAATGCTTAATAATACTTCTGCTTCCTCAGATGACTAGCAATGACAGTAACTGGTCGTTGTTGCTGACTGCGTTTTCGTGTACATGAATTCCCAACAGTTTTTTTCACTTTTTAAATGTCTTTTGAACTGTTGGGTAGTTTTTTTTTTGTCTTGCATTTGAATAACTACATAGCATTCCTGTGGAATCTGTAAGCATCAAACTAGGCCTATGTGCAGACCGAGTGGTCTGTAGAAGCTTTGATGTGGCATGTGTGAACTTGTTTGAACTCTTCAACAATACTACACTACTATGATACATGTTACATCTTTGTTTAGCATTGTGCCTCTGCTTTGATGGCATTTCCACTGTGCTATTTGAAAACAATGTCCTGAAATAGTTGAGGATTATCAGTCACCTGCGAAGAAGCAAAAAAAAAAAACATGCAGTTACTATCAATAAGCAAGTTAATCATTTATATTTAATTGTCTGTGCTCTATGTCTTTATTGTGAGAGCGATATATAACATACAAGTTCGAGCATTTTTTTCAAAATCAGTAGTTCTGGTATTACAAGATTAGCACATATATTTAATGACATTTCAAGAAATTATCAAATCAAAATCATTTTGTAAAGGTTGGCTGATTCCACCTGTAGAACGTTATTGTTGTATTGAATTCCATAGTTAAAGCATGAAAGTTTTGCATTTGTGAAAGGAGTTTGTGAATGTTTCGTGATTTGTGAAAGTAAGTTGCGAAACATTTGCGAAATAATTTTTTGCAACAGCTACATGATTTACAAAAGTTTCGCAAAATCCTTTCACAAATGCGAAAGTTTTGCAATTTACTTTTGCAAATCACGAAAGTTTTGCAAAATCCTTTCGCAAACACAAAACTTTTGCAAAATTAGTGTATTTGACCTATGAACCAAGTGTTTCCCATGATGCAATAAAACCAGGAAGTGTGTAAAATCGTGGGAAAATGTCAGTGACCTTCAAATACAGTACAACAGAGCACGTAAGGGCATATTACAGAAGTATATATGGTATGTATCATTAAAGTAGCTAACTTTCAAGGTTAAAGATTGAACTTTTAAGATTTCATTAGCTTTGCCCAACAAGAGCGGCCATGTTTTGTTTTTATTTTTTGAAAAAAAAAAATCAACTAACAAGCTGAACCAGTCAGATTGTACATAGCATTTGACTGACACACATTTAAACCAATAACACAGCACAGTATATGAATATTAATTTATTTAAATTGCAAGTGCCTGAAGATTAAACAGGTGATCTTAGATGACCAATGAAAGCCACAGAAAACTGGAGAAGAAACACACAGGAGCCATCTTTGGTTAAACTGTAAATCAGACTTTTGGAAACTGTAAGTGCAGCCACTTTTCTTTTCTTTTTTTTTTAATATCAATAAACATTATATTGGTTCAGAACTAGCAGCAAGCAGAACATTTTTTCCAGTACTATTAGCCTGCCATACTATTAAGAATATGTGACACTGTGGTAAGACGTAATACATGTTTGAAGGCAAAGTAGTGCTGTCAACTAGCCATCACAAATGACAGCTGCAAATGAAAGCAGCAGTCATTGTGCATGTGTATCATGAAAGAAGTAGCAGCCAATAAATGAGTAGGATTCATTTGTTGTTTAAACTGGCCTATTGAGAGACTATTATTTCCCTCCTAGAAAGTTTGCAGCATATCAGTGTCATACCAGTTTTAAGCATTAATTAGCATAATGGTAGCTACAGTCACTGTATTGGTAGGCAGAAATAAACGTGAACCAATACTTTTCTTTTTTCCTGTTTTTGTCCAGCTCACTAAATCAATGTTGAAGTAGTGAGGGGGAATTTTTTTTTCTCAAACAGTCTGTACTGACAGGACACTGCAGGAGACACATTGATTTTTTTAGTAGATGTCTGTCAACTTCTCAGTTTCAATAGCTTAGCATGGCAGAAAACAGCAAACATACTGTGTGGATCATGAGTAGCAGTTTAAATAGAAGAGGTTGTGACTATGCTCGAACTAGTAAATTTGGCAAGGACCTGAAGCTGCCAAATTGTTCTGTCAAGTGGTTTGGCAGGGGAGGCATGAGGTGGTAGCATCTCATGCCAACCATGCACAAGTCATTGGGCAACCTACCTCCTCTAGACATACTGCTTATCCATCTTGGTGGGAATGATTTAGGCACTAAAAGATGGGTAGATTTGGTAAATTAAGCTAAATTGGACCTGTCTTTAATCATCAGTATCTATGTTATCTGCCTGTAAGATTCTGTTTTCAGACATTACAGAGTGGATGTGCTGGCAGGCAGAACAAAACATTTATCTGCTTGACAGGGCAAGAAGAAAGGTCAATATTCAAATTTCTGGATATTTATGCACAGTTGGGAGGCACACCATACATTTAGACATTATAAAGATTGGCTATATTTACCAGACAGTGCGCACTTCTCATATGCTGGCAATTGCCTGTTTTTTTGGGAGACCTCTGAGATGGCATCCTCACAGTACTCTAAATATCAGAGTGTGGAAATGTATCCTGAAACTCCAAATGGTTCTTTTAGGAGCCAGCCAATATCCTTGGTCAAAAAATAGATTAAAATACATACATTGCATATAAAAACACACTCATAGCTCAATGAAGTTCTGTGCTATGTATATATATAAGATCAGACATTTTATTTGTTGTTAAAAAGCAGAACAATATGTAATTTAGAAACAGCACGCATAATGTATTTCTATGTACCCCACACAGAATGGTGAGTGCACCACCAAATTACCGTAGTAAAAGTATGACCAAGTACAAGTCATTTAACAGTTTTAATGTGGGGGAAGGGGATTCTCCACTGACCAAAAAGAAAAGTATGTGTACTTGCAAAACAAACGTACATATGCCACCCATATCAGATGGTACTATCATCTGAACAGCAGCACTGAAGCAACCCAAACAGTAAACAGTGCTGCAACATCAGCCCAGTACAGCAGCACCAGTGAAAATCTTTTCATCACCCAAAGCAACTTGTTGAGCATGGTCATGCACACCACTTTACAGATGGATATGAATATACCAACTTATTGGCCATACATGCAGTAGCCCTGCCATGTAGTCTCTTCATTTACTTATGTATGTAATACATTTTTTTATTTTCTTCTTTTTTTACCACAATGAAATGAAAATGACATTCTGGAGTATCTGAGAGGTGTGTCTCCTGGCTGAGGCAGTGGAGAGGAAGGGGATCCCTAATATATTAATGAGAAGTACCAATCTGTGGCTGGAGGGGACCTGGATGTGAATCAACACGTACTTGAGCAACAAGCTGAAGGTGCACAACAAGCACAAGTGGAAGCTGCTGAGGCAGCATTTCTACATGCTTAAGGAATGTGACCACATACTGGATAATGATGTGGGCTGGTACTATCTTGAATATGAAATGTGGGAGAAGGCTGGGAAGCCAGAGGCTGGGGAGCGAGTCATGGTGCATAAGTTAAAAGAAAATATTTTAGACTTTATTATATTTCACACATAGGACATAATACACCACAATACTACTGAGGCAGTGGGAGTGTACATCTCAGTGGTATTAGAATTGCCTGTTATTTCACTTGATTAACAATTCTGTGTACACACATGCAGCACTCAGGTATTTATGAGTTCACTGCAGTTCTTGTTTATTTTATTTGTTTTTTTGTTTACTGGGTAGGAGAGCTAGCCATAGAATGACTATTTTCAGTCATGACCAAGGAGGATTACAACATGAGAAAGAAAGCACAACAACATTACAAGTACTGTATAGACAAGATTGGAGAAATACATGAAAAGCAAATTACAAATTGGCTGTGAATGTATACATGTTGAAGACAAAAATACAGGTGGGGCAGAGTAAGCATACAAAAACATACATCCAGCTATCTAACATATAGGGAGAGCCAGGCAACAAATTACAGTAACCTAGTAAGTACATAGTAAGTGCATAGTTTAAGAAAATACAATTTTTACATTGCAATGAGGCAGGAAAAAACAGTCTTTCCGCATACTGCCTCTCTTCCAATTCCTTCTACCCACTTTTCTCCCCCCACCACCTTGATCTCTGTTATCTGTCCCCCCACCCTAACCCTAGTCATACCTCTGCTCCTATTCCCCACTCTCCTTTCTTCCTCATGTATTCCTTGATTTGCATTTCATGTAAGTCAAATATTAATGATCATTTACTGTTAGATACTGTATGCTGTACTCACTGACATGGAACCTTTGTAAAAGAGCCTCGGCTCATAGGTATTGTTGTAATCCTAGACTTAAATAAATAAAAATAAAAATAAATAAATTATGAGACAGTTTGTGGTGCAATGCCACTGTCCCATGAGAAGAAAGGATAAGGCATTTACACTGGACAGAGCAATAGGGAGTGGTGTGGGTAGGGACGTAAAAAGCATCCATTAGTATTGGGGGAAGAGGAGGAGGACAAAGAGAGAGACAGGATAGTTGGTATAGACACAGTAGGCATATGGAAGGTAGGCAGAGTGAGAGATCATGGGGGTTGAAAAAAGGTGCATGAGTTTGAAGCAAATAGGCTGGCACGAATCTCTTTTTTAAAGAGGGCATGGGACACAGCCTGGCAAGGTGTCAATGATAAGTCATTCCATTGCAGTTAGAGATGCAGCAAATTTAAAATCTGCCTGTGAAGTGAATGCGAAGTGGCCACTTCACGTTGGCACTTCGCTACATGGAGTGCCCCATAGGAAAGGCTCACTTCACTTTGTTATTATTACTTCACGTTGTCATTCTGCTTTAAACGTGAAGTAAGGCAGAGTGACAACAATATTGGCAGCACCCCACCCACACAGTCACCAGAATTAATGTGCATCCCCAAAATGCTACTGTCTTATGTCCAGAAAATTCCCCAGTGCTGTTGAAATGCTACTGTCTTGTGTCCAGAAAATTAACCAGTGCTGACAAAGTGAATTGAGAGCATAACAAGAAATGCAGTCTCCCAGAATTAATGGTGCACTGCAAATGCACAGACAGATTAAGGTTGCACTGCGCACTCAAGAGGTGCATACGAAAAGGCACAACAACACCTAGCTAGTGTATACAAGTCACAAATCCAAATCTAGAAAGGAATACATTTTGCCAGTTGGGGGATTAGTGCATGGCAGTAACAATCCATTACCAATAAAGATACCACAAAGCAGTATAAAAAATTCATGCAGGTGTGGTGGATAGCAGGTTCACACTGCTGCAATTACTCTATGCCACAATAAAAGGTGTCTGATTTAATGACTCGCATCACACACACAGTCACACACACTACAAGTAATGCATAGCAAACTGAAAACCTTTAGTAATATAACCAAATGTTTTAAACAGACAAATTATACACTGCTGCACCACAACAATCAGCACAAAAATTTCAAAATTACTGAAAATATTACTGTGTGTACATTAACACAGTTATACAAGAAAAATATAACCAAAACAGAAAGACTGCCTTTTTCTCCCAGTTAATGTACCTACACCACAAATATGTCCCTCCCCCAAAGCACACATCACTGTTCTAAATTAATATTCAAAATCCAGACATCAATAATCACTCAATGATATGAGCACAGAAGGGATTCCTACAATTGATGTAGTAAATTTTAAGCAAAAGAAAGACCCCCAAAGGCATTTTAAGCAGCTTTTAGAGGTTTTGAATCTCAGATCTCTGAGAGCAAACTATCTCCAGCTACCACTACACACACACACTATCCAGTCCAGAACTGAGGCTGTGCAGAATAATCTAGAGCCCATGTGACCTGCAATCCCATGAATCACTGCAGAATTTCACTTGGAGCTCAATTACAAGGTGAAGTGAGGTGAATTACATTGATTTCAAAGTACTTCACCTCAAAATTTGGTGGAGAAGTGGTTTGGGGAAGGCAGAATAACACAAAGTCATTGGTTTCAATGGACTTCATGTTCCTCATTATGAAGTGAAGTACTCCGCTTCATATTGTGGAGTACTCTGCGGGTTCCGCGTTACTCCATGAATCACTTAGTGGAGCAAATTGGGCCACTTCACCCACCACTACTTATAGTACTGTAACTCACATATTGTACAGGAAGAAATGTGAATGCCTATGGCTGTACTTCTCTGATGAGCTGCAGCACAAACTCACTGACTTAAAAACATGTATTAATGAGTACAATGGTGGGGTGGTGAAGCCTGGAGAGATGCTACAAATCAGGCTTACAATACATCAAAGTAACTGGAAAAAAAATAATGTTATGATTTGTGACATGATCGTGAATCATGATTTGTGACTGCATTTGTGATCGTGATAATGAAGAACATGATTCGGTGTCGGTGGTGTAAGATAACCAGTATGAAACTGTATTGGGAACGTGAATGCCTACGGCTGTACTTGCCCGATGAGCTGTAGCTTAAAACTCCCAGACTTGAAAACATATATCAGAGAGTACAATGGTGGGGTGGTGAAGCCTAGAGGGATACTACAAAACAGGCTTACAATACATCCAAGTAACTAGAAAAAAAATGAATGTTGTGATTCGTGACGTGATCGTGAATCTTGATTTGTGACTGCATTTGTGACCGTGATGATGAAGAACGTGATTTGTATCATGAGTGACTTGTGATGATGGTCCTGACTTAAAAATGCATATTAATTACAATGTTCATGCAGAATTATGCACCACACCTGTCCAGTACTCTGAAGGGAAGCCAAAGAAACAACTGTGACTAAAGTTAGAGATGGAGATTGGGCCCTAAAGAGATGCAAATGCACAGACAGATTAAGATTGCACTGCACACTGAAGAGATGCAGACACAAAGGCACAACACCTAACCAGTGCTCACCATCAGAAATTCAAATCTGGAAAAGAATACCTTTGCCGGTTGGGGCGAGCCACGGGGGGGGGGTTGCAGTGTACTGCAATGCTGCAGTAACAGTCACTAGTACTAGTACCAGTAAAGATACCACAAAGAAGTGCAAATATCACACAGCTGCAGTGAATAGCAGGTTCACATTGGTTAAATTATTATGTGGCACAATAAAAGGTGTCTGATTTGATGACACACGTCACACACATACTCTCACACACACACACACACACACACACACACACACACACACACACACTAAGTAATGCATAGCAAATTGAAAACTTCAGTAATATAACCTCATATTTTAAACAAACTAAAATGATGCAGTGTTACACCATAACAGTCAGCAAAAAAATGGCAAGAATTATTGAAAATATTACTGTGTGCATATTAACACAGTTATGCAAGAAAAATATTACCAAAATAGCACTATCCTTTTCTTCAAGTTAATCTACCTACACCACAGATAAGCCCATCCCCCAAAGCACACTTCCACTGTCTCTCAGTACACAGACTGAATGTTGTACATTCACATTCAAAAGCCATACACAAACAATAAACACTCAATAATATGAGCACAGGAGGGTTTCCTATAATCAATGAATTAAAGTTTCAGCAAAATAAATGACTCAAAAAGGCTTTTTTAGCAGCTTTTAGAAGGTTTGAATTGCAGAGAGTTCTCAGAGCAGATTGTCTCCTACAGCTTCCTACACATACTACCAAACTGAGGCTGTGCAGAGCAATCTAGAGCCCATGTGACCTGAAATCCCATGAATCACTGCAAAATTCATCTTTGGAGCTTAAAAACAAGGCGAAGTGAGGCGGAGTACATTGTTTTCAATGTACTTCGCCTTAAGAATTGGTGGAGTAGTGGTTTGGGAAGGCAGAGTAAGGTGAAGTCATTGTTTTCAATGGTCTTCATGTAACCCATTACAACATGAAGTACTCCGCTTCATGTTGCAGAGCACTCAGCGAATTTGTCTTCACTCCACGAATCACTTCGCGGAGCAAATTGGGGCCACTTCACCCATCTCTAATTTCAGTGGGGCATAGTGGGAGAAAGCTTATGAGCCTTTTGAAGTTTTACACCTTTGTACTTGCAATAGGGACTTGTCAGCTGAGCATAGCCCATAGGAGGGTGTTTGAGGAGATAGTAGCCTTGCAAGACTATCAGGAGACTGTGCCCTAATAACGTTGTCCACTTGGGATCCAGCTCAGTAGAGTCTCAGTGAAGTAGGTGACAGCCATTTTAGGACTGAGTAGAGTTTGCAGTGGTGTTTGAGCCTAGGGGATGAGGAGGCATAGCGGCAAATGTTATAGGTGGTGTCCCAGGCATACAGCGTTGACTTAGGTATGGCTGCATATGTGACAACTGCATAGGTCAGGGCTGGTAGAAGGATGCCGCGGGCAACAGACAGCCTGGTGGATGGAGTAAGTGTATAACTAAATCTAGAGGCAATGTGTAGCTTAGAGTTTACTAATTTGCAAGTGGATTTGACATGGAGATCAAAGTCAAGAGACTGATCAAGGACGATCTCAAGATATTTGAATGAGGTGATTGTATCTATGGGAGGGGAGCCAGGGCAGGAGACCATGATGCTATTGTTGCAGGATTTTAGTTTGGTAGCAGGCTCAAACAACATAGTTTGGGTTTTCATTACATTGAGGACCAGTTTGTGGTCAGATAGCCAGTTCTGAGTGTTATGGAAGTCAGATGAGAGGAATGAGTTTATGTCGGACAGGTTTGTGGAACTAGCATATAGAACAATATCATCCACATACAAGAGGGATGAACAGAAGGGAGATCCAAGATAATGCTGTTGATGAATATAGAGAAAAGGAGAGTCCCTAAAATTGAACCTGGGGTACCCCAATGTTTAGAATAGCCTGGTTCGAGAGAGTGGGTGCGTATTTCACAAACTGGGCATTGTTCGACAGATAACTACTGAACCAGGCCACTACACCCATCGAGAAACCCATAGAATTTAAGGTTGCGAGAAGAATAGGGTGGTCAACAAGATCAAAAGCTTTGGTCATGTATATGAAAAGTGCCCCTGTGAGGATGCCTGAGTCCATGGCAGACAGGGTGTCAGTGGTAAATTTGAGTAGGGCGATGGTGGTGTTATGGCCTTTTTGGAAACCATGTTGGGTAGAGGAGAGAAGATTGCTTTTATGTAGGAAAGCAGTGGTTTGAGTAGCTACAAGCTTCTCAAGAATTTTGCTTAATACAAATAATATCGCAATGGGTCTATAGTTGGAAGGGTTTTTAAAGTCACCTGTCTTGAACACTGGAGTGATTCTGGCAAGTTTCCAGATATCAGGAACATGGTTCTGACAGAGGGATAATATAAAGATTCGAGCAAGAGGAGAGGCTATAAATGGGGCTGCTATCTTCAATAGTCTTGGTTCAATACCATCATAGCCAGTACTCATGTTGTCTGAGATAGAATTGAGGAGTTTTAGTACCTCTGTCCTAGAGATGGCTTTGAAGTGAAAGGATTGTCTTAATGTATCAATGTGGGGCTCAGTCTATATGCCTAGGGGTTGCATAGTGGGGAAGGCTGAGGTGTATTTGGACAGGTCAGAAAATTGTTGGTTGAAGAAATTTGCAATTGTCCACGGATCATTACAGCGGATACCATTTAAGATCATATTATTTGGAGTAGGGGACTGGGTACACCCCAGGAAGGATCCAACGTGCATCCAGCATTTTCTAGGCTCCCCTGCAGCATCAGTGAGAAGATTTTTGAAGTATTTGCTTTTGGCAAGTTGTATTTGCTTTCTAAATTCTTTTCACTGGGCCCTATGGAGGTCATATTCAGTTGGAAGACCAGAGAATTTTTTTTGCATAAAGTGTCTTTATTGGATTTTAATTAACAATCATCATACATTACAACTAGGAAAATAAAAAAAAATAATAAAGACCTGGCATAACCAGGGTATACAGCCCACAAACTGGCCGTATGAACTATATACAATCCCATATATACATATACAGCAGGGATCCATCATATAGTAGTACATATGTCTAATAAAGACTCCTGTAAAATATATAAATATACAATCCACCTTCCCAGGTAATAGAGTATGAGCTAGAAATATAGATCAAATCAACAGATAAGAGCAATTCACAATCAACCTATAGTACAAAATAAAAGAAAAAACATAAACAGAGCCAGAGCAGGAGTCAGCTCCACCACACCGCCAAACATACCTATCCACAGTGCTATTACTATAGTGGAGTTCATGAATTACCTCTAACATAAACCAAAGGTGGATTCCTGCCGCATCCCCTAAAGAGAGAGAGAGAGAGAGAGTCCCCATCCCACCTAATATCTGGAAGGCTTACACTCCAATCCCCTATAACCCTTGCCAGGATCTCAAGTTGTTTATATACTGACCACCATACTCAATTGAGTCATCGAAAAAAGAGAAAGAGAGAAGAGAAAAGGCAAAATACTAATCAAGAAATTCCCATTTAGAGAAAAAGAAAAAAAAAAAAAAAAAAGGTTGGCTAAGCCCATGCTAATCAAAGCAAGACAGACGGACCTACAGTTTTTTCTGAGATAAGTAAATTGCTTCTAAAGATGCCCATCTCTTAGTATATAGCCCTTTATTCCCCTCACCCCAAAGCTGTCTCTTTAATTTACCCAATGCTGTTACCAAATCCCTCACCCACTGACCATAACAGTATTCTTGGTCGTCTTCCAATGTTGAGCCAAAAAGGACTTGACTAATGACGACATCAGAGCCAAATGAAATTTGGGTAAAACCCCAGAAACTTTTGAGAAATCGCCCAGAACACACACCTCTGGGGTTATATAATCAGAATAATTCATCAGTGGATCCATATGTTGCCTAATCTCCACCCACAAAGGGGAAATTTTTTCAGCACTCCCACATTACATGGAGCAAGTCACCTATTCCATTCCCACATCTAAAACAGCGGTCTGTCTGCCTAAGCTTTCTATCATATAGTTTTGCCGGGGTAAAGTACAGATCGGATACGATAAAATACTGTATGGTCCTAAATTTAGGAATTGTTATATACCTATGAGCTTTCCAAATTGAGTCCCAAACCAGCTTCTTGGGGGCCATAACCTTATCCCAGTACACCACCTGTATGGGCGAGGGTGGACCAGCAAACTCCACCAACTTCTTGTAAATCTGAGAAAGGATATTTGCCTTCGGATCCACTGCCTTTAAAAATTCCCAAGTGAATGACCCATCCGAAAACCCCCCAGTCTTCCTCGCCACTGCCTTCAACAACTGGGTTAGTTGCAATTTCTTAAAGAAGGGCATCCCCTCCACCGGGGCAGGAATAATGACCCTTTCGCCTTGGATAAAATCCCTCATCCTTAAACCCCTTAGTTGGTGGGCCCACCTATCACTTATCACCTGCCCCCCAATTACAAATGTAGGGTTACCCACCAAGGGTTGATCCCAAGCATTCAACTGGGATTTTCTTCGCGACGGGGGAAGAAAGGCCCACCAAGCCCTCAAAGACTTCCCAATCAGATTCCCACTCCCTTTAAAGGAAAACCAGAGAATTTAAAACATTTTCAGCTTGTATCTCATTTTAAGTTTAGAAGGGAGGTCCCTTTTTAACCATCTTGTTTGTTGTCCCTTCACTTTGCATGTAGAGTAAGGGGTTTGGATATCCTGGCATGTCAAGAATTCATGAAGGAAGAAGTTTAAGGCTGACTGGGCAATAGTAAGTTGGAACCAGTATCTAGTTATCACTGGGTAGCAGTTGTATGCATTATTAAATATTTTTTATGTGTTACTACACTTGGCTGCCCATGTCAGGCAATGCCCAAAACTGCATACACATATGAAACAGGCAAATGTTTATGAGTTCGGTACAGGTCTGTGGTTATAATAGTAATATGATGTATGGTGAGCCCTTATTATTAACTGAAACAAAGCAGATTACAACCTTGTCATGCCATTGTTGTGACATCACACTGTTGTTAACCCTTAAGCATGTCATATCAATGGTATAACAAAATTGAATGCTCACAGCAATCAATGTTCTAACAAAATACAGTGTTCACAACAATCAATATTCTGTAAAGTAAATCAGTAAAGTAATTCAGTCTGTGATTACACATAAACACGAGGTTTACAATGAAGTCATGGCAACCTCTCAAAGTGTTAACAGCATGGTTATTAACCAAAGATCAAGCATGATTCTTTATGTTAAACACTATCTATTTCATGCGTGTAACTTCAAAAGGCAATAAGACACAACAGAGCTGTGGAAATGTTGTCTATTATTATCTATGCATAGACTCATACTAATTTTCCTTGCTAATCTGCTATTGTACTTGTTTGTCCATGGCACAATATGACCAGAACTGTAAATGCATAAGCAGCATTTAACTGTTTATGAGTTAATTACAGTTCTGTCATTATCATAGTACTAATAAAGGCTATGTGGTCATGAGCAGGTAACATAAGAAGGCAGTAACACACACAAACAGTGTTGTGGAAAAATGGTGACTGATGTTATCCATTCATACCCCCACAGTAATTTATCTTGCTCATCTGTTATTCCACTTTTCTGTCCATCTATGGCAATATCCATGACTGTATATGCATATGTACAATAAGAATGTTTATGATGTGAGTAAACCTCTCTAGTTATCATAGGAAGGTTAAAGAAAATCTGGTTAAGAATGGGTAACATCAAGATGCATTAACAGACACAACAGGATGGTATAAGAATGCTGACTGCTGTTATCCATTCATAATTGAATAATCATTTGTCTTGCTACTCTGTTACTTCACTTGTATATCTATATCAGTTGATGTACATAACTATATAGACATATGTGGTAGTAACAGCATTATGACTGAAGTCCAGTAATCTGGTTACAGAAGTAGCGTTAAAAAGTATTTTTCTAGCATGGTATAACATAAAGAGTTAATAAGACAGACCACATGGTGCTGAAAATGGTGACTGTTTTTATCTTTTCATCAACCAATAGTTATTTTCCTCACTGAGCTGGTATTCAATTTAGCTGTTCATGTCATCCAAATCCCAGAATGACCTACTCATATTCAGTACTCATGTGTGTAACACTTCAGTGCAGTTCCCCGTTCATTATACAAACCAAGTTTGACAGTAGAACATCAGGATGCATTAACACACACAACAGGGTGGTAACAAATAGTGACAGTTGTTACCCAGGCATACTCTGAAAGTAATTTTGCATGCTAATCTGTCATTAGACTTGGCTGGGCATGTCAGCCAGTTGCAGAACTGAATACAGATATGTGGCAGTTAAGTGTTTAAGAGTTCAAAACAGGTGTCTGGCTATCAAAGTAACATTAAACTATGTGGTTAGTACCATGTAACATCAGAAGGCATTAACACACTACAGAGTGGTGAAAAAGTGATTGCTGAGACTGCCACTAGGGGCGCTAAATAGGATGGCAGCATAAAGTTCAGCTCGACAACCCAGAGGGACATGTCCTTCAAAATCCTTTATTCCAGTTGGTAATATCTCCTCATTTTATTGCAACAGTGGGGTAACATGCAAGGTCTGTGAATATAGCGTCGTTGGTACAAAAATATGTCATTTTCTGTGTGAAAACCGTCATTTTCCAGAGAGCCTACTAGGCAAGGTAGGCCTGCAGCATGGCTGAAGTGCGCCTACTGCAAACAAAGCAACAGCCTTCAGTTGAAGCGATGTTCGGCCAACTCATGGCCCAGATGTTGCAAGTCACTGTGGCGACCAACCAAAACACCCAGGTGGTCCAAAGCCTAGAGGCCAGGATGTTGCCCACAGAACAGTGGGTCTCTGCAACAGAGGGGCATGATCATAGAAACATAGAACATAGACTTTGACGGCAGATAAGGACCGCTAGGCCCATCTAGTCTGCCCATTTCCCTACCTACAGGATAGGCCGCAGATCTTAGTTAACCAACAGCCTTTATCTTCCTGCCCCCCACAAGAATTTTCTTATGTCTGTCCCATGCATTCTTGAATTCTCCCACAGTTTTAGACCACACAACTTCCTCAGGAAGGCTGTTCCATGCATCCACTACCCTCTCTGTGAAATAATACTTCCTCACATTGCCCCTGAACCGCCCTCCTTCTATCTTTTAAATTGTGTCCCTTGTTCTTGCAAGTCTCTTTTCTGAAAGATGCTACCCTCTTGGACTTTGTTGACTCCTTGAGGTACTTGAAAGTTTCTATCATGTCCCCTCTCCCTTCTTTCCTCAAGGGTATACATATTAAGCTCCTTTAGTCTCTCCTCATACGGCTTCTCTTGTAGACCCTGCACCATTTTAGTTGCCCTCCTCTGGACTGCCTCTATCCTGTCTATGTCCTTGCGGAGATGGGGTCTCCAGAACTGGACACAGTATTCCAGATGGGGTCTCACCAACTGTCTGTACAGAGGATAACAACTTCCTGTTTTCTGCTGCTGATGCCTCTCCCTATACATCCCAGTATACTGACCCTCCCTACTGCCTTCTCACATTGCTTGCTAACCTTAAGGTCATCTGATATGATTACCCCATGTCCCTTTCCTGTTTTGTTGTTACTACCTCCCCACCCATTGTGTATTCTTCCCTGGGTTCTTGTTTCCCAGGTGCATTATTTTGCACTTTTTGCATTGAATCCTAGCTGCCATACGTCTGACCATTCCTCCAACCTTGTCAAGTCCCTTTTCATCCTTTCCACGCCTCCTTGTGTATCAACCCTGTGGAAGATCTTTGTGTCATCTGCAAAAAGGCATACTTTTCCTTCCAGTCCCTCTGCAATGTCACTGATGAAGACATTAAAAAGGACTGGACCCAATACTGAACCCTGCGGTACCCCACTAGTAACCGCCCTTTCAGGACCTAAGGGCAGAACTACGGGATCAACAGCAATCTATACAGCTGTTGCGTAGCAAGATGGATGACCTTGAGAACCGAGGTCGCCACAACAATCGATCGTTTCTTCGGTTTCCCAGAGCGCAAGGAGGGGAAAGACACTGAGGGGTTTCTGCAGCTAGCCATTGCAGAAATGCTGCAGCTGGACCCCTCAAAACCTCTTCAGGTAGAATGCACACACTGCATGCTGGCCCCCATGTCCCAGGCCCAGGACAGACCACGACCCATTATACCCCGTTTTATGGATTACAGGGAAAAAGAGAAGGTCTTAACCAGAGCCTAGGAAGTGCAGCAAGTGATGTGGAGAATAAAAAGAATCCATATTTTTCAGGACTTCTCCGAGGATCTGTCAGACAGATGCAGGGCCTATACTGAGGTAAAGCATAAAATGCATAACATTGGGTAGCCCTTTTCCCTACAATACCAAGCCACAATGCATGTCATCCACCATGGAGTTCCAGTTATCTTCAGTTCTCCTGATGTACTTATAGACTTCCTATGGAGCAACTGGCTGGAAGAATTTTCCGCCATTACCCTGGGAGCCCCATCGGTAACAGTCAATACAGGTGGTTTGGATCGCCATTCCTCTACTCAAGTTAGTCGGCCTGCAGTCTGGCAAGATCTTAGGGAGCAGCAGTGGGAACTCCTCCCAAAAACACAAAAAAGGGGCAATCCTCAAAAAAGCATGGCCGATGACAGCATCCCTCGGAGCGAGGGCAAGATGTCACAGCGGAGGCCACACACGTGGATATTACAGCTCCAGATACTCTACAGGCCTATCACACTGCCAGCAAGTATGAAGTCCTGTGTCCCAGCTCTCTGGATCAACGCCCAGACATATTAGGCACGTCTGACCATGGCAGGCCTACTTCTGAGTTGAAACCCTGCTAACTGTCCCTGTCAGCAGCACCCCACCAGATGCAGAACG
Organism: Neoceratodus forsteri; assembly: GCA_016271365.2. NCBI lineage: Eukaryota > Metazoa > Chordata > Ceratodontiformes > Ceratodontidae > Neoceratodus > Neoceratodus forsteri. Next base: position 802,773,917 of record CM057459.1, on the reverse strand, counting down.
GAGCTATGGACAGTGGAGCGCAGCGCCCACCGAAGGCCTCAAGGGAGGCCTGTCCTACCAGCACAGATCCTGTCTCCAGTATGGACTGACCTAAGCAATCTCCATCTCCAGGGTAGACGACTAGAGAGACCCCAGCGGCGTGGTCAAATAAGTAGCTGTTTCTTTAATTTTTTTTCTCTTTTTTGTCTTTAAAATGCTTGGGGAGTTTCAGGTCTGGGGTGGCATTCTCGGTGACTGTGGAGAGCAACTTTGTCCACTGCACATGCAATCCTGTCTGCACCACCCAAGTTAGGTGACTTCTGAGACTTTCTCACCCCAGCCTTAGTCCTTGGCTTGCACCGCCACCATGCAGTGGATGTACCCCACTCCTATACTGGGAGGGATTTGAAGGGGCCGACCAACAAACTTGGATCTGGAGGGCCAGATCAGGTATTCAGGCATGTCTCAGTGGCACAGAATGCCATCCCTCACCATTATAATCTCTAGCAGAATAAATGCGGGGTTCTATCCTACTCATTGGTGGGGGGGACTGATGTAAAGTTGTGTTCCCTGCTTTGTTTACATCTGTTGTTAATGTTCGGGTTGCTGTGATGAATAAGCAAGACATGCTGGGCTTTCTTGATGCCCTAAGGTTTGTAATATGGAGACCAGTGCCCCCCTGGTAAGCATCTTCCATCAATGGCTGGGTTTCCCAGTCCCTGAATTGGTGGACCGGTCCAAAACTGGCAATTCCAGGATCCTATGGAGTACCCTCCACACATTTAACTAGCCTGCCCTCATCAGGACTCCCTGTCATGAGGGTACTGATGCTCCTCTCAGGAGAAACCTTAGTCCCACCGATAATAGTGGGCATGGTTCCCCCAATTCCTTCCTCCCATCCCCCCACATCATCAGCGACAATGCATAGCTCCACCTTTTGTACCACACTATCCAATCCATACTGTTGGAGCAGGATTCACAACCCTCTGGGGTTGTAACGAGCTACACAGATCAACCTCCTTATTGGGTTGCTCGAGACTCCTGGGGGGGAGGTCACCCCCCCAAACTCCCCTTAATGCTCAGGGGGTGTCAATACCACAGGATAATGCCCTGGGAATAGAGGCCAGCCTACAATAGGGCTCTGCGGTTGAAGAAATGCCTTAATCTCCCCAATATGCATGGAATACTGTGCATACTGTATATAGGTTGTATACTTGGTTTTGTATGTTCGTAATGCAAGAGACACACACCGACTTACTGCTAGTTGATAGTACAAGGTCATTTGTTAGGGTCAGGGAAGTCCTGATATATTTCCTCTCTCCATACCTGGTGGTGACCTATAGAAACATGTTTCTCCTGGACTGGCTGACCTCGTTCCCAGCCTGTTGGCTTCTCTTAATACATTTCTTAAATAGATATTTTCTCCCTCTTAGTAACAGGTGATACTACCTGTTTGACATGGAACGTCAGGGGCTTAATTCTCCAAACAAGAGGAAGTAGGTTTTGGGTCACCTTAAGAGACTGGGAATGAGGGTCGCGTTCCTGCAGGAGACCAAACTTACCAGGGGAGGGGACCCTGATAGATTGAAGAGGGAGTGGGTAGGTCTGGTCATACATGCCTCAGCCACCTCCAGAAAGAGACATGTTACAATTCTGCTTCACAACAGCTACAATGGAAACTGCGGCGTCAGGTGAGTGACCCCAAGGGCAGATGGGTGGTGGTGCTCATGGACACTGGGGAGTGACCCCTGATCATGAGCAATGTGTACGCCCTGAATGAAGACTCACCCTCCTTCTTTCATAAGCTGGCCCAGGTGTTGGGATCCCTGGCCCCTGATGACAGCCCTATTTTAATAGGGGGGGAACTTCAATCACACTCTGGACCCATTCCTGGACAGATCCCCCTCCAATACCAAGCCCCACTCCAGGGCCGCAATGGCACTGGCTCAATTAAGATATGGCCCTTACAGACATCTGGAGGATATTTCACCCCTCCCAGTGGGACTACACCTTCCATTCCCCAGTGCATAGCTTCCTTAGTTGGATAGCCTTCTGGCTCACCTCCCCAGCTATTACCAGAAACACTGTCAATACTTTCATCCATCCACTGGTCATTTCTAACCATGCCCCTGTGCACCTTGCCTTCACCTGGGGCCCCCCTCTCCCTACTTGTCCGGCATGGAGGCTGGACCCACTGTTACTTCGTGACCCAGATCCCCCCCGGCTTCAAAGGGAAGCCACAGATTTTTTTCATAATAATCATATAGCAGATACCTCAGTGGGTAATACATGGGAGGCATTTAAAGCTGGCCAAAGAGGGGCAATAATGGGGTATGCGAGTAGGCACTGAAAGAGGAGGGAACAGCACATGAAGGGGCTTGAACAACAGCTCCAGGAGGTGGAAGCTACTTTTAAGGCCGTATGAGTTTCTTCCCTCAGGTCAGAGGCAGGACAGAAGGTGACCTACCTGAAGATGCAAGTAAATGAGCTGGTATCTAGAAAGGCAGAGATCTCTATTATTAGGCTTAAGTACAAATATTGGGATGGGGAAGAGATGGGAGGGTAAGATCCTAGCATACCGTTTCAAAAGCAGCAAGCCGAAAGGCACATTGCTGCCTTAGTGGATGCAGGGGGTAAGACCCATACCTCGATGGAAGCAATTAATCAAATAATGATGGAATTCTACTCCTCGCTATATAAATCCTCCAGAGCTCCTGACCCCAAGGGTGTCCTCCCATTTCTAGAATCCCTACACCTTCCTAAAACCTCGGAGGCTCAGGCCACCGTTTTAGATGCCCCGATCTCAGCTCAGGAGGTGGCAGACACTATACTCTCTCTTAAAAAGGGAAAGGCTCCAGGAGGGGATAGGTTCCCCATCAAAATATGACAGCTTTTGCAGCACATAATCTCCCCTGTATTATAACATGTATTTACCGAGGCACTGCATCCAGGGACCCTTCCCCCATCCCTCAGGGAGGCGACCATTACTATCCTGCCTAAAAAGGGTAAGGACCCTCTTAAAGAATCCAGCATCCTCCCTATATCACTTTTGAATGCTGACAGCAAGGTGTTAGCCAAAGTGCTAGCTAATAGACTCAACTCTCTCCTTCCCAGTTTGATCCATCACACCCAGGTAGGGTTTGTTAAGGGCCATTTTAGTGCGGATCATATCAGATCACTGGTAAATTTAATTCAAAAGGCCCAAACATTATCATCCCCTTCTGCTGCTATTGCAATAGATTTTGAAAAGGCCTTTGGCTCCCTGGAGTGGGACTATGTCCAACAAGTGCTCTGCATTATGGACTTGGGGGTGGTCTTTCAGGCCTGAATCTGGGCAATATACTTCTCTCCCGCAGCAAGGATACTCACCAATTTGATGCTGTCCCACCCCTTCATATTGGGCAGGGGCACCCATCAGAGATGCCCACTCTCCCCGTTACTTTTTGTACTGGCAGTGGAACCCCTAGCTGCAGCTATTAGGCAGAACCCTTTAATTTCTGGGGTCCAGGTGGGAGAAAGGAAATACCCTACTCTCATGTACGCTGATGACCTGCTGCTTCCTATAGCTGATATTGTCACTTCTCTCCCTCCTCTACTGACCAACCTGTCAGACTTTAATATTTTCTCTCGGCTCAAGATTAACCAGTCCAAGACGGAGGTCCTTCATTTAAACTCTAAATGTACCTCCCATATAATTACTCAACACGGGCTCTGATGGGCCCCGGATGGGCTTACCTACTTGGGCATCATTATTTCCCCTAATCTGCATAAAATCTGGGACCTGAATATGAAGCTACTTCTGGCATTCTGGATAGATGGAAGTATCTCTGACTCATGCTCGTAGGTAAAATCTCAGTAATTAAAATGGTCACAGCACTGAAAATCATATACCTTCTCTCCCATATTCCTCTGAAAATACCTCACTACTGGTTTTCTAAGTTTACTTCCTGCTGGGATCTTTCATATGGGAGGGTAAGAAACCCAGGTACTGCAGAAATAAGCTGAGAGGGAGGCTGGGGTCTTCCGTGGTTGGGGGGTATAAATGGGACTTTCAGATGGCTCAGATATTAAAATGGTTCTCATCCCCAGAGCACAATGCTCTTCAGTGGCTAAGTATGGAGAGAGAGGTCTGTCAGCAAGCTCACTTGGCACTGTTGTTGTTTAATCACCCCCCACGGGTATCTGATTTCATCCAACTATAGGTCCCTCTCTGGATTACTGGGCCATGGTGCATAGGAAGTTGGGTAACCCCCCCCATCTCCTCTAAGATTCACCCCACTGTGGGGCAATAGTGAGATCACCATAAATAAACAACCAATTTGCCCCCAAGGACTTCTGGTGGTTCCTCCAGATAAGAAGTGTAATCTTCAACTACATGCATAGACAACACCATGGGCAACAAGTCTCCCAGGTAGAGTCTTGGCTGGCCCTAAAAAGAGGTCAGTCAAGCTGGGTATACTTTGCCCTTTGGAGCACCATCACATCCCATGCAGAGGAATCTAAGCATACATGGGAGCAGGTACTGCAAGCCCCTATTACAAATCTGGAATGGAAGTCTTATCTAAAACTAGCACATGGGGCATACCCTGATACTAGTAGCCAGTTAATACAGAATAAGATAATCCACTCATGGTACAGGACTCCTGTAGTCCTGGTCAAGTCCAAGCTGGTTCAGTCTGACTTTTGTTGATGTCAGGAGCTCCCAGGTGATCTGTTCCACATATTATGGTCTTGTAGACTGATTCAGCCCCTATGGCAAGCAACATGCAAGATGGGGTCCAAAATACTTCAGAAACCTGTACCTCAGTCCCCTGAGCTGTTGTTATTAGGACTCCAGACCTCGGCCCCTCATCTATCCCTCTCAGAGATGAAATTACTTCTGACACTAAGCGTGCAGGTAAAAAGACTCCTTTTGTGTAATTGGCGGACTCAGGTAATCCTCTCTCTGGGGGAAGTGCTTACCTCCCTGGTACAGGTTGCCAACTGGTCCAGAATATCGCACACAGTGACCAACACTCTCCCTAAATATACCACCCAATGGAAAAATGTTACTCTTTTACCCTGTATTTGAAACTGAGGGAGGGAATCAGCTGAATAGGCATAACAGCATTACTAGCAGCCGGTCCACTGGCGCAGCGGTGGGATTTCTGCTTGCGACACCGGTGACCGGGGTTCGGGAACGGACCCGGATCGTCGGAATGCCGGCTGGGTGGAGAAGGATGGAGCATCCTACGGACTGCTCTTCTTCTCCGGGGGGAGGGTGGGGGACGCGATCAGTACACTGAGGACTCCTGGTGGAGTTTGGGAGATCTCAGGCATCCGACGAGTATAGTTCTGGGAGGCAGGGCGGACGCTGGCATCATTGTATGTCTCTGCCTCCTCCGTAATAAAAATTGGTGGAAAATGGAGGGGGGCAGGACCACCGTGCACATGAAGCCCTCCCCGGAGGACCTCACTACATCACCGTCACTGCGGGTCCCCAGCCAGATATTAATTCTGTGGTCACTGTAGAAGGTGGCCACAGCCCTGCACTCCGGGAGGTAAGTCGGGGGTGACTGAGGTCCTCGGCAGCCTTAGACGGTGGTGGAGGTCTCCGGGGGCCGTGACCAGGGCTGATGGAATTATGGGGTCCTGCCAGGGGGAAAAAGACAGAATTAAAAAAAAAAATAAAAAAAAATAACAGCATTACTATAAATCCTCCTTTCGTGTTTAACTTTGGGGCAAGGGTAGGAGAGAAGTTCCTTGTGGTTCAGGGGCCCCTGATCTACTGATGACCTTGAACAATATGAGTAAGTAATAGTATCTTTACTGATAATAGATAGGTATTTTGCTTTGTGTGTGTTCTCTTGTATTTTGTAGGCTCTGATTGGAGGACAGTGGCCCTGGACCTTCCTACAGTTCTGAGGCTCTGCCAGCACTGCAGGTACCAGCAGGAATGGTCTAGGTATTTATAGAGCAAAGTATCAATTGGTATTATCTTCAAAGTTAACTTCCTGCTGGATAGGTATTGTACATCCACGCAGGAAGTAATATACTAACTGATCACTGATCACCTGTCTGTTACACTCTGCTCTTTAGCACACAGTCAGGCTGCCCCTCTATTTGGACTTCTACAGACATATGTAGCAGTCTGTAATATCATCGCAAAGTATCCAGCTGTTTTAATTCATGTAATGCTTTAATAAGTTAAATCAATAAAACTTATTAACCATAAAAAAAGTGATTTCTGTTATCTGATCACAACCTTAATAGTAACTGCAGTGAGAGGTATGGGGGGAGTGGTTAAACAAATGAGACGGAGCCTGGGTATAGTACAGCAGAATAGAAGAAATTATAAAAGTAGAGTGCATTGTATGCAAAACAATGAAACACATTTTTTATCTGTACAAACAATAACTTTCTGAGCCTTCAAGAACTGGCCCACAATGTGCTGAGGTAGTACCAGACCCACCTGATACAGCGGAGGGTGTGGGATCTGATGACATCAATAGCGTCATCTTTTTTGAGTCATCAGGTAAACACATTACATTATTCTAGTAAAAAAATGAATAGTTCAGATAAGATTACCGTAGCACTGTTAGTCTGCAGTTACATGTGTGTGACAGACAGCTGGTTGTCTAACGAACAAGACATGATTGGCTGCTGTTAGTACTGAGACACATGCACACCCAGAATCATAGTTAGGCACAACACCACAAGTCGGCTGCCTTCAGCCTCTGGCTGTGCGTGTATCTCAATACTATCAACACCCAACCACATCTTGTTACTGAGATAAAATGGGCCCATAGGTAAGTTTGAAAAGAGCTTTCTAAAAGTTTACAAAGTCAAAAAAAAAATACTAAAATGTTGCAAAACAATGTCACTCAGTGCTTCCACAAATGTTTTCAATTGTCATTCATCTGTTTTTGTTCACATTTAAAACATAGTGTGATTGTTTGCATGTAATAGAATAATTCAGAGTTCTGCATTATTAGAGTAGCAGAATGCTCCCTCCTCCCCCCAAAACACACACAAAATCGTAATGTGGAATACATGAATTTAACATTCTTCAGAGCTGAACTGGCATACAGACAAAGACATACACACATGCCAGTAGTGTACCCAGAATCTGAACTGTATCTGTTGCCAGGTAATTAGCAGGTAGTTTTTTTGCAAAGTGGCAGAGGTAAGTGGGGAACTTTTTATGGTCATTAAACAAACTCCTGCAATATAAACCATCAACAGTACTTGATTTTAGAAATGTCTGTATGTGTGTAATGCTTGGTTGAGTGTAGATAACATTTAATTATATAATAACTTTATTAAATGTAGTGGTCTTTTATTAAAAGAGGCAAGATTTTTTTTGTATACTACTAAAGACAATAAACTTGTTTCTGATGCAAAGTAGTACCTAGATGGCTTATGAATTGAATAACTTGGCCATGTTATTTAAATTAACTGTATGCATAGAGCTGTAAAATTATTATGTTCATATATTTGGTTATTTGCATCACATTTTCATTTGTATGTCTTACACATCTGAAGTTGAAGCATAGTCTGTAATATTATTCACAGTGTCTTTACTTAACATGTGTATTAACAGAACTGAAATGTTTTCACTTAACAGGACCCAGGGAGATTGATCAACCAACATCAGTGCATGTGGTAAAGCAGAAGAAGGGCAGTACCACAGGTCAGTGTGAAATCTGACATACAATTTTTTTTTTACCTCTCACACAAAATGTGTGTACTTACATTGTACTAGTACTGCCATGCAGAGAAGTGTAACAATATCATAACTATTGTCTTTTGTCTAATTTGGTTGAAACATATACATCTCAGTACAATGCTCTTCTCATGATACCAGATGTAGACGTAGAAATTTATCTGACACAGTGATGCATTGCTGTGCGCCTGTATATCATCTGTGTGTGTATGTGTGGTGTGGGACTGTAGGGATTCTTATCATGAGAAAGTGTAGCATTCTGTACTGTTGGGGCCAAATAAGACTGTGTGAATTATCACAGAGGTACTAATTGAGTAGTGTTCTAACTGTAGGCACATATATACGAAGTATATAAGCTGTGCACTGCTGTAAATGTTTTCACATGTTCAGACAAAACTTTGACATTATTGGCCACATGACAGAGGTTCGGATGTTGTACTAAGTACAGCAGTATTTCATCATAACATAGAGAATAACGGTTATGCTATTCTCTTTTATTGATTTTTTTTGTACACACTGAAGGGGTGTGATAACCTATAAACATGAAGAGCGAGAAGGGTGTCTATATCATGAGCTATCATCATCCCTCATGTGCATTGCGAGTTACAAGAACACAGGCAGAGTGTCCAAAGCAGAAAAGAAGTGATGATATTCTAGCATATTCAATACCCTTAGTTGTATTGTTGAGATTGTAAATGTTTTGTAAACTGTTTCTTAATGGCTAGTCAGTCTAGTTAGTCTCAGTGTCTAACAATATTGTGACAAATCATCACAAGTTAAAGTGGGGTTCAGCCAATCAGCTTGAAGTATTTATCCTAGCCATTTTATAAGAATTATTATCTCCACAGCTAAAGCTGCCCATAAGAGACCTTAGCAATAAAATTATGAACAATCTGAAGTCTGTTGTTTACATAAGTAAAATCATATTATTTTGTGATTGAAATGACATAGTAGTTTTTTAAACATAAGTAATGTTAATCAGTCACAGTACTACATCAAATGTCAAAGCAAATCACTGATGACTCTGTCATGTATTCATTGCCATGTTTTCTATTTACAGCTCCTGCAGCATCAAGTGAGCAGCAACAGTGACATGGACACTGCAACTTTGTTGCCAGGCTGCTGCAGAAGGTAGACCTTCTGCAGCAGGGCCAGCAGGAAATGCTGGCCCTTTTGCAGGGGCAACAATGTACAGTTAACCTTCTGCTGTGTCCTGTCTACATAGCTGCAGATGTTCAACATGGAACAGGTACTGCTTCACTACATGCAACAATAGGCAATCTCCCTGAGGCCATCTAGAGATCCCACCCCTCCACAGCATCTGTTATGTGGTCGCAAGCTGCCTGAGCAGATTCCACTTGTGCACTGCCTCCAGATCCACTCCAGTTGCTCCTTCTCCACCGTCTCATCCACAGAGACACACCTCTTTTTAATTTTGTTTTTAAATTATATTTTTTAATTTATGAAAAAAGGAAAATTCTGAAATCTTATAATAATGTTTTATACTATATGTTACATATATATTTTTAGTTACCATAAATCAATGTACTTTTTGTTAATAAATACAAATAAATATTTTTAAATGTAACTTTGGTGTACTTATTTAGCATATAGAAATATTATCATTCTGTGTCTGGGGCAGACTTTTGTTTAACTGAACAGCACAAGTGACACAACTGAGAACAAAATGCATTAGCTAGAAGATAAAGGCACTGTACTGTGCCACAGATGGTTTTGATCAAATGAACTGCAACATGTAATAGCTGTAAACTTATTAATGATTGTTCTTGGAAATCTGTCATTCTACTTGTTTGTCCATCTTGGGGCATCTGCTCTCCCACTACCTAGCACCAGAAATGTTTTACCTAATGGGAGTGGGCATTATGTGTTGGCAAGACACCAAAGTCCCAGCCAGCTGCCATTTCTGCATAATGGTATGCATGAGTGAGATGTAGGGTTCTCCAGTCCCTGAAATCCCAGTAACATACTGTAGCAACAAAATAATATATGTTTATCGCAGTGCAGAGAGGGCAGCAAATGCAGAACATGTGTGGGTGGGACAGCAGTGGCACAGACACCTGTCCATTTCTGCATAATGATATCGGTTTGTGGGATCAAGGTCCATACTCTCCACTCCCAATAAAATAACAACAAAATGTGTTAATGTGAATGCAGTGACTGTAAGTTGTGCACAGTATGTGTGTGTGGGGTGTGGGGGCCCCAGACAGCTGCCCATGTCTGCCTCACTGTACGGTATGTCTTGGTGTGACACTAGGGCCCCAGGAAGCTGCCACGGACCCTCTGAGCACTACGCTCCCAGTAACATAACAACAGAAATAATATTCGCTTATGAGAATGCATGCAGTACATGAACTGCAGGGTATGTGTGTGTGGGTGGGATAGCTGTTCCCCAACCAGCTGTCTATTTGTGCATAATAATATGTTTCTGTAAAAGTGCAGGCCCTCCAGATACTATGCTCTGAACACCTAACACCTGAATTGTATGACTGAAATGAGAGTGTACATTATCTGATGGTGGGAAATGAAGTACCAGCCAACTGTCCATTTTGGCATAAAAATATGTATCTCTGGGACTGAGGTTCTTGTAGGGCCTGCACTCCCACTTACACATTGCCACAGAGCAGTACAAAAGCCCTATAGGACAAAGAACAGTTGTGCTACAAACAGAAAATGTTTTGGAAACCATAGCAGATAATGTATGGTACCACAGCATGCATGGAAATCTTTAGGGTTATCCAGCATACGTTGTTAAAATTATAAAGGTGCAGACTTAGAGATTTAACATTAAAGTGCTTACTCAACCCTACCCATACTGAAGATAATGCATTGCATCAGAGTGTGCATTGAGGTCGTTGGCCTAACTCTCAGCCCTTTCAATGTGTAAAGAAGCTATGGTGGTGCAGTATACAACAATAGGGTGACAGTCAGGCAAGACAACCGCAACACACACCCTGATGCCTGCTGGTGTGTTAACGATGGGGTAGTGATGGTGGACAGATAGGGATGGTAACCCTTAACGTTGAATTTCCACACTTTTGTCAGTGTGCAAACAACCCAAAGTGATGCATTTATGTAGTGTTTTGCAAATAATTTTTTTTTTTTTTAAAGGGTAATATAAGTAGTAAATGGTATGTGTTGGTGGTAGTGTGCTACCACCAAGCTGTCCATTTCTGCATAATAATATATGTGTGTGGTAGCATGGGTCCTCTGGGCCCTGCACTCCCACATACAAATAAATATGTAGCCATACAGCACCCTATAAGGCAAGGAACCATTCAACCACACATTTACCAATATCCCAGGAACAGTAGCAGGTACAACAAGAATTTCACTCTATGAAAAAGATATGCCAGCTATATGTGTCATCATACTGTGCTGGCAGTATAAAATTAATCATACTGAATTAGTGTTTTCATTACATAGTGTGATGTGAAATGAGTACTGTGTAGTGATTAATGTGCTTAAAGATGTGACTGACTTGTATGGTGTCTTACAATCTTGGATGTATCTTGCATGTGTGTGTGCGTGTTTGGGGGTGGGGTAGGGGGAATGTGTAGTTCTTTTTTAGAGGATGGAGGCATAGGGGTGGGGTGGTGTCAAGGTAACTCTAATGTCAAATCTCCACACTCTTGTCACTGTGGAAACAACCCTAACTGATGCTGTAATGAAGCTTTTTTGCAAAGAATTTTCCTACTTTTTGAGAAACTGTAATGTAAATGGTATATGTTAGTGGGAGTGCGGGCCCTCCAAGCCCTGTGCTTCCTTAACATTGTCAATTTTGTAGCATAACTGTATGCATATATGGGAGCGCCGGCCCTCCTGGCCCTGTGCTACCACTTACACATAAATAGGGAGCCATACAGCACCCCTATAAGGCAAGAAAGCCTTGTAACAGTAATTTGCCAGTATCTCAGGAACTGTAGCAGTTAGAAAAAGTTTCCTGAGCTGGTGTAATCATGACAGTGAGTACTTTGTGCAATATAAGTCAACCAAATCCAGATTTCGGATAATTTCTCAGATACGGGCACCGAAAAGCAGTAAAAAGGCACCCATTGAACCCTTGGAACTTGTTGTTGCCAATATCTCTGTAACCGTAACAAGTAGAGAACAAATTCCACTGTAGGTGTCATCTACTATTTCCAAGCTTGTTTCAGCAGATTAGTTCAAGGTGAACCAAGCTGCCAGTAGCGAAAACTCCGTATCTCGCTTCGTTTTTGAGATACCGGCTCCGAAAGCTGTGACGGATGCCGCAATGTTATTCTATGGAAAATTGCTCAACTTCAGAATGCTATAACTTTGGACCCCTTGAATGATATGGAACCAAAGCACCAAATGACACATTTGTGGGACAAGGGTTTGCCACTCTATAAATTTCAGCCCAAAGGACCCAACCATTTTGTTGCAGGAGGATGGCAAACATTTGCAGTTATTTTCAACATACTTTCACAAAATACAATTTGCGCATAATGATATGTGTGTGTGGGAGCACGGGCCCTCCGGGACCTGCACTCCCAATTACACATAAGTATGGAGCCATACAGCAACCCTGTAAGGCAAGGAACCATAGTAGCACACATTTGTCCTTTTTTGGTGTAGAAACAATCCTAACTGATGCATTAATGGAGTTTTATGCCAAGAATTTCCTTTGTTTTTAAAAAGTGTAATATAAGTAGTAAATGGTATATGTTAGAAACATAGAAACATAGAATTTGATGGCAGATAAGGACCGCTTGGCCCACCTAGTCTACCCGTTTCCCTGCCTAACAGATAAGCTGCAGATCCTAGTTAACCAACAGCCTACTTCCTCCTACCCCCCCCTAGAATTGCCTTATGTCTGTCCCATGCATTCTTGAATTCCCCCATTGTTTTGACTCTACGACCTCCTCAGGAAGGCTATTCCATGTATCCACAACCCTCTCTATGAAGAAATACTTCCTCACATTACCTCTGAGCTGTCCCCCTTCTATCTTCAAAGTGTGCCCCATTGTTCTTGCACACCTCTTTTTCTGAAAGATGCTACCCTGTTGGACTTTGTTGATTTCCCTTGAGGTACTTGAAAGTTTCTATCATGCCCCCTCTCTCCCTTCTTTCCTCAAGGGTATACATATTAAGCTCCTTTAGTCTTTCTTTGTATGTCTCTGGTGCAAACCCTGCACCATTTTGGTTGCCCTCCTCTGGACAGCCTCCACCCTATCTATGTCTTTGCAGAGATGGGGTCTCCAGAACTGTACACAGTACCCCAAATGTGGTCTCACCAACTGTCTGTACAGAGTGCCAACAACTTCCTGTTTTCTACTGGTGATGCCTCTCCCTATGCATCCCAGTATCCCCCAACTGGGAAGGTGGGAAGGGCCCCACGCTCCCACCAAACTGACAATTTGCACAAAATGACGTGTGTGTGTGTGGGAGTGCGGGACCTCTGGGCCCTGCGCTCCCACTTACACATAAGTATGGAGCCATACAGCAGCCCTATAAGGCAAGGAATCCCCCACCAAACTGCCAATTTCTGCATAATGATATGTGTGTGTGGGAGAGCGGGCCCTCCAGGCCCTGCACTCTCACTTACAGTACACATAACTATGGAGCCATACAGAAGGCCTAAAAGGCAAGGAACCGTAGTAGCACAAATTTGCCAATATCTAGTGTACCCTGTACCAGCTAAAAAAAAATGCAAGTGTGGTTGTAATCACAAGAGTAACTAGTTCTCACAACATAACATTAACTGAATCCATATCTCATATCATTGCTGAGATACGGGCGTCGAAAAGTGCTGTAACTGCTAACTCTGAGGGTGTAATAGTGGCCTACACATATGAAAATGAGCAACTGGAACATTAATTCTCAAATATCTCAGAAACTGTACAAGGTAGAAAAACAAATTCAAATTTCACAATATTCATGGCTTTCCAACCTACTTCTGTACTTAGTCCCTATTCAGGGGGACTAAGCATTGTTGCAATGAAAAGCTTTATCTTGAGCCATTTTCAAGATAAGGGCACCAAAAGGGGTCTTGGGCACCCTAATGTTATCCAATGGGAACATTTCTGAACTTTGGAATGCTGTAACTTTGGGCCCCTTGAGTGTTTTGGCACCAAACAGCCAAAGGTGCATCTGTGGGACCAGGGCTTGCCACCCTGCAAATTTCAGCCCAAACGTCCCAATCATTTTGTTGTAGGAGGATGGCAAAGATTTGCAGTTATTTTGATAATACTTTGCAAAATACTTTCGCAACTCACAAATGTTTCGCAAAAAAAATTAAGAAACTTTCGCATTTGCAAAAGCATTTTACAAAAGTATTTTTCCCTCAAAGTTGAAAAATATATTTCTGGGGGTTTTAAGCCCCCAAAAAAGATAGGGTTAGCATCATCAAACCCCGCCTAGGTAAATACAACAATCAGTATTTACCTAGAGGGTTCCAATTTTAAATGCCAGGCATTTTTCTGTGTCACTAACTGAAAACAAGATGGCAGAATCACGAAAGTAACAAGGCCATTTGTGAAAGCAAAAATGCCTTTTGCAAAACTTTAGTGATGCACAGCTAATTTTCCCAATTGACTATAATGGTAAAATTGCTTTTTGAATAACTTTTGAATGGTTTAATATTTTTTCACCAAATCTTCAAAAGGAACATCGGTGTCCAAGACTGCATCTTCCCTGCACATTTTGGACCAAACAGACAAACCATGCGAGCTGTGGGTGTGAGCAAAGAAACGCACAAAAAGTCTGTTTTTTTGTGTTTTGGGGAGTTCTGTAGCTCCGCAACTGTACATCCAACCATAATGTAACTTGCCACATCCAGAGATCTATGGTACCAGACCATGCATGCAACATTTCTGGCAAATCTGTTGTATGGTGGCAAAGTTATTAAGGTGCAATATTTGAGGTTTAACATTAAAGTGCTTACTCAACCCTAATTATAGTGGCGTGGTAGCACCACTATAATATATAATTAATTGCAAAAAACTCTGTTAATGCATAAGTTAGGGTTCAAGGCACAGTGACAAATGTTTGTAAATTCGATGTTTGGGTTCCCACCATTACTACCCCCCCCCAACCTCCACAGACCAACAGATGTTGGAGTGTACCATGGGGTTGTCAGGCCTAACTCTCATCCCATTCTATGTGTAAACAAGCTGACATGGTACAATATAGGAGAATGGGGTGAGAGTTGAGCCTGATGACTCCATGGCACACCCCAATGCCTGTTGGTGTGTGGAGGGTGGGGTGGTAACGGTGGGAACCCTAACATAGAATTTCCAAACTGTTGTTGCTATGCTATCAATCCTAACTGATGCATTAACTGAGAATTTTGCAACAAATTTCCCTTCTTTTTGAGAAAGTGTATTGTAACTGTTAACTGGCATGTGGTTGTGGGAGTGCACCCTTCATGCTGCCCATTTTTGCATAATAGTATGTGTATGTGAGAGAAAGGGCCCTCTGGACCCTGTGCTCCCACTTACATATGTACAGAGACATTCCCGCAGTCCGAAAGTCATGAAAAGCAACCCTTGTAACACTAATCTGCCAATATCTCAGTAACCCTAGCAACTATGAAAAAAAATCCACTGCAGTTGTAATCATGACTTGGAAACCTCCAAGCATGCTTAGTTCACCTGAAGGTGGGCTATGCTTCCCAGAGGGAAAAATCCATATCGCGAAGTGTTTTTGAGATACAGGCACTGAAAGGTGCCTCAGGCACCACAATGTTGTCCTATGGGAAATTCTTCAACTTCAGAGTGCCGTAACTATGGAATTGTAAGTTTTTTGACCAAACCACCAAAAGGCACATCTGTGGGGCCAGGGCTTGCCACCCTGCAAATTTCAGCACAAACGCCCCAGTTGTTTACTTGCAGTGAGGTGACAAAGAAATGCTGGTTTTGGAAGTACTGTAATAGTATTGCAAATTGTGACACTTTCACAAACATTTGCATAAGAATGGGTATGACAGTGTTGCAATTTGTGAAAGTGTTGCATCCATTCTGTCACAATTTATGACAGTACTGGGACCTGATTGCCAAGAAGGCATTTCAGCTGCGTTGTGTTCTTCATGCCCTAATTAGGTAAACACAACTGAGAGTGTTTACCTAGGGGCAGTAAAATTTAGACTACAGCTGTTTTTCTCTGCTGCTAACTGAAAACAAGATGGCAATGTACAACAGTACAGAGGGCATTTCTGACAGTAAAATGTAATGGCGGCAGCTTTTGAGAGGCACATATATTTTTTTCCCTTTGACTATAATGGGAAAATTGAAATTTAAATAACTTTTGAATGGATTAATATTTTTTCACCAAATCTTCAAAGAGAACCTTAGTGACCCAGACTGCATATACACTGATAATTTCAGACCAGATGGGCACAACATTTGGGCTGTAGCCTGAGCAAAAAATGGCCTAAAAGCCTGTTTTTGTGCTACGCAGCTCTGCAAGCGCATATCCAACCATAACGCAACTTGCCAGATCCAGAGAGCTATGGTACCAGGCTGTGCATGCAAAATTTCAGGGAAATCCGTCATATAGTTGCAAAGGTATTAAAATGCAACATTTTGGATTTAACATAGAAGTGGCCGAGCAACCCTAACTACAGCTGCAACACTGTGCAGGTATATATATTTTCACTGCTAAAAAATGTATTAATGCATCATTTAGGGTTGATAGCACAGCAACAAAAATTTGGAAATTTGATGTTATGGTTACTACCCCTACCACCCCAACCCCACCTGCCCCACCCTCCACACACCACCAGATGTGGGGTGTGCCATGAGATCATCAGGCCCAACTCTCACCCCATTCCATGTGTAAACAAGTTGACATGATACAGTATAGGAGAATGGGGTGGGAGTTAAGCTTGATGAACCAATAGCACACTCCGACATCTGTGGGTTAATGATAGTGGGGAGGGTTAGGTGGTGGTGGGTGAGAACTTAACATCGAATTTCCAAACTTTTGTTGCTGTGCTATCAACCCTAACTGATTCATTAATGCAGTTTTTTGCAATGAATTTGCCTTCTTTTTGAGAAAGTGTAATGTAACTAGTCTGTGTTTGAGGAAGTGCGGGCCCTCTGGGGCCTGTGTTCCCACTTACACAGAAGTACGGAGACATAAAGCAGCCCTAGAGTACTGAAAAGAACACTAATTGTGCAATATTTTAGTAACCATAGCAACTATGAAAAACATTCCACTGCAGTTGTATTCATGACTTGGAAACCTCGGAGTAGTAAGCTACTACAAGCATAAAATTCATATCTTACATCATTTTCGAGATATGGGTGCTGAAAGGCACCATGGGCACTGCAATTTTATCCTATCGGAAATTTCTCAATTTTGGAGCACCATAATGTTGGAACCATTTTATATTTTTAATCAAACCACCAAAAGGCACATCTGTGAGGTCAGGGCTTGCCACCCTGAAAAGTGCAGCACAAAATCCTGAATCATTTAGGTACAGTGGGGTGGCAAATAAATTGTGTTTTTTGCTGCAGTAGTGTCACTAATTGTGACACTTTTGCAAAAATTTGAAAAAGAATGGGCATGACAGTGTCACCATTTTTGAAAGTGTTGCATCTGTTCTGTCACAATTTGGGACACTACGGAGGGGGTCTGATCATGGAAAAGGCATTTTTGGGGAGCTCAGTGATCAGTTTGGAAAGGGAAAGTGTAACAAAAATCTCACACACTTGAAATTCATCAGCTATGCAGACTAAGAAGGCAAGATGCAGTACCTTAACCCAAATATTCAAAACTCTGAACAGTGAAGAAGAACGAATAGCTGTGCCATCTGTCAAAACCATGCAGATGGTCACTGTGGACCATAGCAGATGACATAGGGAACAGAAGGTACAAAAAGAGGCACAGATGTTTGAATTTTGCACGAATTCTATTTCAGCACATGCAAAGATTTACATATAATTGTATGACTTTCTGCTTTTGCTCCACTGGGCAGTGTTATACCACTGCACTTCTGCCTGCCAGTATGTGTTAAACATCTGTTACTTCACATGGTCCCATGGCTGTGGGTTTGAGTCAAAACAATGGAGACCTGAGATAAAAATGGAAAACTGGTAGTGCAGTGCAGTAATAATGTGTACATAGATTTATAGATTCAATGACATGTTGTTGACAGAAAAGGACCCTCCTGGCATATCGAGTCGGCCCATTCATCTCCTCTACTTGTTCCCCCTCAAGAGTCCTCTCCTCCCATTGACAACCTCTTGTGTTTGTCATAGGCCTTCTTGAAAACCTCCATTGTACTGGTCCTCACCAGTTCCTCTGGCAGTCTGTTCCAGGGTTCAACCACTCTATCCATGAAGTAATACTTCCTAATGTTTCCCCTAAACCTTCCCCCTCCACTTTCAATCCATGCCCCCTAGTTCTTGTATCTACCTTCCCTGAAAATAAGCCCCCCAACTTTATTGATCCCTTTCACATGCTTGAATGTTTTGATCCTGTCCCATCTCTCCCTTCTTGTCTCCAGAGGATAAAAATCCAGCTCCTTTAACCTCTCCTCATATGTCTTCCCATTTAGCCAATACACCATTTTAATGGTCCTTATCTGCATCTTTTCCATGACTTCTATGTCTTTTCATAGATGGGGCCTCCAGAACTATACCCCATACTGCAGGTGTGGCCTAACAGTGGAACTGTTGAGTGGCATCAGCACCTCCCTCCTTCTGCTGGTTATCCCTCTCCTTATGCATGCCAGCATTTTGTTAGCTTTTCCCACTGCCTTGCTGCACTGGGTCCCCACCCTAATGTTATCAGTGATTATAACTCCTAGATCCTTCTGTCTGGTTGCAGCCACTATCCCCCCCCCCCAAGTATGTATGTGGTATTTGGATTCCTCCTCCCTAAGTGCATCACTGTGAATTTCCTGGCACTGAATTTTAGCTGCCATTGTTTCTGACCACTCTTCCAGTAATCTTAGACCATTCTTCATTGCATCCCCCCAGAGGTGTCCACCCTGTTGTTGAGTTTTGTGGCATCTGTGAAAAGGCAAATATTCTCCTGAAACCCCTCTGCTATGCTGCTGACGTAGATGTTAAACAGAATGGGTCCCAGCACCAACCCTTGGGGGACATGCAACATGGAAATTTAAAAAATATACACTTATTATTAGTCATTTTATGAGGATAGAACATGATATAAAGAAAGAAATGGTGATTGTGGTAGTAGGTTACAGTTTAGTAAAATATACTACTAAATATGAGTCCTTCCCACAGTTCAGATTCTTGTATGCAAGTAACTGAGCAAAGAAAACACAGGGCAAGTAAGTAGTAAAGAAAAGTCTATTACTAAAATACTCAGGCCAAAGCATGTAACAAGGAGTTACAAAGAGGCTGATTTCCAACAGTCAGCCCATAGATTACACATACCCTTCAAATCAAGATCTAGAAACAAAATTAACACTAACAAACCTACTGTAGGGATGGGCTGGCTGGCAGTTACAGTCATGCTACTGATAAGGGTGCAACATTTGGAGAATGCAGACAAATACACTTGGATATACTATGCAGAGTATAATATCGGGGTGGAAACATCAGGAAACAACAATGCATAGCTAGCTGAAAACTTAGGACAAAGGAAAATCATAGTTAGCAAAAAATGGAAAAAAACTTATCAGTTTTCACTGGAGACACGGAGACTGGAAATACTTGCAGAGTAATCAGAAAAGCATACAGCATGCTACAGTATTGGAAAAATACAGAATGTGAGTGATTATATTGTAGCAGAATACATGTGGAAACTAGAAACAGTAAGAACACTAATATTGGTAATAATACAAGATAAAACATTATGAGACTGTGGTAAGGCACTAATACTTATAGGTGTATAAGGTTATGGTTACATGTGGGTCAGTTGGTGGTATATAAGCCAGGCATAACAGTCCCCTCCTTGTTGCCTTGCTTAAAAGCAACACAACAAAAAGAAAATGGTTAGGTATAGTAATGGTATGTCTTATTTTGTTAACAAGCCCAAGGTAAGGGTCTTTTAAAGGAAATCTAGTTGCTGTCTGTGATGTCATAGGGTTTGCCAAAACAGCAAAGTGTTAGTATCATGAAGAGAATCAAAAAGGATTGAATTATAAACATTTTAAAGGTAAATTCAACTATAGGATTTTCTAAAAAGAAACCAATATCATCATTAATCAAATAATTAAGAGATTCATTTGCTTTTGCAATATCATTACTAATGTAAATCAATTGAGTATCAGTATGAACAAGAAGAGATTGAAGAGACAGATTAAGAGGTCCGATATGGACATTGAAGATAGGTAAATATTGATATAAAGCATCCAAGTAGTTGGGGTTAGACTCAGTTATGTCAATTTCCATAGAACAGACAGGTGTGATCACTGTGTGACCAATAATAGTTCATAGATGGGGTGTGAGACAAAACCTTGGTTGAAAAATGTCACGTTGTTTATTACCATTGCAGAATGTTTTCAGGTTGGACACAACACAAAACTCCACATCAGATGAATAAGTCACTTTAGCAGATGGTACAATCCATTTGTGAAGGCGAACAGGACACACAAGGTCAATGTTTTTGTCCACAGTCCATGCTACAGAATTAGTTCCAGGGATAAATCCAGGGTTTCTTCTAGTGTAAAAAGAAGAATCAACAGGTGTTAATCCATCAGTGTTAACTCAAATGGACCATAAAGAGATGATTAAAGTTCCATTGTTTAGAAGATCCAAATTAGATGCAAACGACCAATCCAAGTTCATTGGTGAATATCCACAAACAGGATGGATGACATCAAAGACATCACATCTACAGAGAAGATTATACCCATTCCAGGCACAGCAATCAGTATGGGGAGCAGCTCAAAAACTGAGTTCAGGGTGGAACACCAACAATAGAGGAAGATCCAGAAATTCAAGATAAATGTTACCATCAAGATGACCAATAGGATGGACAGTTGCCAAGTGGTCGAAAATCAATGATGCAGAATAAATTCAGGTAAGGAGATGATACGTGTCACATACATTGCATCCTGGATTAAGCATGAGCAAGATGCAATGTAGGGAGAAATGTTCAGCTGTGGGGAGATGTATCCCAGATTTCTTGCTGATGATAACTGCATAGATAAAGTTTGTTTCAAACAAATTGCCAAACATGACATTGAGGAACTTTGAGGGCAATACCATTGTCCAAGATGTTTATCATGGATAAGATCCAGAATACATCTAGATTCCAGATCAAGTAGCAATCCCTTACTCGTTGTTTTGATGTAGGAACCATATGCAGTGCATAAAATTCCCCTTCAAATTGAATGCTTTTCTGCTTCTTTATTATGAGCAGAAATCAATTGATTCATTTTTAATCTTGTATCATCACACCCTTCAAATATTTCTTTCATATTATGAACTGTGAAACTCTCTTCCTGGCTTAGACCATATACACCATCTAACAGTGATGGAAAAATATTATATTTAAATGCTTCATCAGTTTTAGACATTTGGCATTTTAAACTGGCCATATCAGCCCTATTCCAAATAGACATACCAGAACCAAAGAGGCCTGTGACAGTGCCAGTAGCTGCACTAGCAGATGTCATATCAAAATATTTATAGCATTTTGGTTTCCTTTTTTCACAGAAGATTTAGGGTGGGGTCTAAGGACTCCCTTAAGTTCAGTGCTAAGGATCCCAGTTAAGGGGTCACTAATGTGTGTTTGTTACACAGCAATAATATCAGTGAGTTAAATGTGAAAAAAAAAACTTAAAACATTTGTTTATTAACATAGCAATCTTATGTTTTGTGTTAACTGTCAAACTTTTGTTATGTCGCTGCTGTTTTATATCCTGACATGGGACCTTTGTAAAAGAGTGTATACTCAAAGGTTGAACCTGAATTACCAAATAAATAAATAAACCAAACAATTTCATGTCCCACAAAGAGAGGTTCAAAAGAACAGGGATGTGCATGAACTGCACATTGTTAATCAAGGCACCTGCCAAAGAATTTGCAATTAAGCCACTCGGTGGACCTGGTGTTTGTTTAGGACATTCAGTTGCCTTGATAAACCAATCTTGATCTCTAAGAGATTAAATTTTAGGTATAACTTCTAGTTGAATATTAGAATGTGCCAGGAAATATAATATACAGAATTTTTGATCATCATAATTTTTAAAATTCTTGCATGAATTAGGATCAAACCAAGTTGTAATGTTATACAGACCAGAATGTGAGAAGTTTACATGATGGATGAAAAGGGTACCGTTAGGGGCCATTTTGGTGTTGGGTCATCCTTAAAAAAAGTGCTATTAACTAGGCAGGCTACTTGCAGTTGTTTTCCATTGTGATCTGTATGCCATATAATATCAAGGCTGGTTTGATCTGAGGTGGTAACCATAACATTCATTAGTGCTTCCTTGCCCTCCTGAATGAAGATCTTTGGACTTGTGACAACAATTTGGATTCCACAAGGCATTGAATCATTGGTTTTGACATTGATGTTGGATACCCCAGAATCAGGGTCATGGGAAAATTTATGATAGACCACACAATGTGAGGTTATGGACAGCACTCCAAGAAGGAGTAGGTGCTGGGTCAACATCTCAGTTAGGTACCTAGAAGAAAATAGGAAAGAAAAACATGATTAGTTCAGTACTATTCTGCCCTGTGGAGTAAGGAAAAGTAGTTTAATCTTCTTTATATAACTTCATCTGATTGGTATGTAGCCATTTGTCAGTGAGCTTCTTATTTTGTGGCAACCTAACTTGAGAGACTGATGGACTGAGCTTGTTTACAATAGGATAGAGACTTTCCCATTTGTTTTCAAATGCATGAGTTGGAGCAGCAAATCTGAGAACCATCACTTGATCGCCAATCTGCCAGTGCACATCATGGACTGTCTTGTCAAATTGTATCTTTGACTGCTGTTGGGCCTTGCCCAAGCATTTCGCAGCAAACAAGTGTATCTGTTGGATGTCTTGTTTCAGTTTCTGGACATATTTGTCTACTAATACTCTATCAGTAGTAGGAGCACACAAATCCAGAAGTAGATGTTCTGGTAATCTCATTGACCTTCTGGTCATGACCTCAAATGGGGTACATTTTGTGCTTGTTGAGGGTGTAGCCCTTATTGCCATAAGGAGCAAAGGCAATAAGGAATCCCAGTCCTTGGGATTTTCCTTAACAAATTTGGATAGTATAAACTTGATCTGCCTGTGTGCCCTTTCCACCTGCCCTGATGATTGTGGGTGGTAAGGGTCTGTGAAACTTCTGACTGACTCTTAGGAGTTTCAGTTTCCTGTATCTGTTCACCTGTGAAACTAGAACCTAGATCAGAGTATACCTTCAAGGGGAAACCCCATATGGTGAAAAGTTGTTCTATCAGAACCCTGGCAGTTATTTTTGCAGTATTGTTTTTCGTTAGGAATTCCTCTTCCCATTTAGAGAACATATCAGTGACCACCAGAGCAAACTTGTTGTTGCTTTTAGTTATTGGGAGTGGCCCAATGTAATCAATTTGGATGGAATTCTAGGAGCCTGAGTGTCTCTGAGGTAACAATTTGTTTTTATTTTTATTTATTTATTTACTACAACAATTGGAAATGCACCTTTGAGTCATAGACTCATTTACCAAGGTTCCACATCGTGGAAATACATAGTAGTAGGACAGAGGAGGCAGGGTACAATGGTAGTAATCATACAGTGATAAACAACAAAAAATACAAAATTCAGAAATACAAAAAATTATCAGTGCAGTACAGGCCCGTCATCAAGTGTTTGATAAGCATAGTGACCCCACAGTACAAAGTGGTTACATCAAAGAAGGGATGCATATAGGCACAGGGAAGGGGGAAGGAGAGGTGGGGGCATATTTATTGACCAAAGTTGGGTTATTCTGTGTGCAGATCAAACAATTATTAATGTAGTGTTCCACACCATGTTTCATGTGTGGCCTCCATCTAAAAGTAATTAGTCTATCCATGTTTTTTTCCACTCCTTGGTGCCCTTCAGTAGGAGTGTCATGTACTTGATGGATAAAATCCATCCTCAGTTGTCCTGGAATTAACCACAATTTCTCAGAATTGTTGGGGTTGTAATACCATACAAGTAGGTTATCACTGAAGAGGTGAAGGTGATCCCTTACCTTCTTCTAGGGACTGTGTGGTGAAGTTCTTCCTCAGTACCTTTGTTAAGGAATTTGAATACTGCCCTCAGATGAAGGTACTGTTTTTGTGAGGATGCTAGATTTAGTGGCACAAAAGGTATTGTTTTCTGTTTCACAACAGCAATGCATACAGTACCTATAGTAGAGGGGGTTTTCAGCTCCCATTTATCACCTCCATGATCTCCGGCTTTCACAAGAGAATCAGCATGGTCATTGAAAGAATGGTAGGTCTTACTCTTAGAGTGGGCACAAACTTTGTGGATGTACAGTTTATGCTGAAACTGTTTAGCTAGTGTGGTGATGTACACCAACAAGTCTCTATATTTTACAGGTGTACCATCAGACGATGCAAAGTTTGTTTTCTCCCAGAATGGTAGGAATTCAGACAGGAAGGAACAGACCCAGTTAGAGTCTGTAAAGATGATTGTGTCTGTAGTGCCTTGTTTTAACAATTCTAAAGCACAGGCCACAGCTGCCAATTTGGCATACTATGAAGAAATAACAGTACAGTTCCAGGCAATGCAGACTGTGTTATTGTCAGGATGCACAATGAGTAACCCAAATCCTGCTACCTGATCCCCATTGTTGTATGAGGCTAAGCAATCACTGAAAACATGACACAAGTTGGTGTCATTCAGTACTTCCATTGTTGCTGGAAGAAAAGGGTCCTGGGTCAGGTAGGTCAGGGGGTTGGAGTGAGCATTCATGTGTGTCACCTATATATATAAGAGATCATGGGCCAACAGGGATGGTCATTTTGTAGAGTGTACAATAATGTTACAGTCCTGTAAAAGAAGAGACCAGTATGTAAGTCTGGTATTAGAGACAGAGCCATCTTTGACTCTATCTTTATTTATTTATTTAACTTTTATTTACCAGGTAAGCATGCTAGACAATCAAGTCGCTATTTTCAGGTGCCACCTGGGAGAATTACAAAGGAACAGGCCATAACAATTCAGAGACAATGTAACAGTAATCAACAAGGTACAGTCAGGTACAAGCAGCAAACCCAGGCAATAACAAATTAAGAGATGCAGTAACAACAATTAACATGGTACAGACAGGAATAGGCAGCAGACTGCAGTCAGGTGCAGGCAGACAACAAATACAAGGCAAATACAGTAATTAAGACATGGCAGCCACAGGAAGCAGTCAATGGGCCAAACATATCTCAACAAGACATTTTCGAAGAGTTATGGATAACTGCACACATGCTGTCAAAGGGTCACAGGCACACCATGGGGGGGTAGGTCAGCTAAGAACAAAGGCAGTCAGAAGCTTCCTTTTTTAAGTAGTCCCAGAGGGAGGACCTGAAACAACTGTGGGAGGGGGCAGTCCTTACATGAGCAGGGAGTAGTTTCCAAGCTCTCGGGGTAAGGGCCCTGAAGGCGTGATCCCCAGTGAGGGAGTGAGTTTTTGGGAACATGAGAGCCTGAGTGTCACTAGACCTCAGCCGATAACCAGAGGGGACAGGCTTGAGCAGATCAGCAAGTGCAGGAGGGGTAGATGACTGGATGATGTCTGTAAAGTTGCCCAAGACAAAGGATTGCTGGTTACTAGGGGAGAGCCACCCCAGCCTGGAGTAGAGTTGACAGTGATGTGTGAGGTGGGGGGCTGATAGGGCGAAGCACCATACATTGTTGTTCACTGTGTCCCATTTCATGAGCCAGGTTTTTGGGGCATTCACAAAGGAGGTGAGCCCATAGCAGAGCATGGGGAGAAGAACCCCTTTTGCAAGGGCAAGTCGGGCAGCAGGGGTGAGGCAACTTTTGGCCCTGTATACTAGACCCAGTTTATAGTTTGTGGCCTTGCAGGAGTTACGTATGTGCATGGAGAGGTCCAGCTGAGGGTCGAGGGCTACCCCCAGATACCTGAAAGAGTCGACCACCGACACAGCACCAATGACTTTGAGATGTGCAGGGCATGCTTTAACCTTGGCAAGGGAGCAGAATAGCATGGCCTGTGTCTTCTGGAGGTTGATAACAAGCTTATTAGCCTTGAGCTAAGATTGAATGCAATCAAAATCAGAGTTTAGACTGCTGTTTATGTCTCTGATATCCTGGGAGCTAGCAAGAAGCACAAGGTCATCAGCATAAAGGGTGACATGCCCAGAGGCAGGGACTGAGGGCAGCTGATTAATAAAGAGAGAGAACAGTACAGGGCTGAGGACAGACCAGTGAGGCACCCCGTGAGTTACCAGTGAAAAGCCCAGAGAGGGCTTTTTGGAACCTCGTGTACTGTTGCCTGCCCAAGAGGTAGTTAGTAAACCAGCCTAGGATGGGGGGGGAGGCTGAGGGACCGGAAGGAAGCACTCAGGAGAGTGTGATCAATCAAATCAAAGGCCTTGGACATGTCGATGAAGATGGCACGAGTGAGTTTGCCTTGGTCAGTCGCAGTTCTGATTTCAGAGTTGACCTGTGCAAGGGCAGTGGAGGTGCTGTGCCCTTTTTGGAACCCATTCTGCACAAGGGAGAGGAGGCCATGGGTTTTGAGGAAGTGAGAAAGCTGGGAAGCCACTACCTTTTCAAGCAGTTTGTTCACTGCAGATAGTATCGCTATGGGGCAATAGTTATCAAGTATTTTGAGATCCCCATGCTTGAGGACAGGGGTCACATGGGCCACTTTCCATATAGCTGGGATAGACCCAGATATGAGAGAGGATTTTAGAATGTGTGAGATAGGTTGTGCCAAGTAGGGGGTCCCCAGGCAGAGTAATTTGGGCTCAAGATTGTCATGCCCAGCTCCAGAGTGAGGGGAGAGTCCAGCTAGGAACTTCTGTATATCTTTGCAGGAGACAGTTTGAAAGTAGACGGGAGGGTGAGACATGATGCTACCAGTGGGCCTGGGTCATTGGGTACTGATGACGTGGGGGTGTAGGCAGACAGGTCAGAGAACAGGATGGTGAAAGTGTTGGCTATAGTCAGGGCATTGTTACAGCTGACTCCTCCAATCTGCATGTTTGAGACCTGTGGGCAGACAGGACAACTAACATTATGTTTGATGGTGCACCAGAAGCTCCTGGGGTTCTTGGCAGACGCTGCAAGGGAGGATTTGTAGAACTCACTTTTAGTCAAGTGGATCGCCTGCTTACATGAGTTCCTAAGCTGCCTGTAGTGAAACACAGTGAGAAGCCAGTCAGAAAAGACTTGCCTGCTTCTGTTGGAAGCTGAGAAACTTGCTATACTGCAGAGAACAAACTAGAATGCATTTGAGGAACTGGGAACCTGGTAAAACATAATATTGTTGGGGACTTGTTAGGAAGGTAAGCTACATTTTCTATAGAAAGTTTCATTTTTTTCTTATTGGCATTAAGAAGAGAATTGCAGGATTCCATTAAAGTATAGTAATTTTATAACCAGAGGGGGTGAAATACAACTGAAGTTGCTTGATTCCTGTGCTAGACACCTAGGATTTGGAAGGATATTTGTGCCACATTTTAGAAGTGTCCTGCTGGCTGAGCAGTGAGTTTATCCCTGGTTTCAGATAAAGGGTTTGTGTATTAGATGTAGACATAGCAAATTGTCTTCACTGAAAGGCCAGCTTACATCATAGGTGTCACTAGTCAATCAATTGATTCTGGGTTGGGCTTTTATCACTGAGCTGTCTTAGGCAAACTACACAGTGAGAAGCCAGTCAGAAAAGACTTGCCTGCTTCTGTTGGAAGCTGAGAAACTTGCTATACTGCAGAGAACAAACTAGAATGCATTTGAGGAACAGGGAACCTGGTAAAACATTATATTGTTGGGGACTTGCTAAGAAGGTAACTACACTTTCTACAGAAAGTTTCATTTTTTCTTATTGGCATTAAGAAGAGAATTGCAGGATTCCCTTAAAGTGTAGTAAATTTATAACCAGAGGGGATAAAATACAACTGAAGTTGCTTGATTCCTGTGCTAGACACCTAGGATTTGGAATGATATTTGTGCAACATTTTAGAAGTGTCCTGCTGGCCGAGAAGTTAAATTTGTATTCCTGGTTTCACTGAAAGGTTTTGGGTATTGGAATCAGACATAGCAGAGTGCCTACATTGAAAGGCCTGCTTACATCACAGGTGTCACTAGTCAGTCAATTGGCTCTTTGTGGGGTTTCACCACTGTGCTGTCTTAGGCATCCTTCACAGTTAGAAGCCAGTCAGACTGACTTTGATTTGTCTGTTGAAGGCTGAGAACCTTGCTACACTGCAAAGAACAAACTATAACTCTGTTTAGTACCTGGAAACCTGGTAAGGCATAATATTGTTGGGGACTTGTTTAGACGGGGAGCTACGCTTTCTACAAAAAGTTTCATTTTTTTTCTTTATTGGCATTAAGCAGAGAATTGCAGGATTCCATTAAAAGTGCAGTAATTTTATACCCAGAGGGAGTGACATACAACTGAATTTGCTTGATTCCTGGGATTGAGACCTAGGATTTGGAAGGATATTTTTGCAACAATTTAAAAGTGTCCTGCTGGCTGAGGAGTGAGTTCATTTTTATCCCTGGACTCTGTAGAGTGGTTTGTGTAGAAGCAGTGGTCTAATAAATTGTGGTGTTGGTTGACTTACTATAAAGGGCAGTACTCACCAGCATGGTGGAGCAGTGGTGTATTTGATTGTTTCTAACAGTCACTAGTGGTTGTGGCCTACCCACCACCCTTCCCTCACCCCGCCCACCCCAGGCATGGCATTTCCTTTATAGCCAAGGTTCTGACATCACTTCTCAACAGGTCTTGGAGCAGAACTGTCATATTTTTAATTACCCAACACAGTGCATAAAGGGTAAGTACACACAAAAAAAATTATATATTACTCATTGTATATTATAAGGAAGAGGGACATGTGGGGAGTGGTGCAATGCACTGGCTGTGGGGCAGCAATTATCTGGGAGACATTCTGGAACCTGCATTGCTGCCCTATTTGCAGGCAACTGTCAGCTCTGAGGGAGGAGGTTGCCCACCTCCAGGCTGAATTGGCAAGGACTAAAGAGGCCTCCCCCACCCAAAGAGCACCAGTTCCACAACCACTGCCTCAGAGTTTGCCATGTGTGAAGAGCAGATGGACCACAGTAGGTTCAGGGAGGGTGAGGGTGGTGGAACAGAGGCATAGCCCCCGAGTTGTACCTCTACACAAATCACATGTCAGTCTGGCAAATCAAGGTTCCTCTATGATGACACCCTCAGTGGAGACCAAGAAGAATGCTGGGGACATCCACAAGGAAGACCCACAAAAGAGTGGCAAGGGACACCACATGGGAAAGAAACAGCTTCTGATAGGGGACTCAATTGTTAGGGGTGTAGACCTGGGGAAGGGAGAGGAGAGGGAAGTAAGGTGCCTGCCTGGTGCCATGACTTGGAGGGACAGGAAGCAAATCCTCAGGATTGCAGAAGCAGCATCACAGGATAGGAACTAGATATCATTGTCCAACTCGGGACAAGTGACCTAGCTAGGCATGAGATCAGTGCAGTGCAGGATGAATTTGTGGAATTGGGGAGGGACCTCAGACAGGTAGCAAGCATGGTAACATTCTCAAAGGTGCTGCCAGTCTATGGCAGGGGTGAGGCTAGGGTACTGCACACCAAGCAGTTTAATGAATGGTTTCAAAACTTGTGCAGAGCACAGGGCTTTGGCTTCATTGGGGACTGGGGTTCCACCAGGAGAGATGAAGATCTATACTGGCATGATGGTCTGCATCTGTCCAGGAAGGGAAACATGCTCCTAGGTGGCAGGTTTTAAGGCTTCCTTGGCAAGCTTTTAAACTAGCCAAGGGAGGAGATGCTGATATGAAACAGGAAAGTTCAAGCCTCCCACCACAAAACATGGCAGGTAGTAGGGTAAACACTGAGGTACAGAGCTTGACAGAGGGCAGGACAGGGTAAATGGAAAAATAGACAAGGGCAATAAGAGCAGGGATGGGGTAAAAAAGGATAAAGCCAACATTAAATGGAGGGCAATGAGTACCAATGCCCGTAGTCTTGGAAACAAGCTTCCAGAGCTAGTAGCCCTGATGGAAGAGGAACACTTGGATATTGTGGCAGTCACAGAAACATGGTACATGGAGAACCATGACTGGGATGTCAACATACCAGGGTACACAATCTACAGAAGGGACAGGGAGGGTAAAAGAGGAGGTGGAGTAGCTCTCTACATAAGAGAAGGGATCAAAGCTACAGAACTAAAAAGTAAAGGGGAGGACAAGAGGCACTCTGGGTCACATTGGAGACAGGGAATGGCATCACAATCCACAGAGGGGTTGTATACAGACCCCCATCTCAAGGGGAGGAAATGAACTAGAAAATGATAGAGGGCATTCTCAAAATGGTTGAAAAAGGGGAGATACTGTTGATGGGGGACCTGAATATGCCAGATGTTAACTGGATGACATGGACTGCAGCAACATCCAAGAGTAGGGTCATTCTTGATGCCCTACAGGGGGCATGCTTTAGACAGCTAGTGGGGGAACCCACTCGGGAGGCGGCAATATTAGATCTGGTACTCTCAAATGGAGAAAGGATCACAAATTTAGATGTCAGTAGACATCTGGGAACAAGCGACCACTGCACGGTGTGCTTCACAATAAACACAACCATGGAGACAAGCCATACAAAGACAAGGATACTGGACTTTAGAAGGGCTGACTTTGGCATAATGGGTAAATACCTGAGGAATGCATTAGCAAATGGCCAGAAAGGAGGGTGGAAGAACAATGGAGAAAAATCAAAACTGCCATCATGGAGGCAACAAGCCTTTGTGTGAAACAAATAAAGAAAACAAAGTGGAATAAAAAACCACTATGGTTCTCAAAAGAGGTGTCAGGGAAGGTTAAGGAGAAAAAGGCTGCATTCAGAAAGTATAAGGAATCACAGAAGGAACATGACAGGGAATTGTATCAATTAAAACAGAAAGAAGTGGGGAAGGCAGTCAGAAAAGCAAAGGCCCAAACCAAGGAAAAGATAGCCAACTCAGTTAAGAAGGGGGGATAAAACCTTTTATAGGTACATTAGGGAGCATAGAAAGGTTAAGGGAGGGATAGTGAAGATTAATAAAGGAGAGGGGAGGTGGGCAGAGGGAGACAGTGAAAAGGCAGAGATACTGAATGAATACTTTTGCTCAGTATTCACAAAAGAAGAAGAGGAGGAGTTACCTAAACCAAACAGTAGAAGCACTCTGGGTAGTGGGGTTGATGCCAGTCCATTTACAGAAGAAAGAGTCCCAAAAGAACTCCTAAAACTCAAGGTGCACAAAGCAATGGGGCCTGACGGGATTCACCCTAGAATCCTAAAAGAGCTAAGGGAGGACCTAGTGACACCACTAACCACACTTTTTAACAAATCATGTGAAGATGGGGTGGTACCTGAGGACTGGAGGAGTGCAGATGCGATTCCCCTTCACAAAAGTGGGAGCAATGCAGAAGCAGGAAACTATAGACCTGTTAGTTTGACCTCAGTGGTGGGGAAAATGATGGAATCACTTCTGAAAGAAAGAATTGTTGAGTACCTAGAGGCCAGCAGGGCACAGGACCCAAAGCAGCATGGATTCACAGCAGGAAGGTCATGTCAGATGAATCTAATCGATTTCTTTGACTGGGTGACCAAAGTAATAGACCAGGGAGGGGCTGTGGATATGGCCTACCTAGACTTTAGCAAGGCATTTGACACAGTCCCCCGCACAAAAGATTAATAATCAAGTTAGCCAGCCTGGGAGTGGGTCCCAGGGTGGTAGCCTGGGTAGCAAACTGAGTGCACAACAGGACACGGAAGGTAGTAGTGAATGGAACACATTCTGAAGAAAAGAGGGGGTTATTAGTGGAGTACCTCAGGGCTCAGTACTGGGTCAAGTCCTCTTTAATGTCTTTATAGGTGACATTGCAGAGGGTCTGGAAGGAAAGGTATGCCTCTTTGCAGATGACACAAAAATCTGTAACAGAGTTGATACACAAAGGGGTAGAAAGGATGAGAAGGGACTTGGCAAGGTTGGAGGAATGGTCAGACATATGGCAACTTAGATTCAATGCAAAGAAGTGCAAAGTAATGCACCTGGGAAATAAAATCCAGGAGAAGAGTACACAATAGCAGGGGAGGTACTAACAACAGCAATAATGGAAGGGATCTGGGTGTAGTCATATCAGATGACCTAAAGGTGGGTAAGCAATGTGAGAAGTCAGTAAGGAGAGCCAGGGGGATACTGGGATGCATAGGGAGGGGCATCACAAGTAGAAAAAGGGAAGTGGTTATCCCTCTGTACAGACAGTTGGTGAGACCCCATCTGGAGTACTGCGTGCAGTTTTGGAGACCTCATCTATGCAAGGACATAGACAGGATGGAAGCAGTCCAGAGGAGGGCAACTAAAATGGTGCAGGGTCTACATCAGAAACCATATGAAGAGACTGAGAGAGCTTAATATGTATACCCTTGATGAAAGGAGGGACGGGGGACATGATAGAAACTTTTAAGTACCTCAAGGGAATCAACAAAGTCCAGGAGGGTAGCATCTTTCAGAAAAAGAGATGTGTAAGAACAAGGGGGCACAATTTAAAGTTAGAGGGGGGATGGCTCAGGGGTAATGTGAGGAAATTCTTTTCATAGAGAGAGTGGTGGACGCATGGAACCACCTTCCTGGAGAGGTTGTGGTGTCTAAAACAGTGGGGGAATTCAAACATGCATGGGACAGACATAAGGCAATTATAGTGGGTTGTTGCAGGAAGTAGGCTGTTGGTTAACTAGAATCTGCAGCTTATCCAATAGGTAGGGAAATGGGCAGACTGGGCCGGCCAAGTGGTCCTTATCTGCCATCAAAGTCTATGTTTCTATGTTTCTGTGTTTCTATGTTTAATCTTCAAAGTCTGATCTGTCTGCAGAAGCCTTAAATTTTTGCCAGCTTTAATCCCTAAGCTTCATCAGGGCAAACAGGCCCCTTGCAGCTATTTAGTGACAGTGACCCTCACTCTTCTTTTTATGAGTGGGGCATGTCTGTCCTGTAAAGGGGCAAATAAGGATAGAATGCAGTCAAGAGCAGCGGAGGGGTCACTATTAGCATAGACTGGAGACCAGTCAGTCAGGATGAGGTTGGCAAGGAAGTTGTTATAGTTAAATTTTGAATAGCCCCACATCTGAATGACTTTTGGTGGGACCCTGGGGGTAAAGACCTTCCAGATACAGTAGGTAAGGGAATGGTAAGAGCAGGGCCCCGAGTTTTCCGTGATTCCGCGGATGTGGCAAACCATGGAAATATCCGTGGAATTTGCCATCACCCACGGAATTCGGCCACCCGCAGAACAAATGTCCGCTTCATTTGCCGACGGGGGTGCCCAATCCCCCATCGGCTTCACTGTCCCCCCCTCCAAATGCTTATATGCCACGCTGGGAGCCCACCCCAGCGTGGCAAAATGCCCATATTTTTTTTTTGCCGACGGAGGTGCCCAATCCCATCGGCCGAACGCCTCCCAAAGCAGCAGCACGCCTGGGAGCCCACCCCAGCGTGGCAAGCGGTCCCGCTGACGCCTTTTTTTTTCCCCGTAAAACAAAACTGTCCCACTGGTGCATCTCCCCGAGCCCCTCCCACATCCCGCACCCACCCACTGCGCACCCAGCCTCGACACCCCCACCCCATACTTACGGACTCCGGACGCCGACGATCTCGGTGGACCGGAACACGCCTGCACTCTTCAAAGGTGACCGCGAACTGAGGAAATGCCGTAAGCTGTATAATGGGCTAAGATAGAGGGTTCAACTTTATTGCCTATCTCAGAGAGTTTTGAGATTTTGACCCAATTAACATGGGTTTTGGACTTCTTTGAATGATGTCACTGCCGCGGCGCTATTCGGCTCGGCGGGTGATTTCGCCGCAGTGACTGCACAGTGACCAAAATCACCCTTCGGGACAAATACCACCATGACAGTGACATCATTCATGAGAAGGGGCCCAAAACCCATGTTGAAAATTTCGGGAAAAAAATTCCAAAATGACTGTTTAACGAGCGCTAAGAAAGTTCCTATGCAGGCTCGTAAGTTCACGAAATTTCAATATTTTCACTCCAGAGTTTCAACATTGCCATTTCACCACACTGTCTTATAAGTAGTACAGCTGTCATTTTTCACATCTCACCCAAAATGTGTTTCCACCCTTGTAGCGCAGAATGGCGCAGTCAGTGTGCAAATCAATGTTCGGACAGATTAATAAAATACAGTGATACTGTTCATGAGCAGAGGTCTTAAACTGGCTATGTTGAAAATTTGGTGACAAACACATCAAAAATGACTGTGTTACGAGTGCATTGTGTCAGATATGGCAAAAAAAACAAAAAAAGGAAAAAAATTATGGGTTAAAATGTGCCGCAGAATTGCCGCAGAAATTGGTGTTGAGTGCCGCAGAAGTTCTGTGGCAAATGAGAACCCTGCCACAGAACTTTGCTCCGATGTGCCGCAGAAAAATCGGGGCCCTGGGTAAGAGATTGAATCCTAAAAGAGGCCAGAGGAAGTGATACGGTCAGGCCTGTTGCTCATCATCCAATCAAGAAGAGTGCCTTTTTCCTCAGAGGAAGAGGATGTGGTGGGCTCAGTGATAATTTGACCTAGGGCAAGACCAGACAGGAGGGGTTCATACATTTTAGTGTTGACACTCAGCCAGTTAAGGTTGAAACACTAAGAGTTCACTAGTGCCTACCTTGGGACTGAGGCAGTCAAGGAGATGGGAGAGACTGCGAACTCCACCTTTTGGTGGGTTATACACACAGGCCAGGTGGAGCTTCTTGGCATTGTCCAATACAAGAAGAGCATGTAGGAACTTGCAAGAGGGGGAAGGGTGAGGTATGACAGTCACCTTGAGGTGGGGTTTAAGGTAGAACAGCAGGCCACCCCCTGTTTATTGCCCACTCTATCCTGCCTGATCGCATGGTAGCCTGGGAGGGCACAGACAGAGTCTGGATAGGCAGGATTAAGCCAGGTTTTGGAGATCCCCAGGATGTCCAAATTGTAGAGGGCAACCCAGGCCATTAGGTCTGAGAGGTTAGCGAGTAGGCTGCGGACATTAAGATGGGCAATCTTAATCCATTAATGTTCTGTCAGTGGGGAGGAAGCATGCTGAAGGGGGAAGGGTTAAGGGATTAGGCTATAACAGCAAGACATAGCTCACACAGGTAGATAAAGTCTAGCTGAAAATGCAGTGAACGGTTGATAAATCTAAAACTTAATGGTAGTGAAACAGCAGTCAAATTCTTAGCAGGCAAGTACCTTCACAACAGAAAATGCAGAAATCAGTAAATACATTTTGAACTAAGGTGCTGTAATCAGTTTCTCTAATTAGCTTGTTGATCAGTGCTAACGGCAGAGAGTATGAATAGTCTGGCACAAGGTTATGTAGTGCAGCATGACATATCATGCAGCATCTTGGGTGAAATAAAAGCAGAAATTTTAGTGCCCACCACAAAGGGCTTAGCATAGGGTAGGGACAGACAGTTCCAATAACCAGCTGAAGTGGAACATGATCGGCCCACCACCAAGTAAGTGGGAGGGACTAGAGCGCATTAAGGGGGAGGAAGGGGCAGGTGGGGGACATTTTGTCACAATTTTTAACACCTGTTGAGCCCCATGGGGCTCTGTTGCTGCAGTCTGTAGCACAAAAATTTAATTGTGCAAAATGTGTCCTCCGAAAGCTCCGATGAGCTCAGTCTGCAGCCAGCAGCAGGAAAACGGCCCTTTTGTAGCCCAGCAGGGTGATCAAGGCAGGAAGGACTTGGTGCCTTTTTCGTTTTTAAACAAGCGAGAGTCCAAACTCTAGTTGGGAGCCCCAACTGGCACAATTCTTAAATAACTCAGGTTGAGCATCGTGGAGCTCTGTTGCTGCAGTCTGTAGCACAAAAATTAAATTGTGCAGAATTTGTCCTCCAAAAGCTCCGATGAGCTCAGTCTGCAGCCAGCAGCCAGCAGCAGAAAAACTGCCCTTTTGTAGCCCAGTGGGGTGATCAAGGCAGGAAGAACTTGGCGCCTTTTTCATTTGTAAACAAGCGACAGTCCAAACTCTAGTCGGGACAACAGAAAATTAATGGGCATATGTTTCACAGTCCAGTAAGTAGCAAAGAGATTCTTTTCACATGAGGTTATACTTTCTCTCCACTGGAGAAAGCATTTGTGATGCATAGGCAATAGGCCTAAGGTGTCCATTGGATTTCTGTGCTAGAACTGCTGAAATGGTTACATCTGTAGCTGCTGTTTCCAAATGGCAGGGCAAAGATGGATTTGGATTAACCCAAGCAGGAGCTGAGGCCAGTGACTATTTCAGGCTGGCTACAACTGCTGTCTGTACTGGACCCCATGTCCAGGGGGCATTTTTTTTCAGTAACTCATACAGAGGCACAGCCTGCTGTGCAAAATCATAAATGAAATCCCTAGAGTAGTTTACCATACCTAGGAAACATCTGAAGTGTTGCCACACTAGTTGGTAAAGGCAAGTCTTGTAGTCCTTGAATCTTTTTCAAGGCTGGGCTTCTGCCTTTTTCTGTCATGCACAGGCCCAGAAAAGTGACTTCTTTCTGGCACAATGGTGCTGTAGAAGGGTTGCATTTGAGGCCTGCCCTCTGTAAGAGGGTCAGTAGCTCATCAAGTAGAAACAAATGTTCTCTTTTGATAGCTGTGGACAAGAGCAAATCATCCATGTACTGCAGAAGACATTCAGGGGCTGAAAATCCCTGTAATGCATCTTTCATGTGTAAATGAAAGAGGGAGAGGCTATTATGATACACCTGAGGGAGGCAGGTCCATGTGTTCTGAAGTCCTTCAAAACTGAAAGCAAATTTATATTGGCTGTCCTTAGCCAATGGTAAAGACCAAAATCCATTAGAAATGTCTAATGCAATGAACCATTTGTAGTTAGGTGTTAACATCTTTAACACATCTGGTGCTGATGCCACTATTGGGGCACAGTTTGGGATTACTTAAGTTTTCGGTAATCAATTGTGAGTCTCCAGGCCCTAGTTCATTTCTTCACAGGCCAAATGGGGGAGTTTATGGTTGAAACACATGGTCTAATCACCCCCTGTTGGAGTAGAGACTAGATAGTTTCTCTCAATAATGGCAGGGATTCTGCAGGAAAAGGGTATCATTTTTGTCTAACAGGGTGTGGGTCTGTTACTTTAATGGATGTTTTCATCCTGCCACAATCACGTTTCTTTGTTGCAAACACATCTTGGTGTTTTGCAACCATATGCTGCAGCTCACTGTACGAGTCATGATCCTTGTGGATATCTATGACATCATACTCAGTGTCATTGTGTATAATGGCAACCAGGGCATGTGAATCACATATCATGACAGTATGGTACTGCACTGGAATTTGAATCATTAGCCTGTTGGCTAAATCCACAACACAGCCATGTTGTGCAAGGAAATCAATCCCTAAAATACTGGGATAATGATGTAATACCATGAGGTCAAAAATGAAATGGATGTTTAGGATACCCACTTCCAGTGGAATGTGGATGGACCTGTATGTCTGCAATATGGTACCGTCCACACCTTGAGCACCGATCAACCATCCAGTGGACCAGTGTGAGGAAGCTGGATCCACATCATGTAGTACTGACATAGCTGCTCCTGTTTCAAGCAGCATTACCTGTTGGCAGCCCCCTACCATGGCCTCTACACAAAACCTTCTACTTGTATCCACACCAAATGGGCAACAATGCAGACTGGGGCCTCTGATTGTCATTGTGATGTATTAGGGCCTTCCCCTGTGAGTTGTGCAACTATTGCTTGCACTTTCTGACCAGTTCTGGCTTGATTTCTATTATGAGCTGGAAGTAACTGACTTTGGCTAGTACTAGTCACTGCTGCCACAGGCAATGTTCCAGTGGCCAGTGTTGGTGGAGAGGGCTGCATGGGAGGTGGAGCTGGTGCTGGTAATGTGGGTGGTGGTGGTGGTGTTGTAGCAGTAAAAAGAGGCTGCAAGACCCAGGCTATCACAGGCCCTGTGCCCCCCCCATCGTGGTCAAGGATGCTGGAACAATTGCTGCCATGATGCAGTTACTACCAGGGGTTGTAGCAGATCTGACTTGATCTAGCATTTCTCTTAACTTTTTATTTTCCTCAGCAATCTGTTTGTATGGTGGCTCAATCAGGTAATTCTGGCTGCCTTGATTAGTCCCAGATTGATTAGCATTATTATGCTTCTTACTCTGATAGTTGTTCTTGTTATTCTATTTACCATGCCCATTTTTGTTGCCACCTCCCAGGTCGGGGTAGTGGTGGCAGCTGAGCTGGTTGGTGCACTTCCCCCTTCCACTGTATAAGTGGTGTCACCTCTGGAAGGCTGCTGTATAGCAGCAACTTTGTTTTTGTCTTTAGAATTGATAGACTGGTTGTAAATCTGATACAGTCTCTCTGTTAACATTTCACGCAGGGCTGGTGTTATGTTTCTGATATACAGATCCTTGTATTCCATCTGGTTTGTGTTATGCTCCTCCTTTGCAAGGAGTTTGCCTGTGAGATAAGCCATCCACAAGCGTAAATGGTAGGTGGCAGGGGTTTGCCTAGCCTGTTGTCCCAAATTCAATGCTAAACACACACCCACAACTTCTGGGTTGGCTGCAGCTAACAAATTATTACAGGTATCATCAAAATCCATGTTATAACCATTCTGTAGCCCTGGCTTGAGTTTGTACCAGAGACCAGAATCGATTGTCAACCGTAGGACTTTCCCCTTACAGTTCTCTGGAAGGCTAAGCATTTCACAGTGTGAGCACACATTTGCCAGTTGACAGCTCAAATTATCATTGGGCTGCATATGCCCAATGTTGTCAGCTATCTGTTGTGCTGAATGGGCAACCTGCATGGGGTTGCATGTAGGTGGTTTTTGGTTATGGACTAGGGCTACAGCTCTGGAAGTCTGATATGCAATCTCTGCTACAGTCTGTGCTACTGACTTGAGTACACTTTCCTGTGAACTTGCTTCCCTTAGCATTTCCTCAACCTCCTCATGCAATTTGTCTGACTACTGTTCAGCAATACCCACCCTCTGTACAGCCTCATCAATCATAGCAGTAATCTCTGCTTTGTGATTTTTATTCAAAACAGCAATTGCA
This sequence comes from Neoceratodus forsteri, assembly GCA_016271365.2. Taxonomy (NCBI): domain Eukaryota; kingdom Metazoa; phylum Chordata; order Ceratodontiformes; family Ceratodontidae; genus Neoceratodus; species Neoceratodus forsteri. The sequence continues at coordinate 802,735,043 of CM057459.1, read as the reverse complement.
GGGGTGAAGGATAACTTAACTTTACCTTCAGCTTGCTGCCATCAGCCATCTTGGAGGGTTGTATGGGCAGTATGGGCACGGCCATCTTAGAGAAAGAAGTCATGATGGCTGCCATCTTGGCAGAGGCCAGCACCATTTTGTGAATGGGACTGCTGTACAAGATGTTGACATCCACCTCCATTTTGTGAATGACAACATCCACCATCTTGTGACTAAACAGCAGCAGGGACAGCCATTGGGCATGTTTGCTCACATTGATTTGCAGAACCCTCTTCCCCAGAAAAATAAAAATCAATGGGGGCACAGCTAATGCCCTTCATAACTTTAATATGATCTTGTAAGAGGAACCTTTGTTGGTGTAACTTCACCACTTTAGCATTACATTCGTCATGATTAACCTTTGCATTTGCAACAAACAAACCTCTAGCCACATCTTTCTGTAACACCCTCTACACTGCGGATACCTCAATGTGATCTATTCTTCACTGTTCCAAATCTTGACTTACCTGATTGCAATCAGCTGTCAGTTCATCATTCTTCTGAATCAAAGAATCATTAGTTTTAGACAGTAGATCATTCATTTGTAAAACATGCTGTCTATCAAGCTGTAGCTTATCACAAACTTCTCTCATTTCATGTACTTCTTTGTTAGAGTTTTTGTCTGAAGCTGCTGTCATTCTGCTAATGCAATGCTTGTAGCTCAGATTGAAGTCTGCTTATATTCTTGGAATGCTCTGCGTTTTGCTCTCCCACAGACTTTTTAAAATCAGTGAAACTTGACTTCACTGTGTTCAGCTTCTGTAAAGAAGTGTCTAAAGAAGCTACAATTGTAGCCACAGGCAGCCTTTTTGTGGATTGCTTTTTAATTGACTGCCTCAGTTCAATATACTGCTCACAAATCAACTTAATTGGATCCAAATCATATCTAGTTAACTCATCTTTGGTTAACTCATTGAAACACTCCCACCCGCCATGTGTAGTGAGATAAGCTGAGATGTCTTCTCTCACCTCAGTGCAAATTACCACAGACTTGACTGTTAAAAAGGGGAAATCCTTAACTGTTTGTTGGTCAGCTGCTGTGTTTTGAACCAGAGATGAACACTGGCAAACGGTTAGGCATGTATGGATGACTTAAAAAAAGTTTCCACATGCTGCATATTTTTAATGTACATCTCACTCTGCTCTTTATTATTCCAGTAGACAAAGGCAGCCCATCTGAACAAAATCAAAGCTGCAGAGTGGGGGTCCCTTGTGCCTCATGAGTCACACTGGAAAAACACAGACTAAGAAGAGTCAAACAAAAGCTACTCATAGCAGCTTGCCTGTCATATGGTAAATTACTTTCTCAGCACTCAATTACAAAGAAAGAATGAATATTTCTTTACTAGCCACTGCATTAGCCATGATCACAATTGTTACATATGAGTCCTGCTCACAGTTCAGATTATTGTATGCAAGTGATTGAGCAAAAAAAAACACAGGGCAAGTAAGTAATATTATTACTAAAATACTCATGCCAAAGCATGTAACAAAGAGTTACAAAGAGGATGATTTCCACCAGTCAGCCCCGAGGTTACACATACTCTACAAATCTAGATCTAGAAATGAAACAAACACAAACAAACCTAGGGAGGGCTGACTAGCAGTTGCAGTTATACTACTGATAAAGGTGCAACATTTGGATAAGGCAGGCAAATACAATTGAATATAATATGCAGAGTGTAATATCTGGGTGGAAACATCAGGAAACAACAAAGCATAGCTAGCATAAAACTTAGGAAAAAGGAAAATCATAGCAATAAATGGAAATACTGTTATCAGTTCTCACTGGAGACAGATAAGCTGTCAATGCTTACAGAATAATCAGAAAAGTATACATCATGTTACAGTGGTGGAGAAATATAGAATGTGAGTGATTATATGATTATAGCACAATATATGTGGAAAGTGGAAACAGTAAGAACACTAATATTGGTAATAAAACAGGATAAAACATTATGAGACTGTGGTAAGGCACTATTACTTGTAGGTGTATAAGGTTACAGTTAAATGTGGGTCAATTAGTGCTATATAACCCAGGCATAACAATACCTAACAAATACATATCTAGCAGTGAGTGGCTGTGTGTGTGTGTGTGTGTGTGTGTATGTATGTGTGTTGTTTGTGGGGGGTGTAAACAAGGCCAAAATGTGAAAGCTAGCATTAGTCTAAAATGTAAAGTTTGGAGAAGGAAAAGCACGTTTGTTTTAAAGTGAACCTGTCATTGAAGATTCAGCATTTCATGCAGGTGTCAGTACTTCTGTGGTTCTTTGGGTTGGGGGTAGTGGGGGTGGGAGGTTATAAGATGATGTCTGTATATGTAGTTATTGTGTTTTTTAGTGTATGGGGGTGTGATTCACACTAATGGATGACAATAGTGAATATCAGGGTTCAGGAATTAGAAGCATCAAAATTCTCCACAAACTGTGGAGCTGGGGAGGAGTGTACTGGTATGAGTACAGTATGTCGCCTATCTTGACTTCAACAATGCTTTCGATACTGTTCCACATAAAAGATTGATTAATAAGCTGGGTGGGCCAGATGTTGGTCAACTGGGTGGCAAACTGTTTGACAGGCAGAAAACAGAGAGTGGTGGTAAATGGTATTCAGTCAGAAGAGATGCAAGTCACAAGTGGGGTACCTCAGAGATCAGTCCTGGGGCCAGTCCTCTTCAACATCCTCATTAGTGACATTGCAGATGGACTGGAGGGTAAGGTTTGTCTGTTTGCAAATGACACCAAAATCTGCAACAGAGTAGATGATCCAGATGGGGTGGGCAGAATGAGAAGAGATCTGGATAAACTAGCAAAATGGTCAGAAGAGTGGCAACTGGGGTTTAATGCAAAGAAGTGCAAGATCATGCAGATAGGGCAGAGAAACCCTGAAGCCACCTACAGGCTTGAAGGGGAGTTGCTGGCAGTCACAAGGGAAGAAAGAGACTTGGGCAACATCATCACCGATGACCTGAAATCATCCAAGCAGACCACTACAGTAGTAGGTTAAGCTGGGAGATGTTGTGGTGTATTAGTAGGGGTATCACAAGCCAGAAGAGAGAGGTAATAATCCCTCTTTACAAGACACTGGTTAGGCCCCATCTGGAGTACAGTGTGCAGTACTGGAGGCCACACCTTCACAAGGACATTAACCAAATTGAGGCAGTCCAAAGAAGGGCAACCGAAATGGTGCAGGGATTGCATCAGAAAACATATGAGGACAGATTAATGGAGCTCAATATGTATACCTTAGAGCAAAGAAGGGAGAGAGGTGATATGATCGAAACATTCAAACACCTTAAGGGCATTGACAAGAAGAACAAGTTTAACATATTTCAATATAAGAAAAATAGCAGGACAAGAGGACACAGCATGAGATTAGAGGGAGACCGATTAAGGGTTAATATGAGGAAGTTCTTTTTTCACAGAGAGGGTGGTGGATGCATGGAATGGCCTACCTCAGAAAGTGGTGGATAAGAATACAGTGCAGGGCTTCAAACAGGCATGGGACAGGCATAAGGGAGCAATACAGATGAGTATGACTAGATAGGCCATTGACAGAGCAAAGGCTGAGGGCACATTTATGAGGTAGAAAGAGAAATGGGCAGACTGGATGGGCCTTGTGGTGCTTATCTGCTGTCAACTTCTATGTTTTCTATGTGAGATGGGGAGGCACCAAATTTGACACTATAAATTGTAAATGAAGCAGTTGTACTGCTGCTGGAGGTGGTAGGAGTGTTTACAATAGGTACAGCAGTCTGACATGTGTTTGTTGTGATGGAAATGAGAATCTGGTGATATGACTGCATGAAAAAATATTATAAAATAAATGCACTACTTCATTGCTATGTGTTTTAATGCACCACTCCAGCAAATGGGATTACTGATGACAGTAATGCTGGCTGGAATTTCACAGCAGCAATTTTTTGTCAGAAACAATTCAGAGTGAAAACCACACTTAAAATTAATGAACAAGTAAACATTAAATGTTTTACCTACGTGAATAAAAGTAATATTGGTTTTATTCACACTGTGCAACAGAGCTGATGTTTGCTGCTGCTTTAGCTGTCTTTTCACTTTAAAGTGCAGGTACTTCTGATAGAAGCACTTCAGCTGCCAGCTTGTTTACCACGCATCACACCAGATGCACTGTCTCATGTTCATTCTGTTCACTGAAAGCATTTTAAATAAAAAAGGAAAACAATTCAAAGAAGCAACAGGTTTCATCCTTTGTGTAGTAGGTGGGAGCTTCTTCATTTTTTGCTGTGCTTGTTTCAAGTTATGGCACAACTGTTGCCCCAGGATGCGGACCTCCCTGTGTTCTTGTGACTCTGGGTGCAGTTTGGTTAATACCTTTCATGAAACTAACAAAAGGATTTCTACTCAAGTGCTCCAGCCCTACCATACTTTACATGATGAAGGAACATAGGATGCCCATCAATGGTTATGCAAAACATTTTTAACCAGTTTAACAAATTTCTATTCATAAAATAATCATTGCTTATACCTAGAATTTATAAAGGATTTGTGACTTTCTAAATATATAATGACTGTCTTTTGTTGCAGTCCGCTTTAACAAGGTATTAATCATGTTATGTTTGACAAATCAACAAACTGCTCCCATGTTATGCGTTTATACCTCTCCACTTCTTCAAGTCCTTGGACTCGCGATAGTTCTCTCTATCCTATGAGAGGACCACTGTGGTCTCAAAAAGGTGCTCCCAACTTCTACCCTCCCCCTCACTGTTTGCTCCTTACCACACTCAAAATATCTGCTCTGGAACTACACCTATCAATATCATGTCTGTTCCTGCATCTGATTCGACCCCCCCCCCACTGCATAACTTCTCTTGTTCCTTTCCTGTGACACAGATTTCCTCTACCACCAACTTATCATATTATTTCATCCTGGCCTGTTTTTCTTATTTCCATTAGCTGCCTTATATGCTCCCTAATTGTGACTTCAGTTATAATATAATTTTGTGCTAGGCACAATTGAGCTGTACTGCTGGATTTCTGTTGGCTTTTGTTCTGTACTGTTCCTCAATCTGTAGACCTGTCTTGATTATGTTGTTCCTGTTACAAATACCATTTGCACTTTATTGTACAGTATCACTGTATTGTGGTTCCCTGTTATCCCTTCCCCTAGGATACCTCCAGAAACAGCTGTTCTTAGCTCAGTAGGCCTTGCCTAGTAAATGTTTTATATAATTAAATAATTATATATACAGAGTACTTTTTATGCCTTTTGTTTAAACACCCAATACTTTTCCCTAACCTTTTCCAACAATCTCAGGTACCCAGCTTAGTGAGAGGAGTGCTTCCCTGTGTTCTCTGTATGAGAACAGTGGGAATTTCTTGACTTCTGCAGCCTCAGTTGAACTTATGCTGCTGGCTGCAGTGAGAGCAGTGAGGTGCCCTTTCCCTAGTGTCTAAAGGCAACCCACACCCTTCAATTGCTAGGGCCAGCTACAGCTTTTTGTAGGCCCTGGGCATTGGACCTCCAGTGGGCCCCCCTCACCCTTGGCCACCATGGTGTACAGTCTGTGTGCTTGGGTTCAGCTGCATCATGCAGCAGAGTAAAGAGAAGGGCAGCACAGTACAGCACACAACACAATTCATTCATAAACGCAACATCACATCACCTACTAACTTTAAATTAATAACAATATGCACTGACCAGTGCCACCATGCTGCCTGTACCTAGACTGCAGTGCACCATGACCTGCATGTCAATTAAATTAATATATTATATTACTTTATTTTTTTTTGTATTCCTAGGCTGTGGGCAGCAACAGGACAAATTAGTTAAGGTCTTCCTCCTTTAACTGACTGTTTACCAGTGCCACACTTTGTATGCTAAATTGCTGATGAGGCTAGCTGATGCTGTTTTGACATGACCATGCTGCTATCAGCTATGGTGGGCTGAAGAAGGAACGATGAACATACATACAGAGTTAGACTCTAGAGCCAAACTATCCCCAATGTGTTTGATTGAGTGACTGTCACTCACTGAGTGAGTCTGCTGTTTGCTGCCTCTTAAAAATATTCTATAGAGAAGAATAAATTAAAATTTATTTAAAAGACATAAGACCACATTGTTTAACATGAATGAGAATAAGCATTCAGATTGATGTTGCTGCAGCTGTAGTCCAGAAAAAGCAATTTCCAATGAATTCATTGATTGCTTTATGTTTTGAGTGACAGCTGTCACATTGATCTGACTGCTTGTTTAAAAAAATTATGACTGTAAAATAATAAACAAGCATTTGTCAATGCCGAATGTTCGCTTGCAGGTATTTGCAGTGGTGTTTGGCAAGTATGGTGCTTTACCCTAATGCCCTGAGCGATTGCTGGTATTTGCACAATAAATTTTCAGCATGACCTTTTTGTTACCCCCATTGTGCGCTACATAGGTGGAAACACATTTTGGGCAGGATGTGAAAAATGACAGCTGCACTGCTCATAAGGAGGTGTGGTAAAATGGCAATGTTGAAAATCTGGAGTGAAAATATTGAAAATTCGCAAACTTACGAGCGTGCATAGGAACTGCGCAATGAACACTCGTAAAACAGTCATTTTTAGGAATTTTGTCACCAAATTTTCAACACAGCCATTTTAAGACCTCTGCTCATGAACAGTGTCACTGTGATTTTCTTAATGTGTCCCATACATTGAGTTCACACACCGACTCGCCATTGTGTGCTACGGCGAAACATTTTGGCAGGATGTGAAAAATGACAGCTATACTGCTCATGAGGAGGTGTGGTAAAATGCCAATGTTGAAAATCTGGAGGAAATATTGAAAAATCTGCAAACCACGAAATGCAGTGGGAACTGTGCAATGCAGTCAGAAAACAGTCATTTTTAGGAATTTTTTCATCAAATTTTCAACATTGCCATTTTAAAACCTCTGCTAATGAACAGTGTCACTGTGATTTTCTTACTGTGTCCCATACATTGATTTGGACACCAACTGCGCCATTGTGCACTATATGGCGAAGACACGTTTTGGGCAGGATGTGAAAATGACAGCTGTACTGCTCATGAGGAGTGTGGTAAAATGGCAATGTTGAAAATCTGGAGTGCAAATATTGAAAATTCACAAACGATGAGCGTCGATGAACTGCGCAACTCACACTCGTAAAACAGTCATTTTTAGGAATTTTTTCACCAAATTTTCAACATAGCCATTTTAAGACCTCTGCTCATGAACAGTGTCACTGTGATTTTTTTAATCTGTCCTATACATTGATTTCACACACCGACTGCGCCATTGTGCGCTACATGGGCGGAAACACGTTTTGGGCAGGATGTGAAAAATGACAGCTGTACTGCTCATAAGGAGGTGTGGTAAAATGGCAATGTTGAAAATCTGGAGTGAAAATATTGAAAATTCTCGAACTTACGAGCCTGTGTAGGAACTGCCCAACGCATGCTTGTAAAACAGTTATTTTTGAATTTTTGCATCAAATTTTCAACATGGGGTTTTTGGGACCCCTTCTCATGAATGATGTTACTGTCATGGTGTTATTCACACCTGAAGGGTGATTTCACACAGTGACTGTGCAGTGACTGTGAAATCACCCTTAGGGCTGGAATAACGCCAAGACAGTGACATCATTCATGAGAAGGGGTCCCAAAAACCCCATGTTGAAAATTTGGTGCCAAAATTCCAAAAAATGCCTGAGATATGCAATAAAGTTGAAAAACCCCTATCTAGCCCATTATACAGCTTACCGGCATTTCCTCAGTTTGCGGTCGGCTTTGAAGAGTGCAGACGTGTTCCCGGTCCACCGAAGACTGCCGCGCCAAGCTCCGGAGGGTGGGGGTATGGGGAGGCTGGGTGCACAGTGGTGGGTGCGGGTTGTGGAGGGGGACTGGGAGAAGCGCGCGGGGACCGCTTTTGGTTTACAGGTTTAAAAAAAAAAGACTATGTGGGACTTTGCCACGCTGGGTGGGCTCCCAGCATGGCACAGGGATGGCTGGGGGTGAGCAGCTGACGGATTGGGCACCCCGCCGGCAAACAACGCGGGATGTTTGCCACACTGGGGTGGGCTCTCAGCGTGGCAGAAGATGGCTGGGGGGGGCCGTGGAGCTGACGGGGGATTGGGCACCCCATCGGCAAACAACACGGGATGTTTGCCATGCTGGGGTGGTCTCCCAGCATGGCAGCAAAGATTTGGTGGGGGGCGGCATGATGCGGTGGTCTGTATGACAGCGGTGGTTTTTTTTGAAGCGAAGACCACTGCTGTCATACACAGATCCCACAACCATTGGTGCAGGACCGCCACATCTGCTCAACGGAGCAGCAGATTGAAAGGGAGAGGCACACCTCCAAAGTGTGCTACTCTCCCAAAACGTCCCTTGCGCATGCGCGCAAGCGAATGTAAAAAGTATAACAACAAAATAATTTCTAGTATTTTGAAACAAAAACAGTCAACTTCAGGCAAGAAATACAGCAACACTGATTGATCAATCAGCAATGAGGCATAAACCAATGGTGATCCTGATCGGGACCCCAAAACAGTCAGCTATGAATATGATAGGGCTGACTGTTGTACTAGATACTAGCACTGGTGGTGCTGCTGCAGCTACTGAAATTAAATGTTACACTTTCAGTTCCCAAGCCGGATTTGTGCATGCATGCATTAGCAGTAATGCCGGGTCGGGTACCGCCTGTAAAGTGTGGTAATCATCTCAGTCAGCAGATCAAGCACCTGTGTACTATGTTGGCAGAGAACAGACAGATTTAAATCAAGTCCCACAGGCTTTTTGCTTAGCGAAGGGAAGAAAAGGGCTAATGATCAAACAGCATTTTCCAGCACTAACAGCAAAGGATCTCTCCTTGCCTTAGTTTGTTTAGGAGCATGTTTGTGTTTGTGTGTGTGGGAGGGGGCAGTTACTGAAGTTCTTCTACCCCTCTGCCTAAGTTGCTCCTCACTCAGCTAGCCTCTTCTCCTGCTGCTGCACCTTTATTATAAACAATTGAAATCCACTGGCACTGCCACTCCCTCAGTCCACCCAGACACAGTCTTTTCACTACTGCCAGTCACCTGCATGCCATCAGGTTATCTGATCAGGGGCTGCCCAGGTGGTTGGGTTTCCTCATAGGGTGTGCCACAGCTGGGGTTGGTGATGCTGTTGGGACAGGACTTAAGGATCCCTAGGGTAATCATTGCTTCCTGATTGCCAACTCCCAGAAGTTAGAACAAATTGGCATTGCCAAGCTACAGTCAACCAGACCTCAGGTCTGCAGCATCTGCCTAGCGGAGTAGCAGAGGGAGTGTCCTGCCAGTCCCCAGAGTCTGGTGCAAGCAGCACCAGCACACTGCAGTCAAGGCATTTATTTCCAATATGGAATGGAAAGATATGTGTGTGTGGGGGAAGGGATGATGATCCAAGAAGGAAGGATGCCCAGTGCTAGTGTTGCCAACTATGGACAGTTGAGAGGTATGGCCCGGTAGAACAGCCCATCTGTTTTTTTCAATTTGGGGCAGATAGGATACTGTCTGCTCACTGATCGCCATTTAATTTATTTTCCCTTCTCCCTCTAGTGCTAACCCTTACTTTGCTTATAGCAAGTTGGAAGATTTAGAAGAATATGACAATTAGGAAGAAGCAAAACATTAAATTTTTCCTTCCTGTCACCCCATCATCAAAGATGGTAAATTAATTTGGCTCATCAGGTTCAGTTACAGATTGACTGGATTAGCTACTCTGGAGCTGGTGGTGGCTGGAACCACACTAGTAGCTGCCACTGCCATTTTGCTTCAGATATAGGCAGGATCCCATTCCTCATAGTAAGGGTCCAGCAGGGAAAACAATAGAGGTAGCAGCCCTCTCTGTCATTGTCTTCTCCAGGGATACCCCACACCACCAGTCAGCCACTGCTTGGATGTTCACCCGCCTGTCCCAGGGAGGGAGAATTGCAAAATAGGATAAAATAACTAAATATGTCTCTGAGTCCCAAACGTACTGTAATAAGGAGGTCTGGTAGCAGAGAACGGGTGGTGCTCAGAGGAGACGCACAGCACAGGCACACTGACTGAGCCAAGGTGAGCATCAGGTTCACCAAAAATCCAGATTGAGATTGGGGGCTCCGGACTCACAGGAAGGTCAAGGATACATCAATAAGAGAGAGCAGAAAGGGAATGGGATGTGGTTTTGTCCGAGTCTGATCGACACACAGTATAGTACAGTGCCCTAATGGCAGCAGCAACAGGCTGTAGCAACAGTGAGTGAGGCAGTAAGCAACAACTGAAGGTTTTATCAAAACACCTGTTTCCACTTGAGGTGAGTGGGATGGCCAGACTTGTGCTCGCTCGCTGTCGTCTCTTGCACAGGGTGGGAGTGTGGAACAGGACAGAGACAGCTGCCTGATGCTTTCCAGTCCTTGCCTACTCCACTCTCTAAGCATTGTATTCATTCACACTGTTTCACAATTTCTCACTGACAGCGATCCACAGTGAGAGCGCTGAGCCTCTGATCATGACGTGACACTGTTTTTGTATTTTTTAGTTGTCAGTGTTTTTTTGGGGCTGGATCCCCCTCCCATGGGCCTTTTTGATGTTATGGGGCCCCTGGCAGTTGCCTGTATGGCCCAGGTGCTGACACCAGCCATGCTGATTGCCAACCAATTCAAGATCACTGGCAAATGTAAGGGTGTCAGAAGGAGGGTACATATTTTTTTTTCAGACTCTGTTTTTTGCTCCTCCTCTTCTGACCTTCTCTCCAGTGTGGTCTCTTGGTGTTGGCTCTGCCACCCACCTGAAGCTCTGGTAGTCCCCCCGGTGACCAACATCCTCCCTTTGCAGTGCTGCCCTAACTCCCCCAGGTCTGAGTCCTCTGAAGAAGGACCACCACACCTACTGGTGCTTTACCTAGAATGATGGTGGGCACACTACTCTTGGGGAGGATCCGAAGAGCACTTCCCGGAAGCCTGGCATTGGGTGTGGGGCCACTGCCACTGGACCCACCATCACCTGTCAGCAGGGAGGGTTTTTTTTCTACTTGTTAAACCCTCCCTCCCCCCCAGAGCCCAGATGTGCAATGACATCTAATTATGTCTGCCATGGCTCTGGTTCCCCACTACTGGAGCCCTAAATGTGGCAGTGCTTCCAGCTTCCACTGGGGGCCACTGCAGTGCCAGGCTATCCCTAGGTCCCCTCCCCCAAGAGATGTGAACTGCCCTATGGATGCTTGATCCTCTCTCTTCCCTGCCAATGCCCGGCAGCCCTGGCTCATTCCCAAACCCAGATCGCAGGCGTGGTGCAAGGTGTGACATCCAGCGTCTTAACCCTCAGTGCCACCAGGCTGGCTAGAAGAAGGGTACATATGGTGCTGTTGTGCCATCACATTCTCAGGGCATAAATAAATTCCCTTTTGGAGCTACCGTCCCTTTGCAGCACCTCCAAATGCTCTTCTGAAGCTGCCACCACAAGCACCAGTTTACACACTGACAATCAGCTCTCCTCCTCACCTCAGAAAGCTTCCTTTAGCCTGGAAACAAAGTTGTGCTTTAAATCTTTGAATTCAGGTGACTGGAGGAGAGCTGAATGTCAGCAATTAATGTGCACCTTATCCCTGCATGAGCGGTGGAGTTGGTGATGGTTGATATTATTGTCCCATCCAGCAGTGGCGCCTCAATGATGATGACAGTCTTGAATGAACACTGTCTGCTCTGTGCTGCCAGCAGGTAAAAGGAATATGAGGGTATAGGATTAGTTGCCCAAGTAGCACTGACCCATTACTCTTGCCATTTGCCTTACCTGATTGTAGTGGTTTAGTGCCTGCCTACTAGGCTTGCTTTCTTTGCTGCTGTGTGCTAACCTGACTGATCAAGTGCCACCGAACCTAACCTCTGAGAATGACTTCTCACTTTACTGTCTCCTGCTCCTGCTGCAGTGCTGGTGATTGAGTGCTGTTGATATTGCGTGCTGTGACCTGTCTGATTCTTGGAAAAGCTGTGCATGCCTCAATGCCTGTAGTGCTCTACTGATGGCGATACCAAGGAAGCTTCCCCGAGCAGATGAACTTTAAGCAGTCTGGATACTGGAGTTCATCCATTAGGAAATTCACAACTAAACAATACAAAAAAAAAAAAATGATAATGCCAGGTGCAGGACCACATATGTATTAAAAAAAAAAAGAGGCCACATTTGCAAGAAGTGGCCCTGACATGATTAGAAGATGATGAAGTAAAAAAAAAAAAAACTGCCCTACCTAGATCACCTTGAAAACTATCAGCACATCTGAACAGTCTGGAGCCTGTAAACAAGCTTTATTATTTTTCTTTTTTTTATAAATGTTTAATAAAGCGTATTAAATTGAGAAAAAAAGTTTCATTCTTTTTCTTATCTGTAGTTAAACTGGTGATGTTTAGTTCTGGTTGTGATGATAAACAGAATACAGAAAATGTTGCTGGAGATATAGCACTGACAATAATGTCCAAACAAATAAAACACCTTCTTTGTTTCACTGATACTATGTGAAGAATAATAATAACTGTTTTATTCATATTTTTAAATATGACTGTACATTTCCAAAACACTGACTTCTATTGTAGCTTTTTCATATTAGATTTTATATCAGTGAAATCTTAAACAAAGAATGTGTTTTATTTGTTCAGACAATATTCATTTTTTTCTATACTATGATCTTCTAATCCTTCCTGGGCCACTTACCACAAACATTGTCTTTTACAGTATGTGGTCCTGGCATTAGAATTCTTTTAGTAGTGAATTTACCATTCTATAACATTAGAAGCCTCAGTAAGGAGGACAGCTGATTTAATTTCATCCACACATCTAATTTCCACATTGTTGGAGGTCACATAGGTTAACTGAGGGGGGCTAATGTGCACACATTGATTTGAACTAAAGACACCGCACAATGGAAGGTTACAGAGGTCAGAAGAAAGCTCATATGCACACTTTGATTTCAACAATTTCTTTCTGAATTAAAATTATCATCTCATATGGGGTAACTGCTCCAATGACACACTATGTAATAAATGCAGAATTTATATTGCCTGCACAGCCTGAGCCATGATAGGAGGAACTGAACAGTAATTCATGGCTCGGGCCATGCAGACAGCATCAATTGTTGAAATCAATATCTGCATATGAGCTTTTTTCTGACCTCGATAACCTTCTATTGTGGGGTGACAAGCTATGTGTATGCAATCACACAGGTATCTAGTTGAAATCAGCTAATCTATATGCTCTCCCATAACAGAGAAATGTGTGCATGAAATAATTCAGCTCTCCTCCTTATTGGGGCATCTAGTGTTATGAAATATAATTATGGTTTAAAAGATTTAAAAGGTTAAGTGCAAAATGCATGTGATTGCCATCAGTATATATTGTATTATAGCAAAGTGGTATGGAAGGGAATTGATGAAACAGGCACCCTATTTCAACACCATATGAGCCCTTGTATTTTTTACCACATCTTCTCTGTATACACAAACTTCCCACAACAGGTGATTGACAACAATGCTACTTGTTTTTATCCTTCATTTGGACGGCAATGCTGCTACACAGTGTGAACACTGGTACCAGTCCAGCAGCTGAACTGAAACTGTTTTCTCCCAAGTCCACCCTAGTCAGGCTGGATCCTCTCTTTCTGAGCTGAAATAGGTGTTGGTGCTCAGTCTGGGTACAGTCAACACCAAGAGCCCCCAATTTTTAACCACAGAATTACTTTGTTAAACGTAATTACAGTTCTTCCTCTATTTCCGTTGAGTGACTGCAGCACCACACGGCTGAGAATCTCGGCAGCATCCCTTACCAGAAGCCATTGGTATAATTATTTTTAGAATTTTTGACTTCAAAAGGCAGGCTGAGGTGACACTCATTTCCTTCTGCCTCCTGTGAGCCCAGGGAGGTTAGGTAACTTGATCAGTGACAAGCCGTATGTAAGTGTAGGTTGTGGGATTCAAACCAAGGTCTGCTGGATGTACCTAGCTAAGTGTCTAGAAAGCATGAGTGGTATTGAATCAAGGATTATTGTAGCCTAGGATTGGAGCCTTAACAGATCATATTGCAATACACAGATTGCTGGGTCTGCTGCTTACTGCACAGTGTTATGGTGGAAGAGAACAGAAATAGAGGTGGGACACCAAGTGGTACTGTCTGCATGGAAACTGGCAAGACATTAAGCTAGAGAGATAAAGAGAAGCTATTGGTACTATTCTGTAAGTTAAAAAAAATTAGAAACTGCAGCTGCCAGATGAAGGGGAGACTCATGCAGATATTAGTGCATAAGGAAAGATATTTGGATGCTGGCAACAGACTCTATGCAGCACTAAACAATTCATACTAAGGTACTAAGGCCCCCCACCACCACCACCACCACCACAAAAATGCTTGCATACAGTATACGTCACTTAGTGCTGTACAGAGTCTGTAGCTGGCATTCAAACTTCTTTCCTTGCAAGCTAATATCTGTATGAGCCCCACCCGCCCATCCCACAGCTGCAGTTTTCATTTTTTTTAACTTACAAATCATGTACAGATGGCAGTCTCTCTCTCTCAATGTCATGCCATTCTCCCTGCCGACAGTATGACTCAGTCTCCAGTATCTGTTTCTGTCCTTATGTTTTCCACATCACCATTTATTTCCATGGTCAATGTTCTTGAATTGAGTTTCGAAAATGTCACAGTTACTGTTGGAATAAGTCAGTAGCCCTGTTGTTTTAAATTTAACATCAAGTAAGATAATAAGGAATGCTGGATTCAACCTCTTTGAGGATTTCATTTTTTTATCCCATTACCTTGCTAATTATAATCTTATTTTTGAAGGGGGGGCAACGAAGTAGGTCTCTGCTGATGCTCATCCATAGTTTCGAAATAATAGCCAGATGCAGAGTGGTAGTATAGTCTCATGAAGCCAAATTACCAAATGATACCCACATCATGTCCCTTTTCCACATTTGCCCGGTACTCCACTGGTTTGAACCAACCAGCCAAATTCCATGCACAAATCCATTAGCAGTAAATTAGCTGTCACAGTTTCAGTGACCTACACAAATGGGCATGCCCTCGGGTGAACCTTGCAGCCTTGCATATGCAGCTATGTATGAGAATATTTTATGTCTGTGTGTGTGGGGGGGTAGTATGTGGTGCACATCCATAGACGGTGGCTGGTAATAGTACTTTGACTTTGCTCATACACTATTTCTTGGAAGTATTGTGGCTGCAGAGGTGCCAGTGTATTGTTTGTAGTGAGTTCAGTGGATGGTTCAATAATTTCCCCCTGGTTCCAAGGACATTTTATTTTCAAATGAACTGTCCAGATTCTGAAACTGATCTGTGTCTGTATCGCACCCTCCCTCAATTCTTGCTGAGATGAAAGATGGTACAGCTTTACTGCACTCAGTATTGCAATTGCAGTGCAATTGTGTAATTAATGCTATTATCTGCTTACTGTCACTTTTTCTTTCTAAGCAGTCTGCTCAAGCAGTTCTTTCCATGTATTGATCAATTTATTCTATTCCCTTTTTTGTTACACACTAATCACATGTGTCTGCCCCAGGTGCTCATTAAGCCTCTTGCCTGAATTTACTCACTATCTGTCCTGGGACGAATCTAGATTCCTGACATTGTCCCCCGAACCTGATCAATAAAGACACGAATGCTTGTGATTGCTGCATTCAGCAAAAGTTTACTGAGACTCCAGTATCCATTCTTTACAATAACTGATCATTCTCATTGTCCTTTACACACAGTTCAACCATATTGCTTATAATTATACATATACATACACTGTGGCACTCACTTTCCTTTTGTCCTAGTCCTCCTTTTTCCTCCTTTTCTTGCCCCTTATTCTCTGCAGTCCACCTCCTGTAGTCTGCTTTTTTAGCCTCTTACCGCTGTGCTCCATCTGCCACAGTGTTGCCCTGTGCTCCACCTACCAAAGCGGTCCTTTCTGCCACTTCTTATAAGGATGGTGGGTGGGAAATTCCTCTGGAGAAAATTGAGACTGTTTGCTCCCTTGCAGCACTTCTTAAGCCCTCTTTAGCTCCGCCCCCTCCTGGCCTTACAAATTCTGGGCTGCTTACCTGTCTTCTCCTCCTTTTCTTACCTTACCTCCTTGTGATCTCATTGTGAACCCCACCCGCAGCCTTCCTACTATTTCTTGTCTGGTCATGGGGACAACATGGTCTGCCCTTGAAGTTGGGCAACCTCTTTAGCCCCGAACCCGATCAATAAAGACACAGACACGAATGCTTGTGATTGCTGTGTTCAGCAAAAGTTTACTGAGGCCCCCTTTCTTCCTCTTTGTTGCCAAGGGTATGAGCTTAAACCCGTACCCTGCCTCTCTCCTATCTCTCTGTGACCTTTTTTCCTGTTTTCTTTAAAGCTCTTTCCTGTCCTACTCCTCCTTTTTCCACTAGTCCACCTCCAGCTTGCGATGGACGGTGGACTCCCCCCCTTTTCCCATTGCCCCTTATCCATCCTTCAATGGCGTTGGCTATTTCTTGGCTAAACAGTGCCAGACCAAGCTCTGAGAGGTGTACACCATCTCCCTGGAAATATCCATCTACCCTTTCTTGAATTGCGTAGTGAATGACCATTCCCCCAGGCCTCAAATAACCTGCCCACCCATGCATTCATCCTCCTCCTAGCCCCATCCATACCTTTGTGGCTCTCCTCATGTCCCCACACCCTCCTTGGAGTTACATCTGACCAGGCCAAAGTCTCTTCAGGCCACCATTCCTTAATTGCCTCCACATCCTTTTTTATGTGGTAAAATAAGTCCAGCCTGCCTTTTCCTGAGCTCGTCCCCCCATACCACCATTGCCAGCCATATGGGAAATATTTCTAAGAATGTTATGTCCTTCGTTACTTTCCTTTCTGCCCATTCTTCGGCCATGGTTCTGCAAACCATTTTCCTGAAAGTACCCTCCCATGCCCACCCCCCTGCATCCGTGTAGAGCTGAAGGTCCGTGTTGTAAAGCCACTCCTCCTGCCAGAATGTCTGCCCATTATAAACTTGCAGGAAGTGCTCCCACACTGCCATGTCCTCCCTAGTGCCTTTATTCAGATCTATCCAGTGATGGGGCTGCTTTGCCCCCTCTCATTGACCATGCGAGCTGCCGTGTAAATGTGCGTAATAGTGCAATGGCCCTGCATGTGAAATTCAGGTGCTCCATTAGCCACTGAGCCTGTCAGAGCTGTACCCTTCTGTACCTGCACACCTGCTTTAACAACACCTGTAGCTGCTTGACCTTCAACTCCGGTAACCAGTATAGCTCCTGTACCGTATCCAGTTCCAAACCCAAAAACTCTATTTTCTGGAGTGGCCCCTCCATCTTGTCTTCTGCTAATGGCACCCCTATTTCCTGACATAAAACCTTGAATTCCCTTGGCATCTTTTCCATCTCTTCTCTGCCCTCCCCTATGAACAGAAAGTCATTGAGGTAATGTACCACTGTCCGGTACCCAAACCTTCTCTGAAACAGCCACTGCAACCAGGTACTAAACATCTCAAATGTAGCGCATGCTATCGAGCACCCCATAGGCATGGCCTTGTCAAAGTTGTACCCTTCGTCTACCTGGAAACCTAGCAGGTCCCAGTCTGCCTGCCTTACCGGTAATAACCGGAATGCAGATTCTATGTCCGTCTTTGCCAGCCATGCCTCTTGTTTGGCCCTAATGAGTCGCACTGCCTCTTCCAATGTGGCATAAGTAACCCTGCTGTCCTCCTCCCCTATGGCATCATTAACTGAATCCCCTTCCGGGTAAGAAAGGTGGTGTATCACCTTATACTCCCCCGGTTGTTTTTTGGGGACCAGACCCAGTGGAGATATGCATAGGCTTGGCAGTGGAGGTGATTCAAAAGGGCCTGCCACCATTCCCGCTGCCACTTCTTTTTGAATTAATCGTGCTAGCATAGCACTTTTCCCTTGAGTCGATTTAAGGTTTTTTGCCTTTGTCTCCTTCCGACCACCCCTATACTTTAAACTAAAACCTATACGAAAACCTGTTCCCAGCTCCTTGGCTGCCACCTGGTCTGGGTAACCCACCAAACCTTCCTGAATATCAGTCACCTTGATTGGTGTCTGTGCCAACCTAAAGCTGCCCCTTGCCACCTCAACTGTCCTGGTACCTGGTCTGGTATGAGTGACCCCTCCCTCCCCCACTTGTCCTGCCCCTGTTGCCCCTCCCCCACTGCTGTCCCCGAAATGCCCCTTGGCTTGCCTGAAAGGGCTGCTGGTGCACCTGCTCCAGCCCCCCACTGCTCTTTTCCCAACTGTATCTGCACCTTGTCGCTGGATGGTGCCCCCGCATTTTGCGCAAACATGCTGGAATCGGCAATTAGGCCAAGAACAAAATGCCTGGTTGTATCCCCAACAAGCCTTTAACACTGTTCTGCCTCTCTTTTCTCCTTCAGCCTCCTTATCCATTGGCCCCATATAGATTTCTAGCCACAGGTCTATGTGTTGCGCATCCCACTTTACATCCCCAAAATGTGCCATCCTCTTTCTGAACTTCTCATTGTATCTCAGCCAACTATGCCCCCTTTTTTTGTATGCGTTCTTAATGATCAAAGAGTAAGTCAGGAGTGGGGTTGCTAATTCCGGCTTCTTCTCGATGGCGATGGCCGTAAAATAAGTAAAACCTGTGGCCCAATTGTCCCAGGTCTTCCCTTTTCCTGCTTTTTCCTCCTCCCCCTTACCTAACAGCACCATTGCTGCCACCATATCCTTCTTCTCGAAGCTGTCCCTTTCTTCCAGCTTGTCCATGTTGTCCACATTAGCTAAGGTGAATATGTCAACATATTCCCCTTTCCATATTTTTTCCTTTATGGCCATAGGCACGTGCTCTGCTAGTCTGACCCCTGGTGCTCTCACCTCCCTACTGGGTCTGGGCCCATTCCCCCTCCCTCTGTGCTTGTCCCTACTCCTTTTATTTCCCCTAATACTTTCTCCAGTTGCCCCAGTCCATTCTCCCCCATGCTTCTCAGCATTTGCTCCACATATTCCTTTACCCTGCTTTCAAGTGTCACCACTGGATTACCTGTGGGGCTTGGTTGCAGGCGGCTGGGTCCTGTTGTGGGCTCTCCCGATGCAGGTGTATGTCCTGGCCCTAGTGGTGGGGCCAGCGAGGTGTCGGGCACTGGCGTTGGTGCCGGGCAGAAAGCAGAAGCCAGCACTGTGCTACTCTTGGGCTGCTCTTGGGGCATCTCAGGAGCTGGCACCCCCTCCTCGTGCCCGGGCTCCAGCACCCGTGCTCGCTTTGGTGCCCTCCTCTCCTTCCCTTGGTCCTTCGCCTGTCTCCCCTTCCGCTTAGTACCTTGTGCCACCCCGTCTGGTTCTGCCACCTCTAGTAGCCGGTTGGCCTTCTCCACCAAGTCCATGACTGCACGATAACACTCTTCCTTATTTGCTTTCCCTTTCTTTGGTGCCATCCTCTCGTACCTACTAAACAGAGAAGACACGCCATCAGTAACAAAAAACTTTTTTTTTTCTTTTCTTCCATTTGTCCCCCCATAGCTGTCCCCTTGTACTCCAGTATGGTCCCCGCTTTCCTTCCTGGTGTTTCCTTGTGCCTCACGTGCCCCTGCTCGCATGCCCCCCACCCCCCTGTTGGAGGGGCTGGTCCACCCCTGCTGCTTCCCCATTCTTCTTATTTTAGAAACTTTTTCCCACCCCACCCTCATCGTGGCCCACTCCCCGCTTGATCTTATAATTTATCCAATTGTTGGCCAGTACCCTACTGGCCCCATACCTCTGTGCCCTGCATAAAATAACGGCCCTATATCTTTTTTTTTTTGTGGCCCTTGATGCACCTTATACCCCCAAAGCGCAGCCCCTACTGCTGTCCGGGCGTATCTTTCCTTCCCAACCCCTTCTCTTTTATTTTATTGTCCTGCTTTGTTTTTGAGCACTCCCCCTGTGCTCTCTGTCCTCACCCCCCCGGGTCTTCTACTGTGTGGTGATGACGTCAGATGCCATCCCATGTTGTAGGCCCAGCTTTGCTGCCACTACTTGGTTTCATCCTTCCCCACACCCTGTTACTGCCCCTGGCTCTTGTGCCATTTCCCCTTTTTTACTGTATCCACCATTCACCACTGTCTCCTGGATCGAGATGCCCTCTCCAACTGCGTGCATGAACAGCCAAACCGCACTCCATTGTAAAACCACCCCAACTGCCCACGTGCCACTTCTCGCTACCCCCCCCACCCTGTGCCTGGGTTCTACCCTGTCCCAACTGCTTGTCCATCACCAGACTTCTCGCTGCATGCCACCTCCTCGAGCAGCTACAGCTGTATTCTTTCCGCTATGCAACCTGTACCATACACTTTGGCTTCTCCCTTACTTGCGCATCCATTCTTTCGCCAGCCACTACAGGAATGACCTTACCCTGTGCGCTTGTACATGCTCTATACCTGTACCTGAACATCCATCATTTCAACCTCCACAACAGCTGGGACCTTAACAGCTTTGCGCTAATGCAAACCATGTGCCTCACTCTTCCCAGCCTCTGCCTCAGGTCTCTCACCAAACAACTGTGCTTCTGTAATGCCCCATGACTCGCTTCTTCCATACCTGTGCATACCTTCTGCTACTGCCAACTATGTGCCTCACTCTTCCCCACCTCTGCATAAGGTCGTTCATCAAAAAACACCAACGCTTACTCGTGTGCTATATGCCCCCATGATCCTTGCCTGGACACAGAAATCTTTTCTACATTACCTTCGATTGGTACTGCCCCCACCTTCTCAGTTCTTTTCTCCTGCTGGTTGGTTTCCGATACTTACTGCTGCTGGAGCTGTGCTTAATTCTCTCCGGTCCTTATACCAGCATGCAATATATATACATATATATATATATATATGTATATATATATATATTTTTTTTTTAAAAGTCCAAATTATTCACGCTTAACCAGCCCCAAGGCTGACAAATCCCTCCGAACTGCTGTGCTTCCCAAGGAAAATTCCTCAGGAGCAAATTGTGACTGTTTGCTCACCTGCAGCCCTTCTGAAACCCTCTTTAGCTCCGCCCCTCCTGGCCTTACCAATCCTGGGCTGCTTACCTGTCTTCTCCTCCTTTTTCCTACCTTACCTCCTTGTGACCTCATCATAGGAACCCCCGCAACCTCCACTACTATTTCTTGTCCGGGTCATGGGGACAACATGGTCTGCCCTTTAAGTTGGGCAACCCTCTTTGTCTGTCAAATTCTATAAATCATACAGTAATGTGATATCCACTTTTTTATTCTGCAGTCCGTCATATGATCCCATGAGAAAACATGCAGGATATTCCAGTTGTGTGTCTCTGGGTGTACATGAGTGGTGGAGGTGGGTGGGCGGTGGTGTGTGTGTGTGTGTGTGTGTGTGTGTTTGTGTGTGTGTGTGTATGTTGAGTGGTGTGGTGTGGTTAATATTTAACAATTGTTCACCAACATGGACTGGCAATATTGCCTTCCTTCTTGTTAATTGAGAGAGTTTGCAAAAGTGTTGGGTTTTCATAGGTGTATAATAATTCTAATCTCTGTTGCGTCTGTCAATCATCATTCTGTTCATATATGATTAATTGTGATGCCATCATAAGCAAGTTGAGGAAAGGCAAAAGGACCTCTATATGTACAAGCAGTAGTAAAGTAGGAAAGACTCTGAGAATATGACATATATTTTCAACCACAGCACAGGTATTGATACAGTATAGGATGGAAGCATTTAAACAAAAGAGTAGAAAAAAATGGTTATGATAAGAAACTGACGGGTGTTAATTTCAAGGGATACCTTAGAGAGTATTTTTCCACACACGACGTGGAGGATGAATGAAATGATCTTCAAAATAAGCAGGACCATTGAAAACCTGTAACTGATTTAAACAATACATCCTATAGTTACAAATGAATTATATTTGTTTGCATCTGTGGTGCTTTGTGTACACCTTAATTATATGTATTGTTTTATGAAGTACAGACCTTAGGTAAAAAGATGACTGATTAAATAGACCTACTTGCATTCTCATCTGGCAATTTATATGTAATCAGTGTCATTCTGTACATTCCAAATGATAACACAGCATCAGCAATTTATAAAGCTAATGTGAAAGATTTAAATATTTCTATATGTTGAGTCCCTGTATGACACCGACATACTGGATGGAGACATTTTGAGTTAAACATCAGCAACTAATGAATTAAAAATTAATTGTTTAAAATGTAGCACCATATTATATATAAAGTGCTTGTGGACCTGAAACTCATTATGGGAGTAGGAGACAGTGTAAATACATCGCATTGACAGGCTATAGATTTTTGCTGTCTTCAAAATGTTATGTATGATTTCCACAATAAAATTAATTTTAATTAAATAATTGAGCTCCATCACAGAATCAGCAGATATGCAACTGGCAAAACATAATATGAATTGAGGAACTGGGATCAGGAAATCATGCTAAGGAACCATGGCTAATGATGACAACAGGCTGCATGTGCAGAAAGTAGTATGCAAAGAATGTGTCTGTGCATTACAGAAGCAACTCCACTATCAAGATTTTGTGATTTAAATCTGTGCTGTTTAATTCATATCAGAGACAGTTAATGAATAATTAAAGTTTGCTCAGCATCAGGGGTTATTGAGTGCAGGGTACCGCAGTAACTCAGTTCAAACACATCTTTTGCTTTTTTGACCATTGAGTAATATAGGAAACTTCACGGTCAAACAAAGCAAGCTCCACCAGGTAGAAATCCAGACGAGATAGTTCACAAACCAAAAGATTTCTAATCGAACCATTGGACAGCTAAAGCACAATCCTAAATACTACATAAAAGTGTTGCATTGCTATTTTAAATAGATTAACACTTGTGTGTAATGGTGATTGTTGAGATTGGGACTCAGTTAGGTATAGCCACTGAACCATGGTTCCAAAGACAGCAGGATGAGATATGACATTGTAGGGATGCAGCAGTTCAATACTCGCTCACCCAGACTGCCAATTTGCACAGAGTTGATAGCAATAAAAAATAAGTGCTACACCTTCATCTGTGCAGACTACTGTGTTTGATCTGAGACTACTGACTAACTTCATTTTTAATAAATGGTTCGATGGGGTGTTTGGGGTTTGAGCACTGTATTTCTGGAAGATGCAGTCCGAAGGGCCATAATCTATTTATTCTGGCATATGATTTCATACCCATTATTACATCCACACCCTACTGATTTTTTGTACCAGACAAGCCTAACTATACAATGAAGCAGGATTCTATGTTGTCATGACAGAACTGCAGGTGTGTGGAGATAAAAAAAATGAGAGTTCCCGTTTCACGGACTACCTCAAATCAATAACTTCTCAGCCAACTCACCAACACATATAAACTGCTGTTAAAAAAGTATAAATATGACACCAGCATAGCTTTTATGGATATTTGACTTTATTAAACACAAAAACAGATACAGAAAAATGTTTACCATCTCCTTGAAAACTGAAATCGGCAACAGTAAAGTGGGAATGGTAAATTTCCTTTACCATTCAAACATTTGCTGTTCAAATGATAAATGGCATTTACCTTTCGAATGGTAAATGTTATTAACCATTCGAACAGTCTGTCCTGCATCTATCACAAAAATCATAATAATTCAAAAATGATAATATATTTTTAAACAAAATCTTCTAAAGGCACACCCTTGGCACACACCCCATCATCCCCGAAAATATCAGAGGCAAACTTAATTATGTGTGCTATACATGACAGCAATAAATCCCATGTTATCCTATAGGTAAAAAAAAATATTCCTTTTTGCATTTTTAACTACTTTATACCTCCAAAACTGTAAAAGCTGCCATCATGAAACTTTCCACATCTTGTGACACCGACAACATGACTAACTATAATGGCACTATCGCACATATATATCCATATACATACATACACATACATACACACATATATATTCTTTGCAAAAAACTACATTTAATGCATCATTTAGGGTTAAAGCACAAAAAGTCAGTAAATGAAAGCATTAGGGTTGCCCCCTAACCCACCAACCATTATCCTCCACAGACTGACAGATGAAAGGGTGTGTCATTGGGGTTGTGAGGCCCAAATCTCATCCCATTCCATGTGTAAGCTGGTGGACATGCTACAGTAAAGGAGAATGGGGTGAGATTTAGGCCTCACAACCACAATGACACACTCCATCAGCTGTCAGACTGTGGAGGATGATGGAGTGGGGGGTTGGGGGCAACCTAATGCTCTCATTTACTGACTTTCTCAATTTAACCTAAATAATGCAGTATTCTAGTTTTTGCAAAGAATGTCCTTAGTTTTTCAGAGAGCGTATTATAACTGGGAAAAACACATGCATTGGTGGGAGCATGGGGCCCACGATTTGCCCATTTCTGCATAACATCATAATATAAGCAACCTAGACAATTTTCCACTTTTTTCAGCATTCTATGATTAAAAAACTGTATGTTCCACTGACACAAAAATTGTTACTGTCAAAGATCTATGATAAATCTTTCTACATTCCAAATTTCAGGCAAATCGCACAAATGGTTCAGAAGTTATTAAAGCGGAATGAATGACATTTGTAAAGTTCACTGTGGCATAATGCCACACCTGTTTAAGTATAACACACCAAACCACTGAAAGGCACTCCGTGGCCTTAGGGCTACCTACCCTATAAATTGTAAGCCCATAGCAGCATGCATAATCCTATGGGAAAAAATGTCAAATACGTCACTCAATATCTCTGCAACAAATTACTTTTTCAGCACCTAAATAGAACAATTCAAATCTATAGAACATCTCCTCAACATCCTCCAAATTTCAACTAAAAATACCAAACCGTTCCTGAGATATGCAATTTTAAAGTTTTTAAACCTTTAAAAATGTCTTCTTTCGTGAGAAAATCTTCAACCGCGAGCTTCAGCTGTAACCTAACAAAATCTTCGGCCACGAGTGGCCATGTGGTCATGATAAAAGCATTGAAAACACCATCAAAACACACATCTGTGGCACGAGGACTTGGCACCCTGCAAATATGGGACCAGGAGCACAATACAGTGACATAATGGAGTGACAGAGAAAGAAACATCATGGACAATGTTGTGCAGAAATCTAGCTGCAGGAACAAAAATGTTAGCACCTGACAAACTCTTCAGCTGTGAGAGGCCACCTGGTCATGATAAAAGCAGTGAAAATACCATCAAAACACACATCTGTGGCAACAGGCTTGGCACCTTGCAAATATGGGCCAAGGAGCACAATACACTGGCACAATGGAGTGACAAAGAAAGAAACACCTTGGACAACTTGTGCAGAAATCTTTCAACAGGAACAAAAAATGTTGCCACAGCAAAAAAATGTGTTAGAACACATTGAATATGCCAGCAACCAATTTATTTCCCAACACCTAAACAGCATAATTCTCATCTCTCGGACATCCCCTCAACACCCTGCAACTCTCCAGTAAAAGGACCACACCGTTCCTGAGATAATGAGGATGTAATTGTGATCAGAAAATGTTATCACAATCGTATTAAATATTTTCATGGCAAGAAAATGTTGCAATGAAAGCATCAGAAATACCACCAAAACACACATCTGTGGCACCAGGACTTGGCACCCTGCAACTATGGGCCCAGGAGCACAATACACTGGCACAATGGAGTGCCAGAGAAAGAAACACCCTGGACAATGTTGTGCAGAAATGTTGCTGCATGAGCAAATCTTTTCACCATGCACATATGTATTTTCCCATTGACTGTAGTGGGAGACAAAAAATTCTATAACTTTTCAATGGAGCAAGATTCTTTCACGAAATCTTCAAAGGGCACCAGCACAGCCCAGCACCCATGCATACAATCTGATGCCACTGAAATGCATTCTTTACTGCTGGTGGGAGCACAGGGCCCTTTGGACTCTGCGCTCCCACCAACTTGCATACTTCTGCATAACATCATAATATAAGTAGTGAGCCACATGTATTGGTGGGACCACGGGGCCCAAACATTGTCCATTACTGATTAACAATATACATCTGCCATACCTTTTGAGCTGTCCTATACCTTATAATGGGTTCTCCCTGCATACCCAAAAATGTGCTCACCATTGTTTTCACAATGCACATATATACTTTCCCATTGGCTATAATGAACACACAGTATGATTCCACAACCATATGTCCCACTGACACAAACATTGTCACAGTCAAAGATCTATGATTAAACTTTCTACATTCCAAATTTCATGCAAATTGCACAAATGGTTCAAAAGTTATTAAAGTGGAATGAATGAAATTTTCAAATTTTGCAGTGGCATAATAGACTTTGCCCTTTATGTGGCAAACCATATTGTCCTGGTGCACCCCTACCCTGTAAGGCAAGATGGTGTGATCAGAAAGAGGGGAGGAGCTAAGGGGAGGGACTGGGGGAGCAGAACAATGGGTAGGTAGACAGGAAGGGGAAGGGCTAGAAGGGGTATTTAAGGGCCAGCACAGTGGTGGCTCAGCCACTTTTTGCTGAAGTTTTTGTTGGGCTATTTACAGAAACTACAGCACGTCAGATTAGCAGTTCGAATCTCAAGGTGGCAGGAGGTTTGTGGTGAGACATCATAAAAGGTAAGCTAGCACAAGAGAAAAACAATAAAAAAAATTATTGTTGGTGGCTGGAATACAGGGCTTTGTTTTGACAGAATATGTGGAATTGATAGAGATGGAGATCAAGAGAATGCAAGTTCTGGGTAGTTCGATAAAGTTGTTTGGAAAAGAGAGGTGGATAATCCTGAGTAGTTCGGTAAAATTGTTTGAAAAGGAGAGATGGATAAGCCCACTTAGAAGCAGGATGGAAGATGGTGGAGGTAGAGAAAGGGAGAGAGAGAGAGCCAAATAAGGAGTTTTTGGCTTGGGAAGAGGCAGGCGGAAGCAAAGAAAATGGAGGGAGAGCACGATCGGGGCACGCCTAAAAAACATTCAACCTAAGCGGAGATGCCTAGCAGCGGCCTAGGACAAGATGAGACAGGACCTTTAGGAGGGATTTTGTTGTTCAAAATCATAAAAGAAAGGAGAGTGCAAGTGGTGAGATAGCCAGTGGGAGCATCGAGGGTAGGGTGAGTAAGTAAGGCAACGCCGTGTGATGTCAGATGCCACGATGGGGCCTTGCTGTAACTGGAAGAGATTCTGTTTGAGTCCCTCTAGGACAGAAAGCTGTGGTAGGCATCTGTAGGTTCTCAGTGGCAAGTTTGTGTACTGTTGGGCTATTTCATGCATTTCTGTCGTAATGGTGTTTTATTTGCCTAAAGGCCATGGGGAGAGGGCGCAGGATGAGGCCACGTGGTGGGGCATAAGACGCCGGAGGAGGGCATCACAAGATGGTAGAAACTATGCAACAGGGGGATGGAGGCCTAAAAGTTTTGCTGTCTAGACGTCAGGAAGGAAGGGCAGGACACCAAGTCTGCGCTTAGAAGCAAAAGGAGATTATTCGAGTGAGCCATGGGGGGAAAGCTCAAAAGTATGGGGCAGGCCAGCAGATATGGCCATGATAGAGTGAACAAGCTAAGGCCATGCGGCATGATGTCACATGCCGTGGTAGGGTCTCCTGAAAGGGAAAGAGACATTTGGGGGGGCAGAGGCCAAGAAATGGAAGGATGCTGGGCCTGTGTGTTTCAACGTAGAGAGGGAGCACTAAGAGCTCCAAATTACATGAGCTGGGGGAGTGTAGGCCGGGAGAGGCCTGGAGAACATGAGTAAGAGAGCAGGCCACCGAGCCTGCGGACAATGACATGGAGCAATGAATAAGGGGAGGGCCTACACCAGATGATATCAGACGTAATGGGGAAAGGCAATGGCTGGTCAGGAAGGAGCAGAATTGAGGTGAAGGACAGAGCATGGAATAGGGAGAGACAAAAAAAAAAACAGGCCACTTTAATACACATTGGACCACGGAAACTAGCAGAAGCGGGAATGACGTGGGGGGAGGGATGCTGGAGCAATGACCAAAGGGGTCAAAATGAACAGCTGAAGCAGATGGATGAGTAACAGGAAAGGGTTTTTAGTCTACGATGCTCACAGAAGACAGGCAGGGACAATGAAGAAGCCTATCAAAAAAGAAAGCAAAAATATATATATATATATATATCAATCAATCAATCAATCAAAATCTTTATTTATTCAGGCGAACATCATTGAGCATAGCTCATTTACAAGATGGACCTGATTGGTCATAACAAAAAGGTTACAAGTTGTATACAAAAACATGATACTGAATAAACACAAATACAATCATTTTTGAGTAAGACAGATGTACAAATATTTACATATATACAAGGCAAAGGACAGTAAACCTAAAACCTAATGAGAGAAACAAACAGTTTAGTTTGGGATAAGGCTTGGATAATGATACATGGGTGGGCATATATGTATGAGGTTTGATGGGGAACGCGCTAGAGGAATAATAGAAGAATAGGGAGGAGCTTTAAAAAGAGGGGGGTGGAGGAGAGAGGGGGTGTGGGAGGAGTGGGGGTGTGGGAGGACTAGGCCTTGTGGAAGCAGTTGCACGAATCTGGGAATAGGCTGGCGACAGCTTTTGAAGGATGTTAGAGGAATCAGTGTATCCAGTTTCAATGACTTTGAGGAGAATTCCAGATAAGTGCCAGGGAATAGCTGATTGCAGCCTCTGCACTGGTGCAGGTGATAGGAACTTCATCAGGATCAGCTTGTTGATCCTCAAGGTGTAAGGCCTGGATGTGATCCGTTGAAGCAGTCTGAGATGTAGGAAGGAGTTTGTTTGTCAGAGCTTTGTAGATCCAGATAGCAGCATTTTGTTTTCTTCTATGTTGCAGGGATGTCCAACTGACTGCATTGTAGAGAGCAATGATGGGTGCTGGAGGGAAGGTCTGTAATGAATCTAATAGCTCTATGATACAGGGTGTCTAATTTGTTTAAATGGGAGAGGAGCAATGACCATAGAGGAAGTCAGCATAATCAATGAGGGACAGGAATGATGCTAGGATTAATCTTTGTTTGGAATCTTGGTTAGGTAGTGTTTGATCCTATAGAATAGACCAAGTCTTTGTCTTAGCTTTTCAGGAGCTCTTCAATGTGGGTAGTATAGTCAAGTTTATTGTCTATCCATACTCCTAGATATTTGAATTTGTCTACATATTCCAGATTTTCACCAAGGATGGTAGAGAGTTGTGGGGGTGAATGATGGATAGTGGAAGAGCAGTTCTTGGTGGCAAAGAACATGGCTTTGGTTTTCTTAGCATTTAGTAATAATTTCTTTCTAATAGGTTGTGCTGAAGGAGGGAGAATTCAGACTGTAGAAGCTCACAGGCTTTTGATGGTGAGGGATTGCTCACATATAGTACAGTGTCATCTGCAAAAAGGTGAATATTAGATTGTGAGAGATTGGAATCAATATTGTTGATGTAAATGGCAAAAAGGATGGGACCCAGGATGGAGCCTTGCGGTACACCTCTTAGGAGTGGTTTAGGGATAGATAGATCACCTTCATTTTTTACCAATTGTAATCTTCTCGAGATAGCATCTGAACCATTTAAGAGAGAGTGAGTCAAGGCCTATGGAGTTCAGGAGAGAGATTAGAAGTTCATGATCCACAGTGTCAAAGGCTTTGCTTAGATCCAGAAATACAGCACAGGTATTATTCTTTTGTCTAAGGCAGTCTGCCACATTTGTGACTTTTGCTAGTGCAGAGATGGTGCTATGCATAGATCTGAACCCAGATTGAGCTGGATTAAGGAGATTGTTGGTATCAAGGTAGGCAGTTAACTGAGAGTTTACCAGCTCTCAAGCATCTTGGATAGTACTGGTAAGATGGAGATGGGCCTATAGTTATTGAGGTCCATGGGATCACCTGCCTTAAGTAATGGAAACACTTGAGCTGTTTTTCCATATTGAGGATAGAACCAGTGGCAAGTGACAGATTGAAGAGGTGGGTGAGGGGGCGGTTAAGGCATGCAGTGCTACTTTAGAAAGTAGGGATCCAGGAGTCTGCACCTGCACTTTGGTTGTATCTAGCTGGAGTAGAAGGTCTTCTACTTTTGAAGAATATTGATTTGAATGAGAATGTGGAAGCAACCTTTGTCCCTCAGTAGATTGTAGGTTTAGTGATGATCTTAATAGGTTTGCAGGAGAGGAGTCAAGCCAGGCCAGCTTGATGAAATGATCGTTAAAACATTCAAGATATTTTGTTCGTCAGTGATTTCCAATACTATTTAGTTGAATTTTGGGGTGGTAAGACAGGGTAGAAGTTTGACCCAGTATGCCTTTTATGGTACCCTCAGAACCTGGAAGGGTTGTGGTAGGAGGCATCTAGTTCAGCTGTGTAGAAGGCAGCCTTGGCATTTCTTACTTGTTTTGTGCAGGAGTTTCTGGCTTTTCTGAATTAAGCCAGTCATTTGGATCCTTTGTCTTTCTTGCCCTTTTCCAGAGTTTGTCTCTGGCAGCAGTGCGGATTTGTCGGCAGAGAACCAGCGACAGGATTTGAGTTTGGTTCTGACACTGGTGAGGGGTGCATGTGAATTGAGGGCACTTATGATTATATCATTTAAGATCTGAAGAGCTGTCTCTATTGAGGCTGTGAGATAGAATTCTTGCCAACGTGTGGTGTGGCACAGATCATGGAGATATCTTGAAATATTAAAGTTCTTTTTGACCTCGTGGGAGGAATTTTGCAGATTGGGTGGCTTGATTGTTGATCTAATGGCAGCTATGGGACAGTGGTCACTTATGTCACTGAATAGTACTCCTGCATAGGGATAATGATGAGGCTTATTTACCAAACATAATATCCAGGTGTGCTGTTGAGAATATACTTTGGGTTGATCCTTGTTGGTTCTTTGATTAATTGAGAGAATCCATAGTGTCTGAGAAGGTTACCAGGGTGCGATGCATTAGTCAGCCAATTCAAGTTCATGTCTCCTAAGATGATGGTGTCTTCAGGGCCCATATTAAGTATAGATCCTAGGTGGGATAGGAGTTTGAGGCCTGCCGAGGGGCTATAGCAACCAATCAGTTGAAAGGATGATGTTGGGAAGGTTATTTTAATTGACAAGCATTAATTCCTTTGGTTGTGATGTAGAATTGAGGCAGGATGCAGAGATGTTTGCTTTGACATAGATGGCTACCCCACCGCCCCTGGATAGACAGTCAGATCTGAAGAGCTGGTAGTTGGGAAGGTTTATTTCACTGTCTTTTGTTGCAGATTTGAGCCATGTTTCAGATATAACCAGAAAGTCAGGTAGGGTGTGTGCAACCCAGGCCTGTATTGATGAGAACTTTTTAGGAGGCTGCAGGCATTGATGAAGAAAACTCAATCCATTTTATGGAGGTTAGGTCAGTTGGAGATCGAGCTTTCAGTGGGGCCAGGATTGATTTCACAGTGCCAACACAGATCAGCAGAAGAAGATTAGCTTGATGAGGGCACCAGCTTATAGGATTAGTGAGCAGTCAGACAGTTTTTCTTCTTACTTGGGATCCAATGTATAGTGGGTGATGATCCTGCTGCATGGCTCGATTTATCATAGAGTACCAGCTTAATGGACAGGCGTAGGTAGTAATTGTAGTGCCAGTATGGTAGCAGGGGGATAGAGAGTTCGAACTGGTTGTGAGCCTTTTTGGATCTGGATTATTATGCAGAAGCGGTAATATATGTATGTAGTGTTTAGGGGCATCCACTGGGGACAGTAGAGGGGACAGTGTTGAGTGGTCGCCCTAGCACCAAGGCATGGGTTCCAACAGTTATCTCTTCTGGATCCAAGGAAGGTGAGAGGCAAAGCAGCAGTAGTGAGGCGCAGTAGCATGGTGGAGGTAGGAAGGGTTAAAGAAGAGTGAGGTGATGTGAAGAAATGAGCTCGGGAATTGGCTAGGAGGATAGCTATGGCGGGATAAGAGATTCGGCTGGAAGGTGTGTATAAAAGAAACACCCTGAAGGGGGTGGGAGGCGGCAAAATTTGGCGGGCTTTTCCATACCTTTCTGGCTTTCTCCCCCGGCCTCCTGGTTCCCTTCTCGGTTGTGCAGTGTATATTATATATATAATAGTAAGGAAGGGCTTATCCTGGGTAAGACAAGGCGAGGTTATAATAACAATATGGAGTATTAATGAGAACATTTCTCTCAGTTCTTTTCACAGCAATTATACAGGTTCCTGAGGAAGAGAGATGGCACCAAAACAGAACAGGCTAACAAAAGAGGATGCCTACAAGGTGATTGTAGAATTAGCAGAGAAGGTCAACAAGATGTGGCAGATGGTAGAAGGGGAGAAACCGGGGAGATCCGGGGAAAAGAGAAAAGTGGATAAAGGGAAAGAGGCTGGGGAAAAAGGCAGGTGGGGAGGCCACACAGCCTAAGAAGGGTGCAGCCACTGCAGATGGTGCCTCCCCAAGCAGCCAGCCTTGTCCCACCATTTCCCCAAGTACTGGAACTGTCAGTACCCCCTCAGGACCAGATGGTATTCCCACTACTGGAGCCCAGACCGAGTACCCAATGCCCACCAGTTCCTCAGCCTCAGCCAAGCACCCAGCCGCAGGAGACCAGACCAGGGCATCCAGAGGATAACAAGCTGCAGGGAATGGATAAGCCACAGGTAAAGTATTAGGTGCCGTGGAAGAAAGCATCAAACATTACATAGGCCAAATTATTGTGACCCTCGGTACAGGGGGTCTGGGACAGATGGAATTGGCCTTAGCCGAGATCAGGTCAGAAAAAGAGACAACAGGAGAGGCAGAGAAGGTGGCTGACAGATGTAGGAAAAGGAACAAGAGATACAGGAACCCTGGGGATGAGAATAGAGGAGCACGTCCCACTAGCTACGGAAGAAAAAATTTGGAAAGGGGAGTATGTAGACATATTCACCTTAGTGAATAGAGAGGCTGCTGCAAAATATGAAGAATCAGAAAGTATTGAGAAGAGCGAGATGGCAACCACCATAGTGCTATTGGGGAAGAAACAAGAGGACAAATTTACAAAGGGAAAAACATGGGATGGATGGTTTGTGGGTTTTGCCACATACTCAGCAATAGTGCTGGAAAGAAAACCAGAATTAGGCATCCAACTGATAACATACTCATTGATAATAAGAAGGCCCAAGGCAAAAGGGGGAATGGGATGGATATACTATGATGAGTTCTTTCGACAAAGAATGGTGACATATGGGGATGTGAGGTGGGATACCAAGCAGCTGGATTTGTGGACAGACTATGTGACTGACCAATCCACGCTGGAGGGAGAAGTAGGAAAGAGAGGTGGGGTGCCTCAGAAGTGTTGCTGGGGATACAATAGATCATTTTGTTCATGGCCCCAGTGCTGGTTCTGACATGCATGCTCAAGATGCAGGGAAACCCCCCCCGGCCAGCAGATGCAGGACAGCATGGACACGAAGGGCTCAGGTAGGAGGGAATCAGGGCTCAGGACACCAGCCCTTTTCTGGAGGGACAGGGATATGGGGGCAATCATGGCACAGGGGTTTGAGAGGTAGAGGATATAGCGGTTGGGGGGGGTCAGGTTTATTGACCAAAGGGCACAAGATGAAGGAAGTAGGAAAGGGTGGTGGGGAAAAAAGGGGTGAGGGGCTAAGCAATTTAAAACTGCGAGAACCCCCATAAGGGTAGAGGCATGGGAAAAATGGCTGCAAAAGTATCCAGACAAAAAGGAAGCAGAAGCTTTAAACAAGGGTTTTAGAACAGGTTTTCTGTTACACTGCAATGGCCCCAGAACGGCAAGAGAGGCTAACAATTTAGGGTCAGTAAAAGGGAAGGAGGACACTTTGAGAGAAAAGATAGAGAAAGAAAAAGCAGCGGGCAGGATAGAGGGGCCATTTTCAACCCCCCCATTATGGAACATGAGAATTTCCCCACTGGGCCTGGTCCCCGTCCCCAAGAAGCAGAAAGGAGAATACACGGTGATTCACCATCTGTCATATCCAGAGGGGGATCAGTGAATGATTTTATAAGGGAAGAATACAGTAAGGTTTCCTGTGCCACACTGGAGGAAGCAGTACAGATTATAAAAGCAACTCCCGATGCTTGGATGACCAAGACGGATATAGGGTCAGCTTTTTGATTGCTTCCAGTTAGGAGGGAGGACTGGGACCTATTGGGTTTCAAGGTAGGGGATCAATACTATTTTGATAAAGCTATGCCCATGGGCTGTTCCGTAGCCTGTGCTACATTCGAAGCATTCAGCACCTGTTTACAGTGGATATTTCAAGATAAAATAGGACACAGGACAGTTTTACATTATTTAGATGACTTTTTGTTAATTGGCAGTGGTAGGGAGGAGACAGAGGGGTGTGCTGGCCTTCTTTCAGGAGCTGTGTATTGAAATTGGGGGTACCATTGGCACCAGAGAAAACAGAAGGCCCTGGGAAAGTGTTGGGGTCCTTGGGCATAGAAATAGACACATGTAAAGAATTGTTTAGATTGCCAGACAACAAGGTGAGCAAACTGAAAGAACTCATTCAGTTACACACGAACAGGAGGCGGGTGCAATTGAGACAAGGCCAATAGGTTATAGGTCATCTCAACTGTGCCTGTAGGGCAATTGGTCCAGAAAGGCCCTTCACAAAATGGCTAGCGAGGGTTATGGCAGGAATAACCAGGCCACACCACTGGGTGGACATAACACAGAGAGTAAAGGAGGATTTCAAAGTGTGGGAAGAATTTCTTTACAGCTACAATGGCTGTTCCTTTTGGCAGGAGGATTGGGTTTACAATACAGATTTGGAGCTATATACAGATGCGGCAGGTGGTTTAGGAATGGGCGGCTATATGAGAAGAAAATGGTTTTCTGAGCCATTACCGGAAAGTTGAGTGAAAGAGAAAAATTAAAGGACATCACACTGTTAGAGATCATGCCCATCTGGGCATGCACATTAGTATGGGGTGAAGAGTTGCAGAACCAGAAGGTTACATTTTGGTGTGATAATAAGACAGTGGTAGATGCGTTAAACAACAATGTAGCCAGGTCTGAGACGGTCATGGGAGTGTTAAGGCAGTTGGTATTAAGAGCATTACAGTTGCATATGTGATTTAGGGCTAAGCACATGGAAGGGGTGGAAAACACCCTAGCTGACAGCCTTTCCCATCTGCAGCTGGATCATTCCTGGATGCTGTCCCCAACAGCAGAGGAGTGGAAAACACCCATACCATCGAACATCTGGGATTTTGGCAAGAGGGAGCTGAAATGCTGTTTCGCAG
The DNA here is from genome assembly GCA_016271365.2 of Neoceratodus forsteri. NCBI lineage: Eukaryota > Metazoa > Chordata > Ceratodontiformes > Ceratodontidae > Neoceratodus > Neoceratodus forsteri. The sequence goes on along the minus strand of CM057459.1, from coordinate 802,699,824 downwards.
CTTACGGGCACCAAGGACCTTGAGGGTCTATGAACAGGCTTGGAAGGTATTACAAACATTCAGGGAAACACATCACATGGAGGTAAGTGGGCCACTTACAGAGGAACAGTTAGGAAAATTCACGGCGGATCAATGATAGAAGGGGATGGCTCACACCACTATGGGGGTATACTTGTTGGGGATTAGTTTAATTTGCACCCTGAAGAAATGGAAGGACCTGACCAAGACGATGTTGATTAGGAGAATGATGCAAGGGTGGAGTAGGATAAAGCACAGACCAAAAGATTGCAGGCGACCAATAGCGGAACACTGGCTGACAAAGCTAATAGGGGTATTACCAGCAATCTGCAGATCTAAGGATGAAGTGCAGTTATTTCACACTATCTACCTAGTAATGTTTGCAGGGGCCCTGAGAGTGAGTGAGGTGGTAGGGCATGGAGGAAAGGAAGAAGAAGGGGGATTAGAGTGGGAAGACATAAGATGGGGGAGGGATGAAATACAGATGAGAATTAAGAGGTCAAAAACAGACCAAGAAGGGAATGGTTGTAATGTAACCATCAGGCTTAACATAGAGGGTCCCATGTGCCCAGTAAGGGCTTTGTGGGCTTATGCCACAGAGCGTGGTATTAAGAAAGGGAGATTATCTGTACATGGGGATGGGAAGAAAGTGACAGACTATCAAGTGACGGCCATACTTAAATAAGGTATGGAATACCTGGGGAAGACACCAGACAATTATTCATCTCATTCTTTTCGAATAGGGGCTGCCTCACAATGGGTGGCAATAGGTGAAACAGTGGCTAACATGTTGGAAAAATGGCAATGGCAGTCTGCCAGCTACAAAAGGTATATTCGAGCACTGAAAGGTCAAGATTAACATGGCAGCTGTGTTTTGTTTTGCAGGATGGAACAAGAGGAGGGGAAAGAACAGGGACAAACGGGGGTGGTAGTTTTTTAAATAAGGGGGCAATGAAAACAAGGGGATGAAAACATGTTTAAGATGTATATTTCTGCTTAAATCCTATAGGTAGAGGGAGGAGCACAGAAGTATGGATCTGTGGGCATTCCTACATAAATTGGGTGGAAAAGAGAGCAGAGAAAAAGGCAGGAGGAAAACAACTGTGCCAGGACATACAGAAATGTAGGTTGTCTTGGCGTGGTATATGAGGGATGAGATGGGGACAGCTTCTTCCCACCCTGAAGGAGATGAAAGAACGGAGACCTACTCCAGATTTAATTATTGCACATTTGGGGAGGAATGATATAGGGGAAAAACCATGGGTAGACACATATATGCAAGTAAAAAAGGACTTTGAGAAAATACGACAGTGGTGGCTGGGGGTGGCAATAGCCTGGTCCGACATGATACCAAGGAAGGTATGGAGACATGAGCACAGCCATGTGGCAACAGAAGGAGCCAGGAGAAAGATGAACAGAAGGGTAGGGACTATGGTAAGAAAGATGGGGGGACATGTGATATTGTGAGGGGTGGAAGAGTGGGTGGAGGATTTTTATAGATCGGATGTGGTGCACTTGTCAAATTTAGCAATACACATGTTTAACACAGAAATGATGGGGTTCATAGAGGCATGGAGGAGACAAGAAGGAAAATAAGGAAAGAGAGAGGGGGTGAAGAGGGGGGAGTTACCTAAAGATAGGGAAGGCCAGCTGTCCAAAGCAAGCTGGAGCCTGGCTAGGGGAAAGGGGGGAGAAGGAGGGGAAGGAAAAGGAATACAATGAGAAGAAGAAGGAACTGAAGGAGAAAAGTGATCTTGGTTCTCACCGTTACCTACCAAAAAACAGCAGAAAAAGGCACCCAGGCTTTCACCTGGGGGACTGAGAAGAGAAAGAAACAGGAATGATCAGAGATTGATATATATATATATATATATATATATATATGTATGCATAAAAGGTATGATTATGGAGGAGACAATGATAAATGATGATTGGAATTGTTAATGAAAGTATGATATATAATAAATTAATTGCCAATCTGAGCACAACAACATATAAGAGTTTGTCATTTGTGGGGGAAAGGGGGAAACTGGGACAACAGAGTTTGCCCTTTATGGGGCGGACCAAATTGTCCTGGTGTACCCTACCCCGTAAGGCAAGATGGTGTGCTCAGAAACAGGGGAGGAGCTAAAGGGAGGGACTGGGAGGAGCAGAACAATGGGTAGGTAAACAGGAAGGGGAAGGGCTAGCAGGGGTATTTAAGGGCCAGCACGGTGGTGGCTCAGCCACTTTTTGCTGAAGTTTTTATTGCCTCCCACCCGCCCATCAAAAGAGAGCAGAGAATGTATATAATGAAGGGAACAGTTGCCTGCCAGAGGTGGATGCCAGTGGTGGTCTGGTAGAACAGACAGGGCTGCCAGAGGTGGACGGCAGTAAAATGGGGGAAAAAGGGGGGAAAGGAGGGGAGGGTGGAAGGAAAATGGAATACGATGAGAAGAAGAAGGAACTGAAGGAGAAAAAGTGGTTTCGGTTCTCACCATTACCAACCAAAAAAGAGAAGAAGAAGGCAGCACCCAGGTTTCACCTGGGGGGACTGAGAAGAGAAAGAAAGAGGGATAATCAGAGATTTATATATATATATATATATATATAATATATAGATGCATAAAAGATACGATTATTGAAGAGACAATAATAAATGATGATTGGAATTGTAAATGGGAGTATGATATATGATAAATTAATTGCCAACATGAGCACAACAACATATTAGAGTTTGTCATTTGTGGGGGAAAGGGGGAATCCAGGACAATGCTGCACCTGTTTAAGTTTTACACACCAAACCACTGAATGGCACATCCTTGCCATTAGGGCTACCTGCCCTATAAATTGCAAGCCAGTAGCACCATGCATAATCCTATGGGAAAAATGTTAACTACATCAGTCAAAATCTCCACAACAAATTAATTTTCCAGCACCTAAATAGGATAATTCGCATCTCTAGGATATCCCCTCAACACCATCCAAATTCCAAGTAAAAAGACCAAACCGTTTAAGAGATATTTTATTTTACAGGTTTTACACCTTTAAAAATTCTTTGACCACGAGGCTGCAAAATAATTGGCTGCAACCGTGACCTAAGATGATTTTTGGCTATGAGGGGACATCTGGTCATCTCAAATTTGGGCCATCTTGTCTTCCCCAAGGACATCTGGTCATGAAAATCTGGCTATCTGGTCGTGAAATGGCAGACTAAGCTCACGGCTGAAAACAATCTTGTGGCCGAAGATTTTGCAGTAAGAGTTAGGGCCGACAACCCCAATGCACACCCCGATGCCTGTTGGTGGGGGCAGGGTGGGCATGTGGTGCAAGGGGTGGCAACCCTAACACTGGATTTCCTTGCTTTCATTAGTGTGGAACAACTTTAACTAATGCATTAAACAGAGTTTTTTGTCATGAAAATATATATATATGGGATATGACATGGCCTGACTGAAGATATCATATTTATCTTCATGAGAAGCCAATGATATCATGATATCTCACGAGTGGTGAAGCCACGAGTGAGATATCTTGATGTCATTGGCCTCGAGTGAAGATAAATCTGATATCTTCAGTCAGGCCATGTCATGTTCTGTTTATACAACTTATGAGCTGTGCCCTCAACATGACCCCCAGATATGTTTTGGAACTCCTTCCATCCCAAGAGAAGGTACCAAATCTGGGACTTAAAACAATACTCTAGATATTTATTAGGTAGAACTAGCAGTGCCCCACCCTCCCCATGGCTCTTGTCCTGCCATAAGTGGTAAAAACATAGTTATTAAAAGTTATCTAGTGGATCCTGCCATTTCCCCGGTCTCACTGAAGGCGTTTCACCTTTGATGTTAGTAATGTGTAGCATGACTGAGGGTTTTCCGTGGTTTAAAATAAGGATCTGGCAGACATTTAAAATATTACACTCTACCTGTACACTGACAGAAATGTCTGTGGCATTTTGACATTTATTTTATTTAAGTCATTACAAAACTTATTGGGTTGATCCTGCAGTTTCCCCCCCTTGTCTCACCGAAAAAGTTTCATTTGTGATGTGCTAGACATGGAATGCAGCGTGACCGAGTGCTTTAATATAGTACCTTGACTAACTCACAGACATTTAAAATAAGGTGCCGTCAGTGGAAACTGTTATAAATCCCCTTCGTTTTTATTGATGTTGCTGGGCTTTGTTAGAAAGAAGTTGCTGACAGTAGAAAGAGAGAGATCCTGTCATTTTATCCTTGTCTCATCACAATGTTTAATTTCTGATGTGTGCAGACACGTGATTGACGGCATGAATATAGATTACCGAGAGACATTCAAAATAAGATATTTGCACTGGTTTTATTCACTTTGCTGGCCTTTGTTAGAAAAAAGCTACTGAGAGTAGACAGAGAGAGACGACATGTCGGCAGCTTCAGAGAAATGCAAATATCTTATTTTGAATGTCTCTGAGGTAGTCGATGTTCTCGCTAGCACTCGGTCACGCTGAAAATGTAGCACATCAGAAATTATACACTTGTGGTGAGACAAGGATAAACGGCAGGATCAACCAGATAAGTGTGTTTTTAATTAGCGATTGTGTGAAACTGATAGCAAATGTAAGAGTCATGGTGGTGGGGTTCAGGTGATTGAGAGGCAGAGCTTTAGAACAGCTGAGTTTTATGAGGGGCCAATAGGATTTATTGGAGATGACTACAGAACAGGATGACGTATAGGAGTGTTAAAGATATCATGATGACGTATAGGAACATGAAGATATCAATGTTATCTTCACTGGCTTCTTCAGATATCACTTTTTATACTGACGTTTATCTCAGCACATAAGTTGTATAAATATATATATATATATATAAATTATATATATTCCTTATTTCCCCTTATCTCTCCACAGACTTTGTTGTTTTTTCCTCTTTTAGATAATTCCTGAAGTTGACCTAATGTAGAAATGCTGAGTCTAACTCTGTTTTCTATTTTCAGTATGCATTTAATATTAAAATTTTGTTTTGCTTTCAAACATTGGTCTACTATCAAGGAAGGCTAAATATATACATCCCGTCCCAGATATTAAAACTGCGCCCAAAAAGTACACAATAGCGAGAACAGCACAAGTCCATTAAGCCCATGCGCAAGGCGTGATATTCAAAACTGAGCGCCAGATGTGCCTACAGCCGATGACGACTGAATATTGCACCACCTCACCATAGCGCAACTAGGAGGGGAAGCTGAGCAGATCTGATGCGCCATAGCGCAACAAGGGATGTTCAGCTGAGCAGTCCAGAGGCGCCATAGCGCAACCAGGACATCTCCCAGTAGCAGCAATGCAACTGCACAACTGGGGATGTAGGGGCCCACCACCCATGCCACAGATGGGCAGAGGAACACACAGCAGAACAGACATCATCCCCCTACACCCCATGCACTGCACAACTGGGGAAGGGCTGGAATAACCACTGGCCCGTGGAGACAAGCAACCAACCCACAGCCGGGCCATTGTGCCCCATCACACCCCCTGGCAAGCTGTGACCAGCACACAAGGAGGGCCGACCAACCCGTGCCACACCATCCCCCCAATGCAGAGCACACCCTGCACTGTGACCTCCAGATACACTGCCCAGGAGCAGCGTCCACCACTGCAGGAAACCCCATGCAGGCCACCACCCCCACTGTGACAATGCAACCCCTGTGCAGTACAGAACCATGCAAGACAGCCCCACCTCGAGCACCCATGAGAGGGTTGCAGCACACAGAGATGCAACAGCGGCATACACAGTGCCACCATGCACAGCCCCCCCGAGGTACAGCTGAGAGACCAACCATGTGTCGGCACATGACATACCCCACACGTGACAGGTCATGCCCCGGACACCACCACCAGTGGTACAGCACCCTGCACACCCTCCCAAGGACACACCCCAACCCAGCACTGGCCACAACAGCCAGCGCAGACATCCACAGTGGTGCGTGGAAGCATGCACCACACCGGATGCAACACAGTGCATGGACAAACACCCACCCATACCCAAGGGCACAACAACACAGGGACGCAGTAGCGGGGCAAGCAAGCCCCCAGCATGGGCCCATGGAAACCATGTACACACAGCCTGCAGTCCTCCATGGTACAGGACTGCCAGCCACCCTGCGCAGGTACTGTGGACCTGTACACCACCATCATTTGCCCAGAGCACAAGTCACAGACAGTGGTGCACATCCCCAGCAACACACACAAGCCACAGCATGGAGGTGGGACAACAACTGCAGAGGTCACAGTGTCACCTGAGGCAGACATGCACCACACCAGTGAAAGGAGGCAACCCAGCATTGTGACGGGTACAGTGGCTGCCCTGCATGGACAGCCACCACTGACATGCCAGCAGACCGTGCAGGTCACAGACATGCAAGGGTGTCAGCTGCACAGGCCATGGATGGGCTGACAGGGGCACCATGGACACAGAGCATGCACCATGGACCACTGCACACAGTCATCCAGTACACAGGGCACAACACACACACCACAGACACTGACTGATAGCTACTCCCACACCATAGTCACCTCCCCATGGACACACACACACACATACCCATGACTACACCACCCCTGACGCCATGTACACCACTGCAGCTAAGCACGTATAGCCAGCTGCAAATCAGAGACCACCACAGTATTCATATCAAAAGATTTTTATTCAAACATATCAAAAAGAACTATATACAAAACTATGTACAAAAGTGGGGGGGAGGGCCACAAACAAGGTGGGGGTGGGTAAGGGCAGGGTGAACAAATGGGACAGGAAAGGAGGGGTGGAGGGTGGGTCTGGGGGGGTAGGGGATATCAGGGGCAGAGGTATGATCAATGGGATCCCCGCGCCTGCTGCTCTGTCTCCTGTGTCTTCTCCGGACCCCAAGCTGGTCAATCCTTTGCAGGATCTCAAACGATGCCCGGGCCACATTGAGGATCTCCTGCAATGCCTCCCTTATGTCCTGCAGCTGGCAGACACATAGGACAAGGGAGCACAGTCAATAGGTGTGAATGCACAGCCCCATTCAGCCCACCCACTGTGCATTGCATATGGCCATGGGACATGCCTCTGTGATGGTGTGTGACCACCCACAGTGATCACATCCACAAGATCTGTCCACCCAGGCACATACAGCCATGAGGACCGCTGCACACACCCACCGGCCAAGTCATGCACAGCACCACCGTGGCAGTTTAGTGACATGGCTATGTGGTGTGAAGGCAGTGGCACAGCCATGTAGCCAGTGCATGCATGGACCACCATTGTTGCACTCCCAGACATGCAGTGCCACTGGACAGTGCTGACTGTAACAAGTTGCATGCATGGCAGTGGTGTCAGTGGATGGTGGCCATGCCCTGCTGCCCACCCTGTTACACAGCATGCAATATCAATCATGGAGGTATGGCACTCACCATCATCAGGCCGGTCCCTCGGGCTCTGTGGACCGTGGCCCCTCCTACCGTCCCTGTCATCCTGCTGGTGCTGCATCTCCCTGGCCAGATGCCTCTCTTCTGGCCCTGTGGTGCAAACATGGAGAGAGGAACATGAGTACAATCCTGTAGCAAAGTCCCCCTTCCCCCATGTGTGTACACTCCCACCCAACCAGACCCACCTACCCCACACCCTGATAACACCACCACAGCCAACACCGGACAGTCCTTCCCCCATGTTCTGGACACATACAACTGTGATATCCATATGGAAGATAAAAGTGTGTGGACATAACACCTACCTGGCTGTGGCACCATGCCCCTCCTGGCACGTCTCCGCAGGCAGGCAAGCAGGTCCGGTTCCCTCCTCCTCAGGTCGCCATTCCTTTGGCGGCACTGCCCCACCATCCGCCCCCTTCCTGTGGCCTCCTCCAGGGCGCTGGCCACCTCCTCCCACACCTGGCTCCTGGACCTGCCCAGGGGTGCCTCTCCAAACAGTGGGCTATAAAGTGGCTCAACAATGGCCACCAGGTTGGCCAGTTCAATCTGGGTCCACTGGGCAGCCCTCCTCCGTGCCATCTCACTTGCTCAGTCAGCTCAAAATGGTGCTCTGCAGCGTGGCTACACCATGTGCAGATGCTGCATGGTACAGCGCTGCTATTCCCTATCGCACTGTCACCGAACAGTGCGATAGTGGTGCACCCATGCCTGATGCATGGCGCCTAGGGGGCAAAGGTTGGGCACAGGGTCAAGGGTCTGTGGCACACTGACAGGCACAGTGCCATTGTAACCCAATGCTTGTAGCACGATTGGCTGCCTGTGTGCTACCTCCAGTAGCGGCCTACTGTACTGTTGCCCCAGTGCGCCTATGATGGCCCAGTGCCACAGCGCTATGTAGGTGAACATCGCTGTAATGCCACTGGCACAATGGTGGCCATGCCCTGCATTGCCTCCCGTGCACAGCCTGCGTCAGCAACCCGGGCATGTGCAGTGAGGTGTGTACTGTGCATGTCACAGAACTGCGCCCTTGGCTCAGCATGTTCAACACAATTGCGCAAATCGCAACAGCACGATATTCAGTCGTCATATGCAAATCAGCTAATCATCCATTCAATGGCATAGCACTACAATTTGCATCCACTTAAAGTTACGCCTCACCTCATTTGCATGGGTTGCACTATAAAAGTGTGACATTGGGCTGCAATGGCCATAGTCGGTTACTGCAGTCTATTGGTGAGTTGCATGCTGTTTGGGAGTGTGGACTGTGGATTTTGGGACATGCACGGGACTGCACAGTCATAGGTAACAACTTTCATTCTTACAGGCTAAATAATGACAGAGCAAGTTGTGGAAGAGGAGGAACACAGTGGTGGGAGGAGGAGGAGGAGGAGGCCTAATTTCACCAAGGCCGAGATGGATGCCCTGTTTGAGGCCTACCTGGATCAGGAGCCACTTCTCAGCGGACAGCAGGGAACACCACAGGCCTGTACTGCTGCATGGGAGGAGGTGGCGTGTGCAGTGAACCTGCATGGCAGCCACCAGCACTCCGTACAGGAGTGCAAGAAGAAGATGGGCACAGACAGGAGAAGGATAAAGGAGAAGGTGGCTGCCATCAGGGCAGCACAAGCTGTGACAGGTGGGGGACAGCCGGAGGTGGTACACCTGACCCCACAGGAGGAGAGGGTTGCTGGAAGCATGCAGCGTTATGCCATTGAGGGTGTTCCGGGTGGTGGCTTCCAGACGGGTGGTAGCCCGTCACTGCATGGTAGGTCATGGTCTGTCTATTGGGGGGGGCAGGGTAGGTCACATGCAGTAATGCGACTTTGTTTTCCTTTACAGATCCTGAGCATCTGCATGGGTCAGCAGTGGTGGGCCTGTCCACTGAGGACAGTCAGATGGAGATGAAGGAGGGCCCATCCACCTCCACAGGTATATGTGGCTCAGTGCGACAGTGGGCCCGCCTGGCTGTCCAGACTGATGTTGTTGGAACAGATGTGGAGGAGACCCTGCCCATGTCCCAGCATGCCAGTGTCCACGGATGCCAGCATGCTGTGACTCAGGCTGGTGCCGGGTCCGTCACCGATGATGATGTCACTAACGGCATGGGCTGTGACACGTGTGCGCCATGGGATGGCCACACAACAGGTAACATCGTGGCCATGGCTGTGGGTGGTGCCACTGTGGAGGCTTGCATGTCATCACAGTCCCAGCCTGTGCCTGTCAGCACCAGTGGGGCAGCACTGGTGTGTGTACAGGACAGTGGGATTGTTGCAGCCACTGCGGCGGCACAAGTGAGCCCTGGTGAGTGGCAGCCAGAAAGGCAGCATCAGCAGTCAGTCAATGGGCTTGGAGATACAGGGTCAGGGGGCAGCATCAGTGCACAGCCTTTGAACATGCTCAGACCTGGTCCTGGTGTGCAGTGCCCACCCTCAAGGGGTGCTGGGCATCAGGGCCATGCACACCCTGAGGGACAGGATGCCGAGGATGCAGATGACCTCTTGGATGAGCACACCTGCATACTGCAAGCATCAGTCAACCAGCAGATGTGGCTTGCGATGTCGGTGGATGCACTGCGTGCGGCTCTGGAGTGGGCAGAGGAGCATCACAGCAGAGACACCGCTCTGATCCTGACAGGAATGGACCGGTTGCGGGAGGATGTGACCACTGCCATTGACAGGCAGACACAGGCATTCACTGCTGTCATGGCCACAATGGGCACACAGTCATGTGCCCAAGCATCGCAGACACCATGCAGTGCACTGTCCACCCCCCGTTCCCAGCATCGAGCGACACCCTCCTTGTTAACACTGGGTTCAGCTGTGGGCATCCCAAGCACGCCTGGCGCAGGCATGTTTGGTGTGCTGCAGACCCCTGCGTGAGCATGGTCGCATTCACGCAGTGGAACCCCTGGAGGACCATCGGTGCCACCCCATGAGGCCAGTGGTCAGCCTGTCATTGCTGGCGGGTCTCAGCGGGGCTGCCCACGCATCCGTGGCGGCCGGGGCACTGTGGCGCATGACTGACCTGTCTCCCACCACGGCTACTGTTTGGTGCTGCCCTGTATGCATTGTGTCATTCAGCGGACATTGCACGGGTAGGTACCCGGCCCTGCACACAGACACACAGTCCATCTGCACACCCTCCCGGCTGCCATCCGCAGTTGCATGTGCATGATTATGCCTGCATTGCACTGTACACCAATGTGCAATGGTGCTCAGCATCTGACACATGCACAAGGACAGGCAATGGGCGTGGTGGTCTGTGGACATGTGTGTGGCTAGGGGTGGCATTCTGGGTTGGTGTGCCTTCTACCCTTTGTGCATGTCTGGTGCATTGTGTGTGTGTGTGTGTGTGTGTGTGTCCGTCCACGTGGCATGTTAGACTTCACCCATCCCTGGTTGTGTGTGTGGTTCCATGCCTGACCACTTCCCTTGATGGAATGCACCCTTGGTGTGTGTCCATGCGTGTTTGTGGGTTGTGCCTTAGCCACTGTTGGTTGCACATGGCCCCATGACTTACCTGGGTTGGCTGAAGTGCTCCTCCATGATGGTGTCCCAGTGCAGCTGTGCCAGCTAGAGCAGTTGGGGGTCCCATCGCCCAAGGGGGGGCTGCCCATCACCATTGTCACCGGCTTCCTCATCGTCCCCATCACTGTCCCCCTCTTTGACCTGTACGGCTATCCCACATTCATTGGCCATGTTGTGCAGGATGCAACAGGCCAGGAATAGCCCGCAGGCCTTTGAGGGGCTGTACTGTAGGGCACTGCCAGAGGTGTCCAGGCAATGGAAACATGCCTTCAGCATCCCGAACACCTGCTTGATAACATTACGTGTGGTGGCGTGTCCCTCATTGTAGCGTTGCTGCGATGGGGTCGCAGACCGCCGGTAGGGTGTGAGCAGCCAGGGATGGAATGGGTATCCACTGTCACCTGTGTGTAGAGGGTGGAGGTTAGTTTGGTGATCAGAATCACCCTGTCCCAGGCCATGTAGGCCACTACCCATGTCACCTCTGACCATGCCCCCCCCAGGCCCTATGATTGTCCATGTGGTTTGCATACTCACCCACTAGGTGGCCAGTGGGGATATCCCCACTCTCGAATCTGTGGCACAGTGCTGACTGGTGCCAGATGAAGGCATCATGTGCTCCCCCAGGGTGCAAGGCACAGACATTGATTATGTGCCCCCTGACATCACACACCACCTGGCAGTTGATGTTGGCATAGCCCTTGTGATTTATATATGCAGCCCTTCGGGGCCAGGTGGTGTGCGGATGGCCACATGGGTGCAGTCTAGTGCCCCAGCACACTAGGCATACGTGCTACCCTGTGGAACTCCTGTATGTTTACTGTGCGTTCCACCAGTGTGCTGGGGAAATGAATGTACTCCACAGCATGTAGCAGCAGTGTGCTGAGGAATTGGGTGAGGCGGCGTGACGTGGCCGACTGGGTTATGCCTGTGGTGTCCCCAGTTGGTCTCTGGAAGGTACCCGTGGCAAGCAAGCACATGCAAACTGTCACTTTCATCTCCACTGACAGGGCATGGCTCCATCGTGTGGGTGCCTGCATCACATCACTGCACAGCTCACAGAGCTGCCTCAGAATTGTCTGATTCAGGCGGTACCAGCCCACAATCTCAGTATCACTGTACAGCTCGAAGCTGGAGCGGGCTCAGTACTGCCTGCTGGGGGCATACCGATGGGCCCTTCCATGGCCACGCCCTCCTGATGCCCGCCTTCTCACCCCCCTCATTATGGCCTCCATCTGGATGGTGGAAGTGGCCATGTCTCTGGCTTGTGTTCACCCACCCCCGGCAGCTGTTTCTGTATTCCACCCCACTGTCCTGGCTGCTACTTCCCCTACACCGGGAACACCTGCCTGTGCTGGCCTCACTGCTGTGTGGTGATCTTCCCCCTTCTGCACCATGGCTCCCCACACCTTCCCCTGTGCCTGTTGATTCCAGGTGCCCTTTCCTGGCCTGTTCTGTGTGTCCCTGATGCCCAATTTTTCCTGCCAGACTTTGCCCTCATGTGGCTTCCCTGTAGCGTTCTTGCGCCTCTCCCTTGCTCCCTTTTATTTTGGCTCATTTCCACTACAGCGCAAGTTCTGCTTGCTCCCCTATTGCGCATGGCGCATGTTGTTGAATATTGCACTGTGCCATTTATGCATGGTTCCTCCCCCTTCAGTTGCGCATACATTCATTATCATTGCGCAGTTGCTCAGCGTGAGTTGGTGGGGGCAACTGCCTCCTGCTGAATATCGCAGAATGGTGCATTTTCGGACTTGCGCAGGTGCAACCCTATTGCGCATGGCTCAACTCTTTTGAATATCTGGGCCCCCTTCTTTTGTGTCTCAGACTATTTTTAATAATGTAGTTGAGGGTAAGCACATGATCTATTGTACTGTAAGGCTTTTGGAACCAGCTTGAAAACATGACAATAATTTATTTTGTTCAATCCTATTCTGCAAAAATTCTAATATTATCCTAGAGTAAACTTTGACACCAATACAAAGCAATGTAACTCTACAGTATTATTGTGGTCTCCTTTTCTAAGACAGGCACGATACAGCCTGAATTCTACTGTAGTTTTGAGGCATTACCGATTCGCATTTATCAGAGAAAACAGCAAGGCTAAGATATCTGTCCAAAAATAAGGGTTTGCTTGGATAATTTCTGCTTGAATGTTATCCAGCCCAGGCACTTTATTATGTTTTTGTTCTTAGATTACAGATAATCACTAAATGTTTAGTTAATGATGTTCACCTTTCCTTGTCTTTCAAATTTTCATTTCTCCTGCTAATGCTCTCCACTTTCAACACATCCTGTTCAAGAGTAGCCCTTTACAATCAGCTGAAATGTTTTATCCACATAGGGGTCCTACTAGCCACAACAATGTCATTATGTCTCTTCTCTGTACCATGTATCACTGATTCCTAGAATAATTTAATATCTTTCTGTATGACCAATTGTTGCAGATTTTCACATAAGGCATTCTTCTACTGTGCCTTTTTATATCTCAACATCTGATGATATTGTTTTCTCATTACTATTAAAGCTTTTCTGTTACACTTCTGGGTTTTTATCTGCTACATGACCAACTCTATGTACTGTTATTTTCATTTCTATACACTCTTAAACAAACCATTGAGTTTTGCCCATAATCCTACTATGTGCAACCATCATATTAGCATCTGTCACACTAATTAATCATTTTAAAATGATATCAACATAAATTTGTAACAATCAGCAAAAATGAATTACAATACATGAACATCAATTCTATCAGTATCAGATATAGCATTACAATGAAACATCATTAGAGACATCATTATTTTCAGCATTTTGTATATTGCTGACAATTTTGCAATGCAAGAGCTGTCTTAACCTTTCATTATTTAAGACCACACTTTATTCTTTGGCATTAATTTTCCCCTTCTTGACTTTTTTGCATTTGTTCTATAATATCACATCTCAATTTGATGTTAAGTGGGAAATGGTTGCTGTCTCAAAGTTGGAAAAGTTCCATGGAGAGCACTTGATTAAAAGAATGGGAATCAATCATACAGATATCTGGCATAGTGCCACCTTTACTTGTTGGAAAGGTGAAGCCACTCATACAATCATCTTTTACTCTTTCATTAAGAATGCAGACTATAAATTAATTTGCAACAGTCAATAATTTATTTCCCTATCATTCATTTTTTGTTCATAGCTGGCTTTATGGGAATATTTAATTAATTGTCAGTGCACCAATAGTTTGTTTTTATGTTTTTTATTTGTTTTTATTTAAACTTTTGTTTTCCAGGTAAATGTATGAGCCGAAGCCCTTTTTCATACATGACCCAGGGCTGGAAGCCACTGGTGTTACAGAGTTAGCAAAGCACAACCATAAATACATTGACATAAATAAATACATTTCAATTTTAGGACATATAATTATTAAACAAAATCAAACAAAACAAGTACAACACATTTGATCACAGTAAAATTGTTTAAGACCTATTTTAAAGGAAGCATGACTAGCCCCTTCTTGTAACATTTTTGGAAGAGCATTCCAACATCTAGCTGCACATACAGTAAAGACATAATCCCCATACTAGTCTTAACCTTAGGGATGACTAAAGAAAAAACATTTGAGGATCTCAAGGATCTAACATGTTTCATCTCAAGGATCTTGTGTTTAAGCAAAAGGAAAATAGGGGAGACATAACTCATTGACATAAAGTTTTATCAACAAGAGACAATAGACTATATGCACAGCTAGGTTTAGGTGGCAGCCAGCTCAGCGTACTATATAATGTACAATGGTGTGTCCTGAAAGGTAGTTGTAAAACGCACTTACATATAGAGTTAAATGTATTATTTATTGACAAATCTGATTTGGAAATCTGAGTAAACAAAAAAGAATTATAAAATAGGGCAGGTAGAAGTACATTCTTTCCAATAGCTGTTCTAGCAGACAGAGTCAGATCATTTCTTAACTTAAACAGTACCCACATTTTACTATTAACCTGACAACAAACTACTTTTAAGTGTTACAAAAAGGTCAACTATGGATCCAGCACAATCCCTAAATATCTAAAGGAGGTTACCTGCTCAATCAAATCACCCCTACCATTATCAATTGTCAATTGTCAATGGAGAACAGTGTATTATTTTTAGGCGTGATACAAAAATCATTGCTCTGATCTTTTTACTATTTAATAATAGTCTAAGTTCCCAAAACCAATTTTCCAAGGAAATGAAGTCAGAACCTAGTGATTCATTCAATGCATCAACTGAATCTGAACAATGATACAAAATCACATCATCAGTGTACATCAATGTATGCATTTTTTGAGAATGGCTGGCAAAGAATCTATGAATAAAGAAAACAGAAGCAACACCAAGATGGACCCCTGGGGCATGCCCTGTGTCATCAAGGCAACACTGGATATCTGATCCCCATTACTTACTCTCAATGGGCATTGGGCAAGGTAACTAGCAACCCAGTTTAGTTGGAATCTGATAATCCAATGTCCCCCAGCCTCCCAATCAGCAGTGGGTGATCTACCAAATCAAAGGTCTTAGGTCTAATTCATTGCCAGTTCAATTTTTATATTCCAGGTTAATTTTATTCAAGATCCCCCTAAAAGGCATACATATCCCTTTCTTCCTGCTTTTTATTAAGTTTAAGTGGTGTATAAATATATCAAAAAACTCCCAAAATCAAAGATTTATTATACTAACTTCAGTAGATCACATACCATCTCTTTTAAAGTGCTCAGATTTTCATTTTTGTTTTAGGGACTCCACTGAGATACAGAGTAGGAAGAAAAATGCCTCGGTCAATTATGGTCTATTTGGTTTCTTTATCAGTATTCCCATTTGTTTCCCATGGTCATCCTATTCCTCTGCTGACTTTGAGTCAGAATCTTCTATTATTTAACAGACTATCCTGTTTCTTTTTATTTCTTTTTTAACCCTTTCCTTTTGCTCTTGCAGGTATCTTTATTTTTATTAATTTTGACTACAGCCTTCCTGTTTGTTTTTTTTACCACCAATGATTTTTAAAATTTTCCTATTGACTTTCAACTCTACATTTACATGCACACTTGCCTGCATTAGTTGCTTCTGTTGTTTTCTTTTGCTTATTATTTTTTTTACCTTAAATTGTTCTTACTGGTTTAATTTCTTCTTCTCAGTTTGCACCTTTACTAGCAGATCTGTTTCATTTGTTAAAATTTTAGCAATATTTTCAATAATTCCCTTTATTGTTTCACTATTTTTGTCCTTACTCTCTATTATAATGGGGTTTCCTTAATTAACTGTACTTCATGTTTTTTAGTCACTGATAAAATATCTTTTAACAACTCAAAAAGTACAAGATGACTCATCTAGGGAACAAGAACCCCAGGACAGAGTACTGGATGGGTGGGGTAAGACTTACTACTACAGCTGAAGAATGGGACTTAGTAGTTATCATTAATGACTCCCCTCAAAAAATCAAGCCAGTGTAAAAAGGCCTTTTATAATTTAGTAAGATGAATAGGATGTTGGGATGTATTGGGAGTGGTATTGATAGCAGAAGCAAAGAAGTAACACTACTGTACCTCATTATAATTCTTTGTGAGGCCAAACTTTCAGTACTGTGCCCAGTTCTGGAATCCTCAACTCAGGAAAGCTTAGGAGAGATTAGAGATGGTGCAGCAATGGGTGACAAAGATGATTCCGGGCCAACAGGTCAGGCCTTACAAAGATTGTCTCAAGCCACTGAACATGTACTCAATGGAAACCAGATGGGAATGGGGAGATATAATAGGGACCTTCAAGCTACTGAAAGGAATAAATGAAGTGAACTGCAGGGAATTATTTAGCATGAGTAACAGTTCAAGATTACGATGGCATGGCAGAAACTGAAAGGAGGGAGGTTCAAGAGAGACATGAGAATGGATTATTTTACAGAAAGAGTGAACAGTGGCCATAATAGAATGAAATTATGGAAAAGGTACATTGATGGTTGTTTAGTAATTTGGACAAGGGGAGAAAACAAATTAAAGGCTTTCATATCTTATATCAACAGCACTAATGAACATTTATGATTTACATATGAAGCAAATCAGAAGTGCCTACCCTTTTTGGACATTTTGATTAGTAAACATGAAAAAGCTTTAGAAATCAGTATGTACAGGAAACCTCTATCAAAAAATACAATACTGCATAGAACAAGCTGCCATCCACCAAGTGTGGTAAAAAACATTCCTAAAGGGCAATATATTCGAGCTAAAAGAATATGCTCAGCTGATCAAGCTTTGACAGAGGCAAATAAAGATTTGACTAAAAGGTTTTTGAATCGTGGATATGATCCTACATTACTGCTTGACACCCTGAATGAAGTCGACTCTTTGACTAGAATGGAACTAATAAATAAAGAGAAACGGTATGAAACAACAGACATGATAACATTTGTCACTTAATACATGCCTATGGCTCCTAAAATAGTCAGAATCATCAAAAAACATTGGGATATTTTAAGCTCTGATCCGGCATTAGCACAAATCACTAATAAGAAACCTAGAATCACATTTAAAAGGGGCAAGAGTTTAAAGGATTTATTTGTACATTCCTATAATAGTACAAAAAGGAATATTTTAATACTTGGATCCCTATGATTCCGCAGGGTAATTACAGGTATGGACATTGTGTTCACTGTTCGAACACCCAGAATTCAAAATTCTTTAGCTATCCAAGATCTGGGCAACAAAACAATATTACATCTTTTATTAATTGCAGCACACACGGTGTTATTTATATGTTGACTTGTCCATGTGGGATGAGCTATGTGGGACAGACAAAACAAGCATTAAAAATGCGCATTGGAGAACATAAGGGCACCATAAGGAATTCAAACATGGACTATGTAATGACCAGACATTATAAGGAAGCCAATCATGGATCTGTGGCTTCCTTAAGATTTACTGGAATAGAAAAAGTCAAGCTGGGTATTAGAGGTGGAGACTTAGGAACAAAATTGTTACAATGTGAAGCTTTGTGGATTGCTACACTGGGATGTTTGAGACCTGGGGGGTTAAATGAAGACATCCCATTTTACAGTTATTTGAAAAAATGAAGTAATTCACCATTTCCTTTTCCTTTTTTGGCTACATAAATTACTATGTTTAGCTTTATACACCATACCAAGATATGACTTGCCTTGGTAGTCATTTTCCTGTACTGTTTTTGGACATATCATAATAGTATTTTTATGCATATTTACCAAGGTATGACTTGATGGCTCTACCTTGTTTGCAGACATGACTTTTGGGCTCTGTCTGCATTTAATAAAATAATAATATTTGTTCTCTTCTTCTCAAAAATGTATAAAAAGCTTATTAGAGCTGTCTATAAAAATAAGTTGTGGCATGGCTTGTCGGCTCTGCCGCATTCACAGATATGACTTGCTGGCTCTGTTTGCAATACATTGTCATTTTTGTGCATTTTTTTTATATTAAAATTCTGATTATTGGCATTCTTAATAGAAAAAATAAGTTGTGGCATGACTTGTCATGCTCTGTCGCAGTTGCAGATACGACTTGCCAGCTCTGTCTGTAATACATTGTTTTTTTCTTTGTCTATTTTTGATGTATAAAAAATGTTGAGCTTCTAGGAGTTTATGTATGTTAATTTATTATTGTCTGGTCTGGTATTATAGAGATAGCCTTTTAAGTAGATCCTTTATAAGGTATATGATATTCCTTACGAAGCACGATCTGATGATAACCTAAGAATGGTCGATACGTAAGCATGCTTTCAGGTGCGTTTCAACCTTTCCTTGCTTCCATGCGATTTGCTAGCTGAGGTTCATCCCATTTTTTTCATTTACCTTGTAAACTAATTTATCAGCTTTCTGTAGTTTAAATTCTAGTTTGTGCATGGCAGTAGTCATTTATTTTAGCAATTCTTGCGTATTTGCACTATATATATGCCTTACTTTGCACTGAGGAGAGACGAGAGATACCTTTGCAGCAGTTCTTAGTAAGACGCCTCCTGTTTTTTTCAAACTACAAGGATAAGAAAAAGGACTGCACCAGATATTCTACACAGTGGTGAGAGTTTCAATTAAGTGATGATGGCACATGCATGTGTTTTTAACTAATAAAGTGTTTTTTTCGGAGTCATGAACTCTGTGTAATATCCGTCATTACTTATATAGTATGTGCTGACCTCAAAAGTAGCCTTTTATGACTACAGAATTGTTTTCTTTTTAGGAGGTGTGCAGAGAATTAGGAGTACCGCTAGCACCAGACAAGACAGAGGGGCCCAGCAGGAAGATGGAGTTTCTGGGGATCGAGGTGGACATGCAGGAAGAAGTGTTTTGACTCTCAGATAGTAAGGTACAGAAGCTGAAAGAGCTTATCATAGTGCACACTAACAGAAGGAGGGTACAGCAGAGACAGGTACAACAAGTCATGGGACATCTTAACTTTTCCTGTCAGGCAATAGCCCCAGGAAGGGCATTCATGAGACGGTTGGCCAGGGCTTTGGCAGGGTCACAAGACCGCATCACTGGGTAGACATAACAAAATGGGTAAAGAAAGATTTCTGAGTATGGGAGGAATTTCTAGAAAGGTACAATGGCAGCTCATTTTGGCAAGAAGAGTGGGTATACAACACAGACTTGGAGCTATATATGGATGCAGCAGGGGGTTTGGAATGGTGGGGGCTATCTGAGAGGGAAATGGTTTTCAGAATCTTGGCCAGCAGACTGGGTAAAGAGAAGACCGACGCAGAATATCACATTGCTTGAAATATTTCCAATTTGGGCCTGTACACTAGTTTGGGGGGAGGAGCTGAGGAATCAGAAGGTCACATTCTGGTGTGCTAATAAGGCAATAGTGGAGGTCCTTAACAATAGGGGAGCGAGATCAGATGCAGTCACGAGGGTGCTTAGGCAGCTAGTGTTAAGGGGGTTGCTGTTGAACATGTCATTCAGAGCCAGGCACATAGAAGGGGTGCGGAATATATTGGCTGACAGCCTTTCCCATCTGCAGTTGCATCGATTCCGTGCATTGGTGCTGACAGTAGAAGAACAGGGAATTCCCATTCCAATGAACAACTTGGATGTTGGCAAGATGGAGCCAAAATGCTGTGTCATAACTCATGGGCACCCAAGACCCTAAGGGCCTATGAAGGGGCATGGTGGTCATTTCAAACATTCAGGGAAGTGCACAGCATGGAGGTAAGTGGGCCAGTGACAGAGGAACAGCTGGGAAAGTTCACAGTAGACCAATGGGAAAAGGGGGTGGCACACAGCACTATGGGGGTGTACTTAGGTGGGATCATCATAGTCTGTAGTTTAAAAGGGTGGCGTGATCTCACAAAATCAATGCTCATTCAGTGAATGGTGCAGTGTTGGTGCCGTATAAGGCAAAGGACAATGGATAGTAGATGCCCAATAGTGGACCAACTACTAGGCAAGTTGGGAAGGATACTGCCCACAACATGCAAGTCAAATGATGAAGCATGGCTGTTTCATACAATTTACCTGGTGATGTTTGCAGGGGCCTTGAGAGTAAGTGAAGTGGTAGGACATGGTAGGAAGAGAGAAGAAGGGGGTTTGGAATGAGGCGTAGTAAGGTGGGGAGAGGTGACAGTCCAATCAATGACTTTGAAGGTCCAAGACTAATCGAGAAGGTAAAGGGAGCCTAGTTACCAGCAGGGTCCACCGGGAGACAGGGGTGTGCCTAATTAGAGCTTTGTGGGCCTATGCTACAAAGTGTCATGCAAAAGAAGGGCGATTGTTTGTGAACGGGGATGGGAGATAAGTGACAAGTTATCAGATCACAGCTGTACTGAAAAAGGGCATAGAATTTATAGGTGAAGATCCAGCTAGGTACTCTTCCCACTAATTTGGAATAGGAGTGACTTCACAACTGGCAGAAGAAGGAGAGTCAATAGCACAGGCACAAGAGATGGGGTGATGGAAGTCCACCAGTTATACAAGATATATTCGGTCATTGAAAGAATAATACTATTAACATATTTTCCCACTGTTTCTGTTTTACAGTTGCAGATAAGAGATGAGTATTAATTTTGGGGGGTATAAAAAGGTGGGAGGGACTGTCCGAGACAGGCAATAAGAGATGTTTTGTTTAATCAAGCAGGTGGAGGGCGTAATACAGAAGTATGGATCTGAGGACACTCCTACATTTATTGGGCTGAAAGGATAGTGGAAAAGAAATCCAGGGGAAAGCAGCTGCACCAAGACGTGAGACAACATAAGCTGGTGTGGCAAGGAATTCAGGGGTTGAGATGGGCACAATTGCTTCCAACCTTGAGAGAAATGAAAGAAAGGTAACCAACCACAGACTTAATTATTATACACCTTGGAGGCAATGTTATTGGGGAGAGACCATGGTTGGATACTTATTTAAGGATAAAACAGGACCTTGAGAAAATTAAACAATGGTGGCCCAGGGTGAGTCTGGCTTGGTCAGACATGATAGCAAGGAGGGTCTGGTGGCAGGAACACAGCCACGTAGCAGTAGAGAGGGTGAGGCGGAAGATGAACAGGAGGGTCAGAACACTGGTATGGAGCCTGGGGGGGTCACATGATATTGAGGGGAGAAGAGTGGGTAGATTATTTCTATAGATCGGATGGAGTACACTTGTCAGACCTAGCAATAGATATGTTCAACTTGGAGATTATGGGTTTTATTGAAACATGTAGGAAACAAGAAGGAAAATAAAAGGGGGGAAGGAAAAAATATATTGGGAAGGCCAGTTATCCAATGCAAGCTGGAGACAGGCTATGGGAAAAAAGGGGGAAGGAAACGAGGGAAGGGGGGAGTGACAAGGGAATATGACGATGAAAGAAGCAACAGAAAGAAAGAAAAGTGGTCTCGGTTTTCACTATTACCTACAAGAGAAGAAAAGGAAGATATAACCCAAGTTTTCACATGGGGAGATGAGAAAAAGAAGAAATTAAAAAGGGGTCTATTGATATATACTGTTATGTATTATAGAATATGAATCAATGAAGAAGACAAATGGATTGTGGAAAGAAATAATGGTTAATAGTGATAGAGTTGTAAATAATGGATGTGTACATGGAATAAATTGATTGCCAGTCTGAGCACAACAACACACAAGTTGCCTGTCTTTTGGGGAGGGGGATCCGGGACAATGTAATGTGTGTTCACTATATCATGTAGCTATATTTGAGCTTCCTGTTTGTGCCACACTAATGTTTAGGACTAGTGCATGTTATCAGAGCACAAGCTGCATCAGCATGTTTCAATTAACTTTAATTTGCTAGACTGCCTTTTAGCTATTTTTAGTTATCTTTAAGAAACATAGAAACATAGAATCTGTTGGCAGATAAGGACCAATACAGCCCACCTAGTCTACCCATTTCCCTACTCACTGCTGCAACATGAGAACCTATTTGATCTATGGCTTTCCTGCTCTGCACACCTCCAGGGATGCAAGTTTGGGCAGTGAATGGAAGCACTCGAGTAAATGGAGACAGTTTTGAAAAATTTGTACCAATAAACCTTGGAAATGGATTTTTTTTCAACAAAGCAATGTCTCACTTGTTTGCACAGAAAGTGGCGAGTGTACTTTGGACAGTATCTGTAAAGCCTGCCTTGGCAAAACAGCAGACAATGGTGTATTTGTTAATGCTCTTCCTCACCTGCTTCATTAGGTGGACAGTATTAAAGAGTGAGAATTTTTTTTCACATAGATTGCAACTTTCACCTCTGTTACTGAATTCAGCATTTCAATGATCCTCCCTCTCATTGCTCACACATAGTTCCTCTTAAAAGTATAAATGATTCCTTGATCAAGAGCCCGAACTAAGCATATGGTATTTGGGGGAAGGAACACCAGTTTACTTTTTTCAGAAATATTTTTATTGAATTTTTTAGGTATAGACAAGTATATAACATTCTAATAAATTCTCCTATCAGTTATTTGGAGTATATCAAGTAACAATCTCATTACAAAAATGTATACAAACAAATAAAAACAAGAAAATCCAGTAAATCACATCTGTGCCTGTATTTAAAGAAACCCTCCCCTCCCTTCCCTCAATAACATTCCATTTCATTTAAACAATTTAGCCTATTCATAACCTATGCATTGGTGGGAGGATAGCCTGTATTTATTTCCATGTTGGCTTGGGCATATCTTGATATTCCACTATTTCATCCCAGAGATTTTCAAATTATAAGGCTTTCTTGTCTAAAAAACCTTATCTCATGTGTTCAAAATTTCACAGAGGGGGAATTCCACTTCTCCAAAATTAACCTTTTAGTCATCATTGTTCCTATACAAAATATTTTTTTCAATTGTTTGTTAATCCTCAACTGGGTGGAATCATTTAAGATCAATAATAAGAAATTTTAAGAAATATGAATTGCCATTATACTAGTTAGTAACTAAGGCATAGAGATGCAGTGAATTTAAATTCCATCAGCGAAGTGAACACGAAGTGGGCACTTCACATTGCCACTCCGCTACGCGAAGAGGGCAATACAAAGTGCTCACTCCGCTTTGTCATTACCACTTCGCGTTAAGGCAGAATGGCAATCTAAGTAAGGTCATTGTTTTAATGGACTTCGTTGCTCCTCATTATTATTCTAAGTGATCCACTTGGTGTTTCAGATTTGGCAGCACCCCCACACATTACATGGTTTACAGTACTGTAAGTCACATGCTCTTTAGCTAGGCAGGAAGGAAGTGAGTCATACAAGCAGACACCTTTACTTTCTCCTGTGCAGACAGAGAGAGATGAGTGTCTTTTGTGACTGCTGATACTTTGATATCAGAGCGAGGAGGAGATTTAAACTTTGATTTATACCCAACAGCTTTTTTAAAATCTACATTTTTTTGTCTTTTCTGTACTCTTTTTTACTTAATTTGTTCTTTCTGTAAATTTTATTTTTCCTTACCTTTATAAGTAGTTAATTGTTTGTCTCCCCCCCCAGAAGCAAGACCAGCACCACCTCCTGTCCTGACTGTGAGGCAGTTGAACCACCACCAAAACCACCACTAAGTCCAGCACCAGGTCCTCTGGAGCAGGATGTGCCTGTTCCCCTGGGCCCAGGTGTGGATCCTTTCCCTGTTCAGCACAGTGACCAGTCAGCTGCCAGTTCATCTGGCCCTCCCCTGCCTGTGCCTGGTCCTCCCCGCACCTCTGTTGTCTGCCAGTTTTTTGACTGTGTTGGGGGGACAGCAGTGTGGTCAAGTGCCACCTATGTGAGGTGGAGGTGCACTGTGGCCCCGCAGGGGGACTCACCTGGGAACTGGGGGCCAGCATACCCATATACTCAATCACCACCAGTTGGAGTGGCAGGCTGCCACAGAATGGACCATGCCTGCACCTGCTGGCCATTCTGTGGCAGAGGACACAGCTGTGCATGGTGGCATCCCTAAGAAGAGGAGGGCCACGGCAGCATCTGCTGCTCCACCAGCATCCCCACCCCCACCAAAACCACCACCAGCAGGTCAGCCTGTAGAACGTGTGGACCCCAGAGAACTGCATGTAACACAGGCTGATTTGGCAGTTCTCTGAAGTGTTGTTGAGGAGAACAATGAGAGGGTGAGTGCTGTGGAGCAGCAGCTGTATTGCATAGAGGGACATCAGTTGCAAGTTATGTCCATGCTAGAACTGCTGCTGGATCACCATGGGATCCCACATTAGTTTTTTTTCCTCACATCATGTGCCCCTCACACCTTCCTTGCTGTGTTATAAAATGTATTCCTCCACCATCCATGACCTTTGTATGTAATTATGCCCTTTTTTGTTGTCTTCTGCATGCGTGACACTTTGTATTCTGAGCAGTGCAAGTATACTGTGCTAAACTGCATGTGTGCAGTCAGTCTTCTTTCCAGTCTGTGAATGTACTGCAGACACTGTCCAAATCCCTGACTTAAAAACACTTATTAATGAGTACAATGGTGGGAAGGTGAAGCCTGGAGAGATCCTACAAAACAGGCTTACAATACATCCAAGTAACTAGTAAAAAAATTAATGTTGTGATTCTTGGCGTAATCGTAAATCGTGATTTGTGACTGCATTTGTGACTGTGATGATGAAGAAACATGAATGCCTACAGCTGTACTTCCCTGGGCCCCGATGAGGTGTGGCATAAAACTCCCTGACTTAAAAACACTCATTAATGAGTACAATGGTGGGGTGGTGAAGCATGGAGAGATACTACAAAACAAGCTTAAAATACATCCAACTATTAAAAAAATTAATGTTGTGATTGGTGACGTGATTGTAAATCATGATTTGCGACTGCATTTGTGACCGCGATGATGAAGAACGTGATTTGTATCACGAATGACTTGTGATAATGGTCCTGACTTAAAAACGCATATGAATGAGTACAATGTTCATGCAGAATTATGCACCACATCTGTCCAGTACTCTGAAGGGAAGCCAAAGAAACAACTGCGACTTAAATTAGAGATGGAGATTGGGCCCTAGAGAGATGCAAATGCACAGACAGATTAAGATTGTGCTGCACACTGAAGAGATGCAGATGCAAAGGTACAACACCTAACCAGTGCTCACCATCAGAAATTCAAATCTGGAAAATAATTCCTTTTCCGGTTGGGGTGAGCCACGGGAGGGGGGGGTGCAGTGTACTGCACTGCTATAGTAACAGTCACTAGTACTAGTACCAGTAAAGATACCACAAAGAAGTACAAAAATTACACAGCTGCAGTGCATAGCAGGTTCACATTGTTGAAATTATGTGGCACAATAAAAGGTGTCTGATTTGATGACACGTGTCACACACATACTCACACACACACTAAGTAATGTGTAGCAAATTGAAAACTTCAGTAATTGAACCATATATTTTAAACAAACTAAAATTTTGCACTGCTGCACCACAACAATCAGCAAAAAAAGGCAAGAATTATTGAAAATATTACTGTGTGTACATTAACACAGTTATACAAGAAAAATATCACCAAAACAGAAAGCACTGTCTTTTTCTCCAAGTTAATCAACCTACACCACAGATATGCTCCTCACCCAAAGCACACTTCCACTGTCTCTCAGTACACATACTTAACATTGTACATTAACATTCAAAATCCAGACACAAACAATAAACACTCTATGATATAAGCACAGGATGGTTTCCTATAATCGATGAACTAAAGTTTCATCAAAACAAATGACCCAAAAAGGCTTTTTTAACAGCTTTTAGAAGGTTTGAATTGCAGAGAGCTCACAGAGCAGATTGTCTCCTACAGCTTCATACACACACTACCTCAAACTGAGGCTGTGCAGAACAATCTAGAGCCCATGTGACCTGAAATCCCATGAATCACTGCAAAATTCACCTTTGAAGCTTAAAAACAAGATGAAGTGAGGCGGAGTACATTGTTTTCAATTTACTTCACCTTAGGAATTAGTGGAGTAGTGGTTTGGGAAGGCAAAGTAACGCGAAGTCATTGTTTTCAATAGACTTCATGTTACCCATTATAACATGAAGTACTCCGCTTCACATTGAATAGCACTCCCCAAATTCACCTTCACTCTGCAAATCACTTCGTGGAGTGAATTGGGGCCACTTCACCCACCTCTACTAAGGTTCAGGACATACTGGGGAACTTACAAAGCTCTAAGTGCCTTTAAATGTTCTAAATCCCCCCCTAGCACTGTTTGCAGACAGACTACAAGCTCCTTAAAATGTTTTAACAAAAGTGTTTTTAACCCTTACTAGATACCTAGTCTTAAAACCATTTTTAAAAATGTTTTGGAGCTAATATGGTTTTACTCACAGGTCTGTCCAGGAGTAAAAACGTTTTAAGCTTTAATAGTTTAACTAAAACAGTTCTAGCTGCAGTGTGTCCAGGTAAGCACAGTTCTGTGTGTTGGACTTAACACAAAATAGTTACAAGGAGAACAAGTTTAACACTAGCAGTGTGGCCACACTAAACCGTTATCAAAAATGGTTGCTGAGTAGTGTGTCTGCACTGAAATGGTCTAGCTAAACTGGTTTTAAAAACAGTTTTCAAAAACAGTTCTGTAGTGTGTCCAGGGCCTTATAAGTGTTGGTCCACCAGTATAAAATATACTAGCAATCCTATAAGCAGTGGTAAATATTTCCCAGTAACTTACATTGATGCCAATGTTATAGGTTCCTATTCCTTGCTATGTTTCCTAAAATCTGAGATGTATAGTACACTCTGTCACTAATCTTCTTTTGTATAGCCTTGTTTTAGGCATAACTATAATCCCTATTTACATTGGTCCTCAAATTCCTCCACTATTGTTCTGTATAAGTTACACAGCTCTCTATGTTTCATTTATTAATTGCCCTAATCCATGGATTGATTTTGGTGAATCCACAGTATTATAAATCCTTTGCAACAATTTATCAGTGCCCATTTTTATGATAAGTTCATGTTCCTTATTTAATCTTAAGTCAAATTATTTTCTTGCAAAACATTTTCTTGAGGACATTAAATTTAGTTTTTAATGTAAAGTAAGTAGTACGATGAATGCATGGTTTTTCAGAAAAAAAAGGCTTTAAACCTACAGTATCTTGTCACAAATTTTCCGCTTTCTAGTAGCTGTACCCATTTTTGTTCTTCAGTTTGTTTTAAAGTTGTAAATCTTTTTGCACAACTATTGGTCCAAACTGTTGTATTTTCTCATATATTTAAATGGAGCCTAAGAAAGTAATTCATATTGATCAATACTTTACCTGACAGTTTTATTTCATTTTTCAAAGTACCAAAAACCTGAGGAATTTTCAAATCTTTTTGTAATTCCCATATCCAATTTGTGGGGTTGAATATATTTCCGTCTTTCCAAAAAAATGGTTTCCCAAAGGTTCTCTTTTTTTTAGAGAAGAAAACCCATTCACATAATTTTTTTCTTTGGTATGACACAGCATAAGACAGTGGATCGGGACAGCTGTATCTTCCCCTTCTTCCTAGGATAGATTAGCTGCTGCCAAGCTATTCTTGGCTTATCCTCTCTCCAAAGAAATTTGACAAAGGTTCTCTTAACATAATTAAACCATGAGAGGGTGGGAAACCCTATTACAGTATGAAGGGCAAAAAATCAGCTGTGGTAAAGCCATCATTTTGATCATCTCAATTTGCCCACCACAAAAAAAGTGAAAGCTTTTCCCAATATTCTAATACAAGTTGTTTTTATTCTCTTGCTTTGTCAAGATGAATTTTGATTCAGTTGGATTGACTGTTAGTCAAGGTAATCCCCAAATGCCTACAACTACTACTTTATGAAAAGTAATTAGTAATGGATGAGTCTATAACGTATCACTCCCCATAACTTTAGCTGATTTCTGCTTATTCAGACTGTATCCTGATAAGCCAGCATGTTCATTTATTTCTTGAAGAACAATTGGTAGTCCCACATTTATATTTCTTACTACCAAAAGAATATCAACTGCAAAGATATTCCATTTAATTTGACTATCCTTTACAGTAATTCCCTCTATCACCTAGTTTGCTCTTATTTTGAAAAGTACCAGGGATGGGGGCAGCCCTGTCTGACACCATTTTCCATCCTGAATGTGTCTCCTATGTACAAGTTAATGTCAAATCTTACTGTTGTCTTTTTATACAACAGCTCTATCAATCTTAAAAGCATGGGTGGTATCCCACAGTGTTCCAAACAGCTCATCATGAAGCTTCTATCTCATAAATTGAATGCTTTTGAAAAATCTATTGCAACAACATGGGATACTATTTTTTCCAGTTGGACCTGATGAAATAGGGCCTGAACATGTCTAGCAGCCTGAAATAATGTTTAGCCTTGAATGAAACCAAACTGATCTGGGGGTATTGTGTTTGGCAGAGCTTCTTTTAATCTATTAACTATTAATATTGCTAATATTTTATAGTCTACATTGAACAGATTACAGAAGCAAATGATTTGATACCTTTTAATGGACCAACATAGATTTAACAACCAGAAGAAAGTGCTCTAGCTTTCAAATCACCCATTCCTTCTTCAGAAGCCTAATGGCAGTTATTTAGAACAAACAATACTTTTAACAGCTAGATCATGCAGAAAAAAACAGAAAAAAATCCACATTGGTTTAAAATACTCATTTAAAAAATACAAATGATGATGACAGAGGAGTTTAACAGTACCATGTTACCTTCAGCTGGGAGGGTCCCGGGGTCAAAGGTGCTTTGTGCAAAACACATACAAAGAATCCTACTGCATATAAATTAAATTGACCTAGGATAACACTGTTAGAGCAGATGACTCTTAAATCAAGCTATGAGTGTCACAGTGTGTAGAAGAATGTGATTACTGAAAAATAACCCCCACCCAGATTAAAGACATACTAAGATTGTCTAAGACTTCAAGAAGTTTCAATGTATGCATTATAGACAAGAAGTTATCAGTAAAGCTGTCTTAAAACCATCAGTGCACAATGTATGATGTGCAAAACTTAGCTGGACCTATCACCCAGCTATACTCTCCACCTAGATATCATGCCCCATAAATTTCAAAAACCTCTAGTGTATTGACAGGACTTTATAAATGATAATTAAATATAAATTGGAAGTGTTAGTGTCAAACAAAAATCTCGTGTCAAGGACCACCAAGGAATTAAGATCATGTAGCCTGATATGTACTGATGTCAATAAATTCTCAGTGTATAACAACTGATGTACCGGAAGTGGCTAAGGAATCTGAAAAAGAGATAAAAATTAAATTCTCTCCTCCTCTTCACACAAACAGTACCTACCCAACCCATCCCCATAATATGTGTGTGTGTGTGTGTGTGTGTGTGTGTGTGTGTGTGTGTGTGGGGGAATAACTAGCTTTAAGGAGATACTCTCACACACACACACACACACACACACCAATGAACCTTCATTCACATCAATCCCTACAATAGTTCCCCAAAGGAATTCAACTTGTCATGAAATCTCAAGTAAAAGGGATCATGTATCCTAATACCTATAGAGAAAAAATGTGACACTATTTAACCTCAATCCTATCTGTGTAGTAACATTTCCAAGGATGCTGGATAGAACCACAATGTAATAAAACTGCAGCCCTCCCCAGGGTAAGGCAACTAGAAATAAATATTAAGTATGTCTGTAAGACCCGAGGTCTAACATACCTACATTTCCACAAACCACTACAATATTAGCCTAATGTAAAAAGATCTGTCCAGGACCCGCATGCAAATGAGATCACACACCCCAATATGTTCAGATTTAAAAAAAAAAATTGTGTCAGTCTATGATAACACTCCTGTATGTACAATAACAGGATAGGTAATCTGAATATGGCGCAACAGAAGAAACCCCACTCCTGCGTGAAGGTAACAAGTGAGGAGGAATTAAAATTCATTTTGTGTGTGAAGTAAGAGTAGTAACACACTGTAACTCCATGTACAGTATCTAAATAAAAGCCTACCTCAATGTGACAGCAAGCCCCACACCTGCTATATTCACATGCCTCACAACACATACTCACATACATACACCCATACATACACACACCCACACCCCACACATGCTGAAGTCCTATAATATGCCAGTCTGAAGAAGAAGAGGTCTGTGGAAGTCAATTTCTGTAATGTCACATGAAACCCAGATCAGTGTTCATTTCGTTTGCTACCATATTGAGATGCAAAATAAGTTTAATCTCAAAAACTTGTCTCTGTTGCGTGTTTTTGAGATTCCTTTTAAGACCATTACTGACATATCTGAAATTGAGTGGTCAGGCTGGGATAGTGCTCTAGCCTACACTGAGTAATTCTATCAGTCTATAACCATCTATTTTTGCTGGATCTTTAACCCTCATTTAAAATGAATATGACCTTCATTTATTTTTTTTATTTATTTTAGCCTTTGGTAACTGAGTAAAGCCCAATAGGCACAAGTGACTGTTTTCAGCATGACCTGGGAGCACTGGGGAGATTAAGTGACTTACTCAAAGGCACACAGTATACAAGCTGAGGTTGTGGGAATCAAACCTTGGTCTGCTATGTGTACCAATCTCATTCACAGCCACCCATTACTGTAACCTCTAGGCTATACTACCAGACTTTAGCTTCCTCCATTGAAGTAGGATGCTGCCCAACACCAGTACTTAGCTCCATTACCATTAAGTGAAACCAGGGAATTAACTGTTCAAAAAAGGTTATATAAAACTTGCATATGAGACAATCTAGCCATGGACTTTTATTTTTTAGTAGGGATCTAATTACTTATTCTATTTCTTTTTCCAGAAAAGGTGTAGAATTACAAGTGATCACAGGAAGGTTAGAATAACTTAAATATGTATTAATTTGTTGGATCTGGGCAGATATTTCTTTGGTGATGTTTAGGGCTGTGAGCGGAGGTTACAGCACTATTACAATCACTCAGTTGCTCTAAAAAATGGTCGATCGTGGAACCTTCCATTGGACTTTTGGAAGTATCCATCTGAAAGCCCAATGGAGCTTGAACCCTTCTGCCATGATCGGCTACTACGGAATAACAGCCACACTATTTTGGCTTTTACTTCCACATTCCAGTGCAAAAACTGTTCATGTGCAACTCGTGCACATGTGCAGTTCTGCTGGAGCCAACATGTGAATGTCAAGATGCCATTCCTCACAACTGCATATGCGTGAGTGCTGCACACACACAGCTGCATCACCGGTGCAAGCTATGTGGCATTCTGTACCTCCCACCAACTCATGTGGCACACTGGGAGCCCACTCCAGTATGCCCAAAGATGTTTATTTTTATCCGCTGACATCAGGGTGCCCAATCCCCATTTCAGCATTATGTGCACCCCCCCCCTCATGTGGCACACTAGGAGCCCACCACAGCATGCCTAATTTACCTCCCACCCCTGCTGACATCAGGGTGCCCAATCCCTGTGTTGGCATCCTGTACAACCCCCCCAGTTACATGGCACACTGTGAGCCCACCACAGTGTGTCCAAATGTATTATTTTTCTGTTTTCCATAAAAAAAAGAAAATGATCCCTCATTGTCGCTGTGCTTGTTTATTTTTTCCCATAAAAAAGGAAATGGTCCCTTGTCATCACTGTAGCCCCCTCTCCATCCCCACCCTCTGACTGAGCACCCACCTCCTCACACACCCCCCTTACCTCATACTTACCCTTGGAGTTTGGCACTGTGTTCTTCTCTTGACCAGGACACATCTAAACTCTTCAAAGCTGAACTGCCAACTGAAGAATCTATGGTAAGTGTGCTGTAATCCCATTCAATGGGGGGGCTAACTTATGCTGATAAATAAGCCATTTTTGGGAATATTTAACCAAAATTTTCAACATGGGGTTTGTGGGACCCCACCTCATGAAAACTGTCACTGCCATTTTGTTACTCAGTGCGAAAGGTGATTTCATGGTTGCTGCATGGAATCACCTTTTGGGACTGATTCACAAAATGACAGTGCCACTGTTCCTGCGGTGGGGTACCAAAAAGCCCATGTTGAAAATTTGGTGAAAAAATTCCAAAAAATGTATGTGTTATGAGCGTGCATTGTGCAGTTTCTATGCACACTCCTAATTTCACCAGATTTTTATATTTTCATTCCACATGTTCAACATTGCCATTTTTGCACACTTCCTTCAAAATAGTACAGTTGCCATTTTTCACAACCTGACCAAAATGTGTTTTCACACCTATGATGCAGAATAGCTTGTTTGCTCTGTGAAATCACCTTTCAGGACAAGTAAATAAAATGACATTGGCACTCTTCATGAGGAGGGGTCCCAAAAAGGCCATGTTGAAAATTTGGTGCACCACCTCCAAAAAATGGCCAAGTTACACCCGGACATTGAATAATTCCTATGCACATGTGTAACTTTGGTCACTTGGTAGCTTTTCACAGTCCTATCATCTCTGGTTAGAGGTTGTTTTTATAGGCTTCCACTATTAAAGTGCCCATCTCTTTATCAGTATAATAAATATTTCCTTCATTCGTACTCCAGAAAAGGTATGATGTTTTTGCTCCCTCTGTTTTTTTGAGGAGAGAGAGGACATTTTCCCTCGTTTGTCTCCCTGTATATATTTTGCTTTTCTTTTAATTTCCAATTACAGGTATTACTAACTTTTTGATTATTAATTTCAGTTTTTTGAAGCCTGAGTTGATAGCATTCCTCACAGTGATTTTTTTTTATAATCCTGAGTTCCAAGTGTATCCAATTTGTTTATTTTTTTTTATTTAAAGTGTCTAGCTGTTTTTTTTTCTGTTTAATTTTGTGAAGTTTATAGGAAATGATGACCCCTCTTAACACTACCTTAAAGACATCTAAGAGCTTTGTGACCGGCATACTACCATCATAATTACAAAACCAGTATTCTCCATCACCTCTTGTATAATATTTCTAAATTCTGGATTCTGTAAGACATTGATATCAAATCTCAATTGTTTACTGTAAAATCTGTTTGTATCTTCTATTTTGATGTCTACTTGGATCAAGGCATGATCATAGAGAACAATGGTATTCATTTTTGGTTCTAATATATTGGGCACTAATGATTTTGATATAAAAAATATAGTCAATTCCAGAAAACCCTTGATTTTTTTTTTTATCATGATGGGTATACTCCCAGGCTGTAGGATACAAAAAATATCCATGTATCAATTAGATCATGCATTTGTAAAAAAAATGTTTTATAAATTTGGCATGGTATTTGTTTGTTGGGATTATTTTTGAAGTATTGTCCATCTCTGGATTTAGAAGTATGTTGAACTTCCCCAATAATACCATGTTTTGCGCTTGAATTTTATTTAGACGTCTAGTAATTTCTGCAAAAAAAATTTCCATATTCTTTAAAAGGTGCATAGATACTGTTGGTCCTAGCATAAACATTGAATTCACTATTTTAATTTTAAGCAGCAAGATTCTGCCTTTTTTTATCTGAAAAGGTATCTAGAATAGTATAATTCTCTGTTTTCCTCAACAGGAGAGCAACCCCAGCACTTTGTCCACTTTGTCTAGTGCTTTCAGATGCAAAAATGTGGAATATTCAGTCCCTCTTAAGCTTTAAAATTTCACTCTGGTTTAAATGTGTTTCCTAAAGAGCTATGCAGTGAACCTTAGTTTTATTAATATAATTCAATGATCTGTCTTTTTTGATTGGGGAGTGTATTCCATTGACACTGAAGGAAGTGCATCTAAAGTTTTTAAAGTGGGCCATCATATGATTGAAGTATGAAACATAAACAAAGGCCATCCACATAAATCAAATCCTTAATACTATCCTGCTTTACTCTGCTATCTCCCCTTTCCTCCAGTCCCCCAATCCTTCCCCATTCCCTGTCCTAAGTATTGCAAAACAATCATGTTACAAAGAAAAGCCCTGAAGTCCAAAGTGACATCTAGTGTACCCCATTACTTTTTTCCCGAGATTCTAATGCCCCCCTTCCTGCCTTGAATTGCAAATACAGAGATCACATTTCAATTTTTAGTTGGTCATAAACCAGTATCTCCAATTAATCAAATAAATTAGGCAGGTTTTTTTTCAGCTCATTTTCCACTTCTTCTCATGAATCATAAACCAAATGAATACAATCAATAACCACTTTCATCAAAAAGTCCTTGCTGCCTTGTAGCTGTTTGCTATAATTTGTTCCTTAGGTTGTCAAACCTTTTCCTGTCTCAAACAACATCAGGGGGAAGATCATTATAAATGGAGATAGTGGCTCCCATCAACAATATTATTTTTTTTTTATAATCGTGGGCCATCAGGTTTTCTTTGTCCTCAGATTTAAAGAATGTTCCATGATGGGCCTAGGAGGGGTTTGGGAAGATAAATTAGGACTGAAAGTTCTGTGTACTCTGTCACTACTCTTTTGTACATTCGCTGTGTCAGTCTCTAAATAAGCAGCAAAAATTTGATTCAATGTGTCTCTTAATGGCTTACCATTATCCCAAGGTTCCTGAATCCCCAGTATTTGAGTATACTTTTGTCTATCACACAATTCAAAGTATATTAACTTAATTTTAAAATCTTTACTCACTTGCTCTAGGTCCCTTATTTGTCTTTGAAATGGCAAGACTTCATCCTCTAATGGAGATTTTCCCTGTTGCATTGTAGTTACTGTAGTTCTGCTTTGATTTGTGTATTTTTCAAGAGTAATTTATTATCGCTTAACTGAAAGTTATCAATTTTTTGTTCCATTACTTCCAGTTTCAGCAAGCCCATGTTCAGTTTGGATAATTTCTCTAAAATGTGTAATGCCCATGGAGATGGCACAGAGTTGTTATTATCAGGCTCTTCCTGGAAATCTGATGATTTAGAGTTGGTGGTTAAGTTAGACTTGGGAACATTTTCGTCCTCCTTGAAAACAGGCTTTGAGCTCATTTGCTTAGAAACAAGCTCTGAAATAGTTAAACTGTAAAAATGGTCAGCATTAAAGCCCCATTAACTGGTTGCTTTTCTCTGTCTATTGTGATAATAAGGCTCTGTTTTTCACCTGCAACCAAGTCCGCCCCTTGCAGGTCTGCTCCAATGATCATACTTGGTGCCGCTGTTACTTCCTTAAAAAAAAGTGCTATTTCTGCCTGGTGAATTGACATTCCTATTCTGGACTGAAGCTATATTGTTAAAATCAGTTAGCTTTTCAGCTAACCTCCCCTTTTCTGTTACAGGACAGTCAGTATGTAAGAAAGAGCCTCATATCTTTTCAGTGTGCTCAGCATCAGGCAGCTTCTCTCCAAGAGCGTTGTGCGCCTCTCCATCCATGATTATCGGCATTCAACCTAGCATTCCACCTGGCACTCGATTGTACCTTGTTCCAGCTCAAAATTCCTTTTGATAAAATAACCAAGTTATTAGCCTTTCCTGAGTTTCTCCGTGTTTCAGATGAATCCATCTTCACTACCAGGGCAGATTCTTTTTTGCTTGAAGGTGCTTTAGGTAGCATATCATTTTTAATAAATATTGCTGCAGGTAAAAGATCTACCGAAGCAAAGTTGGGCTCAGTTTGGGATTATTTGCTGCACTGGAAGCACCTGGACAGATTTCTGGTCTACCATCCATTTGTTGTTCTTTGGGACCCAGTTGTTTTGTTTTGCCTTTTTGCAAGGTGCTAGCCAGTAACTTCATCTGTATCTCTAACTGCTTTACTGATTTAGAGATGAGGTTACTGGGGTTTACCAGCTTCTGAGCTTTTGTCATTTTCTTTGCTGTCATTCTCAGCCTGAATGAGTGTAAAGATTTCCTAGCTTTTAGTATGCCATTCAATTCTGCTTCTCAGGGATTCGACATGTTATTCATTCAGCTCTGAGCCTGAGATGCCATGGTATGCTCCTGTGTACCTGAGGGAGAACTTAGAGTTGCTTCCTTCAGCAGTTCACCATCGTCATCTTGGGACCACCCCCAGGAGATGCAGAGGCTTCTCAGCGAATGTCGGAAAGGAACACCAGTTTAACATTTTTAAGACCTAGGACATTTGGATGGCCAGTAAAGCTCATTTAAAACTTTCTATTTCTCCTTCAGCACATCGGAAGCAGTTGATTTTGAAATACTGAAATGCAAAGAGAGCTCACTGGCACTTTTTTTGAGGCATTTTATCAATATCAGCAAGAATTTAGACTTTCCTTGCCATTTCAGCAAGAATTAAACTTTCCTTGCCAGAAAGAGTGCTGACCACTTTCCAGACAGGCCAGAACCAGAAGACATTTTGTAGCAGCTCTAATTTTGCTAACAGTTATAGGCAGAGGGAGAAACGTCTTTTTTGTCAGCTATGTTGAGAACAGCTAAGTGAGTGAAAATGTTGTTGGGAATGTCAGGAGCATCAACAATGTCATCAGTGTCACAGCATCAGTCACATAAGCATGCCCAGGCATATTCAGAAAGACAGTAGTGGTGG
This sequence comes from Neoceratodus forsteri, assembly GCA_016271365.2. NCBI lineage: Eukaryota > Metazoa > Chordata > Ceratodontiformes > Ceratodontidae > Neoceratodus > Neoceratodus forsteri. The sequence goes on along the minus strand of CM057459.1, from coordinate 802,663,029 downwards.
CAATGGGACTGAAAGCAATGCCATTAAAAGCATTTAAGAATTAAAGGTATGGAATGAAAGGCAAACACTTGAACCAAGAGATGATTAAGTGAGAAGCTCTTCAAAAATTTTTATATACTGTATACAGCTATACAGGGGTTGCATGGTTTGCTACTACCACACTAATTTAAATGTGTTTTCTGGCAGACTGGACATGTCCACTATTAGTGGTTGTCAGGTATAAGTGTGTTCACTATAAATGGGCTGGACAGTAACGCAGTATATTTTAATGCTTCAAGTCCATTTCTGTTGACATTGACCAAAGTAGGTTTTAAGATTAAGTTACCCAGTGAAATTATTCAAATCTACCAGGGCTCCAGAAGCATCAATCCCATTGGCAGGCATGAGCGATAAGCCCTTACGGAGTACTTGTTCATCAGTTAACATAAAGATCTAGTCAGAGATGTTTATAATGTTTATTTCCTTGCGTTGGCCCTCAGTCATTGGGGAGATTCTGTCCATCTCCCTCTCCCTCTGCACTTCTGTTTGCATGCTTGATGTTTTGTCCTGTTGCCTCTTTCACCAGTGTTTGTTCTCCCTCTTGTGTGTTTTCACAGGTATGAAATCAAATCAACCACTAGCTCGGGCAGAAGAGGTATTTGTACTGGGAATCCAGTGATGCTGCTGATGATATGAGTTGAGTTAATGTCTCATAATGTTGCTCCTCTAGAAAAGTAGATCCATTACTATCCAATTCAGAACCACTGGTATATGTCTCACTTGCTTATGCTGTGTTCCTTAAAATGTAACATGGTGTTGATGCAGATGGTTTCTGTTTCCAGTTCAAAATCTGTCCTTCTAAAAAGCCCAACCTGTCTCTTCAAACTTTTGTTTCGCCCTTATTATTCTTTGGTCATAACTCTGTACTGTGTTGTTAAGCATTTCTCTATAGCGGTTCTATTCTGGCATTGTTGAAAATTTGGAAACCGTGTTCTCTCTTACAGTTATATGCAGCAGCCTCCACTTCTGCTCCATCTTCTGGAATAATTTTGAATGAACCAGTTTAAACTTCCAGTCCTGTAGAAAGTGACTGTCAAGGGGAAGGATGGCCTTACCTCTGGTAAACAAAAACACATCATCAGCATATAATAAAAATATTTGTGTTGGAAACAACGTCAAGACGTTCATCAATAAATATAATTAACATGAGATCCCTGCACTGAACCCCACGGGCTACCCATTTATATCGGTCTAAGAGAGAAATAGGTGTTATTTAGCTTTGATATTGGTATTCTCTCATGGAGAAAAAAGCACTGAAAATCATAACACAGCATAATCTGATAAATCCAGCTGAAGCATTTTTATCAATAGGCTTTCATGGCCGACCAATTCAAAATTTATAGTCCAATTCACAAAGACTTCTGCAACAAATCATCAAAACCCAAGGCCTCATGCAAATAAATTGTGGAAGTATTAGTACAGTAGTCCATTTATTTATAATAAGGTTGCCCCCCCCAATGCTTGGAGGGCCTGCACAATGTAAAATACAGAACTACAGTACATAATACAAACAACTGTAAATATTAGAGGAAACAGTACACAAGCAATAACACATGACGAGGTGTGGTTTATCGGCTGATAAGAGCATGCTCAGGAGTGTACTAAGGCACAGGGCACTTGTGCCGATTGCCTTATGCCCTTGGGAGTGCTCTTATCAGGTGATAAACCACACCTCAGAGTGTGTTATTGTGCTTATAAAATGGTTAGTTAAGTATATATTTAAGAATAAATAAAATCCAAAAGAAAAAGCACATATTTAAAAAAGTGATATTTAATAGTGAAACAGTAAAAATAGTCCTTCAATCAGTTGTGATGGCCAGTACAGGGTGACACACACACACACACACACACACACACACACACACACACACACACACACACACTATATGCTTTTTCTATTTATTTTTTTTTAATTTTATTGTGCTGTGAAAGAGACAATGGAGGAACAGTTAATCCAGTTTGGTGAGCTACTGGAAATGCGAGTAAATGTTTCTGTGAAAGGAGTTGGAGTAATCATGTCTTTCAGGAGTGGGGGGGCAGATTGACTGCTCAGTGTGCCGTAACACTGAAACTGGCCAGAATGTTAGGGGAAAAAAATCACATGCCTGTAGAGGAGCGGGTCTGTTGAGCCACTGCAGGAGTAAGTAAATTTCCAGGAAGTATTTTTGTGAGAGGGGCAGAATCGAGCGTGTCCTTTACAAGGTGTTGTATTTAGGACTTTTAAGGCTTTTTCGATAGCACATTCTTGGTCATGGTTTTGGCTGCTCGGTACAGCTAGATGTTTTGCATTTTCTTTTGTGAACAGTTCGTATAATTTATTTGACCTGAGGAGCCGGAGCGGGATGTTGAAGATTTAAAAGGTCCGTACTAATGGCACACAGTGAACACTCACTGGAGCAAGGACAGCTTTATGAACAGAAGAGGTGACAGTTTTTATTTAAAATGCTGGAAAAATATTTTGTCATGGTTCTGGTAGTATGATCTGTTGCAGGAAGAGGCAGAGGTGGGGGAGCTACATATCAGCTATGGAGTTTCAGTAGGTGGTCGGACAGGGAGTTACCGGCATTAATGGCTTTAGGCAGAATTGAAAAAAAGCTTTATGGCAGGCATGGATTTTTGCATGTGCTTCATCATGGTTGGCTAAATAGGTACTGGTTGGCACAATATGTCCTGATAAGAACATGGGGAAAGGTACCTCTTGGTCAATCAGAATGTAGAAAATTCCTAACCCATTTTATAATTAAAAACATGCATGTAATACATATATTAATGCATTGTCAGTAAAACCAAGTAGTGCTCTTTGTGTTTTATATTCAGAATAAAAATGCTGTTTTATGGATGTTAAATACATATTTAGTTGAAAAGAACAGTTGGATAAATAACATGCTTTCTCATAGTCTCATAAGGAGGTTGGCATGGAAAAATAGTTGTAAACTAAGGCCTTGCTATCTCCTTATAAACATGGACAGCTTGCTCCATGGTGCTGAGTGATGATGGGGTATTGCTCTGGCATGCTGGTTACCTGGGTTTGCACCCCAGGTCTAGGATGTCAGGAATGGAGGTCAGCAGTGAGAGATTCAGAGCATCTTCTATATGCTCTTCATCCAAGGTTTGTGGGGCTGAAACTGTGCTTCAGTAGTGGCTCTGGTGGTGACTCTGCAGAAGAGCTCCAGGCTGTGTATGTGACCGCATGTGCCCATCCATCCCCACCCCTAGGACCCTGCTGTGGTCACATGCATGTGAGTTTTGGGCAGGGCCACCTAAATAAAAAAAGAGTTGTGCTTGCACCTCAGGTGGTGGCCTCTCTGGCAGCCCCTCAAATGCCATCAGACCCCTAAGGTGGGCTGGCCCATCCACATCCGACCACTGAATGCCAAACTAAGGCATTTACTTCCTAATTTCAACAGAAACCCCCTGACAAGGATAAGATGGAGTCACTTGATGATGTTGGTACTGTACCCTGAATCCTGTGAGAAGGAACTAGCAGTGCAGTGTGAGCCTGGGGAACAGTGGGATGAGCCTTGCATAGTTTCCATAGTGGGCAACCAGGGTAGAAGGAACAAATACATGGACAACAGAAGCATGTTTTTCAGACTCTGTGAATTTATTGGGTATATACATTTAATTTCAAAAGTTTGTATAAGCATAGAGTATATTCTATTTTTCCTTATTTTAATGAGTCCCATATTAACTCCATCAGGATCCTCTATTGTATGGAACTGAGCTTGTTAAGATACAGTAATTTCAGACATCATTCACCTTCTGATGTTTAAAATAATACATGATCCACTCAGCTGTGGCCTATTTTAAGAACTAAATGTCCTTAGATTGTGCAGAAGTTTAAGAGTTATCCAGGGCAAGTCTGCACATACTAATGTAATACCCATTAAAGCAATCAACCATAGCTAGGATGAGATATACTGAATCATGAATACTGAGACAGGGATTTGTAGTTTTCCCAAGCATGAAGTTTTACAAAGGAATTTAACACGTTCTCTCCCTGCTTTGCAAACAGAAAAGAACTGAACAGAGATAAAATATTAAACAGTATTTTTTTAAACAAAGGAACTACAGTATGGCTGTATGAGTAGTGAATATTAATTACTGAATACCATAAAAATAGGTATTATGTAATCAGGTTTAAATACTGAGACTGCAGTACTTATAACATTTGGTTGGGGGAGATTTAAAACTTTTTTAAAAACCCTGTATTTCTCAATAGGTCATCACGGCTAATCCCACTGCCAAACACTACTCAACCCAATTATTCCTCTTTCTACTCAGTTCCCCTTTTCAAATGCCAGTCTCCACAACTGTGCAAGGAGTAAGCAGTGTGTTCTTGTATAAATCCTGATTCTAAGCCTGCCAACCCTGCCAGCAAGGGCCAAATGATTTGGGTAGGCCAACAGTATTTATTTATTTATTTATTTAGTTAAACATCAGTTTAGAAACCTTTGAGCCAGAGGCTCATTGACAAAGGTACCTCGTCACAAAGAGGACATCAGAACAGTAGTACAAGGGACACAGTACTTACAAACAAAAAAGTTACAGTTCAATTACAATTTTGTTACAATAGAATACTGTTCTGCCAACTCAAACCAGGCAGCTATTTACTCACTCACACTCACATACACACAATAACAATACAATAAGTACAGCAAGCCAAAGCTTTATTATAACAAAATATAATACAAAAGGTTATATATCACCGATTCAATAAAGCATCATCCAAGCCCTCTTCCAATGGCTGGGAAGCCCCCTTGTCAGCCTGGCTAGGAGTCTCTTGAACCGGGAACTGGCCCCACAGCGATGCGTCCACCCTGCAGGAGAGGCTTCAAACCAGGCATTGAGAAAGCTACATTTATATCTTATTCTGTGCTAAAAATAACCGTGCAGCCTTTATAGTGTTGTATCGCCACATTCTAGAAGCTGGCCGGGCTCCCAGGATGTTGCAAATTCACACCACAAGGACTGCTCAGAATTCCCTACACCTGCTAGGTCACTGTGCTCCAAACACTGGCTGGGTGCCTAGAACACTATGAGCTAAGCAGAAGTTTAAACAAAACTACAAAAACAGGTTGCCTGATAATATGCGACCTTCAAGTCAGCAAAATACACTGTCTGAAGCAAAACATAATAATGAGGCTATCTAAAGAGCAAAACACCAATTAAATGAAGCAGCATGTAAAATGGAGTCACACAATACAAAATGGAGTATAAAATGACATACATTACATGAAATAGCATACAAAATGAAGTGACAATAATCAACATATTATACTATCACTACATTCGGTCCTTTGATTATTGTGAATACGATTTGTATGATATTGGTACCATAGCAAAATTACTACGAATATAACATGATAAGTAACAAGTCCAAATAAGCAAGATAATTGTCACTACAGCAATGATTATGATAGGATGTATCAGAATATTTAACACTTTTGTAGCTGATGGAGACCATCCTGTAAAATATCCCACCAATAATGAGTAGTCTCTTGTTGAATCTTGGAACTTAAATCAATCATTTTATTTTTAACTATCGTAGTTTGCACCTGACTTTGCACTAATGATTTATTTCTTATTGCCAAATGAGCCTGCATTACGTCTGTTTCCTGAATTATCTGTTTAATTTTATTTAATGAGATACTCAATCTTGATTGATCTAAAATATTGGGCTGCCAATACAAAATAAGCTTCTGCTCATTATCAGGGATCTGTGCATTTTACTGTGGTGGATGACATTACAATCTAATGATTACTAGGAATCCATGATTTGAACACGGTCCTCCACACATATTCATTATTACTCATTAAATCACTCTGGGCCTTATTTCTTTGCATTATAGAATACATATGTCGCATTGTGCATTCTGTCCAATCAATAAATCATGAATATTTTCTGCTACTCCCATTCCCCATACCTGTGAAGCATTAAATAACTGCAAGAACTTAAAATCATAATTCAAAGTTACTCTTTGGGGTAAGAAACAGTTGGCATCCATTGAGCTTGTAAGTTAATTAAGCTAAATACATCAATTCCTACTGCCTGAAGCCTGTTAGTCAGTGTTTCTATATCCACACTATTTAAAATTCCCATGCCTGCCCCTGCTCCACCTAATAGCGTATCATACCAAGCTCTTTTATATTTGCATTTTCTACTAAACATAAAGCGTTATGTTAAAATGGATTACATTTTTTCTGATACCGCTGGCTACTGATGTACATGTGGATGGAACCTTAACTATACTATCATTGCTAATTACAGGATGATTTTTCAACACTGTAATGTGATCTGCCCAAGTAGTTCTATTAGTTATTGCAGTAGCATTCATGCAGAATAACGTGTCTATGTCAATCAAAGTAATACTTGCATTGAAAATGTCTGTTTGATTCATGCAGCAATCAAGTCTATGTTGTACAGTCACCATGCAACTATTCGGTAAGTTGCAGCATTTAATAGCAGTCTTATTCTGCAAAGAGATTTCATCTGTTTTGTAGGCATATTGTCCTGAGCCACCAGTTGTCATCCAGAGATTGACCCCTGGTGAAAATGTCATGTTCAGTACCACACACTTCTGTCCGGATGGGCAGCTAAAGTTCCCCTGGGTTCTATCTTTGGTATCATTTTTCCAACTCCAGGTTCCTTTACAACCAGTGTCATTACAGTTAACCCTTTGAATCCTTCCTCCAGGGGTAACTAGCTCTGCCAAATGGACCATAAGACACCCAGCATTCCTTTCAAAATCCATTGCTGGACCTAGAAAGACACAAATTTCATTATTCTTGAAGATAACATTTATGTGCAGGCACGTATTCCATTTTTCTTTCCCTGATCTGATAATTAACACTGTGTTGTCTCGTCCGTGGCTATCACCTCAGCTGGTTCAGGAGGGCCATTTGGGTTTGTAACCCATATTTTGGCACCATTGATAAAACCTCCTGTAGATCTAAAACCTTTATCCCCCTTGCTGTTAAGAGTGTGGGGCTTGTCCTAATAGGGTCATTTTGTTAACTGGAATAATTAACAATTGAGCCACTCTGTCATACTGTTGAATTAACAGATTTTGTTCTCTACTATTCAACAAAATTACTTTCACTTCTCCTTGGTAATCACAATCAATCACCCCTCCCAAAATTTGTATTCCCTTGAGGGCTAGTTCTGATTTAGGTGCTATCCAACCAAAATGTCTCGGTGGAATTTGTATTCCAATACCAGTTTCTATCACTTGAATGTTTCTGCTGTTTATTCTGTATTCTTGAAGGGCATGTAAATCAAGTCCAGCAGCTTCTGGGGTTGCCCTCCAAGAGACAGAGCTCAAGTGTAATTTCCCAATATAACACTGTTTCTGTAGTTGAGTAAGCCTGCACTTGCAAATTAGGAGTTATCATTCACATTAAGGGGGTCTCAGATTCTCCAATTGGTCTATTATTTAAGATCTGTAATGCTTCATGCAAATTCTCTTCCATTTCGTAGGCTCCCCAATTGTCCTTTCACAATATGAGGGATTGGTCTTTGTTGCCCATGTTGGCATATAGGACACTGAGCAATAACAGTTTTAACCAAATCCAATGTTAGGGTACACCCTACTATATGCCCACTAGTGGCTTTTCTCCCAAATGTCCACATTTTGATGTGCCCATTTTGCCAGCCCTGATAACTGCTGACTTTGAGTTTCTTCAATATCCACTGGAAGAATCTTAGCTTTTTCATCTGCAATAGAATTATACCATCGTTCTAGTGTATCTGAAGCACAATGAGCATCAACATGAAATACAGTGGTCTGAGTATTTTGCACCATAGTCCATATTTCCTGCCACAGTTCTTTTCCCCATATTTCTTTCGAATAAATTTTCCAATCATCCTTATCCCAAGTGGGCAGCCAGGTTGTTAAACCATTGGCTACAGACCATGAATCAGTTTAAATATAACATGTACCTTGCAACCTTTGTGGGTATTACACTGGAAGGGAGGAAGGGTAGCTTACACCCTCCCTCCAAGCTCCTACTGGTGGAAAACACAGCTCGAGGTGCAAGAGACAGCTCGAATACTGTAGCAATAAAAAGGTTAGCTGTGAAACACAGACAAACAGCAAAAACAAACACACATCAGTTTAAAAATAAAACAAGATTATTTCCATAGGATAAAAGAAGCCAAGTGTCCCTGGGTTCCCTTATCCTAAGCATGACAAAATGTCCAGATTGATGGTAATACCGTACATACGTATCTCTGTAGATGGTAAACTCTCAAAAACAGCTGTAATAGTCCTTTTTGCAAAATTGTAAAAGTTTGTTCCTCTTCACTTAAAATACTAGTTTTGCAATAAAAAGTCAAATTACATGGTTCACTCTTGGTGTGCCTTCATGAAAACATACATTTTGTGTGCAAAGTTGTTCTTTAGGCATGGAATACACATCAAGTTTGAACTGGTAGTAACATAAAATGTTGAAACACAAGAAGGTCAAATAACGTGCAAAAGGTCACAGTGTGCATGCAAGGGTCATTCAAACCCAGCCATTCCTATAGTGTCCTTGAACACCACCAATATTAAAATATCTTTAAATAACAATAGAGCACACGATGAGACTGCTGGCCAAGACAGTACACACACATACACATACACAAAAAGAAATACTTAACACAAAATAAGACTGACATTGTTTCACACAATTTGCTGAGTAATGCCTATAGTTCCATTAGAAAACTGTACGTGGTTTAGATATATGTGCTGCCTCCTGCCTGTCTTGTAACACTGACAATTTTAAACCAACACATTTATACATATTGCCATGCCAAATCTTTCCAGAACAAAACACTGTTTAAACACATTATCTGTAAGTGAACACATCTCGTATAACATGATTACACCTTTGGCACATAACTAAATGGCACTCTGCCATTTTGCAAAAAGTTTCTGGTTTTAACTAGAAGTATGATAAAGCCATTTATAGCTGTTAACACATTACATTTTCACCTAGCAGTGGCTTGCACGTTGCTTGCAAACCACAACTCTTTCTGCACATTGCAATCTATATGACGTCATAATTCTTCACCATCAACACTACCTGCTCCAAGCAACAACTACAAACAAAGTTTTCACTGACCCTATCTAGGCAGCACAAATGTTCCATTAAAAATAAAGCCAATTAAAACAGTCAGCTATGAGGCAAAGAAGCTTCTTCTTTTTTTTTTTTTCTGTAACATGTTGTGCACTGAAGAACAGTCAATCCTATCTCATAACCTTGACAATAGAACATAATTACAGAACACAGATATAAGCTAGAAAATATGCATGAGAAAGACGGAGCATTACCTTGTTTAGTATACATATTACAGAAATAAAACAGACAGACATAAAACAACTTTGAATAAAAAAAATTCAGACTTACCCGGTGCCAAGGTATTTTTCTTCTTCTTTTCCGATATACTAGTCTAAGTAAGAAAACTGACTGCAGGACCTTCGTGATAATTTCCAAACACTGCAGCTATTAACTCTTTCAAAGGTTTTAACCCTTTCAAAGGTTTTCTTTTGGCCATTTTAGTAACCTGCCAAACCAAGTCTTTTTCCAGAGCTCTGGTTTGCAGTTTAAAAACAAAACAAACAAAAATCTCTAACAGTACTAGGTTGAGATCCATCTGGTAGAGGTCCCCAGTACTTGGGTTTAGGATCAAATGTTTCAGCCTCTATAGGAGGCAAGGGAACTTGAAATTGATACAGAAAAACTTGAAACTACACAGATAGGCAACATGGGGATTTCCAAATCATCCCGTCTTGTCACCTACTGTGCATTACATCCACAGTAGTTTATTTTCTTTTTCTAGATGTTGCTTATCTAACTTACTTAACCAGCCGCTGCTTTTCTCCTAAAAGCAGCCTGAACTGTAAAGCCATCATTGGCTCTAACAGTATATACTTGCAGCAAGCACAAATTACAAGTACAAAGGGCAGTTGCCTTGCTTGTTTGAGCCTTAATACACCTTTAAAAAGAACTCATCCTTTTCCTAAAATAGACATTTTATTTTGAATCCTGCCGACTACGCCAAAAATGTTCTGCCAACTCAAACCAGGCAGCTATTTACTCACTCACACTCACAATACACACAATAACAATACAATAAGTACAGCAAGCCAAAGCTTTATTATAACAAAATATAATACAAAAGGTTATACATCACCGATTCAATAAAGCATCATCCAAGCCCTCTTCCAATGGCTGGGAAGCCCCCTTGTCAGCCTGGTTAGGAGTCTCTTGAACCGGGAACTGGCCCCACAGCGATACGTCCACCCTGCAGGAGAGGCTTCAAACCAGGCATTGAGAAAGCTACATTTATATCTTATTCTATGCTAAAAATAACCGTGCAGCCTTTATAGTGTTGTCTCGCCACATTCTAGAAGCTGGCCGGGCTCCCAGGATGTTGCAAATTCACACCACAAGGACTGCTCAGAATTCCCTACACCTGCTAGGTCACTGTGCTCCAAACACTGGCCGGGTGCCTAGAACACTATGAGCTAAGCAGAAGTTTAAACAAAACTACAAAAACAGGTTGCCTGATAATATGCGACCTTCAAGTCAGCAAAATACACTGTCTGAAGCAAAACATAATAATGAGGCTATCTAAAGAGCAAAACACCAATTAAATGAAGCAGCATGTAAAATGGAGTCACACAATACAAAATGGAGTATAAAATGACATACATTACATGAAATAGCATACAAAATGGAGTGACAATAATCAACATATTATACTATCACTACAAATACAATCTCCAACGAAGCAAAAGATAACAAAAGGTGCAAAACTTATGGTCGGGGGAGAGGTGGTGGGAGTAGAAGGGAGGGAGATAGGGGAGGAGGAATTAGTAGGGAAAGGAAGGGGGGGAGCTGCTCAGTGAGCATTGTCAAACAGAGTATATATATATATATTTTTTTCTTTTACTCTAGGCTAGCAGCAGTTGCATTTGCGAGAGCTAAGCAGGAAGTTTCTGAGCCTGGGCTTAAACAAGCTAAGGTTAGTGAGTTTGAGACACTGGCAGGGAGGGAGTTATACCAGTGGGGTGCAGTGAGAGAATGCCCCCTGACCTTGAGAGGTCCTGGCTCGGAATAACTAGGGTAGCTCTTGGACGAGCTGCGCGTGTGATCAGGGTCGGTGCAGTACGGCGAATGGAGTTGGATAGGCCTATGGGGGATAGGCCACGCAGGGCTTTAAAGGTGAGCTGGCATGTCTGATACATGAGTCGCTCTTCCAGGTTGAGTAGGGTAGCCAGGGTGTACAGCTCACATGTGTGAGTGAGTCTGGGAGCACCAGTGATAAGTCTGCAGGCCTTATTAACTGTGAGGCGAACCTTGTTGAGGGCAGTCTGATCTGCTGAGCCATAGACCGGAAGGCCATAGTCAATGAGAGACATGACAGAGGAGGTGACAGCCAGGTGGAGGGCATCAGGAGGGAGGCATTTCTTGTGCCGGTAAAGAATGCCTAGCCGTGAGTTGGCGACAGAATTTAGGGCAGATATGTCCATGGAATGAAAGTGCAGGGTCAAAGGTTATACCAAGATATTTATAGGACTGCACCTGGTCAATGACGAGATTGGGTGTGGAGTGGACAGCTAAGGGAAACTTGCTGTACTTATTTTGGGGGTGGGAGAAGAGCATCGTTTTTGTTTTCTTAAGGTTGATAACAAGTCAGTGCTCAGTGAACCAGGTAGCTGCAGAGTCAAAGACTAGTTGGAGGGAGTTCTGTAGCAGCATGGGGTCATTGTGGGAGGCATGAACAGCATCATCAGCATAGAAAGCATCTTACCGTACAACTGCTGGGTAGGAGTTAAGAAAGAGTGAGAATAGTAGGGGTCCAAGAATTGAGCCGTGCGGCACCACAGAGTGAATGGGGCATGTTTCAGAGAGAGTACCGTTGACTTTCACACATTGGGAGCGGGCTGAGAGATAGCTGGTGCACCAGGAAACAGGTCCTGAGGCAAAGCCTATTAGGTCAAGGGTGGAGAGCAAAAGAGGATGCGAAACGGTATCGAATGCTTTAGACAGGTCAATGAATATAACACCAGCCAGGGCACCAGAGTCCAAGGAGGCATGGAGGAAGTTGGAAAATTCCAGGAGTGCTGTATTGGTACTATGACCTACTCTGAACCCGTGTTGTTCAGGGCAGAGAACATTGTACTTACAGAGGTAGTCAGAGACTTGGGACGCCACAATTTTCTCTAACGCCTTAGAGAGGGGGGAGAGGATTGAGATGGGTTGGTAGTTACCCAGAAGAGTCCTGTCACCACCTTTATGGACAGGGGTAACTGTGGCAATCTTCCAGGCAGAGGGGAATTGTCCGAGACAGAGTGATTTGTTGAAAATACACATAATAGGTGAGAGGACCTGATCCAGGACCTGACGTAAAAGGCAGGGATCAAGTGAGTCATTACCGATGGTGTTACCTTTTAGGGCTTTTAGCAAGTAAGGCCTAGCTTCTTGCATGGTGACACGACACAGGTGGAAAGAGGGGCGGGCAATGGGTGGTGGTACAGATGGAGGAGGTGGACTGAAAAAGTTACCAGGAACTACTGAGCTAAGGTCGGTAAAGGAGTTATTGAGGTGGGTGGCAATGAAGGCAGGGTCAGAGGAGATGGTACCATTGATGTTGAGTAGAGAAGGAGAGGGGGACTGGGAGTGACCATTCAGTTGCTTGATGTTGTCCCAGAAGCACCTGGGGTTCCCCCAGGAGGAGGTAAGAGAGGCTTGGTAGTATTCCGCCTTTGCTTTGCGGATGGCCCAGGTGCACTGGTTGCGGGCGGCAGCATAGGACTGCCTGTCAGCTGAACGGCCAGTAGCAACAGCAAGGTGCCAAAGATTGTTGCGTTGCTTAAGTTGCCACAGTAGGGCAGGGGTGATCCAAGGGGCATGTTTCACTTTGGACCTCCTAGCAGTTATGGGAGCAAAGATATCACAGGCAAAGTTGAAAGTGCTTACAAAGAAGGCCAGGCTAAGTCAATGTTGGTTGCCCTCGCTGAGGGGACCAATCAGTGTGGGCAAGGAAGCGCTTAAGGCCTATGAGTCCCCAGGCCTAAGCCGCTTCGAGAGGTGGTTTTGACCGGGATGAGGGCTGAGGGTTTCCAGTTGAAAAGCACAGGGAGTGGTCACTGAGGCAGTCAGGAGGATTTGGATGTTGTGGATGCGGATTGGCCTTTTGGTGAGGACCACATCCAGGAGGGTGCTTGTCCCCCCCCAGGGTTTTTTCTAGTAGGCTGTGTGACCAGTTGAGTTAGGTCAATTGAATCAAAAGCCTCACGGTGGGAGGAGGACGAGAGGCAGAGCCAGTTTATATTCAAGTCACCCACCAAGATTTGGTCCGACGAGTTGGGTAGGGAGGTGAGGTAGTCAATTAGTGGGCCCAGGGCCTGGGATTGGTTCTTGGGGGGTATGTAGGCTACAGTTAGGAATAATGGGCCTCTAGCTGGGTCAGGGGACAGCTTTAGAGTAAGTGCCTGGGCCTTATGGTCGAGGTCAGGCAGGGGGAGTGGTAGCCCCATGAGAGAATCCTTCAAATAGAAGACACAGCCCCTACCTCTCCTGCTGACACGGTCCAACCGGTGGAGAGTGTAGCCGGGGAGAGAGACATGAGAGTTAGGAGTGGAGGGAGACAGCCAGGTTTCAACCAGAGCAACAACATCAGGTTTATGAAGCATCACCCAGCAGTGTAGAGAGTCCAGTTTTTTCAGGAGGCTACAGATGTTCATAGAAGCAATGCGCAGCCCAGGAGATTTCAGGGGGAGGACCAGTGCTGCCAGGCCTGGGATTGGGGTGGACATTGCCTGACAGGAGCAGGAGGAGGAGGGATGATCTGTGGAGTGCACAATGGCGGGATAGCTTTCGACGATTGGAGAGGGGGTGATGAGGGAGTGATGAGGGGGTGATCACCAAGTGAAAACAGCTACTAGAGAGCAGTAAAATGTGACAAGTGAGGTATTGGGAGCAAATTGTTCAAACTTAATCAGGCTCCCTCTAGTGGCAAAATAATATAAGGAGCTAATGGATCAAGGTAGAAATTACCTGGTGTGTCTCGTGTGCAGTGACTCTCAGTTTTTAAATACAGTTACAGGCAAATGCAAATAGTTTTAGCTGGTTCAAATGGGCTGTGGGCTATCAGGTACTATTGTGATTCAAAAAAGAAGGTGATTACTATCAGGGCAAACTGAAATTCTGCACACTGGAAATGCACTTAGAAGTTAAACAGTCCCCAAATGAGTTTTTCACAGGGGGTAATTCAGTTACAACTGGAAATGCACTTTACAAATTAACAAACAGTCCCCAGTGAGATTTGCACAGGGGGATTTCAGATAGAACACAGGTCCTGGGCTTGCAGTGACTCTAAGCTTTTAAATACAGTTACAGGCAAATGCAAATAGTTTTAGCTGGTTCATTTTAAAGTTTCAAAATCAGGCACAAAGTAACAGTTCTGCTCCGTTTGAGCCTGGGCAGCAACTCGGTGCTACTCTGGCCGGGATTCATGCGCTGACAGGGGCTTGTGGCCATTTCAGAAAGGCGCCCGAATGAGCGATGGTGGCAGCAGCCTGGATCAAGGTAGAAATTACCTGGTGTGTCGGGTTCAGGGATTCTACGGGCAGGAGGGCTTCGACCCAGGCCCTCGCGACCTCCGATCTCTTCAGGGAGGGGGTGATCTCTGGTGTGTCTCGGGTTCGGGGCTTCTGCGGGAAGGGAGGGCTTCAGAGCAGGCCCTCGCGACCTCCGGTCTCCTCAGGGGAGGGGGGTGGTCTCTGGTGTGTCTCGGGTTCAGTAGTCAAATTCCAAGCTAGCACAGCATTTCCCCCTCCCAAACCACAGCATGTCTTTCCATATTGATAACTACAGTCATATGACTGAAGCAGCATGGCTTGAGAGGTAGGAAAGGTCCATGTCATTGATGACATCATGTAAGCAATAATACCCAACAAGGTTGGTGGTATTACATACAAATATACGAAAATTGCCAGCAGCAAAAGGCCATCATGATTTATCTAGGGTGCTCTTGAATGCAGCTAGCTCCCTATTCAGTAGCTGCCCCACCCCCTCCCCTTCCTTTACCCTCACCTTTGCCCTGTTCCACCCTTTCCTGAAGCATTCCACTGTGGTACATGCCACCACTTCAGCTGGTAGTGTGTTCCACTTTGCCACCACCCTCTCCATAAAGAAATACCTCCTCACCTCCTTCCTGAATCTACCCCCTGTCAATCTTATGCCCATAGTGTCTCTCCCCACCCCCTTCCTGAATTGACCCTCTGTGTCTATTTTGATTATCCCTTTCATGTATTTGAAGGTCTCAATCACATCCCCCATCCATCCTCTCCTCCAGTGTGTGCATGTTTAACTCTCTTAGTCTGACCTCACATGACAATTCCCCCAGGCCCTGAATCATCTTTGTTGCCCTATGTTGCACCCCCTCCAGCAGTCTAATGTCCCTTTGTATGTGTGGTTGCCAGTACTGTATGCAGTATTGCAGGTGGGGTCTAACCAACGATCTGTACAACAGTAGAATAACCTCCCTTCTTCTCGAGGTAATTCCCCTTGCAATGCACTCCAGCGTTTTGTTGGACATTGCTGCTGCCTTTCTGCATTGTACAGAACTGTTCATTGCTCCTGTGATGAGCACCCCAGATCCTTCTGTTCTTCTGTTACCTCCAGCTGCACTCCTCCCAGATGGTAGATTCTCCATGGATTTTTTGTTTCGAAGTGCAGCAACTTGCATTTTTTTGCATTGAACCCCAGCTGCCATCTGTCAGACCATGCTTCCAGCCTTGCCAGATCTTTCTGTAGCCCCCGCCACTCCCCTGGTCATCCACTACCGCTCCCATCTTTGTGTCATCTGCAAATAGGCTGATTTTGCTGCTGATGCCCTCCGAGATGTCTGCAATAAATATGCCAAACAGCACTGGGCCCAAAACTGAACACTGTGGAACACCAGTTGTCACAGGCTTAGGGGATGAGTATCCCCCACCTACCACCACCCTCTGCTTTCTGTCTTTTAGCCAGTTCTCCACCCTCCCCACCAGATTTGCTCCCTCCCCTGTGCCCTGTACCTTGATTCCAAGTCTCCCACGTGGTACTGAATCAAAGGCCTTACTGAAGTCTAGGTATAGGATATCCACCACATGCCCCTGTCAATTTGTCTAGTCACCCAGTCATAGTATTCCACCAGGCTGATCTGGCATGACCTACCGTTGACAAAGCCATGCTGTCTTCCATCCCGCACCCCGTTCACCTCCAGTAATGTCACCAGCCTATCCTTTAGGATTGTCTCCATTAGCTTTCCCACTATGGACATTAGACTTACGGCCTATAGTTCCCCAGTTCATCCTTGGGTCCACTCTTGTGAAGGGGAACCACGTGAGCCAGTCTCCAGTCCTGTGGTATGCATCCTGTGTCTAGAGATGAATTAAATAAGTCAATCAAGGGTCCTGCCAGGACCTCTGCCAGCTCCTTCATCACTCTCATAGAAACACAGAAACATATAAACATAGACTTTGATGGCAGATAAGGACCACTTGGCCCACCTAGTCTGGCCATTTCCCTTTCTACTGGATAAGCTGCAGATCCTAGTTAACCAAGAGCTTATTTCTTCCTACCCCCCACAAGAATTGCCTTATGTCTGTCTCATGCATTCTTGAATTCTCCCACTGTTTTAGACCCCACAACCTCCACAAGAAGGCAGTATCATACGTCCACCACCCTATCTGTGAAAAAATATTTTCTTACATTGCCCCTGAGCCATCCCCCCTCTATCTTCAAATTGTAACCCCTTCTTCTTGCACATCTCTTTTTCTGAAAGATGCTACCCTCTTGGTCTTTGTTGAGTCCACTGAGGTACTTAAAAGTTTCTATCATGCCCCTTCCTTTCCTCAAGGGTATACATATTAAGCTCCTTTGAGTCTCCTCCTTGTAGCTTCTCTTGCAGACTCTGCACCATTTAGTTCCCTCCTCTGGACTACCTCCATCCTGTCTATGTCCTTGTGGAGATGGGGTCTCAGAACTGGACGCAGTACTCCAGATGGTGTCTCACCAACTGTCTGTACAGGGGGATAGCAACTTCTTGTTTTCTGCTGGTGATGCCTCTCCCTATACATCCCAGTATTCCCCCAGCCCTCCCTACTGCCTTTTCACATTGCTTGCTAACCTTATGGTCATCTGTTATGATTACCCCCACGTCCCTTTCCATTTTTGTTGTTGATACTACCTCCCCTTCTAATGTGTACTCTTCCCTGGGTTTTTGTTTCCCAGGTGCATCATTTTGCACTTCTTTACATTGAATCCAAGCTGCCATACTTCTGACCATTCCTCCAACCTTGCCAATTCCCTTCTTCATCCTTTCCAGCCCCCCCTTGTGTATCAACCCTGTTGCAGATCTTTGTGTCATCTGCAAAGAAGCATACTTTTCCTTCCAGTCCCTCTGCAATATCACTTATAAAGACATTAAAAAGGACTGTACCCAGTACTGAACCCTGCTGTACCAAACTAGTAACCCCCCTTTCTTCAGAGTGGACTCAGTTTACTATTACCTTCTGTGTCCTGTTGTTCAGCCAATGTTTTACCCAGGCTACTGCCCTGGGACCCACTCCCAGGCTGGCTAATTAGTTTATTAATCTTTTGTATGGGACTGTGTCAAATGCCTTGCTAAAGTCTAGGTAGGCCATGTCCACAGCCCCTCCCTGGTCTACTACTTTGGTCACCCAGTCAAGGAAATTGATTAGATTCATCTAACATGACCTTCCTGCTGTGCATCCATGCTACTTTGGGTCCTGTGCCCCACCGGCCTCTAAGTACTCAACAATTATTTCCTTCAGAAGTGATTCCATCATTTTTCCTACCACAGAGGTCAAACTGACAGGTCTGTAGTTTTCTGCCTCTGTCTTACTCCCACTTTTGTGAAGGGGAATCACAATCACCCTCCTCCAGTCCTCAGGTACCACACCATCCTCCCATGATTTGTTAAAAAGGGTAGTCAGGGGTGTCACTAGTTCTCCCCTTAATTCTTTTAGAATTCTTGGGTGAATCCTGTCAGGCCCCATTGCTTTGTCCACCTTCAGTTTTAGGAGTTCATTCAGAACCCTTTCTTCTCTGTGAAAGGACTGGGATTGACCCCCATATCTAGAGTGCTTCTGTTAATTGGATTAGGTACCTTCCCCTCCTCCTCTTTTGTGAATACTAAACAGAAGTATTCATTCAGTATCCCTGCTTTTTCATTGTCCATCTCTTCCCATCCACGGTCCATTCTATTCAGCCTCACTATCCCTCCCTTTGTCTTTCTATGCCACCTAATGTACCTATAAAAGGTTTTATCCCCCTTCTTAACCGAGCTGGCTATCTTTTCCTCAGTTTGGGCCTTTGCTATTCTGACTGTCTTCCCTGCTTCCTTCTTCCTTAACTGGTACAGTTCTCTGTCCTGCTCCTTGTGTGTTTCCTTATACTTCCTAAATGTTATCTTTTTCTCCCTAACCTTCCCCGGCACCTCTTTTGAGAACCGTAGTGGCCTTTTCTTTCATTTTGATTTGTTTATTTGCTTCACACAAAGGATTGTTGCTTCTCTGATGGCAGTTTTGATGTTTCCCCATTGTTGTTCCACCCCTCCTTCTTGCCTGTTTGCTAGTGCTTTTCTAAGGCACTCTCCCATTTTGACAAAGTTAGCACTCCTGAAGTCCATTACCCTCACTTTTTTATGGCTTGACTCTGCAGCTGAGTTTATAGTGAAGAACACTGTTTGGTGGTCACTTGTTTCCAGATGGCTACCCACTTCTAGATCTGAGATCCTCTCACTGTCCTCATTTGAGAGGCATGGTCTAAGATTGCTCCATCCTGCATGGGTTCCAACACTAGTTGTCTGAGGCATGCCCCCTATAGGTCATTGAGAATGGCCCTGCTCTTGTATGTGGCTGCAGCAAAGGTGCTCCAGTTATAATCTGTCATATTCAGGTCCCCATCAACAATATCTCCCCTTTCTCTGTCATCCTAAGGATGCCTTCTATCATATCCTTGCACATTCCCTCCCCCTGAGATGGGGGTCTGTATACAACCTCTGTGCAGATTGTGGTGCCATTTCCAGTCTCTAAGGTGACCCACAGTGCCTCCTGTCCTCCCTGTTTACTCTTTTGTTCCATTGCTTTTATCTCATCCCTTACATAGAGAGCTACTCCTCCCCCTCTTCTACCCTCCCTGTCTCCCCTGTAGGTTGTGTACCCTGGTATGTTAACATCCCAGTCATGGTTCACTTTGTACCATGTTTCTGTGACTGCCATGATATACAGGCATCCCTCTTACATCAAGGCCCCAGTTCAGGGAGCTTTTTGCACCGACTACAAGCATTGGTGCTCATTACCTTCCATTTCTTGATGGCCTTACCCCTTTTTGCCCAATCCCTGTCCTTCTCCTTATCAACGTCTCTATCTTGTTGTTTACCTCACTAACTACCCTGATTTTTTGAGGGGCTAGGATTTCCCTGCTCCTTTCCAGTGCCTACTCCCTTGGCTAGTTTAAATGCTTGCCCATGAAGTATTTAAACCTATCACTTAGGATCTTGGTTCTCCTCCTGGACAGATGCAGACCATCACGCCAGTATAGGCCTGCATCACTCCAGGTGGACCCCCAGTCCCCAGTGAAGCCCAACCTCTGAGCTCTGCACCAGTTTTTCAATCATTGATTGAATCCCATGGTGTGGAGCACCCTAGCCTCACCCATGCCATAGACAGGCAGCACCTCTGAAAAGGTTACCATGCATGCTACATGTCTAAGGCCCCTCCCCAACTCCACAAACTCCTCCTGCACTGTTGTGATCCCTTTCCCAGCCAGGTCATTTGCCTCTAAATGGACAATGACATTCAGTTCCCTCCCACATTCAGCTGCTCCCGTGGTCCTGAGAATTCGCTCCCTGTCTCTCCAAGCCATGGCACCTGGCAGGCACCTTACCTCCCTCTCCCCTCCCCCAGTTCTACCCTCCTAACAATGCAGCCCCCCATCAAGAGTTGTTTCCTTCCACTGTGGGGTCCCATGCCACCCTCCTGTGGATCTCCATTGTGGAGGTTCCCAACATCCTCCTTGGTATCCACTGAGGGTGCCTCTATAGAGGAACCACACTCTGCCAGAGTGGCATACGAGTTGTGGAGAGGTACAACTGGAGATATGCACCTCTGTTCCACCACCCTCACCCTCCTTGAACCCACTGTGGTCCAACCGCTCCTCTTTCTTGGCAATCTCTGAGGCAGTGGCCCTGGTGGTCCCTGGGTGGGAGAGGATGTCCCCCAAATCCTGGCCAATTCAGCCTGGAGATGAGCAACCTCCTCCCTCAGCCCAGTGAGGTGCCTGCAGATGGGACAGGACCACATCCTCCAGAATGGCTCCCGGAAGACTGCTGCTCCACAGCCACTGCATTGCACCACTCCCATCATGTCTTATTTCTGGCCCCATAACTGTTATTTTGAATACTTACTCTTTCCTCTGTTTATTTATTTTTTTATATATGTAAGTTTTTTTTTCTCCCTCCCTACCTACCTACTGCCTCTGTGCCCTTAAAGCTACTGATCTTCCTGTTCTGAGACAGGAAGTTCCTATATTTCTCAGTAGTCGCCTTACTTGCTCAGAGTCAGATCTCCAGCAGGTGGGAGGGGGTGGAGAGCTACTCGGATGTACTCCATCTGGTCCAAGAGCCTTGTCTACCCTCAATGCCCTTAACACCTCCAGCATCCTCCTACTATGGGTAGCGCCCCATCCTTTTCTTTTGTAAAGACTGAACAGAAATAGTCATTGAGCACTTCTGCCTTTTCACCCACTTCTTCCACCCATCCCCCCTCCTTCTTAATTCTTACAGTTTGGTCTTTACAACTTCTTTTCTCCCTGATGTACCTAAAGAAGTCATGCTCCCCTTTTTTTTAATGTCCTGTACCATCCTGAGTTCCTTTGCTGCATTGGCTGCTTTTAACCCCCTGGTCACTTCCTTCACTTTTTCAGGTATTCCTCCCTATCATCTTCCTTCCCTGATTTTCTGTGTCTCCTGTAAGCTGTCCTTTTCTTCTTCACCCTGTCTAGCACCCCTTTACTTATTCAGCTGGGTTTCTTCCCCCTAGCTTTCTTAGTCTGGGCCCTGCTGCAAGTTTATGTTTCCTCCACTATCCCCTGTCTTATCAGTTCCCACCTTTGCTGTCTGTCCATACCCAGTTGAATTTTGCACAGGAACCCCTGTACCACTTCCCTCACCATCTTAAAGCTGGAATTCCTGAAATACAGCACCTTTGTGCCAGATGCCATCCTCTCTTTAGCCATCTGTAACTGGAACCATACTGTCCGGTGGTCACTCCCCCTCCCTGTGGTTCCTCGACCCTAACATCCCTCACCAACTTCTTTTTTGTCAGTACGAGGTCAAGGGCATTCCTTTCTCTAGTTGGGCCTATATTGGCCTATACCAGACCATCCAGGGACATAATAAGGCCCAATGCCCAGTAAGAGGGCCTTACAGTTCCTGGAAGGTCCAGTAGAGCCCATATCACCTACCCTGGAAGGTATTATTTTCCATAAAAAATCGGTTTTAATTCAAATTTTTATATAATCTCTAAAAAATGTAAAATGATCCCTTACAATTGAGTAAAAAAATAAAAATTAATTTTACTGTAAAGTTGTCCCTCTATTGCAACACATACCAGCACAGGTTGCTGTTGTTTATGAAACATCTTTATTTTCTGTGCCAGTTTCATTTTGTGTCTGTTTTTATTTATTTTCTCATTCTTCTACCCTTTCCACCTGCTGAAGAACTGATTAGGCATAATAATAAATTATGGGTATAATCTAGATCCCCTTCCACGTCATGCCCACTGGTGAAATGATTAGCGTCAACTGAGTTCATTTAACACTGTGCAGTGAAGAGAAGCAGTGTACTAGGTGAGGGCAGTATGGAGTGGAATATAGAAAAAGCAACATTGTACCAGGTGAGGCCCAGTGAATGTTTGTGTTGTTGAAAAAACAAAAATTAAAGCTGTTGACATTTATCTTAGGTTGAGCTGTGGTGGAACTTGAGAGAGCCATGGAAGTTGTCTGTAATAGCACTCAGCACATGATGTGCTAGTGCTAGATAGCCAAACAAGAAAAATTATTTCAGCTAAAGTGTAAAAAGAAAAACTGTGTGCAACATATTTTTTTAAGAAAAAAAGGAGTTTTGTATGGCTGAACTCATCTTTTCAGGAGATGTGGGCTGGGCTGGGGCTGTTGTTTTTCTCAGCAAGAGAAAAACATGGCGGATTTTAAATTAAGTGTTCTATTTTAGCTCTATATCTTTTAATGTAAAAAGGGAGGCAGTGACTGGGTCTCTGTTGCCTGATACCAGAGCAGGTAGTTGGTGGCCTTAACCAGTCGGGTATAAGATCATCCCCAGCTCTTTTTCTATAGGCAGAAAGAGCAATCACCATCATTGACATGGAAAACAAGGAATTTTGCATTTAAGAAAAGAAATAAAAAACAAATCAGATGGTATGATGCTTAGATTAGAAAGGTCCATGCCCTGTGGTACCAGCCTGTTGATTGTGATGGGCTACCCATGAGGTTTATATTATAGTTGTGATGCATTTCTATCTGAGTTACAAATTCCTCAGTTGAAGTTTAACAGCACTTGGGTTTGGAGACTTATTTCTACAAAGCATTGCAAGCTTTTGTTTATGTGCAATGCTGCTAGACAGTTATATGCAATGTCATTAGGCCTTTAACCATTTCCACAACTGGGTATCCAGTGAATCACAGGGAGCACCAAAGGTAGAACACAGGGTATTGCACTGGCACCAGTGGGGAGAGGGTAGTGCCCCAATACAGAAGGGCTACATTGCTCTTTTATGAAAGCATAGTTTAGATGCCTAACTGCTGTTAGTGCTATTAGAAAAGCAAAACAGTGGAAACAGCATGGCAGAACTACAATGCAGGCCCATTCAGCAGCAGGACCATAGGTGGTCCACCATTGAATTGGCCAATATTATTGACCCAGTGATGTCCAGGGAGGACCAGCTGATGGGGGCAGTGACTGAGGCTGACAGGCCCCCCGTGAAGTGCGGGCATCTGTGGGGAGGCACCTCATGAGAAGTACAGGAGTCACCAGCACTGGGGACCAATGCAGGCATCATTACAATAACCTCCAGTGGAGGGAGGCATGCCACTTATAGGAACTGCAGTCCATGGTGGACAGTGGCACTTTGCCCAGGCCTGGTGAGTACAGATGGTTATATAGACTGTGTATGTACTGGCCTGTGTGCAGACTTGTGTCATGGTAATCTGCAATAGGGCCAGTACCCCCAAGGCACTGTGATCATCAACTGTGTGCCCTTTTTGTTCCCCTATGTGCGGTGGGACATATTACACTGCACTGTCCACCAGTATGCATGCAGTTGACTGGGCCCCCATCGCACATGATGTCCATGTACCCTGTACATGACAGGACCTGCCATGGTTGCCTAAGCCATGCACTTAGTTGGGCTGCATGGTTGTGAGCATCCACAGTGACATGGCAGCAGTGTCAAGCATCACGACAGGCCCATGCGTAGTGTCATGGCATGGTATGCAGAAAGTGTTTACCTGGTACAGTGACCTAGATATGTCATTGCCCATTGCCAGGTATGACCAGGAACAGAGTCACATGTGTCCTATATGTAGTTAGGCAGGTCAATTTCTCCAGGGCACACTGTCCGTACTATGCTGCATGGCCTCTGGTATGCATTTGCCAGGTACAGCATGGGGTAATATGTTACTATGCTTCTGGACATGTACTGGCCATTGTGTAGGTCCACACCTACTGTATCCTGGTCCCCCAGCCATTTCACTGGTATGACCTGCCTGCCTTGTTATCTGTGACCTGGTGCACCACGCATACCCATGCATTCTACAGTATGCCTGAAAAGAGTCTAGAGCCGACATGTATGGGCTGTTATACTGGAGCTAGGGGGCTTGCAGGATGCTGGCACTACATGGGCCATCACATGCTGCAAGATCCTACCTACCACAAGGGAAGATATCATATTTTCTGTGCCTGTACTATGGCATGCATGTGTGTGGTACCATAGGTGGTCCTAAGGGTACATTGCAGACCTTCTCAGCCTGTCCATCTGCATCATGCATACATGGAAGTTGGTGCACAGCACGGGCATATAGGCATTTATACTGTGTAATGTGTACTGAAGGGTGCACTGTGTTCCACTGCAGGATACTGATCACACCTCCCTTTTCCTCCTTTATAGTTCTCAGTGGACAGCTGGTCCTGGATAGTGGTGGAACACTGAGGGATCAGCTGCACCAGGGGGAGGAATGCATCAGGTCACCATGCTGTGATGGGGCCCAAACCCGTAGCTCACAGGAGGGGTGTCCATGTAAGTACTCAGCATTGTGTGTCACACCCAGGGTTGCATATGTACATATATAGGTGCCGGAACAAGTGGCTCTGCTGTAGACATGGCCCTACCACTTTCATAATTGTTAAGGCCTAGCCCTATCCTTTGTTGCACCCATGACTATATATGACACTGGCAGAATGTGCTTTGACATTGCAGCATGTGCTGCTAATAGTGATACTTACACAGCACTGTCTGTGGGGCATTAAGTGTTTTAGCAGAATTGTGGACTGGGAAGGCCTTGGTTTTGTGGTTGGGATGAGCAGGAGTCATGGCCTGCTGGGTCATGACACAGTGGAAAGACATTACTAATGTAAACGATAGGCCTGGCCTTCAGTGAACAAAGCACAGGGGGACATTGCCAGTGGGTGGTGGGAGATACCCCAATAATCTATACCTGCTTTAGGAATCCATATCGGTGTTGGTGACCTCAACCAATGAGGGCAGTATTCACCCCTTAAATCCATGGCCCTGCCACTGTTTAGACTCTTCCACCAGCCATGTCTACAGTATGCTGCATGTCTCTTTGTCCAGCAATAGATGTCCCTGTGTGGCCTGCCATGCAGGATATATGCCTGCTGGAGCTTCACCCCTTGAGTTGTGGTAGGGGAAACTCACCCTGCTCAGTGATATTTGGCTCACCAGTGCCAGTGTAGTGTGTCATGGTCCATGCAATCCACTGCTGTGCACCTACATGCTGCTGGCACGGTGCCCTGAGTTTGTTTACCATGCCATGACATGCCCATCACTATGTGGTCATGAGATCCCTCTGGCATGGAACAGGTGCCACAAGTGGCTGGTGGTAGTGCTCACAACCATGATTGTGACCCTGTCAGTGTTGGTCAGGTCTGTATTGCAATATGCTTGGGACTGTGCATGCATGGCAGTCAGCAGGTTTTTGGCATTGACCACTGTATTATGGATACACCACCATGTCCAGCCATGTACGTCATACAGCCACCATGGTAGTCCACCTGTGCTGGTGCCATACCTGGAGCCATGTGCAATGTGTTTCATGACTTTGCAGCTCAATGGAGCCCTGTATATGTAGCATGGGGTTGGCGGACAATGGGGACATCAGTAGTGGTGCATTTCTGGTAGCATATATGATTGACATGGTTATGCAGCTGCAGTGGTGACTAACAGACACAGTGATAACTAGGGTATGATTTCTCCATTATACACAGGTGGGGACAGCCATATCGTTGGACACTATGGGACTGTGCAGGACCAATGACCTGCACAAGTCCTGCATTTGAGGACCACCTCTACATACAGTGGCACCAGCATCAGCTGGGATGACTGGTGCCTCCAGCCTGCACTGCATCAAACACCAGTGCGGTGGAGACTGTAGCACAGTGTGTCAGATGCCCCCCCATGTATGCCACCACTGCACTTGTGTGTTACCATGTCTCCTGCACACAGTGCTGCATGATGGTCCCAGCTATCTACAGCTGTGTTCTGTGCACCACGTGTGTGTGCCTAATCCCTGCCCCTGCTGCCACCCATGGAGGCTCCTTGATATCTGAGTCCTACATGCCAGTTGCCCCTACATGCCAGTGTTCACCTGTAGCTGGATGCCTGGTCAGTGGCTGCATGGGTGTGTGGGTACAACTCCTCGCCACTTGAGCCATGACACTGCCTATTGGCACTGATGTTGCATGTGCTGTATTCATTCCTCTGGCATGCCTGCCAATGGCATGTGTCCATTCTACAGCTCAGGAATGCTCTGGTTCAGCATGGCACAGCCATTGCATGTGTAATCCTTCACTATTCAAGTCCATAATGGCACTAGGTCATAATTCCGAAATCAACAACAGCACAGTCAAAAACCGCGCATGACAAAATAGCAAAAGTCATGGTAGCACTCAGTAAAAACAATGAGAGCTACCATACCAAAACCAACACACCAAATAAAATAAATATTGGCAGGGACTCTCCACCCCATCCCCTCCCCTCCCCCCTTTGCCCCCCTGCACCACCCCAACTAATTATAATCAGCTCCGCAAGGATTGAAAATTGGGGATAAGGAGAAACTTTTTAACGGTGCAGGTTGGGGAGAACAACATAAAAAAACATGTTGGGGGGGCGAAGAGAAAAATACCACAGTCTGGAGACCAGGAACAGAAACCTAGTCTCCAGGATGGTCCATCATAGCTGCTCATAGTCTCAGCCCCCTTTACCAAAGGGGCAGCTTGCCAAAACACCACATAGTTAACTGCTTTGTACTGTCCTTAGATGTGACGACAGCTACGGGGTAGCAGTAATGAATTTTGCTACGCTATCCCTGTAGCTGTCTTGACATTCGCTATTGCTGCAATGTGATTTTTACCAGAACTATTCTTGTTTCAACACTTTAACTGAGTATGATCCACACGATGTCTCTGTTATGCCACAACCGGTCCATTGTGGATGTTTGACTACCATCAACCATGTGTGGCATGGTGGCCCATGTGTTGATTGGTTGTACCTTGGTTGCGAACATTAGGCCACACCTGCATTGCCCATCCTATGTGTACAGCTGGGTGAGTTTGTTGTCTTTCTGTCCATAGGAGCCCAGAGGACTGCAAGCCAATTGGGTGAAAAGAACAATACAAGGGATTGGACAACTTGCTGCATAGGCTTATCCACCTGCAGTAAGTACCAATCCAGCGGGTGGAGGAGTACACCTATGCTGTCTGGGATATGGCCATGCCTCTCCAACAGCACCAACCATCACCACAACCACTGGCAGAGGAAGAGGTCCAGTAATGCTGGCCATGCATCAGCAGGGAACTGGGTGTAACTGTGTGTCCCCAACCCATTATTGATAGTTGCCTCACTGTTGTTTTCCCATCCCCATGTTGTATATATTGTTGTTGGTTTCTGTATTGTTTTATATGGCCCATTGCCTAGTTATTGTAGTAAAGTTTATTTTGGATGCATATGCTACTGTGTACTGTGTCTGTCATTTCTTGCCCTCCTCTTCCACCCACAGACACCCCCAGTGTGCAACTCCATACCAAGTGTTCTGGTCTGGGCTGCCCCGCAGCTTGCCCCCTTGTGTTCAGTGCTATTCTCAGTGCTATTTTCAGAGCTGCACTGCACAATTACATGTCATTGTGTGGCACGCAATCCACCCTATATGCATTAGGTTTAGCACAGGCGCAATGCCTCTGAATATGGCAGGCTAAAGGTCCAGAACAAGTGTAGGTTCAGGTGCAGCATAAACATTGTACTTGCATGCAGTTCTGAATATCTGAGCCCAGTGTACTTAAGAACAAGAAAGGAGTACACACAGATCTCATTTGCAGACAAGCTGACAAGAATACAGTTCTACTAGCTAGCTCCTGTTACTCATACCACCACCATCATGAACGTACCCACCAATCAATTCTTAAGGGTAAGTCATAATTGCAGCACAGATATTGCCTTTGAGGGCAGAACTACTGAATTCACTGAGAGATTTAAAAGAAGGGGATATTGTGAAGCCGATATTAGTAGGGTTTCTGAAAAGGCAAGGGAGGCAGGAAGAAACAACCTCTTGACCCCCAGGGTTTGAGCAAGTAATTCAAATCCAGAAAAACTGCACCCAGTATGTGATTTGGTGCAGGGTCAGTGGTGTGCTACCCCATAAGTCAAACCAATTGCCAAAAATGACCTGCATTCTGAAGCAAAGAATGGTAAGACAACAGTGTCTACTTTAAAGGTGAACTGCCATTTTATTTCACCACTTCATTGACACAAAATGGGTTGCCATAAAGGGCAACCTCCATTGTTCCAGGCCTCTTCCTCCTTTTGACACTAAAAAGAGACTGGCACTGTAACTGGAAAGGGGGGTAGTGGGGTGGGTGAAGAAAGGAAGGGGAGGGCATAAGGAGGGAGGTGAGTGTGTGAGGAAGGGGCGGCCTCATGAGGTCATGAGGTTGTCAGAAAGTAGGTGGGTAGGAAGGACCAATAAGAAGAGGGATAGGCCAGGGAGGGGCAAAGCAAAGGAGGTTTAAAAAGGGCAACACAGTGGGGCTCTGCCACTTTCTGCTAGGTTCTTAGGTGAGTATTTTTTAGACCCACCCACCGCCCCTGGAAAAAGGCAGGAGGAAGAAAGGAAGGTTGGAAGGAAAGACTGGATAAGAAAAAGAGAAAAAGCGAGATGGGGGAGTAGAAAAGAACAAAAGGGGAGCAGAAACTGGAAAAGAAGGGTATGGACACCCGGGTAAGTGGACAATAAAGGGGGAGCAGGAATTGGACCTGTCCAGAAAAGAAGGAGAGTATAAGAACAGCTTGGGTTTACACCCGGGAAGGAGTGGAACAAGACCCCCTCGGGTTTTCGACACCCAGGGGAGAGAAGACAAAAAGAAATCAAAGCTTGTAATAAAAGGATTGGAATAGAATGTGGACATAAGAAAGGAGTAGAAGGAACTCAGTATTTTAAAAATGTATATAGTTATACTTTTAGTGGAATAATAATAAAAGGCATTGCCAACTGAGCAGCCAAACCTACAATATGGAATGTGTGGTCTCTTTTGTGGAAAAAGGGGGGGATCTGGAACAATGGTGATAACTTTCAAAAAAATAATGCCGAACAGAGTCAAAGCCACAATCAATAGTGCAGTGCCCCAGCACTTCAATCAGCTAGAGCTTCCTCAGGGGACTCTGTACTTACATTTAAACACCCTCATATAGCCCAGAAAGTCACATTATTATGACATCATAATTAATTGCACTAAAATGAAGTGATTTCTTTTAAAAATAATCACTATGGCATATTTATACAGTGGATAAACAATAGATGAACATAAACATATAAAAATAAAATAAACATCCCAAAAACACTTTGCACAGTATTCCTAATATATGGATGAAATCAGTAATAAACTAAATTGAATATCTATGCCATTCAGCCACATAAATACCATTACAGCTGGAAATAACCATGGCACAGATATATAGCATAGTTTGAACATCCAAGTGCAGTGAACCAGAGTCGGGAGCTGAATAACATGCAAGTGCTAAAACAGGGTACAATTTCTGTTCTTGACCGAGTCTCCAGTCTTTAATGAAAAGGTGAAATCACACAAAATTAGTAAATTGAAAGAACAAGAGTCTGCATTAAATAGCTACCCCAGTACATCAATTGTACCATGGAAATTAACTAATAAATATTGGAAGTGTTGGAGGGGCAGTTATGTAAAATTGAAGAAACCAATTAAGGAAAGCAGAGAAGAGAGTAGCGAGAAGACAATACATCAGAAATGAAATTAAATACAAGAACTGTGTAGGTTAAAGAGTGGCCGGGGGAGGGGGGTATATATCCTAAGATGATTATCTATAGTAAAGGAGAAGAAGAACGCATTTCAAAATGAAATAAAAGAATATACATTTGTATCTGTTCATTCTATATCATTTAATGCTTCAATGCTTAACAATCATGCAACCTAGGACCACAATTATAGATCTGGCTTAAAATCAATTTCTAAATTCAAACCTTCAGGTGTGAGGGCATCAAGGGTGAAGATCCAAAATGTGTCTTGTTGTAATAAGCTTTGCAGTCTGTCTCCACCCCTTTTGCCAATACAAACCTGTTCAGCCCCATGAATTGAAATCCACTAGTCTCACTATTGTGGTGTTGGAAAAAATGCTTTGCTGCAGAATTTTCTAAGTTATAGTTCATGATGTCCCTGATATGTTCCTGCATCTGTACTTTCAGTGGGCGTGTAGTGCAACCCACATATGGTGGGTTCACAGACACTATATTGCATACACCACAAAAACTGTGACACACAATATAAATTGTCTAATGTTCACATATCTGTCACAAATAGGGTGTTTATATGACTTGCCCTGTTTGCAAAAGCAACAAACTTTGCAATTGCCACATTTGAACATACCCTGTGGTTTGGCTGGCAGCCAGGTTCTGCTCCCTCCAGTGCCACTTACAATCTGACTTTTGTCAAGTGTGTCTCTAAGGTTTCTCCCTCTCCTAAAAGCAACTCTAGGTTTCAATTCAATGGTGATTTTCAACACTTCATCGTTTAACAAGACAGGCCAATATTTGTGGATAAATAAACAGTGACATCTACTTCCTAACTGCATGCAAAAAACAAACATTATATCTAAAGGACTTCAGCTCTACAACCCACTGTGAATTACATACAATTCAAGGAATACAAAACAACTACATCATAGGATATCTCAGGAATCACCTTATTCAGCAGATATATGCTAGTAAATCTCACCTTAAAAATAAATTTTCTGAACCTTCATACACCCTTCAAGGAAACAATGACAATGTATTAATAGGATTTAGCTGTGCTATCCAAACAAATAATAATAATAATAATAATAATAATAATAATAATCTTTATTTGTAGAGTATAACTCATAAATACCAAAGCACTTTAACAATATTAAACAACAAAATCTAAAATCATAAATAGTTAAAATTCAATAATAACAACAGAATCAGAACAGATCAGTTAATGTAGAAAGCAAGGTTAAATAAATATTTCCTCAATGCTGATTTGAAGCCCCCCATGGTCTGGCACTCAAGAATCCAATGCAGTAGAGAATTCCATAGGGTGGGGGCCGCAAACGTGAATCCGCAGGCCCCAGATGTCTGCAACTGGACCATGAGAATCTCCAGCAATCCCTCATTGGTGGAGTAGAGCAGTTGGGAGGGGCAGTAGGGGTGAAGAAGCTCTTGCAGGTACCCTGGTCCCAGTCTGTGTTAGGCTTTATAGGTCAGCAAGCTGAGCTTGAAGGTGATCCACCATTGAACTGGCTGCCAGTGCAGCTCAAGCAGCACAGCTGAGATATGATTAGTTCAAGAAAGCCCAGTCAGTATCTTGGCTGCCGCTTTCTGCACCAGCTGCAGACAGTGGATATCAACCCCCTGAAGCCCTAGGCACAGGGCATTACAGTAATCCAGACAGGAGGTCACAAAGGCGTGGACCAAAGTTGGCAGATCATCTGGCGGGACGAGGTGCTTAATCTGGGTGATACTCCTCGGGTGGTAAAATGAGGTCTTGGTAACAGAGGGTCAGCCCTTCATCAAGAATAATGCCCAGACTCCACACCTGTGCACATTACCAAAAAACTCTCAAGGCAGCCCTATTACAAAAGAGGAGGAAACTCAGAGAACTACAAGACAGCAGCCACAACAGCATCTTGACTCATCCAGGGGATGTAAACCACAGCACCAACATTCTGGAACAAGATAATACACTGCGACAACTACTGTACCAGTTATCAACCTATCTAACAAAGAACTTACTCAAGCTGAAACATCGGTATTATCCAGGGGCTTTACTTTCTTCCCCACACAGGAATTTGATAACATTAGATTCTGTGGTGAAAAAGTAGGGTACCTTAGAAAGCTTCATCTAAAAGAGTACTTTTTTGAGAAGAACAACACACAAACAACACCTAATGAACAGCACAAAGAAAAGATCAGACTGAATCCCTCAGAGTGGATGAACCCCAAGTTGGATGTCTACATTGACTGCTTCCATGGAAGAATAAACTCCCAGATCCTAAGCAAACAGCAGAAACTCCTGTATAATATCACACCACTGGAAAAGAGGGCAATACAAACACTGAAAAACAACCATAACATTGTAATAAAACAAGCCAACAAAGGTGGAGCTGTGGTTGTGATGAACACAGAGAATTACATTAAAAAGGCACACAGACAACTGTCAGATACAACCTTTTATGGAGAACTCACAGAAGACCCTACTATACAATATGCAGAAGAACTCAAACAAATCATCATGTCTCTACCAAAAAAAACATCCAAGAACAGTTAAATATACTAATTCCAAACAAACCTTCTCCAGGTACATTCTTTATGCTGCTTAAGATACACAAACCAGGGAATCCAGGATGAAACATAGAAACATCGACTTTGATGCAGATAAGGACCGCTTGGCCCACCTAGTCTGCCCATTTCCCTACCTACAGGATAAGCTGCAGATCCTAGTTAACTAACAACCTATTTCTTCCTACCCCCCACAAGAATTGCTTTATGTCTGCCGCATGCATTCTTGAATTCTCCCACAGTTTTAGACCACACAACCTCCTATGTCACTGCCCTCTACACTAATATCCCACATGAAGATGGCATAGCAGCATGTCAGAAATCTTTAAACAACAACACATCTGCAGAAGACATTCCAGTAACCACCATTAGCACCCTAATAAACTTAATTTTGAAATACAACTTCACTTTTATTGGCAAGCACTTTTTACAGACCATGGGGACAGCCATGGGCTCAAAAATGGCACCACACTATGCCAAGCTTTTTTTATTGCCTGTCTAGAAGAAGATTTTTTTTAAACACCACCTCTATAAACCATCAGTCTACCTCCTTTGTAAATTATATAGACTTTTATCTCAAGCCCCCTTTATTACTTTCTTACTACACTTCCTGCAATTCTACCCTTTGAGTAACTCATTCCATTTTTTTATAACGTGCTTCATAGTAGGTATAAATACTGCTTCTGTTATTCAGTTTTGCTATTCACCTGAAAAAGGGACCTGTGAGGCCCCAAAAGCTTGTGTATAATTCTATCTGTGTACAAGACACTTGTTGGTCCAATAAAAGATATCAAACCTTCAAGCATCTGCTGGATAATCCCACCAAATTTAACCTGACAGGTGATTGTACTGAGTACTAAAAAAGACCAATTCCTCTGACTCAGTATTGGTAGCCTTCAGGGTAAGAAGTGTTCTGCATTCAACATCAGAAGCTTTTCTCAGTGCACTTTCTAAACTATCATTACAGTAACCCTTAGAGAGAAACTCTGTCTCGTTTCCTCAGCTTGATTGTTAAACTCCTCTATTTCAGAGCAATTATGCTTAAGCCTCCATAACTGTCTAAAAGGGATGGAGTTTTCAAGTTTTCTGGGATGGCTGCTGGTTGCTAAAAGAAAAGTGTTTGTAGCAATGTTTTTTTCTAAAGCCTCTACTAGTGACTTTTATGCTGTCTTCAGATGTCATGAATGTGACATCTAGAAAGTCAATATTGTGTTTCTGGTAATTGCTTCTGAAATGCATATTCAAATCATTTTGGTAGATTGTTAGCTTCAGATTCTGTACCCTCCCATACACACACTATATCAGCTATAACATGGAACCATTCAATGATATCTTTGTGAAATGGGTTGTATTCATTCTTGTATATGTAGTTCTCCTCCCACATGCCCATATGAAGGTTTGCAAAAGATGGGGCCATAGATGCCCCCATAGCTGTGCCACAGATTTGCCACTAAAACTGATTGTTAAATTCAAAATAATTGTGACTGAGTACAAAATCAAGTCCATTATGGATCAAACCCAGTGGTATGTCCCCTTTAAGTGGGTCCCTATTAAGGAAATGGTTGCAAGCTTCAATACCCTTGTTGTGTGGAATAGATGTGTACAGTGACTCCACATCGATGGAAATCTATTTATACTGTGGCTGCCAAGTGAACTCAGAAACTGTTCAGAATGTCCATGTGTATCTTATGTGTGATTTCATGCAAACTACGCTCCTTTGTAAGAAGAAATCTGTAAAATGACACAAATTGTCTGTTACTGAATGCATGCCAGACACAATGGGTCTGACACGTGGGTCTGTAAGGTTTTTGTGTACCTTTGGCAAAATGTACAAGGCACAATGGGATAGTCAGTTAATAGAAATCTAAGTTATTTTTCTGATGTTTCATCCTAGTGTAGTGCAAAGCCTAATAGATGTGACAATTGCTGTTTAAACTTTTGTGTGGAATCAGAATTTAGGAATTCATAATTATCCCTGTCCTGCAATAACTGAAAAACTTTATTCTGGTAGAATTCCTTAGTCATAATCCTTAAGGTGCCACCTTTATCAACTGGTTTAAAAATCAGATGAGTTTTTTCCTGCAGTTCTTTATGTGCTAACTTTTCAATTTTATCCAAATAAGAATAATCAGGACCTCTGTTATTTGTAATGATTTCATAAACCTTTGAAAATACCAGCTTTTTGAAAACATTGGTAGATTGGTTATTAGTTACTGGGCAAAACACAGATTTAGGCATGAATAATCTCTTAAGTAAATTTTGAGAGAATTTCTGTTTACATCATACAATTGTAAATTAAAATGCCTACCTTTGTCTGTGTTTACTGAATAGTCATACACGGCTTCTAAATTAACCATATTAACCCTGTCCATTGGTGTCCAATTATTCACAAACTCACCCAGTTCCAAATCCTCTGATGGCAGAGTAGAAAAATCCAAAAGGAAAGTATTTCAATCTAAATTAGAGTTGTTCAAGTCCTGGCCCAATGGGTTAATTCCAACAGTCTCTTCATCAAAATCCATTTTAGAAAATAAATCCTTGAAATATATTTTCCTTATAAATTTCTTTAAGTCCAAAATTACATCAAACTTATTTGGTTTCATTGTAGGTACAAAAGAAAGTCCACATTGCAGCACTCTGATCTGTGGATCAATAAACCCCTTCTCTGACAAATTCAAGATTTGCCACCCCTCGTCGCTGGTTGCCCTGCCTGTCTCCTTTCTTCCTCCTCTCCGACCTCTCCTTGTTTTGATCAATTTTTCTTGTGCTTTTGCCTGTGTCTTTGCTTTTCTCCTTTATTTTGTTCAGCCCTGTGTGTTGAGAAAAAGACACCTCTTTGGTGGACCTTGATGCCTCTGCTGTACTAGGGGTTTGTTCCCCTGTTGCACTGTCCATTTGTATATTTCTACTTTGATCTGCAGGGTTTTGCACAAATGTTTCTTTTTTTGCCTGTATCCTGATCGTCCTCTTGTTCTAGGACCCCTACTTTCAGATCTTGATCTAGACCATTTAAAGATACAACCTCTTTATAGTTGTCTCTGTCTCTGATCAGCTTTTTTTTTTTTGTTTTCTAGCAATGAGCTCCTGCTCATATTTGTTGAATTTCTTTTGTAACTCTTTGTGAAATGCAATGGATTCTGTATTTTTTTCGAGAGACTGTTTCGTAGCTGTATTATCCTTAGTAAGGTCTTGGTGTCTAAGGCTATATTCCTCAATTAATATTTCAGTAAATGTTTTGGCACACAAAGTTGCTGCATGCTTCCACTGATCAGTGCTTTTGAATACTTCAAAACCGCCAGAGAGGGATACTGTGACGCGTAACCCCATCGGTGCAATCTCCTCCTCCACATACTGTTCCAAATTGCTGATATTATAGGTGAGATTCCACTCTTTAAATAACTGCCTTTCCAATATTAAACATAAAGTTCTTAATTTATATGCCTCACCATTTGTAGCCAAATTGCCACGTTGTCCTAGCTTGCTTCTGGCCATGAGTTCTCATGCTGCTAAATCTTCTGTAGCTGTAAAATGGTGGAGGGCATGTCCTCCCTGCTGCAAATGCTGCTGCTGCTTGTATCAGCTTCATCTTCTATATTCATGATTTGTGAAAATCTGTGTGTCCAGTAGATAACTTGCCACCTATATTAAGCATTTGAAATAAATGTCTGACTCCCATTTGATTGTGCTTCAGTTGTAAGTGTGTCTCCACTCATCAATGCCAATAACACTACCGGCATACAGGCAGCAAATTAAAAATGCACCACAGTTGATTCAAATCCAGAAAAGTTGTACCTAGTACATGAGCTGGTGCAGGTTCAGGGGTGTGCTCCCCCAGAAGTCAAACCAATTTCCAAAAATGACCCGCACTCTGAAGCAAGGAATGGAAGGACAACACTGTCTAGTTTAAAGGTGAATTACCATTTTATTTCACCACTTCCTTGACAAAATGGTGATAACTTTCAAAATAGCAATGTCAAACATAGAGTCAAAGCTACAATCAATAGTGCACTGCTCCAGTACTTCGCTCCACTAGAGCTTTCTCAGGGAGTGCTGTACTTGTATTTAAACACCCTTATATAGCCTAGAAAATCCCATTATAATGACATCATAATTAATTGCATAATTATTTGCACTATCATGAAGTAATTTATTTAAAAAAATAATCACTAAAGCATGTTTATACAGTGGATAAACAGTGGATGAACATAAACATATAAAACTAAACATCCAAAAAACACTTTTTATAGTATTCCTAATATATTGATGAATTCACTAATAAACTAAATTGATTATCTATGCCATTCAACCTCATAAATGCCATTGCAGTTGGAAATAACCATGGCACAGATATGAAGCACAGTTTGAACATCCAAGTGCAAAAAACCAGAGTCAGGAGCTGAATAACATGCAAGTTCTAAAACATATTCACATGTCTGTCACCATTAAGGTGTTCACATTTGTTGCCCTGCTTGCAAAAGCAACAAATGTTGCAATTGTCACATTTGAACATACCCTGTGGTTTGGTTGGTAGCCAGGTTCTGCTCCCACCAGTGCCACATACAAACTAACTTTTGACTTGGTTGAGCACATAAATTTTACCCTGTTTTAGCACTTGCATGTTATTCAGCTCCCAACTCTGGTTCACTGCACTTGGATATTTATGTGGCTGAATGGCAAAGATAATCAATTTTGTTTATTAGTGATGTCATCCATATATTAGGAATACTATGCAAAGTGTTTTTGGGATGTTTATTTTATTTTTATAAGTTTATGTTCATCCATTGTTTGCCCACTGTATAAATATGCCCTAGTGATTATTAAAAAAAATACTTCACATTAGTGCAATTAATTTTGCAGTTAATTATGACGTTATAATAATGTGACTTTCCGGGCTATGTAAGGGTGTTTAAATGTCAGTACAGTGTCCCCTGAAGAAGCTCTAGCAGAGTGAAATTCTAAGGCAGTGTACTATTGATTGTAGCTTTGACTCTCTGTTTGACATTGTTATTTTGAAAGTTATCGCTGTTGTGTTAAGGAAGTGGTGAAATAAAATGGCAATTCACCTTTAAATTAGGCACTGTTGTCCTACCATTCCTTGCTTCAGTGTGTGAGTCATTTTTGGCAGTTTGTTTGATCAAGTAACTTTGAGCAAACAGAACACACGAATGCTGTTACCACTTTAAACAGCAAGACACATGAGGTTGAAAATATTATCAGAAGCCACTGGAAATCCTGCAAACAGAACCAGTACTCCAGGAATAGGTGTCTCAACAACCATGTATGGTTTACTGGAGAGCACAAAATATTGGCGACTTTGTCACTCATAGCCTTCAGGCTACTTCCCATCTAGAATGTGGATATCTAGCCTGCCGCCTGGTACCCACAGGAGTGAGAAATACAAATACTGTGAAGTTGTCACAGTTGCAACAGTCAATTAAAAAGTCTGCAGCCTGACACAGAAAGAAATGCACTGTGAACCTAGCATTATTTTCAATGTATAGTTACACTAATATAAATAGAATATTACCTACTGATATAATGATTAAATGTTTTCTTTTGTAGGTACATGCCAGACAAAGTTTCATAGGTGAAGATCATTTGAAAGTGGAGACAACTTAGATCAGAGAGAGAATCAAGTACCTCCATATCAAAGGAATAACTCCAATGCAAAGCCATGAGGATATGGTCACCACACTTGGGACAAAAGTCCCATAAGAGTCCATGACCAATTTAAGGGGACAAATGTTTGAAGGTGTTCCTTCCTACATGTTGTTCTCTGAGCCATTGTCAGAATCATAGTCCATATCAGATTCTGAATCAGATTCTGCATCATCTTTTCCAGCTGTTGAGACATTCTCTTGTGCCGCAATATCCCTGAGGTTCTTTGGTAGAGGTGCTTTTGTGTATCGGAGAGGTTGACATTTCTCTTCAATCAGAGTCCAGTCATGGTCCAGATGGTGCAGCATTAGGCTTGTCATAGCTGACCAGGATGTACACCTGGTAGTTAACTCGATTCACCTTCAAATCATGTGAGCCACGGACAGGAGGTATGCTCTGGGTTGATTTTCTCTTCATGTTGTCCCACTTCGACACCCAAGCCTCAGCTAGCATCTTACTGATACTATCTTGATAACTAAACCTGATAGTGAACTTTGCCATGTTGTCCAGAATATCTTGTGTTACTGGGAGACTCTTTCCAACACCTGAAAACAACCTATGTGCTGCTTCAGATTTCAGTGCACTTTGAAATATTGACTTTGTTCCATGTTCAAAGAATCCTGAGACTGCCTCTGCTCCCATGTGTATATGAAATGGTACAATGACTTGAGGAACTTCTTTTGAACACATTGCCTTGCAGTCAAATTTGTCCTTCTTCCTCTTCAAACTGAGAACACTGTCAACCTGGTGTGATACATGTGCAGCTAGGACTACTACATCAGTGTCTTCTGCCTCAAGTTCAACTACATACTTTACTCGATTCTTCCTCAGTTGTAAGTATATAAAGAGGCATTGTGTCTGCTTCTATGTAGTGACACTGGAACTCTTTAATTTGCACATGTTCATCCTCAAAGGACACATCCCAAAAAGTGCTCCTCAAAAAATATAGAAGTGAGATGCTGATGTGCAAACACCCTGAATTCATCCTCTGGAATTGCTGGATACACAGTTTGTTGCCTAGGTTTTTGAACATGTTGTGGAACTCATTTGAAGCAGGCAGCTTGTCTTCTCACTTGAGATATATATATATATATATATATATATATATATATATATATATATATATCCGCATCTCTCTGTGTATGATATGCATGTTGTCCTGGGTTCTTGCTCACTGTCTTTGATGCTCATCTCCAAGTCATATGGATCATTCACAAAGGCAATCTCAGAAGCTTTGGGGTGTTGAACCAGGGCAATTGCAAATACCTTATGAGCATAATCTGCCCATGTGAAGTCAGTCTCATCATGCTTTTCTCTATCCTCTCCAGAAGGAGTGGCAAGCCTCCAAATGAATCCTATGTCTTCCACGGCAATGCAGTTTCTGATGAGGTGTAGTGGAACCAGGTTCAACTTTTCAACTAACTTAAATTTTTGCACTTTGACCAAAGTTCCATTAGGATTTAATATTGAGAGACATTCCTCTAAAACACAATGTTCCATTACTTGTGACAGGTTAAATTTCTCTTACAATTTTGAGCAAGATAGATTACTTCTGCCATGGCATTGTTTTCCATTACACAAGTCCTCATTACACTGGTTTTTGTTCCATCTCCGATAATAGGTTGTCTACTGAAGTTGTACCTTGAGTTTCTGTGAACTGTTGCATTAAATGATTTCTTAGTTGAAAACATCAGCTCATGAAATAATTAATTGATTAGTGATTCACCATCCTCATGTGCTGTTTCAAAGCCCTGGACAATTTTTTATGATGCAATCATTTCAGATTGGAGAGTCCTCAGAATAGACTTTATATGGTCAAAATAATCACAGTCAAATTCTGTGATGCAACTATTGAGATCCTGTACTGCCTGTTCATCTGTTCTGAATCAGGTGGTTGAATTCTCAGTGTGGCATTGAGAGGTTGTTTTAATGTTTACAATAGCATGCAGACTCTACAAAGTTTGCATTTCAAGTGTGAGTTAGCAGCATCTTCTCATTCTTAAAAATTATCATCCAACCGGCTTTCATCTTTGAGTCCTTGTTCATTGTCATTTCTATCCATAGATCCAGGGGCAAGCAAGAGTAGGGGTTCCATGCCATTTATTATGCAAATAAACCATGTATGCATGTACTTGACTTTCTCATCAGGCAGACAGCTAATCTCTAGCCAGAACTCAAAGAGCCATCTTCCATACTTGTCATTGTCATAGACTTGCAGCAATGCCAATATCAATCTGAGTGATGCTGTGAATGTCTTCCAATCTTGAGTTCTTAATGCATGGATGTTTGCCATCAGTATTGCTGTCATGTATATGAAACTGAGCCATTAAACTATCAGAATTGTCAACCATTTTGAACGCTTTCACAACAAATGAAGATAACTCTTGATCAGCCTCTAGTTCATCACCTATCATCTTGAGCTCTTCTCGTGTGTTTTTTAGCTTTTCTTGTAGCTCTGGAGAAAAGTGTAGACCATCAATAAGTCCTTTTCTGTATGTATCTGAAGAACATTTCTTGAACTTCTGCAAGACGAACCTGTTGAAAGTGGAGATTGGACTAAATGTTTTTGTCCAGGTGGTATATGGGAAAGACATTTTTTCCAACAGGAGTGATGATACCAAATCTCAGTGTCAAAAGGATGTAGAAACATAGAAACATAGAATTTGATGGCAGATAAGGACCGCTTGGCCCACCCAGTCTGCCCATTTCCCTATCTAATGGATAAGCTGCAGATCCTAGTTAACCAGCAGCCTACTTCTTTCTACCCCCAACCCCTAGAATTGCCTTATGGTTGTCCCATGCATGCTTGAATTCAGTCACTGTTTTTGACTCCACAACCTCCTCAGAAGGCCATTCCATGCATCCACAACCCTCTCTGTGAAAAATACTTCCTTACATTACCTCTGAGCCACCCCCCCCATATCTTCAGATTGTGCCCCCTTGTTCTTGCACACCTCTTTTTTTGAAAGATGCTACCCTCTTGGGCTTTGTTGATTCCCTTGAAGTACTTGAAAGATATGTTGTATAATCAATTACAGCTAAGATATGATCATGCATTGTAGCATCTTCTAGGTAGACAGTGTGAGCCTTGAACTTATGCCATGCATCCATTTGTTGGAGAAGACACTATTTGACTCAGACAGGATGCTTTTTGTCTTCTGGAATCATGCACCAGAGGCAGAGATCCTTGTCCTGTAGAGAACCACACTGTGAAAGTCTAGCAGAAGAGCCAGGAGCATTTTCAGGGGAACTGTCATGCTCAGATCAGGATACGAGGATTTCTTGCATCTGCTGTTTCTCGTTCCTAGTTTTGGCTTGCTGAAGCTTCCTTTTAGTTGTTACCAGTCTTACACAATTTGTGAAAAAAACATGCCTGTTGGACCATCATCCCAGTTTACATTCTCAAAAACACTTCCATATTTATCCAACCCCATCCAATTCCAGTACTAAACTCTTCAGTTTGTTCAATGAATCAATTGGATAGAAACTTTTGTCTTCATCATGCTCCTTATCACATAATGTACACAGTTAATTAATTGTCTCATCTCAACTCTGCTTCTTTCCCATTGACTGTTGTACTGGCTTTGTCAAGGGTGTCAACATCTTTCCTATCACCAATCACAGAACTTCATTTGGACACACCCTCAAAACGATTATATATATATTATGGTAGCACGGTAGTGCTACCATAGTTAGGGTTGAGGAGCCATTTCTATGTTAAACCCCAAAACTTTGCACCTTAATAACTTTGCAACTGTTTGATGGATTTGCCTGAAATTTGGAATTTATGATCAAGAACCATAGGCCTTGGGATCTGCCAAGTTTCGTATTGGTCAGATATACGGCTGTGGAGTTATTAAGTGTGACCTGTGCGCGCGTTTACGCTTTTCTGGAATTCTGTGGTCGCGCCTACAGGTCGTATGGTTTGTGTGACTGGCCTGAAATCTTCAGGGAACGTGAAGCCAGGTCCCCAATGTGCCTTTCAAAGATTTCGTGAAAAAATATTAAACGGTTCAAAAGTTATTCAAAAAACAGTTTCCCATTATAAGTCAATGGGAAAAGTTAACAAAAAGTTCAACACTTACGCAAATGCATTTTACTTTTCATAAATGGGCCTGTTACTTTCACAAATCGGCCATTTTGTTTTCAGTTGGTGATCAGAAAATGGTTGGCATTTAAATTTGGGACCCTCTAGCAACCTAATTTTTTTTGTATTCACCTAGTCGGGCCCTGAGGATGCTTGCCATGTCTTTATTTTGTGGTAAAACACCCCAGAAATATGTTTTTCAGATTTCTGGAAAAAGTACTTTCGCAAATTACTTTCGTGCTCACGAAAGTATCGCAAATTTTTGCGAAAGCTTTCGCAAATTGTGACAGTAATTGTCTAGTCTGTGGGAAAATGACAGCAATTCTTTGGCACTGCACTGCAAAATAACCGTTGGGAGTTTTGGGCTGAAATTTGGAGGTAACGCAGCCGACATCTCACAGATGTGCCTTTCAGTGTTGTATTGAAAAAATATTACATGGCAGCAAAGTTATGGCACTCCAAAGTTGACAGTTTTTCCCATAGGATAACATTACGGCGCCCGAAGCATTACAGGAATCCTTTGGCACCCTGCTGCAAAATAACGGTTTGGTCTTTTTTCCTGAAATTTGGAGGGAAGACAGCCAACAGTACACAGATGTGCCTTTCAGTAGTTTGGTGAAAAAATATCACATGACGGCAAAGTTACGGCACTCCAAAATTGACTGTTTTTCCCATAGGATAACATTACGGCGTCCGACACTTAACAGAAATCATTTGGAGCCCTGCTGCAAAATAACGGTTTGGTCTTTTTTCCTGAAATTTGGAGGGAAGACAGCCAACAGCCCACAGATGTGCCTTTCAGTAGTTTTGTGAAAAAACATTACAGGGAGGCAAAGTTATGGTGCTCCGAACTTTTCTTTTTTTCCCATAGGATAACATTACGGCGTTCGCCGCGCCTTTCAGGGCCGGGATTCGAAACGGTGCGAGATATGGATTTTTCATTGGAAAATTTCTTAGCCCCTTAATGGGGCTAAGATACAAATTAGCAAGGACAGTTGTAAATAATATGACTTTTAAATTTTTTTTCTACGTCATACAGTTCCTGAGATATAATGTATTTAGTATTCCAAGATCTCATTTTCTGCGCTTGATACTCATTATTTTGCATACATTATTTGTACTCACTGTCTTTCTTAATGCAGGTTTGGGAAAACCAGCCTGTGAGCTTACATTACTGTTACTGTTGCCCTTTCCGCTTGCGGATCCGTACCCGTTCACTTACCATTGTCCTCTAGCCACCATGTGCATTATCCTGCGTTTTCATTTAGCGCTTGCGTTTCTGTTATTTTTGCCATTTCTGTCTACAGTACTATTTATCTTACTGTTTCACTTTACATCACCATGCCCATTGACATTTCTGTTTGCAGGCACCATGTTACTATGTGACAACACATCACGTGGCAGACCATTCCCGTCTACGCCACCATGTGCGTTACCCTTTCTGTTCTCATTCATGCTTGTGTTACCATGTGCGCCACTGTTAGCATTTCTGTTTGCGCTGCTGTCCCTGTTAGTATGCCACAACACATCATGTGGCGGGAGCACGCCACCGCATAACATTCACTATTTCTCGTTATCATTCTCAAAAAGAAGGGAAATTAGAGGCAAAAAACTCCATTTAATGCATTAGTTAGGGTTGTTCCACAGCGACAAAAGTGAGGAAATTCGCTGTTAGGGTTGAAAACCCCCCTTGGACCCCCTACCCATCCCCAACCGGCATTGGGGTGCGCATTGGGATCGTGGGTCCTAACTCTCACCCATTCTCCTATACTTCTGCTGCTTTACATGTCATGGGGTGAGAGTTGGGCACAGCGATCAATCTGCCTACCCAATACGTAAGTCAGCCATCTCACATTCTCACTTTTTGTCACTAACTGATCAAACAGATTTTTGCCTCTAAAATCATATATATATATATAAATTTGGCTTCAGAAACAACATTTTTATTATAAGAAATTAATTTCTTGACCCTCAAACCCCCCATTTAGACACCAAATACAGCTTTATATGACAGCTATGAGCTAAGATATGCTATTTTAGAGTTTGTTGGTGGCCATTTTGAATTTGGCCACCTAGTGGCAATTGCCTACATTTTTGAAAGGGTCCTCCAAGCCCCTCTTTTTTTCATTTAAAAACCACCTTCAAACCTCTGTCCCCATAAAGTGGTCACATACTCCTATTATTTTTCATTGTCTTTGCTCACTTCCTCATTTTGCCTGTTTACTGTATTTGCAGTGTACACACATAATACATTTGATGCAACTGCAGCACCTATCTAGTGTCTTGTTTTCTGCACTTTCTAAGTAGCAACACTTTACCTTTGTCTGACCTTGTGG
The DNA here is from genome assembly GCA_016271365.2 of Neoceratodus forsteri. Classification (NCBI taxonomy): domain Eukaryota; kingdom Metazoa; phylum Chordata; order Ceratodontiformes; family Ceratodontidae; genus Neoceratodus; species Neoceratodus forsteri. The sequence continues at coordinate 802,618,713 of CM057459.1, read as the reverse complement.
AGAGTTTACTCCTGTATTACATCTCAGGGGGGTTTACCATACTTACAGCAGGCCCTCTTTAACATTCTTTGGGTGGAGATGCCACACTATCTTCTATCTTTAACCTTGGATATGATCTTCAACCAGGAGATTTGAAAAGCTGGGCTACTGCCTAGAATTAAGGGTATCTTTCAGGAGTAGTCAAATAGCACTTTGTATATCTCTAACATTTTTTACTTTTCCGATTAGAATATTTTCTGCCAGATAGTACTAGGTATGTTGTGTGCAATGGCACTCTCTGAAGACTGACACAATGACTTCTATACTTCCTTATACTGTATATCACAAGTTTTGTGACCTCACTGACTATGACATCACTAATAACCAAGAAAAGACAATCTTCTGCCGCTTGAGTTGTGACACATTTTACCAATCAGCTATCATTGCTTGAGATGTAACAATGACTGAGGTCACATGCTGATAATGTAAGGGAAGAATAGAAATAGGTATTTATGCTTCCAGGTAATGTCCTGGGGTCAGATTTTCCAAATGGGTAAGAATGCCACAAGCCCCAGGTGCACTGAAGACATGATGCACCAGACTTCTAGCATTCTCCTGGCCAGCGATCAGAATTTTCTAACCCTTGTGCCAACTACCACAAGTTGGACCAACTTTCTATGGTCTAGCTTGTGGCAATCCAGGGAGCATGTTTTACGGAGCTTGCACCAGATATTTGGTGAAAGCCACCGTAAATAGTGGAAACTGTTGCAACTGCACTCGATTGCAAAATCAGATGCAGTTGCAGCAAAAGAGTGTGGCTCATTGTCAGAAACTAAGTGCCATGGCACAGGGTTTGACTCAAGCCCTGTGCCACACTTTGAAAATCCAGCCCCTGCTTTTCACAGAACATCCAATATTATTAGGTAGAAAACCATCTAATGTGCACATAGAAACATTTCAAAAATAAAAAAAATAATAAAGGATGAAGGAATGGTGAAGTCTCTGGTCAAATAGGACCTTGCAAATTGCTTGGAGAGCAATGGTCTCCAGAATAGTAATCAGCATGGATTTGTGGCAGGGAGGTCATGTCAGAGTAACCTGATAGTTTTCTTTGACTGCGTGATGATGGAATAGGATAGGGGCCTTGTTGTGGATTTGTTATACTTTGACTTCAGCAAGACTTTTGACTCATTACCTCACAGATGCTTGCTGAAGAAGATGGAGGGTCTGGGTGCAGATAAGGTCATAGTAAACTGGGTAGGTAACTGGCTAAAGGGAGGCAGCAGAGGGTTGTGGTTGGTGGTGTCAAATCAGAAGAAAGGGTGGCAACAAGTGGGGTGACACAGGGATCTGTCCTGAGTCTGGTCCTCTTCAATATGTTCTTCAACAACATTGGTGAGGGAATCCGGTGCAGGTTGTATCTCTTAACAGATGACACTAATCTCTGTGGGATGGTGGATAGTGATGATGGAATCAAGGAAATGCAGAGTGACTTACAAAAGCTAGGAGGTGGTCTAAGGTTTGACAGTCAAAATTCAATTCCATAAAGAGCAAGGTAATGCACTCAGGGAATAAGAACCCCAGGACAGTGTACTGGATAGCAGAGATTGACAAATTTTAAATTTACATGGTAGTCCAGGACAACTGGCTTATCGAAAAATGGTAGTCCCACTGTTGTGAGTGGTCGTCCAATAGTCAGAAGGCCATATTTTAAGGAAAACTTATAAAAAAGTATGTAGCAACAAAGTTATTGTTGTTTGTATTATTAATAGTAGTATGTGATAGAAAACAGTATAAATGAAGTTGTTTTTTAAATTTTTCTGTTAATACAGTTTAAGTTTGATGAGTTGAAGAAGTCCGAGTGAAGTGGTGTGGTGCCATACTCTAAATGTCCTGTCCAGTTCCACAAATGCCAGAATGAAGCAAAGAATAATTAGCACAGCATAATTAGAAGAACTCAGATTCAGAACTGTCAACAACATCAAGTGATGATGGAGCTGTAGCAGTACTAGCATGAGACACAGAAGCATCAGATTCAGTAGTATCAGTAGTAGCATGCCCATAAACATGTTGAGTGCCTGGACCAGACAGCAGCCAGTGATTTATTGCTGGATCTGGATTGAAGTTACATAGATCAGGACCCTCTACTGCTATTTGAAGAAGTGACTGTAATGTGTCATCTGCCAGACATGTTCTTGTTTTTGTCTTTATCAGGTTTTGAATGGAGAACACTTGTTCGCACTTTGCAGTTGACATACTCATTGCCAGTAGTATTTCCACTAACTCTAGAATGTGTGCAATCTGAAGCATTGTTTCTTTCAGCAATCTGGTATACACCTGCAGATAGGGTTTGTGAACTGCATATTTCAGCATAACCTTAAATGCAGCATATTCTGATCTAATATTTTCCTGCTGCTCTTCAGTGAAAAAATTTAAGTATGCTGCCAAATTAGCAACTTCATTGGTCCCAAACTCCAAAAGTTGTTCTCTTGATGGATCCAACTGTTTAAAATCCAGACATTTAAACCATTTCAGAAGCACCTCTGAGATATTTTGAAATCTTACGTCGATGTAATCTATTGCTGCATCAACTAAAGTCTGCAGTTGTATATCAGTCCCAAAATTTATTTTAGGACAGTTGCCTTTGAATGTGAAGGGCACAGTCTTCTCAACTCCCTTCTGTGAAATAACATAGTCCATGCATCCGTTTTGAGGTTTGTAATGAGCTAGGAAATTTGTCATGTATTTCCCTGGCTTTGATTTCAGTTCCGTCAGCTGGAGAAGGCAGGTCTTGATGAGATTTGGTACTTCAAGAATTATTAAGTCACCTCTTTGAAACTGCAGTGAAAAATTTCTAAGTATGGGCAAAAAATCTTGGAGGATATAAAGAGATTTAACAAAGTGAACAGACTGTACCTCTCTTAACAGCACCTTTGTTTTTGAACCATCAGCAGAAGATGCACTTTGTTGCAAGTGCTGAACAACTGTAGGTAGATTCACCTGAACTTTGTGAACTGACCGTGATCTGCTGGAAAGCAATCTCACCTGTTTAATTGCACTGAAGTGTGCCAGATCACTATCTATTACTTGTGCAATTTCTTGTAGCTCTCTCTCATCTTTTTTGGACTATTATGGAGAATTTAAATATACCCTTTAGAGTATTTTCAAGATTTGATATAAAGGGGTTTGTTTTCATTAGATCGAGAACCGCCAACTCCAACTTATGGGCAACACAGTGCATGGCAATGATGTGAGGACAGTGTTCCCATAACTTCACGATGGTTCCACCCCTTTCACCCATCATTACGCTTGCCCCATCAAAATTGGCAGAAATCAAAACAGGCCCCGGATTGCTCACATTTGACAAGTCAGTGAGAGGAAGACACAGTGAATCTAATGCAGTTCTTATTGCATTAAAACCACCTTCAGCATGTGTGAATTCCAAAGGCACAGCCTGGATCAGATATGTACATACATCTTTTGTGTTATTTAATTAATTTTTTATTTATGTATTTATTTAACAAATCGGAAAGACCTTTGAGCCAATGGCTCTTTTACAGAGGTTCCACGTCAAGTTACAAGAATAGCAAATTACAATGGTTTCAGTAAGTAGTACAACATGAGGAAAGTAATTACATAAACAAAAGAACAATATGGCAAGATAAATATTGTATAAAGTGCAGCCAGTGGCATTGTCTGAAGAGGGGTGAAAGGGCTTACAAGGAGAGAAGTACAGGAGCTGAATTGGGGGGTAGAAGGAGAAAAATAAGAGCTAGGAGGGAGATGCCACAATGAAGTTTAAGCAGGAAAGACCTACAGGGCGGGGTGTTAAGGGAGAGAACTAGGTGAGGAAACAGAGGAGAGAGGAGGGAAGTGGGAGTGGAGGGGGAAGGGAAAGGGGGATGAGGTAGAATGAAAAGAGGGCAGGAATGAGAAAGGGATAAGGGAGGAAGTGCTGTGAATGGAATAGTGCAGCAGCAGCATAGGGCTATACAGAGGCAAATTGCAAAAGAGGGAGGTCCCAGTGCATCTAGCTGTCAGCAGAGATTAGGTATAGCAGTCACAAGAAGCTCTGGAAACAAGGAATTGATGCAGCTTCCACTTAAATGGTCCCAAGGTTGCAGTCATTGCAATCTCAGGAGGAAGGGAATTAAATAAATTAGCAGCTCTAACCGCAATGGATCGCTGTCGGAGCAAGGTTCAACAGCGAGGGACAGTAAAGGTTTGACTCATAGAACTTCATGTGCTCCGAGTGACCCAGAAGGGACTGAAGAGCTGAAGGGAACCTGCTGGTAGGAGACCAAGATCTGCCTTCTTAGCCAGAAGGCAGGCTTGATATTCAATGCAAGCCTGGAGTTGAAGCCAGTTTGCTTGTTCAGTAAAAGTCACAAGTGTGAGTACGGTATGCTACACCAGTTAGTAGATGGAATGCCCTATTCAGAGCTGTGGTGATCCGACGTAGGGTTGTGTCTGTGGCAGAACTATAAATGACCAAACCATAGTCAATAATAGACACAATTGAACTTTGGATAGCCAATTTGAGGGCTTTGGTAGTAAGGCAGTGTTTATGCCTGTGTAGAAGGCCTAGGCGAATGTTAACTACCTTGGCAACATTCTCAACATGGTTGGAGTAGGAGAGAGTACTATACAGAGTAACTCCTAGGTATTTAAAAGACTGAGTCTGATCAAGATTAACACCCGCACTGTTTTTAATCACCAATTGTTTGGCTTTGTGCTTGCTGTGGGTACCATGGAAGAGCATGACCTTAGTTTTTTTGCAGTTAAGCACCAATTTGTGAGAGATGAACCAGGACTCAGCTTCAGTAAAACTTTTCTGAAGTTGGACATGAAGGAAGGTAGGGTCAGCAGTCTTTGAGAAAATGACTGCATTATCTGTGTAGAGGAGTACTGGTTCAGAACAGGATGATGGAAAATTATTGAGGAAGGTGATAAATAGAAGGAGTCCCAGTATCGATCCTTCAGGAACCCCAGAGCAGAAAGGCAGTTTAGCAGAAAGGGCAGACCCTATTCTCACCTGCTGTGTGTGGTTTGCTAGATAGCTGGTGAACCACTGTAGGGCTTCTGAAGATATAGCAAGCCCAGCAAGTTGATGTATCAGCAAATGGTGATTGGCCGTGTCAAATGCTTTAGACAGTTCAATAAAGGTTGCACCAACAAGTTGACCCTGATCAAGAGTATGGTGAATGAAACCTGTGAATTCCAGAAGGGCTGTAGATGTGCTGTGCCCTTTCCGGAAACCATGTTGTTGGACACATTGTAGGCTGTATTTCTCCAGGTAATCCACAAACTGGTCAGCAAAAATCCTTTCAAGTGCTTTGGACAGCGGGGAAAGAATAGATATTGGCCTATAATTCCCAGGTAGTAATCTGTCCCCACTCTTAAAAACTGGTGTAACCAGAGCAGATTTCCAGATCTGGGGGAATTGCGAAAGTATGAGGGAGTGATTGAGAAGCTTAGTGAGGAGGGGAAAGGACTTCACCTAGAATTAGGGTAAAATGTTTTAGGTAAAGGGAATCACTGCTTGTCCTTTTTCCTCCTAGAACTTTATGTAGGTAGGCCTTGGTCTCACTTTCTGAGATAGCTTTGAAGCAGAAATATGGCTGGGTAGAGGCCTCTTCTGATTTGCTGGATGTAGGAGCTGTGCTGGGTGGTTCAAAGAAATTTGGAGGCAGAGTTTGGCTAAGGTCTGTGAAGGATGAATTAAATGTGCTGGCAATTAACACGGGGTCATGGGTGATAGACCCATCAACATTTAACATAGTTGGAGCCTGTTTGGATGCTTTCCCAGTGATTTCCGAGAAGTTTTCCCAGAGTTTTTTTCCATCGGCCAGAGTCTTGGCAAGGATGTCCTTATAGTAACATGCTTTGTGCTCACAGATAGCCTTAGTACATGCATTTCTGGCCATCTTATAGGCCTGTATGTCAGGATGACTGCCAGAGGTGCTGGCCCTATGCCAGAGGTGGTCATGATCTTTCATTTGAGCCAGATGGTTAAAACAGATCCAGGGATCATCAAGTCCCCTGAACCTACATGTCCTAAAAGGGGCGTGGATGTCACAGGCTTCATTGAAACGTTCAATGAAGAATTGTAGAGCAGAGTCAATATCAGGTGCGGTTTCAATGTATGACCAGTCTTGTTGTCGGAGGAGAGACTTTAGTGACTGCAGGTGGCCTCGGAAGAGCACTCTATATGTGATTGTTCTGGCAGAGGGCTTGATAAGTTTGTTAGACCAATTACACTTGGTAGGAGAGTGATCACTGATAATGTTGGGCAATACTTCAGAATAGGAGATATGTGCTGGACGATTCGTTAGGACCCAGTCCAGGAGTGTGCTATTCCCAGTCTTATAGTTTATCCTGGTTGGAGTTGTTATTAACTGGGTAATGTTCAGGTCTGCTAACTCATCCCTATGCCTTCTGGCACCTGACGAGAGCCAGCTGACATTAAAGTCACCTAACAGGATGGTTTCTGTGTCTTGTTTTAGATTCATGATGCAGTTCATTAGGGGTTTTAGGCCCTGTTCGGCAAGGTCTGGGGGAATATAGACTGAGCCAATGTTGAGGACCTTGTTGTGTGCACTGAGCATAACCTTAACAGCAAGGATCTGAATATCCTTAGCTGGTTCAGGAAGGGAAAGTGGATAGGCCAACAATGACTCCTTTAGGTATATGGCACAACCACTTTCTCTTCTAGATAGTCTGTCCTGCCTAAAAAGTGAGTAGCCTGGTAGGGTGATGGCAGAGTCAGGGTAGATGGTGACAGCCATATTTTGACGACTGACAGGATGTCGGGATCGTGTACTACAACCCAAGCAGTGAGGGCATCAAATTTTTTAAACAGACTACAGATGTTCATACTGGCCAGGACAAGGGTAACCTGTTTTTTGTTGCCATTGACTTCACATGAAGGAGGGCCTGGATTAGGGTGTTCACTCCAAGAAATAAGGAAAAGAAGAAGAAAGAGATGTTTCAGGAGTTGTTTTAGTAAATAGAGAGTAAGGGGGAAATATTTCCTCTTTAGACATACTTTAACAGGGCCTGTAGGAACAGAGAGACTTTTAAGCAGCACAACAACAGTGGGGTCAATAGAAGACAGACAACTTCCATGTTTCATGTGCAGCCTGCTGTGGTGCAGCTTCTGTGGGAAGAAAGGGGTGTAGTTTGTTATATCGACACTGGTGACCATGCCAAGTGTGATAAGAGGAAGCTCTGTGGTAGGGAGACCAGGGGTATGAGATATGGGGTGCCACCCTAATGAGAGTGGGAGCCAAAGTGTGCAGAAAAGCACCAGAAATAGTTTCCCACCTTGTGATGCCATTGGACGAGAGAGGAACCAAGTGAGGTAAAATGGGATTTAGTAGGGAAGCAGTACAAGAAAGGTATATAGCAAGTAAAGCAACTGTGACTTTAAGAGGGTAGACTTTTAGGATCTACATAACTCAGAAAGACATTTTCCCATTCAACTATAGCCATATCCATGCTGCCATCAGCAAGAACTGTCACATATTTTGTGTTTTTAATAGTCTGTATCTGGGTTTTTGACAGAACAGCAGATACAGCTCTGCAAAAATTCCTGGCTCGCTTATCATTTGTGTAGTTAGTACCAAACTTAATACCATTTATCTCTTGCAATTCACATAGCCAATCCATGTCAGAAAAGGACGCAGATTTTTTGTAGTGGAGTATGCTGTGTTAAACAGACGTCTCATTTTCTCCTTTGTAGCGTCTTCCAATACTGCAAAGGCCTGAAAAAATGATGACTCAGAAATGTCACACTGAACTGCACGCTGGCCACTTTCCAGAATATGTTGCTTCTGGTACAGCACATGTGGATTTGATTTTTCATGTGCATGTAGTGACTCAATTCTAAAATTGTTAGGCCCTGTGGCAAACACATTTGTTTTTTTTTTGAAAAGGCTGGTATTGCAAAAGTGGGATACATTTCACAAACTGTGCACTACATCAGTCCCTTTTTTTCATCATATTGCAACCATTTATATTTGTTCAACCAGTGAGACTGAAACATTCTGGCCATTTTTTCCTGGTTATATTTTTTGTCTTTAGAGATTATGTTTCCTTGTTGTTGCTGGTCCAGCAAAGTTCATTTCATAGGACCTGAAGAGGAAACAGATGCTTCCGCTTCACGGTTTAATTCAATTGACTGATGAACATCAGCATCAGCTGCTGTTATATCCATCACCACAGCAGAAGACTCAGTGTCACTTTTATCTTGAGAAGACTGTATTTGTGTTTGGCTACTACTAGGCCCAGTGGCTGCTGCTGCTGACCATATAGAAAGAAAGAGTCTTTTGTTTTTTATTCTTTTGCATAGCCATATTTCTGTTTGTTGTGTTTGTATTAACTTTTTTAACTTGCGTACTCTGCAAATAAAATATATTCTATAATATCTGTGTGTGAGTGTCCGTTCTTGACTGGGTGGAAGGGGGATGGGGGGTAGTTAGGTGTGCTAGTGCTTGGGTGTCAGGGTAAACACAGGAATTGGAAACACTATAGCATAGTCACACACTGCTAAACTTTTTAACTTTAGTACATTCATTGCTCTACTTTCTTAAGAATATTTTTATTTATTTATTTGATATTTTTCTCTGTACTGTTCAATATACATAAACTACAACACAAACACAACACAACACCCCAACACCACACTTGTTCCCTTTTCAGTTTTTTTTGTTCAATTTCTGCCTCTCTCTCCCCCTCCTGTTCCCCTTTCTCCCTCCCCTCCTCTCCCTCAGCAAAACACTGAAACAGTTGATGTGGAGGATTCAGTGTCTCACACAGATGCAGTGCAGCAGCTAAATTAGAGCTTCTTTCTTTTTAATATCCTTTTCAATTTCTGCCTCTCTTTCTCTCCTGTCCCTCACACAGTCAGCCACTTGTACGTGTGGACTTAACTACAGGACACGCTCTCAGTAGACACAGTCACACTCTAGACTCTCAGATAAGCTTAGCTATCCCAGATCTAACTTTTTATGTTTGTTTTTGACTTAGTTTAATTGTTGTATTTCAATGTCTGCCTCTTTCTCTTGAGTCACCCCTCCTGTCCCTCAGAAGACATACAGGCACAGAAAGCAGTTGATGTAGACTGAATTTAGTGTCTCAAACAACTGCAACACTTTGATATAATGTGATTTCTTTCTTTCTTTTTATTTTAATATCTTTTTTTCCTTTTCAGGGTGGTACACTTCCTTCACTCCTTATTACACAATCTCCTTTCTCCCAAAAGGCTGCCCACAGTTAGGATCCTCTTATTTTTTCTTTGTTAAACTCTTTCTTTTATTTGCTGTTTTTATTATGTTTTCCATAGGCAATTATTCAGACTTGCCTTTGCCCTCACTTATGGGCAACAACACAAAGGAACCTTGTGTACCAGAGCCCCTTTCCTTGCTTTCTTCCTCCTTTACTTTTTTTTTGTAATTTTCTGTAGGCAGTTAGTCAAATTTTGCCTTTATGCTTGGGCAAAAAACAAAGCCTGCCCCAACTTCTTCAAGTTCTAAAGATTTACCCTGCCGGACACTCCTTATTTTTGTCTCTTTTCCATAAAATTTGGCACTTTGGCAGGTAGATTTGTCAGATGTATCTTATTTTCTTTTATTTTTTTTACTAGCTTTCTAATAGCACTCACTCACACTGGGCAGGTATAGATCAGGACATGACAAGACAGGAGGTAGGTAGGTAGGAAATAATGGTGTAAATATAAATATATATATATATATATATATATATATACATACACACACACACATCCACACACTATACGGTATACTATCCTCGGTATGGTAAGGTAATACTGTCTATTTGCCCACAATACTCCACACAGTCCCACTCCCCTCCCCAGCAGACATAAATGAGAGATCAAATCAAATCCCCTTCAGTTTTATTACTTTGATTTATTCAGGCTTTTTCTTATCTGATCTTTGAGGGTTTTTTAATGCTTGTGGCTTTTCCTTCCTCCTCCTCAGACTGACTCATTGGTTAGGGAGCACAACTCAACTGTCTGGCTTCTTAAAATGTAATGTTTCACTTCTGCCAGACTGCCACACATTGACAGACACACTCCCATTTTAATAATCAGTATTTGTCAGAATGACAGTAGTCATAAATTATATTTTGGATTGGACTCTTTATGTCTTGTTTTTGTACTTTCAGCAGTAGCAATTGGCCGGGAGATTGTCAGTTCATGCTCTCTTCCCCCCTTCCCGACCTCTCACCACTTGGTCACAGACACCTACACTCCCTATGCCTTATATTTATTTTTTTTGCAAAATGGCAGGCAGTTAAAAAGAGAGGCACTGGGCAGCAGCGATTTCTTTTCTTTTTTTTTTAATTAAATATGCTTTATTCATTATTGTTGTTTACAGTCAGGCTCAATGCAGTACTTAATACAGGAGATCTAAGAAAGATGTGAGTAAATACATTGGATACATATGGGCAGCAGCGATTTCTGTCAGCACAGTAAACCACTGCAACTGTGCTCATGATCCTTGGTGGCTCCCTATTCCGCTCTCAACACACAGTCACCACACCACGTTGCTGCTTTGCTGCTGCAGATGCTCCCTTGCTAACAAACTGTGTCATCTCCAATTGCACTTGGCCTGCTGCTATATCACTCACAGTACACTCACAGTCCTAATACTAAAGAAAGCCCTCTCTTCCCAGCTCATAGCTCACACTGAAATCAAAATGTACAATGCTCTGCAGTAGCACGCATGTCCTTTCTCTTGCACAGCTATAGAGAAAGTGAGCAATCAGTGCAGCAATCGTCCCTGTGTCCTGCCAAGTCACCACAGCCACCAATGGATGTGCCTTACTGTAAGGTGCATAACTGGTGATTCGCTACCATGCATGCCAGTCCAATGACTGGCTCCTCCCGATTTCCAGCACAGCCACTGCTAGTTCCCGCTATGCTCGTGCTCGCACCTTTACTCAGCATCATGTGAGTGACACTCCAGTGGGTCAGATGACCATGGTAATGCCAGCTGGACTCAGATTCAAAGAGGCATCCTGCTGGAAAAGGCTGGCACTGCAGGTCATTTTTGCTTAAAGAGGTACTTGCCTGCGGACAAGCAGTGCTTGTCAAAATACTTGTCCCTGCCTGAAAACTTGTAGCCTGGGACGTCGGGCTATGGTATTTGTCGACCTCTGCTGGATAGGTGGGTGAGACTTAACACTACTGCTGAGGAATGGGACCATGAAGTTATCAGTGACCATCAAATAATCAAGTCAATGTAATAAGTCATATAGCAAAGTGAGTAGGATGATGGGATGTATTGGGAGGGATATTGATAGCAGAAGGGAAGATGTAATACTTCCCCAGTATAGATCCTTTGTGAAGCCACACCTGGAGTACTGTGCCGAGTTCTGGAGCCCACACCTCAGGAAGGATAGGGATAGCCTGGAGGCAGTGCAGTGCTGGGTAAGAAAATTGATTCAGGGCTAACAGGGCAGGTCCCATGAGGAGCATCTCAAGGCACTGAGCATGTACTCACTGGAGATCAGAAGGGAGTTATGATAGAGACATAGAAACATAGAAAAATAGAATTTGATGGCAGATAAGGACCTCTTGGCCCACCTAGTCTGCCCATTTTCCTACCTAACAGATAAGCTGCAGATCCTAGTTAACCAACAGCTTACTTCCTCCTACCACCCACTAGGACTGCCTTATGTCTGTCCCATGCATTCTTGAATTTCTCCACTGTTCTTGACTCCACAACCTCCTCAGGGAGGCCATTCCATGCATCCACAACCCTCTCCATGAAAAAATACTTCTTCACATTACCTCTGAGCTGTCCACCCTCTATCTTCAAATTGTGCCCCCTTGTTCTTGCACATCTCTTTTTCTGAAAGATGCTACCCTCTTGGACTTTGTTGATTCCCTTGAGGTACTTGAAAGTTTCTATCATGTCCCCTCTCTCCCTTCTTTCCTCAAGGGTATACATATTAAGCTCCTTTAGTCTTTCTTCATATGTCTTCTGGTGCAAACCCTGCACTATTTTGGTTGCCCTCCTCTGGACAGCCTCCACTCTGTCTATGTCTTTGTGGAGATGGGGTATCCAGAACTGCACACAGTACTCCAGATGGGGTCTCACCAACTGTCTGTACAGAGGGATAACAACTTCCTGTTTTCTACTATTGATGCCTCTCCCTATGCATCCCAGTATCCCCCCAGCCTTCCTTACTGCCTTCTCTCATTGCTTGCCCACCTTTAGGTCATCTGATATAATTAGCCCCAGGTCCCTTTCCATTTTTACTGTTGTCAGTATCTCACCCCCCATTGTGTACTCTTCCCCTGGGTTTTTGTTTCCCAGGTGCATTACCTTACACTTCTTTGCATTGAATCTGAGCTGCCTTACATTTGACTATTCCTCCAACCTTGCCAAGTCCCTTCTCATCCTTTCCACTCCACCTTGTGTATCAACTCTGTTGCAGATCTTTGTGTTGTTTGCAAAGAGACATACTTTTCCTTCCAGTTCCTCTGCAATGTCACTTATAAAGACATTAAAAAGGACCGGTCCCAGTACCGAACCCTGCAGTACCCCACTAGTAACCCTCCTTTCTTCACTGTGGACTCTGTTTACTACTACTCTTTGCGTCCTGTTGTCTAGCCAATATTTTATCCAGGCTATCCAGGCTACCACCTTGGGACCCACTCCAAGGCTGGCTAACTTGTGTATTAATCTTTTGTGTGGGACTATATCAAATGCCTTGCTAAAATCTAGGTAGGCCATGTCCACAGGCCCTCCCTGGTCTACTACTTTGGTCACCCAGTCAAAGAAATCTATTAGATTCATCTGACACTACCTTCCCATCATGAATCCATGCTGTCTTGGGTCCTGTGCCCCACTGGCCTCTAGGTACTCAACAATTCTTTCCTTCAGAAGTGATTCCATCATTTTCCCTACCACTGAGGTCAAACTAACTGGTCTGTGGTTTCCTGTCTCTGTCCTGCTCCCACATTTGTGAAGAGGAATCACATCTGCCCTCCTCCAGTCCTCAGGTACCACCCCTTCCTCCTATGATTTGTTAAAGAGAGTAGTCAGTGGTGTCGTTAGTTCTACCCTTAGTTCTTTTAGAATTCTTTGGTGAATCCCATCAGGCCCCATTGCTTTGTCCACCTTCAGTTTTAGTAGTTCTTTCAGAACCCTTTCTTCTATAAATGGACTGGTATCGACCCCCATCTTCAGAGTGTTTCTCTTGTTTGGTTTAGGTACCTCTTCCTCCTCTTCCTTTGTGAAAACTGAGCAGAAATATTTGTTCAGTATCTCTACTTTTTCACTGTTACCCTCTGCCCACATTCCCTCCCATTTATTAAGCATCAGTATCCCTCCTTTGGTCTTTCTTTGCTCCCTAATGTATCTATAAAAGGTCTTATCCCCCCTTCTTAACTGAGTTGGCTATCCTTTCCTCAGTTTGGGCCTTTGCTATTCTGACTGCCTTCCCTGCCTCTTTCTGCTTTAACTAATAAAGTTCTCTGTCCTGCTTCTTCCATCAGGAACTTGAGACCTTCTAGTTCCTGATGAAAATTATCTAGGTGAACTGTGAGCAACTAATAGCTGGAATACTAGTTTATGGTCATGCGAACAGTAGTGAAACTGAAAGGAGGGAGGCTCAGGAGGGACCTGAGGAAGTATTATTTTACAGAAAGTGTGGTGGAGTCATGGAACAGTCATCCAGCTGAAGTGGTATGTAGTAAAACAATTGATGATTTCAAGCACAGTTGGAACAGAATAAAAGGTTTAGTGAGGGCTCAGGGTGGCAAACACTGGGAGGAGAATGAGGGATGGAGGGGAAGGCTAGGACCCTGTAGAGACAGTAAGTGCAAGGGCTAAATATGGAACACAGGAAGACTGGACTGATCACTGGTCTGTTTCTGCCATCATTGTCTATTTTTGTATGTTTCTATGTAAAGGACTACTTTTAAAAATTATTGACATTTTTTGCCTTCTTTTTTGGTACTGCTAGCTTTTTACTTACCCAGGCACCTGAACTTGGTTGAGACCAAACAGGCAGGGATAGCAACACTAACATGCACAGTGAACTACTGGCATTTTAAGGAGGGGATGTCTCAGACATGTGAGACACACTTGGAGACATGTCTTACACTAATGTACAAGCTCATACACCCCTGACAATGAATTTAAAAATATAATGAATGATAGAAAGACAGATAGATATATAGTGTCCCATGCTGGAGTCTCGGGGTGCAGCACATAAAACCACAAACCATTTTCCAAAATATATTTAACATAAATACAGTTCAGAAATGACAACATAAAATCCATGATCATGATCATTAAAAAACATTAAAAGATAGGGTAAACAGAAGATTTTCCAGAGCATTTTTAAAGATCTTTGCTGAGTAGCAAGTGCAATCTGCTGCTGTTGTTTCTTCCCTCAGTTCCTTCTTCTATGTAAGGGACTACTGAACACTTTGTCTCTTCTCCCCTCCTCCCTCTCCCCCCTTCTCCAACTCCCCATTCCCCTGTGCTCTTGTGTCTTCTCCTTCTCTGCTACCACTCCCTCTGCTGCACTTAAGGACCTTCTAGCTCTTAACCCCCACAAGGGTACAAGCCCAGATGGCCTAGACCCCAAACCTCTGCACCCCTGCACCAGACATTGCCTTCCTTATGACTGTCTTCCTTAACCTCTCCTTCTCTTCTACTTCTGTCCCTTATGCCCTGAAACAAGCTACCATCATCTTCTTCCCTAAAGGGAGTGATCCCTTCTCTAATGGTAACTTTTGTCCCATCTTTCTCCTCCCTACCCTGGGCATGCTTCAGAAACATCTTGTCCTCTCACAACTCAGCCCTTTCCTTGTCTTCTTCCATTTTCATTCCGTTCCAGTCTGGCTTCAGGAAGTCCCACTCCACATCCACCTTCCTCCACTGGCTTACTGACTCTATTCTGTCTAGCATGGACCAGGGTCATGTCATTTCTACCATCTTTGTCAACTTGGCCAAAGCCTTTGACACTGTGCCTCACCCCCTTTTCCTGGAAAAGCTTAAGGTGATGTGGCTCTCTGTCTCCTTAATCATTTGGTTTCACTCCTACCTTGAGGGTAGGTTGTAAGCTGTCTGTATTGGAGACAGCCTTCCCCCACTCCCTATTTATTCAGGTGTCCCCCAAGGTTCAATTCTGGGCATGATATTCTTCTCCATATTCCTAAATAATCTCCCGGTAACCTGTTCTTCTGCATCCATCCACATGTACGCACATGACACAGTACTATTTGACTTTGGCTCCTCTGTTGCTGACCTTGCTGTCATCTACAACAGGATTTTAACAATGCTCAGTGCTGGTTCTGTTCCAACCCTCTATATTTAACTGCCATATGCTCACCAGGCTCTCTCCCTCCTTCCAACAATACCCTCTATAGTACTGTTCTTGAAGATGTCTTTATCTTTAAGTACCTGGGGTCTATTTGCACCATCTCCTTGATTTCTTGTTGAGCATTGATTCCATGCACCTCAAGCTCTACAGCAAACTGGGTGTGCTTTATAGAAATGAAGCCACTGTCCCCCTCCTGCCCACCAGGTGCTAATTATGAAGATTATCCTCCCTATCTTTGATTATGGTGACATTACCTACAGTACCACTCCCAAATCCACCCTAGCTAGACTGAACCCCATCTTAAACTCATTTTACCATTTTGTATTGGACTGCCATCCTCATACTCAACTCTGCTGTTCTGTACTCCTCCTTCTCCCTCCCATCCCTCGATGTCAGATACCTCAACCACTGTGCCTTGTGCACCTTCAAATTATGGTTTAGCTCTCTTCTACCCTACTTTTGTGCCATCCTATCTTCCTCCACTCCCACCTCCTACCTTCCTGCTAACACTGCTTCTCACTCCCTTTCTCTGTCCTCCAAGAAAACTTCAGCAGAACAAGCTGCCTTCTTGTATCATTTTCCTAAGCTCTGGTCCTCCCTTTCCCTAGCTCTCCACTCAGCCTCATCCTTCTTATCCCTCAGGTTCATTCTCCAAGCCCTTCCAGCCACTGTACCTGATCCCTAACCATGTGTTTCCCTCTTCCCCTCACAGCTGGCCTGCTCCCTCATGTCCACCCCCCATCTGTGATCAGTTTCCTTCCCCCCTTAGGACCCTGGCCTGTGTGGCATTGTAGTGCGCCGCTTCACTGACTCACATTGGTAATGTTTACCTCCTGTATGTACCTTAATGCACTGGCACTCATAACTACAGCATCTTCACAGGCTAGGTGATATTGTATTGTTCCTTTCTGGAATTGCTCCTGGTACTATATTTGTACTTTGTACCTTAATACAGAGGAATATGTGAGGAAGTGTTTCTTCATAGAGAGTTGTAGATCCATGTAACAGACTTCCAGTGGAGGTGGTAGGGGTGAAAACAGTAGTGGGCTTCATAGGATAAGCACAATTAAATCACAATGGACAGGAAGGGGGGACAGAGCTGTAGATTGGGTACAGTCTGTGGTAATAGTGTAGGTAGGGCAGAACAGGCAGACTACATGGGCCAAGCCAAGCAGTCCTTACCTGCCATCAAATTCTATGTTTCTATGTTTAATTCATTGTTTACAATGATATTTTGTGTTAACACTAGCCTCCTTTACATCGTGACTGCATAACTGTTATCTATTTTACTACCGTTTTGTTTTACTATTATGTTTTATTGTGATTTTTTTTTTACTGTTTTGTATTTTATTTTCTTTCACTACGGGTCCTTCATTATTATATCCTTTACTTTGACATTCTTGCACTGTATCCTCCTTATCCTTCTTCCCCCCCAGAACACATATGGAAATGAGCTATTACCAGCTCATTATGTCTTTCCTGGCAAAACTTTTGAAATAAATAAATTAATGAATTCATAAATTAAGAAATAAATGTGTAAAGCCACAGAATTCCATAACCAAGGCACTATTACTGCAAAAACCCCGTTGACTGACAATTTATGGTGGGGGCAGGGACTATCAAGCAAATTCTCCCCAATGGAGCAGAAAGGGAGTCATAGAATATGTGGACATGGGAGGTCCTTATTGCAGTCAGAAACCATGTTGTGTAGGGTCTTGAAGACCATCAAGCCAATATTGTATGAGATGCACCATCTTACCAGAAGACAGTGCAGGCTATGCATCACAAGTCTTAGATAATGAAAAGTGCTTGTGCTGACATTCTGCACAAGTTGGAGACAATGCATGAAACAT
Organism: Neoceratodus forsteri; assembly: GCA_016271365.2. NCBI lineage: Eukaryota > Metazoa > Chordata > Ceratodontiformes > Ceratodontidae > Neoceratodus > Neoceratodus forsteri. Next base: position 802,601,512 of record CM057459.1, on the reverse strand, counting down.
CTAGAATGCCTGAGATTCAAAGAGTCATAGTAGTTAAGTCAGGATGTCACAAAGGCATGCACCACTGTTACCAAGCCCTCATTTTGAAGAATGGACTTTCATTGGATGATATTTTTCAGATGGAAAACCCCACAGCAGAAACTAATGGTCACCTGAGCTTCAAGTGATAATCTTCTATGCCCCGTGACCCCTAGGTTTTCAGCCCTATCCATAGCTTTATGAATGTTGCCTCCCAGGGAGGGCATGATAATGTTTTTCTTCTTCACTGCAATTGTCTGGGATCCTGTTATATAAGTAGCAACTCTGTCTTGCCCAGCTGACAGCCATCCAATCACTTAGTTCAGATAAACAATTACTTAGCACAGCTACCAAGCATCTCTGATTCATGCAAATGGGAGGTTAGACACAAAGTGAATCAAGGAAGGATAGCAGTGAAAATCCAAATTATACCATCTCATGCTCTCCCTAAATGGCACCATGTACACCAGAGACAACATGGAGGACAAACTTTTAGCCTACAGGAACACCAAAGGACACAGCAGCCCCCTTGGAGAGCAGTTCTTTCAACTGCTACAAGCTGCTTCCTGCCAGCCAGGAAAGACTCAAACCATTGCAACACTACACCAGTGAGTCATAAATAAGTCATCAGGTGATTTGTCAATATCCTGTGGTCTACAGTGTCAAATGCCCAAGAGAAATCAAGAAAAACGACTATAGAATATTCCTTCTGATTTCTCTACAGAAAGAGGTAATTTGACAATTTCACTACAGCTGTCTTGATGCTGTGTTGCTATCTAAGCACCGATTGAAATTGTTTTAGAGTTTGTGGTGTACCAGGTGAACCTCCAACTGCAATGCAACCATCTTCTCAGTTACCTTCCTGAAAACGGGAATGTTTGAGAAAAGTCTGTAATAAGATAGAATCTAAGGCTCCAGAAATAGTTTCTTAAGGAGAGGGATCACTGCCCCATTCTTCAATGTGATAAGGAAAGACCCTCTTCTATGAACTCTTGAATAATTCAGGTCACCACCAGGGAAGCAGAGACTCCCAGCAGCCAACCAGTAGCCTGGTTAGCCCTGAATCTTGCCACACTAAGTTGGTTAGAGAGCAGACAACACTTAAGAAATCTTCTGATCTGAGACTGACAGAAATTCCATCCAAAGAACTAGACTGACTGCATGCATTCTGACTCTCCCACGGTCAAGAGTTCGCTCTGCCTGGGAGATCACGGTTCAAATCGAGGACTGTCTGTCAAGCATAAATGTATAAAAGTCCTTGCACCATGTTATGGACATAATCCTTCCAGGCAGCAAGCAACCAGAGTGCAAAAGTTTGTGTACAGTGCAGAAGAATTGGAATGGTCTAATACTCCCTTTTGCAATCAACTCTAAAGGAAATCCTGTCTTCTTCTGGTTGAGTGCCCTCTTATGCACCAACTAATGGGCCCCCAGAGCCAGTGTGTACTCTATTAAGAGCAAGCTCAACCAGATATGGTCCAGTGTCTGCCTTTATGTTTTTAATCACTGTAGCTCCTCCTTGCACCACAGCGAGCTGTGATGGGGAGAAGTGGGCAGACACAGACAGGAACAATTGAGTCAAAAGCAATTGAAAGAGCCTTGTCATAGCCCTTATGGCTACATCCACTCCACCCTCACAGACAGTCAATATACCAAAAATGTCCAATATGTCAAATGTTGACTGAAGTTGGGTTCATTTGAGGACAGTAACTTATCATCTTCACTGAAGGGTAAAACATGGGGAGGGGAGGGAGTCCAAAGTGGAATCTGATGGCAACATGGTCAAAGTAATGAACCAGTGCAACATCTGTATTATGAACTCTTGAGTCCCTGCAAAACCATGGCTATGTATAGCGGCGTCACAACTGGCATGGCCTTACACTTAGTCACACGTGTGTGTGTGTGGCGGGGGGGACTCCTTCCTTATTACTTGTGAAATTCCTTTTAAATATTGCAAACTTTGCCCATTTTTCAAGTAATCTGTACAATCGTGTGTAAAAAACAAATAAAAGTTGACATAAAAAAGCCATTATCTACCCTAGTTATTTCTGCAAAACTGATTTCATCTCAATACAGCATTCTTTTCTAAAAATTCATGATAGCAGTCTCCCCCCAAGGCTATGGAAAACATAAACACTTTTTACTGTATTAGCACAGCATAGTAGCAAAAAGAAAAAAAATGCCTTTTATTTAATTACTGTGTTTATTAACATGATAACATTTACCCATATGATATTACATTTTACGTGTGCAAGAAAGACACAATTTCTTTTACAGCTTCACATAGCTGGGTCAGCATTTTACACATTGGCATCCAGTGGCATTCTGTGTGTATTGGCAATTGTGAAATGTCTGTTCCATCTTTTCATACAGAACAGCAAAGTCCCTTATTTTAATTAACTGGCACATTATCAGGCTTTCTGGGCTTCCCTCAATAAACAAGGTTGTAAGTTCCCCTGAGAGGCTGGCACTGGAGCTTGACAACCAGTGCTGTAAAGGACCTGTAAATATATTTAAGAACCTGGCATCTGAAGGTAATCCACCTGCCAAGTTCCATAGTCTGAAATAGACTCACATGTATTGTGACACTTGACATCCAGACGAAATCCCACTATCTGTATTAGTCATTTATATACTCCAGCATTCAATTACTGTGCAACCCCTCTGGACATCTACTTTACAAAGTGCAAGTCATCATGTTTTGGTCACTTTTCAAGGTCCTACACTTTTCATCCAGTCAAACTACCATTCACTTCACAAGCACCTTCTCCATTACTTATATCTTTTTTAATCCCTCAGGCTCCTAAACATGGTCTTTGTGTTCCAGAATCTTGATTCAATGACAGACTAGGCACCCTTAATCACTCATATATCACCATTCAAATCCAATATAAAGGGGACGACTTACATTTCTATGAGAAGCCTCTTGAAATACAGTAACAAGATAATTTTAGCACTGTTTGCCTCCTCTCCTGATGAGTTAGCTGTCTCCTGTAATAAAGGCTGATGCCTTATTTTCAGGTCTTCTCTCCACATCTTTTCTGCAGTTGAGGGTAAGATGATTAAATGCATAATTTAATTCTTCTCTGGCTGTTTAAGTGACAAGTTAGCTTTTAAATCCAAGATATGTGTGTCTGTAGAGCACTGCTGCTGCAATTCCAACTATAGATATGGTTACATTTTATGTTATTATATGACTAATATACTATATGTTAGAAAAATGAAATCAACTTCTCTAAGTATGTCATGTCTTTGCAGTCGACCACTGTCTCACACATGACAATATACTGTGTAGAAATCTAGTAAAACCACAAAAATGTGGCTACATAAAACGTCCTAAATGTTGCTGCTCATCACCTACAGGCTGAAAAGGCACACTGAGCTTCAAATTAACATGAACCATACTTTGAATATTTAGGAATTAAAAACCGTGACTTTCCTTTTCCCCTTTGGCAAAAGATTAATATTTTAGATTAATTACTTCTACATAATTTGAAAAGCACACATAGAAAGATTGTTTTTAAGTTCATCTTGATATTTTTTAGCAAGTGAGCTAAAAGCAGTCATTTTTGAACAAAGCAAACCCTGCAGAAATCTAATTAGAAAGTTAATCAAATGTACAAGAGCACATTACATACCTGTCATGTCGAGTTATTGTTCCCTCATGTGCAAAGGTATAATCATTTGTGTACTCCAGTCTTTGAAAAACTGTTTTTGATCAGTTTGTTTTAAATATCTTGCTTTATAATATAGTAGTTAAAGCCAGTTGTCACATTTCTTTACATAGGGATGAACACAGGGCAATAAAAGAAATAGTGCCACTCTCTTTCTTTTTTTCTAATTTATCCCAGGATCATAACTCTTTGACGTGTAGAATGACCAGAAGGCTACTTGCCTTCTCTTCAAGGTAAATATAAAATTATATAAAATTACATCACACCATCTTAAAACCCTCCACTATCTGTCTAGCGCCTTCATGATTAATTTTTATATTACTGTCCTTGTCTTTAAGAAACCCTCTGTGGAGTGAATGGAGTTTAGTAGCTCTTTGGGTAAACACAGCCCTGTAACCTATTACAGCTAGTGTAACTTACTAACACACTTGCTGTATTTTACTCTTACTATTGAGGAGCAAGTTGGCAACAGTGCTGTGCTGCAGCTTGCTTAGCTTCCCTTGAGAGAGCATTCTCCCCCAAATAACTATTTTTATTGCCCGTTTTGGAAAGCAATTGGAAAAAATTTGGCGTGTGTATTCTCAGGTGTTGTGAACGGACAGAGAGAACCTAAATGTTAGCCATTGTGCTCAGTTAGGGTGTCAGCTATAGTTTTTAGTATAGGCAGGGCTGGGAAGTGAGGAAGCTCAGGTAGTAAGCTTTTTAATGTTTTTGAAAGCAGTTGTGCAGTTCACCTATCTGATATCATCATTTCCTGGGATTCCTGGTAGCCGGTGTGCTGGTGTTCTTCCCAGGATTCATTTTACTGCTGTCCATTTTAGCCACTGGTTTAAGTCCATCATGGCACCTCATTGGGAGGTGCCTTCTTAATTATTGGAAGGGCTGACTCTGGAGAAAACTCACACACTAGCTCCGCTAGGTGGAGGCTAGGTGGAGGCAGAACTCTCTCACAGTTTTTCTCGTTTGCGGCCGAGTACTGCCCAAGAACTGTGCACCATGCTGGTGCTTCTTTTTCACATCGAATGAGAGGGCCATCAATGTAGGGTCAGTTTCTCGAGTCAGTGGGACTGCATCCCAGGGGCACATGGTTGCAGAGGGAGCTTCTGCGTTAGTGTCCCAGGGGCAAGGGATTGCTGGGGTGATTGATCTGCCAGAGTGACTCTGTGGAGTTTTCAGGATTTTTGGGTTGGTTCATGGACTGAAGTGGCTGCTTGCAGAGCAAGGTGAAGGTTATGCCACCAGAGACTTTGACCTGTTGCCCCTGTGGATCTATCACTTAAGGGGCCAAAGATCTCTACACCCTAGTAACTGTTTTGGAGTCCCAGTAGCCGGTGAGAGTGGCTCTGGGGCACATTCACGATTCCCTGGTATGGTTGCATGATTATCAGTTTCTGCCGGAACAACTGACTATGAAGAGACTAGGGCAGTGAGAGATCCCTTGTCTTGAAGTGGTTGACAGTGAAAATTGGCTTCTTGCTTGCTATTTCTTAGTAATACAGATTTGTGGTCCTGATCATTGGATCCCCTATGTAAGCTGCAATCTGCTCTCTTTTAAAGCATATAAATTGGGCTTCCTACTCTTTTTGGTTGTGTGTGGGGGGTTGTTTGGGTGGAGAGTGAGGATTTTAGTTTATTAATCTGTGTGTGTGTGTGTGTGTGTGTGTGTGTGTGTGTGGAGTGTGTGGTTTAGGATTTTCTGTTTTTAATGTATGTTTGTATTTTGTGTGATTGCTTAGTTAGGATTTTATGGACCTGGGACTGTGTAGTCAGGTAGAATGTGTCTGGGAAGGTGTGATGGCCTGGGGCGGGCAAGGATAGTATACAGGGCATCACAGTTGCTCGATTTGCAGCCTTTTTCCAACCTCCCAGTTTCCACCACTATTGCAAGGTGCTGTCTGGAGGTTGGAATTAAGAGGAATCACATTGTTCAATTGGGTGGGGGTGCCCCGTGCACCCCGGTAGGGGGCAGGATCAAGGTAGTTAGGTATAGAAGGTGCCCTGGTGTTAGATGGGTCTTAGAGGCCAGTTGTGTTTAGTACCCATCACCCAGATTCCCACCAGACTGAGTGAGCAGGTCGCCAGAGGGGCTGCACTGTCTACCAATCCCCTGAGGGCAGTGCTTTGCAATGCAGATCAATCAGAAACATGAACGCAATTATAGTGGACTTGATTTCTTGGGTCGTTCTGGCTTGCATCATGGAGACCTGTATTGGTGATGATGGTGGCCCAGTTTTAGAGGATGCCATCTGACCTGGGAATACCATAGTGCACTGCCCCAGAGTGGAACACAGGGGTGGGGGGGTAACCATCTGTTTTAGATATGAAATAGGCTTCACCCTGCACCCAGTGAGAGTACCAGGTCCATTTCAGTGTGTGGCTGTTCATGGTGGTCTAGGTGCAGGTTGCCGGATTCTCCTAATTTACTGCCTCCAGAGCAGCTGGAGAATTCCTGCAGTAGGTAGCCGACTTCGTCATTGGTGAAACATTGGAGGCCCCCAGATGTTTAGTGCTGGGGGAATTCAATGTTTGGGCTGAAGATGAATCTTCTCATCTTGGCTACAACTTCCTCCAGATGATGTAATCTCTGGGCCTGATGCAAGAAGTTTCTTCCATGACCCACCAGGGTGGCCATATGTTGGACTTGGTCTTCTCACTGGGACTTGAGGTAAATAATCTCAGGACTGATTGGGTCATTTGGTGCAGTCACTGCATGATGGAGTTCTTGTTTGGGCCCCCGAGAGCCATCCCTTGCTGAGATGGTTAGCTACCACCCTTTGAGGGACTTAATGCCTGAGGGTTTTCCGACAGTGGATGATCTATCTAGTGTGGACAGTGCATGCATTGGGGATGTGTGCACAGCAGCTGCTGCCTATAATAAGGTGATGTCTGGTGGACTCAGCTCCCTCACACTGGTTTGTGTATGACCCAAATCCTCTCACCTGAGGTCCCCTTGGTATGATGTGGTGCTCAAGGCAATGAAGATTATGGGTCAGAGATTAGAGCACTGCTGGTGTAAGACCCAGCTGGAGGTGGACAAACTGGCCCTACATACACACTATGGTGTGTACCAGGGGGCAATCAACCATAAGAAGGTATAATTCCTGTCCAGGGAGATTGCTGCCAGGAAGATCCAATCAACTTTGCTCTTTTGAACTGTGGACAGGCTTCTCCATCCTTCCTATCTAAAGCCAAAAAAAAATGTTTTGAATGCTTTATGCAAAGAGCTTGCTCAGTTCTTCACGGACAGAGAGTTCGCCATCCAGCAGGGAATTCTGCCAGTGAGCCATATTCTGGCCAACAGTGGTTGCCGTGGGTTTCCGGAGAGTACTTCGCTTAGCTCGGGCAAGTTTAGACTGGTGGAGCTTGAAGAGGTCATTGAGGTTGCTTCCAAGCTGCAGCACACCTTTTGTGAACTGGACCCTGAGCAACACGTTTCTTAATGGGATGTTTTGACTCGTTGGCCCAGTGTTTTCCTTGATTGTCAAGTGTTCCTTGTCAGAGGGGCTCTTTTCCGATTTCTTGAAGGAGGCATTGGTGAGATCCCTTCTGAAGAAACCATCTTTGGACCCTGACATCAAGGCAAATTATCTTCCCATCTCCAATCTTCCATTCTTGAATAAGATTGTGGAGAAGGTGGTGGCGCTTCAGCTTGAGGAGCCCCTTATGGCCCATGATCTATATGAGCCTCTCCAGTCTGGGTTTCATGCGAGGCATAGCACAGAAACTGCATTAGTTTGAGTGCATAATGACTTCCTTAGGGGCAGAGATCAAGGGGAGGGAACAATTTTCATTCTCCTTTGTCTCTCCTCAGCATTTGACATGGTGGACTATCGTGTGTTACTTGATCACCTGAGGGAAGTCTGTGGACTAACCAGCACTATCATCTGCTGGTTTAAGTCTTTTCTCACCAACAGCAGGCAAAGGGTTGTGTTAGGGAATTTCTCCTCCTTCCCTAGCCTCCTGTCATGTGGAGTACCCCAGGGTTTGGTCTTGTCACAGATGTTGTTTGCCGTGTACATGCTGTACCTGGGAGAGCTCATTAGGAAGTACTGCTTGGGTTTTCATTGCTATGCTGGTGATACCCAGCTGTATCTTTCCTTTGGCCCTGGGACATTGAATGCAGTGGATGTGCTAAACACCTGCCCTGCTGAGATCCGTAACTGGATGGCCCCCAACTGGTTGTGACTGAACCCCAATAAGATGGAGGTACTGGTGGTGGGGTCGAACAGAGGGCATGACAGAATGTCCTCTGGTGCAGAAACTGGGCATGTTTCTTGTGCCTGTACCATTGAAGGTCTCCTCTAGGGTTCATGATCTGGGCATTATTCTCAATAGCAGACAGACGCTTGAGTCTCAGGTGTTGTATATTGTTTGCACCAGTTTTATCATCTGAGGGAATATTCCCAGGATAAAGCCCCTAGTTCTGCCGCTTGACCTCCCCACCTTGGTTCATGCCTTTGTGATGTCTAGGCTTGACTACTGTAATGCGCTGTATCTCGGGATCTTCGGAGGTACCTTCCACCAGCTACAGCTGGTACAGAATGCAGCTGCTAGGTTGCTGATGGGGCAATCTAAGTACTGTCACATCACTCCAGTGCTGCATGAATTGCACTGGCTGCCAGTCAGGTGGAGGGTCCTCTTTAAGGTGGGCTTGCTCACCTTTAAGGTCCTACACAGCCTGGGCCCTGGTTCCCTGAAGGACCTTCTTACACCTGCTGTTTCAGCCTGCTCCTTTCTTTCCTCCTCCAGGGGCCTCCTGATACCCAGGACGAGGTTAAAAATGGCCTACAACAGATTGTTTAGTGTCGCCGGCCCCATCCTGTGGAATTCGCTTCCTCCAGCTGTAATAGAGGATCCTTCTGTTAAGGTTTTCAAAGCCCACCTCAATGCCTTTCTGTATAATCAGGCCTTCCTGAACTTTGATTTATAATCCTATCTTATGCCTAACTTTTGTGCCTTAAATTCTGTCCCTGGTTACATATTTAGTTTTTAGTATTTATTTTTGAGTAAATTATTTATAAATTTTATAATAATGAGTTACAGTGCATTATATTTATTATCAGGTTTATTATATTATTGGTGTTAAGTTGTATGTGATTTGAATTTGTTCGGCATTGACAGCCTTCAGGATGAACATCTTTTAAATAAAATTTGCCTTGTCTTACCCTGCCTTGCCATCAGTCTTCAGCTCTGAACAAAGAAGATAATGCATCTCTTTCTGGCCAGGGAAAAACATAATAGAAAGTGCAACTAGAAGAAATAATCATACGCGGCTTAACCCTGCCAATATCTTTGACCTGATCTCCTTCAACTAACCTCCCTGATCCCTCTGTTGCTCTAAATGCTGCCTTCTCTCTGTCTGATCCTGCACTGCTGTTAGTGGTTCAACCAGATTAAAAAAAAAGGTTGGTACCATATGTCAAAAGCCTATGGCATTTGTCTGAAAAGCAGAACCTCAAACTGAAGGAGACTGAAAACTTGGAGTATTTAATAGGCAAGATACTGTAACACGGTTACAACTGGTCTATGCTTTACAACACCTGACCAAGAAGGAGACCCAAGTGCGTAATCTTTTAATAAAGTATGTGATCAAAAGGCAACCACTAGGGGAAGTATGCATGTTATGGGAGACATTAACTACTCAGATATAGACCGAGAGAAGGGAAAAGCTAAGCCAAAGCAAAGTAGCCAATTTCTGCATATTGCTGTGAGCCGTTACTTAAAACAGTGTGTCAAAGCAACCTACCACTAATGAAACAAGCCATTTGTCAATGCCGAATGTTGTGGCACTGGCATTGCCTTTGGTAGTGCATTGTGGAAACACGTTTGGCAGGATGTGAAAAATGACAGCTGTACTGTTCATAAGGAGGTGCAAAAAAATGGCAGTGGTAAAAATGTGGCATGTAAGTATTGCAAATATGCAAAGTTACAAGGGTGCATGGGAAATGCGCACCACACACATGTAACACAAGCATTTTATGGAGTTTTGGCACCAAATTTTCAACATAGGCATTTTAGCACCTCTAACCATGTACAGTGTCACTGTCGTGTCCTCAAGCTGTCTCAAAAAGTGATTTCGCACAGCGACTGCGCTATTCTTCACCGGACATGCGGAAACACATTTCGGGCAGGATATGTAAAATGACAGCTTTACTGTTCATTAAGAGGTGTGGAAAAATGCCAATGGTGAAAATCCAGAATGAAAATATTAAAAATGCACAACATTACGAGCGTGCATGCAAACTGCGCAACATACGCTCATAACACAATCATTTTATGGAGTATCGACACCAAATTTTCAACATAGCCATTGTAGGACCTCTGCTCATAAACAGTGTCACTGTCATTTTTGCAATCTGGCCCAAACACTGATTTCCCACAGTGATGTGGTATAGTGCGCCGGAAGTGCAGAAACACATTTCATCCAGGATGTGAAAAATGACAGCTGTACTGTTCACAAAGAGGTGTAGAAAAATGACAATGTTGAAAATCTGGCATGAAAATATTGTGAATTCGTGAGTTACGAGCTTGCGCAACTCTTTCAATGCACGCTAAGTAAAACAACTATTTTTACATTTTTCCTGAATTTTGCAACATAGGCTTTTGAGAGCACACTCATGAACACTGCCACTGTCTCAGACATCTGTCCCAAAAGGTGATTTCCGCAGTGAGTGCAAAATCACCTTTCGGACTGATTAACATCAAAACCATGACAGAATTCATGAGGAGGGGTCCCAAAACCCCATGTTGAAAATTTGGCAGAAATTCCAAAATGCCCAAGATATGGAGCAAAGTTGAAAAAACCCTATTTAGTCCATTATACAGCTTACCGGCATTTCCTCAGCTTTGAAGAGTGCAGACGTGTTCCCAGTCCAGCGAAGATCGTCGTGCTGGACTCGGGAGGTAAGTTTGGGGAGGGGGGGCATGGAGAGGCAGGGTGCGCAGTGGGTGGGTGCTGGTGGTGGATAGGGAGATGAGGTACCATTTTCAGTTTACAGGTACCGAGGGAGAAAAAAAAAATTTCGACGGTTTTCTTTTTTACAGGTTGTTTCTTTTGTTTGGTGGCATACAGTAGCTGATGGGGGATTGGGCACCCCAGTCAACACAGAAGAAGTGGGGGGACATGATGCCGATGGGGGGGCCTCTGCCGGCACAGTACAATGGGAAGGGGGCGATGCCGGGATGGAATTGGGCACCCTGTCGGCAAAACAACGAGGTGGGGCACATTCTGTCAATGGGAAGGGCTCCCCCATTGGCACATTACATCATGGGCACCACAAGCCGACAGGGGTGGGCACCCTCGTCACGCTGTCAGCAGTGTAGCTGCTACTGTGCCGCCATGTTACTAGCTGGCGAAAGCACGAGGAAGGGTCCACTACGTATGATGAGCTTTGATCGGATTGCAGTGGACCTTTCCTTAGATGTGCTCACCAGCATAGTATGCATGGTGCGGCGTCGGCATGCAGACTGATTAGGAAATGATGGACACACCTACCGGTGCGTGCTCTGCATTCGCCCAACAGCGACTGCGCCCCCAAATCCACACTGCTGCAAGATATTGGCTGCGCATGCGTGCCAACATAAAAAATGACACTGAATCTGACCATTACCAGTGTTACCTGATCCCAGATGTGAGCATTTTAGAAAAAGTATGCATTAATATCAATAACATCCTGTACTCCAGACTCAATGTCGCATATAACTGGATAAAACTAGGCATGATATACAGACTACCATGCTCTTCAAAATATGAATCTTAAAAGATGAGGAACTTGCAGCACTGGTACTTTAACATTCTTAAGTCATGCGCATCAACATCCAGAAACAAACCTTAATAAGCATGTGGACTCCTTCAAGTCTTTGTTATGTGTCCTAGTAATGAGATGACACCCTGGTCTGTCATTCTCTATTTACCCTTGGATTCTTTGTTCGGTGCCAGTGTGACAGCTTTGCATCTCCTGCCATCATGAGTACTCTCTTTCACTGAGTTGGGGAAATTATTATTACACTGTGCATGGGTAATGTGGCTGTGTATCAGTACTGCAGTTTGCAGATGGGTTTGATTAATTAGATCTATTCCAAGATGAAAGATGAACTGGGAAATATCACAGGAATCCAATTTAAATGAATTGAAATTTCCTGTTATACTGTATATACTGTATCTGGAAATTCTGCCATGCGTCCTTCACTCTCTGCAGCAGCTGTAATGCCCTATTTGTCATGGTGGATGATTCCTATGTGCAAATAAGGATAGTGAGACATTTAAAAGATGGCTTGTGGTGTTGAATGATACAGCCGACATCCGTTCTTTTCATTATTTCTCAGCTAGTGGTGGATGACAGTGGGTACCAATGGGGGTGCACTTGCCAGGTGCCTTCTTACAACTGTGTTGTGGTTCTGTTTTGTTACTCCAGGCTTTTGCAGTGGAGATTGGGGAACATCATTCTGGGCTCAAACAAAATGAAACAAGATCTGCCTCTAAGGCAATGTCAGTGCAGCTTGTATATAGCATAAATAAATAAGAGATCACAGAGAGCAAGTGTACCCATTTTCCACACCAGATTCTGCATTCAGAAATGAAGAATAGGTGCACTGAAGGAATCTTCTTTATCTAAAGCACAAATTGTGCCAAAGAGCAACAGTAGATAGAAACCTCACATACGGTGCTGTCGGACACCAAACAGATGTCCACTGGCCTGACAGTTCTGTGCCACTCTCAGGAATTTCCTCATATGCCAACCTCTGCACTGCATAGTCCGCAATGGGGTCAGGTGCACAGTATCAAGTCTGTCAGTACTTTCTTGCACCCTGCCAGATACTTTCTGATCACCTGCTGCTGATGGACACTTTCACAGGAAAAGGAGGAGGGCAGGTCAACCTGTTATTTTCCTTAGTGCATCAGTCTGATGGGGAGTTCATGCAGGTAGTGCCACTGCTGTCAATGCACTGGTTTCTGATTTATGTGGTGCAAACAAGCATTTTTTCCTAATGCACTGCTTGCCAGTCTTTACACTGACATGCCACCTACAGTAGCACACGAGGACACTGTGAGGAACTCACATGGCAATAATGGCAACAGTGAGCAGTGTTGATAGCAGAAGGAATGATTGGCTGATCTCTGAGGGCATGTGATAGGCTGAGCTAGTATTGATTTATCAGAGTGCAACTGGTCCTCTTGGCTCAGCCCATGAAGCATTGATAGCCTGAAATATGTTCAGGGGCAGTAGTGGAAAGGAGTGATATTGATACTTGCAATGCCTACAATTGTTATTCAGCAGAAGCTAAAATATTAAACAGCAGGGGATTCAAAGCACAAAGTAAGAGTTTATTAAATTATTTTAAAAAGGCACAGCAGGTTTTTTTGATGCATAGTGACTGGTCAGTGAAGGGCTATAGGAAACTTGACTAGGTATGCCAATGTTTCATTCTGACAGTTTTGAGCAATAATTGCCAAAAAAGTCAACCATGGAGAAAGTATTAAAACTACAATATTTGAATCTCTCAAGCCTTTCCAGCATCAAGGACCCATGCCCATACAGGACACAGTTCTAAAGCAGCTACAGATCATTAGCAAGCAGTTGTCAGTGTTGAATGTTTGCTTGCTTAATAAACACACTGCGTTTGGAACTCAGTCATACAACTGCCACTGAGCAGCTTAGGTGTGTAACATTTACAACTACATGGGAAGTAGGGGAAGAAACTAAGAGAGCTGTCACTCAGCACCTCCTTAATTTGGCCAGAGTGGTGGAAGAAACCTGCTGGTGAACCTCTGAACCTCTGTGTCAGATGGGAGTGATCAGCACACAGCACTTGTTAGACTAGGTAGATGGACGTTGTCCCCTTTAAATTCTAACATCTAGAATATAAAAACAAATGTGGCACCTTATACGTTATTGTGGGTGACAGCCTGTCTAAAGCAATCGGCATCCAGGATTTAGCCTACCCAGTTTAGCAATGGATTTAGAAACAGTAATAAAATAAAAATGACCCACTTGGAAATTGTTCCCAGCTCCACAGAATGCCTTTGTGGTGCTCTACCACCTATGTTTTCAGGATAGCTGGTTTGTCTGAACTTCTTATGGTTACTTTTTTGTTATATGTGCTCGTCAATGATGTCCTCAATGGTGACATTCGAAGGGGTCATAAAGAAAGTGAAAGCGAACACTATTTAGTGGCAGGATGAGTGGCCCAGCACTCTGTAGCCCTGCACAATCTGTTTAGCACCTTCCACCAGCCATTTGCTCAGGATGGTCTCTGTTGCCTCCTGACACCCCCCAGGATATCCAGGAGACATCCAAGCTTACTAGGATGAATGTGGTGGTAGGGGAGTCCTTTAAACAGGATAGTGGGACTGGGTGGTAGCACAAGACAAGAAGGGGGCTGTATTGTGCCAGGATCATTAATAGAAAGTTAAAAACAATTCTATACTAGAAAGGGGATTAGTTGATGAGGGGTTACAGATTGGTTGGGTATCCTGTGAAGATGGCAATCGCAAAAATGGCAATGCCAAAATGGGCAAAGGAAAACAGCATGGACACACATGGCAAGGGGTACAATGTGATCACAGAAATGGCAGCTTACTGCTGTGCCTCTCCCTGAGTTGTTTCCCCCCCTGTAATTGGATATTTTAGTAAGGGGGCCACTGTGGCATTGCTGTCGCCATTTTGGTGACCACTGTGTTGTACCCCTCACCCTATGTGGCAGCACTGTTTTGTTTTCACCCATTTTGGCCTTGCCATTTTTCAGTCACCGTTATCACATAGAATCAATTGGTTGCTTATATGTAATAGGTAGCCTTCTCTCTGGACCAACATGTAAGGAAGCTCAAGACAGAGTCACAGAGCTTAACTCCCTGATTCACTCTACTAGCCAAACACTATTGGACATTTTATGCATATTATAAGTTGAATAGTACATTCCAGGTGTTTGGTGTAGTATAATAACTGCCTTCCCAGCTGGTTGAAGGCCCTTGGCTGTGTCTGATGCCTCACTGCCCAACCAGGTCATGATGTTATTGAAGCATTACCTTATACCTGACATGTGTTATTTCACTCTTCTACAACTAGCCAGCACAAATGTTAAGACTTCATTTGTGATATGAGAGAAAGAGAGAGAGAGTGAGAGAGAGAGAGAGAGAGAGAGAGAGAGAGAGAGAGAGAGCAGGAGCAGGAGGCATAGTTGCCCCTCTGCTGTCTTTTTAAAGGTATCTCTGTTAAATGTTCTTCATGTGCAGCTCTTGTATGCAGACTATTCTGTGTATTTACTCATCTTACAATCCATAAAAAAGATTGCATTTTCTCCAGGGTATTGTGATGAAAGCCTTTACGATACATGTATATAACCACACAGCTTGCCCTTCTTCCCAGAAGAAAATGAACCTCAGCCAGAAACAGAGTTACAGTACTTTACCATGAAGGCCAAGAGTGTCAGAGGTCATGTTCCCAAAAAACAGAAGCAGATATTTCACTTTCCATCCCAAAGAAACAACACTCTCACATCTTCCCGAAGCCCATTTCTTCAAGTGGTGTAACAGGCTGTGCTTTGAAACAACTGGGAAGCTGCATGGGATATACTATATTGGACTAGAAATCTGCAACTGATCTCTCTTACTTACATCTGAGGGAAGTTTTCCTTACTTTACAGTCTTACATTGGGATTGCTTTGTGTTTAATTTCATTTTTAAATCAGGAAGGGGTTTTTCAAAACTACTTATCTTGTGAGCAACTTCAGAAGGGTTGAAATAACTGCATGTTTGATTTTCCTTTGTGGCTATCTGGTCTGTCTGCTAGTATTCTGACAGTTTACATTAATATAGTTGGAAATAAAATAGTTGGAAATAACTTACTGGTAGTAGCTGTGTACTTTGAATAGCAAAGGCTGCAGTTTGTAATTTGATGCCAGACACAGCCTCAGGTGGGAAATTGTCTTCACTAGTCAGGAGACCTTGCATCATAGCCAATTGTTTTGGGTGGAGGACTATTCTAGCATTGATCAATTACTATAAACTACTGGTGTGATCCTGTTTCAGACAGAAGCCCATCTCTTCAAGTGGTGTAACAGGCTGTGCTTTGAAACAACTGAGAAGCTGCATGGGGTATACTATATTGGACTAGAAATCTGCAACTGATCTCTCTTACTTACATCTGAGGGAAGTTTTCCTTACTTTACAGTCTTACATTGGGATTGCTTTGTGTTTAATTTCATTTTTAAATCAGGAAGGGGGTTTTCAAAACTACTTATCTTGTGAGCAACTTCAGAAGGGTTGAAATAACTGCATATTTGATTTTCCTTTGTGGCTAACTGGACTGTCTACTAGTATTCTGTAACAGTTTGCATCAAATTACTTTTAAATAGTTGACAAATCAGTTACTGGAGATTAGCTGAATTACTATAAAGGGCAGTACTCACCAGCGTGGTGGAGCAGTGGTGTATTTGATTGTTTCTAACAGTCACCAGTGGTTGTGGACTACCTACCACCACCCTTCCCCACCCCACCCCCAGGTGTGACTGCTTTCTAGCCAAGGTTCTGACATCACTCTCAACAGGTCTTGGAGCAGAACTGTCATATTCTTAATAACCCAGCACAGTGCATAAAGGGTAAGAACACACCACACAAAGGAAGGGAAAAAAAAATATATATATTACATATTGTATATTATAAGGGAGAGGGACATGTGGGGAGTGGTGCAATGCACTGGCTGTGGGGCAGCAGTTTTCCGGGAGACTTTCTGGAAACTGCATTGCTGTCCTATTTGCAGGCAACTGTCAGCTCTGAGGGAGGAGGTAGCCCACCTCCACGCTGAACTGGCAAGGACTAAGGAGGTCTCCCCCACCCAAAGAGCACCACTGCCACATAGGCTGCCAAGTATGAAGAGCAGGTGGACCACAGTGGGTTCTGGGAGGGTACGGTTGGTGGAACAGAGGCGAAGCCCCCTAGTTGTACCTCTACACAAACCATATGCCAGTCTGGCAGAGCAAGGTTCCTCTATGATGGTACCCTCAGTGGAGACCAAGAAGAATGCTGAGGACACCCACAAGGGAGACCCACAGAAGGGTGGCAAGGGACACCACAGGGGAATGAAACAGCTTCTGATAGGGGACTCAATTGTTAGAGGGGTAGACCTGGGGAAGGGAGAGGAGAGGGAAGTAAGGTGCCTGCCTGGTGCCATGGCTTGGAGGGACAAGAAGCGAATCCTCAGGATTGCAGAAGCAGCATCACAGGAGAGGGAACTAGATATCATTGTCCACCTTGGGACAAATTACCTAGCTAGGCATGGGATCAGTGCAGTGCAGGATGAAATTGTGGAGTTGGGGAGGGGCCTCAGAGAGGTAGCAAGCACAGTTACCTTCTCAGAGGTGCTGCCAGTCCATGGTAGGGGTGAGGCTAGGGTACTAGACACCATGCAGTTTAATGAATGGTTGCAAAACTGGTGCAGAGCACAGGGCTTTGGCTTCATTGGGGACTGGGGGTACACCTGCAGAGATGAAGGTTTATACTGGCACGATGGTCTGCATCTGTCCATGAAGGGAACCAAGATCCTAAGTGACAGGTTTAAATGCTTCTTTGGCAAGCTTTTAAACTAGCTATGGGGGGAGGTGCTAATAAGAGGCAGGAAATTTCAAGCCTCCCCCCACAAAACATGACGGGTAGTAAGGTAAACACTGAGGTACAGTGCTCAACAGAGGGCAGGACAGGGGTAAATGGAAAAATAGACATGGGCAAAAAGAGCAGGCATGGGGGAAAAAAGGATAAAGCCAACATTAAATGGAGGGCAATGAGTACAAATGCCCGTAGTCTGGGACAACAAGCTTCCTGAGCTAGTAGCCTTGATGGAAGATGAACACTTGGATATTGTGGCAATCACAGAAACATGGTACACGGGGAACCATGACTGGGATGTCAACATACCGGGGTACACAGTCTACAGAAGGGACAGGGAGGGGAAAAGAGGAGGTGGAGTAGCTCTATACATAAGGGAAGGGATCAAAGCTACAGAAATAAAAAGTAAAGGGGAGGACAAGAGGCACTCTGGGTCACCTTGGAGACAGGGAATGCATCACAATCTGCACAGGGGTTGTATACAGACCCCCATCTCAAGGGGAGCAAATGGACAAGAAAATGATAGAGGACATTCTCAAAATGGCTGAAAAAGGGGGGATACTGTTAATGGGGGACCTGAATATGGCAGATGTTAACTGGATGACATGTACTGCAGCTACATCCAAGAGCAGGGTCATTCTCGATGCCCTGCAGGGGGCAGGCCTTAGACACCCAGTGTTGGAACCCACTCGTGAGGAAGCAATACTAGACCTGGTACTCTCAAATGGAGAGAGGATCACAAATTTAGAAGTCGGTAGACATCTGGGAACAAGTGGCCACTGCACAGTGTGCTTCACAATAAGCACAACCATGGAGACAAGCCATACAAAAACAAGCATACTGGACTTTAGAAGGGCTGACTTTGGCAAAATGGGTGAATACCTGAGGAATACACTAGCAAATGGGCAAAAAGGAGGGGTGGAAGAACAATGGAGAAAAATCAAAATTGCCATTATAGAGGCAACAAGCCTTTGTGTGAAACAGATAAAGAAAACAAAGCAGAGTAAAAAACCACTATGGTTCTCAAAAGAGGTGGCGGGGAAGGTTAAGGAGAAAAAGGCTGCATTCAAAAAGTATAAGGCATCACAGAAGGAGCACGACAGGGAACTGTGTCAATTAAAGCAGAAAGAAGTGGGGAAGGCAGACAGAATAGCAAAATCCCAAACTGAGGAAAAAATAGCCAAGTCAGTTAAGAAGGGGGATAAAACCTTTTATAGGTACATTAGGGAGCATAGAAAGCTTAAGGGAGGAATAGTGAAGATTAATAAGGTAGAGGGGAGGTGGGCAGAGGGAGATAGTGAAAAGGCAGAGATACTGAATGAATACTTTTGCTCAGTATTCACAAAAGAAGATGAGGAGGAGCTACCTAAACCTGACAATAGAAGCACTCTGGGTAGGGGGGTTGACACCATTCCATTTGCAGAAGAAAGAGTCCTGAAAGAACTCCTAAAACTCAAGGTGGACAAAGCAATGGGGCCTGACGGGATTCACCCCAGAATCCTAAAAGAACTAAGGGAGGATTTAGTGACACCACTGACCACACTTTTTAACAAATCATGGGAGGATGGGGTGGTACCTGAGGACTGGAGGAGGGCAGATGTGATTCCCCTTCACAAAAGTGGGAGCAAGGCAGAAGCAGGAAACTACAGACCTGTAAGTTTGACCACAGTGGTAGGGAAAATGATGGAATCACTTCTGAAAGAAAGAATTGTTGAGTATCTAGAGGCCAGTGGGGCACAGGACCCAAAGCAGCATGGATTTACAGCAGGAAGGTCATGTCAGACGAATCTAATAGATTTCTTTGACTGGGTGACCAAAGTAATAGACCAGGGAGGGGCTGTGAATATGGCCTACCTAGACTTTAGCAAGGCATTTGACACAGTCCCGCACAAAAGATTAATAATCAAGTTAGCCAGCTTGGGAGTTGGTCCCAGGGTGGTAGCCTGGGTTGCAAACTGGCTGCACAACAGGACACAGAAGGTAATAGTGAGTGGTACACATTCCGAAGAAAGGGGAGTCACTAGTGGAGTACCTCAGGGCTCAGTACTGGGTCCAGTCCTCTTTAACATCTTTATAGGTGACATTGCAGAGGGTCTGGAGGGAAAGGTATGCCTCTTTTCAGACGATACAAAGATCTGTAACAGAGTTGATACTCAAGGGGGGGTAGAAAGGATGAGAAGGGACTTGGCAAGGTTGGAGGAATGGTCAGACATATGGCAACTTAGATTCAATGCAAAGAAGTGCAAAGTAATGCACCTGGGAAACAAGAACCCAGAAGAAGAGTACACAATAGTAGGGGAGGTACTAAGAACAACAAAAATGGAATGGGACTTGGGGGTAGTCATATCGGATGATCTAAAGGTGGGTAAGCAATGTGAGAATTCATTGAGGAGAGCCAGGGGATACTGGGATGCATAGGAAGGGGCATCACAAGTAGAAAAAGGGAAGTGGTTATCCCTCTGTACAGACAGTTGGTGAGACCCCATTTGGAGTACTGTGTGCAGTTTTGGAGACCTCATCTATGCAAGGACATAGACAGGATGGAAGCAGTCCAGAGGAGGGCAACTAAAATGGTGCAGGGTCTGCATCAGAAATCATAAGAAGAGACTGAGTGAGCTTAATATGTATACCCTTGATGAAAGGAGGGACAGGGGGGACATGATGGAAACGTTGAAGTACCTCAAGGGAATCAACAAAGTCCAGGAGGGCAGCATCTTTCAGAAAAAGAGATGTGTAAGAACAAGGGGACACAATTTAAAGATAGAGGGGGGATGGCTCAGGGGTAATGTGAGGAAATCTTTTTTCATGGAGAGAGTGGTGGATGCGTGGAACTGCCTTCCTGGGGAGGTTGTTGGGGCTAAAACAGTGGGGGAATTCAAACATGTATGGGACAGACACAAGGCAATTGTAGGGGGTGGCAGGAAGTAGGCTGTTGGTTAACTAGAATCTGCAGCTTATCCAGTAGGTACAGAAATGGGCAGACTGGGTGGGCCAAGTGGTCCTTATCTGCTGTCAAAGTCTATGTTTCTATGTTTCCCACTAGAAAGTGGAACTCTTGATAGTTGCCATTAGGCAAGACAAGATTCTGGATTTCTGTTTTACTTAGACCTCCTACTGCAGGAGTATTGTAATATAATTCTGCTTAAAGCACTAGCCCAACAGTAGCATAGTAATTTTTTTTGTAGTTTTTTTGTGCCATTTTTTCCCTTTTTCCCTTGACCTGGGACCCTGGCAGACATGCGCGTGCATTCATGGAGGCGCCAACACACTGCCAGATACTGCCTGCCCTTCTGCCCTACCCCGGCAATCACTGCTGTCCCTCCCACCTACAGTCTCATTGGACCTCTACCTGATGGGAACAGAAACTATGTGGGGCAGACAACCATCCTGTGAGGGCAGAGCTGCTGTTGACTGCTCAATCCCGATCCCTCCCTCCCTCCCCCACATGCCAGCACCTCCTGCGACCCAGGGTCATTCCAAACCCAGGTTGCCAGTGCGGTGCAAGGTAATGCATCCAGTGTCTCAGCCCTCAACACCACCGGGCCAGCTGTAGAATAGTATTTTAAGGTAATAAGTCCATCAGCCTCCCCAACCTTTACAAATCAGTATTATTAAGTATGCTGTGCATATACGTACTTACAGGGATATGTTCAGTGTTGGAATTACACTTTTGGAGTAAGTAAGCATAAGGGCGTTATCTTTAAATTGAGCCCCCCTTCCTATTATAAGTCAACGGCAGTTATGCAAGAGCTTCCAAGGTTCATTTCAGAGCAAGAGGGGCTGAGCCCTGGCAAGCCACCCCTCTAATTCCAGCACTGGATATATCACCCATTCTACTTCCCCAGGTACACTGTAAATCCCTTAGTACAGAAATTTGGCCAGGCTTTGCTTGAAAGTCTGTACTGTCTTTGTATCCATTGCTCTGCTAGAAGACTGTTCCATGCATCCATATTGTTTTTGTTGAGATCAGACCCTCCTTCCCTTCCCTTCCCAGTTGTGATTTACACACTTTTTAACTGTCAGAATTGCTTTGTCCCTCACCTCTCAGTAAGTGTCCCTGATTTCAATGACAATTGCCAGGTTAAGATGTATAGTACCTCCACCCCCACAGCACAGATCATTTGTGGGGAACTGTATCTACTTGGAGAGGGCTACTACATGTGCTTGGAGAGGGTTAACTTACACAGGAGGGACCGCCCAAAATCCACAGGCTCAGAAGGTGGTCTTACATTAAGTTGTAACCTGCACCCCAATGTCCTTGATTATGAGAGACGCTCCACAGTTTAACCCTCAAAATTGCTCTGTCCCTCACTGCTCAGTCAGTGTCCCTCATTTCAGTGACAACAGTCAGGTTGAGAGTAATTGCACCTCCAACATATATCATTTGTGGGCAAAATAAAAAAAAAATAGGTACAGGCAATGATTTTCACAGTGTTCTGTGCTTTTGTCTTCATGTTTGAGGATGTGATAGTAGTGTACCTCATTTCAGTGACAACAGCCAGGTTGAGGCCAAGGTATTGCCCCACAAAACACAAATAAAGTTCCCTCTCCAGTCCGAGCCTCAGGCCTTCTTTGCCCAGACCCAATAAGTCTACTGTAAAATAGCAGAGACCCATTTTTCTGTTCTCTGTCCTGTACTGCAGATGGAGTGTCCCCAGCTTTGTAACCTGGCCCTGATTTCACAGTCTGACTGCTATTTTAAAAAGGGTAGTGCGGTCTGGCCTTGTACTTGCTTGCTTTCTCCCAGAGACCCCTGCTCTCATGGAGACTCCGGTCAGATGGACCAAATCAGTTTATGAATGCTGGCCTCCCTGCCTGAGACTCGTCAGACTTTCTAGTCATGTTGTGGTTGTTCTTCCTTCAGCTGCTGGATCACTGTACTGCACTGACTGAAGTCCTCTCTAAGGGTCCATCATCCACCTGTAATTGCTGCTGCTTTCTTCTCAATATGCCCAGGAGCACACTCACTCTACTCCCAGTGCAAGCCTGCACTGTTGCCTCAACTCCCAGTCAGTACAGTAACCAATTGTAATGGTGCTGCTCCTGGAGAGACAAGTACCGCAATGAGGAAAGCACTAACATTTTAATTTTTAAACCTTACTCCAGCTGACTTGCTCCACACAAAGCAGCTAGTCAGTGGAGAGGTAGCTGCACCTTTCCTCACAACAGCCATTTAGCCTAGACAGTCCTCTTGGGGCTGAGAATCCAGCCAATCTGACACTATACTCCTGGCAGGCAGCAACCAATCTGAGATTGAGCTCAAGACTGCTGGTACAGATTCATGCCCCTCTCCTACTGGAGTAAAGGACAAAAAGAGAAAGAAAGTCATGCATCTAATGGCAGTATGGCTTAAGGTGCTGCCATCTGCTCCCCTGGCCGTAACTTGGTTGTGCTGCACCCGCCATTCCCGACTGCATATAATCTGCATAGAGAGGGTTATTGAGGTGAAGGTAAACAACAAAAGAGTAAGCAGAGACACAAAGTAAAAGTATAATATTTTCTTTTGCAAGCCTGCGTTTAAGCTCCTGTTTTTTGGCCCCCTTCTGGAAATCTTTTACATTTGATTGCACAAAGTGTATATCTGTAGATGGCAGTGAAATCAGCATGACTTCCCTGTCCCAGAAGCCAACATAAAAAGTAAGAGGGTATCAACCATGAGATCAGCTAGTTGCTAAGTTAGGGGCGAGTTGTATTGGGTCGAGCTGGTATACGAAAATGCAAGCTGGATGTATGTGCAGCTGCTACAATGCAATGAAAAATATAAATTTGGCTGCACTGTGCCATGCAACATTAAACAATTATTTGCACATTTCCTTAGTAATGTCTTTGACTACTAGGTCCCCCCGATTAAAGTCCACCACTGCTACATCCAGAGAAATATAAAATATAAAAAAAGAATGAAACTCCTTCTGTAATTTGGATGTTTAAGGTTCTTAGACACAGCATGAAACCAGTGTGGTAAAGTTTCTCAGCTGCTTGCCAGATGGCTTTATGCATATAAAAGGACTGAAGTGCTCTCTCATGGTAGCACATCAGTTCTTTCAACTACACGAAGTTTCCATCCGTCAAACTGTGACCACCATCATACTTAGCAATTTGTTCTGATAGTGATGAGCCCAATGCAGCTTGACCTGCATTGGACACGACACTGAGATACCTCTGAAATGCTTTGTTCATTGTAACAAAATGTTTCTTGTGCAGTGGAAGCAAATATAACATGGGGTAGAATTTGTGTTCTACTCCAGTGTTTCAAAATGAAGCTGAAATAAATCTGGGCAGCTTGTGTACGGTTCATGTTAGAAACACAGAAACATAGAATCTGATAGCAGATAAGGGCTGAAGAAGTACAATACTTTCTCACATCTCTCTCCTAAATCTACCTCCTTCCAGCTTCATAGCATGTCCCCTTGTTCTTGAGCACCTTCTTTTCTGAAAAATACTTTCCTTCTATACCTCATTTATCTCCATGTGGTATTTTGTGTTCCATATAGGTGTTTTTTTCTCCCTGTGGCAGGGTGGACGCTGCATTAGCCCCTGTTCTTATCCACCACAGCCATCTCCAGCCGCCACTGAAGTCAGGGGCTGTTTCCTCCATGAGTTACCCCCCCAGTGATGGGACCAGGAAGGCAGGACTGTCCTCTCCCCGGTCACTCATCCAGAAGTGCCCCAGTCCTGGAGTGACATAATGGACTTGCAGCTGGACAGACAAGGCTTCATAAAGCCCATGCTCCACTTTTTCCTCCTATTTCTCTCTCGGCCAACCATGACCATGCATTGAGCACATTGTGTGAGCTCAGTCTCTGTAGTGATGCTCCAGGTGCTCTGAAGATGGAGCCCTCCCCCTAGATGTAACCTACCTACACCTCCCACTGGATTCCTCCATGTGGCAGTTGAGCAGCACACCACAGAACCCCCCCCCGAGGGATAACAGCTGTCCTCTGGACAGTTGATTGTCCCTCCCAGCTGACCTCTGGCAGCTTGAATCTGTTCCCAAACCCAGGTCACCAGCATTGCAGTAGATAAGGCACTTTATAGCGCCTCTTGTTCCGCGCCACTGGGCTGGTCCCCATCAGGTATTTTAAAAGTCTCTATCATATACCCCCCTCTCCCTCCTCTGTTTTGGACTGTACATACTGAGGTCATTTAGTCTTTCTTCATATGGCTTTTGATGCATGCCCTGCACCATTTTAGTTGCCTTCCTCTGGACTGCCTCCCCTCTGTTTATGTGCTTCCAATGATGTGATCTCCAGAACTGGACACAGTACTCAAGGTGAGGTCTTACCAGTGGGAAATATGGGAGTGGGCAGGACAGTAGTGTGGTGGGTGGGTAATTGGCTGGGTGGCAGGACACAGAGGGTGGTGGTAAATGGCTGTCACTCCACAGAGGGAAGAGTGACCAGTGGAGTGCTGCAGGGATCAGTGCTGGACTGGTCCTATTTACCATCTTCATTGGTGACATTGTGCAGAACCTAGAATGCAGAATTTCCCTATTCACTGATGACACGAAGCTCTGTAGCAGAGTGTAAATGACAGAGGATGTAGGCAGAATGAGGAGGGACCTGCAGAAGCTTGAAGAATGGTCAAGGGTTTGGCACTTGAAATTTAATGCAAAAAAGTGCAAAATAATGCATATGGGGCATGTAAATCCTGAAACAACATATCAGTTTGGGGTGAGGATATAGCATGCACCAAGCAGAAAAGGGACTTTAGGGTTATCATCTCTGATGACCTCAAGGTAGGAAAACAGTGCAACAAGGAGGCAGGTAAAGCAAATAGGATGCTGGGATGCACAGGCGGGGGCATCACCAGCAAGAAAAGAGAAGTCATAATTCCACTATACAGACACTAATGAGGCCCCACCTGGAGTACAGTTTCCAGTTCTGGAGACCTTACCTATGTATGGACATAGACAGGGTGGAGAAGGTCAAGAGGAGGGCAACAAAGATGGTAGAGGGATTGCATCACAAGTTCTATGAGGACAGGCTGGAAGACTTGAATATGTACTCCCTGGAGGAGAGAAGGGAGAATGGGGATATGATAGAGATATACAGATAACTTACAGAGAGGAAGAGGGTGCAGGAAAACACTATTTTCCAGCAAAAAAGGTGTTCCACGACTAGAGGCATGGGATGAAGTTGGAGGGAGTGCGATTCAGAGGAAATGTGAGGAAGAATTTCTTCACAGAAATGTGGTGGACAAGTGGAACACCCTACCTGAGGAAGTGGTGGGGGCTGAAACAATCATGGGATTTAAGAATGCATGGGATAAACAGAAGGGAATCCTGGGGGTCAGGATAAGGGGCAACAGATGTCTAGACAAACTCAAAGTAATCTTACGAGCTCAAATGGGCAGACTGGATGGGCCATAGGCCCTTATCTGCTGACAGTATCTATGTATTTATGTATCTATGTAACCCCGCACCCCTGCCTTTTTGCAAACAACAGGTGGTATGCTGTTGAAGCTGACAGCAGTACCAAGTGGAGACTGGGTTTGGGGAGGACTAGGTTACTCGGCACAAGGGCTAGGTTTGGCTACTCTGCACAGGGGCACCCAAGTAAATCCGAACACAGGAAGCAATAACTGTAATGTCAAATACCAGGGATGGGATTCTAAAGTGTGGCTTTTATTTAAATCCAAGCAGAACAAAACAAAGCATAGACGGATCCCCACGGGGCTACATTCCTGGTAATGCAGGTTAAGAGAAACAGAACACTTCCTCAACACTTCAGCCCTCAGGCTCTGGACCCACCAGGCACACAGCCCAGACTTGCATGCTGCTTTGGGTACACAGCCCGACTTGTACACTATTTGGGGATTTCCCTGGCTCGGCTCCCCTGCCGGCCACTCGAACACTTTCCATTTGACATGGACACATTTTCCGGTGGCTTCCTAAACCACCTTAGAGCCTTTGACTCCATAAGGGAAATTTCCTTTTAAATCCCATGTCTGGGTACTTTTCTCAGCACTGGCCAAGTGTCTGAGGGAATGTAAAAGGGCCACAGAGCAAATCCATAGAGGTGAATTTGGTTACTACTGATTGGGGGTCTCCCACCTCTAGCTTCCACAATTCATACCCGGCCATTTCTCTGGACATTAAACATCTCTTTCTGAAAAGCTTGGCAGTGTAGATTAAAGGGTAAATGCATAGCACATTTCCTCTACATGTCTTGGCTTTCCCCTTGTACTAGACTCGAACATACTTAAACATCTCTTTCTGAAAAGCTTGGCAGTGTAGATTAAAGGGTAAATGCTAGGCACATTTCCTCTACATGTCTCGGCTTTCCCCTTGTGCTAGACTTGAACATACTTTTACTTGGCTTAGCCTATTCCTCTAGGCCTCCCACTGATTAAGCCATCCAATCCCCACTTTACAATAGTTCAGGTGAAACATAGGCCCTATGTAAGAGCAGACTCACCCTTTGGTTGCAGGTGCCCCACAGGTGATTCTTGACAGCTTCTGGTGCCGCAGCACAGCTTAGAAAAATAAGGCAGCTTCTTCCCTAGCCGGAATCAAGAGGGTTGCCCCTGGAATAACAAGCAAACCTTTCCACCCCCATCCCCTCAGGGATGGGGCAGAGAGACCAGTAACAGCGGTCTCCACCACTTCACGAACAGCTTACTGTGTTCCTCTTTACGGAAACAAACACCTCTCCTTAAAGTAGCTCATATCAGAGCTTTAGGCTCCAAGATCCTGTGCACAGACTGCTGTGCTCTTCTTCAAGACTGCTCACACACAACTCCCTTCAAAAACTCCCAACATTCTAGCCTAACTCCCAACTGCAGATTCCAATGTGGCTCATGCAGCTGCGAAAGTTCTATGGTGATGTCATCCCTCAGTCTCAGCTGAGACTGAGAACAGAGTGAGACGGTGTGAAATCCATTTAACTGGAGTTTCACAAGCTGCCTTCCCTGCCTACCACTAGGTCTTACTGGGATTCTAGTATCCCCGGGTAACATGGGGGTTACACTCACCCTAGGCCAGGAAAATGACTGTCCGCAGTCATTATTTACCTGGCTTAGGCCATCCCACCCTATGTACTACCTGCGGAGGGGGGTGATCAGGCTCCCTCCTACCATGTGCTAGCACAGGCAGGCAACACTAAGGGCCTAGAGGCCTTTGGCTGACATATCAGCCTCTACTCTATCCACTAACTAGGGATGCCTAGTGGCTCTGATAGAACTGTCCAGAGCCTAGCCCTAATAGCTCAGAACTGCAACCCCTACTGCAGGTCAGGGCCAAAGCCTGTCTATCCCCGCTAGCCCTCTAGGGAAAACCCATCTGCCTTTAACTCAGATCCCAAAACAAAACAAACAGGGGACCTCCCCGACCTTGGGCACCCTGCAACCACACACCAGGAACTAATACCATACCATTACATTACTCCCTCACTCCCCCACAACCACACCTGTGGAAAGAAAGGGTTACTACAGTAACTACAACAATAACAACAACAGTATTTTAATTACTACACACTAAAGCACTATTGAGGAACTCCGATGAGCCCCTCCTCCTCTTCTTGTCTTCTCTTCTATCTTCTTCAGGAACACCTGCAAGAAAAAAAGAAAGACAACACACACTCCTAATCTGCATACACAGTCTGTCTAAACCCCTACCATCTAAACACTGAAGAATCCCAAAAATATTTTTTTTTTTAGAAAAGGTAGAAAAACAGGATATACACTAGAAAACAGTAGAAAACAATGACATTATTTACAATACACATTTGGGGGATGGAGTGCCCTAAAAGTCCCATCTAGTGACCACAGTGCCCGAAGGCTAGTCCATTAAAGAGTCTCTCCTGGGCCGGAGCCCAGTGAAGCACGGTTCTAGCAGGCCAAAGTCCCGAAGGGGAGAGTCTTTGAGGATAGTTCACACATCTGGAGTCTGCTAGTGTAGGTTGTGTACTGCAATGTCATAAGGATAAAAAAGTTTGGACTTACCAGCCCCTTGTAGAATGAACAATGGCACTGACCTGCTCCTCGGCCGAAGACTCTCCTTGGCAGCATTCTTCCGATACAGCTGGGGGGACATCTTCTGGGAACTACAGGAGGGCACATCTGGAAACTGCTGGGTTGATGTCATCTCTGGAGATGGAACCTTGGAACAGGAACAAAAAGGAAAACAGCTGGTCTGACGTCATCCGATTACCAGGTGATGGATCAGGATACAGCTGGGCAGGCATCCTCTCTGGATCTGAAGTCATCTGGTGGGCCAGTCGATGGATTCTGGAAAGTCAGTACACTGTAGAACTGATGAATGTGGGGCACCTGAGTCCTGGATGTCCATACTGGCAGAACAACAAAGGCACTGCAATGGCTGGTGTGGCAGCACTGACTACCACTGCTCTGCTTTCCATCTGGTAGGCACGGGCACATTTGCAGGGAGGTCTTTGCATTGAGGCCAATAGCACAACGGGTCAGGATCTTGAATTATTACCCCATCTAGGTGCACATAATTCACACTGTGAAAGGTTTCGCATCCCTCTCCATCCACTATTCGAACAGTGTCCATGAACAGTGTCCTGCCTCTTTTCCACTGACTGTATTTTTCATGAAACATTCTGTTCCTGACATGCTTGTCTGCACCAGGATGCATACATTTCATTGCTTCAGCCTAAATCCAGGATTTCCTGCTGTTCTCAAACTCCTCCCAGTCTCTCCGTGGAAAGGTAGGAAAGGACATCCCATAGATTTCATTCATCTTCCTACGAACCAGTCTCTCCTCTTTACTAGCTTTGGTCAACCTGAGACAGCTGGCCTGGCTTTGGGTCGGCCAGTCCTGGTTCTGCCAGCTACGCATTCTCAACGAGACAAAAAATGGATCCCTGACTTCTTCTTCTTGCACAGCCAGGACAGTGGCATCACCACTCTCTTCCATGCATTCCTCTGAGGCAAAAGCTTGAGGCAGTGTACCCGTTCCTTTTTCACAAGGTCACATAGGTTCCCCCCCCCCTTCTTCTTCCTTACTGAGAATCTGTGTCCAGGAGTGAGCAGTCATCCTCACTCCTGAGACTATCCACTCTTCGCTGGGCGCAGAGGTCGATACCTCCCATTCAAAGGCCTCCCTCATCTCATTTTCTCCTATGAGACTTGGGCTAGGCCCCCCCCTCTCCAAGGGTCTACTGATGCTCTGTCTGAAATATCTCTCTGTGATCTAGCACCTGAAACATCAGCATATTGTTCTGTCTGCAAATCTACACCCTCTAGCTTTGTGCCACACTCCCCCGAGGGGCCTTTCCAACAGGCTTCACCTGGTGCTGTGTGCCGCCAACTGCAAATTCTTGAACTTTTGTCCAGTTGGGAGCCAAAAGAATCTTGGGCACTTTAAACAAGCCATATTTCTCTAAGCACCCTGAACAGTGAGGTACCATGAAGACATCCCTTCCAGCATTTAAGCATATTAAACACACTTGCACTGGGTATCCAGGAATCGCCACATGAGAAGGCAGTTGTCCTCCATAGTAACACCTCTCAGTGTCCCTTAACTTGTTTACTTCTGCTGCTACCATAGCCCGGGCATGATCCTGGTAGCGGTCTGGTCCTGAGGCCATGACTGCAGGAAAAAACAAACAAATGCTCACTGTTACTAAAAGTCCCACTTCACTGAACAGTTTCTTTCATTTTTAAAATGGCTCCTCTGCTGCTGTGTTTACATTACTACCTCACCCTGTAATGGCAGCGGCAGCACTCCTACGCATCAACATTCAGAAATTGGGTCAAGCCACTGCGCATCCGATTTATATACACTACTGATAACTTTGCTCAAAACTGCACAAACTTGCACTGTTCTTTTTCCTAGCACATTTATATGATTTGCCACGGACTTTTCACTAGCTGAAATCATTGCTTTAGCTCACGGTCCCTTAAAGCCTCAGATATTTTAAGCACAGGATTGCCTGTAATTAGTGCTGCATATTTTGTTACAATTCACAGTCTCTTTCATGGCTTTGAAACTTTATGCTAACGCTGAACCCATAACTATGCTCACAGTCAATGGCTTGACAAACTTGCTCTTGCTGGTAAAACTTGACACTGTCTTTATTTGCAAAGCGACTACACTGCTGCACACAGATTCAGCTGGCTTTTGGCAAAAAATCACTGTTTTGAGCAATTATTACTGTTGGTACTCACTGTTATCAGTAGCTGTTTGCTGCGATGGAAAATGGCCTGCAGACAGTCTTGGAAGCCTCAGAAAGGAAGCGGGTTGGCAGTCCTGCCGATCGTCTCTCCGATCACCACACTCACAATCCAGTCGATCGAGATGGGGTTAAGCCCGATTTTAGCCAGAAAAGTCTGTTTTTTATACTTTTACAGCGCATTTTAATCACCGCGACACTCCTCCACTAAGCCAGTACATGCACTCCACTCACACTCCCTCTCGAATGCTGGGCAGTCATTGTAGAGCTGGCTGGGGGGCCGGACTGATTACAGCCTCACCAATCACACAACGCCATGCAAATGAGCCTCTTTCCCTCGCGAGTGCTCTTCTCTTCACGCCGATCATTGAGCAGACAAATTTAAACTGCAGAAACCACTTTTTTTTTTTTCATATTGACTCCACGGTGGGAGCCCATTTCAACTTTGTCATGGCCATTAACACAGCAAGTCTCTCAGTTCACTAAAAAGCATTTCCAACGTCCAGGGCACAATTTTCCTGTTGCTACCCCTAGTTTTCCACACTTTTCTTTGTCACAACAGTTTTTTAAAAGCTGGAAAAATGCTGTAAATTTTGCTGATGCAGGACATGGGCATACTCTTTCAGCTTTACTGCTCCTTGATAGAACAGTTGGCATTTTAACAGAAGCATATGGACAACAGCACACAGCGACACGCTAGTTAAGCTTGCTTCAGCTTTTTTGGGCTACCCACTGCCAGGCAACCAAAATGCTAGCCCCTTGCCCTAGCACCTTTCCTCCCTAATTTAAAATCCAAAGCGGTGCCTCCATTTTGTAACCCTGCACCCCCTGCCTTTTTGCAAATGACAGGTGGTATGCTGTTGAAACTGACAGCAGTACCAGGTGGGGACTGGGTTCGGGGAGGACTAGGTTACTCGGCATAAGGGCTAGGTTTGACTACTCTGCACAGGGGCACCCAAGTAAATCCGAACACAGGAAGCAATAACTGTAATGTCCAATACCAGGGATGGGATTCTAAAGTGTGACTTTTATTTACATCTAAGCAGAACAAAACAAAGCATAGACGGACCCCCACAGGGCTACATTCCTGGTAATGCAGGTTAAGAGAAACAGAACACTTCCTCAACACTTCAGCCCTCAGGCTCTGGACCCACCAGGCACACAGCCCAGCCTTGCACGCTGCTTGGGTACACAGACCAACTTGTACACTATTTGGGGATTTCCCTGGCTCGGCTCCTCTGCCGGCCACTCGAACACTTTCCATTTGACATGGACACATTTTCCGGTGGCTCCCTAAACCACCTTAGAGCCTTTGACTCCATAAGGGAAATTTCCTTTTAAATCCCTCATCTGGGTACTTTTCTCAGCATTGGCCAAGTGCCTGAGGGAAAGTAAAAGGGCCACAGAGCAAATCCGTAGAGGTGAATTTGGTTACTACTGATGGGGGGTCTCCCACCTCTAGCTTCCACAATTCATACCTGGCCATTTCTCTGGACATTAAACATCTCTTTCTGAAAAGCTTGGCAGTGTAGATTAAAGGGTAAATGCACAGCACATTTCCTCTACATGTCTTGGCTTTCCCCTTGTACTAGACTCGAACATACTTAAACATCTCTTTCTGAAAAGCTTGGCAGTGTAGATTAAAGGGTAAATGCTAGGCACATTTCCTCTACATGTCTTGGCTGTTCCCTTGTGCTGGACTTGAACATACTTTGACTTGGCTTAGCCTATTCCTCTAGGCCTCCCACTGATTAAGCAGTCCAATTCCCACTTTACAACAGTTCAGGTGAAACATAGGCCCTATGTAAGAGCAGACTCACCCTTTGGTTGCAGGTGCCCCACAGGCGATTCTTGACAGCTTCTGGTGCTGCAGCACAACTTAGAAAAATAAGGCAGCTTCTTCCCTAGCCGGAACCAAGAGGGTTGCCCCTGGAATAACAGGCAAACTTTTCCATCCCCATCCTGTCAGGGATGGGGCAGAGAGACCAGTAACAGTGGTCTCTACCACTTCATGAACAGCTTACTGTGTTCCTCTTTTGGCGGAAACACACACCTCTCCCTTAAAGTAGCTCGATATCGGAGCTTTAGGCTCCAAGACCTTGTGCACAGACTGCTGTGCTCCTCTCTTCAAGACTGCTCACACACAACTCCCTTCAAAAACTCCCAACATTCTAGCCTAACTCCCAACTGCAGATTCCAATGTGACTCATGCAGCTGCGAAAGTTCTATGGTGATGTCATCCCTCAGCCTCAGCTGAAACTGAGAACAGAGTGAGACGGTGTGAAATCCATTTAACTGGAGTTTCACAAGCTGCCTTCCCTGCCTACCACTAGGTCTTATTGGGATTCTAGTAACCCTGGGTAACAGGGGGGGGTTACATCTATATGGGGGAAACACCATCTCCCTCTTTCTGCTGGTGATACCCCCTTCCCGTGTAGCCCAGCATCCGACTAACCTTCCCCACTACCTTGTCGCACTGCCTGGCCACCATTAGGTCATCCAATATGATTACCCCCAGCTCTCTTTCCTGCTTGGTATTCATCAATGTCACTCCACCCATTTTGTACTTTGTCCATGGGTTTCTGTGGCCCAAATTGCAATTTTTTGCATTGAAACCCAGCTGCGTACTCTTGAGCACTCCTCTAGTTTTCTCAGGTCTCTGCTTATCCTTTCTACCCCCACAAAGCCACCCTATTGCAGATCATGGTGTCACCCATAAAAATGTAGACTTTCCCTTCCAGCTCCTCTGTAACATTACTTATAAAGACATTAAAGAGGACTGTATTCTGCTTCAAGAGAATGGGGGTCACTCACACTCAGTATAGTAAAATGACATGCATTAATAAAAGTTATGGTCATTTTATTTGATCTTTTAAGCTATTTGACTGTTATTTAAATTTTGACATTGCAAAACATTTTAACGTTCTTTATGCAGCAGAGCTCTAACCCCACCCAACCAATGCCACGAATGCATAAGTCAGGTCTCTTTATTTGTACACCAGCTTATTTGTAGAATGCTTTCCTTAGGCTCAATAATTCTTAAAGCACAATACTCCAGTGTTGTAGAATGCAGCTGAAGGAAAACTGGTCAGCTTCTGCCTCATTTCTATTCTGCCTTGTGATCACACATATTTGGGGGCAAAGATAGCAGTTAAAACATTTTCTAAAATAGCAAAACAACATTTTATTAAATGAACAGTTTGTTTGATCTTTCAAGTGGTCTTTCTTGGTGTTGAGACACAAGACTTGGGGGTTTCAAATAACAGTATTACACACCTCTTTGACTATACTTAAAAATTAAATTTTCAGGAAACTTGAAAGTTCATTGTAAAGGAGGTGATTACACTGGGAGAGGACACAACCATGACCAAAAGTCACTAAATGTGATGGGTTTGAATGGAAAGTCCTTTGGTCCTACATTCAGGTGTGGAAAGCTAAGAGACTGAGAGATGACTCTCAAGATCACCTAAAAGACGAGGTGCATCCAGTGCAAGCCAGTCCAGCCCCAAAATCAGACTAGGACTGGGTCACCCCTTTCCTATGCTCCCTCTCAATACCCAGTAGTGTCTGAAATCAGACCCATGCCGCCAGCCAGACCAGGACCAGTGGCTATGCCCTGTACTGTTCCCACCCAATACTCAGTAACTTAAGTCTCTGAACTTGGACCAGTCACCCTGTTTTCTTCCATTCCCGAGTAGATAAACCTAGTCCCTGAAATTGGACCAAAACATATATGCCTTGTTCCCTATCCTCAACTATATGCCTAGTCCCTGGAATCAGCCCAGACTGGGGACCATGTTCTGTTACATTCAGTTCCCCAGTAACCTATTTGTGAAATTGGACAGTCCAGTTCCCCAGTAACCTTTTTGAGAAATATGACCAGGTCCAGAGGTCATGCCCTATTTTGTTCCCTCCAGATCACCAGTAACCTACTTGTGAAATCATACAGGATTGATAGCCGTGCCCTTTTCTGTTCCTCCCTGATCCTCTGATTATCGACAGTTTAGTTTCCGGGCTCTGAGCATGTATTGCCCCCCACCCCACCCCATCCAAAACAGTCTTGTCCTAAAAGTCAAAAGGTAGACAGTGAACAGATCCTATCCCCTCTTGCTGCTCAGAAACCTACTCCTAAAACAGGATAGGAGACTGCGACCCAACCCTGTTCTGCCCCATTTTGTTTGATATCTATCTTCCCAATAGGTGCATAATCCTTGTATTTAGACGAGTAGTGGTTTTTATACCTGGTTTTTAGCTTTTCTCTGTTAGCAATTCTCATTGTCAGAGCCCCAGTCAGACATTTAACGAGGATGGGCTGCCATATCTAGACCATATCCAGAGTCGAACAGCACTGTATGGGAGCAAAACCAGGCCATCCTCAGGCTAGTGGACAAAGCTACCAAATAACAGCAGAGTTCATGAACAAGACTTTCAGTGCAAGCCAGCATTTATATAGAAGGGGCACATCAAGGATAAATGAGGCATGCTGTGTCAGTCAGATAGAATGAGCCCAAGGTAACCCTACCCACTAAATGAGCTCAGTTCCATCATTTGATTTGCTATGCATTTCTGATTGCACATTTTCACATCCCCTATCCAAATTATGGTAAAGCAGCTGATTTCGGTCCTGACTGGGGCATACTGTTCTCTGTTGCCCATGTGACTTGTTTTGAGGGAAGGCAGTAGGAGGCAGTATAGCACAGTGGTTTAAGGCTCTGAGCTGCAAACCTGGAGACCTGGGTTTGAATCCCACAGCCCCCACTTGCATACTGTGTGACCCTGAACAAGTCACTTAACTTCCTTGTGCTCCCAGGTCACAAAAAAGGAAGGGTAGGGAAGGGAAGGGAAGGGAAGGGAGTTGATTGGAGTACAGCCCTTAAAATATATATAAAAACTAGAATTGACATTTGGGAGATCTGGGGATCTGAACCTGATTCTAAGATGCTAACTGTTCTCTAATGATGAGTGATAAGAAGAGGACTGACTGATGCAGACAAAAAGGAAACAACATTGAGTATCCTGGCAGCATTTCACAAATTTGCTTCCTGTCTCCATTTATGCAAATGACAGGACTGAAGCACTGTCTCATTGGCACGCTTCATTCCTTTCAACTTCAGAAAGTTTCTGACCATCAAACTGTGATCATTGTTATACTCAGCTTGTGTGGTTATTGGCTTGTCAGTGACGAGCCCAGTGCAGGTTGTCTTGCATTGGACATGACACTGACACTGACACACCTCTAAAATGTCATTCCTTGTAACAAGACAGTTCTTGTGCACATGCAAGCAGAAACAAAAATGGCATTTGGATTACATTTTCAGAGTACTGCAAGTGGAAGGCAACCCAAAGTGTGTCTGGTTACAAGGAACCAGTGCTAGCGTCTGTGACACTGAGAGTCTCTGAATAATTCATTAAAGTAAACAAAACTGCTCCTGCCACTGTCAGTAGTCTGTTGTACTTTAAGTGGAAGTGTATATGAATGCAGTGATCGAAAATTAAGTCATGTACCTGTCAACCCATGAAAAATGATATTTGTGACATGGAGACCTATTTTCAAATGGGCTGCACCACCTCAAGGGACATGCTGCACAGGGGTTGCCGCAAGTGGCAAGCCCCCTGCCACAAGTTTCTTGTGGCAACACAGCACAGTTATGCCAGCTATCCCCTGGTGTACATTTGCATCTGTCAGGGTGCCTTTTAATGGGGCTTGCGCAACAGCTTTGGTGCAAGCTGCTGTAAAAAGGGCGCACTGTCGCAACTTGCTTCCTGGGTATGAAAATTGGGCACAGGTTGTGGCAAACACCATGATGCAGCTGTGTAAAATTGTTGTGTGGACACAGGGCTTGGTTGCATGCCCTGCGTCCCCTTTTGAAAATAGGGTCTATGGCCCAAAAGTTGCAATAGAGAAGAACAGCACTTCACCTGAAACAGAAAGCTTTGGAGGTAAAAGAACAAGAAAAAAAAAAGAAAACAAATCCACAACCCTCTTTGCAGTCTTTCCCGCCCATCCCTACCCAACCCCCAACCACTGAAGATTGTCCTTTTGTTCCCCAACCCTTGAAGTACTCATCTCACCCTCTTCCAACACAAGTCCTGGAACAGTTATGTGTATTTAGCATTCGTTTAATATAAAATTACATAACAGTCTCTAAAACACATACGATTCACTCCACCCTTGTAGGAATTAACAATCCCACCCTCCACAACCAAGTCCAACCCAGTATTCAAAACTCTTGACACCCACCTACCCTCTAGATACCCATCCCACCTGCCTCCCTCTATGACACCCAGAAAAAAGGATGCAGATTAGGTCCCAGAGAGGGTGACAGGCATAGCCCTTCATTCATCTTGGCTGACCACATCTAATGAATGAAACCACATGCTCCATCTAGAAGAAGGGTGTCATAAGATTATTTTATTACTCTGTGCTGATGTATGAGTTTTGGGCCTAGTGCTGAAAAGTGAAAAGGATGTCCAGGTCTTTGTTTAAAAAGACAGTTCACTGAAAGCTAATAATTAAGGTTGTGCCTTTAAATCTGTGTTCTGTTTTCAAAGGAGTCTACAAAGGTGAAAAGCAACAGTGTGTCAGGAGTTGTCTTTTTGTTGTCTCCATTGTACATGTTGCAAGGGTAGACAGGGACGGGGTTCATTTTGCTTATTTCCCACCACAGCCCCTACACAGCAACTCTCAACAGACAGTCCCAGCTTGCCATTCCCAAGTAAACTACTACCCAGCAGCTCGAATAGGGAGCAGAAAGGGCACTCTAGTGGGCAGGACATTGCTGTAGGCTAACAAGCCTGAAACATAATTGCTTGAGCATTTTGTCTGGTCCACACATTCCTCAGCCTACGGAACCAGAATAGAAGGGGTCAGGTGTCATGAGCTATACTCTGTTTCTCTTGTGACCCTCAACACGGCAACTTTTCAATGATTGTCTGGGCTGACCAGCTTGAACCCATGTCTACTTCCTGGTGGCACCAGAAAGGAGCAGTAAAGAAGTCTAGCAAAAAGGGCACTGTGTCAGAGTAAAAGGACGGCAGCAACCTTTTTTGGGTCACTCTGCCCTGGACCACATGGTTCTACTTTGTCCTCTTTTAGCTTATGTGACCAAACCAACAATGTGATCTGCACTCCACTCCCCATGCAGCTTCAATCACAACAACTATCTATGAACAGTCTCAGCTCACCAGCTCCAATCCATGCCTACCTCCCAGTGTCTCCATTTAGGAACAGGAGAGGTGCTCCAACAAGTGGTAATCTATCCCAGAGTAGCGCAGGGCAGACAGAGAGAGGAAAAAATTTGCTCATACTGAGCATTTACTGTAATATTTAAAAATCTATGTTCTGTTGACTTAACTATTGCTCTAATCTGCATTCTGTTAAGCATTCAGCTATCAACAGTTCAGTCACAGCATGGTTCAGCAAATTTTATAAAGCTATATATGCCCATTAACTATTTAGCATATAAGAATAATGGCATTAATCCACTTAATACCTTATCTCCCTCACATTGCCTAAGCTACTGTCTCTTTGAAACATAGTCAATGCCAACAGAAAAAGACTTCTGGTCCATCCAATCTGCCCGTGGTTCCCTGTCTATTCCCTGAGACCTAATTGTCACTCAGGGTACTAGCCCACTCTGCCCTCCCTATTCTCATCCCTGCTACTATTACCCTGAGTAGCCACTGTAGCCTTCACTCTGTTCCAACTATACTTGATACCATAAATGGTTTGGATCTTACCACCGCGGAGGGTGGACTGTTCCAATGTTCCTCCACCCTCTCTCTAAAATGATACTTCTTGAGGGGTGTGGCCTAACCATTGGCAATATGGCAGCACAGTTTTCTAGCTCTTACCTTATTGAGGACCATACCTGCAAAATCCACCATCCAATGCTTAGCTGTGGAGGAACAATCACAGGGAACTAAGCCAGACTGCTGCAGAATAAAACAGTTGCTTTATTTTCTGTTCTTCTTACAGACTTTTGAAAACAAATCAGTTTCTTCACAGGAGCCTTCACTCACTTCGCTAAACATGCCGGCCACACTGCCTGTAGTCTGAGACCCTGCAACAATCCAGAGCATGTTTGCACAATTAATGTCCAAAATGGACACTGTACTGCTTGCCTCTGACAAAACTACATCTGTGATCCAAAATATGAAGGGCCACTTGCAACTCATCGAAGACTCTGTATCCTCCCAACAAAAGGAAGTGAATGAGTTGAACAGCACTGTATGGGAGCAAAACCAGGCCATCCTCAAGCTAATGGACAAAGTGGAAGACCTAGAGAACTAGAGCAGGTGAAACAATCTCCGGTTCCTAGGCTTCCCTGAGGGAGCGGAAATGAGGGACCTGAGCAGCTTTCTTCAACATGTCCTACCAGGCATTTTAATGTGGAACCCGCCGCACTAGTTGGACATCGAGTGGGCTCACCGGTCTCTGGCCCCACTTCCCAATGCCGGGGACAAACCATGACCTATCCTGTCCATTTTCTTAATTTCAAGATGAAGGAACTGATAATGGAAGTGGCCCAGACACAGGGACAGCTCTTTTGGCAGAACCACAGAATTTATATCTATCAAGACTATTCAAAGGAACTTTCGGACTAAAGGAGAGCTTATAGGGAGGTCCGCTGAATCCTGCATCATGTGGGAGTCAAATTCGCCCTACGTTACCCAGTGGTCATGTGCTTCACACATAACGGAGTCCTTCACAACCTTAACTCCCCAGAAGCTACAATGGAGTTTTTGTAGAGGATCTCTCCAAGGGAAATACAACAAATGCAGAGATCCTTCAGACAGCAGAGGTAGCCTGGATATGTGGAGACACAGCAGCGCACCGAACACAGGAAGGGAGACATTGCAGCAGGCAGGCCTAAATCTGATGAGGCTTGGTCTCTTCCCCCCCCTCAAGAAGTGTAAAAGGCAGAACTCTAAAGCATATGACAGGAGAGAGTAACCTATGTCCAGAGAGCTGAACGAGATCCCCGAGAGAGCCATCCTGACTCTGGCACTGGAGAAACCTATGGAAACATTCTACATGGAGAAGAGATATGATATCCTGAGAGGCTCATAACTCCAGAGGAACTGACCCAACACTGGTCAGAATTTCTGCAATCAAAGGCAACAGAGGCCTACACAACAAACTCGACATCAGAGGACTCCTAGGCCTTCAGGGTGACCACGGAGGAGATGGAGCACACAGAGACTGACATAAGACAGCCCACGTTGCCAGACCTGGTGCAGGAGGAATGGAAGGAAGACAGCCAATCTCAGAAAAAACAACCAGGAAAAAAGTAATCAGATAGGTGCGCTGCTTGCATACTTTTGTGGGTTTTGAGGGGGGTTGGAGGAGGGAGTTTTTTTCAGGCTATGCGGGGACAGTACCCAGGAAGATAGCACTACATCCCCTCAGAGAAGCAGTGCTCAAAGGGGAGACAGGGGGTACTAGAGGCCTCCTCACACACCCAATAACTGGTCTAGACTCTTGACCCCCCCCGATCTCTTCTTGGCTCACAACCTACAGAGCAAGGTGCACAGCCGAATAACTGGAATAAGAACTAAATGTATGATATTCACTAATGGCACATAGGAGGGCTTTTTGGCAGCATTTTTCTTTTTTATTCATTCATTGTTTGCACTACAAGTATCTAAACGAGGGGGAGTTCAGGGAGCCAGAACTGCATGGGGGCTGTGGGGAGTTGTAAGACTGGGGGGGAGGGGATGTGAAATATAAGCATATGCCCCCCCCCACAGTATGCACTCATGGTCTAGGAGGGTGTGAGCTGGAAAGTCACCCCCCCTCCACCAGACTCACCAGGCATGCTACATCATGGAACCCTCACTATAAGAGGACCATCTGCATCAGGTGCAGGAACAGAACTTGATGGAGGGCAACTGAATATTAGGTAAATCTTTATTGTTGGTTGGGGCACGCAGGATACGAGCCACAAACAACCCCACAGTCTGAGTTTAATTAGAGATAACCTTGAGAAGGTCCAGAGATGGAAATTGCTACCTCTGGTCAGACAAGCTAGCCAAGGCAAATTCTCAAGTCGCCAGAGAGTGGAAGACCCTAGAGCAATGAAGCTGGCCTTGTGCAACTTCCAGCTGCTGGCTGGGAGCTTCAGCTACCCATCCAGAAAGAAAGAAGCATAAATACTGTAAATAGTTTGGTTGTATGTTTAAAGTTTGAAGTAAATGGGTCATACATGGAATCAAAGACAAAAGAAGGAATGAAGCTAACCAGAGGAAGAGGGTGCACACAGAAATTACTGTAATCTGTCAAATTATGTCTCTGGGTGCATTGCGTGGGGAACATGTTCAGCTCACAGCCTGTAGGTCTACTACAGTATCCATACTCATAAAGTACATGATAGACTCAAATAGGTTAGGTTAATTTAATTACATGGAACATTAGGGGGCTTAATACCCCGATCAAACGCAAAGAAGTTATCTTGAGACTGAAGAGGCTGCGAGCAGACCTGCCCTTCCTGCAGAAAACTAAATTAAGCAAAGAGGATCATATGAAGTTGCAAAAGGAATGGGTGGGACAGGTCCTGAGTGCTTCGGCTCCAACATTTGGAAAAGGGGGTAGCTATCTAATTCACAAGGCCCTTCACTGGAAGGTGGTCATATCTGCCAGGAACCCAGGGGGCAGGTGGATACTTGTGCTGATGGATACCCCCAGTGGGCAGGTCCTCTTGGGTAACATTTATGATCCTAATGAGGATAACCCAGTATTCTACCATACCCTTGTCCAAGAGGTGGGGGCTGTAGTCCAAGTCACAACCCCAGTCCTGCTGGGGGATGATTTCAACATGACTTTAGTACCTTGATGAACAGAACTGGGGCCCACATAGAGCCACATATTAGGAGCATATTGGCACTGAAACAACTGATGGAGGACACAGGCCTAGAGGATGTATGGCGATTACTCCACCCACGAGAGAAAGACAACACCTTCCATTCACCAGCACATGGCACGCACAGCAGGCTGGACCTAGGGCTGGCATTGCCCACTTTAACACAGGCAGCTGTGGAATCTAAAATGCTCCCCACAATCATTTCTGACCATGCCCCAGTACAGTTACTAATCCTATGAGACCCCCCATTACCTAGGTCCAAAATGTGGTGTTTAGACACCCTCCTCTTAAGGGTCCCAAATTACATATCCTAGGTTAAAAAAGAGACCTCTCTCTTCCTCAAATAAAATCCCACTAGAGATATCACACCAGGTACTACATGGGAGGCTTTCAAAGCCACCCTAAGGGATCACATTATAGGATATGCCACTGAACGCAGAAAAGAAAGAGAGCAACACCTATCCAAAGTAGAGAAGGATCTCAAATAGGCCTAAGACAGGTTTAAGGCACTCCCACATGCTGACTACCACTCCCCTGCATGCCGAAGTATTTTAGATCTCTGGATGGTGATTAATGAGTTACTGATGAGGAAAACAGAAATATCTCTGCTCAGTCTGCACCACAGGTACTGGGAAGGGGGGGAGGGGAAGTCCTTGCATACAGGCTTCGCAAACAACGGACTGAAAAGCATATTTTGAGGTTAGTGGATGGGATGGGCCAAATCAAAACCAACATGAGGGAAATAAATAGTATAATGACAGAATTCTACACAACACTGTATACCTCCTCAAGGGCCGTTAATCCGCAAGCCCTACACACATTCCAAAAATCAATCCAAACCCCGACCCTGACACCACAACAGGTGAAAGCACTGGACTCCCCAATCACGGAGGAAGAAATAGGGAAAGCCATAAAGGACCAAAACAAGGGGAAGTCCCCAAGGGGAGATGGAAATTCAGTCAAGCTATGACAGGCCTTGGCATCAGAGATATCGCCACTGCTCTGGTCTGTACACCAGAAGGCCCTAACAACAGGCAGCTCCCCCCCAGCTGTAAGAGAGGCAGTGATCTCTGTGTTCCCTGAAAAGGGAAAAAGACCCTACTAAAGCAGGCAGCTATCAACCAATATCCTTAATCAACATGGACAGCAACATTTGTGCCAAAGTATTAGCAGCTAGACTAAATCCCCTCCTACCACAACTCATACTCTCATCCCAAGCGGGGTTTGTTCAGGAAAGATATGGAGTGAACCGTATCAGGTCTCTGATAAACCTAATCCACAAAGCCAAAGATCTCTGGACACCCACAGCAGTGGTGGCCATAGATTTCAAAAAGGCATTCAACTCCATGGAATGAGACTATCTGAAAGGGGTACTTAAACACATGGGGTTCAGACCCACATTCCAAAAATAGATAGGAACCCTGAATCACCAACCTAAGGCATGGGTTCTAACCAATTCCCTGCTTTCTGCCCCCTTCCCTCTGCAGAGAGGTACATGCCAAGGCTGCCCGCTTTCCCCCCTGGTCTTTGTACTAGCAGTGGAACCACTGGCAGCCAGAATTCAAAGCAGCCAGGTATTGCAGGGATTAAGGTAGGGGAATGTAGATACCCAACTCTCATGTATACGGATGACCTGCTGGTTCCACTGGAGGACATAAATACATCCCTGAAGTCTCCTCTAGAGCTATTTACACACTTTACTGAGTTGTCAGGGCTGACACTTAGCCATGCCAAGACAGAAGCTCTGCCCCTGAACCCCAGGTGCACCCCAGAGGTGGTTACACAGCTAGGCCTGAAATTGTCACCAGAAAACATTACGTACTTAGGCATCAATGTAACCCCCTGCCTGCCCAGACTGTGGAAAATAAACCTAGAACCAACACTGAAAGAGATCCAGAGCAAACTTGAAAGGCAGAAAAGTCTGAACCTCACAATGGCCAGTAAAATTTTGTCTATCAAGATGGTCACAGCGTCCAAGTTATTCTACATTCTGTCTCCTATTTCACTGCCATTACCATGAGTTGGCTTTCCAAGATAGACAAAATAGTGGGGAATTTCCTGTGGGAAACCACAGAGGGGCAGTGTGGCCCACCAGGTGTCTGTAAAATAAAGAAGAATCACCAGGAAGGATCATGCTCCAAAAAACTCAATACTATGCAACCAGATTTGGAGATAATAGACCCATTCACCTGATATAGTTTTAATGAAATGAATACTTTTTTCTTGTTTGCGTCAATAAAAGAAATGTATTTTCCCAAGAATATCAACATTTCACAGTTAAACACGCTGCTTCATCAGGATCTATAGTTGAAAGATACTTACTGGTAGTTAAA
The DNA here is from genome assembly GCA_016271365.2 of Neoceratodus forsteri. Classification (NCBI taxonomy): domain Eukaryota; kingdom Metazoa; phylum Chordata; order Ceratodontiformes; family Ceratodontidae; genus Neoceratodus; species Neoceratodus forsteri. The sequence goes on along the minus strand of CM057459.1, from coordinate 802,557,889 downwards.
AATTAATTGTTAACAATAAACTTAAAGAAGATTATAAGATCATAAACCACTTGTGTTGGACACACACAAACAATTAACTTATTCAGACTTCATCTTATAATGTCAAATAAGTCAAAACTTTTTTTGGATAATCATGTTATTTCTATTAAGATAATTAATACATTATCAATTGATTGAGATCTATACAGTAAACTATCATTTTAATATCAGTATCGCGCTCTATATTAAAATGACTGATTCCCACCTTGTTAAAAAAGAACTCAATAGCTTAGGAATTTCTTTAATCCAAATGATATCACATGTTGCTTAATAACCTGTGGGATAGCTTAAGTGTATTATTTACCAATTTGTATTTTTAAGTCATACATTCATTATTTATGAAAAAAAGGGAGAAATCCTTAAGGTCAGTAAATTGCCTTATAAGGTATTTTAAAAGTCTTGTATTGTTGTTTTTTAGAGCAGCATCATAAAGCTATTTGCTTTTAGCCATCTGTAAATAGACACAAAGAATAAGATCATTTTGACATATTTTCACATTGGCTAATGGTTTGGTTTAACAGATTTGAGAACTCAATATTTGTTACCTGTCGAAACAGGGGTTTGTTATTTTGCAGTGCAGTTTTTATTTTTTTAGGGAAGCTCCTGGCTTCTGCCTAGTTAAATACCTAATGGAAATAAAGTTGATTATGATGAATTTCTCTTGCAGTCATCATTCATAATGAATACAGTTGAAACATTTTAAAAGTGCATTGTATTGCTCTGCTAGTTGTCTTCAACACATTTTTTGTTACAGTCACACCGTTAATCATTTCGGTCAGTTAGTATTTAGAATAAACTCTTTTGTTTGTTTATAAAAGCCATTATCGTATTCACTGTTCTGACCTGTCTTTTAAGTTACAACATAGCTAGGGAAAGCAGTGTTTCTGTGAAGCTTATTTTTCAAAATCAAACAGTCAAGTCTCCAATTATTAGGGTCTACACATTTTTCTGTAGTTATTTGTATTCTTAGGTTAAATATATTATGCAGCACTCCCAAGCGGAGTTAGTTTATCCAGCTTACTCGCATCTCATTTGGTGCACTCGCTTCTCTGGCATCTTAGTATGGCTGTAGGTGTCATTACTGTGTGGCGAATCACTTTTTAAAGTATGAGACTCTGCCCCCTTGCTTATGTCACTCCTGAGACCTTGCACTGGGTCAAGCTAGTACCAGACAATCTATGTTGGAGATGTCTGACTCAAAGGGGGGACCTATATTATATACTATGAGAGTGCAATCTAATTCACCCCCTCTGGCAACAGATACAGTCTCCAAGCAAGAAAGTCCTCCAGAAAGAAATATCCCTAAGTACTGCGCTAATGCTATTGGGCATAACCACGGATGTACCGCACCTCACTACAATGATTAACACTTCTGAGTATGCAAGCCAAGAGGCTCATCCTGTGCAACTGGTGGACAGCCACGATACCCACCCTTCCAGGAGTACTTAACCTTTTGCTAAAGTGGCAATACTAGATAGGATGACACATGTTACAACTAAAACCCTCTCTAAACATTATAGGTACTGGAACCCATTCCTACTGTTTACTAAACTTAGGCCAGGTATTGGATGAGTATATTCCTTTTCCCATTATAATGGATAACTTTAAAGGAAAACTGTATGTTAAAAATCAGGATAATGTATGTATCACTACCCATTTGAGTTCTTACTTCATCCCAGTGTTTTATTTCTGCTCAGACTGTGAGAGGAGTATTTTTCTAATTTTACCTGGGTGTTTTATAACCCTTGGGGGCTGCCATTCAGGTTTGTTTTATTGCATCTTCTCCAAGACAGTTTTCTCAGAGTGCCCTTTAGTTTGATGTGTAATAGACCCTGTGGAAGGCAAGTGTCTTGTTTTAGTGTCTTGCTTTGCCGCAGTAGAGAAAGAATACAACAGCCAGGATTCACACTCTGGGTAAAGATGATAAGTTTCCTAAATATTGATACCTTTTCCAGCTGTGGTTTGCTTAGGGTAGTGTGTGTGTGTGTGTGTGTGTGTGTGTGTGTGTGTGTGTGTGTGTGTGTGTGTGTTTAAGCATATAACATTCTATAGTATTTTGTGCCATGGCATTTTACATTGTACAGGATCCAGATGTTATTACTGAGGACTAGAATGCAATGAGACAGGCTGAGATGTCAGTCTGACTTACCAAGCCCCCAAAAATACAACTGTGCCTCTTCCACACATACCATCAATTAAACCCCTCTGCCCCACCCCCACCCCGGCTAAATTAACTTTACAGCAAAAACATTTTCTTGCATTTGTGCATGTCTGGGCTACAATGCTTGCATGCACAGAGAGCACAACACTCAATTTATCATACTGCATAAATTTAGAACTGACAAAAGCTAGGCTAACAGTACTTTGAGATCCCTGTGATGGTTGGCAACCATAGGCAATGTGTACTGTGCTGATCCACTAATCTGGTACCCACCATGCTCCCATCTCAATTCCCTTGTGATTTTTTTGCTCCCCTCACATGGCGTGATGGCACCAGTATGCAACAGTCCATCAATGGTGAAACACCTCCACCCATGACCAGTCATGGCAGAACATGTACTTCAATACAGTAATTGACATATACAAACATACGAATGTGCCAGCAGAAACAGACCATCTGGTCTATCTAAGTCTGCTTGAGTGTGCAGCTAACACCCCTAGTTTGCAGCTGCTCCACCCCCCATTGTATCCCACTGCCACTCCCCACCTTCCCCACCCTCACTCTCCCCTGTTCCCTGTCCTATGTCCTTTTGAAGCTATTCACAGATTTACATGATACCACTCATTCTGGTAGTGTGTTCCATTTTGCTACCACTCTCTCTGTGAAATAGTGTCTCCTCATTGCCCTCCTAAATCTTCCCCCCTCTATTCTTAGTCCATGCCCCCTGGTGTCTCTCCCCATCCTTAGCTTAAAGACCCAGTCTGCCCCATCCTTATTGATTCCCCTCACATACTTGAATGTCTCTATCATGTCCCTCTGTCCCTTTTATCCTCAATAGTGCACATACTCAGGTCTCCCAGCCTGTTATCATAATCTCTCCACTGCATTCCACATATCATCTTTGTTGCCCTTCTCTGCACTCCCTCCAGTAGCCTGATATCACGCTTTAGGTATGGCCTCAAAATCTGCACACTGTACTCTAAGTGTGGCCTTACCAGCAACCTGTAGACAGGCAAGATCACCTCTCTTCATCTGGATGAAACCCCTCTCACTATACACTGCAGCATTTTGTTCACTTTTGCAGCCACTCTCTTGCACTTGGCAGTGTTGTTCATGGACCCTGTTATCATTACCCCTAGGTCCTTCTCCTCCTCAGTGATCCTCAGCTTAACCTCCCCCCAGCCAGTATGCTGTCCTTGGGTTCTCATACCTCATGGGTACACCAGTAGTATCAGGAGTCTCTTCTTTAGAAAATAAGTCAGAGTTCAGGATGTAGTAACACTTGAAAAATGCTCCCACTTTTGCAAATTATGTTGCATCATAGAAAATAAGGCCCATTTAATTTATAGTTCTCCCAGTATGTCATTTACTCTGTTTGTAGCATGGGCCTTTCAGGTCATAACTACTTTTCAGTGGTATGACAACTTCTATGTTAGAAATCAGCTTGTCTGTCTCAAAGTTGTCAGTTCAATGACCTATAAAAATTGTTTACATCCAGCTATGTTAGAATGGGCTGTTTGACCAAACATCAACCACATGTAACAAAGTAGCCTCCCCTAATATCCCTGTGCCAGCCTTTTTTTGATACTCCACAGCTCTTTTCTGGCTGTTGCCTTTTCTTACTTGCCATACTATTACTGTATTATCCCTCTGTTTGCACCTTGTAGTGCACAACAAACTTTTATCCTTGGTTACTGATAATGTGGGGTTAGCTGACTGTTGTAATGGTGCCCGACTGTTCTGTGGGAACTCTGCAACACACCACTGTGCTCACTAGCAACAGTTTTTGTGTTCCTTAGTTTAAAAAGTGCCCAATATTCTGTGTTTATAACATGGTATTTTCAGTGTGATATATGCCATATCTTGTCTGTCAATTGCTTGTTTTGAGTGGCTGTTGTGTGTGAGATGCATTTTTTTTTTATACTTGTAAATCCAAATGAGCAAAACTGCCTGTTTTCATTGGAGACAAGTTTAAAGCTAAAAAAAAAATACATAAATTCAAAAAATACAAGCAAACAACATAAAAACAAACAATACAATAAATCAAGTAAAATACAATACATAAAAATACATTATGTTTGAGAAGATAGCCACTGTTTTAACCTTTTCTTAAAGCCCTGACAGGAATTATTTTCAACAATTTCTAATTATTTCTTATAGCCCTGAATGGGACTATTTTCAACAATTTCTAACATAATTTTGTTAAAAAAGTGGGTGCTCTAAATAATAAAGATCTTTCCCCAAAAGTAGTCTTAAAAAATGGTATTTTAAATGTATAATTATACTGAGACCTAGTAGACAATGCATTAGTTAATCTATAAAACATTATGGAGGTAAAAGGAGGAAGAAGATTACATTTGACTTTAAATAAGAAAATACCCATTTTATAAAAAACTCGATTTTCAAAAGATAAAGAAAAATGACTGTTTGTAAAAATCAGTACAATGGGTTTGAAAAGGTAAGTTTAGCCAAAATCTCAAGGCTGAATGGTAAATTACTCTAAGTGGGCTCAGAACATTAGTACATGAAGATGTGTAAATCAATATTCCATAATCAAGTATGCAAAACAGAAAGCTATGAACTAACAGCTTTCTAGATTCCAAAGTCAAAAGAAATTTAACTCGATAAAGAATACCCAACCTCTGATGAAGAGTTTTCCTAAGATTCTGAATGTGTGGTTTAAAAGAAAAATGGTTGTCCAACGTAATACCTAAATATTTGAAAACAGAAACATTTTCAATTATATTTCCTTTCCTATCAAAAATTGGAAACAGATCAATGGATACATTTTTTTTTCCTGGAAAACACAATTACTTTAGTTTTTTGGGAATTAAAAACCAGGTGACTTAAAGATAACCAATCCTGCAGATGATTGAAATCAGTTTGAAGATGGGAGAGAGCAATGTTGGATCTGGGGTCTGAACAAAAAAGAACAGCATCATCAGCGTAAAGAATCATTTCTGTTTTTGTACATATACAGAAACAGAATTCATAAATAAGGAAAAAAATGAGTGGCCCCAGAATTGAACCCTGGGGCACACCACAAACTAATGGAAGAGGATGGGATAAAGACGAACCAATAATAGTTCTAAAAGATCTTTCACATAAAAAATATTGATACCACATATTTACTTCATCAGAAAAGTGAAGACCATGAAGCACACCAGGAAGAAGATCAAATTCAACCAGGTCAAAAGCATTGGTGAGGTCCATGAACAGATCCGCACACGAATGTCCACTATCAAGTGCACCATGAACACTGCCCGTGAATCCCACCAAGGATGTCTTAGTGTTATACCCTGGCTTAAAGCCATGTTGAATTTCAGACAATAAAGAATACTTCCCAAGAAAATGCAAGGTTTGGTCCATAACAATCCTTTCCAAAATTTTTGATACGGGCGATAAAAGAGAAATTGGACGATAATTAGTAACTAAAGAGGGATTTCCATTCTTTAGAATGGGTTTTATAACTGCTCATCTCCAGCTACTCAGAAAAACATTATGATATAGAGAAAAATTAAAAATGTGTACTAATTGTTAAACAAAACAGTCAATACAATTTTTAATAATTCTAATATCAACTCCATCCTGACCCTGAAAAGGTTTGGATTATTTTTCAAGAAATGTTTTTTTTTTACTAATAAAGGGGAAAGAGACTTAAAATGAAACTTTGGATTAGTGTCATTATGAATATCACTATTATCAAACACACCATCCGGATCTATGGGAGTTCTATAGGAACCTAAGTTCCCAAAATGATTATTACAAATGTTAGATACCTTGAAATGATCAATTATACTTTGTCCATTTTGAAGAATAATTGGAGCAGAAACAGTTTTACCCTGTCCCAAAATTTTATTTAGGGAATTCCAAGTCTTTTTAGAATTAACCCTGGAATTCCTTTGTTCATTTAAACAATATGCAACCCTAGCTTTCCTGATTTCAGATTTACACTTATTTCTAAGTGTCTTATACTCTTGAAGAAGAGTAGGTGTTCTAGATAGAGTATAAGATTTCAAACACTTATCACGTTTTCTCATCAAATGAATAAGGTTCCTTGTAACCCATTCTTGTTTGGATGATCTGATTCTTATTTTCTTTAAAGGAGAAATTGTATTTGTGATTGCATTGTAAGCTATACAAAAAAATTCCCACATTGCATCAATATTAGTGCTAATTACCAATGGAGAACAATCAATTTTATTGAATAAATCTTGAATTCTCTGGGGAGTAAACTTAGCCAAATTTCGACATTCAACATATACAGTATGGGAGGACTTTTTAATAATTTTATGGACCACTCACATTTGATAGGACAATGGTCCCTCATGGTGTCAGACATAACCTCACAGTTGGAAATGCTGTCAACATGAGTGACCATGATCCAATCAAGAATGGTCCCCACACCTGTTTTATAATTGGGCCTAGTAATTTCCTCTATTAATTGTGTTACACCCAGATCAACCAAAGTCTCTCTAATTCCACCCTTCAAACTTTTATCCCAACTGCAGTTAAAGTCACCAAGAGTAATTCATTCTCTATTTGGAGGTAAAGCCTCATGAAAAGAGGTCAGCAATTCTAAACCATTTAATATCTTACCAGGGAGAAAATAAACAGTACTAAGAATCAGATGTTTACTTTGTCCAAAAATCAAGTCAATAGAAATCATATTACATCCTGAGTTTCTCATGGAATGATCAAAAACAGTATAATCAAATTTACAAAGAATATACATTAACACTCCACCTCCTCTTTTTCCTTCTCTATCTTTCTAACCAGATTATAATTAGGGAGATACATCTCTGAATCCATAATACCATTGTGCAACCATGTCTCAGAGAGAGTAGTAATATCAAAAGAGTGATATTGAGACCAAGCAATAAATTGGGTCCATTTAGATTACAGACTCTGTATATTCAAATGAACAATCTTAAGAGTGGGAGTGGCAGGGCCCTTGTTAACACCAACTGAGATTGACTCATAATCTACCTCAGGTAAAAAATTAGGCCCTGGATGTGGGTGCACTGATCCAGACATAAGTAGTAACAACATTATTAATCTTTTTAAATTAATCCTTTTCTCTGTCTTTCATTTTTAGTAGTAGTAGTAACCAATCTACATGTGAACTCACTATATTGAAAATTCTGAAATATACAAGCTTCATTGGAAGAGGGAAAATGTAAGACATATGATTCTGACAAATGCATCCTAGGGAACCCATTATCCTGGTTTGTACTGAATGAGCAAGAATAAGACAACTGAAACCCATCTTTTTTAACATATAAAACATTAGTTGAAAATGAACAAAATGTAAGTAATGACAATGTTAAATAAATCAGGAACATAATAAAAATAGAAATAAAGCAAAACTTGAACAATCAAACTAAAACCAACATAAAAAATGAAAGATAAAAGGCAAACACTTAAAAAATGTAACAAAATCAGGCAAAGCTTTAAAAAACTTAGTTCAGAATGAAATTTGCATTCTCAAGCTGAAACAGAATTGTTTGCTTGCTGATTTTCTTCTATGGAGTGGTGCTCATGCCACTAACAATCGCTCGCACTTGCTAGCAGCGCAAACTTTTAAAGAGCAGGAGAGCTCACCTCCCGATGACACACCAACAGGTGCAGACACTTCCCCAACTCACAGCCCTAGCAAACAGCAAAGCATCCCAAACAGTACCTGGGGGGGGGGAGAAGATGAATAAAGTGTGAATTCAGGCAGGAGAACAATCCCTTCCAGACAGCTCCTTTCCAAACGATGTAAAACAGCAGCTCCTATATTGATGCTAGCAGTGCAAACTTTTAAAGAGCAGGAGAGACCACCTCCCGATGACACGCCAACAGGTGCAGACACTTCCCCAACTCACAGCCCCAGCAAACAGCAAAGCATCCCAAATAGTACCAGGGGGGAAGAAGGCAAATAAATTGCAAATTCAGGCAGGAGAATGATCCCTTCCAGACAGCTCCTTTCCAAACGATGTAAAACAGCAGCTCCTGTATTGATGCTAGCAGCGCAAACTTTTAAAGAGCAGGAGAGCTCACCTCCCGATGACACACCAACAGGTGCAGACACTTCCCCAACTCACAGCCCTAGCAAACAGCAAAGCATCCCAAACAGTACCTGGGGGGGGGGAAGAAGACGAATAAAGTGCAAATTCAGGCAGGAGAATGATCCCTTCCAGACAGCTCCTTTCCAAACGATGTAAAACAGCAGTTCCTATATTGATGCTAGCAGCGTAAACTTTTAAAGAGCAGGAGAGCCCACCTCCCGATGACACGCCAACAGGTGCAGACACTTCCCAACTCACAGCTCCAGCAAACAGCAAAGCGTCCCAAACAATACCTGGGGGGGGGGAGAAGACGAATAAACTGCTAATTCAGGCAGGAGAGCGATCCCTTCCAGTCAGCTCCTTTCCAAATGATGTCTTGATGACAGATGAATGTTCTGCATCTGTGCCACTGTTGACATGCCAACTTCTGCTGACTTGTAATGTTCTTCTATGTACTTAATACAGAATCACTGGGTCGTCCTTCAACATGCCACACTTTCTTGCATTTGGTTGTGGAACACAGACACTGAGAGACTGCCGATGGGATGATCTGTGTGTCTTTTTCCTAAAGATAAAAAGTTAGCAGAAAGTTGGGTGAGACGATGTTGTACTGATGTGGGCAACAAAAAAACTTTTATCAACAAACAGCTCAAAGAACACCACAAGAAGTTCAGTATTTGCGCTCATCCCTTTGAAGACAACATGTTTGAACCTGACTTCCAACTTAAGTTGTTACCCCCAGAATTTCACCATAGACAATTCACCCATCATCTCAAGCCAGATGTTGTGCCTACTATTTTTGCGACCTCAAACTACAGTGAACGTCAATCTTCAGTGAATCGCATTGCTCACCAGGACCAGAAAAGGGTATAAAACATATTCAGACTTTACTGGATGGTTGCCTTTGGTAATGATGTTATTTCACATTTCTATTATGACAGTAATTGCTTCTTTTACAGCTTGCAGTGTAGTTACTATAGTGCACAAGTCCAAGTAAAGCAACACCAGGGAAAGAGAATCATTGTTTGATCATGGTAAGCAGTTTTCTACATGTCCTAGTTGTCACTATTTTGTTTTTAGCAAAATTGGATGCTCCATTTTAGTTTGTGTATCTGCTCCAGACGGATCTTTTTCCTGGTCCCTCCACCCCGTACTGCAGTGCATTTCTGTGAAATACTAATGTTGGCCAGTGGCCTGTGTTCACATCAATGTGCCACTTACTGCATACACTATACAGTGCATACACTGCATACACTACTATTGTACAGAATCCAGGGAGGAACCAACAGTTGTTTACATTTAAATCAGAACCTTTACTACTTTGCAGCTTACTAGTTTTGTAACTTCTACTTAAAAATGTAATACTTTTAAATGAGTTTATCTGTTTCTTTTCCCTGTTTCCAAACTAACAGCAAACAGTTGCAGTCGGTTTGCAATGGGGAACTGAGGAAAATAAACCAATAAATTTGGGTAAAAGTGTTACATTTTTAGTTAAAAGTTACAAAACCAATAAGCAGAAAAGCAATAAAGGTTTCAATTTATACGTAAACAACCGTTGGTTCCTCCTCAGGTTCTGTACAATAGTGTATGCATTGTATAGCATATGCAGTAGGCGGCACATTGTTGCGAGCACAAGAAACTAGTAAACATTAACATTTCACAGAAATGCACTGCAATATGGGGTGGAGGGACTAGGAAAAAGACCCATCAGAAGCAGATACACAAACTAAAATGGAGCATCCAATTTTGCTAAGAACAAAATAGTGTCAACTAGGACATGCAGAAAATTGCTTACCATGATCGAACAATGATTCTCTTTCCCTGGTGTTGCTTTTCTTGGACTAGTGCACTGTAGTAAATCTGCTGCAAGCTGTAAGAAGCAATTACTGTCATAATAGAAAAGTGAAATAACATTATAACCAGAGACAACCATCCAGGAAAGTCTGAAAATGTTTTACATACCCTTTTCTGGTCCTGGTGAGCAATGCGATTCACTGAAGATTGACATTCACTGTAGTGCGAGGTCACAAAAATGGTAGGCAAAGCATCTGGTTTGAGATGATTGTTGAATCATCTGGGGTGAAATTCTAGGGTAACAGCTGAAGTTTGAAGTCGGGTTCAAACATGCTGTCATCAAAGTGAAGAGAGCAAGTACTGAACTTCTTGCGGTGTTCTTTGAACTGCTTGCTGACAATAGTTTTTATGTTGCCCACAACAGTGTGACATCTTCTCACCCAAATTTCTCCCAACTTTCCATCTTTAGGGAAAAGATACATAGACACTCCTTGCGGCAGTCTCTCAGCATGTGTTCCACAACCAAATACAAGACAGTGTGGCATGTTGCAGGATAACCCAGTGATTCTGTGTAAAGTGCATAGAAGAACATTACCAATCAGTAAAACTCGGCATGTCAACAGTGGCACAGAAGCAGAACATTCACCCATCATCAAGACACAAAATTAAAATGAATCTTGCGTATTACAGCAACTCAAAACAAGCAACGGACAGAGAAGGTATTGCATATCCCACTCTAAGAAAACCATGCTATAAACACAGAATATTGGGCACTTTTTAATCTAAGGAACACAAGAACTGTTGATAGTGGGCACCATGGTGTGCTGCAGGGTTTCCGTAGAACAGTTGGGCACCATTACAACACTCAGCTAACCCCACATTATCAGTAAGCATGGATCAAAGTTTGTTGTGCACTACAAGGTGCAAACACAGGGGGCATAAGACAGGAATATTATGGCAAGTAAGAAGAGGCAACAGCCAGAAAAGAGCTGTGAAGTATCAAAAAAAGGCTGGCACAGGGACAGTAGGGGAGGCTACTTTTTTGCGTCTGGTTGATGCTTGGTCAAACAGCCCATTCTAGCATAGCTGTAGCTGGATGTAAATAGTGCATATAGACATTGAACTGACAACTGTGAGACAGTCAAGCTTATTTCTAACATAGAAGCTGTCATATCACTGAAAAGTAGTTACAACCTGAAAGTCCCATGTAGAGATGGGTGAAATGGCCCCAATTCCCTCCGCAAAGTGATTCACCGAGTGAAGGCGAATTCGAGGAGTGCTCCGCAATGTGAAGCAGAGTACTTCGCTTTATAATGAGAAACGCGAAGTCCATTGAAAACAATAACTTCGCTTTACTCCGCCTTCCCAAACAACAACTCCACCAATTCTTAAGGCGAAGTACATTGAAAACAATGTACTTCACCTCACTTCGCCTTGTTTTTAAGCTCCAAAGGTGAATTTTGCAGTGATTCATGGGATTTCAGGTCACATGGGCTCTAGATTGTTCTGCACAGCCTCAGTTTGGGGTAGTGTGTGTAGGAAGCTGCAGGAGACAATCTGATCTGAGAGCTCTCTGCGATTCAAATCTTCTAAAAGCTGTTAAAAAATGCCTTTTTGAGTCATTTTTTTTGCTGAAACTTTAGTTAATCAATGATAGGAAACCCTCCTGTGCTCATATCATCGAGTGTTTAATTGTTTGTGTGTGGATTTTGAATGTTTTAATGTACAACATTCAGTCTGTGTACTGAGAGATAGTGGAAGTGTGCTTTGGGGGAGGTGCGTATCTGTGGTGTAGGTAGATTAACTTGGAGAAAAAGAATGCTTTCTGTTTGGTGATATTTTTCTTGTATAACTGTGTTAATGTACACACAGTAATATTTTCAATAATTCTTGCCATTTTTTTACGTTCGCTTACATGCATGCGCAAGAAACGTCTTGGGAGAATGGGACACTTTGGAGATGTGCCTCTCCTGTGCAATCCCCTGCTCCATTGAGCAGGCGTGGCGGTCCTGCACCAATCGGATGTGGTGCTGTGTATGACAGCGGTGGTCTTCTCTTCAAAAACCACTGCTGTGCTTCTACAGCGTCCGCCCCAAATCTTTGCTGCCACGCTGGGGCCACCCCAGTGTGGCAAGCGTCCCTTTGTCTGCTGATGGGGGTACCCAATCCCGTCGGCTCCACAGCCCAGCCATCCTTCTGCCATGCTGGGAGCCCACCCCAGTGTGGCAAGCGTCCCAGCGTCATCTGCTGGCGGGTGCCCAATCCCTGTTGGCTCCACGGCCCCCAGCCATCAACCTGCCGTGCTGAGGAGCCCTTTTAACGCCTTGCAAGCATGCGTCGTCTTTTTTTTTAAAACCTGTAAATTAAAAACAGTCCCACGGGCGCTTCTCCCTGGCCCCTCCCACAGCCTGCACCACCCACCTCGCACCCTGCCTCCCCACACCCCCCTCACCCCATACTTACCTCCGGAGCTCGGCACGATGATCATCGCTGGACCGGGAACACGTCTGCACTCTTCAAAGGTGACCTTCGAACTGAGGAAATGCTGGTAAGCTGTATAATGGGCTAGATGGGTTTTGTTCAACTTTGTTGCATATCTCAGGCATTTTTTTTGGAATTTTTGCACCAAATTTTCAACATGGGGTTTTTGGACCCCTTCTCATGAATTCTGTCACTGTCATGGCATTATTGAGGCCCGAAGGGTGATTTCGCAGTCACTGCGTGAAATCATCTTTTGGGCCCGATTAACAAAACGACAGTGCAAGCGTTCATAAGGTGGGCTCTCAAAAAGCCTATTTTGAAAATTGCGTTGCGCAGTTTCTGCGCAGGCTCATAAGTTCGCCAATTTTCAATATTTTCACTCCAGATTTTCAACATTGCCATTTTACCACACCTTCTTATGAGTAGTACAGCTGTCATTTTTTCACATCTCACCCAAAACGTGTTTCCACCCATGTAGAGCACAATGGCGCAGTCGGTGTGCGAACTCAATGTATGGGACACATTAAGAAAATCACAGTGACACTGTTCATGAGCAGAGGTCTTAAAATGGCTATGTTGAAAATTTGGTGAAAAATTCCTAAAAATGACTGTTTTATGGCTGCAGGTTATGCAGTCCTTACCAATAATCAAGTTCACGAATTTTCAATATTTGCACTCCAATGACTTCCAAATACCTAAACAGCACATAGAAGCAAGCAACATTCGGCATTGACAAATGCTTGTACTTCTTTGTCACTGATTTTTTTAAGCCATGTCCAAGTGCCAAATACCACTGCAAATACCTGCAAGTGAACGTTCAGCATTGACAAATGCTTGTTGCTGATTGTTGTGGTGCAGCTGTGCATAATTTTAGTTTGTTTAAAATATGTGGTTGTATTACTGAAGTTTTCAATTTGCTACGCATTACTTAGTGTGTGTGTGAGTATGTGTGTGACACGTGTCATCAAATCAGACACCTTTTATTGTGCCACATAATAATTTCAGCAATGTGAATCTGGTATCCACTGCAGCTGTGTGCTTTTTGTACTTCTTTGTGGTATCTTTTCTGGTACTAGTTCTAGTGACTGTTACTGCAGAAGTGCAGTACACTGCCCCCCCCAACGCAGCTCACCCCAACCGGTAAAGGTATTCTTTTCCAGATTTGAATTTCTGATGGTGAGCACTGGTTAGGTGTGCCTTTGCATCTGCATCTCTTCAGTGCACAACGCAATCTTAATCTGTCTGTGCATTTGCATCTCTTTAGGGCCCAATCTCCATCTGTAACATAAGTCACAGTCGTTTTTTTGGCTTCCCTTCAGAGTACTGGACAGGTGTGGTTCATATTTCTGCATGAACATTGTACTCATTAATATGCATTTTTAAGTCAGGACCATCATCACGAGTCACTCATGATTCAAATCACTTTCTTCATCACACGGTCACAAATGCAGTCACAAATCACTATTCACAATCACGTCACAAACCACATTATTTTTTTTACTAGTTACTTGGATGTATTGTTAGCCTGTTTTGTAGTATCTCTCCAGGCTTCACCACCCAGTCATTGTACTCATTAATGAGCTTTTTTAAGTCAGGGAGTTTGTGCTACAGTTCATCGGGGAAGTACAGCTGTAGGCATTTGCGTTCCTAATACAGTTCCATATTGGTTATCTCACACCGTCGACACCGAATCATGTTCTTCATCAACATGGTCACAAATGCAGTCACAAATCATGATTCACGATCATGTCATGAATCTCAACACTAATTTTTTGACTAGTTATTTGGATGTATTGTAAGCATGTTTTTTGTATTATCTCTCCAGACTTCACCACCCCACCATTGTACTTATTAATGAGTTTTTTTAAGTCAGGGAGTTTGTGCTACAGCTCATCGAGGAAGTACAGCAGTAGGCATTTGCGTCCCCAATACAGTTTCATATTGGTTATCTCCCACTGTCAACACCAAATCACGTTCTTCACCGTCATGGTCACAAATGCAGTCACAAATCACGATTCACGGTCACGTCACGAATCACAACATTCATTTTTTCACTAGTTACTTAGATGTATTGTAAGCATGTTTTGTAGTATCTCTCCAGGCTTCACCACTCAACCATTGTACTCATTAATAAGCATTTTTAAGTCTGGGAGATTTATGCTACAGCCCATCGGGGAAGTACAGCCATAGGCATTCGCGTTCCTTCCCTTACAGCATGTGAGTTATAGTACTGTAAGTAGTGGTGGGCGAAGTTGCCCCAATTTGCTCAGTGAAGTGATTCACTGAGTAACATGGAATCTGCAGAGAACACCACAATGCGAAGCGGAGTATTTAGCTTCATAATGAGGACCGCGATGTCCATTGAAACCAATGACTTTGCATTATTCAGCCTTCCCCAAACCACTTCTCCACCAATTTTAAGGTGAAGTACATTGAAATCAAAATAATTTGCCTCCCTTTGCCCTGTAATTGAGCTCCAAATGAAGTTCTGCAGTTATTCATGGGATTGCAGGTCACATGAGCTCTAGATTGTTCATCACAGCCTCAGTTCTGGCCTGGGTAGTGTGAGTGCAGTGGTAGCTGGAGACAGTTTGCTCTTAGAGCTCTGCGATTCAAAACCTCTAAAAGCTGTTTAAAATGCCTTTTTGAGTAATATTTTTTGCTCAAAATTTAGTACATTGATTGTAGGAAACCCTTCTGTGCTCATATCATTGAGTGTTTATTGCTGTGTGTGGATTTTGAATCTTAATTTAGAACAGTCAGTCTGAGTACTGTGAAGTGTGCTTTGGGGGAGGGGCGTATTTGTGGTGTAAGTAGATTGACTGGGAGAAAAAGGCAGTCTTTCTGTTTTGGTTATATTTTTCTTCTATAATTGTGTTAATGCACACACAGTAATATTTTCAGTAATTCTTGAAATTTTTTTGCTGATTGTTGCGGTGCAGCAGTGTACAATTTGTTTAAAACATTTTGTTATATTACTAAAGGTTTTCAATTTGCTATGCATTACTTGAGTTTGCATGTGAGTGTGTGTGCGATGTGTGCCATTAACTCAGACACCATTTATTGTGTTACAGAGTAATTACATGCTATCCACCGCACCTGCATGTATTTTTTATACTGCTTTGTGGTATCTTTACTGGTAGTGGATTGTTACTGCCATGCACTAATCCTCCAACTGGCAAAATGTATTCCTTTCCAGATTTGGATTTGTGACTTGTGAGCACTGGTTAGGTGTTGTTGTGCCTTTTTGTATGCATCCCTTGAGTGTGTAGCACAATCTTAATCTGTCTGTGTGTTTGCATGGCATCATTAATTCTGGGAGACTGCATTTCTTGTTACACTCTTATTTCACTTCATCAGCACTGGGGGAATTTTCTTGACACAAGACAGTAGCATTTTGGGGGTGCACATTAATTCTGGTGACTCTGTGTATGACCTGACCACTGCACGCATGACTGAGTGCACCATTAATTCTGGGAGACTTTGCATTTCTTGTTACACTCTCATTTCACTTCATCAGCACTGGGGAGTTTTCTGGACACAAGACAGTAGCACTTTGGGGATGCACATTCATTCTGGTAACTGTGTGGGTGGGATGCTGCCAATATTGTTGTCACTTCGCCTTACTTCACGTTTAAGGTGGAATGACAACGCAAAGTAATAATAACAAAGCATAGTGAGCCTTTCTTAAGGGGCACGCCACGTAGCGTAGTGCCAACGCGAAGTGGCCACTTCGCGTTCACTTGCTGGTGGATTTTAAATTCACTGCATCTCTAGTCCCATGCTACAGCTTGAATACGTGACATACTGGGAGAGCTATAAATTAAATGGGCCTTATTTTCTATGATCAACACAATCTGCAAAAATGCCAGCATTTTTTGAGTGCTGCTATGTCCTGGACTCTGGCTTATTTTCTATGGGACAGACTCCTGACACTACTGGTGCGCCCATGAGGTGTGACACAACAGCTGCAGGGGGAGGGACATTTGCAGTTCTCATAAACAGGGGCACAGCACTGGCCAAAAAGCACACCTCCACCACCATATAGCAGACAGCCAAAAATAGTATACCACAGTCTGTTATGGTGAATAATCCCAACACGGTATATGGCATTCCCTGGTATCCTACTACATTCCCACCCAACAATCACCATCCTGCACATGCAGCAAAATATCCCCATTCTGTCACAGTGAGCTAGGGTCTCATACATATGCCCATTATGTGCAAATAGGCACTGAAGACACCAACCCTACCTCATATAGTGGCACCCCACATTGGGCAGGTAGCTGACACTACCACTCTCGGCATGGGGTCATAATGTCGCAAGACATTATGCCGCATGGCAAAATCGCACTGCCGATACAACACAATTTCTGTCATGAGGCATAAGTCTTTTTTCTGTGGGGTGCTCTGCCCCTACACCCCCCGTTATGTGGGACTATGCCCCCGAACTCCCCCATTAAAGATTCCCAACTCTGGGAGGGGGGTTCAAATTGGGGAGTGCACAAGTGAAAAAAATAATAAAAGTTTCTGGAATTGGGAATCAAACTCAGTCCCAGACGCAGTGCCTGGGTTCCTGCTGCTGTGGCTCAGTCCTATAAGCCATGGCAGCTTCTTGACGGAACCCACTCCCAGCAAAGGTCTTATCCTCTGCCTGGGAAAGAGCTAATGGTGCAATACCGCGTACACCAGGATATGCGGTATTGCACCATTAGCGCTTGTCTACTATGCTGCAAAGGTTTAGCCATAATGTCATACGCTATTAAGCATGTGACATTATGACCCGGTAGAACTGCTCTCATCCCACCATTTGATACCCAGATGGTATTAATGGCACGGCACTCCTATCACTACCACAGCAAGACACACAAACCGTCACTGCGTATAGTACATACAGTACATTCTCTGGGTGGCTTGCGTTGTTGGTATGAGGGGGGATGTACCAGTCACTCAATCGTGGTACAGAATGAGGGGGAGTAGGATGGTGGCCACTAACTGCCAGTTGGTAGTGATTAGCCACTGAAACACCAGGTTTGTATGGTGTCACCATTGCTTATTTGAGCCTAATGTGCCAGGGGGGGTGGGGAGTCTATCTCAATGTGACATACCCGGTATATTTCACAGTACGCAGTAAGGGTTATTGTGTGGAGAATTATACAAAGTGAAGATCTGTGTGTCATGTACTCTATTGAAGCATGTTCTGCCACTACTGGTCATGGGTGGGGGTGCTTCACCGTTGATGGACTGTTGCATAATGGTGCCATCGCCGCATGTGGGGTGGCAGAAAGATCACAAGGGAATTGAGTTGGGAGCATGGTGAGTACCAGGTTAGTGGGATGGCACAGTACACAGTGCCTATGGTTGCCATCCGTCACAGTGGATCTTGAAGCACCGTTAGCCCAGCTTCTTGCAGTTCTAAATTTATGCAGTATGATAAATTGCCTAGACTGCCAAAGCATTGCCGCAGCCACCCCTTTGTCTGAGGGCCTCCCCCCCTCCATGGCCAGTGACCAGAGGCTGCTGGAGACCAGCCCAAGGGAGTGGTCAGCAGCCGCTGGACACAGGCAGCGATAGGGCATTGCTAACCCCTCTGAAGGGGGGGTTTGGAGGAGGGGACGAATTAAACTGTCTGGCAGGCTGGATTTCAGCTTTCTTGCTCATCCTCCCTCAGATCACCCACCCACCCATCCCCTGGCATTTCAGGAGGTGAGGTTGGATCAGTAGGGCCCCCTTTTTGACCCTCTATGGGAGATCGTGTTATGGGTTTGGGAGGGACTTTACCTGGTTTCCCCTACAGGGGGTTTTCCCCGGGTTTTTCACCTCCCCCAAAAAAGGAATGTTATGGTACGGAAGTAGAAAAGTAAGGACATCAGGTAACAATAATGACAAAATGCATGTCAACAAAGTAGCATAATATCTTTAATGTGCAGGGTAAAAGAAATACAGTGTGAAAGGGTGTTACAATATGTTGCAGGCAGGAAGTGCGGTGTGGGAGGAGCGCACGAGAGAAGTAACAGGAAATAGGGGACAATGCCATTTCTCCTGAAGGTGTTGTGGCCCCCGGTCAGTGTGAGGATGGTGGACTACAAGACCTGTACCCGCACGGGGGGTCTAAGTCCAGCCTCAGCAGCAGAGACTGGAAGGTCGGTGACGCCAGACGAGGTGGCCATCAGAACCTTGGTCAAATGACCTGACTTGCTACTGCAGAGGAATGCCTCGGCCCGCAACAGAAGGGGCTCTCAAGTTGGGGGTGGTGCTGGGGTCTGAGGTATGTGCTCCTCCCTGCAGCGCCTGCTGCTCAATATTAATTGAATAGACATTAATATAAAGTATGAATTATAAAAGTAATTGATGACTCAATAAAGATTAATATCTAGAATGGTAAATAAATAAAACATGGCTGCGGGCATTTCCTCCAAGAACTGTGTTGCATCTTTCTTGACCATGGAAGGGGGGGAGCTATGGGGGACTACCAGACAACGAGTTGTGTGCTCCCTATGCATGCAAGCACTGTAGTCCAGACACACACAAATGTATCAAAATGGTTTTGCTGTAAAGTTTGTTTAGCTGAGGCAGGGGGTAGGAACATAGAGGTTTCATTGATGGTGTGTGTAGAAGAGGCACAGTTGTGTTTTGTGGGGGGGGGGGTTGGTAACTCAGACTGACATCTCAGCCTGTCTCATTGCAATCTAGTTCTCACTAATAACAGCTGGATCCTTTACAATGTAAAATGCCATGGCACAAAATATTTTAGAAAGTTACGTGCTTAAACACAAACACACACACACACACACAGAAATACCCCAAGAAGAACACAGATCAATAAGGTACCAATATTTAGGAAACTTATACTTACTCAGAGACTAGCAGCATGAATCTTGGCTGTTGTATTCTTTCTCTGCTGTGGCTAAGCAAGACACTGTAACAAGACACTTACCTTCTGCAGGGCTTATTAGACATCAAAACAAAGGGCACTCTGGGGAGACTATCTTGAAGAAGATGAAATAAAACAAACCTGAATGGCAGCCCCCAGGGGTCATAATACAGCCAGGGAAAGTTAGAAAAAGCTCTTCTCACAGCCTGGGCAGAAACAAAACACTGGGATGAAGTAAGAACTCAAAATGGGTAGTGATACATATATTTTCCTGATTTTAACATACCGATTCCTTTAACTTCTATGACCCCAGTAAAGAAAAAAGAATTAGGCTTTAGATGCGGATAGGTTAGAAGGCATTATTACCACAACCTATGCACAATTAGGTTCTCAAAGCATCATGGGGTCCAGTGAACAGTTACTGTCTGTGTTTCAATGATTCTTTGTGGGCATTTATTTATTGTTTAGGGCAGAGCTATGGTTACATAACAGACAGAAGGACCAAGGCATGTGGCAGACAACTCTTAGAGCTGGTACCCCCGATCCTGGAAGGAAAGGTGGAGCCCATGGGATTGGAGTGACAAAGCAATGTGCCTACAGTATATCCAGGTATGTTATAGTTTTCTGTATTCTCTGTATGTCCTCAAGGTGCTGTACAAACCTAAGTACGATGAACTTGCACGATTAATGTCTTTTGTAAAATGTAATGAAACTAATAAAAAGTTTAAGCAAAAAAGTAAATACAATAAAATACAATACAATGATACTTCTTTGCATCTCTCTTGAACCTTCCTCCTGTCAGTCAGAACTCTTGCCCCCATGACCTCAAATTTATGCTTGTGTTAATTACTCCTCATGGTTCACCTTATTTATTCCTTTCTTTGGAATTTAAAGATCTTTCTCATATTACTCCTCTCCTGTCTGGTCTCATGCAAAATGTTTAGTGCCTTGAGTCATTCCTCATAACTTCTGCCCTACTGGCCTTGTATCATGCTGGTAACCATTTGTTGCACCACCTCTAGTCTGTCCTTATTTTTGTCTGAGGTGAGGACTTCAGAACTGGGTGCAGTACTCCAGATGTAGCCTTACCATTAACCTATAAAGTGTATTGCTGGCTGCCTCCTTTCTTCTAAGAACATTACCCTCATGATACACACTGACTAACAGGGAAGGGATTGCAGCTCTCCAGGTAGAAGGTCACCTGGGGGCCAGTGACCATCACATGGTATGGTTCAATTTGGCCACTACATCTAAACCATCCCATTCCAAGGCAAAAATATGGGACTTCAGAGGAGGTGACTTTGATAAGATGGCTAACAGAGTTAAGCAAGCCCTGGCAAAAAGAAACACAGGTAAGGGGGTACAGGCAAAGTATGCAAGCAATAGGGATGCAATAATTGAAGCAACATCCCATTGTGTTAGACAGAAAAGGAAGTGCAAAAGAAGAAGGAAACCACTTTGGTTCTCAAATACAGTAGCAGAAAAGGTCAGAGCCAAAAGGCTGGCCTTCAGGAAATATAAGGGAACACAACAGGATGAAGATAGGGAGGCATACCAAACTGCCCTAAGGGAAGCAGGGAAGGCAGTAAGGCAGGCAACGTCCCAAACTAAGGAAACACTAGCACAAACAGTAAAAAAAGGTGACAAGACTTTCTATAGATACATTAGTGAAAGGAGAAAGTCCAGAGGGGGTATAGCTGAGCTCAAAGGAGAAAAGGGGGCGTGTGAGGAGAAGGACCCTGTAAAAGCATCTATCCTAAATAGATACTTTTGCTCAGTATTTACTGAAGAGAAGGTAGGGCAGGGCCCACAGCTCAGCACCATGGACACAAGGGGGAGGGAGGTCAGCACTACTCCCTTCACAAAAGAAAGGGTCCTACAAGAGCTCGCTAAACTCAGGGTGGACAAGGCAATGGGACCTGATGGCATACAGTACATCCCAGGGTACTTAAGGAGCTAAGGGTGGAACTAGCAGCGCCATTAGCAGAACTGTTTAGTGAGTCTCTGAGCAGACTTGAGAAGGGCTCATGTGATCCCGCTCCATAAGAGTGGCAGCAGGGAGGAGGCAGGGGACTACAGACCAGTCAGTCTTACCTCAGTAGTGGGCAAGATTATGGAGGCACTCCTTAAGGAAAGGATAATGCAACACCTGGAATACATAGGGGCACAGGATCCAAGACAGCATGGGTTTACAAAAGGAAGGTCCTGTCAAACTAATCTTATAGATTTCTTTGACTGGGTAACCAGAGTGGTGGACCAAGCGGGAGCAGTTGATGTCGCCTACCTTGACTTCAGCAAAACTTTCGATACTGTTCCACATAGAAGATTGATAAAGAAGCTGGGTAGGCTCAGGGTGGGTCAGAAGTTGGTCAACTGGGTGGCAAACTGGTTGACTGGCAGTAAACAGAGAGTGGTGGTAAATGGTATACAGTCAGAAGAGATGCAAGTCACAAGTGGGGTACCTCAGGAATCAGTCTTGGGGCCAGTCCTCTTCAATATCTTCATTAGTGACATTGCAGATGGACTAGAGAGTAAGGCTTGTCTGTTTGCAGATGACACCTAGATCTGCAACAGAGTAGATGATCCAGATGGGGTGGGCAGAATGAGAAGAGATCTGGATAAACTAGCAAAATGGTTAGAAGAGAGGCAACTGGGATTTAATGCAAAAAAGTGCAAGATCATGCACATAGGGAAAAGAAACCCTGAAGCCACCTATAGGCTGGGAGGGGAGTTGCTGGCAGTCACTAAGGAAGAAAGAGACTTGGGCATCATCATCACCGATGACCTGAAATCATCCAAGCAGACCTCTAAAGCAGCAGGTAAGGCCAGGGGGATGTTAGGATGTATTAGTAGGGCTATCACAAGTCATAAGAGGGAGGTAATAATCCCTCTTTACAAGACACTGGTTACGCCCCATCTGGAGTACTGCGTGCAGTACTGGAGGCCACATGTTCACAAGGACATTAACCAAATTGAGGCAGTCAGAGAAGAAGCAGCAAAATGGTGCAGGGACTGCATCAGAAGACATATGAGGACAGATTAACAGAGCTCAATATGTATACCCTTGAGCAAAGGAGGAGAGAAGTGATATGATCGAAACATTCAAACACCTTAAGGGCATTAACAAGGTGAAAGAGTCTAACATGTTTAAATATAAGAAAAATAGCAGGACAAGAGGACACAGCATGTGATTAGAGGGAGGCCGATTAAGGGGGAATGTGAGGAAATTATTTTTCACAGAAAGAGTGGTGGATGTATGGAACGGCCTACCTCAGAAAGTGGTGGCTATGAATACAGTGCAGGGCTTCTAACAAGCGTGGGATAGGCATAAAATAGCAATACAGATGAGTATGAAAGATAGGCTACTGACAGAGCAAAGGCCGAAGACACATTTATAAGGTAGAAAAAGAAATGGGCAGACTGGATGGGCTTACGGTCTTTATCTGCCGTCAACCTCTATGTTTCTATGTTTCTATGTTACATCCGAAGACCTGATTTGCCTTACTAAATCCTTATTGGATTGGCTTGATTGTTTTGACTCTCAAGTCCCTTTCCTCAGTCATAGTGCTCAGCTGAACCCTTCACAATCAGTATGTTGCCCGAGGATTCTAGCTCCCTAGGTGCATCACCTTGCACTTTCTGGCACTGAATTTCAACTGCTGGACCTTCAACCACCTCTCTAGTCTATGTAGGCCACTATGCATCTCCCTGATTACACCTCTGCTGTCTATTTCCCAACAGAGCTTTGTGTCATCTATGAAAAGACACAACCTGCCCTAGATTCCTTCTCTAATTTCAGTGATGAACACATTGAAGAGAACTCACTCCAGGACATATCCCTGTGGTACTCCACTTGTGATCTCCCTCTCTCTCCCGATTTGACCATACTTACCATTAACCGCTGCTGCCTCCATCTCATCCAATTTCCTACCCATCTTTCTATGTTCCATGCTGCCCATGTATCTTGTAACTTTTTTAGCAATCATTTGTGGGGCACTGAGACAAAGGCCTTGCTGAAATCAAAATAGAATAAATTCATGACGTGATCCCCATCTAATTCACTCATCAAAGACATCTATTAGGGTAGTCTGACAAGAATCTCTTCCACGAACCCACACACCTTACTATCCAGGAGGTCATTGCTTTTCAGGTTGTCCACTAGGTCATTAGATCTCAGACTTTCTGATAGCGAGCCTCGACCAAGCCATGGAAAAGATATTGTGCCTGATTCTCAAATGGGGCTGCATCGGGCACAAGCTGCGGCAAACAGCGGCTTGCCCCAAAGCCCTGTGCGGCAGGGACCCTGCACCAGATTCTGGTACAGGATGAGTCCACACTTGTGGCAACCTCTCCTGTGCGACAAATGCCCAGGGCACAGGAGAGGTTCAGCGGAAGCCCCTGTGGACAAGGCAAGCAGCCATGTCCCCCATACCTGGTATCATACCACATGTCCATTGCCCCTGTGCAATATCGGTGAACCTTGGTGGTGTAGTGGACTCTCCCACTTCCCTGACATGCCCGTTACTCCATTGGAATAATTATTGTACTTGGTGGTCTAGTGGTCCCTGCTTCTGCCCAGATATGGTCAGTAGGCACCATAAGAAGCATATGGCACCCTGGTGAGCTAGTGGTCCCACCCCCAACACACCTTGGCATGTTGTTCCCACCCCGACCCCTCCTAACCTGTACCCTGAGCCGGAGCTGCAACACCACTCCACTAACCACTGCAGCCAGCGCCTACCAAACCATCAACAGTCTGCTTGTTTTATACTACTGTACACGCACATTGTGTGTACTGTATTATACTACATGCATTGCTGACAAGTCATTTGGCGCTGGCTGCAATGGTGAGTGCAGTGGTGTTCTGGCCCTGGCTTGGGGTATGGGTTGGGAGGGGGCAGGGTGGGCACAGCATGCCAGGGTGTGGTGTGACAACTATATCACCAGGGTGTCATTTGCTCCAGATGGTGCCTACTGGCCATATCTGGTCAGGGGCAGGGATTGCTAGACCACCAGGTACAATAATTATTCCAATGGGGTAACAGGAATATCGGGGCAGGGAGAGGGTGCCCTAGACCACCCTGTTCTCCATGGGCTACACCACTCCAGGATTTCATTCTAAGTACTAAAGTGAAACTCCTTTAAGTAATTGACTGTCATTTAATTCAGTTGATAGTCCCTCCCCCATAACCCCCTCTCAAGGCCAGCCTACATGCTCTACTATTTTGATTCTCAATCCATTGTTTCCCCATGGCACAATAACTTCATGGGTCAGACTGTGTTCTCTATCTTTTTCTCTCTGTCTAGAATAACTTTCCTACCCACCTCTGCCTTTATCTTCTTACTCTGCTCCTAAGCAACTTCTAAATTATCCTTTTGCTCCCTCCTTCTCTTGCTCCTAATTCTTGTCCATTTAACCCTTGTATTTGGGCTTCTCTGCCTCTTATCTAATTGGTTAATTGTAAACCATCGTTGTTTGATCATTTTTCCTATTTGTTTGCACTATTGTTCATTTTGTATTGCTTGACTGTTTTGCAGTTACCTTTTGATTGTATGCACTCTCTATCCTTCCCACAGTACACCTGAAATAAGCGTTGGCTCAGTACACCTTTCCTGGTCACTAAATTGTAAATAAATACATAAATGTTCTTCCTATTATCCTTTTTAAGTTTACGTCATTCCTTCCCACAAAATATGTAGAACTCAAAATTTAAATAAAGTACTTTTTCAGACTTGTTTGAGCCTTACTGGTACACGTTGGGGTTTCCCCAGGGAGGCTGACCTCACCATTTCAGAAAGCCTGCAGTAGGTCCTCCTTGACTAGTGACTCCATCAGTTTCTCTACAACTGAGGTAAGACTGACAGTACAGTAGTTTCCCAATTGCTCCTTGTCCCCCACCACCCCATAGAGCAGAACCACATCCATCACCATGCAATCCTTCAGAACTACCACAGTCTGTAACTAGTTATTGAACAGTCCTACCAGGGGTTCAATTAGTTCAGGTGCCAGCCATCAGGCACCTTGGGTGCATCACATATGGGCCCAGTGCCTTATCTATCTTAGGGGCTGCTATCCCCTTCCAGACCCTTTCACTGGTAAATACTAGCTGCCTCATCTCTGGGACCAGCATAGGGGCTGCCTTTATGCCACTCTGTGGCAAGGGCCCACTGTCTTCCCTGGTGAAGGAAGAGCAAAAGTCAATAAGGACAGCTGCCTTTCGTCCCTCTTCCTCTATTAACCTACCTCCCTCCAACAGCCAAACAATTCCTCATCTTTTCCTCCTATTTTCAATTGTAAATCTGAATTATTTATTTTCTCCACTGATGTCTTCTTCAGCAATGCACAGCTCAGTGTCCGCTTTGTGCTCCCTATTCTCCCTACTTGCTTCCCAAGGTCTCAGTTTGCATTCTCCACATTCATCTTCCCATGCTTTTCTTTGTATCTAATGAAGGCCTTTTCTTTGGCCCTTACTATTTCCCTGACCCATTCTGAGATCCACATTGGTTCCTTGTACCTGTTAATCTTGGTTACTGTCCTCAGGTATATCACTAATGCCTCGAGAATGCCCCCCCACACATACGTATTGCCTCCATCTCTCCTTCACCACTGATGTGGTGCTCATATCTTGTAATCTATGGTTTTCTGTGTCACAACATGTAACAAGCATTTGTCAAAGCCGAATGTTTGCTTGCTGGTATTAGCATGGGAAATGCAGGAGTTAGACAGATGCAGAATAGGAGTGGCAGTGAAGTATTGAATGTCATGTGAACCCCACCTGCATCCTCTACAGACGGACAGGATGTGGGGTAAGTGTTTGGGTCATTGCCAATGAAGGTCAAGCCATATCACTTCACCCTATTCTGCAGATTTTGACATGTGTTGAGGTGTGCCTTAGGGTGTTTGGATTTACAGGCACTCCATTCCATAAGGACATACGGTGAAATGGGTGCAGCATAGGAGAGTGGGGTGAAGTCTTGGGCCGAAGAGTGCAAGGTACACCTCGATGGCTGTCAGTGGTGGGGGGGTGGGGGTGGAATGGCATGAGCAGTACAGTTGGCAATCCAAAGGCACACCCCGATGCCTGTCTGTCTGTACAGGGTAGGACGTTATGGTTAGAAACCATAATGCCTCGGGTGTTTGTTGGTATTCACAGTACAAATATTCAATATGGCCTTTTTGTGACACCACATCAGGAAAGCATTTGGGACCTGTTGTCATGAAGAGTGGCAGTATGATTTTGTCAATGTGTCCTGAAAACTGACTTCCAACATCGACAGTGCCTTTCTGCGCCACATGTACGGAAACACAGATCGGACAGGATGTGAAGAATGACAGCTGTACCATCCATTGGGTTGTATGAAGAGATGGCAATGTTGAAAATTTGTAGTAGGAATATTAAAAATGCTTGCAGTTCCGAGCATATGTGGAGACTGTGCAACGCATGCACATAACACAGTCATTTTATGGAGTTTTGTCACCAGATTTTCAACATAGGCATTTTAAGACCTGTGGTCATGAACTGTGTCACTGATTTTCTTAATGTGTCCCCGAACACTGATGTCCCACAGAAACCACAGTATTCTGTGCCAGAACTGTAAAAACACGTTTCAACCAGGATGTGAAAAATGAGAGCTGTACTGTTCATAAGGAGGTGCGGAGAAATGGCAATGTTGAAAATCTGGACTTAAAATATTGCAAATGTGCAAAGTTATAAGCGTGCGTAGAAAGTGCACAACGCACTTTCGTAACACAGTCATTTGATGGGCTTTCATCACCAGATTTTCAGCATAGGCATTTTCGGGCTTCTGCTAATGAACAGTGTCACTGTGATTTTTGTTATGTGTCCTGAACAGTGATTTCCCACAGCGACCGCGCTATTCTGCACCAGAAGCGCGAAGACACATTTCGGCCAGGATGTGAAAAATGACAGCTGTACTGTTCATAAGGAGCTGTGGACAAATGGCAGTGTTGAAAATATGGAGTGAAAATATTGCAAACGTGTGAAGTAACGAGCGTACATGGAAACTGCGCAACACATGCTCCTAACACATTCATTTTATGGATGTTTGTCACCAAATTTTCAACATAGGCATTTTAGGACCTCTGCTAATGAACATCATCAATGTGATTTTTCTAATGTGTCCTGAACACAGATTTGCCACAGTGAGCACACTGTTCTGCGCTGGAAGTGCAAAAACACATTTCGGCTGGGATGTGAAAAATGACAGCTGTACTGTTCATAAGGAGCTGCAGATAAATGGCAGTGTTGACACTCTGGAGTGCAAATATTGCAAATGTGCGAAGTTACAAGCTTGTGTGGAAACTGCGCAACTCACGCTTGTAATACAGCCATTTTACGGACTTTTTTCCCTAAATTTTCAACATAGGCATTTTAGGACCTCTGGTAATGAACAGTGTCACTGTGATTTTTGTACTCTGTCCCGAACATGGATTTCCCACAGCGACCGCGCTATTCTGTGCCAGAACCATGAAAACACATTTTGGCCAGGTTGTGAAAAATGATAGCTACACTGTTCATAAGGAGATGCATTACAATTCCAATGTTGAAAATCTGGAGTGAAAATATTGTAAATTCGCGAAGTTACGAGCATGCGCAGCAACTGCGAAAATGCACTCTCATAAAACAGTCATTTTTTTTTTATTTTTCCCACCAAATTTGCAACATAGACTTTTTGAGAGCCCATCTCATGAACCCTGGCACTGTCGTTTTGTTAATCAGTCCCGGAAGGTGATTCCGCACAGTGTCCGCGAAATCACTTTTCAGGGCTGATTAACACCATGACAGTGAAAGAATTCATGAGGAGGGGTCCCAAAAACCCCATATTGAAAATTTGGTGCTAAAATTCCAAAGAATGCCTGAGATATGCATCAAAGTTGAAAAAAACCTATTGACTCCATTATACAGCTTACCGGCATTTCCTCAGTTGGCGGTCAGCTTTGAGGAGTGCAGATGTGTTCCCGGTCCACTGAACATCGTCGCACCAAGCTCTGGAGGTAAGTATGGGGTGAGGGGAGTGTGGGGAGGCAGGGTGCGCAGTGGGTGCGTGCGGGTTGTGGGGGGGCACGGAGATCAGAGAGGTACTGTTTCCTTCTTTACAGGGAAAACAAAAACACATTGCGGGACGGTTTTTGTTTTACAGGGACATCACAGTGGACATTTGGCATGCTAGGGTCGGCTCCCAGCATGCCAAACTACTTCTTTGTTGGGGTGCCAACTGTACCCAATGGGGGATTGGGCACCCCTATTGGCATATAGAGGGCCGCAGTAGCCAAGGGAATTGGGCACCCCATCGGCACACACATAGCTTTTGTTGGGGGGGATTATGCTGATGGGGAGTGGGCTCCCCCATCAGTGCATTCATTGTGGCTGGGGCAGGTTATGCCGATGGGAAATTGGGCCCCTGTCGGTAAACAAAGACTGTTTACGGGGGGGGGCACATGCTGCTGAGTGGGATTGGGCACCCCTCGGCAGGGGGCCTGCATAGTATTGTTTGTGAACATGGTGGCAAGTCGCCCACCATGTTCACAAACAGTATTAGGCTAGCTAATGTTCTGCCCTGCAATGATGGGTTGCTCCCTCATTGCAGCAGAATGACTGATGCTGCAATGATGAGGTGGCCCCTGAATGCTGCGGCGAAAACATTTGTACTTGGTGCACTTTTGGAGACCAGTGTCATCTGCACACTATGCCTCCATTGGTTCACCAGTGCCAAGCCCCCAAATGCAGTGCCTCCCTTGGCTGAAACAATGCCGCACCTCCACAACTCGCTTCTTTCCTAAGCTGTCACATCATGTTTCTTGTGCATGCATGCAAGCAAACATAAAAAGGGAGCTAGTTACAGTATGCACAGATAGTGAGTACTCTTTTCTATAAAGATGAGAACAATAATACCATCAGATATCTACTTTGTAAGGGCACCTTATTTCAAACTACAACATTTATCTTATTATTGTTATTTGCATCTAGGAATGTGAATACATACCCAGTTTGCCCATCTTTGATACCTGAGCAGATAGCCTTCACTTTTCAGAATTTTGTTAGCAAAAAGACTTAGGTCAGATACCAGAGATTAAATGTGATGAACCTGGTACCAAAGATAAATGATATTAGAGCCTGGGTTTTTAATTCTTAATCTGATTCAAAAATTTCTATTCAGGGTTATAAGTGTTTAGGCATGATAAAAAATGTAAAGGTGCATAAGTCATAATTTGTTATCAAAACAAGTATGGTCTAGTAATACTCTGCTTCACAAGACATTTAACTCCATGATACAAGAGTCATAATACACATGTGCATTATCGCCTATATAATACATGCAGTAGTTTGCAAAGCACTCACTGTACAATTGTTTTTTTCATTGTGCTGACTTACATCAATATGCATCAGCAGACAAGTGTGAGGACAACTAGCCACAGTGATGCATCATAAACAGTCTTCATGAGCCAAACTTCTCCCTTCTGCTGCATTTGATCTCTGACCACTGAAACTAAACACGAGTACTGGAGGTGACTAAACTGGTGCCACCTAGTCCATCTGCTCACCATCAGAAATAAAGTTTTTTTATTTGTTTTGTTTTTTTGTTTACTTACTAGCTAATTACCCAAACCAATGTGTTCCAATGAAAAGAGGCAATTACCACAGTTTGGGCAAAACAAGCAACAGTTTCATCTAGGTCCAACCGAGAGACAGGGCTTCAGGCATGGAAAGGCCATAATTATACCCTTCTTTTTTTGGCAATATTTTACCATGATTTTAGTGATCCTTGTAGCATAACACGTATTTGTAATCTTACTAAAACAAAGCATCATATTTGACTTGTTACCAAATATAAGATCAACTATTTTGATGAACAGGACTTTATAAAGGAT
The DNA here is from genome assembly GCA_016271365.2 of Neoceratodus forsteri. Lineage (NCBI taxonomy): Eukaryota > Metazoa > Chordata > Ceratodontiformes > Ceratodontidae > Neoceratodus > Neoceratodus forsteri. The sequence continues at coordinate 802,527,596 of CM057459.1, read as the reverse complement.
GTATCTTTCAAAAATTGGATCCAGCTTTATTTATGTGCATCAGTAACTGAAGTTTGGTCCAGTTTCAAAAAATGGTTTTATAATCCTCATTTGTAAGCATGACCTCTTAACAAGAAGGAGAAGGACTAGGTGGACTCTTCCTACCCCCTCCTACCCCTACCCCAGTCGCCACTCTCCCCTAGACCCCCCTCCCTGTACCCCCATCTCAGTGCATAATATTCCTGTCCCTCTGAACCTACTATCCTCCTCTGTGATGTCATCTACAGCCCCATGTTTTCACTTTTTTTTTTCCTTTTCCTTCTGCCCCCAGTGAAGACTTGTCTCACTGTATGTGTATCATCTACATGCACATTAGTGCAGTTAGTTGTTTGTATGTAATGTATCAGTTATTTGGAACAATCCAAGTTGCATCTTATCATTGCTATTTACTCATGCTATCCAAATTTGTTTTATATAAGATCATGTACATCATTGTATTGTTTGAAATCTCCAGGACCTCTTTGTGAATGAGCTTGCTCAATGGAGTAATTCCTGCAGTAATAAACTTGAACTTGAAAACTTGAACTACTTCACTTTAGAAAAGTAAGAGAACTCTGTACTATATTTACATGAGAAATGAGATATGAACATTATAATTCTCAGTTTGCTTAAATAAAATCTTATTTATGAACATTTTGGGAAGTTGTGAAATCCAAAAATATTGACTCAAAACTGCAGGTTTGCCAGACTTGCTAAGGGCAACTGAAAGTGAAATCATAAGTAAGTAGCAGCAAGTTGAGTTTTTCATTGCTCACTTTATTCAATCAGGCTTGGCATTCAGTCAAAGTCCTGCAATAGCTGCAGATGTACTCTTACAATATATGGTGCTGACTGACCTGAATACCACCTGTCCCTATTTTAAAATAAATCCAGTTGCTGCAAATGAAGTCTTAATAGAGTTGGCCACTTTGGATGTGAAAGGGACCCAAAGGTGAATGGGTTGGGAACATTCTTTTTAAAACCACCTATGATAGTTATCACAGCTCTGTTAACCTATAATGTACAGTAGAACCTGTCATTAAAAGACAGTGCTGTACTGCTAGACATGAAGTACGCTTCCGTTATGTCAGTACATAAAGGCTCCTGCACAGATTCTGATAATAACTGAACAATATCTATACTGCCCACATGTACAAAATATGTGAAAAGCTACTAGATAAGCTAATTACAGTATTACCTTTACAAATAAGGTTTATTCAGGTTTCAGACCAAGACATAGTACAAATAATTATGATGATTGAGGGTCTAAATGGTATTCATTTGTCATTGTGAGATAATATGAACTGCAGCTGCTGCTTTTTTCATCTTATAAATGAAAGCATTACTTTGGACCATAAGTTACCACCATTTTACCATAAACTACTATTAAATGGAGTTGTCAGAACTAGTTCTAAAAAGATTAGAACCCTTTTAGAACCCAATGGTTTGAGTTCTAATTTAGAACTAGAACACCCATAGGTTCTGAGTATTAAGGGTTCTAAATACTAAATAAATAGCTTTTTTTGTTCAGACATTTCAAAAACAGGAGATGCCAGCCTGGAAAACAAACTAATTATTGGGAATTACATCCTAAAATGTTTGAGAGAGAGAAAGAGAGAGATAGTATATGAATAGGCTTCTCATATGCAATTATACCAAACACATAGAACTGTGACGCTTGGCATTAGAAATTTGAAAGGCACAACATGTTTCTCTTTTCTGCATATGCAGGGAAACCATATTATTGCTGTGCCGGGAGGGCAGAGCTTTTATTTATATGTTCTGCTCCTCTCAGTATCTTTATCTGTTCTTTCTATGTAGTCCTAAACACAACAGAGTTTGAGTTCTGAAGAAGATTAGAACCCTAGAACTATTTGCAAAGTTCTAGACCAGAACCGGAACCCAGAACTTCAGCGGGTTCTGGCAACCCCACTATTAAATTGATTTGCAAATATTGGACACAAATATCAATTCCTTATTTCAATGTGATAACGTCTTACAAATCATATTCATTATATACTATTAAAGCCAGTGCACAGTTAATCTCAGAAAGTGTTCTCCATGGGTCTGTACTGTCCCCCCAGCTGTTCTCAATTTACAACAATGATTTTTCGCAGTCAGTCACCAGCTCTTATTTAGAATTATAAGGTGACATCCCTGGTATTTATTCATTTGATCAATCCTTAGACAATGCATTGTCATCTTTGAAATCTGACATATACTGTAATATACAAATATCTCTGAGTCTAAACTATTACACAATGCCAGTTAAACAAACACAATTGCAATTTGCAAGGGCTTTGGTATATAAGTTTAATGTAAAAAATATGCAGCTATTAACTACATGGTATGTTTACATATGGGTTATGATTAAGTAATGGGGAACAGTGCTGGCAGATCCAGACATAATGTTGTTTAGTATACATGAATAGCTGATTCTGGTTCCAGTTCAGTTTACATGTGCATCTCTGAAATACCAGCAGGGGATGCCAGCTTATATGATCATACTTAGCACATGGTGCTGTGGGTTGCAAAAGGAGGACTGTTAGAAAGTGCATGCATCCAAGAATGATCAGACAACTGATGTGTTACATGTGGAACGCAATGGTATTAATTCCGGTGAACTGCATACTTTCAACTGGAGTTTCAAAATAAACAATGTTAGTGCACTGATCAAGTTTTCAGTTATCTGCAAAACGCATTTTTTTCCTAATCCCGATTTTTAGGACTTGAATCAGTTCACAGTGTACATGTAACTGGGGTAATAGTGAAACAAAAGTAAGACCTTGCTACATCCTATAACTATTTTGGAATTGTTTTGAATAACAAATTGTCCTTTGAAAATATACAATGCTGGTCTAATTGTCTCTAAACTAAAGGAAAAACTATGGCAGGATTCACAAAGCAGATGTGCTGGGTGCAAATGAGATGTGCCGGTGCAACTGGAAAATGCACCATGTAGCCATTCACAGAGAGCACAGATGCCCCCGCACAACCCGGATGCGCAGCGCCAAACAGGATGAACTAGAGACTGAAATTAATGATATCGGCACATCTGGAGGGGGCATGTAACTGCATATACAGTGCAGAGCCATTCACAGAGCAAAATATAGATCATTCACAGTGCAAGTACCAAATCCACCATGTGGAGATAAGTATAAAAGTAGACTTAAATGCAAACCCCCAGCAGGCTGCCCACAGGATAGCAGCAGCAAGAAGTAGGAGAGCAGCAGCCAAATAATGCAATAGACAGAGCACCATTCCTGATTGTGGGAATGTTAATGGTGGTGAGGAGATGGGCTAACCAGTGGTAGAACGTACTGTAGGTGGCCAGACCTACAGTGATATTGTGCCAGACTGATGTTTAAACAGCTGACGGACACTGAAACAGTTGGCTGATACCACCTGAACAGGGTTATTCTGAAACAGCTCTGTGAGCTTTGCCATGATGAAATGCAGGCACCCACTGGAAGAGGTCATGCCATATCAGTGGAGACCAAGGTGACAACAGCAATATGCCTGCTCAACACAAGAACCTTCCAGAGGCCAGCTGGAGATACCACTGGCATATCCAACCATCTACGTCCTGTCTCTTCACACAGTTCCTCACCACACTGCTACCACATGCTTTGGAGTTTATCCACTTCCCAAGCACACAGACAGAGCAGACAGAAGCCATGAAGCAGTTCCACAGGGTGGCATGCATGCCAGGCATCATGGGACCATTGACTGCACCCATGTGGCAATCCGCACACCACCTGGCAATGATGCCATGACATATGTCAACTGCCATTTACCCCCCTTGCAGTGACATTTCACCAGCAAGGTCCCCCACAGTGACTACAGTTCCTAGCCGTGGTGGGAGACCTGCTGGAACCCGACGCTGCCTGTCTGGGGTCCTGCACCCCCCCAATCAGCTCCAACTGGATTTGAGAATCTTTAAGTGAGGGGGGATGGGGGGTGCAGCCCCTCTGTGAGGGGGGTTCAGGGGGTGAACCCCCCAAAGAAAACAAAGAAATCACTAGCAAACCGGCAGCCGGCTGAAGAATGCGGTCAACCTGCTGGTGTCACTGACAGGGCATTCGACAGAATTTCTGTCGGACTTCTGCCATGGATCCATCAACCACAAGGGCTACCACTCTGTCAACTCCCAGTTGGTGTGCACTACCACAGGGTGCATCAGCAATGTCTGCACCACACACCCTGGGAAAACATATGATGCCTTCATATGGCACCAGTCCACCCTTTGCCACCGCTTTGAGACTGGGATCATACCCAGTGGCCATCTATTAGGTGGGTAGGGCAAGCAGAAATGCCCATGAATGGGACACCATTGTGCAACAAATAAAGGGAGAGGGAGGAGGTGTGCAAGGACCATGATAGAGAATGCATAGAGGGATATGCACAGGTGGGACAATGGAGGTGGGCACACTGATGGAACCTCACACACAAGGGGGACAGTGCAACAGAACATCAAAATATGGGAGGCAGGATGTAGCGCAACAGCTGACATGAGTGGCAGGGCAGAACATACCCCATGTAGCCATGCATGGGCTACCACTGGGCATTGGTGGGAAGACAATGGTGACTGGAACATGTGCAGGCATCCATGGTTATGAACACAGGCAGATGTGTGCAGCCAGGGAAGGCCAAAGCAGTCATGAGGGGGATGTAACTGGCCATTGAGGGACTGGGGTGGACAGTTGGCAGACACACCAGTGTGCCATGGTGCAGGGGGAGGGGTGAGAGGACAAAATGCACAGTTATGCAGTGGTGTAACAGACTGCTCTTGCTCCCCACAGTTGATGCAGCTTACCCCCTCTGATCCTGGCCACTAACACCCTTCCACCAACCTTACATAGAGGTGGAAGAGTGGTACAACGAGGCACATGTCGCTATGCGTTCCATCATCAAGCATGTCTTAGGCATGCTGAAGATGCACTTCCGGTGTCTGGATAGGTTGGATGGTGCCCTACAGTATAGCCCAGAGAAGGTCTGTGGCATTTTTCTGGCCTGTTGTACATTGCCCAACATGGCCATTAACTGTGGAATAGCTGTCCAGGCTGAAGGGGGTAAACATTCTGGGGAGGAGGAGGAGGAGCAGGAGGGGGACGAGGATGCAGCCATCCATTGGCGGCATGACAGACCACCACTGCCACAAAGAGACCCATGCTTGGTCGCAAGGTCCCAGCAGCACAGGGACACCATCATCAAGGAGCACTTCGAGGTTTGCAGGTGAGTAACACAGGTGGGTAATACACAGCTGGCAGCCCTGTCCACATACACACACCTAAACACCCACAAACACACCACAGGGCATGCTAATGCACCACTGCCACAGTGTAGCACACCCGTGAGGGTGACATTGCCTACACACACACACACACACACACACACACACATATGCATGCACAGCAGGATCAATATGTCCAGGGAGTACAGTATATGTGCTGAGGATGGCATGGATCAGTGTACTGCTGCTGGCACACATGCACAGCAGATACAAGACTGCACTCATCATGCCCATGCCACACAGCACAACAATAGCACACCTGGACATGTATGTAGCACTGCACAGGTGACCTACACAGGCAACCCACTGGGGCAGGCACATGCCACCAATGCCACCCCAGGCACAAGTAGCCAGGTGAGTGGGCCGCAAAGAGTGCAGGTGACAGGGCCCATGTGAGCTGTCACCTAGGCATCAGTGGGAGACACCACGGCCATGACAGACATGTGGGTGGCCACACCCATGACCGTTGGTCACTGATGCAGTGCCATTGGCCATGGGGGGAGTTGTCAACACCCCTGGAGAGGTACTGCAGCAAGACCATGAATGGGTGCTCACTGGTGTATTGGCTTCACGATCCATGTCAGACATGGGATTGATGGGTATGGAGAGCAGTGGTGATGGTGTCAGTAGCAATGGATCCAACTGACACCACTGCCTGGGCATGTGTGAGGCACTTCTGGGGGTTGAACTGGAGGACCAGTGGCCATGTGGTGCACTGGTTGTACATACCACCTTGGCAGAGTGCACAAACTGCTCCAGAGCTGCGGTCATGCCCATCCAAAATAGGCGAGACTCTGCCAGCATCTGGGGATGCCACATGGCTGACGACTCATGTTCAATGGCCAGCAGTGTCAGAATGCCCCTGAGCTCCACCCATAGGGATGCCTTCCCTCCACGGTGACCTAAAGGAGGTGTGCATGGCCATCAGTCTCGTTGGCAGGTGAAGGTTCACGGGGATGGCGCTGATGGCCAGATGGTGTGTCAGCCTGCTGCTGCACATCCACTGTAGTTTGACATACCACAGCAGGCCACAGTATGGTTGGTAATTGGGCTTGTGCAACTGCTGCATGTCCAGGGATGGCTGCATCATGGGCCTCAGCCTCCTAGTGTGGAACAACAGCACCCTGCTGACTCGTGCTGGATGTCTCCACCACCACAGCAACACCAGGCACAGAGCCCACAGCAACCACCATCGTGGGCAGCTATGCAGGCCCTCTGGGTGTGCCAGGGGCCACAGGACCACAAACACCTGCTTGTGCCACCTGTGAATGCAGCTGTGTGCCATGTGCTCCACTGTTGGCCATGTCCCCCCAAAGTTGTGTGGCATCCGGATCATCATCAGCATTGCTGTACACCCGCTGTGTACTGGATGCCATCACCCTGTCTGTGATGTCCATCGTATCCCCTAGGTCATCATCAGCCATACCCAGGAACCTTTCCAGCCATGTGCTGTCCCACTCACCAGCTATGGCATCACCTTGCCAAGGTGTTGGAAGGCCCTGCCACCACTGGTGATGCATCTGGTGAAGCTGTGGTGTTTGACAGACCCAGGATAGCATCATCCTCAGACCTGCCTGCTGCCTGGTGAGACAGTCTGGCATCATCCCCTGCAGTGCCACTCTGCAGAGCACCAGACATGGCAGCACTCGTGAGGTGTGATGGAGCTGTAATGGAAAGAAGGGATACATGGTTACATACATGTGTGACAGTAGTGTACAGACAGGCATGTACACATGGTCATACACATGTGCCAGTGGAGATCCTGACATGCCATGCAGTTGACAGTCAACAACAGTTCTGTTAATGCAGACACAATGTCTGGCTGCTGCAGGGTCATAGCACCCTGTCTGTATAGCACCCACCCACCTGCTGTGCATATCTGGAACAGGTTCTTGGACTGTCATGGACAGCCAGGCATTGGCAGAATCAGTTCTGTAGCAGTGGTACACGTAGCTGACATATCCTGCACATGTGACTGGCATTGCTTGCCATGTACCACCAGATGGTGGTCCAGCCTGCAACATACATGTCATCAGTCTGTGATCCCATGCTACATCACACACAAGCAACAGAACCCCCCCCAAAAAAACAGACCTAGTGTGAACAGTGGGACACTGTATGGCACTCATCTGGATGTGCTGTTGACCAGGAACAGACATGGATCATGGCTGTATGTCCTAGGCCTCACACTGACATTTTGTTCTGCCAAACTGCCTTTGAAAGAATGTAAACATACCTACCTTCAAGGGTGCAATTCCTCTCAGTGACTTGAGCTCTGTGAGGGGGCATTCAGGAGCCTTTATGGCTTAGGACATGCATTGGGAGCATCTGTAATGAGATGCTAATCAGGTGAGATGCCCCTGAATCTGGCAATGAGCTGATTTTCAAGCAATGTCTGTGAATTGCAAAATTGCCCCCAGCTCATCCCAATCAGCAGAGGGCATCTGCTGTACTGAGTGTGATGCTTGGCCAGCTGGTTATGATTGTTGTATGATATTTGTAATATAAAAAAAATATAGTTGCCTGCCCGGTGGCGTAGAGGGCTGAGGCGTGGATGCCTCACCTCAATCCACGCCGGCGACCCAGGTTCGGGAACTGACTCAGGTCACTGGGGGTTGGCAGGGGACGGGAGAGGATTGAGCATCCTAAGGACTGCTCTCCTCCCAGGGGGTGGGTTAGGGGCATGCCTCACTCTGTAGTGGCCCCCGGTGGAGACCGGGGGCACTACAAGAAGCGGCGCAAAAGGGGGAAAAAACAGAAAAGCGGAAAATGGCGTCCAAGCGACCGGATGAAAGCCACCTGGATCTCCCACCTCCATGGAACCCCTGAAGAGCCAGGGGAATCCTGATCCCAGCAGCATCAGGGCCGAGACTAAGAATGCCTGAAAGGCAATTTTCCTCTGGAAGGAGGGGACCTGTCCGACGAAGGGATATGTCGGACTACCCTGGTCAGCTGCCATCTGGGATCCAGGGGAAGCTGGCGTCGGTGTGGGTTTGGAATGGAGTAAGTGAGGCTAGTCCTTGGCAGAAGGCCTGAAGGAGAGACCGATCGGGCGCAGGAGGTGATAAATAAATAATGCCAAAAAAAAAAATATATAGTAGGTGATTGTCTCACATAAGACAGCATGTGCTATGGGTGCCCCCCTTCCCCAGGTTTCAGAGAAGCTACAGGATATAGTAACCTGAAACCAGGAGGTAATTAAAAGACCAGAGAGTCTTAATTAAGAGTCTCCTGTTTTTCTGTCTTAATTAGAACTGACCCAGCTGCCAGGATATAGGGCTTGTAAAGTTTTATGATTCCTATAAGAAGAACATTTATACCAACCTGGTGCTAAAGTTGTAAAACCCTTTGATATGCCTTGGGAATAAGAACTACACCAGATCAAAGAGAAAATGTTTAATTAAGGAGTCATATTTAGGAAGTGGAGTTTCTGCTGATGTCACCTTATTTAATATACCTCCTGATAGGATATCCTGTTTGTATTTTTTTTATATTCTAAAAGGAGGAGCTAGATGACTCACAGAAGGGGTGGAGAGTTACACAGTTTAAACTAATACTGGTGTCTGATTTTTTTGGACATTCCATCTTGGGACCTAGAAAGACAGACAGCTCTGATAAGAACTTAAAGAGGAAATACATTAGATAGAAAATATCTAAACTGTATGTTGGTAGGAGTTTGTCTGTAGTTATCTTTGCTTTTCTTTTTAAGTGATTGTATGCTCTGTGTTTACATTTTTCATATTTTTATCATCTTTTAGAAAAATCTTTATTTGAAAGACTGCCTGGGCATCTGCCAGTTCTTTTTTTGCATGGGATGTATAGATGGTTAAGACTGACAAAAAAGCGTTTAAAAGTATGATGGTGCTACTAAACTGGGAAAAGGTAAGAATACACCTAAGGTCTTTTATAGAGTTTTAAGGGTTCATTTTGGAAGCCTGGCTTGGTGCCCCTGGTGGAAGATTACACTGAAATCCCCCAAAGAGGGTACATATCTGAGCCTGTACATTGGGTATCAATCAATCAATCAATCAAAATCTTTATTTATTCAGGTGAACATCATTGAGCGTAGCTCATTTACAAGATGGACCTGAGTGGTCATACAAATAAGGGTACAAGTTTTTTTTTACAAAGACATGAGAATAGCATAACATTAGTATAATCAAATAAATAACAGATATATACAAAATTTACAGATATACAAGGCACAGTAAAATAACTTAACCTGTAAAAATGAAGAGGATAATAGATATAGCAGGGATAATAATCAAATAATAGGCTTTTGTAGGCTTTTATATGAAATGTGATAACTGACTGGTTAGAAGAAGGGAAACTAAACATAGTGGATTACAGAAGGTAGGGGTGTAGGTTGGATGGGAGACTAGGCCTTATGGAAGCAGTTGCACAACTCTGGAAATAGGGCGGTGTATAATCTTTTGAAGGATGATAAGGGTAAGAGAGTATTCAGATTCATAGATTTTTGGAGTGAGTTCCAGACAAATGCTAGGGGAATAGCTGATAGCAGCCCTCCCAAACCGGGTGCAGGTAATGGGAATCTTTAGCATAATGAGCTTATTGATCCTTAAGGTGTATGGCCTAGATGTGATTCAGGTGAAACAGTCTGAGATATAGGAGGGGAGTTTGCCTGATAAAGCTTTAAAGATCCAGATTGCAGCATTCCTTTTTCTTCTGTGCTGTAGGATGTCCAATTGACTGCCATGTAAAGAGAGCAATGATGGGTGCTGGAGGGAAGGTCTGTAATAAATCTGATGGCTCTATGATACAGGGTGTCCAGCTTATTTAAGAGGGAGAGTGAGCAATGGTCTGAGAGAAAGTCAGCATAGTCAATAAGAGATAGGAATGATGCCTGGATTAATCTTTGTTTGGAGTCTCTGGTAAGGTAGTGTTTTATTCTGTAAAATTGGCAAGCCTTTGTCTCAACTTTTAATAGCTCTTCAATGTGGACAGAGTAGTCAAGCTTATTGTCAATCCAGACTCCAAGATATTTGAATTTATGCACAAATTCCAGCTTTTCTCCAAATAAGGTGGATAATTGTGGAGTGATGAATGATGGGTAGTGGCAGAGCAATTTTTGTTGCAAAAGAACATAGCTTTTGTTTTTGCATTTAGAAGTATTTTTTCCAATAGGTTGTGTTGTAGGATGGAGAATTCTGACTGTAACAGTTCACAGGCTTTTGATGGTGAGGATTGCTGACATATAATACAGTATCATCAGCAAACAGATGAATGTTAGATTGAGAGAGGTTGGCATCAATGTTATTAATATAAATGGCAAGAGGATGGGGCCTAGGATAGAGCCTTGCAGTACACCTCTTAGCAGTGGTTTAGAGGTAGATAGGTAATTTTCATTTTTTCAATTGTAACCTTCCAGAGAGATAGCACCTAAACCAATTGAGTGAGAGTGAATCAAGGCCTACAGAGCTAAGAGAGGAATTAATGATTCATGATCCACTGTATCAAATGCTTTACTCAAATCCAGGAACACAGCACAATACTATTCTTTTTATCAAGGCAGTCTGCCAATCGTTAGTGACTTTGGCTAGGGCAGAGATGGTGCTATGCATTGATCTAAATCCAGATTGTGCTGGATTTAGGAGGTTGTTGGTGTCCAGATAGGCCCTTAACTGTGAATTTACTAATTTTTCAAGCATCTTGGATAGTACCGGTAGGATGGAAATGGGCCTGTAATTGTTAAGGTCCATGGGATCACCTGATTTAAGTAGTGGAACTACTTGAGCTGTTTTCCATATGGAGGGGATGGAACCAGTAGCTAGGGAAAGATTGAAGAGGTGAGTGAGGGGGGCAGATAAGGCGTGCAATGCTACTTTAAGAAAGTAGGGGTCCAGGGAGTCTGCACCTGCACTCTTAGAAGTATCTAAATTGGATAGGAGGTCTTCTACTTCTTTTAAGGATATTGGTTCAAAGGAGAATGTTGAAGCAGCCTTTTGTCCCACAGTGGATTGAAGGTTTAATGATGATCTCAAGAGATTTGCAGGTGAGAGAGTCAAATGCTAGGCCAGCTGTGGTGAAATGGTCATTGAAGGTATTTAAGATTTCTTGCTTGTCAATGATTTCTATGTCACTTAGTAGCAGTTTGGAGGGTAAGGCAGGGGTAGAATTTTGGCCTAGAATTTCTTTTATAGTACCCCAGAATCTGGATAGGTTAGTATAGGATGCATCCAATTCAGCTCTATAGTAGGCAGCTTTGGCATTTCTTATTTGTTTTGTGCATGAGTTTCTTGCTTTTCTGAATTGAAGCCAGTCTCTAGTATCCTTTGTTTTTCTTGCCTTTTTCAGAGTTTGTCTCTGGCTAACAAAGCTGATTTAAGGTCAGCAGTGAACCAACGACAAGATTTTACTTTAGTTCTGACACTGGTGATTGGTGCATGTATATTGAGGGCATTAGTGATAATGTCCTTTAAGATCTGAAGAGCTGTCTCAACTGAGGTTGTAAGGTAAAAATCTTGCCAATATGTTGTATTGCACAAATCATGGAGATATCCTGAGATGTTGAAATTCTTTTTTGACCTTTTATGGAGAAATTTTGCAGGATTGGATGGCTTGAGTGTAGATCTTATGCCAGCTATAGGACAATGATCACTTACATCACTGGGTAGCACTCCAGCATGAGAATATAAGTGAGGCTTGTTTACCATCATAATATCCAGGAGTGAGCTGTTGGTAGTATTTTTAGGTTAATCCTTGTTGGATCTTTGATTAATTGAGTGAATCCATAGATGTCACAGAAGGTTACTAGGGTGCAGATGCATTAGATAACCAATTTAAATTCAAATCACCAAGGATGATGGTATCTTCAGGGCCTAGACTGAGTATTGATCCTAGGTGGGATAGGAGTTTGAGGCCTGCAGAGGGGCCTATACCAGCCAATCAATTTAAAGGAAGACATGTTAGGAAGGGATATTTTAATTGACAAGCATTCAAATTCCTTTGGTTCAGATGTATTGATGAGGCAGGATGCAGAGATGGTTTCCTTGATGTAGATGGACACCCCACTGCCCCTGGAAGGGCGATCTGATCTGAAGAGCTGGTAATTGGGAAGGTTTATATCACTGTCTTTTGTTGTAGATCTGAGCCAAAATTCAGAGATAACCAGGAAGTCAGGTAGGGTATGTGCAACCCATGCCTATATTAAGGAGAACTTTTTAAGGAGGCTGCAGGCATTGAAGTGAAGGAAACTTAGGCCATTTATGGAGGTTAGATCAGATGGGGATAAAAAACTTTCAGTGGGGCCAGGATTGATTTCAATAGTACCAATATTGATCAGAAGGAAGAAGATTAGTTTGAGGAGGGCACAAATGATAGGGATAGGGAGTGATCAGAGCATTCTCCTCTTCTTGGGAACCACTGTGTAATGGGTGAGGGTCCTGTTATATGGGTGTGGAATTTATCACAAAGTAATAATCTGATGGACAGGCATAGTGGGTTAATGTAATGCAAAATGGATGCAAGGCACTTGAGGAGTGTTGTAAGGATAGAGAGCCTTGTGGGATACCCCAGGGATTGCAGTGCAAAAATGGCAGAATATAAATAAGGGAATTGGTGGTGTCCACTGGGATGGCAGGTGGGTAGGCCATATTCACTGCCTTAATCACCATGGCATGGGGTATATCATAATTGTCATTTGGGATTGAGGAACATGAGGCTCAGAAGCAAAAGGAAGCAAAGTAACATTGTGGAGGGAAAGTAGGGGTTAAAGTAGAGGAAGAGAAATAATTATGGGCGTGGATTAGAGAAATGGCGGAAAAGGTGTATAAAAGAATCAACCGAGGGGAGAAGCGAACCTTGGTGTGCGGCTTTGCCGTGCCTTTCTGCCTGCTTCTCCGGCCTCCTGGTTTTCCTGGTCGGCTTGTCGGTCGCCGCCTCTCGCTGATGTCTGGAGCCCCTCCGGTCCCTGGGTGCTCAAGGGCTGTGCCGCTGGAAGGTAGGGGACAGAGGAGAAGGAGCCAAGGCACTTTATTGCAGCAATCTGCAAAAGGTGCTAAAAGCCTGAATCTGCACAACAAAGACTGGGAGGGTATTGGGGGTTTAGCCTGAGCGTCTCCCACACAGAAACACAAAAAGGCTGTAATCACAGGCTAAACTAGATATCTACACAACCCTCAAATAGGGCACATTTAAAAGTAAAACAGCTCTTTTAGGTAATTTTAACAATAAAGCATAATAACAGAAATCCCAGTCAAATGGTGTTGCAAAGTCCAGCTAAGTCTATGGGAAGGCGCACCAATCAGAAGCAAGGCAGAGTTAGCTGTCGCTTCCGATTGGTTTGCGGCTTTGCTCATGACTTCTGCCTGCTTCTCCTGGCCTCCTGGTTCCCTAGTCGGCTTGTTGGTCGCCGCCTCCCGCTGGCGGCTCCGGAGCCCCTCCGGTCCCTGGGTGCTCAAGGCTGTGCCAGCTGGAAGGTAGGGACAGAGGATGAAGGCAGGAGCAAGGCACTTTATTGCAGCAATCTGCAAAAGGTGCTAAAAGCCTGAATCTGCACAACAAAGACTGGGAGGGTGGGGTTAGGCCTAAGCCGCCTCGCCCACACAGAAACACAAAAGGCTGTAATCACAGGCTAAACTAGATATCTACACAACCCTCAAATAGGGCACATTCAAAAAGTAAAACAGCTCTTTTTAGGTAATTTTAACAATAAAGCATAATAACAGAATATGCTAGCATAAGGTTCACAGTTTGAATCCCCCCCCAGAACTTGAGACTAAAGACGATTCGGACCCAAAAGCAGACAGGAGGGTTATCCTGTCGGTTACCTGTTCACACTATTGCGTTCGGAGGTTGGCACTGTGACAGCAGAGGGCCTGACCTGCTGAATGCATTTGTGACAGATTTGGTTAGCAGCAGTGCGAAAAATTTCATAACACAAGCTTTAACTATTCAGTGTGTCAGCTTAATACTGTACAGCGCACTTGCAAAATAAGGCAGTGATTTATTTTTTTTTTTGAAAAGGAACTATGTCATTTTGCTTACAGTCAAGTTCCTACCTGTTTTATTTTTTTTTCTAAAGTGCAAGTTAGGTAGTCAGAAGTTAGGAAAAGATGGCTTCCAACCACGGTGGGTAACTGCAGACTACTTGAGGCAGTTGTGCCAGGGCTGAGGAGTCCTGCACGAGGTGAGCCACCAAGCAGATCCTCATGGATGCCCTGATGGCAGAGGATTGCCTAGGAGCATCGAGTCACAGACTGTGACTGTAAAGGACCAAACCTTGGGCATGTAGGAGCCAGCGGCCAGTGCAGTGTTCAGATCCATTGAGGAGGACTGCAGGGCCAGTGCAAGCCAAGGGCCACAGCAGCAGGGGAAGGTCACCAGCATTCTGGAGCCAGAAGCAATCAGGCTGCAGATTGAGTTGCGCAGAATGAAGCTGGAGTTCCAGAGGGAGGCTGAACGAGAACAGCGAGAGGCGGAGCGAGAACGGCTAGAAGAGGAGCGAGAGAAAAGAGCTGCAGAGGAGAAGAGGGAGCGAGAACAGTGAGAGGCTGATCTGGAACAGTGGGAGGCTGACCATGAAGAGCATGAGCACAAGAGGTGACATGAACTGGAGAATCTACGACTCCAACCACCAGCACCAGAGCAGGTAAGTGGCTTGGGTTTAACTGGAACTACAGCACTGGGTTACAAATTGAATTCCAAATTGATAGCTGAATTTAAAGAGGGGGAAGATATGGATGCCTTTTTAAATTCCTTTGAAAAAGTTTATATTCAGGCAAATATTCCTAGAGGGTCCTGGACCTTCCAGCTATCCCTGCTACTTACCAGGAAAGCTTGGGGGGTGCATTGGGTCAAATGGACAAAGAGGACAGTAATGATTACAGCAAACCTAAAGCTGCACTTTTAAAAAGGTTTGATGTAACTGCTGAAGCATACAGAGCTAAATTCCATAAGCTCAGGAGAAACCCTGACATGAACTATGAGGAGCTAGCCATGAAACAACGTCAGTGTTTAAAACATTGGTGGGAAGGAATTGAAGCAAACTCTGTAGATAAAATTGAAAATGCTTTATTGTTAGAGCAGTTTTTTGGGCATGCCCAGCAGAGCTGAAAACCTGGCTGGAGGACCAAGATCCTAAAACAAGTGCAAGAGGTTGCTGAACTCTCGGTCTGCTATGTAAAGAGTAGACCTACTCTGAGAGTGAATGGGGTAGGCGTAGCAGTGCAGAAAGGGAAAAGCGCACCTTCAGGGCAGGTAAAACCCTTACTGCCTCCACTGGAACTAGTTAGCCCCAGGTTTCAAATAAAAGAGTTCTCTGAGACAAGAAATGAATGTTGGGTTTGTAAGGAAACTGGGCATATTGCCAGACAGTGTCACAAAAGGATGAGCAATATGCAACATGGGGCTAAGAAAGAAGTGGGTTGTTTGTGTGTCCCTGGAAGCATGCCTGTGAACATGAGGGAACACCTGCACCCAGTCACAGTGAATGGTGTACAGACATAAGAGTTAAGGGACACAGGAGCATCACTGACATTGGTAAAAGGGGATCTGGTAGAGCCTGGTCATCTTATACCCAATACATTTGTAACTGTACAAGGGGTCACTGGTGAGGAGACAACATTGCCACTCGCTAGTGTTCTCCTAGACTGGGGTGAAACTGGAGGAACTGTGCAACAGGTGGCTGTAGCCAAAATGTTAGCAGTTGACATCATCCTTGGCAACAATCTCAAACAGGGGATGGTGTGTGCAGTTACCGATAGCCATGCGGGATGGGGAAATTGTAGTTCTCCGGACCCCACAGAAGCCATTGTGGAAACTACTGGGAGGCTGGTTCCCCAGCCTGTGTCTCCTGATATGGAGACTAATGAAAAGGAGGAAGAAATTTCCCCAGTAGCAGTTAACCACACAGCTATGGAGGGTTAATCTGAAGAAGGAGGGGTGACCCATTGTCACAGGGTTAGGGGTGACAGTGATCCTGAGTGCCCTGATGCTAGTGCTAGGGACCCAAGTTTAGAGACTGAAGGGGACATGTCCCATGCCTTGGGAATGTGTAAGGAGTTTGCAGCTGCTCTGAAAAGTAACCCTAGTCTAGAGAAACTGAGGGCTTGGGCAGACTCTGATGTAGCTCAGGGATAGGACAGTAAACATATAATTTATTGGGAAAATGGACTGATGTATACTCAGGCTGTGATGACGGGTGGGTGATAGGCAGGCAGCTTGTCATTCCCCAGGGGTACCGTGAGCAGTTACTCAAGACTGCACACAATATTCCCTTGTCTGGTCATCTGGGAATCACATGCACTATGCAGCGGTTGGCCCAGAATTTCTATTGGCCCAACTTCACCCAGCAGGTGAAAGAGTATTGCAAGTCTTGTCACTGGTGCCAAGAAATAAGGAAAGCAGGTAAGAAAACCCAAGCTGCCCTAATTCCATTGCCCATAGTGGAGGAGCCATTCCAGAAGGTGGGAATGGATATTGTGGGGCCTTTAAAAACCTCCTTCTCCTCCAGGAAGAGGTTCATCCTCACTGTGGTGGATTATGCCACCCGGTATCCAGAAGCAGTCACCCTATCCTCACTGAGGACAGACAAAGTGGCAGATTCCTTACTTGGGAATTTCTCCCTTTTTGGGTTTCCACTGGAGGTTATCACTGATCGAGGGGGTTTCTTCATGTCAGACCTGATGAAATGTTTGTTGGAGAAGTGTGGGGGTGGTGCAGAGGTGCACAACACCTTATTACCCACAAGCCAATGGGCTTGTGGAAAGATTTAACGTTACTCTGAAGTCAATGCTCCAAGCATTTGCTGAACAGCATGGGAGGGAATGGGAGACATACCTTCCCCACCTGTTGTTTTCATACAGAGAGGTGCCCCAAGAGTCGACAGAATTTTCCCACTTCGAGCTTTTATATGGATGCTGGCTACGTGGGCCCCTAGACTTGATCTGGGAGGACTGGGAAAGCAAGCATGCCACCCAGGGAACTCCCATAGTGGATTACATCCTTAGGTTTAGGAAAGGCTGAAGGAACTTATGGGAACAGCCCAGAGCAACCTGACAGCTGCCCAACAGAAACAAAAAGTGTGGTATGACCGCAGAGCCAGAGCTCATTTGAACATGGTGGGTCAGGAAGTCATGGTCCTTATTCCGATGCGGAAAGACAAGATGCAGGCTGAGTGAGCAGGACCGTACAAAGTAGTTAGAAAGGTAAATGATGTGAAGTATATCATAGAGTTACCTCACAGAAGACATACAGAAAGAATGTACCATGTCAACATGATGAAGCCATATGTTAATAGGGCTGACATGGTGTTTGCAGTATGTAGTCCAGGGGAGGGGACAGATGAAGGAGACCCCCTTCTGGACTTGCTGGAAGAAAGCAAGCAGGAGTCCTCTGTAGAGGCAGTGAAACTGTCACCCCAGATGGCCCCTGACAAGATCCAGGAAGTAAGGGAGGTTTTAACAGACTTTGCCCCACTGTTTAACACCAAGCCTGGACTAACCCCCTTAGTGATGCATGATGTGGAGACAGGGACACAGACACCCATATGGCAGACAGTATATTGGGTTTCAGAGGCTGTCCAAAAGGACATTAGAAGGGAGATGGAGGAAATGCTGGATTTAGGGGTAATCCAGAGATCCCACAGCCCCTGGGCCTCACCTGTAGTCCTTGTGCCCAAGCCAGATGGCTCTACTCATTTCTGCATGGACTATCATGGACTGAAAGCAGTCACAAAGTCAGACATCCACCCGATGCCCTGGACGGACAAACTCCTGGACAAGTTGGGAAGGGGCGACATACCTTACAACTATTGACCTGACAAAGGGGTACTGGCAGGTAGAGTTAACTGACAGAGCTAGGGAGAGGTCGGCCATCACTCCAATAGGCTTATTTGAATTTAAAGAAATGCCTTTCAGAATGAAGAATGCCCCAGCCACTTTCCAAAGGTTGGTGAACCAGGTGTTAAATGGTGCTGAGGAGTATGCCATGGCATACCTGGATGGCACTGCCATATTTAGTGCCAGCTGGAAGGAACACCTGTCCCACCTTAGGAAAGTGCTGGGCAGGATACAGAGGGCCAGGCTCACTATCAAAACTGAGAAGTGCCAGGTGGCCATGGCTGAAGTGGCATACCTCAGGCATGTTGTAGGCCAGGGACAGCTCCGTTCTAACCAAGTAAAAATAGAGGTGATCAAGGCATGGCCCAGACCAGGAATGCAGAAGTAGGTCAGGAGTTTTCTAGGAACAGCAGGGTACTATAGGAAACTGTACCCAATTACTGTGTCCTGGCTGCTCCCCTATCTGACCTGGTAAAGAAAATAATGCCTAAATAAAGTTACCTGGGAGCCAGCCTGTGAAAAAGCCTTTACCAGACTGAAGGAGGCATTGTGCAGTGCTTCTGTGTTGACAAGTCCTGACTATAGCAGACCCTTTATAGTCCAGACTGAAGCCTCAGATGTGGGTATTGTGGCAGTACTAAGTCAGACATCCAACCAAGAGAAAGATCACCTTGTAGTGTACCTGAGTAAAATGTTACTTCCCAGGGAGCAAGCTAACTCTACTGTGGAAAAAAGAGTGTCTTGACATAGTGTGGGCCGTAAAGAAGTTAAAGCCATACTTATATGGGCAGCATTTTGAGGTACAAACTGACCACAACCCCCTGGTTTGGCTGACACAAATGGGAAAAACTATTGATAGGCTATTAAGATGGAGTTTTGCCTTGCAAGAGTATGACATTACAATCTTACATAGGGCTGGACCGACCAATCAGAACGCAGATGGCTTATCGCGTCTATATGAGGAGTGAACTGACTTAGGGAGCTCATCCCATGCAGGGGATAGAGCCCCCAAATTCAGTCTAGGTAGGGAGGATTGTAACACTTAGCCAGCTGGTTATGATTGTTGTATGATATTTTTAATATAAAAAAATATAGTAGGTGATTGTCTCACATAAGACAGCATGTGGTATGGTTGCCCCCCTTCCCCTTCCAGGTTTCAGAGTAGCTACAGGATATATTGACCTCAAACCAGGAGGTAATTAGAAGAGCAGAGAGTCTTAATTAAGGGTCTCCTATTTTTCTGTCTTAATTAGAACTGACCCAACTGCCAGTATATATGGCTCGTAAAGTTTTATGATTCCTACAGGAAGAACATTTTATACCAACCTGGTGCTAGAGTTGTAAAACCCTTTGATATGCCTTGGAATAGGAACTATACCAGATCAAAGAGAAAATGTTTAATTAAGGAGTCATATTTAGGAAGTGGAGTTTTTGCTGATGTCACCTTATTTAATATACCTCCTGATAGGACACCCTGTTTGTATTTTTTTTATATTCTAAAAGGAGGAGCTAGATGACTCACAGAAGGTGTATGGAGAGACACAGTTTAAACTAATACTGGTGTCTGATTTTTTTTGGACATTCCATCTTGGGACCTAGAAAGACACACAGTTCTGATAAGCACTTAAAGAGGAAATACATTAGATAGGAAAAATCTAAACTGTATATTGGTAGGAGTTTGTCTATAGTTGTCTTTGCTTTTCTTATAAGTGACTGTATGTTTTTTGATCTATTGTTCGGTGTTTACATTTTTCATATTTTTATTATCTTTTAGTAAAATCTTTATTTGAAAGACTGCCTGGGCGTCTGCCAGTTCTTTTTTTGCATGGGATGTATAGAGGGTTAAGACTGACAAAAAAACGTTTAAAAGCTTGATGGTGTTACTAAACTGGAAAAAGGTAAGAATATACCTAAGGTCTTTTATAGAGCTTTAAGGGTTCATTTTAGAAGCCTGGCTTGGTGCCCTTGGTGAAAGATTGTACCGCAATCCCCCAAAGAGTGTACGTATCTGAGTCTGTGCATGGGGTACCCTAGCATAAGGTTCACCATTTCAGTCCCCCCAGAACTTGAGACTAAAGGTGATTTGAACCCAAAGGCAGACAGGAGGGTTACCCTCTCTGTTGCCTGTTCGCACTATTGCACTCGGAGGTTGGCACTGTGGGAGCAGAGGGCCTGTCCTGCTGAGTGCATTTGTGACACCGAGCGCATCCCCATACAGCGCATTTCCAGCGCATGTGCTTGGGACATGGGGCATTTCCTGAATACAGTGCAACTGTCATGGTGCATTGACACACATGCATGATGGCAGGTTAGTGGCTTGACAGTCGTAGCACAAACAGTCTGGTAATAGTGACTGCGCAATCGCATCTGGCTGTGCATACACATCCACTTGCGTGATGACTATGGTGTTGCCTGTTACATTAAGTGCTTGTATCATGCAATGGGGGTGCCATTGCATACCTGTGGATCACAGCACAACCCCATCAATGTGCGCTCTGACACTGCTCTGTGCATGGCATTGCTTGCTACTCACAAGATGGCTGATCCACATGGAGTGCGCATGCGTGACCCTGTCATGACTCATGACCCTGTGTTTCTGGCTGTGTGCTGTGCTGTGCGCATGTGTGGTGATGTGCTATTGGTGGCAATTGTGCATTGCCATGCTGTGCACTGCACGTCCATGACAGCCAATCGTGCATGTGGTGTGAATGTGCTATTGCACACCAGCAGCATGATCTGTGCACACCTGACCTGCTGACACTGAGGGGGATCATGCCATGTACATAGAGTACAGCCCAAGGGCCATGAACTGGGGTGAGGTGTAGCTCCTCAACCTTGTGGCATTGGTGATGTAGGTTGAGAGACAGCTCTTTGGATCTGATTACCTCACTGAGCCATGCTTTGTGGTATTGGCCAGGATTGCCATGCAGTTGGTATGCAGGACAGGGATTGCCCACTGTGGGGAGCAATGCATGCACCTTTATGATGATCTGCAGCACAAGGACCCAGACAGGCTGAGGAGCCTACAGGACCGTGCAAGCAGGGGTGCGGTGCCACACCCAGGTAAGTCACAGTACAATGCATGCACACAGGCAGCATGGGGTATGTGAGGGGGTGCTGGTACACTGCACACCACTACACACATACCAATACACACACACACACACATATGTGGACCACTGGCCGCATAGTGTGGGCAGTGCCTGCATGACCACGGAGAGTAGGCATGTGCCGCATGGTGCATTGTGGGGGGCAGGACCACTGGCATGCGCGCTGTGGCACAGCTGTTGGCATGGCATAAGTCCAGCTGCACACAGGGTGGGCATGGGCAGGAGTGCTGTGTTTGGATGCACGCGTCCAGGGACACCATCACTGAGACATTGTGGAGGTGTTGCCTTTACTGCATGCTGGCATTGGTGTTGTTGCTGGGTGGGAAGGGGGTGGCAGGCTTGTCACACTTCCAGTCTTCTCACGGTGTTCTCTGCTTTTGTTCTTCTCACAGGGCCAGCAGACAGGCAGGCAGGTGGAGGGCAGCAGCTGCAGTGGAGGCCTGGCGTAATAGGGTCGGTGTCAGTGCCCATGGACAGGGACGTGCTGATGCAGGTGAGTGTCTGTCTTGTGCATCATCTGTGTGTTCTGTGGGGGCAGTGCCCTCAGCTGGCCATTACCAGTCCCTAGTGCATTTCCATGTGCTGCAAGTTGTGTGCACACATAGGGAGTTGGCATGGCAGTGTGTGCTTGGGCCACAGTGCACCTGGCCCCTGTGTGTACGTTCACCATGTGCGCATATCATGCACACTGTGGGCACCCTGTGGTGCTCCAGTGGTGTCCAAACAGGGTCTGCATGCTTGTGCTGCCTGCTGGCATATGCACATGCTATGTGGGGCATGGTTACATGTCCCTCTGTGCAAACCCCTGCATGCACATGTGGGTCATGTGCTTCCTGAATAACATTGCACAGTCGCAGTGTGGTACTGTGTGCAAGCCTGTTACTGCCATGTGGTGTGCCTGGCAGGCTGTTGGCCATCTGTGTGGTGGATGCCTCCAGCACACTCATGTAGTGGGGCGGGTGCCAGTGTGGAACATTGCACTTAATAACTGTTGTCTGTGTCCTCCACTGTAGGTCCAAGGGGTGTACGTCCACATGTCCCCATTCATCTGCGATGTCAGGGAGCACTGCAGCTAGCAGGGATCCAGCTCCAGAGGTCATTCCACGGACACTACAGCCACTCTACAGGTGTCAGGGACAGCTGCTGTGGGCACTGACCATGATGGTCAGAGTGCTGTGTGCCAAGGGTCGTAGGCATGGGCACAGTGCTGTGGCACATCCCAGACACTAGGGACATAGACATTTGTGTACAGCCCCTTTCTGTTGTGCCTCACTTTTATTCCACATCCATATTGTATGTTGCTGTACCATTTTTCCCACACACACACACACACACACACCTTCACCCTCCTGCATACCATTGTTGTACTTGTACAGACACCCCACCCTCACCTTCCCTGTTCTTCTTCCAGTTTTTATTGTAAATAGTTTATTGTGTTCCATTGCTGTTATTAAACCATTTTCTATTGCAACCAGTGTCTGTGGTCATTCGCTGTACATTGTGCATGTTGTCTGTCTTTGCCTGCTGCTGTGCACTGTCCCTTTGTTGACTAACACAGGTATGCACCTGTGTTACTGTGTATACACGCATCCTGTCCCCCTGATGTGGCAGTCTCACTGTGTGCCCTCCTTGTTGCCTGTGGCATATGGGTGGGTGTTGTGTCATGCTGCCTTTCTCAGTACCCCTGTTACGTGTGTGGTGCATATGGGCTGCATCTGTTGTACTGGTGCCCTGTTGTTGTGTGGCTCTGCGTGTGGTCCACATTGATTGTGGGCTTGTTACACCTCTGTGGTGTGCGGCAATCAGCCTATCCGCCAGTGTGCCAGTCCACCTGTGTGCCCCTGCATGGCTTCTCCTTTCTCCACACCACTGGATTCCTCTGCAGGAGGCTGTGTCCTACTGACACATCCATGCTGCATGGTGCCCCTCGGCAGCTGTGGCACACCTTCACAGGCACCCCTGGGCATGTCATCTGTGTCTGTTAGGCTCCTGTGTATGGTGTGTCAGGTGCTTCTGGATGTTTCTCTATGAGTCCTGGCTGTTTACTTCTTCTGCTGTGGCCACTCTAAGGCCCTTTGGCACTCTGGTCGGTTCCTGTAGGTGTGTTCCACTGCATCTTTTGTGTCACTGCAGTTTCCCCCTGTTGCTCCATTGTCCATTGCTGACTTGCTCCATATTAACTGTTATGCTGCCCTGGGTGCTTTGGTGCATCCCTGTTATGCTGGGGCATCTCACGTTGGGCCGCGCCGCATCTGTGCAATTCCCAGTGGGGATGTGCACAGTACATCTTGCGGTGCATCCTTCTGTGAATCGCACTGTCTGGGGACATTGCATCCTAGTTGTGCCAGCACATCTCATTTGCACCCAGAGGATCTGCTTTGTGAATCCTGTTTATAGTTTTTTTTTTCTTTTATACAAAAATCTATTCGGTGTTAAAGTTAGTATGCAATTAACAGGTGTACTAATTTTTGCTGTGTTTGACTATGGAAATGTTATCTATCAAACTGCAGTAAAACCCTGCCTTGTGAAACTTGTTCATTTATATCAGAGTGCTATTAGGTTTATTACAGGAACTCCATACCATACACATCATTGTAATTTATATTCTTTGTTGATCTGGTCATCTTTACCTGGTAATTGTGCTGTGTGAAATTAAAATTCTGCCAGTAGAATTTTGACAAAATTACGTCTGCTTCCTTGACATTTTGTGAAATTTTTATGCACATTTCCCCAAATTTGCCAAATTTCAATTTTTATTGTTTTCCATTTAACCTTAACACCACTTGTCCAATTGTTTTTCAACATAAATGGTATACTGTTGGTAAAGTACTGTACTCTGTACAAACTATGTCATGTTTTGGAGTTTTAGCTTTAAAGCAGCAGTGCAACAAAAAGATGTAATTTTGTAGTCATCAGTAATTTAAGTTTAGTAACATGCCACTTAATGTCCATTTTAGGTTACTGTAAGGGTTTCCTTTGGTGTGTCAGTGTTTGTAATTAGTTTTATAAAAACTTATTTGATTCTCCTGAATTAATGCATTGCCCAGTAAGTCACAAGAAGTGAAAGAACATGCAGCACAAATTAATTACAAAATAATAAAGAGCCGAAAGAAACCCTTTGAGTAACTTAAAATGGACATCAAGCAGCATGATATTAAATTAAAATTACAGATAAAAAAATTACAACTTCTTGTTGCACTGCCGCTTTAAAGGGGTCTGAGTTGTCAGCAGACAAACATTCTTAACACTTCTACAAAATTTAACAAGCAGTAAATTGCTAGATTTTAAGAAACAAAGAATTTGTCAACAGTAAAGGATCACCTGACCCATCCAGTCTGCCCAGATGTTCCCTGCTTAGTCTGCCTACTGGTCTCTGATGACCCTCCCTGCTCCCTACCTATTTACTCATATTCCCCTATGCCTATCTCATACATGCTTGAGGCCTCCAACTGTTTTCATCTCAACCACTTCTGCTGGCAGTCTGGTCCAGGCATCCACCACTCTTTCAGAAAGTAGTACTTCCTCACATCATTCTTAACTCCACTCCCCCCACAGCTTCATCACATGCCCTGTGATCCTGGTGCTCTTTCTCATTTGAAAGAGACTCCCATCCTGTACTCTGTTCACTCCTGTAAGGTACTTATAGGTCTCTGTCATGTCCCCTCTTGCTCTTTTCTCTTCCAGGGTGTACATGCTTAGAACCCTCAGTCTCTCCTCGTATGGCTTTTGATGCACATCTGCACCATTGTAGTTGCTCTGCTCTTGATTTCCTCCACCCTGTCTATGTCCCTTCTGAGGTATGGCCTCCAGAACTGGACAAAATACTCTGGTAGGGGGTCTCACAAGCACACGATATGTTGGCAACACCATCCCAGTTATCCTGCTGGAGATGCCTCTTCCTATGTATCCCAGCATTCCACTATCTCGACCCCCTTCTTCATCACACTACCCTGCAACTTTGAGATCATCAGATATGATAACTCCAAAGTACCTTTCCTGCTTAGTGACTGTCAATACCTCCCTACATCCTTTACTCGGTTCCTGGGTTCCTGTGCTGTAGGTGCATTATTTTGCACTGTTTGGCACTGAACCCAACCTGCCATGCTCTTGACCACTCCTTGAGTATCCCAAGGTCCCTACTCATTCTCTCCACCCTCTCCTGAGAGTCCAACCTATTACAGATTTTGGTGTCATCTGCAAAAAGGCATGCTTTCCTTTCAGTTCTTCTGTAATGTTGCTTATGAATACATTGAAGAGGACCGGTTCCAGTATTGAGCCCTGTGGCACCCGACTGGTCAAGTCCCTCATTACAGTGGGAGTTATTAACCACCAACCTCTGCCACCTATCAATTAATTGTTTCCTTACTACGCTAGATCACAACCCTAGATTGCTGAACTTCTTTGTCAGTCTCCTATGCTGCACAGTATAGAAGGTCTTGTTAAAGCTCAGACAGGCCACATCAACTGCCCTCCCCGATCTCATTCTGTGGTCATCCAGTCAAAGCAATCAATCAATCACATTTCTGTGGCATGACCCCCAATGTGTGATTCGATGCTGCCTTTGGTCGACTAGCCTATTGGATTTGAGGTACTCCACCAGCCTCTCTTTTAACAGGGTTTCCATTAATTTCCCTACCGTTAATGGGAGACTGATCAGCCTATACTTGTTTATGAAGATGGATCACATCTGCTCTCCACCAGTCCTCTAGTACCATGCCTCTTTCCAGTGAGCTGTTGAATAAGGGCATCAGTGGGGCCTGTAGCACCTCCTAGAGTTTCTTTATTACCCTTGGGCATATCCCATCTGGTCATAGCCTTGTCTTCTTTCACAGCTGCAAGTCCCTTCAGGGCTCTTTTTTCTGAAAATGAACTTGTGTCCACCACGTCCCCTTTGTTTTTGCTGCTTCCTTGTCATCTATTCACCCTCCATCCACTGAGAAGACTAAGTGGAAGTACCTGTTCAGGATATCTGATTTTTCTTGATCCTCTTCTATGCAGTCTCCCCTAACACCCTCCTTATTCTCACTATTCCTCCCATTGCTTTCCTCTCCTCACATACAATACCTACAGTACCTAAAGAAATTATTATCCCCTTTAGCTACTGCTTTGACTGTGTCTGTGCCTTTGTTCCCTTCACTTTCTACCCTATTTTCCTCTGTTTTACTTGGTATATCTTCCTGTCTTCCTCCCTCTATAGTCCCTTATACCTCCTGAATGCCACCCGTTTTCCCTAACCATCTGGGCCACTTCCCTATAGAAGCATAATGGTTTATTTTTCGTTCTACTGTTACTCACTTCCTTCATGCATAAGTTGGTTGCCTTAATTATGCACTCCCTTACTTTTCCCACTGTTCATCTACTCCTCCCTGCCAGTCCTCCTCACAAACCAGTTTCTGAGGTAGTCTCTCATTTCTTTAAAATCCACTTTCATAAAGGCCAGGACCCTCATCCTTTATATAGTTTGCCTCTGTTCCCATGTTAATATTAAACCACACTGTACAGTGATCTGTGGTCTATGGGACTACCCACTATGATGTCTGCAGTGCAGTCCCTGTTTGTAAGTACCTGGTCTGGCACTGCCCCATCTCTAGTAGGTCTTTGACTAGCTGCTTAAGAAAAGCCTCTTATAAGAAATCAGAGATGGCCATCCTCCTTGCTGAAGCTGTAGATGGAAGGCTCTGATCCAGATCTGGCAGATTGAAGTCCCATACTAGCAGCACCTCCCCCTTACTTGATTTCATGATGATGGCTTCCTGAAGTGCCTTATCCAAGGCCCCTAGAATTCTGCAGCTGCAGAATTTTGTGCAGAACTTGCAATCTACCACAGAACTTCTGCGGTGCCGCAGAATTCACTCTTCTTGGTGATTTTTTATTAATAGTTCTGTTTATCCATAGAATCTGGTTCCCTTCCTCTCTTTTTATATCCAAAACCCCTCTATGTGCTCAGAATGTGATGTTATCATTGCTATAACATCATACATTAGCTAATGAAATGGCTGCATTCTGCAACAGAAATGAACAGCCACTTATCTACCACAGCTCCCCACTGTCAGAGATGGTGGCAAAGCACATCATGCATGGTGATATTTGCTCATCCTGCACTACAGCCTAATACAATTTTCAGTCTTACATTATTGCGCTAGGGCCAACTTAAACAAAACTTGTCAATAGCACAGACTTGAAAAGCCCATACCTCACTTTGTACACATTTATTTGTGCCTTTAAGGAATTGAGATGCCATCTGAAATGAGTAACTGGTAAAATGAATTTAACTGTCATTTTCAAGAAAAATAAAGTAATTATGCCCAGAAAAGTGGAATATAATAATGTGTAGACCTGTTGAAAGACTAGACCTGTTAAATACATGATTGCACTGTAAGCATTTTTGCCAGGGTTATTGATTACATATTGTCATTGGTTGATAGAATCACCCAAAAGTTATGGAGAAATGTTGTGTGCAGGGACAGCTGTTGGGCCAGAGGGTAGCGTGCTATGTTTCTGTGCTGCCAACTCGGGTTCAGAGATTAGCTCTGGGAGCTGGCTGGGCAGCACAAGGATTGGTGGAACACATCACTGCTCAGAGCCTGGGAAGGTATGGTGCAGTGTTCTGTCACATGGTGGACACATTGTGATGGGCTGGAGAGCTTTATCTCACAATCGTTTCACATGCATGTCATGGCCTGATAGTGTTATGCAGTGTATCAGGGTAAGCAGGTTGACATGAAAAATGAGTTTTGCAATAACTCCTCTATTCCATTTCCAATGGGACATGTATGAATGAGGATGCAAGTTCATGAGAAAAATATATATATATATATACACACAGACACAGACACACACACACACACACACAGTATCTCTGTCTCTCTCACCACACACACACACACACACAAACACACACACACACACACACACACACTTGGATGTATGTTACAGATTGCATATAAAAATATAAGTGATACACAGTGGGAACCTCATGAGTGGTGTAGAAAGCACATACAAATATATAAGTGATAGACAGTGGAAACCTCATTAGTGGGATAGATAGCACGCATATAGAAAACCCTTATTTATCACATAATATCCCCTCTGCATATGTCATTTATGCAACAGGCTAGGACATTAAGGGAGACACATTTGTTTTGCTTTTTTAGGCATAAAATTATTTTTATGTCTGTTATTTTTTGAACTAGTGTTACTGTGCTTTCCACCATCATGATTGCTATAACCACTGCCATGAAAGTGAAGTCAGGATGACAAGCTGACAATGTGATATGAGTAGTTTATTAGTGCATAAGTTAGAAATTACAAACCATCACAGCAGAAGTTCTGCGGCAAATGGTAGTCTTGCCGCAGAACTTGGTCCCACTGTGCCTCAGAAAAGTAGGGGCCCTGGCCTTATCCAAAGCCTCTCCCTGTGCTGGAGGTCTGTATACCACACCTGTATAGGCAGTGGCCCCAGTTCATGTTTTCAGGATGACCCCCTACACCTCCAGACCTTTTTCTACCCTCTGGGTGCACCTGGTTTTCCATGGCCTTGATTCCCCTTCCTCATAGGTAGTACAATCCCTTGTCCCCTCTTACTTTCCCTGTCTCTCCTAAACAGAGAGAAGCCAGGTATGGCCATGCCCTAGTCATAGCTGTCAGTGCACAACTCTGCTTTGCACACCAAATCCAGGCAAGCCTCTGCCATGATGGTCTTCAGGACTGGAATTTTATTTCCCAGACTCCTTGCATTGGTACATAAGGCTCTCCATACCTTACTCCTTGCTGGCTTTCCTGCATCACCCCTCCTTCCTGTGCTGTTCACTGAAGCTCCCCTTGACCCCTCCCCAATTCTCTTGTTGCCTTCTCTGTTACCTGTCTCATTTACTCCTTTCTTCTTGCTTTCCCAATTTATGCTCCCCAATACTCTGCCTTGTCACTACTCCTGTATTTTTGCACCCTTGCCCTGGGGGAGCTTATTCTCTTTGGGCTTTCCCTTCAAACATACGAACATATGAAATTTGCCAGCAGATAAAGGCCTAGAGGTCTATCAAGTCTGCTCGAATGTGCAGCTAGCATGCCTTATTCTGCAGCTGCCCCTCCCTTCCACCCTTCCCCTTCATTAACCCTCCCTCTTGTCCTGTCCCATCCTCGTTTGAAGCAGTCCACTGTTCTACTGCATACCACTTCTGCAGGTAACGCATTCCACCCAGCCACCACCCTCTCTGTAAAAAAGTGGCTCCTCATCTCCCTCCTGAACCTTCCTCTCTCAAGTCTCATATCATGGCCCCAGGTGGCCCTCCCCTTCCTTACTTTGAACAGTCCCTCTGTACCCGTCTTGTTTATTCCTTTCATGTATTTAAAGGTTTCAATCATGTCACCCCTGTCTCTCCTCTCCTCCAGTGAGTACATGTTCAACTCCTTCAACCTCCTCTCATATGATAAGTCCCCCAGCCCCTTGATCATCTTTGTTGCCCTGCTCTGCACCCCCTCCAGTAACCAATGTCCCTCTTCAGATACAGGCGCCAGTACTGCACGATGATATTCAGGTGTGGTCTAACTAATGACCTATACAGTGGCAGAATCACCTCCTCCCTCCTCGAGGATATACCCTTACCAATACAACCCAGCATTTTGTTGGCCTTTGCAGCTGCCTTCCTACATTGTGCCGAGTTGTTCATTGACCCTGTAATGACACACCCAGATCCTTCTCCTCCTCTGTCTGGAGTAGCTGCACTCCCCTAGCTGGTAACTTCTCCTTGGGTTCTTCATCCCAAAATGCAGCACCTTGCACTTTTGGCATTAAACCCCAGTTGCCAGGTGTCTGACCAGGTTTCAAGCTTTGCCAGATCATCCTGCAACCCCTGCCATCCCCTAGGTCATCCACCACCACGCCAACCTTAGTATCATCAGCAAACAGACTGATCTTGCTCTTGATGTCCCATGATATGTCTGCAATGAATATCCCAAACAACACTGGTCCCAACACAGAGCCCTGTGGGACACCGCTCGTCACTGCCTTTGGGTGTGAGAGCTCCCCACCCACCACCACCCTCTGTTGCCTTCCCTGCAGCCAGTTTCCTACCCATCTCACCAGCTTTGCACCCGCCCTGTGCCTACTAACTTCCTTCCCAGCCTTCCATGTGGCACTGGGTCGAATGCCTTACTGAAGTCCAGATACAGGACATCCACTGCATGACCCCTGTCCAGTTGCCTAGTTACCAGTCATAGAACTCGACCAGGTTGGTTTGGCAGGATCTGCCACGTATGAAACCATGCTGTCTGCTGTCCTGTAGTCCTTTGGCCTCTAGGAGGGCCACCAGCCTCTCATTCAGGATAGTCTCCATTAGCATACCCACACATGGATGTGAGGCTCACTGGTCTGTGAGTTTCCCGTTCATCCTTGGGGCCACTCTTGTGGATGGGCACCACATGAGCCATCCTCCAGTCCTGAGGTACACACCCTGAATGTAGCGAGGCATTAAATAGGTCTGCCAAAGGTCTTGCAAGGATCTCTGCCAGCTCCTTCAGTCCCCTGGGGTGGATGCCATCTGGGCCTGTTGCCTTGTCCACCCTCAGTGCCTTCAAACCCTCTCGAACTCTGCCCTCCATGATTTCCCCATCTGTCACCACTTCCCCCCCTGCTTCTGCCATTTCTCCCACCTTGGGTGTCACCCCCCTTTTCTCTTTAGTAAATACTGAGCAGAAGTACTCATTTAGTGCTTCCGCCTTATCGTATCCTGCTTCCACCCAACCCCCCTCCTTCCTAATCCTTATTATGTGGTCCTTACAGCTCCTTTTCTCCCTGATGTACTTAAAGAAGTCCTTCTCCTCCTTCTTAATGCCTTGTGCCAGCCTGAGTTCCGTAGATGCTTTGGCTCCCCTTACTGTCCTTGTCATCTCCTTCGATTCTGTCAAGTACTCCTCTCTGTCCTCCCCCTCCCTGTTTTCTTGTACTTCCTTAAGGCAGCTCTTTTCCTTCTTACCTTTTCCATGACCTCCTTATTCAACCAACTCGGTTTCTTAGCCCTAGCCTTCTTGCTCTGGGCTTTGCAGCAGGTTTTGGTTGCCTCTACTATCCCCAGCTTTATGAGCTCCCATCTGGTTAATATCCATACTAGATTGAATTCTGGCCAGGTATCCTTTTACCACTTCCCCCATCCTCCCAAAGTCGGCCCTCCTGAAGTCCAGCACTCTTGTGCTAGATTCCACTCCTTCCTTGCCCATATCCAATGTGAGCCATACTGAGTGGTGGTCACTCCCTGACAGTGGTTCCTCCACTGTAAGTTCTCTCACAAAGTCCCCATTTGCCAGCACAAGGTCAAGGGTATTCCCTAACCTGGTTGGTTCACTGACCATTTGCAGCAGGAAGCTGTCCTAGAAGGTATCCAGCAGTACCTGCTCCCTTCTGTTCCTGGTTGCTGGGGTGCTATAGTCCACTCCTGGCATGTTGAAGTCTCCCACAATCACCACTCTACCCTTCTCGCAGGTCCTCCTGATCTGTCCCGCTAGTTCCCTGTCTAACTCCTCCGTCTGAGATGGTGGCCTGTACACCACTCCCATTCTAAGAATCCTATTCTTGGAATCCTGGATTTGCACCCAAAGTGACTCCATACTACCCTCCTCCCCTTCCTCCCTTACACACTTCAGTCCTTCCTTCACATAGTGCCACCCCCTCCTTTCCCAATCACCTGTCCCTAGAAATAACCTGTACCCTGGGTACAGACAGGTCCCAGTCATTATATTGGGTGGCCCATGTTTCCATGATGGCTGCAATGTCCTCTGCCTCTGCCATGAGAACCTGTAACTCTGAAGTTTTCCTCCCAAGGCTCCTGGCATTAAGGATAACCACCTTCCACCCTTTTTCCCCCTTCCCATCCTGCCCTCCTTTCCTAGCATCACCAATAGTACTTGCCATTTGTCCTTTGTCACTGTTATGGGGGGTAAGCTCATATGATTTCCCAACCTGTGGTCTCTGCATATCTCTTCCCCAACTGCCACCCCCCACTCCTAGTTTAAATTCCCAACTTCCTCTATATACTCTTCCATCCTCTGTTTCAACACTTTCTTTCCCTCCTCACTCAAGTGTAGTCTGTCCTTGGCATAGAGACTACTGTCCTCCCAGGTCCCTCCCACCCCCAAAGCCCATACCCTTTAGCACAACACCAGGTTCTTAGCCATCCGTTAAATTCATCTATTCTCAGCTTCTTGTTGTGCTTGCTTTTGGCACAAGAAGTATCTCGTAAAAGTTACTGATCTTCCTGCCCCTCACATAATTGTGCTAGTTCCTCAAACCTCCTCTGTACTATATCTACTGTCTTGTCAGCTGGTCGTTTGCCCCAAGATGTATAATTAAATGAGGCTTGTCCCTACCCTTCTAGCATATTTCAGAACAGACTGTCTCACCCTTCCGCTGTCATTCCTGGCATGGTCTCCACCCAAATGCAACTATGCTCTCCCTTGCTACCCCACCTAACTCCTCTTAGTATTGAGTCCCCAGCACTAAATTCCACCCTCTTACTCCCTGCTTGCTTCCATTCATCTCCCTCCCTCATTTCCAGCTCCTCTTCTTCCTCCTGCACCTTATTTCCCTCTTTTAACCCTGTTGCAATTCTCCCAGCAGAACTTACCCCCGCTCCAGTTTGGTCCAGGCATTTATCAATTACTCCTCTAATTTCATCATTTCCCTCCTCCACTTTCCTCCTCTCTAGCAGTGCACAGCTGTTTTCTGAAGACCCTTCAAAAATGTCTGCTCCCTCTCTCTTCATAGTAACCTGTTCTCTCCTTTCCACTCCATGACTTTTGCCACTTCTTCACCTCCCCTCACAAGTCCCTATCTCCTCCTTCCATTTGTCTTTTGTCTCCTGACCTGGTTTCCCGGCAATCGTTCTTCCTGGCCTGGGCCCCTTTGTCTCTGCTTCCCTTCTTCTGACCCTCTCCTCACCACTGTTGGCTTAAATCGCCCTCCCTCATCTCCCCTTCTTCCTCCCTCCAGTATTGGGCTAAACCCACCCCCAATCTGCCTTGCCTGTCTTAGTTCCTCCTGCAGACCCTCAATCTCCTTTCTAAGTTTTTCTATGTGGTTGCACACTAAACATCCTCCCACACTCCAGGCAATGTTTAGAAAGATTGGTGCACCGCAGTTGTTGCAGCCTACCACCCTACCCATTGCTGTCGTTGCCCACCAGTGACCCCCCACCATTCCAGATGCAGGATACCAAACACTCCCCCAAGTCTCCCCTCTCCCCCCTCTATCAGTGCAAAACATTATTTTTTTGATTTCCTGTACCTCCTTTGTTGCACACGTTTAGATATATTGAGCACTGTTTTTTATATTCCTATCCACACTCAAAAAGAGACTTTAAGTAGCCATTGTACAACCCTCTTCAAACTCCTACTCCTCCTTTTCCCAATGCAATATCAATGCGAAGAAGTAATAATGAAAGCTCCTAGATTTGCATTTACTTCCCTTCCACTGAGAGAGCTGTCACCTCTTCACTTGCTGCTGTTCCTTTCCTGGATGTCTGCTTCTGCTATGACAGGTGCATATCCTTTGCCTCTTTGAGAAAGTGATGTCAGAACCCCTAGTATAAAAGAAATAATGGACCAGGGGTGGGTGGGGTGAGGGGTTTGGGTGGGTGGGACCAGCCCAAGTCGTCCAGAAACAATCAGGTAGCTGAGGCCTCTGGGCAGACCATTAGCACCCTTCCCCCACTGTGCACTCAAACTTTGCAGCTAGTGAAGCCAGCAACAATGAATCACAATTCTACTCAAAGCTCCCAAAATAGGTTTGCTACCCAAAGAAACAGGACTCCAATTCAAACAGCTTCACCAACAAAACATCAAAATAGGCTTGGAATTAGAAGGATAAGGTCACCATTTCAAAGAAACAGACACAGTTAAATTACACCAATTATGTTTTAAAACAGAAGAAATAGGCCTCAGCAAATGCAGCCTGCCACCCAGTGAACCAAGCAAATGAGCCACTTATAGCTACCAAAACAGGTTTCACAATTCCAACAGCCCCGAACAATACCCTGTTAACCCCTTAGTAGTAAGAAAGAAAAGAAATAACAATCTACCAAGTAGAATCCATGAAAAACAATGTAAAACAAGAAGCTACTGTACTGTAGATCTGATCCTGTCCCCCTTCAAGTTCCTTCTGAGAAGCCAAAGCACTAACTCCACACCTGATTCAGCTCTGCCTCCCTACTGAGTGAGATCTGGCCAGACCATTGTCACCCTTCCCCCACTGTGCACTCAAACTTTGCAGCTAGTGAAGCCAACAACAATGAATCACAATTCTACTCAAAGCCCCAAAATAGGTTTGCTACCCAAAGAAACAGGACTCCAATTCAAACAGCTTCACCAACAACACATCAAAATAGGCTTGGAATTAGAAGGTATAGGTCTCCAATTCAAAGAAACAGACACAGTTAAATTACACCAATTATGTTTTAAAACAGAAGAAATAAGCCTCAACAAATGCAGCCTGCCACACAGTGAACCAAACAAATGAGCCACTTATAGCTACCAAAACAGGTTTCACAATTCCAACAGCCCCAAACAATACCCTGCTAGCACCTTAGTAGTAAGAAAGAAAAGAAATAACAATCTACCAAGTAGAATCCACAAAAAACAATGTAAAACAAGAAGCTACTATACTGTATATCTGATCCTGTCCCCCTTCTAGTGCCTGCTGCTTCATCATCTGGTGGACAATTGTTGCCTCCCTTGGTTTAAAGCCCCCCACATGGCTAATTTAAATGCTAATCCAAGTACCATTTAAACTTCTCACTGAGGACT
Source organism: Neoceratodus forsteri (assembly GCA_016271365.2). Classification (NCBI taxonomy): domain Eukaryota; kingdom Metazoa; phylum Chordata; order Ceratodontiformes; family Ceratodontidae; genus Neoceratodus; species Neoceratodus forsteri. The sequence goes on along the minus strand of CM057459.1, from coordinate 802,492,584 downwards.
GTGGTCTTCCTCCTGGAAAGATGCAGGCCTAGTCTCCTACTGAAGTCAATATCCTTCCAGGTTGGTCCCTAGTCCCCAGTGTAGCTGAAGCCCCCTGCATGCACCATACCTTCAACAATTGTTAAAAGTCCTGTTTCTCCTCTAACTTTAAAACTAGATAACTCAATACCAGCAATGTTGGCAGAATCACTGACCCTAAAATGGAGGGGACCATATTTTCCAAAGATTTTTATCTTAGTAACAAAATGGGAAAAAATGCTTTTGAAAATCTGGACCCGTATCTGCCCCATGGAAACAATTAAAAGGCTGGGAAGAGTGGCAATAAGGTAGCATGCATAATGGACTTCATATGAATGGTACAGTAGTAAGAGAGCTGGAAGTGCATTGGATGCAGAACCATAATGCCAGTACAGGCCTGGTGAGTTGTTTGTCTGCAATGCAGGTAAAATGAACATTATCTATTTCCAAGCATTGCAGCTAGAGCAGGAGCTGACTGCTGCCGTCTGCCTTTCCATAAATGACATAGGGAGAACATGTCCTGAGAATATCAGGAGGTCACTTACAGAATTACAGATGGTCCTAATGCGAAAAGCACCCACAGTAATCTTCTCTGAGATCCTCACAATCCTTAGGCCTGTGATGAATGATTTTGAACCATTCAATTTCAGTTTGGCATTGCTGATCCAAAAACTTTTACAGTTAGTTCCAAATACACTCATCTTTGTTTTATCCATATTTGTTTTCAATGCTCTAGAGCTACACATGGAGGAAAAACAATCAACCTTTTTCTGAAATCCATGAATAGATGAAGAAATTAGCATTGAGTTAGGAGTTCTGTTTGAGTATTTGTAATGTTGGGCATATGGAAACCAGGATCTCACAACCTAGTAATAAGAACATTATATAGAAGTTAAATAATAAATGTGCCAGTATACATTCTTGTCTCACACCCCTATTTACTGAAGTTTTTTTGGTGGTGTTATTTGTAATTGAATAGCAGAGCTTTGACCACATTATGCTATGAAGATGTATGGTATCAATATGTGACATATATGTCTAACACAACTGGATCCATACCGAAATTGTTTAAGTCTTTATACAAGATAGACATACTGATGGAATCAATTGCTGATTTGAGGCCAACAAACACTATAATTTAAACTTCCTAACTTTGGTATATTTGAAAATTAAATGATCCAGCACAAAAGTGTTGTCTATCATTGATCTACTATACCTAAAGCCACTCTAGACTTCATCAAGAATGTTGTTTTTGTTAGGTGGTAACCCAATCTATTATCCTACATAACAACATGTTACCAAAAATCTTGTGAGGAATCCAACAGACGTATTGATCTATACATTACAACAGCATGTTATTTCTTCTTGTTTAAGGGACAAATAATTCCATGAAGGAGGAAATACCCTATTTTGAAGCAAAAACTTGAACACATTGTGTATTCTCAAAATCAATCAGTAGGGATTGTGTTTGTAAACAACTGTCTGAATTTGTTCAGGAAATCTCTAAAATATTCATTTGATGGTTTCTTAGATATTTCATTAGTGTTCCACAGCATTGTAACGCTATTGGTTTATCTGTTACAAATACTTTTAAAATGATTGTGTGTATTAATAGTCATATCTTAACCCCCTTCCATTTGTTTGTCAGTCCCTGCTTTTCTCATGTTGACCTGCAAATTTATTGAATGTGGGTGTTATGTTTGTAAAAGTATTATTGATCCACATTATTTTATTTATTTTTAATGATGGTTGTGTCTGATTTTTCAGTTGCTATACCTCTCTCTTTTCCTGTACTTCATTGTTTGACTCCTTAATGCCATGCAAAAGGTTAGATTTAGTAGAAAAATTAGACATTCCCAATATGTCTCCCATATCTACCAAATTAATTTCTAAGCCATCTAAATGTCAGGGAGCTATCAGTAAATTGTGGGCTATGTCTAAATCCCTAACACAAACATGTTTTGGCCACAATTAGATAGGCTTTCCTGTCTTTCCTACCCACATTACATCTGTTTTGCCCAATGGTACCTCTACAAATCCTGTAAAAAGTGAACACACTGTATTTGTTAGACTGTGTTGTGACTCCCATATGGGTTCTCCAAACCATGAAAAGTTAAACTACTTTTCCCCTTTCTCCCTTTCTGCCTCACTCCAATGCATTTCTTGTTTGTACATATGATTACGTACTGTATAACTTCTAGAAGGCCTTCTAGATTACTCTGCACATAGTCAATAGATTTGCTTGTTTTCAGGTAATTTGAGATAGACATAGGTGAATCCATAAAAAAATGCCCACCCTTTCAAGAAAATCCTTTGCATTCCATACCTCAAAAAAAAAACAAGGCAAAAAACAGCCAGCCCAGAGCCATGGGTGGTATGTTCTGTACATGGAAAAAAATATTTGAACCTATTTCTGTGTGTGTGAGCATCTGTGGTGCCTGGTTTTTGCATGTTTTGCTGATCAGTCTAGTAACTTGGCATGCAGTACTGGAGAGGTGCAGGAATTGTTGCTGAACTGCTTAACCCATACCACAAAAGCAGAATCCAAATCCCAACATACTACTGTCACTTGTTCATGAAGAATTAATTCCTGTATGAGTGTGGACTAAGAGAACACTATCTTCCACATATTCATTTTATGTTACATTATAAAATAAAAATTTAATTGTTTTAAGTAATTACTCTCCCACCTCCCTCTCTTTTCTGATATTTCACAAGGTGTTATAATTGTCAAGAACTGTTTAAAATGGGGGCCAATTTTCAACTTCTAGCTACTGTGAAGCTGTGGTTAACTACAAGGATAAGCCACATATTTTTCGCAGTTAACCAAGTAAATGCTTTTATTTGGGATCAACATGAAAAAGACTCACACAGATAAGATGAGACTGATTCTCTGACACTCTCTGAGAAGGAGATGATGGCCACCACCACAGCTATGAAACAGCTTTTTTGTTCAGAAATTAAAACAAAGGTATTACAAAAGTAAAATATAGTATTTATTAAACCCCAGTAAGATTTGCAACATTGAATGCTTTCAATTTCTGTTTATATGTTGATAAAATGTCATTGATGAAGGCTATGAAATCAACTAATTTAGCAAATGTTAAATGCACTTATATATAATGATCTGATTAAGTACACTGTGAATGGATTCTATGATCCAAGTTTTGAGGACTGTTATTGCTTGACATACATGCTTACACTTTAATTTTCTGCTGGGAAATATCTTGTTAGTAGAAAAAACTTGTACATCAGGGAATGTTGTTCTGCTCTTGTTTATAAAGAGGGTTGCCCAATTAAAAGGGTCAGGCCCCTTTTGTCCCACAATCCATGGCAAGAAAGTGGCATACTCATAGAGGCGGGTGGAGAAGGGGTGGAGCTGGAGGCAAGAGTGACAAAGAGGAGAGGTCCGAGTGAGGTCACAAAGGGGGCGAGGCAAGAGACAAGGGAGCAATGAGGTTGCAACAAGTGGTTGACTAGGGTGAGCCTGGGGGCAGGGCAAAAGGGGGCAACTAAAAGGAGCTGCACAGCAGTGGAGAGCTCACAAACTTGCTCCAAAGTGATTTTTCTTTGGAAGCACATCAGTAGCGGCAATAGATAGAGCCAGTGGGCTTTTGTTTGGATTTTTGAGTTAATCAGCTGGAATACAGGTAAAAATAAAAAAAAAGGGAGAGAAGACAGTGAGGAGTAAGAGACAACGCAGTGAGTAGCTATCAGGCATCAATTTGCAGGTAAGGTGCTTAATTAAGTGGCTACAGTGGGATAACAGCATGAGATGCAGCTGGAAACCATGCCTCAGGTAAAATGTACATGGCAGAAGCTAGGGAGTTCTTGCATTTGCCATCAGTGGGAAGCAAATAGACATAAAAATCTCTCTGAAAAACTCTGTGCTATAAACAAGACTTTGTGATCTTAATAGTAGCATGAGTTAGTAAAGTATACTCTTGGAAAGCAAAGAATTGTAATTTCCTTTGGACCAATTGTGATGAACAGTGCAAGTGCAGGCCGAGGGTCAGGTTGCCTTTAATTTATGTTGCTGCCAAAGAGATCACTAGTTCAGTAGCTGAAGGGCTAAATTGAAGGGGAAGGGGCTGTAGTGGAATCCTGCTAGTCGGGTTGTTGCTTGGTGCCAACCGCGGAAAGGACAGTACCTCCTGCATGGAGGCAGCACAGCTAGTGGGTTTTGGCCAGTGGTTTCTTCTTCCTATTGTGGGTCAGCTGAGGAAGGGGGATCAGCTGAACGAGATTGGGGAAGTGGAATAGAAATTGAGTATTTTGGCACGGGAGGCGCCAAGATGAGCTGGAAACCACCAACAAAGATAAGAGCAGCAGCCTCCTCTCCTCATTTACACCACTTAGCAGAGTTGTGGTTTTTGTGGAGCCTCCATATTAGCAAGGCAAGAGAAAGAATGGGAAGGCATGGGCCGACCTGGTGGTGTTGGCGTGTGACATCACCACCACGTGGGGCGGAGAGGAGCTGCATCGCGGGACGTCTAAAGAACAACCCGCAAGGAATGCATGTGGACTTGGAGCATTTGGGGGGCTAAAAAAGGAAACAATGGCAGCATTTTAACAGGAAAGGAGAGGAACCAGGAGGGCTGACTGCGTGGCGGTGGCAGGTGATGTCACCGCTGCGTGGGGCTCAGAAGGGAACCCAGTAGTGGACAGGCAGGTGCAGAAGAGATGTGTTAAAGGCAAAAGGGGGAAAGTAATTAAAGACCAAGAAATATTAAAAAGAGGAGGGAAAGGGAATAAAAAAAAAAAAAGAGGGAACAGTTCTTTCAATGATGACCAGAGAATATAAAGACTTTAAGGGGACTTCTGGTAACACATAGGTGGTTTATTAAATAAAGAAGAATTTAATTTAATTGCTAATTACAACTCAGTGCGGGCTGGTTTAAAAGGCAGTGCCAGTAGAAGTGGGCCCAATAGAGGCAGGAGGAAAGCCTACGGTGCATGAGGGCCCCAAGTGAGGCAAGGTATGGTGGTGGGGGGAGAACCTGGCCAATTGGGCAGTGACTAAGGCTTTAACCATTACTGGGTGATCAGGATTGGCCCCGGGCAGGGCCAGACAAGATAGCCATTGATGGAGGCCAAGTCATGTTGCTGCCCAGTGCTCCCAGGTCATGGCTGGACACAGGCAGTGGTGCCTATGGGGCAGCAATGCCCAGAGTCACCCAGGCCCACACACAAAAAATATATTATAATAAGAAATGTATGTGCAAGCTCTGGGCATTCAAAGGCTGCATGGTGTTGACTCATATATTATGTTCATTGTAGAGACAGAGCAAGGATGGCACCAAAGAAAGCAAAGCCCAGCAAAGAGGAATGCTACAAGGCAGTAATGGACCTGGTGGAGAAGGTGAATCAGTTGCTGGAGGTGGTGAAGCCAGAGGGAGGAGAGAAGGGTATAAAGCAGAAGGGGAAGATGGGGAAGGGTAAGGAGATGAACAAGAAGGTGCCAACAAGGAGCAGTGTACTGGAACCCAGGGTAGTAGTACCGGAACCTGAACCAAGGACCCCTATCTGTCTAAATCCAAATAATCCTGTACCTGAGCCAAGCCTAGACCGCATCTCATACCCAAGGATAGTACCAGAACCTGATGCACTGAGGCTTCAGCCTACCCTGCCAGAACCGGTCCCAAATCCATCTTTGCCACAGGTGGTTCTTCCCAGCGCATCAGGACCACCCACACCAGGGCCAGAACCCCACAGACACCTGTAACAGGTAATCGAGGGGTGACTATGGAGAGCAGCATGAAAGAATATATAGCGCAAATGTTGAAAGGCATGGGGAGGAATGGCATAGGACAGCTAGAGAAGGCATTAGTTGAAAGGAGATGGGGAGGACAAAGGAGGGGTAGCTACAGTGGGAAACCATGGTGTACGAAGGGAACTAGGGGCACCTGGGGTGCATCTAGCAGACCACATCCCCACCGCAATAAAGGAGAAGATATGGAAAGGGGAATATGTAGATATTTTTGCATTAGCAAATGTAGACAGTGGCCAAGATATTCAAAAGGGTTGCACATGGCACAACAGTATTGCACCATGCGCAATCCACTGATGCACCCCGGCATGATATTCAAATGGGAATTGTGCCTGGCACAAATCCCAATGCGCCGGAGTGCATAAGTAATGTATGCATCACAGGTAGGGGGGGCATGCCCATGCATACTCTGCACATTCCAATATTCAGCCTGGGATGTGCTGAGTCCATGCATGTGCAATGCCTACTTGTGCCACACACAGTTGATCCAAAAAAAAGGAACAATGACTGTCCACCCACAGGTGAGCTGCCATATTGCAGGTTGCAACACGGCAGCTGCCACCTGTGGGTGGCCACCCAAGCTCTGGCTGCACCTGGCGGTGCCCCCCATGCCCCATCATGGGCATACATACAAATATGACCCTCCAAAATCCTTGGTGGTCCAGTGGACCACTGTCAACCCGATCGCAGGCATTTGTAAAATAAAACTACATTCAATATCCCTGGTGGTCCAGTGGACCACTGTCAGCCCCATCATGGGCTTAAATATGAAAAACATAAAGTCCAATACCCCTGGTGATCCAGTGGACTGCTGTCAGCCCGATCACAGGCATTTGTATAATAAAACTATGTCCAATATCCCTGGTGGTCCAGTGGACCGCTGTCAGCCTGATTGCAGGCTTAAGTAAGAATATAATAAAGTCCAATAACCCTAGTGGTCCAGTGGACCGCTCGCAGCCCGATCGTGAGCTTAAGTATAGTAATATAAAGTCCAATATCCCTGGTGGTCCAGTGGACCACTCGCAGACCGATCGCGGGCATTTGTATAATAAAACTACTTCCAATATCCCTGTTGGTCCAGCGAACCCCCCTCCCCACCATCTCACTGAGCCCCACTGCCCTGCTTCCCCCCGGTCAGTGGTGGGCGGCAGCACCCCACCGGCCTGCCACCCTGCCACCCACCGACTGACACCATAGGTAGGGCTCTATGCTCATTGGTCCACAGCGTGAGCCAATGGGCATGCAGCTCCTACCGTAGTACACATTCCAGATATGCGAATGGCTCACTCCCCCTCTCTCATTCAATTGTTAACTCATCCACTAGTATTCTGTCCTTCCCAGGACCTCCTTGCAAATGAGCCATGCTTAATTAAGCTTTATCATGGTAAAATAAATACATAGCAAATTTCAGATTGATCAATTATACTGTACTTTCTTTACTTCCATTATCTAACTCTAAATTTATAGTTTGTTTACCTTTATTGCTGTTTTTTTCTTTAGATCTTTTTGTTTTTCTCAATGGACACTTTGCCTATTGGAGTATGGACATTTTCCCTAACAGGCAGATTTTGACATTCATTAATAAGATGTGCCTATAATCTTGTTTATTTTGAAACTTCGGGAAGTTTGTGATGGATTTTGATCCACAATTTGCTCTTGTTCTGTTCTAACTGAGGATTTATTGACATTTTCAGTGTATTTGGAATAAATCAATTTATTTAACAGAGTGGCTAGCGTCATCTGATTCCCATTAACACTTGCTTTAATATCCTATTTCTCATTGTTGAATACCCATAACTGTTCTAAAATACAAATATTAGCAATATATGGCTCTTGAATGGCTTTAAGAAGATTCTTTCCCAATATTGTTGAATGCTGTCTCTTTGAAATAAACCAATTTTTGATTGTTTAATACCCTTGTTTGACCCTGCAAAAGGCTTCCATTGAAATTTCTTTTTTCTGGTGTAAAATACAAATCTGAAATATTTTCTAATGATTCTCTCATACTCCCAACTTCTGAATCTGATGCCCCATCATTCACAGTATAGGCTAAATAATGAACTGATTGTTTTGTTTTTAAGAACATTTATAGTTGTTACTAAGTTCCTTGAATACCATATTATGCTTTTCTCTTTGCAAGTGAATATTAGGGGGGACCTGCTCTACTGATTTAATGATAGAATTATAATTTACTATTATTTCATTTAGTTATTATGTTGTCAATTAACAGTTATCCCATGGCACGGGATCATCAAATTGTAAAAAGTCAGTAGAATTATTGCTATTGTACTTGCAAGGCCAAACACTGCCATTACAGTCTGATTTTTCCTCTAGTGGAGCACATTTTTTCAGCAATACTGTTGATTGAGAAAGATCCAATTGTGGTCTGTCAGTCAAATATGGTTGACTGCCCACTATTATTAATCATGAGTTGGCTGATTTGCCAGCTATTTTCACTGGGGAGGCTACTTTCTGAACCTGTTGTCTCTCCTTTACCAACTATTTTGGGGTTGAGGTAATTGATCCTTCTCTGTCAAGAAATTACTCAGTTTTGTTCTGGTTTTCAAAGCTAATTTTTCTTGCTTTGAACAATACTTTTTTTTTTTAGTAGTGATTTCCTGATTTTCACAGATTTTTTTGCATTCTTTTTATCTTGTTTCTTTATTACTTTCATTATTTTGTTTGTTTCTTATGTTTATTATATTTTCATGGGACAACTCCAGTGTCATTCCCTTTATTTTTTATTATGTCTGGTAGTTATCATGATAATATAACTGAATGTGGCATCAATTATTATTAATTTAGGTTTTATTTAACCATGTTTGTTCACTTCTCTCTTTGATAAGGCTGTCACCGGATAATTCAATATCTCAGATAGGTTATTCACATTGAGTTTCCCTTTCTAGTATAGAGATAAAGCTCTTGCCAGGAAAGGACTATCCCACAACTCAAACCAACCATAAAAGCAATTTCTTAGATAATATGCTAAACCATAGTCAGACTTTTAAATAATATAACAAAACAAGTACTACTACTAAACCCACATAATTAAATGAAAACTACACCCTCATATTTTGCAAATGTTATTTTTTCCATGTCAACAGAGAACTCTTTTTTGTAGCTGTTAGGATATATGTGATTGCTGTAGTTTATTTTTAATGTTCATACTAGCCCCTGTAACCTTTGTGGAGCTCATCATTTTCCATTTGTTGAAATATCACTGTCCCTGAGGGCTGCATAGAGATGGATGAAATCCAGAAATTTCATTACACAAAATATTTCATTAAATTTGAGCATTTTGCAAAATATTTTGCAGAAGCAAAATGTGAAATTCCAAATTTTGCATTCACAAAATATTTTCCAAAATGCATAAATTCCATGAAATATTTTGCATGCGAAATTCATGATTTTGCCATAATTTCACCAGCAAAATAACATTTTGCTGCATCTTTTAGAGCTGCATTAGCTTACGACAGCATGTTGTGTCAGAACCCTTTGGACTCCACAGTATGCCTGTCTGTTTCATTACAGTACAACAACGTTAGTTACAACAAGGTGTAAAATACCACATTTACCTTCAATTATCTGTATAACCCGTCCGAGTTGTAATGCAGGGATTTTCACTTTAAAATACATTCAGTCTGTGTGATTCCAGAGAGTTTTTTCAGGATAGTTGTACTTTCAGCATGGCCATACATGATATAAATGGGTGATGTAACATCTTGTTTTTATATGTTAATGCAGCTCTCATGGACAACAACCATAAAATGCTCCCCTCCACCGCAGGATGGTTACAGGGTACTAGCATGAACAGTGAAAAGTAAGTAAAGCAAATACATATATTCCCAACAGCTACAGGAAAAGAGTTGTCTGTTGACAGGGAAACAAATAAAATTTATAAGACATGAGGGTGTCATTTTCATTTAACAGCCATAGTTTCAGTAATCATTCTTTGAAACAGTAAATAAAGTATCCTTCGATTTGAATTGGGCCTTTTGAAATTAAAGTGAAGTTCAAAAGCTTAGTACTGTTATTTTAACATCACATACTGTAGGCCCTGAGGTTGCCACACTGGGGTGATAGCAGTGTATCCATTTAAGCTGTGCTTGCACTTGAGCTCCTCCTGGCTCTAGTGATATTCAGATGGGTAGGTCTCACTGAGATATAGGTGCTACCTGATTGAAATCCGGCTTATGTCAGTACAGCATATGGATCTGCACTGCTCTAGAATGGACAAGAGGGCTGCATACGACCCACATGAATAGCACTGACCAAATCTGGATGGTACCAGACCCCTCTGGGTCTTATTCAGCCTCAGCATGCAAGTGAGCCCATTGGGCATGCAAGGATTTAAGGGGCCATCTGAATGCCCATTGTGGGCTCATTTGCATGCAGAGCAGCAGCCTCTTGGAGCCCATCCATGAGTAAGAGAGAACACCCTGATAGCCTAGTGCCCTCAATCACCCAGTTCCCAACATGTAAGGCTTGCCCTGGTAGACTAGTGGTACCCCCTGATTGCTTGGTTCCCTAGTGGTATCCTCACTCTATCATCTAGTTTCCAAAGTGTAAACTTTCCCTGGTAGTCTAGTGGTACCCACCAATCCTCGTAAATTATCATGCTCTGTAACTGCCAGATGGCTACTGGCTGAGGAGGTGGGAGGAGTGTTGTGCCAGCTGCCACTGTCCCAGGGTCCAGCATATGGGTTGAGGTACATTAGGGGTCCTCAGTGGCTGGGAGAGCAGGGGCAGCCTTTGGTTTTGGGGTACCATTACACCACCAGAGTACATATCATCTGTCAGAGACCTGGCAATCAGAAGGGTAAAACTAGAACCCCAGGGCAAGGCTTGCACTTTGGTACCTGGACTATCTGAGGGGTACCACTACACTACCAGGGCAAGACATACACTTTGAAACCCTGGTGATCTGAGGGATACAGTTAGACTACCTAGGAAAAATGTATATGTTGGGAAATGGGTCACCCAGGGGGAGGTGCCACTAGACTAGCAGGGCAAGGTTTACACTTTGAGAACTGGCCAATTGAGAGGAACATTAGACCACCCTTGAGGGGGCAACTCAGTACAGAAGGGATGGCTGCAATACAGATGCCCAGCCTTCAGGTGTGGAGGCATAGGCCTAGAGCCTGAATAAGATGTGGCTTTCAGTTGTGTTAAATAGCACACTGCCCAGTGGGCTGTTTACCACCACTGCAAACCTTTGAAAATTTCATTGTGCAGGCATACATGAAGGGCCTCCTCATTTGCATAGGTGCAGTGGTATTTTAGCCCCTTGATGCTGCCCATTTTGGAAGGCATTCAAGGGGCCTTTAAATATAGTACCACTCAAAGCATTTGTGCTAACCATATTCATGCCAGTGCTAACCTTTGAACTGAGCTTGGTCACCAGGATAACTGTCTTTCTCTTTGTCTTCTGGTGAGTCACTATCTCCAGTGCCTCAATAAATGTTTCCTCCATAAGCAATGATCTAATGTTTATCATGAAGCATGAGCAAGGTCTGCCCTAGATCACCAGCCGGTAATATACATGACTTAAAACAAATGAAAACACATTTTGTTCACTACACTTAAAATATTACATTATACTTAAAGGTTATTCTGCACTAAGCCTGAGGGGCCTCCTCATATACATAGGTGCAGCGGTATTTTAGCTCCTTGATGCTGCCCATTTTGGAGGGCATTCAAGGGGCCTCTAAATATGGCACCACTCAGAGCACTTGAGCTAACCACATTCATGCTAGTGCTAACCTTTAAGTAAGCAATAATACCCAACAGGGTGGGTGGTATTGAGCAATACTGGACCGCCTGGGGTGTACTGAGCCCTGACACTGAAGGCAGAGGGCCTTATATCCCCTGGAAGGTCTGGAATTGCCCATACTGTTCACCCTCGAGGGTATTATTGTGCTTAGAAAATGGGCCACTCTATTATGCATGTGTGAAAAAAAATTTTTTTTATTTTTAAATGTTAAAATTCTTAAGAGTTTCATTTATTTTGCAATAAAATAGTTCCTCCGCTTGCAATAGAATGGTGTTTTTTTCCCTAGCTATGGAGTTTTGTTCTGCTTAAGACTCTGCAGTACTAAACAAAAAAAAAATTGTAGCTGATGTGGGGGGAAAAAACAGTAAGACTGCAAAAACAACAGGTACACATCTGTGCTTTTCTGCCCTTCCTTGTGTATTACATTTTTTCAGCTCGAGTACTGAGCAGGAATAAAATGTTAATGGCCATACTATGGAGCTTATGAGGGACAGATGATCCTGGCATTCACATCGAGGGGATGCTGACCGAGCTGGGAGGTAAAACTAAGCCTGACTAAAGCAAGTAGATTTATCTGCTTTTGCTTGATATTCGCCGTTCTCCCCTCTTCCTCCATCTGGAGATCCATTTCCAAATGACCAATATGAATGTAGCATGAAGCATTTACTGGGTTTTCTATATCAGCTGCTCTGTCCTGCACTGAGGTAGTGGGAAAGATTGCCGAGTAAATGCATATGTTGCTTATGTAAAGATGCAGACATAATTATGAGAGCAGAATTTGGCACAAAAAAAATGGCAATTTGTTGTCATCCCCATCCCCTTGCACCATCGGTAGCAAGGATACAGGTAACATTTGGGGGGGGTGGTGAGATGTATGAGAAATGCTGCTTATATGCAGAATAAGTTAAAAATGTGTTGTACTGTACTTTTTTTAGTGCTGGGTGGTGGCTTACTTTGCGGCTTGTTAGCACAGTCCCGGAACTAATGAGATTTTCTTTAATTTAAATTTGTCAATGCTGCTTTTTTATTTCTCTTTCTTTTTCTAAGCTGAATTGGGCAGTTTGTGGGGTTAGAGTTTTGGTGGACTGTGGCAAGGCTGGTATCGAAGAGAATATGATGGGATGATTAGGAGCACAATAAAAGGAAAAAAAAGGTGATTTCTCTTTTGCTTTAGCAGACGGCAGTTATGTGTGACATTAAAGTAAAAAAAAGGCAGCTTAAATATTTTAATATGTTCATGTTCATATGCTTTCAGATTGCCAGTTTAAATCGGGTTGCAGGGGGGTCTCTCACTCACTAAACGACAGAAAAAAAACATGGTGGGGTTACCGTTTTGAACATTCCAGTGCCCATTGATAACACTGAGGAGGTCGGTTGGGGATGGGCACATTTAATATCTGGGTTCTGTTGTCTGATAGACGCCCACCTTGCCAGGGCTATCAGCCAATCACAGCCTAGGAATTTCTTAGCCCATTTTCTAAACTGAGCTTGGTCACCAGGATAACTGTCTTTCTCTTTGTCTTCTGGTGAGTCACTATCTCCAGTGCCTCAATAAAAGTCTCCTCCATAAGCAATGATCTAATGTTTATCATGAAGCATGAGCAAGGTCTGCACTAGATCACCAGGCAATAATATACAGGGCTTAAAACAAATGAAAACACATTATGTACTCTACACTTAGAATATTACATTATGATTAAAGGCTATTCTGCACTAAGCAGTGCAACAATAAAATCTATTAAACATGATACTTATTCAGTTAAAACTGTATAAAGCTAATTACTAAACAATGTATTAAAAGTGAATTGCACATCATGGCTTCTACATTATGCAAGGTTTTTAAGTATCAAAAATAAATTATCTATCTATCTATCTATCTATCTATCTATCTATCTATCTATCTATCTATCTTCTTTGCAAAAGACTTTGTTAATGCACCAGTTAGGTTAATTTAATGTCACAAACATAGGGAAATGTGGTATTAGGGTTTCCAACCCTGACTCCCCACCCCACCTCCAATGCTGTAAAGTGAATAAAGATTAGGGTTTTGAGTCTCTAGAGTCTTTGCAAATCAGTGGTGTGGTCTTCCTTGGGGTTGTCAACCCTAATGCTCTCCCCTCCACCTAGTCCATAGTCTCCTGTCTGAATCACAAGATACAGCTTCAAGTCAGTGCTTCATAGTGACACAGTCTTCAAAAGCAGAGAAGTATGTTTCACCACATGTTGCCAACATAATTTGTTGTAGGTTTCTTCATGCAGGGTCTGTGTGATGAAAGGAGATCATGTGTCACATTCTTAACTCAGGAAACAGGAGGGGCATTATGTTTTACAGCCCAAAGGAATACTCCAGCACTGATTCACCAAGACTCTGAAGACCCAAAACCCTAATGTTTTTTCTTTAGGCTACTTGGGGAATGGGGGTTGGGAGTTAGGGCTGGAAACCCTAATGCCACATGTCCCTACTTTTTTGGAATTGCATTATCCTAACGGGTGCATTATCAGAGTTGGTGTTTTTTTGCAAAGAATTTCCTTTCTTTTTGAGATAATGAAATTGCATCCTTACTCATGCAGATCCCTTTGGGACCTGTGTGAACAAATGTAGATGCCCTGCTCTAAGGGAAGACTCTGTCTGCCTACAGATGTGCATGGCCCATGCAGGTCCTGCACTTCCATGCAGCAATGGATGTGAAGAATTCATAGGGCTGTCTGGTGGGCTGCAGATGCACAGGACCCTGTAGTCCCTGCATTTCCATGTGACTGGAGATACAAGTGCACAAGGCAAAGAGTGCAGCTGTCTGCCAGTGCACAGGGCTGTCTGCCACCCATGGGTGGAGATGTGCATGGACCTATGCAAAGAGGACAGTTGTCTTCACTATATGGTACTCGGGCCCATGCAGACAACCCTGCACCTTTCATTCCCTGGCTGGGGGTGGTGTCACATAACAGCACTATCCCCCCACCCCTATCCAATCCAGCTTGCTCATTGAGCTCACCACTGAGTCCAGCTCACTGGCATGGCAACTTAAAGCATAGCCACTGGAGTCAAGAGTTGCACTACTCACAAAGTTTGTTCAACAATTATATGCCATATATATAATTTTTGCCCCCAAATGTTCAAGATACTGGTTTTATGATTCATCTTACAAACATGATATGCTCCATTTATTGGCAAAATTTTCATTTTGCATCAGAAGTGCGAAAACACATCATGTCTAGGATTTTAAAACATGACACCTGCTATGTTTATGAGGTGGTGTTTAAAAATTGCTACATTGAAAGTTTGGAGTCAAAATATGAAAAATTGGTGAAGTTATGATCAAATGTTGTAATACTGCAGCCTTTACCCATAACCTAGGCATTTTACCATATTTGTACTTCACATTTTCACTATAGCCTTCTTATTACCACGCTTCATGAACCAGGTAGGTGAAAAATTTCAAATCCCTGCCAAAATGACATTCCACACCACCGAAAAGTAATTCTTCACCAGAGGTGCGAAAACACATTTTGGCCAGGATTTGAAATGACAGTGTTCATATTTGTGAAGTAGTCTGCAAAAAATGCTATGTTGAAAATCCGGGGTTAAAATATTTAAAATGACTAAAATTACAAGTGAACATAGAAATATTTCAATGTACATGTATAAAGTTGCCATTTTTACATAGTGTGATCCCACATTTTCAATATAGCCCCATCTCATGAACAAGGGCAGTGAACATTTTCAAATCCCACGAGAAAGGTGATTTCACCAAGCAACCACAAAAATCACCTTTCAGACTTGATTGGCATAATTCCACCACCACCACTGGTCATGAGGTTGGGTCCCAGAAAAGCTGTGTTGAACATTTGGCACCAAAATATACAAAAATTACAAAGGTACACATTGAAATTAAAACCTCATTGAAATGCATTGAACCACACTTATCTAAGTTTCTCTTATTGCAGTCAGTGGTTCCAGCAAAAAGACAGGTCTTTAATCAGAGAGCTGATTTTCACCATGGGACATATTCAGGTGAGTGAGGGTGTGTGGGGGGGGTTGGGGGTGCTGAGTGGGTCATTGGGGTGGAGGGATAAGATTAATGAGAGACTGTTTTCTTTTTTGCAGGGAAAAACACAATAAAGGATGGTTTTCTTCTTTTCCGCTGACAGTCAACACTGGGGACTGAGCACTGTAGTTTTGGGCTACTATTCAACCAATGGGGTGGGTGACCTGGATGGGAGGGAGGGCCACAGAAGTGGTACCAGAATTAGGCATCACTTTCAAATTATATATTTTAAAAAAATTATCACTGGGAAGGGTGGGCCACCTGGAGGAGGGAGAAAGAAGTGGTACGTGGGGTGGGTACCCCAGTCTACTTAAAAACAAAATAAATAGATAGATAGATAGATAGATAGATAGATAGATAGATAGATAGATAGATAGATAGATAGGTAGATAGATAGATAGATAGATAGATAGATAGATAGATAGATAGATAGATAGATAGATAGATAGGTAGATAGATAGATAGATAGATAGATAGATAGATAGACAGACAGACAGACAGACAGACAGAACAGACTGGCAGACAAAATGAGAGTCTGACAGACAAAGAGAGACAGACAGAAACAGCAGGGTACAAGAGGCTCATTGCTTTCACTCCATCCCACAGCAGGGCTCCAGCTGCAGATGCAGAACTCAAGAAAGTCCCACTGTTGTTATACAGAGAACACGTGTGAATGTCTCCTTTTGCAAAGCTGGGCAACTTGGATTTTTGGCAACAAGAAAAAATGTCTGTATCAACTTTAAAACAAAAAACAAAAAAAAACAGCATAATCTAGCTAAATGGGTCCTCTTTCACTAGGTTTAGGTGTTTGTTTTTTCAAAAAGCAATACATTTTATGTATTTTTAATGTTTGTGAGTTTGAAAGAACAAGACAAAATTGCGGATGTCACAATTGGTAAATCATGAAAATAAACACTTCTGAAAGTCTGAACTGGAACGGTAACTCAAAAATAGTTATAACTCTAAAACATTATAATATTTTTTTCACCAGACCTTCAAAGGGCATACCCTTAGCACAGGCCCCTTCAAACCTGAAAAAATCATGAAAAGATTCCACACCATCTAGGCTGTAGGTGAGAGCAAAAAAAATGCAATGTTCAGTGTATGTATTTTATTTCTTTTTTCTGGTGTTTCATATCTCAAAAACCATAAAAGATTCCATCACAAAACTTTTCTAGTCTTGAGACTCTGACAGCCTGACCAAGCATGCCAAATCTTCTGCTATTTGGTTAAACAATGACAAAGTTACTAAACTGCAAATTTGGGTGTTTAACATTGAACAGCCTACTCAACCATAAATATAGGAGAGCTACTGCACCCCTGTGTGTCACGATTGAAAAAGACCCTGTCTGATTTGTTACACAGAAAAAAGTTAAAAGCAAGGATTTGTTCCATTCTCTTCTTTTCTGTCCCTTGTCTGTCTGATTGTGCAATCACATTTTCTTGTAATACCTAGGAACTTATCACCCTGACAATCTCACAATTCTCTGCCTCCCACTATCTCTCTGCCTTCACTTGCTGTGTCTGTCTTTTCTCACTCCTTACATATCTGCTGTTGTAAAAATATATGTGAATCTATATGTGAAACTGGGATCCTTTTGTTTGCCAAGGTATACAGTTATATTGTGAAAATGATTGCAAAAAGCTATTTGGAACTTAGGAGGTTAACGTTGAGATGCAGCATAAGCTCTTTTGCAGACTGTCAACAAAAGATTAGTTATGGGACACCATGTTATATTTTGTTGCACCTGCAAGGAAATTGACAACGTTCTGATACATTTTGTGAGAAACAGAATGCCTCTTAATGAGATGAGGTTGCGGAAGTTAATTGCCAGGCAAAACTAATTATAAAAAGAGCAGCATCCTTTTTCTAGAGGGAGCGACTGAAACTTAGAATTGGAGATACCCTCAGACAAAGGACTTTGTTTTCTCTGTTTATATTGCTTTTGTAAATAGATACACTGAACAATTTTATTTTTTATTTTACTGTCATTGATAATAAAACACTACTTGCAAATTTTATAACTGCACCTGATTTTCCAGTGCTTCCTCATCTATGCCTCAATGACACCCTGTAGTACACATACAGTATACATTATATGCATTGTAAAATATTACATTAATGCAGATTACAGTTGCTACTGCATAAAACTCTAACCCTCAAAGTTTGGGAATGTGCTATCATAGTTTGCAGCCCAATACCCACAGTTAGTGATGCAGTGAATTAAAATTTCGCCCACGGAGTGCTGGCAGAGTGGTCAAATCTGCATCACAGATCACTTTGAGAAATTGTCCCCCAGAAGGCTAAAATTCACCTTCACTGGTGTGGCTAGAATAGCGGTCCCTCCCCCCCACCTGCCCCTGTAATAATAATTCTCCATGGTGGCTAGTGGTCCCTTCCCTCCACCCGGTAATCTGCGGAAATGTACTAACTCCCCCACCCGTATCCCTCTGTATCTCCTCCTTCTCCGATTCCTATAAAAATCAGTGGTGGTCTAGTGGTTTTGGTAATGAAACTCCCGTCCCGATCTCCAGTTCAAAATAAATCCCTGGTGATCCAGTGCCCCCCACCCAGCCCCACCAGCAGCGAAATGTCCCTGCCACAACCTCAGCTCCCACCCCCATCCTAAATCAGACCGGCAGTGGCAGACTGGCACAGTCCTCCTCTCCCCTTCCCTCCAAGGCTGGCCCGCTGACAGAGTTGTCAATGAAGCTCATTCATTGACAGCTGAGCTTGGTTGGCAGGCCAGCCGTGTAGGGGAGAGGAGGGCTGTGCCAGTCTGCTGCTGCCAGTCTGATTTAGGATGGGGTGGGAGCTGGGGTTGTGGTTGTAACTTGTGGCTGGGACATTTCACTGCTGGTGGGGCTGGATGGGAGGCACTGGATCACCAGGGATTTATTTTGAACTGGGGATCGGGACGAGAGTTTCATTACCAAAACCACTAGACCACCACTGATTTTTTAAAGGAATCAGAAAGGAGGAGATACGGTGGGATGCGGGGGGGGGTTAGTACACTTCCACGGTGGATGGATTACCAGGTGGAGGGGAGGGACCACTAGCCACCATGGAGAATTCTTATTACAGAGACAGGTGGGGGGGGGGACTGCTAGCCACCAGGGATCTTATTTTAAGTTTATAAATTTCACCCGTGGACGGAAGGTGAAATGTCACCATGGAAGGCAAAATTTTGCCATGGAAGGTGAAATTTTGCGTTCCACCATGTGAAATTTCGCCACTCTGCCAGGCAAAATTTAGCATTTGGGCTACTCAAAGTGGGTGGAATTTCATGGATTTCTCCATGAAGCGAATTCTGCCCACTTTGCCCACCACTACCCACAGTATTTGGAAATGTGCTATTTGGGAAGTCAAGCCTATTCCCACCCCATGAATTTCCACTTTTTACCCAAAACTAAGCTACAGGTGTGGAGCCAGACATCAAAGGCAAGGTACCTCATACAGGGCCAACATATTCAAAATTTGTAACTAGCAAACCTAGACTCCACCTCATCTTCTACCCTTGTGACCCAAGGCAAAGTTACAGATCTGGCTTGATGCTACGGTGCTGTGTTGGTTCATGTGAGCCTCCTTTGGTCCAATGTCAAGTTGCACAGTTTCCCACAATTGTATATTTACTGGATATGGCCTTGTGAACCCTATGTATAGTATAACATACATTTAACAGCAGCATTTTTTCACGTACTGCCTAGTAGGATATGTACAGTACCATCCATGTTTACTTTGTTTCATGCAGTTTCAAGAAGGCGCTATGTAAAATAGTATGCATGTCCCATACATATAACATGCTTTGAGTAGTTCCAAGTGTGAGAAAGAAAGAAAGAAAGAAAGAAAGAAAGAAAGAAAGAAAGAAAGAAAGAAAGAAAGAAAGAAAGAAAGAAAGAGCCAGCCCACCAGCAAAGTGGCAATGCATCCACTTGCAGCACCGACATCCTGGGTTCGGTGACAAACTAAGGAGTCAGAGGGCCAGCTGGGGGGAGAAGGACTGAGTGCCCCAGGGACTGCTCTCCTTCTCCCAGGGGAGTGGATAAGAGTGTCTGGTGCTATGTGGACCTCTGGCAGAAGCTTGAGGTACCATCTCAGCCAGCACCACACGTTTGGGGGGCAGATGCTGATGTCATTGCATGTCCCTGCCCCCAGGAAAGACTCTCGCAAAAAAATGGCATCCAGCTAATGATGGCCTGTGTCCCCACCACCACTCCTGCTATAGACCAAGGTCCACTGAGAGGGTCTTGCTCCTGGGGCTCCACTCTGGGGGGAAAACCAGGACTAAGAGACCAAGTTCCTTGGGGAGGAGTACCTTTCTGGTGGCCCCACCCTGGGGATGGGTAAGCCTGGGGATGTGGGGGGCATCGAGCAGTTCAGGGAGACCAGAACCTCTGGTGCCAGGAGCCAGTTAAAAAAGAAAGGAAAGAAAGAAAGAGAAAGAAAGAAAGAAAGAAAGAAAGAAAGAAAGAAAGAAAGAAAGAAAGGGAGTGAGTGCAGTATCTACAGTATAGTATTGTACTTACAAATCAAGATCAGACCAGAGCCTGTGTGGCTGGCTGTGTGTGTTTGTCTCTGTCAGTAGTTTAGTTTTTGTGGATTTTCATGTGTTTCTGCTTGAATGAAGTGGACCATTCTTGGACATAACATCTATGAACATTGCCTGGACTAAGAAACTGCAAAACATCACCACCAGGTATTGGCATTCTCATCATAAATCAACTTTTTTGGAAGCCATCAAAGCCAAAAGCAAGGTCAGTAAATCTGTTATACAAGCACTGAGTTGTGGAGTGCTGCATTGAATCCACATTTCTGTCTGACTTGTTCTTAAAGGATGTGTACTTGTCTTTGAGGTCTATTCACAACTGTTTTGGAGAACAAAGGGAAGATACTAACAAAGGATTTTTACATCCTGCATATGCCCCAGGCCAGTGTTCATCACCTTCAGGAATTTAACCCCTTCAGGAATTTATCACATTCTGGGTCTTTGAGCTACAATAACAGTTTTATGGTCCCCGGTAGTTCACCATTTCCTGTGGAATTGATTATTTTTCATCAATCACATGGCACCTCTGAGAACATGGCTTTATATATTGTGCTCTGCAATATCATGGGGCAAGCGCAGACTAGCAAGGCCAAGAGGACTAGATGCCCTACAACAAAACTAGTCTGCAAAATGATTAAAGCGTACCTTCTTAGGATACTACTTTTGCTACTTCTGATATCTGGAAATGTTCATCCTAACCTGGGGCCTACCGCCTAGCACCCCATGCTACAAAAAGGAAGGAGGGGTTCCTCACATTAGCCTCAATCAATGTCTGCAGCCTCCTTAACAAACTTGACATCTTGCAAACCTGGGTCCAGCAACATAGCCCTGATGTACTCTCTGTTGTCGAAACATGGCTTAACCCCAAGATACCAGACACTGCAGTCGCCATCCCTGGATACTCTATATTCAGGCAGGACAGGGTTTCCAAATGAGGTGGGGGCTGTGCCATCTACCTGAGGAATTCCTATCTGGGTCAAGTCTTCCCATTACATAGAAACATAGAAACACAGACTTTGATGGCAGATAAGGACCGCTTGGCCCATCTAGTCTGCCCATTTCCCTAGCTACAGGATAGGCTGCAGATCCTAGTTAACCAACAGCCTATTTCTTCCTACCCCCCACAAGAATTGCCTTATGTCTGTCCCATGCATTCTTGAATTCTCCCACAGTTTTAGACCCCACAACCTCATCAGGAAGGCTGTTCCATGCATCCACTACCTCTCTGTGAAATAATACTTCTCACATTGCCCCAGAACCGCCCCCCCATCTTTAAATTGTGTCCTCTTGTTCTTGCACGACTCTTTTTCTGAAAGATGCTACCCTCTTGGACTTTGTTGATTCCACTGAGGTACTTAAAAGTTTCTATCATGTCCCCTCTTTCCCTTCTTTCCTCAAGGGTATACATATTAAGCTCCTTTAGTCTCTCCTCATATGGCTTCTCTTGCAGACACAAAAAGCACTTACCAATTTTAATTCAAGCAGTGCCTGTATTCTCAAACACTAAACCACCCTCGGAGGTTCTTGCTATTAAAGTTCTACTCAGGGCGCACAACAAGGATCTCACCATTGCCTCTGTGTACCTACCCCCTAAAGATCAGCCCAGTTGATTTATGAGCATATTGGAAAGCCTACAGGGACTACACCATAACTCTGAACTCATAGTACTAGGCGACTTCAACATAAATTGGCTATTGCTGGAGGCCAGAAACTACAAGGATGCTGTCATGTCACAGAACCTCACCCAGATTGTTACCACCCCCCACCAGATGCAGCTATAGGGCAGGGTCACACACACTTCTGGACTGGATCCTTACTAATCACCCTGAACGAATCTCAGAAGTCTCAGTGCTCCCAGATGGGATCAGTGACTACTCACCGGTCACATGTACCTAGATAAACAAATTCATTAAGCCCCCTCCTAAAATAATCCACACCAGAGTGTTAAAGGAGGGGTACCTTGAGCTACTAAAGACACACCTAAGCCACCTGGACTGGACACCAATCAACTCTGCCATTGATGTAAACCAAGCCTTAGACCTTTTCATCAGCCACTTCACTGCATCCTGCAATATCTTTGCACCTCTCAAAAAGCTGAAAGTCAGGGGCAGAGCTAACCCTTGGATAACCCCCGATCTAATCACTTTACTCAAACATAGGGATCATCTCTGGCACTGTGCCCGTGCAACATCCAAACTTGGGGATATTCATAAATATAAAGCTGCCAGAAATGAGTGCACAAGGATAGTTAGGAGCGCCAAAAGCAAATACTTCAAGGAAGCTCTCTCCAACTCCTGGGGTGATGGAAAAAAAAATTGGAGTAACTTGAAAGATCTTACAGGCAAGGACCCTAAGTCACCACCCACCATGCTCAACATAAATGGAACACCAACATCTGACCTGTACACAATCGCCAACACCTTTAACAATGCGTTCTCCAACTTGGATAGTGTCCTCCCTTCTAATTTCTTTGATGCCCCCTCTGGTAGTAACCTTCCTGCAACTACTCCTCTCCTACACCCTGCCCCACAATTCTACTTCAAGGAGATCCCAGTGCATGAAGCCAGAACCTATATTCAGAAGGCCATTCACAACACAGGCTACAGCGATGACTCCCTTGACCTGAAGTTGTTAGCACTTGTCCTTGAAGAAGTCCTTGAACCCCTGACAAAGGTCCTCAACCTATCACTAAGGATGTCCCAGTTCCCATCTCACTGGAAACAGGCGACCATCACACCGGTACACAAAAGTGGAGACAAATCACTGCACTCTAACTACAGACCTATCTCCATCCTCCCTCTCTTGTCTAAGGCCCTGGAGCGCATCGCCTCAGACCAACTAGTCAAGTACCTGGAAGAATATGACATCCAGTGTCCTGAGCAACATGGTTTCAAAAAGGGCACAGTACCACCACTGCACTATTAGAATTCACAGGCTTCATCCATACCATACTCGATCAAGGAAACTGTGTAGGGGCAGTATTCATCGACCTTACAAAAGCCTTTGATAATGTGAACCACCCACTCCTACTCAAGCAATTATCAAACATTGGGCTCTCCAATGAAGCACTGCCCCTGTTTTCAAGCTACCTTGGGGAGAGGGTCCAGCGGGTTAGGATTGCCGGTGTCACCTCGGAAGAAAAGCCAGTCCTTTCAGGGGTCCCACAAGGGTCCATCCTGGGGCCACTACTCTTCAGCCTCTTCCTCAATGACCTTCCCAGTGTCTGCCACCAGAAATTACTGCTCTACGCTGACGATGCAGTCATGTTCACCAACCACTAAAACACAGAGCTCCTCGAGAGACAATTACAGCTTGAATTCAAGTGCATCGAAGAATGGTTCAAGCCACACAAACTGGTCATGAACTATAGCAAAACAAAGGTTATGACCTTCTACAACACCTGGAGAAAGTACAAATCCCGTGACCTCACCATCCTAAACCAACCAGGGACCTTACTTGAACACGTTCCTGATTTTAAATACCTAGGTGTCACATTGGACAGCTCACTCTCCTACCATCGGCACATAGATTCTGTCGCCAAAGCCACCAACATCCGTATAGGCCTGCTCTACAGGCACAAACACTGCATGACTCCGGACACTCTCCGGTTGGCTATCAACAGCTCTGTCACCTCCATCATCGATTATGGGCTAGCAATTTATGGCTCTGCCTCCACCTCTGCCCTCCACAGAATTACAGTTGCACTCAACAAAGCATGCAGGCTGCTAACTGGGGCTGACCGACTTACACACACTTGTGACCTGTACACTCAGGCAGGATGGCTTCCTCTCATCAGCCAGATACAGTATCAAACCTGCCTGTTAGCCAAAAAAAGTCCTCCTCGGGGTCATACCCCCAGGCATTGAAAAGCTCCTCATTGACCACCACAGCACCCAGCGAACTAGAAGTTCACAACAACTAACCTTCCTTGTCCCCAGATGCCGGACTACCATGGGCCAAAGGGCCTTTGCCCACAGAGCACCACAGTGGTACAATACTCTCAACAAGGAAACTCTTACTGCTGCTGCTCTTGGCCCTTTTAAGAGACAACTCTGACTTCATCTCATTTCAACTAGTCATTGTGACTGCCTCGCCTAATCGGGGCCCACCGCTCACTGCCCTCCACTTCAGTCTTGACAGCTACCTCTCCTCGCCTTGCCCCCTTCTACCTGCCTACCACCTTGCCCCCTCTCCCTTTCCTTCCCCCAGGCATTTCCTGACTTTTATCCCTCCCCTCCCCTCCTCCCTTTAGAGCTCTTTCCTCACCTCTCACCTCTGACAATGGCCTTCCTGCCTGCATACCCCTTCTTCTCTCACCTGCAGCGCTTATTTCTAAGATTGCCCTTGGCTGGTATGTCATGCTACCTAACATTTGGCACATTTTGAATTACTGGAATTTGCTAAGCCTCAGTCTCTTACTTCTTTTTATTGTGTAACTATGTATTATTATGCTGACTTTTGTACGTATGTATACCCCACATTCCTTTGACGTGGAACCTTTGTAAACGAGCAGTTCCTGCTCAAAGGTGTTTGTAATCGTAGATTTCAATAAAATAAAAAGTAAAATAAAAATCTGTAGAAAGTCTGCTGCTTTGCAAAGGGTCCATGGTACTGTGTGCAAAGCAAGCCACATCTTAAATGGATGTAAAAAACGTTAGCTTTGCATCGAACGTATTTTAATTACAGACCTAAAATGAGTAGGATGTGCATTAAGTGCCAGACCTGTTTGGCATGATTCCAGACCTATAGCTTGGCCTTGGGTCACAGAGGCAGGGGATGGGTAGGGATTAGGGTTGCCATTTAGAAATTGTTTTAATATGTTGACCCTGTATGAGGTACTTCACCATTGATGCATGGCCCCATACCTGTAGCTTAGTCCAATCGAGGTGGGAGGGGTGGGGGATAGGATTGACTGCCATAATATCCCATTTCCAAACTGTGTGGATATTGGGTTGAAAACCACACTAGTGCATTTCCAAACTTGGAGTGTTTGCATTTTGTGCAGTGGCATTCTTAATCTGCATTAATGCCATTTTTTGCAATTAATCTTCTTAATTTTTGAAACAGTAGAGGTGTAAATTTCTTTGTGTAGGGCCCTTGAGGCACAGTGCAAAGAAAAAGGTAACTCCTAGCTTTCTTTGTGCCTTCTAACTTTCTTTGCACAGGCCAAAATGCAATGGGCACTTTAGCTCCGCATGAGCTCTAATTTTCTTTGTGCAGGGCCCTGTGGTATGTGAGAACAGCAGACCTCATTGTCTAGTCAACTGGTAGCATCCAAGCATACACACTGGCAAAGCAGTGATAACTGAGAGAACTTAGAGTCTAAAGACCATTTAGTGAAGATAACCAATAATACTAGTGGGAGTGTAAGGGATCACTCTGAGAGAGTGATGATCCTAAGTGGCTACCCTTAAGTGAACTCTGTGGTGGCCTCATCATGAACAGAGTCTACTAAAGTGGGTGTTTTCCCTTGGGGGGACTTTTGGTCCTGTCTGTGACTGAGAGATGCAGTCAGTTGTGCTGCAGATAGTGAGATATGTTGCCAAAAATTGAGCTACTGAAACATATAGGAGATGGGCCTTCTATTTGTAGACGGAATCTCAGGCTGGTACATTTTGAATGTTGGAGTTGTCACCTCTGACAGAGGGCCTAGAGAGATTGACAGGTGCTGCCTGAGGGCAGGCTGAGGTAGATGCTGATGTGCTTGTGCCCAGCACACTATATGGTGAGAGTAAAGATCTGGACAATGTGAGGTGCCCAGAGCCATGGTGAAGATTAGCCAGGAGTTCCACAGTGAAGGTCCTGACAGCAATGCTGCCTCATGCACATAAACTAAACTGACGCTGCAGTGGCATGATAGTAAATGAAAAATAAGTGGACCCAAAGTGTATAACAAAGTGTGAGTGCTGGTAAATTCAGAAAGCAGCAATGGAAAGACTCTGTCCTGAGGTAAAATGTCACCCACTAACACACTGCAAGAAAAAAGAGGAGCTATGGGGCTTCTGTAAGAAATGTGGAAAGGGCAAAACCTTTTCTAAGGTACCCTAAAGTTTTGACTTATGTCCTGGGTCCGAATAGTGCCTGTCTTGCAGTGTTGACAAGGATGACAATTTTTGGGGGGCCATGCTCCCATCTGTGAAACTGTAAATATGTTAGTAGACATGGCAAGAACCCCTCATGTAGCAGAGTGATTTATTTCTTACATGACCAAAGCGGCACTAAGTAATGCTCATCAAGAAGGAAATGTAAAGGAAAGGAAAAGCAAATAGCTAGAGACTCAGTGCATTTGATTGCATAAGTGCATACCATATTTAAAACAAGCATTTATCAATGCCGAATGTTGATTGTGTTGGTGTGTTGAGCTCGCTTACTGCCCCTCTGTCACTCGCTCAGTCTGTTTCTCCCGGTGCTGCAGGCTGATCTTTTGTACTGGGCTCCTGCCTCCATTGGCACCTTGTTCTGCCCACTAAGAAATCCGCAGCTGTCCCGACAGAGCTGCGTTTAGGTGACTCACTCCCTCCCTCTCTCTCACTCACTCATTCCGTTTCTCCTGGTGCTGCAAGCTGCCCTTTTGTACTGGGATCCTGCCTTTGTTGGTGGCTTTTTCTGGCCACAAAGAAATCTGCAGCAGTCCCGACTCAGGTCTGTTGAGCCTGCTGACTCCTTGTCTGTCACTCACTCATTCCGTTTCTGCCGGGATTGCAGGCTGGCCTTTTGTACTGGGTTCCTGCCTGTGTTGCCGCCTTTTTCTGCCAACAAACAAATAGGCAGCAGTCATGATAGAGCTCCATTGTGCTCTCACTCCCTTTCTGTCACTCGCTCATTGTGTTTCTCCTGGTGCTGCAGGTTGCCCTTTTGTAATGGGCTCCTGCCTGCATTGACACCTTTTTCTGCCCGCAAAGAAATCCACAGCTGTTCTGACAGAGTTCCATTGAGGTCACTCACTCCCCCTGTGTCACTCACTCATTCTGTTTCTCCGGGCGCTGCAGCCTGCCCTTTTGTACTGGGCTCTGCCTCTGTTGACACCTTTTTCTGCCCACAAAGAAATCTGCAGCAGTCCTGACAATGCTCCGTTGAGCTCACTCACTCCCTTTCTCTCACTTGCTGATTCCATTTCTGCCCGCATTGCAGGCTGACCTTTTGTATTGGGCTCCTGACTGCATTGCCGCTATTTGCAGCAATTACAGTACAGCTCCGTTGAGCTCGCTCACTCCCTCCCCCTCTCTCATTCACTCATTCTGGTTTTCCTGCCACTGAAGGCAGTTATTTTGCACTGGGCCCCTGCATGCATTGCTGCCTTTTTCTGCCCACAAACAAATCTGCAGCAGTCCCAACAGAGGTCCGCTTGAACTCACTCACTGCCCCTCCCTCACTCTCTCATTCTGTGTCTCCTGACACTGCAGGCTGCCCTTTTGTACTGGGATTCTGCCTGCATTGGTGGCTTGTTCTGGCCAGAAAGAAATCTGAAGCAGTCCCAACACAGTTCCATTGAGCTTGCTCACTCCCCCTCTCTCACTCACTTATTCCATTTCTGCCCACGCTGTAAGCTGGCCTTTTGTACTGGGCTCCTGCCTGCATTGCCGTATTTTCTGCCCACAAAGAAATCCACAGCAGTCACAATACAGCTCCGTTGGGATCGCTCACTACTGCTCTGTCACTCACTCGTTCTGTTTCTCTTGGCGCTGCTGGCAGCACTTGTGTACGGGGCTCCTGGCTGCATTGGCACCATTATCTGTCTACAAAGAAATTCGCAGCTGTACCGACAAAGCTCCATTGAGGACACTCAGTCTCACTCTGTCATGCACTCATTCTTTTTGTCCAGGAGCTGCAAGTGGCCCTTTTGTATGGGGCTCCTGCCTGCATTGGCGCCTTTTTCTGCCAACGAAGAAATTCACAGCAGTCTTGATAGAGCTCCGTTGAGCTCACTCAGTCCCCCTGTCTCACTCACTCTTACTGTTTCTCACACTGCTGCAGGCTGGCCTTTTCTACTGGGAACCTGCCTGCATTGACACCTTTTTCTGCCCACAAAGAAATCCGCAGTAGTCCTGACAGCACTCCGGTGAGTTCGCTCACTCTTCCTCCCTCACTTGCTCTCTTGTTCTGTTTCTCCCAGTGCTGCATGCTGCCCTTTTGTACTGGCCTCTTGTGTTGGGGCCTTTTTCTGCCCACAAACAAATCTGGAGCAGTTCCGACAGAGCTTAGTTGAGCTTGGTCACTCCCCCCTCTCACTTGTTCCATCTTAATCTGTCCCAAACACTGATGTCCCACAGCAGCCATGCTATTCTCCATCAGGAGTGCAAAAACATATTTTAGCCAGGATCTGAAAAATGAAAGATGTACTGTTCATAAGGAGATGTGAAAGAATGCCACTGTTAAAAATGTGGCATGAAAATATTACAAATTTGCGAAGTTACAAGGGTGCGTGGAAACAGTTGAAAGCACGCTTGTAACACAGTCATGTTATGGAGTTTTGTCACCAAATTTTCAACATAGGGATTTTAGGACCTCTGTTCATGAACAGTGCCACTGTCATTTTCTTAATCTGTCCTGAACACTGATTTCCCACAGCGACCACGTTATTCAGTGCCACACATTTTAGTCAGGATGTGAAAATTGACAGCTGTACTGCTCATAAGGAGGTGTGAAAAAATGGCATCGTTGAAAATGTGGCATGACAATATTACGAATCTGCAAAGTTACAAAGGTGTGTGGAAAGTGTGCAATGCACACTTGTAACACACTCATTTGATGGGCGATCATCACCAAATTTTCAACATAGGCATTTTAGGCCCTC
The DNA here is from genome assembly GCA_016271365.2 of Neoceratodus forsteri. NCBI lineage: Eukaryota > Metazoa > Chordata > Ceratodontiformes > Ceratodontidae > Neoceratodus > Neoceratodus forsteri. The sequence goes on along the minus strand of CM057459.1, from coordinate 802,463,636 downwards.
TGCTCATGAATAGTATCACTGTCATTTTATTAATCTGTCCCGGACAGTGATTTCCCACAGCGACCGCTCTATTCTGCGCCGGAACTGCAAAAACACATTTCAGCCAGGATAGGAAAAATGACAGCTGCACTTTTCATACGTAGGTGTGGGAAAATGGCAATGTTGAAAATCTGGAGTGAAAATATTATAAATTAGCGAAGTTACGAGAGTGCGTGCAAACTGTGCAACTCACACTTGTAACACAGTCATTTTATGGAGTATCGTTACCAAATTTTCAACATAGCCATTTCAGGACCTCTACTCATGAACAGTGTCACTGTCATGTCCTTAATCTGTCCTGAACACTGATTTCTGACAGTAACTGCGCTATTCTGAGCCGGAAGTGCATAAACACATTTCCATTAGGATGTGAACAATGACAGCTGTACTGTTCACAAGGAGGTATGGCAAAATGCCAATGTTGAAAATCTGGCATGAAAATATTGCAGATTCATGAAGTTATGAGCCTACATAGCAACTGCATAGTGCACGCTCATAAAAAAGTCATTTTTTTGAGTTTTCCCACCAAATTTGCAACCTAGGCTTTTTGAGAGCCCACCTCAAGAACACTGGCACTGTTGTTTCATTAATTGGCCCCCAAAGGTGATTTTGCACAGTGACCATGAAATCACCCTTCGGGCCTGATTAACGCCATGACAGTGACAGTATTCATGAGGAGGGGTCCCAAAAAACCCCATGTTGAAAATTTGGTGTCAAAATTCCAAAAAATGCCAGAGATACACAGCAAAGTTGGATAAAAACCTATTTATTACATTATACAGGAATTTCCTCAGTTCGCGGTTGGCTTTGAAGAGTGCAGACGTGTTCCTGGTCCACCGAAGATCATCGTGCCCAGCTCCAGAGGTAAGTATGGGGTGAGGGGGGTGTGGGGTGGCAGGGTGCGCAGTGGGCTGGTGCGGGTTGCAGGTGGGGGGGCCGAGAGACTACGAGGGACAGTTTCCTTTTTTTCAGGTACAAAAAAAAAAACTAATGACTTTGCGGGACCGTTTTCCCCTTTACAGGGCTGTGTGGCATGCTGGGGTGGGCTCCCAGCATGCCACTAATGGCTTTCTTTTTTGGGGGGCCCAGCTGTAGCCAACAGGGGATTGGGCACCCCATAGGCAAACAACAAAAGAGGGGGTTCCTTTTTGCTGATGGGGATTGGGCACCCCATCGACAGACAGTAAAACAGGGGGAGGGCTACATTATGCCTACAGGGAGTGGGCTCCCCCGTCGGCAGAAAAATATGGTGGAGGGGGGTTAATATTGTTTGTGAACATGGTGGCAATGCGCTGCCATGTTCACAAACAATATCAGGGTTTTTACATCCCGCCTTGCAATGACGGGTTGCTCCCTCATTACAGCGGATGGCTTATGCTGCAATGACGAGGCGCCCCCTGATTGCAGCAGCTAAATTGTCACAAGTTGGTGCAAATTTTCCAAACTTGTGCAACCAGCAGCCTGCCATGGCATTGGGGGAAGTGGGACAAGCCTTTGCAGGCTGTGGGGGCATTGGCCACTACAGTTCCCTGCCTCCACAGCCTGCTTCTCAGCAAGCTGTCCCAATATGTTTCTTGTGCTGCGCGCAATCAACATAATGAGTGCTAACAGGGATGTGGTAAATGGAAGTGGGGGTTGCCAGCACCAGTGCTGCTAGTGGAAGGAGGGGTCACATAACATTGTGTGCATTGATAAAGCAGGGTTTCATTAGCATTAATTAGGAGTGCCACAACTGCCTATTACCACTTACAAATGTCTTTGAATATAGCTGCATCCTGTGTGCAAGAAGGCACCCTCATTTGCACGGTCATAGTGTAGTCTGTGTATCAGCTCCATCCACTATGCGCAATGCTAGGAAGGAACCCTTTGGATGTGGTCCCCACCCTGCCCAGATGCACTGAGTCTGATTAGCCTGGCAGTATGCTTGTTAATGCTGTGCTAAACTTCATAATGTGGGGGTCAGTGTGTGTCTCGTTCTACCTCTCCCTCACAAACACTAAAGTATCATCCTTAGAATTTAAGTATTTAATAAGTTAACTTACCTTAAAATTTTTAGTCACCTTGATCTTAAACACTCACTAATAACCTTGGCTCAGCAGGTAGATTTTGAAAACCATTGTACAGCATGCTGACTCAAAAGAAAAAAAAGTTGAGCAGCCAGTATATATTCAAAACCTTCATGTAGGATTTTCAGTTTTGTGAAAATTATTGTGCAGCAAACCATAACGCAGCACAATGATTTTGGAAATCATCATGCGTACACAGATTTGAAAACCCCTGTGCACACATAGGCCCCTATGCATGAATAGGGCATAGGTACATGTGAAATGTGTGTACCCTGCCACAGAGCTGCGCACCAGCAGACAGGTACATCAGTATCAGCATTCATTAATGCCAGCCACCTGTCCACAGCCCCACCCCCCCCAGGGCGCAGGTACACGGAAGGGTGTTACGTGGACTGGGCATGCATCCAATGGGATACACAGACCCGGTCCACCAGTGGATCCCATCCACCTGAGGGAAATGGTTTCTGGATGCAGACACACAGCGTGCCTGCCACACTGAACAGTGGATGCCTGTTTGGCCACCCTGGCCCTCCTCCCCATGGGCACAGGCGGCATGTTGCAGGGGTCAGCAGAACCCCGGCGTCTTAGCCACTGACAGTGGAGGCTACCTGAGGGGGGCACATAACCCTTAATTCTGGGGATACCAGGCATAAAGTGAGCCCCCCACACCCAGTACTCCACACCTTTGTGAATGGCATGAAGTATGGGCACGCCCACCGACACACCCCTGCCAGCCTCATAAATCTAAATATAGGCTATTCCAGTGATGTGGCAGTAGAGTTATTGCCTGCCATACCACCAAGCCTAGATCGGAAGCTGTCTCGGATTGCTGGGTGATGGCCAGTAGGAAGAGGATCAAGTATCAGATGGACTGCTCTACTCTCCTGGGATGGGAAGGCTTGTTGGTTCTGCTGATAGACTGCAACCAGATGGAGGCCTGGTGGTAGTGTGGGTCTGCAGTGGCATTAAGGGAGGGAGGGTGCTGCCTGACTCTGAGGCACATGCATGCTTCCATGCACATGCACCGATATGCATGCCCCAGCTATGTAGAAAGGAGAAAAAGTGGAGGAAAATGACCTGTGGGCCAGTTGTACATGATGTTCTATGCACCACCCCTCACACATTCCACCGCTAGGACCCCTGTCAGCAGCAACTGGATGATAGTCTGCAGAGGGAGGACTGCCCCAGTTCTGGCACCACCATAGGAGACAATCAATGGAGGAACATGGCTGTTGGGGGAGTGCTGGGGATGTGGTTGCCGATGGGGGGGTAGCAGGAACACATCTGAAGGGAGCCGTCTTGTCCCAGCCAAGGGGAATAAATACCTTTATAGAAAAAAAAATCTAAGTACTACTTTGCGTAGCTTTTATTAAAATGTTGTATTTTTACTTGTGTCTTGCGTTGAAGAGCAGATCATATTTGAGGGTGGTTTGTTTTGCAAAAATTACAAATTTCTAAGTGCTAAAAATAAAATATTACACATGCTGGATTTGACCAAGTTTACTGTTATTAGAGTACTTCATATTAAAATAAGGAAACGAAACATCAACTAAGATAATCAGTTTAAATTTAAAAAAAACTACAACAATGATCCTATATACAATCATAGAAATCACAGCATCACACCCCCAGTGTTTAATCTGACATGACTTCATGCTGGATCTTGTGTTAGAGGGCTGCTTTTATTTAAAGTATTCATTTTAACCTGCTGCTTGTTTTTGATGGCTGCTTTTATTCGAGGGTGGCTTCTGTTTGTTGAAATATGATATTCAGTTATTTTATTTTAGTGAACTGAGCATGTGCAAACAATAAATCTTCAATAACTTCAAAAAGAATTAACATTTTTGTACCAAAGCACAACAATAACCTATAGCTCTGTAACTTCTAACAGACCTGTAAGATTCAAAATGTATCTATTCATTGATTTTTTTTGCTTTCTTTTCATCAAACTACAAAACTATTTTTTTTTAAATATTTTCTTTTGATGAAACAAAGAACATCAAATTACTATTAAGGGATGGATGTACAAAAGTGCTGATTGCCTATGTGCCATGTATCTGTGGTGCGAGGCAACCCTAAGTTCGAATGCCATGCAGTGGAGGTCCAGCAGGCTCCAGGAGGCATTTACAGATGGTACATAGTCCCAGTGCACACTCAGTTCCCCAGCTGCCCACACAGCTACACACCACAGGCAGTCCAGGGTGTGAGAGGACATGCCCACGCTCCCCACAATTTACCAAGGTGCCAAGTTGGCACAGAGTGCCAGGTGAGAGGGGCACAAGTTATGTGAGGGTGGACTTTGCTGTACCTGCTATATGCCCCCCAATGGAAGCCCACTGGCAGCAGCGGATGGGGAACCCTCCTCACAGGACTGCTCCAGTCCACCAGGCTGATGGGGAAGGTGGGTGCAGCCAGTCATCCACAAGCCCATGGTGTCTGAAATGTTGAGGCTCACATATTCCCAGGATCCCCTGCATGGGTGCAGTAGGGTATCCATGCTAGACCAAGGATGGGGATCCCATTGGATGCCTGCCAGTGGCCTGCAATCCACCCCCATGCAGTTGTCCTCCACCCCAGTGCAGCTGCGCACTGGGGGGATGGGGCTGTGGACAGGTTCCCTGTGGATGCTCGTGGTCATGAACACCACATAGCCTACAACTGTCCAAGGCCACATAGCTTTGCAGTCTGGGTATGCCCCTTTGTGCATAGGCCCCAATAACAGTAAACATGCATGTAGGTAACAACAGCTGTAAAGAAAATAGAACAAATGGTCCAACAGTTTCACAATTATATAGTATCCTCTTTTCTATTAGAAGGGGAAAATGTATAGCCCAATGTTATATCTACATAAATGAAGCAAACTCATACATATAATGTAACAGCTCACTGGATGATAAACAATAACCTTAGACCTTATACAGATTGATGATTTGTTTTACTTAATGATCCCTTTACTGTTCTAAACATGCAGGGTAATTGAAACACGAAATAGGCAACTATCAAATATTTGAGTGTTGTAGGAATGGGTCCCATATCTTCAGAAATCTCTGTAACTTATGTTTGTCTAGGTGGGTATGTCTCTCATACTCTGCTAACTTAGAAAGTGTGGATAAGCAGTCAGTGTGTGTGTGTGTGTGTGTGTATGATTTCTCCACCTCAAGAGGATTTGCCATTTAGCTTCCAGGGCAGCTAAGAGTAACTAAAGTTGTTGGTGGTGTCTTAGTTAACTGACTTAAGCAGTTGTCCCCACCCAGTATCCAGAAAACATGGTCCCCTGTCAAAGGCACCCAATTAATCTTACTACAGAACTGTAGTACTTTGGACCAAAACTGTGAGAGGGCTAGGCAGGTCCATAAAATGTGCATCAGCAACCCTTTTTCTTAATGGCATCTCCAGTAAGTATCAGTGATGGAAAATCCAAGTTTTTTCAGAACTTTCAGTGTTTGGTACCATATATGTAAGATTTTATTTTAGATTTGCTGGTATCTCAGATCATGGAAATCAGTGAGCCCTTCAAAACATGATTTTTCATGTCTCCTTTGAAACCTTTGAAACAGCAAGAAAGTAGTTGTAAATCTTCCCCCCTCAGTTATTTAGGTCAGTTTACTCAGATTGAAATGACAGTTAGGAGTGCACTGTCACTGTTTTTCATTGTTTACATTTGCCTCTGGTGTAAGGCATCTCTTAGCTGGAGGAAGCACCAAAAATCTGAGTGGGGTATGTTATATAAGTTAGTTAAATCCTGGAATGAGTGCCTTTGACACTGTCCCACATAAAAGGCTACTTAACAAGATGGTTAATCTGGGCATGGGACACAGGGTGGTAGACTGGATTAGAAGCTGGCTAGCAGACAGGAGACAGAGGGTGGTGGTAAATGGGATCCAATCCAGGGAGAGGGGGTTGAACAGTAGGGTACCTCAGGGATCAGTCCTTGGACCAGTCCTGTTCAATGTCTACATCAGTGACATTACAGAAGGGCTGGAGGGAAAGATCTGCCCTTGTGCAGATGACACCAAGATCTGTAATGGGGTCAATACTCAAGAAGGGGTAGAGAAAATGAAGAGGGACCTGAGGAAGCTTGAAATATGGTCTGAAGTGTGGCAGCTGGGGTTCAATGCAAGGAAGTGCAAAACAATGCACCTAGGAAGAGGGAACCCTGGGGAAACATACAGGATAGGGGGGAGGTGTAGACAATCACCAAGGAAGAAAGGGACCTGGGAGTCATCATTTCAGATGACCTAAAGGTGTCCAAGCAGAGCACTAAGGCTACAAGGAAGGCCAGTGGCATGATGGGATGCATAGGCAGAGGTATCACTAGCAGAAGGTGGGAGGTGGTAATGACACTGTATAAAACACTAGTGAGGCCTAACTTAAAGTACTGTGTGCAGATCTGAAGGCCACACCTTAGCAGACATCAACAGGGTGGAAGCAGTCCAGAGAAGAGCACCCAAGATGCACCACAAAACATATGAAGACAGATCAAAGGACCTCAATATGTACTCACTGGAGGAAAGGAGGGAATGGGAGAACATGACAGAAACATTCAAATACCTCAAGGACATTAACACGGTACAGGTGGGAGACATCTTCCAGTGCAGAGAAAGAGCAAGAACAAGGGGACATGATATGAAATTGGAGGGGAGCATGTTAACGGGAAATGTGAGATCGTTTTTCTTCACAGAGAGGGTCGTGGACAAATGGAATAGCTTGCCACAGGAGGTGGTGGGAGTAAGCACAGTGGAAGGTTTCTCACATGCCTGGGATAGGCACAAGGGAAACTTGAGGTGGGGGAGGAGTGAAGAAAAACCACTGACCACTTAGGGTCAGAGGCCACAAATAAATATTGAGCTTAAGGGCAGACTAGATGGGCCTAGTGGTCCTTATCTTCTGACAATTGCTATGTTTCTATGTATGCAGGGTGATGGCCCAGAGGCCCCAGAGGTGTTCCACCCTGTTTATTCCTTTGTTCAACCAGGAGCTTAAAAAAATCTGTTTGCTGCCTATTGTGAGATGCAGGTTGTGCCATAGAGGTTCCCATATCCCCAGATGGTTGGATTTCCATTTATGCTGTTTCAGCAGAGCTGTCTAGCAGCATAAGGCAAGCTTGTTTACAGAGGAGATATGGGGAAGAGATGCTGTGTCACCTTCTACTGGAAGGTCTCTGCACAGCCTCGGTTATCAGACTCTAACTTAAACCACACTGGGGCATGGTTCTAGGGAGTCCAGTGAAGGGTGTGTCTGATGCCTGCTACCTGATGGTATGCCTGCAACCATGGGAGGTCCCAGCTGTCCTGTTTACCATGGGATCTTAGTCTTTGCAAAGTAAATCTGGGGTGCTTCCCTTCCCAAAACAAGGAGGAGAATAGTTGTTCAAACAGCTGCAATTTGTTTTGTGGAACAGGCACTGGCAGACTATTTGAAATGAGTAGAATTCTTGGGGAACCCATCATTTATAGGCTGCAATTTTTCTGCCAAACAGGAAACTGAATTTTTTCCTCCTACAAATGTTTGCATCCAAGGCAGCAAAAAGACTTTTCAGATTAAAGTCTACCAGGGTGTTTATATCTCTTGGCAAGTGTACCCTCAGGCATTTGATCTGATTTGACACCCATTGGAGATGTAAGTGATGGATGGATTCCTTTGTTGTGAACTAGTTTAGTGGAAGGACATCTGTGTTCTCCCAAGTTGCTTTTAGGCCTCACAAAGTTCAGAAATTGTTTAGGGTGGAAAGCAGCACTGGCAAGGAGGCCTGGGGGTGAGATAGGGCTACTAGTAGGTCATCATCAGCAAAGCTGAATGCTTTTAGCTGATGAGATCTAAACTGAATACCTTGTATCAACAGGGTATGCTGGATCTTTTGTAGTAATGGCTCCATGGCTATTAGATATAACAATGGGGAGAGAGGGTGTCCTTGCCTCATACCCCTCCCAAGGTGGAAACTATGAGAAATCTGTCCATTGGCTATGACGTGGGCTATGAGAGAGTTGTACAGGATATTCATAAACTTGGAGAATATAGGGCCCATGCCCTGCATTTCCCAGTAAAGGTTGTCCCATTCACAGAATCAGATGCTTTTTCTGTGTCCAGACTCACTAGCGGTGCTGGTTCCTTCTTATAGGAAGCCTTCAAATTATAGTAAGTGCTGCACTAATGTTTTCCATGGCCATTCAGCCCTTAGCAAATCCTGCTGGTGTGTCCCTATGACATGGGGAGGAAACTTCCCTAGTCTCACCACTAGAATCTTGTCCTGAAGCTTAACATCCACATTAAGTGAGGAAATTGGATGGTGGACTAAGGCCAATTGAGGATCCTTGCACTGCTTCAACAGAACAGTGATCAGGGCTTCCAACATAGACCTTAGGAGGTATCCCTTGTGAAATGCCTCCTTATGGGTAGATAGGAGTCTGTGAGCTAACTGCGGTATATGTTTGATAAACTTCAGCTAGTAGACCATCCAGCACTGGTGTTTTCCTTTTGGGTAGGGAATGAATTGCCATTTGAAGTACAGTCAAAAAAGACTTTAATAAGATGGCCAACAGAGTTAAGCTAGCCCTGACAAGAAGAAATACAAGTGAGGGGGCACAGTCAAAGTGGGCAAGCATTAAGGTTGCAATACTTGAAGCAACATCCCATTGTGTTGGGGTGAAAAGCAAGAGTAAAAGGAGGAGGAAACCAATTTGGTTTTCAAAAACAGTAGCAGAAAAGGTCAGAGACAAAAGACTGACCTTCAGGAAATATAAAGGAACTCAGCAGGACGAAGATAAGGAGGCATACAAAACTTCCCTAAGGGAAGCAGGGAAGACAGTAAGGCAGGCAAAGGCCCAAACTGAGGAAACACTAGCACGAACAGTAAAAGAAGGTGACAAGACTTTATATAGATGCATCTGTGAAAGGAGAACGTCCAGAGGGGTTATTGCTAAGATCAAAGGGGATAAGGGGGAGTGTGTGGAGGAGGACCAAGGAAAAGCATCTATCCTAAATAGATACTTTTGCTCAGTATTTACTTAGGAAAAGATAGAGCAGGGCCCACAGCTCAGCACCATGGACACAGGGGAAGGGAGGTGTGCACATGTCCCTTCACAAAAGAAAGGGTCCTACAAGAGTTTGCTAAGCTCAGGGTGGACAAGGCAATGGGACCGGATGGCATTCATGCCAGGGTACTAAAGGAGCTAGTGGTGGAACTAGCAGAGCCATTATCAAAACTGTTTAGTGAGTCTCTGAGGGCAGAAGAGGTCCCAGAAGACTTGAGAAGGGCTCATGTGATCCTGCTCCACAAGAGTAGTAGCTGGGAGGAGGCAGGGAACTACAGACCAGTCAGTCTTACCTCAGTAGTTGGCAAGATTATGGAGGCACTCCTTAAGGAAAGGATAGTGCAACACCTGGAATCCATATGAGCACTGGATCCAAGATAGCATGGGTTTACAAAACGAAGGTCCTGTCAAATTAATCTCATAGATTTCTTTGGCTGGGTAACCAGAGTGGTGGACCAAGGGGGTGCAGTTGATGTCGCCTACCTTGACTTCAGCAAAGTATTAGATACTATTCTACATAGAAGATTGATTAATAAGCTGGGTAAGGCTCGGGTGGGTCAGAAATTGGTCAACTGAGTGGTAACCTGGTTGGCAGGCAGAAAAAAGAGTGGTGGTAAACGGTATACAGTCAGAAGAGATGCAAGTCACAAGTGGGGTACCTCAGGGATCAGTCCTGGGTCCAGTCCTCTTCAATATCTTCATCAGTGACATTGCAGATGGACTGGAGGGTAAGGTTTGTCTCCTTGCAGATGACACTAAGATATGCAACAGAATAGATGATCCAGATGGGGTGGGCAGAATGATAAGAGATCTGGATAAACTTGCAAAATGGTCAGAAGAGTGGCAACTGGGGTTTAACACAAAGAAGTGCAAGATCATGCACATCAGGAATAGAAACCCTGACACCACCTATAGTTTGGGAGGGGAGTTGCTGGCAATCACAAGGGAAGAAAGAGACTTGGGCATCATCATCACAGATGACCTGAAATCATCCAAGCAGATCACTAAAGCAGTAGGTTAGGCTAGGGGGATGTTAAGGTGTATTAAAGGTATCACAGGTCATAAGAGGGAGGTAATAATCCCTCTTTACAAGACACTGGTTATGCCCCATCTGGAGTACTGCATGCAGTACTGGGGGCCGCACCTTCACAAGAACATTAACAAAATGGAAGCAGTCCAGAGAAGGGCAACCAAAATGGTTCAGGGACTGCATCAGAAAACATTTGAGGACAGATTAATGGAGCTCAATATGTATACCCTAGAACAAAGGAGGGAGAGAGTTGATAGGATTGAAACATTCAAACACTTTAAGGGCATTAACAAGGTGAAAGAGTCTAACATGTTTCAATATAAGAAAAATAACAGGACAAAGGACACAGCATGAGACTATAGGGAGGCCGAGTAAGGGGAATGTGAAGAAATTCTTTTTCACAGAAAGGGTGGTGCATGTATGGAACGGCCTATCTCAGGATGTGATGGATCTGACTACATTGCAGGGCTCCAAACAGGCATGGGATAGGCATAAGGGGGCAATACAGATGAGTATGAGTAGATAGGCCATTGACAGAGTAAAGGCCTATGGCACATTCATAAGGTAGAAAAATGGGCAGACTGGATGGGCCTTGCGGTCCTTATCTGCCATCAACTTCTATGTTTCTCTTTTTTTAAGGGGTGCATCCAGAGCTGCAAATTTGGTGGTCTTTGAACTTGGGCAGATCTATCCCCAAGAAGTCTCATAAATGTGGGGGGGTTCAGATCTAACTTGGATGAGTAGAGCTCTGAATGGAAGTCAAGAAATTTCTGCACTATGTCTTGTGCTTTCGGGACCGGTTCTATGTCGTAATGACAATTGAGGAATAGGGATCACCATTACTGTGAGTGTAAATCACCAAAAATAAATTTTGGCAATGCACACTCTTGGCAACTGGGAAGAGGGCACCCGAGATCCATGGGTGTGTTTTCTAATGCTGGGGCTGCACGATTCCCATACCCCTACTAATGGATTCTCAACTCTAGGGGGTGTGTCGTGGGGTGAAAACCTGAAAATTAAAAGCTGCCCGCCACCCAAAAAAAAAAAAATTGCTGGACCTGAACCCTGCACCCTTAACCTCCCAAGTGACCACCCACCCCACCACACTAGCAGTTCAGTTCGGCAGCTGCCTACCATACCCCATCCCACATACCTTCCCTCCCCTTCCCCCCTGCATGTGTATATGGGTGTACTTCCCTTCGCCCTACCTCGCCCACCCAGATATCTGCTAGCTACCCTTCCAGGTAGCACTGTACACAGGTGCCGTGATTCAGTTGCTCTTTTTATAAGCTCTCAATCATGGTCACCATGTACACGGTATACCCAGGTAAACTGACCTGAGGGAAACCTGATCCTGCCAATATGATTTGTGGCTTGATGTGTTTTTGTTCAAAAGGCCAAAAGTTGACCCATTTTTTCCTCCAGATTCCCAGTACTTATGTGCCACTCTGTGAATAACTCTTTGGGCAGCTGAGGGAGACAGAGTGCTGATCTAGTACCTCAGCTGAAGCATCTCTCTTTGCTGTGGGGCATGATTGGGTAGGACATTATGGTTTGCTTTCTTTTCTCTGAGTGCTTTTTCTAGATCCTCAGTTTCCTTAGTTCATTGCTTTTTGATATGTGCAGCATAGCTAATAATTTTGCTGCTTATGTACTGTAGGCTTTAAATGTGTCCCAGAGGGTGGCATTACCAATTTCTAGTGTATCATTAAGGGAAAAGAAGAGGTCTATCTCCTTTGTTATCCTTTCTCGAAAATCATTTTGTGATAGTAAGAAGGTGTCTAATGAGGTCCTAGCTGCACAGTTAGGTTGACTCGGGCATGATCTGATATTTTAGTCAGACCAATGGCAGCATGCTGCACATCTTACAATATTGGGGGTGAGATTAAGAAACAGTCTAACCCTACTGCTCATATTGTGAGGAGCTGACTGGAAAATAAAATCCCTCCCGGTTGGATATAAACTTCTCCATGGGTAAGTTAGGTGAAATTCAGCTGCCATAGCAAGTAGCACTGCTCTGGATTTAATAGAAGTAGTATTACTTCCCTTGAGTTTGTCAGCCAAGGGGTCCCATACCTTGTTGAAGTTGCCCCCTATTATTTGTCTAACACCCTCCTGATAGAGGTAAGCCACCTTTTGAGGCCGACTGCAAAAGAATCAGTTGGAACCAACATTGGGTACATAAATATGCCCAGCAGCACCAACTCATTATTAATGAGTGCCTCAACTAATACCCATCTCTCTTCTGTGAGTGTGATTCTTTCAGGATCCGCACTTTCATGAGTTTACAAAAGAGGAGTACAACTCCCTTAGCTTTTGCAGTGAAAGAACCCCCCATTACTTGCTCCACCCTCTCTCTTGTAAATTTCTGTGTTTCTGCCGGGAGGAGATGCATCTCCTGAAGGAATGAAATGCCACAGTGCTAAGTCCAATAGTAGCTACTACCTCCTCAGGCTCAATGGGTTGAGAAGTCCCCATTGAGCTCTCCTCAGTTGAGTTATGGGTATGTAGCATTTTACAGCTTTGCAGTTGTGCTTTTTGTGCCAGTCAGTGGAAATATATGAAAAAGGAGAGTGAGATATGCAAGCTCTCTGCAGTTAAATATTTCTTCCAACAATTATCCAGGAAATGTGGAGCTGCAGGGATTAAGAGCAACTTGTATGTGGATTGGTTAAGGGTACAGAGGTCAAGGCACTGGGTGAAAAGGGGAGGCTGAAGTAAAGTAGGGAAGCCTGATTACAGTGTCAAGAGCATGTCCATGATCATTTGACAACAGTGTGAGGCTGTAGTTAGAGTGAGATAGAGTGAAAGGAGCTATCTAAAGGGTGTCTTGTCCCTCTGGTTGTCACTTGGGAATGAAGATTCCTCCTACAATTGTGCTACATCAATATATGACAGAGTTCCCCCTATCTTAGGCATTCTTTTACTTCAGCAATCTGGGCACCTCCCACCTCTCTGCCAATCTTGCTTAGGTAGTGACTATGAGGGCACTATGGATGCAGTGCCCATCACTATAGAAGGGGGGCAAGGATGAGGGAAACCTTGTCATGTATCAGTTATCACTCATCTTGAGGAGGGGCGAGTGACTAGGAGCGGTGTCTGCTATAAGTCCCATAAGAAATATTGATCTTGGGCTCCCCATGGCTATCTGTAAATGCTAGAGGATGTAGCCCCTGGAACCTGACGAGGGTTCATGTTTCCCCTTGATGTTTAGGAAGGGGAGGAATAGTAATGAGCCATAACCTAAGCAGAAGTGTGGTCATGCCCCTCTGCTCCTAATGACTCAGAGCACAAGGGTAGATTAGGAAGTGTGATCAAGTGAGGTGGAAAGGTAACATTTACAGCAGGGTATTGATTTGTGCAGAAAAGTGGTGGAAGCTTTGGTAGACATGCAGTCAAGTTTTCTAATTGTCTCATCATCAGCTCAAGCCACAGGAAAGTCTGTTAGAAGAAAGTGAAGAGCACTTAGGTTTCACTCGGAAGCTCCTTTTACATGACCATAGTGCTCATAAGAGGCTCCCTTCTGCCTAAGATTAGTGCACGAGTTGCCGTGTTTAGACTCGTTATGCCCTCCCAAGCAAGAGCTGTATGCATCTGCTGGTTGCTGGAAAAAACAAACAAAAGTGAGGAGGCAGGGAGGAGTTTCTGCTGTTGTCACACCAACACAATTACATGGTCCCGTTAGTATATAGAAACATAGAAACATAGAAGTTGATGGCAGATAAGGTCCGCAAGGCCCATCCAATCTGCCCATTTCTTTTTCTACCTTATAAATGTGCCATCAGCCTTTGCTCTGTCAGTGGTCTATCTATTCATACTCATCTGTATTGCTCCCTTATGCCTATCCTGTGCCTGTTTGAAGCCCTGCACTGCAGTCATATTCACCATGTCTTGAGGTAGGCCGTTCCATGCATCCACCACCCTTTATGTGAAAAATAACTTCCTCACATTACCCCTTAATCTGCCTCCCTCTGATCTCATGCTGTGTCCTCTTGTCCTGCTATTTTTCTTATATTGAAACATGTTAGACTCTTTTTCCTTGTTAATGCCCTTAAGATGTTTGAATGTTTCGAACATATCAGCTCTCTCCCTCCTGTGCTCTAGGGTATACATATTGAGCTCCGTTAATCTATTCTCATATGTTTTCTGATGCAGTCCCAGCACCATTTTGGTTGCCCTTCTCTGGACTGCCTCAGTTTGGTTAATGTCCTTATGAAGATGTGGCCTCCAGTACTGCATGCATTACTCCAGATGGGGCCTAACCAGTGTCTTGTAAAGAGGGATTATTACCTCCCTCTTACGACTTGTGATACCCAACTAATACACCCTAACATCCTCCTAGCCTTACCTACTGCTTTAGTGGTCTGCTTGGATGATTTCAGGTCATCAGTGATGATGATGATGCCCAAGTCTCTTTCTTCCCTTGTGACTGCCAGCAGCTCCCCTCCCAGCCTACAGGTGGCTTCAGGGTTTCTCTTCCCTATGTGTATAATCTTGCACTTCTTTGCATTAAACCCCAGTTGCCACTCTTCCGACCATTTTGCTAGTTTATCCAGATCTCTTCTCATTCTGCCCACCTCATCTGGATTATCTGCTCTGTTGCAGATCTTGGTGTCATCTGCAAACAGACAATCCTTACCCTCTAGTCCATCTGCAATGTCACTGATGAAGATATTGAAGAGGACTAGCCCCAGGACTGATCCCTGAAGTGCACCACTTGTGACTTGCATCTCTTCTGACTGCATACCGTTTATCACCACTCTCTGTTTTCTGCCTGTCAACTAGTTTGCCACCCAGTTGACCAACTTCTGACCCACCTTCAGCCTACCTAGCTTATTAATCAATCTTTTATGTGGAACAGTATCAAAAGCTTTGCTGAAGACAAGGTAGACAACTTCAACTGCTTCCTCTTGATCCATCACTCTGGTTACTCAGTCAAAGAAATCTATGAGATTAGTTTGACAGGACTTTCCTTTTGTAAACCCATGCTGTCTAGGATCCTGTGCTCCTATGGATTCCAGGTGCTATCCTTTTCTTAAGGAGTGCCTCCATAATCATGCCCACTACTGAGGTAAGACTGACTGGTCCGTAGTTCCCTGCCTCCTCCCTGCTACCAGTCTTGTGCAGCGGGTTCATATGAGCCCTTGTCCAGTCTTTTGGGAACTCTCCTGTACTCAGAGACTCACTAAACAGTTCTGATAATGGCTCTGCTAGTTCCACCCATAGCTCCTTTAGTACCCTGGGATGTATGCCATCAGGTCCCATTGCCTTGTCCACCCTGAGCTTATTGAGCTCTAGTAGGACCCTTTCTTTTGTGAAGGGACTAGTGCTCGCCTCCCTCCGCCCTGTGTCCACGGTACTGAGCTATGAGCCATGCCCTACTTTCTCTTCAGTAAATACTGAGCAGAAATATCTATTTAGGATAGCTGCTTTTACATGGTCCTCCTCCTCACAAGCCCCCTTATCTCCTTTAATCTTAGCAATACCCCTTCTGGACTTTCTCCTTTCACTAATGCATCTATAGAAAGTCTTTTCACTTTCTTTTACTGTCTGTGCTAGTGTTTCCTCGGTTTGGGCCTTTGCCTGACTTACTGCCTTCCCTGCTTCCCTTAGGGAAGTTTGGTATACCTCCTTGTCTTCATCCCGCTGTGTTCCCTTATATTTCCTGAAGGCCAGCCTTTTGGCTCTGACCTTTTCTGCTAATGGTTTAGAGAACCAAAGTAGTTTCCTCCTTCTTTTGTACTTCCTTTTCTCTCTAACACAATGGGATGTTGCTTCACGTTCTGCATCCTTAATGCTTGCCCACTTTGTCTGTACCCCCTCACCTGTATTTCTTTTTGCCAGGGCTAGCTTAACTCTGTTGGCCATCTTATCAAAGTCAGCATCTCTGAAGTCCCATATTTTTTGCCTTGGAATGGCATGATTTAGTTGTAGTGGCCAAACTGAACCATACCATGTGATGGTCACTGGCCCCAGGTGACCTTCTACCTGGAGGTCTGTGATCCTTTCCCTGTTAGTCAGTACTAGATCTAACATAGCCCTGTCTCTTGTGGGTTTTTGTACCAGTTGATTGAGGCCTTCCTCCAGCAGGTAATCCACCTTGTGTCTAGTTCTAGCAGATGTTCCTGCGGATATTGACCAATATGTATCAGGCATGTTGAAGTCTCCCATTATCAGAAACTCCCCTTTAGCTGTATGCTGTGTGTCATTTTATCCAGAGCTCCAGGCAGATCACAAACAAGGATTCCTAGTGTCCATTTCAGCCTCCAGCAATGGAGGAACTAAGACATGGGGCTGAGGACCTATTACAGTGGTTGAGGTGTGAGGAGGGTTACTGCTTGCTCACACCTGCATGCTATGCAGAACACACTTCTATGACATTGAGGTACCTGGACCATGTATAGCATATCTGATTATATCTCAGCTGACTCTGCTTTGCACACCAGGCCCCTCCTGTGGTAGTTTCCAGAGCTAGATGAACCCCAGCATTGTCCCTTAAACTGGAATATGTTTCTCTGGGGGGACCAGTTCATAATGGGGAGGGCAACATTTTCTAAGTGTGCATGGGAAGGAAATGAAGGGGAAGTCTGAGGCAGAAGTGGAAGTAACAGAGAGCAGCACTTCTTGAAAGGTGCAGGGAAATCCTAGCCCACCCCAAAAAAATCAGGGTACTAAGTGAGGTAGATACCAACATAGAGATGTCAATAGGGAGAAGCGCTGAGGTAAATGGAGAAAGTGACAAACCAATAAGGACAGGGATGGGGCAAAAAGGGGTAAGGCCATAAAGAAAGGGAGGGTAATGAGTACCAATGCCCGTAGTCTGGGCACCAAGCTCCCTGAACTGGTGGCCTTAATGGAAAAGGGATGCCTGGATATCATAGCAGTCACAGAAACATGGTACACAGAGAACCATGACTGGGATGTTAACATACCAGGGTACACAACCTACAGGAGAGACAGGGAGGGCAGAAGAGGGGGGAGTAGCTCTCTATGTAAGGGAAGGGATAAAAGCAACTGAACAAAAGAGTAAACAGGGAGGAGAGAAGGCACTATGAGTCACCTTAGAGACTGGAAATGGCACCACAATCCGCACAGGGGTTGTATACAGACACCCATGTCAGGGGGAGGGAATGGAAAAGGATATGATAGAAGGCATACTCAGGATGGCAGAGAAAGGGGAGATACTGTTGATGGGGGACCTTAATATGCCAGATGTTAACTGGAGCACCTTTGCTGCAGCCACATCCAAAAGCAGGGCCATTCTTGATGCCCTTCAGGTGACATGCCTCAGACAGCTATTTTTGGAACCTACTCATGAGGGAGCAATCTTAGACCTCATACTCTCAAATGGGGACAGTGAGAGGATCTCAGATCTAGAAGTGTGTAGCCATTTGTGAACAAGTGACCACCAACCAGTGTGGTTCACGATAAACTCAGCTACAGAGTCAAGCCATACAAAAGTGAGGGTTCTGTACTGCAGGAGGGCTGACTTTGGCAAGATGGGAGAGTGCCTTAGAAAAGCACTAGCAAACAGACTAGAAGGAGGGGTGGAGCAACAATGGGGAAATATCAAAACTGCCATCACAGAGGCAACAAGCCTTTGCGTGAAGCAAATAAACAAATCAAAATGAAAGAAAAAGACACTATGGTTCTCAAAAGAAGTGGCGGTGAAGGTTAGGGAGAAAAAGACAGCATTTAGGAAGTATAAGGAAGTAGTCGGAATAGCAAAGGCACAAATTGAGGAAAAGATAGAAAACTCAGTTAAGAATGGGGATAAAACCTTTTATAGGTATATCAGGGATCGTAGAAAGACAAAGGGAGGGATAGTGAGGCTGAATAGAATGGATGGTGGGTGGGCAGAGAGTGACAGTGAAAAAGCAGGGATACTGAATGAATACTTCTGTTCAGTATTCACAAAAGAGGAAGTGGGGGAGGTGCTTAATCCAATTAACAGAAGCACTCTGGAGAGGGGGGTCAATCCCAGTCCTTTCACAGAAGAAAGGGTTCTGAAAGAACTCCTAAAACTGAAAGTGGACAAAGCAATGGGGCCAGATGAAATTCACCACAGAATTCTAGAAAAATTAAGCAGAGAAGTAGTGACACCACTGACTACCCTTTATAACAAATCATGGGAGGATGGTGTGGTACCTGAGGACTGGAAGAAGGCTGATGTGATTCCCCTTCATAAAAGTGGGAGCAAGACAGAGGCAGGAAACTACAGACCAGTCAGTTTGACCTCTGTGGTAGGGAAAGTGATGGAATCACTTCTGAAGGAAATAATTGTTGAGTACCTATAGGCCAGTGGGGCACAGGACCCAAGGCAACATGAGTTTACAGCGGGAAGGTCATGTCAGACAAATCTAATTGATTTCTTTGACTGGGTGACCAAAGTAGTAGACAAGGCAGTGACTGTGGACATGGCCTACTTAGACTTTAGCAAGGCATTTGACACAGTCCCACACAAAAGATTAGTAGTGAAATTAACCAGCCTTGGAGTGGGTCCCAGGGTGGTAGCCTGGGTAAAACATTAGCTGAACAACAGGACACAGAAGGTAATTGTAAATGGAGTCCACTCTGAAGAAAGAGGGGTTACTAGTGGGGTACCGCAGGGTTCAGTACTGGGTCCAGTCCTTTTTAATGTCTTTATAAGTGACATTGCAGAGGGACTGGAAGGAAAAGTATGCCTCTTTGCAGATGACACAAAGATCTGCAACAGGGTTGATACACAAGGAGGCGTGGAAAGGATGAGAAGGGACTTGGCAAGGTTGGAGGAATGGCCAGAAGTATGGCAGCTTGGATTCAATGCAAAGAAGTGCAAAGTAATGCACCTGGGAAACAAAAACCCAGGACAAGATTACACAATGGGGGGGTGAGTAACAAACAGAAATGGGAAGAGACCTGTAATCACATCAGATGACCTTAAGGTTGGCAAGCAATGTGAGAAGGCGGTAGGGAGGCTGGGGATACTGGGATGTATAGGGAAAGGCATCACTAGCAGAAAACAGGAAGTTGTTATCCCCCTGTACAGACAGTTGGTGAGACCCCATCTGGAGTACTGTGTCCAGTTCTGGAGACCCCATCTCCAAAAGGACATAGACAGGATGGAGGCAGTTCAGAGGAGAGCAACTAAAATGGTGCAGGGTCTGCAAGAGAAGCCATACGAGGATAGACTAAAGGAGCTTAATATGTATACCCTTGAGGAAAGAAGGGAGATGGGGGACATGATAGAAATGTTTAGGTACCTCAGTGGAATCAACAAAGTCCAAGAGGGTAGTATGTTTCAGAAAAGAGACTTGCAAGAACAAGGGACACAATTTAAAGATAGAGGGGGGATGGCTCAAGGGCAATGTGAGGAAATATTTTTTTCACAAGAGGGTGGTGGACACATGGAACAGCCTTTCTGAGGAGGCTGTGGGGTCTAAAACTGTGGGAGAATTCAAGAATGCATGGGACAGACATAAGACAATTTTTGTGGGGGGTGGGAAGAAATAGGCTGTTGGTTAAATAGGATCTGCAGCTTATCCTGTAGGTAGGGAAATGGGCAGACTAGGTGGGCCAAGTGGTCCTTATCTGCCATCAACATCTATGTTTCTATGTTGTACATGTGCAGTTTAACCTCCACTTTGATTCAGTTGCAAATTACAATGGGTGACTTAAAATTATACTTGTGATGAGTAGCCTACAGTGCATACGAGGTCTAGTGTGGACAAGGGTGGCTGTTTGATCAGATTTAGTTCTCGTCCAGAGTAATGGTTATCAGTCCATCAGACATCCACAGGCCAAAGAGGAAACAGTGTATAAATACTGCAGAGCAGCTTACAATAGTCCATCGGGGGGGAGTTGGAGGGAGTTCTGATGTTCCTCTTCAGTTTGCCGAGCTTACAAAACAATAACATACCTGGTCCCTTTGCCAGAAGACATGAAAAGATTGTTTGGTGTCTCTGAGAATAAGTCAGAGCTGGCTGAATATCTAATTTTTCTATGGTGAAGGTTGCTTTGGGCCACTGTGCACTGCCTAAAGTGGGCGAGCACTCAGAATGGTAAATTACCAGAGTGTGGATGGAGGAGTGACTTGGTTCTGCTTGAGGGTTGGGGCTGGCCACCTCTGTCCAGACACTTGGTGTAATGCCCTACGAGGACTGTGGCATAACAGTTAGCAGATTGCCTACCAGATTTCCTAATGGAGAATTTAAAAAATAGGAAAAAGCATATATTAATAGCATTTACCTCTCCTTAACTACTTTGGTAATTTTATATCAAGACAATAAAAATATAGCATTAGCTAAAGGAAAAAAATGACGGAGTCATTGTTCAGGTATTGGGCTGCAGCAGTGGAGATACCTGCCTTTTGTCAAGTCTCTGCAGTCTAGGGGCAAAGTCTAGTTGTGTATGGGCCACATCTGCCCATGATAGGGTCGGCACTTGTTCTGTCTGGTTAAGGAGCATTGGTGCAGCATCAGTCTGTGGTGTGTTTCTGTCTGAGCATAGTAAGGGTAGGGTCATTCTTTCTGGTGGGGAATCATCTGGAGAAGAGTCATAAACTGAGCCTTGGCACCCCTTGCTTCTGCTCCAGTGTGCTTGGCCCAAAGGAGGGTAGTGGCTTGGAGTAGTAAAGCAGGCTTTCAGCATTTCCTGTATCATCTTTGCCACTGTTCCAAAGGTGCTTGTCTGCTGGAGGGCATTGGAGAGTATGCAGTTGTGTCTGATTTTTTATTATCATAGTCCTGCTGCCCCAGGGTCTCTTTGGTGGCTGCTTGCTGGGTAGCAGTACTTTTTCCTTGATGTTTCCCCAGGTTCTGTGTACAGAGCTGGTGGCCTTGGCTTCTGTAGGTCAGTGAATTTGTGAAAACTCAATTTTGTTCCAGCTTGAATGTTGCTGGGCAGACCCTTCAGTATTTGGTACTCAGTTGCTGTAGGGAGTGTCTGACCTTTGTGAAAGCAGCCCTCTTTTGATTTAATTTCTTTGAATTGTCCTGGAACAGAAAAATGCAATGGCCCAGAGCAGGGGGGCATTTGTACCTTGTGAGTTTTAGCAGCTTTTTGTGGAATCTCAGAAGAATACGACCAGAATGGGCCAAGGTTTTTCTCCAACCTTTGGTCTAGGTGCCAGTATGCGATGTGCTCTCTGTACCTCCAGCTGTATATTCTTTAAGTGGAGCACTTCACAGAACAGATGTTGAACAAAGTATTCAACATTTTTTCCTTTGGTACGCTCTGGTACTCCTATTATTTTAAGGTTATTTCATTGTCCTCTACATTCAAAATCATTGATCTTTTCCCTCAAAAATTCTATTTCTTGTCTGAGGGAGAGGAGCTTGGTGACCCTATGGTGCCCCAGCATATCCATATGCTTCAGGAGCCTTCATTGTCAAAGCTTTGTAGTTAGCGGTTTGCCATTTTATCCTCCAAAGGCGAGATGGCATTTTTAACTCCCAAAACCTCCAGTAGTATTTCCCAAATATTCAGATTACTACTTTTCCCATCCTGCATTCCATGATGGCTGCCATTGCTGCAGTAGAATTAATTTTCATTTTGCTAATCTTACTGGATTTTTCAGGAAAAAAGGAAAATTGTATATATTTCATTTGAGCGTAACAGGCCCAAACAAAATCTACTGACGGTTTCGCATTTATTTGCATTGTAAAATTTAAGATTGTCAGAAAGTAAGAGGTATAGAGCTGAGTCTTCAAGAGCTACCAAGAGCCATCTTTGTCATGGCCAAACTGGAAGTCCGCTACAAAACGAATTAATGTTTTTTCACTAAACCACAAAAAGGACCAACTACTGCACTTCATATAACCTAGCAAACCTCTAAGTTTCATAACATAGCTATTTGTAGTTTTTCTCTATCCTTGAGCAAAAATGTTGGTTCAATAATGGGCAAAAATACATAAATTCAACACTTTATAAATCCAAAATGTACAAACAGAGGACTATAAAACATTTTTTTTTAATTGTTTTACCAGGAGTGGCACACTAAGCTGAAAGCTTGTTTACAGGTGTGACCTGGGAGCACAGGGAAGTTAAGTGACTTGCTCAGAGTCACACAGTATGCAAGTGGGGGCTGTGGGATTCAAACCCAGGTCTCCAGATTTGCAGCTCAGAGCCTTAAAACACGGCGCTATATTGCTCCTCTTAGCTGAGAAGGGACTGATATGATGCAAGCCAAATCTTGCAGTCCTAAGGCCTAAGAAAGCTGAGTTATAAGCATTTACAAATGACCTTTTTAAAAGAAACTGCAATGCAATCCACTGCCATGCCTGAATAATATACAGTATATTATGATGTAATGGCACTGTACACACTGACTTTTTAATCAGCCTTAATGCCTCTCACAAGGCAAATATGCAGTGATGAAGCATACAAAACTTGCTACAGAGAATAAAATATACCCTTACAATGTTGTAGGTTGTTTGTTTGTTTATTCACGATAAAAAAACAATTGAGTAAAAACTCATTCACAATGGTAACCTTTACAAAAATACAAAATACAGGTCAACACTCAACATAATAAAAACAATCAAACAACAAACATCAATACAAAAACATAAAAGAAAAAAGAATATCAATAACAATTACAAGGTTCCTGTATAGATATCAGGTGTCTTCTTAGAGAGGATGTTGATAAGGGCTTACCAATCTTTTGCTATTTTCATGAGGAAGGCTATTCCGACATATTGGAATATAATTACTAAATAATTATTGGGAACGTTTTGGTTTTACAAGGACAACCATATCCGTAACAACTTGATTTCTCAATGTCAATTCAACACTTCTAAAGGAAAATCTATTCTTTAGATATATAGGGACGGAACCCAGCCCACATTTGTAAGCAAAAAGCTGTTTATGTATCATTCTTCTCCTACTTAATGACAACCAACCTAGTTGTTCATACAATTCGCAATGATGAGTACGTTTTGGACACCTAAGAATCAGTCTGGCAAGAAGATTAACTAGAACATCTAACTTTGTTATTCGATCCCTAGTGGCTCCGTCATATAAAATGTCCCAATAATTGATTAAAGGGAAAAATCTGCATCTTAACTATCAGGTCCAATGTCACAGAATCTAAACAATTTTTTGTTCCAAAACAGGAAATCCACCCGCTTATTAACCTGGGACATCAAATTATCTACATGCAAATTTCCTGACCCATAATTATCTAACCAAAATCCCAAGTAGGTGTTTGTGTTGCTTTCTGGACTGACTTCTATTATCAAAAAGCCTTTTGAGAAATTTAAAACTTTTATTTAGTTTTGAGTCACTTACATTTCCATGATAAAACAAAATATTGTCTTTTGAATTCTCAGGAGCGGCCTCTGAACAAGAGTGGATTTTGTGTCAAATTTCAGCATAGACTGTGTACATATGGTTTTAATCAGCTATGGTATACCACAGTTAAATTATGGTGAGGCTTTGTTTATAGTAGTCTAGAGGGTCTGTAACCTGTGGGTAAGTTCAGAAAAACAGAGGGGGTGAATTACGAAACAGTCATGCTGGAGTGCACTATAGGACTGGAAACAGCTCAGCTCTTTAACTCTTGCTGTGCTGCAGGCTGATATATCAGTCCAGAATTCCTATACATTCTAATTCTGTTGACAGCCTAAGGGTTAAATTTGGAGAGCAGCCAAATTAAATGCAGTGATGAAAATACTTTGTAAAATTAAAATTCCACAAGTGAAATAATGGTGGCATCACTTACATTATGTACTGAGCTTCTACAAATGTTTGGGGAAATTTAGACAATTAGTAATCTGTGGTATGTCCACTGTAAATTTAAAACTGTTAAACAAAATGTCTTTGTTTTTTTTCCAGGACCCATTGACACTGGATATGAATTCAAAATGGCAGCTCTGCATCTATAATTGTAACACAGATCTAAGCATCCCAATGTCCAGAAAGTTTTCACACACCTCACAAATAATTACATTGTACAATTACACACCCCTGTAATTATGGTGTAACCCAGTATTGCCCCATGTAGTAGTTTGTAAGACCATTTTAACAAGGTCATGCATGTTAATTTTGGATATCTAGCATCAAAGATGGCCAAGTTAAAAGCAGAAAAATATTTTCGGAAAATGTAACAAAGAAATTAAATGCCAGATTTTAATCTCCTGTGAATGTCTTAACATATAGCAGGCAATTAGAGCCATTAACAGCAAGTACAAAACAAAAGGATTGGTGTGTTACAGCCCCCCAAAACTGAAAACATTCCACTTAATTTCATGAAATTCTTTTGAAATTTCATGAAAATGAAAACATTTCATAAACATTTTTTTTTAAAGCAGGATTTACTAATTGTCACCTGCTTTGGTCAAAAGGTGATTTCAGCAGAGTGCAAGGCTCCATTCTATCTTACAGACCCTGCTTTCTTTGTCTTTTGCAACCAACTAACCAGTAAAGTTGTTGTTTTTTTGGAGTGTGTTGTACTTCTGTTTGTTCTTTAGCTTTAGTCTCTGTACAGCTGCAACCCATTTGTCTGCAGTGCACGTTTTGTACTGGCATTCTTGAGCTTATTAAACTGATTACTTTTTTCAATAAAAGATCTAAATTTAAGATCCTTTACTTGACATTTCATATTGAGGCACCATCTTACTGCAACAACATACAGAAATTGTTGAGGTTAATATTGTTTATCTCCATCTCATGTTTCAAATTTTTTCTTAATGTCTACCAGTGTTTCATATAAAGTTATAGGAAGATTGACTATGATGATGCATCTGTGTATCAGCAAACGTAGTAGTGTGTAATATCTTTTTTTGCACAGTGATTCCAGCATTCTACGGTTAAGTTAATGTTTGTGTCAAAAGTCCTCTTTGACTGCTTGTAACTTGACCATCCTAGAACCTAGGGTTTTCAAAAATGGCATGCACCCTCTCTGTCCTAGGTGCCAAGTGCATGCCAATTGTCAAAACAATAGGTACATTAATTTTGGTGGAGTTTTTTTGGGTGCTCAAATTATATGAAAACACTCCAAAGTAAGATGATTTTGTTTCTGACATGGATAAAAATAAAATACACTTATTTAAAACCTGAAACTTTCAGGTTCATTAGTTATTGACCAAGAATAGGGGCTTTCATTTGTTTCACAAAACAAACCCCAATAAAAGAGTAATGTGTTAATTTACTGCCACGGAGTGTGCATATGTACAAATGAAAAAAAAAAACATAAAAAATATATGGCCAAACATAACCTTTTAAAATTTATAAAAGATTAAACAGGAAGTCAATCAAGAATGACTGTAAAAAAGACTTGCGATTTTTGTCCATCAACCATGAATGACCCTAAAAAAGACTTGCATTTTTCTATCCAATAGAGAGCACACCACCCACTGTTCTGTGGTTAAATAACCCCAATGCCCTTCCTAACACTGGGTGCACAAACCATTGGCAGGTGATTTTTTAATTTTATTGTTTTATTTTTACAGCCACCAGGGGCCCAGTCTCAGTTACTTACTTACACAATCTCAGACCAAGTTATAGTAACCCCAACTCCTCCCACCCTCTGCCACCCATGTTACTGACCACCCCACTGCCAAATCCCTTCCAGCTACCTACTGTACAAATCTCCCCCCACTCATTTCATTCCCCAAAAGTAAACCTCTCACACTCACCCACTCTCTGGAATGCATGTGACCCTCATCTCTGCACTGCACCATAGAACATACTTGTTTAAAATTACCAAAAAAAACTAAGTTTAAAAGAACCCTACTGAGCATGTGCGCAGACTTTATATTTTGCCAAAAAGGGGTTCTAGTAGATGAACATAAAAAAATGTATTTTGTTGCCAGATTTAAACATCGAAACTGTATAATTTAAGGATAAGCACCCTGATCCTTAAATTTGAAAAAGAAAATATTTAAAAATAAAAAAAATTAAATGATTACCCCCCCCCCAAAAAAAAACAAAAGAAAATCACTGAAAACATGAACGATGCATGTGCTGGGACTTATTTACTTATTTTTTACATTTTTTTCTATCAGACTTAACTTTTAACATTTTGTACAATTTAAGCCCAAATATTGTGGATGGGTGACACCATCCCCCTCCTCACTACCTACCAACTGGCAATTGTCAGCCTTTCCCAGAGGGTCTTTAACTTCATATGGGGCCCACATGACCTGGGCAAAGCATGCTGTAGATGCAGTGCCATTCCCTACAGATCTGATGATTCACATAGGGCTCACAGAGTCCTGTTTGAAGCAAGCTACAGATCAGACCTAATGTGTAAAGGTCTCCTGTTTCATGAAGGACCCATAAAGCCTTTTCTTCATCCACAACAATTCAACCACTCCTATGAAGGGAACACAGTTTTTGGGAGCAACTTGCAGTGCTGTTAGATCAAAAGACTGGCATTTCAACCTTATTACTACTTTTGGTTAAAGGGAATATCCTCTCAACCTATTTTCTGTTTACCTGTGTAGTTTATAGGCATGAACAATGATTCTCTCTGTCGCATTCCCCTAATTTCATCCTAATTAGAATATACATGAGGTTGCTTCACTCTGTTTTGCCTTGGTGTGAAAACCTGTTTGTCTCCATCATAAAGGTCATTACCACACTCATGCAAGGCATCATGGGAGTTAATGATGCATAGCTGCATTGGAAGCAGAAGTTATACTCTCAGTCAGTTGTATTACATGTATTCTGAAGTCCCTGTATTATCTAAAAGTATTTTTTTTCTAACACAGATATGTTTTAAACTACAGAAAATTGCAGGGCAATTACTATGCCTTGAAATGTTTCATGGTTAGCACAGGACAGGAACACAGGAGCTGCAGCACTGCATAATACAGTATACCTACTGCAGGCTTTAACACAAAAACATCATAAAATTTCAGATGCCTTTCATGAGTCAGGTCATGACCTTTAAAATGGAGTCAGGCAGGTTTTCATACCATACTTAAGTACTTTCATTTATATTTAAATCCTGATAAAATTAGGAGAGTGCAATAAAGGCAAATATTGTTCATGCCTACAAATTACACAGGTAAACAAAATAAAAGGCATAGAGGACCTTTTCTTTAAGGTTTAAAATTCTGTACTCCCACTTCCCTGTCCCCTGGGTCAAACCTGGAAATGAGCCTCAACTCACTGAGCCTTTCCTGGTTAGTTACCAATGTTTAAATAAATAAATTTGCCCCACCCTAGGGGGCAATCCAGGGAGTATTGGGAAGTAGCCGAGGGCAAGCAGGGGCCAAGAGATCAGGCAGGCTGCTCAAAAATAAATAAATAAAATGCAGTGTACATGTTCTGTTTCTTTGGAGAAATGATTACGCTTTTTTATAACATGGGGTAGAGCAATACAGTCACCTGATTGGTAACTGATCATCAGGTGACTGTTCATTAATAGAAGGTAGAAAGGGTGCGCACTCACAGGAAATAACACAGCCAAAATACCACTTGGACAATAATTAATGTAACATTTACTCCAAACTTGGAGGATGCTGTAAAAACAGCATCCTCCAAATTTGGAATGAATGCTACTTTAATTATTATCTAAGCAGTATTTTGGCTGTGTTATTTCCTGTGAGTGTGCACCCTTTCTACCTTCTAAGAGTTTCTGGGATATCTACCTTGGGGTGCACCAATGTCCCTTGTCCTGAGAGCACTGTTTTTTCATTGGAGACTGTTCATTAATCCCTGACATACAGGCAGTTAATTGAGGAGGGGCTATGGAGAAGAGATCCCTGGGCAGACCTGCACTCATTATGTGTGGGGAAAATTATTTTCAAACAGCAGCCATTAAAAGCCACAGCAAAGTGTGTGACAGTTTTACACAAGCAGACCATTACAGAGGGGTGAAATTGGAAAAATTTCTTTCTGAGAAATGTTTCTGAAAATTTGCGTATTTCATAAAATATTTTGTGGGTGTGAAATGTAAAATTCTGCTGGAAAAATGTGGAATTTCACCACCCATGGGTGAAATTGCACAGTTCGCAGGTGAAATTCTGCATTTCACAGATGAAACTCCACATTTTGCAGGTGAAAGTCCACATTTCACAGGTGGAATTTCACATTTCACACCTGCAAAATATTACACGAAATTCGTGAATTTCACAAAATATTTTGTGGGGTGAAATTCCCGATTTCAACAGAATTTCATCAGAGAAAATAAATTTCACTGCATCTCTATAGACCATACAGAACTTCTGACAGGCTGTGCTTGTTACCCTTCCCTGTCATGGCAATCTTACCTACCCATCCTGCGCAGTCACTCTATTCCTATCTTCCTCGTCCCATGTGCAGTCACGGAGCAGACCACCATCAACTGTCAGGCTACCTGCAGTGTCTCCAGCTGGCAGCAGAGGAGGGAGTGCCAGAGAAAGAGATGGAGACAATGACTGCTGGTCCAAATCACTGACCAGCCAGCTGCTGAGCCAGCAGCCACAGTTCTCGTCCCCCCCCCCGAGAGAGCAAGAGGCACATGAAGTGCTGCAACATGTCTTCCAGTTTCAAGAGAGGTTCGTGCACTGGAATACCACGTACAGCCTGCCATAACCTGATGATGCACTGGATTCCCGACACTGCACAGCAGTGTGGGGAAGCGACAGAGAAAGGGTGGGACAGAGACAGGGCACAGGGCACAGTAGGCACTTCTTAGGTGCATTTCTAGATGTGACTCTTCCGTTCACTCCCCCAAGACACAGACAGATAGAAAAGTTTGGATGAAGACAGCACACAGCAGGCACTCCTCAGGTGCATTCCTGGTTGCTGACTCCTTGTCCCCCCCCCCATGATGTCTCACAGAGAGAGTACAGCTGGGCACACAGGGATCAAATCATGAGCAGCATTCCTGACATGCACTCATTGTCATTTGGTTATGTGCAAGGCCCCTAGAATTCTGCAGCCGCAGAATTTTGTGCAGAACTTGCAATCTTCCACAGAACTTCTGCAGTGCCGCAGAATTCACTCTTCTTGGTGATTTTTTATGAATATTTCTGTTTATACATAGAATCTGGTTCCCTTCCCCACTTTTTATATCCAAAACCCCCCTATATGTTCAGAACGTGATGTTATCATTGCTATAACATCATACATTAGCTAATGAAATGGCTGCATTCTGCAACAGAAATGAACAGTCACTTCTCTACCACAGCTCCCACTGCCAGAGATGGTGGCACAGCACATCATGCATGGTGATATTTGCTCAACCTGCACTACAGCCTAATACAATTTTCAGTCTTATACTGTTGCACTAGGGCCAACTTAAACAAAACCTTGTCAATAGCACAGACCTGTTAAGTCCATACCTCACTTTGTACAAACCTATTTGTGCCTTTAAGGTATAGAGACACTATCTGAAATGAATAACTGGTCAAATGAATTTAACTGTCTAAATTTTTAAGAAAAATAAAGAAATTATGCCCAGAAAAGTGAAATATAATAACGTGTAGACCTGTTGAAAGAACAGACCTGTTAAATAAATAATTGCACTGTACGCATTTTTGCCAGGGTTATTGATTACATATTGTCATTGGTTGATAGAATCACCTAAAATTTATTGAGAAATGTTGTATGCAGGGACAGCTGTTGGGCCAGAGGGCAGCATGCTGTGTTTTAGGGCCAACCTGTATAAATGAGGATGCAAGTTCATGGAAATTAATATATATATATATATATATATACAATATATATATATATATATATATATATATATACACATACACACACATACAGTGTCTCTCTCTCACCACACACACACACACACACACGCATATTTGTATGTATGTTACAGATTGCATATAAATATATAAGTGATACACAGTGGGAACCTCATGAGTGGTGTAGAAAGCACATACAAATATATAAGTGATAGACAGTGGAAACCTCATTAGTGGGATAAATAGCATGCATATAGAAATACCTTATTTATCACATAAGATCCCCTCTGCATATGTCATTTATACAGCAGGCTAGGACCTTAAGGGAGAGACATTTGTTTTGCCTTTTTAGGCATAAAATTATTTTTATAAGTCTGTTATCCTGATTGCTATAACCACTGCCATGAAAGTGAAGTCAGGATGACAAGCTGACACTGTGATGTGGTAGTTTGTTAGAGCTGCAGAACTTCCGTAGAATTTACAAACCACCGCCGCAGAAGTTCTGCGGCAAATGGTAGTCTTGCCGCAGAACTTGGTCCCACTGTGCCGCAGAAAAGTAGGGGCCCTGGTAATGTGTGTTAAGTATAGCAGCACTCTCTGTGGTACAGAGAGAGAGAGAGAGAGAGAGAGTGTGCTGGGGAAGAAGTTCTCAGGAATCCCCCTCCACACCCCATGTACAGTGTGACAGCTGAGCACCATCAATATCTCGTTGAAGCACAAGCTGCACAAAAGATTTACTGACAGGAACAGGAGTGCTAATGTGTGAAATGTGCTCCTGTCTTGCAAAGGAGACTTGTTGCCTTCAATCTCTGAGATTCTCCTGATCTTCTATATCAGGCAACTTCTTGGCTGTCACACATTGCAAATAGTGGTGTGGTGATAGACAAGAGACCGGGAGTCAGAGAGACTGACAGCATGTTAGACACAGTGCACTTATGTTATAAACAGCAAATGTCAGAAATCATGCAAACTCTATGTTACTGTCATTTGTGTGCTCACAGCATAAGTGAGGTATGCATGATTTCTTCGGGCATGGAAACAGTAGGACTACTTTGTGTGAGGGAAGGATACTTCCTAAAATCCACAGTTTTTCATCATTTTATATGACCTTCCTTTCATGTTGTCACAGTCTGGTAAACCCATATTATAAGCACAATAACCCACTCCAGGGTATGGGATTATTTAAGCAATAAGCCACGAGGGGGTGTGGGTTATCGGGGGATTTACCACGGCAGGAGTGGTTTGCCACGATACACAGCCAAGTGGGTAAATCCTCGCCAGCTGTGGTAAATCCCCCAATAGCCCACATCCCTGATAGACGTATTGCGATTATACCTTGTTTTTATTTTTTTATGACAAAAAAATAAAGTTTAATAAAAGTTTTTTTTAGAGTTTTTATTATTTTTATTAATGTTCTTATGCCGTGAGAAAAGAGAGTTCTCTGTTGCTAGGTGGAAAGTTTCTGTTTATGTGTGTTGCACTAATGGGCTGCCATCGCACAGCACAGTGTGTAGTTTCGGTTAGTTTTGTGGTGCAAACTCCTTCTGTGTTCTACGAAGCAGTAGGAACTGACTGGGGTTGCATTTTCCTTCAATATATATATATTTTTTAAATGAAGGCTGCTACATTAATGAGGCGAGACACTGAGTGGACCGGAGGCAGAGCTAGTGTAGAGCAGGAGTCTCATGGCATGATGCAGGGCAGACCACACGGGAGTGGAGACGGAGACTGAGGTGAGGTGGGTGCACTTTGGGCTGTTACGGTAAAATCAATGCTGGTCTGTTTTTTGTTTTTTTTTAAATGCAGATTCACTTTCTTGGGGGTTTGTGCTAGTCACGCTATGTGCTTTGGTGAGTTTGCCGTAATGAGAGTCTGAGACCGCTGCTTAGCGAGCATTCCAACATGGTGGATCTGCAGTTTGAATTTCTGGGGTTGGATGATTTGTCAGAGATGTGGCAGACTGGCACCTTTTGCAGTGATTATCACAGGATTTACAACAGAGGTAAGGTGCCAGCCTGCCGTTATCACTGGTCGGTGTCCGAGGTCCATGGTACAATGGGTATTAAGAAACACCATGAGTGCTGTGAGGGCACTCGGCTACTGAGTAACCCACAATAACCTCACCCCCTGTTGTGGGTTATTTATTACTTATTCTTAACAGTGTATTGTTTACAAAGGTGCATCTATTTTTTTTACACATGAACATTTCATGTGGTTCCAAGAAATGGTAAAAATGGTTGTTTGATTTTAATACAAAGAGTGATGATTACTAAAAATGATTGTGCATTAGAAAGTACAGTAATGAATATCTGAGCAAATATTTATAGAAACAATGAAAAGAAAGCAAAATGCAATACACACAAGCTAAGTCTTACTACAACAGAAATGAGCATGAATCATTTTAAAAAGCTAAAGAATTACAGAATTTAAACATTGCATTAATATAGCCATGTTTCCAAGAGGGAAAACAATCCCACAATTACCACACTGGCTTCTATCACCTAACAGTACTAAAATAATAACTAACATAATAAAAGAAAATAAAAGAAGAGTAAGGAGAATTAGAATTGCGTGACAGTGATTCTAAGGGCATAGTATATCTCTTTTCAAAATCATGAAGAATGCATCCACTGGAACCAGCTTTCTTCTTTCTTATCACTTTTATGTAAGTTTTGACTTCAAAAATGTAGTAAAACACTAGTTTTGTTTTTCCCAGTCCATTTGGCAATGTTCCGAAAGGGAGGATGCACCAAAAGCCCTCTGCTGTTTTTTTGAGGTTGTTTTTTTTTATTCTGATATCAAAACTGTTGTGGCATTTACAGGAGCTGAAAAGGGCAAATTCTGAGCATTTAGATACATTATAGTGGCACAGTAGTACCCCTGTAATTAGGGTCACTATAATGGATCTAAAAACAGCACCTGGAATGTTGATTAATTAAGCAACAAGGCACAACAGGGTGTGTGTTATTGTCTAATAACGTCACTCCTGGGTAGAGATGCAGCGAAATTAAATTCTGCTGGTGAAGTGAACGCGAAGTGGCCACTTTGCATTACAATAATGTTACGCAAAGTGGCCATTGGAAAGTGCTCACTTCACTTTGTTATTATGAATTCGCATTGTTATTCTGCCTTAACATGAAGTAAGGTAGAATGACAACAACATAGGCAGCCCCCTACATATCACATGGCTTACAGTACTGTAAGTCAAATGCTTTAGACAGACAGGAAGGAAGTGAGTCATACAAGCAGATACTTTCACTTTCTCCTTTGCAGAGGTAGAGAGAGGAAGCGTTTTGTGTAGGAGAGGAGAATTTGTGCTAACAAGTGTCTTTCTTGAGCAAATTCCAAAAATCCAAAAGCTTTTTTAAAAGCTAATTCTTTAGCTTTTTTTGTACTGTTCTGTCAGTTCTTTTTGGTGACTAATTTCTTTATTTTATAAGTTTTGTTTTGTGTGTATGTGTATGTGTGTGTGTGTGTGTGTGCTTATGTTGTGTGGGTGTGTGTGAATTTGCTAGTCACATCAGAGAGGGAAGGAATTTTTTTTGTGTAATGGACCAGAGACAGTATGTGGCCCGTGGCCGGAGGTGAGTGTGCACGCATGGGGGTCGTAACCGGGTGGTGTTGGACTGCTCCAGACTCTTTGGTCCTACCCCCCTGAAGCAGCAGCAGCACCAGTGCCACTGCCATGTCCACCAAGTCCACCACCACCACCACCACCATGAGTAGCAGCTGCAGGAGCTCCAGCAGCACCACCTCCACAGCAGCAGGTGAAGCCCCAGGTCCGTGACCATGCTGCCGGCACTGCATCTGCCCCTCCTGTGCCTCTGATCACCCCCACAGCAACCCAGTTTGGCAGTTTTTCAACTGTGTCAGGGGGGACAGCAGCCTTGTGGTGTGTCTGCTTTGTGGTGTGCAGGTGCACCGTGGCCCCCAGGGAACACATCTGGGAAGCACATGGTGCATCACTGCCGCACCTTTACACATAATGAAGCCCCTGTAGCATCCACCATACTTCCGGGTCGCTTACTTTTCTTTATTAAAATAAAGTACGTTGTGGCACAAAAAAATTGGCACAGTATTTTAAAAGGCTTAACCAGAGGGTAAGCTATGTAGGGGGCAGGAGCTCCTGTCAATGATTGCTTCCCTTTAAATGTATACATACACATACAGACATACATGCTGCTTATTGCCTGTTATTATAATCCAGTGCTTCAGTAATGTTTACTTTTTGTTGTGGAGTGGTTGTGGAAAAGCAGGTGTGAGCAGTGCAAGTATGATTTGCTAATTTGCATGTGGGCAGTCAGTGTTGTTTCCTGTGTGTGTGTGTGTGTGTGACGTCAGACATTGTCCAGCTTCTTTCAAACATATATATGCTGACTTGATGCAGTGTTTATGGTATAAAGAATAGAGATAAGGATAACATATATTTCATTGTCACCATCATCATCAACAGGCTAAGTGACATGGTATTTTTTCAGAGGTGTCTGGCCAGAATGCACCTTAGTCACATACTGTACACATGACTTTTAGGAGATTTTTTGTACTATGATCTCCGCAAAGTCATGTTTGCACTGTGAATGACTGAGGTGCACAGTGACCCGATATCCTTGAAAAAATATCATATCACTTACTCCACTAGTGCTGATGGTAAAAATAAAATATACGTCATATATCCTTTCTTATCTTTATTCTTTACATACTGCAACAAGTCACACCATATATATGTTTACACGAAGCTGGACAGTGTCTGCACACACAGGAAAGAACACTGATGGCACACATGCAGTTTAGCACAACACACTTGCACTGCTCAGTCCTGCTTTTTGTGAAACACTTCATGAGTCTCGACACAAAGTAAACATTACTGAGGCTCCAGAAATATTTATTTTTTGAAATAGACATTCAAGTCATTTATTTAACCAGGTGTTCATCATTGAGCAGAAGCTCATTTGCAAGATGGACCTGGGTGGAACATGAACAATTGTATATGCAGGTCAACACAGGTATTTACAAAGCAATACAGATAATACTGTTTACAGACAGGAAGAAAAAGAAGTTCATATGTACACAGAATTATACAGATATTGTACATATTACAGGATATTTACATACATAGAAGTGTCTCTAGGAAGATAAAGCAGGTTATCTAAGGTTTCAGGAGGAAGTAGCGGAAGAAAAAAAATAAAAATATACACCAGGTGGAGGCGAAGGTGGGGGAGGGAGGGAGGTAGGGGAGAAAGGCTTGGAGGCACTGTGCACAGAGAGGAGTTGGTAAAATGGGATGTAGAAGGTGGATGGAGAAAAAGAGTATGTGTGAGCCCCGGGATTGAATGCTATAAAGTACGGGACATGGTAGGATGTCACAACCCAGGGGTAGTGAGCTCCTATCCGAGGTTGGGAAAGGAAGGATAAGAGGGTGGATGGGCCTAGTATTGATAAGACAGGGGGATAAGAGAGAGAGAGAACAATTAGGCTTGTGAGGAGAAAGCTGGGGGGGGGTCAGTACTTAAAATTGGGTCTAGGCATGGATATATACCAGTGCAGACACCGGTACTGGGTCTGAGTGCGTGAAGCTGTTACATACTTCTCTGATTGTACGGAAATAAAGCATCTTGAAGGCATTTATACTGATTAGAGTGCTTAATTTGAGGTTTTTTTGTAGATCATTCCATAAGGTGGGTAGCACAAAGCTTATGGCTGCCCTGCCGAAGTGGGATTTTGCTTTGGATACTTTGAGTGTAATAGCTGAGTAACTTCTTAACACGTATTTCCCAATTATATTCAGGGGAAGACAGCAGGAGATATAGTAAGGCAGCTTATTAGAGATGGCTCTATAGGTCCAGAGAGCGGTGCTTCTGTGGTGCCTGAATTTTAGTGATGTCCACCCTACTGCCGCATATAGGGTGCAGTGATGCATGTCGAAGGGAAGTCCCGTTATAAACCTCAATGCTCGATGGTAGAGTGTGTCCAGTTTAGCCTTGTAAGAGTTGGGGCATTGGCTGTAGAGGAAATCAGCATAATCAACAAATGATAGGAAAATGGATTGGACCAGTTGTTTCTTGGCATCTCTGGTGAGAAATTGGTTGATTCTAAAAAGCATTAAACATTAAAGCAGCAGTGCAACAATCTGATGAAAATTTTGACCTATACTTTTTATGTTATTTTTCATTGCACTTTACTTACCTGCTGACTTGTATGATACCATTCTTTCCAGTTTTTGAGTCTGCTTTAATACTTTTTTTCATCTCTGAAATAATAAAAGGAGCACTCCTTTTATTACGGTATGGACCAGGTCTTCATCAGTATTTTCTGCTGTTTTTCTCCATCAGTTGTTTATATATTACTTCTGTTGTAAAATTAACAATTATGCAGCAGGCAGTGTTTTATGACCTCATAGAACAATATTTGTTCAAAAACAGCTGCAAATAGTGATGAAAACCTGGTTAGAGCCATATTAAAAGGCATGCTCCTTTTATTTTTTCAGACATGAGAAGAAATAGTAAAGCAGACACAAATTGTGAAAAGAAGGGTATCAGACAAGCCAGGAGGTAACTAGTGGCTGGCAATGTAAAATAACATAAAAAAGTATAGGTCAAAATTCTCACATTATTGCACTGCTGTCTTGTTTCCAGAAACTCCCAAGTGTTGATTAAGTGAAATGGGAACGTTACACCACATGCAAAGTCCCCCAGAATGTATTGCGCAGTTACTCATGCATGCAGTGGTCATACAGAGTTCCCAGAATTTTTCTGCATCCCCAAAATGCAACTGCCTTGTGTCCAGAAAATTCCAGAGTGCTGACAAAGTGAAATGGGAACATTACACCACATGCAAAGTACTGCAGAATTTATTGCCCAGTCACTCATGCGTGCAGTGGTCACACAGAGTCCCCAGAATTTTTCTGCAACCCCAAAATACAACTGTCTTGTGTCCAGAAAATTCCCAAGTGCTGATGAAGTGAAATGGGAGAGTTACACCAATGCAAAGTCCCCCAGATTTTTTTGTGCAGTCACTCATGCAGGCAGTGGTC
Source organism: Neoceratodus forsteri (assembly GCA_016271365.2). Taxonomy (NCBI): domain Eukaryota; kingdom Metazoa; phylum Chordata; order Ceratodontiformes; family Ceratodontidae; genus Neoceratodus; species Neoceratodus forsteri. Next base: position 802,426,833 of record CM057459.1, on the reverse strand, counting down.
ACACAGAGTCCCCAGAATTTTTCTGCATCCCCAAAATGCAACTGTCTTGTGTCCAGAATATTCCCAAGTGCTGACAAAGTGAAATGGGAGCATTACGCCACATGCAAAGTTCCCCAGAATTTATTGCACAGTCACTCATTTGAGCAGTGGTCACACAGAGTCCCCAGAATTTTTCTGCATCCCCGAAATGCATCTGTCTTGTGTCCAGAAAATTCCCAAGTGCTGACAAAGTGAAATGGGAGTGTTACACCACATGCAAAGTCCCCCAGAATGTATTGTGCTGTCACTCATGCATGCAGTGGTCACACAGAGTCCCCAGAATTTTTCTGCATCCCCAAAATTAACTGTTTTGTGTCCAGAATATTTACATACTCTATGATAATGATGTCATGATGCACAGTGTCTTGCCAAACCATGTGAAGGAGGGATAACGTGACATAAATCCATTCAGTGTTCCATCAGAAGTGATGACCGTGAGAGAACTGTTGCTGGTCCAAGCGTGCTGCCATTTCTGCGAACGCGATGCAATCACCTCAACTCAACAAAACCATGAGAATGCCAGAGTACGAATACTGAGGTTGCTGTCTGAGCTGGTATGTGCCTCTCATTCATTTTTATGAATGTCAGCAAACTGACATTTGCAGGAGAGAGGTTTGTATGACAATCCCAAGCTATTGCACCTGCTGAGCAGAATACCCTTTTGACACTCACACTGGAGGGTGGACATGTCAGGTACTTTAGTGCCACACCAGTCAACTCTGGCCATTCACTGACCTTTCCAGTCCAGTATAAAAGGGGATCATCAGTGATTGACAGATGCCTGTTTTCAGACACATATGACTCAACCATTCGTTGTGCTGCTCTAAGTCCAGTGGTTGATGCATCATCCGCTCTCTGGAATCATTTATGTCAAAAATCCCCACTTGGGACAAAGCCTCCCAAAGTGGGTTAATGCCAGCTGCTTTTGATGACAGACCACCTGAAACTGCAGTCCCCTTCCCCTTCCCCTTACAAGATATGCTTGATACTACTCCTTCAGGTTCACCTTCAGCCTAATTATGCTGCTGAGGTTTCCTGACCTTGGCACGAGACTTCTATGCCCCATGAACCAAGCACACCAATTGCCCACTGACAGTTTTTACCTGTTCAGGCCCACCCTCCAGTACTGAGGCAATTACACGTTTGTATCATGGGTCCAGCATTGTTGCTATTGCAAAGTTGTAACTACGCTGAATGCTCAGGATGTGATACATACATAGATACATAGATACATAGACAGTGTTGGCAGATAAGGGCCTATGGCCCACCCAGTCTGCCCATTTGAGCTTGTAAGTTCAGTTTGTTTTCCTAGAAGTCTGTTGCCCCTTACCCCTGACCTCCAGAATTCCTTCATGTCTATCCCATGCATTCTTAAATCCCGTGATTGTTTCAGCCCCCACCACTTCCTCTGGCAGGGTGTTCCATTTGTCCACCACCGTTCTGTGAAGAAATTCTTTCTCATGTTTCCTTTGAATCATCCCCCTCAACTTCATCCCATGCCCTCTAGTCCTGGAACATCTTTTCGCTTAAAATAGTGTTTTCCTGCACCCTGTTCCTCCCTGTAAGATACTTGTATGTCTCTATCATATCTCCTCTCCTCCTCTCCTCCAGGGAGTACATGTTCAGTTCCTTCAACCTGTCTTCATAGGACTTGTGATGCAATCCATGCACCATCTTTGTTGCTCTCCTCTGAACCTTCTCTACCTGTTTATGTCCTCATAGGTATGGTCTCCAGAACTGTACACCGTACCCAGGTGGGGCCTCACTAGTGTCTTGTATAGCGGAATTATGACCTCCTTTTCCTGCTGGTAATGCCCCTGCCTATACATCCCAGCATCCTATTTGCTTTACCTGCTGCCTTGTCACACTGTTTCCCTACCTTGAGGTCATCAGAGATGATAACCCCAAGATCCCTTCCTGCTTGGTGCATGCTATATCCTCACCCCCAACTGATATATTGCGCCAGGGTTTTTGTGCCCCATATGCATTATCTTGCACTTCTTTGCATTAAATTTCAACTGCCAAACCCCTGACCATTCTTCAGGTTTCTGCAGGTCACTTCTCATTCTGTCTACACCCTCTGGTGTGTCTACTCTGTTACAGAGCTTTGTGTCATCAGCGAACAGTGAAATTCTGCCTTCTAGGTCCTGTGATGATTCTGATCGAATTCTGTCAGCATGTGTTTCAGCAGCACACTGTTAGCACTGTCTCCAGCAACATCAAAGCTATGCTGTACATTCACCAATGTCTGCCTCAGCACCCACAGCAGTGGAACTGATTGGCTAATGGAGGCAGACTCTCCACTCACTGCCTGTGTGGAATGTTCAAAAGGCCTCAAGATTGTTATTACAGAGTCCATGAGGCACCACTGTTCAGTCGTCATAGACATGGAGGCCCCAGAACTGTCATGGCTAGTGTGCATAACAAGGTATTCTGAGATGGCTTTGTACTGTTCATATAACCTCTCTGCCATGTATAAAGTGACACTCCACAGGTTGACAACTTTCAGCTTCAAGTGGTGCTGCGGGATGCTGTTTCAGATCTGCAACTGCCGAGGCTGGAAATGGGCCTTTGCAGATCGTGAAAAGTGAGAACATACAATGTGCAGCTGTCATCATTTCCTTTATATCAGGGTACTGCAGAAACTCCTGCACTACAAGATTTAAACAGTGAGCCATGCATGGAACCTGAAAAAAGCCACCATTTGTGATGCATTTCACCACATTTGACCCATTGTCACTTGCTATGAACCCAGCTCTCAGGGACAGAGGGTTTAGCCATTTGTCAATTCCAGTCAGTACCACGTCCAACGTGTTCTCACCAGTGTGTGAACTGATCGCATTGCACATAGCAATCGCTGCATGCTGTCGAATTCCTGGAAGATTGCTACCGTGACAATCCACCTTACTGCACTGATCATTCACACTACCAACATCACAAACAACCCCCGGCACCTGCGCCCAGTGTGCAGTTATACACAGATATGAACTCCCCATTGTTTTTTCACTTGTCCACATATCCATACTTAAATGGATAAATGGAGAGGAAGAATGTTGAAGGGCATGTCTTACTGAGTGCAGAACAACTCGGGACAGCACGGGTAGAAAAGTATGTCCTGGATAGGACTGTCCATTTTGGACAGGCACATGCAGCAAACTGCCAGAAGCCAGAATTCACCACAAAGGAGAAGGGCAAAAGATCAATTGCCAGCATTTCCACTATAGCAGCATTAAGTTCACGTGACACTGTATGATTCAGGGGGTACTTCAGTCTATGCGCAAAAACACTCTGTAACACGGGCTGACTTAAACATTTTACACAGGGTGTGATCACAAATGGTTGTACTCTGTGATGAATGGCATTGCCAGGGGGTGGAGTGTGGACAATTACTGAAGACAGTTGCTCAGGTGATGACGACAAACCCAGAAATGCTGTTATTTTGCCAGATTTGCCAACTGGGGTTGATTACCACTTGCACTAGACATACTGCATTCACCATCACCACCACCACAAAAACTGCTACTCTCAGCAGCACTGGTCAAATTTTCAAAGTTATTGTGGTCCTCCACCTCATCATTCCTGTAGTAATCCTCTGCTTTTATTACCTCACTACTGCACACATTTAATTTACTACTGAACTTAACAGTCATGGAAGGGGATAACATGCTCACTATGGTTGCCAGTGACGAGAGTGAACGCCCCACTGCGGTATTAGTTGCCAGCTTGTGCTGGGTCCACAGTGCCAAGTGCCTATTCTTAAGATGCATATGCTGTCCTCCTGTTCCCAGATGGCTCCCCTTTTTACCTCGACTCACATGCAAATGGCAAACCTGACAAATTGCAACTGACTCATCATTTGCATCTTGAACAAAAAAATTCCAAACAAGGGATTGTGATGTTCTGCTTTTAACATGTCCATGATGCGTCTTATTTAAGACCATTATTTTAAGCACTGAATTGGGGGGGCACATGATGTTTCAGGCACTGCACACCTGGACTGCAACTGACCACAGGCTACCTGTCGTATTTATTACTGGGTCATCATCATCAACTAAAACCGGTAGATCACAAGTTTTTACGGGGATTCCTGCAAACAGACTTAGACACAGCCACTTTGAATTTATTTTTCTCCGGTTCCCAACTGGGGTCAATTACATCATCATCATATTCATCAATGTCACACACATCCACATCTTTTGCTTGCATGCTAGCATGTGGACTGCATGTTGCAACAACAGCAACATCATCGTCATCATCACATTCATCATCAGCATCTACATCACCATCACCCAATATTTGTTTCATCACACTGTGAATCACTGCATGGAAAATGCGTGACATTAACTGACACCGTGGACGGAATATCACATTGTATGCTATTATTGACAAACATTACAAAGACAGAAATGATGCCCTTAAAGGTCCATACATTTCAAGCAGAGGTCGCTCATTTTGGGTTTCATTGGACCAGGGGCAAACTAAAATATTTGGGAATATATCTCTTCTGTTCAGAAGTCAAAATGAAGCAATACAATCTTGACAAAATTCTCACTCAGATTAAAATGGATCTTTCCCGCTGGGCTATGCTCCCACTTATTCTTTGGGGACTGGTAAATGTATTGAAAATTAATGTTCTTCCTCTAATCTACCCCCTACAGATGACATATTTTTTCCTACCTAAAATTTGGTTTACTCAATTTACCAAACTCATTTCCAACTTTTTATGGGGCGGCAAGACACCCTGGAGGGCTCTCTTTAAACTGCAAAGGAGCAAGATTAATGGTGGCTTACAACTCCCAAATTTACTTCTTTATCAGTTCTCCATTACATGTTCAGTCCTTACATACTGGATGAAAGATGTCTCATATAATGGGCAGACCCAATACCTCCCCTTGTGGTACCAAATAGAGCAGAATCTACTTTTCCCGTACAAAATATCTCTTAATACTCTCATTTTTTTCCCCCTCCAAAAACTTGATTAAAAGTCTCAGGACTTTGCCCATAGGAACAACACTTTGAGTACATGCTCAATTATGCAATATTTTTCAGATATCCCTGTTGAAGGACGTCTCCCAGCCTATATGTGCGAACCTCAGTTTCAAAATCGGGGGAGTGCCCCCTCACATAATTTCTGGCCAGGAAACACTCAGCTCAGAATCATAGATTTATTATAAGAACACAAATTTATACCCTTTCAAATGGCCAGTACACTGTTCAGTCTCCCTAACTCTTTTTGTTTTATGTACATCCAATTACAGCATATGCTCCTACAACACTTCGGATCAGGGTACTGGACACAGCACTTAGCTGGTCCTTTTCTTCTGGCTATTTCCAACTTACCCTCCTCTCATCTCATCTTATTTCTTATTTTTACCGCCTCTTAAGGGATGGAATAGAGGAACTGCGAGGGGCACCACATTACATCTGGGACCAGGTACTACCTTCAAATACCTTAACACCACGACCATGGTCTAAAATTTGGTCACAACTGTAGCAAGATGTGAAATGGATCAGATACCGCATTCTGCAGTTCTATGTAATACATGATCTATATTACACTCCGGCCAGACTTCATCAAATGGGGAAACTTTCCTCAAATTTATGTTCCCGCTGTAAGCAGAGTCCTGGCACATTACTGCACATACTATGGGAATGCAATAAAGTAACACCCTTTTGGGACCTCATCAAGTCCAATTTGGATCCCCTATTAGGGTTATCCGAAGCTTTCAATCCGGAAATTTGCATAATAGGAGACTATGGGGAAACTCTGAGTGGTACCCAATGAAAACATATGACATTAACATCCCTATGTGCCAAAGAAGTTATTAGGCACCACTGGTTAGACCAGAACATCCCAACGTATACAGAGTGGTTAAAAGAGATGCTTTTCGCCTTACAAGCTGAAAACTCGTTCGCTCATATGACTAAGAGGCCACAATACTACCAGAAAGTTGGGCACCTTTACATATTTTATTGACCATTTAATGGCCAAAGGGGCACTGAATAACATAATAAAGAGGGAGAAAGGAAAAGGGGAAAGGGAGGGAAAGGAAGAAGGAAAAGAAAGAAAAAAGATAGAATTTCATTCCCTTTCTCCTCCGTCTTTTTCTTTTTCCTTTTATCTCATGAATACTATTATCTGTGACATTGTAACATTAATCTTGGCACTTTCTGACTATTGCACCTGGGCTAATGAAAGCACAGACTAGTGTTACTGCATACCTGATGGGGTAGGGGAGAAGGGGGGGAGGGCGCTGGGTAGAATTTTGGGGGGGGAGGAGTAGGAGGAATATGGGCGTGTTATTGTAGGCCAAAGGGATTGTAGCAAGTAATTACGATTATGACTACAGCTGTACTAGAAACTATCCTGTAGTTTGTAAGCATTTAATATTGTAAAAGAACTTTAACCTACAACATTTGTATATGTTAATGTAACATGCATACTTCCTTTTCTAATGTTTGGAACATATGACTTGTTAACTCTTCCTACAAATAAAGCATACTCAATTTGAAACTATCATTGACATGATTATCAGAATCCTTAGGTTCACTTACTGGGATGTTACTGGGAAGTATGACATCATCTACACTGCCACTCACTTGCATTGCTTCACACTCATTATTTTTGGATATGGTACACTAGTCAGAATTCAAACTTGACGCAACAATACTAATACTACCACCACCACTAACACCACTGGCTGGGAAAACATCATCTCCTTCAACTACGAGTGAAGCTACTGATTGGGCTGTAAAAAACATTGCAGGAGAAATACCTTTCCTCACATCAGCAATGTACTTCTGCATCTGTGCACTACTACCACGCCCACAGACTATCTTACTGCCAACATTGCCATGGCTAGAAACAGCTTTGCTTGCATGTCTCTTTGCAGGCATTTTGGGGGATCAACCACAATATTATCACCAAATTCAAATTTCGATACGTTCACTCTCTGATTGGGGGGATGCTGGATGTGAAGCCAAAAAAACAACTGTAGCTTCAGCAACAGATAAGAGACTAGTCTGTCATGCAATGAAAACAACTTCAGTAACCAGTGGTGCTGATGAGGTCACAAAAACAATACAATCTGGTAAAAAATTCCTTTTGCACTTGGGGGTTGGGGGAGCACTGACTGCAATGTAGATTTTTACAGCAGTACAAGCAACAAAACAAAGAACAAATACCATGATTGCAGTACAAAATCAGGCAGCTGCAGTGGATAGCAGGTTCACATTGCTGTGCCTGTAATTACACTAGTCTGTGGCACAATAAAAGGTGTATTATTTGATGTCACGCACACACACTCACACACACACACACACACACACAGAACAGTTTGTCTACAATGTTAAACGAGTAATGCATAGCAAATGCAAAACGTCACTAGTATGCCACGTTACATATAGTAAACAACCTGAAATTATGAACTGCTGCACCAGATCCACACAACAAACAGCAAGAAAATTTCAACTATTACTGTGAATATTATTGTGTATACATTAACAGTCAGTTATATAACAAAAATATAACCAAAAAACAAATAAATCACTAGTTTTCCAACTTAAATCTACCTACACCACAGATATGCCCCCCCCCCCCCGGACGCTTTCACTGTCTTTCACTACACACACTCAATGTTGTAAATTAACATTCAAAATCCACACAAAAACAAAAATGCTCGATGATATGAGCACAGGAGGGTTTCCTACAATCGACGAACTAAAGTTGGAGCCTCCCCAATAAAAGCAAAAATGCTTTTTTAACAGCTTTTAGAATATTTCAGTCGCAGACAGCTATCAGAGCAAACTGTCTCCTACTCCTTCCTACACATACTACCCCAAACTGAGGCTGTGCAGATTAATATGGAGCCCATGTGACCCGAAATCCCATGAATCACTGCAAAATTCACCTTCAGAGCTCAAAAACAAGGCGAAGTGAGACAAAGTGCATTGTCCTCAATGCACTTCACCTTAAATTTGGTGGAGTAGTGGTCTGGGGAGGCAGAGACATGTGAAGTCATTGTTTCCAATGGACTTCACTTCCTCATCATAACGCTGAGTACTCCTCTTGCGCTATGGAGCACTCTCATGAATCTGCCTTTGCTCCGAGAATTACTTTGAGGAGCAGATTGAGCCCACTTCGCCCACCACTACTCTACACTAGCGCTGTGTACTGGGATGGACAGACAACTCAAGGCAATGTTAGGTAAATTAGGGAATCTGTCCTTACAAGAGAGTCAGAACTGTGCAATGTATTTTTCGCCATTGCTGAGTTTCTTGCACTGAACATCTTTAATGTAGGATAGCAATTCAGCTCTTGCTCACAAGTTCTTTCCAAACCACAGGATATTGCAGCATATCTCCTCCTTGTACACTGCCATGGTAGAAAGGCAGGTGAGGTAGAATATGCGGACAGCTGAGAAGAATTTGGCAGCAGACTGATGCAACCTGCCCATCCCTGACATGTAGTTTTGAATTTTTAAGGCACAGGAAGACATTGTGGTTTTAGTGGTAAGATATGTAGTGCTTTCTGCTTTTACTTCTAAAAATGTGGCAAAGTCCAGTAAAACATCAAAAAGAGTTTTGATTAGGAACAGGTCACTGTTTATTGACTGCTAATTGACAGTTTTACAGACAAAATGATGTAGCTAGCAGATGTAGCTAGCAGAGGTGTTAAAGTGTTGTTTTTTTTCAATGTACAGCAGCACTAAAAACAGGTAAAACAGTTGCTCAAAAAATGAGATATTAATAAGTCGCATGCTACTTTAAAAAGAAAATGGGAATTACACGGATGATTGCAGGTTTCACAGTAATTGTGAATTCTGTGCGGTCCACAATTTAATTACTGCCCGAGCAATGGATTATTGGTGTATTGTTCAGCTGGATTACTGGCCAGTTCCATGTAGTATATATGATCTGTTAATTATCCATTTGCTTCATTAACATAATCGTCATACTTTCAGATCACAACTTCAGAGCCTTGTCAGCTTTTTTTAATAACAATATTATGGATGAATTTCAGTGACTATATCATGCTCCTTTCCAATGGCTGTTTTTTGTTTTCCTTATTGTGAAAAAATTCCTTTAATTGCAATTAACAGAAGAAATCCTCTAGTTCAGCACAGAACTGTATTTTGTCAAGTTCCTATGCTGCACACACAAAAAGTCACTGAGAGCACAGATAATTTGGCAGTGGCCAATGAGTGGTTGGCTAAATTAATAACAGCCTGGTATTGAGTTGCGTTGCCTTTCTGTTTCATGTTATCCTCCTCTGTCATATTGCTTCTATCACTGGCTTGTTATAAATGTGTCACATCAATCTAATGCAAAGCAGAGATTCAAAGCATACAGTAATGACAGAATTTATTGATACATTCTAGTTTTCCTTCAGAAAATGTTGGTCACACTATGACATACCATATAGCAGGCTTCACGAGCTGAAATTTCTGTTTTTTAAGATGTGTCCATAATTTTAACCACCTAACCCTGCCTTTGTGAGCCTTCATCCTGGATTTGCAGTGCCGGAGGTGGAAAGGTTTGCAATATGACATGATTCAGATGTTCTTTACTTATATCAGAGAAAAAAGGGACAGTTTAATAAAGTGTAGGACAGCTAAGCAAAGAATATTGGATGACACGATATCAGATGGTGCTTTGGAAGAAAAAAGGCTAAAGGAATTATTCACCTTAGTATTTACCATGTAAGAGCATGCCTGTGAAAAGTGTGGAATTCTCCAGCGAATTGCAATGAATTCACCCGGTACGCACTCAGGGAGTCACATAAAGGCCACTTTGAGATTTGCTGCAACTGCATGAATGCTACTACACAAATTGATGCATTTCACCACATTACAGCAATTTGTTCCCCCAAAGTGCAACAATTCACTTAGTAAAATTTGTCACTAGGTGCAAAGTGCACTAAATAGGTGCCTACATTGTGAAATCTGAGTAGTAAAATACTTTGTGAATTGACTTAGTGGCAAACTTCACAAACTGCAGAGTTTAAAAAATGTGCATAGAGCTTTGCCTAAGTTAGGAGATTTGTACATTTGATGAGACATTCAACCCCTTGGTAGAGAATATAAGCAGCAGAATCAATAGCTGGGGGCACAAGTGTGACTGCAGAAAAGATGGCCTCTTGAAACGGTAGCTCCCAGGCTTCTATCAATAACACTCAAAAATACCCATTTTTTAATTGCCATTGCTGCTTTTGTGTCAGTCAATCATGGAAGTACTTTTTCCACTCTATCCATTGTGGCAACCATTGTGCAAATTGGTCCACCACAAATCAAAGGGGCATCATGTAAAGTACTGATTCCATTCAGAAATTAGCCGATTAGAGATGGCAGTCACACCCAAGCAGACATCCATGATCAGCACCACAAACTTGTGCAACATCAAAGCTACTGTATGCTGCAAGCCATAATCCAGGACATTCCTCACCCGAAGGCATCTGTCCATGGTTTAAGTCAGAGTGCGGAGGCAGTCTACTTTTTGTGTAGCTGACAATGCTATCACTTACTTCCAAATGGATATCCAAGTATCTTAACAGACAGACAGGACCATCCATCTTGAGCTACAGGGACATCATCTTTGGTACAAAATTGATGACCTAGAAAACAGGGGCTGCCTCAATAACATAAGGATTGTCAGTCTACCTGAAGGGAGCAAAGAGAATGATCAGTGCCTGTTTCTCCAAATGATGTTCCCCAAGCTGTTTGACCACTACTGGGACACTCCCTTAGACACTGAGAGGGCCCATAGATTGGTGGGTCCACATCCAACTAGAGAAACTCCACCATGGCCCATACTGACATATTTTCTTTAATTTAGTGTGAAAGAACAAATCTCTAAGTTGGCAAGGGAGAGAGGAGTGCTAACCTGGAATAGACATAGACTTTATATTTTTCAGGATTATTCAAAAGACCTAGCTGATCACCAGAATGCTTATGGACCCCTGAAAAAAAGGGCTTGCAATGAGCAATATCCCCAATTATTTATAATATCCACTGACTCCCCTGGTCCAAGTAGAGGGGACGTGACACTCCTTCACCGCACCTCAGGTGGTCAAGCACTACCTACAGGGGCTGTGGAAAAAAGCAAGGTCTAGAGCTTACACTCCACCTAAGCTACCTCCTTCACAGCACTGTGATAGAAGTGCACATGCACACCAAGATAGGACAATGCCTCAGGCAAGATCAGATGGCCAGTTACTTATAGAACAAGAGGCCTGGCAAATGGTGAAGCACAAGTGCCAAAGACCCCTATGGTGAGACAGAACACAAAGACCTGAAGCTGCTGCATGTCCACACAGATTGTGAAACCAGGGATCCTGGCACGCCACACACAAATCCAGTCCTTTCTCATCTGAGGTAGATCCACCCAATAATCCATTATAAGAGCCGAACAACACAAAAAACTGATGCCTTATTGCTACTGGGTTTGACTGGGATGTTATTGTCACCATGAATGTATCCCTTAGCACCACACTGGAGGAGTATAACTCTCTTAGACAAAGCTGGGCAAAAATTGTGATGGGAGCAGACAATGCTTACAGACTCCATGGGCACCTTTCCTTGGGACCAGCTAAAGATGGAGGCATGGAGTGCTGAAAGAGACCTAAGCTGCACTGGACTATTTGAACTGGAACCTAATACTGCTTTTGTTTCCCCTTACTTTCTCACTCATCAGTTGTTATCTGTCCTCCTCTCCCAATTAATGCTGACTCATTTACAGATTTGGGCCAAGGGAAAGATCAGTACCAGGGGCAACATTTGAACTCTGGGTGAACCCATGGAATGACCTCAGTGCACAGGTATGTGGATTCACTACATATTAAGAAGTCGTGAGTAGTGGGGTGAGACGCCTTTGCATTCTTTTACCTGATGGCTGCGATCTCTGTGGTTCTGGGGAGGGGTACTCCTAAGCAGTTTTTTTTTCTTGATAATGCCATACTATGGTCATGTTTATTGGGGGAAAGGTGAGGGGGGAATGCTATGGTTTTCAGGGCATCAGTGTTATTGTGAGAGCTCCAGAAGCTGAGACAAACTTCTTTTCACAAGTTTGCCTTTGGCAATCGTTTTTTACTTTTTGTCTCTCCTCTCGGCTTTTTGGCTAGCTCTTTTTACTGCCAAACAGGAAGGTTTAGTGGCTGTTGCTGCTTGAATGTTGGCAATTATTTGACAGGAGTGACATGATGGGCTCCTCGAATGTACGATATTGTGACCTCGTGGAACCTGGGATAAGGGCAGTCAGAGAGGTTTCTTCTTCTTTTTTATTTATTCCAAATATAGATTGAGGAGTGGACATCAGGGAATGCATACTTAATTTTCTGATAATGACTAAGATGTATTAATTCCTCCTAGTGCACCATTCTCTTTTTTCTTTGCATTTTTTGGTGGGAGTGAGAGATGCTGACAAGTTCCTTCATAGCCCACTGTTGCTCAGAGATAAAATTTGCAGTCTGGGTCATCTATGCAGATCATGGTTAATGTACACTGGAGGGCATGCTCTGGGAGAGTGTGGCTTGATGTAGACAATCAGCTGCACACTCGGACTTCATAACTGTGCAAACTTGGGTGGTGGGGGTGGAAAGTGCATATTTTGAGTGGGCACAGGGTGAAAACCCTGTATACAATAATAGCACGGCACACAATACTGCAAGCAAAATGCTGAAAGGCAAACAAAAGGCCAGTTAATATACCGACTGGCACAAATGTCCTTTACACAACATAAACACAGGCGACAGTGTAGATTCTTTCTTTTAGGGCTGTGCCCCGTGATTGTTGATATGGGGGCTTTACCCACTACACACCCCAGACTTAATATAATCAACTCTGAGGGGGGGTGGAATTTGGGGATGGGGAGAATCTCATGACGAGGGGGACATTTATTTTTATTTAGAAAAAAAATTTCAAGACCAGAAGAAGAGGAACTGAGCCATGGCCCCCAGGTCTCCTACGCTGCTGTGTGTTGGTGCCTTAGCCACTCCACCATGGTGGTGGCTCAACCAGGCACCTTATCAGTGGCAACTTGATCCCTTACTCCTTTTAGCGGACAGTGACTGGGGTAGCGCTAATTCCCTAATGCTATTCTACCCCTACCGCTGTCGATGTTTTCACCATTCTCACAGCATGATTAATACCATGCTGTTACTGCAGTACTCATATGACCTGGTACCTCTGGGGTGTCAGGTGATGCTATTTGACTAGGGCTGCAGCATGGTTCTGCAGAACCACCAGGGCAATTGAGCCCTGACCCTATACCACTAGCAGAGACTGGCGCTGTCGCATATGAGGGTGTTGTGGTGGTTGCAACCCACCATGCATACCACAGAGCTGTGTCCACAACAGTACAGGATGGTGGGGAGCATGGAGCTGCCACAGTCCTGCATCCCTCCCCCTTTATCATTTAGTCAGTAGTGCCAGCATAGTCAGCTACCTGCTTCTGGATGTGCTTTACCCACTTATGGGGGTCCTTCAGCATCTGTCTGTTACTGTTGCTAGCACATATGGAGGTGTGCATAAGGGGAATCTATGCTGTGACAGTGGGTGCCCATCTAGTAACACCACGGCACTGCCTATGGTGTGGCCAGGGATGGTCTACAGTTGTAAGTGTTCATTGCAAGCTGGCAGAGTATGTACTCAGCAGGTCTGCCAATGCAGTTTAGTGGACATGACACTGCTGCTGCCATGATCTGAGGGTCTCTGCCATCCTGGGCAACACTACATGCTGCACCTTTGGACCCTGCAACAGGGTAGGTAGCTGCACAGCCCAATAGGGCAGCTACAAGGCACTGTGCCCAAACACCAGTGGGAATGTGGGGTTTTCTCTCCCCCACCCAGCAGAGCCCCAACCTTCAGTACAAAGTCTATTAGACCAGCTCATGGCTGGTCTAACCACAGTCAGGACTTTCAACTACAGCAGGGCTTTCAAAATTCTAATTTAGGTGATGCTGCTGCAGCCCTGCTGTGGTGCAAGCCCCTTACGACATGGCGCACCACCTCTTTTGGTGGAGGGTGGTGCAGAGCTACTTAAGCACAAGGCCTCCAGATTTCAGCGCAGCCTATGTTTGAAAATCAGGATTGCCGCAGTATTTGGTGTAAGATTCCCCTTGTGTCAATTCCTTTTGAAGCAGACACCTTGCATCAAATTTATCCCTTTGAAAATAGAGTCCTATGAGTCTGGGGTTCCAGATAAGTGGGGAGAAAATATAATTCAGAAATCCATGATAGCTAATTAAAGTAATTGTTTGTTTTGTTTCTTTAAAAATCTGGTAAGTCCATGGGCCAACATCCCATTTTCATAAATGATCAGAACATATAACAAGAAAACATACAAATAATTAAAACAGTAATATCACTATATAATACAAAACCAAACATAGAGAAAACATACACATAATTAAAGCAATTATAACAATATACAGTACATAACTAAGCATAGACAGTTTATAGCTATAATAACATTTACATTGACAGCTAGTAGATGCTTTTTTAGAGCAAGTTTACAATTAAAAACAAAAGTATTATTCCTGGTTAATGAAGCTGGCAATGAACTGTAAAATAAAGGTAATTTAAAGAAAATAGTTTTTTGACCTGTAGTGGTCCTCATTCTAGTTATGGAAATAGACAATGCATGGCTGATCAAGTAGAAACAGAATTGATATGATTTTGAAAAATAGAGGGAAATGAGGTGGGAACGCAATACAAAGACACTTTTTTGGCAACGACCCCTATATGTAACAAAAATCTTCGATCCAGCAAAAGGCAATCCATTTGATTCTAAGGTACATAATGATGAGTATGGCATGGTAACTGTGCTGCAAATCTTGCCATCTAATTGTAGAGGGTCCTCACTCTGGACAGCAGTCCCTGTCCTGTCAATTAGTAAAACATAATACCATAATCAAATATTAGTTTATGCAAATTGATGAGGATGTTGGGAACTATGCATCAAAGACGGGCTGGGTATGCGCCAATCCATCCATACTCAGCCCATGTAACTCTACACCTTCGGACAAGCACATGGAAGCCAGTATGCTCAAAAGCTAGCCATTGGCATGTACCTGTCCATGGCTCCATCCCATGGTGCGCAGCAGTGCTAGGGCAGATCAGAGGACACAGGCCGGCATCCAATCAGATGCCTATCCTGGGTCTGACAGTGGATCCCCTTCTTCAAGCAAGCAAGGGATTCTGGGAAGGTGTGGGAACACACAGTTTGAAAATATTGGGTGAATGCCTGAATGGCTGCCCCTGCTCTCCCTTTCCAATCAGGAGGCTGGGGCAGCACCAAGTGGGCTGTTCTGTTCTCCCACAGCTTGCAGGTTTTCTCTAGCAGGGTGCAATGGATATGGCAGTGGCCCCCTCACCTGACACGTTGTGCTCTAGTTAATGGCATTTAGTATGGGAATGCCCCCAAATACACCCTGGACCATCTGTGTGTGTAGCTGAGTGATTGGCCAGGGAGTTGAGTGTGCAAGGGGCATGCACCCTTCCGTAAATGCTGCAAGGGGTCCACTTGACCCTCAGTTCATGGCATTCTTACTTAGAGATACCTACATGCCACAGATGCTCGGCATGTAGGCAATCAAAACTTTGTGCATAGATGCCAATGAGAGCATTTTTAAGAAAAATATACAGCAGTACAAAGATCATTATTAACAAATAATTAATTAAATGTAAGAGACTAAGGGATTATCAGCTTTGAAAACATAATTGTTTTAATGAAAACACAGAGCCTTGTTTCTCAAGTTAATTTGACAGATTCCATTTAGTAACCCTTCTCTGTGGAAAGGATACTGTAGCTGTAAGGTACTGCACTTCACTAATTATAGCTGACCCAAAAGTACACAGTTTGTTTAGTGGTGTAATAGGTTCAAAATCACTTGACCTTGATGTACTGAGGCCATTTTTGCTAGAATAATTTGAAGCTAAACTGATTACTGAATATTTACTTCATGTTATTTCATAATTTGCACAAAGAGAGCCCAGTTCAGAGACAAGTCAGCATACAAAGCATTCATGCATTGCCACCTTATGCCATTTGGCTTTCCATGGCTGCTTCCAGGTGGCATCAAGGTTCTCCTATGCTGATTTTTTACATTTGGCTGAGACAAAAATGGCTTTTACAATGTAACGTTTCACAACTAGTATTTTTTTTTTTTTTTTATTTGCCCCTCAAGTACACTATTGATGTTTCTTGTTCTGATTCTGGTTTACTCAGTTGCACCTGATCTATCCATGGGCATAGTTCACTTTCTTGTGTTTCATGGGCATCCACATCCCCATGCCACACCCATCCACCTCCACAGAGCTAATCACAATGACAAGGGGTGATAACAGGGATGGAGCTGGGCAGTAACAGAACTTCCAATAGGAAGCTTTGTTCAGCCAGTAATTAAATCCCCAATTTTTCACAAGTATGGGATTGTGCCTTTTTTTTAATTCTTTGGTAACCACATAAGGCCCACAATCCTGTTTTCAGGGGCATCCCAGAGCACTGTGGTGGTTAAGTAACTTGCTTAGAGTCACACTGTATGCAAGTGGAGGTTGAAGGAATCAAACCCAGGTCTGGAGAATGCACCAAGCTCAATTCACAGTTCATTATTCCAACCTCTAGGCTATGCTGCCAGCCTGTGGCAGTTTGAATGATAATGTTTAAAAAATAAACAAAGTTGCATCCCCCTGCTTTCCATGCCACTCTGGGGGATTGGGAACAAGAACAGACAGTAAAGATGTTGCTAAGTAAAACTTTGCAGAAAAAGACACTGCGAAGTTGCACTCTAAGTGCTTGTCGATGAATCCAGTTTATTACCAAGCATTATAAAGAGTGTCTTCACAGGAGTTAAAGAAAGAAAACTACTATTAGAATTATAAAACAACAACCCACTTCACCAGACCAATAGTACGTCCTACATTCATAACATTTTTGTCGGATCCTTATTCTGATCCTAAATTTACAGTGTGGTCTTAATAACACCTGTCACATTTTTGACGTGGCGTAATAAAGACCATGTTAAAAATGTAGGATCAAAATCTCAAAGAACATAAAGTTAGGACACAGCTCCTTTGGGTCCTGCATGTTTTCCTTTGCACAGGAATCAGGGGCCCTATACAAAGCAAGTTAGGACATACGGGCCAAACACGAAACAACTTAGGACTTACCTCTTGAATTGCACAGTGCCCAAAGGGACATGCCATAGAGCCCTGCATAAAACAAGTAACTCTTACCTCATAATTTGTGCAGGTCCTGTATAAAGCAAGTTTGGACTTATCTCACAAATAGCCCTGCATGCAGCAACTCATCTCCTTTTGTGGATTTTCACAATGTTGTCACATGAAGGGCCCACAGGGCCCTTTGTAATATGTCCACCAAAGTACTATGGCTATCTAAAAAAGATAAGAAATTTATAGCAAAGAAACACTACTTTAGTGCAACAGTTGAGTCTGTGACACATCAAAAGCAAAGAATGCCAATGTTCAAGAGTTTTTATCTCTTACCCCCACCCCATTGAATCACTCTAATGAACTCCATTGAATGGAATGCCAAAACACAATCCAGATCCCTCCCAATCCCAAAGGGCCCCACATGAACCAAGTTAATATCCTTAGTATTTTAAAAATTAGAGTCATAACTTGCTTCATGCATGGCTTTTTGGGACCCACATAATGCAGGACCTGACTCATAACTTGCTTTGCAGCATGAAAGAGGAGGTGCCCTTAGGTCCCTGTTTGAAGAAGGAACTGCACAGGGCACTATATGAAACAGGACCTCGATACTGACTTGATTCGCATGGGGCCCTTGGGGCATGGCTCGAAACATGAGTTGAGCCCAAAGTTGCTTTACACATAGTCCTTCAGACCCTGTGAAAAACAGGACCCAAGTCCTAACTTGCTTCATGCAAGTTCAGAAAGCAAGACACACAGAGGCTGCTGTGCCCTGAGCTCTACATTACCTGACTTTTAACTTGTTTTATGCAGAGCCATGCATGAAACAGTTCCCAAGCAAACAAAAAAGAGTCAGTTGCACCATGATATCATGGGTGGTCTTATCCAAATTGTATAGGATGAAAGGAGAGAGACAGGAACTCATTGCTGTAAGTGTAGCAATAACCAGAGGACACTGAAGTATGATTTTGTCTGCTTTATTCTATAAACTGCTCAAAGTACTGTGCAAGAAACAGAGTTGGCAGGCTACAAATACAGACTTGGGGCCCATTTCAGGAATGGATACTCATGTTGCAATGTGTTTTGCGCCAAAACAAATGGCGCAAGTAGCACATTGCACCATTGGTTCCAACATTCAGAATCCCAAGAGGCAGCCTGCAACAAGTCGCAGGCTGCCTGTGTCCAGGTGGACCTAAGCCACCCATTTGCCCAGTGGCAAGGCAGAAGGGGGGGTTATGGCAGCATATGCACCCTATTCTGAAAGGGTGGCTGCTGTAACCCAAAAATGCTAGTCCAGTAGGACCCAGGAAGGACCTCCGGCAATGTATGGTTAGACCAGCTATGTGCTGGTGTACCCATACTCCACTGGCTGCCATGCCCAGGAATCTGATGCCCCCCACCCAACCCTGACCCTGCACACTGCTGTAGAACACCTCCCCCCAATTGCATAGTAGGACCCCCAACCTGACCCCGATCCCTGGCAATAACGGGCTTCCTCTGGCCTGATTCCCAGTAAGTCAGTGCAATGCTGCCCCCCATTGCTGGTGAACCGCTGCCAACTCCCACCATATGTGCCACTCTGGATTGTAGGCTTGTTTAGGGGCTTGGGGCTGGGGGGGTGGTGGCTGCGCTTTGTCGGTGGGCATGTCTGTGGCTTGCAGCACCCAGTTCAGGTGCACCCTTCCTTTGGTGCTCAGCTGGGGGTGCTGCAACCTGCACAACATAGCAGCAGGAACCTTGCCCATACTGGAATCAGGTGCAGGGTTCATGTCTCAGAGGCATATGTCACAAGTCGCCTTTGGCGGTGACTTGCGACAAGCCTTCTGGAATTGAGCCCTTAGTTTTCATCTTTCCTACAAAGCTTTGTCAAGAGTACAGACCACATCTTGTGGTGACCTTTTATATTGGTTCTTTAAAAACAGTACATGTCCCACAAGAGATAATGAACAAGTAAATACATGGGGTGGGAGCATAGAAAATATGGGGCAACAGTAAAACCAGCAAGAAAAACAACAACAAAGGGGTGAGGTGGGAAAACATTTTGACATCAATATTCAATAACCCTAGAACTTATTGGGGTCTGTAAAGACTCATTGTGTCCAACAAGATAACAAAGAAGCAAAAGACCTCTTAAAGACAGTTAAAAAGTATTTGTTAGCACATCAATTACTGGCTGCCCAATGATTCCTAGCCCAGCTAAGAATCAGGACGGGAAGGGAGATGGATAACAGGCCATTCAAAGAGGAGAGAGTCCTAAAAGAACTCACAAAACTGAAGGCGGACAAGGCAATGGGACCAGAAGGCAACTTGACCTCAATCCCTAAAGAATTTGAAAGCCTGACTATCAAAATTGAACTCTCTTCTTCCTTCTCATTCTGTGTTATAGGAAGATATAGCCCCCCCAGCAGGGTTTCAACTCCTAGACTACTTAAGTAATTTTATAGGATCTCTGCCCTCGGAGTTCATTATATTAGAAGACCTTAATCTGGACTGGTTTTCCTGCATCTCTGTTCCCCTTAAATCCCTGTGTGATTCCCTTGGACCTTTGGACTATTGCAACTCATTACTGAAGCTACACACCTTAATAAAAAGAACCCTAACAACAGTACCTTGCTTGATCTTATTCTAGTAAATAAGCCTCATCTATTTTCCCATGCTAGCGTATTCTTCTCTGATATCAGTGATCATTGTTTGACTGCCTGTGTAAAATCCACCTTGAAACCACCGTCTACTTCTAAATTCACCATCAAGAAGTGTCAGCAACCTTGACCCCTGGGCATTTATTACTGACTTGAGGGATTCTTTAAGATGGCAGGACTTCTACCTAGCAAAATCAGTAAATATGGACTACTATATCTTCCAGGATATTGTGCTAGGGGCATTGAATAAGCATGCACCACTGGTTGAAGTACAATCTAAGAAAAAATTATGCCGTTGATTTATGGTGGACCTAAATGCAATGCTTTAAAATACAGATTTGCTTTGGAAAACAGCTCGAAAAGCAAAGTTTCTAGCTGACTGGATTTTGTTTAGGAAAGCAAGGAATCTTTGTACTAGGAAGGTCAGGAAAGCAAAGGCCAACTATTTTCATGCAGAATGTGACTCTTCCTCTAAATGTTCCTCCAAATTCTGGAAAACACTTAGGGACATTGAAGGTCATGCGTCCACGAATTCCCTACCCACAAAAATTACTATTGGGACTACTACAGTCTCTGATAGACTGATAATCCTTGACTCCCTCAATAACCACTTTGCTACCACAGGTTTAGCATTTGATACCTCACCCAACAGTAACCTCCGCTCTCAACTCGGTGTACAGGACCATGAAATTCTGTCATCAGCACTGCATTCTCCCTTCAGCCTGCATCCTTGAAAGACGTGAGGACCTCTTGCTACAACTAGATACCAGGAAGAGTGCTGGTGCAGACTTCCTTGACCCTTTTTTCCTGAAACTTGGTCATCATGTCCTGGCGGCACCAATTACCCACCTCTTTAACTTATCCCTTTCTCAGGGTGACCTTCCTCCCCTATGGAAAACTGTGCACGTGATCCCCCTTTTCAAATCCGGACACCCTAGTGATCCTAACAATTACAGGCCTATCTCTCTTCTCCCCATCCTGTCTAAACTGTTTGAGAAAATCGTGAGTGTGCAGCTCAAGAATTACCTGGAATCTGCAGACCTGCTTAACCCTTTACAATCGGGCTTTAGACCATGCCATAGCACCATTTCGGCACTTGCTAAGGTGACTAATGACTGTGTAGCCCCTAGGTTATGCTAACACAAGGACTACTACCCCTGCTCGAATGACTAGTTGCAAGTTAAGGGGCCTGGGTACTGAAAACGGGTGCCACCACCTGGAGGACAGGGTTAGTGGTAGCATAGCTGACCTGGGTACAGCCCTCTGGAACTCTGTGACCCCCCCTTTTTTCCCTTCTAGTGGCCTAAACAATGAACAGCATACACAGGCGCAATAGCCCCTAATCAGCATACAAATCCCCACTCTGTTTGCACTTACCACCAGGGCTGATTCCACCAGTCCAACCCTGGAGAATCCCTGTAAAATAAGGCTAGACACAGCAGGTAACAACAGTATAGTGCTTCTGGTACAAAATGGAGTCACAGTCAGGTTAAATGCAAAAAGAATTAGATTTGATTTATTCAGGGGGAATGAACAAGGGAGGGGTGTAATTTGGCTGATTAGTTCTGTAACTGATTCAATCAGGCAATCATGCATGCACTTTGGAGTCCCTTCACAGTCACTCACTCCGGGTACCCAGTTGGAACAAAGGGGGGCTAGCCTAATTCATTGTCTGGAGTAGGCTGGCATTGCAGCTGTTCGGGGCCCTGTGATGGAAAGAAGAAGCATGCACAACTGCACACAACTTGTAATCCAGAGCCAGGAGGCTCAGTTCATGATAATTAAACAAAACTACTAAATCAGGTGACGCACTTTGATTGAGCTGTTGTTGCAGGGAGCTACCCTGGTGTTTGCTCATGCTACCCAGTACAGAACACAGGATGGATAAAATGGAGACTTTAGGATGACTTGCTTTTTTGCCAGGAGAAGCAGGGTCCACACAAATCACCGAGGTGTCATTTCTGTTCAAGGTGTTGAGCAGGGGGCTGATTTCTCGTCAATGGTTTTCTCTGCATCGCGAGTAGCTGGCTGGGCCAAGGCCGGATGAATAGTTCGGATTCAGTCCAGTAAATGCTGGATGCAGCTTCCAGCAAGTGTGACACAATTAGGCAGTGGGGAACCAAATTGTGATCCACTAACAGTATTCAGCACACTTATAGTAAAAGAAAAGCAATACCACAGTTTGGATGACAGTCCGGTTGCAATTTCAGCTTTCCTCAGCAAAACCGTGATCTCTGTGGTGATTCAGACGTCCTGACAGGCCAATCACGTGAAGCAAATCTTCGGTCTTCTTCAGGCAAAGATACAGTCACAGTTCAGCGGCTTTTGTTACAATTGGTTAAGATACATTCTGGTTATTTAAGCACTCTTTAAGGAACCCTTTTCGAAGGACAGCAGGCAGACATGCCAAACTTAGCGTTTCCTCCAGTTTCCCGTGCAACTACGCAGGAGCAGCTGCTTGAATCACTCAAGCTGTTCACTCTCTCAGCTCCAAGCTCAGACTGACACTCTGCTGCAGGCAGCACCAGGACTTCCTTTGAGATCTAAAAGGTTTGGTTGGTTGATCCATCTGTCTATCACAGCTAGAGCTCCCCCTCCAGGTCCATTTAGGGACCAAAGTGGAAAAGACTACAATTCCTACAGAAATTCACTCCCACAAGACCCTTGGGGACAGACTCCATTTTAAGGTCCCCAGAAGGTACTGATTGGTGCAATACAGAAATGTCCATGCTGCAAAGAAAGGCAGGTTAGACAAACTATAATACCATTGTTATCACAGCAGCTAATCAGCAAACAATTACCAGTTCTAACAGAGCTCCTGCTGCACCATTAGCAATGGCAGAACAGAGTAATATTACTGCAGCTCGGGCAGGACTCAAGCCTGGAAACACTCGGCCCCTACCCAGATTAATTATACACTGCAAAAATAATGTCTCTTAAGGAGACAAGGCATGGAGGCTAACAGGGCACTCACATGCAAGCACTATTACACCTGTAAAGACACAGAATGCTAGCCTGGCAGTGGGCATTTAAGCACACCCAAGGAAGACTTTTGGGAACCCCCATTTATAGGGGGATTACACCCTTCCCTGCCTGGAAAAAACTTGGTATCCACATCAAGTCTATGCTCACAACAACGTTATTTGAAGATACTGTACTTATGCAAAATATATGCTTCATTACCATTACTATATGTATCCAAAATAGCTAAAACATATGATTATATATATTTTATGGCAACAGTTATACATTTTTCATATATTCAATAATGATTTCACTATGATTCACACAATAATATTACTGTACTAATTCATGTTATAGTTTCTTGCATTCTAAACAACATAGATAGGGTCCCATTCCTAACAGCTAACTTGGGGCTAGACAGGGCAGGGGCACCATGTCCTGAAGGATGGACAATCAATTTAGAAGTAGCAGAAAGGCTCAGTTTGGGCAGTGAGCTCTTTGAAAGATAGATACCCTTGTGGACAACATTTAAAGGAAGATCTACTGGTCTTCCAGGGGAGTCATAGCTCAGACGTATTACGGGTTTAACCGCTCTCCCAGATTTCCTTGGGGAAACTGGTACAGTCTCTGGAGTACCAGCATTTGCATCAGTCTCTTTTTCAGCAGAAAGGGGCACCTCTGCACTGGGCAAAGTCTCCAGTAGCGAAACATTATCGGCTCCTTGCACGGCAGATTCTGCTTCCACATTACTTTGCTTATTATTCTCTCCTGAAGAGGGCCCAGGTTGCAAAGCCTGAAGGAACTCTTGGATCATTGAATTTTGTGGCACTGCAGGGGTGCTGTCAACACTGTCATATTATTGTGCAGGTTCTGGTGTGTCACCAGGGGCATTTTCCACAGCAGATTCCTCTTCAGGTAATCCAAACAGTTCCACTAGACACAAGGAATCTGCTATTTCAGACATACTACTCTGCACCTCACTTTCAGGGACATTGATTCCAGGGAAGAAGCTGGGGGGGATAGGAAGCTCTGAAGTCCCTGCTTCATCCCCACAATTCTGCTGAGGATTGTCTCGAAACAACTGGCTCAGTTCTTAAGAAGGATAGTAGGCATTGTCACATTCACTTTCATCAGAAATGGACTGACAGTCATTATCATTCAGGGCCTGCAGGGGTAAAAGCCTTAGGTCTGGAACAACAGGGGCAGGTTGACTATGTCTCTTTTTGGCAGCAGCATGAGTTGCCGGCCTGGGGGAAGTGTCGGGTGTTGGTTCAGCATCAATGATCACTTGATCGATGGGCAGTAGGTGATTGCAGTGCGTGGTCTTGACAGCTCTAGAGTTGTTCTCAGGACGCACTTTGTACACAGGCAGTTAATCCAGTTTACCGATCACTATGTGTGGAAGGTGATGCCACCTGTCAGCAGTTTTATGCTTTCCATGCAGTCCCAAATTGTGGAACGATACACAGTCTCTGGGCAGTAGCTCTTGAGCTGTCGCTTTCTTGTCATGCCTCTCTTTGTTGGCAAAGTTTCTCTTGGCGGCCATTGTTTTAGCCAGTTGATACCCATGGTTCAATAGAGCTTTCAGTTTCTGTACATATTGTAAATAGTTCTCAACTTATTTATTTATTTAAGAGATTTACCAGGCAGGCATACTGAGCGGGGGGACCACTCGTTTCCAGATGCTACCTATGGAGTTACAGGTGTACATTCAGGACAAGTATTTACAAGATAGTTTACATAGGTACAGAGTATGCACAAGCAGAGAACATTTGATGCACAGGAATTTACAAGTTTTAACTGGTATATAGTAAGCAGGCAGAGAGCATGTAGTTACATAGGCAGTGTGTGAAACACATGACTAGGCACAAGGAATCGAAAACAAAATCAACAAAATGCATTAGACAATTTCCACCCTGTGGAGCTGCTGGAGGGAGTAATGATACAGCACTAGTCAGGGCATATGGTTTATATAAATTCAGGGTTGGTGGTAGCAGTTGCATGTGTCTGAGAAGTGTGCTTGGAGAAGCAGGTTAAGGAGTCTTAGGTTAGAGGTGATCCTGATGTCCACAGGTAGATCGTTCCAAAGTTTGGGCAAGCGATATTTGAAGGCTGATTGACCCTTGGATGTATACGTGAATGGGACTTGTAGAAGCCTAGAGTTGGAGCTTCTGAGTGAGTAGGCCAGGGACGGTTGTACCGATAAGGCGGTGCTGAGGTAAGTGGAGAGGGAATTGGACCAGAATTTAGCTATGACACTGGAGAAGTGGATCAGTCTTCAGGACACGAGCGAGTGAAGTGCTAGGGAGCTGTCTAGGTCACAGTGATGGGTCATGGGGGGCAATCCAGGATGAAGGGACAGAAAGAGTGAAAGAGGGAGTCCAGGCTGGCTAGGGTGGATGAGGTGCAGCGCTATAAACCACATTGCCATAGTCATTTTGTTCACTATTTCCCTCCAGACCATGGTGGGCAAGCATCCTTTGTTGCGGTATAGTGCACCCAGTTTGGGGTGCAGTTTTTTGTGTAGCAAGTCGATGTGAACAGAGAAGTCAAGGTGTTGGGCAAGCCAAACCCCCAGGTATCTAAAAGAGCTGCAAGACTCCAGGGGGGATCTGTCCAGGACATGGAATGAGGGGGCAGCAGCAAGGCAGGAGAGTTGAGGTTGCGTGCCGAAGGTAAGGGGTTTTTCTTTGCATTTAGGAATAGCTGGTTTGACCTGAATCATAGCTGTACGACATCGAAGTCCTGTTGGAGAGCAGCGGAAATGACACCAGGGGAAGGGCCAGAGGCATACAGTACAGTCCATGTACATTTGTATGGCTGAGTTTGTGCAGGCCATCAGGAGGTTGTTTAGAAATATAGAAAATAGTAGCGGGCCCAGGACAGAGCCTTGGGGGACCCCCATGGTGACAGGGAGGGGGGGAGATAATTGGGAGCCAATTTTCACTGATTATTGTCTGCCAGACAAGTAGGCCTTAAACCAACTAGTAGCAAGGCTGGAGAGGCCTGCATCATTTAGTTTTGTTAGTAGCATGGGGTGGGAGATGGAGTCAAAGGCCTTGGCCAGGTCTATGAAAATAGCCGAGGTGGTGTGCCCCTTGTCCATCCCTGAGGAGATGTCATTTGTGAGATGTAAGAGGGTAGTGATGGTAGAGTGAGACTTGCAGAACCCTGATTGATAGGGGGTGAAGAAGGAGGTAGAATCGAGGTATTGGGTGAGTTGGGCAAGGGCAAGATGTTCCTGAAGTTTGGCCAGTATTGGGAGTAAGGAGATGGGGTGGTAATTTCCAGACACAGTGGGATCGCTTCTCTTTGGTAGGGGGATAACAATTGCCTTCTTCCAAGTGGCTGGGATTTGAGCCATGGAGAAAGAGAGGTTTATGAGGCCGGCTAGTGGGGTGGCAATGGCAGGGGCTGATAAGTGGAGTAGTTTGGTGTCCAGGCCTAAGGGACATTTGCCTTTGTTATGGTTGAGAGCGCGTAGAGCATGTAGTACTTCAGCCGGGGAGACTGGCTGGAAGGAGAAAGTGGTGGCGGGGGAGTACTGGGTTTCGATGATGAACTGGGTATGGGGGGTGAGCAGGTGGTTGGTTAAGGAGAGACGAGTGCAGGTGGTAAAGAAGGTATTGAAGGCAGTGGAAACTTTGCTAGGGTCCGAGACAGTGTTGCCAAGGATGGATAGGGCTGGGGTTGTGGCTGGACTGGGGGAGTGAGTAGGGATTTGATGGATTTCCAAAAGTTAGAAGGATGGCTAAGTTTGGAGGAGAGAGCCACCTTGAAGTAGGTCATTTTGGCCTGCCATATTGATTTGGTGCAGGAGTTGCGGAGGGTGCGGTATCTTTGCAGGGATTCTAGGGAGCAGGATAGCTTATGTTTTTTCCAGGCCTGGTCCCTGGATCGGCATCTGCTTATGATGTTGGCGGTGACCCAGGGGAGATGGGAGCACTTTACTCTAGTGCACCTTGGGGGTGGGGGGTGGTAGTCCCATACAGCAAGCAAGTTATTTCTGAACATGTCAAAAGCATAGTCGATGGTTGGAGCCTTCTGAATGAAGGACCAGTCGAAGTGAGCAAGGTCATTTAGGAGGGAAGGTAGACATAGGGATTTGTAGGATTGTAGGATCTGATGAGGAGCATCCAGGGGGGCCGTTAGCAGGTCTGTGTACTTTCCTGACCATATAAACCATGTTGTGATCGCTCAGGGAGTAGACCAGCTTTAATAATCCTGTGAGGGTGGGGTGTGAGGGCCCAGTCCAAGAGGGAGTGGTTATGTGTTTTTGGGTTTAGTTGGGTAGGTTGATCAATTTGTTGGGCGAAGTTTGGACCCCATCCAAAGAGACCCCAAAGCAAACATCTATGAGCAGCTGGGCTTCCCTCCCAAACATGAGACAATAGGGAGAGAATCCGGTAGCATCACTTTTGGTGCAATTGTAAACGTGTACCAAGGTGCTAATCTGCTGACTCCACTTAGACTTGTCGTTAGGATGGAGAGTACCCAATATCTCCAGAAGGGTTCTGTTAAAGCATTCTGGCTAGGGGTCCCCTTGAGGGTGATAGGGAGTGGTTCTGGACTTTCGCACCCCACATAGAGAGAGCATTTCTTTCATTAGTCTACTGTCAAAGTCTCTTCCTTGGTCAGAATGGATACATTGGGGTGCACCATAGTGGACAAAGAACTTTTTTACTAGCACCTTGGCCACCACAGAGGCCTTTTGATCCTTTGTTGGGAAAGCTTGTGCATATCGGGTAAAGTTATCGGTTACTACCAGTACATTGCCAATGTTCTTTTGCTCGGGCTCCAGACACAGGAAGTCTATACAAATCAGTTCCATGGGGGCACTGGTAGTGATGTTGACAAGTGGGGCAGCTTTCTGGGGCAAAGCTTTCCGCTGGAGACAGCGACTGCAAGTTTTGACGTGATTCTCAGCATCTGCCCCCATTTTTGGCCAATAGAATCAGGATCGTACTAAGTCGAGAGTCTGGTCAATACCAAGGTGTCCCATGTGGTTATGGAGGTACCTCACTACCAGCTGTTTGAAGGCTGTGGGCAGGACCAACTGCTACTTGTCCACTTGACCTTGATCTACTTTCTCTCTATATAATAACTGATCTCTTAACTTTAGTCTGGGGCCTTCTTTGAATAACAGTACGGTTCGTAAGTCAGTAAAATGTAATTTAGACACATCATTCCCCGCACACAGGGCATCATGTTCGGGCTGAATCATGGGGTCGTGGAATTGAGCCCACTAAATGCTGCCACTATCAAACTGGGGCAAAGCACTGAAATCTAATGTAGAAAATTGACAATAAGTGGCAGGTATGCAAGTATCGGGGGGGGGGCCCAAACAGTCCACCAGGCAGTCCACAGTGTCTGCAGACAATTGCTTATCTTTATTTATTTATTTATTTCAATTCTAGGATTACAATTACCTTTGAGCCCAGGGCTCTTTTACAAAGGTTCCACATCAAGACACTGGTATCACATGACAATAGACAAAATTGTTACACAAACAAGGGTAAAGGATATCAAATTAATTTCGAACAGCCAGGGAGAGGGTAAAGTGGAAAGGAAAAGGACAAGGGTGGTAGAAAGAAATAGGAGTGGCAAGGCGAGAGGTAAGAAAATGAGAAGAGAGGAGAGGTGGGGGGGTAGGTAAGGATATGGAGGGGAGGTGGGGTGAAGCAGCAAGGAAGGTGGCATTGTCAGGTGCTGTAGAGCGGATGGGGCAGAGGCCAAACTAGGGCAAGTGCATTATGTAAGGAGCTAGATATAGGAGAGTGGTAGCGGAGCAGCGTTACATAGACATTATCCATAATAGTCGCAGATGCTGGAAGCGACCAGGGTGTTTCGGAGCCTGGATTTGAAGGCCCCTAGCCCAGTGGTATTGATAGTATCATTGGCAAGACCGTTAAACTAAGTGGGTGCCCTGCAGGCGAATGAACGCTGGCCGATGGCTGTGCAGCAGCGAGGGATACGGAAAAGTTGTGGCTTTGATCCTCTAGTAATTCTGGAGCTGGTTTTCATTTGAAGGAGTGAACAGACCCGGGAGGCAGTTCCCAACTGTATTTTCTTAGCAATCACGCAGGTTTGGTACTGAATTTATTATCAGTTGAAGCCAGTTAGCTTGTGAGAAGAGGTCACAGGTGTGTGTGAGCCTCTCGGCCCCAGTGATGAGTCGACAGGCCTTGTTTAGGTGGTAGTAATCCTTCTGAGTGCAGTGGTAGTGGCAGTGCCATAGATGACAAGACCATAGTCAATCTGGGAGATGATGGAGCTTTGAACTGTGGCAAAGAGGGCCTCTTTAGTCAGGTGCTGATGAAGCCGGTAGAGTAAGCCCAGTCTAGTATTCACAGTTTTAGCGACATTGGTTATATGGGTTCCAAAGGACAGGTGTGGGTCTAAGGTGATTCCTAGGTATCTGATGTACCTTTGTCAAACTTTTGGCACAATGCTTTAATAGAAGGTTCAGACAGCTTCACCCAATTGTCTTTGGAACTTGGCCACAATGAAAGGGCATCAGCATCAATATGGTTCAGTCCAGGAAGGTATTCAACCTTATAATCGTAAGTTGACAAGGCAGAATGCCACCGGTGCACAGTGGCATCCAACTTGGCTGAAGTCTGTACATACGTTAGAGGATTGTTATCAGTCTTTACTAATATCTTGGTCCCATAGAGGTACTCATGGAACTGATCGATTATGGCCCACTTTAGAGTGAGGAACTCCAACTTGTGCACAGGATAATTCCACTCAGAGGGTGTCAGGCTGTGACTGGTGAAGGCCACAGGTCTCAGGCCATCCTCATATTCTTGATATAGCACAGCCCCGAGCACTTTCAGCCTGGCATCTGTGTGCAGGATGTATAGTTTGGTGGGCTCAGCATATGCAAGGACTGGGGTGTGGATAAGCTGATAGATGACTTCGAAGAATGCCGCCTCACACTTGGGGATCCAACGGGTTCCAAAAGATTCACCTGTTTGAAAATACACCTTGTCTTCTTCTTTGAGAGACACATTCTTATATCTGCGGTTGGTGGGAGGATAGCCTTGGGTAATATTAAGGAGCGGCCAGATTACCTTCAAATAGTCCTTAATGAATCGGTGATAGTAGCTGTAAAACTCCAGAAAACACAGCAGCTCTTTCAGGTTGGTGGGCTGGGGCCAGGTGGTCAGGGACTCTACTTTACTGTGGTCTGTCTGTATCCTTTCAGCTGACACTATATGTCCCACATATTTTACAGACACCTGAAAGAACTGGCACTTGTCTATGGATAACATGAGGCTGAATTCTTTCAAGCGAGCAAGGACTTTAAACAGTCTGGCCTCATGTTCTTCTAGTATGCAACCAAAAACAGTAACATCATCCAAGTACACTAAACATTTCAGCAAATTCATGTCTCCTACTGCACATTCCATCAACCTCTGGAAGGTAGCAGGGGCACCCGAAATCCCCTGTGGCATCCTCAAAAATTCGTAGAACCCCAAAGGACAGATGAAGGCTATTTTCTCATGGTCCCCTGGGGCCATCAGGATTTGATAATATCCACTGTGGAGATCAAATACTGAGGACCACTGACTCCCATTCAGGCAGTCCAGGGCATCCTGTATGCGGGGGCATGCTGTATTAATTTGGGATAGTCCATTGGTTAAGGGTCTGATAATCCACACACATCCTCACGGACCCATTTTTGTTGTGCACAACTATGATGGGAGATGCGTAGAGGCTTTTTGACTCTTGAATAATTCCAGCAGTGAGCATCTCCTGTAGGTGCTGCCAAACATCATCTATATCAGCTGGAACAAGACGGCAGGACCGCTCTAAGAAAGGTCTGTCATCGTGCAGATGAATATTATGCTCAACACCATGGGCACACCCCACATCCCATTCTTTCAGTGAAAACACTTGATCTTTCTTTGAGCAAGTTTCCTACTGATCTGAGTCTTCCATTTAGCAGACAAGGGGGAATCGACAAAGTCAAATAGGTCTGGGGTCACCTCCTCCGTCTAGCCAGAATATTTGTTGCTGTGTAATACTGCAGTGTCTGCACAGTGTACTGTAGCCAGTGTATTCCCTCTGTTCACTCAGACTTCTCGATCTGACACATTTTGATTCTGGACCATCACTCGTTATGCATAGGCATGGGCACAGGCAGGTAGGATACTGGGTTTAACCAAAAGCCCCTCTAGCAACTTTTCTTCACCTGGTGCATCCAGCATTAATATTTTGTTTTTCACATCTCTTCTAAGATGGACTTCTCCATGAACAGTATACTGAGTATTTGGTGGCAATATCAAGGAATCAGGGTTCTTCTTCCAGACAATTCCAACTGGCTCATCCTGGTCTTCTGCCACAGACTACCTCTGAAGGTCATAAGCTTTCTTGATCAGAGCTGAAATTCTCATTGCCCGACCAGTCTGTCGGTCTCATTTCTCTTGGCACAAATGCACTAACCTCCCGAACATGTGGACGATGGTTCCAATGAGTAGGGGGACCCCATCATACATCCCTGTTGGAGGGCACACCAGGGCCAGCATCTCTACTTGTTCATCTACACCAGTTACAGCCACAGGAAAAGACAGCCAGAGCTGGACATATCCTAGGTAGGGATAGGACTTGTCACTCAGGCCCCACACATGTAGGCCTTCTAGAGATTGTAATGGCACATCAGATAAGTGTTTGTCATACCTGTCCTGGAATACAATGGTCACTTGCGACCCTCTGTCGAGCACAGCCTGAGCATGGACATCATTGACACTCACAGTAGTCTCTATCAAAGGGACCACCAATTTGGACCTGTCTGGAGGGGTGGTAACAGGGATCTGGACAGATGATTTAGCCACAAAGAAGTTTGGTTAGTATTTCTTGAACCTTCACTGCAGTCGTTGCCGGCACCCCTTGGCCATGATCTCGCTTTCCGGAGCTCCCCTTGAAGCCTGTATACAACTTTATCTAGGTCTTTTGGGGACTGGCATTCTTTCTTCATATGCCCGTCCATGCCACAATTATGAAAATATATGCTTCCAGGGTCTGCCGTGGCTGAAACATCACATTGGGAACTGAGGCGGCGGTACCACCAACTGAAAATCTTGGTTCCACCTCTGTCTGTGGTGTGGCGAGCATTGGGAGACATCTCAGTAATTGTCTCACTTCCATAGTCAATTCATCAATTTTTGAGCAGCTGTCAGCAGGAGATGCCTGGGTGTGCACCCCCAACCCCATAGCAGATGCACTCTGATAAGGATTGGGGTCTGTACCCGCAACAGCAGTCTTCATAAAGAGACCGACTTTTATTTCTCTGAACTCCCTTAGCAGTTCGTCCCATGGTGGAGCATTCTTAGCAGTCCCTTTCTTGCTGGGCTCCCCGGGACTGGCACCAGCATTTAGTTCTCAGATTCTGTCATGTGATTTCTAGAATTCCAGGCCATCAGTGACTAACCCCGTGCCTAGAACAGGGGTTGCGGCAGCTATGACTGCACAGGGTTCCTGAGAGCCTTCCTCCTCCTCCTCAACTTCCCGTATCTCCTTCATCAACATATGGAAGGGCAGGGGACCAGATTTTTTTTTTTTACCTTTGTTTTATCAGGAGAGACACACTAAGCTGAAAGCTTGTTTGCAGGTGCAACCTGGGAGCACAAGGAAGTTAAGTGACTTGCTCAGGGTCGCACAGTATGCAAGTGGGGGCTGTGGGATTCAAACCCAGGTTTACAGATTTGCTGCTCAGAGCCTTAAACCACTGTGCTATATTGCCTTCTTTGGCGCAGTTGCAATTTGAGCAACACCCAGCTGGAATGCCAGGCAGAGCAGAGTATATGATCTAGTCTTAGCTGATCCACCTCAATAGAGACCCAGCCTCCTTTCCAAAAAATGGTTTGTAGGATTCCTTCTGATCGATCCATGTAGGCAGATAACAATTTCCTTGGCTGTTGTTTAACATCTTTAAGTTTCCATTTCAATGCCTCAGCACTAGTGGTGCCCCCAAACACATTTTCAAGGGTGACTAAGTACTCTTGGGCTTTGGCGTCAGGGTCAGAGGACCTCGAGGAGAGAAAAGCACGTAGGGCAGGACCCTGGATGCTTTCCCCCAGGCGGGCCCTTTTTTTGGCCTCTGAGCATTGCCAGTCTTGTATCTCAAGGGTAGCAGAGTCTGTCCAGGTCTCCAGGTTGACTTCCCCATTAGGAGTAGGGAGGATGCCAGAGAACAACTTGAGCTTGCAGTAAGGGTCATGACTACCTGCTGGCACAGAGGCAGGTACAGAAGTTGGTGAAAGAACAGGTGCTGGGGCTGGTGTGGACAGTGGGTAAGAGATACTCCCAGGTGGCAGGAATAATTATTAAAAATCCTCCACGGTTTTACCCTCTTCCAGTAACAACTTGGCAAACTTCTCCTCAAAAGACTCAGATAACAGTGGGGACTCATCCTCTAAGGGATCCTTACTATCTTTAGTTATCATCCTCCAGGTGGCTGGGAATCCCTCTGGGATGGTAGTCTGGGGCACCTTTGAACTGTCCAGGGGGTTACTACACTCCACCAAGGATATGAGTTTGGGCAGTTAAATCAGCCTGTCAACCCACCACTAGAACTTTTTGCAAACATTCAACTTTGGAAAGTGCCCCTTCAACAGTGTCCTTACTAGTGCTCATAGGTATATCCAGTATTAGCAAGGCATTGTGGGGGGTCAGTCTCCTGCCCCGTATACCACCCCACCAACTGGTGCACAGCCATTTATACTGGGCTAGCCATTAATCTTTAACAATAATTTTTGATTTTGGCCACTATGGGAGAACTAATACCAGCAGTGCCTCCAATATGTAACCCCTAGGTGGTGCTATCCCAAGTGCTACTACCCCTGCCTGCATGATTAGTTGCAGGTTAAGGGGCCTGAGTACTGAAAATGGGTGCCTCTACCTAGAGGACAGGGTTAGTGGTAATGTAGCTTAGCTGGGTACAGCCCTCTGGGACATTGTGACCCCCCTCTTTCACTTCTAGTGGCCTACACAATGAATGGCATACACAGGTACAATAGCCCCTAATCAATATACAAATCCTCACTCTGTTTTCACTTACCACCAGGGCTGGTTCCACCCGTCTGACCCTGGAGACCTCCTGTAAAATAAGGTTAGACACAGCAGGTAACAACAGTACAGTGCTTCTGGTACACAATGGAACCACAGTCAGGTTAAATGCAAAAAAAATAATTAGATCTGATTTATTCAGGGGGAATGAACAAGGAAGGGGTGTAATTTGGCTGATTAGTTCTGTAACCAATTCAATCAGGTAATCATGCATGCACTTTAAAGTCCCTTCACAGTCACACACTCTGTGTACCCAGTTGGAACAAAGAGGGGGGCTAGCCTAATTCATTGCCCTGGGAAGGCCGGCATTGCAGCTGGTCGGAGCCCTGTGATGGAAAGAAGAAGCATGCACAACCACACACAATTTGTAATCCAGAGACAGGAGGCTCAGTTCTTGATATTTAAACAAAACAACTAAATCAGATTATGCACTTTGATCTAGCTATTGTTGCAGGGAGCTACCCTGGTGTTTACTCACGCTACCCAGTACAGGACACAGGATGGATGAATTGGAGACTTTAGGATGACTTGCTGGTTTGCCAGGAGAAGCAGGGCACACACGAATCACCGAGGTGTCATTCCTGTTAGAGGTGTTGAGCAAGGGGCTGATCCCTGGGCAGGTCTCTCGTTGATGGTTTTCTCTGTGTCACTAGTAGCTGGCTGGGCCCAGGCCAGGTGAATAGTTCAGATTCAGTATAGGAAAAAATGGATACAGCTTCCAGCAAGCGTGACACAATTAGGTGGTGGGGAGCCAAATTGTGATCCACTAACAGCATTCAGCACACTTATAGTAAAAGAAAAGCAATACCACAGTTCGAATGACAGTCTGGTTGGAATTTCAGCTTTCCTGAGCAAAACCGTGATCTCTGTGCTGATTCAGGTGTCCTGACAGGCCGATCACATGGAGCAAATCTTCGGTCTTCCTCAGGCAAAGGTACAGTCACAATTCTGTGGCTTTTGTTATAATTGGTTCAGTTACAGTCTTGTTATTTAAGCACTCTTTAAGGATCCCTTTCAAGGGATAGCAGGCAGACATGCCAAACTCAGCCTTTCCACCAGTTTCCCATCGCGACTATGCAGGAGCAGCTGCTCGAATCACTCAAGCTGTTCACTCTCTCAACTCCAAACTCAGACTGACACTGCTGCAGGCAACACTGAGACTTCCTCTGAGATCCAAAAGGTTTGGTTGGTTGACCCATCTTTCTGTCACAGCTAGAGCTCCCCCTCAAGGTCCATTTAGGTGCCAAAGTGGAGAGACTACAATTCCTACAGAAATTCACTTCCACAAGACCCCTGGGGACAGAATCCATTTTAAGGTCCCCAAAAGATACTGATCGGTGCAATTCAGAAATGTCCATACAGCAAAGAAAGGCAGGTTAGACAAACTATAATATCATTCTTATTAGAGCAGCTAAGCAGCAAACAATTACCAGTTCTAACAGAACTCCCTCTGCACCATTGGCAATGGCAGAACAGAGTAATATTACTGCAGCTCCATTGGGACTCAAGCCTGGAAACACTAGTCCCCTACCCAGATAAATTATACACTACAAAAATAATGTCTCTTAAAGGACAGGCACAGAGGCTAACAGGACACTCTCATGCAAGCACTTTTACACCTGTAAAGACAGAATGCCCGCCAGGCAGTGGGCATTTAAGCAAACCCAAGGAAGACTTTTAGGAACCCCCATTTATAGGGGGGTTACACCTGGTAGTGTGACCTCAATGCCAAGAATTTTGTTTGTGGAGCATTTATAGACCTAAGTACGGCATTCAACACTGTCGATCATGATCTGCTCCTTACATCCCTCCAGAACATAGGTCTGGACTCTCTATCATTGAGATGGTTCTCCAACTATCTTTCAAGTCTTCTCCAGCAGGTAAAAGCAGGCAGTGAATTCTCGCCCCTAAAACCCCTGCTAAGGGGCATACCACAGGGCTCAATATTGGGCCCCCTGTTCTTCGCAATATATATAAACAGAGTTGATGCTAACCTCAATACTGCAAATGTACATTTATTCGCAGATGATACAGTACTTTACATCAGCAGATCTTCCCCCGGAAGCAGCATGTACTGAACTTCAGCAGGAGTTTAATCTGCTGCAACTGCAGCTCTTGAACCAGAAACTTCTATTGAATGCTAAGAAAACAAAGGTGATGCTCCTCTCACCCTCTGCACGTACTGTTTAATGAACTCCACTAAAGGAACCTTTCCTCAGATCTTCACACTCCTAGGTGAACCTTTGGAATATGTAACTAAGTTCAGATACTTCGGGGTCTGGATTGACCATAGACTTTCTTATAATGACCATATTGAAGAACTTATAAAAAAAAGTTTAGAAG
The DNA here is from genome assembly GCA_016271365.2 of Neoceratodus forsteri. Lineage (NCBI taxonomy): Eukaryota > Metazoa > Chordata > Ceratodontiformes > Ceratodontidae > Neoceratodus > Neoceratodus forsteri. The sequence goes on along the minus strand of CM057459.1, from coordinate 802,390,607 downwards.
TTTAGGATTAATCACCTGCTTACTCAGGAGGCCAAGAAGCAATTGGTCCAATCTACCTTCCTAACATTGATGGACTATGCATACTTCCTTCACAGTCAAGACTCTGCCTCTACACTGGTCAAACTGGACACACTCTATCATAGAGCCTTAAGGTTCATTACTGGCCTCCCTTTTGCCACGCATCACTGCTCCCTATATGCTGCTGTGGGATGGCCAACCCTCAAATATAGAAGACAAGAATGCCACTTTTTGTACCTTCAGAGCTATTACTAAGAAGTTGCCTCAGTATGCCTTGGATTGCCTGCTCCAAAGCCCAGTAGGCAAATATGTTTTGAGGAATGCCTCCTACATCTCCTTTATTACACCTAACATCAGATCGCACTTTGGAAGGATATCCTTAAGTTACGCGATACCCTCACTCTGGAACAAGCTGCAACATTGAAATTGATCTACCATATCAAACTATCAACATTCAAAACTCTTTACGCTAGTTCTTTCAAGGAATCCTGTAACTGTTTTACCTGACCCTGCCTTATTACTTTAATTGAGCCTCCCATTCTCCATCCTCCCCTGACCCCTATTGTTTCTGTTCCCTTATCACCTCCCTTCCCTTGCCTTTGACCAGCATGCTGGGGCCCATTTTCATTCCATTGGTGGTCTCAGCAGCACTCTGCTATCAGTAACCATCATATGGCTGATACTGCCCATTTAGTCTTCTACCCCTCTACCTCCACCCTTTTATATGTCTGTCCCTCCCCCCCCCCACTTTATGAATCTATCCTTCTACTTCATACCTAATCTAAGAGTCCTCTCTCTTGCACCCTGTAGAATCCTTGTAACTTGTATTTATTGTTCCCTTCATACAGTCTAGGAAATACTAACATACTAACTGCCAGCAGATTAGGCCTTACGGTCTTTCAAGACTGCTTGAACCTCAGATCCCTAGTTGGGTACCGAGGCCCTCCCCCCTTTTGTTCCAGAAACCCCTATCATCCATCCCCACCCCCCTGGCCAGGCCATCATCTAATACATCTGCTTTATGAGTCTGTCCAATCATCTCTTGAAGCCTTCCACTGTGGATCTCTGAACCAGCTTAACAGGCAGCACATTCCAAGGATCCACCACCTTCTCAGTGAAAAAACTCCTTCTCTTTTCCCCCCTCACCCTTCCACTTTTCAACTTCAAACCATGCCCTCTGGTGATACCCCCCTGCTTTAATCTAAAGATCCCCTCCGTGTTTACCCTATTTATTCCCTTGAGGTACTTGAAGACCTCAATCGTGTCCCCCCATCTCTCCTCTCCTCCAATGAAAACAGGCAGAGCTTCTCAAGTCTGTCGTCCTACGCCAAATCCCCTAGTCCTCGTATCATCTTAGTTGCCCTCCTCTGTACCCTCTCCAGGAGCTGTATGTCCCTCTTCAAATGTGGTCTCCAGTACTGCACACAGTACCAAGGTATGGTCTAACCAATCCATTGTACAGTGGCAGAATCACTTCCCTGCTCCTAGAGGTGATCCCCCTTATGATGCATCCCAACATCCTGTTTGCTTTGCTAGCCACTCTCCTGCACTGCTCGGAGTTATTCATACATGTATCCACCATGACCCCAGGTCTTTTTCCCCTGTTGAGGCCTCCAGCACCTCCCCTCCTAGGGTGTACCTGTGTTTCGGGTTTCCCACCCAAGATGTAACACCTTACACTTGGTGATATTGAAATTTAATTTCCATGTATGTTCCCACCTTTCCAGGGTGTCCAGGTCCCCTTGCAGGGCCAACCTCCCCTCTTCCCCCTCAACTACTGCTCCCATCTTGGAGTCGTCAGTGAAGAGACTCATTTCACACCCTATACCCTCCCTGATGTCTGAAATTTATGCATTAAACAGGATTGGACCCAAGACCGAGCCCTGCGGTACCCCACTACCAACCTCTCTAGGGTTCGAGAGCTCCTCACCGACCACTACTCTCTGAGTGCATCCAGCTAGCCAGTTTTTAATCCATCTGACAATCAAAGGGCCTACTCCCAACCCCGTTAGTTTCTCCACCAGACCATTGTGGGGTACAGAGTCAAACGCCTTGCTGAAGTCCAAGAATAATACATCTATAGGCTTTCCCCTGTCCAATTCTGATGTTACCCATTCATAGTACTCCACAAGATTGGTTGGACACGATCTACCTGGCACAAACCCATGTTGCCGACTATCCAGACCTCCCACCTCCTCCAAGTACACTCCCAATCATTCCTTTAGTATACTTTCCATTAATTTTCCCACCACAGAGGTCAAACTGATGGGTCTATAGTTACCTGGTACTTCCCTTGACCCCCCCTTTATGGATTGGCACCACATGTGCCTCTCACCAATCCCTAGGTACCCCCCCATCTCAAGCGACCTGTTGAAGAGCTCCGCCAGGGCTGCAGCCAGTATGTTCACCAGTTCTCATTGTACTCTTGGATGAATGCCATCCAGCCCAGGAGATTTATCTTTCTTTAGACCCTTAAGGGCTAACCACACCCTTTTGGTGGAGATAGCATTATCCATCCCCTCCACCTTACTGACCTTTTTATATTATCCCGATGTGACACCCCTGGGGTACCTCTCCCTCCCTCTTGCTCCATTTCTGTTGCTCATCTGATCCCACTCACTACCGCTTCTATCCCCATTGTGCCTTGCTTTGTAGATATCCCATCCCTCTCCCTAGTGAACACAGAGGTGAAGTACTCATTTAATACATCTGCCTGGTCTCTCGCCTCTTCCACCCACCCTCCTTCTGATCTCAATCTGCCGAGATGGCCCTTAGTTTTTCTACGCTCCCCAATGTACTGGAAGAACCCCTTTTCCACTCCCCATATCTCCTGTGCCAGTCACTGCTCTTTACTGGACTTTGTGCCCCGCACCATCCAGGTGACTTTTCTAGATGCAAGATGGTACATTTCCTTTTCCTTATCCCCTCTCGTTGTTTTATATTTTTTGTAGGCAGCCTTCTTTTCTCTGACCACTACCTGAAACTCACTGGACCACCAGCCTGGTTTATGTGACCTTGCTCCCTTTACACTTCACCTTAGCGCAGGTTCTGACTGCCTCATGAAGTCCCCGTTTTATGACATCCCATCTCTTTTCCACATTTGTCATTGCTGTAATCCCCTTCAAGTGATCCTTGAGAATATTTCCCATGCCCACAAAGTATGCCCCCCTGAAGTCCACTGCCAGTGTCCTAGATCTCCCCCCCTCCCCCCATGCTTATTTGAAACCAGAAAGTATCGTGGTCACTCCCAGTCAGGGGATCCTCTACAACCAGGTGCCTTACCAGATCCCCATCCGCCAGAACCAAGTCCAGGACATGCCCCTCCCTTGTGGGCTCCATCACATGCTGTGTTAAGAACACATCCTGGAAGCCATCCAGCAGCCTCTGCTCCTTGGTCACCTTAGAGGACATGGTTCCCCAGTTTGTACCTGGCATATTAAGGTTCCCCAATCAACACCAGTCCCTCCCCTTGTGGTCCACACTGGGCAATGATGTTGGCCAGCAAACCATCCTCCAGGACATCACCCATCCTGGGGGGCCTATATACTACACCCAGCTTGACCTTATCTCCTGCCGTGGTGCGTAAGGTGACCCATAAGACCTCCACGTTTCCCCTCTGCCTCTTCTACCTAGCAATTTCTATGTCATCTCCAATGAACATAGCCACTCCATCCCCTCTGCCCTCCTTTCTATCCTTCCTAAGCATGGTGTACCCCCACACATTTAGGTCCCAGTCATGGTTTTTGTTGGCCTACATTTCCGTGACCGCTGCCACATCCACCCCCCCTCAAACAGCATGGCCAGGAACTCTGGCAACTTGTTTCCCAAGCTCCTGGCATTTACTAACACCACCCCCACCCCTTATCCCTGATCCCCTTTGTCAAATCCCACCCAGGTTCCTTATTCCATCCTCCCTCTGCTCCTCCTGAAACCTCCTCCCTACTCTGTCCCCCCTCCCCTTGGGTTTGAAGGCTACTCCCCTCATCTGAAGGAGAGGACTTCTGATCAGCCCCTCCCTTATTCCTCCCCCCTCACATCTAATGTATATTTTTGTATATATATTTTTACCAAGAATTAGTACTGTCATCCACCTGAATTCTGTACATTGTTGTATGTTAAATTTATATTTTATTATGATTCTGTTGTTTATGTAACCCTTCTATACTTGTCTATATATCTATTACCAGGTCCACCTCGAAAATGAGCTTTGTTCACCTGGTTAAATAAAGGTTTTAAATGATTGATATTAAAAGAGCTAGGGGAAGGTACTGGCTGCACCACTGGCAGCCCTGTTCATTGAGTTACTGGAAATAGGAGAGGTTCCTGAGGACTGGAGAAGGGCGGATGTAGTCTCTCTCCACAAAAGTGGGAGCAGGGAAGAGGCTGGAAATTATAGACCTATCAGCCTGACCTTAGTAGTAGGTAAAATTATGGAATCTCTGCTAAAGGAAAGGATAGTAGAGCACCTTGAATCCAGTGGAGCACAGGATCTGAGGCAATATGGATTCATATCAGGAAAGTCTTGTCAGACTAACTGAAGGATTTGTTTGACTGCGTCACCAGGGAGGTGGATCAGTGGGCAGCAGTAGATGTGGCCTACCTTGACTTCAGCATGGTGTTTGACACCGTTTCACACAGGAGACTTGTGAACAAGCTGGGCAGCCTGAGATTGGGACACAAAGTGATAAACTGGGTAGGAAATTGGCTAAGGACTAGAATAGAGAGGGTGGTGGTTAACAGGGCTAATTCTGAAGAAGTGAAGGTGACCAGTGGGTGCCACATGAATCAGTTCTAGTGCCAGTCTGTTTAATATCTAAATCAGTGACATTGAGGAGGGGCTAGAGGGGAAGGTATGTCTCTTTGCAGATGGCACCAAGATCTGCAATATGGTAGACAGTGAGGGAGGGGTGGAAACAATGAGGAGAGACCCAGCTAAGCTAGAGGAATGATCCAGAGTGTGACAGCTAGGATTCGATGTGAAAAAGTGCAAAATCATTCACTTGGGGCACAGGAGCCCAGAGGAGGAGTACATGGTGGGTGGGGTGATATTAGAGGCCACAAAACTGGAAAGAGATCTGGGGTAATTATATCTGGTGACCTAAAGGTGGCCAAACAATTTGCTAAGATGGTAGGGGGAGCCAGCAGAGTTCAGGGGTATATAGGGAGAGGTAACACCAGCAGAAGGAAAGAGGTCATAATGCCAATGTATAGGTCATTGGTGAGACCTCACTTGGGGTACTGTGTCCAGTTCTGGAGGCCGCACCTCAGAGAGGACACAGACAGGGTGGAGGCAATTCAAAGAAGGTCAACAAAAAGGTACAGGGCTTACACCAAAGGTCATACAAGGAGAGATTGGAGGAACTCAATATGTATACTCTGGAGGACAGGATGAAGAGGGGAGACATGATAGAGACCTTTAAGTATCTCAAGGGAATAAATAAGGTACAGGAGGGCAGTATCTTCCAAAAAAGAAAATGCTCTCGAACAACAACAGGGCATGACATAAGACTGGAAGGTGGTAGACTGAGGGGCAATGTATGAAAGTATTTCTACACGAAGAGGGTATTGGAGGCATGGAACAGCCTGCCAATGGAGGTGATGGGGGAAAGATGGTGGGGGATTCAAAACTGCATGGGATACACATAGGGGTGCCACAGCAGTTCACAAAAGAAGATGAAACCAGAGACTAAGTAGGATGTATGACACTCTTGTTAGGTAGGGCTACAGGGCAGACTGCATGGGCTTGTCGATCCTTATCTGCCATCAAATTCTACGTTTCTATCAATCTTCCATGACTAAAGATATCTGGAATAGATTAAACAAATAATATTAAAGATATGATATCTCAAATCAGGCGTAGGAAATATGTCAGTCTTACATTTAATCAGACACAGAAACTGTGCATTGATGAAATTAATAAAAATGATTACTATCCTGAGCCCAAGGACACGAACAAAACATAAATATTAATCTACAGAAATGGGGTTAATTCAAAATTACCATTAAGGTTAGGCCAGTACCTAGCCTTGTTTTAAATATTCAAAAGCTCTCTCTTGTCTTTACCACCTGATCAACCCCCCCCCCCTCTTCCTTTTAGGCTCCTCAACCTTCTGTTCCAAAATATTCTTTGCAAGAGCATTATTGGCATCTTGTTTGTCAATAGCACAAATGTGCTCACCTATCCATGTTGTAAAACTACAGGTATGTTTACCAATGTAGAAGGCCCCACGTGGGCAAGTTGCAAGATATACAATTCCAGAGGTGTCACAATTAACAAATGATTTACTGTAAACTATCTTGCCATTCTTTGGATTGATAAGCTGCTTCACCTGTGAAACTTGACAGTATTTACACCTGCACATCAAAAAGTACTAGTAAGTAAGGAGAAGCAATTGCTCATTGTTAGTTACTGGTTCAGATATTTCTGAAGGCAGTGAACTAATTTATGATTGATGGTTGTGGCCCTTCTGTAAACCAACACTGGCTGTGAGGATGCCAATTTTTCTAACCCCTTCACTGTACACAAAACTGACCAATGCTTCCTCACAATTTCCTCTATAACTGAGGGTTGTGCACTGTATTGGATAATGAACATTGCTTTCTTCTCCATATGCTGTCTAGATGACTGCTTTACCAAAAGGTCTGATGGCTCACAAGAAACTGCAGCAGCCACTGTTTCTTCAGTCAAAGTGCTAGTATAGCCTCTCTCAATACACTTCTGGGGAAAGTTCCTCAGACCTCTGTTCAAAAGATCCTGCAAGGGTGTAGTTTTGCTTAACCCTAAGGAACTGAGACTTAGGGATGTTCTTCACGGTAACACAGCTGCTATGAAAGTTAGAAACATTGTCAGAGATAGGTGGTTGATCCACACACAAGATGAGGAATGTGGAACGCTTATAGGAGAAATACTAAGAATTTCCTTTAAAAAGGGTACAGCCTCAGGGACCACCTGACATATAGCCACTATGATGTCACTGCTATGAATGACAGTACTCATATCCCTCGGAAAAGATGACATTTACAGTTGCACACACTGCAACATGTTCTGTTTTACTGCCATAGGACCCACATTCACTCACAAAATGGCACTACACATGAGCTTAAACAGTACATAGATTGTCTGACTGAATTTGTTGTGTATGTCACATGGTGTATGCTTGGGTTGATTTAAGTTGTCAGGACTGTTAAAGCTCTTAAGTGCCACACCCAGGAGCATGTGGGTACTACAAGTAACAAAAACGTGAACACTGTTCTGAGTGTACACTTTAATGAGAAACATAATTCTTAACACCAGGGGCCTTCACCTTAGGGCACTTGAATGAATCACACCCTCTGCACAGAGGGGATAGGTTGAAATGTATGTTGCATAAAGAAGTATAGTGAAGTTGGGAGCACTGGCACCTGGTGGTCTTACTGATCAATTTGACCATAAACATTTTCTCTGAGTACTTTATACCTTACATATCAATAACTGTGAAAAAATATGGTCATCCTGTTACTTAAAATCTCTCTACTTAGACAGCTGTCATAAACTGTATAAACTTATTCTTGATGGACAAGTATTATATGCAACAGCTATCATGTCTTTTCTGTCTCCTATCTAGACCATCAGCTTCTCCCCCACTCCACACTATTTTTTGCTCTCTGGCTTTTTCTGCTAATGGCATGGTTTTTATTGTGTGGACAACATAAACATCAGAAACATTCCTAAAACTATATAATGCATGTTTGGTGTCACTACTTTTTCTCTCACAATACTGTATTTCTGTTTTTTATGGCCCTTGTCTTTTCTGTTTCGATCCACTTAGAATTGTGATTTAATAAGTTTATAATTTGCCATTGTGGATCTTTTTGGTCTAGTTTAGTATGTCATGTAATAGTTAACAGTGAAAATGGAAGTTAATATCAGTTTTTCAAGAAATATCTCTCTGTACATATGAGGTAAGCTGTTTTGCATTCAGTTTTTGTAACATTTGTTTTCCAAATTTTACAGTTGGGTATATATACATCACTGTCACTCACCATCTGTCCATTTTTGTATTTGAAATTGACCAATGGACACTTCAATGCACTGTCACTTGGGATATAAATGAATTGTCAGTGATGGAAGGCACCCTCCCCCCCGATGAAGATGTGAGTGCTACATAGGGATGTTTTCATGGTCTCGCAATCTTTATATGGGCAAATAAAAAATCCTTGGACCTCAGTTGCTGTGTGGCCAGTTTCTTTTTTTGTTTTCTGTCCTGTTCATATGCTGGTGCACCTTTGTGGGCAGTTTTGAACACCCCACCATAGCCTCTCTGGACTGCTCTACATATTTGGAGGAAACACTCTCTAGGTTAAAGAAATCCTCTGCATCTGGAAAGGGCTTTTTGGATTGTGCTATTAGTCATTAAAACACTCTGTGTTACCATCTCTTGTGAAGTATGCACTGGTTTATAAACTAGATAAGCCATTACTACTAAATGATTAAAATTCTATTGACCGAATCTATGAAGTAAAATAAATGCTGAGTTGGTTACCATCTGTACTCCCCCCTACCACCCTCCTCCCCTAGTCACCCCTGAAAAGGGACTTCTAGTCTCAGTGGGCCTACTGGGTCAACATAATTAAATAAATAAGTCTGTTCTGACAAGCTCAGTCATGATGAGGACACTGGAGGAACAGAACAAATCAGTCCTGTACTTAAATACATTAAGGTGGAGAAGTTGACGTGTTTCAATTTAGAATGGGAGGAAAAAGATTAGGCTGCCTAGGAATATATAAACTGAATTATTGTGGCTTTTGGATTTACATGCTTGATTCAGAAAAATCAGGTATTGAGGATTAGGAAGACATTGTTTAAGTGCCAGTGCGTTGCCTTCCCAAAAAGTTAACTGATATGTGGCAATGATCATAACTTGATGTACTGCAAGGATAAAACGTTTCTCCTCTGGGTCATAAATCATAAGGCTCTCATGCTCGATGACAGTCTTGATTAACTATTTTTTTAAACTCAGCTTTAGTTCACCCAAAGAAGAAGTTAAAGTGCTAGTGTACTGTAATATGTGTATTTAATTCCTGACAGCATCACCAAGTGTACAGTTTCCTAAGTAATGTTTGTTTTGTAAGAATTTACTCCTTTTTAAAGTAATTGTTACTGTTCTTACCATTTTATTACATTATATATTCTCAGCATTTTCACATCACCATCAAGTAGAAACACTTCAAGAGATGCAGTGGGGGATACTTTGTCAGTTAGCTGCTCTTATTTTAGTCTGTCTGCCAGTCGTATGCATATCAAACTGACACTAGATTTACTTTTATTAGACACTACCAAAGCACCACCAAACAGTTCAAATTTGTACATCTTTAACAGTAAGACATCATCTTCCATCATAAAAAAGTCTAACATGATAATTATTGCTATGTATTACATCAGAACTAAGAAGCAATCTAATGCTTAATAAACAACCTGTACATAGCCGGCCTGGTGGCGCTGAGGGTTGAAGCGCTGGATGCCACACCTCACACCACGCCGGCGACCCATGTTTGGGAGCTAGGATGGGCTGTTGGGGTTGGCAGGGGAGGGAGAGGATCAAGCATCCAGAGAACAGCTCTCCTCTCCCAGGGAGGGAGGACTGGCACTCCTGTTGAATGACTGCCACCAAGTGGAGGCCTGAGGGCAGTGCAGGTCTGAGGATGCCAGTGACGGGAAGGTGCTGCGGGTCTTCCGAAGATGAGCATGCACCTCAATGCATGCCATTGGGCTGTGTGTGCCCCAGCAGGGGAATGGGAGAAAAAAACGGTGGGAAAAAACCCTCTGGCTGCAGGATGACGGCTCGACCATTCGCTGACCAGGCACACTCAGACCAGGCAGAAAGGTAAGTCCAGATGATTCTGGGGTGACGGGGCTGGGAGAGTCACTTAGAAAGGGGCAGCCGGAGACATAAGTAGAATAAAATGTATATAGAAAAAAATAAACAACCTATACATGACAGTGAACCCACAACCACCCAACCTCAAACTCACATGCACAAGAAATTGCTTGACAAATGTATGAATTCCAAATCATAAAAATAATTTGTATTTTACACGGACACAATTGTGTCAGAAGATAACATACCATGGGGACATGGCTCGCCATCAAGCAAGATGGCCACCTAAACTGAATCTCTTCCTCAAGATCAACAAAACCCTCTATCATCCACAGGCAGGGCACATTCTACTTGAATATAAACATCATGATCTGAATCAACAACTGACCAGCAACAGTGTAATGAAAAATCCTTCACCAGGGACTTCAAGTTAACCACCACCACCATGGCTTTTACCAACAGGAACCAGGGAAAACCTGTTTCTTACCTCCTCCTTTGCAAAAGGTCAAGAATGTTAACACAATAACTGTGGGTAGAGTGCCCCTTCAGAGACAGACTGCAAACAGAGTCCAGCAGAAATAGTAGAAGTACAATAAGGGTTTTCACAACTATGCAGATGACACCCAGTTGTACTTATCCTTTGCATCTGGAACATCTGATGCTGTGGATGTACTTAATAACTGCCTGTCCAGAATCAATGACTGGTTGTCCTCTAGCTGGTTGTGACTCAGTCCTGATAAGATGGAGGTCTTGGTAGTGGAACAAGTCTGTCAGCGTGATAGGAGTGACTCTGGTGCATCAACAGGTTTTTTTATTGGGCTACACCATTGAAGGCCTCCTCTAGGGTACGAGATCTTGGTGTGTTCCTAGATGACAGACTGACATTTGAGCCTCAGGTGTCATCCATGGTCCATAGCGACCTTTACCATCTCAGGAACATTGCCAGATTCAAATCTCTAGTTTCCCCTGACGTCCTCCCTACTTTGTTTTATGCATTTGTCATGTCCAGGCTTGATTTCTGCAACACTCTATACTTCAGATTCTCTGGAGGTACCTTCCACAGACTGCAGCTAATGCAGAATGCAGCTGCCAGGATGTTAACGGGCCTTTCAAGGTCTTGATATATCACTACAGTGCTGCATAAATTGCACTGGCTGCTGGTCAGGTGGAGGGTTATGTTCTTTTTTTTTGTGACTATGTTTACACCCCCAGCACCGGAACTCTTTTGGGCCGCTCTGCTCACCAGGTCCACTCTACCGCCTTCTGTTGTCCCTGCCTTCTTCAGAGTCATTAATGTCTCCCCAAGCCCCGGGTGGCTATGGGCCCAAGAAGACCAAAGGGGCAGAGGCAGGGAACCAGCGTTGGGCGAGTGGCAGTCTGGCACTCAGAGGGCCGTTACCTATCCAGGCTGGAGGGGGATTTTCCATGATTGTCCCCCAAAACCCCTCTTCCTTCCTTAGCATGGCACTCCCTTGATGCCCTGGCACATGGCAACCCTGCCAGCGTCTGCCACGCTCACCCTGACATGCAGTCTGCATCCTGCAGTGCCCACGCTCTCCACTGGGGGTCGCTGGGATGCCGGACAGGCCCACCACCCACCACTCAGGAGATGAGAGCAGCCCATCAGATGCTCAATTCTCTCCCTTCCCCGCTGACCCTAAGTGTCTGAGCTTACTCTGAACTCAGGTCGCCGGCGTGGCGTGAGGTGTGGTGTCCAGCGCCTCAACCTTCAGCACCACCAGGCTGGCTCGAAGGTCATCTTCAAGATGGGATTACTCACCTTTAAGGCACTACATGGACTTGGTGCTGGCTATCTGTCTGACCTACTAACGCTGGCCACCACAGTTCACTCCCTCCATTCCTCGGCTAGGGGCCTCCTGACTATTCCACGAACAAGGCTGAAAACATATTGGCGACAGGGTGTTTAGTGTCACCACTCCTGTCCTATGAAATTCTTTTCCATCCTCTGTAAGGGAGACCCATTCTGTTGAGGTTTTTAAGAGCTGTCTCAAGGCACACCTCTTTTCACTGGCCTTCCCGGACTTTGAGTTTTGAGATTTGGGTCTGTTAATTTGTTACTTCATATTAGACAACTGTTCCTAGTTTGGCTTCTCTGTCTCGAATTTATGTTATTAAGTATTTAGATTAGTATTATGATTAATATGTGTTCATATGTAGTTTTGTTAATTATATTTTTGTATTATGTTGGTATGTTTTTAACTGTAAGGCACCCAGAGCCCCCAGGATGGTATTGGTAGAACTAACATGTGTATTGCCTTGCCTAGAATTGCCATTTTAAATAAAACAAGCAGTCACTGATTCTATAAAAACAGAAGCTTTATTAAAACACCACAAGTATTTACAACAGGATTTATGTGCAGTCAGACAAAAGGATTAGTTTACTAGAAATTAAAATAAATGGAAGTTATACAAGACAGGTTGCAGACAGAAGAATCTGAGCAATTTTCACTTTATAAACATATTCATTTACTTGCTGCTGTCTGAAGAAAACACTATTCCCTAAGCTGTCTTTCTTACCAGACCTCTAGCTGCAGGGCTCTGTCATTTCAGATGTTCCAAGTACAAGAAGAAGAGTTTTCCCTTCAGCCCCTCAATGTATTTCTTACTCCTGTGGGAAGGGGTCTCATTCTCTTCGAGTGACAGTTCTGTGCTGTCCCAGCCCCCTTTGAGGTGTGTGTGTGTGTGTGTGTGTGTGTGTTTGTGCTCCCACCCTTCAGCACCTCCTTACTAACAATACGAAATGCACCTGGGTCCTTTGTCCAACATGGGAACATCTCCAGGAAGCACTCCTCTGGGGTTATTGCTTTATTGCCTTCTCCCTAGCCTTCCTGTTAGCTTTCCCATGAGAACATCAGTCCTTCCACCCTGGCTGACATAAGCTGCCATATACTGTACTACTTGATCATGTAATCTGGTAGCCATCTGGGTCCTGAAGCAGATGCATATTCAGAAAAGAATGAATGAATCAAAAGAATACTGGCTCTGGTCCCCTATCCCACCACAAACAAGTCAATCCTATTTTGTATTTGTAAACTGACTGTTCTGCTATGTGGCAAAAGTGCAATCCAGTATATCATCCTAGTTAATACACAGCAACTTCTTGGAACAACCATAAGCTCCCAGTTTTCAGCCCTGACAGATGTGCAGCAAATTACAAAAATGCTGGCTCAGGTACTCCTGGACACGGCTGCATTTAATCTCATGGCAGTCACCAGCCAATATCATCCATGAACTTACAGAACTAGGTGGATGACTTTCATCAGTGGAACACCACCTCGTATCCTTAGAAGAAACCATGGATTACACACAACCCCAGATTCGAGAACAAGCTTCGACTATCTGCTACTTGCTACAAAAGTCAGTGACTTGGAGAAGCAAGCAAGCCTCAACAATATGCATATAGTTGGTTTCCAAGAGGGGGAAGAAAACCCAGACATGATACACTTTCTATAATATACTTTACCTCAACTCTTAAATGCACCGGATTGCCCACCCATTCAATTTGTGCTAGCACACAGGAGTTTGGCCCCAAAACCTAAACTGGGACACCTCCCTGGCCTATTATTGCAAAACTACTTCACTTCCTGGTTAAGGAGAACATTTCTATGCCTCTCCTGAAATCAGGGCCTACGGGTATGGCAAGGCCATACTATCATGTTTTCCAGGAATTCTCAGTAAAGCTGTTCCACAGGCTTTGGGCATTTACAACCACCAGAAAAATGCTAGCACAGCTCGGCTACCAGTACAGCATGTGCTATCCCACCATGTTGTATGTCCACTATAACAGGATGCAACAATGCCCTGCATCCCTTGAAGATGTGGAAGATTTTCAGACTACATTGACCCTCCTTACTGTGGACTCAGCCCCACTGCATTCTAACCCAGCACCAGAATCTGAATCCCAAAGAAATCCCCCTTCTTGCACAGATAAGGCACCAAAGCCTCCTACTTCAGCAGACCATCTTTGGCAACTGGTTAGAAATGAAATTGGCAGGCAGAGGAGCTGTGGAGCCAACAGAAAAGACACCCAAGGAGAACTGGCCAGGTCCCGCAGTTGCAGCAGAAGTTCTGTCTCTTCAGCTTCATTGGCTAGTTCAAGAATTCCCTCCACTCCTAATCACTTTGTGGCCCTGGTAATAAGAACATAAGAATGTGCCAGCAGAAACAGACCACCTGATCTATCTAAGTCTGCTTGAGTGTGCAGCTATCACCACTAGTTTGCAGCTGCCCCACCCCACCTTTGTCATCCCAATGCCACCCCCCACCTCCCCCAACCTCACTCTCCCCTGTTCCCTGTCCCATGCCCTTTTGAAGCTGTTCACAGATTTACATGATATCACCCATTCTGGTAGGGTGTTCCATTTTGCTACCACCCTCTATGTGAAATAGTGTCTCCTCATTTCCTTCCTAAATCTTCTCCCCCTATTCTTAGCCCGTGCCCCCGGTGAACCTCCCCTCCTTAACTTAAAGACCCTATCTGCCCCATCCTTATTGATCCCCTCAGATACTTGAATGTCTCTGTCATGTCCCCCTGTCCCTTCTATCCTCCAAGGTGTACATATTCAGGTCTCCCAGCCTACTGTCATAGTCACTCCTCCATTCCACATATCATCTTTGTTGTTCTCCTCTGCAATCCCTCCAGTAGCCTGATATCACGCTTTAGGTATGGCCTCCAAAACTGCACACAATACTCTAAGTGTGGCCTTACCAGTGACCTGTGGAGGGGCAAGATCACCTCTCCTTGCCTGGATGAAAACCCCATCGCTATGCACCACAGCATTTTGTTTGCTTTTGAAGCCGCTCTCCTGCACTGGGCAGTGTTGTTCATAGTCCCTGTTATCATTGCCCCTAGGTCCTTCTCCTTCTCCTCCTCAGTGATCCCCAGCTTATCCCCCAACCCAGCCAGTATTCTGTCCTTGGGTTCTTCACCCCAAAGTGCATAACCTTACACTTCTTTGCATTGAACCCCAGCTGCCACCTCTCTGACCACTCCTCTAGCTTGCATAAGTACCCCTGGAGCTGCTTCAATCCCTCCTCTCCATCCATCACTGCTCTGATTTTGGTGTCGTCAGTGAACAGACACCTTACTCAACACCCCATGTGCAATGTCTGATAAAAAGAGCCCATACAATACTGGTTCCAACACAGAGCCCTGTGGCACCCCACTCATCACCGGCCTTGGAATTAAGCGCTCCCCTCTCACCACTACCAGTTGCAGCTTGCCACTCAGCCAACTTGTAATCCAGTTCATCATTTTTGCAACTACCCCTACACCAGTTAGCTTCTCCTCAAGCCGCCCATGAGGCACTGACTCGAAACCTTGCTGAAGTCCAAGTAAAGAGCATCCACCGCATGACCCTTATCCAGCTCACCTGTCACCCAGTCATAATATTATATGAGGTTGGTTTGACAAGACTTCCCTGACACAAACCCATGCTGCCTCACATCATGGAAGCCATTGTCCTCCAGGTACAACACCAGTCTTTCCTTTAGTATCATTTCCATGAGTTAGCACACTATGGAGGTGAGACTTACTGGACGATAATTACCCGATTCATCCCTTGACTTGCTCTTGTGTAACAGTAGTACATGTGCCATCCTCCAGTCCAGTGGCACACATCCCGACTCCAGTGAGGTGCTGTACAGATCTGCCAGTGGCTCCGCCAACAGCTCCGCCAACTCCTTCAGCACCCTGGGGTGGATACCATCCGGCCCAGGTGCCTTGTCTACCTTCAGTGCCCTCAGTCCCTCTAGGACTCTACTTGCCTCAATTCTTCCATCTGTCACCTCCTCTCCCCCTGTCCCCACGCTCACAGCCCATGCTGGTAGTGGACCCCACTTTCTTGTGTGAATACTGAGCAAAAGTATTCATTCAGTTCTTCTGCCTGCTCCTCCCCCTTTTCCATCCACTCCCCACCACTTTTTATCTTCACCATTGTCTCCCTGCACTTTCTTTTCTCCCTGAGGTATCTAAAAATGTCCCCCCCCCCATTAATTCCCTGTGCTAATCTCAGCTCTGGGCCTTGGCTTCTCTCACTTTTTTTAGTCACCTCCCTGGACCATTTTGCATATTCCTCCCTGTCCACTTCCTTCCCTGTCCTACTAAACCTCTGGTGCATCACTCGTTTTGCCCTCAGCACCTCCACAACCTCGCTGTTCAACCAGTATGGTTTTCTTGCTCTGCTCCTCTTACTCTGTGCCTTGGTGCAGGCTTCTGTTGCCTCTGTAACCCTATATTTAATAATATCCCATTTCTGCTCCACGTCCATCTCCTGTTTTATGCCCTCCAGTTTCCCTTTCAGTACTTTCTGCATCCTCCCAAAGTCCACCCCCTGAAGTTTACCACCCAAGTAACTGATTTCTCTGGCTCCCCGGACATCGTGATATTAAACCACACCGTTTGATGATCGCTGTCAGCTAGTGTGTCTACTACCTTTATTTCACTCACTGCTTCCCCATTCGACAATACCAGATCTAAAGTGTTCTTTAGCCTAGTAGGTTAATTAACCAACTGTGTCAGGAGACCCTCCTGGATTTCATCCGGGAGCACTTGTTCCCTAGGACTGGAGGTGACCGGAATGCTGCAGTCAACCTCCGGTAAGTTGAAATCCCCCACAATGACCACCTTCCCTTTTCTACATACCTTATTGATTTGTCCCACTAACTTCTTGACAAGCTCCTCAGACTGGGACGGTAGCATGTATACCACCCTAAACCTCACCTTACTACCCCTTGAGTCTAAGAGCTACAGCCAGATTGCCTCTGTTCTCCTTTCTTCTGCCTCGTCCCTTGTGCATTTGATCCCATCCCTTACATAGACTGCCACCCCACCCCACCCCACCCTCCTTACAGTCATTCCTATATAATTTGTATCCTGGATTGCCAGATGCCAGTCCTGATGCTCAGTTGCCCACGTTTCTGTGACAGCTGCAATATCCACCCTCCACATTGCTAAGAGTGCCTATAGCTCAATGGATTTGTTTCCTAGGCTTCTTGCATTCAATGAGACCACCCTCCATAATGCCCCCTTCCCTTCACTAGCCTCCATCTCCTCCCTTCTACTCCCTCCTTTTTTGGCTGCCCCGAGGCCTTCTCTGCTAGTCTGGGGGATAGGCTGTGACTCCACTCTATCGGATACCCACCTACCTGCTGTCCACTTGCCACTCCCCCATCTAGATTAAATCCACCCTTGTTGCAATATACCTCCCCAGTCCTTGCTTTAATACCTGCTTCCCCTTCCCACTCAGGTGCAGCCTATCCCTTGCAAACAGGTTGTTATTATCCCAGCTACTGCCCCAGCCTCACAATCCCATACCCCTTAGTTCAATACCATTCTACCAACCATGTGTTCAACTGTCTAATCCTCTCCTCTCCTTTCTCACTGTGCTTGCGCAGGGTACTGGGAGCACTTCAGAGAAGGCCACAGACTCCCTAATATCCTCACACAACCTTCCCACATCCTCAATCCTCTCCCTTGTTAGCACCATTTCCCCCGCTAGGTCATTTGTCCCCATATGTACCACAGTGTGTGGTTTCTTCCTACCCCTCTTTACGCACCTTAGGATTGCCTGTCCTGTCATGTCTACCTTTAATAATGGTATGGACTCCACCCGTATCTGACTGTGCTGCTCCCCCTTGCTGCCCCATCTGATCCTCTTGTGTATGGAGTCCCTCAACACCAGTATAACCCCTCCTCTTTCCTTGTGCCCGTCGCCACCACCCCACCCAGGTTCTCATTTTTAGAGCCACTCAAGGTGGTGTTTTCACCATGTGCCCCAGTGTCTTCCCCCATCCCTCCCAATTAAGACCCTTCCCCTCCTCCTGCTTGACTGCCAACCTCCCTCTCCCTCCTCACCTCTCTGAGTATAATCTCTCCCCCTGCCACACTATGCTCAATCTCTCTACTATTAATGCGCCTCGCTCCCTTCTTTGTGAGTGCTATCCCTTGTGCAGTCACCTCCTGCATCCTCCTTCCCACGTGTTACTAGTAAAGTAAACATGTTCCCTATCCCCTTTGCCTTACTATGTGTTTTCTCCTCTCTCCTGCCTACTGCTGCTCCTCATTTTCTAGGTCCTACTGGAGTCCAGCCTTCATCAGCTGGCTTCCTGTCTAGTTTGCCCCCTCCCCCCTCCCTTGGCCCACTGTTCCTTCTCTGTGGTACCCCCACAATACTCTCAGATGTCAGCTCTCCTACCGACGCAATCCTCCCCTCATCCCTCAACCTCCCCAGCTCCCTGCCAAGCCATTGAACCTCTTCCTCAAGCCGCATTAGCTTATGTCATATTGGGCACCCTCCCAGCCTCTACAGTATATTCATCCGCATTGCTACCCTACAACCATTGCACCCAACAATCCTACCCATTGGTCACACTACCTATACAGCCTCTCCACACTAACTATCCCTACAGCAAGTAGAATTAACTAATCCTAGCCCAGCCTCTAACAGATTTTTACCTGATATATTCCAGTTGAAGGCCCTCCACAATATGCACCTATCATACTAATCAGCAATTCATTGTGGATACTGTACTCCTATTAGAGACTGAAACCTCTCTCGGAGTTGAAAGAAAACACTGACTCCTCTGGACTCATCCCCACTCACTCCCCCAGCTCATTCTTGGGCCGACTGAGCAGCTATTATCCCTCTCCCTCAGCACAGCTCATAGAGCACAGAAGCTGCAGATTCCCCTCGACAAAAGGGTTGAACTTACTGAACCAGCTTGCCTACTTCTTCAAGTTCAAGTTTCAAGTTTCAAGTTTATTGTAGAAAAACTCTGTTTTAAGCAAGCTCATTCACAAGAAGGTCCTTTGACACAGACAGGTAGTTACAGATTGCATAATCAAAAAAACAGTACAAATTGAAGTACAGAATTATGGGCCAGCATTAACGTGTTGCATAAAATGACAATGACATAGAAAAATACAAGTACAGAAAAAAGGTATAAAGTGCTTGTTTCAGAGTATCAAGGCAGCTAATTTCTAGATAAGTAAGAGGAAGCAGTGGGCTAGGGTTAGATCAGTGAACTAGGATTTAGAAGCAGCTGCACGTATCTTTTATTTTTGCTGTAGCCAACCTTTTAAATAGGCTGACAGGGACAGTACCAGGAAACTTCAGTATGCCTTGGAACTGGTTCCAGATAGTTGGGAATATGCTCGATATGGCCCACTTACCGAGTGAGGTGCAAGTTCTTGGTACATCTAGGAGGAGGAGGTAATTTTTCCTAAGAGAGTGGCGCTATGGGAAATATGGAAAAGGTTGTGAGATAGTTTGGGAGCTTGTTCAGGAGTAGTTTAAGAGTCCAGATACCAGCATGAAACATGTGTCTAATTGAGAGTGATGCCCAGCCAGTGGCTAGGTACAAATCACAATGGTGAGTTTGGTAGGGTAGGTTTGTCATGAACCATATGGCGAGGTGGTAGAGGACATCTAGTTTGTTGAGTCCTGAGGCCACTGCGGAGGAAAAGATTAGATCTCCATGGTCGAGTAGTGGCAAGAAAGTGGCCTGGACCAGCCTAGTTCTGGTATCCAATGGAAAGAGGGATTTGTTACGGAAGAAGAAACCTAGTCTAATTTTTAGCCTGTTTGCCAGAGCATCAAGATGGTCATGAAAGGAAAGCTTGTTGTCTAGCCACATACCAAGATATTTGAATTTGGAGGTTATTTCAAAGAGTTCACCTAGGGAGGTAGTGATGAATTCTTTATGCATGTTTGCAAGTGAAGTGGAGGTGGTGTTTAGGGCAAAGATCATGGCCTTAGTTTTCTTGGCACTGAGGAGTAGTTTGGCATTGATTAGGTTGATTTCTAGTTTTCAAAGTCGGCTTGGAGTACATCCCTCACTTCAGCCAGTGTAGGGCCTGATGTATACAGTAAAGTATCATCAGCAAAGAAATGCAGATGGGACTGGGATATATGTGCATCAAGATTATTAATGTACAGGGAGAAGAGGATGGGACCTAATACGGAGCCTTGCAGGACTCCCCTGACAACTGGGAGGGATGCAGAAAAGAGGCCATCAGCTTTTCCTTTCTGGGTCCTTCCAGATAGGTAGCTGGTAAACCACTGGGCAGCAAGGGTGGTTGTGCCTACTTTTATTAGGCTTGAGACTAACAGATTGTGATCGACAGTGTCAAACGCTTTGCTGAGATCTAAAAATACTACATTAGTAATGTTCTTGGAGTCCATGGCTGTGATCCATTCATTGGTAACTTTGGCTAGAGTAGTGACTGTACTATGGTTGGGCTGGAAGCCAGATTGCACAGGGTTGAGGACTGAAGATGATTCGATATGGAGTTTCATTTGGGAGTAAACTAGCTTTTCGAGAACTTTGGAGAGAACAGTTAAGATTGAGATGGGCCTATAGTTGTTTAGGTTGCATGGGTCCCCTGACTTGAATAATGGGAGGACGTGGGCAGATTTCCAGCAGAAGAGAGCAGTGGCAGGGGAAATGGAAAGATAGAAAATGTGGAGGATGGGGGTCGTGAGGTCGAGATAGCCTAGTTTAAGAAAAAAAGGTTCTAGACCATCGTCCCCTGCACTTTTTTGAATGTCTATGTTAAGAAGTGAATCTTTGACTTCTTTATAGCTAAGTGGGCACAACTGGAGCGGGCGGGTCAAAGTTTGTGAGTCAATGTTATTACAGTCTTGGTTGCTACCACAGGCTGCATAAGGCGAAGAGTCAAAAGCTAGGCCAGCAGTTGCGAATTGATTGTTTATTTCCTCAAGGATTAGGCAGCTGTTTTCCACAGCCCTACCATTGCTGAGGATCTTCAGAGGGATGGAAGGGGCTACAGGCTGACCTTCGATAGACTTGAGTGTCTTCCAGATTTTTGGGGAATTCACTTTCCTGTTCAAGGGTGAAGACATAATAGTGTCTTTGCTTGTGCAAATTTGTTTAACGCAGGTGTTTCTAGCTGCTCTGAATGCTTGCCAGTCAGCTGGGCTTTTGAATTTTCTAGCCTTAGCCCAGAATTTATCACACCATAGGAGTGTAGCCTTGAGATCTGATGTAAACCATGGGTTGAATGTTTTACCCACCTTGACTTTGATCAAAAGGGCATGCATGTTGGCCAGCACGGTGAGGTTGTCGTTAAGCACAGTTACCACCTCAGCGATCATTTTGGCAAGGTAGAGGTCTTGCCATCTAATTTTTATCAAGTTGGATAAGTAGTTTGATGCATTAAACTTGCAAAAGGACTGCTTAGTTATGAGTGCTGGTTGCTGTCGGGCTATAATTTGTGATCTTGTACAAACAACCATCCCATGATCACTCATGTCATTGTAGAAGACTGTAGAGTGAAGAATTTTGTGGGGATGCATAGAAAGTATGACATCAAGGAGAGAAATGTTGTCGGTATTGGATGTGTTGTTTCTGGTGGGTTCACCGACTAACTGGGCTAAGCTGACTTCGTCACAGAAGAATTTTAGGCTGTGCGACTTGGGGATAAGCCAGTCCATAATAAAATCCCCAAGTATTAAAGTTTCAGTGTTGGCAGAGGTGATTAAGGATTTAAGTATGGTGAGGATGTCAGTGCCACCAGATGGGGGGTGATAACCACCAATAATAGTGCGACATTCAGTGGATGGAAGGTGTGATTTGAGAGAGACAATTTCGTACTCCTTAGGTTTAGATTTACAGTGAATATTACTGACTGTAAACTTAGATTTAGTGTAGATGGCCACACTACCCCTCTGGCTTCCCTATCTGCCCTGTGCATATTGTAACCAAGAAGGGAGACTAGTTGATCACTGTTTGACTTTTTGAGCCAAGATTTGGTTATAATAATGAGGTCTGGCTCAGTATGGGCAGCCCATACTTGGAGCTGATATAACTTTTTTGCGAGGCACAGTATGTTACTAACATACTAACATACTAAAATGCCAGCAGAATAGGCCTAATGGTCTTTTGTGTCTGCTCGTTTGGTCAGCCCCCACCCTGGGAGCTGACCTTGCTGCCCCCTCGCCCTCTCTGGTTTCTCCTTTCCCAGTCCCGGATATTCTCGCTGCACAGGACTTTGCTTCCAGAATCCATCCTCTGTACCTGTCCCACCCCCTCTTGAACCCCTCCACCGTCTCTGCCTCCATCAGCCCCCTGGGCAGCGTATTCCATGGCTCCACCACCCTCTCAGTGAAGTAGCACCTCCTCCTTTCTCCCCTGAATATTGACTAACATTAACTTAAGTCTGGGTGCAGATGCAAATTCTGTGGGAGATGCAAGTGGTAATGGGGTCCAGGGTTTAGCTCCATGTTACCTGAACAGAGAAGGAGCAAGAGAATCAGTTTATTGATACAGTTTTTGCAGGATAGGAGTGCTTTTTTCCCTTGCGACCTTCCGCAAGGTGATGATGGGTGCGAAGTAATGCTAGGGCCACAGTGAAGAGACACTGAGGCGAGTGCTCTGATTGACATATATAAAGGGGGCAGAAAGTGTAAAGGTGAATGATATGGGCTGAGAATAAAGGGAGGTGGACATACTAAATAAGGGGAGGTACAGTGGAATGAGGTTCCGGTTACAGGATTGGAAATTTCCAGAGGTGGACCTGATCCTTGTTCTTTGTTGTGGTGAGCCGCTATGGATAAGGTGGTTAGGAATAAGAAAAGGCTTGAGTATAAGGTGCGTGCCATGGCACCTCAAATACGAGTGCTAGGAGAGTTATGGACACAGTAGGTTAAGTGGATAGGAGAAGACAGGATTAGGAAGTGTCGTGCCTGCCACAGACAGCAAACCTGGTTTGCAGATCTGTAGCTCTAAGGAGGAGTAGAAGCACACAGAATGATTGGGTAGAAACTTGGCCGGGTGTAGCCAATCAATCAGTATCAATCAGTCAGTAGAAGAGGGAGGGGGAAAAGACTGATGAATAGTGATAGACTGACCACACAATAAGTGAAATGAGACAGGAATTGTATTGTATTGGGTTGGATTGGGTAAGTGTGCTTATAACTGGGCCCTCTAGTGGCTAAAAGATATAATCTGCTAATGAAAAAGTCAGCACTTTGGGGGAGAACCCGCAGGGAAGTTGGGGGGCACTGCAGCAGCCTCAATGGGACACATAGGTCAGGGTGCAGCCCACAGACTTACAGCTCTAAGAGAAGGAGTACAGGGCTCAGGGCAGATAGCATCACTCTACCTTAAAAACTCTCTCACTTCTGGTGAGTAATTTCTCTCACTTCTCTCACTTCTGGTGAGTAATTTCTACACAGTTTGACTTGCAGCCCACTGGAAGCACAGCTCCAATGGCCCCATCTTCAACCCAGAGAACCCAGGTCTCAATGTGTTTTTGCTACCCAGACTTCCATGTTATTGCTATTTAAAACTGATTGATTCAGCATGTTTCACCCTTTTTGGATTTCTGCAGCAGGAGGAGATGTTGTATTGGCATTTTTTGCACCTTTCAGCTCAATCAGCACTCCACTGCCATGATGCTTCCAGCGGGAGGTCTGGCTTTAATGCTACCAGTCTTTCTGGGTAAACATACACCCTGGGGGCTCTCACCTGCTCTGTGATAGAGCACCCCTTTTCCTGACTATCATACATGCAGGAGGAGTACCTGCAACTAAACACAGGTCCCAGAACACATTACGTGGGAACTGCTTCATTTCAAGTATCTCTCCTGGCTCTGATGTCCCCTTCCTAAACTAGGAGATCCTAGGGTTCAGTTTGTTTTTTGCTGCATAGACTTTTATGTTGTTACTGTTTACAAGTGTTTGATGCAGCATGTTTTAATCCAATTTGGATTTCTGCAAAGGAAGGAGATGCCGACCTGACATTCTTTGCTTCTCTTGGCTTAACCAGCATTCTACTGTCAGGACATTTCCAACCGGAGTACTGACTTCAATGCTACCAATTTTCTGGGTCTAAATAACCCCCAAGAGCTCTCACCCCCTCTGTGACAGAGCAATACCTTTCTCAGCTCTCAGAAGTGCAGGAGGAGTACCTGCATTTTGACCCAGGTACAGGACACATTTCATGGGAATTGTTTTATTTCAAGTATCTTTCCCCTGTCCTCATTCTGTTCCTCTAGATACTGTCTACAACCTCTTGAGAAAGCCTCCTTCAGAAATACACAGAAAGAGAACTTTTTTTTGTTATGATCCTGTGACATTCATGACCAGTCTAAAGCAGCGGAGAACCAACATCTACTCCTGCTGTTTTTTCCAGCACCTGGTAGTAAGCCCCTGTCCTGACTTGCAGGGTCAGTTTATCAGCCCTATTTATGGGCCTCCTTTCCGTTTTATTACAGTCACTCCAATGGTTATTCTAACAATGTTTGGTACTCCATTTACAAGTTTATCTCCACTCATGTACTTCATCCATCGACACAAATTTTTGAGTGCCTAACAGTTTTGGGGGTATATAATCTGTTTAAATCAAGCGCTACACATACAGCACCCGTAACGGTGAGAAGGAATGTAAGCCTTATATGTTATGGCTCCCCCATCCCCTTCCCACCCTACTCTTTATGTCCTGAGACAATACACCCATAACCATTACAGAACCACAGCCCAGTGTTTTGACAGGGACACACCCCCACACTATGACCCCTGGCCATACATCATACAGTTTGGAGGGTAATATCCCCCCACTTCTCCTCACCCTGCTCCCTGCACTCTCTCTCTGCTATATTTCTTCTAGCCCCCCATATTCCCTCCTCCCATGGAAGGGAACCGCCCTCTGCTGCCAAGGGCTACTATTCCTTCCCACTCCCCCACAACACCTTGCATAAACTGGATTGGCTTATTTTACGCATACTGATGTTTTATCCTACAGTACACATATTTTATGTTTCAACCTTCCCACTCCTACATAATGTTTATGAGTTCAGACTGTTTCTGTTTCTTAGATTGCCATACTCAAGATCAGTTCTGGACATCATCCCAGATTTGAATCCCTGTCCCACTGGCTCAAGGATGGTGGCCAGCCTTAGGGGACTCTCTTCCCACTGTGATATATTATACCTGAATGTGTCCCTACCTCTTTAGTTAGGGAGAGGCACAAATATATTTACAAGTTTTCTGATCCTATTTACTGTTGTATTCTCATTGTTCTGTATTAGTGCTTTGTTAAATAGCAGACCATTTTTGAGAGTTATATTTGTTGTACCTAGCACAATGTACTCGGTGAACTGTTTTGGGACCCATTGGCAACATATTGCCATGCACTGTATACAGGCTGTATGACCCCCTTAACATCTTGCTCCTTAGTCATTATGCTCTCCTTACATGACAGACATGATTACACACACCCGCATGTTTCCTCTTTCCTGTACCTCCAAGCCCCATGGCTGACCTGAAATGTGTGGCCTGGAATGCACAAGGGCTGAACTCCCCTATCAAACATAAACAGGTCTTTTCACATCTCAAGCAACTGCATGCAAATATAGCCTTCTTACTGGAGATCAAAATGGTTTCATTGGAAGCCACAAAACTACGTAGGGATTGGGTAGGCCTTCAAGACAAAGCTGTACCCCTACAACCAAAAGAGGGTCTCCATAATAATCCATAAATCCTTAAACTGGACTATACAGAAGAAAGAGCAGGATGTCAAAGGGCACTGGATGCTAATACAACTTGTCATCCCACAGGGAGCCTTAATCCTAGACTACGCCTACAGGCCAAACACTGACAATCCAAGTTTTTTCCCATGTGTTCTGTCAAGCACTCTAGGAATGTGACCCCCTTAATGCCCTGTCTGCTAGGAGGGGACTTTAAAACAACTATCTCCCTGGATCTTGACAGATCCATGCAGACTACCGAGCCACATCCTGGAGAGTTCAAAGCTCTGATAAGTATTATGAAAGAACTCTCTCTTACTGTCATAGGAAGATCCCTCAGCCCTACAGCCAGCGATTTTACCTATATTCTCCTGTCCATGGATAGGCCAGCAGATTGAACATGCTCCTGGGATCTCTCTCCTCCTTGTTCAAAAGGTGCTAACTTGTGACATAGAACCCTTGGTCATAACTGATCATGCCCTGTTCTCCTTAATGGTGATTTGCAGTCTGGAAGCCCCCAGATCCTCACAATGGAGACTAGATCCTCTACTCTTGAAGGATAAGTCTTTTTTGTGTATTGGTCACTGAATAGGCCACTAGGTACTTTCAAGAAAATGATCCAGGGGGTCTCCACAGCTACCCTCTGGGAGGCTTTTAATGCTACCCTTTGGGGCATCATCATGGGTTATGCTGTCAAATGTAGATGGAAAGGCAAATCGCACTTAAAGCACTAGAGGTAGCCATAGCCCCAAATGACTGAGAATACAAAACTGTTTCCACCATGACACAAGCAAAAGCCCTCCTAGCAGATGTGATGGGTATCTGCCACCAGCTGAATTCTTTGCTTGCTTGACAGGCAGAACTAGCCCTTCTCCACACCAGACATATATATTGGGAAGGGGGGACGGGGTGCCTATTACCCTACCAACTGAGAAAACAACAAGCTGCTCACCACATATCCATACTCCATGACACTATAGGGACCCACCGCCAACACATGCCAGTAGCTATCGAAGATATAATGACCAAATTCTAAAAACACTGTATAACTCCTCAATGATGGGAGAGAACACCAAATTGACACCTTTTTGTCCAAACTACCCCTCCCTCAACTTTCCCCTCAACACAGAGATTCCCTAGAATCCCCACTTACCCTATCAGAGATTCAGAAGGCCATCCACTCCCTGAATAAAAATAAGTCTCCGGGGGGGCGGTATCCCGAAGATCTTTATGAACATCACAACCCTGTTATAACCCCAATACATCAAAGAACGTCTATGTACTCACATCTGTACAGATCCCTCTAACCAACTCTTAGAGAAGCCATAATAATGGTTTTCCCCAAGAATGGTAAGGGCCCTCACTTCCCCATCAACTACCGTCCCATCTCGTTGACTAACATGGACGCAAAGACCCTGGTGAAGGCCCTCACACTCTGCATGGATCAGACTCTTCCCACACTTATACACCCAGCCCAAGCAGCATTTACAAAGGGTAGACTAGCTTCAACCATATTTACTCTTATATCTCCACCATCATAATTTCCAATCAGATCCCCAACTCCTACTGCTTCCATCACCATTGACTTTTAAAAAGCATTTTATTCCAAGGAACATGGATACCTTCTGAAAGTACTTCAGTGCATGGGCTTTGGACCTTATTTCTCTGCCTTGGTGCAAACCTTTTATCAGGCCCTTGTGGCATTCATGGTTGCTTACCAATTCCACTCTGTCAGCTCCCTTCTGTTTATAAAAAGTCACTCAACAAGGATGCCCTGTATCCCCAATGCTATCTGTTCTGTTTATTGAACCCATGGCTATTGCCATCTGAAAACTCACCACCTACACAGTATTCCTATTGCAGGGTAGACCTTACGGATGAACCTGTATGCAGATGACCTCCTGGTATTGCTGTTTGAAGCCCCTTTGGGCCTACCTCATGTTCTATCTCATCTTAGTACTTTTTTCTCACTCTCAGGCTTAAAAGTTAACCAAAAAAAAAATCTAGTTTTACCTCAACATGCTAAATACACACCTACCCCATTTGTACAGGCAGGCCTCAGGTGGTCCCAATCCTCCATCAAATATTTAGTCATTCATCTCTCAGCAGACCTTTCTAAACTCCCAACTCTTAATCTTGCCCCTCTGCTTCAGAAATTAAAAGAAGACTTTGACAGCTGTCAAAAGCTACGTCTCTCTTTAGCTGGCAAGATCTCTGTGGTCAAATTGTTGTCTGTCCACAGAATCTTTCATTGCCTCCCTCACTTGCCTTTAAATCTATCCCCAACCTGGTCTGCCAGAATTGATACACTAGTTGGCTCCTTTTTGTGGGCTGGGCCAATGTCAAGAGTTATGAGAGTCAAACTATGGTCCCATTGGACAGAAGGGGGTCACAATCTCTCTTGAATTCAAGGGTATCATACAGCCTTCTTAGGAGCACAGACCAGTCAATGGTTCTCCCACTCTACCACCCCCCCTCAGTCTGACTCAACATTTAAACCCTACTATGTTCACCCACCTTGCCAATAGCCTACATATACACTTCCCTCCCTCGACTTCTGCATTAATGGAGCACTCTCTTGGCATCCATACAGACATGGCACTGGCTGTCTGAAACTACCAAATACTTCCTTATCCCAAAGGCATGGCTTCCTCTTTGGGGTGACCAGATGGTCCACATCGACTGCCAGAGTATACATTGGTCTACCTAGTTACATAAAGGTATAACACACCTAAAAGACCTCTTGACCCCAGGCACCTTACCATTTGACACCTTCATCAATTTAAAGTCTCAACATTCTCTCCATGGAGGTTCTTACAATTGAGAAGTACATTGTCTCACTTTCTCAGATCTCCTCACTGGCAGGGCTCACAATCACCAAAATTAAATATTCAACCCTGGCTGACTAAAGCTAGAGGCTGAGTGAATGTACTGTACTCCCAGATTCATAAATCCATTCCTGACCAAACTTAGAAAGCTCGCAGTTACTGGACATCTGCTCTAGGCTCCCCCATTGCCTCTCAGGATTGGGAAATCTCCTGGCGAGTGGGTAACATTGCTTGTATGGCTAGCAAAAGCCTAAATATGCAAAACAAGTTCCTTCACAGGATATACTGAATGCCAGTTAAACTGTGTAACATTGGCCTCCTCCCTCAGGACTTTTGCTAGTGCTGTAATTCCCCAGATGGTGATCTTTTTCATATACTCTGGAGCTGCCATTCCATTCAAAATTACTGGAAAGAGATACTAGCTGCCTACAAATCAGTAATGGGGAACTCTGTACCATTGATCCCCCAACTGCTAATATTGGGTATACATGCCCCTCACATTCACTATTTGGACCCTTTGGTATGTTGGAGCATTCAGGCTGGGGTGGAGGCAAAATGCTTGCTTCTCAAGAGATGGTGAACTACAGATGTGCATCAGATACAGGAGTGGCTCTACTCATTCCAACAAGTGGTGATACGCTCCAGAATGTCTCATATAGAACAGGTCACTCAGCACCATTATTTTGATATGTGGGCCCCCTATATTTCTTCGCCCCTTAAAGTGTAAAGTGGACCCAAATGGGCCCATATCTGATCCTTTCTCTTTTGTTATACCAAGAAAGAACTATGTTGCCTGTTTCAGACTATTTTTTGATTTCGTATTCATGTCTGATAATGCATGCACTGTAAATGGACGAATGCAATGGTACTGTAATGTTCCCTTTTTTTCACTCGTCAATAAAAAGTATTAACTGTAAAAAAAGTAAACATAGTACGTAGTTAATACATGTAGTTAATACAGCAGAAGGAACTGAAAAAAAAGTATTGGTTCCAAGTTTCAGGATGAGAGCGGTGTAGAGCAGATGCCATGCCAACACCACACAGCTTCACTAAACACTGCCTTTTGTGTTGGATTATACTATTTTGAAAGACTGCATATCTTTTTTTTATCATATTGGGAGCATGGGACAGGCAGGACACAGACATACCAGTAGCTCTCAGACCATACCAGTTCTACTAAGCCATGCTAAGACCTCATAGGTAATTGAAGCTCTCTCTTTAATCTATCTGCATTATTTCCTAACTTGGATTACCAGTACTAAAGGAGGCAGCATTACAGAATTTTAGACTGGCCAATGGTAAAAAAAAGCAACATCATAAATTGTGGACGTTTGCTAGATATGGTGCTGTAGTTTCAGTTTTAACTATCATGCTGCAGTTCACTGTGCTCTTATTTTTTTCAAATCAGACAGAAACTCTAAACACCTCAAATGGTGTGGTGCTGCCAACACCCACTCACTCTCTAATACTCAACACTCTTCACACACACACACACACACACACACACACACACACACACACACACACATAGGCTAAAGCTGAATTAACACCATATTTCATTTATGTATCTGGGAAAACTGAGCGCTACACTGTCAGATGGTCACCAGACAATAAATTAAAGACCTAGTGGAATGATTTGATGTAAACCAGTTTGCTGTTGCTGTCAGGAGAACATAACACAACATGCATTCTTCTGGTAAACAGCATTTGAACACACGAACATACAAATTTACCAGCAGATAAATGCCTTATGGTCTATTGAGTCTTCTCAAGTGTGCAGCTAGCAACCCTTATACTGCAGCTGCCCGTCCCTTCCCTGACCCTCCATCTTACCCTATCCCATTCCATTTTGAAGCAGTCCACTGTTCTAGAGGATATCACTTCCGCAGGCAGCAAGTTCCACCCAGACACCACACTCTCCATAAAAAGTGTCTTCTCATTTCCCTCCTGAACCTTCCCCCTTCAATCTGAGATCATGACTTCGAGTGTTCCTACCCCTCTTAAGTTGAAAAGTCCCTCCATGCCTGTCTTGTTTATTTTCTTCATGTACTTGAAGGTTTAAATCATATCCCCCGTGTCTCTCCTCTCGTCTCTTCCAGTGAGTACATGTTCAGCTCCCTCAGCCTGCTCAAGTAGGGTATGTCCCCTAGCCCCTGGATCATCTTTTTTGCCCTGTGCTGCACCCCCTCCAGTAACTTAATGTCCCTCTTCAGGTATGGGTGCCAGTACTGTATGCAGTACTGCAGGTGTGATCTAACCAATGACCTATACAACGACAGGATCACTTCCCCTCATCTTGAAGATATACCCCTGGCAATACAACCCAGCATTTTGTTGGCCTTTGCAGCTGCTTTCCTGCATTGTACTGAGTTTTTCATTGAGCCCATTATAATCACCCCCAGATCCTTCTCCTCCTCTGTTACGGCTAGCTGACCTGACCCCCCCCCCCAAGCTGGTAGCTCCTTCTTGGTTTTTTTTGCCCCAAAATGTAGCACCTTGCACTTTTTGGCATTGAACCCCAACTGCCAGGTGTCTGACCAAGTCTCTGATTTTGCCAGCTCATCCTGCAACCCATGCCACCCTCTTAGGTCATCCTCTACTGCTTCCATCTTGGTGTCATCTGCAAACAAACTGATCTTGCTCTTGATGCCCATTGAGATGTTTGATATGAACAACCCAAACAACACTGATCCCAGCACTGATTCCTGTGGTACTCTGTTTGTCACTGACCTTGGAGATGAGAGCTCCCCTCCCACCACCACCACCCTCTGCTGCCTTCCCTGTAACCAGTTTGCTACCCATCCCACCATTTTCACCCCTGCACTTGTACCTGCCAACTTACTACCCAGCTTCCCATGCGGCACTGAGTCGAATACCTTACTGATGTCCAGAAACAGGACATCCACTGCATGGCCCTTGTCCAACTGTTTAGTTACCCAGTCATAGTAATCCATCAGTTTGGTCTGACAAGATCTGTCCATGACAAACCCATGCTGCCTAATGTCCTGCAGCCCATTGGTCTCCAGAAGGGTTACCAGCCTCTCCTTCAGGATTGTGTCCATCAGTTTTCACAAGAAGGATGTGAGGCTTACCAACCTTTAGTTTTCTGGTTCATCTTTGGGACCATTCTTATGGGGGCAGTACCACATGAGCCATCCTCCAGTCCTGAGATATACTTCCTGAGGCCAGGAAGGCATTGAACAGGTCTGCCAAGGGCCCCGCCAGGATTTCTGCCAGTTCTCTCAATACCCTGGAGTGAATGCCATTGGCCCTGGTGTCTTGTTCACCCTCAGTGCCTCAGGCCCTCCAGTACCCTGCTCTCTGTGATTCCCCCATCTGTCACCTCCTTCTCCCCTGAGCCTGACCTTCCACACCCCCTTGGTAGTGTTCCTCCTTTTACCTTAGTAGACACTGAGGAGAAATATTCATTAAGTGCTTCTGCCTTCTCTGCCCCTGTTTTCAGCCACCCCATCCCTCTTAATCCTTACTATTTTGTCCCTGCAACTCCTTTTCTCCCTGATGTACCTGAAGAATTCCTTCTCTCCCTTCTTGATACCTTGATGCCTTGCAAGAGCCTGAGTCCCTTACACGCCTTGGCTGCCTTTAATCTCTTCGACACCTCCTTCGATTTCTTCACATAATCCTCTCTGTCCTCCCCTCTTCCTGTTTTTTTTTTTTTTTAATATCCTAAAGGCGACTCTTTTATTTCTTACTTTCTCCCATGACCCCCTTGCTCAACAAGCTGTGTTTCTTGTCCCTAGCTCTCTTATTCTGGACCCTGATGCAGGTTTTGGTTGCCTCCTCATTTCGCAGTTTTATGACCTCCCACCACTGGTTAGTGTCCATATTAGTTTGGATTCTGGCTAGATACCCTTTAATTACCTCTCCCATTCTCCCAAAGTTGACCCTCCTGAAGTCCAACACTCTAGTACCCGTTTCTACTCCCTTCTTACCCATTTTCAACATGAACCACACTGAGTGGTGGTTGCTCCCTGCCAGCAGTTCTTCCACCTGCAGCTCCCTCACAAATGCCCCATTTGCCAGCAAGAGGTCTATGGTGTTTCCTAAACTTGTTGGCTCACTGACCATTTGCATTATGAAGCTGTCCTGGAACACTTCTAGAAGTAACTGCTCCTTTCTATTTGTGGTTGCTGGGGTACTCCAATCCACTTCCGGCATGTTGAAGTCCTGCACAACGACTGTGCTATTCTTTCCGCAGGCCCTTCTGATCTGTCCCGCTGGTTCCCTGTCTAACTCCTCTGTCTGAGATGGTGGCCTGTACACTGCTACCATCCTGAGAGCCCTATTCCTGAAATCCTGGATTTGCATCCATAACAACTCTGTACTACCCTCCTCCTCCTCCACATGAACACACTTCAGTCCTTCTCTCACATACAGTGCTGCCCCCCCTTCCCATTTACCCTATCTCTGCAGAATATCTTATACCCTGGTACCACCAAGTCTAATCACCAGCAGAAATAGCAGTTACATAAGAACTTACCGTAACAGTAGATCTTCGAGAGAGGTTACTGCAGTAGGTCTTTACATATAGGACTGCGACCCCTGGTGTCAGGTCCAAATGGCAAACTTGTAGCTAGCAATCATCAGTGGGGACCACCCCCCAACGTCAGGTGACATGACATCAGCGTAACTATAAAAGGGGCAGTCTCACACCTGCCTGACAATTCTTTTCCACCAGAGACTTAAGTAAAGGGAGTAGAAAAGAGGAGTGACAACTCCTAGTACCTTGTGCCCTGGCAAAGCCAGAGACCTGGACAGGAATAAGGAAACTACAGGAGTTGGGGAAGGTGGGTGGGAAACTAGACCTACTGCAGGAACCTCTCTCAAAGATCTACTGTTACAGTAAGGTCTTACATAACTGCTACATCTTTCTATAAGAGGGTTCCTGCTGTATGTCTTCACATATAGGACTAAATACCAAGCAGTCTAACACAAAACAAGGAGTCAGAATTGAGGTTCTGGGAGGAAGAAGATGTCTGCCAAATAAGGGTCTGTTCAAGACAAATGACCTTGCAAAACTGCAAGGCTGAAGCCAGCTTGATACCTAGAGGCAATGTCCAGACTGTAATGCTTAGTGAAGGTGTGGACGGAAGATCAAGTGGCCGCTGCAAAGATATCCACAGTGGACACATTCCTGAAAAAGGCATTAGAAGTGGCCACACTCCTAGTGGAGTGACCTTTGACCTCCCCCAGAAGGGTTTCTTCAGACTTCTGGTAAGTTAGCCAACCACCTAGACAGAGTCTGTTTCTTGATCGCCTTGCCCTAACACTGGAAGGCAAAGACAACAAAGAGCTGGTTCTACTTATGAACCTCTTTAGTCCGAGAGATATAATACCTCAAAATCCTGTGCACATCAAGAGTGTGCAGGAGATATTGCCCCCTGTTGGAGTGCTCTGGAAAAAAACACCAGCAATTAAACACTCTGATTTAGAGTCATCTCTGAAACCACTTTCAGAAGAAATGAAGAATTGGTCCACAGAACCACCAGGTCCCTGTGGAAAATTAAATAAGACTCTCTACAAACTAGAGCCTGAAGCTCTGAAACCCTTCAAGCTAAAGTGATAGCAACTAAAAAGAGCATTTTCCACGCTAAAAACCGCATATCACAGCTTGCTGCTGGTTCAAAAGGGGCAAAGTAAGCTTTTCCAACATAAAATTGAGATCCCAGGAAGGAATAGGATTCCAGACTAGAAGTTTTTTATGAAGGATCCCCTTCAAACAAGTCTTAGAGACCTCTAGCTGAGCTAGGGTTTTGCTATCCACCGGAAGGTGGTAGGTCAACACTGCAGAGACATGGACCTTCAGTGAAGAATAACTGAGACCCAACTCTGATAGATGCAAGAGGTACTCTAACACCTGGGAGGCTGAACAAGAAAATGGGCCCAAGTGCTTTGCTGTGGCCCAAATAGAAAATCTCTTCCATTTCATGGCATAGGTGGATCTAGTGGAGAGCTTCCTAGCTTCCACCAAGACCTGAGTAGGGGTACCAGATTTTGGGAAGCCACAAAGAAGACACTTGGTCAATCCCTCGATGCGCCCTTGTGCCAGACCCTGAGTAAATAGGTTTAAGGTCTCCACCACCTTCACAGCATATTTGCATGGAGGTCCTGAGTAGGAGAGAGTAAAAAAACTATAAAAATAATAATAATACAACAAGATAGAGAAGGTACATGAAGAATATTTGGCAGCTGGAAAAGAGGACATGTCCTCGTAAAAGAGGACATCTGATAAACCTAGACCTGAGCTACTTGTGTTGAAGTGCCATAGCTAGAGATCATTATGTCCACAGGTGCCATGCATGAAGAGGAGAGATTTGAGGCTCGGATGTACCAGGGTGCCCTGCTCCTGGGACAGACGGTCATAAGTGATAGAGAGACAGAAGGACTGGTGGTTCCAGGGCCAGTTGTTGCAACAATGGAAACCATATCTGCTGAGGCCATGGATAAGCAATGAGAATCATGTGAGCCCCCTCCACCTGGAGCTTCAGCAGAACCTTCTGAATTAGAGGAAATGAGGGAAAGTGTACAGAAATCTCCCTGTCCTGGATAGAGACAGTGCGTCTCACCAAAAAGCACCATGCCTGGGAACAAGCGAGCAAAACCTGGGTAGTTTTGCGTTGATGGAGAGGTGAATAGATCTAGGTCTGGCCGACCCCACTGAAGAAACACATCTTCTGCTACTGCCTGCTTTAGTTTCCACTTCTGAGCCCTAGTGACTGATCAGCTGAGACTGTCCACCAGGATGTTGTGAACTCCCGGCATGTGGACTGCTGTCAAGTATAGGGCATGCTGAATCACCCAATAACACACCCTCATTGCTTCCCTGCAAAGGGGGTACGACTGGATGCCTCCCTGTTTGTTCAAATACCAGACAGTGTCCATATTGTCTGTCTGAGTGAGGAGTGTTCCCAGGAGAAGAAGCGACTGGAATGACTGAAAAGCGTATAGAACTGCCCTCGTCTCCAGGATGTTGATGTGAAGTTTCTTCTCTGTAGGGGATCAGGAACCCTGTGTTCTGTGTTCCCCTAAATGAGCTCCCCTGCCCATTTTCAAGGCATCTGAAGTAAGGGTTTGAGAAGGAACTATAGGGTGGAAGGAAGCACCCCAACAAATTGGGGGATCCTTCCACCAGAGGAGATCTTTCTGAAGATTGCTGGAGATCATGACCTTTTGGTCCATGTCATCTGAGCATTGATTCCATTGGACTTGGAGAGACCATTTAGTTACCTTCATATGCAGCCTGGCCAGGGGACTGTACGTATGGCAGCCACCATGAGGCTCAACAGGCAAAGAACTGATCAAGCCATGGTCCATTGAGAGGACACCATTAATGTGGTGTGAGAGACAAGCATCTCCACTTGGTCGAGGGGGAGAAAGGCCTTGCTCTGGACCATGTCCAGCACTGCTCCAATGAACTGGAGATGCTGGAGTGGTACTAGCTGGGATTTGGGTAGGTTGATCGAAATTCCCAGGCTGCAAAACAGGTCCAGTCATCTAGGAATGGGAACACGTAAATGTCCTTGTGGTAAAGGAATGCTGTTACCACTGCTAAGCACTTGGTGAAAATCCAAGGTGCTGAAGACAGCCCAAAGGGTAGGGCTTTGAACTGGAAGTGATCCTCCAGGAAGGAGAACCTGAGGAAGTGGCAGTGGGCTGGGAGGATTGGGATATGTAGGTAGATATCCTGCATATCCAGGGAGCATAGCCAAGTGTTTGGAAGGAGCAGGGGCAACAGTCTCTGGAGAGTCAGCATGCAGAATCTCTTGTATTCCATGAAGAGATTGAGCATGTTGAGATCTAGGATAGGTCTTAGATCCCCTGTCTTTTTTGGAACTAGGAAGAAGTGGGAGTAGAATCCCCTTCCTGTTTGATCCAGAGGGAAGGGCTGTATGGCTGCTTTCCACATCACAGCCTGGATTTCTTGCCTGACAAGAGGGATCTGTCCCAATGGGTAGAAAGACCTTCCCAGAGGGTTCGGAAGAGGTTTCTCCAGGACCTCTGTCGAGTGACCTCTTTGTATGAGTTGTAAGACCCATATGTCTGCGGTGATGGCCTTTCACCCTTCCAGGTGGAGGCAGAACCTCCCTCCTACCAGTTCCTCTGAGGGACATGGATGGAGCCAGAGGAGAGGGAATGAGTCAGGACATGGAGGGGAGGGGAGCCTTTATTCCTGAGGCCACCTTGGCAAACTTGGCTTGAGGAGTTTGTGCACCTGAATCAGTGGCACGTTTCTTGTTTTAATGCTTGCCCTGGCTCTTGTTCCATTTCCATTGGTGGTGAAAAGGCTGCTGCTGTGTCTTCCGGTAGGTACGGTGCATAGATCATACATCTCAGAGGGACCTACTGCTCTTCTTTAGCCCAGTTATTATATCCTTGGCATCACTGCCAAACAGAACCAGACCAGTAAAAGGTGCGTCCAAGAGGGATGGTTGCACATCCTGTGTCAAACTTGCCAGACGCAGCCAGGCTAGGTGTCTGCAGCAGATCCCTGAGGCCACAGCATAAGCCATGGAATCTATGGAATTATATGTGGCTCAGAGTGCATGAGGGCATTTGTTCATCCACACTTTCTCCAGGAGTTTAGCACTAAGTTGCTCATCAGGGATCTCCTGGAGATCCTTCTCCAGTTCTGATAGTGAGGACTTCTGAAAGACCACCATGTGGGAAACATAGTTTAACGATCTGATGTCACAGGTGGATAAGGCATAAATGTTTCTGCCATATTGATCCAGCTGCTTGGAGTCCTTGTCCGGGGGAGAAGCACTCAGGTGATTTGGTTGCTCTGATCTGTCATGGGCCGCAGTGATGACCATGGAGTCAGCTTTTGCTTGTGTGGTCAGGTGAGAGACCCCTTCAGGGGGGTAATAGGTCCTATCTGCTTTATGGGAAACAGCCAGGATGGATGAGGGCTGTTGCCAGGGATGGTGGACATGAGATCTTCATGTGGTCCCATCCAAGGGGGAATGGGGAAGGGATTCACACTAGTAAGGTCCAGATGCTTGGTCACTTCCTTGGATGGCCAGCCACAAGCCTTCTGGATGGTCCTCAAAAGCTCCCCAAAGGAAGGGTCCTTGGGAGGTGATTTAGGGGACTCCTTGGGTAGAGGTTTGACCGGTGAGTGGGGTTCTGACTGGTCGATGACCAACTCTTCATCTGATTCTGAAGACTCTGGCCTGCTAGGCAATGGTTTCCCAATGATGAAGAGTGCTAGAGGCTTGGCCAGAGCATGCCATACTAGGAGGGGGTGCCATTGGAAGGGGGATGCCCCCTACTGGCTGAGGTTGCATAAGGTCTGACAGGAGTTGAGTCCAAGCATCTTTCCACCATGCCGAGATGGACTCACAGTCCAGTGGTGGAGGTGGGGGTAGGGGCTGGTAGCCTGGGTACCATGGAAAATAGGGGTTACTTGGTGGTTGGTGCCAGTAATCATATAGTCTTCAGAATCAGATGAAGAGTTGGACATCGACCAGTCAGAACCCCTGGCTACTTCCAGCTGATGACCATGCCCTTTGGCTGCAATTCCTGCCCTTTCTAAATTTGCTCCTCATGTTTATCTTCATCTTCCACCCTCCCTCCTACTTATCCCTCTGTTACTCTGTGTTCCCATATATACATTCTACTTATTCTAGCTATTGTATTGATCTACCATTGTAACCTAATATGCCAACCTATTTATTGTTTTGTTCCTATTTCTGTAACTTGATCTGTATTTGTTCTCTGATGCAGAACCTTTGTAAAAGAGCCTGGCTCAAAGGTACTTGTAATCCTAGTTGTAATAAAAAAAAAGTAAGGATACTGGTACAAGCCCTGTCCTTGAAAACCCAGTGCAGGGTATCCTGGCATCAGGTAACCCGGCAATGGATAACCTGGTGTCGGGTAGCCTGGCGTCAGGTAGCTTGGTGTCGGGTAGTACAGTGTTGGGTAGGCCAGCATCAGAGGATATTATTATTGTTATTAAGTTTTTGTTGACCGGGTAAGTGCACTGGACAAATCCTGCCTATTTTCAGGCATGACCCGGGGGAGGGGATACAGATGAATACCAACTGACCTTGAACCAGATTAAGCTGTTGGCAGTATTTTTAGTGAATGACAGAAATTTGGCCAGGGCACTGGGGAAATTCTCTACTCTTTTCACTCTGCCAGCAGTGGGCTTGACTTCCTGCGTGCAAAGTGGAGGAGCACAGTTTGGAGCTGGACAGCAGAGGAGGAGGAAGTGCTGATGTGGCAGGGGAGAGAGCCTCCTCCCCTGCCTTGTATACCACTAGAGGCCTGAAAATGAGTTCAGACACTTTTATGGATCAAGAAGATTGAAGTGAGGAGCTGGAAAGGAAAAAGAAGGAATTAAGCGAGAAAACTTCTTCCATGGAGATGGAGGGAGGAGATGTTGCAAGCGTGAGTAAAAAAATGTTTTGGAAAATAATCATCAAAAGAGTAAAGAAACAGGAGGTCTTATAGAGCCAGATATTTCTGTTGGGGAAAGCAAAGAAAATATGCCAGACTCCTATCAGGCTAAATTGAGAAGCAAGGATGTGGCAGTAACAAAGAAGCTGCACCTGCTGAGATGGGGAAATAACAAATGAAAGTGTCAGCACAGAAAGGAAAGGTGAAAGCAAGTCGGAAACGGCTTGGCCTGAAAAGGATTGTTGAAAGCAAGACAGAAAGTAAAGAAAGAGCTGAAACAAATAAAGAAAACACAGATTTTGAAGATATTGAGGAAGTCACAGAAATAAAGGGCCCATTAGGAAACAGTAAAGGAGAAAAAGGAGGTTTCAGATTCAGAAGAGAGAACTTTTAGAGACTTTGCTGCCTGAATGGGTAACAGAAGCCTTATTACAAGCAGGTTGGAAAAGAAAGGATGATGGGTCTGGGTGGGATCCAAACAGGCCCAGTACATCACAAATTAGTCAAAAACAAAAAGAGACACAAGGGATGTAGAAAGTAAATTTGAGGAAAAAGTAGATGAAGCCAAAAAACAGAAAGATGTAACATCAGAGGCAGATAAAACAAAAGAGATAATTTTTGATGGACTTGATAGCAGTAATGAAGAGTCATCTATGGAGCTTGATCAGAAAACAATATTAACAGATAAAGAAATGCAGGAGGAAGGGGAAGGCCAGAAGGAGAAACCCTGGGGTGGGAATACTAAAGAAAGATTATTTCCTAAAGATACAAAACCACAGCAAGCTAAAAGAAGAAATGCGGTACGCCTGCGATTTAGAGGACCCTCTGAGGATGTGCCCAACAGAATTTTTATTGGGAAAGAGCTCTTAATGAATAAAATGAAGTTTTATCGATATGAAATATATGCCCTTATTCATGTACCAGGAAGTACAGAATTTGACATAAGTTTTAAACATAGAGGAGGGTTGGACCACTTTTGGAAATTATATCAGCAAATGAAATATACAGTCTTATCGAAGGATTTCTCAGTTATTCCCTTATCAAAACATGCTTTTAAGATAGTGACTGTGTTATTTCGAAATGAAGGTGTCAATGTGGTCGACATTAATTTCTGGATCAAGCAGAGGGGTGTAATGCATGGGCCGCCAGAACCGATATTGGATGAAAATGGTCTGTGGACAGGTGGATGGAAATATAAACTAACACTTAAACAAGTAGATGTGGAAATTCAACATTTGCCGAACTGTTTTTTTCTAGGTCAAGATAAAGGCATTGTTTTTTTATGCAGGCCAAGTACAGGCCTGCTACAAATGTGGAGAGCGAGGTCACTTAAGTAATGTCTGTGGTAAAGTCAAGTGTGGCCTATGTGGGGTTGTTGGGCACTATGGAGCAGAATGCACAAACTAAGTTAAATGTAGTTTGTGTGAAAAGGAAGGGCACACCTTTGCAAAATGTCCCTGGGCTTCTCATAACAGCCCAGAAACTGGAGAAAGAGCAGAACAAGATGTCTGCCTGGCTGTGGCACAGAAAGAGAAGGAGAAGCAAGATAAGGTAATAAGGGAAGCCATTATCAGAGAGGACATGGAAAGAGGAATAAAGGCACAACCTTGGACTAAAGGGTTGGTAATACCAGAGCAAAAAGAATCAAAAGAAAAAACAAGGACTTTTAAAATGGAAAGGAAGACAGAAAAAGAAACTGGATTTACTATGGTTACAAGATATAAAAACAAAAAGAAGAGTACTGCAAAATAGATAATTTCATTGGAAAAAGATCATGAAGGTGTAGAGTTAACATATAAATACACCTTATTACAAGACAAGAAATGGTTCATTATGGAGGAGGGCTCTTCGGTCCAACACGGATCTTTCTGAAGGTGCAGGAGAGGAAGATGGAGACACAACAGACAAGCAGGTGTCAAAGAAAAGGAAACAATCTACAGAGGTGGGGTAAAAGTGAGAGGAAAACAAAATGGGAAGTTTAAAATGCCTCACTCATAATACAACTAGTATTAAAAATGGAAGAAAGAGGCTGGTAACTTTTAAAATACTATATGACTTGAAAAGTGGCTTATATGTATTCCAAGACACAAGGTTACACACTATAGATGAAATTCAGCAAACTCAGAAAGACTGGACATGGGGACCATCCTTATGGTCCTTTGGGATAGATAGGTGTACAGGGGTTGGGGTAGCTTTCTCTTCTCATGATGTTCAAATTTTAAAAGCAATAGATTTGGCACCTGGAAGAGCTATGATTATTGATGTTATCTTAAAAAAGAATTCTGTGAGAATTATTGTAATTTATAATTCACAAAGGAGAAAAGAAAGGAATATGCTAATAGATCAAATAGAGGCTTATTGGAATACTTCAAAACTTGTGGTGTGGGGGGAGACTTTAACTGTGGGTTATCTAGAGCAGATTGGGGAGGGCAACATCAAAAAATTTTTGTCATATGACTCACTTGAAAAGAAAGTTAGATAAAGCTGGGATGGAGGATGGTTATAAGTTAAAAGGGAAAAAAGGAGAACACACATATTTCAAGGGTTCATGTTCTACTCGTATAGATTTCTGGATGGTACAAAAAAAAGTGGAGGTAGTTGATATTAGGAGTATACCGATTGAGACATCAGATCATATGGCAGTAGAAGTTGAAATTAACTTGGAGAATAGGATCAGAATAGGAAAAGGCTATTGAAGGATGAATACAGCTAAGCTACAAGAAGATACTTGTATAGAAAATATTAAAATAATACTGGAAGATAAGTTAACAGTTATAGAATTATATGATAGTGGAACAGAATGGTAGGAAGATACTAAAAATGAAATCACATAATATATGATCGAAGAAGAACAGAAAGTAGAGGCAACAAATTATGGGAAGTATTTAAAATTAAGGGCTAGATTATATAAACTTATGACAAGGCAGGTTCAAGATAAGGTGGATGAATCTAAACAAATTGAGGAAATTTAGGTTAAAATGAAAGAATACCAATATAATAGGGTCACATCTTTAATTATGGAACAAAACAGTGGTACCCAGGGAACAAAATTTCATACAAATCCTTATGACAGTAGTAAAGAAAGAAGAGAAAATTGAGTTATGTACAAATTACAGGATAGAAAAGGAGGATACATACAGATACAGAAATTATTAAATGTACAGTACAAGAGTTTTTGAAGGAGAAATACCAGCAGCAAAGAAGTAGGAAAAGTGAGGAATTTTTTCTGACAATTGAGATGCCAGAGTTGGAGGAAGATGAGGCAGAGGCGATAAAGGGGAAAATTAAAGAAGAAGAAGTGAAAGAGGCAATAAAATCTTTGTCAAATAACACGGCACCTGGGGTGAATGGAATTCCAAATATGTTCTATAAAATTTTGGAAAAGCAGATAGCTCCCATTTTAACAAGAGTCTACAATGGCATAATGAATGGAGATAATTTGGCAGAAAGCATGAAAAAAGGAATAACAATTTTTTTTGCATAAAAAAGGAGAAAAAACACAACTTAAAAATGGGAGGCTCATTAGTTTATTGACTTCAGATTATAAACTTTTAGCCAATGTAATACTGTAAATAACAGGTTAAGGACTTTTTCAGAGAAATTGATAATGCAGTCTCAAACGTGTGCTAGTCCTGGATGGAGCATACAACAAAATTTAATTTATATTAGAGAAGTCATAAATAAAGGACAGGAGGATTCTTTGCTAGGGTATTTGTATGCCTTGGATCAAGAAACTGCATTTGATGTTGTAAAGCTTTCAGTATGTATGGGATAACTTAGAAAAGTTTCAAATTCCAACAGAATTAATTAGTTTAATAAAAGCAATATATAAGGAAGTGCAAATTTGTCTTTGGTTAATGGGCATCTAGGGACTTCAATGTATATAAGGAATGGGGTTCAGCAAGGGTGCCGATTAAGTCCCCTACTATATGTATTTTGTCTAGACCCATTTCTGAGGAGAATAGAGGTGGAGAAAGAGATTAAAAGTATTGTATGGCAAAATAGGGAACTGAATAAAACAAGTGCTTATTCAGATGATTACTTAGTTTTAGTAAAAGATCAGAGTTCAGGGGATAAGTTAATAGAGTTAGTAGAGAAGTATAGCCAATATACAGGGATTAAGATAAATAAAGGGAAAAGTAGAATGTATCCGTTGAGGGCAGTGGAGAAAAAGAAAAGGGGAGATTTGGAGATAGCAGAAGGAAGCATTAAAGTTCTGGGAATAAGATTTGGAGGGGATGATGCAATACAACAAAACTGGGAAGAAAAGTATCAAATAGCCCAAATAAAAGTACATAAATGGAAACAATGGAGTATGACATGAGAGAAATTTACTTATTAAAAGCGTTTATTGTCCCAATATTTTATTTTTAGCATACATTTTCCAGTACCATTTCAAATGCAATCCAAAATTCAAAGTCTTTTTTTCAGTTATTGTGGGTAGTGTTAAATCCTATTAAAAGGGATAACGTATAGAACCATAAAAATGGGGTTTAAACATGATAAATCCAATTGTTTTTATATTGATATTTTGTGTTTTCAAATATTGTACCATTAGTAAAGGTGAGAACAAAGCTTGGTCTTGGTTAACACAGCAATGGAATGTACCTTTCATTAAATGTATTGGGAAGAAAGGGAATATAGTAGGAGGTAAAGTGTGGCCAATATATATGGAAATTCAAAGGAACTATTTAACTCAGTGGTGGGTAACAGTGGATGCTCTAATTAGGGGTAACAGAAAACAGATGTATAAATAAATTCGGGAGAGGAATTTCTGGGAAAAACAAGTTTTTAAGGTAGAAAAATGAATAAAAGAGCAGGAAATTTTAGCTGTTACATTAGAAAAAAGAATTCTGGGAAAAATGAAAGATGTAGTATGGATATGTAGTCATGGGAAGTTAAACGTCAGAGGTAACCATAAACATAAAAGAATGGAGGAAAGAATATGTGGAGAAAGAGATTGTGGGACAAAAGAGGAAAGCATGCAGCATTTATTTTTTGATTGTGATTTTATTAAACCTTTTTGGGGTATGGTAGACAGTTATTGGGGGATGCAAGCTTTTGAAAATATGACATACGAGATTTTGATCTATGGTCAGTTACAAAAGAATGGGAAAAAGTTAATAAAAAGGCAGTCTATGTTATTTTGGCAGTTTTGAAATGGTCTATTTGGCAAAACAGATGCTCAAGATTTTTGCAGAATAAGGATTTGACTGTACAGGATTGTTTTTTAAGTTTCAAGATGAAGTAGACAACATTTTTCAAGATGAATGCAAATTATGGGGAGAAGAGAAAGCAAGAGAGGTGTGGAAAAATGTTACTGGAATTGGGTAGATAATATGGATATCATAATGACTATGTGATTTGTTTTTGTTTTGGAAAAAAGTGTGTTTTTGTTTTAATAAAAACTTCCCCATCTCTTTTCGATAAGTGCCATGGGATCTTTAACATCCACCTGAATTACCACCAATCCAGGCAGATGGGACCTTGGTTTAACATCTCATCTGAAGGACGGCACCTCAGAAGTGCAGCACTCCTCTCATGCTGCACTACAGTTACAGTATTGGGATATTAACCCAAGTGCCAGATGTGGGAACTGAACCCACAGCCCTCTGATCTCCTGGCCTCAGAGGTGAGTGTGCTACCTTCTGAGTCACTGACACTGACAACTGACACTGACAACAAGGTTACCCGGTGTTAGTGGGTAACCCGGTGTCAGCAGAACATAGCCTGGCATTGGAATGATATTGTCTGGCAGTGGGCCTCCCTGAGGTGGGTGGTGGGGGTCTGGCCCTGGAAAACCACCCACAGGACCCACAGGAGGAGGGGTGGCACTGAAGGGCCACTAGACTGTGGCAGTGGGGCAGGTGAAGAGCCTGAGAGTCCCAAGGGAGGAGGATCCATACCTGAGCTACCTATGTCCAGTGATGGATCTCCAGGGGAAAAAGGGTTCCAGTGGTGAAATGGAGCCTGGTGAAGGGGGAAGGTCTGGCATGGACCCCAAGGACAGGTCTGGAAAAGTATCCAATGTAAGAGACAAGTCGGGTACTAGTAACGAATCCCTGGTAGTAGAGATCAGCAGGGATGAAGGCTCCCCCATAAGCAGACTCATCCTGGGGTCGGGGTCCACAAGACAGCCTGATGGGAGAGCAGATTCGTCTACATGGTCAATGGAGGATCTGTCAACTGACTTACTAGGTGCAGCTGGGCTAACCGCAGTAGGACTGCTGTCAGACTGATCGGCCTGGACCAGGCGCCAGGTGGCAGAGCTGGAGGGTGACTTATCGGCAGTGCTCTGGACAGGAGACCTAACTGAGACCTCTAAGGAGGCAACCACCGGCTG
The DNA here is from genome assembly GCA_016271365.2 of Neoceratodus forsteri. Taxonomy (NCBI): domain Eukaryota; kingdom Metazoa; phylum Chordata; order Ceratodontiformes; family Ceratodontidae; genus Neoceratodus; species Neoceratodus forsteri. The sequence continues at coordinate 802,345,628 of CM057459.1, read as the reverse complement.
CCTGCTCTCCTCGGCAGGGGGGGGACAGGGCATTTGACCCACCAGAGAGGATGATGGCCCAGCAGGTGTGATACTCATGGAAGTAGAGGATCCACCCTGGTTGTCGACAGATGTCTGACTGGTCTTCCCCTGAGGAGATGGGCTCTGCTCCCGGCATCTCTCCTTATCCTTCTTCTTCTTCCTTTTTTCAGGGGCCAGTGATGACGACATTTCTCTCAGCTCCTGAAGCTCCTTTGAAAGAAGGTGGGCCTCGAGTGTCCTCTTGTGACAGGTGTGCATTGCCTGGTTGAACCCATGGCAAATGGCACACTCAGCCGAGTTGTGCTTAGTCCCCAGGCAGAGGAGACACTATGGATGGTCTTTCCCTTGCAGGATTTGCGCACCGTACTTGGAGCACTTCTTGGGATGAGAAGACATACACCGCGTGGTACTTTTTTTAAAGAATACAGAGAAAAAAGACGTTAAATCACCGAATACCAAGTGGGCGACTGATCGCTGTTCTGCCAAGTCAGTCGAATGGGCTGATGTGACAATGGGAAAGAACTAGTGGGCGGGCGCAGGACTACCCCTTTTATAGTCACGTTGATGTTACATCACCTGACGATGGGGGGGTGGTCCCTGCTGATGATTGCTAGCTACAAGTTTGCCATTCAGACCTGACACCAGGGGGCGCAGTCCTATATGTGAAGACCTACTGCAGGAACCCTCTCTAAGTAAGATCTAATAGATAATAATTGAGTGATTCATTAAACTAAGAATAAAAAAATAAATGCAACACACACTGTACTACCTTAGTTTCTCAGATCCCACTTTATATGAATATGCTGCCAAAGTTCAATCCTCTAGCTCTTCAAGCATTATATAGAGAGTAACATGTACAGGGCTCAACAGTGCCCTGCCATAAGCTTGTCTTCAGATACAAATGTCGCATTTAACACAAATATTCACAATCATAATGAAGGTTGAAACAGTACATTCCTTTTTTTTATTCTTTTTTTTTATTACACTTTATGCCTCCTCAGCAGAGTGGCCCCTATGATTTCCATCCACTGCACCTGTACCCCTGGACCCGGTCATGTGCGCGGGCCACATGAACCCGCACCACCATGGGCCGGCCATTCATCGGTCATGCACCCCTGGTTATGCACCTTTCTTGGGTTCCCTACCGTGGGTGCAAGGTGTGGCCATCAGCCACAGAGATTGGCCTTCACCATTTTTCACATTTTCTCCCCTTTCAGAGAGCTGGACGTGCAATGGCATCCTAGAACATAGTGCTGACTCCCGCCATGCTCTCCCCCTTCTTTGCGCATGCCACTGTAATGTGGCTGGCCTCAGCCAGTAGCCACTGCAGGGCAATGTGAGCCCCACTACCCACCCCAGAGGAAGGAGAGCAGTCGTTGGACATTTGATCCTCCCTCTCCCCTGCCAGCACCCAGTGGCCTGAGTCCATTGTCAAACCCAGGATGCCAGCGTGGCGCAAGGTGTGGCATCCAGTGCCTCAACCCTCAGCATCACTGGGCTGGCCTGAAACAGTACATTCCTAATCATAGAGTCTGCCCCTTACCATAACTGCCTATAATGTAACAGGTTATCTCACTTCAATTTGGGCTGGGTGGTGCCTGAAAATAGGCAGTTTTGTCTAGTGCACTTACCCAGTTACCAAAAGTAAATAAATAAATCAATAAATACATTTCAAAGGCAACTGAGAGGGATGAACTTGAATCAGATAGTCTCTGGGGACAGTTAATTCATCTCTTATGGCCACCACAGATCTGGGAAACACTTCCTTGCAGAGCATTACATCAGCTGTGATATTTCCCATGTTTCAAATTTCAGAAACTCTTCTTTTCTGTTAAGCATACTGTGGAGAAACATTTGAAAGTCAGAGTAGTGTTATGCATTTATACACTGCCATAAGCAATATCAATGAGATTTTTGTTTGTTTGTTTTGTTAGATTAGGCAACAGGGACCCAGCTGCAGGAAGACCCAAAACCATGTTAGTGAATGTAAAGTGGTGTTCTCTACCCAGCATTATCTTGATCTCCAAGTAAACCTGACTCCAAAATCTTCAGCTCTGGACAGCCCCAGGAAACATATACATAAGTCCCCACCTCTTCTCATTTTCTCCAATAGTCAGCTCTGTATGTTGCCATAAAATGGTTAATTGCTAGGGATCAAAAGAATATGACTGATATTTTCCATGTAAACTGTTTATCCAGGGTATGTGAGGGAGTCCTATGGAGTCATCTTTAATAACTAATTAATGGCTGTTTGTGGGTTGCATTGACAGGACATGAAACCTTCAGTGTCTATAAAGAAAAACAAGTATTTGTCAATGTCGAACATTTGATGCTTGGTAAACAAGTTGTTTTTGTTAATTTTGACCCAAGCTTCTAAAAATACTTGTTTTAGGATTCACCTCATAGACATGACATGTATCATTTACTGTATATTGGCCGAAATTTCATTTCTCACCAGATGTGTGAAAACACATCTCATCCAGGATTTTAAAAATTACATGTCACATTTATGAGGTGGTGTGGAATAATGGGTATGTTGAAAGTTCGGAGTCACAATATTGAAAATTTGGGAAGTTATGAGTGAACACTGAACCAGTGTAATGTTCAGTCATAACCTGGGCATTTAACCATATTTATGTGTGGTTCATAGCTCCATGTGTGTGCTATGTACTGTATCTGAATAATGTAGATTTGAGTTTGGATACAGAGGCCAGACCTATAAATAGTAAGATGCTTCCAAAGTATCAGTTGTATGGGATGAATAGTGCTTAGGTGCTTGGCGTAGACATGAGTAAGTTAGTGATTATAGTACATGATGAACTGAATGGCATTTGCAAGTACTTAGTTGCTGGAACAGATAAGTAAATAAGTAATTTGTTATGACTTGATGTTTTGGCCTTTCTCTGTATCCCACTGTAGGAAGGCTGGTTAGTCGAATAGAATGTGACCCCAAAGAATAATAGATATTGCACGATTATCTCCTCCAACTCCAGAGAGTATGTCCAGTAGCACACAGGAGAGAAAAACCCCATTGGGGGGAACTTCTGAGGACCCATAGCTACCAACCTACCCATCCTTCTGGGCATACTAAAGGAGAATAATCATAAGTTAATGATAATAAGTTATCGGCTAATCAGAGTTTCAGAGTCATAGATGCTGTTCCAACTAAGCGGGAAGCTGAAATCAAAGTACTGATGTAGAATGTTGGGTGAAATGACAGTACAATCTTGTAGAGAAAACTTAGCCCAGGAATTCCAAGTAAGCATAATGAGTTAAAATGGTATTAGTAGAGCAATCCAAAGGTGATGGAGTCTTCTCTGAACATGTATCCAATTGATTAGGACTCAAACACAGATATGAAACTGGTAGACAATGATAAGATAGCAGGCTGCACATGTGGGCTGAGGGGAAGAAGCACGGGAGCTGGATGGAAGCTTCGGATCTGGATATAGCGGTGTGTAGACCTCAGGTCTAGTGAGGGCTAAGGAGGCAAGTGAAGGAGGAAGAGATTTTGCATGGTTATATATAAAAAGGTTCATTGACATGGACGAGAAGGGCAGTGAGAGGCCTACAGGTCTTCTATGAGCAAAGCAGTTAAATGCATAAGCACGTACGGTATCCAGGTGGACTTGCACAGAGGTCAGCATAGTATAGGAAGGTCTAACCGAGTCAGATGAAGGGCCATATTGAGCAAAAGCTCCTGAAAGGCTAGCAATTGATATGTAGGTGAAGTAAGGAGCATGTATATTTCCAAGCCTGATACTGACGAGGCAGGCGGGAAGTAGATATAGTCGAACCTCCAGGCTTGTGCTGATGGAAAGCTTATGGGTTCACGAATGGCAGAAGGCTTGAGATGAAGGCTGATGAACTGACAAACCATAGTTAAGTCATATGGCACCAAAGAGGTAAAATGTAATGCTTAAGCCATTATAAGGAAGGCATAATGTAGTAGAGTTGGGCTGAGAATCCAGGCAGAAATTGGAGGCAGTAGATCCAGATCAATGATGCATCGTGGTAGGAAGCATCCAAGGGAGTATAAAGGGGCGAGTCCAAATGAGGTGAGGATGTATGGCTGAACCATGTAGGTTAGCCGATGAGAAGTAGGAAGTAGTTAAGAGTGTGGTTGACCACATGTAGGTCAGTTGGTAAGTGAACAGTAAATAGTAGCTAAGTCCCACAAAGGCTAGCATGCAGCTAGACCCAATGTAGATCAGCTGGTAAGGTAAGTAGAGTAGCAGCTATCCCCACATAAGCTAGCATGCACAGCTGGACCCCATGAAGGTCAGCTGGTAAGATAGTAGAGAGTGGCAACTAGTCCCAAGTAGGCTAGCATCTGCAGCCGGACCCTACATAGGTCAGCCGGTAAGGTAAGTAGAGTGGCAGCTAGCCCCACATAAGCTAGCATGCGCAGCTGGACCCCACGAAGGTCAGCTGGTAAGGTAGTAGAGAGTGGCAGCTAGCCCCACGTAGGCTAGCATGTGCAGCTGGACCCCATGTAGGTCAGCTAGACCGAAAGTGAGGTAGTAATAAATCCAAGGGGTGTGAAATAACATGGGAAGGATCTGGGGACAGATGCAATTTCTAGACATAGTCCGTCAGCAATCCATAATGGAGCAGTTTTTGATGGAAAGGTGCGAAAGGACAGTCCAGGTGACAGATAGCCATGCTGAAGCTAATGGCATTTAGTTGTATATGTACAGTACATAGCAGGTAAAGAACGCTGGCTGCCACTTGGCATTCATGTATCGAAGTGATGTGTCCACCCAAAGGGGCCTCATACAGGTAGTGAAGGGAAGGAGCATCACAGAAACCATGTAACAGGGCCTGCTATGATTCTGAAAATGGAAGGCCAAGGAAAAGCCAATAATAAACCCACGAACTGCAGAGCAGGAGTATGGCGACATACGTGGAGCAAGCAGAGCTTGACCAAGTGGTGAGACATACAGAGAAGCTGAGGTCACAATAGATGCCAGTGTTTACATGTGCAAGAAATAGAACGGCAATAGATCGATGGCCGACAGGTTGCTGAAAGAGCTGAGAGGTCAGGAGGTGCTGTAGCCAGAAGAAGCAGGCAATGCAGGTCAGCAGCAGAGAAGAACGGAGCACAATACTGTGTGGTGGTCGAGAGCCGCATGGAGGAAGCAGCGTAGCAGAGGAGTAGTGGACCGCAACTGTAGAGAGGGAGCAGCAGACGAAAGTGAACATAACTGGGTGGCTGCACAGCAATGGCTGCTAGAAAACAAGGTATGGAAGGTAAGGAGAAATGAGCAAGGGAAAGCAAGGGCACAGCAGGTGACAGAATAACGAAAATCCCCAAAAGCAGAAAGCATAAAATACACATATACAACAACCATGGGGGGGGGGGGAGACCAAATGAGCGGAAGGTGGCACACGGGGCTGGGAAGCTCAACAAGTAAAGAGAGAGAGCAGCAGAGCACAAGCAGAACCACAAGCGTGTGCGACTCACTCTAAGCAGAGCAGCACAAACTCTGCTTGTTTATGTAGGATGTCGGGGAGGAGCTCTTCCCCCACATAACTACAGGCAAAGCCTTTCAATTGGACATCAAATTTTCAGCATTGCCTTCTTATTACCCTACCTAATGGACACGGCAGGTGAAGATTTTCAGATCCCTACCAAAACATCATTCCATGCCACAGGTATGAAAACACATTTTGGCCAGGATTTGAAAATGACAGCTATCACATTCATGAGGAGTTGTGAAGAAATGGCTAGGTTTAAAATTTGGGGTCAAAATATTAAAAATTACCCAAGTTATGAACCTGCATTTGTAAATTTCAAGGTAGGCTCATAACATTGTTTTTTTTTTAATATTTTGCCCCAAATTTTTAATATAGCCTTCTTATGACCCCACCTCATGAACAATCACAAGGAAAATTTTCACCTCCTGCAAGAAAAGTGATTTCATGAAGCAACTGCGAAATCACCTTTCCAGACACAACAACACATTTTGACCAGCATTTGAAAAATGACAGCTCACACTCATGAGGTGCTGTGAAGAAATGGCAGTTGTTTAAAATTTGGGACATAATATTGAAAATTACCAAAGTTATGAGCCTGCATTCGTAAAATTCAATGTGGGCTCATAACTTTGTTGTTGTTTAGTATTTCTATTCCAAATTTTCAACATAGCTTTCTTATGACACCACCTTATGAACAAGGGAGAGAAAATCTTCAACTCCTGCCTGAAAGGTGATTTTGCACAGTGACTGTGAAATCACCTTTCAGGCCAGATTTGATTAATGTCACTCTAATTGTTCATGAGGTGGTTTCCCATAGAAGGCATGTTGAAAATTTGGGGCAAAAGTATTAAAAAAGGCCAAGTAATGCCACTAAGTTCAAATCCCCATTGAAATAAATTGAACCACATACCTGATTTCCTTAGTTCGTGGTCTGATGTTGAAGAGTAAAGATGTGTCTGCTGTCGAGAAAGGATTACAGCATCGAACCCCCGGTGGGTACAGTAAGTATGGGCTGGGGCAGGGTGGCATGGTGGGTGCTGAGTGGGATGGTTGGGTGAGGGGTGGAATAATGAAGGAACAGACATCGATGGAAGTTTTTCTTTTTTTCAGAAAAAATAAAACAACAAGGGACAGCTTTAATTTTTTAGATGAAGGCATTGAAGGATTGGGTACTCCCAGTGCCAGTGTTGTTTGTGTTGGAGGGGAGTGGGGTGATGGGTGCTGAGAGGGAGGGTTGGATGGGGGAGAGTTGCAGGGATGCCAGCAACAGACTTTGATGGACATTTTTCTTTGTTGCAGGCAATAGAAAAAGAGGAAAAAACTATGTGATGGCAGAGTCAGTGTTATGCTTGTGGGAGCAGTGGTGGGTGGTGTGTGGGGTGGTGGGTGCTCAGAGGGAGGGTTGGGTGGGGGTGCCACTAGACACCAGGAAAAAGAGACACAGAAAATAAGTCTTAAGTTCCAATCCCTATTGAAATACATTGAACCACATATCTGATTTCCTCAGTTCACTGGCATTGCAGAATGAAGATTTGCCTGTGATCGAGGAAGGATTACAGCATCAAACCCCATGTGGGTAGAAAGGGCTGGGGTGGTGGGTGCTGAGTGGTAGGGTGGGGAGGGGGTGGAATAACAGCACAACGGACATCAATGAACAGTTTTCTTTTTTTCGGGTTTGTTTACGAAAAAAGACGAGGGACAGTTTTGATTTTTTAGGTGAAGACACTGGGGGATTGGGCATGCCTAGTGTCAGTGTTATTTGTGTGCAGGTGGGAGTGGGGTGGTGGGTGCTGAGAAAGGAGGTTGGGGGGGAGAGTTACAAGGTTGCCAGCAACAGACATTGATGCATGGTTTTCTTTGTTGCAGGCTAATAAAAAAAATACAGTATGAGATGGCATTGGTGACACTAGGGGATGGGCACCCCAGTGTCAGTGTTCTGCTTGTGGAGGGCAGTGTGGGGTGGTGGGTGCTAAGAGGAAGGGTTTGGGGGGTGCCACTAGACATCAGGGGAAATTGTGTTGTGGAAAAGGGAATGTGAGGAATTTCCATGACTTCCGGCATAGGCATTAGCATCAATGCTAATGCGCATGCCGGAGTTACAGTTCCAAAGACAGGCTCCTGATGTTGAAAGCCACTCAGCTGTTTACTGATGTAGCTTCATGTAAATAAAAGGACCGAAGCCCTCCCTGATTTCAGCGGCTTTGGTCCTTTGAAGTGCATGCAGTTTTAGCCCACCAAGCAGAGAGTTGCGTCGCCACCACAATATGTGATCATTGGTCTACACTGCTGCACCCCTGGTATCATGAACTGCAATGGGCTCAGCAGTGAAACATCTCCAAAATCGCCATGCACTCTTCACAAAACATCTGTTGCATGCCCATCAAACATTAAAATCAGTGTCATTAGCTTTCTAGATTTTGAGTTAAGAATTATGCTTTTTTGGATTTGAGGGTTTTTTTTCCAACTTGAGTCATGGACCTCACCATGGAGGGTTTTGAATTTGAACCATCTCCAGTAATGCAAGATAGATAAATACAATTGGATTTAATGAATTATTATTGTGTGAGCATAGACTGTTGTGATTCTACAGGGAGGATTGGGCAAGCAGGTGCTGGACCATGAGCATTTACAGCAGTTTTGGGTGGGACTCTTTCATAGCACACATAAGAGCCAGTGAGGTCCTGCAGGCAGGGTCAGAAAGTTGCTGCCAAACCTGGAGCAGAGATGGTGCTGGTGGCAGGCATCCTAATGCTGAAATAAGAAGCCACGGCTGGAAATGTCAAAGCTGTGCCCTATACTAGGGACACAGTCGGCAACAGGCCACTGACGCAATTCTGAGGAGGCATGCAAACCCTCAAAAGGGAAAAGAAAAGTGTGAGAACACCAGTGTGGAGCACTGCAGCCCCATGTGGGACAGAGCAGGCACCAGCATTGTAGCTGGGCACAGAAGGGGGTCAGTGAGCAGTGGAGGCAAAGAGAAATACAGAAAACTGGAGGAAAAGCAAAACACCAACACAGTGTTTCAGCCAAGCAAAGGCAATCCTGACATGGCAAATGAAACTGGTACCCTGATTAAATAGCAGATGAATGAAGTGGTGACAGGATAACAAGGTAACCGGCAGAACATTGCGGTAGATAATTGAGGACCCAAAAGAGTTGGCTGATGAGCACTGGCTGTATGATTTAATGCTGCCTTTACAGTGTTAGGTGGGATGCAGAGTCACAGATGTTGATTCCCCCTTTTAAGCCTCAAGCAATCTTTACATTTTTCCATGGTTTAATTCCCACAGATTTGTTATTCTTCTTCCTTAACTCTTACATTTGTTGCAATAGTTTTGTGTGTTACAGTTGTACTGTATTTGCGTTTTAAAATGACTGCTAACCCTTGTCTGTGTGAGCACTCACAGAGGGGCCATATTCAGAGGCCCCAGGAATGCCTTTCAAACCTGGTAGCACTATGTCTCTAAAATACCACTGCGCCTATACAAATGGGGAAGGGTCACCCTCATGCATACTGACACAGCAGAATGTTCAAAGGTTTTTGGTGGCAGTAACTGTACCCCAAACAGCGCTGTATAAAGCCACTGAAAGCCACCTCTTCATGTGATGTCATGCCTTCATCTTCCCCCATGAAGGTAGGGTGGCTGCACTCTAGCTGCCTACTCCCGTTCTCCCATTCACAAGGTCAGAATCATTCTCTGGTGGTCCAGTGTGTCCCCATATACCCACCCCATTTCCTGTTCAATTCCTTAAATGTATTGCCAGGTGGTACAGTGTGTCCCCACCCCAGATCTCCCGTTCAATCCAAGAAACATATTCCCTGGTAGTCCAGTGTGTCCCCCCATCTCCCATTCAATCTACTGAACACATTCTCTGGTGGTCCAATGTGTCCTCCCCAATCTCCCACTCTATCCATTGAACATATTCCCTGGTGGTTCAGAATGTCCCCCACTGCCCTGATCTCCCATTCAGTCCATTGAACATATTTCCTAGTGATCCAGTGTGTCCCCCCACTCCCCCATCTCCTGTTCTGTCCATTGAACATATTCCCTGGTGGTTCAGTGTGTCCCCCCACCCTCTGGTAGGACTCAAGTAGGAATTCTTATCATGGTCTGATTAAATTGCATTGTCGCTTCATTGATGACCTATTTAGGATCTGGAAGGGTATGGCAGAGGAGCTATATGGTTTTGTGGAATATTTAGAAAATTCAAATACCAACTTGAAATTTTCTGTGCAATACACTTGGATTAAATATAATTTTTAGATTTGATGTTAAAAAAAAGAGTGTAAAATGCTATCTTATTTATACCAAAAGCCCACTGATAGAAAATCAGTATTACTGGCCAGTAGTTGTAATCCCAGTCATCTTATTAATAACATTCCTCATAGCCTGTTCCTCCACCTTAGCCACAATTGATCAGCTTTGGAGATACACCAGAACTGAGCTCAAGAATTCAGGATCAGTTTCTGGCTAGGGGATACAAGTACAATAAAGTGGCAAGTGCAGTTACAGTAATTGGGCAAATAAATGTGTGAAGAAGACTAAAACATTGTTTAACCCTACAGCAGGAAGGGCACATGACATTAGGGGCCTGATATTCAAAATTGCGCTAAGCAGAGCTCAAAAATTTGCATTGCACCCTCGCAAATGCCTGGGTGCCCAAGGATGCTATAGTCAGTCGAATAGGGCACCCGTGCTATTCAACTGAATATAGGGCCATGTCAGCACAGTTCTAAGCCACTTAGTGCTGCACTGACAGGGCTCCTAAAATACGCTGCCACAATGGATAGTGCCGGAGCAGTTATTACAATATTCAAAGGGCCTGTTGAGCATGTAAGACATGAAAGGGCCATTTGCATGCCCTGTATAGGCTTATTTGTATGAGTAGAGAGGCAGGTTAGTGCAGCTCTGCCCCACCCCCAATTGCCCAGTCTCAGACGTGTAGATATCCCCTGATAGCCGGTCCATTTTGTAAATAAAAAAAAATATCCCTGGTGCTACTGGTTCCCCCTCCCTTCAATCACTCTCCCATTCTGTACAAAAACATATACCTGGTGCTAGTGGTTCCCCACTCTTCTGATCACCAGCCCTTTCTGTGCAAAAACATATCCTTGGTGCTAGTGGTCCCCCTCCCGCCAATCGCTGGCCCATACTGTCATAACATGAAATTCTTGATGTCTAGCAGCCCACCACCAAAACATCAAGAAACCACCCCACAGTCATCTTCCCAGTCCCCTTGGTGCTGCAGTTGCATACGGTGACTGGCAGAGCCCTCCTCCTGCCCCCTCGGCTGGCCACTGTATGTCCAAACAGGGAGCACATCTCTTATTTATAGGACAGGGTGACATGCTTTGTCCTATAAAGATGTGGCATATTCCATGCCTGGATGTACAGTGGCCAACCAAGGAAGTGAGGAGATGCGCTAGTTGCTGTATGCATCTCCGACGGGGGGGCTGGAGAAGTGACTGGATGTGGATTAGCCATGCGGTGGTGGGAGGCCACTAGATGCCAGGGATTTTATGTTATCACAGTACAGTCAGATGATCGTGGGGGGGGGGACACTACCACCAGGGATTTTTATTTTTTTACAGAACATGGCCAGCGATCGGAGGGAGGGGAGACCACTGCCAACAGGGATATGTTTTTTTACAGGACAGGCTGGTAATCAGTAGAAGGGGACCACTAGCACCAGGGAGTTTTAGTTTTACATCAACAGCTGGAAATCAGTGTGGGGTGCCAGGGACTGCAAGGGGCAGTTTTGCTACCCCAGCGTCCAACCAGCTATGTGGCTGCATTACCTCTGGCAGCTGCTAGGGTTGTTCTGTGTTAAGCTGGGCTTTTGTTTGGTGATATTTGTGCTGTTCTAAAGGCTTGCTCTAAACTCTTTTGCACAGTGCAAAGCCAACGAATATGGGGTAGTACACCTATTTATGGCCATATCCCTTTTCTTGCCCGCATGCATACATTTTGTTTTTAATTGGTGCTAACCCTCTTTTCCCATACAACAGCCCCATTTTGAATATGGAGATCGAGTCTAAACCCCAGTTAGCCCAGTCAAAGACCCATTAGTGCCTGTGCAAATGTTTGAATATCAGGTCCCAGGAGTCTTATAACATGTGACACTCTTAATGTGGTACTCATGACTACTTGCCTAAGCAGGACATTCTATACAGGGGAAAATAAATAGAACTTATAACATTTGTAAGACAGCATGTTCAGGACATTGAGGGAGAAAAATTGAAAAGTATCCCTACGGCCCACGTGAAATTCACCAGAGGGGAGGGACAGCATTCCTGGTCCTTTTTGGGTATCAAGCTAGCACAAGTGCGACCTAGTTGTGGAAATTTTGAGAATTTAGCATTGAACTATGAGGCATTCTGCACATTTATTCTGATGCTCTCAGACCTCTGGGGCTCACTGGTCATTTGGAGGTATCAGCTTTTCTATAACACTGAACGAGGTTCAAGTCTTCGGTCTTATCCCTGTATTTCTATAGTATTTTTATGCTTGCTTACATGCACAGCACACAAGAAACCTTTTTAGGTGAGTAGAGCATTGCAGAGGTGTAGCAGTGTTTGGCCAATCCATCGAACGCTTTCAGGGGCACGTCCCTTGGCCACCAATCAACAGGGAAGCTGCCGATGATGGCAGTTTCAAAGCGAGCACTGAACTTGAAATAAATCTACTGCTCCAGTTGGGTACAGCTTCATCTTTGCAGCAGCAGATCTACCCCTCCTTCTTGGCAACCAGGCACATTTCAGCCATGCACATTACAGTCCACAGTAAGGCGCATGGCTGGACTTACGAGCAACTTGTTTACTCAGTGTGCCTTTCCTGGTGAAATAAATAAATCAACCCCTCCATGACATTACATAATTGGTGGCGGGCTCCTGCCATCCACCACACATCCCCCCTAAAGCTGACATCGGGGTGCCCAATTGCCTTGTCAGCATGCCCCCCAGCCCAAAAATATCTTTTGCTGACAACGGGGTGCCCAATCCCTGTGTCAGCATGCCCCCACTATTGTGGCACACTGGGATCCCACCCCAGTGTTCCAAAGTAATTTTCTTTTTCTGACACTGGGATGCCCACTTCTGATGTCAGATGCACCCCCACACTCCCTTTTATCAGCCGACCTCCGGGTGACCAATCCTCAGATTACAATTGTCCCCTCCCTCCACTAGTCTAGCACACTGGGAGCTCACCCCAGTGTTCTGCAATTTATTTTTCATAGTATTTCACCTGTAAAAAAGAAAACTGTCCCCTGAGTTGTTTTTTAAACATACAGAAAAAGAAAACAGTCCCTCATCGTCCTTGCAGCCCCTCCCCCATCCTGACCCTCCCTCTGTGCACCCCACCTCACTGCACCCCCCTCACTCATACATACCTCCGGAGGTCTGGCACTGTGATCTTCTGTGAACCGGGAACATGTCTGCACTCTTCAAAAGCTGACAGCAAACTGAAGAAAATCACAGTAAGCATTATAATGTCAATTAATTTGGGGGGGGGGGTTAACTTAGGTTGATATCTCATCCATTTTTGGGAGTTTTGGTCCTAAATTTTCAACATGAGGTTCTTGGGACCCCCTCCTCATGAAGACTGGCACTGTAATTTCATTTATCGGTCCTGAAAGGTGATTTTGTGGTCACTGTGCGGAATCACCTTTTTGGACTTAGTAATGAAACGACAGTGCCACTGTTCATGAGGCGGGGTCCCAAAAAGCCTATGTTGCAACTTCGGTGAAAAAAACTCCAGAAAATGACTGCTTTAAGAGCATGTATTGCGCAATTTGTATGCACGCTCGTAACTTTGCCAATTTTTAATATATTCACTTCAAATTTCCAGCATTGCCATTTTTTCACACCTCCTAATGAACAGTATAGCTGTCATTTTTTTGCATTCTGCCCAAAACGTGTTGTTGCACCTGTGGTGCAGAATGGCGCACTTGCTGTGCAAAATCAACTTTTGGGACAGATTAATGAAATCACAGTGCCACTCTTCATGAAGGGAGGTCCCAAAAAGGCAATGTTGAAAATTTGGTGAAAACAATTTAAAATAATAACTGCGTTACAAGCGTGTGTTGAGCAATTTCTATGCATGCTGGTAACTGCCACTTTTTCATATTTTCACTCCAGATTTTCAACATTGCCATTTTTTCACACCTCCTCATGAACAGTACAGATGTCATTTTTCACATCCTGCCCAAAATGTCTTTTTGCACCTGTTGTACCGAATGGTGCATTCGCTGTGTGGAATCACCTTTCGGGATTGAGTAACAAAATGATAGTGCCACTGTTCATGAGGTGGGGTTCCAAAAAGCCCATGCTGACGATTTGGAGCAAAAATACCAAAAAACGCACAAAGGCATTAGGGTTTCCAACCTTAATGCCCCACCCTGTACAGACTGACCGGCATCGGGGGTGTGGCTTGGTGTCATTGACCGTAATGCTCACGCCATTCCACCCCCACCCTACAGCCACTGACAGGCATCGAGGTGTGCCTTGAGGTCTTCGGCCCTAACGTTCACCCCATTCTCCTATACTACACACATCTCAGCTTATTTCCTTATGGAATGGGGTAAGCCTAAGGGCTGAAGATCCCAAGGCACACCATGACACCTGTCAATGTCTGCAGAGTAGGGTGAGGTGGAATGGCATGAGCCTTATGGCCGACGACCCAAAGGCACATACCAATACCTGGCAGTCTCTGCAGAGTGGGAGTGGGGGTTGGTGTTAGTTCAATACTTCATTGTCATTCCTATTATGCATCTTTTAACTCATGCAGTACCAATGCCAATACCAGCAAGCAAACATTTGGCATTGACAAATGCTTGTTTAAAAATAACTCTTTCATCTCCTGACAATGGACTGATTAATATGCATTGGTTGTTATGCATTTATCTTTGATGACAATATGTATATATAATTCAGCTTTTATATAAAAAATAAAAACATAAAAAAGATTTGTCTGCCTTTAGATTTGGGGAAAGCAAGATACTTGTGGAAAATGTGCACTGTCATCTTAATATGTGTGTACACTAATATCTGCCATTTCTGTCTCTGTTTCTTTTTTTTAGATAAATGGGAAAATAGTTATTTTTCCTGGTGAAAAGAAGTTTTTAACATTTACGTGGATTCCCCACTGTTAATGAACAAAGGGACCGAAATTTCTTTGGATGTGAGTACTGCTCTGTGGTTAACTAAACTACGTGCCATACAATAAGTTTGAATGGATTCCTTTACTGCTTTCATTCAGGAATTCAACATTTTGAAATGGATATGGACTTTAGAAATTATGGATTCGTATTTGAATTCATCATCTGGAGCTAATGAATGAAGACAAATTCAAAGTTTTCTGTTATATATGATGTTAATAATACTTGAGGACCCTAGAGAGATTAAGTTAAGAATTTGGACTTTGAGCAGCAAAAGGTCTATGCATGGAATAGGGGGAATCTGTTAGCACTTTTCATGAGCACAAAGAAGGTATAGGAGCTGGTACTGCTATGGGGATTCTGGAATACCATTACCAGCTCCTATATCTTCTTTGTACTCCAGTTGGACTTGTGTGATTTAACACAAATAAACTGTATCTCTTGGAAAGAATTTCCGATGTGGATTCTTTTTCTGGGGGCATATTATTAGCTTCAACAGTGCAACTGTTTTTGAAGTTGTTTATTCAGAGACTCCACACTGCAAAGCCATTTTGGCCCCCTTAACCCCTCTCCTCCCCACTTCTATCCCCACTCCCTCCCTTCCTCTCCCCCCACCACTCGTTCCTCTGTTCTGTCCTGATTGGGGAGAGGCTTATAGGCCTCATCCACTGGGTTATTAAGAGTACACTGTACCCTGCTGCCCCCTGTCATTTTTAGTTGTTTTTTTTTACTAAGAATTCCTCTAGCTTGCCCTTCAGGATCCTTGTGACTCTTTATTTTGATATAACCTCTCCCGCGCATACAAGTCTTTGTTCTCTCAGGTCTCTCCACAGTCACCAACTATCCTATACCCCTCTGCCTCACAGCAGTCTCTTAACCATACACTGATTTCCTCAATTTTAACTTTCCTTGCCGTGCTAGCCTGTGGGACCAGTTGTACCTCTGAGAAGGCTGTCGATCATGCTACCTCACCACAAATTTTCCTTACCTCACTGAACCTCTCTTGCACCACCCACACCTCATATCTTGTAAGATCATTTATACCCCGGTGCACTATTATGTGAGGTTCCCACCCTTCTGCCCCCCATGCTGGGCTATCAGAGATTCCATTCTCCCTGCTGTCATCCCTGGCATACATTCTGCCCTCCTATGGTTTGCTCTGTACCGGTTCCCTCTACATCTCACTTCTTTACTATTGAATACCCCAAGATCATCACTCTCTCCCACCTTCCTGGGCTTTTATCTCCTCAGCCCAAATCACTGCCCACTCTTTCCAGCCCCATCATCCCCTTCTGTCCACTCCGTATTCCCCTTCGACCCCTCACACTAGATAGCCCCATTGCAGAACCCTCCACCTGACCATCAGTTCCCCTTGGTATTCCCTCTACTTTTACCTTATGCTCGCCCTCAGAACAGTTTCCTCGCTCACCCTTCCCCCACCCTCTTCTCCACTTCAACTGTTTGCTCAGTCTTGCTTAGATATTTTCCCTCCCACCTCTCTCCTTGCCATCCCCCAAGCCCTTCCTCTTACTTCCTCCTTCCTTTCCCATCTTACTGTCCTTACTTGCCCCTTTATGTTCCCCTTGACCCCTCTCTCCAGTGGGAGAAACCTGTTATGCACTGTCACCTCTTAAAGTGCTCCCACTGGACACCCACACCACTCTGTCTTAGTCATTCCCCTTACAGTTATCCACCTCCTGCACTTGGCCTTCTTTCCTGTTGGGGATATGGACACTTGGGACCTACCTACTCCCTTCCTCCTTCCTTCTCCCCACATGGCCCCCTCACCATATAGTCCCCCCTCCTGCTTTCTCCTCCTTGACTGCCTGCAGGCCCTGCAGACCCTCTGCAATTTCCATCATTACCCTATGAATCTCCCCCACCAATGAACTTATTTCCTGCCTCATATGGCACATCACCATCCTCAACTGTCCAACATACCTGCAAACCAGGTGTCCCCCATGTCACAGAAAGCTCCCAGAAACATTGCTGCCCCACACCCCTTGCACACTAAAACTCTACCTGCTTTACCTGTCCCCACTGCATGCCTCCTTGCCTCATATTACCTTTCTAGGCACTCCTTAATAAGGCACTTGGCTATCCCCTTTACCCTTATGAATCTTTTAACCTAACCTGGGTAAGGGTGGCTTAAAAGCAACAACCCCCTTCTCTCCCTCTAAATCAAATTGAACCTGCATAGAGGCAGTTGAAGAGATGCACCCCCTTCCTTTCCAGTTGACTACCTCATCAACAGCTTTGCTACTTAGCTACCTAGTCAGCCCTAGGTATGTATTGTCAGCCTTCCTACTTGTGACAGGGTCAGAGACCCTGTGTGAATATGTGCTGCATTTTCTTTTACACCATCCTGTTCTAGTAAGTTTTTTGTTTTAGCTACAGGCTGAAATCTGCCACTTTAGTCTTGTAGTCTCCCCCTTCTCCCAAGTACTGTATAAGGAACATATAAGTAAGACAAGAGGCAGTAAGTTGCTTGCCTTCTCCTGTGTTGTACTGCAGGCAGACACAGAGGGAATGTAAGTAATGAAAAAGGGTTGAAACAGAGCCTTGCACTCAGTGTTTTAGTGTGTTGATTGCGCACATGTGCAAGAAACATATTGCAGTAGCTTCCTCCAGAAACAGGTTGTGGAGGCGTGGCACTGTTGTGGCCAGTGCCCCCACAGCCTTTGGAGGCTTGGCCCATTTTTCTCAATGGGGTGGCACGCTGCTGCTGACACTAGTTCAGCCAGCATGCCACAACCTTGTAAGGTTTCAGCAACTGCAATCAGGGGCCGCCTCATTATTGTAGCATAAGCCATTCCGCTGCAATGAGGAAGCAACTCATCATTGCTAGGCGGAATCTTGTGAGTGTGATATTGTTTTGCGAACACGGCGGTGGCTTGCCGCGTGTTCTGACAATATGGCTGCAACCCACTGTCGAGAGAGGATGCCCAATCCCCTTGGCAGCTTGTGCCCCCCAATGTGTTTGTTTGCTGACAGGGGCCACAATCCCGTCGGCTTCAGTGCCCTAAAGCTGATATTGCCAATGGGGGAGCCCACTCCTTGTCGGCATCATGTCCCCTCCCCCAGTGTCATTTGCCGATGGAGGCCACTCCCGTAGGTATAATTTCCCCCAAACATACTACAGTTGTGCGGGGTGCCCAATCCCCTCGGCTCTTGTCCCCCTTTTGTGCCAATGGGGTGCCAATTTTCCATCGGCTACTTCCGCCCTTCCAAATCAGCACTCTGTTGGCATGTGAAGCCCACCCCAGTGTGCCAAATGACCCTGTGAAAAAAAAAAAGTCCCACTATGTTTTTTTTTTGTTCCTGTCAAAAAATAAAATGGTCGCTCGCAGTCTCCCTGCCCCCCTCCCACAACCTGCACCCACCCTCTGCATACCCTTCCTCCCCACACATCCCCACCACCCCATACTTATCTGCAGAGTCCGGTACGACAAACTTCGGTGGGCCAAGAACACATTTGCACTCTTCAAAGCTGACCATGAACTGAAGAAATCCCGGTAAGCTGTATAATGGCATCAGTAGGGTTTTTTCAACTTTGGTGCATATCTCAGGCATTTTTTGGAATTCTGGCACCAAATTTTCAGCATGGTTTTTGGGACCCCTCCTCATGAGTTCTGCCACTGTCATGGTGTTATTGGACCCCAAAAGGTGATTTCACAGTCACTGCAAGGAATGACCTTTCGGGACCGATAAACAAAACAACAGTGCCAGATTTCATGAGGAGGGCTCTCAAAAATCCTATATTGCAAATTTGCTGGATAAAATCAAAAAAATGACTGTTTTACAAGCATGCATTGCACAGTTGCTATGCACGCTTCTAACTTCGTGAATTTGCAATATTGTCATGCCAGATTTTCAACATTGGCATTTTTTCACACCTCCTTCTGAACAGTGCAGCTGTCATTTTTCAGATCCTGGCTGAAATGTGTTTTTGCACCTCCAGCGCGGAATAGCATGTTTGCTGTGGGAAATCAGCGTTTGGGACAGATTAAGAAAATGACAGTGACACTGTTCATTAGCAGAGGTCCTAAAATGCCTATTTTGAAAATTTGGTGATGATACTCCATAAAATGGCTGTGTTACGAGCGTGCATTGTGCAGTTTGCTTGCACGCTCGTAACTTCACAAATTTATAATATTTTCACTCCAGATTTTGAACATTGTCATTTTCCCACACCTACCTATGAACAGTACAGATGTCATTTTTTCCCATCCTGGACGAAATGTCTTTTTGCACTTCTGGCGCAGAATAGCATGGTCGCTGTGGGAAATCAGTGTTTAGGACAGATTAAGAAAATTACAGTGATACTGTTCATGAGCAGAGGTCCTAAAAAGCCTATTTTGAAATGTTGGTGATGATAGCCCATCAAATGACTGTGTTACAAGTGTGCGTTATGCAGTTTCCGCACACCCTTGTAACTTCACAGATTTGTAATATTGTTACGCCAGATTTTCAACACTAGCATTTTTTCACACCTCCTTATGAACAGTACAGCGGTCATTTTGCACATCCTGACCGAAATGTGTTTTCACGCTTCTGGCACAGAATAGCGCTGTCGCTGTGGGAAATCAGTGTTCGGGACAGATTAAGAAAATGACAGTGACACTGTTCATTAGCAGAGATACTAAAATCACTACGTTGAACATGTGGTGATGAAACTCCATGAAATGACTGTTACAAGCATGTGTTGAACTGTTTCCATGCACCCTTGTAACTTAGCAAATTTGTAATATTTTCACGACACATTTTCAACACTGGCATTTTTAAAAACCTCCTTATGAACAGTACAGCTGTCATTTTTCACATCCTGGCCATACTATGTTTTTGCACTCCTGCTGCAAAATAGCATGGTCGCTGTGGGAAATCAGTGTTTGGGACAGATTAAGATCGAGCGAGTGAGGGGGGAGTGACCGAGATCAAGTGAACTCTGCCGGGACTGCTACAGATTTCTTTGTGGGTAGAAAAAGGCCCCAGTGTAGGTGCCCAGTACAAAAGGGCAGCCTGCAGCAGTGGGAGAAACAGAATGAGCAAATGAGAAGGGAGGACTGACTGAGCTCAATGGAGCTCTATCAGAACCGCTGCAGATTTCTTTGTGGGCAGAAAAAGGTGCCAATGCAGGCAGGAGCCCAGTACAAAAGGGCAACCTGCAGTGCTGGAAGAAACGGAATGACAGACTGAGATGGGGGAGTGAGCGAGCTCCATGGAGCTCTGTTGGGACTGCTGTGGATTTCTTTGTGGGCGGAAAAAAGCACCAATGTAAGCAGAAGCCCAGTACAAAAGGGCAGCCTGCAGCGCCAGGAGAAACAAAATGAGCGGGTGAGAGACGGGGAGTGAGCAACCTCAACAGTGCTCTGTCAGGACAGCTGTGAACTTCTTTGTGGGCAGACAAATGTGCTAACATAGGCAGGAGCCCAGTACAACAGGGCAGCTTGCAGCGCGGGGAGACACAGAACGAGTGAGTGAGACAAGGGGAGTGAGATAACTCAACGGAGCTGTGTTGTGACTGCTGCAGATTTCTTAGTGGGCAGAAAAAGGCACCAATGCAAGCAGGAGCCCAGTACAAAAGGGCATCCTGCAGCATCAGGAGAAATAAAATGAGCGAGTGAGAGAGGGTGAGTGAGCGTGCTCAATGGATCTGTGCTGGAATTTAAGACTTGCTCACCCTACCACCCAGGGTCCTCCATGGTCCTATATTACAGCAGGGTATGTGGAGTGGAGACAAAGCAATTGGTAGATATGCCCACACCTCCTTATGAACAGTACAACTGTCATTTTTCACATCCTGGCCGAAATGCGTTTTCACACTTCCAGCGCAGAATAGTGCGGTCATTGTGGAAATCAGTGTTTGGAACACATTAAGAAAACCACAGTGACACTGTTCATGAGCAGAGGTCCTAAAATGCCTATGTTGAAAATTTTGTGATGAAAGTCCATAAAATGACTGTGTTACGAGCGTGCATTGTGCAGTTACCAGGCATCCTTGTAACTTCGCAAATCAGTAATATTTTCAAGCCACATTTTCAACACTGGCATTTTTTCACACCTCCTTATGAACAGTACAGCTGTCATTTTTCACATCCTGGCTGAAATGTGTTTTCGCACTTCCAGCACGGAATATTGCAGTTGCTGTGGGAAATCAGTGTTTGGGACATATTAAAAAAATGACAGTGACACTGTTCATGACCAGCAGTTCTAAAATCCCTATGTTGAAAATTTGGTGATGAAAGTCCTTAAAATGACTGTGTTACAAGCATGCGTTGAACTTTTTCTATGCACCTTTGTAACTGTGCAAATTTGTAATATTTTTACGCCACATTTTCAACACTGGCATTTTTTCACACCTCCTTATGAACAGTACAGCTGTCATTTTTCACATCCTGGCCTAAATATGTTTTTGCACTCCTGCCACAGAATAGCACAGTCGTTGTGGGAAATCAGTGTTTAGGGCAGATTAAGATCAAACAAGTGAGAGAGGGGAGTGACTGAGCTCAACTGACCTCTGTCAGGACTGCTTCGGATTTCTTTGTGGGCAGAAAAAGGCCCCAACACAGGAGCCCAGTACAAAAGGGCAGCCTGCAGCGCCAGGAGAAACAGTATGAGCGAGTGAGGGAGAGGGTTTGAGTGACCTCAACGGAGCTCTGTTGGGACTGCTGCAAATTTCTTTGTGGGCAGAAAAAGGCAGCAATGCAGGCAGGGGCCCAGTACAAAAGGGCAGCCTGCAGTGGTGGGAGAAACGGAATGAGCGACTGAGAAAGGGGGAGTGAGTGAGCTCAATGGAGCTCTGTCGGGACTGCTGCAGAGTTCTTTGTGGGCAGACAAAGTTGCAAACGCAGACAGGAGCCCAGTACAAAAGCACAGCCTGCAGCACCAACAGAAACAGAATGAGTGAGTGACAGAAGGGGAGGGAGTGAGTGAGCTCAACGGAGCAAAGCAATCAACATTTGGCGTTGACAAATGCTTGTTCTGTATAAATTGCTTTGAGTTTGCCAGAAGCCAAAAATAAAACATTCTTTCCTAGGTGAAGCAGAGGTGTGCAAAGGTCAGATGAGTCAGCCTGTCTATGTTTATTCAGGATGAGTCAGCCTGCCTGTGTTTACTTAGAGAATTATGAGTCAGACAGCTCACATGGTGCTGACATCATCAGTAGGCAGGGATAAAAGCCTACCTCCTGAGATGCAAAACAAATGAGTCAGATGAGTCAGTCAGTAGATAGCTCACTGTTGTGGAGGAAATATATCATAGTACATGGAAGTTTTCATGTACTAGGAATCTATTTGGCTGGAACTAAGCCTGGAAATTGTGCACTGAGGGAACTGCGCTCCATTTCTCAGAGTACATGCAAGTTTTAATGTGCTAGGAATTTATTTGGCTGGAATGAAGCCTGGAAGTTGTACCCTGAGGGAATTGTGCACTGTTTTTTGCAGCACTAAAGGGCTAATCACTTATTTTCTTTCTGTATATTTATTATTTTATTTAGGAAAATAAATACCACAAAGTATGTTCTACACCTTTTACCTGAGTCTGTGCATCTGTCTCACCCACTGACCTTCACACTACTGAGAGTCCTGCCTGCTAACTCTCATATAGACTGACCCTAGATAGGGAGTAACTGAGACTTGGCAGAACAAGCACAGTAAGGGCTACTGACTGAAGAACCCTACCTTATTACATCTGGAGTATTCACTTTCTTTGTGAACCCCAAGCAATCTTGCAGTCATTTGTAATAAAATCATTTAAGTTGCTCAACATTTTAGTGTGAATAAGGAAGCCAGAAAAAGCAGCATCTAGGAAGAGCTCCATTTTACTTTTTTTTTACAGTAATAATACATGATTACTGTAAATTAATCATAATAAATGTTGTCCACATTTTTAGGTAAAACCTATGTAATTTAAAACCCCAGAGTACAGTTTTTAGTACATGTTAGGGAAATTATTAAATAGACATTTTGCAAGGAGGAAGTGGAGAAAGGACATATTTTATTCAGTCTAACATAACAGGCTTGATATCAGCTTGAAATGGGATTACTAGTGCTTGCTCATGCTTGAAGCACAGAAAAGTGCTCAAAGGCAGATGGAGGGGAAACTAAAATCTAAAAATAAAAATCCCAAGGGTAATGACGAGTTTTGCAGTACCAATTTGGTTTTATCCTGGATACACATTTTGGGACAGCAAAGTTACATGTAGGACAGTTCAGAATTTCTGTTGCATGATTATATTACACAAAGCCCTAAGTTCAGAAAACAGGGCAAGTGCGGTGCAAATGTTTGCAATGAATTAGCCCCGCACTTCCCCTGGCTGCTTTGATATATAGATGGATAACAAGCAGTGCTATCTGACTGAATATCAGTCCATGTCAGTGCAGCCCTAAGTGAATCTGTGCTGCCCCAACACTGACCAGGACTGTATACAGCCCATAGGGAATAGCAGCACCTGAAACTGGATAACTCCAAGATCCCTGTGGGCTATATTCAGCCTGAGCATGCAAATCAGCTCATTGGGCATGCAAGGTGCTAAAAGGCCATATGCATACCCATTATGAACTCATTTGCATGGGCTGCAGCAGACCTTTGGCACCCCTAGCAACCCTGTATTCAGAACGCTAGTGATTCAGTGTGTCTCCCAATCACTCGATCAATCCATGTAACAGACTCTCTAGTGATCCAGTGTCTCTCTCCACCCCCTGATCACTCTTTCACACAATCTGTATCTCTCTCTCTCTCTCTGGTGGTCATGTGGTCACAGCATCCCCGATCACCCGTTCACACAATCTGTATCATTCCCTGATAGCCCAGTAACTCCCCCGACAGGCTCCCACTCAACCCAACTGCTGATAACTCACCTCCCACAGCCTTCCTTTTCCTGATTCTTGGTGCTGCTATCAGCCACAAATGGTAACTGTCACAGCCCTCCTATCATCTTTGCATCAGGCAATTGTATGAGCTGTCAGTGAAATGTGTCCTGCAGAAACAGTTATTTCCACAGTATGCACTCTCACTGACAGCTCATACAGCAGCCAGCTGTGGTGGTGAGAGGAGGGCTGTACCATTCCCCATATGTGGCTGATAGGGGCATTGGGAATTGGGGTAAAGGGGTGCAGGGAGGTGGGATGTTAATAGGCAGGTGGGATGGGGGCTATTGGGGGCTACTGGAGTATCAGGAGATGGATTACATTGATCAGATGGGTGATTTGGGAGCTGGGGAGAACCACTGGCCCATCAGGAAATTATGCAGATTGTGTAAATGGGTGACCTTAATGTGGTTTCTGTCTTGTTTTTTTTAGAAAAATGGGAAAAAAAGTTGTTCTTCTGGTAGGAAGAAGTTTTTACATTTACATGGATTACATGGATTCCCCTGTTGAGAATGAACAAAGGGACTTGAATTCCTTTGGCCCCAAGAAGTGCTCTGTGGTTAACTAAAATATGTGCCATGGGGTTTCTTTACTGCTCTCATTCAGGAATTCAATGTTTTGAAATATATATGGATTTTAGAAATTATGGATTTGTAAAAAAGACTTCAAAGATTGAATCTTCAAGAAATTATGGATTTGTAACTGAGTTCATCATCTAATAAATAAAGACAAATGTATAGTTTTCTATTATATATGTGATATTGGTAATATCTGAGGACCCTAGTGAGAGTAGTTAAGAGTTTGGAATTTGAGTAGCAAAATGCCTATTCCTGGAATAGGGGGAATCTGCTAGTACTTTTCATGGTATGTTGAGGTAATATCGGTATTAGTAATTAATCTATTACATGGATTTTTCAGTATGTTATTTATGTAATTAAATATTAGGAGGAGCATCAACATGATGTCATCATTGACACACTATTTTAGCACAGTTTTTGAATCTAGCTATTACCCTTGACAAAGCTCCAGGAGAAGGGAGTAAAATGCTATTAAGTTTCAGTGATGGACTCTTGGTGTGGCACCTGATCTGTTCATTCATATTTATGTGTTGTGCAAATATAATATTAAAAAATTATAATTTTTCACACACTTTTGAAGCTTTTAGCATTTATGATCAGGGGGTGACTTGTGAGGCCTTTTTGTTGGTTGTCATCATCTCTGAAGAGTGACTTAAGGGGTTCAACATGTACTCTTTTCAGGACAGATGTGAGGGGGGATATGACTGATACCTTGAAATACCTTAAAGGTATTAACAGGATGAATATTTAACTTTAGTGGGAACAAGTCAACTAGGGGGCGTGGCCTAAAGCTGGTAGGGGGAAGATTCAGGAGAGATGAGGAGGCACTTATTCATCAGTAGAGTGCTGGCCAACTGGAATGAGTTGCCAGAGGAGGTGGTCTCCCAGATAATGGGGATAGCTTCAAGACAGGATAGGACAGAGTAAAGGAGAAAGCTGCTGGTGGTGGGATGGGGACTCAAAGGGGTCAGGGAGGATTGGGGTGGTGGGGCAGATCACTCTGTAGACACGAGGGAGGCCTGCACACTTGAGCAGACAAGGAAAAATGGCCTTTATCTGCTGGCATATTCATATGTTCGTACGTAAGTCCTGTAGGTAGATTTTCTTAATATCAAAATGTATGCTGCTCCTTATTTGTTGACTGAGAGAATATGAACAGTTAAGGCTTTCATCTCGAGATCTGTCACTTTAAATGTTCTTACTCTTACTGTTGTGACAATGAAACCTAACATTATCTTAAAATGGTTAAAGTAAGTCAGCAATCTGTTGGTTAGTACAGGTTATATGTTTGCCACAGTAAGATGGATTGCATGTTTAAGGGTACAAGTGGTCATCTGTGGAGCTGGCCACCTTGACATGGTGCGGGGGCTTATTAAGGAATGGAGAGCAGCTTAGAATCAGACCTTTTCTGCTGCTGTAGTCAGCAAAACAATTTCTCATATTGCTTTTTTAGGGATGCAGTGGGTGGAGCCCTGAAGACCTTTTGCTTTGAGTAAACAGGACTCTGCATTTTTTTCCGAATGAACAACATGTTGGACTTCCATCACAGTCGCCTCCATGTCCATGAAACAGTCTGCACATGTTGTGTCTATTGGTGCAGCACTGCACTATTTTAGAGTGCCAGCAGGCACAGTGGAACATGACACACTCTGTCGTGTCCAGGATGGCTGCCGCACTCTGCTGTGCATGTGCAGTAGCATGTGGCGGCCATCTTTGTCAAAGTGGAGTGGCCGTGTTCTGACATGACTTCCTATTATATTTATTTATTTGTTTGTTTTTTTTTATTATAAAACTTCCCCACCCAACCCTCCCTCTCAGCACTCACCACCCGCCCGCTCCAGAAACATAACTGTGATCCTGGGGGTGCCAATCCCCCAGTGTTATGATTGGGGATTGTCAGTCTTTTTTGTGACACTGGGGGTGCCCAATCCCAATCAGTGTCAGGTTCAGGGATCGTCACTCTTTTTTTGTGTATGAGTTTTCTTTCACCAGTAGAAAAGATAATTGGTCTCTTTTTTTTTTTCCATCTGTAAAAAAAAACAAACATTGATGTCCTTTGTGGCCATTCCTTACCCTCCCACCTGATCCTTCCACTCAGCATCCAACCCCCCACCCCACCCCCAAGCCCTTACTTACCCATCAAGAGTCCAATGCCATAATTCTCTCTGGATGGCAGACAAATCTTCATTCTTCAAAGCCAGACCATGATCTGAAGACACAGTTATGTAGTTCAATGTATTTCAATGGGGGTTTGAACTTAGTGCCAGAACTTGAGCATTTTTACATATTTTTGGCCCAAATATTCAAAATGCCTTCTTTAGGATCACACCTCATGAACATATTACTGTCATTAGGCAGATCTATCCCAAAATGTGATTTCATGGTCCTTGTGTGATATCACCTTTCATTCAGGAGCTGAATATTTTCTCTGCCCTTGTTCAGGAAATGGGGTCATAATAAGGCTATGTGGAAAATTTGGTGTAAAAATATTGAAAAACTGCAAAGTTATGAGCCTACATTGAATTTTACAAATGCAGGTTCATAACTTTGGTATTTTTTAATATTTTTACCCCATTTTACAACATAACCATATCTTTACAGCACCCCATGAATGTGATAGCTGCCATTTTTCAAATCCTGTCCAAAATGTTGTTTTTTTTTACATTCTGAAAGGTGATTTCATGGTCCCTGTGTAGAATCACCTTTCTGGCATCAGTTGAAAATATTCTGTACCCTGGTTCGTAAGGTGGGGTCATAAGAAGGCTATGTTGAAAATGTGGTGCAAAAATATTAAGTAAACAACCTGGTTATGAGCCAACATAGAATTTTGTGTACACAGGCTCATACTGTAACGTTGGACATTTTCAATATTTTTGTGCCACATTTTCAACATACCCATATATTTACAGCACCTCAGGAATGTGACAGCTGGCATTTTTCAAGTCCTGGCCAATATGTTTTTTTACAGCCCGAAAGGTGATTTTATAGTCCCTGCACAAAATCACCTTTCAGACATGAGTTGAAATGTTTTTTCTGCCCTTTTAATGAGGTGTGGTCATAGGAAGGCTATGTTGGAAATCTGGTGTAAAATCATAAAAAAAAAAAAAAAAGGTATAAGCCTACATTGATTTTTGCCAACACAGGCTGGTAAGTTAGGTAATATTCAATATTTGTACCACAAATTTTCAGCATAGCCATTTATTTACAGCACCTCATGAATGTGACAGTTGTCATTTTTCAAAATGTGTTTTGCATCCCAAAAGTTGATTTTTCAGTCCCTGTGCAAAAACATATTTAAGCCAGAAATGGAACACAAAATGTTGAAAATTAGCAAAGTTATGAGTGATTGCTGAGATACTGCAAAGTTCAGTCATAATCACACAGGAGTGTGGTGTGTATATTTACAAAAACTAACTAAATAAATAAATAAATTTATGGAACACATGCAAACAGAGGTTAGAAAGAAGTAAGTGCCTCAGTTGGGACTTGAACCCAGGCCACTCGGAATACCATTCCAATTGCACTAAGAGATGTGCCACTGAGACAACTGGACCCTGGGCTGTCCCCGAGCACATTACTGTTTCTCAAATGCACAACCCAATGGCAACAGAAATATTTACTTGTAATAATCGCACAGGGGTGTGGTGTGTATATTTATGGAACACATGCAAACAGAGGTGAGAAAGAAGTAAGTGCCTCTGTTTGTGTGGTTATTGCAATTGGAACGGTATTCCAGGCAGCCTGGGTTCAAATCCCAGCTGAGGCACTTACTTCTTTCTCACCTCTGTTTTTATGGGTTCCATAAATATGCACACCACACTCCTGCGTGATTGTTACAAGTAAATATGTGTGTTGCCATTGAGTTGTGCATTTGAGAAAGAGTAATGTGCTCAGGGACAGCCCAAGTTCCAGTTGTCCCAGTGGCACAGCTAGTTAGCGCAATCGGAATGGTATTCCAGGAGGCCTGGGTTTAAGTCCCAGCTAAAGTTAAGTCAAAACCTGGACATTTTACTATATTTGTACAGCAAATTTTCAGCATAGCCTTCATATTATCCCACCTCATGAACTCATGCCGAAATGTGATTCTACACTACCGAAATGTCATTCTACACCACAGGTGCGAAAACACATTTTGGCCAGGATTTGAAAAATTACAGCTCTCATGTTCATGTGGGGATGTGAAAAAAAGAACTACGTTGAAAATGTGTGGTTAAAATATTAAAATTACTGGAGTTATGAGCTAGAGTAGAATAATTTCAATGCAAGCAACTTTGTCATTTTTATATTTTTTGTATCACTGTCCAGGCTTCAAAATAAATTTTCCCTGGGCTGTTAAATGAACCAGTGGTAGCTCAATATGCTCTGAAGCAAGAGACCCTGATATGGCAGCAAGCCTGGGTCACCTGGGTCACCTGTGTGTAAGCAATTCACCATGAAGATGTTACAGATGTCACTCTTGGTTACTACCCCTACTTGCACCACTGGGGGCAGAACCAGGTTGAGGGTTCTGGACATGTTTTTTATTTTATTTATTTAATTTTTGTTGACTGGGTAAGTGCACTAGACAAATCCTGCCTATTTTCAGGCACGACCCAGGGGAAGGGGTTACACATGAATGCCAACTGGCCTAAAACCAGATTAAGATGCTGGTGGTATTTTTAGTGAATGAGGGAAATTTGGCCAAGACACCAGGGAAATTCCCCTACTCTTTTCAATAAGTGCCATGGGATCTTTAACATCCATGTAAATTACCACCAATCCAAGCAGATGGGACCTCGGTTTAACGTCTTATCCGAAAGACAGCACCTCAGAAGTGCAGCACCCCTCTCATGCTGCACTACAGTGTTAGTACTGGGATATTAACCCAAGTGCCAGATGTGGGAACTGAACCCACAGCCCTCTGATCTCCCAGCCTCAGAGGCAAGTGTGCTACCTACTGAGCCACTGACACTGCAAAACACCAAGAACTTTTAATTGTGCACCAGTGTTTTGTCCTCCTAGACACCCAGCCTAGCCCTCACCAGTGCCATGTGTTTGTTCCCAATCCTTGTCCCCCCCATGCTTAAAACTTGATACTGACTTTGCAGCCACCACCTCAGGAGGCAATCTTTTCCAAGGTTCCACTGCCCTCTCTGACAGTGATCCATGTTTGTTCCCTGGTGAACCATTTTATTTGCCAACAGGGGAACCCACTCCCCATCAACATAATGCAACCCCTCCTCCCATTTACAGAGTGTGCCAAGAGGGTGCCCATTCCCCCTCAGCATCATGTCACCCCTTCCTAGTTTAATTTGCCAATTGGGGTGCCCAATCCCCCATCAGATACAGACCCCCCTCAAAAAACAAACACTCAGGTGGTACACTGGGAGCCCACCCCAGCATGCCAAATAAATGCCCCTGTAAAAGAAAAACCATCTGATGATGTTTTTTATTTTTGTTTTACACCTGCAAAGCCGAAAACGGTCCCTCATTGACTCCGGTGGCCCTCCTGCAACCCGCACCCACTTTCTGCGTACCCTGCCTCCCTACACCCCCTCACCCCATACTTACCTCCAGAGCCCGGGGTGATGATCTTCGGTGGACTGGGAACACATCTACACTCTTCAAAGCTGACCGTGAACTGAAGAAATTCTGGTAAGCTGTATGATGGCATACATAGGGTTTTTTCAACTTTGGTACATGTCTCGGCCATTTTTGGGAATTTTGGCACCACATTTTCAACATGGGGTTATTGGGACCCCTCCTCATGAACTCATTCACTGTCATGGCATTATTCGGTCCCGAAAGGTGATTTTGCGGTCACTGCGCAGAATCACCTTTCGGGACCGATTAATGAAATGACAGTGCCACTGTTCATGAAGAGGGCTGTCAAAAAGCCTATGTTGCAAATTTGGTGAAACAAATCCAAACAAGCATTTGTCAGTGCCAAATGTTGTCTTGCTGCCATTGGCAGTGCAGGAGTTAGACAGATGCAGCATAGGAGTGGCAGTCAAGTATTGAACTGATGCCAACCCACCCCCACCCTGCAGAGAGTGAGAGGCATTAGAGTGTCCCTATAGGTGTTTGTTAGTGCAGTGCAGAAAAACATGCTGAGCAGGATGTGAAAAATGACAGCTGCACAGTTCATAAGGAGGTGTATTAAAATGCCAGTGCTGAAAATGTGGCATACAAATATACGGAATTTGCGGAGTTGCAAGGGTGCATGGGAAATATGCAAGGCACACTTGCAGCACTGCCAGTTTATGGGCGTTCGGCACCACATTTTCAACATAGGCATTTTAGCACCTCTGCTCTTGTACAGTGTCATTGTCATTTACTCAAAGTGTCCCAAGAAGTGATTTCGCACAGCGACCACGCTATTCTGTGCCGGAAGTGGGGAAACACATTTTGGGCAGGATATGTGAAGTGACGGCTGTACTGTTCATCAAGAGGTGTGGAAAATGGCAATGGTGAAAATCCAGGTGAAAATATCACAAATGCACGGATGCGAGCATGCGTGCAATCTGCCAACGCACGCTCGTAACACAGTCATTTTATGGAGTATCAGCTCCAAACTTTCAACATAGGCATTCTAGGAGCTCTGCTCATGAACTGTGTCACTGTCATTTTCATAATCTGGCCCAAACACTGATTTCCCACAGCAACTGCACAATTGTGCACCGGAAGTGCAGAAACACATTTTGGGCAGGATGTGGAAAATGACAGCTGTACTGTTCACAAGGAGGTGCACAAAAATGCCAATGCTGAAAATCCGGCCTTAAAATATTTCGAATGCGTGAAGTTACGAGCCTGCGTAGCAACTGTGCAATGCACACTCGTAAAACAGGCATTTGTTGGATTTTTCCACCAAATTTGGAACATAGGCTTTTTGAGAGGCCACCTCATGAACACTGGCACTGTCATTTTGTTAATGGGTCCTGAAAGGTGATTTCACACAGTGACTGCGAAATCACCTTTCGAGGCTGAATAACACCATGACAGTGATAGAATTCATGAGGAGGGGCCACAGAAACCCCATGTTGAAAATTTGGTGCCAAAATTCCAAGAAATGCCTGAGATATGCAGCAAAGTTGAAAAAACCCTATTCATTGCATTATACAGCTTACCGGCATTTCCTCAGTTCGCGGTCGGTTTTGAAGAGTGCAGACATGTTCCCGGTCCACGGAAGATTTTCGTGCCAGAGTCCGGAGGTAAGTATGGGGTGAGGGGGGTGAGGGGAGGCAGGGTGCGCAGTGGTGGAGTGCGGGTGGGGGCAGGAGGTATCTAGACTCGAGGGGCGGTTTTCGTTTGCAGGTAAAAGAAAAAAAAGGAAAACCATTGCGGGACAGTTTTCATCTTACAGGGCATTTGGCATGCTGGGCTCCCAGTGTGCCACCTAACATGGGTTTTGGGGGGTGTCAGTAGCCAATGGGATTGGGCACCCTCGCCGGCACACAACATGGGGGTAATGCCGATGGGGATTGGGCACCCCTCTGGCAAACAAAGAAGGGGGGCATGAGCCGAGGGGGATTGGGCACCCCCTCAGCATTCAACAGTTGGGGGGGTGATGCTGATGTGGAGTGGGCTCCCCCATCGTCGGGCAAAGACAGCGAGGGGGGGCCGCGAGCCGAGGGGGATTGGGCACCCCCCTCAGCATTCAACATTTGGGGGAGGATGCCGACGGGGAGTGGGCTCTCCTGTCAGCACACAAACACCGGGGGGGTTGCTGACAGGGGGATTGGGCACCCCCAATGTCGGCAAGCGTGAGACGGCTGCCCGCTCACCAACCATGGTCATAATGGTGGTGAGCACGGCAAGCAAAGGACCGCTGTGTATGACTTGCTTTGCTCGGATTGCAGCGAACCTTTGCTTTGATGTGCTCACCCCATTATGAATGCATGGTGTGGCGGTGGCATGCAGACTGATTGGGGAATGAGGGATGTACCTACTGATGCATACCCTGCATTCGCCCAACAGCAGCCACACCCCCAAGACCCGCACTAGCGCAAGATGTTGCTTGCGCATGCGCGCAAGCCAACATAAAAATGGCTGTTTTATGAGCGTGCATTGCACAGTTTCCATGCACGCTCGTAACTTCATGAATTTGTAATATTTTCACTCCAGATTTTCAAAATTGGCATTTTTCCACACCTACTTATGAACAGTACAGCTGTCAGTTTACATATCATGGCTGAAATGAGTTTTTGCATGTCTGGCATAAAATAAAGCGGTCGCTGTGCAAAATCAGTTTTTGGGACAGTTTAAGAAAATGACGGTGACACTGTTCATCAGCAGAGGTCCTAAAATGCCTATGTTGAAAATTTGGTGATGAAAGTCCATAAAATGACTGTTACAAGCGTGCATTTCACAGTATCCATGCACACTTGTAACTTTGCAAATTTGCAATATTTTCATGCCAGATTTTCAACACTGCCATTTTTTCACATTTCCTCAAGAACAATATAGCTGCTATTTTTCACATCCTGCCCAAAGTGTGTTTTGCACCTGTGGTGCAGAATGGTGTGGTTGCTGTGGGAAATCAACTTTTGGGACAGAATAACAAAATCACAGTGCCACTGTTCATGAGGGAATGCCATTACTATTCTGCGTCTCTAACTCCTGCACTACCAATGCCAATGCCAGCGAGACAACATTCAGCATTGGCAAATGCTTGTTCTAAACCTGTAATAAAAAAAGTTTAGTGATGTTCATTGCACTGTTCCCCTCTGCTGTCACCGTCCCCTAAAACCCACTCCAAACCCCCACTCAACAAATACCATCCTCACCCACCCACCCACCCATGGCCTCATTCACTAAGTACCACAGCAGTATAGCCTATAGGGTTAGAGTACCAAGGTGTGAATTTGGAGATCCAGCAGACCTTGGTTTGAATCCTACATGTCCCGCTTGCTTTCTGTGTGACCCTGTGCAAGTCACTCCCCCCCATGTTATGTGTTCCGAGGACACACCTGGAAACAAGTTGAAGTGACTCACTGGTCTAGGGGTACAGTTCTTGCTTAGGGTGTGAAATGTCCAAAGTTCAACTCCTCAATGAGCCCTTATTACAAATATTTAGAACCCTCTCACTTTGAGTCTCATTTTGCCAAAGCAACAGAACAAGATGGGGTGAATCTATGGTAAAGAGTGAGTACAGGGAGGTACAGACTGCACCTCTGACAGTCCTATTTAATAGCTCACTGGGAACAGGAGTGGTTTGGGAGGAATAAAGGAGAGCAGATGTAGCTCCACTTCATGGAAGTGGTAGCAGGGAAAACGCCAGAATTTATAGTACAGTCAGCCCGACATCTGTGGTGGCAAAGTTAATGGAGTCACTGCTTAAGAAAACAATTGTGGAAATCTTGAATCCAGTGTGTGACAAGACCTGAGGCAGCATGGATTCACATGGCTGAAGTCATGTCAAATGAATCTAATTGATTTCTTTGACAGGGTGACCAAGTAATTAGATCATGTGGAGCAGTGGATGTAGTCTACCTAGATTTCAGTAAGGCTTTTGATACCTTTCCACAAAGGAGGCTAGAAAGCAAGCTGGGTAGCTAAGGAGTGGGTCCAAAGGTGATAAACTGGGAAAGAAATTGGTTAGGGAATAGGCGACAGGGGTTGGAAGTAAAAGGAGTTCACTCAGAGGAAAGGAGTGTGATCAGTGTGGTACCTCAGGGATTAGTGCTGGCACTGGTACTCTTTAATGTCTTTATAAGGAACATTGCTGAGGAGCTGAAAGGGAAGGTTTGCCTCTTTGTGGATGACACCAAAATCTGCAAGAGGGTGGATACACCAGCAGGGGTAAAAAGGATGAGCAGAGACCTGAGAAAACTCGAGGAGTAGTTAAGGGTATGGTAGCTGGGTTTCAAAGTGAAAAAGTATAATGTAATGCTCTTGGGGCACAGAAACCAAGGGCCAGAGTACAAAATTGGAGGAGTGATACTGATGACCACCAAGCAGGAAAGAGATCTGGGGTAATCATATCAGATAACCTAAAGGCTGCCAGGCAGTGCAATAGGGAGTTGGGTGGGCTAGTGGGATATTGGAGTGCATAGGGAGGGGTAACATCAGTAGAAAGAGGATGGTGGTGTTGCCCCTGTGTAGTTCACTGCTAAGATCCCACCTTGAACACTGTGTCCAGTTCTGGAGACCACATCTCTGGAAGGACATAAAGTGGAGGCAATCCAGAGGAGGGCATCTAAAATGGTACAGGGTTTGCATGTTGCATCAGAAGCCCCACAAAGAGAGAGTTAAGGACCAAAATAGGTACACTCTGGAAGAGAGAAGGCAGAGGGGGAATATGATAAAGACATTTAAATACCTCACTGAGGTAAATAAGGTAAAAGCAGAAAGTATACTTTGGAACAAATGGTGCTCAAGGACAAGTGGGCATGATATGAAGCTGAAAGGGGGTAGAATCAAGAGGGATTTGAGGATGTACTTCTTCACAGAAAGAGTGGTGGATTCCTGTAACAGTCTCCAGAAGATATGGTGAGGGCAAAAATGGTGGTTGGGTTCAGGAATGCATGAGACAGGCAAAAGGGAATCTTAGGGAAAGGGAAGGGGGTGGGTGAATGGGTCTCAAATGAAGTAGGATCTGTGGTGATACTATAGGCAGGGATAAATGGGCAGACCATGTGGGTGAAGTGGTCCATATTTACCAGCAATTTCTATGTTTCTAAAAACAAGCCACCATCATAGAACCAGTATTCAAGACAAAAGGCTGTATGATTCCTGTAACCGTGACAGAGAGCTAAGGAAATAAGTTAAGTGCAGTTAATGTAGTTCCAGTATGTTTTGAACACTTACTCATAACTTGGTCATTTCTTAATATTTTGTCCTAAATTTTCAACATGGCCTTTTTGCGACCCGCCCTTATGAACAAGGTAGGTGAAAATGTTCAAATCTGCTCTAAAGGATGATCTTGCAGTTGTTCTGTGAAATCACGTTTTGGGCAGGATTATAAAAAGAGTCACCTACTGGGTTCATGATTTGGGATCATTAGAAGACTATGTTGAAAATTTGGGGTCAAAATATTGAAAAAATGATGATGGCACATTGAAATTTCTCAAATGCTCAGTAATCTTCAATATTTTGACCCCCAATTTTTTTTTTTTTAGTTGTTTAACCAGGTATAGCACACTAAGCTGAAAGCTTTTTTACAGGAGCGACCTGGAAGCACAAGGAGGTTAAGTGACTTGCTCAGGGTTACACAGTATGCAAGTGGAAGCTGTGGGATTCAAACCCAGGTCAGGTCTGCTGGATGTCACCAAATTTGCAGCTCAGAGCCTTAGACCACTGCGCTATACTGCCTCCTAAAATCATATCTTTATCATAGCTTTTTTCACACCACCTCATAAATGTCACAGATGCTGTTTTTCAAACCCAGTCCAAAATGATGGGGTTTCACACTTGTGGCATAACATGAAATCTCAGGCAGTATTTTATAATGATTCCTGTCACGTTCAAATGGGAGATTGGGGGGGGGGGGTCATAAAAAGACTATGTTGACAATCTGGGGTCAAAACAGTTTGGCCTAAAGGTTAGAGTAACAAGCTGTGAATGTGCGTGGTACATCCAGCAGACCTGGATTTGATTCCCACAACCTCCACTTGCATATTGTAAGAATCTGAACAAGTCACTTATCCACCCCAGTGCTCCCGGGTAGCCCCTGAAAACAGGTACTTGTACCTAGTGGGACTTATCAGAATAATTAAATAATACAACTTTATTGTTATGGAGCCTTTCAAAAAACCAAGGCGACGTACAGAATAAATCATTTAAAATTTCACATATTACAACAACCAAATAAATTTAATCAAACTCCAAATGCATGCATACACAGATACGATTTTAGGCCATTTTTTAATCCCTCCATGGTCACGCACTTCCGTACTAAAAGTATAAAAAAAAATGTCAAAACAAGAAAATGTTATGAAAAAATGTTGTGTGCAGTACCAGCTGTTGGTCTAGCATGCAGTGTGTTGTGTTTCTTTTTTTTTGGGGGGGGGCTCCTCCACCAGGTATCCACCCTGGTCCCCTGGTCACGTCCCCAGTCTTCCACCAACTGTCACCTGGGACCCCCCCCCTGGTCGCCCCCATCTATTCCTCCCAGAGGGTAGGGCTGCAGAGCTGGGACCCCCATCCAGCCCCCACAGAATCAGTAACTAGTTGGGGGGACCCCAGTGGCAGCGGCTTCACAGAGCTGGAGGTGCCCATTTTTTCCCCCTCTTTAATTTTTTGGAAGAGTCAGACATGCAATGACATCAACGCACTAATGTACAGACGTCCGCTGACTCTTCTCCCAATGTAGATGTCCACAGTCTGCTGAACACCCAGCCTCTGCTGGGTGTCAGTACAGCATGGCACATGACCCTTACCCACCCCAAAGTAAGGAGAGCTGTAGCAGGATGTTCAATCCTCCCTTCCCCCTGCCAACCCCCGGCAACCCAAGTCCGTTCCCAAACCTCGGTCGCCAGCGTGGTGCGAGGTGTGGCGTCCAGCGCCTCAACCCTCAGCGCCACCGGGCTGGCCAGTGTGTTGTGTTTCTATGGTGGTGACATGTTCAGGGACAAGCATGGGGAGCAAACTTGGCAGCACAAAGATAGGGGCCGCCGCTGTTGGGCACCACCTCTTCTATCCTGGGAAGGAATTGCACAGCTTTCTGCTGCACAGATAACACCTTGTGGTGGCCTGGGGAGCCTTCCCTCAAAAGGGGCTGATGTGCATGTCAAGCCTGACAAGTCCATGTACTGGATAGGGAGAGGAGGGTAGACATGAAAAAATGGATCTTGAACTATCTTCTGTATTCTGTTCATTCCATTTTGATACGATTCCATGACCACAAAATGAAGGGACATTCATTGCAAAAAGACTAAATCAATGTATACATTATGGTTAAAGAATGCAAACCCCACAAAATAGGGAAATAATAAAAAAAAAACTTGGGGTTTTGATTCTCCATAGTCTTGGTGAATCAGTAGTGTGGTGCTCCTTGGGGTTGTCAACCCTAATGCCCACCCCATCCACATAGCAAACAAGGTCTGACGTGAAGAAAGCTATGACTAATTCCATTGGCAGCATGTGGCAAGCCATATGTCTCTACTTCTGAAGAGTATATCACATTGAAACTGCAGATGGGTGGTGGCCTGGACTGAGCAGGTGGAGCATTATCATTTTCTCCATCATGAATTTAGGGTCAGGGGCAATGACATCTGGGCCTTTGCCCTATTGTAATAAAGGACTGGGTGGGTCAGATTAGAGAGAGTGTACATAGTAAGTGAAAATATCAAGCGGCAGATTTGAAGGAGGCCAGTTGCTTTAAACTATGTTCAATGAACACTATACTTGTTTCACCTTTATCTTGGACTAAAGCTCAAATGAGTTTTCGACATCTACGGAGGTCCCTGTCCCTCAGTAACATAGGATTCTGAGTATTAGTTAGCATGGGGTTTTAAATGTGATGGACAATACTGTTTATTATTTAATACCCTCTTGCTTTTCTTTTAATGGCAGTCATGTAGTCAGATAGGCTTTGGAAATGTATTTAAATTAATTATATAGTGTTGCTGTGCCCTCAAATCTACATTGTGTTCCCCTGTCCTCAATAGCTATTGCTCTTTATGGCCATACTTCCAAGACATTCCATAATATTAATTTACTGTACATGATTCTATGCTGTTCATCTGAATGACCCAAAATTGTGCAACTGATGTCATGGCATGCCCAGGTAGTTAAAAAGAGAGGTACTAGCTGCTGAGGAGAGAGAGATTCAAGGAAATTACAAAGGCAATACTAAAAATTATTAGTTTAACAAAAAAGGTCAAAACATATCAGAATACTGTATAGGATAAGGCAAACAGGGCATCTAAAGGTATAAAAACCATTTACTACCACCTATTCAAAGGGTGTTGAGTGGGGGACTAGCAGCAGGCAAGATATACATTTTAATGTTCTGCATGCAACCTGCTAGGATGCAACATAGTGCCACATATTCCTGTATTACAAAAGTGATTAACTGCCATCGAAGCATCAGTGTTTCAGGCAGTAACTCTGTAGAATTCTACAGTACCCTGAGTTGCATCCTGACAAGTTCCACTATACAGGGAGACCGAGTTGGTGGGGGTAGGGGTAACAGATAACTGACTAGGTGACATTGGCAAGGAACTAACCCTGACCCACCTTATGGATATAAACTGTTTTGCAGCAAATTTGCTGCAAACCCAATTACTCACAACAGCAAATAAGAAATAACAGATATTTTGTAGCCCCAAAACTAATATTATCTGAGTATATGCCTGAAGGTAACACACATTTATTGCCAAGAAATGTCAACAGTGATGAAAGAAGACCAACGAATTCAAGTGTCTGAGCTGTTACGGTGATATGGAACAAGTCTGTTTTTCCAAACAGTGTCCCTGTATACAGTGTTAAAAAGCTTTTCAGCTATTATAACAAATATTTCAACCAGATGCACATAACTGCTTTTCATGCACTGACTGAAGCATAAGAGGACTTGAAAGTGGTCACTGTGCTAGGAAGACCTTTATGTCTGTGAGATGAAGTTGAGCTAATGTGGTCAAGTTGGTTAAGGGTAATGGACAGCAATGAGTACTTGGGAAATGATGGTTACCAAAGGATGGTTGATGGATAAGGAATAAGCTAATGACATGAGAATGGACAGAAGGATAAAGGTAATGCAGGCACAGCCATTACCCCAGTGCCAAAGTTTCATTTTTTCCTACGGTAACTGAATGTCTTAAGTAGCATTTATTCTCAACATACCGTTATTCTTACATTATATCTACTTCATGTGTGTGAGATATCGCTTATGTATAGCAAAAGGCATACACTGTACTTTGAATCTATGAAACTGTAAAATCACTTTTGAACACAATGGTTATTTTTTCATCCAGTACATGTTTTCAAGAGTTTAAGTATTATGAGAAAGATTTAAGATAAATGCATAGACAAATACAAAACATAAAACAGGATGTATTTCTATAGAAATTAACACTTATCTTGGTTCTTAATTCAAAAGAGCATTTTGAAGATGCATATTTCAGTTGCATTGTACTGTAACTAATTAAAGTTTGATGGTTGAATCCATGTGGGCCCTCATATGTGCAACGTTCATCTTGCCAGCATGAGGGGCTGTGCTCTCCCCCCACAAAATCCACACATGGCAGAATCCACACACCCCCAGCCACCCTGTTACATGACTGTGGAGGCCTGCATGGGGCAGGGGTGTTCAGAACAGAGATGGGCCAGACACCAGGCATCTAATCAAATGTCTAAATGGATCAGAGAGTGGATTCCCTGTCATATGCAGGACAAGGAATTGTGGGGTACAGCATTTGACCTGGACTGCCGTTATCCTTTGAAAATATTGTATTATGTACAGCATTTAAAAAAAATCCCTGCCCAGTCGCTCAGCATTCCCTATTATATCTAAGAACTAGATGTAACAGGTGTGGGTCAGGGGTTTACCAGTCCCCCCAAAAGTTCAAGGCAGCTAGATTTGGGGTGGGGACATGGCAGGTTATGCTGGGGTATCCTTCACATAGACTCCACACCCTCCCTGAATGCATCTCCAGTGTCCACGTCATGCTATGTATAGAGGTAGAGTGCTGGCACATCCCTCTTGCATTGCCCATCTAAATCTCCACATACATCCATGGGTCAGGGCTGTAATCTCCAGCTGACACAGTGCCACATTTGGATAAAAGGGAGGCTACTGCACCTAGGAAGAGTGGCTACATGCATCCAAGCCTTTATCACGCATGTATATAGGTACGGAGATATTTGTAAATTAGGGCATAAAAAGCAGCTAATGCCTTCAGGAGAACTTGAACAAACACAATATTTAGACAAAATTCAGCTTGTATGTCTCATCAGTTCTGTATTTTTCCTCCTCATTAGTAATTAATGAGGTCATGTGCATGTAAACAGGATGTTTGCTTCTGATTTATTTATCCATTCTTGTTTTTTTCTCCCTAACTGAGGTCATAACACATTACATGTGACATCACTGTTACTGCTATAGCAGCAGACTGCAATGTCACAACAGAGGATTATGACTTCAAGTAGTAATTAAGCTAGAGAGACAGATATTTAGTTTATTTTACTTTTGTTAAGTTGTTGCTATGTAGAATATGTGAGTATAGTAAGAATGTCTGACAGCCTTTGAATGATCTATGAAAGTGCTTTTATTTTGAAGAACCCTATGCCTTGTGTGGGCTTTTGTGTTTAAAAAGTAGAATCATTTTTATATTATGGAAATAGGTTTCATTTCCATTTAATTAATTTGCTGCTAGGTAGATGAAGTCAGGCTGGCTACGAACTGTTTATATACAAGAGATTAATGAATGGTCAGGTGATGTGTTTTGACCAGTGAAGTTGCTAGGATTCTGAAGCCTATTGTCCACTGCACAATGTGCATTAAACCTGACCTAGAAGGAGTGAGATAGTATTTCATTCTCTGTGTCCATCCAGTCCTTGGCTTCTCATGTGACACTTCCAATAAGTGTTGCAGTTTAAGTGCAAATTATTTGACAGTTTATGTGATTTGGACAGATACTGCCTCTATGAAATGAACTGCAGTAATCTCTCTTCATTTCACGCACGTATAGGTCACTGAACAACCATCAGATGAAAATTACTTTTATGCATTGCCATCCTTGGCTAAATTCAAACCATGAAGAGAGAACTGAGACTTGTTCCTTTATAATGCAGGGGCTACTTAATATCCATGGTGGTCTGTCAATAAGAGTGATTACAGCCTCCTCTTGAGTTGCAGTGATAATGTTATTCCATTCCATTCCACTTCAGGGCAAAATGAATTAGAATAAAAATATCCAAATAGGTGAACAAAAACTGTGCAGTTACACAAAGAATATACTCAGCCAACAATAGCTAAGCTAATGCTATCTTTTCTCCAGGAAAACACTAAGAGAGACAATGATAATGTATGGAAAAACATTAACTCATATGGTGTCACCTTGAAAAATAACTGCCATTTACTAACAAGCATTTGTCAATGCTGAATGTTATCTTGCTGGTGTTGGCATTGGTAGTGCAAGAGTTAAGAGAGATGCATAATAGGAAAAGCAGTGAAGTATAGAACCGATGTCAACCCCACCCCACCCTGTAGAGAGTGACAGGCATTGGGTTTGGGTCGCTGGCCATAACGCTCATGCTATTTCGCCTCACCCTACCCTGCAGAGTCTGACAAGTGTTGGGTTTTGCCTTGGGGTCATCAGGCCTTATGCTCACCCCATTTCATAAGTATGTACATTGAGATGGGTGCAGCATAGGAGAATGGGTTGAACTTTGGGGCTGAAGAATTCAAGGCACACCTTGACGCCTGTCAGTGGCTGCAGGGTGGGGGTGGAGGACCAATGGCATGAGCAGTACAGCAGACAATCCAAAGACACACTCCTGAGGCCTGTTAGTCTGTACAGGGTGGGATGTAATGGTTAGAAATTATAACTCGCTGGGCGTGTGTTGGTATTT
Source organism: Neoceratodus forsteri (assembly GCA_016271365.2). NCBI lineage: Eukaryota > Metazoa > Chordata > Ceratodontiformes > Ceratodontidae > Neoceratodus > Neoceratodus forsteri. The sequence goes on along the minus strand of CM057459.1, from coordinate 802,304,032 downwards.
GCACTCCAAATTTTAAAACATGGCCTTTTTGTAATCCCACCTCATGAAAGCATTTGGGACCTCTGCTCATGAGCAGTGTGCCTGTGATTTTGTTAATCTGTCTCAAACATTGATTTCCCACAGTGACCGTGCCATTCTGCACCACAGTAAAATGTCAGCTGCACCATTGATAAGGAGGTGTGAAGAGATGGCAATGTTGAAAATCTGGAGTGAAAATATTAAACATTCTCAAAGTTACTAGCGTGTATGAAAACTGCGCATCACATGCTCGTAACAATGTAATTTAGTGGAATTATTTCACCAGATTTTTAACATAGCCATTTTGGGACCTCTGCTTATGAACAGTGGCATTATGATTATCCTAATCTGCCACGAATGTTGATTTCCCACAGTGACTGCGTGGTTGTGTGCCACATGTGCAAAACTACATTTTGGGCAGGATGTGACAAATGACAGCTGTACTGTTCATAAGAAGGTGTGCAAAAAATGACAATGTTGAAAATCTGGAGTGAAAGTATTACAAATTCTCGAAGTTATGGCTGTGCATTGACACTGCGCAATGCCCGCATGTAACATAGTCATTTTATGGAATTTTTTCACCAAATTCTCAACATTGGCATTTTGGGACCTCTGCTCATGAACAGTCTTACTGTGATTTTCTTACTCTGTTCTGAACATTGTTTTCCTACAGCGACTGCACCACTGCATGCTGGATGTGTGAAAACACAGTTCAGGTAAGATATGAAAAATGAAAGCTGTACTGTTCATAAGGAGGAGTGAAAAAATGGCAATGATAAAAATCTGGAGTAAAAATATTAAAAATGATTGAAGTTACAAGTGTGCGTGGAAACTGCACAACGCATGCTTGTGACACAGTCATTTTTATGGACGTTTGAAACCTAATTTTGAACATAGGTATTTTAGGACCTCTTCTCATGAACAGAGTCACTGTGATTTTCTCATCTGTCCCAAACACTGATTTCCCACAGCGACCACGCTATTTTGCACAGGAAGTGCGAAAACACAGTTCGGCCAGGATGTGAAAAATGGCAGCTGTACCGTTCATAAGGATGTGTGAAAAAAATGCCACTGTTGAAAATCTGGAGTGAAAATAATTCAAATTTGCCAAGTTATAGGCTGCATGGAAATTGCGCAAAGCATGTTCATAGCACAGTCATTTAACAGACTTTCGTCACCAAATTTTCAACATAGGCATTTTTGGACCTCTGCTCATGAACAGTGTCACTGTGATTTTCTTTATCTGTCCCAAACACTGATTTCCCACAGCAACTGCGCTATTTTGCACCAGAAGTGTGAAAACCATTTTGGACAGAATGTGAAAAATGACAGCTATACTGTTCATAAGGAGGTGTGGAAAAATGCCAATGTTGAAAATCTGGAGTGAAAATATTACAGATTTGCAAAGTTATTAGTGTGCATGGAAACTGCGCAATGCACACTCGTAAAACAGTTGATTTTTAATTTTTTTTTCCACCAAATTTGCAACATAGGCTTTCTGACAGCCCACTTCATGAACAGTGGCGCTGTCATTTTGTTAATCAGTCCCGAAAAGTGATTTCACGCAGTGACTGAAAAATCACCTTTCAGGACCGAATAATGCCATGACAGTGATTGAATTCATGAGGAAGGGTCCCAGTAACCCTATGTTGAAAATTTGATGCCAAAATTCCCAAAAATGGCTGAGATATGCACCAAAATTGAAAAAAAACTATTTATGCCATTAGACAGCTTACCAGCATTTCTTCAGTTCGTGGTCAGCTTTGAAGAGTGCAGATGTGTTCCCGGTCCACCGAAGATCATCGCCCTGGGCTCTGGAGGTAAGTATGGGGTAAGGGGAGGTAGGGTACACAGTGGGTGGGTGAGGGTTGGGGGAGGTGGCCGCAGACAGTGAGGGACCGTTTTCTTCCTTACAGGGTTAAAAAAAAAAAATATATCACAGGAAGATTTTTCTTTTAACAGGTACTGCTGGCATGCTGGGGTGGGCTCCCAGAATGCCACCTGTGTGTTTTGGGGTCGGGGGACTGGAGCCGATGAGGATTGGTCACCCTGTCAGCAAATAAAAAGTGTTGGGGGGGATGTTGCCAAGGGGGATTGGGCACCCCCCTTGGCAAACAACTGGCAAGGGAGATGATGCCGGTAGGGATTGGGCTCCCCATCAGCAAATGAACTCAGGAGAGGGGCATGATGATGCCGACAGGGGGATTGGGCACCCCTGACATTGATTTTTCTGTGGACTGTGTGAGGCGGACAGCACAGCTGCCGCCATGTCTGATTGAAATGTTAGACCAGGAAAGGTACACCCTGCAGTGAGGTGGAGCTCCCTCATTGCAGCGGCTAAAACATTTTAAGTTGGTGGCAAGCTTTTGCATTGCTGTCTTAGACAGTGTGCAATCTAATTCATGCCACAGAGCCAAGTCCCAGAAAGCAGTGGCACCACTGGCCACAACACAACCACACCTCCAAAACCTGCTATTCTAAAGTTACCATATCATGTTTCTTGCGCACACGCAAGACAACATACTGTAAAAAAGAACCAACTTACTGAAATTTGGTTTCCTCTGACTCTTTATGACTACATATTAGAAATGTTCCAAACTTTGCCTTCACTGAGAAAGATGTAGCAAAGTCCTTAACTTTACCCTTCTAAAAGTTCTTCCAAAGTGACCGCACTGTGCCAAATTTGGAGCATAGTGCTCCTTGTTCAACTATCCAAGGTGTGATGCTGCTGCTGCAGGAAGAACAGGGTATTTAGCCATGTGACAGAGTGCAGTCCTTGTCTGTTAGAGGAAATAGTAGGATTTGTCTGTCTTGTGCTGTGAAGAACCTCAAACAAAACAGAAATGTTGCTGCATTTTCTGCAACTATGTTTGTGTTTACAGTGATCCTAGGTCTGAGTGAAAGTAAAATAGAAGTGAAATGAGTTTTTGTTAAGTACTGTACAGAACAGATAGTTGTGATTGTAGGCTGTGCTTATTCTTAGCACTCCAAGCAGTGTTTGGAAGTGCTGAGTTTCTAAAAACAGATTCAGCATGTTTATTTTTACACATTCTGTACTAAGTAATGTTTGAGTTCATTTGGAATTAAACTGAAAGTGAACTGTGTTTGGAGGGGTACTTCATTTTGGTATCAGTGTAATGTACTGTAGGTACATACAGCAACCAATGGGTATGGGACACCACTGTCTCAAAAAAAATATCCCTGCATGACATGTTTTTTATTAATTTCTTTTAAGCCTTACTTCTGTCAGGGGAAGCATTGCCTCCAGTGTGTGGGGACTAGAAAGTAAGATAGCAGGAACTGAACCCAAGAGCAGAGAATAAGTATTAATAGCGGAACCATTGTTGGGGATGTTGGTCATTTGGCTGTTAGTACCCAATCACTTGCTTCAGTATGTGAGGAACACCAGAGCATGAAACCTTGAAGCATGAGGACCACTGTTCAGGAGGGTAGCATCTCCAGGGGAATTTGTAAGGAGTCCACAAGTCTACAGGAAACTGTGCCCATGTGATTCCTCTTCTAAGGTAAGCTTCACTTGGTTTTACCCATAGAGGGAATTTTTGTTTTCGGCTGGATATTCCTGCATTGAGCTATGGTTGTGTTTGTATTCACTTTAACAGAATATGGAATGGGACAAGCTTCAAATGTTCATTCAAATATTTGTTAAAGGTACAGTATTATGGATGAAAAGAATGTAATTTTGATTCACAAATAATAATACACCCATATTAGTAACATTTCTAAAATATGGTCTCCTTGGTGATACATAGGTCTCCTCAGGGATACAGGCTACAAACAGTACATTGCACCTTTAAGTTAGAAAATGTTAGGTGGCACTTCTCTAGCCGCCTTGAGGTGCTAAAACATTGTCAAAAAATTGGGCAGAGAATTATTCGGTATAACATAGTTGTAGAAGGCAAAAGGAGGAGCCAGACCCATCATGACTGCCTCCCCACACCATGCGGGGTGAATTAACCATTATTGCCAAAGAGGAAAGAGAAACAATGACTCGCTGCTTCTGAGTTGTGCACCCTGCACACTATGAACCCACACTCCACTGGGCTGATGTTTTTTACATTATTATCATTGCTATTAGTATTCTTTTGTACCCTACCCAGTAAACAAAAACCAAGCAGATACATTTGCATAATTCTCAACACACTCCACACACACTTTTCAAATTTATTTTCACACTTAAACTGAATTTCTGAAGTTGGCATCTAGGACCATCATAAAAAAAGAATATTTTAGGACAGAACCTTGACCTCCTCTCACTCCATGATCAGAGACAATCCCACTGCACTAGGCTAATGGCTAAATTCTGAACCCAATCCTTGCCAACATACCTCTCCTCAATTCTAACAGTCACCCCCCCACATACCCACTCAGAAACTACGACTCACGCTTCTTGACTGTCCATCACATGTCCACCACAGCAGGCCAGGCAGCTTTTAAGTATTGCATGCTTCAACTATTTAACTCACCCCCCATGGATGATCGGCATGCCCCTCCCAACTCAGCACCTCTTCTCCCTCCTCAGAACTCATTTTACCCCTACCTGCACATGTGACAAACCTGTTTTTACACTAAGCCTAGCATCTCCTTGTGTTGGCTACATATACACAGTACTGTGCTCTTGCATATGTTGGTGCCTTACACAACTACTTACCACTGTGAATGTGTAAGCCTACCCTAGCAGCTGCTGGGTTACTCATTTTACCCTGTAGCATAATAGCTTTGTACATGTTCTCCATCCTCTGTAACTTTTCACTGTAATTATCTCTCTGTAATGATGTACTCTCAGGCCCAGATATTCAGACTGTGCCAGGTAGGGGCACAAGCCTGGGTGCAGTGCAGCTGGGATGTGCCAAGGAGTGTTCTGGATGATATTCAACAGTGCTGCATCATGGCTCAGCACCATTGAATATGGCACCGTGGCCACCCGCATTGCACAGGCACAGTGGCACTGTGCCAGTGCAAGTGACAAGAGAGGAGCAGGGGGATACACCAGCGTAAGTGCGGGTGCACTAGGCACAGGAACCACGATATTCACTGGTGTGTATGCAAATAGGGCCATTATGCATGCAAGATGCAAATGCATGCATAATGTAATTCCGATTGTTTCCAATAAATAAATAAATAAATAAAATGGGTCCATTTGCATGTCATTATGGCCCCATTTGCATGCAGGTGCACTGAACCCCGGCAACTTGTGCCTGGTGCCCTGCCAGGCTGCAGCCATTGGGGGCTGATGGCCCTGACCCTCGGCAGTAAAGCACCCCAATGCCCGATTATGGGCTTGGTAAAGTAGTAACATCCCTGGTGGTTCTGTGGACCTGCTCCCCAGCCCGATCACGGGCTAAGTAATGATATTTTAATCCCCAGTGGTCAAGTGGACCGAATCCTGCCCAATCGCGGGCTTTGTAAAGTTAAATATATCCCTGGTGGTCCAGTGGACCCAATCCCAAGTCCGATCATGGGCTTTGCCAATGAAAAAACCCTGGTGGTCCAGTGGTACCCCCCTCCTGACCCGCCCATGCAGACCCACCACCCCGCTCCCCCCAGTCAGCAGTGGGCAGCAGCTCCCCACCAGCAAGCCACCCACTGACTGACATTGTACAGTATGGCTGTATGCCCATTGGTCCACAGTGTGGGCAATGGGCATTCAGAATGTACTGTACTATACAGTCCTGATATGAGAATGAATTCCATTCACATATCTGGACTGTGTAGTACTATATGGTCTGCATGCCCATTGGCCTACACTGAGGACCAATGGGCATACAGTCATATTGTATGCTGTCAGTCGGCAGGTGGCCGGGCGGCTTGCGGGTAGGGAGCTGCCACCCACCACTGACTGGGGGGGGGGGAGCGGAGTGGCGGGTCTGCGTAGGTGGGTGGAGAGGGGGGTAAAGCTGGACCACAAGGGTTTTTTCATTGGCAAAGCCCGCGATCGGGCTTGGGAGTGGGTCTACTGGACCACCATGGACACATTTAACTGTACAAAGCCCGTGATTGGGCAAAATTCAGTTCATTGGACCACCAGGAATTCCAATATTATTACTAAGCCCACGATTGGGCTACGGAACAGGTCCACTGGACCACCAGGGATTTATATATTATTACTAAGCCCATGATTGGGCTGAGGAGCAGGTCCACTGGATCACCAGGGAATGTATGTTTCCATAATGCCCGCGATCAGGTGAGGGGGGGGGAACGCCACCCGGACCTTGTCTCTGGAGGTCGGGTGGCCACCCATAGCTGGTGGCTGCCGTGTTGCACCCTGCAATATGGCAGCGCACCAGTGGGAGACCAGTCCTTGCTCCTTCTTTTCACAGGCAGATCTTTGTGCCCCCCCCGTGCAGCGCAAGGCAGGTGTGTGCATGCATATGCACCACACATCCCGGGCTGAATATTGGGATGTACCTAATATGCATGGGCACTCCCCCTGCACTTGCGCTGCATACATTACTGGTGCCCCCATGCACATCAGGATTTGCCCAGTGCAACATCCCCTTTTGAATATCGTGCTGGGGCGCATCAGTGGGTTGCGTATGGCACAACACTGTTGCACCATGCGTAACCCCTTTGAATATCCCGGCCTCTGTATTTATGTATTCTCCTCTTCCCTCACCCCCAGGTCACATCTGGAATCGAGCAGTACTCTGCTCAGTTTGCCTTCCTTGTAAAACTTTTAAATAAATAAATATAGGAGTTGTTTTCAAAAACATTGCAGGATAGAACCATTCCTCTTCAGTGACAACTATTAATTCCAGTCTCACAGAATTAAGAAAGATTAATGTGAAGTGCAATTTAAATATAACTATTTCCTCCAGCAGACTAATCATTGAATAGGTCTCTGCTAATTAGCAAGTTTTTATTATTTTGACCCAGAATTATTAATGGTGACTTTTTTGGTAATTAATAGAAGGTTACAAACACCAGAAGACAGCATGATAACAAGAATACTGTCCACAGTGCCATTTGGATGTCAATATCTCTTTCTGTATGATGACATCACAATTCATGTGACTTGCAGTGCACAAACATAAGAAGAAAGTTTTAGTGTTAGAGAAGCATTTCCTTAATGTGGCATCCATAGAAATGGTGAAAGCTTTTTGTAAATATTAAGACACTAGGGGCAGGATTCACAAAGAAGGCCAAAAATCCCGCAGCTGAGGGGGAAAAAGCCTGCAGCACTGCAGAACCACAGCTGCGGGATATTCATAAAGACACATGACGCACGTGCGGAATTCCACAAATAAGCCCATTTGCAGCATTCTGAGCTTGCAGAAAATGTACACATGCAGATCCGCAGCTGTGGGAGCACATAAAAGGAGCCTCAGGAGGAACACACTTCACACCCTGAGGATCAAAGGAGGGCAAGCAGGAGAGTATCAAGGATGAATCCAAACCAGCAGCCAGAGAGAAGCCAGCAGCATGCCAAACAGAAGGGAGCTGAACAGCAGCAGCATGCCTACCAGTACATGCAACAGCATGGAGGATCAGTACAACAGCGGCACATGCAACAGTACCCAGGAATGGGGAATATAGGACAGCCCACAGCACAGAGGTGGCAGCAGCAGCAGCAGTACAGGTATGCACAGCAACAACAGACAGGTGTGTACAGAATGCAACAGGCACAATACCAACTGCGATATATCCCACAGCCACAGATGCCAACACAGCAGCTAGTCTATGCACAACAGGCAGCATTGTATGCACAGCAGGGGCAACAACAGCAGAACCTGCCCCAGCTGCAATAACAGCCCCAGCAGACACAGCAGCAACACAGTACACTGTTACAGCCGGTGGCACCACAGCAGAAGGGCCAGCAGCCAGTGCCAACCAGCAGCCAGGACATCCAAACAGCAAGTGGCACAGGAAGCAGAGGTATACGGGCAGCAAACTGGACATCACAAGAGGAGGAGGTGCTGGTGCATGTGGTCAATGCCAACTATAATGTGCTCCCTAGCAGGTCGACACCAAAGGCTGCCAAGGCTGAAATATGGGACAAAATCCACCAGAAGGTGAATGAAGTGGGTACAGCAAACAGGGATGTAAAGGCCCTAAAAAAGAAGCATGACGACATCAGACAAAGGGCCAAGGAGAAGCTGGCACAAATAAGACGATCAAGCCAACAGACTGGTAAGTTAAACAGTTGCACACCAATTATACAGCAATGTCCATGTAGTTGTAGCCAAAAGGTAATCACTGTTGATTAGGGTGACCACTGTTTAAGAAGTGAAATGAGATACAGTCCCCACTGAAACAGGATGTGTTCCAGGACAGCATAGAAGCTGGACCAATGCAACAGACATGTGTCCCCTAGAAAAGCAGATATAATGTTCAGTACCATAGTAGCACAGTCCCTGCCAATCATGTCTGAACAATGCATGGTCAGGGGGAAGGGGTCAGGAGTAGGATGAGCCCATGTGCAGATGATCACAAACTGGGAGCCCTGGCTGATGGGGACGTAGTGAGAGAGAGACTGTCCAGGGGGACCTGGAGACCCTGGAGGGGTGGACAAGGAGGTGGGAACTGGGGTGTAAACCAAGGATGTGTAGGATGCAGCATATGGGGTCACAGACCCAGGCCATGTCTACACCTGTGGGGGGGCACACTGCAAGCCACAATGAATGAAATGGAACTGGGGGTGGTGGTAGATGCCACAATGGACAACATGGAAATGTGCAGAGGAAATGTGGCAAAAGCACACAGGAGTCTGGGTCACATGGCTAGGAGGAGTATGTCCAGGAGGTGGGAGGTGAATCAGCCTCTGTAGAATGCCTTGGGCAGGCTGCATCCTGAGTACTGTGTGCAGTGCAGGAGACCACACCACAAGAGGGAAGTAGCACTGCTGGATAGGGTCCAGAAGAGGACAACCAGGATGATGTAGGGCATGTGAGGGAGGACCTAAGAGGATAGGCTGGAAGAGTGTGGGCTGTATACACTGGAGGAGAGAAGAGATAGGGTTGACATGATAGGGGTAACAAATGATATAACGGATACACAGTGATGGAGACAAACAGATGTACAGCTCACAGAAGGGGGGCACAACCAGGGGGCATGAGTGGAAGCTGGAGGTGGGATACTAAAGGGTGGAGTGCAGGACACAGTATGTCACTGACAGGGTGATGGGGTCATGGAAAGCATTGCCTGGGAGTCTGGTAGAGGAGGGCACAGTGGAGGGAATCAAGAGGGGGTGGGACAGTGACAAGGGTAAACCTAGGCTGAAGTTGACCCACACTGGGGCTGGGGAGGGGAAGTGAACGCCCAACAGGGGCTACCTACCACGCAGACATGACAGACCAGGAGGGCCAGTCTGCCTGCTGGCAGTATAGCAGTATGTCAGTATGTCACTATGTCAGTATGGTAATCTAGGGAAGGTGATGTAGTGGCATGCAACATGCCGAGGATAGGTAGGATGTATGGAATTTAGAAATTAATGCAGGACAAGAAGCATACAACATGGTGTACAACAGGACACAGCTGGCCATGGAAGGCCACCCCTGTGCAAGAGGTACAAGTGTCAGCCCAACTGACATGGGTACAGAGGTGACCCAACAGAACGTATGTCACATACACAACAACAGGACACAGGCAGCAGACATAGGTGTAGGCAGGCATACTCCATGAACACCAGGGTGTGCAATCTGATATAAGGGGGGGTGGCACATAGGCTATGAATTGCTACTGTGTCCCATGAAACCTAACAAAGAAGATACCGTACCTGTCTGTAATGTCAGTCATAGGAATCAAATGTAGAAGGACTGGTCACCAATACTTCCTTGCATCTCAAGGACAATACAAACTCACAGGCCCTGGGCTGATATGTGGGTGTTACAGGGAACAATTTATGACAGTCGTAGTCACCCATGCATGGCAATGACCGCTGTCATGGGATACAGAGGTTGTATGTATTGTGCCAATGAGGCAACAAACATGGTCCTGGTGTACGGTTGTAAATAGTCTGGTTACAGTGGGGGGGGCCACCATAACAAGGGGGGATGGGTGAGTCCACAGAGTGTGCAGATCTGAAATCCCTGGCTACACCCCTGGCAGCTGAAATGGATAATACAGGCCATGCAGCCCTCCCTTGTACACAGGCAGCCCCACATGCCAGCATACCACATGAATGGTAGTGCAGATAGCATGCCCAGTACATGTGCCCCCCCAAGCCACTGGAAGGCACATGCTGCAGCACAGCACTGGGATATCTGGAACAGCACACCCACCATGGCAGAGCATTACTGTGAGCAAACAGCATAGGTGAACAACACACAATGCCACACCCAGCACTGCATCCTGAATGTGTGCCTGGTAACGGCTGACACATACCCTATACCCACACCACATGTATGTTCGGAAGGGAAACATGCAGCAGCACAATCAAAGTGTACCATATGCACAGGTTGGATGAACATGGACTATCCACAACATGCAGCCCGATCCCAGTGGCAACAGCCACAAACACATGTGTACAAATATGCACATGGGAGTAACACAGCACAACACAGAACAGGTGCCAACACGATCCTGTACAGGAAAGGCAAGTAAGACCTGTCCAGTACAATGTGCCCATAACTGGGAACAGACATCTGACAAATGCCAAATAACCCTGTCATGGAATGTGGTGCAGAACACAGTATCAGATGCACAACAGCAGGAAGAGTGTGTGAGCCTGGACCACACACACACATGAACACTGCACAACACAAGCAAGGAGCAGCCAGCAGCAGGTACACAGCACATGGTCCAGTAGAGGTAGGGAGAGCAGGACATGGCTTCAGACAGGCAGAACTGGCAGCCACAGGTGCATGTGTGTAGCAAACCAATGCACACTGTTATAGACATCCATTACAGTGAGACCTGTGACACCAAATAGAAAGTGTGACACACACAACTGTGATAATGTCGGCCAACAAGGGTACAGCCAAGGCAGTACAGAAACATGGCACCGTCCCAGACACCACAGAAACACAGGCTGGTGACACCTGTACAGAGCAACTTGTGTGATGTGTACAACACAGATAAAGGTATGATGCATGGTGCCCCAGCTGAGAACAGTGTTCACCAATACGCACCCATGAACAGTGAGGCAGTCTGTACACTGTATGACCACAAAACCCACAATAACATGAATGTACTTGGAGATGTGTCCTGCCACACTGTGACATTGGGTGCCCACATATGTATGGGTGTTGGCTGGATACAGTGAACGAGCAGTGGACAATCATGTGTAAATCTAGCAAACATGTCTCAATCCTCACAGGTGAAGGAGCCTAAGATGTCCCCACACTCACAGACGCTGAAGAGAGGGTAGTGCCACACCTGCAGGAGGTGAACATCAGTGGAGTCAGCCAGATGGACACCCTAAGCATGCATCTACAGGCGGGAGGTATGTACACATATCTGCAACATATACATGACATGCATAGCGTACTATGATTTGTGCCACATGCCTGTGAGTGGGATGTGTCATGCTATGTGGCATGCAGTGTGTGAGGGAAGCTGTACAAATCACACAAACTGTAAAAATGCAAGGGGATGCAAACATGGAATGTACATGGAGGTATGGCTACAGAACACTGACATGAGCATGACACATGCCATATGTGAATAACTAGGTGGGAATGCATGATGAGGGGCAATAGCAATGGACAGAGAGATATGAACGTGCGACACAATGATGTTGCAATCCATGTCCATCAATGATGGCAGAGAGCAGCATTGTGGGCACGACCATGGATCAGAGAAGTACTGGGACAAAGAGCCAATGACCACGGAATGATGCAGTAAAGCAACAGCAGCACAACACATATTTCATGGGACATGTAGTATGGTGAGTGGTGGGTGCCAATGAACTGTAAGCAGCATGTAACACACATAAGTGGGTGGGGGCATGTACACATGCAGGTGACAGGAAGCAGTGGGAGTGGACAGCAGCAACACAGCTGACAGGTCAGCATGAGTACACTGCTGTGATGGTGTCTGCATGTACACGACCACATAACAGAGAACAGAGAATAGATGACCAGTACTGTCAGAAACACATCATCACACATTGTCAGAAACAACATACACATGGGTGGAAACAGTGCAAATGTGAGGGGTACCTGTGCCATGCACACACACACAAAGGTCAGCATGGTGTTAAGGGGGCAACATTGACATACATGCCCAACCCGTCCTGGATGCAGCAAGGAGGTGAGGCATGGATTTATGTCATAGACACAGGTAGACCAGAACACTAACCACACTAACCACTCAATGACACACCGGCCACGATGTGTGAGGAGCACACGACTGGACAGGGTGAGAGGGTACACAATGCAGAAGGTATGGAATGGCACAAGGATCAACATATGAGGGTATTGTAGGACCTACAATACTGTCCCACATGGGAGGCCATGCAACATGACCAGTAGGCCTGTCCCAGGAGAGTAATGGCAGCACACATGTAGGGATCTGCCACTGGGAAGGAGGTAGGATGTGTGTGCCTATGTGGCACAGCACAACCAGTGTGAGGTGCAAACTGGCTGCAACAGGGAGATGGCCAGCAGCTTCTGGCCTGCATTGCCACCAATAGCTACACTGCAGCTGTGATATACAGTAATGTAGGGGCAAGCAACAGCTGACAACGTGCTGTCCCCGGGTGGTGGATACAGACAAGGAGGGGTATACCAGGAGGGATATACACTGGAGGTGGGACACACAGACCAAGGGCTGGCAACAGAGAAAGAATACAGGAGGCATGCAATGCTGACAATAAGCAGGAACCATCTAATGCCTGTGGACATGAATGTATGTAGATGTTGCCCTGACCACACATACAGGATATGGATGACAGGGAGCAGACAGAGAGGCAAACCATCAATGACACGGCACTGTGCATGGGCTAGTACTGTCACCATGTCACCCACCATGCATCCCAATAGTATGTGGATCCTAGCACATACCACACCAACACCACAACCACCACAAACACACCACAGGTACAAGGTGCACATCAGGCATGTACTCATACCAAAACAAGGCACGACAATACACGGAGCTCTGTGTAATGCTATGTGGCCTGCACATGAGATAGACTGCAGCAATGTGATGCATGTGGGCCACAGTACAGATACTGGAACTGTACAGGGGCACAGACACACACAATGCAGTTGGACATGATAATGACCCTCACGTACTGCAGGGGATACAACAATGTCCAATAGTGAAGCAGTTGCCTGACTATGGGATGTGCACAAACAAGGGGGCAGAACTGGTAGATGGGGGAATGAACAGAGGTGTAATAGCAGGTACAATGTCATGGGGATGGTGGTAGATACATGTAATGGCTGTACTAGGGTGGGTATTGGGTCAAAGACAGTGGGTGAAGCCTAGTGTATACGTGTGAGACCATAGGCAATGATAATGGATGGTAGGAGGAACCAGGCTGATGTGTCAGTAGCATCTGCAGCACAGCCATGAACCAGGGGTATGGGAGGACCAGGTGGTTAAAGTGGTCAACCCCTGCTGCAAGGCGAATGCCGCAATGTAGAACAGGGAATGGCATTGTGCACTGTTCATGCGGGAGGTGTGTATGCAGAGTGGCGAATACTGTAACTGTACAACGATGAACTGTCAAAACACTGATAATGAATGGCACACATGGTGCATGCACAAGTGTGCAGTGCACAGCAGTGTGATGTGGGGATGTGGGCAATTGTGCAAGCACATACTGAGGATGTATGTGTCACTGCCACACATGGATCTGTACTGTGAATGCACTGCAATGCACAGTACAGTGCAGTGTGGCAGCTTGAGCTGCATTGTAACATATGACTGGAACAACACCAAAGGAGGTGGCAGCATGTGCAATGCAGTGTGTGCTGGACAAACATCACTGCAGAACTGTACAGCAATGTGCCACAACATGCATGGCAACACTGTGCACATGCATGATACTGGCTGAGGTGGAATCACTCATGTGTGCAAACTTGAGCATCTAAATGAGGGTGGACTGGAATATGGGTACTGACCTGAGGTGATGGACACCTGGACCCAGCAGTACATGCCTGACACTGGCATATGTCCAGCAGGGGCAGGTGACATGGAAGGCAACTAAATACACATGGTAATGGCCACAACATGTCCATAGGGACAGCAGATACTGGAATGATAACAACAGGGCCACGTTGTACATAGCAGAGGATGTGCCATGGGGCCCCACCATGGTGCCCATGTGTGCACAGGGCTCTGTGGACAATACTATGTATAGATATGGCAGCAGCCAGACAGGGTGGGGCATATAGTGATACATGTGCCATGATCCGCTGGCCCACTGTGCAAACCCAGCAATAGGATGATAACAGTAGATATCCAGACACAATGGAGTGAATATGGCAATGTCATAGTCGTGTATGTATGGCATGTGGAATGTGGAGAAATAGAATGGGGGTTGGAACACATGGATAACCACAACAATATGCAACACACAGCAACACATGTCAAGTCACAACAGCATGGTGAGCACTGCAGCTACACATGTGCCTGACACCCAGCCCCCAGATGTGTACAGCTGCAAGGGGACTGCTAACACAGGAGCAACAAACACACCATGGGTTGGGTGTGTGCATGTTTGTAGGGCAACACAGACAATGATTGGCCATGGTCTGCCTTGCACATACTGCATAATGCACTGTGTACATGCACTAACATACAGACTAACTGACAGTAATGCCTGCAGCAGAGGCATAATGGTCAGACTAGGCCGTGTGAATACCAGCAGCTGCACAGAGGGCAGATATGTCTGCACACCCCCCACAAGTGGAATGATGTCCCCAGTCGTAGATGCAGCATTTGCAGTGGATCATGTCAGATACCCCCCACCTGTCCCCACCCCACTCAACCCAGCCACAGTCCTCACCCATACCAGCACCCCTGACAGTGCATTCCATGGTGCAAACGCCCTTCCAGTGACAGAACACCCCACCCACGCCCCTCTATGCCTGCCCTCAGCCAACTGACACACGTGTGCAGCTGACATCCCACCCCCCTTGGGGCACCCTGATTGTACCCCTGTAATGATCCCTGTCAAGTCCCGGAGACCATCTGGCCTGTCACCCCTGACCATCCCCACCCAGGGTGTACATCCGAGACCCCTGGGCCCCACCACATGGATCCACACCCTGGTCCCTGGACCATGTATGTTGCCCTCCACTGGACCCTCCCTAGAAATGCAACATCCCTCTACAGATGTCACTATAACTGCACACATACCTTGAGGTGTTGCAGTACCAACCCATAGTACAAGGGTAGGAACAGTGCCACCCCTCTGGGGGTGGTCCCCATGGTGATGCAGACTGACATCCTAGGTGCCCTTGCCATTGCCCATGTATATGTCTGGGCAGTGTAGCATGACACCTACCACTACCCCCATGGTCCTCACACACCCCAGCACTACAATAACATCCCCACCGAGCATATATTTATGGCCGGTAAACCATCTCCCAGGTGCAGATATGTGCAGCTCCCTGCATGAAACCCCAGTGCCCTGATATTGGACAACCCTGCCAGAGCCACCAGATCCACCTGCAAGGCTACCCACCCCACCCCCACAGCCACCACTGCGCTCAGCCCTGAGTCATCTGCAAATGGACACTGTCCACACCTGTGCACCAGTCCCATGACTGAGACATAGTTGTGACAGGGGTGGTCCCAGCACTGGCCCCTGCGCCAACACAGTAATAACCTCTGGGGATGAGGCTAGCTCCCCAACACCGGGTTACATATGCCTTTCGCTGGCTGTGCAGAACAGAGCTCAGGGGTCTGGTGTGTCACACTACATCCCAGTGTCTACCGCTTCTTAGGTGGACGTCCCCTGCCAACATGTTGGATCTGCTTGTGATATAGTCGGATGTAGTCCAGTGACCACAGTGCTGTGTGTGTCTGTTGCCTGATACCGCTAGGTAGCCTGTACACATTTCCTGCCCAGCGATGTACACGTGTGGCATTGCACTAGCTCAGACCATGACATGTGTGAACTGTGTGATATACTAACAGCAGGCGTATATGGCCCTGGATTGCCTAGTGTGTTGGCAGCATGTGCCGCATCCCACACAGCCATCTGTAAATGGCAGCACATAGCCCATGTTGTACATGATGGACATGCACCATGATCATTGTGACCACTCTGTGAAACACCTCATGGGGTACAATGTGGCTGACTGCATGCTGTCCCCTGGGCTGAACAAAGCAATGCCCCAGATGTATGCAACACACATACAGTGCATGTGTACCCTAAAGACAGGGCCATGCAATGCCATCCACTGCAGCCATGTGCACCATGCTGCACTCGGCAGGTGTCCCATGTACTGTACACACACAGGCATGCACCCCAGAGGAATGGGGCCCTCCCAGGAGGACATAGTCCTGGATGCATGGGTATATGTGACATGCACATGCTGCATGTGCATATGCCTATGGACCCTAACAGTCCTGTTGCTCTGGTCACTGACAGTGCCCCTGTGTAGGCGATGGCACAGACAGTGGGACAGGCACCTGCTAATCACACTAAGTGCTGTGTGGCAGTCCATGAACTCTCATATGTACATATGGAGGGGTGTTCATTGTAGGCCCATGAGGGATGTTACTACATGACAAGTGTCTGGACATGTGCATCACTGATGTCACTGTGCCAATCCAAGGGGCAGTGTGGATGCAATGCATCTGGACCCAGCATCATGTGATATGGGGATGGTCAAGGTGCCACCATCCCTGCAGAGCTGTCCCCAACCCAGTGACATCATGCCCCATGGGACATATTGGCCAACCCACCTTGTACAGCACATTGGGTGGACCATCAGACATGTGTAGGTGGTTGTGCATGCTCATGGTGATGCACATGTGTGGATATGTACCACACCTGTTCTGGGAAACAGATACGATATATTTCCCCATGAGGTGCACCTGTCCACAGACCATACAGTATGTCAGGGACACAGACAGGACATGCATTGCCCTAACAGCAACGCTAACCAAGGCACAGTGGCAACCCTGTACAGAACACATACATGGGCCCCAAGCAGCCTGACAGGGCCCAGTCCACATGCCATGTCCATCATACAGTGCAGGGCCATTGTGGCTGACGTGTGCAACAGCATGTCATGGTGGTTCTGAATGGGCTGGCTAGTGGTTGGCATGACTGACAAACTGGATTAACTGTGACCACTGATCCTGTCAGGTATAGCTACATGTTGCACAAATGAATGACAGTTCAATGACAATGTTGTGGAAGTGTGCTTACTGACTGTTGCACTGTACACTGTCTGATACACGTGTGGGAGCAGTAATGCTATACTGTGATGTGCCATACCATGTGAGATAGCTGTCTTGTTATACATGTGTAGAACCCAGTAACCGTTCACATGCCAGGTGATATGTGGTCCATGGGGAATTCACACCCCAGGTGATGTACATGTACAATGGTGAGTCCTAGGGATCACAATAGGCTACCACAGTCAGCCCCCCCCACCAGCAACTATGCAGTTGACCCATCATGGGTGCTGACCAACAATGCACACATTTAGAACAAGCCAGTAATGTAAGCAGCACACCTCAGCTTACGAGGGGTATACAGTGCTGACACAAGTGGGTGAGGCCCTGTTGCCTGTGTCACTGGTAACGTCACTAGAAGCAGTGTCTGATGAGCCTATCCATGCCTGGCATGTCAATGCTGCCTGACTGGACCGGCCTCGTGATGATGATGGTGGTGATGGTGGCGCTGGCATTCCTTGGGCAACATCATCATCATCCTGTTGCAATGCCTCAGGTGCTGGAATCCGGTGGGACACGGCAATGTTGTGCAGTATGCAACATGCTACAATTATCCTGCATGCTTTCTCTGGTGTATACTGCAGCATCCCCGAGGTCGACAGACCCAGGAACCACATCTTCAGTAGACCAAACGTACGTTCAATCACAGAACGTGCCCATGTATGAGCAGCATTGTACCTCTCCTCATACTGCGTCTGTGGTGCTGTCACTGGTGTCATGAGCCATGGCCTGAGTGGATATTTGCTGTCACCTGTAAAGGAAAAGGATACAAATCACATGAGACGTAATTGGCTGTGTACACCTGCACAGTCACATAGTATGATGTCTGTACATCCACACCCCACCGTGACAACATAGGGATGGTCACACACATGCAACACAACACTACGTGGCCCTCACTACTCTTGAGGTGTGCACATGCCAGGGCAGTGGCGCACATGTCCCTGGTGCCATAGAACACTGCATGACCCATCATGTGACATAGCCCAGGTATGGGTAGAACACAGTACACACCGATCCATCATGCTATACTGGTTGACTGATGCACCCCTGGGTGGGTGCAATGCCATGATGGTGGCCCTGCTGTGATGCCCAACCGCTGACATGTATGCAGCAGCACCAGGTAGGGGGGCAATACACTCCGCTGTACAGGGCAGTGTTGTACATATTGTGTTCCAGCCCCTGGCCCCAGTTCCACAGCCCCCCTGACCAGTTGATGCCCCCCTGCTGAGAGCTGTGATGGCCCCCCCAATCACATACCAGCCTACAAGCATTACATTGTGTGATGTAACATACCCTGTGCCATGTGTTGCAGCAATACAATGGGTCAGAGACATAACAATGCCTATTGCCATCCCACTGTGGCGCATGTCCACATGTGCCACACATGTACAGTGGTGTGACAGAGTACTGTCAAATGCCATTGTCACACCTGCACTTTGGCACACCCAGCTGGGCACTGTGGGACCAGGGGAACATGCCCTAGCCTAGCATGGTGTGAGTGTGCCAGACATGTACAAAGGCCACACAGTAGCTGTGACTGTTGTTACACCCTGGGTGTAGCATGGACATGTGCACCACTGCATGCACTTGTGTTCATGTTGGTAATGCTGACACCACACACAGGTGGCATCAGGATGGGGAAGGGGGCTGCATACCTCTCAACTGCCCCTGATTTCCATGGACATCCCTGATCATGCCTCAGAATCTTCCTGTGTCCCTCGTAATGTTTTGTTTTATGTGACTGAACAGTGGGGATTGTTAGCATAAAATAATGTCAGGTATTACAGTTACAAACTTGTTCTTCTGAAAATGCATCTTACGGTAATCCCCATATTGTGTCAGCTTTCTGAGTTTATATGAACACATTTGAAGATGTGTCCCTGACCTGGGGTCTTTTTCCCTGATTATTTTAAGCCTTGTCCCTGATTTATGAGGCAAGAGGTTGAGAGGTATGGGGGTTGCTGTCATGGGTATGCCTGCAGGACAATGCACCATCATAGGCCATTGCTGCTGCAAATGATGGGCAAACAAGGACCTACAGCCCGTGCGGCATAATACCATGAAGTTACTGCACATGCATGACAATGGCAGCCATGTCCACACACATGCATGAATTAGCTGTGGATTTCATGCATGTGTGTGATTTCGCCATGGAAATAGCTCATGTGCGTGGATTGTACAGTCACGTATCATGCACGTGTGGGCATGTGCTGCACAGAGTTCCACTGAGATGTGTGAAACCTACTGGAGGGGTGTGTCAGTCTGTGCCACAACTAGCTTTGTACAGTTGCTGTAACAGGCAGCAGACTATGGCAGGGAGAGTCAGGGTCCCCAACTTCAGTGAAGCAGAGACAGCAGCATTGCTGGACCTCATCAAGGAGCATGCAGCCATATTTCTGGCACCTGGGAGGGCATTGCATTTGCCCAAGAAGAGGGACAGGGTCTGGCAAGCAATCGCCAGAAACCTATACCTCACAAGTGGTGTGCACAGGACTGTGACCCAGTTAAAGCACAAGTGGAATGATGTGGAGTGGAGAGAGCCACAATTGTGCCGGCTGGTGGCACCAGAACATCAGGAGGCACAGGGGACAGCTGAAGGTGAGTACATGGCTGTGTTATGTGTGATGTCATATCTGGATGGTGCTAGCATGTGTCATGTCCACGTATTATGGTGACTGTCATAATTACAGTGTATCACAGACTGCAGACTATAGCCATGCATGGTTGGTATCAGTGTTCCTGGATGTTATGCATGGTGCGTGTGGCCATGCCCTGGATGGCACAGTACAACATGTCTGCATGTCCCCTGTCCAGTGTATAGTTCACCACACCCACTGTATGATACTGTACTGTTACATCTAGATCATGCCCATGGGGCCATGATATCCCCTACTGACAATCACAGGACTGCATGTGTGGTGTAGCATGTCACCGGTGCCATGGTCAGGGGAGGTACACGCCAGTACTGTGGTGTGTGCGACATGCAGTGGTGCTGGGCTGCATCATCAGATGTCCTGGATGGTACTGGGTGCATCATGCATCTGGCACAGACAGGCCATGCTGGCTGGTGATACACTACATGGTCCACCCCCACACCCCAGAACATGCCATGGTATGGATGATGGTCAGACATGCACCCACCATGCTGCCCATGGACAGTCCATGCATGACACCGAGCCCATGTCATCTACATTGCTCACAGGCCTGTAAGTGTGTCACGGCTGACCACACAGTGCATGTTACAAGGTCACACATGATGGGTGATGGGTAGGATAGCATGACTACGTGGTGTTCTGCCCATCATTGTCACAGTCTGACACATGGTTGGCTGGCACCATACAGCTGTGTCAGGCTGTGGTGTGTTGAGATGTGCATGTTCTGGCAGTGTGTGGTGTCACAACACCACATGCCTGGATGCGGTACAGTGTGGTGCAATGGACAACAGTGGGCATATGGTACAGTACACGTGCTGCAACTGCAAGGCCATGGCTGTCAGCCGTCACCAGTGCTGTCATGCATAGTAGTATGTTTCATGTGCACATACCTGCATAGTGTCCCAGCTATGCAGTTAACATGCATTCTCACATCCAGGGAACACAAGGGTCATGGTGGCAGTCACCTATAATCCATGGGTAGCCTCTGCTGCCATCACACAGGTTGTGTAGTTACACTGGTGTGTCATCTGCCCATGTCCTGTGCACATATCAGTGTGTTGCGTTGGCAACAATCAGCACCCAGCAGTGCCAGCTATGTATCATGTTGTTAACTGTACCACACCAGCACCAACCACTGTTGTGGGGTAGGGGGGTTGTTTGGCATGGTACCTCGTGGACATATTGTGATGAGTGTAATGCTTTCCCTATACAGGTGTGTCCAGTGCTAGGGTGACACGCTCCAGCCAGAGGCAGGTGGCAGCTGCAGGTGCTGCACAGAGACCACAGCCAGTGACTGATGCACATCAATGCTGTAACATTTACCTTGCATTATAACTTTGGGAGGGGCATTTGCAGGTGGTACCAGTCATGTATGGCTGTTGGGGAGACACCCTGGGGCACGGTTACTCCATGTGCATGTGTATAGGTGTACATCGTACTGTGTGGTGGGGTGGCCTGTGAAGGGGCGACCAGCTGCTGGCAGTGGGCCTGGTGCCATCACACCAGGCATGTGATATGCATGTGCAGGGAGTCCACAGTAGTCCGGTACTGCGCCACTCACAGGGGCCATGCTATGTTGGGACAGGCATGGGGGGTCTGTTCCTGTATGGGTAGTGTGCTCCAGGGTGACAGGTGGCTGTACACCTAGGGTAGTAGGGTACAGGTCTGGCTGGTGGGCAGCAGAAACACAGTCAGTGGCTACACATGCCCTCCTCCCCCCAACAGGTGAGTGCTCCAGGGTGGGCCCACTGGTGTGGCATGTGTGTGGAGCAGACGGGAATGGTTATGACTCATTGTTGCAGCAACTGCCAGGGGGAGATGTATACCTATCCACAGCCAAGCCACTGGCACTCTGTGCAGGTGTGCAGCAGGACATTGTGGACATAGCACATACTATGCACGCACAACACTGGTTGTGTAATGTGCCATCTATTGTGGCCTGGCACCTGGTTCGTGGTGAGCAGGTGCTAAGGGTGGGAGTACAACCTAGGTGCTGAATGGCTGAACATGTTCATCAGCAGCATGTGTGATGCCTTGATGTTGGCCGTATGGGACCATTGCCATGAATCTGGGTGTTGGGTACAGTGCCTGTGGCCCACCCTTTGGCACAGACACAGTGGGACAGGCCTGATGACATATGTGACAGGTCACAGTGGGAGGTGTTTCAGTACAGTGGCTACAGTGACTGTGGGTGGGGTGGGACTAGCTGTGTTGGAGTGTGTCACGACATGCAACACACGGGCATGTCTACAGGCCATGTTGGGTATGTGGAGGTATGGTACCTGGTGCCACTGTCCTGTGCAGCAACTAGGTATGGATGTACCAGTACACATACCCTGGATGTGTGATGGTGTGAGGGACATGCCTGTGTCCTGGCCGCCTGCAGGGAGTGTGCATCACCACCTCCTGTATGTGTCACATTGCCAACAGTACTGTCCACTACTGGCTCATGTCCCTGTACAACAACTAGGGGGCCATGAATCACCATGATGGGTGTTGGTTGGAAGGAACTGCTGCTGTGGGCCTGACCTCCCAGGGATGGCTGCATATGTGGCTGAACAGTACACCCATTCAGGCATGTGCCACTGGGACATGTACATGGGATTGTTGTATGTTGTGATAGTCACAGTTGGTCATTCAGCTGTGCTAGGGGTGCATGGAGATGTGGGCAGCTGGTGGGGTGTACGGTGCATCTAGGGATGCAGTACCTTGGGGACGCCATAAGGTGGACCATAACAGTGACCATGGTGGTACAGAGCATGGGACCGGCACACTGGCATCCGGATAGATGTATCAGGGACCGGCCATTTGGGGGTGGGGGTTATGGGACAGATTAGTGATTGACAGGGTGGGATGTATGCACATGGAGATAGATGTGCGGTCATACATAGGGGTGTGTGCATGGATGTTGGTGGATCGACAGCACACACAGCATGTGTTCACTAGTCTTGTAGCTAGGGTTGTGTGGTCCTCACACACGTCACATGTGTCACATGAGACACCCTGGGTGGGTGTTTGCGTGATGGTCGGGTGGCCTACAGGGGACAGGGCACAGACATGCCATGGGCACTGTGCGTGGACACATGTCTGGGTGACATTTGTGGTCCCCCACGGTTGGGCAGTTCACTGTCAGTATCCCTCTCAGGACCAGTGTCTGTCATGTGCAGCACAACCCTGCACACGGAGTGTGTTCTGTTATGTGCTCTTGCACTATGAGGTGACAATTCACATGTGGCTCGACTGTTATTGCGGCTGCATCCAGACCACTGCTCCGCACATGATCCCTATGGCAGAACATGGGCAGCACCCTGTACAGTAATGCAGTTGCGTTGTGTATGTGTCAGTGGATCCCAGGACAGGTAGCAACATAGGTCAGTCCGTGACAGTTGTGCACTGTCAGACAGGGCTGTGTACTACGCTGCAGTCAGCAGGCACATGTATGATGGCCATGCAGTGCCCATCCAATACATACTGTGTGGTGGGCACACTGGGCCTGTGCTCCATGTGTTTCAAGTACATTGCTGGTATGTGTATTGTTGGATGCTAGGATGGTCCCTTGTTACAGTGATGTCCCACAGGGCATGCAGCACAGGCTGCTGGTATGGGGTGTGGCTCGTAGCATGTACCCAGTGTATCTGCTAGCTGCTTGGTGCTGTACAGTTGTAGTGCACACAGGCAGTACTTGACATAGTGGTGTCCACATGCTGACCTAGTACCAACCAACACAGTAGCGGTGTAGGCCCCTTGGTCTACCATGTCTGTTCATGCCTCCCCACCCTAAATGTATACCGTGCCTCTCTGGCTGCCACCCACCACTGTTCAACAGTCCCCTTCTCCCAACCCCCAGGTGGTCTTCCACATGGTAACCACTTGCATATCCCCATCATGGCCCCAGTCAAGCATAGCCACAGTAGCATCCTACACCAGCACCCTGGGCAGTGCACTCCATGGATCCACCACTCCCTGTGTGCTGTATCCCCACCCCTTCCCCCATAGTCCACCCCTAACCCTACATCCAGCTGTCTGACACACTCCACATTGCACACCCACCTGCAGGCAGGCATCCAGGAACCCTGTGTCCTCCATGTCAACCTACATCCTCACCCTTAGTGTGCCCTCCATCATCCTCTCCACATCTCCGTCAACCTGTTGGGCACATAGTTGTCTGTCACACCCCTCACTATCCTACACTGGAGTGGCCCAACATGTGCCTGCCTCCATTCCTTGGCACCATCCCCATCTGCAGTGACCTGTGACAGTTAGTCATCTGTGGCACAGCCATGACCTCCACCATCCCTCACAGCACCATGGCATGCATAGTGGCAGTCACCTGAGTGTGGTCCCTTTTGATGTACCTGGGGACCTTCCCTCACATCCAATGGTGCTCTTTGGGGCATCCCCCCCCCCTGCTGCATAGGCCGTATTCCCCCCATTGGTGATCACATCCACAGCACTGTGCACACCACTTGGAGCCCCACTGGGTAACTCAACTTCCCCGGTCATATCCTGTATCACCATCACTATTACACCACCAACCTTCTCCCTAGAGGGCGCCATGGTGTTGTACCCATTCAGTATCCCTGGCTGCACCCCAGCCCCTTCCACCAACACTCCAGCTGACCTGCACCTATTGAGCTAGCGCTGCACCTTCATCCACACCCCAATATACCTCATGTAGCCCGGTGCCATGCACCATATCCCCTGCACAGTCCTCATTGCCATCCATGCCTCCTCCCCTAACATTGACCTTGTGGGCAGCCTAGTTGCACAGTATTGGAGTGCCCTATCCCTCTCACCCCTCATATCTGTGTCACATCTGTAGGCAGCCTACTGCTCCCTCAGTGCCTCTTGGCTCTGTGCATGCCTCCTTCATGCCGTACGTGTCCTTCCACCCTTGTGCCACAGCCTGGCACAGGGCTTTGTGGCCACCTCTGTTCCCTGCTGTGTGATGTCCATCTGCCGTCATGATCCAGACCTGGTCCTGCCCTCCTCAGGTGACCCTTAGGTATGTCCCACATGATTTCACAAGTTGCCCCCCTACTGCCTAGTCACACCATCCCTGCACAATCACCTCGCCCCATCATGCCATTCTGCACTGTGTCACGGTCCCATGCAGCCAGGGCCTCTGTCACTACCATGTTCTGCACATAGTCCTCATACGCTAGGGCCACACACAGGATATGGGTGGCCCTCATTAGGTATGTCACTAGCTGCTTGTTGAACCCAGTCATACAGACTGCCAGACAGCCTCTGCTCACAGGCTCCCATAGACATCATGGTTCCACAGTGTGTCATCTGCATATTGTGGTACCCCATCAACACCACTACAACCCCCTCATGTCCACATTGCCCCTACAGGTAGCCAGCACACAGTCATGATGGTTCTGTACCCTGCCTTGGTGCCTATGCACCACCCTCAACAGTATCCTCCCTCCTGCATGTGCTCTCACAGTGGCCCACAGGGCCTACACTCTGCCCTCTGCTGCCTGTGCCCTGGCACTCTCACTGTTATGCCTGCTGAGCAGTGCACACCCTCCTCCACTGTCCTGCTCCCTATTCATCTGATGCACAGGGTTGGATGCCTACTCAGATGAGCATTCCCATCATGGCCAGCTGTGGCCCCCGGTTGCAATATTCACTGCTACATCCACCCTCCACCAGCATGGCTTCAAACACAGGCATCATACACCTCCGGCTCCTGCCATGCATGCTATGTGTCACTAGCTGGATATGGGTGCTGTGGTTTGCTCTGTCAGTATCCTGTGGAGTTGTGCAGTGTGTTCACATGGATAGGTATCACAGGGGTGGGGTAACTGTGTGTCTCACAGGTGGTCATACAGTCCTTTCCAGGGTATACAGCTGTTGTGGTTCCTGGCTGCACATACGGTGCTGAACTGGATGCCTCATAGTGCAACATAACACTCATTACAGGTGCTGTGGTATAGTGGGGGGCTCCCATGTGTACAGAATGGCAGGTCTGCTGCACGTTGTGGGATGGCTTTGCACATAGTCTCAGCCCTTGGTCCATAACCGCTGCATCTGGTGGCACCTTCATCCTGTCCCTTCACTGTGTCTCCCTCTGTCAATGTGTCCATCACACAGGCATGGCTGCCTAAACTCCGTAGCACACATCACCATGGGGATTGCTCCCTCTGTGTGGCCCAGTACTGGGGCACATGGCCCCTGCCAGTCCATGTTCCATAGCTGCACTTCCCTGGCATGGCCACCGGCACTGTACATGCCACACCATTGCTGACAGGACTGGGCCACGCACCATCATTGTGATTGCATTTGGATGGCCATGGCCCTGTTCTGTGAGCTGTGTCAGCTGATGTGGCTGTAGTGTCCGTCCTGAGCATCTGGGTCATGTTACAGGTGACATTGGTGTGTATGTGCTATACTGACCTGTACCTTGTGTCCACTGTGGCATGGCACGTCATCCTGTACCCATGTTCCACAGTGCCCCAATGCACTGCAGCACTGCCATGTGCACAGCCTGTGCACATGCCATGGCATGCCATGTTTCCCATACCCATCCTCCCATTACAAGGCTGTATATGTGGCATTGTTGACCTCCCACATGTACTCTGCATGGCCATGGGTTACACCAGTGGTGGTTATACCAGTGCTGCTACCACATCCCATACATGTCATGTGACACACCTGCAGGGGTGCTCTGTGTGCACATTGGCCACTTCACAGAGCACAATGGCCCACACCACTGCCCAGCATTGGCCATGGCCTGTGCCTTTGTAAAGCTCATTCCATCACATACATGCTTTGCACTGTTATGCATTGCTGGCCACCTCTGGGATGTTGTACTATACGTACAGTGGGCATTGTGCGGGGACCGTTCAGATGTGTGCAGGGCTGTGCATGTGTCCATGTCACCCTGATAGGGACACAGACCATGGCTGTGTATAGCCTAGGCTCCACGCATTCATCGTTATGTGTACATAGTGCTGTTGCACCTTGGTAGCGGTGATCACACACATGGTTGTCTGGCATTGCCCTTGCCTTCTGGACTCTTGTCACATGTTGCTGTGGTGTGCATGACAGGATGGTGTTGTGTGCTGTGTGGGTGAGGGGTGGTGTGCCTTGCCACTATCTCACATGGCTCTGTGGTGCACAGGTGGGTCCATGGATGCATTTGTCCTCATCTTGGGTGTTCACTGCCAATATACAGTCTGTGTATGTTCCCCCCCCCTCGCTATGCAATACTGTCCTCTGGCCTTGGCATCATACATCCATGTCAGGGAGCAGCACCCCTGGAGGGCATAGCACTATGCACACCTCTACAGTTGGATTCCAGCCTATAGGGTGTTGGGGGGTGAGCAGGACCATTGCATATGGTGTTTACACAGCCCATTATGGATGCAACACTGTACACATGCAACTGTATCATGTCCCAGTATCCCATCCACCCCAGCCCAACACACGCCCACCAGTCTGGCGTCATGCCGCAACACTCACTCCACACTCCTCAGACACCTACCTACCATACCTACTACCATACACAATGATTATCCCAGCCTTTGACTGGTGGACACTGTGAGCACCTACATGACACCCTCTAGTAGCACAGTCTCAGTCTCCAGCAGTGTCTCCCTTGGATGTGCATGCCATCCACCTACTGGATGGCACACCATCCATCATACTGGTGTGTTGCATCGCCACATTGTGTGCACTCAGTCAATGGCACACCTCCACATCTGCCCTCTGTGTTCCTTTCATGTACATCATGGCCACACCCATGTCCATGCTCCCCCACCATGTTCTAGGGTGTGGCTGTCGTGTGCACAATGCCTATCCCCACATACCTTTATCCTGCTGCACCACTGTCGTATACATGGGCTTCCTGTGTAACCTCTGCAGCATGTTACTGGGCATGTTGCTTTGTGTGCACTGTTACTACACCCTATTCATACTGTGTGTGTGTGCCTCATGTGTCATGTGCATGTGCAGTAATTCATCCTCCATCTGTCACTTGTGCCCCCCCTTGCTAGGTTTCACAGTAGCGTACATCCAATGGTCGTCACTGCTGTTGACTGACTGTCCATGTCTGGTCCACTGTGGGTGTGTGGCAGTGCCATGGTCCCACTGTCTGTGCATTAATACCATTGTGTTGCATGGTGTTGCATCCATCCCCTCCTGCCATGGGTGGACATCTGTGTCTGGACTGTGATTGGGTGTCATCCACCCTGCCCTGTGATGTGTCCCACATCACCTGTCACATTGTGTCTCTCATTGGGCAATGCCTGTGCAAAACATGTGCTGCATTATGTGTTCTACACAGGGTGTGGCACATGTCTAGTGGTGCCTTACATCTCTACGTTGCTTACTGATGGTGGGATGGGGACACACAGCACACACCGGCTAGTACATGCACTATCCAGACCATTACAATTCCAGCAGATGCAGTGTGATGGCATCGGGATGCACCTTCAGTCACATCGTTAATGCACAAGGCACCCTCTGTGTGGGCTTACATTCCATGCCACACTAGTTACGCACACAGGGATGGCCCACTGTGCTGGGTATCATGTAGGCATAAACATGACCTGTACTTTTTGCACTGCTGGCGTGCTTGCCATACATCAGGTTGTGCATATTCTGCACATGGTGGTCTGTTAACAGTAATTGTACAGCATCTTATATGTTGTGCATGCTGTGCACTCCATCACGGCCTGCATAACACATGCTGTCTGCTAGGCACTGCTGGTCTGTGACCACGGGGCATACATCATCGTCTTGTGTGCTGTGTTGTTGGGGTGTATTGTTTGTTTGGCTGTGTCATGCGTTCTGCTCTGGTTACACTGTGGGTACACTGGATGGGATATTGGTTGCCTGGGAGTGCACATGTGGCATGCAGCTGTTGTTTGACCTGTAGGCCACACTATGTCCTGTGTTCGTGCAAGACCACATACTGTCCCAGACATTGCTGGCACTGTGCTTCACGGGTGCCACATTCTGGTTGCACTGGGCCAGCCTGACATATGCACTGGATTCTGGTGCATGTGTCAGTGGGATTTCTCAGGTGTGTCTGTATGATATTACCCATGTTCCTGAGGGGACTTGTATCTCACTGTGTGTACTGTGTTGATGATCCTGACATCACAGGCCTATTTCATGCTGTTAAATGTTCCATGCTATGCCTGTGTGTGTGTTAGCCTATTGTTGTGCTCGCCATGCTTACCTTTAATTTTGTTTGACATTGCAGGTCGTCTGATTGACTGGTGGGAGCAGAAGAAGCTGAGGCGTGTCCTTGCAGCTAGGAGGATGCTCTCTACCAGGCATGCGAGAAATATCCTGGCTTGACATCACCACCAAGTGCCTGCAGTCCACCATACAGCAGACACCGTGCCATGCACTCTGGAGGCAGCAAAGGGGACCTGGCAGCATGTGTCCTCAGTACAGGGTGGGTCCGATACTGCCACAGTTGACGAGGATTTGGGTGGCATTGTTGAGGACATCATTAACCTGGACCCTGTCTCTGATGTTCCAGTCCCAGTGGTATCACAGGATGGTGCATCACTGGTACCAGTGGTGGTGACCAGTGCCATGGTGGAGAGGGAAGGGACACTGGGTGGCAGCTGTGACTGCAGTCGCCATTGTGCAGTGTTGTATCAGCATGTGCGGGATCTGGCGTCCACCTGTGAGACACTTACTGCACAGTTAAGTGCACTCAGTGATGTTCTGGCTACTCAGGCCACACATGGACATTAGTCTAGACCTCCATTTGTTGGCTGTACCATTCACAGCGATTATGTTTCCATACTGTTTTTACTGACATTGTTAGCTCCTGTTGCATGCCTTGTTGTTATTTCTGCTGTTGTTACTGTTGTACGGTGTTTTTTGTACATCACTCATTGTTAATGTTATTATAGTAATTAAACCTACATTCCTTATATTGTGTCTGTGCTTGTTGTATGGTGTATGCCGTTATGTCCTACTGGGGTGGTTTCATATCTGTGCATCCGTGTTAGTTCTGTGCCCCTTCATGTTGCACTGCACACATACTGTTATTATGCTGGTTCACACTACATTGCTGTATCCTACTCCATTGTGGTTTATGTTGTGTCATGCACAGGATATATCATTGTGCAGGGCACGTCATGTAACAATGGTTTTATCCTGCAGTATCATGCTGTTGTGGAATGCCATTCACATGTGTCTTATACACATTGTGGATGTCCCATTCATGTGTGTCCATTGTGTGCAACTGGTGGTCCATGCCATGTTGTTGGTAATATGCCCTTTGCGCACATCATGTGTGGTGTACATGCAGTCCTGTACCACATCTAGCAGTGCACAGGTTCTATGTTTCCACCTATCACTACCAGCATGTTGTTCCTCATTCCTACTGTGTTGTTGCCATGCTCTGTGTTGTGTGCAGCACATGTATGTCTGTGACATGTCCTTGTTCTTGCTTCTTCTGGCTCTGACTGTGTACAGGCCCACACATGTATGTCAGCAGTGTATTGTTCCTAGTGGGCCATTGTTTGTCAGGTGCTCAGCCGTAGGGGTGTGGCGTGTGCTACACTGGGCTGACAATCCTTCCCTCAGAGTGTTCTTGTCTCCATATACACATCATCTTGTGTTGTGCCTACTCATTATACAGTGGCCATTACTGTCCTCTGACCCCCTACCCGTCATGTACAGATCGTAGTGCATGTGTGTCAGTACAGAATGGTGCCCATGAGTCTTGTGAAATTTGCAACACACATCCCTGCACACCTGTCTGTATTTGCTGTCTTCACATCTATGTATCTCTCCACTATCCTGTGCATCCTCCCAGGGTGGTTTTTCCATGTCCTCTCACTCGCTGCCAGCATTCCCACCACCCAACATCACTGCCAGTCCAGTCACCCAGCATCCAGGGTGACCCACTATCCCATTGCACACCTACTGAGGCAGGACACTGCCATGACATCAGGATGGTGCCGTCAGCATTGTCATCAGTGTTGTGCCAGCTCTAGGGAGTGGGTATGCTACTTGTGCCCTTTTGTGCAACACACAGCCACAGCAGGCATCCTGACTGTTTGCCATGTGTGTGTCCACCACCCTGTTGTCACAGCAGGCAGTTTCACATCTGCGCACTGCAACCCTGCTGGTGACTGCAGCACTCCACCCTCGACTGTTTGCAGGCTTGTACTGTAGTATCCCCAATCACTATTGGGCCTCATCGGGATACCAAGCACTCCCACTGGCCTTCCTCGGGGTGTGGTAGTCTGTCTGCATTTGCTACCTACTTACCCTCTCATGCCATCCCCTGGCAACCCATGTCCATATCCATACATGGGCTGCCACATTCCGCGGTGCATGGCATCTACCACCTCATCCCTTCGCGCCACCATGCCAGCTCACATAACTGCACACTTTGACATGTGCTTTCCACATGCCTCCATTGTCATCTCCCACTGTGTCAGTCCAGGGTGTACTTCTTCAGTGGCATTCCAACATGTATGTACCTCCTTCACTTACCTGTGCCTGTGTCCCACCACACATGACATGGCTACTGCCATTTATGTACACACTATCCTGTGCCATATTACTTACCTGTGCCATTAGGGGTGTGTGTGACTTTGTGTCATGGGTACCACATCCATGACAAACATGTTTCACTGGTGCAGTAACCTGTGTTGTCTGTGCCACAGGCATGGTACACTGTATGTTCCTTGTGGGGTCTGCAACTTGGCAGGTATTAAGTGGTGTGGTACTGTCTGACTGCATGTGGTGCTGTGGCATTGTCCTGTATCTGCGCATGTCATTGTGGGTTTGCAATGTCCCACATTGCAAGGGTACATGCATCCGCTCTCCACAAAATGACTGACATTATTACATGTGTGCCTGGTTTGTTCATATTTCACATGACATCCTACAGTCACAGGCATGGCTTATGATCAGTATGTTGTGCCGTTGCTGTGTATTGTCACATGGTGTGTACTGTATTCCTGATATCCACATTCCAGACAGTTCTGTGCTATGCTTCAGTGACACATGATGGCATGTTTTCTTTTGTGACACTGTGTGGTGGCACATGGGTATCATGTGCAGGCATGTGCACATATCCACTGCCAGGCCTCTGCTGTTGTCCCATTGACTTTGTGTACTGCTCTATATTACTTGTGTTGCTCTTGGGTCACTGCGACTGGATTGTTCATGCTCAGCTGTGTCTGTCTGTGAACCAGTGGTTGGTTCAGATGTGTTACCTTTGTGCCTGGTTTGTGCCTGTGCATTACTGGTGTGGTCCATGCATCCTGTGCATCAGGCCAGCCTTGACTATGCCTCTGCCTTCAGCTCACAGGTTTGTCTGCACCATGTATATGTGGGACGGTGGTTGTGCGCATGTCTTTGTGTGTCACCATGATGGTGCTTCATTGCTGCTGTTGCCTGTGTGCCATCTTGTAGTCTACACATACAATGTTGTGGTCCAATGTACAGTACAGTGGTTACACTGTGTTTTGCATGGGATGGCTGCATTGATACATGGACACTGCCTGCAGTGATGGCACGAGGCCCATCAGACTGTAGTCGGGTTGTGTTGTGTGTGCCATGTCTAGTGTGTTACTGTTCTGTCCACCTGTGACCTGATTTTAATGACACTCCTCTTGTGTATCACATGGGGTCATGTCACCTGTGCCTGTTGGGTGCCACACTTTGTTCTCTGACAGGATGTTTAGGTAGTCCAGGTCCCTCTGTGTGTGGCCATTCATGCCCCCACTTCCACTGTGACAGCATTCCACAAACCTCACCCCATGCTCTGTTCACCTGGTCTGTGACATTCACTGTGATGGCCTGGGTACCTGTGCCCCATACTGCCATGTTGGGTACTTGTCCCTGTGCTATATCCTGTCCCTCCCTTCACGCCTCATGGGGTGTATGTACAGTTCCATGTTCCTGTCATCATTGGACATGTGCTGGCCACCCTGTGCCATCTGTGGCAGGCTGCCATGCACAGTCTGTGCTATGTCCCTGTCCTTCCATGGTCATTGTCATCTTGTGTGTGTGATGTGTCCATGTGTATACTCTCCTGTTGCTTGTCTGGTGCTATGTTGCATTACCAATCTTCCACAGTTCTTGCCCAGTATCTGCATCTCAGCATCCTACATTCATGGCTGACTATCGTTTGGCACTGTGTCACTTCCTTCTGCTCAACATTGTTCCTGCCCCATGGTCCCATTGCTGGTTTGTGCTGTGTTTATTTCCCAATCTCCATATCGCTAGGGTGTTGCTTGCTGTGTGTGGGCCACATGCATTCACCCCCACTGGTTGGCATCTATGTCCCGATGTCATATCCTTCACCTTTGGAGTCAGTTTGGCATGTCCCTGCCCCTGTGTCCTACACTGTGTGGCAGGTTCACACTGTTACAGGCCTTTGTGCCATGAAGCTCTGGTTCAGACTGCAGTCTTGCTGGTACACACTGTCACAGCTGGTGATGTTACACTCCTGCTGTCACTACACTGATCCCTGTGTGTGACACATGGCACTCTGACAACTGCAGTGTACCGATCACTATGCACCTTCATCTGACTCCTGTCACACGTCCACTGTCCCAAGCACCACATTGCTGTCCTCCCCATCCCCATATTCCCCTTGTCCTTTTCTGCCCTTCTATGTTGCACATTGTCTTGTAACAGTCTGTATTCTGGGTGGCCATTGTCCACCGCCGTCCCCTGCCACCTCCCTTGTTGCCCATTCCTGGTATTCACTGGAACATGTTCTCCCTGTGGTGCTACATGGTGGCTTTGCTCCCATTGTCTGCTGGCAGGCTGCCATTTGCCTGGTTCAGTCTCTGTCTCTTATTGTACACATGTATGGTCTGTCAATCTGTGACATTGTCTTGGTATACTGTGGACGACTGTCAGTACTGGTGGTCTGTCATGCATATGTCACACACATGCATGACTGGCTCTGCACCTGTGTATTGCATTTGTGTGTCTCCTGCCATTGCTCACATCACCACTGATTGCCATGGCCATTACTGTGCCCATGGTTTCTGCAGCTGCCAGCCATGGTTTCTTATTGGCATTGCCAGTCTCATGACATATCACACATGTATACTGTGTTTCTGAGCATGTCCTGCACTGGCATATGCTCCCTGCTCAGTCAATCCTGGTACCTCCCTACACACATCATGGGTGTTTGTGCTCCCTCTACCTTGCCTGTGCTATGTTCCTGTGCCCACCATAATCCAGATGTGTACTTATCAATCAGCCATCCTTGCTGTATGTCTCCCCATTCAAAGAGGTTGCACAACATGCTCTGCCTCAGGATGTAGGCATCATGGGATGACCCAGAGAACCGTGCACACACATCCAGGATCTTGCAGTCACTGTCGCACACAACATGTACATTGATGGAGTGGTACCCCTTGCTATTAACATATGCTGTCTCATTTTCAGTGGGTTCCTTGATTGCTACATGTGTGCAGTCTATTACACCCAATGTTCTTGGGAATCATGCCATGCCATAGAAGTTTTCCATCACCTCCTGCTGCTGTTGTGCCTGTAGTGGGTACCTGATGTACTGATGTGCCTTTGGTACAATGGCATTTAGGAACTGTTCTAGGCACTGTGACACTGCAGCTTGGCTCATGCCAGTGGTGTCCCCTGTTGGTGTCTGGAAGGTGCCTGTTGCCAGCACACACAGGGCAGCTGTCAGCGTTGCCTCCACTGTGAGTGCATGGCCCCTGTGTCTTGCTCTGCAGCTCATCATGCACTGTGTTGCACAAGTCAGTTATGGCGGCCTTGCTTAGCCTGTATCTGGCTACGCACTGCTCCTCTGTGAGGTCTTTGTATGCCAGCCTGTGGCAGTAC
This sequence comes from Neoceratodus forsteri, assembly GCA_016271365.2. Taxonomy (NCBI): domain Eukaryota; kingdom Metazoa; phylum Chordata; order Ceratodontiformes; family Ceratodontidae; genus Neoceratodus; species Neoceratodus forsteri. Next base: position 802,269,212 of record CM057459.1, on the reverse strand, counting down.
TGTCATCTGGCAGGTTGCCTATGTTGTACCCCATGTTCATGTTCCTGCATTCCTGCATATGGTTGCAGTGAATCCCCCTCCTGTTGTCTGCACCTTTGTGTCTGCATGTGGTTGTGCCATGCACCCAGTGGCATGTTGGCCTTGGTGTCTGTTTTCCCTTGGCCTGCTCCTGTGTCACACACTGTTGGGCTGTGTGCCTCTGGCTACACTGCCAGTGGCTTTCTGGTGTTGTCCTTTGTCTTCTAGGTTTGTTCTGCATGGTTTTCTGTGTGTGCTGCACTCACATGTCCTTATATTGCCTTTTCCCACATGGTTGCTGTTGCCTGTACACAGCTTAATTGATGTTTGTTTGGTGGTTCACTTCTTTTCTCCTCAGGGCGTCCTACTCTACTGTCTCTGTGGAGTAGCATTTGTGCAACATTCTTTCCTCAGCTGCAGGATTTCCATGTCTGTGTATAGCATTTTGTGGGTTTCAGCTCCTTGCGGGTGTTCCTCAGCTGCGGTTTTCCCACAACCTCCAGATATGTTTTGCCGCAGCTGCAGGAGTTTTGTGCATATGCCGCAGCACAACTCCTTTGTTTTTCCTGCACCTGTGGCATTTTTGGTACTTGCTGGAATTTTCCAGCATCTCTTTCCTTTGAGAATCCTGCCCTAGAAGGGTAAGCCCATTAAATCCATGAGGCTTTCCCTCTTTGATTCTATTTTTTTTTTCATTTTTTATATTAAACTGAGTAAACTTGATGGAGAACACATTCCCAAATTACAGTAGCAGCTCAGGTATATTTAGTACAGATTCATATGACACAGCAAGTACATAATAAAATAACTGGTGACTCCTATAATAACTGGATATCCAGTCCTGATAAAATGGCATACTAACCCACTGAATTCCATAATAACTCGGTAGCAGGTTATTACTGCTTTTTCTTCCTTGTGTTTTCACTTCACTGAAGCGTGAAAGAAAGCACACTGTATACATACGAGTATAGCACCTGCTTAGGGACACACCTGTTTGTACAAATACAGCTATAGTTTTCACCTCAGTCTAAACCTTGCACCAGTTATTATAAAAAAATACTTTGCCTGTGCAAGGTTTGTCTTATAAGGATTTTTCACAAACACGGTCTCGGTGTGTGAAAAGTCCTAATAGCATACACCTTCACAGGCATTATTCTCTATGTAATTATTCAGGTTTCAAAACAGTGTTATCATGGTTCAGATACAACATTAAGAAATAACGTATCAGTCAAAGTATGGGCAAGTGATGTTACTCTTTATACTCTTTCAGGTTTAGTTTAAATAGATTAGTGGACTACTTTATATTTGTTTTAAACCTGGTGGAAACTCATTTTTTTGTTTTTGTTGCACAGTAAACAAAGACTTTGGCCATTATTAGATGTCATAAAAGCTATTTTTTACCTGGTTTCAGTTAGCTGATAGCAGGCCAGGAATAGAGCTACGCCAAGTTAGAACATGGGTCAATGGATAGTAATAAACAACTCAGATGGTGTGCCTTAAGGCTCAGCCCTGGGTTCTCTATTGTTTTCACTATTTTTTAATGATATTCCCAACTACTGTGGCAGAGCCTCTCTCTCTTGAACTTTACACAGATGACGCTGTATTGTACAGGTCCTCCACCAACATCACCCAGATTAACTCAGAGTTGGGAAATGACTTCAAACAGCTTGCAATATGATGCTCCTATCTTGCATTCCTTGTGGGGTATCGATCAGAATAAGCTTAACTGCCTGTACAACAAAATTGGTCGCTTTGCTGCGGATGCCCTTTTAGGATGCACCACTGTTATGTATTAACTTCCCTGGATTGGTTCCCTTTCACTGATCATATACAGTTCCCCCTGCTTTGCCAAGCCTTTAAATTGGTAAGATGTCCCACCCTTCCTGCCTAGAAGGGGTCTTCAAGTTCAAACAGCATAGCAGACACCTTTGATCCACCTCCAACCCCCTGCTTAAAATCCCCAGAGCCCATTCTGCCTCCAGAAGGAGTGACTTCTTCTACTTTGCCCTCTCATTTTGAAACACTCTCCTGAATGAGATTATACTCTATGACACATTGGTTACATCCTAGAAAAAACTAAAAGCCAACACAATGGTGACACCTCACTGCAAATGTAACTGGGCTGTGATTTGTAAACTGCCCCATTGATAACCCATTAATATCTTTCCACTCTATCCACATTATCTGAGCTGCTGCTTTTTGTAGTAAACCTACACCTAGTGTGCAGGCTCAACATATCTGTTGCCTCAGCTATGGTACTATTGTGCAATGCTGTATTCCCAAAGTCAATGCTTCTGGTTTTTCAACTGCATAGTTCTTGCCTCCCTATTGTATTGTTCTAACTACTGTAATATCAACTGTCCCTTACCCTGTTGTGACAATGTCCTATAGATGTTACACTGCACCTTGAATGACTGTATGTTATCTGATGTATATGTTTACATTTTGCCTATTATCTATGCTTGTTTGACTCTATGCACGTCTGTGTTTTTATTGTCTAGCTTTTTAATATCATGCTCTGTTCTGTCTGGCTGTCTTACCTCCTTCATCTCCTGCTCTTCCTTATTCTCCTTACTACTGCTCTGCACATTCATCTGTCTGGCTGCCTTCCTTATTAAAATTTTGCCCATCTGTGTTCTTATAGTATATCTAGTAAAGATCCTGCTCTGTTCTTTTTGATGTATTTAATTATGCAATTATTTCTCTGTTATTCAACATGGTGTTGCAGATTCTGTATTACCTGTGAATTATTCAATGTTAACTTACCCAGGTCCACCTTGGAAATTAGCTCGCTCAATGGTGTTCTGCCTGGTTAAATAAAGATTGATTGATTCATTGATTGATTGATATATGTTACCTGCTGTATGGTTACAAATTTGCTTACTGTATGTCTTATTAACTCCGGGTTGCCACTGAAAAAAGAACATTATGTCTCAGTAGGCCTACCTAGTTATCAAAATTCAAATAAAATAAATAAAATAAAATGTTGGTAAATAAGGTCTTGCAGATAAAGGTACAGGTCTGTCCTTGAGAAGCAAGCTACAGCGGTGTTCCCTGTTTCCTGCTGAGGGTGCATCTTTACAGATTGTTTTTATACATAACAGTATTTTGGTGCTATATTTGGCCAGTGACTCTTTCCCAGATCAAAGATTCACAATCTAGTTCTGGTAATGGAACTGACCTGGCAAAGGGGATTTTGCCTGCTTTGGCCTTTGTATCGCATTCAAGACACACCATTTTTGATGTATTTGCTTATATACAGTACATGATCTACTGCATATGCACATCAAATGACAAGCTTTGATCAAGACAGCTTCCAGGTACTGGAAGGATTCAATCAGTCCCAGAACATAAGTGGATGCATGTAGTACAGGGTTATCTTTTTTGCTATATGACTGAGTGAAGGTAAGATAGAAACATAGAATTTGTCAGTAGATAAGAAACACTTGGCCCACGTGGTATGCCCATTTTCCCTGCCTATACTCTCATTGCAAACCCTACCTGAACTCTGGCCACTCCCTCCCCCACATTACCCAACAAAATTCCTTCTTCCCTCTCTCACTCATGCTTGAAGCCTACCACTGTTTTTGCCCTCAATACCTCTGCTGGAAGACCATTCCAGGCATCCACTATTTTTCATTGAAAATGTACTTCCCCACATTGCTCTTGAATTTACCCCTTCCAGCTTCATTGCATGTCCCATTGTTCTCATGCATTGTTTTCTCTTGAAAAATACTCCCCTCCTGAACCTTGTTCAACTCTTTGAGGTATTTGAAGGTCTGTATCATAGTCCCACCCCCATTCCAGGGTGTACATATTGAGATCTCTTAGTCTCTCCTCATTGAAATTTAGGTTTTTATTATCCATTTGGATCTTAATACAAGCACTTTCAATAGCTATTTGCATGATTTTCTGCAGCATTGCTTATTGATGAATTTCATGAACTAGCACTTTAGTAGACAAAACAACTTGACTGATATTTTGTAATTTGAAAAGCTGAGGAGCATGATACATTTTAGGTACAGTGACAAATTCCATGCTACAGATAAATCACTTAGAATCATGTAGGCCCTAGACACACTGAGGAACATAAAATGGTTTAAGTGCCTTAAAATATCTTAAATCCCCCTAGCACTGTTTGCAGACAGACTACACGCCCCTTAAAATGTTTTAACAAAAGTGTTTTTAAACCATGCTAGATCCTAGTCTTAAAACCATGTTTAATAAGTGTCTTGGAGCTAGCATGGTTTTACTCACAGACATGTCCAGGAGTAAAAACATTTTAAACTATAATGGTTTAACTAAAACAGTTCTAGCTGCAGTGTATCCAGGAAAGCACAGATCTGTGTGTTGGACTTAACACAAAATAGTTACAAGGAGAACAGGTTTAACACTAGTAGTGTCACCACATTAAACCATTATCAAAAATGGTTACTGAGTAGTGTGGCCACACTGAAATGGTTTAGCTAAACTGGTTTTAAAAATGGTTTTCAAAAACAGTTCTGTAGTGTGTCCAGGGCTTTTGAATATGAGGAGCTAAAAAGACAAAGCCCCAAAGTTGCTCCTTTAGGATAATATATACTAATACTAACATACTAATTGCCAGTAGATTAGGCCTTACAGTCTATCAAGTCTACTTGAACCTCAGATCCCTAGTTGGGTACAGAGACCCTCCCCCCTTTGTGTTCCAGAAACCCTTATCATCCATCCCCACCCCCCCCCCGGGCCAGGCCATCATCTGATACATCCACTTTCTGTGTCTGTCCCACCCTCTCTGAAGCCCTCCACTGTGGATCTCTGAACCAGCTCACCAGGCAGCGCATTCCAAGGGTCCTCCACCCTCTCCGCGAAAAACCTCTTCCTCTTTTCCCCCCTCACCCTTCCACCTTCCAACTTCAAACCATGCCCTCTGATGATACCTCCCTGCTTTAGTCTAAAGATCCCCTCCATGTTTACCCTATTTATTCCCTTGAGGAACTTGAAGACCTCAATCATGTCCCCGTCTCTCCTCTCCTCTCCTCCAATGAAAACAGGCAGAGCTCCTCAAGTCTGTCCTCATACGTCAAATCCCCTAGTCCTTGTATCATCTTAGTTGCCCTCCTCTGTACCCTCTCCAGGAGCTGTATGTCCCTCTTCAAGTGTGGTCCCCAGTACTGCACACAGTACTCAAGGTGTGGTCTAACCAGTCCATTGTACAGTGGCAGAATCACTTCCCTGCTCCTAGAGGTGATCCCCCTTATGATTCATCCCAACATCCACCTGTAGATATGTATTTGTCTAAGTTATTTTTAAAGATTTCTCTGTTTGCATTTATTGTTACATATTTAGGTAGTCTTTTCCATAAATTTGCTGCTCATTGAGTGTAAAAGTATGTTCTCTTTTTTGTTTTATTTTGACTGAGTTTACCCTGCAGTGGATGGCCCTTGATGACTAGATCATCCTTTTTATATTCAATATTTAAATCCGTCATTAGAAATGGGTCATCCATTATATTGTAGAAGAGGAGCATATCAGCCCTTTGCCTTCTTAGTTCCAAAATGTATAGCCAAAGATTATTTAACCTCTCATTGTATGGTGAGTCTCTAAGATTTTTGATAGTTTTTGAAAATCTATGAAATAAATATTCACAACAAATTAAAAAATTTATATGCTTAGTTAATTTTAGAATTTTTCTATTTTAAATTACCTACCACTGGATGCATTCTACAGTTGGAAAACTGACTGGAATGATTCGACCTGTGTGAAAGCTGATCAATCTATGGTTTTATTAAGTTATTAAGAAGAGTCTTTGTCCCGATCAGAGTTTGCTGCTCAATTGCCACCTCTTTAGCATGTTTTATTTTAAGTCCTTTTTCAACATTAATGATGTGATTAGAGGTCCTGTACTAGACATTTTCCATGTAGGGTAACATTGAGACATAGAAAATGATGACAGATAAGAGTCACTTCACCCATCCAATCTGCCCTTTCTCATTGTGCTGCTTTCACTGTATACCCTTTCAGGCCTACACCACTTCCTCTTCCACACCTTTCCAGTCCCTTATGATTCCCTTGTGCCTATCCCAGGCTTTTTTTGAGTCCCACCACTGTTTTCACAAGTAGTATATTAGAGTTTGTAATGCATAACAATATTGTATTTATTAACAGGGACAATTGTATGGGGACAAAGAATAAGTCTTGATGGACTCTAAAGCTCACAGTACAGGGGAAGGCACAATACAATGCAGTTGCATGACTTGTGAGTGGTTGCCAATGTAGCTGCTGAAGCAAGTAAGGGCAGAATCAGTCATACTGAGGTCTTTTAGTTTGACAAGAAGAAGGTAATGGTCCACCAATTCAAATACCTTTGCCAGGTCTACAGCAGTGTACCAGTTAACTTTCTAGCCCACCAGCCTAGTAAAGATCAGTTGTCAACTTGACCTAGGCAGACATGGTTATGTGTTTTTTTTTCCCTTAAAACTGTGTTGGTCAGGAATGAGAACTCCATGTTGTTAAATATAATCTTTTAGCTGTCTATACACAATTTTCCATATGTTTTTCCAAGCATGAGAGTACTGACTTTGGCCTATACTATGGTAGCCAGAAATATGTCCCAGTAAACCTTTAGATATGTAATAGATAATCTATTACAGGGCATGCGGTCATGCTCTGATATATTCATGCCTTGGGTGCCTTGTGAGGCAGAGACCACCCAAGGTATGCATATACCAGAGCATGACTGCATGCCCTGTAGTGGATTATCTGTCTTATAAAATGGCCAGAATTTTTTTGGAGAGGGATGAAAAATAGAGAGAAGTGCAGGTGTGCAGTCATGCTCACATATAGGCATGGTCATGTGGTGTGTTTCATCCAGTCAGGGGACAGCATTTTCCCTACCCATTTTATAAATCTGGATATATCACAGGAAATCCAATTGAAATGAATGGTAATTTCCTTGCACATATTTAGATATACTGGGACATATGTTGATAAACACTGTAGTTCTCTACCAGGTTTCTTGAGCCCCTCTTCAGAACTGTCTAGGTAATCATAATGCACTCCTTTAGATGTAGTCACAGATCAGTTATATACATAGGAAACACTTGGTATATTTAGCGAGAAAGGCTCATTTGTATGAATTACAGAATTATAAAGGAAACAGTGTTGTACAGTGTATGTCCAGATTTATGAGCATATACACTAATTAAAGCAGTTTGCTATTTCGGCTTGATCATTATAGGTGTTGTCCCCTACAGCTATATTTTCAATTTTCTGAGTCCCCAGCCAGATTGACACTCTTCTTTTATGTTTCACCATAGTTTCTTAGGTTCTTTTTAATTATTTTGCTGCTGACTATTGAAGTAATGAATCTTTCACAAATGTATTTTGTTGCATACATTTGTTAGTTGCTAATATTATAGCTGGTCTGGTGCAGACTGGTAGTTTTATAAAGCCTCAATACATGGTCGCAATTTAAAATCAGTAGGAGTTATATCAATCAATTTATGTATGGCACCCTCAAGCATGCTTTCCAAACAGACATGTCTGTTTATTAACTATGTTCAGTTAAGCAGACATCAAGAGCACCATTAACATCAGGGTTGTCATCAATCTAGAACCAGTATACCATTTCTAGAGCCCCCAGAAATTTGCTTAGGTATAATTTAAAAGTTTTTTTGTGTAGAGTTACTGTCTGGGTAGCTTAGTCAGTTTCTTGTTTCATACACAACATACAAGGAGGTGGCTGCTTACTGAGTCTGAGTATTATCTGTTTTGATAAGCTAACCCTCCTGATTACACAGCATCAAGTCCAGGATACTGTGATTTTGATTCTGGTACTAAAAAGCTACTTATGCTGTGCAATTTTATCTTATGGTGTAATACTTGAGTTGTGACAATGTCCAATTAATCATTTTGTTTGCACCATCAATCTCACTATGTAATGCCAGATTTCTGTAATACACATAATTAGTAGAGTTGTTTGGAATATGGAATTCTTGCAGAATGGCAATTCTGTAGTTAAAATGTATTTCAGAGTTTTTTGATTAATTTTGTGGAACTTTAAAGGCATTCTGTAGATTTGTTATTGAAACTGCAGAATTGTGATTTCAGAGTCTGTTTATTATTTTGTGATTGTGCTATTGTAAACTGTCAGAAAGCCATTCCAAGGTTCAAGTGTCACTGCAGTTTTTTGTATTGAATCTGTGGACTGTATTCCTCATTCACTTTTCAATGGCACAGCTTTATAGTACCAGAATAGCATTAGGTAGATTTTAAGTGGGCTTACACTGGCAGTGGATAAGAGTAAGATTGGAGTGGTTGCTCAGAAAGTCTAGATTTTTCTGCATTGTTAGTCAGGGATGGTAGACCTGGCCTAGTACCTAACACCAGAAATGAGGTAGTTCTACTCCTGGGTCTAAGGCTAGGCTCCTTCTCTCTTTGAAATGTGCAGAGATGGCTGCCTTTAGTTTACCCCAGAAAAGGCCATGTGTTGATTATAGAAAAGTACAAGTTGTACACATTTTAGCACAGACTAGTTCCACCCACAGAGTCTTTCAATATTTGTTTTATTGAGGCTACACTATATATTGATTCTGAGCTATCTCCCCAGTGGGCCTTAACTCAAACAAACCTCACAAGTTTGGCATATTGCCACATTCATAACACTTTTTCTTGTACCATAGAAATTCAAAACTAAAGATGTTTGGGATGGTGGTGCTACATAGCTTTTTTCTGTCCATGAGCATGCACTATACCTGTGCCTCTACATGTACCTTTTACTTGTACTCTTTCTATATGTTCCCCCTGAGAGCTTATGCATACCCACATTTCCTCCTCATTTTTCTCCCTACTTTTCTTACCCCTTGATCATGCAACATCCTCACTGTCCTGATTTTAGATCCAGTTTCACATGATGTCAGTCAAGCACCCTTCCCATCATTGCTAACTTCCTACTCCTGCTTAATTGCTCTTGCACTGGGAAAGAAAAGAGAAGTTTTATATTGTGGAGACTTGCATGGTACACTTGCTCCCAATCTACTGTACATTAACCACTGGACCATCAGCATCACAGTTGCCCTTATCATTTTTCATCTCCACCTCATCTGATTTATCATTTGACACTGTATGACAATGAGTATCACTGTGTATATTTCTCATGAGTTTCATCCAACTCCAGTACCTCCCCTTGAGAATATTCCTCCTGCATCTATTGCTGAGGTTCCTCCATCAGTACTACCTTCATTTGTGCATCTTACTTCTCAACTAACATTTCCTGTTGACACTCCTATGTCTGTGGCATAATTGACTCACCTTGGGATACTGCCTTTATATCAGCAGCTGCTTTTTTAACATGATGGATCTCAACAGCACTACTTGTCCAAATAACAACTTTTATCTCAGCCTCTTGTGGCACCATTGGTGCTTTCTGTGGTGAAGATGGAATCTAAGGCACTGGGACTATGCAGCAGAGCCACATGACCTAAGGACACACATTGTTTTTCTTTCACAGTAGGTTCGGCTGTGTAGTACCATGCCCATGACCATGTGCACATCCTGAACTGCTCTCCTGCATTGTCTACTGATATGAACTATCAAGTACCCTGGAGAAAATAAATTCATGTCTTCTAACAGTGAAAGGTAGCACAAACTGCAAATATGTTCTGCACTCACCAGATTGCAAAGAATTAAATATAAATACCTTCAGAGTATGCTTGTCTCTCTCGTACTTTTGTTTACTGGGCTGTGCACAGAAAGTTCTCACGCTCACACCTCTGCAGTTAATGCTGCAGCTCCCAAACACTAAAAGATGTCATCTGCCACTATCACTGCAATTATTCCAAAAAAAGAAAAGAAACATCAGGGGCCTGCAAAAAAAATTGCAGCAGAAGGGGTATTGTCTGTGGGAACAGTCCTAAATGACACCTGAGCCAGCAGGTTAGTTAGGAAGACAGACACCCACCAGGCTTGGGGATAGGTACTGTAGGTAGGCAGGTAGAAGTTCTTTGGGGGTGGATGTCTTAGGGCTGGAAGAGCAGAGCTTAGGCTTACAAATTTGCAAGGTGTAGGTGAGTTTTTTCCTTCTAGCTTCTTGCCCTTCAGACAGACTGCCATGCCGCCACATGATGAGCACATCCATAAAGGTAGTCTCGTAATGTTTGTACAGAGGGAGAAACATTGAATCACATATCTTTGCAGGTAGATTCTCCATGAGGCTGGCAAGCAGTTAGGACCCAGATGGCCTGTGTTCCCCATGCCCTGTTCAAGGGGCTGTCAGAGGGATAGCCCCTTTGGGCAGTTCTACTGGGAAATTTTATGTGATATGGTGAGTCTTTAACTGTGCTGATCACATTCAGCGAGTACAAAAGTGGCAGATGTCAAAAGGGCGAACACCATAACACTGACCATCGCAAACAGTGACCGTCACTTACTACTGCAAAAACGGCAACCAAATCAAGTATTTTATGGGGGGTCTATGCCACCCGCAACCATCTTTGTGGGGGGCAAGCCCCCCCACCCCCCAAAGTAAGATTATCAAATCTGGGGTGGGGACATAGAATAAATATAAGAGCCACAAGAAAAGAAATGTTCCCCTGTACCAGGACCCAAATTTGAGTCCACCAGCTCCAGGAGTGCTGGCTCAAGCCACTACACCAAACAGCCAGCTCGGCAGGGCTTGGCCAAACTAATCCTGATATACTGTTTCAGCGAATGTAGCTCAGTGCTACACTTGCTATAACCTACTCATCAGCATTTTCTGACAGTCACTCTAAACTGCGAGTGGTATTATTAAGTCACTCATATTGTGCTGCTCAATAATACTCACTCATATCACTGTACATCCCCACCCCCTGATGCAGAACCATCTGATATGAGAGAGCACATCACTGTGCATCCAGTGGCCCTTCCTCATACCTCAGAGGCCAGTTCCCTCATGGTAACTTGTACACATTCAGTTGGCTCCCCTGGGGGTAAGAAGATGGCTGTTGTGGTGAACATGATGATAATGTTTGGCATGGTGAATGACTTGCCATGACTACCCTGCTGTACAAATAACATCAACCTGCCTGTAACTGTTTGTTACATACCGTGTAATAAAACAAGGATGTGGCCATTTTTCTCCAAAGCAGGTTGTCTGTCAGTCTGTTCAGGTGGAAGGAAGGATTTGTGACTGACAGTATAGCCTAGAGGTTAGAGTAATGAGCTGTGAATGAACTTGATACATCCAGCAGACCAGACCTGAGTTTGATTCTCATAACCTCCACTTGCATACTGTGTGACTCTGAGCAAGTCACTTAACCTTCCAGTGCTCCCAAGTCACCCCTGAAGACAGGCACTTGTGCCTAGTGGGCCTTACCCGGTTACCAAAGACTAAATAAATAAATAGATAAATAAATTAATCAAAGTCCATTTACATCCTTCAGTGTCATGCCTTTCTCTGGCTGGCTGCTAGATAATACTGAACTGTGCATCGGCCTACATAGTCACTCTCCAGCCCCTCCCTTACACACTACTGCAACAAAAGCTTGCTAGAAAACACTAAAATACATGCACTTGAGAAATAAAAGCACTCAAAATTCCCTGGTATTAAACTACAAGCCTGTCATAAATGTGTGCCAGAGTTATCAAGATTAGAGTAAGATTTGGGCCCAGTCTTCTATAACAAAACTGTAGCAGTTTCAGAAATTGGGAGTCACATGGTGTGCAGATTCTGACTCAGAGACAACCATGTGGTGTCACTAACTATCCATAGAAATAATTTTCATTAAGCGTCCTGTTCCATTGACTATTCTACACACTCACAGAATACAAAATCACTGCATGGATAAACAGCAGAAATACAGTTCTATGGTTTACATTTCAGAATCAATGTACATTTCACAATTTGTGCACAGCTTAATGTGGCAGTATTGCCCCAGATTTGGACTTAGAAATCCTTGAGCCAGACTTCTAGTCTTTTGCCCTCTTGTTTCTGTCTCTCCCCCCCCCCCATCTGCCTCTCCTTCTATCAAACTCTGCTGCAGCAGTATCCTCTATCTTTTTCACACTATAATAGAGTGGCCGCCCATTATAGTGTATCTCTACCCCCTTTTATCTTGCTCTTCCTGTCTCGAGAATTCCCAACTTCAAATAAAGAAAAATGCACAAAATGCCCAAACTTTATTATGGCATTTGTTGCATTGTTTAACAGAATGAATAATAAAAATGAGCCTTTTTTTCCACTGTTAAGGTTACTGAATTAAATCCCTCCTTAAGAAAGCTAGCACTAGCACTGTTACAGATACAGCTTTAGGAGAGAAGCTGTGGGGCTTTGAGAAGGCTGGTCAGGAGGTTTAAAATACAAGGGGTATTCCTTGTCACATGTGAGTTGTGCAAACTAGTTCAGCTGCAAAAGGAAAGCAGCATGTCCCACTAAATAAAAGGGTTTAGTCTGTCTATCAGACTTGTAGGTTATGCTTTTGTTTGAGTTTTATCCACATGAATGAAGAAAACATAAGAACACATTAAACAAATGTACTAGGCAGTATTTAAAAAAAGCCCTACAGATTACCTGGTTGTTGTCTTGACTGAAGCTCTCTAAAAGGATCTGGCAGCCCAGAATGAAGCACATTTGTAGAGGGTTAGAACTGAGTGACATCACAATGTGGCAGAGTTATTAGCTAATTTAGGTAATTAAGGTTTCAAGCTACTGAATATGTGTTTTTAACCTGCTTTGAAGACTGTAGTAACTAAGATATCAACATTGTAAAATAGAGTATCAACTTGTTATAACTGTAGTCCCCCATTCTTGTGTATTAGCGTAGAAATAAAGTGTAATTATTTAATTAGGGGGCGGACTACAGTGACCACATGATTAATTATACCCTGTGAATTCCTATAAAGAGAGAAAGGTAGACACAGATGTTAGATAGCAGTGGAAGGGAGTAGGTGAAACTCTGTTCCAGAACCATAGAAGATAGTGGAAAGTTAGACTAAAACTATTTCCACTCTATGTTACACCTGAAAAGTAACTGTAAGCTCTTGGTGAGCTAGGATTTGATTTGTATCCAGTTTTTCAGTGTTTTATTTCCTCCTTGGTTATATTATTTGAACTTTTATTTGGATCATTATAATAAAAGGCACTCAAGGCGTTCTTTTGTGTCACAACCTACCTTTGGTCTCTACCTGTGTTAAGTTGTCTACACCCACACCCTTCGACACTTAAAAACAGACAACAGCATAAACTGGGAAACAATGACTGGCACAAGTGGTAGAGAGGGAATTTGTTGATTCACTTCTTAGCCATGGACTTGAACAATTAGTTCTGGAATCAACCAGAGGTAACACTATCTTGGCTCTATTAATTACCAACCTTGAATCTGAGATAACAGATGTCTCGGTTCTTTGCCCTTTGGGTAATTGTGACCATAATATGGGCTTATGTAATTTGAAGGCCTTCAGATTCAAATTTAATGAAACTACTGTACTGAGAAATTATGACAGGGCAAACTTCAAAGAGATGAAGAAAGATCTGTTAGCCACAGATTGGGACTTTGATATTGCCAACTGGTCTGTTGAAGATTCTTGGGAATTATTGAAAGGCACTAGTCTGAAACTAAAGGATAAATAGATCCTGTTAAAAATAAATACAACAGTAAAGGGAAGATACCTATTTGATTAACCATTGCTGTAAAGAAACAAATCAGAGTTAAGGAAAGGGCGTACCATAACTTTTGACATAATCCAATAGACACGAATATCCAGATATACAGGAAAGAGTTAAAGCTGTTCAAATCCATGATTAGAAGAGCAACATACAAAATTGAATTTAAAATTGCACACATTAAGGATCACAACAAATTATTGTTTGCATACATTAACAACAATAAAAATAATGCTAGAAATATAGGCACATTGCTAAACAGTGGTGTAGTAATTGATAATGATGTAGAAGAGGTTAACTTATTCAACTCCGACTTTTTATCTGTTTTCTCCGAAAAAAAGTAATTCTAATTAAATATGGAAAATGCATCTGACCAACACCTACACTATCAACAACAATGAAGTCCTGTCTGCCATTAGAGAACTTAAAAGCACAATTAGTCTTGGCACAGATAATGTTCATCTCAGGTTCCTAAAAGAATTGGCTTCTGTCCTTGCTCACCCCTTGACAATCCCTTTCAGTAAATCTTTGGAAAGAGAGGTTGCGCTGGGAGATTGGCAAAGGGCAGTGATAGTACCAATATACAAAAAAGGAATAAGAGCACCGATGGAAACTACAGGATGATTAGCCTCTGCCATCTGTAGTAAAATTATGGAAAACTTATAAAAAAATGTTTCACAGCTGAATTGTGTACAGTGGAGTTAACCGACGTGAGACAATTTGGATTTAAGCAGGGATTTCATGTACCACTAACATGGTATCCTTCTATGACAGAGTAAGCCAAAGTCTTGATTCGGGCACAGCAGTGGATGTGGCCTGCTACATTAAAAAAAAACAACATTTGACACCATTCCCCATAAATATGGGCTTCAGTTTAAGCTAGTCAGATGGGTGGAAAGCTGGTTACTATCAAGAACACAATGCATAGAAGTGAATGGCCATCTTTCAAGGGAAAGAAGTGTAAATGTTTGGGTACTCCAGGGCTCTGTCCTGGGTCCAATGATTTCTAGCATCTTCAGTAGCAATAGCCAAACTAGTTTAGGGAATTTTATTTCAAAATTTAGAAACAGAGGATTTGACGGCAGAAAGGATCACTTGGCCCACCCAGTCTGCCCATTTCCCTACCTAATAGATAAGCTGCAGAGCCTAGTTAACCAACAGCCTACTTCTTCCTACCTCCCCATCTCCTACAATTGCCTTATGACTGTCCCATGCATTCTTGAATTCCACCACTGTTTTTGACTCCACAACCTCCTCAAGAAGGCTGTTCCATGCATCTGTAACCCTCTCTGTGAAAAAATACTTCCTTACATTACCTCTGAGCCACCCCACCATCTTCAAATTGTGCCCCGTTGTTCTTGAACACCTCTTTTTCTGAAACATGCTACCCTCTTGGACTTTGTTGATTCCCTTGAGGTACTTGAAAGTTTCTGTCATGTCTCCCTCTCCCTCCTTTCCTCGAGGCTATACATATTAAGCTACTTAAGTCTCTCTTCATATGTCTTCTGGTGCAGACCCTGCAACATTTTAGTTGCATTCCTCTGTACTGCCTCCATCCTGTCTTTGTCTTTGCAGAGATTGGGTCTCCAGAACTGCATGCATTACTCCAGGTGGGGTCTCACCAGCTGTCTGTACAGAGGGATAGCAACTTCCTGTTTTCTGCTGGTGATGCCTCTCCCTATGCATCCCAGTATCCCCCAGCCCTCCTTACTGGCCTCTCACATTGCTTGCCCACCTTTAGGTCATCTGATATGACTACCCTTCGGTCCCTTTCCATTTTTGTTGTTGTTAGTATCTCACCTCTCATTGTGTACTCTTCCCCTGGGTTTTTGCTTCCCATGTGCATTACTTTGCACTTCTTGCATTGAATATAAGCTGCCATACATTTGACCATTCCTCCAACCTTGCCAAGTTCCATCTCATTCTTTCCACCCCACCTTGTGTGTCAACTCTGTTGCAGATCTTTGTGTTGTCTGGAAAGAGACATACTTTTCCTTCCAGTCTCTCTGCAATGTCATTTATAAAGACATTGATGAGGACCGTTTCTAGTACTAAACCTTGCAGTACCCCAGTAGTAACTCCCCTTTCTTCAGAGTGGACTCTGTTTACTATTACCCTCTGTGTCTTGTTCTCCATCCAATTCTTTATCCAAGCTACCATCCTGGGACCCACTCCCAGGCTGGCTAACTTGTATATGAATCTTTTGTGTGGGACTGTGTCAAATGCCTTGCTAAAGTCTGGGTAGGCCATGTCCACAGCCCCTCCCTGATCTGCTACTTTGGTCACCCAGTCAAATAAATCTATTAGATTCATCTGACATGACCTTTCCACTGTGAATTCATGCTGCCTTGGGTCCTGTGCCCCTCTGGCCTCTAGGTACTCAACAATTCTTTCTTTCAAAAGTGATTCCATCATTTTCCCTATCACTGAGGTTAAACTAACAGGTCTGTAGTTTCCTGCTTCTGCCCTGCTCCCACTTTTGTGAAGTGGAATAACATCTGCCCTCCTCCAGTCCTCAGGTACCACCCCATCCTCCCATGATTTGTTAAAGAGGGTAGTCAGTGGTGTCACTAGTCCTACCCTTAGTTCTTTTAGAATTCTGGGATAAATCCCATCAGGCCCCATTGCTTTGTCCACCTTCAGTTTTAAGAGTTATTTCAGAACCCATTCTTCTGTGAATGGGCTGATATTAACCCCCATATCCAGAGTGTTTCTATTGTTTGGTTTAGGTACCTCACCCTTTTCATTTGTGAATACTGAGAAAAATATTTGTTTAGTATCTCTGCCTTTTCACAGTCACCCTCTGCCCACAACCCCTTCCCTTTATTAAGCCTCACTACCCCTCCCTTGTCTTCTTTCGTTCCCTGATGTACCTATAAAAGGTTTTATCCCCCTTCTTAACTGAGGTGGCTATCTTTTCCTTGGTTTGGGCCTTTGCTGTTCTGACTGCCTTCCCTGCTTCCTTTTGCTTTAAGTGATACAATTCTCTGTCCTGCTCCTTCTGTGATTCCTTGTACTTCCTGAATACTTTCTTTTTCTCCCTAACCTTCCCTACCACCTCCTTTGAGAACCATAGTGGTTTCTTACATCATTTTGTTTTGTTTATTTGCTTCACACGAAGGCTTGTTGCCTCTGTGATGGCAGTTTTGATTATTCCCCATTGTTCTTCCACCCCTCCTTCCTTCCTCCCCATTTGCTAGTGCATTCCTTAGGCACTCACCCATTTAGGCAAAGTCAGCCCTCCTAAAGTCCAGTACCTTTGCCTTTGTATGCTTGACTCTACTGCTGTGTTTATCGTGAACCATACTGTTTGATGGTCGCTAGTTCCCAGATGGCTACCCACTTCTACACCTGTGATCATCTCTCCATCTCCATTTGAGAGTACCAGGTCTAAGACTGCTCCCTATCAAGTGGGTTCCAATACTAGTTGTCTAAAGCATGTCCCCTGTAGGGCATCTAGAATGACCCCACTCTTAGAAGTGGCTGCTGCAAATGCACTCCAGTTAACATCTGGCATATTCAGATCCCCCATCAGCAATATCTCCCCTTTTTCTGCCATTCTAACAATACTTTCTATCATTTCCTTATCCATTTCCTCCCCTTGAGATGGGGGGAGGAAATGGACAAGGAAATTATTTGCTGATGATACCAAGCTGGGTGGAGAGATACACACCTTTGAAAAATATGAATCCATGATTAGGGGCTTAGCATTAATTGAATACTGAGCAAAAAAAAAATAGAATATTTTTAAATCATGATAAGTGTTATGTTTCTCACTTCAGAATAAATAATTCATTGTACACTTACATACTCAATATTATCCAGATTCAGTCAATTAACAAGGAACGGGATCTGGGAGTTATTGTTAGCTGCAGTTTATCTTCTAAAGACCACTGTAAAAAAGTGGCAGCAAAAGCAAATGGAATGCTCAAAATGATCGCATGCAATTTTATCTCTAGAAATGAGCAGTGCATGATTTCCCTATTTCAAACTTATGTCTGACCATACTTGGATTATGGGTCTCCATTTTGGAGTCCATATTTGAAGTGGGATCTGGAACTGGTAGAGAGAGTGCAGAGAAGAGTAACCAAAATGGTTCCACAGTTAAAAAACAAAATCTATGACAGACTCATGGAGACTGGATTATTTGATGTGTAAAGCAGAAGATTAAAGGGTGATCTTCTACTGTTATTTAAAATCCTCCACTCCACAGAATTAATGTCACAGTGTGGGTTGAGATTCTGCACTAGAACACCTTATCTAAGGTCCCATGGTAATCAGCTGTTTCTGCCAAGGGTAAAAACCAACAAGAGAAACGACTACAGTACTTCATTATCAGGTCAGTAAGAGCCTGGAATCAATTACCTAAAGAGATAATAAACTAAAAACCCTTCCTGGGATTTAAAACGGGCCTAGATAATTACTTTAAATCTAAACACTCCTTGGTATAATTCTCCCGATGGGAGTGGGACACAATCTTAATTCACCTACTTTAGTCTTCTTTACCTAGTAGTAAACCTGGTAAACAGGCCATCACAGCTGCTTAATGAACTCCAGTCAGTGTTTAAGGGCAGTTGGAAGCAAGTGGATACATTTCTGTTGACATTCACCAATTTGCTTAAACAGAATTTGTATACAGTATATTGATCATAGAACAAATTCTCCAGAAAAAGTTGTACCACAGAATGGTAGCATGTCACTATCCCACAGCAAAAGAATACAGTTCTGCTTCAGTCAGAATTCTTCAAAACTAACCAGAACTTTCTGAAAGTCTGCAGAATTATGTTCTGTCTGAATGCAAACATTCCACACAGCAATTAATACACTTTGTAATGCACAACATATGATTTAAGGATAAACCATAATGTTCATTACTCATTTTCAGGGATGTGTTTTTATTAAGAACACTTCCTGATCAGGGCAATTCAAGCTTGGGTATTTGAAGTTATTTTTATGTTAGTTTGTGTGCATGTGTGCTGTGCATGTGCAAGAAATATCTTGTTATGGTATGACATTTTAGAGGTGTGTGAGTGTTCTTCCCATTGCAGTTGATGCTTTATGGGGCTCATCCCTCAGGCACCAATGAATCGGTGAGCTTTCTATGACAGCAGTTTGAGAGATGAGGTCTTCACTTGACACAAAAGTGCCGCTCCAATCAGGTATGGTTATGAGTTTAAATTTTTATGGGGCTTATTTCTCAGGTACCAATGAATTGGCAAACTGTCTATGACAGCAGTTTGAGAGAGAGGACCACACTTGAAATATATCTGCCGCTGCACTGAGGGACAGTTTCCTCATTGCAGTGGGATCTTTCCCCTCTCTCACAACCAAGCACACAGACATACCTTCTCTCAGTTGGCAGCAGCTAAAAAGATCCAAGCCATGTGCATTATAGTGCACAGTAATGTGCATGGCCTGAGTTATGGTTCTTGTCGGCTCCTGTCACTGAGCACCTTGTTTGTTTGGTGTGCCTTTCCTGGTGAACCATTTCAATAAATAAATTAATGAGGCACAGTGCAGCTTTCTGCACTGGGGCTCCTGCAGCCCACCACACACTCCCCAGAGAGCCAAAATCAGGGTGCCCCATCCCCATATCAGCATGTATCCCCCCCATTAATGTGACACACCGGGAGCCCACCCCAGTGTCCCAAAATCATTTTTTATTTATGTTTCTGACACCAGAATGCACACTCCATGTCAGATGACTCCCCCACCTGCCTGAATATTTCAAGTGTTAAAATCGAGGTGCCCAATCCAGGTGCCAGCATGCCCCCCCCCACACACAATATTGTGGCACACTGGAAGCCCACCCCAGTGTGCCTAAATATTTTTAGTAACCTGTAAAATAAAGAAAACCATCCCTGAAGTCTTTTTCCCCCTGTAAAAAAGAAAACAGTCAAGCCTGTCTGGTGGCGTTGAGGTTTGAGGCACTGAATGCCACACCTCACTCCATGCTGGCGACCCAGGTTCGGGAATGAGCCCAGGCCTTTGGGGGTAGGCAGGGGTGTACTAGGATCGAGCATCCTACGACTGCTCTCCTAGTCCTGGGGAATGGGGTGGATTCATGTCATGCTCTAGCAGTCCCTGGGGATGCCCGGTGGCAATGCAGATGCGCGTGTGTCTAAGGGAAGGGAGCACAGTGGACATCTGCACATTTGTGCATGGACGTCACTGCAGGTCCATGCCCCATTGGGAGAAAAAGTGGCAAAATGGGCTGGGCACAACCGAGCAGCTTGATGACCGTGCCCTGCACTGCAAGAAGAACTGTCGTGGAATCGTGCTTGGGGGGTGCTGCACCAGTCCGGCTGGCAAGGGATAGGGAGCCCTCGAGTGGATCAACTGCAGCCATGCTGACCCCCCCATCATGCAAGTGAGCCTGCTGCTCTCCCCGTGGGCAGGGCCGGTGGCTGGATGCCCCCGCCGGTTGGCGCCACAGCAGGCGCTGACATAGAGATATGATTAAAAAAAAAGAGAACTTTCCCTCATCATCTACCCATTCCCCTCTCCTTCCCTCTGCAGACCCACCTCACTGCAACCCCTCTTATCCCATTCTTACCTCCAGAGGTCAGGAACAGCAATCTTCTATGGACTGGGACAAATCTGCAATCTTCAAAGTCGACCGCCAAACTGAAGAAATGACAGTAAGCTGTATAGTGGGAGTCAATGGGGGTTGGGGTTCAACTTAAGTTGATATCTTAGCCATTTTTAGAAGCTTTGACCCCCAAATTTTCAATGTGGGGTTCTTGGGACCCCACCTCATGAACACTGTCACTGTCATCTGGTTTCTCTGTCCCTAAAGGTAACTTTGCACTTACTATGCAGAATCACCTTTTAGGACTGATTAATGAAATGGCAGTGCCACTGTTCATGAGGTAGTGTCCCAAAATACCCATGTTGAAAATTTGGTAAACAAATTCCAAACAAATGACTGCGTTATGAGCATGTATTGCACAGTTTCTACACATGCCTGTAATTTTACCAATTCTTTATATTTTCACTCCAGATTTTCAACATTTCCTTTTTTCAGACCTCCTTATGAACAATACAACTGTCATTTTTTGCATCCTGCCTGAAATGCGTTTTCATAGCTGTGTTGTAGAATGGCACAGTTGCTTTGGGAAATCAACTTTTGGGATTGAGTAACAAAATATTAGTGCCACTGTTCATGAGGTGGGGTCCCAAAATGCCCATGTTGAAAATTTAGTGAAAAAATTCCAAAAAAATATTGAGTTACAGGTGTGCATTGCGCAGTTTATACGCACACTCATAACTTCACCAAGTTTTCATATTTTCACTCCAGATTTTCAACATTTCCATTTATTCACATTTCCCCAAGGAATAGTACAGCTGTCATTTTTCACATCCTGCTTAAAATTTGTTTTCACACCTGTGGCTCTGAATGGTGCAGTCATTGTGTGAAATCACCTTTCGGGATTGAGTAACAAAATGATAGTGCCACTGTTCATGAGGTGGGGTCCCAAAAAGCCCATGTTGAAAATTTGGAGTGAAGATACCACAAATGGCAAGGGTGTTAGGGTTTCCAAGCATAATGCCCCACCCTGTAGAGACTTAAAGCTGTTGGGATGGTGACGAGGTCACTGGCCATGATGCTCATGCCATTCCACCCACACCCCCACCCTGCAGCCAGTGACATGCATTGAGGTGTGCCTTGGTTTCTTTGTCCCTAAGGCTCACCCCATTCTCCTCTACTGCACCCATCTCAGCTTATTTCCTTATGGACTGGGGTGAGCATAAGGGCCGAAGACCCCAAGGTACACCGCAACACCAGTCGGTGTCTGCAGAGTGCAGTGAGGTGGAATGGCATCAGCATTATGGCTGATGACCAAAAGACACACCCCCAAACACCTGTCAGTTTCTGTATGGTGGGGGTTGGGGTTGACATTAATTTAATACTTCACTGCCATTCCTATTATGCATCTCTCTAACTCCTGCGCTACCAATGCCAATACCAGCAAGCAAACATTCAGCATTGACAAATACTTGTTAATTATGATCCAAGTCTGAGCTACTAGGGGACAAGGTTATAATTTACCCATTATGTAAATTCACTTCTGGACCACAGGTAGAAGACAGAAGGAAAAATGTCCAAACTAAATATATAGTCAAACAAGCATTTTTTTATTAAACAACATATTTAAAATAATAAAAATAACAGACAAACTCTGAATAAACTAACTAAACATATTTAATGTTCCATGACCAGACAATGCCATGCTCGGATGCTTGTACTTTCTGATTTACTTTGACAAATGTTATGAGTAAGTGCAATAGTTTAATTCAAAGCAGTAAATAAATATATATACATTTTCCACAAAATAAAAAATGATTTACCCCCGGCTTGGATCATCAGAGCCATTTAGAGTCAACAATCCAGCTCATTTCAGGGTAGGAGTTATTGAGGTCACCACAGTCAGGTTTACTAGCTTACAATATTCTGCTGGTTTCATGCTTCCAGTTATCAAGTACTTCCCTGATGGTGGAAGAAAACGTGGTTTTGATCTACCTTTAAAACCAGCACTCTCACAGACACATCACTGAACTGTATAGCCCACTCTGTCACCTGTTTTGGTAAAACTTCACTGTAGCCAGATATCTTGCTGCTGTGAGTCTCCTGCTTGGCTGTCTTCTGTTCAGTGTCAATGATAACCCTCCTCAAGAAACAATGAAAAAGTACAATACATATTGCTGGATTTACTAATTAGCTGGCCAGACTAAACTGCTGATACTGAACTAGTGCCATTTTTAAAGTGAGTCTTGCTTGCAACAGACATTTTGGATGGTCAGTTTTACAGAATGGCATTGTGCTATAGCTTCACAGGCTGTTGGATACAGATTTAACACCGCATTTTAGCTCTTTTGGTCATCATTGCTATCATTCTCCCAAATCCTATCTCCTCTATCTCTAATGCCCAGCTTCTGAACTTGGTGGTCACAGCTTCAGAATGCAGGTCCATTCTCCATCTTATTTCATTCCATTTTGCCAACCTTTCCTTCCACTTACAGTACTGTATCTGCAACTCGTGCTCTTTCTTTCATATGTTGTCTTGCTCAGATGTTTGCTTGAAAAAATACCTGGTTTGCTACACCAGCAGAACCACTCCCAAAGCTTCTTTGTATTAAACAAGCCACGTAGCAAGGCAAATTTGTGTTTTGTGTTCTGACAAACTGAATACTAAAATTATTTATCTACCAGGGACGATAGGAATTTGTATGGCACTTTTTGCTATGTTAGCTGAACTTCGAAAGAAATCTTAAACTGAGTTTTAATTTTATTCAGGCTTCAATCATGCAGAGTCTCAAAAAAAATACAATAAGGTTTTTTTCCCTCTCTTCATTGATGCCTTTACCTTATGGTAGCATAAGAACAAAGACGCAGTTCAAAAAGGGAACCCGCCACCATAACTCCAACAAAAAGATACTGTATTGGATCTTTATGAAAATAAACATGGCAAACCAGTCAGAATGAAGTCTAGTTATATTCAGATCTTGCTTTAGAATAACAGTAGAAACGTACACTGATCAACAGAGTTTATTTTGAGACTGACTCTTGTCTTTAAGATATGAATAGTTTAAATCTGCCAAACTAGGTGATCTGGTGAAAATTAAAAAACAAGAAAAAGTCAAGCACTCAACTACTGTGAGCTTTATTTACCCCTCTGCATAACAAATACTGAATTAAATAATATTTTTATTAAATGTAATGTGATTATATAGTTTCATACTTAAATGTTGTTTTGTACATATGTTTTATTTTTGCATTTAATAATACACAAAACCTTGATAAATTAATCTTATCATTATGAAATGTTAGTATAACAACTTCTTTGAACATTGGCAATTTAAAAGAATTCTGAATAAAGACTATTCTGGATGAGTTAAGCATTACAGAGTCCTTTTACTTTGAACTGAAAATGATCCCCTTCCAGCACAGAGTTATCCAAAAAATGTTCATGTTACAAGATCCTTAAGGACTTGTGAAACATGTTTCTTTTCAATTAGTTTTTAAATGCAAACATCATGAAAGGCTAACTCTGACCCTTTCTTGACCTGATGAATTGGACCAGGGAATACCTGGCCAGTCTGAATCTCCTACCTTGCCCACTATGACCCACTATCAGGCATTTTGTTGTGTCCTAAGTGATCTCATCTCCCCAGGAGTCTATAGCCTGCACACTGTTTGCTGTGAAAGAGGACTGAATATAAGTAGAAGTAAAAGCAGTAGGTTTTTTGTTCTCTATTCATGAAGCAACTTCATAGGTTCATAGGTGATTTCAAGCTAGGTAGACTTTCGTCCATAATGCTTGCCTTATTATTTATAACCCTTTATCTGTTCTATCCAAAAGGAAGTTATTGAGTTTGTTTTTAAAGGAGCCCATATTTGTACTAGACACCACTTCCCTAGGCAGAGAATTCCATCCTACCACAACTCTGTTGCTGAACCAATATTTTCGTGATAAAGTCTGCCATTTTTGTGTTTCAAACTGGAAGGGGTGCCCCCTGAGTTCGTATCTTGATTTCCTCCAGACTAGTCCAAGTTCTGACAAGAGTGCAGGATCATTTATACATCTGTATAGTAGACAATAGTCCCCCCTAGTTCTTCCATATTCCAGGGTAAACAAATTCAGCTCCCTTAATCTCTCAGGGTAAGTCTTCTTTTCCAACCCTTCAACTGACTTAGTCGCTCTTTTCTGTATTCGTTCAATATTATATATATCTGCTTTTTTATAAGGTGCCCAGACCTGATCACAGTACTCCAGGTTTGGTCTAACCAGAGCACCATAAAGAGGGATTAACACCTTCCTATCCCTACTTGAGATGTGTCTCAGAACACAATTCAAAATTTGATTTCCCTTTCTTATTACTTTGTTACAATGTGTACTAAATTTTAAGTCTGAACTAATTGTTACCCCCAAATCCCTTTCCTTTTCTATTTTATTGAGTACAGTATTATCCAATTTGTAGGGGAGAGGGTTGTTGTTTTTTTACTTTACCCAAATGCATAGTTATACATTTGTTTTTATTTAATTCAAGTTTACTCTTTACAGTCCAATGATGTATGTAATTTAGTGCTTCTTGTAGATCCTGCTGGTTTTTCACTGTATTGGTTATTGCACCAATTCTGCAATCGTCTGCAAATTTTGTCAACCAAATATCTTTATTTTCCAGTTTCAAGGAGGTTATGTAGATGTCAAAAAAGCAGGGTCCAAGTACCAATCCCTGGGGGACCCCACTAGTCACAGTCTCCCAGTTAGATTTTTCTCCTTGTATCACCACTCTTTGCTTTCTTTCACATAGCCAAGCATCTATCCAGTTTATTATATTGGTTTATATACTTGCTTTTCATGGAAGCAGCATTTGTGTTACTTTCACTGAGGAACTGATTTCAATGCATTGGAATGAGAGACAATTTCTGTTGTTTGACAGGCAGTGTTGAAGTCAGGGTAACATAAATGTTGCTCTGAGAAATTGTACAAACCCCAATGAATACTACACCACACAATCACAAAGAATCAGGGAACTGTTTACCCCAGTGTATTATTCCCGTATATTTGTGGCTTTATGCTTTACCCTAATAGATGCCAAAAGACAGTTGTTTTTTTGAAATGAATAACTAGTGGAATGAAAAGTGAACAAATGAATCAGTTATTTTAGCTAATCTCATATGCACCCTCAAAAATAACATGCCATTTTAGAGATTATGTTTGACCATGACTCAAAGATAGATCCATATACCAGAGGACAGACACATAGGTTCTTTTTAGTGGAAAAAGTGTATGTCTTGGGCACCAAGGACATAAAAGGATTAATTGTCCACACCAGTGATGAGTAGATCAATAGATATTAGTAGCTCACAGTATAGATAATATAGCACCGCAGTTGACTTGCCAATACATGAATATTGAACCTCTTCTGTCCACTATGTGACTCCTTGACCAGCAGTACTTTTCCCTGAGGCATCTTACATCTGTCTTGATATAGCATCATCTTACTTTTTCTCATTTGGTAGCAATGTCCCCATGTCCTCTGCACATGTAGAACCATAACTGAGACACCTGGCTTCAGTATCCCTTGACCCTAGTGCTTACATTCCTCAGGCTAATTGATCAGGGAATCTCCTTTTTCAGTGTTCATGATGATACAGTTTGCTCCCTTCAGTCATCTAGTCCAGTGGCCCTCCATTTTCTTCACCCAATCTCTAGACAATATCTTGGACAACAACTAAGCAACAAAGGTGATAGCTTTGACAGAGAGCAGTACACTAGGCTTCTGATTCCCCATAAAGCTATGGGCTGTACCCAAGTTAAGAAGCCATACAACTTATCTTACATCCAGAGAGAAATAGGTGTATCAAGAACCTGCACTCTCCAGGAAATATCTCCTTTTCCCCTTCCACATGGAATGGCCATGCTTATGGAACCTTTTCTTCCTTCTTCCTAGGACATGGAGACTGGACCACAAAGACTATGCATGGACATCTTGAGGGAATCACCATGCCTCTACAGGTGCATTTCCTTAGTGGTGTAGAAGACATGGATCCCTAACAATCATTTCACGTTGGTCCTCTCCTCTGGCCTCAAACACAGAACCTGTATCTAAACACAAGCACACCCTTTTCTAACTGCAGACTATTTGACGCTGTACCGAGTGAGAATAGAGAAACCACTATAGCACGGTCAGAATCATGCCATCAAAATATCGAAAGCTAATACAGCTACAGGGATAGTATAGTAGTCAGGTTAATACTATCTCTGTAGCTGAATTGCTGTTGTGGGGAAGAGGAGAAGGGGATGAAGACTGTGCTGGAAGGAGTTCTGCCAAAAAGCTGCCACGGTGCAGATGACAGAGCCACAGGCAGGGAGGATGCTGGCACATTGGTGGATGGGGGTTCAATTCCCAGGATGTCTGTTTTTTTTTTTTTTGTGT
Source organism: Neoceratodus forsteri (assembly GCA_016271365.2). Lineage (NCBI taxonomy): Eukaryota > Metazoa > Chordata > Ceratodontiformes > Ceratodontidae > Neoceratodus > Neoceratodus forsteri. The sequence goes on along the minus strand of CM057459.1, from coordinate 802,242,628 downwards.
CCCCCCTCTCATGTTATGTTCTTGTTCCCCTGTTCAAAAATTTCCTCCCCCAAGGTTTCTATGTGTCCCTGAGTTGCCTCCTCCCCAGAGGCAGTTATTTTTAGTAGGGGGGATTCGGGGCCGGCATGTGAATTTTATTTTTGTTTAGGCATGGTAGCGGTTGCTGTGTTTGTGGACCACTACCATTGTCTTTGTTTTTGCAGGTCACTCTTTTGGTAGGGCACTGTAATTGCTAGTGCTGTTTTGGTTTCATGCTACTTGACCACACTGTTTTGGTGTTCGTGGTCTAGATCTAGTGTCAGTTGGCATCTTGTCAAGCCCAGTGTCTTAAAGGGCTCTTTCCTAATATAATACAGCCCCACCACAGGACAGGGGAGTCTACACTCCCACAGAGTAAATCTTTGGTGGCACAGACAGCTGCCAGTAACCACTCATGTTTGGGGGGGGGGGTCTAGTCCTGCTTTGAAAGCCTAAACACTTCTAACATGCAAAACCTTAATGGCATGGCTGCTTCACATGTTAACCAGCATATGTGTGATGTCATTCTTTCTAATATTTTCCCTATTCTGCCCCCTCTCAGTGTGAGGAGGTTTTCTCTAGTTTCTGTTGAATTCACTAGCTCAAATATTTGTGTATACCATATTCCACCTAGTCTATAGTCATTAGTTTTTCAGAAAACTGTGATCTTGTCCTCTCACAAATTCTCTGTTTCAGGCAACATTTTTGAGCTTGTCCACCTGTCTTTATCACTGTTTTTCAGAAAGCACCTTGTTTGCATGGTAGTTCAGGTGTCAGCGTGGCTCAGTTGGTAGCACATCTGCCTCTGGACCAGAAGGTTGTGAGTTCCCATCCCACACAGGGATTGGACTTACACCTAAAAATTGTTGGCATCTGAGTGCAGTATTGGGGGGTGCTGTACTGCTGAGGTGTGCCATCCTTCAGATGAGATGCTAAACCGAGGTCCCTTCTGCCCATCCTGGTGTTGTCCTAGTGGGTGTCTAGGTGGAAGTAAAAAAAAACAGGGTATTCTTTGCAAAGAGTAGGGAACATTCCTGTTGTCCTGGCCAACATTCCCCTTCACATAAAATGGTTCATGCAATTATCTCTGCTGTGTGATGATGTGCAATATGGCTGCCACCACACATCAGTCACTTCACTACCAGTCTAGCATTGCTTGTAAAACGCTTTGGGATACACTGTGTATGAAAAGCGCTATATATTGTAATTGATTGGCTTGCCTGTAATTATGTGGGGGGGAAGAGCTCCTCCCCCACAGCCTATATAATCAGAGCAGTTGTCTCCCGCTCTGCTTAGAGCGAGTCGCATTCAGAGCAAGTCGCATTCGCTGTCATTTTGCTGTGGTCCGGGGCTTCCACCCCCCCCATCTTTTTTTTTTTTTTTTTCCTTCTTGGTTGCTGTTTCCCTCCCCCCCCTTTTTGCCCTGCGATTCCTCTGTTGCTCCTGTTTGTTGGGTGAGTGGTTCTCCCTCCCTGCCTGTGCTTCTCTTCATTTTGCCCTGTTTTCTGCTCCTACCTTATTCCCCTCCCTCATCTTGGGCAGCCCCAGTTCCACTCCAGTACCTCGCTGCTCCATTCGCCGCTGCATCATCGACCTCCTGCTTCAGCCTGTGGAGTTTCTCCATTGCTGCTCCTCCTAGCTTGCTCCTCCGCCTCTTCAGTTCTGCTGCCCACACGGCTCGTCCTCCAGCTGCTGCAACTGCCGGCTTGCCCACTGCTGGCTCCTCTGATGCATTGTCTACTTCCATTTCCCGTTTCTCAGCTAGCTCAGCCTCCTTGTTGGATGGACCATGCCTTCAGCCAGCATCCTGCTGCTCCACAGCCAAGCTCCTTCCCTGTACTGCCGCTCCAGCCCACCTGTCCTCCTTCCTTCTGCCTCCTTCTCCATACGGCAGCATTTCCTGAGCCTCTTCGCCTTCTTCGCTGCCAGATGCAGCTGCCTCGCTCATACTGAACTGTACATCTGGATTCTTGACGGCCTGCTTCTGGACTATGGGACAGCGTTCCCGGAGCCTCTTCGCCATTTTCTCCACTTCCAGCTGCAGCTGCCTCGCTCCTACTGAGCTGTTCATCAGGATATTACTCTACCCGCTGCCTCAGTGAGTCCGTGCTTCAGCTTTCCATTATGGATGCCTCTCATTCTTCTCTTTTCATTGCTCCTGCATTATGCTGGCCCTGGCCTGCCCTTGGTCGCACAGCTCGCCACACATACCCGACTACTTTCTGCCACAGTCGATATGCCTTTTAGGCTTGCTGTAACGTCTATAGGCATTGCTAGTAATTGACTGTTGAAGTGCTTTGGATATTGGTTTCGTGCCCCTTTTTATTTGGCAGTTGCTACTGGGTATGATTTATTCGTTTTCTGGAGCAGTAGTATATTGTGTAGTCTTGAGCTGCCACAAGTGCATTCTGCATTGCTACCATTGGTAGTGCTAATGCATTACTGAACAACACTGCAGCCTGTTGTACTCACCATATTACTAAATCTTTATGGCTCAGCTATGCCTTCCCATTGATCTGACCTGCCATGTTAAAAGGTGGGACTGGCTGCTGCTCTGTTTACCTTGCTAGCTCACCTACTAAAGGTCCGCTGCGCATGCTAGCTTCCATAGGGCTAGCTGCCCTTCTATTGCCTTCCCAGCTGCATTGTGTGGGATCCAGCTGCATGCCAGCCTTCCTGGGGCTTGCCTTCTTATCATCCCTACCAACTGGTCTACACGTAGTTCTCAGCACCCCCTGGACCAGCGGACATTCTTCCTTATATGACCTGCCTTCGCCCCTCGGACTGGGAGGTTCCTGCTCCTCGCTTGCTTCTCGACCTGCCTTCGCCCATCGGGCTGGGGGGTTTACCTACTTCTCTCTTGCCTGCTGGCTCTGCTTGGGCCTGGAGATTCACAGCTTTCTGCATCCTTCGCCTTAGGGCTGGATGTTTACATGTTTCCACTTCCTGCATCACTCTGTTCGAAGCTTGGCGATCCTCACATCTACTATGCACCTACTTGCTGCCGTCTCAGTCAATCAGAAGCTGCTTTCCTGGATTGCATCGGACATTTATTCTTCCTCATATGTTTTTGGATGTTTGCCCTGCCTCAGCCATGGACTTACTGCTCCTTCCCTTTCCAAGACACTTGGTTGGCGTCCCTCCAGTCTTCCTTATCATGGTGCTCTAACGGACTCTGACCTGTGCCAATGCTACTTCTTTTACTGCAGCCTTTTCAGTTGTCTCCTTCAAGGACTCTGGTTTCCTGCATCAGACTTTGCATACCTTCAGTTTTGGATGTTGTTCCTCGTCCAGTTGCCGTATCTACTTCAGTCACTTCAATCCGATCCCTGCCTTCCTTGATCTCGATTCATCGGTCCTCAGCATCAATTCCTTCTCCATATGCCTTTCAGCTGCAATAATACTGTGCTCAAGGATGATCCAAGATGCGTTTCCTGGAGGCTCTATGCAGCTCTTCATTTAGCGGACCTTCGTAGGTATAGTTGCATTCCTGTTACCTAGAGCTCCTTGCCTAGTACCTCTCCAGCTGCTTGACTGGCTGCACATCACAACGAGGAATGTTTTCCATGCCTCGATTTCTGCCAGCAGACATTCCTGGGTCTGGCTGCTCCACGTAATGGAATCAGCCGCCTTCCTACCTCCTAGCTCGGTTCAGCTGCACTTTTCTAGGGGCTGATTGCCACATCCTATTCTTTCTCATCTGCCTTGTTGGTGCACTCTCGGCTCCTACTGCCTCGCTTATGGTTTTGCAGTTTTACTGCCTTGCTTATTTGGGCTCACCATATTCTACTACTACTTGGATGCTTCATACCTCACATCAGTATCTTCCATTATCGTCTACAGAATGCCATTTTTCAGCTCAGTTCCACAAGCTGTTGCCTGCATATCAACTCATCAGACTATACTTCACTTATCAGACCTGGATTCATCAGTCGGTACCATGGCTACAAGCCTCTCATTACACATACTACAAGCCCTCTATTAGAAACGCTTCTTCAGTTATCCCCTTCTCCGATACTTCGGTTCTTGTCCGCTTCATACCTCGAATTTGCCTGCCCTCAGTTCTTCATGTTATTCCTCTCGTACAGTTGTCATGTCTCAATCTCAGTCTCTCAAGGTGAAATTGTACTGTCCAGCTGATGGTTTCCTGCACATCATCAAAGGACTACATTGCTTGATTTCTGCCAGCAGACATTCCTGAGTTTAGCTGCGCTTCCCACATTGGAATCAGCTGCCTCTCCTATCTCACCTGCTGTCAATTCAGCTACGCTTCCTCAGGGGCTGGTTGCCACATCCTGTTCCTTCTCATTTATCTACGTTGCTACAATCCCGCTCCTGCTACCTCTCACCCCGGATTCACAGTCCAACTGACTTATTTAATTTTTGGACTCATCATATTCTGCTACTCGGATGCTTCATAACCTAGCATCAGTGTCTCCGATTATCCTTTACAGCTTGACATTACTCCACCTCAACTCTACAGCCATTACTTCTTTTCAATTCCTAAGACTATACTTTATTATCAGAACTGGATTCCCACTGATAACCTGGCCTCAAGCTTTCTCTCATTCATCGTATCACTACAAGCCTTCTATTATTAGAAACCTGAAATTGTACTACTTATATTCGTCTTGCCTCGTTGACGTCAAAGCTTGTATACAAATATCTTCTGGTCTCCTGTATTGAGTTCGTCAGTCATCAACTTCATCCACCATCATTCAATTCCATGGATTATGCCCTCTATCAACTGAAGTATGGAAGACAGTTCTTCATTATATCTACTCTCCATCATTCAGAATTATACATGGATTCTTGGACTCAGACTTTATTAGAAGGAAATTACTGCTCTGGACATTTATAATTCAGTTTTTCCTTAAGCTCCGTTCATATGGATTGAATTCTACAAATTAGAATTCAGATTTTAACTGATTAATTAGTTTAATTAGGATCTCTCTCCTTTAGTATGCCCAGAAGGACGGGCAGGTCAGTAGCCATGGGTCCTCAGAGGTATCCCCCCAAAGGGGATTTTCCTCTCCTGAGTGGTACTGGTCACACTCTCCGGAGTTGGAGGAGGTGATCATCTATTCATATCGTTAAGTTGTTATGCACGATTCCTCAGCATTCAGTTTTAGAGCAATCTTTGATATTTATTCTTTTTGGGGCTCCATAATCCTAATCTAAGCCTGCTTCCTTCCTACAGATGGGATACAGAGAAAGGCCAAAGCCATCAAATATTATCAAATGATTCAATTCAAGCATCCAAGTACCTAAGCACAAGTCATTCTATGCTGGCCTCTGTATCCAATAACCATTTACATAATTCCATTATATGTTACATAAGCACTGAGCTATGAACCACACATAATTGATTGGCTTGCCTGTAATTACGTGGGGGAAGAGCTCCTCCCCTACAGCCTATTTAATCAGAGCAGCTGTCTCCCGCTCTGCTTAGAGTGAGTCGCATTCACCCACCATCCTCCCCGACACCTCCTCCTTCTGCGGCATTCTTATCCCACCGGGGGGGCTCCATAATCCTAATCCAAGCCTCCTTCCTTCCTACAGGTGGGATACAGAGAAAGGCCAAAACCATCAAATATTATCAAATGATTCAATTCAAGCATCCAAGTACCTAAGCACAAGTCATTCTATGCTGGCCTCTGTATCCAATAACCATTTACATAATTCTATTATATGTTACATAAGCACTGAGCTATGAACCACACATAAATGCTGATTCTTCTTCTTCTGTGCTTACTCATCTGAGTCTCACCAGTGTCCTTTCTGTACTACAGTGACCAGAACAGGACACAGTTCTACAGGTGAGGTTGAATCAGTGCCTTGTACAGGGGTAGGATTTCATCCTTTATCCTGTTCCTTGCTACCATGTTATCCATTTAGCGTTGTCTGTACTTTGTTGACTGTGGCACAACAGGCTTCAACATGATCCCCACATTTTTTCTTAGATTGCTTTCCTTGGTTGTGCTGTCCACTGTAACACAACACAGGGTGCATGTACACCCCAGCTTTTTCTCCATCTTGTACCTTGCACTTCTTTATATTGTATTGTGTATGATGTACCTATGTAAATCTCAGTCTGCAAATATATAATATACTTTGCTGGTGCTAACCTATTATATATTACCCTAGACCCTTTGAAAATAAGCCCTGACTAAAGGATCTTGTGTATAATAAATAAATAAAAAATAAATAAACAGACAAACAAAATGTCCCCCTGCAGTGTATACCCCTCCTCTACTATGTCCACTTTTTTTACCAGTTCAATGTCATCAGTAATCTTCAGCAGCCTGATGTGGATCCACTCTTCCAGGTCATTAATATGTTAAAGAGCAGCTGACCTAGAACCTGTCCCTGAGGTACTTAACTCAGCACATCACTCCACTTTAAATGGTGGCCATCCACCACAACTCCCTGCTTCCTACCTGTCACATATTTGCTCTTTACGTCCTGTATCCTTTGTGGCTTCTATACTCTGCTACTTTCTCCACATGGTTTCAATGCAGTACAGTACCAAGAGCCTTGCTGATGTCCTGAAAGACTACAAATAAAACAGAAATAGCTAAATATTTGCACAAACAGATGACGTACTTTAAATTGATGTATACATTGAATACACAATGGCTTGACACAAGAAACACATTTTGACCACTCACTTGTGAATTCACTACTCATGGGTTATTGCACTGGCGCTACCCCTTAACTCATGAATATAAATTAATTGTTTGGTGAACATCTATAGTGCTTCTGTATACTTAGCTTTGGCCTGTCTCTATTCCCATCATCAGTAGATGAGCTGGGCAGCATTTGGGAATAGAAGGCCCAGCACTACTAGTGAAAAGAGTGCCGGAGGATGAGGAAGCGGGGAAGATGATGGGTGCTGAAAACACTTTGAGCATAGGGTGCTGGGAGAGGCTGACCTTATATTTGATTGTGGGAGTAGTTTTTTCCCCCACATTGAATCTCAGGCAAAGACCTCCCACTCAATTTTTGGTGAAGCGGTATAATGCTTGTGTATATTTAATGTTGGCCTTTCTCTGTTCCCACTCTAAGTAGAGGAGTCGATAGCTTTAAGGAACAGAGGCCCAAAAATAGAGATTAGCTCCTACAACTCACAGAGAGTGTGCACAGCAGCATTCAGGGGAAGAACCCCCCCCCAGCCGTGGAGGAAACCTCTGTGGATCTATTGCTACTGAACTGCCAGTTCTCTGTGCATACCATGAGGAAATGATCCTACATGCTTGTCTGATTTCTTCTTCCGAATGGAGAAGATTTATACTAGGCATGAAAAGGTCCATCTTCAAATAGTTTTGTTGACATAAGCAGGAGTGTTGTTTAGGCTACTGATGGTGCTGTTTTGATCTGAAAGAATGTACTAAGGAAACAAAAGATCTCAGTCCAGTCCATTGTAGGAGAGTTTCATGCTTATTGAACTATGTGGAAGTCACTGCTGTATGATCGTCATAAGTGAGAAGAGGTTTGAGAAGGCTCAGAACAATTATGATATGTATCCAAAGACCTGCTGGGCACCAGTTCTTAAATACTGGGAATACGAGTTCTGAAGTGCTTTGTGAAGTCTGTCAGTCTTAGAAATTAGAAGTAGCAGGATGAATGATTTGCTTGTTTTCTTAAAGTGGCAACTGTAAGGATTGCAGCAGAAGAGGCTGCTGAAATACTCAATTTCCCGGGACACAGAAAGCTAGACAACTAGCCAAAGAAACCAAATGTTCAAGTGGGGACAACTGGGATATATCACAGTGAGTTCAACACGTTTCAACATCCAAGTCCATCAATCAGGAATCCTGTAGGAACTTTTGTAGATGATGTTCTATGGATTCCAAGCAGGAGGCATTTTTAACTGAGGCATGAGATAAAGATGAAGACATGGATACATATGACTATGCAGGAAGACTTGGAATCTGCATAAATATTGCTGTACTGTCCCATGTGATGATTTTGAGGTTTAGATAGCAGAATGTTATGATGCAAGTTCAGGATCACTAGAGAAGAACTCCTATGGATTGATAGGATGGCACAAAACAAAGAAGACTACTTTGATGCAGTGCAATTAGTTACTTAGGAACAGGCACTAAGGTGGACCACATCAAGCTTCAGCTTGCTGATTGTTATATACCACATTCAGTGAGAAGTCACTCATGATCAAGTCTACTGAGGGATAGATGCAATAAAAGTCCCTTGTAGATAATGTCCACTATTGAGTATTTTGAAGATGACCCAATACAATGCAATGGCTCTCAGAGGGAGGATTTTGTAGACAGTAGCTCTTGTTAAAGTCTGAAAGGGAATATATGATCACATATTTCTGGAGTGTCAGTATGTGTACCAGGATGTAAGACTGGAGATGGTTCTGTAACACATTAGACAGCTGTTTCAGTAGGCAGGATTATGAGATGAAGTGGATTGTCATTGTCTAGGACAGGATCCTTTTGGGCAATGAATTGAACATGAGCATCAGCATGGATTGCAAATATGAAAAACAGAAGCTAAGGCCCATGTAGCCTTCATCATTAAGATATTGTAAAACTGTTTGCTTTCTGTGATTTAATGAGTCTACCTAATGTATCCAAATTGAGGTGGAAGGAGGCGTTAGGAAGAGTAATCGTGCAGTCAGCCTCAAAGAATATACGAACATATGAACATATGAAATTTGCCAGCAAATAAAGGCCTATTGATCTATCAAGTCTGCTTGAATGTGCAGTTAGCACCCCTAATTTTGGAGCTGCTCCACCCACCCTTCCCCTTCATCGATCCTCCCCCTTGCCCTATCCCAGCCCCTTTTGAAGCAGTCCACTGTTCTACTGGATACCACTTCTCCCGGTAATGCATTCCACCCAGCTACCACCCTCTCTGTAAAAAAGCGACTCCTCCCTCCAGCCTCATATCATGGCCCTGGGTGTCCCTCACCTCCCTTACTCTGAACAGCCCCTATGTACCTCCGAACATATGAACATACAAAAGTGCCAGCAGAAACAGACCACCCAGTCTATCTAAGTCTGCTCGAGTGTGCAGCTAACACCCCTAGTTTGCAGCTGCCCCATCCCCCCCTCCCATTTGTCATCCCACTACCACCCCCCACATCCCTCACCCTCACCCTCACTCTCCCCTGTTCCCTGTCCCATGCCCTTTTGAAGATGTTCACAGATTTACATGATACCACCAATTCTGGTAAGGTGTTCCATTTTGCTACCACCCTCTCTGTGAAATCATGTCTCTTCATTTCCTTTCTAAATCTTCCTCTATCTATTCTTAGCCCATGCCACTTGTTCACCCTCCCCCTCCTTAACTCAAAGACCCCATCTGCCCCATCATTATTGATTCCCCTCAGATACTTGAATGTCTCTATCATGTCCCCCCATCCCTTCTATCCTCCAAGGTGTACATATGCAGGTCTCTCAGCCTGCTGTCATATTTTGTCCCTTCCATTCTACATATCTTCTTTGTTGCCTCCTCTGCACCCCCTCCAGTAGCCTGATATCACGCTTTAGGTATGGCATCCAAAACTGCACACAAAACTCTAAGTGTGGCCTTACCAGCGGCCTGTAGAGGGACAAGATCACCTCTCTTTGCTTGGACAAAAACCCCATGTTATGCACCCCAGCATTTTGTTCACTTTTGCAGCCACTCTCTTGCACTGGGCAGTGTTGTCCATGGTCCCTGTTATCATTACCCCTAAGTCCTTCTCCTCCTCAGTGATCCCCAGCTTAACCCCTCCCAGCCAGTATTCTCTCCTTGGGTTCTTCACCCCAAAGTGCATAACCTTACACTTCTTTGCATTGAACCCCAGCTGCCACCTCTCTGACCACTCCTCTAGCTTGCTTAGGTCCCCATGCAGCTGCTTCCATCCCTCCTTTCCATTCACCACTGCTCCGATTTTGGTGTCCTCAGCAAACAGACTTATCTTGCTTACCACCTCATGTGCAATGTCTGATATGAAGAGCCCAAACAATACTGTCCCCAGACAGAGCCCTGTGGCACCCCACTCATCACTGGCCTTGGCATTGAGAGCTCCCCTCTCACCACCACCCATTGCAGCCTCTTACTTAGCCAGCACGAAATCCAGTTCATCATTTTTGCCCCTACCCCTACACCAGTTAGCTTCCTCCAAGCCACCCATGAGGCACAGAATCAAAGGCCTTGCTGAAGTCCAAGTAAAGAACATCCACCACATGACCCTTATCCAGCTCACCTTTCACCCAGTAATAATATTGTATCAGGTTGGTTTGACAAGACTTCCCTGACACAAACCCATGCTGCCTCACATCCTGGAAGTCATTGTCCTCCAGGTACAACACCAGTCTTTCCTTTAGTATTGTCCCCATAAGTTTGCATACTGTGGAGGTGAGACTTACTGGGCGATAATTACCTGGTTCATCCCTTGGTCCACTCCTTGGTCCACTCTTGTCTAATGGTACTATATGTGCCATCCTCCAGTCCAGTGGCACACATTCCAACTCCAGTGAGGTACTATACAGATCTGCAAGTGGCTTCGCCAACACCTCCACCTTCTCCCTCAGCACCCTAGGGTGGATACCATCTGGCAGGTAACGCATTCCACCCAGCTGCCACCCTTCCACCCTTTCTGCAAAAAAGTGACTCCTCCACCTGTCTTGTTTATTTCTTACATGTACTTAAAGGTTTCAATCATGTCGTACCTGTCCCTCCTCTCCTCTAGCGAGTATATGTTCAGCTCCCTGAGCCTCCTCTCATATGGAAAGTCCCCTAGCCGTTGATCATCCTTGTCACCATGTGCTGCACCCCCTCCAGTAAATTAATGTCTCACTTCAGATACAGGCACCAGTACTGCACAGTACTCCAGATGTGGTTTAACTAATGACCTATACATTGGCAGAATCACCTCCCCCCCTCCTCGAGGAGATACCCCTTGTATGCAGCCCAGCATTTTGCTGGCCTTTGCAGCTGTCTTCCAACATTGTGCAGAGTTGTTCATTGACCCTGTAATGAGAACCCCAAGATCCTTTTCCTCCTCTGTCTGGGCTAGCTGCACTCCCCCTCCAGCTAGTAACTCCTCCTGGGTTCTTCATCCCAAAGTGCAGCACCTTGCACTTTTTGGCATTAAACCCCAGTTACCAGGTGTCTGACTAGGTTTCCAGCTTATCCAGATCATCCTGCAACCCCTGCCATCTCCCTAGGTCATCCACCACTGCTCCCATTTTGGTGTCATCAGCAAACAGACTGATGTTGCTCTTGATCTCCAATGATATGTCTGCAATGAATATCCCAAACAACACTGGTCCAAGCACCAAACCCTGTGGAACACCTCTCCTCACTACCCTTGGGGATGAGAGAGCCCCACCCACCACCAACCCCGGTTGCCTTCCCTGAAGAAAGTTCCCTACCTATCTCACCAGCTTTGCACCTGCCCTGTGCCATCTAACTTACTTCCCAGCCTCCCATGTGGCACTGAGTTGAATGCCTTTCTGAAGTCCAGATTCAGGGTATCCACTGCATGGCCTCTGTCCAATTGCCTAGCTTACCCACAATGGATGTGAGGCTCACTGGTCTGTAGTTAACCGATTCATCCTTGGGGCCATTCTTGTGGAGAGGCACCACGTGAGCCATCCTCCAATCCTGAGGTACACACCCCGAGTGTAGTGAGGCATTAAATATGTCTGCTAAAGGTCCTGCAAGGACCTCTGCCAGCTCCTTCAGTACCCTGGGATGGATGCCATCTGGTCCTGGTGCCTAGTCCACCCTCAGTGCCCTCAAACCCTCCAAAACTCTGCCCTCCATGATTTCCTCATCTGTCACCCCCCTCCACCCTGTCTCTGCCATTCCTCCTCCCTTGGGTATCACCCCACTCTTTTCCTTAGTAAATACCAAGCAGAAGTAATCATTTAGCCTTCTGCCTTATCATCCCACTGCTTCCACCTAACCTCCCTCCTTCCTAATCCTTACTATGTGGTCCTTACAGTTCCTTTTCTCCCCAGTGTACCTAAAGAAGTCCTTCTCACCCTTCTTAATGCCTTGTGCCAGCCTGAGCTCCGTAGACACCTTGGCTCCCCTTACTGCCTGTGTCACCTCTTTAGATTCCTTCAGGTACTCCTCCCTGTCCTCCCCCTCCCTGTTTTCTTGTACCTCCTAAAGGCAGCTCTTTTCCTCTTTACCTTTTCCATGACCTCCTTGCTCACCCAGCTTGGTTTCTTAGCCATAGCCTTCTTGCTCTGGGCCTATCTGCAGGTTCTGGTTACCTCTGCTCTCCCCAGCTTTATGAGCTTCCACATCTGGTTAGTGTCCATGCTAGGTTGAATTTTGGCCAGGTACCCTTTTACCACTTCCCCCATCCTCCCAAAATTGGCCCTTCTGAAGACCAGCACCATTGTGTCAGATTCCACTCCTTCCTTGCCCATATTCAATGTGAGCCACTGAGTGGTGGTCACTCCCTGACAGTGGTTCTTCCACCCTAAGTTCCCTCACAAATCCCCCATTTGCCAGCACAAGGTCTATGGTATTCCCTAACCTAGATGATTTACTGACCATTTGCATCAGGAAGCTGTGCTGGAAGGCATCCAGCAGTACTGCTCCCTTGTATTGCTGGTTGTTGGGGTATACCAGTCCACTCCTGGCATGTTGAAGTCTCCCACAATCACCACACTACCCCTCAAGAAGGTTATTCTGATCTATACTGCTAGTTTCCTGTCTAACTCCTCTGTCTGAGAGGGTGGCCTGTACACCACTCCCATTCTGAGAGTACTATTCTTGGAATCCTGGAATTATATCCAAAGTGACTCCATACTATCTTCCTCCCTTACCTCCCTTGTACACTTCAGTCCTTCCTTCACATATAGTGCCACTGCCCCTTCCCAATCACCCTATCCCTATGAAATAATCTGTACCCTGGTACAAACAGGTCCCAGTCATTGTATTGGGTGCCCATGTTTCTATGATGGCTGCAATGTCCAACTCTCCCTCTGCCATGAGCACCTGTAGGTCTGCAGTTTTCCTTCCAAGGCTCCTAGCATTAAGAGTGACCACATTCCACCCCTTTCCCCCTTCCATCCTGCCCTCCTTTATTAGCATCACCAATAGTACTTGCCCTTTGTCTTTTGTCACTGTTATGGGGGGAAGCTCATGTGACTTCCCAACCTGTGGTCTCTGCATGTCTCTTGTCCACTTGCCACCCCCTGCTCCTAGTTTAAATTTCCAGCTTCCTCTATGTAGTCTGCTATCCTCAGTTTCAACACTTTTCTTTCCCTCCTTGCTCAAGTGTAGTCTGTTTTTGGCATAGAGACTGCTATTCTTCCAGGTCCCTCCACACCCCCCCCTACCAGTCCATACCCTTTAGCATGACACCAGGTTCTTAGCCATCCATTAAATTCCTCTATTCTCAGCTTTCTTGCTGTGCTTGCCTTTGGTACTGGGAGTAGCTCTGAAAATGTTACTGATCTTCCTGCCCCCTCACATAATAGTCCAAGTTCCTCGAACCTCCTCTGGACTATATCTGCCATCTTGTTAGCCAGGTAATTCGTCCCCAGATGTATAATCAAATTAGGCTTCTCTCTACCCATTCTAGCATATTTAAAAACAGATTTTCCCATCCTTTCTGCTGTCATTCCTGGCATGGCCTCCACCCAAATGTGACTATGCCTCTCCCCTTTGCTACCCCACCTGACTCCTCTTAGTATTGAGTCCCCCAGCATTAAGGTTCTACCCTTATTACTTCCTGTTTGCTTCCATTCCTCTCCATCTCTCAGTCCTGGCTGTTCTCCTTCCTCCTGCACAGTATTTCACCCTTATGCCCCTGTTGTAATTCCCCCAGCAGAACTTCCCACTGCTACAGTTTGGTCCAGGCATTTCCCAGTTACTCCTCCAGTTTCATCACCTCCCTCCTCCTCCTCCTTCCCCTCAAGTACTGTCAATTTTCTGAAGACCTTTCACCAATGACCACTTTCTCTCTCCTCACAGTAACCTGTTCCCTCCTTTCCACTCCATGACTGTTGCCACTTTTCCTCCCCTCACAAGTCCCTATCTCCTTCTTCCATTTGTCTTTTGCCCCCCGTCCTGGTTTCCCTGAACCCCATTCTTCTTGGCCTGGGACCCTCTGTCTCTGCTTCCCCTCTTCTGACCCTCTCCTCACCACTGTTGGTTCAAATTGCCCTCCCTCATCTCCCCTCCTCCCTCCCTTCAGTACTGGGCTATAACCTCCTCCAGTCTGCCTTGCCTGTCTTAGTTCCTTCTGTAGACCCTCAATCTCCTTTCTAAGTTTCCCTGTGTGGTTATACACTAAACATCCCCATCCCCACCCTCCAGGCAATTTTTAGAAAGATTAGTGCACCCCAGTTGTTGCAGCCTACCACCCTACCCATTGCTCTTGTTGCCCACCAGCACCCACCACCCTTCCAGATGAAGGATACCAAACACTCTCCCTTCTCTATCAGTGCAAAACATTCTTCTCCTTTTCTGAATTTCCCTTACCCCCTTTGTTGAGTGAGCAACTGCTTTTTACATTCCTATCCCTCCTGTCCACACCAAAAAAGAGACTTTAAGCAAGTATTGCACAGCCTTTTTCAAACTCCTAGCCCTCCTTTCCAGAATGCAAATACTAATGCAAACAGGTAAGAATGAAAGCTCCTTGTTTTGTAAGGAAGAAAGGATAGAGAAGTTGCCCCAGCGATCTATCACTCTTAGCTGAAATGGAAGAATACAGAACAAAGGGAAGAAAAAATGGGAAGAAGCCACACAACAGACATGAGACATTTGCAGCCCAGCACCGTGATGACAAAACTGCTCCTAATCGAGGATGGTCCAGTTTAGAATGTATTAAGAAGCAGCTGCAGCTGAGGAGATGGACGATGATAATCAGAGATTGTGTCTGTCCACAGTGATACTTATATTGACAAAGAGATATGAAAATAAGTTCAGTCTCTCACATATAGACTGAAATTCAAAGTAAAGCACAACACAATATGAACTGAAAGCAAACAATGGACTTGGGAAATATATAATAAAAGAAAAATAAGAAATATTTCTCTGTGTGTATGAGCATTTTTGCTTGAGTAGGCCAAACAAACTTTTCTTTAGAACATTATTCTACCGAAACCATGCCAGCTCCAGCAATTAACATATTCAACAACATAAAGAAATATTACTGCTGATTTCCCTTGGACACCTCCATTTTTCTACTAGAAAGCAAGCAAGCCATGTATAGGTCATTTCTTCGTTAGTCAGGAATTTGACTGTGAAAAGACAGCAGTATCTAGGGCTGGCCTACTGGCACAGCTGTAGTGCTTAAGAATGCGATGCCAACCACCTGGGTTTGGGAACAGGCCCAGGAGTCAGAGGGCTGGCCGGGGGAAGGAAGATTTAATGTCCTAGGGACTGCTCTCCTCCTCCAGTGGGGAGAGTGGGTTATCTGCTGGCATTCAAAAGACCCCTAGTGGAGTCCGAGAGAGCTGACCACCATAGATTGCTGAAGGAGGGAGGCGGGGCAGATGTCAGTGTGCTGTCATTGACATCATTGCACATCACATCTCTGAACAGAAAAAAATGGAAAAGTGGGGCAGTGCAGTATGCTGCTTGCCTCACCCCTCAGGTCTTGCACTATCACCCTGTTGCACTTTCCAGACACCAAGCCTCAGGTTCCAATGGGGTGGAAGGTAGGCTCCCTTGGAGGCACCCTGGGAGGTAAGCCAGGGGGGACACCAGGGAAGGTCACGTGGTGCTCCTCAGACACTGAGCCTCAGGGTCTGATGGGGGGGCAAGCCAGGCCCCCCGAAGGCCCCACCCTGGGAGGAACACTGGGGAAGATATGTCTCGGGGGATGGGGGATGGGACTGGGGGCAAAGGCTGTGCCAATCTGGGCCATCCCAGTGGAGAATAAAGCATACTAAATAAAAAGTAAATAAAGACAGCAGCATTTCTACGTAAAACTCTCCTGATTTCAATGATATTGTCAGATGAGATGAAAAGGGATGTCAGTTTTTCTTCCTTTCCTTTTATGATATCCATACGAAGGTGAACCAGGAAGAGCAAAAGTGAGGAGGAGCAGCTGAGGACTAAGTAGCAGCTGAATTTGTTGAGATGACAGTTTTGAAATGCATGGAGTGCTTACCATTGACAAATTACTTGTGAAACATAATGTCTTGTGGATAAAAGGACAGTAGGTATTGCAAAGGTGGAGGATGGAGTAGGATATGATGAAGGCATGCTTAGAGAGAAAGTATATATGATTTTAACTCTGAAGTGACTAACACAAGCTGAGCTATGAAATTCAGATGAGATAGCAGGGAACTGATGGAACTGAGCAGGCTAGGGGCTGAATCTTTGGCAGCCTAAGATTTGGCAGTTATACATAAATTGAACAGTCTTGCTTCTAGGCTGAAGCTGGAGATGGAGAACCAAAGTTTTTTTTTTTCTAAAAGCAGAAAAAGCAAGGGACAGACCAGTACTTATGAAGTATAATGAGAAGTTCTGTACAAGATAGATGTGTGAATGATGAAGTCCAAGGGGAACCCTGAGGACCTTCCTCTAAATCAGGAGTGGTAGAGGCTACCTGGAGTAGGAATAGGAAGGTCTTTTGAAAGATAAATAGGTATATGTCTGAAGAAATCCAAGTGGAACCTAGATGACCTTCTCTGGAGTCTGAAGATGTAGAACCAGTAGCAGTAAAAGAGGTTTCATGGCGTATGTATGCGGAGGTACTTACAGACTGATGCGTGTCTGAAGAAGTCTATAGGTGATCCTAAGGACCTTGTTAGGAATCTGAAGATGTTGAATGAGTAGGAGTGGAGAGGCTATAGTGCCAATACGTCACTTTGTATTGCATTTCAGATGGATGAATCCTAGGGCAGAAGAACTTGAGCACTGTATGAACATCAGGCAGCCTGGAACTTGTATTGGACACTGTCATGGACAGAAATAGCTCCATTGGAGTTGCATTCACATCATAGCTTGCAGGATGTAGAATCACACCTCAGACAGACAAAGTTGAGCCCTGAGATAGGATTATTTGAAGAACTGCTTGAATTTAGAATTGAAAAGTGAGTTTGATATGTTGCTGATTGATACAAATTGCAGACTCCCATTTCTGGTGGATGCAGTCAAACCTTACCTACACTCATAGACCTCCTCAAGGTACCAGTTAGGGAGACAGAGCACAGTAGGCTGCTGGTGGGGCAGAGTAAGAACAGGAGAAAGAGCAGACTCAATGCTTAAGGCATCCTAAAGGGAGGCAGAGGAGAGCCGAGATATACCAGGCTAGGAAGTGGCAATAGGAGACTGAGCAGCCAAAATGGGGAGGAACAGAACATCAGGAGAGATTAAAGACCAAGGAAACAGAAGCAGAGACTGAGCTGGTGTACTTCTTAGGTCAATTAGGGAGAGATGGTATGGGGACCATGCTATTGATGTTTTGCAGCATTGTGTCTTTGATTAGTACTTGTTACATGGGCGAGTGGCTGCACAGCTATGGAAGTAACTTACATGCTCACTTGTGTTTGAGCCATTTGTACTGAAAAAGAAACTCAGGACAAACTTCTGTTACAGAAATAGCAGCTTAAGCTGAGCAGTAAAAGCTAAGCACTCAACTACTGAAGTAGAGGAAGGTAAACTACTTCAAGGGACACATTGGAGTGAGCTGTTGTTGAATGGTATAAACAGTGTCTGCAGAACTGTACTGTTGTAGGACCCCTTCATTCATCTTACTTTACTGAGTAAGTCTTCCTTAACTAGTTGATATAAGCTTGGAGAAGTTTACTGATTACTGAAAGAAGAAATCGGACTAACGCTGCAATAGAGATAACAATTCTGAAGAAGGGACTTACTTGCCAGTAGTTAATAAAGGTACTTGTTAAACTTGATGGCTGATCTGGGATTGTAGCAGAGTGCAATCAGAAAGAGGTAAAATATAAACTGGGGAACAGTGTTTAGAATTAAATAAAACATAGACAGTTTGTAATGCCTAGTCCAACTTTAAAACTGATCAGGGACAGCCATGGGAAGTGGGATCTCATGGAAGGCTCTAATCGCTTACCCTGACCCCTACTGATAAAAGAAAATGGCTGAGGTTTCTCTCTCAATATGGAAGCTTACCTGATGCCTGCAACAAAATTGAAAAGACAAGCACAGAGATTTAAACCATAGACTTTGACTTTGACGGCAGATAAGGACCGCTTGGCCAACACAGTCTGCCAAATTCCCTACCTTTTGTTTAAGCTACAGATCCTAGTTAACCAACAGCCTACTTCCTCCTACCCCCCCAACACTAGAATTGCATTCTTGAATTCCCTCACTGTTTTTGACCTGACTACCTCCTCTGAAAGGCTGTTCCAAGCGTCCACCACCCTGTCTGTGAAAAAGAGATAGTGGTGGACACGAGGAATAGCCTTCCAGAGGAGGAAAGGTCATGACCCAGAACAATGGGGATGGCTCCAAGGATGGAGCAAAATTGAGAAACTCATGAAAGAAAAAGAAAAAAAGTATTAGAGGGCAGGCCAGGGAAATGAATACTGGGGAGCCAGATGAAGGCAGGAGGTATGGGGAGGGATGGAGGACAGCCAAGTGAAAACATCACAGGGGCAGAGAAGCACCAGAAACTCTGGGGAAAGGGTGGCAGATAGGAGAGGGCAGGCAGGAGAAGGCAGCAGGCAGAAGGGGGGTAGCAAGGGCCACCAAGGAGGGGTATAGGAGTGGAGAAAACCAACAAAACAGAAAAGAGGAGCAGGGAGGAAAAAGGCATTACAGGAGAAGGAAAGGAGGAAAAAAGAAGGAAGGAGAGCACGGCCACACAGACAATGTAGCAGCTCAGGTGCTTGAACACTCTGATCCTAGAAAGCTGGGAGAGGCTGACCTTTATTTAGATCATGGGAGGAGTTTATTTCCCAACATTGAATCTCAGGCAATGCTCTCCCATAGTAATTTTGAGTTGGGGGCATGGTTTATTCCCAATGTGTAAATATTCTATATTGTAATATTTTATAATGAAAAGGATGTTTCAGTCTTGTCTCTAGTGATGAAGGAAGTGTTGCTCCTACAATTTGCACAGTTTTCATCACAAACGTGAAAAAAAGTTTTGATGGCTTTCCCCTCCTGAAGGGCTTTTTATAAAGGAATAAATCTGCAAGTCAGTCATTGACAAGGGGACGATTCTGCAAGGCTTGTATTTTGCCAGCAAAGTGTTCTGCATGAAAGACAGTAGCCTGTAAAAATAGATTAACATAACTTATAACATAGGTTGGCAGAAATGTGCAACCCAATTTGTCGAGTTGCATTGTGTGGCCATGGATTAAATCTCCTATTTAATCCACGGTTTCGTGAAATGGCTCAGTGAAAGTGCCATTGGGACTCATTAGGTCCAGAAAAAAGAGAAAAACAGAAAGGCAGCAATTAGAAGTGTGAGGCAGAGAAGTGGTTGGAAGGTGGCTACAAGGTAGCAGTCTTGTACTTGCATTAGTTGCAGACATGGTGACAGAGAGCAAGAGGGTGAAAGTATCCCTCCATAGTGTTAGAGCAAGAGACAAGAGAGACAGAGAGACTGCAAGCAGCAATCCCCTGTTTTCAGTTCCTGTCTCTGCTGTGTCTCTCTCTGTCACGAGACCCAGAGACTGAGCACCTCACACTGCTGCTGCTTTAATCCATCCCAGTCCCCCACCCCAATCAATGTAGAGCTCAGGACAGCATTGGAGACAACGGGAGCTGGCAGTGGGTGACCATGATTACAGCAGGCCCCTGACCACTCGTAATATCCCTCTTACCATCATAGTTGCTGAATTAATGTTTTCTTTTACCCTTCAAATGTGTTTAACATGAATAGCAACCCATAGATAGGTATATTGTGTTTCTGAACAGGTCATGTACAGTTTGCATGGTATTTATATGAATCACGAATCACAAAGTGAAGTTGACTGGTTTCAGAAAGGGTATTTCTTGCACACTGTACCCAATCCCAAAGCTCTTTGTATGATCCATACTTTACGTTGTAGAGTACTGTATGCTACAGAGAAAACAGAGAATTTGTCACGATAGGGAAAAGCAAACTAAGTGATGCTGTAATCCCTCTTGTCACCCCCCAAGCAATGCACAGCTATAGATAGCATTGGAGATGACGGCAGTTGGCTGTAGGGTGACTGTGGTTGCCCCCTCACCCCTGACCCCCCATTACATCACCTTTTGTGGCTGGTGATCTGTGAATCTGTGAGGTTAGGCATTAGTATACCAGAGTGTAGTGTTCAGGCAACTGAACAGCAGCGTTCTGTGAGCAGGGGCAGTTCTGTGTCAGAGCGAGAGAGAGAGAGAGAGTGAGAGGAGACAGGACACAGAGAAAGCAAGCTGAATGAGTATATAGGCATTGGCACTTTAGTAAGCCTGTGTGTGGGTGGGTACATGCAATGAAAGCAGTTTTTAAACATGTGACAATATATGTTATGGACAACAAAGGCCAAACATTAGCTGTACTCTCCTCATACAAGCTTGTCCAGCCACCATCTGAAAGAATGAGAGCAAGAAGGCATACAATACAATAAGCATCGTGATGCACTCATTTATTCAGACAGTGAATGGCCACAGTGGTGGGGTGAAGGTTGACTGGTCATTGTCTCCAGAGGTAATTTCATGTTTTTGGTGTCTCTCAGCAGCACACCCAAGTGGGTAGGTGGAGGTAGAATGCTACATGGGTCAGACAGAATGTGGCATAGGTAGCTGGAAACCGCATTGGTGATTGTGTGATCCATAGTATGTATAATCTGCACATTGATGGACCTGAAGCCCTTCCGAATGCAGAATATGTGCACATTGCTCCTGGGGTATGTATGGGCACATATGTGCAATTAACTGCACCTTCCAAATCTGGCATGCCTACAAAGTCAAAGAACCTTGCTTCTCATTGCTAAGTAGGGTCCTATCCATCCTGAATGTAATATTCTGGGCCAACGTCTTCACTGTTTCTCTGAAGACCTGCATTATGATGTGGGACATGGTGGGTTGGCTAATGCCATTCATGTTGACTATGGCCTGTTGAAATTTGCCTGTGAAGAAGAACAGTAGTGTAGCCATGAACTGATCAATGGAACAAAGTGGGCATTTGCATTTTGTAGAGCACATGGTGTTGTCGCATATGTTCTGTACTACCCTAAGAATAGTTACCTTGTCCAGTCTGAACCATACCTTAAATCTATGGTCATCCAACTATTGAAGACTGAGGTGTTCCCTGACAGCCTTGGGCTGCATGGTCATCTGTGGTCATGAGTCCCCACTTTGATTGCCATTTTCACCATCCTCAACAGCTGCTGCCACCAGGATGTACAGAAGCAGATATCCCATGCCAAATCTTTTATAATGCTTAATCAGGCCATCCTGCAGTGCCTAGGAAGCAGCTAGAATCCTGTGTGCTGCCTCCAACTGCTGGCTAACTGCTTACAGTGCAAGCTGTATGTGTGGGTTGTCCTGTGATGTTTAGGGGTCAGCTAGATGCCTGTGTGCTGCCTCCAATAGGTGACTTCTTGAGTAATGTGCTGCCTGTGTTTTGGGGATATCCTATGCTAATTAGAGGTCAGTTGGATTCTGAGCTAAATACCATGCCTTCAAGTGTGTCCTGCCACCAACCACTAGCTTCATGCATACTGTGCTGTGTCTGTGTAGACGAGGCTGGTATGCTAATGTGGGCCATGCTGTGAACACACTATTTCCTTCCTGTGTGCATTGGTCAGGATGTGCTGATTATCTGGTTCCATTGCACAACATAATTGTTGCCATTCATGTCTATGGTCCTCAACCGGTCTCCCCACTCTCTGTGCCTTGCATGTGTTCCTTCCCTCCTTCACCCTTTCTGGTCCCAGTTACCATGGCTGTTGGGTTAGCAGCACTAGATACTACACATATACATCAAAATGCAATCAGCAGTGGTTACTGCAGCTGTCATCTTCCTTCATCAGGCAGTCAGTTGTAGTGCACACTACACATTGTAGCATATAAGGTTGCACATGCAAGGGGCTTCATGGATCTAGCCCCTTCTATTAGAATTGGTACATGATTTAATTTAAAGAATATACATTTTAACCTAGCTCCTTTCCTTCCCTTAACAAAAAAAAAAAAAAAAAAATACAAAACTCTTAAAAATACTTAAACCAGACCCTCTTCTACTTACATTATATATAAAAAAATTGTGATTTAGACAGTGTAAAGCCATTGGAACAAACAATACAATTTAAAAATTAGCCAGTATACTCTGAATGCAAGGAACAGATCCCAGAGGGCATAATCCTCTTCAAATAGTAATAACTGTTTATATAACATCACAACTGAAACTAAAATTCCTTCTTCTCCGATAATAAGAACTATGTATCTAATACATTCATCGTAAAACAAATATGGAAAGAATGTTTCATTACACGCTTGATATCACATTGTAATTTGGATGAAGAAAATGTGCATTTGAATTTATGGTTCCATGCTAAATAAACAGAGTATAGACCCTGCAAAGTTGTTTAATCTCAGAGGTTGTGTTTTTGCAGATTGTGTCTTATTTGACGAAAGGTCTGACTGCCATATATAATAGAATGTTCACTTAGATCTTCTACAGCTAAACTTACATGGATAACTCACAGTGCTGAGACATGGATTAAAGGACACAATTAAAATCAACATTTTTGCTGAAAAGATTACTAAAGAGTACAACAAACTACACGTAAGTGTTTTGGGCTACACTACTAGGGGTGTGTTAAGTAATCATATAGAGTTTGACAATGATGTCCTCAAATCCAGTTGTATTTGTCTTTTATTCCTAATATTTCCCTTTGGGTCCTGGGACCATTGCACCCACTCCTTCCCCTTAATGTGTTACTTAAAGCACTCATGCAACAATTTCTCCCTTTAAAATTCTCCTTCACTCTGTTCTTTCCTGAAAAAAACATATGGATGGGACCCACTCCTGTCTTGCAACCATACTGGGAAACAAGTCAGTGACAGGTCTGGCAGACCTGCTTCTGTGTAAATGTTCTTAGAAAACAATGAGGCTTTCAATCTTTGAACGCAAAGAAAATGTGTGCACCCCATCACTGCCAGCTATGTTGTAAAGTGTGGCATAAAGGCAAGACTTCTTCATGTGGTGCTATCAGTGCAGCAGTGGGGGAGGGAAAGAAAGTAGATGGGGCAGTGATGGGGCTTACATAGGTGTATAATTTCATTTAGATGTCCATAGGTAAGACTGTCCTCACCCTGGCTTCACTCAGCATCAGTCCACGCTCCTCAGCACCACCAGCTTCATCACTATAACAGCTACTATGGCTGAAATAGTTTAATTCTCTGCAATTTATTACCAGTAAAGGAGCAGAAATAATGGTGTGGAACACATCACTGTGCCGCTGTACATTAAAGAAAACATTTTCTTTCTGTTTTGAAGTCATTTACATATAACTAGGGACAACAAGAATCAAGATGTAGTGACTCAGTGCCAGTTTGCATCCAATGCAAATGTGGGGGGGGCATGGATAGGAGCACACAACAGTGTGACCTTGAATATGGGGGACAGGATTTTCTAAAAAGGTAATGAGGACCACAGACCTAAGGAGGGGTATATGCAGTGTCAGTGGCTCAGCAGGTTGCACACTCATCTCTGAGGCTGGAAGATCATAAGGCTGTGGGTTCTATCCCCACACCAGGCACTTGGGTTACAGTAATTCCAAATATTGACACTGTAGTGCAGCATGAGGGGAGTGCTGCACTCCTGAGGTGCTGTCTTTTGGATGAGACATTAAACCGAGGTCCCATTTGCCTGTTCTGGTGGTAGTTCAGGTGGACGTTAAAGATCCCATGGCATTTTTCGAAAACAGTAGGGGAATCTTTATCGATAAAACATCATAACAAATCAAGATGCAAATCAAAAAACATAATAATCCAGAAAAAAAAAGAGATACAAGAAAAAAACATCATTCAGTACAGTGTTTGAGCAGTAATATCTCATAACATATCTGAAAATCAAATAATATTTACAATCCCTTATTAGTTTTTGTATTCTCCCCCCACCGAAAAAAAAAATTACATTGCTTCTTCGATTTGGAAGAAACCAACTTTCCCACTACCTTTTTTTTTCTATAAATCGTGTATTCCCTTGTGTCACTGATTCACACACTGTTGCCTTTTCGCACCTAATTATTTTAGGTAAACAGATTTTATTTGTATTTGATAAATATTGATAGACCTTTCCATCACTTCCATACTTTAGTAGAGGTAAAAAGAGCTTTATTCTTTATGTATACCTCAAGCATTGCTTGTTCCACTAAAATGGAAAAAGTTTCATATGGCAAAATCTTTTGTTGGATTGCCCACTGACACCTTGCCTGCCATGAATAAAACTTCAGGCAGCAAAAAAGTACAGAGAGAGTTTCAGGGTGATATTTACTATTTAAGAGGGAATGGTTCCCTAAAACCAATATTTTGCAGGTCAGATTCTGGAGCCATTTTAGCCCCCACCTATCTGCAATGAATCTCCATAAAGGCTTGACATAAGAACAATCAAACAGAAAGTGTTGTATAGATTCTTCTGTTACCTGACATTCGTTATAAGGGCAATATCTTTCCTCCTGCACTTTGTGCTTACTATTTCCTCTAACTATCAATCTGCCTTAGACAGAGAGCCATGATATTTCTCGCATGTGTGTTGGAATTCTATTATTGTTTAGCTATTTTAATACCAATGTGTTCTGGGGTGTTGAACAGTTTTTAAATTCAGGGTCCAAAGGGTAAAGCTTTGCTAACAAAAGATTATATAACTGGGGCCCTGTGTTTTGGTTAATCATTGATTCTGTGAGTTCCCATATAACAAGTTTTTGGGCCATGGGTTTGAAAAACCCAGGTATTTGTAGTCTTGAGGTTATCTTTGGGGGGGTCTCTCCCCACATCTGATGGTAGAAAGATTATTTTGTAGCCATAGGTGATGTAAAGAGTTGGAGATATTTAAAACTGGTTTTATGTTTTGAGTTATGAACAAGGCCTGAAAAAAGGTTATGGGGTCTATCATTCCCCCCCCCCCGAGCTCTTATTAAGTATGTGTAACAACGTTTCACTGGGTTCAGTCTACTCCGACAGAGCATCTAGAAAAAACATGCATACAGTTTTGTCTCCAGAAGAGCTCGAGGAGGGTAGGTTATGGCAATATAAAGAAAGTATGGAATAATGAACTTTTAAATTATAGACACTCATTTAATTTTGGGCAGTTTCCAAAATTTTCCATCTAAATATCTTTTTTCTGCTACTTTTAAAGCCATCTCCCAATTTCCATATGGGTCATTTTGGGGTCCAAATGTAATCCCTAGAATTTTCAATGGTTCAGGAGAAATGTATAATCCAGTCATTTCTGTTGCACAATACTGCAGAGGGGCTACAAATAAACCACTACTTTTGTTAATATTCATTTTGGAATTTGATATTTCTGTATATTCTTGAAATACTGATAGCAATCCTGTAATTTGTAAGAGATCAGTAAGAAACAGACATATGCCATCAGCATATACCTGTATTTTTAGGTTGTCTGTCTTTATGGTCCCTACAATCCCTTGAAATCTAGGGGAACCATATAGTTTCCAAATAAGGGGATCTAAGGTAAATATATATATATTAATGGGCTTAAACGACAGCCTTGCCTGACTCCAGTTCTAGTGTGCATACTACCTGCTATCTGTCCTTTAATAACCAGAATTACTTCTGCACTGGAGTACAGAAGTTTTATCCACTTAATAACATTTTTGGGAATTCCATACTGTTCTAAGATTTGAAACAAAAAGGCACTGGAAACCCTATCAAAAGCTTTGAACTGGTCTAATGAAATGATAACCCACTCTTTTTTCTTAGTGTAGTAAAATGCCAACACATCTCTTATGATAGATAGGGCATGTAGGATCTTCCGATCTGGAAGGCCACAAAATTGGACTAGATCAATCTTACTTCCAGCTATTTTCCTTAGTCTAGTATTTAAAAGTTGTGATAAACTTTTTAAGTCAGAATTTATTATTGTGATTGGTCTCCAATTAGTTATTTTCTGTCTGTCCCCTGACTTATTTATTTATGTATTTATTTAGATTTTGTTGACCAAGGTAAGCCCACTGAGACCAGAGATCCCTTTTTAAGGGGTGACCCGGGGTTGAGAACACCAACCACTTTACATTAGGTGTGGATACAATAACACAGTATAAGAGTACATTCATAGTCAGTAGGGTACATTTAGACAATTAGAGTTTCATTACATCAGGTCTACAGTATCAATTGGTTTTTGCTTATAAGTAGTCAAAGGAGAGAGAGATTTTAGTCATTATATAGAAAAACTAATAAGCCTTGGGAAAAATAGGCAGGAATTTTATTAGATTGAAAGAAAAAAGGAAAAAAAAACCTTCAAGACAAACTGGGATCTCTTTTGCAAACATTTTATAGAACTCATTTGGTAGGCCATCATGCCGAGCAGAGATTCCTGTTTTTAACTTTTTTATGTTTACTTCAATTTCTGCACTTGAGATAGGAAGAATAAGATTTTGCACAGTATCTGGTGGAGAGGGCATGTGAACTAAGAATAAAAAGGCTTGTATCCTAGATATGTGGGGTCACTTCTTGTAGCATGTGATTTTACGTGTTGTGAAATTATGGAGTGTAGTCCCTCATCTGTTTCCACTATCCTGCCTTGGTCATTGAGCAGACTCTGAAGAGACATGTTCTGTTTTCTTGCTTTAAACGCTTCAAAAGGATCCCCTAAGGGGGATTTCTTAGTACCATTTTATAGTTGTGCCTGTAGAGTCTTAGCTCTATCGTACTAGTATTCTTTTATTTCAGATTTTATTTGTTCAATCTGAGAAGTATAGTTGTATCTGGTAGTGGACTCGAGAGTTTTTATGTATTGTAAATGATTTCTTAGCTGTAAGTATTTAAACATATTGTCCCTTTCATGCAGTTTCCCAAAATGTTTAAACCATCTAGATTTATTCTCTTTAGTGTCAGCCCACCAATTCCCCATGTTGTCATATAAATCACACACAGAGGCTCTTGCCCATCAAAACTGCAACATTTTCCTCTGGACAGTTGAGTTGGAAAGAACTGAGACATTTGACTTTCACCTATTTCTTTTATATTTTTGAGAGGGTGAGTATGGAAACCATAATAATGTCAAAAGGTGGTCTGAACTTTCTAGAAGTCTGGTCTTTAGCATGGGGGTGCATATTTTTTGTGATAAAAAAATGATCAATATAGGAGGTTAATTTCCCTCTCTTATTAGTGTAGGATGTTTTTTTTTTGTTTTGATATTCTGCACAGTTCAATAGGTCTGCTACCCCAATGCATTTTTTTAATGCATTGGAGTCGCAGTAGGGTTTTTTTCCTTCAATTTTCCTCCCTGATTTTGGTAGTTCACAATTAAAGTCTCCTCCCAGTATAACATTGGAAGAGGTCATTAGATATAGTTGACATACAGAGTAAAGTGATACCCTTTCAGCTTTAGTCTGGGTTCCCTATATGGTGATAAATCTGAATGTTGTATTCACCCATAAGTTGTCCACTAATAATAATCTTCCTGGTATTAAATCAGTAAGATTTGTTAGGGTAAATGAGAAATAACTAAACAGTATTCAGACCCCATCTGCCCTATCAGCCCCAAAAGACCAGTAGGAAGGACCCCAAATCCATTATGTCTGGAAAAGGCTAATTTGGTCTGAAGAATACATCCATGTGTCTTGAAGAAAGCAGATGTCTATATTGTTATCATATACCAGTCAAAAGATGGCTTGTCTTCTTTTATTGTTTGGCAGACTACAAGTGTTTATGGAGCCAATACATAGTTCCTTCATTCATCCCTAAGAAGTTACTATTATAGGTTTTGTTTCCTTCTTTTTTTTCTTCTTCCCTTTGTAATCTGCTACCTCTTTGCTGATGGGTGAGGGATCTGTGGTTTGGGATAGAGAATCCCCTTCCCCAATCTCCATGTCTGATTCGCCCCAAGAATTAGTTAAAACCTTAAAGGGGTTCTTGGATTCAATAGTTGGAGTGTCGGTGGTTACTGTTGTGACCTTAGAATTTCTTGTTATACATCTCCTAGGTAAGGGAGTAGGTATAGCAGAAGGGTGTTTGGGGAAATTGCTTCTTTGTTTAGGGGTTCAGGGGGGTCCTGGTAGCAGACTGGAGGAAAGTCCTGACTATTATTTACACTTTGAGTGTCCTGAAACACTATCTTCTGGTACAGGTTCTTCTCTTTCAGCTCTATCTCTTGGTTGGATTCCTGTGATTGGGGGTTGGGATGGGGGGGATTCTCCGAAGGGGAGTTTAGGTGGGGATTTTGATGCTTCCTGGGCTTTCTGTATTAAAATTTCTGGGCTGATTACATACACCCTTTTTTTGGCAGCCTAGGAGCAATCTGAAAACCTATGACCTGACTTATCAGAAAGATCACACTTTGTCTGGTTAGCACACTGGAGGCTTATGTGCCCTATGTCTCCACAGATGTCACATTGGGGCTTGTCACATATGTTGGATGGAAAGGTGTGTCCTAGAGCCACATTTATAGCAGGCTGTATGCTGGCCAGAGTAAACACATGCTCCCCTGTCTCTTGCTAGCAGAAAAGAATTAGGGATATGGGGTATGTGTGACGTTGTATTTCTTTGAAACTTGGCTTCCTGGCTAATGCCCTTTGGGGTAACCATTGCCTCAGTGCATGTGCACTGAGGTTCTTTGTCTTTTAATTTGTTTTTGGTTTTTATTGTGTTCACCACAACATAACCCAGATAGACCATCTTAGGGTAGCTGGTTCATTTCACTTGGGTGTCATACAGATGAGACACACTGATGAGTCCTGGTAGGATGAAACAAGTGTCTGTGTCTTTCTGTTGACACCCTTTCTAAACTGTGTGAGAGGCCTTTTGGCACAATACATTTCTGCTTAAATCTGAAATGCATAATATTCTGTGGTGATTTGCATATACAGCCCATGATGCTTTGCATTATGGGGTATGTGTGATTTTGTATTTCTTGGAAACTTGGCTTCTGGCCAATGCCCTTTGGGGTAACCATTGCCTCAGTGCTTGTGCGCTAAGGTTCTTTGTCTTTTAACTTGTTTTTTGCTCTATTTCTTGCTCATTTTGCCTCAGTTTCACTTTGTACTTCCACCCACCTGTCCAGAAAAGTTCAGAGCCAAGTATAGCTTCAGGACTGCTTAAGACCTCAAATTTATGTGCTAGCCAGTAGGTGATACCTTCTTCATGTACCTTGCATTTCTGAATATTACTGTGACAAATGTGAGCAATGGTTTACTTAGGGGGATTACCAGAAGGGGTGACCAGAGGGGGGGGAAATTTCACATGGTTATATCGCTGTCAGAAGTGTTCAAGAGCATATGGTGACCTAAAGCTCTCATCAAAATTATCTCTCTCTCTCTCTATATATATATATATATATATATATATATATATATATAGTATATATATATATATATATATATATATATATATATTAATAAATGCAAAACATTCCTTGGGTTAAAATGGAGTGATTCCTTTAACAATTTCCTACCTACATATTGTCTGTCAGACCTAACCTCCATTCCCCCTTTATATCTAACACTCACAGTGTTTCTCCTAGAAGCAGCTTCTTTTTTGGTATTAGAAAATAATTCTGACTGTAAAGGTCTCTGAGGGAGGTCCCCCCAAACTATTGTATTGGAAGGTTCTTGGTTTGTAGTACCATGATCAGAAGGTTTGGTCTTTGTTTGGGGGGGGGGTTCAAGCCACTCCTGTTGCATATCACTGTTTAAGCCAGGGGTGAGTGCCTCCTGGAAAATATGACCAGTTCCTGAGTTTATACAGTGAGAGTTCTCTTTGTCTTGGTTAGCAGGTACCTGAGTTGTTGGGTGCCATTTTGAAGAATCCTGAGTAGGTATAGGAGTAGCATTCCAATTATCATAAGGCAACCATTTTCCATCCAGCATCTTTTTCTACCCATCCTCTAAAAGAGCTTTTTCAGTGGAGCATTCCCTGAATGGGTCAATATTTATGGGTTTTAATGCAAATGCTGTTCAAATTGTTTCTGCAGGGGTCTGTAGATTTTGTATAGTCTCCGGATGCATTTTCTCTGGTTCCACATTTAATTTACTTTTATGCTGTAGTGGGATATTTCTTTTAGCACAAGTAAAGGCAGTTCTTTTATTCTTTGAGTCCTCTATTACAGTTTTTTTTTATTCTGGGTTTCTGGCAAAAAAAGAAAACACTGTAGCTCCCCTATGATCAAGAATATCAGACTGGTAAATAACTTCAGGTGTTGTTTACTGAGGTGGGTTAAGGAAAATGTCTGGTGAAATAGAAGACTGGTTCTCTGTACTCCCAGCCTGTACCTTTTGAATGTTTTTATCATGTTCAGTAGTTTTTCCTTTAGTAGTCTGCACTTCAACCCTTTTTTGTCATAACAACAGTTTTAGCCTGTATATTCTGCACACGTATGTCAAGTTCAGGAGCTTCCTCCCATGGCTCTCAGCAGAAGCTGCACTGAGCGCTGTCACTGCCAGTCATTTCTTTAATCTTAGACATCAAAGGGGAAGCAATTAAATGAGGTGTGGCAGGGGCTGAGTTCACTGGAGCAGTGAAACTCTTTGATGCTCCTATATCAGCTACTGGTGAGTTAGTCCTGACAGCTGGGTTGGCTGATTTGACATGACTGCTTTCTCCCCGAAGTGCTCTCAGTTTTGCCTGCAGCTGGTTGCTGTGTTTAGCATGTCTCTGTTCTTCTGCTGCAATGATTAGCAGCATTTCTCTCTTGGCACCTTCCTCGTTCTCCAGTAAAAGAATCTCCTCTTCTGCATTTAAGTCCAAAATATTTTGCTGAGCTCCCACATTTAAATCACGTAGTTCTTCAGTTGAAACAAAAATCTCATCTTCAGAATTTTCAGCAGACACAAATCCCACATCACCAACCTCTTGAGAAGTGAGTACAGGGGAAGAGGTTGGCTCCCCTGCCTCAGTAATGTCCATACCCTCCTGAGACTCCAACGAGGTGGCCACCTTGGAAATTACCAGCAATTCCCCTACTGGTGAGTAGGGGTGTTTTTATTGAAAAATGCATGACAAAACATAAGAAATCAACATACTAAAACAACTTAAACATGAAACATAATACAAAAAACTTACTTCATCCCAGAGAAACTACAGTGATGAAGTATTCAGTGGACCCCCCAAGCAAAAGGCACTCTGAAACCCTCCCCCAACATCCTAAGCATACTTTTTCAAAAATGTAAATCTCGTCCACCACACCATCATGGGTGCTCTAGGATGTATCTTAACTTCACCTCTATAAATTCCTACCAATGACCTTTCACAAATATTACAGAATATCTCATAAGCCATAAGCTTCTGCTGAAATACAAATGACATCTACCTTGCCATAACAAATGTTTCAGGACTGCAGAGTTCTTGGGTCATAAACACTTCTTAACCTTGGAAAATGTTCTAAAACAAGCTCCCCATATGTGAGCGATGTCAATCAAGGCATCTTCCACCATTGAGCTAGGAATTTCCATAGACCTATTGCATAAGAACATTCCATTAAGAAGTGTTCCTGTGTTTCCACTTCGTCCTGGCAATCCAAATAGAGATATTTCCTCTTGTCCACAGCCTTGTGCTTGTGGTTCCCCCACAAGTGCCATCTATACTTAACCATTCAGTATCCTACATTTTAGTTGACATTCAAGGGTTCATCTGTTGCTTGTAAACCAGAGAATTATGCCCAGGTATACAATGTTTGAACGTTGGTTCCTCTGGACCTAACATCAGCAAGACTGTTTCACGTAATTCTTTCCTTGTTTTTTGAATCATCATTAACTTTGTGATTTTCCATTTAAACAATTTCTGAAAAGTGACTCTTAGCAAGGGGGCTATTTTACAGGCCCCAACCATCCTATTTGGGGAATCGGTCCACCGATTTAAAATGTCCTGGAAGGAGCTCCACAACCATTTCTGAGACACACATGCTCGCATCAAAAGTGCCGGTTTCAAATTATGGACCCAAAATATTGGATGGAAAAAAGCAATCGGGTTGATCATACTCACTCCCCTTTTTGTCTTGGGCAAATATGTGATTTCCCTTTTTATGGGATTCAAACGGCTTCTCCAAAGCATCTGGAAAAACATTCTATAAAGTCTGGTCTCTAAAACTGGTGGCGGAGGAAACACCGCACTGACATACAAAAATAGAGGCAATAAGGACTGTTTTATCACATGCATCCTTTTCATTTTGGACATCTTCTATGCCTTCCATCTACTTACTTTTTGTTCCCCCATTCTGTAAAACATATTCCCAATTGTGTACTTCACTATCAAGTCCTCCATACTGTATTCCTAAGATTTTTATGGGGTTCTCTGAAACTTCTATGCCTTCCACTTTACCTCTTGGTCCAGGCTGAGGTCCTAAATAATAACCTCTACTTTTATGAAGATTCAAACTTGCTCCTGATACCTGCCAAACACATCCATATTTCTTAAAGAAGGGCTATCACATGCTCCTGATTTTGAGCAAACACACACACATCGTCCGCATATGCCAAAGCTCTGACCTCATCCCCTCCTTGTATACCTGAGTTTCCCTGCAAATCCCCTGTAGACATTATCTTTCTAATCAGGGAATCTAAGATAAACACATACAGCAGGTGACTCAGGGGGCACCCCTTCCTTACACCATTACCTACCCTAAATTGTGGCCCTCCTTTTTGTGTCAATACAGAAGATATAACCGCATTCCAATACAGTAATTTGATCCAGAGTACAAATGCCGGGGGTAAACCACACTTCCTTAAGACCTGCAACATAAAGTCATGTTTGATCTGGTCGAAAGCCTTACAGTGGTCCAGGGATAGGAGGTATTCATAGATCCCTTGTTTTTTACAAAAATAAACTATATCTGTTATGAGACATCAGTTATTTTGGATGTGCCTCTCCGATAACGCACAAGTTTGTACTGAGCTGATAAGTGTTGAGGCTATCTGCTTCAACCTAGACTGCAACAAAAATGTTAACATTTTAAAGTCAGAATTTAGCAGACATATCGGCTGAAAATTATCTATTAATGTCTTATCCCCAGCTTTATGTAGGTAAATTATTAGATCCCTAGTAAAATCATCAGGTAATGCCTGTAACAAGGTTAAATACATGTACTGTATTTCTTAACTAGAATTCTTGCCATCATTTGCGAGAATGTCTTGTAAAATTCATTGGGGATTCCATCTTCCCCCCTGTGAGGTTCCCAGTTTACATTTTTTAATAATACAGGTAACTTCCTCTTCTTTAATGTCTTTGCCCAGTTCTAACAACTGATTTTGTGTATGGGTTGGAACATTTACATCAGCTAAACAGTCAGCCATATTCTCTTCATCCAAGTCTACATGGCTAGCCAACTTGGCTTTATGCCTATCCATCACTTCTGTTATCCCCTTGATGTCTGTTCTAAGGGACCCTTCCTCATCCTGTAATGCAGTAAAAATTGTTCTGTTTCTCCTCTCCTTGCACACTTGGCAAGGATCAGAGAATAAAACTTTTTTTTTTCCATGACTGAGTTCTGCTTGCTAATTAACTGCACTGTCATATTGGTAGGATTTAGTTTCTTCTTTAATTTGTGTTATCTGATCAGAAAAAATCTTCCCCCCTATAAAATGTGTTAGTTAATGAGGTGTACAGCTGGTCCCTAAGGGAGAGGTATCACAGCCTCGTATTATTTATTTCCCATAAGCTTGTAGCCATTTTGTAATGTTAGCCTTTGTTTTAGCCACCTATTTAAAAGTTTTGAATACAGTCCCATCACAGAGACCCTGGCTGTCCAGTATGCCCATTTGTACCTCTGAGAACAGTAAACTCTCATTATTCAATTTCCACCTCTGAATCACTGCTTTCCTTCCAGGGTCTCTGGATACAACTGCTACCACCATTATATGGTCTTAAAATTCCACCGGAACAATCTTTACTTGTTGAATATTTAGCCATTTTGACACAAAAATGTATTCTATTTTTGATGTGAACTGAGTTCTATCATACATATAAGTGATATCTGGGACAGCAGCTAAACTGCAATAAAGTAGCTCTGCTGTGTAAATGCAGTCTTTTAAGGCCACTGAGTCACAATAGATTTTTTCTCTCTGTCTTTTCTACCCTCCACCTCTAAACTACAATTAAAATCCCCCTCCAGGTAAATCACTCTTGATGTTGCCAGAAACGGTTGTATTTCCTCCAGCATTTCTACTCTCTCTTCCTTACTCTGAGCTGCATATACCCCTATAAAGTGACTGGTTGAATTTGCCAGATACCATCTAAGAGAAGGACTCTTCCAGGTATAACATCTGCCAAATTCTGGAAAGTAAAACACAACCCTGAAAACATGATACCTACACCATCTGCAACTGCTTCCCCAAGTGGCCAGTATGAGGGTCCCCATATCCACTCCCACCTGGCCTGTGACATATGGTCACTTGTTTTAAACCATGTTTCTTGTAAAAAGATAACATCAATCTGATAATTATGCAAAAGAGAAAGTACAGCTTGGTATCTAACCCCAGCCAATAAACTGTATTGTGAACATTTAAAGTTGCAATAGAGAAAGACATAATTATACTGAAGAAAAGGCCCTTCATTTCCTTTTCTTTTCCCTCTTTTTCTCCTTCTTTTCTCCTTTCCCTACTTTCTCAGGTTCTTGCAATAAAGTGTGTGAGGAGGAGGCATCTGAATTCAGGTCCCCCAAGTTTGATCCATCACTGCTAGTTTTTGATAACATTTGAAAAGTGTTTGTCACTTCAGTTTCCACTAGATTAGTTTTCTGTATCCTTAAAATTCTTCTTTTAGGTAAGGGGGCTTTCCATGCGGGAGAGGGGGGTCTCCCTTCCTCAATTCCTGAAGTGAAAGGTAACACTTCTTGTGCAGAGGCCGAGGTGCCTGGTACTACCACCTCAGCTGGGGTTTTCTGCTCTGTCTCCATCTGTGCCATAAGCTCCGGTATAGTCAGGGCTCTGCTACTGTGTAAGGGAGAAGTAGGGTATGCTGCATGACTTTGCAGTGGTGTTCATTTATCTGGGGTGGGTGCTGGATGGGGTTCAGGGGCAGACTTCCAAAATTTGACTCTATGGGCTTTTTTTTGTTTGAGTCTGTTTGATCAACTCACCTGGGTTTACCAGGTTGGGCCTATTGTGAGCTGCCCACAGACACCCCTGAAAAACATGTCCAGATTCATCACATAAGTTACGTTTTGCCATATTGGCGCACTGATGACTGATGTGTCCTATTTCATTACATATACCACAATGTAACGTATCACAATCATTTGCCAAATGAGTTTTTGGCCCACACTTATGGCATGCCTTTGGCCACCCTGCATAATAGCATACCCCTCTATCCCAACCCTGAAATAAAGCTGTTGGGTAGGTGGGTGATCACATCATTAGATGCCTTAGTTTAACTTTAGAAGTCCAGGCCCCAACCAAAAGTTTTCTCTGTCCAGCACAGCCTCTGGTGCACTCAATACCTCATAATGATGCTGCAACCAATAACAATGTTATTAACATGGACCCCCTCATTTCGGAACATGATGGTAATCTGTTTGATAGGCGATTTTGAAAGAGGGATACAAACAAATGGAGACCATAAAGGAGAAAATTTCAATTGCCCATACTTTATCCAAAATTGCTCCAAAGAATGGGGGGAAGGAAAACTAATGTCGAAGGTTTCTTCATCCGACACATGGATCAGGGCATGCACCTCTGATGCCATGAAACACATGGAATCCTTTAATAAAGTGTGCCCTACATAATAGCTGTCTGGATTTATCCCCAGACCCCCCCCTGTAGTTGAGTCACATAAAATCTGAATATCTAGATCATGAAGCTCTTGGGGGAGGGGGTGCCCTGCAGATTGTGCCTTAGGATGGGTCCCTGCATCCCTACCAGGTTCTCTATTAGTTTTAGATCCTGACATGTCGTCTCCCAAATTGTCTTGCTGAAAACCCCCTCAGAAGCCTCTTTGCTGAGACTGAGACTCCACTGGTGCCCCTTCAGGTCATACTTCACCTCTATGCACATTTCCCAGTTCTACTAGGGTCTTTTTGCCTCCCTCTGCAGCTGTCCCTTCCCCCTCTATATCCACTGCTTCCCTCTCCCCAACACAGTTTTGTTCCTCTGTCCCAGGTACCTGTGGGGTAATGGCCCCTCTTTCTGAGTCGTCACAGTTATGCCTGTCATGCCTTTTCTGATTGCCATCCTCTTCTTGCCATTTCTGGATGAGCTCCGATGGAGGCCCAGATTCCTCTGCTTGTGACTCCAAGAATCCCAGATTCTTATCTGGCAGCCAACCGCCTCAGAATGTTTGCTTCCAGTCTGCTTCCCTCAGTGCTTTAAAGGGCTACCAGACCTCTTCCTGTGGAGCCCTTTCTGTATGGTACACTGCCTGGATTAGTTCCTGCACCATCTGTGGTCCAGCTCTGTCCACTCCATAATGCGGCCATGTTGCATCCTGCTCCTGTTGCAGTGGTTCCTTGGGCTGAATCAAGCTAGGCCCAGGCTGTCCAGATTCTCAAACTGTTTTTTCTTGGTTTGAGGTGTGCCACGATGTCTTCCTCCACCTTGTATACCTCTCCTTATCTTCAGCCAGTAAAGTAAACAGAATGGTCCTCCATTTGTCTAGTTCTTTCTGTAATTATGCTTCTGCATGAGCGATGTCATTCTCTGAGGTGCAAGGTACCTCTCTAATGGTTGCATCCATTTCTTCCACATCATATTGTACCAAATCCTCCTCTTAACCTTCTGATTGTTCGGTGTCCACTTCTGATACAGAGGACACCATATCTTCCTCCTCATCCTCCTTATGTTCCATGACTGGGCCGAAGGACAACACCCAGACTGCTGCGCCAAGAATATGTTAGATCCATTTTAAATGCAAAGAAATGACACACCAGTAGGTACACATTTTGCTATGCATCATGGATCATCACCAGACAGCCTGAGATTTAAGGGCATTGATTGGATACCTCCACAAACAACAGGAGGGGAAAGAGCAAACAGACTATTGCAGAAAGGAAGCATGTGGATATTCAAATTGAATAGTGTTAAACTTAATGGTCTTAACAATAGCTGGGATATTAAACCTTTTCTTAAGTAATTTAGGTTTCTCTTCATTGTTTTGGATTAGTGATGGAGCTTCCCAACTGTTCTCCTAGAAACTGCAATGTTATTTTGACCCTTTTATATTCTAAAAATGATATATAAATGTATGCCTCTATATTTAGTCAAGCTTTAATATATGTTATACCTGCTTTGTTTTTTTCACTCCCTTATACTAATCTGTTGTTGTTTCTTTACTTTCAGAGAAGTACCTCCTTTTTTGGACTCCTACCTACCCGGTTGGCACATGCCATTTGGAGATCTGAATTTTGCAGACTTCTTTTTCAGGCTAAGAAAAAGTATAAGTTAATTAAAAAATATAATGAGGAACTTTGTTGTACATAATGATTCCATTTCTTCAAAATGATTTTTTTTATATTGCATTCATCTCTCCTGATAAGTCTATTTAATGTTGTGTTTTTTTTACTGTCTAAATACAAATGGTGAAGGTTTTTACAGTAATTAGCACATTATTCTGCTTGTTTATATGAAACAGTAATTTTGAGATTGCCCTGTTGCTTTAAGGAAATGCCTAACAGTGATGTCAGAACTGTGATCCAACGAGAGAAAGCGTAATTGTGATCCAATAAAATGTACTTAAACTGTATCTGGTCTCAGTATTCTCACCCCCTGGAAGACTCATACAGGAGTCAAGGCGCTAGGTGTACTGCCTGAGAAATGGCTTAAATTTTGGCAAACAAGTAAAAAAACACACTGGTGTTTTAAACCTTAAATCCTTGCCTTATTTGCTTTATTTCTTTATTCACACACCATATACTTGTTTGAATTGATTACTGTGGGGGCTAGCCACCTCCATTACAGTACAGCAATGCCCGTAACTACTGAGGTGTGGTAAAAAGCCTTTTGGTTTTGCTAGACATAATGCCAAATACATGGGTCTGCCATTGAACTGCTAAAACCTGCCAAAAATCTATGATGAAAGGGCAGTGGAAATACAAATGGTCAATTGTTTCAAGATGTGTTAAACAAGAAGGCCTTGGGCAGATGCGTTTCAAAATCTGTTTGTGTTTTTGATTGCTCTTAACATTAATTTTCCCATGGAACCCTAACCAAACTATATATCAACATTTCCAAAGAAAGGCGAGGCTCTCTTAGTGTATCAGTAATAGCATGCTGTACAGGGCTATTATATATGGCAAAAGGCATCACAGAAAAATGGGTAGAAATAATGTAATTTTAGAGGGTTCTCCATCCCATTGTTAAGATAAGTTGCATCGTAATACCCCAACATTTAATATAATCAAAACATAATGACCAATCCAAGGATAGTTTATATTTACATTTATTTTTATGTTGGAAGGTATTTTTCTGCCATTCCAAAAAAAATGTCCTGTAATGTAACCACTGACCATGCTTTCCACTGTAAGTTTACATCCTTTAGTAGAGGCAGTAAAGTCATATAAAAGAAAACAGACCACAAAAAAACAAAGGGTTTACCATACCCACACCCCTTTCTTTCCGAGGTAAATATGTAACTATCCTTTTAATTGGGTTAAGTCTACTACCCCAATGCCTTTTGAAAAAAACATGAGTAGATTGTGGTTTCTCTAGATTGTGGGATGGGGTAGATGTGGCTTAAATATAAAAAGACAGGAATTAAAAATGTCTTGTGCAGATACGCATATTTATCTTTACTTAGAGGCCATTTATTCCAGTTGGAAACTAGTCTCTGATCTTTGGCAATCTGAACATCCCAGTTAAAAGTTTGCATATCCCCAGGACCAAAAAACACACCCAAGATCTTACATGGTTGTGTATGAACATGAATAGCTCCCAAATGTGGAGGGGATATCTCTCCTATGCATGGGGAAAGTGTGGAAATTGGGATACAAACACTCTTGTCTGCATTAACATGAGCCCCAATCATTTTTGAAAGAGTCTGTGCTAAATGGTAGCCATAGATGCCTGACTCTTTGTTCCTAACAGTCAATACTAAATCATCTGCATAAGAAATTGAAGTCACAACTTCCACCCCCAGAGAAGTGATCACAAGTATGCCAGGTGACCTATGCAAAATCTGAACAATAGGATCAGCCCAAATAATATAGGGAAGGAGGCTGAGCGGACAGCCCTGTTGCACCCCTACCATAACCTTTACCTTCCTTCCCAAACACTTATTGTCATAGGTCCTAATAAAGGCCCCACCATAACAGAGCTGTATACATCTAATATAAGTTTGAGGAAACCAATAAAAATGTAAACAGAGCCATAAATAGTCATCTTGAATCCTGTCAAAAGCTTTGGACTGGTCCAGATTGACTAAATAACCTGTTGAGATGGAAAATGTCCCCGATGCATAATTTCTTTAAGAAGCAACAAAGCATCAGAAATTTTGTGACCAGGAATAGAACAGTACTGAGATTCATGTATTATGTCTCCCAGTACCGTAGTTGACCTCAAGCCCAAATGCTTAGCTAAGATTTTAAAATCCACATTTAAGAGAGTGATTTGCCTCCAGTTATTCAAATTAGTTTCAGCTCCTTTTTTGTATAAGAAAGTTAAAAGACCCTCAGACATTTGGTCTGCCATATGAAAAGATTCTAAAAAACCGTGATAAACCAATAGGAGTTCCTGTGGGAACAATTGAAACAGAACTTGATGCAGCTTCCCTGGCAGCCCATCCGATCGAGGGGCTACCTTAGTATGTAGACCAGCAATGACTGTACCAAGTTCCTCTATGGACACAGCCGATATCAATTAAGCCTGCTGAGAGATAGATAACCATGAAACTTC
The DNA here is from genome assembly GCA_016271365.2 of Neoceratodus forsteri. NCBI lineage: Eukaryota > Metazoa > Chordata > Ceratodontiformes > Ceratodontidae > Neoceratodus > Neoceratodus forsteri. The sequence continues at coordinate 802,202,726 of CM057459.1, read as the reverse complement.
CGCAGCAGTCAGAAGCTGATGCAGGTCTGACCGATTTAATTGTAAAGGGCTATTCTGGGTGAACAAAAAACTTTCCATTTCTGTAAGAATGGATTGGTTATCAATCAGTTGAATACCTTGATCATTGATCAAGGACACAATCCTACTTTTGTGCAATCTCGTCCTACAGTCATCAAGTGAATTTGTCTGGTAACTCCTCCCCTTAGTACCAAACCTTTGCTCCAATTCCAGAGTTTTTCATCTATTATATTGTAATGTCAACACGTTATGTTTTGCCTCAGCTAATGCAGCCAAAACATCAGTCCCAGAGTCTGTCTGTTGGGATAATAATTCCAAAAAACAGATCTCATGCGGTTGTAGTCTGTAATATTTGCACTACTCTTTTGTATAGAATGTGATTGAAAGAGGTGGTAATTATGACTTTGGCATCTGTCCACCATTGAATGGTGGAATCGTACAGAAAAAGAACAGACTTTATTTCTTCCAAGACAACCTTCAAATCATGAAGTACTGCTTGGTCCTCCAATAATCCTGCATTAAGGCACCAAATCCCTTTCCCACTAATTCGGAAGGGAGAAGAGGAAACATAAAGGCCTATCAGGGCATGATCAGAGGATTCTATTGGAACAGTTTCCATTTGAAATAAGGGGAGAGATTTGGATGCAAATCAATATGAGTAGACAAAGCCTTTAAAAAGGTATGTGGTGGGCATTTAAAAAGAAAAGCTTGATCATCTAGCAAGGATGCATTTTGAATCATGTTTCTAACAGAAAGTGTATCACTGTAAACCTTGGACCATGGAGAGGTATTATCAGATTTCAACAAGCTTATATTGAAATCACCACCCAACAGTATGGAATGCCTGATATAGAGATACAGTTGAAGTTGTTGTGTGAACTCTACACGTTGAGCCTTTGTCTGCAGAAAATAAACATTTATTAGTTTATAGGACTGACCTTCATAGCCGTTGTCAAGCAATAACACTCTCCCGGGGCAAATATCAACAAATTTATGAACCTGAATGGTGGGATATGTAAACCAACTACCCAGACCACTATATAAAGGTTCACCAATAAACCAGTATGAGCATCCCAGGACCCAATCCCTCTGAACAATAGAAATATTCTGAAGGGAGTGTAACCTATTGTTCTGGAGAAAAAAAACATCACAGATATACCCCTGTAACAGAGAAAAGGTGGTTAGTCTTTTAAAGTCAGACTTGATACTGTTGACATTGAAACAAGCAATCCTGAAGGGAACATGAGAATCAAAAGTTAAGTTGATTGGCTTTCTTTTTTACTGGATCTAGTGATCCGTTTCAGCCTAGGAGGCTTCTCACCATTCAGTGGTGGGGGGGGGAGGGGCAACTGGCTCCATAACCAGCTTGCCAGAGGCATCTGATTCTGCCTCATCCATTTGTTCATCCCACATCAGGAAAGCACTAAATCTATTAGACAATGACAGTTCCTCAGCAATGGGTATGTTCAGTGAACCACCAGTAAGAGTTCCAGGTGCAGTTGAGGGATCCTGTAAAAGTTTGAAATCATGTGGGACAGTAACATCAAGAAGTAGGGGAAGTGGGGGGCAGTGGGTATCCCCACTGGTACTGGATCAATTACAGCAGCCATCTGTATAGATGTGGGTGGCAGATCAGCTATTTCCACCAAGACAGTAATCTCAGGAGGGGGGCCAGAGTCCTGTCCATCAGGCTGAGGATGTGGAGTTGATCTTAGAAATGGAGATGGGGGGGGTTGCAGCTCTGAAATGTTGCTTAGCTGTATGCAAATAAAAGTCTTGCTCAGTATCATCCTTAAAATTCTGAGCAGCCTATGGACAGGAACCAAAATCATGCTTATCATCACCCATAGGTTACAAATTGGGGGCACAGTGCAGAAGTGCACGGTATGACCAACCCCCCACACTGGAAACATTTCATTGCTGTATAATCGGTGTTGAGGTGTGACAAAGATCCACAACTGTAACAGATTTGGGGCTGACCCTGATAGAAGAGTATACCCCTATCCCTTCCAAGGAAGAAGCAATTTGTTAAATGATGAAGCCCAGCCTCAGATTGTTTCAACTTTATTCAAAATGTCCATCCCCCAGTCCAAAATTCATTGTAACCCATAATGGGTGAGGGGATCCCCTGAATATCACACTGCTTCTGTAGCCAAAAGATGATATCATTTATACTAACTCCCTCATTCCTGAACAATAAGGTAGCTGTCTTGATGGTGGGTTTTGTAATAGGGATTGCAATGTAATCCTGCAAGAGTGAGGTGTTTCTGACGTCAGCATAATGTCTCCAAAATATATCAAGTAATGAGCTTGTACAAAAGCTAATTTCAAAATTAACATCACCAGGCGCATGGATAAATGCATAGATTTCTGCAGGGGTAAAACGGAGGGAATCTCAAATGAAGGTCTTCCCCAAATAAATCCTATCAGGCAGTGAATCTCTATCCCCCTTAAACTGTAAACAAACTACAAATTGTCATTTTGCAGCCTCCACAGGTTTTTTGAATAAGTTCGAATAACTAGCTTTGGTAAGGGTAATAGAATCAAGCTGTGACTGTTCAACCTGTGTTGTATTTGTGTCCCCCAATAAAGGTTGCAATTCCCCCAAGGTAGAAACCAACCTACTTTCAGATGTGAGCCCGGAATTGTTGCTGTCAGTTTCAGCCTCCTCCACAAGATCCAAGGGTGTGCATGAAGGAGCCTCTGTGTCCAATGCCCCATCTGCTGCCATTATCGCAGCTACAGGAATACATGTGTCAGCCGGCTGCTGCGGTAAATCACTAAGTGGCGCAGCTACTGAGTGAGAGCCCTACTGATCTTGTTGTGAAAGTCCCAATAATTTATCCAAACCCAAACTCCACTGTCCCTGAAGTGGGGGAATCAAATCTTCAGTCTCAGGCAACGCACAACAGGAGGTAAACCTAGAAGTGGGATGGCAGGATCGGGAATCCAGTGACCATTTGAAAAAAGCCAACCTGCCTGTTGCAAGGCAGTAACAGACACCCATTCTGGTTCTGTGGCAAGATCATCTGGTAGGGCTAGAGAGAGAGGTGGCTCAATACTAGTGACAGAAGCAGTAGCAGAAATACTATCAGAAGGGGAAAACATTTAATTTTTTACCCATAAAAGACTATAGGCTGATCTGGGAATGCTTTCTTTTCTTCTCCACCTTAAGCAATGATTTTGATGCCTGAAATTCATTTTCTGCCTCCTGAATCATAGAAACCTAGAAACATAAATGTTGACAGCAGATAAGGACCACAAGGCCCATCCAGTCTGCCCATGTCTTTTTCTGCCTTATGAATGTGCCATCGGCCTTTGCTCTGTCAATGGCCTATCTATTCATACTCATCTGTATTGCTCCCTTATGCCTATCCCATGCCTGTTTGAAGCCCTGCACTGTATTCATATCTACCACTTCCTGAGGTGGGCCATTCCATGCATCCACCACCCTTTCTGTGAAAAAGAACTTCCTCACATTACCCCTTAACGGCCTCCCTATAATCTCAAGCTGTGTCCTCTTGTCCTGCTATTTTTCTTATATTGAAACATGTTAGACTCTTTCACCTTGTTAAGCCCTTAAGGTGTTTGAATGTTTCAATCATATCACCTCACTTCCTCCTTTGCTCTAGGGTATACATATTGAGCTCTGTTAATCTGTCCTCATATGTTTTCTGATGCAGTCCCTGTACCATTTTGGTTACCCTTCTCTGGACTGCCTCAATTTGGTTAATGCCCTTGTGAAGGTATGGCTTCCAGTACTGAATGCACTACTCCAAATGGGGCCTAACCAGTGCCTTCAGTACTGCACGCAGTACTCCAGATGGAGCCTAACCAGTGCCTTGTAAAAAGGGATTATTACCTCCCTTTTCCAGCTTGTGATACCCCTACTAATACTCTCCAACATCCCCTCTAGCCTTACCTCCTGCTTTAGTGGTTCAATTCCTGTTCTAAAACCTCTTCCTTTGACATTCCAAAATCCTCCAACATCTCTTGCGATCTTCATCCCTCCCTGCGACAATGCAGCTGGAGGGGGTCAACAATAGTTTATAGGCAGTATAGCACAGTGGTCTAAGGCTCTGAGCTGCAAATTTGGTGACATCCAGCAGACCAGACCTGGGTTTGAATCCCACAGCTTCCACTTGTATACTGTGTGGCCCTGAGCAAGTCACTTAACCTCCTTGTGCTCCCAGGCCGCTCCTGTAAAAAAGCTTCCAGCTTAGTGTGCTATACCTGGTTAAACAACTAAATAAAAAAAAATAAAAAATTGCTAGTTCTAGCGCTGGGTTTTCAAGATCCATAGGTTCATGCAGCTCCATCATCTGCTCCCGCCAAAATCAAAATGGGTTCATCCATGACTCGCAAAGAGGCCACAGTACCCCCTACCACAAAAGCAGGGGAATTTCCTTGGTTCCCTGGCCTAATTTCCCCCATTCACTAAAAATATCACCAACAGCTTAATCTGGTTCAATGTCAGTTGGCATTCATCTGTATCTCCCTCCCTCCAGACAAGGCTGAAAATAGGCAGAATTGTCTAGTCCTCCTTTCCCAGTCAAAAAAAATATAGATATGGTCAGGGAATGCTTAGATAAGAAGAGTGTTCAAATTCAAATGTTAGCAGATTTCTATGGATATTGATGACAGAATCCACTTCCCAAATATTCCTGATATTCAGATCATTCAGTGTTCAGGATTCAGATTGATCCACACCCCTAGTCACTACCGTGGAATCCTCTTAAGCTTTACCTGAACATTAAGCTTCCAAAATTCATTCCTTGAAATATATATATATATATATATATATATATATATATATATATATATATACACTGTATATATATATTCTTTGCAAAAACTGTCTCATCCTCCTGTTAGTGTTCAACATAACACAACTAAAATAGGGAAATGTGCATTAGAGTTTCAAACCCTAACTTCCAACTCCCACCCCCAAGCAGCAAAGGGACAAGACTACACAAGCAACCACAGACAGCCACCATCAGGTAAAACAAATAACATAAATCTACTTCCATATGACACAAAATGCAGTAGCACTGATATGTTACCTTCACAGATTTGTATCTGTGGTACGTGGTTCCATGTCATAATAGCAATCACAAAATAGTGATTGCTAGTATGGTGAGTGTATATTGCTGAAAAGTAAATTGGTGATATACATTCCAGGGCGACATGACATCCAGACATCCACCCCCTGCACCTCCCCTTAAAAAGGATTCTCAACTCCAGGGGGATGCAGGTTAGGCGAAGGGGCAATATCCCTGCATCGGGATAAAATTAAGTGCTGCAGCCATGGGCAGTGGCACAGGTTTCCTACATCAAGTCCAGAACCCTATACCTGCCGCACCTGAGCTAGCCACCCACACCACCACACCACACAGCTAGCTCAGCAGAACCAGGTACAGCAGTCCCCCAAAACCCTTTCCCTGTCTCTCCCCTTCCCCTCACTATCCCCCCTTCCTGTCACCCTGCAGTACACTTGTGGTCACGTAGTATCGCTATCCTTCTAGGGTAGCCCAGGAGGAAAGGGTTGAATATGAGTCGCCATTTTGAGCATCACTCATATTCAGTTGCCATCCTCACTGGATACTGTGGTATGTACATCGCAAGGCATACATATTCATTTCAGCAGATAGAAATCCACAATACTAAAATCACAACACTGATTCTAAGAGCAGAAGCACATGTCCCTGCAACCATAAATACAAATCCATGATACTCAAATTAGAAAAAATATTTTCTCTGCAGAAGCACAAGCCACCATGGGGCCAGCATTTATGTACCCAGAAGTACATAAGAGTTATCTCCGAGCTGCAGTACACTTTTGTCCCCTCGGGGTAATTACAGGGGAAGCAATGCAGTGACCATCTTGTTTTAGCTATTTGTTAGAGAGTACCACAGAGCTGTAGTGCACCAGGTTCATTTTGCCAATCTTAAATGCTGTGCTGCAAATCAAAACTTGAGACCCAGGAGACCGAATATCGAAATATCCCAGGGTTGGAAACTTGGCTTTTCCCCCCTTCCCCTCTGGCGTCTCAAACAGCCGCTCCTTAAAATCACTTTAAGCTTACCAGTTACTTATATTTTCTCCTGTTTTCCACTTTCACCCTCAGATTGAAGAAGCTTTCTCGGCAGCTCCCCGAGGGTCCATGAGGGCTCAGGATGCCCTCCCCCAACCCCCAAACCACAGGTACGGCAGTCAGCAATTTTGGAGATCTGTGGACCCTGCTCAGTGCTCGGAAGGTAGAAGGCCCCGCTGTCGCTGCACTCCAGCTCCCCACCGCCCCCACCACCACCCTTGGTCATCACTGCATTATATAGCTAGTGACACATGACCTTCGAAAATCAATCAGTCCATTTCTCCATCTGCAAGCTATCAATTTTCACCACTAGTGGCCACTGCAATTTCCAAAAAATTCCACCCAAATTGCAGCTATCAAGCTCCATCTAGTAGCCACTAAATTTCCAAAAACATTTTGACCATGTCACTCTCAGCTCTTCTGGTTCTTGCTCTGCACTCTTGCATGCTATTGCAATCCCTCCCCTCGCTCTCCGATATCACCACCCCCCATCTCTGTCTACCTTCACCTACCCTCCCCTCAGCCCCAAACCACCCCACTTTGAAACCCCCTTCCCTCTCTCCCTGGCACATCACCTCAATTCAATCCACGATCCTTCCTCCCCCAGGCAGCGAATCCCCTTCCTTCCCACCTCAACCCTCCCCTACTGTTCACCCTTCCTGCTCAAATTACACATGCTAAACCTAGAGTCCTTTCTCCAGTGCCTAAACTTGTGTGCTCCACCCACAAGGCACTCAGATAGTAGACACAAGCAGCACACCCACCTCTCCTTACCCCTGCTACTCCTACTCCTGGCAGGTGACATACATCCTAACCCAGGCCCTACAGCAACAAAAGTTTCCATAGTGTCACCTGCCCCCCAACTCAGTTTCTCACCAAACTCACTCCCAAACAGTTTCTCACCAAATTCGCTCCCAAAGGGCCTCTGCATATTCCACATAAACGCCAGGAGCCTTCTCCCCAAATTAGACGCCCTCTCTGTCTAGTCAGTACAGTACAAACCGGACATACTTTGTATCACAGAGACTTGGCTCTCAGCCAAAATCTACAACCCCTCACTCACCATCCCAAACGATGTCTTGATCTTGCAGGACCATGGCAAGCGAGGCGGGGGGGGGGGTAGCGCTGTATATTAGACACTCCATTAAGTGCACGGTTACTTTCAAAGAATTGTGCCCATCCTCCCATGAATCTTTAGTCGCCCACCTATCCTTCCCCTCATCTACCCCTCTTTACATAGGTGTTCTATATACCCCTCCTAAGCCATCACCCGACTTGCTCATCTCAGCCATCTCCTCCATCTCTTCAACCACTTCAAATGGTGAACTTATTCTACTAGGCGATTTCAACCTAAACTGGCTCTTCTCCTCCACAAAACCAGCAGCCCTGAGGATTGAAGCTCTAAATCTCACCCAGATAATCCAGGAACCCACCCACCTAAACCACTGATCACAAAAACACACCCTTCTTGACTGGATTCTAACCTCCCACCCCCACAGGATCACCACCTCTGGTATCCTTTCTGATGGCCTAAGTGACCACTGCATAACCTATTGTATCTGGAAAATCCACTCACTCCACTCTGGACCCAAATTCATCGTAACCCGCCCCCTACACCTCCTTGATGAATCCGCCCTTCAACGTGACCTGTCAAACACAGACTGGCTCCCAGTACTTACCTCACATGACGTCGACTCCACCCTCACCCACTTCCGCAGTATCTTCTTAAGCATATGGGACTGCCATGCTCCGCTCAGGGAAGCCAGAGTTAGGAAATATCACCACCCCTGGATCACAGCTGACCTCATCTCCTTGTGTCACATCAGAGACAGGCCTGGAGGCGTTATAAAACCTCTCTAGCATCCAGTGACCTCCTATCATACAAAATTCTTAGAAACAACTGCACTAAAGCTATTCGACAATCTAAGGTCCAGTATTTTAAGGCCCAACTGGCCGCTCACCAAGCCTCCCCGGAGTCCTTCTAGAAGGCGATAAACTCCCTTATCAACCCACACACCAAGCAAGCCAGCCCTAGCCTAAACATTGACGGCAAAATAGCCTCCGATCCTGCCATAGTCTCCGAACTCTTCAACTCTTTCTTCATCTCCTGCGCCATGCCAGACTCACCCCCCCAACCTCCTCCTCAAATCCCTCACCCACATACCACGGCTTACACTTTCCCCCTTTCACACCCCTGGAAGTCTACACTACTCTCACCTCTCTGAACCAGTCAAAATCCAGCCCGGACGGCTTGCATCACAGCCTGCTCCGCATCTCTGCAGCGGCCATAGTTGCACCCATAACCCACATATTAAACCTCTCAGTTGACACTGCCACAGTCCCCTCCACCTGGAAATTTGCAAAAATCCTACCTCTCCATAAAGGTGGTGACCCCACCCTCCCAGGAAATTATAGACCCATCTCCCTCCTCCCATCCCTTGCCAAGATCCAAGAATCCCCCATGCTATCAAAATTGTCCCCCTTCCTCTCTACTAACGGGTCCCTCTTCCCTTTTCAATCAGGTTTCAGAAAATCTCATTCTACTACCACCGCCTTACTATGAGTAACCGACACCATTCTCTCCGCCATGGACACCGGGCAAACCACTACTGCCATTTTCATTGACCTGGCTAAAGCTTTTGATTCGGTCTCCCACCCTCTACTGCTGGGCAAATTGAGCTCTTTCGGCCTTGCCAAACCAGCCATAAACTGGTTCCATTCCTACCTCCAGAACAGGATGCAGCAAGTACAAATAGGAGACACCCTCTCCACACCTCGACCCATCCTCGCGGGCATCCCCCAAGGCTCCACCCTTGGCCCCATCCTTTTCTCCCTATTTATAAATGACCTCCCCTCAGCCTGTCTCACCTCCGACGTGCGCCTATATGCTGATGATACCATTATCTACGCCTCAGACCCCTTCCATGTCAGTGTTCACCCAAACCTCCAAAGCGATTTCAACCGAGTACAAGCCTGGCTTCTGAAAAATCAGTTAAAACTCAATGGAAAAAAAAACTGTCTCCATGGTATTTGGCACAAGACAAAAACTCGCCTCCCTCCCTGCCCCCCCGATCTCCACCCTGGATGAATTACCCCTTGAGTATGTACCCACTTTTAAGTACCTGGGTGTCTGGCTGGACTCAAATCTCAACTTCTCCACCCACGTCGACGCCATCTGCACTAAACTCCGGCCCAAACTTGCCACCCTCTACCACCACAAAGACTGCCTCCCCCTCCCTACTCGGAGTGGACTCATAAGAAAAACCATCCTACCAGCACTGGACTACACAGACATCATTTACGGCACATCCCCTTCCTCCTCCCTTGCTAAACTCGACGTTCTTCTAAACTCCTTCATGCGCTTCACCACTGCTTCCCCCCCACTCGCTCATCATTGCCAACTATTCTCATCTCTATCTCTGATGCCACTCTCACATAGGTGGACCACCCACAGCGCTTCACTCATAGCTAAATATTGGCTCCGCTCCTTTCCCCTCTACCTCTCCACCCGCCTCTCTAAGCCAACCCCACTGGCTACTCACTTCGCCATAGACACACACGTACCTTCCACCTCTCACGCCCCCTCTCAGCCTCTGTGCAAGCTGCCTTTTCCTACCAGCTCCCACTCCAATGGAACAACCTCCCACCCAATCTCCACCTGGCCCCCCTCCCTAACAGCCTTTAAACAGCTCCTCAGGTTTCTCCATCCCACTGTCTGCCACAGCTGTGCACCCAAATCCCTCCTTACCCAGACCTAGCACTACCCTCAGTAGTCTCGCCAGGTTTTTTTTTGTTAATCCACTACTGTAAATATGTTATGACACGCACTTGTAAATTAATGTAATATGGTCTAGAAATGTAATGAAAAGATTTTTTCAACTCTGCTGTTTTAAACTAAAGTGAAACCTCACTACCAAACTCTAAATGTAATGTTCTAATACTGTATTATTTGCCTGTTACTAGAAATTTGCTGTATCTCTCTGTCTCCCAGCTTGTACTACTAGTACCCGGGTCGCACCTGGAAACGAGCCTCGGCTCAGTGTGCCTTTCCTGGTCACCAAATTTTAAATAAATAAATTGTAAGACATAAACACTGTCCTGGCTGAGGAAGTGCAGGCCACTGAGGGGCCTGCATTCCTGCAGCTGCAGATGTAAGGCATAAAGACTGACCCCTGACTGTAGAAGTGCAGGCACAACAAAATTAATTCCTGTACACTCAAGCAGACTTAATAGACCATAAGACCTGTATCTGTTGGCAAATTTGTACAGTATGTTCATATGTAAATTCATGATATAACATTGTAACGGTACTTCTACCTGAAGAAGTGCAGACCCATGAGGGGCTTATAACTTTTCTGCCACAAGTGGAAGACATACACACAGACTTCTGGCTGCAGAAACACAGGCCTCTGTGGGGCCTGCACTTATGCAGCCGCATATAGAAAACTATGCAGTAGGGGCTTCATCTATGTAGTGACCTAGCACCTGCTTTTAGGCCAGCAAAAAGTAGCTGTTTTATCTTAATATGAACTTTAAAAGGTATTATTTTATTTTTTCAGGGAACGTGCTAGCCCCTACACTAGACTGCTACTCCCATGACAAATTTCTAGATCCAGCACTGAAACCATGATACCCACATTTAAACAGTACTTCTGTATGCAGAAGCACAGGTTCCCATAAGATCTGCATTTCTATAGCCACAGGTACTTATGCATGATGTACAACCTACACACACAGTTGTGACTTCCAAATCAGAGCATTTCTACAGCCACAGATACATAAACAAGATACAAGAAAGAGTGCATTGTACTGTAATAACTGCACTCCTAGGGATGTTGCTTGGCATGAGGCCACAGGCCAAGTGTTGGCTGCCCCTGGGAGTGTGGTTATCACAGTACAATGCACTCCTTCAGAGTGTCTTGTTGTGCTTATAAAATATTTATGTAGGCATATTTTCAGAAAAAGAGGAAAATAAAAAACACAATTATAAAAACAGGTTGGGGAAAAAAACATCAAATAGTCCCTCTGCCAATGGATGCCAACAGATCCTATCAGGTCAGTAGGTGGTAGTATCTGTTTGACTTGTTGGTACCCTCCTATCTTTTATTTTTGGGTTCATTTTTTATACTGGTTTGTTTGACCCTGTTTCCCCTTCCTTTACTGCTGAGTTTTGAGAAGTGAGGAGAAGGTGACATGTGATCATTGTGGTAAATGGCACCATGGCAATTTTTTTTAACAGCTTGTTTTACAGAACATGACTACTGTATCTATGTAGTGTGTTTTACACTTCATGTGAATGGGCAGGTGGGTGACTGGACTGACATTTCAGAAACAGATAGGCTGGTAAATAACAAACTCAAACAGTGCTATAGGTTGCATAAGGAGAGAACGGGATTCCAAACTGTGCTAGCCACCAGCACACTTCCATCTGTGGTAGAATGTTTCATAAACATATGAGTTCAGGCAGGGTAGGTCTGCAGTGCAAACAAGCAAGCTGAGCAGAGCAGTTGTCAAAGTTACATGGTACAGTATGTGTATTCTTATAAAAGCAAAGTAACAGGTGCCATTTTTTCAAAGTAATAATATTAGCATCCTGACAATCAGATTGGGTGGGAGAAGAGAACAGTCACATCACTGGGGGGACTGAACTGAAAAACCATAGAAAAAATGGGGACTGCTAAAAATTTTAAAATACTAAATAGAATACCAATTAGTGAATCCTTGAGCCACAGTTCTGTGATTAGACGTTTTAGTGAACCTAGTTATTTATAGTGCATTGTACTCCTACAGTGCACTATAAATAACCAATTAGATGTCAGTATTTATGCCAGCTATTTTCTAAAAATCCACAAAGGTAGCACATCAGTGCTAATGCATTTGTGTCATCTGGAAAGAGTTGCATATGGTTACTCTTACCTGAAGATGGCTGCCAGCAACTGCTACTGTTGTCGTGTCCTTTTGCTTCTTGGGGAGGGGAGAGAGTTAAGGTTTAAAACCCTAATGTCACATTTGCTTATTTTTATGATGTTGAGTTGGGCCCTAACTGGTGCATCAATGCAGTTTTTTGCAAAGAATTTCCTTCTTTCTGAGATAACTGAATAATATCCTCATTCATGCAGATCCCTTCAAGACCTGCAATACATAGATACATAGATACATAGACAGTGTCAGCAGATAAGGGCCTATGGCCCATCCAGTCTGCCCATTTGAGCTTGTAAGTTCAGTTTATGTTTTCCTAGAAGTCTGTTGCCCCTTACCCTTGACCTCCAGAATTCCTTTATGTCTATCCCATGCATTCTTAAATCCCGTGATTGTTTCAGCCCCCACCACTTCCTCTGGCAGGGTGTTCCACTTGTCCACCACCCGTTCTGTGAAGAAATTCTTCCTCATGTTTCCTCTAGATCGTCCTCCCTCCAACTTCATCCCATGCCTCTAGTCCTGGAAAATCTTTTTCGCTTAAAAATAGTGTATTCCTGCACCCTGTTCCTCCCTGTGAGATACTTGTATCTCTCATATCCCTCTCTCCCTCCTCTCCTCCAGGAGTACATGTTCAGTTCCTTCAACCTGTCTTCATAGGACTTGTGATGCAATCCATGCACCATCTTTGTTGCCCTCCTCTGAACCTTCTCTACCCTGTCTATGTCCTTACATAGGTATGGTCTCCAGAACTGTATACTGTACTCCAGGTGGGGCCTCACTAGTGTCTTGTATAGTGGAATTATGACCTCCCTTTTCCTGCTGGTGATGCCCCTGCCTATACATCCCAGCATCCTATTTGCTTTACCTGCTGCCTTGTCACACTGTTTCCCTACTTTGAGGTCATCAGAGATGATAACCCTAAGATCCCTTTCTTGCTTGGTGCATGCTATATCCTCACCCCCCCAACTGATATATTGTGCCAGGGTTTTTGTGCCCCATATGCATTATCTTGCACTTCTTTGCATTGAATTTCAACTGCCAAACCCCTGACCATTCTTCAAGTTTCTGCAAGGTCCCTTCTCATTCTGTCTACGCCCTCTGGCGTGTCTACTCTGTTACAGAGCTTTGTGTCATTAGTGAACAGTGAAATTCTGCCTTCTAGGTCCTATGCAATGTCACTGATGAAGATGTTACTCTTACCAATAACATATGAAGACATAAAGGGCCCTCTAGGTGCTACACCAAGGGAAGAGTCCATCTGACTGTGGAAGTGCAGGATCCTCCAGGCCCTGCACTTCCATGTGGCAATTAATGTCAAGAATTTGTGGGGCTTTTGGGGGGGCTGTGACACCATGTGGAGATCTGGGCCCCAATGTTTCCATGTGGCTACAGATACAGACATGCAGGGAAAGAGTACCTCTGTCTCCTGAAGTACAGGGCACTCTGGCAGCCATGGGTACAGAGCTGCAGGGCTTTATGCCAAGAGAAGATTTCTCTTCACTATATGGCACTTGGGCCCAGGCAGGCAACCCTGCACCTTCTGAGGCCAGGGGGTGGTGCCACATGACAGCACCATCCTCCCAACCTCCGCCCCTCCTGCTGGCTTACTAAACTCAAGCCAAAACTCAGTTCACTGGCATAGGATTACATAGCACTATGTGCTGTGGTTAACACTGGGACTATACAGAATATTTGTTTTTTACATTTTGACCCCAACATTTTCTAGTTAATCATTTTATGACACCCTCTTATAAACATGACATTCAGTCTTTATAGAATAGTTGTGAAAACATCATTTTACACCACAACTGTGAAAATACATTTCATTTAGGATTTGAAAAATGTCACCTGTCACATTTATGAGGTGGTTTTTAAAAAAATGTTGAAAATTTGGAGTCAAAGTATTGATAATTACTAGAGTTATGAACAAGCATGGAATATTTCAATGCGCTTTCATAACTTTGTTAATATTTTGATGCCAGATTTTGAACACAGTATTCTTATGGGCCCATGTCATGAACCCAGTAAGTGAAAATGTCAACAAGGGTCAGTTTTCTTTTTCTACGGTTGGACCGGAGCCAACACTGTGGAACTTTATATAGTATAGTTTGCAGCCCTTAAGTATATAATTCTTGGGAATACACAGGAACTGCTTCAGGGAAGAAGACTTTCAAATTCAGTCTCAAGAGCTATTTGTAAGATTTTTGGCCAGAGGTTATGATATGGAAACAGAAGAAGGCAGCATAGGATAGCAGAGTGTACGTTTACTGCTCGCTGCATTCATAGTACACAGTTTTTGAGCATTCTTTCCTGTTTTTCTTACTCATAGCATACATTGCAGCAGTAAAGAGAACAATTAAACACAACAGTAAAAAAGGCAATCAACATTGGCTTAAAAAAAACAGTTAGCACTTTACTTTAGTTCAGAAAAAAAACACATATTTAATTTCTAAGACAGTGCAGAATAATAGAGTGCTAATGTGAGCCATCGACCCATACAGTCACTGAGCAGCTCAAACTAGTATTGTCTTAGCCACCACACTGCATTGCTTCAGAAATTATTTTTTTTTATTAAGCTAAAATAAAGTGCTAATCGTTTCTTAAACCTGATGCTCAGTGCCATTTTTTTCTTCTGTTGTGTTTAATGTTACAGATGTGGGTAGTTACTGTACATGCACTGTTTGTTCCTAACTGTGAAACTGTAATAGAACTTTGTTGCAGTCTTTATAAAAAGGCTTGAAATCAGAAAAAAAGGACTGCATCTCAAGAATTTCCTAAGAATGTGATTTGTAGCCTTTGCTGTTCATCTTGTTACTGTTGGCTAGTCTCATGAACGACACATGTATCCATGCAGAAAATTGTCTTGTTGCCATAATGACCTTTAGCTAAATCTGTCTTTACTTTCGTCATAAGTATACATAGAAACATAGACTTTGACGGCAGATAAGGACCACTAGGCCCATCTAGTCTGCCCATTTCCCTACCTACAGGATAGGCCGCAGATCCTAGTTAACCAACAGCCTATTTCTTCCTACCCCCCACAAGAATTGCCTTATGTCTGTCCCATGCATTCTTGAATTCTCCCACAGTTCTAGACCCCACAACCTCCTCAGGAAGGCTGTTCCATGCATCCACTACCCTCTCTGTGAAATAATGCTTTCTCACATTGCCCCTGAACCGCCCTCCTTCTATCTTTAAATTGTGTCCCCTTGTTCTTGCAAGTCTCTTTTTCTGAAAGATGCTACCCTCTTGGACTTTGTTGATTCCACTGAGGTACTTAAAGTTTCTATCATGTCCCCCCTCTCCCTTCTTTCCTCAAGGGTACACATATTAAGCTCCTTTAGTCTCTCCTCATATGGCTTCTCTTGCAGACCCTGCACCATTTTAGTTGCCCTCCTCTGGACTGCCTCTACCCTGTCTATGTCCTTGCGGAGATGGGGTCTCCAGAACTGGACACAGTACTCCAGATGGGGTCTCACCAACTGTCTGTACAGAGGGATAACAACTTCCTGTTTTCTGCTGATGATGCCTCTCCCTATACATCCCAGTATACCCCCAGCCCTCCCTACTGCCTTCTCACATTGCTTACTAACCTTAAGGTCATCTGATATGATTAGCCCCAGGTCCCTTTCCTTTTTTGTTGTTGTTACTACCTCCCCACCCATTGTGTATTCTTCCCCTGGGTTCTTGTTTCCCAGGTGCATTATTTTGCACTTCTTTGCATTGAATCCTAGCTGCCATACTTCTGACCATTCCTCCAACCTTGCCAAGTCCCTTTTCATCCTTTCCACGCCTCCTTGTGTATCAACCCTGTTGCAGATCTTTGTGTCATCTGCAAAAAGGCATACTTTTCCTTCCAGTCCCTCTGCAATGTCACGGATGAAGACATTAAAAAGGACTGGGCCCAATACTGAACCCTACGTTGCCCCACTAGTAACCCCCTTTCTTCAAGAGTGGACTCCATTTACAATTACCTTCTGTGTCCTGTTGTCCAGCCAATGTTTTACCCAGGCTACCACCCTGGGTCCCACTCCCAGGCTGGTTAATTTGACTATTAATCTTTTGTGTGGGACTGTGTCAAATGCCTTGCTAAGTCTAGGTGTAGGCCATGTCCACAGCCCCTCCCTAGTCTACTACTTTGGTCACCCAGTCAAAGAAATCTATTAGACTGTGTGACATGACCTTCCGCCTGTGAACCCATGCTGCCTTGGGTCCTGTGCTCCACTGGCCTGTAAGTACTCAACTATTCTTTTATTCAGAAGTGACTCCATCACTTTCCTACCACAGAGGTCAGACTGACAGGTCTGTAGTTTCCTGCCTCTGTCTTGGTCCCACTTTGTGAAGGGAATCACATCCGCCTTCCTCCAGTCCTCAGGTACCACACCATCCTCCCAGTTTATTAAAAGAGTAGCCACTGGTTTCACTAGTTCCTCCCTTAATTCTTTTAGAATTCTGGGTGAATTCCATCAGGACCCATTGCTTTGTCCACCTTCAGTTTTAGGAGTTCTTGCAGAACCCTTTCTTCTGTGAAAGGACTGGGATCGACCCCCCTATCAAGAGTGCTTCTGTTAATTGGATTAGGCACTTCCCCCTCCTCTTTTGTGAATACTGAGCAGAAATATTCGTTCAGTATTCCTGCTTTTTCACTGTCCCCCTCTGTCCACCCACTGTTCATTCTATTCAGCCTCACTATCCCTCCCTTTGTCTTTCTACGCTCGCTGATGTACCTATAAAAGGTTTTATCCCCCTTCTTAACTGAGTTGGCTATCTTTTCCTCAGTTTGGGCCTTTGCTATTCTGACCTCCCTCCCTGCTTCCTTCTGCCTTAACTGGTACAGCTCTCTGTTCTGCTCCTTCTGTGTTTCCTTATATTTCCAGAATGCTATCTTTTTCTTCCTGACTTTCACAGCCACCTCTTTTGAGAACCATAGTGGCTTTTTCTTTTGTTTTGATTTGTTTATTTGCTTCACACAAAGGCTTGTTGCCTCTGTGATGGCAGTTTTGATAATTCCCCATTGTTGCTCCACACCTCCTTCTAGCCTGTTTGCTAGTGCTTTTCTGAGGCACTCTCCCATCTTGCCAAAGTCAGCCCTCCTAAAGTCCAGTACCCTCACTTTTGTATGGCTTGACTCTGTAGCTGAGTTTAACGTGAACCACACTGTTTGATGGTCACTTGTCCCCAGATGGCAACCCACTTCTAGATCTGAGATCCTCTCACTGCCCCCATTTGAGAGTACGAGGTCTAACATTGCTCCCTCACGAGTGGGTTCTGAAACTAGCTGTCTAATGCCTGCCACCTGTAGGGCATCAAGAATGGCCCTGCATTTGGATGTGGCTGCAGCAAATGTGCTCCAATTAACATCTGGCATATTCAGGTCTCCCATCAACAGTATCTCCCCTTTATCTGCCATTCTAAGAATGCCTTCTATCATATCCTTGTCCATTCCTTCCCCCTGACATGTGGATCTGTACACAACCCCTGTGCAGATTGTGGTGCCTTTCCAGTCTCCAAGGTGACCCACAGTGCCTCCTCTCCTCCTGTTTACTCTTTTGTTCAGTTGCTTTTATCCCTTCTTTTACATGAGAGCTACTCCTCCCCTCTTCTCCCCTGCCTGTCTCTCCTGTAGGTTATGTACCCTGGTATGTTAACATCCCAGTCATGGTTCTCTGTGTACCATGTTTCTGTGACTCGATATCCAGGCATCCCTCTTCCATTAAGGCCATCAGCTCAGGGCTTGTTGCCCAGACTATGGGCATTGGTACTCATTACCCTCCATTTCCTGATGGCCTTACTCCCTTTTGCCCCATCCCTGTCCTTCTTGCCTTTGTCACTTTCTCCATTTACCCCAGGCCTTCTCCCTATCGACACCTCTATGTTGGTGTTTGCCACACTTACTACCATGATTATTTGGGGGGGCTAGGATTTTCCTGCTCCTTTCCAGTGCCTCCCCCCTTGGCTAGTTTAAAAGCTTGCCAATGAAGCATTTAAACCTATCACCTAGGATCCTGGTTCCCCTCCCGGACAGATGCAGCCCATCATGCCAGTATAGGCTTGCATCACTCCAGGTGGACCCCCAGTCCCCAATGAAGCCAAATCCCTGTGCTCCACACCAGTTTTGACCACTGATTGAATCCCATGGTGCAGAACACCCTAGCCTCTCCTATGCCATAGATGTAGCACCTCCAGAAAGGTTACCGTGTGTGCTACTTGACTAAGCCCCTCCCCAATTCACAAACTCTTCCTGCACTTCTCTAATCCTTTCTTAGCCAGGTCATTTGTCCCTAGGTGGACAATGACATCCAGCTCCCTCCCCTGTGCAGCTGCTCCGGCAATCCTGAGGATTCGCTCCTTGTCCCTCCAAGCCATGGCACCAGGCAGGCACCTTACCTCCCTCTCCCCTTCCTCCCCCAGTTCTACCTTCCTAACAGTGGAGTACCCCACCAGGAGTTGTTTCCTTCCCCTGCAGGGTCCCCTGCCACCCTCCTGTGGATCTCCTTTGTGGAGGTTCCCAGCATCCTCCTTGGTCTCCACTGTGGGTGCCTGCATAGAGGAACCACACTTTGCCAGAATGGCATAGGAATTGTGGAGAGGTACAACTGGAGGGATGCACCTCTGTTCCACCACCCTCACCCTCCCTGAGCCCACTGTGGTCCAACCGCTGTACTGTACCCAAGAATGAAAAGAATACTGATTGTGTAGCTGGCCCAGTGGTGTGCAGGACTGAGGCACCATTCTGCTTTCTGGTGACCAGTATTCACTGTGCGAGCGGGTCACCAGGGGCCAGCCATCGTGTGAGAAGATCGAGTGTCCAGAGGACAGCTCTCCTGTCCTGAGGGGAGAGGGACACAGAGGCTGGCGCACCTCTGATACCTAGTGGTGGCTGGGTTTTTGAGTGCCTGGGTTCCATACGTTAGGGACGGTGGGTGGAGTAGTCGACTGGCATGGTGTGGGTGGAAGTGCGCACAGCTCAGCCATTACTGATATCAAAAATGCTTCCCCTCTGGGGGTGGGAGGAGAAAAGTCAGAGGAGAAAATGTCCTGGGCAGCTGGATGAATGCCGACCCTCATAGGCACAGCTCCAGTGAATGGCAGGCACCTCCTGAAACCA
Organism: Neoceratodus forsteri; assembly: GCA_016271365.2. NCBI lineage: Eukaryota > Metazoa > Chordata > Ceratodontiformes > Ceratodontidae > Neoceratodus > Neoceratodus forsteri. The sequence continues at coordinate 802,183,586 of CM057459.1, read as the reverse complement.
GATCTGTGTCAGTGGGTTGAGGGATCCCCACCCCGAGGGTTAAGCCATGGAGAATGACAGGAGGTGCACTGTGAGTTGGGAGCACAGGGCTCAGGTGTCAGAGAGATGGAGGGCCACCCAGGACTGGGAATAAAGAAAGTAAAAAAAAAAAAAGAATGCTGAATGTGACTAAGGCATTGCACTCACACTATTTTTTTACACTACTGAAATAGCAGTAGAAACATTAAAATTGAAAGTCTTTTATAAGCAATAACATCCGACAGGGTGGGCAGTATTGGGCAATACTGGACTGCCCAGGGCATAATGAGGCCCAATGCCACAGGCAGAGGGCCTTATTGCCGCTGGAAGGTCCAGTATTGCCCAATACCGACCACCATGGAGGGTATTATTGAGCTTAGAAAATGGGCACTGTGAAAAAAAATATTTAACCAAAAAATGTTCTTTCAAAACTAGTACAAAATGAGTTTTATAATAAAATAGTTCTCTGCCTGTATTTGTCATGGTCACATACACACACTAGCTTGTAACATCCATTTTTTAAGGTGGAAAATTAAACACTGTGTGTGTGTGTGTGTGTGTGTGTAGGGAGGGGGGGATGAATGGCAATTAAGTTGTTGGGGTAGGTTTATTTAATGTTAGTTCAGCAGTGGCAGTTGCTCTGTGTGTGAGCAGAAGTTGAGAGCATGTGGGATACTGAAAGTGGCACCAGAGATCAGCTGGCAAAACTGATTTCTTTATTTTATTTTCCTTCAGTGCTACAGCTTTGTGGGGAAAAAATGTTTTCTCTTATAAGGCAAACATTTATCCCCCACCCACCACCTTCCCCTCCTCCTCCTCCCAAGCATGGCAGAAGCCAGTCTGGTGCATGCAGACCTGTTTTTGATGCAAATACCATTTGAAAATCAGAACTGATGCATGTGTTGACACATCCTGCTCTTTGCATCAGTAGTGTTTGACACAAGCACACTGCATCATTTTCTGGCCTTTGAAAATCCATCCCAAGGTTTCAAACTGCAAATACACACAATCAACAGGTTGTGAGTAGAAACAACAATTAGGACAGCAGTAAAATAAACAAGAAGCCCAGCAGCAGATGATTTTCATGAATTCCTGAAGTTACACTTGCAGGACAATCTGAGAAGTTGCACTTTTCTCTGAAGCTGGGTGATTGTTCTGCAGATTAACCTATGGTGGGTTCCTGCCTTTTTAGGAAGTAGGTGAATGAAGTTAGAAGAAACCAGAGGGTAGCATAGTAGTGGAGATATTTCAGAATATTATAAATGCAAGAGTTGCACAATGCATGAGTCAATTATCCTCCAACAATGGCTAGCCAATACTGATGTGCAGAGTGCTCTGGTTATTAACAGGATGGAGACAGTCAGAGGAAAAATGGTAAAAAGTGTCTAGTCTGTCAAGGGAGGCATTGGATGTAGTCTTATACACCACTAGGGTTGTCAGAACTAGTTATATAAGGATTAAAACCCTTTTAGAACCCAGTGGTTTGAGTTATAATTTAGAACACCAGTGGGTTCTGAGTATTAAGGGTTCTAAATATTTGACAAAATGTTTTTTTGTTGAGGCATTTCAAAAACAAAAACCAAAAAACAGTCTGGAAAACAAACTACTTATTGTCAGTTACATCCTAAAATGTTTTAGAGGCATGAGAATAAGCGGGGGCATAGCTGGCTTCTGAACATGGTGGACGCTCTTTAGCCAGCTCCTCAAGGCACTTCTTTGAAAATGCTTCTGAGGCCTCCTAAATGCATCAAAAACAGCAGTAAACCTGAAGGGGAGCTTATAATAGCCCATGGCCTCCAGTAAATCCCAAAATAAGCAGTCTAAACTAAAATTTGAGCAAGCACCAGCGCTGAAAGAACAGCAGTTCAGCAGTGGCAGTTACTCTGTGTGTGAGCAGAAGTTGAGAGCAAGCAGTATACTGAAAGTGGCACCAGTGATCAGCTGGCAAAACTGATTTATTTTCTTTTCTTTCAGTGCTACGACTTTGTGGGGAAAAACATTTTTTTCTCTTATAAGACAAACATATATTTCGCACCCAACACCTCCTCTCCTCCGGTGACAATACCATTTTTTTTTTTTAAGCGGAGCGTTAGATGTTACCGCGGAGATTGAAACCAGAAGAACCAGAGAGTGTGAGAGCAGTCAGTAGACTGAGCAGGATAACTAAGAGCTGTTCCTTTTTTTTATCCAATTCTATGACCAGGAACTGATGCAGTTCACATCGGGGGCAACAGAGAGAATATGTTTATGCTGTATGCAATTTGAGTGGGATCAGGAGACTGAGCGAGGTCAGGGAGGCAGCTGTTCAATTCAATCTGTAGGTGAGATCAAAACCGTGATTCTACAATGAGAAATAATTTTTTTAAAGAACTGCCACTCAACTCACTGTGGGATTTTAAGGCCCAAATTTATTTTAGCTGCTTATGTGTTAGCTTTTACAGTTTAGATTTAAATTCTGTGATTCAGAAGCTCTTTCAAGGGGGTCAGGGAGAGATCGGCAGATAGTTTAGAGCTCCATTAGTGAGGCAACCAACATGGCGGCAGTTGCCTTTTCAAAGTTGTACTGGCCCATTTGTATTAGAACTAAATGAGGCAACAGAGACTGGGACTAGTTATTTACCGGTCTCTACTTTCTCATACCCGATTGGCTGATTGGTGAGTTTAGCCAATCAGAATTGAGAATGAACTCTGCCCATTTTCTAATAGCATACAATTCACCACTTTCCTAGTTGACCGATGAATAACTGAACACAGATACCTTGTTGATTAAACTATCCCTTACTGAATAAAATACCTGCCCCTACCAGAATGTGGGCCAAGTGCAGACACTTGAACAATTGATTAGTTTCTTCTTCTGAAATGGCTTTGAATAGGACAGCTCTAACCTAAAACTGCAACAATGGTGTTGCCCACTATCCTATTAATGTATCATATATCTTGAAGGTATACCACCACAACAGTGACATCAATACAGTGAACTATGTCGATGTTGATGAAATGCCGCCAACAGTGACAGTTCACTGTATTGGTGCACCAGAAACCTGGGCACACTGTCTCCCAGTCCTGTACCCCCTTCCCATATCAACTCCAACTCAAAGTTCATTAAATTTAGAATGGGGAGTGTGGGGGCTGAGTCCCCCACATTGGGGGCTTCGAGGTGGGCAAAGCCTGCCGATAGAAACAGTGACTAGGAGTCCTTGGGATTTATGTCAACTGCAACTTGTGGTCAACATAAATTCCATCGCTGTGATGCCAGTTGACAAAATTGTTGTTGAACTGGCATTGTAGAGCCTATCTTGAACTGTAAAAACATGAAGAATACTCTTTGACACAATCCATAATTGCCAGCTACTATTGTTGTTGTCTCTTTTCATATATGAAAATATAAATATAAGTGTCTAGTAGCTGAATCCCAAAATCTCACAAAATCTTTCAAAACTAACTTTTTCATGCTATCAACTTTAAGGAAAGAGTGCATTATGTTTAATTCACACCTATGTGGCATTATCAAGAAGTATTGCACTGCCCTCATGTGCTGTATTGCATGGATAAGCAAGTACGGTTTAACTGAGAGACACTTTTGGGGACATTATTAACCCAGCGCCTGGGGGCAAATGTGTCCAGTTATCACATGGTTTAACCTCATTATTTTCCATACACTGCCGAAAACCTACAGAGGGAAAATAAAAACAGATTTTGATGTTTATGAGGACTTGCAAGAACTCCAATAATCAAAAATTCCAAACTGTGTTGTATCATAAAGAGTATGAACATGATGTCCATTTTGTAAACTGTGTTAAATTTACTTTCTATTTATGCCTCCAGAACACAGAAAATAACACGGTTCTAAGCCCAATTAAAACAATGTGATTCCATCTGATATATATCAACAGACTGCTCACATCAACTGAGCATTGCTTTCTGTGCCCAGCATGCTGTCTAGCCCACAAAGCACTTTGCATTACTCGGCTAGGTAGCAGATGCAATCAATCACATGAAAATAGTGGCGGTTAATAGGCTTTTTAAAGTGTGAAGAAGTATCAGTCATGTTACTGGAACTGTATGCCTTCTGCTCAGTGTCTCCATCATATACCACAACTATGCTCACAAAGTAGCCCCCTTCTGCTGACTGAGGGATTATCTCTACAGGCACAAAATTGTTTATGGTCATTGGGTACAAGATAACAAGAGTGTTGTCGTTTTCATCCTGGGTAGACATTTTTATAGTGAACATACCCCTCATAATTGAAAGCCCTTTTAGCATACAATTCTCCTCTTTTCATGTTGACTGATAAATTGCTAAACACAGATACCTTGTTGCATCGATTGGAGGAGCAGATCTGATCTTTTTTCCTCCACAAGCATCGAACTTGACTACCCACCAGTATATGCTAGCATGGCAGACAGAGTTTTGCATTCATTAGAATGCATTTACAATATTTCTCTACTTGTAATTGTTTTATATGAGTGATTTTGAGTATATTTAAGATTATATTTAATTTGTGTGTAATATCTTCTAGTGCCCCCTGACAATGGGCTGCAGCAACCTTTGTGGTTAAAGGCTGGTGCATGCTCCATTTGGGGCATACAGCCTGCATTTGACACAGGCTGCTTTGCAAAAAAGCTCCGGGTGCATCCCTTGATGCAAGGAGCCTATTGCATCAGACATGTTTGATGTAAGCACCTTATATCATTCTTAGGCTTTGAAAATCCTGCCCCATATTTTGCAAGAATAGCATTCTCTGTGGAAAAGTTCCCCAAACTGATGCAAGAAGTCCACTGCATCAACAAAATGACACAAGGGACGAGAATGACACAAGCTGCACCGACAAATGGTGCAAACTGAGTCATAAAATGACTTAAGGAATGAAAATGACACAAGTTGAGTAAAACAAATGGTGCAAGTTGAGCCAAAAATGTCTCAAGGGATGAGAATGATGCAAGCTAACTCAAAAAAATACAGCAGATGAAATGGCCAAGACTAAGCCCCAAAAATATTCTAAACTAATCCAGAAGGGGAATATTGGCCCCAGTATAGTGCAGCAGTTTACGGCTCTGAGCTACAAACCTGAAGACCTGGGTTTGAATCCCACAGCCCCCACTTGCATACTGTGTGACCCTGAGCAAGTCACTTAACTTCCTTGTGCTCCTAAGTCGTACCTGTAAACAAGCTTCAGCTTAGTGTGTCTCTCCTTTTTAAAACAAATAAAAGTAATATAGCCAGGTCTGACCATCTGCTGTGGGCCTCTTTATATGCTCTAATGTCCCTTAAACCAGTCTGGTTTAACAGTGACATACATCATAGACCCAAGGACAGGACTCACATTCCTAGAAAATTCCAAATAGGAGGATGGTGCATCTTTTTGGTGATGCAGGCATCCATTCTGACATGGCACAGGCATTTTTTTGGTACAAGCATGGCAGAAGCCAGTCTGCTGCATCCAGACCTGTTTTTGATGCAAACACCATTTGAAAATCAGAATTGATGCATGTGTTGATGCATCCTGCTCCTTGCATCAGTTATGTTTAACACAAGCACACTGCATCATTTTCTGGCCTTTGAAAATCCAGTCCAAGGTTTCAAACTACAAATACACACAATCAACAGGTTGTGAGAAGAAACAACAATTAGGACAGCAGCAAAATAAACAAGAAGCCCTGCAGCAGCTGAGTTTCATGAATTCCTGAAGTTACACTTGCAGGGCAATTTGAGAAGTTGCACTTTTCACTGAAGCTGGGTGATTGTTCTGCAGATTAACCTGTAGAAGTATGTAGCTTGACCAGTTGCCTTTGAGCAATACAGGGTAATAGAGATCTATGGTTGGTTCCTGCCTTTTTAGGGAGAAGGTGAATGAAGTTAGAAGAACCAGAGGGTAGCACAGCAGTGGAGATATTTCAGAATATTATAAATGAAAGATTTGCACAATGCATGAGTCAATTATCCTCCAACAATGGCTAGCCAATGCTGATGTGCAGAGTGCTCTGGTTATTAACGGGATGGGGACAGTCAGAGGAAAAAAGGTAAAAAGTGTCCAATTTACCAAGGGAGGCATTAGATGTAGCCTTATACACCACTAGGGTTGTCAGAACTAGTTCTATAAAGATTTAAACCCTTTTAGAACCCAGTGGTTTGAGTTATAATTTAGAACACCAGTGGGTTCTGAGTATTAAGGGTTCTAAATACTTGATAAAATGCTTTTTTATTCAGGCATTTCAAAAACAATAAATGCCCGTCTGGAAAACAAACTACTTACTGTCAGTTACATCCTAAAATGTTTTAGAGACATAAGAATAAGTGGGGGCATGGCTAGCTTCTGAACATGGTGGACGCTCTTTAGCCAGCTCCTCAAGGCACTTCTTTGAAAGCGCTTCTGAGACCTCCTAAATGCATCAAAAATGGCAGTAAACCTGAAGGGGAGCTTCATAGTCCATGGCTTCCAGTAAATCAAAAAATAAGCAATCTAAACAAAAATTTGAGCCAGCGCTGAAAGAACAGCAGTTGGGACCAGAGGCATGCACCAGATCTCAGGCCTACCAAGCCGCTAACTCAGACTCTCAGAACAGCACTACTATGTCAGAGCTGGAGCGGTCCTTAGCAGGAGTGTCTACCACGCTGGCCCAGATGCAGCATGAGATGAAGGCTGGGATTACTAATATTACAGCCCAGATCACCCACCTGCAATCTATGGTAACAGGCCTTTCTGAAACCTCCTCAACGTACACGATGCAGATATCTGATCTGGAGCATCGTGTAAGTGATCTAGAATACACCTTACAGGTGATCACTGGAGAATGGAATGAATTAAAAAAAACTGTGGATGAGCTTGCAGCCAGAGTTGACGACCAGGAGAATAGATCACGGTGCTCTAATTTGCACATCTTTAGGCTCCTGGAGGGAACCGAAGGCTGCAACCCCGAAATGGAACTGCTCAAATGGCTAGTGGAGCACTTGAAGCTGCCAGATGAGGCCACTGGGTTTGAAATCGAGTAGGCACACAGGGTGGGTCCCCCGCCTATGCCTGGAGACAAACCTCAGCATTGCCTAATAAAATATCTCTGATGTGTGGATAAGAAGCAGATCTTGCGGAGGTCTAAGGCGAAGCGGACCATCACCTTTAAAAATAATAAGGTATGCATTCTTCAAGATTACAGCTGTGAATTGCAAATGCAGAGGCAAAAGTTTAATGTAGTCAAAGCCAAGCTGTATAAACTTGAGTGGTCCTTTGCCTTCATGTACCCTGCCAAGTTATGCATCGACAAGCCTGGACAATACTCAATTTACTTCACCTGCCCAAAAGCAGCAGAGAGATGGGTAGAAGAAGACGAGGCTAGAAGCAATTGGGCTCGCTCACCTCCAAAGCAAGGTTAAATGGATAACAGATAAGTCTCCTTCTATTGTAAGCAATGACCTTATTCAGTTAAGTCTACGATTCATTATCTCGGGCAGGAGTCCTGACAGGCCATATTGGAAAGCCTGAGGGGATTGGTTACTTTGCCTGCTCAGGTCTACCCCCGGCTTGTGTGTTAGGTACTCTTAAAGACTTCCTAAAATGCTGAGTGAGGAACTGATAAAGACCCTGAAGTCCCCTTGACCATATCTGGGGACATGGGTAACAGTGGGGGAAGGGGATGGAATGAAGATTGCTCTGTTTCCTTACACTTTTTCATGCTGGTGGTCTTCCTTTTAATCCAGACAAGGAATTACTTTGACTTAAGTGTTCAAAATTTGTTTCCTAAATATAGCTCCTTTATTTTTGAAACAGGAGGCTTTAGTAGTATTATATGAAATAGTAGGATGTTAAGTGCCAATTAGAAAGATTGGTTACAATACTCACACTTACACCAATTCGGTTATTGGTTACCAGTTGTTTGTATGGGGAAACATTTCAGGATCCATGTGGCCTGAACTGGGGGGGGGTATATTTGTGTTATAGGGAGGTAGGGGAGGTCAAGGGAAGGGGAAAGGGATAGTTTGCTATTTTTGTGTGCTGAGAACAGAAGGTTTGTTGGGTGGTTGGAGTTGTGGAGAGTCCTGATCTGCGAACGGAGATATTTTTTTTCTGGAACTCCTGCTTGGCGGGTTGGGTACCCCCTTCTGTCCCAAGTGTTAAATGGGATGTGGGGATAAGTTGACTCTGTTACAAAAGGGGTAAATTAAGGATGTTGATGTGCAAGGGAAGAGACCTGAATCACTATTTGGCTGACATGAAATATGAACTGCAGTGGAGAACCTACAGGTGGGGGAGGATATCTGACTCACTACATAATAATATAAGTCCTCATAAATGCTTATTTAACTCAGGGTTTAATGGCAAATACATTCAGGGTGGCTATTTGGAATGTAAATGGATTAAAATATATTAATAAACAGAAACGGGTGTTGGCTGAAGTCAAGAAATCCAAATGGCAAGTAGTTATGCTACATAAGACACATATGTCTCAGGGGGAAGCTGTGAAAACTAACGCACCTCTGGGGAGAATGTGGATCTCCTCTGCTTTCTCCTCCAAGGTGAGGGGCACTTCAATTGGTTCCCTCGGGGCTCTCAAGTGCGCATCTGGAGCAGATCATTGATAAGGAGGGCAGGTATTCTCTTGGGAGAGCCAAATTACTGAGAGTTGGAACCTTCTCCCTTGGCTCAATTTATGCGCCAAACATGGAGGACCCTGTTTTTTTTCAGAGGCTGTCATTGATTATAGCCGGGTGGATGGGCCCTTGCATACTAGGGGGCAATTTAAATTGCATTCAGGACACCGTCTTGGACAGCACAAACCCCGGCCCGATCCCCACTTCCAAAAATGCCAAAGTTCTGGGACAGGTAGAACAGGAGCTCCAGCTGCTGGATGCCTGGAGGTACAGAAATCCCATGGGGAGAGATTATAGTTTTTACTTCCACACTCACCAATCATGAGCATGTCTTGACTGGCTCATGATTAGCCCCCCTCTCTCCTCCCCCAAATTGACTCAGTAAAGTACTCTATCATAATATCTGACCACGCCTCTCTTAGTATGAGTATAGCAGCCCCCAGTTCCATCACTGAAACCAGACAGTGGAAATTGAATCCCCTCCTCTTGAAAGATCAGAAATATATTGCTGCCATGACCATGCATATTAAGGAATTTCTACACTTCAACGGGAAAGGGGACACATCCCATTGCTGCAGATGGGAGGCTCTCCAGGCATTAATTCTGGGACAATCTATTGCCTTCTCAGTGCATGAAAAAAACATGGGGAACAGTAGCTCACCCATTTAAGTGAAAACATTGAGGCTTATGAGATGGCCCACAGACTGATCCACCTTACCCTTGTATAGAGTAATTCAGAAGTTAAAGTGGCAATTCAATATATTAAGTAACGCTAAAATAGACCGGGCCATCCTCCTTTCTCAGGCAGGAGCATACTTTGATGGAGACAGAGGGGTAAGCTCTTAGCCTGACAAATGTGTTGAGGGAGGGAGGGAGGGAGGAGGAGGGAGGAGAGAGATCATTGGGCAAATACATGGCAAGTCTTGTATTCTTGTTCAGGACCAGGTGGCCATTGGTACAGCTTTTAACAATTTCTATAGCTCCCTTTATATATCGAAAGTGTCACCCACCCCCTGGGACTTTGAGCTATTCTTTGCTAAGGCCCCTGTGACAAAATTAAAGGAGGAAGTGGCTCAAGAGTTGGACTCTCCCATAACCATGGCTGAGGTTAGTAAGGCACTCGGAGCTCTTAAGGGTGGGAAAACCCTGGGTCCAGATGGTCTTCCCATTGATTTCTTCAAGGCATTCTCTCCAGTCTTAGTGGAACCGCTCTATAATATGCTTGTGGAATGTCTGGAGAGAGGTGAGCTGTCCCCCTCCATGTGATTAGTAACAATCACAGTCCTGCCTAAACTGGGCAAAGACCCTTCTTGGTGTGTCTCCTATAGGCCTATCTCCCTCCTCACAACAGATTATAAAATCTTGGCTAAGATATTGGCCACAAGACTGGATCCGGTGCTCCCCACCTTTATTCATACTGACCAAGCTGGTGTTGTACAGGGAAGGCAGGGGAAGCACAATGTACGTCACACATTGAATGTGATCCATCGCTGGAGTAAAACCCTACAAAAACACAGGGCTGCTGTCCTAGCCCTTGATGCTGAAAAAGCTTTTGATTGCATGTAGTGGGGGTATCTCTTTGAGAAACTGGGAAGGGTTGATTTTGGACCAAGTTTTAAATCCTGGTTATGAGTCTTATACAACAAACCACAAGCAAAGATTATGGTGAATGGAATGGTAACCCCCCCTTTGCTTTGAGATGCGGAACCAGACAGGGATATCCTTTATCCCCCCCTGTTGTATGTAATCTCCCTTGAACCACTGGTGGCAGCCCTGAGAGAACATAAATAAACTGGGGGTTTCAAGGGGGGAAACTCTGAACACAAGGTTGCATTATATGCAGAAGACTTGATTCTTTTCCTGCAAACCCCTGCCCAGGACTTACCCCAGGTACATCAGTTAGTGAAGGAGTATGGGAACCTATCCGGGCATAAGGCTAACTGGACCAAGAGTGAGCTGCTCCCCATAGGAGCCAGGAATAGAGCACCTTTGATCTCAACCCTAGGATGACTGCATCTGGTGAAAACAATAAAATACCTGGGAGTTAATATTTCAGCTAAAATGAGCTCATTATATGCTCTGAATTATAAACCTCTCATGCTTAAAACTTCTGAAGATTGTGATAGGTGGATGGCCCTTCAACTGTCTCTATTGGGTAGGGTGTGGGTAGTCAAGATGACTATATTACCAAAATGTCTATATCAGTATCAATCGCTCCCAGTCGGAGTGCCCAATGCCCACTTCACTTGGCTTTATGCAATCCTACACAGGTTCCTTTGCAGAGGTAAATCTGCTAGAATTAAAAGAGCTATCTTACAATTATCTACAAAACTGGGGGGCCTGGGGCTTCCAAACTTCTTGAACTATTACAGGGCCACACAGCTTGCGTTTGTGCCAGTGGGGGTCTCTGAGGTGGGGTGCACCTGGTTGGAGTTAGAGAAGGAAACCTTGGTAGGTACACTGAAGGTAGACACTCTCCCTTCAATCTTAACCTCAGAGCAGAAGCCCAGCTTAACTAATCCATTCACTGCCAACCTGCTGTGGATTTGGAGGTATGTGCATGACCACATAGGGCATCATTCCCGGCCCTCACCCTTTCCAGGCATATTATTAGCTATGAAGAATAGGGGCCCATGCTCTATACCTCTCCTACAGAGGTTACATTTGTAGAGATGGAGAGGCCTAACCACAATATGTCAACTGTATGAGGGAGGCACCTTTAAGAGCTTCACCTCACTTTGTGAAAAGTGGGGTATACCCACTGGAGATTTTTTTTTGTATATCTCACAGTTAGACAGAGGTGTGGTGTATCCCTGTAAACAACCTGTGGCTGGGCCCTCCCCTTCCCCATTGAGGAAGAGATGTACAAACCCCAGCCAGGTCCAAAGCCACTCTCTGTATACTATAACATTATTCAGAAATATAGTCATAAGGCCAGATAAGGGAATAGAGAAAAATGGAGCAACGACCTTCAAACCCAATCGACTCCAAAATATGTAGCCTGGCTAGTCAACATCTCATGAACTGCTCCTGCAACAATAAGCTCAGGCAGATACAATTGAATTTCATGTATTGGACATATTTTACGCCCAAAAAATTACATGCCTTGGATGCACAGAGGTCCAGTGATTGACCCAAATGTAGCACACATGAGGGGGATTTCCTTCACTTAGCCCTGACCTGTCCAAAGGTGACTCCCTTTTGGCACTCAGTACAGCAAATACTGAGCAGAGTGCTGGGTTATAATCCATCAAAATCTCCCTGACAGCTATTTCTCGGTGTGGATCCCCAGCACCCTAATGGCAAATTGAGTAACCTTTTGTGGTTTATCACTTTAGTTAATGTGAGGAAGACAGTGGCACAGAATTGGATGTCCATCTCCCCTGTCCATCTCTCAATGGGCTAATAATCTTAAACTATCTCTAGCCCTAGAGAAAACTCAAATGTATGCCATAGGTAAGCAGGAAGCCTTCTTAAATATCTGGGCCTCTCTTATATCAACAATTCAGAGCAGTGACTTTCCTACATAGGGGTTTAGTGATATTCTGGGCAGCCCATCTATATAACGTATCACCCAAACCCTTTCACATGTTTGCGCATGTTTCATCCTGTGCCACTGCCTTCTTGTTCATCCACAATGTGTTTGATTTTTGTTATACATTTCTTCAACACAGTATGTAAACAGCTAGGCCAGCTGCCCCTCAATAACCACTGTGACTATTTCTGTACCTTTGTTACTATGGCCTGGCAAACCCGTGATCCCCTTTATAACTTCCAGATTGTACCAACTATGTATGTAATATCAATGTATGTAAATTGACATGAACATTCTATCTTCTTCCATGTACTTTTGTCCTATGCACTCAACATCCCTTCAATAAAATATTTTGCAAAAAAAAAACAAAAAAAAACATGAGAATACACTGCTCCTATGCAGATGTGATAAATGCATTGAATTGTGATGCTTTGCATTTCCATTCTGAAAGGCACAAAATGTGTTTCTCTTCTCTTCCTGGGCAGTGAAACAATATTATTGCTGTGCTGAGAGGGCAGGACTTTTATTAATGTCTTATTCTCCTGTCAGTATTTTTATGTGCTCTTACTTTTCAGTCCTATATACAAAAGAGTTTGAGTTCTAAAAATATTAGAACCCTAGAACAATTTACAAAGTCCTAGACCAAAACCAGATTCCAGAATTTGGAACGGAATCTAACAACCTTATAAATCACACACCCTGAGCCAAATACAAGACGGTTAATTTCTAAGATGATTTTTGAGAATGCGATAGGCCCCAAAATGGAACCTTGAGGGACCCCTTTTGCAAATGGGAGAGGGAAAGGATAGACTCACCTAACTGTACGGCCTAGTGGAAATTGGACAAGTATGACTTGAACCATTTTGCCCTGGTGATTACACAAGCATTTGCAAATTTGAGCAGAAGAGGGCTGGAGCCTTATGAAATGGTGTACAGCCTGAACTTTACCTAGAGGCGGGGGGATTAGAAATTACAAAGATGCTTTGGAGCATTAGCAGTAGTAGGGCAATGTTTCAAAAAGTGCCTGTATCTACAAGTATCTGCTGAAACAGTCACTTCCAATGTCTGCCTATAATACCTCACACTTTACACAATGCTGTTATTTTTAATGGGGTACAACAAAGCATAAGGTATTTTATTTTTAGAGTTTTGTAAGGATACTACAGAAAATGGCACTCCTGACTCTTGTAGAGTTGAGCTGTGCAACACCAGTCAGGAGTAAAGCTTTGTTTTAAGAATCTGGAAGCATATTCCAGATCTACCCCATAAGATTTTAAGTCACTCTTGCTTTATTAAAGATACTGTATGCCCTTCTGAAAAACTACTATGGCTTGCAGAATTTATGAAACCTGAAAATTGTTGTTGAGTATATCAGAAAGCTACACTGCATGTCTCACAAGTCAGATACATAGTGTAACTGTGTAATTTTTAACTTTTTGTCTCATGTAATTTCAATTTTGGGTGACTAGGGCCCTTAATGGTATTTGAATTTAGGAAGCAGGCCTTCTCAACTGTCCTTAACTTAGCTTGCCGTGAAGTGTATTCATCATGAAACTGTCAAATCCTCAATCATTTTCAGTAAAGCCTGACAGCTTGGTATGAAAATTATAAAGAACAGAATAAAACATTGTGCACTTAGTAACTGTGGTGCAAGAGAGATCCCTACTGGTACAAATGTTTAACTTCATCTCAAGTCCAATAAACTAAAACAGCTAAACAGCCATGGAAAGAGCAGCAGCTTGATGATAATGAATTTGTTATTTCATCTTAAACCTGAGTGTGAGCAGGTTTTACTGAAGTATTGTGTGAAAATTGCATTGGCATAAAAATCTATGTCTTCACATTTCTTTCCCTGCTATGCAACTACCCTGAGTGCCAAAGCAAACATAATTTGGGTTGTGAATTATTGAATAAACCCAGGTCTTGTGTTCTATAATCTGAAAGGCATGCTGACAATTTCAGAACAATTTACAATGCATTCAAGTCAATATGTATAGAAGATATCAATAGTAAAACAACCTTGAAGTTTGCAAAGTCATTAGAGGGAAAGTCATACCTCACTCTGTTTAGTTCTATGCTGATTAAACAGACCTATATTTTGTTGTTTGTTGCAAGTCATTGTATTTGTGCTTATAATTAAGCATTGTTTTTATTTCTGTGTGTTTTATTTTAGCAGTGTTTATCTTTTGCCATTTTTATTTTTACAGTGTACTTTTTTTTCCTACTTTCTAACTTTTTCACAAGTTTAAGCTTTGTTATACTGTATGTTCAGTGCAATAATATTTTCAGAAAATGGTAGCTTAGTGACACTGCTTATAGGTTCAGGCTTTTTCCTGTCACCATGAACAGCAAAAGGTAGCCACATAGACATTTTTATACCAGCTCAGTGTATATGTGACTACCAGCTTCAGTTCTAGCTCCAGCCTTTATGACTTGTGTGATTCCTGACCTGGCCTTGAAGCCCCAGACCCTTCCTTAGCATTCTCATGGATGTAGATATTTCACACTCTGGTTCACAGTGGTCTTGTTCTAAAAGGGTAAGGGGTATTAGTGGTAGCAGTAAAGCACCACTTTCGACAGTAATAGAAGCAGTGGTAGTGTGTTTGCTTATGCATCACCAGGTTAACCTACTGTTTTGAGGGTTCCCATCTTTGTGGATTATTTTTTGCAACACTAGGTGTTTGATCTGAGGTTGCATCTCTGAGGCAGCAAAGACCTAATAGAGAACCGTTGTGGGTTTTTGGGGCAACAGATTTTTACTGGCTAATAATAGACATCACAAGCTTATGCTTTGCATTGTAGGGGCATGTGTGATTTTGTATTTTCTTGATCACAAGCTTATATAAATTCCCCCCCCCCCCCACTATCTGTGTACAAAAGCAGTGCGGTACTTATTTATTTATTTAGGAAATCTGAATTACAACCCTTTGAGTCCTAAACTTGTTTCCAAATGCTCCACGTCAGAATAAAACATAGACATTCATACAGTACATACATAGAATAAATGTGGGTGAGCAATCAAACAGAGTATGAGTACAATGAGCACTGGTTACTGCCTATACATTTGGTAGCTAAAACAAGGCAGAGCTATCAAAATATTTACCTAATGAGCAGTTAAGACCTATACAATTGGTAGCTGAAGCAATGCACAATATGAGTTGGTAGTAAGCCACTTCAGGGAGACCTTGTCTTATACATAATACAATGCATTCTTAGTCTCATGCAACTATATGGTAACAGAGGGAGAGGTGGTGCATGTAGGCTAGAAATAGTGAGGGCTTTCCACTGCCAGGGCAAGGGCAGGTGCATGGCCTAGCGGCAAGGTGCAGGATCACAGATTACCGGTTACACTGGCATTTATGTGAGGAGAGGATATGGGCCCTTAAGGCAGCTATAAAAGGACCTAGATTGGTGATTGATGTGATGGCCAGTGGGAGTGTATTGTACCAGGATGGAGCTCTATGAGGGAAGGATTGCTGGGCCAGGGTGGTCCTGACCCTAGGCACCTTCCAGATAGTTTTTGGGGTGGTCCTTGTGGATGCTGAGATGGTGACTACCTGAAGAGAAACCGTGACACCTATTGGGGTTAAACCCAGGTGGATTTTTTTGGTGAAGAGACAGGCTTGGTGTAATAGTCATCCTCAAGGGAGAGGATATTGGTGAATGCATATAGGGTGCAGGTATGTGTATTTCTGTCAGCACCACAGAGGAGATTACAGGCCTTATTGATGACTACTTGTATTTGATGAAGTGCCCTAGGGTCAGAGACAGCATAGATTATGAGGCCATAGTCCACCAGTGATAAGACTGAGGAGGTAATGGCTAGGTGAAGTGCTTCAGGTGGCAGGCAGTCTTTATGTCTGTACAGGAGACCAATGCAGGTATTGGTGGTGGAGATGAGGATTTTTATATGTTCATGGAACGAGACGGAAGAGTCAAATGTAATAACTAGATACTTTTACTTTTTGACCTGTTTCAGTGGGATGATAGAGGTGGAAAATATTTCCAGGGGGAAATCCTTTGATCTGTTTTGGCGGTGGGCATAGAGCATCGTCTTAGTTTTTTTTAATGTTGACCACCATTCTGTGTTCAGCAAGCTGGTGTTCAGTCTGAGAGAAGGAGTTTTGTAAGGAAAGCTGAAGAGAGAGACGATCAGGATGTGCAGCACAAAGAACAGCATCATCCATGTAGAGGAGAAGGATGCCTTGGCAGGATTTAGGCAGGGCATTGAGGTAGATGCTGAATAGCAAGGGACCCAGGATACAGTAGATCCCTGGGGAACTCCTGAGCATGTAGTAGCACAGTAGATATGGTATTATTAATTTTAACACATTGGGATCTAGATGAAAGGTAGCTGGAGAATCATCAGAGTGGACAATGAGTGACCCCAATTTGTTGTAATGTGTTAAGAAGGAGTGAGTGAGAAACCATGTTGAAGGCCTTTGAGAGGTTTATAAACACGGACTCTGCAAGGTGCCCCTTGTAAAGTGTAGAGTGCAGGGAGTTAGCAAATTCTGTGAGGGCGGTCATAGTGCTGTGACCAGCTCTGAAACCATGATGCTCCCTACATAAGAGGTTGTGTGCAAGGAGGTAGTCAGTGAGCTGATTGACCATGATCTTTTCAAGGGCTTTAGAGAGTGGGAGGAGAATCAAGATGGGCCAGTAGTTGTTTGGGAGGGAGCTGTCACCACATTTCAATATTGGTGTTATCATTGCTGTTTTCCATGAGGTTGGGAATTGGCCCAGGTGCAGGGACAAATGTAAAAGGTCCCTGAGTGGGGAGATATCTGAGTCTAACGTAAGGTATAGTATACACATATCGAAGGCATCTTTGCAGTAGTTGGAGCTCTGGAGGACTTTTGACAGGTAGGGTTTTGCTTCTGTAAGGGTAATGACTCTGAGTTTGAAGGGTGTCTTAGGTGATGAGGTAGGCTGAATTGGATTGAAAAAGTTGCTAGGGAGGATTGAGCTGAGGTCTGTGAAGGTGGAGTTGAGGCAGTTAACTATGTGAAGTGTGTCTGTGGTGGTAGTACTGTTAATACTAAGTTGTGAGGGGGGAGTGGGATTTATCATTAAGCTCCTTGATATTATCCCAGAACTTTTTTGTGCTACCCCAGGAGTTGGCTAGGGCAGTTCTGTAGTGTTCTGCCTTGGCCTTGCGGATTGCCCAGATACTCTTATTGTGGGCAGCATTATAGACCTGCCTATCACTTAGCAAACTGGAGGCAGTGACATGGTGCCAGAGGTTGTCACGCATGTTGAACTGTTGTAGAAGTTCTGGGGTAATCCAGGGGGCACTACATTTCTTAGTGGTCACTTTGATGGTCAGTGCAAAAGCATCACAGGTGGTATTAAAGGTGGTGGTGAAGTAGTTGCATCATCTATGTGCTGGGTTTGGGAAATAGGGGACCAGTCCCTGTTAATTAGATATTGTTTGAGTTTGGCTATGCCTCCTGGGTGTAGTCGACGATGAAAGGTGATATTTGGTGGTGGTTCAGGTAGCTGACAGGACCAGCTGAAGATGATTGGGGAGTGGTCACTTAAGGCATTGGGTAGGACACCCAGGTCAGTAATATGGTGGGGATGATTAGTGAGCAGAATATCTAGTAGGGTGTGGGTTTCATTAGTGGGGTTGGACCTGGTAGGCTGGGATACCAGTTGGGTAATATCTAATGCAGCAAAGGTATCTTTGGCTTGTGTTGATGAGCTTGCCAGCCAGTTTATGTTGACATTCCCAACTAGGATGTGCTCCATTTTGTGGGGGTGGCTGGCTAGGTAGTCAGAGAATGCTCTACAGTCAGGGGATTGCTGGTGGGGTGGGATGTAGGCGACAGTGAGAGTAAGAGGAGCACTGTTTGGGTCAGGGAGAGTTTTATTGAGAGGGCTTGGACACCATTTTCTAGGGAAGGCACAGGCAGGTCTTTTTTTTTTTTAATCATGTAACAATTTTTTAAGTTTTCAATTTTAACAAGCCATTTAGAAGATACGTGATACCAGGCATACCATTAGTTTCAATCACAAGCATGCAGAGGCAAGACAACTTATAAGACATCCAACTATGGACAATTAAGCTTAATACAGAAATAATCTGATCCTGTACACATTAGAGTCTCAGCTAGCCTCAGGAAAGGTGCATATTATATACTAGCTAATCTTGTTGAGCTTCATACAACCTCATAAATTTATTAGGATAAAACTCAGTGGATCAGGTCAGTACAGTCTAATCTGCACACTTACATATTAAAGAATAGCTATCAGGTTCTCTCAGACAACATATACCAGATAGTCTGGTGTTAAGGTATCCAGATTGCCAGAGGGCCAGGATGGGAGAAAAAGAGGAGAACATGAAACATAGCCAAGGGTGGTGGGGAACAACCAGGAGCTAGAAGAAAAAATGTCATCTTTGCTAATATAAGGTCAAGTCAAGATAGTGGGGGGTTTTGCAGCTGAGGGCTTGGTAATGCAGTGAGTAATTTACACAGAAGGTGCAGCCACCGCATCTCTTGCCATTACGATCGAGCCCAATGAGGCAGTAGCCAGGAATAGATACAAATAAGTCTGGGGTCTTGGCTGGCAGCCAGGGTTCTGTTAAAGCCAGAATGTCTGGTTGGTGCTGTGCCAACCAGCATTTCTGGGGTGCCGTCTTTTTAGGCAGGCTGCAGATATTCATAGTGACTATTTGAAGCCCCAAGGGTGACCACAGTTGGGGGAGGCACTGCTGGGCCAGGATTGTGGTAAACATTGCCAGATAGTAGAAGAAGTAAGTGGAAGATCCTGACAAGGGCCATGAATTGGTGGCGTTTTGCCGGGTAGCGGTGGCTGGCAAGCTTAGAAGGTGATGAGCAGCTGTGTGAGGGCTGGGATGGCCAATTGTTTCAACTAAGGTATGATAGCCATGAGTAAGGGGTCAAAGATCACAATGGTTTAAAAGAACAGTCAGTGAATACTAGAAAAACATCATGTTACCAAGAAAGAACAACCAGATAGAACAAGTGGCTACTAGACTAGTCAGTTATCTGCTTCAGAAGTGTGTAACCTTCACTATACAAGTCTGCATTTAGGATAATATCCCTAGCTATAACTTGGGAGGAGATGATATACTAATAACCTGAACATGATTTCATTTAAAATGGATTAATTGACATAAGATTAATTGTATTTGCAGACAAACAGGAAACTGAATCCTACAGTAGCAGCCACAGACACTGCCAGCTATTTCGTGAAATTTCTGTGATATTTCCGGATATATCTAATGCTTTCTCCATTTCTACAGTAGGGGCAGCAGAGAGAAACTCTTTAGACATTTTGCGAAATATCTGTAAATAGCTGGCAATGTCTGTGACTACTACTGTAGTTGTTCTAAAGCCAATAATAAAATAATTGATTTAGGAACACAAGGTAAAAGAATCCATATATATTTGTGATAAACAAGTGTAAATTTATGTAAATAATATTTTGAAATCTTAGTTTAGCTCTTAAGGACAAATAGACATCCACGGGTGCTCTTCACACAATTAGTTATGCCATTTCATATTTTTAATGGTATTGATCTTGGGCACTTAAAATATATAGTGGTCAGCCTTGGCACTTTCACCAATCATGAGAAATGTTTTTTCCAAAAAATATTTAATCAAAATTATTTTAGTATGACAACAATACTCATATGTGTATACCCTTATAGATCCTAAGCCCCTGAGGAAGCCCAGTGTTGGGTGAAACATTGGGCGTACCTAGGGGATCATGGTGTTCTAAGAAAAAATCACAATAAAACTACATTTCTTATGACGAACTAAGTGGCTGGTCTCCAGATACTTTTTCTCTTCTACTTTGAAGTCAACCATTTAACCAGTCCCTAATAGGAACATTTGGACTACTTTATACAAAGGGCACCCATCCACGTTCTCTTCCTAGACAGCATTTACTCCACATGTGGGTGGAAAGGACTTTGAATACCTTTGAAGGTTATATGAAGAGGAACCCTTTGATTCCTCCAAGAGAAGACTTTGATTGTGATAGTGACTAGGACTGTCAACTTTTTTGTATGCCAAGTACAGATGAAAAACTAATTTTTGTTTAGTGGGTATCAAATATATTGTATTTACATAGGATATTTTTGGTGTGTAATTAATGCTGGTATGGATAGCTTTGCAGAAATAGGGACCAGCTTTGAAACTAGACAGACAACATTTAGCTTCTCAGAAACAGAACAGAAAAAACTATACACAGCGATAGGAGCTGGCATAAATCTTGAGGTAGGTTCTTCTGAGAAATATTTGCAGTATAAATTAGAACAACTAAAAAAGAAGGACAACAAATTAGAATGGCAGAGTATCACTCTAAGTGAGTACTTACACTATAAAAGAATTCCTCATTGGCTACGAGTCCTTATCGAGTCAAACCTAGGAGTTGACTCCAAAATTCTTGATGAACATTGGGAGGGGATAAAAAACGTTGTTCAAATGATTTTATGTACGCTTTAATAGAAGTCAGTTTAGAAGGAAGGAGTGAGTTAACAGATTAAATAGTCATATACATAATCAGCTTAAATTAAAAACAGAGGAGGAACAGTTCAAAAAACTTTAGAGGAAATTAAAAAATGGCTTCAAGCATTTGAGGATGAACTGAAGAAAACCAAAATTAAAAAATGTAAGAGAGAGACGAATTACTACAGGCTATACAGAGTTACATGGAAAGTGATTACACCTTATAGGAATTATAGGGAGGACACTCATTCCGATAGCTCTGGTAGCTATGCCAGAAGAACTGATAGACCTCAGAATAATAGACAAGGATATAACAGGGATTTTTTTCAAAGGGAGCAAGTGGGCGAGGAACCCCTACCCTGTCATCAGGAAGAAAGGCAACCCAGATATTATACCAGGGCACAGGGCCCTCTATCAGCACAAGGTTGAGGCTACTCAGATCAAAGAACTGGAGGGAGAGGAGGAGGAGGAGGCAGAAGGAGAGGAGGCAATTGGGGAGGGGGAGGGGGTGGGAACAGGGGAGCTCATTGCAGATGGATATAACAGTGTTCAATCTGAGTGACAAAGAACTCTCAGACATAGATATGGGATTTTTGGGCAAAGGACTCTCATTTGCTTCATATCAAAAACCTAATTGTTTTGAACTTATGGTAGACCTACAGCAGTTCTTCAGGACAGTCAGACTGAGAGAGATGTTTTACTTGGAAGCGCCACAAGATCCACAACAAAGGGAGATTAGAACAGCTGTTGATTTTAAATCAAAGTTTAATCCCCCAAAAGGTTGGAGTCATAGTATAGAGGCTTTTGTCTCTTCAGTTACCATGGATGTTAAGGAACTGTTCAAGAACTTAGCATTCACAGAACCTAAATATAACCTTACACAACAAGAGAATAAGGCCTTGAAGGAACTAGAAAAGGATGAATCAATAGTCATTAAGGAAGCTGACAAAGGGGGTGGAATAGTGGTTATGGCCCAAGAAAGGTGTGTTGAGATGTGTAACAATTGTTACTAATGGAAGAGAACTATGCACTTTTGAATCAGGATCCTACTGCTAGAATAGCAGCAAGCAAAAAAAGCTTACTAGATGAAGCTGAGGATTTAAAGCAAGTCAAAAAAATGACAAAAAAGATTTACTTGTAGTTCCCCTTCCTATAACACCCATGTTTTATGCAATACCTAAAGTTCATAAGGATGCAGCCAACCCCCCAGGGAGACCAATAGTTTCACGGAATGACTCAATTCTAGAACCTTTATCTAATTTTGTGAATTATTTTGCCCAACCATTAGTATCAGGGATGCAAAATTATACCAAAGACACAGGGGACATCCTTACACTAATAGACACTCTTAATCACACAGAAGACAGTAACAAATGTGTATTGTGCACAATGGGCATTAAGGACTTCTATACCTCAATTCCTCATGAGGAGGGCCTAGAAAGCTTTCAGGTAGGCTTAGAAAGGATTACTAATGTACATATGCCACTGATCAGCTTCCTCATTGAACTATCGCGCATGGTCCTGTATGAGAATTACTTCAGGTTTGAGGGTAGATATTATCGACAAAAAAAAGGCACAGCAATGGGCAGCATATTCGCACCTATATATGCCAACCTATACATGGACCATTTTGAAACTCAGTATATCTTAAATCCAATGTACAATCCATATTTTAAACGTATACGCCCCTACAGACGTTTTATTGATTATATTCTCTTTTTCTGGTCTGGCACCGAAGGAAAACTGCAGGATTTTCACAAATATGTTAATCAATTAAGCAACAACTTATAGTTCACAATGACAGCCAGTACACAGGAGTTGGCCATTTTAGACTTAAACATCTATAAGGATCAGGGGAAATACTGCACTAGGATTTTCCAAAAACCCACTGATAGGAACACACTACTGCATGCTGACAGCTTCCATCCACAAAGATTAAAGGACAGTATTCCCTTTTCACAGATGCTCAGGGTGAAACGTAACTGCAGTGGGAAAACAGGAATATGCAGACATGTCATGTAGAGCTAGGGGATACAGAAAACAAGCTGTAGCAAAAGCAAGAAATAGGGAGCAACAGGGAACAGTTAGGGCAACAACACCAGTGACTAGTGAGACAGAAACTAGTTCACACATATCTGAAGGGAGTCTAGTGTTGTCCTTGGGATACTCTTCTTTGACACAGAAAATCACAAACATAGTGAACTCCCATTGGTAAACATTAGCACATACAGGTGTCCTGGAATTCAGAAACAGACCAATGGTGGCATCTAAAAAAGCAAAAACTTTAAAAGACAGACTTGTGATTTCAGAATTGAAACTGATTAACAAAAGACCTGGTGAGCAACTACTTTTGGGACCATTAAAAAATGGCATGGTACCCTGGGGTAGATGTGCTCACTGCAGCAACACTTCAAAAAAGACTGACATTTGTCGCCCAAATGGTAATTCTAAGTACAGGATTAACTTACCCATCACCTGTGACTCACACCATGTGGTGTATGTTCTAACACACCCTGCTCCAAATATTATGTTGGGAAAACCACAAGCCCCCTTAAGAACAGAATAATGGAACATAAGAGCAAAATAAGGACAAAAGCAGAAAATAGTCCAATAGCAATCCATTTCGCTAATGGGAATCATAATGCTGCCTACTTAAAGTTTTGGAGGATAGAAACAGTGGCGAAACCACATGGGAGACTGGAACAAAAGCCTAGAAAGGTGGGAAATGTATTGGATAGACACTCTAAATGCAACAGAAGACAGACTTGGCATGAATGAAGATGAAAATTGGTCAACATGCTGGTAGTACTGTTCTAATCAGCAAACTCACGACAGTGAAAATCACAAAAGATTGTGGTAGTTATACAGTAGTAAGCTGCAGTAAGAATAATTGGAGTCTCTCTAAGGGAAAAAGGAAATTGGGGATTTGACCTATGGTGACCTCCCATAGTGATCACACTGTGATGACAGTGAAAATCATATAAGATTGTGGTAGTAATACAGTAGTAAGCTACAGTGGCAATGACTGGAGTCTATCTAAGGGAAAAAGGAAATTGGGGATTTGACCTCCAGTGACCTCCCATAGTGAATACACCTCAAGCCCTCCTTGTGACTTTTAACATCCAGCCATGTTTTCACCCTTCCAAAACCTCATCTGACACGCCCTCTGCAAGTTTTGAAAAATTTGTTAGTTTGAACTATAAATACAGTAGATTTAACTTTAGCTACAACAGTAGAGCAAGACATGACTAGATTATGAAACAAATCATAATAATATGCACATAGCATCACCAGTGGCTTTGAGTTGCCCATTCAAAAATTATTCTTCCACATCTAAGTGGTTATGTTGGAAAGGGGCGCACTCTATTGAGAAAAGGAGGCCCACTGCTTTCCCTTTAATAAGTGCCTTTCTTTTAGCTGCTAAGCAGCTGCCTGCTTGTGGCCATCAGGGCCGTCAATCAGACTTCCTACATGATCAGTGGGGTGATCTGGTGGGTGTGGCCACCACAGGCCAAGCCCTTTAAACCGGGGCACATAAAAAGAGCATCATAAACGAACGAACAGCACAAGACACACTTGAATTGAAACTGTACCACATGCTATTCAGCTTAGGCAAGGTAATAAAAAGAAACTTAAAAATGGTTTGCTAGTATAAAGTAAAATGTTTATCGCCTTATGTGCATAGAAAAGTTCCCAATGTCTAAACAAATAGCTATGCATTTCAAAGTTTTTATAGAAATGAGCATAGTAATGCTAGAAATCAGAATGAAGGGAAGTTTGGAATGGTACCCCTGGGTGGTCTGAAATGAAATTAAGCACATACTGCAAGTGGCTGTAACTTGTTTCAGTTAAAAAAGTTATAATCTGAAGTTAGAAGTAAGTGTCAATACATATTTTGCAATATTTCTAATGCTTGAATTGTACAAAGTACACAGAGTACTCTGAAGGAAAATAACTAAGGGACTGGTTTAACTATAGAACAGCATTCACAACTAGGATACTTTACCCTGTGCAGGTTGTATTATGGAAAGAACGTTTTTTGTAAACATTTTTTTGCTTTCAAACAAATGGAACAATGACCTGTATCAAACCAGTACATTTGAAATGTGGATTTATTTGTTTGTTTGTAACTAAGGTTTTAATGCAAGTCTTTATCCAAACAGAATTTGTAAAGAAAAAGCATTAGCTGTTTCAACTATGGTATAATAGCCATGAGTAAAGGGTTAAACATCATGATGGTTTAAAAACAGACCGTGTATACTAGAGAAACATTATGTTACCAAGATGGAGTAACCAGATACAACAGGTTACTACTAGACAGTTATCTATGCAATTGATTTATCTGTAGAACAGCTTTTACAACTGGGATACTTAACCATGTACAGGATATATTGTATAATGAAAGCTTTTATTTAAACTAATGAAAGAATTACCTTTATCAGACTAGTGAATTCTAAATGTGGATTTGTTTGTTTGTAACTAAGGATCTATTGCTAGTCTTTATCCAAACAGAACTTGTAAAGAAACAGCATCAGCTGTTTCAACTAAGTTATGATAGCCATGAGTAAGGGGTCAAAGGTCACAATGGTTTAAAAGAACAGCCCATGAATACTAGAAAAACATCATGTTACCAAGAAAGAATAACCAGATAGAAAAAGTGACTACTAAACTAGTCAGTTATCTGCTTCAGAAGTGTGTAACCTTCACTATACAAGTCTGCATTTAGGATAATATTCCTAGCTATAACTTGGAAGGAGATGATATAGTAATAACCTGAACATGATTTCATTTAAAATGGACTAATTGACATAAGATTAATTGTATTTGCAGACAAACAGGAAACTGAATCCTAGTTGTTCTAAAGCCAATAATGAAAGAATTGATTTAGGAACACAAGGTACAAAAATCCATATATATTTGTGACAAACGAGTGTACATTTATGTAAATAATATTTTGAAATCTTAGTTTAGTTCTTAATGACAAATAGAAGTCCATGGGTGCTCTTCACACAATTAGGTATGCCATTTCACATTTTTAATGGTATTGATCTTGGGCACTTAAAATATATGGTGGTCAGCCTTGGCACTGTCACCAATTATGAGAAATGCTTTTTCATAAAAAAACGTAATACAAATTATTTTAGTATGACAATAATACTCATATTTGTATAGCCTAATAGATCCTAAGCCCCTGAGGAAGCCCAGTGTTGGGTGAAACATTGGGCGTACCTAGGGGATCATGGTGTTCTAAGAAAAAATCACAATAAAACTACATTTCTTATGATGAACTGAGTGGCTGGTCTTCAGATACTTTTTCTCTTCTACAGGTGGAGGGCAGACATGGAGGGCTCAAGGCACAGAGAGATGGGGGAGGGGTAGAGGGTAGGCGTGTGGGGAGGCTATGGGAAGAGACAGGGTGACGGAGAGGCTACAAGGGGTGAGGT
The DNA here is from genome assembly GCA_016271365.2 of Neoceratodus forsteri. NCBI lineage: Eukaryota > Metazoa > Chordata > Ceratodontiformes > Ceratodontidae > Neoceratodus > Neoceratodus forsteri. Next base: position 802,157,522 of record CM057459.1, on the reverse strand, counting down.
GCTCCCTCAGAAGCAAACATGTGTACATACCAGATGCAACTGGGGGTTTGTTGCTGAGCAGGGTAAATGTGGTTAGCAACAGCAGTATGGTTAGTTTGTGTGGGTGGGTGTTGTGAGGGAGTACAGTGGTGGTAGATGTGACCAGGGGCAGGTACTGTATGAGTGGGTCTTGCTGACACCTAACTTTGTGGCAGACACAGTGGTGCAGTGGTAGGGTTGTTGCCTTTGGAGTGAAAAGTACCTGGTTCTAACCTCAGTTTGGATGCCACATTGTATGCCTAGTGATAGCCTGGGAGACTGTGCAAAGGACACTACTTCTTGTAACAAAAAAGTGACTGTGCTCATAAACTTTTTCTTCTTTAGGCTTTAGAGTTCATCTTAGGAAGGAATTTCTTCCTCTTTGATGGGAGTTACTACAGTATATACAAAAATGTTGAATGGCTATGGTGTTAGCAGTTGCCCACTCATATGGCAACCTATATATGGGCCTAGAGGAGGAGAAATGTATCCATGATCAACAACATAATCCATTTTTTGTAATGTGATGTTCTGATGCTGCTTTATAGACAATATTGTTTGTATCTGGTGTGGCCCAAAGATTAAGATCCCAAACTTCATGACATACAGTACATACACACAAATAACATGAATCTTAAATACAGTATACCCATGAAGTGGGCAAAAAACAGTGTGACTTTTCTGGATTTGACTCTGGAGGCATTGCAAGGACAGACGATTCAGACTGCAGGATTCAAGAATCTCATCGTGGCAAACTCTCAGCTACGCACAAAGAGTCACCACCCGAGGCATTTGAAATGTTCTGTACCATATGGATAACTGTTCCATGTATGCAGATATTGTTCCACTGACTTACTTTTTGAACAGCAGGCAAATGATTTAATAACTAGATTTTTGGATAGAGGATATCATAAACACATCCAAGATACAGCTCTCGATTAAGATAAATAGATCTGAACTATTAAAACCTAAAATGACCTGTCAAGATACTGTACTATACTGCACTGGATTCTGAATCTCATTACCTTTGTCGTAGACATTAATCCTTTAGATGCAAAGTGGGCAGTATTGTTCACAAGCTATGGCCAATTTTGAAAACATACTCCATAATGAAAAATGCTATCTGTGAAGCCACTAAAGTAACATTTTGAATGGGGAGGAGCATTCATTATCAATTAAGAGCCAGTCAGTTTGTTCCTTTGGTAACAACAAAATGATTTCTAAATTGGTTAACAATTCATGCAAATGGATTTTTCAAATATGGAGCTGACAGTGCATGAAAATACTACTCAGTGGGTAACTTCTTTGTCATGGGGGATTTAAAATAAGGAAGTTTACTGCATGCATTATGGCATTTGTTATTTACATAGCTTGGTGCAATTGTGGCTAGTACTACAGTATGCAAGGTATACAATAAAACCCCTGAAAGACACATGCAAGAACACATTGGGGCTACTTTAAATCAAGATAAATCAAACACCTTGGGATCACATTTTGTCCTGTGTCACTCCTCAGATGCTGCCACATTTGGATTCATAGTGCTAAAACATGTGCCTCTATTTAAGAGAGGATGGAAACACATTACACTACTTTTACAAAAGGAATCTAGCTGGCTTATTACTCTGAAAAAATTTTAACATTGGGGTTTAAAAGAGAAGAAGAGATTTTATTCTTTTTATTTAAATTTTTGGAGTATACATTATCATTCATAATTTTTCTCCTATTTACAACTGAGATTTTTTCTCCTGTTTACGATTAGACAATTCACAAGTTTATATTTTTACAGGTATTTCAGACACAAGTAGGAAATAGCCCTTCTAGATTGTCTGCTGCCTAGAACATGGTTTACAGAAACAAATGTGGCATTCCCTCCATATGTCTGTATTCCCTTTTTTTCTATTATATTTTTATAGTCCTGGAGCCATGGCAGGTGACTGTGGCCCTCCTTCAGAGGGACTCACTCTCCAGTCCGCTCGTTCCCACTCTTGCTGATCACTGTGTGTTACCTCATGGCTTACCCCGTGGCGGGGCCAGGGAGGAGTGTGCCAGTTTCTCTCTCCCCCCAAGTGAAATTCAGAAGTCAGGGTGGCCCTCAGGGATGTGACAGGCCATCATGGGGCCTGCCTGCTGCTTTTCCACCATTTTCTCCCACCCTGCATCCCCTGCCAACTTGAAGACATCAGTAAGTACCTCCCAACCCATACTGCCCTCCAGACATTGCCAGAGGGCAGTCAATGAGCAGGATGAAAAACCCTCCCTCCCCAAGAGAGGAGAGCAGTCCTCCAGATACTTGATTCACTCTTGCCTCTGCCAACCACAAATGATCTGGCCTCGTTCCTGAACCCGGATGCCAGCATGGCACGAGGTGTAGTGACCAACGTCTCAACCTCCAGTGCTACAATGCTGGCCTGTCTGTATTCCTTTTAAAGGATTCCACATATTGCCAGCCCATCTGCACAGTGGTGGAGTCACCGCTTGTGGCACCAGTGCCCCAGGTACGGAAACGAGATGGGAGGTTGGAGGGTCAGCAGGGGGAAAATGGATTGAGCAGCATTTGCACACTTTACATCTCAGGTGGGCATGCCTCATGGTGTGGCCCCCTGGGAAGCCACTGGGGCAGCTATCCTGGAGGCTGAGGTTGAGACTGGTAGGCATGCGGACACTGGTCAGGACTCCACCATTGCGTCATTGCATGCCATGTCTGTCGATTCCATGGAAACCAAAAAATCATGCATGGTCTGACCAGTCTTGATGCCTGGATGTGTTGGGAGGTGTAACTGGCCACCCCTTGCCCCTGCCTGGAGGGTAAACCCTCTGTGGAGGTGGATCAGTGGCAGAATGGCTGAAGGGCAGGTCAGAGATATAAGGGGGTCTTGATCATACAAGAAATATAAATAAATTAAAAAAAAAAAGGATTCCACATTAGCACTACCCAAAACGTACTGTATCTGGGTGATCTGTTTCAGAACTCCACAACCCTCTGTGTAAACCAGTACTTTCTACTCTCAGTTTTGAACAGTTCTCTTCTTAGTTGGTAGCCATGTATTTGCCAGACTATTAATCATCGCTCCTCCAGGAGGGCAAAGCTTTGCATCTGGATTTCATAGAATGCTGTACCAGAATAAAACAAAGACGGCAAAAGCAAGAATATATGAACTATCTATTGCTGCAATCATGTAACTATTGACTTTATTATTAATATGCTCAGGAAATGTGGAACTTAATCCAGGGCCCCCAGAGGTTATAACTACACCATCAGATCTAGCCAAGATTAAAGGATTAAGCTTCCTCCATGTTAATGTGTGCAGCCTACTGAAAAAGATCACGATGATCCAAGCTTGGGTTAACCACACCATACCAGATGTATTGGTAGTGTCCGAGACATGGCTTAGACCTGCCACAGCTGACAAAGATATAAATTTACCCAACTATCAACAATTCAGAGCTAACCGACAAACTAGAGGAGGGGGTGTAGCTATATATGTAAAGGACAACCTAACTGCAACCTGCTTCACCTCATCTTCTATGGCAAAAGAATTCAAATGCCTATCCCTTAAAGTGGTTCTTTCCCATACTGCATTGCTGCAGTTAATTGGCTGCTACAGGCCTCCTTCTGCTGGTCTCAAGCTAATATCCCATCTGGGTGATTTAATCAAAAACGGGTATGAAGAAACTACAGTTATTGGAGACTTAAATTTAAACTGGCTCTCCGAAGCAGCTACCCCATTAATATCATTCTGTGACACATATGGGCTTACACAGCTCATCAATGAGCCTACCAGAATCAACAAAAAGACACCAAGCAACAGCACACTTTTAGATGTTATTCTGGTGAGTAAACCTCACCTATTCTCCCACTCTGGTGTCCTGTTCAATGATATCAGTGACCACTGTCTTATTGCTGGCGTAAGAACATCCTATAAAACCGCACCCCCCATTAAGTTCACAGTGAGGAGATCAAAACAAAATTTTAACATTAATGCATATCTGGAAGGGGTAAAGTACTCCACACGATGGCAAGAATTTTACTTAGCAGACACAGTGGAGATAGCATATGGTGTTCTAAATGGCATTATCACAGGAGCCCTTAACATACATGCATCAGTATCTAAAGTGCGTATCAAAAACAAAACCTGCCATTGGTTCACATCAGACCTTAAATCCGCCCTCCAGGACAGAGACAAGCTATGGAAAAAGGCACGTAAAACCAAGATGACATCAGATTGGGGGCAGTTCAAAAAAGCCAGAAATATCTGTACCAGGAAAGTAAGAGATGCTAAGGCTGCTTAATATAGGGCTGAACTAGACTCCTCTTGCCACAACCCCACCAAATTCTGGAACACTATAAAAGACATAGCAAGACATGACCCAAGTAATTCCCTGCCAGCCAAGATACACATTGGAACAAAAATTATCAGTGATAGACTGGAAGTCTTGGAGTCCTTTAACAATCACTTTACAACTGCAGGGCTAGCATTTGACAACTCTTCCACCAACCAAATGCACTCTCAACTAGGTATACAAAACACTGAAGCACCGGTAACCGAATCTACCTTCTCCTTCATACTAGCCACTTTGAAGCAAGTGGAAGAGCTAATATCTCAACTGGATATCAAGAAAAGTGCAGGTGCAGACTCCCTCAACCCCTACTTCTTAAAGATTGCCATGCAAGTAGTAGCAGTACCAATAACACACTTATTTAACCTTTCGTTACAACTAGGAACTAACCCATCGATCTGGAAAACCACTCAAATCATTCCATTACTGAAAGCAGGGGACCCCTCGGACCTCAACAACTACAGACCGATTTCCATTCTCCCTGTGCTATCCAAACTTCTGGAAAAAATTGTGAGCACCCAACTAAGAGGATACCTTGAAGCATCTAACCTTTTAAACCCAGCACAATCTGGATTTAGAGCCAAACATAGTACCATTACAGCCCTTGCAAAAGTAACCGACTGGCAACTCAAACTGGATAAAAAAAAATTGTGTTTGCACTGTGTTCATAGACCTGATTAAGGCATTCGATACGGTTGACCATGAATTGCTCCTTTCCTTCCTGAAATCCATAGGACTCGATTCAAACTCCCTTAGATGGTTCAACAACTACCTTATGGGAAGACCCTAGCAGGTGAAGGCCGAAGGAGATCTATCCCCACTCAAACCACTGCAAAGAGGAGTACCCCAAGGATCTATCCTCGGTCCAATCCTTTTTGCCATCTACATCAATAATGTCGACAGTAACCTCACCAAAGCCACTGTACACCTGTTTGCCGATGATACGGTACTGTATGTCAGCCACCCTTCTCCTGAGACAGCATGCACAGAACTACAAGCGGAATTCAACCTACTCCAACACCAACTACTGGAAAAAAAACTTCTGCTCAATTCTAAAAAAATGAAGGCAATGTTTTTCTGTCCCCAAACACAAGCAGGATATTCCATTCCAAGCAATCTCCCACACATATCCACTGTTCTTGTGAAAACCTTTAATATGTCACAAAATTCAAATACCTGGGTGTCTGGCTAGACAGCAGACTTGACTTCATAGAACATTTGGAAAAATTGCTAAACAAACTTCGACAGAGACTTGGACTCTATTACAGAATAAAGCATTTCCTCACAAGCGAATCAAAAAAAAGATGGTCCAGGCCACATTTCTTTCAGCAATTGACTACGCTGACTTCTTATATGGTCGTTGTCCCATCTCATACCTGGATAAACTGGATACACTCTACCATAGAGCCCTGAGGTTTATTACAGAACTCCCTTTCAACACTCACCATTGTTCACTCTATGCCGCAGTTGGATGGACCTCGCTCCACTTTAGAAGGAACAGAAACGCTACACTATGGATTTACAAAGCCATAACCCAGAATTTACCAAAATATGTCTCAGACTGCTTCATACAAGCCTCATCAAGCAAATATGCCCTAAGAAGTTACAATTTCATCATGCTTAAAGTGCCCAAATTCAATTCTTGCTGTGGGAGATCTGCCATTAGCTTTGTGTTATCCTCCTTAGGGAACACTATGCAGAAGTTACTGAAAGTGAACAAACCCATATCCGTTACATCCTTCAAATCTCTGTATTCTAGGCTTATCAAAGAAAAATGTAATTGTTTCCGACAGCAGCAGAGAAAATCTTATTCCTCTCCCTCACCTCCTAGCCGTCCCATCCATTGAGGCTATCCGCCATTCCCAAGATTCGTCTTCCTTACATTCTCCATATTCTTCCTCCATTCTCTTTCTCTTTCTTCTTTTACTATGCAATCTTATTACCGCTCTATTCCGCCTGTTATACTCCTCACCCCATCACCGGTTCCCTTCCTCTTTCACTGCCACTTGCACCCCTTCCCTCTCTCCTTCTCTGCATCCCTGCCTATAGCCTCTGATTAAGGCCATAAATATGTCTATCCCTCCTGCCACCCATCCCTCCTTGTAATAACCCTCCAACTTACCTCTCCCCATAGAAACACCTTCTCTTCTGCCCTGACCATGCACCATCCATTCCCAAACCTCTGTCAAATCCCCTTATACCTCATATTTTAAACCTAATCCCCACATATTCTCTCCTCAACAAAACAAATGAGCTGCCTATTCCGTAGTCCATGTAAATATGTAAATAGTGTTAATAGTTTTTTGGCTCAAATTGTTATACATCTATGTACTATTACCCTTAATGCTATTATATATCCTGTATATTCTGTTCTTCAGTGTGTGTGTGTGTGTGTGTGTGTGTGTGTACATTGAATCATACTATATCTTTATGTAAATTGAACCTTGACCTTACCAGGTCCATCTTGCAAATGAGCTCTGCTCAACGATGTTCACTTGGATAAATAAAGATTTGATTGATTGATGTCTTCTTAGATTCTGATCAGCTGCTTTGTATAAAGACTTAAGCATTTCTGCAAATTAAGATTCCTGAATGCCTTGAAAACAAGTATCATATCACCCCTTAACTTTCTCACTTTTTGATGACACTGTCACACTGTTGTCTCTGTTTTAAGGTGCCTTCGATCAGCACTTCTCAATGTTTCTCACAGCTGCATACTTTCAGTTTATTCCCATTTATTGTGTATACTGCTTTAGAAACATAGAAACATAGAATTTGATGGCAGATAAGGACCGCTTGGCCCACCCAGTCTGCCCATTTCCCTACCTAATGGATAAGCAGCAGAACCTAGTTAACCAGCAGCCTACTTCTTCCTACCCCCACCCCCTAGAATTGCCTTATGACTGTCCCATGCATGCTTGAATTCCACCACTGTTTTTGACTCCACAACCTCCTCCGGAAGGCCGTTCCATGCATCCACAACCCTCTCTGTGAAAAAATACTTCCTTAAATTACCTCTGAGTTGCCCCTCTATCTTCAAATTGTGCCCCCTTGTTCTTGCACACCTTTTTTTTTGAAAGATGCTACCCTCTTGGACTTTGTTGATTCCCTTGAGGTACTTGAAAGTTTCTATCATGTCCCCCTCTCCTTCCTTTCCTCGAGGCTATACATATTAAGCTCCTTAAGTCTCTCTTCATATGTCTTCCGGTGCAGACCCTGCACCATTTTAGTTGCCCTCCTCTGGACAGCTTCCATCCTGTCTATGTCTTTGCGGAGATTGGGTCTCCAGAACTGCATGCAGTACTCCAGATGGGGTCTCACCAGCTGTCTGTACAGAGGGATAATAACTTCCTGTTTTCTACTGGTGATGCCTCTCCCTATTCATCCCAGTATCCCCCCAGCCCTCCTTGCTGCCCTCTCACATTGCTTGCCCACCTTTAGGTCATCTGATATGCTATTTTCCCCAAAGTGCAATATTGTGCATTTTTTAGGGTTGAATTACATGTTTGCTCTCAATGCCAAGATGTATAACATATCCATCTCCTGCTGCAATTTAGGGATGCACTCTTACAAGTCCTTCTGATAGCCAGTTTTGGTGTCATCAACAAATGTGATCATTCATCCTCAATTTCAACATTGTACATCACTCACATGATGTTAAAGACAGTTGTCCCTAACACAAAGTCCAGAAAAGCCCTGCTGGTCAATGACCCTGTCAGATATATAAGCATTTACTCTGACCTTTTGACATCTGCCAATTAGCAAGCTACTTATCCATTTGGTTATATTTTGGTTAATCCACAAGAAAGAAACCTCCGGCTTATCCAACCTCAGAAAAAATATAAAAACGTTTCAATAAAGGGGAGAGACCATTTCCAACACCACCACCATGCATCATGGCTGTTTAACCCAATCAATTGCAATTGCTGCTCTTTTCCTCAGTCAGACCAGCCTCCCCTGATGAACCCTTAAAATGCCCAACAATGGAACCAGGTCCACCTAGTGGCCTGGGAGCAACTTTCATTCCTGGGACACTTATCAACAATGTTCAGTTTATGCGTGGATTGGGATAATGGTCCACTCACCACATTTGTTGTGTTCAAAGCTATATTTATTGTAACAACATGAAACAAAACTAGGCACATGTCCAACATTTTGGAGAAAATAATCTCCTTCCTCAGGAAAATTGGTATTCGTCTAAAAAGTTATAGAAAGTGCACTGCTCAACAATTTCTTTGCTTGTTGAGAACTGATGCACTTGTACACATAATGCACTTTTATAGTACTGTCTCTTTAAGATCTGCACTTAAATGGAACTTAGTGATCCTTCCACATCAGCCTATGAGAAAGCTAATTCAAGATGTGTCAGGTGACATCATGTGGGTGTGTCCCTCAGCCTTGTTGCAGAAACGTCTTGCTGGCCTGTTGATTTTGAGCATTCATGGACATTCATGGACTCTACAAATGAACTTTGGATATACTTGATGAATGCTTTTGCATTTGGATACAATGTGTGAGTCTCATCTCCTTTGTTTGCTGTGCATGACAGAATTAAAAGTATTTATGCACCAAACTTGTATCCTGGCTGGTTGTTGATAAAAATGGGTTGGAGCTTACACAAATTACTGTGTTACCTTTTCTAGCAGGCGCCTTTTCCTTTTTACTTTGAAACTACATTTTCACTAACCAGGCACTGCTTCCTTTCCCTGGTACAGTCACACCCACAAACCATAAATACACTTGATTTCTTTGTTACTTGCACAGGTTTAAAATTTAAAAGAAAAAAGGATGCTCCCCAGTGATAAACTGCAGCAAGTTGGCGCTCCTGCTGTTGCATGTATCAAATGGCCAATACACAGCAGGAACAGTGCACTGAGGGTACACAATCCCTTAAGGATTTAGTTCTAAAAGACATCACAAATGTAACCAGTTTTTCAAATTTATTGAACAGTGCTATGCCATCTTTAAGTATATTAGGAAAAGTAGAAATTTGATAAAACTCCAATTTTTTAGAAGAAAATTGCTGAATATTTGCAATAAGTAAAATATGAGAATTTGATAACTAAGCAGGTACATGACCATCTAACAGTAGAGTACCCCACAAGAGCTACTTTTTATATACTCTCCAAGATTCATAAGGATATGGTCAACCCTCCTGATAGACCCATTGTTTCGGGAAACAGTAGTTTAACAGACCCATTGGCTAAATATATTGATTTTGTTTCTTGTGATCTGGTCAAGGAGGTGCATTCTTATATAAAGGACACAAGTTACATCCTTAATATTTTGGAGGAACTGGCAATAGAGGAAGATAGTTTTCTGGTAACGTTAGATGTCACAGCACTGTATTTCAATATTCCACATAATGAGGGATTGGAAGCTCTAGAATTTTATCTAGATAAAAGAACAACTAGGGAGCCACCCACAGATGTACTAGTCCAACTGATGAAATTTGTGTTGGAATTTAACACATTTTTATCAGAATGACTTTTATTTACAAGAGATGGGGGCAACAATGAGTGCCAATATGGTACCCAACTATGCTACTTTTTACATGGCCAAGTGGGAACTGGAAGCTGTAAGAAATGAAAACAACCCTTTCCTGCAAAAATCAATCTGTGGAGACATTTTATTGATGATATCTTCTTGATATGGAAGAGGAGCGAGGAAGAACGTTTTGAGTTCATCTGGAACTTTGAGAATAGCAATAGCAACCTACGTTTTAGTCAATTGAAATAAGCTTCCTTGATTTAAGGATCTTTAAAGATGTCAAGGGAAGGGTCTGTACTGACCTCTTTAGGAAAGAAACTGACTGAAATACACTTCTGTTAGCCAACAGCAAGCATCCGAGATGTGTCATTAGGGCAATACCGAAAGGACAGTTTGTCTGCACAAAGAGAAATTGTAGTAACCAGATGGAATATGACAAAAGAGCACAAGAACTATCAGAAAGGCTATTAGACAGAGGATAGAACACTAATAACATTACAAAAGTTAAGGAAGTGGTAGACACAATCCCCAGGGAGACACCTTTTAATGAGTAAACAGAAAGAGAAAAAAATTGACCCCCTGATGACTTTTGTCACTACATATAGCCCACAGGCACAAGAAGTTGGTAGTATTATAAAAAAAACACTGGCACCTAGTTTCAGTGGACCCCAAATTAAAAGGGATTGGTGACAATGGCCCTAGAATGGTTTATCGTAGAGGCAAGAATATTAAACACATAGTGGTTCACTCTGTCCAACCCTCCCATGATAAACAAAGAAACTGGCTAATGGAGTAAGGGGGTGAGTGTAATAGGTATGGAAATTGTAAATATTGCCCTTTGGTGAAAAGTATAAAATGGTTTAAAAACCATGCCACAGGTTGAGATGTTAAGGTCAGAGGTTCTGTTACTCGTAGCACCCCTGAGGTTCTGTTACTCGTAGCACCCCTGAGATTATTTATATGGCAGAATGCAGCTGCAACAGATTCTATACAGGGAAAAATAAACACTCTTTTAAAACCAGAATAGATGAGCATGCTAGAGCAATTTTGAATAATGATACCACAAATGCTCTAGCCTTACATGTTGCAAGTGTCAGAAATAGGAGTGAACATAATTTTATTTTCATGGCTATAGAGAAACCAATTCTAACAAGGAGAGGTGGTGACTATTATAACCTACTCCTTAGGTAGGAGCAATATTGGATTTTTTCCATGAAAGCTATGCCTGCCACAGGTTTAAATGAAAGAGCTGCGATAGAACAAATTTTGAAAAAAACATTAGATAAGTAAAGTTATTATCTCTCAACTATGTTGGTTATGATGATTTTTATGATATTGTATATATTTATATTGTTTATACTGGTATGGTGGCTGTTTTTAACTTTTCTTGTTCTGTTTTTCTATCTTGCAGCTTTGCACAAAAATAACTTTGACCTACCAGGGTGAGCCATCCCCATATGATGAGAATAAGTTGCCTTGTGACATCCTCATTGGAGTTTATGTGCAATATTAATACTGGTGCCAAATTAAGTATATAAGGCACAGTTTCTATCTTTTTCTTACATTTTGATACTTGTTTGTTTATTAGGGGATGTTACTGATTATGTACTAAAGGTGTTTTGTTACTGCAATGATATTTATGCTTTGTTGAGAACTGATGCACTTTGTAGATATAATGCACTTTTATAGTACTGTCTCTTTAAGAGGTACACTTATATGGAAATTAATGATCCTTGCACATCAGCCTTTGAGAAAGCTAATTGCAAAACGTGTCAGGTGATGTCACGTGGGTGTGTCCCTCAGCCTCGCTGCAGCAGCTTTTTGCCGGCCTGTTTCTAGGTCTGTTGATTTTAAGCATTTATGGAGATTTATGGACTTTATAAATTAACTTTGGATATATTTGATGGATGTCTTTGCCTTTGGATACAACATATGAGTCTTATCCCCTTTGCTTGCTGTGCACGACAGAATTAAAAGTATTTATGCAACGAACTTGTATCCTGGCTGGTTGTTGACAAAAATGGGTTGGAGCTTACACAAATTACTGTGTACATTTTCTAGCAGGTGCCGGTTCCTTTTTGCTTCAAAACTACATTTTCACTAACTAGGCATGGCTTCCTTCCCCTGGTGCAGTCACACCCACAAACCATAAATTTGTTTAATGTTAAACCTTGATTTTTGTACCTTAATAACTTTGCCATTGTTTAATGAAATAGCCCAAAATGTGTCATGCACAGTCAAGCTACTAGAGTCTCAAGACGTAAAAAGTGTCAAGATGGCATCTTGTTCGGTTATCATTATATGGAGTAGAGATGTGATGAATTTATATTCTGCCAGCGAAGTGGTGGCTAAATGACTGATTTCACAGCATGGAGTAATCCGTGAAATTTCCTTGCATTAGGCAGAATTTTGCCAAGGTGAAATTTTATCTCCCATGGGCAAAATTCCACCTTCTGTGGTGAAATTTCACATTCTGCAGGTGACATTTCACTGCGGAAGGTGGAATTTTGCCGTTGAAGGTGAAATTTTACCATTTTGTGGGTGAAATTTCATCATTCCGTGGGTGAAATATTTCATTCCACTGGGCGAAATTTTGCATTTCGCTCAACAAAATGGGCAAAATTCACAGATTACTCTGCATAGCAAAGTTTTCTCATTTCGCCCACCACTAATATGGAGCACTGAGAAACAGAAAAAATACATGTTTGGTTTTCCTATATTTAACATTGGGTATTTTTTGCTCTCACCTATAGCCTAGATAATGTAGTAGTTTTTCATGACATTTTCAGGGTTAAAGGGGCCAATGTCAAGGATTCGTCATTGTAAAGTTTCATGAAAAAGTATTACATGGTTCCAGAATTATAATTATTTTAAAGTTAATGTCCTGACATGAACATTAAAAAAAATCTCAATTGCTTATGTTCATTTTTTACCTCTCACATGGTAAATAAAAAACAAACAAACCAAAAAAATCACAATTGCTTGCTTCCATGATTTACCACTTGTGCTGAAAAAATACTGATGGTGTCAGATGCCATTTTATTTATTTTAAACCAGAAAAGGCATAATAATAATAATAATAATAATAATGTCTTTTTAAAAAAACAGACATCTGAACCTAGCTAAATGGACCAGTTTAGCTAGAGTCTACTGTCTGTTTTTTTAAAAACTTGCCACAAATATGTTTTCTGAGCATCTCAAAATGCAGGATTTCCAGCTTCGTGAGAGGGGCTGTTGACCTGCATTCTCTGCATAAGAACAGTGGGACTTCCTTGAGTTCTTCAGGCACAGCTGGAACTCATGTTGCATGCTGCTGTGAGAGCAGTGAGCCTCCACATCCCTGGAGTCTAGAGGCACCCTCCCTTCAATCACCATTCCCTCCAGCATTTTATGTTTCTCTGGTGTCTAGTGGCAACCCCCACCCTCCAATCGCCATCCCATTATTCATGTTATGTTTACCTGGAATCTAGTATTAGACAGCAGGAGTTAAGGCCTGTTGGCAAAACACGACACAGAAGCCGAGATGTAGCAGAGGAAAGTTTATTCCAGAAACACACAAAGAAACAGCATTCTTCCTGGTAGTTCAGAATCCTCTGAACACTATGGTGTCATCATGCAAACTCAGTGAAAAACAGTCTTACAGAAATTCATATACGATTGATAACATAGTTTGTTACTAGGAAATGGACTAACAAAAATGCAAAAGAATTGAGTAAAGCAATTCTATTGGTGGGTAGTTAGCACCCTTGACAGTTAGATCATTACTTGTTTTGCATGGTGTATCAACCACAGAGCAAAACCGCATCAGCAAAGACCATCATAGTGATAGGATTTGAGCAAATACGTCTGGTCACTGTGATGGTCTCTGCTGGCACTGGGACTCCATCGCCCGGTGTTTCTCCCCTTACCCCTGAGACAACTTCCACTCAGAGTTGTACCCCTAGAGACTGGGGTTTGTGGGAGATGGAGGCCCCAATAGACACAAGGTAATATCCCCGACAGTGCAATGCTGACACTCGGCATTGCGGTTGTCGCTGTCAGTGATGTCGGCAAGGCGGATGTCATTTTGCTATAGTAAAACCATTTTGCACGTACACAGTGATAAGAGTAAAGCTGGTTAAAACTAGTTTTGGGTAACAATACAACGATTCATAAGAGGTGCTGACCATTGTAATAAGGTAAAAAAGCTGTAGATGGTGCACAAACACTGTCAAATAAATATGCTGGATAACAGTTCCTACTGTAAGCACATAATAAGAAGTGTAAAAGAAATAGAAGTTATACTTTATGCTGAATTAATGGATGTTGTAACATGCATGGGGGTATGTGGGTATATGGGGTGTCCTGGTCTACATATCCCCACCCCCCCATTTCCTGTTAAGGAGGTAACACCAAGGAGATAGCACTATGGTCTAAAGCTTTGTGTATTAAGTGGCCTAAAGAGAGTGTGGCTGCACACAGTATTATTGGAGAGTGCTGCATAAGCAGCATAAAGTAAAAATAAGGAAAATAATCAAAAAGGCTTTAATAATATAACTTTTAAATGTAAGTTCTAAACAGGTGTTAGATAATGCAGTACTTAAATCACCATCATAAAATAGTTCATTAAGAGAATTACCAGCTTTAGTAATATTATTACTAACATGAATAAGATGTATTTCCTTTCTATCTAATAAGGATTTGCAAAGCAGGTTAAGCGGATATATATGCACACTGAAAACTGGTAAATACTGTTCTATAGCATTGACATAGTCAGGGTCACTATCAGTGTAATCATGTTCCAGGGAGGGAACAGGAGTGAGAACAGTATGGCCAATGACAGTGCACTCATGTGGCACAGAACAGAAGTTGGGTATGTCAACATCACCGGTGAGAGGTTCATAGGAGAAGGTCTTGTAGTTGGTCACAATGCAGTATTGTCCTTTGCTGTTGTAGGTAACTTGAACTTCTGGAAGACGCCATATCATGAATTGTACAGGGCAGTTAATAGAAGCATTTATCATCTGACTGCTGAGGTGATGCACGGCTTCTCCTGGCAAGTGTTGTCCAGTAGATATTGGAGGAGGCGATGTGATATTTACAGAAGCGGAAGTATTTTCGAACAAGTCATCTTTAAAGGAGTATGATTAATCTATAGAGTTTATGGAGTAACCACACACCAGAGTAGTTACATCAAAGACATCACATTGGCAGAAATAGTGACAGCCTTGTATAGCACAGCAGTCAGTGTTTGGGGCAACCCAGGCATCCAGTTGAGGATGAAACACCAGCAGATGAGGAAGATTGCTCCATTCTCGGTAGATGCTGCCCTTGAGATGGTCCATGGAGTGGACTTTAGCCAGTTTTTCGAAAACTGAAGAATTTTTGTTGAAGATCAGCAGGGATACAGTGAAGGAGATATACAAGGTGTCCCTGATGTCACAATGGTGTGTCATGTAGCAAGGTCCTTGATTAGGAAGTGGTGTGATATAACCCAAGCTTCTGGCTGTGGCTAGAGAAAAGGAAACAGTCTTGGCCATGCACTTGGTAGTAAAGGTCACGGTTCTACAGTATGGGCAGTACCATTTAGTCATTCATTTATCTTGGATCGAATCAGAGATTCTTCCTGATTCCAGATCCCAGAAGAGATTGGTGATGGTATTTATGGCATTAGTACCATATGCTGAACAAATGATTTTCCTGCCTATGTGTTGCTCTTTAGCTTCTTTGTTGTTATAGTAAATCAATTCACTCATTTTGTTTTGCGTCTCATTGAAAAAACATGTTGAATCATGTATATTATGCACAATGAATCTCTTTCCAAAGCAGGGGTCCAGTAGAACTAAGAAGGAAACTTCAAAGAGGCAAAGCTGTGCCTTTGCCAGGTTGCACTTAAGGCCTGCCTGTTACAGAAGTGCAAGGAGCTCCTCTAGGAGCTGTAGTTGTTTGTCCAAATCTGCCGCAGCCAAAAGAAGATAAACCACTTACTGCAAAAGGCAGTCCATGGAAGAAAAATCCTGTACGGCATCCTTCATTTGAATGTGGAGGAGGGATGAGCTATAATGAAATCCCACAGGGAAGCAGGTCCACATGTACTGATGTCCCTCAAAGGTGTAGGCAAACTTGTATTGCCTCTCAGGGGCCAATGGCAGTGAATAAAAGTCAACAGAAATGTTTAAGACACTGAAGCATTTGTGTTCAGATTTCAGGAGTTTGACTACGTCCAGGACTGATGCCACAGTGGGTGCACAGCTTGGGGTTTTTTGATTAACCTTTCAGTAGTCAATGGTCAGTCTCCAGCTAGTGGGGAATTGACTGTGGAAACACAGGGCCTAATGACCCCATGTTTCAGAAGGGATTCAATTGTAGCCTTCAGAGAAGGGATTGCTTTAGCCAGAAAGGGGTATTGCCTTTGGCATGGTGGATCCCCACCAGTTACCCATATCAGGGTATTCATTCTGCCACAGTCATGCTTGTTTTTGGCAAAAGCATTCTGGTGTTTTTTTTTTAAAAAATAGGCCTTGATTGATCAAAAAGAGGATGTTACTGAACCATGAGGATGACATCATATTCTGCTTCATTTGTCCTCACTACTGCTATGATATGTGAGTCAGAAATGAGTAGCAGACGATTAAGACTGGGTACCTGGTGTAAAAGCCTATTGTCCAAATCCACACCCGTATCGAGAGAGAAAATCAACATCCAGGATGCTCTGATGGTGAGATAGAATCATGAGGTCGAAAGAGTGCAGCACTTCTAAGGTATCGATGCTGACTGATATTGGTTTGGACCCGTAGCTTGTGATCATGGTCCCCTCGAAAGTCTGGGTGGAGGTTGCTCTCTCTGTGGACCAGCCAGAATATTTAGGATCATCCTGATGTAATACTGAAATGGCAGCACCTGAAACGAGAAGTAGTTCAAGCTGGCAGCCCCCAACCAGCACTTTTACACACAGGTGACCAGAATCATTGGTAATGAAAGAGGTGAGAATTCAAACCAGGGCCTGACACCATCAGTCCGATTATATCCAAGTTTGCAAGGCATCGTAGAGCATTGGATCCATGTCATAGAGCATCTGTCTTGCTTCGGAGTATGGAGACTTTGAATGCCCACCTCCCCAAAATCCTGTGATGTAATGGGGGCAGGAACTGCTCTGGGGATGGTTGTTATGACCGTTACACTTCTGTTTTGGCCTTGTACACCCAAAGCCATTCTACTACAGCTGCCATATCTTTAAACAAAGGTCCAGCCTGCTGTTTTGTCCATTATTACCATTCCTATATTTCTTTTTGCATAAGTTTTTGTTTTGCTGAGGGTCCATTGATTTCCCCTCTACCTCATACTGAGTAGAAGAACCTGCACTTTGCTGTACTGTGGGCACTTTGGGCTTTTGGCCCAACCCAATGTCCTTTACATGTACCTGGTACACGCTCTCCACCCACTCTCCATGATTGCAGACAGGCATTCCTGTTTGGGGAGTACAGTGACTTCCACCTTTTCATGGATGATTGGCTGAAGGTTTCTAAGAAACAGGGCTTTGTACTCAATTGCGTCCATCAGGATGCATGCCAGCCAAATCTTTGCCAGTGCTGTATGTGAGCCACAAGTGACTCTCATATTGGGCCAGGGTCTATTTAGCATGCTGCTTCACGTGGGTCACTTCTGGCAACTTTGCCCACAATGTGGGGTCTACAGTTTGCTTCAAAACCTGGACTTTGTACTGAGGTGTGAGGCTGAACATTTGGCAGTGTTGGTACACTTTTTCCAGATGGCAGCTAAGATTGTTGGTAGGGGCCATATAGACAATTTTACCTGCAAAGTTTTGGATGGCCTATGCAGACTAGAGGGTGATGGGGCCCGCTTCCTGTCCAACAATGGTTTTATCGTCTGCCTCTGCTGCAGCAGTAACCATGCCATGAAGGAGCATCTGCTTCTCCACCTTCTTCTTCAGCGTTTCACTGACTGCTTGATTCAGTGCTTTGGCCTGTGCGTCAGAGATCCCAGCTTTTGAGATCACCTTCTGAATCAGGCTTTCCACCTCTTCCTTGTCTTTCTTATTCAATGTGGCTACCAGTCTGTGAGGTTTCAACCCTCAAGGAATGCTCTCATCATTGCTGTCATCATCAGAGGATGACATCAGCATTATAGGTGGGGGACACGGCATAGCTTTCACATGACCCTGTAGTACTTCGAATTGTTGATGTAATTTTGTCATCTTAATTCTACACCTCAAATGATCCCCACTGCCTTTGACTTGTCCCTTACTGACATGATTGTGTAAAACTCTGTACGTGGTGCTAACATTGCAAACTTCCCTATGCTGCTTTTCCAGTTCATTCTTGCATCTCCCAAACTGTTGCTCCAACTCCTCATACTCCCTCTTCAACGAATCATTCATACTCATATGCAACCATTCAACTGTAACATATGTATTTTATCTTGCTGCAACCACTTGTTCTCTTCCTGCAACCTAAGGATTTCTTTATCCTTTTTCTACCTAATCTGTTCAAGTTCCTCCTGTTTCTCTTCCTTGTGCTTTTCAATATCTCTTTATGGTGCCCACCTGCTTCCCTGCATTTAGAACCTAGCTCTTTTCTTAGATAGAATTTCAGATTCCATTACCTGAAATAAAGCAAACCAAGCGGGAACATAACACATTTTTGGTCATGTTTCTTAGCTGCAGAATTTGCTTCCTTGTACAGTCTGCCAACATACTGTACTAGATCAGTCTACAATTTTGGGTCCAGTGCAAAATCATTCCAACCTCCATGGGAAGTCAGAAAGTTTAAGTTGTCTAGTTTGAGCTCAATATTAATGGCCATTGTTGGGGGGTTCCTTTACTGTGCTAACTGAAAATCCATGGCTTACTGGTTCAATGTGAATCTTACAGCTAGACATCTGCACCTTCTGGATGCTAAGGCCCCAGTTGGTTGACAATCCACAAGTTGAATGAGGGGCAAAGGCTCCAGTACCTACTGTGATCCCTGACCCGTTCCCATGCTATGCACTTTTCGGCATACTGGTTCGGTTCCATCCAAGCAGGTCCTGCCATAGCCACCAATTGTTAGACAGCAGGAGTCCAGACATGTTGGCAAAACATGACACAGAAGCCCAGATATCAGACAGAAAAGTTTGTTCCAGAAACTATGAATAAACAGTATACTTGCTGGGAGTTCAGAAACCTCCAAACACCATGGTGTTATCATGCAAACTCAGTGAAAAACAGTCTTACAGACATGTTTATACTAGAGATAACAAAGTACATTACTAGGTAACTTACTGTCCCAAAAAGGCAAAAGAACTGAATAAAGCAGTTTTATTGGCAGGCAGTTAGCACCTCAGAAAGTTAGATCATTACTTGTTTTGCACATACACATGATGAGACTAAAGCTGACTAAGGATAGTTTTGGGAAACAATACAGTGATCCATAAAAGGTACTGACCATTGTAACAAGGCAAAAAGTTGTAGATGGTGCACAAGCATTACCAAATAATTATGCTGGATAACAGTTTATAAGCACATAATATCAAGTGTAAAAGAAATATAAGTTGTACCTGATGCTGCAATAATGGATGTTGTAGCATATATGTGGGTATATGGGGTGCCAGATCTACACTAGTGGTTCCCCCCACCCTCCGGTCATCATCCCCTCCTGCATATTATATTTCCCTTGTGTCTAGTGGCACCCTCCACTCCCTGATTGTCGTCCCCTCATTCATGTTATGTTTCCCTGATGTTTGGTGGTGCCCACATTTTCCAGTCATCATTTGCTCTTGCATATTATGTTTCCCAGGAGTCTAGTGGTACCTCCTACCCTCTGATTGTCATCCTCTCATTCATATATTGCTTTCCTGGTGTGCAGTGGCTCCCACCACCCTCCCATCACTGTCCCTTCATTCATATTACTTATCCCTGGTGTCTAGTGGTACCCCCAACCTCTGATCACCATTCCCTTATTCATATAATGTTTCCCTGGTGTCTATTGGTGCCCCCCACCCTCCAACTGCCATCCCTGCATTAATTTTATAAATGTAAGAAAGAAAACCATCCCTCAATGTTTTTTTTTCTGTTAAATCTATAAAAAAGAAAGTGTTCCCTAGACAATGTGATCCCCCCCACACTGACCCCTCACTGAACACCCATCAGCCCCCCCACACCCCCACATGCCCCTCACTCAGCTGAACACATCCGAGCATGAAGATCCACTCATTGATCAAAGAAACTAAGGTAAATTAAGTGCAGTTCAATGTATTTCAAAGGTTTTTGAACTTTGATGCATACCTTAGTCATTTTTGCATATTTGACCAAAACATTTTCAACATGGTCTTTTTGGGATCCCACCTCATGAACAATGGTGGTGGAATTATGCACATCAGGCTGAAAAGGTGAGTTCACAATCACTTGGCAAAACACCTTTTGGGTTGGATTTCAGTTAGTCTTTTTACTGAGGAACCAACCCACCTGACGCAGCAAGTAATAAACAGAAAAAAGTAATAATGGTAAGAAACAAAAAGGAAAGGAGCAGGAAAGACTATTATTATGCTTACTTACAGGTATACTATATGCTACTTATGGTTACAAAGAACTTTGCATAGCTTAGACACCTTGCAAACAATTATGTATGATAATACATTGCTATGACATTATATAATGGAAAGATTGTTGTCCAGCATACTTATCCAGGCACCACAGTATTTCTTTTTTTTTTATTAACTTAATTTTTATTATTTTTCCGTATTCCATTCCACTATACAATAAACTTCATTACTGTACATCCAGGTATAGATAAGACATACATTTGTTTAAAAAATTAATACTGCAATAACCAGGCTTCCTGTTGAGCAAATTTATTATCCACACCATACCTGTTATAGTTTATTATCATCTACTTTTAAGCTTATTATACTGGTTTAATTTTACTTTTGTTTTGTATTGTAGGTTGGATCAAATAGTGGAAACTGCTCCCATTGAGCTTTTACTCAGCGATGTTCTCATCCTTTCTCCACTGGGAAATACTCTTCTACATCATTTCTTTCCTCTTGTCCAACTATTCCTGGCAATCTTACAGTCAGTCTGTTCTAATAAACTAATATAAGATTCTCAATATCAAACTACTGTAATTGTCTTGTGTCTTTCCTACTTCAGATTCAACCTTCTATGCTAAAAAATTAATACAGTCTGTACATAAGTGAGTCTAAGCTCTTCCACAACTAAACAAAATGGGGGGGGAGGAGGAAAGGGGAGGTGGTTAGGGAAAAAAGGGATGATGGATGTCTCCCCCACCTAAGTTTGGGGAATTAGTATAAACTTAATATTATTCCCCAGATATATTCCTAAAAACAGCTTAACTATTAGCTAAGAAAAATCTCAGCTAGAGTAATAAAAATTGAAATAGAATAGAAATGAATAAAATAAAGTGGAATAAAGTAAAATAAAATGCGGTCTTGCAGGCTGGTGATAGGCACTATGGGGGGTCATCCCCTTGTCTCCCTCGATCCAGTGGCTTATCAAGTCAATCTCAATAGGAGTTGATCTAGCACTGGGGTGCCTTTTTTAGCCTCTACATACTTGTAGAAAGGGAGCCACCTAGAGTTAAATTGGTCTCTTTGGAGTCTGAGTATGGCCGTGCCAGCCTCCATGTTTTTGATATTGTTTACATTTAACCACCGCCCAGAGTAAGTGGTCTTATCCGGGGAGAGCCATGTTTGCATAATAGTTTTGGAGGCTGCTGCTATTAGTATATAAAATAGGTATCTTTGGGCTTTTGTTCTGACTCCAAGGGGGGGGGGGGGGGGGGAGTCCCAATATCACATGAAGAAACTCTGGTAGACTCTCCAGTTGTAGAATTTCTTTGATAGCATTATTGATTTCTGCCCAAAAGTCCTTAAGCTTGGGGCAGCTCCAGAATATATGGAACTGAGATCCTACAACTGAGCAGCCCCTCCAACACTTGCTAGTTTGGGAGGTTCCATATTTTGATGAAATATCTGGGGTAATAAAATATCTTGTTGAGACTTTCCACCTAAACTCCCTCCACATAGGGGAGTTGGTTGTTTTGTGTATGCCCTGCCAGATAAGAGACCATTCCCTGTCTGAGATTTGGCTTTCATATTCATCCTGTCATTTTTTTTCGACTGCTTGAATGTGCAGAGTACCTGACCTTTCCTTTAGGGTTTGTTGTATGTATGTGATGATTTTCCTGGAATCATCCATGCAGCTTTTTTGATATATATATATATATATCTCAATGGTGGTGCTGGGTCACTTTGTATGGCACCAATCCCAGTTGTATTAGTTATGAAGTGTCTACATTGTAGATATCTAAAAAATTCCTTATGTGAAAGCCCAAATTCTTCTTGAAGAAGTGCAATAACTCCCTCACTGTTAACCATCTGATGTAGATATTTAAGTCTCTTATCTGACCATCTATTCCAGCACTGATCTTTATGTGTTGCTGGGAACTGTGGTAAGTATTTCAGAGGAATATATTTCCATGTGGGTGAAAAAATCTCCCACCACTGTCTGACTCTAAGCCAAATCTTAAGGGTGTTTCTTGTCCAGACATTGTTTAAGATTTTCAGGTCAGAGGGATTGATTGTCCAGGGTAAAAACTGCAGGGGGATCCAACATATACCAACCACCCTTTTGCTCAGGTTTTAACATTTTTAAGACTGGCATTGTTTGTGCTGCCAAGTAATACTTTAGAAGATCAGGAACACCCATTCCTCCCCTGCTTTTAGCCTCAGTTAAGATGCCCCATTTCTTACGCGGACGACGCCCCGTCCATATAAATTTGGATAGTTTCCTCCTAAGTTCTTGCCACTCGTCTCCCTCTATAGGTATAGGTAGAGTCAAAAATAAAAATAGGAACCTAGATAAGATGTTACTCTTAATAACCTCCACTCTATTCGTGAAGCTGATAAGCAAATTTTGCCACCTCTGTAAATCTTCATAGACTTTCTCTTTAAGTGCTTGGTGATTATAAAGGTGCAGTTCAGTTAGGTCTGTT
Organism: Neoceratodus forsteri; assembly: GCA_016271365.2. Lineage (NCBI taxonomy): Eukaryota > Metazoa > Chordata > Ceratodontiformes > Ceratodontidae > Neoceratodus > Neoceratodus forsteri. The sequence goes on along the minus strand of CM057459.1, from coordinate 802,134,687 downwards.
GGTATTGAAACTCCTAGGTATTTGACTTTATCCTTGACCCACCTGAAGGGTAACAGGTTCTGTAAATTCTTGTGTGGGGGCCAGTCTAAGCTTAAAATTTCTGTTTTTTCAATATTCACTTTAAAGCCCAAGATCTGACCAAATTTGTTCATTAATTGAAGCAACTCTGGGACTGAGGTTTCTGGTTCTTTTATATATAATACTGTGTCATCAGTGTATAGTGAAATTTTATTTTCAGTGTTATTTATTATTATCCCCTTTATGTTTGGGTTTTCACGAATAATCTGTGCAAATGGTTCCATAGTTAGTGCGAACAGTAATGGGGACAATGGGCATCCCTGTCTTGTGCCTCTATTTATAGGGAACAATTCTGAATTTATTCCATTTACCCTAACATGAGCTATTGGGTTCTAGTAACATAGATTTACCCATTTAAGGAAGTTGCCCCCCACACCCATCTTGGACATTACTTCTCCCATGTAGACCCAGTTCACCCTGTCAAATGCCTTTTTGGCATCTAAGAATATTGCCACTGGATTAGTTTTAGAAGGGTGTTTATGTGTGACAATGTTTAGGAGTTTCCTGACATTGTCTTGAAGATGTCTGTGTAGTATAAAGCCTGTTTGATTGGGGTGAACTAGGAGTTCTATGTGCTGCTGTAATCTTGTTGCTAGTATGCAAGTTAGGATTTTTAAGTCCTGATTGAGTAGTGAGATGGGTCTAAAGGATGAACACTGTGATCTGGGTTTTTCAGGTTTTGGGATAACCATAACCATTGCTTCCTGCCATGATTTAGGGAATGTACCCTCTTCCAGGCTCATATTATAAATGTGCATTAGTCTGGGGATTAGGATTTTACTTAACTTTTTGTACCATTCGGCTGGCCTGTCCCTGGTGTTTTCTCAGTCAGGAGGTCTATAATGGCTCTCCTGATCTCTTGTTCCTTAATTGGGGCAGATAGCACTTCTTGTGCCTTTGTAGGGAGAGTTGACAACTTGATGGAGTTTAAAAAATTTAAGGTTTCTGATCTGACTCCTCCTTCTGGTCTGCTTTCCATATAAAGTTCCTTATAAAATGCCCTAAACTGGGAGGTGATTTCTATTGGTTTAATCCAGTACTTTTCAGGGTTTGATCTATCCCTAATAACTGATGTTCCTTTCGGCTTGTCTCTTTCGGAGACGAATGGCGAGAAGTCTCAGGGCTTTTCCTCCTGATTCATGATATTTTTTTTTTGGTATACCTAAGGAGACCTTCCACTTTCTTGTTCCCTAGTGCTTGTAGCTCAGATTGGACCTGATTTAGGTCTTTAAGTGTTTGTTTTGACCCTGTACCTTTCTTATGTTTAGTCTCCAGGTCTGCGAGTTTATCTCTAAGGATTTTTTCTGCGGCTTTTGCCTGCCTTTTCCTCGCTGAGGCATAGCTGATTATTTGCCCCCTTACCACAGCTTTTAGGGTATCCCACCATAGCATTGGGGAGCAAGCTTCCCTAGAAGAGACTTTCTCTAAATTTTTAATGGTCTTGTCTATAAGCTCTATGAAAGGCTTCTCATTCAACAAGGACACATTAAGTCTCCACAAGGGTGTTTTATTTTCTTGACCTATGTTAACATTAATGGAGACTGGGCTGTGGTCAGACAGGGTAATAGAATGTATTTTTGAGTGCTCAACTAGGTGCAAGTCGATCTTATGTGTGAGGAAGAAGTCTATGCACGAATAGGAACTTTGTGCTCCAGAAAAAAACGTATAGTCCCTTTCTCCCTCATGTTGTGCTCTCCATATATCTGCCATGCCAAATTCTGATATTAAAGCCCTGAGCTTTTTACTTGCTGCTTTGTTAGTGTTTGAGTTACCAGACGAACGATCTAGCTGTGGTGAGAGTACCATGTTAAAATCCGCTCCTATTAACATCTGGCCTTGGGGCAGGTCAGCTAGCTTATTAAAGACATCTCTCAAAATCCTTCTGTGCCCACATTGGGGGCATATATATTCACTAAGTGTAAAGTCTTATTATGTATTTTGCAAGTTGCCCTGACAAATCTACCTTGGAACCCTTCTTCTGTGGATTGTGTCTTTAAGGGGCTATTGCGTTTAAAAAGTATTGCTACCCCTGCCTTTTTATTAGTGGGATGTGATGATGACACCACTTGGTCCACCCATCTCCTCCTAAGCTTGGAATGTTCTAACTGAGACAGGTGTGTTTCTTATAAAAACGCCATGTTACACCCTAGATGCTGAAGTTCAGTTAGCAATCTGGTCCATTTAATTGGGGAACTGACCCCTTTCACATTGTAGGAGATAACCTTCAGTAAGGCCATGTCTCCTTGAAAAGTTTAGCTACTGGTAACCCTTTTCCATATTTGCCCTTTTCCTTTGATTTCTGCCCAGCCTGCAAGACCTCTAAATTAAAACTTAAAATTGCTAAAACATTACAAGTTAAACATTTAACTATGAACATTGTACCTACTTTTGGTACTTTTCCAACAGGGAACTTTAAAACTATATAAAAAACCCTTTTAGTTTTATTTCCCTTGACTTCCATGTGAAGCCCCTAAAAGTATTGTGGGGGGTCTACTCGACCCTGTCAATGCCCCTCTAGTTGGGGCAAGAGGAGTGAAGGGTTCCCCACAGGGAGACCCTTTACACCCATTTTAACCCGTCACTGCAGGCTCTAACCGAAGCTATGAATTCGATTTCAAATATCCCTCTCCGGTTTTCCCCTCCGCCCCTTTTTACTTTTCAGTACGCTTTTATCTCTTGGCTGCTCCCGATCTTTTCTTAGTCATCATACTGTAATACAGGTCCTGTTTAGTTTCAACTCCTTTTGGGCTTATTTATAGTGGAAACCTATTCCATGTGTCGCTGTCCTTAAAGTTGCCTTCTTGGCCGAAGGGGTATAGTGGGCTGGGACTATAGATTGTCTGCCTCCGGAACTGTTTCATATTTCCCTACGTATCCTCTTCCCGTATCCTTCACCTAGAAGATTCCCCAGGGGTTGTGCTATACCTATCATAAGGGAATTCCCAAGCATCTAATACTTCTATGATGATGCATCAACTTATTTTATGTATGACTTTCCCAGGGGACTGACCGTGAGGGCTGGGGAAGCAGTATCAGTTCTGTACATTCCAAACTCATCCACCCTCTCGCTTGTCCGTATGCTTCCTCTCTTTCCTCCCCCCCAAGACCTCTCCCAATCATGCCCCGTGCTTCCCTCAAGTTCACCTGATGTAGTGCGTCTTGATATCGGGATTAAGTCCTTCTAATCTCTCTTGAACTGGTCCATTTGGTAATTTTTAGAGCAGGCCTATGCCCCTTATCTACCCCTCCCTTATCTCACTTTTCCCAGTTTGTTAAACCATCTGCTCTATCTTCTAGGTTTTTCAAACCCCTCCTAATTCTTTCTTTACCTTTATTTCTTTTAACCTTTCCCCTTTCGCTTTGCCAGATTATTACAATACCCCATTTCCTTGTCTCTAGTTTCATCTTTGGGATTTTCTAGCTCGCTATCTATCGAGGGGGCCTATGACTTCTGGTACAGTACTGCTTTGGCTGCACTTTGAATACGCTTTCTGATGAATTTCACATTTCTACCTACGCATAAAGATGTGACTACGTCATACAGGCGTGCCCTTCCCCTGATGATCATTTTACCCCTTCGGCTATATAGCCCCTCTTACCTTATGGAGTCTTCATCTTTCGACCAAGGATGCATCTCTGACCTCAAAGACACAATCTTGTGTAGCGCTTTCTCATATACATTGCCTTGCCCCCCCAACCTTTCTCCGAAACATACAACCTTCACAATTAAAAGTCAACCGTATAAATGTCCATATAAGTTGAAAAGGGGAATTGCTCTTCTTAAGTTCTTCCCTGTCCCTCAGATCCCTTTTATTCCCCACACAAAGATCTTTCAATTCTGTCCAATTCTTCAGTTGTTAAATCCACCGCGATGGGTGCATTAGGTCTCTCAGGCACTTTCTCGACAGTTTCATCCCTCGGCCGAATGGCTTAGTCATCCATCCTCCTGCAATCTTACTTTAGCTTTCATGAACAGGTCTCGTATATCTGAGGAGGTCTCTAGTGGGAATGATCCGGGGAGTGTTATTTTCCTGCTTCTGGGTTTAGGAGCTTTAGACCACATTTCTGACTTAAGGCTGCTTTATAGTTTTTGCATTTCCAGATCGGGGAGGGGTATTTCTAGATTTTGAAGAACCTGCGCTGCCTCCACCAGGCCAGGAAAGATCTGTATGCCAGTGTCAAGGTAAATTTTGATCCTGGCTGGAAACAACAACTGTGCTTTGATCCCTTTTTTTTGTTTGAGGTCTCTGATAACCCCTTTAACCATTTGCCGCTCTGACTGCAGTGTTGCCAAAAAATTCTGGTTGGAGAAAATAGGCGTCTCCTTATATTTGAGGTACCTATGCCTCCAGGCTTCTTGTAAAATCCAGTCCTTACTCTGAAAGAAGACCACGCGAACTATGAGAGAGCGTGGCTTAGCTGCTGGATCCTGGGGTTTTGCAACAAGTGATCTGTGTGCACAATCAATGTCTTCTTTAATGTCCGAAGATAAAGACAGTACTGACCATAATACATGCTGCACAAAGTCAGCCATTGAGGGAAACCCCTCTTCGGCATCCTCTGGGATTCCATGGATTCTGAAATTATTTCTGTGGGACCTATTCTCTAGGTCCTCCATCCGGCACTGAGTCTCTCTATCTCTCTGGAGCAGCAGCAAGACTAGTCTGTCTAATCTTTCCTGGGCCTCCGAGACCGTAGTGAGGTTAGCAGCGTTGAGTGTCACTTTTTTATTTAATATTTGTACCTCTTTTTTGAGGTCCGCTAGGGAAGAATCAATTCTTGCAACTGTTGAAAGAATCTGTTGGAGGGTTTTGTGCATGATTTCAGGGTCCATTTTTTCCGTTGTGTCCATTTCCCCTGATGATTCTGATGCCGTGCGTCTACGGGCTGCAAATCCCTCCATGTCCTTGTCAAGCACTAATTGCTTGAATTTTGCTGAACCATTTAACATCTTGGAATTTCTGTTTCGTTGTTGCTTTCCTGCCATCTTCCACTGTTAAGGGAGTCGATATTCAGCAATTTCTAAATTTTATTTTCAGCGAGAGCTTAATTTTTAGATTCGGAGGGAGGAGAGCTGAGAGGTTTAGCTTACAGCCATCTGAGTGACATCACCAGAAGTCCTCGGCACCACAGTATTTCAATCCTTAATTGTTAAGCTATTTACTTCAAGGGGGCTTTAGTAACTCTTTTGCATTTGGAACCAGTAGTATAGAATGAGATTGGGTAACCTGTCCTAAATATGGCACCCATATTTCCACATATCCATGAGAGGGGTTATTCTTTCGTGGTGTACCATTTTATAATAGTCAGCCAGAAATCCATCATTACTGGAGGCCTTGTGTGGGGCCATGCTCAGGATTGCCCTGCACATTTCCTCTTTAGAAAGCGGAGTATCCAGATCTAGTTTTTGGGTCTCTGTCAGGGTAGTCAGTGGCAACTGATCCATGAATTTATGGAATTTTTCCTGATCCCATTTTACATGTGATGTATATAAATCTTGATAAAATTGAACCGTGGAGTCATTAATTTCTTTTTGAGAGTATACCATTGTCCCCCCTGAGTTGTGAAGTCCTATAATATGCCTATCTGCCCGCCTTCCTTTTAGTATATAGGCAAGAAGCTTGACTGCTTTCTCCCCTTCCACTTGATAATGATGCTGTGTATGTCTGATATTCAATTCTGCCCTCTGGACATCAGCGTATTAAGTTGGAGTCGAACCCTCATCAGCTCTGCCCATAAGCAATTACTCCTAAGCCTCCCTGGGTTGCTTTTATATTCGGCCTCCAGTTGCTTCAACTTACCCTCCAGCTGTAGCACCTCACCCTCCCTTTGTTTTCTATGATGATTGACAAAACTGATAATTTGGCCCCTCATGGTGACTTTATAAGCCTCCCAGATCATTAATGCTGAGGAGGATCCAGGTGGATTAAATTGAAAAAACTTCTTTGTTTCTTCACGAACAAGGGTTTGAAAATCTGCATCCACCAGGAGGAGAGGATCCAACTACCATGTCACAGATTTGCCTGTGGTGGATGGGGACGTATTTACTTTTAGTAGGAGCGGTGCATGGTCAGATAGATATAAAGGTTCTATGTAAGTATCTATGGTCCGTGCTGACAAAGTTTCAGATGTGAATCAGTAGTCCAGTCTACTTGCCATGGCTTTACCTGCCAAAAAATAAGTAAAATCCCTATCTGTTGGATGCTGTAGCCTCCAAATGTCAGCAAGACTATGTAATGAGAGCATGACATAAAGGGCTTTATGAGATCTAGTGTGGGTTTCCTGTTTGTGATTTGAGCAATCTAGGATATAATCCATTGTTAAATTATAGTTCCCCCCAATTACTATCCCAGGATTATCAGAAGTCAAATCTAGGATTTGTTGAAAAATCACATTGAAGAACTCCGGGACAGCTTCATTGGTGGCATAGATGTCAACTAGTAAGATGGGACCCAATGGTGTTGCCATCTTAACCAGGACCCAACGGCCTTCTTTGTCTGTTTCCTGGAGCATTATTTCCCATTTAAATTTTTTGTGAAATAGAATAGAGACATCCCTTTTAGCCTTCCTTGAGATGCTATGAACTCCCTTTCCCACCCATTCTCTAACAAGTTTCTTGGATTCTTGTGACTTAATTTGGTCTTCTGTAGAAACACTATATGGCTCTAAAGTTTCTGAAGTCTTGTCAGAATCTTACTCCTTTTAATTGGAGAATCTAATCCCTTAACATTCCAAGAGGTCAAGGTAACATCTGCTAAACTATCCATTTTCCTTGTGTTTGTTCACAATACTAAAATTTCTGGTCACCACATAACTAACCAAAGTGACTAACACAAAAAATCACCAAGTCCCTTCCGTATAGAGCCTTCCTTTCTGTGTGTTCCTGTATAAGTTCAAGACCCTGCTGCTGCTTACTGTCAGCTACTCATTGTTCCCTTTTAACTACAGAGAGGCTACCCTCTTCTACTTTGTCTCTCTGTAATCCCCAACCACTCCTGTGAAGTTTACTGGAGCCCATAGAAGGGTTATGAAGGGATAATTTCCATGGCACCATTGTGCTGTTTGGAACCTGTATCGGAGGTAGTGCTCTGCTACTGGAGCAGGAAGACAACAAGTGTCCCAAGTTCCCAGAGCACCCCTCTGGGGGCAATGCCAAAAACAGCACCATACCAGTCAGTTCCATTAGTAGAAAAATCCACCTACTTTGTTCCATTCTCAATCGGGGGGGGCAATAACCCCATTTACCAGAGTTTTGATTAGTCATCCCAAACAACGGATAAACAAGAGATCATTATAAAAATCTGCATCAGAAATCAGAACAAACATTTTTCTATGCTGAAGCCTGATATACAGTTTGCATGAACCTAGAATCTAAACATTACCTACAACTTAAAACAATTGGAAGGAGATATATACATAGATCATTAGTTCTCAGACATTGTTATAGTGAGCCTCCCCAAAACCGTGGAAGAGGTCTTGAGCCTCACCCACATACAGAAGTAATATTGGACCTCCCCATAGAAAAATATCACACTTTGCACAATACACCAGGAATAACATGAAATTCCTTTAAGAACTTGGCTGAAATTATTATAATTTTATTCAGCTTATTGTTCTCCCCAGTCTCTGTAACCTACTCCCCAGGCCTGCCTGCTCTCTATGTTATTTTGACTCTAAAACCATTGTTTCTCTTTGTTGCAATACCTTCATGGGTCAAACTGCTTTCTCCATCTGTTTTCCCCTCTTTCTGGAACAACCTTCCTACCCATCTTTTCCTTTCCCCCTTTTACCCTGCTCTTAAGCAATATCTTAGGGATCATTTTTGCTCCCTTTGGCTCTTGCTCCAAGTATTTCACTGCTTAACCCTTCTTCCTATTTGTTTACACTGCTGTTAATTTTGTATTGCTTGACAGTTTTGCACAGTTACCTTTTGAATTGTATTCATCTAGCTTTTCCTGTGTACACTCGAAATGAGCTGTAGCTCAGTATGCCTTTCATAGTAACTGACTTGTAAATAAATATATAAATTCACTTACTATTATTCTCTTTCAATTTTCCTCATCCCTTTACACAAAACACCTAAAACTCAAAATTTAAAGACAGTAATTTTCAGACTTGCTTGAGCCTCCCCTTGAACAGGTTGGGGCCTCCACAGGGAGGCTGGCCTCACAATTTGAGAAACCCTGACATAGGTCATTAAACGTTAAACTTGAACTTAGAACCCTTACCAATAGCCTTCACAAAATTCTTTGTATAACCTTGGTAAGTAGCTGCAATCTAGAACCCAGGTGGGGACACTGCCATAGCCTATAAATTGTACAGGTGTGGGCATCCTCTGGGTATCAGTTGCGCTTAATTGCCCTAATTAACATTATCAGGTGCCCATAACATGCCTGCTGAGACAGTGGAGTCACAGCATTTCCTTAAGAGCCCAGCTGTACTTTCAGATACCCCTGATAACAACCATTCAGATCCAAGTGTACCCTCCCCAGTTAGGTGAGCTAAGAAGGTGTTATGGTACTAATAGGTTCATCTGAGGCTGCAAACAGGGCCTCAAGGCTCTCGACAGAGTTCTCAGCCTCCTCATTCTCCTCAATAGGAATGCAATCAGTCCAGTGTCCTAGCAATGGGGACCAATCCTCCGAATCATCTCGGGCTGATCTTGACTGTTGAAGAGCCGGGGAAGTGTCCACCTCAGTGGGAAGGAGATCGGTTAAAGGTTCATAACTGTTACTCAGTTTAACTGGTGTGTCTCTTGGGGAGCAGCTGCTCATGTATGACTGTAGATTCTTCCTCTGCCGACTCCTAGACTGATTCCTTTTAATAGAAGGCTTCCCTCCGGTTGTAGGCTTTTTCCTTGAATGAACCCTTGATACCTGATACCAGGTCTGATCATTTCTTTGTTATGCGGGCATGGCATAGTATCCTGCTTTGGGGCTTCCTGGCACAATTCCATCTTGGATGATCGGTCACCTGCCGATTGGTGGGTATGCGGACCAGTGGGCACCTGATTATGCTGATTATCTTGTAGGAACTGCTCCGCTGCTGAGGGACTTTCAAATGAAATGTATTCGCCTTGGTACAAAATCCGTAGCGTTGCGGGATAGCGCAGTGATGTTGGTATGCTCAATTTATAGAACTGCTGCTTCATCCCTCCGTAAGCCCTCCTTTGGATAGAAAGATCTTGGGAGAAGTCCTGATACAACTGTATGCGCATGCCATGCCACACAATGGATCCTTGTTCCCATGCCATTTGTAGATAATATTCCTTTTCGGGAAACCTTAGAAATTTGCACAATATAGGTCTGGGTCACTCACCTTGATTTGGGGTGGGGGGGCCAGCGAGTGGTGCGCCCATTCGTTCTCCGGAGGGCTGCAATCATTATCTTGTATGAGCTCAGGGAGGAACACTCTGAGAAATGTGCACATGTCTTTGCCTTCAGCCCCCTCTAGTACCCCCACAATTCATAAATTCTTCCTCCTAGCCCTGTTTTCTAAATCATTCACTTTGTTCAATAACTATTCAAGTTTTTTGTTATGATATTGAAGGGTTTTCTCCTGATGCTGTACTGCAGTATTCAGTTGCTGATTCTGATGTTCTGTATGGGCCACATGAGTGGCTAAAGCTGAGAAGTCTTGGTGGGTTTTATTTGCAGTTTATTATAAATCTGCATTGTCCAGTAATATTTGGTCAAGTTTGACTATCACAACAGCCAAATTAGAGTCTCTTTTATTCATCTTCGTATCATCCGGCTAAGATCTAACTAGACTTGCCAGGCGCCTCTTTTAGCCACCATTCCCCAAGAAGATACTACTACCAGCACAGGATTCGCAAGGCCTGACCCTCCCGGGATACGCAGTCTCTACTTGTACCAGCATTTTCTCCTTAAGGCACAGACTGGAATATCCAGCACCCTGGTTTGTCGTTTTTATCCTCAGTTAGCTGCAGATCCTGCAGTGGTGCGTGTATTCGGTGCTTTCGAGCTGACTACAATTACCAGTGCAGCCTCTTTACATCGCTTTTCCCTGAAGGAGAACTACTGCCAGTCCTGGATAACCAAGGCCTGTTCTGCGAGAGCTAAGCAGACTCTTCTTGACTCATCTTTTCTCTTAGCCTTCACCAACCAAGGTAACAAATGCAGCTGCTCATGTATGACTTTAGTTGCCCTCCTCCAGAGGAGGGCAACTAAAATGGTGCAGGGTCTGCAAGAGAAGCCGTACGAGGAGAGACTTAAGGAGCTTAATATGTATACCCTTGAGGAAAGAAGGGAGAGGGGGGACATGATAGAAACTTTTAAGTACCTCAGCGGAATCAACAAAGTCCAAGAGGGTAGCATCTTTCAGAAAAAGAGACGTGCAAGAACAAGGGGACACAATTTAAAGATAGAGGGGGCGGTTCAGGGGCAATGTGAGGAAGTATTTTTTCACAGAGAGGGTAGTGGATGCATGGAACAACCTTCCTGAGGAGGTTGTGGGGTCTAAAACTGTGGGAGAATTCAAGAATGCATGGGACAGACATAAGGCAATTCTTGTGGGGGGTAAGAAGAAATAGGCTGTTGGTTAACTAGGATCTGCGGCCTATCCTGTAGGTAGGGAAATGGGCAGACTAGATGGGCCAAGAGGTCCTTATCTGCCATCAAAGTCTATGTTTCTATTTGAAAGACCAAGCCCTCATTGCTCAACTGAACTTACTTTCAATCTCTCTTTCTTCAACCTTGAATTGACAGATTTGGGAAAAAAAAGGTACCCCCAAGAAAGCACTGGAAAATTACACTGCAGCCATCGTGCTGGTAGGCTCCACCCCCCTTTGGGTGGGATTTGAACATTTTCACCACACTTGTTCATGAGGTGGGTTCATACAAAGGCTATGTTAAAAATTTTGGGTCAAAATTTGTACAAATGGCAAAGTTATGTTATGCTCGTTCATAACTTTAGTAATTTTAAATATTTTGACCCCACATTTCTAACATAACCATTTATTCACTCCACCTCACAAATGTGACAGCTGTTATTTTTCAAATTCTGGCCAAAATGTGTTTTCACACCTGTGGAACAGGATTACATTTTGGTGGTGTAGAAGATGTTTTAGTGGGGATTTGAAAATTTTCACCTCTCAGGTTTATGTGGCGGTGTAATAAGAAGACTATGATGAACATTTGGTGTACAAATATGGTAAAATTTCCCAGGTTATGGATGAACATTGCAGTATTTCACTGTTCATGCATAACTTCACTAATTTAAAATATTTTGACTCCAAACTTTCACATAGCCATTTTTCCAAACCACCTCATAAACATGACATGTGTCATGTTTTAAATCCTGGACGAGATGTGTCTTCGGACTTCTGGTACAAAATTACATTTCATGCAATATACTATAAATGATACATGTCATGCTTACATGGTGAATCATAAAAAGAGGATCTTGCAACTTCTGGGTCAAAATTAAAAAAAAATGGAGTGTGTGTGTATCTATATATCATAGGGGTGCTGTAGCACCCCTATAGTTAGAGTTGCACTGGCACTTCTAAATTAAATTCAAAATTTTGGACCTTAATAACACAGGAATATTTTGTTGAAATAGCCCACAGTTTGGCATGTGCAGTCATTCTACCAGTGTTTCAAGAAGTGGAAAGTTTTTTGATGGCATCTTGAATGGTTTTTGAGACATGGAGTGGTAAAACACAGAAAAAAAAAGGTTTGGGCAGGCTTGGTGGCGCTGAGGGTTGAGGCGCTGGACATCACACCTCGTGCCACATCGGCAGGAGAGGGAGAGGATTGAGCATCCAGAGGACAGATCTCCTCTCCTCTCCCAGGATGGAGGGAGGTCTGCACTTGACACTTGACTGGTCTCTGATGGAGGCCAGTGTCACAGCAAGCACAGAGCAGATGTAGAGGATGGGGGAGTGGCGATGCCGGCAGTGATGCCTTGGCATAGGGTGTGTGCAACTCTCCCACACAGAAGAATGGAAAACACCCTGCAGTTGCTTCCAATATGCCCTTGCCTGCCCGACTATCTCCGGTCTTACAAAATATGAGTATCGGAGTGCTTGCCCGCCCTCACCTCGGCCCCTCTTGGGGGAAGCCACAGCTACATGGGGACAAGAGAGGTAAGTCTTTGTAGGGGTGAGTGAGGCAGGAGAATGACTCCTTGGAGGTCCTGAAGGATCGGGTCTGCAGGATGTAGGGGGGACAAAAAAGGGATTTAAAAAAAAAACAACTCAATTTTCCCCATTGGTTAACATGGGCTTTTTTGCCCTCATCTACAGCCCAGACAGATTTAAATTGTTATTGTATTTTCAGGGATGATGGGGTCTGTGCCAATGGTATGCCTTTGTATAGTGTGGTGAGAGATACCTCACCATTTTTGAATTATAATGATTTTTGTGATAGCCACCAGACAGGCAGGTAAATGAAAACCATTTGATTTGTTAAGAATTTACTGTTCCTACTCAGAGAAAGACTGTTTGTGATGTCAGCAATCTTCTTTTTTTTCCCTGTTTTAACAGACTTTTTCTACCCAAGTACTGCATGGTAACGAATGAACACACCCTGTAATTAGGTCTCTATTATATACTTTGCTGGATTCTTTAATCAGTATTTTAAAATCAACACTGCAAATATCAGTTACTGTGGTGAGAATAATTTTGCCCCTTACTTGCTTCGGTAAGGACCGTTTAATCAGAAAATTACCATTCACTGGTCTTTACAGTTTGAGCTTTACTGTTCAGACTGAAAAGACTGTGAACAATAAAGGTCCATAACAGTTTGAACTGTCTTAGCTTCCTGATGTCTAGTGGCACCCTTTACCTACTGATGTCCATCCCCTGAAGATATACTAATGTGTACCTGGCAGTTTAGTGGTCCCTCCCTGCTTCCCCCGATCTCCAATCACTGTCCCTCCCCCATTCTACGATCACCATCCACATGTAAAAATGATATTCCCTGGTAGTTCACTGGTCCCTCCCCCTCCCTGTTCTCTGATCGTCATCACCATGTAAACATCATATTCACCAATAGTCTAGAGGTCCCTCCACCCTTCCCCTTTCTCTGATCACTGTCCCCATGTAAAAATTATATTCCCTGGTAGTCCAGTGGTCCATCCCCTTCCCCATGCTCCGATCACTATCCCTGATGTTTTTTTTTTAAGTCTATGAAAAAAAAAGGTCCCTCGCAGATCAGACCCTCAGCCCCACCTCCCACTCAGCACCCACCACCCCACACTCCCCAGTACACCACCACATACACTCTCTCACCTGAAAAGGTCTCAGGTTCGAGATCCACTTTCTGATCTAAGATACATCTTGTTGCTGGAACTGGCGACTGTAATATAAGAAACTAAGGTAAATGCAGTTCAGTGTATTTCAAAGGAGATTTCAACTTTTATGCATAACTGAGCTGTTTTCTTTTTCATATTTTGACACCAAATTTTCAGCATGGCCTTCTGGGGACACCACCTCATGACTACAGATGCAGTGTAGTTTTACTATGCAGGTGAAATTGCTGCGAACTTGGCAATTTCAACCTGTATAGCGCTTCGCATAATTGTTTAAAATGACCCAGAATTTATCATTTCTGACTTCGCATTGCTTTGGGGGTTTTAAGTGCAAATTGCACTTAAAACCCCCAAAGCATGTTGAAGTCACAAATGGTGAACCCCCCCAACACCATCCCTGATCTATCCCTGGTGTCTAGTGGACCCTCTCGCCCCATCCCACCTATCACATGCCCAATGCCCATTTGTAAAAAAAAAAAAAAATGAATCCCTTCCCTGGTGTCTAGTGGTCTGGTCTGGCCCCCCACCCCATCATTCTGTCAGGTAGTTCCCTCATCCCTCTCCCCCCAACATCGAGTCCCATCCAAGTTTTAAAAAAATATTTAATCCCTTCTCTAGTGTTTAGTGGACCCCCAGACCACTACCCTGTCAGGTAATTCCCCCACTTCTCTCCCCCTAACCACAAGTTCATCCATGTATATAAAAAAAAATTATTTATTTTATCCCTTCCCTGGTGTCTAGTGGAACCCCCACCCCACTAACCTGTCAGGTTGGTAATTCCCCAACCGCACACCACCCAACCCCATCCATTTGTAAAAAAAAAATATATATATATATAAGGGATATGCGGGGAGTGCCTGTGGGATAACAAAGTTATTTGTACAGTTGCCTGTGACCTTGAATAACCTCGCAAGTGGTGAAGCCATGAGAGAAGGTTACGAGGGGTCACTGGCAACTGCACAAATAACTTTGTTATCCCACGGGCACCACCTGCATATTTGATTTATACAACAGGATTTTGGGGGTTCAGTTTTGTTATATTTTATTTTTTTCTAAAGTTCCTTTCAATGTTTTTTCTCTGTACCTAATTGCTGTGTCTGGTTTGTAGGATTGCTGTGCTGAGAAAGATGAAAAAATGAATTTTTTCTTTAGAGTGTTTTCATTTAAAATGTGGTTCAGTTTTCAAGGGGGGATTTGGTTAGGGTGTGCATTTTGTGACTGTTTGGGACTGTTATAGTTTGGGTTGTAAAGAGCACTGTGAGAAGGTGAAAATGCAACAGGGAGGCAGTACTGCTGAGCAAGCAGAACAGGTGGTGGTGGTTAGTGATGTAGGCACTGTGTGGATAAATGGGCGATGATATCATCACTATGTGGATAAATGCATTTATCCACACAGTGACTCAGATAAATGGATTCATCACACTCAATTTATCCAGAAACCTGTTGCATAAATTCATTTATTTTAACCCTTCCCTGGTGTCTAGTTGACCCCCCCATCCACCACCACCCAGTCTCGTAGTGCCCCCAGCTCCCCCTACCCCCAGTCCCCAACTGGAGTAGGCCATTAGCACGGCCCTCCACTCACCTCCATGGCTGGCAACCCACCCGACTGAGCTCAATGAATGAGCATGTGCTTGTACAAGCATGCACTCATTCACTGACAACTTGCAGTGATATACACTGCAGATTAGGGTTGTAGAGAAGGTAGGGGGCTGCTTCAGTGTCTTGCAGGGGTGACAGGATGGGGGGAATGACATTGTGGACCTCTCTGGGGTCCACAACACCATTCCCCCCATCATGCCCCCGCAGTGAGACACTGGAGCAGCCACTACCCTTCTCTATAACCCTAATCTGCACTGCATAAATCACTGAAAGTTGTCAATGAATGAGCGCAGGCTACAAGCATGTGCTCATTCACTGAGCTCAGTCGGGTGGGTTGCAGGCAGTGGAGGTGAGTGAAAGGCCATGTCGGTGGCCCACTCCAGTGGAGACTGGGGGTTGGGGGAGAGGGGGGTATTACCAGACAGGGTGGTGTCAGGTGGGGGATCCACTAGACACCAGGGAAGGAATAAAATAAATATACATCTTTTTTTTTACATACATGGAAATAGACGGACTTGGGGTTGGAGGAGTGGGGTTGGGGAATTACTAACCTGACAAGGTGGTGAGGTGGGGGTCCACTAGTCACCAGGGAAGGGATAAAATAAATATTTTTTGTTTGTTTACATACATGGATGGACTTGGAGATAGGGGCAGCAGGGTGGAGGAATTACCTGACAGGGTGGTGGGGTAGGGGGGTCCACTAGACACCAGGGAAGGGATAAAATAAATATTTGTTTTTGTTTACATACTTTTATGGACTCGGGGTTGGGGGCAGCAAGGTAGGGAATTATCTGACAGGGTGGTGGGGTGGGAGGTCCACTGGACACCAGGAAAGGGGTTAAATGTTTTTTAACATGGATTGATGGGACTCAGGGTTGGGGGATAGGGATGGGGGGGCCTGGGGGCACTACCTGACAGGGTGGGGTGGTGGTGAATTGCCAACATTCGAATCGTGAATTTGGATCTGTGAATTGAGCACAATTCATGGTTTTCAGCACACAGCAAATTGTCAGGACTTCACCCACCACTACTCATGACAAATATGACTGACATTACACAATTCTCACTAGAAAGGTGATTTCACAGTCAGTTGGTGAAATCACCATTCAGACAGAATTTGAAACTTTGTCCTGCCCTTGTTCATGAGGTGGGGTCATAAGAAGGCTATGTTGAAAATTTGGGGTCAAAATATATAAAAATGGCAAAGTTTTGCTCATTCATCACAATTTTGCTATGCACACTTGCAACTCTGGACATTTTAAATATTTTGATCCCAAATTTTCCACATAGCCTTCTTATTGCCCCACCTCACGTATTTTACAGCTGTAATTTTTCAACTCCTAACCAAAATGTGATTTCACACCTGTGGCATGGTATGATGTTGCAGTTGCACAGAATTATGTTTTGGTAGGGATTCGAAAATTTTCCATACCAGGTACATGGGGTGGGGTAATACGATGGCTATTGTGGTAATGCTACTATAGTTAGGGTTGAGGGGTCACTTCAGTGTTAAAGCCCAGTTTTTGTACTTTAGTAACTTTGAAATGGTTCAACAGATTTGCATGAACATTTGCATGCAGAATCTTGCATTTTAGGTCTGTTGATGTATCGCATTTCATTTAGATTGCTTGTCTGGTTTCTGAGAAGGAGTCTATAATGTTTTTAAATGTATGTGTTTTTTTGTGTTTTTTTTGTCCATCTGTATCTCAGAAACTGTTTTAGGTTGTGGTCTGAAATTGTGAGGATATACAGCCTTTCCCCTCACAGATGTGCCTTTTGAGGGTTTGATGAAAAATATTAATCCATTTCAAAGTTATTACATATTGAAGTTCCCATTATTTTAGTGGGAAATTATAGATGTTCAGCACAAAAATGTATTCTTTGTCACAGGCATGTAATCCCTTTTCAGAGACGTGTCATCCTGTGTTGCAGGTGGGAAATCTTTTTGAGCTTCTGCCATTTTATTTGGCAGTTAGTGAGAGAAAGAGAACACATACAACTGAATAAAACTGAATGGATTTGAAAAAAATAAACCTCAGAACCTAGCTAAACTGGACCTGTTTAGCCACATTCTGATGTTTGTTGTTTGAAATGATGGGAATAAATACCTTTTGTGCACCCAAAATCTAGGGTGTCTAGTTTAGCAAGAAGAGCGCTACCCCTATGTTCTCTGTAGGAGAACAGTAGGAATTTCTTGACTTCTGCAGCCACAGCTGAACTCATACTGCCAGCTGCAGTGTGAACTGTGAGTGCCCTTGGCCACCCCCCACCCTGTGATCCCTGTCCTGGTACACAGAAAACCAAAGCCCCTCCTGCTCCCTCCCACAGAGTGCTGTCCCAGCCCCCACCTCCATTCCCTGTGCCAGTACACAGTAAAACAAACCCCCTCCCACTGCACATGAGCACATTTATCAAAGTTACTGCTAACAATTCTTGTGTGATTGTTTTCAAACAACTGGTGACATGAAAAGGAGGGTGGGGTGGGACAGCACACAGAGGGAGGAAGCAGGAGGGGTTTTGTATTAATCTGTGTACCAGGACAGGGAAAATAGGGTGGGGGTGGGACAGCACACAGAGGGAGGGAGTGGGAGGGGTTTTGTTTTACTTTTATGGGGACATGGAATGGAGGGTGGGAGTGGGACAGTGTACAGTGGAGCACGGTGATCAGACATCAGGGAAAAGGGAAGGAACCACTAGGCTAGCCCGATTTAGGATCCTGTTTTGCAAAAGAATCCTTTATCATGCTTTTCCATTGACTACAATGGGAAAGCAAGGTATAGGATCTTTTTTGTGAAACAGGATTTCACATCATACTAATCAAATTGCAGTCAATGGGAAAGCACGACAAAGAATCCTTTTGGGAAACAGGATCCTATTTTGTGCTGTACTTCAATGTATTTCAATGAGGTTTTCAACTTTGGTTCATATCAGCCATTTCTTAACATTTCGATCCCAAATTATCAACATGGCCTTTTGGGGACCTCACCTCATGAACAATAGGACTGTCATTATGTACAGTAACTGCTGCCTGAAAGGTGATTTTACAGTTGCTTGGTGAATTCATCTTTTTGGGTGGGTTTTGAAAATATTTTCTGGCCCAGATTTTCAACATAGCCCTCTTATTACCCCATCTTATGTATTAAAATCTTGGCCAAACTGTGTTTCCCACCTGTGGCATGGAATGGTATTGTACTTGCTCAGAATTACATTTTGGTGGGGATTCAGAAAGTTTCTATACGAGGTACATGAGGTGGGGTAATAAGATGGCTATGCTGAAAATTTGGTAACTGTTGTCCTATAAATGGAAGTGCAGGGTCCTGTGCTTCCACAGTTGCATACATATACTCATCTATGTAGAGATGGGAGCACACAGCCCTGAGGGCCATGCAATCCCATAGGAAAATAAAGGTATGATTACACTATCTGACAAAGTAAGTAAACTAGTTGCAAAAAACTCTGTTAATGCATCAGTTAGGGTTGCAGTGACAAAAGTAGGGAAATGTGGTGTTAGTGTTCCCAACCCTAACACCCAACTCCCAGGAGTTGTGGGTGTGCCCTGTGGTCTTCAGCTCTAATGCTCACACCATTCTCCTATACTGTACCCATTTCAACTTATTTACTTATGTACTGGGGTGCGTGTTAGGGCTGATGGCTTCAAGACACCCCGATGTCTCTTGGTGTGTATAGGATGGAGTGGGTATTAGGGTTGGAAATCATAACACCACATTTCCCTACTTTTGTTGCTACAACCCAAACTGATGCATTAACAGAGTTTTTTGCAACTAATGTATATATTATAGTGACGATGTAACACCACTATGGTTAGGGTTCAATCCTTACTTCTATGTTAAACCCAAAATTTTGCACTTTAATAACTTTTGTACTGTTGGACCAATCCACATGAATATTTGCATGAACCATCAGGGACCAAGGAGTTTTTAATGAGGCAAGTTTAGTTCCAGTCAGAAGTGCAGGTGCCGAGATGTGGCATGTTAAAAAATGTGAAAATTAAAATTTTTGTGTAAATTCTTTCTCATGCCATTTCTCAGAAACAGCTTTGGTGTTTGGTGTGAAATGTTTAGGGTATATTGGACATGGTTCACAGATGTGCCTTTTGAAGGTTTGGTGAAAAAATATCAATCAGTTGAAAAGTTATTAAATTGTAAAGCTTCCCATTATTTTCTAGGGGAGAAATTAGATGTCCCATGCAAAAGTGCATTGCTCTTTAGCAAAAATGCCATTTGCTTTCACAAATGCAGAATTTTCTATTGAAGTTCCACCATCTTGTTTTCAGTTAGGGACACAAAAAAAACAACAACTTAAACATCTTTAAAAATACTGCAAGTCAGTAAACACCAATACCTGTGTTTACCTAATCAGGGCCCAGGTAATCTGATTTTATGATCAGTTTTCTCCAAAAAAGATCTGAAATATGTTTATTTTATTCACAGAGGTTTTACTTCTGTAAATTGCGACACTATTTTGTGAAACAAGGGAGTTCTGCCTCAAATTGTGGCAAAAGGGCTCAGTGTTATGGCAGAACCCTCCCCCTTTCCCAAAAATAGTGCCGCTATTTGTGACAGTAAAACCTCTGTGGACAAATTAAACATTTCTGTCCATTTGTTTGTCAAAATGATGACAAAATCAGATTTGTTGGGTCTTGATTTGGTAAACACAAGTTTTTGTGTTTACTATTGATAATTAAAAGCTCCCCATATAACATTTCCTGGTGGTCTAGTGGCCCTCACTCCCTGATCCCATATATTTCTATTGTTATTTTTTTATATGATTTCCTGGTGATTTATTGGTCCTCCCTCCCCAATTCCCAATATTACTATTATTATTTTTGCCATTTAATTTCCTGGTGGTCTAGTGGCCCTCCCTCCCCGAACCCTGATATTATTGCTTTTATTTTTTCAGTTCATTTCCTGGTGGTCTAGTGGCCCTCCCTCCCCGTTCCCCAATGCTGATTTTCATTGGTGGTAGTGGCATACCCCCACCCTCCCATGCTCGATTGTGCCAAAAATAAGGAAACCATCCCGCAATGTCTTTTTTTACTCTTTCTTTACCTGTTAAAAAAATTGTCCATTGCCGATCACACCTGCACACCCACCCAACTGCCCACTGTTCACTCTCCTCCCCACATGCACCTTGATACCCCCACATCCTCTCACTCACCTGAAGAGGTCCCAGGTTTGAGATCCACTCTCCCGATCAAAGACACATCTTGCTGCTGGAACAGACAACTGCAATATGAGAAACTAAGATACATGTGCTTCAATGTATTTAAATAGAGATTTCAACTTTTATGTATAACTTTGGCATTTTATGAGATTTTGACCCCAAGTTTTCAGCATGACCTTTTGGGGACCCCATCTCATCAACAATGTGACTGTTATGCAAATCATACCAGATAGGCGATTTTGTGGTCAGTTGGTGAAAAACCTTTTGGGTGAGATTTGTGTAATGACAGTCATATTGTTCATGAGGTAGGGTCATAAGAAGGCAATGCTGAAAAGTTGGGGTAAAAATTATTAAAAATGGCTGAGTTATGACCATGTGTTGCAGTTTTGCTATTCATGCTTATAACTTCAGAAAGTGAAAATATTTTCATCCAAAATGTTTAACACAGACTTGTTATTGCTCCACCAACTGTATCTCACAGCTGTCATTTTTCAAATCCTGGCCAAAACGTGTTTTTGCACTTGTGGCACAGAATGGCGTTGCTGTTGCACAGAATTATGCTTTGGCGGGGATTCAAACCTTTTATGTGCAGGGTACATCAGGTGGGGTAATAACATGGCTATGCTGACAATTCCATCATTCTTGCTGTACAAATGGGCCCTATGCTTACATACCTACATATATATGTATGTACCTGTATGGAGCCCACATGCAAATACGAATACCATTAAGGAGTGATGGGAGTGCATGGCCCAGAGGGCACTGTGCTCCCACACACAAAATCACATAGTATTATGCAGTGGTGGGTGTGCAGGGCCTCCACACATTATTAAGGATACAATTAGAATCTGTTAAGAATTATTGATAGTTGGCCCCTGGGTTCTAACAAGCAAATAAGACTACAATTATACTTTCTCATTAAGTAAGCAAATTCATGGCAAAAAAATGTGTTAATACATCAGTTAGAGTTCATATTAAAGTGACAAAAGTATGGAAATGTGGTGTTAGGGTCTCCAACCCTTCCCCCCCATCCCCACCCTCCACACACCAACAAGCGTTGAGGTGCATCTTGGGGTCATCGGCCCTAATGCTCACCCCAGTCTCCTATACTGTATCATCTCAGCTTCCTTATGCATGGAATGTGGTGAGCTTTAGTGCCAATAACCCCAAAGCACACCTCAATCCCTGTTGGTATGTGGAGAGTGGGGGTGGGGTGATAGGGTTGGTTGGGGGTGGGATGGGGTGTAAGGCATTGGGCACCCTAGCACTACATTTCCATACTTTTGTCACTGTAATATGAACCCTAACTGATGCATTTTAGGGGCATGGTCACACCCCTATATTTAGGAATATGAAGCCACTTCTATGTTGAACTCAAAATGTTGTGTATTAATAACTTTGGACCCATTCAATGGATTTGTATGAAATTAGGTATGTGCAGTGGGGCTTGGTAGATCTCTTGATTTGCTAAATTTTGTTTTGGTTGGACTTACGGTTTTAGAGCATCAAAATGCTAAATAATTCATTTTTCGCCAATTATGTGGGCAGTTTTTCAGATTTTGTCTGTGGTACTGCACAGCTGTTTTGTGGTGTGCTGCTCTGCAACTTGGCTCATCTGAAAGGGCTTGGGCCAAGGAACATGTTGCTTTTTGTTTGGTGAAAAAATATTAATCCATTCAAAAGTTATTAAAGTTTTAAGTTCCCATTATAAGTCTAAGGGAAAATTTATATGGTTATTTTGCAAAGGAAGAATTAGCAGGCTCACAGTCAAAGAATCGTTGATCGTGAGAAATTCTTTGATCATGATGGCTTCCATCTTGTTTTCAGTTTGCAGTCGGAAAAATTCAAATATCTCAGCTCAGGGGGGACTTTTGAAGTAAAACTATATTGGGTTTTGCTCGGGGGTCTTCCCTCTATGGAACCATGCATGTGGTTTCTTTTAAATTTGTCAAAAAATAGAGTTTTTTAGTTTTTAATTCTTTGATCATGGCTTGCTAACAATCTTTGATCACGAGCCTGCAAATTCTTTGATCACGAGATTCTTTGACTGTGATCTTTGATCACGCGGGCGCGACTAGATGGCCAGATTAAAAAATACATTTTCTCAGCTCACGGGTGACTTATTAAGCCAAATGAGGATGGGTTTTGCTCAGGGGGGCTTCTTTCTATCGCGTCATGGCTGTGGTTTCATGTTTTTTTGTGTAAAACTAGAGTTTTAAAATTTTTTTATTCTTTAACATAGAAACATAGACTTTGATGGCAGATAAGGACCACTTGGCCCACCCAGTCTGCCTATTTACCTACCTATTGGATAAGCTGCAGATTCTACTTAACCAACAGCCTATATCCTGCAAACCCCCCCACTATAATTGCCATGTATGTTTGAATTCCTCCACTGTTTTAGACCCCACAACCTCTCCAGGAAGGCGGTTCCATGCATCCACCACTCTCTCCGTGAAAAAGAATTTCCTCACATTACCCCTGAGTCGTCCCCCTCTAACTTTAAATTGTGCCCCCTTGTTCTTACACATCTCTTTTTCTGAAAGATGCTACCCTTCTGGACTTTGTTGATTCCCTTGAGGTACTTAAAAGTTTCAATCTTGTCCCCCATCCCTCCTTTCATCAAGGATATACATATTAAGCTCTCTCAGTCTCTCTTCATATGGTTTCTGATGTAGACCCTCCACCATTTTAATTGCCCTCCTCTGGACTGCTTCCATCCTGTCTATGTCCTTGCATAGATGAGGTCTCCAAAACTGCAAGCAGTACTCAGATGGGGTCTCACCAACTGTCTGTACAGAGGGATAACCACTTCCTTTTCTTCTTGTGATGCCCCTCCCTGCATCCCAGTATCCCCTGGCTCTCCTTACTGACTTCTCACATTGCTTACCCACCTTTAGGTCATCTGATATGACTACACCCAGATCCCGTTCCATTATTGTTGTTGTTAGTACCTACCCTGCTATTGTACTTTTCTTCTGGATTTTTATTTCCCAGGTGCATTACTTTGCGCTTCTTTTCATTGAATCTAAGTTGCCATATGTCTGACCATTCCTCCAACATTGCCAAGTGCCTTCTCATCCTTTCTACCCCCTCCTTGTGTATCAACTCTGTTACAGATCTTTGTATCATATGCAAAGAGGCATACCTTTCCTTCCAGACCCTCTGCAATGTCACCTATAAAGACGTTAAAGAGGACTGGACCCAGTACTGACCCCTGAGGTACACCACTAGTAACCCCCTTTTTTTCAGAATGTGTTCCATTTACTATTACCTTCTGTGTCCTGTTGTGCAGCCAGTTTGCTACTCAGACTACCACCCTGGGACCCACTCCCAGGCTGGCTAACTTGATTATTAATCTTTTGTGTGGGACCGTGTCAAATGCCTTGCTAAAGTCTAGGTGGGCCATATCCACAGCCCCTCCTTGTCTATTACTTTGGTCACTCAGTCAAAGAAATTGATTAGATTCATCTGACATGACCTTCCTTCTGTAAATCCATGCTGCTTTGGGTCCTGTGCCCCCCTGGCCTCTAGGTACTGAACAATTCTTTCTTTCAGAAGTGATTCCATCATTTTCCCCACCACTGGGGTCAAACTAACAGGTCTGTAGTTTCCTGCTTCTGCCTCGCTCCCACTTTTGTGAAGGGAAATCACATCTGCCCTCCTCCAGTCCTCAGGTACCACCCCATTTTCCCATGATTTGTTAAAAAGTGTGGTCAGTGGTGTCACTAGGTCCTCCCTTAGTTCTTTTAGGATCCAAGGGTGAATCCCGTCAGGCCCCATTGCTTTGTCCACCTTGAGTTTTAGGAGTTCTTTCAGGACTCTTTCTTCTGTAAATAGACTGGTGTCAACCCCACTACCCAGAGTGCTTCTATTGTTTGGTTTAGGTAACTCCACTTTGATCATGGGCCTTCATATTATTTGATCGTGAGCCTGCAAATTCTTTGATCATGAGATTCTTTGACTGCGATCTTTGATCACGAGGGCGCAACTAGATGGCCTGATGAAAAAATCAATTTTCTCAGCACAGGGGTGACTTATAAATCCAAACTAGGATGGGTTTTGCTCAGGGGGCTTCATTCAATTGAGTTATGGCTGTGGTTTCATGTATTTTTGTGTAAAAATTTGCTTTTACCATTTTTTATTTTTTGATCATGAGCCTGCAAATTCTTTGTTCATAAGCCTGCACATTCTTTGATCACGAGATTCTTTGATCGCAATCTTTGATTACAAGGGAGGGACTAGATGGCCAGATTTGGAGGGACCAGATAGAACAATTTTAAAAAATTTTAAAATTAAATATCTTGGAAGTGGTTTGATCTTTTAACTTGAAATTTGGAAGGTATTGATGGGATGTACTGTAGATGTGAATTATGGTGTTTAGGTGTCAGAAAATACATTTTTTGTGGAGATATTGCATGGTGCAGTTTATGTTTTGAGGACAGTGTTTTCCATTGTGGTAGTGGCTTGAAATGTATAGTGTAGCTAGCCTTATTGCCACAGATGTACTTTTCAGTTGTTAGGTGTGTAAAATGTAAACAGGTGCAGAATTCTGCAACTCTGATGAATGAAAATCTCAAACTTTCAAATGTTATATCTTGGAAATGGTTTGGTCTTTTAAATTGAAATTTAGAGGGTGTTGAGGGGATGTCCTGTACATGTGAATTATGGTATTTAGGTGTTGGAAAATTAATTTGCTGCACAGATATTGTGTGACACATTTTGTGTTTTGTGATAGCATTTTGCAGTGTGGGAGTGGCTTCACATTAATAGGGTACCTAGCCTTACTGCCATGGAGGTAATTTTCAGTGGTTAGGTCTCTGACATGTTAACAGGTGTGGAATTATGCCACTCTAATGAATGCAACTTTGTTTTGTTTCAAGGTGGTGGGTGGGCCCCATGCTCCCACCCATATACGCTCCCACCAATACATTTTATATTCAGTACTTGCACTGTTATATTAGGCAGAAATTTGCAAGGTGGTTCAGGCTCCCATCAGCCTGTGTGACTTTCTACTTTTGTATACTTTCTCAAAAAGTAAGGATATTCTATGCAAATAACTTTGTCAATGCATCATTTAGGGTTAAAACACAAAAAGTAAGGAAATGAGACCTTTAGGGATGCCCCCTCCCCCCCTCATGTACACCTCTTCTCCCGAGGATGACAGATGACAGAGTTGGGGTTGTGTTGCCTAAATGTCACCTCATTCTTCTTTACTGTGGCTTGTGAATATGATTAAACATGGAATGGGGTGACATTTATGCCTCACAACCCCAATGACACACCCCTTTGTCTGTCAATCTCAGGAGGAGGAGGTACATGGGGGAGGGGCAACCCTAACGGTCTCATTTCCTTACTTTTTGTGTTTTAACCCTAAATGATGCAGTAATGAAGTTTTTTTGCATAGAATATATATATATATATATATATATATATATATATATTATGTTAGCACAGTAGTGCTACCATAGTTAGGGTTGAGGAGCCATTTCTATGTTAAACCCCAAAACTTTGCACCTTAATAACTTTGCAACTGTATGACAGATTTGGCTGAAATTTGAAATACATGATCAAGAACCATAGGTTTTGGCATCAGCCAAGTTTCATACCAGTCGGATACACAGCTGTGGAGTTATTAAGCGTGATTTGCGCGCACATTTACGCTTTTCTGGAATTCTACGGTCGCACGTACAGGTTGCACGGTTTGCGCGACCGGCCCAAAATCTTCAGGGAATGTGCGGCCAGGGTCCCCAATGTGCCTTTCAAAGATTTGGTGAAAAATATTAAATGGTTCAAAAGTTATTCAAAAACAATTTCCCATTATAAGTCAATGGAAAAGTTAAGAAAAGTTTGACAGTGTCGCAAATGCATTTTTACTTTCGCAAATGGGCCTTTTACTTTCGCAAATCAGCCATTTTGTTTTCAGTTGGTGATCAGAAAAATGGTTGGCATTTAAATTTGGGACCATCTAACAACCTAATTCTTTTTGTATTCACCTAGTCGGACCCTGAGGATGCTTGCCATGTCTTTATTTTGTGGTAAAACACCCCAGAAATATGTTTTTCAAATTTCTGGAAAAAGTACTTTCACAAATTACTTTCGTGCTTACGAAAGTGTTGAACTTTTTTGCAAAAGCTTTCGCAAATTGCGGCAGTAGTTTTCCATCTGTGGGAAAGTGACAGCGATTCTTTGGTACTGCGCTGCAAAAGAACCGTTGGGAGTTTTGGGCTGAAATTTGGAAGGAACGGTGCTGACATCTCACAGATGTGTCTTTCAGTGTTGTATTGAAAAAATATTACACAGCAGCAAAGTTACAGCACTCCAAAGTTGACAGTATTTCCCATAGGATAACATTACGGCGCCCGACGCATTACAGAAATCCTTTGGATTCCTGCTGCAAAATAACGGTTTGGTCTTTTCTCCTGAAATTTGGAGGGAAGACAGTCAACAGCCCACAGATGTGCCTTTCAGTGGTTTGGTGAAAAAATATTACAGGGAGGCAAAGTTATGGCACTCCGAACTTCTCTTTTTTTCCCATAGGATAACATTATGGCGTTTGCCGCGCCTTTCAGGGCCCATATCTCGGAAACGGTGCGAGATACGGACTTTTCGTTGGAAAATTTCTTAGCCTCCTAGTGGGGGCTAAGTACAAAATTATCCAGAACAGTTGTAAATAATATGACTTTTAAATTTTTTTTCTATGTTGTACGGTTCCTGAGATATAACCTATTTAGTATTCCAAGTTCTCATTTTCTCCTCCGATACTCATTATTATGCATACATTATTTGTACTCACTGTATTTCTCTATGCAGGTTTTGGGGAAAACCAGCCTGTGCACTTACATTACTGTTACTGTTGCCCTTTCTGCTTGCAGTTCCGTACCCGTTTCATTTACCGTTGACATTTGCGCCACCGTGTGCGTTATCCTTGGTGTTTTCATTTTCGGTTGCTTTTCTGTTATTTTTTGCCATTTGTGTCTACAGCACTGTTTATCTTTCTGTTTTAGTTTACGTCACCATGCCCACTGAAATTTCCGTTTGCAGGCACCATGTTACTATGTGACAACACATCACGTGGCAGACCGTTCCCATCTACTCCACCGTGTGCGTTACCCTTTCTGTTCTCATTCACGCTTGCATTACCATGTGTGCCACTGTTAGTGCTTCTGTTTGTGTTGCTGTTCCTGTTACTATGCCTCAAGACATCACGTGGCTGGGCCCCGTGCTGCCGCCGCTGCATTACATTCACTATTTCTTGTTATCATTCTCAAAAAGAAGGGAAATTAGAGGCAAAAAACTCCATTTAATACATTAGTTAGGGTTTTTCCATGGTGACAAAAGTGAGGAAATTCGCTGTTAGGGTTGAAAACCCCTTGGACCCTACCCACCCCCAACCGGCACTGGGGTGTGCATTGGTTTCATCGGTCCTAACTCTCATCCCATTCTTCTGTACTTCTGCTGCTTTACACTGTGATGGGGTGACAGTTAGGGCTGATGACACAATGCACACCCCAATGCCGGGTTGGGGGGGGTAGGGATCCAAGGGGGGTTTTCAACCCTAACAGCGAATTCCTCACTTTTGTCCCTGTGGAACAACCCTAACTAATGCATTAAATGGAGTTTTTTGGCTCTAACATACATATATATATATATACAGTATGTATATATATATATATACACTGTATATACAGTATATACTCACTGATGTCACAACTTAAAAAGAATTTCACTTTAACATGAAAGAAGTTTTTCAGTTTCACTCTGCAGAATAATACATATCACATTTTGAGTTTGTTATGTTTGCAAGAGTCCATAATCAATTAAACAAATAACAAGAAGAAAAAGGTGTTAGACAACATGTGCACCAACTCATTAAATGGTTAGTAAAATAGTTAAGTACATATCAGAAAAAAATGTTACATATACTGTACGAAATTTAAATGTTTTAAATAACACTGTGTCAGAGTTTCCAAGCTATCCATTCTTCCACTATTTGATATGAAATCCCATATAAATAAAAATATACATTTTTTCAAAAAAAAAATTTTTATTGCTCTCTATATGCTGCAACTACATTGTCACAAACAAGTGAGATTTAAGAAGCTCAGCAATTCACTTGATAATGCCCCAAAGAAACACATGTGAATAATGCTTACTTTATATACTGTTTCTTATATTTTCAGTAACTTGTTGCCTATAAAATACAAAATACAGGCCTTGTTCAGTTTATATCAAATAAACTCTCTGCAATAAAAGTTATAGAGTTGCTAAAAAAGCCACTCTTTAACTTAGCTGTGTTTAGTTTCATGCAGCCTTGAGCCTGTCCATTACAATTAAAAACAGCCCCACCACAATGCCAGAAGCCTTTTTATACACTGAACAGGTCAGGAACTGAGTGTCCACATGCATGTGCCCCTGGTGACATCAGAGATGATGTCAGACCTCAGGAACATGCATTCAAGCTCAAAGGTGCTCGAGAATGGAGGGGGGGGGCCTAGTCACTGCAGTGGCACCTCATATCCGAACTTAGACACTTATCTGGTGTCCTGACCAAAATGAGGATCCAGCTATTTAAAAAGTAAAACATTTAAAATGTTATCACAAATCTCAAGACTACTAGTCTTTTACTTTTCTTACACTCTTTTTGTCATTGTGTTTTAGATGATTCCCTTGTACCCACCACTAATCACTCTACTCAGCCCTTTCCCCTCGTTTGATTCCAGAAGCCTTTCTCATTGCATCTGATTTATATTCAAATTCTGGTTTAGTTCCCTTCCCTCCTATCATAAATCCCTTCTATCTTCTCAATCCTACCTTCTCCACAGCAATATTTCCCATTCCCTCTCTATTCTTTCTAGAAAATCTACTGCTGGTCAATTTGCTTTCGCATAATGCTTTCATAATAGGGGTGTGCAAAAAAAAAAATTCTGCCAGCGGAAATTCAGTAAAAAAAGTGCAAATTTTGATTCCGTGAAAGTTCAGAAATCATTTTAGCTATTTCCACTGAAATTCCACCTTAAAACTGTGGAATAAATATGCAAACTGCAGGTTAATTTATTTAGCTGCTGAAAAAAAATCCGCAGAATGGATCACTGCCTGTGGTCAGTCCTGAGGTTCTTTTTAATCACAGTTTAGTTCATTAATACACCCCCTCACTGATCAGGGGTCCCAGAAAATAAATAAATACCTCCAATCCCTCCCTCAGACCCTCCTGGTGTCTAATTCCCCCCCACCCACCGAACATGGTCTCCACAAACATTTTATTTCCCTGGTGTCTAGCGGACCCCCCCTCCCTATTCTGAATTTCTTAATCCACAAAAAAACAGCTGGCAGTCCACCAACTTATCCCCCTCTATTCCCAGTATTCCCTAATGTCTAATGAACCCCCTATCCCCAATTCCTTATAAAAAAAAGTAATTTCAATTCTATGGTGTCTAGTCAACCCCCCATCCCCCGACCCTGACAGTTCATCTGCCACCACCCTGCTCCCTCCCCACCCTGCCCCTGAACGGGCCACTGGTGCAGTCCTGCTCTCTCCTCCACTACTGGTGGCCCACTGAGTTGTCAGTGTGAATGACTGCATGTTGTACAAGCACGTGCTCATTCACTTACAGTTCATTAAACTGTGGGTCGAATAAATTCCACAGTTTAAATGCATTTTTCCACAGGTCACAAAAAAAGTCTTCAGAACTTGGCAGAAATCCCCAGAAAATCACAGTTTCACCAATGGCAAAGTTCCAGAATTCTGGCTAAGTTTCTGAAATTTTGTGGAAGTTCCACAAAAGCAGAATTCACAACTTTTGCCCACCCCTGTTTCACAATTTTTGGTCATCCTTTCCCCTGTCAGTTCATTTTGCCTCTTCTGCTTTGCTCCTAAAATCTTTTCATGACTTTTCTTCTCCTTCCTGCAACTGTCCATGACCCTTTCCCTCTTGTCTTCCTTCTCTACACTAGTTTGCTCTGGCCATCCTGTTCCCCATATGCCAGTTCTATGCCTATAAAAGTAATTCCCTGCCAAATATAATCTGTGATTCATTTACTGCATGTATCTGTTTACTGATTTGCCTTTAATATTTATGATTATGCTTCTTTGGAATACTGCATTAATGTATATGACTCCTACTTTTTTGCATTGATGATATTGTTATTACTGTTATGCCTTCTCCATTATCCATCTTTCACAGGACACATCTGGAAATAAGCTGTTAGCTGCTCAGTATGTCTTTTCTTGTGAAACTTTTGAAATAAATACATACAGTACCTACATACATACATACGTACATGCTAACATATGTACATACAGTATATTGGAGTGTTAAACCAAAAATAGTTAGATGGAACTTGGAGGAGGACTGAAAATACTGACATAATAATGATCATATTACCTGCCTCAGTAGTGTGTGCCACGATACCTGCCAAATTAGATCAAGTCCCACCACCATAGACTGGCTTTCAGAAAGAGTAAATGATCTAAAATGGCTAAACTTCTGAAGGTAGAAAAACTTCCTCTGTGGAAGGTAAATAGAAATACATATAAAAGGCAGACAAGGGGGAATGGTATACAAACAGAGGAGATATACATAGCAATGAGAGGAAAACATGGGTAAAAGTCCATAAACTAATTTAGGAAGCAAATTCACATTCCAAAGGACAAAAAGTTACCAATATTATTATGCATGTCCATTACATAAACTAAATAATGGTTCACAGTCAGTATTATCATTCAAACCATATTTAATATCTGTAGATTTAAATCTATCTACATAGTAAGCTTCCCCTTAATTAAAGCTTTCTGTTGAAGTCTCCACCCCTTTTATCTTTAATAACTTTTACTGAGCAAAAAATCATAAGCTTGGTAACTGGTGATTCTCTGAAATAAAATGCATAGCCACAAGTATTGTCATGTCCTTTTATCGATGTAACATTTATGGGTTCTCACCCTAAGCTTCAACTGCTTAGCTGTTTTTCTATATAAATTTTATCTCATGGACATTTTAAACTGTAAATAACATATTTAGTTTCACAATTGATAAACACTTTTATGACAATTTCCTCATTTCTATTCACATTTCTGATTTTATAAGACAATAAGTATTGTGACAGTGTGTACGGTGTCCACAAAGATAATTTCCTGTAATCTGAAAGTAGCAAAAAAGTTACCATAATTTTAAGGTGGTATTTTATGCTCAGTTTACATAAGTGTATCCCCAAAAGACTTATATTATGGGGGTGACCACCACTGGGAGATTGACAAAAACCCTGTTACCTACTGCAGATCATGAGATCTCAAAATACTCCAGTGTTTTAGAACTATATTCTTAATAGAACAAGCATTTGTCAATGCCGAATGTTGTCTCTCTGGCATTGGCATTGATAGTGCAGGAGTAAGAGACGTATAATAGGAGTGGCAGTGAAGTATTGAACTGATGCCAACCAAACACCCACCCTGCAGAGACTGACAGGCGTTGGGGTGTGCCTTTGGGTCATCAGCTATAACTCTCATGCCATTTTACCTCACCCTACCCTGTAGACACTGACAAGTGTCATGGCATGCTTTGGGGTCCTTGGGCATTATACTTACCTCACTCCATAAGGAAATATGTGGAGGTGGGTGCAGTATAGGAGAATGGAGTAAACTTTGTGACTGAACACTCCAAGGCACACCTCAATGTCTGTCAGTGACTGCAGGGTGGGGGTGTGAGTGGAATGGCGAGAGCATTACAGCTGATGATCCAAAGTCACACCCCTGATGCCTGTCAGTCTCTACAGGGTAGGGTGTAACAGTTGGAAACCCTAACGCCATAGGTGTGTGTTGGTATTTTCACTCCAAATTATTAACATGGACTTTTTTGTGACCCCACCTCATGAAGAGTGGCAGTATCAGTTTGTTAGCCGAAAGGAGATTTTGCACAGTAACTGTGCCATTTGGTGTCACAGGTACGTAAACACATTTTGGGCAGGATGTGAAAAATGAAAACTGTATTGTTCATGAGGAGGTGTAAAAAATGGCAACGTTGAAAATCTGGAGCAAAAATATGAAACATTGATGAAGTCATGAGCATGCATAGAACTTGCACAACGCATGTCCGTAACCAAATTATAATTTTTTTTTTTAAACCACATTTTCAACATAGGCATTTTGGGACCTCCCATCATGAACAGTGGCACTGTGATTTTCTTATTCTGTCCCAAAAGTTGATCTCCCACAGTGACCATGCCATTGTACGCCACAGTTGCGAAAACACATTTTGGGCAGGTTGTGAAAAATGACAGCTGCACTGTTAATAAGGAGGTGTGAAAAAATGCCAGTGTTGACAATCTGGCATGAAAATATTGCAAATTCATGAAGTCACAAAGAAACTGCGTGGAAACTGCGCAACACATGCATGTAACACAGTCATTTTATGGACTTTCATCACCAGATTTTCAACATAGGCATTTTAGGGCCTCTGCTCATGAACAGTGTCAGTCATTTTGTCAAACTGTCCCAAAAACTGATTTCGCACAGCGACCACGCTATTCTTGCCAGATGTGTGAAAACACATTTCAGCCAGGATATGTAAAATGACAGCTATACTGTTCATAAGGAGGTGTGGGAAAATGGCAATGTTAAAAATCTGGACTGAAAATATTACAAATTCACGAAGTTAGAAGCATGCATGGAAACTGTGCAACGCACACTGGTAAAAAAGCCATTTTTTTTTTATTTTTGTCACCAAATTTGCAACATAGGCTTTTGAGAGCCCCCCTAATGAACAGTGGCAATGTCATTTCATTAATCGGTCCCAAAAGGTGATTCTGCATAGTGACCGCGAAATCATCTTTCAGGACTAAATAATGCCATGACAGTGATTGAATTCATAAGGAGGGTCCCAATAACCCCATGTTGAAAATTTGGTGCCAAAATTCCCAAAAATGGGCGAGATATGCACCAAAGATTAAAAAAACACTATTTATGCCATTATACAGCTTACCGGCATTTCTTCAGTTCGCGGTCGGCTTTGAAGAGTGAAGATGTGTTCCTGGTCCACTGAAGATTGTCATGCTGGGCTCCAGCGGTAAGTATTGGGTGAGGGGGGTGTGGGGAGGTGGCGTATGCAGAGGGTGGGTACGGGTTGAGGGAGGGAGCAGGACAGACCGTGAGGGACCATTTTCTGATTTGCAGGTTAAAAAAAAACAAAAAACATTGTGGGACATTTTTTTACAAGGGCATTTGGCATGCTGGGGTTGGCTCCCAGCATGCCACCTGAGTGTTTTGGGAGGTGCTGTAGCCGACGGGAGATTGGGCCCCCCCTTGTAGGCACATACCAAGGCAAAGGGGGGACAAAAGTCAAGGGAGATTGGGCACACCCCTCAGCACACAATAAATGGGGGGAACATTATGCCGATGGGGAGTGGGCTCCCCCATTGGCAAATTAAACTGGGAAGGAGGACTAAAGCTGACAGGGATTGGGCCCCCCATCAGCAAAGGAAGACTGTTGGGGGCACATGATGCAGTGGGGGATTGGGCACCCCCACAGCACACACATGAAATGGGAGGGAAGGGGCACTATGCCGACAGGGAGTGGGCTCCCCCATCGGCAAATGAAGTGGGTCAGGGCATGCCAACAGGGGGACTGGGCACTCCTGAAATTGATGCTTTGCGTGGTGGCAGTCAATGCTGCCATGTTTATTGAACTGCTTCACCAGGAAAGGCACGCCACTGCGTGATGACCTTTGCTCTCATTGCAGTGTTCCTTTTCTTAGATCTGGTGGTCAGTTTATGTGTTGCTGGTGTCAGTGCCTGCAGCTGCCTTACTGGGGAATGAGGGACACATCTACTTATGCGTGCCCTGCATTCACCCACAGTGACCACACCTCCAAATCTGCTACTACTACAATATGTTGGCTGGCGCACAAGCATGAGCCAAAATAATAAGACATCACTAAAGGTGGTCGTGAATAAAATTCTGTCATTAGTATTATCTTTCTCTTTTTCAAGTTTTAGCTGAAGCAATTGTTCTCTAGTTCTTTCCTTTCTCCTGCCCAATGAGATATGTATTATTTTTTCCTTATAGCTCCTCTCTTTAAATATTTCTGTCATACCTTGCTCTGCTAAATTAAAGTCCTCATCTGTGGTGCAGTTCCTCTTGGGTCTGATGATTTGGACTTATGGGAAAGAGGAAAAAAGATTCCTTGGATGAAATCTACTTGCATGCAACAGTGAATTTCTAACTGTAGATTTTCTATGTAATCTAATACCAATCTTTCCATTATCCAAAATGATAATTCTACTGTACTTTGATTTGTAACAGAAATGAGATGAGCTGTTCTTGTGTTGAGATAGTCATGGAAAAATTATAATTCTTGGCTAGTTCTATCCCATATGACAAAAAAATCATCACTAAAGTGTTGCTAAACTGATGTCTTCATTTTGAAAGAGTTAAAATCCAAATATATATATGTTTCATCTCAAAGCTATCCATGTAAATGTTAGCATAGGATGGGGCCATACTAGACCCCATCGCTGTACCCCTGATTTGTTGATAATGCTGTTAAAATCTAAAATAGTTCTGTGATATTACAATCTCTGATAATTTCACTAAAAAGTGATTAGGTAGTTGTGTATCATTATGTTCTCTGTCTAATGTAGCTTCTAAAGCTTCCCAACCCTTATCATGAGGAAAAAGTTTGTATAGGTCCTTAAGGTCAAAAGTCACCAAAATATAAGAGTTCATCTCTCTGGTAGTTTTATTAAGTTTCTCCAAAATACTAATAACGTATGCACTATAGTTTAGGTATGACATAATATTCCCCAGAATAGGGCTTACATGGTAATCCACAAAAAATGAAAAGGGTCTAAAATGGAATTAATACCTGAGACTATATGTCTCTCAAGGGGGTTGACGGAATCTTTCATGAATTTTTGGTAATGTACAAAAAAAATGGATATTGATGGTGCCCTCCCGAACAGTGCTTACTACTCCCATTCAGTTATTCATTTATTAGCAAACACCCATTCTAAAATCCCCATAACCAAGTCCTTAACCAGTTTAGTACATAGATACATACATACTATAAGCAGATAAGGGCCTATGGTCCACCCAGTCTGCTCATTTGAGCTTGTAAGTTCACTTTATGATTTTTTGAAGTCTGTTGCCCCTTACCGTTGGTCTCCAGAATTTCCTTATGTCTGTCCTATGCATTCTTAAATCTCATGATTGTTTCAAACCCACCACTTCCTCTGGCAGGGTGTTCCACTTGTCCACCACCCTTTCTGTGAAGAAATTCTTCCTCATGTTTCCACTGAATCACCTTCCCTCCAACTTCATCCCATGCCCTCTATTTCTGTAACCTCTTTTTTTCTGGAAAATAGTGTATTCCTGCACCCTGTTCCTCCCTGTAAGGTACTTGTATGTCTCTATCATATCACCTCTCTCTCACTCCTTTCCTCCATGGAGTAAATATTCAAGTCCTTCACCCTGTCCTCATAGGACTTGTGGTGCAATCCCTGTACCATCTTTGTTGCTGTCCTCTGAACTTTCTCTACCCTGTCTATGTCCTTACATAGGTAAGGTCTCCAGAACTGTACACTCTACTCCAGATTGGGCCTCACTAGTTTCTTGTATAGTGGAATTATGATCTCCCTTTTTCTGCTGGTGATACCTCTTCCTATGCATCCCATCATCCTATTTGCTTTGCTTGCTGCCTTGTTACACTGTTTCCCTACCTTGAAGTTATCAGAGATGATAACTCCAAGGTCCCTTTCCTGCTTGGTGCATGCTATATCCTCACCCCAAAATTATATGTTGTTCCAGGGTTTTTGTGCCCCATATGCATTATCTTGCACTTCTTTGCATTGAATTTCAACTGCCAAACCCTTGACCATTCTTCAAGCTTCTGCAGGTCCATCCTCATTCTGTCTACACCCTCTTGTGTGTGGCCACTCTGTTACAGAGCTTTGTGTCATCAGCTAATAGGGAAATTCTACCTTCTAGGTCCTGCTCAATTTATGACAAATTTGTTTGTGACAAGTTTGTGACAAATGATGTGCTGTATCATCTCATATTGTTTGTATGCTGCTATATTAAGGAAAATAATAAACTTTAAACAACAAACAAATTGAATCTACATGCTCTATATCAGTGTTGAGCTACCTAAGATAATCAGAGTGCCACAAGTGCAGCCCTTAAACACCCCTGTGGGCCATAATACCCTGTGAGATCCCCACAAGACCCTCTTTACCTAAATATCCAGTGGAAATTATACATTTGAATGCAACAGACTTTATTTAAATGACTAGAACACTTAAATACAAAATAAGCAGCATTAAAAGTAATAAATACAGTACTTGACAAGTACCACTAGATACAGGTTAATAATAACATGCACAGCATGTACCTGTGAGCTCATGATGCTTTCAATTAATTTAATTAAATTAATTTCAATTAATTTGTGTGTGTGTTGGGGGGGTGGCTACACTGATCTATCTGATTGTTGCTTCTTGCTTTGCTCCTGATACAATACCAGGGGCTGGCAGGCACATTCCAGGCAACATACAATAATAATTAGCCATCCTAACTTAGAAATCTGTAAGTATTACAGGACCCATGTTTCTCTGTCAAAAGGCATAACACACACAGTCACAATTTTTTTTTACTGGTGAAGGATACTAAGTGAAGAAGACTGGCAAATTAATTGTTTAATAAAATTAAAAATACTCTTCGCTCTCTACTTTCAGCAGCCACAAACCTCTTTCTCTCTCTCTCTCTCTCTTTCTTGCTTCCTCACGTTCCCTCACTTACTCAACAGCAGATATCCACTGGGTACACTGAGAATGATTCTGTGTATTGTGTCTCCAGTCCTAACAATGATCAGCCAGTGATAAGAAGGAAACAACAGTTTTCGGGGTATACCCAGTCATGGCTGAGAAGTATTTATCACACCTCTTTGCAAAAACTGTTGCATCAACTCTTCTATGGTGATATTTCTGTTTGCAGTAAGATCAGCAGACATGGAATCAGTGGAAACAGATAATTTCTAAAATAGCCACAGAAACATTTAGCTGCTAAAGCTAAATGTTGCTATAGCTGTATTTTTAGAAATGATCTGTGTCCACCAATTCTGTGTCCATCGAGGGTTGCCCAAATAAGTGGCACATCACAACATTTTGTGGGGGAGTATAGATGCAGAGGTTGCAGGTTAACCACTACAGGGCTTCATGCAGCCCATAGGCCATGGGGTTTCCCACAGCTGCTCTAAATGGGGCTGAAATATGGACACCCTTCAAGATCCTGGAATAAGAAAAACAATAAATCTGTCTGGTTAAATACTCTCAGCAACTACATAATTCTATTCCTACATCATAAATTAGAGCTGAATTAGGATTGAATAGCTTTGAAACTGTTACAGATACCCTAATGTTTGGTTTCTGGATAAACCTTACAAGATTTTACAAGGATGATTTCTTAAGCTAGGACTTATGGAAAAGGAAAGATGGTTAGATCAGTATATCAAGTCGACCTGGTTGGTATATGTTCTGACTATATTAAAATAGTATGAGTTGTCATACTATAAGTAGTTATGTTAAAAGTGGAGTTATGATTAGCCTAAAGTATAACAAGAACAAGAATAAGAATACGATTCCTCTCATTAGTCAACATTTGGATTTAGAAATGATCTTAAAATCATGGTTCTCTGTTTGGTACACTTCCTATGACATCTGGTTAGGCCTCAGGTTTTACCTAGACTGTATCAAGGACTTTGATAGATGTTACCTTTTCATGTCTTATAAATTCAGATTGTTTCCTAGCACTCTAGTATATGAAAGGTTTGCACACATTCCTGATGCCCATCAGGCATCTTGTTCCTGTTTTAATTGGGGTGTGGAGGATCTGCTACATGTTCTTTATATTTGCACATGGTATAATAAAATGAGACAGACTTAGATTAATCAGTTTTTATCTGGGTTTCCAAGTTTACCATATGACCCATTAACTTTCCAAGGATATATTATACATAATCAACTGGCAAGTTACTTCTATACAGTGCAACTAAATGCATTAGGAAAAATAAACCATTTCTAAACAAAGTTAGTTGAGTTATTGAAATACATTATATCACAACTCTCTTCTCCTATTTGAGAAACTGTATTTGTATGAGGAATAAGTGCATATTTTTAGATTTGAGTCATATACTGGACTTCATTCTTTATAATGATTTCTGGCTAGTTCAGATTATGTGCAATAAGTAGCATTTGCTAATGTGCTGATTCTGGGTGTCACCATTATTTTTGAAGATTCCTAGATTCTTTTCATTTTGTATCCAAACTGATTCTCTATTCATTAGAATTTGTCATAACCATGGTAGGAACTGTGGTTTACATGGTCTTAGAGGAACATTTTTCTTAACATATTGCAGATATTAACTGAGTGCATATCACAACTCTCTATAACTTACTGGTCCAATGCAACTGTAGATATACTCTATTGAATAGTTGCTGAGTATGATTGTTTTAATATGGATGTTTTGTGATAGTGAACACTGTATTTATTGCATTTGCATTTTTTTTTTTATATCTGATGTATCTTACTCTTGTTTTAAAGTATATTGGTATGTGCCAAACAATAAAATGTACAATGACATCAGTTCCAGGAGTACTTGGATATCTGATGTTGTATATCCAGTCTCTTGTGTCTCTATATTTTGTCTGCCTATATTGCTGGTTGATAGTCTACCACAGAAAAACTTTTTAAGATTAAGCCTGTGGGAAAAAAAAAAAAACTTTTGCTGATCTACAAAAGATCTCAGATATTTATTTCTGGATCAGGCACAAATGATTGTCCAGAACTTAATAAGTCAGTTAGTTTTGATGTTAGCTTGATACTTGATAAATTGACTACTTCTGAGCCTGATGTTTCAATGGGCACAGTTTATTCTTCTTTCTCCATGTACTCATCTGTGCCTCCTTGTTTTGCATTCTTTGATTTGTTGCACCTGCATTAGGTTGTTTGCTCTTGTTAAAAGACTGGTGGCCAGATTCACAAAACTTTGCCTTGGTGCAAACTGGGTTTGCACGGGGCAAACTGGGTTTTGCCCTGAGGTGGTAGTCACAAAGCCCAGTTTGCCTAGGCAAATTGTGTTTGTGTCTAGGCAATGCAATGAGGGGGGCTTCAATGCAAATGAGGGGGAAGGGACCTGCAAATGAGGGAGAGGGAACCTGCATAGCCCCGCAATCCAATTCACAAAACTTGTGATCCACACAAAGGCCCTTTGTGATGGCCCTTGCATAGGAAAATATCCCTAGCAAAAACCTTGTGGCAATCTACACAATCCTAGTGGTTTGCAGTAGTACTGTGGCCTCCCCATTCCCAGATCCCTGAATCTGAAAAAGATAAAGATCTCCCTGGTGGTCTAGTGGTCCCTCCTTCTTCCCGATCGCTGACCTAAGAAGTAGAATTTTATTTTCCATCGTGTAGTGGTCTCTCCCCCTCCCTGACTGCCAATCTGAGCAGTAGAAATATTTTTTCCTTAGTGTAGTGATCCATCCCCCCTCCCAATCACTGACCCAAGAAGTAGAAATATGTTTTCCATCATGTACTTCTCCCTCCCAGTTTCCTGATCACTGGCCCTGTAAATAACAAATATACCCCTGGTGGTCCACTTACCCATTCCTCAATTGTGGGTCCAGTAAATGACAAACACAATCCTGGTTGTCCAGTGGTCCCTTACCATTCCCCAATCATCCAGCTGACATGTACATTTAGATTTCCATAGCGTAGTGTCCCTCTCCAGTCCCTGATTGCCCACCCAACATGTACAAATACATTTCCATAGTGTAGTGGTCCCTCCCACCTCACTGGTCACCGATTGCCATACTCAAATCCAGAATCCCTATTCTGTGGTAGTCTAGAGTCTCTCCCACCACCCCAACACCATCCAGTGTGATCTACCACCCTGCTCTCCCCCATTCCAGTCACTGATTGATGACCAGCACAGACCTTCTCACACCACTGCAGCTGGCCACCAACTGAGCCCATCCTGGAGCATGCACTGAATAAAATACTGTGTTTGGTATGTGCCCCAGGAGGGTTCAGTTGGTGACCAGCTGTGTTGTTGTGAGGAGGACTGTGCTGGTTGCCAACCAGTGACTGGGATGAGGGGAGAGAGGTGGTGGGTTATGCTGGATGGGGGTGTGTGGGAGGGACCCTAGACTACCAGGGAATAGGGTTTCTGGATTTGGGGATGGTTATCGGTGATTGGGGAGGGGGGAGAGAGCACTACACTATGGAAATATACTTGTACATGTCAAGTGGGTGATCGGGGACCGGGGAGGGACCGTGGAGGGATGTGACACCATGGAAATGTATATGTGCATGTTGGATGGGCAAATGGGGAATGGGAAGTGTCCACTGGACCACCAGGATTATGTTTGTTTTGTACAGAGCCAGCACTCATGGAATGGGGAGGGACTACACATTTTTTTATTTTAGTCTTTATTCAAAATTAAACAACCAGACAAAGAAAAAGGAAAACATCACTTACATAATAAATTCACAGTACTACAAATATCAGAGAATTATCAAACACATTGTGTACAACAAAATAAGTGGGGTTCACACATGTAAACATATTACTGGAGTACTTTGTATCAATCACTGTGTACCATTAGTTAAGTAAACCTTGAACATTAATAACTGCAACTAACTTGCCAGTTGTGTTAAGCTAATATCAATGCAGAACAAAATGTTATACCAAAAGAGAAACTGAATTCATTCCCAAAAGCACTGAACCAGAATAAATTAGTAAAATATTATGATCTATCATTATGTATGGCAGATAAAAAGACAATTAAAGGGCAGGGATCAGATACAAAGACAAAAGTCTGTCCATTTAGACTTTCATAGTCAGTCACTTACTTGAAAGTTAGGATACAAAATCCAGATAATGCTGCAGTTGGTAAGTAAACCATTTCTACCAACGTAAGTGGAAAGTTGTAATTTGATTACGAACTCTAGCTGAAAGTCTCTCCAAACCATAGAGTTCCAGGGTGAGATTTTTCCATAATTCTAATGTTGTTTTTTTTAGCGGTGTGCCAAAGTCAAGCGATAACCTTCTTGGCAACCAACAAAAGCAATGCGACCTGTCTAAGAGTACCCAGATGCAGGGTGCAATGCTCTGGAGTAATGGCTGTAAGGATGAATAATGGGGTGAGGCAATCTGAACAATTATAGATTCCTACAGTGACAGCCGGTACCTGTTTGCAAATAGGGGTAAGACCGTTATATATGCAGGTAATCTGCTGGACCAAAACCACAACCCGTCCAACATACCCCTTCACGAACTAACCCCATAATTGTAGCAGCTGGGCAGGGGTACAAAAGAATCTGGTCCAATGTTTCCAGGCAGATTCCTTCCAGTAAACCAAGCCCAAGATCTTATGAATAATTTGGACCAATTTGGTTCAGGTAGAGTGTGGAATCTTACAATCCAATTCACTTTCCCTTTTATCTGTAGAGGTGTCCAAGAACTCTATATTTCTGCAATCCAGTGCCTTATATAGTAAGCTAATGAGATGGTTTACAGGGACCCCATCATAGTGTTGCTTTATTAAGGACATTAATGGAGATTGGTTCAAAACCAAAGCTGAGAAACTATTTTCCCAAAGGAGCAAGTAAGATTTTGCCTGCATATATGAATGAACCTCAGATTGTGGGAGGTCATATTGTGTGTGAAGGGAGGAAAAAGAAAGCAGTCCTGAGGTGCCAAACATTTGAAATACAAAAAAAAGACCATGATTCTGCCATCTCTGAAAAGCCTGGACTGATTTATTTGAGTGGAATTCAGTAGTAAGAGCTAAAACTGAAAGAGATTTCCTTTCAGTCCAGGTGAGATGCCTCTCCATAACTTGCACCCAGCATTTAAATGCTCTAGCCGTATACTGAGGACATTTTGTTAAAGGTTGGAATTTATTAAGATTCCCCAGTGTATATGGAGCTGGGTTGTGAATATCACTAATAGCGGATTCTATATGCTTCAAATGCGCTTCATACACTGGGGAGAGCAAATGTGACACAATCCGGAGATGGGCCACTAGGGCATAATTATAAAACTTTGGCAGATTCAATCCCCCTTTCTGCTTTGGCATCTGAAGAAATGAAAACTTAATTCTAGGAGAGGCATCCCACTAGACAAACTTAGAAATAAACCTGTTCCAGCTCTGAAAATATACTTTACTGGGCATAAGCGGTATAGTTTGTAACAAAGAAAAGAAGTCTTGAAAGGATGTGTTATTGTATACTTTCCACCCCACTGAACATGCCCAATGGAAGCTGAGACCATCAGGCTAAATCTTGAGACAACTGCTGTGAGAAAGGTTCAAAATTGACCAGTTCTGCATAGGTCAGATTTTGTGGCAGCTTTACCCCCCGATAGTGCATTTTAGATCTATACCACTTGAAACGGAACTTATTTTTAAGCGTAGTAGAGGGTTTGTAATTATAATAAAACCTCAAGTTTTCTGAGCATTAACTCTGTAACCCAACAAAATCACAAAACATTCCAACTCCTCCCATAGCACCGGTAAAGAATCTTCTGGGTAAGCCATGGTAAGTAAAACATTGTCTGCAAAAAGTGAAACTTTAAAAGAACGTCCCCCAAGGGAATACTCTCAATCCAATTTTGACTACATATTGCTACCATCAAAGGTTCTAGATACAGAACAAATAATAAAGGGGAAAGGGGACACTCTTGTCTGATTCTCCTAGTGAGAGAAATGTGGTCAGAGAGGGTGCCATCCAACTTAATATAGGCTTGTGTGGAGTGGTATAAATTTTGTAACTGGAGTATAAATTCGGAGGGAAAACCAAACTTAGTGAGGGTTGCCAACAAGAAGAGCCAGGCAACCCTATCAAATGCCCTTTCTGCATCATGCCCTAGCAAAGTCAAAGGCATTTGATGGGCAACTGCATGATCTATAAGTGAGAAAGTGCGTCAAATCGCATCCTGATCCTGGTGTTTTTTAATCAAGACAACTTGATCAGGGTCTGTAAGAGTGGGGAGAAGTAAATCAAGTCTATGGGCTAAAATTGAAGCATACAATTTATAATCAAAGTTTAGAATGGAGATCGGGCAATAAGAGGCCAGATCTTTTGGATCCTTTAAGAGTTTTGGAATGGCCACTATTATGGCATATTGCCATGATGGAGGTGGTAAGGCACCCTCTTGAATAGAATGAAGAGCCAAAAGGAGAGGGGATAAATGCTCTTTACTAAACAGTTTATAAAATTCAGATGGATAACCATCTGGCCCCAGAGACTTAAGGGTATTCGCCTGCTTTAGGGTGGCTTGGACCTCAGCCATGGTTATAGGGGCCATGAGGGAATTTATCTGAACTTCTGTCAATTTAGGCAAAGGGAGCATTGCAAAATACCGGTCCAATTGTTGATGAATAGTGAAAGTTTTGGCCCAATATAAAACTTGATACTACTGGGCTAAGGCATTCCTAATTTCCATAGACTTATCTAAAAGACTGGGGGTCAGTCAAAGCCATGACACATGCCTTTGATCTAGTCATTCTAAGCCCATGAGCCAGATTCCTAGGCTCCCTTGGACCCCCTCATAGTAGGAGTGCTTCAAATACAACAGTTGTTGTTTTATATTTTGGTCGATACACTTTTGTATTTGTTGTTTAACTTGCAACAGGTTGGGCTTATCAGATAAACCCCCATTTACCAGGGCTTCCTGGAATTGACATAAGTCCGACTGTAGTTCCCATAGCTTTTGTTCCCTTTGTTTCTTCTTCCTGGCTGCATATTGAAGGGCCTTCCCCCTCAATAACGTCTTACGTGTATCCCATAGAAGAGTAGGAGAGATATCATCCCTGTCATTATCTCTTACTATAACTGGAATGTGATTTTGTAATAACTGTCTGAAATCTGGATCCCTAAGATGAGCTAGATTAAGGCACCAATGTGTAAAGCTATATGCTTTTCCCAGGCGAAATTTAGCCAATACAAGAGAGTGATCAGACAACATGGTGGTGCCATGGAAGACATCCTGCAATGAGTCCAGATGTTCTATTGTGATGAATATATAGTCTAGTCTACTTGAGGTACCTGTTTTTGGAGCATACTGGGTGTACCCTTTCCCAGTCGGATAAAAATGCCTCCATCCATCAACAAAACCTAAGGCCAGAAGATTAATATTTAAGTACTTTGGAGGGCAATTTTCCTATGTAGACAAGGGGCAGATGTGTCTAATAATGGATTTAGGGTCACATTAAAATCCCATTATAAACTGACCCTGCAGAACAGGAAGTAATTGATTTAAACATTTTTGGCAAGCTATTTATTAGCTCATGGTGGAAAGTATACTGAGGTTAGAGTAACTAAGGAAGTATACAACTGATCAATAACTACAACATACCTCTCTTTAGGGTCCTCATATCGGTCTTGTACCTGAAAGGGAATGCCATTGGGAATTAAAATGGCCATGCCCCATTTCCTACTGGAGAAGTGAGTGGAATATATTGCCTCCTGAAGACCAAATTGTTTAAATGTGTCGTGCTCTTCTTGGGATAGATGTGTCTCCTGAAGGAGGATTACATC
Organism: Neoceratodus forsteri; assembly: GCA_016271365.2. Classification (NCBI taxonomy): domain Eukaryota; kingdom Metazoa; phylum Chordata; order Ceratodontiformes; family Ceratodontidae; genus Neoceratodus; species Neoceratodus forsteri. The sequence continues at coordinate 802,089,961 of CM057459.1, read as the reverse complement.
AAGGTGAAACCCCTTTAAAAACTGTAGCAATTGAGAACGTTTAATGGGACTATGTATCCCATTAACATTAAATGAAACTACCAAACAAGATTTTTCCATCATATTTAAAATAAATCATCAGTGACTGGATATAATCTCTGTCCTACATCATCCCGCTCCCAACCAAACAAAAATATCTACTAACTATAACTTGTTCTGGTGGTAAAGGAGTGGTAAAAAAAGCTTTTAACTCTGGTCCAGAATAATCCTACTCCAAAAGAAAGACCCCTTTAACCAACCTCATAGGAAGAGAAAGAATGGTTAGCTGAGTAACTGGAGCACAACAAGGCACAAGAATAACAAAGACAACAAACATCAAACTAACAAAATAGGAGTGCAGTCACAGTAAAAACTGCAAGAGTCAAGTAAGGACTGAATCCCCTGTAAACAATTGCTTCCTAGGTGAAGAGGACAACTGTGGTCTTCCCAGAAGGGTAATGGTGTTAATTACCCATAGGGGTAAGCCACAAGAAATCTGTGGTCCCACAAGACCACCGGTAGGTCTAACACTAGCAGCCATAATAGAGCAGGAGTGTAGAAATAACAAGCACAAATACAGAAGTACTGGCCATAAACAAGACCCAAGCTATCTTCATGCAATCCAATGATCCCAGTGGAGTGAGTGAAACAATAATCTAAAGAGTGAGTAACAATTGAGTACACCCAGAGGGGCAAAAGGAACCCAAAAAGAAACAGCAATGGAACTTGCACTTCCACCCAGCCCACGAAACACTCAGAGAGATGGATTACAGTGAACTCTGGAATACTGCATGATCCCTCAAATCTTCCCCTCTCCCCCCAAGGGAGACAGTGTCATTCTTCAGCATCTAATCAAAGAATAACAACATATTGAGACACAAAATAGAAAAACAAAGAAGAGTCATAACCTATATTACAATAACAATCCCACTTCGAAAACCCCAGAATATTAGGCTCTTAAACAGTCTGGATATCCCAAAATACAACTACTCAAAAATATAACAGGTCTCTAAATATGAGAAAATCCAAAGACTTGGTCATAACGAAATTTGTACTGCAATAACATAAAATAATATACAGTACTTTTTACAATGTCCACATGAGGGCAGCAGAATCGGTGTTATCGGATAGGAGAACAGAAAATTCAGGAACCAGATACTAAATAAGATGAATCAACCAATAAAAACAGTAGTGTAGACAAACATAAACAAATTAGAACACCAAAACAATAAGGATAATAGATGAGAAAACAAATCACAGTGGGAGATTAAATCAAAAATAAAAGAAATAACAACTAGTGAACAAGGCCAAACAGACCACAAGGTGGAATAAACTAAATAGGAAAGGAATCTATAACCAAACACCATAAAAAAAATCTCTAAAAGAAGTAAAGTGAAAGCCAAATATATGAGGGAGGACAGGAAGAAAAGAAAAACCAAGTCAGAAAGAGGGAGAGGATCAAGAAACACAAACACCTGTGTAGAAGATTGTCGAGGAGCTATTAAAGCCTCACATAAACAGAGCAAGTCAATATAATACTACCCTATAGAGGATAACAAGGCCGTGAAAATGCCAAATAATAATAACAGAGTATAGCATTCAAGGAGATTCTTCCCACCTGAAAGTCTAAAGGATAGCTTTAATTTCCTCCAAATTCTGTTCCTGTTTTCTTTTTTTGCTGTGGGATGAGACTCTATTCCACTCATTCTGTAATGATCTCTTCTCACTGATGGCTTCATAGTCCATCTTTTCTTTCTGACGAACGATATTTGTTCTCCGAAGCTCTTGATCTGCTGTCTCTGGATCCTCAAAAGTGGCTACAGTATCTGAAAAATTTTATTTAGTTTAGCTGGATATCGAGCTTGGAATTTAAGCTTTCTAAGAGAATTAGTAGAAGGGGAGCATACGCCCGATGCTGGGCTACCATAGCTGGAGAATAATCATTGACAATGTAGATTCTTTGGCCCATAAATAGAATATGGCTCTTCCTTCATGCTGTCAGCAATATCTCTTGCTTCACTGCAAAATTAAAAAATGTCACCACAATTGGTCTTGGCCAAGCATGCTCCCCTGAAGGCTTCAGGGCCAGAGATCTATGCACCTATTCAAACTGCAAGGGCCCCAGATCTGAGACATTTAGCTGTGTGACAAAAAAGTCCTGGAGGAAAGCAACAAGATTGCACCCCTCAGCTCCCTTTTTAATTCCATAGCGACAAGAGTTATTTCTGCAGGACCGATTTTCAAGGTCCTCCCATCTGTCCCTGAGGGTTTGTTGGTCCTGTAATAGCTGAGCCATTATGCACTCTAGCCAGTTTATTCTAGAATCCATCCTGGTTGCAGCATTTTTCAGATTAGACATGGTGCTCGAGAGCAGAAAAAGAGCAGTGCAAATTTGTTTGCAGGGTATGAACTTTTGCCCTGAATTCCTTTAATTCTGCCAGTATTTGAGTGGTTGCAGGTGGGGAGGGCTACTCAGTAGCAGGCCACTCCTTGGTTGTTTGTGTGAACTGCACCATAGTCAAAGCCACCGAACATGGGGCCACAGTCACTGGGTACATTGAGGAGTAAGGACGTTACTCAGGGAGCAAGTACCCACTCCATATAGGGCTTTATAGGTGAGAAGATCGACCTTGAAGGTGATTTTCACCTCAGTGGCAGCCAATGCAGATCATACAGGACGGGAATCATGTAAAAGGACTTCAAAAGTCACATCAGCAAGCTGGCTGCTGCATTTTGCACTAACTGCATGTAATGTAGGACCCCTACACTAACCCCAAGGCAAAGGATGTTACAATAGTTAGGTCTGGAGACCACAAAAGTATACACTAGCTAGGACAAGTCATCAGACAGGATTAAAGCTTTAATCCGAGCAATAGCCTTGAGATGGTAAAAGCCACTCCATACAACACCTGAGCATCAAATGTCAATCCATTGTCCAGAATGAGCCTAAGATTTGTTATCTTAGCCGAGACAGTACGTAGGGCAGAGCCCAGCTTCATATCCGTTACTGCCCCAATCCCCTTCGAACCCTGCCAACAACCAGGCTCAATCACTAGCACCTCCATCTTGCCTGAGTTGAGCCTCAGCCAGCTAGAGGACATCCAGTCCTGGATCTTGTCCAGACATGTATTTAACACCTCCACTGCGTCATGTGTCCCTGGTGCAAATGACATATAAAGCTGGGTTTCATTTGCATAGCAGTGAAATCCTACATTATGAACCGAGGATCGTTAATAGAAGAATCTGATTGGCTGGGAGCTTTTTGAAGTCGTGATGATATCGGGCTACATCATCATGGCTTCAAAAAAGTTCCGGCACCACCAGCCTCCTTGCTCTCTACTGTCTGAGAACTATTTTTTCAAAATGTACTCCTACACCACCCAAAAACTCATTCATAAAACATTTTAAAACATGTTTGTTTTATTTTTTTTATTTATAAAAGTTCAAACTCTGTTCATAATAGCAATAAGGCACTCCATGGTGTGGTATATCATGGGATATTGTCACTTCTCAGGTCATTGGATGCACTTGGCCTGCACCTCGTGCCCAACCACCCGAGGCGTGATGATATCCCATGATATACCACACCCTGTAGTGCCTTATCGCTTAATTATAACATCTAATGATCTATCTCAGGGGAAGCATGTACATTTCAAACAACATGGGTGAGAGGATCAAGCCCTTAGGAAATCCACAAGGTAGGGACTTAGGGAGTGAGGAAAAACTCCCCATAACCACCCTCTGCATCCTACCTGTGTGAGGACTAGAACCAGCTGATAAGAGGCCAGTGAGTCCACTGAGCACCCTTCAATCCAATAACACAACATGATCCACAGTGTCAAATGCTGAAGAGAGATTGAGGAGAATGAGAACTGAATGGTCCCTTCTATCTATAACCCTCAGGAGATCATTATGCACCTGGACTAATGCAGTTTCAGTACTATGTCTAGACCTAAATTCTGAGTAGAGGGGCTCATAGATTTTAAAGGTTGTGAAATGTGCCTTGAGCTGCAGAGCCACTGTTTTCTCAGTAACCTTACCCAAAAAGAGAAGGTTAGAGACTGGGTTATAAATCACCAAAAAGTCTGGATTGAGCAATTGTCTCTTAGAATAAGCTTCACCAATGCCTCATTCAAGGAACTAAGGAATAGCCACTTTTGAGAGGGAACACCGGACAACCTCCATGAACAATGGGCCTACAGACCCCACACATCACATGAGGAGATGGGTTGGACCTCGGTCCAGTTCACAGTAAGTGGGTTGCAGCTTTGAAATTACTTCACAAACCTCATCCACCCCTACTAACCTAAACTCAATCCAGATGAGAGGAGTGCTTCTAGAGACAACTGGCTAACTACTGTGGGGCTGTAGTCACCCCATTGGGGAAATCCTGGATCTGGCAGAGGACACTGTCTGACAAGAACAGAGCAAGCTCTTCACACTTGCTGGCTGTAACTGCTCTTTCTGGCTGCAGACAGATAGGGTGGTGTAACCTGTCCACAGTCTGAAAGAGCAGAGACAGTCTGTTCTTCCCTTAAGCAATCACCCCCGACAGGAATACTGTCCTTTTATGTGAGATTGTTCTTTGATATTCACCATAGTGAGTTCTCAAAGCCAGTCTGTCCTTCTCAGATCCAGACCTCCACCAGCAGTGCTCCAATCTCCAACCACTGGTCTTGATCTCCCTGAGTGCCCTTTCAAACCATGAGGATCTCAAGTGAAAATACCTGGGTCATGTAAGAACTGGTGTGACAGAGGAAACAGCCCTATTGTAAGCTGCCACCATCTGCACTATACCTGTGCCACAAACAACACTCATTTCTGAAAGGTCCATTACTACCAGAAGTTTCTCCTGGGGACAACACCTTTAAAGGATGATAACAGACCATCTCCACTGGGGAAGGACTACTGAGGGGTGCCCCAAACAAAAACCCTATAATGCAATGATCCCACCTAATGACCAGATCAGCCTTGAAATTGTTTATCTCAAGTGCCAGTGAGATGATTATACAGTACAGTCACTGACAGCTCAGTCAGCAGCATGCTATGGTGGAGATTGGAGGGCTGTGCCAGTCGCTGACTTGGGGATGGAAAGGGTGGAGCGGGGTAGTGGGGAGCTAACTGTGGGGGTGAGTGGTCCACTAGACACCAGGGAAAAATTACTATACAGCCACTCAGGGATCGGGAGGGAAGTCCAATAGATACCAGGGAAATGCTATTTTGTACAGTACATGCTCATTGACAGGTCAGTTAGTGGCTGGCTGTGGTGGAGACAGAGGACTGTGCCGGTTGCCAGTTTGGGGATGGGGGGACGGGGTGGTGAGCACTACCTGCCAGATTGAGGTGTCCAGTGGACACCAGGAAAAATTTACTATATGGGTGCTCAGAGATAGGGAGGGGGGGTCTGCTGGACACCAGGGAAATTTTATTTTGTAAACTACGTGCACATTGACGACTCAGTTGGTGGCTGACTGTGGTGAAGAGTGGATGGCTGTTCCAGTCATTGGCTCAGGGATGGGGAAGGGAATATGGGGTGGGGAGACACTGCCTGCCAGGTGGGAGGTCCACTAGACACCAGGGAAAAATTACTATACAAGTGCTCAGTCATAGGAAGAGGCTCTGCTAGACAGCAGGGAAATGATATTTTGTACAGTATGTGCTCATTGACAGTTGAGTTTGTGGCTGACCATGGTTAAGAGCAGAGGAATGTGCCAGTCTCCAGTTTGAGGATGGGGGAAAAGGTTGGTGGAGTGCAACCTGCCAGGGTGGGGGTTTAATAGACACTATGGAAAAAAACTACTATATGGGTGCCTGGGGATGGGGGCGCTGCTAGACACTGGGGAAATGTTATTTTGTACAGTACGTGATCGTTGACAGCTAAGTCAGAGGCCGGCCATGGTGGAGAATGGAGGGCTATGCCAGTGACTGGCTCAGGGATTGGGAGAAGAGAACAGGGTGGAGGGGTGCTACCTGCCAGGGTGGGGGATAGGGGGTGCACTAGACACCAGGGAAAAATTACTATGGGTGCTCAGGGATGGGGGGGTCCACTAGACACCAGGGAAATTTCATTTTGTACAGTACTCTTTCATTGTCAGCTCAGTTGGTGGCCAGCTGTGGTGGAGAGAAGAGGGCCATGGCAGTTACTGGATCAGGGATGGGGAGGGGAAATGGGTGGTGGGGTGCTACTTTCGGGGGTGGGGGTGTCAGATAGACACCAAGGAAAAATTACTATATTTGAACTTGGGAATTGGGAGGTGGGGGCACACTAGACACCAGGGAGATGTAATTTTGTATAGTACATGCTCATTGACAGGTCAGTCAGCAGCTTGCCATGGTGGGCTGTGCCGGTCACCAGTTTGGGGATAGGAAGCGGGAGAATGGAGTGGTGGAGCACTACCTGCCAAGGTGGGGGTCCATTAGAGACCAGGGAAAAAATACTATATGGGTGCTTGGAGACTGGGAGGGGGGTCCACTAGACACCAGGGAAATGTTATTTTGTACAGTGCACACTCACTGACAGCTCAGTCAGCAGCCTGCCATGGTGGGGAACAAAGGGCTATGCCAGTCACGAGGTTGGGGATGAGGAGGGGGGAATAGGGTGATGGGGCACTGCTTGATGAGGTGAGGGGGTCCACTAGACATCATGGAAAAATTACAGTCGGGGATAGGGAAGGGGGTCTGCTAGACACCAGGGGAAATGTTATTTTGTATAATATTCACTCATTGACAGCTTATTTGGCAGCTGGCCATGGCAGAGAGGGGAGGGCAGTGCCAGTCACCAGCTCGAGGATGGGGAGGGAAGGGAAAGGGGTAGTGGGATGCTACCTACCGGGGTGGAGGGTCAACTAGACACAAAGGAAAAATGATTACATGGGCACTTCAGGATGGGGGGGTCAACTAAACACCAAGGAAAAATTATTATATGGGCACTGAGGGATAGGGAGGGGGGGTCCACTAGACACCAGGGAGGGACAGTTCATACATACAATCTGCAGTTCTGTGACTCACTGAACTGTGGAATGAAGATGAGAATTGTGGATTCATGTTTTAAACTGAATTTTCACAGAACTGAGCTCTGACATTGATCAGTTCTGTAGAATTTTCTTCATCAGTTTAAAACATTAATCCACAGTTAATACATTTACCCCCCCCCCCCATTCTAATTTGGAATTTCTGTAAAAGTTGCCAAAATCATTTTTCCAAATTTTCACAGAAGTGAAAGTCCAACGTTCACCCAAATTCCACCGTTGGAAGATTTTTTTTTGCACAGCACTATTTTGCACTCTTCCAAACAGTCTAATATTCCACTTACACCAGGCTTCAATACAAGGACAAAGCAACACTATAATGACTTCCAAATTTTATCACTTGGCTTGAGGGCAAACCCAAAGTTATAATTAATATAAATATTGCCAAAAAAATGCCACCGGATTAACCATTTTCATTCCTTCTTCTTTTATTGTTCTATATGCAAATTATCTCTTAACCAGGTTTTGTCTATTTCCCCAAAATGTTTGAACAAACATATTACACAATGGCAAGAAAGAATCTTGGACTGTGATTGGTCAGTTTGGGGCTGGACCCATGGCGTTATCCCAGCACGATGCCACAGGTCTAGTCTCAGCCTCACTGTGAATCTGTAGATGAGCTATATTGGAGCTTGATGATTTTTTGGATGATGAGCTAGATGAGCTTTTTTTTTTTTTTGCATCTCCTCTTAAGAAACAAAAATAGTTTTCCATACTAAAAAACATTCTTTAAAATTATTGTTTTAGTTTATATATAACAAAGAGCCATTGTATAATAGGAATAATGCACTCCAGGATGTGTGTCGTTTGGGATAACGCCACGCCTGGAGCACTGGACACACTCGGCCTACGGCCTCGTGCCCAACCCCCCCAGGCATGGTGTTATCCCAGCAAGACACACACCCTGTCGTGCATTATTCTTTTATTATGTAACACTGTTTTTAAACTCAGTGGGGGGTGAATATAACTAATGTATATTAAAAAAAAACTGATAGCAGCAGTGTTTTTTATCAATAGTTCTCTTTTCTGTTTAGATATTTTCTGTCCATTCCATTTTGCCACAGTCCCATTTGCATTTTGGATACATTGTTGTCAATTTCAGATATCCATTTCTCCTTTCCCAAATAATACCCCTAAAATATTGATGTGCTCATCCTTTATTTTTACTTTTGCTGTTTCTCTACTATCTGGCTTTGGAGTAGTACATAAATGAGCCCTCATGTATTTTCCAAAATGTATTATGAACTCTAAGATTCTTGAACATTTCTCTAATTGTTTCATTTGTGCTCTCTCCATGGTCTCAGGTGCTACTGTTAGCACCACATCATCTGCATATGCCAGTATTTTCACTGATTGTCCCTCCAATGGTGTAATAACCATCACTCTTTCATCCTTATCAATATTTCTTAAAAGTAAATGTGTGCCAAAAACATACCAAAGGGCTCAGTGGGCAACCTTGCCATACCGCTCTACAAACTAATATTTCCTTCCCTATCCATCCATTTAAATTTGGTCTAATTTTGCATTACAACAGAGGCACTGTACCCACTGGACAAAGTGTTCTGGTATTTTATATGTTATTAAAGAATTGAACAGAAAAGTATGCCTTTGTCTGCCAATGCTTTTTCTTGGTCCAAACTCATTACATAACATTTCAGCACATCAGCTCCCCCTTTGAAAAAGTTCCTGCAATATAATTAAATTATCTTGGTTCTTAATATTGGGAACTGTACAAGCTTGATACGGGCTTATCAAGCTATCTGCTAACTTTATAAATCTTTTTCCAATTTTTTTCTTAATATTTTAGAGTCTATATTCATCATACTTAATGGCCTCCAGTTCTTAAGATTTTCCTTTTCTCCTTTGTTAAAAAACAATATCAAGACAGATTCAATCATAGAATCTGGTAGTCATTTTGTCTCCAGTATAAAACTGTACATATGTACTAATACAGGAACCAGCACTCTACTAAATGTTCTATAAAATTCTAACCCTAAGCCATCCATGCACATCAAAGTATCATTGTGCAAGGATGCAATAGAACTTTCCACTTCTTTTTTCTGTAATCATACCTACTACTGTATATCTGCAGTTTTTTGTGTTGATAATTGTGGCAAGTTCAATTGTGTAAAACAGCTTTCATCTGCCCCTATGTCAACTGATTTTCCAAACACTTGTTTTTTATGATTCTGTACCAAATGCAGCATACCTGGTGGGGTTGTTTCCAGATGACTTTCCTCAGTCCTAATTTGTTTAAAGATTCTATTTTTTTGCCCTTTCCTTACATTCTTTAAATGAATCATATATCTGTTTTCAATTTTGTGTCCTGAATCCCATTTCTTGTTCCAATGATTTAGCCCTATTGTATTGCATAACAGTTATTACTTTCTTGTATTATTTGCTTTGTGAGGTACAGGTCATTCTTGCAGCTTCCATTTTTGTTATAATCTTCTGTAGCTGCCCTCTCAATCATAGATATTTCAAATCTTCCCCTGTAACCTTATTCCTTGATAGTTCTTGAAAAAAGTCCTTCCAAGATTTTTTTTATAGAATCATAGAATTCTGCTGGCAGAAAAGGACCATCCAGCCATCCAGTCTGCCTGAAAGAGATAGCCCAGCCCTCCCACCCTATTCGTCCCACCCCTCTGCACTCCTCTCTCTCCTGCCTAGTCCCATATAGTTATACCATGCACTTTGAATTTCTCCACTGTATCCACCTCCACTATCCATTCTGGTAACCTGTTCCATTGACCTACAACCCTTTCTGAGAAGTAATACCTCCTTACATAAGTTACCAAATTTGGTAACTTCCAGTCCATATTCAGGTTGCCTAGAATGATTATTTCATTCAGATAAGAAACTAGTAAAGAATTAAGGTGCTTCAGGAGCTACACACCACCATTTAGTTGTATATAACAACCTATGATACTAATGGATTAAATATCAGATATGGGAAATTTAATAGTCAAGCATTCAAATGCCTTTGGCATTGATAGGGAGCTTATTTCATTAGCCTGGAATTTATTCAGCCAATATGAGCACATCAGAGTTTGTATGAGACATCCGCAGTTTTACATCATCCAGTTTTTTCTGCAAATAAGAGTGCATTTCCTTAGTTATATTCTTTGTGACTTTGTTTGAGGTGCGTAAGCAGTGATTAACCAGAATCTTTCTGTTAAATATCCAAGGCTTGATTCTCAAAGCCTCTGGCATAGAGCAAGGAGCTTACACCACAAAGAATGGCACAAAGTGCCCCTTGTATCAAACAATGCACCCAGAGCATTTCTTAATTGGCAGCCTGTGTCAGCCATAGTCTGCCTTCCCCAAATGGGTATTAATCTGCCCCTGCACCCAAAACTGGGCTGTAACATGGCACTAGGGGGCATGTGGCAAATGCAAGCTGCCATGTCCCCAAAAATGGGATTCTCTAAACTCCTCCAGATGATGAATTTTTAAGCATCCTTAGGCCAGCCAGGGCTGATCTAACAGTACTTAGAACAATTTACTCTGGAGGAGTTTAGCAACATGCAGCAATGTGCTGTGTTCCCCTGAGGTTAAAAATAAAGGAAAAGAACAATAATACAAATCCCCCTAGAGGTCTAGCAGTCTCTCCCCCACCCTGATAGGCCCCTTATTGTGATTTTAATTATTTTAACCTGGTGGTCTAGTAGTCCCTCCCCCAGCCCACCTGTCTTGCTTTTATTTATTCACCTTGCCAGTCAATCTTGATCAGGAGTTGGGGGGGGGTTGTCTTATGTCCTTTGATTTCCTTTAGGATCTTCCCTATTTTGGCTACATTACCTTTTCAGTTATCCAAGGCTTTCAGATAGAAGTTTGCTTTTGTGCCCCTCATTAATTTTGTGCATGTGTACAATGCTTTTCTAAATAACATCCAATCTGATTCAGATTTTGAACACCTGGCTGTACCCCACAGAATGTCTCTGTTATGCAATGCTGTTTTAAGGTCATTGTTAAACCATGGGCAAGACATCTATTTAGCCCTGTGTTTTATCAATGGAGCATGTCAATGTATGATTTCAAGCACCGATTGAAAATCTTAGTTGCTTCATGTATTGAATTGGCAAGGTAAAGCTGCTCCCAATTAATAGAACTTAGATCAGATAATAAATTACCTATATTCAGATTGGTAAATGTTCTTCTTATAATGAACTTGGGGGTATGTTTGTGCTTTCAAATCCCCCTGACACAGGTGACTACATTATGGTGACTAATGTCATTGTGAAATACAGCAGCAGGGGTAAATGTATGGGGTCTGCTGGTAAAGATAAGTTCCAAAGTAGTATTGTTTGCACGGCTGTTACAGTTAGGTCTTGTTGGTTTGGTAATTAATTGTGACAGACCTAACTCATCACACATATTTTTTATGTTGCTAAATTTGGTAGACTTCCAGCCCACGTTCAGGTTGCCTAGAATGATTGTTTCATTCCGATAAGAAACTAGTAAAGAATTAGGGTGCTTCAGGAGCTCCATACACCGCTTGGTGGTCTATAACAACCTATGATATTAATGGATTAAATATCAGATATGGGAAGTTTAATAGATAAGCACTCAAATTCATTTGGCATTGATAGGGAGCTGATTTCATTAGCCTGGAATTTATTATAAACATACAGTAGATAACAAGGCCACCCCCTCTAGATGGTCTGTCTAGGTGGAAAAGGTTGTATGAGGGGAAAGCTATCTCATGCTGTGATACTGTTCCATTTAACCGTGTTTCAGCCAATATGAGGACATCTGAGTTCATATGAGATGCCCAAACTTTGATATCATCCATTTTTTTCTGCAAATAAGGCTGTATTTCTCTAGTTATAGTCTTTGTGCCGTTGTCTGAGGTGCATAAGTATTTATTGTCCAAAAACTCTCTGTTAAATACCTAGGGCTTGATTCTCAAAGCCCCCGGTTCAGTACAAGGGACTTACACCACAAAGGATGGCACAAAGTGCCCCTTGCACCAAACAATGTGCCGGGAGCGATTCTCAATGGCAATCTGCATCAATTGCAAGCTGCCTGCCCCAAACGTGGCATGCACCACCCGTGCAGCCCAAACTAGGCTGCAACATGGCATTAGGGGGCATGTGGCAGACAAAAGCTGCCACATCCCAGAAAATGGGATTCTCTAAACTCCTCCAGAGGATGGATTTCTAAGTACCCTTAAGGGTATTTAGAACAATGTCCTCTGGAGGAGTTTTGCAAGGTACAGCAATGTGCTATGTTTCAATGATAATTAATGTACCGTAGCTTACAAATAAACAAAAAGAATAATAATACAAATCCCCAGCCAATGGTCTAGTGATCCCTTCCCCTGCCCCGATATGCCCCTTATTGTGATTTTAATATTTTTCCCTTGTATTCTAGCAGTCCCTCCCCAGCCCCAATATGCATCTTACTGTGATTTTAATATTGTACCTCGATGGTCTAGAGGTGCCCCCACCATGTCGATATGCACCTCATTGTGATTTTAATAATTATTTTTATTCTGGTGGTCTAGTGGTCCTGCCTCCCCACCCTGGCATGTAGTGCCCACCATCCCACTCCCCCAACCTGAACCATGAGCTGGCAACCGGTACACCCCTCCTCATACCACCTCAGCCAGCGCCAGCTAAAGGGTCACTGAGTGTGTACTGTATTATTGAGTACCCCGAGGAAGACTGTCCCCGAAGTGCTGGGGACAGGAGCTTGTATTGCTCTTGCTAACCCAGGAACAAACCTTTATTTTTACATTATTTACTGTAGTATTGTGCTGTTTTTCTGTGGCTGTCTACTGTCTCTTAGAGTGCCAAGGTTATGGAACTGGTTACACATTTAGGGCTTGCCACCCTCCCTCGGCACCCAACCCACACTGTGGTTTGCAGCATTAAACATTGGAGCTACCATATTATTATTAGGTCTGGGATCTTTTTTCCATCTGTTCATCTTCAGAGCAGAGGCATCCATCCTCCCCTCCTCTATATATGATGTAGTGTTTTGCACTGAGGAGGTGATGGACAGCATCTCTGAGTCTTTATCCTTGCCCTCTGTATCCCCATTGTTTCTCATCCATTAAAGCTGAGTATTTATTGGCTGATCTGTTCTTCGCACCTCTCTTCTATCACCACCACCCTCCCTATATCTACCCCTGCCTCTCTCCCTAGCCCTGGTCCAGCACCTTCCTCTCTCACCCTCCTTCAACTCCCTTCCTCTCTCCCTTTTCTAATCTGCTCATCCCACCCACTGTTGCACTTTTCCCTGATCCTTGCCTCCCACCCACCTCTCCTTCTACCTCCCTCCCAGTTACCCCTCTACACCCACTCTCTCTTCCACTTTCCTATGCTACCTGGCACAACTGGCAGCAACTAATTTTTTACACTCTACCTTTCCCTTTGACAATGCCCTCTGGCAGCTTTAATTCATGTAAATATTGTTTGTTGTGACTCATCATTCTTAAATGTATGCTTGATTGTATTGTTCTAACTGTTATTTATATCACCTGTAGCTTTTAGACCATGTATACCCTCTACTGAATTTTGCATTCAAACTGCTTGCCTGCTAATCTCATACAAACTGTACTTCTATTCTTTGCATACTGATGTGGAACCTTTGTAAAAGAGCCATTGGCTCAAAGGTATTTTTCTGAAATTCTAATAAATAAATAAAAAATAAAAAAAAAGATAACAAGGCAGCCTTTGTCTGAACCAATCACCTCTTACTACTCTTAGTCTCTGTTTCCTCCTGTTTTTTTTTTCCTGTTGGGTTCTTCCCTTTCCTCAGTCTCTTCTTTTTGCTTATAACTTGAAAGGATTCTTCTCCTGCGGGGGGGGTGGGGGCATATGCTCTATTTTCTGTCTCTGTTTCTTTTGGCAATCTAGATGGTGCAGATGAGGTCTCTGTCCCTGTACTTGTACTAGGCTGTGATGAGTGCATCTCATCCTCTGCTTCTTCCTGTGGGCCTGTTTCTTTACCCTTCTGTGGTTCTACCCCTCTTGAAGTATTCTGTGTTCTACTTTCTGTTTTCTCTCTCCTAATGGCCTCCAGTCTATCTTCAGAGGCCTGCCTTGTCCCAAAGTTGTGGGCTATAGTTATTAGACCTTCATGTGAAGGGCAGTCATCCCTGTTATGTGAAGCCCATAGGCAGTTCACATAGGAGTGCCCATCCTTTCACACAGATTTCATTTGTACAGGCTGACACAGTTTGGAGATAAATGTCAATATTCTAAGCAGTGCTTACACTGTGATGTATCACATGCATTACTTAAATGCACTTTCTTTGGCCCCACATTTATCGCATGATTTAGGCTGGCCAGCATAGAACAAAGTGCCTCTGTCTTTCCTCAAGAAAAAACTGCTAGGAAGATTCCCAATTCCCTTATTTGTAGTGTACAATTTAACTTTTATCTTCTACCTCCATTCCATATCTGTTCACTGTCAATAACAAGTATCGGTCTTTCCAGTATTTCACATCTCTGTTTCAGCCAGAAAAGTATATCTTCTACATTTACCCCTTTATTTTTAACCATGGTTTTGACTGCCATCTTGTTAATTGTATAGCCAGAAAAGGTATCCACAAAGGAGTGTCTTTAAACTTATCATATTGGGCCCTGCCTAACCCAGACACTGCTTTTTAAAACTTAGATGGAAGTTTGAATCCCCTATATGTATTAAAGCAAATATCTCTGAAGTGAAACATTTCATAGAGTCTTTTAGTAGTGTAATTGCAATATAGACTCTGTCTGGTGATTCTTCTAACCCCCTTTTATATGTTATCCTTACTGCTTCTTTTTTTCTGTGAGCTGGTTCTCCTCTGTTTTGGAAGAGGTCAGACATTTTACAAAAATGCTTTAGCAAGGCCCTTTTTGCTGGGTCTTGCAACTCAGTTTCTTTAGGTCCCAGTCTTACAGGACTTTGCTGGTAGCGTTTTTGCACTCTATCCCTTAAATTTGTGTCCATTCTGTCTTGTCCCTCAATAGGGTATTGCGCTCCCTCATTATGTATATCCCCATCAAAATTAGACACTTACTTATGAGTTAGCATCCCTTGCAATTGACCGTCATTATACTGTGCACTTTGTCAGCTGCTTTGCTGATCTCACACATTTCAATATCACTATATGTTTGCTCAGCATTAGTTTACGTATTATCAGGTATTACCATATGTGGTTTCTCAGTCATTTTGTTTTAACATGCTAGCATATTTTTTAACTACAAGGTCAGTTGGATCAGGGATCCACTTATCACTTTCAGTTCTTTCCAAGCTGACATTTTCCAAAGTGTTTTCTTGGGACCACTGTTCTGATCCCATTTACCAGTCCTGCAGTTCGTGGGAAGGCTGTTCTAAATTTTTTAATCTCTTTTGTTTCTCTTCGTCTCCCTGTACTCCCATACCTTCTGAAACAGCCTGCATTATCTCTGGGTGCCTCTCTGCAGACTGTTTCCACATTCCAAGTGTTTTTCTAGGCTGCCTTGCAAGTTCAGCCATAACACTTGTTTTTGACAAGTCCGTGGCAATCGGCTTTTCCATGCTCTGCTCTCCTATTTGTCTGCCCCGCAAATGATCTGTCTCCAGCTCAAATCTGGCTTCTTCTTCAGCTAGCAGTTAGAATTTTTTTTCTGCTATTGCATTCAGTAATTGCTGCTCATCTTCTAATAACTCTGCATTGTTCTAGAGCCTTTCACCCAAAAAAGGACACCACACCCAGTACTGCTTTGGTTGCTATGTCAGCACACCATTTATTAAACTTTTCATTCTCATTTTTGTCCAACGATACTGAAATTTGCATTTAATATAGAAATACGGTGCCAGTTATAAAGTAGAGATTTATCCCCTTTGTAAAATAAAAAAAATCGCACACCTGTATACATAGCAGTAGGTAAATTGTGTACATTAGGAAAATAATTATATAATTCGAACAATTCCCGTGGCATATGATTCCACTACCATTTATACAATTCTCCTTGTAATCCATCTGGTCCTGGAATAATGCCTGATTTTAAACTTTTGATTGCCCATTCCATTTCAAAGATTGAAACTGGAGTGATCATATTTAGAGTTTGCTGTTCAGAGATTTGGATGATATTGCATTCTTGCAATAAAATGTCCATATTATTGTTACCAGGAAAATATTCACTAAACATTTGTCTAATATGATGTTCCAGTGCAATAAGTGTACCGTTTTTATCTGTAATCAATTTTCCTTCCACGTTTTGAATCTGTTGGACAGTTCTCTGTGAAGTATGTTGATTATAGCTTCAAAGGGGTTTACCTGAAAACTTTTCCATTGAGTGCCAAATTTCTGTTCAAATTCTAAAGATTTCAACCTACCGTATTGGTATTTCACCATTTCTTTCTTAATTTCAGAAACTTGAGTAGAATAATCATGTATCACTGCATTTTGTAGTGACAATAGTTTGTATAGATTAGTTTGATATAGAAGCTGTTGTTTCAGATCTTGGTTTCCATTTTTGAGTTTGAGCATGCATGTATAACTCTTTGGGATAGTGACTTTTGACTTTTTACTTTTGAGGCGTGTGACGCTGTCTGTCCAATGCAGAGTGCTCTCTGCAAGGGGATCAACAGTATCACATCAACCATCAGCCAGGCTGGTTGTGATGCTATTTTGCCTGTAGTGCTCTGCACTTGAAAAGAAAAAGCTGCACCAATCATGTGGTGGCTTTTTCCTTTCATCTACCAGTCACCACATAGCAAACAGCTGTTGCATCATGATCAGCCTGGCTGATGTCTCCATCCTCCTCACCACCCCACCGATCCCTTCCTGGAAGGTGGGAGGCGGTGCTTTCCTCACCTGCCTCCTCCACTTTACGTTGACTCCTTTTGCTTGTTTTCTCCCTCTTGTGCGGAGTATGCCATAGCCTAAGCTCTGTACGGGCTGGGAGTGTACAGTGCCCAAAGGCACTTTCACTCTAACAGTGATTGTGCTAGCAGTTCCCTCTCCTTCTTGCCGACATCAAGGTGCTGAATACCCATGTCGGCATGTATCGCCCTCCCCCTTTAATGTGGCACACTGGTAGCCAACCCCAGTGTGCCAAAAACTACCTCTGATGTTTCTCCCCCCACACCCCTATAATCTCAGTCAACCTCAGGGTGCCCAATCCCCAGGTCAGCATTGATCCCCTCAGTTCTCTGGCACACTGGGAACCCACCCCAGTGTGCCAAAATCCATGTTATGAATAGTTTAGCTGTAAAAAAGAAAACAATCCCACAACATATTTTTTTAAACCTGAAAAAAAGGAAACAATCCCTCATCAATCCTGCCAGCCCCCCGGACCCTCCCTCTGCACATCCCACCTCCCCTCACCCATACTTACCTCCGGAGATCAGAAGCAGTGATCTTCTGTGGACTGGGAACACATCTGCACTCTTCAAAAATCAACCACAAACTCCTTGTTATTGTTAGTAGATGGGGCTGTATTCTTAGGTTGTCAAGATGAAGTGGAAGTTATTGGTTTCATAACTTTTTGTATATAAAAGTCTTGTTCCATGTAATCTGAGTTATTATGGTCTGCCCAAGGGCACATGCAAAAGATGTGATCTTCCTCTTTGCATAAATTACATCCTGGAGTGAAGGTACACCAGAACAGCCGAGATCTCTATAGAGAGTACATTTAATTTGTTTGCAAGCACTGCTAAGGTGTTGAAGAGTACCACATTTCTAACATGATTTAGGCTGCCTGGGATATAAAAGTATTCCCCTGTCTCTTCCCAGAAAAAAAAATATAGCTTGGTAAATGTTGAATACCAGAATCAGTGTAACAAAGTTTTACCCGAAAGTTCCAGCTACCCATCCAAATACTTTCAGTGTCCATGATGGGCTCAGGTGCATTTTTAACTTCACAATGTTTATCTAACCAATAACCAAGGCCTGCTATATTTATCCCTTCATTTCAAAAAAGAATCGTCACATATTTAAATGAAGGTTTAGTAAGGGGGACAGCAATAAACAGTGTCCAAAAAGGAGTGTCTTTAAATGAATGGTATAGATTCCCAAAATTTTCAAAGGAAGATGTTGTTTTGAATCTTATGTCAAAGATACTATCCCCCATGGCATGGATCAGTACATACACTTCTGAGGCTGAGAACTGTAGTGATTGTTTTATCAGAGTTATCCCAACATAATGCTGTCAGGGGATGTCTCCATGCTGCCTTTGCATCTTAGACAGACCACATTTACTGTAGTTGATTTGCCGGTTCAACTGGGTGATGGAAGAGGCTAGCATACTTGGAAGTTGTTGTTTTTTTCTGGCAGCAAGTGCTGAGGGTTCTGTATTGGAATTATCAGTAGAACTAGCCAAGGGTGTGGGCTACACTGAAGCTGACTATTCAGCCTGATCCTTGTCCATGGCAATTGTATGTTCTGCTATATTGTTTTCAAGGGAAACAGACTTGCCCACTTGTCCATTCTGTTTGCAAGTCAAAATCTCATGCAGCACATTATCTGAGATTAAAGAAATATCACAGCCAGCCATACCTGTATAGTTAGAGTCTCCATTTTCCCTCTTGGTGCTCTGCACAACTGCAGCAGCTGGTGGTGGCATCCTTTCAAGATCTGGCAGCTCATACTGTAGCTGTCAGCAGTGTCTGTACAGTAGTAGGCGAGCTGTTTGTACTGTAACCTGGCACTGGAATCTCTTAGTTCGGTATCCATTTACTGGTGTCTGTTTGAATCCAACCTGTTTTTCTTCAAGCCATTTCTGGTGAAAAGGGTTAATCAGAAATGGTGGCAAGATTTGTGTCCTCTGTATTTTGTTGGGAGGAAATTCTAACTGTAGAAACAGAGTCTGTGTATGTGCTTCCCTGCTGAAATTTCTTTCCACATAAAAATTGGGGACTGCACGGTTGCCTTTTACATTTTTTTCTCTACTTCCAACTTATTTTTCTATCTTAAGAATTTTTCTTTCTTCCTCTTCCATCATAACCATTAACTGTCTTTTTCTTTCAAGTAATTCTTTTTGTAGCAAGGAGCTCAGCATCGGGGAGATCTTCAAAGCTAGTACCTGTAGCTTAAGATGAAAAAGGGATTGAGTGAGAAGCTGATTCACCTGTCTCAGGTACTCCATCATCAGCTTCTTCATCATCCACCATGTTGGAATCCTCCATTTCCCCCACGGGATGCAGCAAGAGTAGAGATATTTTTATTGAGAAATTCAATAGAAATATCAAGAAATAATACACTTTCTATTAGCTGGGACCCCCCCTTGCAGAAACTGCAGGCTCCAACGGCAGACCTGCTCAGCACCCGGAACGACGGTGCTCCTCAAGCCACCGCCCTAGTCCTCCTGCCAGGATTCTCAGCCTTCCAGCTGGGATCTCCCTCACAGGGACCTCAGGATCCAACTGCCGACCTGCTCGGCCCCTGGACCGACAGCACCCCTCAAGCCACTGCCTGAGTCCTCCTGCCCAGATCCTCAGCCTTCCAGCTGAGACCCCCCCTCGCAGGGACTGCAGCCTCCAACTGCTGACCCGCTCAGTCCCCGGACTGATGGCACTTCTCAAGCTGCCACCTGAGTCTTCCTGCCCGGATCCTCACCCTTCCAGGTACAGCACTAGCCACCAGCCAATCAGAATGTGAGTGCTTTTCCAGGGCCTGCTCCAATTGGTCCGAAGCTCTCCTTGTACTCTGCTCTTTCTAATCCGGCAATTTTAGAACATTTCAAGTTTTCCTACTGAATTTCATGCCAAGTTACAAATTGTTTAGAGTTTTAAGTTGTTTAAGTGTTCAAAAAAGGGCTGTGATTACAATTCTCTCAAGAAATTGGTGCTGCTCCACTCAAGCCCAGACTTTTTGGCTCCCAAACTACTGGTCACATTGTTGTGCAAATTGGGCTCCCTGCTGTGCTGGCCGCACCTCTTGCATTGGCCAGCAAACTTAATCTCTCCCCCCTCTCTTCTTTCTCCAGCTGGGACGCTCCTCACAGGGACCACAGGCTCCAACCACCAACCCGGACATTCAGCCCCCAGACCGACAGCACTCCTCAAGCCACCGCCCAAGGCCTCCTGCCTTCCAGGTACAGCACTGGCCGCCAGCATTTCTGCCCCACCGGCACTGTGCACTGGCTCCCCATCGACCTGTGGTCAACACTTACATTTATAATCAACACTGATCACCTGATTGACTTTTTTTTCTATCTACACAATTCCCCATTGGCTCCTTATTTTTCTCTACCTCTAGAGGCATCTGGTTGTGGCTCCCCCCACAAGAGCTGCAGCTTGCTAACTCTTTACATCACCCTTCAGTGTTCACTCGCCCTCACTGCATGTACTATGGAGTCCTGGCCGACTTCAAAAATTTGGTTCATACCGTTCATACTTCTTTCACTCTGTACTGAGCTGCAGGTAGACCAACCTAGTCTGCTAGTGCCCCCGATGGTGGTTGACAGCTCAATCTGCCCCACTGGAACAGTGCTCCACTCAGTTACTACTTTAGTCCCCCACTGCCCTACACTCCCCTGTGCCATGATCACTTCAGTGCCCACTCAGTTTATTACCCTCCTTAAGACAGTATCTTCGCCTATCATCCTGTCTCTCCCCTCTAAAATTAGTGAACTATTTCTCTATCGCTCACCCAAGGGATGCAGGCTACCCCAGCTCCTTATTCTCTTGCTTCTTCTAGAATTCGGCGATATCCACCCAAACCCTCTCCCTGCCCTTGCCCATCCTCCAGTCAGTGCCCACCCAGCCACAAATCCACTTTCACTACCTAATGGTCTTAAAATCATCCACCTAAACATAAGAAATCTTGTTCCCAAAATCTTCCTATTGCAACCCTTGGTCCATGACTACGCCCCTGACATCATTGTGAGCACTGAAACCTGGCTGTCCAAAACCATGCCTGACCATGCTATCGCTATCCCTGGCTTTACTATGTCTAGACAGGACAGGACCAGGAGAGGTGGCGGTGTGGCTATCCTTACCTCCTCTACCCTCCAGATCACTCCCTCCTTCACAACTTCTTTTCAGTCATCCAGTGAGGTTCTCCTTTTAAAAATCTCCTAGCCTCACACAGTCCCCATCTTCATCGCTGGAGTTTACTGTTGCCCTGGTCAGCCACATTCCGACAGCACTGACTTGGTCTCAAAGCTCTCCTCACTTGCCAGTGGTGGTGAGCTATTCATCCTGGGTGACCTAATCTAAATTGGGTGGCCCCATTGCTGGCTAATATCTACTTCACTATCGAAGCCTTAAACCTCAATCAGCTGATTCTGGAATCACTCATCTAAACCTTAGAACACTAAACCACTCCCTGCTGGACCTGGTCCTCACCTTCCATTCCCAGCGAGTAGTGGCCTCAGGGCTACTACCAGATTCTATCAGTGACCACCACATGACCTTTGTAGTGTGGAAAATATATAGGCCTAAACTCCCAGTGAAAACTATTCTCACTAGACCCTTCACATCACTTGACCTGCAATCCTTGCTCCATGACCTTGCAGAATCTGACTGATCCCTTCCCCTTGTCACAGTAGCTTCAGCTGACAAGGCCCTTGCCTACTTCACCTCTAAGTTTCTTCAGGTTTGGAACTTCTGTGCCCCATCCCGTAAAACCAGGGTCCGTGGCTGGCACCTCTCCTGGGTCAATCCTGAGCTTCTGGCCTGCCAATGTGCTCATGACCTTGCGTGGTGCAAAGCCAAAGTTTCCAACTGCCCTGGAGATCACCAACGTTACTGCGAGCTTCGGAATGGCTGCACTAAAGCAATCCACTGTGCCAAAGCAGAGCATTTCAAGTCTAATTTCCAAACTAATACAAACAACCCTTCTAAATTCTGGAAGGTCGTTCACTCCCTCTTATCACCACCCTCTACCCCTCTGCCTCCCATCCTCAGGCACAATCACTCTGTACTCTCCAAATGTATCGCCATTGCTGAATGCTTCAACTCCCACTTCGCCACCGGTGTCTCTTCTCTTTTAAGCGCTCTCCCAAGCCCATTCCCTGCCCTGTTGGCCCCCTTTTATGCCCCATACACTGACACACACCCCACTGCTCTTCCTCCTACCCCATGTTACCCCCACATCCTGTCCCTTCCCCCTCTGCTCCTCTGCCCCATCCCCCTCCTTTGAACCTCTTACACCTCCCTCCTTGTTCTCCTTCTCTCCTGTCTCTCCTGACACTACCCTTCAAGCTTTCATGACACTCAACTTTACCAAAAGCTCCTCGCCTGATGGCCTTGACCCTAGGCTCCTCTACCTCTCTGCTTCTGTCATAGCTTTACCACTCTCCCTGTTACTAAACCTCGCCTTTGAGACTGCCACTCTGTCCTCTGTCTGGAAACGTGCTGTTGTCCTTACCCTCCTGAATGGGGGTGATCCCTCCTCTCCAGGGAACTATTGTCCTATCTCTGTACTGCCAACCTTAGCTAAATTACAAGAACACATAGTCCTCAACTAACTCTCCTTGTTTCTCTCTAACTCCACTTTTTTCACCCCTTCCAGTCTGGCTTCAGGAAATCCCACTCTACCACCACCACTTCTCTCCTAAGGTTAACTGATACCATCTCCTCAGGCTTTGACAAAGGGCACATTACCTCGGCTTTAGCCTTTGACACTAGCCAAAGACCTGGCCTAAGCCTTTGACATTGTCTCTCACCCCCTCCTCCTTCACAGCCTTTCAGCTGCTGGACTGTCATCTTCTGCTACAGGATGGTTCAGTTCCTACCTGTCTAGCAGGTCACAATCAGTAAGAATAGCTGATGCTATCTCTACCTCCCTTCCTATAGCCACTGGAGTCCACCAAGGCTCAGTGCTAGGTCCCATTCTGTCCTCCATCTTTTAAAATGACCTCCCCCTGGTTTGCACTGTATCCAGCATCCACATGTGTGCAGATGATACAGTATTGTTTACCTCCGGCAATACTGTTGCTGATAACACTACCAGGCTCCAGTCCAACTTCACTAAAGTCCAACTCTGGTTTAGTTCTCATCAACTCTTTCTAAATGCCAAGAAGACAGTCTCTATGTCCTTTGGGAAAAGGCAGAGACTCACTAGGCTAAGTCACCTCTCCACCTTTCACACCCTTGATGGGACTGCTCTTGAGGACTCCTCCTCTTTCAGGTATCTTAGCATCTGGCTGGACAGACACCTTGACTTCTCTGTACACATTGATGCCATTCTGAAAAAATCTAAGGCCCAAGCTTGGGGCCCTTTACAGAAACTGCAGCAGCATCTCACTTGCCACCAGGCGTGGGTTGGTAGAGAAGATGATCATGCCCATTTTCGACTACAGCAACATAGTCTACGATACTGCCCCACAGTCCCACCTATCCAGACTGGACTCTCTCTTCAATTCCTTCTGTCATTTTGCTCTTGATGCCCCTCCCCACACCCATCATTGTGACCTCTACTGCTTTCTCAACCTCCTTCCCCTACACTCAAGTTCAAGTTTATTGCAGGAAAACTCCATTGAGCAAGCTCATTCACAAGGAGAGGTCCTGTGACATAAACACTTAAAGTACAAACATAGATAGGTAATAACAGTATATACATGAAATGCACGTTACATGATACAGACTGGATATACATACAAGGGTACCACATAGGGTGACCGCAGGTGGTAAACATTAATATGACACAGGGAAGCGACTTACAGGTTGCATACTGATAAATGAAACATGATGACTGGTGTGTGCAATACATATATTTTGGCAGCTAGAACAAACAACAGACTACAACTGATATGGGGGAGGAGGAGTGATTTGATAGAGTAACAGTGGAGCTTAAGCATAGATAAAGCCAGGAGTAGAAGGGGAAGGGAAAGCAGTTAATATGACAAAGCAATTATACCTTACCAGTGGATAAATATGGCACACATGGGGAAGGAAGAGACTTAATGACAGTTACAGGTGTCTTTTATTTTGGCTGAACTTAGCGATTTGTAGAAGTTTATTGAAACTGTGCTAGTTAGTTTCAGTACGGTTTGTAATTGGTTCCAAATGGAGGGAAGGGCATATGCAATAGCACGTTTATCAAAGGAGGTCCGCGTCCTTGGTATGTCAAGCATAATAAAGTCAGATTTTCTTAATGAGTATGCACTATGTGAGATACTAATAAGGAAAGAGAGATAGCTTGGCAATTTCTGCAGGAGCAGTTTAAGAGTCCATAGCCCAGCATGGAGCAGGCGTCTAGCAGTAAGGGATGTCCAACCAATAGCTGCATATAAGTCACAGTGATGAGAACGGTAAGGGGAGTTGGTAATGAACTGTAACGCATGGTGATAAAGGATGTCCAGTTTACTTAGATTTGCAAGAGTGGTGGAGGAATAGATTACATCGCCATAGTCGAGTAGGGGAGAAAAGTGGCCTGTACAAGCTTGTTTCGAGTTTCAAGGGAGAAAAGGGCCTATTTCTGTAGAAGAAACTCAACCTTGCTTTTAACCTTCTAGAGACATCTTGACGTGGTCATTGAAAGATAATTTGTTGTCGATCCAGATACCCAGATATTTAAATTTGGTTACAACTTCCAGAGGCTCGTTTAGAGTGGTGACAATGAAGTCTTGGGCAAGGGTATTGGGGGGGGGGGGGCTGTGACAACACTGAGGGATAATATCATCGCTTTAGTCTTCTTAGCATTGAGCAGAAGCTTTGCCTTTATTAGATTTTGCTCAAGTTGTGCGAAGTCCGCTTGAAGCACTCCCTTGACTTCAGATAACGATGAGCCAGAAGTATACAACACAGTATCATCCACAAAAAAGTGCAGATTGGACGTAGATATGTTCGCAACTAAGTCATTAATGTACAAAGAAAACAAGATAGGGCCTAAGATGGATCCTTGGGGGACTCCTCTTGCAACTGGCAAAGCAGCAGAAAAAAAGCCTTCCGCCTTTACTCCCGGCTTGCGCCTACATGGTGGCAAGTTCATCTCTAAATTCTGGCTTGAATCTCTCTCCTCATATATCTCCTCCTCTCTTGGCACTCCTACCCACTCCCTCTATTCCCAGAGATCCCAGGCTGACACTTGTACCCTCTCAATCCCCTGCAGAACTACTTCATCTGGCCAAAAAGCCTTCTCTTACCACTTGCCTAAAATGTGGAATGCACTCCCTCCACAAATCCACCACTCCTCCTCCCTATATTCCCTTACCTCTGCTCTGCACAATTACCTTACACCTATCTGTACCTGCTTCTGACCCCCTTCTTGGATATTTGTCTCCCTCACACTTTTTTCTCCCTCTCGCTCTCCTCTTTCTCATCCTCCCACCCCAGCTGCACTTATACTACCCCTTATAGACTAGCTCTTGAAAAGGGTGACTGGATCCTGTGTGTTCTCCCTGCTGCATCTGCATCACTAGTGAACTGCCTGTAATGTATGCATTGTCAACCTTGCATCCTATGTTTGGTCCCTGTACTGATTCTATATGTATGCTGCTCCTATAGACTGCCAGTACAGTGACTGTTCCATCAGCCTATTTTGTACTTAATTGCCATGAACCTGTTTTGTAACTGTGTGTATGTATTCACTATCTATTATGTATGTATCTAAACTTTCACTCTGTACATCCCTCTCCCCATTCCCACAGGACGTACCGTGAGATGAGCATTAAGTTGCTCAGTGTATCTTTCTTGGTGAAACATTTCAATAAATAAAGTAAATAAATTAGATCTGTTGATTGTAATAAAAAAAATAATAATGAACTAAAAAAAATCATAAAATAATAAAAAAGTAATCATAAATAAAGTTAATAAAAAGAAACAAAATAAAACAATTTCTCCTTAAGCCCTACATTATTATTATCCTCTGCCATTTATTTCCTCACACCTGTTATATTAACAGTCCTCTTATATTTTAATATGTTTTAATATTTGAATATTTGAATATGTACAGCTATCTTGCAGTGACTTATACTTCCTTATCCTCTGATTTTCTTGAGAAAACTATTTCTTCATTATAAAGCTATATTTTAATTATTTTTAACTTAATACACTTTTTAGTCCTTTCCACATTTGATTCATGTTTATATGAGAACATATGTTTATGTCTTTACAGTATACTTCTATACAAGCTGCTGCACACAGATTCTCCACTGCTAAATAAGTCATTCATTGCTGCTGGATTACATATCAGCTTCGTGCCTTCCACAGGCAGAATTTTAGACATGCAAACAGTACATCTAGGCTACCTCTGTCATAACCTGCTAGCCTCCCTCTGTACTGTTATAATACTAGCTGTGCATACGGTAATCTTGCTAACCATGGCAGTTTCCATTTTCCTGTTAAGAAACCACATAGGTTATTTGAGAAACTACATTCTTGCAAAAAATGTGTCATGGTTTCTTCTGGCACCTAACATTCCAAATATGGACATTTCCTTTCCTCAATAGCTTTATGTTTTTGGTTTCCCTTTACATTTAACTGTCCATATGTACATAACCAAAGGCTGTCCCACATTTGTTCTCATATTCTTGGATTGTTTAAATGTGTCAAAGCCCATTTTAAATTATTTTGTGAACAAATTTAAAATTCTGGTTCAGTTGGTCCTTTTTTCTGTAGTATTACTTCATATAATTGCAGCCTATTGTTTGATAATAATTGCTGCCATCATGGAAATGCAGGATGAATGGGGCCTGTGTGACCCCTGGTGAAGGGATAATCCCTCAGGGAGGGACTATACTTTTTTCTCCCCGGTGCACGGTACATACAGCCACATTGACATCTAGCTGGCCAACAGAGCGGCTGCTCAGAGGATCCACATTGCCACCATTGAAAACATTATTATTTTGGGCCATGCTCCTATCACCATGTGATATCTGCCCCCCGGGAACCCACTAACCTCTCTACAGTGGAGATGCAATCTACTTTTGAGAAATGCAGATATTTGTACTCAAATGTTGGAGGAAGCTAAAGCATACTTCAAGACCAACTCCAATGGTGAGGTGGGCACTGGTACAGTCTGGGAAGCCTTCAAGGCAGTCCTGTGTGGCTGCATTATAACTTCCACTGCTGCACAGAATAGGAAAAGGTAGGAAGAGGTGGATAAACTTAAGCAGCAACTTAAGCCACTGGAGGATCAGTAAAAGAATTCCCCAACCCCCCACTTGTTACCCTCCATCACTGGGTTGAAATACAAGATTAATACGATCCTTCAGTGGAAGGCTGAGTGGCACAGCTTCTACAGTCTAAACATAAGTTTTGGGAGGGAAGGGATAAAGGAGGCAAGTTCCTTGCTTACCATTTTAGAAAACAGCAGGCCTCATTCCAAATACTTGCCCTTCATTATAGCGCAGGTCAAATTGTTAGTGACCCCAGACTTATCAATGGCACAATGACAGAATTGTACCAGAAGCTGTGTAGCTCCAGACTGTCCCAAGGAGAGCAGGAATGGACTCAGAAAATGCAAACTTTCTTGGGATACACCCCCATCCCTCAGTTGGCACCAAAAGATAGGGATATGCTACAGGTGCCCATCTCCTTCTCCAAACTCAAAGCAGCCCTTTCGCAGATGACAAAGGGAAAGGCACCTGATCCAGATGGCATGACCATGGAACTTTACCAGGCGGTACAAGTGGAGGTCACCTCATCCTCCTGGAGGCTATTCAAGAAGCTCATCAAAGGGAGATGCTTCCATTGACCATGAGGGATGCAATCATCATTTTACTCCCCAAAAATCTAATGATCCCCTAGACTGTGTCAATTTCTGCCCCATCTCACTAATCTCTGTGTACATTAAGATCATGGCAAAAATACTGGCTAATAGGCTAGAGAAGATACTTCCCTGAATTGTCCACCCTTCATAGGCTGGCTTTAGCAGGGGCAAGTGCGGAGCAGACAATCTCCTAATGGTGCTCAACCTGAAGTGGCATGCCACTCAGTCAAAGGCACCCATGGCAGCACTAGCGGTGGACTTCTCAAAGGCATTTGACTCCGTAGAATGGAGCTATTTGCACTATGTTTTGGAAACCTATGGTTTTGGGGTATTTTTCCGCAGTTGGATAAAAATGTTATATACTTCACCCACAGCTCAGACACTCACCAATAAGCAACTCCCCCATCATTCGAGCTGCAGCATGGTACCCACCACGGGTGCCCACTATCACCTCTGCTCTTTCTACTGACACTGGACCCTCTGACGAGAAAGCTGATGGCCACTCTGGAGATCCAGGGCATCGAAATATGTAAGAAGTCTTACTTGGTCAGTGCATATGAGATGATTTACTTCTTACCATTGCCAACCTGAATCAAGCCTGCCCCAGATTCTGGCTACTCTTACAGAGTTTGCAGCCTTTTCTGGCCTTCAAATTAACTGGAAAAAACTACCTTCTCCCTGCTCAATCTTGCCTGCACAGGGGATTGCCTAGACAGCACTGACTTGGTATGGGCACCTCATGGGTACTCATGTCTCAGTATAATGATCTCAGCTTCATGGAAGGACCTAGTGGATGTAAATTTTAACCCATTACTAGTCACCATTAATGCCAAGAGACAACTGTGGAAGTGGCTTAAATTGTCTCTGAAAGGAAAGGTAGAAGCCATCAGAATGTTCACTCTCCCCAAGATATGCTATCTGTTTCTCAATCTCCCTGTGTGTATACCATCAAAAAATTCCCTGCACTGGATAAAACCAAAGCTGGGCTGCTCTGGGAAGGGAAGGCTCCCAGATTTGACAAGACAATACTAAGATCGCACTGGTCAAGGGAAGACTTAGGACTGCCAGGGCTACTGGGTTATTCACTGGCATACAGGATGCCCTAGGCCACAAAATGGTTTCTACCACCTACGACAAACACACCCTTATGGGTATCACTAGAAACTGATGCAGCCAGGGGAAACTGGTTGGGGGCCCTGCTACAGGCCAGGAAATCTCCCAAGGATTCATTGTGGCTGAGACATGGAGAGCATGGCATCTGGGTCTGTTCTTATCCCACACCCATAAAGTGACTTGGTTCCCCTCCTCAAAATTCACCAGACTATAGGACAACCCTACTGTCTTAATCGAAAAGGTGCCAATATATTGGCCTTCATGGGAAGGCAGGAGGATATGCATAGTAGGGAACCTTTTTGTATCCACCATGGAGGTACTAATGTCTTTTCAACAAATTCAGGAGAGGTACTCACTCTCCAAGCAGGATTTTTGGAAGTACCTACAGCTCTGGGATGCCTTGAAGTCTCTCCAGAATTCTTTAGTTAAGACACAAAAGTGGGACTTGCTAGATGCCCTACACAAACCTGGGGGACAGAAGGGAGTCATGGGTAAAATATACAAGGTGCTACAGGACTCATACCCTCCTAACCTGGAATCCTGCAGGACTCACTGGTGACAGGAGCTGACCACTACGTTATCTCCTGAACTCTGGGCTCATTGCCTGAAACAAGCTTGCCTTGGCTATACAGACTGAAGAAGCCAAATGATACAACTGAAAAAAACTCCACCACTGGTACTGAACCCTGGCACAGTTACACAGGATGGGCCTTATCTCCAATGTGCAATGCTGGAGATGCCAGAAAAGCCCTGACACTCAGTGCATGTCTTGTGGCAGTGCCTGAAAATATCCCATTTTTGGGCAGCAGTTTTGGAGGATTACTCCAAAGTGGTGAGAAGCAACATTACCCAGAACTACCCCCTTTTGCTACTAGGGGACACCTCAAAACTGGATCCACTCCGTACCACCTTGAAACAGTGGGTAATGTCAGTCCTGATGGAGGCCAAGCATGCCCTCCTCATGACGTGGAGACTTCAGTGCCTCCTACAACTCCTGGCAACCCCCCAATTTGAATGCCTTGACACATAGCTACCCCACAGCCCCTCTCTTAAGGTTACTCTTGATTAAGCTGGTATATATATTCAGTACTGAAATGAACATGGTCTCCGCTTTCTGTCCCTTAAGGACTCTTCTAGTAGAAAAAATGATACAGTCTGTTCTTTATGAAATATTTCTTTGCATTTAGACTGAATGCACAATTGGAAATTTCTTCCTTTTTGATCTGTGTGTTGATGTTCTCCCCTTACAGTTTCTTCCGATGAGGAGTTATGTGTATAATTTGATAGTTCACAGACAAGCAAATGACATAGTGCTGATGTATGCTTTTGAATCTTCACACTTCACCATATGTACTGTACTGTTTGTTTTCTTATGCTGGAAAATAATAAACTATTTCATGACAAAAAATAAATATTCTTTTTTGTTTAGACATGACCCAATTTTTCCACTTTTCTACTTCCCAGACGCATTAATTGATGGTACCATCCAGTTTTTCTGCACCATATCTCCCTCTCCAAAATAAATCCCCAATATTTTTATAGGTTCTTGTTATTTTTATTGCTGCCATACAGCTCCCTGTTTGTTGTCCCATACTTATTCCAATACTTTTTTCAATATTTAGTTTAGCCCCAGACATTTTCACATAATTTTGTAATTCCTTTATTGTATGTTTTACACTGTCTTCTGTTTTTAAAAATAAACACAAATCATCTGCATATGCAGATTCATTTAAAGTTAAAGCATTTCCCAGGGTTTGTAGTCCTACTATCAATATATTATTTGCAATATGCCTTATTCATGGGTCAAATGCCAAAGTATATAATAGAGGACTTGATCGACAGCCTTGTCTTACTCTTACCTTGAGCTGTATTGGTGGTACACTTTTACTTCCTATTAAGGGTATTATTGTTGCTTTTTTCATAGAGGGTTTGAATTCCTTGTATTATCATCTTTGGGATTCCATAATGTAGTAATACTTGTAATAGATACTTTTGGGGTACCCTGTCAAACGCTTTGCTCTGGTCCACAGATATTAGAAAGCCTGTCTGATTTTGTTGCTTAGAATACTCATAACATTCCCCTATTAAAATAAGATTGTCCTGAATTCTTTTCCCCGGTACCACACATGTTTGTGCCGGGTGAATAGGATCCTTTAGGTGTTTTTGTGGTCTCTTATAAATTCATTTTCCTATTACAGTATTTCCAGTCAGTATTCAGAAGGCATATTGGCCTCCAGTTCTGAAGCAAAGTTGCATCCTATTTTTATATAAAAATGTTACCAACCCTTGTGCAAAACTTGCTCTTAATTATTTGTTGTTGTTAGATTTCTGAATATACCAGTATTAACATTCTATTAATTCTTCCTGGAAAGTTAAACAAAATTTCAATGGCAGCCCATCCTCCCTTGGTGCTACATTTTTTCTCATTTCTTTTAAAATATCTACTAGCTCCTCCTTTGAAATAGTTTCACTCATTTCTTGTTTAGCTGGTTCCATTAGTATCGGCTATAGGGCTGCCATATATTTGTCATGTTCATGTTCTTCAAACACTTTGTTGGTCATTCTGGGATTCCATATACTTCTTAATTATTCTTCTTAAATCTTGTGGTGATTTTTTGATCATACCATCTTCATCTAATAATGCTGTTATATTAGTATTTTCTACCCTTGTTTATACATGCTACACATGGATCTCCTGCTGGGGTTTTTGTAGTCCCATATTGTAGTTCAGACATGATTGCAGCAGTTCTATCATACTGATAGCGTGTCATCTGATGTTTTAACTGAACTATTTGCACTGTGTAATCTCCTGCTTTAGTGTTTACTAAAGAGTAAATGTACTGTAATTGCTAAGTGTTAAATATTTCAGACATTTCTCATTTTGTGTTAGTGCTCCATATTTCTTTAACCATATTTGTAGTTCCTTTTTAGTATCCTCCCACCATTCCCCTGCCATGTCATATGGACACCATATAGTTTTCCTAACTTGTAGCACTGTAGTTCTTTAATTTTCATTAGTACTTTTTTGTCTGATAATACTGCCATGTTTAACCTCCATCTCCTTTCCCCTGTCTATGAGTCCTGTCTAAATTCTGCTTCCATTTTATCATAACATGGTCTGAAAATTCTATGGCTGTGACACTTAGCCACCTTGCTTTTGCATTAGGGGACATAATCCAATAATCAATTCAAGTCACTACCCTACCCCTTATGTATGTGTTTTATGGTCTTTTCTTCAATATAGTTGATGCATCTTGCATGACTGCTATTTTTAAGCAATTTTGCAGTGCATGTGTATTGCAGTATATTTTTTCCCTTCTGCGGATCTGCAATCATCATCTAAGAAACAGTTGAAATCCCTACCAAGAAAAATATGTCTTGCTGTTGCCAAGAGTGGTTGAATGGTCCTAAGCAGGTCCACCCTATCTGCTTTAATTTGAAGGGCATATATTATACTAAATCTGCATAAATGCCCCTCCAGTTGCCCATCTAAAATCAATAAACAGCCAGGTATAACATCAATTAATTTTTATGTTGGCTTGTGCTTGCACAGCCAACATACTGCAGTAGTAGCAGATTAGGAGGTGCGGCCACTGTGGGTGAATGCAGGGCATGCATCAATAGGTGTGTCCCTCATTCCCCAATAAGGCAGTTGCAGGCGTCAACACCCTCAACACTTAAACTGGCCACCAGATATAAGGAAAGGTCTGCTGCAATGACAGCCAAGCTTCTCATGCAATGGCATGCCTTTTCTGGTGAACAGTTTACAAAACATGGCAGCATGCCATCGCAGAGTGCCCCAACCCACTTCATTTGCCAACAGGGGAGCCCACTCACCATTTAACATGTGTGCCAAGGGGATGCCCATTCCCCCTCAGCATCATGTCCCCCCTTCACATTTTAATTTGCCGATGGGGGAGCCCACTCCCCATTGGCATAATGTCCTCCCCCATTTGTTATGTGCTGACGGGGGTGCCCAATCCCTCATTGGCTACAGAACCCCCCAAAAAACAAACACTCAGGTGGCATGCTGGAAGCCCACCCAAGCATGCCAAATGCCCCTGTAAAAGAAAAAATGAAGTTTCTTTTTCTTCTAAAAACCTGAAAAGCAGAAAATGGTCCCTCGTCAACTCTGGTGGCCCTCCCGCAGCCCGTGCCCACCCTCTGTGCACCCTGGCTCCCCACACCTCTTTCACATCATGCTTACCTCTGGAGCATGGCAGGATGATCTTCGGTGGACCGGGAACACATCTGCACTCTTCAAAGTTGACCGCAAACTGAAGAAATGCCGGTAAGCTGTAGAATGGCATAAATAGGGTTTTTTCAACTTTGGTGCATATCTCAGGCATTTTTGGGAATTGTTTCACCAAATTTTCAGCATCGGGTTATTGGGACCCCTCCTCATGAATTCCG
Source organism: Neoceratodus forsteri (assembly GCA_016271365.2). NCBI lineage: Eukaryota > Metazoa > Chordata > Ceratodontiformes > Ceratodontidae > Neoceratodus > Neoceratodus forsteri. Next base: position 802,056,808 of record CM057459.1, on the reverse strand, counting down.
TCACTGTTATGGTATTATTCTGTCCCAAAAGATGATTTTGCAGTCGCTGCATGGAATTACCTTTTGGAACCGATTAACAAAATGACAGTGCCACTGTTCATGAGGTGGGCTTTCAAAAAGCCTATGTTTCAAATTTGGTGAAAAAAATCCAAAAAATGGCTGTTTTATGAGCATACGTTGAACAGTTTCCATTCACGCTAACTTCATGAATTTGTAATATTTGCGCTCCAGATTTCCAACATTGGCATTTTTCCACACCTCCTTATGAACAGTACAGCTGTCATTTTACATATCCTGGCCATAATGTGTTTTTGCACATCCGGCACAGAATAGCGCGGTTGCTGTGCAAAATCAGTTTTCAGGACAGTTTGAGACAATGACAGTGACACTGTTCATGAGCAGAGATCCTAAAATGCCTATGTTGAAAATGTGGTGATGAAAGTTCATAAAATGACCGTGTTACAAGCGTGCATTGAGCAGTTTCCACACACCTTGTAACTTTGCAAATTTGCAATATTTTCATGACAGATTTTCAACACTGGCATTTTTTCACATCTCCTTATGAACAGTACAGCTGTCATTTTTCACATCCTGCCCAAAATGTGTTTCCGCACTTGTGGTGCAGAATGGCGTGGTTGCAGTGGGAAATCATAGATACATAGTTACATAGACAGTGTCGGCAGATAACGACCAATGGCCTACCCAGTCTGCCCATTTGAGCTTGTAAGTTCAGTTTATGTTTTCCTAGAAGTGTCTTCAGTGTGGGGGGTGAGGTTGGCGTCAGTTCAGTACTTCACTGCCATTCCTATTATGCATCTCTAACTCTTGCACTACCAATGCCAATGCCAGTGAGACAACATTCAGTATTGACAAATGCTTGTTGTAAATGTAACTGTACTCCTTGAAAAAGGATCCCTACCCCATCAGCCCTGTCTAGGCCAAAGGACCAGTACGATGGGCACCAGATCCAAGCCTTTTTAAATTGAGCAGCATTATTAGCTGTATTTATCCAGGTCACCTGTAAAAAAATAATCTTTAGTTTTAGTTGCTCCAAAAGTGTAAAAACTGCCTTCCTTTTACGTCTACTAAGTATGCTGCATGCATTAAAGTTAGCAAATTTTATCTGTTCCATAGGTGCTGTAGTTAAGACTATCTGTTACTATTATTTCAACCGTTAGAGTCCTCTAAATGTTTTTTCTTTTTTTTTTCTTCCAGTTATCTGTTTTCCTTAATGTGGGGAGAGATTTGGATGAAGCATCCAAGTCTGTGCCTTCTGTGTCAGATCCTCCCCATCCACTTTTGTTAGCTAATACCGCATATCTATTTCCAATAACAGTTTCTGGTATCTGTGCAGGTTTTTTTTTTAATTTTTATTTAGTATGCTTTTTGGCCCCTTGGTCATCATTTCTTCAGTGCTACCCCCCTGGCACCCACCTCACTTCCCTGATGCCTTACCTCCAGGATAGCCCCTGGCTTGCCCCCCAGGGTGGGGCCATGGCACCTTACCAGGTCCGTCTACAAAGGGGAAGGAGTCAGCTACTGCCAAAATTGCCTCCCTGGCTTCCCCCCCAGGGCAGGGTTCAGGGCCTGGAGATGCCATCTATGGAGCCTTATTAGGTTGAGGAGAGGCAGGGAGTAATTGAGGCCAGGCGCTGGGGTAGCCATCATCCTCCACAGCTAAGGAGTATTTTTTCTCTAGCTTCCCCAGCGGTGGGGACATGCAATGACATCCAGTGTCTGCCCCACCCCTCAAGCATGTTGGTGCCAGTTGCTCATGGTTCCCCCAGCCTCTGCCAGGGGTCTCTTGAGCACCAGACACTGTACCTCTCCCTCTCTGTGGAAAAAGAGAGAAGTCCATGGGATGCTAGCTCTTTCTCCTCCGGCTTGCCCTCCAACTCCCCAGGTCCATTCCTGAACCCAGGTCACTGGTCTCGCAAATGGAAATCCAACTGCTGTGGCAGCGGGCCAGCCATCTGTGCAATTTTTAATCTCACATCTCTCCTTGTTACAGGTGTATGCCAAGCTGGGAGGTGGGGGGTGATGGCATCTGCAGTGAGTCCTGAACTTTTTCTTCTAAGTTTCCCTCTGCATTCTCAGTATTTCGCCTTTGGGGTGGGGTGGTTTTGTATGTTTTCCATTTCTATTACTTCTTCTGACTCTGGCACTTCACTTTGAGTATTTGTTTCAGTAGTTTTTTATTGTGCTCCTTCTGTGGGTGTTCAGAGGTCTTATCCATCTGTTCAGTGGGATCTGGTTCCTTTAAACATCTTTCTGTATCTTCATTATTTGGGGTTTCTTTTGGCCTTTTGCTTTCTTTTGTGCTTTCCTTATTATCTTATCTTGGTTAACTCCATCTTGTCTGTTGTGGGCTGCCCATGAACATTTATGGAATACATGTCCTCTACCATTACATAGAGTGCATCTAGCAACATTTCTATCGGTTGTACTTACGAGATCAAAGGTTCCATGTTATAACAGCAATCGCAAAACAGTGTTTGCTGTTACAGTAAGTGTTCATTGCTGAAAAGCAAATTGGCAATGTACACTTGTGGGCAACAAAACATCTGGCAGCTTAAAATCGTGACTTTGTAATTAGTGGAAAGCTCTCGCCCCTTCACCAGTAGCATCAAATAAAGCAAACTCACACACAAAGTGTTTCCAAGGCTTTTTACTCTCTTTTACATCCTTCCACAATGCATTACAGGAAGCTTATGTTCCACCTGACCACTCGGGCTTTGTCAGAGCTAGTGAAAAGATTAAACAGTGGGTTTTTTATATGTTCCACTTCTGTGGTCATAAAATGAAAAACCAATCAGTGCCCTTCCATTACTAATTATACAGCGAATCACAGTGTCCAAAAAACATTTGAAAATCCATCAGGGTGATTCAGTGTCAGTCAATTAAGTTATTCAGCTTCATTCTTGATTATCAGGCTTCATGTTTAAAATCAGCTCTATTCCCACAGTTCTTGATGAACCTGCATAGGAGAAACATCGCAGAAATGAAATTATGATGCTAGCATCTATTTCTACTTCAAAAGATGTTCCCTATATGTTCCATTTGAGATTTAATATACAAACATATAGCTCCTTTATAGTACGAGGGAGGGTGGAAGACAAGGAGGATCCACATTTTATTTTATTTTCTTCTTTTCTTTAGAAATGGATTAAGCTCTATTTTATCTTTTGGACCATGATATTTCATAGCACCCAGTCTATAGATCCATAACTGCTCTTTTTCATTTAATATTGCCTCCACATCTCACCCTCTCACATTCTCAGGGACAACTTCCAGTCCACAAGCAGTAACTCCATGGTTGCCATTATTTTTGCACATTTTTATGTGGACAGCCATGTCATACTCAGTGTTGCCATCTCTTATGGCCAGAATGTGTTTGTTCATCCTGTACCTTAACTTTCTTTTTGTTCTTTCCAATAAAATCTGCTGCAGGTACATGCCAATTTGTACACAGCTACTTTTGTATTGCAATTTATGCTGTCCCTTATTCTCTCATTCTCTCTTTCTCATTCATTCTCTCTCTCTCTCATCTTGGGATTGAGAAAATTGTCAGTTTTTGCTTAAAATTGCAAGTGCTACAAAAGCCACATAGTCTATAGCCCACTTTTGATTGTGTGACCAGTTCCCTGAGTTTTGGCTGATAACTACAAACCAGAAAGTCCTTCTGATTCCTACCTCTTCAATAAGATATTCTAAGAGGTTTCTCAAAGAGGGGTTTTATATAGGTAAATCCCCTCAATATTGATAAACTGTTCTTGATAATATTTACCAGCTCTCTACTGCCCCCACCATAAGTAGTTACAAAGGTTAACATCCTCCCAAGGTCTTCTGGTCTCTTTTTTGTCCATAACAAACTCTCATGTGGAGTAGCATCCACTTTCATTTTTACATTTTGGATGTCCCATTCTGAGTATTTTCTTTCCCTCAGCCTTTCTGCTAATTCATCTGTCCTGGTTTGGTACAGCTGATCATTACTACAGTTTCTTTTCATCATCAAGAACTGTTCCTTTGGAAGGTTTCTGACAGTATGCCCTGGATGGCAATTTGTTGCCAATAACAGGCTATTTCTGTCAGTTGGCTTGTTATAAAGGTCGGTAAGCAAAGCCCTATCTCCTTGTTTTTTAATGATCAAATCAACAAAATTTATCTCTTTCTGGTCAGCACAAATGTGAAACCTTAAATTTGGGTTAGATTTTTCCAAAAGGCAACAAAATAATGCTGCTACTCCCTGGTTCCCTTCCATATTAACAAAACATCATTAATAAAATGCTTGTAGAAATCCTGTTTCTTATAAAAAAGATTCACATCTTGACTGTAAACAACATTGTTCTCCCACATTGCTAAATATAAATTTGCCAGGCTGGGGGCTAGGGTGGCCCTCATTACGGTGCCACTGACCTGCTGATAAATCTTTTCTTGGAACATAAAAAGGCTGTTTTTCAGAACTATTTCTGTCATATTCACCAGCATGTTGATTTTTGTTTGTGGTAGTGTGGTGTGCTGGATAAGGCTCTCCTTTATTGCTATCAGTCCCCCCTTGTGTGGTCTGTCATACTCACAAGCATGATGATTTTTGCTTGTGGTAGTGTGGTATACTGGACAAGGCTCTATTCTATTGCTATCTGTCCTTCCTCGTGACGTATATCAAAAAATTATTCACATCTTGTTTGTAACTAACATTGTTCTTCCACCAGTGAGTCGATGTCAAGTGTAACCAACCACCATTCTTTCTCTGTCTGAATTTCTTGTATTAATGTGAGCACACTAGTAGTGTTGTGCAAAACTAGAAAATTTCACCAGGTGAAATATTTTGTGGAATTTGCACATTACATGAAATATTTCTCTGGACAAAATGCTAACTTTCGCCCATGAACCGGCAAAATTTGCCACTCGTGGGCAACATTTTGCCATCCACTAGTGAAATTTCTTAATTTTGCCACAGGCCCCCAAACTTTCCTAAATAAAACAATCCCATCCTCTCATGTTCCTGGTGTCTAGTGGTCCCCACCCTGGCCAATCACTGGCTGAATCAAATCAAGAACCCTCCCTCCTCCTCCAGTCACTCTGAGCCCCAGCCCCCAATCTTTGTGGAAAAAAATAAATATCCCATCCCATGTTCCTGGTGTCTACAGGTCCCATCTGGATCACAGTTGGGGCTCACCAGAATCCTCCCTCTTCCCTGAGCAGCTGAGCCCCTGGCCCTACTTGAAAACCTCCACTGGCCTGGTGTCCAGTGACCCCACAAGCCACCTCAGCTTCAGTCACCAGATCCCACCGCCCCTCCCATACGCCCAGCTCAGGTTACCAGCACAGCCCACCACCTGTTTACGGCTGGTGTTTCACATCTTGAACACTCAGTGATTTGTGAGCACATGCTTGTGGTAGCTACGCACTTGTCTTCATTGAAGGCTCAGACAAGCTGCCAGCCATGAAGGTGAGAGGAGGGCTGTGCCAGTGGCTCGATCGGAGGCTGGGGGAGCAAGTTGGGCCCTGAGTGACTTAAGACAAGGTGGGGGTCCACTAGACACTAGGGACAGGGGAGAGGATTTTTTTTTTCAAAGATACGGGGCCAGGGCTCAGGATGACTGGGGGAGGAGGTAGGGTTCTTAATTTGAATTCAGACGGTGATTGGCTGGTGGCGTCCACTAGGCACCAGGGACTCAGATGGGTACATAGAGATGCAGGCGAAGCTCTGGGTGAAGTTTCACAATTTTGCCACAATTTTGCAAAATATTTTGTGTGGCAAAATTGCCCATTTCATGGAAATTTCACTGGCGACATAAAATTTTGCAACATTTATACGCACTAGTAGTGCCTCTCAAATAACTTCTGGATAAAGGAACTATGGGATTAAGGAAGCTCTCCACAAACTTGGAGATGGGTTCAGTTACCCAACCTATGCCAGAGACTATAGGTCAGCCTGGTGGGGCAGTGGGATGTTTATGTATCTTTGATAAAGTGTAAAAAGCTGTTTTTTTTATTTTTGTGTTGACTGTACAGTAAGGTAGAATAATTCAATGGTGGTCAGAAGCTCCTCAAGAAACAGATCTAAAAATATGTTTCAATATTTGTCTTTAGTTTGTTAGTGGGGTCTAAGGTCAGTAACTTATAAAAGTTATTGTCTAATAGTTGTCTCTCTATTTCAGCAACATACTGAACCACGTTCTGCACAACTATGCTTCCCCCTTGTCAGCTACTTTAATAACAATATTTTTGTTGTTTGAAAGTGCTGTTTCTTTCTTTCTTTCTTTCTTTCTTTCTTTCTTTCTTTCTTTCTTTCTTTCTTTCTTTCTTTCTTATGTTACAAAAAGGCAACCTAGGTGTCTCTCTGAACACCTCTTCTAAATCTTGTGTGCAGCATTCTAAAAGAAGGAAACTCTATGATGTAATGGGGCAAAATGTGGAAGGGGGTTTGAATTTTGACTGTCTGTCAGTAGTACATGTTTCTTCCTGCTCTATTTCAGTCTTTTCCCTGCTACCATTTGAAATAAAACATCCTAAGGTTCTGCTTTCTTGCAAACATGTTCAAGTCAATAAAAGCATCAAACTCTTGCACTGTATTAGTAGGAACAAAAGATAAACCTTTGCGCAATACCTATTGCTCTATCTCAGTCAGTTCAAAATCTGAGCTATTAATTATAGTCAGTAACGATTGATAGGTTTCTGACTCCATGCTCTTCCCCATGACCTTCCTCTGGTCCCTCCGTGTTTTCCTTTTCCTTGACTTCATCCCTCTTGCCCCTCCTGGAGCTGGAATCTGGTCTTTCATAATCTCCTAGACGCCATTTGTCCAGGAGGCCAGCCAATAAAAAAGGCCCCGGTTCTGTTTCGCTGTCTACCTCAGAAGTACTGTCACCAGTGCTACAGTCTGTGGTTATGTGCTCTGTCCTTCTCAGGACAGAGTGATGAGTTAGAGTCCCACCCAATTCGCCACCAGTGCCTGTATTGTTAGTTGCCTCAGAGTCACTTTTATTACTTCCAGTGGGGGCGGGTACAGTCATTTGAGAGGCAGTAATTTTTTTTCCCAAGAGAACACACAATTATTAAGATAATCATTCGCATCCCTAACTATTTTTTTTTTTGCTTCTGTGATTTAATTTTAGTGTCATATGTTTTTAAATGCTCACTGAATTTCTGTTGGCAGCACGTGAAATCTGGGTGCTACCTGAAAATAGGTATACGGTCAAAATCTCTCAACCATTATAGCACAAGTCAATATAGTGCTGACTTAACAGCGCGGGTATTTAATAGCGCCTGTCATTTAAGTGAATGGCTAAAATAGTGTGTTGCTGCCACCTAGCATCCTAATTCTGACAGATGTATTTACTTAAATTATTTCATAAAATTCACCTCAGAGACTTCCACTCTAAATGAGACAGATCATCTGTTAATATGGGTGGTAATACCTTAGAACTCATCAACATTGCAGGAGTGGACAATGAATTTACAGATGTACCTGATGGCATGCATGAAATACATTATAATTTGTTACCAACAGAACTCTAACACTGTGGAAACTGATGATTCATTATTAGAGCAGAATGTACTGAATTATAAAGCATTAGAGTCCTTCTATTTAGGAAACTGTCCAGATATAGCAATACATTTAGAGTAATTTATGATGTCACTACCTTGAACTTAAATTTGGTTAGAAAATCTCTGTTTAGACTATGTTCTCAGTTCTGTTCATCTTGCTTCAATCCAAACGACAAAAGGGGTAATGTGATCATGAGGAAGAAGAGGTTTTATAAAACCCATTTAAATGATAATGACAGAAGCCTTAAGTTCAGTTTTAGAAAACTAAAGGGTTGGATTTGTTAAATAACCAGCAAAACTACAGATTGCTTCTTTCTGATCCTACAGCCAGTTAAGGCATTGAATTAGTTCGACTGAACCCAAAAGGTGATGATATATGTTACGGTAGCTTCTCCAAAGGGGAGTTTTTTATTTTTACTTTGCAATCACTCAAATCAAATGGATTAAATGTTAACTGGGATTTGAAACCATTCTTGTAGAGTACAGATGTAAAAAACGCTATTGTGGATCACGCTAAAATGATGCTACGATATTTAGGCAAGCGCGAGGAAGGTAGAGCTAAATTGACTCACGCTATTAGGGATGAGCTATATTGACACTATCCCCTGAAAGTAGACACAATCTTTTCTTGTACCTTGATGCCATTTTGTAGTTCCACCATTAATTCTTCTCCGTCCTCTATGGTAAGTTGAATCAACTGTTGTGATGCATCATGCATCACTTTCTCTGACTTCTTTACAAGGGTCAGCCTCATTTCACCAGATGCCAGTCACTTTAGGATCCGCAGTCCTTGCAGAGCCCTCTCCACCTCGAGATATGCTTTCATAGCTTGTTTTTCCCAATACAGTCTTCTGTTCCTGGTGGCCAGTTTTTCAAGAACAAAGAAAGCATTTCTGATATTGTCAGTCTCAGTATCCGCATTGCCAGCAGCAGTATGGTGTCCCATACTTTCAGAAGCCATTTGTAAATGTGGGTTGGTCTCAGGTTCATCAGAAAAAAATGAGGAGAAAAGATTCACTCCATCTGAAGTTTTCTGGGCATATTCTGCAACGTTAAGGTTTGCCGTGATGTATATGGAAAAAGAGTTTGTCCAGATTACTGTTAGGCAGTTTTTAATTTAAATCCGTGCTTCACCAACTTAAAATAGTATTTATGCAGGGGGGCTTCACCCCCCCACACCCCCTGACTAAATATAACCTACTCCAGGGGGGTGCATGTCGGGAAGGGGGAGACAGTCTGACAAAAAACAAACAAAGGCAGCAATAATTTCTTCCCTGGTCCCCAGCCCCAAACCCAGTACCTGCTGCACCTAAGGTAGCCATCCTCACCACCACACCACATGGCTAGCTCAGAGGCAGCATGGCACACTACCCCATGCAAACCATCTTCCCTATCCCTCCCCTTCTTTTCCCTATTCCTCCCCTTCCTGTCACCCTCCCTTGCTCATCCCTACTGTTGCTTTTGTATTCCATTGCCACCCTTACAGGGTAGCCCAAAAGGGTAGTGCTGTAAATGTGTCGCTGTTTGAGCAGTCACTTATTTACAGTCACTATCATCACTGGATACCATGGTCATATTCCACAGAATATACATTTTAACTTGTCACCTGTACTCGCTAGGTGAGTCCTTTCTCTACATTTGTGGCATGCCTTCAGTTGCCCCACGTAGAAACAAACTCCCCTGTCTCTTCCAATAAAGAAACAATTTGATAAGTGCATGATGGCTGCTTTGCTTTGTCATAATTTAATTTTAAACGCCACCCCATGGCCCTGAAGGACTCTGAGTCAATAATGGGTTCAGGGGCACTTAATTCATCACAGCATTTCTGTAACCAATGGTGGATATCCCCAATGTTAACACTTTCTGTTCTAAACATGATAGTATTTTTTTTTTTACTACTGGTTTTGTCAAGGGTACAACTAAAAGAGGTGTCCACATCAATGAAAATTTTCAAGCCGGCCTGATGGCACAGCGGTAGGTTACCCCTTGTGATGCCAGCAACCCGGGTTCGGGAACGGACTCGGGCTGCTGGAGGGTCGGCCGGGGGGGAGGAGGATTAAGTGCCCAGAGGCTGCTCTCCTCCTCCAGGGTGGGGTGGGATGCATGTCCCGCCGCTCTACCACCTCCTGGGTGTCCACGGGTGGAGGTGCAGCGGGACTGCAGAAAGAAGGGAGGGGGGACGTAGGCCAGGAGCTGGAGCACTCGCACGTCTCGACGTGCGCCACCCCTTGGCTCCCCTAGCATGTCTATGTCCTCTGGGAGGGGACAGAAAAAGTGGAAGAAAAACCCCACAGTGCTCCCTGTAGATGGAGCTCCATGGCCCCGATCCCAGTGTCCCTGCTGGCACCTGATGACAGCATCCCTCCGATGAAATACAGACACGTCGGGATGGTAAGGGAGTCCCCCGTCCTGTACCCACCTTGGGGGGGTACAACAAAGGCTCCATGGGGGGGGGATGGACTGCACCGACACCTGGCATGAGGAGCAGGGAAATACAAGGCCAATACAGGAGTCTCCTAAAGAAAGGAAGTACTGCGGTGAAGGAGGCATAAAGAGAAAATAAAAAAAAAAAAAACAGTGAAAATTTTCATTGATTATATTTGGCCCAGAATTTTTTTAACCCATTTGAAGTGTGGAAGCTACTGTCAAAATTGTCTTATCCTGATATATGTATCAGGGCATGGACTTCCGCTGGTACAAAATTTAAGGATTCTTTTATCAGTTTCTTCCTCACAAACTCCCTGTCTGGTTGCAGTACCAATCTCTCTTTATAACTTCTTCTTACTTCATATCTGTGTGGTATCTGTGGTGATCTGTCAAAAAGATCAGAAAACTGAGGTTGTTCTGGTGGGTTTTGTACTCTTTCTTGCTGTCTTTCAACCCACTGCAGTTCATTTCCCCTCCTTCTCTTTGATCTCCTTTATGTCCTGTGTCTGCTGAAGTTCCTTCTTCCCCTAATGTATCTTCTGAATCTATAAAACACAAAATCACACATGCCCCCACAATGCAAAGCATCATGGGCTGCATATGCAAATCACCGCAGAATGTTATGCTGGTTCAACTTTAAGCAGAATTGCATGGTGCCGACAGGCCTCTCACACAGTTTGCAAAGGGTGCTAACAGACTATTTACTTAGTTGTATTTTGTGCGGTCTCAGAGTTTGTATATTTATATGAAGGGCGGTTTTGGGGTTAAGCCCCCCACAGATAAATAATTACAGTGACATGTCAAGAATTCAAATTGCAGAGACATTTCAGTATTTTAGCCCTCTGCAGTATATTTCTTGTTAGCACTCTAAGCTGCCGAATGTGTGCTGCTTCGGCATGCTGATGGTGTGGCTTAGAAGTTAGGGTGAGGAACTATGAATGCTATTGGTATAGCTGACCTTGGTTTAGGTCCTGTTCTGGCATTTGTATTTTTTTTTATTAGCTATCATTCCCCTACTCCCCCCACCTACAGTTGGGATACTAAGTCCGGCCCCTCTGACTTTCCTCCCCCTTCCCCAAGTTGTGCCCCGAGTTTGTTTCTGTGTGGTGTTCACCCACTCATATTTTTCCCTCCATGTTGCGTCCCACATGGAGTTGTTATGCTGATCCTCCAAGTTTTGCACCCATGAGTTGTGCCCCCCAACAATCTGTCCACCCCCTATTCAGCATGGTTTTTGTATTGCAGTGTGCCTCTTTTAGCTTCATTTCTCTGAGTGGTGTTTTCTGCGTGGCTTTTTACCATGCTGTGTGGGTTTTCGCTGAGTTGTCATGGATCCCAAAATTTATAGTTGAAAAAAATATACGTGAAATTAACTTTTTGGATTTCACTATTTACAAGGATGGGAACAAACTTAAAACAAAGATATATGGAAAAGCAGCTGCAATGAATATATTGCTGAGAGCTGACAGTTGCCACCCAAAACAATTGACTGAAAATATTGCAAAAGGAATTTTTTTTTAAGATTAAAACAGACCTGAACTGACGAAAGGGATTTTGAAATTGGATGTGTAGATATGGTTCCAGAAAAGACATTACACTCAGGAAAATATGTGTTCAGCATACGATTATGCAAAACAAATTAACAGAAAAGAGGTGTTGAGAGTGAACCAGCAACAAAGTACATCCATGGGCTGGAAACCCATATTTGTTACAAAGTTTAACCCACAAGCAATAAAAAATTGGTATTGTAATAAGAAAAGCACTGACCGCTACTTGGTGTGGATCCAAGACTATATAATTTGACTGAGCAAACTGAAAGAGTAACATTTCGTGGAGGGTGCAATATAGAAGATATGATTGTACGTACAGTATTTTCTCAGTCAGTGTGTCAAACATAGCTGTCATTCCCCATTGGCAACCATAGATGTGGCCATTGCAGTGTACACTCTAATACCTATGATATAAATTCTTTCATCCACCTGTGATCAGGGAAGTGGTTTAAAATAAATCAATTTATCAACTGCAATTCTATCGGAGTGGTATATGTTTTGATCTGCCTATGTGGATTAATGTATGTGTGATAGAGCACCCTTTGCAAACTGTGTGAGAGGCCTTTCGGCACCATGCAATTCTGCTTAAAGTTGGACCAGTATAACATTCTGTGGTGATTTGCATATGCAGCCCATGATGCTTTGCATTGTGGGGGCATGTGTGATTTTGTATTTTCTTGAAACTTGGCTTCCCAGCCAAATGCCCTTTGGGGTAACCCTTGCCTCAGTGTTTGCACACAGAGGTTCTTTGTCTTCTGAATCTATAGTTTGGTCATTTCCTTCCTGTTCTGTCCCTTTTTATGTTCTTTCTTCCTGTTCCTTATCCACCTGCCTCTGTGTTTAATCATTTTTATTTTGTGTCGTGTCTCTATTCTCCGTATTATGTATGTCCAACACATCTGTTTCCTCTCTCTGTTCCCCACTACTTTTGTCTGTCTGGCCATCCATTTTGTTTCCATCTGACTCTTGTTTTTTATTACATATATTTTCTTCTGTGTTATTTGGGATACCAGCCCTGGGTGAGAGTGCCATGGATACAATGTCCTTCTCCATAACATTATTGCCCTGTGTTACTGGACTGTTCATCACCTCGCTCCCTTCTAGTTTTCTGTCAGCCTGCTGTGTATTTTTACCATATATCTTTTCTTTTTCAATGCCTGTTGCTGTCTCCTTATTATACACGTTGAAATTAGGATCAGGGATCCATTTACTGGTAATGTCCTGCAGCCATCCCGCTTGCTGCAGGGCACGCTCCAGTGTCCAGTCTTCTTCTAGCATTTCTTGCGATTTTATTTGAAAGACTTCCTTTAATCTCTCTCACTGTTTGCTTTTGGTCTCCACTCCGTGTCTTTCATCTGCTCATAGATGGATGCAAATCTTTCTTTTTAAGCCTCTGTTCAAATTTCTTTCTCCGTGCCTCTTTATTCTCTAGCTCTTGTTTTCTCCACGATCTTGCTCAAGCCTTAATTTCTATGTTTTTCTTACTCTTTTCTGCCATCACCCCATCATTTGCCAGGTGATATTCTTCAGATGCAATATCCATCTCAAAATCCACAAAGGCTACATTCTCCATTCGTCTTGATGCTCCATTGTGAAGCTAACCATACTAGACTGCTTGGTCTCATTAACAGTATGAATTTTCTCTTTCTTTTGCTATCTGTTGCTGCTATTCTTCTGGCATCCCACAGCTGGGAGGGAAATGGCTTCACATCCTGCAGCACCTCCTCCTCCACTGCAAGTCCAGGTTCCTCCATCTTGGATAGAACCAACAGCGCCCACTTCCAAGAGGAGGGGAATTTCCCCAGTGTCCTGGCCAACATTCCACTTTCCATAAACCTAGTTCATGCAGTTGTCCAAGACTGTGTGTGGGTGCTGATGTGTGAAACTTCTGCCACTACACATTCAGTCATTTTACTACCAGTCTGGCTTGTAAAGTGCTTTGGGTTCCATGTAATATTAGCAATTGCAAAACAGTGATTGCTATTATAGTGAGTGTATATCCCGAAAAGCAAATCAGCAATATACATTTCAAGGTGACCCAACATCCAGATTTTAAAAAAGTGGTTTTGCAAGGGGGCTGGACCCTACACCCCCGAATTAAGGTTCTCAATTCCAGAGTGGTGCATGTTGGGGAGGGGGCAAAATCAGGATTTCAGCAAAAGTTCAAGTACTGCATCTTGTAGCTGCAGCAAAATGTACTCACTCCCGGACCCAGTACCTGCTGTGTCAGAGCTAGACACCCACCCCACCATGCCACATGGCTGGCTTGGTGGCAGCAGGTACACCAGTCCCCTAAAACCCCTTCTCTGACCCTCCACTTCCCCTTGCTGTTCCCCTCTTCTGTTCACCCTTCCCCACTATCACTTTCCCATACCTTTGCAATTTTGCAGGGTAGCCCAGAATAATAGCACCCAAAATGAGTCCCTGTTTTTGTAGTCACTCATTTTGGATAGCTATCATCACTGGATACCAGTGCTTTGTGATACAATGTGTATGAAAAGAGCTTTATAAATGCTGATTGATTCTTCTTCATCATCATCATCATCTTCTTCTTCTTCATCATCATCATCTGCCAGTCCTGATTCAGAATATGGTCAATGGAGGATAGATAGAAAAAAAATCTCTAAATCTGGAAAAAAAAAGACATATAAAAATGTTTAGAATATAGGGTGTAACCCCCCTACAAATGGGGGTTCACAAAAAGTCTTCTTTGAGCTTGCTTAAATGCTCACTGCCAGGCTGGTGTCCTGCGTTTTAGCAGTTAAAATGTATTACCAGAGAGTGCCTGTATAGCCTCTGTGTACTGTCTCTTTAAGAGCTGCCTGTATTGCAGTCATAATTAATCTGAAAGGGAGCTCTGTTAGAAGATGTACTTGTTTGCTGATCATGTGTTATAGTAGTAATAGTATTGCAGTTTGTTCTAACCTGCCTTCTTTGCAGCATGGACAGTTCTGTTTGTCTCCATCATCTTGGTCCTGGACTGTCAGAATGGGCCAATCAGTACATTTGGGACTCTAAAATGGAGCCTGCTTACAGGGGCTTGATGGGGCCAAAACTTGTAGGGATTGTAGTTTTGGGCTATTGGTGCCTAAAATAATCTGGAGGGGGAGCCCTTGTTGTGACTGACAGACAGATCAGCCAACCGAACCTTTTGGATCTTGGGGAAAGTCCCACACTGCTTGCAATTTCAGTTAGGTCTGAGTTGAGAAGTGAAGAAGTAACAGCTTGAGATAGTTCGAGCAGCAATCCATAGTGGATTCGCATGGGAGAACTGTAGAAAGGCCTGAGTTTGGCCTGCATGCCTGCCTGCTGTTCCTGAGAGGGAACTTGTGATTTTTTCAGACTGAATCCGAATTTGGAGAGCGAATTAAGCCACTGAATTGTGACCAGGCTTTAACCTGAAGAAGACCGAAGATTTGCTGAATGCGATCGGCCTGTCAGGACTTTCAGCTACCTCTGAACTCCCGGATTGTGCAGACTCTATAAGTGCGACTGGAGAGCCATTTGCCTGGTACAGTGGAATTTCCTTACATGTGAATGTGCTGTGTGCTTATAGTGGGTGGTGATTTGGTTCCCCACTGTGTGTCTGAACTGTATTTTGCTTGCTGGAGGCTGTATCCAGCTCCACGGACTGAATCCGTATCCATTTCCATTTGCCTGGGCCCAGCCAGAATACCTGCTACGTAGAGAAAGTCACTGATGAGAGACCAGCCTGGGGATCAGCCCCCTGCTCAACACCTTGAACAGGAATGATGCCTCAGTGATTCATGTGGGCCCTGCTTCTCCGGGCACTCCAGCTCAAAAGCCTGCAGTCTTGATTTTGTCCTGCCTGTGTCCAGTATTGGGTATCGTGAGGAAACATCAGGGTAGCTCCATGCAACAACAGCTAAATCTAAAAGTGTTGTCATCTGATTGTCTTGTTGTCTTTTCTTTCATGAACTGAGCCCTCTGGCTCCGGATACAAATAGTGTAAGTTGTGCATGTTGCTTTCTTCCATCACAGGGCCCCAACCAGCTGCAATATTCCTGGCTAGCTCACCATTTTCCTACCTGGGTACCCAGAGTGTGTGATTGTGTAGGGACTCTGAACTGCATGCATAGCTATCTGATTAATATAGCTTTTAAGCAAATCAACTTGATTATGCTCTTTCCTTGTTCAAGTCCCCTGAATAAATCAGATTTAACTTTGTTTACATTTAACCTGACTGTGGTTCCAGTTTGTGCCAAAAGTATTGTACTGTTGCTATTTGCTGTGATTAATCTTGTTTTACAGGGGGTCCCCAGGGTCAAGCTAGAGGAACCAGTCCTGGTGGTAAGGGAAAACAGTGTGGGTAATTGCCTGGTGAATAAGGGTCATTGTGAAAGTAATTATTGTATATTGTTTAGGCCACTAGAAGGGAAAGAGGGAGGTTACAGTGTCCCAGAGGGCTGTGCCCTGGTTAGCTTGACCACTAACAACCCAGACCTCTGGTTGGAGGCACCCGTTTCATTACCCAGGCCCCTTAACCTGCTACTAGCCAAGCAGACAGGGATAGTAGCCCTTGGGATAGCGCCACCTAGGGGTTATATTTTGGATGCTGACCACTGGGATTTTGTGCCTTCTAGTGGCCAAAAATTATGAATTATTGTTAAAGATTAATGGCTACCCTAGTAGAAATGGCTGTACACCAGTTGGTGGGGTGGTGTACTGGGCAGGAGATCGACCACCAAAATGGTCTGCTTATACTGGATATTCCCCTGGGTACCAGTAAGGACACTGTAGAGGGAACACTCTCCAAAACTGAATGTTAAAAAACCCTGTGGTGGTGGGTTGACAGGCTGATTTGATCGCCCAAGCTTTCATAGCCTTGGTAGAGTGTAGTGACCTCATGGACAGCTCTAAAGTGTCATAGATTATTGCCTCAGAAGGGGTCCTAGCCACCTGGAAAGTGATAACAAAAGACAGTAAAGACCCTCGGGAGGATGAGCTCCCACCATTATCTGAGAATTTTGAGGAGAAATTTGCTAAGTTGTTGCTCGAGGAAGGGAAAACCATAGAGGACTTTAAGAAACTATTCCTGCCACCTGGCTGTGTTCCTTCCCCAACACCCACTCCCACTCCAACACCTGTTACTGCCCCTCCTTCTGTGCCTGTGCCAATGCTGGCCCCTATATCTGTCCCCACCATTAGTCACGACTCCTACTGAAGGATAAGAATCTTCTCAGACAGCCTCCCCTCCCCTCAGGGGGAGGATGACTGGGAGACCTGGATCGACTATGTTGCCCCCTTGGTACCTGAGTGGCAGTGTGCGGAGGCTGAGAAATGGAAAAGAATCACATAAAATTTGAGGAGCCCTGCCCTTGAAGCCATTAAATTTTTGAGGTCCATGAACCCTGATGCATCTGCTCAGAAGTTCCTATCTGTACTTGAAGACAATTTTGATTCAGACTGCTTCTACTCATTAAAGGGGTCTTATTCAGGTTTGTTTATGGTAATAGTAAGTGACATGGGGAGGGGGGAGGATTTACTAGTACCTGGAATTTCAAGATGTCTTTGGGGGTGGTTACCTATGATAATATATTTCTCCTTTCTGACTGTGGACTGGTTTATGTTATGCAAATGATGTTACTTGTGGTTTTTTTTGAATACATGTGTTGTTACTGTTGCTCTGTACTTGTTGGTTTTTCAATAAAATGTTTGTATACAAAAAAAAGAAGATTTGTTTGGCATGCCCCCGTTAAACCATGCTGCCTTGGATCCTGTAATCCGTTGGACACCAGATAATCTACAATTCTTTCTTTCAGCAGTGCTTCCATTAACTTACCCACCACTGATGTCAGGCTGATGGGCCTGTAGTTTCCCACCTCCTTCCTGCTACCACTTTTGTGACGTGAGACTACCCCTGTCCTTCTCCAGTCTCCCAGTACCATACCAATCTGCAGTGATATGTTAACTAGATCTGTCAGAGGTGCAGCCTGTACTTCCATGAGCTCTGTCTGCACACTTGGATATATCCTGCATCGTCCCATAGTTTTGTCCATGTTCAAGTTTACTAGTAGTTTCTGGGCTTTCTTCTCAGAGATTGGACTTGTATCCGCTTCCCTCCCATCAATGCTCCTGGTGCCTTTTTGAGGTCCCTCCTCTTCCCCTTCCACTGTAAATACTAAAGCCTTATATTACTACTCTCTTCCATTGCTCACATAGCCTGTGTGCGCTAAGGAAGAATGCATATATTTCCCTAGAGGTTCCTAAAATTCACACACATTTTGACAAAGTGTCCAGTAGTTACATACTCCCTACAGTATGGAATACACTTCAAACAATGTTAAAGCTACACACTTTAATCCCATTTATTGCATTCAAACCCTTTATTAAAAAATCAATAATGGCACCTGTCACTGCTGCTAATCCTGTATCCTACACTCCCTGCTTCCTTCCTCTGTCCTACTCCTCTCATACTATGTTATAGACACAAATGATTCCTGTGACTTTGTACTTTGTATAACTTTATTGGCCTGTATTCTCTATTGAATACATTGACACTGATGTCATTTTGTACATATTGTAAATACCATATATTTAGAAATTGCAATTCCTATTACCATATTACATCATGTATCCTCGTTATCTATTTTTGCATTTTGTACTATGCATTGTCTTGTTGGCATTCTGGTAAAAGGGACCTCCTTGCAAATGAGGTTACTCAATGGAATTATCCCTTACAAGAAACTTCAAACTTGAAAGTATTTGTTCAAGATGTTTGCCTTTCCTTGATCCCCCATACTGTCACTCCTTTCCTTTATTTAACTGTACAATCCCTCCCTTAGTCTGCCTTTTCTTGCTAACATATCAAAAACAATATAGCCCCCTTTGATACTCCCTGAACTAGTATTTCCTCAGTTTGCACCTTTGCATGCCTTACTGTTTTGCCTGCCTCTGTTTTCACAGAAACACATCCCTATCCTCGCTTTGATTCTTGTTATATCTTCTGAATGCTACCTTTTTAACCTTTACCTTTTCTATTACCTCTTTTTAGAATATAGCTGTCTCTTCTTTCTTTAACTTTTGCTTATCTCCTTGAGGCACAGATTTGTTGCCTTAAATATGTCCTGTTTTGTTTTGATCCACATTTCCTCCACCCCTCACAGGTTCTTTCCTCCTTTCAGGTCATTCCTGAGACAGTCATCCATCTTAGTAAAATCAGCACTTCTGAAGTCAAGGATCCTCACCATTGTGTGGTTGGATTCTGCAGCTGTTTTTACATTAAATAACTCTGTACAATGGTCATTGGCAACCAGATGACTTCCCATGCTGACATCCACAACACTGTCCCTGTTGGTAATCACTAGATTCAGAATTGCCCAATCATGAGTGGGTTCACTGACTAGTTGCCTGAAGAATGCCCATGCAGGGAATTCAGGATGTTCCTACTTCAAGTTGAAGTTATGGCAGGAAGGATCCAATCTACATATGGCCAGTTGAAGTCACCCACCAGCAACACCTCCCCCTTTTCAGCCATTTTAGCAATTGTTTCTAGTATTTCCTTGTCTAAGTCCTTGCCATGGGCTGAAGGCCTGTTGATCACACCTGTCAGAACATTGGCTCGGTTACCCAAATTATTAAGAAAAAGGACATAGTATTGTGTGAAACACATCAGGTGGGACACAGTTGTTTTCTCTGCTTATGGATTAAATTTTGAAAATTTTGAATTTGGTGGCGTCCCTTTTCAAGAGGTTGTGTGTGCTCAAAACTCATTTTAGTAGTGCTATGGCTGTTTCTGAGCACCATTTTCCCAGTGCACGCTCTCTTTCTGTGGCTCCAGTAATTAAAAATGCATTGCACGCCATTGAAGTGTGATTATATTATACAGTACAGTAACTGATCCACCAATAAAACAGACTGAAAGACAGGGGAAGTACAAAGCAGGCTCAGGTAGCTAGCAAGGGTCTGCAAGGAAGAGGTTAGTTCTCTAGCTTTCTCAGAGATCTTACCTGTTCACTCTGCTACCACAGCAAGGCACCTGAGAATAAAGGAATTCAACCTATGGCTCAGGGAGTGGTGCAAAGGAGAGGGATTTACATGCTTAGGAGACAAGGGAGACACTTGGGAAAGGGAATATCTATATATGAGGGACAAGCTGCATGTGATTCAGGGGGGAGCTAGTGTGCTGAGGGCAAAGTTTCAAGGTTATATAGATGTGGTCCTAGAGAAAGATTTAAAATGAGCAGAGTTTGTAGGCAGTATATTGCAGTGGTTTAAAGCTCTGAGCTGCAAACCTGGAGACCTGGGTTTGAATCCCACTACCCCCACTTTCATACTGTGTAACCCTGGGCAAGTCACTTAACTTCCTTGTGATCTCAGGTCACACCTGTAAACATGCTTCAGCTTAGTTTGTCTCTCCTGGTTAAAAACAAAAAATGGGGGGCGTATGAGTCTAGGGAAGGGAAGGTAGTAGACCAGGTAGAAACTTGCCTTGTTAGCACTTCCTCACAGTAGGGGACAGGGAAGGATAGGAAGGAAAAGGATGGAGAATGAGGGCCATTGGTGGAATGGTTTGTCTCTAAATGCCAGGAGTAAAATGGGAGACTTGGAGGCCATGATGTTGGAAGAGGTGCTGGGCCTGGTTGCCATAACAGAGACATGGTGGATGGAAAAGTCATGATTGGGAAGTGGTTATCCAAGGGTACAGCCTCTTTAGAAGAGACAGAAAGGGGAGAAAGGGGGAGTGACACTTATGTAAAGGAGGGGATAAGGGTGACAGCAGGGAAGGAAAGTCAGGGAATAGCAGAGATCCTCTGGGTCACGTTGGTCAGGAGGACTGGGGAGGCAGTGCAAATGGGAGTGGTCTACAGATCACCAAATCAAGGAAAGTAGGTGGATAAGGAGTTGATGCAGGAGGTGGAAAGGATGGCCAGCAAATGGGAACTTATACTGGTAGGGGACTTTAATCTCCCTGATGTGGACTGGAGTATCCCATCAGCTGCATCGACAAAGAGTTGGGAGATACTGGAATCCCTACAAGAAGCCCTCCTATAATAACTAGTCAGAGAGCCTATGGGGGGGCTACTCGGGACTTAATATTGTCCAATAAGGACAGTAATGAAGTGTTCTCAGTGATGGAAAATCTTGGAGCAAGTGACCACAAAGTAATAATATTTAGACTTAGGACAGGGAGGGAGGAGAGGATAACTGCCACTAGGGTACTGGACTTCTGGTGGGTGGATTTTAACTGACTGAGGGAGATTTTCAGGGGTGAGATGGAAGGCAAAGAAATGCTGAGAGATGTAGAGGAACTGTGGGGGGCACAAAAGGGTGAGATTTTGAAAGCCATGGACCAGTGCATTAGACAGGTAAGCAAGGGCAAATGGGGAAAGAGGCTTATTTGGTTCTTGAGAGAGGTGTCAAGGGCAATGGGGGGGGGAAGAAGGCTTTCACTGAATATAAAAGGACACAAGGAAGAGTGGACATGGAGTAATACTGAAAAAAAGCTATGGAGGCAGGACAGATAATCAGGAAGGCAAAGGCAGAAATGGAGGAGTGGATAGCTGGGGGGCAAACAGGGGGGACAGAAAGTTCTTCCGATATATCAGTGAGAGAAGAAAGAATAGGCAGGGCATAATGAGACTGAAGGGGAGGGGGCTATGAAGGAGACAGACTTGGAAAGAGCTGACTTGCTAAATGGATACTTTATCTCAGTTTTCACCATAGAAAAGGAAGGGAAGGGACCAGAGCTGTTTATTTATTTATTTATTTAAGAGATTTACCAGGAAGGCATGCTGAGCTGAGTACCGCTCGATTCCAGATGCTCCCTGGGGTTAAGGGGTTACAGTGGAACATGATACAATCAGAACAAACATACATAATGGCCCAGATATTCAAACAGCGCTCAAAAGTAGCGCAACAGCAGGAGCAAGCACAAACCAGTTGCGCAAATGCGCAACAGGTGCGATATTCAAACATGGAGCAGAGCAAATTGCGCAAGCAACCAACATCTGAATATCGCACATACTGTGCCATTGCGCAACCAGGAAGGAGAAGCTGAGCCAAAATGTTGCGCCATGGCGCAACCAGGGAAGCTCAGCTGAGCATTCCAGAGCTGCCATAGCGCAAGCACAGCCCTCCCCCCAGAGCAATGGAACTGCACATCCAGGGAGGCAGGCTGGGATCCACCGCCAGCCATGCCACACATGGGCACAGGAACACACTGCAGAACCCACACGACACCTGCACACCCCAAGCACAGCATCACTGGAGGTGGGACGGATGATCAACGTGCCCATGGAGACAAGCCAACAATGCATAGCAGAGCCCTGACACCCCAGCACAACCACTGGCAGGCGGAGAGTGCCACACACAAGGGGTTGACAACCACAGTGCACATCAGCCCCCCGTATGCACAGCACACCCTGCACTGTGACCCCAAGACACCACCCATGTGCAGTGACTGGCACTGCAGGAAACCATGCAGTTCCCCCAGCACACGTCAGCCCCGTGCAGCACAGAAGCATACAAGCCAGATACACCCTGTGCACCCAGCAGTGGGTGGCAGCAGATGGCAAGACCAACAGAAAGTCACTGCCATGCCGGAGATACCTCCCCAAGCACACGCACACACACACACACACACACACACACACACACACACACACACACACACACACACACACACACACACACACCCAGGACCATACCACCCCAGATGGCATGTACACCACTGCAACTGAGCACCCATAGCAAGCTGCAAATCAGAGACCAACACAGTATTCATATCAAAATATAAATGTATTTTTAAAATTTCAAATAGTAAATACAACAATAAACAACAACTATTTACAAGGGGGGGCGGGTACAAGATAGGCGTGTTCAAGGGGTAGGGATGAACAACTTGGAGAGGGAAGGCAGGGTGGTAGGGATGGGAGAAGTGGGAAAGGTATTGTGTCCTAAGGCCCAGCTGGCTGGTTATTCTGCGCCTGGTTCTGCTCTCCCCTGTGACACCTCCTCCGCAGGCCATGTCGCCTAATGAACTCCAGGATGGCCTAGGTTTCAAGGGACACCTGTGTCAGGCCCCGAATGCCTCGATCTATCCTCCGGAGAACTTCAAGGCCTAGGAAAATGGGAACACAGTCAATGGCTGTGACTGACCACAACCCTAAACACCACCCAACCTGCAAGCCATATAGCCCAATGTCCCGCACCTGTGATGGCATGCACCCACCCACAGTGAACATGCACATGGCCATCACAAACAGGTGGCACCAGCTATGTGCACCACTGCACACACACACTGCCCATGTCCATCACAGCACAAACAAGGCTGGCAAGTGATGTGGCAATGTGGTGTGATGCCAGTTACACAGCTATGTGCCCAGTGCATGCCTGGACCACCAGTGACGCATACACAGGCGTGCTGTGATACTGCACAGTGATGCATGTCACCTGTGTTGTGCATACATACATGGATACATAGACAATGTCGGCAGATAAGGGCCTATGTGCCACCCAGTCTGGCCATTTGACCTTGTAAGTTCACTCTGTTTTCCTATGTCTGTTGCACCTTACCCCTGACCTCCAGAATTCCTTTATGGCTATCCTGTGCATTCTTAAATCCCGTGACCAAGTCAGCCCCCACCACTTCCTCTGGCAGGGTGTTCCACTTGTCCACCACCCGTTCTGTGAAGAAATTCTTTCTCATGTTTCCTCTGAATCGTCCCCTCAACTTCATCCCATGCCTCTAGTCCTGAACATCTTTTACGGCAAAAATAGTGTTTCCTGCCTCTGTTCCCCCTGTAAGATGCCTTGTGTCTCCCATCATAGCCCCTCTCCTCCTCTCCTCAGGGAGTACATATTCAGTTCCTCCAACCTGTCTTCATAGGACTTGTGATGCAATCCATGCACCATCCGTGTTGCCCTCCTCTGAACCCTCTCTACCCAGTCCATGTCCATACGTAGGTATGGTCTCCAGAACATACACTGTACTCCAGGTGGGGCCTCACCAGTGTCTTGTATGTGGAATTATGACCTCCCCTTTCCTCAGCATGGTTGTGTTGTGCATGGCTGGTGGTCTTGCCCCCCAGCATGCAATAGCATCCATGAAGTAATGATACTCACACTCCTCCAGCAGCTGGCTCTGCAGCTGCTGCTGCTACTAGAGCTAACACCCCAGTGCAGGGCCCCTGGCATAGCCCACATCACCGTCACCCTCGTCCTCTCAGATTCGGCCTCTGGGAGACATATGTTGAGACAAACATCAGTGTGACTCAAAGCAGAGTACCCCCTGCCCCAGTGAGAGTGCCTGCCACACAGCCAACCATCCATCGCTCAGCTGCACACTGACAGCCAACGTGTCGAGCAGCACTATGCACAACCACCCAGCACACACACACCTCTACAGAATATAGGTGAATAGATGGTACACTCACCTGGCCTGGGCACTCGCCCGCCCGTAACCGCGACCGCAGCGCGACAGTTCTGGCTCCCTCATCACGAGTCCTGTGCGGTGCGGCACTGCTCAACAGAACCGGCCCAGTCCAGTGACCTCCACCAGGTCAGTGGCCACTTGCTGCCACAGATGATCCTGGCAACGGTGAGCGCCTCACCGCCATGCCATCATAGTGTGTGGCTCAACTAGGGCCACCAGGTTGGCCACTTCAATCTGGCTCACGGACACCGCCCTCCTCTAGCCATAGCACCAAGTGTACAGCAGGCAATATGGTGCCCGCTGCCCGTAACCCCACATGGAATGTTGCGAAGCACAGACCACCGCTCAGCTCCAATCGCGCTGTTCGAACAGCGCCCATCATCCACATGGCGCTGTCACCAGACAGCGCAATAGGCGTACACATGGCGCCAGCAGCGCCAGGGGTCAGAGGGCATACACAAGGTCATGGCAATGACGCCAAGACTACGCTACAGCGCCACACGGATGTATAGGCATCCTGCGTGACTGCCAAGCTGTGCACCAGTGCCACAGTGGACTATCGCGGTAGTGCCACAGGCGCCACCTGGAGTGCCCAGTGCTGTAGCGCCACTGGCACAATGGTGGCCGCAGCGCCTGAATAAGCCTCTCGGCGCTCGAGCAGGTCTGCAGCACGATAGGCGCATCGTAAGCTGTCTGGGCATGCGCTGATGCGGTGTAGCACACAGCCACAAACCTGCGCCATTGGCTCAGCGGACCTTCCGTGTGCAAAGCGCCGTCACAGCCGATATTCAACCGACATATGAAAATCATTCGATCAGCCATTCATAGGGCGCGGTGGCGCGATTAGCATGTCATTATAGTTGCGACACACCTCATTTGCATGTGTTGCGCTATAAAAAATGCGACAGTGGGTTATGCTAGCCAGATTGGTTGTGCAGGTGAGAGGAGTTACATGCTGTGTGATGCTCAGGACAATGCTCATGGGTGGAGGATGATAAAGGCTGAGGGGCTGAGCATGAAAAGGGCACTTAGAAGGGACAAGGGCACCCTTTCTATCGAGTATCTGCCATGCGGAGAGGAAGCGTGGGTGCTTCCGCCCCGGGCTGGCAGCTATGCTCATGGAAATGCTGTTGACTGCACAGTGACAGGTGTCCACTTCACCATACAGATCACCATGACTGACCAGAGCCAAGCTGAGGGTGTGGACGGGCGTAGGAGGAGGCCAGAACTTCACCGCGGCAGAGGCAGGCCCTCTTCCAGGCCTACCTGGAGGATGAGCCACTGTGGGTGGATGGAGGGCACCCCTCAGGAGCGATGCCCGGCTGCATGGGAGGGTAGCTCGGGCGCGTCAACCTGCCACCGGAAGCCACGAGCGCTCCATGCAGAATACCATGAAAGAAGATGGGGACTTGACCCGCGCAGGAGGCTGAAAGGAGATGGTGGCAGCCTTCAGGGGACGCGTGCTGCTTTGGTGAGAGCCCTGGTGGTGCAACTGACCCCTACAGGAGACACTGGTCGCAGCCATGCAGCTGAGTGCCATTCTTGGGCGTACCAGGAGGAGAGTTCAGACAGGTGGAAGCCCATCACTGCACGGTATGACATGGTGGTGTTGTTGGGGGAGGCTGTTGTCCACATGCACTCACGTACCTCTCTTTCTGTTACAGATCCTGTTCATCTTCAGAAGATGGTGGTGGTGGTGGGTCCAGACAGTGATGCAGACCTGCTGGACGTGGAGGAGGACCATCCTCGCCACCAGCCTGCAGGCACTGCAGCAAGCATGCGCTGGGCCAACAACTCAGTGTCAGTGATCCGGGTGCAGGGGTGCACAGCCTGTGTCTCAGCAGTCTGGCATGCGGTATGCCAGCATGCTGTGCCTATGTGATGGCACGCACCTGCACCATTGATGATAGCAGGCCTGCAATGGGCAGTGATAGTATGTGTCCATGACGAGACACATGGCAGGCCAGCACGTGCCCCTGGGCCTTCCTGGTTCACACCTGTGTACCAGCATGCTGGCACAGTCCCAGGCTGTGCCTGTCGACACAGTGGGCAGCACCGGTGAACTGTGCAGGTGTCTGGCACTGTTGTCCTCGCAGGTGGAACAGGTGGACCTGGGGGCTCAGCAGTTGGAGGGGCTGCAGCAGCAGTCACACCAGGTCTGGGGGTACAGTGTCAAGCAGTGGCACATGTCCCCACCCTTGATCCGCCCATACCTGGTCTGGCAAACAGCGCCCACCTCAGGGGTGCTGTGCACCAGAACCGTCCCAGGGGTCACAGTACATTGGGGCTGGTACCCATTGGATCGCTTACCACCGCCTGCTGGGACTCGGTACAGCTGCAGGGTGGAGTTACAAGGTCCATGGAGGCACTGTCTGTGTCCGTGGAGCGGCATAGCAAGGTGTGCTCGGGGACTGAGCTGAGCTGGTCACTATGTGGATGGATGTGACCGCTGCCATTGACAGGCTGGCCCAGGCAGTGGCTCTCTGTAGCAGACGCATTAGCCACACTGTCAGGTGCCCTGTACCACACACCCCACACAGTCACGCTCTCACACTCCCGTTCCTGGCACCGTGCGACACCAGGCCTGTCGATGCGGGTTCTGCTGTGGGCATCCCAAGCACCCCTGGTGCAAGTTTGTTTGGAAGGATGCAGACCTGTATAGGCCAAGGTCGCGTTCGCCCAGTGGGACACCTGGTGGTGCAACAGCGCCACCCCATGACCCCTGCTCAGGCCTGCCAGGCTGCTGGGCCACACCGGGGCTGCACACGCATCCATGGTGGCTGTGGGACAGTGTTACCTGACTGAGCTGTCTCCCCAGTGCGGGCCCTGTCTGGTGCTGCCTGTGCAATGTAAGTCATGGTGGGCAGTGCACTGCTGGGTGCTCTGGCCTCTCACCATGCGACACCGGACCACCTGCACACTCTCCCAACTGCTGTCCACAGGTGCGTGCGCAGTGGCTGCATTGCTGTACACCAAGGCAGGTGTGAGCCCCACACAACGCACTTGTACGGTACAGGTGGTGGGGTGGTCGGCAGCGTGTGTTGGCAATGCTCGCCTGCAGTGCTGTGCCATGCCCATGTACGCCGCCTGGTGTGTGTTGTGTGTGTCATATGAGAACTCACCCCTCTGATGGTGTGTTGGTATACCTGAACCTTCAACTCCCTAACCCCATGCACGGTATCCCCATGTGCCCTGTGCTCGCGCGATGGACAGTGTTGCCTGCATGTCCCCTTGACTTACCTGTGTTGGGCGTTTCTGCAATGGTGTCCCGGTGCAGCTGGGTCTGCTGTCAATCGGAGTCCTCCGTCCAAGGGGCTGTCATCACCAACATCACGCGCGCCACTGGTATCCCATCGCTGTTCCCCGGACCGTATGGTCCTACGGTCTTTGGCCAGTGAGGATGCACAGGCCAGGAATATCCCACGGCCTTGGGGCTGATTAGGGTCGACCGAGGTGTCCAGGCACCGAAGGCTGAGCATCCCAAACACCCACTCTATGATGGACGCGGCTACGGCATGTGCCTCATTGAAGCATAGCTACGCTGGGGTCATGGGTGTCGGGTACGGCAGTGAGCAGCCAGGGACAGAGTGGGTATCCGCAGTCACCTGTGTGGAGATAGATCAGTGGCATGTCAGGTCCATATTGCCACATCCTGTACCACTACCACGGAACCTTGTATTCCACACTGCCCAGAGTTTGCATTCCATTCATGTACTCACCACTAAGATGACCCGTGGGATGTCCCCATTCGAATTGATGGAGTGCAGACTGGTGCCAGGCTTAGCATCATGGCCTGCTAGGGTGTGTGGCACATATATTTATAATGCCTCAGGCAACACACCCACCTGGCAGTTGACACTGGAAAACCCTTCCGTCTCCGGCATGCCTGGCCGCGGGCCAGGTGGCACGGATGGCCATGCGCAGCCCAGGCCCCTAGCATGCCAGCAGGTGCCACCCTGGAACTCCTGCATGTTTTTGTGCCCAGCGGTGCAGGGAAATGGATGTACTCAACAGCATGAGGCAGCAGTGTGCTGAGGTGGGTGAGGATCGTGACGTGGCCGATGTGTAATGCCTGGTGTCCCCGTTGGCCCCTGGAAGGTGCCCGTGGTGAGCAGGCACATGCAGGCTGTCACCTGATTCCACGGACAGAGCGTGACTTCGTCGTGAGGGTGCCTGCATCATCACTGCACAGTGCAGAGCCGCCCCAGCATTGTTCTGTCCAGGAGGCACCGCCCACAATCTCGACGCCTGTGTACAGCTCGGGCTGATGCGGCACGATACCACCCGTCGGGGCATACCAGGCCCCTCGCGCGCCACGTCCCCTGCAGCATGGTGTCTCACCCCCTCATTACAGCTTCCATGAGGAAGCTGGCACCTCCATCTACTGCTGCCCCCCCGGCTACTGTTCTGTGTGACCCGCTGCCCCCACTGCTGCTTCCACTGCACCGGCACCCCCCACTGGCCTCTCTGTCCTCCTGGACCCACTGTCCCTCTCTGCCCTTCTAGCTCCTGTCTCTCTCTCTCTCTCTCTCTCTCTCCCAGTTTGCGGCCTGCTAGGGTTCTTGCGCCCTTCCTTGAGCCTTTTATTTTGGCTCAATTCTGCTACTCGTAACTTCGGCTGAGCACTCTTGCGCATTAGCATGAAGTGTTCGAATGTCGCGTGCGCACTTTATACATGGACCCGACCCCTTCGGTTGCGCATGCCTTTATTTCCATTGCTCTGTTGCTCAGCATGTTTTGGTGCAATGGCCCCTTCTGAATATCGCAGAATGGCGCATTTTTGGAGTTGCGCATGGCGCAACCCTTTTGAATATCTGGGCCAATGTGTTAAGAACAAAACAGTGGTTTACATACATAATGTGAATAGAACAACTGAAGGTAAGCAGTTGTAGTACAGTAGCATAGGTACAAACATTTTTTTTTTACATTTCATACAAGGACCCAGACAGACAATGGAGAACCAGACTGGTGCTATCACTGGACGGATTCGGATTCGGGAGTGAGGGGGTGCTAGGGAGGGTTACAGGTGCAGGTGGTAGAGAAGTGTGTTTTGAGAAGGGCATTTAGTTGGGGAGTACTTGTGGAGTGCCTAATGTCGGCTACCAGGGAATTCCATAATTTTGGCAACCTAAAGCTGAAAGCAGCCTGACCGGACTGGGTGGATCTGTGTGGAATGTGCAGGAGCCTGGCGTCGATGTTACGGAGTGTGTAGGTAGGTGGGGGTAAGGCAATTAGGGAGGATGACAGGTAGGAAGGGAGTGACTGTGACCAGAACTTGGCTGCGGTTCTAGTGCAGTGGAGCAATCTTCTGTTGTGTAGAGAGGGGAGGTCCAACGATTGGTAGAGGGCAAAGTGGTGGGTGTTGGGAGGATGGTCCAGTGAGACTCGGCAGAAGGAGTTAAATAGGGGGTCGAGCCTAGCTAGATAAGTTTGTGGGGCAGCACAGTAGACAATATCACCATAATCAATAATAGGAAGGATCATTTTTTGGACTATTGCTTGCCTGGTTGGCAGGGGTATGCAATTTTTGTTCCAGTAGAGGGCTCCCAACATGGGATGCAGTTTTTTGTGTATAGCATCAATGTGAGCTGAGACGTCAAGATGTTGATCTAACCAGACACCTAGATATTCTTAAGAGGTGCAGGCCTCAAGAGGGGAGCTGTCCAGAGTGTAAAAAGTAGGTGGTGCAGTAAGCCGGGTTAGTTTGGGCCGAGAGCCAAAGGTGAGGGAGACCTTTTTTTTGGAGTTTAGGAATAGTTGGTTTGAGATGAACCAATGTTGGACGGAGTCGAAATCCTTCTGTAGGCAGGCGAACACTACACTAGAGGATGGGCCAGAGGCAAACAACTCCATATTGTCTGCGTACATGTGGATGGCCATATGTGGGCAGGCTGCAGGCAGGTCATTGAGAAAAATAGAGAATAACAGTGGGCTGAGAACCGACCCTTGGGGGACACCGCTGGTGACTGGGAGTGAGGTGGATGTAGCCGAACCATTGTGGATGGATTGGGACCTGTCGGCCAGGTATGAGTGGAACCAGTTATCTGTAGTTTCCGACAGACCAGCTTGAGCGAGTTTTGCCAGTAACAGGGGGTGGGAGACGGTGTCGAAAGCTTTAGCCAGGTCTATAAAGATGGCAGCTGTTATTTCCCCTTTGTCCATACCCGTGAGGATGCCGTTTGTTAGATGGAGGAGGGAGATGGTGGTGGAGTGATTTTTTCTGAAGCCAGCTTGGTAGGGGGTGAAGAATGATATGGTCTCAAAATAGTGGTGGAGTTAGGAGAGGACAAGGCGCTCTTGAATTTTGGCTAGGATGGGGAGCAGGGATATAGGGCGATAGTTAGATGGTGAGGAGAGGTCCCCTCCTTTGGGAAGGGGATTGACTGTGGCTTGTTTCCATAGGTTGGGGACTGCCCTGAGTTTAAATGACAGGTTGAAAAGCAAGGTTAGGGGGTGGGCTATGGCAGGTGCTGAGAGCAGGAGCATTTTGGAATCAAGGCCAGAAGGACATTTACCTTTGGCTGGGTTGAGAGACTTCAGTATGTTTAGCACCTGACCAGAAGAGACTGGGCAAAGGGAGAAAGAGGCCGAGGAGGGTATGATAGGGGGAGAAGTGGGCGGGGGATGGGGAAGGGAGGAGAGAAGGGATGAGGCAGTGGAGGAGAAATAAGAATTAAATTAGGCGGCTACCAAGCTGGGATCCATGATGTTATTCCCTGCAATGTTAAGTGAGGGGGTAGGAGGTTGGGCCAGAGGGGAAAGAAGGGATTTTATTGACTTCCAAAATTGAGTAGGGTGAGCGAAGTTGTTATTGAACGCGATTTTAAAGTAATTTGATTTGGCTTGTCAAATGAGCCTTGTGCAGGCGTTTCTTAGTGACCGGTAGTGTTGCTGAGCCGTTTGACCACCTGTGGCCTTAAAAGATTTCCAGGTGTGGTCTCTGGCTCGTAGTTGTTGCATAAGGTTAGTTGTTCCCCAAGGTAAATGGGATCCTCTTACTCGGGATCTTCTGAGTGGAGCATGGTGGTCCCAGATAGTGAGGAAGTTAGTGGTGAAATATTTCAGGGCATCGTCCATGGAGGTGGCCCTGGGGATGAAAGACCAGTCAATGCTGGTGAGGTTGTTTAGGAGAGCTGGCAGATCAAGGGACTTATAAACTCTTTTGAGAAGTGTGCAGGGTGGGGGGCCATGGGTCTGAAGATTTTACGCACCATATAAATCATAAGGTGGTCACGAAGGGAGTCAGGAAGTAGGCCAGCTTGAATGATCCGATGAGGGTGGGTGGTTAGCGCCCAATCCAAGAGTGTGTGTTTGTTGGATTTATGGTTTAGGCGGGTGGGTTCAACTATTTGCTGGGACAAATTTAGGGTATTTATTTGGTGACGCGATTTGGAGGCTGCGCTGTCTAGCCAGTTCTGATTGAAATCCCCAAGTATGTGAAGTTTGCTGCCCTCCGTAAGGGACCTCAGGTTGCCAAGATGGTCAAGAATGCTACCCAGTGGAGTTTCTGGTGGGCAGTAAGACCCCGCAATGTATACTGGGATGGAATGGGGCAGTGTGATTTTGATTAGGAGGGAATCTATAGATTGTATGGGGGCTGTCAAGGTGATTATGGAAAATTGAAGAGTTGAGGAGATGTACATGGCAGTGCCACCACCCTTCTTTCTGCCATGTCTATCCTGGCGGATTAGGGAGAAACCAGGTATTGAGAATTCAACATCCCAGTTGTGTGGCTTCAGCCAGGATTCAGTGATGATTAGAATGTCAGGGCAAAGGGTAAGGACCGTGGTTTGTAAGGCAGCAATTTTGTTTAGGATGCTGCATATGTTTAGGTGGACAATCTTAAGACCTTTAGGGAGGTGCATAGCTGTTGTGGGGGGTTGAGCAACTTTGGTTGAGGTGGTCCTGGGTTGCGTTCAGTGTCCCCGGCTATAAGAAGAAGGAGAGCCAGGGAGTGTCTTAGTAGGTGCAAGGGCTTTGGAGTTGTCTAGCATCTAGCGGAATGATTTAGAGTACGTAAGGTTGACATAGGGTCTGTGTAGAGGGAGATATATAGAGCAGGCAAATCCACAATGAAAGAGGCTGGGATGATAGAAGCCCCCAGGGACCAGTTATTCCAAGGGGACTTGTTGTGGTCCACTAGTGCTGTGGAGGAGTGGGGGGTGGTTTGGTGACTGTAGGGAGAAGTGGCCATGGCTCAGGCAGAGTAGGATGGGTTGACAGTGGAAGGGAGGATAAGGTGAGGCAGAGCATAATGATTGTATGTGTGACAAACTGCATTATTGAAAAAAAACATTTTTTTTTTTGTTTTTTGTTTTTGTATTACTTACACAGTAGTAGATAGAGAATTGCTCTGTGGTGGCCACTAGTGGCTGACTAGTATAAGGAGCTAATGGTAAAGTGGGCTGATTGGTTTAGCAGCTCATGAGGACAGTACTATATAAGGAGGAGCCCACCAAGGGTGGTGGTGGGGGCGGTGGGGAGCCTGCGCATAGCACAGGTGGGGCAAGAGCTCCCTGAGAGCAGCTGTGACCTGGGAATCGCTACCTGGTGGCTTCTGCAGCTCCGTTGTCCACTGGGGAGATTCGGTGGCTGTGGGGAGGGCTTTTGAGCAGCTAACCCTCATGACAGCACTGCGGGGGGGACAGAAAAGGCAGCTGTTAAATACAGGTAGGTAGGTAGGTAGGGAGGAGGAGGAGCTAGATTACTTCCATGCAGCACTTGCACAATACAAGAATTTAACAGAATTAACACAAAAGCATTGAAATACAGGCTGAAAATGCAAAGTGATTCGGCTTGCTTTAAACAGACAAAAATGCACGGCGCCTTCGACGGGTAGGAGATCTTACACTGGTTACTTTACAGAGATAATTAGCGTAGAAGCAGTACAGCTCGGTTCCCCGGGTGAAATAATGCCTGATTTTAGAGTGTGATGTTAGTGTAGCTCTATCCCTTAATATTTTAGCTCTTTACCAGTATAAGGTGCACAGCAGTAAAGCTCTGAAACCCCTTAGGTGTAGCAGTTCTTTGAATACTGTGCAGGCTGTACAGCTTGGTTCCTCTTACAGTCCTGAGCTGTATGGCACTTTACCCTTGAAATTCAGTTTTAACTCTTTTTGGGTTACAATTTGGGTTACAATTTGGGCAGCTTTGGAGGCAAAGTGCTGTTGGAACAAACAAGCAGCAGCTCCGCTCCACTGAGAGGGAATACAAGGCAGAGACAGCACATTAAGCTGGGGAAAAAAGGCACTCAAGTTTAAAATTCTGTGGCGCAGCTCCCTGAGAGCAGCTGTGATCTGGGAATCGCTACCTGGTGGCTTCTGCAGCTCCGTTGTCCGTGGGGGGAGATTCAGTGGCTGTGGGGAAGGCTTTTGAGCAGCTAGCCCTCGCGATCGCACTGGTGGCTTCTGCAGCTCTGTTGTCCGTGGGTGAGATTCAGTGGCTGTGGGGAGGGCTTTTGAGCAGCTAGCCCTCACGACTGCACTGGTGGCTTCTGCAGCTCCGTTGTCCATGGGGGAGATTCGGTGGCTGTGGGGAGGGCTTTTGAGCAGCTAGCCCTCGCGACCGCACTCCAAAGCCAGAATTCAGGCTGCCAAAGAAACCAAGATTAAGCAGCCCGAATAGCGTAACATGTCAGATGTTGTGATGTTCCTGTGCTTCAGAGGAGATGCAGATCTTTCGGCGAGCCCGGCTTCTAAGCTATAGGGGAGGAGTATGGAGACCAAGGGAGTGGACACTAGTCCATTCAAGGAGAGCAGGATTTTGGAAGAGTTGGGTAAAATAAGGGTGGATAAGGCTATGGGTCCAGATGCCCTGCAACACCAGGGTGCTCAGGGAGCTTAAGGAGGAATTAGTTGCACCATTAACAAGGCTGTTTAATGCATCTTTGAATACAGGGAAGGTTCCAGTAGACTGGAAGAAGGCTGACGTGGTACCTTTACACAAGGGTGGAGGCAGAGAGGAGCCAGGTAACTACCATCCAGTCAGTCTCACCTCAGTGGTAGGTAAGATAATGGAGGTCCTCCTGAAAGAAAGGATAGTTAAATACCTAGAAGACAGGGGGTCTTCAGGATGACAGACAACACAGGTTCATGAGGGGAAGGTCATGCCAGACCTACCTGATCAAATTTTTGATTGGGTAATGAGGGTGGCGATCGAGGGGGTGGATGTGGCCTGTCTGGATTTCATCAAGGCCTTTGACACCATCTCACATGGGAGACTAGTGAGCAAATTGGAAAGCCTGGGATTGGGGAAGAAAATAACAAACTGGGTAAAAGATTAGCTTGGGGACAGAAGCCAAAAGGTGGTTGTGAATGGGGTGCATTCTATAGAGAAACAGGTGATGAGTGGGGTAACTCAGTGGTCTGTACTGGGTCCAATTCTTTTTAATATTTATATAGGGGATATTGGGAAGGACCTTGAACAGGATGGTGTGCCTATTTGTGGACAATACAAAAATCTGCAATAAGGTGGACACACCAAGGGGGACGCAGAATATGAGAGATGATCTGAGAAAGCTGGAGAAGTGGTCAGAGAGGTGACAACTGAGTTTTAATGCAAAAAAATGAAGAATAATGCATATTGGGTACAGGAACCAGGAGGCCATATACACACTAGGAGGGAAGGCAGTACTGGTAATGGAGCAGGAGAGGGACCTGGGGGTTATAATTTCGGACAACCTAAAGCAAGCAAACCAGTGCAACAAGGCAGTGGGAAAAGAAAATGGAATGCTGGCCTGTATTGGGAGGATGATTACAACCAGGAGAAGGGGAGTGATAATGCCTCTATACAGGTCCATGGTTCTGTCATACCTTGAGTATGGTGTACAGTTCTGGAGACCATATCAGAAGGGATGTATAGAAAAAGTAGAGAGGGTCCAGAGAAGGGCAACCAAAATGGTGCATGCCATGCATCAGAAGACATATGAAGAGTGGATGGAGGAGCTAAATCTACTGGAAACAAGGAGAGAGAGAGAGAGAGAGAGAGAGAAAGGAGATATGACAGAAACTTTTAAATACCTAAAAGGGATAAGCAGGGTGGCAGAAGGGAGCATCTTCAAGAGAAAGGAGAATCTGAAGACTAGGGGGCACAGCTTAAAGCTGGAGGGTTGGCAATTCAGAGGCAATAGGAAGGGTGGTGGGCCCATGGAATGGACTGCTGTAGTAGATGGTGGATACGAAAACAGCAGGAGAGTTCAAGAAGTCATGGGACAAATACATGGGTATCAGTAAGAAATGGAAACAGAAGTTCCCGGAATCACAAAAGGAAGATGGAAACCAAGGATGGGGCAATGGGGGGGGGGTAGCATGGGGAAAATATGACTGGGGTGGGAAAGGGGCAGGCTGGATGGGCTGCTGTGGTCCTTTTCTGACATCAGATTTCTATGTTTCTATGTTCCTAAGGAGCTGTGAGTGAAAAAAAGCAGGATAGGTTGAAATAAATTATCAATGAAAAGGCAAAGATACTGAACAAATACTTTTGTTTAGTATTCACAAAAGAAGAGGAGGGGGATGTACTAAATCAAACAATAAAAGCACTCTGGATAGGTGGTCAATACCAGTCCAGTCACAAAAGAAAGGGTCCTGAAAGAATGCCTAAAACTCAAGGTGGACAAGGCAATGGGGCCTGACGGGATTTGCCCCATCATTCTAAAATAACTAAGGGGAGAACTAGTGACACAACTGACTACCATTTTTAACAAATCATGAGAGGATGGTGTGGTACCTGAGGAATGGAGGAAAGTGGATGTGATTCCCCTTCACAGAAGTGGGAGCAAGGCAGAGGCAGGAAACTACAGACCTGTTATTTTGACTTTAATGGTAGTGAAAATGATGGAATCACTTATGAAAGAAAGAATTGTTGAGTATCTAGTGGCTAGCGGGGCATAGGACCCAAGGCAGCATGGATTCACAGTGGGAAGTTCATGTCAGGCGAATCTAATAGATACCAACGTAGTAAACTGGGGTAGGGTTGTGGACATGGCCCACCTAGAATTTAGCAAGGCATCTGACACAATCCCACACAAAAGATTAATAAACAAGTTAGGCTGCCTGGAAGCAGGTCCCAGGGAGGTAGCCTGGGTAAAAAATTGGCTGGACAACAGGACATAGAGGGTAATAGTAAATGGAGTCCACTCCAAAAAAAGGGGGGTTACTCACAGGGTACCGCAGGGTTCAGTAGTGGGACCAGTCCTCTTTAATGTCTTTATAAGTGACATTGCAGAGGAATTGGAAGGAAAAGTATGCCTCTTTGCATATGACACAAAGATCTGCAACAGGGTTGATACACGAGGAGGGGAGGTGGAAAGGATGAGAAGGGACTTGGCAAGGTTGGAGGAATGCTCAAAAGTATGGCAGCTTAGAATCAATGCAAAAAAGTGCAAAGTAATGCACCTGGAAAACAAAAACCCAGGGAAGGAGTACATAATGGGGGGTCACTAACAACAACAAAAAGAGGTTCCTCACCTGGTCCTGATAATATCACAGGAGATATTCTTTTCATCATGAAACAATATATTGATTTACCATTAAAACTAATATTTGAAAAAAGTTTAAGCATAGGAATGGTGCCTTCTGATTGGAAAAAAGCTAATGTTCTCCCATTATACAAAAATAAAAAGGAAATAAAAACTTAATGGAACATTATCATCCAATAAGTCTGACACCCATTATTTGTAAAATATTCGAAAGAATTATTAAAGAAAATTTAACAGAATACATAACTATATTAGATTCAAGTCAACGTGGTTTTGTAAAAGGGCATTCATGCACTACTAATCTTGTGAGTTTTTACGATTACATCAGTTTGAACTTGAATAAAAAAAGCCTTGCGATGTCATTTTTTTGGACTTTTGTAAGGCATTTGACTGCCCCTCATTTGGCATCATTACAAAAATTACAAATATGTAACATCAATCCTTTATATTCACAATGGATAGCAAATTAGTTAGATAATAGAAGTCAAAGGGTGATCATTGATGGTCACAGATCTTCATGGATCAAAGTTCTAAGCGGTGTTCTTCAAGGATCAGTGCTAGCTCCTGTTATTTTTCAAATATTTATTTTGGATTTGTCAGAAAATATTCAAAGTAAAATAATAAAATATGCAGATGACTGTAAGAGTACACATATTTGAAGGATGGAAGAGGATTCAGAAATTATTCAAAAGGATTTAAATTTGTTAGAAAACTGGTCTATTAAATGGAATTTGAAATAATTAAATACATTAAAATGTAGTGTCCTTCATTTTGGGAAACAAAATAAAAAAGACAATACTTCCTTTATAATGATACTAGTTTAGAAAAAGATAATGAAAAAGATCTTGGCATTAATGTTGATATGGGTCTTACTTTTGACACACATATTACTCAAGTTATTGCTAAAGCAAACTCTATATGGTGGGCAATTAGACATAATTTTACCACTAGAGATCCATCTAGACTTTTTTTCATTATATCAAGTTTATGATAGGCCTCATTTTGAATTTGTGTCTCAGTTGTGGAGTCCCTATAAGTGTTTGGATATAGGAAGATTGGAAAAAGTTCAGCATAGGATAACAAAGTATTTTCTTAACTATAAATCCCTAACATAAAGTGAAAGACTTGATGTTTTAAATTTTATGTCTCTGGAGCAGAGGTGTCTTAGGGGAGACCTACTGTTTGCAAGAGACATTATTATGGATGCATCATTAATGACCGAATGTGGATAAGAATTTAAACAAATAATAGTAAACACCCGAGGACATCCACTTCAGCTTATGAGAAAAAAATTTAGCACAAAGAAAAGAGCTCATTTCTTTTCTCATAGAATAATTGGATTATGGAATAAATTACCTTTATCAGTTGTTATAGCTGAAAGTAAGATCAGTTTTAAAAACAGACTGGGTATTTTTCTTCAAGGTGTAAATTGAAATGTTGATTCTGAGTTTTCCTGTTATATGTAAGTTTAGGAGTTATATGGGCCTTGAGCTTTTTACTCCTTTTTCATCCTTAGTATGATCCTCAGTATGAAATGGACCTGGGGGTAGTCATATCAGATGACCTAAAGGTAGGCAGACAATGTGAGAAGACAGTAAGGAGGGCTGAGAGATACTGGGATGCATAGGGAAAGCCATCACCACTAGAAAAAAAGGAGTTGTCATCCCTCTGTACAGACAGATGGTGAGACACCATCTGGAGTGCTGCGTGTAGTTCTGGAGACCCCTTTTCCTCAAGGATAAACTGCTCCACAAACAGGCACTCCAGAAAGACATGGATTCAAATCTGTAGATTCAAAAAAAGTATTTATTCAGCCAATGCCGATAATTCAGTCATTCACCTCAGCAGTGGTCCATTGTCCACCCCAGCACTTCGCCTTCTTAATTAGGCTTCATCAGGGGGCCAATGTCTGGGACTTATACAGTAACTCTTATAGTCCCATGGCTAGACATCATCACAAAGTGCTAATAACAATCATGTTATGTGTTTAAAATTTAACAAAAATTCTTTCTATAGCTTCTTCACCTCCAGATTGTAGAAGCATTTTATGTTCTTTAACTTATAGGTAGAGCAACAAAAAATGGAAAAAAAAATATAAAAATTAGAAAACTGTTATTTGTCACAGTGTTTGGTTTAAATGCTTTAGTTCAAGTCTATAAGTACTTAATTATATTGACTATTAAGTCTATACCATATTAAATGTTCAGATGGACAGTCAGGAGATCTTCCAAATTTTTGACCGGACATTCATGGAGATCTACACATAGACTGCCAAGGTTGACACTTTCATAGTGATGTTAAGTTCATTTCAGACCAGCTGCTAAAAGCAAGAGAACAAAAGAGTGCAATTAATTCTAAGGCTGTATGCATTAAGGGCTGGATATTCAGAAATGCGCCAAAGTCCGGCACAAGTCCAATGTAGCGCAAATCCAATGTGCCATGGTGCAACAAGAGCCATATTCTGAGGTTGCACAGGCTGAACTGCAGCAGCGCAACCCAGCTGAATATGGCAGAGTTGCACCATGGCGCAAACAGAGATGTGCCATGATGCAAACAGAGATGCTCCAGTGCAACCATTGGAGCAGAGCAGCAGAGCTACAGAGGGGGTCAGGGCACAGAAAAAAGATCCAGGGACAGACCAATGGAAGCACAGTGACAGGCCATGAGAGGCCTTCACCAGCAGGGCACACACAGACACCAAGACATGTGACCCTAGAACACAACAGTGGCACAGATAGTAGGTGACAGGAGGTGCCAAACACCAATGGAGGGCCACCAAGGGAGTCCTCCCGCAGGCCGTTGGCTGTGCCCCCCTCCAAGACCATACCAGACCACACCCAGGACCATGCAGCCAAGCACACACACACCACAGAGGCACACAGGAAGCCCACACAGTAGGCACTGAATGTGCCAGGTGGCGGGCAGCATGGCAGACAACATGGGACAGGCCACACAACACCAAGCAGGGGACCCAACACAGTGTGCGGACAGTACCCAACCAATGACCATGGCTGTATGACACCATCACACACACTCCTGCCACACACCCCTGATAGGCACCCCAAGGCACAGCCATCGACCCAGGGGATGGACACCACCATGGTGGGACACACCACAGCACACAGCAGTGAACCACGGAAGCACAACATGCATCCCTTCTCATGCACACCACATGGATAGACACTGAGTCACTGCAGCATGGCTCCTCAGGCCACCTGCAAAGCAGACACAGACACAGGCAGGCATGTCAGAAAAAATATATACTGAACTATAAACTATTGACAGAGAAAAAGGGGCTGGGAAAGGGTAGATACAGTGAGGGAAGGGGACAGCGAACAGGGACTGTACAGTGCGAGGGGGGACTGTAGGGGAAGGTGAAACAGGGAAGACAGGGGAAACTGCTGCAGCCTCAGTGCTGGCCCCATCCTGCCAACCTTGCAATCCTTCACTCCCACCTCTTGTCTGCCATCATATGCCGCATCATCACAACAGCCTCCAGTATAGTGGACACGACGAGGAGGGTCTCCCTCATTAGGCAGCTGACCATAGCCTTTGGTGGTCTGCGCTGCTGCACACCTATAACAAGGGACAGGACAGGTGATCAGTGCAATGGCCCAAGCAACCATGCCCACCCACAGTGTGCAATGGGCAGCAGAAACACACATCCCTCGAGGGCCAGTAACAGCCACCAATAGGGGGGTGGGCCAACACCAGCCAGCAACTCGGTGCACCACTACATTTCACAGAGGTGGTCCCCACTGCACAATGGCCACACAACTGCACAATGACAGTCACATGGCACAGTGCACTGGCAGCACCACAGCAACAAGAGTGGCAGCTGGGCACACTCCCACCCCACCAACAGCTGGCACACATGTCCAATGGATGTGCCACAGTGGCATGCACCATGCACAAAGCAACACACACAGCTACCATGGCACATGGCACAGGTGGCCATGCCTGCACCCACTCCCTCTGCCACCCCCCACCTGCAGCCATGCTGGTGCCAGTCCAGCACTGTCATGGTGCACTGGTCCCTGCTGCACTGCTGTAGCCCTGGACCACTGTTGGTCCTCCAGTCTTGGAAGAAGACAGGTGCACATCAGTAACCGAACACAGCAGCTGCCCCCTTACCCCTGTGCACAGGGTGGGCTCCTGCCCAACACATTCCATAGAGCTGCATTGCAATGCAAGCAGAAGCTGGCAATACCACTCTGTAATGAGCATGATGACAGTGTACCCCTCTGAGGGGCATGCCAGGCAGCCAAGCCAACACCACAGTACAGCATCATGGCAGACATGCAACATGGGATGACTTACCTGGCTGTGGCACAGCCCTACACCTGGCACGTGCCTGAAGCCTCCTCAACCTATCCAGGTCCTGCCTCATGAGGTCCCCATAGTGGTGCCTGCATTGATCCCCAGTCCTGGGCACCCAGGTCCTTTGCCCTAGGCTGGCAGCAATCCCCTGCCACACAGTGCACCTCGCCTGCTGCAGGGGCACCTGACCAAAGAAATGGGAGGTGTGGGGCTCCATGCAGGCCACAAGGTTGGCTAGTTCTAGCTGTGAATAGCTAGGGGCACGTCTGCCTCTTCCCTGCACCATGTTCATGGTAGCGAGTTCGGCAACGGAAATGGTGGGAGGAGAGGAGCACATGTCCACAGCATACGCCTGATGTGCGATGCACAGGAGCATGAGCAGTGCCTGCCTATCATGCAGTGCCAGAGATGTGCAGAGTGGGCATGGCTAAGTAAGGGTCAGAGATCTGACCCAGGTGTCAGAGGTCTTACCCAGGAGTTAGGGGTCACCCGTCATCGTGCAGTGCACACGTGCATGATAGGGCACATTACCCCATGCACGACCATGAGCGTAGCTGGCCATGCGCATCATGCACAATGCCACTGCATCATGCTGTCCACGTGCAGTGCGCGATTGACACCATAAAAGCAAGACGTACATGCACACTGCAGGCCTGTGCATCATGCCTTGCCCTGGTGCAATCTCATTGCACACAGCGCAATATCTCAATATTCAGACACCACATGCAAATGAGCTCATCAACCAATGCATGGCACAGTGGGTGCATTAGCATGCCATTTTTGTTGTGCTCAACTTCATTTGCACATGTTGCGCCTTATAAGCACCACGGAACAGCACAGGCCATTGACCGGTATTGCAACCTTAAAAGGTAAGTGGTGTATGCTGCTGAAGCACACTGAGAGCAGCCAGCACTGCAGGGTGGGATGGACCAGGTATATGCTGCCACTGACACACTGTGCTGTCCATGTCCACAGGCAGCAACATGTTGGCACATGAGGAGGGTGAGGAGCAGGGGCCTGCATGGAAGCGCAGGCCCAACTTCACAAAGGCCGAGACTGATTCCCTGTTTGTGGTCTACCTGGACAGGAAGCCCCTGTTGAGCAATGCCACGGCACACCACAGGCCAGGACTGGTGCATGGGAGGAGGTGGCAACCTACGTGAACCAGCATGGCAGCCACCAGCGGTCAGCACAGGAGTGCCGCAAAAAGGCAGGAACAGACAAGTGGCAGATTAAGGAGAAGGTGGCAGCCATCAGGGCATCCCATACTCCCACTGGAGGAGGGCCAGAAGATGCACCCACACTAACCCCGCAGAAAGAGTTGGTGGCAGCCACCATGCACCACACCATGGTGAAGGGTGTGCCTGAAGGAGGATTCCAGATGGGTGGCAGCCCATCACTGCATGGTATGTATGTCAATCGTGCATAGCTGGTGGCATGGAGGGTGCGTACATGGGCATGCTGGCATGCATGTGGCCAGCATGCATGTCATGTGCCTGTATGCACACCCACATGCAAGCCATGCTGCATGACACGTACAGCAGCAGTGTATGGGGGGCACATGTGGGCATTGCATCACTGATACGCCATTTGTCTCTTGCAGCACCAGCACACCTCCATGCAGAGGGTGGGGCATCAGCAGTGGCAGGACCAGTGGTTCCGGTATGGCCCCGGAGGACAAGTCATCCATATCCACCGGCATCCAGGGGCCCGACAAGCTGCAGCTCAGCACCACGATGCAGGTGGATGTCCTGGACCTGGGGTCAGACGAGGCCCTGGATGTGATCCTGCAGGTTGCCATCCCTGGTGTCCTTTGTGTGGAGACACAGATC
Source organism: Neoceratodus forsteri (assembly GCA_016271365.2). Taxonomy (NCBI): domain Eukaryota; kingdom Metazoa; phylum Chordata; order Ceratodontiformes; family Ceratodontidae; genus Neoceratodus; species Neoceratodus forsteri. The sequence goes on along the minus strand of CM057459.1, from coordinate 802,014,253 downwards.
AGGGCAGGGACTGACACCGATGAGGACTACTCTCAGCCCCTGGACAGCATGGACAACATTGTGGGTGTGTCGCCCCTGCTGGCATCTGACACAAGCACCATGCCCAGTGCTCTCCCAGTGGTGGAACAGCTGCCTGCCACCACTGCTGGTGCAGCAGTGTGCACCACCATGGCTGTGACCTCTGGTGGTGGTGGTTGGGCCGCGTAGGTGCAGGGTGGTGTACAGCAGCCAGATGGGTGATGGCAGCAGGCTGCAGATGCCTCTGGGCAGCCCGGACACATGGTCCACTGCTGGTGCACCTGCTGAGCCATTCCCCCTGCAGACCTCACTGTGCAGTGTCCACTGGAGGGGGGCTGTGCAGCATGGCTGGTCACCACAAGAGGATTGGCGTCCCACCTGGGAACACCAGGATGCCAACTGTCTGGCTAAACACACCCAGCTGCTGTGGGCGTCCATTCAGTAACAGGTGTTGCTTGCCCCCTGGGGTCTGTGCATTGCATGCGGAAGTGCACCAGTTAGCTGAGCAGCAGGAAAGGGGCACTGTGCAGATCCTGGTGGGGATGTAATGCATGGAGGAGGCCACAACTGCATCCTTGGATCACATTGCCAGTGCGATCATGAATGGCTTTTCATTGCTGGCTGCCACAGGGCATGGCCGTGTACAGGTGACACCCTGCAGTGTGCTGTCCATCCCACAAACCCGGCGCTGGGCAACCCCAACACAGTTGGCTCTGGGCTCTGATGTAGGCATCCCAGGTGTGCCCAGGGACGGCTGTTTGGGCACCTGCACACCCCCGTGCAGATACGATCCCACGGTTCCACCCTTGGGGGACTGTTGCAAACCCCCCCGGCTGATGCGCAGCCTGTGGCTGCTGATCAGCCCCAGTGCAGCTGCCCCTGTGGCTGTGGTGCCCATGGTACCGTGCAGCAGTCCTGATCTGTGGGCCACCCTGACCGCAGTCTGCAGCTGCTGCCCTGTGCGCACATGGGCAGTGTGTGTGTGTGTGCCTACGACTGGTGTCATGCCTGTGTGTCGTGCCACACACTGCCTGTGTGTGTGCTTGCCTGGCTGCTGGACCATGTGGTGTGGGCATGATGAGGGCAGTCTAGCACTGGTTGTGGCTGTGCACCGGTGCAATGTGTCTGATCCATGCCACATACCAATGCCTGGGTGGGTGGGTGCGTGTGTCTGTGTGTCTGTGTTGCTGTATGTAGTTGTGTGCCACTGACTCCCCTACCCCTACATCATACCTCTGTGTGTGCATGCCTGTTGCCATGCACACCCCTGCATATGTGCTGTACCTGTTTGTGTGGCCCATGCATGTGTACCTCACCACCTACCTGTGTGCACCATAGTGCTCCTGTGTGATGGTGTCATGGTGGTGTTGCACCTGCTGGAGCAGCCGGGGGTCCCTCCACCCAGGGGGTAGCTGTCCACCACCCTCTGGCCCATTGCCTCTGTTGTCCCTGTCACAAACTCACTCAGAAGGTCAGGACCTCTACTTCAAAAGTGCCAACCTCTGTGCGCAGTCTTGTGAACAGTGTAACAAACAAGGTAACCCTCTTGTCTGTTTTTGTGAGTTCTGATCAACCTTTGGTCTCAGTTCTGGAGGGATTCAAACTGTTAACCTCTTGCTAGCATACCCAATCACAGGCTCAGATATATCTATCTTCAGGGGACCAAATATCTTTGCCTATGAGCACCTAACCAGGTATGCAGAAATGAACCCTTTAAAACTTTAATAAAGACCTCAGATTTAAAACGCTTCTCTTTCCAGTTTGGTACTACCATACAAGCTTATGTCTGCTGTCTGCTATAACCGTAAATATTTCTTAGCAAAAGAAAGCAATTCAAAGACAGACCAGGTTTGCTCTAAAATTAGAGTTTTTACTAAAATATGTTATAATACGTCAAACATACAAAACAGAACTCTTATATCACAAGACACAGATATCTTTAAACAAAACAAGATTTAAAACAGTGCAATTCCTACAACAATATTTAGATTTTGTCTAGCTTTCTAAATACCTGTTTTCAGTGCTCAGATGTTATCTTGGTCAGAGTCAGATAAAAGTGTCTTTGTAGTGAAAAATAATAATCCTTACAAGCTGTATTTGCTAACCCCTTTTGGATGAGGTCATCCATCTCCTCCTCTGTCAAAATATCTAAAAAATATATATTTCTATACAACCACAGGATGTCATTTCAAAGTATTTATTCTGCAACCTTAGCATAACTCAAGTTTCAAATGACACTTTCTTTAATCTCATGCTGTACCCTCCTCACACAGGCTTCATATGAGCATTTATGACCTCTCACCTCTGTGTAATAACTTGTGTTTTCTCTTCAATGTCATAAACCTTTTTTATGATTTTCCCTCTTAACAAAGTTAACCCAAAACAACTCTGTAATTAACTCAGAGAAACAGGATCCTTGATTAAATTTTTCTAGGTAACACATTGTCTTTAAAAACTAATCGTGTGACACATGCTGTCAGCAGTTCTCTTGGCCTGCAGCTGTGAGCTGAAATCTGTGGGGGGGAAGGGGATGAGTGAAGTAATTCCTAGAGCATTTGATTTTTCAGTAGAGACAGTCATTAATACATTTTATATAAAAAAAATATTATACAGCACTCAGAACGGGCTGTCTACATCACACTCCTCCCCACCTAGACTGAATTTGGGGGCTCTATCCCCTACATGTGATGAGCTTCCCAAATCAGTTCACTCCTCATAGACCCTAGACAGCCCTTCGGAGTTCTTGTCTGATGCTTCAGCCCTATGTACGATTTTTAGATCATATCCTTGTAAAGCAAGACTTCATCTTAGTAGTCTGCAGTTGCTCTTTCCCATCTGCGTCAGCCAAACAAGGGGGTTGTGGTCAGTCTGCACCACAAAATGCTGCCCATAAAAGTATGGCTCTAATTTCTTCGGGGCCCACACTATGGAAACACACTGCTTTTCCACCATGGAGTACACTTGCTCCCTGGGGAGCAGCTTTCGACTCAGGAATGCTACTGGATGGTCTGTCCCTTGGCTAGACGTTTGGCTAAGTACTGCCCCAATAGCCACGTCTGAGGCGTCCATCTCAACTATAAAGGTTTTGCTATAGTATGGACTTGTCAAAACAGGAGCACTGCACAGTGCCTCCTTCAGTTTGGTAAAGGCTTCCTCACAGGCTGGGCCCCAGGTAATTTTCTTTTTGGCATTTTTTTCTTTGCCAAGTCAGATAGGGGAGCAGTCAGGGCATTGTAATTGGGTACAAATTTCCTATAGTACCCTCCTGTCCCTAGAAAACTCCTGACCTGCTTCTGGATTTCTGGTCTTGGCCACAACTGAATCACCTCTGTCTTTATTTGGTTAGGACAGAGCTGTCCCTGGCCTACCACATGCCCAAGGTATGCTACTTCCCCCATGGCCACCTGGCACTTCTCGGCTTTGACAGTGATCCTTGCCCTCTGTATCCTGCCCAGCACTTCCCTAAGGTGGGAAAGGTGTTCCTCCCAGCTGGTACTAAAGATGGCAATGTCATCCTGGTACACCACAGCGTACTCCTCAGCACCATTTAACACCTGGTTCACCAACCTTTGGAAAGTGGCCGGGGTGTTCTTCATTCTGAAAGGCATTACTTTAAACTCAAATAAGCCTATCGGAGTGATGAAGGCTGACCTCTCCCTAGCTCGGTCTGCCAATTCTACCTGCCAATACCCCTTGGTCAGGTCAATAGTCGTAAGGTAGGTCGCCTCTCCCAACTTCTCCAGGAGTTCATCCTTCTGGGGCATCAGGTGTGCGTCAGACTTTCTGACTGCATTCAGTCCACGATAGCCCACACAGAAATAAGTTGAGCCATCTGGCTTGGGCACAAGGACTACAGGTGAGACCCAGGGGCTGTGGGATCTCTGGATTACCCCTAAATCCAGCATCTCCTCCACTTCCCTCCTAATGTCCTTTTGGACAGCGTCTGACACCCGATATGCTGTCCACCGTATGGGCATCTGTGTCCCTGTCTCCACATTGTGTGTTGCTAAGGGGGTTAGTCCAGACTTGTCGCTAAACATGGGGGTAACATCTGCTAAAACTTCCCTTACATTCTGGACCTGGTCCGGGGTCATCTGGGGAGACAATTTTACTGCCTCCGAAGAAGACTCCTGCTTACTTTCTTCCAGCAGATCCAGAAGGGGGTCTCCTTCATCCGTCCCCTCCCCATGACTACACACTGCAAACACCATGTCAGCCCTATTTGCATATGGCTTCATCATGTTGATATGGCATATCCTTGCTGTCTGTCTACGGTCAGGTAACTCCACAATGTAGTTTACATCATTTACCTTCCTAACCACTTTGTACGGTCCTGCCCACTCAGCTTGCAGCTTGTCTTTCCAGACCGGAATAAGGACCATGACTTCCTGACCCACCATGTACGAGCGAGCTCTAGCTCTGTGGTCATACCATACCATTTGTTTCTGTTGGGCAGCTGCCAGGTTGCTCTGGGCTGTCCCCATAAGCTCCTTCAGCCCTTCCCTAAAGTTAAGGACATAATCCACAATGGGAGTTCCCTGGGTGGTGTGCTTGCCTTCCCAGTCCTCCCGGATCAAGTCTAGGGGCCCATGTACCCGGTGTCCATATAAGAGTTCGAAGGGGGACAATCCTGTCGACTCTTGGGGCACCTCCCTGCACACGAACAACAGGTGGGGAAGGTATTTCTCTGAGTCCCTCCCATGCTGTTCAGCAAACGCCCAGAGCATTGACTTTAGGGTACCATTTAAACGTTCCAGAAGTCCATTGGCTTGTGGGTGATACAGTTTTGTGCATCTCTGCACCACCCCACACTTCTCCCATAAACATTTCATCAGATTCGACATGAAGGAACCCCCTCAATCGGTGATTACCTCCTGCGGAAACCCAACATGGGAGAAAATCCCAAGTAAGGCAACTGCCACTTTGTCTGTCCTCAGCGAGAATAGGGCGACTGCCTCTGGGTACCGGGTGGCATAATCCACCACAGTCAGGCTGAATCTCTTCCCTGAGGAGCTGGGGGTATTTAAAGGCCCCACAATATCCATTCCCACTCTCTGGAATGGCTCCTTCACTATGGGCAATGGGATCAGGGCAGCTTGGGTTTTCTTGCCCGCCTTCACTATTTCTTGGCACTGGTGACAAGACCTGCAATATTCCTTCACCTGCTGGGTGAAGTTAGGCCAGTAGAAATTCTGGGCCAACCGCTGCATTGTGCACATGATTCCCAGATGACCAGACAAGAGAATATCATGTGCAGTCTTGAGCAACTGCTCACGATACCCCTGGGGAGCGACAAGCTGCCTGCCTAGCATCCCTCCCTCTGTCTGTACTGCCTGTGTATACATAAGTCCATATTCCCAATAAACCCTATGTTTGCCATCACCTCCCTGTGCACAGTCCGAGTCTGCCCAAGCCCTCAGCTTCTCTAAACTAGGGTCACTTCTCTGAGCAGCTGTGAACCATTCGCACCTTCCCAAGGCATGGGACAGGTCCCCTTCAGTCGCTAAACTAGGGTCCCAAGCACTAGCATCAGGGCCCTCAGGATCACTGTCAATCCCTACCCTCTGACAAGGGATGACCCCTCCCTCTTTGGAGTAACCCTCTGTAGCTGGGTGGTTACTTGCTACTGGGGAAAGTTCTACCCCCTTTTTATCAGTCTCCCCCTCTGGAGACACAGGCTGGGGAACCAGCCTCTCAGTACCTTCCCCAATGGCTTCTGGGGGGCTCAGGGAACTACAGTTTTCCCTGGCCGCTTGGCTACTGGTAACTGCATAAACTACACCCTGCTGGAGATTGTTACCCAGGATCACATCCACTGCTAATGTGTTAGCTACAGCCACCTGTTGCACAGTTCCCCCTGTTTCACCCCAGTCCAGGAGAACACTGGCCAGTGGCAATGTTTTCTCTTCACCCACAAAGTCCTGTACAGTCACGTATGTATTGGGTATAAGCTGACCAGGCTGTACCAGATCCTCTTTTACCAATGTCAAGGATGTCCCTGTGTCCTTTAACCCCAGCATCTGTACATCATTTACCATGACTGGGTGCATGTGTTCCCTCATGTTCACAGGCATGCTTCCAGGGACACACAAACAACCCACTTCCTTTCTGGTACTACTTTGCTTATTTTTGCTTGCCCTTCTTGGACACTGTCTGGCAATGTGTCCAATTTCTTTACATAACCAACAAACATTTCTTACTTTAGAGAAATATTTTCTTTGAAACCTGGGGCTAGCTGGTTTGGGTGGAGGCAGTGAGGGTTTTAGCTGCCCTGAAGGCGCTCTTTTCCCTTTCTGCACTGCCACATCCACCCCATTCATTCTCAGAGCAGGTCTGCTCTTGGCATAGTGGTCCGAGAGTTCAGCAGCCTCTTGCACTGTTTTTGGATCTCGGTCCTCTAGCCAGGTTTTTAGCTCTGCTGGGCATGCCCAATAAAACTGTTCTAATAAAATCACATTTTCAATATTATCAACAGAATTTGCCTCAATTCCTTCCCACCAATGTTTTAAAAACTGATGTTGTTTCATGGCTAGCTCCTCATAGCTCATATCAGGGCTTCTCCTGAGCTTACAGAATTTAGCTCTGTATGATTCAGCAGTTAATTCAAACTTTTTTAGTAGTGCAGCTTTTAACTTGCTGTAATCATCACTGTCTTCATTGTTCAATTTACCCAATGCATACCCAGCTTTTCCGGTAAGTAGCGGGGATAGCTGGAAGCTCCAGGACTCTCTAGGAATTTTAGCCTGAATACAAACTTTTTCAAAAGAATTTAAAAAGGCATCCATGTCCTCCACATCCTTAAACTCAGCTATTAATTTAGAGTTCAATTTGTAACCCAGTTCTGCAGTTCCAGTTAAACCCAAGCCACTTACCTGCCCTGGTGCCGATGGTTGAAGTAGTAGCTTCTCCAGTTCGTGTTGCCACTGGCGCTCCTCTCTTCTCTCCTCTGCCTCTCTGTGTTCTCGCTCTCTCTTCTCCTCTGCCTCTGGCTGGCGCTCATGTTCCTCAAGGTCTGCCTCCCTCTGTTGTCATTCTGCCTCACGGTCTGCTTCCCTCTGTTGTCGCTCTGCCTCCAGTCCTATCCTCCACAACTCAATTTGCAGTTTGAGTACCTCTGGATTCAGGACACTGGTCACCTTCCCCTGCTGCTGTGGCTCTTCATTGACAGTGGCCCTGCTGTCTGCCTCATTGGCTCGGGACCCCTCACTGGCCACTAGTTCTGCCACATTCGAGGTCTGATCCCTTTCAGTCACAGCTAGTGACTCACTGCTCTGGGTATCTGCTACCCTCAGGGCCTCTATGAGGTTTTGCTTACTGGCTTTCACCTCGAACAAGACTCTTCTGTCCTCACACAACTGTTTTAACTATTCTACAGTGTGCCTGCTGTAGTAGGACGCCATCTTTCCTTACTACTGCTACTCTGACTTTGCACTTTAGAAAAAAATAAAATGAGTAGGAACTCGACTGTAAGCCAAGTGATATATAGTTCTGTTTCCTTTTTAAAATAAAACTCTGCCTTTTTCTTTCTTTTTAAGAGAGCCTACAGTCTCAGCTGACACAGAACAATAAGCTTGTGATACCAAAATTAATGCCACCGCTGCCAACCAATCTGTCACCATCACTTAGCAGGTTAGGCCCTCTACTCCCAAAGTGCCAACCTCTGAGCGCAGTCTTGTGAACGGTGTAACAGACAAGGTAAACCTCTTGTCTGTTTTTGTGAGTTTGGATCAACCTTTGGTCTCAGTTCTGGAGGGATTCAAACTGTTAACCTCTTGCTAGCATAACCAATGTACAGGCTCAGATATATCTGTCTTTGGGGGACCAGATATCTTTGCCTATGGGCACCTAACCAGGTATGCAGAACTGAACCCTTTAAAACTTTAATAAAGACCTCAGATTTAAAATGCGTCTCTTTCCAGTTTGGTACCACCATACAAGCTTATGTCTGCTGTCTGCTATAGCCATAAATATTTCTTAGCAAAAGAAAGCAATTCAAAGACAGACCAGGTTTGCTCTAAAATTAGAGTTTTTACTAAAATATATAATAATACATCAAACATACAATACAGAACTCTTATATCACAAGACATAGATATATTTAAACAAAACAAGGTTTAAAACAGTACAATTCCTACAACAATATTTAGATTTTGTCTAGCTTTCTAAATACCTGTTTTCAGTGCTCAGATGTTATCTTGGAAAGAGTCAGATAAAAGTGCCTCTGTAGTGAAAAAGAATAATCTTTACAAGCTGTATTTGCCAACCTCTTTTGAATGAGGTCATGCAGCTCCTCCTCTGTCAAAATATCTAAAAAATATATATTTTTATACAACCGCAGGATGCAATTTCAAAATATTTATTCTGCAACCTTAGCATAACTCAAGCTTCAAATGACACTTTCTTTGATCTCATGCTGTACCCTCCTCACACAGGCTTCATATGAGCATTTATGACCTCTCACCTCTGTGTAATAACTTGTGTTTTCTCTTCAACATCATAAACCTTGTTTATGACTTTCCCTCTTAACAAAGTTAACCCAAAACAACTCTGCAATTAACTCAGAGAAACAGGATCCTTGATTAAAGTCTTCCAGGTAACACATTGTCTCTAAAAACTGAGCGTGTGACACATGCTGTCAGCAGTTCTCTTGGCCTGCAGCTGTGAGCTGAAATCTGGGGGGGGGTTGGGATGAGTGAGGTCATACCTAGAGCTTTTGATTTTTCAGCAGAGACAGTCATTAATACATTTTATATAAAAAAATATTATACAGCACTCAGAACAGGCTGTCTACATCACAGTCCCCACTACTGTCACCCTCATCAGCCTCAACAGTTATCCCACGGTCAATGGCCCTGTTGTGCAGTATGCAGCAGTCCAGGAATAGACCACAGGCTTTCGAGAGGCTGTACTGTAAGGCACCACCTGACCTGTCTAGGCAATGGAACCATGTCTTCAGCATGCCAAAGACATGCTCTATTATGTTGCATGTGCTGGCGTGTGCCTTGTTGTACCGTTCCTCTGCTGAGGATGATGGAAACATAGAAACATAGAAACATAGACTTTGATGGCAGATAAGGACCACTTGGCCCATCTAGTCTACCCATTTCCCTACCTACAGGATAGGCCGCAGATCCTAGTTAACCAACAGCCTATTTCTTCCTACCCCCCACAAGAATTGCCTTATGTCTGTCCCATGCATTCTTGAATTCTCCCACAGTTTTAGACCCCACAACCTCCTCAGGAAGGCTGTTCCATGCATCCACTACCCTCTCTGTGAAATAATACTTCCTCACATTGCCCCTGAACCGCCCTTCTTCTATCTTTAAATTGTGTCCCCTTGTTCTTGCAAGTCTCTTTTTCTGAAAGATGCTACCCTCTTGGACTTTGTTGATTCCACTGAGGGTACTTAAAGTTTCTATCATGTCCCCCTCTCCTTCTTTCCTCAAGGGTATACATATTAAGTTCCTTTAGTCTCTCCTCATAAGGCTTCTCTTGCAGACCCTGCACCATTTAGTTGCCCTCCTCTGGACTGCCTCTATCCTGTCTATGTCCTTGCGGAGATGGGGTCTTCAGAACTGGACACAGTACTCCAGATGGGGTCTCACCAACTGTCTGTACAGAGGATAACAACTTCCTGTTTTCTGCTGCTGATGCCTCTCCTATACATCCCAGTATACCCCCAGCCCTCCCTACTACCTTGAACATTGCTTGCAACCTTAAGGTCATCTGATATGATTACCCCAGGTCCCTTTCCTTTTTGTTGTTGTTACTACCTCCCTGCCCATTGTGTATTCTTCCCCTGGGTTCTTGTTTCCCAGGTGCATTATTTTGCACTTCTTTGCATTGAATCCTAGCTGCCATACTTCTGACCATTCCTCCAACCTTGCTAAGTCCCTTTTCATCCTTTCCATGCCTCCTTGTGTATCAACCCTGTTGCAGATCTTTGTGTCATCTGCAAAAAGGCATACTTTTCCTACCAGTCCCTCTGCAATGTCACTGATGAAGACATTAAAAAGGACTGGACCCAATACTGAACCCTGTTGCCCCACTAGTAACCCCTCTTTCTTCAGAGTGGACTCCATTTACAATTACCTTCTGTGTCCTGTTGTGCAGCCAATGTTTTACCCAGGCTACCACCCTGGGACCCACTCCCAGGCTGGTTAATTTGACTATTAATCTTTTGTGTGTGACTTTGTCAAATGCCTTGCTAAAGTCTAGGTAGGCCATGTCCACAGCCCCTCCCTGGTCTACTACTTTGGTCACCCAGTCAAATAAATCTATTAGATTCATCTGACATGACCTTCCCGCTGTGAATCCATGCTGCCTTGGGTCCTTTGCTCCACTGGCCTCTAGGTACTCAACTATTCTTTCCTTCAGAAGTGACTCCATCATTTTCCCTACCACAGAGGTCAGACTGACAGGTCTGTAGTTTCCTGCCTCTGTCTTGGTCCCACTTTTGTGAAGGGGAATCACATCCACCTTCCTCCAGTCCTCGGGTACCGCACCATTCTCCCATGATTTATTAAAAAGAGTAGCCAGTGGTTTCTCTAGTTCCTCCCTTAATTCTTTTAGAATTCTGGGGTGAATTTCATCAGGACCCACTGCTTTGTCCACCTTCAGTTTTAGGAGTTCTTGCAGAACCCTTTCTTCTGTGAAAGGACTGGGATCGACCCCACTATCTAGAGTGCTTCTGTTAATTGGATTAGGCACTAACCCCTCCTCTTTTGTGAATACTGAGCAGAAATATTCATTCAGTATCCCTAGTAGGGGGTGAGCAGCCAGGGCCTCAGTGAGTATGCATTGTCACATGTGTGGAGAATGACATGATTAGCCCTCTACTATTCTGTGCTGTACCCCTTGCCTGTCCCTGGTGCCCACACTACCATGCCCACTGTGCCCACCCCATCCTCAGGTCTGCTCTGACTATCACCCCTTGCCCATGCCACACGCACCCACTAGGTGGCCCATGGGGATGTTCCCACATTCAAACCTGTGGCACAGCACAGAGCTGTGCCAGATGAATGTGTCATGTGCACCCCCAGGGTGTGTGGCACAGATATTGGTGATGCACCCCATGGCATCGCACACCACCTGGCAGTTGACACTCAGGCTCCCCTTCCTTTTGATATATGCAACACTCTTAGGGCCAGGTGGCATGTGGATGCCCATGTGGGTGCAGTCAATGGCCCCAATCATGCCAGGCATGTGTGCCACCCTGTGGAAGTCCTGCATGGTTGCTGTAAGCTCCGCCTGTGTGCTGGGGAAATGGATGAATTCAGAAGCATGTGGCAGCAAAGCATTGAGGAACTGTGTGAGAAGGCGGGACGTGGCCGACTGGGTGATGCCTGTGGTGTCCCCTGTTTGTCTTTGGAAGGTGCCCATGGTGAGCAAGCACATGACAGTGGTCACCTTCATCTCCATGGACGTAGCATGGCTCCTTCTGATGGGTGCCTGCATCTCCTCACTATACAGCTCTCAAAGCTGCCTCAGAATGGCCCTGTTCAGGTGGTACTGGCCCATGATCTCAGTGTCACTGTAGTTTTCAAAGGTGATGCAAGCGAGGTACCACCTGTGTCTGGCATACCGCCAATGGGCCCTTTCTCAGCCTCATCACTATTCATCCTGCCCTCTCACATCCCTCATTACTGCCTCCATCAAGAAGGGCACACCGTCCATGGCCCTTGCTGTCCACTGTCCACTTGGGTGGTTGACTGCTGATTGTGTGCCACCCTGGTGCAACGGTTGTGTGTGTGTGTTTCTCTCTCTATAACTGCCTCTCTCTCCCTCTCCCACGCCACCTCTGTCCCTCTCCCTCTGTGTGTGGATGTTTGTTCATCTGTCTGTCTCTCTGTCTGTTTCTCTGTACATCTCCCTCTCACACTCACCCCTGGCACAACTGCTGTCTGTGTATTTGCGCCCTGTATCTATAGGAACAAGTTTGCTCAGAGTAACTTTGATTTGCTCCACACTTGCACCATGGTTTCACGGTTGAATATGCCACTGTGCTGGATATTTATGGGAATGCCCCCTGCATTTGCACCTGTATACATTATAGCTGCACATTGACACAATGGATTTTGAGCTGCGCACTGACTCCCGCTGAAGATGGCTCCTTGGTGCATTTCCGCACTTATGCCAGCGCAACTCTGTTGCACCAGGCGCAATTGATTTGAATATCCGAGCTCAACTGTCTTAAGCCAGAATTTACTATATCTTAAATACATTTAATCTATATATACAAGCATAAAAATTTAAGTGAATATCACATAGAGCTATTTCAGCATCAACTGTTTTGTCATAACACCTGAATTCACTATGGTGGTCAAATACAGGTTAACATTAGGACCTAATGTGTACTTTGTATTGAGTTAGAATGGAGGGGGGAAGGAAAGGCTGAGTTCATGCTAGCAAAGATTCACATATATGAATATAGTCTTCATTACAGATAAGGTTTTAAGTCTAGGATCTCATTGAGGCCTGTTGGATTGAGTGTATTTAACCTGTGAATCCAATAACCCTCTTTTTGTAATAAGGTATTCTGACGGTCCCCTTCCCATAGACCACACTTGCAAACTTCAAGTCCCATGCATTTAATGTCCTTGGGGTCTGAGTTATGTTTCTCAATGAAGTGTCTCACAACCACTTTATCCATTCTGCCATTTATAATATATTGAATATGTTCTTGCATCCGCTCTTTGAATGAGGATACTGTTTTACCCACATACCCAAGTTCACATGCACATGAGATGAAGTAGACCACAAATGTGGTATTACATGTGATAGTCTTTTTACTACAGTACTACATCTGTTCGATTCTTGTATGCTCCCAAATCATTACCCATTTTTTACATTTGAAATTTCCCTGAGGTTATTGTGGAAGCCATGTGTTGGTAGATGTTTTTTGGTAGCACGTTAATACAGTGATTCAATTTGAGTGAGGTAAATTTCAGTGATGCAATATCAGTGAGTGGAAAAATAGTGACCGCAGCATTTCAGCGAGGATACAAATTCAGCAATCCTCCAAAGTCAATGAGCGACTCGGAGGATGTTATTTTAGAAATGGGGGTGTTGGGGACACAGCCCCATGTGGGGGTGCAGGGGGGCATAGCCCCCCCCCCGCAATAACAGGTCTTTAGTCTGGTTAACAGGGACACGAGGAGAAATTGTCTTCCTACCCTGCAAAACTGCAAAATACCCTGGAGGAGAGAAGAAATGGGGAGAAAATCTGTCTCACACAAGGCAACAGGTAACAGTTTGTTTTTGCAAGACGTATCTCTGCTTCAGCATTCTATAAGAACAAAGAAGCTAGCAGAGATATTTTTTTTATTTATGGAGCAGTTCACTGCAGTTCTTTCAGCAAAGTACCCCCCAAAGGTCACAATATGCTAATTTGCGCTGTTTGGCATATACTTTATGTTGGAGATATGAATATAGTCACTGACAAGTGCCATCGCTGAAGTTGCTGGTTGCTGAAAAGTGCATCACTGTAAAGAACTTGCTGAAATTACACTCGCTACATTATATTCACTGAAATTACATGAAACCTTGTTTTTCTGAATAAAATGGCTATGGGCCACCTTGTCTCTGATGCTATGGGCTTTTTGGAAGGCGACCCTCTGTTTAGGGCCTACCATTCCCCCCACTGTACTCTCACCAAGCAAAATTGGCCAGTTTCTCCAAATAATACTGCCAGTTGAACCAGCTACTGAGTTGCACTCTGTGGAGAAGGTGACAGGCCCCACATCTTTTTCATGTCTTTAAATTTTTTTAGTCACTAGTAGGTCCTTTTATGATTTGTGTCTAACCTCCTGGTATGCTTTTTCAATTGTCTTCCTCTTATAACCACATTTGAAAAATCTTGCTTTAAGTTCTTTTGCTTGTTTCTCAAACTCAGTGTCTTCAGTACAGTTGTGTCTAATGCATAGCATCTGGCTGTATGGAACTGAACTTTTCAGGGTTTTTGGATGTTCACTGCCTGACCTAAGGAGTGTATTTGTGGAAGTTTGTTTTCTGAACTCTTGTTTTTGTATTTTATGTGTAGTACAATTGCCTGATAAAGTAAGGTGCAGGAAGTTGATCTCATCCCTGCCTATTATATGTTTCTGGTACCAACGGTACTCCGATCCCGGTTACTGACAACTTTAAATACCTTGGGGTGATGCTGGACCCACAGCTTGACCTTGGCTGCCATATTCAGAATACATGTAAGACTGTCAACTGCAAACTGGGTCTGGTCTACAGCGCTAAAAGCAACCTCACCCCTGAGGCCCATATTGCACTTGCCAGAGGTGTGCTCCTCCCTTCACTCTGCTATGAGATCCTTTTGTTTGCCTGCTCCCCCAAAGCTCACCTATCTAGGTGGTCCACTGCATACAACAATGTCTGCCACTTTGCTCTGGCTGCTCCCCATCTCACCCACCACTGTGACCTTTATAGCAAGCTAAACTGGCTCTCCCCCTCAAATCACATAGACTTTGTCCTAGGGTGCTTCACGGGAAAGGTCCTTGGCACTGGTATCCCCTGGAGCTAGCAAAATTCCTTGTCCCAGCTGCTTCCTCAACCTATTCCCTCCAGTCTCACGGGCCCGCTATCCTTAAGATACCTGCTACCCGGACTCTAATGGGAGGTAGGTATTTTGCTGCATGTGTTCCCAGACTGTGGAATGCTTTCCCTGCCCAGGTCCACTCCTCCCACTCACAGGCATGCCTTCGTTCCACCCTATGGAACCACCTCAAACTCACTTCAGCCTGTGGCTGCCCCAAACCACCGTGATCTATCATAGCACTCCTTTCTCCTGGATGTATTCCTGGACAAAAGACTTGGCTTCTGAGGCTGTTAAGTTGTAAATAGTGTTGTATCTGCTGCATTTCAACTGTACCTATTGTACTGCTCTTTGTTGCTACATATGTTACTCTGCTGTGTACATACGGAACAAAACTATGCCTTACTAGACATGTAATCTATATTAATCTGTATTTATGTTGTCCTCACATGACTTGTATGCTATCTGTAATCTATACCACGGTGTCTTATGTACCTAAATCTGTAATTCCTGTACTCTCCTGGGTCATACCAGAAAATAAGCAATTGTCTTGTCTAGTGTACTTACCTGGTCAACAAAAGCTAAATAAATAAATAAATATTATACAGGTGAATTGCAGGTTAATTTCATTCAGATTTAACCAGTCTACAAGTTTCAGAGCTGAAGCTTCATCTCTTTCCCATGTACAAAGGCAATTGTCAATAAATCTAAACCACTTTTCAATGTTTTCATAGAATGGGTTAATCTCTATGTTGTAAATTGTCAATAATTCCCAGTACCCCCATAAAATGTTTGGCATATGAGGGGGCCATTACCACCCCCATGGCTGTGCCACAAAGTTGTAGGTAGTAATCTTCATCAAATGTGAATACTTTGTGGGTCAGGATAAATATCAAAGCATTTTTAGGAAAACAATCATAATTTCTTCTCTAAATTGACTATTCTCTAAGAAAAATTTTCATGTCTTTACTCTGTCTGAATGTTTAATTGATGTATAAAGTGCTTCAATGTCTATACTCAACCATATGTAGTTTTCTTGCCATTCTAGATCATCCACTTTTCTAATGGTGTCCCTTGTGTCCCTTAAATATGAGAGCAGTGAGAATGCTAGTTTCTGAAGAAAAAAGTCTGCTAAGTTACCCAGTTTCTCTGTGAGAGACCTTATGCCTGATACAGTGGGTTTCCCCTGTGGTTTTTGAATATCTTTATGCACCCTTGAAAGTGCATAAAAAGTTGACATTCTTGGGTGTTCATTCCATATGCAGTTAAATTCATAATTTGTGATGGAACCATCTGACACTGCTATTTGTAATAGATGTAGAAGTTATTTTTTTGTAATCCAAAATTGGGTTGCCTGTCAATTTCTTATAGTTCTCCTCTCTTCTTAGGAGTTCATACACCATTTCTGAATATTGTGCTCTCTCAAATCACAATGTACCCCCTTTGTCAGCAGGCTTGATAATTATTGCTTCATTTTCTGGTAGCTCTTTTAGTGCTCTTCTTTCTGCTGGGGTAAGATTACGATTTACATTTACCTTGCATTTTTTCTAATAAATCATTAACTTGTTTAGTTACAGTATTTTCAAAGGCAATGATTGAGTGGTTAAATACATTGTGACAGAGGTCATGTGATGGCAGCCTAATGATCTGCAGCTAGCACCCATCACTCTGCATCCCTCCTGCCTATTTCTACTGCTAATCCATTAAACTGAAATTGAACGCTAATCCAGAGCTAAAGAATTAGTGTGTGACAACACCTAGAAGCTTGCAAACTTTTAAAAAATGGAAGTGTATATGCGGAAAGCTCCCCTGCAGCACTTGCCTCCTCCAACACCTGAAAAAGATAAATTCTGGAAGAGGCATAAACAACAGGCCACTGGTGGTAGCAAAAATCCAATGGGGTCAACAGCGCTCTCTGAGGAAAGATTTTTAGAAATTGTGCAGCGGATGCAGAGCTCATCTGTGGCCATATCAGAGGAACTTCACCAAATACATTCCTTGGTGGACTCCCTCACGATGTGAGTTTGTGACTCAGAAACTAGACTCATCTGCCTGGAGAAAAAACAAGATAAAGCAGAGTTGGATCACAGCAGTGTTACCAGGAGACTGAAAAAACTAGAAGAAAAAGTAGAAGACCTTGAGGAGAGAAACCGACGGAATAATTTGTTAATTATTGGGATTCCCGAAAATAGGAAGGCAGTTCCCTGAACTTGTTTCTCCAAAAGTTCTGCGAGAAGATTACAGGCCCTGCTCCAAACGGCACCACATATATCATAGAGAAAGCAAATAGAGCGCTTCATCCACCACCACTGCCCGGCTCGCCACCCAGGCCAATAATCTTTAAATTACTCAACTTCCTAGGCAAACAGCACATTTTAGCACAAGTGAAATCCCTTCAAGAAGTGCTATGGGAAGATCGTAAAATATGAATCACCCAGGACCTGCCACAATCTGTACGAGTGAAGAGACAGGAGCTGCACCCACTTGTCTCTAAATGGATTGCCGCAGGAAAGCAGTTTCGAGTTCACTATCCGGCGGTGCTTCAAGTGAAGATCGGGGATCAATGGCACTCATTCGAATTGCAGGACCAGTCGCATACTGTTGATGGGGGACCTGAATATGCCAGATGTTAACTGGATGACATGTACTGCAGCCACATCTAAGGGCAGGGTCATTCTCGATGCCCTACAGGGGGCAGGCCTTAGACAGCTAGTGTTGGAACCCACTCAGAAGGGAGCAATACTAGACCTGGTACTCTCAAATGGAGAGAGGATCACAAATTTAGAAGTCAGTAGACATCTGGGAACAAGTGACCACTGCACAGTGTGCTTCACAATGAGCACAACCATGGAGATAAGCCATACAAAAACAAGGATACTGGACATTAGAAGGGCTGACTTTGGCAAAATGGGTGAATACCTGAAGAATGCACTAGCAAATGTCCAAAAAGGAGGGGTGGAAGAACAATGGAGAAAAATCAAAACTGCCATCATAGAGGCAACAAGCCTTTGTGTGAAACAAATAAAGAAAACAAAGTGGAGTAAAAAAAAAACACTTTGGTTCTCAAAAGAGGTGGCAGGGAAGGTTAAGAAGAAAAATGCTGCATTCAAAAAGTATAAGGAATCACAGAAGGAGCACGACAGAGAACTGTATCAATTAAAGCAGAAAGAAGTGGGAAGGCAGTCAGAATAGCAAAGGCCCAAACTGAGGAAAAATAGCCAACTCAGTTAAGAAGGGGATAAACTTTTATTAGTACATTAGGGAGCATAGAAAGGTTAAGGAGGCATAGTGAATATTAATAAAGGAGAGGGGTGGGCAGAGGGAGACAGTGAAAAGGCAGAGATACTGAATGAATACTTTTGCTCAGTATTCACAAAAAAAGATGAGGAGGAGTTACCTAAACCAGACAATAGAAGCACTCTGGGTTGGGGGGTTGACACTAGTCCATTCACAGAAGAAAGCATCCTGAAAGAACTCCTAAAACTCAAGGTGGACAAAGCAATGGGGCCTGATGGGATTCATCCCAGAATCCTAAAAGAACTAAGGGAGGACCTAGTGACACCACTGACCACGCTTTTTAACAAATTATGGCAGGATAGGGTTGTACCTGAGGACTGGAGGAGGGCAGATGTGATTCCCCTTCACAAAAGTGGGAGCAAGGCAAAAGCAGGAAACTACAGACCTGTAAGTTTGACCTCAGTGGTAAGGAAAATGATGGAATCTCTTCTGAAAGAAAGAATTGTTGAGTACCGAGAGGCCAGCGGGGCACAGGACCCAAAGCAGCATGGATTTACAGCAGGAAGGTCATGTCAGATGAGACTAATTGATTTCTTTGACTGGGTGACCAAAGTAATAGACCAGGGAGGGGCTGTGGATATGGCCTACCTAGAATTTACCAAGGCATTTGACACAGTCCCGCACAAAAGATTAATAATCAAGTTAGCCAGCCTTGGAGTGGGTCCCAGAGTGGTAGCCTGGATTGCAAACTGGCTGCACAACAGAACACAGAAGATAATAGTAAATGGAACACATTCCGAAGAAAGGGAGGTCACTAGTGGAGTACCTCAGGGCTCAGTACTGAGTCCAGTCCTCTTTAACGTCTTTATAGATAACATTGCAGAGGGTCTGGAGGGAAAGGTATGCCTCTTTGCAGATGACACAAAGATCTGTAACAGAGTTGATACACAGGAGGGGGTAGAAAAGATGAGAAGGGACTTGGCACAGTTGGAGGAATGGTCAGACATATGACAACCTAGAGTCAATGCAAAGAAGTGCAAAGTAATGCACCTGGGAAACAAAAACACAGGAGAAGAGTACACAATAGCAGGGGAGGTACTAACAACAACAAAAATGGAAAGAGACCCGGGGGTAGTCATATCAGATGACCTAAAGGTGGGTAAGCAATGTGAGAAGTCGGTAAGGAGAGCCAGGGGGATACTGGTATGGATAGGAAGGGGCATCACAAGTAGAAAAAGAGTAGTGGTTATCCCTCTATACAGACAGTTGGTGAGACCCCATCTGGAGTACTGTGTGCAGTTTTGGAGACCTCATCTACGCAAGGACATAGACAGGATGAAAGCAGTCCAGAGGAGGACAACTAAAGTGGTGCAGGGTCTGCATCAGAAACCATATGAAGAGAGACTGAGAGAGCTTAATATGTATACCCTTGATGAAAGGGGGACAGGGGGGACATGATAGAAACTTTCAAGTACCTCAAGGGAATCGACAAAGTCCAGGAAGGTAGCATCTTTAAGAAAAAGAGATGTGTAAGAACAAGGGGGCACAATTTAAAGAAAGACAGGGGACGGCTCAGGGGTAATGTGAGGAATTTTTTTTTCACAGAGAGAGTGGTGGATACATGGAACTGCCTTCCTGGGGAGGTCGTTGGGTCTAAAACAGTGGAGGAATTCAAACATGCATGGGACAGACATAACACAATTATAGTGGGGGGTTGCAGAAAGTAGGCTGTTGGTTAACTAGAATCTGCAGCTTATCCAGTAGGTAGGGAAATGGGCAGACTGGGTGGGCCAAGTGGTCCTAATCTGCCATCAAAGTCTATGTTTCTATGTTTCTCCTTGAGTTAAAAAAACTCCTACCAGATTTGTTCAAGTGACAATAATTCTAGTACTGGATTTGGTCGTGGAATCTCAGGTATTGATTGCAGTGAGTACTCTCAATACCCTTATACTTCTCAAGTGTTCAGTTATTAATGCTGACAACTAGCTAAGGGAGGAACAAAGAAGTTGTTTAACTCCGCGAGACATACTTTAGCGTGGACTTAGCTGAAATGCTGCAACCGTTCAGACTGCATGTTCAAATACAGACTTCCCCTTCTGCCAAGACTATCGCTTGGCTATGGCATGGAAACTGATTGTTTATCGGATTTTTTGTACTTTTTATTTTTCTTACCTTCTGGACCTGTTACGTGCCCCCTACCACCTCCTGGAAATTATCCTATCTACGAGCAGGTGATAGTATGGAGGTGCCTCTCTGAATTTATCAGAAGTTCATTATTTAAGATGTATGCAACCTGTTTAACCTGAAACATCAAAGGGTCAAAAATTTAATTTTGATTTTGCTTCCACTTGTGACACATTTCCCCGGACTTACTGCTATTTTTTTCGTATTGCTCTGAGGGACTCTTGGAGCACTATGTGGATCTGGGGGTACACTACTTTTAGCATGATAGCGAGTGACTTATCATGAACAATTAGCATATGAGACTGTACACATGATACTTCAGTTGCCATTTTTGTACTCGATTTAGTAGCGTTGATAATTTCTGTATAATAAAATGTGGGGGTTGGAGCAGGGGAGCGGGGAGTGGGACGACGGATCGTGGGTTTGCATGAGACATCACCTGGCAATATATTTGAGCCAGTGCAGTTTATTGAACTGGGGGTAGTGGTTATTATTTTGTTGTGAGATATTGGGGGGTGGGTTTGCTTTATGTGGGATATGTCAAGGGGGAGGAAGGGGAGTGCCAAGATATTTTAGTTCAAAGCACAAATCACAAGACATCAACTGGGCTGGACTGACTTTATTGCAGCAGTTTTAACCCTAGATGAATCACCAATCATGCTTTGTAAATGAATGGCCCATATAATATTTTAACATGGAATGTCGGGGTGCCAGAGATAGGTGCAAGTGCCAAATCATTCTGAGGCATCTACGACAGCTCAATACAGGGATCACCTGACTGCAGGAGACTCACCTTAGGAGAGATGATACCTCCTATTCATGTAAAGGTTGGGTCAGTCAAGCCTATGGTGTGGGAATCTCTACAAATTGAGAGGGGGGGTGCCATATTAATTGCCAAAACTGTGCAGTTTAAATTAGTACAAGAAGTCTGGGATGTGAATGAACACTACTTACTAGACAAAGAACCTCTGTGCGCAAACACTGAGGCAAGGGTTACCCCGAGGGGCATTTGGCTGGGAAGCCAAGTTTCAAGAAAATACAAAATCACACATGCCCCCACAATGCAAAGCATCATGGGCTGCATATGCAAATCACCACAGAATGTTATGCTGGTCCAACTTTAAGCAGAATTGCATGGTGCCGAAAGGCCTCTCACACAGTTTGCAAAGGGTGTTAACAGAAGATATAGACACGTGTTCTGGATCTACCAGGACTCATCAGTATGCCTCGTCTGTTTGACACCCCAGTGGAATGGACCAGCTACCCTTAAGGCAGTGTGCCTGGGATATATTGTGGTGAACCCATTAAAATAAAAACTATTTAAAGACAAAGAACCTCTGTGCTAAACACTGAGGCAAGGGTTACCCGAGGGCATTTGGCTGGAAGCCAAGTTTCAAGAAAATACAAAATCACACATGCCCCACAATGCAAAGCATCATGGGCTGCATATGCAAATCACCACAGAATGTTATGCTGGTCCAACTTTAAGCAGAATTGCATGGTGCCGAAAGGCCTCTCACACAGTTTGCAAAGGGTGTTAACAGAAGACATAGACATGTGTTTCGTCCTATCAGGACTCATCAGTATGCCTCGTCTGTTTGACACCCCAGTGGAATGGACCAGCTACCCTTAAGGCAGTGTGCCTGGGATATATTGTGGTGAACCCATTAAAATAAAAAACTATTTAAAAGACAAAGAACCTCTCTGCGCAAACACTGAGGCAAGGGTTACCCCGAGGGGCATTTGGCTGGGAAGCCAAGTTTCAAGAAAATACAAAATCACACATGCCCCCACAATGCAAAGCATCATGGGCTGCATATGCAAATCACCACAGAATGTTATGCTGGTCCACTACTTACTACTCCACAGGGTGTTAGAATCACAGCAGATCCTTCTGGGTTCTATGTATGGCCCCAATGAGGACTCACCTCATTTTTTCACACATCCACTAAACTTAGTTGTCTCTCACTTAGCAAAAACCACATTTCTCGGGGAGAGGGGACTGGAACCTAACATCCCAACTACAGTTAGATAGATCTGATGTTAAAAGGTCTGGCCTCTCCCCGGCTCAGAGACCCACAAGCGATCTAATGTCTGGAGCAGGTTTGGTAGATATTTGGAGAGTTTTAAACCTCACCGAGAGGCATTATACTTTCTTCTCCTCTCCTCACCGCACCTGCTGTAGACTTGATTATTTTCTAGTCAGCTCCTTTGTTCTCCCAGAGGTATTAGATACTAAAATACACCTGAGAGTTATATCGGATCACTCTCCTGTCTCCCTCACCTATCTTTTAGGCCCAGGTGTCAAGAGGGACACCCTGTTGGGCTTAAATAGCCGGTTACTTAAAATCCTGGTCACCCTGTCACATGTGAAGGAATTTATCACTCATTTCCTAGACACTAATCAGGGCTCTGTTAAGAGAATAGATATAGTATGGGCAGCCATGAAGTGTACACTGCATGGTGAATATCTCTGCATTGCATCCACTAGAACCCATCAATTTAAAGCCCAAGTAGAGGAATAATTGCTCTCTGTTAAGTCCATCAAATGGGACATTAGCTGTCATTCCCAGAAGGTGGACTGGGTCAAATTACATACCCTGCAAATACAATTTTCTGACCTTATGTCTCAGAAGGCTGAACTCTGTCTGAAGAGAACTAAACTCAAATACCTCGAGTCCGTGAACAGTCCGGTAAGCTGCTCGCCATTCAAATTAAACAGGCAGAAATAGAATGCTACATCCCTGGACTACGTTTAACAAGGCATGGCCCAGTTATCACAGACCCTAGACAAACTGCTACTGAATTCTGGTGATAGTTTCAAAAACTATATACTGTGTCTGGAAATGAGGTCTCTACACAGGAAGCAATTAGTAAATACCTTGATTCAGTAGACCTCCCTAACCTCCCTCCAAATATTGCAGCCCCCCTTGGCCTTCCTATAAATGTCTGGGAAGTGGAACATGCAATACAACACCTCCCCTTAGATAAGTCTTCTGGGCCAGATGACCTTAGGACTAATCTGTTTAAATCTTGCTCCCCAGAGCTTCCTCCCTTGCTGACAGAAGTGTTCAAGCTACTGGTTTGCTAATGGATACTCTGACCATAGCTTTCTTCAAGCAATTATTACCCTTATACCTAAACCTGATAAAGATCTCCAATATCCAGAAAACTGTTGTCCCATATCACTATTGAACACTGATGTTAAAATACTGGCAAAAGTGCTGGCGAACCGGCTGGGACTGATTATGGGTACCACCGTCAGCCCTGAACAGGAGGGCGTTATGACTGGTAGGTCCTCTAGTGACTACATGCATTGCCTACTACACCTCCTTTCCCTGACCAAACATTCCAATATCCCCGCAGTTCTGATCTCCTTAGATGTCGAGAAGGCCTTTGATTGAGTCTCCTGGGATTTTTTGTTTACAGTCCGAGCCCGACTTGGTTTTCCTAAAGATTTCATTAAATAGTTATGACTCCTTTATCATTCTCCAACAGTCCGTATCTGAGCAACGGAGTACTTTCAGACCCACTTACACTATACCGTGGCACCAGACAAGGTTGTCCCCTATCTCCCCTCCTCTTTAACCTTTATTTTGAACCTTTTATTCGGAAGTTGATTTCCTCCCCGAATCTCCATAGTATCGCAGTGGGGACTCAAAGGAACCTCTTGTCAGCTTATGCGGATGATTTATTACTACACTTAGAAGACCCCACATCTAATGTGCCAATCCTACTCAGGGAACTTGACCTGTTCTCCATAGTATCTTACTACAAACTTAATCCTTCCAAAACAAAAGTTTTTCTGATGAATGGAAAAACTTTACCATCACACACTGAGGGATTTGGTCTGGTATGGGAACAGAAATCCTTGACATACCTTGGCATTAAAATATCCGGACAGATTTCCATCATGATGAAAGAGATCCTTTCCGCATTAATTACCACACTTAGAACAAATTTAACAAGATGGGGAGCACTGTCAATATCACTTTGGGGAAAAATAGGCATTGTTAAAATGAATGCGTTGTCCCGTATTCTCTACCCCTTAGGTATGGTGGGTATCTACCTCCCCAAGTGTTGGTTTGTTGAACTGCAAGCTTTGATTAATAAATACCTCTGGAAGGGAAAGGCAGTTTGACAAGCATACTTCAAGCTCACTGCCCCAAAATTGCAGGGCGGCCTTTCTTTCCCCTCCTTTTTCACCTATTATAGTGCGATTCATATTAGTAAGTTAGCCCGCAGGGTGTCTGTATCCGGCCCATGAGATTCAGGACTCTACCAACCTCTCTGGCTGGATACAGAAAAGACCATGGCTCTTAAAGCCTCTTGTACTCTCCCCGCTCTGCTGTATTCTTTACCACAATATATTCCTAAAGCCCTAAGGGGCACCCCCATTCATTGGTTCCTCAAAGCCTTACACCAATTACAAAAGCACTTGAACCTTGATTGGCATAAATCCCTGGAACAACCTTTGACAAGAAATCAACTTCCAAATTGGCAAAGGCCCTATATCTCCTTCATTCTGGGCCCTTAAATAGGTGCCAAGCTTGGGGACTTGGCCCCTGAGGGACAGGTCCTACCCTTACTGCAATTTCATCAAGTACTTAAAATCCATGAAAAGAATTTCTTCAAATGTTGGTAAATCAGGCAAGCTGTAGTCTCCTTTATGGGCACTGCACCTCATATCACTCCTCCTGCAACTGAGTTGCACCCCCTTATGCTTGTGGAGGATCAACCACATTCAATATCCAAGGTTTACAAAGAACTACAATCCCTTGACTTGAGCTTACCTAAAGGTATGCGTTACTACTGGGTTAACACACTCTCTCCTCCATCAGATATCTGTACCTGGAAACACATATGGTGCAACCTGTACAGGTATATTAAGCAAGATAAACTTCGCTTAGTACAATATAACATTATGCATAACCTATATTTTACACCTGCAAGATTACACAAAATGGGAAGGTTCCCATCCCCGCAGTGTCACTGTTGCCAAGGTCCTCCTGGAGACCTCTACCATATGTTATGGTCTTGCGCAAAGTTTTCTGCCTTTTGGATCAATGTCAAAAGCTCATAGGATCCACTTTTGGGATTGGAACCACTATTTACACTGAAGGTCTGCCTGCTTACTAGCTTCCCTTCGGGACTATTGAAATCAAAAAGGCCCATATAGCTCTAGTTTCAGCAGTTGTTATACTAATTATTATGAGACACTGGAAGGATGATTCACTTCTTCCCATACTAGAATGGCCTAGAGAAATGATATTGGCTCTTTAACTGGAAAAACATATTGCTACGATGGCCAATAGGCTTTGGGCCTACTCAGACAGATAGGGGCCACTAGATGTGCTGCTTACAGCCTGGAAGCCATAGTAAACTGTAATACTAACATGTATACAAATGCTTATAGTTGCATAAGAATTACATGCTTGGCACTGGAGCAGATGGTGGGTGGGCAGATGGGAGGGAGGGTGGAGGTGGTAGGTGGTTTGTTGCTCTTGTATGTTTAGACTGAGGGGATCCACTTCACCGAATTGTAGTGTCTTATGTAATTGCTCCTCAATTTTTCCCTGGAAACCCATTGGGGTATGGTATTGAAACTTAAAGTATATTGAATAAAAAAAAAAACATTGTGACAAAAGTTTGATTTACCTTTAAATAGGTCTTTTCTAAGCTTCCTGAAGTTACTCAAATTCATTTCATTATAGTCACTTCCTATATTTTCCCACAGATCCATTAATGCCTGTAGATTGACAGTGTCAGTTTCATTTTCATCTTGTGTGTGTCCCAGTTCAGTATGTGTTGCTTCAAGTTCCTGTATTTCAGCAAAAACGAGGTCAAAATCTTTGTTATTCCCCCTTGATCAGTTGCAATATTTTCTTGACAACCCATATCTTCAGATAATGAACTAGGTAAATTATTACTCCCAAAGAAAATTTAGGTTTGATTTTTTGGAAAAAGTTAAAATTGGTCAATCTGCACCTGAAAGTAATTTTTTTGTAGAGCGGGAACACAATTCAGTCCTTTCTTTAAGACTGCAGTATGTTCTTTACTTAGAACAAAGCTTGAGAGAATCACTGTCACTTTGCCTGTGTCCACAATGACAAAGACAGGATGGAGGCAGTCCAGAGGAGGGCAACTAAAATGATGTAGGATCTGCACCAGAAACCATATGAAGAGAGGCTAAAGAACTTATTGTGTGTACCATCGAGGAAAGGAAGGTGAGGGATGTGCAAGAACAAGTGGGCACAGTTTGAAGATAGAGGGCAGACTACACAGGGGCAACGTGAGGAAGTATTTTTTCACAGAGAGGTTGGTGGACGGATGGAACGGCCTTCATGAGGAGGTTGTGGG
Organism: Neoceratodus forsteri; assembly: GCA_016271365.2. Classification (NCBI taxonomy): domain Eukaryota; kingdom Metazoa; phylum Chordata; order Ceratodontiformes; family Ceratodontidae; genus Neoceratodus; species Neoceratodus forsteri. The sequence continues at coordinate 801,987,912 of CM057459.1, read as the reverse complement.
GTCAAAAACAGTGAGGGAATTCAAGAATTCATGTGACAGACAAAAGGAAATTATAATGGGGGTCGGAGGAAGTAGGCTGTTGGTTAACTAGGATCTGCAGCTTATCCAATAGGCAGGGAAATGAGCTGACAGGGTGGGGCAAGTGGTCCTTTTCTTCCATCACAGTCTATCATTTTATAGCTACTTATTTTTAAAATCATGGATGTACTATAAGGTATGAAATGTAGTAATCTTACCAGATAATGGAGCACTTATTTCATGAGCAGGCCTTTGAGAAAGCATTCTGAGGAATGTGAAATGTGTCAGGTGGTTGTTTCTGGTGGAGTCTTATTTAATGGTTTTTCAGACATGGACTGCTAATAAAGGATTTTTTACACACAATGCAGTGTGGTCTTATAGAACAGTTTTTTTTAGAGCAGTTTTTGATAATTGAAGGGAGAGGGGATGATAAAAGTAAAAGAAAAAATGAATGCCCAAGTTCATGCCTTGCGGCGTAGTCACACAAGTAGTGCAAGCAAACATCGATAGAAACATAGAACCTGTCGGCAGATAAGGACTATATGGTCCACCTAGTCTGCCCATTTCCCTACTCACTACTGCAGCCCCAGATCCTATTTGATCTGTGGCTTTCCTGCTCTGCACATCTCCAGGGTACCCTTATGCATATCCCATGCACTCTTGAACCCCTGTATTGTTTTCACACCCACCACTTCTGCTGGAAGACTGTTCTACTGCTCCACATCCCTTTAAGTGAAAAATTACTTCCTAACATAACCCCTGGGCCTACCACCCTTCAGCCTTATATCATGTCCCCTTATTCTTGTGCAGAGTTTTCTCTGAAGTATGTTTTCCGCCTGTACCCTTTTTATTCCCCAAAGGTACTTGAAAATCTCTTATCATATCTCCCCTCTCCATTCTTTCCTCAGGTAAATAGATATCTTTAAGACTTTCCCTGTAGGGCTTCTGGTGCAACCCATGTATCATCTTTATTGCCCTTCTCTGGACTGCCTATATTTGGTCAATGTCCTTCCGGAGATGTGGTCTCCAGAACTGGACACAGTACTCCAGTTGCGGCCTCATCAGTGATCTGCACAGTGGTATCACCACCTCTTTTCTCCTGCTTGTTATGCCCCTCCTTATGCACCCCAACATTCTGTTTGTTCACCCCACCACCATTTTACACTGTTTGGTCACCTTCAGGTCATCAGATATGATAACCCCAAGGTCTCTCTCCTGACTTGTGGTGGCCAGAATTTCCCCATCCATCCTGTACTCCTCCCTTGGATTCCTGTGACCCAGGTGCATGATCTTGCACTTTTTAGCATTGAAACTCAACAGCCAGACACCCTACCACTCCTCTAATAGGCTTAGGTCCTTTCTCATTTTTTCCACATCTTCTGGTGTGTCCACTCTATTGCAGATCTTAGTGGTATCTGTGAAGAGGCACACCTATCCCTCCAGATGATCTGTAATGTTTCTAATGAAGACATTGAATAGGACTTGCCCATGCACTGATCCCTGTGGCACCCCACTGGTCACCTCTCTCTCCTCAGATTTCATGCCATTTAACCACCATCTGAGTCCGGTTCCTTATCTAATTTCCAACTCACTTTACCACTGTAGGACATTCCCAGGCTCTACAATTTATTTAGCAATCTCCTGTGGAGGACGGTGTTGAAGGCCTTGCTGAAATCCAGGTAGGCTACATCAACTTACTGATCATAACTTACCGGTCCAAACCAATGACCATCACCATCGGTATCTTAGATGTGAAACAACACTTTGACCTTATGGTCCTACGTCATCATCAAAACATCCTGGGTATAGGCTTCCTTGCCCAATATGGATGCATGGTGGACTTAGTAAATAGGCTACTTCTTTGACTCCTGGGACTTCTCTGTCTGCTACTCATCTCAAACTTACATGTTGTAGCAGCAGTAAAGGCCAATATAGAAACATAGAAGTTGAAGGCAGATGAGGGCCTCAAGGCCCATCCAGTGTGCCCATTTTGTCTACCTTATGAATGTTCCATAGGCCTTTACTCTGTCAATGACCTATCTAGTCATACTCATCTATATTGCTCCCTTATGCCTATCCCATGTATGTTTGAAGCCCTGCACTGTATTCATATCCACCACTTCCTGAGGTAGGCCATTCCATGTATCCATCACCTTTTCTGTGAAAAAGAACTTCCACACATTACCTCTTAATCGGCTTCCCTCTAATCTCATGCTGTGTCCTCCAGTCCTGCTATTTTTCTTATATTGAAACATGTTAGACTCTTTCACCTTTTTAATGCCCTTAAGATGTTTGAATGTTTCGATCATTTCACCTCTCTCCCTCCTTTGCTCTAGGGCATACATATTGAGCTCCGTTAATCTGTCCTCATATGTTTTCTGATGTAGTCCCTGCACCATTTTGGTTACCTTTCTCTGGACTGCCTCCATTTTGTTAATGTCCTTAGGCAGGTGTGGCCTCCAGTACTGCATGAAGTACTCCAGATGAGGCCTACCCAGTGTCTTGTAAAGAGGGATTATTACTGCCATTTTATGACTTGTAATACCCCTACTAATATACCCAGGGATTCTAACCATACCTACTGCTTCAGTGGACTGCTTGGATGTTTTCAGGTCTTCTGTGATAATGATGCTCATGTTTCTTTCTTCCCTCATGATTGCCAGCAACTTCCCTCCCAACCTATAGGTAGCTTCAGGGTTTCTCTTCCCTAAGTGCATGATCCTGCACTTCTTTGCATTAATCAATCAATCAATCATCATTTATTTATAAAATAGTGCTATTCCAGAACCATAGCACTAGTACATAACCATAAAATCCATAAAAGACACTACACATATAAAAAACAGCTGCAGCAGATCAAATAACATCAGGAACGCCAAAGTAAATTAGTGAGTTTTTAGTGCAGATTTAAAACTCTCCACCGTTAAACCCCAGTTGCCACTCTTCTGACCATTTTGCCAGTTTTTCCAGATCTCTTCTCATTATGCCCACCCCATCTGGATCATCTACTCTGTTGTAGATCTTAGTGTCATCTGGAAACAGGTAAACCCTACCATCTAGTCCATCTGCAATGTCACTGATGAAGATATTGAAAAGGACTGGTCCAGGTACTGATCACTGAGGTACCCCACTTGTGACTTGCATATCTTCTGATTGTATACCATTTACCACCACTCTCTGTTTTCTGCCCGCCAACCAGTTTGCCACCCAGTTGACCAGCCTCTGACCCACCCCAAACCTATCCAGCTTATCAATCAATCTTCTAAATGGAACAGTATCAAAAGCTTTGCTGAAGTCAAGGTAGGCGACATCAACTGCACCCCCTTGGTCCACCACTCTGGTTACCCAGCCAAAGAAATCTATGAGAATAGTTTGACAGGACCTTCCCTTTGTAAACCCATGCTGTCTTGGATCCTGTTCTCCTATGGATTTCAGGTGTTGCACTATCCTTTCCTTAAGGAGTGCCTCCATGATCTTGCCCACTAATGAGGTAAGACTGACTGGTCTGCAGTTCCCTGCCTCCTCCCTGCTGCCACTCTTGTGGAGCAGGATCCCATGAGCCCTTCTGCAGTCTTCTTGGACTTCTCTTGTGCTCAGAGAGTCACTAAACAGTTCTGCTAATGGTTCTGCTAGTTCCACCCTAAGCTCCTTTAGTACCCAGGGATGTATGCCATCAAGTCCCATTGCCTTGTCCACCCTGAGATTAGCAAGCTCTTGTAGGATCCTTTCACTTGTGAAGGGACTTGTGCACACCTCCTTCCCCCACGTCCATGGTGCTGAGCTGTGGGCCCTGCCCTACCATCTCCTCAGTAAATACCGAGCAGAAGTATTTATTTAGGATAGATGCTTTTCTTTGGTCCTTCTCCACACACTCCCCCTTATCCCTTTCATCTTAGCAATACCCCCTCTGGACTTTCTCCTTTCACTAACGTATCTATAGAAAGTCTTGTCCTCTTCTTTTACTATTTGTGCTAGTGTATCCTCGGTTTGGGCCTTTGCCTGCCTTACTGCCTTTCCTGCTTCCCTTAGGGAAGTTTGGTATGCCTCCCTATCTTCGTCCCGCTGCATTCCCCTTATATTTCCTGAAGACCAACCTTTTTGCTTTGATCTTTTCTGCTACTGTTTTTGAGAGCCAAAGTGGTTTCCTCCTTCTTTTGCTCTTGCTTTTCTCCCTATCACAATGGGATGTTACTTCAAGTATGATGCAGAATATGACGTCATCCTCATGTTCCAGCAACACTCTCTTTCTTCATTTAAGGCCTATTTTGGAGATGCACCGGAATGCCTTTGCCAAAAATGTACAGTTATGTAATGACTTACTATAACAGTAGATCTTCGAGAGAGGTTCTTGCAGCAGGCACCAACTACTAGAACCAGAGTAGCCAGTCACCAGGACCACACAGAAAACCCCAGCCAGCAGTGTCTGGTGGGGGACCACCCAAGGATTCGAGGCAGAATGAGCTTATTCTTGAAACTGCCAAACACCCCTACTAAGAGTGATCAGAGGGGCACTAGGAACCAAACAGGGGTACATGAATACTTGACAGTACTCTTACCCAGCACCAAAGATGTGTAGACATTTTTTTTTTATTTGGCCCTAACATGATGTAATACAAAGCAAAACATCTAGGTGGCCAGTGCTAGTCTTTTGGCCACCATTTTACCTACCGTCTGTTACTTTTTGCTCTGCATTCTCCAACTTCCCACTCAGTGATTCCTAAAAAAGAAAACTGCTGGTTTCCTAACATGTAGCCAGGAGCCAGAACCATAATTTTTCATAATCTTACCATAGCCTGGGCCACTTAATTTCCAACGGGCCATTAACCACAAAAGTGATCCCTCTCATGACCACCAGTTTATGACTGGGTGCTAATAGCAGTCAAATTTCAGTCTAATCTGTTGGTCCCCCTCTCCCTAAATTACACTACACTTTTCATAAATCAAACACTTAGTCATCTGGCAAAGCAGCATCATGTGTGCCTGGGAGAGAAGGGGAGGATCAGTTTCACTTCACTGATGAATGCAGGCAGGCTGGCTTAACAGTCTGCCTCATGTCATAAATGATGCAAAATCGTACCACTGCTACCTAACCCCCTGGATGAGTATGCTGATGCTGTGTCAGATGGCTGAATGTCTGACTTACAAACTACTGTCTGTGTATAAGGGAGGTGGACCAACAAACTTGCCTGCAATTTGATCAGTATCGTCCCCAATCAACACCATCATTCCCTGGATTATCATAATTGAAGACAGGAACACATCCAATCACACTCACACACACACACACACACACACACACACTCTCTCTCTCTCTCTAATGGCAAACTACCAATTAGCCACTTGTGATGGAGAGCAAGAAATCCCAGCAACTTTCAGTCTTTCACAAAATTCCAAAACTATGACTCTGTAAATGAGAGCAACATTGCTTGAAAAAGTACTCTACTTTCACACCATTATTTTCTTTAGCCACACGCATATAGCCTGCTGGGTTTCATACTGAGCAAAAAAGAATCCTGTATTTGTCCCATTTCTCATAGCTGTAAGAATTGGCTGGAGTACAGCAAAAACACTTACAACATTATCTGATCAATAGTTGCTTTGAGAATATTATCTTGAGGGAATCCTTTTAACTGAAAATGAAACAACCACTGTGAGAATGAGACTGCTATTAAATAGTATCAAAGCAGCCCTGAAAAATAGTTCTATGAAGCAATTAAACTGTATCAGTGCAGCCCAGAAAAATAGTTCTATGAAACAATATTTTTAGTTCAAATAAAAGATTTTAATGGAACAAAAAAATGCAGTGTGTTATTCATGTGTTGGTGTTGCTCAATTGTTAGCACTCTTGCTGACGAACTAGAAGATTATACATTCAAATCTCGGATAAGAGGGAATTAGACCCATACTCATTATTGATAATGAACAGATGGTTTTGCTCTGCCTGATGTGCCATCTTTCAGATGAGATGTTAAATTAGGATACCACCTTCTCACCCTTTATGTTCAAGTCAAAATAAAAGATCCCATCTAAGTTGTTGTAAGAGGCAGGGATTTAAAATGTAAAATCAATTAACATCAACTACCAAACAAAGATACAGAAGCAACATGCAGTCACTTAAGCATTCCAAACTTTAACTTAAACATTGAATACCCATACCTCCTAGGTCACCTTCGTGTTACAATTCATAGCCCAGAAAGAATAATAAAGGGAACCATACTTTTATTGAAGGGAGAGGGTCAGAAATCTATGTGGATACATCTCTCTTTTTCCTTTTTTACAGATTGTCCTCAGAAATGTACAAATTTAGTTCACTTAGTTTGGAGGTGAAAAAAAGGCTGAAGCCCAAAAATAGCTGCTTTAGGACAGGGTGTAATAATTTAAGTTACCTCCTGAAGCTATGCATCTATCTAAGTTGTTTTTGAAGCTTTCTTTATTAGCGCTTGATATTACTTCTATAGGTAGTCTGTTCCAAAGCTTAGCTGCTTGAACTGTATAATAATATTATCCTTCATTGGTTCTGAATCTATTAGTTTTAGTATGCAGTGGGTGGCACCTTACACCAAAATGGTTGTCTTTGTACTCAATATTTAATTCTGTCATTAGCAAAGGGTCATGTAGGATGTCGTTATAGAGCAGCATGCCCCCCTCTTCCTTCTCAATTTGAGATTATGGAATCCCAATGCAGTCAATCTATCATTATAGGCATGGTAGTTTAAGGCAGCAATAGACTAGGTGTAAACTGATTCATCATTTCTGCCAGTGACACTTCTATTTGCTTAATAGACACATGGCTTCCTGTGGGCCACAAATATTTCAAGAATGCAAAAATAAATAAAACCATAGTTTTATCATAGTTTGCTGATGCCTATTAAAATGGCCATAACATATACACTCATAATGATGGTTGCCAAGGGCCGACATTCTGAAAACATGAAACATGTGTTTTCTGGCATACTGATGGCAAATCGACTTTTTTGGGGTTTGATGCCATGTTCCCCTTCCTGGAAAATGATTGCTTGGATTATCCCTTCCATTCAATATTTGCAGTCACTGTACCTGACACCTTTGCAACATTCATTACTGCCTCTAATGGTATCTTAGCACATTCCACTAGTAACAACAGAAAACTAACTTTAGTTGCTGTAGTTAGGTGTTTCTTACTGCCAGTGCTACTAACTGGTTCTGATGCACTGGAATGCCCTCCTCTACTGACTTAGCAAACTGCAACTGCTCATTCATTCATCCTCCTGCCTGTAACTCCAATGCCTCCTCCAAAATACTGTCCTACTCATTGGCAGACTGCTGTTCCAGCTGCTGAAAAATAACTGGTTGCACTGCCTTCCTGGTGGAACTGCCTTCTTGGGGAGGTTGTTGGGGCTAAATCAGTGGGGGAATTCAAACATGTATGGGACAGACACAAGGCAATTGTAGTGGGGGGTGGCAGGAAGTAGGCTGTTGGTTAACTAGAATCTGCAGCTTATCCAGTAGGTAGGGAAATGGGCAGACTGGGTGGGCCAGGTGGTCCTTATCTGCCATCAAAGTCTATGTTTCTATGTTTCTATGACCACTTTGAGTGGTCTTCAACCTCACTTGTAAGTTGATTCCCTACCACTGTTTCTTTCCTGAGTTTGAGCTCCTACTGCTGCATCTCAATATTTAAATTTATTTCTTTGAATATCCAGACATTTTCTGTGTGCTCTCTACTCAGATTATAGTTATTTTACAAATTGAAACAACTCAGATGGTAATTATTATGGATGGTTAAAATCCATCAGTTACTTTTCATATAGTCCTCCTATCAAAGTAAAAATAAAATGACTAATTTTTCATGTCATCTTTGCCATGAAGAGCAGATCTATATGAAGTCTCAAAATGGTGAAACTTCACCTGTGAAATATATCATTCATGATGAAGTGCACATCACAGAGCAGGTCACATATTCCTGGTCTTCTCTTAAAATGGATTTTCACATGCAGCAAGACTTTCACCACAGACCCAATACACATTCTGCAGTCCTAAAGTAACAGAAGGAGTAAGATGCATCTCTGAATGCTAAAGAAAATCATTTCTATAGGGTGGAAATAGTCATAGCTAGTGTATCACTATTTTCTTTATCTGAGTGGTGAGACTTTGCAGAAAGTATTTGAAAAGTGTTGATTTAGAAATTAGATGTTTTAGCAGATTCTTCATAGGTTTAAATGTGCTTATTCATGGAATGGAATACAATACATCTGAGCTGAATCTGTTTCAGAGGGGGGAGAGGCAGCTCCTAGTTTCAGTGTTTTTTTTGGTACTGGGTGAAAACATTGCAGACACAGTATCGCCGCACAAAAAAAAGTAGGCTACATATCGCTGACTACAGTGTTGGCATGGACCCGTATCACCCACCCAAACCCCATGCGCAGTGCATAGTATGAATCGGCAAGGTGCCAACTGAGACTGCAGCCCACAGAATGGTGCCCCAGGCACCATAACTGCAGCCAGCCACAATGTTCATACTAAGGTAAGGAAAAAGAGATAGTAGGCCGAGGCCCATAATGCTCTTATGCTAGGCCCAAGGATAATATGCTAGATTATACCCCAAGCTGATTAGCTTGTCTAGGCATTGTTTAAAAATATTCTTAGAATCACTCAGAACTACAGAGGGTGGAAGATTATTTCATGGCCTGACAGAACGAATAGTGAAAAGATATTTTCAATTCTTTCTTTTAAAGGGTTTCCTAATTAATTGAAATGGTTGATCCCTAATCTCATAAGGAGAGAATCTGAGTTAGAGCTCTAACTCAGTCATGATATAGGGATCATGCACCACATCATATAAAAATAAAAGGTCGCCTCTCAGACGTCGAGTGGAAAGTGACATCAGGTTCAAAGTGTTTAACTTCTGATCATACGATAAGGATTTAAAACCAGATTTTTTTTAGTAAATTTTCTTTGCACCTTTTCAAGAGATCCACAATCAGATTTTTTAAATGGGCACCATATCTGTGATGCATACTCAAGATGGGGCCTGACATTAGACCTAAAGAGGAGCATGAGCACGTTTTGATCTCTAGAAGTAATGTTACGAAGAATTGATCAGACAACTTTATTTGATGTATTAATAATGGAATGCAGATGTTTTGAATAAGTAAGATCCTTAGAGATGGAAATACTTAAATCCTTCTCATCAGTAGTGGTATTAAGCAGTAAGCCACTTATTTTGTATGGGAATGTAGGGATATTTGAACCAAGATGCATTACTTTGCATTTAGTAGTATTGAGCTGCATACCCCATGTTTTAACCCAAGTTGAGAAGGAATCAAGATCCTGCTGGATAAGATCTATTTGATCTTGATTTGAACAGGACCCCCTAATCTTAAAATCATCAGCATATTTAGTAGTAATAGAAATGCAGTTTTTACTGAAATCGGAAATACAAACTTGAAACAAGCAGTGACCAGTAACGGAGCCTTCCGGAACACTGCTCAATACCCTGCCAATGTTTGATAGGTTACCATTTATTATTACTCTCTGTGTTCTGTTACAAAGCCAGTTCTCAATCCAGGCTACAATAAAGTAGTTAATATTTAATTTCCTTAGCTTAAGGCTCAAAGCCCAGTGAGGCACTGTATCAAAAGCCTTGTTGAAATCAATAAAGATAACATCACAAGGTATTTTGTTGTCCAAGAAAGAGCTAAACTGTTCTGAAAAACATAGCAAATTTGTAGTACAACTTCTCCCCTTTCTGAAACCATGTTGATCCAAATCACTAGCATCTATAACAAGTGAGATAACATCCTTAAGGAGACTCTCCAGAACTTTACAGAGAGAAGAAGTTAAACTAATTGGTCTGTAGTTCTCCCAGAGAAGTGTAGAATCCTTTTTAGGTATTGGAATGACAATAGCTTCTTTCCATTCCTTGGGTATGAAATTATTTTTCAGAAATATTTCAAACAAGATCTTAAGTGGATATGAAAGGAGATCAACCAATAGGTATAAAAAATGGTCTGAGATGATGGCAGGTCCTGAACTATATTTTCCTTTCAGTGTTTTTAATTTTTCTTTAATATTTTCTTCAGTAAAACAGATCGGAGAATCAGAATTATTTGAAATTGGCCTAAAAGTGAAATGATCTGTTTGTGTAAAGATTTTACAACATTCAGTATTAAATACATTTGCCATGGTCTTTGGGTTGTGAATGAGGTGGTTATCTTTTGTTTTTAAGGGCCCAACCTTACAGGAAGTTTTCTTTAAAGAATTTATATAAGAATAAAATTGCTTGTTATTTGACTTAGTGGCTGGCAAAGCTAATTTAGTTTCACACTTAGAGTTGGCTTTTCTAATACAAGATTTCCATTTTTGATTTGCTTTTTTGTAAAGAATCCAGTTCGATATTGTCTGATTTTTTTCCGAAATTCCTATGTTTTTTAATTTTATATCTAATCATTTTCTTGATTGTATGATTCGTCCATTTCGGAATTTGTTTTCCAACAGATTTTTTTTATTATAAAAGGGAAATGAGTGTCCCTTAAACTAGTAATTAAGGATTGGAAAGTATCCCAACACTGCTGTGGGGATTTCTGTAAAAAGGCAGACTGCCAATTGAAAACCTCTAAACTAAACTTTAAATCAGACAGGTTATCTTCTTCATATAAATAAATGACAGTAGAGTTATTATTGTAAATTAAATAGGTCTGTAAAGTGAAAAAGACAGAGTAATGATCGTTGTTTCCAATAGGAGTAGCTATATTAACATCTGTAATATCCAAATTAGCACTAGTGAGGACAATATCTAGAATATTATTTCCCCTTGTAGCTGATGTAACCCATTGTTTCATATTAAGTTCTTGACAGGCAGCTAAGAGTTCTTTTCCACTAGAACTAGAAGCAAAAGAAGAAGTCCAGTTTATATCTGGAATATAGAAATCACCAGAGATTATGACATTACCGATTTGATCTGCAAATTCAATTTCAGACAACATGGCATCTAATATCTTAGTAGATGAACCAGGGGGAAGGTAACATGATCCCAGAAGAAAGAATTCTTTATTTGTCAAAAATATTTTAAGCCATACAGTTTCAGTAGGAAGGTCATGAATCTTAATTGCAGTTGACATGTTTACAGCATTGATTTTACTATTAGTGAATCCCGCACCCCCCCACCCCATCTATCCCAGAAGACTGGATAAGGGCTCATGTGGTCCCGCTCCACAAGAGTGGTAGCAGGGAGGAGGCAGGGAACTACAGACCAGTCAGTCTTACGTCAGTAGTGGGCAAGATTATGGAGGCACTCCTTAAGGACAGGATAGTGCAACACCTGGAATCCATAGGGGCACAGGATCCAAGACAGCATGGGTTTACAAAAGGAAGGTCCTGGCCTAATCTCATAGATTTCTTTGACTGGGTAACCAGAGTGGTGGACCAAGGGGGAGCAGTTGATGTCACCTACCTTGACTTCAGCAAAGCTTTCGACACCGTTCCACATAGAAGATTGATAAATAAGCTGGGTAGACTTGGGGTGGGTCAGAAGTTGGTCAACTGGGTGGTAAACTGGTTGACGGGCAGAAAACAGAGAATGGTGGTAAATGGTATACAGTCAGAACAGATGCAAGTCACAAGCAGGGCACCTTAGGGATCAGTCCTGGGGCCAGTCCTCTTAAATATCTTCATTAGTGACATTGCAGATGGACTAGAGGGTAGGGCTTGTCTGTTTGCAGATAACACCAAGATCTGCAACAGAGTAGATGATCCAGATGGGGAGGGCTGAATGAGAAGAGATCTGGATAAACCAGCAAAATGGTCAGAACAGTGGCAACTGGTATTTAATGCAATGAAGTGCAAGATCATGCACATAGGGAAGAGAAACCCTGAAGCCACCTATAGGCTGGGAGGGAGTTGCTGGCAGTCACAAAGGAAGAAAGAGACCTGGGCATCATCATTACCAATGACCTGAAATCATCCAAGCAGACTTCTAAAGCAGTAGATAAGGCTAGGGGGATGTTAGGGTGTATTAGTAGGGGTATCACAAGTCGTAAGAGGGAGGTAATAATCCCTCTTTACAAGACACTGGTTAGGCCCCATCTGGAATACTGCATGCAGTACTGGAGGCCACACCTTCACAAGGACATTAACCAAATTGAGGCAGTCCAGAGAAGGGCAATCAAAATGGTGCAGGGACTGCATCAGAAGACATATGAGAACAGATTAACGGAGCTCAATATGTTTACCCTTGAGCAAAGGAGGCAGAGAGGTGATATGATCAAAACATTTAAACACCTTAAGGGCAATAACAAGGTGAAAGAGTCTAACATGTTTAAATATAAGAAAAATAGCAGGACAAGTGGACACAGCATGAGAATAGAGGGAGGCTGATTAAGAGGAAATGTGAGGAAATTATTTTTCACAGAAAGGGTGGTGGATGCATGGAATGGGCTACCACAGGAAGTGGTGGCTATGAATACAGTACAGGGCTTCAAACAGACATGGGATAGGCATAAGGGAGCAATGCAGATGAGTATGAATAGATAGGCCACTGACAGAGCAAAGGCCAATGGCACATTTATAAGGTAGAAAAAGAAATGGACAGACTGGATGGGCCTTGCAGCCCTTATCTGATGTCAACTTCTATGTTTCTATGTTTCTATATCCTGTCTATTAAGTATATGAGAGGTAAAGCCTGGTAATTCACTGGTCCAAGCTGAATTATTATCACCCCATGTTTCACATACTGTGATGATATCAATATTATTTTCAAGGACCAAAAGATGGAGTTCATCTAATTTTTTGGTTAGACTCCTGGCATTTAAGCTAAGAAATTTAAAATAGTGACTAGAGAATTAACAGGTATTCAGAGTTGAAGAGCCATTCTTCAACCCCCCCCAACCATGATTTAGTTTAAACGATTATTTATTACAGACAAGAATTGTTTGCACAATAGTGCATTTCCCTGTCTGCTGAGATGTAACCCATCAGAACAAAAAAGTTCTGATGACTCTGAAAACTCCTCCCAGTGAGTTATGCAAGTGACTTCTTGACGCAGGCACCACTGACGTAACCAATTATTTATCATTTTAATTTTTAAATTAAGTGTTTCAGAGTATCTTGGAATGGGCAATATCTCAGAGAATCAGAGAAATGAATATCACATCCAAGCTCAGTAAGTTTGTTTGTCATGGCAACATAGGCAGAACTGGATGAGCGCGTAGCAGTTCGTTCAGTGGAGTGGACAGCCATGGCGGTGTGTGGAGGGCTGTGCTGGCCACCTGCCCATTGCTGGGGTATGTGGGGGTGTGTCTGCGGGGGTGGGCAGCTACCTGCTGGGGTGGTGTAGGGGAGAAGGGTCCACTAGACACCAGGGAAATAGTCTAACACATTGTGGCGAGTTGGGGGGGGACCGGTCAAAACATTGTTGCTGGCTGCAGTTAGGGGCCTGGGGCACCATTTGGTGGACTGAGTTCTCGGTCAGCACCCTGCTGATTCGCGCTGTGCACTGCCCACAGGGTTTGGGTGGGCGATATGGTTCCATGCTGACATTGTAGTCAGCGATATATGGCCTACTTTGTTTTGTGTGGTGATTTTGTGTCCGCAATGTTTTCACGCAGTACCATTTTTTTCAAGGTCTTAAACTTTTAATGTTTGTTTGCTTTTTACCTATGCAGATGCATGGTTTCATAGACTGTGTTGACCACATATTTTTAATGGCTATTATATCTACAGTTTTGATAGAGATCTAATTTTGTTTTCAGAAATAAATATTATAGAAGCAATCTTTTTGACTGTGTGAAACTACAGCCAGTTATTAACGTTAGGCTATGAAACCACAGTCCTTTTGCATACTCATTGTTTAGGCTGCACACATTTTTTCAACATGAAATATTGCAGAACATATTTTTTGGCTATGTAAAATGACAGTTTATTATTTGTAAAAAGTCTGTGAAACAACAATCCTGTTTTGTACCTCAGTGCATAGGCAGCTCATGATTATTATTTTACTAATATATATTTTTCAAAAAGAATAATTAGGCAAAATTTTCAAAGGCCAGCATTTGGCACAAGGTGCCTGCACCAAAAGGATTTGACACAAGTGGCACCATGTGCCAAATGTTGCAGCAATCCTGATTTAGGGACACAGGCTGTGTTCAAATCAGGATGCTGTACACTGATGCAGCCCTGCATCACCCTTGCACCAGAATGCTTTTGTGCCAGGTTGTAAGGGGGCTTATGCCACAGCTGGGCAACAGCATCCCTTATTTGGGATTTTTGAAGCCCACCATGGCAGCAACTCAGGGCTGAAGTTAGACCAGTCATGAGCTGATCTAACAGCTCTTGCACTGGGTGTCTGGCATAAGCTACATTGGGGGAGCCTGTGTGGTACAGTGCAGATGGACCAGTGGTGGTGCCAGTAGTGGGCAGTATGGGCATGGCAGGGTGTGGGAGGGTACACTAGTGGCACTGAGCAGTTGTGCCCTAGACTGTGCAATAGAGCTGCAGACTGGGTATTGAGAATTATGCTGGCATGGACCATGTCCCAGACCCCCCTGATGCTGACATCCCTGCCAGCTGTCCTGCATCATGCTACCTCACTAACATGCCAACTGCCATACTCCATCATGGCACCTGCCAATTGGAGTGCCTGTCCCTCCTGCCATAACTTTATGGCAGCTGTGGCTGTGCATTGGGGTAGATGGTGCTGTCTGGGATACACCACTCCCCAACTGGAGCACCTCATCCCATGCCACCATGGACTGTCACCCCCTATTGGGGAGGTGGCATGTTTTGGGACAGATGTCAGGGCTGGCAGCATCAGGGCTCTAGGACATGGTCCATGCCAGCAAATATTCCAGTACATAGTCCATGACTCTGTTGCACAGTTCAGGCCATGACTGCCCTGGTGCCTCCAGTGTACCCTCCCACACCCTGCCATGCTCATACCACCCATTACTGGCACCCCACTTGTCCGGCTGCTGTGTACCTTGTAGCCAACCCCCCTACTATCATGGATATAGACAGGGCTGGGTTGAGCTGGGCAGGGAGGCTTGACAGGACCCTCTGTCAAACTGCTGCAGTCCACCAAAGCTTTGCCACAACCCTCCAAATGCAGTATATCTTAGGACTTTGACACAGGGACCACCTTTGTACTGGAATCAGGTGCATGGTCCCTGATGCATCCAGAGTTTGCTGCAGCTGTGGATCGGTGCAATGTGCATCAATCTAGTAGCCCTCTGAAAATCAAGCCCATGTTGTGATTTTACAAGCCAAATCAGTTACTTGTGTGGGGCTGTTAAACTGCAGTCCAGTTGTGCACCTCAGTGCTCACATCATATGCTTTGTGTGGGTTGTGGTATATGATAAGGGGGACTCCAAGAATGACCAGAGATAGGAAAGGTTGGCAGAGCTGATCTTTAAGAAGAGAAGAAGAAAGATCAGGGATCATCACCACTAGATGTAGCAGGTACCAGAACTCCCCACTTGGCATCATAAGGCAGAGGCAGGGTGACAGCAGTTTACTTGGCCACTATGATTCTGGAAAAGAAGGGTATGAAGAGTGAACCCTGGCATACCCTCACACTAGTTCAAACACCTAAGTAAGGCAGACAATGGAGGAAGAAGTCATCAAGGATGTGTGTGAGAGTCGAGTCTATGGAGACCAGTGAAGAACAAATAGATGGGATGGAGGATGACAATGATGATGCAACATATACTTCCATGGAAATTGAATCCCAAAAAAGCAATAGTCGATAAGCTGTATCATGATAAGTATCTGATCCCATTACTCAGCACAAGGCTCATAATTACAGAAAATGTGAAAGGGACACTGATTTTGATATGGTGAGCACATATAATGCATCAAAGATGTCCTAAAGCCATGGACCGCACAACCAGAGAAAGCACTGTACAGTAGTTGAGGAGCAACAGCCTTCCACTCCTGCCACAGTGAGCTACCACTACATATCCAATTTTTTTGTGTGGTGCTATTTTATTATTGGTCTGTCAGCTGAGGACACTCCCTATTTTCACAAACTGCACTATAATCCATTTAATTGGACCCTGGTAATGGGGATGTTCACTTTATAATGATGATTTTTGCTACCACAGTTTCATTCCGATAGACTGTCAATACAAAATTAGTCTGTTAATAGGTACCTTAAATTTGGCTAATTGGAACACTTAACACACATTGATTATGTAAAATCCCTAGCAGTTAGCTGCTATTTATGCCTGCTTATTCACTTCCTGACTTCATTCACTGCATAGCAATGTCTGACAATACACCTGTGAAGTTTAAGGGACTGTCTCTAACTGAAAGAGGAAGTGTTTTAGAATATCTGCTATGCCCCAAGTCTTCTCTAGCCAAAGTTGTTGAACTGTATGGCATTTCTAAAGGTCAACCTGGCAGCTTTTCCTAAAGCAGGTGAACGGAGACTGGAATTCATGAATTCATGAAGGAGACTGAATCTGAGTCATTCATGGCTATTGATCAAAGATAGCCAACTGAGGGTGGCATGACCCATGAGAGTATCCCACAATCTGGGTGACTCTAAAACAGCAAGTCCAAAATGAGCGAAGACAAAAGAGCATGGCCACAAAGGGTGAGGGGGTACACTCAGCAAACACCAAAATGGCAACCTAAGGCTTTTCCCCCTCCCTGATTTGCTTCCCCCTCAGAGTTGGTTATTTTAGTAAGGAGGTATGGGGCAAAGACCCCCACAAGGGGGGGGTGAGAGGGCAAAGACCCACACAGAAAAGCCCCTTTACATTTTTGTCACCGTTTCAGCGATCACTGACTTGTACCCCACATCCTTTGTGGCCATGCTCTTTTGCCTTCGCTCATTTTGGGTCACTGTTTTTGACTCACACAAATCACATAGAACTCCAGTGAGGGTATTGCTGCAGTTATGTCATAAAGGAGAGTCAAGCCAGAGGGTGAAAAGTGTCACAAATGTCCAGAGGATGATGTGAGCTTGCTACAGATCAACAGCAAAGAGGCAGTGGCAAAAATCTGAGCCATCATGCACTGGTGCCAACCAAGGGAAGAGATCAATAGCTGAGACATGCTGCACTTAGTAGAAAATACCTTGCAGAGTGCTATATCATCTCAAGCAAACCAATGGAAAATCACAGACATTCTCAAAAGCTAAGTTAACTGAAGTTCTGTAAAATACAATGCTTTTAACTGAGAAATATGCAGAAATAAAAATATATTTGTTTTCTATTTCTTCAATGGTTTCTGTTAATAGGGATGGCTGCTTAATTGGACAGTTTGAAGTATAAACTTTAGAAATATGCAGCTTTCCCTCCTGAAAAAATAAAAAAAAAACACTGGGAAGGTGTCTGACCAAGAACAGGTGGTTAATCTTACTAGCACTGTATTTCTTGGTACCAAAAATGCAGCTCACTCAATATTGTAAGATGTTTTAAAAATGTATTAACTCCAATAGAGCTTACGCCATAAATTATTAAACATTTCTCATTTTACATATGAACATACAAACATACAAAATTGCCAGCAGATACAGGCCATTTAAACTATCTAGTCTGCTCGAGTGTGCAGCACTTTAGTCCATTAGACTGCAGCTGCCCTCTCCCTCACATGCTCTCCCTCCATCTCCCGCCCCCTCCGGGTTTGTACCCTTCCCTTGAAACTGTCCCACCCCCTCTTCAAGCACCCAACACTCTACAGTGATACAACGTCCTCTGGCAGAGCATTCCATCCTGCCACCACCCTTTCTGTGAAGTAGTGCCTCCTCAATTCCCTCTTGAACCTGCCATCTTCCAACTTCATAGAGTATTCCCTGGTTTCCCTTCTGCCCTTCAGACTGAACATACACCTGGCGTCTACTCTGTTTAAACCCTTCAAGTACGGGAAGGTCTCAATCATATCCCTTCTCTCCCTTCTTTCCTCCAGGGTATACATATTGATCTCTCTCAGTCTCTCCTCATATAGTCTGTCCACCAACCCCAGGATCATTTCTGTTGCCCTGCAGTGTATCCCTTCCAGTAGTTTGATGTCCCTTTTCAAGTAGGAGGACCAGAATTGCACGCAGTACTCTAGGTTATTTTAATGTACTGCTTCTTCAGGTGTGATGTAGAGTTATTTAAAAAATGTTTTTACTTCCCTTAGAATGCAATTCATAAATCCAAAATATAATATTCACAATATTGTAAATCAAACATTTTTGTTATCATATCGCTACTATTCATTTTACCTTATATATGGAGTAACTGTTGGTTATATTAATTATTGCATTCTTAAGTTCTGTTCTGGCCACTGGCTCTAAAGACAAATAGCCATATCCATCTATGCCATTCAATATAAAAGAATAACTAATGCCAAGTAAATACGTAGTAAATTAATACTTTCATACCTGTAAAATGTAGTCTTCACTCTTTATGTTACCTAATTCTAAATGCCTGTAACAGATATATAACACCCCTTTCACCAAAGTCTCTACGTTCAACAAAACTATTCTTTTGTGAATATCTACTAAGTTATCATGACTATAATAGTCTCAAACATTTCTAGTTGCCTTTTTATTTATTACCTACATTCCAATTTCCTTTCAGGCTCCTATGTGCTTGTTTTGTATTGTTTTTTCTGCAAGCATAACAACACTCAATCCATAAAATGAAACAATCTTTCCTATTTACAAACTTCAATATGGTATTGCCTAAACATAAACCAATTTCTCACTTCTTCAAAAATCTAAATGTGAAACATTACAATTTAAAGCACCCCTTGCCCTTCCCAGAAGAGTCTTCTACTGTACTAATAGAGTAAATCATTTAAGAAACAGGTAATCTACTTTGGTCATGTTCTAATGTTTCATATTTTCAAATTTACAGTACTGATGAGAAGAGTTGTTGCTATGACAGCAACAGTCTTGTGCCACAGTGGAGTCAGCTCACATTTGATATATATATATATATATATATATATATATATATATATATATATATATATATATATATATATATACATATATATATATATATATATATATATACTATATATATATAATGCTAAAAACTTTGTTAATGCATCAGTTAGGGTTATTTTACAGAGACAAAAGTGAGGAAATTCGACATTAGGGTTCCCACCACTTGCACCCCACCCCCATCTTGACCCCACCAACAGGCATCGGGGTGTGCGTTGGGGTCGTCAGCCCTAACTCTCACCCCATCCCATGTGCAAACAAGCTGAGGTGGTGCAGTGCAGGAGAAATATTTTCAGAGCGCCTCTTTGCATTAGCGCTCGTAATGCAGACTGTCGGTGGCTGGCCGTGGAGGTGAGAGGTGGGCTGTGCCAGTCGCTGGCTGGAGAAGGGTGGGGGTGCTGGGTGGGCTGGCATGGCTGGGGGGCCACTAGACTACCAGGAAAATGAATTGGTGATTTATTTTATTATGATGGGGGGGCCACAAAACTACCAGGGATATGTACAATGACAATGAATATTATTTCATACAGATCGGGGGGCCACTAGACTACCAAGGATGTAAAAAAATACACATTGGGGGGCAGTAGACTACCAGGACATTACACATGATAATATATTTTATTACAATGGGGAGGGCCACTAGACTACCAGGGATATTTAATACATTGTTATTGTTATTCAGATGGGGCAGAATGAAGCCCCCTGAGCAAAACCCAGCCTCATTTAAGTTTGTAGGGCACCCCTGGGCTGAGAACTCATTTTAATATCTGGACATCTTGTCCCTCACTCACGATGCATGATTGTGATCAAAGAATCTCTTGATCAAAGAATTTGCAGGCTCATGATCAAAGAAATTGCATGGTCATGACCAAAGAATAAAAAATGGTGAAATGCATTTTTTTCCCCTATTTGAACTGAACCAACGGCATGCCTCAATAGAACGAAGCCCCCCTGATAAAATCCCACCCTCATTTGTGTCCCTAGCCCACCCCTGAGCCGAGATATTTGTGAAAATAGGTTGCTATGCAAGATCGCGATCAAAGAATCTCGTTATCAAAGAATTTGCAGGCTCACGATCAAAGATCGTTAGCGAGCAGCGAACAAAGATCTTAAAAGCTAATAACTCTATTTTTGACCAATTTGGATGAAACCAAAGGCATGGCTTGATAGCCTAGAGCCCTTTGAGTAAAACCCATCCAAGTTTTACTTCAGAAGTGACCCTGAGCCGAGATATTTGTGTTTTTCTGATCGGAAAATTGAAAACAAGATGGTGGACCTCGCGATCAAAGAATTTTAAAAATCCTCGATGACAATGATTCTTGAACCACTAGGCTGCAAATTCTTTGATCGCCAGGTGGGACCAGATGGCCAGAACCCCATTCTTTGTTCACAAAACATACATATAAATTTTCCCATTGACTTATAAGGGGAACTTAAAACTGGCATAACTTTTGAATGCCTTAATATTTTTTCACCAAATGAAAAGCAGCATGTTCAGCTACCAAAGCTCTTTCAAACAAGCCATCTTGCAGAGTGGCACACCACACAACTGCCATGCAGGGTCACTTCCAAAATCCCAAAAGCTGCCTCCAAAAATGGATAATTTTGCATTTGTCACCGCTTTCGTACACAAAGACCCTAAGTCCAACTGAAATGCAATTTGGCAGATTAAGAGATCTGCCATGCCCCACCATGTGTACCAAATTTCAGGCAAATCCATTGAACAGGTCCAAAGTTATTAACACCCAAACGTTTGACTTTAGTATGTAAGTGACCACTGAATCCTAACTATAGTGGCACGACCGCGCCACTATAACATATATATATTTACATATATATATATATATATATATATATATATTTTGCTAAAAACTTTGTTAATGCATTAGTTAGGGTTGAAGTGACAAAGTATGGAAATGAGGCATTAGGTTTGAGCCCCTAACCCTCCCCCACCCTTCCACTGCACCCCTTATCCTCCACACACCAAAAGGCACTGGGGTGTACCATGGGGTCATTAGGCCAAACTCACACTCCATTCCATATGTAAACAGGCTGACATGGTACAGCTTAGGAGAAGGGGGTGAGATTTAGGCCTAATGATCCCATGGCACTCCCTGATGCCTGCTGGTGTGTGGAGGATGGGGGATGTGGTGGACGGGTGGGGGTTAGAGGCTCAACCCTAATGCCTCATTTCCATACTATTGTTGTTTCAATCCTAACCATTGCATTAATGAAGTTTTTTGCAATTTATTTCCTTACTTTTTGAGATAGTATAATAGTAACTTTATTTTGCTTTGGGAGAGCAGGGTCTGCCATCCCTCCATCCAGCTAGCAAAACAGTATTCATCTGTCACAGTGGGAGTACAGGGTCCTTCAGACTTTGCACTCCCACGCCTCCATCCAAATAGTACAACAGTATCCATATGTCACAGTGGGAGCTCTCCAAACAGATAGTAGAACAGTATTCATATATAATTACTGGTGACCAATTTTTTAAATGGGCTTACTGAGTTGATATTTGCCGTAATAACCAGTTGGTTTTTATGGCATTCACATGCTCCATCTATCAAAAGGGAGCGCGCCCTCATTGGGTCCCATTTTGTGAGTGGGCGGGCTAACAGTTCTGAAAACATGGCTGCTCCATATCTTAGTGAGGAGCCCCCATGGGTAAATCCTTACCCCCAAATTTTTTTAATCTATTTTAGTGACCCTACCATTTTTTAAGTATCTGGTTGATCCTGCGCTTCGTTAGCTTTGGGCAACAAACAACAGTGGTGGCAATGAATCTGTGTCTGCCTGACACAGGTAAGCCGCAATCCTAATCGCGATCTTGATTTTAGTTTTAAATTGTAAAAAAAAATTAAAACTTGGAGCAGAGTGAGCAGGAGGGTGCTGCGAGGCAAGAGACTGAGGGACTGTGGAGTGTAGCACAGCCCAGCTGGGAATTTAGAGTGGGAGCTGCTACTGGGTGCCTCAGAGAACTTGAGTAAAGGTGCCACTGAATGATGGGGGGAGAGAGAGAGTGTGTGTGTGGAGAGAATGAGTGTGTGTGTGTGGTGTGTGTGTGTGTGGAGAGTGTGAAGTGAGTGTGTGTGTGGAGAGAGTGTGTGTGTGTGGGGGGGGAGAGACAGAGACTGTGGGGGGGAGTGGGATCACAGCACTGATTTGCAAAAAATTGGTCACCAGCAAATTATATAAAATAACAGATGGGGAAGTGTGTGCATATGTGAATTTAATTCACAACCTCAGTGTGGGATGCTTTGATAAACCCCTCGGGCTTCACCCTCAGGGTTTATGTAGCATCCCACACCTTCGGTGTGAATTAAATTCTCATAGCACACACTTCCCTATCCATTATTCTCTATGTCATGGTGGTACCGCATGGTTCAACAACAGTATCCACATGTCACAGTGGGAGCACAGGGTCCTTTGAACCTTACTGTCCTATCCCTCCTCAGATGTACATATGTATGTAGCTGTGGAAACACAGGAGTCTCTGGTTCCTGTGCTTCCATACATTAAGTTATGAGCAGACGTAGCTATATTACAAGTACTCATAACTGTGCCATCTTAAATAATGTTTACCCAAATTTTCAACATAACCTTGTTATCACCTCACTGCAAGTACCCAGCACAGAAAACTTTCAAATTCATGTGGAAATGTTATTCTACGCAACTGTAACGCTGTTTTGCACCACTGGTGCAGAAAAACATTTTTAACAGGATTTTAAAATTTGCAGCTGTACTGTTCATGAGGGAGTGTGAAAAGAATTGGAATGCTGATAATCTGGAAGGAAAACATGAAAAATTCAAGAAGTTATGAGTGTGCAAAGAAATTGCACAACACATGTTTGCAATGCGGTCATTTGTTGAAATTCTTTCACCTAATTTTCAACACAGGCTTTTTGGGACCTCCCCTCATGAACACTGGCACTGTGATTTTGTTAATCCATCCCAATAGTTGATTTCTCACAGTGACTGCACCATTCTGTGACACAGGTTGTGAAAACATGTTTCAGGCAGGATGTGAAAAATGGCAACTGTACTGTTTATAAGGAGAAGTGAAAAAATGGCAATGTTGGAAATCAGGAGTGAAAATATTAAGAACTGTTGAAGTTACAAGCATGCGTAGAAACTATGCAATGCACGCTCATAATGCAGTCAATTTCTGAAATGTTTTCTCCAGATTTACAACATGGGCTTTTTGTTGCCCCATCTCATGAACAGTGGCAGTGATGTTTCATTAATCAGTCCCAAAAGGTGATTCCACACAGCATACGCAATATCACCTTTCGAGATCGAGTAAAGAAATGACAGTGCCAGTGTTCATGAGGTGGGGTCCCAAGAACCCCATGTTGAAAATGTTGTGCCAAAATTTAAAAATGGCTGAAATATTGACCTTATTTGAGCCCCCCCATTGATTGCTATTATACGGTGCTTACCTTTGATTCTTCAGTTTGTGGTTCAGCTTTGAAGAGTGCAGACGTGTCCCGGTCCAGAGCAGATCACTGCTTCTGTCCTCCGGAGGTTAGTATGGGGTAAGGGGGGGTGCGGGAAGGTGAGTGCTCAGTGATAGAGAGGGGATAGGGGAGGGGTATCGGGGATACAATGAAGGATCATTTCCTTTTTTCAGTTTTCCAAAAATAAGACTTCGGGGGATAGTTTTCTTTATTTACAGCAATTTTTCAATATTACTTATTTTGGCACACTGGGGTGGGCTCCCAATGTGCCATATTAGTGTGGGGGGTGGAAATACATGCCGACATGGGGATTAGGCACCCTTGTCGGCAATTCAAGAGTACCTGCTTTCGGGGGGGGCATCATTCGACACTGGAAGTGGGCAACCCAGTGTCAAAAACATGTAATATAAATAAAAAAATAAATATATATATTTGGCACACTGGGGTTGGCTCCCAGTGTGCCATGTTAGTGCTGGGAGGGGGAACATACATGCTTACATAGGGACTGGGCACCCCAATGTCAGCATTTAACCAAAAAGCGATCCGTAATTGTGGATCCCTGTTTCTGAGGCCATCCTCATTTGTGAGGTGGGATGATGACCAGATGGCCCTATCTGACCATCTGGTCTTCATCTCACAAATGGGAATTTTGACAGCTGGCAAAAAAGAATTAAAGAAAACAATCCCCATTCGAGAGCTGTCAAAATCCCCTTTTGCCAGGTGATCCCCTTTCGTGAGGTGACAAAATCCCTGTTCATGAGCCAATCCTTGTTCATGAGATAGTGCCATCTGGCCTGGAAATGGTGAACAAGGATTTTGACAGCTCACGAACAAGGATCGGCTTGCAATCAAGGATTCTGTCAACTTGAGAACAAGGATCGTTAGCGAGTGACAACCAAAACATTTTAAAATGTAAAATGGCTGTTTTTGTCAAAACCAAAGAAAATCAAAGCCATGGGATTGTACAGGGTGTCTCTCTGAACAAAAAACGTACATGTAATACCACACAACACACCCGTGGGAGAAGTTGAAAGGTTTTATTTGTTGGAGAAAATGAAAACAAGATGGCCGCTAGCAAAAGGGGAATTTTTTCCTCACAAACAGGGATTTTATAAATCCCTGTTTGTGAGCAGACAAAATCCTTGATCATAAGCCAAATCCTTTCTCGCAAAACATACATATAAATCAAAGACTGAACTGAGCATGTTGAGAACTCAAAAAATCAAAATTAAATAACTTTCGAATGGATTAATATTATTTCACCAAATCAATGCCAGATTGTTCTTTGGGACAACCTCCTGCAATCCTGAAATGGGCAGCCCAAAATTCCAAATGGTGTGGCCACATCGCGATTGGCAAAAATCAGCAAAAATGTACAAGAAAAAGTGAAAAATGCATTTTTTGGCATTTTGCTGCATGGAAACCGTAAATCTGATGGAAACAAAACTTGATATCTCAAGAGACCTACCATCCAAGAATGCACTTTCTGAATTTTGTGCAAATCCATTGAATGGTTGCAAAGTTAGTAACATGCAAAATTTGGGGTTTAACATTAAACTGCCTATTCAACCCTAACTATAGGGGCACGACTGCACCCCTAAAATATCTCTCTCTCTCTCTCTCTCTCTCTCTCTCTCTGTCTCTTATGTGTATATATATATATATATATATATATATATATATATATATATATACACACACACATATAGAGAGAGGGATACTATGATGGGCAGGAGTGTGATGTTGAATTATTCTCCCTCCTGCAGTGTGAGCTCTGGATACTTATGAGTGCTGAAGGCACAAGTGAGAGTATCCAGAGCTCACTCTGCAGGAGGGAGAATATTTTCCATAGCACATGATCTGCACATTATGTGTGCTATTTATACAATGGGGTAGAAGCTTCAGAATTATTATGTTTTCCTGTGTTCTTTTCCTGTTTCTGCATGCTGTCTGCTCTTTCTGTGTGTGGTCTGAGTGTCTATGAGTTGTTCTGAATGATCTGGGAGTCTCAGAAACACTATGGGAAACAGCTGAGTGTCATTTGCAATGCTAATTGAGTTAATTGCAGGTAGCAGTGAGAAACAAATTGTTTGTGAAGCAGTGTCATTTAGAATGCAGGCTGTAGTGAAGCTGAGATCAGCATAGTAATGGGCTGGGAGTCTCAGAAACACTATGGGATACAAGTGAATGTCTTTTGCAATCCTAATTGAGTTAGTTGCAGGTAGCAGTGAGAAATAGAAACTGTTTTGTGAAGCAGTTCCATTAAGAATGCAGGCTATAGAGAGTGAGTGGTGACATCAGCAGAGTACGTATATCTGTCAGACATTTTAACTTGTGTAATGTCATCAGCATTTATCACACTGCAGTGGAAATTACTGAGGTTATAACATGGATATTGCTCTCACTCATATTGTGTGTGTGTATATATATATATATATATATATATAAATGTAGGAATTATTAATAAACAACTTTTATGTTATGAAAGCATTACAAGTTTCTTTGTTGGCAATGTCACATTTCTTATGATGATGTATTGTGTGCAATGCTAAGTGCTGCTGCTGCTGAGAATTGGGTAATATGTCAAGTTGCTGTGCTAGCAGTCATGTTACATTAGATACCTCTGGTGAATAAGTGGTGAATAAAAACAGCAAGGAACTTTATTAATCAATCTCACAAGTATACTACAATTAGAAACATGACCTGCCAGCTCTTTTAGGGAGGGCAGATGCATTCCAAAGGGTGAAGGATCACTTGACTGAAATTTGTTTAAGGCTGAGAATCAACAGTTCAGTTATGCACCAGAGAATTTAGGGAGTGAACTTGTTTTAACAGCAATTGTAATTAGTAAAACATACTGTAATAGGAAAAAGCATTTTTGGCTGCCAAAGAAAATTTAATGTTAATAAAAAAATTGAAATACATGATATTAATTTTACATGATAAAAAATATACGAGATACACATTTTTCTTCACAGTTTCAAAGGATAGGCAAGCAGTCATTTTATTTACTCTCTCACATTCATGATGAGGAGGCATAGGGTCATCAGAGGAACTTCATAAGGGATCTACTTTGGATATTTATTTATACCATCTACTTTTATCACAACATGGATTGCCTTTTGTTCATCTTAGGTTGTTCTGGAAGCATGGTAGGAATGCCAGTGGCTATTCCTCTCAATCATGGTTCCAGTTCTGAAAAAAAACAATCAAATAGAAACAGAGTCCTATTTTATTCCATTATTCATAGCTGAAGTGTTCAGTCTTGCATCACTTGCTTAGTCATTGTGCCTATTTTTCTCAT
Organism: Neoceratodus forsteri; assembly: GCA_016271365.2. NCBI lineage: Eukaryota > Metazoa > Chordata > Ceratodontiformes > Ceratodontidae > Neoceratodus > Neoceratodus forsteri. The sequence goes on along the minus strand of CM057459.1, from coordinate 801,961,213 downwards.
TCTCACTCATGTCAAACTAACGCATAAAAAAATAAATAAAAATAATACAAAGTAAATATTATATTTTTAATATAAGATATCAAATATAGTGTAAGAGGTACAGTGTTACAAACAAGAAGCAATGATTAGCACAAGGAACTGTACTGGTTCTTACAATCGGGCTAGTGCCATGGCCAAGTGCAGATCAAAAGCAAACAGCGCTATTCACAATCATAACTCACATGGTAGGGTAGGACTGGACGTTCATGTATATGCCTCCTTCCACTGTCAATGACACTACGTACTATTGACTCACTTAAGACAGGGTATAGCACCAGAAATCATGCAAACCATATTGCTTCAAAAATGGGATAGACTGGAGAGTGTGGGCAGCCATCAAAAGGGGGCTTTCATGAAATAAAATGTAAGCCAATATTCAGGGCATGTGAGAATGATATTGTCATAAAACAGGTTACTTAGCACTAGTTCTCCCTGTAAAGGTCAAATGCGCTGTCTTCTGAAGTCAGGCAGGGCATGTGGAATTGGATTAGTTGTAAGGTTGCAGGGAGAAGGAAGGAGTAGAAGGGTAAACTGAACATGCATAGACACTAAGCAAAGGAAAGTAAAGATCATGGGAGTCATGCAGTTCAGTGGGTGGGGCTGCAGTATTTCAGGAGAACTGGAGATGAAGATGCTTCCCCATATGTACTTATCTCTCTGGGTTGTAGACAATGGTTGTTTGATTCCAGGCTGAACTGACAAAGGGTACAGTGGATATTTTTCCCCACCCTGGGACCACTAAGACTGCCAACACTCCTCCACAGGATGCCTAGGCAGAGGCAGAGCAGATGGACCTTTGTGGGGGTGGTGGGAAAGGTGACTGCTTCTCCACCTACATCACTACAACTTCTTTATCATATGGGTAGGAAAGGGCAGCTAAGAAGAAGTACCAACTGCAGTGAGAGGGGAGGAGGTGAGGGTCCTTAGAAGTAGAGGAACCAAGAAGGAAGGGAGAGGCCCCCAGCCCAAGAAAAAGCAGCTGCTTATGAGAAACTTTATTGTGAGGGGGATAAGCTTGGGACCATTATGGGAGGATATGGAGGTGGTATGCCTGAGCAGTACATTGGCTTGGAGGGTTAGAAGCATATCCAGAGGATCAGTAGGGCAACAATGGGTGGGATGGAACTAGACATCATTGTCCATCTTGGGACAAATGAGCTGGCAATAGAGAAGGCAGGGTAGTACATGGTAACTTCATGGAACTGGCAAGAGGCTTTAAGCCAGTGGCATGCACAGTGGCTTTTTCCAAGGTGTTATCTGTGTATGGCCATGGAGCAGAATAGGTACTTCACTCCAGAACACTTAATGACTGGTTGACAGCATTTTTCATGAAGAAGAAATGTGCTACATCTGGGACTGGGAACTAGTCTTGGAGGATAGAGGCCTCTACGAGGGAGATGGCCTGCATCCTTCTAGGAATAGGACCACAGTCCCTAGTGGGAGGTTTAAATACTACTGGAAAGAGTATTTAAACTAGTCAAGGGGCCAGTCAGTAAACCAAGTGAGACAATTGCCCCCACCAAATGGTGGACTGTCAGGGAGGAACAGCCTGAGAGGAGAAATCTCCCCTACAGAAAGGGTGTGCAAAGACAGGGGCAGGGACAAGACAGAAAAAAAGGGAGGCGTAAGTCAGCTAAGTGAGTGTAAAGGACTGAAGGAGACAAGGAATGGTGAATGCAAAAAGGAAAGAGCTGAGTCGGGTGGATTCATAGAGCAGTACAGGCAGGAATGGGAGGGGAAAGCAGGTCAGTGGGGGGGGGAAGAAGGTGTGGGCAGCCATATGTACTAATGCAAGAAGTCTTGGAAACAAAATTCTAGACCTGGAAGCTATCATGGCTGAGAGTAACCTGAATTTAGTGGCCATAACAGGGTCATGGTGCACCAATAACCACAACTAGGACATGACCATACTGGGCTACTGTCTATTCAAGACAGACTGGTTGGGAAGGAGAGGAGGGGGTTGTATTATATGTGAGGGAGGGAATGAAGGCCATGAAGGTACCAAGAGGAAAAGGAGGTTCTGGATGTGATGTGGGTCATCATGGAGACAGGTTCTGGGGCTGCTGTCTATACTGAGGTAGTGTACAGACCACCAGCACAGGGATAAGGCACTTGCAGAAGCAATCACTAGATGTTGGTCATTTGCTCTTGAGCTGGAGTGACTGGAAATCTACAACTATCAGGAAGATGTAACATTGGCACCTAGCCATTAGGGGCATATCTCGGACATTGCCCTGGTGCTAGCACAATTTCCCCAAAACATTTGGCCATAGCAGATAGTTGTGACATTGAAACGTGGCCTCAAGGGATGCAGTTCAACTTTTGAGAGGCTGGTCATTTGCCCAGTTCATCAAGCATAGGCTTAAAGCATTTGACTACAGCAGGTAGTAGTAGCATTGGAGCTTGACTCTCATGGGATGAAGTCTTGTCTTACAGACTTTGGGTATTTGCCCTGTTGCTGGAGTGAAACCCTTGAAGCATTTGACTATAGTAGGTAGCTGTAATGTTCAAGACAGACTCTTGAAGGTCACAGCCTGGCATTTGGGAGGTTGGGTATTTGCTGTTTGCTAACTACCTCTTTAGGTTATTTTTAAACAGATAAGAAGAATCACACTGTCATGGGTCTCAATTGATTGATAACAGATAACAAAGAGCTGCAATGTTATGGATCTGAAATGATTACAAAAGAGATTCTGATGACTTCCACTGTCATGGGTCTGCAATATTTGTTCCCAATGTCAAGGGACCTATATAGATATATCCAAATCAGTAGCTGCCTATACAATGAGTATATGTTCATTCATAGTCTCTATCAACCTTTTAGGGTACCATGATGACATCGGAATCATTGTCACTAGAGTTTCATCCTAGAGGTGCCACACCAATTAATTTCCTTATGGTTGAAGGCTAAAACAGGGATTACACCACTGTTGGGGTACCATGAAGGCACGTGAAATCTGTTGAGGAGGGTTTCTACCCTATAGTTGCTTTGGTATGGAAATTCCTTAATGATAAATGTGCCTCTGCCGTGCTTTTGGAAGGGCCAGAAGACATAGATAACTTCTTGAGAATGGCTCCAGCCCTAGAGATGCCATGGGAATGAAGTTCATTTAGGTTAAAGGTAGCAAGCAGAAAGATCCTATCAGAAGACAAAGATGAGAGTCAAGGCATAACTTTTATTTGGAGAAAGGGAATCACTTTAGCAATGAAATGAAATGATACAGGACAGGAGAAGCCATGTCATTGAAATATGTAAGGATTTTTCTATGGGTTTAGTTAGGAAAGATGCATATCAGGATTCTAATAGTTTGGTCCAGGATTTATAGAAGGGATGTAATGAACCTCAAGTTAGTACAGTACATGGTGAAGGATAAATTGGATTTTGGGATGGATTACAGTAGGACACTGAATGCAAACAAACCAGTATGTTGCAAATTGATAAATTTAGAATAATTACAAAAACACATTTTTTTTCGTGGTGAAAACATCTATAAATAGCAATACAGTATATTTACTTGACAATTTATGTTGATCAATAAATGTCACTGAAGAGAATAAAAACATTTATAGTGTAGAACTGGGAGTATACCGTATATAGCAGAACTTCTGCAATTTTCCCACAATTTTTGCAAAAAAAAAAAATCCCTGCATTTTTAAGTACTGTAAAATGATCCCACAAGTTTCCAGTGACCCTGGACATAAGGACAAGAAGTGTTGCTGCAGCAACAGCTAAGTGACGTAAAAGTGCACAAAGAATATACTTAAAAAAAGAAAACAATACTGACCACACCAGACTTCTTCAGCTGCAGATACATGATAGACATTATCAAAAAGCACAGAAAACCATGGTCATAATAATGGAACCCCAGAGGAAAGCAAGTAGGTGGAGACAGGGAGCCAGAAGGAGGGAAACCTAAAATTCCCACTAAAGAACTGCAGAAAACAAAAGGAGCTTCCACAGGAAGCTTGGTCATATGCTTTTAAATGACCCTGGGAGAGGGTGTGGCTAGAGTCACTTGCTACTCCATTGAGCCATAGGCAATAGCATCCCAGTTCTACTTTGTTTTCCTTTATGCCTCTCTCCTTGTTGACTACAACATCTCCTCTGCCTTATTCATTCATACCTAACTGTCAATCTGCATTCTTTCTGAAAAACACATTTCTGTTTCATGTAACTGCACTTTTGCCTCCCATTTTTTACCCTTAAAAATGCAATCTATTACAACTGTGTGACAGAACCACTATAGTTAGGGTTGGGCAGGGACTGTTTTGCATACCCCCCACATTTATGGCATTCGTAACTTTGTTGTGTTTTGAGTTAGGAACATGAAAATTGTCATGCAGTTTTCATATTTTAACTACTGTAATGACTTAGATGAAGAAGTGGTGATGGCACCATCTGCTTTTCCTCCACCACCATCATCATCACTGTAATGTTTGTTCCATGCACCAGTGCTGCCATGGCTGCTATCCAAAAAAGCTTTGCTTTATGGGTTGCTGTAGAAGATCATAAATAATCATGTGGGTGGTATTCAGGTAGACACACCAAGGAAATGGGCATGCTAAAGGTTGCTTATTCAGCAGTGAAATCAGCGCCCCCCCCCATGCCTTATGCAGTAGCAGCACCACCTAGGAGCATTCTGTCTCCTACATGGTGGGAAGTACAGGCCAAGACATATGATTTGAGAAAACATAACTAGTCTTGACTTTGCCTTTCTCACCCCCTTTCACATGACATGACTGGTCTTTACATTTCTCACCTCATTTTATATAATGTAAATTGAATTTACCTTTCTCACCCCCCTTTACATGAAGAAGAAATACAGGGCAGAGCAGACTGGATGTGTATCTTAAACTGCACACACTTGTGGAGGATGGGAGTGAGATTGCTGGGCTTCAGGATTGCTCAGGGTGGATTTTTCATCAGATGCACTGAACAACCAGTTGGAAAAGCTGCTTACAGAGGTAGTGGAAGCAGTGGACTACTGGGGATCAATGGACCATGGTTTCTTTGACCACAGTATCATGCAATCCGCCTCATTGTTTCTCTCAGGCATAGCCCCTGCCATACAGTAATGACTCCCAGCCCCTGTCTGACTCCTTACCTGCCACCAACACACACAGAACTGGTACTTAGTGGAACTAGCACAGTGGGATATTTGCCTGCTCCTTTCCTCATTCAGCATCTCCTTTTCCTCCAGTTCTTTTCCTCATGGTTTCTACATGATACAGTGGTATACAGTCACTACACAGACACCCATCATGTCTCCCACACACTGACACACCCACCTCCTCATCCTCACTGAGAGACACTGTGCTTCACTGCAGCAGCCTACTTCACTGAGTTTTCAATTAGAAGCAAGAGGACAAACAAAACATGAATAAAGACGGATTTCTGTGTCCTGCTTCACCAAGAATTTAGATATTTTCCAAACAATCCCTTCAAACTCCCCATGGATCTTTCACAGTCTACTTCATTCATTTTGCCCTGCTCTTGCTGCATGAGGCAAAATATAGATGGATGTCTGTGTCACTTACATTACCAGTGCTCATTATCACAAATTCTTCTCAGAGCCAATATGACAGCATAAAGACATTCACACCACTCACGGAGAGCAAGAAGCTCATGAGGAGAAGTTAGAAACATAAAAACATAAACATTGATGGCAGATAAGGACCACTAGCCCCATTTAGTCTGCCCTTTTTCCTTACCTGTAACAGTGGCTGGTGACCCTATTTAGGCATCAGCTTAGCCTCTCCTCCCCACCTCTAGGCTTCCTTTATGTCATCTTAAGGATGCTTGAATCCCTCTATTGTGTTTGATCCCACCAGCTCTTGGGGCAGGTCATTCCATGTTTCAAACACCCTTTCAGTGCAGAAGGACTTCCTAATTTTTCCGCTTATCTTGTCCCCTCCAAACTCATATTATGCCCCCTTGTTCTTGTTCTCATTCTATACTGAAAGATGCCACACATTTGCACCTTATTAATGCCTTTAGGATACTTAAAGGTCTCTATCATATATCCACTTTATCTTTACTCCTCCAGCGAATACATATTGAGGTCCCTCAATCCCTCCTCATGTGTCTTGTGGTGCAAGCCCTGTACCATCTTAGTTGCCCTTCCCTGAACTGCATCACACTGTCTACATCTTTACAAAGATGCAGCTCCAGAACTGTACACAGTATTCCAGATGAGGTCTCACCAGCATTCTGTACAGTGGTATCACCACCTCCCTTCTTCTGCTTGTGATACCCCTCAGTGCACCCCTGCATGCTTGTGACTCTCCCTATAACTTTCGTACATTATTTGGCCACTGTTAGATCTTCCAAGATGATAATCCCGAAGTCTCACTCTTCCCTACTGACTGCTAGCAATCCCCCCATCCTGTAGCTCTCTGCATGGTTTCTGCACCCCAGGGGCATTGCATGACCTTGCACTTTTTCACACTGAATCTCAGTTGCCACACTTTGGACCATTTTTCCATCTTTTCTAGGTACCTCCTCATTTTCTCAACCCCTTCCCAAGTATCTGTCCTGTTGGAGATCTTGGTGTCACCTGGCAAGAGGCAAATCTTTCCTTCCAGTCCTTCTGCAATGTCACTAATGAAGATATTGACAAGGACCGGTCCCAGGACTGATCACTTAGGTACCCCACTCGTCACTTCCCTTTCCTCAAATTGGATATCATTAACCACTTCCCTCTGCTTTCTCTCCCTCAGCCAGTTCCTAACCCAGTTCCTGTGATGAAGTTCTGCATGAAGCTGGAGCTCACACCAGAAAAGTGTGCCATGTCCAAGATGGCAACTGGAGTTTGCACATCCACACTGACTCTAGAGATCCATGGCAATCAGAATCACGAGGTAACATAATACAGTGGTTGTGAATAAAGTTGTTCATTCTGAATTTTTATAGTGTATTATATTATTTTGTATTCCTTTGTTAACTGGGTTGGTGCACTGGTCCAATGACTTTTTTCAGGTATGGCCTGGGTCAGAGACTGGCACAATCAATGGTAAAATACAGTGAACAACAGCGTGAATCATAGATAAGCAAATACAGAATCCAGTACAGTCAGGCAACATTCAGAGGTGGACAAATAATAATACAAGCACACAGTACAAGATGCAACAAACAAGGTGGGCAATATACAAGATATATAAATACATAAATACAGGCAAGGTATCAATGTGCTGTAACATAACATCATGTTACATTTATGTGAACTGTGCAATGTTACAGTTATGCGAAATGTGCACACAGCAGTTCTTTGGCTTTCTGATTGAAACTGTTATGCATAGTCTCTAAAGGTTCCAGAATGCTGTTGTACCACAGAAGAGTACAATCACATTCCATAACCATTGAAGTGAGGTACAACATTTTGAAAGGGATGTAATTCTATGCAGAGGAATGCTTTACTATACACTGTATATCAGTTCTTGGCAGATAAGGATGTCTTTCCCCACCTAGACAGGCAGATTTCCCTACCTCCTGTAATGCAACAGACTCTGCTTATTTGCCAGCTTTATCACCACTTCTACTGCATCAATGTTCCATTATGCATATCTTATACATTCGTGAATGCCGGTGTCATTTCATACCCTACCACCTCTGCTTTGAGGATGTTCAATGCATTCACTGCCCTATAGAAGAATGACTTTCACACATTTTGCCTAGTTCTGCCCTTCCTCAGCTTCATATCATTACCCCTTGTTCTTGGACACCTTTTCATCTGAGTATGCATCCCTCTTGAACCTTATGTATACCTGTGAGGTATTTGAAAGTCCCTATCATATCATACCATATCCGTAGTTACCTTCAGAGTATGTATAATGAGATACTTTAGGCTCTGGTCATAATTATTTTACAATAACATACCAACATATATACAAACATACAAAGAGTCCAGCAGAAGAAGGCAATTTGGTCTATCAAGTTTGCTCATATTGCAGGGTCCACAGCTTGAGCTAATGTCCCTGCCCTTCATCCCTCCCTCCCCACTCCTTCCATCCTCCCTACCCATGATCCTTACCTTCCCCCTATGCCTATTCCAGCCTCTCTTAAAGCTGACCACTGTCTTCAATGAGATGACCTCTTCCAGCAGTGCATTCCAAGTGTCCACCACCCTCTCTGTGAAGAAGTGCTTTCTGACCTGCCTCCTAAACCTCCCACCCTCAAGCTTAAGACTGTGTCCCCTCATGTTAAGGTTGCCACTTAGCATAAAGAGACTCTCCTTATCAACCTTATTTATCCCTTTCAAGTATTTGGAGGTCCTAATCATGTCCCATCTCTCTCTCCTGTCTTCCAGGGAGTACATGCTCAGTGCCCTCAACTTTTCCTCATATGCCTTGCCCTGCTGACCAGCTATCATCTTTGTAGCCCTCCTCTGGACCTTTTCCAGCAGGTTAATGTCCTTGCACTCCATACGCTAGATGCGGCCTTACCAGTGACCTGTACAAGGCAATATAACCTTCTCTCTCTCCTACTACTGATCCCCCTAGCTATGCATCCCAGCATTTTGTTTGCCTTTTTTGCTGCTTTCTTGCACTGCATGGAGTGCTTCAGGTCACTAGTGATCATCACTTCTAGGCCTTGTCCTCCTCTAATGCAGATACTCTGACTCCACCCAGGTAGTACTGTGTCTTGGGATTCTTGGCTCCAATATGCATAACTTTGTATTTCTTGACATTGAAGCAAAGCTGCTAGATCCTAGACCACCTCCAAACAGGTCAGTAATTTTTTACATAGGCCGACCGAGTTATAATTTGCCATTATTACCCATGGGTTACAATGGTGCACACGCTGAATTACTCAAAAAACAGCTGCTCCTTGGTTGGCTGTTGCTTCACTACTGGGTGGGGTAAACAGTTTCAGAAACATGGCGGCTCCTTATCCGGCGTACTGAGGAGCCGCCAGACCAACAGTCATCATTGTTTTTTCTTTTTTCTACCAGCTCAACATCTACAAACAAAAAAAATCTATCTGATTGATCCTGCCAAAAGTAACACGCAGCAGACAACAACTACCAGCAGCAACAGGGAACTGCTCCGAGGCTGAGATGCCTAAGGTAAGCCTGATCGTTATTGTGGTCCAAGTGTCCAGCTGTACAAGTCTGCAAGTGAAAAAGTAGATGCCAGATTAAATAAAAAAGCTTTACAAAAAAAAAAAAAAAGCAAAGGAGACAAAGTCAGAGTGTGTGTGTGTGTGTGTGACTGACACATAAGTGAGACACAACAATACCAAATTCACATTGGCAAAACAAATTGCTGACCAGCAATCACAGAAAATAAAAGATGTGGAAGTGTCCTAATCGAATGTAATGGTCACCCTCAGTGTGAGATGCTTTAATAAACCCCTTGGGCTTCACACTTGGGGATTATGTAGCATCCCACACTTAGGGCAACCATTAAGTTCTCATAACACACACTTTCCCATCCATTATTTTATATGTTACAGTCACTGCACCATTTTTTTTTATAATAGAAGATTTTATTGTCATTTCTCAACAATGGAACTTACATGAATTAGAGATCACTTGGTATCAAATGTAGTAGGTAACAGTTGTATAGTTAACTTTTTGCTTTTAGGATACACTGTTTGCAAATACAGCCATGCACTGAAGGACTATAGCACTAACTGGAATTCTACACTGGGATAATTAGTCCCTTCCTATATTAAACATAATAAGTAAGAACATCAACCATGGCATGGTGATCCATTCCCCCTAGCCCCGAGCCAGTATAGGAGTATGCAGCCTAGGTATACGTGGGCCTGGAAGTGGCATGGGCTCATCTGTTGAACCTCTATAGAAAGGAACTGCGCAAAATCCTGAATATTCCCAGCCATTGCAGACTCATCGGGGGTGGCTGAACCTGTATTATTAAGAGTGACCCTTTCCTAGGACCATTCAGCTTATAAGGACTGAAGTGAACCAGTTAAGGGGTGGAAGCATGAAGTGGAGTAAGAGTGTCACCTGGGTCAGAAGGGTGGGTTGCCAGATGGTTGGGTGGGGGTAAAGCATAGGTTTGATCTGAGATAAAGTCCTTATTTCTTGTTGTAATCCTGTGTGTGGCTGGCAGTGGTGTATGTGAACCATTTAAAAAGTGCTAACTTAGCCACTGCCGTATGCCATGGAAGAAGATAGTGAGGTAGATGCTTGTGCCATCTCATTAGGATAATCCTTTTGGCTTTGAGTTGTACCATGAGGAGCCATTTTTTGGATTGGTTGGCACAGTTTGACACTTTTGAGGTATTGCCCATGAGGCAAAGGGTCATGGTAGCAGGGACTTGTGTTTGCAGAATGTTGGTGCAGTCCTGAATTACTCCTGTCCAGAAGGGAGACAGTAGGGACACTACCATAGTATGTGCAGCAGGTTGGCCTGTGGGTCCTAGCACCTCCAGCATGTGGAATGGAGGATGAGTCCCATCTTTTGGAGTGTGTCTGGGGTATGGTACCATCTCAGCAGTTCCTTAAGGTGTTTAAGCTGGATCCTAGAGTCCCTATAGACCAGATGGGCATCCTTGAGATACTGCGACCCTTCAGTATCCGTTATGTTTATTTGCAGGTCCTGATCCCATTGCGCTTTATACCTAATCATGGTATCAGGTAGGAAGTCCCTAAACATATCATAGATCTTGCCTGCAGTACACTTTACTTTGCCTTGTTTATGCATGGTTTTCAGCCATTTCCACCTGCATCCCATAGGTGCTGTGGCTCTGAGGGTCTTGTTTGCAACCCAGATCTAATGAAATCTCCAGAAGTCTGTTTTGGGTAGTAGATACTATGCCTGCATTTGTAGGAAAGACATCATGACTTCAGAATGTGGTGAATAAAGATCTGCTATCTTGCAAATGCCCGCCTACTGCCAAGAGTGCAAGTTGATGGTTTGTCCCCCCACTAGCACATCTGGGTTGCCCCATAATGGGCTGTACTGTGCAGGTGGTGCTCACAAGAGGGCTGGACATTGAGTGAGATGTTGGCAACTGCGCTAGGCATCTCTTGTCTTTCTGATAACAGAATGAAGGTGGCCCTTTAAGTGTCCCCCTTTGCTCAGCAGGTTCCCCAGCCATTTGGATTCCAATACAGTAGGTCCACTTCCAGATTCACCCATACAGGGATAGTGAGGGTTTTAGTGAGAAACCATCTGATTGATTGTACAGCCCCATATGCTAGTAAGTATCCCTGCAGCCAGGTGAGACCCATTTCTGCCCTAGACCAGTGCACCTGTAATCTAGTTTTTCCAAATCTTGGAGCTTTGCCTTACCAGATGAACCCTGATATCACCTTGTTGATTTTCAGAAGTGTGTTTCACGGAGTAGGGATTGGTAGGTTGCACATCGGGTGTGCTATCTTAGGCAGCACGAATATGCATATGGCATCTACCCTGCCTTTCTGGTTAGGTGTAGCTTAGTCCATCTCTGTGTTTCCACTCTGATGGAGGCTGTGATGGGTGTGCAGTTTGCCTTGACCAAGTTCTTCTGTAGTTTGGTGATGTTTATCCTCAAGTATGTAAAATCTTGTGGTGCCCATACCACTAGCATGCCTTGTAGGCATTCCCTCATGCAGGGCATGTTTAGCGGCAACTGCATGCCATTGCACCATTTTGGTTGCTCCCTTCTAGTCTGCCTGTAACCTGTGTATGTCCTTTCAGACATGTGGCCTCCAGAATTGGACACACTACACTAGTTGAGAGTTCATCAATTACTTAATTTTAAAGTGGTATAAACACCTCATACTTCTTGCTGGTGATACCTGTGCACAGCAGCATCCCACTGGCACTCCCATCTGCTTTGTTACACTGCTTGGCTTCTTTTAGGTTATTAGAAATGACTGTCCCTGGTTCCCTTTTCTCTTTTGTGCTCATCACTGCAGTACCCCCTTCATGTACTCCACCCCTTGGTATTTATGCACAAAGTACTTGATTTCTCATTAATTCAGCAACTTTACGCACAACCAGTGTGTTTTGAAAACTCGGGGATCTGATTCACACTGACACCTCAAGCTTCACTTTCTAGGTTAGAGGGAATCAGAACCCATCTATGGCAGAAGACAGTGGTTGTGCATAGTTGCCCATCAATTATTTTTAGTTTATTGACACATGTAGGACTACTCCTCAAGCTTAAGTAGTTCTGTCTTCATTGTTCCATTCAGTTTTCCACCTTCCCCCCGCCCCCTCGGCAGTGTCTACCCTGTGGTAGTTCTTTGTCTCAGTTGTAGACAAACCATATCTTATCTTCTAACCCCTCTTTATTATCAACAGTGATGTCACTAAAGAGTAAAGGACAAACTACTGATGCCTATGTTGCACCACTGGTCACTCCCCCAACACCAGGTGAACACCATTTCCAACCACTCACTGATGCCAACGCCCCAACAAATTCTCTACCCAGTTTATCATTTTAGTACACACTCCCAGGGTCCCAGCTTCTTTACTATTCTTCTATGTGGACCGGTATTGCGGGCCTTACTGAAATCCAGGTAATCCACATCCACTACTCCACCATGATTAATATCCCTCATCACCCCTCAAAGAAAACTAATAGATTACTTTGTCATCCGCTCCCCCATCTCCCCAAGTGAATCCATGCAGCCACTGGTACTGTAACCCACAGGATTCAAAATATTGCACTATCTTTTCCTTCAGCAGTGTCTCAATTAATTTCACCTCCACCAAATTCAGGTTGATAGGCCTGTAGTTGCCAGGTTACTGCCTGCTGCTAGCATTCTCCCTGCTCCCCCCTTTGAACAAAAGAGCCCATGGTGAGGGTACAGCTCTGCAATGGTGCTAGCTCACTTGTTACCTGATGCCGCAAGCATTACGCATGGAGGAAGTGGTGTACAGCATTGCAAATGCGATGAGGAATGCACTTGAACATAGAGTCCCAGACAATGAGCCACTTTTGTCACATCCACTTAGCACAGTAACCTAGAATTGAACTCCAATCTTTGAACATTTAGATCCCATAGATTATTATATGCTGTAACACAGTACCTCACCACAGTATCTAATTGGTATTCCCGTACATACTGATTTCATATCAAACATTTTTTCCTGACATGTAATAGCTTGCAGTATGATACTGTTAGACTCCCCCAACAATGTCTGACCAAATGTCCAAGCAGTGTACCACACTTTCAATAAAAAAATACATTATATCACCACCAATAAAGTTGCATACTTTCAGCATTATTGTAAGTCTCTTGTGATAGTGTGTCTACACACACACACACACACACACACACACACACCCACACACAACACTGGGGCACTCACAAATGTATTCCTTGTCCATTCTCACTATACAGCTAGCAATTAGGTGGGTATCAAAGGCTTGGTTTAAGTCCTTAGCATCCTAGCCATCACTGACACTGTATGGTTACTATGGAAAGAGAGAACCCACCACACACACTTCCAAAAGTCAAACAAAAAATTACCAAAGAAGATTGCTGTGAATCACTTCCGGTGTCTTGCTTTTTAGTGGCCCCTGATGGTGCTGAGGTAGACTAGAATAAAAAACATCACTTTTTTCCAGTAGCAGCATAATTGTATATAAATATGAACATACATTACTGGATTAAGCAATTACAGCTGCTATGGTAGGTGGGAGAGCTTTCCTCTGTAAATGAACTGAAGGTGGGAATGGAGAGACTGAAATAGATCACCAATTGTCACCTTTCATACATGTGATGATGCAACAGAAACTCATTAACATGTTCAACTGCCTTCTTTTACATAGTGAAACCATGTAATTCTGATTAACAAATGGGAATGCATGTGATGTTGGAGCTATGCTTCTAAACTAGAGTATATACAATAGTAGTCATCCTCACTTATAGTACGTAACTATAAATACATAACAGCTTCAGCTTGGATGTGAAATCTTCCTCACAGGGAATAAAATAGTGCAAGACAATACATCAGTGGAGAGGACTTCTTCTATTTTGGACTTGACAAACAGAGCTGTACCCTGTGTAACTGTTTACTGCTGCTCTCTCTCCTATAGATGTTTGTATCTAAACTGAAGCCTCCCATGCAAGAAAGGTCAGATAAAGCATCTGGACTAATAAAATGCCCAGTTGTTGAGAATCAGGTACACTGAACATAGACACACTCACACACACACACACGTGCACGTGCTCACACACACACACACACACACACACACACACACACACACACTGTCTCTCAGTGCTAACCCAGTGCATGTATGAAACTAGTGTTTCAGCCTGGTGTTTCGCTTTCCCTATCTGTATAGCATCAGATATCTTGAGTTACATCTCCCACTGTTAATCACATTCCTTTGTAAATTAACCCATTTACCACTGACTTTAGTATACTTTCTTGAATGAATGCATGCCCCACACAGGAAGGGTAACCGCTCCAGCTGTAAACAAAGCAGAATGTCCTTGCATGTGCAGTAGGCAGCACAGGTCTGGGGAGCAACATGGCAAGCATACAAATGTAAACCAAAACAAAGAAGAAATTGGGCACTTTTTAGCCAAATGCTGCACTGTGGAACAGAATTTTAAACAGCTATGTGCTCAACAGATCAGAAGGAAGACATCTACGTGGTACTGACTTTTTTTAAGTAGTACTGCTGCTTTCAGCAGGAGGCAGAGATTTGTGCTGCAGCACCAGCCAAAACATTTAGCAGAGGAAAACTGCCTCACATTCTTGTAACAGTAATTTTTCTCTCCTACATTACGGCAATACATCAGCATAACTCCGTCCATGCTGCTGTAAAAAGAGTCAAAAAAATCTTTGAAAAGTCTGCCCCACATATTTTCCAGCCTACTAAATTTAATCTGCCCTGCTCCTGCAGCAGCACCTGCAACTGCCAGTGCAGGCTCCTCCTCTCCTGTCCTCTCCTCTCTTCCATAATTTTGTTAGCATGCCTTCCTGAAACTACAGTTAAATGTGAGTGATAATTAGCTAAGTGAAGTAATAATGCTTGATTCTGTGATGATTTCAAAAGTTTTATGAGCAAAAATCACTCTACGGAAGAAGTTTCACAAGACATCAGAGATGCTTAGCATGGAGTCAGTGGGGGGAAGGTGTCATTGGATGCCAGTGCTGCTTGGCATTAGGTTGAGTGTAGGACTGAGAAACCACTAGATGCCTGGACTGCTTGGCATAAGGTCAGGTGTTAGACTGGGGTGCAATTATATGCCAGAGATGCTTGGCAATGCTGTTGCACTCCTCCTCCCATGTCTGACACTTGGATCCAAACCCCAGCATCAGACATTTGTTTTTGCAAAAATGTGGCTAGTGGGAGCCCATCACCACTAACCTCTACTGGCCCCTCTGACTCCAACACCAGTTGCCAAAACCTGCTTTCTGATATATTGTAATCTTTTAACAAAATGTAGCAACCAGGAGCTCACCTCTAGTGGTGCTGCAGGTCCTTCCCTACTACAACACAGGAATCCCAACTCTGGTGTTGGACATTTGTAACTGAAATAAAAAATGCACCCAACAGAATTCAATCTCCAGTGGCCTCTGCTGCCTTCTCCTATCTCTGATACCACTAGCCCAAACCTGATGATGAACATATCAGCCCCTATGCACTATGGTGCTGAGTGGCTACATGCTGCATATATCTGTGGTGCATAGCCACTCTACACCCATTGTGCCCCCCACCCAGCTGGCCATTGTATTCATCTATGCAGCACGCAGCCTCCTCCATCAGACAATAAGGAGGCTAATGCAGTTGGGGTGGGCAGAGGGTGTGCCGGGGGCATGCTCCCACTCTGCAACATTCACAGATTTAAGGGGCGCTGTGCATGGGGGCACACAGTATGCAGGGTGAACCCCTGCCACAAGGTCTGTTTGCCCCCTGGGATGCTGATCCCCGGTCACCGAATGTCAAGCGGGGCATGCCTTCCACCACACCATGCTGCCACAGACCATAGGCCACAGGCAATGACTGGTGGTCTGAGGATGGCCAACCAGGCACCAGCCTGCTTTTTGGTTGCTGCATGGGGCAGCAGCCATTTCTCCACACCTGCAGGTGCAAGGGATCCACTGGCAGACCAGGTCAGGCATTCCATTGGATGCCCACTCAGTCCGTGTATCTGTCCTCCACACTCCCATGTGCCAGGACGATGGGGCAGCAGACAGGTGCACACTGGTAGTGCATACCCCTGGGTTAGAACCTGTTCAGAGGTGCAGCCTTTCACAGGCAGGATACGCACCTCCAGCGTATACTTCTCACCCCTATGTGCATAGGGCCCATTGTAATTGTTTTTAACACTGCAGTCACTAGGAGCCAATCTCCAGTTGCAGCTGCAGGTCACACTCAACTCCAGCACCGAGAGACCAATCTTAATATTGTACATGTAATTTTAAAAAAATGGGGATATCTGGGGGCCATCTGCAGTGGCCTCTGCTCTACTCATCCCTGACTCCAACACTGGTAGCCATACAGTGGTGCTTCACATACTGTAATAAAAAAAACAAACAATGCAGCCACTGGAAAACAATCTGTAGTGGTTGCTGCTGGTCCCTTCTACCCCTACTCTGACACTGGGAGCCTAACTCCTTGGCAACATTGGAGATGAGGTCTCTGTGTCCTCCTGGGTAGAGGGTGCCACTAGGATCCAGAAAATATTTTGCATGGATTTGGGTGTTTGATGGGGTGTCATTGGATTCCAGAGATTCTTGGAATAGAATCAGGTATGAAAAGGGGTGACACAGGATGAAAGGGAATGTTTGGTATGGGTTCAGAGGAGGGAACTTGTACCACTGGATGCCAAGAATGCTTGAAATGGGGTCATGTGAAAGAAGGGGTGCCACTGTATGCCAGGGATTCTTGGCATGGGTTTGTGTGAGGGAGATGGATGCTATTGAATATGAGGGAGACCTGGCATGGGGGGAGGACAAGGGTAGTCCACTGGATGCATGAGATGATTAGCTTGGGGCTGAGTGCAGGATATCAGTGCCACTGGATGTAAGATAAAGCTTGGCATTGGGTTGCTGTTGGAGGTATCACTGGATACCAGGGATGTATGAAATATGACTGAGTGTGGGAAAGGGATGCCACCGGCTGCCAGGGATGATTATAATGGGACTATATGTGAGAGAGGATACCACTAGACACCCTGGATGCTTATCAAACAGTTTGGTGTGGGAGGGCAGTGCCACTGGTTGCCAATGAATGCACAGTGTATAGAGGTGGATGTGGAAGGGGGAGCCACTGGATGACAGCAGTGCATGGCATTATGTTGAGTGCAGAACTGAGATGCCACTAGATGCCAGGGATGCATTACATGGGTTTGGTTTGGTGGTTGCTACTGGAACCAATGTTGCATGGCATAAGGTTATGTATGAGAGGAGGTGCCACTGGATGCCAGTGATGCTTCAGATGTGGCAAGATGTAAGAGTTACTGCCCTTACAGCACTCAGAGCACTGGTATTATGGCACTGGGTAATCAGGGCACCAAATGCAGGATATGCCCCCTTCCCTGAGGTCCACCCACCCACAGAGTAGGAATCTATCAGTGGGGGGGACAACAGTGCCAATTGGCGCCCTAATTGCTCAGCACGGGATTGCAGGTGCATTCCAATAGTGGGACCAAGTTACTGGACACTAGAGATGACTGGAATGGAGTAAGGTTTGTCAGGGCACCATTTTTAATCCAGGAACTTTCTAATATTAAAAGTATTGACAATGCCAGCTGAAGACCACCATTTTCAATCCAAGCATTGTTTGTCCATACAAAGTAATGTGCAGAAGTCTGCATTATTGCATGAGTTGGGGTATAAGCATAAAATGTCAAATACAGGTAAATGCGATGTTAGGGCAAAAAAAAAAATTCCCTGTACCTTCCTCAGTCTGTAGCACGGTGTTTCTCATGGTTTGATTGACCATGCAATGCAGCATTGGTATTTCACTAACTTTGGCTCATTGTGTTGAAGCATTGGTGTGTGAGTACTTATTTGTACCTGGAGAAACAATGCTCAAGTTAGGGTAATATCCATGATACCTCAGGTAGTCACTGAAACCCAGAGAAACACCACAACACAAATTAACCAAGGCTGCAGGAACTTTTTACAATAATATAGTATCTCATTATTATATAAAAGAGCAGCAGAGCATTAGGACTGAAATCTCAATGGAAATCACTGCCCATAGCCCTCATGGCTTAGATGGGACACCGAATATGAATTCACTAATGACATGAATAATAGGGTATACTATACGCATGGTGGAGTACGGAGTATTTTTTTTTGTAGTTATGGATAATTTTGGAAAACTATTCAGGCAGCCCCCCCCCAAAAAAAAATGAAAAAAAAATAAAATAAAATACAAGCACCCTCTATTTCTTCCCAGGTCATGAGGTCCACAAAACTGGTCACCACCCTCTGCACTCCAATCATATCCTGCTCTCCACCTCCCTCCCAGCTTTGTGTTTTCTTAGGTCTCTCCACCTGGTGGATCAGGAAAAAAAGCAGATATCCTGAATAGATACTTTTTTCGGTCTTTACAAAGGGAGGGGAAGGAGAAAGACCACATAAAAGCCACAGGAACACAGTGGGGGAAGGGGCTAAACACAAGTCCATTTACAGAAGACAGAGTCCTGAAAGAACTTGGAAATCAGAATGTGGACAAAGCTATAGGACCAGACAGTGTATGCCCATGGGTAGTGAGGGAGCTCAGGGAGATACTTGCTGCACCTCTGACAGCCCTATTCAACAACTCACTGGAAACAGGAGTGGTTCCAGAGGACTGGAGGAGGATAGATGTAGCACCATTTCATACAAGTGATAGCAGGGAGGAGGCATGCAACTATAGCCTGATCAGTCTAACATTAGTGGTGGCAAAGTTAATGGAGTTGCTGATAAAGGAAAGGATTGTAGAGTTTCATGAATCCAGTGGGTTACAAGACCTGAGGCAGCAGAGATTCATGGTGTAGTGGAAGGTCATGTCAGACAAACCTGATAGATTTCTTTGACTGGGTGACCAGGGAAACAGATCAGGGTCCAACGGTGGGCATGGCCTACTTAAGCTTTAATAAGGCCTTCAATACTATACCACATGGGAGGATCATAAGGAAACTGGTAAGCTTAAGAGCGGGTCCTAAGCTGGGTAAGAAATTTGTTAATAGAGAGACAGCAGAAGGTGGTGGTAATGAAAACTCACCCAGGGGAAGGGAGGGTGACCAGCAGGGTACCTCATGGCTCAGTAATGGGACCAGTCCTCTTTAATGTATTTATAAGTGACATTGCAGATGAGCTGGAAGGGAATGTATGTCTCTTTGCAGATGACATCAAAATGTACAACAGGGTAGAAACACCAGCGGGGTAGAGAGAATGTGCAGAGACCTGAGAAAACGTGAGGAGTGGTCAAGGGTATGGCAGTTGGTTTCACTGCAAACAAATGAAACATGCACCTAGGGTACAGAAACCCAGAGGCAGAGTATAAAATGGGGGAAGAGATACTGACAGTCACCAAACAGGAAAATTACCTTTCAGAAATTATATCTGATAACCTATGGTTGCAAGGCAGTGTGACAAGGCAGTAGGTAGGGCCAGTGAGATGATGGGGTGCATAAGGTGGGATATCACAAGCAGAAGGAGAGAGGTGGTGTTGCTGCTGTAGAGATCATTGGTGAGACTCCAGCTGGAGTACTGTGTCCAGTTCTGGAGACCTCATCTCAGGAAGGGCATAGATAGGGTGGAGGCTGTCCAGAGGTGGGCAACCAAAATGGTGCAAGGGCTGCGTCAGAAACCCTATGAGGATAGACTGATGAACCCCAATAGGTACACTCTGGAAGAGAGGATGGAGAGGTGTGACATGGTAGAAACCTATAAAAACTTCCAAGGGTTGAACAAGGTAAAGGATGGGAGTATTTTTCTGAGGAAAAGATGCACGAGAATAAGGGGCCATGCAATGAAGCTGAAAGGGGGAAATTTAGGGGAAATATGAGGAAGTATTTCTTCATAGAGGATTGGTGGATTCCTGTAAGTGTCTTCCAGCAGAAGTAGTGGAGGGGCTACA
This sequence comes from Neoceratodus forsteri, assembly GCA_016271365.2. NCBI lineage: Eukaryota > Metazoa > Chordata > Ceratodontiformes > Ceratodontidae > Neoceratodus > Neoceratodus forsteri. The sequence continues at coordinate 801,941,175 of CM057459.1, read as the reverse complement.
AGCATGCATGGGGTATGCACAAGGGAATCTTTGCTGGGAAGCATGGGAGGGGGCAGAGTGCCAGAGATCATGTAGGACTGTATAGGCAGGGACAAATGGGCAGGCAAGTTGGGCCAAGTGGTCCCCATCTGCCATTAACTTCTATGTTTCTATGTTTCTTCTCCCAATAGAGATTCAGTTTTACAGTAGTAGCCACAGATGCTGCAAGCTATTTCCTGAAATTTCTGTGATATTTCCAGAAATATCGTATGCTTTTTGCGTTTAAACAGTAGGGGCAGCAGAGAAAAACTCTTCAGAAATTTCACAAAATATGTGGAAATAGCTGGAAATGTCTGTGGCTACCACTGTAAATGCCATAACCTTACATTGTAGCAGGAGATGACCATGTCTAATCAATCATACCACCACAGTCTTTAGCCTGACCCTTCCGCCAGTACAGCTGGTGAAATGAGAAAATATAGTTCTTTGCAGTGTTCAAAAAATGTGCAAAATTATCACACATGTTTGATATATAGTATATTACATATACTTTTAAAGTACAAATTTGACATTACAAACATTTGTAACTTTGCAAATAATGGGCTTGATTCATGAAAGCTTTTGGGACTAAGTCTCATGCCTCAGCTTGAGTTGTGGACCGAAATCCCCGTAGCTGTGGAGATCAGGATTCACAACACAGCACTTGCAGCAGCTGTTATGGCTGGTCTTACTGGCCATAACAGTTTTCCACAGCTGGGGGGATTTACCAGCCAACACCACCTGCAATCTGCCATAAATTGTTGAGCCGGTCATAATCCAGCTCCACTTTTGTGAATACCTACAGCTGCAGGAAAACCACGGTGACCTGTGGATCTGGCAGTGACAATCCACTTGTGCAGGGTTTTTCCGCAACTGCAGGAATAACTGCCATTTTGTGACTCCTGACCAACATTTTTATGTATGAGCACTTTATTATGTTGCACATAAAAATTCTGAATTGTGCAATTTTGAAAACCTGTTTTTTTATTGCAGTTTGGACAGAAAAGATCACTATTTTAAGTATTTTGTGCATAGACAGTCAATCTGAGCATCATTAAAAACTTTTTTGTAAATCAGCGAATTGGACAAAAATGAGCACATTAGTATATCTAGCATATTGTATAAACATATGGAACTGCTGATTTTTTGAAATAAAAGCAGGTTTTCAAAAATGCTTAATTGGGGAAAATGGTGCGGTTCAATGAATTCTGTGCAAATACCGTGACTTCCTAACTGTATGCTTTTTTACAAACTGGTTTTCAAAAAATGCACTATTTGGACAAAATGTGTCATCAGAATTTGTAGAATGTTTACGCAATTTCACAAACATTACAAGAAAAGAAAAAATGGCAATTATGTGCTATTTTGTAGATGTAATTTAAAATTTTCTCTGTACTACCCACCAGACCCCAAAATGTCATTAATTTGTGGTGGGACCCCCTCCTAATCCTAGTCAATTACTTGGGGGGCAGTGATAGACCAGAATCTTTGATAATGCAGACATTTCCATCTCTAACCTACAGCATGCCATCATGTTTCAGCAGTCTAAGTCACATGACCGACACAGCTAATGGTAAGTATGACCAGGAGGAATGCGGATCAGAATTGTTATACAACTGGCTAACTGACCAATCAGTCTGCCTAGTGCCTAATGACTTCAGTGGTGCTCACCGCTCCATCCAAAATTCCCAGTTATGTGTACTTCCAGCTGTGCTTATCAGTCTTCTCACTTAGACTTTGGAGAGGTGATGGCATGCCGTGGGCTAGGGAGGGTGAACGATCTTGTGATAAAGGAGCATCCCTTGCCTCTATCCCTTTATTTAACTACTTAGGTTTCATACTTGACCCATCACTGGACTTCTTGCTACATGTGATACCTACCTGTAAGGCAGTTAATTTTCGATTAAGGTTCTCAGACATGGTTAGTCATAGGCTCACCCTCAAAGCCCACAGCAATTTACTCCCAAAACTTCTCTATGGGATGTTTTTTTTCTCTGTCAGCTACTAAAACCATTCTGCAAAAATGGGATGTAGGATATGATAACACCTGGTGTATTTCTCTGACCTCCAACCAAGATGTCCATTACTGTACCTTGTACTCTATACTTGGATGGCTCTCTCCATTTGCCATTTGTGACCTTACCCTGGGAAGTGTCATTTATAATATCAAGCATAAAAAGTGTGCTCCTTGCATGACTTCCCCTGCCATGAGTGAACCCATATCCCTTAAGATCCTCAGATCTTGACCTCTTGTCCATCAAGACTGCATCATGTGACTGCCCCATGCCTCCCTAGAGTAATTATCAACTGTTGCCAAACTTGACCCAAACTGCCTCCTGCTTGTAACCTCTTGCTGTTCCCATGATTCTATCAATTACCTGGGTACTTGACTATGGGCGTATTTTGTCTACAACTATCTACCCTGGTCAAGGGCAAAACTGTCTACACCTATGTACCCTGGTCTTGCCTTAACTTATATGTCTCAAATGTGTTGATGACTTGTTAAAAGTTGTCTGTGACCTACTCACCTCAGGGGTGCCTAACTATAAAGTTATAAGTTATATTATGACCTACCACTCCTTTGGACAATGTTACTACTCTTATATGTTATTATATTGTCATGATGTACTTGCACCCTTTCTGTACAATTTTCTGTATCCCTATGTTGTATTCTCCTGGGTCGTTCCTGAAAATAGGCATAATACTTGTCTAGTGTACCTACCCGGTTAACAAAAGCTAAATAAATAAATAAATTAGGACAAGAATTAAACTAGGCTGAGATTGCCTTCTCTTGCATTGCCCACAGACTTCAGAATTTCATTCCAGCTAGGATTCAACAATCTCAAACAAGCCAGGTCTTCTAAAGCTGCTACTTCTGTACCCACTTGCACAGGTTTCTCCTTTTCCTAGATGGTAAAGGCTTTACTTTGGGCTTCTCTGTATTGTGTTGTATATCAATTTCTCATCATCGTATGTCTTTTGCATTTGCTAATTTTTGCATACCTGCTTTGCATTCATCATTTATTCTCAACATTACTCACACTGTATTGTATTTTGCAACTTGGACTTTGTATAAAATCATTGAATCATAGAATTTAATTGGCATAAAAAAACCAGTAGGCCCATCTAGTTTGCCCTGCCTATTACTGTACACTATGAATTATTAAATCTTAGGTGCTCCTTCTTCCTCCCATTCTTTTACTTATTATGCCCATGTACATATCTTACACATGCTTGAAGCTCCCCACTGTCTGCACTCCCACCACTTCTTCTGGCAGGCTGTTCCAGTTGTCCACTACCCTTTCTGTGAAGAAATAGTTTATTGCATTCCTTCTAAACTCCACCATAAGCTTCATTGCATATTCCTGCATTCTAGTTCCCCTCCTCCTTTGAAAGAGACTCCCATCCTGCACATTTTTCACCCCTGTAAATTGCATATAGGTCTCAATCATGTGCCCTCTCGCTCTCTTCTCCTTACTGCCAGTGAGTACATGTTGAGCTCCTGCATCCTCTCCTCATATGGTTTCTCTTGCAACCTCTACACCATGCTAGTTGTCCTCTTCTGGACCACATTCACCCTGCCAATGTCCTTCTGGAGGTGGAGCCTCCAGAAATGGGCACAGTACTCTAGGTGAGATCTTACTAGTGAGTGAAACATTAGGAAAACCACTTCCCTTCTCCTGCTAGAAATCCCCCTCCCCATGCACCCCAGCATCCCACTAGCCTTGCCTGCTGCCTTGACTCACTGCACTTCTCCACCTTGAGATTATCAAATATGATTACCCCAAGGTCCCTCTCCTGCTCGATTACTGTAAGTACACCCTCACCTTATACACAGCCCCGAGGTTTCCCTACAACAGCTTCATGGATTTGAACTTTGTGGCATTGAAACCCAGCTATCGCACTCTAGACCACTTTTCTAGTTTCCTCTGGGCCCTTTCCATTTTCTCCTCCCCTTCCTGGGTGTCCACTCTGTTACAGATTTTTGTATTATCCACAACAAGACACAACCTCCCATCCAGTTCCTCAGCAATGCCATTTACTGTATACTAACATGCTAAGTTACCAGCAGAGTAGTCCCAATCATCTATCAAGTCTGCTTAAAAATCAGCACCTGGTCAGGACACCATTACTGCCCTCCCTGCCCCTGCCGTAAAACCCTCCAACCCATCTCCCCTTTGCAGTTTCACCCCCAGACCCAGCATTAGTTGATTTAGCCATCCACTTATACCTGTTCCAGTCACTCTTGAATCCCTTCACTGTATTAATAGTAACCAGTTCCGCAGGCAGTGCATTAAAGGGGTCCACTGCCCTCTTGGTGAAGTAACGTCTCCTAGTCTCCCCCCTGAGCCTCCCACCAAGCTGCCTAATGGAATGCCCCTGGATACCCCTCACCTCCCTAAGCTGGAACATCGTATTTAGTCTGACCCTATTTACTCCCTTTGGATACTTAAAGACCTCAATCATATTCCCCATCCCTCATCTCCTCCAGTGACTCAAGGTGAGCTCCTCAAGTCTCTCCTCATAGGATGTTTCCCCCAGACCCTGTATCATCCTGATCACCCTCCTCTGGACCCTTTCCAGATGTGCAATGTCCTTTTTCAGGTATGGGCACCAAAACTGCATGCAGTACTCTAGGTGCATTCTAACCAGGCAATTATACATTATTGATGAAGACATTGAAAAGGATACAACTCAATACTGTTCCCTGTGGTACTCCAGTGATCACTCTCCTGTCCCCCGAGTGACTTCTTTTCACCCCCACCCTCTGTCTCCTTTCTTCCAACTAGTTTGTTACCCAGCTTACCACCTTCTCCCCAATCCCCAGGTTGCTAAGTTTATTTATTAGTCTTCCATGTGACACAGTGTCAAAGGCCTTGCTGAAATACATGTACATGATTATTTTTGTATATGTAATGTTACTTTAATTTATTGTAGTTCTTCTCTATTGTGATTTCTCAGATCAAGCCTGAAAATAGGATACTTTTTGTCTACTTTACCTGCCTGGTAAATGAAAATAAAATAAATACATAACTGAATTAGCCTGGATTTTGGACTATTACTGCTCCCTATCTATTTATAAAGCTGAGAGAAATGAACCACATCATTTTTGCATGACTTGTCTAAATAAGATCCCAAACTAAGCCAGTGGCTATAGAAGGATTAAACCTAGAAGCTCTTGGTTCAAAGTTCCTGTCTGTATACTACACAGCTTCTTAATTCTTCATGCTTTGAGCCCACCAGGATTATACTCTTCACAGCTGGGATAAGTGCTATAGTGTACTATGTTAATGAATTGCCTGCTGCCTGTAATTGCAAAGATAATAGTGAAGAAACTGGTCAACTGAAAGGGAACTTTACAATGAGCTGGAAGGAATTAATAAGGGATGCTTTGAAAATTAATGGAAATGAGATAAATGTTTAAACATTGTTTGTGAATAATTAGTGAAAACTGGAATGTAGCAGCTTTACCCAACCATGGATTTAGTGTGGTTGTAATCTCTAACTGAACAGAGTGTACCATAATTTTATTCAATGGACAGTTTACTAAAGATAACTACTTCAAATAAGTTCTAAGGCGCAATCTTTAAGTTAAAGGGTTAATAGTATCCTAACCATGTAATGATATATCAGCAAAGTTTTGCTTCTGAATGCTTTAAGACTGTGCACAGGGATGACCTAAATGTTTAATATCTTGCTTAACTGATTGGTTTGATCTATTTCAAGTAATACCCTAAATTCATGACTGAATTTTGCTAGCTAAGATTTGATTTCTTTTTAGAAAGAAGTTCATGAAATTAGTCATTTTAAAGAAACACTGAATCAAGGCCTTAATACAATCCAGCATGTTCCTTGCAGTAAAATGTATATCTTTGAACTGTTCAGAAGGGAAAGCATTTTATTGACTGGAAATTTATGTGGCAGCACTTACGCTGCTCTTGGCCTAGATAAAGGATGGTGAAAGCTGTATATTAATCCAGTTAGAAAGTTGACCCCTAGCATATATACCCTGGACCCTGAGCCATATAATCATGAAGTATACTCCTCCACAAAACACTACGTGCAAAACTCAGACTTCAACAGCTAATGATACCTTTGGAAACCCTGCAAATCATCATTTTTAAACAGAGTCAATTTATAGTTTTTAGTTGCTTCATTTAATGTATTCTCATTCTTTTTTATTAAGATTATTAGTTTATAGTATGATTTTTGTCCCTCAGAAGGCACTAGCTCTGCTGCTTTTCTGCAAATGAATTCCTAACCATTTGTCTATGGCATCAATTATTTATCCTTTACTTTACCAGCAGATCATATTGAGATATTGCTTTTGCAAGAAATACCAGGCTAAAAGGCAACTAGTCACACTATTCAGATATACATGTCTCACAATAATAAAGCTATTGTAAAATGATCACAGTATATCTCCCTGATTTTTAAAACAAGTACATGCTTCAGTTATGCATTTATCTAAAATATAGTTAATCTGTATCAGGGAAACTAGTGTACATAGTTCTTTCTCTAGATAAATACAGTATATGACATTAGGTGCTGAGTGAATAAAAAAGCCTTTTTATCAATTTTTGAATTTAATCTCGTGCACTGAGATATACATAATTGACTTGTTCTGAAATCACAGCCACTACTAATAGTGGTCAAAGACACATTAGGCATTTTTGCCCCAAATTACCTTATAGATGAAAGTAGGGAATCTCACTTTATGCAGAGATAATGATGGCCATGGATCTAACATATTCATCTCACAATGATGATGGGTTGAATAGCTAGAGTGAATAAGTAACAAAGCTCAGTTCTTTCTGATATAGTGCATCAAGCTTTGTAATGCAATGCAACTTCAGAGGAGTTCACAACAATTACAGCGGCAAAAGATAGGATAGCAAAGGCAAAATGATATGACATGGCTGTATATGTAAATAAGCACAGGGCTCCCTAATCAACATGAAGTCTTGTTATTTACAGGAAAGTAGAAAAGTCTACAGGAAAATTGTCAGTATAGACTTTCACTGTTTATACTGGAAAACATAGTGATTTGTGTTCATTAGGACATAATGTAATGTACAAGGTCTACATAACACATTAACCAGGAGTTACAGGAAAAACATTAACTGATCTGGATCCATACAAGCTGCAGGAATAAAAGGTTTCTAAGAAGAAAATAGATTTTTTTTTATTAAAATCTGTTTGTTAATAAAGATCCAGAGAAAGAGTGGCATAGACAGGAGGTATATGTAAACTTACTAAAGCAGAATTTATCTGATTATTATGCTTTTCCAAGATACCCGAGGACGTTGCCTTCTTAAAAAGAATGCTGCTCTGAAGTAATGTTTCATTTTCTAAAACAGTACATAAATGTATTACTTAAGTTTTCATATTTATTGTGCAGCATGACATTTATTAAAGTAAATGACAGCCGGTGTAACTTTTATAAATACTGTGGTGAGGCAAAAAGGAGGAGCTACTTGCTTACCAAGTGGGACTAATTAATCACACTTGGTGAGTGAGCTGCTCCTCCTTGTTTTTAGTGTACAGTATATCAGTAGTGTGAGCTGGCTCCTGTCCCAAACCAATTTCTGTTTCTGTTTTTGGAAACCTGGTTTACCAGCATAATTTCTTGCCTGCAGTACAGGGTGAGGCAGTCTTGTTTGAACTGACGTATGTTGTACTGGTGAGCAGTAATGATGATTCCCCACTGGATCCATTGTTTTCTAATGCTGACTTTTGGATTTAGTAGGGCTTCTAGTCAGGGTAGGAATTGCTTGAAACTTACCTCCAACAACGATGTTGAAATAGTACTTTGTTAAAATCCCAGTTATTGTGGGCATAAATGACAAAATATTCTACTTACTGAACTTAGGGTTCAAATGATTAGTACTTAAGTGGTGTCAACTTGCACTATAAAGTTGTACAAAACACACTGGCACATATGTATTCTTGTTTTAATATACTGTATTATACTGTGCATGGTCTGTGCCCCCAAAATGACCTTCTTGTTGATCATTAAAATCTACTCATACTGTTTGTGTAATGTGTTCATATGGAGGTCAACTTACTCTTTTCACAGATGTTCAATACCTGTACACCTAATGCAAATATCTAAATTTGGAGTTTTTAGCTCAGTCAATGAAAAGACCCATTCATCGTTTCAAAACCTCATTGAATGCTAGATGTCACTGGTTGCAGTAATCACCATAAATATCAAATTGATAGAATGTCATCATAGACAGTGTGGTAAATTAATATTAAAAATAACTTCTGCTATTATAAAAATGTAGTTAATACTTTTCAATTTCCAGAATTACATGTGAACAAAGCAGTATATACTGCATAATGTGGTGCAGTCATCATCAGCAAAACCAAAATCTTCACTGCAGTATCTGTGCTAGCCTATATACATGCAGGAGCCTTTTTTGTTCCAAAACTTGTAGTGGTTTGAGTTTAGCATAGTATTTAGACCACAGATCTGTTGGCCTTATGTGTAGTTTGAATCCTACAACCAGCAGTTACTATGTGACCCTTTGCAAGCCAGTTAATTTCCCTTTGTTTAACCTCTTTCTCATTTCTCTCTACTCAGTCTCTGCACTTTTTAACCCTTTGAATCACTCTGCTGAAAACATTAGCACTCTTCCCTCTTCCTCCTCTCCTGGATTGTAAAGCACTTTACATGGAATATAGGGGGAGCAGAGGTACTATGAGTTACCCTAGAGGTGATGAATGGAGCATCTATTTGCACTAGTATGACATGAAGATCTCCAACACAGTGGAGGAATTTGATAAAGTACTGGTGGAAGCTATTGTCAAGATGGCAGAAAAGAGGGAGGTACTCCTGGTGGGGGAATTCAATCTATAGACCGCACCACAAGAAGGACAAGGATCGCCTGGAAATTGCACAGAGGAGAGCTACAAAGATAATACACAGACTACGCATAGAACCATATGAATTAAGATTAAATCATCTTATGATGTACTCATTGGAGAGGAGAAGGGACAGAGGAGATATGACAGAAACATTTAAATACCTCAAAGATATCAACTCAATACAAACACAGGATCTCTTCAGGGAAAACATGAATACACAGACAAGGGGCACAACATGCACCTGAATGCAGGTACTTTCAAAACAAAAAGCAGGAAGTTTTTCTTCACAGAAAGGGTGGTGGAGCCCTGGAACAGTCTGCCCTCAGAGGTTGTGGCAGCAAAGACGGTGGGGGAGTTCAAGCTAGCATGGGAGAGGCACTGTGGAAACCTAAGGCAGTAAGAAACTAGGAGTGGGGTAGATTTCATGGGCAGACTAGATGGATCACAAGATCCACTTCTGCCAGCACTTCCTTATGTTCTTATGCTCTTAATCTGCTGGCTGTAGATTGGAACCTCATAGCTGCAGCTTCTGCTAGAAGCAGGGACATTCTGGACTCCCTACAGGGGGTGATCCTCAGGCAAAACATCACTGAACCCACTCATGATGGGACAATACTGGACCTGATACTCACTAAAAGAGTCAGTGTTGCAGACAGTGATAAGGCAGGCCATCTTGCAAACAGTGATCACTGTACAGTGTGGTTCAGTATAAGGATGACCGCAGAATTTAACAACACAAGGGTGAGGTTCCTGGACTTCAGGAGGGCAGATTTTCAAAAGATGAGTGAATGACTCAAGGATGACCTGGTGTGGGAGGTGTTTGACTTTTGTGGGGTGGATGGACAGTGGGTGATGAAAAAAAGGGCCATAGTGAAGGCAACAAACCTCTGCATCAAACAAATGAGCAAAAGCAACAGGAAAAGGAGAATGCTATGGTTCTTGAAAGAGGTTCCGGAAAAAGGAAAAGAGTAAAAGGGTAGCATTAAGAAGGTATAGGAGACACAGAGTAAGGGGACTAGGGAGGTGTATCGGGGAAAGAGAGGGGACCAAGGAGAGCAGTAAGGAGTAAAAAGATGCATACTCAAGAGAGAATAGCCCAGGCGGTGAAGAAGGAAAACAAGACTTTTAGGTATGTAAGTAAAAGGAGGAAGGCCAGGTGAGGGATTGTAAGGTTAACAAGCATTTGTCAATGCCAAATGTTGGCTTGCTGGCATTGGCACTCGTAGTGCAGGAGTTAAAGAGATGCATAATAGGAATGGCAGTGAAGTACTGAACTGACGCCAACCCCACCCCCACCCTGCAGAGACTGAGAGGTGTTGGGGGTGTGTCTTTGGGTAATCGGCCATAATGCTCATGCCATTTCACCTCACCCTACCCTGCAGACACTGACAGGTGTTGCGGTGTGCCTTGAGGACTTTGGGTCTTATACTCACCCCATTCCATAAGGAAATATGCTGAGATGGGTGTGGTATAGGAGAATGGGGTGAATGTTGGGGCCAAAGACCCCAAGGCACCCCTTGATGCCTGTCTCTGGCTGCAGGGTGGGGGTGGAATGATGTGAGCATTACAACCAACAATTCCAAGTCACACCCCTGACACCTGTCAATCTCTACAGAGTAGGGCATTATCATTGGAAACCCTAACACCCCAGCCATTTGTTGGTATTTTCACTCCAGATTTTCAAAATGGGCTTTTTGTGACCCCACCTCATGAACAGTGGCACTACCAATTCATTATTATATCTCAAAAGGTGGTTTTGCAAAGTGATTGCACCATTTGACACCACAGGTGTGAAAACACATTTTTGGCAGGATGTGAAAAATGACAACTTTTCTGTTTGTGAGGTGGTGTGAAAAAATGGCAATGCTGAAAAACTGGAGTGAAAATATAAAAATTGTTGAAGTTACGAACGTGCATAGAAACTGCATGATGCACGCCTGTAACGAGATAATCTTTTGGAATTTTCTCACCAGATTTTCAACATAGGCATTTTTGAACCTCTCCACATGAACAGTGACACTATGATTTTGTTAATCTGTCCCAAAAGTTGATTTCCCACAGTGGCCATGACATTCTGTGCCACAGGTGTGAAAACACATTTCAGGAAGGATGTGAAGCTATACTGTTCATAAGGAGGTGTGAAAAAATGGCAATGTTGAAAATCTGGAGAGAAAATATTAATAATTGGTGAAGTTACAAGTGTGCATAGAACCTCACATTGCATGATGGTAATGCAGTCATGTTCTGGAATTTTTTCACCAGATTTGTAATATGGGCTTTTTGGGACCTCCCTTCATGAACAGTGGCACTGTAATTTCATTACTCGGTCCCCAAAGGTGATTCCATGCAGTGACCGCAAAATCACCTTTCTGGACTGAGAAACTAAATGACAGTGACAGGTTCATAAGGTGGGGTCCCAAGAACCCTATGTTGAAAATTTGGTGCCAAAGTTTCCAAAAATGGCTGAGATATCAACCAACGTTGAACCCCCAATTGCCTCCCATTATAAAGCTTATCATCATTTCTTCAGTTTGCAATTCAGCTCTGAAGTGTGCAGACGTGTCCCAGTTCAGAGAAGATCATGGCTCCCAACCTCTGTAGGGCAAGTATGGGTGAGGGTGGGGTGCAGGGAGGTGGATGCACAGAGGAGGGTGGGGATGGGGAGGGGGATGAGGAAGACAACAGTGGATCATTTTCTTGTTTGCAGGGGGAAAAGAGACCATGAGGGAAGGTTTTCTTCATTTACAGGTTACAGAAAAATATATATAGGCACACTGGGGTGGGCTCCCAGTGTGCCACAATTCTGGGGGGGATGCCAGTGTTGGAAAGGAAAGGAAAGGAAAGGAAAGGGGAAACTGTTTAACCAGGAAAGACACACTAAGGGGGGATGCTGACATGGGGATTGGGCACCCCAATGTTGGCTTTTCGGGAGTGTGTGGCAGGCAGCAGGAGTTGCCATGTTATGGTGTGCCACATAATGTGGGGAAGGGATATGCCAATGTGGGGATTGGGCACCCTGATGTTAGCTTTCTGGGAATTGTGTGGCAGATGGCAGGAGCTGCTATATTTATTGAAATGTTTCACTAGGGAAGACACATAATGGGGGCATGTTATCTGCCACTGCAATGACAAGCCTGTCTCTGATTGCAGCAGCATTTTTGTTTCAGCTCTTTGGCTCACTCTGAAACTGCTGTCATCAGCAGCATGCTCACTGGCAGTTGAGGGACACACCCACTAAAGCATCCCCTGCATTGGCCAACACTGACACACCTCTGAAATGTACTACTACCACAAGATGTTGATTGCACGTGCGCACAAGCCAACATAAAAATGGAAGCTAGGGACTATGCAGAGGAAGAACAGGAAAAGGTAGACATCCTGAATAAATACTTTTATTCAGTGTTCACAGAGGAAGGAGAAAGGAACAAGCCACAAAAAAGTAACAGAAGCATTTGGATGTAGGAAGATGGACACTAGTCCGATTTTAGGGACACTGTCCTGAAGGGACTCACTTGTCTGAAAGTTGACAAAGCAATGGGGTCAGATGGGGTGCATCCATGGGTATTGAGGGAGCTCAGGGATGTACTGGCTGCACCTCTAACAGTCCTATTTAACAGCTCATTAGAAACATGAGTGGTTCTGGAAGACTGGAGGATTCAGATGTAAACCTGCTTCGCAAAAGTGGTAGTAGGGAAGAGGCTGGCAATTTTAGGCCAGCCAGTCTGATATCGGTGGTGGGAAAGTTAATGGATTCACTGCTGAAGGAAAAAATTATGGAACATCTTGAATACAGTGGGTTACAAGACCCAAGCCACCATTGATTCATGGGGGGTGTCATATCAAACAAATCTAATATATTTCTTTGACTGGGTAACCAAGAAATTGGATCACAGTGGAGCAGTAGAGATGACCTAATTAGATTTTAATGAGGCTTTCAATGCCATTCCACATACCAGGCTAGTAAGCAAGCTAAGTAGCTTAGGAGTTGGTCCACGGTGGTAAACTGGGAAAGAAATTGGTCAGGGTATAGGTGGTGGAGGGTGGTGGTAAATAGAGTTCACTCTGAGGAATGGAATGACTGGCAGGGTACCTCAAGGTTCAGTTCTGGGACGGGTACTATTAAATGTCTTTATAAGTGACATTGCAGAGGAGCTGGAAGGGAAGGTCTGCCTCTTTGTGGATGACATCAATGTCTACAAAAGTATAGACACTCCTGGAGGTGTGTGGAAGGCTTGAGCTGAGACCTGAGAAATTTTGAGGAGCAGTCAAGGGTATGGCAGCTGAGTTTCAGTCTGAAAAAGTGCACAGTAATGCACTTAGAACACAGAAACTATGGGGCAGAGTAAAAGATGGAAGGAGTAGTACTGACAACCACCAAACAGGGAAGAAACCTGGGGTTAATTATACTGAATGACCGGAAGGAGGCCAGACAGTGCAACCAGGGAGTTGGGAGGGCTAATGGAGTGCTGGGGTGCATAGGAATGGTTATCAGCAGCAGAAAGAGGGGGCTGGTATTGCCTCTATATAGATTGCTGGTAAGACTCCACCTAGAGTATTGTGTCCAGTTCTGGAAACAGGGCCTCCAGAAGGACATAGACAGAGCAGAGTTAGTCCAAAGGAGGACAACTAAAATGGTGTAGGGTCTGCATCAGAAGCCCTACAAGGAAATACTTAAAGGTGACCTGCAAATTAATTCCTGCAGCCTGCTCCCATCCCACATACCTTTGTAAGCAGCAGCAGGAGTTCCAGGCTGCTGTTGGTAACAGTTTGTGAATAATCTTCACTTTTTAAAATACTGCCGAAACTTTTCTGTGAATACAGAAGTGACGGCTGGGTCCCACCTGATCTAATGGCTGCAAGTATACATGAGTAGTCCAACCAGTTTTGTGATGTTTTCCTTCAGGTACCTCGGGGTTTGGCTCGACCGCCACCTCTCTTTTTCTACCCACGTCAATGCCATCATTTCCAAACTGCGCCCAAAACTTAGTGCCCTCTATAGAAACCACACCAGTCTCCCTCTTCCTGTCAGACGCAAAATTGTTCAGAAAATGATTATACCCTACTTTGACTACTGTGATGTAGTTTATAGTTCCGCTGCACAGACCACCCTAGCCAGATTAGACTCCCTCTTCAATGCTTTTTGCCGCTTTGCCCTCGATGCCCCCCTCGTTCACATTACTGCACGCTTTATCGTTCCCTATCCCTACCTCCTCTGAGTAACCGGTGCCTAATTCATTGAGCTAAATTCACTTCTGACTTCAGGCTTGGCTCCCTTCCTCCCTATCTCGCATCTGCCCTAGCCTGCCCACCCACCCCCTCACACGCCCTCAGATCCACTGACCCTAGACTACTTTTCATCCCACGCCGTAGGACCACCACCGACCAATCTGCATTCTCCTACCTCTTCCATAAACTCTGGAATGGCCTACCCACCCAGGTCCATCATTCTTCATCCAAGCTCTCCCTTTCCTATGCCCTCTCTAACTTCCTTGTACCTAGTTGCTGCTGCCCCTGACCACCCTCCACTTGGCCCCTCCCCCACTCCCCTGTGCCTGACCAGCGGCCTGGCCATGCCTAGTGTCTGGCTTATATGCCCCTAGCCTTATTCCCTCTATTTCCTTCCCCACACTCTCATTCTCTCCCTTCCCTCTTCCTACTCAACCTAAGCTCCCCATCCCCACTCCCTCCCTCCTCATCTATATCTCTCCCCTTCTCACCTACGTTTCCACACCCTCCATCTCTTCCCCCCATCTTCGTTCCAAATTCTTCCTCTCTATGTGATGCATCTCTCTGAAGCTCAACCTCCGCTACTGTCATTCAATTTCTGCTATTACTACCTCTGCTCTATAACTGGCACTTATGCATTTCATGTTTTTGCCTCGCTGTGTACCCTTGTATTGTATACCATGCCTTATGATCATGTTCTGTACTGTTCCTACCTCGCTGAGAATCCACGATTTGTATACCTGTACTTACTGTGTCTGCGCTGTATTGAACTGCACTGCCTATGTATAAGTTCAAATGTAATCCCTCCCAACTATGCACATTTTCCATATTATGCTACTGCGAGTTCAACTATTGTATGTATACCTGCCTCCTCTGTAACCCCCCCCCCCAGGTCGCACCGTGAGATGAGCATTTTTTGTTCAGTGTGCCTTTCCTGGTGAAACATTCTCAATAAATAAATAAATAAATGTTGCAAACACCATTGCTCTGTATGGAGCAGCAGGGGAGGGGGGCTTAAAATGCTTATTTTATTACTTCCATGTGGGTCTTGGTGCCTAAGTTAATATCTACAGCAGGAATGGACTGTTGCTGTAGATATTAATTTGGACATCAAGATCCTGAGAAAGCAATACAATGAGCATTTTAAGCCCCTCTCCTCTGCTGCTTCATAGAGAGCAATGGTGTTTGCAACATCACAAAAATGGGTGAACTACCTAGGTAAACTTGCGCCCATTCGATCGAGACTGATCCGCAACTTCTCTAGTCACCAAAGAGTTTCAGCAGTATTTTAAAAAGTGAAGATCATTCAGAAAATGTTATCGACAGCAGCCTCGGACTCCCACCACAGCTTACAAAGGCATGTGGGATGGGAGCAGGCTGCAGGAATCAATTTTCAGGTCACCTTTAAGGACCTAACTATGTACATCCTGGAGTAGAGGAGAGGAGAGAGAGAGAGAGAGAGAGAGGGGTGATATGAAAGAGACCTTTAAATACCTCACAGGGGTAAATAAGGTACAGGGGGGAAATATTTTTCTGAAAAAAAGATGCTCACAGACAAGGGGCATGATAAGATGCTGGAGGGGTAGGTTCAGGAGAGATGTGAGGAAGTACTTCTTCACAGAATGAGTGGTGGATTCCTGGAACAGTTCTCCAGTGGAAGTGGTGTGGGTGAAAACAGTGGTGGGGTTCAAGAAGGCATGGAAGAGGCATAAGGAAATGTGAGGGAAAGGAATAGGGGGTGGGTGAATGGGCCAGAGATCAAGAAGGATCTGCAGTGATAGTATAGGCAAGGAAAAATGAGTAGACTGAGTGGGACAAGCGTTCCTTGTCTGCCTGAAATTCTATGTTTCCATGTTACTTTAGAATATGTTTTGTTTAAAAGGTGTGTCACAAAACTGAATTTCTTTCCTTCATTTTCTAGAGAACATGTGTCCATGTTTAATTGAGATTTGGTTTCTCCTCCATATCAATAGAGATGTTGCTCATAGACACACAAATGAGCATGAAACCCTGAATATATTATTCATGCCATTATATTTTAAAGCTGTTCTGGAAATATATTGTTAAGGAGAGCAAATCATTTGACCTATATATGAGCCACTTTGTTTTAAAGAAATAAAGGAAAATACAGAGAGAGCAAGAACGAGAAGCTGCCAGAGTTACAAAAATCTCTCTACACATGCAAATGCACTGTATTTAATAGCACTGCCCATCTAATCACTTGAACACAGCCTTGGTTATTTAAAAGAACTGAAATGATGGCTGCCAAGAGGTTACAGAAATTTTTTTTTTTTTTTTACTTTACTAGAACTATACAGTCTATGTTATCTTTCATCAGAAATCTCTCTCTATAGCCCAAGTCACAAATGGCATCCATTTATGAACACATTTCATGAATGTTGCCAGTCTGGTGATGACAGGATGTTTCATAAAAATAGGACAATTTTTTTACTTCACTGCACACAGACAGTGTTATTCCATTCAGCTTTATAACAAAAATAAACAGCTTATAAAAATAAAATAGAGGGATGACTTTCTCAATCAGATGTCATCTTTATTTAACCTTCTTGAATGTTTACTTGTTCAAGGAATATAAAGTATTGATTTTGTACTTTAGTAGTGCCTCTATATTAGGGTTGTGTTGGGGTTTTGATCAAACCCTTATTTTCAAATGCTTATAATATAATTGCACAGAAACATAGACTCTAGTGGCAGCTGAAGGAGACCAATGCACCTGCATTGTTAGTAGTGCTGCAGGGCCATCTTAGGCACCAGGACTGTGAAACGTTGCATGCATCATCTCAGTCCTGGGGTCTACTAATGTGAAAAGCTTTATAAAATCTATTTGTCCATTTTTGAGTTACAGTGCGTTGAATGTATGTAGTTTTGCCCATTTCTGAGCCCAATTTTTATCCAATGGAGAAATAAAAAAACTATTGACAGTTAAAGTAATAAATTTACAGTTTTTGTTCAATGTTCTGGAGGAACAGGTCCTTTTAAAAGTTTGGTGAAAAGATGTTAATTCATTTTGAAGTTATTAACGCTTCATTGTTCACACATGCTCAGTTCACTGAAGCAAAAAAAAATAGCTAAATATCATATTTTATTGAATAGCAGCTGCCCTGGAGTAGAATTCACACTCAAGTATAAGGTAAAAGTGATAAGGAATACTTTAAATACAAGCAAACCTTAAATACAAGCCATGGCTTCTAGTCAGGGTTGAAGTCTGGTTAGACAAAATACTCTAGGTGGGACTGTCTGGGATTTTTATTTCTGTAAATCTGATCATTATCGTATTTAAAACTGATCTTAGTTTATGGTTGTTATGATAATTTTGATATGAAGTAGACCAACAGCAATAAACCAGATCAAATTCCAGATGTGTAATGCTTTATTGTTAGCACTCAAAAATGTGATTACACAGTACAAACCATTTGTAAATACAAGACACTAAATATACAACATTTCAATAGAAGCCAAACAATATAGTTCCCAGACTCTGTCCAGTGGCACTGAGGGCTGAGGCATCTGCCTTACCTTGCACCATGCAGGCAACCAGGGTTTGAGAACAAGTCAGGGAAGCCAGTGTTCAGCAGGGAGGGGAGGGCTGAGCTTCCAACTGACTGCTCTCCTCTCCTGGTAGGGAAGGGGTCATCGTTCCACAATGCTAGTGGTGCCCAGTGGAGACTGGATGCACTTCAGTCTGGGACTAGGAAGGGGAAAATGCTAGGTGGCTGTTCTGTGGGTGGGTGTGGGATTATGCACACCACATGCTGGACAGCACTGCAAGTCCTATGTCAAGGGGGGGGGCATGAGTAAGTAAGGAAAAATCTCGGCTTCTGGGGAGGCAACGGTGGGCCCCAGTGGCTGAAGTCCACACGCCCAATCCTGGCTTCAACCCCCAACTTGACTATCTGTGGTCCCTGCTCTCCTCTGAGTGGGGCAGGGGAAGGGGGATCCAACAACTGATTCCTCAGTTGGGGTGAGGAGTTCAGGTGGGCGGTGGAGGCAGGAGTCGAGTGGGCCACCTAAGAGATGCCTCGGAATCAGCGACAGGAACATAAATAGAGTGGGAAAAAAATACATATAGTAATCAGATATCTTCAGTTGAAAAACAAACCATTTGTGTATTAGTCCCTGACAAATTTTAATGAAAATCTATGTGCAACACTTATTTTTAAAATCTACACAATAGATTCCAAATCAACATACTGTGCAATGGTTTTCCAAATATATGTGCAGCACAATGGTTTTTACAAATCACTGGCATAAAAATCCTCTACAGGGGTTTTGAAAATCTACCCACTTTGTGATGGTTTTCAAAAATCTAAATGCTGCACTATAATTTTCAAAATCTACATGCTGCATGAAGGTTTCTAGTTAGTGTTTCAGTTCCACATGAACCAAAACTTTAAGGTAGATAACTTGTCAAATACTTAAATGATAACTATTACTCTTGAGATGAAGAGGCACAATGATACACACAATGATCCCAAAATTATGGTGGTCAGCATGGTGCTAACGGGTATAGTACTGCTCTAACTGGAATTAGTGTAACTGGGTGGATGGGGGGCCATAACCAAAGGGTAACAAAGCACTGTGCACAATGGATAGTGCTGATGCACATAATACATCACTGTGCCCATGCAAATTAGAGTGCCGTCTTGCAAACTAGATACAATGGTATATTCAAAAAGTTTTTCAAGCACTAACAGGCTGCTGAGGCAGCACTAATTAACACTTAAAAATCCATGCATTTGTCAACATGTACGGCAACACTGGTGCTGGTGACATACACTTCCATTGCCAAATCTTAATTGGTACAGAGCTATATTACAGATCCTGATCCTGGAAGTATTGGGTTCCCCCCAACCCTGATTGCTGTCAGTACTATGCATTAAATTTTACTGTGCAATATTGAAGATCTCAACCATGGCAGCCTAGCAGACTATGCTTCCTTACACAATCCCTGTTAGCACTGTGGAACTGTACTAAAGTCCTTGCTTGACTGTCTAGGGACCATGCACTCCTTCAAATGAACCCTGTCAGTAATGGCAGCCTAGTGAACCCTCTCCTTCACCCAATTCCCATCAGTATTGTGGAGCTGTACTTAAGGACTAACCTAACAGTATAATGGACCACCTCCCTCACCCAGTTTGGTATTTGTGCTAGCCGCATCTGGATTGCTGCCAAAGCCTACTTCTCCCTGGCCCATTCATTAAATACTCACCAGTCCCACCCCCTCATCAACTCCTAACTCACCCATCCTTCCATGGCTGAGTCAACATAGCGTCCTCAGACAGCAACTACAATAGATCCTCCACTCCCCTCCTTAGCTGTCTTCTGTCTGACTTACAGGGAATGAATGCATGGCTACTATAAAAGAAGACTTTTTCTACAGTGTGCATGTGCTCACTCCCTGTCTGTCATATGGAAGCCAGCTGAGGTGATGAGAGAAGGGTCCTTGCCAGTCAATATCTGAGGACCACATGGTGGCTCACCTATAGATGGATGGATGGGTGAGTTAGGCATTACTGGTGATGGGGGTGATGGGTGCTCAGTGGGTGGGCTGTGGAGGGGAGCTTTGACAGTGATTGGGCAGGGGGTAACACTAAACTGCCAGTGATGGGCTTTGGCACATTTCCACAATACTGGATCAAGTGAGGGAGATTACACTCTAGAATATACTCAGTAGACTGCCAAGGAAGGGAACTGGTACACTTCAACAATACCAACAGTGATTGAGTGAGGGAGGGGATTCACCACAATGCCAGGGAAGAGCTTTAGTATAGACATCAATGCTGGCATGGAGTGGGTCCACTAAATTGCCAGAGAAGGGTCTTAGTACAGTTCTGCAATACAAACAGGGATCAGGTGAGGGAGAGAGGTCTACTAGACTATAAGAGATAGCATAGGTAGGGCTCTATTGTGACAGGTGGATGAGGCTCTGCATAATGACTCCTGCATTTGTGTAGGGACACATAGTGTAGAGTCACTAATGGATATATAAGATTATGCAAATGGTTCCTTAGCACCATGCATGCCATACAGTATGTGCTCATTAGCATGCTGGTTACTTAATATTGCTCTCAGAGTCAGAATTGATGGCACTATCCCATTTGTGACATGCTATCTCCCTTTGTTACTTGGAGCCTGCTGCCAACAGGCAGCTGTGGTACAGTAATTATGCACGTATGCACTATGCCTGGTGCATGTAATGGCTAGGTCTTGCATACACACAGTAAAAGATTTCCTACTCCCATATAGCCCAGTTTGGACACTCTGCTTGTCAAGGGAGAAATGCTGGTGGCTCCCCATTCCCATTTGAAATCTTCAGGTGAAAGAGCCATTCCCAATGCCTCCTCATGCAATGAAATACCTTACTAATTAATCTTCGTCAGATCTCCTCTGATGAAGTTCTTAGAAGGGCTGTTAACACCCATCTTGTTCCCGAGCTTCTGGCAGCATATTTAATCTATGTTAAGTACAGGAGGTATTCTGCTGTGCTTGTTATTTGATTTTATAGATGTTTTAAAAGTCAGAGTAGTTGGATAGCATGTGGTTGCCATAATCTTGGATTGAGCTAGAAACTTGGGTCTATATTTAGATAAGTATTTAGCAATTTGAGTGTAGTTTGAGCATGGGAGGTAGGGTCTGGTTTATAACTTAAGTGATTTGTTGTTTACTGAATTTTGGGATTGTTTATTGATTTTGTGAGGAGGGTAGTTGGATCATTTTAATTTTAAGGGTACTACTGGGGTACAGAATGTGTAGAGGTTTTACTTTTGATAGGCTCACTTACTCCACAGACCACCTGCAGCATCTCCTTTCTATTTGTGGGAACCCCTTTAGTCCCATTTGTAGTAGTACTTAGCAACTGCAGAGGACTGGGGATTCTCCAGAATTGGAGCAGTAACCACAGCGGGGGTCCCAGGTATAATTGTGGAGGCAGAAAGATTGGGGGGGTGAAAACCAGGATATGCCCACGGAGGATTTGGACTCAAGATCAGGGACCACCCCATCAAATTGTTCCTCCCCCCATGGCTCTGTCTAGTGTTATCAAATCGATGGAAGCCAGCCCAGTGGTGCAGTGGTAGTGCTACTGCTCACAACGCCTATGACTTGAGTTTGAGAGTGAACTCAGGAGTCAGAGGGTCAGCTGGGGGGAAGAGGATCAAGCATCCAAGGGACTGCTCTCCTCCTCCTCCAGGGAGGGGTGAGAACAGCACTTTGCATTAGCCAGGCCCCTATTAGGGGCTGGCGGTCAGACCACTGTGACAACACACAGGGGGCAGAGGTTTGGCAGATGCCTGGCATGCTGCATATGGAAGCATGTACAGATTGGCTATTGGCATTATTGCACATGACCTCCTCTGCACCAGGGGGAACCATGGAGAAGGGAGAACACAGAAAAGCACACCAGCTGGAGAGGATGATACTCTGACCCTTTGCAGACCCCTCACCAGTGACCTAACCTGGCTCCCACTGGATCCTGTCTGTTGGGTCAAGCAGTAGCTCTTCATCACTCTGTCCTGGGGGAAGATGTAGCCTAGTTAGTCTGGGAGAAATCGGGAGATGGGGCTGGGGGGCAGAGGGATAGAAAGCCAGCCAGGGAGGAAGAAAAAATTACCCCACAAAAAAATCAAGCCAATGGTAGTCAGATCAGCCAAGTCTGCTACTCCCCTTCTGGTCATTCTTTGCAAGGCAAGGTTGTGAGAAATCAAACTGCAGTGATAGAAGATTTCATTACTGATTACTCAGCTGCCTTGTTTGCATCATGGAGGCCTGGTAGGGTGATGACTCTGGTCCTGTACTAGAGGCATCTATCCCATCAAGGTACATTACAGGCCAGTTAGCCTAACCTCCATAGTGGGTAAGTTAATAATGACCATTCTAAAAGATATGTTGGTGTTCTTCCTTGACGAAAATGGTCTCCAGGACAACAGGCAGCATGGGTTTGTCAAGGAGAGGTCTTGTCAAACCAACATGACTGACTTCTTCGACTAGGCGATGAGGTCTCTGGACAGGGGACAGGCGGTGGACGTACTGTACCCTGACTTCAGCAATGCCTTCTACTCAGTGCCACATGGATGGCTGATCAACAAGCTGGGGGGCCTGGGATTAGGGTACAAAATGCTGGGGTGGGTGAAGAGCTGGCTAAGAGACAGGATCCAGAGAGTGATCATAAGGGGGAACTGTCCAAACCTAGGCTTATAACCAGTGGGGTACCACAGGGCTCAGTACTCAGCCTGGTGCTGTTCAACATATTTATAGGGGACATTGCAGAAGGAGTTAGTAGCAAGATCTGCTTGTTTACAGATGATACTAAACTCTGTGGGAGGGTGGACATGGAAGAGGGGAGAGAGAGATGTTAAGGGAGGACCTGGTAAAACTGTAAATATGGTCAGGCATCTGATAGATGGGCTTTAATGTGAAGAAATGCAAAAGTAGTAGTAGTAGTAAAATGTGTTATTAATTTCATACATAGAATTAACGAACTGGATAGCTCAACTGAGACAAGATCATTTCCAGTGAGGTCCTTTGTGCAAAGTTGCAAGATTTACATAGTACACAATACAAAATACAAAGACAGATGAAAGTATACAATTAAATAGAATACACATGTTACATAAATCCAAAAAATAGCCTAATAAATGCTTACTTAAACTAAAATACCCCACCCAACTATTCAAAATTACACTAAGACAATTTTAATGTGGTTCATTGTCTTGCCTTTTTAATAAACCAGGATTTTATTTCACCTAATCTAATTTTGCCATTTGTTAATCAGAGAGCTTGGGGTATAGAATGCACATAAATAATGTACATGGGAACCAGATACCTAAAGGTCAGTTATTGGTTGGAAGGAATACAGTTGACAGTAACAGAGGAGGAAAAGGACCTGTGAGTTGCAGTCAAGGGGGTTATGAAACACACAGCACAGTGCCGTAAAGCAGCCACCAAGACAAATAAAATGCTAGGCTGCATCACCAGAGGTATCACCTCTATGACAGAGAAAGTTATTCTGCCACTGTACAGGTCTCTGGTGAGACCACACCTGGAATACTGTGTTCATTTCTGGTGGCCATACCTGAAGAAAGATGTCAGATTACTGGAGGGGTCCAGCAGAGGGCAACCAAAATAATCAATGTTATGGGGTACAAAGCATATGAGGAAAGGTTGAGGGAGCTGAACATGTACTCCCTGGAGGAAAGAAGGGAGAGGGGAGACATAATTGAAACCATCAAGTACCTTAAGGGCATAAGCAGGGTTGGTACAGAGGGCATCTTTAACCTAAGAAAGGTGGCGTCCAACAAGAGGGCCTAGCATGTAATTGGTGGCTGGTAGATTCAAGAGGGAAATGAGGAAGCACTTTTACACTGAAAGGGTGGTGAAGGGGTGGAATGAGTTGCCAGATGAGTGGTGGCAGCAAAGACAATGGCCACTTTCAAGGGTGGGTGGGATAGGGTGACGAAGAAGATTAGGACCAAAGAGAACATTACTGGGAAGGGGATTGGGGAGGGTAACGGGATGGAGAGATTGACTCCAGGAGTTTGTGGGGGCAGCTCCAGGAAATTAATGGAGCTGCACACTCGAGCAGACTTGATAGACCATTATGATCTGTTTCTGTTGGCAATTTCATATCTTTGTAGTAAATAAAAGCACATCTGTAACAAATTAAGCCCTATACAAACTAAAAACCTACAAAATGAACACCCAAAAAACAAAATTTCAAGAATTTCCTACTACACTGCAGTCACTTTACAAACATGTTTTAAACACCTAGGCCTGGATATTCAGACTGCACCTAGCAATGGCGCAAGCATGGGCACAGCTCAGCTGGGATGCGCCGGGGCTAGGACCAGGTGATATTCAATGGAGATGCACCATGGCACAGCACTGTTGAATATGGCACAGACTGCGCACAGGGCAGTGGCACTGTGCACAGTGCAGTAGCACTGCACCGGTGCAAGCCACAGACAGGGAGCACGGGGAAGCATCAGTGTAAATGCAGTTGTGCTGGGCACAGCACCCACGATATTCAGAAGAGGGTATACAAATAAGGCCATAATATATGCAAGGCACAAATGGGGCAATTTGCATGTCATTATGACCCCATTTGCATGCGTTGCACAGGGCAGCCTGATGAATTGCACCTGGCACCCTGCACAGAATGATGTGTGGACTGAGGGGGTCCTGGGGCATCCTCCGCCCCATAGCCGTGATCGCAGGTAATAACATATAAAACACAATCCCTGATAATCTAGTGGTTCCCCCTTCCCTCCCCAGAGGCACGATCACCAGTAAAATGAAATAACTACAATCTCTGGTAGTCCAGTGGTTCCCCCCACCCTCCCCAGAGCTGTGATCACTGGTAAAATTAAATAAGTACACTCCCTGGTAGTCCAGTGTTTCCCCCTTCCTGCCCCAAGCCCTGATCACCAGTAAAATGACACATTGCAATCTCTGGTAGTCTAGTGGCCCCTGCACCCCCCGTAACCCTAATCTGCAGGTAACCTCTACAATTGCACCCGTGGTCAGTGGCACCCCCCACCCCCACCCACAGAAGACCCCTTGCCCACCCAGCTCCTCCCCATCATCAGCAGGTGGCTGCAACCTACCCACATACTGCCCAGCTGCCTGCCGTTTGACAACGTACAGTGTGAGCTGTAAGCCCATTGGTCCACACCAATGGGCTTGCAGGGCATACTGTACTAGACAGACACAAATATGTGAATGAAGTCATTCACATATTTGTGGCTGTCTAGTATAGTATGCACTACAAGCCCATTGGTCCACAGTGTGGACCAATGGGCTTACAGCTCATACTGTAAGCTGTCATTCAGCGGGTGGCCGGGCAGTATGAGGGCGGGTTGCAGCCACCCGCCGATGACGGAGGGGAGCTGGGTGGGAAAGGGGTCCTGTGTGGGTGGGAGGGGTTGGGGTGTCACTGGACCACCAGGGGTATGATCTGTAGGGGTTGTCCATGATTGGGGTTATGGGCAGGTGCATGGGCCTCTAGACTACCAGGGATTGCAATGTGTCATTTTACTTGTGATCAGGGCTAGGGCGGGGAGGAACCACTGGACTATAAGGGAGTGTACTTATTTCATTTTACCAGTGGACACAGCTCAGGGTGGGGGCACCACTGGACTACCAGGGATTGTGTTTCTGTTATTTTAACAAAGATCATGGCTATGGGAGGAGGAGGGGTACCACTAAACTACCAGGGCCCATATGGGTGCTTGTGGACAGTGTTCTGGGTGGGCAGGTGGCCACCCACAGCTGGCGGCTGCTGTGTTGCAACCTGCAATACAGCAGCCCACCTGTGGGTGGCCAGGAGTTGTTCCTCCTTTTCACAGGCTCAACTTTGATCCCCCTATGCGGCGCAATGCAGGGTTGTGCCAGCATATGCGCCGCACATCCCGGGCTGAATATTGGGATGTGCCGGATATGCATGGGCACATCCCCTGCATCTGTGCCACATATATTACCATTGCACCCTGGCACATCGGGATTTGAGCTGCACCTGGCAGCCTTTTGAATATCCCACTGGGGTGCAGTGCAGGGTTGCACCAGCACAACCCATTTGAATATTTGGGCCCTACTGTACATCCCCTACAAAAGGCAGTGATACCACAACCCTTAACATCCTGTTTGTTCACAGACACCTTTTTTCATGCTTTTCCCTCCCATCCTAACCTAATTCATAGGTCCCTCAACACAACACCAGGACTCTCTCACCAAAGCAAACCTCAACTGTTAAAATGCTATATAACTGATGCTGCCACACCACCACCACTGATGCTGGCACTTTAATGTCATCCTTTAAAGAACAGCAAGGAAAATCACATGTGCACTAAAGATCTTCTATATGCAAGGACACTTCCAGCATCCTTCACACACATGCATCTGTCTTTCATATACATGTATTCATTCATATGATATCAAGCACACTCCAATTACAGGGCAAGCTCACATATCACCGCATGACTATACATGTGTAACAGTGTGCATCAGCAGCTGAAAACATCTACAATTACAGGGGCAAAAGACTATGCCATCTTGTGATACATTATATAAAATATTGCCAGGAAAGTCCACCATACACTGAGTTAGGGTGATCACAAATGTAAGCCCTATTGACATTATTATTTTAACATATATTACAATTTCCTAGCATTTGTTCTCTATAAATATCTTCTCTGTGTGTTCAAGATTTATTTTTGTGTAAGCATTTCATACCAGTGAGCTGTATTCCATGGATCATTAAATTACTGTATATCTAATCTCAGTCCAGCTAGAAATCTAATCAAAATAGCAATTTGTTATTTGTACCTTATCAAGTACAAAAAAGTTCTATTATGGAATAGTCAGCTTCCATTTAGAAGTCCAGTATTAAGATCATTATTTGTCCTTTTTCAAAAATAAATCTAAGCAGATTTTATGTGATATTTTGAACAGTATGCAAATAATTGGCAACAGGAAGTATTCTTAATACTATTAGCTAATGAATGTTTTATCTTTTAAACCCAAGGCACTACTCAGAATGATAACATACACATTGGTTTGGTACAAGGCTATTTTATAAGGCTTGCAGAATACTAGCATTCCATTAATTTTATACAGCTAAATAATTCATAT
This sequence comes from Neoceratodus forsteri, assembly GCA_016271365.2. Taxonomy (NCBI): domain Eukaryota; kingdom Metazoa; phylum Chordata; order Ceratodontiformes; family Ceratodontidae; genus Neoceratodus; species Neoceratodus forsteri. The sequence goes on along the minus strand of CM057459.1, from coordinate 801,914,412 downwards.
AACAGCAAACAATGTTATTACCTAAGTAAGTGCTTCCAAGTACCATGCTTTCATTTTGTACACAGACATTTAATCCTCCATGCTACAGAAAATCTATAAAATATGTAGTAGATTTAGAACTGATATAAACAATTTAAAAGAGACATTAGTTCAAATATATGGAAACAGAGATTAGGAAATTACAAAAGTAAGCTATGATTCAGCATCACTGCCTTATTTTGAAATGCAGTACAGTACATTGAATATTAAAATTGTTTTTCTGCCATGTCTAAGTTACTTGTGCATTAACAGTAGTCAGTTTTGGGAGGAGGTAGAACTCCCCTGTACATGTAGTCTCAACTGAAAATAGATTGCAAAATCCTTTTCATTATTATTTTTTTTTTAATTTATGGTTGTGGGGGATAGGGAGAATAGCTGAAAGGCTCAGACTGGAAGTATTCTTGAGAGGGAGGAGGTGTTGCCTCTGTATAGATCACTGGTAAGACCCCACCTTTACTACTGTGTCCAGTTCTGGAGACCACATCTCAGAAAGGACATAGGCAATGTGGAAGCAGTCCAGAGGAGGGCAACTAAAATGGTGCAGGGTCTGCATCAGAAGCCCTATAAGGAGAGATTAAAGGACTTAAATATGTATGACCTGGAAGAGAGGAAAGATTGGGGGATAAGGATAGAGACCTTTTAATACCTCATGGGTTAAACAAGGGACAAAAGGGAAGTGTCGTTCAGACAAAAGCAGCTCAATGTCGAGAGGGTGTGATAAGAACCTGGAGGGAGATAGATTCAGGAGAGGTGTGAAGAGACACTTATTCACAGAAAGAGTGGTGGATTACTGGAACAGTCTTCCAGTGGAGGTGGTGGGGGTGAAAACAGGGGTGGGGTTAAAGCATGCATGGGATAAGCATAAGGGAATCTTATGGAAAGGGAAATGGGTGAATGGGCAGTAGATCAAGTAGGATCTGTGGTGATACTATAGGCAGGGAAAAATAGGCAGACTAGGTGGGCCAAATGGTTCTTCTCTGCCACAAAATTCTATATTTCTATATTTCCATGACTGGAAGGATATATAAATTTGAAGAACCCTGGTAAGGGTTGCTCCTAGAAAATGAAATAGAGAACAAAATAGGAATTACATTCAGGAAGGATTAACCTACACCATTGTACAGGTACTCTAAAAGATGGCACAATCTGAGTTCTGTATCATGCAAGATGAGCATAGTGTCACAAATTAGGATTTTTGGTCCCAATGAAACAGAATAGTATTATAAGTAGGTATAAACCCAGGTACTGAAGTAAAAGTAAGACATGGTGTGGAGGTTTGTGAAATGTTGAAATAGAATGTTTAGCTTCTTAAAATTTTATGATTTTCATTAAACATAAGAAGAAGAATAGTTCCAATCTAAAATACATTTCTTATTTTCCAATACTGATGTAGCCTCATATATTCAACAAGTAAAGCTGCCTGTAGTTCCAAAGGCCATGTGATGGGGCTATACTGTGCAGGCTGATGTTACTGAAATTCAGTCACTGATAACAATGAAGCTGATGAGTGAAACTCACAGTCAAAATTACAAGTGAATTATACCCTTAAAGGAAAAAACTGATGTGACTAAAATTATGTAGTACTGGTTAACAAAAAAAATATATATATATTCTGAGTATCCAGCGCAGTAAAAACAACAAATGTGTTTAACAGCTGATGAGAAGATGTGTTATGAAATTTGTGTTTTTAAGTAACCTGCAAACAATTTAATAATAACACACATAAAACAAAAAAGAATGGTTCTTGGGGGCTTTTGATAGTGTAAAAGCACCTCTGAGTACAATAAGTTCAGTTTCTGCTCCTTTTCCAATAAAATGATTCCTTTGAAATATAAAACTTTTATAAATACTTTAGGCACTTGCTAGAATATGAATGATGCATTGGCGCAGCATATCAATTTTAGACGAGGGGATATTGTTTTTTGTTGCTTCTGTACCATTTAAGACACCTTGCCTTTGCTTCTCAATAAAGATCGAGTAGAAGCCCATAGGGCCTTAGATTGTGAGCGATATGTTTTTATGAAAAAAGGAAATTGCATACCCTGAAGATACTGTATGCAGTATTCAACAAAAACACTACTAAAATGTGCATACCTGCCTATGTTCATTTACACTATGAAGAAGGCATTTTTTTATTTTGAATTGACTGGTGGTATAACCTGGAAGTTAGAGTAATGAGCATTGAATGTGCTTGGTGCATCTAGCACATATCGGTTGGATTCCCACAACCTCTATTTTTATATTGTGTGACTCTGACCAAGTCACTTAACTGCCCCAGTACTCCTGAGTCACACCTATGAATGGGTCCATGTGGCCCAGTGGGCCTTACTTGGCTACCAAGGTTACCAAAAGAATACAATAGAAAAAAACACTATGGTTCTCAAAAGAGGTGGCAGCGATGGTTAAGCAGAAAAGATAGCATTCAGGAAATATAAGGAAACATAGAAGGAGCAGGACAGAGAACTATCAGTTAAAGCACAAGGAGGCAGGGAAGGCAGTCAGAATAGCAAAGTCACAAACTGAGGAAAAGATAGCCAACTCTGTTAAGAATGGGATAAAACTTTTTATAGGTACATTAGGGAGTGAAGAAAGACCAGGGGAGGGGTACAGAGACTTAATAAAGAGGAGGGAATGTGGGCAGAGGGTGACAGTGAAAAAGCAGGGATACTGAATGAATATTTCTGCTCAGTGTTCACAATGGAGGAGGAGGAGGTACCTGAACCAAACAAGAGAGAAACTCTGAATAGGGGGGTCGATACCAGTCTATTCACAGAAGAAAGGGTTCTGAAAGAACTCTTGAAACTGAGGTGGAAAAAGCAATGGGGCCTAATGGGATTCACCCAAGAATTCTAAAAGAACTAAGGGTAGAACTAGTAACACCACTGACTACTCTCTTTAACAAATCATGGGAGGATGGGGTGGTACCTGAGGACTGGAGGAGGGCAAATGTGATTCCACTTCACAAAAGTGGGAGCAGGGCAGAGGCAGGAAACTGCAGACCAGTTAGTTTGACTTCAGTGGTAGGGAAAATGATGGAATCACTTCTGAAGGAAAGAATTGTTGAGTACCTAGAGGCAAGTGGGGCACAGGACCCAAGGCAGCAAGGTTTCACAGCAGGAAGGTCATGTCAGATGTACCTAATAGATTTCTTTGACTGGGTGGCCAAAGTAATAGACCAGGGAGGGGCTGTGGATATGACCTACCTAGATATTAACAAGGCATTTGACACAGTCTTACACAAAAGATTAATATACAAGTTAGCCAGCCTTGGAGTGGGTCCCAAGGTGGTAGCCTGGATAAAAAACTGGCTGGACAACAGGACACAAAGAGTAATAGTAAACAGAGTCCACAGTGAAGAAACGAGGCTAACTAGTGGGGTACCGCAGGGTTTGGTATTGGGACCAGTCTTCTTTAAGGTCTTTATAAGTGACATTGGAGATCACCTATAAGGAAAGGTATGTCTCTTTGCAGATGACACAAAGATCTGCAACAGGGTTAATACACAGGGTGGGGTGGAAAGAATGAAAAGGGTCTTGGCAAGCTTGGAGGAATGGTCAAATATGTGGCAGCTCAGATTCAATGCAAAGAAGTGTATGATAATGCATCTGGGAAACAAAAACCCCGGGGAAGAGTACACAATGGAGGGGTGAGTTAATAACAACAACAAAAATCGAAAGACACCTAGGAGTAATTATATCACATGACCTAAAGGTGGTCAAGCAATGTGAGAAGGCAGTAAGGAGGGCTGGGGGGATACTGGGATGCATATGGAGAGGCATCAACAGTAGAAAACAGGAAGTTGTTATCCCTCTGTACAGACAGTTAGTGAGACCCCATCTGGAGTACTGCGTGCAATTCTGGAGACCCCATCTCTGCAAAGACATAGACAGAGTGGAGGCTGTTCGGAGGAGGGCAACCAAAATGGTGCAGGGTCTGCACCAGAAGACATATGAGGAGAGACTAAAGCAGCTTAATATGTATACCCTTGAGGAAAGGAGGGAGAGGTGGGACATGATAGAAACTTTCAAGTATCTCAAGGGAATTTACAAAGTACAAGAGGATAGTATCTTTCAGAAGAAGAAATGTGCAAGAACGAGGGGGCACAATTTGAAGATAGAGGGGGGATGGCTCAGAGGTAATGTTAGAAAGTATTTTTTCACAGAGATGGTTGTGGACACAAGGAACAGCCTTCCTGAGGAGGTTGTGGAGTCAGGAACAGTGGGAGTATTCAAGAATGCATGGGAAAGGCATAAGGCAATTCTAGTGGGGAGTAGGAGGAAGTAAGCTGTTGATTAACTAGATTCTGCTGCTTATCTATCAGGTAGGGAAATGGGCAGACTAGGTGGGCCAAGCAGTCCTTGTCTGCCATCAAATTCTATGTTTCTATAATAATAAGAAAGTTACTCTTTAGGAGTGGCTAGGGGAACTACACTATAGGAGAGGTCACAGAAAGCAGATTCAAGAACTTTTAGAAATACAGAAAGTCTGCATGTACTGTATGTCAGAGCACGCTCGTGCCTCTGCAGGTAAAAGTGTTTTTACATTACTCACTCCAACAGGTGCCATGTAGTATTAGGCAGAGGAAAGCCAGCTCAAGTTCTCTCATGTAGTGTCCACACCAAAGGTCCTGGCAGTAATGTAGTTAACAGTATTTTGAGTTAAGTTCATAAAGGGCAAGAGTGGGGAAACAAAGATTTCCAGGAAGCCCTTGTGGGCTCACAGTAGTGGCACAGGTTGCAGTATTGCCACCCATTGTGTGGACAGTTTACACCTGGTATTAGAACACCTTTAGCATTTTGGCTACTACCTCAGCAGTGATTTGCGGATGCCACATCAAAGTGGTTCCATGATGCTCTCAACTCTGTCCAAACAAAAATGCCTGAAGCAAATCAGCATCCCTGCACTTCCTTCATCAGTGCAAAGAGGATAATGTAAAAAGGCCAAAAGTGTAAGAATGAATGGCTCTAGTAAAAGTTACATATAATACAAACTGCGACTGCTTATTATTAGTATATAGGAGAGAAAGATGGAGCCTGGTGTGTTTCTTGTGCTGGTGCCACTCCTTGCCCATCCTGGGGAGCCACAGATTCCTTGGGACTGTTTGGTTTTAAATGTATCTAGTTTCTGCTGCCCTACATGATATCTTGGATGCATGGAAAATATGTGATCCCCTCCCTGTTGCCTCAGAATTTAACACTTATTTCACCTCCTGTGCCACCTCACTTCTCTTTACCCACCTTTCTTCCTCATTATCCCCCTCTGCCCCAGAGCCCTCCAACTCACCCCACCTTCCTCTCCTTCTTTCTCTTTCTGTCCTATTTCTCTGGTTGAAGCCTTCAAAACTCTTCTTACCCTCAATTTCTCTAAGGGTAAGTGCCCCTCTGCTCTTGACTTCAAGATTCTTTACCTGTCTGCTTCTGCTATTGCATCCCCACTAGCTTCTATATTAAATCTCTATTTCTCTCTTGCTTCTATCCCATCTGGCTGGAAACATGTCACTTATGTCCCCCTTGCAAAAGGTGGGGACCCCCCTCCCCATGCAACTACCAGCCTATCTCTTTGCTCCCCATCTTTGCCAAGCTTCAGGAGTGCTTGGTGTTATTCCAACTCTCCTCTTACCTTGATTCCTCCTCATTATTCACACCTTACTGGTCTAGTTTCCAGAAATGCTACTCCTCTATCTCCTCCTCCTTAGGCTTATTGACTCCATACTCATGGGTATAGACCAGGGTCTCATCACCTCTGCAGTCTTTGTCAACCTTGCCAAGGCTTTCAACACAGTTTCCTACCCCCCCTACTGCTTGCCACACTCACAGCTGTGGGGCTCTCAAATTCTGCTACCAGTAGGTACCACTATTATCTTGTGGGAAGAACTTAATCTTCTTGGATTAGTGATACTACTTCTTCTCCCCTCTCCATCAACACTGGAGTTCTGCAGTGATCCATGTTGGGCTTTCTGCTCTTTTCCATCTTCCTAGATGACCTTCCCTTTGCCTGTCCTCTCACCTCCATCTACATGTATGCAGACGATACTGCAATGTATACTTCTTTCCCCTCCCCCCACTGACATAGCATCCAGACTTCAACAAGATATTGATAAGGTCCAGTTCTGATTCTGCTCACACCAATTATTCTTGAACACCAATAAGACAGTCTCCATGACCTTCGGCATGAACAGAGACTCTCTCAGCTCAAATCCCTCCCATCCTTCCACACCCTCAATGGGATTTACTTGAGGACAACTCCTCCTTTAGGTACCTTAGGATCTGTCTTTACTGGAACCTCACCTTCTCTGGACAGATAGATGCCATCCACAAAACACTCCACACTAAACTGGGTGCCTTATATAGACATTGTGGGGGTATTCCATCACAGGCCTGCCATGCTGTTGTCAAGAAGATGATCCTACCTATCTTTGAGTATAGGGAGATAGTCTACAGTGCCACTCCAAAATTGTCCCTAACCAGACTGGACTCTCTTTTCCACTCTTTGAGCCATTTCACTCTTTACAGCCCTCCCCGTACCCATCACTGCACCCTTTACCAATCTTTCTCTCTTCCCTCACTAACTGACAAATGCCTTATCCATTGTACTACCGTTCTTGCTAAATTCTGGTTTCACTCTCTCCCCCCCTTACCTCTCCTCCTCTATTTCCCACAAGCCTCCCCCTTTCCCTTTGAAACCTTAATTGCTGTACCTTATCCATCCCTCCCAGGTCCACCTCAACAGGCCAGGCAGCATTCTCACACTGATTCCCAAAAATATGAAACTCCCTCCCCCAGCCCATCCACCATGCTGCCTCCCTTCAGGTCCTCTCCTCCCTCCAAAAGGACAATTTCACTACCCTACTGCGCAGGCACTTCATTTTTTTCCACCCTTCCCTAGTTGCCTCTCCCTAGTTACTCGTGAAGCACGTACTCTCTATTAATTAATTCAGTTAATTTCTCTGTTAATTCATCTGAGTGTTTAATACTGTATAGTTCTAGTTTATTGCTAATAGGTTAAATTTACTGCTACTTGTTTTTGTCATCATGATGCTTGTTTGTATCTTTCATCCAAACAATGTTATCTGTTGTGTCTTATACCTTGTATTTACTGTTCATCCCCATTACCCTTCACCCCAGGATAGATCTGTAAATGAACATTTCACTGCTTACTGTGCCTTTCCTGGTAAAGCTTTTAAATAAATAAAAATCAACAGAGGGTGGCAGTAGCAATTCAAATTCAAAGATACATCATGCTATGACCGTTGAACCCTATACTGGCTTATGTCCTGCTAGTAACTCATCTGTTGTAGTAAATCTGACCAACCCATTCTATTGTCCCTCCTCCTCACAGTTCTGCTCTATGGATCCTCCCCAGAGATTGAAGACCTCCCTAAATCCTAAGGAATATAACAAAATCTGCCATGTACTCCATTAACCATAGCATCTACCTATTCCACAGACTTTTACATTTTTGTGTCATTTGCTGTACTTTGGATTTTAACTTCTCCATCTGATATATTCCTGTCAAGGCTGTCTTCCACTGTTCATGGGTCAGACCCTGTCACTGCATCCAAAAGTATGTACATACAAAATCACACATGCCCCCACCATGCAAAGCATCATGGTTACATATGCAAATCACCACAGAATGTTATGCTGGTCCAACTTTAAGCAGAATTGCATGGTGCCAAAAGGCCTCTCACACAGTTTGCAAAGGGTGCTAACAGAAGACATAGACACGTGTTTCGTCCTACCAGGACTCATCAGTATGCCTCATCTGTTTGACACTCCAGTGGAATGGAGCAGCTACCCTTAAGGCAGTGTGCCTTGGATATATTGTGGTGAACCCATTAAAATAAAAAAACATTTAAAAGACAAAGAACCTCTGTGCGCAAACACTGAGGCAAGGGTTACCCCAAAGGGCATTTGGCACCATGCAATTCTGCTTAAAGTTGGACCAGCATAACATTCTGTGGTGATTTGCATATGTAACCATGATGCTTTGCATGGTGGGGGCATGTGTGATTTTGTATTTTCTTGAAACTTGGCTTCCCAGCCAAATGCCCTTTAGGGTAACCCTTGCCTCAGTGTTTGCGCACAGAGATTCTTTGTCTTTCAAAAGTATGTAACTGCATTCTTGGCTTCCATAAAACATATGTTTAATACTGTATGTATTTATTAAATTTACTAGTTATGTGGTCAACATACTGCAGAAAAAGGGCACTTGGCCATAATGCTGAAGTCAACAACAGCACAGTCAAAAAATGTGCATGGCAACATAGCGAAAGCAATGGTAGTGCTAAATAAAAACAATGAGTGCTATCATGCTGAAACTAACACACCAGCTAAAATAAATGTTAATGGGGATCTTTGCCATCCAGATCCCCATAACTAATTATAATCAACTCCACAGGGGGTAAAACTCAGGGACAAGGAGGAACATGGAGAGACTGCAACAGTGCAGGGTGGGGAGAACCAAAAAAAAAAAAAAAAACTTGTGGGGGTGAAGAAAAAAACACCAGTGTCAGCAGACTGGGAACAGAACCCTGGTCTCTGGGATGTTCCACCATGATAGTTGCTCATGGTCTGAGCCTCCTTCACCATGGGAGCAGCTCAGCGAGACACCACTCAGCTCATTACTTTTTCCTCTCCTTAGATGTGATAACAGCTATAGGGGTAGTGGTAACTAACTTTTTCACACTATCCCTGTAGCCGTCATAACATTCACTATTGCTGAATCATGGTTTTTACCAGAGCTATTGTCATAGTGGCATATTCACTGGATATGCAGAAATAGAGCTGCAGAAGGTATAAGCATGTTAAATGTTGTATTAAGGAGTTCAGTGCAATCTCCACTCCTTGATAATAGTGCTGCAGTACTTCATATAACCCAGAAGTAAATAAATGATTAGACGGTGATACCCTACACCCCCTTCAGGCACTCTGCTCCACCTAAGGGTGGAACATAATCATTATGTGAGGTGTGCAGAAAAACTGATAAGGATCATCCAACCATATTCTCTCCAGATCTGGGAATGTGTAATTCTGTGCTGCTGGAAGCAACCTGTGTACCAGTCTACATCTCCTATATTCACTCCAAGTTCTCACTACAATCTTTGATGTCAGCGTGGAATCTGTGTGTTGTTAAAATGGGGGTTGAAATATCACCTTTTTCTAGCATACCTTTGTTAGGTTTGATATCTACTGCATCACTGCTGTATTTTAGTTTTCACTGTTATTTATTAATCTGCAATACTGTTATGTAATTATGCTGTGTTGTACAGTGCCTAGAGTCTGCGGAACTGGGCCCCTTAAAAACAGAAATACTACCACTGCTACTAATACTGGTGTACCAACAAAGCCTGGTAGCTGACTGAGTTGAAATAAGCCAGAATAGTGGTGTTCATGACCTGTAAGTCAAAGTGTACTAGTGAGAGAAAACTCCTTATTCCATATTAGTCCCAGCAATGGTTCTATACAGTGGAACACTTTGCAAGTACCTCAAACATCCTGCCCATCTAACTGAAAATTCCTCTTGTACAGTAATTGTGCAAATATTTTAGAATGGGCTGTATCAAAAAACACTGAAAAATATGGGTCAAACATTGATTTTGGTAACTATGGAAAGTCTAATCTATCCAAGCTGGTGCAAAGCTGTTGTCCTCCCTAAGCACTTCCAAGTACCAGGTCTCGCCCCTCAATGCAGGTAGACAAAGCACTGTGTACCAAGTCTGGATTACATTCTCTGTTAATGTACAGTCTGGTCTAAGACCCTTGACCCACCATCTTGGAGTAAATAATCTCCATGTAGATCTGGACCTACAATAGTTTACTCTATGTTCTTCCCTTGGGAGGCATATACCACTGTTAAGCTGGCCTGTCACATGTTTGAAGTGGGACAACTGATGGTAGGGCAGCAAATGTGGTAACTTCAAGCCCCCTTTGCTTTTGGAAGCTAAAGCCTAGCATATGCTATAGTTGGTTTTGGCCCTTTCCATAGAAACCTAGAGAATGCTTGGTCCCACATCTGAAAGTGCTCCATTAGAAGAGTAATGGATAATGACTGAAATGAATACAAGATGCAGGGAGCAGATTCATCCATATAGAGTAGCTTTCAAGATAAAGATCCTTAAAAGACAACCTCAATGCAAGAATTCTAACTGACAACAATGATTTGTGGGAATTTTGGTGGTGGTGGCATGAAAAGCAATAACTAGGCACTGGTTAACCATGTCCTGCCTTACATTAAGAGATTGGATAGTTATAATTAAATCAATCTATCAAACAGAACATCTAACAACTGAACTTAGTATACAACTGGACACATCTTTAGAGTATGGCTGCCATTCATGTCTCTTGTAGAAGAATTAGATGGGCATTCTGTCTTATCTCAACAAGCAAAGTTCTATTAAAACCAAAAAGGGAGGACCACATCGCAGTTCACTTCCCAAGGGACCCCCTACCAGTTAACTAGGATACTAAACTACCACAATATCATCAATTTACTATTTATGCCACAGATTTATAGTTACTGTTAAGGTACATTTTTCTATTTCCTGTTTTTTTATGATGTATATGGTGCTAAATTATTATAGCTTAACAACCTTAAGGACAAATAATATGAGCTTAAGTAGTAATACCTGATAGTTGAATACCTATACTGAGACAAATAACATATACTGGTTTTAAAATGGCTGTTTATATAGTTATGATTTCTAATAGCAAGGCAACTGACGATATACTGTATGATGTCATATACAATCAAGATGGTGTCACAAACACTGTGGAGCTATAAAATTATACAGCTCCTGGATAGAACTCTGCACTCTTTAGATAGGCAGAACACTATGTATAAATGTTTGGAAGCGCAATATGCACCTTCTTTTTTTTTCTGTTTGATTGTACCTTTCTAAGACTATAGCTGAAAGAAAACTTTCAATAAAGAAGTTACAAAAAAAGAAAGATAAAGATCTCTAAATGTATCCCCATTATGTAAATTCTTCAGTAATTTAAGACCCGGTGGAATTAAAATTAAGATTGTATAAAGTATCTAGATTCATTGGAATGTGCACCATTAAACATTTTTGGTTTCCCTTTCCCATCTAAACTGTTATCAGTTATCTCTGCTGGGGTGGAGCTGTAACCTCATTTGAGAATCATTGTCTTGTCACTGTTGAACTTATAGCCAGACAGCACTTCCATATCACATGGATTTGAAATACAGCAGGTAAAGATATGTCAGAAAGTGTCAAATATATAGGCAGATCATGTGTGTAAAAAGCAACTTTATGGTTCTTACCTGCTGCCTGAATACCTGTGACCAATAAACTGTCATGGATGCATTGAGCCAAGAGCTTCACATACAGGACAAACAATAAGGACGATAGAGGGCACCCTTGTTGATTGCTATGCATTAATGCAAATCTATCAGAAAAAGTCATTCACCTTTACTTGGGACTGGAAGAAAACACATACAGTGGGTTGGGAATTATCTGCTGAAAATGGTCAGGGAATCAGAAATTTTGATAATGCAAATTGCAAGATTTTCCTGGATATCCTAGTGAATGCTTTTTTTGTGCATTACGGTTGGTACCCATTTAGTAATAACATGGTGGATCAAATGCAGGGTGCACTTGTTACTGTCAGCAGTTTGCTGCTGAGAAACAAAGCCAGCTCTGTCTTCATTTATTTATTTAGATTTGTTGATCGGAAAAGGAGAAACTGTCAGCAGTCTGCTGCTGAGAAACAAAGCCAGCTCTGTCTTCATTTATTTATTTAGATTTGTTGATCGGGAAAGGAGAACTAGACAATTCTGCCTATTTTCAGCCTCGTCCCTGGAGAGGGGGATACAGATGGATGTCAACTGACATTGAACCAGATTAAGCTGTTGGTGGTATTTTTAGTGACTGGGGGAAATGTGGCCAGGACACCTGGGAAATTACAGTACTCACCAGTAGGGGAATTGCTGCCCATTAGCAAGATGGCCACTTGCAGTGTTCCAGAGGTGGAGAAGGATGTGTTGGGGGGTGGGGAGCAGGTCTCCTCCTCAGCCTTGTCTAAACTAGAGACTGAAGTTGAGAATTCTATTTTGTTTTCACCCATATTCATGGAGAGTTTGGGTATAGTTACAAGAGGAGAGGAAAGTCTTGCATATCAGCAAGACTTAGACATTGCTATGGAGATCGGTGTCTCTACAGATGTCTTTCCACCAGAAAATACAGGCATAAACAGAAAAGGAAAAATCAAGGGTGAACAGAACACCGCACTGTGTTTTATTTTCTTGAAGATGTGTTTATCTACTTGTACAGCTCCCAGAGCCTCTGAGATTGGGAGTTTTTAAATAAATGTTGCCTTGCCTTGCCTTGCCTATTTGTAAACAAGTCTGCCATCTTTAACACATGTTTGTGGAACATTTGCTTTATGGGATCCTGTAGTTTTTGTACCCCAATGCCAATAGACAATGTGGACTCATCCAGTTTTTCTGTGAAACTTGTCACCATAGAACAGCTCTGATTTATCATGTTGATGGACAAGGATTCTATAATAGATGAAGAAACCCTGAGATTGGCACTGGAAGAGAAGAAAAAGGATTTACTCCAACAGTTAGCAGATGAAGAAGATAAATTCTGGATTGCTGCAGGACTGCTGCACACAGTGGCAAAACCTGTCAAGTGGAGCTCATAGGGTGCAATAGTTCAGGAGGCTGTGCCCAGCTATGTTGCACAGGACATGTTGATTTCAGAAAGAGATGTGGCAGGGTCTACCATAGAGGAAAACGTTGGGGTTGCAAGTACAGAGTGGAAACAAAAATCAATCAACACTACAACATGATTCTGAGTGGACAGCTGCCTCAGCATTGAAAGGCACAGGCTGGATAGAGGATTCAGAGGGTGTTAGGATGCCAAACCCAGAAGACCCAGAAGTGGCTCAGTTTGAGGAGGTGGAGGTCACTCTGACAGGTAAAATTATATATTCTGTGAAAAAAGAAAAGGTTCAGAACTCAGCAAACTTAGAACAAACTTTAACAGTTCCTGTTGCTAGTATGGCAATACAAAACAGTAGAATAAATGGAGAATGCCACAGACAGGAGAGTAAATTAAAGACTGCTGATCATGAAATAAAAATCAGTACTGGTCAATTTCAGCCAGTGGAAGATGGGCCAATAGACTCTACCTCAGGAATGAATAAAAATGTTAATACTTGTCAAAAGCTAAGTGACACTGTGAAATCAAACGAGAGAGAAAAGATAGATAAGACAAGTTTCTCAGAAAAACTGGATGAGTCCACATTGTCTATTGGCATTGGGGTACAAAAACTACAGGATCCCATAAAGCAAATGTTCCACAAACCTATGTTAAGGATGGCACACTTGTTTAAAAATAGGCAAGGAAAGGCAAGGCAAAATTTATTTAAAAATGTCCAATCCCAGAGGCTCTGGGAGTTGTACAAATAGATAAACACATCTTCAAGAAAATAAAACACAGATGTAAAATAATTAAAAGCACAAAATAATAACGCATCATATAAACATTATAAATGGTCAAATCAGTAAATTAGTAATTCAATCCTGAAATGATTGGGCAAATAGGAGAGCCTTAAAGTGGGCCTTGAATACCTCCAAGGTAGGGGCCCCCCAACCCCAGAGAGCAGTGAATTCCAAAGGACGGGGGTGGCGACACTGAAAGCCCTGTCGCCAGCTGATCTGAACCTCATCCTTGGAATCACATGGGGACCTCCACAGGAGGAATGGAGGGGGTGGACAGAGAAAGCAGGTACAAGAAGGTCTGACAGATAACCAGGGCCCTGCCCATGTAGGTCCTTGTAGGTGAGAAGACCCACCTTAAAAAGGATCCTCCACCTGACCAGCAGTCAGAGCAGCACACACAACACCAGTGCAATATGGCCACATTTTGGCTGCCCAGTAAGTAACTGGGCAGCTGTGTTCTGCACTAGCTGCAGTCTACAGAGAGATCCTCCCATGACCCTGAGGTAGTGCGCATTACAGTAGTCAAGCCTTGATGTAACTAAAACGTGTATCGAGGTGGGGAGGTCCAGAGGCAGAACAAGGGGCTTTATCCTGGTGACATTTCTGAGATGGAAAAAACAGGAGTGGACAGTGGAGGATATTTGCGACTCCATGGTCAAACTCCTATCAAGAATGACACCAATATTTCACACCCTAGAGAAGGTCTTCAATGAAGCAGATCCCAGTACAAGTCCAGCCTCTGATTCAGAGGCCATCCTATCATGCACTCTGTTCGACTCCACTACCAATACCTCAGTCTTATCGGGGTTCAGCTGCAACCAGCTAAAGGTCATCCAGTCATTAATCTCAGCAAGGCAGCTGTTTAGCACATCCATCGCATTGGATGTTCCTGGGGCAAAGGAAAAGTATAGTTGGGTATCATCAGCATAGCAATGAAAACCCTAGCCATACTTCCTAATGAGCCCTCCCAGGGGTAGCATGTACACTGCGAACAACATTGGGGCTAATACTGATCCCTGAGGAACTCCACAAGATAGGATGCTAGGCATGGAGGAAGAATTCCCCATCATAGCCCATTGCCTCCTGATAGTAAGAAAGGACTCAAACCAGCTGATGACAGTACCAGTTTGTCCACAGAGTTCCCTAAGGCAGTCAAGCAACACACAATGGTCCACAGTGTCAAATGCTGAAGAGAGATCCAGGAGAACAAGAATTGTCTTTACCCATCGATCTCTTGCCCTGAGGACATCATTCAGCACCCGAGCAAACGTGGTTTCTTTGCTATGCCTAGCCCAAAACCCCAACTGGAGAGATTTGTACAACTCATGAGTCATGAGGTGCTCTTCCAACTGAAGTGCCACTACCTTCTCCACTACCTTTGCCAAAAAAGGGAGGTTAGAGATAGGTCGGTAATTTGACCTGACCTCAGAGTCCAACGATGGTTTCTTTAAGAGTAGTCTCACCAATGCCTCCTTCAAAGCATCAGGGAAGTCCCCCTCGGATAAGGAACACTGGACAATCAGGGCAAACACTGGGCCAATGGTGTCAATGCATCTCATCAAGAAATTCATTGGCACCAGATCCAGTTCACAAAAGGTGTGCTTCAGATTGGTTGCCACCCCAATGACCTCACTTACAGTACCTCCACTGGTATAAACTCCCCCCAACCAGGCAAAGCACACTCAGAACACTTGAGGTGACCACTGCCAGCTATGACATCGCTGACTGAAGAAACTACCTGCCAGATACTGGACACTGGACACTCTGTCCGAGAAGAACTGAGCAAACTCTTCACATTCAGCATTAATAAAAACCTTCTTTGACTGTAGACAAGCAGGATGAAGTAGCCTGTCCACAGTCTGAAAAAGTACAGCTGATTGGTTCTTCCCGGCAGCAATCTCCCTGGACAAGAACACTGCCTTCTTATGGTTGATTGCCCCCTGGTATGCTTTATAATATACACACAGGACCAGTTTTTTCCCCTCCAGGCAGGACTTTCTTCAGCAGTGCTGTAACCTCTGACCCTTTCTCTTCATCTCCCTGAGAGCCCCATCATACCACGGGGACTTTAGGTAGGAAGATTTGGGTCATACACAGACAGGTGCAAGGGAGTCAATGGCGTCAGATTGCACCTTATTATAGGTGCCCACCCAAGCACCAACGCCTCTGATTCATGCATCACCCACACTAGATAGATCAGCTGCCACCAGGAAACCCTCAGGGGTCAATCCCCACAAAGGGCGACAGCTCATCATCTCAGTAGGGAGAGGGAGAGGGCATCTGGTGGGAGCCCCGTATGTGAACTGCACCATGCAGTGATCAGACCAAACCATCTGATCAATCTTGAGATTAACTATTTCAAGCCCTAGTGAGAACACCAGGTCTAACATGCTGCTGCCCTGGTCTGTCATGGCAGAAACAACTTGTGACAGGCCCAGAGATGACATGTTCTGGATGAGGTTATGACCAATCCAAGAAGATTTGTCATCAGTCCAAACATTGAAATCACCCAAAACAATACATCTGGGGGCTTCCAATGTTTCGCTGGTAATGAATTCAGCAACCTCCGGCAGGAAATTCCCCACCATCCCAGGAGGGCCGTAAATAAAGAAAATCCTGCAGCCTAAACCCGGACCCCCATGGATGGCCACACATTCAAAAGAAACTGGACTTCCCACTGGGTGCACAGTGAAGGCCAGATCAGATCTAAAACAAATGGCTACCCCACCACCCCTACGTTCCTCTCTGGGGCAGTGCACCACGGTATACCCAGGTGGGACAGCAGCCTCAAAAACTGGGACCGCATCGTCCCCAACCCAAGTCTCCCTAATGCAAGCCAGATCAATTGAGGAAATCAAGTCCACAATAATTGCAGTCTTGTTCCTGATTGATCTGGCATTGAATAGCACTGCCCTCAGAGGACTGGTGGGTGAAGCAGCCCCTTGTGTTACCTGACCACTCAGCCTGGTGGATTCCCTGGGGACAGGCACCAAACATGTCTGGCCTCTCTCTTGTGCCCGTCATAATCCAGGGTGCCTTCTAGACCCCTATCCCACCACCCTCCTCTGCTCACGGGGCTCCCCACCACCACCCAAGCTCACCCTGGCCCCTCCAACCCCCCTCCCGGCAATGTCTAACCATAGTCTCAGAAACCAGGAGGCATGTGAAGGGCCATAAATCACACAGAAGGGTGCCCCATACACTATCCTGGCCTCTCAGACCCCCAAAAAAGCAGGCACATCACTAAATTTAAAACCTTAAATTACTAAAAATAAATAGTCCAGAATAATTAAGCAGTCTAGATAATCCACCTTTAACACACAAATGTAATGAACAAACACTTTAAATTACTGAAAAAAGAACAGATTAAATAGCTCTAAGCATTCCTGGCCTTAACACACTAAAATAATAGAGTTAACTATATCCTGCTAATATTATAACTCTATACATATAAAAAGGAATAGCAAATTGACAGAGAATACAATTCCCACTTGAACTGCAGATTACACACAAATAAAGGTGAACCTGCTCCAAGGAAAAATGCAATTCGTTTGCTGTATAAAGGCAGACTACAGAATTCACCAGATAGAGTATATATAAGCAATAACACACGACGAGGTGTGGGTTACGTGCTGATAAGAGCACGCCTAGGGGTGTCAAGCGCCTCGTGCCTTATGCCACTAAGCGTGCTCTTATCAACACATAACCACAGTATCTAATATACACTATAAAATGGGCCCTTTGCAAAGTAATTTTTAATTTTTTTAATGTAAAAAAAAAAGAGAAACATAAGAAAAGGTTTAAAATAGTGAAAACAGTAAAAAAATAGTCCCTCCTATTAAGTTTATTTGGGATGTATTTATTGTCTCCCCAGCACACAAAAGTTCGAATTAATTCAGAGTATGCCTTTTATTTTATTGTTTTTTATATTTGTTTCTTTGGCTGTGTTTAGTTAGGGAATTGCGTGTTAACAGAGGAGCGGCTGTTTTGACTGGTAGGGAGCCTGTCCCTCACCAGACACCGTAGAGAGAAGAGAAATTCCTTGTTCCTGTTTCCTGCTTTCGTTGTTATGGGCAGATTTGCGTCGTTATTTTATTTTAAAAAAGGAAAGCGAGTGCCTGGTGAGTGTGTGAGGAGCAGTGCTTCGCTGGTGGTTTCCGATGGTGCGTCGGGTAGGTGGCGTTCGTTTACGGCATTTGCCATTGATGTTTAAAAAAAAAATACCGTTTCGGTTTTGTTGGCGGGTTTCTCGGCGGTAATGCTGGTAATGCTGGCAGGGGGCAGACAAGGAGTGAGAAAGATTTGAAAAGGTACGAAGTTTTATTCGTTCAGATGGAGGACGATTTCTATATGAATGCTGGTGTTCCGTTACTGTAGCTTACGAGTGCTGTTGTGCTGCCGCTTCAGTGAGCTCTGCCAGTCAACGTTTCTGTAAATGCTTGGCAAAGCTCATTGATTTTTTTGGTCATTTGGCTTGTTGGTGGGTAAAAGTCCCGGTTGGCAACTATATCATCTGGTAAGGACACGGCTGAGATGATGTAGTAGCCAATCAGAGACTTGGATTTCTTAAGCCCATTTTATAAATTGGGAAAACTTTACTGAAAAAACTCCATGAGATTTTATTCCTCAGAGGTTTTTACCTTAATCCATACAGATGAATGTAACTATGACATTAGTTTCAAACAGTGGAATGTCTGGATAGATTATTGGTTGAAATATAACTCATTAAAGGACACACCCTTATGGATGCCATTTTTGGCAATGCTGATCACAAAGTCCATGGTTCGAACACTGATCATTCTATTTAAAAACGAGGATATGAATATTGTGGGCACTGTCTTTTGACTGAAAAAAAAATGTGAAGTGTTGGAAAATCCTACTCCAGTAATAGACTCTGAGCAATTTTGGACAGGGGGCCGGAGGTTTAAATGCAAATTAATAATGTCAAATAATGGTATAATTCACCTACCAAGCTGTTTTTTTCTAGGTCAGGATAGAGGCTCTTTATTCTATCCTGGACAGCCTAAATCCTGCCATAAATGTGTTTCATGATTGCATTTAAGTAATGCTTGTGATACACCGAGGTGTATGCTTTGCTTAGAAATAGCATTTAGCAGCTACATGTGCTAATTTGTTTTGCTGTAACCTGTGTGAGGAGAAGGGCCATTCATATGTAAGGTGTCCATGGCCACTTCATAACACAGAAGAAGGTACCCCCCATGAGACTTTGATAACTCAGGCCCCCCAAAAAAGGGTGTGCCAATGCCTCAGAGGCGGCCAGAATGCAGGCCATTTGGAAACAGAAGGAGAAAGAGAAAGAAAAAGGGAAAGCTGAGGAGGATAGAACAATTAAGCAAGTAGAAAATCTAAGTACCAGCATTGTACAGTAGGAGGACATTAACGAGCCAGAGCAAAGTAATCAAAAACAGGTTCTCTTCTTGAGTTATAGGCACAGGTACACCCCCCCCACCACCAACACCTACAGAAAAGATTCACAGTAAAGTGAAAGGAGAGGAAATTGAGCACAACCTTTCTGTTCAAAAGTCAGAAGAACAGTTTTTAGAGACTAGGAAGATGCAGGATAAGGATACAATGCCCCCCACCCCCACCACAGTTCAGGCAAGTCAGGAAACCATTTTCACTCCTGTAAAATATAAAAAAAGGCCCAGAACCATAGCAGGGATAAAGACTGGGCCAAAAGGGAAGGAAAGGAAAAACCTTCCGGGGAAAGGGAATGCTGTGGCAGGAAATAGATACAGAGTTCTCAGGGTAGAAAAAAATTAGGGGGACACTGAGGAGGAAGACGAAGAGTTAGACTCTTCATCAATTTATTCATCCATGATTGATCAATTGATCATTCCTCAGGGATGGAGGATGGGGGAAAGGGAGAAAATGTGACAAAGAAATGGAACACAAGACTGAAATAAGAAGAATGCAGTGGTCAAGGGTGTCTTTGATTTTTTTACTGCTTTAAAGATACTTTTTTTTTTTTTTTTAGTTGTTTAACTGGGAGTAGCACACTAAGCTAAAAGCTTTTTTACAGGAGCGGCCTGGGAGCACAAGAAAGTTAAGTAACTTGTTCAGGATCACACAGTATGCAGGTGGATGATGTGGGATTCAAACCCAGGTCTGGTCTGCTGGATGTCACCAGATTTGCAGCTCAGAGCCTTAAACCACTACGCTATACTGCCTTCCCCATACTATTAACTAACTGCATAAAAAATGGGAAAAGATGGTTGACTGTCCTAACTGAACTGACATTGAGCAAAGCAAACATCATTTGCATGCAGGATACTAGATTGAAAACTTTTCATGACATAGCCCAAGCCACCAAATTATGGGGAAAAGGGGCAACCTTTTGGTCACAAAAGAATGATACGTATGATGGTTTAGGGATTCTCTTTACAAACAGTTAGTTGAAAGCAACCAGGTTAATAGATCTGGAACCAGGCAGAACTCTAGTATTAGATATTCAGTATGGGAACACAAGACTAAGATTGATTAATACATAAGCTCCCCAGATAAAAACTCAAAGAATAGGATTATTCAAAATGATACAACCTTATCTACATACAGCTAGATTAGTAGTGTGGTGTGGGGATTTCAATAGTGCCATGATGGTAAAAGACAGGGGTTGTAGAACGAGTACATTTTTGTGTGACTTAAATACTTTAAAACATGTTGTACACACTACAGACTTACAGGATGCATGTAGGACTACACATAGTGAAGGAGTAACACTTATTTTAGAGGTACAATTTCTACATGCATGGATTATGTTTTTATATCTAGGGTATCAAAGATTTAGAACATAGTTACCAGCTAAATGTTTTTCTATGACCAGAAAGCTATAGAATTACATTTGGCATGGGGGTATGTCCCTAGATGTAAAAAAAACATCATGGAAATTAAATGTAGCTTTATTAATAGAAAAAGTCATACAAACAGAATGGGAAAAAATATGGCCCGCATGAGTGTCGGTTCAGTGCATGTATGAATCAATTACAGAATGGTGGGAGTAATCAAAAAAATATTTTAAATCGATGTTCCAGAAGGTGGCCAGAAGAAAGTCTTTGAAATCATATTTAGATTATCTACAGCTAAAAAAGTAACTTCACGCATTAATTTTGAAAACAGAAACACTGAAGAGTCACTATAGTAAATGGATTACAAACATAAAGAAGAAAATGTATTCAATACAATCCAATCGAGGGAAAACCCTGCTACAAGAAGTTAGATTCAGAACTGAATGTAAGAAATAGACTTTTGACGATTTTAAAGACTGTCAAAAGCATATTGAGAATAAATGAATTTTAAATTTAGTAGATGATCAAGGACAGGTACAGTCAAACCAAACTGAAATACTGGAAATTATAAATAAAACAGTAAAAGTGTTTTTTGGCATGGCTCCAGAAGTAGAAAATTCAGAGACAGTACCTGGATGGAACAGAAATTCTGGAGTTAACAGAAACACAACAAGCACAGTTAACAGATCCAATAACAGCAGAAGAAATTAGGTTGATATTTGCATCACTAAAAAATAATGCTGCACCAGGGAGTGATGTTTAACAACAGAATTTTACAAACACTTTGCAAATAGATTAATACCAGAACTTGTAAAACTCTATAATGAGATTTTAAGGCAAAATAGTTTACCTGCAACCATGGCACAGGCTGACTTAATATTCCTCCACAAAAAGGGGAATAACGGACATTTGAGCAACTGGAGGCCTATTAGCCTATTAAATGTGGATTTTAAAATTCTTAGTAACATCTTAGCTAGAAGATTGGCTCAGGTTTCAGAACAGTTGATTTGTACTGCACAAATCTGTTCAATCCCCAAAAGGGGCATACATGATAAATTGATTATTCTAAGAGAATTATTCTCAAAACACTAGGTGGAAAATGAGTTAGGGATCCAATTAAGCCTGGATGGACAGAAGGCTTTTGATTCAATATCACATGATTTTTTGTTTATGGTCTTAAAACACTATAGGTTACTGAACACCTTTATACAGTGGATAAAATGAATGTATGTTTCAGCATTAGTAACACCCAAGGTAAATGGGTTGGTGAGGGACACAATCTTTTTGAATGGGGGATTAGACAAGGATGTCCCCTTAGCCCCCTCTTATATATATGTTGTATAGATCCTCTTTTATGCAATATTCAAATGTCGGAAAGAATTGATGGTATCCCATTGACAAATGAGGGGTACCAATTAAAATTTTCGCTTATGCCAATGATGTTGAAATTATTGTAGGAGAGAATACTGAAGAAAACACCATAAAAGATCAGTTGGTAGCATATTCAAGAATTTTAGGTTCTAGAGTTAACATGGACAAGAGTATAGGTCTTGGTTTAGGTACTAGATATCACAAGAGTTATATGACTCTATATAAACAACAAATGAACCTATCCAGATACTAGGAATCTGGTTTGGGCAAGGATATTTGACCCTTATGAATTTAAAAAGCAAGTTAGTGAAGACAAATGGCATATCTGCCCGTTGAAGACACAGACAACTTGCAAAAAGAAAAGGGTACTATTGATTAAGAATCTTGTGGTACCTATTTTTTTATGTTAGTTATCTTTTTCCTCCCCACTTCAGTCTATTTTTTTCAAGTTTTGTGGGGGGTAGATTAAACCCCATAAAATGAGAAATCACATATACACAGATTACACAGATTTCACAGAAATTTGATGGCAGAAAATGACCACACCGGACCACCGGAAATTTATGTTAAAAAGAGCAGACTAGCTCTTTACATCCACCCTTTCCCCCCTCCTTTTTTACTGGCTCTGGACTTCCCCCCTTCTCCTAACCTCATGTGTCTGTCCCATGCTCTCTTGAATCCCCCCACCATTTTGGATCCTATCACCTCCTCTGACAGCCTGTTCCAGGCCTCCACCATCCTCTCTGTGAAGAACTGCCCCTTACATTGCCCCTGTATTTCCCTCCTAATTTGAGGCTATGTCCCCTCGTATTTGTGCTCTCCTTCTTCTTGAACAAGTTCCCCTCCTTCACCTTATTTATCCCCTTCAAATACTTGAAAGTCTCAATCATGTCCCCCTTCTCCCTTCTAGTATCCAGTGGGTACAGATTCATCTCCCTCCACCTCTGCTCATATGATTTTCCTCACATCCCATGCACCATCTTTGTTGCTCTTCTCTGAACCCTCTCCATCATCTCAATATCCCTACGTAGGTGCGGTCTCCAGAACTGCACCATGTACTCCAGGTCCGACCTCACAATTATTCTATGCAGAGGCATTAGGACCTCCCTCTTTCTGCTAGTCATGCCCCTTGCAATGCAGGCCAACATACCATTTGCCTTACCCACTGCCTTGCTGCAATGGTTCCCATCTTAAGATTACTCAATCCCCAGGTACCTTTCCTGCTCTATTTCTTTGATTTCCTCCCCACCAAGGGAAGAAGTTGCTTTAATGTTTTTCCATCCCAGGCACATCACTGCACACTTTTTTCATTAAATTTTAGTTACCAGGTTTCTGACCACTTCTCCAGCTTCTCCAGGTCTCACCTCATTGCCTCCACTCCTCTTTGTGTGTCTGCCTTATTGCAGACCTCTGTATCATCCATGAATAGGCACACCCTATCCTCCAGTCCCTCCGCTAGATCATTAACACAGATGTTAAAAAGTAGGGGTCCCAGTACTAACCCCTGCAGCACCCTGCTGATCACTGCCTTTTCCTTAGACTGTACCCCATTTACCACGACTGTTTGACTCCTTCCCGTAAGCCAGTTTTCCACCTACCTAGTAACCCTCTGGCCCACCCCAAGGCTCTCCAACTTATTTATCAGCTTTTTGTGCGGGACGGTGTCAAAGGCCTCACTGAATTCCAGATAGGTCATGTCCACCACCCCTCCCTGGTCCATTACCTATGTTACCTAATCAAAAAACTCTATCAGGTTGGTCTGACATGACCTTCCATTTGAGAAGCCATGCTGCCTTTTATCCTGCATACCACTGGTCACCAGGTATTCCACCACCCTTTCCTTTAGTATTGTTTCCATTACATTCCCCACCACTGAGGTGAGACTGACAGGGTGCTAGTTTTTGACCTCTTCCTTGCTTCCTCCCTTATGTAGTGCAACCACCTCCGCCCTCTTCCAGTCCCCAGGCACCAACTCCTGCTTCCATGGACAAGTTAAACAGTCTTGTCAGAGGTGGTGCCAGCTCCTCCATCAGCTCCCGGAGTACCCTTTGGTGCAAGCAGTCTGGCCCCATTGCTTTATTCATTCTTAGTCTGCCCTATTCTTCGCTTACTCTATCTACTGTGAACTTCGTAGAATCCATTGGCCTGCAGTTTACTCCATTCCCCTCCAAATCTGTCCCTCTGCCCTCGCCCTCTTTCATGAAGATTGAAAAGAAGTAGTTGTTTAATGCCTCTGCTTTTTCAAAGTCCCACTCCAGTTTTGTTCCACCCTCCCCCCAACCACCCTATTCCCTGCTGTGCCTTCCTTCTTTCTCCCATATACCTAAAAAATAGATTTTTTTCCCCTCTTGGCCTGCTTTGCTATTCTCTCCTCAGTGACGTCTTTAGCCCTCTTTATCTTTTGCCCTGCCTCTCTCCTCTTTTCTCTATATGCCTCCTTATCCTCATTCCTTTGCATCATTCTGTACCTCTGAATGCCCTGTTTGTCTCCCTGACCACCCCCTGCCACCTCCCTTGTAAACCGTAGAGGTCTCCTCCTTCTTCCATTTTTCCTGACCCTCCTGATGCATATGGCAATGGCTTTCAGCACCCCTCCCTTAATAGCTGCCCATTATTCCTCCACATCCTACATATTCCCCAGTCTTGACATTTCTTCCTCAATTAACCTCTTCATCCTTTTAAAGTGCTTTCCTGAAGTCTCACCACTAGTTCTCATCCTGTTTCCTTCCCTGCCCATTTTTACTCTGAACCTAACAGCCCTGTGGTCACTTGTGCCTATTTACTCCCCCACCTCCACCTCCTCCACACTGTTCCCATTTGTGAGGACTATGTCCAACAGGTTATCCCCCAGTGGGTTCCCTAAACTGTTGTTGCAGGAAAACGCCTTGTAGTGCCTCTAAGATCCCCCAGCTCCTAGTTGATACCACTGTTGGGATCTCCCAGTCAATGTCAGGGAGGTTTAGGTCCCTCACTAGCAGAATTTCCCCTTTTTTTGCCATTTTTGTTACTAATTATATAAGTTGGTTATCCCCCTCTTCCCCCTGCATAGGAGGTCTGTAAACTACCCCGACTCTCAATGTCTTCCCATTTCTTTTGTCTAAAGTGATCCACATTGTCTCGGTTTCTCCTTGCTCTTCCAACCCCTCCATGGCCCCAATTTCTTCATTGACATATAATACTACCCCCCTCCTCCCCTTTTTTACCACCTTGTCTTTCCTAAACAGTCAGTATCCAGATATGACTGTCTCCCAGGCATGATGCTCCATCGACCAAGTCTCACACATTGCTACTATGTCGAGACCCTCATCCCATCATGGTGGCCTCCAGTTCCCCTAGTTTATTCCCCAAGCTCCTGGCATTTGCTAACAAATATCTCCACCATGTTGCCCCCTCTTCCCTATCCTCCTCTTTCAACCCCCCTCTCTGTTGTCACCTGTTTCCCACATTTCATCTTTGTCCTGAGGGAGGTTGATAGCCTCTCAATTCTTTTACCTGTATGGGTGGTCTTGTCTTTAACCCCCCCCCCCAATTTATTTTAAATTTAACTTCCTTGCTATGAAGTCCTCCATTTTATTCTTTAATATAGCTGTCTCTTCTAATCTCAGGTGCAGCCTATCAGGGGCATACAGCCCCTCTTCTTCTCACATTGAACCCCAGTCACCTATCAACCTGAACCTCATCTGTCTACACCATCCTTTCAGCCATTGATTGAATTCCACTATCTTTTCCTTCCTAGATGTGCTTGCTCTTGGTACAGGCAACACCTGTAGAAGGAGAAGGAAATTGAAGGAAAAACCGTGTCACTGCAGAACCTAGCAAGCTCCTTGAACCTTGCCTATACCTCCATCAGATTGTTCCCCTCTAGGTCACTGGTGCTGAGGTGAAACACCAAGTGTGTCCTCTCACCTTGATGATTGCCCCAAGATGGTATAATGTGCCTCATCTCAAGCGCTGTCATCTTGGCATACACTGAACCCATACTGCACTGTTTCGTGCTCCATTCCTCCCCATCTGATTCCATTTATAATTGATTCCCTTATGAGTGCCACCTTTGTACTCCCTTGTTCCTGAATGTTCTTTTGGTATTCAAGCTTATGCCCAAGGTCATGCCTCCCATTCGTCACCCTATTTCCATTTTCCACCTTGCCTTTGTTTTGATTTGTGCCATCTTCCAACACAAATTTATGTACTTCTCCCCCCTTGGACTTATCCTCAGTCCCTCTTCTCCTATCCAACCTCTTCCTTATCTCTGCCTCTTCCTTATGCTCTGTGGGTACACATCCACTGTCTGCATCTCTTTTGGAGCACGTGCTACCCCCTATAATCTCCCCACTGGCTCTTACCCTCCTTGCTCCTGTTATACTCTCTATTCCTGAATTCTCTTTGTTCTATGTCCCCCTTATGGGAATTTTCTTCCTCACCACTTGCTCTGTTTGCATAGTTTCCTCTTTGTGTGCCTCCCCAGGTGCTCCTCCCATTTAATTCCTTTCCCTTTCTCCATTCCTTATGCACTCTTTCCCATTGATGACCCCCTAAGGCCCCATCTCCAGCTCTTTTGTTTCCCTGCCTTTGCCACTATCACCATGGGCTCCACACTGCTTCCTACCCCAAGTCAAGGCTTCACTAGTGCCTCACTCTAGTGTGGCCCCAAATGATCCATCCCCTTTTCATCCAATTTCCCTGC
The DNA here is from genome assembly GCA_016271365.2 of Neoceratodus forsteri. Taxonomy (NCBI): domain Eukaryota; kingdom Metazoa; phylum Chordata; order Ceratodontiformes; family Ceratodontidae; genus Neoceratodus; species Neoceratodus forsteri. Next base: position 801,888,039 of record CM057459.1, on the reverse strand, counting down.
TCCCAAAAGATCTCTCCCCATGTCTCCCAACTTTCTTTCCCCTGCTCCCTCATCTAATGGCTCCTCACAGTGACTTTCCTCCATAACATCCTCTGCTAATATTGAGGGGTGCAAATCTGTTTTCCTGCTCTGCTCACATGCTTCTCTTTCTTTTATTGGTTGTGCCCCTAGATGACTTCTGGCCACAAGTTGCAGGCATCTGCCTTCTTTTTCCTGAACCTACTACCTTCCACATCTCCTGACCCTAAGTTTCCTCCTTACCTCTTATCTCAAGGCCCCTCATCTCGCCCCTGGTGTGGCTGCTATCTTATCCCAGTGCTCTGTTGCATCCACTGGACCACCTCCAGTCCTCATTCCTCCAAACCCTTGTCTTCACAAACTGTGTGCCTAATCCTTTGGTGGATCTCCCTATTTCCTCCTTTCTTCCCCAGCTGGTACTGTCTCTACTTCTCCACCCCTCCTCCCAATTGTTCCCCACCCCTGTACATTGCCCACCTCAGCCACCACACTTCCTCCCTTAGCTGTGTAAGCTATTTACACACCATGCATCCACTCACCCTCCAGGCCCAATTTAAAACCATGGTCACCACACCCGCTACACTCTACCACTCTGCCAAAGAATCCTCCACTTTTGATGCCCCTCCAGCTGTGCTGCCCTTCCATTGCTATGTCTGCTGTGGTTAATGCAAGATACCTACTCTATACAGATCAGTAATAAAATGGTTGTACAGATCCCCCTCAGTATGCAATTTAGTCCCAGTCCTTCACCCCACAATAGCAACTTTACAAGACTTCAGTAATTTCATCAGCACTTTACCCTCAAAATTGCCCCACTGGCCACCTCCACTCCATAGAAGTTGTCTATAGATCACAAACTTGGAAGAAAGAAGTGTTGTAATCAATTTCAGTTCCCCCCACTCATTCCCACAAATCCACAGTTTACCCCTCACCTCCTGCAGTAGTACTATATTCCCTCCAGCAGTTGTACACAGCTAGTCAAATCAATTTATTTATTTGAATTGTGATAACTGGGTGAGCCCACTGAGACAAGCATGTCCCTTTTTCATGGGTGACCCAGGGAATAAAACTATTCCATAGCTAGGTACATTATATATTTGGTAAAAAAAACAATACACAGAATGAGTACAATAGTGTGATTAGTAAATTAAGCTACAGGTGTGATTAATGGGTTGGCAGATAGTATCATCAACTGCAGTCCAGTGACTCCAGGGAGGTCAAGGTTGGTAAGTCATTGTTGAGGTCCAAGGTTGATAGGTCTTTGATAGGACTTGGGACCACTGTGGAGGAGGCTGGAGATCACTGAGATTATGCAGGGGAATTTTGAACAGACAACAAAGTATCAAAAATTCTGTATGTGGTGTACATTAATGCACCAAAATAGTGAAAGCAAAAGTAGTTCTAGCAATTTACATATTTACAAAATAACATAGATGGTTAAAAGGATGAAGCAAAACTCGTATAATCTGTACATAGTGTGCGTTAATGCACCAAAGATAGTGTATAATGGAATTGGATCTAGAAATTTACACATTCACTAAGTAACATAGGTGGTTAAAAGGAGGAAGGAGGGGAAGGGATTCAATAGAAAGATAGAAAAGCAGGGATGGTTAAGGGACAAAACAGGGGAGAGATTGTATTGGTAAAATGATAGGAAAGCGTGGAGAAGGATGCGACAGATAAGATGGAGGAAGGAGTGGGGGGTTAGTAGGAAAGCCATAGAGGGTGGGGTGAGAGATAGGGAGGGCATAAGGGCTAAGAATAAGGGGCTTGGAGAGGTAGTTGAGATACAGGATACTAGTGAGTGGTGTAAGGAGGTATAAGGAGGATGTTAAGTTCAGTTGCCACTGCAGATTGGGGGCAGAAAGAAGGTTTCCTTGTATATTCTTTTAAACAGGGGAAGAGACGCATATGAGAGTAGGCTATGTGGAAGAGTATTCCATTTTTGAAGAGCAGAGAAAGTGAAAGATCATCTGCCAATGGCTAGGCAAACTTTTGGTAGTATCAACAGTGGAAGGTGGGAGTGACGAAGGGTCCTGGAGAAGGTTTTCCATGTGATTAGCCAAGGGAGAATAGGTGGGGGAGGGAGGTGGGCCAGTTTGAACATGATACAAAGTACTGGAAAGTCCATTTAGGCTCCATCTCATAGTCACCACATGGAAATTCCTTCAGCCCAGCTCCTTATAGGGCTTCCCTTGTTTGAAGTCCAGGCAAATCCCGCAATTACAGCTCATTTTCAATAATTTCCATAGACCAGTTCACAGTACAGAGTAATCCTTTAAAAGAGATCAAGCAGACCTAGAAATTCTTTTACAGTACAGCACCCTGTTCATCCAGCTTTCCTTTATGTCTTTTGACCACTCCCCATTTCTTCAACTTTGCTTACTCCTCCTCCCTCCGGCATTTAATAGAAGCCAGGGTTGGGGCAGAGGGTGGAAGAAAAACAGCTCACTGTAGCACAGCTCCCGTGGCCTAGCTCAGCATTTTAAAGTCAGGTCACATTGGTGCCTCCTGCCCTGATTGGCTGGCCAACTTCATAGGCCACTGATGTGGCCAATCAGGGGTGCCTTTCTCACTCAGTGGCCTCCTTCAATCCCACTGCCAACTGTGGTGAACCCTCCTGCTGCTGCTCAGATCACCACAAATCCTCTGCCCCTGTTGCCAATGCAGCCAACCTTCTCCACTTTGCCACTGACTGCAGCAAGAAAATGGCTCCTTGTCCACTGGTCCTGCCTCTGATCACCTCCTCTTGCCACTGACTGTGACAAGAAACAGCTCCAAAGAACATCTCTCTGTAGCAGTACAAAAGGGAGTGGTGGGAATGATCAATCCTTTGGCTTTTTATTATAATACTTTTTTGTTCCATAATGTATTTTCTAATCAAAGTACAAATGAGAAAGTTTGGATGGCAGCAGTGAAGGAATGGGTAGACATTGGAACACAAGCCTGGACAACGTACAAAGGTACCATATTGTCGAGGACACAGATTATTCCAAGTTATGCCAAGAATGTGTTCCAAAAATTAATAAAGATGGAAGGTACCATTTCAACCAACTACTGGGAGTTCTAGGAAAAGCATATATGATAATATAATAAATGCTACCAGACTGGAGATTTTAAGTATTCTTGATTGCCCTCTTAATCAAAATCAGGAAGCTATATCATAATTAAACAATACTAGAATGCCAGCCTTTGCCTGGGACATGTTATGGCTGAGTATTCATGGAAGGCTCAATGTAAAGAACAACAGTAAACATAAACAGGTCTCAGAACATTATAGCCAAAGAGCCACATGTCAGTTGGTGTCAGAAACACAACAGCACTTATTTTTAGAATTCCTGTATGCCCATGAAGTATGGGACACAATAGCTACGAAATGGAATTGCCTGAGGTTCAAAAATCCATCATATTCTGAGTTATTGTTAGCCAGTTATGGAAACACATGGCAAATCTTTGATAAGGGTACTTTACAGATAATTTTAGCTATGTTGAAATACTATATATGGCAAGCTCATTGTAAATGGGTTCTCCAACAACAGTTTGTTCCTCCAGAAATACTTCTTAAAAATGTTATCTATTTACTTACAACAGGTTTATGAAGTTGATGGGAAAACTGTTTTACACTCACAGTTAAAAAAATTATTGGAATCTTGAGGAATGATATTGACCTCCCAGTGAAAAAAAAAAAAAGAAAGAGTGAGAGGGAAATAAAAAAATAACTCTGATCTAGTAAAACTTTTGGGATGAACACATGAAATAATAAATTTTGGTAAATTAGTGTAAATATAGGAAAAAGGAAATGGTATGTACAAAGAAAAGTGTAGAATTTGGTTTGCATAACAGTACCCATATGAAAGTTATGATGATATGGAATATGTTTTGATGTTATGTTTTGATTTTTACACCCTTTTCCCAAATAAAATTCCACTACTCACCAGTAGGGGAGATTCTGGCTGTCTGTCAAGATGGCCTTTGCAGAGGAGAGGAAAGACACTGCTGGAGCAGGGGAGTTGGTCTCCTCCCCAGCTCTTACAACTTCTGAGGCCGTCAAAAATGCTATGGATGTGCAACAACTTTAAGAAGAAGAGGAGATGATTCTGGATTCAATGGAAAATGTGACAGAGAAAGTCCAAGTTGAAGGAGAACAGAGCAATGACCAAGGTCAGTCTACAAGAAAGTTGAAAAATGTGCTAGAACATCATATTCTTATGGAGATGAATGAGAAGGAGAAGCGTTTTTTAACAAAGAAGCAAGATCTACACAACAGACTTGATACCTTGCAAAAGGAGTTGAGTGCTTCCAAGGGGTCTGATACTGTCACTGAGAATGCCAGTCAGCTGGAGACTGATGTAGTAGCATCAAAGCAAGCCACCACCCAGTCTACCTCACTAGCTGACAAGCCTCAGCAAAAATCAAAGCTGGATCAGAAAATGCCTCCCAAAGAAAAAAAGGCTGGAAAAAAAAACAAATCATCTGCAAAGAAAATAACTCAGATAAAAGACTCTGGGTGTTCTGCTAAGAATGGCAATAAGGGCTATTTTTGGCTCGGCCTACGGCGTCCCCCAAATCTACCACACAGCACAGACACTACTTCTTGCAGCATGAACAGTGCTACTGAACAAAAGGAATTGCAAACTTTGAGTGCAAACATTCTGGGTCATAAAACTGACTCAAACTTAGAAGCACAGCAAACTGTGAGCAACGCTCAGTACAGGACTGATTCTGTAAACACTAGTGAAATGGGAATTGAGAGCTGGTCACCGGCACATGCTCTGGAGGGTGCAGGGTGGGTCCAGCTTGAGAATGGGAGCTGGATACCAGGTCCAAATGACGATACTGCAAAAAGGTATGCCTCAGAGTTTTAGAATACAAATACTGACATGAATGATGTGAAGCTTTGAATGTAGTCTTAACAATACCTGATCAGCATAGCACAGAACACAATAATCCAGTAAATAACTCTGCTGCCTGCAATAATGTTCCTTCACAAAATATTGACAATGGCCTTGATGAACCAGGTGCAGCTACACACAATAGCATTAATCTCTCTCCACTACGAATCAGGCCCGCAACAACAGTAATGCAAGATCTTGCCAGGAGAGCTTGGATGGAGCCAATATTTAAACTGTCAGATCTGTTCCATAACAAAGGGGAGCTGGCACCCAGAAGAAATGCTGTGCATTTAATTTAAAAAGGTGGACTTGAGGACATCCCAATAGGCTGTACATAACAAAAAACTTCTGAAGGGGTAAATAAAGTTTTTTCCACGGAAATATTTGCTTTAATACATGTAAATAATTGCAATTATAATGTGAGTTTTAAAAATGTGTCAGGTCTTGATAGGTTCTGGGCTCAGTATCAGAACCTAAAGAACACCCATCTCTGAATCCCTTTCCTTCCCATCCCCCTTACAAATCCACTGGTGAAGCACATTACAATAATGTTTAAGAAAGAAGGGGTAAATGTAGAAGATACCATGTTTTGGCTGTGTCAGAGGTGTGAAGTGCCTGCTCCTATACTGTATTAGATAGTGAGCAAATCTGGAACAAAGGGTAGAAGATTCAATTAAAGCTACTAGCCACAAACAATGGGCCAGTATAACTCCCTAATAACTTCTTTTTAGGAAAGGATAGGGGAGTGCTGTTTTAAGCAGGGCAGCCCAGGGCATGCTTTAAATGTGGGGCACGGACACATTTGAGCACAGCATGTGATACACCTAGATGCAGCCACTGCTTAGAGTATGGACATGTTTCTGCCAACTCTGTCAATCTGTTCAAGTGTAATTTGTGTGAGAGAACAGGTCATGCATATGGGAGGTGCCCCTGTGCCTTCCATAATCGAGAAGATTGCCCCTTACATGAGGGATTGATTAATAGAGCTAAAATGCTTTAAGCTAAAGGGTCAATGAACAGGATCACTTAGCACAACAAGGAGCTGAAAATATTGAGGGCACACAAAATCATACCCAGAACCACTTCTCAGACAGGAAGATAGAGTAGAAGATGTTCCTACAGAAACTGGAGATGCTGTACCTGAAGTTACTGGTATTCCTGAGAGCATGGATACTTCAGTACCCCTTCCCCATTTGAACTCAGGGCCTAAAACAGTAGTTATGCTCCCTCCATCCTCAGCTCAAGGAATTGCGTATAAGACAGTTAAAGCACAAAAAAGAGTTAGGCAAGAGAGAGCGCTAACACCCCCTCCCCCCAAGTAGGACAGGAAAAAAGGGAAAGGGAAAAGAGAAAGCCAAAATATCATGGAAAATGGGGACGAATATGCAGCCTTAGCCCGGAAAAAAACAATGGGGATTCAGAAGATGAGGAATCAGGAACATCACTGGTCACCTCTGTCACCACAGATATAACATCAGACACAGAGGAGGGGAGGGGTTGATATAATCACTAAATGCACACGAAGGAGATTACTTTCCCAGACTACCTAATAGAAAAATGAAAGTCTGCCCCCTCATAAGATCACAAATGAAGTCTCTAAATATTATTACTATTAATGTTAATATAAAAAGTAACAGGAAAAGAATAACTGTATTACACTCCCTACAGAGTCTAACCTGTGTCATCTTGTGTATTCAAGATACAAGAATTAAAGCAAATTCAGAGTTTCACCAGTCTTCCAATTTATGGACCAAAGGACCATCATTTTGGTCTATAGGTGAAGACATGTGTGACAGGGTAGGCATTCTCTTTGCTAACACAGGGCTAAAGATTTCCAGATTGGTTGATATCCACCCTTGGAGAGCACTACTCTTGGATATTAATTATTCACAGGAGAGATTTTGCTTGTGTTCTATTTATGCACCACAGACAAAGGCACGGAGAGCTGCACTGTTTAGAGAGATTTAGCCCTACATGCATACTTCTAGGTTAATCATCTGAGCTGGAGACTTTAATTGTGGACCTAAAAAAAAGAGGACTACAGACTGAAAAATATTTTGTGACCCTATAGCATTACAGGCTATAGTTAAAATAGCAGGATTAATTGATGCATACAGAAACAAAGCCCCTTCAGGTGGGAATACATATTTTCATGGGTCTTTATCCACAAGAATTGACTATATATTTACATCCCCTACACTAAGCATTGAAACGGCATGGGTACAGGCATGGAAATTTACAGACCACAGGTCTATTTCAGTGAAAGTTCATTGGGAAAACTCCCCTAGGTGTAAGAAAAATAGTTGGGGGTTAAACGGATCATTGCTAGAAAAAAAAGGAGGTGCTAAAAGGTTGGAGGGCTGCATGGAAAGCCAGGCTATCAGTAATAAAATTGTATGATGACTTGGCAGTCTGGTGGGAGGACACTAAACAGTCGCGATTAACCCTTTTTTCAGGATAGAACTAGGAAAACTGGAAATAGGGATTATATGGAGTATCCACAACTAAGAAACTAGCTACAAAAATTCATTTCCCAGACAGAGATAACTGAAACAGATTATGGTTACCAAATTTCAGTAATAAGGAAACAGATGATGGAGGCACAATACAATAGAGCTAAATCATTAGAGCAGGAATTCAGATTTGGAATAATCACCAGGAAGGGTTTGTTTGACCCCTTGAAGGAGTGCAACAACCAAGTGGTCCATTAGGTCTTAACAGAGGTAGCTGCAGAAAATGGGCACCTTGTGACTGGCCCAATAGAAATTGTACATACAGTAGAACAATATGTTCAGACCTTGTTTGGTGTAACTCCACAGATTACAGTGGATATGGGTAAAATTGATAATTTAGGCCTTCCAAGGGTGTCAGAAACTGAAGTCAAAGAGTTAATAGAGGAAATCACTATAGAGGAAGTACAAACAGCGATCAGCAATCTGAAAAACAACACTGCCCTTGGTAATGATGGTATTGGTAATGAACTATATAAAACCTTTTCAGAAGAGCTTGCACCTGTGCTAAAAATTCTATTTAATTTCCTATTAAAAATGGGAGAATGACTGATTCCATGTATCAAGCCACTCTTATAGTGTTATATAAAAAAGGTCCTCATAATGAATTAAAAATTTGGAGACCCTTATGTCTGTTGAATACATATTATAAAATTTTAAGTAAATTTGACTTTGAAGGTTAACCAAAGTGGCAGATAAATTAATAAGCCCAAACCAGTCATGTGCTATCCCAAATAGATACCAGCAGTACAATTTAATCCTGCTGAGAGAATTATTTAATATTCCTGTAGGAAACTGCAAAACAGTCCAAGGCATGGTACTAGGACTGGACCAGGAAAAAGCAGTCAACAGATTGGCTCACAAATACCTATTTGAGGTTTTGAGAGCTTATGGACTTCCTGATATTTTTATGTATTGATGCAAAGTATCTATAAAAATGCTTCCTTAATTCCTAATATAAATGGTTGGGTTGGGTGGCCATTAATGGTGTGGTGTTGAGCAAGATAAGGCTGTCCACTCAGCCCACTACTTTATGTCTTTGGGATAGACATTTTCTTATGACTGATAGAGAAATGTGAGGGAATTCAGGGTCTGCTCCCCATCCCCAGGGCAGTAGCCGATGGCCACATTAGCATATGCAGATGATGTTACTCTGATACTTGACCATACAACAAGTGAAGCAGCTTTAAAAAGCACAATTGAGGATTTTCCAAGATGTCTGGGTCTAAAATTAATTATAATAAGAGCAAAGGTCTAATGTCAGGAGATACCCCATTGCCAAACAGAGAACAGTTTGCAGACATTGCAGTCTCACTAGAGCCCATAACCATATTAGGGGTGGAATTTGGGTATGGAGATTCTGTAGCCCATAACTGGGAAGTTGGGATACAAAAGGCAAACAGATTAGTGGCCTTATAGAAAGGCAGTGAGATTTCTAAAAAAAAGAGAGTACTGTTGATTAAAACACTGTTGACACCAGTAATTTTGTATATGAACTATGTTCTCTCACTTCTGTAAGCAGTAGCCACTGCTTTGTACAGCATGTTTTTTCAAGCCTTATGGGGTAATAGGCTGAACCCAATTATGTGCAGCATCACATATAAGAGTGTAGAGAAGGGGGTAGTCAATATGGTAGACCCTATAACTTTTTTTAGTAACTTATTCATTGCACATAATTTTGGTATAGCTGTAAGACCAGGAAATAAATTTTGGAACCCTTTAATGGAGACATGGTTGGCACCAAGTATAGAACATTGGAACAATAAGATTGCTAGATTGTTAGGAAGAGTCCCTTCAATTCCTAGATATGGAATGGAGCAACTGAAAAAAATACTTAAATGGGGTTTTACTACAGACCGAGTGCAAACATTAGATAGAAAGACAATATATCATAAGATAGTACTGGCAGAAAGGAATAAGGAAGTGAACTTTCCATATTTTCTGGCTGGAAAAAAGCTATTGGTATTGCAGCATCTAAAAACCCCCAGGATACCAGCCTATGCTTGGGATTTGATGTAGTTAGGCAATTACGGCAGAATAGGGGTTAAAAACAACAGCAAACTCAAACAAATATCATAGAGATACTGCCCCAGAGAAACATGTGCTCAGGAGTTGGAAACTCAGGAACACTTATTTCTAGAGTGTGAGTATGTAAAAGGCTTTTGGAGTCTCTCGGAAGAATAAATGGGCTGAATATACTATTTGGAGATGCATCTGGTGGTTGGAGAAAGTATAATCAGGAAACCCTTTATGTTATGTTTACTGTGATTAAATACTACATTTGGCAGTCCAGATGTTTCTAGGTGACACAACAAAGATTTGTGTCATATTTAGAACTAATCAGGAATATACAGCTGGCAGTAGAGAACATAGCTGTTGCTGACTAAAAAGTACTCCAATGAAAAATGTAAAACACTATGGGTGCACACTGGGAAATGAATAAACAGAGTACTCAGAAAAGAATGGATAAATGTTAAAGTATTGAAAGATCATGTGCTACTCTGTCAAACCTCTGTAAAGATGTGTTTTGTGCAGAATGTAAATATTGTTGAGTGTATTGTATTGTAGTCCTTTCACAATAAAAATTACCATACTCTTTTCGAGAAGTGCCATGGGATCTTTAACATCCGCTTGAACTACCACCACAACAGGCAGATGGGACGGCCTTGTCTGAAAGATGGCACTTCAGAAGTACAGCCACCCCCCTCATGCTGCACTACAGTGTCAGTGTTGAGATTTAACCCAAGTGCCTGGTGTAGGCATAGAGTCCACAGTCTTCTGATCTTCCAGCCTCAGAGGTGCATGTGCAACCTGCTGAGCCACTGACAATGCTATGAATGATATCAGGTAGAACAGTAGCAACTGTGTAGCAAGGTCCCCACATTTTAAACTAAAATTGGCCTATAGAACTCACAGTGTTGAAGTGGTTTGTCCAGATTCAGTATCTCCAAAATATTGGCATAGTTCCAGCTGACTGGTGGGCCCCTTCCCCCATTACATCAGAATAGAATAGAATAGAATAGAACAGAACAGAATAGGAGACAAGCGGGTAAAATCTGTAAATGAACTGCCTTATAAAATCCATAAGTATAGCAGTCTCACTCCAGACTCTTCCCTGATTTTAACTTTGTAATACACTAACTGTAAGAATTTCAGCCAGTGTAACACAATAGGCTAGTGCTGTGCTCTGTGCCTTTGTCAATTGTGGAAAGTAGACTTTGTAGAAAAAATTTACATATTGCACATCAGGGGGTTGTGAAGATTGATTATAAAGCTGTTGATAAAATTGTTTCAGAATTGCCAGAATTTTCTCAGTTGTGAAATGGGAGCTGCTAGAGGAGTGGTCCTTAAGATGGGCAATGATCATTTGCACCTGTTTCCGCTGTAATCAGTATGCCAGTAGATTTGTGGCTTTAGAGTTCCTTTCCTAGTACCATTAGTGTAAATACAATCAGGTCTGCTTGGTATTATATGCTAGAATCTGCTGCAGTTCTTCTGGGATGTATTGTATTTGGGGCAATAACGATTCACCCCCTGAATATGAGCCAGTTTCAGGAATTCCTACATATCCTTAATGTGCCAGTGCTTCTGTTCCCAGTGTCATTTTTCATGGACTGCAAATTCCAGGCTTCCCCCTTCAAAACTGGTTTCAACATATTCCATAAAGTGCTACCAGAATTGTCCTCCCCTGCATTCTCCAGTACAATACATGGAATTGCTGCTTCAAGCAGAGCTTCAAACTCACAATCCTGCAATAAGATGACTTTAAAGTACCACTGCCACTGACCCCAATCTGCCTCGAACTCAAGGGATAACTTGATGGGGGCATGATTTGATAATAGACTTAACACAACTGATGCAGAATGCACCAAAGGTAGGTGTTCCATATTTAATAATAGGTAATCAATCTGAGAATAGTATTCATGTGTATGGGATTATAAGTATACCATTGTTGGGTGGGAATGAGGTGCCTCCTCACATCTACTATGCCTAGGACATTGACAAGATGTTTGCCATGTTTGTGATCAGTAGTCAATTTGGGATGTGTGTGGATTAGTTGCATCTTTGCCAGGGTGCAATAAGAGATTACCCCCCAAATAAGAGCCTCTTGTTGGAGGTTTACAATTTAATCAAACAAACTTTGAATCATGGAGGCATCACTTCCTGTGAGAATCTCTCTCTCTCTCTCTCTCTCTCTCTCTCTCTCTCTCTCTCTCTATATATATATATATATATATATATATATATATATATATATATATATATATATATATATATATATATATATATATATATATATATATATATATATATTCTATGCAAAAACTTTGTTAATGCATCATTTAGGTTTAAAACACAAAAGTCAGGAAATGAGACCTTTAGGTTGTCCATCCCCTGTGGACCCACCATCATCCCAAGATTGACAGCTGACGGGTGTGTCATTGCGTGGTGAAGCCTAAATGTCACCTCATTTCATCTATAATCATATTCAGAAGCCACAGTAAAGAAGAATGGGGTGACATTTAGGTCTCACAACCCCAATGATGCACCCCGTCAGCTGTCAATCTTGGGAAGATGGGCGGGTCCATGATGGTGGGGGACTGGAGTAACCCTAAAGGTCTCATTTCCTGACTTTTTGTGTTTTAACCCTAAATGATGCATTAACAAAGTGTTTTGCATATAATTTCCTTACTTTTTGAGAAAGAACAGAAAAGTAGAAAGTTGCACAAGATAGTGGGAGCACAGCCCTTTGGGCCCCGTGCTCCCACCAACTTGCAAATTCCTGCCTAAGATAAGAATTCAGGTACTGAATATCATATGTATTGCTGGCAGTAGATATGGTTGGGAGTGTGGGGCCCACCACCTTGAAAGAAAGCAAAGTGTCAGTCATCAGAGTGGCATAATTCAACACCTGTTTACATGTCAGACACCCAACCACTACAAATTACCTCAATAGCAGTAACGCTAGGCACCCTATAAATGTGAAACCAGTACCACAATGCAAAATGCTATATGCAAAATAATAAAGTGTGTCACGCAATATGGGTGCAGCAAATGAATTTCCAACACCTAAACACCATAATTCACATGGACAGCACATCCCCTCAACACGCTCCAAATTTCAAAGTAAAAGATCAAACTGTTTCCGAGATATAAAATGTGAAACTTCAGGTTTTCATTCATCACACTGGCTGAATTCTACACCTATTAACATTTTACACACCTAATGACTGAAAAGTACATCTATGGCAGTGAGGCTAGCTACCCTAGTAATTTAAAGCCACTACCACCATGGAAAATGCTGTCTGCAAAATGTAAACTGCCTCACTCAATATTTCCACAAAAAATGTATTGGCTGACACCTAAGTACTATATTTCACATCTACAGGACATGCCGTCAACATCCTCCAAATTTCAAGTTAAAAAAATAAACCGTTTCTGAGATATTTAATTTGAAACATTGTTAAAACTGTGTTATCTGGTCCCTCCAAATCTGGCCATCTAGTCCCTCCCTCATGATCAAAGAATCTCACAACCAAAGAATTTGCAGGCTCATGATCAAAGAATTTGCTGGCTCATGATCAAAGAATAAAAAATGTTAAAACAATTTTTAGAGAAAAATAGTTGAAACCACAGCCATGACTCAGCAGAACAAAGGCCTCTGAGCAGATCCCACCCTAGTTTGCCTTTAGAAGTGACCCCTGTGCTGAGAAAATTAAATTTTTCATGTGGCCATCTAGTCACTCTCTTAGAAACATACAAACATAGACTTTGATGGCAGATAAGGACATCTTGGCCCATCTAGTCTGCCCATTTCCCTACCTACAGGCTAGGCCACAGATCCTAGTTAACCAACAGCCTATTTCTTCCTACCCCCCACAAGAATTGCCTTATGTCTGTCCCATGCATTCTTGAATTCTCCCACAGTTTTAGACCCCACAACCTCCTCAGGAAGGCTGTTCCATGCATCCACTACCCTCTCTGTGAAATAATACTTCCTCACATTGCCTCTGAACTGCCCCCCTATCTTTAAATTGTGTTCCCTTGTTTTTGCATGTCTCTTTTTATGAAAGATGCTACCCTCTTGGACTTTGTTGATTCCACTGAGGTACTTAAAAGTTTCTATCATGTCCCCCATCTCCCTTCTTTCCTCAAGGGTATACATATTAAGCTCCTTTAGTCTCTCCTCATACGGCTTCTCTTGCAGACCCTGCACCATTTTAGTTGCCCTCCTCTGGACTGCCTCTATTCTGTCTATGTCCTTGTGGAGATGGGGTCTCCAGAACTGGATGCAGTACTCCAGATGGGGTCTCACCAATTGTCTGTACAGAGGGATAACAACTTCCTGTTTTCTGCTGCTGATGCCTCTCAATATGCATCCCAGTATACCCCCAGCCCTCCCTACTGCCTTCTCACATTGCTTGCTAACCTTAAGGTCATCTGATATAATTACCCCCAGGTCCCTTTCCTTTTTTGTTGTTGTTACTACCTCATCCCCATTGTGTATTCTTCCCCTGGGTTCTTGTTTCCCAGGTGCATTATTTTGCACTTCTTTGCAGTGAATATTAGCTGCCATACTTGTGACCATTCCTCCAACCTTGCCAATTCCCTTCTCATCCTTTCCACGCCTCCTTGTGTATCAACCCTGTTGCATGTGTATCAACCCTGTTGCAACCCTTGTGATCAAAGATCGCGGTCAAAGAATCTTGAGATCAAAGAATTTACAGGCTTGCGATCAAACAATAACAAATGTTAAAAGTAAATTCTTAGGCAGAAATGCATGAAACTACAACCATGCCTCAATAGAACGAATCCCCCTGAGCAAAACCCACCCTCATTTGGCGTAATAAGCCAACCCTGATCTGAGAAAATAGATTTTTTCAAGTGGCCATCTAGTCACACCCTCGCGATCAAAGATCGCAGTCAAAGAATCTTGGTATCAAAGATTTTGCAGGCTTGTGATCAAACAATTTGCAGGCCATGATCAAACAATAAAAAATTTAAAAAGTAAATTTTTAGGCAGAAATACATGGAACCACAGCCATGCCTCAATAGAGCAAAGCCTCCTGAGCAAAGCGTACCCTCATTTGGCTTAATAAGCAACCCCTGAGCTGAAAAATTGATTTTTTCAAGTGGCCATCTAGTCATGCCCTTGTGATCAAAGATCGTGGTCAAAGAATCTCATGATCAAAGAATTTGCATGCTCGCAATTAAAGATCATTAGCGAGCCACGATCAAAGAATAAAAAAGTTAAAAACTCAATTTTTTGACTAATTTGAAAGAAACCACAGGCATGGCTCAATAGAGGCAAGACCCCTGAATAAAACCCACCATAGTTTCACCTCAGAAGTCCCTCCTGGGCACAGACATTTTAATTTTTCCAACCGCAAACTAAAAACAAGATGGCGGTTGTCACGATCAAAGAATTCCTCATGATCTAAGATTCTTTGATCATGAGCCTGCAAATTCTTTGATCATGAGGCAGGACTAGATGGCCAAAACCCACTCTTCTTTCACAAAATAACCATATAAATTTCCCCATTGACTTATAATGGGAAATTAAAACTTTAATAACTTTTGAATGGATAAATATTGTTTTACCAAATGAAAACTGGCATGTTCCTTGACCCAAACTCTTTCAGCTGAGCAAAGTTGCAGAGCAGCTCACCACATGACAGCCATGCAGCACCATGGACAGAATCAAAAAAGCTGCCCACATAACTGGCGAAAAGTGCATTTTCAGCATTTGGGTGTGCAAAAACTGTAAATCCAACTAAAATGAAATTTGGCAAATCAAGAGATCTACCATGCCCCACCATGCATACAAATTTCATGCAAATCCATTGAAAGGGTACAAAGTTATTAACAAGCAAAATAAATGAGTTTAACATAGAAGAGGCTTCATAAACGTAAATAAAGGGGGCGTGACCACACCCCTATAATATATTCCATAACTGAGCATGCTGACATGCTACAGTAAAGGAGAATGGGGGGAGATTTAGGCCTCACAGCCCCAGTGACACATCAAGGCATCTGTCAGACTGTGGAGGATTGGGGTGGTGTGTATGAGGGGGGTTAGGGGTAGGGCTGCGCATGGTCCGAATAGTATTTCCCGAATACCATGAATAGTAAGCTTGCTGAATGTCTGGATGGACATTCCAAATAGTTCACTATTCGGCTACTATTCGTGACGTACTATTCGGTGGGTGAGATTTCAAAATCTCACAGAGTTTCGCTGGCCAATCAGAGAATGTTTTTGGAGCTCAGAGCCAGGAACACCATGTGATCTCCTCACTCTGAGTGTGTAGATGAGTGGAGACAGTTGTTTCTCAGAGATCTAGCTATGTTTAGTTTACCACTTGTAACTTTTATAACTGTTTAAAAAATGTTTTGTGTGTGATCCAGTTTTTACATCTGATCACCTTGTGACTGCATCTGACTGCAGTTTTGTTTTTCATTCTTGAAACTGGGCTCAGTTTCAAGGAAATGGAGAGTCTGTGTGTGAGTGAATCTGTGTGTGTGCTGCTGCATGCTGACTCCCCTTCCCACTGCTTACAGTTTCACAGCTCAGCTGAAGCAGTGTGGTTTGATTTTTTTGCTTAAGAACCAATTAGTTCTTATCAGGATTTTTTTTTGTCAACAAAGTCCAGTTTGGCTTTTGCATGTAGTGAGTAACTGTTACTGGGCTCAGTAACAGTGAGTGGCTCAAGCTTTTTCTGACTGCCCCATCCCCACTGCAGTGCTTGCTTAGCTTTTTGTTACAAATCCACACACTGCCTTTGTGGTAGTTTCTATTTCTTTTGTGAAGCAAATTGGTATTTTGCTGTAATCAGGTTCCAGGCTTGGTTCCCTGCATAAGTGAGGTGTGATTGTCATCTGACTCCCTTTTATTTGCGTTGCAGCTTACCACGGCACATACATCATCCGTGTGTGCACTGTACATTCTTGTACATTCTTGTAAACTGTGTCCTGCAAGTGCATGCACAGTTGTCTGCACGCATTTTGTTTTGTGATATGAACTGGAGGAGAGGAGAGATAGGGGAGACATGATTGAAACCTTTAAGTACATGAAAGGAATAAACAAGACAGGTACAGAGGGGCTGTTCAAAGTAAGGGAAGGGACACCAGGGACAATGATATGAGAATGGAGGGAGGAAGGGTCAGGAGGGAGATGAGGAGACACTTTTTTACAGAGAAGGTCATAGCTGGGTGGAATGCGTTACCTACGAAGTGGTATCCAGTAGAACAGCGGACTGCTTCCAAAGGTGATGGGACAGGACAAGAGGGGTCAATGGAGGGGCAGAGTGGAAGGGAAGGGAAGGGCAGCTGCAGAATAAGGGGTGTTAGCTTCACATTCGAGCAGACTTGATAGACCTCTAGGTCTTTATCTGCTGGCAAATTTAGTATGTTCATATGTTAGTATATTATAAGGGCACAATTGTGCCATTATAGTTAGGGTTGAGTAGGCACTTTAGTGGTGAACTTGAAATTTTGCATTTCAATAACTTTGCAACCATTCAATGGATTTGCATGCAATTTGGTATGCACTGTCCAGTGGGGTTGATCTCTTGATGTACAAAGTTTAATTTTGATCAGACTGGCGAATTTCACGCTGTGCACAGTGAAAAAAACATTAAATCACTTTTTTGCCAGTTTCTTCCTCATTGTGCTGTGGCCAAACTGTTTGGAATATTGATCTGAAAGTTTCAGAGTAGAAATAGCTTGCCAACATGAACAAGCCAGCATTGGTTTGGTGAAACAATATTAGTCCATTCCAAAGTTATTACATTTTGAAATGTTGGGTTCTGAGCATGCTCAGTTCAGTCTTTTGGATAGCTGCGTGGAGCAAAAAAGGATTTTTGTCTGATGAAAAAGGATTTTACCACCTCATGAAAAAGGATCCTTAGGATCCTTTGTCATCAGGAAAAAATCCTTCTTCATTAGCTGCCATCTTGATTTTTTTTTAGCCCAAAGTGTCCTAACTGTACCCAGAGATGTCTTCTGCAGTCATCCAAGTATGTATCTTAATCATCTGGACACCCTTTACTGTTGTGTGTCTTTACCAGAATTTTATGTGCCCTCAGAATGTTTATTTTTATTTATTTAAATCCGTTTTCATGACTCGCTTCATTTCCTTTTTCGTGATGCAAAAAAGGATTATGACATCTCATGAAAAAAGAAGTAATCTGACAAAAAAGCATTCTGGACATCTCCAACCAGAAGGCTCTACCAGCATTCCTTTTTGTCAGACAAATTCCTTTTTCATGAGATGTCATAATCCTGTTTTGCATCATGAAAAAGGATTAGGACATCTCACGAAAAAGGATTACTGGCAGGGCCATCTGGTCAGAGAAGTTCTAATCCTTTTTTGCATCATGAAAAAGGATTAAGGCATCACATGAAAAATGAATTAGCTGACGAAAAAGGATTAGAACATCTCATGAAAAAGGATCATCCTTTTTCATGAGATTTCCTAATCCCTTTTCATCAGCAAATTTTATTTTTAGAGATGTCCTAACTTTTCAAGATGCAAAAAGGATTAGGACTTCTAACCTGATGGTCTCTGCCAGTAATCCTTTTCATGAATGTCCTATCGCCGTGATGCAAAAGGATTATGGCATTCCACAAAAAATGAATTTGTCTGACGAAAAAGGAATACCAGCAGGGCCGTCTGGTCGGAGAAGTCCTTAATCCTTTTTTGTCAGATTAATTCCTTTTTCATGAGATGTTATAATCTTTTTTGCATCACAAAAAGGATGACAACGTGTGACAAAAAAAGGATAATTAAAGTCTATGTAAGAAATAGTATTTTAACTTTGGTCCATAACTTTGGCATCTTCTGAGATTTTGACCCCAAAATTTCAACATTGCCTTTTGGAGACCCCACTTTATTAAAAAAAAGCTTGGCATATTCTACCATATTGCTGGAGAGCTGTGCTATTTTCTTTTTATGTTTGATGCACATGTTCACCAAACATTTTGTTACACTGAAAAGGAATTTTGGAGTGTGTCAATGCCAAGCCCATTGCCATTAAAAATAGCAGAGGCTCGGCAGTCTAGACCAATGATCACCAGCTATGGTCATAACACCACTCACAGCTCATTGGGCAGAAACTTTTTGTACTTCTCAGGACTGAGTTGCTCCAATCAGAGAGGGCTTTGGTCCTTTGATTTGCATGAAGCCAGTCAGCAAGTAGTTGATCAGCATTAAACATCAGGAGCCTGTCAGCAAGACAGCTAAACCCTGTAAAAAAGAAAACTTTCCATTGATGTTTGTTGTAGCCATCACCATAACTGCCACCCTCCCAAGCCCAAATCATGTTATTAGTATGGCGTGGGGGTGCCTAATTCCACATGCCAGCTACTACCCCCCCGCAAAAGAGAAAAACATCAATTGATGTCTGTTGCAGCCACCACCATAACTATAACCCCTAAGCTCAACCCATGTTAGTGTCATGGCACAGGATGCCCAATTCCCCATGCCTGCTGCTGCTGCCCCCACCCTGTCCATTTTAGTTATGTAGCCCTGGGAAGACCATCCCCGGTGCTACCAAATATAGCACTGGCATCGGGGGGTTGTCCAATCCCTCAGTGTCATGAGCTGTAATAAAGAAAACCATCCCTCACTGTATTTCAATTTTTTTAAACCTGTAATAAAGAAATCCATCCATCAATGTCTGTTGCGACATCATTCCTCCCACCTGACCTTCCCACTCAGTGCCCACTTCCCTTCCCTCAAGCCCTTACTTATCCATGGGGGTCCAACATCATAATCCTGTCTGGACCACAGACACCTTTTCACTCTTCAAAGCCAGACTGCGAATTGAAGAAATCAGGTATGTGGTTCAATATATTTCAACAGGGGTTTGAATTTGATGGCTTAATCTGGCCATTTTTTTAATATTTTCCTCAGATTTTCAACATGCCTTTTTTGGACCCCTCCTCATGAACAATGGCAGTGAAATTAGGCAAATCTGTCCCAAAAGGTGATTTTTCGGTTGCTGCACAAAATCACCTTTCGGGCAGGTGTTGAAAATCTTCTCTGCCCATGTTGATAAGGTGTGTTCATAAGAAGGCTATGTTGAAAATGTGGCATAAAAATATTAAAAAACAACACATTTATGAATATATGTTGAAATTTGCAAACACAGGCTCGTAACTTTGGTAATTTTTAATATTTTGCCCTGAAATTTTCAACACAGCTATTTCTTCACATCACCTCATGAATGTGACAGTTGTCATTTTTTAAATTCTGGCCAAAATGTGCTTTAGTTCCTGTGTTGCAGAATGATGTTTCAGTGGCACAGAATAACGTTTTGGTGGAGAATTGAAAGTTGTCGCCTACCGGGTTCATTAGTTGGGGTAATAAGAAGGCTATGCTGAACATTTCATGTACAAATATGGTAAAATGCCCAGGTTATGATTGAATGTTACACTGTTTCAGCGTTCACTCATAACTTCATTAATTTTCAATATTTTGTCTCCAAACTTTCAACATAGCCATTTTTCCACACCACCTCATAAACTTGACATGTGTCATTTTTAAAATTCTAGATGGGATGTGTTTTCACACCTGTGGTGCAAAATGACATTTTGGACAATATACTAAAAATGGTACATGGCATGTCTATAAGGTGAATCCAAAAACATTTATCTTCATAAGTTGGGGTCACAGTTAAAAAAAAAATGTTTAACAAGCATCAAACATTCACCATTGACTGATGTTTGTTTAATGCAGTAATGCACTTTGTCCTCCTAGAGGGATTGCTAAGGCCATTTAGGTTCTGGAATAAATCCTTAAATTGTTGTTGTGACCCCATTAATCAATGTATTGTGAAAGCACTTAACCTAGCTTCTCCACTTACAGTAACTCTGAATTGGAAACTGCAGCAGTTGAGTCCTGCAGTTAAAAACATAGTGACTTGCAAGCCTTGTGGCCACTGTGCACACAGAAGCTGCTTACACAATGACCACAACTAATAGTAGAATAAGCAATTTATTTCACCGTCAATTATATAGGAAGAGAAATCCCTAAAATTATGAAGCAAGCTGGTACCAACCCCCTAGTGATAGTGCATGTTGGTACTAATGATATCTATAAATTTTCATTTAATGAAATCCAAAACAGTTACATTTCATTAGTTGAGACGCTTAGATTAAAAAACTGTGATATTTGCATTTTGGAAATCATGCCAGTTCCACGGGTCTCAGTGGCCAATAACAATAAAATAAAAAAAAAATAATGAATGGCTGAGGAATTGGACACTAAAGAATACCATCACATGCATCACTCAATGGGAGCGTTTCAATAATGATGATAGCTTGTTCAGTTGGGACAGTTTACATCTCAACAAAAAGGGTAGCTCAATTCTAGGAAAAAGTATCCAGTCCATAATTGACAATCATTTAAACTAGATACTTGGGGGCCAAAAGGGCCAGTAAAAATCGTTCTACCCAGAATAAAGGATAGTGTCATAGTTCTTATGACTAATATTAGAAGTCTTAACATTACAAAAAATGAGTGAACTGATGGGGGGTAATGAAAGAAAAATATATAGATATCTCTATCATTTGTGAAACATGGTGGGATGACACTTCTTCATGGTATAATGCCTTGCCAGGGTACACATTGTATTATAAGAATAGAGTTGGTAGGAAAGGGGGAGGTGTTTGTATATATGTAAATTATTCCATTACATCACATGAAATACCAATTGAATCTGAAGATGGTTCTGATATAGAAGGTTGTTGCATATGGCTAGAATTTAAAAATAGAAGCAATATAATAGTCGATAATTTTTATAGACCCCCAACAGCTGACATTGAGTATGATAATAAACTTGCTAAAATTATTACAGAACTAGCCAATAGACCAAATATAGTGCTCACAGGTGATTTTAATTTACCAGGAATTGACTGTAAAAATTTAACATCATTGACACAAACTGAACATAGATATCTATATATGTTTTTAACATTAGGATTGGAGCAAATGGTCTCTAAACCAACCAGAAACAAAAATACCTTGGATCTGGTTCTAACTAATACACCTATGGAAATCTCAAATATGGATATAGTAGAAGTCATAGACAATAGTGATCATAATACTGTACTATTCTCTATTAATAGACATATACAAAGCATCAGGCAGAATGTCTATAAATATAATTATAATAAAGGGGACTACATTACAATTAATAATGCTCTGATTGAATATGATTAGACACAATTATTTTCAGAATTACAAATTAATGAGTGCTGGGATTTATGAAAAGAGATTATTTATGAACTTGAATTACTGTATATCCCCAAAAGAAAGATTAGAAACAACAAAGGGACGGTACCTCTATGGCTTACCCCAAGAATGATGAGTCAAATAAAAAGAAAAGAAATGGCCTTTAAAAAATTTAAACAGTCTCAGACACAGGAGAATAAGAATAGATATAAGTATGAATTAAAGAAAATAAAATAACTTATTAAAAATGAAAGGTGTAAAACAGAATTTAAATTATCTGTCTCAAAGGGAAATACAAAGGCTTTCTATGCTTATGTCAATTCTAACAAGCATAGTACTCATACAATTAACTCTATTATAAATAGATAAATATAAATAAACCCTCAGAATGCAAAATATCACCTGCGGAAGGCAAAATTTCTCCCGCAAAATGGTGAAATTCACCTTTTGCTGGTGAAATTTTACCACTTTTCCAGTGACATTTTGTATTTCACAGGCAAAATTCTGGATTTCACACCCAGCAGAATATTTCACATAACAGGCGAATTTCGCTGAATATTTTGCACAGCGAAAATGCCAACTTTGTGGGAATTTCACTGGTGAAATATAATTTTGCAATACCTCTACTTCCAATGGAGGAGCTGAATAACCATGCAGCCCTGTATACACAGGAAGAGACCAAGGTACAACTTGGGATGAGTAAACCAGCTCTGCTGCACTTCTGAACCTCCCCAGACAGGACTGACTTGGCTCTCTTTGGGAAAACTGAGCCTTTTGGGGCTCGACCAAAGTTGCCAATTCATCCCAGTTCTGAAGTGTGGTCTGTTTTGGTCCAGTCATATTACAGGCAGCAGGCTGTAAGGCAGAGTACAGAAATAAAAAAAAAATAAAATTGTCCCCGATCTCTACCGAATACCCCCGCGAGACCCTGGACTGTCACATGACCAGCAAAGGCAAACACTCATGATACTGGGGCACTGAAGGGAGCCAACCAATCAGGGTCTTTTGTCTGTGAATGCTGCATGTTTTATTTATTCAGTTTTTGTTGACCAGGTAAGTGCACTAGACAAATCCTGCCTATTTTTAGGCACGACCCGGGGGAGGGGGATACAGATGAATGCCAACTAACCTTGAACCAGATTAAGCTGTTGGTGGAATTTTTAGTAAATGAGGGAAATTTGGCCAGGACACCAGGGAAATTCCCTTACTCTTTTCGATAAGTGCCATGGGATCTCTAACATCCACCTGAACTACCACCAATCCAGGCAGATGGGACCTCATTTTAACATCTCATCCAAAACCAGCACCTCAAAAGTGCAGTACCTCTCTCATGCTGCACTACAGTGTCAGTACTGGGATATTAACCCAAGTGCCAGATGTGGAAACTGAACCCACAGCCCTCTGATTTCCTGGCCTCAGAAGTGAGTGTGCTACCTACTGAGCCACTGACACTTTAGCCAATTCTGTGTGTCAGCAACCGCAGGGTATCCCCTAGGAAACAGTGTATTCAGCTCATTTGGAGCTTTGCATTCAAAGGAGATGGTTGTATTGTGGGGGCTCCAGTAAAAAAAATGAAACAAGTTAACAATGTTTATTTCTTAGAAAGAGAGAGAGAGAGAGGGGAAGTAGGGAGAGAGAGAGAGAGAGTGAGAGAGAGACCAACAAAGGTACTGCAAATGTTGCAGAGTACTTAATTACACATTAAAAAAAAAAAGAATATTTTTTTCTTCCTTAGTCAAAAGAGAGATGGAGGGAGACAGAGTGGGAGAGTAGAGAGAGACCAACAAATGCAACAGCAAATAGCAAAGTGCTGCAAAAGACATTGCAGAGTACTTAACTCCACAGTAAAAAAAAAAGAAACATTTTTCTTCCTTAGTCAGAGAGAGAGAGAGAGAGAGGAGGGACAAAGACAGTGAGAGATAGGGAGAGTAGAGAGAGACCAACAATTCAACAGCAGCAGAGTGCAGATGTTACAGAATACTTAACTCCACAGAAAAAAATGAAATATTTTTTCTTAGTCAGAGAGAGAAAGAGTAGAGATAGAGAGAGAAACCAATGAATTCAACAGCAGAAAACAGCAGAGTGCAGGCAACAGCAAAGTGCACACCATTTCTTTTTCCAAAATATATTTTTGTAAATCAATTTAAAAAAAAAGAAAGTTAGAACTAATAAGGGGAGAAGACAGGACAGGAAGACTCTGTCTGAAGGTCATAGTGCCTTAGTAATTTTGAGGGGGGCTTATTGTGCTGTACAGATTTTAAAGGGTGGTGTCGCTCATGTCTTAGACTCTGTGTTGCCCATCTCTGTGCATGAAGTTAGGTCATAGTGCCATAGATTCTGTGTTGTCCATCTCTGTGCCTGAGCTACTACTACATTTGTAGCCAAAGACATGGTCAGATATTTCTAAAGAGTTTCTCTCTGCTGCCCCTACTGTGAAACTGCAGAAAGAAGGAGATTTCTTTAGAAATAACACAGAAAGTTCAAGAAATATCTGACCATGTCTTTGGCTGTGACTATAGGTCATAGTGCCATAGACTCTGTGTTGCCCATCTCTGTGCCTGAACTACTACTAGGTCATAGTGCCTCACGTATTTTGAGAGGGGGATGTCATGTCTCCAAGTCTGTGTTGTCCATCTTTGTGACTGAACTACTACTAGATCAAATAGTGCCACATGTATTTTGAAAGGGTGTTCTCACGTCTCAAACTCTGTGTTGTCAGTCTCTGTAACTGAACTACTACTAGTTCATATAGTGCCACATGTATTTTGAGAGGTGGTGTCATGTATCAGACTCTGTGTTGCCCATCTCTGTGCCTGAACTACTACTAGGTTATAGTGCCTCATGTATATTAAGGTGGGGGTGTCACATCTCAGACACTGTGTTGCCCATCTCTGTGATTGAACTACAACTATGTCATATACTGCCACATGTATTTCCAGAGGGGGGTGTCATGTCTCAGACTTTGTGTTTTCCATCTCTGAATCTGAGCTAATACTACTAATTTTGTAATTAAATTGACCCCCTCAAAATGGATTCAGAATCAGACTCTGTTATGGAAATGGAACATGTGGCCAACATCAGCAGTATGGCTGAAATTTGTACATGCAACAATAAAAATGCTTCCCAAAAACAAATAAAAAAAAAGGAAATTCACTGCTGAAGATATAATTAATACAATTAATAACAATGATGCAATATAACCAGAAAAAGATGAAGCAACACAACCAGAAAAAGAAAATAATGTTGGTGAATCCTCTAATCAAAGTACTGTAGCACTGTCAGAATTGCCAGCAAAATCAGATAAAAGAAAAAAATGAAACAGGCAACCAAAATAGTTAGACCTAGGAAGTCAATGTTTAAGTAAAAGGCTTTGTCTAGTACCACTATATGTGGCACTCCATGATATGCCACTCATGCATAGCAGGGTCCTTCATAAGAAAGCAATGCACCTGATGAGGAAGAGGTTGTCAATGTACAAGAACAAGATCACAATTCATCACAGTTTTGCTCTTCCAAAGGGGATGAGTCAGAATGCGATACCGATGAGGTACAGGGCACCACCTGGGTTCCCTCACCCAAAAAGGAAAAAGACATACAACAAGCACCACCACTAGAAACAGCTAGTAATGGGAAAAAAAAAACAATAATCATGGTAACTCTTCTGGGGACAGCCTCAGTGTGCATGAATCAGGGTCAGAAACAACTGCCACCACAATTGTTGCAGTTTCTGGCATGACAACAAAACAGTCCACCTCGGTTGTGTGGAGCTATTTTCATATAAGTCCCCGAAATTAATGTTTTGCTATCTGCACCTTTTGTCATCAGGACGTTAGTAGAGGTAAAGTGAGGGGTCACATTGGGACAACATCACTAAAAGGCATTTGCAAAGAGCACATCCAATCATTCGGCTGGGCAGCAGTCCTGTTCAAAGGAAAAATATCTGTGAAGAAAATAATCCTACAGACAATAGTGATGGTGAAGAGACTGAGACACAGGGCACAAAAAAGAAACATGTTTAACGTCAATGACAAAAGTATTTGGACATGCTGCAGCTTTGCCACTGCAGTCCCATGGTTTTTGTCCCCTTGTACGAACTAAACAGCAGACCATTATGCAGTGCTTAAACACAAAACTGCCTACAGTAAATAACATCAAGTCACATTAAAAATTAATCAGGTAATAGCCATATTTATTGCCAAGGACCTGCAACCATTTTCTGTGATGGAGTATGATTGTTTTAGAGCCCTTCTTTTTGCATACTATTTTTATCCCTTGCCACCCAACCGCCCACTCCTTCGGGCAACCATTCCAGCCCACCGCTCTCCCATTCTGCCATCTGCTGTCCCCACTGTCTGACTAACCCAACATATCCCTTCATTAGAGGGGCTTCCCTTACCCCAGAGGGAAACTGGGAGGGGAGATCGAAGTGCCCGGAGGCACTTCCTTGCATCTGCGCCGGGTGATAAGAGTGCAGTTCTGGGGTTGTCCCGGCCTTGCAGCATGGAGGCGGGCTGCTGTCATCCAACTAGTTCGGGTGCCCATTTTCTGTGTTTACTGCCCTCCATACCCACCCTGTTTGGCCTGAGCTAAGTGGTGACCTGAGGCGGGAATGTGCAGGAGGCGTGTTGAGGCTTTACACTACCTTGCACAACCCCCAATCTGCCTCCAGCTGCTGAGGCCCATCTCACTCCTGGCACCTGGGCTCAGGGCATAAACATAGGTTTCCAGTGTGTTTAGCGAACCTCTATGCTCAACACCCCACAGATCAGGCTTCAGAGCCATTTTAAAATATTTTGCTCCACATTGCAACATACCAAGATATAAATATTTTGTGACTATGGCTGTTTCCAAATGTATGAATGTCTGTAAAGTAAAGTAAAATTGGCTCTTCAAGAGAGTGAATGTGGTTTTGTGCACCTGACCACAGACATGTGGATGAGTTCTCAAACCACTAATTATACATGCATCACAGCATATTGGGTGTATGATCATCTTCAAACACTACCACAAGCAGTAGTGTACAGGAAGGAAGAAAAAGAATGGCAGCTCTTTGCAATAGCATGTTTGGTGATCATCACACCACTGACAATATTTTGGAAGAGTTGCGCAACAAAATCTCAGAGTGGTCAGAGCCCCTGGGACTCAATACCAAATCCGTGGTTTCAGACAGTGGCACCAATATTGTTAATGCATTAAAATGAGGTGGTGTTATTCACAATCCATGCTTTGCACATTCATTAAATCTGTTAGTATGAGCTTTCCTTTCCAGTGACAACTGACAACAGTATAATAACACTAGTGGGAGCTGCAATGAAAATCTGTGGCCATTTTAGTCACTCTGTAAAATCATGTGGTATCTTGGCTGACCTCCAGAAAAAAAACAGCTTGCCAATACAGCAACTGAAACAAGATGTTCCAACAAAATGGAATGCAATCCTTTACATGTGTGAGAGACTTCTCACACAAAATAAGGTAGTCCATGATTATACCCGAAGCACAACATAGCAGATGGTGTTGTGCTGAATTCATTCCAGTGGGGCCTCATGAATCATCTTACATTGCTCTTGACTTCCTTTGAGGAAGCAACTCAACAGATTAGCAAAGAGAATGCCACTCTAAGTCTGGTTATTCCTATTACAAATTTTTTGAACACAGAACTCAGGAGGCTACATAGAGGTTTTGACCAAAAAGGAGACAAATCTGGTGTATCCCTTACGAACTGACTGATACAGCAATTCCAGAATTGCAGATGACTTCACAATATCATGACAGACAAAAATGTTCTTCTTTTATTTCTTCTTGACCCTCAGTTTAAGTTGCAATAATTGCCTCCTTCAGGTCTTGGTGACTCTTATCTTAAATGCAAAAACATGCTGATTTCAGCAATTGCACAGGAAAAGGAAGAAACTGTATTTGACAATACAAGCGAATCACGTGATATGGATGCTGCATCTGATGATGTAACAACAATTTGTGGTGACAGCAGTAATTTCCACTTAGTGCCACCATGTACACCTTCATCAAGATTGGGTAGTCCTGCACAAAGTCCTCTTTTTGCAGCCCTTGAAAAAGGCATGTCATTTTGAAAAGCACACAAATGTCTCTCACACTTTTCAGTCAAAACTCATAGAAACTGATAATTCAGATGTGTCTGTCATGGAGCTACCCTCTTTGTCTTTGTCTGATATTGTAAATGCCTGTTTACAAGAACCACTCATTAGTATTACTGATGATCCTTTTGCATACTGGTTGGAAAAGAAAAACATCTGGACTTCACTATCTACTTTTTCTATTAAACTTCTTAGTTGCCCTCCCGCTAGTATTTACTGTCAGTGTATATTTAGCACAGCTGGAAATGTTTTCTCTGATGGCCTCATAGGGCTTACTCCTGAAACTGTACAGCACCTTACCTTCCTAAAAGTCAATCTCAACAAATTCTCTTACCAGTTCAGTGAAGAGTGGCAAGAACATTAAAGCAATGATGACAAACAGCTGCAACAAGTGTCCCCTAATAAGGGTGCTTCCTTGATGATGTTTGAAGAAAATGGTGATGATATCATTTAATTTAATGATTTATTTCTTTGAATTCAGAGGACAAAGGTCAGCAACCAAAACAGAAAGATCAAGTAAAAAAAAACCTTCTTGTGATGTCACAGTATATATTACATCATATGTATAACTGTATGTGTTTTTCACATTCAATTTGAGAACCTAGGTGGAGTGTAATTTGTTTAGTCAGCAAGTTAAAAATACAAACAGGTACTGAACTCCTGGATGTCTGGGGTAGAGGGCGGGACCACTGGGGCAACAACAAGGACAAAACCTATGTGAACCCTGGCTGCAGTGAGTGCCAGCCCCTGCAGTCCTTGGGTCCCGCTCCGTGTGGATCACTGCTGGCTTGACAGGAGGAGCAGTGGCAGGGCTGGGGACTGGCAGGTGGGTCTCATTGCAGGAGAAGGTGGTGTTCGTGCAAAACAGCTGACTAAAAAAACAACAACAACAAAAAATGTATTTTTATACCATAGTTGACTTCGCACAGCTGCCATGAGTACAGGCCCCCACATTCCTCTGGTCCTGCACCATGTACACCCCCTGCCAGCTTGACGGGTGGAGCAGTGATGGGGCTAGAGATTTGCAGGTGGGCCTCATGGCAGGAGTAGGTGATGCTTGGGGCCAAACAGCTCTATACAAAAAGAAGAAAAACAAAATAGACCATAGCTGACTATAATTATTAGTTGTGGATGCTTGTAGAATATATCCAAAAACTGCAATGCTGAGTGGAGGGTGGGGGTGGGGGCAAGGACAACCAGATAAAAAGTAAGTTAGAAAATACAAGATATAATTAATAATTGGCCAATCATGTAGGAGTGTGTTGGATGGTTTGTGGCTCATGATGCTTGCTATAGCACCAAGTGGGCAAGCAAAATAATGATGGTACAAATAAAAAAAAAATAGGATCTCAAGTCAAAAGGGTGGGTGGGATGGCTGGGGCCCCATCACATGTACTGTTCATGCTGCCTGTCTGCCACCAAAATGCATTCCAGACTCAGTGAAGGTCTGCATTCTGCTGTGTTGTTCTACTTTTGAAATCATTGGTCTCTCTCTCTCTCTCTCTCTCTTTCTTTCTGATTAAAATTTGACACACTGTTTCCATTCACTGCAATGCCCCAAATGACCTGCATACACTGGGCTTAAATCATAAACATTTTTGAGACTAAGTCCCACACCACGATTCCAGTTGTTGACTAAAATTTCCACAGCTGCGGAGATTGTTATTCACATCTGTAGCAGCTACAGAAGATGTTACGGCTGGTCCCGACTAACATTTGTCTGCAGCTGTGGGGATTTCCATGGCAAAACCACTCGTAAGCTCCTGTAAATTGTGGAGCCAGTCGTAAACTGATTCCACTTTGGAGAATAACAGAGCTGTGAGAGAAATTGTGGTTCTACAAGTGGCAACTCACTTGAACTGAGTTTTTCACACAACTGTAGGATTTTCAAGAGTTTTGTGAATCCAGCCCACTGTTTCCAATGAATGTCATGTGGTGCTGACACACAGGATTGGCAGGAACAACAATTAATTTTATTGCTGTTGGCTGCTTTCTGACCTTGAAAAACTGCACAAAAATACAGATACAAATGTTTTTTTTTTAAAAAAGGTTACATTTTACTTTTCTTTAGCAGAGGAATCTATAAGAAAAATACAGATGCATTTGTCATACTCAAATGGACTAAAATAGGTCAAAATTCATCAGTGTTAATCAGAACATTTTGGAAAAAAATCAGAGTCAGAATCAGAAATAGGTCACAGCCGACCCACCCATACCTAGGTGCAACAACTGATTCTCGTGAGTCAGAGATACATCCAGAATTCTGTGGGATCCAGACCTCTGCCGGATAACTACCAAAACTACACCAAATGCCAAAACCACACCCCAAAACTATAGGGATCAGAAACAAGAAGAGGGGGGATAAAAATAATACAGGTGTAGCAAACATCACAAAACTAAGGCCACCCACCAGTTTGTGCCATCTCTCCTTGCTATTGAAGCTGAGCTGGAACCATTATCCCAGGAATAGGTAGGGGCATACATTCTTTTATTTTCGATAGGTTTGAGCCCCTATATATTCCTGTAGGAACTGCCTTGTCCTAATTGAGAAAACACTGCCCCTTTAAACTTTTGAGGGGGTTGCTATGCGCACTTTCTAGGACCAATTAACCATGCTCGCGCCCCACTTGTTTACAGCTCACAGTTTCCTGAAAAGGAAAGACAAGATAATTAATAACAAGTTCTTCTCAGAGCCAAAACAGCTGCTAATGTATTATCCTGATAACAGATATAAAATTAAGGGTGACATAGGTTGTAATTTTACTTGTTATATTAGTATAATATTCAAAATCTAGACTTACATCAGAATAACAGAAAAAAAGAAAATGCTAAAATAAAGCAGAAGATGCTGTGGTTTGCTCTGGACATACAGATCTGCATGTGAGATGATACATCTCTTCCCAGCTGTACGGGATAAATACAGACCCAACAAAGTATGCCTTTTCTGTTTGTACAGTTATTCGTAGCTTCTTCTTGATTCAAGTGACAACTTATGTCTCAATTGAATAATATGGCCTTTATAGTTTAGCTTTATTGCATTTTGCATGCTGGTTCCTGGTCGCCCATGACAACAGGCAATTTCTGATACAAACAGTTTATGAAGAAAACCAGTGCAAGCATATGGAAGAAGTGTGGCCTAGTGCTTAGAGCACAAGCTTAGGAACCAGGAGATCACAGGTTCAAACCCCACTAGAACTAAATGCTCATTGTACAACCTTGCACAATTTACTTAACCTTCTAGTGTTCCAGTCCACCCAGTTGTGGGAATGGGTCGAAACATGACCTCACTGAGTGAGGTGTTTGTATCCTAGCTGTTCTATCTTTTACAAATAAGCAAAAACACTCATGTGCATGTTACAGGTACCAAATGATTTATTTCAAAGAGCAGGCAGCAGCCCATCTTAGAGAGTGCCAGTGGTAGATTCACCCCATGTCACTTTCAGGAACAGATAGGTGAATACAGTACCCGGAGACCAGAAATATAGGCTAGTGTTAACCTGCAAGACCTGTATATGACAATAAAAAATGCCATCCACCAGCCATTACCATGATGTACTTTACAACAGCATGCTGTAGTTCTGCTGAAAGAATAGCACACAGAAGGAACCCTTTAAGAAACAATACACGTATGATTTCCACATCTCCCTAAAGGCTGTGCACACTTGAGCTACTCAGATGAAAAATTAGCAGGTATTTTGCTCATGCTAATTTTGTCCTGCACATATGGAAAAATTTCATCAGTAGGGTTCTGATCAGGATGATTCTAACCACTTTATGGGTTTAGACAGAAAGATTTTTTTCCTGCAAGAGGCTGTTTCCTGGCACAGATGGCAGATGCCAAAAAAAATCCAATTACTATCTAAATATTTAGCTGCTGTTTCATTTGATCTCATGTTTTGTTTAAGGTATTTTTGTGGTGCCTGTTCTTATAAGGTACTGACACTCAAGTGGCACAAAAACCCTGGAACAACATATCAGTTGGGAGATGAGGAAATAGCATGAACCAAGCAGGAAAGAGACCTTGGGGTTATTATCTGTGATGACCACAGGGTAGAGAAAATGTGTGACAAGGCAGGAGGTAAATCAAATAGGATGCTGGAATGCACAGGCAGGGGCATCACCAGCAGGAAAAAGGAGGTCATAATTTCATTATGCAAGACACTAGTGAGGCCCCACTTGGAGTACAATGTACAGTTCTGGAGACCTTACCTATGCAAGGACATAGGGTAGAGAAGCTTCAGAGGAGGGCAACACAGATAGTACAGGAATTGCATAACAAGTCATATGATGACAGGCTGAAGGATTTGGATATGTACTACCTGGAAGAGAGGAGGGAGAGAAGGGATATGATAAAGACATACAAGTACCTTACTGGGAGGAACAGGGTGCAGGAATATACTATTTTGCAGCAAAAAAGATGTTCCAGGACTAGATGGCATGGGTTGAAGTTGGAGGGAGGGTGATTCAGAGGAAATGTGAGGAAGAATTGCTTCACAGAAAGGGTGGTGGACAAGTAGAACACACTGCCAGAGAAAGTGGTAGGGGCTGAAACAATTGCAGGATTTAAAAACACATGGGATAGACGTAAGCAATTCTGGAGGTCAGGGGTAAGGGGCAACAGACTTCTAGAAAAACATAAAGGGAACTTACAAGCTCAAATGGGCAGACTGGGTGGGCCATAGGCCCTTATCTGCTGACAGTGTCTTTGTATCTATGTATCTATGTAAATGCCAACCACAGAGTCTCCATTGCAATAAAAAGTGATGAAGTTCCGTAGACCCTGATTAATTAGCTGTTACTTTAAAGTGCACCTGATGTTATTGATATCTTAATGAGTTTTAATCTGCATAGCATCTGAGCATTGAACATGTCTAATATGCGTACCATGAAGCATCAACAACTTTTACAATTCCCTTTTCAACACCAGTAGCAGTAGGTAAAATCTGAATACTACAGCTTCGTTTCACTACTGTAACTGATAGAAACATAGAAACATAGAATTTGACGGCAGATAAGGACCGCTTGGCCCACCCAGTCTGCCCATTTCCCTACCTAATGGATAAGCTGCAGATGCTAGTTAAATGTTGAGCAAGTAGAAAAGATCCTAGTTAACCAGCAGCCTACTTCTTTCTACCCCCACCCCCTAGAATTGCCTTATGACTGTCCCATGCATGCTTGGATTCAACCACTGTTTTTGACTCCACAACCTCCTCCAGAAGGCTGTTCCATGCATCCACAACCCTCTCTGTGAAAAAATACTTCCTTACATTACCTCTGAGCCGCCCCCCCATCTTCAAATTGTGCCCCCTTGTTCTTGCACACCACTTTTTGAAAGATGCTAACCTCTTGGACTTTGTTGATTCCCTTGAGGTACTTGAACGTTTCTATCATGTCCTCCCCTCTCCCTCCTTTCCTCGAGGCTATACATATTAAGCTCCTTTAGTCTCTCTTCATAGGTCTTCTGGTGCAGACCCTGCACCATTTTTGTTGCCCTCCTCTGAACAGCTTCCATCTTGTCTATATTCTTGCGGAGATTGGGTCTCCAGAACTGCACACAGTACTCCAGATGGGGTCTCACCAGCTGTCTGTACAGAGGGATAACAACTTCCTGTTTTCTACTGGTGATGCCTCTTCCTATGCATCCCAGTATCCCCCCAACCCTCCTTACTGCCCTCTCACATTGCTTGCCCACCTTTAAGTCATCTGATATGACTATCCCCAGGTCCCTTTCCATTTTTGTTGTTGTTAGTATCTCACCCTCCATTGTGTACTCTTCCCCTGGGTTTTTGTTTCCCAAGTGCATTACCTTGCACTTCTTAGCATTGAATCTAAGCTGCCATACATTTGACCATTCTTCTAACCTTGCCATGTCCCTTCTCATCTTTTCCTTCCCACCTTGAGCATCAACTCTGTTGCAGATCTTTGTGTCATCTGCAAAGAGACATACTTTTCCTTCCAGTCCCTCTGCAATGTCGCTTATAAAGACATTGAAGAGGACCTGTCCTAATACTGAACCCTGCGGTACCCCACTAGTAACCCCCCTTTCTTCAGAGTGGACTCCATTTGCTATTACCCTCTGTGTCCTATTCTCTAGCCAATTCTTTACCCAGGCTATCATCTTGGGACCCAGTCCTAGGCTGGCTAACTTGTATATTAATCTTTTGTGTGGGACTGAGTCAAATGCCTTGCTAAAGTCTAGGTAGGCCATGTCCACAGCCCCTCCCTGATCTACTACTTTGGTCACTCAGTCAAAGAAATCTATTAGATTCATCTGGCATGACCTTCCTGCTGTGAATCCATGCTGCCTTGGGTCCTGTGCCACTCTGGCCTGAAGGTTCTCGACAATTCTTTCCTTCAGAAGTGTTTCCATCATTTTCCCTATCACTGAGGTTAAACTAACAGCTCTGTAGTTTCCTGCTTCTGCCCTGCTCCCACTTTTGTGAAGGGGAAACACATCTGCCCTCCTCCAGTCCTCAGGTACCACCCCATACTCCCATGATTTGTTAAAGAAGGTAGTCAGGGGTGTCTCTAGTTCTACCCTTAGTTCTTTTAGAATTCTGATATGAATCCCATCAGGCCCCATTGCTTTGTCCACCTTCAGTTTTAAGAGTTCTTTCAGAACCATTTCTTCTGTAAATGGGCTGGTATCAACTTCTGTATCCAGAGTGTCTTGTTTGTTTTAGGTAACTCCCCCTCTTCATTTGTAAATACTGAGCAAAAATATTTGTTTAGTATCTCTGCCTTTTTAACGTCACCCTCTGCCCACTCCCTCCCCTTTGTTAAGCTTCACTATCCCTCCCTTAGTCTTCCTTCACTCCCTGATGTACCTAAAAAAGGTTTTATCCCCCTTCTTAACTGAGTTGGCTATCTTTTCCTCAGTTTGGGCCTTTGCTGTTCTGACTGTCTTCCCAGCTTCCTTTTGCTTTAACTGATAAAATTCTCTGTCCTGCTCCTTTTGTGATTCTTTGTACTTTCTGAATGCTTTCTTTTTCTCTTGAACCTTCACTGCCACCTCCTTTGAGAACCATAGTGGTTTCTTACATCGTTTTGTTTTGTTTATTTGCTTCACACAAAGGCTTGTTACCTCTGTGATGGCAGTTTTTATTATTCCCCATTGTTCTTCCACCCCTCCTTCCTGCCCATTTGCTAGTGCATTCCTTAGGCACTCACCCATTTTGGCAAAGTCAGCCCTCCTGAAGTCCAGCACTTTTGCCTTTGTATGGCTTGACTCTATTGCTGTATTTATTGTGAACCATACTGTTCGATGGTCTCTAGTTTCCAGATGGCTAACCACTTCAACATCTGTGATCCTTTCTCCATCTCTATTTGAGAGAACCAGGTCTAAGATTGCTCCCTCTCAAGTGGGTTCCAATACTAGTTGTCTAAGACATGACCCCTGTAGGGTATCTAGAATAACCCCACTCTTAGAAGTGGCTGCTGCAACTGCTCTTCAGTTAACATCTGGCATATTCAGATCACCGATCAGCAATATCTCCCCTTTATCTGCCATTCTAAGTATACTTTCTATCATTTCCTTGTCCATTTCCTCCCCCTGGGGGGGGGGGGCGCTGTATACAAACCCTGTGCGGATTGTGGTGCCATTGCCTGCCTCCAAATTGACCCACACTGCTTCTTCTCCTCCCTGTTTACCCTTTTGTTCTGTTGCTTTGATTCCTTCCCTTATGTAGAGAGCTACTCCTCCTCCTCTTTTACTCTCCCCGTCCCTCCTGTAGATAGTGTATCCTGGTATGTTTATGTCCCAGTCATGGTTCTGTGTGTACCATGTTTCTGTGATTGCCACGATATCCAAATGTTCCTCCATCAAGGCCACTAATTCAGGAAGCTTGTTATCCAGACTATGGGCATTGGTACTCATTGATCTCCATTTTGTGATGGCTTTACCTTCTGTAGCAGCATCCCCTACTGACCTTTCTACCTTGGCCTTTTTCTCATTTAGTACCCTGTTTTGTAGGGGGAGGCTGGGATTTTCCTGCTGCTTATCAGTGCCTCCCCCCTTGACTAGTTTAAAAGCTTACCAATGAAGCATTTAAACCGATTGCC
The DNA here is from genome assembly GCA_016271365.2 of Neoceratodus forsteri. Lineage (NCBI taxonomy): Eukaryota > Metazoa > Chordata > Ceratodontiformes > Ceratodontidae > Neoceratodus > Neoceratodus forsteri. Next base: position 801,852,212 of record CM057459.1, on the reverse strand, counting down.
CAAAGACTTGTTCCTTCCTGGACAGATGCAGACCATCCTTCCAGTATAGGCTGGTGTCCTCCAGGTGGAACCCCAGTCCCCAATGAAGTCAAACCCCTGTGCTCCACACCATTTTTTCAACCATTTGTTAAACTGCATGGTGCAAAGTACCCTCGCCTCACCCATGCCACTGACAGGCAGCACCTCTGAGAAGGATACTGTGTGTGCTACTTGTTTTAGGCCCCTCCTCAACTCTACAAAGTCCTTCTGCACTGCTCTAGTCTCATGATGAGCCAAGTCATTTGTCCCTAGGTGGACAATGACATCCAGCTCAGACTCCCGTGCAACTGTTCTAGTGATCCTAAGAATGCACTTCCTATCCCTCCAAGTCATGGCACCAGGCAGGCACCTTACTTCAGTTTTCCCTACTCCCCCTAGTTCTATTCCCTTAATAATTGAGTCCCCCACCAGAAGCTGCTTCCTTTCCCTGTGGTGCCCTCTGCCTCCTTCCTGAGGGCCTCCCTTGTGACAGTTGTCTGCGACCTCCTTAGTCTCCTCTGTAGGTGCATCCATAGGGGAACTACGCTCCCCCAGAATAGTGCATGGATTGTGGAATGGAACAACTGACTGGGTGTGCCTCTGTTCCACCACCCTTACCCTCCCTGAGCCCACTGTGGTCCAACTGCTGTGCTTTCTTCGCAACCTCTGAGGTAGTGGTGGTGGCTCTGGTGTTCTCTGGATGGGGGAGGTTCCCTTACTACTGTCCAGTGCGGCCTGAAGACGGGCAACTTCCTCCTTCAGGGCAGATAGTTGTCTGCAAACAGGGCAGCATCGCAGCCTCTAGAAAGACTCCTGGAAGACTGCTGCCTCACAGCCATTACATTGCCCTACTCCCCACATGTCTGTATACCTTGTTTAGTTGTTTTTTTTGTGTGTGTGTGTGATTGGTTTGTTATACATAAATATATGTATTATATAATGTGTATGCTTATATTGTCAGTGCAGTGTGCTAGAGAGGATATGACAGTGATATGCACCTTGCCCTCTTGAAGAAATGATGTCAGAACCCCAGGTATAAAGGAGCTATGTCCAGGGTGGGTGGGTGGGGTGAGGGAGGGAAGGGTTTGGGCCTAAACTGTGCCCTTACGAAACAATCAGCTAAAAGCTCTGACCTACCACTGCGATGAGTGCCTTCCTGTCAGCAAGATGCCCTACACAACAATTTGACTGAGAAAATACCCTGCTAATCAAAAAGAGAAAAATCCAAACATCCAAGTCAGACACCGATAAAGCTCCCCAGCCCCAAAACAGCCTGGTGACTTGTGCTCTGAAAGCAGTCAGCCCCAAAACATGTCAGCTGTGTACAAGGACAGACACAGTAAACAGTATACAGTCCCTGTGGGTTTAAACTCTTCCTGCACTGAAAATCTTAGCAATTGTAACAAAAGTAAAGCAAGGTCCACCTCCCTCTGTTGATTGAAAGACTGCCTTTTCCGATACTGGTTACTGGTTAGACTGGTTTAACTGGACAAATGAAGGCTATTACAGCCCACCAAGATTGTCCCCCACAACAGTAGGTCAGTCATCTTCCTCATTTGTTAAGCAATTATCCAAATTGTTTTTAAAGGTTTTAGATGTTTTTGAATTTACTATAAATTCAGGAAGCTGATTCCACTTCTGTGGTACCCTAACATTGAAGAAATTATCTCTTTTATTAGTATTAACCCTTTCAACAATTAATTGTTTATTATGTAGTCTGCCGACTATACTTTTTATGCATGTGTTAATCCACAAAGTTTCATTTGTAATGGACATTTTAATATATTAAATAAAAATAGCAAATCACCTTTTAATCGTCTTTGTTTTAAGGAGTGTAAACCTGTTTTATTTAAACGTGAGTTATATGAATCATTTTTAAGTCTAGGAATCATCTTTATTAATCTTCTCTGTACTTTCTCCAGTCTATAAATGTCCCTTTTGAGGTATGGACTCCAATAAGGGGATCCATAATCCAAATATGGTCTAATATATGATCTATATAAGGTGACTAAACATTGTTCCGATTTATTGACAAATGTTTTTTAATCTGTTTTAACAACACATTAGCTGAATTTGCAACTCTATTACAATGGGAATCTGCTGATAATTTATAATTTATTAAAATCCCCAGATCTCTTTCACATTCGGAGTATTTGATTTGTTTGTTATTTAACCAATATGTATTTTTGGGGTTTCTATTCCCAACATGCAAAACTGCACACTTGTCTGTATTAAATTCCATAAGGTTACTTTTTGCCCACTGTTCTATAGTTTCTAAGTCTTTCTGAAGAGTATTCTCATTTAGGGGGGTATCCACTTTCCCTTCTAGCTTAGTATCATCAGCGAATTTAGCAATGAAATTACTAGAAGTTATATTTAAATCACTGATAAATAAATTGAACAATGTTGGACCCAAGACCGAGCCCTGGGGCACACCACTAGTCACTGATAGTGGATCTGATAAAAAATTGTTGACCCTGACCATCTGAGTTCATCCATGTAACCACTGGGATACCCATTTTATTATATAGGCTGAAAATCCAAATTTACACATTTTCTCAATGAGTAAAGAATGGGGCACTTTATCAAAGGCCTTGCTGTAATCCAAAAGTATAACATCAGATGGAATATGGTTATCCAGACACCTACTAATGTTATTATAAAAGGAAATAAGATTAGTGGTACAAGAGAATCCAGTTTTAAAGCCATGCTGCATGGAATCATGTACCCCTAATGTCTGGATTTCAGAGTCAATATGAATTTTAACAATTCTTTCCAAGGTCTTGCCAATTATTGCTGTAAGACTTATTGGTCTGTAATTTTGAACCATTGTTTTATTACCGTTTTTAATATCGGAACCACAATTGCTGTACGCCAATCATTTGGTATATTGCCTTCAGCCAGTGACTTATTAAATAATAAAGTTAGGGGACCAGTGACCGAGTTTATAGTTTCTTTCAGAAACCAAGCATTTATGTTATCTGGTCCTGAGCTAGTAGATTTTTTAGTTTATGAAGAATATTTTTTACTTCTTGCTCATAAATTATTGGATGTAGTGGGGTTTGGTTGCACCTAGGTGAGTAAGTATCTTTATGTATCTTTATCATAAAAGACCAAAGAAAAGTATTGATTAAATATATTTGCAATTTTTTGTTCATCATTAACATATTTCCCTTTAACTGTTATAGGACCTATTTTTCTAAAGTCACCTTTTTTACTATTAATATAAGAATAAAGTGATTTTTTGTTTGATTCTGAATGAGCCAAGGTCAATTCTAATTTATTTTTAGCTATCCTAATTAGTTTTTTTAAATGATTTACTGAGTTTTTATATCTAACCTTAGAATCTTGAGTACCCTTCTTTTTAATTTTCTAAAGAGACGCTCTTTTAGCTTTATTTGTCTATGTATATCTTTATTGAACCATATCAGAATTTTACCCTTTTTATTGTATTTAGATTTTAAGGGGACATAAGTACTTTCAATCCTGTTTATACTGTATTTAAATAAGTCCCAGGCTTGGGTTATATTTTTATTTAAAAACATACTTTTCCAATTAATTTGATTGATTAAAGTATTAATTTGTTTAAAGTTGGCTTTATTGTAGTTCTTTAATAATATACCAAAGCTATTTTACTTTTGGTAATACTTATGTTGATACTACTGCCCTATGATCGCTATTACCAATAGGACAGTAATATCTATATCAGTTACTAAATTTCCTGAATAAGTAATAACTAAATCCAGTATATTTTTACCCCTAGTGGGGTCATTTACTAATTGCTCAAGGCCTAAGTCAATACATAAATCTGCTAACATCTTTTCCTGTGAGGTCACCCCAGTAAATATTTCCCAGTTAATACCAGGCATATTAAAATCTCCCATGATAATAGTGTCATTATTATCTATTATGTCAGATATTTGATTAACTCATTTTTATAATCAGAATCAGATGAAGGGGGTCTATAACAGACTCCTATAACTAATTTGGACATACCTTTAAACTGCAGCTGAACCGACAATGATTCAATACTAGAGTTGTTTATCATTTCCGACGAAACAATATCATTGTGTACAAATAAACAAACCCCTCCACCACTTCTATTTTGTCTGTCTCTATGATACAGCCTATATTCAGGGATGTTCTTGATCCAATTTGATGACGAGTCCCACCAAGTTTCATTTATAGCAATTATAAAAATATCCAACAATTTACATTTACATTCCAATTCAGACAAACTTAAATGATTCAGAGATCTAGCGTTAAAACTAAGGACTTTAGAATATTTGGCTACCGATTGTTTAATATTTATATTTGTCCTTTTTAGAGAATTTAGATCATTCTAATTCTCCCCCACATAATCTAGTTTAAATTATTTATCTCTGTTGCAATTTTTCTGCCAAATAATGTATTTCCCCTTCTACTCAAATGGAGTCCGTCCCAACAGAAAAGAGAATCATTTCCATAAAAGTCTTCCCAATGCTGAATGCATTTAATCCTCTGCTTTAGGCATCATAGTCTTAACCAGTTGTTTGTTTTTTTGATTTTATTAATAACGGCATAAGTTGCCCTAGGTACTGGTAGTATCTCTGAGAAACAGACAGTACAGCCCCTCTCAATGAGAAGATTATTTAGTGCTGCATAGCTTTCTTCCAGTTTATTATTCTCAGATTGACACACATCATTAACCCCTACATGGATAATTACTAGTGGATTAGGTCCTGCCTGGGATAGTATAGGGTTTAACATATTGGTGATGTCAGCTATTTTAGCACCTCTATAACTTAAGCAAGTTCTGTTAGCTTTATCAGGATTACAGATTTCTCTATCAATATGTTTAATCATGGAATCTCCCAGTACAAAAATTTGTCTTGATGTTTGACTCATTGGCACTGAGGGGTTTGTGTCCATTGAATTTGTAACTTCCATATTTATTAATTGATTCTCTGGTAGCTGGTTTAATTTAGGAACGGAACTCAATGGGTTATCAAAGATTATTAATGGATCCTGACTGCTATGGTCAATGATTATTCCATCAGTCCCTAAACAAGAAGCATCAGAAAATGAAGGTAAATGTGGTGTATTAGTTTCCGTGTCATCAGATAATATCTGAAACCTGTTTTTAATTGGAATTTCAAACTTGTTTGCCTTTCGTCCTTTTTCAATTACTGTACCTGTAGTTACTGTCACCCAATCATTATCTTCTGTATCCTCTTCCCTTACCCTTTTCCTGTTGACATCATCATTTTTTTCTGTTGTGGTAATTAATGGCACTAAAGGTTGTTGTAACAAGTTTAAGTCTTGATTAATAATACTTAAAGGCTCAGTATTCAGTGTGGGGACACATACATTTTGGTTCAATTCATAATGTGGTCTCAACATATCAGCCTGACTATTTTCTAGTGTAATTAATCTTTCCCCAAAGGAACTTAATTCTTCTTTCATTGCTTTATTTACTGTACATTTTTCACAATGATAAATATTTACCACGTTAGGTAGTGAATCCACTAATTTGTACATAAAACATATTTGACATTTGAGTCCAATTTCCCCCTCAGTAGTCCTGATAGTATGGTTTACCTGGTCATTAGATTCCATATTAATATATGAAATTTAGACTATCAGCACAGTAATATTCCAGATATTTATAAAGTACACTGGTTTATATAAGATTTGGAGGGAAAAATCAGATTACCACAGATAATTGCTGAGCCACTGAACACGCTAAACGCGCGTTCCTTATTTCACCCTTCAGTTAGAAGTATCCTCCACCTGAAGAATATTAACTTTCCTAAGGAATATGCTTCAAACCAAAGACAATTGTAAATTGTAAGGTTCACCTCCCTCTGTTGTGAGCACAACTCGCTTTCTTGCAAATCTTAAGTCCAGTGTTGCAGCTTTCAGCCAGAGGCAGATTCACCTGAAGAATATTAGGTTATCTGATGAGCCTGCTAAAATTAGTACTGTTATCAAGGTCTGTAAGATTCTTCCTGAGCTATTGGCTGATAAGTAGCTGTGATATAAGCACTTCCTGACACAGTCTGGCCTGGCCTTTTAAGGCACACAGAGATAAACAAAAGAAAAACCTGTTTCCACCCCCTAGGCACTGTCTGGGTCCAATACACAGCCTGTAACCTGCTTTCAATTCAGGACTTATGACAAATTCTTAGCCCAGTGAATAACTCACAGTATTACATATATTACAATGCAAACAGTCAATCACTAACTCCAATCAAGTCAGCTGTGCACAGTAAACAGTATGCAGTCCCTGTGGGTTTAAACTCTTCCTGCACTGAAAATCTTAACAATTGTAACAAAAGTAAAGCAAGGCCCAACTCCCTCTGTTGATTGAAAGACTGCCTTTTCTGATAATTCTAAGTTTCTTTTTTCACCCTTCAGTTAGAAGTATCCTCCACCTGAAGAATATTAACTTTCCTAAGGAATCTGCTTCAAACCAAAGACAATTGTAAATTGTAAGGTTCACCTCCCTCTGTTGTGAGCACAACTCTCTTTCTTGCAAATCTTAAGTCCAGTGTTGCAGCTTCCAGCCAGAGGTAGCTTCACCTGAAGAATCAGTATTGATGATATTCAGTCTCTGCCCGCTAACTGAGAATAGTTGGCATTCTCTGCTTAATGAATTAGACTCAGTCACCTATTTACAGGCAAGCGAGGCAATGTACCAACAGCACACCATTCCCACTGATACTAGAGTGTTTGAGGGGGCTGCTAGACAGAAATACAGTCAGGACCATGAAGAGGGAGAGGGCTGTTAGATGGAAATATGATTGGGACAGGGGAGAGGGAGGGGGCTGAGACTCCAATATAATTAGGAATGGGGAGAGGAAAGGGGCCATTAGAGATGGCAACATGATTGGGACCAGGGAGACATAGGAGCTACCAGAGATGCCAACACAATTGGGACCTGGTAGGAGAAGGGGGCACAAGAAACACTGACATAACTGGGACTGAAGAGAAGGAGGGGTTCGCTAGATGCCTCGGATTTAGGATAGTTGGAGGGTATCAATAGAGATGTCAACACAATTGAGACAGGGGATAGGGAGGGGTGACCAGAGATGCCAGCACAATAAGGACTGGCTAGAGGGAGGAGGCACTAGAAACACTGATCCAATTGGGAATTAGAGAATCTGACATGACTGGGATTGAAGTGAGGGAAAGTGCCACCAGAGAGGGGAACACAATCGGGACTGGGGAGAGGGAGGAGGCACTAGAAACACTGATCCAATTGGCAACAAGAAACACTGACATGGCTGTGATTGGGGAGAGGAAAAGTGCCACCAGAGATGGGAACACAATTGGGACCTGAGAGAGGGAGAGGGTGCTTGAAACACTGACACAATTGGGACCATGGAGAGGGAGGGGTATGCTAGATGTCAGGGATTGAAGACTGAGACAGGAGGCTGGCTAGAGATGCTGACATGATCTGAACAGAGAGAGGGAAGGGTTAAGTAGATGCTGACACAGTTGGTATCAAGGAGAGGGAGGGGGACACTAGGAATATGAGGCTCAGATATGATTGGGACCAGAGAGAGGGAAAGGGGTCACTAGATGCCAGGAACTAAAGACTGGGGGAGGAGGCCACTAGACAAAAGGGACTGACGATCAGACTAGGAAGAGGGAGGGTGGATACCAGGAGGAATTTGTCACACCCCAGTCCTATGTATACAGGCAGTCAATTGCTTTTAACTCCTTCTCTCATCAGTTAGGCTAATTAGCAGTGCCCCCCCCCACACCATGGCACCACAGGGCATGTTCTCGCTGCCTGCTTATTAACAAAGTGAAAAAACTAACAAAAAAAAATACATTGCTCATCATCTTCCAATTTCCAGTACTGGGGTGTAGGACAGAGTGCCACTGAGCACACCTTCATTGTTTGGGAGGGGGAGCAGGATGGTGTGCCACTAAGTACAGTTCTGAAGGAGGGGGAGTGAGATGGATTGCCACTGACAAGGTTCTGTTGCTGGAGAAGGGGGGACAGGGCCAGAATGGGCTGCTGCCAAGTGCAGTTCTGTTGCTAGGTGAGGGGGAGTAGGACTGGAACGGAGTGCCACCAAGCGCAGCTCTGTTGCTGCAGGAAGGGGAGCTGGATGGAGAGAATGAACAGCTGAAAAATATTGAATTATGACAAGTATATCTGACAGGAGAAAGAAGAAGTGGAGGAGGGCAGAAACATTGACACACTGAAAAAATATCACACGCATCTCATGGAGAGAGAGAGAGAGAAGGAGAGTGAGAGAGAATGAGAGTGCATGGATTCATGCATACTCATGCTCTTCAACTCCACCGTGAGAGCAAACATTATGTGATTTATTTGGTATCAGGTCACGCCCTACCAGATCCCATACATTCTCTCCTCTGTTAGCAATGCATCAGCACAGCTTTTGTTATTCGGCAGTAAAAATGAAGAAAGAGAGTAGGCAGTGCTTCCACCATCATTAACAGCCATGCAAAACAACATTCAACCTGTGTTAAAAATAATAATTACCCTGAATTTAACCCATGCGAAGAATATAATTGTAACCTAAAAGGCACATGAGCCCCAGAAAAACTAGGGCTATATGGTGACTGAAATACTGTACAGCATATTGTTCCCAGTCATTAGTGTCAGTAAAGCCTTGCAAAACAAAACATGAGGAATGTGCAGCTGAACTATCCATCCTGGGAGTGGGGGTCAAAATGGATGATCAACTGGCCCAACCTCACACATATCCAGAGGAACAATCCAGGTGGGGAATGCTACACAATAATCCAGCTGTCTGAATCATAGTTACTGGATGACAAGATGCCATCAAAATAATGTGCTTTACTAATGATGGCCAAAGCTCATACTGTATAATGGAAGGGTCTATAAATCTGAGGCCACCATAACAATTGATGGCTAGAGGCAGAATCACCAACTTCCCTTTGTGAGAGATGATTGTGCCAGGAGTGTAAGGGATGGGTGGCACACAAACAGATAAAGCATAGTGTATCTAAAAGTTAACGGGGGTGCCTTCTGATGCCCACCACCATGAACCTGGCTTGTTAACATTAGGGATTTATCCTACTCCTGTTCCACAGGAGGAGCAGGTGTGACATCAGAGAGCATAAACTGACCATGCAAGGAGGTAGTTGATGGGGGGACACAGGTGGAACAACATCTGTCCCCCTCCCAGACCTGACAGAAGCTTCAAAGATGCTGCCTGAATTTGTTTTAGCCAGTACTCCTCAGGCGGTGCAAAACCAACAGCACTCCATCATTAGAGACAACACCCCCTGCCCACAAATGCAGAGAATCCCTTTAAGTGACAAAAGTAGTTAAAATGAGAGTTATAAAGTTAATGGTAAAGTTCAAGTGTCCAACTTGTCCCTCTTGAAGGCCTTCAGTTGTTCAGCAATACCGGCCATAGTGCTTTTGGTGTGTTGTCTGTGATTCTGCTGGGTGCTTGTCATTTGCGAAGTAGAGTGCTGCACTGTGTCAGCTGGCACTCTGATCTCTCCAGCCTTGACAACCCCCTGCTGATTAGCTGGGTGATCACTTCCACTGTTGTGTTAAAGGAGAACTGACCATCTGGGAATTGTGCCACCAATCTAGCTGGGTAGGGAGCCATAAATTGGATTTGGTTTCGACACAACACCTGAAGCACTGAAATGTAATGACTTCTTTTCTTCATCACCACCAGTGAGAAATCATTATCCAAAAATATTCATTTTACAATGGCTCCAAAAATACTGGTTCCTGATTGGCTGGCTGGCATGATTTACAATGTGTAAATCCTGCAGTCACCCAACAGGAAAAAGTGCCAGTCAGTGACCCCCAAAAATCAAAACAAAAAGCTGCCATATTGGACCCCACATAAGGGTTGGTGAAAATGGGGAACAACAAAACTGGACCGCAACTTCCCCCAAAAAAGGTCTCAAATCATTTTCTGTACCATGATACCTGATCTTTAACACTATCTACTGAACACTGAAATGCCATCTCTGTGTCATTTTTAAAGTTGCTGCTTCTTCTGAACCTCACTCACGCTGTCACTGTGCCTAGAAGCATCTCGCAGTCCACTCCCACGATCATACCTGCAGTCCGGGCTCCAGTTAAAATGAATTCCAGAAGTGACCTGAGGAACACCCGCCCAAAGTTCATCATGGATCCCACATTACTTTACTGTAGAACTTAAACTAGAAATAAAATAAAATTAGTATAGCCAAAAAATGCCAGTCCTCCATTCTGCAGCACGGGACTTGCACACAGACTCCCTCTCACTCTTACAGCCTCACTGATCCCAAAACTCACCCTGAAGTGCCGTATTCTAACATCAGCTATCTCCTGCTTCAACTCCATTAATGCTGTAGAATAAGAGCATCTATGAAGCAACACAAGAAATGTATGTATGTACCCATTAGATTTAGAAAAACCTCCCTCCCTTCCTGCCAAATGGGAGTCACTCATACAGACATCGCCGTTCACTGGACACACTCTCACCTCAGCTCCATCTCCCTAGCAACACAAAACTATTTTTCTTGTAGAACAACACATCCCATAGAAATAATTTTAAATACTAAAAAAACCCTTTCTTTCTTTATTTTCTACCCCCCACCCCCAACCCCAAAAAAGGGTGACATTGAATAATCACAATATTCCACTTGAGGATGTGGGTGATGCCAAGATTTTCCCACTTCTGGTGTGGTTTACTCACTTGGTCTGCAGCCTTATAACCTATCCACAACAGTCGTGGGTAAATGCTGGCATCACCCACACCCTCTCATGGTATATTGCTTAACTGAATGCCATAACACTTTTTTGTTGTCACATTTTTTGCAATACCTTGTCTTTTACCACAAAGTTGAGAAACTGGAAGTGTGAAATATGTATGAGTTTTTTCATGAGTTGGAGGGACAGAGTAGAGGAGGTGGGGGAACTGAGTTAGTAGGCAGATGGAAGGAAATAAATTGCATTCACAACTTTGTTGAAATCATGTGGATTAAGGTGGTGGGGGCCTGGCGGGGGATCAAGTTGGGGGAGATACATTTGAACTATGCAACATGCTTGGAGGGGGTTGGATGTCTATAACAAAGAAGGTGGGGGAGTCTTTCTTTTTTAAGAGAAAGCCCAAAATACGTGAGATCTCAAATAGTACTTTCCATTCAAACTACTATTTCACTGGCAAAAACTATGCATAGTGGCACTAGACTGCACCTTTGGTGGTGAAGTCTCACTATGTCTAGACTTTTTCTGTTGAAGTAGGCACTTTGCCAGGTAAAGAATTATGAAAATGTACATTTCACACAGTGCAATATCCGGAAACTTCACAAAGAATCTCATGAAGTGGGGTGCCCTAACTTTCTACACCTCTTGTTCAAATGTTAAGGATGTATAAGTTACAATTTACAGTGCTTTTGGTTTCCCTGGAGTGAACATTTTATAGGGATTAGAAGTTTTCTGTCAAATGACTGGAGGCTTAAACAATTTAAACTGCAGCACTGTGTGTTACTATGCATAAGCACTTGTGTAACCCTGTTTTGGTTACAAGTGTGTTGATGCATATTGAAACATGTCAAACTGAACTGACAGGAGAAAACCACATTGACATGGCTCCAAGTCTATCAAAAAAAAAGGAAAATTAGAAAATGGATTAGGAAAATTTTCTACTGTGCAGAATTATAGTGAGCATATCATAGTATCATATTATCATAGTAAAAGCCAGCAGAATAGGCCCCATGGTCTATCATGTCTGCTCAGAAGCTAGCCCCCTACTGGGAGCTCGCTCCTCCAAATATCCCCAATATATCTCATACCAACAATAAGGTTTCTACATTACTTCATTTTAAAGTTATGAGCTATTTCATAACTCTAATTTTACTCTCTGTTCAAAAAAACTAGTTTCAGTGATAAGCCAATGACGCTGTCATAACCAGAACTCAAAGCCTAAGTCTTCCCTATCAGCAACCTCATAGGACATATTTCTCCAAAACGGAAGAAACTGTAGCTGAAGTAATCATGAAAAACACTGGCATATTGTTAGCTGCAGTGCTTGCATTTCCAGAATGTTCAGGTGCATGGTACTATACATCAGATCATGTCAGGAGGTGTTTTTAGAATGCAGTGCTGTGTCAAGGTGTTACACAATTTTAAAATATTTGTGTGGGGGTGGGGACATGAAATATTGGAATGTGGCAGGGTTGCCCCATCTTAAAATGTGGTGGGAAAAACTCACAGAATATGACAAGAACACACATCAATGAATTTGGTGGGGATCGGCAATTTTGGAATATAGTAGGGATGCAACAAGACACACCATTTTATTCAGAAATTGCTTGTCCCTGCCACATTCCAGAATTATACACACCCACCATATTTCAAAACTGTGCATCACATCCCCACCAAATTCAGACATTGTGTGTCACAGCAAAATTCTAAAATTATGCATCCAGCCACATTCTAAAATTGTACATCCTCACATTCCAAAACTGTGGATCACCACCACATTCTGAAACTGTGCATCACTACCACATTCCATAATTGTGCATCACAGCCACATTTTGGAATTCTGCATCACCACCACATTCTAGAATTGTGTGTCACCTCCACATTCAAAAACTGCATCACCACCACATTCCAAAACTGTGCATCACCACCAATTTCAAATTTGTGCATCACTGCCACATTCTGAAATTGTGCATCACCACCACATTCTGAAACAATGCATCATCCCCACATTCTGAAACTGTGCATCACTGCCACATTCCAAAATTGTGCATCACTGCCATGTTCTGAAATTGTATGTCACTGTTACATTCTGAAATTGTGCATCACTGCCACATTCTGAAACAATGCATCATCACCACATTCTGAAACTGTGCATCACTGCCACATTCCAAAATTGTGCATCACTGCCACATTCTGAAATTGTAAGTCACCACCATATTCTGAAACTGTGTGTCATCACATTCCGAAAGTGTGCTCCACCACCACATTCTAAAATTGTGCATCATAGCCACATTTTGAAATTGTGTGTTACTGCCACATTCCGTAACTGTGCATCACCACCACATTCCAAATTGTGTGTCCCTGCCACATTCTGAAATTGTGCATCATGGCCACATTCCAAAATTGTGTGTCATCACCACATTCTGAAAGTGTGCATCATCACCACATTATAAAACTGTACCTTCCTGCCACATTCCAAAACTGTGTGTAAACTTTCACATTCCACAATTGTCTGCAATTGTCACATTCTGAAAATGTGCAGCCCCACCATATTCCAAAACTGCATGCCCGCACAACATTCTGCAAATAATTATCACTGACACACTTCAAAACTGCATGTCCAAGCCACATTCTAAAATTACACATCCTTGCCTCATTCTGAAATAGTGTGTGACTACCACATTCTAAAACTGCATCACCATCACATTATGTTATTCCATGTCCATACCACATTACGAAATTGCATATTTCCACCACAATATGAAATCAAGCATCCCAACCACATTTTGAAATTGTACATCACCATCACCTGCCAAATGAATGTATCCAGGACTCATTATGAAATTCCATATCCATGTGTCTTCTGCCTTTCAAAATTGTGTATCTCTGTCATATTCTAAAAATATATGATATTGCCACATTATGAAATTTACCATCCCTTCCACATTCCAAAATTATGTGTCCCAGCTACTTTCTGAGATTGCATCACTGCTGCTTTCCACAATTGCCAGCTGGTGTCATTTCAAAATCTCATACCTGCAGTGTTCTAAAAATTGCATACAGCTTTGTCATTCTAAAGCCATGCTTGCCAATGAATTCAACCCCCTTCCCCGCCATCACATTCTGAAGTACTGTACCTCACATTTGCATATTATGGAAATGCTTGTGTGGACTCATCCAGTGTCAGCTTTCCTTTTTCAGATATTTACTACAACTGCAGTTTTATGTAATGTGGGAAAAATAAATCCCATAATGTAGCTTGCATGGAGAACAAGGCTAAAAGTTTCTGTTATGACATCACTAGTACCTCTTCATTGAAACTGGCTTTTCTGAACAGGCAATGAACTTAGAGTTACAAAATGACTTGTAACTTTTAAACAAAGTAACTTAGGGATCTCATTTTTGGCATGAGACTGATTAGGGACATGCTGATCCAAATTGTGAACTTATTGATGCCAGAAAATTTGGCCAGACTCCCTCTTTAATATTTTATTTATAGTTTTGTATAAAAACACTACACAAAAATACTTCACCATGGGCCTTAATTGGATTGCACAGAGAAGATTTCAGTACCATTTGCATTTTATTCCATCCTGCAGTAGTTACTTCCTAAATGGTGGTAAAGACCTTGTACAGTAATCACTTTTCCCAGTTGCAGCTATTGCTTTGCACAACCCATTGGTATGAATTATGGTTGTATTAGTAAAGAAAGAGACAGCTGTATTAGCTATATTAAGCCAGTTTTAATACTGCTTCCCCCACTACATTATAAGATTCTTAACCCCTATCCCTCAGCACTGTGCAGCTATCAGATCATAGTAGTCTGTAAAAAAAAAAAATATATATATATATATATATATACATATATATATATATATATATATATATATATATATATATATATATATATATATATATATATATATATATATCTACAACATTTCTCTGCTCTTGAACTATTGTTTCCCTAGGGAAGCTTATTAAATTCAGTAAAGGAAATAAACACATTTATGAGTCATTTTTCACCTCATGGGCATTTACCAACTACAGTATTTCACACCATGACTGAGATTTCACAAACAAAGTGCCTGCTCCGGCATAATTATAAACCCTTTCTATGCCCTTTCTCTGAATACTGAAGCAATTAGCATCATTTTAAAGTGAATGAAAGAGAAATGCTGTAAAATCACAGTTTCTTAAACAATTAGCAATACTGCATAAACTGGGACCTTAGAGGGTGCAAAGTGGAAATCCACATCATAACTTTTACGTTTATAATACTACCTATTTGCAACACTTGCTCTTCTGTTTTTCTTATAAAAGTTTTGCATATAACTATATATGATTACACTCCCCTACAAGCAGCTTTTACAATTGCTACAACCACTGATATATGGCTAAGTACCCCCAACCTTCCTGCTCCTGAATTACTTCCCAAACATATGAATGCTAGAAAGAAATCTCACAGTTCTCATTTCCAGATCTGCTACTAGCCCAACCTTAATTAAGCCTGATTGTGAAAATTACTTGTCCTAGCTTTCAAAAACAAAAAGAAAATGGCAGTCAGAAATTATGCAGCTGTCCAAAAGAGTGCAAGTGCAATATCCTGCCCTATTATTGAGCACCACTAAACAAGAACTTATGGCCCTGAGACATCAGTCATTAGTCAGTCATCTTCATTTTCTAAATTTTACATTAAGTTGACTTCCAAGCATCCAGTCAGAATTTATGTTTCAGCTTCCCAGTGTCTGAGGTGTCTGCAAATACAGTAGCTATGTTTTACTGCCATACTGTACACAGCTTAGCCCAGAATAAAAATTATGAATTTACCCGAGGCACATTAGTATTTTTAAAACATGGATCAAAAAAAAGTTGCAGTACATGTGCCCCCCTTACTAAAAATATCCACATGCCACTAACTGATATTTCAAACAGGAGTTGGCTCTCTTTTATTCACCTTTTGTTTATTGCTACCTCTTCCACTATCTATCCACTCTGCAAAACTGGATGAAACAAATTGTGCTGTAATACTATGAAGAAAACAAAGGTTGGAACGCATATTTATTTATGAAAAATGCATCTGCTATTAAGTCAATTTCTATGAGGCTGACCATACTCTCTTGCTTTACTTTTCTACCCATAGTAGACCTGAAGAGATGCAGAACTTAGTATTTTTTTTTAAACTTGCTACCGCAGATGGTAGCATGCTGCTGGCAAGGCAATAACAAAATCTGGATAAAGCCAGAAGCCAAGCAACCCACCATGGTCACTTGAACAGTGCTGACTTTCAAATGTTGATAATTATTATGGCTAGCAATTGGGGTGGGCAAAAGTGGGATTTCCCATCATGGGAAAATGTCAGTGGAAATCAGATAACTTTTGCAGAAGTTTCCGAACTTCCACCTATGGCATAGTGGAAAACTTCCACGAATGTTACTGCAAAATTTCACCCGGTTACCCACTTTTGTCCACCAATTATGTTGCCCAACTTCCCCAGCAGCCCTACATTGCAAAAGATTACCCTACCCCCACCTAACCACCCACCAGTGTCCCTCATAGTATACTACTGTCCCCTGTCCCCACACCATCCTCATCCACAACCTCTGTATATTAATTTTACCCTGGTGATCTAGTGCAGTAGTAAAATCCCCCTTCTTCCCAGTCCCCAAATCTCGACCCTCAGTATTTTTTAAAATGTCCTTACATCCTTGCTTGTGGTCTAGTGGCCCCCCTGCACCACTCCTCTCCACCCTAATAGGTAGATTCCCAACCCACTCCCCCATCCCAAAACATAGTGGCAGTGGGCCATCAGCATAGCCCTCCAGTCTCCTCCTCGGCCGGTGGCCCACTGAAATTTGTGAATGAATGAATGAATGAATGAGCACATGTGCATGTGCTCATTCATTCATTCACAAATTTCAGTGGGCTGCTGGCTGAGGAGGAGAGCAGAGGGCTGTGCCAGTGGCCCACTGCTGCTACATATTGGGATGGGGGAGCAGGGTGGGAATCTACTTATTAGGGTGGGGAGGTGTGGTGCGTGGGGGCCACTAAATCACAAGCCAGGATAAAGGACATTTTAAAAAATACTGGGGATTGGGTTTCAGGGACTGGGTAGGAAGGGAATTTTACCACTACACTAGACCACCAGAGAAAATTATTATACGGCTGTCAGAGGATGAGGATGGTGCGGGGGGTAAACAGTTATTATACTGGGGATTGGGGTCACTGCTAGCCACCAGGGTTTGGATTTTTTTTTATTTGTGGGGCAACACAATGGATAAAGCAGGTGGAATTTCTGTGAAAGATTGGAAATCAATTTCTGAACTTTCATGGAAGCAAACGTCAGACTTTCACATATCTTCCACCTTCAGAAGATTTTTTTCACACACCCTTAGCTAGCAATGAACAATTGTGTGAAGTCCCATGTTCTAATGTACCATCATTAGCAACATTCCAGAGTGAATAAAAAGCTTACAAATTGATGCCATATGGATTGTCTTATTTTTCCATGGAGCACTGAATACAATTGTTTTGAAGCTATAGGGAAAATAACAGAGGTTGCAAAGTAAAAATATTAATCACCCTGGAGGTGGATAACATTTTTTATTTAGCACTGTTATTCATCCCTCCCATGGTATAAATTGGGGATATTGCACAAGACTCGAGTGGGCAAGCTTTTAATTTTCCTGTTCAATTTTGGCAACAATGCCCTTTTTGCATAAGGAGTGCAGCCATGATTTCAAAGGGCATTGTTGCCTACATGACAGAGGAAAATAAGTCCTATACAGTGTCCTATTTATAACACAGGGTCCAATCCAGGTAACACACCTGCAGGGAAAATAGCAACCCTGAAGGGAGATAAAACAATGATCATCCCTGAAGGTACCTAATAACATGTTTTATTGAATTAATTTATACTTCACCCCACTGGTATAACTGTATCTCTATCTAAAGTATATCTGTATATGTATATCTAGATTTTGATCCAGAGCAGGACCTCTATCTATCTATCTATCTATCTATCTATCTATCTATCTATCTATCTATCTGTCTGTCTGTCTGTCTGTCTGTCTGTCTGTCTGTCTATCTATCTATCTATCTATCTATCTATCTATCTATCTTGCTATCTTGCTATCTATCTATCTACCTTTACATACATATTCTTTGCAAAATGACTGCATTAATGCACCCCTTTAAGGTTCAGATTAAAGCCACAAAAGTAGGGGAATGTGGTGTTAGGGTTTTCAACCCTAACTCCTTTACCCCCTTCCCCAAGGAGGAAAAGGAAAAAAGATTACGGTTTTCCCTGTCTTGACTATTGGCAAATCAGGGGTGGGGTCTTTCTTGGGCTTGCAATGTGTGTGTGGGGGGGTCTGGACATTGGAGGTGTGCCACACACCCTGTCTGGCACTATGATTGCCATGCCTGGGACCCGGAGCCCATGGGGGGTTCATAACCCACAGGGGTTGTGGGGCTGGGGCACAGTGGTAACTTCCAGTGAACAGCAAAGACCAGTTAGACAACCTTTTTGTTGGCGTAACTGGTCTTTGACAGATGCTCACTGGTGGTTGTCTCTGAATCCCATCAGTGGATGTAGTGGCCACCCTACCTGAATAGGGTGCAAATGCTGCTAGAAGCCCCCTTCCACCACGTAGCAGGGGGGTTTCAGGCACATAGGTGCCATTGGGTGCAGAAAGCCTGCCGTATGTCACAGGCTGCCTATGTGAATCCCACGGGGATGTAACGCAGGATGAGAGTGCGTCTTGTACCATATATTCCAATGCAAGTTGCCTTGCATCCTGCATTGGCTTCTCTGAATCTGGCCCTTAACTCCAAAGAGTGACAAAGTTATGGCTTGTTAAAGGTGTAATCTTATCCTATGGGAATTTTAATTTTTATATTGTTATGTTTTTATATGGTCCCTGAAATTATTTGGAGGGCATTATGTGTTAGTATTGTAGTGCTCATCTGGACCTTTCTTTTGATATATAGACCATCATTTAACTCCAAATAATGATGGAGTTATGGCTTGTTAAAATTCAAATGTTCAAAAAAACAACAACCTACACCTACATTTTTGTTTTGTATGAACTGATCCTGGTTTTTGACATTGTGTCATTCTCACAAAACAGGATTGGTTCATATGAAACAAGAATGCGAACAAAAATTAAGTCCAAATTCTTGTCTCATATGAACCTAGTCTTGTTTTGTATGTCCTTAGTCTTGTTTTGTGAGGCTACCATGCCATTATACAGTAATATATTCACTGCAATAAACTACGTTAATGTAGACATTAGAGTTGAGAAATTCAAAGCAGACAAAATAGGAAAATTAGGGTTTGGGGTCTCTGTAGTCTTTGCAAATCAATGGTAGGGTCTTCCTGGGATTGTGAACCCTTATGTCCACTGCCCCAGCCTTTGGCCTTTGTCTGAAACACAAGAAGCAGCTCCAAGCCAGTGCCTCATAATGATAAAGTTATCAGAGGTGGCGTAGTCTGGCTCACCAGATGTTGCCAACAGAATCAGTAGTAACTTTCTTAATGCAGGGCCCTCCTGTGTGAACAAAATATATCACATATCTTATTTGCTCAGGGAAGTGGGTGGGAATTAGGGATGACAACCCCAAGAAAGATCCCAGCACTGATTTGCCAACACTCCGGAGAACAATAACTCTAATACTTGTTTCATTTCTCTATTTTGTGTGCTTTGCCTTCTTTATCAATAATTTATGCATTAACATAATTTTTTGCAATGGGGTTATCTTCTTTTTCTGGTAGTGGAACTGTATTCTCATTTGGGATGATCCCTGTGGGACCTGTGTGAAATGAAATAAAATGAATAGTGGAGACAGCCCCACCACAGTGCACAGGCCAATTAGGCCTCAACATACACAACAACCCCTTGTGAAAGAAGGCTTCTCTGGCCACCTTAAGGTGTGATCTGTGCTTTAGAACACTGCTCTCTCCCTCCCTAGGCTGAGGCCAGTGCAGCATGCCACAGTGACTTCCTTCCAGCCTCAGCTTATTCAGCCAGCTCACTGAGATGGCAACCAAATTCTGGTCACTAGTATGGGAAGGAAATGTGATCCCCACTGGGCCAATGGCCATCCCTGCAAACAACATTACTTCATAATTGTTTTGTGACATTTTGACCCCAGATTGTCTTTTATTGCTTCTCACTGGTCCAACCAACCCCAATTGGCTAACTAACTCCAAAGATACTGCCTTTGCCACCGCCTCCCAGGACGTGCCTCCACACTCCCTTAGTCCATCTCAAGCACCCTGGCTTACCCCCCCCAGGGTAGGACCAATGGCTTCTCAATGGATAAGAAATAGTATCAGAGGGGAGTGAGGGATCCCAAGCACTCTGGCTTATATCCCAGGGTGTGAACACTGGCTCCCTGATAGGATCAAAATATTAAAAATGACCAAAGTTACAAATGAGCATTTAAAAACTTAAATGTACCTTCTTAACTGTGTTGTTTTGTTTCAGTATTTTTAACCAAAATATTCAGCACAGTCTTCTTATACACCACTAATTGGTACTGGTGGGAGCAAGGGGTCATGGTCTTTGGTGCAAGGTCCAGGCAATAGAGGGCAGCCATCATCCTTACATCTGACATTTTCTGCTTTCTGACCCCCACAGAGGTGTGGCATGCAATACTGAAAGGACACCTGAAGTGCCAACATCCAGCACACCTCCCAGTGATTCACCCCAAGCCTTCACGAGAGGTCAGACTTGTGCTGGACACTCACCCACCCATCCTCCTGGAGGAGGAGAGCTATCCCCATCCCCTGGACACTCTATCCTCCTCACCCCCAGCTGGCCCTCCAACCCCGTGGGTCCACTCCTGAACCTGGAGCATCAGCTTTGCAAGCAGATGCCTTGTCACTGTACCAATGGGTTGGTGTTTGACCCCAGATTTTCAACATAGTCTTTTTATGGCCCCTCATTCTGAACATTGCAGGTGTCATTTATAAAATACTGGCCAAAATGTTATTTTGTGCCAGAAGTGCAAAAACACATTGTGGCAAGGATTTGAAATATTACACTTGTCATGCTCATTCAGCAGTGTGTAAAATGGCTATGTTGAAAATTTTCTCTCAAAATACTGAAAATTACCTAATTTATAAGTGACTAATGAAAAATTATAGCATACCTTCATCATAGCTTTGTTTTAATATTTTGACTTCAATTTTTCTTTTTTGAAAATCTTGCTTTAGTGAGGTTTTGTTTTTCTTGACCCCAGTTTTTCAACATAGTCTTCCTATGCCCCCACCTCATGAACACAGCAGGTGAAAATATTCAAATCATGGCTAAATTGTCATTTTGCGCCACAATTGCAAAAATGCAACTTGACCTGGATTTCAGAAATGACACCTGTCATGTTCATTGGGTGGTGAGAAAAACATTATAAATTTTGGATCAAAATATTAAAAATTACCAAAGTTACAAGTGAGCGTTTAAACATTTCAATGTATCTTCTTAACTGTGTTGTTTTGTTTCAATATTTTTACCCAAAATATTCAGCGTAGTCTTCTTATGACCCCACCTCTTGAAATGTTCAAATTCTGTGCAAAAGGTGATTTTACAGAGCGACTACAAAATTACCTTTCTTGCTGGATTGGAAAAATTCACCTACCTTGTTCATGAGGTGGGGTCCAAAAAAAGGCCAATTTGAAAAGCTGTTTTATGACTCCCTATTATAAATATTACATGTGGCATCCATAGAATACTGGGTGAAACATCATTTTTATGCCAGAAGTATGAAAAGATGTTTCACCCAGGTTTTGAAAAATGACACCTGCCACGTTTATACGGTGGTATAAAAAATGACTATATTAAAAGTTTGTACTGAAAATATTGAATATTACCAAAATCATGAGGAAGCACTGAAAAATGTCAATGTACTTTTGTAACTTTGTATTTTTTTAATATTTTTACACAAAATGTTCAACATAGTTTTCTTATGACCCTACCTCACGAACCAAGTAGGGGAGAATTTTCAAATCCAGCACAAAATGTGATTTCATGTAGTGACTAGGAAATCACCTTTCAAGTTGAGATTGAACATTTCTGCCTATCTTGCTTATGAGGTGGGGTCCCAAAATGGCCAAGTTGAAAATCTAGGAGAACAATCTTAAAAAATTGCCAAGTTGTGAGTAAAAGTTCAAACCCCTTTGAAATACATTGCCCATACTTCATTTATTTCCTTATTTAGCAGAAAGATGTATTTTGTGTTAGAGACAGGATCTATAGTGTTGGACCAAATATAGGAGAGTGAGATGAGTGAGTTTGAGGAGGTGAGGGGGTATTGGGTGCTATGTGAGGGTCGAGTGGGTTGAGAGGAGGGGAAAGCTGTACAACAGACAGCTATGGATCATTTTCTTTATTGCAGGTTAAAAAAAGAAAAAAGAAGGTAACAATGAACAGTTTTGTTTACTACAGATACATGCACTGAGGATATGGCTCCCCAGTGTCAGCTTAATGTTTGGCAGCACTGGTGGTGAGCACCCTAGTGTCACTGACAGTCGGGATGGGGAGAGGAGCTGGTCTACATTGACACTAGAGATTGGGCATGCCAGTGTCATGATTCTGGTGTAGTGAGCACAGACTAAACTTGGAAAAAAGGAGTAGAGAGCTGAACCAGTGCCAGTGGTTGGGTACCCCAGTGTCCATTTTAAACAAATAAGGCCTAAATGTGGTTAATGACCATGAAAGGGCATGGAAATATGTACAGCTCTGTTCAACAGGGGTGGGGCTATGCATTGATGTTTAGTGCAACACCTGCTAAATGAAATCTATACATACAGATACAGACACTGTGTGTAGTGTCTGGATAGCCCTGACACCTGAAACATGAATTTATTCTTTTAAAATGATCACATTTTGGACAGTGGTCATAAAAATTCTGGGTTTTTTTTAGTACGCTTATATTTCTAACCATGCTCCTCAGAAACAGTACTGTTTTCATAAATATTTCAGAAACTACAAATGCTTGAGAGATAAAAAATCACATACCTTGGGGCAAACACTATCAATCTGCAAGTTTGAGGTTTGAAATCATCCTATTTTTTTTAGTTATAGGTGAGTAAAAAAGGTCTTGATTTAGCTTTTTTGATTCTTTTTTGTGCCTCTGTAACTTTGTCCCTGTGGAATTGACTGCTACAAAAAAAAAATCCAAAGATCCCGGAACCAACTATGTGCCTTCCCAATTTAAAGTAAATCAGCTGAACAGTGGCAGAGTTATTAAGGCACAAAATTTGGGGGTTATCCATTAAAGTGTTTACTCAGTCCTAATAAACAGGGACTACCTTGACTGTATAATATAAATATAAATATATATCTACATATATGAACAGCATATGGATTATACTGGCATGGTATCACTAGTATAGTTAGATTTGAGCAGGGTGTTCAATGTTAAACTGCAATTTATGCACTTTAATAGCTTTGGTGGTGTTTGACAAAATAGCCCAAAATTTGACATGCATTGTCTCAGAGACAAGCTCTCTAGACAAGAAAAGTTTTGTGACAGCAGCTTCTGTAGTTTCTGAGAAACAGAATGTTAGTTTTTACTGAAAAGGACTTTTAGGGCTACAGGTGAGAGGAGCCCTGCAGTCATCTTGCTAGGACTAGGAGAAAAAACGCTTGCAAACAAACAACCTCATGAGGTGACAAAAGTCACCTCCACCTCTGTGCATCATGGTCCCGTCTGTGTTGGCCCTACTTTAGACAGAGAGTTGGATGGCACCCCTTCCCCACCCCAATGATGTCCTAAATAAGAAGCGATGGATGACTATACATTTAAATCCCCCTCCAGTACCACACATGCATGGTTTATACTGCAACACAGGTTACTAGGAGTCAGAGAGAGACCACACCTTTTTCCTTAGTGTAATCAAGTGGCTGTCTCCTTATTACACCCCAGAGGCAAAGGTATTCATTTCCTTTTGATTTTTGGATCTGTACAAAGGCTGTTCTCTTTTTTGTTTATTTTCAATACCTTTGGGCAATTTGTTAGGGTGAGTTATGTGAACTAGGAGTGAGGGGAGAGAGACTGCACCATTTTTCAGTGAGTTTGGGCATCTCCCTCCTCACTGATCCCAGTGTTTGACAGAAGCGGAGAAGGTAGTGTTAACTGTATTTTTTTAAACAATGAAAGTAAAATGTCAAGGTGAGCTTTGAGGCTCACGGAGCAGCAGCCTAAGTTTCACAAAGTGTTTTGAGCTGCAAGACATGCTCCGTGGCACTCCTAGAAAATAAACTAATGTAGAGTCTGCCATAAGTGTTTTAATGCCCCAAATACCCGTACATTTTTTAAACAAGTGGTCATGGAGCTTGGAATACTGGATTTTAAGTAAAAATAAGGGAAGCAAGTTTGCAAGGTTTTATGGAGCAGCAGCCTTTGGTGGACACTACACTTTGGGAGACGGGCTGCAGGACAAGCTCCGTAAACCTCTTAGAATACAATAACAGTAAAAGCTACTTAGAATGAAGGGCAATATATTGCTTGCTTCTAAATTTTTTAATATTTTCTCAAATTCACTGTTCCTAATTTGTGGTGGAATACAGCACTCCCTCCTCCCAACCCAACAATGTCCTGAATAAGAAGCACTTTGGAAGTTGCTCCTTCTAGACTCTAGAATATGTTATGTTAAATCCCTTTTAAGTTCAGTAATAGTTACAGTTGTGAGGAATCATCTGACCCTTTTACAAGAGTGACAGACCTCTGCAAACGGAGTGGCTTTGAAACTGACATATATTCCCTGAAACCAGCCATTCCATTTTTGTTTTTATGCCAGTGCTGTACATTAGGGAACTATTAACACAGGAGTCAGGTATTTGGACATAGAAGTCCTAAAAAGATTGTTAAAAAGTGTACAAGGAATTAACTTTTGGTAGAACCGAACTCCTGATCTGCTCGGATGGGGGGGGTGAGAGCCCTCTGGGTTTCTGGACCATAGTTGGAAATTCCCTGACTCTGTTGGGGCTTAGCCTCTGTCCACTATATGGGCTTGTTTCAAATTGTACTCCCTTTTGTGCTAAATCTTTTAATCTATTTATTTGCTGGGTTGGGGATGGTTTTTTAGGTTGTGGTGTGTGATGAGTGAGTGTGTTAGTGTGTGGCAGGATGACTGATTAAGTTTAATTTAGTAGTACTTTAGTGTATAGATAGTAGTTTTCTTTTAGGATGGGGGTTCCACTTCAGGACCAAATATTTGCTTACTCTCCCTCTCTTCTTAAAGATCATTGCGCCTTCCTCACTCCACTGTTTGATGCTATGGTACGGTGGAAATGCAAGGAGTTGGATATTCTGTGGAGGGGTGCTAGAGGGAGGAAGAAGGATGTAGCCTGAGGGGAGCCAATTCAGGTAGTTGGAACCAGGAGATGCCCTGGGTTAACAAGACAGGTTGGAGTGAGGTCTCTCATGCCTTATCTCTATACCCAGGGTATCCTCCAGACCGAGAGGACAGGTAGCTGATGAGCCAGCCTCAAGCTTTCATCCTGTTCGGGTGGTGCTCTGCAATGGCAGGTCGATGGCTAACAAGCCCACTATAATGGCTGATCTTGTTGGATCAGTTGTTCTGGCATGCATTACATAGACCTGGCTGGGAGATACCTCAGGCCCTGTGCTAGAGGCATCTGTCCCGGCTGGGTACTCTGTTGTGCACTGCCAGAGAAAGGACCGTGGGGGTGCAATCTGTTTTAGATCAGAACTGGGCCTAACAGTGCACCCAGTTGGGACACCAGTTATTTAGAGTGTGTGGTGGTGTGGGAGGGGGTCCTGGCATGGAATTTAGAGTGCTACTGGTCTACCATCCACCTGGGTGGGACCGGGGCTTCTTGCAGGAGGTGGCATCCTCTGTCACCAAGAGAGTGTTGGAGTCACCGAGATGGATTGTTCTTGGTGACTTCAACAACTGGGTGGAAAATGTGATGTCACCTGGGGCCAGAGATCTCTTGCTAAATGTGGAGGCTCTGGACCTGATCCTGCATTCCACATCTGGGACCCACCAGTCTGGCCATGCGCTCAATCTGGTGTTCTCTCTGGGGCTTGAAATTGACATCTTTAAGATTGATTGGGTCACTTGGTCTGATCATTGCACTGTTTGGTTCAGCTCTCAAGTCCCCCTAAATGTCCCATCCCCTGTGGAAATGGTCTGGTTCCATCCTTTGTGGGGTGTTCAACCAGAGGGATTGATGGAGGAACTGGATCTTTTGTCTGTGTTGGAGGCTTGCTCCAGTGGTCCAGGAGATATAGTGACTGCCTATAATAGTCCTGTTGTTGGGGCCCTGGACCATCTGGCACAGATCCTTGTACATTCCCTCGTCTCACACCTTGGCTCCCCTCAGTTTGATGTGGAGCTAAGGAAGTTGAAGACAAGGGGTGAAGGTTGGAGAGGCACTGGAGGAAAACTGGGTCTCGAGAGGACAAGCTGGTTCTGATGACTCATTATGATGAGTATCAGAATACAATCAGCCAGAAAAAAAGCAGCTTTTATGTCTAGTATGTTTGCAGCTGGGAAGAATCAATCAGTCAGCTCAGCTCTTCCGAGTTGCAGACAGGCTATTACATCCAGCCTGTCTAAAACCCATTAGAGCCTTTTCTATTCACAAATGTGAGGAGTTTACTTGATTCTTCTCAGACAGAGTGTCCTCGGTGAGATGTGGGATTGCTCCAAGTGGAATTCGATTCTCCAGCAGTGTTGTTTCTCATGTGGGCAATTGCACCCAGCTGCCCTTTGGTGAGTTCCAGCTGGTGACAGCACAGGAGGTCTGCAGGAT
This sequence comes from Neoceratodus forsteri, assembly GCA_016271365.2. NCBI lineage: Eukaryota > Metazoa > Chordata > Ceratodontiformes > Ceratodontidae > Neoceratodus > Neoceratodus forsteri. Next base: position 801,825,701 of record CM057459.1, on the reverse strand, counting down.
AGTCCTCAGGCTGAATCAACATTGTGTGACTTAGACATGGGCCTGACATGGCTACTAGCTGGCTGTGTCGAAGCCCTGGGCCTGGTCTTTGCTGGGATAGTCGGGAGTTCCTTGTTGGCTGGGGGTTTTCCCAGAGTCTCTAAAACAGGTTCTGGTTAAGCTTTTGCTGAAGAAACCATCATTGGACCCTGATGTCCTGGCAAATTACTGGCCTATTTTGAACCTTCCCTTTTGGGGGAAGGTTCTTGAGATAGTGGTAGCAGAACAGCTAGAGGACTATCTCATACACTTCCAAATTTATGAACCTTTCCAATCTGGATTTAGGGCCTTGCATAGCACAGAGACAGCAATGGTCAGGGTGTTGAATGACCTGCTCAGAGTGAGGGATTGGGGAGAGCATACAATTATTGTCCTCCTCGATCTCTCCTCAGTATTTGACACTGTGGGCCATGGGGTGTTGTTGGACAGGCTGAGGGAGAATGTGGGACTCACTGGCAAGGACATCAGCTGGTTTGAATCCTTCCTCTGGGGCAGGCCCCAGAAGGTAGTCTTGGAAAATTGTTTATAGAACCCGAGAGTCCTGCCCTATGGAGTTCCCCAAGGCTCTTTCCTCTCCCCATGTTGTTTGCAGTGTATATGTTGCCCCTGGATGAGGTCATAAGGTGATATGAGCTGAGTTTTCATTGTTACGCCGATGATACTCAGCTCTACCCGTCTTTCACACCTGGTAGACCTGACGTTGTCCATGTGCTAAACAAATGCTTGGCTGAGATCCAGGCTTGGATGACATTGAACTAGCTGGGACTGAACCCGGGGAAGACTGAAGTACTGGTGGTAGAGCCGTGTTGGAGGATTGGACTTGGAACCTCTGATTATAGATTGGGCTTTTTATAGGCTCAACAGAACAGGAGGTTTCATCAAAAGTGAAGAATCTGGGCATTGTGTTTGACAGCAAGCTGACATTTGATGCTCCGGTGTCAGCAGTTGTCTGGACTGGATTTTATTATCTCAGGAACATTGCTGGGATCAAGGGCTTTGTTCCACCACCCGAAGACCTGGCCACACTGGTTCATGCTTTCATGACCTCGAGACTCGACTACTGTAACTCCCTCCACCTCGGGGTCAGAGGTGGTGTATTGTGGTACCTGCAGCTGCTGCAGAATGCAGCAGCATGGGACCTGACGGGTTACTGCAGATTCAGTCATATCACCCCAGTGCTGTGCGAACTGCACTGGTTGCCAGTGCACTGGTGCATTGCCTTCAAGGTAGGCCTTCTGACCTACAAGGCCCTACATGGTTTGGGTCCGGCCTACCTGAAGGAACTCCTGCATCCCTACGTCCCATTGACCCTCAGACTAGCTACAGGTGCTCTTCTGGAGATCCCCAGAGCAAGGCTGAAGAGCTCTGGAGACCGAGCATTTGAGGTAGCTTCCCAGGCTTTATGGAATTCATTGCTGGGACACGTCCGGGAGGCACCATCAACTGAAATATTTAAACGCCAACTGAAATCGTTCTTGTTTGCACAAGCTTTTGGGGTCTGAGGTGGCCATTTATGAACATGAATGGGTTCAGCTGTTTTAATTGCATTTGGGATTTTATACTGTATGTATATGTTTTTATTTACTGTTCCTGTTCTGCTATTTATATATGTATGTATTTGCAATCTTATTGTAAGGGCACCCTGAGCCTTCAGGGAAGTGTGTCTCAAGCAAACAAAATCTACTACTACTACTATTACTACTACTATTAAAAGAAATTGAGGAGTGAATCCTCACTCCCATCTTGCAGCACATCCCTTGGAGCTTGCACATAAATGACAGCCAGCTGCTCCATGGGCTCCGTGTTGGGAGCATCTTAATAAAACGTTGTTTTTTTTCCTTCTTCAGCCCAGCTCTTAAACTATTGAAAAAACTCTGTAAACCTTTATTTTTATTTTATTTCTGCTCTGGAGACCCACAAACTGAAGTTTGTTGTTACCTAAAAGATACTATGGAGCTATTCCAAGTAGCCTGCCTCTCTGGACTTTAATTTAGAAGACGGCTGCTCCATATGGTGCTCCATGGGCTCCATGAACATTTTGTTCTGGTATCATAAAAATGTTATAAACAGGATTCCTCAGATAACTATACATTTAATCTCCCCTCCAGTACTGCACGTGCGTGGTTCGTACTGCGACACAGGTTACCCGGACTGAGAGAGAGACCACACCTTTTTTCTTAGTGTAACCGAGAGGCTCTCTCTTTATTACATCCCAGTGACAAAGTATTCATTTCCCTTTGATGTTTGGATTAATAATTTTAATAACTTTGTGCACTTTGTTAGGGTGAGTTATATACACTGAGAGTGAGTGGAGACAGAGAGAGAGAGAGAGAGAAGAAGAGGAGACAGGGGAGAGAGAGAAGAGGGAGAGAGGGAGGGAGGAGGAGGGAGAGAGGGACAGGGAGGGAGAGGGTTGAGAGGGAGAGGAGGAGAGGGAGGAGAGGGAGAGGAGAGGAGAGAGAGAGAGAGAGAGAGAGAGAGAGAGCAAGACCGTGCCTTTTTCAGTGAGTTTGGGTGGCTCTCTCCTTACCGACCCCAGTGTTTGACCAAAGCTGAGAATATAGTGTTAACTGTATTTTTTTAAACAATGAAGGTCTGGACATTTAAAAGAAACTGTAAGAGGCAGCCAAAGTGTCAAGGTGAGCTGTGGGTCACACAGAGCAGCAACCTACGTTTCACAGAGTGTTTCGAGCTGCAAGGCATACGCTGTGGGACTCCTGGAAAATAAACTAATGTAGAGTCTTCCTTAAGTGTTTTAATGCCCCAAATACCTGTAAATGTTTTAAAGAAGCGGTCATGGAGCTTGGAATACTGGATTTTAAGTAAAAATAAGGGAAGCAAGTTTGCAAGGTTTTATGGAGCAGCAGCCTCTGGCTGACACTACACTTTGGGAGATGGGTTGCAGGACAAGCTCCGTAAACCTCTTAGAATATATCAGTGGTAAAATCAACTTAGAATGAGGGGCAATATAATGTTTGCATCTAAATTTTTTAATATTTTCTCAAATTCACTTACCCTAATACGTGGTTGAATATGGCACCCCTTCCCCTGCTGGACGATGTCCTTAATAAGAAGCTCTGACAAGGAACTTTGCAGGCTGCTCTTTCTAGACTCCAGAGTATGTTATGTTAAATCCCTTTTAAGTTCAGAAATAGTTACAGTTGTAAGGACTCATCTGAACCTTTTATAAGAGTGTCAGACCTTTGCAAATGGATTGGCTTTAAATCTGACATATATTCCCTGTAAGCAGATGCTCTGTTTTTATTTTTATGCCTGTTTTGTATATTAGGGAAACGGCAACACAGGAGTCAGGTATTTGGACTTAGGAGTCCTAAAAAGAATGTTAAAAAGTGTACAAGGAATTAATTTTTAGTAAAAGAAATTAAGCAAATCCTCACTCCCATCTTGCAGCACATCCCTCCGAGCTTGCACATAAATGACAGCCATCTCCTCCGTGGGCTCCGTGTTGGGAGCATCTTAATAAAACTTTAAGTTTTATTTCCTTCATCAGCCTAGGTCTTAAACTATTGAACAAGCTCTGTAAACCTTCATTTTTATTTTATTTCCATGCTGGAGACCCACAAACTGAGGTTTGTTGTTATCTAACAGAGCCTATGGAGCTATTCCCAACAGTCTGCCTCTCAGGACTTAGAAGAAGACTGCTCCATTTGCTGCTCTGTGGACTCTGTGAACATTTTGTTGTGGTATTAGAAAAATGCTATAACCAGGAGTCACTCAGATGACTATAAATTTAACACCCCCCTTACTGAGCATGCGCGGTTCATACTGCAACACAGGTTGCCTTGAGTGAGTGAGTGAGCGACTGACTGACTGAGTGAGTGAGAGACCACACATTTTTCGTTAGTGTAACCAAGGGACTCTCTCCTTATTACACCCCAGTGATAAATGTATTCATTTCTCTTTGATTTTTGGATCTGTACAAAGGCTTTTTAAATACATTTAGGCACTTTGTTAGGGTGAGTTTTATGCACCAGGAGTGGGGGGGTTGGAGAGAGAGGAGACGGGAGAGAGAGAGAGAGAGAAAGAGAGAGAGAGACCGCACCTTTTTTCACTGCGTTTGGGTGGGTCTCTCCTCACTGACTCAAATGTTTGACAGAAGCCAAGAAGGTAGTGTTAACAGTATTTTTTTTAAAACAACAAAGGTCTGGGCACTTCAAAAAACTATAAGAGGCAGCCAATGTGTCATGGTGAGCTGTGGGTCTCACGAAGCAGCAGTCTGAGTTTCAGAAAGTGTTTCGATCTACAAGGTATGCTCTGTGGGACTCCTAGAAAATAAAGTAATGTAGAGTCTGCTGTTAGTGTTTTAATGCCACAAACACCTGTAATTTTTTTTAAACAAGCGATCATAGAGCTTGGAATACTGGATTTTATGTCAAAATAAGGGAAACAAGATTGCAAAGTTTTACAGATCAGCAGCCTCTGGCTGACACTACACTTTGGGAGACGGGCTACAGGACAAGCTCCATAAACCTCTTAGAATATAATAACAGTAAAAGTTGTTTAGAATGAGTGGCAATATATTGCTTGCTTCTAAATTTTTCAATATTTTCTCACATTCACTTACCCTAATTTGAGGTGGAATATAGATACTAAAATATCACAAATATCAGTGCTGATACTAACAATGTACACACAATAGGCATGATAATCACTTAAAGTTAAGCATTTTGCATTTAAACTAGTATTAATGCATATTATAAGCCCTTCTTTAGCTCATCCAAATTTACTTTCCCTGAAGGCAGGGATTCCCCATGTCATGAAGTCATCAAATATTTTTTACTATTCGAACAGTCCCAAGTTTCCTGTAGAATAATTACATCATACTTTGTATCTTCATTAGTCCAGTCTTTATCAAGTACAATGTTTTTTAAGCCTGTAATTTTCCAACATATTAATGAGTTATTAAAGGCAGACTTAGAGGCATGTTTCCTTAGTCAGACATCTAAATCTGACTGTTCAATTGTATCATTCCTCTCTAACATTGTCTCAGAACTACCTTATGTTAGATTCTGATGAAGCAGTATCACTTACTGATAAAATCATATTTATGTTTATTCATTGATCCTTGTGCCTCCTGTCTGTGATTAGATTTGTATATTCTTTATATCCCAATAGTTCATGCCCTTGTTCAGTTTTTTTAAATTCTGTTATTCGATGTTGTTTTGTTCCTTACCAATCTGACTATGATATCTGAATTTACTCTGATGTTAGAAAAATTATCTCTTTTCTTTAAAAGCGCTTGTCTTTTACCACATGAGAATTACGTTTGAAAAGTCAAACAAATCAGTAAAGGCTTTTAGAAGGCAAAAATATAGTAAAGAGCCCCTCTGATGCCAAGGTAGAGTGATTAGCCCTACCACAATCATTGACATTTTATTATTGTTTTGTCCTCTTTCTTTGAGGTCTTTTTTTTCTAAATTAATCTTACATTTTATTTGTTCACTTACAGTGTTAATGCTAATAGCCACAAAGAGCAACATAAAATCTATGCTGCATTTTGCCATTACTCTATCCCATCTTTCCACTGACTCATTATAAAAGTGAATAGTCATTTAAACATATGAAGGACTGCAGATTAAAACAAGGCATTTGTGAATGCTGAATGTTGTCGTGCTGGCATTACCTTTGGTAGTGCATTGTGGAAACACATGTTTGGCAGGATGTGAAAAATGACAGCTGTACTGTTCATAAGGAGGTGTAAAAAAATGGCAGTAGTAAAAATGTGGCATGTAAGTATTACAAATATTCGAAGATACAAGTGTGTGTGGGAAATGAGCAATGCACACTTGTAACACAGGCATTTTATGGAGTTTAGGCACCAGATTAGCACCTCTACTCATGTACAGTGTCACTGTAGTGTCCTCAAGCTGTCTCAAAAAGTGATTTCACACAGCGACCGCGCTTTTCTTCACCAGATGTGCAAAAACACATTTTGGGCAGGATATATAAAATGACAGCTTTACTGTTCATCAAGAGGTGTGGAAAAATGCCAATGGTGAAAATTCAGAATGAAAATATTACAAATGCATAATGTTACGAGCTTGCGTGCAAACTGCGCAATGTACGCTCATAACACAATCATTTTATGGAGTATCATCACCAAATTTTCAACATGGGCATTGTAGGACCTCTGATGATCAACAGTGTCACTGTCATTTTTGCAATCTGGCCCAAACACTGATTTCCCACAGTGTCCGCGGTATTGTGCGCTGGAAGTCCGGAAACACATTTCGGCCAGGATGTGAAAAATTACAGCTGTACTGTTCACAAGGAGGTGTAGAAAAATGATAATGTTGAAAATCTGGCATGAAAATATTGTGAATTCGCAAAGTTACGAGCTCGCGTAGCAACTGCACAACGCACACTTGTAAAACAGACATTTTTGGAATTTTTCCATCAAATTTGCAACATAGGCTTTTTAAGAGCCCACCTCATTAACACTGCCACTGTTCTTGCATTAATCAGTCCCAAAAGGTGATTTCACGCAGTGACTGCAAAATCACCTTTTGGGACCGATTAACATCAAAACTGTCACAGAATTTATGAAGAGGGGTCCCAAAACCCCATGTTGAAAATTTGTTGCAGAAATTCCAAAACATGGCCAAGATATGGAGCAAAGTTGAAAAAACCCTATTTAGTCCATTGTACAGCTTAACGGCATTTTCTCAGTTCACGGTCGGCTTTGAAGAGTGAAGATGTGTTCCTGGTCCAGCGGAGATCATTGCACCGGACTCCGGAGGTAAGTATGGGGTAGAGGGGATGTAGAGAGGCAGGGTGCACAGTGGGTGGGTGCAGATGGTGGGTAGGGAGACTACGAGGGACCACTTTCAGTTTACAGGTACCAAGGGAAAAAAAAAAAAAAAACACAGACGGTTTTCTTTTTTACAGGTCATTTCTTTTGTTTGGGGTACAGTAGCTGATGGGGGAGTGGGCTTCTTCATCAGCACAGTACAACGGGAAGGGGGGCAGATGCCGATGGGGATTGGGCACCCCCATCGGCAAACAACGAGGTGGGGGCACATTCTGCCAACAGGGAGTGGGCTCCCCCATTGGCACATACTTCACTGGGCAGGGCAAGCCAACCAGGGGATTGGGCACCCCAAAGTCAGTGCTGTTGGCAGTGTAGTGGCCACTGTGCCCCCATGCTACTAGCTGGCGAGCACATAGGAAGGGTCCGCTACATATGATGAGCTTTGCTCGGATTGCAGCGGACCTTTCCTTAGATGTACTCACCAGCTTAGTATGCATGGTGTGGCGTCAGCATGCAGGTTGATTGGGGAATGAGGGACGCACCTACTGGTGTGTGCCCTGCTTTCACCCAACAGCGACCACAACCCCAAATCCCCACTGCTGCAAGATGTTGGCTGCGCACGTGCGCCAACATAAAAAGGCACTGCAAATGTAAATCCCTCTGTCCAGCTATAAGACTGTTGAACATGTGCAGAGATAGTTCCAACAGTCTTAAATCCAAGAGACACTGTTCTTCTGAGCCCTGTATTAGCTGGCCCCAAAGGTATTTAACATCTAAATAAAAAAAAAATAAAAAAAAAATTCTGCTAGACTAAGTTCAGGTGCAACAAGATGTAACTTATTTGCACACAAACTAAAGAGATATTAAAAAAAAAATAGCTGGCTCTTTCCCATATGGAATGGTTCTAAGAAAATGTAAATGTTTAATACTTGCTTCTTTTTATTACTCCATAGCAGACATGTTTAGTCCACTTTATAGACAAACACACTACAATGAACAATAGTAAACTGTAAATTCAATCCAACAATTAAGTTTTTTTTTTTTGTTAATTTATGTTCCAGCTTATAGTGAGAGGAAATGCTGAGGCTTCTAGTAGACACACATTGGTAGCTACTGGGGTACAATTACTTATCGAAACATGCACTTTAATTCACTCTATTGGCTTTAAATAATGATAAATAGATTTAATCATTCTCAGAACCCCCCCCCCAAACAACTATTTTATTGGGGAGTAATGTATAATAATGCATGTGAGCTACCTCTAACCTTTGGGAAAGAGGACAGCGTGTCACACATAAAGCCAGCTATGTTCAAAGAATGCAATTTGGCAGTTAGTTATTACCAGACAAACTTCTTCTCTGGAGACCTATTGGGAGCAGGTTTCCAAAGGTAAGACATACAACACTTGTGGTAGACATCCTGAAGGACTTTACTTGATGCAAAGTCATACATACTGTAAGTTTTTGGTGTACAGTTACCTTGGTCATAGTTTTTGGTTGTACTAAATCTTAAACTCTAACACGCACACATACACACACACACACACACACACACACACACACACACACACACACACACACACACAGTGAAACACATTCCTTAGCTAAAAATTGTGTTTAGATTAGACAGTTATAGCAAACGTTGTACATATAAGGATTCCATATTGGCATCTGTACATATCACAAAGATAAGCATTGTTTAAGTTTTGATTCTGTATAGTATCAGCATATTTAAGGTGAAGTTGTTTCAATTTTATTATAGTGCTTGAATATGCATGTACATTGGTATAATTGTGTGTTATTTTTGAGTAGACCTGGATTGATGTTAATACTTTCTTATAAATGCATGGGCTTGAAGAGAAAACACTACAGGAAATTGCCTTCAAGCATAGCCAGTTTACAAGCCAGAAGACCTCCAGCTCCATCCATGGTTTGTTTACAATACTGTTAGCTGATGTTAGGTTGTGATGCTGTCTTTCATTATTTCTGGTTTGCGCATAAAAACAATGCCACTGTAGATATACATTAATTTATAAAATTGGCGATAATATTTGATGACAACAAATACTAACATTTAAAAAAACACATCTCATTGGCTAGAGACTAAGACTGTTTGTTATGGTTTCAAAGTATGCTCAAAAGGCATACACTTCTAATGGGATGGTGATGAAATCATTACAATGAGAGTATTTTATTGGTGACATTATACTGTGGGACATGTTGTAAACACAAGAATCCCCTTTACCCTGGAGATGAATTATAAGTTCAATAAGATTAAAATCCATAGCATTGTTGTGGTCCTGCAATCACTTGATAGAATACAAAGAATGAACAACTATTTCAGAAACAGAAGTGTAGGTAATCATAATGTCTATTACTTTTTAATGCATCACATTTTTTTATTTGTATACTTAAAAACTACGGCTTTCCAAACTATACATTAAACAACTCTTTAGGAATAATTACCTTATTGAATACAATTAACTGAACTGTTTAATTCTAGCATGTCACATATTGGTCCTCCTACAATAAATGCTGCAAGCACCTAACATGAAAAATACTGTATGGCTCTAGCGACAGAATGAACAGAATGTGTCGATTTGCTGAGGTGGGACTGTAAAACTCATGTCTTCTAAAGTTTAGCTTTATGGTTTCCTACGCAACATCTCTTCTCAGTGTGAAAATTGTTTCAGAAATACATCAGTTTTGAACCTACTGGCTGTATTACTAAATAGTAGCGAACAACCACTCATGCCAAACTTGGGTGCTCAGCTCAAAAAAGTCATGAAGAAAAAAACATCAAAAGCCAGCACTCATTTTCTGCTATATTTAATACACACCACCATGGACAGCCAGATAACACAAAGCACACAAGCTGCCTGATCAGTTTCGAATGTTTGAAACCAGTCAGGGAGCTTGTGTGCTTTGTGTTATCTGGCTGTCCATGGTGGCGTGTATTAAACACAGCAGATTGTGAGTGCTGGCTTTTGGTGTTTTTTGGCTGGATTACTGCATAGTAAGGGAGAGAGCCTTTCTTTGAAACGTGAGCTGATTCGGGATGGATTTGTAGGCAGGGCCACCCTGAGGTTCTCCTTTCACAGGAGGAAGAGAAAAACAAGGGAGCTCACAGGATCACAGTGCAAGAAAGTTCTCTCTCTCTGGACTGTCATGGTGGAAAACGCATCTCTGAATCCACTGACCAGATGGTATAACTCTCCAAAAACTTGAAAAAATTCATTGTGGAGATCAGAGCCTTTTTGCTATTTTTTTTTTTTCTTCTCAGTTGTGGACTGTACTGACATCCATCACGTTTCTTTAATTAAAAGGTTTGCATACAAGAATAACGGTAGCTTTAAAATGTTTAGCTTGGTCCATCAAAACCTGAAGTTCATAAACTCTATTATACATGTACATCGGTATCTAACATTTACCTTTGTTGGGAATTACTTGCATCTCTTCTAAAGAATATATCCTACTTTACATATAATTCGATACTACTCAGCAAATAAATGTTTCTTAAACTCAATTTCTCAACACAATGGTGTGCTAGAGTTATATACCATTAGCCAAGCGATTATGTAGTAAATTACATGTATACGATTATGCATTTTATTCAAGATTATTCATATCAGGGTTGAAATATATCCATTTCGAGGCCAACAACATGATCAAAGTTGTCTGTATATGTACTATTCAAATAACATTATGTTAGCACCCACTGGCCTTAAATAAAATAATGTGTCAACCTATTCACATATCACTCAAATGCTTCTATAATGGGTAATTTTTCCTAATTGCCAGACAATCCCAAAACATCAAAGTTACAACTTGAGCTTTGACATAATCACTTGCTACCTATTGTTATTGAATGTGTGTTGCATTATTGTTTCTTCTGTACCCTTCCCCCTGGTCGCACAGTATGAGGCTCAGCTCAGTGTGCATCTTCCGGTTACCACATTTCAAATACATAGCTAACTAACTAAATAACTAAGTCTTCAAACTGTTGAAATTGTCTGATGTTTGACCTACTGGCCATCACTTGCAAATCAGAGCAAGCAACTTTTTCAGTGGTTTGTGCATAAATGTTCTAATCTGGGTGTTGATGCAGGAGAACCTGATCTTTTGTGTGTGTGTGTGTTTGTGAAAAATGTTGGTGTGTTCCATAATGTATAAGAAAATTCAGAGAAACACACACATTGCAGGTGATACCTTTTATTACTACTGAAAGGAGACTACTGAAGCATGTACCAGGACTCCGAGCAAGAAGACTAGCAAGCCATGTTGGCTGAGCAGGAAGGTGTTGGATGGGGTGAGGGCAAAGAAAGTAGCTTTTCAGAGGTTCTGTAGGACCAGGAGGGGGCAGGACAGGGAGTTGTATGAGATGAGGTCCGGGGAGGAAACCAGGCTGGTCAGAGCAGCCAAGGCCATCATGGAGCTGAGTCTGGCTCAGAGCATCAGGGAAGGGGAGAAGGACTTTTTTTGATATGTAAGGGAGAAAAGGAGCTGCAGGGACCAGATAGTGTGGATTAAGAAGGATGAGGGGTGGATGGAGAAGGGGACAGAACAGGCAGAAACACTAAATGAGTACTTCTACTCTGTGTTCGTGAAGGAGAAGGATGGATAACTATCTCTGTGGACGGGAGGGTGGGCACAGGGAGAAGGGGTGACTGATGGGAGAATAATGGACAGCAGGGTGCTGGAGGGTCTGAAGGCACTAAGGGTAGATAAGTCACCTGGTCCTGATGGAATTCAGCCCAGGGTGAGAGAGAGAGAGAGAGAGAGAGAGAGAGATGGCAGAGGTGCTGGCTGGGCCACTAGTGGACCTGTTCAGTACCTCATTGCACAGGGGATGTGTACCACAGGATTGGAGGGTGGCTCATGTGGTGCCTATCCACAAGATTGGCCCAAAGAATGAACCAAGCAATTAAAGACCTGTAAGCCTCACTTCCATAGTAGGTAAACTTATAGAAGAATCCTTAAGGAGAGACTGGTGACCTTTCTGGAGGATAATGGACTCCAGGATGGGCAACAGCATGGGTTCATCTCTGGAAGATCCTGCCAGACCAACCTAATTGAGTACTATGACTGAGTAACAAGGGAGCTGGATATGGGCCATGCAGTGGCTGTCCTATATTTTGACTTCAGCAAGGCCCTTGATTCAGTGCCTCATGGGAGGCTGGGGGGTGAGTTGGAATATGTGTGGGTAGAGGCAAAGATGGTAAACTAGATCATGAACTGGTTGAAGGGCAGGCAGCAAAGGGTGGTGATGGTGGTGGGGGAACTCTCATCCCCTACAGCAGTGATGAATGGAGTGCTGCAAGGCTCTGTGCTGGGTCTGGTGTTGTTTGGGCTCTTCATATCGGATATCTCAGAAGGAGCTATGGGCAGGATCAGTTTGTTTGCGGATGATACAAAGATTGGGACAGTGGTGGATGATATAGATGGGTGGCAGGGGCTACAGGAGGACCTACCCAAACTGGAGGAGTGGTCAGCGAAGAGGCAATTGGGCTTCAATATGAAGAAGTACAAGGTTATGCACTTCAGAGCAAAGAACCCTAGGAGTGAATATCGGTTAGGAGGGGTTTGGCTAGGTGTCATTGAAGAAGAAAAGGACCTGGAGGTGTTAGTAATGAGGATCATGAACAATTCTGCTTAGTGCAGGAAGGCAGCAGCTAAGGCTAACAGGATGTTGGGGTGTATTGCAAGAGGTTTCTCATCCAGACACAAGGACGTGATCGTGTCCCTGTACAGGTCATTCATCAGGCTACACTTGGAGTACTGCATACAGTACTGGCATCCATATCTGAAGAGGGATATCAGGCTGCTGAAGGGGGTGTAGCATAGGTCAACAAAAATGATCATGGGGATGGAAGACAAAACCTACAAAGACATACCGAGAGATTTGAGTTTGTACACCCTGAAGGAGAGGAGGGATCATGGAGAAATGATTGAGACCATCAGATACTTGTAAGGGATCAACAAATCTGACATAGATGGGATACTTAAGCTGAGGAAGGGAATGGACAAGAGGGCATGGGCTATGGTTGGAGGGGGTAGATTTAGGAGAGAGATGAGGAGATGTTATTTCACAGAGAGGGTGGTGCTGAAATGGAACACTCTGCTAGAGGAGGTCATATCCTGCAGGACAGTGGGCAGCTTTAAAAGGGCATGGGACAGGGTGCATGGTGAGGGCCAAGTGGAAGGGGGGAAGGTGTGTGGGGCAGCCAGGGCCAGCCTTAGGGTATATGGTACCCCTAGGCAAACTTGCCAGCGGTGCCCCCCCACCACCATCATTTATTCATGCCAGTTTTAGAATGGAGAAGACTGAGAACATGCTGCACTTCTGCAATCACGTGCTGGAATACATACAACACAAAACAAATCAGGTCCCCAGTATTGACAATTACCAGTTTATCTACTACCTAAGAGGTGCATGCTTTATTATAATAAAGCAGTGCCATGTCAGGATACTTTGTCAATACAAACACTTATGTATTTGGTTATAATATATTATGTTTGCTTCTTCTATAACCTAGTAATGAGCCATACAGAAAAAATATATAATCCATCACTGATACAGCATGATCTCAAGGTCATAAATTACTCATAATCATCCTCCAGTCCTCCATGTGATGTCGCATAAATGAGCAGAGTTATATTATATGACTTTGTCTTTGTATCATATGTACTGCAATACTGCAAAGTGGATCTCCCTCTTATAAAAGATTACTGCTGCTGTTGCTGTGCTATTCATTCCATTTGGTGGTATGTGTGTTGGGGGGGGGCGTTACTACTGCACAGTGCACACTATGCACTAATGAAAGGGTCATACCTCTCAAGTGTCCCTCATTACGAGGGACAGCCCTCATTCTGCCCCTTAAAATTGCTCTGTACCTCATCTGTCCCTCATGGAAAAGTGCTGCCCACACAAAGGTGCTGCTGTAAATTCAGATTTTAAAGCAGAAACTATTAATTTTCTAAAATACTAAATCCAAAATAAACTTCAAGTAAACACTACGGTTTTTACAGTGTTTTAAGCCTGTATCTCCATGTTTGAGGATGTGTCCCTCATTCTGAGGGTCTGTGTTCCTCATTATCCCTCATTTTCACTGTCCAAAAATGTCCATGTCCTTCATTTCAGTGACAAAAGGTTGAGAGGTCTGGAAAGGGTGGCGGTGGTGCTACAAACAAACAGTAAAAGTCCTTGCCATGGCCCAGGCAAAAAAAACAGCACATGCAAACTGATGAAAAACAAAGTTTTAAAAGCAGCATGATGTGTATAGACAACACAACATCATGACAGTGAGAGTGAGGGTGCGGCGTTCCTGAAGCAGTGACCAGAGGAGCCAGCCAGTAGCGGTGGCACCCACCCCTGCCTCTCTCTCTCCCGCCTCCCCTCCCCTGTGACTAAGGGGAGAGCCAAGACCTGTCCACAACAACACACACAGGAGCACTGTCTCTGCAGCCAGGATGAGAGACAGAGAGACCTTCCCCCTTTACTTTACCACACTCTCTCACCTCTCCTGAGTCCAAGTTGTGTCTGAGACAATGACTGAAGGCGGCTGGCCTGGGACATGGCCAGGGCGTGTGTGGGAGTGGGATAGGATTTGGAATGGGATGGGAGGGAGTTGGGACGTCCGGGAGTGGGAGTGGGACAGACCCAGACCACTGAGAGCCACTGGCTGATACTCAGACCATCAATGAATTTCAAATTAAATTATATTACTAGGCTGCGGTAAGCTGGCAAACAACAAGTCAAAGGTTAATAAGGCCAACACACTTGGGGGAAAAAAAGGTAAAACCTAACCGCTTACTCCAGTCATGGACTAGTCCTCTTTTTCTTCTCCTCCAGTCCCGGGCATCAATGATGTGGTGGATTGAATAAGCCTTCCTGGCTGCATGTGGCTGCTGGCCTGGCCTTAAGTTGCCCCCTGGACATATCAATTAACCAACCTAACCGACGTTACCGACCGACATTCCACATGTCGATGATCGTCGAGGATCCCAGTCCACCAGTGTGATGTGGATGGATTCAGACAGCATGCACAAGTAACAGTTGGGTCTCTGGTGGTGACTGGCATGACTCATGAGTGGCTGGCATGCTCTAGTAGGGAGGGGGCGATGACAATGGGGATGGGTCATCAATGGATGGGACTGTCTTGTGCATGGTGGGCGGGGTGCTTATGATTGCATACACACTACCACAGCGCTGCCCACCCAGTCCGCCTCTGACTGCAGTCTGCAAACTTAATTGGCTGGCTGCTGATGTGTAGGGTGGCTGGGTCCTTGGTTCCCAATGGCTGCTTCATGAAATGCTGGCTGGATTTTGGATTTGTTCATGCTGCATGGTGGAGAGGCGACTGACAGTTGCATAACACAGACACGCTTCACCCTCCCCCACCCAAAAACACATCATGTGGTAACTTTTATAAATCACTGTTGTCTGTGCTTGGGAAAGAAAATATATATACATTTAACCATTCGGTCATTAGCGCCCCCTGCTACATGGCACCCTAGGTGACCGCCTTGTTCACCTATCCTTAAGGCCGGGCCCTGGGGGCAGCTGCAGTTTAAGGGTGCTAGCTACACACTCAAGCAGAATAGTTAGATCACAAGGCCTGTTTCTGCTAGCAGATTTGGATTTTCTTATGTTCATATAGGACTAAATTTTTTTTTTAAGACTAGTTAATATTGGCATCAATCACTCTGCTTGGGTGACACCTGAGGATTCTGGATTACCATTGAGAAAAATGTTTCAATTGCTTCTGCAAGTACTTTCTGTGGTCCTCGGATCTCCTGCAAGGAGCAGATTTGTCCAGGGCAGCCTTTATGTCACTGGAAGCCAGGTTAACAAAATGTAATAGTGTTTTCACTTTGCTCTCTGATGCCATCATAGTATGGCAGGCCAAAGCAGGGACCTCTTTACCTTTCCCATAGACGCTTGTATACTTCCAAACTGTTAGTGCAGTAATTAAAACAAAAACTTTAGATAATGATATTTTGAAAGCATAAAATGTTAAACCACAAACTAATAAAAAGTTGTAAAACAACAGCTTATAATTGTTAGAAATAACATTATGCCTAATAATGTCTCTTTCTATGCTACACTCCTTATATTACATTAATTTTATGTTGCTTTATTAAGGGTAATTGTATGGCAAAAGCATCACTGCAGTGTTCTCTACATAAACCTCAATAGTCACATTGCAGTTTGTAACTTATCCCAGCAATCCGCTTTTGTTATTGCTCAGTGTATGTTTGTGCTCTGTGCTGCCCATTTCCCTCTGCCCCAGTCGCACCTGGAAATAAGCCTTGGTTCAGAGTGCCCTTCCTGGTTATCAATCTTTAAATAAATTAAATAAATAAAATAAACATAAATGAACAATGGCACAAATTTGTATAATTGAATACTGTCACCCTGCCAACATTGGCAAGAAGCAAAAACAGGACAATCTTTTGGGGACAAAAGTATGGCCAGTTGGGGGAAGGTAGGGACAGAAGAAACAAGCATTTGTCAATGCCGAATGTTTGCTTGCTGACATTAGCAGTTGAAGTACAGGAGTTAGACAGATGCAGTATAGAAATGGCAGTGAAGTACTGAACTGACGCCAGCTCCACCCTCACACTGCAGAGATGGTGAGGCATTGGGGTGTTGCTTTGGGTCGTCGCCCATGACGGTCACGACATTTCACCTCACCCTACCCTGCAGACACTGACAAGCGTTGAGGTGTGCCTTGGGGTGTTTGAGTCTTATATTCACCTCATTCCATAAAGAATCACGCTGAAATGGGTGCAGTATAGGAGAATGGGGTGAACTGTGGGGCCAAAGGGTCCAAGGCACACCTCGATGCTTGTCTCTGGCTGCAGGGTGGGGGTGGGGGTGGAATGGCATGAGCATTACTGTCTACAATCCCAAGTCATACCCCTGATGCCTGTCAGTCCCTACAGGGTAGGGCATTATGGTCAAAAACCCTAACGCCCTGGGCATTTCTTGGTATTTTTACTCCAAGTTTTCAACATGGGCTTTTTGTGACCCCACCGCATGAACAGTGACACTATCAGTTCATTAGCCGAAAGGTGATTTTGCACAGCGACTGTGCCATTTGGTGCCAGAGGTGCGAGAACACATTTCAAACAGGATGTGAAAAATGACAGCTGTACTGTTCATGAGGAGGTGTAAAAAATGACATTGTTGAAAATCTGGAGTGAAAATATAAAAAAACTGGTGAAGGCACGAGCGCGCATAGAAACTGCGCAACGCACACCCGTAATGTAATTAGTTTGGGGATTGTTTACAGCAGATTTTCAACACAGGCATTTTGGGACCTCTGCTCATGAACAGTGTCACTGTGATTTTCTTAATGTGTCCCAAAAACTGATTTCCCACAGCGACTGTGCTATTCTGCGTCAGAAGTGCGAAAACACATTTTGGCCAGGTTGTGAAAAATGACAGCTGTACTGTTCAGAAGGATGTGTGGAAAAATGCCAATGTTGGAAATCTGGACTGAAAATATTACAAATTCATGAACTTGCAAGGGTGCGTAGAAACTGCGCAATGCACACTCGTAACACAGTCATTTTATAGACTTTTGTCACCAAAGTTTCAACATAGCCATTTTAAGGTGGGGTGTGGCCAACAAGCGACCAAGATGGTGGCTTGATCATATAGCTCCACATGCCTAAGAGCCCAGAACCTGAATAAGTATAGACATTTGTGTCTCCCGACGGGGGAAAACTAATTAGTCGGTGATCTGAAGGTATCCGTTCAGTGCTGGCTAAATACAGGAAGATTTCATCTGGTTACGACTTATTAAAATGACCCCAAAGCTGTAACCGCCCGTACAGTAGGCCGCATGTCACACTTAGTACCAGGGAGGGAAGAACCCTCAGTCATAGATATGTTCACCTCTATTATGACCAGTATAGATGCCCTAACATTAGCGGCGAATACTACAGCAGTTTCCATGCAGCAAATGGATGCACGAGTGGAATGCCTGGAACAAAAAACAACAGCCCAGGACGATGTACTCCAAGGACACTGTGCCACTATGCGTGAACAGGCGGCCCAGATTTGTCTTCTCCAAGACAAGTTGGAGGACTTGGAAAACAGAAGTCTCTGTAACAGCTTGCGACTCCTTGGTTTCCCTGAAGGTTGTGAAAATGGGAAAGTGTTAACCTTCTGGCAGCAAACACTACCAGAGATTCTTCAACTTCCTAAAGGCACAAGAATCACAATCGAAAGGGCGCATCGTTCCTTGCAGCCCAGATCTATGCAGGGTGACAGGCCTCGACCATTTATAGCAAGAATTTTAAACTATGCCGAGAAAGAAGCTATTCAAGCTAGGGCCAGGGAATTGGGACAATTACGCTGGAGAGAGCATACGATCATGATTTTTCAAGACTATTCTAAAGATCTAGCTGCCAGGTGGAAAGCCTTCTCTGAAGTGCATCGCAAGCTCCATACTCTGCAAGTTCCCTTCACCCTGTGATGCCCTGCTAACCTACAGATTTCGGTTAATGGTACAGCGCATCAATTTGCCTCCCCGGACACAGCTATGGCCTTTATTATAAAAATGTTGCTGGCTGGCTTGGGTTCCTCATCTCTCAATCTTGAAGAAGGCCGAGCTCAATGACATCTACCGAGAGAAGATCCACCTGAAACCATAGTGGTGGCACCTCCTGCAACCCTTCATAATGGCCTGGATCCTCGTAATGCTAAAGTTAGGAAATGATCACCGAACTCCTCTCATTCCAAATGCAGCCACCCACAGGAAAGGAAGTACTCCCCAGGAAGGCAGGCCCAGCACTCCAACACAGCAAATACAGTGGAGCAAGAATTCGTCAGCCCATGCTTTGCACACAACCGTTTTGCAGCAAAGAGGGATTTGCCAGATACCGATCGGAGGGACAAGATGGACACTAATACTGTGGACCCTGATCACAGCGACTCCGGGGACGAGCACACCTCCTGGGCCTATGCTGCGGATGCTGAGTTACCCTTGTAGGACCTAGAAACATGAACCCAGGCTCCCGGTTTGCCTCCAGGCCGCAGTACAGAAAAGGATCCTGCTGATCCGTCATAACCAACTGTGCAGACTATGTGCAAATCAGATAAGTACCTAGGGGCAGGTGTCTCGGGGAATTAAGAAAGGAAGGATGGGGGATAATTGGGGCCTTAGTGGCTTCTAACAGCCTGGAGTATAAATCTTGGTCAATTTAAAAAAAAACAGCATTTCAGGGCTTTTCTTGACAGGGTGAATCCTCTCCCTATTAGTCTAAACTTACCGGTCTGTCCAACACAGGTCTTATTAATGCTCCCAGACACCTACTTGGAGGTACTGATATCGGGGTTGTACTGCAATGTTAGGAGGACAGTTACATAAAGTATGTAGCAGAACTGCATGGTGTAATGTCAATCTTTCCAGAAAGGTAGGGGAAGATGTCACCTGATTGTATTTCTGTTTGGTCACTCCAGAATTTCTTCCCCTTCCCCCTTCTCACTAAGTTACTAAGAGAAAGTGTGGGGGTAGGTCTTTGTTGACCATAGCAGAGTGGCGGGTACTTATTGTATACACCCCTAATAGACTCCATCGTCTGTATGGCCTTCCAGTCTCTAAGAGCAGATGACGCAGCAAAGAAAATTGCTATGCTGCCATGCAGCACTCACATCCAGGTTGCAGGCTGGGCATAGAGCATCTTGTATTTTATTCTATTCGATTTAACAGACACTGACTGTTGGAGGCCTTTTGGAGAAACAGAAAGACAGGGGAGGGTGGATGGCAGAAGAGAGTACGCATTGCTCAGAGACTTCTGGGCTTTGTTCAAGTCTGTATAATACATTCAACCCCTTCTCACATCTACTCCGTACCCCCCCCATTACCTGCCCTTAATTGTAGGTACTTCCATGGAAGGATACATCCTACAAGGAAAGTATAACAATGTTAAGGATAAGAAGTTAATATACAGTTGTGGTACAAGATACTGGTTCAGTGTGTTTGGTTTAGATGTTATTATTGTGACTTAGATCTAGTTTAGATCATAATTAAAGAGTCCCCCCCTCCTTTTTTTATTGCCCTGAAGAGATACAAGAATGGGGAGTTATTTGTAAGGCTGCTAGGCATACACGATATGACAGCCAGCAATCTACATTTCCCCACTATTTGTGAACCCTGGTAATATTCCCATAGCCCTTCTATTTATTCCTCAGGAAAGAGGCTCCTGTGATGTAGATATATTTCCTGTCTTTTGGGAGGATGCCTGGACTTTTCTGTTAGCCAACAAACCAGCTATTAATTGGAGATCACCAATGTGTCCCCCTCTTCCCCTCTTGGAGGGGCTCACTTATGGCTCGGTTTACTTGAACGTGGCTCTGGGCAATGGAATACCATATTACTCCCATTTGTAATATTATAAATAGTACACTAGATAAGTCATTTTAAGCTTATAGTGCATAGAAGCTCCCCTTCCTATTGTAGCTTAATTACCCCACACCCCCCAAGGACGATAGGGCATACCATTGGCTGGGGCTCCAGCCGGGTTTAGTCTCATCGCACTTTTTCTTGTTGTTTTGTTTGGTAAGTTAAGCAATTTAAATCTTCAGGTAGCACATAGGTACAGCACTTACTTGTAAGCTTTGTACACTGTTATTTCCAATTTGTGTCCGAAGGTGGAGGATAGAAACAATTGACCCACCTAGTATAGGGGTTGGGGTGGACTGTACCTCTCACTGAGTTTTTTCCAGTCCCCTTTGGAGTGTCCTTTAAGCCATAATGACAGACATTGGGGTTCACACCTGGAATGTCAGGGGGCTGAATTCCCCGGTGAAACACAAGAAAGTCCTGGCACATCTGAAACAGTTACACTCCAAAGTGGCTTTCCTCCAAGAGTCCAGACTCTCAGGGGATGATCATACTCATATGAATAAAGACTGGGTGGGCCAAAAGGTACATTCCAATGCCCCAACTAGGAAACATGGTGTTCTTATTCTTTTGCATAAGTCTCTTAGCTGGACATTAGTCCAGACACTTTCAGATCAATATGGCAGTTTCGTAATTGCCACATATAACACACCCACAGGACCACTTACTTTATATAATCTATACGCCCCTAATGAAGACACTCCCCAATTCTTTCATAATCTGGCAGAGGTGATTTTGGAGTTTAACCCCCCAGACTGCCCCCTGCTTATTGATGGGGATTTTAACCTAACACTGGTACCCTCCCTAGATAGAAATGACAAGGGTAAAGAGGCACATGCAAGAAGTGGGAAGGCCCTTCAGCAAATGATCCTGGATCAGGGGTTCACTAATTTATGAAGAGTGTTTCACCCCAGAATGAGAGATTACACTTTCCATTCAGAAGCTAATGTCTCATACAGTAAGATAGATTTTTGGTTGGGCTCTCCCACCCTTACAGCCAAAACTCTTGAGGTCTCAATATTGCCAGGTGCCATTTCTGATCATGCCCCAGCCCAGCTCCTCATACAGTGGGATCCAATGCCCCCCCCACCCAGACATTGGAGACTAGACCCTCTCCTAATGAAAGACCCAGACTTCATCCCCTGGGCTTGGAATGAGGCCTCTCTTTTTCTGGCTGAAAACCCTGTATCAGACACCTCTGCTGGTACCACATGGGAAGCCTTTAAAGCCACGATGCGAGGAAGCATCATGGGTTTTACTGAGGCTAAACGCAGAGAAAGGGAACAACAGCTAGTTACCCTGGAACAGAAACTAGCCACAGCTGAAGGCATATTTAAGTCCATGCTCTCTCCATCCATTCAGTCCCCTATAGGCAAAACTGTTTTAGGTCTCCATTTTGAAATCAATCAACTTCTAAACAGGAAGGTCAAAATAGCCATCCTTCGACTCAGGCATACCTTTTGGAAGGGAGGAGACAAGGGGGGCAAAGTGCTTGCCTATCAGATTCGTAAACAGCAAGCCAGTAGATATATCCCTGGACTGAAGAACATACAAGGGGTATTGGGTACTTCCCTGAAGGACATTGTAACCCCTAGATGGCACTATCCCAGGGGCTACTACCCCTTCCTGATTTGCCACTAACAGGTTGAGGGGCCTGGATCCAATGGCGGGTGCCTCCACCCAGAGGTCAGGGTTTGCAATAGTTAAACTTACTTGGTCACAGCCCTCTGGGACACTGCAACCCCCCTTTCTTCCCACTAGTGGCCCACACAATATATCAGAATTACCTTCACAGTATACACTTACCCCCAGGGCTAGTTCCGGCACTGGGACCTCCTGTGAAATAAGATACAGTGCGACAATCACAGTACAGTACTTTAACATAGACAAATACCTCAGGAAGTATAACTTTGCTGAAACAAGCAGCTCTGATTTATTTAGGGGGAATATAACAAGGACAGGGGGAAATCAGGTTAATTAGCTTATCACTTTACTATCTACCTATGGCTCTGTGCATAGGCCTATCCCTACCAGTTACTGTCCCTGGGTACCCAAGCCCTAGTGGCTAGTCCAAACCATGGCAGCTGGTAGGGCCCTTTCACACAGTGAAAAGAAAAATTAGTTTAAACAGTCAGCAGTACAGTGATTCCATTTGGATTTAATGTGGCATTCAACAGGAGCTACTTGAATTAGTACTCACGACCTCCAAACAAGATAGGGTCCTTCAACGTCAGCAGGGCAACTCTTGAGCTCCACGAGACTCTTACACATTTATATGGTAAAAAGAAAGTACTATACCAGGCAGGCTGCTTCTATCCCGATCGCAATTACTGCACAATACCCAGGAGAACACAGCAGATTCAGTTCCTGACAGACCGAGTGCAATTCAACAATTTCTCCAGTCTTCTACAGGGTGAGCCTGGTTTCTACTCTTCAGAGATCCTTTGATTCTCTTCACAGGACGGATTCAGTCCTAACAAGCAGTTACACAAGCTGCAGACCGAACTCTGGGCCTATACATGTTTTTGACTGAAACTGTGCACTGAAGGAGCACAGGGTTTCTTTCCCTTCACCCCAGAGCTAAACTGAAACTCCAACAGACAAAACCGGCACTTCCTTTGAGTTCCTCCCAGTTCTTGACTGGATTGGCTGTCACTCACAATAGACTGCTGCTGTTGGTCCAAAAGGCGCTGAAGTCTAAACTACATCTCCCAGAGTCACTGCCCATACAATCCTCTTGTGGCTGGCTCAGATTATGAGTCCAAGTTCTGATTCGTCCAGGCACCATTTTAGAGCTAGCTTACCCCACACTGATTGGTCCAGTTCAGCAGTTCAAAACCAGAATGGGGAACTAGGCAGACACAGTTCTGACTGCAAAAGAAAGCAGGTTAGACAAACTGTAATTTCATTATTACTGTAAATGATTTCTGGCAAACAGTTACATCTTTCAGATAGGTTCCCTTTGCACTCCTAGTGACTGCAAAATGGAGTGAATTGCAGCAGCTCGAGTGGTACTCAAACAGAGAAGCACACAGTCCCCCATACAAACTAATTATGTCTGCAAGCAGACAGCTCTTAAAGAGACAGTACCAGAGGCTCTAAAAACACTCACTGATAAATGGCTTAAACGCCAAACACCATTCAGGCTTGGAGCATTCAAGCAAGCTCCTGGGAAGTCTTTTGGGAACCCCCATTTGCAGGGGGGTTACAACATTAACTCCATTATGTCTTCTTTCTATAAATCACTATACACCTCCACACACACAGGACCAAATGGAGATATTACATTTTTTTTAGATGCTTTACAGCTTCCCAAACTGCAGAAGCAACAGGAGCAATGCCTGGACCTTCCTATCTCTAGTGATGAAGTGGCTGTAGTCATTCAGGACTTGAAGAAGAGGAAATCTCCAGGTAGTGATGGCTGCACTGCAGATTTTTACCAGGCATTAGCCCCGGTTGTTCTACCTCTCTTAACCCAGGTATTCCAAGAGATTGAACTTAAGGGTACCCTACCTCCCTCTATGCATGAGGCAACCATTGTAGTTATCCCCAAAAAGGGCAAAGACCCTACCAACCCCAGAAGTTACCACCCCGATATCTCTTATTAATTTAAACAGCAATCTGTATGCCAAAATTCAAGCTACTAGACTCAGTCCCCTACTCCCTGGTCTTATACACCCATCACAAGCAGGCTTTATACATGGACATCACAGCTCAGACCACCTGAGAACCCTTATGAGTTTACTGTCAATTTCGAAGTCACTCCCTACACCGGTAACTGCCATTGCTGTAGACTTTGAAAAAGCATTCGACTCAGTCGAATGGGGATTTCTCTACATGGTCCTAACCCACTTTGGCCTAGGAGAAAAATTTCTAGCTAGGATACAAGCCATATATGAGAGCCCCTCGGCCAGAGTTAATATAAATTCTGTATTTTCTCCCCCATTTGCACTGGAAAGAGGCACGAGGCAAGGCTGCCCTCTTTCCCCCCTTTTGTTCATATTGACAGTTGAACCCCTGGCTGCTGCAATCCGTAGTCACCCTGATATACAGGGTTTGACAGTGGGAAGTATAAGCTATACAACTTTTATGTATGCTGACGATCTCCTTCTTCTCCTGGAGGATGTGCACCGTGCCATCCCCCCCCCCCGCTTTGTCTCTTAACAGCCTTCTTTAGTTACTCAGGCCTACAACTGAACCAGAATAAGACTGAGGTACTCCCTCTTAACTCCCACTGTTCACAACAACTGGTGGCTGCATCCAACCTCCTATGGACTCCCAACAGCCTCACTTACTTGGGTATTAATTTGACTCCATCTTTGGAGGGTATATGGCAGGCTAATATACAGCCCCTTCTCTCCTCCATCAAGACAGATTTTGACAGATGGAGATTACTAAAGCTTACTTTAGCAGGGAAAATTGTGGCCTTAAAAATGGTAACAGCCCCTAAACTTTTTTACCTTCTTATGCACTTGCCAATCCCTTTACCTAAACACTGGCACCAGGCCATAGATAAATTATTTGGAGACTTCCTATGGGAAGGTTCTAAACCTAGATTCAGTCAGTCCAAACTTAGATCTCATTGGAAGCAAGAAGGCTAGAATCTTCCGTGGCCAGAGGGATACCGTCTGGCTTTCCTGTTTGCCCAGATGGTTAAGTGGGCATGTCCACCCTCCTCTCTTTCTCCACAATGGATACAACTTGAAATGGACATCATGGGAATCATTCACCCTTCCTCCCTTTTTGTACAAAGGCTTAGTCCCAAAACTGGCTCATGTCATATGTCAAACGCAGATCCTATCTCACCTACAGTGGTCACATCTAGAGTTAACTGGTTTAATACACACCTGAAAATGAAAATGGACCCTCTCCCTCTCTCTCATGTACCTCTCTGGCAAAACCCCGCTGTCACCATTGGAGGTACTGAGGTAAGATGGAAAAAGGGGGTCAATCTGGGCATTTCCAAAATCGGAGATATACTGACCTCTAACCATAAAGTTCTTCACACATTTCAATTCCTGAGGCAGATGTGGGGCATACCACAATCCAATTTTTGGAGATACCTCCAACTTAGAGATGCTACTCGACATCTGTTACCACCTAACTCGGTATATGATAAACCCTCGGGCCTGAACTCATGGATACTACACCCTCAGGGTCTGGCAGGTCGGCTATACACCACTATTAGAGATACTCTCCCTTCCCAATCAGATGATGCTAGACGTAAATGGGAGAAGATGCTGCAAACCCACATTTTACCTGAGAGCTGGGACAAGGCTTGGAAGGACACACTCAGCTGGTTTAAAGATGCCAAGTTTAGACTAATTCAAAATAAAATTGCCCACTTGTGGTATAGAACCCCTGTTATCCTTTATAAAGCCAAACTACTGGAGTCTGATAGCTGTTGGAGATGCCAGTCACCAGGGGGAGATTTACTGAATATTCTATGGTCCTGTACAAGGATTCAACCTCTATGGCAGGAAATACAGAAGGTAGCCTCTAAGGTGATACAACAGCAGATTCCTAACATACTAACACACTAAAATGCCAGCAGAATAGGCCTAACGGTCTTTCGTGTCTGCTCGTTTGGTCAGCCCCCAACCTGGGTGCTGACCTTGCTGTCCCCCTCGCCTTCTCTGGCTTCTCCCTTACCAGTTCCGGATATTCTTGCTGCATTGGATTTTGCTTCCAGAACCCTTCCTCTGTACCTGTCCCACCCCCTCTTGAACCCCTCCACTGTCTCTGCCTCCACCAGCCCCCTAGGCAGTGCATTCCATGGCTCCACCACCCTCTCAGTGAAGTAGCACCTCCTCCTTTCTCCCCTGAATCTTCCCCCCTCCAGCTTCCACCCATGCCCTCTAGTGGCCCCTTCCTCCTTCCTTAGAAGCACCCTGACTGTTCCTCCCTATTTACCCTCTTCATGATACCTAAGACCTCTATCATGTCCCCCCTCGTCCCTCTCTTCCAATGTGTACATATTTAGCTCTTCGAGCCTCTCCTCATAGGTCCTGTCCCCCAAGCCCCAAATCATTTTGCTGCCCTCCTCTGGACCCTCTCCAGGAGGTTAATGTCCCGCTTAAGTGTGGCCTCCAAACTGCACGCAGTACTCAAGGTGCGCCTCACCAAGCAGTTATACAGAGGGAGTATCACTTCCTCCTTCTGGAGGTGATCCTAGCGATGCATCCCAGCATCCTGTTGGCCTTGGCTGCTGCCCTCCTACAAGTCTCAGAGTTGTTCATCTTGACATCCACCACCACCCCAGGTCCCTCTCAGCCATTGAGACTTGTAGCATTCCCCCAGGGTGTACACTTGGCCTGGGTTTCTGGCCCCAGGTGGAGTACCTTGCATTTCCTGCATTGAACCTCAGCTTCCACTTTCTAGACTATCTTTCCAGAGCCTCCAGGTCCCCCGTAGGCCACCTCCCCTCCTCCCCATCCACCACTGCCCCAGTTTCGAGTCATCTGCAAAGAGACTCATCTCACTCCCTGATTCCTGTCCTTATGTCAGATCATGTGGGCTGAACAGAAGGGCCGAGGACTGATCCCTGTGGGACCCCACTAATGGCCCTCCTTGGGATGAGACTATCCCACCAACTCACGCCCCTCTGGGTCCGGTCCTGAAGCCAATTGCCTATCCATCTGATCATCTGGTTCCCCAACCCCATTTCTCCCAGCTTATCCAACAGGCCCATGTGAGGAACAGAGTCAAATGTCTTTCTGAAGTCTAGAAAGAGGACATCCACTGGTCTACCCAGGTCCAAGGCACTTGTCACCCAGTCATAGAACTCCACCAGGTTTGTCTGACACGATTTCCCTGGGTTGAATCCATGCTGTCTATCGTCCAGGCACCCTGACTTATCCAGGTCCCCCCCAGCCTCTCCTTGACAATGCCCTCCATCACCTTGCCCACCACCGATGTCAGGCTGACAGGCCTGTAGTTCCCTGCCACCTCCCTTGATCCCCCCTTGTGGATAGGCACTATATGTGCCACCTTCCAGTCTTGGGGCACCCACCCTGTCCTCAGAGAGATAAGGAAAAGCTCTGCCAGGGGTTTTGCAAGGACATCTGCAAGTTCCTTCAGCACTCTGGGATGTAATTTATCCGGCTCCGGTGCTTTCTCCGTCTTAAGGGAGCTGAGGGCTTCCCTCACTCTCTCTGCTGTGATTTCCACTTCCGGTACCCCTTCTCCCTGCTTAGCCCTCCCCCCACCTGCCAGTGATGCCTCCCCCTCTCCCCAGACCTGCTGATCGGTAAGGGTCCCCCCCTCCTCAGTATCTCTGTCTCCTCCCATGTATGATGCAGCACCCCCATTTTCCCTGGTGAAAACTGAGGTGAAGTACTCATTTAGTACCTCAGCCTGCTCCCCCGGGTCTTGTGCCCATCTCTCCCCTGATTTAATCCTGCTAATTCCTCTTAGCCCTCTTTTTCATCTTTTGGGGATAAGTAGTGATATACCTAAGTTACCCCTACAACAATATAGATGGCTAGTGTTGCTGACTCTGCAAACCAAGAGATCCATTCTATGTAAATGGAGAGCTCCCCTGGTCCCCACAGTAACTGAAATAATGACATCCCTTACAACCCTGGCTAAACTAGACAGAATTTCTCACCTTCAGACATCTCAAATGTCCACATTTAGACTCTGCTGGGCACCCTATCTTAACTATCTTAAATGTGTCCAGCCACATACAGCCATAGGATGAACTTCCTCACATCACCTGTGGGATATGAAGAGATTTGACTGTGGAGTGTTATTAGTTGACCTAGTGCTGTGTAAGGTGGTTACTGTCCCCCTCTTTCCTCTACCCCCCTTCCCCCCCTCGGTGGGATTCTAGCTCAATAAAGAACACCCTGCTATTAACAGGTTTAACTGACTGTACCCTTGATATGGTACTTCTACTATAATGAATTTAAGTTAAGAACTTAAGCTTTGGGATTTATTTGTTTTCTGTTTCAGGCTAAACCTGGATTTTGCAGAGCATATACACACTTTTGTCCAACTCTTCTCCTGAAGCCATGAAAAGGGACTGAATTGCCCTGTCTAGACCTATAGAATGCGTCTGGTGTGTTTATATCCAGCAAAGCTGCTTGACTGGGACAGATTCATACACTGATGAGTACGATAATCTGTTACTTACTCGGAAATAGAATAAGGACAAAACAGTGTACCCTTTCCCTACCTCCCCCCCCCGCCAGTACAGTACCCCTTCCTCAATTCATCAAACTTCTAGTCGGTGTACAGCTTCAGAAGTTACAAGAATTGATAGCAACGTACCTTATAATCAGTTATCTGACTTTTCTTTCTAACCTGATGTCTGACCTTTCTTCCTATGTACTGTATGTATAGTTAATTGTCTGCACACCTCTGAGAGAATAAAAATTGATGTCTGTATTACTCCCTACCCCTCTTTTTTTCCAAGCTTTATACTCCCCCCCCCCGGCTCTTTCCTTAGTCCTGCTTTACTTGTCCTTTTCCCTCTCTTTTACCCACCTACAGCTCCCCTCCCTATGCTTACTGGAAAGTTGTACATGTACACTGCTTGTTGAATGATTAATTCTATGGTACAGAATCTCTGAATGTATACTGTATCTTGTCTACCTTTTATCTTGAAAAATAAAAAAATTTCTACAAAAAAAAAAATAGCCATTTTAAGACCTCTGCTCATGAACAGTGTCGCTGTGATTTTCTTAATCTGTCCCAAACATTGATTTCACACACCTACCGCGCCATTGTGCACTACATGTGTGAAAACACATTTTGGGCAAGATGTGAACAATGACAGCTATACTGTTCATAAGGAGGTGTGGTAAAATGGCAATGTTGAAAATCTGGAGTGAAAATATTAAACAATCTCAAAGTTATGAGCGAATGTAGGAACTGCTCAATGCATTCTTGTAAAACAGTCATTTGGGGGAATTTTTTCACCAAATTTTCAACATAGGGTTTTTGGGGGCATACCTCATGAACTGTGATACTGTCTTTTTGTTAATCAGTCCCGAAAGGTGGTTCTGTGCAGTGACCATAAAATCACCTTTTGGGACTGAATAACCAGATGACAGTGACTGAATTCATGAGAAGGGGTCCCAGGAACCCCATGTTGAAAATTTGGTGCAAAAATTCAAAAAAATGACCGAGATATGAACTAAAGTTGTAAAAACCCTATTTATGCCATTATACAGCTTACCAGCAATTCCTCAGTTCGGGTCGGCTTTGAAGAGTGCAGATGTGTTCCCGGTCCACCGAAGATCATTGCGCCAGGCTCTGAAGGTACATATGGGGTAATGAGGGTGTGGTGAGGTGGGGTACACCGAGGGTGGGTGAGGGTTGGGGGGTAAGAGAGCCAACTAGGGACCATTTCTTTTGTTACAGGGTTTAAAAAAAAAAAGATGCAGGATTTTTGCGATACTGGGATGAGCTCCCAGTGTGGCACCTGGAAGTTTGTTTGCAGGGGCCATACAGTGTGTGGGGGAGCACATCATGATGCAGGACTTTTGCCATGCTGGGGTGGTCTCCCAGTGTGGCACCTTGAAGTTTGCTTTTTCGGGGGGCAGTGGAACCGACGGAGATTGGGCACCCTGTCAGACATACAGTGTGCTTGGGGGTGGTGGTGTGCATGTGCCAAAGGGGATTGGGCACCCCCTCAGAACACAACAAATGGGGGGTGGTGGGCGCATCATGCCAGAAGATGCAGTGGTGTACTGCTGAAAGAGAACGACTGCTAAGGTGGTGACGTTTAGGCAGCTTGCATACTGCTGATGGCACGTCAGTATGCAAATTGCCTACATGTTACCACCATTGATTGTAGTGGTCTTTCTCTTTCAACTGTACACCACTGCATCTGAACTGCTGTCATAGACAGCTCAGACATTCATCAGTGCACTGCTGCCATGCCTGCAAAAGCAATCAGGACATTGGAAGTGGGGGTGCCACACTTACGTAAACTCGTATGGTGGCACTATGTTTCTTGCACATGCATGCAAGCAAACATAAAAAGTGTGTGAAATGCCGATTGAGCTGCTCCCTTTATTGACAGAGAAATGCAAATCTTACTGTATATACTCCAGGCAATGGGATGTAGGAAAATGTGACAGTCTCTCATAAAACACACACACACACACACACACACACACACACACACACACACACACACACACACACATATACACTCGCTACAGAGACACAAAGTGAATAAAAAACACAACTTACCAGGTTGAACCATATGAGTTTGCACAGACCTATTTAATTCTTCATTGATATTTTATAAACAAAATACAAGAATCGGGTGCTACTGTAATATATACATTAGGAAGCAAGAGTCAGTCTGAAACCAGATTATTTAGGCCATAGTAGGCTACTGTAACAATGACACCATCTCTCAATTCCCTCACAGAACTGATTTACATTACTTATACAGGACCATTTTTACATATATAGAAACACAGTAACAGTAATCTATGGTCTGAAGGGGCTCTAGATCTGTTATATCCATGTTCCCATAAGCAGGAATTACATCAGTATGTTGTGCAAACACGCACCATTTTTCAGGGATCCCCTATCCACTCTGTTACCCAGGCTACTTGATGATCCCTTGGTAAGCACAGATCTGACCAGGCATACTGTATCTTAAAGGCCTGTACTATCTTCATGCCTACTGTCTCTGCTGGTAAGCTGTTCCATAGGTTAACCACCCCCTGGGAGAAAAAGTGCTTATAATATTACCCCTGAGTTTACTACCTATGAGCATTAACACATATTATTGTGTCCTACTGCAGAATATCAGATCAAATATTCCCAGCTGTTTGTGTCTTGATACTCTTCAGTATGAGAAATACTAATATGCCTCCTCTCAGCCTCCTTTTCTCTAGGGTGAACATATGAAGGACAACCAACTTCTTTTCATAGTTTTTGACTCTGATACCACTGAGCATTTCTGTGGCCATGCATTGCACCCTTTTGATTGCTTCAATATTCTTTTCATATAGAGGCAATGACAACTGTATGCAGTATTCCAGGAAGGGTTTAACCATGTCTTTGTAAAGTTGCAGGATTACTTCCACTGCTCTACTGGTCACCTCATCACTTTTGTTAGATATACTGTATGCCTAGAGGCAATAAAATAAATCTGGAATAATGTTTCAGACTAAAATAACAGAATGCCTTGATCAACAAAGTGAGGTGATAGCTTGGCCTGGCCTTTGTTACTCTCAGGGCTCCAAGATGTATAGGCTTTTTTGTATTTTACAAGAATAATGAGCAATGTACAGGGAAACTGTTATCATAGCCTTACAGTGCTGGAAAATGGCAATTCAGGCTGCATAGGAAGTAATACTGGCCAAGAAATATCACCCTGGAGGAACAGGAAAATCGACAACCACTTCAGGGACCCCTGCAACCTGCTTTGGAGATTTACTGACCAGGTTGGTGTGTACATTTATATTATTGTGCATCTATACAATGAGTGCATTAGATAACCAGAGACCATCAAACCATGTAAAGATTGTCAGACCCCTTCCCTCTCTAATGGCACCTTCAGTTATGAGACCCTCCAGCCTATCCACCTCGCAATTGTGCCACCCACCTCTACCCGCCGACAATGGCCCTTTAGCCTGCCTACTTCTTCCTGACTCCCTCCTACCCCATACTAACTATATACTGTTCACCCTGAAACTTGTCTGAAGCTGGCTTATGTTGTCTCTCTCCATTTTTGGCTGTATAATAAATGCTTAGACATCTTTGTATTTTTAAGACTGTAACCATTGTTGACCTTTGTATGTATGTTACCCTACATCATTTGATGTGGAACCTTTGTAAATGAGCAGTTCCTGCTCAAAGGTATTTGTAATCCTAGAGTTTAATTAAAAAATAAAAAAGTCTGCTAAAACTCAACTACTGTAGTTTGCCCTGGTTCAACTATAGAAAACCATTATTGTGTAGTTAAGTGTATACTTGGGAAGTATTTTCTTTTCTGTTATGTCACATCAAGCACGCAACACATCAGAATGGTGCTGCATCATATAGTGAAGGCTCTTGGTTCCAAAAATTATGTCCATTCATCACTGGCAAACAGGACATACTGTGAGGTCATTTCCAATCTTTTTACCCAAATTTTGTCACCTGCAGACCTATCGGCTCTGGCCAGATTTTGTTTCTATACTTATTACACATTAACTATGTTGCTCTCACCTACTGCCTTTTCTGAAACTGTTAGGGTAGAAGCAGCTTGTGCCAAGGAAGTGTCTTTTGAAGGTTTCGTGAATAAATATTAATCAGTTACAGAGTTATAAATAGTTAAATATTTTTTCTGAGCATGCTCAGTAGGATTCTAGGATAACCCTCTGCTACAAAAGATACATTTACCTTTCACAGCATTCACCTTTCACAAAATTTGTGATTTATCTTTTGTGAGGAAAAATGCAGGTTATGATGCCAGCATCTTTTGAATTTTGTTAATTGGTTAAAAACATGAAAAGACATAAAAATGAAGAATTTGAAAAGACAAACACATACATCGAACTAATCAAAACCTATTAAGTAAGATACTGTTGTTTGTTTTCCCCAAATGAGCCAGAAATACCTTTTTGGGACTTTGGTTGTCATTTTAGTGAAATGTCCAATTTATGTGTCATAATATGAGAAGTTATGTGTCCCACACCAAAATGTGCAACTCTAAAATTCCAATTTTGTGTTTTACATAAAGTTACTTATAACTTGGCCATTTTACGATGTTTTACTCCAAAATTTTGAATATGCTATTTACATTATCCTTCATTATGAATGAGGATGGTGGGCATTTTCAAGTTCAGGTCAAAAGGTGATTTCAGAGCTATTCTGTGAAACCACATTTTGGACATGATTTAACAAATTCTAGTGACCATGTTCATGACATAGCGTCACAATAATTTTCATGTAGCACATTTACGTGTAGCACTAAAGTATGACACAAACTTATGTGATGCTACAGTCTTAGGTTGTAACTGGAAATTAGCTCATTTTGGACTCTGCTTGCCTAGTAAAATATGTTGCACACAAAATAAATAAAAACAATTGTGCAACACTAAAATTCCATTTTTGTGTTTTGCATATTTTTTTCTTTTTTTCTCATTAAAACTTTTATTCAAAAATTTAATAGGATAGCTCTGACGGAGACAAGGTCATTTTCAGTGAGGTCCTTTGTGCAATTTGTTACAAATAATTTTACAGATTCAACTTACAATAAACATTTGATCACAAGTAAGAACATCAATACAAACATATAAGCACATAATAACAAATCAGTACATAATAGAAATTAAAGAGTATAAATATATGATATTACATCAATGAAATGTATACAAAGGAGACAAGGGAAAAGTGGGACAGGCTTTCATGTTGTATGGGCAAATTCTAATAAAGTTCTGATTTTTGCTTCATTTATAAACCAAGATGTTATTGCAATTGATACGTGTATATTTACCTTCACACCTAAAATTTAAGGGGAGAGCATTCCATAGTCTAGGGCCATTATAAAAGAAGGGTTTCCTGCCAAAAGTTGAATTAGCTTTAGGAAGCATGTATTCTAGACCCTTTGCAGATAGCAGGCTTTGTTTAACTGGTCACACTGAAAGACTATCCAGTATATAGTCAGGGGCTCTGCCTTTTGTACATTTTGACATGAGCAGAACTGTATGTAGGGCTCACCTCTCTGAGAAGCTGATCCATTGGAGTGTTTTATACAAGTCAGATCTATGTATTCTTAATGGGGCATCCAATATGAACCTCACCAGTTTATGCTACATGATATCTTTTAAACTCCTAACTGAAGCACCCAAATACATCATGTCACTGTAGTCAATTATTAGCATGATTAGTGTTTGGACTACATGCTTCTTGATAAACTCAGTCATACAGTATTTATTTCTGTATAGAAAGTTCAGGCATTTCCCCACTTTCTTTTCAAGGGCTTCTATGTGTAAATCCCATTTTAATGCAGCATCTAATTGGATTCCCAGATATTTATAACTATAAACTTGTTCCAAATATGTATTACCAAAAGTCTTTATCTGGAGAGGCACATCCAGAAGATTTGTATGTTTCTGTCTAGAGAAGAAAATCACCTAGGATTTCTTAGCATTTAATACTATCTTTGACCCTATCAAAAATTGTTGCAATTCATTAAACACCATCTGAAGGGGGGGGGGTAGTGAATACTGTCAACAGAGAAACCCTCCTTATAAATGAAGGTGTCATCCACATATAAATGATGGTTTACCCTACAGTCACATATGTAGAAGTTATTCATTTAAATATTATATAGGGCTGGGCCCAATATTGAGCCCTGAGGTACACCAGATACCATAGTCCCTAATTCTGATGTCCACTCCCCTCAAACTGTCATTTGTTTCCTCCCCACTAAATGTTGTTGAAACCACTGAACCACTGAGTTGGGCATACTCATAACTTGGCCATTTTACAATATTTTACTCCCGAATTTTGAATATACCATTTAAATGACCCTGCCTCATGGACAAGAATGGTGGAAATGTTCAAGTACTGGCTGAAAGGTGATTTTACAGTTGCTCTTTGAAATCATCCTTTAGGCAGGATTTAACACATTCTAGTGACCATGTTCATGACATATGGTCAAAATAATTTTTGTGCACCATATTTATGTTGAACACTAAAGTGGGACACTAAAATTTTCAACACTAATATTTTTCTGGTGCACCAATTCTTGGGTCATAATCAGGACCTGCATAAATGACAATATGACTCCAATGTCTCAAAAATAAAGGAAAGCCAGTGCAAACAACTGTGTTAATGCACCAGTTAGGGTTAAACTTAATGCTAAAAATATAGAGAAATGTCTTGTTAAGGTTTCCAATCCAAACTCCACCACCCCCAAGCAGAAAAAGGATCAACAATAGAATGCAACCACAGACTGCCATCATCAGGTAAGACAATCGGCATGCAACTATTTCCAGATGACACAAATGCAGTAGCACTGATGTACTACCTTCATTGATTTGTATCTGTGGCATATATACTGCAAGACACACACACATTTGTGGCAACAGATAAAGATAGAAATCCACAATGCTCAAATTAAAACACTACTTTTGTCTGCAGATGAACAGACCATTGCAGCAACAGATACAAATGCATGCCATCCAAATTATAAGATTTGTTTTATCTGCAAAAGTGCAGGCCCCTATGGGGATGGCCCTTCTATGGCCAAAGGTATTCATGTGCACTATAAGACTTACAGAAACTTCTGAGCTGTAGGTGTAAAACATACACAGTGAGCTATGGCTGCATAAGGGGATGCCCCACAAAATCAATAATACCAAAATAGCAACACTACTTCCATCTGCAGAAGTGCAGACTCCTCTTGGGACTGTACTTCATCAGATGCAGGTGTAAGACATACACACCAGAAGTCTGTGTTTATGCAGCCTCACCTGTGTGTGTATATTGTACATGGTGCGTGAGTACATGTGGAAGCAGAAGCATAGGCCTCATGGGGGCCTGCACTTCTGCAGCTCTGCAGCCAGAATTACTCATGCATGCTGTATGATTCGAGGATATCACAGATGAGACCAAAAATGTGTTCCCCACTGAACTTGAGCCTGTATTGACTATTTTGAGGATGTCTGGATAGGCAGAAGGAATCTATGGGGGAATGGATGCAGACAGGCTCAGTATGCCATTGCCATATGGAATCACTGTGAAAGCATGCAAAACAAGGGCAAAAACAAATAACATGGTGGAGGCATTTCATTGTGGGAGGCTGAGCATTTTCTGAGTGGTACATCCCACGATTTGGAAATTTATAGATGGACTGAGAGGAGTGCAGAAAAAAAGAGATTCAGCAATTGAACAATTAATTGTAGTCAATGCATCCACTGGATCAAAGCCTGCTTACCATGACAATGTGGAAAGGTTAGCCTACATTCTGGAGAAATGCTTTGAACAAACAATGGAACAATTCCTGAGCTGGGTGGCATACACATTTGATTAGTGATGCCACTGATTTTGACATTGTTTTGATTGGTTTTAATAAAAAAATTTTAAATGTTTAATAAAATTTACCCAATGTATTGCACAAGTACTGAGATGCTGAGCTCAATAAAAGTCCCATATAGGTGCTGGCCAATGGCAATTGATGAGCTTTGATTCTGTCCAATGCAATGTGAGTGACGCAACCCTGATCAAACACAATACAAGTATTGGCCAATAGCAATTCAACCCTGTGCATAGCCACCCGATTGAAAGAGCTACCGCAAACACAAACACTATCTTAGAGCATAGGATAATGTACCGCAAAAACACTAAAAAGCACTGAGTGAGTGAGAGAAACACATACTGGCCAATACCAATTCAGCACTGAGCATAGCCACTCAATCGCAAGTGCTGACAACAGCAACAGCTACATTGTACTCATGCTGCTGGCTGAAGTGTGAGCATAGAGTAGGAGAACTGAATAATGTGAGAGCAAATGTCAACCACAGTTAAAAGTTTTAATATTATATAGTGCTTGGGGCAGGAGTGAATTGGTTGGAGATTGATTGTCACGGGAGTGAAAACACGCAGGAACAAATTGTAGGGGAGTGAGTTGTCAATGGGTGAGTCATTGGCAGCGAACTGTCATGCTCCCAGAGTAGAGAGTGGGCCAGATTCTCCTATGAGTGAAAGGAAAAAAAGGACATGCCTCACCAAACTGATGCTGTTGGTAACCAGTGAATGGATCCATGACATGACGGCGACAACTTTTTTCAGACATGACACGACAATGATGGATTTATGTGAACCACAAGTTGCAACCAGCATAAATTCATCAGGAAACTACTTGTATTTTTGGGGAGGCTTACCCTAACACCACATTTCCAAACCTTTGTCACTGGAATGCTAACTGATGCATTAATGAAGTTTTTTGCAAAGAATTTTCTTATTTTTTTGAGATAGTCTAATTGTATCCTCAGTTGGCTGTAGAGCCTGTGGCTTTTATTCATCCATAATTTTTGAGACAGTGTAATCATATTCTTATGTCACTCCATAATTATATCATTATTTCCATATGAGAGCACAGGGTGCTGATGTCCCTCTGCACCCATTCCTCCTTAGATGCACTGCAGCCAAAACAGCAACCAAATTGTCAGCATAGCCTTGTTATGTGCCCAATTCATAAATACTGGCCTGAGAGTTTTCAAATGCTTGCCAAAACATCACTCCTCACCATCGCAACATGAATCCAAGCTAGAGGTTAAAAAGGCATTTTGGTCAGGATTTGAAAAATGATAGCTGTCATGAGGTAATGGAAAAAATGATTATGTTAAAAATTTGGGGTGAAAATATGGAAAAGTACTGTAGTTAAAAGCAAGCATAGTTAATCGTAAATGCATGTGCATAACTTCACCATTTTCACATATTTTGACCCAAATTTTCAACATAACCTTCTTATCACCCTACCTCATGAACAAAGGCAGTAAAAGTGTTGAAATCATGCCCAAAAGGTGATTTCATCACCCAAAATTACACTGAATGCTCAGTAGGATTTTCAGATAACCCTCTGATGCGACACTAAAATTCCACTAAATTGTCCACGAGGTGGGGTCCCCAAAAGGTCATGTTGAACATTTGGTGTCAAAATATGCAAAAATGACAAACTCATACTTCAAAGTTGAAAACCCCATTTAAATGCATTTAACTGCATTTACCTTAGTTTCTCATATTGCAGTCGCCGCTTCCAGCAGCAAGATGTGTCTGATGGGGAGAGTGGATCTCGAACCTGGGACCTGTTCAGGTGAGTGAGGGTGTGTGTGAGGGTGTACTGGGATGTGTGGAGTGGTGGCTGCTGAGTGGGAGGTGGGTGGGGGTGTCTGATCAGCGAGCAATTTTTTTCTGTTTTAGGGAAAAGAAAGAAAAACATCAAGGACTGTTTTCTTTATTTCAGGTGGAGAAAGCCATGACCTGGTTGGGGTGCCACTAGACACCAGGGAAAAAAGGAAAGTAAAGGGGGCATAAATTGGAGGGTGGGGTATGCCACTAGACACCAGGGGAACAATATACTGAATCAGGGACAGCAATCAGAAAACAATATACTGACATGGGGATAGCAATCTGAGCATGGGGGGTGCCTCTAGACACCATGGAAACAGTAAAGTGAAATAAGGGTGGTGATTGGAGGGTGGGGGGTACCAGTAGACACCAGGAAAACAAAAAACTGAAACAGGAATGGTGATCGGAGGGTGGGGGTGCAACTAGACACCAGGGAAACAATAAACTCAAATGAGGCTGGTGATTGGAGGGTGGGGGTGCCACTTGACACTAGGGAAATTAAAATTAATATAAGGGGACAACATCAAAGGGTGTGTTATGATAATCATGGCCATTTTACCTGATTCTCCAACCTGGAAATGTATTTTTTTTTTGTTTTTTTTTTTTTCAAATTTCAAAATAGGATTCCTTTTCAAGTTTCCTTTTTGCAATTTACAAAAAAAGGATTTTGGCATATCACATAATCACATTTTCAGGAGATTTACCAAAAAAGTAACAGCAGAATCTAATAGAATGGGTCCCAATTAGCAGAACACATGTGCTGGGTACATTAAAAACCACAGTATTTTTCAGTTCTCAAACCTAACCTCGATAAGAAAAAAACAAGATGGCATCAGCATGGAAAAAGATTCCCCATTTGCAACAAAGGATTCCCCATTTCTGACAAGGATTACACATTTGTGACAAAGAATCCTTTGTTGAGCAGGACATCTAACTGCTCCAAATTGAAAATAACTGGAAACTTCAAAATGTAATAACTTTTGAATGGATTAACATTTTTTCACCAAACCTTCAAAAGGCACATCTGTGACCCAAGAACATTCTACCCTGAAAATTTCAGACCACACTCTCACACCGTTTCTGTGCAGCGGTGTAACAAAGAACTTCACCAAAAATGGTAAATTTTGCATTTTTTGACACTCCGTATCTCTACAACTACACATCCTATCAGAACATAACTTGGTACATCAAGAGATCTTGGCTCCCTGATGGTGCAAGCAAATCTACTGAATTGTTGCATAGTCATTAAAGTGCAAAATTTCAAGTTTAAAATAGAAGTGACCATTGAACTGTGACTAAAGGGTGCAACCACACCTCTAAAAGATATATATATAGATGTGAAGATAGATAGCAATGGAAGATCATTCATGTGCTAGTCATGAGTTGGTGGGAATGTAAAAAAAAAGAGGAAAAAAGGAGGAACAAGTGAGATACAGTATGTACATCTGCACATATTTTGTATATATGAAATGAAAGGGGGGGGGTACTCTCCAAGAGGATATTCACTGTGCCAGATGGATACTTATGGTCTTGACATACTTTGTGGATTTTATAGGGGACTGAGGTTACCATCTCTTTGATAGCACCCCCTTCATATGTACATGAAATATTTGTACAGATATACTTAGCTCTCTAGTACCCCCCTTTTCACATCTATTTTGTAGTCTGTGTCACCCTAGCCAATTATACATTGGGATCTGAAATGATTTGGTAGTATTCTCAAAGCTGAAACTAGTTTGCCAATGGCCCGCTTCTCTCACCCTTTGCATAAAGTCCATTCAGACCTTAAATTACAGTTGCAGTAATAGGCATGATCAGATATTTCCAGATATTTTGCACTATTTCTAAACAGGTTGTCTCTGGTGGCCCTATTGTGGTATTGCAGAAAGGCAGGGAATTTCTATAGAGATATCACAGAAATTTCAGGAAATATCTGACCGTATCAGTTGAGGCAACTGTACTATGTTACTATATTGCTACTGTATGTTACTATGTCATTTATGGTACGGGG
Organism: Neoceratodus forsteri; assembly: GCA_016271365.2. Classification (NCBI taxonomy): domain Eukaryota; kingdom Metazoa; phylum Chordata; order Ceratodontiformes; family Ceratodontidae; genus Neoceratodus; species Neoceratodus forsteri. The sequence goes on along the minus strand of CM057459.1, from coordinate 801,785,648 downwards.
ATGGAAACAAAAACTACAGTACTGTAGGAGACTAAAGCATAACTTGACAAAACTGCTTACTCATTATCTACTGTACATTATGAAATGGGTCTAAAAATCCAGACACCTTATTGCTCAAGGTAGTATCTCAGGACAACAGTACTGGTTAAATTCCATCACTTATCTGATCTCTTTACCCCAATGAATCATTACACTGGTGCAACTTCATCTGAGATGCTGACACAAACCATGGCAGACCTGGAATCAATTTTATTTTATATATTATAATACAATGCCACTCAAATAAAAAGCAACCTGGCCACAGATACTAAGTCTGCAGACTGCTAGCAATGTTTTATTAGTCACAGGCTCCTACTGTACTTACTGCAGATCTTGTTCTGAATCTTGACCATGGTTCATGCGTAGTCTAAAAGTTACCCTTCTACATAGGGATGCCCTTTGGAAGAAAGTGAGAAAAAAAAACACTGCCAGCTGACTGGGCAGTATTCAGAGCTGCTATAAATCATTGCACTAAACTAACTAGAGCAGAAAAAACTAAACATTTCTGTATTGAACTTGACTCCTCTTCCAACCTTATCTCATCCATTAACAAAGTTTTTTTTTTTTTTAATGGATATCCTTACTTTTTGAAATAGTATAATCGTAGCCTCATTTGCCTGTGGGAGCAGAGGGACCCAATTATTTTCATTTGTCATATGGCTTGTTTAAGATCCAATGTTATCCTATGGAATTTTCATTATTTTTTTTTATATTGTCCCTAAATGTTAATGGGGGAATATATGTTATTCTTGCAGTACTCATTAAGACCTTTGTTTTGATATGTAGATTGTCCCTTAACTCCAAATATTGTGGGAGTTACTGCATGGGTTGTTGAAGTTCTAATGTCTGTCCAATATGTTGGGTGGTATGAGGGTTGTGAAAAAGGGGAAGGGAAACTGAACATAAGTATGCATTAAGAAAGAAGACCTTTGTGTTGTAAATTATAGATTGTCCCTTAAGTACAAATATTGGCTTGTTTAAATTAAAATATGGGAAAAAAAATTAGGCCCAAAATAATTTTTCATATGAGGGCATTCTTTTTTCATATGAATGAAAAATGTCATATGAGAAAAGAAGCCTTTATCCAAAAAAAGAATGGGAAAGAAATTAAGCCCAAATTCTTTTTTCATATGAGGGCATTTTTTTTTGTATGAATAAAAAAAGGATACAAAAAAGGATTCCTTCATATGAAAAAGGAATCGGAAACAACTACATTCACATTCTTTCATCTGAGGGCATATTTTTTTTCATATGAATGAAAAAAGCATACAAAAAAAGATGCCATCATACAGAAAAAGTGTGGAAAAAAAACCTAATTCCGAAATCTTTTTTCATATAAGGGCATCCTTTTTTGTATGAACAAAAAAAGCATTTGAAGAAGGATACCTTCATATGAAAAAATAATTTTCCTATTCTTTTTTTCATATGAAGGCATCCTTTTTTATATGTCTTTTTCTCATTCATATGAAAAAAGAATACCTTCATATTAAAAAAAGAATCAGATAAGAACACTAAGTCCAAATTTATTTTTCATATGAAGCCACCCTTTTTTGTATGGACCAATTATTTTTCCTCATGTCCATATGAAAAAAGAAAATTGGCTCACGAAAAATGATTTTTAAATGTTACAAAATTATATTTCTGGGTAATTTCTCCAGCAACTAAGTGCAGCAACCACCCACAGGGGTCACAACTAGCAAGATACATGGGGTGGTGTGTGTGCAGCGTGTCATTTTTGTGGGTTTTCACAATTATTTTTTTTAAACAGAAACAAGATGGCGGCCATACAAAAAATACTTTTTCCTCATGAAAAGGATTACCCCCTTATGAAAAAGGATATTTTTTATGGTCAAAATTATTTTTTCATTCCAATCAGCTATCCAAAGGGCTGTAATGACCTTGCTCAGAATTAACATTTTAAAAATATAACTTTGGAACGGATTAATATGTTTTCACCAAACTAGTGAAAGGCACAACTGTTGGCCAAGCTCTTGCTACCCTGTAAATTGCAGGCCAAAATTTCAAACTGTCTGGGTGCTAGGTGGTGACACAAAAAAAAACAACAAAAAACAATGATTTTTTTAAAAACTTTCTTTACTATCTGGATCACTGAATCTGCACATCCAGCTGGAACAAAACTTGGTACATCAAGAGATATGTCACCTGAGACTGCACATGTGACATTTAATTCAAATCTGTTGAATGATTGTGAAAATATTAAAGTGCAACATTTGAGGTTTACCATAGAAACCCCTGCTCAACCATAACTATAGTGCCACTACCACACTACTATGATTTATGCAACAGGTACTGACACAAAAGTCATCGTATAAATGTGTTTATCTGAACTATAAATCTAAGCTCTTAGAATTATACACATACATATAGTAAACTCTCCATCACGCATCCCCCCAGTCCACCCACTCAACCCACTTGCTGGCACTTCTTCCCCCTAATATACTTTCATTTTCCCCATGCCTCCCAACATGTATATATCATCATCTTTTCAACAGGAACGTAGCCTGCACACTCACTTCTTAAAGGTTTTGAATCACTTCTGTTTTTTGTTTTGTTTATGTTAAGCATTCCCTTACAAATGTCAGTAAGGAATCCTGACAGCAGCTGCTTCCACTCACACTTTGCCTGCCACTTGCACCATAATGTTGCTGTCTCCTTGCAAGCACTGGCACCAAAGAGAAAAGAATGCATTTTTTTCTGTTTGTTTTTTAGAAACTTTTTTTAGAACATGCAAATGCGAATTACCAGCCACCTCAGTTTATTCAGCACTCACTCTCCACTAGCCGCCATGCTTGCTACATAGCATCGCCATTTTTCTACTCAGTTGTTTTTAATCCCACTCATTCCACCAATCAGTAAGGATGTTGTGACACTGACACAGCATCCAAAAAGTCTCTCCATAGCCATAGCAACTGAGCAAGGAAGGATGCACATAAGCACCATTTCACAAAACAAAACAAAAAAAGAAAACACCAACTATTCTAAATTATAAAAAAAAATAATAATAAAAAGAAAAAAAAAAGCATCACACAAGGTCCCCTCCTTTTGCTTGAATGAAAAATGCAGGCTGGCCTTGTGTGATACATGATTTTCCTTGCAGCTGCCTGATTGGCTTAGCTGCTGCTGTTCTAGCTCTCCTGGGTCAGGCCATCAATCAAAGTGGCTGACTTCAATGTTCCAGTTTAGGCAGGAACCTCAGCCCCAGCAGTAAACTGCAGCCCAAAACAGCTTTTTGCAGCTCCATTTTTTTGTGGGGACACCTGCTCTGGCCCCCTTCAGTCAGTGCTCACCTTCTGCCTTCTGCACCCCAATTTACTCCCATTCACCCATTTTACCTGCAGATCTGGTACCCAGGCAGTTTCCTGACTGGCTAAACTGCTGTTGTTCCTGCTCTCCTGGTACTAGCCTTCAAACAAAGTGGTGTCTTCCTTGTTCCTGTTTAGGAAGGAACCTCAGCCCCAGAAGTGAATTGCAGCCCAAGAATTTATTTTTGCTCTCCCATTTTGGTAGAGACATCTTCTTTGACCCCCTTCAGTCTGTGCTCACCTTCTGCCTTCTGTCTCTCAATCAGGTGAACACTGAGGAAGAGCCCCTGCAACATGCACTCCAGCTGGGGTTGGTGGCACCATTATGGTGCAGGGGATGCCAACAAAAGGATGTGTCCCTGATTGACCACTCAATCCCCTCTGCCAGGATTTGTAAACAAGGATCTGGAGAGCAGCTGCAACTTCAGAGGAACAGGGCACATGGGGCACCAAAACCATTTGAGCTGCTGTGATCTCTCTCTCTCTCACCACTAAACTTGAAGTCGAGCAAGAAGGAGCTGGCAGCAGCAGAACTGCTGGAGGGCAGCAGCCAGCAGTCCAGATAAGGGATGCCAGTGGTGCACGCCAATGTGTTACTCCCAGGGATGCCATGTCTGCATTCACACCCCTGCCTGGTGACTGTACAGGACCCACCTGGTTGAGGGAGTTGGGTTCTTTCTTTCTGCAGTGGTAGAGGCCAACACTCACGTGACCCATGGATGCAGCCACCAGGAACATGCCTCAGTGGACTAGGGATGAAACACTTAAGACTTTCCTGGAAATTCTACAGTAGCACAGCCCTTCTGGCTCACACCTCTCATGATACAGGCCTTTAGGCTCAGTTCTCAGTCACAGGATCACTACATAATGGCTCCTAGTTCCATAGGGGCCCAGACCTCAGTAGCAACCCCCATGGTCTGACGCCTCCTCCACATTGAGAGTACCTACATAGTCAGGGCATGCTCCATATGGCTCCCTGTTTCCTGCTCTATCCTACTAAATACAGGCTATCAGGCCCCTTACCTGGGTCCAGGGCAGCCTAGGTAGGATGCAGATCTCTGTCTGCACTCGTTACAACTCAGAAGCTTCAGTATGCAGCAATGGCACACAGGTTCACACTCTTAGCAATTTGTTCTCACAGGTGTTTGTCTTACACAGTCTCTGAGTAATGCAAGCCCAGGATAAGCCTTACAGTGAGTCTACTGAAGGAACCCCAGAGAAAGCTGGCAGCATTGTTGACCTGGCAAGGCCTCTGTCTTGGTCTCTGATCACCTCTGAGTCCCACATAGACTGCAATAAACTCCTCATCAGCCCAGAAACTTCTCAATGCCACTTATTTATTTATTTATTTATTTGAAAGGTTTCACCAGAAAGGACATACTGAGCTAAAATAGCTTGCTTCCAGATGTGTCTGGGAGGGGAGGGATAAGCAAGTACGTATTTATTTCTTAAGCTATGACTATATGTTTGCAACTAAAAATTATGACTGTTGCACATGCTGACGTGGAACCTTTGTAAAAGAGCCTTGGCTCAAAGGTATTGTAATCCTAAATTGAAATAAATAAATAAATAAACGTCCAATCCCGGAGGCTCTGGGTATATTACAAGAAGATGGAAAAGACATACACAATACCAACAAAGCAATTAACAGGTCATGAACAGGTCAGTAAATACAATAAATAAAAGTCAATAAAATAACAGTGTATCAATACTAGATGAACTATAGCTGGTTTCCAAAAGCTTCATTTAATATATTGGCCTTCACACCCAGCTTAAATGCCTCCACCAATGAAGCCTACCTCACAGGTCTTGGTAACAAGTTCCACAGGGCTGGGCTGGCCACCTCAAATGTGCTATCTCCCAAGGATTTCAGCTTGGCCCTGGGAACCACTAGGATGCCTGCAGTAGAGGAGTGGAGTGAGTGTACAGGGTGGACAGGGGACAGGAGGTCAGTCAGGTAAACAGGTCCCAAACTGTATGCCTTATAGGTGAGCAAGCCCACTTTGAAGGCAATCCTCCACCTCAACAGCAGTCAGTGCAATCCATGCAGGACTGGGGTCACATGGCAGGTCCTCAGAAGGCCTGTCAGCAATGTAGCCACTGCATTCTGAACCAGCTATAGTTGATGGAGAATTCCACCACTGACTTCAAAGTATAGAGCATTACAGTAGTGTAGCCTTGACATAACAAAGGCATGTAACAGTGAGGGCCGGTCACCAGGCGGAATTAAGGCTTTAATCCTGGCGACATTCCATAAGTGGCAAAAACCACTCCAGACAATGGATGACACCTGAGCTTCAAATCTCACTCCATCGTCAAGGAAGACTACCAGATTTATTACCATAGTGGAAAATACAAACTGGATGAGGCCCAGGAACAGCCCCATTCCCAATCCGGCAGAACCACATCACACAGGCTACCAAGCTCTATCACTAGTACCTCCATATTGTCAAGGTTAAGTCTTAGCCAGTTAAGGGCCATTCAATCATGGATCTTAGCCAGGCATTTGTTAAACACCTCCACCACATCAATAATCCCAGGTGAAAAGACATACAGCTGGATATCACCTGCATAGCAGTGAAAACCCAAGCTGTAACATCTAATAATCTCACCAAGGGGAAACATATGCACTACGATAAACATAGGTGGTGGGATGGAGCACTAAGAAACTCCAAAAGGCAGGGGCTTTGGGCAGGAGGAGAAATTCCCCATCACTACCTGTTGCATCTTGCCCATGAGAAAGGACTCATCCAGTTGATGACAGTACTAGTGAGTCCACATAGCTCCGTAAGGTGACACAATAGCACTATGAAGTTCACAGTGTCAAATGCTGTAGAGAGATCAAGAAGAACAAAGACTGACTGGTCTCTTCTATCTCTTGCCCTGAGATCATTTTACACCCTGACCAATGCAGTTTTGGTGCTATGCCTTTACTAAAATCCAGACTGAAATGGCTCATAGATGTCATAGGTTGCTAGGTGCACCTCAAACTGCAGAGCCACCACATTCTCAACAACCTTCCCCAAAAATGAGAGGTTGGTGACTGGTCAAAAATTAGCTAAGACATCAGGGTCGAGAGATGGCTTCTGCACCAGGGGCTACACCAATGCCTCTTTCAAGGCATCGGGGAAAAAAAAACTCTGAAAGTGAGCACTGGATAATCTCGACAAACACTGGGCCAAGGGACTCAACACATCCCACAAAGAGATGAGTGGGGCCCGGATCTAGTTCACAAAAAGTGGGCTGCAGCTTCAAGATTACCTCAACAACCTCTATCACCCCCACCAGCCTAAACTCACCCCAGAAAATAAGTGTGCCTCTGACTATGCAAGGCCAACCACTGCAGGGCTGGTCATGCCCCACTGGAGAGATCCCAGTCCTAATGGAGAACACCCTGTCAGAGAAAACTGAGTGAACTCCTCACACTGGGTGACTGAAACTGTTCTTTTCAGCTGCAGACAGGCAGGATGAGGTAGCCTATCTACAATCTGAAAGAGTGGAGTTGGTATATTCCTCCCTGCAGCAATCTCCTTGGACCAGAACTCTGCCTTCTTACAGGTAATTGCCCTTTGATGTTCACCATAGTGAATTCTCAAAGACAGCTAGTCCACCTTGGACTGAGACCTCCTCCAGCAGTGCTCCAACTTTCGACTCCTGGTTTTCATCTCATTGAGACCCCCATCAAACCACAGGGATCTCAATCTAGAAGACCTGGGTCATATACAGATTAGTTTAGCCGTGTCAAGTGCCTTGGATACAGCACCATTATAGGCTGCCACCACCTTGCCCACACCTACCACACATGCAGCACTCACACTACAAAACTCCAGTACCACCAGCAGTCCCTATGGGTACAGCCCCCTCCATGGATGTTAGTGGACCACCACGACAGGGGAGGGACTAACTGGGGGGGTCCTGAATGAGAACTCCACTGCGCAATGATTGAACCAAGAGACTGTAAGAATCTTGAGAACAGTGGCCTCAAGCCCCAATCAAAATACTAAGTCCAAGATGTGGCCTTGGCTCTGGGTCACAGAAGCAACTGCTTGTGCAACGCCAAGCGAGGTCATCGACTGGAGGAAGTCATAACCAAAATGTGAGTTTACATCGACCCAGGCATTAAAGTCCCCCAGAATTAACTATCTGGGTGACTCCAACACCCTGTCGGTGACAAAGTCTGCAACTTCCTGCATGAATTCCCCCTCGTGACCAGGAGGTCGGTACATGAGGGGATTCTGCAACCTGCATCTGGACCCCCACATACACAGCCACACATTCAAACAACAAAGTAGAAGCCACTAGGTGCACAGAGAAGTTCGTATCAGATCATAAACAGCTGGTCACACCCCCACCCCTATGTTACCACCTTGAGTAGTGCACTATGGAGAATCTGGCAAGGACTGATGCCTCCAATACTGGATCTGTGTCATCCCACTACCAGATCTCCATAATACAAGCCAGATCAACTGTGGAAATCAAGCCCACAATCATTGTAGTCTTGTTCCTAATTGATATAGCATTGCAGAGCACCACCAGAAGGGGACCAGTGGAGGCTGCTGACCCACTGGCTATCTGCCTACTTGGTCTGGTGGGAGCTCTGGGGAACAAACACATCTGGTCTCTCTCAAGGCCACATTTTACCCCAGGATGCTTCCTGGACCTAACCACCCCAATATGGCTCACTCTTGCTATACCCCCAGTGCTCCACCTCTGCTGCTGGTAAAGGGGGGAGGGTCAGAAATGGGGCTGAGGTCATACAACAGAGACACTGAGTAGGTAAGATATGAGAGTCTGAAGCTCAAGCACATCTTCCAGTTAATACTAACACCAATAAAATTTCTACTGTATAAACTACCTCCACCCATAAAATATCCAAACCACCCTCAGCTAAACAAACAGTTCACTTCCCACAAATAAAATGCAAACCCCCACTCACCGTAAATCCCTGTACTTCCACCCATTCACTGAAATGCCTTTATTACATAAATGATAACCGTACACAGCCACCATTCAACCACTAACCTAAAAACAATCACATCTCCCAAGTTCACAAAATACAACCACCATTTACCCTAATCCCTTCACAAACCAACATTCAATTTCTAACCTAGAGCCACTCATACCAACCCTCTCCCAATACCAACAATCCTAAACTTCAAATTTAACAGACATTAAAACTATAAATCAAAATGTAGGAGAATCCTTGCAATGGGCTGTGAAGAAAGCACCTTTTTAAGCGCCTCTTCTGCGTCAACTGTACCGGGTGCAAAAGACATATACAGCTGGGTATCAATGGGTAAGTACAACAGAATTTACTACAGAATAAAACTTTGTACAGATATTAAATAACTGAACAGCTACAGTATGTACATTGGGAAAGTGTATGTATTAGACAAGCGAATAGAAAATAAATATTGCTATCACAAGGCTGATGAGGGAAGCATGTACCTTAGGAACAGAGAAATTATCAATCATATCAGAGAGGGCAGTAGGGGATAGTGCGCAGGGGGGGGGAGTATAAAGGGGAGGAATGGGTGAGTAGAGAACAAGTGAGAAAGGAATTAGGAAAGGGAGGAGAGGGAGTATGGTAGAGAGGGAGAGGCAAACCTTTGTTCCTCTGGGATGCAAACCACACAAGGGCCAGGCATGGTTTGAGGCACACCCAGTCCATGTCCTGGTTTCCTGGCCTGCAAAGGAGAAGGGTAGGAGTGATGAATAGTGCACAGAGGGGGTAGCATAAAGGGAGTAGGTAACTAATGTCAAAGGAAATAGGAAGGGGATGAGAGGAAGTATGGTAGAGAGGGAGAGGGAGAGGCAAACCTTTGACCCTCTGGGATGCAAACCCCACAAGGGCCAGACATGGCTGGGTGCACACACAGCCCATGACCAGGTTCAAGGGCCTAAAACGGAGAAGGGTAGGAGTGGGGAAGGACAAGGAGTAGAAAAATGCTGGCAGGAGGGAGCAGGTGGAGTGGCAGTGGATAAAATAGTAGAGGTTAGTTGCAGTTACAGACAGGAAAGGTGAAGTTAAGCAGTAAAGGAGGATAGGAAGTGAGGGGAGGAGGCAGAGTGGATGGGTAGGGGGAGGGAGTTCCAGATTTTAGGGAGTTGGCATGATTAAGCAGCCTGGCTAGCTGAGGAGGTCTTGGGGGTTGGGGAGAGCAAGGGAGCAAAAGTTTTTATTTATTTATTTATTGAAAATGTTTCATCAGGAGAGGCACACTAAGCAAAAAGATAGTCATCTCACGGTGCTACCTGGAAGGCGAGGGAGGAGGGTATACATATAACAATCAATAGGTTGAACTTGGAATCGAGCAACACAAACAATTGTTACATAGTTAAGTGAAGTTAATTACAAACTTATTACATGAGGAGACAGTACACACGTGTGCCACAAGGAGGGTGGCATAGCATATTTGATTACACATCTAGAGCTATACGTAATTACAAAAGTGCCTATATCAGAGATTGAATTGAAGTATGATGCACCAAGTTGACAGAGAGAAATGGAAGTCTGAGCTTGGGACCAGGGAGAGGTGACAGGTCTGGATAGTAAACACTGGGAAAGATGAGGGGGTTGACTTAGGGAAGACGTTGGCGGGAATAAGAAGGGAGATAGCAGAAGTGTCATGAGAGTGTAAGTGCATGGGTTGTTTATGGCAAAGTTGGAGCTGTGAAGGGCATAAGAGCTAGGAGGGGGCTGGGTGAGGATAAATGAGAGATAAGAACTGAGGGAGTCAAGCCAGAATTTGGCTATAAAAGAGGAGCACTTGGCTAGGCATCTGGTTTCAAGGGAGTGAAAGGAGAGGGAGGTGTAAAGTGTGCAGGGGTGAGTGCGGGGTGGACAGCTCAGAGCAAAACTGCAGAGGAGTGAAAGAGGGAGTCCATTCTGGATATGGTGAACTTGGGAGCAGTGCTGTAGACAATATCCCCATAATCGAATATAGGGAGGATCATTTTCTGAACAATGACTCTGCGGGCCAGCAGAGGGATGCAGCTTCAGTGCGGTATAGTACTCCTAATTTGGGGAGCAATTCTTTGTGAATGCCATCCATGTCATCAGAAAAGTCAAGGTGGCTGTCAAGCCAGACCCCAAATACTTGAAGGATGGTACATTTTCAATGGTGGACCCATCCAGGGTGCAGAATGAGGGAAGACCAAAAATCCTACAGAGCTTTTGCCTTGTGCCAAAGATCATCAAGACCATTTTCTTGGTGTTAAGAGCCAGCTGATGGGTCACCCACAATAGCATGAAATAAATATGGATAAATGCAAATGTGCTGCAGGGAAAACACCTCTCAGTAGAACACATACCACACACCTCATCCTAATTAATACCTCAGTCAGCACTGTCTAGTAACACTTGTCATGCTAGGGGCTCTGCCCCCCCCCACCCATCCTAAATATATATATATATATATATATATATTTATAAACACCACTGGAGACCCTGTACAGTGGAGAAGGGGGCACCAAAATGTACATGATAAACATTGGGCACTACGTAGAACTGAGCCTGAGAACAGAAGTAATGCTGACTACAAAACCTTTCTGGAGGAGTGGCTAGAGGCAAACCTACCGGGTCATAATGTCATACGCTTAATAGCTTAAGACAAGAGAATTAACCCAGAACAGTGCCATAGTAGAAAGCAGATGGTGCAATATGACTAATACCACTGTATACAGTATTGTACCACTCGCACTATCTCAGGCAGAGGATAAGACCTCTGCTGGGATGGGGTTCGGTTGAGCAGCTGCCGTGGCTCAATGCACTGAGCCACTGCAGCAAGGAACCCAGGCACTGCTTGTGGGACTGGCTTTGATTCTCAGTCTCTCCTCCCCCGGAGTTGAGAATCTTATTGGGGGTTATACGCGTAGCCCCCTTAACGGGGGAAGGGAGGTGGAACTCCCTGCAAAGAAGACATGCCACATGGAAGAAATCGCACTGTATTAGCAGCATGATTTTTCCATGTGGCATAATGTCTTGCAACATTATGACCCCGTGCCAGAGGCAAATAGGACTGTCTCATCAATGTACATGTGAGCAGATGTTGTGGTGCAGGCAGCAGGAAGGTCATTTAGGTAGACCAAAAATAGTATTGGTCTTAGTACGGAGCTTTTGGGGACACCAGTGCTGATTGGGATGGGGAGATAGAGAGTTGCCAGTTTAACTGATTGGGTCTTACCCTTAAGGTAGGAACAGAACCAATTAGCGGCAGAGATGGAGAGCCCTGCTGCAGCAAGCTTACTGAGGAAAAGGGGGTGAGCTACAGTGTCTAAGACTTTGGCAAGATTGACAAAGATGGCTGAGGTGATATGGCCCTGATCCATTCCTGAAAGAATGGAGTTGGTAAGCTGGAGGAGGGAAGAAGTGGTGGATTGGTATTTTTCAGAACCCAGACTGGTAAGAGGTGAAGAATGAGAGTCGAGAAAGGGAAAAAGTTGAGATGGCACCAGATTCTCTTGGAGTTTGGCCAGGGTGGGGAGTAGGGAGATTTGGCGATAGTTGCCTGGGTTTGAGGGGGTCACCACCTTTGGGTAGTGGAATAACAGTGGCATATTTCCATGCATCAGGGACAAAGGCAAAAAAGAAGGAGAGATTTAGGAGGGAGGTTACGAGGTGAGCGAGAATGTCCCATTGGACAGGCAGATCTGTCCTTCAGTCCTTCTGCCCTGTCCTGCCCCTGTTTAGCACCTCATAGCCTACAAGTCCATTAGAGATGGTTTGATTGCATCATCCTTCCCACAGTCCCCTGCTTCCATATCTAGGGCTCCCCAGCCCTCTAATTGGCCTGCTGGTAAAGTAAAGAATCACAAAACGTGCTGTCCCATATTCTTGCAGGAGCCCTATGCTCCAAATTCATTTATTTATTTGATTGTCCTGTGCCCCTTTATGTGTGGAGGCCCCAGGTATTGTAGCAGCCTTCCTGTGCTATTATCTGGTCAGGTGGTGGTGACTGGGTGGGCGTCGGGTCGATGGTCAGGCATGCTGCCAGGGTAGAATGGAGATGGGAGCACTGGAGAGGAGCCCCTGCAGCATGCACTCCAGTTCATGTTGGTGGCACCATCATGGCACAAGAGGTGCCAACAGAAGGCAGTGTCCTTAATGACCTCCCAGTCTCCATTGCCAGGATCTTGACACTGGGATCAGGAGAGTGGCTGCAGCCACAAAGGAAGAGGGCATAGAAAGCACTTAAGCTATTTCTGCTTTCACACTCTCTCTCCCACCACCACACATGGGATCGAGTGAGAGAGGGCCGACAGCAACAATAGATCTCCAGGGACGACAGGTGGTGGCTGTCAGCAGCCCAGGTAAACCTCCTCATGAGCAGGCAGTTACATGAGGATCCATATAGACATCCAGCTTCTACCCCAGTTAGCTTGTTCCCTTCCTCATGAGATGATGGTCAACTTCTTTGAATAGCCTTCCATCCTAGAAGTCCCAGCAGTCTCCCACAAATCTGTACCCCTCATCTTGACACCACCCCTTTAATCAGTCACTGACTATCTCTGTTTCCTCCTGCTCACCTTTCCCTCCTCTTGCCCCACAGTAGTAGGGCATCTGAAAATGTTAGTGAGGCTACTTTCCACCTCAACCCATCCCCTAGCTTCCAGAAGTTTGATTTCACTTCTTCCAGGCTTTGATTTTCTAGGTTATTGGTACCTACTGCAGGTGCACCAGGACACGTAACATCCCCCATCCTTTTAATTAATCTCCCTATCCTGTCCTGTGCCCTCATGGCCACTGCACCTGGCAAGCATCTGACCAACCCCCTCTCCTTTTCTGCTCCACACAGCACCTTCTTCACTCTCTTCCTATCATAGCTTAGACAATCTGTAATCCACTGGCTACCTTCTTCCTCCTTACACTTCTGCTGGGTGTCGCACTCGCTGCCTATCCCTGTTCTGGGACCTGCTCATAGCCTTCCTTGGCAGAGTCAGGTACCTGTGACTCTTATAAGGGTGCATAATGGTTTGCATTCACTATCCAGGGACACTGTTTGACCTGCAAACTTTTTTACCACCTTCCCCATTCCCACCAACCTCCTGCCCTTCAGCCAGTGATCCTCTGGGGGGGGGGGGAGTAGTTCCAGACTCCAGCACATCTATAGTATCTGCACAGGAATTTTTGAAAAAGGCATTGATATTATTAGTGTGCTGTGTCCTGATTGCCAACACATTTTTATCCAAGCCTTGTCATGTCCCAGTGCATGGGAGAGAGGTGGGTGTGCTGAAGAGGACATAGAAAAGGCAACAATGCCGAATGAACATTTCTACTTAGTATTCACCAAAAAGGGGGAAGGTGACCTACCACAAGTCAGAAGTAAAAATTACAATATAGGGGAGGTGGATACCAGTCCATTCATAGTGGAGAGAGTGCTAGAGGAACTTAGCAAACTAAAAACAGACAAAGCAATGGGGTCAGATGGGATTCACTGCAGAAAAGTAAAAGAGCTCACAGAAGTACTGGAATCCCCACTTACCACCCTGCTTAACAGCTCACTGGAGACAGGAGATGTCCCAGAAGACTGGAGGAGGGCACATATTGTCCCTTTACACAAGACTGGTAGGAGAGAAGAGGCAGGTAACTACATGCCAGTCAGTCTGACATTGGTGGTAGGTAAAGTAATGGAGTCACTTCTTAAAGAGTTGATTATACTATTCCTTGAGGACAGGGGGGCAAAGGATCCAAGTCAGCATGGATTCACAAAAGGAAGGTCTTATCAAACAAATCTAATAGGTTTCTTTGGCTGGGTCACCAGGGAGGTAGACGAAGGAGGGATGGTGGATATGGCCTACCTTGATTTCAGCAAGGCCTTTGGCACCATTCCACATAGAAGGCTGGAACATAAGCTACACAGCCTGGTGGTGGGCCCAAAGGTGGTAAACTGGATCATAAATTGGTTGAGTGGCAGGACACAAAGGGTGATAATAAATGGTGTTCAGGCAGAGGAAAGGGAGGTGACCAGTGGGGTGCAACAGGGGTCAGTGCTGGTGCCAGTTCTCTTCAATGTTTTCATTACTGACATTGCAGAGGGGCAGGAAGGGAAGGTATGCCTATTTGTGGATGACACTAAGATCTACAACCGGGTGGACACTCCCAAAGGGTGGAGAGAATGAGAAAGGACCTAAACACATTGGAGGAGTGGTCAAATGTGTGGCTGTTCAAATTCAATGCTAAGAAGTGTAAAATCATTCACTTGAGGTGTGGAAATCCAGAAGGGGAGTACAGAATAGGAGGAGGAGAGGTATTGGTGGTCACTAAACAGGAACGGGACCTGAGGTGATCATATCTGATGACTTTAAGGTGAGCAAGAAATGTGAAAAAGCTGTGGAGAAAGTAAGCATGATGTCAGAGTGCATAGGGAGAGGTATCACCATTAGAAAAAAGAAGTGGTTATGCCACTGTACAGATCACTAGTGAGACTAATTCTGGAGACCACATCTCCAAAAGACATAGAGAGACTAGAGAGTGTCCAGAGGAGGGGCACCAAGATGGTCCAGGGACTGCATGGAATGTCCTATGGGGGAAGGTTAAAGAAACTCAGTATGTACTCCCTGGAGGAGAGGAGGGAGAGGGGGATATGACTGAGACCTTCAAGTACCTGTGGGGTATAAACAAGGTAAAAGAGAATAACAGCTTTCAGAAAAGAAGATGTACAAGAACTAGAGGCATGAAATGAAGCTAGAGGAAGGTTGAATCGGGAAATGAAATATAAGAAATTACTTTTTCACAGAGAGGGTGGTGGATGAGTGGAATAGCCTCCCAGTGCAGGTGGTGGGGGCCAAAATGGTTAGAGAATTCAAGAACGCTTGGGATAAACATAAAGGTACCCTGCTGTTAGAAAAAAAGAAATAACCCAACGATAAACTAGGGTTAATGATGTTTCTAGTGTGAAAATTTGGGCAGACTAGATGGGCCAAGTGGGCCTTATCTGCTGTCACTTTTCATGTTTCTATGTATGTTTCTATGGGCTCTGACCAATCATGATGCAGTATTTCTACTAACCATTTTATATTAAAAATATAAATTATACCTAAAGTTATAAGCTCCAAACCCAACCTACAAATGAAAAGTTGCATAATGTCAAATGTCTTATAGTAGTATATATTTTTAATTTGTTGCACCATTCCTACTGTGCTACATGTATTATAAACTGCTACTAACCACTGTACTGTTTATGAATTTCTGTCTACTGTTAAATAGTTATGTTTCCCTCTGTCCCCCCTCCCTCAGGATGTCACTGGAAATGAATTGTTTGCAGCTCAGTAGGTTTTTCCTGGTAAAACTCTTTATAAATCATGTAATAACTTGCAGCATTATCTAATGACCAAATCAAACATATTGCATTCTTCTGAATATGTGGTACAGTACATTATCATTACACCCACCGCACCATGCTCTAAATATTACTTAAAACTAAATAAATGTGAACATTTTAAACCTCCAAAGGCACTACCATGGGCCATCCACCAACACCCTGGCAACTTTCTGAAGATAACATTTGTGATTCATGCTGCAACCCCATTCAGAAGCAAACCAACAAAATAGGCAATAATCACAAAGCAGTATTATTTTTAACACTGGTTATTCGCTAATGGCTAAATGGCTTGACTTTACATTTGTGTGATTTATAGATCCTGGTACTTAGACAAACTCTGTCAGTATCAGCATGATCTATCAAACTATCTTTCAAAGATAGATGATGAAAATATGGGTTTTAAAGTAAAACCTTGCAGTGGCTCTAATCATAGTGGTACTATCGCTATAATGTTCTAAACTTTGTTATTGAAATTTACCAGTATATTGTATGTTGCCAGTTGTAGACCAGTAATGAATATATAAATCAATCAATAAATAAAAAAATACATTAGTTGCAAACAATTTGTACACCCTATAATAAACCAGCACAGAAGTTATATTATAAACTTAAATACATTGGTTCATATATGCTAATAGTAGTTTAATTTCAAAATCTGTGTAAACATTCCTTTGCTTGTAAACTTCTTGCCTCTGAATGATTACATTTACATGGCTGCTTTCTTTCCTTTAATTTTGATTGCATGTACTTAATGATTTCTTTGCATTATGTTCTTTATAGTTATTTTACAGTATACTTCAATCTACAGTATACCTGCTCATTCTTTAAACAAATGTCTGCATTTTAATAAAATAAGTTCCTTTTGTAAGGGTAAGTATGTTTATGTAGGAAAGACCTAAAGACAATGGAACTGCTGAGAGATGATCACTGTCTTTGAAAAGACAATGCCAACATAAATAATTAAATTATGTTTGATGAAACAAATAAATCTTGGAGGCCTTGAGCAGGTTTCTGGAGAAAGAATGGCACCTGGTACCTCTTGGCAGTAATATATTTTTTTCCTATGTAAGAGCTTGCCATTCTCTTGCATGTTTGGATCTCAGCATTAAATTAAATAAAGCCAGTCCCCTGACTTTGTCATTTAATCACAAAAATTTATTTAATTTGAGACAGCTATTCAAATTTTCAATATTTATCAAATCTAAGGAAGATGCACTGATCACCAGTTTTGTTCTGAATTATCATCAGCTTTGATTTTATATTCAGTTTGGAGCTGTGTGGTAAAATTAATTACATGTTAGAGCTCTAGGGTTTTTTTCCGATAAAGTATTTAAATTCTCTCAAGCAGCAAAGTTGCTTGGATTTGTCATGCATTTCAACTCATTGCCACATTCTTTTTTTTTTTTTTTATTTTGATAAGGAATCATCAGCTTACGGATCTTTCCAGTATCAATGTCCATAATAAAGGGATGCTGGTTTCAAAATGGAATAGAAGTAATTAAATTCCCAGTGATTCAGTGGGTTGTAGAGTATTAATAATTATGTTGTTTCAAGAAGCAAAGGTCTAGTATCTGTCTCCTAAGAGCACCTGCACACCTTATGTTATTTGGGTATGTGAGTAGACTTTGTGTTTGGTATTCCTGAAAATAAACTACTGTATAAGTCCTACTCAATGTACACTTCACTTAAGAATTAATAGAATCTGCCAAAGCTGTGAACAATTCTGGTAGGCAGATATTTATCACTGTAAACAAATGTGTAGAGTACAAAAGCATATACAGTATGCATTCTGATTTAGATGACACAAAACAAGACAAAGTACTATATCAAGGAATCTTGTTAGCTCTTCAAACATGACTCCTGATCTTGTAATTGTTTTGAGTAAGAACTGGACTAGTACAAACCAGAAATTTCAGTGAATTCAATAATATGGTCTCCCATACACACATAACATTTTCTTTTGTGCTTTTAAGTATTTTTGGCATACTTTTCTTGGTCCACACATTTGTTTTTATACTCAGGATACAATAGGAATGCTGTTTGTCTAATTTTAATGGAATATCATGCTTCTTATGTAGGAATGCTGAGTCAGTGAAAGGGGAATGACTGGTATGGTTGCTAGGATTGGAATGATTGATAAGAAAGAGAAATGATACTGTAAGTACATGGAATGGTAGGTTCTGACTAGAGATGCAGCAAAATTTAATTTTGCCAGCAAAATTATGGCGAAATCGCCAGTTTCGCCTAGTGAACCATTTCACGTCATTCTGGTCTTTAATTTTGCCTGCACTTTGGAGGCGAAATTAGGCAAAATTGGTCTTTTTGCTATGCTGGTGGTCACATGGTTGAGGCTAAACAGACAGGAAGTGAGTGGTTCATTTCCTGTGCTATATATCTCGAGGAAGCAGGCAGCATTAATACTCCCTGTGACTGCAGAGTGTACTTTCACATATTAATTGCAATCATTTGTACTATTTTTTGAACTTTTTCTTGTTTGTCTTTGTTCTAGTTCATATTTTAGTACCTAGTGATTGTGTATGTGTGTTTGTGACTGTATATATGTGTGTGTGTGTCTGTGTGATTTTCCCCACCCGCCGGGGCCCGGCTCTCTCAGGGTCTCTATTTCTATTTTAATTTTTTGTTGTTGTTTTTCTGAATTGTTTTTTTTTTTATGAACAATCATAATGGAGAAGGGTGAGGACAGTGGGGAACTTGTATGTGTGTTTCAGCAGCCTACTGTGCCCTCTCTCCGCAAGCAGGAGGTGACCATGGCCCCTCCACTGCAGCAGCAGTTGGAGACAGTGTCTCCTCCTCAGCACCAGGAGGATACGGTTCCTCCACTGAGGCAGCAGGAGACTGTGCCCCCTCCCAGGCACTTGGTGGAGTTAGTGCCTGGGGCATTATCTCTGTCCCCCCCATGGCACCATCAACCCCGAAGTTCTCCTGTATGGTATTTTTTCTATGAAATGTCAGTAGGTGACCCAGCGGTCACCTGCAGTCTATGCAGGCAGGATGTGCATTGGGGAAAGGGTGGATTCAACTTTGGGACAACCGGACAGCGTAGCCACATGGAGCACTATCACCGTCTCCAATGGGCCCTCAAATTGCGGGAGGTGGCAGCATCAAGTGCAGCTGTAGGGAGCAGTGCAGGTGTAAGCACTGAAGTGGGTGAGCTGGATGTAGACATGGTTGGACACAGAGAAGAGGAAGGGGGCCAGGAGAAGCAAGGTGGCACTTCTCAATCTGCGGTGAGCTGGCATCAATGCAGGGGGCACAGTAGACAGACACAGCAGCAGAAGGAGGCAGCAGCACCAGTGGCAGAATTACCAAACAGTTGTGGCGCCACAAGCATCAGGATTCTGAGACTGCACTGTCTGCAGCTGGTGGTCAGGTGGTCACAAATGAAGACCTGGCTGATTTGTGGGCTGAAGGGCAAGCACTATGGCATGACTATCAACAGTTCAGACAGGAGTTCAGTGAGGCCGGGGGGATATGAACAAAATAATGGAGGACCAGCAAAAAATTCTCAACCTCCTTGTGCAGTTGCATCGTGGTGGTGGCGGTGGTACTTCTGAGCATGTTTAAATTATTTATTTTCAGTCAGCAGCAAGTTAATTGTTTTTTCTTATTTCTTATTGAATCCTATCCTCCTGTGTCCTGTCACTGTGTTTTGATAGTCTTCTGTTCTCTCCAATCTATTTCCACCCTCTAAAAATATGAAAAAATGAAAAGAAATTAAAAAGATAAAAAAATTACAAAAAAATATTTTCTGTCCTGTAATCTTCTTCTATATCCTCTTGTTTGTTTGTTTGTTGTCATAAATATATGCCTTTGTCCAGTGGTTCTGTGTGGTGTGTTACTTATGTGTAATGTTATGCTCCCCATAGTATTAAATCCTTTACCCTGTTCACTAATTTCTGTAGCAGCCTCTCAGATTACACTACTGTTGACCCGGCATGTCCCCCTCCCCCCTGACGTACTTGTGTGTCATAGTCAGTAGTGTTGTACCCATAAACTCCTTACCTTTGTTTTTCTTTTGTTTGACTCATTCATATATTCTCTCCTCCTATTCACAAATGTCAAGTATTGTTCCTATGAACAAAAATATTTCTCCAAAAATATGCAGTGTTGCAACAGTCGTGGGTGTGTGCAGCAACACTCCAAAGACATACACAACAATCACAGAAACATAAGTAATGTTATTGCAAAGTTAAACATATATGGTTTTAGTGCTTAACACGTGTCCTGCACTTGCCACAAATGTTAAGATGGTTCCCTCCCCTCCAGTCCACACTGTGCTGTGCAGAGCACTGTTAATATAAGTACAGAAACAGCACATTAAATTCAGATAGAAATCAGGTGTCAGACATGCAGTTACATTGTTTACATCCAATCGCAGGACCCAGATGTGCTGTTTTCTGCACCATTTAAATGCTTTTCAGGCCTAACCATGGTGCTGCCACTGCCTAGCATGGCCCAGAAGACCAGAAATGTTTCACAAAAAATTGTACAGTACATTCATACAGAAATGAGGTGTCAGACATGCAGTTACATGGTTCACATCCACCCGCAGGACCCAAACATGCTGTTTTCTGCACCGTTTAAATGCTTTTCAGGCCTAACCGTAATGTTGCCACTGCCTATCATGGCCTGGAAGTCCAGAAATGTTTACAAAAAATGTTACAGTAACTTCGGACTGAAATCAGGTCCCATCCATGATGTTTTATGGTACTCAAACCCTCACCTGGGCCAAACAATGGTCTTTGGTCCACTGTTTACAGTTGATTTCAGGCCACATCTTCGGTCTGCGAGTGCAGCACAAACGGTACATGTCCAGAAATGTTTCCTAAAAAATGGTACATTAAATTCAGGCAGAAATCAGGTGTCAGACATGCAGTTACATGGTTCACATCCACCCGCAGGACCCAGATGTGCTCTTTTCTGTATCGTTTAAATGCTTTTCAGGCCTAACCAAGGTGCTGCCACTGCCTAACATGGCCCAGAAGTCCAGAAATGTTTCACAGAAAATTGCACAGTGCATTCAAATAGAAATCAGGTGTTAGACATGCAGTTACATGGTTCACATCCACCCACAGGACCCAAAAGCGTTGTTTTCTGCACCGCTTATATGCTTTTCAGTCCTAACCATGGTGCTGCCACTGCCTAACATGTCACAGAAGTCCAGAAATGTTTAAAAAAATGCACAGTACATTCAGACAGAAATCATGTGTCAGACATGCAGTTACATGGTTCACATCCACCCGCAGGACCCAGATGTGCTCTTTTCTGCACCGTTTCAATGCTTTTCAGGCCTAACCATGGTGCTGCCACTGCCTAACATGGCCCAGAAGTCAAGAAATGTTTCACAAAAAATTTTACAGTACATTCATACAGAAATCAGGTGTCAGACATGCAGTTACATGGTTCACATCCACCCTCAGGACCCAAACGTGCTGTTTTCTGTACCGTTTCAATGCTTTTCAGGCCTAACGTAATGTTGCCACTGCCTAACATGGCCCAGAAGTCCAGAAATGTTTACAAATAATGTTACAGTAACTTCAGACTGAAATCAGGTCCCAGCCATGATGTTTTATGGCACTCAAACCCCCATCTGGGCCAAACAATGGTCTTTGGTGCACTGTTTACAATTTAATTCAGGCCACATCTTCATTCTGCGAGTGCAGCATAGATAGTACATGTCTAAAAATGTTTCCTTAAAAATGATACATTAAATTCAGACAGAAATCAGGTGTCAGACATGCAGTTACTGTACATGGTTCACATCCACAAAGAACCCTAATCTGCTGTTCTCTGCACCATTTCATATGGTTTTCAGGCCTAACCGTGTTGCCACCACTGCCTGACATGCAACATAAGCCAGTTTGCCATGATGAGAAAAATGAATACTCCTGCGAAATGGTCCTGCAACTTAAAGTTGCACTTACTTCTTCCTGCTGCTGCTTTCTCAATTGATTGAGAACTGTGGAATTATCATTTCGCAATAATAATGCCCTGGTTAGCTCCGTTGTCTCTGTGGTTTTAAGTCAGTGTGGATTGAATGACTTTTTGGGTGCTGCTGCTGTAGCCTGTAGCTACTGCCTGCTGCTCTGACTAGTTGCCACGAGAAGTAATGCTTTGTCTGTTTCATGAGGATCCTCTTCACATAGTTGATCAATACTGCTGCTGCTGCTGCACCACACATAAGTATCTGTATTTATTTTTTTGAGTGCAAGACAAGGGGGATGGTGGGTTGCTATTGAGGCGTTTTGAGTTCTTATATGTTTGTACTTATTTTATATTTATCTAGTGTGCTGAGGAGTACATCATCATGACAACATGCATGCCAGCCCAAGATTCAGATACGGGATGTTGCAATGTACCACATTTCACATTGCATAAGGACATAGTAAGTATTGAATGTTTCATTACTGGGAGGGATAGGTGACTGCAGCTCAGATATCTGAGTCAGACTGTAATTGTATTATTTTTCTTTTCTCAACATGTAGGAATTCAGGAGCTGTTAACTCCAGGTGCACTGCTGCTGCTGCGGGTGTTCAATATGTGTGCAGTTCATTAACTGGTGGTAAGTATTTCTTAATTTGTAATGGTCTTTGGTGGGCGAGTGGTGGAGGAGGTGATTGAGGCCAGGTTGGTGTGGGGTTGGTGGATATGGTTAAGTATTAAGTTTGTGGTTACTGCGGGACAGAGATGTCAGACTTTGACAGTAATTATCTTCTATATGGGTCTGTCAGTATTCAGGATGTCCGCTGCTGGGGTGCATCTGTTACTTCCCTCCCAATCTGGCTGCTGGCTGTGCTCATCAGACATAGTTTGTTCATGTCAAGTGTTCCAGTTTAACAGCCATTCCCTGATGTAAGTATAGCTTCATGTAATGATGGTAGGGGGGCACCTAGTTGTAACAATGCTCAAAATGTCTTCTTCTTTTTATGTTGATTGCATGCATGTGCAAAAAAACATATTGTAGCAGCTTGCTGCAGAAGCAGGTTGTGGAGGTGCGGCACTGTTGTGGCAAATGCCCTCACTGCCTTTTGAGGCTTGGCCCACTTTCCCCAATGGGGTGGCATGCTGCTGTTGACACTAGTTTAGCCAGCATGCCACAAACTTGAAACGTTTCAGCCGCTGCAATCAGGGGCCGCTTCGTCATTGCAGCATCAGCCATTCTGCTGCAATGAGGGAGTGACCCATCATTGCTGGGCTGAACATTGGTACTGGAATATTGTTTGTGAACATGGCAGTGGCTTGCTGCCTTGTTCACAAACAATATGACTGAGCCCCCAGTTCTGAAGGGGTGCCCAATCCCCCTTGGCAGCATGTGCTCCCCCACAACAGTGTTTGTTTGCCGATGGGGGCCCCAATCCCCATCAGCTTCAGTCCCTGTGTGAGTTCAGGTTGCTGACAGGGAAGCCAACTCCCCATTGACATAATGGTTTCTCCCCCTTCCACCAAAATGTTCGGTTTATGCCGAGGGGATGCCCAATCCCCCTCGGCTCTTGTTCCCCCCAGCACTCCATATGTGCCGACAGGGGTGCCCAATCCACCATCAGCTGCAGCCCCCCCAGACATTCAGGTGGCACACTGGGAGCCTACCCCAGCATGCCCAATGCCCCTGTAAAGAAAAAAACATCCCACAATTATTTTTTTTTTAAACCTGTAAAAAAGAAAATGGTCCCTCGCGGTCACCCTACCCCCTCCCACAACCCAAGCCCACCCACTGTGCACCCTGCCTCCCCCCCACCCCATACTTACCTCTGGAGTCTGGCGTGATGATCTTTGGTGGACCGGGAACATGTCTGCACTCTTCAAAGCTGACCGCAAACTGAGAAAATGCCTGTAAGCTGTATAATGCCATAAGTAGGGCTTTTTCAACTGTTTTACATATCTCGGGCATTGTTCGGAATTTTGGCACCAAACTTTCTACATGGGGTTATTGGGCCTCCTCCTCATGAATTCAGCCACTGTAATGGCTTTAATCAGTCCCGAAAGGTGATTTCACCGTCACTGCACGGACTCACCTTTCAGGATTGAGTAACAAAACGACAGTGACACTGTTCATGAGGTGGGCTCTCAAAAAGTCTATGTTGCAAATTTGGTGGGAAGAATCAAAAAAATGATTGCTTTATGAGCGTGCATTGTGCAGTTGCTACGCACACTCATAACTTCCCCAGTTTGTTGTTTTTTGTTCCAGGCATTCCACTCGTGCATCCATTTGCTGCATGGAAACTGCCGTAGTATTCACCACTAATGTTAGGGCATCTATACTGGTCATAATAGAGGTGAACATATCTCTGACTGAGGGTTCTTCCCTCCCTGGTACTAAGTGTACCATGCAGCCTACTGTACGGGTGGTTACAGCTTTGGGGTCATTTTAATAAGTCATAACTAGATGAAATCTTCCTGTATTTAGCCAGCACTGAACGG
The DNA here is from genome assembly GCA_016271365.2 of Neoceratodus forsteri. Lineage (NCBI taxonomy): Eukaryota > Metazoa > Chordata > Ceratodontiformes > Ceratodontidae > Neoceratodus > Neoceratodus forsteri. Next base: position 801,761,524 of record CM057459.1, on the reverse strand, counting down.
ATACCTTCAGATCACCGACAAATTAGTTTTCCCCCGTTGGGAGACACAAATATCTATACTTATTTGGGTTCTGGGCTCTTAGGCATGTGGAGCTATATGATCAAGCCGCCATCTTGGTCGCTGGTTGGCCATGCCCCACCTTAAAATGGCTATGTTGAAACTTTGGTGACAAAAGTCCATAAAATGACTGTGTTACGAGCATGCACTGTGCAGTTTCCACGCACCGTTGTAAGTTCACAAATTTGTAATATTTTCAGTCCAGATTTCCAACATTGCCATTTTTCCACACGTCCTTCTGAACAGTACAGCTGTCATTTTTCATAACCTGGCCAAAATGTGTTTTCGCATTTCTGGTGCAGAATAGCATGGTCGCTGTGGGAAATCAGTTTTTGGGACACATTAAGGAAATCACAGTGACACTGTTCATGAGCGGAGGTCCCAAAATGCCTGTGTTGAAAATCTGCTGTAAACAATCCCCGAACTAATTACATTATGGGTGTGCGTTGCGCAATTTCTACGCACGTTCATGCCTTCACCAGTTTTTTTATATTTTAACTCCAGATTTTCAACTTTGCCATTTTTATACACCTCCTTATGAACAGTAGAGTTGTCATTTTTCACATCCTGGCTGAAATGTGTTGTTGCAGTTCCAGCGCAGAATAGCATGGTCGCTGTGGGAAATCAGTGTTCAGGACACATTAAGAAAATCACAGTGACACTGTTCATGAGCAGAGGTCCTAAAATGCCTATTTTGAAAGTTGTGTGATGAAAGTCCATAAAATGAGTGTGTTACGAGCGTGCGCTGTACAGGTTCCATGCACGCATGTAACTTCTCAAATTTGCAATATTTTCACTCCAGATTTTCAATGTTGCCATTTTTCCACACCTCCTTATGAAAAGTACAGCTGTCATTTTTCACTTCCTGGCTGAAATGTGTTTTTGCACTTCTGGCGCAGAATAGCGCGGTCACTGTGGGAAATCAGTGTTCTTGATTCATTAAGAAAATCACAGTGATGCTGTTCATGAGCAGAGGTCCTAAAATGCCTATGTTGAAAATTTTGTGATGAAACTCCATAAAATGATTGTTACGAGAGTGCGTTGTGCAGTTTCCATGCACCCTTGTAACTTCGCAAATTAGTAATATTTTCATGCTGGATTTTCAACACTGGCATTTTTTCACACCTCCTTATGAACAGTACAGCTGTCATTTTTCGCATCCTGGCTGAAGTATGTTTTTTCACGCTTCCAGCGCAGAATAGCTTAGTCGCTTTCGGAAATCACTGTTTGGGACAGATTAGGATCGAGCAAGTGAGAGAGGGGGAATGATCGAGCTCAACTGAGCTGTATCGTGACTGCTGCAGATTTCTTTGTGGGCAGAAAAAAGCACCAATGCAGGCAGGAGCCCAGTACAAAAGGGCAGCCTGTACTGCTGGGAGAAACAGAATGAGCGAGTGAGAGAAGGGGAGTGAGCGAGCTCAACGGAGCTTTGTCAGGACTGCTGCAGATTTCTTTGTGGGCAGAAAAAGGCACCAACAGAGGCAGGAGCCAGTACAAAAGGGCAGCCTGCAGTACCAGGAGAAACAGAATGAGCAAGTGAGAGAGGGGAAGTGAGTGACCTCAATGGAACTCTGTCGGGACAGATGCGAATTTCTTTGTGGGCAGAAAAAGGTGCCAACGCAGGCAGGAGCCCAGTACAAAAGAGCAGCCTGCAGCACCTGGAGAAAACAGAATGAGAGAGTGAGAGACCGGGAGTGAGTGAGCTCAATGGAGCTGTGTCGGGACTGTTGCAGATTTCTTCTTGGGCAGAAAAGGCGCCAAATGCAAACAGGACCCCAGTACAAAAGGGCAGCCTGCAGTGTCAGGAGAAATAGAATGAGTGAGTGAGAGAGGGGGAGTGAGCAAGCTCAATGGAGCTCTGCCGGGACTCTACAGTTGCCCAGTTTCCCACCCATGATCCTCTGTGGTCGTATATTACAGCAGGGTCTCTGGAGTGGAGACAAAGCAATGATTGGATACTTTAGGATTGCTGTAATAATACAGATTTAGTTGTTCTGCTTCTTTCTCTGACCTAAGTACTGAGCTATACTGTTATGATTGCTCAAATAATAAGTAATACTTGGAGTGCAGTAGGATTTCTAACTGGGCTAAGTGAAACTATATGAGAGCCGAGAACAAAAAGTATAGTAGCTGAGGGGTGAAAAACGTACAAGGAGGCTTTAGGATTGCTATAGTAATACAGTATCTAATGGATGAGATTTGAGACTGAATAACCCCGGTCAGCAAGGGGTCAGTTGGAGGACTACTGTGGGAGGGGACAGGAATTTGAGTAAATAGGGGCCTAACAGTTATAGTTTGGTACAGAACCTGGGAGTAAGAGCCCGTAACATAAGATTGGAGCCAAAATGGGGCAGGTGCCACATGTCAATAGGGCGGACATCTTTGGAAGGATGGACATCTGCCATGATCCTGGACTGGACTTGGAGGATAGGGGGAGTGTATGGTCTGTAGATGACTGGCTAATTTGAGGGAGTAATTGTGGAGGTTAGAGAGGAGTCTAAGTGCCAGGACAGATGAGTTTGGTAAGCATCCTGAGGGGGGAATAGGGGATGGCAAAGGGGGACAGAGGAAGAATAACTAGGGACTGAAACCAACACCAGTATCAGAGGCACTAGCAGAAAAGACAGGAGAAGGAAGGGGGGTGCCTGAGGCGAGGGCGGGGGGCCTCCTGATGGGGGATGGAGAGAGCAGATGGCTGCAGGTAGGGATGGACCAGGGGTGGCATGGAGGGGAACAACTAGGAAGGGGGGAACTGAAAGGGGGAAAAGATGTAGGATATGTATCGACTAGGAATAGATTTGAAACTCTGCTATCGGACAGAGAGAGGGAGCAGGAACATACTGAAGGGGAGAGGACAAGCGGGGCATGAGAGGGATGGCAACAGGTAACGGAAGAGATAGCAAGGACAAAAAGGTAGAAGGGGGCAAGTAAGGAAGGAGGGGGTGGTGACTGAAGCAGAGAAGGCTACGTGAAGGGGAAGGATGGGAGGGGCATCACTATCAGGGTAGAAGGGAATGGGAGCTCTAAATTGACAACAGTGGGGTTAGGAGAGGGGTTGGAAATCAGCAGGGGAGGAGGGGAGGTCGACATGGGAAGCCCAGTAGGAAGTAGTCAGGCTGGGAAGGGGTTCAAGGGGGATGGGATGAATAAGGCAGAGAAAAGTGGTGAGGCGGAAGTAGGGGTACAGATATAGAAGTCACAGGGGGTGCAGTTGGCAGGGGTAAGGGACAGGGAAGAACGAATACGGGGGTGGTGGAAGGGGCATTAGAAGGGAAAGGGGGTAAGGGGCAGGACAATACTCATCCTGGGGGATTCTATACCAAAATGTGTGAGATGGAGTTGAAAGGGGGAGGACACAGCCATATTTGGGTTGAAGCTGTCCGCAGGTTGACTGCAGGAGGGGCAGGGCATTTACTGCTCAAGCTTGCAGCAAGGGGGAGGAAGAAACCTCATTTACTGTTGCATGTGGGTGCAAACGATTTGGCGGGAGACACTGTGGAAGTAGTGAGTGGGAGGTTTGAGTACTTGGGCAGGCAGTGTGAGGGGGTGGGGAAGTCGGTGGCATTCTTGGAGGTACTGCTGGTACCATGTGCAAACATGGGGAGGAAGGGTAAGCTTGAGGAGTTCGAGTGGCTAAGGGATTGGTGCCACATGAAACATTATGGGTTAGTGACTAACTTGGCTAAGGTCTGGGGGGGGGATAGTGGCTTATACGTGGGGACAGGGTACACTGGAGCAGGAAGGGGAGGAAAGTATTAAACGCAGCATTGCTGGTGGGCCACTGGCACTAAGGGTTGAGGCACTGGACGCCACACCTCACGCCATGCTGGTGACCTGGGTTTGGATGCAAGCCCGGGCCGCCAGGGGTTGGCAAGGGAGGGGCAGGATTGAGCATCCAGAGGACTGCTCTCCTATCCCGGCGTGGGATCCAGGGACCCACCACTCTGTCATGGCCCCTGGTGACGACTGCGGATGCTACTACAGCGGTGTAGTAAAGGGTGGCGGAGTGTGGCGGATGTTGGCATGCTGTGCCTAAGCATCATTGCATGCCTGCACTCTACAAAGGGGAGAAAAGTGGAAAATGGGCTACGGTCAGCCAGCATGAGCTTCCAACCCCCCTGCACACCTCGAATGGTGCCTCCTTAACTGGATCCTACTCCGGTGGGTCAACCTGGGAAGCTCCTCACCACCCCAGCATGGGGGTATTCTGTGCAGGTGAGCAGGTTGGCCTGATGTCGAGGGCAGGGCTAGGGGGCTCAGTCGGGATGACCAAGTCGACTGTAGCCCTGTGAGGAAATATCTAAAAAAAAAAGCCAGGATTAGAGGGGTATATCTCTACTAAGGTGGATTTAAACAAATGGGGGGGAGGGTCAAAAAATTGAGTTTGGGAGAAAGGTCCAGACAGGGGATCCTGATGAGCTCACCACCCTAGATATAGGTAAAGACGGAGGTGTAGTAACCCTGGAAGGGGGCAGGAAGAGAGGTCTGAGTGTAATACAGAAGACACCACCACCCCTCCTGGTAAGAATAAGGAGGAGAAAGGGTGCAGACTACCAGGAGGAGTGACACAGACCAAGTAGGAGAAGAGTGAGGAGAAGGAGGGGTACGGGGTGGAAGGTGGTCTGACTAAATGGATAGAGAACTGATTATGGGGAGGGTGCAGAGGGTTGTGGTGGTGGAGTAGCTCTCGGCACCCAGAGCAGTAACAAGCAGGGTGCAGCTGGGCTCAATGCTTGGCCCAATGCCATTTGGGCTCTTTATCTCTGATATAGCACACGGAGTGGGGAATAGGGTTAGTCTGTTCACACATTATACCAAATCAAAAGCAAATACTTATAGTAATAGAGCCCCCCCCAACACACACACACACACATACACACTCCCCAAAAAGCTGCTTAAAAGCCTGCAATTCATTCAAATCAATTCCATTTTCTTACATACTTGGGGTTCAACGCCAAGAAGTGTAAAATCATGAACCTAGGGCATAGGAACCTGGGTATAGGATGGGGGGGGAGGTACTGATACTCACTAGACACGAAAGGGTCCTTGAGGTTATTATATCAGAGGACCTCAAGATGTCAGTACAGTGTCACAAGGCTTTGGGCAGGGCAAATTGGATTCTGGGGTGCATAAGGAGTGGCATCTCCAGTAGGAGGAGGAGGAGGGATGTTGTGCTGCCATTGTCTCACTCTGGGGTATACCCCCAGCTGCAGTACTGTGTCCAGTTTTAGAGCCCACACTTCAGAAAGGACATAAGGTGGAGGTTTTACAGAGGAGGGCAACTAAAATGGTTCATAATTTTCACAGGAATCCCTACAAGGAAAGGCTGAAGAATCTCAACATGTACACTCTGGAAGAGAGGAGGCAAGAGGTGACATGATCAAGACCTACAAAGTACCTCACAGGGATAAAGATGGTATGGTTGGGGAGTTTCCTTCAAATAAGGATGAGCACACAAACCAAGGGACATACAATGGAGCTGGGGAGGGCATTCAGGATAGATGTGAAGTAATATTTATTTATTGAAAGGGTGGTAGACGCCTTAAACAGACTGCCAGGAAAACTTATGGAACCTAAAATGGTAGGGGGCATGAAGCATGCATGGAATAAACATAGGGGTACATAAGAAAAAGGGGAAGGAGGGGGTCAACAGAGATCAATAGGGCTATGGAAGTGGAGTAGGTTCAAGTTCATTGCAGGAAAAATCCAATAAATAAGCTCATTCTCAAGGAGGTCCTGATGGATGCAGGCAGAATAAGACATGCAGTAACATATACAGGCAGGAGTTACAAGTAGGTAGAGAACACTTGGGCAGACTGGATGGGCTGAGCGATCCTTTTCTGCTGACAAATTCTATGTTTCTGTGGCATCATGTGTTATTTCAGGTGCAGTGTTTATTTAAAGTTGGCCCCACCATACATCCAGATGTAAGGTACAGTAAATTACTGAATTAGATGCAGCCCACTTACAGTACAATAAACACAACTCCAGTGCTTCAAGAAGCCTTTACTCTTCATAAGGCTGCTTAAAGAGCTGGAGTTCTATTTGCAGTGTCCACACCAGTATGCTGATCTTAAAATTGAAGCTGCATCTGAATGAGTACTTCATTCTTGCTCACTCCGTTTCTTCCCCACTTTGAAACCTGCTTGTCCTGAGTTACTTTTCAGCTGGCAGTGCCTTACCTGTGTTGGAAGATGACCGATAAGCGGCACTGAAAGATGTCAGACTTCACAGACTCTGAAGGCAGCTGGTCATGGACAGACATAAGGCAGTTCTACTGGGGGGGTAGGAGGAAGTAAGCTGTTTAACATGAATCTGCAGCTTATCCATCAGGTAGAGAAATGGGCAGACTAGGTGGGCCAAGCAGTCCTTATGTGCCGTCAAATTATATGTTTCTATGTTTCTCACCTACCATCTTGGCAAGAAAAAGGCTGCAGCTGTGGCCACTGATGACTGTTGGAGTGTTGGGATGGGGGGACCAAAGGGGACAGATATAAGGAGATAATTGTGAGACCTTCGCCAGCTTTCCAAAATGCTTACCAATAAAAGAACACTCTATGAAGTAGTTCAAATGGCAACACAATTTGGTGAGCCCTCTGTCTGCCATCTGACACCAGGCATCAACCAGCGTAAAATTGCCTACAGAAGGCAGTGTGGTCAGGTAGATACTGAAATACTGGCGATTAAAGATTTGGGAGAACAAAAGAATATCACACAGAAGCTGGCACATATGCCTATAGCAGCTGTGTCCTGCTTCTCAGTAGTTATATTTATACCACTGAGGAACCTGAATGTTTCTATCATATCCTCTCTTTCCCTCCTCTCTTCCACTCAGTACATATTGAGGTCCCTTAATTTCTCTTCATAAGTCTTGTATGGCAAACTCTGTACCATCTCATTCGCCCTTCTCTGGACCATCTCCAGACTGTTAATATCCTAATGAAGATGTGACCTCCAGAACTGCACACAGTACTCCATGTGAAGCCTGACCATGGTTTTATATAATGGCATCACTACCTCCCTCCTTAAGCTGGTGATACCCCTGCCTATGCACCCCAGCATGTCACTGGCCCTCCCAGCTGCCTTACCACTTTGACATTTTCAGGTCATCTGAAATAACAACCCCCAGGTCCCTTTCCTTCTTTGTGACTGTCAGCAACCCTCCCCCATCCCGTACCTTTCTCCAGGGTTTCTGTGTCCCAGGTGCATAATTTTGCACTTTTTTGAATTAAACTTCAGTTGCCAGTCCTCAGACCATTTCTCAAGCTTCCCCAGGTCCGTCCTCATTTTCTCCACACCCTCTGGGGTATCCACTGTCTTACAGATCATGGTGTCATCTACAAACAGGCAGACCTTTCCCTTCAGCCCTTCTGCAATGTCACTAATGAAGACACTGAACAGGACTGGCCCCAGGACCAATCCTTGTGGCACACCACTGGTCACCCCTTCTCCCCAGACTGTGCCCCATTTACCACCACTCTCTGCCTCCTGTCTGTTACCCAGTTTCTAAACCAGTTTACCACCCTTTCCCTCATGCCCAGCCTACTCAGCTAGTTTATCACCCTTCTATGTCAGACGGTGTCAAAGCCTTTGCATACATCAAGTTAAGCGGTGTCCACTGCCCCACCCTGATTTACTTCCTTTGTCACCCAGTCAGAGAGATCAACCAGATTTGTCTGACATGACCTCCCCACTGTGAATCCATGTTGCCTATGGTCCTGGGCTCTGATGGCTTCTACATGGCCACTACCCTTTCTTTAACCAATGTCTCCATGATCTTTCCCACTACTGAAGTGAGGCTCACCGGCCTATAGTCTTTGCAACTGCTGTGGCCCTTGCCCCTCCCCCTCTTCTGTGAATACTGAATAGAAAGTCACAGTGGATGTCTTTGGGGGGGCAATTAACAGTTCTTAGGCATGGTACTTTCACTTTCAAATACCTAAACAACACGTATAAGCAATCAACATTCGGCATTGACAAATGCTTGTTTTCATACTGCCAGCCAGGTACAAAGTACTTCAACTGGAATGGTGGCTTATTTTTCTGGTGGACATTTGCCGATTCATCCCATCTCTATATGGCATTAGTGACCAAATACAAGTCATCCATCCTGATGTGTGTACGCTGGATCGAGGTGCTGCACTTCCGAGGCATGAGCCACTGCTGACAAATAAAAACATACATCATCATCATCAATGGACACCTGTGAAGGAAAACAAACATATTAAATATACAGCTGCGCTAAAGTGAAAATTGTGACCTTGGATTGTATACTAATGTGTTTTGCCATTGACACTATGGAATCACCCATACGCAGCTTAAATAAGTCCCTTGATTGAACCACTGTAAGATGATGAAGGATATATTACTTTTATCCACTAATGTGCAACTGACACTGTAAATGGCAGCATAACCATTTATCACCTGCACTATGATGCTACCTGAACTAACACTGTTACCAATATAAAAAAATGAATTCCTTTTGAACAGAACATTTCATTTGACTTGACAGTCACCCAATTCAAGACAGATGTTGTTTGAATCAATGTCATCTGAAAAAAAATGAAGAAAAATATTAAAAAAAAAAAGTCACATTGATACTTACCTGTGCAGTGCTCATACTTACCATCGATTTTGGCAACATGACCAAAAATGTCCCACCACTGAAATGATTTCAATTATGAGCCTATGATGAAACATACCAGGACATTCAGTGCCTAGAATGGAATAAACAAAATCTAGCAAGTGAATAAAGTTACAATTCCAATACTGACCTGTACATAATGATGCTTGCAATGTGTATTGTCTAGGCTCTGAATGTGCCATGTTGATGTGTCATCCTTGTTCCATGGTCCTGGCCTCACATGGCGTCATCATGGCAAATCCTGCATACAGTGAAATGGAAATACATAAGATAACTTATACATTAAGGTGTGCATACTTGACATTCTATCACAACAAAGGCATGCATAACAGCACATTGGAGGTATAAGTAATAACATGAGAAAAACTGATGTCTAATTATCATGAATCAGTTTGACAGAAGACAGGCCATGGAGGAAAAACATGCTGTATATATATTTCTTGCTTCATGATGATATGTGTTGCTTTCTGAGTGGCTGTTTCTTTTGGTGGAGGGAAAACAACACCAATTGTGCTTATTGAGTTGAAAGTGCTTCATCAGGCTGGTTGACGTACAGGCCCAAAATGTGCTGGCAGTGCTGTCATCAAGGGTGGTTGGCAGGAGGGAAAACAACCCAAAGTGTGCATGCTGGGATGAAAGTGACGAAAGTGATGCATTGAGCTGGTTGAAGTACTGGCCACACATGTGCTGGCATTGGCAATGCTGTGGTTCTTCTTGGTGGAAGACTGTTGGAGGAGGTGGAGGAGAAGTAATTTAGCTGGACTCAGAGGCAGCATTAATGTACTGGTCTGATTCTGCTGTTTATGCTGGAGCATACATCTGTCAGCTTCATAGATTTTCAGCGGTCGCCGGTATTTCTTGGCAGTATGACAGTGATGGCCCACACTGTCGAAGTCTGTGTTATACAAATTAGGATGGATGACAAGGAGGCGGACTACATGATGGTTCATTTTATAAAGGGGGATGGAGTATGCATGCATTTCTGAGTAACATAGTACTGGCTGTGCACTGTCCGACTAAGTTGTCATTGTTGTATATATAGTGGAGGCACACTCACTAGACATTCATTCATGGTGTCATGGAGGAGGTATATGTGGAAATGGGGAAGATATTCAGTATTTGTTGCACGATGGGGTCTTTGTGTATTGCTGAGATGATGACATATTCATTCCAGTTAGCATAGCAGGGGCCAATAAATTTTCAAAAATGAAATGAAGTAAACATTGTGACTAGGTTGGGTAATCAAATTACAAGGTTTAACTTGATGTGTAACACAGAACAACCAGCAAAATAAAATTTAAAATGTATAACAATAACATAAAACAGTATATTCAGTGGAAATGGAGGGGGGTTGGGGGCAGAACACCTTTTTCCTTTTCCCACTGACACATCATCCATGAAGCAGCCCTCACAGTCTTCAAGACTGGAGTCATCACCAGGTGGAAATTCAGTCATCAGTGTTGCTTCATCTACCTCCCTGCTAGTAGAGGCCTTGCCACTGTGGACATCTTCATTGTCAACATCGTCCCCGAGACACAGTTCTTGAGCAACACCACCAAAATAATTGTGTTATGTGGAATGTGAGCCTCATTCATTTTTATAAATGTTAGGATGGAAACATTCTTCGGTGACAGATTTGTCCTATGGTCATGCACAATGGCCCCAATAGAACTGAACACCTATTCCACACTCACAATGGACAGTGGACAGCTGAGGTATTTAAAAGCAACAGATGCCAGTGCAGGCCAGTCACTCACTTTGCTGCTCCAGTACACCAATGGCTCATCAGTGATGCCAAGATGCTTGGTGTCTCCCATGTAGGCATCCACCATACGTTGTGCTGCCCTGAGTCCTGCTGCCTCATCATGCTCCTCCTTCTCCTCCTTGTCTTCAATTTCTTCAATGCCCTCCTGGTACAGAGCATCCCAAATGGGATTACCTGCCATACTGTGCTATGATTTTGACATTTTCTTCAATTTGGTGGCCTCTGATGATTTACTGGTGGTGGTGGTAGCAACACCTGGTACATTTATATGTGCCTTTGTGCCTCTGCATTTTTCATCTGTGCACCATGTACCTGTCTGACAAGGTAATTGGTCCACTTGCACATGACCCCCTTCAATCATGGCACCGTGGATCCAGCATGGTAGCAATAGCAAACTCATAAGACTGCATAATGCCACAGATATGAATATTGCTGTCCCATATACGGAGCATGTGACCCATTACATGAATAGAACTGTGATCTTCACTTGACTCCATCTGGTGAAGGACATTTATCAGTGTCTGCCTCAGCACACATATAAGGGGTATTGACTGACTTATATAGGCAGTGTCTCCACTCACAGCCTGTGTTGCATGCTCAAATGGATGTAGAATGCGTATTATGCCATCTATTTATCACCACTGCTCCATTGTTAGAGCGATAAACATTCCAGAACTGTCGTGGGTGGTGTGCAGCAGTAGGTAATCTGAAACTGCCTTATACTGCACATAAAGCCGGTCCAGCATGTACGGTGTGGAGTTCCACCTGGTAACAACATCGAGCTTCGTACGGTGCTGAGGCAGATGGTTAGTGCGCTGCAGCTCAGATGGTCATGGGCCTTTGCAGAATGGGCAAAGTGCACACAGATGCATGTGGTGACAGACACAGTTTCTTTATTTCATCGTGGTTCAGAAATTGCTGCATGACTAGAGTAAGGCAATGTGCCAGGTAGGGAACTCTGAAAAAAACACTGCCAGTAATGCACTTAACCACATTGGAGCCATTGTCACTGGCAATAAACCCCGCTGTGAGTGAGTGAGTGTGCATTGAGACACTCATCAGTCTGATTTAGCAGCACATTTAGCATTTTCTCACCAGTATGAGACCCTGTAACACTTTGCATAGTTATGGTTGCATTCTGATGAATATCAGGTGTGTTGCTACCACAACAATTTTGCTTTACGCAGCTTTTGCCAGGCCCCAAATCAACAACCACTGCAGGTACCTGTGCCCGGTGTGCTGTTATGCACAGATATGAGCTGCCCACTGTTTACCTACTTGTCCACATATCCATGCTAAGGTAGATATATTTTGTGGCAGAATGCTTCATGGTATGTAGAATAGACTGTGAAACTTTCTTCTAGAGTTCGGGCATGGCATGTTTGGAGAAAAAAGTTTGCGATGGCACCTGCCTTTTGGACAGGCACGGGCCATCAAATGGCAGAATCCTGGATTCTCCACAAAAGGGAAGGGCAACAGTTCGATGGTGAGCATTTCAGCTGTGGCTGCGTTTAGCTCACGTGCAGCAGCATGATTGGGGGGGTACTTTAAGTGCCGCTCAAACACACTCTTCAATGTGGGCTGCATCTTGGGAGTGGGTCAACAAAAATGCTTTACATGTTCCACCAATGTTGTTCTTGCTGGGGTACCAGGTGACTCTTGGGGCCTGGGATGTGCAGGATGTATGAAACTGGTTATTTTGGTAGATTTGGTGCCTGGTGGTGTACTTTTATAACTCGAGGGAGTGGCAGCTTCACTGCTATTATGCCCACTGCTCGAGAGAGAAAATGATTCCTCACACTTCTCCTCCACCGAGCACTCAGCCCTCCCTCCTCCTGCTCTATTGCACTGCTGTCACTAACATTAAGCTTGACAAGGGAAGTCCCACCAACATCTCTGGTATCTTTCTGGTGTTGGTGCCAGTGTAATGGGTGCTTGTTTTTCAAGTGGGCGTGTTGGCCACCGGTGTGTATGTGGCTGCCGTTTTTTCCATGACTTACACGTGCTTAACACAGCTGACATATTGCCATGGTGCATGAAGCATAAAAAAAAAAAAAAAAAAAAAAACTAGGGACTTTGCACCTCCAGATTTGACATGGGACTGAGACTTGGACAGCGTAGCCAAAGGTGTGGAAGTTTTTGCTTTTTGTGCCACTTGCATGATATCCACCATGCTACATTTGGGAGATGGGGTGACTGGACTGCTTGTTGTAGGCTTGATGATATACTCGGCCTCAATCTTGTCATCTAAATCGGCTACATCATCACCCTTCATCGTTTTCACTTCTGGCTCTCACAGGGGATCCAACACCTCATAATCATCTGTACCAAAACATATCCTCCTCATCCCTATCACTGTCTACTGCCAGACAAACTTTTCCCTTCTCTGACATCTCCTCACTGTAAGGGGATGGCTTTCTTTATCTCCTTCTCCAGGGGAAACAGACTGAAGCATGACACTATTACCATCATCACCGTTAGCTCCTCCTTGAACAGGAACAACAGTCACACAGACAACTTTTTCGACCTCATCCTGGACCTCTGTGCCTCCACTGGTGTGAGTGTCTCCCTTATTTATAGTATCATCCCCAACAAGCATACTAGCTACAGGTTGGGCAATAAAGAAATAAGTCACAGACTTGAAGCCACTTCTAACTTTGATTTTGCTGCTACTAGCTGCCACAGCAGCAGCGGAGGCTGCAGAGAGCACTGATTCAGAAATAGGTTTGCTTCTTCCAACAGACTTCTTTGAGCCACCTCACACCCTGGCACCTTTACCTGAAGTTGAACGTCTCTTGGCAGGCATATTTATATGTTTGTTTCATTTGGCTTCCTCTGGAACTACATTAATATGTATTTATGTTAAATAATTGTGATTTAACACCTGCAGTACTATCTACAAAGGTCAAACAGAAATCAGAACAGGTAGCTGCACTGTAGTGTATATAACTACCTACAACTGCTACTGTGGCCTATTCAAGTGTGAAAACACTATTTTATTTTTTAAATTACAAAAACACAAGTTAAGTAACATGGGGTAACAGGAGGACAGAAGTAAGAGACTTTCAATATAAAACTGACAGAGAACACAAACCACAACAAGGTTGTGCAGTAAATCTGAAAAGAATACATAAGTGGTTTTAATCAAATGTCAGTTTTTAAATGGAATGATTGTTACACAACTTGATAATAACTGGGTAGGTGCTGGTAGGTTCACAAAAACTAAACTAAACCAACCACATAGAACACCTCTCAGTTAAAATAAGAACTACAGTCCGGATTAGTGGTGTCTGGATAAGGCGAGTACTGTGATGTGTTAGTACTTACTAAATAGAGTTTTGGCTTACAGATATATCAGATGGAAGGGACAGCAAGTTTTGAAATGAATAAAGTCACCTCCAAACCTCATGCAGGGACCACCACTATCTAGCTGAAAACGATGTAGGTTTTATATACTAGGTCAGGTAGTAAACAACAGCGGTGTAACAGGGAGGAAAGGGTTAATATGGTAAGCAAATTCAATAGAAAAACAGGAACGCTGCAATGCAGAGGCTAGATCACAATATTAATTTCTGTTAGCAATTCAGCAATGCGGTGTACCTGGATATGGACGAGTCAAGTGGTCAATGTACACGAATACTTTCAATAAAAAAAATAAATCACAAAAGTGATTAAGCAAAGGGAAACAGGAACAGAACTACTCAGTTAGAATGTAGTAACTGTTCAGATAAAGTTACCCAAAAAAGGGTTAATATGTAAGAAAAATATAACAAATAAGTAGCACACACAAAAGAGAGGGTGGTGGACGTATGGAACAGCCTTCCTGAGGAGGTTGTGGAGTCTAAAACTGTGGGAGAATTCAAGAATACATGGGACAGACATAAGGCAATTTTTGTGGGGGTAGGAAGAAATAGGATGTTGGTTAACTAGGATCTGCAGCTTATCCTGTAGGTAGGGAAATGGGCAAACTAGGTGGGCCAAGCGGTCCTTATCTGCCGTCAAAGTCTATGTTTCTATGTTTCTTAAAAAATATTAAGACAAAAGAAATTACAGAAACTCACTCACAACTTGTGAGAAATATGTAAAATATTAGGAACTAGCCTGCTCTACTTTCACATACACACACACACACACACACACACACACACACCACACGGACGACCCTCCCCCACTCAACTCCCTCACAGACACAGACACAGAGAAAACTGAAAACATTACCTAGGTTTAACTACATATTATCCAAAGATACAGAAACAAAAAAAATGTTCACTAGCAGCACTAAGAACTAAATTGAGATTTTGGGAGCAATTAACTCTCAAATATCACAAATAAAGAGGTTTTTGAAGGTTTTATTAGCTGTGATGCACCACACTGAACTGCTCTCTGACTCAACAGACAATATACTATGCAGGAAACAGCCTACATGTGATATGTCAGCTATCTACCCACAATACATTGCATTTTCACTGGCGAAATTGAAAAACATTGGCAAAATTAAGGATAATGGCGAAATTTCACCTTACACAAAAGCGAAATTAGTGAAATTGGATGAAATTTTGTATTACGCAAAAGCGGAATCGGAAGCAAAATGACGTTTCGCCTAGGTGAAAAATTTTGCATAATGCGGGAATTACGCGAAATATTTCGCTAGGCAAAATTTTCCAATTTCGCATATTTCTAGTTCTAAGTTAAAATGGCAGGCATTGAATATATTTATACTAAAGCAGCTGAGGGGGTGAGTGCACTTGCTGCAATGTAGTTTGTTTGAATGTTTGCATAATGTATATTTGGCTTAGTCCCTCCTACAGTAACTGCACCCCTTTTTGAGATGTTGTGAAGAGACAGGAACATTGTGAAGGTGAAGTCAATTTAGACAAAGGTTCCTAATGGAAGAAATCCCAATAGAGCAAATGACTAGAATAAACATGCACATTTACTCCCCATATGGAGATTAGAGGTGCAGCTTTGCAGAGAGGAGATGCAGAGCTTCTTGAGCAATACTGATAGCTTTTTCCTCAGGTGCAGGGAAGAGGACCAGGTCGGGGGACAAGTCCAGCCACACATACTATCTTAGCTTATGATTTAAATTGATTATTTCTTCCCGCTTTCCTTATTTGAAGCAGGATATTCGGGGAGCTGCGGTCAAAGGACTTGTTCTAGAGGCAGATCACCAAATTCAGATGGGGAGAGGAACGGCAGTGGAGATCACAGAAGGAATCTTGGCTGTGATGGTTATATTTATTACTTTTTTCCCTTTCTCTTGAACTGTTTGTTACAGGGCAGTCTGTTGCAAGAAATGGGGAGGGTTTGTACTGTGTTTCATGTTTTATTCCCACACAGAAGTACAAAAAAGCATGCTACCTTTTGAACACTCGAATGGAAGAGCTTAAAGCAGGTAGTAGGACTGTATTAAAATGGAGTGTCTTGCCTTGCAGTCAGTGTGAGGTGATTACCTCAGGAACCAGTGGTACACTCCCACCCTCCATCCCCATCCCACCCACTGTGGGACCATCAGCCTTATGTAGGCATCCAACAGGGTTCCACATCCTGCAAGCACAGAGGAATTGGTTGCTGCACAGATAGGAAATGCAGCCAAACTGATAGAATAATTTAGCAGATCAGTTCTAGGGGTTCTCTTTCAGCAGTGCAATACTAAGGAAGAATGAAGGATGCGGAGTAGAAGAAGAAGGGGGAAGGAGAAAAAAACTACTAGGGAGCAGAATTTAAACATTAAGAACAGGATACTATAGCAGCAGGAAGTTTTAGATAGGAAAAAGGGTGGACACTTGTCGGAACAATAGGAGAAGATGCAGTGAGTGGTGCAGGGCAGCAGTCTTCAGGAAGATGTTCTTGGTACTGCGGTGCTGTCCCATATGAAGCCACCTCTCTGGGCTGAGGGCAAAGATTGCTAGTCTCCGGGCTGAGCTGGCAGGAGTACTAGGGACCTTCACCCCCA
This sequence comes from Neoceratodus forsteri, assembly GCA_016271365.2. Classification (NCBI taxonomy): domain Eukaryota; kingdom Metazoa; phylum Chordata; order Ceratodontiformes; family Ceratodontidae; genus Neoceratodus; species Neoceratodus forsteri. The sequence continues at coordinate 801,745,102 of CM057459.1, read as the reverse complement.
CCCAGAGGCCAACATGTCCCCAGCCACTGCCACAATGGTTGCCCGGGCAGCAGACTGGATAAACTAAGGTGGGCTCAGGGAGGTTGAGGGAAGGGGGCCAGAGACACATTCCCTAACCGGTCCAACTTAGAAACTCCTTTGCTGTCCTAGAGGAGCAGGAGAGTCCTGCAAGGGAACCCAAGGTTGTGACCAGGAAGAATGAGAGGGTCCTCCAGAAGGCAGGCCCAGAGGCAGGAGGCAGAGGACCCCAGAGGAAGAGGAAGAGGAAGAGGAAACTACTCCTGGTGGGGGACTCAGTTGTTTGGGGAAATGGAGTTGGGCACAGGTTGGGGGAGTGGAGAGGGAGATTAAGTGCCTTCCAGGAGGCACAGCACAGAGGGAGGTGAAGCAGATCCACAGTAGCAAGTATCAGTAGCGGTAGCAAGAAGGGAGGCTGGAGTTTGTTATCCACCTGGAGAGAAATGACCTAGCCAAGGATGAAGTAGACATACAGCAGGTGATGGAGGATTTTAGGGAGTTAGGAAGGTGACTTGGGGAGCTTGCGAACTCTGTGACATTCTCGGATGTGCTACATGTCCATGGCAGGGGGAAGTCTAGGAATCTCTGCATCAGATAATTCAACACATGGTTGGAGGGATGTTGCACGGAGAAAGGTTTTGGCTTCACTGAGGACTGGGGACCCACCTGGAGTGATGGGGGCCTGTACAAGGGTGACAGCCATCACCTGCCCAGGAAGGGGACTGTGGTTCTCAATGAATGGTTTAAATGCTTCACTGACAAGCATTTAAACTAGCGGGGGGGGGCAGATGGGAGCACGGAGTATCAAGCAACCCATCCTCACAGGTTAGAGAAGTCAGCAAGAAAGACTAAGAAGCTGAGTCATTGACAGGAACACCTGAACTTGATAAAATGGGTACAGAAAATGAAGGGAGGCAACATAGAAAGGAATCTGGTGATGTAAGGCATAAACAGGAGGGCAAAAGCAGGAATAGAAGGCTGACAGGCAGTGAAACATGGAAGGCCATGCACACAAATGCCCATAGCCTAGGAAATAAATTCCCAGACCTGGTGGCCTTGACATCAGAGCCTGACTGGGACATAGTGGCAATAACAGAGATGTGGTACACAGAAATCCATGACATTGCCAGTCTCCAGGCTGAGCTGGCAGGAGTTCTGGGGACCTTTATCCCACCCACAGGCCACCATGTCCCCAGTCACTAGGCAGAAGACAGAATGGACTAAGTTGGGCTCAGGTAGTTTGAGGGAGGAGGGCCAGAAACACATTTCCTAACTGGTCCAACTGAGAAACTCCTCTGCTAGCTGGCCCAGGGGCACTGAGGGCTGAGGCACTGGATGCCTTACCTCATGCTATGCCGGTGACCCATGTTCAGGAATAAGAACAGGCTGCTGGGGATTGGCAGGGGAGGAGAAGGACTGAGCATCCAAGGGACTGATATCCTTCTCTGGGAAGGGGGGAAATGCCAGTGGTTGGCATATAACTGGCCCTAAGCGGAGGCTGGAGGCAGTGCACAGATGCTGCAGAAGGGGGTCAGAGATTGGGCAGATGCTTGGAGGAGCATGTTCAGATGTGTGCGTGCTTCCTCCACTGGTGTCACTGCATGCCTCATCTCCGCATGGGAGAAAATGGAGGAGAAACTCGTTGCGCAGCACATGACGGGTGCGCCTTGCAGTCCCCACTCCAGGCTAGCCACGGCGCTGGCCACACAGGATCCAGTCTACAGCGGGGGTTTGGGAACCCTGCTGGCCCTGCCGGGGGGGGTAAGCCCTGGGGATAAGGGTCAACGCTGGCTGGTAGATGCTGGGGGATGGGGCTGGGAGATCCCTCCTGAGGTAGAAGCTGCAGCACAGGACCAAAAATTGGAAACAAACAAAAAAAAAGAACCTGCTATCCTGGAGGAGCAGGAGACTCCTGCAAGGGAACCAGAGGTTGTGACCAGGGATGATGAGCGGGTCCTGCAGAAGGGAGATAACCCAAGGCAGGAGGCAGAGTACTCCAAAGGAAGAGGAAACTACTCCTGGTGGGGGACTCAATTGTCCGAGGAATGGAGTTAAGTACATGCTGTGGGGGTGGAGAGGAAGGTTAAGTGCCTTCCGGGAGGCGCAGCTTGGAGGGAGGTGAAGTGGATCCATAGTAGCAAGTAGCAGTAGTGGTAGCAAGAAGAGGGGTCTGGAGGCCATTGTCCACCTGGGGACAAATTACCTAGCCAGGAATGAGGTAGGCATACAGCAGGTCAGGAGGATTTTAGGGAGTTAGGAAGGTGTCTTGGGGAGGTTGTGAAATCTGTGACATTCTCAGAGGTGCTACATGTCCATGGCAGGATGAGGCTAGGAATCTCCGCATCAGATAATTCAACACATGGTTGGAGGGCTGGTGCAGGGAGAAGGGTTTTGGCTTCACTGAGGACTGGGGACCCATCTGCAGTGATGGGAGCCTGTACAAGGGCGATGGCTGTCATCCATCCAGGAAGGGGATGGTGGTCAACAATGAATGGTTTAAATGCTTCATTGACAAGCATTTAAATTAGCCAAGTGGGGGGGCAGGTGGAAGAAGGGAGTATCAAGCAGCCCTGTCCGACAGGTTAGAGAAGCCAGCAAGAAAGACTAGGAAGCTGAGTCATTGACAGGTACACCTGTACTCAGTAAAATAGGTATGGCAAAGGAAGGGAGGCAACAAAGGAAGGAATCTGGGGATGTAAGGAGTAAACAGGAGGGCAAAAGCAGAAAAATAAGTTGGACAGGCAGTGAAACATGGAAGGCCATGCACACAAATGCCCGTAGCCTGGGAAATAAAATCTCAGACATGGAGGCCTTGAAGTCAGTGCCTAACTAGAACATAGTGGCAATAACAGAGATGTGGTACACTGAAATGCATGATTTGGAGGTAAGTGTACCAGGATATGCACTGTTCAGGATGGATAGGGAGGGTAAAAGGGGGGGGGGTCATCTATGTCAGGGAGGGTATAAAGGCAACAGTTGTACAGGAAAGGTAGTGGGATGCTGAGGCACTGTGGGTCACCCATGAGGCAGGAAATGGCACAGCAATTCGAACAGGGGTAATCTACAGGCTGCCAGCACAAGGAAAAGAGGTAGACAGGGTGCTAGTGGAGAAATGCATTTGATGGGAGCAAAAGGGGAGGTACTGTTGCTGGGTGATTTTAATTTGCCAGAAGTGGATTGGACCATCCCAGAAGCTGCCTCAGCCAGGAGCCAAGACATCCTGGAATCCCTACAGGGAGCAGGCCTTAGGCAGCTAGAGCTAGAACCCACCAGGGACAGAGAAGTTCTGGAACTAGTACTGACCACTGCAGACAGAATCATGGATGTCCACATGGAAGCTCACCTGTGGTCCAGTGACCACAACACGGTGTGTTTGAAAATGGGTATGGGGTCACACTCATGCCACACAAAGTGGAGGGTCTTGGATTTCCGAATGGTGGACTAGGATGGGGATATGCATCAAGGAAATCCTGGCAAGGAAGGAAGCAGAACAGGGGGGTTGAGAAGCAGTGGGCACACTTAAAATAAAGCAACCATAGTGTAGGTGATTAACCAGTGCATTAGTCTGAAAAACAAGGGCAGGAGAAGGAAGGAAGAAACCATTGTAGTTCTCAAAGAATGTAGCAGAGAAAGTAAGGGTAAAAAAAATGGCTTTCAGGAAATATAAGGGGATACAGAGGGAAGAGGATTGGGAAGAGTACCTAACTAGACTAAGAGAGGCAGAGAAAGCTGTTAGGAGTGCAAAGGCAAAGACAGAGGAAATATTAGCACAGACAGCAAAGAGAAGGGACAAGGCCTTGTAAAAATACATAAGCAAAAGAAGGAAGGTTGGGGTGGGGTGGGATTGTAAAACTCAAGGGGGATGAAGGAGAGTGTGTGGAGGGAGACCTGGAAAAGGTATCAATACAAAATAATTACCTCTGTTCAGTATTCCCTGAAGAAGGGGAAGGACACGGACCACAACTGGGCATCAGGTACAAAGGGGCAAGGGAAGTGAACACCAATCCATTTACAGAATCAAGAGTCCTAGAGGAACTCACAAAACTGAGGGTGGGCAAAGTAATGGGATCAGATGGCATACATTCTAGGATATTAAGGGAACTAAGGAGACAGCTAGCAGTGCCACTGGCAGCCCTATTTAGTGAGTCACTCAATATAGGAGTGGTTTCAGAGGTCTGGAGGAGGGCACATGTTGTCCCTATTCACAAGAGTAGAAGCAGGGAGGAGACAGGAAACTATAGGCCAGTCAACCTCATCTCAGTAGTGGGTAAAATCATGGACAGGACTATGGAACTTTGAAACCCAACGGAGCGCATGATCCGAGGCAACATGGATTCACAGCAGGAATGTCATGTTAAATCTGATAGATGTTTTTTGACTGGATGATGGAGGAGGTGGGTCAGGAGAGACTGGTGGATGTCAACTTCCTCGATTTTAGCAAGGCCTTTGACACTGTTCCACACAAAAAAACTGGTAATCAAGTTGGGTAGCCTGGGTGTGGGCCACAAGGTGGTGAACTGGGTTAGAAACTGGTTTGGAGACAGAAAGCAGAGGGTGGTGGTAAATGGGATCCAATCCGAGGAAAAGGGGGTGATGAGTAGGATCAGGTCCAATCCTTTTTAATGTCTTCATCAGTGACATTGTGGAAGTGCTGGAAGGGAAGGTTTGCCTATTTGCTGATGACACAAAGATCTGCAATAGGGTAGACACTAAAGATGGGATGGAGAAAATGAGGCAAGACATAGAAAAGCTAGAAAGGTGGTCTGAAGTGTAGAAGCTGAGGTTCAATGCTTAGAAGTGCAAGATCATGCACCTGGGGCACAGAAACCTGGTGGAGAGCTACAGAATGGGGAGAGTTGCTGATGGTCACCAGGGAAGAAAAGGATTTGGATAATCATCTCAGATAACATAAAGGTGGCCAAACAGTGTACAAAGGCTGTGGGGTAGGCCAGTGGCATGTTTGGGTGCATAGGTAGGGTTATCACTAGCAGAAGAAGGGAGGTGGTGATACTGCTGAATAAAACACTGATGAGGCCTCATCTGGAGTACTGCGTATAGTTCTGGAGAACACATCCTTGAAAGGACTTTGAAAGGGTGGAGGTGGTTCAGAAAAGGGCAATTAAGATGGTGCAGGGCTTGCACCAGAAGTCTTAAAAAGAGAGAGATTGAGAAAACTAAATATGTATACACTGGAAAAGAGGAGAGAGCAGACAGATATGATAGAAACATTCAAATATCTTAAGAGCATAAACAAGGTGCAAGTGGGCTACGTCTTTCAGTAAAGAAGAAGTACAAGAACATGGGGCAATGATATGAGATTGGAAGGGGCAAAATAAGTGGGAATGGGAACAAGTTCTTTTTCACAGAAATGGTGGTGAATGTAGGGAACAGCCTACACCAGGTGGTGGTGGGAGTGGGCACAGTGGTGGGATTCAAACACACATGGGATGGACATAGGGGAACCTTAGAGGTGTGAATGAAAGGCTAAAGCCAATTACCAAGTAGGGTCAGTGGCCACTAAAATAGGAAGGGTAAAGTGGCAGACTGGATGGGCCTAGCGGTCCTTATCTACCTTCAGTTTCTATGTATATTTGATAGAGATGCCACTGGCAATGAATGCAGAACCATCATTCAACTCTAACTCATGGAAGTATGACTATTTAAATATTTATATTATTATAAAGTATTGAAGGAGAGGAAAGCTCTGTATGACAGAAACCTCGAGGAAAGCAAGGCCTAGGTATCCATCCACCTAGGCCAAGGAGTACTAAATATACATGAGAAAAGATCTCAGATACACTGCTTTAGTTAATGGAGTTTTGACATGATGACTTTCTCTGTCCCAATGGTGTTACAGGGCTGGTCATACAACAAAAGGAATCTGTATAGGAAAAAAATCCACCACTACCGATGTGCTAGGAGGCTGAAACCTTATGCTAAAGGAATGATGGATTATGGGAAGAATAAGTCATAAGGGCAGATAGGGGATGAGGTGAAGTAATTAAATTAATTTAATTAATGGATTTTTGATGTGATGACTTATTCTGTCCCAATGGTGTTGCAGGGCTGGTCATACAACAAAAGGAATCTGTATGGAAAAAAACTCCACCACTAGGAATGTGCCAGGAGGCTGAAACCTTACACTAAAGGAATGATGGACTGTTAAAGGCAGACTTACTAACAGCTACTGTAGGCTTGGCAGCTTGGATACTCTGTTCTGAGATGAGGCTTATAGATGTGAAGCTGAAGCCAAGCCCAAGAAGGACAAAGCTGGATAGGACAGTGTTGGATCCAAACCATTCATTGGCAAGGCCTGTGGTGAAAGAAAGTTTAAGGGGTATCGGAGAAAGCCCCTAAAGCTGAGGATAGCACTGGGGTTAGTTGTTGGGAAGAATACGTCATAAGGGCAGATAGGGGATGAGGTGAATACCCAGACTCTGAATGTACTGTAGGATATGAAGCTAGAGGTAAAATTGTGTATGATGCCAAATGAATCAATTACATACTGTATATTATATTAACACATTGGTGGCTGCAACAGGCGAGGTGGGGGATGGGTAATTTGACTGGTTCAGGGTTCACTTTAAATTTTGAAAAATTAGACATATTGCTGCTGTACACTGGGCCAGCCAACCCAGATCAGAATAACTAGAAAACTCAAATTAAGCCATGACAGGCACTGTATACTTGAGATGAGTCAAGACTTAATTGTCCAGGGGGTCCAAATGTGCTGCAGGACTGGTCATCCCATCCTTATCTAAAGCATAATATTTAAAGTAGACGTTAACAGTTTTGTAGGTAGTCATCATAGAATGGTTTAATAATACTTCAGATTTATTTACAAAATACTGTATATAATTAGTGTTAATACTTTCATTATTAATAATACACCTTTGTGAATTCTTTCACAAACATTAAACACCGTCAAGAAATACATTGTTTTGGGAGTCCAAAAGGAAAGAAACAGCACTTACTCCCTCTACTGTATAGACCTGCACAATATGTTCAAACTGCAACAACTGTTGTTACACTGTAAATAATTTTCAATAAGCAAGATAATAATTTGCAAACTGCTACATTAATACATATGTGAAGGTTGAAGTTCAAAACATAAAAAGTTGGGAAATAAAAAGTTGTGGGGAAAAGTCCATCAAGCCTTGGTCAATTTGTGGTATGCTGTTCCTCACAATCTGAATCATTTGACGCTGCACTGACATTACCTGAACTTTGGTACTGTCTTGTTAAAGTAAAATGATACAGTAACAATTAAAAAGAGGGTGCCAATGTTAGGGTAACATCAGCTCTACATTGGGTGATCACTCAAACCCCAAAGGCAGAGCACAACACTGTTTCAACGAAGCTCAAGGGACATGTTTCTCTTACATTTTCATTTCTCTTTTATGTTGTTTGCTTCAACCCTAGCAAATGCATTAATGTAGTTTTCTGCTGTTTATTATAGTGAGATAACAGTAACCCAGACCTTAATTAATTAAAACTCAATTATCTCAAACTGTGGTGTGTCTCCCAACTTCTTGGACATCAGTGCTCTCAGTTATCCAAAACTCCATTTATCCAAACAGTTGCCTTCTCCCCCAGCACATTTAAATAGAAACATAGGCAATGATGGTAGAAAAAGGCCTATGGTCCATCCAGTCTGCCCATGGTTCCTTGCCTAACCCCAGCAGTGATTGTCCATAAATAGTTCTAGCCCTTCCTTACCTCTACCATTCCCATCTCTGTTACTGTTGCCTTCAATAACTTCTATACCCTTTGCTCTGTCCCAATTGTGCTTAAACCATTAATGATTTTGGCACCCACCACCTCGATTGGTAGACTATTCCATGGTTCCACCACCATTTCTGTAAAATAATACTTTGTCATATCCCTCTTGGGCCTCCCTCCTGTAAGTGTCATCTCATGATCTAGAAAGCTTGAACTGTTACTCATGCTAACAAATTCCCTGCAGTTCACCTAGTATATTCCTTTCAGGAACATGAAGGTCTGTATTATATCTCCCCTCTCCTGCCAGGTCTCCAGTGAGTAAATGTTCAGTGCCTTGAGGCAATCCTTGTAAGACCTTCTTTGTTGTCCCAGAATCATCTTTGTCACTATTCACTGCACTGTTTCCAGCTTATCCTTATCTTTTCTAAGATGAGGACTCCAGAACCAGGATAGTACTCAAGGTGTGGCCTCACCAAAGATCTATAAAGAGATAGTGTCACCTCTTTTCTTCTATCAGAACGTCTCCAGATACAGTCCCCACCACTTATAGCACCCACGGTTTAAATGGGCAGTTGGTTTTTATGAGCAGATTTCCTTTTCCACTTTCCACCCCCATAGGCTTTACAGTAAAGAACACTGGTTATAGCGTTCTATGCCTGCCTTGTATTTTGGGCAGATTAGCATGATTACCTCCTAATTATGGTGAACTACAAGGTGTTAATTGTGTCAGAAGCACTCCTCTCGTTCCCCCCCCCACACTAACATTCACCCCCCTCCTCACAGCATTACAGTAACAAAAAGGGTAAGCTGTGCACGCTTGCACTCCGGGCTCCTGATCAGCGATCTTCTAATTGTGGCACAATGATGTGAAGCACAGATGACAGAGTTTGTCCCTTACCAGAAGGCAGGAGCAAAGAGTAATATGGAGTCTGAGATTGCCTGATGCATCTAGATTTGGACAGCAGGTGATACTTGTGGGTTTGGAAGAGGGGCTGCAGTGCAAAAAGGAAAAGAACTGACTGTACATGGTGTATAGCATTTACATTTCTGTATTGATTAAAAAAAAGATAGAAGTATAATTGTGTTAGTGATACTGCCACCAACTGCTATAGCAGGCAGAACAGTATTACACAAACTAGCCCACTATAAGCAGTGGGGACTGTACATCCCAGCATCCTAGTTGCCTTACTATAAGCTTTGTTACTTTGACATAATTGTTAGAGGGAGTCACTAATAATACCTCTTAGGTCCCATTCCTTAGCCACAGTGCTAACTTTTACCTCATCAATCCAGTACTCTGTCCTGTGGTTCTTGTTCCCAAAGTGCATCACAATGCATTGTTTGGTATTGAATTTCAACTACCAAACCTTAAACCACATCACTAGTCTTTGCAGGTCACTCTCTGCAGTTCCCCGATTTGCTGATTGCTATCCACCCTCTTACAGAGCTTAGTGTCATCTGCATAGAGACAAGACCTGCCTTAGATTCCTTCTCCAATGTCACTGATGAACATGTTGAACAGGACCAGGACAGATCCTTGTGGTATCTCACTTGTGACCCCCCTGTCTTCTGATTTGACCGAGTTAACTACCAACCTCTCATGCTTCCCTTTTAGCCACTTACATACTCATCTTACTATCTCCCTTGCCACACCCAGAGCCTCCATTTTCTTCACCAGTTGTCTGTGATGCACCAAGTCAAAAGCCTTGCTGAAATCGAAATAGAGTAAATTTCCATCGTGGCCCCTATCCAATGACCTCATCACCCAATCAAAGAAAACTATTAGTTTAGTCTGAAAAGACCTCCTAAGCATGAACCCATGTGGTTTACTATCCTGGAGACCACTGCTCTCCATGTAGTCCATGAGGTCATCTTTGAGCGGTGATTCCATCAGGTTCGCTACTGTGGAGGTAAGACAGACAGGTCTGTAGTTTCCTGCTTGTTCCTTGTTCCACTCCCCCCCCCCCTTTTGGAGCTGAACTATGTCAGCAGTCTTCAAGTCCTTTATAACTACCTCACATCTTTAATGAGCTACTGAATTGTCCTACCAGGGGTCAGCCAATTCTGCTGCCTGGTTCCCAAGTACCCTCAGATGTATTCCATCTGATCCCAGGGTCTTAACTTTCTTGAGGACTGTTAGCCTTTTTGGACTGTTTTGCATGTAAATTCTGGCTGCCTCATCAATGAGACCCTCATTGTGTGCACTTTGATACCACTGTCTAGGAAAGGCCCACTGTCTTCCCTTGTGAGGACAGAGCAAAAATAATCATTAAGGAAGGAAATCTTTCACACATCCTCCTCTATCTCTTGATAGCTTAACAGTCCCCCCTCCTTTAGTCCTTTCCCCCCTAATATACTGGAATAAGTTGTTTTCTTTACTCTTGACCCCCTCTGCGATAAGCAGCTCAGTGTTTGCTTTTGCCCCCAACCACCCTCTTTGCCTCCTTATTTTTCAATATGTTTTCCCCCATTCTTCCTCCACCTGCTTTTCTTTGTACCTGGAGAAGTCCTTTTTCTGACCCTCACTGCTTTGCTGACCTTTACTGAGAACCACAATGGTCTCCTGTACTTCTTAATTTTGGTTACCATTCTTAAGCATAATTTAGATGTCTTGAGAATGACCCCCTTTGTTGCCCCCATCTCTATTCCACACCTCCTACATTGTCTACCCTAATTAACTTGCCCAGACCAATGTCCTCAACATGTTAAAATCCACCCTCCTGAAATCAAGGACCTCAGCTCTCGATTGAAGTTTTCTGGTCCCAAGGGCCAGTTTGAACCAAATGGATAAATGAGGTTATACTGTCTGTCTGTCTGTATCTATCTATCTATCTATCTATCTATCTATCTATCTATCTATCTATCTCTCTATCTATCTATCTATCATCAGCTAGGTTTCAGCATAACACCACATAAGCAGTGAAAATGAGGTGTTAGTGTTTCCAATCATAACTACCCATGGGCTCCCCAAGCAGCCAATGGGACAAGACCACACAAAAAATTTGACTGAAAAGTGAGTATCTATCTATCTATCTATCTATCTATCTATCTATCTATCTATCTATCTATCTGTCTGTCTGTCTGTCTAACTATCTATTATAATGGCACATGGGTCACCCATATTAGAGCAGAAACAAAGTAGCTGAATGTCAAGACACCGGGAGCAACAATTCGGCAGCACACAGAAGGAGCACCAATGAAATTGGAAAACACTCAAAATGAAAACAAAGACTATCACCACCTGTCACAAGCGGTTGCATGGCATGCACTATCTAGAAACCACCTGTCACGAAATAAAGAAACACATAAAGGAAACCTGCTATGATGCGAGGAGCTCCACCCCCCCGCACCACACCTAAATTATATATAAACATCTCCAGTTGGCACCAATAATGGAAGAGGGAAGACATCCTGTAGGGTACAAGTAAGGCAGTCAGACCAAAAGAAGGAGCCATATGACAGTGAAGTGCATTGCCATACTTTATTACAGAGGATCCCACATAGTAGTGCGATATAGAACACCTCACACTCCAAAGTCCATATAATATGAATGTACTTCACCCTCCTTCCTGTACTCACATCTCCTCACCTTAAAACCTCTGCTCTATTGGTGGATGATGTGCATATGCTCTGGCTAAGCGGTTACTCGCCTCACCCCCAACTCTGGCGTCTGTTAGCAATGGCAACGTGAAGGAGCATTTAAGCATTGTTACTGTACACAGTCTCTCCGGCACTCTAAACAGCTTTTTCTTGTGAGGGCTTGTAAGTTGTTGCTGATCCTCACGGTGTATTTTCTCAGTCTGGTCTGGTGAAAGCCTTATATACCGTAAGAAGCATATGAGGATTTTTTCCTGCCTAAAGCTCATTTAGTTCTGTGCCACTAATATTTTCCTTGAAGTTCATGAGAAGAAGGTGACGTGGGCATTCTGAGATGCTGTTAGGAGAGCTATTCTGAATTTGGCTACCAACAAAAGAGTAAGAGAAGAAGAAAGAAATAAGTAATATTACTGACTGTGTTAAAACCTGCTGAATTGCTGAATTGCTGAATTTCTGGTGCAAGGTCTGAATGAATTTTATACAGTTACCACTCGTGGATAGAAAATGACAACAACAGCCTGGCACAATATACAAACCATGAGTAGTACAAAGTAGTACAAAGTTACAAGTCCTGGATTAAAGCAATGTGACTGTTTATGAGAAAACAGAAAATCCTTTTATCTCTCTGCCAACTCATTGCCTAAGTCTGGTTTATGTTGTTATGCTTGGCCTCTTTTGATTTGAAGAGCTGTTTGTGTGAAGTTGGAGTGAAGAGTGGGCCACTGTGCATTCGGAGCTCTCCCTGCATTTACACATATACACAGATAGAGAACTAGTGGACCTACTCTATTCGGGGTGTAGTATTTGTTTTTTCATTGGGGCTTGGCGTTGGAATTTTTTGCAACTGATTTTTGCCTTTTCTGAAGGTAGCCTGTTTGGATAGCACTGGTGTAAAAGCTAATTCATGCTCAGAGACTCTCCTGTTCTCTTAGATAACATATAATGGGCCTGTTCAGTTCTAATACAGAATATCTGAATCCTGTTGCAAAGTGTTAGATGGCATTTTCTCAGCGAGAAGCATATTAAGAACTTTTCATAACTAACTCTTTCCTTTTTTTCTTTTGGCCTTTGAAGTTTTGGGAGTGTGGGACTAACGTATTTGCATTTGGAAAATTCTTTCAGCTGTAAACACTCAATTTTGCTATGGAGAAGCTGAACAAAGTTGTTTAAATAAATGCAAGAGAAAGATAATGAACAAAAAAGGCTCAGTAAAATTTTTCAAGCTGGAGGAAAAAAACAAGGCAAAACGGATGATGTTTTAAGATCAGATTCAGATCAAAAGTCCTCACAAAATAATAAGAAATCATACAAGCGACTTCAACTTCAATTGCCTTTCAAAAATTGCTGTAATGTTTCAGGTGCTTCCTGTATAAAAATGTCACCTAAAAAGACCAAGAAAGAAAGAAGGACAAGTCTGAGAAACCAGCTGGATCATTTCCATCGACCAGCAAACTACAACAAAATACAGGTTCACCTTCAACAACAGAAACAACAGAGGAATCAGAAAATATAGTGGAAGAAGAAGAATTGAATCATTTAAATACCAAAGAATTTCAAACAGGCCATGAAGGGGTAAAGGGAAGTGGTGCTCAGGAACCTGAAGGCTATGAAGAACCCCCCCCCCCGAGTGGGCAAGGCAACTTATTAGGAATGTTCAAAGCATTTAAAGCTCAGTGGAAAAGCTGCAACCTGTAGTGGAAGCTATTGACACACTGAAAGGTTCTTTGAACAAAACTGAACAAAAAATTGAACAGGGTGCGCAGAGGATAAATGAATTAGAGCAGAGGCAGTCTAAAACGGAAGATATATTACAGCCTTTAATTCAAGACTTTGAGGGATGCCAAAAGAAGTTGCAAGAAACCCAGGCCAAATTGGATGACTCTGAAAACACAGCCTGCCACAAGAATATGAGAGTTTATGACATTCAGTAGGAGTAGGAAAAGGGCACATCGTTAAAGGAAATTGTTCTCCAAATCTTAACTGAATTGTTTGGCAATTCCACAGATGTTCCAACCATTGATAGAACACATTGGCATGGGCTATCGTGAGGAAGTTCTGGTTCCAGACCTGCAATTATAACATTTCTGTCTTCTGATGGTAAAGAATCAGTTATGCACTTATACTACTAGAAAGGGAACTTTCTTTTCAAAGATCAGTGGATATTTTTCAAAAACGATTTCTCAAGAACTTTATGGGATAAAAAGGAGAACCTTTAATAATTTACAGCAACATCTCTGAAAGAAAGGAATAAAAATGTTTATTATTTTTCCAGCTAAACTAAAAGTGCTTCTGAATCACCAATTTTTTTTATATGATAATCTTCCGGACGCTCTCCGAGATCTTAAATTAAGACTCCCAGAATATTTTATGGATTATGACTTGGCAAAATAGCACGGGACTGGTTCTTCTCTTACTTAAGCTTAAGCTTTTTTGCTTTTCAAGGGTATTTGATTAATAAAGACGCCAGAGGGAAGGGAGGTCTGGGTCTGTGCATAAATTAAGTGGTGTGGTTGATCACCAGACATTTGTCTATGGTGATGTGGGGGGAGAGGGGGTGGGGCTCTGTGAGGTATTCAGGGGGGGTGAAGACACAGTGTGTTTTTTTAGAAAATAATATCAATATGTCAGGTAGCAGCCAGGCAGGGGGAGTCAAACTAATATATGATGATGGGGTAAGAAATGATAAGTTCAGTAGGATAATTTATTTAAAATGACTTCTGCTTTAAGGATAGCAACCTGGAAAATTAATGGTTTCAATTCTTCTATTAAGAGGTATCGTATATTAGCCAGAATCAAAAAGTTGAAGCTGGATATAATATTGTTACAGGAGGTATTTCTTAATCAAAAAGACTTAGAAAGGCTTGTAAGAAAATGGCCAAGGAAGACTTACTCTTCACTTAGCCCCAAGAAGAACAGTGCTGGGGTTCTTATATTAGTCTCAAAACACTTCAAGGGTTCTGTAGAGGATTCAGTATCAGACTCACAGGGCTGCATAGTAGCCATTAAAATTAAATTTGAGGCAGAGGTTTTGACCCTGTGTTCAGTCTGTGCTCCATTTTCTGGCTATGATGATTTTTTGGTAGAGGTTAACAACATTTTGTATGACATGGACAGCCTATATGCTATATTGAGTGGGGACTTAAATTGTCTAAACATAAACCCATTAGATAAATCAACTCCTTTCTCCTCCTGGGATAGATATAAAGCTAAAAGACTTAAACATTTCTGAATGCTGCTAACCTAGTATACATATGGAGAGAAATAAATCCAGATGTTAGGGATTATACTTTCTATCCAGCACAACACAAAATGTATTCCTGACTTGATTATTTCTTGGTCTCTAGGGATCTTTTGGTCTCCTGCATGGTAATTGAAGCAATTATACATCCCATGCTTATATCAGATCATAATATGGTATCTTTAGATCTGGGCTTAGAAGCTGGAAGACCCAGATCAAATATTTGGAGAATAAATAATTATCTATTGTCTGATATCAATATTTACAGGCAAGTTCAGAAAGCAATAAAGGATTTTTTGCTGATAATGGGACAGACTCTTCAAATATTATACAAAGTTGGGATGCCTGGAAAGCAACAGTCTGGGAATTTTGATATCTGCAGCTTCATGGAGGAATAACACAAGACTTCAAAAACAAAAAGAAGTACGGGGAAACATAAATACCTAGAATTAGAGATCAAAAATGGGAACAAAGATAAGAAAGGCGAGCTGGCAGATTTAAGGAAATTTATTGATTTAATTGAAATCTATCATACCAAATTTTTGTAGGCAAAGAAAAATAAAAGCTGGAAACAATACAGTGAACAAATAGGGAAAACGTTAGCCAGAAGATTTAAAGAAAGTCAAGAAAAATCAGAGATAGTATTAATAACAAAATCAGATGGTACTAATTGCCAGTCCCAGGAAGAGATTCAGGGGGAATTTCTGGAACATTATAAAGCTTTATATAGTTCTCAATGTAATCCTACTATAGAAGATATATCTCAATATGCTGAATTCTGTTCAACAAAAATTGAGGAGAACAGTTGGGAATTCCTGATGGCCCCTATTAATGAAAAAGAAATAACTGAAGTGATTAACAACATGAAAAAAAGGCAAATGTCCCGGCCAAGATGGGTTTTCCACAGAATTTTATGCTGCCTTTGCTTCAACAATAATTCCCTGGTTAAAGATACTTTATAACCAAATACAGTTACAGAACAATCTCCCAGATTCATTTAATCAGGCATTTATTTCATTAATATTGAAACAAGGGAAAGAATTATCCAAAAAAGAGAATTACAGACCAATAGCAATACTTAACATAGACTATAAAATTTATACAAACATCCTTAATAAAAGAATATTATCTAATTTGAATTCCATAATTCATATTAATCAGTCTGATTTCATACCAGGAAGATATATACAGTCAAGTCTTATTAAATTGCAATATACTATTGAATATCTTCAGGATTCAGGAGTCCAGGCTTTGCTCTTGGCTCTGAACACTAACAAAGCTTTTGATATGCTAGAGTGGACTTATTTGTTTCAGTCTATGCAAATTTTTACATTTCCTTTACATTCATAGAATATATTCAGACAATTTACAAAAACCCTAGGGCTCAGTTGAAAATTAATGGTCAGCTGACAGAGTCCTTTTGCCTGCACCATGGCACAAGACAAGACTGTCCATTATCCTCTTCATTATTCATTATTGGTTTAGAATTATTATTAAAAGAAATACAGGCCAATCAACAGATTATTGGAATTAGAATAGCCTCTTTAGAACTTAAATACATGCATATGCGGATGACTTGTTGGTCATGGTTCAGGAGCCTGAGCAAAGTCTAACTGAGCTAATGAAATTGATAAAAAGGTTTTCTAAAATATCGGGCTATACAATAAATGAATCTAAGTCTGAGATATCGACTTTCAATATTCCCCAAAGAGCAGATTTAAAAAACATAATACAGGCTATGATACAAACTGAAATACTATCTTATTTAGGTATAATTATCACCAAAAATCACAGGATTGGCATGTAAAAAATGTTTGACCCATGTACAGTCAAATTAAGGTTCAATTAAATATGTGGAGTAAATTTCATCTTTCTATTTGGGGGAAAATCCAATTAATAAAAATGGCTGTAATACTGATTTTATCATATACATTTCAGTATATAATTCACCCAATACCATTAAACTGATTTAAAAAGATCAACAATTTGTTTAAGAACTTTATATGGAATAATAAAACATCCCGTATTTCATGGTCCAAACTATGTATGTCAAAAGAAAAAGGTGGGCTGGCCTGCCCTGACATCCTGGTTTGTTATTATTCCTATATTATCAGATCTGTATTAAACTGGGCATTTAAAGATACCGATTTGGTTTGGAAAAATCGGATTCTTTTGACATATTACAAAGAACAGATAGATATCAAGAATATATTATTTTCTGTATCAAAAGGGACAAAGTCCAAGTCCCTTTTGACTAAAAATCTTAGTATGATTTTACAGAAATTCCTGCTTAAAACTAAATGGTTGGTTACTAACTCACCTTTAAACATTATTTGGAATAATCCCAAATATCTTCTGTATGGTAAAGTTCTATATAACTCAAACTGGATTAAAAATGATATTATTAGATGGAGAGATTTATACTTGCAAGGCTCTAAATTGTCATGGAATCTTTTCAAAGCTAAATTTCACTTGTCTGACTTGGATTTTTTATTCTTTAATCAAATAAGCTCTATTTACAAAAAAGATTAACAGAGGTGGAAACGTGCCCCTAACAACTGTTCTATAGAGCAAGAACGAAATCAGGCCCTATTTCCCAAAAGGAAAGGCATTAAACTATTTTCTTGGATTAGCTCCAAGTGTCTCCCCAATCCCTTTAAGATATTCAGAAATATTAAATTACAATGGGAAAAAGAGCTCAAACAATCAATATCAGATCAATATTGGTTAAAGGCCTTGGTACAAACTCATTCATACAAATTAACTAGGGACAAATCAATCCAATACAAAATTATGATGAAGGCATATTATACACCTTCCAGGCTTTAAAGGATGAAAATAAAAACTAGCAACAGCTGGGTATGTGACCACCCAGATGCTGATTCATTGCATATGTTCATATATTGTAAACAAAGCAAAGCATGGTGGGATCAGTCTTTCTCTGTTTTGAGAGGGGCTGGCTTCCAAACGGACAATTGGGATTTATATTTAAATTGCCTTTCAGGAATAGATCCCCTTAGTAACATGAATTTAAATCTTCCAAAATCCATTATAAAGGCCAATATACTGTATTATTTATTAAAAGATGAATTTTGAAATATTGGAATTCGACAGATTCAAATCCCAGTTTTACAGTTTCTGAATGGAAGCAGTTGTTTCTAAGTTCATTATATGAAAACGAGTTTGTACTAGACTATGCTCCATTATGGGCCTTATATAAAAAGAACTGCAAGAATGGTCAAAAGAAGATTTTGATAAATTAAATCTTAGATTATAGCAGGGTTAGGATTTTTGGGGTAATTCAATGTAAGACTTATGGGTCTGAAGTTCACTTAGAGCTAATGTAATCTTTTTTTTTTTTCTTACCTCACCTAAATATAATTCTCTTAATGGCTTTTAGATATTTTGACTCTGCTGTCTGTAAGAATGTAAATGAAACAAGATAACTGACAGTTAAGTAATGATCTGGTATACTCTTATTGTGTCTAAATAAAAAATGATTTTTTGAGAAAAAAAACTCTGCTCTCTTGGTATGATCACGTCACTATAGTTAGGGTTGAGTAGGCTGTTTAACGTTAAATTCCAGTTTTTGCACTTTAATAACTTTGCAGCTATTCAAGGGATTTCCACAAAATTTAGCATGTGCTGTCAGAAACCAAAGAACTCTTGACATGCCAAGTTTTGTTCTGAATCAGAAGCACAAATTCTGAGATCTGGACAGTGCGAAATATGTAAAAATCGAGATGGGGGTTGCTGTTTTTTTGTCGGCCCGGGTAAACATACTGAAAAGTGCGCACAAGGAGTGTGGTGCTCTTGAATTAAATCAAACATCCATGAACTCATAAATTCAGACATCACCACTCCATAAGAGATGCTAAGATTCTTTTCTTCAAACAATGTATTTATTGTAATAAAAACACTCATTAAACCTGGACTTTATGATTGATAAAGACTTGTCCTTTATCAAAGACGATCTAATTCTTTTGATAAACGACAAGTCTTTGTCTGAAATGAGTCTTGAATAATGAGTGTTTTTATTTTTAATAAATGTTTTTAACCTACTAAAGAAAAGTCTTGGCTTCCCTCTTATGGGTGGTGAGAGCCTGAATTTGTGAGTTCATGGATTTCTTTCTCGGCCCCTAGCATCCAGATGGTTTGGAATTTTGGTATGACATTTTCTGGGTAGAAAGGGCTTGACCCAGAGTAGTGTCTTTTGATGTTTTAGTAATAAAATAATGATCTGTTCCAGAGTTATAAGGATTTGGAATTCTTGTTATGAGCATGCTCAGTAGGCACTTTAGGATAGATGTTTGAAATGAAAAAAGAATTTGGTCCTTACGAAAAATGATCCTTTTTCATATCGGGCCAGTCCTTTTTTGTGAGGAAAAAATCCTTTTTTTATGACCACCATTTTCTTTTTACTGTTTAAACTTACAAGCATTTAAAGTACATAAAAATTCTGGGCTGTATTCACAAAGCCCTTAGACTAATGCTTAACTCCGTAGTGGGGAAGTTGATGGAGATCATTCTAAAGGAGAGATTGATAACCTTTCTCAATAGTATTGGTGCACAGGATGAGAGACAGCATGGGTTTGTCTCAGGAAGATCATGCCAAACTAACCTAATTGACTTCTTCTACTGGGTCACTAGGGAGATTGATGAAGGCCACGTTGTGGATGTCCTGTACCTGGACTTCAGCAAGGCTTTCAACTCGATGCCCCACAGGAGGTTAGTGAGCAAGCTGAGGGACATGGGGGTGGAGGAGAAACTGGTGGGGTGGGTTGAGAGCTGGTTGCAGGGCAGACAACAGAGGATAGTTGTAAGGGGGGAGACATCCAAGTCAAGGCCAGTAACAAGTGGGGTGAAATAGGGTTTAGTGCTGGGCCCACTTTTGTTCAATGTCTTAATTGGAGACATTGCAGAGGTGGTCAAGAGTAAGATTAGCCTGTTTGCAGATGACACTAAAATTTGTGCAAAAGTGGACTATCAGGAAGGGAGGCAGGCACTCAGGGAGGATCTAGCTAAACTTGAACACTGGTCAAGGGAGTGGCAGTTGGGGTTTAATGCTAATAAGTGCAAGGTCATTAACCTCAGAGCAAGAAATCCCAGTACCAGCTGCTGGCTGGGGGGAGTGCTGGTAACAGCTTCAGAGGAGGAAAGGGACTTTGGGGCAATAGTCACAGGGGACACAAAGGTATCAGCACAGTGTAGGAGTGTGGAAGCAAGGGCGAATAGGATTCTGGGGTGCATTGCCAGAGGGATCACCTCTAGAAAGGAGGAGGTCATCCTGCCCTTGTATAGATCACTGGTGAGGCCACACTTGGAGTACTGTGTGCCATACTGGTGCCCATACCTCAAAAAGGATGTGAGATTACTGGAGAGGGTGCAGTGCAGGACTACAAAAATGATCATGGGATTGTCATATGAGGAAAGACTGAGGGAGCTCAACATGTATTAGCTGAAAGAGAAAAGGGAAAGAGGGGACATGATAGAGACATTTAGTCACTTGAAAGGCATAAACAAAGTCAGAGAGGGAGGATTGTTCCACTTAAAGGGGGGAAGGGTCACTAGGGTTCACAGTCTGAAGTTGGAAGGGGGAAGGTTCAGGAGGGAGTTGAAGAGGCACTACTTTACAGAGAAAGCAGTGGTAAGATGGAACGCACTGCTGGAGGAGTTAATCAAACTGAGGAGAGTGGGTAGCTTTAAGCGGCATTGGGATAGTGTCAAGGGCAGGATTAGTACAAACAAGAACACAAAGAGGGGAAAGACCAGGAAAGGGGAGAAAGGGAGGGGTTTGGGTGAGGCTGGGGCAGCTGTAGTAATATGAAACTAAGAGCTGCATAATTGGGCAGACTTGGTAGACCTGTGGGCCTTTTTCTGCCAGCAATTTCATATGTTCGTATGATGCAAGGTGCCTGCATCAAACATAAAAGATGCAAGTGGCACATTGCGCCAAAAGATGCCCCAGAAGTTATTCAGAAAGGCAGCCTTCAGCAAACACAGGCAGCATGTGCCAAAGGGGGCTTGCACCAGCCTTGCACAACAAAATTGACTTTGGCATGGTGCTAGGGGGCTTGTGGCAGATGCATTCTGCCATATCCCCAGTTTCAGTATTCACAAAACCTTCCCAGAGGGTAACATGCTAAGAACCCTTAGACGTGTCCTCTGGGAGAGTTTTGAAATTTGCGTCAATGTGCTGTGGCCCCCCACCATCCCCAATCTCCCATTATGATTATTATAAATATTTCTGATGACATATTTCCTTTCCCTGGTAGTCTAGCGGTCCCCCCTCCCCAGCCCTGATCTCCTGTTATGAACGTTATAAATTATTTTAATGGGGCCAGACTGCTGGTGAAGTGGCAAGGCATCTGCATACAATGCTGACATCCTGGTTCGGGAATGGACCCGGGAGTTGGAGGGTCAGACAGGTGGGGCAGGATGGAGCATCCAAGGGATGGCTCTCCTCCTCTCGGGGGGGGGAGTGGTCGGTGTCTCAGCAGCCTCTGGTGGAGGCTGGAAGACAAACAACGATCAATGCCAGGCTAACATGGGAGGCAGGACAGACGCTGGTGTCATTGCATGCCCCACCTCCTGGAGGGGGATTGCCACAAATCAACAAAAAAACCCGGCCCCCTGAGCATGACACCCAGCTCTGACACTATCCCTGCTGCCATCAGCTTCCACTGGAGGGATCCTGCTCTCATGACTTACCCTGGGGAAGGAGAAGCCAGGGCCGGATACCTATCACCATGGGGAAGGGGCTCCTGCCCGGCGGCCCAGCCCAGTGGATCTGGAATGGGCATGGGGTGATGGCATGCGGGCATGGGCTGGAGCCAGACCAAAAACACTAAAATTAAAAAAAAATGTATATATATATATATTTAATAACATATTTCTTATCCCTGGTAGTCTAGTGCCCCCCAAGCCCTGATCCCCCATTATGAATTTTAGTATTATTCATATTATAATACTTATATTCCCTTGTGGTCTAGTGAACTGTCCAAGCCCCGATCCACTGTTAAATGATATACCGACTATCCTGGTGGTCTAGTGGACCCCCCTCCCCACAGTGCCCTACCACTCTGCTTCCCAACTCCTAACCGAGCCGGCAACTGGCACAGCCCACTGCTCACCACCACAGCCAACTACTGACTGAGCTCTGAATGAGTGAGAATGGGATGAGCATTAGGGTTTGCAACCACAAGGCACACCCCTCACACCTGTTCCTGCATGCAGGGTGGGGGTGGGGTCTTAGGGTTGGAAACCAAGGTTGGGGTCCTAGGGTTGGAAACCTTAAGATGGCATTTCCTGATGCGTGTCCAAGCCTAGGAGGAAGATGGACTCTTAGATCAAGAGCTCCTGGTCTCATCTGAACTATATCACTACCATCCTCTCTTCTCAACATTAATAATCACCGAAAAACTACAGCAAATGGAAGATATTTATGACCGCTACCAAGAAATCACACAAAAAACAAACACAGCTGAATTTCCAGATGGCATTCACAACGGCAAAGGAAGGGCCTGGTATCGTGGTATGGCCTAACCCAACTGCCAACATGGAAACTCCCCAGTGCACCACCACAACGCCTGACATACAAGCTACAGCTTCAGAAACCATAGAAAGTCTCATCCAAACCCTAAAATTCGATCTCACATGTCAAATGAGATCGGATTTTGAGAACATTGGGGCTCAATTGACTCACCAACAACAGGCTGTCAACTCATTTAGTGACACTGTAGAGAGTCACGCGAGGAGACTGGACAAGACTGAAAGCAGAATAAGCACCCAAGAGGACAGAAGTACTAGGATGGAGTCCTCACTGCAAACAGCTCTCCGGGAAATAGATGAGCTGAAATCAATCCTAGATGACTAAGAAAACTGTGAGCGATGGTGCAATGTGTGAGTGATCAGGCTACCAGAGGTGACTGAGGGCTCTAATTGTGCAGCTTTTATGATCAAGTGGCTGGGGTCTACACTGAATGTCTCTGAATCTTCTACTCTGGAGATTCAAAGAGCACAAGATCCTCAGGCTGGCACCCGCGCCTCGATGAGCATCTCTGCCACCTCATCATTAAAATGTAAAGATATCAGGACCGCCAGTACATATTGGATGAAGCCAGGAAGGGTGGTCCTATTATAATCAGTGGGAAAAGAGTCACCATCTTCCCTGATTTCTCAAGGAAACTCCAGCTGGAAAGATAGACCTTCGCTGAGGTAAAATAAATCATGCATGAGACTGAATATCCCTTCACCATGGTGTATCCGACATGGCTAATTATTTGACCAAGCAACTAAGAGGCAAAATCCTTCATGGACCCAGTGGTGGCCCGGAACTTTGTGGAACAATTAAAGGAGAAGAGAATCCAGAGACATGGAGACCAGCAAGGAAACCCCTGATATTAGCGTCTAAGGTATTGTTGCAATTTGGAGCTACACAGGGCTAGCTTTTGGGGAGGGGGGGTTCCATTCTGCTTGGCCCATAATGGTGTTTCACCAGCCCATAGCAGCTGGGCCTGGTGAGCCCCTTCCCCACCAAACCCCACGAACATGAGACTGGTTGTTAAACAAACCCTTGAACAAGAGCTGCAACAGGGGATCCTAAGTTGGGCTGGTCTTTCTTCAGTTTTCACCAAAACAACTCAATGTGTGGAGGGGAGGAAAGAAGAAACTAATGCTGGGTTTAGAAATAAACTTTGTTGCATCCCCAAAATGGACTGCTCAATGAAAGGGCAAATGGGACTTGTTGGAACTCTAGCGAGTATAATATATCAGCTACCTGTGATATTCCTATCTATTTTCTTCTAGAAATGTTGCTGTAACTGGAATTTTTGCTTAATGATGAGGAATATTTATGTTTTTTCTTCAAATTATATGGTACAGAGGATGGTACAAAGGTACATGAGGAGAGAGCTTTTGGAAAAATCCAGAGGGGGCACTCTTTCTCTTTTCACTTCTGGGGGAGGTCATGCGGGTGCCATGCCAGATGCCATTGGGTATGGGCTTGCTGGTGTGATTTCCTCCTAACTAGGAAGAATGAGCAATGTACTAGTTAATCTGCAAAAGCATTTATCATGGGCAGGGGTGTTGAGGGGCAGCCCCATTCAGGAGGCTCGGCTGTGGATCTCCAACCTGAGATGGAGGGGGTCACTCAGTTCCCAGGCAAAGGGGCAAAGCCCCAGCAGAAATACTAAACTAATATGCAGGTGTTTGGGGACTGGTGTGGCCCGCCGTGCTCCTCCCCTACCCCACAAATGTGACATAGTTAACATAGTTTCCCCCTTGGGATTCCAGGCCTGTTTCCAGACACAAGGCAACAGGATGAAACCAATGGCTCAATCACAAAAAGTAGAGGGTTTTGGGAGGTAAAACCACTAATTTGGGAGGCAGTATAGTGCAGTGGTTTAAGGCTCTGAGATGCAAATCTGGAGACCTGGGTTTGAATCCCACAGCCCCCACTTGCATACTGTGTGACCCTGAGCAAGTCACTTAACTTCCCAGTGCTCCCAGGTTGCACCTGTAAATGAACTTTCAGCTTAGTGTAACTCACCTGGTTAAACAATTGGAAAAAATGTGGTGGGTTGGGATGGAGTAAGGGAGCATGAGTTACCAGGGACAGTTGGATTGTAAGACAGTCATCTAGGCGGGGGTATTCCTTGAGGGAGGGACTAAGAGGAGCATCATTGTTTGGGGTAAAGACTGTTTTTTTGCAAAGTTAAAGTACGTTTCATGGGTTACCATTAATGGTTATGTTAAAATGGAAAAAAAAAACAGCAGGTGGCACTATTGCTCAATAAATGTGTATGCCAACAGAGTACTGCCTTCAGGCAGATCACATAATACTAAAACTAAAAATGAGTACTTTAAAATGTGTATCACAGGATGTACAGGGTATTAAGTCTGCAATTAAGAGGAAAAAGGTATGGAACTATGTGGCGAAACATAGAGGAGATGTAGTTTTTTTTTACAAGAGATACACTTACTGGGGGACGAAATTAGGGAGGTAATGAGTGCATGGGGGGGATTCCTGGCCTCCTCATTCACTTCAAGGGCGAGAGGGGTGGCAATTTGGCTGAAACCCAGACTATGGGCCAATGTGCATAATCTGATAGTAGACCCATGGGGCACGTACGTTATATGTGATGTCACCATAGAAGAGGTTAGATACACACTAGTTTCCCTTTACGGCCCAAATATTGATGACCGTGGTTTTTTCCACCACCTAGGGGTTATTCTATCCCCCTTTCCTGACAATATAATTATAGGTGGAGACTTCAATACCTATTGGGATAGTAAGTTAGACTGGAGACATTTCAAACCCAACAAAAATGAATTTTCTTTCTACTATACCCCACATAAAGTTTATACAAGAACTGACAATTTTTTAGTATCCCTTGCTATCCTTAGAAATATTGGGGCAGTGGAGTGCGGCCCAATATGCATCTCAGACCATGCCCCCCTACTAATGTCTATTAACATAGGCAGATCCCCCCGGCCCAAAGTAAGCAGTGGAGACTGGACCCCACACTCCTCTCTATGTCTGAATACAAAGCATTCATAGCAAATAACATTCAAGAATTCCTGTCATATAACAAGATAACAGACACTTCTGTGTCAACCATCTGGGAAGCCCTGAAGGTCTTTCTAAGAGGAGCCACCATATCCTGTGCCTCACATCTCACTGGGGAGGAGAAAAGAGAAGTAGAAAATTTGGAAAAGGAGATAGCCCACATGGAGAAAAACATAATGGAGAGTAAGGCCCAGGATATTGGGGAACAGCTCAAAAGCTTAAAAGACAAATGGCATCAGCACTCTAATCGGCAGATAGAGCGTAATATTCTGAAGACTGGAGCTGTTAATTACTTGAAGGGAGACAGGTCAGGGGAAACGGCTTGCCTAAAAAGTTAAAAAACAACAGGTAGAGAGTTATATTGGAAATAGAGGAGCAGGGTGGGAAGATAACATCAGACCTTATAGCCATTAACAACACCTTTAGATCTTTTTTTTTTTGCCATTAAGAATTTTATTGGTTTTCTTCAACAAATACAACAAAAACAAACAGACAAACATTCACATGAGAAGGGATCCATTAGATCATTGTACATGACATTCAGATAAGACTAACCTGTACAGGACCCGATCTCCACCCTCCCCTCCCTCCTCAAACCCACCCAGACACATTCCCCCACAACACGGCATAACCAGACTAGCATGTGAATCAACACCTTTAGATCTTTTACGAGACTTTAAACCTCAGAGGCCCCACACCATATAGACCCAGAACTAATTCTAAACAGTTTAACTGCCCACTTTAGACCAGGAGGGGAGGGGTACTTGATTCCCCAGTCTCCATGGAAGAACTTAAACAAGCACTGTGGGTCTCAAACTGGGGTAAGGCCCCTGTGCCTGATGGTATCCCTATGGAATTTTAGAAATTTTTGGGGGGAGAAAGATGTGACATCTTCTTTGCCATGATACATGAGTCTCTGGAGAACCGGCAACTCCCTCCATCCATTCAGGTGACAACTATAACTGCCCTCCACAAGCCAAACAAAGATCCAGCAAAATGCAGATCATACCACCCTATATCCCTATTAAACGCCAACTATAAGATCATAGCTAAACTTATAGCATCTAGGCTGGATGGTCTCCTCCCAGAATTGATCCACTAGGACCAATGTGGCTTTATTAGAGGTAGACAAGAGAAACATAACATTCGTAGAACATTAGACATGTTGCATAGCTGGGTGGGGAGGGAGGGGGCATTGTGGATAAGTGTAGGGGCCTCCTTGCAGTAGATGCAGAGAAGGCTTTCGATAGGGTGGAGTGGGCCTTCATGTTCTCCACCTTAAAGCCATTTAATTTAGATCTGAAAATATGTTCCTGGATTCACACCCTTTACTCGTCCCCCAAAGTGCAGATCCTTACCAATGATAATATTTCTACCCCTTTTGCCCTGACCAGAGGTATAAGGCAGGGATGCCCCCTTTCCCCTGTGCTGTATGTACTGACAATAGAATGGCCACAGCAATCCGTAGCCACGCACGCATCCAGGGGTTTGATGGGGAGGGGGTTAACCAAGTAATATCCCTTTTTGCTGACAACATCTTGCTATTCCTCAAGGACCCATCGACCTCGATACCAGCACTCACTGCCCTTTTTGACCAGTACAGACCTATCTCTGGATACAAGATTAACTGGTCTAAGTGTGAGTGGCTCCCCCTTGGGAGGGCTGCCCCATTGTCTATCCAGGGTGCAGAGGTTCACCAAGTGACATCTCTGAAATACTTAGGAATCCTTATCTCAAAAAAACTCACCACTCTATACAGTATCAACTATCAACCACTTATCAAAAAAATTCTAACAGAATGTGACAGGTAGAAAAGCTTACC
This sequence comes from Neoceratodus forsteri, assembly GCA_016271365.2. Lineage (NCBI taxonomy): Eukaryota > Metazoa > Chordata > Ceratodontiformes > Ceratodontidae > Neoceratodus > Neoceratodus forsteri. The sequence goes on along the minus strand of CM057459.1, from coordinate 801,718,135 downwards.
CTTAACACTGATAGACTAAGTGAACTGGGTAAAAATGTTCATACTCCCACAGCATCTATATCTATTCCAAACCCTGCCAGTCTGAGTTCCGAAGTGCTGCTTTAGAACCCTGAGAGGGAGCTATATCCACCTTATTATAGAAAGGTAGGAGACCTAGAATAAAACAAGAATCACTCTGGAAACCAGAAGATGAAGGGGGCTTGGGCCTCCCCAACTTATATCTCTATTATTTAGCCTCTCAGACCTCCCCATTGGTAGATCTCCTTCTGGGTGTCCCCGAGAGGAAGATGTGGGCTGACCTTGCGTTATATGAGGGGGGGTTACCCGAGATCCTTTCCTTACTTTACGGCAGCACTAAGCCGGAAGATATTTAAACACATAGTAAACCCCTTTATAAGAACTACAATGAGAGCCTGGCTGGTGGCCCATGCTCTCATGGGTGACCTGGCTATGGTCTCCCCTGAGGCTTCTATTTTACATGTTGTCCGGGAAGAGGGCAATGCACCTCCCAGGCTATTAAGGTCCTATCCATGTGGCACAAGGTGGGGCTCTAAGGAATATCTCAATCATATAACCAAAATGAGATTAGCCCCTTCCAGACCCTGTCCAGGAAATATGGCCTTCATCCCTCACACATCTATGTCTACCTCAATACATGACACAAACTATTCAGGGACTTGGTAAGGAAAATTAGCCAACACAAGCTGAATAGAATGCCCCTGGAAGAGGTGCTCTGGGCCTCCAAAAAAACAAGAGGAATCAGGCCTTTGACTGGTTGTTGCAGGACCCTCCTGGGGAGCTTGCCATCAGGTCTGGAGGCCCTAAAGGATAAATGAGATGGTGACCTGGGGGGGGAGTGTCCTCACAGACGGAGACTGGAGAAAGGTACTCCGCAGAGGTATGTAGTACTCGTCAATAATAGGCTACGAGCAATACATTTCAATATTCTACATATAGCATACTTCACCCCACTATTGGCCAATAAATTTGATCCCAGGACATCTGATGTTTGCCACAAATGCAGGGCCCATCCAGGCTCTTTCACTCACTTAATATGGTCATGACCTAGAACTATGGGTTTCTGGAGGGGGGTCTCAGACATAATGATGACTACCTTAAAAATTGTACAAGATGTTCTGTAGGTCTGGGTGAGATCCTATTGAGAATACCAGGAAGCTCGAAGAAAGGGGAGGGCTTAGACCAGTCCTTATGGCACCTGACCATGGCAGTGGGTAAACAGACTTTGCTTTGCCACTGGGGATCGAATCTTACTTCTACTGTGGCAGAATGGGCTAGTAAGCAGTTACATTGTATGAAACTTGAGCATACACAATATAAGGCCAAGGGCAGCAAGGACTTATTTCAGAGATTGTGGGGCCCTCTAGAAAGGGCCCTACTGGAGCCATGGTTCCCACCAATATAAAATATATAATGTATCCAAGAAACTATAAAGGCAGAGAACTGTGTTATAATTAATCTGACTAACAATATGCATCTTTTCTAGTGTAACCAACCTTATAATATGATTTCAACTATGGATGAATATAAGAAAAGAAAAGGCCTGAGGACTTCCAGCAAACAGGCATGGACATTCCACTCCTGCTGGGGCACTCAATAATATCTCTGTACATTCCTCCTAGCACTATTCTACTTAAACAGTATGTATAACGGCATTCATAACAATATGTAATACACTATGTACATTAATCAAGTGTAATTTTATGATAGGTGTACCTGCTGATAGCTTAAATAAAATTAAAAAAATGATGGCATTTTCCTACTTTTGGTGCTGGAACCCTAATGGTCGTTTAGCAACATTTTTTGCAGAGAACTTTATATATACGTACATATACACAGTATATAAATATGTATGAGTCTGTCTACACTAAAGAGGTATATTTAGGCCACATCCATGTTACATGCCCTTATCTCCAAAAGTATGGCTTTGAAATAGCCATGAAATGCACTACAGGGTGCTAAATCACCTGGGGGGATAACATTAATAATGTTACTCAAGTAACACAAACCAATAAATTTTATTTAAACAATTATCATAAATGTCCCCACTTTTCTGTATGTGCTGATTGGGACATTTTAATGCCATGCATCATGCAGGCTCTTTTTTTCTTTGTCCAACTGCACTGCCAGATCCCAAACACTGTGGATGCCTTCTCAATACACACATTTCAAAACCTGCTATGTGTGTCCTTTAAGTTTTCCCTTTTTTTTTAAAAATGCCACTGAAACTTGCAATCACGTACATAACCTACTCTGCCTCCTAGGTTACATATGTGATAGGAAGCCACATACTATAAGGCTGCCGATATTTGGGGTACCTGACCACCCACAAAGGAAAAAAACAGTGTTTTTCTTTCATTCTTGCCTGTTTGTGTCTCCCGTGGCTGCATCATTCTTACGCTGCTGCTGTTAAGAGCTTCTGGCTGTCTGACTCTCCCCATCTACGTACGTAATGCTCCTCTAGCAGCCCTGGGAGCATGGCAGTGTTTCCATTAATGATTGGATTATTTTTAGCCAATCACACATAAACACCAGACTTTAAAGCCATTTTGCTCACAAATCTGGTCCATTTTGATTTTGATTTCAAGTCTGAGTGTTTCTCTGTCCCCTGCAGTCTCCAGTGTTACAGACAGGATCCTCGTATGGCAAGGTATACTTTCTTGTTGTATTGCTGCTTCATCTTGGGGATTGCACTGAATATAAGCAGCAAAGGCTGCTGTGGACAGTATTTACTTTCAATAAATGCCAATTTGGCAGAGCATTAGATCAGCTTCACTTTACGGCAGGTTGTAAACTGGATTGTTAGGCCAATCCTGTTTGTAACAGGGGACAGCTTTCGTAGTATCTGTCCCTGTTACAATGAAATTTAAATATTGGGCAATGCTTTTGTGCCTAGTAAAGCTGCATTATATTATTTATTTTAATGGAGTTCATAACTACCATTGAAATAAACAATATAATATCAGAATATGGCAGGTTATCTTGTTCAGTGGCAAAAGGATACTGGTTTGTAAGCCACTACTTCCCCCTTTGTGCAGAAAATGTTAACTAAATTTTGCAATTTGGTATTGTGCTAAACAGATTTGTTAAGCTGATTAATTACCAGTGTGAACTTAACTTGTATAAGAATGCACTCATTCATTGACAGCTCAGTGGGCAGGCCTGCCATGGTGGACAGAGAAGGGCTGAACCATTCCACCAACTGGGGTTCAGGATGGGGGTGGTGAGCAGGCACCCTGGGGTGGGGGGGCACTAGACCACCAGGAAATAATATGGGACTGGGGATCAGGGATGGGGAGGGGGGGTTGGGAAACAACTAGACCACCAGGGATTTTATTCAAGTACAAATGGAGATGCAGATGGTGGGGTTACTGGATTTCACTGGACAGTTAGTTTGGGTGGGTGAAGTGGAGGAGAGGGACCACTAGCTACCAAGGCATTTGTTGGGCAGAGATGGGGTGGGGGCAGGGAATGCAACCCTGGGTGGGGTATTTTTTTTTTTATGTCAGGCTGGTGATCGGGTGGAGAGAGGGACCACTAGCCACCAGGGATAGTTTATGTAGTTGTGGGGTTGGGTGGGGGAGGTACCATTAGCCATCAGGGCCTTTTCAGGGCAACTGGGTTGGCCGGCGATTGCAGGAGGAATTTCTGCAGAAGTCAGACTTTCGCTTGAATTCTGCCAGGGGAATACTTGTTTTGAACATGCTTAGTTGCATGCTTTGAAACCTGTATGTATGCTTTCACACTGTTGTGCACACTATTACTACAATAAAAAAAAATTATAACAATATTACTGCCTATAGATTTGGCTGTCATGTTTTGGTGCTGGGTGCTAGACTTACTTTACTAAGTCTATAAGAAAAACTAAATAAATGAAAACTTTACAATTGAAAACAACATGTACTTTGGTAATAGTTGTGTAACACCCCCCCACTGACCCCCTTGTTTAACCAGCAGGGCTGCTCCTCTCACCACATGGCGCCAAAGAGAGGGGAGGGGGTGTACATAACAGTTTGCAGTATATCTACTTCTGAGCCTACCATACACAGACAGGCAAACCAAGTGTGGCAACTACCTAGCTCACACCTGGTGGGACCATTTACCATGGCCATCAACCTCGGTCCCTGGGAAAAAACGTTTGCTCACAATTATGCTAGGTTTGCACTTCTGGACAGGGGCACCCAAGTAAATCCAGACACAGTGGAAGCAATAACAGTACTGTCCAAACCAGGTTGGGATTCTTGAGTGTGGCTTTTATTCACTTAACAAAGTAGAAATAATCACAAATCGAAGATGGACCTGCACAGGGCTATACATACTGGTAATGCAGATTACTGAGGTACAGAAATTCCTGAATTCCCATTTAACATAGGCATACTGAACACAACACAGTGAACTCCCTGGTTCTGAATTACACAGCGAACTCTCTGGTTCCGAAATGGAGACTGGCACTCATGGCCAGAACTGGTACATTTCCTCTTGACTAGGTACACACGGCCAGTACTCAGAGACTTTCCCATATTTCATGAGGATTACTAGTGGCACCACGACCACCAAAGAGCACATACAGGCTCACAGAAAATCCAACCCACGTCTGTGTAACTATTTCTATCAGGCACTGGCCAAATGCACTGAATGAAAATTGAACTGGTGCCCAAACTGAACCCAGAGAAGTAAACGGGTTACTCCAGATGGGGGTCTCCCTCCTTTTGCTTCCAAGTTTATACTCGGCCATTCATTTGGTTAATAACACCCTCACAGAAAACTTGTAGATGCTTTCTTGAAATGTTTTTCACGCTTATCGTACTACATGAATAAAAGTTATGTACTTGGACAGTCTCTCTCTGTAGACTCCATAGTAGGTAGACTTTTAAAACAGAAACAGTCTAGGTGACAGAGTCCCTTTGTCAGAGAAAATTCACCAAGGAATGCAAGTGCCCCTCCTGGGCTGAACATAAAAGTACTCACAGTTCCTGAAGTTGTCACAGGCAGCTTCACTAGACATACTGGGTAGGGGATTGCCCCTGGACCCTGAAGATTGCCCCCATCCCTCCTGGGATGGGGCAAAGGAAAACCCACTTGGAACAGTTTCCACCACTTCAATCTTTATCTTCTATGTTTATCTTCTAGGGTGAGAACAAACTACCCAAAACACAGTGATAGCTCTCTCTCAGAGCTAAAACTGAGGAGTTGCTGCAGGCTGTAGCCTCCTCCTGGAACTCCACTCTACAGATTGACTGAACATTCTAAAGCTATCTCCCTTGCAGCTAGCTCGAGTGTGGCTTATGCTGCTGTGACAGTTCCATGATTACATCATCCTTCAGCTCAGCTGAGACTGAAACCAGAGAATGACAGTGTGAAATCCATTTAACTGGCATTTCACTAGCTGCCTTTCCCTGCTTACCACTGATTCTAATGGGATTCTAGCAGCCCCTGGGAACAAGGGGGTTACAGTCACTCTCAGCCAGGAAAATTATTGTCCCCAGTCATTACCTACCCAGTACCAGGCCATCATACCCTATGTGTTGACTAAGGGGAGGTAGCGCTAACTTCTCCCCTACCATGTACCAGGCACAGTCAGACAACCCTAAGGGCCAGAGGACATTGGCTGACACATCAGCCCCCTACACTATGATCTTACTATGGATAACCAGTGGCTCTGGAAGAACTGTCAAGAGCATAGCCCTAATAGACCAGCACTACTGCCCCTACTGCAGACCAGGACCACAACCTGTCTATTCCCCCTAACCCTTTAGGGAAAACCTATCTACACAAAACTAACCTACCCAAAAAACAGGGGGACCTCCCTCCAGCCCAGGACACCTGCAAATCAAACACAGAACTAACACTATACACAAGCATTCCACTCCCACACTCCCCCACAACTACACCTGTGGAAGGAAAAAGGTTAACACATGTTAACAACTACACAGTGCTTTAAAAAACACATTAAAGCACAGAGGAACTCCGATGAGTCCCTCCAATCCTCTTCTTGTCTTCTCTTTTTTCTTCTTTAACAGGAACCTCCTGAAAGAAAAAAAAAAGAGACAGAACCCCCCCAAATCTGCAAACACACAGTACAACAATTACCCATACCATCAAAACACTGAAGAATCCCAAAAAAGTATTTTTTTAGAAAAAGTAGAAAAGTAGAAAACTGTAGAAAATACCAACATTATGTACAATACACCTTTTGTGGATGGAAGGCCCTAAATGTCCACACTAGTGACAACAATGGTGCCTGAAGACTGGGTCCATGATAAGAGTCTCTCCTGGGCCAGAGCCCGGTGAAGCACAATTCTTGAAGTACTGTAATCTCAAAGGGGAGAGTCTTTGTGGACTGTTCAACAGTCTGCCAGGTGTAGGATGTTTACTGCAATGGCAATAAAGTAAGAAAAGTCTGGACTTACCAGTCCCTTGAAGAATGAAAAAATGGACATCACCTGGATCTCCAGCGGAAGACTCTCCCTGGCAGCATTTTTCAGATACAGCTGGGTGAAAATCTTTCAGAAAACTGGATGGACATCTGGAAACTGCTGGGCTGATATCATCTCTGACTGATGTCATCTAGGAGATGGAACCTTGGAACAGGAAAGGAACAGCTGGTCTGATGTCATCAGAAATCCCAGGTGAGGAACCTGGAAAACAGCTGGGCTGATGTCATCTCGGGATGATGTGATCTGGAAGGCCAGGCAATGAAATTGGAAAGGCACTCTGTAAGGCTGCCAAAACTGGATGCACCTCGGATCCTGGAACATCAGACTGGCAGAACAACATGGGTATGGTAATGACTGGATGGCAGACACTGGCACCACTGCTCGGCTTCCCTGAAGGTAGGCATGGGCACATTCACAGGACGATGGTAACATTGAGGGTAGCACCACAATGGGTCAGGTGCAAGAATCATGACCCCATCTGGGCGCTCATAATTCACATTATGGAAAGTCTTGTTTCCTTTATTGTCCACAAATCGTACAGTGTCTATGAACAGTGTCCTGCCCCACTTCCAAAACTTGAATTTGCCTCATATCAATTTGTCTCTGACATATCGAGTTGCACCTAGATGCAGGTCTTTAGTTGCGTCTTCCACTAGCCAGGCTTTCCTGTTTTTGTCAATCTCCTCCCAGACTCTCTGAGGAAAGGTAGGAAACAACATTCTATAGATTTCATTTGCCTTCCTATGAACCAGTCTTTCCTCCTTACTACTCTACATCAGTCTGCAACCCTCAGCCTGGCTTGGGGGCAGCCAGTCCTGGTTCTATCTATGTTGTATACTCAAAGCTCCATAGAACTTGTCCCTGACCTCTTCTGAGGGCAGGGCTGTGGAGTCACTAACTTCTTCTCCTGGTTCCTCTGAGGCAAGAGCATGAGGCTATGGACTAGGACCTTCAACATAAAGGTACATAGCTTCCTCTTCCTCCTCCTCTTCCTCACTTAGGATCTGGGTCCAGGAGTGAGCAGTCATCCTCACTCCTGAGACAGTCCACTCTTCACTGGGTGTGGAGGTAGACACCTCCAAATCTAGGGTTTCTCGAACCTCATCCTATCCAATGAGGATAGGAGTAGGACCCTCTCTACATGGATCCACTGATGCTCCGCCACACTGTCCATCTGTGACACAGGCTTGGAGACATCATGAGAAATCTGCTCTGGCAGTAAATCTATACCCTTTTCCTTTGTGCCACACTCTGTTGGGCCTCCCCCAATTGGTTCAACCTGGTGCTGTGTGCTGCTACTTGCAGGATCTTGTAGCTTTGTCCAAGTGGGAGTCAAACAGATTTTAGGTGTCTTGGACAGACCTTGCTTCTCTAAATACCCCGAACAGTGAGAAATCATGAATACATCCCTTCCAGCCTTGAGGCACATTATGCATACTCTCACAGGGTATCCGGGAATTGCAACAAGAGGAGGTAAACTTCCACTATAGAAACATTGCTCTATTTCTTTAAGCTTGGTAACCTCTTCAGCTATCATAGCCCCGGCATAATCCAGGTAACAGGATGGTCCAGAAGCCATGACTGTAGATAAACACACAAAAGTTCACTGTTATGACTGAGTTCACTTTACTTGGAACAGTCTCACAAAATGGCTCCCTGCTGCTGTGTTTACATTACTGCCCCACCCTGTAATGGCAGTGGCAGCACTACTGGTGCATCAACAGTCTGCATCTGACTCAAGCCACTGAGCATCCGATTTACTGCATACTGATAAATTTTACTCAAATTGTACTGACTGCACCGCTTTTCTTCCTCAGCACATCTATTTGACTTTCTTGGACTTTACCATTAGCTTTCAATCAATTTTACTTGCTTAAAATCACTAATGCCACAGTATTTCTTGAACAGGATTGCCTGTTTGTTGCAGCCTCTCATACAAACTCACAGTATCTCTAATTGCTCAGAAAATGATACTGTTGCTGAATCCATACTACATGCACACAGTCTATTGCTCAGAATTCTTGCTTGTTTTGATTACTTTACAGTCCTTTCCAAAACAATCACACTGTTTACACGCAGATCCAGCTGGCTTTTGAAAATCACAACACAGTTTGAGCTCATGTTTGCTGAATGGTACTCACTGAATCAGTAGCTGGCTTGCTCCGATGGAAAATCCTGGCCTAAAGCCAATCCTGGAAGGCCTCTGGGTGAAAGCTGGCTGGCTATCCTGCTGATTGTCCTTACGAACACCACACTTTCTCCCCAAAGTTCGGATCACGGGTTGAGCCCGAACTTTCACAGAAAACAGTCTGTTTTTACAGAAATCAAACGTTTATAGTCACCGCAATGATTCTCCTGCTACCAGCTGGCACACCACTTGCTCTCTCCCTCTCGAACACTGGGCAGCACTCTGAAGCTGGTTTGGGGTGGGACTGATTGCAGTTTCACCAATCACTCGACGCCATGCAAATGGACCTCTCTCTCTTCTCATGCTCTTCTCCTTCATGGCGATCGTCGAGTAGGCAAAATTTAAACTGCAAAACAACTTTTTTTCTTTCAACTATAACTTCACGGCGGGAGTACCATTTTGAACCATTTTTCTTGGCTATTTCTCAAGCGACTCCCCCAGTTCACACAGCAAGCATTTGACACTTTCAGGGCACAATTGTCTCTTTGTTTCCCACAGTTCACAATACTTTCTTGTGTCACAACTTGAAAATGAAAGCTGGCAAACTTTCCTTTTTGTAGCAGGACAAGGGGCACACACAGTCTGGCTTTACAACTCCTTGGTAAATGTTGGCATAATCACAGCAGCACTTGAACAGCAGGCACAAAGCGGCACATATAGATGGCACTACTCTGGGCAAATCCCTTATGCACAAAGCTTCCAATTTTGGGCTGCCAACTGCCAGACAGACAAAACGCTAGCCACAACCTGAGCAAACATCTCTTTTTTCTCCCAAATTCAACACATCCACAGCGGTGCCTCCATTTTGTAACAGCCCCAACTGGCCCCCCTTGTTTAACTAGCAGGGCTGCTCCTCTCACCACATGGCACCAAAGAGAGGGTTGGAGGTGTACATAACAGTTTACAGCACATCTACTTCTGAGTCTGCCATACACAGACAGGCAAACCAAGTGTGGCAATTACCTGGCACACACCTGGTGGGACCATTTACCATGGCCATCAACCTAGGTCCCTGGGAGAAAACGTTTGCTCACAATAATGCTAGGTTTGCACTTCTGGACAGGGGCACCCAAGTAAATCCAGACACAGCGGAAGCAATGACAGTACTATCCAAACCAAGCTGGGATTCTAAAGTGCAGTTTTTCTTCATGTAACAAAGTAGGAATAATCACAAAGTGAAGATGGACCCCCACAGGGCTATACATACTGGTAATGCAGATTACTGAGGTACAGAAATTCCTGAATTCCCATTTAGCATAGGCATACTGAACACAACACAGAGAACTGTCTGGTTCTGAATTACACAGCGAACTCTCTGGTTCTGAAATGGAGATTGGCACACATGGCCAGAACTGGTAGAACTGGTACATTTCCTCTTGACTAGGCACACACGTCCAGTACTAGGAGACTTTCCCATATTTCATGAGGATTACTAGTGGCACCACGACCACCAAAGAGCACATACAGGCTCACAGAAAATTCAGTCCTTGTCTGGGTAACTATTTCCATCAGGCACTGACCAAATGCACTGAATGAAAATTGAACTGGAGCCCAAACTGAACCTGGAGAGGTAAACTGGTTACTCCAGATGGGAGGTCTCCCACCTTTTGCTTCCAAGTTTATACTTGGCCATTCACCTGGTTAATAACACCCTCATAGAAAACTTGTAGATGCTATCTTGAAATGTTTTTCACACTTAACATACTACATGAATAAAAGTTCTGTACTTGGACAGTCTCCTTCTAGACTCCAATGTAGGCAGACACTTTTGAAAACAGACATGACTTAAAGTTCTGTACTTGGACAGTCTCTCTCTCTCTAGACTCCATAGTAGGCAGACACTTTTAAAACAGAAGCAGTCTAGATGACAGAGTGCCTTTGTCAGAGAAAATTCACCAAGAAATGCAGGTGCCCCTCCTGGGCTGAACAAAAAGTACTCACAGTTTCTGAAGTTGTCACAGGCAGCTTCATTAACAGACTGGGTGAGGGGATTGCCCCTGAACCCTGAAGATTGCCGCCATCCCTCCTGGGATGGGGCAAAGGAAAATCCACTTGGAACAGTTTCCACCACTTCAATGTCTGTTTTCTATGTTCTTTTTCTAGGTGAGAACAAACTACCCAAAACAGAGTGGCAGTTCTCTCTCAGAGCTAAAACTGAGAAGCTGCTGCAGGCTGAAGCCTCCTCCTGGAACTCCACTCTACAGACTGACTGAACATTCTAAAGCTATTTCCCTTGCAGCTAGTTCGAGTGTGGCTTATGCTGCTGTAACAGTTCCATGATTACATCATCCTCCAGCTCAGCTGTGACTGAAACCAGAGAATGATGGTGTGAAATCCATTTAACTGCCATTTCACTAGCTGCCTCTCCCTGCCTACCACTGATTCTAATGGGATTCTAATAACCCCTGGGAACAAGGGGGTTACAGTTGCTTCTTAAATATCACAAGATACTATACAATATAACATAGATGAAAACATTTTTGATATGTGTAACCTCCCTGGCAAAATGGGGGCTTACCTGCAGCCCTGTGGCTCCTGTTCCTCCTCTACTAAGCGCCTCAGGAAATGCCTGCATTTTTTTTTTCTGTTCCCCGGTCCTGGACCAAGTTCTTTCTATGTCCCTGGTATCCCAGTCTCAGCCCTTGGTAGAATCCAAGCCCTGTGGGGCTCCAAAGAAGTAAAATGTGATCATCCACTAAATGCTTGCACTTCAGTGTGGTGGGGATCATGCAGGCATGAGCAATGCCTTTGATCTAGCAGCCGCTTTCCTTGCAGCCTAAAGGGAGAGTAGTTTGGTGGTCCCGGTGTCCCCAACTAATCAGTGGAGCCCAGTGACTAGAAACAGGGCAGAGAGAGACCACTGTTTAGAAAAGTAAGAGAGATCCACAAGTCAGTAGCGACTGGGACTCATGAATATTAATGAACCAGAGCCCCAGTCTCATGAATATGCATGATAGTGTTTTTGCCCTCAGGAAAGCTTGTTCTCGGCTGAGGCCAACAGACTGAAAAAAGAAAATGTTTAAAAAGAAATATAGTAACTGCAATGTATATGTATGGGAGACATGGTTTACAAAAGGGGGGGGGAGTGTCTTAAAAGAAATATGTGCTGTAACCTGGCTGTACCAGAAATATGTTTGGGACTCAGATGAAACACCCTGTCTGCTGCTGCAAGTCAGGGAGCTAAAATATCAGCAGCAGTGATGGGAAAATGGAATGAGCTATTTTCTCGATCTGTGCAATGACAGCAAGTACACAACCAGGGCTAATGGACTGTGGGGCATTTGGGCAAATATTTAGTATATTCTGACTGCACCAGGACTTTGTTTGAGACTGTACCTCATCTGCTTTAGAGACTGTGGCCCAGATATTAAACTGCACCCAAAAAGTGCGCAATAGCAGGAGCAAGCACAAGTCCATTGTGCCCATGTGCAAGAGGCGCGATATTCAAAAACGGAGCGGGCCAAACTGCGCCTACAGCCGACGACTGAATATCGCACCGCCTGTGCTATAGTGCAACTAGGGAGGGGAAGCTGAGCAGATCAGATGTGCCATAGTGCAACAAGGGATGTGCACCTGAGCAGTCCAGAGATGCCATAGAGCAACCAGGGATGCCCCCCAGCAGCAGGGGCAATGCAACTGCACAACCAGGGAGGTAGGGGCCCACCACCCATGCCACAGATGGGCACAGGAACACACAGCAGAACAGACATCGTTCTCCCACACCCCATGGACTGCACAACTAGGGGAGGGCTGGAATAACCACCAGCCCATGGAGACCAGCAACCAACCCACAGCTGGGCCATTGTGCCCCATCACACCCCCCCCGGCAAGCTGTGACTGGCACACAAGGAGGGCTGACCACCCTGTACCACACCATCCCCCCAATGCAGAGCACACCCTGCACTGTGACCTCTAGACACCCTGCCCAGGAGCAGCGTCCACCACTGCAGGAAACCCCATGCATGCCACCACCCCCACTGTGACACTGCAACCCTGTGCACCACAGAACCATGCAAGGCAGCCCCACCACGAGCACCCATCAGTGGGTGGCAGCACACAGCAATGCAACAACAGCATATACAGTGCCACCACGCACAGCGCCCCCAAGGTACTGCTGAGAGACCAACCATGCGTCGGCACATGAGGTACCCCACACGGGACAGGGCATGCCTCAGACCCCACCACCAATGATACAGCACCCTGCACACTCTCCCAATGACACACTTTGACCCAGCACTGGCCACAACAGCCAGCACAGATACCCACAGTGGTGCATGGAAACATGCACCACACCAGATGCCACACAGTGCATGGACAGACACCCACCCATACCCAAGGGCACAACAACAACAGGGACGCAGTGGCGAGGCAACCAAGCCCCCAGCGTGGGCCCATGTAAACTGTATACACACAACCCACAGTCCTCCATGGCACTGGAATGCCAGCCACCCTGTGCAGGCACTGTGGACCTGTATGCCACCAGCATTTTCCCAGAGCACAAGTCACAGACAGTGGTGCGCATTCCCTGCAACACACACAAGCCACAGCATGGAGGTGGGTCAACAAGTGTGGAAGCCACAGTGTCACCCGAGGCAGACTTGCACCACACCAGTGACAGGAGGCAACCCAGCATTGTGATGGGTACAGTGGCTGCCCTGCATGGACAACCACCACTGACATGCCAGCAGACCATGCAGGTCACAGACATGCATGGGTGTCAGCTGCACAGGCCATGGACGGACTGACAGGGGCACCATGGACACAGAGCATGCACCATGGACCACTGCATACAGTCATCCAGTGCACAGGACACAGCACACACACCACAGACACAGACTGATAGCTACCCCCACACCATAGTCACCTCCACATGGACACACACACATACCCATGACTGCACCACCCCTGACGCCATGCACACCACTGCAGCTGAGCACCTATAGCCTGCTGCAAATCAGAGACCACCACAGTATTCATATCAAAATAACTGTATTAAAACAACATTTAAAAAGTAACTATGTACAATAATATATACAGGGTGGGGGCCACAACAAGGTGGGGTGGGTAAGGGGCAGGGGTGGACAAATGGGAAAGGAAAGGAGGGGTGTGAGGGTGGGTCCAGGGGGGTAGGGTATATCGGAGGCAGAGGGACTTATAAGGGGAGCCCCACTACCCGCTCCGGCTTCTCCGCTGCCTGTGCCTCCTGAGGACCCCAGTCTCATCTATCTGGCGAAGGATATCAAGTGACGCCCTCGCCACATGCAGGATCTCCCACAGTGCCTCCCATATTTCATTGGGCTGGTGGACACCTAGAACAAGGGAGCACAGTCAATAGGTGTGAATGCACGGCCCCACACAGCCCACCCACTGTGCATGGCATACAGCCGTGGGGCATACCTCTGTGATGGTGTGTGACCACCCACATTGATCATGTCCACATGACCTGCCCACCCAGGTGCATACAGCCATGCGGAACGCTGCACACACCCACAGGCCAAGTCACGCACAGCACCACTGTGGCCGTTTAGTGACATGGCTATGTGGTGCAAAGGTAGTGGCACAGCCATGTACCCGGTGCACGCATGGACCACCATCGATGCACTCCCAGACATGCATTGCCACTGGACAGTGCTAACTGTAACAAGTTGCTTGCATGGCAGTGGTGTCAATGGATGATGGCCATACCCGCTGCCCATCCTGTTACACAGCATGCAATAGTAATCATGGAGGTATGGCACTCACCATCATTGGGCCGGTCCCTTGGGCGCTGTGGACTCTAGCCCCGCCTGGCCTCCCTTTCCTCTGTGTTGCGCTGCAGCTCATGGGCCAGTCGCCACTCCTCCAGGCCTGCGGTGCAAACATGGAAAGAGGAACATCAGTACAATCCTGTAGCAAAGCCCCCCCCTGCCCCCAGGTGTGTGCCCACCCACCCAGCCAGATCCACCCACCCCACACCCTGATAACACCACAACAGTCAACACCAGATGGTCCCTCCTCCATGTGCTGGACACATACAACCGTGATATCCATATGGAAGATAAAAGTATGTTAACGTAACACCTACCTAGCCATGGCACCGTGCCCCTCCTGGCACTTCCCCGCAGGCGGGCTAGCAGCTCTGGCTCCCTCCACTGCAGGTCCCCATACCTATGGTGGCACTGCTCAGCACTTCTACCCCATCCAGTGGCCTCCTCCAGTGCAGTGGCTACCTCCTCCCACACCTGGCACCTGGACCTGTCCAGGGGTGCCTCCCCAAAGAGTGGTCCATGGTGTGGCTCCACTATGGCCATTAGGTTGGCCAGCTCCACCTGCGTCCATTGAGCATCCCTCCTACGCACCATTCTCTGCTCTGTCTGCAAATATGGCACTCTGCAGCATGGCTCCCCACATGCAGATGCTGCGTGGTACAGTGCTGCCATTCCCTATCGCGCTGGCACCGAACAGCTCGATAGTGGTGCACCCATGCCTGACGCATGGCGCCTAGGGGGCAAAGGTCAGGCACAGGGTCAAGGGTCTCTGGCGCATGGACACGCACAGCGCTATTGGAACCCAATGCATGTAGCGCAATTGGCTGCCTGTGTGCTACTGCCAGTAGCGGCCTACCATGCTGTTGCCCCAGTGCACCTATGATGGCCCAGTGCCACAGCACCATGTAGGTGAACATCGCTATAGCGCCACTGGCACAATGGTGGTCGTGCCCTGCATTGCTTCCCGTGAACAGCATGTCAGCAGTGCGGCAGATGCCTGCATCAGCAACCCAGGAATGCACAGTGAGGTGTGTACTACGCATGTCACAGAACTGCGCCATTGGCTCAGCACGTTCAACACAATTGTGCAAAGCGCAACAGCATGATATTCAGTCGTCATATGCAAAACAGCTAATCAGCCATGCAATGGCGCAGCACTGCAATTTGCATCCACTTAAAGTTGCGTCTCGCCTCATTTGCATGGGTTGCACTATAAAAGTGCGTCATTGGGCTGCAGTGACCATAGTCAGTTACTGCAGTCTATTGGTGAGTTGCATGCTGTTTGGGAGTGTGGACTGTGGATTTAGGGATATGCATGGGACTGCACAGTCACAGGTAATAACTGCCATTCTTACAGGCTAAATAATGACCGAGCAAGTTGTGGGAGAGGAGGAACACAGTGGTGGGAGGAGGATGAGGCCTAATTTTACCAAGGCCGAGACTGAAGCCCTGTTTGAGGCCTACCTGGATCTGGAGCCGCTTCTCAGCGGACAGCAGGGAACACCTCAAGCCCGTGCTGCTGCATGGGAGGAGGTGGCATGTGCTGTGAACCTGCATGGCAGCCACCAGCACTCCGTGCAGGAGTGCAAGAAAAAGATGGTCATGGACAGGAGGAGTATAAAGGAGAAGATGGCTGCAATCAGGGCAGCATGAGCTGCAACAGGTGGGGGACAGGCGGAGGTGGTACACCTGACCCCACAGGAGGATAGGATTGATGGAAGCATGCAGTGTTGTGCCATTGAGGGTGTTCCGGCTGGTGGCTTCCAGACAGGTGGTGGCCCATCACTGCATGGTAAGTCATGGTCTTTCTAAGGGGGGGGCAGGGTAGGTCACATGCAGTAAAGCGACTTTGTTTTCCCTTGCAGATCCTGAGTGTCTGCATGGGTCAGTGGTGGTGGGCATGTCCACTGAGGACAGTGAGCTAGAGATGGAGGAGGGCCCATCCACCTCCACAGGTATACGTGGCTCAGTGCAATAGTGGGCCCGCCTGGCTGTCCACACTGATGTTGTTGTAACAGGTGCAGATGAAACCCTGCCTGTGTCCCAGCTTGCCAGCATCCACGGATGCCAGCATGCTGTGACTCGGGCCGGTGCCGAGTCCATCACCGATGATGATGTCGCTAACGGCATGGGCAGTGACAAGTGTGTGCCATGGAATGGCCACACAGCAGGAAACATCATGGCCATGGCTGTGGGTGGTGCTGCCGTGGAGGCCTGCGTGTCAGTACAGTCCCAGCCTGTGCCTGTCAGCACCAGTGGGGCAGCACTGGTGTTTGTTCAGGACAGTGGGACTGTTGCAGCCACTGTGGTGGCACCACTGAGCCCTGGGGAGCAGCAGCCGGAGGGGCAGCATCAGCACTCGGCCAATGAACTTGGGGGTACAGGGTCCAGCGGCGGTGACTGTGCACCACCTGTGGACATGTTCAGACCTGGTCCTGGTGTGCAGCGCCCACCCTCAAGTGGTGCTGAGCATCAGGGCCGTGCACACTCTAAGGGACAGGATGCCGAGGAGGCAGATGACCTCTTGGATGAGCACACCCGCCTACTGCAAGCAGCAGTCCAGCAGCAGATGCGGCTTGCGATGTCGGTGGATGCACTGTGTGTGGCTCTGGAGCGGGCAGAGGAGTGTCACAGCAGAGACACCGCTCTGATCCTGGCAGGGGTGGACCGGTTGCTGGAGGATGTGACCTCTGCCATTGACAGGCATGCACAGGTATTCACTGCTGTCATGGCCACAATGTGCACACAGTCATGTGCCCATGCGTCGTGGACACCACGCAGTGCACTGTCCACCCCCCGTTCCCGGCGTCGTGCGACACCCTCCTTGTCGACACCGGATTCAGCTGTGGGCATCCTGAGCATGCCTGGCACAGGCATGTTCGTGCCGCAGACCCCTGCAATGCAGCACGGTCATGTTCACACAGTGGAACCCTGGGACCATCGGTGCCACCCCATGAGGCCAGTGGTCAGCCTGTCAGTGCTGGCGGGTCTCAGCGGGGCCACCCACTCATCCGTGGTGGCCTGGGCACTGTGTCACATGACTGACCTGTCTCCCAACGTGGCTACTGTCTGGTGCTGCCCTGTGTGCATTGTGTCTTTCAGTGGGCAGTGCATGGGTGGGTACCCAGCCCTGCATGCGGACACACAGTCCATTTGCACACCTTCCCAGCTGCTGTCCGAAGTTGCATGTGCATGATGATGCCTGCATTGTGCTGTACACCAATGTGCAATGGTGCTCAGCATCTGACACACGTACATGGACAGACAGTGGGCGTGGTGGTCTGTGGACATGTGTGTGGCTAGGGGTGGCGTTCTGGGTCGGTGTGCATCCTGCCCTTTGTGCAAGTTTGGTGCATTGTGTGTGTGTGTGTGTCCATCCGCGTGGCATGTTAGCCCTCACCCATCCCTGGTTGTGTGTGTGGTTCCATGCCCTGCCACTTCCCTTGATGGCATGCACCCCTGGTGTGTGTCCATGCGTGTTTGTGGGTTGTGCCCTAGTCACTGTTGGCTGCACATGGCCCCATGACTTACCTGGGTTGGCTGAAGTGCTCCTCCATGATGGTGTCCTGGTGCAGCTCTGCCAGCCAGAGCAGTAGGGGGTCCCGTCGCCCAAGGGAGTGGCTGCCCATCACCATCATCACCGGCGTCCTCATCATCTCCACCGTTGTCCCCCTCTTCAACCTGTATGGCTATCCCACATTTGTTGGCCATGTTGTGTGGGATGCAATAGGCCAGGAATAGCCCACAGGCCTTTGAGGGGCTGTACTGTAGGGCACCACTGGAGGTGTCCAGGCAATGGAAATGTGCCTTCAGCATCCCGAACACCCGCTAGATGACATTACGTGTGGTGGCGTGTGCCTCATTGTAGCATTGCTGCGATGGGGTCACAGGCCGCCAGTAGGGTGTGAGCAGCCAGGGACGAAGCGGGTATCCACTGTCACCTGTGTGTAGATGATGGAGGTTAGTTTGGTGATCAGCATCGCCCTGCCCCGGGCCATGTAGGCCTCTACCCATGTCACCTCTGACCATGCCCTCCCAGGCCCTATGATTGTCCATGTGGTTTGCATACTCACCCACTAGGTGTCCAGTGGGGATATCCCCACTCTCGAATCTGTGGCACAGTGCTGACTGGTGCCAAATGAAGGCATCGTGTGCTCCCCCAGGGTGCGTGGCACAGACATGATTATGCACCCCCTGGCATCGCACACCAACTGGCAGTTGATGCTGGCATAGCCCTTGCGATTGATGTATGCGGCCCCCTCGGGGCCAGGTGGTGTGCAGATGGCCACATGGGTACAGTCTATTGCCCCGAGCACGCCAGGCATACGTGCTACCCTGTGGAATTCCTGTATGTTTGCTGTGTGCTCTGCCAGTGTGCTGGGAAAATGGATGTACTTCACAGCATGTGGTAGCAGTGTGCTGAGGAACTGGGTGAGGTGATGTGACGTGGCCGACTGGGTTATGCCTGTGGTGTCCCCAGTTGGTCTCTGGAAGGTACCCATGGCAAGCAAGCACATGCAAGAAATCACTTTGGTCTCCACTGACAGGGCATGGCTCCGTTGTGTGGGTGCCTGCATCACATCACTGCACAGCTCACAGAGTGACCTCAGAATTGCCTGATTCAGGCGGTACCGGCCCACAATCTCGGTATCACTGTACAGCTCGAAGCTGGTGCGGGCTCAGTAGTGCCTGTTAGGGGCATACCGCCAGCAGGCCCTTCCACGGCCATGCCCCCCTGCTGCCCACCTTCTCACTCCCCTCATAACGGCCTCCATCTGGAAGGTGGCACTGGCCAAGTCCCTGGCTTGTGTTCACCCCCCTGTCAGCTGTTACTGTATTCCCCCCACTGTCCTCACTGCTACTTCCCCTGCACCGGGAACACCTGCCTGTGCTTGCCTCACTGCTGTGTGGTGTACCTCCCCCTTGTGCAATGTTTCCCCACACCTTCCTCTGTGGATCTTGCTTCCAGGTGCCCTTTCCTGCCTGGCCCTGAGTGTCCCTGCAGCCCAGTTTGTCCTGCTGTGTTTTTCTCTCATATGTGGCTTCCATGTAGCATTCTTGCACCTCTCCCTTGCTCCCTTTTATTTTGGCTCTTTTCCGCTATGGCGCAACTTCCGCTTGCTCCTCTATTGCATGGTTGTTGAATATCGCACTGCGCCATTTATGCATGGTTCCTCCCCCTTCAGTTGCGCATGCCTTCATTATCATTGCGCTGTTGCTCAGCGTGATTTGGGGGGTGCAACTGCCTCCTGCTGAATATCGCAGAATGGCGTATTTTCGGACTTGCGCAGGTGCAACCCTATTGTGCATGGTTCAACTCTTTTGAATATCTGGGCCTGTGTGTTTAAGCAGCAATTACAGGGCAGCACAACCAATCAAAAAGCTAGAATAACAAAGCCAGGATTTGTGGGACATTAGCCAAAGCTCATGAGAAAATATCAAGTACTCATGGGGAACTTCAGGGACCTAATTTCAAGTGCCAAAACAGTAAACCAACTGTGCATCGAGTGAGGCTCATGCATAATTCATTTTCTTGATGGACAGGCCCTCCAGCCAATTGGAGACCATTCACCCAAAGCTTCATCCAATCAGGAGCCTTAGTAGAGCCTTATAAGAGACTGTGTTTTCCAGCATTTTGCCAAATTCAAGAAGGAACCCCCCATGGAGGTGGGTGCTCTGGCCCCCAGCCAAGCAGCTATTCCTGGAGATCCAGCTAATCCTCTCCATCCAGGAGGGGGTATTTGCCATTTGCTTTCTTAGTAGTTAAAGTTAAAGTTATTTAGTTTCTGTAGTTCTTGCTAGACTGGGGTTGCCAGAATGTCTCCAGGTGCTAGCCCTCCCTTCCACGTTGGGGAAAGACATGGACCTGCAACTTGATGACATCAAGTCAGCTGTGAGAGAGCTGATTTTCACCTCAGTTTTGAGAGGACTGAAGACATCAGGAACCTTGATTGCAGAGAATCTACCATGAGGAACCTATAACAACCCCCCCGGTGCAAGAAAGAAAGAAATCTTGCCAAATTGGGGCAGCCTTGCCCAAGTACTGTTTGACTGAAGATCATTCTATGGTTTGCACCCTGTCACTGCTGCACATAACTTTAGCCCAGTGAGGGTGGACCATATTGTGGAACTTTTTCCTGACTGTGACTGTTCTGGGGGTACCCATAGTGAGCCCTGGACAGGGTAGTAACTTTTGCTGACAGTAACTGTTTGGGGGGACCCAAATGAGCCCAAGCATCGTCTAACTATTTAGGGTACCCAAGTGAGCCCAGAAGTATCATATAAATGTGCTGATATGTTCTGTAATTGTGCTAACAATCTGGTCAAGAAGTTCAGTGGGGCCACCAGCCTTAACCACAAGCCACATAAAGTACTGAAACCCCAAAGTTAATGTGGATTTGCTATAACCTGGAAATGACAGTTTTCCATTCCGTGACCTGAAAATGACAGTTTTATATTCTGTGACCTGGAAACAACAGTTTTCCATTTCATAACCTGGAGATGACAATTTTCTCTGAGTAATTGGACTAGGGTGGCCCTCTTGGCCCCTGTTTGGAGGCGCTATCCCTTTATTTATGTACCAGACATGTCTGAAATATGAATGTGCTGAATGTGCTAAATATAAAATGTGATGAATGTTCAGAAATACTACTATAATGTTTTAACCAATGTAACTGGCTGGTTACCACCTGAATGTGTTTAGTTCACCTAATGCAGGCTCAACCCCCTGCACATGCCTTAAACATAGAAACATAGAAACATAGAATTTGATGGCAGATAAGGACCGCTTGACCCACCCAGTCTGCCCATTTCCTTACCTAATGGATAAGCTGCAGATCCTAGTTAACCAGCAGCCTACTTCTTCCTACCCCCACCCCCTAGAATTGCCTTATGACTGTCCCATGCATGCTTGAATTCCACCACTGTTTTTGACTCCACAACCTCCTCCGGAAGGCCGTTCCTTGCATCCACAACCTCTCTGTGAAAAATACTTCCTTAAATTACCTCAGAGCCCCCCCATCTTCAAATTGTGCCCCCTTGTTCTTGCACACCTCTTTTTTTGAAAGATGCTACCCTCTTGCACAAGGAGCACAGGGAAGTTAAGTGACTTTCTCAAGGTCACACAGTACGCAAGTGGGAGCTGTGGTATTCAAACCCAGGTCTCCATGTTTGCAGCCAGAGCCTTAAACCACTGCGCTATACTGCCTCTTCATGCTTTACCCTTCCTCATCATAAGAATACAATCATTTTTTAAAATCACTCTAGTAACTAGATGTTTTATGCTTAGCCAGTTCCAATTGTTTTTAACCACCTCCATCTCTTTCCCCCTCTCTCAGTCCAGCAACTGGTCAATCCTCTTATTGTAAGGATGGAATCACATTTTGTAGTATTATCATTCTAAACATCTTTTTTCAGGTTCGGGAGCCTCATGTCTGGACTAGGTTGCCATTCACCATTTTTATTTACAGTGAAAAAGTAATTGGGGGGGCACAAAAAACATTCCCCACTGGGAAATGAGAGCCCGCTACACAGATTTTAACTTAATTCCAGTAGGAGTTCTTAAGGACTACAAATTGTTCTTGATTAGATTGATCTCAGGTTTAAGCCGATCTGTCTTTTAAATCAAGCTGGCCAATGCACAGCTACACTGTCCACCAGGCCTGCAACCATCTACAGGACTTTAGTAACTGGTACCCAGGGGAAATGGTTAAGAGATTGCGCGGTTTCATACCTAGTCTGGGGAGACGGTACCAGTGGTGGAAAATATGAAATGTGTTCCATCTGATTTAATGCAGTTTAGATAGCTAGGGCTCTAGATATCTATGTTGGTGCAAATATGATTGTTTCTTCTAGTATAACTGGTATCTACCCAGCTAGAGGGTTTTCACCAGCAACCATTCCAATCCAACCAATCAATTGTACATTTGTAAATAATAATCACTGCATAACCTTTACACCTCCTGTTTTCCCTTACTAACTCCTATGACCCCTAAATAAATATTGTTACTGTTTTTGCAAATGGTTGCCATGAGCATATTATTAGAGAGAGTCTTTAATCACAGAATTGTCTGAAATGTGGGGAAATGCTTTTGGGTCATGTGTTGGAGTGGCAGATGGTAATAGTGGGTGGTATGACATCCCAGGGGGTTGTACCAGGTAACAGCTAGCCCACTTTTCTTTTTTCACTTATCTTTCTGGCTTGGAACTCTCTCAGGCCACTGATCTCACCAACTCACTCTACCGTCCTCTGTGTTCCCCCACCATCTTCAAGTTCATCTTGGTTCCCCAGGTTGGGGGATGGCAACCTGGAGAGACTGCAGGGGGCAGTGGCAGGGAACCTGCTTTGGACGTGTGGCGGAGGCACTGGCAGGGCCATCGCCTATCTGGACTGGAGGGATATTTCTCTCCTTTCTTCTCCTGTAGGTGCCCCCCCATGTGCGTGGTGCACATCTGATGCTATGGCACATGGCAACCCTGCCTGTGTCAGCCACGCTCCCTTATGTGCAGCTCAGACACTCTGTGGCACCCCCAGTCTCCACCAGGGGCTGCCAGAGTGCTGAGCAGTCCCATGCCCTCCCCCCAGGAGAGGAGAGCAGCTCAGCAGGTGCCCAATCCATCTACCTCCCTGCCAACACCCGACACCCGAGCTCGCTCCCAAACTCGAGACATCTGCATGGCGTGAGGTGTAGCGTCCAGTGCCTCAACCCTCAGCACCACTGGGCCAGCTTAGCTAGCCCACTTAAAAGGGAAACTCTGGGTGAAGGCATTGTGCATTATGAAACTTTATGGAAAGAACCAGTTAAAGTAAATTTTGGGAACCCAGCCCCTCAACTTGTGCATAGCCATACAGGCAGGGGTAGTAACTCTTGGAATAGTGCCACTTAGGGGTTACAGATGGATATTTTAGAGCTAACTATGAGGATGAGAGTAGTGCTATGTGGAATTTTCAAAATCTGGCAGAACAAAATTCCGTGGAATTTTTGATATTCCACTCAGTTTCCACTGAATTTCATCATGGAGCAGAATGGCAAAATTCCATGGTGGAATTATATATTCTGCAGAATAAAAAAATTGCAGATACCAGAACCATGTACAGTAGTTATTTAATTTCTCATGGAAAATAAAATCACCAAAACTAAAATGTTTCATGGAAAAAAGTTATGCATCCTTGTTATTGTTTAAACTTTTAATACATGTATTAATTTAAAGAAGAAACGTATTAATTTTGCAGTGAAAAGAATGACAATGTGTACCCTGTTTATATTTTGTGTAATATGGCAAGTACTATTGGTGATGCTAGGAAAGGAGGGCAGGATGGGAGGGGTGGGAATGGGTGGAAGGTGGTTACCATTAATGCTAGGAGCCTTGGGAGGAAAACTGCAGTTACAGGTGCTTATGGCAGAGGGAGAGGTGGACATTGCAGCCATCACAGAAACGTGGGCCACCCAGTACAATGACTGGGACCTGTCTGTACCAGGGTATAGGTTATTTTGTAGGGACAGGGTGATTGGGAAAGGGGGGGTGGCACTATATGTGAAGGAAGGACTGAAGTGTATAAGGCAGGAAGGGGAGGAAGGTAGTACTGAGTCATTTTGGATGCAAATCCTGGATTCCAAGAATAGGATTCTCAGAATGGGAGTGGTGTACAGGACGCCATCTCAGACAGAGGAGTTAGACAGGGAACTAGGGGGACAGATCAGGAGGACCTGTGAGAAGGGTAGTGTGGTGATTGTGGGGGACTTCAACATGCCAGGAGTGGACTGGAGTACCACAACAACCAGTAACAGAAGGAAGCATGTACTGCTGGATGCCTTCCAGGACACCTTCCTGCTACAAATGGTCAGTGAACCAACCAGGTTAGGGAATACCCTTGATCTTGTGCTGGCAAATTGGAACTTTGTGAGAGAATTTATGGTGGAAGAACTGCTGTCAGGGAGTGACCACCACTCAGTATGACTCACATTGGATATGGGCAAGGAAGGAGTGGAATCTGGTACAAGAGAGCTGGACTTCAGGAAGGCAGACTTTGGGAGGATGAGGGAAGTGGTAAAAGGGTACCTGGTCAGAATTCAACCTAGTATGGACACTAACCAGAGGTGGGAGTTCATAAAGCTGGGAATAGTGGAGGCAACCAAAACCTGCTGCAAGACTCAGATCAAGAAGGCTAGGGCTAGGAAATCAAGCTGGTTGAGCAAGGAGGTCATGGAAATGGTAAGGAGGAAAAGAGCTGCCTTTAGAAGGTACAAGAAAACAGGGAGGAGGGAGGACAGGGAGGAGTACTTGATGGAATCAAAGGAGGTGACTCGGGCAGTAAGGGGAGCCAAGGCATCTA
This sequence comes from Neoceratodus forsteri, assembly GCA_016271365.2. Classification (NCBI taxonomy): domain Eukaryota; kingdom Metazoa; phylum Chordata; order Ceratodontiformes; family Ceratodontidae; genus Neoceratodus; species Neoceratodus forsteri. The sequence continues at coordinate 801,693,412 of CM057459.1, read as the reverse complement.
TGGAGCTCAGGCTGGCACAAGGCATTAAGAAGGGGGAGAAGGACTTCTTTAGGTACTTCAGGGAGAAAAGGAGCTGTAAAGGCCACATAGTAAGGATTAGGAAGGAGGGGGGTTTGGTGGAAGCAGGGTGCGATAAGGTAGAACCACTAAATGATTACTTCTGCTTGGTATTTACTAAGGAGAAGAGGGGGTGAGACCCAAGGCGGGAGGAATGGCAGAAATGGAGGAGGGTGTGACAGATGGGGAAATCATGGAGGGCCGAGTTTGGGAGGGTTTGAAGGCGCTGAGGGTGGATAAGGCGCCAGACCCAGATGGCATCCACCCCAGGGTGCTGAAGGAGCTGGCAGAGGTCCTTGCGGAACCTTTGACAGACCTTTTTAATGCCTCACTACACTCAGGGTATGTACGTCAGGACTGCAGGATGGCTTATGTGGTGCTCCTCCACAAGAGTGGGCCTAAGGATGAACCGGGGAACTACAGACGGTGAGACTCACATCCATGGGTAAGCTAATGGAAACTATCCTGAAGGAGAGGCTGGTGGCTCTCCTAGAGGCCAAAGGACTACAGAACAGCAGACAGCATGGCTTCATACGTGGCAGATCCTGCCAAACCAACCTGGTGGAGTTCTATGACTGGGTAACTAGGCAACTGGAGAGGGGCCATGCAGTTGATGTCCTGTATCTGGACTTCAGTAAGACATTCGACTCAGTGCCACATGGAAGGCTGGGAAGTAAGTTAGAAGGCACAGGGGCAGGTGCAAAACGAGTGAGATGGGTAGGGAACTGGCTTCAGGGAAGGTAACAGAGGGTGGTGGTGGGTGGGGAATGCTCACACCTAAGGGTAGTGACGAGCCGTGTTCCACAGGGCTCGGTGTTGGGACCAGTGTTGTTTGGGATATTCATTGCAGACATATCATTGGACATCAAGAGCAAGATCAGTCTGTTTGCTGATGATACCAAGGTAGGAGCGGTGGTGGACGACCAAGGGGGATGGCAGGGGTTGCAGGATGATCTGGCAAAGCTTGAAACCTGGTCAGACACCTGGCAACTGGGGTTTAATGCCAAAAAGTGCAAGGTGCTGCATTTTGGGATGAAGAACCCAAGGAGGAATTACCAGCTGGGGGGAGTGCAGCTAGCCCAGACAGAGGAGGAGAAGGATCTGGGGGTGCTCATGACAGGGTCAATGAACAACTCGGCACAATGTAGGAAGGCAGCTGCAAGGCCAACAAAATGCTGGGTTGCATTGCAAGGGGTACATCCTTGAGGAAGAAGGAGTTGATTCTGCCACTGTATAGGTCATTGGTTAGACCGCACCTGGAGTACTGTGTGCAGTACTGGCGCCCATATCCGAAGAGGGACATTAAGTTACTGGAGGGGGTGCAGCACAGGGCGACAAAGATGATCAAGGGGCTGGGGAACTTATCATATGAGAGAAGGCTGAGGGAATTGAACATGAACTCACTGAAGAAGAGAAGGGACAGGGTGGACATGATTGAAACCTTTAAGTACATGAAAGGAATAAACAAGATGGGTACAGAGGGGCTGTTCAAAGTAAGGGAGGGGAGGGACACCAAGGGCCATGGTATGAGACTGGAGTGTGGAAGGTTCAGGAGGGAGATGAGGAGACACTTTTTTATAGAGAGGGTAGTAGCTGGGTGGAATGCATTACCTGCAGAAGTGGTATCCACTAGAACAGTGGACTGCTTCAAAAGGGGATGGACAGGACAAGGGGGAGGGTCAATGTAGGGGAAGGGTGGAAGGGAGGGGCAGCTACAGAATAAGGGGTGCTAGCTGCATATTCGAGCAGACTTGATAGACCTCTGGGCCTTTATCTGCTGGCAAATTTCGTATGTTCATATGTTCGTATGTGTTTTTAAATTTTTTTTTTTAGGTCAGATTTTATTGCAAGTCATCCGTAGAATGTTGAAGGAATGTTTCACGGAAATGTATGTATTGCAGAATAATATTCCGTGGAATATATAAATTGTCTCACAAAAGTCTCCAGAAGTGGTTACATGGTGACAGTAATGTAGTCATGTGTCTCCTTCATCTCCTTGCAAAACCTAGTGGCGTTTGTGAGAGAAGGATCCGCTGCCTGTGTCTGTTGACAGAAAAACTGTTAAAAAGATTTCAAAAACCCGTTCTCGTTCAAAAATTTTACTACCACTAGGTAGTACAAAATCTACTTGCTTTAGTTTGTTGTTGGTGTATCCGTCTGTGTGTTATTTAGATAGTATTTTAGTCAGGGTTTGTTTGCTCTCTATTTCACCTCAGTCAGAGACAGTGTGGAGGGGATCAGTCAGTGAGGAGCTTAATAGAGAAATTGCCAGTAAGCTAGTGAAGTGAAAGATTGTGAATGAGTAGACAATAGATTTAAAATGTTGATGTAGGAGTACTTGTATATTTTCCTGCAATTTACAAATCTTAATATTTTTAGGTTTTACTTTGGTCTTATTGTTCAGTTTTATTAACATTTGATTGATTTGCTGTGCAGTCTCAGGTGTGTTGAAAACGCTGTTCTGACCAAAAACATATTTTTATTATTCCTATAAGCAATTTATTTCCAATCCCAGTCCATATATCAGGTATCAAAATCTGTAGTTTATCATGAAGAAAGCAAGCACATTCTGTGGTAATGCTCAGGTCAATGGTGGTGGGAGGGGTAGAAAATTTGCCGAATCTGAGAGGCGGTCAGTAAAGCCAGGGCATTCGGTACTGGACATGATATCTGTAAGTCAAAGAAAAGCAAAATTAGAGGTGGAGGTTGAGTTGCCTGAACAGGTGGTTACTGGCAGCAGTTTGGCTATACATCCTAGCTGTAACCTCAATCTGAAAAAATCAGCAACAGCAAGTGACGTGGCAGCAATGATGATGATGTCACAGACAGACAGACAGGCAGATGACTCTCAGAGTGTTGTTACTGCTGTATCTGAGAGAAAGTTTCAGGGGCACAGTACATTAGATTATTCTCAGCAGTTATGTGAAGATTTGGAGGAGGCAGCACCAGTTCAGGCACAGAATAAGGGTGAGGTCACTAAGAAGCATGACAACATTTGGGTCAGGACACCAATGACACTGATATTGGGAGCAGCGATTTGTGCTCCGATATGGATGATCCAGTTCTCGACGTAGACTAGGAAGCAAAGAGAAAGAGGCTCCCAAGATTGTTTGATATAAACTAAAAGGGATGGTAGACACAGATAGTGGAGATTCAGAAGATGAAAATGTGTCTGAGTGTTGTAAAGATAACATTAATAATGGTGTGACAGCAGTGAGCAAATCACTTGATAGTCTTCAGCAGGGGTCTGTTATTAAACAGTAGCAAATATTAAGTGGCAGGAAAGGTACAATTTCAAGAACTTGTGGAAGACAGGGTAAAAACTGCAGCATTGCAAGTCATGCCCACCCAACATGGGTTCTTGTCATTTATTAAAACGTAGCAGTCAGTGGCCAATCCCAGCACTTTTGTGTGGGATTTTTTTGTTCTCGATCCCACATACAAGAGTTATGCAATTTGCCAAATATGTAGGAGCAGAGTTAGCCATGGTAAAGCTGGTTTCCATTTAGGCACTTCAGGTCAGCATTGCCACATGCGTTCCAAACATTTAATTAAGTGGCAGCAACATGAGCATAATGCAAAGCTTGGTTTTCAGAAACCAGCATCAGCTGATGAGGGAAGGGATGATGACCAGATCTTGGTCAGTGTTGATACAGACAGCAGCATCTGTAGCACTAGCAATGTGATTCCCAAGACTAGCACCCCTGACAAAAAAGCCATAGAAACTGCTAAGTCTATAGCTGGATATTTGGTACAGCAGATAAGTAAATCAGCAAATATCAGCAGTAGTAGTATAATTGTTATGTCTGTAACTCTTGGTTTATGACAATCCAGTTCTTCATCACAAGCACTGGTTCTACCAAAAATAACAGAGGCACTTTCCCGCAATAGCAAATATCACCGAAATCACCCTATTGTTCTCGAACTTACTGCATGTTTGGCCCAAATGCTGGCAGTTGATATGCTGCCTTACTCCTTTGTGGAGAATTCCGGCTTTCGTCATCTAATGATCCATGCAGTGCCTAAATGGAACATTTCATCAAGGATATATTTCTCTACCAAGGCAGTCCCTGCATTGTACATGGACCTTATATGCCCTGTGTCACATGCAATTAGCCATTCTTCAGTACAGCAGGTACATCTGACCACAGATATGTGGAGCAGTGGACCTGTAGCAACATCCTCATACATGTGTATTACTGTCCACTGGGCTAATACATGCAAAAAAACATCAAAGGTATGTCAGTCTGTGTCCTGTACTAATGAAAAATCTCTATGTGGTGCGCGGCAGAAGGCCACAATCAGTATGAGTTGCATGGACTCTATTCAGCACACTGCCAGTAATCTATTGGTTGAGTTGAAAACACAAATAAATGAGTGGCTGACATCAAATGGCATGATGGCCAGGTTTATATCCAGTGATAAGGTCAAAATGTTGTCAAGGCCATTGAGGATGGTGCATATACCCATGTACCATGTTTTGCCCACTGCCTAAATTTAATAGTGCAGGACTACTTGAGGTCTAACAGTGAAAGTGAAGTCATGTTTAACTGTTACTGGTGCATGTGTGTGCATTTCAGCTGTTCGACTAAAGCAAGAAATGAACTGCATACCCTGCAACTTAAAAATGGAATTCCACAGCACTGTCTAAAGCAGGAGGTAGTCACATGGTGGAATTCCACACTGCATATGCTCGAATGGCTGTTTGAGCAGTATAGGGCAGTTACAGATTTCAACATGCTACATCGTGATCATGACACATCCAGTCTGTCCCGCACTCTTAAACAGTGACAGTTAATGGACCACCTAATCCAAATTTTACAGCCTTTTGAACATGCCACACAAGCAGTTAGTGCTGCCGGTGCCTGTATAAGCCAAGTGATACCGCTTACTCGTGTTCTGCAACAGACTCTAATAAATATTAAGGATCAGTTTGAATGCAATGGGGACAGCACAGGCATAGACTAGTACTGTGAATGATAGATAGGGTGGATGGTGACACTCGTCTCAGTAATATGCTAAAATCTGATTTGTGTGGTGTGGCAATACTGTTAGACCCTTGATACAAGCATAGTTTCAGATCACTTGTTGAAGGTGTAGATGCAGAGCATAAAATTAATACATTGACTGTGATTGTTGAGAAACACATGTTAGAACTGAATGATAAGGGTAGACAGCAGCAGCAACATAAACATGTTACTTAAGCAATAAGCCACGAGGGGGTGTGGGTTATCGGGGGATTTACCACAGCTGGAGTGGTTTGCCCACGAGGCACAGCTGAGTGGGTAAATCCGTGCCAGCCGTGGTAAATCCCCCGATAACCCAGATTCCCAGAGTGGCTTATTGCGATTATACCAAGTACTGTTTTTTTTTATTATTTAAAAAAAACAGTACTTGCTATAATGCTTAAATAAGCTACTCGGTTGTAGAGCAGTCAGTATTTTTGTTTACTTTCCCCTGATGTACGGAGCTGCTGTTTTACAGTCTCCGCTTAGCGGGGAAACAAGATGGCAGATGGAGTTCTGTGATTTTTGCCATCGGATTGTTTTTTTTTTGAACATGCGGCTGGCTGGCACCTTTTGTGGTGATTATCAGTAGATAATCAAGGCAGGTAAGGTGCCAGCCTGCCTATCTGATTGGTTGGTGTCCAAGGTATATGGTATAATAAGCATTATATGACTGGATCATCATCATCATCATCATCATCTGCAAGTACTAGTGGACAAGCAGTCTCTGTACACATCAACCTTCAAAGTGCTGTCCTTAACTGGACAGCAGCATAAGTCAAGTGGCAGCATTTTGAATCCGTTATGAACTATTCTGTCACAGGTAGGTGTGACCAGTAAATAAGTTGATCCCTGGCCCAAAGATAGCTGCATGTGTGCAAAATTATTTGTGCAATCCTACGTGGAAGACATTGCACCAGACGATAAACCACTGTTGTACTGGGAGGTGAAGTACACACTGTGGCCTGCTCTGGCAGATGTTGCAGTTCAGTAGCTGTCATATCCCTTGGTAAGTGTTAGCTCCAAATGAGTATTCAGTACTGCAGGGGCCATTATAACTGATAAACCAACCTGTCTGTCTAGTAAAAATGTTGAGATGTTCACCTACATAAAAATGAACCGTGAGTACATCCCACATGGCTATAAGATTAGTAAAATATTCATATTTCATGAGGAGGTAGAGAGAGAGGAAAACTTGATGGTACAGGTTTCTAAATATGATGATGGTGATGATGATGGTAGCATACTTGTGGATGATCTCTCTGATGATGATAATGTGGAGGGTCATTTTCAACACAATTAGCAAGCACATTAGCAATCCTAGGCGCTATACATTTTTATGTTGACGCACTTGCGCAGCCAAAATTGTGGGACAGTGCAGCTTTAGAGGCGCGGTCGCTGTTCGGCGAATGCAGGGCACGCACCAGTAGGTGCATCCCGCATTCCCCAATCAGCCTGCATGCTGGCACCACACCATGCATACGTAATGGGGTGAGCACATCTAAGAAAAGGTCCACTGCAATCAGAGTAAAGCTCGTCAGATGCAGCGGCGGTCCTTTTCTTGCCGTGCTTTCCACCATTATGCGCATGGTCGGCGAGCTGGTGGCCGCCTAATGTCTGCCGACTTCGGGACATTCAATCCCCCTGTCAGTTAACCCCCCACTGTCTTTGTGTTCCGATGGGGGAGCCCACTCCCCATCGGCATAACCCCCCAATTGTTGAATGCTGAGGGGCGTGCCCAATCCCCTTTGGCTCGCACCACCCTGCTGTCTTTGTGTGCCGATGGGGGAGCCCACTCCCCATTGGCATAAACCTCTCCCAATTGTTGAATGCCGAGGGGGGTGCCCAATCCCCCTTGGCTCACGCCCCCCCACTTTCTTTCTGTGCTGACAGGGTGCCCAATCCCCATCGGCATTACTCCGTGTTGTGTGTCAAGAGGGTGCCCAACCTCGCCAGCTACTGACACCCCCAATCAGTTAGGTGGCATGCTGGGAGCCCACCCCAGCGTGCCAAATGCCCTGCAAAATGAAAACTGTCCCGCAATGTTTTTTTCTGTTTTTTTAATCTGTAAAACAAAAAAGGTCCCTCATAGTCTCGATTCCCCTCTCCCCCCAAGCTGCACCCACCCACTATGCACCCTGCCTCCCCTCACCCCCCTCACCCCATACTTACCTCCAGAGTCCGGCACAACAATCTTCTGTGGACTGGGAACAGGTCTGCACTCTTCAAAGCCAACGACGAAATGAGGAAATGCCGGTAAGCTGTATAATGGAATGAATAAGGTTTTTCAACTTTAATGCATATCTAGGGCATTTGTGGGAATTTTGGCCCCAAATATTCCGCATGGGGTTTTTGGGACCCCTTCTCATGAATTCTTGCACTGTCATGGCGTTATTCGGTCCCGAAAGGTGGTTTCGCAGTCACTGCATGGAATCACCTTTTGGGACCAAGTAATGAAATGACAGTGCTACTACTGTTCATGAGAGGGGCTCTCAAAAAGCCTGTGTTGCATTTTGGTGGGAAAAATCCAAAAAATGACTGTTTTGTGAGCGTGCGTAGCAACTGCACAACGCATGATCATAAGTTAGCATATTCGCACTATTTTCATGCCAGATTCTCAACATTGGCATTTTACCACACATTCTTGTGAACTGTACAGCTGTCATTTTTCACATCCTGCCCGAAATGTGTTTTTGCACTTCTGGCACAGAATAGTGCAGTTGCTGTGCAAAATCAGTGTTCAGGACACATTATGAAAATGACAGTGACACTGTTCATGAACAGAGGTCCTAAAATGCCTGTTTTGAAAATTTGGTGACAATACTCCATAAAATGACTGTTTTATGAGTGTGCGTAGCAACTGCGCAATGCACGCTTATAAGTTAGCGCATTTGCAATATTTTCATGCCACATTCTCAACATTGCCATTTTACCACACCTTCTTGTGAACTGTACAGCTGTCATTTTTCACATCCTTGCTGAAATGTGTTTTCGCACTTCCAGCGCAGAATAGCGCAGTTGCTGTGCGAAATCAGCATTTGGAACACATTACAAAAATGACAGTGATACTGTTCATGAGCAGAGGTCCTAAAATGCCTGTGTTGAAAATTTGGTGACAATACTCCATAAAATGACTGTTTTACGAGGTGCATAGCAACTGCACAACGCACGCTTGTAACTTAGCGCATTCGCAATATTTTCTTGCCAGATTCTCAAATTTGGCATTTTACTACACCTTCTTGTGAACTGTACAGCTGTCATTTTTCACATCCTTGCCGAAATGTGTTTTTGCACTTTCAGCGCACAACAGCGTGTTCACTGTGTGAAATCAGTGTTCGGGACACATTACGAAAATGACAGTGACACAGTTCATGAGCAGAGGTCCTAAAATGCCTGTGTTGAAAATTTGGTGACAATGCTTCATAAAACAACTGTGTTACGGGCGTGTGTTGTGCAGTTTGCACGCACGCTCGTATGTTCACAAACTTCCAGTATTCTCACTCCAAATATTCTACAGTGCCATGGTACTGCACCTCCTAATGAACAGTACAGCTGTCATTTTTCACATCCTGACCAAAATCTGTTTTCGCAGTTCCAGCGCAGAATAAAGTGGTAGCTATGGAAAGTCCGTGTTCGAGACACATGATGAAAATGACAGTGACACTGTTCATTGGCAGATGCCCTAAAATGCCTATGTTGAAAATTTGGGAACAAAAGTCAATAAAATGAGTGTCTTATGAGTGTGCATTGCACAGTTTGCACGCACGCTCATGACTTTCTGAATTTGTAATACTTTCACTCCAGCTGTTCATCATTGGCATTTTTCCATACCTCCTTATGAACACTTCAGCTGCCTGAAATGTGTTTTCGCACATCCGGCACAGAATTGCACGGCCGCTGTGTGAAATCAGTTGTTGGGACAGTTGGAGGAAATGACGGTGACACTGTTCATGAGCAGAGGTCCTAAAATGCCTATGTTGAACATTTGGTGCCAAAGCTCCATACAATGACTGTGTTGCAAGCATGCATTGCACAGTTTCCATGCACCCTTGTAACTTCGTCAATCTGCAATATTTTCATGCCACATTTTCACCACTGGCCTTTGTGCATGTCTCCTTATCAACAGTCCAGCTGCCATTTTTCACAGCCTGCCCAAAACATGTTTCTGCAGCTGTGGCGCACAATGGCGTGCTCGCTGTGCAAAATCACCTTTTGAGACACATTCACAAAATCACAGCACTATGCATCTCTAGCTACGCCACTCCCACTGCCAATGCCAGCACAACAACATTCTGCATTGACAAATGCTTGTTTTTTTAAAGTTCAGCAGCTCATAAGCATCTCATCCATGGTTAGATATAATTCCACTGATGTATGTCAGACAGACAGTTATCTGCATTTCATGATATACTAACTGTACTCCGAGTGATTTTTCACCATTGTAGAGAATAATTTATACTCTGCATTATTTACAGTAGTAGAATCCCCCTCAACACACACACACAGAGTTACAGTATGTGATGGTAATATGGAATAATTGAAATCACATTTTTATGAGTTAGTTATGTCATATATACACAGTCACACAGATAATACACACATAATTTATGTTGATCCACAAAGTCCATTTTATTCTTTGCTATCTATGCAGCAGTGAATTTGACAGCAAAGCGGGTTCTATATAGGTGTTGGCCCGGGGGTCAAGGTCATTACAGAAGAAGCAGTAGTGTACAATCTCAATATTAGATAGCTTCTCAAAATATTTGTATGTGTATAAAGAGTAGTTATTGATGAAAAGTAACCATATAGTATTTACTTAATTTACTGAAATGTACCTATTTATTATTGCTTTTGGTAACCGGGTAAGTGCACTAGGCATAGCAATGCCTCTTTTCAGGCACAACCAGGGAGGGTACAAATAATAAACAGTTTGAAGCAGTACAACAGTTGGTAATACAGAGGGTACAGGTACAAATACAATTACTAGTGAGATAGAAATACAGTTGGGACAAAAGCAAGAGAGATGCAAGTGCGAGTTCAACAATATTCAGGATACAAAATATGAGAGATATCATTACACACATTTTACAAAATACAGTAAAAGTGCATTTAAACATTGCCTTAAGTATGAACACAATGGAATCAAATTGTGAGCAACCACAAGACTAACGGTCCTAAGAAGTACAAGAGTGCTAGTTTAGAGAAAAGATCCATGATCCAGACCAGGGTATATGCGCTATACTGTTGACCAGAAAGGCATGGATATAGAGGAGGGAGAAGTAGGAAATTAAGAGAGAGGAGTGGAGGTGGGAGAGGGTGTTAGCCTAGGAAAAGCAAGGGCAAGGCTAGAAAGAAAGAAAGCAGGAAGCCAGGTTGACAGGAAAGATGGAGGAGAGAAGGGCAGCAGTAGGTAGAGACATGGCAGCCAGGAGTTAGAGGCGGGAGGGTCTAAGGTGGGTCAATTCATGTGCAGAGGGTTGAGACAAGTAGATGACTGTGGTGCAGCATTTTAAAACAGGCATGGGTCGGAGCAAAATGAATGTCTTGTGGAAGGGAGTTCCAATATTTAGGTGCTGCACATGAGAAAACCTGCGCACCCATGGTGGTTCTACATCTTAGAATGTGGAGGGAAGCTAGTTCAGTGGATCTAAGCCCATAAGAGATGGTTTGAGTGCCCAGCAGACAGGCAAGGAATTGAGGGAGACCTGATCTGGCAATACCATTAATGAGAGATCCAAGGGACTTGAACCAATAGGCAGTAGGGTACAGCCATTTTAGATCAGCATAAAGTTGGCAGTGGTGCTTGTAATGAGGGGATGCGGAGGCATAGCGGCAGATATTATTATAGGTGGTATCCCACTTGTGAAGAGTAGTTTTTGATGCTCCTAGGTAGGTGACTGTGCTATAGGCTAGTGCTGGGAGCAGAATGCCTTGAGCAATAGCAAATCTAGCTGATAGGGTGAGGGCATAACTAATCCGGTATGCACTTTCAAGCTTGGCATTAATGGGCTTACAGGTAACAATAACATGATCATCAAAGTCCAGGGATTCATCAAGCAAAATGCTGAGGTACTTGAAAGAGTCAGTGTTGGCCAGTGGTGAGCCATTGGAACATAAGATATTGAAAGCATTCTGGTTTGTTTTGAGTCTGAAACAGGAGCTAAAAAGCATAAATTGTGTTTTGCCCATGTTAAGCACAAGGTTGTTTTCAATCATCCAGGACTGAATGTGGAGGAGGTCTGAGGACAGAGATTGATTTATGTCTGAGATGTTCCTAGCACTGGAATAAAGAACTAGGTCATCTGCATACAGCAGTGATGAACAATCTGAAGAGAACAAGGAAAGGTCATTAACGAAGATGGAAAAAAGTATGGGGCCCAGGATGGATCCTTGTGGAACACCAATATGTATGGTGGAGGGATCAGACAGGACAGAATTGTAATACACAGCCTGCTTCCTGTTTGATAAGTAGCTATTAAATCAGGCTACATCATCTGGACAGAAGCCAAGAGAATGGAGTTTGGTGAGGAGAAGGGAGTGGTTTAGAAGGTCAAATGCTTTGGTTAGGTCGATGAAGATTGCACCAGTCAGAAGACCTTTATCCATTGCAGAATAGATATCATTTGTGAATTTCAGGAGGGCTGTAGTAGTGCTGTAGCCTTTGCAGAAGCCGTACTCTGAGACAGAGAGGAGGTTGTGATCCTATAGAAAAGAGATGGTTTGCTTGGCAACTAGTTTTTTGAGTATTTTGTTAAGAACACAGAATGTCTATAAGCTGGTAGTTGGCAATTTCCTTGGGGTCCCCTTTTTTAAATATTGGAGTAACTCTCGCCATTTTCCAGATACTAGGAACAGAGCTGTGGCATAATGACAAGTTAAAAATTTGAGCTAAGGGTGAGGCAATAATGGGGGCAGTGAGTTTCAGGAGCCTGGGTTCAAGACCATCAGGGCAAGTACCAGTGCTATCAGGGTTTGCTTGCAGCATCTTTTGGACTTCCAGTCTGGTAATGGTTTGAAATCTAAAAGGTGGGTGGTTGTGCAGTGGCTCATTGTCCATGGGGGGAGGCGGACTGCACTGTTGGGAAAAGAGACAAGTATTTGGATAAATCCAAGAAGGGGAGATTAAAGGAGTTTGCAATGGTGGCCAGATTATTGCAGTGCACACCATTTAGAATCATATTGTTTGTATTTCTTGTGTGTTTTGCTCCAATTAGTGTTTTTATATGAGACCAGAATCTCCTGGAATCACCTGCAGCATTTATTAATAGACCCTTGCAGAACAAGCTCTTCGCTAAATGAATGTTCCTTTTGCAAGAGTTTCTCCACATTCTGTAGTCATTGTAGTCAGACAGAAGACCAGAGACCTTGAAACGCTGCCAGATTTTGTCCCTAGCCCAGATCTGAGCAAATAGCTCTTTATTTAGCTAATCGGTTTGCGTTCCACGTACACAATGTGTCATGCGGGTGGATGGATATCCTGTAGAGATCCAAATAGGGTTAGGAAGTGGTCAAGGGCTGCCTGAACTTTAGTGGCAGAGTAGTCACAAGTCCAGTCAATCATGGATAGATCATTCAGAAACTGGGCTTGGTCAAGGTTGGCTAGATTACAGAAAGTGAAGAGTTTTGGGGGAAGGGAGGGTTGACAAATTGATCACCAGATACAATATATTGGAGAGTGGTCACTAATTGCATCATCAAGAGTACCTGAGGAGACTATACAATCAATGCAATTTGTAAGTGCCCAGTCAATTAAAGTACTGGACCTGGGGGGAGGCATGACCCTGGTAGGGTCGGCAATTAGCTGGTGGAGGTTGTGGCCATGTAACATGGTGTGGAGTGATTTGTTTGCCTTGCCAATCCAATATAGGTTTAGGTCTCTTAGAAATAGGACTTCATTTCTTCCAACAGCTAAGTCAACATGTGAGACGAGCTCCTCAAGCCCAGCAGTGCCACCTAGAGGGGGGTTATAAGCACACACTACATATAATTTCTTGGAGCCAAGTTGAAAGGTAGCATGAAGAGATTCACAGTGGGAGAGGACAGGCATGGTAGGGTTTGAGAGGTTTAGGTGTGATTTATAAAAAATAACTACACCACCACCTTGTTTGGGGCTGGGCCTGTCACATCTGATGAGGTTGTAGTTGAGTAACAAGCAGGCAGAGTCAGTGGCAGAGGGTTTAAGCCAAGTTTCAGACAGGCAAATGATATCCGGGTGATATAGTATGACCCATGCCTCAAGTTCAGATACAGTAGATTACGGAGGAAGCTCCTAATGTTCAGGTGAACAATGCAAAGTCCCTTTTTGTCCTTCCATGCTGCATCCAAGCAGAACAGGTGAGCAGGTGGACCAAGATTCAGTTCAATATCCCCTGCAAGTATTAGATCAAGAAGGAGGAGATACCAAAGTTTGTGATGGATGCTTGGGGAGGCAGGATAGAGTAGCAGAGAATGAACTTCTTAAAAGTGTAAGCAACATGGTAGAGATGAACTATGAGGGATAAGTAATGGTGTGATATCATGGAGTTTCTTGGGGAGCATAAGCATATTTGAGACAGTAAAGTAATTTGGATCAGTGGTGAAGACCTTAGTGTTGGGGGCAACCTGCCAGAGAGAACCACCGAATAAATCCTAGTATAATGCCTGTCAGCAAAAATGAGAGTGATGGGGGAGCCATTTGGAAGGAGGTGAGCTAGTAAGGATATGTCATAAAGAAAGCCCTGTTATGTAGTAGAAAACATACTTTGGGAAGTAAACTGCTATTAGGCTTGAAAGAAATGGGTTCAGAAAAATATGTAATGGGAGCTTGAGTTGCTGTCTGATTTGATTTCCAAAACCAGCAATTTAAAATGAAAAGTGTTTGAATGAAGAAAAAACCTGGCACCCTCTGTGGATGTTTTCTTATAGGCTGCTAATGGGAAAGTGTAAGAATTAAAAGGGTGTAAGTAGAATTAGGGTGAGGTCCCTTACAATAGGGCAGGTTAGAGCAGTAATTGAGAGGAGTTAACTGGAGTGGGTGATTTAGGTTTAATCCCTTTAGGAAGAGAGGGTGTGGTTTCGGGATAGAAAACCAGCTGACTGTGGGATTCTAGTGGGAGGAGTTCCTGGGAAGAGTCTATATAATAAACTGTCAGACACAGAGAGGGAGAGAAGGCCAAAAAATCAAGTGCGAGCAGGGTCTGGCAGAAAGGTCCCTCAGTGAGCAACTAGCTTGATTTAGAAAGCCGCTTAAGGAAGAGGAATAAAAACAAATTCTTAAATGTTTAGTTGCTCAGCTATGGATTGCAGGTGACCCCACAGCTCCTAGGTTCAAGGATGGAGTCAAAGTCCAGGCTCACACAAAGATCCGAGAAATGGTGCCAAATTTAAAGTTTACAGCTGGAGGGGGCACTGTATCAGTTGAGCAGGCATACCTGTTTTCGGCCCTAGAGAGGGCAGGGAGCAGCTCCAGTGGCTATGGCCACGGGTGGAGGAATGCCTGGGGGGGGGGCTTTGGCATGGTCTATAAATAAAGGGAGAAGAGATTAGCAGGAGGAAGGGGAAGGACTGTCTTAGTAGGTAGGGCAGGGGGGAAGGATAGTATGGCTAAGGTAGCATTCGCTGAGAAAAAAGAGAGAGAGAAAGGGTGGATGGGATCAAGAGAAGAAGAGAAGAGCTACTTCAATATAGGGCCTACTTCAATGTTTCTATGAGTACATGCTGCAGCGCAAACATGCTTTTTTGATGGAGATTAAAGAGCATATGTGGTAGCTGACTTGCCTCAGTGTTGTTGGGTATTAATAATACCATTTTGTGATGTCCAGCTATAGCACCCATAATGTGTACCCAAACCCACATAAAAACACTCATATGCAATTTGTGATGTAATGAACGGAATGCTGAGTGTGCACTCCATTGACCTGTAGAAAGGTCACACCCATATAGGACAATGGAGTGCACACTCAACATGCATTTCAAAATGAGCATGGGTGTCTTTCTGTGGGCACATATTCTGGGTGCTATGGCCTTTATACTGGATGTAACCACATGGTATTAATAACATCCTTCAACATAGGGGCATGACAGCAATTATATATGTTTGGCATGGCTTGGAATCTGACAACGTGCACTTGAACTTTAATTTCCATCACAAACATGCCTGCGCTGCAGCATGTACTCATACAGAAACATTGAAGTAGGCCCTAGAAATGAAAGTACATTACATTAAGTTAAGTAAGTAAATAATATAATTCCAAAAGAACCCCAGGACAAATGCACTTTGGCATGGGTTATGCCAGAGGATATTGGTCATACAGCCAAATTTTAAAGAAAACACAAAATGCACATACCCCAACAATTCAAAGCATCATGGGAAGCATAAGCAAATGTTCATTAATTAATTTGGACTGGTTCAACTTATAAGTAATATATTATTTCTCCTCAATATCTACTCTTTATAGACATACACCGATTTCAAGAAGCCATTTAATACTGAAATTGTAAAGTACTGATCTTGTTCCCTGGGCCCCAGCCCCTCACATTTGTAGAGCATGATTTGCTATTAAAGTCACTGCAGTGTAGATTGCAAGGAATAAAATGGACTTTATGGATCAATATAAATTCTTTGTGTATTATCTGTGTGTAGGTATTCCATAGCAATTATTAACTCAGCCGTGCACTGTAAAGCATATTGAGTATGACAGCGCCATTCTGCTACTGTGCAGTGTCCTGAAGTGTGATCATGCGGCATGCCTGTGCCTACTCCTACATGCCCAACAAGTGTGAAGTCGATGCTGCAAGTTAAATGACTGCTGCCCATGCTTGTGTCACTGATGCCTGTGGCCTGTGCTCCTGTGCCTGCTCCTACATCCCCAACATGTGTGAAGTTGATGCTGCATAATACATGACTGCTGCCCATGCTTGTGTCACTGATGCCTGTGGCCTGTGCTCCTGTGCCTGCTCCTACATCCCCAACATGTGTGAAGTTGATGCTGCATAATACATGACTGCCGCCCATGCTTGAGCCACTGATGCCTGTGGCCTGTGCTCCTATGCCTGCTCCTACACCCCCAACAAGTGTGAAGTTGATGCTGCAAATTACATGACTGCCACCCATGCTTGAGCCACTGATGCCTATGGTCTGTGCTCCTGTGCCTGCTCCTACACCCCCAACATGTGTGAAGTTGATGCTGCAAATTACATGACTGCCGCCCATGCTTGAGCCACTGATGCTTGTGGCATGTGCTCCTATGTCTGCTCCTACACCCCCAACAAGTGTGAAGTTGATGCTGCACTAAAATACAAAAGTCAAATTACATGATTGCTGCCCATGCTTGAGCAGATGATGCATGTGACTTGTGCTCCTGTGCCTGCTCCTATACCACCAACATGTGCAAAGCTGATGCTGTCATAAAGAACCAAAGCCAAGTGAATTGACAGCTGCCCTTCTCTTGCTGCTGATGCCTGTTGCCTGTTCTGTGCATGAAGTGCAAGATCCTCATCTGCCATGACAGTGGTTTCTGATGTTATTATGGTTACATTCATCAGTGTAAGTAAGTACAGTAATTTTTAATTTTATTTTCATGTGTATTATCTGTTACTGAAAGGCACCACACAATGAATGTAACATGTCCATAACATGGCAGATCACAATCTTAGTGCTTTTTTAAATGTTCTTTACAGGTATGTCACTCTCTGTCATTCACCTTAATGACATTGATGCCGGAATCCCATGATGGTATTTCTGGTCCTGCACATTGTAGTCAAAGAAGATATATTAGGGTAAGTGTGTTTAAACTATTTATCTTTGCTGATTTGTCCATTTTTAATTTTTTGAGTCACTACTTTATTTTTGTTGACATATTTTAAGTATTGTAATTGACTTTTTTAAGAGTATATGAAATCTGAATGTTTAATTTTAATATTTACTGAGTGTGTATGTTTTGTACAATACTTATTCAAGCATCATTTTAAGAAAGATGATACATTATCAGAATGCATTGTGTAATAATCCATTGTCTCTTGTGATCAAGCTGTACATCACACTGTAAAAAGGATTTCTGGTGAGTGAATGTAATAATGACCATCAATCACATAACAGCACTAGTGAACACAGTTTGGTATCTAACTCCCCAAACTCTGAAAATGACCCATTTAGTTGTATCAATGAGGCACTCCAGGTTGGGTGATATGGTTACACTGTGGCCAAAATAACAGGAATTCTTTGCCATCCTGCTGCAAAAGAACAGTTTGGTCTTTTGGCTGAAATTTGGAGGGAAGAAAGCCAACATCCCAATATCCAACAAGTGGTGATAGATAACAATGGTCCTTCTATGATGTTTGAAGCACTCAGCTATGCCTCATACTTCTAGTTATCCTTGATGTGTTCTTTGCAAAACATCAAGCAACCCCTGTAGTGCATTCAGCTCATTACTTGATTAAAACATTCCACCATGTGAGGGACATACAGTATAACTAAATTTTTTCTTCATTAATTTTTCAGAGGCCATGCAGTGTTTGGTATTGTAATTTTACTTCTTCGTCATCCATCCTGCTACTTTCCATTCTGAAGCTTGCCAGTAACTTCACATTCGACTACATTAAGGTATGTATTTTCTTTTCCATCAGTAAGTGTCATTATGATTACTCTCATGCATGCTAGAAATGTCTGTTCCCAGAAGTATTTCAAAGCGTCAATTTCTGGGAGGACATCTGAATTCATTCAATTGGGTTTTTTTGTATGGTGGTAGGGTAGAAGTACACACACAGTAAGTAAACCAGAAAATTTTGTTTTTTTGTTTTCTTTTGTTGACCGGGTAAGTGCACTAGACAAATCCTGCCTATTTTCAGGCACGACCCGGGGGAGGGGGATACAGATGAATGCCAACTGACCTTGAACCAGATTAAGCTGTCAATTAAAATGGTGACTTAATTCTTGAAAATTGATTTAGTTACAGTACATTACACTGCAAATGCCTCTCTCATGATCGATCCTAAAAAGATCAAAGCACTACTATGTAATCCAAATATTTACACATATATACTGTATATATTATAGTGGCACGGTAGTGCCACTATAGTTAGGGTTGAGTACCCCATTTAAGGTTAAAGTGTGAAATTTTGCATTTTAATAACTTTGCCACCATATGACAGATTTGCCTGCAAATTGGCAGGCATGGAGCGATACCATAGATCTCCGGATCTTCCAAATTTTGTAATGGTCAGATATATAGTTGTGGAGTTATAAAGTGACATTCTGTAGTGCATTTATGCTTTTTTGCACATTCTTTGCTCGTGCCTACAGGTCACACAGTTTGTGTGACTGGTCCAAAACCTTCAGGGAACATGTGGCAGGGGGCACCCCATGTGCCTTTCAAAGATTTCATGAAAAAATATTAAACAGTTCAAAAGTTATTCAAAAAACAAGTGTCCCATTATAGTCAATGGGAAAAGTTAACACAAAATTTGAGTGTTGCAAATGTAGTTTTTAGTATCGCGAATGACCCCTTTAGTGTCATGAGTCAGCCATTTTTTTTTTCAGTTAGTGGTCACAGAAACGCTTGGCATTTAAATTTGGGACCCTCTAGGGACACAATTCTTTTTGTGTTCACCTAGTCAGACCCTAAGGAGGCTAACTATGTCTTTTTTTGAGGGGGTTAAACACCCCAGAGATATGTTTTTAAAATGTTTGTAAACTGTAGTGTCACACTTGCGACACTTTCATGATTTTTTTTTGTGAAAATATCTTGATTTGCGACACTATGGCCAAAATAACAGAAATTCTTTGCCATCCTGCTGCAAATCACGACACTTTCACAAAAAAAATCACAAAAGTGTCGCAAGTGTGACACTTCTTTGCGACACTACAGTTTACAAAAATTTCAAAAACATATTTCTGGGGTGTTTAACCCCCCCAAAAAAAGACATGGCTAGCATCCTCAGGGTCTGACTAGGTGAACACAAAAAGAATTGTGACCCTAGAAGGTCCCAAATTTAAATGCCAATCATTTCTGTTACCACTAACTGAAAAAAAAATGGCTGACTCATGACACTAAAGGGGTCATTTGCGACACTAAAAACTGCATTTGTGACACTGTCAAGCTTTTTGTT
Organism: Neoceratodus forsteri; assembly: GCA_016271365.2. NCBI lineage: Eukaryota > Metazoa > Chordata > Ceratodontiformes > Ceratodontidae > Neoceratodus > Neoceratodus forsteri. The sequence goes on along the minus strand of CM057459.1, from coordinate 801,674,264 downwards.
AACTTTTCCCTTGACTACAATGGGAAACTTGTTTTTGAATAACATTTGAACCGTTCAATATTTTTTCATGAAATCTTTGAAAGGCATGTTTCCTGAAGTTTTAGGACTGGTCACACAAACTGTGGGGCCTGTAGGCATGAGCAAAGAATGCGCAAAAAAGCGTAAATGCACTACAGAATGTTGCTTTATAACTCCACAACCATATATTTGACCATTATGAAGCTTGGCAGATCCAGAGACCTATGGTACCACTTCCATGCCTGCCAAATTTCTGGCAAATCCATCATACGGTGGCAAAGTTATTAAGATGCAAAATTTCACACTTTAACCTTAAATGGGATACTCAACCCTAACTATAGTGGCACTACTGTGCCACTATAATATACTGTATATGTATATATATATATATATATATATATATATATATATATATATATATATATATACACTCTTTGCAAAAAAACTCTGTTAATGCATCAGTTAGGTTGTTTCATGCTGACAAAAGTGTGGAAATTCAACATTAGAGTTACCATCCCATCCCACACCCCATTCACAATACACCAACAGACATCAGGGTGTGCCATGGAGTCATCAGTCCCAATTCTCACCCCATTCCATGTGTAAGTAAGCTGATATGCTACAGTATAAGAGAATGGGGTGAAAGTTAGGACTGACAACTCCATGGCACACCCTGACTTCTGTTGGCATGTAGAGGATGGGGGTGTGGGGTGGTGGGGTGGTGGAGTGGTAACCCTGTTGTTCAATTTCCATACTTTTGTTGGTGTGGAAATAACCCTAACTGATGCAGTAACAGAGTTTTTGCAAAGAATTTCCTTTCTTTTTGGAAAAATGTAATATAAATGGTAAATGGTATGCGTTGCTGGGAGTTTGGGGCCTGAATGAGAGCGTGGGCCCTCTGGACCCTGCACTCCCACTCACACATAACTGTGGAGCCATACAGCAGCCCTATAGGACAAGGAAGCCTTGTAACACAAATTTGCCAATATCTCGGGAACCGTAGCAGCTAGGAAAAAAATTAAAGTGTTGTTGTAATTGTGACAGTGAGACGTCCATGAGACATAAATTGACTGAATCCATATCTTGCATCATTTATGAGATATGGGCACCAAAATGCACAGTGAATGCTAACTCTGTGGGTGTAATAGTGACCCATGGACATGAAAATGAGCAACTGGAATACTAATTCCCAAATATCTAAGTAACTGTACAAGGTAGAAAAAAAAATTAAAATTTCATGGTATTCATGGCTTTCAAACCTACTTTTGTATTTAGTCCCCCTCTAATTTTTGCAATGAGAAATCCGTATCTCGAACTGTTGTCAAGATACGGGCACTGAAAAGCATCAAGAGTGCAGCAATGTTCTCCTATGGGAAAATATCTGCAATTCAGAATGCTGTAACTATGGGCCTGTTTGATGTTTTCATACCAAACTACCAAAAGGCACATCTGTGGGACTAGGACTTGCCACCCTGAAATTTCCAGGCCAATAGCACAATCCACCTTGCCACAATGAAGTGACAAAGAAAAGTATAGTAAAATGTATTTGTGCAGTGTTGCCGCTATTACTTTGATGTTATCGCAACACTCCTATCTCTATAATGGGAATGTTATCGCGCACACAAAAATGTTGCTGTGGTTACTTTTTCCCTTGAGCATGATTGTTTTCACGGCAACAAAAAATGTTGCCACGATCAAAAAATGACAAAATTTTAAAATCATATTTGCGGGTCACCTAGTGAAAAAGTGATGCCAGGGGCATGTTCCTCAGGGCCCGCTAAGGTAAACACAACTGTTGGTGTTTCCCAAAGGGCATTATTTCGTGAGTTACAATGTTTATTCTCTGTCATTAACTGAAAAACAAGATGGCAGCAGCATGACCCCAATTTCGGGGAGATCAGCAACAAAAATGTGATTGTGAAAGTTTTCACAATACACATATGACTTTTTCCATAGGCTATAAAGGGACATGAAAAAATGGAATAACTTTTGAACAGAGCAATATTTTTTCACCAGATCTTCAAAAAGCATCAGTTCAACCCAGGGCATGTGTAGATCAGCACATTTGAAACCACTTAAACACATTCTTCAGTCCATTATGGCTTACTGAAGAATTCACAACAAGCATGATTTTTTACTTTTTGAGCATGCTACGGTTCCGCAACCATATATCCAACTGGAACGAAATGTTCCAGATCCAGAGAGCTAATGTAGACAGTTCTACATCCCAAATTTCTGGCAAATCAGTCAAACAGTTGTAACGTTATTAAAGTGCAAACTTTGAGGTTTAACATAGAAGTGGCCATGCAACCTAATTACAGTGGCAGTACCATGCCACTATAATATATATATATATATATATATATATATATATATAGATATATAGATATACATATACACATATACATATAGTAATTATGTAAATATTTTGTTATATGATATCAAGTGAATCGATTCGTTTATACTGAGTATCATGAATCTAGGCAATTTAAATCACATTTCATTACTTTGTATGAACCGTTATAGAGTTCCATAAATGTCTTCAGATGCCTTCCCTTATATTGATGCTTTATTTACTTTCAATGAATTAGCATAATAAACACAGTAATGCAGCACTGCAAGACAATACAATGGATAACATTTTTGAGCTATACCTTTTTTTTTTGGGGGGGGGGGGTTGCCCTTATCTCATGATTTGTAAGATACACTTCTTAACAGGATTTTGTTTAATCAGTTTAAGTAACATTTTGTACATTTGAAATAATACAAGTAAAGTAGTGCTACATTTAATATGGGTCATGCCATTTATTCTTCACTATTCTCAACTGTTTTACAACACTTAGTGCTCCATAATGTCAGGGAGCAATGGCAGCTATGCTGCATGCTAGTTCGTTGCAGTCAGAGCAGAAGTGATGTTTTAAAAACTGTTGTACAACAACAGCTGAGAACACAGATGAAAACCATTTACAAGCCATATTAAAATTAGCGCAACTTTTATTATTTCGCAAGTGGCCAAAACTACAAGAAGTGGAGAAAAATTATTAAAAGAAGGGTATCATACACAAGTTGTTAAATAAGTGGCAATGTAAAATACAATCAAACAGTATATGTCAGATTTATAAAAATTGCCTTGCAGTGCTAGTACTACTTTAAGCATGTGGAGATTAAATGATTTTGTAAATATAACTCTTTCACCTTGGAAAGACACACCACACCATATCAATCATTAGACTGATAGTAGTGAGTAGGTATAGTGCCATACATGTAAAAAGTAATGACAGATACTATAGACATAATAAAAGAAGTCACTCTTTCAAACAAGAATCAAAATTTAATGTAATAATCAAGTTAACAACCACCTATTAACTAACATAGAACAACATGAACAATAAAACTATCATGAACAACTAAAAACTTTAATAACAATAATCAGAACAATACTACTAGCAATAATTATGTACAATGAAATGTCGGTCAATGGATGGGTGGAGGAAAAGCAGGCCATTCTAATTTACTGTTCCTCAGTGCCAAGGCTTTTTTTCTTGGAGTGTGGGATGTTTACCGGCACCTGCAGCAGCAATGATACCACCTCCGTGAAGGAGTTCCAAAATGGTGTCCAGCTTTTGGTCAATCACTTTTTGATCAGTGATCAGTTGGTTGATGTTTGCTTTAATTTCCCTCACTTCCTTCTCTATACATCCCATCCATTTCCCAAAAGTGGGAAATTGCTCCTTTTCATGAGCTGGCTTTCTTTTTCTTGTCCGTGACCCTCCGTCACAGGCCTCAACTTGGCCATGGTCTTCCTCCTTGGCATGCTTCTTGAATGCTGCCTCTATTTCCTACAGACTTCTAGCTGCATGCCTGCTCAACTCCTTCTGTTTATGTGTGGGTATTGTAAATTAATAATTCATAAAATACCATTATACTAACAAGTAACCACAGTCGAGTTGAAGTACTATAATTGTTATAATATCAACAAAGATGGAATCAGTGGGTGTTGTAGAAAAGATGTTGAAAAGGATAGTGAATTGGCTAAGGGGTAGCCAACAGAGTGTGGTTGTGGGAGGGGAACTCTCAACAATGAGTGCCATTATGGGTGGGTTACCACAGGGATCAGTGCTGTGGTCGGTGTTCTTATGGCTATTCATAGTTGATACCTCACAAGATGCTTGTGTGCATAGTGAGGGTAATCACCTACAGAAGGAAGGTGATAATCCTACTCATGTATAGGTCAGTGATCAGGCCGCACCTAGAGTACTGCATGCATTACTGGTGTTTGTTTCTGAAGAGGGTTGTCAGATTGTTAGAGGGAGTGCAGCGTACATCGGCAAAGATCATCCAGGGATTGGAGGACAAGACTGAAGTGGGAAGGCCTGAGTGAGCTAAACATGTACACCTTAGCTGAGAAGAGGGATGGGGGGACATGATTGAGACCTTTAAGAATTTGGAAAGGGATAAACAAGACTCAAACAGGGGTGAGCTTCCAGCTAAGAAAAGGGAGTGACACGAGAGGGCGCAGTCTCACATCAGAGTGGGCAAGATTCAAGAGTGAAGTAAGGATACAGTTCTTCATAGAAAGGGTGTCGGACAGGTGGAACACTCTACCAGAGGAGGCGGTGGCCTGTAAGACGGTGGCCAATTTCAAGAGGTGACGGGACAGGGTGAGGGGGGGATTAATGTAAAGAAGTGATTGGCAGGAGGGGCAGAGGCGAGTTGATGGGCTAGCTGCATAATTGAGTAGACTTGACAGACTGTGTGGTCTATTTCTGCTTGCATTTTCGTATGTTCATACGCTTTTATCGATATACATTGACCAACAACTATGCCCTCCAGGACACTTGGACAGTCAAACAGTAAACCAACTAAAACACAAGAAAAAGATTTGTTCATATCCCCACTAGGGCTGGACTTAGTATTGTTAAGAACAGAGTTATATATGAAGACTTCTAATAGTAATGTCTTGCTTGAATCCTGCAGAACTACAGTACTGGTCTACTACCTTACCTATATTCAGCATACCCTGGCAGGAGGACAGTCCTCAGCACTCTTCTTGCAGTCTTTGTCCATGCCCTCATCCACAATTGAAGTTGTTGGGCTTACCCTTCTTCTGCATCTTGAATGATGTATACCCAGTATCCTCAGTCCTGCCTCAACAACTCCCCACCCATCACACCAAATACGTAATGTCACTATGCTGAATCCAGGTACCAGTTTACACACCACAGTGCCACTCCAACTAAATCATCAATGCCTGCTATTATACATGTTCAGGTAGTGATCAAGTTGATTGTAGCACCATATCTCAGATTTCTGAAGGATCGTGTCTCCTTCACCCGAGCTCTCTCCCATCCCCGACTATAGTTGTACCCTACAGGAATTGTCTCGTTAGTCTGCCTCTGTTATTTATTCTGCAGTACTGCTCCTCAAATAAAATAACAATGAGCTCACCACCACTTCCCATCATGAATATCGTAGGTACCATACCCTGGTTTTCAGATGTATGAAGAAAAAAAACATAAATGAATCTTTCTCGGAAGCTACAGTAGGCTGAATGCAGCCAGGCATAAGTATGACAATGTGGTTTCTTAATCTACATTGTAGAATAGTGGGTCAGTCACCAGTTTCAAACACTGATAGAAGGGAACATAACATAATCAGAGGGGACTGAGGAGGAGACAATTCATGCAGGTTACAGCTTTATTCTTGTTTGAGGATACAGGAGGGTGGATGTATATTTTATCAAAGAAGGCATTATTAATAATCCACTTCCTACTTCTGTTGTTATCTGTGGCAATTCAAGCCATTAAAATATATATGTATATGACCCTATTAGGTGTATTGACTGAATCAATAATTTCATACCAGGTTGTCCATCTAGACCAGTTGTTAATGACGGCCCCCCGTCACTTCTATCACCGGCTTCCTCCACCTGTTGTACTTCAGACTCTGCTGTTGGAAAAAAAAATACAGATGTTTTCTGTCTCACTCATTCTCTCCCCCCCCCCCCCACAACCTGGGAGCAGGGAAACCAGGGTGCACAGTCTGAGGTTGCAAGGAGGCAGATTAAAGAGGGAAATGAGGAGGTACTATTTCACTTACTGACCCTGCCTCTAACCTTTGTTAAAATGTAATATGTGTGACTGATGTTCATACGTTAATATATGTTTGCAGTCTCACTGTTACTGTGAGTCTGACCTACTTTACTATTGGCTAGTTTAAAACTGTGGTGGTAGAATGAGACTGTGCAACGTCCCTGTGTTAAAATGTATACTAATTAGATATAAGGGAGATGTAACGTTAATGTGTAGAGGTTCAGTAAGCCTGTACCTGTGACCTCAGGAACCATTAGCTGGTGGTTGGGGGGGGTGCATTCACTTAATGTGAACAGTCAAGGTCCAGATCCTGTGTAAAAATGTATAATATTTTTGTATAAGGTAGGTGTAGCAGTCATGTGCACAGGTTAAGTATGCCTGACCCTGTAACCTCCGGAAGCATTACCTGGTGGTTGGTGGGGGCATTCACTTAATGCAACATTTTTTCTACTTCCTCTCTGCGTTCCCATGTTCCATACCACATGCATACCCCTACATTTTGTTTCTCACTGGAATCAGTGGACTTGTTCCCCCAGAGTGAGCACCACCTTCCTGCCCACGACAGCCTGTGCAATCCTGTGATGGAGCCATCCATGCCTCTCTGCCCCATATCCTCCTTGTCCCCTCATACATGTCCCATCTCCCAGTTCATATCTAAAGCACTGTAATCACTAATTGCCAGCATAAATATTCAGCAGCTATCTACAACTGCATCCGTCAGTTTTTCTGTAAGAGCTGTAGTGTAAAACTGTAGTACTGCCCCAAAACTCTTACATCAACCACAAGTCTAGCAGTAGTAAAGTGTAGTATAATATCTTACCAGTTTCCTTCTCTGGAGCCGATTGCAATGCAGATGATTTATCAATGACACCTCCTTCTGAGACCTCCTCACTGGCTCCTGCAGCACCTATACTCGCTGAGGTTGTGGTACTTTCTTGTTCATCATTTCACCTGTTGACAAAGAAAACATAATGGTTTTATCAGACAAACATATAAGGTATTTGTGAATCAATTTATTATCAAATACAAATATAATCCTAATGCCAGGTAAACTTGAAAAACAGGTACAAGGACAGGCATGACCATATTTGTAACTAAAAATTTCAACTAGAATCACAGACAGAACTATTTTACTAGTTTTGAATTTCTGATGTGGAATTGCCAATCCCAAGTCATGTGACCCCCAGTTTAGACCAATCATGTTGCTTATTTGATTCACACTGTTTTATAATACTCATTATGAACTGGTAATCGTAAATACACCAGTCTGATTGGCCGAAAGCTCTTTGAAGCCGTGATGATATCGAGCTACATTATCATGGCTTCAAAAAAGCTTCAATGCCACCAGCCTCCTTACTAAGCCATATTAACAAACTCCTCTGACCCTAAACACTCGCCACATCGCTCGCCTGTAGATTTTTCAAACCGGGTAGCAATGGTGAACATCCGGTTTATGCAGGAGCACGTAGGTAATTACTCGAAAGCCTCACAAAATGTCCAGCTATTTTAAAACTAAGCCTTATCTGAACTCTAATTCAATTCCTTACACAGCCCATCGAACATGTTTCTCACCCGCCAGCACGCACTCGTTTCAAAATGGCAGCGGCAGCGCTTGCTACACTTACTGAACTCGTCCTCACTCCCATTGCTTCCAAATCCTCAGTTATCGATCAGCTGCTTAATTTTTCTTTCATTTACTAAACCTCACCATGTCTGAGTCCATGGCTCAGTACCGCATTTATCGGGAGACCGGGGACCACGGACGACACACAGAGACTGCAAATACCGAGGCAGAGTAGCAGCTTCACACACTAACAGAGCTCAGTCACCATGTAGCAGCAGCACCATCTGCTGGAGAAAGTAGAAACTGTGCACTTTTAATTAAAAGGTATACTTCCACATCACAAATACAATAAAAAAAGTATTTAAGCACATTTTTTTTTTTTAATAATGAACTGAAACTTTAAGCCAGTTCATAATAGCAATAAGTCCTCCAGGGTGTGGTGGTATATCGTGGGATCTCGGACTGTTGGACGGACTCGGCCTGCGGCCTCATGCCCAACCACCTGAGGCGTGACGATATCCCACGATATACCACACCCTTTCGTGCCTTATTGCTTAATTATACAATGGTATGTGAAAATCCTGTAACCTCACTGGTCAAAACATGTCACATGACCGTGGGTAAATCCTGCATAACCCATGGCTGAGGAATGGCATTTATAAAAAAACATAATTAAACACATTTTAATTTTATTTTACACATGGGTCCATTGTATAATTGCAATAAGGCACTCCAGTGTGTGAGTTATTGGGTGATTTAATCACTTCTTGTGTGGTTAAGTCACTTAGCTGCACCTTGTGACACTGTGACACAACACGCAATGAGTGGGTAAATCCCCAATAACCCACACCATGTTATGCCGTGTTGCTTCAGTAATGTGCTAACACAACTTGCATTGTTCCGATATGATCAAGCAGGTTGCATGCACAAACCAGCATTACAAGCAATATAAACTAGTAAGAACCGATGACATTAGTGCTAAAACTCACTGCTCTCACTGTTTTTTTGAGTGCGATGACACCTTTACCTCTGCACTTCTGAGATGGTCACCACATCCCCAAGGTTCTCCACAATATGACTGTCCCTCTGCTGGATGTCCCATCTGTGTTTCAGTTGTTTCGTTGTTCTCTCATGGTGTTTGCCATCCCTGGACACCTTTGCTTGTATCTCCCTCCAAATGGCATCATGTTTAACCAGAGGAAGTCTTTTGGGGCCAAACAAGTCTGTTGCCCACTTTGTGACCTCAACAATTAAAACTGAGGTCTCCTCTGGGGAGAAGGGTGCATCAACCATCTTGGGCATTGCCGTGGAAGCTTGTGGCATGTCACTATCTTCCTGTGGTGTGCCACCTATGCCACTAGAGGTGGAGGCTTGCTGTTTATCAACAGTTGCTGCACTTTTCATCTTAACTGCAGTGAGCTGATCTAATAAACCCAAAAAGTGTGAATCACCAAATTCAGAAAAATGACAAAGTCAAAGAGCTGAGCAAAACCTTTAACTAACTCTGCAAAAACTGCAACACACTGTTAGGCCAGGCAGGCAGCTTTTAGAGCCATGGAAAATACTCTCACAGATACACCAAAAGCTGCGCTGCTACAGGCTGCAACACTACTAAAGCGTATAGACATTCTCAGAAAAACTTTCTGGAATTTTCTATACGTGTCATCTAATGTAAGAACTTATAATCAGGGGACTATGTTTCCACTGAATATTATTCCGCCAGACAAGCGTATGGGAAGTTTTAAAAAATAACTTTCTGTACCAATATCGAACTTACAAGCACATGTGTGGTCATATTACAGATACTTGCAAGTCTGTCTGATGATTACCATTCAAAATAACCTCTTACATTCTGAGAAAATTGCATGTAAGAACTGCAGAACAATATTCTGCAGAAAAAAGATTTCTTCCATGGAGTATTATTCTGCCTATGGTACTTCAGTTGGTGGATCTCATTTACAATGAGGTCCTGGGTAAGAGGGAGTAAATAATAATAAGAAGAAGAATCAAAAATGAGCAGTAAGGCATGACAAGTGGTTATGCTGATGGTCTGTTAATCACCCTCTAGGGGTATAATGTTGCATGAGGCATTGCAGAGTGCCACATGTCCATAGAGGGTGATTTACTGACCATTGACATAACCGGTGGGAGTGCATTATTGCTATTATAATTCAGACACATTTAAACTGTGTTAAACATTGTTCAGTATATGACTAGGCTCTACAAGTATGTTAATAAAAGATTTACATAAGGCTGTCAGAATGTTTCCAGCGAATCAGAGCAGTCTGTTTCTCATACCCTTTTTATAATACAGGATATGGAAGGTACATGAGTCTGATAAATAATAGTATTGCTTATAATGAAAATGGGTAGACAGAATGAAGAATTCTGATTGGCTGACCGCTTCTTTCAGCTGTGCCGTTTTCACAGCGCAACGGCAGAGCTGAAAGCAATATGTTTACTTATGTTATAATTTTTTTTGATGATCACTGAATCACTTGTTTCTACAAAGCAATTTCACAATTAATGTTTCACCATTTTTCTCTTCACAGGTCTCAGTCTCCTTGGATAGCCTTATACTCACATGGGTTCATGTCCATCTATTGTTGCTGACAATTTGCACATACTTATGCATTAAGGTAAGTATTTCTGAAACATACATACTGATAGTGATCCTGATGCTATGCTGCTGCTGCTTTAGGCCTGTCCTCGTGTGTTTCTCCCACTTCTGCCATCTCGTATGTCTGGTGATGAACCTTAGCTGACTGAACTGATAGTGGCCCCGATATGCTGCTGCTGATGCTTTAGGCCTGTCAGCATGTGCTTCTCCCACTCCTGTCATCTCATATGTCTGGTGATGATCTTCAGTTGACTGAACTGATAATGGTCCTGGTATGATGCTGCTTTAGTCCTGTACTCATGTGCTTCTCCCACTCCTGCCATCTCATATGTCTGGTGCCCATTTTATAAGTGCAGTAACCCACTCCAGACAGTAGGCATATCAGGGCATTACTGCACTTCCTGCCTGGTTGAAGTCACTCAGGCAAGCCCTCATGCCTCACAATTCACCTAGGGCATGCATTAATGCCCGGATACACCCATGATCTGCCGTGGGTTATATCATACATAGAAATTATGCATTTGGTATAAATAATTCTTGCTCATAATTTGTCAACAACAGTTTCATATTGTGCCTTTATTACAACACAATGTCCAAGCTGAAAGTAATATGATTACAAAGTAAAAAAATATACTGTCATGATAATGACCCATTTAATAATCTCAATAAGGCACTTCATGTTGTATTACATGGTTGGGTAATGGACTAATGCTCCTTCTCTGATGGTTGAAGCACTCAGCTATTCCTCAGTCTTCAATCCACCAAAGGTGGGCCACTAGCCCTTCATAATACACCACGTTGAGCGCATAAGGATTCTTTGCTTAATTAAAGTGTTCAACCATATGCAGGGTATAACACTAAATGATATCTCATTTTCTTTCACAGGTCTTTTTTTATGTTTGCTTGCGCACATGTGCAAGAAACATTATTGTGCCAGCTTAGGAGAGAAGCGGGTTGTGGAGGTGTGGCACTGTGGCAGCCAATGGCAGCACCGCATTTGGGGGCTTGTCACTGGTGGACCACTGCAGGCACACTGTGCTGATGATATTGGTTTCCAAAAGTGCCACCAAGTTGAAACGATTTTGCCACAGCAATAAGGGGCTGCCTTGTCATTGCAGCATCAGCCGTTCTGCTGCAATGAGGGAGTGACCCATCATTGCAGGGCGGTACCTTGCCTGGTGTAATATTCCCCTAAACATGGCGGCGGCTTATGCCGCTTCCTCACAGCCCCATGAAAGCCGACTGACTGGGGTGCCCAATCCCCTGTCAGCATGCCCCTGACCCAGTTAAGTTGCCGACAGGGAAGTCCACTCCCCGTCAGCATTAAAGTAACCCCCTCCCCTATTTGTTATGTGCCGAGGGGGTGCCTAATCCCCCTAGGCATCATGCCTCCCCAAACAGTCAATCTTTGCTGATGGGGGGGCACTATCCCCATCAGCTTATGTCCCCCCACCCAAAAAAAGGCAGGTGGCACACTGGCAGCCCAACCCAGTGTGCTGAAAGAAAAAAAAAAAACTTCTTGCAACACTTTGTTGTTTATTTCTTCCTGAAAGAAAGGAAACAGTCCCATACCGGTCGGGTCCCCTCCCCAACCCACTCCCACCCACTGTGCGCCCCCCTCACCCCATACTTACCTCCGGAGCCTGTTGTGATGATCTTCGACGGACAAGGAATATGTCTGCACTCTTCAAAGCTGACCTCGAACTGAAGAAATGCCGGTAAGCTGTATAATGGCAAAAATAAGTTTTTTTTCAAATTTGGTGCATATCTCAGGCATTTCTGAGAATTTTAGCACCAAATTTTAAATATGGGGTTATAGGGACCCCTCCTCATGAATTCAGCCACTGTCATGGTGGTATTCGGTCCCAAAAGGTGATTTCATGGTCACTGTGCAGAATCACCTTTCGGGACCGATTAATGAAATGACAGTGCCTGTATTCATGAGGTGGGCTCTCAAAAAGCCTATGTTGCAAATGTGGTGAAAAAATCCAGAAAATGACTGTTTTACGAGCATGCATTGTGCAGTTTCCATGCACGCTCATAACTTCACAAATTTGTAATATTATCACTCCAGATTTTCAACACTGGTATTTTTCCACACCTCCTTATGAACAGTAGAGCTGTCATTTTTCACATCCTGACCGAAATGTGTTTTCGCACTTCCGGCGCAGAATAGCATGGTCGCTGTGGGAAATCAGTGTTCGGGGCACATTAAGAAAATCACAGTGACACTGTTCATGAGCAGAGGTCACAAAATGCCTACGTTGGAAATTTGTTGATGAAAGTCCATAAAATGACTGTGTTATGTGCATGTGTTGTGCAGTTTCCACTTTTGCTCGGAAGTGTGAGCATTTTTAATATTCCCACTACAGATTTTCAACATTGCCATCTCTTCACTCCTCCCTATAGATGGTACAGCTGTCATTCTTCACATCCTGCCCGATCTGTGTTTTTATACATTTGGTGCAGAATGGCACGGTCGCTGTTGGAACTCAAAGTTTGAACACATTAACAAAATCACACTGCCTCTCTTCATCAGAAGAGGTCCCAAATGCTTTCATGAGGTGGGGTCACAAAAAGGCCATGCTGCAAATTTGTAGTGTAAATACCAACAAATGCCAGGGGCATTAGGATTTCTAACCATAACATCCCATCCTGTACAGACTGACAGGCATTGGGGTATGCCTTTGGATTGCTGACTGCAATGCTCATGCCTTCCCACCTCTACCCCCAAGCCAGTGTCATGTGTCATGTATCATGAGGCACAGCTGGGTGACTTAATCACACAGAAGTGGGTTAATCAATTAATAACCCACACCCTGGAGTGCCTAATGCAATTATACAATGGATCCATGTGTAAAATAAATTTAAAATGTGTTTAATTATGTTTTTTATAAATGCCATTCTTCAGCTGTGGATTATTGCAGGATATACCATGGTCATGTGATGTGTTTTGACAAATGAGGTTACAGGATTTTCACTCTCCATTGTATAAAATCACAGTCATGCTGTCCAGGATGTCAGTTGAGTGATTGACCCACTTCTTGTGTGGTTAAGTTACTCGGCTGTGCCTCGTGACACATGACACCACACAGTGCATGGGTAAATCCACAATAATCAATACCCTGTTGTGCCTTATTGCTTAAACATACTGCTTATGTGTGGTATGATATTACACCAGTGTGGGCTAATTTCACACAATCACACAAAGGTTTGCTGTACACCTCCTACCAACACCACCCCACCCACAAACACAGGAATATAGCAGTACATGGGACAATTGATCCACCTCTAGGTACTGCTACCTTTGCACCTGTAGGTTGGTTTATGCTGCTGATACATTGCTAATGCTTCTACAGGCAGAAATAACAATGTGAACCAGTCAGGTAATATTATATCATATGCAGATTACATCATACCAGGTTTTTCCTGCTGAGAAGATGCTGTTGCTTGGTTGTCACCACCCACACTCGATGCCTCCACATGGGCCTCTCCATCTCTGTTAGCACTCTTTTCGGGTGTAGACTTTATGTTTTCCACCCTCTCGTCTTCAGAAGCTGCCGTTGGTAAGAAAAAAAAAGAACACTTTGATCAATCCACAGTAATAACTTCTTGCTGATTCAAAGTATTATACAATATGAAATCTGTGCAATAACAGCATATGCTGACACAATATTATAAAGTTAGTAACATATTTCTCATTCAAGGAAGGGTAGCTTACTTTACAAATAATAAGGCAGAAGAAGAATTTTGCAATGGAAATAAACAGTAACATTACTAAACTGTAGGTCGCTGACCTACTCTATTAAAGTCTAACTGTAAACGAGTGATAAGATACAAAACAATGCTTTAAACATTTTTTTAACATTACACTGGTAAACAAGCAGTAATGCAATACCAAGAGTTACATTAATCATAGAAGCTCAGGAAGCATGCACATACCTGCATTGCAAGTACATAAATATAAACCAGCAAGAACAGAAGATATCCTTGTTAACACTCCCCACTCTCAACGCTTTTACACTGCCTTTTTTTCTTTCGCACTTCCGGGAGGGTCACAACACCACCAAGATTCTCCACTATGTGCTGGTCTCTGTGCTGTAAGTCATCCCAGTGATGCTTCAGCTACTTCACTGTGCTAGCAGGGCGTTCAACATCCCCATTCACCTTGGCCAATATGTCTTCTCAGATTTCTTCCCTTTTAAGAAGGGAAAGTCTCTTGGGGCCAAAAAGATCAGTGGCCTTTATGGAGACCTCAATAACCAGAATGGAGGTCTCCTCAGCAGAAAAGGGTGGAGCATATGGCCTAGAGTCAGTTTTTGATGTACTACCACCAGTACCCTCATCCTGGGCTGCACTGCCAGTGCACATAGCCTTGTCACTAGTTGATGCAGGAGCAGTATCCATTATTTAGAAAAGAAAAGAACTTACACAAAAAAACAATATTTTTAAGTCAAGAACTTGCCAGAAACTTGTACCAAGCAAAAGTGATGATTCAAGGAATAAAAGTACTTGAAAGCAATGAAAATTCCACTGATATATGTGACAGCAAGGAATATCTGCGGAATAAGATTCCGGCAATTTTTTGAAACGTCATCATGTGTGCCACGGATCATTATTCCGTGGACAGTAAAATTGATGGATTGCATTTCTGCGGAATAGTATTCCACAGACGGAAGTAAAAAAATATGAATCTTCTGGGTATCCATATAAGATAAAAGAAGGTGTGTGGTCATGACAGCAATGCATGCAATAATGTTTGGTGATTATTATTTAAAATCACTTATTCATTTGTTCGAAAATTGCATGTTGTGCCTGCAGAATTTATTGTTGAGGAACAGTCTGGCTTCCACATAATAGTTTCCCGCTGATGGTAATTCAGTTGGTTTGGTTCTCATTTACAGTGAGATCCTAGTTATGGAACAGTAAAAAATAATAATTATAATATAGGATCGAGAATATACATTAAAAATATGGTATTACTGTTTATTGATGTAATGGGTAGACAGAATACTGAATTCTGGTTTGGCGACATCTGCTTTATTTGCTGGGACATAATAACAACCCAATGACCAAGCTGAAAGTAATCTGTTTTAAACATGCATACCAATTGTGCATATTTAATTAGCATATGATGGTACATACTCAAATTTAGGAAAGTGGAACAAGGAGTACCTCAGGGGTCGATACTCTGACCATTATTGTTCACGTTGTTCATTGATTTTATTCCCTCTAAATTGTTAAATTCTATGTATTTCCCTTCACCGGTCTTATTCTCCTTGGATTTCATCACACACGAATGGATACATGTCCATGTATTGTGGATGTAACTTTGTCTTCTTCACACATAGTTATGGATTAAGGTAAATATTTTATAATTATACAGTTTGTTTATGTAAGGTTAAATTAACAACCTTGTCAATCGAATTAAATTCCTGACATAAGCTGCATTTACTGCTATGACAATGTGATTTACAATTTATATTTTCTCATTCTTTTATTCACAGATCAGTGTCTACCTGGTGTTATTCTCATCTTCTTCTCCTGCTGCTTTAGGCCTGTCCACATGTGCTTCTCTCAATCCTGCCATTTTAGTTGTTTGGTGATGAACCTTAGCAGACTGAACTGATAGTGGCCATGACAGGCAGGTGCTGCTGCTGCTCCTTTAGGCCCATCCTCATGTGCTTCTACCACTCCTGTCATCTCAGATGCCTGGAGATGAACCTTAGCTGACTGAACTTACAGTGACCAGGAAATGCTGTTGCTGCTACTTTAGGCTGCTGCTTAGGCTCTTCCTCATGTGCTTCTCCTACTCCTGCCATTTCATATGCTTGGTGATGAGCCTAAGCTGTCTGAACTGATAGTGGCCCTGATATGCTGCTGCTGCTTTAAGCCTGTCCGCATGTGCTTCTCCCACTCCTACCGTATCAGATGCCTGGCAATGAACCTTAGCAGGCTGAACTGATAGTGGCCCTGATATGCTGCTGCTGCTTTAAGCCTGTCTGCATGTGCTTCTCCCACTTCTACCATCTCAGATGCCTGGTAATGAACCTTGTCTGACTGAACTGACAGTGGCATTAATATGCTGCTGCTGCTTTAGACCCATCCTAATGTGCTTCTCCCAATCCTGCCATCTTAGATGCTGGGTGATGAAAACTAATTTGACTGACCTGATAGTGGCCCTGCTGATGCTGCTGCTTTATGCCCATCCACATGTGCTTCTCCCACTCCTGCAATCTCATATGCCTTGTGATGATACCAAAGTTGACTGAACTGAGAGTGGCCCTGATGCTGCTGCTGCTGCAAGCCCATCCGCATGTGCTTCACTCACTCCTGCCATCTCATATGCCTAGTGATAAACCCAAGCTGACTGAACTGATAGTGGCCCTGACAATATGCTGCAACTGCTGCTTTAGGAAAAAGATAAACACACTGGGCAAGAGGAACTAGTAATGTGTAATGTCTCACTCTATCAGCTGCTCAGACTGCTGAGAAAACCCTACCCAATTTCAAGAACTGGATCTGCGGAATAACATTACACTGACACAATTATAATTCCACTGATATGGATATGTGTGATGAATATCCAAGGAAAAATAATCCAACAGCTATTTTAAACAGCATCAATGCAGGGAGGAATAGTATTCTGCAGAATAAAACATTGGCGGAACAGGAATAGTATTCCATAGAATAAAACATTGGCAGAATGGTATTCCACTGATCAACACTATCATTAAATTAAAGGACACTATTATGATACATTGCTCAGTGTAAGTACAAGTATCCAGTCTGACAGGAATCAAGTTGATGAAATTTCATTTAAATTCATCAGTTTGATTCTATGGAAATTGAATTTTAATCTTGTGGAAGTATGTTCCATGGAAAATTATGAACATCCACGAAGTATACTTCCACATTTAAAATACAGGTGGAATTCTGCTGGAACATGAGGTTTTCCGCATGGAAAATTCCACCAGTGGAATGCGCATTCTGCACAGCACTAGATGAGAGTTTAGGCTTGATATAATACAAAACTGCTGAGTGTACTAGGCTGTTTTCAGTTCACTAATTTGCATGACAATGTCAAGCAATGCAAATTTTTCAAAAATAAAAGATATTTGATTAAAAAATATTCTCAGAGTTGAAAACAGCCAAGTTAGAAAAATGGTCAGCTATACAGAGATGTGATACAATATATATAAAAATGGACAAGTGCCAAGTTAGATGAATACACATTCATCTAAATGTGCTATGTCTTAACAACAGGAACAAAACAAATAGTTAAAAAAGAATAATTGAATGCACATTGAGTGCTGCCCCTTCTCATACTCCAAAGCCAGTGTCCACTTCTTCTGCACGAGTGAGAGATATGACTAAGTATAGCCTTTCAGTTCTAAAAAAAAAATTCAAGTTACAAAGGAAACATTTAATCAGTCATTTGTTACTTGTTTCCCAAAGAATTTCTGAAAACTGTGGAATTGCCACAAGCCTCTGGTGTGTCAATTATAAATATCAGGTATAAATTTACCTGGCTCATACCATCGGATATAGATAGATAGACAGACAGATAGATAGTTGTCTAATCAGAATACTAATTCTGAACCATGTGTGTGCCTATGATTAAAACCAGTTATCCAGGAAAATGTGTGTAGTAAAGGTTTTGCACTTCTAGTTTGAGAAAACCTTGGTATTATTTGCAGTTGAGCATAAGGGAAAAAAACGCCTGGTGCAACTATCCTGTCTTGTATGCAGGCCAATACAAGGAGTGCACCCAGCCAAATGGGTGAACTCAGAGGCCTAATGTGTGTTGTAGGACAGGAATTATTGAATCTCATTGAGAGTTGGTGGGGGAAGGGAAGAAATTGACTAGGACAATAGGATACATGGATAAAAACTATTCTGAAAGACAGACATGACAGGAAGGTGTGGCATGGGAGTTTTTGATGTAAAGGCATAAGTCACTGTGGAGAACAAGAAGGACATGGGGAGCAATACAGTCAAAAACCCCATCAGGTCAAGCTAGGAGAAAAAGAGGACCAAAGAATCATCATTCTGGAGGTGTATTACTGGCCCCCACACAGCACAGCAGTGCATGATGACCAGCTGATTGGGGAAATTATGAAATCAGCCAGATTGGGTGTACTGTAGTACTGTATTAATTCACTGAAGACTTCAATCTTCTAGGCATAGACTGGCATTTTGAGCAGCCTAATGTCAATAACATTTTATGAGGCACTGATCAAAACTTAATAACGTCTTCCTACTTACAGAGAAAAAATATCCAGACCTCAGCCAACTGAACCAGAAACATAAGAAAGGCAGACTTTGTCTGAATTCATTGCACTACATGTTAAGAGATATGATTTGCAACCCAGGGCTATCAGGAGTGGAGCCTTGCAGTGTGGATGAAAGAGGGTCGATGAGGATATTATCCTCCTGGGATGAAGGAGGAGATGTGCACTGCTTGAAGAGCAACACCTGGAGAAGTGTGGGGCCACTGCTAGCATAGGTGATCACATGTCAGTTAGCCCCATCCCTTGGGTATCGACATGGTGCACAATCCAGGCAGTGAGGCAGGAATGGGAGGAGATAATGGAGGGAAATGTCCTGACAAGGCAGTCTGGTGAGAGGGCCTTCCTATGTGCTCCCCCATGTTTCCTGACCTTTATTGGCAGCATGTCTGCTACCCCACACCTGGTGCCTGGTACTGGGTTCTGGGGCACGCTTCTCCTTCTAGTCCTATTCCTAACAGGGAATGGGCCCCGAAGATTGATAGAACTGACTAAGGCACCCGAGAGAACATGCTATTAACTGATTGTGGATGGTGCAGACAAGAATGAGTCTGATAGACAAAGGAGTTGCACAATATGGGGCTTGAAGTGTGAGGCTCCTGTGCACAATGAAAGTGTCAGAAATAATGAAAGACAGACTTTGCCATGATTATGGACCTGGAATACAAGCATTTGGAGTGTCTGAATAAGTCTGTTAATGCAAAGCTTATTTGTTGTTCATTGAACAGTTCCACAATCTTGAAAGCAATAAAGGGAAAAAGGCTAGAGAGGAGTGCAGATCAGCACTGAGGGACTGCAAAACTAGAACTGACAACCAAGACAGCAGCAGGAGTTGCAGACAGTACCAAAGCCTCTTACAGTACCTGAATAAAAGGTGAAAAATTAAGGAGGGGATTGGGCCTTTGAATATATGGGTTGTATCTAGGGGCATGTTGTCACACTTGTCCCTGCTGGGGGGGTCTGCTATCAAATCTCACATCTCACCTTACTGTCGCCCCATCCCTCCTCTTTGGATTTGAAACCATTGTTTATCCTATCCCAGCCCAGTATGAATGCTGACACCATCTTGGCCCCCACCACCTCTGCTAGCAGCCTATTCCAAGGCCCCACCACTCTTTCTGAGAAATAATGTTTCCTGAGTTCCTTTTTGGAGCTCCACCCCCCAGCTTTAGGGTTGCCACCTTTGAATGAGGCAAAAACCGGATCCTAAGCTCCATCCCAGCCCCACCCCTTTTCATGACTCATCATGCACTGTTCCTCCAATAAAAGACAACACTTAAAGCAGCAGTGAAATGAAAATTTTAAGATACTGTACTGTGCCTGTTAAAGTTACTTTTCTAGGTTCTTCCTAATTATTTATTTATGTATTTATTTATTTATTGACATTGGTTTACCAGATAAACACACAGAGATAAAAGAAATCTAATTTACATCTATGATCTGGGGGAGACAAGGGAAATACTGTAAATAGCAAACAACAGTATACATACGTTATATCTTTTTCTGCCTCCATTTCCTGTTCTTGCCCACAGTACTATTTCAAAGCCAAAGAAGTGACCATACTTTTTTCTTGTGGGAAAAATAATTTAAAACATTTAAAAATGCCTAAATTCTGTTAGAGATGAAAATGTTTACCAGCAAATGAAAACGGAGGACAACTGGCTCTGTTACTGTTACAAAAGGTGGGGGCAGCTGTGCTGCTATGCCACTTTAAGATGCAGTGGAAAGATTAGGTTAAGTAAGTGCTAATGGTGTTAATGGCCATACTTTACACCTCCCAGGGTGACTGCATTCACAAACAAAAGGCTACACTGACAACAGAACTTGTCTGTAGCCTGAACATGTAGCTGAAACAATGAGTGATATGACAAAATTTGTTTCAAAAGTATGTGAGCACTCAAAATCCTGACCAGCATAGAGCAAAACCAGATTACCTGATAGGGACCCTGAAAACCTGATCACCAGGTAAAAAACCTGACAGCTGGCAACCCTACCCAGCTTCCATTTGGGCCCTATAGTATTTGAGCTGGAAACCTTCTTGAACAGCTCAAGTTAGGATAGGGTACCCTGTTTATTCCCTTCAGGAACTTGAAGGTTTCTGTCATGTCCCCCCCCTCTCCCTCCTAGTTTCCAGGCTGAACATGTTTGATGTCTCCATGCACCACTCATATGAAAGCTATTGCAAACCCTGAATCATTTTTGTCGCCCTTCTCTGAATAGCCTTCAGTCTGTTTATGTCCTTTTTTACATGTGGACTCCAAAACTGGGCACAGTACTACAGATGGGGCCTCACAAGGGATCTATATAGTGGCAGTATCACCTCCCTTCTCCTGCTGTCACATCCTCTCCCACTGCACCCCAGCATTTTGTTGGGTTTGCTGTAAGTTGTGGTGCTGTGCCTTGCCTGTTTCAGGGTGTCACAGATGATAATACCTAGGTCCCTCTCCTCCTAAGAAGCACTGATTCTGACCCCAGTGAGCCAATATGCTGTCTTTGGGTTCTTCTTACCTAGGTGCATCACCTTGCACTTCTTGGTATTAAATTCTAGCTGCTGAGGTTCTCCTGGGAGAGAATGCCTGAGCTTAGAGTGCCACCTATGACACCAGATTGGAACATTGGACCAGATAGTCACTCCATTATCATATAGAGCACAATTAGTCCAGCTCTGGAATGATGCCTCACTTACACCATACAACTTTGGTCACTTAAAACATGACTAATGTGAACACTTTGTATCTCACCCCACCTGATGTGGATGTGGCTGATCCAGACCCTGGCCATACACACAAGTGCAATGACGAATACCCATGCATAACCCTATATGTACCATCAATGTACCAACAAGTTAACTGATCCCCACTGAGGTGTACTCTGTGTTCTTCTTTACCTAGGTTATCTGCTTTTCCCCAGCAGTGTATTCCTGTATTTCTTTCTGCTGGTGGAACTGGGAATGGGTCTGTGAGAGCCATGGGTGACCTCTGTTGAAAGGCAGCACACCACTTCTCTGAGATCCATTTTTAGGTGCGTCTAGGGTAAAAATCACACTTTTTGTGTAACCCACACTTTAAAGAAATACAAACATTTAACCACTATATCAAGGTCGCTATATTATATCCCCATTACCAAGACACATCTGGTACATTCATTTACATAGAAGACAGAAGTATACTGTAGATGAGTAATCCTATAAAGAGAGGATTACACATTTGTTTTTCACATGTATGGCCCCACAAAAGGCCAGAGCTGCTGTATAAGCACAGAAGAAAAACAGTCATTACTGGCATACCCATTGACATGCCAGCTAGAGAAGGAGAAAGGATGGTGCCTATGTATCATAAGGTGTTAATGATGGATGTAATTGTGGTTACTCAGCCTCGTTCTTTAGTCAACATAGACAGGGACCCTGGTTTTCCATTTTTACAGGTAACACCGGTAACAATCACGGAATCCTGCTTGGTTTGCAGATTTTGAATTCTTGTACCGGTGCCTCACAGAAATTGCATGTCACTGCACAGAATCTCTAAGATTTCAGCATCTTTTAAAAATGTTTTTATTTTCTCTTTCTAGGTCCCCTTCTCACAGCATCAGTCTCCACTTTTCAGAGATCCCTAGGCTGGGTATCCCCTAGCTTCACCCCCAGGTAATGCTCAGGAGCTCTGTGGGCCTGCCCTATCCTGCCTTGATTGTACCCCGGTGTAGAAGGAGGATGCCTCCTTACTCTCTTAGTGTGTGTTGGGCAGCTCAGTGGGTCCCTCATGGAGCCTGGTTATGAAGTCTGGGGCACCTGGGTCCCTTCTGCCAGTGGCCGATGTGGGGTGATTGTTCCTGGTTTTCTGGTCTCTGTCCCTGAGGGCACCGGCACTAGAGGAGATCCATGGAGGCAGGTCACATAGAGACATGCCACTGCTCCAGATCCTGGCTAGCATCCTCCCCTCCTGATCACTCTGCAGCACCATTGCACCACCACCACACATGGTCACACAGGTGGTGGTAAAGCAGCAGGACCTGCAGCCCACCCTCCCCAGAGGAAGAGAGCAGTCCTCCAGGTGCTCGATCCTACTCTCCTGGTCAGACCTCCAGCAACCCGAGTTCGCTTCTGACCCTGGGTCGCTGGCATTGCAAGCAATAGTGCTACTGCAGCAGGCTGACCCAGATTTCAGCATCTTAAAATGAATGCTGCTGTGCTTTGCATTCTTTCTGCTTTGCTGCATATAGAGTCAGTAAGAAAATCACCCGTACTGCTTTGTTGTAATCAGCCATTTAGTTTAAGCACCCATGCCTAGTGGTTAGAGTAACAAACAATGATTGAATTGGGTACATCCAGCAGACTTGGGTTTCATTCCCACAACCTCCACTTGCATCTGTGGCTCAAGCAAGTCTTAACTCCTCAGTGCTTCTAGGTTACTCCTGAAAACAGACAGTTCTGCCTAGTGGGCCTTACCTGATTTACGAAGAATATAAAAAAAATACTAGTATATTTTTATTTAGTTGTTTAACCAGGAATAGCACACTAAGCTGAAAGCTTTTTTACAGGAGCGACCTGGGAGCACAGGGAAGTTAAGTGACTTGCTCAGGGTCACACAGTATGCAAGTGGAAACTGTGAGATTCAAACTCCGGTCTGGTCTGCTGGATGTCACCAGATTTTCAGCTCAGAGTCTTGAGCCACTGTGCTATACTGCCTCCATGTATATGTTTACTACGTCATAGAATAGTAATCAGGGTACCATATAATTTGCCTGAGTTTTACTTGGGCTACAATGATTTTGTTTCGATAAAGATAAATATTCAGATACATTTTCTGTGTTTTATAAGCTTGTTTTTAGATTTTAGTCAGGTTTTTTATTGTATTCTTTGCATATAAGCAGGGACCCTGGTGTTCTGCGGCGGAATTTTCTGATTTCTGCGTCAGAGCTCCTTGACTTCTGCGGCAGCATTTTCTGATTTCTGCGGCATGATTTATTCATTTCTCTGGCAGAATGCAGTCATGTCATTGGCTAAATATGATGTGATGTCATCGATGACATCATATGCTGAGCATAGAGGAGGGGCTTCAGGATAAACAAGGTGGGAAAGAAAGCCTGTCACTATGGAAAAACAGTATATTTATATGAAAATTCACCAAAAACAATGAATTATGTGGCACTATATATATTCTGCGGCATGATGCAAATTCTGTGCCAAATTCCACAACCGCAGAACTGCAGAATTCCAGGGGCCTTGCATATAAGCATCTAGGTTGTTTATTTTATTTTATTTATTTATTTATTTATTTAGTTGTTTAACCAGGAGTAGCACACTAAGCTGAAAGTTTTTTTTTACAGGAGTGTCCTGGGAGCACAGGGAAGTTAAGTGACTTGCTCAGGGTCACACAGTATGCAAGTGGAAGCCATGGGATTCAAACCCAGGTCTGGTCTGCTGGATGTCACTAGATTTGCAGCTCAGAGCCTTAAACCACTGTGTTTTATTGCTGTATATTGTAGGTTATAGATTGCTAAATGCAGGATCACTGTTACCAACTAGCTTATTCAAGTTTATAATCAGTAGGGCCATCCAAAATCCTCAGCTATTTGAATGAAAACTAGTCTGAATGAAAGTATGTTCACAAAGAAGAAACTGCCTTACTACTTATGAAAAGATTTCACAGTTAGCACCCCATTTAGGTGAATTGGATCATTTGCACCTTTTCTCCCACCTGCTGTTTCAGTCTCTGTGACAACAAAAAGTTTTCTGATAGACTGCTTCAACAAAAAGCAAATGTTAAATATTTAAGTGTATTTATGTTTGGCCAGTGGAATTTGAAAGCACAGTCAATCACATATAGAAGGTAAGACCCCATGGGCTGTATGATGCTGGTGGGCAGAGTAGTGCTCAATTCACATCTGAACAAAGACATGAAAACTGGGAGACACCTTTTTCATGGATACCAAGTAAAAAAAAAGGCATCCACATGTCTGGGAGATGCATGAATCCATTTGAAGGTCCTCCAATAATCACGTGTGGATTTTTTAGGAGAAGACACTTTATTTCAAAGAAGCAAATTCAAGTAGTTTTTTTTTTTTTTGCTCCTCCTACTCCCTGGCCATCCACTCCTTCATGCCTGCCAAGGCCCCCTACCACCGCTGCTGAGTCCTGACTGCCATCCACTGCCCCTTTCTGCTGTGCTACCAGGTAACCCAAAGTAACCCTTCATTGAGTGGGCCTTTACCCCTGTGGGAGGCTACCAGGGGAGAAGAATTGTCTCAAAGAGCTTCCTATGTATCCTGGGCATGGCAGGGGTCAGAACAGACACATATCTGGGGCTTCCGGCTTACAGATGGATGAACAGCCATCCTTTGGTTGGTCAGCGAGTGTTTTCTCATTTTCTTGGGAGTGTGACAGGCCACGTGATGTCAAGTCACAAGCCGATGTCTGTCACACTCCCTCCTGCAGTAAGGGCTGACATGCTGTAGTGCCTCTGGCCTCCATCAGGGGCCAGCAAATGCTGAGCCATGAACCCACCCTCCTTCCCAGGAGAAGGTGAATGGTCATTGGACACTCAAGCCTTCACCCACCAGCTGGCCCTCAGACATCCAAGTCTGTTCCCTAACCATGGTCAGCAGTGTCACAGGCAGAAATCCAATTCAGGCAGTAAAATTATAGATGGGAAAAAACAAAGGTAGTCCACCTTAGAGTTGACGGTTCAGATTAATTCACATCTGAGTTCTAACAAGCAGAGAGACCAAGTAATTTGTAACATGCGCTTGTGGTGTGTGGGTGTTGAAGAAAGTGGATCATAGTGCTGTCACTACTGCCATCACCCCAGAGGGATGTGGACTGCACTGTTACTACTCCCATCATACCAATGGGTTGGGGACTGCAGTGCTTGTGCCATCACCACTGGTGGATGGGGAATGTAGTACTGCTGCCATCCTACCTGAGGGATGGGGGCCATAGTGCTGATACTGCCATCACACCTGAGGAATGGTGAATGTAGTACTGCTACTATCACACCTAAGGGATGAGGGCCACAGTGCTGTTGCTTCTGTCACACCTGAGGGAGGGAGGTCGTAGTGCTGTTGCTGCTACCATCACTTCGGAGGGATGGGGGCTGTAGAGCTGTTGGTGCTGCCATTGCACCTGAGGGATGGGACCATAGTGCTGCTTCCATCACACCTTAGGGATGGAGGCTGTAGTGTTGCTGCTGCCATCATGTCTTGCACCTAAAATAACTGTAAATTAGCACAAGGATGGAAGGATGTGTAATAGTGGAGGTCAAAATTGCTAAAATGCATGTTAGCAGAGTTAAAAATTTCTAAATAAAGCACACAAAACCAAACACTGGTAAAACTGGATTTTGGCTTAGTAGACACTGGTGACAATACCATTTTTTACAATATGCAAAATGGAATATGCCCTTTCTCAGTCCCAGCAAACCAGTGTCCCTGAACATAGAACTGCTGTTAAAAATCCCCCAAAAGACATCAGCAGTTGACGAGTCACTCTAACAACAGCTGTCAAACTATGGCTTGATGAAAAAGATGAGTACGTCACTTTCTTCCACAGCAGTGCAAGAGATCCCAAAAAAACAAAATGGTGCAGGACTACCTGGATGGGAATCTCACTCTGGCAGGGCAAGAACCTTTTTTGCACTGATGCCATAAAAAGACCATCTGACACTCTGACAGAGATAGCCATTAAGTAACTCAGGTGTCTTCATGCAAGTATATACTCAAGATGGAACATTCAGTGCTGCAGACAATATAGTCAGCAACAAAAGACCCTACCTGTACACCAAAGACTGTAGAAATGTTCACTTTTTAGAAGTAAACCTGCCTATTTTTAACAAGACCTACTGTACTCTACTCTAAGAATAATGGATAAAAAATATCCAATACTATCATCACCAATAATGAGGAAGATGGTGAAGACTTCTGTGTCCATTAGCTAATGTATTCTACTGGTATCACAAGTCCAACTTTATTCTCCCACTGCTGTCTTCTTTTCTCTTAGCTGAGGTTGCTTCAGTTTTGTCCTCAATATCAAAGTTTTAAGTGTCTGCCATGCCTGACTGGGTGTTTGCTCTTCTTGTCTTACTGATCACTGCTCACTGCTCATTACAATTCTCCATCCAATCCTCAGTGTCTTATCAACATCTGTATGATTTGATAATCTGAAAAACACATGACTTTTTCATATGTCTGGCTTGCCTATTGCAGGCTATAGAAGCCCAAGTTTAACTCTTGGAGAGTGGTACAAATTGTATTTGACTGGAGGGACTACCATTTTGACTGGCTCTTTACACTACAACCAAGACTAGATTAATTAAGCTTTGTAATGAAGGACATTTTCTACAAAAATAGTAGTTGAGTAGTGAACAATCACATATGGTCTGCTTGTTTCAACCTAGTCCTCATCAGCTTTACAAACCTTCATATACATGTAACTTTTTGGTAATGCTGGAGAAGTACATTGTGTACTACACTTATTCTAGGCACAACATGAAGTTCATATCTTGCAGTGTTTGAATGGTGATACTTCTTGGAACCTGTACCCTTCACACACTGTTGGCTGCCAAACCACTGCGGTCAGATTTTTGTGCATACATACGCATTATACAAATGTGTAATTGAGAAGACCTGGCCAAGTATTCTGTATCCAGCACTTATCCTTGGTATAACATCATGCTTTGCCCACATTTCAGTGTCTAAAGTGACATAGTATTTGGAACCAGCCCTGCTAATCTGTGGGGTGTTATATTTATATTATTGTCATCTTTATTTTTATTTTGCCTATTGTACTATTTAAGTGCTATGAAACAATTGTGTGTGTGTGGAGGGGGTGGGGCAAGTTGGATGACTAGTCTTGCTTAAAACATTTTGTTTAATCACAGCACCTGCCAGGTTTGTCAGTGTTGATGACCATGTATAATCATTGTCATCAGTAGCCTTCATAGTTTGCAGTTGCACCATGATGTGATTTTGTGTGTGCATATGCCCTAGCAGAAATGAAATAATTTACCAGTTTGTTTTTAACAACAAAATAATGGTTTTATAAAGTCAAACCAGAGTAAACTAGCTCAACATTCAGTGAACATTGGAAGCCTTTATCGGGTGTAAAAGGCCATGTTTACAAGATCAAACATTAAAAGATTCCTGAAGCTCTAGTAGCACTATACTGTAGTGAAAAACAATGTTTTTGACATGATTAGCACTGCCTCCTCCTTGGTCTACACATATCCCAAACATTCTTCCTACTGCAGGACAACCTCCCCAACATCCTGGCTGAACTGAATACTAACACAAATGTATTATTCAGTGTCTTGGCCATCATCTCTTCTTCCCTTAATGGTCTTGCCATTCCAGTAGCTGAAATATAATCTACAGCCCCTGCATAAAAGTGAAACAAGACTGTCACAAAAGACAAACTGACTTACATCTTCATCACAGTGCTTTACATGTATCGCCACAGATGGAGCGGAAAAGTCTCACCCCTTTACTAAACCACTTTGGAGGACCATCTGTTACTTGATGAGATCATTGCACATGTACAGTATACAATTTTGCCATCAGCCCCAGCCAAATTCTAGCCAGATTGTTTAAAACATGCTTGATTATCAATGTGTGAAAACTGATAAGTAATTACATGCTGAAAGAGATCCAGGTAGCTGTTAGGAAGTAAACTGCTGTTTAATCATAGTACTGAGATTTAAAAGATACCTGATTATTCGGATTGCTATAGAACTCCTGCAATTTTGCCATAATCAAATACAAGTAATTTCCCAATGCAGTACTATGCTGAGTACAGTACAGTCTGATTTTGAAAACTTAGCAACATTTTATAATATTTATTGGATATATGACTTCTGGTGTCATTTGCTCATTCCCCATATTTTTGAGACTAGGAGATTTTTTTTCTTGAACTACATGCCGAGTACGTGAAGGGCTTTCTCCTTCGAGATGTGGATTTGGGCACAATTGAATGGGTACAGAAACTTGCCACTTGCTAACACAATATTCTCTGTTATTAGCAAACACTATATCCATGCACTAGAAAGAGGTTTGCATGTACATAGACAATGCAATGCTGGGGGAGGCTGCACAGTAATTTATATATGTGGCATGCAGATACAGACACTTCTCAGCACCCTGCAGCACAGTTACCATGCTAACAGTTATACCAATCACACTCACAAAAGGCATTATTTAATTTTGCATGCCCTACCTAACACTAGTAAAATGAGCCTAAAATGATGCTGAATACAGGGTGGACAGATCTGAGTACTGTGAGGTCATGTATAGGCCCTGTGAAGAGTTTAGCTTTTGACTTTGGGGCAATCAGCACTTGGGCTGCAGGAAACTGGCAGCTAGGTTCTGGGGGCTATTGGCACTTGTTCTTGGAGAAGGGGTGAGTGACATTGGCAATAGTGGTAAGGACATGAGCTATGGGATCAAGATGTAAACTGAGGATTTTATTCCCAGGTATGGGCAGGTTAGAGTAAAACTGACTCCATGCCTGTAGCCAATGGGTCAGTGTGGGTTTATGTTGGGTGCCTAGTGTGCCAACAACAAACAATCTGGCTCCAAAGACATTGAGAGCGGAGTCCCTCCAGGAGACAGATCACAAACCAATGTGGTGCAAAGGCACCAACATCCAAATCAGGGTAGCACCTCAGTTGCAAGAGGTGCATTACCTCTGCATTGTTGATCAAGACTTTCAACATTGCCCTCTTTAGCTCAAGCTGAAATGAATATGAGAAAAGTGGCTCACTTTGTGCTTTGTCCCAAATCTTTCAGCTTGTGGCCTCATATCACGTAATGATAAATAAATGCCATCAAGTTGTGTTATTATAAAGGTCTTTTTTCATTGAATTGACCAGTCATTCTTGAGCATGTCCCCTTAACAATATATTAATAACTAGATCCAGCTAAATAAGATGAGCAAGTTTAGCATCAGTATCCTAATTCTGAAGAGGAGTTGTCAGTTATTCATTACTGAATGTTCACAGTATATAACTTGAGTTTTAAGCACTTGATCTAAGAATCTAAATGCCTGCCCAGCATTGAATGAAATTAGCCTTTGTCTTTTAATTTAGCGAAATCCTTGTTTCCCCTGGAGCATACTGATTTTCAAAGGAAAACCATTTTAAAAATACAATACTAGTGGGTATTGTAAACAAGGGTGCAAGCTATAATTTTCAAAGCAGCTGCTAGATATTTATTTTACAATTTTCAGACCAAAACCATCAGGCAACACAGGAGTAACATGTTTAAAACTTCTGATTGCCACCAGTTTAAATGTTAGATGGTCCAGATTCAATGAAAAACAAATAATCATTTGTCATAAGTATGAACCAGATTTCACAATAAGAATGCAAAACAATTGAACTCGAATCTAACCATTCAGTCCTTTTTGCCATGAACAACTGTTTTCACTGTGTGTAAAATTCATTATACATTCCTTATGCTTAATGCATATGACTCACTTACATCATAAGCAAATGACGACTGTTTGCATGCCTTATTCAGGGGGTCAATACTTAATGCGACATTCGCCCACTAGTCGTAAAAACTAGAAGTATACATTTTTGGAGTGTTTAATTGTAAAGCTTGTTTATTGTATATTACTAGTCTGTAGAAGAATGAAACATAATTTGACAAAGACTTTTTCAATTATATACTCATTTCTTAATGTCCAAAGCAATGCCTGAAGACTGCTGTTATGAATAAACAGTTTTGCAATAATTGCTTTCACCTATTTGTGCCACTAATACAGTATATTTTCTTCCCATATTCCTTATTATGAATTGCATTTATAGTGTTTGGTGCCAAAAATAGAAAATGTTAAAAAGTTATTGTTAAATGAATTTACTGCTGTATATACTATAAATGTTTTTAATATCATGGTACTGATTCTGTGGCATTATTCTCTTCTATATTTTACATACTGTACATTATACAAGACTATTGCACAAAACAGTAAACCAATTATAAGAAAAGCAAAAAATGGATTTTGAACTCAGCATAGCCACTAGAGTTAAGGATATTTACAAATTCTTTAATAAATATATAAATCACAAGAGGGGAAGCAATGTGTAGGTAGGGCCTGGGGAGGATGGTAATGGGAATTTGATCTCAGATTGTAGCCAAATAGCACAAAAGCTAAATGAATACTTCTGCTCATATTTAATACAAAATTAGATAAGGTGCATTGTTGCCTTAACAATCCTAATGAAATGCCAATCACTTTGGAGCTAACTGATATTCAATCCAGGTTACAACAAATAAACCCTAACAGATCACCTAGTCCTGATGCAGTTAATCATCCCAGGGTAATAAATGAGTTAGCAGAAGAACTGGCTGGTTCAATCACCTGGCTCTTTCAGGAAACAATAAATAATGTCTCAATAGTCAGAGGATGGAGGGAGGCAATAGTAATTCCAATTTTTTAAAAAGGATCAAGAAAAGAATATAAGAACTATAGACATGTAAACCTTATATCAGTCCTCAAGAAGGTCCTTGAGGGAGTATTAAAAGAGTTGATAGATGAGTTTAACAGTCATGGTTTAACAGACATAACTAAGCAAAGATTTACAAAGGGTCGATCATGCCAGGCAAACTTGTTGGAATTTTCTAATAAAGTTAGTCTGGCATTGGATAACAGCCAACTAGTGGACATTATTTTTTTGGACTTTCGTAAGGCATTTCACAAGGTCCCACATAAACAACTGATGAATGCGTTACTAAATACAGGACTTGATAACTGGATAGTTCAATGGATTGACTCTTGTCTCACTAACAGAAGGCAGATCTTTAATATAAGAAGAAAAGTTTCTACATGGGCTGATGTTTCCAGCTGTGTCCCATAGGGATCTGTCTTGGGATCAAGCCAGTTCAACATTTATGTGTCTACAATAACAAGTAGCAAAAATGTGTGGATCTCAGATTTGCTGATGACATTAAATTAGGTTTCATGTTTGGAACACAATCTGATATTGATAAATTACAAGAGGAACTGTTTAATTTGTAACAATGGGCAATAACACGCAAATTAAACATTAACTTAGAGAAATGCTGAATAATGTCTTTGGGCAAAAATAACAAAATGATTAAATATAAGAGAACCTGAGGAAGAAAAGGACCCAGGAATATTAATCACCTACAGTTTAGGGTTCAATAAACACTGTAACTTGAAGGCAAAAAAGGCCAACATCCTCTTAAATAGTATCAGAAGACACATTGGGCCCTATGCTTGAAGGTGTGTAGTACCTCTGTGCTGCATATGCGAGGCACAAAGACACTCCACGCCCATTGCACCCCCTGTGTGGATGCACAGCTGGGGGGGTGCAGCCCCCAGGCACCTGATCCCCCACCCACATGGACCGCAATGTGCAGGGGGCAGGCAGGAGGTGTGCCAGCACCATATGCATGCACATAGCCACATAGTGCTGCACACCAGGGCACACAAGGAGGCAGCCAGTATGCCAGGGAAACCCTGCCATAAGTCCCCTATGCACCCTATGCATCCAGCCCAGACTGGGAGGGACCATCACCAACACATCCAGTGGCCACCTATGGCTACCAACCCAACACCCAGCCAAGCTCTCACCATCCCAATGCATCCTAATCCCCCCACACTCACATATATGGGGGCACAGGCCCCAGGACCCCATGTAGCCCCTCACCCTCCTGCCGCTGTGGCTCCCTGCACACTGGGTGGTGTGGTGGGCTGGCACAAACTACCCCCCTACACACACAGACCCATGGCACCCTCCCCATACCTCCCTATCTGATCAGGGGCACCACACGGCCAGCGGCACTACCCACCTCTCACCTTCCCAGCCACTGGCCGTGCAGACATCCATGGAGGAGCACAGCCAACAAGCCCACCACTGCACAAGGTATCCATTGTTAGTCCCAGGATGGGCATCCAATTGGATGCCCACCCATACCCTTGACTCCACCTCCGGACACCTCGTAGAGTGTTGCCCAGCAGGGTGGTGTGCCCGTGGACAGATCACGGCCATTAGGAAATACTGGTGGTGCACACCTGTCCACAGGTTCAGAGCTCCACAGGTGGGATATGCACCTC
Organism: Neoceratodus forsteri; assembly: GCA_016271365.2. Classification (NCBI taxonomy): domain Eukaryota; kingdom Metazoa; phylum Chordata; order Ceratodontiformes; family Ceratodontidae; genus Neoceratodus; species Neoceratodus forsteri. Next base: position 801,641,611 of record CM057459.1, on the reverse strand, counting down.
AGCTGCATAAATCCCACCCATTGGAGAATAGGCCCCACTGACAGTAAGAACAGGAATGGTGTGCTCTCTTTGTGCAGATCACTGGTTGGGCCACACCTGGAGTTTTGTGTTCAGTTTTGATCCCCATATTCTAAGATGGAAATTAGAACCTTGGAAAAGGTACAATGGAAGGCTACTATGATGATAACAGATGTGAGAAACTGTAGTTACAATGAAAGTTTGAAAATCCTGGGTCTGTATTCTCATGAATATAAAAGACTGTGTGGTGACCTTTGTCTGGTGTATGTCACATTTGTTAACCAGGACTTGAGAGATTGCCTGGGTTTGAAATGTACAGACTTACACTATGATACTAGATGTCACATTTTGCAGTTAAAAGGAGACACTAACCACACTAAACAAAGGGCTGCTTAGTTTAACCAGAGAGCGGTGACTTTCTGGAATTCTGTTTCACTTGAAATGGTTTTTAGGGGTAGTAGTATGTATGAGTTAAAATTAAAACTGGATGCCTTTTGTATCGGGAATAATATAGTGGGTTACTCATTTAGATATGGGTGATCTGTCATGAACAATGCCTTACTTGGCTTGTATTATACCTATGATACTTATGATACCTACATAGCAATGTCATCACATATACCAACTTGTGTGTCATATTTACCAGCAATGTGTCATTAAGGACTGCTAATTCATTTTTAATAAAGGCTGTAATGTCTTCATTGAATTGTTACAAATTAACCTCATTACAATACCTAAATAAATATAAACCAAGAACAAATTGCATTTCTGATATCACAAACAAGCACATTAAAAAATATTTTAAAATACTAACATTTATATAAAAATATTTTATAGTGATCTAATTGTGGTACCAGGAACTGCAACATGAAATTTGAAAAGGCCAACAGAGTTGGTTTAAATCTCTTGGAGTGAGTATATAGAGAGGCTGTTTGCAGAACAAGCAGTGTATGGGATATATAGAAGGATGCTAAGGGAGAAGAAATATCCAAAGTCCAACACTATTTCACCACGAGGATCAGTTAATGGGGAGATCCGGAGACCCTAGTAAATCTTCCTTGGATAATATAAGAGATCTGGGGCAGGATTCACAAAGCTTTGTGAATCACACAGTGTTTGCACAGAGTTTGCCCAGCTTTTGCGCCAATGCCTGATCCACAAAAGGACAATTTCCCACTGCAAACTTGTTTACGCGATCTACAACATAATGTATGCATGGCACAAATGGGAGGGGAGTGGCCATGCATACAGGCACAATGCAATTTACCAAGCATTTATATTGTGCAAATCGCCTTGCATGGCACTTTACACAGTGCAAATTACCACCTGTAAAAAGGTTGTCTTAATCCGGGCAAAGCCCAGAGGCAAAGGTGGAACTGCAGAAGGCAGCACAATGGCTCACACCACCCTGCAGCTGCTGCACTTGCTGGGGGAGGCACTCCTGAAAGAGCAAGAAGAAAGACACCCTGGGCCCATCTGTGATGGGTGGAGGTGCCCTGCTACACAGAGACAGTTCTGGCCAAGAGTCTTCTTTGAGACACTGACTGATGAATAGCTGATTGGCTGTTACCACCTCAACTGGGTCCTGCTAAGGCAGCTGTGTGAACACCTGGAGGAAGATCTGTGCACCACCACCCATCGCAACCATGCTCTGATGTTGGAGGTGAAGGTGACTGCTGCCATGTGCATCCTGGTAGCAGGCAGCTTCCACCCCCTCCCCCACTGGGGATACCACAGGAGTGTTGCAGACATCCACCATGCACCTGCTGGCTGAATTTCAATATGCTCTGCTGCCACATGCCAAGGAATTCATAGTATTCCCCAGCACTGCAGAGGAGTGCACAGCAACAATGCAGCAGTTCTATCAAGTAGCATGGCTGCTACATGTATTGGTGCCTTTGACTGTACCCATGTGGCCATCTGTGCACAACCTAGTCCAAAGTCGGATGCCAACCTCAACAGGAAGGCTTCCACTCCTTCAACTGCCAGGTGGTGTGCAATGCCACTGGGTGCATCACCAATGTGCTGGTGTGTTACCCTGGGAGCAACCATGACTCCTTCGTCTGACAATACTCCACATTGTGCCAGAGATTTAAGGGAGGTGAAATACCTATGGGACACCTAGTGAGTACAACAACTGGGCTGGGACTGGAAATCACTATGGGTCACACAGGGCTGCATCCCACAGGAGGGGGGAAGGGAGTGGGAACCCTAAGAATGTTCTGGAATGTGGGAAGAAAGTAATAGCTATCCAGATGGAAAGGGAAGGAACGTGACATGGCCTGCAAAGGGGCCACTGACAATCTGACAATGCACCACAGCACAGGTTGCCAAACCCATGAAGGAGGCCTGGCCATGTGGTGTGGATAGGGGATGTGCAGGATCATCCCAAAAGGTTTCAGAATATGGATCAGAGTAGTGTACCACAAACATGTCCCATCTTACATGTGTTCTCTGTCCTTTATGGGTGACAGTGGCTACCCTCTGAACCCCTGGCTCCTCACCCCATTCCACCACCCTACAAGCGAGGGAGATGAGAGGTACAATGCGGCACATACAGCCATGTGAAACATCATCGAGTGGAACTTTGGCATGCTCAAAATGAGTTTACATTGCTTGAACCACTAAGGTGGTGCCCTACATTACACACCTTAGAAGGCTTGTAGCATATTCCTCACTGGTTGTATACCACACAACATGGCAAACATCTGTGAAATATCACTAACAGTCCAAGAGGACCAGACAGACACAGAGCTGGAGGGGCAGGAGGTGGCACGAAGGATGCAAGGCAGGGATACGCACATGACACAGAAGGCTCAGGAGTACAGAATTAACATCTTACAACAGCTGGAAGCTAGCAGAAGGTGATTAAAAAGCAAACAACACATATGGCACCATGTATGACCTTTGTTTATTGTACATAATGCACAACATGCACAGACCCACAAAACAGAAGTGAAACCTAAAGAACACAGTAAAACCAGGCACACAAAGTACATCCAGTCACAATCAAGAAATGATGCAGCATGGAATCAAACAAATATGTACAGGGCTATGGGAAAACAGAAGGAGCAAAGCCATACATCATCGAAATAGAGTGAAATAGAAAGGGTCACATAATGCAAAAACATTATGTAACACGTCACAGATGTAGTCAGGGACAGCCTTCCCAGCCATGTTATGCAGGACACCACATAGTATGTGTGCCAGATGGTGAATGGAGCAATGGAAAAAGAGGCACATGCACAGGACCCGGCTGAGGGGGGAATGGGAGTGCCTTGCACATAGCAGGTTATGATCTCCAGAGGGCACCACATGTACAGATAATGCCATTGCACATGGGACAGAGGACTGTCATCATGGTCCCAGGGAAGGTCAATGCTGATCTGGAGGACACACAGGCCTGGGACACCACCTGGGAGCCAGCGCAGCTGTGTAGAGATGTGAATGCTCAAAATGACAGCTGTCAACCAGGGGTGTGTGGCCGACCAAGTGATGCAGGGGATACAACTGTGCTGCCACTGCCAGATGTATCCCTCTGTGATGTGTACACACATCACCATCCCTGCTGGGAGACAGGGGACTGCCCACTGTCTGCAGATGTGCCAAAATCATGGTGCTGAGTTGCATATTGCACTCTGCACCAGTGGCCAACAGCCATTGTGAGGTCCCCGAACAGACACCTAATGGTCCCAAAGAGCCATTCCCCAAATTCCTGGGCCCACTGCAATTTCAGCCAGTGTTGCTGCTGACAGAGGTGAAGATATGGCACATCAGGTACCACATATTTTCGAGGATCCTCTGGGATGTGGCCTGGGTGTCCATGGCAGCAAGTATCATCTCATGGGCACTATGCTTGGTATGCTGTATGAGATGAGGCACAGGGGCTGGACAGGCCCTAGATGGATGAGTGGCTGGAGATTTGTGTCTGCCTGGGATAGCACCACCAGTCAGTGGCAGCCTAGGTGGAGGTGGTTGATGTGCGCCACCCAGCATTCATGGACCCATGCTGTCCCTGGGCAGAGTAGGAACCCTAGACCCTGTTGTGCCAGTCTGTGAGCAGACTTTACACTGGAAGTGGGAAGACTGGAAGATGAGGCAACAGAGATGGGGACGGAGGTGTGGGACGGCCAGGTAAGTCTGGTGTAAGGGCCTCTGAGGTGGTGCAGGTAGAATGAACAGTTGCAGAGGGGTGCTTGGTGAAATCCTTGGTGGGGGTGGAGATCAAAGTAGCATCCATAACTGCCATCAAGGATGTCAAGAGGAGTTTCTGGCTGAATCCCAATGTGTCCAGGTCACTATCTGCCAAGGATTCTGAGTCATTCTCCACTGGGATATATGCTTGTCTGAGGGAGGGTGCATTCCCCGGATTCCATGGAATGTACCTGGCTGCTCTTCCACTGACTGTGGGTGTTCAGTGTCAGGAGCTGCGAGGACAGGAACATGTTTGAGAGGGACAGCACATGATGCAGGGCAAAGCCAAGTGACAGAGTAATGTTGCAGCACTACCATAACACTGCTCCATGTATGTGCCCTTTATGACCAGGCAACACTTGCAGATGGAAGTGGAGACTGCCACCACACAACACATAGCGAGAAATGTGCATGCATACACATGGACATGCAGTACAACCAGTGCAGTAGGGTGTGGCACAGGAAATACACAAATACACATGCAACAGTACACAATGGCACACCATGCAGGGGGTGCATACAGTGGCGGTGACAGTAGGAGTGGGGTGGAAATGAGATACAATGCACCATGGAGACATAGATACCATTAGAGGGTGGATGTTGTGCATGGTGTGGCTCCAAACCACCAGGGCAGCTCCACCCATTATCGGCCATGGGCAATGGGGCCAGGACAGTCCAGGGCCATCCGCAGAAGCAATTACAAAGGTGTTAACCAGCCATAGCAGGGTTGACCCATAGATTTGTGCCGTGGAATGCCTGTGGTACACCCAGTGATGTTCTGCATACCAATGGCATTTCTAATACAAAAATCGAAGCACCCCTGGGTAATAGTGACCATAATATGGTATATTTTCAAATATCAGGGACACATAAACCACCTGGCACCAGAGTAACCAAAATACTTAATCTTCAAATAGCTGATTTTGAGGCCATAAAACCCAACCTTAATTTATGGGATTGGTGGAACGAATTCACAAACCTGTCAGTGGAGGGAAAATGGAGATTATTGACAGGAAGGCTAAATAGCCTTACTACAGAAAATATTCCCATAATACACAAACATAATAATACACACAAAATAACCCCACCCTGGTTCAATCCCCACATCAAACATATGATGAATAAAAAAAAAGATTTTTCAGGAAAATAAGGAAGGGGTTTGTCCATCTCCTTCCCAAATATAGACTATTAGTTAAGAAAATAAAAAAAGAGAGTAAAACCGCCAAGTCAAGGTACGAACTACATTTGGCCAATAGAGCAGGGGACAACAAGAAAGCCTTTTATGCACATCTTAAAATATTTAAAGGGATGGCTAATACCATGGGACCCTTCCCAAATATGGAAGGGACATTAGCTACAAATCAAGAAATTGCAAATATGCAGAATAATTATTTCTGTACAGTGTTCAACAAACAGGATGATATAACTGAAAACATTGTTGAACCATCCCCTGCTGATGAACTTATTATTACATCCAGTACAGTTTTGGATAAGTTAACTAACCTGGATGTAAATAAATCTCCTGGCCCTGATGGGATCCACCATAGGGTACTAAAAGAGCTTGCCCCAAGTATTTACCTCCCACTTACTAACATTCTACAACATTCACTAAACTCAGAAGAAGTTCCTCAATGCTGGTGTTTAGTAACAGTGGTGCCTATTTATAAAAAAGGAACCAAAACAAACCATGAAAATTATAGGCCCATTAGCCCTACGTCCCTAATGGGTAAAATCTTGGAAAATATAATTAAGGAATTCATACAAGATCATCTTCAAAAGTTCAGACTAATTGACCCATTACAGCATGGGTTTACTAAGAAAAGATCATGTCAGACCAATCTTTTGACCTTTTATGAGATGGTGACAAGGGAGATTGACCTGGATAAGACAGTGGATCTGGTATTCTTAGACTTTGCCAAGGCCTTTGATAAGTTGCTGCACTTTGAACTTAAAAATACCCCAAGAAGAATTAAATTAAATATGTATATAATTAAATGGGTAACTAACTGGCTTAGGGGGAGAAAACAGAGCATCATCATAAATGGGGAATACTCAGATCGGGCTACATCTCCAGTGGTGTTCCACAGGGGTCAGTCCTGGGACCATGCCTGTTCAATATACGTGTCTACTCCAAAAATTAATAACCTCGGTATATGGTTACTAAAATTTGCTGACGACTGTTGAATAGGAACTGTACTAGATAAGACAGAAAGTAGTTTAGCATTCCAATCTGCTCTGGATAATATCTTAATTTGGGCCAGTGCCAATAAATTGGAGCTAAACCCCACTAAATGCAAAGTTATGTACTTGGGTAAATATAACATGCATCATAAATATAAACTAGGGAATATACTCTTACAAGAAGCTGTACAGGAAAGAGACCTGGGTATAATTATCAGTCCCAACCTAAAATTCAGAACACACTTCAGTAACCAAATTAATAGGGCCAACCAAAATCTCAACTGTATACTGAGACACATATCCGGGCGAAAGAGGTATTGTTCCCGCTATACAATGCCTTGGTTAGACCTCAGCTCGAATACTGTGCACAAGTATGGTCACCATACCATAAAAAGGATATATTAAAAATCAAGAGAGTACAGCGCAGATTTACAAAAGCTATTAAAGGTATGGAAAGCAAGACGTATGAGACTAGACTTAAATCACTTAATTTGGTTACACTCCAATATAGAAGATTAAGGGGAGATACATGCCATGTATTTAATGCACTAAATGATCCTATCCTTAGTAAACAGTTAGGAATTATTCCAGTTAATAAGAAGTTTCATACAAGAGGACATACTAAAAAACTACTGGTACCAAAATGGAATACCCTACGCAGGAAACACTGGTTTAGTAACAGGGCTGTTTCCATTTGGAATAAACTTCCGGTTGAAGTTGTTAATAGCCCTAATATGGATACATTTAAAAGAAATCTGGATTCTGCACTTGGTGATGAGTACACATTTAATATCTACTAATTACTCCCCAAATTAGAGTGGCAAGCTCTAAGGACTACTACGTCTATATATAGCTTGATATATCTATGAAATCTATGAAATACAATGGTGATGCCAGTGTACTACTTATGTGGCTCATTGGCTGGTATGCAGGGCTCAAAGCCCCAGCCAGGCACCCTGATCACCTCAACCTCCCGCAACACTGATGCCACAGCCTTCCCCAACAGGGTCAAGGGTGAGGTACACTGCAGGGGCAGAAGGGCCGAGGCCAGTGGAATGCTGTTCCCTCCACAGTGAGGCCAAGTTGGACTAGCCATGACAGCGGAGATCACCGTACCATTTTTGCATGGCATCAACCAACTTGTGCCTACCATCAATGGCAATCACTTTGTCAGTGAATTCCTACCACACCTGGCATACAATGGCATCAGTGTTGCGGTATCGCCTGATGATGGACTCCTGGGCTTTCTATGCTTGGACTAGGACTTCCAGCTCCAGGATGCTGAACCTGTGGGCATGGAACTTGTCCCTGTCATGGGAAGCATCTGCAAGGAGAACGGCAGAGGGAGAAGTCAGTGTCATGTAGGCTGTTTGCATTATCAGCTTAGCCAAACCTATCCATGGCATGGCGGATGAACCGAATGGCAGTGTGCATCTGGCGAGTGATTGATTGTAACTCCTAATTCCAGTGCTATCCTACAGAAAAATGCATAGGGGCATGCCCCACAGGCCAACCACAGGAGCCCCTGACCAGGGTGACCACTAGGCCAATAGGGAGACTGCATGACACAACATGAACAGCTACAATATGGCAATGGTACCACTGACTGACATGATCCAGCCACAGTGGGCTGCACTGTACCAGGCCACAGCACCCTAGCACGCTGTACATTGAGCCAGGATGAAACACACATGGGACACAAAAACGTCCATGCCAATGTGCAAGAGCACCACACCCTCATGCTGGGCCTGTGGGGGGACCACCTGTAAATAACAGGAACACGCGACATACACACCGTTGGTTATGCAGTCAGATGTACACAGCATGGTGCTTCACAGACATATATGGTGAGCCATGTCCCCTTTTCAGAGACTGGCCTGTCCATGTGGGTTGCTAGACTCTCAAGGGGCTGCCACACTGTGTCTGTGTGTGTGTGTGTGTGTGTGACACATTGTCATGCCATGGCAATGTATCTGCCTGACTACCCAGAGGCAATATTGTCTCAAATATCAGGCTGCCAGTAGTGGATGTGTGCCCATCCATGCAGCAGACTCTACCATGGGATATAATCATACAGGTCTGAAATGCACACATGTACTGGAACATGATACCACTGGGAAGGGATGTAGAGGGTGGGTTAGGGTATGCATACAGAGTCACAGACCAAAGCACATAGTGGCCAGGAGGGCAACCACAGTGTTGGGTGTACCATAAAACTGAGGGAACTCTTACCCTCTAAGTCGGCCCCAGGCAGTGCATGACATCTCTGCTGTGTTTTCCAGCAGGGTCAAGACATGAAGTGGAAGATGGAATGGTCCCCAGCCCATGTAGGCTGGGTGGAATGCAGGACACAGACCACCTGTGCAGGTGCTGGCCCTTGTGCCATATACTCACCAACATTGGAATTGGGCCCACAGATGAAATGTCATCACAGTCTGTGTACCTGCAGGGACATGCAGCCAGAAGGGACAACAGGGTGTGTGCAGGACAGTGCTTGCCTAATGACAATCAAATAAGCAGAAGTGGTGTGCAGCATGGTGTGATGGACAGCACTTGTGTCATAGATGGGAATAAACACCTTTTAGACATTAGAAAGTGGAACATGCTTACTTTGCAGTGTGGCATTTCCCTCCTGGCTCACAGCTGTTTCAGGCTGAATGGGCTCCATGACTTGCAATTCCACAGCTGTCTGAGGGTGATGCACAAGTGCTGTAGCAAAGTAGTATGTTAATGCATGCAGAAAGCTCCAGAATGAGATGCAGATTAGCCACTTTGCCGACTGACTGCTAGCTCATTTACATGTCAGCTTTGTAAATTGCAGGTTTTTGGAATCACGCTAAACCATGGTGCAGTTGCGCAATGGGTTTGTGCAGCACTGCATGTTTGTGAATAGCACACTAACAGTTGCTTGATTCTTGGTGTTTCCAGAAACTCCCCAAGTGTGATGCATGCATGGTACACATTAGCACAATGCCCATTGTTGTCTACCATGCAAACAGTCTTGCTACAAACATTGCGTGATGTTCTACCATGTTATACTATTGTGCAAATGTCACGCTGTGGCATGCACCAGCAGCATGATCCATAACTGTGATGGGAGTTCTCAGCTGGAGATAGCATTCTCAACCAGAACCAGTGCTGGGTGTGGCATCCCTTGGCCAATACACTGCCACAGATGCATGTCCGCTGGCTGTGCTCCTGTGTGACTGCCACAGATCACGTTGGACATCTGCCAGTGTCCCACCATCCTCTGCTGGCATGGTTTGCATATGGTCCCTTTCACCCTCCACTTGCTGTGGTGCCTGTGGTAACAAGACCAGGTAACACAAGTCCCCCTGCCCCATTTACCTCAGAAGTTGCTTGGTGATATGTTGGCAGACACATGCTGCTTTCTGGACTCACCACACTCTGCATGTGGCCTTCTGTCCTGTAATTGGGCATGCTTTTCTCACCTGTCGCCATGTATGCCATCTTGTCCCATGTTCCATGTCTCTGGGTACCACTGCTGTCTCCTCACAATGTTATAGGAATGTTGACCTTCAGGTGGCCTACCATGGGTGGAACCCACAGTAGGACACACCTTGTTGGCGTGTCACTGTTGGAGTGTGTGCCCTGTGGGAACTGAACCAGATATCCTCTCAGCACTGTGTGTCTGCTTTGCCATTTAATGTGCCCCTTGGGCTCATGCTGCACCTGTTGGTCTGGCCTAACAGGCATGACTGCTGGTTCCACACATGGGAGGCAACTTCCACTTCCCCTCACCCTCATGTTGTGGTGGTGTGTTTACATAGCCTTGGGTTCCAGTATCTAGTCTTCCTTGCACTCCTTGCCACTGTCTCTTAGCATATTGTCATGCACTACATTCCTAGGCATGAGACCTCCAAATGATGGGGTGTGGTGCCACTGCCATTTCCAGCTCACACTCAGCACCCCTGCCACACATCACATGGGTTTTGAGGGGGCTGAATGCCTTGCACAGCTCAGCACACTTGCGATATATATTTTTATTTCACCCTTTTCCTCCTCCTAGGTGCAACTCAACAGCCTGATGTAGGGCAGTACAGGTGGGCCTGCTGAGCCAGAATAGAACTACTGGGTTAGATCCAGACTTGGGCACTGTGTACCATGGAGTGGTGCTAGGAGGATGTCCTCTGTGAGCTGTTGGAGGTGTGCAGCATCCTGCAGCGAATTGAGAGTAGGCTCCTGCCACCATCCCCTCGTTCTGCAACTTGATCCCTTAAGTCCTCCACTCCCTTGCCCCCAAGCATTTCCCCACCACTTCCTCCCCCATTGCTGTAAAGCTGTACATTTGTAAATAGTTATCCCTCGGACCTCACCCCCACTTTATCCAATCTTTCTCCACCTATCCCTACCCTACATCCCTCCCTGTAAATAGTTGATTGTTGGTTTCTTTTTGTTTATTGATGTTGTTTTTATAATGCTGTTTTCATAATTAAATTTGTACTTTGCTTGTTAGCCTGTGTCCTGTGTCTCTTTTTTATGCCTGCAGGGCTTTACTTGCTGGTGTTCATTGTTCCACACTCCACCTGTGCAGGTCCACTGGGGAGAGGGGTAACCCATACATGTCAACATACCACCTCGCCAGATGGACACCTGTGTGTTGGCAGGTATCCACTGGGACTAATTGCCATTTGTGTCCATGGGCCAGTAATGGAGACCATTCCCTGGACTATCACTGGCATCATCCTTTTAGACCCTGTACTGTAATGTACATGACACAATGTGCCCCACCCCCTTTTGGCTAGTCCACCTATGTCACTAGCTGAGCCACCTCACAATGCTGCCCACCTGGATGTGCTTTGCTGTGCTGTCTCCTGTGCTCGTGTCTTTGTGGGCCCACCAGACATGCCCCATCAGGCCATATATGTGTTGGCATGTGGCATGCCAGCCATGTGTGTTGGGCATTGTCGTGGGCCCATGTTGCTCTCCAGTACTATGCAGCCTTATGCCACTGTGATTTTCCTTGCCTGCTGCCTTGCAACACTACACAATTGCACTGCACTGTCCTATTCTGCAACATGGGCAACTGATAGAGTTGTATGATATAGTCCCATTGCGCTCCTTTCCTTGCCCGATATTCACTATGGGGCTGATTCATGAATGGCTGGAATGGCTACGCACCGCGTAAGTCGGGCACATAGCCACCTTGCAGCTGCCCGCGCCCACTGTGCCCCCTCCGCCACATGCAGAGAAAAGATGCACCCCCCATGCATATGATCCACTGGCCAATCGCAGACCTCCTGGTGGGGGTGGGCATGGGGGGGCCAGCCAGCACTCTATGACATGCACAACCTCACCGAGTGCTGTGGGCAGGGGAGACCAGTACTGCGTCTGGGAGCCAGCCATAAACCACTGGGGCTGGCTACATGCCCCGGGGGAGCTGCCTCTGGACACGGCAGGAGCAGCGGGGGGGGGGTAACAGCCACCCAACAATGCAGCCCCTGCCATTGGGGTACTTATGGTGGCTGGGGTTGGGAGGACGGTGAGGACCACCTCCACAGCTCAGTCAGCACACTGCTCACTGGCCCGGCAACATGGCACCTGAAGCACACAAGGGATCCACTGAGGGTCCCTGCCTGGGCAGCCAATTGGCTGCCCACCATGATCCATGCTCCGCACCCCTGCCTGCCCCCTATGGATCTGCGTGCCGGGGGGGGGCCACGTAGTGGAGCCAGGTGGGGGACAGTGGTCATGAATGCAGCTCCCGTGTGGAACTACTTCGGGTTCAGAGCTGCGTGCCCCGTTACATGCCTCTTGCATGTGTCTTAGTGAATTGACCCCCTATGTGTTTAGCACTGGTGCTAAACCGTTGTAAAAGGACTGCCTTGCTCTTGCACAATTAAAATCTATCACGCAATTCATTTTTTATGTGAGTGCAATTCTTTGTGAATCCTGCTCCTGCTGGTCTAATACATTTTGGTGTTACTGAGCGGTGTGCCTTCATTAAGATACATACTGTAGTAATGGATTAAAAGTAGCCGAGAGGGACATTTTGAGACTGGGGGCACAAATATGGAAAAATTAAATCATGTTCATAACCTTGGACTTTCTCATAACAAATGATGCAGCAAAGGCTACATTTTCAATAGTTTAGATCTGCAGCCAATAAATCCTCACATTGAGAACTTGTGGGAGCTGGGACCACACATTCCTATTGTATTTTCAGCATTTTGTGATTGCGTAAATAAGGATGATCGCTCATGCCGAAGTCTGAATGGAAAAGGTCATTAACAGGGCCACAGTTCCATGTCCTGCCCCAATCTGGCATCTGGTTCTAGAATTTTCACTCATCAATCTGATTTAAAAAGAGAGGGTATAGGGCAAGCACAATTTCCACAAAAAGGACAGTGCAGGGGAGGGGACAGGCAAGTCTTGGAAAAAGACATTGGCAAGGTTTTAATAAATATGGGCCCATTAAAATGAAGCCCTAAGGTAAAGGGCCTAAAAGTATTGTGATGAAATTGATGCATGGTCATGTGATCAGTACTGGCCATTAAAGTTTGCTGACTTTTGTTATGCCATTTTATCAGTGTAACTCGAATCAGTAGCTTCTTTTCTGCATGGAGTGCTTTTTTTTTCTTGTATTTCGGGGCACATAGTCAGGGAGTAACTTGGAGCAATCTTGTTGCTAGATACAGGGATTTATGTCTATTTACGGGGCCTGATTTACAGATGTCCCAGGAATGCTGCAAGCCCCAGGTGCACCGAAGATATGCCACAAGGGGCTTGTGGAATTCCCTTGCCAGCGATCAGGATTCTCAATCCCGTGTGCTGATTGCTGCAAGTTAGACCAGATTTTTCTGGTCTAACTTGCTGTAATCTCGGGTACCCTTTTTAAGGGACTTGTGCCAAACATTTGGCACAAGCTGCTGTACATCAAGAAAAGTGTCACAAATGCACCTGATCTTCTTGAATCGTGCTCAGTATGTGCCAAAGTGTTTGACGCAGTGGTGCCACAAAATGGGTCTGATGTAGGGCTTGATACAAGCCCTGCATTGCCCTTTGTGAACTGGTCTTATGGTTTTTACTGCCTCATATACTGAAAAGCAACAATACCCATAAAAAAAATGCTAAGGCCATCATTATGGTGGTAATAGAATTTTTAAGATACCTCTTTCAGGCAAAGATAAAAAAAAAGCGGCAAAGTAGTAGGCACTTTATGTCAAATTGTTATATTTAGCTGATTATAATTCATCTGTCTGACAAGCTAGGAACATTAAAATTAGCATGTTACCCATTTGTGGCAGTATCACAAAGCTCATGTAATTTTAGTGTGGGGGGATCCAAAAGAGCAAAATTAGTCTTTTAAGTTGGATCCTGGAGTAGGTTACAAAGTAATAAATATTAAACAAAATGTACGGGCAATAAATAAAAAAGTTTGTGGTTTTTATAGAAAAAAATAAAATAAATAAAAATGTTTAAACAAAATCATTAAGGGGAAGTGCAGTCTGCCTGTCTCTAAGATGGCAGCTTAACTTTGATGCTCTATGCTCCCTTGCTGAACTTCACTGACAGTTGATAGTTTGCCTATACCTGACCAGCTTTAAAGCACTAGCTTTGTAACACACTGGATGACTGCTCTTTATAGGTAAATTTTTTAGGCCCCCAATGGTATAGCTGTTCCTGTGGTCCAGTGCTGATATTCAGAGCCTACTGGTGGGTGTGTTCTCTGTACTAGGAAGTAGTGTGCCATTTTTTTTTAATTTTTACTATTTAGCATGCTCTTGTTTTTCCAATGGTACCGCACTTCCCAAGGCTCATCAACTACTACCCTGAGCTCAAGACGCCCCCAGGGCTTACCTTTTAATTGGTGATCCTAAACCCAGGCTAACCCCCTACTGGCTGGGGGCACCCATCAATCCGGAACCCACAGACCTGAAGTCAGAACTCCAGCAGGCATCCCTACCGGAAGAACCCCCTGGCTTACTCCCAGGGACAGGGCCATGGGACCAGAATGGCTAGCAGAGACACATTGTACATTCGATGAGAAGAGGCCACTTTTACAAGGAAGTATCCCCTGTGAGGTGGAACTTGCAATGACACCACCATCTGTTCCACCTCTCAACACGTCAGGTGCCAGTCGAGTGGTTGAAACACCAGCTTCCACTATGGGTCAGCATGACGCCGGACACACAATCCAACCTCCCCCGGAGAAGGAGAGCTATCAACAAGATCCTCAAACCTTCTCCCCCTGGTCGATCCCTGATTCCCGGATCTGTTCCCGAATCCAGGATGTCAGCGTCAAGAGCAGAGATCTTACTGCTGCACTGGTGGGCCGGCTGTGTGCCATCTTTAGTGGTATGGCCTTCCCAGCAATGGCAAGGCAAGTGTTATCTCCATGGCACCCAATCCCAGAGGCTCTGGGTGCCTAATAAAATATTACTGAGAGACAAGTCACTTCTCAGCGATGCTCTAGCAAATTCTTCAGGATTTTACAGACCTCAAGATAATGGCAGCTCTGACTTCCGAGGACCTTTCTGTAATCAGCACCCAGCTGGACCCTATAGAACAGTTGGTCATGGCAATTGAAGTGACAGCTGATGATATCCAGATGAAGCTCTGCAAACAGGCCCACAATATTCGATATCTCCTTGACAAGATGGGCGACCTGTAGAATCAGGCCCAATGGAATAATATTTACGTTGTGGGTTCCTTGAGGGGGTTCAGGGGATGGACATTATCAGTTTTTTGCAATGGACTATTCTGCAATAGCTAAATGCCCCACTCTCTCCTCCTATACTGGCTTCCACGCTTAAGCCAGAGTAGTGGCCAAGGCCTAAGTTGTCATGTTCTCTCAGTTTGCCTTTTAACAAAAGCATCCTCCATTTTGTCATTGGAGGGGCTGCTGTCCTGGAACAGCCACACAATCCATCTCTTCTAAGACTTTTCTGTCAAACTGTCCCAGTGCTGGAGAGAGTTTACAGAGGCCTGCAAGAAACTAGCTCAAGTGGGCTTCTTTTATGCCATTTGTTATTGTACCATATTGTGGGCCCTGTACAATGGATTATCACAGTATTTTGACACTGCCTTGACAGTGGAACAGTTTCTTCATTGTAACTTGCTGAATCATGTGGGCCAGGTCTCAACAGTGGGGGGCCTGCTTCATGCCCCCTCCACATCAGCTGATGTGTGTTACATTTATTCAAGACAACCCAGGGCCCAATGGACAGATGATTACTACAGGACAAGGTTTATATCCAAACCTGGCTGAAGATCCATGGACTCCTGTGAATCAGTATTGGCATTTGCACCCTAATGTCAGGTTATTATTTGACTTGGTACACGGCTGGTTAAGGTGTCTAGGACCAAGTTCAGGTGCAATGGGGCAACTGTGGATCTTTTCTTGGGTTTAATGTTCCAAGTTGCCTTGAGAAAAGTCTGTACCAGGGATGGGCCTCTGGTAGGAAACTGTCAGTTCTGCCCCCCACCCCCAATAGCTCTGAAGGCTATGGTTTGCACTCACAGGGATGCTGTAGATAGACCTTTATCAAATCCTTCCTGTAGAAATACAAGAATTTGTGGGACTGAACTGGTAGCAGGATTGATCACTTTACCTCTGCATCATCTAGAGAAGATGAACCAGCGTCTATTTTAGATGTGGCTGGTGGTGAGACAGTCTGTGAGCCTGCAACATGGTGGTAGCCACTTTATCAGAGAGACACAAATTTAATAGTCTGTGCCTCTGAGCAGCCATGCCGTCAACTACAGTATGTTAGGGTTTGGGTAAAGAATGGGTCCCTTTGATAAGAGGTTAGGTTGGGGTGGAAGGGTAAGTGCATGTCCTATGAGCATCTGCATAACTAAGGTGTACCGTGTCCTCCTTTTCCAGTTTAGTGCTATGAGGACCACTGTGCTGCTGGTGTCTGGATTTTCTTAACAACCCAGCCAGCCATTGAGATTGGTGGAAACATGTAAGACCTTATGATAAGCCAAGGTGTCAACAGGGCATCCTCTCCTACTTCTTCATTTTCTTTGTGTCTAGAGAAGAACTTTTATACCTGCTTGTATTTGCCAGTGCCTATTAGGTCTAGTTGGATGGGAGCCCACTTTTCGTGAATCGTCTGAAAAAACGGTTGATTTTTCTGCCATTCCCGTGCTTTCAGGGTCTGGCAGCTGAGCCCGTCTGCTTATGTGTTCAGTTTTACAGTTGATGTGCTGTTGACAGACTTAAAAGATGGAACTCTGCCTAAATCAGGAGTGTAGATACTTCTTTATCAATCCTTTTGGCCTTCATTCCCCCTTACTTTTTTATGTAGGACACAGCGACAATGTTGTCAGTAAGCACTCTGATGTGGTGGTTCTGAATGTGAATCTTGAAGTGTCTGAGAGCCAGACTGATTGCTCTTGTCTCCGGTACATTGATGGGATGTCAGCACTCCACTGATGATCATTTTCCTTGGACTATTCAGGAATCTAGGACTGTGCCACACCATCATAGGCTGGTGTCTGTGTCCAGGGTTCTGGTGATCTTTTTTTGCTGTGTGTTGCCTCTTTATGCAGATTGTTGTACATATCCACCCAGGATGGACGCCTTTACTGCTGGAGGCAGCTGTAGTCTCTTTCAGTAATTCTGTGAGGTGTGGTCCCACTTGTCCAAGATAAATTTTTCAAGAGCCTCATGTGAAATCTTGCCCACTCATGCAGATCTATTCATGCTGCCATGAATCAAAGGAGTTTGCATCAGATCCCAAATTGTGGGATGATTGTGTGTAAGTATCAGGTTGCAGTGGACCTGGAGGTTGCTGATGTAACTCTCTAATAGGCAGACTATCCCCTGTGTCATGTTGAAATAGATTGTGGAGGGGTAGAGGTTGCTGTTCACCCTGTTTATGATCCATCCATGTTGAGCCAGGATCTCCTGTACTCTTTGCTTCATGTTGTCCAAGGCTTCCTTGCTTCTGGCCCAAATCAACCAATTGTCTAAGTAGGGGACCACCTGAATGTCCTCCGCTTTCAAGTTTACTGCCAGAGCTGCTATGATCTTGGTGAAGACATGAGAAGCTGATGTCAGACCAAATGGGAGGCATTTGTATTGAAAATGCCAGTTCAAAATGCAGAATATCAGAAATCTTAGGGTGAGATGATCAGATGGGAAGAGTAAGGTAGGCATCCCTTAAATCTATCAAGGTGAGGTAGTTGCCCTTCTGGATCGCCACTATGGTGGTGTGCAGGGTCTGCATCTTGAACATCATGTACCTCACAAACAGGTTGCAATCTTGAGATCAAGTATTGGGCAAATATCTCCTGACTTACTGGGAAATAAAAAGGTGACTGAATTGATTCCTGACTTTAGTTAGTCTGTTGGTACTGGAACTATGGCTCCATTTTGCAGGAGCTGATTCTGGAACACCCTGACCTGATGTAGAGGGGTTTTATTTGGTAATACATGAGATGATTACCTTGCTATTCCTGGGATATAGTGGATAGAGTTGAATTATATTGAGTAGCCCTTAGAAATTGCCTGCAGAACCCATTTGTCTGTCATGGTGTTGGCCCAGGTGCTGACACAACATTGAAGTCTTCCCCCAGCTGCTTGGTCTGCATGCTGGGCATGGGCCTCCTCCTGCCAGGTAGTTTCTGTGTGTATGTCATTGGACTTCAACCCACCCATGGCTCTGGAATGTCTGTTTTGCTCCCTGTTGATCTGATGGCCACTCTTTCGGTTGAAAACATTTTGATTGAATTCAAAATTTCAGGTCTCTGCTCCTTGAAAATAATTGCATTTTTGGCCCTTTTGTGAGAAGCTTCAAAAACAGTTGTTGCAAAATGAGGGTAGAGATGGCTTGATCTGCCAGGGACATCCTTGCTGTCCCCATTTGACTTCAGAAACTTTTCCAGCCCTGAGTCAAAAATCATGCCTCCCTTGAACTGCAGCTTTGTCAACATGTTCTTTGATTCTTGGTCTGCCTGCAATAGTTTGAGCCACAGGTCTCTTCTGATTCTGTTGATAGCGGTTGTGGCCAGAGAGGACATTTTGAAGGTTTAAGTGGAGTTATCCGCAACATACTTGTTTGCCTGTATGGTGTAGTCCATAGTAGCTTTATGTGAAATGGTCTTGGGGAGGCCCTGCTGTACAGCTTCAGCCACCTGAGGATAACCCTGATGTATATGTAAGTCCTTTCTCTTTTAAGAGGGGCTTATGCTCCCTTTAGGGACCACCTCTCCTTCTTACTGCCCTCAGAGTTTAAGGATTTGTTCATGCTCAGGGGGGTGCAATTTCCTCTTGTCACCATGTGGTGGCAGCAGAGAGCAGGATTTTAGGGATATAAATAGGCAGGACAGGAAGTTTTTAGGGTAGTGCCAGGTAGGAGAGCAGGAGTCCGGCGGGAACCTCAGGGCAGAGTGGGGTGGACCGCCGTTTTAGGCAGGCCATCTTCTACAGTGGCGATGAGTCCGGTCACCCTGAGTGTCCATCCATAGGAGGGTGTCTGGACAGGCAGCTGCTGCCTTTATTTGTGGGGTCCCAGGCTCTGGGAGGTGGAAAGGAGAGAAATGGAGGTGCAGGATAGGTAGGTAGGCCTATGGGTCTGGTTTAGGCCCCATTAAGTTGGTAGTGGGCCTGGATCATCAGGGTTGTGGCAGGTTGTGGCAGAGCCTCTGCATCTGGCATGGCAAGGCAGCCTAGGGTCTCACTGGTGAGGGGGCCTGGGGGAGCCTCTACTCACAACAGGGCCTGTTTTTGAGGGACAGACCTGTGGGGCTTCTGGTCTTTAGCCGAGTGGGCCGCGGAGTGCCCTGGAGGTATTTTTTCCCCTGGTGCTGGTTGCACATATCGAGCAGCAGGATGGGTGAAAAAAGGTACGGATATGCAGGGTTAAGATTGTGCAACCTGTCTTAAGCCTTGAGCCCAGGATTTGGAAGGGAGCTGGTAGTGGTCTGGAGAGACCGGACACACCAGGGAAGCGACCTGGCAGTAAAGAATGGGGGTATGGTGCGGTGGGTCTCTGGCTGGTACCACATCGTTGATGTCCCTGGAAAGTAAGAACAGAGAGACAGGGAAGGGGTTGGGAGAAGCTGCATGATTCTCTGGGTTTTAGAGAAAATATGAGGACCCCCTTGTGATTAAGTAGGAAGCTTTGTTAGGTACTTACCAGTGCTGGTGTAATTTTTATTTTATTTATTTATTTAATCAGTAGAGCTTCACGGTCTGGGTATATGGTTGCTGGTCCTTGGACAAGTTCAGGTCTGATGTTTATCAGCTGTGTTAAATCTTGCTCTGCCTAATGAACTGCTCCATTTTTATGGCTGTACACAGTTTAGCCCCATGGAGCTGAGGTTTGAATTTAAGGCTCACAAGAACCCCTGTAGCCCATCGGAATTGTTGTGGGCACAGGAGAAATAAAGTGACAGGATTCTAAAAGAATAAATTGAAGTTGATTACATTTGTAAATAGGGAATAGATGAACTGTAAATCCTAAAGGGTTTAGTCTCCTAATGAGTTCTTTTTTTTCAGTTGGGCTTTCTTTTAAATCCTGCATCTCTAGTCCCAGGGTCGGTGGGGGTCTTTTGGCAGAAGAAATGAAGATATCTAGTGGCCGAGGATCTCCATTGGAGTTGAGGTGCCCTGTGTGTTCATGGCCTTAAGTCCTGTAATTTTCCTGTCACCCTGAAGTCATCTCCAGGTAAGTCCATATTTTACTGTCTTTCCGTACTTTGAACCTGTGGGATATTTCTGGTGAGATTTCTGTGCTGTGCTGTGTGCCCCTCCCCCGTAAAATTGTGTTTCACCCCTAGACAATGGGGAGGGGAAGGGATGGGCCACAAGTGCGGGCTCATCTGGGATGTTTCCTCGCAACCCAAGACCACAGAACCCCATATTCTCCCTGGAGCAGAGGTGCTGGTGGGCTTCTTGCCAGGTGTAGGCCATGTGGCACACTTAAAATTGCGTGTAGTGGGGTAGGAGTTGGGTCTTGTGTGAGGGTAGACCTCAGCTCCCCTGATGTGGTGCTCACATATGACAGACAGGTCACATGATTCTTTTGATGCTTCTGATTGGTAGATGGCTGCAGAGAGAAGAAAACAGCTAGTAAGCCCAGCTCAATTTGCAGCCGCATAGAGAAAGGTGTGGAGGTGTTAGATCAAGTCAAAAATCAAGTGGAAAGCAGCCATAAGAGCCAGCAGTAAGAATGTTCATTTTATTGTCTGAGCACTGTGGGGAGGACTGTGAGTAATTTTAGGAGAGATTGTGGGAAGGTCATATGGACTGGTATCAAAGAATGACAGGCAGGAGATTCAAAGTAGAGGAGGAGTCTTCCCACAAGAGGAGCCGTTGGCTACGGTTCCAGCCTTTTTACTAATGTGGATCTGGCAAGCAGGAGGAAAAGCACAGTCTAATGAACAATGCGTAAGGTGTGGATTTCAGGGGGAATGAATTGTGTGTCTGTGTGTGGGATTTGTTCAAGCTCAGCCCCAGGAGGCATCTTTGACCATGCCTCACCAGTCTTTCTCTGGGAACCCCCTCCAAGTGCCTCAGAGGGGTCTCTTTCACTGTGGTCACGGGGCAGTGGGGATTCTGGATCCTTTAAGAGACTTTCCCTTGGAAACAGTGGTCTGGAGGGAGCAGTAAAGGCCAGGGGCACCTTTCCCAATATGGTCATTACAGCAGAGGAAGATGAGGGTACTGCGGAGTAAGTGAAGTCAGGGTGTGATGGGGAGCACAGATGTCTGCCCTGCTACCCAGCACCAGCTACCTACTATACCCCTGGCAAAGGGAGGGGCAAGGGTCTCAGAAAACCTGTGGGAGATACCCCAGGGCTCAGGGATCCCCGCCCCAATCCCTGTCCAATGGTAGCTCCCCAGCCCTGTCGGATAAGTCCAAGTCCTCAGCTGTGGCCCAGCCCAAAAGTTTAAAACATAGCGGGTTTGCCAGTTCTCAGTCTATTGCACACGTTGAGCCTATTGAAAGTGAAAAGGCTCTAGAAGAATCGGATGAGGAAGAGGATGAGGAGAAGTACCTAGAGAAAAGGTTCCAATTTGTGGATTATCAAGTCGATCGAGCCATTCCCTGGACATTTCACCACCCAGTGGTCACCATGGCTGACCACACCCCATGATTGCCTGTACGTACCAGGATCCTCTGGATCAGGGGTGATGGGTTGAATGGAAGTGACCCCCTAAACATCACATATAGGAGGGGAGAGTGGTTGCCATCAGGACAAGCCCGGAGGACCAGCATTTGAGATCTGGCTGAATGGAGTCAGGCTGAAAGGTGGGTTAGGAGAAGACTGCACATTGAATACCCATCTCTGGATTACCCATATGTATTGGAGGGGATTTGGGATATCATAGAAGAAATGAGGGAGGAATGGCTATTTAAGGAACAACTGGAAAGACTGAAACATCAACCTGAAGGTGGAGGTTTTCCCTCTCAACAGTTATACCAGAAGGCATGGGCAATGTGCCTCACTGCACCATGGTCCAAACTCACCCTGTTTAAAAACTCTGCTCCAGTGCATGACATGGCTGGAACTCACACCAAGTACTATGTGATAGACAAGGACTCTTTTGGAGACATTACCACCAAGCTAGACCCGGATTTCTACTTCCCGTCTGGTGGGGGAACCGCCACTTAAGCCCTCTGTAAAAGACTCTTTGGACTGTACCAGGATAATTGCTCCCTGGAACCAGTTTATGGTGACTTTATAATAATTTAAATGAATAATAAAAAGACTGGTAATTGTTTGAAAAAGACTTTAATATAAATGCTAATAGTTTTCTTGCACTTAGCATGTTTGG
The DNA here is from genome assembly GCA_016271365.2 of Neoceratodus forsteri. Lineage (NCBI taxonomy): Eukaryota > Metazoa > Chordata > Ceratodontiformes > Ceratodontidae > Neoceratodus > Neoceratodus forsteri. The sequence goes on along the minus strand of CM057459.1, from coordinate 801,619,462 downwards.
CTGATGTGATTGTGAGAGTGCACGAACGTGTGTATGGTGTGTAAATTGTAGAATTTCTTTAATTGTAGATAAAGTGACCAGTTATATTATGTGGGAAGTATAATCAGGGGTATGAGAAACTGTAATTGCCATTTCTATCTCAAATTGTTTGCATGACTGTTTATTATCTGTTTCATAGAGCTCATATACAGTGGAGTACAGTGTACAGTTCTGGAGACCATACCTACGTAAGGACATAGACAGGGTAGAGAAGGTTCAGAGGAGGGCAACAAAGATGGTGCATGGATTGCATCACAAGTCCTATGAAGACAGGTTGAAGGAACTGAACATGTACTCCCTGGAGGAGAGGAGGGAGAGAGGTGATATGATAGAGACATACAAGTATCTCACAGGGAGGAACAGGGTGCAGGAATACACTATTTTTAAGCAAATAAAATGTTCCAGGACTAGAGGGCATGGGATGAAGTTGGAGGGAGGATGATTCAGAGGAAACATGAGGAAGAATTTCTTCACAGAACGGGTGGTGGACAAGTGGAACACCCTGCCAGAGGAAGTGGTGGGGGCTGAAACAGTCACGGGATTTAAGAATGCATGGGATAGACATAAAGTAATTCTGGAGGTCAGGGGTAAGGGGCAACAGACTTCTAGGAAAACATAAACTGAACTTACAAGCTCAAATGGGCAGACTGGGTGGGCCATAGGCCCTTATCTGCCGACACTGTCTATGTATCTATGTATCTATATAATAGTTGTAATTTCTAACAATTTAAGAATAATAGTTTAGCTAATTTTCAGATATTTTCAGACCTCATGGCAAAAGTAAGCTTTAGTAAAGGGTTCTAAATAGGTTAGCATAGGTAATATAGGGAAGGTGCATTTTGGGCCAAAGATCGGATGGTTCCTTTTCTGGCAGACAGGGGAGATGCACATTACCCAGTTTGTTGAATGGGGGCCGCCTATGCCCCCTGCCATCATTCCCCAGAGGGAATGATTTCCTGGGTGGGGTGAAAGTGTAATCCCCTTCTCATTTGAGAGGAGCTCATGCTCCCTTTAGGGTCTCTCTTTCCTTCTTAATGCCCTCAAAGCTTAGGGATTTGTTAATGCTCTGGGGCACAATTTCCACTTGCCGCCATGTGGTGGCAGCAGAGCAGGGTTTTAGGGATACAAATAGGCGGATCAGGAAGCTTTTAGGGGAGCGCTGGGTAGGAGGGCAGGAGACTCGTGGGCACTGCAAGGCAGTGTGGGGTGGGCCCTCACCATTTTAGGCAGGCCGGCTTCTACAGCGAAAATGAGTCGAGTCACCCTGGGTCTGCATCCATGTGAGGGTGTCTAGACACGCAGCTGCAGCCATTATTTGTGGGGTCTCGGGCTTTGGGCAGTGGAAGGGAGAGAAATGGAGGTGCAGGATAGGTAAGCCCATGGGTCTGGTTTAGGCCCCGGTAGGTTGGTAGTGCACCTGGGTCATCAGGGTTGCAGCAGGTTGTGGCAGGGCCACTGCATCCCGGTGTGGCAAGGCAGCTGAGGATCTCACAATTGAGAGGGCCTGGGGGAACTTCAACCTGCAATGGAGCCTGTTTTGGAGAGACAGGCCTGTGGAGCTGCTGGTCTTTAGCCGAGTGGGCTGCAGAGTGCCCTGGAGGTATTTTTTCCCCAGTGCTGGTTGCACATTGCACGGACAGCAGGATGGGTGAAGAAAGGTACAACTATGCAAGGTTTAGATCATGCACCCTGTCTTTTGCCTTGAGCCCAGTATTTAAAAGGGAGCTGGTAGTGGTCTGGGGAGACCGGGCAGACCAGAAAAATGACCTGGCAGGAGAGAATGGGGGTGTGGCACGGTGGGTTAGGCTGGTACCGTGCCATTCGTGTCCCAGGAAGGCCGGAACAGACAGTCAGAGAATGGGTTGGGAGAAGATTTACGCTTCCCCCAGGTTTTATATGAAACATGAGGACCCCCTTGGGATTGACTAGGAAGTTCTGTTAGGTACTTATCAGTGCCAGTGGAATCAGTGGAGCTTCACAGTCCAGATATATGATTGCTGGTCCTTAGTCAGGTTCAGGTCTACTGTTTATGACCTGTGTAAAATCTTGCTCTACCTAAAGAACTGCTCTATTTTTATGGCTGTACAAAGTTTAGCCCTATGGAGCTCAGTTTTGAATTTAAGGCACACAAGAACCTCTGCAGCCCACTGGAATCATTGTGGGCACATGAGAAATAAAGTGGTTGGATTCTGAAAGACTAAATTGGAGCCGATTATGTTTGTAAATAGGGAATAGATGAACTGTAAATCCTCAAGGTTTTAGTCTCCTAATGAGTTCATTTTTTCAGTTGGGCTTTCTTTTAAATCCTGCATCTCTGGTCCTGGGGTCGGTGGGTGTCCTGTGGCAGAAGAAATTAAGATATCGAGTGGCTGAGCATCTCCGTTGGAGTTGGGGTGCCTTGTGTGTTCATGGCTGTAAGTCCTGGAGTTTTCCTGTCACCCTGAAGTCATCTCCGGGTAGGTCCATATTTTATTGTTTTTCCATGCTTTCAACCTGTGGGATATTTCTAGCAAGATTTCTGTGCTGTGCGCTCCCTACCCCAGAAATCATCTTTCACCCCTAGACAATGGGGAGGGGGTGGGCCACATGAAGATGGCTGCTGTGGAAGATCTCATAGTAATCTGTATAATTTTGTGATCTTTTCTAATTGTGTCTTCCACTTTCTTGTCTGTAGGGTCTTTGTGCAGCATGGAGTCTTCTGACGGGAGGTTAATCTTGTGACTAAGGGAAATGATTTGCAAATGAACTTTGGGTAATAGGGACCAGGCTTCACGTTTGTCCTCAGGAATGGAATACCTTCTGTCAATGGAAACCTTTTCTCTTGTCTTTGCCAGATTCGGGGCATCCCTTCCTCGAACAGAATATCTTCTAGTGCTTTGCAGACCAGGAAGAAATTGATAGACTTCTTCCTCTCTCTAACTAGCAGGTCCAATTTATGTTCCTCACTTGCAGCTGGCACCTTGAATCTGAGGGTTTCACAGACCACTCTAACAATTTCAGGGATGATGTCATAAGGGCATAATTGTGCTGCCAGGTCTTCAGTGGGCTCTTCATCCTCTTTGTCTGAATATTCATCATTAGATGAGGATTCTCCATCCAAGTCCTCCAGATCCTGGTTAGCTTTCTTTTTCAGCTTCTTAGGTTTGGAGTTCTCTCTGTTGGGATCTCATGGACACTTTGGATCTGCTACAGCTTCTGTTCTGTTTAGCAGCTTCTGGAAAATGTCCACCATGATGCCTTGTGAGAACATGAACACATTGTCTTCTGTTACATCCTCCGTGCACACACTTCAGGTACACTGAGTGAGTTTTCACCATCCTGATGCAATCAACAGGCTCTAAAAATCTGAATAGAAGAATAAATGAAAACATGGGAGGCTGTAGCAGCCAACAGAAAACAGGACGGACTCCCGTCTGAAAGCCTTACCTGTAAGGCTTTAGTCTGTGTGGATGATCTTGTCCTTTACCATAGCGACAAGTCTCTTACAAACATCTCATCCGCTCTTACACTTAACTATGGTGCTGCCAACAATTGATTTCTTTCCAACAGACTCTTGGTAAATGAAAAGAAAACAAAATTAATGCTATTTGGATCCAAACCATTCCTCACAAAGATCTACAAGACAAACTCCTCTTCCTTGTGCCCACACCTGCTGGTCCCTCCCTTGAAAATGTCACTAGTTTTAAATACTTAGGTGTCACTCTGGACCCCTCCCTTATGTTCATCAACCATGTCAATATTTCTGTGCGCAGAGTTAATGGAAGCTAGGTGTCGCCTACCACCTAAATCAATTCCTTTCTTATGAGGCGTGCCTAGCAACTGCGCAAGGAAATCTTCTACCGCTCCTTGAATACTGCTCTCCTGTCTCTTCCCTCGTATTCTCAGCTCTGTAGTGTAAACTGAACTCAGTCTACAACAGTATCTGTCACTTTGTCCTTCATGCCCCCTTTTCTACCCATCATTCTGTATTGTAACAGTCACTTGGTTGGCTCCAACTGCGAGGATGGTTTGACTATGCCCTTGGTTGCTTAGTTGACAATACAGTACTCTGAGAGATGGACACCTGTCCCCATATTCATCCCTCCTCACAGGCAGAGTGGCAGCTAGGAGCCTCTGCAAATCATCCATCCCCCCTGGTAATTCCACAAATCTCCTCTTCCATGGGTAGTAAAGCCTTTTCCGTCTCTGCTCCCCCCTATGGAACAGACTCCCTACATCTCTCCAATCTTCCACCTCCCATATCTCCTTCAAAACAATTTCAAAGTGTGGCTACTGTCTGAAGCTAAATGCCACTGATCTCCTGGGAAATCTCTGACATCCCCTTCCTCCTCCCTCCCCCCACACACCTATTAGCAGTGTCTCATCCTTGCTACACTCACCACTACTGCTCCTGTCCTCTTACCCCACTTTTCAGGGCTTCTGCTGCTGCCTCCCTATTCTAAGTTCCATCACCATTTGCTATGGGGAAGTGTACTCAATTTCAGAGTTCCAATCTGCTCATTGACCTGTGCACTATTAGTGTACCTGAATGCATTTTGCACTTCATGTATCATATCTGAGACTTGTGTTTGGTCTCTGTGTTTTGTGACTTATATTTCAGTCTGTTGCCTGGCCTGTAATTATGTATTTTTGACCTGTATGCTGGCCTTCTTTGACACCTTGTATTCTTATGTAATTGCACTTTATGTAATGACCCCTTGTTTGTAATTTCCTGCACCTCATGTTGAGGCTTGCATTTATTGTTGTTCTCCACACCTGTATTGCTTAATGTGCCAGTGTTTAGTATGACTTTGCTGTATCATATGTTTTGTGCCAATATAAATGTACTGCTGCATACATTTCTTAAATGCTGAATGACTCCTTATTGCCTGAGGGACTCCATCACTATATAGTACTGCATGTGTTGTTCAGTTAGGCTCTAAGTGAAAAAACAGAGTCCTAATGCATGCTTTCACAGTCACTGAAAATTGTATCATGGGAAATCTCACATGTGCCATTTTCAAGGATCTCACCAAGGCCTTCAACCTTGTAAATCATTAACTGCTACATGACAATCTAGTAGGCTTTGGGTGTTCAGAGGGGATAACACCCTGGTTCAGAAATTACCTCCTGAACTGGCAGCAAACAGTCACTGTAAATGGTGTAATTTCTGCAGCCAGGGCAGTGACTACTGGTGTACCAAGGGCTCCATTCTGGGACCTCTGCTCTTCTCCTTGTTTATAAACCCGCTACCGGAAGAGAGCCTCACATATAAGGCCATCCTCTATACTGATGATTTGGTGTTATTTCTTACTGCCAAGTCTTTAGTAAACTTCTCTTCCCAACTAACACACAACTATCAAGGAGCGCACACCTGGTTCCTGGTCAATTGACTACTGGTAAATGCAAGTTAAACTAAAACCGTACTCCTGGGATTGAAACCAAAGTTAGCGACTGTACCTTGGCAGACAATACATCTCCCCTAACTACCCTAGCCCCCGATGGCACAACACTTGACAGCATGCCTAGTTTCAAGTATCTGTGTGTCACCCTGGATCCTTCCAAGACATACGTGGCACACATTAACTCCACTATTTATCTTATTTATATTTATTTAGTTATTTATTTATTTATTTATTTCTAGGAAGTACCTTTGAGCCAAAAGCTCTTTTACAGAGTTTCCATGTCATAGTAATACATGAGCATACCATCATTTACAACAGTTACAAGTATATAAACAGATACAAGGAGGTTCCATGCCTTAGAAAAACATGAGTACATCAGGTTACAGAGGTTACATAATTGCAATAACAGGGATTACATAAGTAAAAATATACACATACATAGTTTATAGCAGGCTAAGTTGACAAGTAGTTTAAGTGAACAACTTGAGGATCTACAGGATGTAGAGCAAATCAGGTAGGGAACAGAGGATGTTATAGTCTATAAAATAATTAACTAACACTATATGCAAGGAGGTGAAAACTTGATGGGCAGCAGTTCTTTTGTCTTAAGTGCTAAAGAGTATAGTCATAGAGGAGGGCTACACTCATTGGGGGGAGTGCTGAGGTGGGGACCTGGAGCCTACTAGGAGAGTGTTAGTTAACAAGAAGAGAGGAGATGGCAAGGGGGCAAATTAGAATGACAGTAGCAGGAAATTGGAGGGAAGAGTGTGGGGGGGGCAGGTCTCACAGTCACTGTTACTGTTTGTGGCAAGGGCCACTTGGAGTTTATCTTTAAAGGGGCCTATTTTGTCCTCTTTCATGATGTCTAGGTCAAGCACATTAAGCCAAAGCGGTGCCCGGTATTCATAAGACTGTTGGCCTTGTGTGCATCTGTGGAAATGGATGCACAGGGCTGAATTGTTTTTACCCCAGTGCATCTGATGGAATTAGGTCAGCTAAGAAGGCTTTGCAGGCCTGGGGTGGTAAGTCATAGCATTGACTTTTATGTGAGCAGGCATACTTGATACTGGAGGTGGCTGTCAAGGTTGAGCCAGTGATTGTCGCAAGTGCCACTCGGTAAGGAAAAAGCTCTCTAACATTTTTGTGTTTTAATAGTAATAATTTAGTAGGAATACTTAGTTGTTTGCGAGGGAGCTCAAACTAAAATAATTTTAGTCCAGTTAAGAATACTTAGCTGCTTGAGAGGGATCTTTATCTTAAATAATTTTAGTCCATTGTTCCTTGTTCTGGGACAGTGTGGTATTGAAGAGTAGATTATCCTCTTTATGGTTTATGCTTATTTTACTGTTTTATCCTATTTATCTTACTTTGGTAATTTGTGGTTTAGCTGAAAAATGCTATTTTATGTAGTTGTGAGTTTTTAACTTTCCCTCAATCCTCCTGAGTTGATTTTTAATACCGATTCCACATTTGATTTGCCTAATAATTATTGTAGTCTAGATGCTTTTTCTACCCCTGTTCATCAATCCCTACCAGGATCATTGATTACTTTGACATTAAATGGACCCCCCCCCCTTCCTACTTGGGACCATGTATTTTTTTTCAGATTCTTAGTTTAAAACCCTCCCTTTCCTCTGCTAGAGTAAAAAACTATTATTATCAAAAATCTATGACTAGGAGATTGGCAATTATGTTATTGTTAATATCAGATTCTGTTCGTCCCCACCCAGGTCCGTCTTTGTTATCAGACTCTGTTTAGATACCAAGGTTTGTCACCTAATAACCTGAAAGTTTTCCAGATCTCCAATTGAAATATTGTATACCTTAATATTAAGAGTTTACAAACCTAAATGATCTTTATTCAAGGCTTAGACTGCACTTCACAATTTTGATGAGATTACTTTATCGGAGACCTTGTTGAATAGTAAAATCCCAGACTCCCAAGTCTCTCTAGAAGGGTATAACTTATATAGACATGACAGGTTAGAAAGGAGAGGTGGGGGGGACACTGATTTATGTCAAGTCTATATATAATTCATTGCCTACAGAATATGCAGGGGAAGGAACGGGGTGTGAATTTGTCTCTATAGATCTTATTTTAAGCAGTGAGAAAAATGTGTTGATCAGTGTAATATATACCCCCCCCCCGGATTGTTTAAACAGGGTTTAGAGTTGATTACTAGGTGTTAAGTCATGTTTCCCCTGCAACCAAGAACAGATCTTAATGGGGGATTTTAATTTTGATTGGGTTCAGGATTCTAATATGGAAGTCAAGGAACTGTTTGCAGAACTAGGGGTCCAGCAGTTAATTCAGGACCTAACCATAATTAATAATAGGTCCCTACCAGACTGGATTGTGGTTATTCATCCGAGTAATAATTTTTCTTCTCTGGTTTTAACAGATTCCATCAGTGACTACAGTCCAGTTCAGTGTGAGTGGTCCTCTAGGAAGAAAAAAAAAAACACCTGTGTTAATAGAAACTCAGAATATTAAAAGAAGTAATCAGGAAGAGATGAATAATGCTTTAAGCAAGATTGATTGGTCAGTTCTGGATTCAATCCAGGAAGTAAATGATTTACTTACCGCCTTTTCAGAATTAATCAATCAGGTAATTGATAAATCGGCACCCAAAAAGAAAATGAGTATTAGGGGCAATAAAAAAATGGATTAATAAGGATCTTTTGAAACTAATGAAATTATGGGACAGATCCTGGACCCATTATAAAAAAAAATCCTGATCCAGTTAGTTTAATGAACTATAAAAGGCTTAGGAATGAATGTAAAGCCAAAATACATAAAGCTAAAAGAAAGTGCTTCCTATTGGAGCAATCTAAATATTCTCAAAATCCCCGTAAGACTTGGGAGGTTCTGAATAACTTGATGGGTCATAATAGAAGTGATTTGTTCTTTAAATTACAAGATGGGAATAATGTTATTTCTGATCCCTTTAAGGTATCCAGCATGTTTAATTCTTATTTTGGTGATCTTGGTAGATTTCAAACTAATTTTTGCAGTACTTCCCCTTGCCATGATCCCCCTGTTGAAAAAAGTTACTATTTTCCCCAGTTTAATTTTCAAACTATTTTTCCCATGGAAGTAAAGGATCTTATATTAAAAAGTAACTCTAGGCCTTCATTATGACTTGATGGAAGTGATTTTAGATTAATTAAATTAGGAATCGATTTGTTGGCTCATCCAATATCTTATATATTTAATTGTTCCCTATGTTCAGGTGCCTTTCCAAATCTTTTGAAAACTGCCATTATTATACTGATATTTAAGAATGCAGAAAAAACTGAAGCCGCCAATTCCAGACCCATTTCTTTATTGTCACCCCTAAGTAAGGTTTTATAGAGGATCATCTTTAATCAGTCTACTAGTTTTCTTGATGGTAATGGTCTTCCCTTTCAATGTCAGCATGGGTTTAAAGCAAATATAGCACACAGACGGCCTTGGTGGGGTTCACAAGTTGCATACAGAGCTCCCTTGATAGAGGGGACTCTGTGGCAGCTGTATTTGTGGACCTCACCAAGACCTTCAATCTTGTTGATCATGAGCTGTTTACAAGCTCCTTGTCAAGATTTAATTTTTCAGAAATGGTTACAAAATGGTTTGCAAATTATCTTCAAAATAGGAATCACATTACTGAAATCCATAGAATAAGATCTGATTGTAGAGCCACTGTTTGTGAGGTACCCCCGGGTTCCATCCTTGGGCCCCTGATTTTTTTCCCTCTACTTCAGCTCAGCCCCTGATACATGCAAAAAAACTATTGTTTTGTATGCTGATTATGCTGTTATTTTTAGTTTCAGTAATAATTCTCAGGATGCAGTCAGCATGGTTCAAAATGATTTTCTTCTTTTCCAATCGTGGTTGTCATAAAAAAAAAATTATAATAATAAAAAAATGAAACTCGTGATTTTTTCCAGTTGAAAAGGGATTAAGTGGCCCCCTTAGTTGATATTCAGGGTGAACCTATTGACTTAGTTGATAATTTTAAATATCTAGGTATTACCCTAGATTTGTGCCTCACTTTTGAGACACATGTAACTGATTACTTTTAGTCCTGCATCAGAGACAGGGTTGTATGCTTAGGATTAAACAGCTCCTGATTGAAGATTCAAAGAGGATACTAACGCATAGTTTTATTTTTGGATTGCTTGACTATAGTTTACAATCTATACTGCCACCAGTGAAAAGATGTTCTCTAAATTAAATTCAACATACAATAGTTCTTTGAGGTTCATGACAGATCTTCCTCAAAGGACCCATCACTGTTTATTGTATAAGGCATCTGGCTGCTCCTTAATAAATAGGGTCATGGTTAACATAGAAACACAGATTTTAATGGCAGATAAGGACCACTTTGCATACCTAGTCTTCCCATCTCCCTACCTTTTGGATAAGCTGCAGATTTTAGTTAACCAACAGCCCACTTCTTCACAGAGGTTAATTTAAGATCTTTTTTATTTAAAGTGCCTAAGGATTTTTTCCCTCCTTTCTTTAATAAATTATTCCCCAAAAGTCCTACTTTACATGCAGCTAGATCTCTGAGTAAATATGTTTTCCAACTCCCACTGTGTAAAAAAACCTATGGTCAAAGATCTTTATTATATTGTGTGCCCCACTTTTTTAATTCTATTCCAAGTGACCTATTGAATTGTAATGCAATTCGTATTTTTAATTCTTGACTTAAATTATGGTTGGATTCCTCCAATGATTGTTCCTGTAATTTGTAAGAATTGTTTATTGCATGGTCTGTTATGTATATTATTGAATTATGTCTTGTCCATTTACTGTAAATGTTTTTTGTACACTTGACCCTTGTGAAAAAGGGCACTTGTGCTCATCTCACTTTTAAGTATAAAAAATAAAAAATGAAAATGAAATATTTAATGAGTACATCAGACATTGGCAATGGGTTATATTGCCTTCATCAACACCTGACTCCAGAAGCCAGGCTCCTCAACCAGAGACATTGCCCCCACTCACCTAAGAAGCTCTAGCATCCATCCACTGGAAGTCCCCAGAATATCAACTAAACAGGGAGGAAGAGCTTTTTCCATCATAGCACCCAAACTATGGAATGATTTCCTCATCCCCTTCCACTCCCTTTACTTGCACATGTCTTTCCAGAAAGCACTATACAATCTCCTTAGAGACAGCAGCAAAATGTACTTGCCCAACGGGATGACCCTACCTGTCTAGCCACTGCTTCTTGTATTATTGTTCAATCACTGCCTCACTGAAACAATTTCATTATGTAAATGTGCCTCATCATTATCTGTAACTGTAACTGTGTTTTTAAACTTGTATCCTATTTGTCCTATTGTAATCTGAAAGTGTAATTTTTTTTGTCTACCCAATTGTATGTGCCATTTGTATGGCTCGGGTCATGTCTGAAAATGGTCAAGGTGCTTGTGCCAAATGGGTATAACACAATTGGCACCTTGCATCAATGTTTGTGGCTATCCCAATTTTTGAATGCCGGCTCCATTGAAATCAGGATGCAGTGTGCCAAAGACACCCTGCGGCACCATTCTGGAAGAAGAACCTGTGCATCAGGATGCAAAGTTGGTTGGCCACAGTGGGGATGCACCATCCCCCTTTTTGCCATTCCAGAAGCTCTGCCATGGTCACAGGAGGGTCTTACATTAAACCTGCCAGGAGCTGGAGTAAGGGCCCTTAACCACTGCCTGTTAGGGCAGTGAGTGGGGTGTGGGACCTGGAAGGTTGAGATTGGGGCCTCTGGAGCAATGGAGGTGCCATAGGGCAGAACAGGGGCATGGCAGCAGTGAAAGGGAGCAGAGGAGGCACCTGGTGGAGGTGCCTTATGGAGTAGCACACAGCTGCTTGGAACTGGTGGGGGTGGGGGTTTGGCACGGCCACACCATCATGACCTGGACACCATGTGGAAGCAGCCCTGGCATGTGTCCAAAAGGATCCACAGTCCCCAGCACTGTAGTCAGGCATCCACCGGCCACCATGCAGGGAGGCTGTGTATCAGCAGAATGTTGTGGTGCCTGGGGTATGTATCCATCCACTACATGTACCCCACAACCTGCACCCACTGCCACCTGCCCCATGTGGGGCAGGTGGCAGTGGGTGCAGATTGTGGGGTACATATGGTGGATGGATGACACCTGCACCACAGGACTGTCGGTCCTATGGAGCAGGTGTCAGGGCTTCTTCCACCTGGGGTGTGGGTCATGCTGGTGTCACCATGCCAACTCTCCTAACCAGTATGCTTAACTGTGTGCTACTCCATATAGCACTTCTGCCAGGTGCCTCCTCTTCTCCCTGTTACTGTCACTGTGCCCCCATCATACCCTATTACCCTATGGCATCCCCACAGCTCCAGTTGCTCCTGGTCCCCACCTTCCAGCCAGATTAACTCCGCAATCTCCATGGTTTGTATAGGCTTGAGATGGAAGGGGGTTAACAGATCCCTCTGTCAAACCCTGAAGGTGCGCCACATGTTTGGCACAACACTGAGGCTGCACCAACTCACAGGTCTTTGGTGCAGGAACCCTATTTTTTAGAAGCTAGGGTGTAGGCTCAGTACTGTACGATGAGTCTGCCACAGCCCTAGATTGTTGCAAATTGTGGTGTTCTAAGGGCTCTTTGAAAACTAAGCCCCGTTTATCTGCCATGGTCCACAGTGGATTTTCCAGTTCAGAAATATGTCTTAGATAAGCCATATCTGGTGCAAAAGGATCTGGATACCCTGGCACATGCCAATGTGATGAGACTGAACTGATGTAATGCTCTTAAACTAGGGCTGTCCAGGTGATTGGTGCATATCCAGCAGTTATTTCACACCGCAGAATGCTGCAGCCGGGCTGATTATGGGTACCTTGTGCAGGGAAAATATCATGGCTATGCTGAGGTAGCTGCAGCACTGACTCCCACTTAGGTGGTGCACCACATGCAAAGATCGCTTTGTCAACTTACAAAGCATTGCATGGTTTAGGGCTGGACCACCAAAAAGGTCTCTTGGCATGATAAGCTCCTACTCTCCTATTCTGCTCCTCAGAGGGTTTTCTTTTTGCTGAGGGTACATCTGAAACTTTACAGAGAAAGGGCATTTTCAGCTATGCCGCCCCATAATCTGAAATGCTCTGCCTGAACATCGCAGAACTTCATTGTCAGTCGATACCTTCAAAAGGGGGCTAAGAACTATCTGTTTCCTTTAGCTTTTAACTAGTTTAGGCTGAGGTACTGTCTCTTATTTATTATACCTGCACATACGTTTTGACTTTCAGGTATTATAAAGTGGCAAAGAACCTCAGCACAGGAGCACTAAAGCAAATGGTTACCCATAAAGGGCACTAGCAAAAATGTCAGGTTTCAAAGAAATACAAAATCATACATATCCCAATAATGCAAAGCATCGGGGGATGTATATGCAAGGCACCATGAAAATGTATACTGGTTCTCTTTAAACAGGAATGCATGGTGCGAAAGAGCCTCTCTCACAATCTGCAAAGGCTGAGAACAGAAGAGACAGACGTGTTTCATCCTAGCAAAGCAAAGCAAAACAAACTTTATTTATATAGTGTCTTTCTTATAACCAAGGTGCTTTACAAGTTAAAACATGAACAAATAAATTGATAAAATTACAAATATATAAGTATAAATTAGTTAAAATTAATTAAATTAATCCTACTCTGGACTCATCAGTGTGCCTCATCTGTGTCTCACCCCAAGGAAAACGAACCAGTTCTAATGTGGTCTTATGGGTTTGGGTCATAGTGGGGCCCAAAATAAGAAAGCATGCTAAAAGACAAAGAATCTCATCACAAAATCACTGAGGCAATAATATATTTTAATAGTGATTTGCATATACATCCCATGATGTTTTGCATAATGTGGGTATGTGTGATTCTGTATTTCTTTAAAATCTGGCTTTGTTGCCAATGTCCTTTTTCAGATAGCCATTGCTTCAATGCTTATGTGCTGAGGTTCTTCCTCTTTTTAGCTTGCTATTTTATTGTGGACCCACCATGATCCAAATCAGTGAGTGCACATTGGGGCGGTTCATTTTTTCCCTTGGGTTAATATACACATGAGGCACACTGATGGGTCCTGAGTAGGAAGAAACAAATGTCTGTGTCTCATGTTCTCAACCTTTGCAGATTATGTGAGAGATCATTTGGTACCATGCATTCCTGCTTAACCCAAATCAGCCTAAATGTTTATGGTGATTTGCATATACTGTACATCCCAAGATGCTTTGCATTATGTGTGTGTGTGTGTGTCTGTGTGTGTGTGTCTGTGTGTGTGTGTGTGTGTGATTCTGCATTTCTTTTACATATTACTGTATGTTTTATCTTCTATGGATTGATGATATCTGTAAAGTGTTGAGTCTATTTTGCATGGGATATTATAGAAAAATAACTGCCTTGCCTTGCTATGATGGCAGCTGCACTTTGTGGTTCACCTGATCAGCTCTAAAATAAGCTGATCATTATTTTCATTTACAGCTTTTAAAAGCACCTCTTGCTTTAAAACAAAGTATTCAAAAGCATCTGGTTTAGAATAGGGTTTTGACTAGATTGTTTTTATCTGTAGTTAGTTAATAAGTAGGGCTGGCCAACATTAGCAAATTCAGATTTTTAATTTTCGTGAAAGTACATCAAATTCTGAAAACCTTTGCAGAATTTTCCCAGATTTTGTAATTGGCCATAGTTTCATAATTTGTTACGAGTTTAGTAGACCATAGGTATATTGGAACCTCACCACCTGGGTAGGTAGGACATTAAGGAAAGCTAATTTAGATATTGTACCTTTCTATATCCCGTAATTTGATCCAGCCTATTTTTAAGCAGCATCATGTTTTCACTATCTACTGCTGTCTGGGGCAGTGTATTCCATGGTGATATAATCCTTTGTGTGTACCAGTTATGTCTTTTTTTGGTCTTTTTTATCTCTCCTTTCAATTGTTGGTTATATGTCCTGGTGTTGGTAATGCCAGCATGCCTCACTAATCCTGTAGTCTCCAGCAAAAACTCATTACTCATTGCATTGAATGTAAAACATAAATTCCCTCTTAGGTGTCTATACTGCACTGAAAAAAGATCTAGCTTTTCAAGTCTATTCCCATAACCCAAGGTTTGCAAATTTTTCACTCTCTTAGTAATACTTCTTTGTACCCCTTCAATTAATTTAATATTACCTATGGATGAGGGCACACAAAAAGGGGAGCAGTAGTCTAGATGTGGATGAGCTAAGCTAGCATACATGGGTGCAATTACTTTTGGTTCTCTTCACTTTATATTCTTTAGGATACAACTGATAATACGATGACACTTCTTGACTGCAGTTCTTGTGTGAGTATCAAATGTTAATTTATTATTGAATGTGACCCCCAGATCTCTTTCATATACTGTTTCATGTAATGTTTCTTTATTTAATCTATATTTAAACTTTAGATTTTGTCCAAAATGCATGAACCTACATTTGACTGCATTAAAACTCATTTTGTTATTACGGGACCATGACACTAGTCTATCCAGGTTATCTTGGAGATTATGTGTTCCTTGCATGTTGTTCACAATATAACCCAGTTTACAGTCATCAGCATATTTAGCCATCCAAGCATTACTAGAGGTTTGCATCGAAGAGATCAGAATGTTAAATAATGCTGGACCCAAGATGAAGCCCTGGGGGACATCGCTTGTAACTGGGCCCCACAGAGAAGAGTATCCCCTTATCACTACTCTTTGTCTTCTGTTAGAGAACCATGAAGAAACCCATTTTATGATGTTTGTATGAGATTTATATTTAATCATTTGCTCAAGTAATATTTTATATGAGACTTTGTCAAAGGCTTTCAAAAAATCTAGAAATACAACATCTACTGGAAGACCTTTGTCCAATGCAGCACTCACTGGTTCAAAAAAATGAAGCTGATCAAACATGATCTTCCAGGTATGTTTATTAAGTTATTATCAGATATGAGAGATAGTAGATGTTTTTTATCAATTTCTCAAATAATTTTCCCACAACCGAGGTCAAACGTACAGGTCTATAATTTGATACATCTTTTTTATTTCCTGCCTTAAATATTGGGGTCCCAGTAGCTTTGCTCCACTCAATGATGGTTTAACCCTCATTCAAAGATGCATTAAAAAGTACAGTCAGTTGTCCCAGTATTTCATGTACGAGTTCCTTAATAAACATCGGATGGAAACCATCGGGACCTGGTGAACTATTTTGTTTTAAGCTATGAATTACATCCCGGACCTCTCCTATGGAGAATTGCCAGCAGTGCTCGAGACTGGTCTGTTTTGTTTCTGGATTTGGTTCTTTAGGTTCAAATACACTAAGGAAATATTCATTACATTGTGTTACCATTGTGGTCTCATCGCTTACTGTTCCATGATCTGTCTCAAGAGGACCCACTCCTGAGTTACTTCTTCTGAGTGAATCAACATAATTTTAAAACTTCTTCTTATTGTCTTTAGTGTCAGTGGCTAACAGAAACTCAAGATTTTGTTTTGCATTTCTTATTATTTTTACGCTATTAGCCTTCTGTTTGTATATATTCCATTTTATATTAGAGGGATCCTTTCTGAATTTTCTATACTTTCTCTTTTTCCCATTTATGTCTTTTTTAATATTTTTGTTCCACGAAAGTGTAATTCTATTCTTATGTATACTTGATTCTTGTGGGAACCCACTTACAGTATCTATACAGTAGATTTTTTTTTTTTTTTTGTAGGAGTATGTCCCAGATATCATTTAGGCTTTTGTTGTTCAAAACTGTCATCCAATCCCATTGGGTAAAAAATGCTTAATTTTCCATAATTAGCCTTACAGAAATCCCTAATTCTTGTTATACCTTTAGCATAGTTATTCTTCATGTTTATGCTTAATTTGACCATCTTATGGTCACTATCTCCAAGTGGCTCCATTATTACAGAAGTTGTTATACCTTCCTCAATATTGGTAAAAATAAAATCGAGCATATTTTCCTCCCTTTTACTGTCTGACACTAATTGTTTAAGACTGTGTTGTATCATTGCTTCTATAAATTTATTGTCCACCGTGCTAGTACCCTGTAATGTAGTCCAATTTACATTAGTACAGTTAAAGTCTCCCATGAGAATATAGTTTGAGTCAACCTCAATACTGTTTATGGCAAACAGAAAGTCATCATTTCCCTCTTGGTCTAAGTTAGGGGCACAATAACCTAGGCCTACCACTAATTTTTTGGATGGCAGAATAATTTGGGCCCATACTGTATAATTTCAACCTCAGAGTCATTCAGTTCAGGAGAGTCAACCATATGTGTATAGTATTTTTCAGATATATATAATGCCATACCACCACCTTTTCTATGTTTGCGGTTTTTAGATATCCTGGTGTAACATGGGATAGCCATATTCCAGTCATCATTTTGGAACCAAGTTTCCATTACTCCACAAACTGTTATATCCTGGTCTGAAAGTATGACCCTGAGTTCATCAATTTTATTAGAAAAACTTTGTGTGTTTACCAATAGGACATCAAACTCATTTGCGCAATTAGTTATTTTCCTGTGGCTTTGCTTATGTTTAATTGTACAGTTACCAATCTTATGTAGGTCGTAGACTACATTTGTCCTATTATTGACTTCCACCATGTTAAGAGAGGCAAAGGGATCTTCCTCTTCTCCTTAGTGTTCAGTTTGAATAACTAGAAATGAATGCTGTAATATGTTTACCAAGAAGAGCACTTCCCCACCTACTGAAATGCAAGCCATCCCCACTATACAATTCATCATGGTTAAAGATTTCTTTCCAATGAATAATACATTTTATTCCTTGTTTTAAACTCCATTTCCTTATCCATTCATTTATATTCTTAATATTGTTCTGCTGATATTCTGATGCCTTTGGTATTGGCAAAATCTCTGAATGGCAATGTCACACCCCAATCTATAAATTTATTGGCCCGTGACACAAAGTCCTGCTTGATGTTTGTAACTGAAAGATGGAACACATTATTTCCACCAGCATGTATGATAACAAGCAGCCTAGCCCCTGCATTTTTAAGAATGGTATGAGACATTCTTGTGATATCAGACACCTTAGCTCCACTGAAGCTCAATAGCATTCTATTTTTTTTTATCAGGGTTACATACTACTCTGTCCAGATATTTTACAATATAGTTTCTCAGTGCTAGTATCACTGAAGACTTACTAGAGTCTCTCAGTCTCCATCATTGTTGATTCAGTGTCCTCTAGGGATGGTGTTAAATATAACTCATCAGAGGCTGTACTTTTGTTACATGATTCTGCCAAATGTGTGCTAATAGGGTCAAAGTGATTATGTAGTGCTAATGAAAATACATTTGCTTTGCATCCCTTCTTTGGGACTTTTGCACTTTGGACCACACACCATTCCTCATCTGAAGCCACTACCACTTCATCATCGCTAGGCCTTTTTTTATTGGTTTCAGATATTATGCCAGTGGTTAAGGTAGGTGTTAATCCTGATGTGCTTGGTGTAGACAAGTTAGTCCCCCTTATATTCTGGGGAGTACTGTCATCAGGGTAAGCTATTAATAATCTTTCCTTATTACATAATGTACCAGCTGTATTAGCTTTTAGCCTTGCTGCCATCGCTCTTTGGTTTCATTCTAAAGCTGCCATTTGGGAGATAAAAAGACTCATCACTTTGTTTACTGTAAGTCATCAGTTTGTGCACATTTACCACATTCAAATGCATTTTTAGGTGTTGTCTTAACAATTTTATACATGTGACAGGGGATACACTTGATACCAACTTCTCCTTCCATTGTCATAAGAGTATCTGCCATCTTTAGCTGTGGATATTGAAATCCAGTAGCACTGTGCTGTCAGAAAACCTATACATTATGTGCAAACCTGCTGCCATGGTTATATCAATGCAGGAGTTAGCTAAACTCAGTTACACAGTTATAAGTTCCAGGTTAAATATCCCTCACAGTACTAATGCAGTTCCTGGGGTTTATTTAAATGATAACACCAAAATGAGCACCCCTTAGACAGAATTTACCTTTCTGCCTGTTATTTAAGTGGTTGATTCCTTAAGCTGCAACCCCCTTAAAACCTGCTAAACATGAACTCGAACATGCATTTCTTTGCACGTGTCTTCATGTGTCACCTTGCTCGCCCTACTCACAGCAGGGCAAGCTAAATAGTTGTGTGTGACCAGGAAGTATCTGGGAGATCACCCTGCAATTTTATAATTCAAAATGCCCCAAACTTTGCTATTTTAATGCAAGAACCACTCATGCATGATTCTAACACCACAGAAATTATAAGCCAGCTCCCAGAAAAGTATTTATGTAAAATGAACTGAGTTGTAGTCCTCTGGAAAATGAGGCACTACAGCTCACTCTTCCTGCTTCCTGTGAGGTCAGCAGGGTTCCAGGCATACAGCTCAGTCTACAATCACACAATATAATATTCACAAAGTAAACCAAAGTTTTTAAAAGTTTCAAATAACAGTGCAGCAGTAGTCATTAGGTTAGCTGCAGCCCACTAAAGCAAACTGTCTCTAAAAGCTCCTGCTAGCAGCAGGACAAGCTAAATAGTTGTGAGTGACCTGGAAGTATCTGGGAGGTCACACTGTGATTTTATAATTCAAAATGCCCCAAACTTCACTATTTTCATGCTAGAACCACTCATGCACGATTCTAGCATCATAGAAATGGCAAACCAGCCCCCAGAAAGGTATATTTATCTAAAACTAACTGAGTTGTAGTCCACTGGGAAATGAGGGACTACAGCTCACTCTTCCTGCTTCCTGTGAGGTCAGAAGGGCTCCAGGCATATAGTTCAGTCTATAGTCACGCAATACATTGTCATAACTGTATTACAGCTAGAGGTCTGACATTTGGAATATGTGTTGTTTGGAAGAGGCCCTAAAAAGGTAGCAGTTTTTGTGACATGTGAGTGATGGCTGGAGAAGTTACAAGGGCCCAGAATCTGGAAAATTATAATTAATGTGAAAATTTCTGAAAACATTTCCATGCTTACAACTTATCCACTTTTACAGCTAGATAACAGCATTTGTATGCATATTTTCTTGGAAGAGTCACAGAAACTGCTAAAAAGAGAGGCAACTGGTTGTGTAAATTGTAAGTTACAGGAATTAAAATTTCACAGTTTAATTAAAATTTTCAAAATATTTGGATATTTATAGCTTCACTGCTATTTCAAGTATACATTGAAAATTTGCTATCCATACCAAATTAAATTGGTCCTATAGTCTAATTAAGCTGCACAAATGTCCTTTAGCAGGCTACAAATGTATTGTGGATATTTTAGAAATTACTATTTGGCAAAATTTACTTAAAAATTCATGGACGCATACCACTCAGTGCCACCAAAATT
Organism: Neoceratodus forsteri; assembly: GCA_016271365.2. NCBI lineage: Eukaryota > Metazoa > Chordata > Ceratodontiformes > Ceratodontidae > Neoceratodus > Neoceratodus forsteri. The sequence continues at coordinate 801,599,669 of CM057459.1, read as the reverse complement.
CCACTTCTGGAATTTAACTTTCACAAAGTAGTTATCAACACTGAATCACCCTCCCTGCATAAGCATCATGGCCCTGAAATACATGTCGGAAGTCCTGTGACAGTGATGTCCAGCATCATGCTCCATCATTACTAAATATATCCAGATTTTTATTTATTTAGTTTTTGTTTTACCAGGTAGTTGCACTAGATAAATTCTGCCTATTTTCAGGCACAACCCGAGGGAGTGGGATACAGATGAATGCCAACTGACCTTGAACCAGATTAAGCTTTTGTTGGTATTTTTGTGAATGGGTGAAATTTGGCCAGGGCACTTGGGAAGTTCCCCTACTGTCTGGTAGGGGTAGCTGCTTCTTCCTGATATGCTACCAAGATGGCCGATTGGCTGGAGGGGATGGAGGTAGATGGAATGGCCTACTCTCCTGTCCCAGCAAATACAGATGAACAACAGAAGGATTTAGCAGAGAATAAAGGTATTAACCTCCAGCAAAATATATCTGATCCAGAAGGAGTTGATTTATGGGAGCCTTTGCCTTTAAAAGAATAGACCAATGATGTTTCACCTAAAGACACAGATGCAGACATAGAGTTACCTAAAGTGCAGGCTGAGATGGAAAGTACTTGCTCAGAATTGCAAAGATGGGAAAAACAACTGGAGCATGAAGAGAGAACTTATTTTTGATGGAGGATGAAATTAAAGAAACAGCTCTGCGATTTACAGACTGACAGACTGTCATGGCCTGTCAGGGCAGAACAGCTGAGCATTGCTGATGTGACAGCATCAAAAGAGCAGACCATGAGCTGGGCGGCTGAGGTTGAAAAAGTGGAATTGCAGGCACAGCAAGAAACTGAGTCTACTACCCCTCAGAGACACATTTCAGGGCAGAGGTCAGGAATGGCACAAACCAATCTGAAAGGATTGGGCCTAAGACTTCCTAAAGAGAATGTACCTTCGGGATGGTCAGTAACCACTGTGCTACAAGTGGCAGGTTGGGAGCAGGAATCTAACTCTGGTTCCTGGAAATCAGGTGCATCGCCAATCCAAATGCTGATCCAAATGCCCAGCATAGCAGATGTTCAACTAGGTACTATGCACTCTAATACTTCCATGGATTTAGATATTGATGTCCCTCCTGAGCTAGCTCTAACTCAAAACCCCCGACTACCTATTCCTTCTGAAAGGCCTGTATCACCTGTGTGCACATCTCAACTTGGGGGATGTCCCAATTCTGAACCTGTAGCCCCTCAACTATCATTAATTTTAATTAACAAAACAAATCCTAGACCATATGCCTCCCTGTTTAAAACCTCAATATTGTCAGCCAAACAGCATAACACTATTCGTTTATCCGACACAGGGGGACTGCCAGAACCACCAGATAGAATTTTTGTTGCAAGGACACTGCTCAAAGATTCAATTAAATTTTTTGCTCATGAAATATATTCACTGATACATGTGTTGGGTGAAATGATGTCTGGTGTAAGCTTTAAAACATTGAAGGCCTTGGACAGATTCTGGATCAAGTATGACTCCTGAAAAACTCCTTTATGGTCTCCCTTCAGCGATTCCCTTAACAAAGCCAGCACAGAAAGTTATTACTGTTCTATTCAGAAATGAAGGTGTAGTATGCATGACCTAGTATACTGGCTTAAGCAAAGGTGCACCATAATTGAAGACCCTGAAGAAATCATGGACTCTGAAAACATATGGACTGGGGGATGGAGGGTGAAATTATGATAAAAACAACTGATACTGGAGTTATCCATTTACCAAACTCTTTTTTTCTAGGTCATGATAGAGTAGTGCTGTTCTACCCTGGACAGCCAAAAACCTGCTACAAATGAGGATCCATTGCACATCTTAGTAGTATCTGTGATAAAACCAATTGTACTATTTGTGGGGAGTTGGGTCACACCAGAAACCAATGTATTAATGAATGCAATTGTAATCTATGTGAGGAGCCTGGTTATACTTTTCAAAACTGTCAGTGGGCAGCTTATAACATTTTAGATCAGGCAGATGGTGAGGAGCAGAGACTTCTTCGTATGTCCACACAAAAAACAAGCTTGGTAAACCAAAGCAACAAGACAATCCAGGGTGTAGTGTTCCCCCCTCCCCCCCCCACCACCAAATGATCCTTCTCATACCAGTGAAGCAGCCTCAGGGCCTTTACCTCCTCCTGAAAATGATTCAGCTCCATCTGAAAAACAGCCTCCCTTAGCGGTGGATCTAAGAAATCCCCCTACAGATATTTCCTTAGAAAGTAACATCATGCCTCCACTCCCCATGCCTGGGCAAGATATGGAATGACTATTTACTAAGCAAAAGGTGAAGGATGGCATCTGACACACTACTCCTGTACAGGACACCATCATTTTGTCAAATAAATATGATATTTTGTAAGACCCTCCTGACCACTCAGATGAAGAGTCTGACACCTCTTCTGTAATCTACCTCTCTACCTGAATGTACTACAGATACAGAGTTTCAAGCTAGACTTGTGGGTCCTCAGAAAACGAAAGCCAAAATGAAAACAAAACACAAAGAACACAACAGCAGGAAAGGAAAGTATACATGAAATCTTATAAAACTATATGGCTGACTCCTTTTCTTTTTGTACTGTTAATGTTAACAGCATAAAACGTTGCAAGAAGCGGAATGTAGTTTTTCCCTTTATGACTTATCTGCAACCAGGTATTATTTTTTTGCAGAATGTTAAGTGACATCCTATAAAAGAGACAACAATAGCTTCAAAAGCTTGCTCTTTTGGACCCTTCTTCTGGTCCACAGGACAAGAACCTTGTTCAGGGGTGAGACTGTTATTTAAAATAGTAGGAATCTCAGTTTTAAAGTTAATTGATTTAGTACCCGGTTGGGTCCTAATTTTAGATGTCTATATTTTTCAGGCAGTCTACAGATTAATTAACTTATACGCCCCTCAATCTAAATCTGCTAGAATCGAGATTTTTTAAACAAATACAACCTTTTTTATATACAGCACATCAGGTAGTGTTTGCAGGAGATTTTAATTGTATTCTGTCCCTACAAGACAAAAGTACTATTGCAAAAACAGCTAAGATTTATTTTGACTCAATACCTTGCAGCACATTGTCACTAAAGCCAGACTTAGGGATGCATACTTTTTTCATAACAAAAGAAATACACCTCTGTTCTTTAAGGGACATGTAGCTACAAGGATCAATTTTAATTTTACTTTTGTAAGTCTGAACACTTTATTAGCCACTGTGCAGCCTGTTGAGTTTTCTGACCATGCATTACTTGCTATTCAAGTCAGAAAGAAAACTTCCTTTTTTGAAGGGGCCGGGACTTTGGAAATTTAACATTTCTTTACTGACTAATAATTGTATTGTACTAACCCTACAAGACTTGATACAAGCTAGGAAATCAGTTTATCTTTTATTTGATTTTATTTGATAGCAATTGCTATCTCTTTCTCATGAGACAGGACAAAACTTACCAACACAAATTAGTAAAATTAAAAAAAGACTTGATGGAATTTCACACTCTTATGTCTAAATCTTTAAATTATTAACAGAAATTTGGGACACAAGGTCCAAAAGAAGTAGTATGTCCCTTTGATAATTGTTATATGCAAATACTAAAGAAAGACATGACTAGTTTAAGGGATAAAAATTATCAAATATTTACAACCAAGAATGATATTATGCGGATTGTTACTGAATATACTAGCAATTCATATTCTTCTCTAAATTCCAGAGACAGTCATTAAGAAGACTTTTTTAAGCACATCCCACTTACCTGTACTAAGTAAAGATATTTTAAACATGGTATCACAACCAATTCAATAGGTGGAAGTGCAGGAAGCAATTACATCTTTGGCAAATGGAGAATCTCCTGGCCTCGATGGGCTCCCTAATGACATCTATAAAATACTATGCACATATTTACTATCAGAATTACCTATGACATATAACAGTATGTTAATTAATAATAATATACCATTAAACATGAATAAAGGGGGTTTTAATTTATTTACCCAAAAAAAGAGCTAGGACTTATTTACAGAATTGGAGACCTATTAGTCTTCTAAATACTGATTTTAAAATATTGACTAAAATTCTAGCAAAGAGATTATTAATGATAGCACAGGAAGTGATCTCCTTGGCACAGACTTGCTCAGTTCCTGGTAGGAGTATATCGGACCACCTAATCTTATTAAGGGAATGGATGGAAAGAGGAAAACATGGGGCATTAGATGGCTTTCTGGTATCACTTGCCCAGAAAAAAAGCCGATTTAGTAAGCCATCATTTTCTTTAGAAAGCTCTAGCCTATTATAAAGTATCTAATGTTTCTGTAAACTGGATAAAAAACATTTATCATGCAGCAACAATTATACCACTTATACATGGCTGGCAGGGACCCATGATATGATTGCAGAGAGGGGTAAGACAGGGTTGTCCCCTCAGCCCCATTTTATATATTTTCTTTATTGACCCCTTATTGAGTAAAATCAATACTTCCCCTCAAATTCTCCACTTAGACACTACAGAACAATGCTCCTTACATAAAGTATTAGTATACACAGATGATATGAACATGATAGTAAGAGATGAACATTCTGTTGGAGAAGTAATTAACATATGTGAAAACTCTGGGACTATATCGGGGCAGTAATGGGTCTGTGTGATATGCAACTAAGAAGGAATCATGGGAACCTGCTATTGCTGTTTAATATTATAAAGGGCAAACAATCAATGGACTACTATAATATAAAATTTGCTGATAAACCTGTTAATATAAGATGTAACAATATGCAAATTTATACCCCTAGGGCACTCACCAATAAAAGGAAATATTATTTCACCATCAGAGTAACAAAACTATGGAACTCTCTGCCACAACATGTAGTGGAACAAACAACATTTGAAAAATGTGAAAACAAACTAGACACACTGCTTCTGGGGCACAATTATTAATTACCCCCCACCTGTGTGGGGAGAGTGGTCCTGATGGGCCCAGTGCCTTCTTCCACTCTTATGACACTGAGTAATGCCGAGTAATACTGGATCTTCAAAAAGGTATAGGACAAAGGTTGAATTATACATTGAACTACAGAATAAGTATAAATGGAATCAGCATACAACCTGATCCAATTATGATTTGGGGGGTTCATTTTGGCCCTGGTGCCATGGATGAATCAAATTGGGATAATAAAATGAATTTAGGGAAACACATGCTGGCCCAATGGAACAACTGGAAGTTAGGTAAGAAGAAATGCATCTATTCAATAAAAACATATTTGGTACTAGTTTTTCTACATATCAGTTACATCTTTCCTTCTCCCAAAAAATATGAAACTACAATACTAAGTCTTCTTTTCCAAGTATTCTGGGGAAGCTGTTTAAACCCCATAAAAATAAATGTTTTGTACCTACCCATCAAACAAGGTGAAGTGAATATGATACACCCAATACTTTTTTTCAATATCATATTTATCACAAAAAACATAAAACCATTACTTAACAGGAATCTAGGTTGGGAGCCTCTGCTTTATGCAGCCTGCAACACTTTGTTTCAACAATAGCAAGCAAATAAACTTATTGTTATAAGGAGGTCAGCCATGACACCTGATTATTTAAGGGACATATTTTTGTGGCTAAAGTAATGGAAACTTTCAACACAAACTGTAGTTACCTTGCAAGGGAAACAATTTTACTTTCATTTAATTAACACCATATGCCCAGTTGACACAGTGTTTCATAAATATCCACCACAACACTTGCAATCTTTGAAAAAGCTTTAAGTAGTAATAGAGTCCCAGCACATATGTGGGACTTACATTAGCTATCCTGTCATGAGAGGATAAACATTAAATCTAACCAAAAACATAAACAGCAACAATAAAGATTCTGCAGTAGGAGACAATGTATCCAAAAGAAGAATCTATAAGTCATTTGTTTTTCCAGTGTTCTTTTATTTCTGAGTTTTGGAATTATGTAGCACAACAATGGCATGAACCTGTGTTTAGCACAATGACATATGAAAACCTTATTTATTGGGTTTTTAATAGGAATTGGAGGAAATGGAATATAATTAAGGGTTATTGCAACTGTTTTTAAATGGCATATTTGGATGAACAGATTTTTTTTTTACCTTACAACAAAAAGAAGGAAATCATATAGACTTATTGAATAGAGTAATACAGGACCTTAAAACACTGTATATTACAGAGAAAAATAATTTATTGACACAGGGGGTGGGATATTCAAAGGGGTTGTGCATGGTGCAACAGTGCTGTGCTATGCACAACCCACTGATGTGCCCCGCCACGATATTCAAAAGGGGAATATGCTCCGCTCAAATCCTGATGCACTGGGACCCACCAGTAATGTATGCAGTGCAAGCGCAGGGGCGTGCCTATGCATATGCGGCACATCCCAATATTCAGCCCAGGATGTGTGGCGCATATGCAGGCACACACCCGCCTTGCACCGCACAGGGGGGCGCAAAGATGTTCCCAAAAAATACAGGAGCTAGGACTGGCCACCCACAGGTCAGCTGTCATAGTGCTGGGTGCAACACGGCAGCTGCCAGCTGTGGGTGGCCACCTTAGCCCTGGCCGCACCCTCCGGTGGTGTAGCACCCCCCAATGCCCGATTGTGGGCTGTAATATGTGACTAACTCACTGGTGGTTCAGTCGACCTAACACCTTGCCCAATCACGGGCTGTTACATAGTTTCAACTCCTTGGTGGTCCAGTGGACCTGACACCATGCCTGATCGTGGGCTGTAAAATAAATCTAACTCCCTGGTGGTCCAGTGGACCTAACGCCATGCCTGATCGTGGGCTCAAAATAAATCTAACTCCCTGGTTGTCCAGTGGAACTAACGCCATGCCCGATCACTGTCTGTAAATTAAGTCTAACTCCCTGGTGGTCCAGTGGTACCTGTACCCCCCTCCCAATCTGCCCATTCATACCTGCCACTCCACTTCCCCCTGGTCAGCGGTGGGCGGCAGCACCCCACCCGCAAGTCACCTGGCCACCCGCTGACTGACAGCATACAGTACGGCTCTACACCCATTGGTCCACAACATGGGCCAATGGGTGTGCAGACCATACTGTACTACACAGTCCTGATATGTGAATGGAACCAAATTTCTCAATTATGCCAATACAGAACTCATACTACAAAAAGCCAAAGAGGTTGGTATAACTACCTGACAAGATCATCATATATTCATTTACAGAGACTTTTCAAAGGATGTTTCTACTAAACACTGTGCTTTATCTCCTGCAAAGCATTGACTACATCAGATGGGAATCAAGTTCTCTGTGAGGTATTCTGTGATTTTGTGAATCTACTTAGGGAACTCCTTCAAAGATTTCAGCTCCCAAGAGTCCCTAACACTATTCTTAGACACTATTCAACATACAGCGTCATCACCCAGGATGAAACCCACTTTTCAAGCACTCTGCAGTATGCTGTAGCAGACCTACTGAATAAAACAATGTAATTTCAATGACAATTAGTCTCTTTTGATATGTAGGAAACTGTGGTATTCACTTCATCCTGGCAGTGTCACATTTTCCTGAATTACAAAAGGGACTAATTGCCAATGAAATTGCATTGCTTTATTCAGTAGGTCTGTTGCAGCATTCTGTAGAGTGCTGCAAAATGCTGCAGAATTGGGTTTCATTGTAGGGGACACCACTGTAGCTCATCCCAAAAATCTGACTCTAATATTCTGTCTACAGAAACATCAAATGCAACAACTTGTAACATCAGCACAGATATCATTCATACCTCTAACATCAGGCTTGGGTCCATTCCGATCTCTGCTGACCCTCTTGATGGCCCAAATTAAAGGAAATCTCTCCAGCTTCAAGAGAAAAATTCTGCAGACATAAACACTGGTGAGAATCTCTGCTGTGGTCCTGAGATTGTGCAGTGTCAGGTGATGTTTATGACCCACGCATCAGCGATCAGCTTGGCCATTCCCTTCAGCAACAGATACGCACCTTTGCAGAATGATGTCTTCTCATCACAGGAGGACATCTTGCAGGGCTTTCCTATTAAGGAGAGCAGCATGACAGTCTCACAGGGACCAGATTGTAACTTTGCTGACTCCTCTTGGGCTGAAATAGTGGCCAGCACACACCTAAAAATCTTGGAACCTCCCAAAAAGAAGTGGCATGGTAAAGTTAAATCCAAGCCCAAGGTGACTGTTGTTAAACACGTTCATGAACAAGCATCACCTATCCCAAACACCTGAACTTTTATTCATCGATTTGGTTAAGGTCTCACTTTGACAGTTTGACCCTGTGCTTTATCATAATGCAGGGAGTTCCCTTTTTATAGTCTGTGCTTTATGCTCCCTGTCATTATGGGTTGAGCTTTTCTACCTGTGCAGACTTAATGGGTTAAGTACTAATTAGATTGGTATCTGTCTGGTCATCAGGCTACAAGAATTCTTATCTACACCGTTGTCTGACTCCAGTGCATGCTCCCTCCTTACTATATGCAAAGTTAACTCAGTATTGAGAAGTTTGCTCCACTTGATGCACTTTAAACTTGCTTGTAAGTTTTGTTATATTCTAATTGCACAATTGCTTTATAATACTTGTGCAATCTTTTTTGAGGATGAGCTCTCCCACATCTACCTAGTGTGTGTGCATGCTGTTTATTTTTTATATGCTTACAGACAGCTTTTGGCTATGGTAAGTCCTGCTTCTGAAACTACCCCTGACATTTTCAAATTTCAGCTGTAATTCGTGATTGGTCTCAGTCATATTACATGTTGACAGAACATATTCTCACCTGTTTTTTGTTGCAGGCTATTCTTGAATAATGTGGGTGCATCTTTAAATAAGAGGCAGTACGTAAGCATCAACCACAGATTCCCTCAGAGACACCAAATATGCTCAAAGCCTACACACTTTATTTCTATGAGATCTTACCTCTGGTTTGCAGTAAACATCCTTGGGGTCTATTTCAATGTAGACCCACTGCACCCTGCATACCTACTAAATCTTGTTTCCTAAAGCACGATATTCGAGTAGGTATGATGCGCTGGGGTAATATAGGATGTTCTATTTTATTATAACAGTCCATCTATGGTGATCATACATACATAATCATACATTTAAATGATGTACTAATTAGAAGCGAAGTTATAGATGCCATCTATAACCGAGCAAAATATGCTAATATCACTTAAATGTATGGTTATTTATGTTATACAGTCATTGTTGCTAGTTTGTTTCACCAAGGTCAGGGTGGATGCTCAGAAACTATTAGACTGTTTATGTATTACTTGATCATCTCTGGGTATTTCTGAACTGAGATAGTGTTTTTTTTCCCTGTGACTCCAAAATCTTGACATAGAAACATAGAAACATAGAATTTGATGGCAGATAAGGACCGCTTGGCCCACCTAGTCTGCCCAATTTCCTACCTAACAGATAAGCTGCAGATCCTAGTTAACCAACAGCTTATTTCCTCCTACGCCCCACTAGGACTGCCTTATGCCTGTCCCATGCATTCTTGAAGTTCCCCACTGTTCTTGACTCCACGACCTCCTCAGGGAGGATGTTCCATGCATCCACAACCCTCTCAGTGAAAAAATACTTCCTCACATTACCTCTGAGTCACCCCCTCTATCTTCAAATTGTGCCCCCTTGTTCTTGCACATCTCTTTTTCTGAAAGATGCTACCCTCTTGGACTTTGTTAATTCCCTTGAGGTACTTGAAAGTTTCTATCATGTCCCCTCTCTCCCTTCTTTCCTCAAGGGTATACATATTAAGCTCCTTTAGTCTTTCTTCATATGTCTTCTGGTGCAGACCCTGCACCATTTTGGTTGCCCTCCTCTGGACAGTCTCCACTCTGTCTATGTCTTTGCGGAGATGGGGTCTCCAGAACTGCACACAGTACTCCAGATGGGGTCTCACCAACTGTCTGTACAGAGGGATAACAACTTCCTGTTTTCTACTATTGATGCCTCTTCCTATGCATCCCAGTATCCCCCCAGCCTTCCTTACTGCCTTCTCACATTGCTTGCCCACCTTTAGGTCATCTGATATAATTACCCCCAGGTTCCTTTCTATTTTTACTGTTGTCAGTATCTCACCCCCCATTTTGTACGCTTCCCCTGGGTTTTTGTTTCCCATGTGCATTACCTTGCACTTCTTTGCATTGAATCTGAGCTGCCATACATTTGACCATTCCTCCAACCTTGCCAAGTCCCTTCTCATCCTTTCCACTCCATCTTGTTTATCAACCCTGTTGCAGATCTTTGTATCATCTGCAAAGAGACATACTTTTCCTTTCAGTTCCTCTGCAATGTCACGTATAAAGACATTAAAAGGACTGGTCCCAGTACTGAACCCTGCGGTACCCAGCTAGTAACCCTCCTTTCTTCACTGTGTACTCCATTTACTACTACCCTTTGTATCCTGTTGTCTAGCCAATTGTTTATCCAGGCTACCACCTTGGGACCCACCCCAAGGCTGGCTATCTTGTGTATTAATCTTTTGTGTAGGACTGTATCAAATGCCTTGCTAAAATCTAAGTAGGCCATGTCCACAGCCCCTCCCTGGTCTACTACTTTGGTCACCCAGTCAAATAAATCTATTAGATTCATCTGACACGACCTTCCCATCATGAGTCCATGCTGCCTTGGGTCCTGTGCCTCACTGGCCTCTAGGTACTCAACAATTCTTTCCTTCAGAAGTGATTCCATCATTTTTCCTACCACTGAGGTCAAACTAACTGGTCTGTAGTTTCCTGCCTCTGTCCTGCTCCCACTTTTGTGAAGAGGAATCACATCTGCCCTCCTCCAGTCCTTGGGTACCACCCCATCCTCCCATGATTTGTTAAAGAGAGTAGTCAGTGGTGTCACTAGTTCTACCCTTAGTTCTTTTAGAATTCTTGGGTGAATCCATCAGGCCCCATTGCTTTGTCCACCTTCAATTTTATTAGTTCTTTCAGAACCCTTTCTTCTGTAAATGGGCTGGTATCGACTCCGTCTTCAGATTGTTTCTCTTGTTTGGTTTAGGTAACTCCCCCTCCTCTTCCTCTGTGAATACTGAGCAGAAATATTCATTCAGTATCCCTGCTTTTTCACTGTCACCCTCTACCTACATTCCCTCCCCTTTATTAAGCTTCAGTATCCCTCCTTTGGTCTTTCTTCGCTCCCTAATGTACTTATAAAAGGTCTTATCCCCCTTCTTAACAGAATTGTCTATCCTTTCCTCGGTTTGGGCCTTTGCTATTCTGACTGCCTTCCCAGCCTCTTTCTGCTTTAACTGATAAAGTTCTCTGTCCTGCTCCTTCTGTGTTTCCTTATATTTCCTGAATGCTGTCCTTTTCTCCTTAACCTTCTCTGCCACCTCTTTTGAGAACCATAGCGTTTTTTTCCTTCATTGTGTTTTATTGATTTGCTTTACACAAAGGCTTGTTGCCTCTGTGATGGCTGTTTTGATTACTCCCCATTGTTCCTCCACCCCTTCTTGCCTGTTTACTAGTGCTTTTCTGAGGCACTCTCTCATTTTCCCAAAGCCAGCCCTCCTAAAGTCCAATACTCTTGCTTTTGTATGGCCTGATTGTATGGCTGTGTTTATCGTGAATCACACTGTTTGGTGGTCGCTTGTTCCCAGATGGCTATCCACTTCTAAATCTGAGATTCTTTCTCCGTCCCTATTTGAGAGTACCAGGTCTAAGATTGCTCCCTCCTGAGTGGGTTCCAATACTAGCTGTCTGAGGCATGCCCCCTGTATGGCATCAAGAATGACCCTGCTCTTGGATGTGGCTGCAGCAAGGTGCTCCAGTTAACATCTGGCATATTCAGGTCCCCATCAACAATATCTCCCTTTTCTGCCATTCTAAGAAAGTCTTCTATCATTTCCTTGTCCATTCCCTTCCCCTGACAGTCAAATCTAGTGGCTATAAAAGTAGAACTGGCTTTGGGTGGGTGGGATGGAGGGCAATTAGTAAGAAAAAAGGCTAGCAACAGGAAGTTGTAATTTGACTCACCTGCTTTTATAGTGTCTAAACCACACTCCCAGGTAAGCTTTCTTTTCTCCTACTGGTTTAGCAAAGTCAGCTGATACAGTACCCTTCCCAGCAAAGAACACACACTGACTTTCTTTCTTTTCTTTCTTTTTTTAACCCTAAATAAGACCCCTTCTACTTCTAATAAAGTTATCTGTCTACTTAATCTTAACTGATACTGACTCCTGCTGAGTTATAAGTTTTAAATTAATAAGAAAATGTAGCTTCTTTTAGTTAGCTGCTTTCTGCTCTACAAGCAAGGCTAGCAACAGACATTTCTGATCACTATTTGATTTCCTACATGCAGATGTTGGTAGGATCAATGGAGCTGCATAGGTTACTCATCTAAGATTTCAAGGTTTTAACTATAAGTGGGTTATGCCTTTCACATCATAATACCACTGTAACTTACTGTGTTATATAAGGAGTAGAGGATTTTTTTTATATCTACGCTCCTCAAGTCTTTTTTTTTTTCCACGCTCTGATGTGTAGAGCAGGGGGTCTTGGTCCTAATATTTCTTGACTGACACATGCTTATCTACAAGTCTAAGATGGTTATGTGTTGGTACTTTGTTTAGGTTTTAAGATTGCTACTGTTATTGATAAATATTCTTGTTGCAAAGAGATACAAAATTTGGAGTTTCAAAGCCCTCTTATCTCTCTTTTTCTATTTGACTTTTTCATTTCCAGGTCCCCATTTAATCTCTGCCCACAGGTTAATTACTACTGTTGGTTCTGTCATTGTGCTTGGCTGTGTTTCTTGCCTTAGTTGCTTGGTGCATTTTGTCCCAGGCAAACCCATAAAATTCACAGTGAATGGGTTGTGCTTAATCCCCTAGGGCTGACCTACTATTATATACATGGAATGTAAAGGGACTTAACGCACCTAGTAAATGGAAATAAATTTTAAATTACCTTAAGAAGCATTAAGCACAAATTGTATTTTTACAAGAAACTAAATTATTAGCCCAGGACAATGACAGATTAAAGCAGGATTGGGTTGGCCAGGTTCAAGCGACCTCAGCTACTTCTAAAAAGTGCGGGGTAGCTATTTTAATTCATAAAAACCTGAAATGGACTCTCTCCAATATTATTAGAGACACGGATGGTAGATGGGTGATTGCTTCTTTTGATACTAAATCTGGGCCTTTAACTTTAATCAATGTCTGTGCTCCAAACTCTGATAACCCTGATTTCTTTCACAACTTAGCCAACAGTGAATTTTGTCTAACTTAAGTAACTCCCCTATATTAATTGGTGGGGGCTTTAACCTTGCAGTTCATGCATTTTTAGATAGGAGTAACTCTGTCTCTGATACTCACCCAATGAGTATAGTGGCACTTTCATTATTGATGAAGGATTATGGGTTATCGGATGTCTGGAGACTCTTTCATCCTAGAGATCAAGAATTTACATTATATTCTTCCCTCCACCAATCATACAGTAGGTTGATTACTGGTTTGCTTCCCCTGAAGTCACTAAAAATATACTTGACCCTATTTTACCTTTACTTATCTCTGATCTCTCATCTGTTAAATTATATCTCACTTGGGGCTCCCCCACCTCTTAAGTCCCCCTTGTGGCATTTAGATCCCTTATTACTCAAAGATCCTGAATTTTTGCCCTGGATTAGAACACAAATATAAGACATTTTACTTTGCAGCGATCCGTCAGATACAACTATGAGCACAACATGGCAAGCACTTAAAGCAACAATTGGGGCAAAATTATCAGTTTTGCTGCCCACAGGAAAACAATGAGAGAACAGTAATTGAATAACTTGGAGAAACAACTTAAAACTAAAGAATCACAATATTTTGCTGTCCCTCATCCAAACCTTAACTCCCATTTCATTTTGAGATATTAAAATTGCGCGTGCAAATTAACAAACTTGTTTCTCACAAAACTGAAATCGCCTTTCTAAGAATCAAACATAAATATTGGAAAGTGGTGAAAAAGGCAGCAAAACATTAGCTTATTGACTTAGTGCTCAACAGATGTAGTGCTTCATAGCAGGCCTGTAGGATTCTTCCATTCAAATGCATATTGACAATCCCTCTATAAATAGAATTATGATGGTATTTTACAAAAAGCTATATTCATACTCACATCCCTCACAATCTGCTTCTATCAAAAGTTTTTGGGAGAAATTAATACTTCCCCAACTTCCTAATGATATTGCGGACTCATGAGATAGACCCTTTTCAATAAAAGAGGTTCATCAAGCCCTTTCATCCTTTAAAACTGGGAAGGCCCTTAGAGGTGATGGCTTCCCTGTAGAATTATATAAGTCTCCAGCTGATCTATTTTGTCCACTATTATGTAAGGTGTACCACAAATCTACCCATTGTGGCAAGCTACCTTCAACCATGACAGATGTAATCATTACAGTGCTTCCAAAAAGCACAAAGATGTTTCCCTTCCATCTATCTATCACCCTATAGCTTTACTTAACACTGACAGAAAAATATTTGCTAAGCTCTTAGCTATGTGCTTGGAGCCCCTTATTCCTCAGCTAGTTCATCAGTCTCAGGTGGGATTTGTTAAGGGGAGGGTTGGTTCAGATCACTTATGTTCCTTATTTAATCTTATGTACCAAGCTAAAACCCTCAAGCCCCCTGTCACAGCCATAGCTGTTGATTTTGAAAAAGCTTTAGATTCTTTAAATTGGAACTTTCTTTATCTTGTGTCATCCCACTTGGGTTTCAGTGATCATTTTTGCTCATGGATTATAGTACTTTACACCTTTCCCTCTGCCAGGGTCCTTATAAACTCCATGCTATCCCACCACTTTAATCTTGCCAAAGATACTAGGCAAGGTTGTCCTCTATCCCCATCTCTTTTTATTATAGCTCTCTAACCCTTGACAGCTGCCCTTCGGCAAACCAATGGAATAAGGAGCATATAAATTGGTGACACAATACACCTCTTTATCATATGCTGATGATATATTAATTTTATTAGAAAACCTAGAATCTGCTGCCCAGCCTCTTACCAGATTACTTAACACTTCTACTGAATTTTCAGGGTTGGCTGTTGTTACATGAGGTCCCTGCACCCTAATTGGTACCCCTAGAGGTACACTGCAGACAGCTAGCATTTATGTATATGTTATGCTAACATATAGGGCTAAGGACATCTACCGTACAAGAGTAGATGTCAGGATATGTATGCATATGATTGCTGTATGCTTTAATTTCTAATATACAGATGTATTTCTTGCTTACAAGATTCTAGGACACCTGTGTCCTTGTAGGGTTATGATATATGAGTTGGCATTGCCATCTTCTGATGATCTGTAATACTACACAGCTATGTACAAACTGTACTTCTTTGTTTCCACAAAGTGATGACTATATCAAAATTGTACAATGTTATCAAGGACTGAGGATCCACCTCTGATTTAGCCAATAGGGCTCACCTCTGTAACTAGAAATGTTTCTATCAGTAACCATGGTAATTATCTTAGGTATATAATGTAAGACATTACTTCTTCTACCTCGGAGACCCCAGGAGATACGGAGATTTCTTGAGGAATAGGGAACGCTTAGCATTAGCTCCCAGTTCCTAATGGTAAGAACTGCTTAGGGCAACTGTGATTTTCCTTTTGGTAGTAATAAACAAGCTTTATTTCTCTTACGCAACGTATCTGTGATTCCTTGCATTCCCATTATTGCTAAGAACCTGAGAGTGAGGTTTAGACCTCCTGACACAGTGAATTACAAAAAAACTGAGGTGTTGCCTTTGAATACCCTTTGTAAACCCCATATGAATACCCATCTAGGGTTTCAGTGGGCACCACAAGGCATTACCTATTTAGGAACAAAGATTTTGCCAAATCTCGATAAGACTTGGGAAATGAATCTTTTTTCTTTACTTACTGAAATTAAAACAATTTTAGATAGATGGAAAACTCTCGGCCTATCCTTTTCTGGTAAGATTGCTGCTGTTAAAATATCTATAACTCCAAAAATACTCTATCTGTCCTCTAATGTTCCATTATCCCTACCCCCTTCATTTTTGTCCAAAATAGATAAACTAATAGGAAACTTTATTTGGGAAGGAAATATCGCAAGGCTCAATCATGTTAAATTATGTGCCCACTGGTCCAGAGGCAGCTTTGGACTACCCTGATTTCTAGCTTATTTATGGGCATTCTGAACTGCCCAAACTATTAGGTGGTTTATTAAACCCGACCTCAAAACTCCTCTGTGGGTGGACATGGAAGCATCTCTGACTCCAGGCAGGATTCCTACTACATTTATTTTCAATACCCTAACATGGATATTAAGGAAACATCCTACAATTGCCCCATTGGTTCATTATTGGTTTAAATTACATAAACAATTACAGTCTAATCCTACTCCTATGTTTTATGCTCCCATTTGGGGAAATCGTTACATCTCCCTTGATGGCAAACCTTTGTACTGCAATTCATGGAAAAGTAAGGGGTATACTTTCTGGGTGATATCTTATTTAATGACTCCTTCAGTTTAAATTATTTTACTGGCCTGCAGGCCAGATGGGGCATATCCAGGCATGATTTCTAGAAGTTTTTACAACTACACTGTGCATTATCATCTCTACTGCAACAAATGACTAGTCTACCCTCTCTTGATACTTATAGCACCTCATGAGCTGACAATACATCTGCTCTAGTCAGTAGAATATAGAAGGTTATCAGAGATGCCCTACCAGACCAATCCCTGGTATCGAAGGTCAAATGGAGCACAGCTCTATAATGCAATATAATGGACTCTTAATGGAATACATTCTGGACTTTCAGTCACAACATTTCTAAAGATACACACAGTATGCTTATCCAATTTAAAATCCTTCATTTATGGTATAGAACCCCATCAATTCTCTATCAATTTGTATTATTATCAAATGATCATTGCTTGTGCTGTAGTTCTCCAGGTGGAGATTTATTACATAATTTATGGTCCTGTAAACCCATTTCTACATTATAGTGCTCTGCCCATCGTTTGTCATCAGATATTGTCAGTCATAATATTTCCTTTGACCCTAAATGCTTTATATTGGGTATTATTGATCAATACAACAAGCTTTCTATATACCAACAGAAATGGCTGAACATACTCCTTATGCAAGTTAAACATTTTATTTTAATGCATTGGGAATCTTCCATAGTAACTGCTATCACAGATGTCCTTAACAACTTAATCCAAATTGCATCTTTAGAGTGTCTCTTATATTTGGACTTAGATTGACTCAATGAAGATAAGTTCTGTTGGCAGGATTATCTGGATTATTTAATGTCTACTTGACTAAAAAATTTGTGGGATTTATAAGTCACTATCTTTTGTACTCCCAAACATATTACTGTTTGTATCTTTGCTGTATCTCGTTGTTATATAAGTTTGTTGAAGTTGTACTGTATGATCTAGATTCATTTATTTTGAACAATCCAGAGAACTACTGATGTTAAGCTGACATGTACTTCATATCACTCTCTTATACTATACTTGTGCAATCTTAGTTCTCACCTTCCTTTTATATTTTAATTAACTTATGAGGTTTACAGTGTATAACTTACTGCTGTACCCATTTTGCTGTTCATCATTCTCTGTACAGAATTCTCTCTATGTCTGAAAAACATGTAATAAACAAATTAACTATAAAAAAAATCATCTGTGTATATATTCTATGAATTATTACCTTCGGCATTTTTTATTATTATTGTTTTTATTTTATTTATATTTGTATTGATTGTACAGTGCCCTAAGCCCTAAAGAAATGGTGCTTTATAAATAAACTTTGCCTTGCCCTTGCCTTACTCAAGTTAGCACTTCCACTGAATGATTTAATAAGCTGTTGTCATAAAACAGTAACATGGCAGTGATCACTGGAATGTGCCATGCATATCCTGCCTTGGGTCTAACAGCTGCTCTGACCTACTACTTTAAAAAACTTGAAAAAAATACCTCACTTCCCTCCCACTGTTTCCTTGCTCCCTATTCCTAACAGAAAAATAAAACTGTAAGTTATCTTCCTCTCCCTGCTGCATTGCAGCTCTATTTCCACTAACAATTCCAATCCTTGTACTGAAAAACAATAAACTTTACTCCAGCCTTTACTGTTGCAGTCTGATGATTTACTTCTTCACATGCTTGACTTTAACTCAGAACCCAGCTTTTTAACTTAAGTATCTAAAAAACTGAACAAGATACTGACTTCTAAATGCTGTATGATTTAATTCCACATTAATCCACAGTTTAAACTTTTGTTGTTTTTCCTTATGTGAGAGCAGAACTTTAAAATATCCAAAATGTTGACATGGACACTGAGCTTCAACAGTATTGAAACTCATCTGCACATGCAGTACATTAACTTTGAGCCCTGATTGCTTACTGACTGGCAGAGCCCAAAACACAATTTTTCAGGCTTAAATATTGTAAAAACATACAAAACTCTCAAACATCAAACTCCACTAAGAAATTCTTCTCCACCAACCTATACAATCTCACAAAATTTCTCTAGACAAGAGCAAAAATTCTGGCAAGTGTGACTGAAAATCAGGGAAAAAAAACGTGTTTTTTCCAGAATTTAATATCTTCGCAAATTCTGGACTGATTTACATGAAACCTTTACAGATTGTAGAGTCTATCATGGACAGAAAATCCTAAATGTTACATTTAAATCTGTAAATCCCTCATTCTGAAAGCAACAAACAAAAAATGGGTTTAATATAGAACTCACCAGCAACCAGCAATATAGGGGACCAAGCCCTTAAAATTTGATTTGAAATATTATTGAAAGAGATCTTACATAGCAAATGTACAGTATTAAGTAATGATAGCAAAATATTACTTTATTGTGAATTATGGTTTAGGGGTAACTGGTCAATACCCTGCTTCACAAACTTGTTAGATAGTACAAGAACCCTAATGTCAGGTTATAAGGTGTCTTTGAACATTAAAGTTTTTATTTTCTAGACATTATTTGCCCCCTATCTCTCCTGAAGAGGTCATGGCGGTGAAGGTGTGGGCTGGTCTATAATTCTGAATGGGACATTTATCTTAAACAATATATCTGCTAGTACAATAAATTTAGATGGTTCAAAATCATTGTGGTTAAGTGATTCCCTCTGTTCAGTTACTGCATTTCTGTGAGGAATTGTTTTTGGGCTCTAGGGAATATTGGCATTTGTGCTAGAGAAGGAGTAGAGTGAGGAGGGCAGAACTGGTCAAGACATGAGGTTTGGGATCAAGACAAGCTAGGGATTTTGCTCCCAGATGTGGGATGGATACCTCTACACTGACTCCATACTTGTGACCAATGGATCAGTGGGGGTTGTTCTGGTCCCCCATAGCACCAACACCATTAATCTGACTCACATGACATTGAGAATTAATGAGAGCTGAGTTTCTTCATTAGACAAATCCCAATCTAGTGTAGGGGCACAAACACCCTAGTTAGTGCCATAACATCTGCATCAGATCATTTAAAAATTGCTAGACAGCACCTCAATTGCAAAAGATGCTCAGACTATGCATTGCGACTTAATGATTCCAACATGACCTTGATTAGACCAAGCCAAAACAAGCAGGAGATAACTGGCTCACATTGTGTTTTGTCCCATATCTTTTAACATGCAGCCTCCCATCACCTAATGGTTAACAAAATCACATACAATCATGTTACCATACAAAGATCATTATTCAGTTGGAAGATGCCATTTGTGCTTGAGCATGTCCCCTCTGCAATTTACAATATTATGAACTAGATCCAAAGATATACAATAAGATAAGTTCATCCTAGTAGGCTAATTTTGAAGAGGAGTTGTCACATGGTCATTACTGAATTTTCAAAATACTTCACTTGAGTTTGAGACATTAACCCTATGTATGTAAATGCCTCCCACAATATTAAAATAAATTGCACTGTTTATATTTGTTGAAATCCTTGTTGCCCTAGAACAAATAGAGTTGCAAAGGGAAAACAAATTAAATTACCAGTAGATACTTTTAAACAAGTGAGCAAGATGCAGTTTTCAAAGTAGCTCCTAGATATCTATTTTGCAATTTTAAAGGCCAAAACCAACAGGCAGTAAAAGTGACAAGTTTAAAACATTTATGTGCTACCAGTTTAAATATTAGATGCTCCAGACTGGAAGAGAAACACATGACCACTCCTTGTGATAATGTTAACTAGATTTCACAATAATAAAAATGCAAAACAACTTAACTAGAATTTAACCATTTAGTCTGTTTTGCTATAAAAAAATTTCTCTGTACAATACATGAAGTTTATTGAGCATATCCTTATCCTTAATGTGGTTGACTGACATACTTCATATACAAATCAAATCTGTTTATATTCCTTATTTAGGGGGGCCATGAATGTGGCCCTTGCCCATGAGTCATAAAAACTAAAAGTTCACATTGTATGTTATATATTATTAGTCTGTACCAGAAAGAAACAGAATTCAACAAATACATTTTCAGTGATACATTAATTTCCTAATGCCCAAGGCAATGCTTTAAGATTGCGGTTATGAACAGTTTTACAATAATTGCTTTCACCTATTTGATGCCACCAGTATATTTTCTTGGCATATTTGTTATCATGTTTGTTAAAAAAAGAAATGTATTTGTCATTTTTGTTATCCAAAAATAGAAAATGTTAAAAATGTTATCACTAAATGACTTTAATTCTGTCAATACAATGCATATCTTTAATGCAATGTTAAATGATTCTGTGACTTCTGTCCCAAACCTGTATATATTAATTCATATCAGTACCAACAAATGTGCTAATTTGTTTGTCATTTTCCTTTGAATATGGCATTTTGGAATGCTAATTCATTTTTAATGAAACCTTAAATGTCACAGCTGAGTTATTACAAATTAAACTCTACTACAATGCCTAAATAAATACAAATCAATAACCCAATTCTGATATCCCATGCACATTGAAATGGTGAAAAACTAATGTTTATATGATAATATTTTGTTATAATCAGCCTGGAGCATAAGGAACTGTGATAAGAAATACGAAAGATCCAGCCATATATCCCCATGGTGAATAGTTACTGAGGAGATCCAGAGACTATAGTGTTGTAATACAAGAGACCTTCTGGTCTATTACATTTGTATGATACTGAGAGGTGTACCCTTCATTTAGATTAATGGTAAAATATTGTATTTTATGTGAAATGGACATTATGGGACTAGACACACAGATATGGAAAAATCAAGCCTTCTTAATTACTTGGACTTTCTCATATCAAAAGACATAGCAAAGGTGCATTTTCAGTGTTTCTGATTTGCAGCCCATAAACCCTCATTTCTAGAACTGGGGGGGGGGTGCAAATTTCTATTAAGCAATAACAACCAAGAATCCAGTCATTTCTGAGGAATTAATGACTGGTTGGGGGATGTTTGGTCCAAGGTGCAGCTGAGGGTCAGCTCCTTCCAGTCAGTCACTAATTGAAAGGAATGATCAGTTTTGAGGTTGTTATTCTAAGTCTAACCACAATTAACAACACTACATTTATAGCTTTTAGTACTCACTTTTTGGGTTTGTATTGTATGGCATGAGTAATGTGGCACAAGAATGTTTTATGTTTACAAAGTTTTGTGCAACACCACATCAGTTGGCAGCTGGATCAGTCATTTCTAAGATGTTAATGAGTGACTCAGCAGTCAATCAGGAAGGAGCTTTGCTAGGTTCAGGAATATGTAGACTTATAAATGTATTTTTAGTAGAACATTTTGTGATTACATAAATAAAGAGACCTCTTATCCCTAAGCCTAGAAGTGGAGATGGCCATTAACGTGGTGTAGGCCCATTTCCCCTCCTGGTCCGGTGTCTGGTTATAGGATTCTTGTTACACATATATCTTCCTCAAAAAGAAAGGTCGTGGAACAAATACAAGGCACTCACAAAAGAGAATGTTGAGGAGGTGCTGGCAATTCTGGGAAAAAGACAGCGATCTGACCAGGCTATGCAGAAAATGAGCCCATAAGGCTAAACCCCTTAGGAAAGGGCCCAGACGTCATGTTGTGAAGTTGTTGCATGGTCCTGTGATAGGTCGTGCCATTAAAGTTTAACTTTTGTTTCCATTTTATAAACATCAATAAAATCAGTAGCCTATTTTCTTCATGAATTTTCTATTTTTCTTGTATTTAGTAGCAGGGAGGGAGTAGCAAGAAAGAATCTTTCTGCCAGGTTAAGAGCTTTTTGCCTACTTATGATATGTGCTGCCACTGCACTGGAAAGGAATAATGCAACATAAAAATGCTAAGGCCATCAGAATGGTGGCAGAGAGGGAGCTCAAACAGCATAGGCCATATCACAGAGGAATGAAGCTGGAGGGACTAAAAGGCTGTAAGTAGACAAATCTGTAGTGCTTGATGGGATGCACTCTGGGATACTAAAGGATGCAGTGCTGGCAGTAACAGCTCCACTTGCAGTCATTTTAACTGCTTGTTGGAGAGAGGGATAGGCCGCAGGAACTGGAGTACACCTGTCATGATCCCTCTGTGTAAATGCAAGAGGAAGGATGCTCCAAGTAACTATAGACACATCAGACAGATGTCCATAGTGGGGCAAATAATGAAGACCATACTAAGGGAAGAACTGGTGGTTATCATAAAAAGGTATGGACTACAGGACAACAGGCAGCATGGATTCACTAGGAGGTGGTCTTTTTGAGTTCTTCAACTGGATGACTGAAGTGGCTGACAAATGGCAGGCAGTTGATATACTGTATAGTCACAAGTCCAAAACCTGTTTTCTGAACCCTTCTTGTTTCAGCCAATCATTAAATCAGAGGAGCAGCACAGAACAAAAAGTCAAACAGTCCATAGGTATGAAGCCATTCAGGCAGCTACCCAAAAATAATTACTAAGACAGTAATTTCAGGTGCCCATAGCAAATGTTCCAGACCTTAGTGATGGTCTGACACCCCTGATATACTGTACCTAGGCTTCCACAAGGCTTGTAACTCAGTCTCCCTTAGGAGACTGGTCAAAAAACCAAGGGACCATGGTGTGGTAGAATGAATGACAGCTTAAGAGGAGACCTGATATAAGGAGAGGACACAGAGGGTAGTGATATAATAAATGGGGAGGTCTATGAAGTCAAGGAAGTTATGAAAGGAGTGTCATAGGGATCATTACTGGGTCCTGTCCTGTTTAATATGCAGTATTCAAATGTGACCTATGGGAAGACATACAGAACCAGGTATGTCTTTTTGCAAATGATGTGAAGATGTGTGAACTGGTGGACACCAAGGAGGAGATAAAGAGACGTAAAGTAGGACCTGGGTAGACTGGAGAAATGGAAATGGTCTAAGATCTCTCAGCTGAGCTTCGGTGAAAGACAATGCAAAGTAATGCACATTTGGAAAAAGAAGTCAAGGACACAGTATGGAATGGATGTGACAGTTCTACAAAGCAGTACACAAGGGTAAGAACCTTGGGGTCATAATATCAGATAACTTAAAATCCATAGCACACCGTAACACAATGGTGGGAAAGGCAGACAGGATGCTGGGGTGCATAGGGAGGGGAGTCAACAGCTGACTTTGTGAGATAATCCTCCCACTGTACAGATCATTGGTGAAATCACACATGGATTACTTTATAAAGTTCAGGTGACCATTCCACAGCTTTCTGTAGTGGTGCAGTGCACTTATACTAAGAATTTGTGCAGGATTTATAGTTAAAAAATTCATAGTTTAAAAAAAAAATGTGGTTAAGGTATGTCCTGCATTTCAGGAATTAAATGGTGCTGTTTTTAGGGTATTTAGTTCACAGAGCTCTTATGGCCCTGCTTTCACCAAGCTCAGCCTGCTTTATTTATGCTGTGAGCTGGGAGCAGAGGTACTCCATGCAGCATTGAGAGCAGTCTATATACAGTAATTTTATTTCATGTTTCAGGGGCTTGTTTTTTATTAA
This sequence comes from Neoceratodus forsteri, assembly GCA_016271365.2. Taxonomy (NCBI): domain Eukaryota; kingdom Metazoa; phylum Chordata; order Ceratodontiformes; family Ceratodontidae; genus Neoceratodus; species Neoceratodus forsteri. Next base: position 801,575,705 of record CM057459.1, on the reverse strand, counting down.
ATGTTGATTACTTAAGTAATTCATGCTTTGGGGGCTTGAAGAGTTATGTTTGTAGTTTTGTAAATACAGCCACAGCCTGTCATTCAAGCTTTATTGATTGTAGGCTGAAAAGCTCCATTTATTAATCCGTTTTTAATCTGGAGTTTATATAATGAGTTGCAGTATTTTAAGCTTAAGATGCTAAGGGGCTCCCTCCTGCAGTCTGCTAACCCCGTTCTCTATCTCTTACCTCCCATTATTTCTCAGCCAATTGATCTCTGTATCTCCACCTCACCCGCCCATTGTTCTCCCTCAGCCCCCCTGCTGCCTCTTTGTTACATCATACCTCTGTGACTTTAAGCACTAATTCCCCTTTGATGTGTTCCTTTCTGGTCAGGACCCACTCCAACACACACCTACTGCCTTGGGAGCTCTGAAACGCTGCCGCTTAGACTAGCAGGTACGAGTCATCCTCCACTTCCAGCTGAGGCCCTCTGCCTCGGGAGCAGTGAACAGCAGATTTGAACCTAGCTCCTTTCCGCCAGCATACCAGTGCTGACTTGTTTTCTTACACACTGCTGTCTGCATTCTACAGCTTCCTTTAGTGGTGCAGTGTGAGAAAAGTGACTAAGAATTTGTGCAATATTTATTGTTAAAAAATTCAGTTAACAAAAAAAAAAGTGTCCAGTTTCCCATTTGCAAGTTATATCCAGCTACCCCCAGAGGTCTCTGTTTCCTTCTCCTTCACACACTGAGTATTCCTCTGATATTCTTTTGCATAGCTCTTGCTCAGGTTCAGTGTGGTTCACCTCGGAGTGGAGGACACTGAGGCCTCTTGTTTTAGTTGTGGTAACCCTAACCACCCACATTATCCTACCTCACACTTTTTCAATAGTTCCCCCTAGATACTCTCTCTGCCCACATTTTTCTACCCCAAGCTTTTCCCTAACCTGTTATTGCTGTATATCTCAGTGGTTAATCTGAACTTCCTCCTCTTTGTTGACCCATCTTTAAGATTTAATATGGCACTGGGTATGATGCTGGCTTATATACTTGTAGTCCTGGACACAGACCAATTGTTGCTCACTCTCAAGCAGGACATGGGGCAGCCCACAGATCCTCTGTACTCCAATTTCTCATGTATCTACCCCCAAGCCAACCTAAACCCTACCTTTATCACCATATGCGGGCATAGAAAAGGGGGAAACTGCTATATGGTTATGGAATATCTCAGAGTCTACAAATGTTAGATCGCCACCCCCACCCCACCCTTGGTTCACTCCTGAAATTCCTGCTAACCATTACATTGTTACTCTCCAGGGATATTGAATATAACCCTGGCCCTCCATGTACTAATGTTTCAACTGTGTCACCTTCTATGGCTGTCTGGGCTAATGCCATAGGTCTGACACTAGTTCACATGAATATTAACAGCATCAGACCTAAAATGCATGAACTTGAGGCGTGGGTAAATGTGTACTCCCCTGACATAATTGTCATTTTCAAAACCTGGCTCAGTCTTTGTACCCTAATGCATGAGGTTGAGCTCCAGGGGTTTAAGTCCTTCAGACATGATAGATGAGGTAGGAAGGGTGGAGGAGTTACTATCTACATAAAAAAACCTCCCTAAATGCTTCCCTGGTGGCAACGCCAGACTATACCCTATCAGGTGGCAAGGTAGTGCTCATCAAAATATTGCTTGGCTGGACTAAGCACCTTCTAATAGGCTGCCTCTACAACCCACCTAAGACTGCAAAAGATGACTTAAAGAGCCTTCTGGCTCTGATCCCGGTGCTACCTCAGTGGGAGAAAATAGTCCTTGGTGACTTTAACCTCCACTGGGGTCAGCACACCATTAGTGATGTAAAATCCAGCTTTCTAGAGGCCAACTTGACCCAGTTGATCCAAGGACCCACTAGGTTGAACATTAAGTGAGGAAACCACACAACATTAGACTGGATTCTCGATTCCAACCCGAGTAGTTTCAAACTGGCTGGGACTTTTGTGGACTTCGTAAGTGACCATGCCTCTATATTCGGCATCTTTCGGCACCTGCTCCTTTCTCTAAACCCTAGCAGTGGTGGATTGGACTCAAATCAAACTAGCCACCAATCTGGACTCAGCCCTTGATTTCTTCATCAATAACTTCCTCTCGGCTGCCAATAAGCATGCCTGCCTGAAACATATCAGAGTCAAGGGACAACACTCAAGGTGACTCTCCAGAAACCTTGAAAAACAAATGAGGGTGAGAGACAAAGCCTGGGAAAAATTCAAATCTGCAAATCTAACTAAGAATTGGATTGAATATAGAAAATTGAGAAAAAAGTGTAAAAATGAACTAAAATCAGGTAAAAGACAATACCTCCAGAACCTACATACTAAAAACCTTTCGTACTCTAAAAATGTTGATCCCAAATTAACTCTTTCTCCTAAAGGGGAACACCACCCATGAGAAAAGTGAAATAGCAGCAAATGGTGTCCACTATACAAGCTCACAAGATGCTGCTAATGCACTAAACACATTCCTCACTTACCTGGACAAATTTAAAAATAATCCTTCTTGGTCCCCACCTCCCTCCCCAGGATCATTTAGAAGAGCAAACCCCTTACCGTAATTTTCATTTCAAACTTGCAACTAAATCTGAGGTCCTGAAATTACTAAGAAAAAACAAATACTCTGGCTCTGCTGGGTTTGACAAGTTGGAGCCCAGGCTCCTCATAATTGCAGCCCACATCATTGCCTCGCAAATCACTTGGTGCCTAAACAGATCACTGCTTGAAGGCAAAGTCCCCACTGTGTGGAAAGTTGCCTTGGTCACTCCCATCCATAAAGGTGGGGATACTGAGCTTGTTGAGCATTACAGACCATCATCTATCCTATGCACTCTAAGTAAAGTGTTAGAGAGGACTGTATACTAGCAGGTCCAGGAATATATTGAATGGAACAATTTACTAACTGAACGACAACATGGTTTTAGAAAAAAATCATGGTACCAACACGGCCCTGCTTATCCTTACTGGGGAAATCTTCATAGCTTTAGATGATGGCCTTCCAACTGGCGCAGTCTTTATAGACCTCACCAAGGCATTTGTCTTGGTGAATCATCAGCATCTTATCACTAAACTAACAGCTCTTGGTCTTGATTGTCTGTCTACTCAATGGTTCACAGACTACCATGATGGCAGATCACAAATTGTCAGATGGCATGGAGCTTAGTCTGACAAATGCCCTATCATGGATGGTGTTCTACAGGGTTCAATAATGGGACCACTATTACTTTCCCTATTTATTAATGATTTGCCTCAACATTTTGGAGGGGCAAGGTGACCTTACATGCAGACAATGCTGTGCTTTATAGGTCCTCCAGAGACTGTCCAACTAAACAATCTTCTTGGTTAAGACCTTAGTCTACTTGAGAATTGATTTCTTACTAATAAATTAATTATAAATAGTAAAAAGACCAAAGCCATGCTATTTGGCCCTAAAAGCCTGGGCCCAACCCATTCACATTTATTTTCCCTAGCTCTTTCCAATGGCTCAAAAACTGAAGTGATCGATTGTATCAAATATCTAGCTGTATACTAAAACTGAGACTGCTCCTGTAAGGGCCATGTTGACCATCTGACCAAGAAACTCAACTAAAAGTTAGGTCTATTATATCACCTGAGCCATTTCCTCTCTTGTGAATCCAAACAAAAGTTTTCCATTGGTACACTCCTTCCAACCTTGCTATGTGGGGTCCCTTTACTACATTCTGTAAGAAGCACTGAAATGCAAAGGCTAAAAACACTGTATCATGATATAGGGTGCTTCGCCAAAGGGCAACACCATGGGAGCATCACTGCAAGGTACTATTATCTCTAAGGTGGCCTTCTCTTGAGGGCAGATTATCATATCCCTCACTGGTTCTTGCTGTTAAGCTCCAGCAAAACGGTGTCCCTCCTAGCCCAATTAACACATTAGCTCCCAAAAAGAATGGGAGAACACTAAGATCCTCTGGCTGCCAGCTTCTCCAAGTTGCCAGTGTAAGGACTTCCCTAGGACTCTGGTCCTACAATGCCTTCATCTCCCCCATCTGGAATGGTCTCCCTAACATTCTCCATGAATGTAACTCCCTCAGGGGCTTCAAGAATGCTCTTAAGACCCACCTGTTGAAACTGAGCCTCTGTACCTGCTACCACTGAGAGTCAGCTGACTCCCTACTGCCATTCTAACCTCGTTGGGACATCAATCTGACTGTGACTGTCTTGTGTATAATAGTACTTCTTCTCCTATTGATGTTGATTGTAATTAACCTGCCACTGTATCCTTGACTGGTCATTATGTCTATATTGACAGTTAATTGTGAAATGACATGTATGTATTTTGTTATGTTTATAAATGTATGTAATTAATTCTGGGTCGCCCCTGAAAAAGGGACTGTTTCAGTCTCAAAGGGTCTGCTAGGTCACCAAAATTTAAATAAAATAAATAAAATAATTCCTGAGAAAGGACTGTGAAAAGGTGGAGGCAGTACAGTGTTGGGCAACTAAGATACATAGATACATAGACAGTGTCTGCAGATAAGGGCCTATGGCCCACCCAGTCTGCCCATTTAAGTTTGTAAGTTCAGTTTATGTTTTCCAGGAAGTCTGTTGCCCCTTACCCCTGACCTCCAGAATTCCTTTATGTCTATCCCATGCATTCTTAAATCCCGTGATTGTTTCAGCCCCCACCACTTCCTCTAGCAGGGTGTTCCACTTGTCCACCACCCGTTCTGTGAAGAAATTCTTCCTCACGTTTCCTCTGAATCGTCCTCCCTCCAACTTCATCCCATGCCCTCTAGTCCTGGAACATCTTTTTCGCTTAAAAATAGTGCATTCCTGCACCCTGTTCCTCCCTGTAAGATACTTGTATGTCTCTATCATATCCCTCTCTCCTCCTCTCCTCCAGGAGTACATGTTCAGTGCCTTCAACCTGTCCTCATAGGACTTGTGATTCAATCCATGCACAATCTTTGTTGCCTCCTCTGAACCTTCTCTACCCTGTCTATGTCCTTACGTAGGTAAGGTCTCCAGAACTGCACAGTGTACTCCAGTGCAGGCCTCACTAGTGTCTTGTATAGTGGAATTATGACCTCCTTTCCTGCTGGTGATGCCCTCGCCTATGCATCCCAGCATCCTATTTGCTTTACCTGCTGCCTTGTCACACTGTTTCCCTGCCTTGAGGTCATCAGAGATGATAACTCCAAGATCCCTTTCCTGCTTGGTGCATGCTATATCCTCACCCCCCCAAATGATATATTGTGCCAGGGTTTTTGTGCCCCATATGCATTCTCTTGCACTTCCTTGCATTGAATTTCAACTGCCAAACCCTGACCATTCTTCAAGTTTCTGCAGGTCCCTTCTCATTCTGTCTACACCCTCTGGTGTGTCTACTCTGTTACAGAGCTTTGTGTCATCAGCGAACAGTGAAATTCTGCCTTCTAGGTCCTGCGCAATGTCACTGATGAAGATATTGAATAGTACCAGTCCTAGCACTGATCCCTGTGGTACCCCACTGGTCACTCTTCCCTCTGTGGAGTGACAGCCATTTACCACCACCCTCTGTGTCCTGCTGCCCAGCCAGTTACCTACCCACCGCACTACTGTCCTGCCCACACCCATATTCCCCAGTCTGTGCAATAGTCTTCTATGTGGCACAGTGTCAAAGGCCTTGCTGAAGTCCAGATAGGCCATGTCCACTGCCCTCCCCTGATCCACCTCCCTAGTCACCCAGTCAAAAAATTCAATGAGGTTGGTCTGACATGACCTTCCCTGGTGAAACCATGCTGCCTTGGGTCTTGTAGATCCAATGACAACCAGATGTTCCACCAATCTCTCCTTCAGTAGTGCTTCCATGATCTTCCCACTACCGAGGTGAGGCTGACTGGTCTGTAGTTCCCGCTTCCTCTTTGTTCCCACTTTTGTATAAGGGGACTACATCTGCTATCCTCCAGTCTTTGGGTACCTCCCCTGTTTCTAGTGATCGGCTAAACAGGATAGCAAGAGGTTCAGCCACCACCTCTCTTAGTTCTTTAAGGACCCTGGGTGCACCCCATCTGGCCCATTGCTTTATCAACTCTTATTACTTCCAGTTCCTTCAGGACCCTTTCTCGTGTAAAGGGACTTGTGTCCATTTCTGCACCATTCTCACCCCTTGTACTCCATTCAGACCCATTACCCTCCTCTTCCTTAGTAAAGACTGAGCAGAAATACCTGTTCAATATGTCAGCTTTACTGTTGTCATCCTCCACACAGCCTCCATCCTCCCCCTTCAGTCTCACTATCCCTCCCTTTGCCTTTCTTTTTTCCCTTATGTACCTGTAAAAGGTGTTGTCCCCTCTACCCACTGATTTTGCAATGTGTTCTTCTGTCTGAGCTTTGGCTTCCCTTACTGACCTCCCTGCCTCCCTTTGCTTCTCCTGGTACTTCTCCCTATCCCCTTCTGCCTGTGTCTTTTTGTATTGCATGAATGCAATCTTTTTGCTTTCACTTTCTTTGCTACCTCTTTGGAAAACCATAATGGTCTCCTCTTCCTTTTCCTCTTGCTAACCTGCTTAATACATAATTCTGTTGCTCTTGTAATCCCCATTTTAAATACTTCCCACTGTTCCTCAACCCCTGATTCCTGCCCCATTCCCCTTAATGCCTCTTTCAAGTATCTCCCCATTTTCCCAAAGTTTGCCCCCCTAAAATCCAAGATGATCAAAAAGATGATCCATAATGTGGGGGTATGACTTATGAGGAGAGGTTACAGGACCCTGACATATACACCCTCAAGACTAGAAAAGAGAGGGGTGTCAAGATAGAAACATACAAGTACCTGCATGGTGTAAACAGGGTAGACTACAAGATATATATGCCTTGAGTGGAAACATAGCTATATGGGGAAACTCAATAAAACTGGATGTGTAAGATTCAATTAGGATGCTCGCCAGCAGTTTTTCACTGAAGGAGTGGTGGACAAGTGAAAAAAACTGCCTGAAAGGGTGGTAAAGGCCAAGTCAGTGGTCATTTTCAAACTGGGGAGGGAGAGGCACATGGCCTTAAAAATAGGGAAGGCAGGGACAAGTGAGTGGGATGGCCACTAGATCTTAGATACGATGGGCAGGCTACGTAGAACAGGCAGCCTTTATCTGCTGCCACTTTCTGTTTTTATATGTAACTACAGCATTTTTAAGTGAAACATTATTGCTGCTAGTGTGACACTAAAAATGTGGCCAAATGAATTGACATTTTTTAATGTGTGTTTATTCTCTCTTTTATGCCCCCTTCTATGCCACTGACAGGCCTACCCTCAGGGTCCTCCAAGGTACCATACCTAGGCCTAGTACCAGCCCCCTCCAGGTGTCTTGCCTCCATGCTGCCTCAGATTCAGTTCTCTCACTCCAAGCAGGGAAGGAAGGAGACCTCCCCCCACCAACACAATTCTTCATCAATTTGACTCATAAGGGTTCTAGTTTTGGTTCTCTTTGGTTCATTGGAGGCTGTTAACAGGCTGGCTGTAGGGGTCCATTTTTTCCTTTTCATCTGCTCCCCTAGTATGTTGGCACTCAATGAGATCCAGGGGTGTGGCTGCACACCTAGGAGTGCTGCCGCTCTGTATCTGAACCTGCATCCTGCCCTCCCACAATGCCCCCAACTGCACTGCTACCTGAGGTTACCCAGGTGGCAGTATAGCAGCAGGAATGGTGACCGTCCAACCCAGGAGGAGGAGAGCATCCATTGGGATGCCCAGTCCTCTTTCCCCCTATGACCCGATCTAGTTCCCGAACTCAGGTCACCAGCATCGTGAGCAGTAGTGCTACTGTTTCTCCGAAGGACCAGCCTACTAGTAAGCACTATGATGTTAAATCATGTTATGCAGCTCTTTTCCAGGCGGGTCCTGGGAACAGGATACACAACAGAAGAAGTAGTACACAAAATGCAAAGGAAATAAATTACAGCTTTGTTTTTTTTTGTTTTTTTGCAAAACAAAATGTCACGTCCAAGTGCAGTAATGTTGTTTAAAGGGTATCTCACTTGCAGACAAGAGCAGTTAAAGATGAAAGGGATATCATCATCATGTGTCTCCATTTGTAATGGGGTATCACACGGGTCCATATTAGGTCCACTTTTATTCACAATTTATACCAATGATCTTGGCTCTAACATTGAAAAGGCAAAGCTACATCTTTATGCTGATTATACTGTAATAACTGGTGGACATTTTTTATCATAGGAGAAACGGGTCATAATTTGTCATTATAACCCACCGGTTATAACGGCAAACATGCACCAGCTTCTCCCAAGCTATGCTCATGCTGAGTCCCTCACTGCATCTCTCACAACTGCCATCAGTTGGCAAAGAAACATTTCAACAGTTTTGGTCTCTGAGTAGAAAAACAGCCACAGTATTGCAACAACACTAAAAAAATTATGAATACCTCACTAACCTTTGCACAGCAGTTGCAGGCAGCGTTCTAGATGGCAGTGAGAATCAGCACAGCCGCTCCAAACTCTGACCTCTCCACCCAATTTGCATATTACCATAATGATTATGACCCGAACCATAAAAAAAAAAATTCTCAATTTGAAACGACAACACTTTTCTTTATAGAAACATAGAAACATAGAATTTGATAGCAGATAAGGACCGCTTGCCCGACCCAGCCTGCCCATTTCCCTACCTAATGGATAAGCTGCAGATCCTAGTTAACCAGCAGCCTACTTCTTTCTACCCCCAACCCCTAGAATTGCATTATGACTGTCCCATTTATGCTTGAATTCAACCACTTGTTTTGACTCCACAACCTCCTCCAGAAGGTTCTTCCATGCATCTACAACCCTCTCTTTGAAAAAATACTTCCTTACATTACCTCTGAGCTGCCCCCCCATCTTCAAATTGTGCCCCCTTGTTCTTGCACACCTCTTTTTTTGAAAGATGCTACCCTCTTGGACTTTGTTGAGTCCCTTGAGGTACTTGAAAGTTTCTATCATGTCCCCCCTCTCCCTCCCTTCCTCAAGGCTATACATATTAAGCTCCTTTAGTCTCTCTTCATATGACTTCTGGGGCAGACCCTGCACCATTTTAGTTGCCCTCCTCTGGACAGCTTCCATCTTGTCTATGTCCTTGCGGAGATTGGGTCTCCAGAACTGCACACAGTACTCCAGATGGGGTCTTGCCAGCTGTCTGCAAAGAGGGATAACAACTTCCTATTTTCTACTGGTGTCGCCTCTCCCTATGCATCCCAGTATCCCCCAGCCCTCCTTACTGCCCTCTCACATTGCTTGCCCACTTTTAAGTCATCTGATATGACTACCCCCAGGTCCCTTTCCATTTTTGTTGTTGTTAGTATCTCACCCCTCATTCTGTACTCTTCCCCTGGGTTTTTGCTTCCCATGTGCATTACCTTGCACATCTTGTGAGTTCTCAAAGTTGTTTGCTGACATTTAATAGTGTCCCATACTAAGACTTTTTTTCAGCTCATTTCACTAGCTGCCATTTTCACTGTACAATGAATATAAACCTGTTGCCATACTATTCTGACAGACCGTGAATTAAATGAACCTGTTACTTGGCAATAACAAATTAAAAAAAAACAGTAAAATATACATCTTTGAACAGTATGCCATAGTTTATTCACTTTTCTAAGTGAACTGTTACATGTTCTGATGAATCAAAAACACACTTTTTGTGAACCACAGTATTTATTTATCTGGTTGGGGGAAAAAAAAACTCCCCTCAGCAATTACATAAAACAATACATGGAGGGGAGCGTTTAAGGAGAAGTCCATCTTCTTCCAAGTTGTGTACAAGGGTGTGCTTTGAACCAGCTGAGAAGCTGCATGGGATATATTATATTGGACAAGATATCTGCAACAAATCTCTCTCTTGCTTACATCTGAGGGAAGTTTTCCTTACTTTACAGTCTTACATTGGTATTGCTTTGTGTTTAATTATTTTAGTTTTTAATTCAGGAAGTGGGTTTTCAAAACTGCTTATCTTGTGAGCATCTTCAGAAGGGTTGAAATAACTGCATATTTGATTTTCCTTTGTGGCTAACTGGACTGTCTACTAGTATTCTGTGACAGTTTGCATTAAATTACTTTTAAACAATTTAAAAATCAGTTACTGGACGTTAGTTGAATTAATATAAAGGGCAGTACTCACCACGGTGGTGGAGCAGTGGTGTATTTGATTGTCTCTAACAGTCACCACTGATTGTGGACTACCCACCCACCCTTCCCACAGCCCACACCCCAGGTGTGATGTTTCCTTTATAGCCAATGTTCTGACATCACTTCCTCAACAGGTCTTGGGGCAGAACTGTCATATTCTTAATAACCCAGGACAGTGCATAAAGGGTAAGTACACACCACAAAAAAAGAAGAAAAAAAACAATAAATATATATATTACATATTGTATATTATAAGGGAGAGGGACATGTGGGGAGTGGTGCAATGCACTGGCTGTGGGGCAGCAGTTTTCCGGGAGACATTCTGGAAACTGCATTGCTGTCCTATTTACAGGCAACTGTCAGCTCTGAGGGAGGAGGTTGCCCACTTCCAGGCTGAACTGGCAAGGACTAAGAAGGTCTCCCCCACCCAGAGAGCACCACTGCCACAACCACTGCCTCAGAGGCTGCCAAGTAAGAAGAGCCATTGGACCACAGTGGGTTCTGGGAGGGTGCAGGGGGTGGAACAGAGGTGAAGCCCCCTAGTTGTACCTCTACACAAACCATACGCTGGTCTGGCAGAGCAAGATTCCTCTATGATGGCACCCTCAGTGGCAACCAAGAAGAATGCTGAGGACATCCACAATGGAGACCCACAGAAGGGTGGCAAGGGACACCACAGGGGAAGGAAACAGCTTCTGATAGGGGACTCCAGTGTTAGAGGGATAGACCTAGGGAAGGGAGAGGAGAGGGAAGTAAGGTGCCTGCCTGGTGCCATGGCTTGGAGGGACAAGAAGTGAATCCTCAGGATTGCAGAAGCAGCGTCACAGGAGAGGGAACTAGATATCATTGTCCACCATGGGACCTAGCTAGGCATGGGATCAGTGCAGTGCAGGATGAAATTGTGGAGTTGGGGAGGGGCCTCAAACAGGTAGCAAGCATGGTTACCTTCTCAGAGGTGCTGCCAGTTCATGGCAGGGGTGAGGCTAGGGTACTACACACCATGCAGTTTAATGAATGGTTGCAAAACTGGTGCAGAGCACAGGGCTTTGGCTTCACTGGGGACTGGGGTTACACCTGGAGAGATGAAGGTCTATACTGGCATGATGGTCCGCATCTGTCCAAGAAGGGAACCAAGATTCTAAGTGACAGGTTTGACTGCTTCCTTGGCAAGCTTTTAAACTAGCCATGGGGGGAGGTGCTAATAAGAGGCAGGACATTTCAAGCCTCCCCCCACAAAACATGACAGGTAGTAAGGTAAACACTGAGGTACAGTGCTCAACAGAGGGCAGGACAGGGGTAAATGGAAAAATAGACAAGGGCAAAAAGAGCAGGGATGGGGAAAAAAGGATAAAGCCAACATTAAATGGAGAGCAATGAGTACCAATGCCCGCAGTCTGGGAAAGAAGCATACTGAGCTAGTAGCTTTGATGGAAGATGAACAACTGGATATTGTGGCAGCCACGGGAACATGGTACACAGAGAACCATGAGTGGGATGTCAACATACCGGGATACACAGTCTACAGAAGGGACAGGGAGGGGAAAAGAGAAGGTGGAGTAGCTCTATACATAAGGGAAGAGATCAAAGCTATAGAACTAAAAAGTAAAGGGGGAGGACAAGAGGCACTCTAGGTCACCTTGGAGACAGGGAATGGCATCACAATCCACACAGGGGTTGTATACAGACCCCCATCTCAAGGAGAGGAAATGAACAAGAAAATGATAGAGGACATTCTCAAAATGGCTGAAAAAGGGGAGATACTATTGATGGGGGACCTGAATATGCCAGATGTTAACTGTATGACATGTACTGCAGCCACATCCAAGAGCAGGGTCATTTTCCATGCCCTGCAGGAGGCAGACCTTAGACAGCTAGTGTTGATACCCACTCGGGAGGGAGCAATACTAGACCTGGTACTCTCAAATGGAGAGAGGATCACAAATTTAGAAGTCAGTAGACATCTGGGAACAAGCGACCACTGCACAGTGTGCTTTCCAATAAGCACAACCATGGAGACGAGCCATACAAAAACAAGCATACTGAACTTTAGAAGGGCTGACTTTGGCAAAATGGGTGAATACCTGAGGATTACACTAGCAAATGGCCAAAAAGGAGGAGTGGAAGAACAATGGAGAAAAATCAAAACTGTCATCATAGAGGCAACAAACCTTTGTGTGAAACAGATAAAGAAAACAAAGTGGAGTAAAAAAACACTATGGTTCTCAAAAGAGATGGCAGGGAAGGTTAAGGAGAAAAAGGCTGCATTCAAAAAGTTTAACGAATCACAGAAGGAGCATGATAAGGAACTGTATCAATTAAAGCAGAAAGAAGTGGGAAAGGCAGTCAGAATAGCAAAAGCCCAAACCAAGGAGAAAATAGCCAATTCAGTTAGGAAGGGGGATAAAACCTTTTATAGGTACATTAGGGAGCATAGAAAGGTTAAGGGAGGAATAGTGAAGATTAATAAGGGAGAGGGGAGGTGGGCAGAGGAAGACAGTGAAAAGGCAGAGTTATTGAATGAATACTTTTGCTCAGTATTCACAAAAGAAGATGAGGAGGAGTTACCTAAACCAGATAATAGAAGCACTCTGGGTAGGGGGGTTGACACCAGTCCATTTACAGAAGAAAGAGTTATGAAAGAACTCCTAAAACTCAAGGTGGACAAAGCAATGGGGCCTGACAGGATTCACCCCAGAATTGTAAAAGAACTAAGGGAGAACCAAGTGACACCACTGACCACACTTTTTAACAAATCATGGGAGGATGGGGTGATACCTGAGGATTGAAGGAGGGCAGATGTGGTTCCCTTTCACAAAAGTGGGAGCAAGGCAGAAGCAGGAAACTACAGACCTGTAAGTTTGACCTCTGTGGTAGGAAAAATGATGGAATCACTTCTGAAAGAAAGAATTGTTGAGTACCTTGAGGCCAGCAGGGCACAGGACCAAAAGCAGCATGGATTTACGGCAGGAAGGTCATGTCAGACGATCTAATAGATTTCTTTGACTGGGTGACCCAAGTAATAGACAAGGAGGGGCTGTGGATGGGCCTATGTAGACTTTAGCAAGGCATTTGACACAGTCCCGCACAAAAGATTGATAATCAAGTTAGCCAGCCTGAGAGTGGGTCCCAGGGTGGTAGCCTGGATAGCAAACTGGCTGTACAACAGGACACAGAAGGTAATAGTGAATGGAACACATTCCGAAGAAAGGGGGGTCATTAGTGGAGTACTTCAGGGCTCAGTACTAGGTCCAGTCCTCTTTAACATCTTTATAGGTGATATTGCAGAGGGTCTGGAGGGAATGGTATGCCTCTTTGCAGATGACACAAAGATCTGTAACAGATTTATTACACAAGGGGGGTAGAAAGGATGAGAAGGGACTTGGCAAGGTTGGAGGAATGGTCAGACATATGGCAACTTAGATTCAACCCAAAGAAGTGCAAAGTAATGCACCTGGGAAACAAAAACCTAGGAGAAGAGCACACAATAGCAGGGGAGGTACTAATAACAAAAATGGAAAGGGACCTGGGGGTAGTCATATCAGATGATCTAGAGGTGGGTAAGCAATGTGAGAATTAAGTAATAAGAGCAAGGGGGATACTGGGATGCATAGGAGGGGGCATCACAAGTAGAAAAAGGGAAGTGGTTGTCCCTCTGTACAGACAGTTGGTGAGACCCCATCTGGAGTACTGTGTGCAGTTTTGGAGACCTCATCTATGCAAGGGCATAGGCAGGATGGAAGCAGTCCAGAGGAGGGCAACTAAAATGGTGCAGGGTCTGCATCAGAAACCATATGAAGAGAGACTGAGAGAGCTTAATATGTATACCCTTGAAGAAAGGAGGGACGGGAGACATGATAGAAACGTTCAAATACCTCAAGGAAATCAACAAAGTCCAGGAGAGTAGCATCTTTCAGAAAAAGAGATGTGAAAGAACAAGGGGGAACAATTTAAAGATAGAGGGGAGATGGCTCAGGGGTAATGTGAGGACATTTTTTTTCACAGAGAGAGTGGTGGATGCATGGAGCTGCCTTCCTGGAGAGGCTGTGGGCTCTAAAACAATGGAGGAATTCAAACATGCATGGGACAGACATAAGGCAATTATAGTGGGGAGTGGCAGGAAGTAGGCTGTTGGTTAACTAAAATCTGCAGCTTATCAAGTAGGTAGGGAAATGAACAGACTGGGTGGGCCAAGTGGTCCTAGTCTGCCGTCAAAGTCTATGTTTCTATGTTTCAATGTTTCTATGTAATGCATATCCTCAGTGTGGGATACTTTGATAAACCCCGAGGGCTTCACCCTCAGGGTTTATGTAGCATCCCACACCTCGGTTGTGCATTAAATTGTAATTATGCACTCCCCCCCCCACTTACAATATTATTCTATATGTTATATATGTCTCCAGCCCTACCCCAGCCTTAGTACTGAATGTATTGCAAGAGGGGTTTGATGAACTTCAACTCACTCTGTGTGCATCTCAGCTCCTATTAAATGCTTCAAAAACCAAGTAAATGGTTTTCTCACCAAAATCCCTCCTGCCTTTGCCAGCAACAGGCATTACAACTCTAACAGGAAATAGTCTGGAATTGGTAGGCTCTTTTAAATACATACTGTGGGTATGTGGCTAGATAGCAAGCTATCCTTCATTACACATATTGACAACCTCTGTAAAAAAATGTGTCAAGAGACTTGGGTTTTCATTATCAGAATGAAGTCTATTTTAGCCCAAGGACAAGAAAAAGGCTTGTGCAGTTAACCTTCCTTCCACTATTAGATTATGGTGACATCATATATAGGAGTGCCTCAGTCTCCTATCTTTCTAAACTTGATGTGCTGTTCCACAGAATGATCCATTTTATTTCTAGTTTGCATGCTAGAACGCATCACTGTGATCTCTACACAGCTGTAGGCTGGACTTTGCTTACTATTTATTTATTTTTTATTTATTTATTGAATTTTGATGACGGGGTAGGCCCACTGGGCCCTGGAGGACCCTTTTGCAGGGGCGACCCGGGAGTTACAGGACTAGTAGGATACACAATTAGTACAGATATAGCTTATGGCATGCAACATGTTAACATATACAGTATATATATATAGCAATGATATATTTAATAGCAGGTTACATTGATTAATGACGTGAAACAGTATAGGAGAGCCAGATCCATACGTGGGTCACAATTACCCGAGTAGAATATTTTGGGAGGAGAGCCAATAGAGAAGGGTTAGGGCTGCCAGCTCAGGTGGTAGTGATGTAAGTGCTCAGGCAGGCAGGTAGTGTATAAGTGTCAAGTAACATAGCATTGGCATTGACTCATGGCAAGCATATGTGCCTTGAGTCTTGTTCAGAAACTCATTGGTGATGGAGCTTCCTGCACCTCAGGAGGAAGGTTGTTCCATAGGGAAGGGGCAGTGAGGAAAAAGGACATGTCCCTTGCCTTGGTCCTTACCCTAGGGACTTCGAGAAGAGTTTGGCCTGAGGTCCGTAGATTGCGAGGATTTCGCTTGGTAGTTATGAACCCTGCAAGGCTTGGGGGAGGTGGAGAGCTAATTAGCCTATGTGCTAGGCAGAGCACTGGGTACCTGAGATGGTCTTCGAATGATGGCCAGCTGAGTAGTGCTAGAGAATCACAATGGTGGCTCCTAGAGTTGGACTGAGTGGCGAAATGGACCACCTTGTTGTACAAGACCTGTAACTTACTGAACACCAGCTTGGCCATTCCCTGAAGTATATTAGAAGGCTAAGAAATCTACATACAATATGTCGTCCTTAACAGCAATGCAGAACTTGCTGCCATCTTACTTGTCAAATCTACTTAAAAAATCTACAGGATCATATAATTAAAAAAAAAGTGTAATATTAACTTATTGGATGTCACAAGATATTCAACATTTGGTAAGATGGTCTTTAGCTGGATGGCCCCTACTCTTTGGAATGCCCTACAAAACTCACTTAAAATGTTTCTCTTGAGAGTTTTTCTTATTTTAAGGTTCTTCTTGGTCAGTTCTGTACTGATAAATAAATATGCCATTACAAATTGTGTAATTTATGAATCCTTACTGGATGTCGCAATGTTTCCTTGCTTGTAGTAGTATCATCTAGATATACCTATACTTTTTTCTGCCATATGTTTCTGTTCTGTCAATCAATTTCCTGCTGTTGTTACCATTGTATTAGATTATACTTATTTTGTTCTTTTCTCTAAATCACTGTAAACTATGAAATTGCACTTTAACCGTATGTTATCTGTTCTACCTAGTACCTCCTTGTAAATGCGCAATGCTCAACTGATCTTTTTTTTCCGGGTAGAATAAATAAATACAAATACAAAATGAAAGTATGACAATTATTTTTATTTATTTATTTATTTAAAAGTTTTACAAGGAAGACATACTGAGCAGACTACTTCAGTCTAAATGTGTCCTAGGGGTGGGGGAGAGGAGAGTACTGAATTGAGCTGTGGTAAAATGGGCAAAACTTCAGTACAAGATCAAAAATACAAAATAGAAAATACAGAATACATTCAAAATACAAACTACAGTGTGTAATACAGTACAGCAGCAGGTAGTAGTACAAGGCAATTTATACAGTATAAGTTAAGACACATGCATACTTCAAAACACATCATATTTCAATCACATAAGGAGGAACTAGCCCTAGAGCAGAACAGTATATTTAGTTGCATGTGCAGGTTGAGGAGACTTGTGCTTTGAGGCAGGAGTTGAGGTGCTGGGTGGGGGAGGCGTGATGATTGTCCGTGGGGGATGGAGTTCCACAGTTTAGGCACACGATATTTGAAGGCTGCCTGGTCTGCAGTGGTGGACATGTGTGGGATGGATAGAAGCCTGGCATCATATTTCCTCAGTGCGTATGCTAGAGGGGTGGGGGCAGATAGTTCAGAAGAGAGAAAAATGGTCAGGGACTGGGTTCAGAACTTGGCCATGATCCGAGCACAGTCGGTCAGTCTTCAGTCCTGACGGGAGGAGATGCCCAGGGTCAGGTAAAGGATGCAATGATGGGTGATGGGAGGACAGTCAAGGGCAAAATGACAGAAGGAGTGGAAGAGTGGGTCCGATCTGGCTAGGGGTGGACTTGGGTGTGACACTGTAGACTACTGTATGTCCCCATAGTCAAAAATAGGGAGGATCATTTTCTGTACAATAGAACAGCAAGCCGGCAGCAGAATACAACCATGATTACGCTATAGAGCAACCAACCCGGGGTGTAGCTCTTGTGGATGGCATCGATACGTAAAGAAAAGTCAAGGTGCTGAACTAGACAGCTGTGTATGCATGTTAGCACTTCCAGTGAGTTTTTTGCAAGGTATTTTCATAAGATAGTAACCACATGGAGGTGACCACTGGAGTGTCCATACAGATACTGCCTTTTCAGCCTAAAGGCTGCTTAGATCTGGCCGTCCCAGTGGTGCTGAGGGCTGAGGCACTGGTGCTTTACCTCACGCTATGCTGGTGACCCATGTTCAGGAATGATCATGGGCCGTCGGGGTCGGCAGAGGAGGAGAAGGATTGAGCGTATGATGGACTGCACTCCTTCTCTGGGGAGGGGGCATCCTGGTGGTCAGCACTTGTTCACCCCCGGCAGAGGCTGGAGGGCAGGGCATCATACCACAAGTAGGAGAGGAGTTGGGCCAGACATCTGGAGGGAGTGCGTTTGAATTCGTGCACGCTCCCCTCTGCTGACAACATTGCATGGTCCCGACTCCTGGGAGAACAGGAGCAAAAGAACACTGCAATGCAGGATGGTGGAGGGCGCCTCGTAGGCTCTGCCTACAGAAGCCATGGTACTGGCCAACTAAATCCGATCCTTGGTGGGGGAGTCCAGGACCCCCACCGGCCCCGCGGGGGGGTGGGATTAAGCCCTGGGATCAGTTCAGTGTCGGCTGGTGGATGCCGGGGGATGGGGCTGGGGATGCCCTTCTGAAGATACAAGCTGGTGGTAGGGAGAAAAATGATAAAAAAAAAGAAAAAAAAAAGCTGCTTAGATCTGATGTTTTTGTTACCAAACAAAGAAGAAAAAAAATGAAGTGGAAAACGTTCTGTTCCCTCCTACTGTTTCCCTGCTCCCCCCTCCACCAGATCACAGGACAATGATAATTCTGTTAGATATTGACCCATTCTTGTTGCATATTATCACCATCTCCACTAACTCTAACAATCCTGGCACAACCAAAACAATGAACTTGACGCCTCCCCTAGCCACTGCATCCTGCCTGTCTCCCTCCAGCCTGATTACCAGACCCCAGCAGTATCCAGTGAACAAGGTGACCAAAATTGAGTGCCTACAAAAACAGTCACTCAGTTACAGTGCTTGTGTTCATTGCTACCTAACAGAGGGGTGACCGGATACTGGGGTGTGAGAAATATTGCAATGGGAAATAGCGGGTATACACGCTCGTGCACATGTGTAGGGGGGTTGCAGGAGAGGGATGATATGTGGGAGGGCGTGTGATGGACAGCTGCTGAGCCGGTCTGCTAGTGTGGTGGGGGGGGGGTCGGCTGGGAGATGCAGGGTGCAGGGTTTGGGTCCGGTGTGGTGTGAGGTTTTTTTCCTGGCAGACGGCTTTAAAATTATTTACGTTTTTCACACCCTCCCTGACATGCACCTCCCTGGAGTTAAGAATCCATAAGTAGGGCAAGAGGTGAAATAAGATCCTTAGGTCTCAGGTGCTATTTATGTCTGTGATGCAAGTGTGCATCACTGAAATTCATTTTTAGTGATGTACACTCACTGTAACGGCGATCACTATTCCATGATCACTGTTATGATATGGAACCGACCTCAGCACAAGAAAGATTACCCTCCCTCCCTCCTTCCTGCTTTATTCAAGCTCTGTTCCCACTCCACCACCAAGCACTGTTGCCCCAGAAATAAAACAAATTCACTCCTTCTATTCTTCCTGTTGTGCCTCAACCACCACATTGCTGCACTGGTGCTGTTACCAATACCTACGAACAATGAAATTCACCCTGCTCCTCTTCCTGTGCCCTTCCTCCCTCCCTTCTTTGTCCCATACCACAGAACAATAAAATGGACCACTTTCTGCTGTGTCTCCTCTACTTCCCCAATCTCTTCCACTCATCCTCATATCCCAGAACCACAGAGCACAGGACTAAGTCAATTACAGAGTATCTTAGAGTGAAACATATGCAAACCTGACCCACCAAGCCTCACTGAGTGTCAGAGAAAACTGAAGATAGCACAAAACTCAATAGATTGGAAGAGAGATGCAGGAATAACACAAAATCACAGAGCAATGCAGTCACATATGCCCCACAAAAGTCCTGCACAAGTCAGAACAAATGGTGAGCAAAGAGTTCAGGTCCAGGCCAGAATCTCCCCACATAAGGTAGGAGAGAAGCAGATATGAAACCTGACAACTGGGGTAGAAAGAGCATAATGTGTTTGACATGGGAAGAAAGCAATACAAAACACAACATTGCACTGGCCATAGCAAAGCGCAGATGCTGCCCAATACTGGTATAAACAACCTGATGTCCAATAACAGTAAGGCAAAAGTGGGGTTTATAGGAGGCTATGGAAAGGATCTGTGGTGAGCAGCAGAGGAAAGATTGCTGGACACAGGGAGTAATTGGGCATTTTGGGGGGTTCAGGTCTGGTTGAGGGAGTGGGGAGAGGGTGTAAGGTGTAACTACTCACCAATGAGTGAAATTTGCCAAATGTAATAAAGACATAGGGGACACTGGATATGAGGAGAGGTTACAACCTTTGAATCTTATGTCACTTGAAACCACAGGGATAAGAGGTGATCAGCTTGGTATGTTTGATGTTATACATGACCATTATCTGCTTATGGAACCAGGCAACTATTTCAAAAATTCAGAAAGAAATACAAGGGTTCACCTCTTGCAGACAGTAGGGAAAACCTTCAATACCCCGAAACATAAATATTTTTTCACACCCAGATCTGCTACCCTCTGGAACACTCTGCAGCTTGAAATATTCATAAGTAGAATGAAGCTGGAATTTAAAAACAAACTGGATAACATCTGGCAGAACTCAGGGCTACTATGCAGAGTACGTTTTAATAGAAGTACTTATTAGCATTCTGCTTTCTCACTCCCCATCATCCATAGTATGAACCTTGGTATAAGTGATTGGCAAGTGATGAAAAAAAGGAAAGAGAGTGCAACTGAACAACAGGAAATGCTTGGCATTGGACTGGGAGAGACAGTGGTGCACCTTTATACCAGGAAATGCTTGGTGCATGGCAGGGACAGGTAGGAAGTGCTACTGGACATGACAAACTGCTTAGCTGAAGAGAGAGGGGGAGTTACTGAAACAAAATGGCAGTGCACTCAAAGGGGTAGAAAATTTAAAAAGCAAGGTTATTACTTCTCATTAATAAAACTGGAGCACAATTCTCTTCTTTCCTTATTAAAACAAACATTTACTAAACTTTTGGTTAGCTTGATTTTTATTTTCTGTACCAATGAGTATTCCACTATTTTACTTCTGTGTCTGACCTATGTCTTTGTCTTCACTCACTCTGTTCAGTGAGCATGTGTTGTTTATTCATCTGCTGAACCTTGTAGGGGATGTTACTTGACAAAGGAAGTGGTTAGCCCAGAACATGGAAAGAAAGGGGTTGCCACTGGATGCAGGGATTGCATAATAAGGGTCAGGGAGAAGGTGGGGTGTGGCACTGGTCAAAAAGAAATGATTAGTAAAGGATGTTGTAAGATAAAGGTTGTAAATGGATACCAGAGAGTGCTTTCTGTTACACAGGGAGAGGGTGGGAGTTCCACTAAACACCAGGAAGTGTGTTGTGTGGAACTCGGAAGAGGTTAGGAGGATGCCACTGGACACAATGCAGTGTTTAGCATCAGACAGAGTGAAGGAAGTGGAGAGCAACTGGACTTTGTGAATGCTTAGGGTGTGACATAGGGAAGAAAGGGGAGCAACTGGACACCAGAATTTTCATGGAGCAGGATAGAAAGAAAGACGGTGCAGCTGGGTGCCAGTGATTTCTTAACACAATATCAGGAGGGTGGTACTGGTCCCCAGTGAATTTATTTTGTTTTTGTTGACTGGGAAAGGAGGACTAGGCAATTCTGCCTATTGTCAGCCTCTTCCAGGGGGGAAGGGAGGATATAGATGAATGCCAACTCACATTAAACCAGATTAAGCTGTAGGTGGTAGTTTTAGTGAATGCTTGGCATGGGACAGGGAGAGGTAGGGTGTACAATTATGCACCTGGGAATGCTTGGTTCAGGGTCAGGTGAGGGGTGGCGGTGCCACTGGACACCAGAGAGTATTTGATATGGGACTGGGATAAACATGGGGATATACTGAACTTCAGAGTGTGTGGAGTGGCATGGTGTGGGGAAGTGGGGGGTCAATGGACATAAGAAAGACCTTGGGATGGAATTAGGAAAGTAAACATAAAAATAGCACCATCTATCAACCATCAGAATAAGCAGGCAAACTCCATAATATAAAGGTGCATAAAGCTGTTTATTTCATAAGAGGTATTCCTTTCTTTTGGCTATAAAATAAATAACTCTATGCACCTTTATGATATGGTGTTTGCCTGCTTATTCTGATGGTTGGTGGGTGGTGCTATTTTTATGTTGGCTCTGGTTGTTAATGTGCACATCCAGTCATGGAGCAGCTTTTGCTCTTTGTGTGTAATTGGGAAAGGCCAGGGAGAGAGCCCCTGGACACCAGGGAGCACTGCACAAAAAGTAACCACAATTGACAACATTGCTAAGAAGTATTAGTGTCCAGCTGTTTTTAAATATCCTTTGAAAACTGATAGAAATTCACTGCAAAAGCTATTTTAAGGCAACAGTTAAGAATGCAGTACAAAACATAATGGCGGGACAAAAACACAAGTCTATCAGCTATAAATTAGGACCTACTGTACCAAACTATGCATACATTTAAAAAAAAGTCATGTTGATCAACTTAGACATTTGCAGGTAGATATGAATGTTTTGATGAGCTATGCAGCCATGAGCCTACTGAAGAAGAGAAAAGATACAGGTATTTTAAGTTTTTTAAAGCATGTAATTTTTTACAACTGCAGGGCAACGCTCTGCAAGCTGTCTTGCTATGACCTGGGGAAAAGGGCACCTCAGACACCAAACAAAGCACACATATTTTGGAGATGAAGCACAATCCCTTTGCTACTTGAAAAACACTCCGCTATCTCCATTCAGTAGACCACAATGCATGTGCTACCCCCCCCCCACACGTGCACTATTTTTTTTTCTTGCACTGGGCCAACTTGTAGTTTAGCAAGCACAAAGAGGAAAGAGCTGATCTGAGACTGTAAACAGATGAATTCTGAAGAGTTGTGAAACTGCTGCATTCTTTTCTGTATACTTAAACCATTAATTGGTTAGCATAGTTCTCATATTACCTTATTAGTGCAGTGCCTTCTCAGATTACATTAGGGTTTTACAACCGTACTGTTGCTGCTGCTAAATTCACTCTTTGTATGGAAAAAAACTCTTTCACATTAATGCATTACTGTTTGCTTCAGCCAGTGTATGAGAAATCAAACAGCGATTGTATCCACTGATGTCTAATGAAACATGTACTTTCTTTCTAGTAACTCTGGCTGTAAATGGACAAATTCTGAAGAGTTGTAAAACTGCTGCATTCCTGCATAACATTATAAAAAAAAAACAGTGATCCTGTCTGGAGCTTAACCCTTTCAGGACTGATGTAATACTTTATCTGACTGCATTCCTCGAGCAGCTGTGTGTGTGTGTGTATGTGTGTGTGTGTGTGTGTGTGTGTGTAGCAGCTGTGTGTGTGTGCACACGCGTGTGTGTGTGTGTGTGTGTGTGTGTGTGTATGTGTGTGTGTGTGTGTGTGCTAGAGGGCTCATTTATGCTAACCCTTTTAGTATCTATCTAATTGTTAGTGGCATTCTATTCAGTTTGTTTCAGACCTGAATTATTCTTATAATTACTCAGAAGTGTCCTTCTAGGGGAAGTGTGGGGGTTAGTAAACAAACTGCATTATACAAAGAAATGCTGAAAACTGAATATGATCAAACATGACAACTTAGTTGACTTTTTGTCAACTTAAATTTTTAAATAATATCTCAACCTTTTTAAATGCTAACACTTTCTGCTGTGTGACTTTCAATTTGATTCAATAAATACAGTACCATATTGTAGTCTGAGGTCTGGATATTCAGACTGCAATAGGCTGTGGTTCAAGCCTGGGCACAGTGCAACTGTGATGCACTTGGGCCAGATCCAGGTGATATTCAATGGGGATAGGCCATGGAGCAGCACCATTGAATATGGCGGGGTCAGTGCACATACTGCACATGGTGCAGTAGCACAGCACTGGCGCAAGTCACAGATAGGGAGCATGGGGATACGCCAATGCAAGTGCAGTGCGCTAGGTGCATCACCCATGATATTCAGCAGGGGGCATGCAAATGAGGCCATAATATATGCAAGGTGCAAATGGGGCCATTTGCATGTCATTATGGCCCCATTTGCATGCCTTGCACTTGGCAGCCCGGCGACTTGTGCCTGGTGCCCTGCACAGCATGACGTGTGCTGTGGAGATCCAAGGGCATCCCCCACCCCATACCTGCAATCACATGGTATATGTTTAAAAAGAAATCCCTGGTAGTCTAGTGGCCCCCGCAGTCCCTGATTCCCCGATAAATATAATACATGACCATCCCTGCTGGTGTAGTGGTCCCCCCTCCAACATGAGTCCCCAATATATGTAAATATGACCATCCCTGGGGGTCTAGTAGAACCCCCCCCCTCGCCCGTTGCCATGATCATGGCAAATGTAAATGTGAACATTCTCTGGTAGTCTAGTGGACCCCTCTGCCTCCCGAATCCCCGATCATGGTAGAAGCATTATAATCCATTCCCCTGGTAGTCCAGTGGTACCCCCTCCCTCCCGATGCCCCAATGGATGTATAATAATACAGTCCCTTGTGGTCTAGTGGAATCCCCTGCCTCCCGGGTCCCTGATCATGGTGGAAGTATTATAATCTATTCCCTGGTAGTCCAGTGGCACCCCTCCCACCCACAAAGGGACCCCTTGCCACCCACCCCTCCCCCATCATTGGCAGGCGGCTGCATACTGCCCGCATGACTGCCGGCCGCCCACCGAATAATGATACAGTATGGGCTGTAAGTCCATTCATCCCCTGTGTGGACCAATGGGCTTGCAGGGTGTACTGTACTAGACAGTCCCAAATATGTGAATGAATCATTCACATATTTGGGACTGTCTAGTACAGTATGCTCTGCAAGTCCATTGGTCCGCACAGGGGACCAATGGGCTTACAGCCCATACTGCACCTATCATTCGGCAGGTGGCCGGGTAGTATGCAGTTGGCTACATCCAATGATGGGGGGAGTGGGGAGGGCAAGGGGTCCTGTGTCAGTGGGAGGGGTGGGGGTGCCACTGGATCACCAGGGAATTATGTGTGGGTGATTTACTGCAATTGGAGACCTAGGAGGGGGTCCAGTAGACCACCAGGGACCATATTTTTATACATCCATTGGGGCATCAGAGGGAGAGGGTACCACTAGATTACCAGGGAATGTTTTAATGTACATTTACCACAATCGCGGCTACAGGCGGGTGGGCTCTGGGTTCAGTGTGTGCTTGTGGGTGATGTTCTGGGTCGGCTGGTGGCCACCCATGGCTGGGCTGCTGTGTTGCACCCTGCAATCCTGCAGCCCATCTTTGGGTGGCTAGGTGTTGTTCCTACTCTGCAAGGGCTCAACTTTGAGTCCCCCATGTGGCACAATGTAGGATTGTGCCAGCATATGCGCCACACATCCAGGGCTTAATATTGGGATGTGCCGCATATGCATGGGCACACCCCTACACCTGCTCTGCATACCATTACATTGCGCCTCGGCGCATCGGGAGTTGCGCTGCACTGGGCAGTCTTTTCAATATCCTGCCACGGCTCAATGTAGAGTTGTGCTGGTGCAACCCCTTTGAATATCCAAGCCTAAGAATGCAGTTGGTAAAATAAAACTATTTACAAGTGGAACTCTCATGGCTTTATTCTGTGCATTTTTTTGGTACTGATCCATGCCCTGCAACATGAAGTGAATGCCTTTCTTTATATTTTAAAAAGGACACATTAAATTGGCCTTCAGCACTGAACGGATTCTGCTTTCCCATTACTCCCTTGAAGTCACCCAAACAATTAATGACTGAATTAGAACTAGCATGTGAACAAGGAAAAGTGCTTTTTGTAGGTGACCTCAGCCTATGAGACATTAACTGGAACATGCATATGGCTTCTTCAGTCAAAAGTAGGCAGTTCCTGGCTACTTATGACCAGGCACATATGAATCAGTATGCATTAATACTGACACGAGGAGATGATATGTTGGATGTCGTTTTGGGGACACCAGGTTTGGAAATGTAATACTGTTGTACATGTCTCCCACTAGTACAAGTGACCATAATGTGGTATGGTTAAACAACAACTTCACTTGTTGTAAAATTCAGAATAAGTCATCCTTTTATTTGTACAATAAAGCAAATAAAAGTAAAATATTTGAGATGCTATCAAATTTAAATTGGGATGCTTTTTTTATCAAATTGTGATACAGAGGATATGTGGACTAAAACTAAAACTCATGTTTTGGATAAGTGCTGCAAATATATTCCCAAATATAATAAAGGTACAGAAAACAGTAAACCAATGCCAAAATGGCTAAATAAAGCCATCTTAAAATTAATTAAATGAAAGCACAAAATCCTTAAGGCATATAAAAAATCATCTAGGCTGCTTCTTGGAAGAAAATAACAAGCTTATACAGTAACAATGAAAAACACCAATAAGAAAAAACAAGGGCAAAATGGAATTAACACTCGCTAAGGGTTCTTCAAAACAGAAGTGTCAAGTCTTTTATGGATATAATTCACTAAAAAACAAGATGTAATGTTGGCCCATTACCATGTGGCAACTCAACAATACACAATGTAACAAATATGGCAGAATTATTTAATAAGCATTTTTGCAACATCTTTACTAAAAAAGATAATAGTTATCACATGGGCCAACCTCAATAAACAAGATCAGTATTAATGAGGAAGAAATCGGTTTGAGAATTAGGAATTTGAAACCTGATTGTTCTCCAGGAGCCAATAATATCACTGCCAAAATGGTCACACTAATGTCCAAACATCTGTTGTATCCACCAAAGTTATTGTTCAAAAGTAGTATGAATATAGGTGTAGTACCAAAAGAGTAGTGTATGGCAAAAGTCATGCCTTTATTTAAACGAGCATTTGTCACTGCCGAACGTTCGCTTGCAGGTATTTGCAGTGGTGTTTGGCATGTATGGTGCTTCACCCTAATGTCCTCTGCGATTGCTGGTATTTGCACAATAAATTTTCAGCATGACCTTTTTGTTACCCCATTGTGCGCTACATAGGCGGAAACACGTTTTGGGCAGGATGTGAAAAATGACAGTTGTACTGCTCATAAGGAAGTGTGGTAAAATGGCAATGTTGAAAATCTGGAGTGGAAATTTTGAAAATTCGCAAACCTATGAGCGTGCATGGGAACTGCACAATGCACGCTCGTAAAACAGTTATTTTTAGAAATTTGTTCACCAAATTTTCAACATAGCCATTTCAAGATCTCTGCACATGAACAGTGACACTGTAATTTTCTTAATGTGTCCCATACACCGAGTTCACACAGCGACTGTGCCATTGTGCGCAACATGGGCAGAAACATGTTTTGGGCAAGATGTGAAAAATGACAGCTACACTGCTCATAAGGAGGTGTGGTAAAATGGCAATGTTGAAAATCTGGAGTGAAAATATTGAAAATTCGCAAACTTACGAGTGTGCGTAGGAACTGCGCAACGCACACTCGTAAAACAGTCATTTTTAGGAATTTTTTCACCAAATTTTCAACACAGCCATTTTAAGACCTCTGCTCATGATCAGTGTCACTGTGATTTTCTTAATGTGTCCCATACATTGATTTTCGAACCGACTGTGCCATTATGCGCCATGGGTGGAAACACGCTTTGGGCAGGATGTGAAAATGACAGCTGTACTGCTCATGAGGAGGTGTGGTAAAATGCCAATGTTGAAAATCTGGAGTGGAAATATTGAAAATTCACAAACCTATGGCGTCGTAGGAACTGCACAACCGCAGCTAATAAAACAGTCATTTTAGGAATTTTTTCACCAAATGTTCAACATTGCCATTTTAAAACCTCTGCTAATGAACAGTGTCACTGTGATTTTCTTACTGTGTCCCATACATTGATTTCGCACACCGACTGCGCCATTGTGCACTACATGGGCAGAAACACGTTTTGGGCAGGATGTTAAAAATGACAGCTGTACTCATAAGGAGGTGTTGTAAAATGGCAATGTTGAAAATCTGGAGTGAAAATATTGGAAATTCACAAACTTACGAGCGTGCATAGGAGCTGCACAATGAACATTTGTAAAACAGTCATTTTTAGGAATTTTTTCACCAAATTTTCAACATAGCCAATTTAAGACCTCTGCTCATGAACAGTGTCACTGTGATTTTCTTAATGTGTCCCATACATTGACTTTGCACACCGACTGCGCCATTGTGCGCTACATGGGCAGAAACATGTTTTGGGCAGGATGTGAAAAATGACAGCTGTACTGCTCATTAGGAGGTGTGGTAAAATGGCAATGTTGAAAATCTGGAATGAAAATATTGAAAATTCACGAAACTTACTGACGCTGCATGAGGAACTCAAGCAACGCAGACTCCGCTGAAACAGTCATTTTAGGAATTTTTAACCAAATTTTCAGCACAGCCATTTTAAGACCTCTGCTCATGATCAGTGTCACTGTGATTTTCTTAATGTGTCCCATACATTGAGTTTGCACACCTCACTGCGCCATTGTGCGCACATATGAAGAAACGTTTTGAGCAGGATGTGAAAATGACAGCTGTACTGCTCATGAGGAGGTGTGGTAAAATGGCAATGTTGAAAATCTGGAGTGAAAATATTGAAAATTCACAAACTTACGAGCGTGCGTAGGAACTGCGTAATGCACGCTCATAAAACAGTAATTTCTAGGAATTTTTTCCCAAAATTTTCAACATAGCCATTTTAAGACCTCTGCTAATGAATGGTGTCACCATGATTTTCTTAATGTGTCCCATACATTGACTTTGCACACCGACTGCGCCATTGTGCGCTACATGGGCAGAAACATGTTTTGGGCAGGATGTGAAAAATGATAGCTGTACTGCTCATAAAGAGGTGTGGTAAAATGGCAGTGTTGAAAATCTGGAGTGGAAATATTGAAAATTTGCGAACTTATGAGCCTGCGTAGGAACTGCGCAACTCACACTTGTAAAACAGTCATTTTTTGGAATTTTTTCCAATTTTCAACATGGGGTTTTGGACCCTCTTCTCATGAGATGATGATGATGAGACATTCAGGCACGAAGGGTGATTTCATGCAGTGACTGTGCAGTGACTGTGAAATCACCCTTTGGGCCTGAATAATGCCATGACAGTGAAATCATTCATGAGAAGGGGTCCCAAACACCCCATGTTGAAAATTTGGTGCAAAAATTCCAAAAAATGCCTGAGATATGCAATAAAGTTGAAACCCCCATCTAGCCCATTATACAGCTAACCGGCATTTCCTCAGTTCGCAGTCGGCTTTGAAGAGTGCAGATGTGTTCCCGGTCCACCAAAGATCCTCGTGCCGAGCTCTGGAGGTAAGTATGGGGTGAGGGGGGTGGGGAGGCTGGATGCTCAGTGGGTGGGTGTGGGTTGTGGGGAGAGGGAGACTACGTGGGACTGTTTTTCTTTACAGGTTTAAAAAAACGGACTACGTGGGCGCTTGCCACACTGGGGTGGGCTCCCAGTGTGGCAGAAGATGGCTGGGGGCTAAGGAGCCGACGGGGATTGGGCACCCCTGCTGGCAAACTATGCGGGGGTTAGGAGTCGACAGGGATTGGGCACCCCTTGGCCGGCAAAACAAAATGGATGTTTTCCACACTGGGGTGGCTCCCAGCGTGGCAGAAGGATGGCTTGGGAGCCGTGAGCCAAAGGGGATTGGGCACCCCTTTGGCAATGAACATTTGCCACATTGGGGTGGGCTTCCAGCGGTCACCAAAGCTTTGGGGGCGAGACACGGGGAGCACGTGATGTGAGGGGGCGTGATTTGAGAGCCGGTATGACAGCTGTGGTTCTTTGAAGCGAAGACCACTGCTGTCACATGGCAGTTCCTGCACTCCATTGTTGCAGGACTGCTACCCTGCTCAACGGAGCACTGGATTGCAAGGGAGGCACTCAAAGTGTGCTACTCTCTCAAAACGTTCCTTGCGCATGCGCGCAAGTGAACGTAAAAAGGAGACAAGCACAACATTGAAAATTATCATCCGATCAGTCTCACATCTATAATATGCAAACTATTGCAATGAATAATAAAAGACAGGGTTTAGTCATTCATATGCAATATTGACACTGAACAACACAGTTGTACAAAAGGGAGGCCATGCTTCACTAACTTACTGTGTTTTTACAAGAAGGTCAGTTATTATTTGGATGGGGGGGTCCATGTGATGTTGTTTTTCTGGTCTTCTGTAGGGTATTTGACTTGGTACCCCATTTGGCCATACAGAAAAAATTGGAACTCAGAGGAGTTAGTTCATTATATATAAATTGGATAACACATTGGCTGGATGGTAGAATTCAGAGAGTGATGATTGACTGTAATTTCTCACAGGATGGTGATGTTACAAGCTGGGTGCCACAGGGATCAGTTCTTGGTCAATTAATTTCCCAAAATTGTATCTCCATTCTAACACACAATTTTAATGATTGGTCTACCAAATATGCTAATGAATCCAAGATTAGGGGCACATGTGCATCATCATCAGAGGTAAATATTATTTAAGATGATCTGAACAAGATTTCACAATGGGTCCAGAAATGGGAGAGGAGGCTTAACCAGGACAAGTGCAAGATTATGCACTTACATAGTAAAGATAAAGAGCACAATTACTGGTTGTGGGGTGTGAGACTGCCAGAATATATTATGGAAGAGTATTTGGGGGTATTTGTTATGAACACACTAGACATGGCTAAACAGAGGAGTGAGGCAACTGTTAAAGCTAACAAGGCATTTTGGGTAATATGACAAAATATCAAATCTAGAAATCTTGATGTTTTGAACCCTTTTTTTAGATCATATGTATGACCAAATTTTGACTACTGCAGTCAGTTCTGGCATCCACACAAAAAGCATGAACAGCAGCAAATGGAAAGAGTCCAAACAAGGGTAACTAGGTTAATGTTGGGAGTCAATCTCTTTGATTAAGAAAATGGACTGAAAAGAACTGAATCTCATGCCACTTGAATTAAGAATAAAAAGAGGTGATCTTCTACTCATATGGGGCATTGTGCAGGAACCCTGCTTATTAACTGAAATTGGATTCCACTGGAAACCAAATATTGCAGATACCAGAGGACATCACATACAGATGCAAAGTACTAAGTTTAACAGCACTAGAAGGAAGTTTTTCTTTTCCCAGAGAGTGGTCAACCTCTGAAATGCTCTTCCCCTCAATATTACATAGAGTAAAAGTAAATACATTTTAAAAAATGACTAGATAATTGGATTCTGAGTAGTGAAGATACAATGTATTATGGGTTATAAGATAGGAGCTTAAATTGGCTCTATTGCCATCTGCATCTTGTCTATCTCCGTATGAAACTCAGTATGCTTTCTGGTTCTCAGAATGATGATCTCAGGTATTCTGACTACTCTCATGGATAAAAATTTCCAGAAGGGGGCCTGCACCTTGGAGGACACATCACCCCACCCTCCACCCCCAGTAATTTTTAGGAATACTATCAACATTAAAGACTGAATCCACTCCTGCCCAAACATCTTCTTGTCACTTGAAAATGCAGGTCAAATCATTCTCACAAGTTTGTTGTCTAGACATTTATTTATTATTTGCCACATTGCAAATGATTTTCCCCAAATGAATAAAGTGGTAGAAAAAAGGCAAGATCGCAAATCGTAAGGAGCATCCTTTACTATCTGTCATTACTGTGTAGACAACTATGGATTATTGAATAAATAAATAAAGATAAATACAACCCCTTATAGTAGCTAAATCAACATTGGTATATGGCTGGGTACCATCATAATACAGTAATTTTATACAGTATGTACATATCATGGTGTCACCACTCTATGAGTAGTATAATGCTTTACACATGTTCCCCTTCATTTTTTTCTCTCTTGGTGAATGCATGTATTATTTCTCATTTGATTATTGTGTCTGTATAGCATAGTACAACATAAATTATGTGTGTCACACAGTTTAGAGTACCGTACCAGCTTTGCACAGATTAATAATTTTACACTGTATCCATTTAAATCACATAGCCTGTCACATATAGGAAGATAGAAACTGAAGGCAGATAATGACTGCTGGACCCATCTAGTCTGCCCATTTTTAATTATGATCACTTTTGCTGCTGACCCTACTTAATTTACAGCACTGTCTCTTCCACACCCTTTCTTCCTGCTAGGTTTTGTTTGTGCCAGTCCCAGGCATTTTTGAAACCCGCCACTGGTTTCACCCCCACTGCCTCCCATGGAAGGCTGTTCCAGGAATACACCACCCTTTCTGTGAAGAAGTAATTCCTCACTTCTCTCCTGAGTCTATGTCCTTCCAGCTTCATATCATGGCACCTTGTTCTACAGCACCTTTTTCGCTGAAACATATCTCCCTCCTGTACTATGAGATATTAAAAGGTCTTCATCAAATCCTCACTCCCCCTCCACTCCTACAGGGTGTACATAGTGAACACTTTAAGTTTCTCCTCATAGGGCTTCTGATGCAGACTTTGAACCATTTTGACAGCCCTCAGCTCTTTACTTGTCACTTTCTCCTTTTTCCAATTGTTTCCCTGTCCTTGACTTTCTCCTTTGACTGATCCTTTTTGCCACCCTTCCTCCATTGCTAACCTGCTGCTTCATAGAATAACTTACATCCTGGTGAGCTCTCTCTCTCTCCCCCCCAGGATCTCCCTATTCTCTATGTCATCCTGTGGTGGCCCACTTTCTGCTTCCCCTGTTTCTTCAGACACCCCCCTTGGCTTCTTTAGATGTCCATTGAAAAACTATCCACTGAGGACTATGCTTCCTTCCTGGATGGAAGTAGGCCATTACCTCAGTATAGGCTCTTATGCTTCCAGGTTGGCCCACAGTCCACAATGTAGCCATACCTCTCCTCTCTGCACCATTTCTTCTACCCTTACTTGAAGGCCTTGGTGTGGAGCTCCATCCCCTTCCCCATACAGTACAAGACATTCTTGCTACTCACATTTTAAACACATGGGAAACACAGGATCAACCTGAAAAATAATCTTACTTTACCAAAAATGAGTTACATACATAGCTGACTATAGCAACTCATCTTTACATTTAAGCTCATGAAACACCCTTATCAAGTTAAAACATTAGCAGTCATAGTGGCTCTGACCAGTCCTTGTTTTATTTTGTTGTCACAAAAGTTGCATGTACTGTAGGTAAAGTCAGTAAAGTATCACCATTCAGTAGAACAATGATACCTCCACCATGAGAATCCATAGGCAGCATATCCTCACTAGCACAACTCAGTAAGGTCATACTATAGCCATTAGTGTGAAATGTAGTAGCATGCCAGAAGAAGAGAAACATGCCAAGTTGTAAACAGGCTTGAACAATGAAAATCAGTCCACACTGGAAGTTGAGGCATTTGTATTTTCCTGCTTGTTACCATAGTGTTCAAGTTTTACCCCTCTTTGTCTTTCATGGGAAGAAGATGGATCCTAAGTCCCTTCCAACATCACAATTCTGCAGTATATCATTGTGTACTGTAAGGTTGAACTGATAAGAATCAAACTGCAAGCCACATATCAATATGTAAACACTCAGGATAGTTACACGTAGGTGACACTGCACAATGCTACAGTAAGCTACAGCGGAGCTCACCTGGATGCAATGCAGTGTCACAGATTCTTGGATGACAAAAGGGATTAACTGCCATTGAATTGTCTTTTTCCTGTTATTGTATTGTAGAATTCTAAGCTATTGTTTGCCATCCTGGACAACTTCAGTATATACTTGTAAATCCCCTTTGTCATGCAGGAGTCAGTGACACTGCATCACATCCTGGTGGGCTCCACTAAATGTATATAAAACAAAACAAAAAAGGTAGTATTACATGCACACTGAAAATAGGAGATAGAATCAACATTTCTACCACATGTCTTCTTCAGGAATTATCTAAAACAGAAAAAAGCAAAGCTAGTAGAGAGGTAAGGGTATACAGTATATGTGAGGAATGATAATGGGTGAAGATCTAGAAAAAAAGGTATAATAGGGAAGGAAAGAATAGAAGCTGGAAAACAAAAAGGTGATGATGGGTATGAAAAGGCATAGTAGAAGTGAATGATCTGAGGAGTCTTCAAGTATGGAATCAGGGCAGTCAGCAATGGAGACACTGATAAACCCATTGTATCCCACAGTGCCTCCTGGGACCATAATGTCAATAGGCACATTTGTACTTCCACCTTTGCAGCGCATCAACATGTGCACAAGGTTGATGCATTGTAAAGTTGGCAGTGTGGACATTTACCAGACTGTGGTAGTAGATGTTCAAATTCTGTGTTTATTCTGGCACAGGGCAGGGAACCTTTATTGGAGTGAGTGCATTGTGTGCAGTGTAAATGTGCTGTGATGTGCATGCCAATAAAAATAAACCACACTCAGATTCCTCCACTTCTCCCAACCCAGCCATACAACCCCTTGCCAGTGCAAACCACACTGGTGTGAATGAGGGCTGTTTGAACAGTGAATCCACCATGCTGCTGAGATTGCAGCAGGAGTGGAGTAGCGTAAATATTATAGCACTGCAGCCCTGTAAACACGGCTAATCATTGTTCTGTTTGTTTTACTTCATAAGGGTGTCTGGGAAGCTGACCAAAGAAATAACATAGAAACCAAGCTAATCATACACCTAGGTTCCCAGCAGCCCTATGGTAAAATGACAGACTCATTTTCTACTAAAATCTTTCAGCCACCTTTTGGTTTATCACTGTAGTCTGTCCTTTTCACACACCCCCACCCCATCATATCTCTGTTTAGATGTGTGCATGGCACATTTGCTTGTGTGAATATGCCTGCATAAACTTCCTTCCAGTGTGTGTGTGTGTGTGTGTGTGTGTGTGTTGGCACATTCACCTGGGCATTCCAGCTACGTGTGCATATCTATTTCCATTTGCTCAAAATGTCTGTCTCTATCTTCTTCCCCCATATTTGTCACCTTTCAGCCTTCTTACTAGGCCTTGTTATTTGGCCCCAATTGAGGACTCCTGGGCTCACTCAATCTATTTTCCATTTTCTGCATGCATTTAGTACTACCTTTTTGTTTTTTCAGCCCAAATGCTGATAAAGAATCTTTTTTTCTGTGTGTATATATATATATATATACATATATCTTAATAAAAAATATGTTAATGCAGACATTACTGTTAAAGAATACAAAGTGCACAAAGTAGAGGCATGGAAAACATTAGGGTTTGGGGTTTCCAGAGCATTTTAGAATCAGTGGTGGGGTCTTCTTAGGGATGTAAACCTTAAAGTCCACCCTTCACTTGTATCCTCCTGTGTGAAGCACAAGGTACAGCTCTAAGCAAGTGCCTCATAGTAAATCACTCTTACAAGCAGAAAAGTATG
Source organism: Neoceratodus forsteri (assembly GCA_016271365.2). Taxonomy (NCBI): domain Eukaryota; kingdom Metazoa; phylum Chordata; order Ceratodontiformes; family Ceratodontidae; genus Neoceratodus; species Neoceratodus forsteri. Next base: position 801,540,780 of record CM057459.1, on the reverse strand, counting down.
GCTTACAACATGTTGCCAACAGAATCTGTTTTAGCTTTCTTCATACAGGGTGCTGCACATATAAAAGGGATCATGTCTGATCTTGTTTGCTTAGGTGAAGGGATGGACAGTAGGGTTCACAACCCAAGGAAGACCATACTACTGATTCGCTAATACTTCAGAGATCCAGGCCCCTAATGTTTTTCATTTTCCTACCTTGTGTGCTTTGCATTCTTCAACCCTAGTGTCTGCATTAGTGTATTGCTTTGCAATTCATTTCCCTTCTATTTTTGATAGTGGTGTCATATTCTCATTCATGCAGGTCCCTTTGGGATATGGGCAAAATGAAATAAATAAAATACTGGAGGTAGTCCTGATCCAGTGCATTTGCCCATCAGCCTTCAACATGCATGTCAACACCTTGTGTGGGGAGACTCCCTGGGCCAACACAAGGTGTTGTGTATGTGTAAGAACACTGCTCTGTCCCTTCACAGGCTGGCACTAGTATGTCACAGTGCAGCACCTTTCCTCCAGCCTCAGCCCATTAAATGAGCTCACTGAGCTCACATCCAAACTTAGGTCACTGGCAAGGTAAAGCAATATGGTCCCCACTGGGCCAGTGGAAGTCCCTGCAAAAAAAGTTACTTCATAATTTTTTTGTGACATTTTGACCTCATTATTTTGACAGAGTCTTTTTATGACTCCTTCTTCTGAACATGACAGGTGTCATTTAATAAAGTACTGGACAAAATGTAATTTCATGCCAGAAGTGCAAAATTACATGTTGGCCAGGACTTGAAAAACAACAGCTGTTACATTCATGAAGTAGTGTAAAAAAATGGCTATGTTGAAAATTTGGGGTTTAAATACTAAAAAATATCAAAGTTATCAGCATGCCTAGAAAAATCACCTTCATAACTATTGTTTTTTGATATTTTTTTCACTTTATCTTTTTTTTGAAATTGAGTAAATAAGAAAGCACACAAGCTTATACAGTAGAAGAATATCCTTCATATAAGGTATAAAAATATCACTTAGCAAACACAATATATAGGGTAAACATATTGGAGATGCCCTATAACCACATATTGATAATGAGACTCAGACCTAGACATATTGTAAGTGGGGAGCAGAAGGGTTACAATCAATGAGGTATTGTAAATTCAGAAAAGGCAACCATGTACGAAATAAGTGCTAGGGCAGGCTATATCAAGGCACTCAGTAAATTATGTAAAGTGATAAATATGGAAATATGGACAATGTTCAATAATGGAAGGATAGAGATAAGAGAAAGTGAGCAAAGGAAAGTGAAAAGCAGCAGGGAAGAAAGGGAAGGGAGAGGGGGAAGATTGTTTTGATATTTTGACCCCAAATGTTTAACAAGGCCTTTTTATGACCCTACCTCATGAACCTGGTAGGTGAAAATGTTCCCATCATGTTAAAAACATAATTTTTTCACCACAGTGTGAAAACATGTTTCAGACAGGATTTCAAAAGCAACACCTGGATTGTTCTTGAGGTGGTGTGAAAAAATGACTATGTTGAAAATGTGGGGTCAAATATTAAGAATTACCAAAGTCATAAGGGAGTGTAGAAAAATGTCAATGTACACTTATAACTTGGTCATTGTTTAATAGTTTTTCCCCAAATATTCAGCATGGCTATTTTGGGACCCCACTTGATGAACAATGCTGGTGAAACTATTCAAATCTGTCTCGAAGGTGATTTTATGCAGCAACCATGAAATCCCATTTTGGGCTGTATTTAAATAATTTCACAGCCTTATTCATGAGCTATGGTCCCTAAAAGGCCATGTTGAAAATTTGGGCAAAACATATTTAATAATGACCAAGTTATGAATAAAAGTTCAAAATGTACTGAAATAAATTACTCTATATGGCACTTACCTGTGTTCCTTAGTTTCCTGCCTGGTGTTGAAGAGTGAAGAGATGTTTCTTGTCCAGACAGCATTACAGGGTTGGATCTTGGCTAGGTAGGTATAGGGTAAGGGGTGTGGCATGACAAGAGCTGAGTGGTGGGGGTCAGGGTGGGGTTGGAGATTGCAAAAGACAAAGACTGATCATTTTCTTTGTTTGGGGGTTAAAAAAGAAATAGACATCAGAGGATAGTTTTCAGCATGTAAGGTTCCTCCAACACTAGAGATGGGACACCTCAGTGCTGGCATGCTGCTTTTGGGCACTGGGGGGGTGGGCATCCCATGCCCCAGACTGCTGGGGGTAAGGAGGTTTTCTATGCTGACACTAAGGATTGGGCATTCTGCCATTGAGATGAGATTATGGGCATTGGGGAGAATTTTATGGAAGGCAGGAGGAAACAAACTGACACTGGAGTTGGCACACCATTGTCAGAGTATATTACTAATTATTAAAAAGGCATTGGCGATTGGACACCCCATTTTCCAGTTCAAATAAATACAACTGCTCATGTGATTAATAGCAGCCACTCTGCTGAAGAAACACACACACACACACACACGCCACATTCAGCAGAGGCAAGGATATGCACTGACATGTAGCCCTGTTCCTTCTGAATGAAAATAGCACTTTGGCATGTGGAAAAATGAAGCTGGCATCACCTTATGATAAAGCGTGAAACACATTAAACAATGTTGCAAAAATTCAACTCTATTTAGAACTCTGATTTTTTTTTAACTTTACATGTTCAAAAATGGTACTGCTTTTCTTAAATATTTTAAAAATGTACTTAAGTTTTGGGACAAAAAGCACAAAAACACAAACCTTTTGCCAAACTTGATCAAACTTGCAAGTTTTGTGTTTTAAATCTTCATAGCTTAATGGTTAGAGCACTGGAATGACATAAGCTGGTTGCTGGATTTTATTCCATGTGGGTGACACTTTTCCTTTATCATTTCCATCCTTGATTTAAAATATGCCTGGCAGGTGCTTAGCTGCAATGAGAAGTGGTCTGTTTGTATTTCTGACATGTTCCTAAGTTGCAGGATTGCACAACACTTGAGAAAGGAATTTGTGTGGATTGAAGGAAAGCCTAAGGGCTGCTAACCATGTGAGCCCATAGCTTAATGGTTAGAGAACTGGAATGGTATTACCAATGGTCTTGGTTCAATTCCCGGTGGGCCACACTTCTCTTTTCTGATTTCCATTCTTGATTTAGAATATGCCTGGCAGGGGGCTTAGCTGCACTGAGAAGTGGTCTGTTCATATTTCTGATATGTTCCTAAGTTGCAGGATTGGGCAATACTTGAGAAAGGAATGTGTGTGGATTTAAGGAAAGTCTAAGGCCTGCTGACCATGTGAGCCCATATCTTAATGGTTACAGCACTGGAACAATATTACCAGGGGTCTGGGTTCAATTCCCAGTGGGCCACAGTTTTCCTTTCTCATTTCCATCCTTGATTTGAAATATACCTGGCAGGGACTTAGCTGAACTGAGAAGTGGTCTTTTTGTATTCCTATTTTTTAGTTATCTGTGAGCCAAAAAGGTGATAATTTGTGTGAGTTGTGTTTTTTGCACCTTTGTTACTTTGCCCTCCTGAACCCATTGCCAAAAAGTTGCAGGATTCAGAGACTCTGACACCATCTCTGTGCTTTCCAAATCTCAAATAGATTGGTTAAACTGGGGAGAAGTCATTAAGGTGCAAAAACATTAAAGTGCTTAGTCAACACTAATACACAGTCACTACCGTGCCTGTATAATATATATATATATATAAATTGGAACAAAAATACATTAATGCAGACATTTGGGTTGAAGAATGCAAAGTGCACAAAGTAGGCAATGAAAAGCATTTGGGTTTTGGGTCTCTGGAGTATTGGCAAATCAGTTGTGGGGTCTTCCTTGGGGTTGTTAACCCTATGCCCATTTTCTAGCCCCAGCCCATAGCCTCCTGTCTGAAGCAAAGGGTGCAGCTCAAAGCTAGTAACTCATAGTTATACACTCTTCAAATATAGAGAAGTATGGCTTGCCCCATGTTGCCAACAGAATCTGTCATACCTTTCTTCATGCAGGGTCTTGTGGGTCTTGTGTGAAGAAAACAGATTGCATCTGATCTTGTTTGGTCAGGGAACTGTATAAGCATTAGAGCCAACAACCCCAAGTAAGACCCCACCACTGATTCAAGAATACTCTGGAGACTAAAAACTCTAATGTTTTTCATTTCCCTACATAGTACACTTTGCATTCTTCAACCTTAATGACTTCATTTACATTTTTTTCCAATTAAATTCCCTTCCTCTGCTAGTAGAATCATATCCTAATTTGCACAGGTCCCAGGGACCTATCCAAAATGAAATACACAGAATATTAGAGTTATTTCTCACTCTACTTCACCAATCAATGAACAAGTGAAAGACAATAGTGCCTTAAGAGTTGTAGTTATACCATTGCACTATATGATGATACGGTGTGATGGTGCAACCATAAGTATTATAACTACTAGCAAGATACAGTATTGATAATAAACTTTTTTGTTACCTGGGTACTGTGAATTGTGGGATGCTTGAGGAAATAGCCTATCATACCTGTAAAATAAAAAGCAATGGGTTTCAATGGATCTACAGCTCTTCAGTAAATAACTGGAACAAGTGAGGTACTCCAAACATAAAACAATTTTTCTCTGATACACATGTTCAGTGTTCTGCAACCACGGTGTTCACTTCCTTTGGACCTACAGACATCAAGTAGAAAATGTGTTGCCCACCTTTCATCCTGCCCGGTACATTTTACTCCATGTTTTTGACACTCTGCTTGTCCACTCACAGTGCATGGGCCCATCTGGTCTTGAAACATACATAAATAACTCTTTTGTAAGAAAAGGCTGAACAGCCCACCACAAGGTATTGTATGTGTGCCAGAACATTCCCAGGGATGGTCCAATACAGAATGCTCCAGCACCTTCCCTGCAAACTTGGCACATTCAGCCAACTCACTGAGCTCTCACTCAAACTCAGGTCACTGGTACCAGAAGGCAAAATGATTTAAGCAAACACTGCTGCTTTATAAATATTTTTATGACACTTTTTACCCCACAATGTCAACATAGTCTTTTTATGACCCTCCTCTGAGCATGACAGGTGTCATTCATAAAATATTGAACAAAATGCCATTTCATGCCACAAGTGAGAAATCTCATTTGGGCCAGGATCTGAAAATGACAGCTGTTGAGTTCATAAAGTGGTGTGTAATAATGGCTATGTTGAAAATCTGGGGTCAAAATATTGAAAATTTCCAAACATTTCCATGAGCATTGAAAAATGCCAAGGTACTTCAATAGCTTTGATGTTTTTTAATATGCTGATCCCAAATTTCCAACAATAATCTTCTTATGATTCCACTGCATGAACCCTGTCGGAAAAAATTTCAAATCCCCACCATAACATTATTTCATGCCATAGGCATGAAAACACATTTTAAAAAGGATTTGAAAAATGACAGCTGTCACATTTATGAGCTGGTGTGAAAAAAAAGTTGTGTGGAAAATTTGGAGTCAATAAATTGAAAATTATCAAAGGTATGAGGGAGTGTAGAACAATTTCAATGTACTGTACACTCATAACTTGGTCATTTTTTTTAAATACTTTTAGCCTAAATTTTCAAAGAAGCTTTTTTGGAACCTCACCTCATGAACAAGAGTGGTTACATTTTTCAAATCCCACCTGAAGGGTGATTTTGTACAGCAACCACAAAATCAAATTTCAGTCTGGATTTGAATAATTTCCCCACCCCTGTTCATTGGCTGGGGTCCCAAAAAGGACATGTTGAAAATCTGGGGTATAAATACTAAAAAATGATCAAGCTATGATTAAAAGTTCAAAATGTATTGCAATACGGTATAAGGCACTTACCTACTCGTATCATATTGCAGTCATCAGTTCTAGCAGCAAGATGTGTTTATGCTCAGATAGCAGATCTAAACCATGGGACACTTTTAGGTGAGTTAGGATGTGTGGGATGGTGGGTGCTGATTTGGAGGTCTGGGTGGAGTGAGTGTGGGTATGGGCAGATCATTGATGGACCATTTTCTTAATACAGGGTACTCTATGGCAAAAAAAAAAATAGACAACAGTGATTGTTTCCATTATTTCAGATTTAAAAGTGTGAACAAAATGGAAAAGACATTTGGGACCTCCAGCACTGGGGACTGGACATCTCAATGTCAGTTTAATAATTTGGAGCAGCAGGGTGGGCACCCTGGTGTCCCAGACTATGAGGTCATGGAGTTTAGTATGCTGAAACCAGAAATTGGCATCCTGTTATCAGCAGATTGATGTGGGGAGGAACAAACAAAAAGGATGGGGGGGGGGACAAACTGACATTGGAGGTGGGATCCCTCTGTTTTGGTATATTGAAATGCAGTAACAGTATTAAATACTTTTAGCTGGAAGTGTGGATTGGGCCCTCCCCCCATGTAAAAATTATAGCAAGGAGGCCGATGCAGCTTGCTAATGGTGGTGTTTTGGGAGAGGAAGAGAAAAACGCATCAGAGCATGTTCAGCAGGGGCAGGGCTACACTCTGACACTAGCCCTGTCTGTGCTGAATGATAACAGCAAAACAGCATATATAGACAGGGAACCAACCCTGCCACCTGATACATTAGTGCATTTTTGTAATATGACTAAATGACTTCATGTGGTCATAAAAATGCAATAATCCTTAGAATGCTAATTTATTTAAACTGTGCATGCTCAGAAACCAAATGTTTTTTCTTATTTTTTTTTTTAAAAGCTACTTAAGTTTAGGAGATAAAAACAATGAATGTGAGTACCTTGGGCCAACCTCTATCAAACCTGCAAATTTCAGATTTTCAATCCTCCTAGTTTTTTAGTTACAGGTGACCAAAAAAAGTCTTCATTTGTGATATGTATGTGTTTTTGCCCATACATAACTTTTCCCCCATGAAATAATTGCCACAAAGTGCTCATGATCCAGAGATCCTGGCACCTTTTCTGCACTTTCCAAATTTAAAGTAGATCAGAGCAAAATTATTAAGGTGCAAAAAGTGAGGTTTAACATTAAAGTACTTACTCAAACCTAATGTACAGGTGCTACTTTGTATCATTTATATTCATGAATAAAAAGCAGTTACGCACCAGTTAAGTTTCACCGTAAAGCAACAAATATAGGAAATTGTGGTGTTAGAGTTTCTAACCCTAATTCCTCACCCCCCAGTCAGCAAAAGGACAAGCCCACACAAGTAACCAAGAGACAGCAATCACTAGGTAAGATAAACAACATACAACTGTTTCCAGATGACACAAATGCAGTAGCACTGATGTGCTGCCTTCATGGATTTGTATCTGCAGCATGCATACTGCAAGACATGCACATTGTAACACAAATACACTCACTTGTCATTTATAGATGAAAAAACAGGATACTCAAAGCACAACATGAAACTTAAAATGAATATGAGACAAAACATATGATATTTGGTTCCAATATGAAACTTAAAGTTAGTTCTAAATTATCAGTAGTTGATGTAGATGGGATAAAACTGGATCAAGTGACGACTTACAAGTACTTGGGCTACTGGGGGGACACCTCGGCTACTGGCAATTCACATGTGGATGAGCTGGTTAAATCAGTAGGAAAAAGGGTGGGTTTATTATATCGAAATAAAAATCGCTTGTGGGGATATGCGATAAAGAAAATTGTGGAACTGCAGATTTTTCCTTTATTTGATTATGAAGATACACTATATGATTATTCCAACTCTGGAAAACTGCACAAATTAGATATACTTCATAATCGCTTGACAAGATTAATCCTACAGTGTCCTAGGGATACCCACCATTGTTTGCTGTATCACAAATTAGAATGGATCTCTCTGTCAGAGAGGAGACAATTTCATAAATATTGTTTGGCTTGTAAATGAGTTACAACTAAAATTATGGATTACCAGGCTGAAAGGCTAGAATTTAGGGATGTGAATTCCTCTTTAAGGAATGCAGCCTATCGAGAGCTGTCAATACCAAGGACAAAAATGAAATGCTTTGGGTACTTCTTTAGCCAGCTAGTCCCAAAATGTTGGAATAACTTGCCTTTACAATTTTGTTTGTTTAACAGCAGAAGCCCTTCACAAAATGATTTTAAATCCTGGCTCTTGGAGACATTTTCAGCTTAAGTTAAGTCTTGTTGTGGCTAATTGTTTGTGAATGGTATTTGTTTGTATGTATTTGAAGATGTAACCTGAAATGTGTTTATGTATTGTATTGTATTGTGTTTTGTTATTTTTCATTGTAATTATTTATTTAACCAAGGGTCACCATTTTAAATGAGTTTTCTCAATGGTCTAACCCATTTAATAAAAAAATGAAATTAAATGACAACACTTCTTCTGTGAGCAGAGGCACAAGCTCCAACAGTCACATATGTAAATCCATGATACCTAAATTACAAGAGTTCTTTTGTCTGCAGAAGTTCAGGCCTGTAAGGGGCCAGTGCTTCTGTAGCTTCAGGTACTTGTGCACACTATAAGACATATCGACACTTGAATGGGCTGCCCTTCTGCAGCCACAAGGGTAAGGCACACACATCTCCCTCTGGTTACAAAAATGCTGGAGCCACAAAATCCATGATACCAAAATTGCAACAGTATTTCTGTCTGCAGAGGTGCTGAGCCCAAAGGGCCTGCATCTCTTCAACCACAAGTGTAAGATACATACTGACTTCTGCCTTCAGAAAGGCAGTCTCCCGTGGGGCCTGCAGTTACAAAGAAGGATGTACTGCTGCAATGTGAGTATCATGGTTTCAGCACTGGATCTACTAATTGTTGAAGGAGGTAGCAGGTTTTCAGTTACACAGCTGCACCTAGAAAACCATGCAGTAGCAGATCATGCTATCTAGTGAGATACCTTTTTACAGCGTACATGAGTACCTCTGTCTGGTGAGATATAGGCCTCATGGGGCATTCTGTCTGCAGGATATGCTGTACTACATACACACAGAGATGTGGCTGCATAAGCACATGCCCTTGTGGGGCCTGTGCTTATGCAGCCACAGATACAAATCCACATAGAATATCAGTGCTATTGCATTTGTGTCATCTGGAAACAGTTGTATGCTGTTTGTCTTATCTGATGATGACTGTCTGGGATTGTCAGTGTGGGCTTGTCCATTTGCTACTAGAGGTTGGGAGTCAGGGTTGGAAACCCTAACACCACATTTCCCTACTTTTGATGCCTTAAGTTGAACCCTACCTAGTGCATTAATGCAGTTCTTTGCAATGAATGTATTTCTTTTTCTTTTTGAGATAATTGAATGATATTCTTAGGGACCTGTATGAACAGATTCATATGGCTATAGAGGCACAGTAGCACCCTTATAGTTAGAGTTGAGTAGGGTGTTTAATGTTATACCCCTAACTTTGTATCGTTCAGTGAAATTTCATGCAATTTTGCATGCACAGTCAGGTGGGGGTAGGGTCTCTTGAATTGGCAAATACGGTATCACTTTATCCGAATGTCCTGGGGGACAATAAAATTGTTTGGATAAATGAGGTTTCAGATAAGTGAGGGAACTTTACATTTAAGTCTTTTAAGCTGGGAGACACACCACATTTTCAGCTAACTGAGAGTTTTGGATAATTGAGGTTCGGATAACTGGAGTTTTACTATATTGTAATGGTCAGATGTCCTTATTCTGGGATCTCATAGTGCAAATAGTGGAAAATAAATGGGAGGTTTGGCCATTTTGTCACTCTCACCTGTAGTAGTTCAGATGGTTTGAAATTTTGTTCTGAACTTTTCAGGGTACAAGGGGTTTGGGCATCCTGGTTGATCTCCAAATGGACCCACATTGTATACTAGTCACCATGGACATGCAGTCTTTATATTCTAATGTCCCACATGATGGTGGTCTGACAGCTCTGCATTTTTTACTGAAAACTGACACTAATTATGAGCCTTATTTTGTGAATTTTCTGTGTACCTTGTCAGAGTCTGTATTGATAAAGAATACCTTTCTATTCCAGGGCCAATACTTTCGACAAGTGAAAGGCACAGTGATAGGGGTGACTTGTGCCCCCACATATGCAGATCTCTGTTTTGACCTATGGGAGCAAGAGGTCATATATGACAGAGACAAGAATCCATATTATGACCTACTGGATCTTTGGCACAGGTATATTAATGATGTGCTGATGGGGCTTGGGAGGATCTGAACTGTTGGAATTTGTAGAGAGCCTGGAGAGGTCTAACCTAATTTAAAATGTTCTGTCCACTACAGTTATGATAATATCCAGCTTTTGGATCTGGACATCTACAGAACTGCTGATGGCACTGTTGTTACTGATTTATACTGAAAACCAACAGACAGGAATAGTCTGTTGCATTCTAAGCAGCTGCCACCCTTGCCACACCATTAGCAACATCCCCAAGTCTCAATTCATGCGAGTCAAAAGAAATTATTTATTTATTTATTTTATTTATTTATTTCAGTTTAGGATTATTACCTTTGGTCAAGGACTCATTTTCAAAGGTTCAGAGTCAGTTATATGAACAGATACAGACAACATAACACAAAGCACAACAGTGGATTACAAAATAAAGTAAGAGAGGGTTGCACATACTTTTAAGTTTAACTAATACATACGAGTCTAGGTTTCACTAGTACATAGGAGTCAAACATTGTAAGTTTAACTAGTACATAGGAGTCTAACATTGTAAGTAACAGCACAAGTGTGGGTATAGTAGTGTTAGAAACAGGAAAGAGGGGGAGAGGCCAAGGATTGAGTCTCTGCTGTGTAGTACAGGGGAAAGTGTGGGTGGGGCATAGACGGATGCCAGAGTGGTAGACTGTGCTCACCAGTGGTGGCCAGGGGTGAGAATGAGGGGGTGGGAAGCAGCCCAAAGTAGGCATTGTCAGATGTTCCCATATGTAGTTGATGGAGGGCAATCTGTGGGGGAGAGCAGAGAGTTTATTGTAATGTAGACTATGCAAGGTAGGTATTTTATGGGTAGGGGGATTTGTTGATGGCAGCAGGGGGGAAGAGTGCAGGGGTTAGTGGTTGGATGGTTAGAGCCAAGGGGTGAATGTGATAGCCTAGGGGCCCTAAGCATGGGCTAAGTGTGGAAGACACTGATTCTTTTTAGCTCTAGCTGGGAATGAAGACCAATTTTGAATTGTTGGAGCTTGGTACATTCTAAGAGTGTGGTAGGCAGCTCATTGAACCACTTTGAGACCAGGAAGGTAAGTGATCTCTGTGCCAGTTTAGTATGCTTGAATGGCACCTGGAGTTCCCCTTTTGCAATGCCCCTAGTCTGCTTAAGGGGTACTGCCTTTGTGAAAAGCCTTTTAGTGGACTCAGGCATAAGCCCTAACAAGGCTTTTTTGATAAGCATGCAAGTTTGTAGTTGAGCTCGGAGGTGGGGTGGGAGCCACCCTGCCTCATTGAAGAGGGTGCAAGTGTAGGTAGAGAGAACAACACCCAAGGTTAAGTGACAGGCCTTGTTTAGGAGAGTGCTGACTCTCTTGAGGGCAGTGTCAGAGCCTGCTCCATAGATTGGGAGCCCACAGTCAATGGTGGCTAGTACCAAGCTACTTATAGCTAATTTCAGAGCTGCAGGTGGTAAGGAGTGCTTGTGGTGGTACAGAACACCCAGTTTCTTGTTGGAGGTCTTGATGATATGGTCAATATGAGTGGAGAAATTAAGAGAGTCATCGAGATAAATCCCTAGGTATTTAAATACAGAGACTTGGTCAAGAGGGTCTCCCTTAGGGCTCAGGATTAGCAGTGGGCTGAATGTCTTTTTGTTTTGGGGAACTGTGAACAGCATGCTCTTGTTTTTTTGTGGTTGAGCAGGATTTTGTTCTTACAGAACCAAGATCCGAGCTTATGGTAGCTGTCCTGCAGTTCAGTAGTGATGGTATGCAGGTCTTTGCCTGGGATGGCTATAACAGCATCATCAGCATAGAGTAAAATGTGTGCAGGGCAGGCAGAGTTGAGGGTATTTATATACAGATTTGTAGAGGAAAGGAAAGAAACTGCTGCACCTGGGAGCTGGTGTGCCTGATCAGTTATACAATATTTGCATAGTACATTTGAAAAATGTGAAGATCAGCACCAAATCAAAAGCTAAAACATATATGTTATTTGTGTAGACAGTGTATTGCTTGTAAAGGATGCTTTGTATCAGCACTCACTGAGCCAAGACATAATAGACTTTTATTCATCCATAAAGCTCCATTAAAATCCAAAGTTAGATTCAGTGCAGAACAGCAATCCATGAAAAATCCATGATAAATCCACAGTTAATCCAAGTTGAAACAAGCAAACATAAACACCAGCCTGCTCCACTCCCTCCCACTCTGTGTGCCAAACAGGTAAGACGTGAAGATGTCAGCTCAATCACCTAACATGTTTCACTCAAGAAAGCCCTCCTGAGCAAAACATGTCAGGTGATTGAGCTGACGTCTACATGTCTTACCTCTTTGGCACACAGAGTGAGAGGCAGCGGAGTGGGCTGTTTTTTATGTTAGCTTGTTTCAACTTGGATTAACTGTGGATTTATCATGGATTGCTGTTTTGCACTGAACCTAACTTTGGATTTTAATGGAGCTTTATGGATGAATAAACGTTTATTAAGTCTTGGCTCAGTGAGTGCTTATATTCAGCTTATATCCAGCATCCTTTACAAGCAATACACTGTCTACATGAATAACATATGTGTTTTGGCTTTTGGTTTGGTGCCAGTCTTTCCATTTTTTGAATGTACTGTGCAAATATTTATGAACAGACTAAAGAGTAGAGGGCTAAGGATAGATCCCTGGTGGACTCCTAGACTCACCTCCTTTGATTCTGAGTATGTTTCTCCTATTCTGACTTATTCAGTTCTATGGGAGAGATAGCAAATCAAAATATCTTTGAAAGTCTGTGTGGGGGAGCATTTGAACTCAATTAGGACTCAAAGTAGTCATAGTGCACTATTTTGCAAACTAAACATCCTTAGGGGATAGAAAGACATCAATTTTCTTTCTCTGGCATTTAAAGGGTCAAGATGGGATGGGGGGTGAGGATGAGACTTTGCTAAACAAAAGGGAAGCCTTTTAGATATTTGCATTAGGTGCTATGAAAGCAACAGGCCACAATGACAGTTTTGAGTTAGCAACCTTCTTAAAGAAGTAGGTTTATGAAATCACACTTGGTGCTATGAAGGCACCAGACCTCAATGATGGTCTTGAGTTAGTAACCTCCATTAAGGAACAGGTTTTTGAAGTAACAAGCATTGCCATTGCTGTTGGGCTCTCTCTTGATTTAACACTCTTGTATTATTAATCTTATATTGATTTAGATTAAATGTCACCATATGTGGTTATCTACAGCATGACTGGGTTTTCCCACTGCAAGAATATGTTTATGTATTTATACATGCCATGCTGATCCTAAGCTAATTACATAGATAAGAACACTGGGCCATATCATCACTGTTGGTTCCACATAGACCTTTGCATTTAATTTTGCAATTCTATATATATCTTTTTAGCACTTGTTTGTCTTGTTTTTCACAATGTATAAGTATAATAATGTTGATATTAGTGTATATCACTGTACGTGTGGTGTTCATAGTGATGGTTTTTTTTGAGACAGGCACTCCCTGATGATGTTGTTGGTGAAATCTGTCAGAGCTTGTGGAGTTCTGTCAATATCCTCAGATTTGTGGTAAGAGGCCTCTTGCACTCTTCTGTAATAAACATACATCAGTTTCAAACTATTTTGGTGTCCAGGTATAGTGATTTGGCTGTGGGTGGTGCTAGAATTCCTTGAATTGGCTAGAAGGAGTTTACCATTGAAAGAGGCTATTTTTTTTCAGTTTGATGAAAAATATTAATCAATTCCCATGTTATAAGGATTTGAAATTTCAGTTATGAGCCTGCTCAGTAGGATCTTTATTTATATGTCCAATGTGAAAGAAAAAGTTGGGCACATCCCTAAAATCCCTGGTGGAAGGCTTAGCAAGGTCTCCAAGTTCTTTTTTCATGAGCTGAAATTCTTCTTTCGTGAGTCTTATGGAAGAAGACTCTCAGATCATGAAAGAACTGAATCTTACAAAAGAAAAAAAATCTTGTTTCTTGATCTTTTTCTTGATGTTCTTTCATGAGAGTTTTTGTTTAGTGATCTTTTGCATCAAATGAAACTCACAAAAAAAATATTTTGTCTGTCCTGAGGCAAGATTGCTTCTTTAGTGATCTTTCTTGAGAGCATATGAAAGAAAAAAATCTGCTTAGAAAAGAAGAACTTTGTCTTTGTACAGGATAAAACATCTTCTGTTTATAACAAGGCTGTTTTAAAAGATTTTTACACCACATTTTCAACATGGCCTTTTTTGGACCACACATCATGTGCCAAGAAGGTGCATTTTTTTCAAATTTGACCTGGAAGGTTGTTTCACAGTCATTCTGCAAAATCACCTTTAGGGGAGGATTTGAAAAATATCATCTGACTGGGTCATAAAGTGGGGGTCATAAAACTACTATGTTGAATATGTGGAGTAAAAATATTAAAAAAAAACAATAAAGATATGAAGGAAGGGCCCTACATGTCTACATCTGTAGCCACACAGAAGTGCAGCATCTGGAGGGCCCTGTGGTTCTGCAGCCAGGCAAATCAGTTCACATAGGTCCTGAAGAGACCTGCATAGATGAAGATATGATTCTAATGTCTCAAAATTAATTAAACAAAATGCTTTAATGCTCAAGTTAGGGTTCAACTTAAAGCAACCAAAGTAGGAAAATGTGGTGTTAGGGATTCCAACCCTAACTCCCCACCTCCCAGCAGCAAAAGTACAAGAACACACAAGAAACCACAGACAGCCATCATCAGGTAAGACAAACACGTTTCAACTTTTTTCAGATGACATAAATTTAATACCACTTATCTGGTACCTTCGAACATACAGTATGCATATAACACACTGCATTTTAAGAAAACATAAAGTATTGGTGCTGTTTAGAAACCTTACTGTGTGACTGCAGATGTGGGAATGTATGTTTTGCAATGTGCATGTGTTTTTCCAACTTCTGTAGCCACAACTGGATTTGTAAGTCTTGCATTGTGCATGTTAATCTGTGGCTGCAGAAGTGCTTCAGCTGACAAAAACAGTATTGTTATATTGGTATCATAGATTTGTATTTGTGGCTACAGAAGCACAGGTCCTGCAAGGGCTTGCACTTCTTCAGCCACAAGTGAGTACTTGGTGCAGCACCCAGAGTGCCCTGCATGTCTACATTTGTAGTCATATTGAAGTGCAGGACCCAGGGAGCCCTGCAATTCCACAGTCAGATGGACTCCACCCTTGCAGGATTTATATCTACAACCAGAAGTGGATGTGTATGTGTTGCAATTTCCATATTTACCCAGGGCAGGAAAAGCAGTGGACCCTTATGATAGATGTGTTTTGTGTCATCTAGAAACAGTTGAGTGTTGTCTTACCTGATGATGGCTGTCTGTGGTTGCATGTGTGGGCATGTCCTTTTGCTGCATGGGGAGGGGGGTGATTAAGATTGGAATCCCTAACATCAGTTTTTCTACTTTTGTTGCTTTATGTTGAACCATTTTTTGCAATGAATGTATGTGTGTGTGTAGATAGAAAGACAGGCAGAGATAGGTACACATAACATGCACAAACACACACACACACACACACACACACACACACACACACACATATGCACACTAGGTCACATCTGTATAGGAGGGTCCAATAAGCATTTCTATGTTACACCATGATTTGTGCACCTTAATTAATTTGCCCCCATTCAAATAATTTGTGTGAAATTTGGTACATATGGAGTGTGGTCCAGGGTCTCTGGAGCTTGAAATCTGCAAATCATTTTAGGGGGCAAAATTTAACAGGTGCAAAAGTGCAAATATGTGACATTTCTAAGAATTTTTATTTTTGCACATCTTTAATTAAAAGATGTTTGTTTTCCTAAGCCTGAAACTTACAGGTTTGTTAGAGTCTGCTCCAAGTCACATGCTTTCACAAGTCTGAAGGCTTTAACTTATTTATTTTTTAAAATATAAGTTAAAAACTGTGCCATTTTCTGTGCATGCTCAATTCAAAAAAATTAACGTTATGATAGATTACTTTTTCATTGCATTAGTGGTTTGACTGAAAGTGAAATCCTTTAATATGCTTTCATCAGCCACCTGATGAAAGCAGATTGAAAGAAACTGGAAGTGATTTCATCAAAAGCATTTCCTTCACGCTGTTTATTTCAGCTGGCTAATTAAAGCAGAGAAAATAAATAATTTTCACTCACACTACTAACCCACAAATCCTCCTATCATAAGGGCCCTTCCCTTCTGACCCACATTTAGTTTTAACAGATTGTACATGCCCAACTCCACTACTGGTATCCTCCCTCCTTCCTGTACCACATTTCACACTATAATAATAAATGAATTTTATTGATCGACATACAGTATAGTCATTACAATTATTTAAAATTCAGTACAGTCACATTAAAATCACATGGTATACTTGAGACAGAATTTTTAAAATTTTCTGTGGTACCCACAAGCATATTGTGCCAAAGTTTTGATCAATAATCCTTGTTGACAATTAATAGCATACCGTGTAAGTCTTTTCCTTTTGATTTCCTTTGTATATGTTATTTCATAGTTTACCAACAATATAACAGTATTAACTAATATAATAGAACATTACAGTTCCAATGCATGTAAACATCATAATTTCAGTGAGGATAACATTTACAGATAAAATTTACACAGGTGAGTCAGTACTGTTACATTAGTTGATGTAAACAACGCTATGACTAATTGGTCTGGGTGAGACCGAGGGTGGTTAATATAGGTCCAAACCAGAACTTATGTTTTTTCTCATACAAAGGGCAATATAGTACTATATGTTTGAGATCATCTTCTGTCTCCTTGTTGCATTTGCATTTTGGGATAGCGATACAAGGCCTTCTTTGATTGTAGTACACATATAATTCCATTCAAAATCTTGTTATAGTTCCACTCTACTGGGTTTGCTATCATAATAAGATAAGGTTACAAATTATGTTTGTTTTTTTAAGATTTTATACCATCTATAATTTTTAAGGTTATTGATTTTGATATGACCTTGCATAATTGCTGTATCTCTCAATCTGATTTTTACTTGATTAACCCTTCTTAGACTGCTGACAAAATTAGAATGTATAGGAATTTTGGACTGATATATCAGTCCACAGCCCTGCAAAGGCTAACTATTTCTACAATAGGTCAATAGTAGATTTCATGAAGAAGGTGTCCCAAACCTAAAGGTAATATAGTCTACATAATGATTTTTATTGTAAGGAAAGTAAAGTTCATGTCATTGTAGTCCAATTCCTTCTCAAGGCAAAGCCTATGTGATCTGATTTCTGGAAGAAGCAATCAGTTCAGTATAAATATTAGTCTTTTTTAAGAAGCTATTGTAGAAAGAGGGAACTGCTCCATCTCTTTTCTTAGAATTTCTGCTGGCACCAATTGTTGAACTTTTAGTATATACCTATATATTTTATTAATTTCAATTCCCAATGGCCTCAGATATGAGGGAGTCCAAATTTCAGCTACATATGTAACACTAGTTTTTATTTTAGAATTAATAAACTTTAATAGTCCTTTGATTATCCTGTGACCATGGTCAGTGCTAAATCTTCTAAAGGCATTAAATGATGTTTTTAATTTTTGAGTTGTGAGTTGCGTTTGAGGAGACCAGGATAAATGCTGAGAAAATCTAATACCAAGGCAGTCATAATAGGTAGTTATCATCATTTTAATTTTATCAATATATAAAGCATACATTGACTTATTCAGTTTACCAAATTTTGCCAGATCAGACTCATCCCTATTAATAATTAACCTATTTATTTTACACTGTTCCAATAAATGATTAAATTTATGTTGTAGACCTAATAATGAGATGGAAATTAGAACTATGTCATCAGCATATGCTAAACATGGAATTTTCTTTGAAGCTACTGCTGGAGAATGAAACTCTGCGTCATCTAATTGTTGTAATATTGAATTTATATATAATTTAAATAAAGGAGCAGATAAGCACCCTTGGCAAACTCCAAGGTTTGTATAAATAGGTGCTGTTAAGCTGCCCACTTGATCAAATCAGACTTTAAGCCAAGTATCCTTATGTAATCTCATAAGAATGTCTAGTAAATGGGGGTTTATGTTATATGAGCTAAGTTTATTCCAAAGAAGAGAACGACTAATTGAATCAAAGGTGACTTTTAAATCTGCGACGCAGCAGTATAATTTGGATTTTTATTTTACTTCTACATATTTCCAAATCAGGTGGTTTAATACATAATGATGCTGGATTGTTGAGCTTTTGGTCCTAAAGCTGTTTTGAAATTCAGAGAAAAGGTTATTTTCTTTAGCCCATTGTTATAGGTGGTTTACCAATATTCTGGTGAATATCTTTTGTGACGAGTCAATTAGGCTGATTGGTCTCTAAATACATGGATTATTTACATACATACATACATACATAGTTGTCAGCAGATTAGACCTCATGGTCTATCTTGTCTGCCTGTTGCAGCTCACCGGTAGCGCACAGTAGCTGTCCTGCCTCCCCCCATTATTTAACTCCACACCCACCTTCCCACTCTGTACTCCCCTGGTGATCACCCTACCCCACCCTGTACCATGCCACTGTACCTATCCCAACCCCTCTTGAATCCATTCACAGTTCCAAGTTTTACCAGATCATCCATCAGTGCATTCCAGGGTGCCACCACCCCTCTCTGTGAAATAGTGCCCCCTCACCTTCCTTCTGCACTGCCCCCCTTTCTAACTTTAGACTATGGTCTGTCGTAGTCCCCTCATGCCTCAGCTTGAACAGACCCTCCTTACTCCCTCTGTTGAACCCCTTCAGATACTTGAAGGTATCTCTCATATCCCCCTATCCCTTCTGTGCTCCAGAAAGTACATGTTCAACTCTCTAAGTCTGTCCTCATATGACAACCCCTCCAGGCCAATAATCATCCTCATCACCCCTCTCTGGACTCTCTCCAACAGTGCAATGTTATTTTTTTAGGGAGGGGCACCAGAATTTCCCCCCCAGCACTCCAACTGTGGCCTCACCAGTGAGGTGTACAGGTGATGAATAATCTCCTTCTCCTTGAGGATATACCTCTGGCAATACACCCAAGCATTTTATTTGTTCTAGACACTGCTCTCCTGCACTGCTCTGAGTGGTTCCAGTTAGCATCAGTCATCACCCCCCATCATCACAACAGTCAGTTGTACCCCACAAGTTGTAGGTATTCCTAGGGTTCCTAACATCTAGGTGTAGAACACTACATATGTGTGGGTTAAGCCCAAATTGCCACATGTGGGCCCAGTTTTCCAGCCTCTCCAGGTCATCCTGTAGTGTTCTCCTTCCCTCCTCACTATCTACCACTGCCCCAGGCCATGACATAACTTTTAAGTCTTGAATGGACCTAATTGCTTCAATGTTCCTCCATACTAAATCAATAAATGAAAAGCCATTAAGCCCAGTGAACATGAATTCCCTCTTAGAATTACCTACTGTTCTCTCATTAAATATGCAGAATCTTTAACGATCTATAATATCTTTTAATGTTTTGCCTTGTCTATTAATCAGTTTGTCTTTTGTTTTCTGAAAACAGTTTAATTTATGATTAATAACAGTGATCCCTTCAATACGATCTTGTCTTTCATTATTCCTAGCGTTAAAATCTCCTACTATGATAATTGAGTGTTGGTCATATTTTTCCACAACTTGTTCCAAAAATAATTTCATCTGATCCCAAATGTGATCATTATTTGGTATTTTTTCCTTGGATGGAACATATGCATTGATTAAGATAATCTCTGTGTCTTCATTTACCAGTCTAAGTGGCTGTATCACTTGTAATTGTGACTCTAATTGAGTAACTTTAATATTCAATAATGTCTTTATAAATGTAGCTAAGCTAGCTCTGGCTCCTCCCAATATTTATTTATTTTTCTACTTTAGCGGCTGGTATCACATATCTCGAATGGCCAGGCAAAAATGGGGATTCCACATCCTCCAACCAAGTTTCCTGTAAACAAATTATATCAGCTGTCATAATAAAGGCCCAAAATTCTTCATCTGCCAGTTTATTTATTAATCCCTCTATATTCCAAGATAAACATATTTCATTCAAGTTTCTAGAAGAAAAGTTACTCTGTACTGCAAGTTGTCAACTTGCATTAATTATTGTTAATGGGGTAAATGGATTATAATAACTGGTTAGTGATGATTATCAACTGTGGGTAGAAGCTGTAAAACTCCATTATACACGGCCATGTATAATGGCATTTGATTATACACAAATGTGTATAATCATCTGTGTATAACAGAGTTTGATTATACACATGTGTATAATCACCCATGTATAATGGAGTTGATTAATCTCCTTTTGCAAAAAATTCTAAAATCACTTTCATGCTAGCACTACTGGCTCCTCATGCTGTCAACTTGATTGTGTTAACTTAATTGAAACCGCTGAGCGGGAATCTAACTTACATGTGGCTGAAGACACATTTCTTACAGAAATGAAAAATAATCAGTGATCTACTAATGTCTCTCTACCCACTTAAAAAATTACACTTTCTTCACCATTAGACATAGAGAGACAAAAATTCATAGAGCAGCAAGAGAAAAGAAACACTCTAAGAAAATAAAAAGACCCACATTAGGCTGCTCAGCAATACCGGTCCAACAAAAAAAAAACAAAGGAACCAGTTATTATAAAAAATAAAACATAGGGAAGTGTGTGTCAACTCAGATTTTATGCAACCCTCAGTGTGCGAAGCCTTGATAAACCCCTTGATCTTCGCTCTCAGGATTTATGAGGCATCACACACCTCGGGTGTCCATAAAATCCTCATTACGCACACTTCCCCATGCATTATTCTATATTTCATGATCATGAATTATACCATACTCTGTATCTTTACTTGTATTTACATGCTTCCCTGCCAAAGTCATCTTATCTGTTAAATAAATGGAGTAAGGGTCCAGAGTAGTGGAAGCATTCAGAATTAAAGCTGAAAAGTTGCTGGTTCTGAATCTGAGATCTATTTGGGGAGATTTAGTTACTCCAGGATGAATTTTTATCTGTTCAATGGTTTTCTTGCTAGTATTCATGTTTAGTGCACATAATACAAGTGTTGCAATGTCTCTCTTTATTATTCCTATAAGTTTACCTTTTAAAAATTTCCAACCAAACAACGATAATATTTTGTTCTCCTATTCATTAGCCAATGAATCATTATAATTTACAATCACTGTCATAACTTTGTTTATCCATGTATCATCTTCTGAACATTCCAACTCTATCTCATGAGTTCTGAAGGTCTTTCCATGAGTTTTCTGAGTATAATACAAATCCCTTTGCATTTTAATTATTTTTCCATTTCCCAAACATTTGTCACAGTTTGATGTTTCTTACTATAAAATAATACACAATCTCTAAATTTAGGATTTGAATGCCACTTGACATGTACTGTAGTTCATTTATCTGATCTGTCATTTGAAAAAGCTGAGCAATCCAATTGGTTAATGTTAATGGAGCTTCTTGAAATAACCTGTCCACTCCATGTACTATATTACAATCAAGTATTCTTTGTTTTGGTCTGGATGGTTAACTTCTTGTTCCTTCATCTTTTCCTTAATAACAACTGACTCAGTTTGGGGTGGAGAAAGGTGCCCTTGGTCTCCTTTCTCCTAGTCAGAACATTCTCCACAAAACAATTGTTAACAATTTCAATAGGTGAGTTTAATGTTTTTGTACTTCTTTCTAAAAACTAGAGATATGACTGTTCTCTAAGCTATTATTAATTTAACATTGTCTACACTAGATCATATTAGATCACCTTTCTTTATAAAAGTATCTTTTTTTTGTACTTTTAGGATTGCTTTCAATGGATAACTTCAAGGAACAATTATTTTTAGTTTTAGTGTTCCTTCCAAAGGGGGAAAGAGTATTCTCTCTCTTCCTGGCTTTTGGGGCATGTTTTATTTTTTCTGTAGTATACTTTCTCCCTTGAATCCATCAGCAATTAAACAAATTCAGGGATGGATTCCATTCACTTTTGGAACTGTGGTTGCAAATGTACTTGTATTGCCTTATTATGTCTTGTCTCATTGGTGGGTGGAGGGCAGTTATCTGCTTGTTCTAATAAGTCTATAGTTTTATTTGGTTCTTGCTTATTTATATGGTCCAATAAAACTTTGCAGGGTTGTAGGAATGGTCAGAAGTATGGCAGCTTGGATTCAATGCAAAGAATTGTAAAATAATGCACCTGGGAAACAAAAACCCAGGGGAAGATTACACAACGGTGGCGAGGAGCAGCAGAAAACAGAAAGTTTTTATCCCCCTGTACAGACAGTTGGTGAGACCCCATCTGGAGTATGCGTCCAGTTCTGGAGACCCCATCTCCACGAGGACATAGACAGGATGGAGGCAGTCCAGAGGAGGGCAACTAAAATGGTGCAGGGTCTGCAAGAGAAGTCAGATGAGGAGAGACTAAAGGAGCTTAATATGTATACCCTTGAGGAAAGGAAGGGACATAATAGAAACTTTTAAGTACCTCACTGGAATCAACAAAGTCCAGGAGGGTAGCATCTTTCAGAAAAAGATGTGCAAGAACAAGGGGACACAATATGAAGAAAGAGAGAGGACAGCTCAGAGGCAATATGAGGAAGTATTTTTTCACAGAGAGGGTGGTGGACACATGGAACAGCCTTCCTGAGGATGTTGTAGGGTCTAAAACTGTGGGAGAATTCAAGAATGCATGGGACAGACATAAGGCAATTCTTGTGGGGAGTAGGAAGAAATAGGCTGTTGGTTAACTAGGATCTGCAGCTTATCCTCTAGGTAGGGAAATGGGCTGACTAGGTGGGCCAAGTGGTCCTTATCTGTCGTCAAAGTTTATGTTTCTATATAGCAATAGTTTGATTTTGATATCAGAGCACTAACCCTCCACCCCACCTCTGTCACAGTGTTATCAGATACCAGCATTTTTTTTCTAGGAAAGGAGAGGGAATCTGCAAGCTACAATACAGGGGAGTGACTTTGTGAGCCTAAGACCAGAGACCAAGTGAAAGGGTAAGCCTGGGACAGGAGTGATTGGGAAAAGATGAGAGATGGACATTATGATTATTTTTTAGAGGAGTGAAAGCTGGGTAATTAACATAGACAGCACTACACAGTAAAACTCTGTTTTTTTTTTTGTTGTAGTTGTTTTTAAGAGAACCAAGAGCCACAGCAGCATGAGTGGGCAGGAATAGGACACATTAAGCCTGAATGGCAGGGTGGTGTGTGAAACTTTTTCTTTGGTTGGAGCTAAATGTACACACTGTTAAACTGGCCCACCGGTACAGCAGTAGAGTTATTGCCTGTGACGCTGACAACCTGTGTTCAGGTATAAGTGCAGTGTGTCAGAGCATTGGCCAGGGGAAGGTAGGATGAGCATCTCATGGACAGCTCTCCTCCTCCTCTGAGGGGAGGTTTGTGGCTCCCCAGCATGTCACCGACACCCTGTGGAGGCTGGGTGTACAATAGCTGGGGCCACTTATCAGTGGGGAGGTGATGACAGACGTCTGTACACCTGTCCCATGCTGATGTCATTGCATGTCCATGCCTCCCAGGAGTATATGGGTAAAACTGCTAAGTCAGCAGCACCATGATGATTCCAGACCTCCACCCAAATGATGCCCCTGTCACAAACCTTGGCTTGAGCCACTGGTTAATCTCTGTCTCTCCCCTCAGGGAACCTCACTGCAGGGTCTACCTAGATCATAAAACAATTCTCCATTTGGACATAGATACATAGATAGATAGACAGTGTCGGCATATAAGGGCTTATGGCCCACCTAGTCTGCCCATTTGAGTCTGTAACTTCAGATTATGTTTTCCTAGAACTCTGTTGCCCCTTACCCCTGACCTCCAGAATTCCTTTATGTCTATCCCATGCATTCTTAAATCCTATGATTGTTTCAGCCCCTCCACTTCCTCAGGTAGGGTGTTCCACTTGTCCACCACCCGTTCTGTGAAGAAATTCTTCCTCACATTTCCTCTGAATTGTCCTCCCTCCAACTTCATCCCATGGCCTCTAGTCCTGGAACATCTTTTTCACTTAAAAATAGTGTATTCTTGCACCCTGTTCCTCCCTGTAAGATACTTGTATGTCTCTATTATGTTCCCTCTCTCCCTTCTCTCCTCCAGGGAGTACATATTCAATTCCTTCAACCTGTTCTCATAGGACTTGTGATGCAATCCATATACCATCTTTGTTGCCCTCTTCTGAACCTTCTCTACCCAGTCTTTGTCCTTATGTAGGTAAGGTCTCCAGAACTGTACACTGTACTCCAGGTGAGGCCTCACTAGTGTCTTGTATAGTGGAATCATGACCTCCCTTTTCCTGCTGGTGATGCCCCTGCCTATGCATCCCAGCATCCTATTTGCTTTACCTGCTGCCTTGTCACACAGTTTCCTGCCTTGAGGTCATCAGAGATGATAACCCCCAAATCCCTTTCCTGCTTGGTGCATGCTATATCCTCAACCCCCAACTGATATATTGTGCCAGGGTTTTTGTGCCCCGTATGCATTATCTTGCACATCTTTGCATTGAATTTCAACTGCCAAACCCCTGACCATTCTTCAAGTTTCTGCAGGTCCCTTCTCATTCTGTCTACACCTTCTGATGTGTCTACTCTGTTACAGAGCTGTGTGTCATCAGCGAACAGTGAAATTCTGCCTTCTAGGTCCTGTGCAATGTCACTGATGAAGATGTTGAATAGGACCTGTCCCAGAACTGATCCCTATGGTACCCCACTGGTCACTCTTCCCTCTGTGGAGTGACAGCCATTTACCACCACCCTCTGTGTCCTGCTGCCCAGCCAGTTACCTACCCACCACACTACTGTCCTGCCCGCACCCATATTCCCTAGTTTGTGTAATAGTCTTCTATGTGGCACAGTGTCAAAGGCCTTGCTGAAATCCAGATAGGCCATGTCCACTGCCCTCCCCTGATCCACCTCCCCAGTCACCCAGTCAAAAAATTCAATGAGGTTGGTCTGACATGACCTTCCCCTGGTGAAACCATGCTGCCTTGGGTCTTGTAGTCCATTGACAACCAGATGTTCCACCAATATCTCCTTCAGTAGTGCTTCCATGATCTTCCCCACTACTGAGGTGAGGCTGACTGGTCTGTAGTTCCCCACTTCCTCTTTGTTCCCACTTTTGTATAGGGGACTACATCTGCTGTCCTCCAGTCTTTGGGTACCTCCCCTGTTTCCAGTGCTCGGCTAAACAGGATAGCCAGAGGTTCAGCCACCACCTCTCTGAGTTCTTTAAGGACCCTGGGGTGCACCCCATCTGGCCTCATTGCTTTATCAACTCTTATTACTTCCAGTTCCTTCAGGATCCTTTCTTGTGTAAAGGGACTTGTGTCCATTTCTGCACCATTCTCACCCCTTGTACTCCCTTCAGACCCATTACCCTCCTCTTCCTCAGTAAAGACTGAGCAGAAATACCTGTTCAATATGTCAGCTTTACTGTTGTCATCCTCCACATGGCCCCCATCCTCCCCCTTCAGTCTCACTATCCCTCCCTTTGCCTTTCTTTTTTACTTATGTACATGTAAAAGGTTTTGTCCCCTCTACCCACTGATTTTGCAATGTGCTCTTCTGTCTGAGCTTTGGCTTCCTTACTGACTCCTCGCCTCCCTTTGCTTCTCCTGGTACTTCTCCCTATCCCCTTCTGCCTGTGTCTTTTGTATTGCCTGAATGCAATCTTTTACGCTCACTTTCTTTGCTACCTCTTTGGAAACCATAATGGCCTCCTCTTCCTTTTCCGCTTTGCTAACCTGCTTAATGCATAATTCTGTTGCTCTTGTAATCCCCGTTTTAAATACTGCCCACTGTTCCTGAACCCCTGATTCCTGTCCTTTAATGCCTCTTTCAAGTATCTCCCCATTTTCCCAAAGTCTGCCCCCCTAAAATCCAGGATACTTGTTTTTGTGTGGTTTGGTTCTGCTCCTTCTGTGATTTCAAACCACAATGACTGGTGGTCACTGTTCCCCAGGTGCTCCCCCACTGTTACCCCCATCACACTGTCCCTGTTTGTGAGCACGAGGTCCAGTATTGCCTTCTGACAAGTTGGTTCCATGACCAGTTGCTTGAGGAAGGCACCCTGAAGGGAGTCCAGGATAAATCTGCTCCTAGTTGATGCTGCTGCTGGGATGCTCCAGTCCACATCTGGAATATTGAAGTCTCCAACCAGTACTACCTCACCCTTGTCTGCCATCCTTTGGATGGCTAGCATCAGCTCCCTATCTGTTTCTTCCTCCTGGGCTGGTGGTCTATAGACCACACCTGTGTGGATGGCTGACCCCATTTTCCTTTCCAGCTTAACCCACCATATCTCTCCCCCATGTTGTTGTTCCTCCTGGATATCTGTGGCCCTTATGTGATTTTTCACATACAGTGCCACTCCTCCTCTATTCCTACCTGCCCAGTCTCTTCTGAATATGTTGTAGCCAGGAATGGCCATCTCCCAGTCATGGTTATCATTACACCAGGCTTCTGTGATGGCCACAATATCCAGGTCTGACTGCACCATGACAGCCTCCAGATCTTCCATCTTGTTGCTAAGGCTCCTGGCATTGGCACACATGGCTTTCCATGATTTGACCTCCCTAGACTGTTTAGCTGTTCTACTCCAGCCCCTTCTCTGGTTGTCCTTTATCCCTGGTTCTCCTTGCTATCTGCCCTTCTGCTGATTTTTGCTCATTTTCTGCCTATCCACGTCTTGGGTGCTAATCTCCATCTTTTGCACACTGCTTTGTTGCGATATCCACTCCTCCAGTTCACTGGTTCCACTGCTAGCTGTGGGGAGTGAGCAAGTAGGTACCCTCCTTTCTGGCCTGCCACCCCCCTTGGCTAGTTTAAATGCTTGTCAATGTGGCATTTAAACTTAGCATTGAGTGCTTGGATTCCTCTCCAGGATGGATGCAGGCCATCAGGCTTGAACAAACCTCCATCCCTCCAGGTGGATCCCCATTCACCAGTGAATCCAAACCCTTCCTCACAGGACCAGTTCTTCAACCATGAGTTAAAGTTCCTGATGTATGCACCCCTATGCTCTCCCATGCCTCTCGCAGGTAGTACTTCTGAGAAGGTGACAGAAGTAGCTTCTTCCTTAAGACCCCTCCCCAATTTTCTAAACTCTTCCTGAACTTCCTTTGGCTCTCCATTTGCCAGGTCATTAGTACCTAGGTGGATAATGACATCCGGCTCACCCTCCCATCTTGCCTACCCAGCGATCCCCAGGATCTTCCTTCCATCCCTTTGTGCCGTGGAGCCTGGTAGGCACCTCACCTCCTGGTCCTCCCTCTCCCTCTCCCCCTCCCTCTCCTGTGTTCCTAGCTGGATCCCTCTTATGATGGAATCCCCCACCAGGATTAGCTTCCTCCTCCTCCTCTGGGGTCCACTGCTCTCCCCGCTGAGGTCACCTCCTTGGCTAACCTCCACATCCTTTCCTTCCACTTCTCTGGGCACCTCTATTTGGTTGCCCTCATTTGCCAGTGCAACATATGAGTTCTTGAATGGAACAGGATCTGGGAAGTGCCTCTGCCTGACCATCTTAACCCGCCCTGAGCCCACTGTCATCCAAGTGCTCCTCGTTCTCGGCATCCTTTGAGGCAGCGGCATTGGACTGGGTGGTCTCTGGATAGGGGTGATGGTACTCCTGACCCAGTTTACTTCTGCTCTGAGTCTGGCTGCCTCATCCCACAGTCCAGAGAGATGCAAGCAGATACGGCAGCACCTTAGTGTCCAGAAGGTCTGCCTGAATATGGCAGCCCCACAGCTACTGCATTGCACCACTCCCCACATTATACTGCAATTATACTGCTATTCCACTACTTGTCTGTTACTGTGGCTATATGATATGGTTGACCCCCTTGATGTGTTTTCATCCTTATATATCCCACTTTTCCAACATATAATTATGGGGGCATGGTAGCTAGTTAGGGTTGAGTAGGGTGTTTAATGTTAATCCCATAATTCTGCAATTTAATAGCTTCAGCTCCATTCAATGGAAATGCATGAACTTTTTCATATGTGGTCTGAGTGGATAAGGTCTCTTAATATGGCTAGTTTCATGCCAGTTGGATGTCCAGAGTCCAATATCTGGAAAGGGCCAAAAGTGGAAACTTTTTTGTTTGTTTTTTATTTTGTTGTTTTTTGTTCTCACCTACAGCCCAGACAGTTTAGAATTTTGTTCTGAAATTAGCAGGGTAGAAAGGGCTTGTCCTAGATCGGTGTCCTTCAATGCTTGGGTGAAAACATTTTAATCAATTCCTGAGTTACAGTATAAGGATTTGAAATTCTGATTCTGAGCATGGTCAGTAGAGTCTGTCATTTATGTAAACAAAACATGAGGTTGTGCTAAGGTTTCACTCTGGGAAAAAAAATCAAACCAAACATTTCATTCTCTGATTAACAAAATATTTATTAAAGGCTACATGGTGCTGCACATCCGACCTAAATGCCAGACATTTTTGTGCTAAATTCAAGCTCTTCTTCAACGTGTCAGGCAATGGTTGGGACAGTACAGTAAAAATGAACGGAACAAAAAAAAATAGCAATGATAAATATACAGAATGAGGAATTAAAGAGCTACTGACACCTCAAAGAAAACCTAGAAAAACATAAAAATTAGCTACAATTCTGCTTGCATTCCATATATACAATCAATTTCTGTTGTGTGCACGTGCTCGGGACCAGCTGAATATGTGCACACAACCAAAAATGCACATAACCGAAATTGTTAATATCAGAAGAGTTTTGAGGCAAGAAACGTCTTATATGTAGGATTGCAGCATAATAAATCCAAAATAACATTCATAAGCATGGAAGTACTGTACTGTACTCAATACACTGTTATTCTAGTACTGTGTTACTCACAGACTCGGGTGCATTATAGTGCAATATTCTGTTAGACTGTACTCTGCACTGTACATCATTCACTACACTTCTGCCATCGACAGTACCTCCAGCTCAGGCTCATCAGCTTTCTGTTCCTCAGCATTGTTCTGTGTAGCGCTGAGAATAGTACAGAGGCACAAATTTCAGCTTCTATCAGTCAGGCAAAGGCTGACGTGGCTCTCCTATTCCGGCTTTGTGGAAACAGTTTTGGGCAGAAGTGCTTTGTCCAGCAGCTGCACATTCTGCCCAAGAGTTAGCTAGACAGCTAGATCTGAATGGGGATTTTTAAGGACCACCCTGACTAGCTTCACCTACTGATGGTATTCAGGAAGCAGATGATCAGGTAGGTGATTAGCACCTGATTGCACACTTGCCTCTAAAGACAATCATCTATTGCTTACCTTGGATGACACATTCACAGGTAATCAGACTGCTGGCTCCTATATTACAAGCTCGATTGACAGCTTGAAAACAGGGTTTTTACTAGAAAATCTGTGCACATAACTGAAAATCATTGTGCATACAACCGATTACATTAATATTGCAGCAAATAGGAAGTGAAACTGTACCGAGATAATTTGTGGACACAAGCAGAATGTGTACATATCCGAATAGCACACAAGAGGAATTGACTGTATTCTATATATTTTTTATTCCCATCTTTTATTACTAAGGACATTTTCATGAATATGTGATCTTTAGGCCTTAGAGTTCATCTGCCTCTGTAGCTTAATCCCAACTCCAAGTCATAATCCTCTGTTGTGACATCACAGTCTGTTGCCATGGGAGTAACTGTGATGTCACAAGCAGTGCAATATGACCTCAGGTAAGGAATAAGCAACAGAACTAGATGAACTCCTCAGGAGCAAAGATCCCGTTTTCATGCAAATGACCTCAATAAATAATGGGGAGGAGAAATAGAAAACTAATGTGAAATACAATCTGAACTGTGTCTAAATATTATGTTTTGTTAAAAGATCTCCTAAAGGTGTCAACTTCTCTTTAATGTAAAAGTACAATAATATATAGTCTGCAAAGTCATAGCAACCGGAAAGAAATACAGACTAGAGGCAAGAAAAACATATGATTTAAGGCATAAAAATGGTAAAAGAGTGGGATGAAAGCAATTTGTAGAAAAATAAGCAGATACAAAAGAAGAATTGTCTTTAGTGAGGCAGAAATCTTCTTTCATTACGAAAAACTCTTCTTCCATATGGCAGCCATCTTGTTTCTGTTTTTCTTTAAAAAAAAAAAAAAAAACTTGAAAAACCCATAAGAATGATGCCCTGGAGAAAAACAAATACATGAATCTAGCAAAACTTGATGTGTTTAACTCAATTCTGGAGTTTGTTGTTCAAAACACTGCCCCAAAATATGGGTTTTAGACATTACAAAAATCCTTACCAAGGCTTCTTTTGTGAGTCTAATTTCTTGTGCAATGAATGTCACAAAAGAAGCATCTCAGCCCATGAAAGAAGATGGTAGGACTTTGTTTTTGTCATCGTTTCTTTGTGGGACAGCCTTCTTCTTTCTTTAATCACAAAAGAAATCAAGAATGAAGAAGTACATAAGTCCCATCATATTCTTTCATGATCTGAGAGTCTTTTTTTGTGAGTTTTTTTTTTCTTGGCTCATGAAAGAAAAGGCTTGGTCATGAAAGAGAAAGGTGGGACTTAGATTTTTTTCACAGTTCTTTTGTGAGGTCATATGAAGAAAAACATTGTTCTTTCTTGTGATCTCATGAAAAAAACTATCTGTGACCCAGACATTCTATCTGGCTGTCTGCCTGCCTGCCTGCCTGCCTGCCTGTCTGTCTATCTATCTATCTATCTATCTATCTATCTATCTATCTATCCTTTCTTGTTTGTTAAATGAACCAGGGTGCCCACTCCTGTTACTACTGTTCTCTCCCTCCCCTCAATTCCCATTTTCCTTGTTTAACAGTAATATAGTATAAGCTGAATGGGGTGCCAATCCCTGGTATGGCTTGTCTTGCCCCCTTCCAGGTTGCCCGCTCCCCTTTTGTTTAATATATGTGGCAGCACCAGGGTGCCCTCCGATAGTGCCACTGAAGATCAGATCCACAGTGTTAGCTTCTGTCCCGCTACAATAACGAAAACCATTCATTAATATTTTTATTTTGTATATCTGAAACAAAGAAAACAGTCTATCAGCAATCTATCTCTCAGCACCCCAACCACTCCACCCCACCACCCAATCAGCACCCACCACCCGACACCCTTAACACACCCTTACACTTTCACTCACCTGAAAATGTCCAATGATGCCTCCACCCACATTCATGGTATCAGAATAGTGGGTATTTCTTGAAATCTGAAGCCGCAGCTGGAGTTGTACTGCCAGCTTCAATACAGCAGTGAGTCACCGACCCCTGAAATGTCTCTGTCTCTCTTGAGCTATCTGTCTGTCTTTCTTTCTTTCTGTCTGTCTGTCTAACTGTCTGTCTGTCTGTCTGTCTGTCTATCTATCTATCTCTCTGTGTCGCTATCTGACTTTCTGTGCATCTGTGTATCTGTCTATCTGTTTGTCTATCTAGCTAATTAGCTAGGTAGCTACCTACCTATTTTTTTTGTTTGTTAATGAGACCAGGGTGTCCACCGCCCCTTTGTTTCTTATTTCTTGCCTCTCCCCTCTATGTTGCCTGACCCCATTCTCTTGTTAAATACTAGTATAGTATAAGAAGATGGGGTGCCCACCCTCAGTGCTACTTCTTTTGCCATTCTTCCCGGTCACCTACTCCCTTTTTGTTTAATATATGTGGTAGCACCAGGGTGCCTACCCCCTCTGCTGGTGAAGATCATCCCAACACTGGGCTGCTGATCTCCCATGTTGGCTTCTGTCTCCCTACAATAAAGAAAATGATTCCTCATTGATATATTTTTTTTTAATATCTGAAAAAAATAAATCTGTCCATTAGTGATCTGCACCCCCACCTACCCCACCCCACAACACTCAGCACCCACCATACCATACCTCACATAAACCATCACACCTTCAGTCACCTGATCATGCCTTATGATGCCTTCACCCATGTTTTCAGTATGAGGAAAGAAGGACTTCCTTGAAATGTGAAGACACAACTGGAGTCGTGCTGCCAGCTTCAATTACTGCAGTTAGCTGAGGATCCACTGATCTGTCTCTGTCTCTTTGCTCTATCATCTATCTTTCTATCTATCTATCTATCTATCCTTCAATCTACATACTTCATTGATCTTATCTTTTTTTCTCACCTGAATAAAAGAAAATGGTCCATTGATGATCTCACCTCAGCACCACCGAGAGCTCACCACTCAGCACCCATCATCCCACACCCCAACCCACAAATCTACACTCTCCTGAGCAAGTCCAAGGATGTAAAACAACTCTCTGATTAAAGAAGTGTCTTATTACTGGAACTGGTGACTGCAATGTGATAACACAAGGTAAATGTGGTTTAATGTATTTCAATGGGGAGTTGAACTTTTATTCATAACTTTGTCAATGTTGAATATTTTTGCATCTCATTTTCAGCATCACCTTTTTGGGACCCCACCTCCTGAATAAGGTCAGTAGCATTATGTAAATCTGTCCTGGAAGGTGATTTTGCTGTCACTGTGTGAAATCACCTTTTGGTCAGGATTTGCAATTTTTTTATGCTTTTGTTCATGAAGAGCTGTCATAAGAAGGTTATGTTAAAAATTTGGAGTACAACTATTTAAAAACAACAAACTGAAGTGGGTACACTGAAATGTTTTAATTCACGGTCGTAACATTGGCCATTTTTATATTTTGACCCCAAATTTTCAACATTACCATTTTTTCACACCAACTCATAAACAAGACAGCTGTCATTCTTTAAATCCTTCTAGAAACATGTTTTCACATACGTGGTACAAAATGATATCTCAGTCAAGATTCAACAATTTTCATCTAATGGCTTGATCTGTAGGGATCATTACACAGCCGTGTTGAAAATGTTGTATCAAAATATTTAAAAACAAAAAAGTTATGAGAATACATCAAATTTGTCTAAGCTTGCTCATAAGCTCAGTAATTTTCAATGTTTTGACTGCAGTTTTTCAGCATAGCCATTTGATTCACACCAACTCATGAATGTGACAGCAGTCATTATTCAAATCCTGGCCAACATATGCTTTTACACCTGTGGCATGAAATTAATTTTCGGTGGGGATTTGGAAATTATCACCTACTGGGTTCATGAGGTGGGGTCATAAGAAGGATATGTTGAAAATCTGGTGTAAATATCATAAAATGTCCATGTTATGAGTGAGCAGTGAAATAGTAGATGTGATTCTGCACCCTGATGAACTCAATATTTGGTGGGCCCTGCACATCTGCATCTGTAGCTGCACAGAAGCACAGGGATGCTTCCACAGTCTTATGGACTCCTCACTTAGTGCAGGGCCTGGTGGGTCCTATATGTCTACATTTCTAGCCATATGTCCGCAGACAGACATAGCTGTTCATGTAGGTCTGTGATTCCAATATCTCAAAAAGAAAGGAAAATCTTTGCAACAACTGCATTAATACACCAGTTGGGGTTCACCTTTACACAGCAAAAGCAGGGAAATGTGGTGTTAGGGTTTCCAACCCGAACTACTCATCCCCCCAGAGCAGCAAAAGAACAATAACACACAAGCAACCACAGACAGCCATCATCAGGTACAACAAACAACATACAGCACAACTGTTTCCAGATGACACAAATGCAGTAGCACTGATGTGCTACCTTTCTGGATTTGTGTCTGTGGCTGCATAAGTGCAGGCCCCACAGAGGCCTGTGCTTATGAAGCCTCACTTCTGAGTGTATGTCGTACTGGGTTCATAGGTATGTGTGACTACTGAAGTGCAGGCCTCAGGGGGCCTGTGCCTCAGCAGCCAGAGGTACAATGGCACCTGCCAGGATGAAAAATAGTAATTCTGCAGTATATCATAAAAACAATATAGTATGCTGCAGGGAACTCTGTGATTCAATGGCAATTAAACCATTTTTTACTGCAGTATTTTGTGATATGTCATTTATTGCAAGTTACTGTGTTGCATCATGCCTGTGTCCACTGCACTCATGCTCGCTGTATGAGGTACCTTCTTAAATGATTCATTACTGCATGCATTTTAAGGTACATCTGTGTAACTGGGAAACTGCTACCTCCTTGTACAGTTTCTAGGTCTGCTGCTTAAATCATTATAACCACATTGTGAAAGTACTTCTGTGTGCAGAACTACAGGTCCCATAGGAGCCTGCCCTCCTGAAGTCTGAAGTTGGTGCAGGCCCCTCAGTGGTCTGTGCTTCTGCAGACAAAACTAGTATTGCAATTTTGATATCATGAATTTTGTGGCACCTGCAGTTCTGCAGTCAGTGATTGGTGTGTATGTTTTACACCTGCGGTAGCAGAAGCTCAGGCCCATCAAGTGTGCATATGTCTTACAATACACATGAGTACCTGAAGCTAGAAGCTTAGGCCCACCAAGTGTGTGTATGTCTTATGATATGCATGAGTGCCCGAGGCTACAAAAGCACTGCCCCCATAGGAACGTGTGCTTCTACACTTAAAAGAACTCTTGTAATGTGGATATCACAGATTTCTATCTGTAGCTGTAAGAGCCTGTGCTTCTGCACACAGAAGGAGTGTTGTGACTTCAGTATCATAAATTAATATCTGCAGCGCTAAGTGAGTGTGTACTGTATGTCTTACAGTGTGCATGCCACAGGTACAAATCCACGAAGGCAGCACATCAGTCCTACTTTATTTGTGTCATCTGAAAACAGTTGTATTTTGTTTGTCTTACCAGAAGATGTCTGTCTATGGTAGCTTTTGTGGTGTTGCGAGGTGGTGGGGAGTTAGGGCTGGAAACTCTAACACCACATTTCCCTATTTTTGTTGAGTAAAACTGAAGCTTAACTGATGCATTAACACAGTTTTTTTCAAATAATACACAACATCTATATCTATACATAATATATGCAGGGATATGCAATGGGCTGACTCAAAATATGCAATCTGTCTTCAAGTGTGATGGGGCAGGACCATAACTCATTAGTGGCAAATCCATAAGTAAGTTATGAAAGTACTTCCCCTCTCACAAATGATAATAAATTACATATCTATTTTATATTTATACACCCAAAAGTGAAAAGTTTCAAGCCTCATCCTAGTCAACAGAAGATGGAGCTACATGCTGTACTTTGTGTGACTAGACATAGGATAGGTTGCAATTGAGACACCACACTGGGATTTCACGTGCATTCCACAGATTGTCTTGAAAACTGACTTTGCAAAAATAGTGGTATCCCCTTCAAAGGTGTGCAATTAGCCATGGTAAAGCAAGACATAAATGACTAATGCCAAGGGGGAGTTAATGAGCCAGAAGAAGATTATCCTACACATCATTACAGGGATCT
The DNA here is from genome assembly GCA_016271365.2 of Neoceratodus forsteri. NCBI lineage: Eukaryota > Metazoa > Chordata > Ceratodontiformes > Ceratodontidae > Neoceratodus > Neoceratodus forsteri. Next base: position 801,505,385 of record CM057459.1, on the reverse strand, counting down.
CCAAAGCAACTGACAGAAGAGACATACTGGAATTAATGGCTAGGTGGGGGATTTTGTGTAGTTAAATTAGAGGCAAGTCATGGGTGCCCTTTATGTCCCTTGCTGTTCTTTCTGCTTGGATCCATTGGTCTAGAAAGTCAATAAATATACTGTATATTAGCAAGCTGGATTAGAGGTGAGGGTTCAGGGAACACCAGTATTAAGGCATATTATTAAAGCATATGTTATTGACATTTGATTACTTTTCAGAGACAAAAACTCTCAATGCATTGTACTCTTGAGTATTAGAAAGTTACTCAGTAGATTCTCATTCTCCAATAAACTCCAGTTTCTTTCATTCTGCAAATGTTTGGGTTTCATGGGTATATAAGTATCATGACTATAGTACCATCGTGGGAACAAAGGAATATGGTTAACAAGGCAATAGTTAGGCTGACCCAGTGGCACAGTGGGCTGAAACTTTGAGAGCCACACCACCTGCCACTCCAGAAACTCGCTTTTGAGAATGGACCAGGGTCACTAGGGCGCCAGGCAAAGAAAGGAGGATTAAGCATCCAGAGAAAGCTCTCCTCTATGGGGGTTGGGAACAGTGTGTGCCACTGTTTGAATGCCATCTAGTAGAGGCTAGGTAATTTAGTATGTGGCTGACTTTCTGAGGGACATGTGCAGACATGTTGCATCTTCACATGCAATCCCACACCCTTGCATGCATGCCAACCTCTGGGATCAGAGAAAACCAAGGTGTAAGATAACACCAGGCTCACAAGATGTCTCCAGCTGCCCACAAGCCCAGCATTCCATGACCAGGTCCCATCACCGGAGCAAGTATGGTAAGGCAAAGCATGGGAGAAATTGGGGTGACAAAACTGGGGTTGTCAGCATGATAGAGGTCAGCTGGGGACAGGTAAAGCAAAACAAAAACTGTATAGAAATAAACAAAGGCAATAGGGTAGGGACTGTTCCTCTATATGTGTACCATAACTTCAAATTAATCCAGTTTCTCTACTGGCTTCACTGTTTCCTATTATTTCTTTTTGTTGTTTATTTGTTTGATATATATATATATATATATATATATATACACTTTTTTACCCCTCCAGTGACCCTACATCCATCTCCGCCTATATCAACTGGCACTCACCTCCCCAGACCTACCTGGATTGAGTTCCCTACAGCTTTCTTCCTGTGGCATGGTTGGAGGAGGAGGGCTGCCCACCCCCCTGGTCCACAATACAGAGTTTTTCCAGATGTTCACATGGCAGTACAGATCAAGGGAATTGTGCAGAGCAGTGATCCACCTTAGGGTCTTTTTTTTTTCATTTTCTCCCAAGCGCCCCTGCCATGTTGACACTTCTTGATATGCATGTCGAGGCACGCATATTCTGCAGAGCTGCTGCCCTTCCTTTGAAGTCGTTCATTGCCTGTACTACCACTGGGCCTCCACCCAGTGGTAGCTAAAGGCCGAATCAGCTGGCCACCCCACGTCAGTGAAGGAGAGCAGTCCCTGAGATGCTTGATTCTCTCTGACCCCACTGACCCATAGCAACCCTTGCTTGTTCCCAAACATGGGTCATCAGTGTGGCAAGAGGTAAGGCATTCAAAGCCTCAGCCCTCCATGCCACCGACCTAGCCCTTTCTTTGTTTTTTTTAACCTCCTTTTCATACTCTGCCTTTTTCATTTTTATTTCTACTTTTTTAATACTTCTGCTTACTGGTTTTTATCACTTTATGGCTCTGGGATTGTTGTAATGTTGCACTAATCTACCATGTAAGGAAACTTTTGGAATTAATTCAGAGGAAAACATTGCAATTTGCATGTTAAAAATGGAATGATTTATTATAAATTACGTTTATGACTTTTCCTCTTAATGAATGATTTGGTACAGCACCTCTTTGAGCCATTTGTACTGTGCATGTGAATCATGGCTCCCAACTCTTTGACAAAGCTCTTTGTAAGTGAAGTGCAAGGGCTTCCTTTATGTGCTTTCTAGGTTTGTCTCAGATATACTTTAATAATCAAATGTTAGTGCGTTCTGCTTTGTTCTTTGTTTGTTTTTGATTTTTTGCTTCCCTAGGTGGGGAATTAATAAAATGCCTAACTTAAAGCACCAAAATCCATGCCTCTCCTCCAAAAGTCAAAAGGTCCATGCCTTATTCTAGTCCTCATAGGATAGAACCACAAACTCTGAGTGAATGAACCAAGGATGGGTTACACTGGAGACACCAAAGCATTTCTCCTGTGCATGTGTTGAAGCATGAAGAATTGATGTTTGGAGCCCCAAGCCAAATTTGTCTGGTTTATCATGCAAGTACGGTACATGTAGTATGGGCTTAATTTAACTTTTATTGATTAAATTCTAGAACACTATGCATATCACAGCAAAAGGGTGTAACCTATAAAGGTACTTATGTATTTTCTTTTTATTTGGTAACCAGGAAAGGCACACTGAGCCAAGACTAGTTTCCAGGTGTGACCAGGGGAAAGGGAAAACAAAAACATACAAAGGGAAAATTACATAACGACGATAATCAAGTGCAGTATACTGATAAAACAAAGTTGCACACTGGCAATATAAGTCATAATGCAGTTGCTCAAGTATATTAAGAGCAAGGAGGCTCAGGAGGTTGAGGGAGAGGAGCAAGGAGCAACAGGTGTAAGACTTTGTAGTAGTAATGGGGATGTGAAGAGGTGAAAATGGAGAGAACTTCTCTGCCACTCCCTCAGTATAAGAAGTTTTGGGATAATACTGTGGGGCTGGATTTTCAAAGGGTGGCAAAGGGTTTGCATCAAACTCTGCATCAAACCCTTTCCATGCACCATACCTCTTTGCTGCAACTGCACCAGATTTCTGAAGCTTGGGCACAGTTGCGGCAGTTTACCCATTTAGGGCAGCCTGAGCCAACACTGCGGTGCAAGATCCATGAAAATGCTCCCTGTGATTGATGCAAGCTGGACCACAAAATGATGGTCTAGCTTGTATCAATTGCCGTGCAGGATAAAATACTCCATTAGTTTGCCACACGACCAGTGTGCCTTATCTTTGGTCTGTGGCAGTGGTGGGCCTCTGAAAATCCTGCTCTGTTTTGGACACCAAACTGATTTAAAAGAATAACAAAAGAAAAGAGGTAGCAAATGGAAGGGGTTGGGTTTCTCATTGCATTTTTTGTTTCATGGTCAAAGAAAACAAACCTCTATGGTTTATTCCTCCTTTCTTATTCTAAGGATTTATTCAGGATGTATCAAGAAGGTTTTATTAGATATATATTAGTGGACCAGTTTGATTTTTTGCACCACTGGACCACCTACCTTGTCATTTGTGCAGCTGACCTTAGTAAAACAATGTTGTTTTTTAGAAGCAGATTTATCATAGACCTAGGCTGTGAGTCAAACAAATGTTTACATTTTCTTTTGGGCACAATGCTATTTTTCAGGTGGCAAGGGGTTGTTTTAATAGACTGATTGGGGAATATGAATTAATCATTTGTCTATGAATCTCAGCAATGAACTGTTTATTGAATTTTAATAAAAACTGCTCAACTGTTACAATAAGTGCCGTGAGATTTTCAATTTCCCTCTAGACAGCAAGCACCAGAGATGGACAGATGAGCCCTTCAGTAATGCCTCGTCCAAAGGATTGCACCTCAGCAATGCAGTTCCCACTTTTCCTGCACTATAATGTAAGTATTGGGTATTAGTCCAAGTTCTTGGTGTGGGATTAGAAACATGACCTTCTGATATTACAGCCCCAGAGGCAAGTGAGAAAACCACTGAGCCATCAACACTGATGTTTTCAAATATGTTCATCTGCTTTTAAGGTACAACCCTGTTTGTGACTCACAAACAGGTATTTTGTGGCTTGCAAATTTGCTTTCATGCCTTTGATGTGACTTTGTCATGCGTTTTTTTTAAGTAAGTAGGGCATACTTGCATCAATTCAGTCATTCAAGTTTATTATTAGGATATGCTTGTAATATGGGGGGCAGTGCTGCTGTGGAAGTGAGGCAAGGATCATAGGTGTGCTATTTGGGTACGTTACTACATGTGGGTTCTGTGTATGTGTTGGTGTGAGTGAATTTGGGGAATGGGACAGTGGGCATGTTGCTTGCTTCTTTTATGTGATGCTCCATGTAGTCAATGGGTACTCTTTGTACATAGATTTTAAGTATCCCTGACCAGGAGCTCACTGGTACAGCTGTAGCTTTAAGAAGCTACACCTAGCAGCTTAGAACTTTGGTGCTATCAGTATTCTGAGGCTTCATGTTCCATTCTGTCTTTTCTCTACCAGTGGTCAGGGGTAGCAGCTTGGAGACAGCAAGTGTTTTTCTTTAACATTTATATTACTTGTTTAGAATCCCTCACTAAGTAGCTCAGCATGCACAACATTTTTTCAAAAGATTAACAGAATTGTTAAGCCTGCTTTTTTCTCTGCTACTTCAGCCTTGCAGGTCTAGGTGAGTGTTGTCCTTGCCATTTATCATTGGGTTGTCTCTCTCTAGTGTGTTTTATTGTGGGACCGGAACCTTATATTCTGCCTCATGTCTGATGTAAGTGCTCTCTCTCAGTTCCCCCTCTTTTTGAGCCATTGCCATACTTTCCTCCTTGCCACGTAGTTTTTCTTACAGTTTTAGGGTGTTTATCTGAAGAGAGTTTTTTTTTTGTTATACCCTTTTTGTGAAGCTGGGCAATACTAATAGAGTGATCCCTCCCTGATGTTACAGTGAGTGCCATTTTGCACTCTTTCCAGTGGCCAAGAGGGAAACTCAGAGCACACACCTTCATCTTGCAGTCACTTTGAGCCTACACAAGTGGCTCCGCACATCAGCAGCATTAGTAGTGTGATGTTATCATGCAACCACACAAACACAGCCACTAGCACATCTGTTGGTTACAGGAGATCAACAGAAGTCTCAGGAGCAGTTTTTAAACTGCAGATTATACTGGGCTCCTTACTTTCAGCAGCATTTATTTGTTTATTTGTACATCGGTTTACAACCTTTGAGCTAGAGGTTCATTTCCAATGGTACCTCGTCACATTGAGGACAAATACATAACAGACTTTTGGTTACAGCAAATGGGTTACATAGTTAGCAAGCACATGTGATGGCATAGCCTGTTACTCTCTCAGGATAGGTACAGATTTACCAGGGCTGGGCTAATCAGAAACAGGAGTGCTCTTAGGGAGCAGACCTTCCTTTGACTTACAGGTTAGTATCTTTTTTTGAGGGAGAGTTACTGACATTCATTTTGCTTGCTTTCTTTTAGCTGTGGGCTACTCTCTGCATTAGGGCAGCACTTCTGGCTAGACAGTAGATAGGGGAGTGAGGTTCCCAAACAAGTTAATGACAATCTGGCACCATTGTATTTCACAAACCAGCAAATTATAAGATGTGCAAAGTCTGTAGGAGGACAAAGAGATCCTCTCCTTATGGCACACTGTGCCCTGTTCATGCCATGCAAGTAGACATAACTTTTTTGTCTCCCATGTCCCAGACCTCTGGTGACTTGGAGAAGGATATAGCTGGTGAGATTAAAGGCATTGCCAAAATAGAGTTACATAGGTCTCTATTTATAATTTGTGATGACCATTTTTCATGATGAAGAACCACCCCCACCCCTAGCACTCTTTATATGGTTTTAGCTAAGCCACAACACACACCCTTTTCGTCCAGCAGCCAATAAAGTTCTTCTGCAAACTCCTGCCCTTTTTACGGAGCTCGTATGGAATCACAACTGTGCACACCAAAACCACATCTACACTGCCTTGTAGTGCTCGATATTCATATGGCCACTTGCAGGGTTGGCTGCACCCATGGACACTGACTGCCAGCTTTGGGAAGGGATTTCCTGGACTCTCCTCATGACCCTGACCCTGCTAGATCTGTCTGCTTATGGATCTCTTAGCCGCTTGATCCTGAAGCCAACTACCCAGGTACGCCTCTGTCCAGGAGCACCACGCTTCAATGGCTTGTAAGCCGTGAATTTGACTGGGCATTTTCCCTCTAGCAGCGTGCCTATTGGCTGCCATTTTAATCAGTGCTCCATGGTGCTTTTTTTTCACTTGCTTGCTCTCGCTGTTTTCCACCCACCACACCCCCATCTCCAACCAATATTAAATACACTCAGGCTCCTCCCTCCTTTCCCCATATCCTCTCCCACTGGCTGACACTTGTTTCTGCCCCACAATTACAAAGCCCACAATTGCAAAGCTTGGGACAGAATTCCTAAAACCAGCCATACAGAACCTAGAAACTAAGACTCTCTCTCCCTGGGCGTAACTATTACATTCTTGATCTGCAGATCTCTGCAACTGCACCCCCTAGCTCTGAGAAACCACCCACAATGCAGTGGCTCCCTAAACTAATCATAGTATAGGCAGTAATAATCTACCACAGGGTAGACATACACAGGGAGTGTGTAGGAGCTTCCCTAATGTCCCCCCCCCCGGTGATAGACCAACAGGAGGCAGATAACAGGAAGGGTACACTCACTGACTACACCTGGCCCATAGTCTTTATAGTCCCCCAAAAATCCACAAGGAGCAGGTCCCTCCTGCCATCCTTGTAGATGCACTGCTACATATTTGCTCCCTAATACTGAACTCAGTTGGCCACAATCACACAGTGTCGAAGCTCAAGTGCTCCTACTGGGTACTCTGGCCACGCTTCCTTCGCAAACTGATTCTCCTCCTCCTCCTACTATTGATATCCAGCAATGTTCACCCTAACCCAGGACTCCCCCCACTCAGGAACCACCTCTAGGGTAGGACATCTCAATATCATCTCCCTTAACATACGTGGCCTCCTCCCAAAGTTCACACAATTCCAGGCATGGGTTGAGATCATCAATCCTGACATCATAGCTCTCACAGAGTTCTGGCTATCTCCAAAAAAACACAGACACCTCCATCTCCCTTGATGGATATACCTCTTTCCGTTAGGACAGGCTCTCCAAATGGGGGTTGCCTAGTCTACGTCAGAAGTGACAATAAAGCTCAGGCTTTGCCAAGCAGTATATGCACCAAAGAGGCAAAATTCTAAATTTAAAGCTCTCTATAGGACAACTGAGCAAAGTCCTACAGCTGACTATGGTCTGCATACCCCTTGGTCTACAAACCACTGGCCTCCAGCACTTCTTAGGCAACCAACAGCAGAGGGGCAAGAAATGGGTGCAGGTTATTGTCAGTGACTTTAACATCAGCTGGCACTCCCAGGGAGCAACTTTAGCTAGAGACCACATTGCTGGCCTACACCTAACCCAGATGGTCACTCAAACTACTAGACTAAACTACAAAACTGGGACCAGTACACTCATTGAATGGCTCCTCTCTACCCACCCAGAACATGTCATTGAGGTAACAGTCCTCCCAGACAGCCTCAGTGATCATTCTCCAGTCATGTGCACCTGGACAAACAAGTTTACTGAGTGCCCTTCTAAGGTCTCCAAAAACCAAAGCCTGAGACTCAGGCTCCTGAACACCTTCAGACTGCACCTTAAACACACTGACTGGTCTGCGCTCGACAGAGCCAAAGATGGCAATCAGGCCCTGAATTACCTCCTTGAGACCCCTACCCAGGCCTGTGATATCTTCGCCCCATTCAAAACCAAAAAGGGGCCCATTAACCCATGGCTCTGGCTTTCTCATTTAACTTATGCATCACAGAGATAATCTTTGTCATAAGGCAAAGACAACCGGAAAACAGGCTGACAAATCAGCTTACAGGGCAGCCAGAAACACCTGCATTAAATCCATTTGCCTTGCTAAAGTCACCTATTACAAGGATCTCCTGAACAAATCATGGGGATCTGGAAAAGAGTTTGGTAACTCAATGAAATCACTAACAGGAAGGGCCCCAAGAGCTCGACCCAACTTGATCACAACAGCAGCAGAGACTCTCCAGGAACACCTAAATATAGCAAATGAGTTCAACACTGCCTTCACAGACTTCACCGGTGTGCTACCGAGAGAATTCTCAAGCCGCATACTGATCTAGCCTCTGGCTTGGATACCCACACTCCTTTGAGAAACAAGGTTCTACCTTTCTATTTCAGACAAATCGCAAGACCCGAGATCATAAAATATGTCAGACTGGTATTTTTTTTATTTTAGTCTTTGGTAACTGGGTAAGGCCCACTAGGCACAAGTGCCTGTTTTCAGGGGTGACCTGGGAGCACTGGGCAGTTAAGTGAGTTGCTCACAGTCACACAGTATGCAAGTGGAGGTTGTGAGAATTAAACTCAGGTCTGGTCTGCTGGATGTATCAAGCTTGTTCACACCTCGTTCCTCTAACCTCTAGGCTATACTGCCAGCCCAGTACTTGGCAAAACCAGGATGGGGAGTGACCTGGTTGACATGAAGCTAGTCACCTTAACTTTGAATGAATTAGCAGATCCACTCACTAAGGTTTTTAATGCATCCCTAAGATCAGGTGTTTTCCCCAATGCTTGGAAGTCAGTCCTTGTCACCCCTGTCTTCAAAGCCAGTGACAGAACTAAAACTGCAAACTACAGGCCGATGTCTATCCTTCCCCCCCATCAAAAGCACTCAAAAGGGTGGTCTCTGATCAGCTCACTGAGTATGTACATAAGTACAATCTACTCTGCTCGCAACAGCATGGTTTCTGAAAAAAAACACTCTACACTTGCCGTTCTAGTTGAATATACCTCCCAGCTCTATGATGCCATGGACAAAGGGCTGGCAGTGGAGTCTATATTTATAGACCTTACTAAGGCATTCGATAACGTTAACCATCACCTCCTCCTTACCAACCTGATATCTACTGGACTGTCCCCTGACATGTTGGCTTGGTTTGGCAGCCACCTCTCTCAGAGAACCCAACGTGTCAGAACAGGCAACACACTCTCAGAATCTAGGGAAGTAAGCCTAGGAGTCCCACAAGGCTCCATCCTCGGCCCACTGCTATGTAGCCTCTTCATTAACACCCTACCCTCTGTCTGTCAAGCACACATCATACTGTACACGGATGCTGCCATCATATCCACCTCTGGCAGAGACCAATCCACTGTCTCCTCCAAGCTAATGGACAGCTTCCATGTGCTTGAATCATGGTTCAGCCAGAATAAACTCCTGCTCAGCCATAAAAAGACAAAAAGTATGCTGTTCACAGTTTACCAGAACAAAAAGAAGTTCTCCCCACTGCAAATACAGAGCCTTAAGTGAGACATTCTTGAACAGGTGTTCACTTTTAAATGCCTAGGTGTCCACCTGGATGGCACTGTCAATTTATTCCATTATATTGACCATGTTGTCAAGTTGGCCAACATGAAAAACTGAGTGTTTTTTACCATCATAGACAATCCATGACACTTGCTGCCCTGAAACTCGACACAAAGAGCTCGATCCTGGCCTAAGTAGACTATGGCCTACCAATATATGGGACAGGCTCTGATTTAGCTCTCAAAAGAGTAAAAACTCTCCTAAACAAGGCCTGCTGACTGACCCTAGGAGCTGACCTCCCAGCTTACACTTGTGCCCTCTATGCTGATACAGGGTGGCTCCCACATCCAACTTAAAATGCATTACCAGATCTGCAAGCTGGTAAAAAAAGCCATGCTGGGGCTTATGCCTGAGTCCATTACCAGACTCTTCATGAAAGCTCAATCCACAAAACAAACCAGAAGAGTAGCAAAAATTGGGCTCCAGGTGCCATTAAGTGCACTAGTATGGCCCCAAAAATTCCTCTTCTTCCAGGGTCCGAAGTGTTACAATGAACTACCGACTATCCTCACTGAGTGAACCAAGCTTAGCCAGTTCCAAGCAGGGCTTCACTCCCACCTAGAATTTGAAAAGGTCTGTGGATGCTTTACCTAACTTACCACAAAGGGCACAACCAGCTCCAACCTACTCCTTCCTCCCTCATTCCCACCAAACCAAAACCTCTCTTCCTCCCCGCTTCCACACCTGCAAGTCTATTTGCAGAATACCCCATTTACTCCACCCCTTCCCACCCTGCACTTCCCTCACTTCCCCCACTGCTTATTCCTGCTGCATACTACCAACAAAGCCTACTTCTGGTCGCTCCCCCTCCCCTTTCCTCTGAATCTTGGTCTCCTTAAAGAGGTCTTCTCAGTGATCTCTGACTGTTTCTTCTGCCCTACCCCGAGCAGCCAGGGTTTCCTGTCCTCAGCACTTCATATTAATTAATACCACACTCAAATCATGCTGCTAGGTTTTAGTGGTAGATCTCTTTGTTTCAATGCAACTTTTAGCTTATGTAAAACTTGATGTATCTATCTGTGCAATGTGACATATGTGAAACAATGTCTGTATTCTGTTTTTTCAATGTTCTGTATATTGTCTTTGACTGACTTGAAATCTTTGAAAAAGAGTCCTGGACTCAAAGGTATTAATCCTAAACTTAAATCAATCAATCAATAAAAGGTTACTCCTGCAAGGACACCTGAAGTAGATCCCTTAGGTCAGGGTGGTTCACCACAGGTGCATAAATATATACTGGAGACTGGAGTATGATAAGGATACTCTACCTGAAGGGCAGGCAGACCAGAAAGAAAGAAAGAACATAAACAATGATGAAAGTCCTGTCTTTGCAAAATCCGCTGAGCCATTAGACAAGGCAGAGGTCTTCTCTGAAGAGGAGTATGGGGAGTGGTTCAGTTGTCCACAATCTGCATACATTCCTTTTCTATTCAATGCTCAATTTTCCTTCTGTCTTGTTACCATAACTTGCAGGGCATTGGACCTGTCAGAAGTTCAATCTATGGCACCTTTACTAATGAAGATTCTTCTCTCAGCTACACACTATGCACCAAAATGCTTCCCCAATTTTCAGCATTATGTCAAATTGCTAATCAAAAGTGGTCAGGCACAGACAGAAAGAAACTGTTTAGGAAGACCAGATCCAGATGCAATCCTTTGCAGAGGTTTATGCTAAATTAAATTGGAGCTTCCACTAAGCATGAAAAACTTGGTGTCTAGTATGGTTAAACAAGTCCTAACTACAGTTACTGGATCCACGCACAAAAAAAATGCTCGTTGTTGGTGGTCTCACTCCAAGATCATATAAAGAGGTGGGCAGGGCTTGACTTCAAGAAAGATGGCTGCCTAAATCTTTTTCTCTTCACCCCACCAGCCCTAATCTAGTTTAATCCACTCATACACCTCACTGAAAAAGCCTAGTGTTGGGCTCTGCTGTATCAGCATTATCCTAAGGCACAATCCAATACCACTCTTACCATGAACAGTTCAATAAGGCATCTGTGCTGAGCTGATTTCACTTGAGGTGGATGCTGATTGAAGTGAAGTTTTCTCACTGATGGCTGCTGTGGCTCTTCCCTTCAACAGAGTGGAGCAAATGTTTAGGCAGCTCCTGTAGGAAATAAAAGCTGTTAAAACAGACACCAATAAAATTACAGCAGATATAATTAAGGTATCTGATCATCTGCCACACACTGACACATGCAGCAAGGACAACAAAAACAGCTATCATGAGTTGAGGTCCCAGCTTCAAGATTAGGCAAAATCATAAAACAGATGCAGGAGAAAATTGACGACCTTGAGTACAGAGGCCATCATAATAATTTGGGATTTGTAGGGTTCCCAGAACAAGTTGAACTCAAAGATATTATCGGATTCCTCTGTCATATGCTCTGCATTCTACTCAAGCTGCTGGGTAACCCTTGCTTTGACATCAAGTGGGCATACCACTCCTTGGCACCCATGCCTATCTGCAGAGAAAAACTCAGGCTAATCCTAGTAAACTTTCTTAGGTTCCAAGTAAAAAAAAGGACATCCTGAGGAGGGTGAAGAAGCAGGGGTCAATGGAATGGCATGGCCACAAGATAATAGTATTACAAGATTTTTCCTAGAGACTTAACTATAAAAGCCAGGCATATTCATAGACAAGACAGTTCATCCACTACCTTGGCATCCCTTTCTCTGTCTGCTTCCCTGCCCAGCTTAGCATTCAGCCTAATGAGGTTCCAGTAAACTTTAACTCGCCAGAGTCTGCACTTGACTATATCAGGTGGCACCGGACATCTATGCCACCCTCTGCTTGATGGCTTCCAGCTCACTCTGACTCAGCCCCATGGTAGAGAATACCCTATGGACTCAACATTTCTGAGGTTCTGGCTATTCCAGGAACTTCCATATCTCAGGCACCAGACAAGGACATCTGGCTTCCCCCCAAAACAGAAGAGACAAAACAGAAACAAACCCAAAGTGAGGAAGTAATCAACCCTCATGTTGGTCTACTAAAGAAACAACAGTAGGAGCAGGAAGTTAGCTGACAATGAAGATGAGCTGACAGACCTCACAACTCCAAATCAATATGCCTCCTTCAGATCACTCTTGCATGACTTGATGCAACCATCAGGGGATACCATAAATTCAGCTTTGGCCATTGCTCCTGTTTGTACTGACCACAAGCCAATCACCCCAACTGCCACTCTGACCCAGGAATGCTTACAACCCACTGCCTCCTCCACTCCACTCCCGACCTTAGGCTCATTAGGAGCCAATGATGTGTCATCCATCTCCTGCAATACAATGTATCCAGCTGCAGCATATCTAAAGGCCTTATCCTGGGTGGTGATCATGGTGGAAAAGTCTCTCGTTACTGATGTGACTGCATTACATATATCCCAGTCCACAAATCCATCTTCGATCTCTACAGCATCTGCACCTCTGTGATTGTCTATAAAGGTAATGTGATTCTTTGTTTCCATTTCTCATCCTATGGGATTTACCAACTGATGGGCACTTCTGGTATGCCCTCTAGTCTTTCCACCACACCTTGGCTAAGAACTGCTCCCTTCTTCTGCTGAACATGCTATCCCCAGCCATAAGCACAAGCCCTCTGGTTCCTGCTAACCAGTAGACATGCCAAATCTCAGCTGCTACACTGTAGGGTCCTAAAGGTTAATTGTTGTTCTGTTCTCTATTTTTTTAAACTTTATATTTATTGTTTTTTTTTATAATGAACATACAGTTCAATTCCTGATGCAGTACATATCAAATTTGCTATACATAATCATTGAGGGCACCACCCCTCTTAATACACGCATTTATACGATCATGCCACATCTATTAGATACATCATGGAGGGATTACCACATATAAGCAAACACTATAATGTCCAGTAGATTGCTGTTTAAATGGCCCATGAGCGGCATGGTAATATCCCAAGTCATTAAAAATTCAATTATCCCTATTTCCATCTCCTAAAAAGGAGAGATTATTTAACCATGCACATTACAAGTAAAAATAACCTCTAGTGAGGTCTGATTCCTCTTTGTAACTGAGGCTCTCGAAACCCCATGACTCATCTAGGCTACAAGAAATTGTATCTACTGCAAACAATTATATTTTTCTTAATGATGAAAGAAAAGCTGATTAGCAACATTTCTGCCATTGTAGTACTACTTTACATAACTGTAATTCAATTAGAATACTCGCTGTTGGAGTATTATAGTTTAGAGTCTCAAAAGTCCCTTCTTCACCCAGCATACAAAGAAATTTTCCTGTAACTTATTCAGTCACTTTTAAAATTTTTGTACCCCTCTAAATAATATAGATCTATGCAAAGGTTCGGGACAAGAAAGAGAAAAGAGTGCAATAGTTACTGAAACAGGCCTAATCAAGGGTCCACAGTATTTTCGTCTTCCGAATCTTGATCCAACGCTGTCGCTTGTCAAAGAGAAGAAGCTGCATGGCTTTGAATCCATTTCCGGGCTTCTGCTGGATCTGTAAATAAGTAAACATGGCCTTAGTGCAAAATCCTCAGCCTAGCAGGGAAAACCATGCCGTGTGCGATGTCTGCATCTCGTAGAAATGCCCTCACTCTGTCGAACCGTTTTCTCCTCTGGTGGGTCGCATAACTCAGGTCTGGAAAAATAGCAATCTTTTGGCCATCATGAAGAAAGGTACATCATCTTCTTGTCAATGCTAGGATACGATCTCTGGATCCCGGTCCATCCAGAACCGCTATAACCGCTCTAAGAGCCTCAGAGTTTTTTGTCGACCCCGATAGGCCACCCTGTAGGCCTTTTGGATATTAATACTCTCCTCTTGCTGAGATTGCTCCAATTTTGACTCCAGCCAATCTTTTATAAAAGTGGGTAAGTGATCGCCCTCACATCTTTCAGGCAATCCGATGATTTGGATATTCGAAAAAAGAGCTTGATTTTCTAAGGTTTCTATTCTGGATCTCAAGGAGGTATTTTCCTTAATCAGGCCACTCATAGTCTTAAGAACAGCCACCGCTTGTTGCCTGTCCTCCATCGATTCAGTTTGTAGTCAGGGCAGCTGTCTCTAAAGTTGTAACTCGGATCCCCAAAGCGTCAAACTTTTCTGATAAAGTTGTTACTGAGAGTGTCAGTCTATTGAGCTTTATTCCAATGCTTTGGAACATCTCGGAACCTGAGTCTTCTGAAGCGGGTTCCATGCTGCCCTGTGCTGATCGGGTGACCAGAGCAGTGGAAGCATTTTTACTTTTTGCTTCTTCCTGTTGTAGCTTGTCTTTTTTGGATTACCCATCTTTGTACCCGGTCTCTTCCTATACCTGTTGCTACTTTCAATTTTACAATTATTTTGCAGTAGAGTACTCTTAATTCGATAAGTTAGTGTGGGGAATTAGTACCTCAGCCAAAAACCACCATCTTGCTTGGGCTCCACAATGCCCCCCCTTGTTCTGTTCTCTGTTGTTCGAGAAAATGTACAATTTATGAAAAAGTGTCCTCTATGTCAGCTGATCTTCAGCCCTCTGGCTGTAAATTCTCTACACTATTGTAATTATCTATACTGTATGTAATAATCATCATCTGTACACTAATGTAATTATCTGTACTGTATGTAATAATCATCATATGTTCCACTATCCTCCCATCTCTCCCTGGTCACGTCTGCAAACGAGTGGTGCTCCGCTCAGTACGCCTGTCTGGTTAAACTCTTAAATAAATAAATACATGCCTGCAGTCATTTTCTCCCCTGTGTTACTTCACCAGTAACAGCCCTCAATAAGAATCCTCCTTCCTTTATGAAGTGGATTTGCAACCTGCTTGCACATATGACAGGACTCCAGACACATGAATACTGAAAAAAAAATGTTTCCTTTCTCTTCTGTTAGGACTATAGCTAAAGGTTATATCTGTCTTAAAATACTTTGCAGTGGTTCATCATTTTACTATGTACTATATGCCAGAAGCTGTGTTTCTGTGTGGTGTGAGAGGTGGAGGGGAGCTCTGTATAGTTTAGCTACTGCTCAGACTACATGGGATGTGTTGCTTGGTGAATTCCTGCACACGTGCTCGAGGATATTGAAAGCTGTACCCCACTATCACTTGGACAAGGACTGATTCTCAGATTTAGTGCTTCAGCACACCATATGTGATACACAATTGGAGGGGCAAGCAGCTGCAGTATGGTGCAGTCAGTCTAAGTCTGATCTAACTGTAATGTGCATGAAGCTCCCAGCAAATCACAGTCCTAGAGTGTCTAGCCATGTGACTTAATCCATGGAAATATCCTCACTTCTACTCTTTAGCTACTGTGCAGTGGCAAGCCCACCCCTCAGTTATTTCCCCTTCATGCTTCATCCATGCACAAGTGAGCCACTGGCTGGCACAACAGGGGCAGGCACTCTGAGTATAAAGTAAATGACCTTGAATGTGCTAGCCTTCATTGAAAACCTCAAGGAGAAGCAGTTACATGCACCTCTGAAGCATCAAGTTCAGGAATCTAGAAATGATATTCCTATGAGGTGGAACTCATGGGGGGGGGGGCCCTAGTGTGCTATAACATATCCAACAGTGTTGTAAATTCCTACACTGTAGAAACCTCCTACTGCTGCCTATATCACATATAGCCAGGAGCAAACACTTATAAGGACAATATGCTCCATGTAATTGGTTAGACCATGCACTGTAACTGTTTCCCCAGCAGCACTCTGGCCGGCCATCCACCTGCTCAGTAAAAGAAACCATAGGGCCATAACAACCCAAAGGAATAGATGGGGTAAACACAAGCTTTGCACTAGCCTCTCTCACTCATCCCGGGTTCAGCATAGCCTCCCCTGGTAGTCACACCATAAGTCCTCTCTAGCTCCAAAGACCGGACAGCTACCACTGGAGGGAGGTTATTGGACATACTCAAGGCTAATATACCCAAAATGTATACTCAGCTGGCCAGGAGGAAAAGGTAGGAGTGCACAAAACTATCCTCAAGATGTCCTTGCAACAATCTCAGGTGACCCAGCAAAGCTGCAGTGAACCTTGCAAAGATTCTGACAGTTGTGATGGGCTTGGGGAAGGCTTGGCATCTTGATATTACTTAACAGTGGCTCTTCTGTCGGGTGCTTAGACTATAAATCTTACATCTCTCTGGAGGCTCTACTTGTGCAATGGTCTCATTGGCAGGATCTAAGTTTGTATATCGTTTTGGTTACAGTTTGTGTAGTTAATGTTTTTATTAACAGTTACTGTGTAATTCTACCAGTTGCATCAAAGTTAGTACTTCAAAAGAATCATACCCTTCACTAATGAGGGTAATCTGTCCTCTTGCATATATACCAGAGGATTATACGTCCTGGCCCTTGCCTTTATTATACCATAGTTGGCACCTGCTTGTGCTCTTTAAAGTTGCAAGTCCTTTAATATGTGATACCCATAAGTTCTCCAATAGCTGATCTATGCATGCACTCTTGGACTATCAGGGGCATGAACACTCCAGTTAAGCACAAGCAGGTGCTCAAGCACTTTAACAGACTGAGGTGTCTGATTTATCTCATTCAAGAGACTAAGCTAGTGCATCCCAAAGCTCTGAAGCATAAGAGGGAGTGGGTTGGAATAGAGATCCACAGTTCAGCTAAGATTAAAAAAGAGGTGACTTTATATTGGTACACAAAGCCTTGAACTGGTCAGTAGTAAACACTATGGCTAACCTAGATGGGATATGGATCTCAGGGCCTATAATACTAGTGAATATATATATATACCCCACACTCTGAGTACCCCTCCTTTTTCCATGACCCTGCTGATTAGCTTCTCCAGTTTAACAAGGTAAATGCCGTTGTGTTCCTCGGTGGGGACTTCAACTTAATGATCGACCCTGCTGCAGATAGGAGTCAGAACATGGTTGAACTTTACTGTAAAGTCACAGAAGCCCTCATACTTTGGATGAAGGACCAAGCCCTCACAGAGATGTGGTAAATGCTCCACCCGAGAGGGTGGGACCTCACCTGCTTTTCAGCGGTCCATAGTTCCTACAGTCACATAGAGCTCTGGTTGGTCTCGGCCTCAGCATTAGAAAACGTTTCTGAAACTACAATCAGCCAGATCATTCTTTCAGATCATACTACAGTTCAGATAAATCTGGTCTGGGGATTCTCTGGAAGATCATCCCCCACCAGACACCTTGATCCCTGTCTTCTTTGTAATTCTAAATTACTGGAATGGTTCTCCCATGAGGCAGCTAACTTTTTCTGCATTAATGACGATGAGGAGACTTTGGTGGCCACTTTGTGGGATGCCTTTAAGGCTACCATTAGGGACTAGATCATTTGTTGTGCTTCACACAGGAGAAAGGAGAGGGAGCATATCTTAGCACACCTGGAGAAATCACTTAAAGGAGGAGTAATACAAGGCACTACCTACAGATGACACAGATTACCCACTCCACCATTCTATCATCAAGCTGATATTCTATATCAAAGCACTATTTGCCAGAAAAGCTGAATTAGCAATCCTAAAACCACAGCATAAATATTGGAATGGGGAAGTGTGTGAAAGTGCTGGCATACTGCCTTAAAAAGCAGCAGGCCAGGAGCCATACAGACCCCCAAGGTAACTTTGGCACAACTCCAGACCATATTGGCAACACCAGGAGCTGTTTTAAAGAAAGACTCTAAGCTCTCCATCACCCCCAGTAAGGCTAGCATAGATGACATGCTACAAGACAGTCCCATCTTGTTCTTCTGTCTGGAGCAGACAGCAGCAATAGATGTTCCAATTTTTGTGGATGAAGTTGCAGCCACTCTCAAAACACTTAACTATCACAAAGCCCTGGGATGAGATGGGCTGCTTGTACATTTTCTGCAGGCCATAACCCCTATAATCTGCCCAACCCTGCATAGACTGTACACAGAGGTCAAACAGTCAGGATTATTTCCACCCACTATGCACACAACAACAATCACTGTTCTTCCAAAAAGGGGAAGGACCCCACATCTCTGGCCAAATACAGGCCCATTTCATTAATTATTGCTGACAGTAAGGTGTATGAGAAGACCCTTGCCATGCAACTAGATGTGATCCTACCCAACCTAGTTCACCTGGCACAGGTGGGTTTAGTGCAGGGGCACCTCAGTTCCAACCATCTGAGGATGCTGGTGAACTTCGTCTGAAGATTAGGGGTGCCACACTCCTGTGGCCACAGCTGTCATTGATTGTGAAAAAGCCATATACTTCATGGAGTGGGGGTATCTATCCAAGGTGTTACATTAGATGGGACTCTGTCCTGGCTTCCTTAATTATGTATGCATCCTATACACCATTCCCTTGGCTAGGGCACTTATGAACAGCACCCTGTCATAAAAATTTGGCATAGCTAAAGGGATGAGACAGGGTTGTCCCCATACCTTCATTATTTGTGCTCACAATCAAGTCCCTAGTGACAGTCAAATGGCAGGAGCAGGACATTATTGGTATACCCATAAGGCAAGAGATTGACCCAGCTCTGCTGTATGCTGATAACCTTCTTGTCATCACGGAACAAGTGCAGTCCTCCCTCCCCCTGTCTAGTGATACTGCTAAACTCTTTAGCCCAGGTGTCTGGACTTAAATAAACCTTTCTAAAACAGAGGTCCTCCCTTAATTCAAAATGCACCCCACACCATGCTTGTGCAGTGGGGCTTCGGTGGGCCCTGACTCACCTCATCAACCTGGTCATACAAATTTTGCCACAGCTAGACAAAACGTGAGGCACAGATTTTACTCCCTCATCCCCGAGCTGGGCCTGGAATGTGACTGATGGAAGCCCCTCCAACTATCCATGGCAGGAAAAACTGAAGCCAACAAAATGGTCAGTTCCCCAAAGATCTTCCACCTTATCTCACACATCCCTTTAACTTTAACCCAGAAATGGTTTGACCAAATAAACGCAGCTTGGGAAGTTTTTATGAGAGGGCCAACAGCCCCATTACAGTAGCAAGAAAATGCATATACACAATAAAGGGGGGATGAAATGTCCCTTGGTTCAAGAGAACTACTAGGCATTCCACTTGTCTCAACTCCTATACTGCTATCAAAGTAATACAGAGGACGACTCCCCCATCTGGTCCTCCCTAGAATCCCACTATCTAGAGAGGAAGACAGTGACTGCTGACCTCTTCAACTCCCATCCCAATGTAGTAAAGAGTCACCTCACTATATTTCACTCCACCAGGATTTGATCATGACTTCAGGCAAGCCTGGAGTCAGCCTCCTCCAAACAGGTGCCGTGAATGCCAGTGCAGGGGGTGGGGCTATCAGGATGGCCAGCCCACAACTCAAGCACAGTCCAAATTATAGCACACTCCAGGAAATAAAGCACAGACAGCTGAAGCCTGGAGGCAACTACGATATTTATTAAATCCAAGTGACAACACATATTTCAAAATGAAAAAGGCAGTAGGCTCATCCTGTGTCTGAGCCATAACTCAGACACAGGACAAATGGATGCCTATTTCTTTTTGAAATATGTGTTGTCACTTGCATTAACTTCTTTCTTTGAGGCACTTGTGAAGGCATTTCATGTGGATTTAATAAATTACTTATTTGCCTCCATATTTTGTACTTTATTTGCTAGAGTGCATTATCATTTGGATTGTGTGAAGTCTGGAGTTGGGCCTGGCACATCTGGTCTGGACACCCATTTAGAACAATCCAATGATCCGAACTGGAGGCTCAGCTGTCTTCTGGTCCTCATGGGAGAAGGCAAGAATTCCCACAGTCGCTCAGCGGTTGGATTTCCACTTGCGCTCGCGACCCGGTTCGGAATGGACCCGAAGCCGTCGGAGGGTCGGGGCTGGGGAGAAGGATTGAGCGTCCGTGGACTGCTCTCCTTCTCCGGGGAGGGATGGGGTAGCATCCGGGCGATGGGGACTCTAAGCGGAGGCCAGGAGCACCCATGCCAGCTCAAAGATTGTGGGAGGTGGTGGCGGCTGGCGTCATTGCACGACCCTGCCTCCCCAGAAAAGAGGAAAATGGACGGCTGCCGCCACCCTCCATGAAGCCTGCCTGGCTTTGATTAGCCCCCAGGCCAGTCCTCCGACCATTACGGTCTCTGCGGGATGTCTACGCCCTCTCCATCCACAGCCCCACCGTGGGGGTAAGCCACGAGGGTGTCGGAGGACCGAGGCCAATGTGGGGTGGAAGCTCGTCGACTCTGCGGATCAGAACATTGGTGGCTCGCAGCTAGGAAGGTGAAAATGCAAATTTAAAAAAAAAAAAAAAAGAATTCCCACAGTCTGTAACCTTATCACAGCTGACTGTAACACCCTTGACACCCCTGCCAAAATACAGGCTAAGTATGTAGTAGTAAAATTTTATTCAACTGACAAAAACAGTGAATAGGTACAACTTGACTGAGACATGTTCATTTCCAGCAAGGCCCTAAGTACATCTTAATTTAGTTACTGTATCAAAATACATCAATCATTATCAATACAACATGTAATACAACAAATATAATAGAACTTACATACACCAAAAGAAAAACACAATATATTATAAATATATACTTTGAAATATATACAATTTAATTTATCTAGTTACTACAAGGGAAATAATATATCTAAATCAACGCAGGTCTTCTCAAGTATAGTCTGGACAAAAGAGATTTCTGGTGTATTTTCAGATTAGAAGTGCATTAGCCCCTTTGCTGTGAGGCCTACACCAAGCCCCATCCATTAGGAAGGACCACCCACTGAGAATTTGGCTGGCACTACCGAAGGTAAGAGCTGGCCTCATCTAGAAAGTAATATGAAAGTACCCTTCCTCATCACTCCTTGCTGGCAAGAGACAAGTGGGCCTCTTTGATAGGTGCTCTGATTTCCAAGGAGTAGAAAGCCTGCTGAGGAACTATCTGCTCTTCATTCCAGAACCCATAGAGTAGACGGTTGCAGAACAAGGAGCTGCACCTGTGGTACCGCACTCCTGCTGTACTTCACAAAGCAAAATTGTTACTGAACAACTGCTGCTGGTGCTGTGGCAACCAAGGTGGCCCCTAATACCACATAATGTGGCAGTGTGTCCTGGACCGCCTTTTCTGGGTCAAGCCTTTCAGCCTAATTACAGCTACTCTGTCCAGACAGGTCTCACCCTTCCCCAGTGTTGCCCAGTATTGCCCTACCAGGCCCTACTTCAGGCATTGCCACAAGGACTCCACACAAGCAGAAATTGGCATATATTGTGTGCCTGGAAGCAACTCTTCAAATCTTAAATGATATAATCACAAGTGCCCTCAATTCACATGCAACCCTCACCAGTGTCAGAACCAAACTCAAATCCTGTCGCTGGTTCTCTGCCGACCTTAAATCCGCACTGCTTGCCAGAGACAAACTCTGGAAAAGGGCAAGAAAGACAAAGGACCCAAATGACTGGCTTCAATTCAGAAAAGCCAGAAACTCCTGCACAAAACAAGTAAGAAAAGCCAAGGCAGCCTTCACACAGCTGAACTAGAACATGCCTCCTATAACAACCCTTCCAGGTTCTGGGGTACCATAAAGGGCATCCTAGGTCAAACTTCTACCCTGTCTTACCACCCAAAATTCAATTAAATAGTATTGAAATCACCGACAAGCAAAATATCTTGAATGCCTTTAATCCATCATTTCACACAGCTGGCCTGGCTTTCCTCTCTCCTGCAAACCTATTAAGATCATCTCTAAACCTACAATCTACTGAGGGTCAAAGGTTGCTTCCACATTCTCATTTAAACCAATATTCTTCAAGAAGTAGAAGACCTTCTACTCCAGCTAGATACCACCAAAGTGCAGGTGCAGACTCCTGGACCCCTACTTTCTAAAAGTAGCTCTGCATGCCTTAACTGCCCCCTCACCCACCTCTTCAATCTATCACTTGCCACTGGTTCTATCCTCAATATGGAAAACAGCTCAAGTGTTTCCATTACTTAGGCAGGTGATCCCATGGACCTCAATAATTATAGGCCCATCTCCATCTTACCAGTACTATCCAAGATGCTTGAGAAGCTGGTAAACCTCAGTTAACTGCCTACCTTGATACCAACAATCTCCTCAATTCAGCTCAATCTGGGTGCAGATCTATGCATAGCACCATCTCTGCACTAGCAAAAGTCACAAATGACTGGCAGACTGCCCTAGACAAAAAGAATAATACCTGTGCTGTGTTTCTGGATCTAAGCAAAGCCTTTGACACTGTGGATCATGATCTTCTAATCTCCTCTCTGAACTCCATAGACCTTGACTCACTCTCTCTTAAATGGTTCAGATGCTATCTCTCCGGAAGATTACAACTGGTAAAAAATGAAGGTGATCTATCTACCTCTAAACCACTCCTAAGAGGTGTACCAAGGCTCCATCCTGGTCCCATCCTTTTGCCATTTACATCAACAATATTGATTCCAATCTCTCACTTTCTAATATCCACCTTTTGCAGATGACACTGTACTATATGTGAGCAATCCCTCACCATCAAAGCCTGTGAGCTCCTACAGTCTGAATTCTCCCTCCTTCAGCACAACCTATTAGAAAATAAATTATTACTAAATGCCAAGAAAACCAAAGCTATGTTCTTTGCCACCAAGAACTGTTCTTCCACTATCCCATCATTCACCCTCCCACAACTCTCTACCATCCTTGGTGAAAATCTGGAATATGTTGACAAATTCAAATACAATAGACAATAAACTAGACTATACTACCCACGTTGAAGAGCTCCTGAAAAAGCTAAGACAAAGACTTGGTCTATTCTATAGGATCAAACACTACCTGACCAAAGATTCCAAACAAAGATTAATCCTAGCATCATTCCTGTCCCTCATTGATTATGCTGACTTCCTCTATGGTCATTGCTCCCTCTCCCATCTAAACAAATTAGACACCTGTATCATAGAGCTATTAGATTCATTACTGACCTTCCCTCTAGCACCCATCATTGCTCTCTCTACAATGCAGTCAGTTGGACATCCCTGCAACATAGAAGAAAAAATGCTGCTATCTGGATCTACAAAGCTCTGACAAACAAACTCCTTCCTACATCTCAGACTGCTTCAACCGGATCACATCCAGGCCCTACACCTTGAGGATCAACAAACTGATCCTGCTGAAGATTCCTATCACCTGCACCCGTATGGAGAGCTGCAATCAGTTATTCCCTGGCACTTATCTGGAATTCTATCCAAAGTCATTGAAAATGGATACACTGATTCCTCTTACATCCTTCAAAAAGCTGTATACCAGCCTAATCCCAGATTTGTGCAATTGCTTCCACAAGGCCTAGTCCTCCCACACCCCACCCCTCCCACACCCCTCTCTCTCCACCCCTTTTTTAAAGCTCCTCCCTATTCTTCTATCATTCCTCTGGTCCTTTCCCATCAAACCTCATACATATATGCTCACCCATGTACCATTATCCAAGCCTTATCCCTACTAGACTGTTTGTTTTCTCTCCTTTATTAGGTTTTAGGTTTACTGTCCTTTGCCTTGTATATATGTAAATATTTGTACATCTATCTCACTCATAAATGGTTGTATTTGTGCTTATTCAATATCATGTTTTTGTATACAATCTGTAACCTTTTTGTTATGACCACTGAGGTCC
Organism: Neoceratodus forsteri; assembly: GCA_016271365.2. Lineage (NCBI taxonomy): Eukaryota > Metazoa > Chordata > Ceratodontiformes > Ceratodontidae > Neoceratodus > Neoceratodus forsteri. Next base: position 801,481,570 of record CM057459.1, on the reverse strand, counting down.
ATCTTGTAAATGAGCTATGCTCAATGATGTTCGCCTGAATAAATAAAGATTTTGATTGATTGATTGATTGAAAATGACTGTTGCTGAGGAGATAGAGAACAACAGAGATTCCCACCTATTCTGAACTGGTTGCCAGCCTGTAACAAATGGCAAATCCAAAAGACTCAGCCACCTCACTTATGGCTTATCACAAAATTTCAAAAAGTCTGGATTCCGTTCCTGAACTACCTACAGAAAACTGCAGCTCCTGTCAGTATCCAATCGACCACCCCCACCACCACTATGTGATTAGCGTGACAGTCTACAGGACCAAAACTGAAACCCTGCTTCTGATTTCAGATTTTGAGTAAAGATCTCAGACTTATAAACATGTCCTTCATCTTAATCCTGTGTGTGTTAACCTTGTACTTCAGGTTGAACAGCTCCATATCCTATCTCTAGTGTCTTGTGCAATACTCCATGTATTTATTTATTTAGTTTTTGTTGACTGCGTAAGTGCACTATACAAATTTACCTATTTTCAGGCATGACTCGGGGGGAAGGGGATAACGATGAATGCCAACTGACCTTGAACCAGATTAAGCTGTTGGTGGTATTTTTTAGCGAATATAGAAACTGTTGTAGTCAAACATGAAAAGTAGGACTGCAACTAGGGAAGCACAGTGCCAAGGTCTAAAAATCAGCAGTAAACAGAAACAAAAAAGAACTGGCACCCGGTACATAAAATAATGTACATACTGTAATATTTGCTTACTTTGCAACTGTTGTAAAAAAAAAGTGTGTGTGTGGCGGGGGGGTAGGGTTCTTTGTTTTTTTTTTTCTTGTTTGGTATTTTGACTGAATCAATTTTTGTTTTCTTTTACAGGGTAGCACCAAGTGTATCATCCTAGTTCGGGATGCCACTTTTATACAAGACAATCAAAGATCTTGGTTGCATACATGCTGCGTTGATGCTATTTAGCAACTTTCCTTTTTTCTTGTTTTTGGTGCTTATACCCTATTAATAAAATATTCCTTGTACCCTCTACATTGTACATGGTGCACAGTTGTTTTTAATCTATTTAGTAATGTCTTGTGTATATAGAATTTTCAATATGTTGAAAACTAAACTCATTGCACTAATGGTACTTTAAAATTGAGCACTGCCACTTTAAATGAGGTATTTATAAGGGATACCTGAAGAGAAATTTGTCAACCTTTGAAAAAGCTCCAGGGGTGAGTGTTGGGCCCATGTGGTTTGTGGGGCTTGTTACTTTTGTCTGTTTGGAATGCCGTACTGATATGCTACTTGCTGCTGTTTTCGCACCTGGTTCAATTTGATGTCTATAGTTATCTTTTCATGAATAACTCAATAAAGAAGGACTTTTATCCAGAGTGCTGCTTCAGTCCTCAGTGGTCCTTTTGGGAGTCTATGTTTTGCAGTTGAAATGCCACGCTCTAGCAGGTGCCAGTCTCTTTTTGTTTCTGTGTACAATATAAATTATGTAGTTTCTTTTCATATTGATACCCAGTATTCAATCCTATGGTTATAAAATATGTTGTCAGCTAGTGTTGTAGCCTCTCTGTCATCCTAATGGTGAAACATCACCTAGCTAATCAATATCAGGTGCAGCACAAGGTCATTTACTGCATCAGGTAACTCATCCTACATGTAAACTCTTGTACATGACTGTTAATGCTTTGTAAACCATGTGTTAGTGTTACCTTTTACCATCTTCTCTACCATTTCTGTATACTGTTGTGGCACATCAATCATGTTGCTTGTGTTGTCATATAATCTGTTCAATAAAATGATTACCAGCAAAATCCTGTAATGAAAACACATTGCCTGAACACTCACTGGTGGAATAATGTAATATTTAGGATGTAATTATTTCTTTTGGTGTTTGTGGTTTTATTAATTCCACCACCTTTACTTATCCAGTGCAATTACATCCTAGCAAAATTTGTGTATAGCAATATAAGTGGCAAACTACCTTTTGTAACTCACAGCTATACGTCACTGCATGCATGAACAAAGTTTTGAAAAAGATAAAAGAAGTGCCAGCTGCATATCTCAAACGAACAGCAGAGTGTCCCTCACTATTTACAGGTAGAGGATATGGATGGTTTAAGTTTAACAGAAGTGTTTTTTTATTCTTTTGAGGCTACTGAAATAACCAAGGAAGTGGTTCTTTCACCAGATTCTGATCCAATCTGAGTCAAGTTCTTTTCCAATAAGTGCTTGGGAGGAGCTGGAAGAAAGAGCAGATTATTGGCATTAGGATCTCCGAGCCCATCTTGCCTCTCAGGTTCTTGAGGGTGTCTCCCACAAATTGTGGAAAGATGACCTAGGCTACAATAGACTCATGTGTATTGGAGACTGTATCTCTAGGCTATGAGATAACATTTTCTACCATGCTTTTAAAGGGTAATTTTTCCAATCCCCATTGTAAAAGAAAACATTGAAAAGAACGGCTGTAGAATGGACTCTGGATCACAGGAGTGGGGGCTTCTTTCTGATTATTGACCTCCTGACTCTAAACAAGTTTGTGAGGAAAACCAAGTTCAATATGAGTACATTGGGTCCATTATCACACCAGTCCAACCAGAGGATTACTTGTTGTCCATCAATTTGTGGGACATCTGTCTTCATATTCCCTTTTGGCAGTCCCACTAGGGATCCTTGAGGTTTACCATACAGAACCAGCAATACTGTGCTCTCCCCTTCCATCTAGCATCTGCACCACAAGTACTTTTAAAGGCATTGATAGTTATTATTTCCTTCCACGGGCAGAAGAGACACCATGTTTAAAGGTACTTGTACAATCTTCTGATAAGACCCTCAGCAAAACAGGCATCAAGAGCTTCAGTGACCTGAACCTTGCAGGTTATGGGTGAAAAGTGAATATGGAGAAAAGTTTGCTTGTAACATTGCATAGACTGAGTCTCATCTACAGTACTTCCACAGAGTTCTGCAGAGAATTGTTCCTGCAGATGCCAGAGTGTCAGCACTAAAACAGGATATTCACTTCCTTAAAGCCCAGAAGTCAGTCTCTGCCCACCACTGCCTGCAAACATTGGATCTGATGACAACCACAATAGTCCCTTGGGTGTGCTGCCACATGAGGCTGCTCCAAACTCACCTTCTGTCAGTCTGGTCCATGACCTCAGAGCATAAACAGGAGCCCAGCTGGTGCCCGCATCAGTTTGCAAGGCCATTGCTTGGTGGGAGCAGCCAAAAAATTCCATTAAAGGAATCTGTACTATTATCTCACCTGGACAGAATCCTGATGACAAATGCCAGCCTGTAAGGGTAGGGTACAGTCCTGGAACAAACTCCAGTTTGGGGTGTCTGGAGTCTGAGGAAGCATGTCCTTTAGATCAATGTCCTGGCTATGTGAACAATATTCTTGTCCTTTATCCATTTCCAAGAACAAATCAGATTTCAAGATGGTCGCATACATAAACAATCAAGAAGGCAGAAAAAAACAGAACCATTCTTCTGGAAGCTCAGAACATGCTTCAGTGGACAGATGAGAATCTTCTCACTCTCTTAGCCATCCATCTAGTGGTTAATGTAAATATTCATGTGGACTAACTTAGTTGTGAAATCATACACCCTGGGGAGTAATCACTAAATCCCAAGGTGTTCAACCTCCTGTGGCATCAAGTTTGGACATGTCAGGTAGATCTCTTTGCATCCAAAGAAAAGGCCCAGGTTCCCTGGTTCTTCAGTCGGTTCCACTGTCTACAAATAGAAGCAGTGGTTGCTCCCTCACAACATTTTCTTCTATGGTTGTAGACAAGCTCATGTTGTTCAGGAAACCATCTATGTCTTCGGTGTATAATAGTACCTGGTACATGTTTGCTTCTTGGTCTACAGAGAAGGGTATTAAACCCACTTCGGCTTTGATGTCAGCCTTGAATTTCTTTCAGTTGGCAGTGGACAAGGGATTGACTCTCAGCACTCTTTGTGGTCAGATATAAGATAAAGGGGTCATTCTGAGCCACTTAGACAGTTTTACTCTAGGCATTCATTTAGATGTTATCCAGTTCCTTTGGGAAATAGACACCTCCCTATCTCTCCAGTTCTCCCTTGAGATCTGAATTTTGCACTGTTGTCCCTTTGGTAACTTTTTGAGCCATTGTCATCCATTCCCTAGCAGAGCACTAATAATCTATAGCAGGAGATCAGTGTAATTCTGCTGCTTGGACAATCTATTTGTTCTCTTGGGGCAGCAGAGAAGGGTCAAAAGGCATCAGAGGCAACCATGGCAAGCTGGATAAGATCCTGCATAGCAAATGCTTATTTAGTAGCCAAATTAAACCCGCTTGTTTTAATTAGAGCACATTTCACCAGGGTGATAGCAACTTCATGTGCTCAAAAGAAAGAAGCTTCTGCATCAGAACTCTGCAGGGCTACCATTTCATCCTCCCTCCACACCTTCAAGAAGCACTATAGGCTTGATGTTCAAAGTTCAGCCAATGCAACATTTTGAGGCAAGGTGCTGCATGCAGTTATCAAAATATAATTACAAAATATTTGGGATCATACAATTGCAGCCATCAGTGGGATCATACAATTGCAACTCTCAGGTCACCTGGATATTTCAAGATATTTCATAATATTTCTATACATATTATCACTGGTGGACCTACAGTGGTACTGCAGGCAACAGGTAATTTCTTTAGAGATGTCAAAGAAATGTCATGAAAGATCAAGAAATGTTATTTGGCTGCAACTGTATATGGGCAATGATCTCCCTATTCTATGTTTTAAAGATGGGTTCTGCTTTTCAGAACCCAGAAGTAATGATTATCCATTGGCAATGTGGAACAACACAGAAAGAAGAAATGTTGCAAGACTTAACATAATTTTTTTCTGTTATCTCCAGCATTGTCAATGGGACCACACCCATGAGCCATTGTTACTCACCTGGACAATGTTATCCAATAAATATTTATATACATAGAAGTTTCTCAATGTTTTTGCAAAATTTGTGTTGCAATTTTTTTGTTTGTTTGTTTGTTTTTTCAGTTCCATTGTTATCATTAGCTATTAGTGGGCATGTGAATAATCTATTAGTGTGCCTCTGCAGAACTAATCAGTTCTTTTTTTTTTTGGGTGGGGGGGTTAATTGGAAGACTACAGCAGAGGTAAATGCAACATGCATATTTGGCATCTGAGGTCAAGCAGAATGCCATGGCACTCAGTCCAGATCTCATCTCCCTAAACAGAGTATGAGAGGCTAGGAGCGTCTCAGCTTCTAGCAAGGTAAAACAGACATTTATCTTTATTATAATACCTGTGGATAATTTCAAAGGCCTTTTTAGATGACACTATGGATAACAGTATTCTCAGGCACAGATATTCCAAAGGGTTGCGCATGGCCCAACAGTGTTGCACCTTGTGCAACCCACAGATGCGCCCCAGCATGATATTCAAAAGGGAAAAGTGCGTGGCACAGATCCCGATGCACTGGAGTGCATCAGTAATGTATGCAGGCACAGGTGGGGGGGGCGTGCCCATGCATACCCTGCACAGCCCAATATTCAGCCCAGGATGTGCAGAGCCATGCATGTGCAACCCCTACCTGTGCCAGCACAAAGTTGATCCCCAAAAAAAAAAGGAACAACTGATGGCCACCCACAGGTGAGCTGCCGCACTGCAGGGCGCAACATGGCAGCTGCCACCTGTGGGTAGCCACCCAAGCTCTGGCTGCACCTGGCGGTGCCCTCCCATGCCCAATCGTGGGCCTTTTTAAAAAAAAAATAAAAAATCTGTCCAATATCCCTGGTGGTCCAGTGGACCACTATCTGCCCGATCACGGGCATTTGTAAAAAATAGAATAAGTGCTTCCAATATCCCTGGTGGTCCAGTGGACCACTGCCTGCCTAATTGCTGGCATTTGTATTAAAACAAATAATTATTTCCAATATCTCTGGTGGTCCAGTTGACCGCTGACTGCCCGATCATGGGCATCTGTATAAAGAAAGAAATAAGTCCTATATCCCTGGTGGTCCAGTGGATCGCTATCTGCCCAATTGTGGGCATTTGTAATTAAAAATAGAAATATTTCCTATATCCCTGGTAGCTTAGGGTACCCCTCCCACCCACCCACTGAGCCCCACCGTCCTGCTCCCCTGGTCAGCCAGCGGGCTGGAGCACCACCCCACCTGCCGCCCTGCCGCCCGCCCGACTGACACCTCTTGGGCTGTATGCCCATTGGTTCACAGCATGAGTTAATGGTAATGCAGTTTCGTCATGTACATTCCAGATATGTGAATGAATCATTCACATATCTGGAATGTGACGGTGAGTGAGCGTAACGCCCATTGGCTCACACTGTAAACTATCGGCCACAGCCCTACCGACGGTGTTAGTCGGCGGGCTGCAGGGCGGCAGGTGGTGGTGCTGCCGCTCGGGCTGGCTGACTGGAGGGGAGCTGGGCGGTTGGGCTCAGTGGGCCGGTGGGGAGGGGGGTACCCTAGACCACCAGGGATATAGGAAATATTTCTATTTTTAATTACAAATGCCCGCAATCGGTCAGATAGCAGTCCACTGGACCACCAGGGATATTGGACATTGTTATTTGTTTTAATACAAATGCCTGCAATCGGGCAGTCAGCTGTCCACTGGACCACCAGGGATATTGGACATTGTTATTTGTTTTAATACAAATGCCCACGATCGGGCAGTCAGCGGTCCACTGGACCACCAGGGATATTGGACATAGTTATTTTTTGTACTACAAATGCCCACGATCGGGCTGTGGAGCACATTGCCAACTGCAGGGGACGTCGGTCCCCGGCGGCTGGTGCCTGGCAGGGCGCCAGGCGTAGTCGTCGGGGATCAGCACTCCTGCATGCAAATGGGGCCAAAATGACATGCAAATGGACCCATTTGTGCCTTGCATACATTATGGCCCCATTTGCATGTCAAGTTTTGAATTTCGTGGTTGCTGTGCATAGCGTAATGGAACTTGTGCTAGCGCATCCCCATGCTCCACTCTGGCCACTTGCGCTGGTGCAGTGCCACTGCACCATGCACACTGGAGGTGGCCAGGGTGTGATATTCAATGCTGCTGAGCCATGGTGCAGCTCCGTTGAATATCACCCAGTCCACACCCCTGCACATCCAAGTTGAGCTGCGCCCAAGCTTGCGCCACAGCCTGGCGCAGTTTGAATATCTGGGTCTCAGTCTCTAGTCTCCATTGCATTGCAATATCTATGAACTGAGTGAAAAAGGAGTCTCCAAACACTGCCTCCAAACACTGATGGCACCAACATTCCAAGCTAATGGGTGCAGCTTTATAAAGATATAGCTGTACTTGTGAGCCCCTGATCATGGCTAACAGTATCCTGTGTATAAAGATTACCCACTGAAAAAGATGGAGCTAACAGAAAAATAAATTATGGGAGATAAGAAGAACTTTTGCCATCTACCATATATGTCAGTATGTGTATTGTCTGGGTTCTGCGCCTAATGGTGCTCACAGTAGGAGATGCCTTTTAGATCATGTGTGAGTGTAGTAACATGATGTGTTTTTGGAGCTGAAACTCAACTAGCGTTTGTTGTGCAATTTCCATTTTTCTGGTTGTTGGCATATTAAACAAACATTGCATTGTAACTGGTCTAATACATTTACTGTTTGCCATATACATTTACTACTTTGAGATAACAAAACTGACTTTTCAGTGTTCCACATATCAATTAAAGGTATAGGTACTGTAATAGAGACCAGTTGTGTAATAGGAAATAACAATGCTCAGAGAAGCAAAATGTCAATTTCAAAAAACATTCAAACATTGCATAACATGTATTAGATAATGGTACTGCAACGTAAGAGATGGGGAGCTACAGAAATGAGAAAAAAACAGTATTTAGTGCCTTTTGATTCTGATTGTGTTGTACATATATTAATTTCCCTCTCTCCACTATTATCCCTATGTGACCTACCTTCCTCTCCACCTCCTCCCCATTACTCATGGCTGACTCCTCCTTCTCCTCTCTCCTATAATCCCATACCCTTAATTCCAGGTTCTCATTGATACTTTTATCACTGGAAGTTTTAAATACTGCCTATTGCTAACCATGCCATCTGCCTGACTTTTTATGCCTGACTGTGTACAACAATGTCTTAATCTTGTAAATTATTCTGCTCCATGAATATACATTTCCTTGGGAAGCTGTATGCCTGACTGTTGTATTGCAGTGTCTCAACCTTGCCAATTATCTTGCTCCATGTATATATTTTCCCCTTGGGTAGCTGCATGAAAAAGTATATTGCCATGTGTATTCCTGTTATATGTTTGTCCTTGGCTTATTGTATAAGCATTGCACATTACTCGTCTCTCAGGACCTCCTTGTGAATGAATTTGCTCAATGGAGTTTTTTCCCTGCCAATAAACCTTGACTTGATTTGACTAACTGCAACCAAAGCAGTACAAGACAACCTCTGCATTCATTGCTCAAGTCAATAGGATATTTGGTGTGAAGAAAACCCACAGCCTTCAACTATCTCAAGATGCCATTGAACATGAAATACAGTTTCACATTACCATACATTATGTGAGTGACATATGAATATTGCTCACTGTTTCTTTTTTGTATTATGTCTTTAGCTCACTGTTTCATAAGGTATCAACGTAGAAGTGCTCAGTGCAATTGAAATTGCTTACGCCATTACTTTTTAATGTGCTGCTTCTGTATGGTGCACCTGCTGTTCCTGCTGCTCAATATAGCAAAGCTCTGTAATACCTGCCACCCCATCTTGCTTCTAATGAGCCACTTAGTTGTTTTTTTTTCTTGTAAAAATTCCTTCATGACTGTCACATTCAACTCTATACATGAATAATGAAAGTAGAGAGCCTGAAAATAGACATTTTATACACATGAAATACAACTTCTAAACTGCAATTTAAATCTAGGTATTAAACATATAAAATGGTGCAGTATGTTGGTTCATTTTAAATTAAATATTTTTCTAGGCTGTGGGATACAGACAGTCATCACATTAAAATAACTGATTATTGCTTCATGGCCTATGTTTGGAAGAATTACCAGCACTCTGCAGTACAGTAGGCACACTTTGAAGATCTTTTATCTCTGGAATATACTGTAGCATAAATGATCAGATTAATGAGTAGTAGTTCCATATTGGGGACATATACAACTTTACATCCATACTGACATAACCATTAAAACATCTGCATATAACAGGTCATAGGCTTCTACCCCAACTTCATAATTATATAAATCTGCTGGAAAGTCATTAATTTGACTGGCTGGACTCAATGCTAATTTACTTCTGGCAGAGCTGTCTAATGACCCCATTTGGTGTTGACTGACTGCTGCCAAGACAGAATAAAAGCAATGAATTGTCAGTGTTTATATAGCTCATTTGATCGTTCTCTCTTTTCTGGACTAGGTCATAAATTCAAGCCCCACACTGGGACCCAAGCTAACATGCAGTATCTACATTGCAGTGTACTGAAGTGCTGTGATGGTATTATTCTGGTGGGAATACTAGCATTGAAATGTAATGTCCATTTTTCCTAATTATTGTGATTATTTGAGAGCATGATAGAGATCCTGTGCAACTAAATTCTACCTCAGTCCAATCAAATGTATACTACATAGACTGGTTCAGACATAACTTGCTTCTTGACACTGATGCAGCCTGCCACCTCCTACCTCTGTTACAAGCTTAGTTCTATCCAGGACTAATACTTCTCTCTCATCACTAGGCAGGAGAAGGGAATAAATAGCAAATTGTTGCCCGAAGAGCTTCTTTTCAAAATTAATCTTAGTGATAAGCTCTGGTCAGCGTTTAAGCTCTCCCCAACTCCTGCAAACTGATCTCCCAATAGGCACTTTTCAAAATTAATGTAAACAAGATGCTAAAAAACTTAAATCCAGTTACCTCAAGTCTCAACAAACCCAGAGCTGTAGTAACTAGAAGAAATTCTGGTCTGCAATTAGTTTCCTAATGTGTCCTGAACCTAAGCAAAGACTTACTAGCATGTCATTTGAAGGTACATTAATTATTGTCCCCACCACTGTAGCGAACCAGTTTAATAAAAACATAAAACATAGAAACACAGAATTAAATGGCAGATAAGGACAAATAGGCCCATCCAGTCTGCTCTTTTTCATTACCTACTAAACAAGTTCTGGTCAATGCCCATACAGCTGCTCAGACTGGTGAGACCGAGTGAAAGAATACTCGGAGCTCTCACCACTCTGTAGCTTTCTGTATCCAAGATGGCCACTGTAACAGACTGCACATGTGCAATACTCCCACATGTGCAGTTTGAGTCAGCAGCCATCTTGGGCATGGCAGACGTCACTTCTGCAGTTACAGGAGAAAAAAGGATTGCCCCACGAAGGCGGTGTGTTGATGCAGCCCATGGAGGGGAAGGGCCATTATAACACTGTAACTGTGCCAGAGCACTGGGGAAGTGTGCTGGAGAACTGTGCAGTCAAATGCTTCCACAGTGCTCTTTCCCAAAATGACCCCAATATGTCTGTGTAGCTCCGCCCCCATAAAAATCCTCAGATCCTACTTTATCTCTGGCTTTACCTCCTCTTTTGAATCAATAGAGTTCTCCTATGTCTATCCCATGCAGTTTTGAATTCCCCCACCACCTCTGCTGGGAGGCTGTTCCATGCCTTACCACCCATTCCTTGAAGTACTTTCTCACGTTGCCCCTTAGTTTCAATCTCATGTCTTGCCCTCTTATTCTAGAGTAACTCATTTTTTGAAAGATGCTACCATCCTGTACCTTATTTATTCCCTTTAGGTATTTGAAGTTCTCTATCATGTCTCGTCTCTCTCTCCTCTCCTCCAGTGTATACAAACCGAGCACCTCCAGTCTCTCCTCATATGACCTACAGTTAGTTCCCTATTTTGTCCTGGACCTTTTCCGTGAAGTACTTTCTCATGTTGCCCATTAATAAGAGCTTTACCAATCTAGCTAGTTATTCATCCCAATTTCCCTCCTGTGATTGTGATAGCCCTAACCTCTCCTCTAACGGCTTGACTGACTGCTCCTTCCTCAACCCTGGAAGCCCTACTTTTTATTTCAAAACAATCTCTCCTGGTGAGACCTATAACCTTATGATATCCTTACATAACAGTGGAGTTAGTAGTGATAGACTAGACCTCCTGTTCCTGAAACTAACTGCCTCTGCCACTGCCTGACACCTATCAAAATGTTTAGTTCTATATTCATGTCATTAACACTGCTGGTCATCTGGAATGAGTTCATTTTTGTGCCAGCACCAAAAAGAGGAAACATCTCACATGTTGAGAACTACTGACCAATCTTCATTCTGTCTCCATTGAGTAATCTTGGGGTGGTTTGCCTCACCAAGTGAATTTTGAAATCAGTTTTATAACTTTGTGACAATAAAAGGGAAGGGAAATAATTTGGAAAGTTTGAAACAAAAATAGGTATATACTGCATGTAAAATATTCATTGTGACTATATTGACTTGGCCAGTTAAGGTGAGTGGAAGACAGGTCCAGGTATTCAAGTTCTTCTTCACCTGAGAAGTCAAGGGTGCATACAGTAGTTTTGGAGGATAAATTATCTAGATTTTTAGTTATTGAAATTCCCAAGTATTTTGTTTTATTTGTAAAGTGCTGCCTTTAACTACAGGTAGATTGCTTGGAATACAGTGGTCTCTTCTGAATACATCCAATATGGACCAATCAACCTTCCAGCCCAATAACACTCTGACTTGCTGAATCATTTTCCAAACAGTAGCTAATGATTTGCCTGATCATGAAAGAAAAGGTAAGGTATCATTAGCATATAAACTTATTTTATGTTCCTGATTATTGATTTTGATTTATAAGATATTAATATTAAAATTGTAAGTGATTTAGGGATGTGGCAGCAGCCAGAATGAGCCATGGAATATATTTGCTGGAGTTGGAGGGGTAAAGGTGTCGGCAGGGGGCTAGTGATGCCTTGATTTATTTTTCCTTACCGACTTGGGTGGCATGGTGTTTGCAGGTGAGAGCATGGGTATGCTTTTACTGGAATCTTTCTATGAAATCTGAACTCCTTCACTATTACTAGAACTTGATCACTCCTCCCTGAGTTCCTGCACATTAAATTTCTGTGGCTTCCAATTTAATTACTTAGCCATGAATAGTGCCATTTTTATCAATATGCTAAGTAGACTGCAGCCTGGGGCACCAGCTGTTAGAGGGTGCCTGAGAAATGAGAGGCACAGGCACTAAAAAACAATTGGCTGGCTCAGTGGCTCTGGGCGTCACTCAGCACCCCCCCCCCGGAACTCAATGTCAGTCTGTACACCCCCCGCAACTCAATCTGTCTCACCAGCCCCTCCTTCAGACCAGAGCAGTCCAATCAGCGACGCTATCTATTTTAAAATCCAGTGTGTACACACTGCGCATGTGCACCCACCACCCATGCCAACTTAATGAAGAGAGTGCAGCTGGGGAATGCTTGCTGGGCAGGGGAGGGCATAAGGCGTGGCGTATGCAGCATGAGTCAAAGACATCGATGGTAGGTCGACAATGACTACTAGCAGTGCCACACCACCAATGCCAGCATCTGCCACACTAGAGAGAGAGAGTGCACTCACAGCTGGGTGGAGGAGAACAGAGTATGGTGGGTATGATCCGGAGGAAATCTATCATGATCAGTGATCTTGTCAGTTTGTTCGCAGGCTCACAGCTGCGAGCTGCTAGTTCAAGTTCTCGGAGAAGTCAGCAATGCATGTGTCCCCACATCCATTCTGACCAGCCACCAAAGCCAACTGGTGTGAATTGAGAGGCCGAGAGAGTGATCAGTGCCGTCATCCGTTGCCAGTCACACAGATTCAGCCTTCAGGGATGAATGAGAGGAGAGTCCAGACAAGACCTGAGATGGTGGGCGGTGAGACTGGGTCACACTGGCACCAGGCAACAGTGAGTGAGTGCTTTGTTGTGATGATGATGACCAGTTAGTCCAGTCAGTAGTCCAAAAATAGCACTGCCTAAAGGAACGGGGTCCAGATTGAAACCTGAGGGGTGGCAGGGCAGGGGCCCCGGCCTGCCTTGCCTGACTAAACAAAGTTTTGTTTTGGGGAAAAGGGGCTTCAGGCTTGGCTTGCTTAGTTGTTTTGGACTTAATTTCCCACTTATTGTCTGCATTCTCTTCCAACAAAAATCTTGTCAGCCACTTTGTGAAAAAAGGCCAAAGTATGATATGCGTAACCAGGAATTACAAACAATGAAGTGACTGTGTAAGTCAGGAGGTAGTGGCAATTAATATTTAACACTCCCTCATGCAATGTCTAAATTAACTTTGCAGAGCTCTTAAGGTTTATGGACATCACATACTGTAACGCCATAGGAATGTAAAGACGTCTAACACATTGTCTCCTATGCATTATTCTCTGTTTAATTTCTGAACACCACAAATAATGGTCTATTTATTATTTGGGACAGGACAATAGTAACTAGATGGCAGTATATCCTAGAGGTAAGAGTAATGAGCTGTGAATTAGCTTGGTACACCCAGCAGACTTGGGTTTGATTCACACAACCTCCACTTGCATACTCTGCGACCCCGGGCAAGTCACTTAGTCTGAGACTTCAGCACATTTTCTTTTATTTGCCCTCACATGTTTGGATTGATACCAATACTGTAACCCAGCTCATGTTTTATTTTGTTTTTTTTTAGTTTAACCAGGAGTAGCACACTAAGTTGAAAGCTTTTTTACAGGTGTGACCTGGGAGCACAGGGAAGTTAAGTGACTTAGGGTCACACTGTATGCAAGTGGAAGCTGTGGGATTCAAACCCAGGTCTAGTCTGCTGGATGTCACTAGATTTGCAGCTCAGAGCCTTAAACCACTGTGCTATACTGCCTCGATGTTGGTATTGCTCTGGTAGTTAACTATACTTTAACTCATGTTTACTTTGCCATGTTTGACGTCTGTGTTTTGTGGGGAACCACTTTAGATTCTTTATTACTTGATACATTTATCTGTTTAAGGGATATTAGCACTCTGGTTAGTGCATTGAATTCTTAGTTTACTTCTCCCTAATGGACTTCATCCAGGTATTGAAGCAGCTGGCACTAAGGGAACTGTTTATATTTTGGACTGCAGAATGTATAGGTATCTCCCATTTCCTCTTGTACAAGACTGCAGGATAGGAAAGTAATTTGCATTTCTATTAATCATCTTTAAGGTGACAGCAATATTCTGTCTGTTTTAAATGAGGGTTCCTGCATGAAATTTTGTCTACTGTATTGTTATTTTTTAGTGAAATGACAATAAACAGAAAGTACAAAAAAGTCAGTATTCTAATTGTTTCATTGTTCTCATGCGAATGTGTTGTTGCCATCCCTGAACTGATCCATGTTCGGGGGGTGGCGGCACCTGAAGTTTCCAGCCTATGGACACCATAAGGCCCTGGCCATGAAGAATAACAACTGAAAAGTTAACTTTTTTCTGGGAGGATGTTCATATTTAGACCTAGAAATGCTTCACCTTCTGATTTGGATTTTTCTTTAATATGCACTAATACATAGCCGTCGGATCGATATACTCAAATATTTTTAGAGGGAATGCAGCTCATAGACTGATCACTGCTGACTCTTTTTTGCATTTCTTCATCATCAGGGATTTTGACATTTCAGTGTTTTCTATTTTTTTGTCCAGAAATAATGTCAGACTTGCCGTGGGACACAGAAACACTCTCTTCTGAGAAGCAGGCAGTTTTCTTTTAGCATTCTTATAACTTGTTGCCTGATATATTTCTTTCTTTAAATCCAGTTACTGAAGACTGGAACTGTTGACTTCTAGCAATGAATGATCAATAACTTTGTTAAGTCACTAGAGGGGACAGCACTCTTTTTTTATTTTTTTTTTTGCCATTAACTTTTTATTGGACTTTTCAAATACACTTGCAGAGACCAGAAAATGATGCAGAAACAAGAGATCACAAAATTTAAAATGTCAGGAAAATCTATAACAATTGTAAAATAGTACTTCTCCAAGGCCCCCTAAACCCTCCCTCCCCAAATGTCCCCCCACATCCCTCCCATCCACCCAACGCAAGGCCCTGCTTCTAGATATGGTCAAAATCCTTTAAAAAGTAAAACACCTCATGAATATGCTATCACCAGGGAGACCAGATTTTCTCAAACGGGGAGCTGGTTGTGGATAACTGCAATCATCCTCTCAGTCCTAAGGCAGAGAAGGAGTTCTGCCAACCACTCAGCATAAGTAATCCTATGGGAATCCTTCCAGTGCTTGAGTACTAGTTTTTCACTATACTAGAAATCAGGGTTATATGAAACTTCCTCCTTTGACCGAAAATCCTGTCATGTCCCCTAGCAGGCATACCTCGGGGTGAAACATATCTTCTAGCCCTAATAAGGGGTCAAGTTTGCTCCTTATCTCGTTCCACAATAGAGTGATTTTTGGACAGTCCCAAAAGACATGGAGTAAATCTCCTCCCACCATATCACATCTAAAACACCTGGGATCTTTTACTATTTTTAAATCTGCCAGCTTCTTAGGCGAATAGTAAATATTGTGTAATATCTTAAACTGCATGAGTCTAAGATGATCCTGCTGAATAAAACAATGGCAATTCTGCCATATCCGTACCCAATCTAACGCTCTATCAGGGAATATTCTGGCCCAATAAACATTTGGAGCTAAGTTCTCTGTGAAAGCCCAGTGAAACAACATCGAGTAAATCTTAGAGATCACCTGAGGGGTTCCCACTAATGGACCAAGGTCCGCCTGAACAAAAACGGGCGGTAAGTCGATGCCATCCAAATTTATGTACTAATGCATGACGAATTGAAATACTTTAAAACTGTCCCTGGGTGAGAGCTCAAACTTCTATAATATCTCTAGTTGAGAGCAAACCACCTTCTGAGTTAAAGAAATCTTTCAGAGATCAATTAGCTGGAACGGACAGCCAGTTACGTTTAATGGTCCTATTCCCTATGGGCAACTGAGGGTTACCCAAAATGGGTTGCGCCCCATCCCTGGTGTAATCATATTTCAAAAAATTACATAACTGATTATGTATTCTCAACGAGACCCCAATGGGGGATTTTCTTAATGGGGAGGGAAGAAACCGGATAGGAGCATAAAGTATGGCCTTTGGATTAATATCACAGCTCCTAACGAGGCTAATCTCTAACTTAACTCATAATGGGACATAGTCAGAGATTAAAACGGCCTTGTCACAGTACATCCATCTGCCATATTTGTTCAAATGCGCTGCCCAAAAATAAAGCGCAAAGTGAGGCAACTTCAAACCTCCCAATGTTTTGGGAGCAGCTAACTTAGAATAGGACATTCTGGCCCTTTTATAACCCCACACAAAGTCATCCAATTCCCCATGAAGTTTCTTAAACCATGCTAAGGGAATCCAAACATTTAACATGCATAAGGGGTAGAAAAGCCTAGGGAATATATTCATCTTTATGATATTTATTCTACCCCATAATGATAATGGAAGTTGTGCCCATCTTTTTAAATCTAGTCTTATATTATGAATTAAAGAGTCTAAGTTTAATTGTCGGAGTCGATCTTGACTCTTTGTTAAAGTAAGACCTAGATATTTCAGGGAGTTGGGATTCCACCTTAAACTGAAATCCTCAATATCCTGCCTAAACAATCTACTGTTCAAGGGATACACAACAGTCTTATCTTGATTCAATTTATAATTGGCTATAGTACTAAAGCTCTGTAACACCTTTAATAGACTAGGGATAGATTTATTAGGCTCCGAGACGTAGATCAACAAATCATCGGCATATGCCGTCACTTTAATCGTTTGACCTCTTATATTAATACCCGAAATCCCAGGACACCTCACTATGCACCTTATAAGAGGTTCCAAGTACAAATTAAATAATAAAGGTGAAAGGGGGCATCCTTGTCTCGTACCAACATGTAATGGGAAAGGCGTCGAAACAGCCCCTTTACAAACAACTCTGGCCGATGGATTGGTATACAGTGCCCTAATCCAGGCCGCAAACTTGACTGGAAAACCAAATTTATCTAACACCGCAAATAAAAAGGCCCAGTGAACCCTATCAAAGGCCTTCTCAGCATCCAAAGAGACCAGCGCCATAGGAAGGTCAGCCTCCTCGGATGCCGAGAAGACATGGGTCAATGTTCTAAAGTGATCCATTGAGGACCTACCCTTCATAAAACCTACCTGTTCAGGCCCAATCAACTTTGCCATTATTTGGTCAATTCAGTTTGCCAATATCTTGGCCAAAATCTTAATGTCATAATTCAGCAACGAAATGGGTCTATAACTGGCAGGGTTTTCGGATGGTCTATTAGGTTTAGGAATCAACACAATAAGTGCTTTGGCCAGGGTTTTATCCATCTCTTTTCCAGATAAAATATAATGAAATAATCTCAGTAAAATTGGAGAGAGCTGGGTCGCAAATGTTTTATAAAAATTATCAGAGAACCCATCTGGTCCCGGAGTTTTATCAGTTGCTAAATTTTTAATAGCTGCTACTATTTCCCCCTGTGTTATTTCAGCATTAAGAAGCTTACGATCTACATCTTCCAACCTAGGCAGGGGTAAGTTTTCTAAAAATGATGAAATCTCCATTTTCGCAGGAGGGTGCCGCATATGACTATATAGGCCTTCAAAATATTTCCTGAATATTTGGACCATATCTTCTGGGGCCGTTTTAATTTCACCATCATCCTCCGAAAGTATCCCTTCAGTTAAATGAGAAGATTCTAGTTGTGCAATGTGCCTTGCCAGCAGCTTACCTGACTTTTCCCCTTGGTCAACATATTTTGCTTTAGTTTTAATAATAGCTAATTCGGCCTGGTCACCCAAAATTTTAAGATGGGAATCCTTTAACTTCACTAAAGTTACTGTATCCTCTTCACAAAAAGAGCCAATTAACCTAGACTCTAAGGACCTAATTTGATTTAGTAAATCAGATAAAATAGATTCCCTCTCTTTTTTCCTTTGAACCGCCTGACTGATTAATAAGCCCCTCAAGTAGGCCTTAAATGCACCCCAGAAAATATCCGGGCGCACAACGTCCTTTTGATTGAAAGAGATAAACTCCTCCATTTGTGCCGACAAGAACTGGACAATTTTGGGAACCCTCAGAATTTGGTTGTTTATCCTCCATCTGTTACCCCTACGGATATTCGACGGTAAAGAGATCATAAGCTGTACTGCAGAATGGTCTGAGATAGGAGCCGCTACAATCTCTGAATTCAAAATCCCCAAGCAATGTACGGAAAGAAGAATATAATCAATCCGAGAACCCGAACCATGTGTATGAGAAATAAAAGTATACTCCTCTCCTCTGGTGGAGAACTTCCAACGTCAGCCAGACCCAGCTGATCTACCAACTCCCCAAAAGCCTGTGAAGCAGGTGTTGGATATAATTGAGTCTGACCTGACTTGTCGAGTGAGGGATCCAGTACTGTGTTAAAGTCCCCACCCAGTATCATGGGAAGTTGGTTAAACGGCTGTAAAACCTTTAACAATTCCACCAAGAAATCATGGGAATCCGTATTAGGGCCGTACACAGTTCCTATCAGGATAATCGAATTTTGGAGTTTACCTTTCACCAAAACATATCTACCTACCTTGTCCTGAATCACTTTCAAGGGGGTGAAAGATATTGATCTGTGAAACAGTATCATAACCCCTCTACTTTGTGTATTACCCTCATGAAGAAAAACCTTCCCTATCTGTAATCTTCGCATAACATTAGCCTCGTCTTGCAGTAAATGGGTCTCCTGTAAAAAGACTACCTTTGCTTTCACTGCCTCTATATATTTCAATATTCTAAATTGTTTGGGTTTATTCCTCGCCCCTTTCACATTCCAAGTAAGGAACTTAATAGCAATATCCGTCCCCATTTCCTACTTCGACATTAAACCCTCTTGTGACCGTATTGTTAGTAAAAGAATAGAACTAACTTTGCCGGCCTTGCGTCCCACCCCACTTAGTACAAAAAAAACCCTACCTCCACGAGAAATATCCCCCAGCCCGTTCACCCCCAAACCCAATTTCCATTCCCACAATTGAGCCCCAACCCCACAGCCCTCCTCCCTCCCCACTCCCAATCCCGACATTACAACGGCCCATGACACCAGTCCACTAGCCCAACAACCGAGTTCTCCCATTCCCCCTGCAACAATTACAAGAAAAGCCCCCTCTGACGTTAGATAGAATAATAATTAGTAACCCAAAGCGTGCTCCAATTAGGATTATCATAAACAATTTCCATTTTCCATTTCCCCAATCCTTATGAAATTAAACATGGCCCCAAAGGAAAAACTGAAAGATTCCAGGTAAACATACTCCCTAGCAAACATAAAAGACATCTGGTAATAAAACATAGACCAACATGGGGCGTTCCTTCGAACCTTTGAAGGATATATATGTTCCACTGTAAAGAAGTCTCCATATTGCAGGGGTTCTGAACCTCCTTATTGGCAATAAGTCCCAGTCCAAATCAAAAACTAAAAATTGGACATCAGACAGCCCACACATTGTCCCTCTTCACCATAGTCCACTACCACCCGGGTCTTATACGGCAGAACCCCAATAATTAAACAATTGTTAATAATTAGACCACAGTGTGGAGTATACAGCACCTCCTTGGTGCCACAGAAACAAAATTAAATCAGAACTAGCATCTAAGTAGGAAAACTATGAGAGAGGTCCCTATGGGACTTTCAGACATAGCTTGAGATCCGAAAGAAAAGTCCCATATATACTGTCTATCCGTATATCTGGGTATCTGGATAAGGCCACAGGTGACGTCAATATCCTAGGCACCGATACCATCTCAATACCGTACTTCCTTGCAACATACAAAAAATTATGGAATGTCAGGCTATTCCCTGGTACCCAAGAAAGAGAGTGTCCTAATCCCAGCACACTCTCCACCTCAAGGATCCTTAAACAAAGCTGGGAGAGCTTCCCGGAGGGCAGAAGCAGCAGAATCATGGGATTCAAAAGTCTTCCATTCATTTTCGATGTAAACTTGGAATCTTGCAGGATATCCCATGCGGAACCTAATCCCTGCCGCAATCAATTTTTTAACCACTGGATGGAATGCAGCCCACTTCTGCCAAATTGAAAGTGGAAGGTCTTGCACAATTCTGATTTTGGAGCCCTCTCAAAAAATGTCCTTGTCTTCTCGCACTTTTTCTAAGAGTAGCTGTCTTTCCTGGTAGTTGAGGAATTTAAACATGAATACCCTTGGAGGCCGATCCGAGGGCGGTAATGGACGTAGAGCTCTGTGGGCCCTTTCAATAACATACGCTGTGCCAAACGGTGAGGGTCCTGCTATTCTCTCCGTTAGTTTTTGGGCAAATTTAATCGGGTCATTACCCTCAGCCTTCTCTGGGAGCCCAATAACCACAACATTATTAGTCCTCAACTTTTAATTCTAATTTCTGTATACGATGTGCCATTCTAGTCATCATGGCATCTACTCTATCAGAGTGGCCTTCTAGTGATTTAATCCTGGCTTCCCCATCAGATGCTCTGCAAGACAATTCCTCTATTGCAGACGTGATGGTTTTGATATTGCCAGCCATGTCCTGGACCTCTGATCTTAACGGCCTTATTTCCTCAAGGAAACAGTGCAAAGAGAGAGGCTCCTCCACTAGCAAAGCCTCCCCCACCCCCGGTGCTGACGCCGAAGCTGAGGCCTTGGTTTTTTTAGAGGCCTTCTCAGGAGTTGCGGGGGGGGGTGTGCCGAGGTGGAGGTTTCCACATTTCGACCTCCATAGAATCCCGACGGGTGCAACTAGCGATCCTTCAAAACACACACTTGCAGAGTAAAACATGTCAGAGTGAGCCGAAAGGTACGTTATTCAAAAGGCGAAACGGAGCTCCCGGTAAACGTGGCTATTCAGTGATCCGCATCATGTGACTCCCTCTTTTTTAATTTTAATGCTCTGTAACTTCGGAGCTCTGCTACAATTTCATCAGTATAGTTGGCAGTTAGAGATACAGCAAATTTAAATTCCGCCGGCAAAGTGAAAGCGAAGTGGGCACTTTGCGTTGCCACTGGGCTATGTGGAGTGGGCAATGGAAAGTGCTCACTCCGCCTTGTCATTACCACTCCGTGTTAAGGCAGAATGGCAATGCGAAGTAAGGCAAAGTCATTGTTTTTAATGGACTTCGCGTGTTCCTCATTATGATTCTAAGTGATCCACTTGGTGTTTCAGATTTGGCAGCCCTATCCCACACATCACATGGTTTACAGTACTGTAAGTCACATGCTGTTTAGCCAGGCAGGAAGAAAGTGAGTCATACAAGCAGACACTTTCTCCTGTGCAGACAGAGAGAGAGAGAGTAGTGTGTTTTGTGACTGCTGATACTTTTAGATCAGAGTGAGGAGATTTAAACTTTGATTTAGACCCAACAGCTTTTTTAAAAACTACATTTTTTTGTCTTTTCTGTACTCTTTTTTTACTTACTTTCTGTAAATTTTATTTTTCTTACCTTTATAAGTAGTTAGTTGTTTGTCTGTGTGACTGTGTGTGTGTGTGTGTGTTGTGTGACAGTATGAGTAGTGATTGCTCAGACTGAGGGAGCTCAGTAAGAGAGATGGACCAGGGTGATGGAATGTCTGGGGCCGGGGCAGCTCTGGGAGAGCGTGGTAGTGGTGTCATATTGTGCACATGTGGGGAGGGCATGGGCTCCCATTCCTGTTGGACCGTTCAAAACCTGTGAGCCCCCCCCAGAAGCAGGACCAGCACCACCTCCTGTCTTGACTCTGAGGCAGTTGAACCACCACCACCAACTCCAGCACCAGGTCCTCTGGAGCAGGATGTGCCTGTTCCCCTGGGCCCAGGTGTGGATGCCATCCCTGTTTAGCACCGTGACCAGCCGGCTTCCAGTTCATCTGGCCATCCCCTGCCTGTGTCTAGTTCTCCCCTCTCCTCTCCTCCATTGTTTGGTAGTTTTTTGACTGTGTTGGGGGAGACAGCAGTGTGGTCAAGTGCTGCCTATGTGAGGTGGAGGTGTGTCATGGACCCAGGGGACTCACCTGGGGACTGGGGGCCAGCACACCCATATGGTCAATCACCAGTAGTTGGAGTGGCAGGCTGCCACAGAACAGACCATGCCTGCACCTGTTGGCCATTCTGTGGCATAGGGTGCAGCTGTGCATTGCAGCATTCCTAAGAAGAGGAGGGCCACAGCAGCACCTGCTGCTCCACCAGCACCCCCCCCACTACCACCACCACCAGTAGGTCAGCCTGTAGAATGTCTGGACCCCAGAGAACTGCGTGTAACACAGGCTGACTTGACAGTTCTCTGGAGTGCTGTCGAGGAGAACAACAAGAGGGTGAGTGCTGTGGAGCAGCGGCTGGATCTAATAGAGGGACATCAGTTGCAAATTATGTCCATGCTGGAACTGCTGCTGGATCACTATGGGATCCCACATTAGTTTTCTTTTTTTCCTCACAACATGTGCACCCCCACACCTTCCTTGCTGTGTTATAAAATGTATTCCTCCACCATCCCCGACCCTTGTATGTAATTATAACCTTTTTTTGTTGCCTTCCATATGCGTAACCCTTTCTATTCTGAGCAGTGCAAGTATACTGTGCAAAACTGCATGTGTGCAGTCAGTCTTCTTTCCAGTCTGTGTATGTACTGCAGACACTGTCCAACTCCCTGACATAAAAACAAACATTAATGAGTACAATGATGGGGTGGTGAAGCATGGGAGAGATACTACAAAAGAGGCTTACAATACATCCAAGTAACTATTAAAAAAAAATTAATGTTGTGATTTGTGACGTGATCGTAAGTCATGGTTTGTGACTGTATTTGTGATCATGATGATGACGAAAAGTGAATGCCTATGGCTGTACTGCCCTGGGCCTCGATGAGCTGTAGCTTAAAACTCCCAGACTTATAAACACGTATCAATGAGTACAATGGTGGGGTGGTGAAGTCTGAAGAGATACTACAAAACAGGCTTACAATACATCCAATTAACTAGAAAAAAAAAAAATAATGTTATGATTCGTAACGTGAATGATCATGAATCGTGATTTGTGACTGCATTTGTGACCGTGATGATGAAGAATGTGATTTGTATCACGAGTGACTCGTGATGATGGTCCTGACTTAAAAATGCATATTAATGAGTACAATGTTCATGCAGAATTAAGCACCACACCTGTCTAGTACTCTGAAGGGAAGCCAAAGAAACAACTGTGACTTAATTTACAGATGGAGATTGGGCCCTAAAGAGATGCAAATGCACAGACAGATTAAGATTGCGCTGTGCACTGAAGAGATGCAGACACAAAGGCGCAACACCTAACCAGTGTTCACCATCAAAAATTCAGATCTGGAAAGAATACTTTTGCTGGTTGGGGTGGGCTGCCGGGGGGGGGCAGTGTACTGTTTGCTGCAGTAACAGTCACTAGTACTAGTACCAGTAAAGATACCTCAAAGAAGTACAAAAATCACACAGCTGCAGTGGATAGCAGCTTCACTTTGATGAAATTATTATGTGGCACAATAAAAAATGTCTGATTTGATGACACGCGTCACACACATACTCACACACACACTAAGTAATGCATAGCAAATTGAAAACTTCAGTAATATAACCTCACATTTTAAACAAACTAAAATTATGCACTGCTGCACCACAACAATCAGCAAAAAAATGGCAAGAAATATTGAAAATATTACTGTGTGTGCATTAACACAGGTATACAGGAAAAATATCACCAAACAGAAAGCACTGTCTTTTTCTCCAAGTTAATCTACCTACACCACAGATACGCCCCTCCATCAAAGCATACTTCCACTGTCTCTCAGTACACAGACTGAATGTTGTACATTAACATTCAAAATCCATACGAAAACAATAAATGCTCAATGATATGAGCAGAGGAGGGTTGCCTATAATTAATGAACTAAAGTTTCAGCAAAATAAATGACTCAGAAAGGCTTTTTTAACAGCTTTTTGAAGGTTTGACTTGCAGAGAGAGCTCTCACAGCAGATTGTCTCCTATAGCTTCCTACACACACTACCCCAAACTGAGGATGTGCAGAACAATCTAGAGCCCATGTGACCTGAAATCCCATGAATCACTGCAAAATTCGCATTTGGAGCTTAAAAAAAAGGGGAAGTGAGGTGAAGTAGAAGGCGGAGTAACGCAAAGTCATTGTTTTCAATGGACTTCGTGTTACCCATTATAACTTGAAGTACTCCACTTCGCGTTGAGGAGCACTCTACAAATTCGACTTCACTCCGCGAATCACTTCGCAGAGCGAATTGGGGGCACTTCGCCCATCATTACTGGCAGTATTTTGATGGAAGTTTGTTTGCCTTCAATTTCTTTTCTATTTAACCCTAATATTCAATTCATTTTTGTTCCTTTCTTTAAAGACTCTGCCTATGTTTGGATTCTGCCAACTCTTTTATATATGATTCTATTCTCTTATGTTGGTCCTTGTTTCATTTTAAGTTTCTCATTCTTGGTACCCACCTTTTTTGGTTTTGACTTTCTTCTTCCAGCTAAGATGTTATTCAGTTCTGGGAGTTTCAGTCTCCACTGACAGGATCTAAAACCATAAAGTGAATGTGACTCTTTTCAGGTATGCTTAAGTTGCTCAGATATAAAGCAGTAGATACCCTTTTAAGGAGACATGATAAAATAAACTCAGTGCTGTAGGACAAATGAATATGCTCAGTTTGGTTATTTTTTAATTTCAGGTATGGCATGAGGCCATTAAATTGCCTGTAAAGAAAGGAAGCTTATCAAAAAGAAGTTTAGGTAGGCTGACAATACATTTCGAGTCATTAAAAGAATTTATGTTCACTGTTAAGGGTGCAAAGTGGATTAATTGAAAGAATAATAATGTGTAAATATTTGTATTATTTACAGAATTAAAAATTTGAAAAAAATATAAGAATCCCGTGAACAAGCTCTATGAACAGAGCGAAACGTAGGGGGAAGCAATAAAAAGAAATTGGAATACACCAGAAAGTGTTTTGTGTCTCTGTGAAGGGACTGCAAAGGGCTTTACCCCCCCCCACCATTTTTGTTGTATGTTGTGAATGATCCATAGGGGGATTAGCCAAAGAAACGGGAAGTTGTTTATATAAAATCTTTCTTCCATTGCCCACAAAGTTTGTATTTGTTCCAGATGGTTTCACCCCCAACTTTTACAAGACGTACACTAAAGAATTGTCCCCCCTTCTTGTACAAGTCTGCAATGATATTTTGGAAAAAGGAATATCCGACTGTACACTAGCAGAGGCCTTTGTTATACTCCTGCTTAAACCAGGTAAGGACCCTCATCAAGTACCTAACTATAGTCCTATATCCCTGATGTATCAGGATTTGACACTGCTTAGCAAAATCTTAGCCATATGTATCAATAGTGTATGGGGTCACCTTATCGGACTGGAACAGGTTGGTTTTATGACAACCTGCTCTGTGTCTGATCACCTACATAAACTTGTTCACATTTTCTCAGCATCCAGGGACCTTCAGTGTCCTGCAACTCTTATATCCCAGGATGCAGAGAAAGCTTTTGACAGGGTGGCATGGGATTTTTTATTTGCAGTATTAGCTCAATTTGGTTTCCCCCAAGATTTCATAAATTGGCTTTGCATTCTTTATAATCAACCTCGTGATCATATTTATTGTAATAGAGTATTATCTACATCCTTTATATTGTATAGTGGCACCAGACAAGGTTGTTCCTTTTCCCCTTATTTATTTAATCTTTACATGGAACCCTTATTGTTAAAACTTAAGCATCACCCTCTTATCCTTGGGATGACTATAGTGTCTTCCTCTTATCAACTCTCGGTATTCATGGATGATGCTCTTGGTGCACCTCCAAGGGTTGTCTCAGGGTCATCTGCCTGCAGTTCTGCAACCTGCCTGTGGGTGACTGGCCAATTTATGCCATCTCCTTTTATACCTAACTTTGTGCAGCACATTTCTGTGTTGTGTGGCACATGCACCACACATTTTGGCTGAATATGCACTTGCGTGGCATATTCAGGTGCCTGCCCCCTTTTTTTCTGCCCTCTTTTTCTGCAAGAAGGGTAGTGTGGTGGTTGTGGGGGATTTTAACATGCCAGGTGTGGATTGGAGTACCCCAAAAACCAGGAATAGAAGGGAGCAGGTACTGCTGGATGCTTTCCAGGACAGCTTCCTTATGCAAATGGTCAGCAAATCAGCCAGGTTAGGGAATACCCTTGACCTTATGCTGGCAAATGGATAGTTTGTGAGGGAACTGAGGGTGGAAGGACCACTGGTGGGGAGTGACCACCACTCAGTATGGTTCACATTGGATATGGGTAAGGAAGGAGTGGAATCCAACACAAGGGTGCTGGACTTCAGGATGGCCAAATTCAGGAGGATGAGGGAAGTGGTAAAAGGGTACCTGGCTAGAACTCAACCTAGCATGGGCACTAAACAGAGGTGGGAGCTCATAAAACTGGGGATAGTAGAGGCAACCAGAACCTGCAGCAAGGCCCAGAGCAAGAAGACTAGGGCAAAGAAACCTAGCTGGGTGAGCAAAGAGGTCATGGAAAAGGTAAGGAGGAAAAGAGCTGCCTTTAGGAGGTATAAAAAAACAGGGAGGGGGAGGACAGGGAGGAGTACATGAAGGAATCAAAGGAGGTGACAAGGCATTAAGGGCAGCATAAGCATCTAAAGAGCTCAGGCTGGTGCGGGGCATTAGGAAGGGGGAGAAGCACTTCTTCAGTTACATTAGGGAGAAAAGGAGCTCTAAGGACCATATAGTAGGGATTACGAAGGAGGGTGGGTTGGTTTAAGCAGGGGGTGATAAGGCAGAAGCACTAAATGATTACTTCTGCTCAGTATTTACTAAGGAGAAGAAGGGTGATACCCAAGGGAGGAGGGAGGGTGGGTAGGAACAGAAGGGGAAGGGGCTATGGATGGGAAAATAATGGAGGGCAGGGTTCTGGAGGGTTTGAGGGCACTGAGGGTGGACAAGGCGCTAGACCCAGATGGCATTCACCCCAGAGTACTGAATGAGGTGGCAGAGGTCCTGACGGGACCTTTGGCAGACCTATGTAATGTCTCACTACACTCAAGGTGTGTACCTCATGATTAGTGGATGGCTCATGTGGTGCCCCTCCACAAGAGCAGCACCAAGAATGAACAGAGGAACTACAGACTGGTAAGCCTCACATCCATCATGGGTAAGCTGATGGAGACTATCCTGAAGGAGAGGTTGGTGTCCCTCCAGGAGACCAAAGGGCTACAAGACATCAGACAACATGGCTTCATAAGTTGCAGATCCTGCCAAACTAATCTGGTGGATTTTTATGACTGGGTAATTAGGCAATTGGATGGGGGCCATGCAGTGGATGTCCTGTACCTGGACTTCAGTAAGACATTCAACTCGGTGCCACATGGGAGGCTGGGAAGTAAGTCAGAAGGCACAGGGCAGGTGCAAAGCTGGTGAGATGGGTAGGGAACTGGCTTTAAGAAATGCAACAGAGGGTGGTAGTGAGTGTGGAGTTATCATCCCCAAGAGTAGTGACGAGTGGTGTTCCTCAGGGCTCGGTGTTGTGACCAGTGTTGTTTGGGATATTCTTTGAAGACATATGATTCAGAATCAAGAGCAAGACCAGTCTGTTTGCAGATGACACCAAGATGTGAGCAGTGGTGGACAACCTAGGGGGATGGCAGGATGATCTGGCAAAGCTGGAAACCTGGTCGAACACCTGGCAACTGGGGTTCAATGCCAAAAAGTGCAAGTTACTGCATTTTGGGGCAAAAAACACAGGGAGGAGTTATCAGATGGGGGAATGCAACTAGATGAGACAGAGAAGGAGAAGGATCTGGGGGTGCTCATTACGGGATCAATGGACAACTCAGCACAATGTAGGAAGGCAGCTGCAAAGGCCAGCAAAATGCTGGGTTGCATTGAAAGGGATATATCCTTGAGGAGGGGGGGTGATTCTGACACTGTATAGCTCATTAGTTAGACTGCGCCTGGAGTACTGCATGCAGTACTGACACCTATATCTGAAAAGGGACATTAAGTTACTGGATGGGGTGCAGCACATGGAAAAAAAGATGATCCAGGGGCTGGGGGACTTATCATATGAGAGGAGACTGAGGGAGTTAAACATGTACTCACTGGTGGAGAGGAGGGACTGAGGGATATGACTGAAACCTTCACGTACATGTAAGGAATAAACAAGACAGGTATGGAGGGGCCGTTCAAAGTAAGGGAGGGGATGGACACCTGGGTCTGTCATATAAGACTGGAGGGAGGAAGGTTCAGGAGGGAGATGAGGAGACACTTTTTTACAGAAAGGTTGGTATCTTGGTGGAATGCGTTACCGGTGGAAGTGGTATCCAGTAAAACAGTGGGCTGCATCAAAAAGTGCTGGGGCAGGGCAATGGGAAGGATCAAGAGATGGGCAGCTGCAGAATAAGGAGTGTTAGCTGCACATTCAAGCAGACTTGATAGACTGCTAGGCCTTTATCTGCTGGCAAATTTCATATGTTCATATGTTCGTATACATTATTTCTACACGACCATACATTCAGACATGCACAACACCTCTCTCCCTTTTGAATGTTGCAATTCCATGCATTTTCTGAGATGAGCCACACATCTTCATTTTGGGCCATGCATCTTCTTTGACTGTGGTCCCTTATGTCTAGTTTCAGGAACAACCTGAAAGAGTTACAGGAGCAGTCAAATCTTTACTTCATAAGTTAAGGTGACCTTAAATGTGTCTTAACACAAGCAGTTTTCTTTATTCCCCTTCAGTGCATGAGCACTAGCTAGATCACACATATAGGACCCGCAGACTTAAACAGGAAATTGAGTTTCAGGAATAGTATTTCCAAAGATGTATGTGTTTGTAAGCCACACACATTTATCATTGAAAGTGAATCTAACAGATAAACACAGGGACATTGCCATGGAGTTAGGGACCTCCCCACCTCACACATAAGCACACACTACAAACCCAGGAAACCAGAAGATACACAGTCATACTCCTTAAAATATTTTACTTCAGCAGCATGAAAAGCTAGGAGAATCCCAAAAGTCTTAATTTATAAAATATTGCTAGCACTGCTCAGCTAACACAGGGAGTGCCTGCTGTCTCAGTATGTCTTCCTTGCAGCAGCTGCCATAAAAGCAGGAAGTAATGATCAAAACAGAACTGTTTATGGTGTTCCTACAGAGCCAAGCAGGTTATAAGAATACTCTCTTTCTGTTTCTGTTTCAGAAGGGTGGAAACCAGCTATGCTACTTTAGCAAGTCAGATGTGCTACATGTGAACTGGTTGTGCTTTGAGATTAGCTTTGCTTAGATTCACTTAGTGTATGATGCCACTTGCAAATACTGAACAATTAAGCATGTGGCATGCATTCATCATACATGCTGCACACTGGATTTCTGCAAGGTATGTCTCTGAGATTCAGTCTGAGGCTGGGTACCAAGGTGATGAGAAGTAATATGCAGGCTGAGAAAAGTCAGTGAACAGACAGCTGTGGAGGTGTGAGCTGACCTCAGAGTTTGGGACCCTGACATAATGGCAGTCACTTTTAATTCCAACAGTAACAGAAGGAACACCTGGAGAGTGATGGAACCAAGGGGGTTCCACACTCAATGGGTACACCCTAATGGCTGTCTAGTCTGAAGATATGTGCTTCAAAGTCATGAAGAGAGACTCTGTTGGGGGTGTGTGAAGGTGCCCATGCCAAGGAACAGACACACGAAGATACTGTACTGCATAAGGTACAGTGCACAGAGGTGCTAGTAATAAGGCATAAGAAGCTGCATTAGTGCAGGAATCTTGGGATTCCCCAGGTACCGGGATCCTAGGGTGGGGGGGTGCCTGTGACCATGCATGGGAGATGGTGGTCCAGTAGCATGTTAAGGCATGGTCATGCAGGAGTAGCTGAGCTCTGGTCTAGACTACCATGCATTATGTTGGTGATATATCATTGCCACAAAGCATCACAGGCCCCAACTGCATTAGCTTATATGCACTGAAAAATTAAGTCCTGACTAGCTTTTACACCCTATTGCTTATGAGGGATTTCTCAAAGAAACTCTTGATCTTTACAATTACCAGTGGAACTATGTATAGAAAAACAGTCCAATATCCTGAGACAGAGGAGGAAATGTGTAAGCTTGCTAGAGAGAGTAGAGCAATATGAAGGAGTACGAGAGAATGAACATTCACTCTGAGGTCATTAGGGGGTCTTTCCTTGCCTGAAGAGCTCACACCTGCTTTGGCCAGGGAAGTAAGAACTGTAATGTGGCCATTCCTGAGATGTACTGTAACTGTGGTCACTGATAAGAGAAACAGAACGATTACTGTATGGTTATATTGTACAGCTGCATAAATGAGAAAGGGTCTGTGGACCCACATCAACTGAAATAGTTTGTTGAAGTAAATCCTAAAGGGTGCTTCATTTCTATATCATGTGGTTATTGGTAGAGGAACCATTGATCTGGATCAGGTGGAAATATTCACTTGAATATAACAGAAAAATAACTCAAATACAATATGTACCTTCTAGGTATCTGAAAAAGTTATCACACCTGTTCCAAATATACTAAAAACTAACGGTGTCAGAACCCTCTGAACTTCTGGGTTGTAGTTCTACTCTGGAACTTTTGGAAAAGTTCTAGGATTCAAATCTTTTTTTAAGAATGTGAACCATGTTTTTTTTCAACTGTGCTGCCAATAATGAAGATAATAATATACATGGGAAATTGAGGACATTTATTTATTTATTTCAGTTTGGGATTAAATCCCTTTGCGCCATAGGCTCGTTTACAAAGGTTCCAGGTCAGACATCATACAGTACGGATAAGACAAGCAATAGGAATGATAAAGTGGTAATACAGAAACAAGTAAACAACAACAACAACAATGAAATTCAAAACAGGAACAATAGCACTATTTACTTCATAGGTAAAAAACATGGACATTCTGCCAATAATGAAGATTATGATGAAATACACATGTAATTGAGGACAAAAAGAAATACGATCTGTTCAATATAAGGGGGAGAGATGAGAGAAACAATGATGTGAGAGTTTGATATGACTATAGCGCAGCACTAGGTTTATCTATGGTTTCTTCTTTTTGCTAAAGCCAGCAACATACAGGTGCTGACTTCTAAGAGTCAGACTGCAAACAGGCCCACCCACCCCTTATATATTACAAGTTTTCCTGCTGCAGCTGCATTACAGTTCCTTCTGAGTGAGAAAAAAGTGGTACATTAACCATTTATGTACTCAGTTTTTTTATATATATAGATATCTATATAGGAATACATGATGGGCAGGAGTGAGATATGGGAAATATTCTCCCTCCTGCAGGGTGAGAATGCACAGATCACCCTTCAGCAGAGAGAATATTTCCCATATCTCATGACATGCACATCATGTGTCCTATTTATTCTATTGGGGTGAGAGCATATGAAGTGTCATGTTTTGCTGTGTCTTTGTTCCTATATTTATCCACTTTTTTTTTTTGAGTTTTAGTCTTCAGTGATTAATTTTTGGTAGGCAGGTGAGTTTTTTTAGGAAGACTGAGCAGTAAAGTGATTTGTTCAGATTTACACAGTAGGCAAGTGGAAATAGTAAGAATCAAACCCAGGTCTGGTCTGCTGGCTATCAAACTTGTTCAGAGCTCATTACGCCAAGCTCTAGGCTATACTGAAAGCACTGTTTATCTGTGGTCTGAGAGTGTGGGAGTGTTTCTGAATGGGCTGGGATTGTTAGAAGCACTGTGGAACACATGTGATTGTGTTTGGCTGTGCTAATTGTGTTAGTTGCAGCTTGCAGTGAGAAAGAGAAACTGCTTTGTAAATGACTTTCATTTGAATTTAGGTTGCTTTTATGCTGAGAGTAGCACAGAAATGGGCTAGGAGTGTTGGAAACTTTGGGACACAGGTAAGTGTTTTGCAATGCTAACTGAGTGATTTGCAGGCTTTAGTGAGATAGAAACTGATTTTTGAAGCACTTCCATTTAGAATGCTAGCTTGAGTGAGTGAGTGACTGATGTCATCAGCATTTATCTCACCGCAGTGAGCATTTATCTCACTACAGTGAGAATATCTCAATTTATTACACTGGAATAGCTCTCACTCCCATTGTATAAATATATATATATATATATATATTCTCAATTCTGTGTCATCCTCATGAAGTATGAAAAAAATTAAGGGATATTACCTAACCTCAGCTATTTGCTGCTGTCTCTTTTAAATAAGTAAATTGAAAGTTGCTATGTTTGAAAAAAAGTTTGTATAACAAAGTCAAGGTACTGTAGCCACAGCATGTGGGACTGGTGTTCCACATACTGTATTATGTCATAATGTAGTCAGTCAAGACATTTGAATAAAAAACATATACCAATCATTCTTGTTGACAAATAATATGTACAATTTTCTAAGATAATGCTTACATACATACCAACACTCTTGTTGGCATATTGAAGTAATACATGCAACTTTCTAACATAATGCATCAGCTGGCCAGCTTATACTAACTAAAATGTGTATTTCAGTCACATAAAGAAAAAAGTGGTTTCCTCACCACACATAATATCTTACAGAACATTTAATGTAGCTGCATCAGTTGGCATGTGATCTTTAAGGGACAGTCTACAGAAAGTTAATCCAAAAATATGGGTTTGCATGTCAGCTAGAAATAATGTGATACAAAAAGGTTTGACAGTCACAGTGTCCCCTTCATGCCAAATGTTGTTCTGTTTCCACTGATGTTAAACTTTTCTTGAAAAACAAATGCTGACTTTAGGCCCTAGTACAAATCAGTCTGCCACTGAAATGGTGACGGTGTTGTGGGTATAACTATATGGTCCATGATAGTAGATCTAGAGACGAGAGAGACAACCAACTCATTTCAATTTCAGCACAGTCTGTTACATTTTCTTTTTTGCCCAGAGAAACCGGTCCCTGTCCCACACAGTATTACTGTTTACCAACCACCACCATCTGAGTTGTCATCATCACCACCATCAGCATCCAAAACATCAATCACTTCAGGATCAGCTTGTATACTCTTGTAGGGATATGAAAATCTTGCCTTATTGACTTTAATAAAAGTTAACGTGTGCACATTTCCTGGCAGCATCCTATTTCTGGTGTCTGTGACAATATCGCCAGCAGTACTAAACATGCGCTCAGAAGAGACACTTGTTGCAGGACAACAAAGATATTTACAGGTGTCATCATACAGATCAGGCTATATTATTGTTTTAGATCTCCAGTATTCATAAGAGCACCCATCAGTAGGAAGAAGTGGTTCTTGAAGTTAACTGTCAATATGTCCCCCCGACAGTGACACCAACACAGCGAATTATGTCTCTGTTGACAAAATCAACAGTTTGCTGACAGGTCATTATGCTGGTGCCCCTGAGATGGTGCACACTGTCCCCCTCCCCAAGTCAACTCAGACTTGGAATTGAGCCCCCTGCATGGAGGGTTTGGGTGGCAAATCCCCCGATAAAAAAAACAGAACAGGGAGACATTTGGGATTTATGTCCACCTCAACTTGCAATTGACATAAATCCTGTCACTGTGATGCTGGTTGACAAAAGTGTTGTTGAACTGGCATCGTAGATCCTAACTGTCTACCATGATAGACAGAGAATGCTCAGAGGAGGAATCAATGTAAGCTGGTATGGTAGAAACAATTTGGTAAAGGTTTTGTCACAGATTTAGAATGCTACTCATGGTGGAAGACAAACATAGAAACATAGAAATTGACAGCAGATAAGGATCGCAAGGCCCATCTAGTCTGCTCATTTCTTTTGCTACCTTGAGAATGTGCCATCAGCATTTGCTCTGTCAATGGCCTATCTATTCATTCTTATCTGTATTGCTCCCTTATGCCTGTCTCATGCCTGTTTGAAGCCCTGCACTGTATTACTGTATTCATATCCACCACTTCCTGAGATAAGCCATTCCATGCATCCACTACCCTTTCTGTGAAAAAGAACTTCCTCACATTACCCCTTAATCGGCCTCCCTCTAATCTCATGCTGTGTCCTCTTGTCCTGCTATTTTTCTTACATTGAAACATGTTAGACTCTTTCACCTTGTTAATGCCCTTAAGGTGTTTGAATGTTTCAATCATATCACCTCTCTCCCTCCTTTGCTCTAGGGTATATATACTGAGTTACGTTAATCTGTCCTCATATGTTTTCTGTTGCAGTCCCTGCACCATTTTGGTTGCCCTTCTCTGGACTGCCTCGATTTGGTTAATGTTCTTGTGAAGGTGTGGCCTTCAGTACCACATGCAGTACTCCAGATGGGGCCTAACCAGTGTCTTATAAAGAGGGATTATTACCTCCCTCTTATGATTTGTGATGCACCTACTAATACATCCCAACATCCCCCTAGATTACCTACTGCTTTAGTGGTCTGCTTGGATGAATTCAGGTCATCTGTGATGATGTTGCCCAAGTCTCTCTCTTCCCTTGTGACTACCAGCAACTCCCCTCCCAACCTATAAGTGGTATCAGGGTTTCTCTTCCCTATGCGCATGAGCTTTCATTTCTTTGTGTTAAACCCCAGTTGCCACTCCTCTGACCATTTTACCAGTTTATCCAGATCTTTTCTTATTCTGCCTACCCCATCTGGATCATCTACTCTGTTGCAAATCCTGGTGTCATCTGCAAACAGACAAACCTTACCCTCCAGTCCATCTTCAATGTTACTGATGAAGATATTGAAGAGGACTGGCCCAGGACTGATCCCTGAGGTACCCACTTGTGACTTGCATCTCTTCTTACTGTATACCATTTACCACCACTCTCGGTTTTCTGCCCATTAACCAGTTTGCCACCCAGATGTCCAACTTCTGACCCATCCTGAACCTACCCAGCTTATTAATCTATCTTCTATGTGAAACAGTATCGAAAGCTTTGCTGAAGTCAAGGTAGGTGACATCAGCTGCTCCCCCTTAGTCCACCACTCTGGTTATCCAGTCAAAGAAGTCTATGAGATTAGTTTGACAGGACCTTCTTGTTGTAAACCCATGCTGTCTTGGATCCTGTGCTCCTATGGATTTCAGGTGTTGCACTATCCTTTCCTTAAGGAGTGTCTCCATAATCTTGCCCACTACTGAGGTAAGACTGACTGGTCTGTAGTTCCCTGCCTCCTCCCTGCTACCACTGTTGTGGAGTGGGATCACATGAGCCCTTCTCCAGTCTTCTGGGACATCTCCTGTGCTCAGAGACTCACTAAACAGTTCTGATAATGGCTTTGCTAGTTCCACCCTTAACTCCTTTAGTACCCTGGGATCTATGCCATTAGGTCCCTTTGCCTTGTCCACCCTGAGCTTATTGAGCTTTGTAGGACCCTTTCTTTTGTGAAAGGACTAGTGCACACCTCCCTCCCCACTGTGTCTATGGTGCTGAGCTGTGGGCCCTGCCCTACCTTCTCCTCAGTAAATACTGAACAAAAGTATCTATTTAAGATAGATGTTTTTTCCATGGTCCTCTTCCTCACACACCCCCTTATCCACTTTGATCTTAGCAATACACCCTCTGGATTTTCTCCTTTAACTAATGTAGCTATAGAAAGTCTTGTCACCTTCTATTACTGTTAGTGCTAGTGTTTCCTCAGTTTGGGCCTTTGCCTGCCTTACTGCCTTCCCTGGTTCCCTTAGGGAAGTTTGATATGCCTCTCTATCTTCATCTCACTGCATTCCTTTGTATTTACTGAAGGCCAACCTTTTGGCTCTGACCTTTTCTGCTACTGATTTTGAGAACCAAAGTGGTTTCCTTCTTCTTTTGCACTTCATTTTCTGCCTAACACAATGGGATGTTGCATCAAGTATTGCATCCTTAATACTTGCTCACTTTGCCTGTACCATCTCACCTGTATTTCTTCTTGCCAGGGCTAGCTTAACTCTATTGGCCATCTTAGCAAAGTCAGCTCCTCTGAAGTTCCATATTTTTGCCATGTAATTGTATGATTTAGTTCTAGTGGACAAATTGAACCATATCATGTGATGGTTACTGGCTCCCAGGTGACCTTCTACCTGGAGATCTGTGATCCTTTCCCCGTTAGTCAGTACTAGATCTAGGATAGCCCTGTCTCTTGTGGGATGTAACTGGAGCAATACTCATCCACAGCTTGCTTTTGTTCTAGGAGGCACCACAGCATATAAAGATTTGAGTTCCACCAAGTGGAAACATTTTGAATCAGCTTTTGGTGGGGCAGCTTGTGTTTCTTTTGCAGTTCAGACAATATCCATATGGCCTTGGTGGAAAGTGAGTGACAATTTTTTTTGCAAACAGACAGCAATCATACCTTCCACTTGTGTTTCATTGCTCAGGAACCCCATGACAATTAAATGTAAGCAATGTGCAAAGCAAGAAGCATGCATAAACCCCCCATCCTGTACTGCTTTCGAGATGTTGACTCCATTGTCACTTACTATAAAGCCACATTTTAGACTGTAAGAATAAATCCATTCATGAAAGAGATCATTTGGTTCCTGCAAGATGTTTGCAGCTGTATGATTTTGCCCAAACTTCTTTATATGCAGCAGTGCCATCTTTCAGGGTGTCTTTGCTTTTGAAGAAGCACAAGAAAAAGTGACCCAATAAGCAGTAAGGGACATATAATCAATATTTTGACTACTGGTCCACATAGAGTGGCGTCCTCCAGGATGAAACCCACTTTTAAAGCACTTTGCAGTATGCTGCAGCAGACTTACTAAATAAAGCAATGTAATTTCAATGGCAATTAGTCCCTTTTGTCATGCAGAAAACTGTGGGGAGTGGTGTGCCCCAGGGGTCAGTGCTGGGACCATTGTTGTTTGGCATTTTTATAAGTGATCTGGGTATACATAGCAAGAACAAGTTAATAAAAAGTGGTGGATATGTCTGAAGACAGATCATCCTTTGGACAGGATTTAATTCAGATTTCAGAATGGGCAGAAACAAATGGAATAAATTTTAATAAAGACAAGTGCAATGTAATGCATTTGGATAAGCATAATATGCAACAGACCTATTATATGCAGGGTCTTAGGCTTAAGGTCTCAATGTGTGAGATGGACTTGGCGGTTTATATGCAAAGTGATTTAAAAAGTGGTGTTCATAGTAGAATTACTTCAAATAAAGCTATGTACTTGGTAAATAGTATAAGAAGGGGATTCTATTCTAGATGTAGGGAGGTGTTTTTTAATCAGCATTTATATACACCACTTTTCATACACAGTATCCCAAAGTGCTTTATAAGCAATGCTAGACTGGTAGTGAAGTGACTGAATGTGTAGTGGCAGCCATATCACACATCATCACCCACACACAGCCAGGATAATTGCATGAACCAGTGTATGGAAAGGGGAATGTTGGCCAGGACACTGGGAATGCTCCCTGCTCTTTGTGAAGAGTTCCCTGGGTTCTTTTACTTCCACCTGGATACCCACCAGGACAACACCAATATTGACAGACGGGATCTCAGTTTAACATCTCACAAGAAGGATGGCACAACCTAGCAGTACAGCACCCCCAATACTGCACTCGGATGCCAGCTATTGTTAGGTGAAAGCCCAATCCCAGTGTGGGATGAGAACCCACGATCTTCTGGTCCAGAGGCTGATATGCTACCAACTGAGCCACGCTGACACCTATGGTCAGGTGTTGATGCCACTGTATAGGAATCTGGTTAGGTCCATTCTGGATTACTGTTCCACTGTATGGAGTCCCTTCCTTGTGAAGGATGTTAAATTGTTGGAAAGGTCACAGTGATCTTTCACCAGACTGATATCAGGTTGTGAGAGTATGAAATATGAGGATAAATTGCAGAAACTGGGGCTGTGGTCCCCAAGTAAAAGGAGAGTTGGGGGGACTTATTCTTTTTGTATAAAGGACTAAGAGATGGGGATGTTAAAACAAAGTTGGGTTTAGAGATTAGGGAAAAACCATATCAATTGAGAAGGCATGATAGGCAATTGAGGGAAACAATGTGTAGGGCAGAAATAAAAAGGAATGGATTTAAGTGTAGGGTGATTAGAATGAGGAATAGATTACCTCAAAAAGCAGTGGAAGCTGAGAATTTGAGTATTTTTAAGAATAGATTGGATAAGTATTTCATAGAGGTTGGTGACTTTTGTTACCACCACTAAATTGTGGGGAAAGTTTATATGGGCATTGCCTTCTCACATTTCCTGTTCTTCCAGTATGAACTCCATTATGAACACTTCATCCTGACGGTATCACATGTTCCTGAATGACAAAAGAGACTAATTGCCATTGAAATTACATTGCTTTATTCAGTAAGTCTGCTGCAGCATTCTGCAGAGTGCTGCAAAATGCTGCAGAATTGGATTTCATCCTGGGATATGCCACTGTATCTGTCATAACATGAGTAACCCCACCCTCAGCAGTTTTAAGTGCAAGCATCACTGTTGCTTTTAATACCTGATAAATGTTTGGTATTTCAAAATAGGAAAAGTACCTTCAATGAGGAACAATGTAATGAGGCTCTGCAAGTTTCATGAGCTCCTGAAAATCTT
The DNA here is from genome assembly GCA_016271365.2 of Neoceratodus forsteri. NCBI lineage: Eukaryota > Metazoa > Chordata > Ceratodontiformes > Ceratodontidae > Neoceratodus > Neoceratodus forsteri. The sequence goes on along the minus strand of CM057459.1, from coordinate 801,443,008 downwards.
CATGATCTACTAAAGAGTATGGGAGAAGAGCTCCTGCTAACAATTCACCAATTTTGTGAGTAAGATGAAGGCTTTTTGGATGATTTTTGGTAAAAGTATTCTTCTGCTCGAATGTCTGAGACAATGTTAGCTGCTTATAGCATGTCCCTGCTGGTTTATTAGACACTGTGCTTCGATGGCCAGATGGACATTGGGGTGGTGGATTTGGACTTATATATGCAGTGCTATCACTGGATGTGCAACTGGTGCTAATGGTGTGAGTGTTGGCAGTAATGGTAGTCCTAGGGTGGCAGTGGTTTTGTTTGCATCAAGTTCAGACAATTCAGTATGCATTTCAGATTCTTGATTCTCCTGGCCCTTCTCATTCTCACGTGTGGTTGGGAGATGGAGACCATGGGCCAGATTTTCAAACAGCCCTTAGATCCACGTAATCTGTGTCAAACAACCAGCTTGCATCAGATCAAGGTGCATCAAATTACGTGCACCATATTTTGCAAGAAAAGCATTCTCTGTGACAAAGTCTCCCAAACTGACGCAAGAGGTCCTCTACATCAACAAAATGAGGCAAGGGACAAGAATGACACAACTTGCACAAAAATAAATATTGCAAGTTGAGTCCAAAAATGGTGCAAGGTGAGTCAAAAAAATGACTGCACTGACTGTGCCCACCATAGGGGATCATCCTGATATGTGCCCTTTCAACTACACTGTACCCAGTGTGTGTGTTATGATTAGAGGCCCAATAAGCAGCCAGTTGTGCATGTGGTGTTAATATTCTCCTTAAATACATGCCAGAAATATATTTGCCTGTTAGGAAAATAGACACATGAATGAAAATAAGAGACCCAATGAGCAGCCAGTTGTGTCTATGTGTGTGTGCGGTATTATTCATCTCCTTAAATACATGCCAGAGATATATTTCCCTGTTGGGAAAATAGACACATGAATGAAAATCTTTTTCCTTGTGTTCTGTGATGGTGTGAGTGATTCCGTCTCCTGTGGTCAGCCCATCACCCTGCTGTTATGTGGACTTTGACTGCACTGTACCCTACCCAGTGTGTGTTACTGTCAGAGGCCCATTAGCAACCAGTTGTGTCTGTGATGGGGAGGGACAGAAGAGGGCATTGACTTAGATTGGAAGAATGTAGGTATAAGAGGGAAATTAGGAGGCACTTTTTCACAGAGACAGTATTGGCAGTTTGGAATGCCTTATAGGAGGAGGTAGTATCCTATAGGGTGGTGGTTAGTTTCAAGAGAGGTTGGACAGGGAGAGAGGGGGGTATTTGGGAAGGTTGAGGAGAGGGGGAGAGGCAGTGGCAAAGTAGGGGTTAGCTGCACACTCGAGCAGACTAGATAGACCTAGAGGCCTAATTTCTGCTGCCAATTTTTGTATGTTTGTATGTTCAGTTGTGTATTTATATCAGTTTGATTGACTTACAGTAAACAAAGCAATTTCAGTGGTTATTAATCCCTTTTCTAATGCACTAACCAGTGATTCTGCATTGCATTCTGGCAATGAATATTTATTTTGATTTTTGATGACCGAACAACTTAAACGTGACATGAAAATTCCTTTTACCAGGGTGATTCAGAGTTAGTTACATACAGTACAGTGACATACAGTAGAATGAATAATTAGACAATCAAGAACTGGAAGCAATCAATGGAGTATAGGAAACTAATTACAAAACATATCCTAAGACAAGACATAAGAAATTAGTTACAAGTTGGGAGGATTTTTACATGCAGTAAGATTGTTCAAACTGAAGAAAAGAAATAATAGAGCACAATATACAGTATCCAACAGACGGAGTCTGAATGTACACTAAAAGCGATGTTTAGTGGGGGCAGGAGTGGGGAGGGGAGCAGTCCAGAGAAGGGATTTTAACCTTTTTTTAAACATCAAAAGTATGGGGCTTGAGAGGAGTTCAGAGGGTAGTGAATTCCACAAATATGAGGTAGTATAGGAGCATGATCTCCTACCTAGAGCATGCTGACCATAGATATGTCAAGCACTGGGAGAGCTGTAGATCTGAGTGGACGGGAGAATTGCCTTCATCATATGATGCCAGCAAGATTGGGTGGAGAAAGAGGTTGCAAGAGCTTATAAGTAAGGCAAAACCGGGGGTATCACATTCTATTCTCAAAGGAGGGTCAACCAAGGTATGCTAGTACTTGGCAGTGGTTGGCTCTGGTGTGGGCACCAATTACAAACCTCCTGAACATGTGGTAAAGTCTTGATAGAATAGAATCACAGGCTGTCTGCACAACAGGGACACCATAAAAGAAGATTGGCAACAGGGTAGAACAGGAGAGAGCCAGGCAGGCCTCTTTTGCGAGGTAGGGAGAGAGCCGATAAAGAAGCCCTGTCTTTTGGTTTAAGGTTTTAACAAGACTATCCACATGTGGTTCGAGTGACAAGGTTTGGTCCAAAACCACTCCCAGGTATTTAAAAGATTGGACTTTCTCCAAATTGACTCCAGTCAAGGTGTAAAGGTTTAGGAAGTTTTCTGTCTACTCCTAGCTTGTTGTGACCAAAGAGCACCACTTTAGATTTTCTAGTGTTGAAAACTAATTTGTTTTTCAAGAGCCAGCTCTCTAACGCATGGAAGTCATTACCTAGGTGGGAATGGCTCCAGCTTAAGTTGAATGAGGATTTATAAATGATAGCATCCACAGCATACAGCTGTGCTGAGGCACCACCGTAATTTAGGGGCAGGTCATTTATAAACAAAGAGAAAAGAAGGGGGCCAAGTATTGAGCCTTGGGGTATCCCATCTCTGATCTGTCTCGGTTTTGAGATTCTACCTTGCCATTCAATGCACTAATATCATCAGGACAGGTACTGTAGCTCTGAAGCCACTGGTAAGTGAGATTGTTATAACCCAGGCTCATAGCTTTGAAAGCAATAGGTTATGATTGACCATATCAAATGTTTTTGTAAGGTCAACAAAAATTGCTCCATCAGCCAAATCATGGTCCATTGCATTTAGAATGTCAGAGGTGACCTGAACCAGGGCTGTGTCCATTCCATGTTTTTTATGGAAACTGTACTGGGCATTGGTGAGGGAGTGGTTCTGCTCAAGGAAAGCAAGCAGTTTATTGTATAAGAGCCAGTCCTGGAATTTGGCTACTGCACTGAGAAGGGAGATTGGCCAGTAATTTTAAATGTTATCCTTTTCCACCCTTTTGTGTAGTGGTACCACAAGGATGAATTGCCATTTATTGGGGACCATTCCCACTAGGAAGGATTTGTTAACTAGGTTTATAATTGGAGTAGCTATGACAGAAGCAGCTGTTCTCACGAACCAAAATCCCAGGTCATTGCAACCCTGAAAGCCTTGACATTTAAGATTCCTCAGCTGTCTTAGGACTTCTGCCTGTGTAGCAATCCTAAGATCGAATAGCAGCAGGGAAGTGCCATAGGGTGGCTGTTTAATTGGGGAGGGATCAGAGTTGAGTGGGCTGGTGCTCAGGGGGCCTTTGAACCTCTCCAGGTCAGTAAAAAAACTTATTAAATCCATCAGCAATTTCTTGGAGGTCTGATGTACAGTAAGTTGGCTGTCTATGAGGATTTCATGAGAGGGTTCTGCTGTTCTACCCTTAAGTAGCTGATTTAATTGGTATCAAAGTTTTTTTGGCTTTGATAGATTTTGAGTTTGGCGTGACTTCAGATATCCTCTCTTAGCGCTCTTCAGATCACTCTTGCAGGTATTTCTTAGGTGACGATAGGTGAGCCAGTCAGAGGATAGTCTGGACTTTTTATATTGTTCCCAGGCCTTATCCCTAGGGTGTAGGGCTTTCCTGAGGTCACTGTTAATCCATGATGCAGAGAGGCCCTTGGCCCTGTGACGCCTAAAAGAAGCATGCTTGTTTACAGCACTATTAAAGTTGTGTGAACTGCATATATAAATGTTATGTTCCTGTTGTTATTGTTCATTCACAATTGCCACTCCAGATACAAATAACATAATTGCTGTAACAGAACCACATAACTATTTTGTTCAAATATATATCATGATTTTGAATATAGACAAATTGTTTCCCACATAAGGCTCATGAATAGTTTTGATGCCCCCTATTTCTGTACTACATTTTTATACATAGTTATTATTGTCAAATATAAAAAAAAATCCTAATCAAAATGAACTCAAGGGACTGTAGGAGGAAGGGGAAAGACATGGAGTCCGAATTCTACATCTAGTTTAACAAGTGTTATTTTGCCTGAATTTCATCAGCATGTCTGACTGTTGTATACAACATCAAGTCATCACCACTGATCCATGCAAACATTTTCCTTCGGGATAAAAGCCTTGCTTTGATCAATTACATCAATGGTGCCTCAGAGGTGAGACCCCGAATTTCCAACGTGTGGATAAAGAAAATAATCAATATAGTTTAATAAATTATATGTAAGGGTTTCTTTCTGTGGGATAATAAGATAACCTTGTGTAAAATGTATATTCTTGTGTATTTTTGGCAGAATATGGGGGATACAACACTCAGGTTTTAAGAAGTGAATTTCAACTTGTGTCACCCATGCATGATATACACTCATGTCAGAATATAAAATAAAAATGTCACTGTGGGAGACTCCTTCAAATTAAATGTTATCTGGAGACAGGGAATGTCCCAGGTATCACTCTCATATTGGGGATGCCACTGAAAGCAGTAGGTATAGCCCTGCAGGTTGGCTAGTGCCACATACCTTATATACAGTACTAACTATATGAATTACTGAGAAATGTAAACTGCACATATTTTCAATGAGATGCATTTTGTGTTTCGAATCCCTCCTCTTTAATTTATGGAAGGGGTAGAAATGCCATGTGTTGCTTATGGTTGATTGGTGGCTACTGAATGATGTGGAAACACAAGCATGTTTTGCAGACACACACACACATACACACACTCTATGGTGTCTTAACTGTTAGTACTTCGGTGTGGGGACACCTAAGGAGAGAAAATACCTGAAGCTTGTAAAAGGGGTAGGTAGTTTCTGCTCATTGATTGAGCGCATTCAGGTCGCATTGTGCAGCACAGCTTATACATAGCACAGTCTGTGGCCATCCTTGAAGGTGAGAGGAGGGTTGTGGTGGTCGCAGACTACCAATGGGGATGTGAGGGGAGAGCAGGGTGGTGGGTATATCCCTGACAGGGTGGGGAGTAGGGGGGCCAATAGACCCCCAGGAAATTTATGGATTTCATGGGAAGGGGATTGGTGAGATGGGAGAGACCACTACCAGATCATTTTTAATTTTATAATATCGGGTCTGGGATGGGACATTGGGGGTGAAGGAAGGGACGGGTAGACTATCAGTGTCTTTTTTTCCTTAAACAGAAGTGGCTCAGGCATCAAATAGGGGTTGAGACCACTAGACTACCAGGGTCTTTTTTGTTCTTTAATCAGACGGGGATCGGGCATTGGTGAGAGGGACCATTAGATTACCAGTTATATTTTTTTGTATTATGGGGATGGCGATCAGACATCGGGGTGGGGGAGGGACCTCCAGACTACCATGTCATTGTTTTTTCTATAGGGGGATGGGATCAGATATTGGGGAGAGGGAGGGACCACTAATCTTCCAAGGACAATGATCAGGGGTGAGGGTTGCCACTAGACACCGTGGAATACATATATATATATATATATATTTATATTTCCATGTATTGAATATATGGGGAGTGTCAGGCAGAGATCGGTGAGTGGGGGGTGCCACTAGACACCAGGGAAAAGGTTGTCTCACAGCACACATTGCAGCTGGCAGCATGAATTCAGCTGCACTGCAGAAATGAAGAAATGCCTGCTGTTTTCAAACAGAGAATGTGGGGAAATGCTCATCTCACTAAGCTGGGCATCCAGGATTTTGGGTGCCCAGAAAATATATTTCTTGCCCTAATTTGAAAAAACAAACATCAGAATGTAGCTAAATGAGTTCCATTTACCTAGGTTCTGATGTTTGTTTTTTGAAATTAATTCATTTTTATGTGTTTTCTTTTTTTCTTTCTCTCGCTAACTGAAAAAAACAAAATGGTGGCAGATCACAAAAGGATTTCCAACATGCAAAACAGAATGACCTGTTTGCCCAAATGGAATGGCTCCTGCGACACTATATCTATTTTTATACTGAACATCTATTTTTTTCCTATAGGAAATAATGGGAAACTTTGAAATGTAATAACTTTGGAATGGATGAATATGTTTTCACTAAACCAGCCAAACACACATCTGTGTGGCAAAGGCTTTCCACCATGAACATTTCAGACCATGGTTTCTGAGACACAGGTGGACAGAGAAACAGCAAAAAACATGTACATTTAGGGATTTTTAACACTCTGTATCTCAGAAACCACATAACAGATTCAAACATAATTTACCATATCAAAAGACCTTCCCAAGAGACTATACTTGAAAAATTTCATTCAAATCCATTGAACTCTTGCAAAGTTATTAAAATGCAAAATTTGGGGTTTAACATAGAAGTGATCCCTCAACCTGAATTGTACCTGTGCTACCGTGCCAGTATAATCTCTCTCTCTCTCTCTCTCTCTCTCTCTCTATATATATATATATATATAGATATATATATATATATATATATTAGAGGCAAAAAACTCTGTTTAATGCATTAGTTAGGGTTGTTCCACAGCGACAAAAGTGAGGAAATTCGCTGTTAGTAGGGTTGAAAACCCTAACTCCGAATTCACCCCCAGCACACACACACACACACACAGACACACACACACACACACACACACATTCAAGTATGGGGGAGGACCAAGTCAACACAACCAATGACAGACATCCAGCAGCAGGTGACAGAAATAACAAACAATTGTCTAAATGTACTACGAGACATCCCCACCCACCTGACCAGGTACTGCATGCTCAGTGGAGATCAACAGCAAAACTGAGGCCATGTACACCAAATGTACACATCCCTGATTGCAGCTGCACACAACGTACCACACTTAGTAGTTGCATGGCCTTATCTACAGATGCCCCACACCACACCACAACTGGTACTGTGCCATTAGTCAATATAAATGCTGAAGGTGCATGATGACAGTTGTAGAAAGGTTTTAACACTAGTGAGTACACATTAATTAAGAGAAGTACATAAATTAACCACAAGACACTAGCATGCTCAAGATAAAAGTAGTGTTACATTTAGTAGGTGATTTACATAGTAGTACATTTACTGCAATGGTTTACTCAAGATAGAGAGGCTGATGTAAGCGTATGGAAAAGCATTGCCTGTTCAATGCTCTGAAATTCGTACTGCCAGTATCAGATGCATTCTTACTGATGAAGGTGTACTGCTCATGTACATACATAGACCTTCAGTGTGTTTCAATACTAAAGATGCAGTAAGTATTCTTTGTAAGAAACATTGTAATTGCATGGATCAGGCCAAGCAACTTCTAAATATCATAGCACTACTGAGCCAACAATGACGTGACCTGTATCGGAGATGTATAATGGATAGATTTTCCTGTAGGCACTTACTGAGTATGTTGTACCTGATAAAGACAATCTCATTGCATTGGTGATGACTAACTTATTCAAATAGTGATACATTTACTATTGTTGCAATGAGTGATCTATGCCACTTATGGACACAGTGTAATTTTTTTTAACAGTTGTTTCATACTCAGGTTGTATGCCTAGTGTTTGGGTTTGCCACACTTCTGTCACTGATGCTATCAAAGTGATAACTATGTTAATTGTGGTACAACAGGAATCAAGTAGGTATGGTGTAGATATAAACAGAATGTCTTTTAGTATTGATTTAACTCACAATGGGGTAAATGTACTAGGACAGCAGGGGTTATTATCTATCACTGACTCTGTCAGTTATAATCACACTAAGGTTTTGATGACTGTAATGATCAAGTTACACTGTTCATCTTCATGAGTTCATATTCACATCCATTCTCCAGTAACTAGACAGTGTATGGTGTAACTGGGTGGGACACTGTGTTGCAAAGCTGCTACAGTGTCTAGCAGAGGGAAACTATCTACTCATAAAGACAATTAAGCAATAAGGCATGACCAACAGTTATGTTAAATGGTCTGTTAATCACCCTGTGGGGGTTTAATGTTGAATGAGGCATAGCAGAGTGCCACATGTCGCTAGACAGCGATAAACTGACCATTAACATAATACCTGGGAGTGGCTTACTGCTATCATAATAAAACTGTTTTTTAAACAACATTAAACCATGTTCATCATATGGTTAGGCTCTACATGATATGTTAATAAAAGTAAACATAAGGCTGTTACAATGTTTACAGTCAATTAGAAAGCTGCATTTCTCAAACCCTTGTTATAATCAGAGATATTATACCTGTACAACTCCTTGGTTTTGCTGAACTCTATTGCTCAGGTGGCCCACCACATGTGGTCTGGTCTGGTGTGGAGCATCGGTAGGTAAGGCCATGCAACTACTAAGTGTGGTACGTTGTGTGCAGCTGCAATCAGGGATGTGTACGTTTGGTGTACATGGCCTCAGTTTTGCTGTTGATCTCCACTGAGCATGCAGTACCTGGTCAGGTGGGTGGGGATGTCTCGTAGTACATTTAGACAATTGTTTGTTATTTCTGTCACCTGCTGCTGGATGTCTGTCATTGGTTGTGTTGACTTGGTCCTCCCCCATACTTGAATGTGTGTGTGTGTCTGTGTCTGTGTGTGTGTGTGGTGCTGGGGGGTGAATTCGGAGTTAGGGTTTTCAACCCTAACAGCGAATTTCCTCACTTTTGTCGCTGTGGAACAACCCTAACTAATGCATTAAACAGAGTTTTTTGCCTCTAATTTCCCTTCTTTTTGAGACTGGTAACGAGAAATAGTGAATGTAATGCAGCGGTGGGAGCACGGGGCCCTTTGGGCCCCGCGATCCCACCACATGATGTCTTGTGGCATAGTAACAGGAGCAGCAACGCAAACAGAAATGCTAACAGTGGCACACATGGTAACACAAGCGCGAATGAGAACAGAAAGGGTAACGCACACGGTGGCGTAGACGGGAACGGTCTGCCACGTGATGTGTTATCACATAGTAACATGGTGCCTGCAAATGGAAATGCCAATGGGCATGGTGATGCAAAGTGAAACAGAAAGAGAAACAGTACTGTAGACACAAATGGCAAAAAATAACAGAAAAGCAAGCGCAACTGAAAACGCAAAGGATAACGCACATAGGGCCCCGAGCTCCGAGCACGTAATGCGGCAGCTAGGGCGCAGGGTCCAAAGGGCCCCACACTCCCACCACATGATATCTTGTGGCATAGTAACAGGAACAGCAATGCAAACAGAAGCGCTAACAGTGGCGCACAAGGTAACACAAGCGTGAATGAGAACAGAAAGGATAACGAACACGGTGGCGTAGACGGGAACAGTGTGCCACGTGATGTCTTGTCACATAGTAACATGGTGCCTGTAAATCGAAAATGGCAATGGGCATGGTGACGCAAAGTGAAACAGAAAGAGAAACAGTACGGTACACACAAATGGCAAAAGTAACAGAAACGCAAGCGAAATGAAAATGCAAAGGATGACGACGTAGAAGCAGACGCCAACGGTAAGTGAACGAAAGCATGGAACTGCAAGCGGAAAGGGCAATGGTAACGGTAATGTAAGCGCACAGGCTGGTTTTCGCAAAAAGCTGAATAGAGAAAGACAGTGAGTAGAAAGAATGTATGCATAATAATGGGCATCGGAGCAGAAAATGAGGACTTGGAATACTAAATAAGTTATATGTCAGGAACCGAATGACGTAGAAAAAAAATTTAAAAGTCGTATGATTTATGACTGTCCTGGCTAGTTTTGTACTTAGCCTCTGCTAGGGGGCTAAGAATTTTTCAGACAAAAACTCCGGATCTCGCACCGCCGAGATACGGCCCTGAAAAGGCGCCAAGCGCCGGGAATGTTATCCTATGGAAAAAAGAAGTTCAGAGAGCCATAACTTTGCCTCCTGTAATATTTTTCACCAAACCACTGAAAGGCACATCTGTGAGCTGTTGGCTGTCTTCCCTCCAAATTTCAGGAAAAAAGACCAAACCGTTATTTTGCAGCAGGGTTCCAAAGGATTTCTGTAATGCGTCGGGCGCCATAATGTTATCCTATGGGAAAAACTGTCAACTTTGGAGTGCCGTAACTTTGCTGCTGTGTAATATTTTTTCAATACAACACTGAAGGGCACATCTGTGAGATGTCAGCTCCGTTTCCTCCAAATTTCAGCTCAAAACTCCCAACGGTTCTTTTGCAGCGCAGTGCCAAAGAATTGCTGTCATTTTCCCACAGACTAGAAAACTACTGTCGCAATTTGCGAAAGCTTTCGCAAAAATTTCCGACACTTTTGTGAGCACGAAAGTAATTTGTGAAAGTACTTTTTCCAGAAATTTGAAAAAACATATTTCTGGGGTGTTTTACCACAAAATAAAGACACGGCAAGCATCCTCAGGGCCCGACTAGGTGAATACAAAAAAAATTAGGTTGCTAGAGGGTCCCAAATTTAAATGCCAACCATTTTTCTGATCACCAACTGAAAACAAAATGGCCGATTTGCGAAAGTAACAGGCCCATTTGCGATAGTAAAAATGCATTTGCGAAAGTGTTGAACTTTTTGTTAACTTTTCCCATTGACTTATAATGGGAAACTGTTTTTTGAATAACTTTTGAACCGTTAAATATTTTTTCACGAAATCTTTGAAAGGCACATCGGGGACCCTGGCCGCACGTTCCCTGAAGATTTCGGGCCGGTCGCACAAACCGTACGACCTGTAGGCACGACCATAGAATTCCAGAAAAGCGTAAACGCGCTCACAGATCACACTTAATAACTCCGCAGCTGTATATCCGACCAGTATAAAAATTGGTAGATCCCAAGGCCTATGGTTCTTGATCATAAATTCCAAATTTCAGGCAAATCCATCAAAAGGTTGCAAAGTTATTAAGGTGCAAAGTTTTGGGGTTTAACATAGAAATGGCTCCGCAACCCTAACTATGGTAGCACTACCTCCATGATTACTATTGCATGCTGTGTAACAGGGTGGGCAGCGGGGCATGGCCACCATCCATTGACACCACTGCCATGCACGCAACTTGTTACAGTCAGCACTGTCCAGTGGCACTGCCTGTCTGGGAGTGCATTGATGGTGGTCCATGCGTGCACCGGCTACATGGCTGTGCCACTGCCTTCGCACCACATAGCCATGTCACTAAATGGCCACGGGACTTGGCCGGTGGGTGTGTGCAGTGGTCCGCATGGCTGTATGTACCTGGGTGGGCAGGTCTTGTGGACATGATCACTGTGGGTGGTCACACACCATCACAGAGGCATGTCCTACAGCCGTATGCCATGCACAGTGGCTGGGCTGTATGGGGCTGTGCATTCACACCTATTGACTGTGCTCCCTTGTCCTAGGTGTCCACCAGCTGCAGGAGATAAGGGAGGCACTGCAGGAGATCCTCAATGTGGGCTGGGCAGCGTTGGAGATCCTGCAAAGGATTGACCAGCTTAGGGTCTTGAGAAGACACCGGAGGCAGAGCAGCCAGAGTGGGGAGTGGGGCTCCTGTTGATCATCCCTCTGCCCCTGATATCCCCTACCCCCCTGGACCCACCCTCACACCCCTCCTTTCCTGTCCCATTTGTTCACCCCTGCCCCTTACCCACCCCCACCTTGTTTGTGGTCCTCCCCCCCCAACTTTGTACATAGTTTTGTAAATAGTTCCTTTTGATATGTTTTTTGAAAACAAATCTTTTTGATATGAATACTGTGGTGGTCTCTGATTTGCAGTGGGCTATAGGTGCTCAGCTGCAGTGGTGTGCATGGCATCAGGGGTGATGCAGTCATGGGTATGTGTGTGTGTCCATGGGGAGGTGACTATGGTGTGGGGGTAGCTATCAGTCAGTGTCTGTGGTGTGTGTGTTGTTCCCTGTGCACTGGATGACTGTGTGCAGTGGTCCATCGTGCATGCTCTGTGTCCATGGCGCCCCTGTCATCCCATCCATGGCCTGTGCAGCTAACACCCTTGCATGTCTGTGACCTGTACGGTCTGCTGGCATGTCAGTGGTGGCTGTCCATGCAGGGCAGCCACTGTACCCGTCACAATGCTGGGTTGCCTCCTGTCGCTGGTGTGGTGGATGTCTGCCTTGGGTGACACTGTGGCCTCCGCAGTTGTTGTCCCACCTCCATGCTGTGGCTTGTGTGTGTTGCAGAGGATGTGCACCACTGTCTGTGACTTGTTCTCTGGGCAAATGATGGTGGCGTACAGGTCCACAGTGCCTGCGCAGGGTGGCTGGCACTCCTGTGTCATGGAGGATTGCAGGCTGTGTGTACACGGTTTCCATGGGTCCACGCTGGGGGCTTGGTTGCCCTGCTACTGTGTCCCTGTTTTGTTGTGCCCTTGGGTATGGGTGGGTGTTTGTCCATGCACTGTGTGGCATCCGGTGTGGTGCATGCTTCCACGCACCACTGTGGGTGTCTGCGCTGGCTGTTGTGGCCAGTGCTGGGTTGGGGTGTGTCCTTGGGAGGGTGTGCAGGGTGCTGTACCACTGGTGCTGGTATCCGGGGCATGCCCTGTCCCATGTGGGGTACCTTGTGTGCCGATGCATAGTCGGTCTCTCAGCTGTACCTCGGGGGGGGGCTGTGCGTGGTGGCTCTGTGTATGCCATTGTTGCATCGCTGTGTGCTGCCACCCGCTGATGGGTGCTTGTGGTGGGGCTGCCTTGCATGGTTCTGTGCTGCACAGGGTTGCATTGTCACAGTGGGGGTGGTGGCATGCATGTGGTTTCCTGCAGTGGTGGACGCTGCTCCTGGGCAGGGTTTCTGGGGGTCACAGTGCAGGGTGTGCTCTGCACTGGGGGGATGGTGTGGCACGGGGTTGTCAGCCCTCCTTGTGTGCCAGTCACAGCTTGCCAGGAGGTGTGATGGGGCACCATGGCCTGGCTGTGGGTTGGTTGCTTGTCTCCATGAGCCAGTGGTTATTCCAGCCCTCCCCCAGTTGTGCAGTGCATGGGGTGTGGGGGGACGATGTCTGTTCTGCTGTGTGTTCCTCTGCCCATCTGTGGCATGGGTGGTGGGTCCCTACCTCCCTGGTTGTGCAGTTGCATTGTTGCCCTGCTGCTGGGGGGCATCCCTGGTTGCGCTATGGTGCCTCTGGACTGCTCAGCTGAACATCCCTTGTTGTGCTATGGCACATCAAATCTGCTCAGCTTCCCCTCCCTAATTGCGCTATGGCACTGGTGGTGTGATATTCAGTCGTCGGCTGTAGGCGCAGGTTGGCCGGCTCAGTTTTTGGATATCGCACCACTTGCGCTTGCTCCTGCTATTGTGCACTTTTTGGGCGTAGTTTGAATATCTGGGCCTATGACTGTAAAACTTCATGTTATGTTCATTTTGTAAACAAATAGTTTTAAAATCACCACACCACCACAATGAATGTGTTTCTAAAAAGGTTTTTTGTTTTTTTTTTTTGGTTAAAATTATATTCTAAAACAGTGTGCACATGCAGTGCCACAAATGTTTTTTAATGCAAGACTTAAAGTGAATTTCCAGCCTATTGCAAACTCTCTTTGGGCTTTATAACCCAATACTTTATGGAAGCGTTAGCCAATTGCTGCCCAAATTATAAGTTTCAACGGTGTCCTTTTAGCTAGGAAAGGGATTGTAACTGCAGCCAAATCCATAGCAAGCTGATCTCTTCCACTTCATGGTCTGCCAGCCCCACTCCCACCCTCAGATGTTTTGTGATGTTTAATCATGGAAAGCATGGGAATGTACCTCACTCAACATGTACACCTATGTATGACATCACTTTTTTAAACATTGTGGGCCAGATATTCAAAGCTTTGCGCCGGGCAAAAACCGGTTGCGCAGGTGTTGCGCAGGGTTAGCGCGAGTCTGCAATATTCAAAAGGCCAAATAGTGCGGCCAAACTGCAGTAGCGCTGGGCAAACCAGTAATGTATGCAAGAGGTAAAAGAATGGGCGGGGCGCGAAGAGAGACGCGCAAGGGGATATTCAAAGGTCCAGCTCCGCGCTAGGATACATAGCGCAGCCCTTAGCGTGACGCTAGTTACCACCTATAAAAGGTTGGTCTAAACACAGGGCAAAACACAGAGGAGGAGGGAGCAGCACAGGAAGTGGGAATGTGTGCAGTGCCAGTAGCAGTGATCCTGCCATTGATGGCAGCTGTAGTGGAGGAGGAGGAGGAGGAGGAAAGGGAGCAGGCACAACATGGGCCACAATGCAGGCCCAGGAGACGGTATGCTGCAAACAGGCTGTACCAGCCCAGGGTCTCCTTTGAGACCCTGCCTGATGACCACATCGTTGGCCATTACCGGATGAACAGGGGAATGTTGAGGCAGCTCTGTGAACTCCTGCAAGAGCAGCTGCAGCCAAACACCAGACGCAGTCATGCCATGACAGTGGAGGAGAAGGTGACAGCAGCGATGTGCTTCCTTGCCACAGAGACATTCCAACGACCAACGGGGGACACCATGGGGTAACGCAGTCTGCCACCTCACGCATCCTGACCCAGTTCCTAGAGGCCCTCCTGCCACATGCTTGGGAATTCATAGTATTCCCCAGCACAGCAGCAGAGCGCAGAGAAACAATGCAGCAGTTCCATCGAGTTGCGCACCTACCATCTGTACTGGGTGCCATTGACTGCACCCATGTCCCCATCCGTGCACCACCTGGCAATGGCAGTGACGTGTATGTAAACAGGAAGGGGTACCACTCCATCAACTGCCAGGTGGTGTGCGATGCGGCGGGGTGCATCAGCAATGTCTATGCACAGTACCCCGGCAGTGCCCACGACGCCTTCATCTGGCACCAGTCTCAGCTGTGTCAGTCCTTTGAGGAGGGCAGAATACCCAGTGGACAACTAGTCGATGAGTTGTAGCAGACAAGGAAAACACACAACAGCATGGATGGGGGCAGGCATTGCAGGCTAGGGAAGGGGTGTGGGAGGGCCACAGACAGGTGCAGGACAGCAGCTGACAGACCGCAGTACAGCACTAACAAGTATATATGTTTTGACAGGGGACAGTGCCTATCCCCTGCGGCCCTGGCTGCTCACACCAGTACTCCGACCAGCCACAGTGGCCAAAGAGCTGTACAATGAGGCACATGCCAGAACAAGGAACATCATAGAGAGGGTGTTTGACATCCTGAAGATGCGATTCAGATGCTTGGACACATCAGGTGGTGCCCTACAATATACACCTCAGAAGGTATGCCGTATCTTCCTAGCCTGTTGTATGCTGCACAACATGGCAATGAACCGTGGGATACAGGCACCTGAACCTGAGGGACAGTCTGACAGTGAGCCAGAGCCAGTGGCCAGGGGGATAGTGGAGCAACTCGAGAGGAGGGACCCTCGCATGGCATGCAGGGCCATACAGCACTCGGACAACATCATCAGGATACTGCAACAGACCAGAGGGTAAGTACAGACTGCACAACAACCTGAAAGAGTACAAGTGATTAACAATTTAATGTGCACAGACTAACATAACAGTGAAAACCAGAATCACAACAGCAAACAAACCCAGTGTAATACAAATAGTGTGTGCATGTGGTGTGACTCCATGATTGTGCAGCACATATGTGGGGGGGATACACACAAACGGTGTAATCATGGTGGAGAGGTGTGATATGTGTCGTGAGGGTAAGGGGGGGCAACTGTGTCGGTGGGAGTGTGTGTGTGTGTGTGTGTGTGTGTGTGTGTGTGTGTGCACGCGTGCGCACACATCTGCCCATGCATGAAGGGGAAGCACGTAGAGTACAGCAGACAGCCTGTGGGCATCACCAGCGACGACACCCACGCATGCGGTGTGCTCCCATACCATGGGTTAGGGACCCCGGGGTGCTCTGTGCAGAGGACACAGCTGAAGTGGAAGGTGAGGCAGGCACAGTTGGCCTCCTGTGCCCCTGGGGGTTGGTGGAGGCAGATAGGGTGTATGGACAGCCACGGCGCCGCTGGGTTGCAGGTGGAGTGTGTGATGGATCGGAACTGGTAACAGTGGCAGCCCTGTGCCCACGGTGTGCCTGCCTGTGTGCCCCTCTGCCATGTGCACCACAGCCAACAAACCCATGTTGTCAACCAATAGGCACACCCTGCATGACATCACCAATTGCCACCACTGCAGCAGTCAACCCAGAGGAACCACGGTCTATGGCACCCACCAGGTGGCCAAACCTGTCCTCTGCCTGCTGCTCAGCATGTGCAAAGCCCACTGTTATTGCCTCCGTATCTGACCCAGCCTTGTCGCGAGCTCACGCCGGGCATGGCATGCAGGTCCAGACGGGCCTCCTGCTGTGAGGTGACAGCAGCCTGCAGGAGTGGCCGGGCACCATGGCCTTCGTGGACCAGAGGCACAGGACCCACATCAGCAGCTGGCAGTGGTGCCTGTGGCAATGCACCAACTGCTACAGCCGGCTGCTGACTATGAGTGGCAGTGGGCTGTGGCACCATATGGACTGGAACCTCAGCAGTTGTCCGACAATGCACACCCTGCTGTCCTGCAACACCACCCACACCACCCACCACCGTGTGTTCAGCCACACTGCCGACACCTACGGAACCACCCTGAACTGTTCCATGGCCTTCAGCAAGCCCCACCCCTACATCCCCTGGCACAAGAATGGCCAGCTGATGTGAATCTATAGAGACATCACTGTCATCTGCACTGGTGACAGTGACCAGCAGTACCTCTCCCACCCCATCACTCTCATTTGGGGCAACATCCAGGTGCCTACTGTATCCTAACACCCCTGGTGAGGTGTTCCCCCCTCCCCAGGCAGTTGCATGCCCTGTCCCTGGGTATGCCCAACATGCATTGGGCCCATGCGGCCCTGAGATAGACAAAGTCCAGATGTTGTTGGCCGATCGTCATCAAACTCCTCCACAACCTCAGGAACCTGGCTGGACATCTGTGGATCATGCTGTGGTGGTGCAGGCCTGTCCAAGAGTGCTGTGGAGAGAATAGGGACAGGGTCAGTCACCCATCCATGGACACTGTGGCAAACCACCACCACTACCACCACCACCACCACACCATGCAGCCCTCAGGACAGGTACCCACCTCACACAAGCCTGTGACAACATGCACCCACCCACCCCACAGTGACCTTGACCATGCCAGGCATCATTTCTGCAGGATACAGTGCACCCTGTGCAGGACACCAAAAGCAGGACCATGCACCCTTGCCTGCACCACATACAGGGGTTACACATGTGAATACAGACCTGGCCTTGGAAGTGTGAGGAATGTCTCGCAACCACCACTTGGCACACCTGCCACTGCCACCATCCACAATGTTGAGGCCACCACCGCCATGTGTGGCTCCTGCACATGCTGCTGGTGTTCCTGCGGACCACCACCAGTCCTGGTCCTGTCTCTGTGGTGGTGTGCCTCCTCCTCCTTTGCATGCCGCAGGAGGTCATTCCAATGCTTCCGGACTGCCTCAGTTGATCTCCCACGACCACCAACCGCATTCACCGCTGCAGTCTCCTCCTCCCAAGCCTGCCGCACAACAGCATCGGTGGCCCTGTGTGTGCATAACACATGTTCTCTTTCTTTCACCTCATGTGCCAGGATGTTCAGCTCATCTTGGGAGAATTTATGTGCACGGATGCACTCCTGTTGAGCCTGCACACCTATGGGATAATAAAGAGTGAACAGGTGTCAGTGGCTGTGTCGGTGCTGCACTGCATCACACAGTGGACAGCATGATATCATCCCCTCAGTGCTACAGGCCACATGGACATATCAGATTGCTGCATGTGCCTGTACGTTGCACATGCCCACATTGCCACTGTCTGTCCTGTGTCTGGGAGTGGTGTGCACACATGTGCACTGCTGTGGATTGTGTGTGCCATGAACACCCATGACTGTTTTGTGGCATGGGAGCGCACATTGCTGGTACATTGTGTATGCCAGGGTGGGGGCAGAGGCCATCACACCACACATCCAGGAAGACAAGACGGTGCACTGTCATGGTACAGCACCAGTGCACCTGGCTTGCAGACACAAATGTGCATGCATTGGCACATGACACAGTGAACTGCAGGGGGTATGTGCACAATGCAGTGGACGTTTGTGGTCCCACGGTGGTCATACATACCAGGAGTGTAGCCAGATATATCCATTTTGTACACAGTCTCCAACCGTCCCCCCATTACATAATGTACACATCCTATCCAAATGGCACCCCCTTCCAAACAAGTTGTCAGATGATTCCTCTACACTCTAAAGAGATCATACATGCATGACACAGTCCACAGTGGCCAACACTAACCCAAATACCACAGATTGGATTGATAATTGTAACCGAGTGGCGTATGGTTTGTGACAGGCGGTCGACCAAACTGGACACAAATGTGTACACTGAGTATGCCTATCCACACCCTTGATACATACCTGGCTATCGCTGCCCATCCCCCTGTTGCATGTCTCTCTCCATGTTGTTCACGCTGTATTCCCGCTGCAGTTCCACAACACAACACTGGTGGTGCACTGCTTGCCCTTTTATAGCCCGGCCAGGCAATCCTGCCTGTTAGTCATGCAAATGAGCGCATAATGATATGCTAATCACACGTTTTGCCCCATGCATACACAAGTACCCTCATTTGCATACAGCCGTTGAATATGGCTCTGAATAGCCCCGCGCTAGCACAGCAGTGCTATTTGAGGGTCAGCGCCACACTATGTGCAGTACTCATGCTCATGTTACCCTTGTCTGCGGTGTCATAGCGCGGTCTAGCTCTGCGCTAACCAGCTTTAGCGCGGCGCTACACGTGTGCGCGTAATATCAGCCCAGGGTCATGGTAGGGGTCACGCATGCGCATTGCAAACACTTCCTGTTAGTGCGGCGCTACGGCATACGTCAGCGCGGCGCTAGACTTCAGTTGTAGGGTGTGGCAGGGTGTATGCACAGTTGTTGCACTGTTTTCCGCAATTATTTGCCCCCTTCCACAGCACCAATATGTCTGTGAGACGTAGGCAAAGGGCAGTGGTGGGCCATGACAGGCGGTGGGATGAGGTTGAGACGGCCAACCTGGTGAAACTGACAGAGAGGCGCCATCGCCGCCTATTTGGACCTGTGCGGGAAGGTGACTTGCCCCGTACGCAGGTCTGGGCTTCCATTGCCCGTAAACTAAGTGCCATCACAGGTATTCCACGTGATGGTGAAAAGTGCCGGCATTGTTATGTTGACATCAGGTGCAGGCAGCGACCACTGCTCGAACGCTGCAGGGCCATGGTTCGCGAGGGGACTGTGCCTGTGCCAGGTAAGAGATGACTGTAGCACCACTGCTGGCATGGGTGGTGGGGCAGTGTGTTCATGATGTGCTTATGTGCATGGGTGTTGCTGAGCTACACATGTTGCTCATGGAGTCCACGAATCCATGTGTGTACTGTGTGAGACAGGGGTAGAAAGTGTGCACGGACCCCTGTCATGCTTGGCATGGCTTTGGTGGTGCACTGCACCCGTCTGCCACTGCATGTGTTGTGCTGCACCACTGGGGTACAGGGTGGTCTTTAGTGTACCGTGGTGGCTGATATTGTAGTGACGATGCTGTACCCTCTTCTCACTGCAGAGCACCGAGGACAAACCACAGGCAGGAGGGACCTGACACAGGCCGGACATGGGCCATCAACCGACAGGCGCAGGGTGCCTCCAATGGCACAGCGTGCAGCGGAGAGCACTGACGGTGACAGTGGTGTTGTGCGTGAGTACTGTGTGATGTTATGCTTTTCCACTATGAGTCTGGCTTTACAGGGCAGGCAGTTGAGCAAGTGTGTATGTAGGCATACGCACTGTACACATTTGTGTACACTTTGGTGTACTGCATGTCTGTCAACTTTTCCTAGGTACACCAGACATTTTGGGTCACTGTAGGCCACTGGGGTGTGGCCCTGTTTGAAATGCTGTTGTGTAGGAGACAGGGTCAGACTGGGGTACAGAGGGCCCACCTGGAAAGAAGATGCAAGGGCCCACCTGGAAAATCAATAGAGGAGGGCCCAGGTTGATACACTCATATCAATATTCCACTTCAATTTGATACACTAGTTCTGTGTTTGCACGTCACATTTATCAACAGTGTCCCAGATACCCTATTTAATAAGAACACAAGATACTAAATGCAAAAGTTTTCAGAGTTCAGAAGGTAACTACTTACTCAACTGAGGGGGGCCCACCTGGAAATGTACAACCTCATTAGAGAGTAGGGGAATTATCTGACAGACATCATACCCTTTTGGAAGGGGTGTACCATTTGGGGTTGCTGAGTACAGCATTTATAAGGGGGGGGTGTGGCTGTTTGGGATTGTGTGTAGAACATGTGAATGTCTGGCTACACCCCTGTATTACAGTGCTGTGTCGGGTGTCTTGGCCCAGTTTGCTGGGTAATCCAGGCCACATGTGGGATGGCTGTGTGCATTTCCATTGTCCCCCTTTCATCCATTGCCTTGCCTGCTGCTGCGAGGCCTGAGACATGGCTCGCTGTGTGTCTTACGTATTGTTGCGATTGCCACTATGTATACTGATAGCAGCCTTGTACTGCCATGTGCATCATGTTGCTGTTATGCCCACCATTGTGGGGGGGATGATGCGTGCCTCTGCATGGCTGTGGGACATTACTGGGGTTGGCCTGTCGTGCCACCTGTTGCTGCTGCTGAGGTTGGCCTGTCTGCCATAGCAACAGTGTACTCCACCTCTCATGGCATGTGTCATTTACAGTAACATGTATAACATGTCAGTATCTGTGCAGGACATGTTGTGGGTACATTCCAGGGCTATGCAGGCCATGGCATGCAGAGGGATACTGTGTCATGTGGTGCAAGCATTTCCCTGGCAGTGTACTGTCATGGTGGCGTGGACAGAGGTATGTTATAGTGTGTCCCTGTCCGACCTCCGTGGTGGACATGCAGGGGGCTGTGTGAGGGGTCCTTGAGACTGTGGTGCCACACGGCTCTGTGTGGCTGTACATTGCATGTGTGCCTGTTGCGGCATGTGTGTTGGCAGGCATCCTCCAAGCACTCAATGGTGGGAAGTTTGATGTCTGGTGGGGGGTTGGCCAATGGCCATTGAACTGCTTACTCAATGTCTGACACCTAACAAAGGCAATGTTGTACCTTTCTGTGTTTCATTCATTGTGGTGTACACTAGGGGGGTTGTTCACTGTGACTGTCTGTGTATACCATGGCCATTACAACTGTACAGGTTGTGGCCTTGTATGTGGGTGTCTGGGCTTTCATGAATTGTATCTTGCAGGCCACTGGTGGAAACTGACACAGTCATGGTGTACATTGGTATGTTTTCATGCTACACTCCGGGGTGGGGTAGCTCACCCTAACAGTGGGGAGGGGGTGTCAGTGTGTCCACATGGTGTGCAGTTGTGGCCTCCCTGGCTACACCCCTGCCTGTGGGCTCATGCTCTGATGTGGGGGCCATTGTCCCTAAGAGGGTGCTGTCCCTCTGTCCCTGTAGTGCACAGTGTTTGTGCACATGTTATGCTGAGTGTGCTGCAGGAGTTGTTCTGTGGTAGCATGGTGTGCTGGTTGTCAGCCCTATGGCAGATGCTGCTCCCACAGGTGTGTGTGTGCCTCGCCATGCCTTGACCACCAGGGTGACACTGTCCTGTGCATGCCTTTGGCCTACCGCTGCAGTGCCACTGGTGGACGTGCCCAGTGTCTGTGTTTCACATGTGTGTGTCTTCTTGCATGGGTGGTGTCACGGCACTGTGCCATTCTCTACACCACTGTGGGCCCTCACCCTTCTGTTGCAGCAAGTGGTGTGGCTGGGCATTGGCACTTCCCCTGGTTGTGTACTGCTTGGTTACCTGTCCTGCAGTCCCTACTGTTCTGATGCCAGTGTCATTGTTCTCTGTGGTCATTGTCGAGTCTCTATCTGTGTCACTTGCCACTGTTGCACACTTATGTCAGTCACCCACCCACCTGTTCAGGGTTTCCTGTCATCATTTGTACAGCTGCTGTGTTATGGCATCATGGGTGGCAGTTTGGCTGGGTGTCTGCAGTTCTTGTGGAGGGCAGCAGTGAGGGTGGGCCACTGTTGGGAGTGTACATGACAGGCATGTGTGGTTACACACGTGGTTGGGGCTGTGGCAATTTCTCCAGTTGGCATCATCTGTATTTTGTATCATAGCTGTGTGACCGTGGGCAGCATGTCCCACCATGTGTCATCCCATGTGCATATCAGTCAGTGTCCATTTGTCATTCACATCTCTGGAGGTGGCTGTCTGTTTGCACTGTTACAGTCTGCACGCCACTGTGCTGGCTGGCCTCCACGTTGTTGGGTTTCTCAGCATACTTCCATGCATATCGATGTACACTGGGGTGTTGCATGCTGCCTGTTACGTACTGCCTTGTCCTGCAGGCACATGTTAGTGTGTTTGTGTTACATACTAGCACATGGGCATGGTTGTTGGGGCATGCTGTCCACCGTGTGGTGGTACATGGCGCCTGTCATTGCCATGTCATGCCTGATGTGGTCCCCTTTCTCCTGTAGGTCCACGCCGGTCATCACTGTGGGCCAGCCGTCCAGAGGGAGGGTGAGGGAATGGAGGAGCTGTTGAGGAGGATGGTGCGCCAGCAGCGCACACTGATTGAACAGCAGGCTGTCCTGATCTCAGAGACAGGCGTGTTGCAGCTATTTTGGAGGCACGCCTGCCAGCACCTGCCCGCACTCTAACCCCTGCATTCTGTTTACATTAGCCTGCTTCCTGTCCCTGGCACAGTGTCCCTAGCCCTGTTTCTGCCATCCTGTTCCCCTCCATTGCTTTGTATTTCCACATCCCTCTCACAACCACATTCTTACCCCATTGTTCTGTTGCTTTATTTACCATTTGCCTGTTTGCACTGTTACTGTTGTTTTCCCCATTGTTTTCAATCCCTTTGTTACGCCTGCCCTTTCCCCTTTCATTAGGTTTTTCTTGCACCCCATTTTTACGAAAAGTGTTCTGCTATGTTTTGATTTTTTTTCTGTATATATATTCATGTTGCCTTTGTGCCTTGGATTTTCACGTTTTGCATTATACTTTTTTATGCTTGACATTCCTGTGTCCTATGTCTTTTTGGGGTGGACTTGGGATTTGACAGTGTTCTGCGGTGTTCTGATTTCACTTGTGGTTCTAGGTTATTCCATTCCTTTCACTAGTATTGCAGTTGTGTCTGGCTGGGCTGTTCTGCTTTCCTGTGTTCCTGGACAGCTGCTTACACCTCTGACACTTTTGTTTTTGTGGGTGTTTGCAATGCCTCTGTCTGATTGCTATATTCAGTGCTGTCTTTTCTGCTATACTCAGTGCTGTCTTAATCCTGGGCAACGTTTGCCCTGCACTCCTGGGCCTGTTTGCCCGGCTTCCTTCGCTTGCTATATTCAGCTGGTTTTGCACCGGGCTATTCATTTTGAATATAGCTATGTTTTTGGTCTGGGCACAGTTTGCCTGCCGGGCAGTGCAAATTTAGCCCCGAGGCAAAGTTTTGAATATCTGGCCCTGTGTGCTTTAATAAAATACAACACATAAATAAGCCAAGTAAATACTTCATATTTCTTTATATTTGATTTACGTAACAGTACAGTAACTTTTGCTTGTTTAACAATCTCCCTGTCATACGCATGACATCTGATGTCACACACATGAATAATATTTACATGTACGCCTGTGTATGACATCACTTTTTTAAATGATGTGTGCTTTAATAAAGTACAACACAGAAATAAGCCCAGTGAATCATTTTTATTTCTTTATATTTGAGCTAGGTAACAGTACAGTAACTTTTGACTGCAAAAAAATGAGTATTCAATGTGGACGAAATGTTACATTAAAAGAAAAGATCTACAAACAATAATAATCAAATAAGCTACTGATAAATAATATGCTAGGTAACAGCTTTTAGGTGTATAATGCAGAAGCACAGGAACAACCATAATAGACGAGAAGGAAACTGTTCATGGACATGTCACACACGTAACACAGAACTGACAGGTGGACTACAGCATCAGATATCTGAAGAACAGAAAATGGCCTTATCTCTATTCTAACCCATAATCGACATTTAACGTGAGTATTACAAATCTGTATTTGGAAACTGTGATTTGTTTCACTTTTTTTATGTCAAAGTCCCACTAGTGGCTCAGGTTTATCAGAGAATCATCCATCCATCCATCCATCCATCCATCCATCTCTCCATCTCTCTGTCTGTCTGTCTATCATTCTCATGATATATTTATTACATATGCACTGTAAATGTTTTATATATCTGCTGATATATATTGAACAGTTAATATATACACTTTTGTTTTGTTGACACATATCTAAAATATTATGTAAATATATTTTTTGTAAAATTGTCTTAAAATATCCAGACAAAAATATTAAATAATAATGATGACACTTATTCTTATCTGTACATTTTAAATTAATATTTTTGGCAACCATTTAGGCATCTATTCTGGAATTATCATTTAATAATGCACATTTAACTCAGTTATACAGTTCAGACATTTATACTTACACATAGGACTTTCCTGTTAGCGTTATGCTTAATAAAGGGTCAAATTGGTATCCATACCACCCCTTTGTGTTTCCTCTTTAGGTAGGGGTGAGATCTTACAGTACATGTACTTGGTTTACACGCTGTACCTTTCCATCTAGCCTGAAATCTTATGTTGTAAATTTTAGATTATTTTACAAATAGAAATGTCCATGATTTTGGTTGATAAACTGTGCTTCCAAAATATGCAAATTAGTTATGCAAATGTATACACAGTAACAAGGTAACCACTTACAAAAATGTATTAACATATACGAAGCACACATATTCTAAAAATATTCTATGCATAATGTATCTTACATGAAAACAAGGTACATATTTTACTAGAACAGGATATGTACAAATAATGCATTCTCTCTCTCGCTCTCTCGCTCGCTCTCTCTCTCTCTATATGTATATATATATATATATATATGTATATATATTCACAAAAGCCTTAGACTACATATATTCTAAAGATATATGTAAAATACATGCTAATGTTATTTATTAGCTACAAAATAAATCAATTCACTAAATAGAGTAGTTGACATTTATTATCAGTATACAGTAGGGATAAGTAACACACATATTCCAGATATTTTCCAAATGTATTTCAGGCCAAACTTATTTTAACTATATATGAAATGAATCTCAGAATACATCTCCCTAATATATTGAAAATACAATATCTGTTTGTTAACATAGACTTATTGTAGAAATGACAATGTAAAATTATGCTTTCATATATTATGGTAGCACGGTAGTGCTACCATAGCTAGAGTTGAGGAGCCATTTACGTTAAACCCAAAATTTTGCACCTTAATAACTTTGCAACCATTTGACAGATTTGCCTGAAATTTGGAATACACAATCAAGACTCATATGCCTTGGGATCGGCCAAGTTTTGTACTGGTTGGATACACGGCTGTGGAGTTATTAAGCATGATCTGCGTGTGCGTTTACGCTTTTCCTGGAATTCTATGGTCACGCCTACAAGTCGCAAGGTATGCACGACTGGCCCAAAATCTTCAGGGAACATGCAGCTGGGGTCACTGATATGCCTTTCAAAGATTTTGTGAAAAAATATTAAACGGTTCAAAAGTTATTCAAAAAACAATTTCCCATTATTAGTCAATGGGAAAAGTTAACAAAAGTTCGACAGTGTTGCAAATGCATTTTTACTTTCGAAAATGGCCCTCTTACTTTCGCAAATCCGCCATCTTGTTTTCAGTTAGTGATCAGAAAAATGCTTGCCATTTAAATTTGGGACCCTCTAGCAACCTAATTATTTTTGTATTCACCTAGTCGGAGCCTGAGGATGCTAGCCATGTCTTTATTTTGGGGTAAAACACCCCAGAAATATGTTTTTCAAATTTCTGGAAAAAGAACTTTCGCAAAGTACTTTCATGCTCACGAAAGTGTCACACATTTTTGCGAAAGCTTTCACAAATTGTGACAGTACTTTTCTAGGCTGTGTGAAAATGACAGCAATTCTTTGGCACCCAGCTGCAAAAGAACGGTTGGGAGTTTCAGGCTGAAATTTGGAGGGAAAGCAGCCGACATCTCACAGATGTGCCTTTCAGTATTGTGTTGAAAAAATATTACATGGCGGCAAAGTTACAGCACTCCAAAGTTGACAGTTTTTCCCATAGGATAACATTACGGTGCCCGACGCATTACAGGAATCCTTTGGCACCCTGCTGCAAAATAACAGTTTGGTCTTTTTTCCTTAAATTTGGAGGGAAGACAACCAACAGCCCACAGATGTGCCTTACAGTAGTTTGGTGAAAAAATATTACAGGGAGGCAAAGTTATGGCACTCTGAACTTCTCTTTTTTTCCCATAGGATAACATTATGGCATTCACTGCGCCTTTCAGGGCCCATATCTCGGAAACAGTGCGAGATACGGACTTTTTGTCGGAAAAATGCTTAGCCCCCTCACAGGGGCTAAGCAAAAAACTAGCCAGGGCAGTCATAAATCATATGACTTTTAAATTTTTTTTCTATGTTCTACGGTTCCTGAGATATAACCTATTTAGTATTCCAAGTCCTCATTTTCTGCTCCGATACCCATTATTATGCATACATTCTTTGTACTCACTGTCTTTCTCTATTTCATTTGCGCTTGCGTTTCTGTTATTTTTAGCCATTTGTGTCTACAGTACTGGTTCTCTTTCTGTTTCACTTTGCGTCACCATGTCCATTGACATTTCCATTTACAGGCACCATGTTACTATGTGACAACACATCACGTGGCAGACCGTTCCCATCTACGCCACCATGTGAGTTACCCTTTCTGTTCTCATTCACGCTTGCGTTACCATGTGCACCACTGTTAGCACTTCTGTTTGCGTTGCTGTTCCTGTTACTATGCCACAAGACACCATGTGGTGGGAGCGCGGGGCCCTCCCCAGCCACTGCATTACATTCACTATTTCTTGTTATCATTCTCAAAAGAAGGAAATTAGGGCAAAAATCCATTTAATGCATTAGTTAGGGTTGTTCCACAGTGACAAAAGTGAGGAAATTTGGTGTTAGGGTTGAAAACCCCCTTGGACCCCAGCCCACCCCCAACCGGCATTGGGGTGCGCATTGGGGTCGTCAGTCCTAACTCTCACCCCATTCTCCTATACTTCTGCTGCTTTACACATGCGATGGGGTGAGAGTTAGGGCTGGCGACAATATGCGCAATGCGGAAAAATGGCTGAGGTAGGGTTTTTCAACCTCTCCCTCACCCTGTCATAATGGTACAACTTAAATGTCTAAACAAATTTGCCTCTGTCTCTATTCATATATATATAAAACACTGTTTCATTTGAGAGTCCATAAAAACATTAGGAAATAAAAAAAGGAAAACTCAGTTTTGTGATAGCATAACAAGGGGAAAGGGGAAATTGTTTAAACAGGAAAGGCACTCTATGCCGGAGCTTGTTTCCAGGTGTGATCTCGGAGCACAAGGAAGTTAAGTGACTTGCTCAGGGTCACATAGTATGCAGGGGAGGAGGCTTTGGGATTCAAGCCGGGTCTCCAGCGCAGTGCCCTAAACTACCGTGCATTACTGCCTCCTAAAACAAAAACAAAAATGTATTATAGGGGTGCAAAAGCTTCCCTATAGTTAAGGTTGAGTAACCTGTTCAGTGTTAAACTGAATTGCAGATTTATATCGTTGGCTCTTTTTGACATAATGAGCTGAACTTGTGTATGTGTTGTCTAAGAGGTAAGCTCTTGATCTGTGGAAATTTTTATGATGACAGTTTGTGCTGTTTCGGATATCCACATATGTCATTTTTTGTAAATGTTTAACTTTTGTCCTGTACTTAACATGTTTTTTTTTGCTCTCCCCTACAGCCTACATGGAATAGAATGTTTTCCCCAAACTTGCAGGGGACTTGTGTCATGTCCTAATGTAATGCCTTTGACAGGTCTGGTGAGAAAATATTAAAGGGTTTCTGAGTTATAAGGCTTTACAATCTTGTGTTTTCCAACCTGCCCATGCGCATTAGGGTTTTTCAGATAAGGCTCTGTGATGAAAGTAAAAATTTGATGGCACAAATACTCATTTTTGCTTTTGCACCTCTTGATTGGCAGGGCATCAGACATTTTTTGTGATGTGCCAACTGCCATCTTGTTATTTTTTTCCACAAACTAACAAGAGTGGAAAATAGGTAAATATGCTGTCATATAAAAAAAAGCACCAGAACTTAGCTAAAGGGGCTCCGCTTGACTACATTCTGTTGTTTGTTTTTTAAAATACCTCCCACCAATACTTTTTGCCCAGAAAGGGAGCAAGCAGACAGTTCAAGTTTATTTCAAGCTTTCTACAGAGTGGCCACATGGCTTCCAGTGACGAGTCACATCTCACCTCTCATTAGTCCCCCATGCTGGGCTCTTTGTCTTTATTTAAAATAAATAAATTTGTCACATATGTGGCAAGCCAGCTACAGGGGAGCTCATCTCCCCAATCCCAGTACACCCCGCACAACTCATGCCCCTTGTCGCAGAATACTGAGAGGGGAGCTACAGAAAAAGAGAGAGATCTCATTTTGAGTGCCTTTCCTTGCTCTCTAAGTGACTTCTCTCTTGTCCCATAGCCCTGCTGTGTGGAGTTTCACACACTTTTTTCCTTTAGGTTTTAGAAGAGAAAAAAATAACAATTATTTTATTTTTTTAATACATTATATGGTGTTGCGTGATGGGATTCTCTGTCCTTGCTCAATATACTGTAGTTACGTTTTTGATAACAGTTTTTTTATAACCCCCTTTTTTTTATAATGGTGAACAGTATTTAAAAAATCCACCTGCACAAACAGCTCACTGGCCATAAGCATAAAATCGGGACTAAATTAGCTGTGGCTTACAGACGGCTTGCACTACTACATTAGGAGGTGCATTAAGCTCTTTCAATCACACTGCTTCCCAAATATTTTTTTTATTTTTATATATTTTTAATGTTTTATTGTCAATTTTACTGTCCTCTTTTGTTTTTGTAAAGTAGAATCCCTCTCTGTCACACACACACAAACACACACACACACACACACTAGCATTCAGCTGTGCCCTCTTCAACCCCCAACATCACTGGTGCCAACTCATGACCTTCATTTTAGTCCATTAATTTAAGTTTATTTTTACCAGCTATTTCTGTTCCAGGATGCAGTGTAATGCACTATTTATTTCAGAGTTACTGCATTTGGGATTGCATTACATCCATCTCTGCATGTTTCCATTTAGTGTCATTTTCTCTTTTTTTTTTCATTTTGTATACTGTGGTAAGAGTATACATAAGTGATGACATGCCTTCCCATTATAGCCAACATCTCTGGATTGCCTGAAGCATCATTTTATACAGTAGTTTAGAAAGAAAACTTTGTGGTGTGACCTTTTCTAAAACTCAATCACAGAGTTACCTTCTAGATCAAGTGAAATGGGACATAGATTAGGTCCACTAACTAGAACCAGTGTGTCGTATATGGTACTGAATAAGTGCAATGTGAAGAAGAAAGGTGGTGCACTTTTTTTTAAACTGAAATGTTAACACAGTGCACATGGCAGTAAAATGGTAGCATACAGTATGTGGAGTTCGTTTCACAGCTGAGCGTGCCGAGTTACAACTACTGTCACATATAAAAAAATTGTATTGTGAATATCTGACTGGAATATTTCAATTTTCAGTGATGGTGCAAATATTGCTGGTGCCAGGTGATTTTCATACAGTCAGATGACACATGCATCTGGAGTCCCAACCCCACCAGCCCTCTTCCTTCATCTGTGTCGGCACTATTAAATGTAATCAAGGGTGAACTTTACAAAATGTATGAATGTATTCAGTGAGACCAGGATTTGTGTATGTGTGTGTGTGTGTGTGTGTGTGTGTGTGTGTGGGAGGGGGGGCAATAAATAAAACATGTACCTGCTGGGATAAATCACTTCTGTAATTCTCCAGGAACAAGAGCTGCAATAGACAGACACACAAACTTTTATATTTTATCCTCATTTGATGTGTGTGTGTGTGTGTGTGTGTGTGTGTGTGTGTGTGTGTGTGTGTGTGTGTGTAGTTTATACTGTTTCCCTTGTCATCATGCTTGACACTATCACATTCATATTTTAAAAGTCTTCGAAAATATGGCATATGTTTCTTTTTTTTCTGCTTGAACTCACTTCATAATCTATGGCTTTCCTTATGTGGAAGAGATTACAACTTGTCTATTACACTTGGAAGGATAGCAAAAAACAAACCTTTCTGGGCTAGATTTTAAATTTAAGAGTATCAGATGGATCATAGCATGAAACTAACAAACACAGCTGGGGGTGGTAGTATGTGAATAGGCAATATACTGAGAAAACACAATCTCTGCAAAGTCAATATATAATGCTGCTCCAGCTGCCACTAATGGTGTAACAGCTTTTTGGACTACGCAGGCCCAACATGTCATATTTCATGTTTCTGACAAATGGAAAATGTTGATTGTCAGTCTTTCAGACTGACACTAAAGCTTTATTCACTGGAGGGGGGTCAGTATGGGAGGATGCAAGACAGATGTACACTTGACATATTATCTACCACACAAATTCTCAACAGTACTACCAGTCACTGTGTATAAAATAAGAAAGCCACACTCAGGAGTCCAAAATTGGCATTCTGCATACTTTTTATTTGCAAAACATCTGCCCAAAAAATGGTGGTGCCCTCGACACAAAAGCTCCAATGTTTTGCCCTTGTGCACTTTGATGAGAAGCTAAAGTGCTATAGAATATGTGACCCTTACACAGTGTAAATAATTAAGGACACCAGGTGTAATATATTAAAAAGCCAAGATGGCAAAACACACACACAATTAAGCACATTTAAAACACAAACAATAGTACAAATCATACACACAGCTGCTGTAGATATGACCCACTAACAAATATAGATCATTCTTAATGTTCCTCAGTACTGCTTATGAGAGTTAATACTTATACAAAATACAGTTTTCCATTATCAAACCTATATTTAAAGGCAATTGCCACTAATGTACAGTACATGATCTGCAATTTCCATAAATAAAGGCCATATTAGAAAATAAATAAAATGACAATCAGATAGCCTTGGATGCAAATAAACAAAGCATGTAAGCAGATCCAGTTTTTAAACTGGATCATAGAAATCCTTGCTGCAATGTTAACAGTGTGGCCTTTATACAATTGGCAAACCACCTGATTAATTGGCACTGTAAAAGCATACGGGTAATAAAATAATATCTAAATAAATGCAGTTTCAAATACATCACTCATTGGAACGACCCATATAAAAGACGATCACCAGAAAATATGCATGCTATACAAAATCCATAGCAGAGTGGGGGTACATTGTAATGAGAGTCATAAGACATAAGTCTTTGGGCCCTTTTTATAGCACCAAATGCTCCCAAACTATGTGTACAGCTGTAGTATGCAGGTGCAGAGACAGAGGTTGCTAGCCCCAGCTAATAACAAAGTCCAAAATAGCTCTGCACTCCAAAAGATCCTCAAGAAAGGGAAGAGGGAGTAAGACCATACCCTGGTCAAAGTGCTGTGGGAGTGAGTTTGGAGGTTTGGAGCATTTGAGCTACACCAGAGAAGGATGACTTTTGAAAACATTAATTTGTACCAATAAATATTTTGGATTTAAACCGGTTGCTTGTCTTTTTATCAAGGATCTTTTGGAGTGCAGAGCTATTTTTGACCTTTCTAAAACATGCCTGCATGAAAGGTTGAGGTCCGTTTGTAATGTGGATCTTTGTACATGTTTTTGTGTAATTTATGTGTGGCCATCCAGAATGATTATATTTGCAATATTTGTCTTATGACTCATATTTTTCAGTGTTACAACATTGTTTTCTTGTGGTCATACAGTAATATGTAACATATTTTTGGCATCACTACATAAATTACCTTATAAATAAAGGTTTTTAGATGCCTCCTGTGTGTTCTACAATGTGACTCCACTCTGTTATGGATTTTGTATAGCATGCATATTTTCTGGTGATCGTCTTTGAAATTGAAAGTGACAGATCAATTGCTGTACTGTTAATGTGCTCATGAAACATGCTGTAACCCTCTTAAAATATGACAGCTCACCATTATTATGCACATCAGTCTGATACGTGGTGTAGTAGAGACACGAGCGACTGTCAGTGTGATCATGTGAGGTGCGGTAATGGAGGACTGGGCAGAATAAGAGCAGAGTGCTGCCTCTGTATGTATCACAGTTATTTTATTTTATTTTTTTCCATTATGTAAGCCATGTCTGACTGCATTAGGGTGTCTATATTTTTGCAGGTTGAGTAAAGGGTATCAGAGATGGTATCAGGGAGGTGGGGCTCAAACCTACAAAACTGGTCTTAGTTAATAGTGATGCCTGTCCACCTTCATATCAGATTGTGTTAGAGTGTCTGTTTATTGCAGGTTGTGTCATCCATCATAGTTGTGCAGTTTCAGTCTTGTGTTAACCCTTACCAAATGTGACACAATGGCAACACCATGGCACCACAATAGCAATGCAGCGGTGAACTACAAAATGTGCAATGGTACTACCCAGTGGTACCATGGTTGTACTATGCTAGTTTAAATTTTGATTATGTTTGTTGATATGGTAGGACAGTGGTACAATGGTATCACAATGGAATTGAAACAAACCAATGTGATACCATGAAAACCTTAATGGTAGTACAGTGGTAATCACAGTGGTATTGCAATGGGAAATGAATGGTATTACAGTGGTATTCCGAATAACTTTTTGTAAGGGAACTATTATGATGATGACAGCTGCAGTGGATTCTGTGATTTCTAGGGGAAAAAATGTATATTTAACTAAATAATAGCAGACCAAAATCTCGTACTGTTTACTTTTCCTGGCACATCTCCACTTTGCAGTTGGAGGAAGATTATACACGTGCATGGACTCAAAGAAGTTGGTAACATTACTGCATGTAAAAAAATAGAGAAAAGAAATGTATTCAGGAACAGAACCATCGATTCCAGTGCAACTGATAGTAGTGATCAGTGAACAAAGTATGATTACTAGAGGCATCTTATTAGGTACCATTGTAAATAAAAACACTACTTGATGAGGGACACTGTGGAGCCCGAGCAAGATGGCACTTTTTTGATTGACTTGCTCAGCTTACATTGGCAAACTTTATATAAGTGAACATTTTAAGCAAATATATATTTATAAAAGAGATAAAGAACTGTAGCGGAAAGATTCCTGATTAATATGGGAAACCCACATAAGGATCAACATTCCAGAGTGGGAGCAAAATGCAAAAATGCTCCATTGGCTCTGGCAACTCCCTCTACATAAAGCAGGCCTGAGAGGAACATAGGGAAAGCGGCCGATGAAACTCTCCAAACTATCGGGTCAAAGTTTTCCAAGCTGATCAAAGCTGTGACGGTGCTGTCTGATAAATTTGATGGCCTAGCTACTAGGGTCACTACATTGAAAGCAACAATGGAAGGAGCACAGACAATGGCTTTAGATGCATCCAAAAGAGCGGACTCCACCGTGGGAGCGGTGTGATCCATGATAAAAGAGAGTGGGCACTGGAAAGCCCATATTGAAATCTTGGAAAATCAAATCAGAGCCCCTAATATTAGAATTTTAGGCATACTGGAGGGAAGTGAATGAGACAGCCTTCTGTTATTTCTACATGACTGGTTCGGTCAGCAGATGGGAGGGTGAAGTGCCTCCATAAGTTCTGCTGTTCCAATGGGCCTACAGAGTTACACCACATGGGTGATCGGAATATCAAGATCTACTCAGAACCATCATCTTGGTTACAGACAGAGCTGCCACCAGGGACTACTTCTTGGCGCTTGCCAGACATAAAGGGCCCCTCCTTCAGGACGGACAATGAGTCAGCATCTATCTGGACATCAGCTACACCAAACACCAGAAGCGGAGAAGATTTGATGTAGTTAGAGCGATGCTGCAGGAGGCCTCCATCCTGCATGGTATGATCTTCCCAGCACGACTTTGGATCGCCCATCGAGGGAAGGTTTACTTTTTCTCTGACCCGGCTAAAGCACTGAAGTGGGGCCAAAAGAATGCTATTCCACCTGTTCACCAGACTGGCTCAGATCACCAGTCTTCGAAGGATGAAGAATCCTGAACCCTTAACAGTTTGCTATAACGAGTGGTGAGTGAAACCACACCAGGTACTTTTGGCATTTTACTGACAATGCCATTAAGGTATACTGTTCTATGTGGACAGTAATTCTACATGAAAGGCTCACCGCCTCATGTTTGGGGATAAAGTTGTGTTCAGGACAGTATTAGTTCTAATTGTTTATCTGGTTGAACTCTGGATTGTTCCTTTCAATATTTGAGACTGTAATTCTTCCAGAATGATGGATAAATTACCTGAAGTTTTGTTTATTTTTTTTTTGTTTTCCTTTTAGCTCTCTCTTTTGACATGTTACTAAAGTTTGTTAACTAAGCGCTATAAAATTTACACTTAAGTTGATCAAAAATGGTATGAACATAATCTGTGCTTCTACTTGCAATTGCATGGTATCCAGTACCATAATATATGGTGAAGGACTTTGGAGTTCAGTTTTAAATTTTATCATAAGATAATTATCATGCATCTCATGGGCTTCATTACAGCAATTGTAATCTACTGTTCTTGTTTTTATGAGAAAATAATTATTATTCTTTTCTCTAATGATTTCCTCCAGATGATGCATCTGTAAAACACACGAGATGGTCTATAATGTTGTTATTAAGAGAAGTGGCACCCTCTATGGATATAAAATATGTATATCTGTAATATACATGCTTGGTAAGAAACTGTATGCTTGTTTTATTATAAAATAAAACAAAGTTAAAAAAAACCCACTACTCGGCACAGGAACACTAATATAAGAACCAGAAAAAGCTGCTGACATTTATGTCACCTTTCAACTTGTGTTAGTCACAGCTCTGCCACTAACCACAAATGCCAAAGCACAATCCATCACGACAGTATGCCTAAATAACAGGTCAATATCAATGAAAAATAATACAAGTGGTCTATTTCCTCATACTGATGCCAAGTGATGTGTTATGATGTACAGACTGTAAAACTGCACTACCGCAATTCTCCATCTAACCGCTCCCCCAAACACAAACCTCACCGCTCATTTGCATTTTATCAATCTAGAAGACACTCTGCTCACATGTAATACTAAACACTTTGTAGTCTACTAGAAAAAGAAATAGCTGTTAACTGGCAACTGGGCTGACAACAGAAGCAAAACAGAGGTCCCTGACATAAGCTGAAACAAGTGATAATTAAGTGATGATTGCACCCAACACCTTTCCTTATCTGCCCTCCCCCTAGAAAAAAGAAAGCTCATATATACATGGCAGGTGCTCATTTACAGGTTCACTCCTGCATTTAAAGATCAGTTTCAGATGTCTTAGTTAATGTGTTTTTGTTTTTAATTTGTTTGCAGTTAGTGTAATAAAAATCGCCTACTGACTTCAAAGAAATGTGCCGCCTGTGTTTTATTTCATTATTGTTATTATTTATTTCAATATTCATTTTAATGAGCCAAATGTAAGCGTGGACAAAAGAGAGCCCCTCCCCCTTCTTGTTTTCATTTTCTCTGAGTCAGCTCTATTTCAGTTTGCTCATGACGTCAAATAAGGAATTACACATTTTGTGAAGGGTCATGCTCATCTCGAGACTGCACTGCATGTAATGGACGAGATTGCTTGGCACTTGACTTCCCGATTATAGTTAATTTGCTTAGCCTTAGTGTGTTAATGAAACATATTGGCTGATTGTTAAACAAAATAGAAAAAAAATCTTATTTAAAGAAGCACATTACAGACTGAGGCTGTAGTTCACTCTGTCAGTATTGTCTGTTATGATTAGCTGTTAATACTATATGTTAACAGCTGGTCTTTCTCTACATATATTTTTGGTTTATTTCAATTGTTGATCATTTACAATCATCTGTGGGTTAATTATGTTGGTGATAACCTGTTTGGGTCACTTGTTAGTGCAACTATCTTAATTTAATCTTGACATTTACTAGGTAGTGATAGATGGTACCATCTGGTGTGTCCAATTTGTTTTACTTGTTACAAATATAACGGCGAAAATAACATATGGGTGACCATACATCAGGCCTGCACAGTTACTGGTTGCTTTGTTAAGTTGCTGTTACTGTTAGATAAAATGAAAATTTAATCTGGCATAGCAATGAATAAAAAAAAATATTGTTTCTCCACAAGGGGAGAGAGGAAAACACCCTTTTTCATTCATGCATCCCCCAGCCCCCAACATTTATATAACAATGTTTCCAGGACGTTGTAATAATGCTCATTGTGGGATGATTGGGTGGTTGATGGCATTGTTGGTCAGCCAGTTGCCCCATGCCCCCAGTTGCAGCTGCAGGTTCTAAGGCCAGCCAGAATCTCCCACACCCCTAACTCCAGGGGAATAACATTTTTTTACAGGAGTCAGGGGCAGAAAACACACAACCAGACCTTGTACTCCCAGAGCAAAATAAAGATTGTGTCAAATTATATATGGATGGAAGCATAGGGTCCAGAGGACCCTGTGCTCACCCTGTGCTCCCACAGGAAAATAAGGATACCTAAAACTTATTTATGGATGGGAACACTCACACAATAAAATAAAGAAACAGAAAAATGATAGATTGATGGGATTGCAGGGTCCCACAGCAAAATAAGGATACCAAAATAACGATGAATGGATGGGACCGGACCCTATGCTTCCACACCAATCTAAGTAAACCATTACACTATTTAAAAAAGTAAGGAAATAAATTGCAAAAAACATTGTTAATGCACTAAATATGGTCAAAGTGACAAAAGTTAGGAAATGTGGCATTAGAGTTTACAAGCCTAACACCCCACCCCTAACCAAGCAGCACAGCAAGTGTGGGTTTGGTGTTCTCAAGACTAACAATCACCCATTCTCATAACGTCTGCACATGTGAAATTATTTACAGATGGAATGGGGTGAGTGTTAGACTTGAGAACCCCAAGGCACACCCCACACCTGCTGTGCTGCCTGGTTTGGGCGGGGTTAGGGTTGGAAACCCTTATATCATATTTCCCAACTTTTGTCTCTTTGACCCTAACTAGCGCATTAACAAAGTTTTTTGCAATTTATATTTAATATATCTTTGCCAAGTATAAGAAATATCTTGTTGAATTCTGCTAGTATCTAAAAACATCTGGAAAAACATACATACTGTATATCTGAAATATGTTTGAGATATATTTAGACATAGTCAGATATAGTTTACATATTAACAAAATATAGTAATTTTCTATATTGGTAGTCCCGGTCCATCTGCCTGCTTTACCACTCAACAGACTTCAGGTGCCTTCTCTGATTTTTTTTCCTCTAAAAATAAGGCAGCCTTTTCCCACAGAGCAGCTGATCATTCTTTTTCACCTCACTCAAGAGGATGCTGGTCTCCTCCACAGTGAGAAGGGTGCAGTCAAACCCTTCCTCACGTTACTGTAAAACACTGGAAGCAGCCATCTCCAAGAAACTGAACTTCATTCTTTTAGTAAACATGTGGTGTTCCATCACCTGTGTCACTATTTCTCTCCCTTTTTTCTTAATCTCAGATTTTTTTAAGTGAAACTAAACTGCAAGCACATCTGCCAAGACCCTAGAATCTGAACCCACAATTTAGCTTGTAGTCTATGATGTACATAGACCACCCTTTTGAAACCACTGAATGCTATTTCAGCATTATCAAGAGATATCACTGAAAACCCCACATGCACTAACATACTAACATACTAAAATGCCAGCAGAATAGGCCTAACGGTCTTTCAAGTCTGCTAGATTGGTCAGCCCCCACCCTGGGTGCTGACCTTGCTGCCCCCCTCACCTTCTCTGACTTCTCCCTTCCCAGTTCCGGATATTCTTGCTGCATTGGATTTTGCTTCCAGAACCCTTCCCCTGTACCTGTCCCTTCCCCTCTTGAACCCCTCCACTGACTCTGCCTCCACCAGCCCCCTAGGCAGTGCATTCCATGGCTTCACCACCCTCTCAGTGAAGTAGCACCTCCTCCTTTCTTCCCTGAATCTTCCCCTCTCCAGCTTCCACCCATGCCCTCTAGTGGCCCCTCCTCCTCCTTTGAAGCACCCTGACTGTTCCTCCCCTATTTATCCTCTTCATGTACTTGAAGACCTCTATCATGTCCCCCCGGTCCCTTCTCTCTTCCAATGTGTACATATTTAGCTCTTGAGCCTCTCCTCATAGGTCCTGTCCCCAAGCCCCAAATCATTTTGTTGCCCTCATCTGGACCCTCTCAGGAGTTTAATGTCCCTCTTTAAGTGTGGCCTCCAAACTGCACACAGTACTCAAGGTGTGGCCTCACCAAGCAGTTATACAGAGGGAGCATCACTTCCTCCTTCTGGAGGTGATCCCCAGCGATGCATCCCAGCATCCTGTTGGCCTTGGCTGCTGCCCTCCTACAAGTCTCTGAGTTGTTCATTTTGACATCCACCACCACCCCCAGGTCCTCTCAGCCATCGAGACTTGTAGCATCCCCCCAGGATGTACACTTGGCCCGAGTTTCTGCCCCAGGTGGAGTACCTTGCATTTCCTGCATTGAACCTCAGCTTCCACTTTCTACACCATCTTTCCAGAGCCTCCAGATCCCTGTAGGGCCACCTCCCTTCTCCCCATCCACCACCGCCCCCAGTTTTTGAGTCATCTGCAAGAGACTCATCTCACTCCGATTCCTGTCCTTATGTCAGGGACGTAGGCATTGAACAGGAGGGGCCCAAGGACAGATCCCTGTGGGACCCCACCATGACCCTCTTTGGGGATGAGTCTATCCCGCCAACTATGACCCTCTGGGTCCGGTCCTGGAGCCAATTGCCTATCCATCTGATCATCTGGTTCCCCACCCCCATTTCTCCCAGCTTATCCAACAGGCCCACATGAGGAACAGAGTCAAATGCCTTGCTGAAGTCTAGAAAGAGGACGTTCACTGGTCTACCAAGGTCCAAGGCACTCGTCACCCAGTCATAGAACTCCACAAGGTTTGTCTGACACAATTACCCTGCGATGAATCCATGCTGTCTATCATTCAGGCACCCTGACTTTTCCAGGTCCCCCGTA
Organism: Neoceratodus forsteri; assembly: GCA_016271365.2. NCBI lineage: Eukaryota > Metazoa > Chordata > Ceratodontiformes > Ceratodontidae > Neoceratodus > Neoceratodus forsteri. The sequence goes on along the minus strand of CM057459.1, from coordinate 801,403,808 downwards.
GCCTCTCCTTGACAATGCCCTCCATCATCTTGCCCACCACTGATGTCAGGCTGACAGGCCTGTAGTTCTCTGCCATCTCCCTTGATCCCACCTTGTGGATAGGCACTATATGCGCCACCTTCCAGTCCTGGGGCACCCACCCTGTCCTCAAAAGAGATGGTGAAAAGCTCACCAGAGTTTCGCCAGGACATCCGCAATTTCCTTCAGCACGCTGGGATGTAATTTATCGGCCCCAGTGCTTTCCCGTCTTAAGGGAGCTGAGGGCTTCCCTCACTCTCTCTGCTGTGATTTCCACTTCCAGTACCTCTTCTCCCTGCTTAGTCCTCCCTCCTGCCAGTGATGCCTCCCCTCCCCAGACCCACCGATCGGGTAAGGGTCCCCTCCTCAGTATCTCTGTTCCTCCCATGTATGATGCAGCACCCCATTTTCCTTGGTGAAAACTGAGGTGAAGTACTCATTTAGTACCTCAGCCTGCTCCCCGGGTCTTGTGCCCATCTCTCCCTGATTTAATCCTGCTAATCTGCCCCTTCACCCTTCGTTTTCCCCAATGTATCTAAAGAACCCTTGTTCTCTCTCCTGATTTCCTGGCCAGGTTCTGCTCCTTCCTTGCCTTAGCTGCCTCACCACCCTAGTGGCTCTTCTAGCCATCAGCTCATACTCCCCTCAATCCCTTTCACTCCTTGAGCACTTGAATTGCCTATAGGCTGCCTTCTTTCCCTGCATCACCTCCTGGACCTCCCTGGTCCACTAGCAGGGTTTTTGGGCCCTACCGCATTTTCGTCTTACTCTTGCACAGGTGCTGGTAGCATCTTGCACCCCTCTCCTGATGATTTCCCACTTACTATCAGCGTCCATGTCTGACCCAATCCCATCCAAATGCTCCTTAAGGATCCTTCCCATTTCCTTAAAATCCATTCCCCTGAAGTCAGTTACCTCTGTCCTTGTGCAGCTTTCTAACCCTCCTAGGTCCAGGAAGAACCAGACTGTGGCATGGTCACTCCCTGCCAACGGGTCCCTTACCTCCAGGCCCCTAATCTGGTCACTGTCTGCCAGGACTACATCCAGTACCCGCGCCTCCCTGGTCGGTTCCCCCACCTGCTGAGTTAGGAACGCGTCTTGAAAGACATCCAACAACCTCTGTTCCCTGGTCACAGAAGATGTCATAGTCTCCCAGTCTGTTCCTGGCATGTTTAAGTCCCTCAACACCACCACTGCCTCTGCCCAGTCTGCAGTGTCTCCCAACATCTGCCACCAGACTCTCCTCCAGCTCCTCCGCCAGGCAGGGAGTCTATACACCACTCCTATTTTTACTTCTTGCCCCCTTGTTATCAAGGTGACCCCAAATTGCTTCCACGGTTCCCTCCGCCTCCTCTACTCCCCCTATGTCAATGCAGTTTTTGACTATCATTGCTACCCCTCCTCCCCTTCCCTCCCCCCTGTCCTTCTTGAACATAGTGTAACCCTCCAGGTTCAGGTCCCAGTCGTGTCCTGCAGTGGCCCAGGTCTCAGTGACCACTGCCACATCCACTGCTCCCTCAGTTAGCATCACCTGGAGCTCAGGAATTTTATTTCCCAAGCTCCTGGCATTTAGCAGGACTACCTTCCACCCTTTCCCCACTACTATGCTGCAGTTTCAGTACACTTGAACCACAGAATGGCTTTCCACCAGTTTAAAATAGTACAATCACAAAAGTGTAAATGAACCTGTAATTGCAGTCCATGGTTTCAATAAAAGAATCCACAGGATGTTTTATGAATTTTGTGGAATTACCCCAAAAATCCACAATGCATTTCAGAAGTGGAATTGCCATTCTGCAGTAATTTTGCTGTCAGAAGGGCACATTCTGCACAGCATTAGTATTGGACCGTGTCCCATGTAGTGGCGGTGTGAGGCATTAATGGGAGCAAAAATGGTGGAAAAAAAATGGCACTTAGGGTGTTAAAGCCACCATATTCTCCCTATGGTCAGGAAAGTTATGGCCATGCCTTCTTTAGGAAAGCAATAGCAAGTCCAGGAAATGATATGAGGGACAGACTTTGGGTAAATGATGGCAACTACACCTGTAGGTGCGGGATCACAGGTTTGTGAATGTGCTCGAGCAATTGTAAGGATGGAAAATAGAATCTCAAATAATGTTTGACATTTTTATGACAGCCATTTTTAAGAGGCATCTTAATAAATGACCAATACAATTAAATTAATACATATTTCTAAAAATGAAAACCGTGGAGGCTCCAAAGTGCAGATAAGCAAACTGGTGCTTTTCAAGATTGTATGGTCCTACTACAATAAGCCAAAGGCCTGCAATGTGATGAGAGTGAGCATTCAGTCTTACCTCATTAAAAAATACATATACTATAAATTCTGTTTAATTAAATACAGCCGAACAGAAGAGAGAGAATTATTATTATTATTATTTTTATTTCACAATGTATTTACCCAGGATACCCAACTCAGAAACAATCTCATTTAGTGAGGTTTTGCTCCTACCCATTTACACAGTGAGTTGACTAGATCATTGGACGCTTTAATGACTTTTTCAAGGCCCAACTGTGAGCCTCTGGCTCTAGTGGGGTCTGAATCAGGGATCTCGTAATTTCCCAAGTTAATACTCTAACCATTAGATAGACCACACTGCCTCTTAAAGAAAAACAAATGAGAATAAAAAAGAAAAGAGGATCAAGGATTTCCATGAAAAGAAAGCCAATCAACCCTTGCTTATTTTAATTAAAGAAACTCAAGTCTGTTTAAAGGTGGTCAACAAGGGTATATGAACCAGTTTACCATACTAATACCACTTACACAGGCAACCAGATTTTCATATAATGTACAGTATATCTGCAATTTTAGACATTGTCATCCTGTATTTTATCTTTGCAGACTTTTGGCATCTATATGTACTGTATGAACTACAGGGTAAATACATAGAAACAGAGAATCATAGAAACATAGAATTTGACAGAAGAAAAGGACTGTTTGGCCCATCCAGTCTGCCCACATTTCCCTACCTACACTGCAATGTCACTTATAAAGACATTAAATCTTTATAAGAGTGAGGGAGGGAGAAAGAGCATAAAGACTACCCTAATGTTCCTATTATTGTACCTACCCTGTCCCTATCTTGGGCCCTAGTCAAAGTCACCTACTTATGCTACAGACCTTTGGAGCTATCCATAACATCAGCTATCAGTTACAGGGGTTGAAATGTGCATATGCTGATATGCTGTTTTTTGACACCCATGGGGCTGAAGTATGATATAGCACCTGTCACATGGTATTGTGCAATGCTGAGGCCAGTGGCCATTGGCTGTGCTCCATCTCCCCTGCACCTTGTAGTCTGATGCTGACCTGGTCATGGCTCAAATTTCAAATGCTGCACTCTGTACTCCCTGATAGTTCATTTCCAAGCACACACTCCATGGTCCACTGCAGTCCTTGGCATCTGTGCCATGAATCTTCATTGAAACAGTAGTCTTTGTCTCCCACCACCTCCTCAGAATGAAGCTTCAGATTTGCAAAACTTATATAGCCACAATTTAGAAGTTCTAAGACCAGGAGCCATCACAATACTTTGTGATCTCCTTTGCTGGTGTCTCTATGTCTGCCTTGTGAATGGCTCTGCAAACTATTTGCATGGCACCCCACCTTTTTCTTTGCACAGTTGCAATCTGATGTGTGACCACACAAGGTAGAGCTGTGACCTCAGTTGTGTATAGCACAGCTCTAAGCTCCCAAACTCACCAGTGATGTTAACTGGTCATTGTGACCACTTAGTGACACAACCTTGTGACTCAAACAAGGCCCCCAAATGTCAAAATGAGTCTTTGTGTGTCTCAAGGTTAGCAGACAAGTTTAGGAACCAAGACACAGGTTCAAATACCATCAGATACATTGTTCTTATGTTTGCATGATAGTTGCAGGTGACTGGAAATTAATAGTTATGCTTTTTTTTTCTAAATTGATTCCAGTTGCCAAGTAAAGTGAAATAAGTTGCATGCAATTGATTCACTCAGATTTACATTCAGCAACTGAAGTGCATCAATAACATTTTAATTGATTCACATGGTATGAAACCAAAATAGATTTACATTGATTGCCTCTGTTTCTGTTACCTATGGTGTAAATTATATATTGCTATATTATGCTGTCATTCCCCCATCCCCCACATTAATGCACATTCAGTTGATTCCGCTTAATGTTATGTAGTTGCAGTTTCTGGGGTTTGAATTGTCACTGCATTGGCATGGCATTCCATTCATTCAACTGCATGAAAGTTAAAATGGATTCCAAACTTATGCAGATTAATGAACTGAATGACAGTTACTGCAGGTGTGTGTAAAGGTAGCATGTGTGACCTTCAGCAAGTTTTAACCTGCAATCTGCATACCTAGCTGTAAAGTTAAGTTGAATCAGGTTCCCACTGAAAATGAGATGTTCCATCCCAGTACAGCTGTTTTGATAAAAACAAATACTTAGTATTTGGAAAGCCCCTCATCAACCACAGGTGAAAGGAAGGGAGAAGGGTCAGATAACCCATTGCTGTGCCTATGAACTCCTCAGTGGTAAGTGAACTGGACCGAAAGTGGTTAGAGTGAAAATAGGATGGTGGGAGGGGTACTTTTTGTACAATTTATTTTTAAAAACTACAGGAATTTAGGGAAGCAGCATCGCCTTGAGCTTAGACCACTGAGCTCTGAACCTGGAGACTTATCAGACTTGGGATTGAATCCCATAACTGCCACTTGCATACTCTGTGATTCTAGGTCATGTCACATAATCTCTCTGTGCTCCTGGGTCACACCTGCAAGTGAGTTTTGGCTCAGTATGCCTTTTCAAGCCATAAGCCCCATTTGGTGTTAGTCCCAAGTCCTGTTAGCTGCACCCCTACAAGTCCCTGTTATGTGAGTGGCAGCAGTCTGGAAAGCATTGTGCAGTTGATTGAGCATGCAAAAGATAAGGCAGCAGGCAACAATGTGGATGTGAACTTACATAAAAGCATTTGCATATGGACTTTTCACATGAGTTCCACCCCCATTCCTAGTCACCCTGCTGCCTTACCACTCACACATCTGACAGCCTGCACAACATTACCTATACTGTATACACACACACACACACACACACACACACAACAACACAATGGGGCCTCTGTGGAACATCTAGTTGGACTTTCAGCATAAAATGTTACCAGTGCTTGTAATATAATATAATAATAATATAAAAGCAACATAATATAATAGTAACATGTTACCAGTACTTTTTGACAGTACCAGGAGCCAGCATGCTCAGGAAGAAAAGTACAGAGGCATTCAATGACTGACCGAGGGAGTGGTGCCTGGAGGAAGGGTATGACTGTATAGGAGCTAGGGGGAGACCTAGCCAAAAAGAACACTTTTTGCACCAGACTATACCTCAGTAGTGGGGGTGTCAAGGGTCCTCAAGGAAAAGCTGGAGGGTAGATAAACCAAAACTTAATTTAAACTAGTAGATGCACACAGTCCTGCAGGCCCCGAGACTCAAGGAGGAGGAGAAGGTTAGCAGACTTTCCCCCATACAGGTAGGGGGGATTGTAGGGAGGGAAGTGAAGGGCTTAGCAGTGGAGAGTGAGGGGCTACTGGAATTTGGGGGGAAATGAGAAAGGCAGATGGGATGGAAGGGAAATTGTCTCAGACTCTAGGTGGAAGGTGGTGTCCCTTCATGTACAGAGTCTCGGAAACAAGGTGGATGATCTCCAGGCATTGATGGCAAAGAGGGGAGTGGACACAGCAGTGATCGCAAAGATATGGGCCACACCTAAACATGACTGTGACCTTTTGATTCCTGGGTATAAATTATAATGGAGAATTTGGGAAGTAGAAAGGTGGGGGTCATTTATGTCAGGGAGAGTATAGCTTGTATGAGGAAGGAGTCAGCAGAGGGGAGGGTGGAAGCAATGTAGATTCTGTTACTGTTAATACAGGGAGGAAAGTGAGGTTAGGGTAATTTACAGACCACCCAACCAGGAGGAGGAAAGAGACAGGGGATTTAACTCACAAATATTGACTGCTGCAGGGAAGGGAGAAGTGGTAATATTGGTAGATTTCAACCTGCCCAAAGTGGATTGGAGAGTACCGGCCACAACCTGTGCCAGGAGTCAGGTGATTCTAGATGTACTGCTAAGTGGGTTCCTGACTCATGGCATTTCAGACCCCACCTGGGAGAGGGTAATCCTTGATCTGTTGCTAATAAATGGGTACGACATTCAATAATATAAAGGTAGATGAGCATCTGGGTGAGACTAAGTATTACACAGTGTGGTTCCAGTTGGACATAACCAGAGCAAAGGCCTCCACAAAGACAAAAATCCTGGATTTTAGAAAGGTGAAATTCAGAAATATGAGCAATCTGCTAAGGAGTCACCTGGCAAGCATCTGAATGGATATGGGTGTTGACCAAAGGTGATCCATCACCAAGTAGAGACTAATGGTTGCCACAAGGGAGTGCATTGGGTTCAAAGGGAAGAACTTGAGTGCCAAAGCATCCAGCTGGTTTAGTAGTGAGGTTGCCCAGGAAGTAAGGATCAGCCACGAGAAATTCAGAAGGACCCAGAGGGAGGAAGACAGGGAAGACTACTTGAAGATGGATAGCATAGCAGGTAAGGTAGTCTGGTAGGGTAAAGCTCAGAAGGAACTGCAGTTTACCAAAGGAATTAAAAAAAGGAAAAAAAAATCATTTTCATCTATATTAGTAAGAAAAAGGGAAAATAAAGATGGGACTGTTAGTCTCAGGAAAGTGGACAGGTGAGTGGAAGTGAATGGGGGGCAAAGCAGAGGTACTGAATGAGTACATCTATTCTGTCTTCATCAGGGAGAGCAACAGACCAGTGACACTGGGGGAAGGAGAGGAAAGGGGTGGCAGGGAACAGATGCCTTGATTGAGGTGGAGGGTGAGGACAGGTTTGCTAACATTGAGGTAGATAAATCTCCAGACCCAGATGGCATACACCCAAGGATGCTGAGGGAGCTGGCATGTGAGCTTCCAGATCCCTTGTCTGTCTATTCAATAGTTCACTTAAGTCGGGCACAGTACAGCAGGACTGGAGAATGGCACATGTAGTGCTCCTCCATAAGAGTGGTCCCAAGAATGACTCATGGAATTACAAACTTGCCAGTCTGACCTCAATCATTTGCAAGCTCATGGAGACCATATTTAAGGAAAGGTTAGTAAAGTATCTGTATGAGAATGTTCCCCCTGATGAGAGGCAATGCAGATTTATGGGAGGGAGGCCTTGTCAAACAATTCTGATTTACTACTTTGACTAGGTCAGTAAAATGGTGGACACAGGCCAAGCAGTGGACATCCTTTACCTGGACTTCATCAAGACCTTTGACTTTGTACTCCACAAGAAGTTGATCAGGAAGTTGGTGGATCTAGGAAGGTAACCATTGGGATCCCACAGGGCTTGGTGCTCCAACTGGTGCTGTTCAGTGTCTTCATCAGCAATACTGGGGATGGAATTAACAGTAACATTTGTCTGTTCATGGATGACACCAAGCTTTATGTGGGATGCAAGATACAGAAGAGGAAATGCAAGACCCAAAGGAGTATCTGTAAAAGCTAGAAAGGTGATCTAGGATTTGATAGCTTGATTTTAAAGGAAAGAATCCAATGCCTTGACTCTGTACTCCACAACAGGTTGATCAGGAAAATGGTGGATCTAGAGTTGGTGAGGAGTTGATCAGGTGGGTGGAAAACTGGTTGACAGGCAGGACCCAGAGTGTGATGGTGGAAGGTGAGCTATCCAGCACCAGGGAGGTCACAAGTGGGGTCCCACAGGCCTAGGTGCTCGGACCAGTGCTGTTCAATGTCTGCATCAGTGGTATTGGGGATGGCATTAACAATAACATTTGCCTATTTGCAGAAGACTCCAGGCTCTCTGTGGAGGGTGGACACAATAGAGGAAATTCAAGACCCAAAGCAGGATCAGGAGAAGCTACAGAGGTGGTCCTGGATTTGGCAGCATGGCTTCAATGCAAAGAAACACAAATTTATGCATGTTGGAGCCAAGAACCTGAGGACTGAGTACAGCCTGGGAGGGGTCTTGGTATCTCCATTAGAAGAGGAGAAGGACTTGGGAGTGAAGATCACTAGTGACCTGAAACACTCCAGGCGATGTAGGAAAGCAGCAGCAAAGACAACTGCAATGTTGGGTTGCATTGGCAAAAGGGATCAGCAGCAGGTGAGAGGAGGTATGACTGCCCCTGTACAGGTCATCAGTGTGGCTGCATCTGGAGTACAGTATGCAGTACTGGTGCCCATAGCTTCAAAAAGATATTAACCTGCTGGAAACAATCCAAAGGAGGGCAACAAAGATGATCATAGGCTAGCAGGATAGGATGTACGAGGAGAGATTGTAGATCCTAAACATGTACTCCCTTGAGGAGGAGAGGAGGGAGAGAGGTGACACGATTGGAATCTTCAAGAATTTGTGAAGAATGACTAGGTTGGACATGGTAGGCCTCTTCAAGCTTAGGGGGCACCAAAACACAAGAGGATACAGTCTCAAGTTGGGGGTGGTGGTTACGGGAGTGGCTAGGAGGTACTTCTTGACATAGAGGGTGGTGGCAGAGTGGAATGTGCTTCCAGAGGAGGTGGTTTCATTAAAAATGGTAGGCAGCTTCAAGATAGGCTGGGATGGAGATAAGAGTAAAATATGGGTCAAGGGAGGGGTAGACAGAGTGGAAAGGTGAATTAGGGAGGGGGAAGGGTCAGTATGTTATGCAGACCCTGCAATACAAACAGTCAAGATGCACCAAAAGGCCTTATTCTACTGGCTTTGTTATGTGTTTTTATATAGGGTAAATAAACACACAGCTATGCTCCCCCGACATTTAAACAAATTGTAAGGGGGCATGGGCACAAGATGGGTCTGGGTGGGAGTTGATTCACCTGTTTCACACCCAGGGCCAGCCTTAGTCCTTAGGATACTTCTAGTACAACATATTATTAATTCCATCATCCTCCATACAATATTTCCGATAACAACAATTCCTTTCCTCATTCCTTTCTTACACAAATCAGCCAAATAGTGTAATAACATACTAAGCAGTGACAACTGTTTGTTTAGCATCACGACTCCATTTGCTAATGCTGCTGAAGAATCCTAAAGAACACCTCCTCCATCCATCTCACTAAGATCCACAAGGCCCATCCAATGTTGATTGTGTACGGGTGGTTGTCTGGTGTCAGGGTGAGAGAAATATGCCAGAGACATCTTCAAATCGATTTCAGTTTGAGGCCTGAAATGCAATTCAGCTTTGTCAATTTAACCAAACCACTTTGGCTGCCAGTGCAATAATTGCATTGGGTAAAACAAATAAAAAAAGGGGGGGGGGAGCCTTGAGGACGGCAGTGAATACTAAGTACTATAACTTACTTGTGGCAGGTGGTATTTGTATGCCTCTGCTGGGGATTGGTGCATTTCTGGTGGGTGACTCATAGGACTGAGTGAAATGTATCTTCTCTCAGGACAGATTGGAAAATACAGGCCCACTCACCCAATATTTGCACAGATATTTTTTTTTTTTATTTTGCAGAAAAAAAACAGTGCATGGGTCAGATGTAAGTCTGATCAGTTCCTACATTTCAGATTGCTCCTTCATCAGGGATACACTGTTAATTGCTCTAAAATAAATTATATATACAGATATTGTTTTTCTTTTTTTACTTTTATAATAATAATAAACTTGGATAGAGGGCATTCCTATAAAATTGTCAGAAATTATTATGCTCACACTGCTGTTGGTATACATGACCTTTTCTGCTAACTTTCCACTCTATACCTGTTAGACAATGATTTCAGTGTATATTAGATATGTAACAAAACAAAATCAGCTTATTGCTAGTTTTCAGAAACATATTTGCTCACATTCTAAGTGCAGAGCTCACTCCATATGCTTGCTTACATCATAGCTTATCCTTCTTAAATCATATTTCATTACCAATATTCAACATGTTTCCCCCTGCAATTAATAAATCAAACATGCCATGTAATACTCTATAAGCAAACATAAAATGTTTCCAGTATTCATACAGATAGCGTGGCAGACCCCCAACTCTCTTTATATGGAAGGCAGAGTGCTGGCCCTTTGAAGGCCTTTTTGTGACAGAAGTCATGGACAGTACAGATCTAAAAATGTCATGTGTGATAGGCATTGTCATCCTCTGTGCCTGACTTGCTTGAATGCAATGTGATACATAAAAGAATGTGGGGCACCTAGCAGTGTTTTTGTTTTCTGTTGCTAGGTGTTGCTTCAAGCAGGTCAGGCAGAGAGGGTGACGACACCTACCACATGACATTGTTGGGTCATGTGCCATAGTGCATTTGTGTGCGCCCAATTCCCTGAATGCCCTCAATCTAAAAGGTCTTCCAAAGTTCCATCATGCTGCATTCCATATAGATAGAGCTGGGGCCGGGCAACCCTGTCTGTACGAATAAAGTAACTAGCTATATGACAAAATAGCATCCTGTGAGAAGTAAAACTTGTATTGCACAAACAAAATAAACTTAAAACATGATTTGTGACATTTCTGGTAATTTCAAGTTACTGCAAAAAGGAAAAAAAATTACTAGCATATGGTAAAAAATAAAATTGTTCAATCATATTACTATATGAGCATATAGGACTTACAGTATGTAGCCTGACGAAATGTCTTAAATGAAGTACTGAAAGTAAATTGTTATTTGGAAGGTGTTTTTACATGGAGAGTTAAAGTTTTATGTGGAAAGGGAAACATTTTATGTGTGTTTATAGAGTACTACTTGGCATGTTTGATTTATTTACTGCAGGAAAACGTGTTGAATATTGCTTATGAAATATGGTTTAAAAACTCATTCTGCCCTGATGACGCCATATGGCGTCATGTTAAACATACCCCCTTTTCCCGGACGATGCCATATGGCGTCCTCTTTTCAGTGTATGCTTTCTCTGATGACGCCAAATGGCGTCTACATCTTTTTCTAAATGCAGCTCCTGTCTGTATGGCTATTTGTGTCTTAGATCCATAGTAGCCAATGGGGGATAGTGTTTCAAATTCATTCAGACATGAAAATATACATCTTCCCATTGGATAATTTTGAGTATTTACCTGTTTCTTCCTGTATAACCCCCAATCGGAAGCCGCAGAAAATTTAAGCCCTCTCTCTGCTGTTGACATGCTACCTTCTCCCAACTGTACACGTCACAGATTTATCCAGCCAATCAGATAGCACGTTTTATGTATTGCACGTAATGACTGCAAGACTGAAAAATCCTGAAGTAATGGCTGCTCTATATTCGATCTCCGAGGTAAGTCTGTGCGGGAAAAATACTTGCTTTTGCTATTCTGTGGTATTTTTTTGCTCATTTTATTGTTTTCCTTCTTTTAATAACTTGTTTTTATTTTCGATCTCTCTGCAGGCCCCCGGTTATGACGAGCAGTGTATTGCTATCACCAAATGGCAGATTATCTCCTAGCAACGCTATGTTGCTTTCATGTACCAGGTATTGCAGTTGTTTTTATGTCAAAGTCTGCTAAATGTTATCTCTGGTGGCTAATTCTAGTTACTATTCACTTCAGAAGAGAATGTGAATATTTATTTGATTCCAGCCAGTAATGGTGTGTGGATATTTCACCCCGTGATTTGTTCTACATGCTTTTTACTATCCCCGGTAGGTGTAATTTATGTGGAGCAGCTGTGTTTGCTTAAAATGGCATTTATTCCCCTTGTAACATGATTAACTAGATGCGATCAGAGGAATAGGTCAGGAATGGGTCAGGAAAAGTCAGGAAGAAGTGCGCGATGGAAACCGAGCATCGCAATGTTTTCTCTGAACACAGACTTGTTACACTGAATGCCTTCACTTGTCAGAAGTATCCCACAGTTTTTAATTAGAATTGTGAGTACCTCTTGTATTTCTGGAATAACTTGTCAGGCAAACAGGGGAAAGTAAAATAGCACACTGGTGACATTGTCTGATTTTATTGTGAGGAACTGACGTTATGTAGCATGCCATAATACCAGTAATATGCTTCCTTCTGCTATGTTTTCATTTGTGTTTACTGTATTTAGATTGAAGTTCAGTAGATTATAACAGTGATAACCCTGTTTATAGAAATGTGAGTCCCCTATTCCTAGGACATTCATGTGAGTGAAGTAGACAGTATTTGATTTCTTTATTATTGACACCATGGTTATATTTTGTAAATACAGAGCATCTTGTGATGGTACCCAAGTCCACATCTACTCCTGCATTTCATAAACAGTGGTGTCATCCTTCATAGTGTGATTGGGGTTAAATTTTGTGTAAAAAGCATAAAAAAAATGTTAAATGCAGTTTATATGTATTGTGATCTGAATTAGATTATTCTGAATGTTTTTTATTTGTATGGCCATGTTTTGAGGCAATGTTCTATTACTACTGTGTGCAATGATGTGGTTTGATGGTTCTGAGATTCCTGAAATGATAATCTGGTGCTGTACTGGCATTCTGAGTTTAGATGATGGTTTTACTGTGTGTTTGAATGATTTGCTGAATATACTAGAGACTTTGGATTATGTGAAGAAGGTATTTTTTTTTCTTTAGTCAGATGATGAGGCAGAGTGATGATGGTTCTGTAATAATGGGATGTTTTTATTGGTTGAAATCAGTGATAGTGTGACATCACAGTGCTGTCATTCTCTGAAAGTTCTGTGGTGAGTCACTATAGCTTCCAACTACAGTGAGTGGAAGTGAATGACAAGACTTCCCAGTTCTGTCAGATCTACCTGACTGGAATTTGTATTGATTGCTGTGGAAAAATGTTTTCCTCTTCATCTTCAGAAAGTGATACCGAGTTTGTTGGGTTTACAGAATCTGAAATTGATGACCTATGGCTGATATGTTTTGTCAGAGGTGAAGGTAGTGACATTTCTTTATCATCTCAACATTCTGAGTGTCAGTCTGAGGTAGAATATTTCCCTGAGCCCAATGAGATTGCCTCAGCTGCAAAGGATGTTCCAACGGGATGGACTGAATATATTTCTCCCATTGAAATTCCATCATTTGATGAGCAGTGTGGTCTCAATGTTGTCATGGACTCCTCAAAGTCGGAGATTGATTTCCTGAATATGTTTTTTACTGTTTCAGCTCTGGAGTTGATTGTTGCTGAGACAAATAAGTATGCTGCATTGCATGAAGACATCAGTGGCAACTCACTATGCGTGATGAGCTGAAGGTTCTTCTGTGGTTATATATCTATCAGTGGTGGATCTTCCTCAAGTCAGGATGCTATGGAGCAGAGATGCAGTACTAGGCAGTTTCTCTGTTCGTAAGTTCATGCCGCGTGATCGATATGACAAACTTATGCAGTATCTACACGTTAACGATGTTTCTAACAACCCAGCCCGTGGTGAACCCGGTCACGATAAACCTTGCCATATCAGGCCACTTCTGGACATTGTGAGAAATGCTTGCAGAACCAACTATGCCCCACATCGAGAGATTTGTGTAGACGAGGTAATGGTGGGGTACCGGGGAAGGCTTGGGTTCAGGCAGTACTTGCCCAGTAAACCTGCTAAGTACGGCATTAAAGTGTGGGAGGTTGCAGACTCCCATAATGGTTATGTAATGGATTTTCAGATTTACACAGGTAGAGTTAGTAAGAGTGTTGAGGTTGGACTCGCAGAGAGGGTCGTCAAAGATATGGTGGAGCCATATAAATGGAAATACTATCATGTTTACTACGATAATTTCTTTACATCGGTCAAGCTTGCATCAGACTTGCGTTCAGTTGGAATCCTGTCTTGTGGTACTATATGGACAAACAGGAGCGGCTGGCCTGCTGAGCTTAATAAGGTGACTCTGTCTAAAGAGGAACATGGATTCTGCAAGCAACTGCAATTTGGCAATCTGCTAGCCACGGCATGGAAGGATAAGAGGCCTGTGTTTATTCTGTCTACGAATTGTGATCCTTCGGAAACAGAAACCACAGTTAAACATAGGATGCATGATGGTACAAAGAAAGATGTGCCGTGCCCTAAGTCTTTGAAGATGTATAATGCATTTATGAATGGTGTGGATCCTGCCGATCAAATTAGAACTCAATACACTTCCGGCCGTAAGTCAAACAAATGGTGGAAGTATGTCATGTGGTTCTTGTTTGACCTCAGCATTGCAAATGCGTATGTAATGTTTAAAGAGTATGTTAATCATCAGAGGATGACGAAGAATAATCTGCCAAAGAAATTCACCCAACTGCAGTTTGGGTCAAAAATTTGTAAGCAGCTGTTGTCAAGTCGTAGGAATCAACGATGCACCCATCGAAGCAGTCAAGTGAGTTTAAAATTGAGCACTGGCCAGAGAAGGCTCAAAAGCAAGATGCCGACATTGCTACACCAAAAACTGAGGACTGAGTCTCGGGTACAGTGCAGCGGTTGCAAGGTGCCGCTGTGTGTTGAGTGTTTCAGGCCCTGTCATCATGGACTTGAGAAATAAATTTTGATAGATATATTTCTGTTCGAGATGTCAATGCGCATTGTAAATATTGTATTCATGCACCATGATAAGAATATATACTCATCTTGCTAATTGTTGGATTATATATTCAGTTATTTAATTGTCAAGTGTTCTGTGATTTGCTATTTTTATGTCTAATACAGTATATCAAATTGTTCTGTGGATTTTTAAAATGTATATACAATAATTGTCTTGTAAATAGTATGCTGCCTTGTTAAATATTTAATATTGTATCTTCTTACTTTTTGAGATACTTGTAAGTAAACCATAAATTATTGTAAGTTTTTACTATCACTGAGAAAGTGTCTTGTTACTAAAATTCTTGTTGTCTCCACATTACTTGAGGTTAGCCGTTAGTCCGCATGTGTCAAATGTCGTTTTTATTAAGTACTGTGAAATAGTGTGCTCTCTATGTGGATTTGATGTGCCATCATTCTCAACACAAATATCTAGGTTATATACCTTATTACATGTATGACTGTTTATGGGAATTTTTATTTTTTTATTTCAGCAATTCAATTGCACCAATGGCTGATACATGTCATGCCTCACCGCTACCTGCAGCATATCAGATAAGTGTCATTTATGTTTTCATATGCATTTATGGCAAGTAATATAATTCATGAACATATGATCCTTTGTGACATGTTTTCATTATTTTTTCATATACAGGTTTGGATGGACGCTGTAATTTCAGCTAAATATTGTGTGTATTCAAGGTCAAGGAACAAAGAAATATACCATCTTGTCAGGTAAGTTTTAATTGTTTTTTTTTAATACCATAATGTCAAACAATGTGTAGAATACATGTGTTGAAAGGTTAGATATTTTGTGAAGGTTGTAGATATGGGGGTGGTATAGTAAAGTAAAGACATTAACACCAACTCAAGTAAGATTTGTTTCTCAGTTGACACCTACCCTCAGGTTCTGCATGCTGACAGTCACGCTGAAAACATCAACTGTGTAGTACGTCCCAGAGTTTGGTATGTATCACACTGTTGATGGACTGGACTGACCTGTGATGTCCTCGGGGCATAAACTGCCATCAGTGGGATTTTTCAGGGTGACTGTCAGAAGGCATGACCCTTATCGGTTGGTGGTGTACTTTCAAGCACCATGTGGGTATATTTGCAGTTTGTTTCTCAGTTGACACCTACTCTCAGGTTCTGCATGCTGACAGTCACGCTGAAGCCATCAACTGTGTAGTACATCCCAGAGTTTGGTATGTATCACACTGTTGGTGGACTGGACTGACCTGTGATGTCCTCGGGGCATAAACTGCCATCAGTGGGATTTTTCAGGGTGACTGTCAGAAGGCATGACCCTTATCGGTTGGTGGTGTACTTTCAAGCACCATGTGGGTATATTTGCAGTTTGTTTCTCAGTTGACACCTACCCTCAGGTTCTGCATGCTGACAGTCACGCTGAAGCCATCAACTGTGTAGTACGTCCCAGAGTCTGGTATGTATCACACTGTTGATGGACTGGACTGACCTGTGATGTCCTCGGGGCATAAACTGCCATCAGTGGGATTTTTTTAGGGTGACTGTCAGAAGACATGGCCCTTATCGGTTGGTGGTGTACTTTCAAGCACCATGTGGGTATATTTGTAGTTTGTTTCTCAGTTGACACCTACCCTCAGGTTCTGCATGCTGACAGTCACGCTGAAGCCATCAACTGTGTAGTACGTCCCAGAGTTTGGTATGTATCACACTGTTGATGGACTGGACTGACCTGTGATGTCCTCGGGGCATAAACTGCCATCAGTGGGATTTTTTTAGGGTGACTGTCAGAAGGCATGGCCCTTATCGGTTGGTGGTGTACTTTCAAGCACCATGTGGGTATATTTGTAGTTTGTTTCTCAGTTGACACCTACCCTCAGGTTCTGCATGGTGACAGTCACGCTGAAGCCATCAACTGTGTAGTACGTCCCAGAGTTTGGTATGTATCACACTGTTGATGGACTGGATTGACCTGTGATGTCCTCGGGGCATAAACTGCCATCAGTGGGATTTTTCAGGGTGACCGTCAGAAGGCATGACCCTTATCGGTTGGTGGTGTACTTTCAAGCACCGTGTGGGTATATTTACAGCCATCCAATTCTTTTGTTTACCATGCATACCTGACGCCAGTTGGACACAGTCCTATCTGTGAAGACATAGTGCAGGAAGGTGTTTGGAACATTTACCGTTACTGTAAATTCTTATGTGAGGGCCAGGAATGCCAACTTTTAGGAATCTTTGTGGGTGCTCATTGCCAGTAGCTAGTCTTTTTCTTGTGCCCAGGTTCCCTAGTACTGTAATCCTTTGTTGCAGGTGGCCCTCAAAAAATTGAGGGTGCTTATGTCAACTTTGTGGGTGCTTGAACACCTAAGCACCTATGGAGTTGGCTCCTATGGTGAATGTTATTTTCTGCATGCTGCCAGCTGCTGTGAGGGCCTCACTGTATGATTTTTTTTTTAATTTGACTCAATTCGACATAACTTCAGATTCTGCATGTTATTCATACTCTGTTTCTGTGACTGTCATTGAGAAATCATTCATGACACTGTCTTTTGCTTTTCGTGTTTTAGCACTGTTCATGGCTTACATTTCATCAATGCACCTCATGAGGATCCAATGCACGTTACAATTTGGTGGGTATTTGTTTTCATCATCTAGTGATCTGCATAAGTAAGTGAATGCACATCACTTGTTTTCTCTTATGTCTGATGAGCATAAAAACAGGCCATATCTCATGGAAACACACTTTTCAGTTATTTGTTTGTTACCCACAGTGCAAAGTACAGGCAAAATCCCTCATACCAATACATTAAACCCCTGCCCCCCCCCATCCCATCGGCATGCAGCGGACATCCCACATGCAACTGCACCACTGCCCTTCAGATTACAGCAGACTGTATGTGAGCGACTATCACAGTATGATACTACAAGCCCATTGGTCCACTGTGTGAAACAATGAGCTTACATTTGCTGTTGTAAACTGTCATTTTGCAGGCAGCAGGGTAGTATGCGTGCATGATTGCAGATGTCTGTCAAGTATGGGTGGCTGGGTGGGCGTGAGTCATTTACTGAGTAGGTGGGGGAACAAGTGCATACAAGTTTGTTTCACAGAGATCAATGCTAATGAGAAGGGGGAGGTTAACACTAGAGGTCGTCTGGTGGCACAGAATGCTGGGCAGTGGTCCAGATGAAGGTCGCTGACCTATACTTCATAGCATTATTTGCAAAATCGTACTTTTATATAGTTGTATAACAAGATTTGAAATGCACAAACAAAATCATGAACAGCTAGTTATAAAGTCCTTTAGCCAGCTACAGCAAGGCAAGTTGAGAAAAACTGTTTTTCCAGTCTACATTCGATCCGTTGGCCAGCTGTAGAGGGGCAAGGTGAATATGAGAAGCTGTTCACAGTATTTCTTGTTTCTTGTATTTCAGTATCATAGGCAACGCACATGATAATCCACTCATATTCGTATACAGTGATCAAACAACAAAAATATGTAATACCTATTTGTTTGGGGAACTTTGGGGGTGTTCTTAGATGAAGTGGGAAGTCTGAATAGTTGGCAACATTGGTTTGTGCCAGGAAGATTGTGTCAAACTAACCTTGTGGAGTTCTATGACTGGGTAACATTGGAACTGGATAGGGATTGGAGGCACGAGCAGACTCAGTAGACCATAAGGTCTAATCTGCTGGCAATTAGTATGTTAGTATATTATCTATATAAGTAAAACAAAAAAAATTACAAAAGTGAAATACATAATGATCTGAGGATTTTTCTATATGAACAACTAGTTCGCTAGTGATTGAATTTATACATCTGATTAGCTGTATTACTTTATGTATGACACTATTACATAACAGAGTGGTGGGCAAATGTCTCTGAGAAAGATAAAACAACTAAAAATAAGCAAATACAAAAATAAAAAATAAAAAACGCTAATTGTCGTTTACTGAGTCAATTGACATCAACATGAAAAGACGACTTCGGTGTCAAGATCAGTGAGCTCAACATACTTAATTGATTACAACAACAACAACAAGTTCTTGTGGAGTGCTGAAGACAAATAAGAATGGGAGCCTCACCATCAAGTATATTTGGACTGCTTGGATCCACGTGATCGAATAACATCATTATCAAGAACAGTAATACTCTGCACATTGAATTGTACGTGACTCTCTCAACCCTCCTTTAGTTCTAGGATGGGTGTGCCCTGCATGTTGGACTCCCACCACATCCACTGATGTGGTCCTTCAACTAGGCAGGCATCAGACCCTCCTGTCCCTCTCTTATGGGTGTGCCCTGCATATTGGACTCCCACCACATCCACTGATGTGGTCCTGCAACTAGGCAGGTGTCAGACCCTCCTGTCCCTCTCTGACTGGTGCCCTGCAGGTTGGTCTCCCACCACATCCACTGATGTCGTCCTTCAAAGAGGCAGCGTCAGACCCTCCTGTCCCTCTCTGACTGGTACCCTGCAGGTTTGACTCCCACCACATCCACTGATGTGGTCCTTCAATGAGGCAGGCGTCAGACCCTCCTGTCCCTCTCTGACTAGTACCCTGCAGGTTTGACTCCCACCACATCCACTGATGTGGTTCTTCAATGAGGCAGGCATCAGACCCTCCTGTCCCTCTTTTATGGGTGTGCCCTACATGTTGGACTCCCACCACATCCACTGATGTGGTCCTTCAACTAGGCAGGTGTCAGACCCTCCTGTCCCTCTCTTATGGGTGTGCCCTGCATGTTGGACTCCCACCACAACCACTGATGTGGTCCTGCAACTAGGCAGGTGTCAGACCCTCCTGTCCCTCTCTGACTGGCACCCTGCAGATTTGACTCCCACCACATCCACTGATGTGGTCCTTCAACGAAGAAGACGTCAGACCCTCCTGTCCCTCTCTGACTGGTACCCTGCAGGTTGGACTCCCACCACATCCACAGTGCATTGCATGTTCATGTCCCACCACAATCAGTAATGTGTTTATTCAACTACGCAGACATCAGTCCCTCCCATCCTTCATGTGGCACAGTGATAAGTGCACTGCAGGTTCGAGTCCCATCACATCCACTGTCTGTGATCAGGCACCCCCCCACCACCACACAACCCATTATGCCCCAATGACTAGTGACAGTACACAACACAGTGTGGTTAGTGTGCCTATAAGCACCATTGCAACGTGCAGGCACCCACTCCTCCCCACCTCCACACAGCCCATTATGCCCCAGTTACTAGTGGCAGTACACAACACAGTGTGGTTGGCGTGCCTATAAGTACCCTTGCAATGTGCAGGCATTCATACCCCAATAAATATTTATCATATATACCCCAGTACCTATGAGTACCTATACAAGGTGCAGGCATCCCCACCCTCCTCCCACCAATTGCACTGTGATAAGTGCATTGCATGTTCATGTTCCACCACAGTCAGTAATGTGTTTATTCAACTACGCAGACATCAGTCCCTCCCATCCTTCATGTGGCACAGTGATAAGTGCACTGCAGGTTCGAGTCCCATCACATCCACTGTCTGTGATCAGGCACCCCCCCACCACCACACAACCCATTATGCCCCAATGACTAGTGAGAGTACACAACACAGTGTGGTTAGTGTGCCTATAAGCACCATTGCAACATGCAGGCACCCACTCCCCCCCCCACCTCCACACAGCCCATTATGCCCCAGTTACTAGTGGTAGTGCACAACACAGTGTGGTTGGCATGCCTATAAGCATTCTTTCAACGTGCAGGCATTCATACCCCAATAAATATTTATCATATATGCCCCAGTACCTATGAGTACCTTTACAAGGTGCGGGCATCCCCACCCTCCTCCCACCAATTGCACTGTGATAAGTGCATTGCATGGTCGTGTCCCACCACAATCAGTAATGTGTTTATTCAACTACAAAGACATCAGTCCCTCCCATCCTTCATGTGGCACAGTGATAAGTGCACTGCAGGTTCGAGTCCCATCACATCCACTGTCTGTGATCAGGCACCCCCCCACCACCACACAACCCATTATGCTCCAATGACTAGTGAGAGTACACAACACAATGTGGTTAGTGTGCCTATAAGCACCATTGCAACATGCAGGCACCCAATGCCCCCTCCCACCTCCACACAGCCCATTATGCCCTAGTTACTAGTGGCAGTACACAACACAGTGTGGTTGGCATGCCTATAAGCATCATTGCAACGTGCAGGCATCCACACACACCCCTCCCCCCCAACCACCACAACTAGTAAGGTTATCATTCACCTACACTGGTGCCTCGTTATCCAGGCAGTATATTACCTAACAGCAACTAAAAATCTACTTTTATGCAGAAACAAAAGTACAATCATTACATGAAAATATTACTGCAAATTTAGGGACTATGCTTCTTTACATGTATAGCTATTACATACTTATGTGAAGTATGATAAAACAAACACACACAAATAATATATACTTTATTATTTAATTTTATTACAAAATTGAACCAAAATAATTTATTTCCATGAAAGTACACAAATGAACAATACATAAGAAATCAATCATAGATAGACCTCCTGCTCTAAAAATGTATCCATTTCCTGTGTCAGCTCTTTGACCTGAACCTCCTGAGTTCTTCCTATGTACATCTGTTGACCTCGCAAAACACTTCCTTCCTACATCACTTCCTGGATATAATGATTTAGCTTTCTGAGGTACTGTGTAACTGTTATCTTACTAAACTGAAAGATAAAAGAAAAATGATTATCAGATTGATAAACTCAATACTGTTTGGAACATATTTCACAACATGCAAAAAATTCCAACAACTCCAGTGAAAGCAGAAAATCAAATTATTATACCAAGATATACAGATACTGTTTTATGACAGAAAAAAATGATAAAAAGAGTACAAAACTAATATTTATTCAAGGACAGATGTTTATTGTAAATTTTTAACAATCTGGTCCCAGAAATATTTAAAAAAATACTATTTTTATATGACTGTTTACACATAGCTTAATTACATAAAATCATCAGATTTCATGAAAAAGAGGAAAAACAATGTAAAACAACATAAAAACAAGTCAAATAAGAATTGCCAAGCCACAATAATTTTATAGAGCTTTTTGTGCTCAACATTTTTTCTTTTTACAGTTTTACAATTGGTGTTACAGTTTTCAAGATATAAGTGTCAGAAGACAGTGTGTTTGTCTGAATGCTGCAGGTCTAAATCTGCTTCAGGCACACAGGTGTTTCAGCAGCAGGCAGAGTGAGCATGAACATTCTAACTGACAATAGGATAGAATGAGTTAAGAAGAATAAGCTGTGACGTAAGCAGGCTTATAAAATGGGCTTAGAAAATCCAGCTATCTGATTGGCTACTACATCATCTGAGCCGTGTCCTTATCAGATGATATAGTAGCCAACCGACTACTGCCCACCACTATGCCGCCTAATAATAGCTATCAAATCAGTGACCCCTGCAGTAAACAGAAATGCTTGCTGCCAGAGTTCACTGAAGCGCCACTGCTAACCTCTCTCGATCCTTCACGGCTCTCCGCCACTTTCTCTCAACCTCCAGCTGCTTCTCATAAATCCCCCAAGAAATCTTTTCTTTTAATTTCACATATAAAGTCTAACCTGTCTTCTCGTCTCCTCCTTAGGGTAACCGACCGCATTCTCTTAGTACCCAATGTATGAACCACAGTCAAACAACGAAACATTTCCATGGCACACTCATGAACAGCGAGCCGAGCAACATAAAATGAAAATAGAAAGCAAGCAGCGTAGGTATGGCGGCCTGTGAGGGACATGCTCGCTCACTACAGAGAACCGTTCACTAAAACTGTTTTGCAGTTCTTGCAAGTTTGATAGAACTGTGACAGTAGAGCAACAGATGTTTTATTTTTTAAATTATTATTTTATGTTGCTGCAACGCTTACTGATCCTGAGTCCAGATATACAGACATTGCAATTCTGCTAATCTCTTCACTTGCTTCATTGTGAACAGCTATAGTTAGCTATGTGTGTCTCTCTCTTTAACCCAGTACTCTCACCATTTAACAGGAAAACACATTAAAAAAATGTCACAGGAGGATTTAAATCAATCTAAATCAGCAAACACAGTAACAACACTGTACTGCCAACTTAAATGTCACTCATGGGGACTACTTTTACTACTTGAGTTATTAAACCATGTTTTTTATATTTTGTAATTTTTGTATAATTTTGTTTTCCCAATAAATAATTACTGCAGGGCCCATTTTATAAGTGGAATAAGACACTCCGAGGTGTGGTTTATGGCTTGATAAGAGCACTTCCCAGGTGCTAAAGTCACTCGGCGCAAGCGCCTCGTGCCTCATTACGCACCTGGGGCGTGCTCTTATCAAGCCATAAACCACACCTCGTCATGTTTTATTCCTTACATATGAAGTGAGTTCTGCTCTTAGAATTGAAAAAATATGTTTCTGCAAACAAGCAATCGATTGATTTGTTTTGTTACATATCTAATACACACTGAAATAATTGCCTAACAGGTATAGACTGGAAAGTGAACAGAGAAGGTAATATATACTGTACCAATAGCAGTGTGAGCATATGAATTTCTGACAATTGTATAGGAATGCCCATGATCCAAGTTTATTATTATTATGAAAGGAAAAAAGAAAATATGTAACTATCTGTATATGTAATTTATTTTTAGAGCAATTAACAGTGCATTCCTGATGAAGGAGCAATCCAAAACATAGAAACTGGTCAGACTTACATCTGATCCATGCACTGTTTATTCTGTGAAATAAAGAAAATATATATATATATCTGTGCAAATATCGGGCAAGTGGGCCTGTATTTTACAATCTGTCCTGAGATTTAGAACTGTTGTGATCGGAACTGGGCTACTTGCCGAACAAATGTATTTGTCTTTTCTGCAGTTGGTTGGGCTGGATACTCCCTATGAAGTTTATATTCTGTCAGCAAAATTCTGTGAAATTGTGATATTGTTTCATGCAATTTTGCAAAATGTCTGTGAATATTTAGTGAAACTTTGGCAAAATTGTGATTTTAGTTATTTCCTTCTAATTTAAAAAGTATGTGTACACATTGCACACAATATGGTATGAGGCCTTTACCAAGATCCATGCAGACATGTGTCAGGTTTCAAATCTCTGCCTTTAAAGGTAATTGAGTAATGCACCTCAGTACTTTCAAAGTCTGTGAAGGCTCTTCCCAGGGTTCCCTTTTAAGTACTTGGAGTGGGGGGTTCTTCCCGTGCAGGTAAATTCACTGTTTTATGGCATGGACGATCTTACCCCAGACAGGAACTTCAAACAATGTACATCACCCATAGGCTTTCAATGACTTCTTCAGATTGTATATCTTGTCTTCTGTGCTCTTCTCTTATTTAAATGGTTAATGTTTTAAGACTAACATATCTCATCTTCAGAACAGAGATGGCTAAATAAAAATGACAAATAGTATTAGACCTGTTTCTTATTTTTAAAAATATTAAAATAAATGAATAAATATCTATATTGCATTGAAGCAGTGGGAACTGACTTGCTAATACAATCATAATCTCATTTTCTTTCAGCATGAGTGGTTTTAATACAAGTGGGTGCTGTGGAGGTAAAAATATACAAACATTTTTATTGAGATGCAATACTTTTTGTCTTCATTCAGATTCATTATTTTGCATAGTTTTTCACCTGCTTCTATTTAATTTGTGTTCTTCTCGTTTCTCCACATGACTTAAGGTTCTGTTCTCAGCTATTTTTTTATTTTTTTTATTTTATGCACCCTTCATCTCCACTGCCTTAGCTGACTCTTGGGACCGCACAGTGCGGCTGGTCACCGGCACTCTTCGGCCCCCATCCTGCCAAAGAACTTTCCCCCTGGTGGGGAAGGGGAGGCAATTCCCCCAATCACCAATTGTGTCGGGCCTCCTGCTGCCAGTCCTGACCCCCCGCAAAGTCCTATCATCAGGCTTGGTGGCAGGGTATTTTTCCATTTTTCTTGGTCCCCTCCTGAAAGCATCAGCTGCTGAGGGGGTCTAGGGAGATGAGTGTATACAGAGATGTGACACCACTCTGGGCACCAACTGACACCCTCCCATCTCACTTGGCACTCCATGCTGCACCTCCACCCATGTGCACCCAGGTGGTAGTGTTGCAGTGGGAGCAGCAACCCTCCCTCCCCAAAGGAAGAGAGTGTCCCTTGGATGCTGAATCCTCTGGCTGACCCTCCAGCAACCTGGGCTAGATCCTGAACCCTGGTCACCGGAGCCACAAGTGATAATCCTACCACTGTGCCAGCAGGCCGGCTCTGTTCTCAACTATTTAACCTGGTGATAAGGAAAACACACTTACTGTTTGTAGTGACAAACTTTTAACTCACAAGTACTATGATTTTCTTTGCAGTACACTTATGTACTTACATTTCTTACCCTCCAACTAGATTTCCAAGGTAAGCCCCTCTCTTATGGTCACATTCTGCTGTTGATGCCATTAAAAACTTGGCTTATTTGTTTTAAGTGTTCACCTTTGTGGTCCAACCACCATTAAGCTGCATGCCCCAAACTTTCGGAAATGTTAAAATTACATTTCACAATAATGCAAACTGCAGAATTTTAATCCCTTGTAACTTTTAAACTAGAGAACAGAATATAATCAGTTTTGTTATGTTCATTGAATATAAATATTAATCTTTGAGGCAACTCCCCTGGCCCTGAAGCAGTGCATTGTGCTGCCATGCCCGAGAAGTCACACTGGGAGACAGGCTGTGGCCAATACTGATGCCATTCAGCAGTGCATCTCAGTCAGGGAGGGTTGGCAGCAGGTTTCACCAACACAATGAACCCTGTAGCTGGTCCAAGGAGCTTTCTCCTGCCACAGGGGCAGCTGTGGCTATGTGAGTCTGACACAGGTACCGCCCCACCAGGAGAAGTGAGAGAAAAAATACATGTGAGAAAAAAACAGTAGCCAACCAACTGATGGCTTGGTTCAGTCTGATCAGGGTATATCCCTGTGAACATGATATATCCCTGAGAAATGAGCTGCCAGATAGGAGAAAAACCAATGCGGCAAAAAAGACACAGTGTGTGTCAACTCTTTAATATCTTGCTGAAAGGCTGCCCAAGTTATAAGAAGCCAAAGATTCCAAAACAACATCAGTAATTAAAGCTGAATTTCATGAACATTAGTGAAACTGTGGATTGTTGTGATATTTTGGTCAAAGCCACTTCCACACATTTTGCCCAGTCACACACTTCAGTTGACATTGTAGAGGAAGCTAAATGCTAGGTAAAGAGGTAATAAGGCAACATTTACAGGAGGGTCCTTAATAAAAGTATAGTGGGGCCAAGTGTCAGGCCACTCTCTGAAGAGATGAACCATGAAGAATAGTAATGAATATCACTGTGCACTAACCTGTCTTCTTGTAATATGCCAGCTAACCACCAGAGCTCACTGACTTAATGACTTGTGGAAGCACATGCATGTGCAACAAAGTTTCTGTATAATGCCACCTGCTTACACTTTAACAACCTTATAAGTAACAACATATATTTTTACTATTTGAAAACAGTGGCATCAAGTGATGGCAAGCCTTAAAACTAGTTTCTACATAAGCCGTTTTGACAGATGTATGTGGATATTTTTAGTTATGATGGAATATGATGCCGGAGTGTTGGAGGGGCATTGTAGGGCCATGATGCTAGAGCAGGTATGGCGATTCAGTTGTGAAAGTTAAACTTCTTAAGTGGAATTATAGCGGCATTACCTATTATGTGTCCATTATGCGTCCATGAATTTTTGAGCATATTTTACCAATTAGTAATTTCTAAAGCATTCAGAACTAATTTTAACCTGCTAAACCACATAGTTGCAGAGTAATTAGAAGCCAGGACATATTTAATTTGGTATGCATGACAAATCTTGAGTGTATACCTAAAAGAGCATTGGAACTATAAACAGCCAACTATTCTGAAAATGTTCACACAATTTAGCAAATATTTAAATTGTGAAATGTTGAACTCATGTAACTTACAATTTACATAAACAAATATCTTTCTATCTAGCAGTTTCTAAGACACTTCCAAGAAAGTATCCATATGAATGTTCAGTTATCTAGCTTCAAAGTTACCTAAGTTGTAATCATAGAAATATTTAAAAATGTTCACATTAAAAATATATTACCATACTCTGAGTCCCTCTGACTTCCTCAACCCTCATCCAAATATCATGAAACATGGTATCCATTTAGGGCCTCTTCTTTCAGTATTCATTTCACATTTCATACCACCAGCTGTAAGACTGACCAATTTATGACCAATTAAAGAATTCTATAGAATTCACAATTTCATTAAAAATTCTGCAAAAACAGTATTTGCTAATTTCACTCAGCCCTAGTGACACAGCACCCAATGAGTATGACTATTGTGTCCCAGTTCTGAGCTATAGTAATTGTCAGTATTCACTGCGAGTTCAAAGCTTACCAACCCTGCATGGCCTCTATCTTTCCTCTATAACTTCTCATTGGAATCGTTTTCCAAATTTCTAATACCCCCATAAAACCGTTCTGCATTCAAGAACATAAACACAAATTAAAAGGCAATAAATTTAGGACTTGACATTTACATTTAATTTTCATCATGCATGGCTGTAGAGTGTGTGTGTGTGTGTGTGTGTGTGTGTGTGTGTGTATAGATAGATAGATAGATAGATAGATAGATAGATATGACATATGTTTTACTTTTTTGTTGATTTAACTGAAGTAACAATTAAGACAGATGTTGCCCACTGGCAGACAGATTTGTATGTACTGTATGAGGTCATGAGATGGAGGAAATTTCTCATTTGGGTGTGGTCATCATTTATGACTCATTCAGTTTTAGCTCCCAGTCCCTTGACAGTTGGTTGGGTGATGTGCTGGATCTTATTTAACCCATAATGACAGCGTGAGTTGCACATTACATCCAATCACATCGAGCCTGCAAGTCATGATATTGGAAAAGTTGTATGGTCTTCAGAAGGACTATCAAGGGAGAAGATGGATAAATTAAAAAAAAAGATAATGCATAAGAGAAAAGTAAGAAGGCAAGCTGGTAAAGCAGGATACTGTAAAGACCAGGCCCATGCGATCCCCAGATGATCAGCTTCATTGCATCCCCTGTGATGCTGATGCCAGTGCTTCCAGACAAGCTATATCATTCCATGTAGCAAAAACACATTTTCTGTAGTGTAGGAGTATTTTTCCAATGACCCCAGAAATCTCATTAGAATTTATTGCAGTCTCAGTGACAGAAGGATCAGCCAGGGACTCCACTCTTCTCTTTGTCAGAATTTGTTGGTGTAGCTGACAGCACACTGCAAAACTTATCTTCCTAGTCTACTGCTTCTTCCCCTGCTTCTCCTCTTCAACTTCTTCTTTACCTTCCCCATACCCCTCTGCCTCAGTCCCATGTGCTTCTTCAAAATTTTTCAGCCCTTTTGACACCCCCATCTCACTTTCATTCCTCTGCTCCAAAGATTAAAGATGCACTTAGATACAACACTATGTATCATGGACTACACACTGCTGTGCCAAAAACTAATAATCTATCTACCTACTGATAGTAACACGCTGGTGGTAAAATGTACCAGTCCTTAACTTGCTTTTGCAAAAGTCATTTATTAATAATTTTCACTATTAACAAAATGTAAAAAATATTGCTCAGTGCCGTGTATGGCTATAATACTCAACAACATTGACCACATAAACAGGATTGGTCAAATAGGGCTCATAAGCAACTTTAAAAAAAGCTATGCCTATACGAAATTATTGCCTCTCACCTAGCTGCCAGCTCAACCAACCCAAGTGCTTCAATCCATGACATTTGTCCGAGGTGTCACTCTCATTCCTCCCCGCTCCTATCTCTTCACATGTTATTATCCTCCTGAATGGCACTCTTCTCCACTATAAGTTGCTTTGGTGAAGGTGCTACTGGCTTGCTTTTATAAAATTGTGGGACTGATATACCTAACTCCATGCCAAACAATTTTACTTTCTCTTCAGGTGACAAGCTAACAGTAGTATCATTTCTGGACCCAGACTCATTGTCACTGTCCTCACAAAATGACTTTTTCTTTTTTTTTTTGCTTCATTTTGGGCCTATCTGACCTTTTTTGTAAGAGTAATGGTGGCTGCCATGTTTGTAATGGTGATAAGGAATTATTTTACAAAAGTTATCAATATGTTAGAGTGCTGTGTACTGATTGCCAGCCTTTTTTTTTAATCAGTGGTAGTGGTCTCAAAGTTCATGATTGCTGAATGATCAGGATGCACTGATTTCCCAAACCATTTTATAAAGCCAGATACTCACTGTGTGACTCTGAGCTACTCACTTCACCTCCCAGTCCTGTAGTCAACCCATACACTTACAGAAAATGGAAGAAGCAGGGCACCACTGGAAAGGAAATGTATCTCAGCTGGGCTTTCACAGGGAAATATTTTGTAAGAAAACAAACATACAAATAAAAAAATTGTAAGCAATTGCTTGCTTTTTTGTCCCCCTTTCACCCCCCCAACACCCAGAAGAAGTGTACTCTAATGGAGAGAGCATTGTTAAAAACAGGAAATCACAGGTGCAATCTCTGCTAGTAAGAAATATTCACTGCATAATCCTATATAAATCAGTTAACTACCCAGCTGTAAAAACAGATAGAAGCAAACCCCCACAGAAAATGGGATGTTGCAGGAACAGCATGTCCATTGAGTTGGGAAGGCAATGTGCCCCTAAAAATTTACATCAGAATAGTATTTTCTTTATTTACTCTTTCTTGAATGTCAGACAAGTACTTACTTCTTTTGGGCGCTATGCACAAATGGGGTGCAGGTACATGCCAAAAGTGTGAACCCCGCTCGCACATCTGAGCAACTGTGTACAGGTGCGCACCAGCCTGTATTTACTACCAGCCACCACCTGTCCACAGCCCCACCCCCTGGTGCACAGGGCTCCACAGGGTGGCTGGGGGCAGAGTTGTGGACCCAGGCGGGCATCCAATTAGATGCCTGACCTGTGTCCCTTAGTGGATCCCTTGCGCCAATGGGGTGATAGTGAATGGGCCCTGCATTAATACATGCCATTGCCAGCATGGCAGGGTGGATAGGAACCCACCCTGATAGTTGGTCGCACCATCTCCAGTGGCCCTGTAGGCTGCGACAACATGAGGGGTTGAATACTGGTCTCACAACAACTGGTGGGTGACATCCATGGGGGTGCACATATAGTTACAGCAGGGTCCTAGCTGCCATAACCAGTGCCCCCTGCACCTGGCACTATGCTCTTTTGTGCATGCTGCAAAGTGACACCACTCCCCCAGAATGCACTAGCGCATTGCAGTCTGTGTGGCCAGGGGTGCGGCTGAGTACGTGCCTTGCACCCCATTAGCAAATATTGCACAGGATCTATGGGACCCCACTCCATGGCATTCATGTGAATCACTGACAGTGCACCCAGTTTATGTGGCATGTTGGCATCATGCATAACTCCCATTATTTGTTGTAGTATATTTTTATTTATTTAAGGTGAAAGACTAGGTTTGCTGGCCAAGGCGCCTAACCTCACCTGAACTCTTTTCTTCTAGGTTGCTTGAAATGACAGAGCAAAGATCCTTACCAGAGCAAGGAAAAGGATTAAAGCTTCTTTTGGCTAGGCAGATTTACTGTGTGTTGTTATTTTTATTTTGTACTCACATGATTGTGTCTGTTTGTTACTAATGTTTTATTGCTTTATTTTTCTCTGATCAAATTGTTGTTGCTGTTTATACCTTCTGCTGCATTATTACAGGGTGTGCCTACAGGTGTGTGCTTACAGATTACTGCTGTAATCTTCTGATTCAAATTGTCTTTTGCAAGGAAATTTAAATACCTGGGAGTATGGCTGGACCATAGGCTCTCCTTTATAGAGCACATTGAAGAATTACTCAAAAAATTATGACAGAGACTTGGCCTGTTCTTTAGGATAGCCTGCTCCTTAACTAGAGATGCTAAACTACAGCTGGTACAATCAACCTTTCTATCCTTGATAGGTTATGCTGACATCCTCTGCAGTCACTGTCCCATTTTCTACCTCACCAAACTTGACACATTATATCATAGAGTTTTGAGGTTCATCACAGTCCTGCCTTATTCCACTTACCACTGCTCCCTATATCAATCAGTGGGGTGGAGTTCTCTTTAATTCAAGCATGATAAAAAATGCAGCATTATGGACCCTGAGAGTCATCTCCAAAAAACTGCCCCAATACATTACAGACTGTCTTCCTATGAAACCAATAGGCAATTATGCCCTGAGAAGTTGCAAATCTCTCCTATTGATGGTTCTCAAAGCTAATTCTTGCTTTGGCAGTGCTGCTATAAGCTTTACACTGTCCTCCTTGTGGAATAAATTGTAAAAAAATCTGAAACTGAGGTCACCCATCGGCATCTCATCTTTCAAGCTCTTATATTCACGTCTCAGAAATGATCAGTGCAATTGTTTCCCATGACCATGAATTGTCATCATGCTAACCTGTACCATTTAACCATGAATGAATTACTTCTAGTGCTTGTCTCCTCCTTGGCCCTGGTCTGTTATCATGCTTTCATGTAACACCTTGATGCCTCTGTCCTCCCTTTGATGCTGGTCTATCTTCCCGCTTTTTCCAGCCTTCTTTTCACAACTCTATAATGCACTCATCCATAATCTACATGCAGTCATACTATAAAAGTCCTTACTCCCCTTTCCCTCTCCCTGTAGGCCCCCACCGCTGCATCAGTTCTACCGACCTATCCTTGGGACTTCATTTCTCACAATGTTTATCCTTCACTTACATATTACATACCCCTTCTGGTACCCCATCTGCCATTAGTTGGTGGTTCTCCAAGCCATTTTCATGGCTAATACTAGTGACTGCCCCTGGTAAATGAACTAACTGGTACTTCTATACAGAGAACATGGTTTATATACAGTTGCATGGTTCAATGGTGGACCTGCCCCCTTGTATTTGAATCCTCCTTTGTTATGGCTTGCCTTGTCTTCCTTTTATCATTTGACTCCCCTATTACTGCATCATTGTGTTTGTGTTTATATACTTACTTACATGTATTTATATGTTTTTATGATGAATGTTACCCAACCCTGTTCTAACCAGGTCTGTCTTGTAACAGAGCTCTGCTCAATGATGTTCGCCTGGATAAATAAAGATTTTGATTGATTGATTGATATCTTCTGTTACTACTTTATTTTTCTCTGTAGCAAAGTGTTTCTTACAGGGTATATCTTCTGTGAAATTATTTCAGGTGGTGCTTACATTTTTGTGACTTTTTATCTTTAGGCTATGCAAAATTACTGTTTGCCACTATTTTAATTATTTTGTTTCAAAAGGTTTTTTTGTTTGTCTCAGAGGTGTTACAGTCTCCTTCTCACATTAAAGGAGCAAATTGCTTTCGTCCCACAGCTCTTCCAGGGGATTAGATGTGTATCTGGGGGGTGGAGCTGACAAACTGTCAGTAACTTCCAACAGAAGGAAGGGTTAAAAGGTCAGGTTAGTTGATATCTTGGAGGTGGAAGACTAGGTTTGCTGGCCAAGGCACCTAGCTTCACCTGAGCTCTTTCTTCTAGGTTACTTGAAAGGGCAGAGCAAAGAACCTTACCAGAGCAAGGAAAAGGATTAAGACTTCTTTTGACTAGGCAGATTTACTGTGTGTTGTTATTTTTATTTTGTACTCACAGGGATTGTTACTGTTTGTTGCTAACATATTATTGCTTTATTTTTCTCTGATTCAAATTGTTGTTGCTGGGTATACCTTCTGCTGCATTATTACAGGGTGTGCATACAGATGTGTGCTTACAGATTACTGTTGTAATCTTCTGATTCAAATTGTCTTTTGCAAGGCATATCTTCTGTTACTGCTTTATTTTTCTCTGTAGAAAAGTGTTTCTTACAGGGTATATCTTCTGTGAAATTATTACAGGTGGTGCTTTACAGGTTTTACAGTTTTATCTATCATTAGGATAAGCTTTCAGGGCTACTGCATTTGTTGTTGGCTGATTGTTTCTGCTCTTACATCCTTGTTTCTTTCATCCGTGTTTTTTCCTTTTCAGCAGGGAAAGGGCCCAGCCACCTACCCCATCCCCACCCACCCACCCCATATTACACATTCTTTATAGGGTAGCAAGTCATGACGTTTCCTGTAGCAAAGCAGGAAGGGCACATCAGAGGGTATCCACACAGTGACCTCATTAATAGGGGCACTAGTAATTTAACCTGTTATAACAAGTTATACAAAAACAAACAAACAAAACACAAAATCAAACTTTTGTTTTCATTTTCTTCCTTCTAATTACTCTGACCAGGTTAAAAATCCAGCAACTTATCTGGAATGGATATCATTAACTGCAGGTACTGCGGAACACTTTTCAGAAGGGCAGTTTTACAGGATTTAGGACACTGTCCTACATGTTGGGCCATTGGAGATCTAAGGGCTCAGCTCCAGGCAGCATAGGCAGAGACTGCACACCTAAAACTGCATATTCAAGAGGAAATATATTATAAGAAACACCTGCCATTTACCCAAAATCCAACAGAAGCACCTCGACTGCAGAGGGTAGTTGGTCTGGGAGGTTGGCAAGTGGTTAGGAAGGGCAAATCAGATGCCCCATCACTCGGTGCTCTCCAACATATCACCTCCACAAACCATATAAAAACTACAAACAGCTATCTGTCTCTATCTCCAAAAACAAACAAAGGGGCAGAGGACACTGCAGAGCAGGACACTGAAGCACAGGAGATAGCACAACAAAACCCGCCCAAAACAGGAACCAAAACAAAAAAATCAAAAAGGAAATCCAAAAAACTTCTGATCATAGGTGACTCCATGATTCGGGGAGTTGATACCTATATTAGGCTAGGGGTGATGATCAGATGTCTCCCAGGTACATCAGCATGGAGAGACACTGACAACATTGCTAAAATTGTTCAGGAAGTAGGAGAAAACATTGATGTCCTGGTACATATAGGGACTAATGATCTCACTAGCTGGTCAGTTGTGGAAACCAAGGAACACCTGACCAGGCTGGGTGACAAACTATCATCCATTTCATCTGGCATCTCCTTCTCTGAGATCCTGATGGTTTGGGAGAGGGGGAAGATAGATGGAAAGTCAGAGATGGGGAGATAGGGGAGCTAAACATGTGGCTCAAGGGCTGGTGCCAGGAAAAAGGACACAATTTTGTAGGGAACTGGCAACAGTTTTGGGAGTGAAAGTTCTTTAAATTTGATGGACTGCATCTGACTAAGGAGGGAGTCAGTGCATTGTGGCAGAAGTTTGACGTCTTTGCAGAATATTTAAACTAGCAAATGGGGAGAGGGGTGCAGCACACCATACTGTACGTCGAATGGGAAGAACACCCCTCCCTTTCAGCTAGTGGTCAAACAGGAGTTCAGCGTGTTTGTAGTTCATTTGCATCACCAGGCAAGGAAAAAGGTTCAGCTCCCCATACAACACACAGGGGAAATGGCAGACCTCGCCCAACAACTAACCACTGAAATCTGGCCAATGGAAAATCATGTACACAAATGCTCGCAGTCTGGGAAACAAGATCCCAGACCTGTAGGCAATAATGACAGAGGTTAAACTGGACATAGTAGCCATTAGTGAGACATAGTTTACCAGTAACCACATTTGGGAGACTTCAGTACCTGGCTTGGTACTATTCAAAAGAGACCAAGGTGCGAAAAGGGGTGTGGAGTGGCCCTTTATGTCTCTGAAAATATCAAAGCTACAGAAATTCAGATTACACGTAAGGAGTCAGAAGAACTGTGGGTTATTCTGGAAACAGGAAATGGGACAGCCATATGAACTGGGGTTGTGTACAGGCCTCCAGACCTGGGGGACGACATAGACACATTACTGTTAGAAGACATACAAAACATGACAGCTTAAGGGGAGGTTCTGATAATGGGAGACTTCAACCTGCCAGACACACATTGATCAATACCAGCAGGAACATCTGCCAGAACTAGACACGTGGTGGATTCCCTGCGGGGGGGGGGGGTGTCAAATAACTGGTACAAAAACCCACAAGAGACAGGGCTATCCTAGATCAAGTGCTGACTAACAGGGAAAGGATCACAGATCTCCAGGTAGATGGTCACCTGGGGGCCAGTGACCATCACATGGTATAATTCAATTTGACCACTAGAAATAAATCATCCCATTCAAAGGCAAAAATATGGGACTTCAGAGGAGCTGACTTTGTTAAGATGGCCAACAGAGTTAAACTAGCCCTGGCAATAAGAAATACAGGTGAGGTGGTACAGGCAAAGTGGGCAAGCATTAAGGATGCAGTACTTAAAGCAACATCCCATTGTGTTAGAGAGAGAAAATGAAGTGCAAAAGAAGAAGGAAACCACTTTAGTTCTCAAAAACAGTAGCAGAAAAGGTCAGAGGCAAAAGGCTGGCCTTTAGGATATATAAGGGAACGCAGAAGGATGAAGATAGGGAGGCATTCCAAACTTCCAGAAGGGAAGCAGGGTAGGCAGTAAAGCAGGCAAAGGCCCAAACTGAGGAAACACTAGCACAAACAGTAATAGAAGGTGACAAGATTTTCTGTAGATACATTAGTGAAAGGAGAAAGCCCAGAGGTGGTATTGCTAAGATGAAAGGAGATAAGGGGGCATGTGAGGAGGAGGACCACATAAAAGCATCTATCCTAAATAGATACTTCTGCTCAGTATTTACTGAAGAGAAGGTAGGGCAGGACCCACAGCTCAGCACCATGGACACGGCGGAGGGAGGCG
Source organism: Neoceratodus forsteri (assembly GCA_016271365.2). Taxonomy (NCBI): domain Eukaryota; kingdom Metazoa; phylum Chordata; order Ceratodontiformes; family Ceratodontidae; genus Neoceratodus; species Neoceratodus forsteri. The sequence continues at coordinate 801,368,481 of CM057459.1, read as the reverse complement.
TGCACTAGTCCCTTCACAAAATAAAGGGTCCTACAAGAGCTCGATAAGCTCAGGATGGACAAGGCAATGGGACCTGATAGCATACACCCCAGGGTACTAAAGGAGCTAAGGGTGGAACTAGCAGATCAATTATCAGAACTTTTTAGTGAGTCACTGAGCACAGAAGAGGTCCCAGAAGACTGGAGAAGGGCTCATGTAATCCTGCTGCACAAGAGTGGTAGCAGGGAGGAGGCAGGGAACTACAGACCAGTCAGTCTTACCTCAGTAGTGGGCAAGATTATGGAGGCACTCCTTAAGGAAAGGATAGTGCAACACCTGGAATCCATAGGAGCACAGGATCCAAGACAGCACGGGTTTACAAAAGGAAGGTCCTGTGAAACTAATCTCATAGATTTCTTTGACTGGGTAATAAGAGTGGTGGACCAAGGGGAGCAGTTGATGTCGCCTACCTTGACTTCAGCAAAGCTTTTGATACTGTTCCACATAGAAGATTGATTAATAAGCTGGGTAGGCTCTGAGTGGGTCAGAAGTTGGTCAACTGAGTGGCAAACTGGTTCTCGGGCAGAAAACAGAGAGTGGTGGTAGACGGTTTACAGTCAGAAGAGATGCAAGTCACAAGTGGGGTACCTCAGGAATCAGTCATGCAGCCAGTCCTCTTCAATATCTTCATCAGTGACATTGCAGATGGACTGGAGGGTAAGGTTTGTCTGTTTGCAAATGACACAAAGATCTACAACAGAGCAGATGATCCAGATGGGGTGGGCAGAATGAGAAGAGATCTGGATAAACTAGCAAAAATGATCAGAAGAGTGGCAACTGGAGTTTAGTGCAAAGAAGTGCAAGATCATGCACATAGGAAAGAGAAACCCTGATACCACCTATAGGCTGGGAGGGGAGTTGCTGGAAGTCACAAGAGAAGATAGAGACTTGGGCATCATCATCACCAATGACATGAAATCATCCAAGCAGACCACTAAAGCAGAAGGTAAGGCTAGGGGGATGTTGGGATGTATTAGTAGGAGTATCACAAGTTGTAAGAGGGAGGTAATCCATCTTTACAAGACACTGGTTAGGCCACATCTGGAGTACTGCATGCAGTACTGGATGCCACACGTTCACAAGGACATTAACCAAATTGAGGCAGTCCAGAGAAGGGCAACCAAAATGGTTCAGGGACTGCATCAGAAAACATATGAGGACAGATTAACGGAGCTCAATGTGTATTAACAAGGTGAAAGAGTGTAACATGTTTCAGTATAAGAAAACTATCAGGACAAGAGGACACAGCATGAGATTAGAGGGAGGCAGATTAAGGGGTAATGTGAGGAAGTTCTTTTTCATAGAAAGGGTGGTGGATGCATGGAATGACCTACCTCAGGAAGTGGTGGATATGAATACTGCGCAGGGCTTCAAACAGGCACAGGATAGGCATAAGGGAGCAATACAGATGAGTATGAATAGATAGGTCATTGACAGAGCAAAGGCCGATGGCACATTCATAAGGTAGAAAAAGAAATGTCAGACTGGATGGGCCTTGCAGTCCTTATCTGCTGTCAACTTCTATGTTTCTATTTTTCTATCCAAAATATTGCTTGTTTTAGTTTTGATGCCAAATAATATAATTCCAGATTGGGACTTCCCATTACCCCATCTTTGCGTAGTATTGTAACCTTTTCCCTTATGACTCTGGGAACTCCCACATGCCACCATATTTTTTCAAACATTTTCCTGATTTGATCTAACCAATGCAGTGGTATCTCCCCTTGTACACCTTGATTTCAGTTCATCAAATGAGGCATAATAATCATTTTCAAAGCCTCAGTTCAACCCCACAGAGATAAAGCTCTGCCCTGCCATGTTTCAAGTAAACATTTTAGTCTCTCTTGGTCCACTGAAAGCTTGATTGAAAACACATTGTCAGCAATTGCTTGCCTTTCCTGTCCCCATTCACCTCCTCCTGGAAGCCGTGTGATCTGATTGTTAGAGCATTATTTGGAACCTGGAAATTGCAGGAGTTATCCCTGCTGCTGAGAAATATTCACTGTGTAATCCCAACTAGTCACTTTACTTTCCAGTACTCTTGTCCGCTCAACTACAAAAATGTGTAGAAGAAAGACCCCACAGGAAATGGGATGTTGCCGGCCAAGCATGTTCATAGAGATGGGGAACATGTGCCCCCCCAAAATTACCTGAAAATCAGGTTTTTTAAACTGAAGAAACCTGTAAGCTTCATTTAATGTTACCCTTAGATTAATGTTGAATTATTAACCCCTCTCAGAAATTTAGTATACAGTACCTTGTAAAAATGATTAAAAGCTGGACCCCACTGGAAAAAAGATGTTGCATTTCAACTCGGCCATTCAGAGTAAATACATACAATTTTTTTTTTTTTTTTAACAATTTACTCAGGATACAACAGCTTTGACGCAACATCCCATGAATATTGTTCCATAAGGATTTCTGGGAGGGGCAAATCATTCAACCTTAATATAAGGATAACATTACATGTCAGTTTTATCGGTTTCCTCAACTCAGAAAAACAATGGCAGAATTTTCCAAAGCCTCCTTAGATTCAGTACATTGTAAATATGAATAAAAGCAGGACACAACTGGAAAGAAGATGCTTCACTTCAGCTTGACCTTTCATGGTTAGTACAAATTAAAAACAAAAAAAAAAATCACAATTTTTTCATCATGTTAACTACATGCTATTTAATTTATTACTTTTTAAAATGTAACTGTATCTGCTTTGATAATAGTAGAATCTAATCAGCTGAGTGGAAATAAGTGGTAAGCCCACTATATACAAACCACATTCTCCTCCTAAGCTGCTTAGACACTTTCTAATCCAGAATGCCCTGCTACTACTTCTGATGTCAGGCAACATACACCGTAACCCGGGGCCTGTGTAGCAGCCTTACTCTTGCGGTAGTAGCCCTGGTGTTCTTAAACTGGCTTCAGTCAATATTAGGAGCCTACTACCCAAAATTGCCCTCCTGCAAGCGTGGGTGGCACAGTACAATCCTGATGTGTTAGCTGTGGTCAATACCTGGGTCCCCACTAAGGTATTATACACTGCCATCTCACATGTTGGCTATACTCTATTTAGAGAAGATAAGACTGGGAAAAGGGGTGGGGGGGAGGCTTGTGCAATATACTTAAAGAACTCACTACAGGAACACACCCTTCCAAAAATAGTTCAGGAAGTAATATCTAAGCCCTTGCAATTAAAATAATCCTAGACCAGCTTGGGAAAGCACTCACAGTTCTCTCAGTATATATCCCCCCATATGATCTCACCAATTGTTTCACTACAGTGCTTGATTACCTCTCCAACTTGCCCAGTCGCACTGAGATGGTAGTCCTAGGGGACATTAACGCTAATTCACTTGCCCCAGAAGCTGACCCCTACAAAGATGCAGTCACTGGCATAGACATCATCCAACTGGTGACAACCCCAACCAGAATCAACCATAGGACTGACAATAGCTCACTGCTTAACCTGATTTTTTACAAACCACTTAGAGAGGATTACCGGCACTGAGATCCTTCCTGACTCTCTTAGTGACCACTCCCCTGTCATCTGTCTCTGGTCAAACAGGACCCCTGAACAACCTCAAAAAGTGTCACATCAACATGTCCTTAAGAGAGGACAGCTCAAATATCTTCAAGCCCATCTCCTAAAGTGCGTCTGGTCACCAATGGATTCAACTACTTGTAGTGTTGCTCATTTCCACACTTTATGACCCTTATCAATGCTGCCTGTGATATCTTCGCCCCCTATAGAAAACTGAAGACTAAAGCTGCATGCAACCCCTGGATCACCATCTCCCTGCTAAACTGCTGCCCACAAGAGACAATCTTTGGTACAAGGCTTAGGCCACGGGTAGCAAAGCAGATTGGGAGTGTTATGGAGCCTCTAGGAACATGTGTACCAGGGAGATCCATCTAGCCCAAACTGCACACTTTATAGATGCCCTCTCAAATTCCTGGGGTGATGGCAGGAAATTTTGGGATAATCAGAAAGAACTCACAGGCAAGCCCAGCAAATCCCCTCCTTCCATGCTTAATGTAAATGAGGAAACCATCCAGGACCCTATGCAAAAAGCAGATACCTTAAACGCTGCCTTTACAGACCTTGGTGGCATACTCCCCCTGACTGCTTTGATGACCCATCCAGCTTGTTCAATTCTAAGAAGTCTTCCCCGGCCCTGAACAACCCCCCCCCCATCTATTTTAAGAGAGTCACCCTGAAGGAATCCAAAAAATATGTGCTAATGGTGCTTAGGAAGTCTAGATGCAGCAGTGACACTCTTGACCTGAAACTACTTCACCTTACCCTGGATGCAGTACTGACACTGCTCACCAAAATATTGAACCTGTCACTCTGCCTTGGACAGTTCCCCTGACTGTGGAAAGGAGCAGTGGTGACACCTGTTCACAAGAGTGGTGACAGGGCCTTGCACTCAAATTACCACCCGATTTTCATCCTCTCACCCCTCTCCAAAGTGCTGCTGCATATTGTTCTGACCAGTTATCTGAGTACCTGGTCAAGGTCAGCATCCAATGTCTGGATCAACACGGATTTAGGAAGAAACATGGTACCCCCTCTGCCCTTCTAGTGTATACCAACTACCTTCACAAGGCACTAGACTGTGGTCACTTAGTGGGGTCAATATATATTGATCTTACTAAAGCATTTGACATGGTCAACTGTACTCTGCTGCTCGAGTCACTCCCTGCCCATGGAATCTCTAGTGGTGCAGTGATCTGGTTCAAAAACTACCTTGAAGGCAGATCTCAGCAGGCCAAAATCGGTGGCACCCTATCCATTAGCCATCCTAGGCATTCAGGAGTCCCACAAGGCTCCATACTGGGTCTCCTACTTGTTAGCCTCTTTCTCAATACTCTTCCCCCAAGTCTGCACCAATAATCTTCTCCTATATGCAGATGAAGTGGTGTTATTTACTAGTCACTCTGACACACTCCCCCTAGTCAGGAGTCTACAGTGCAGCTTCAATGCAGTTGAGGCTTGGTTTACCCAGCACAAGCTGATAATGAACTACAAAAAAATGAAGACAATGCGTTTTGCAGAGTCCCCATAATAAGCAAAAAATCAGGCCATCTAACCATCCTTAACAACCACAATGTCCCTCTCAAGCAGGTCCATCTCTTTAAATACTTAAGGATAACTCTCAACAGCTCACTCTCCTTTGCAGAACATGTCAACCTCATTTCTAAGATGTTCAACACCAGAATGGGTCTGCTTTTCAGGCACAGGCACAATATGACCCGTGAAGCACTCTGGCTAGCTATCACCAGCTCAGTCCTCTCCATAATTGATTATGGGATAGTCATGTATGGTTCTGCAACCAACACAACTCTTAAAAGAATAAGTACTGCACTTAACAAATCATGTTGAGTGGTCTCTGTCTCCCATAGATGTACCCATATATGAGACGTGTACACCCAGATCAACTGGCTGTACCTCAAAGGCAGGATCTCATATCAAACCTGTCTGCTAGTGAAAAAAATCAGCCTCGGGCTCACCCCACCAACCACGCAACATCTTCTTATACAAGCACCTAACCCACATAGTACTAGAAGTGCATTGAGACACACATACCAGGTCTCATTCAGCCACACAACACAAGTGCAATGGTCTTTTATGTTCTGAGCTCCTAGCTGGATAAATGGTCTCCCTTGGACATCCTGGATGAATCCAAGCTAGGTCCATTCAAGCACAAATGCCAACAAAACCTCAGTACACTTAGCAGATGTGACTTCCCCAGCTAACCTCCATCCTAGAGTAACTACCCCACCCACACCCTGCTAAAGACCTTGGAACCCATTTACTTCCTCCCCCACTCAGCTCCCCCACCCTCCTTACCTTGGTACCCCCTCAGTCACCTCCCCACCATCACCCATCTCTTTCCCTCTGATGGCATTCTCAGATCTTTCCATCTTCTTCCCTCTGGATCATTCTCTCTAATGCAACTTTGATTCTTGCCCCCCCCCATCAACTCCTCTCCCACTACCCCTCTACCCTACCACTCTCCACTCTGGTTCAAGACAAAGTCAATTCTGCTGACTGCTCTACAGTTACCACTACTCTCTCATTCTCCACTCTGGTACATGACCAAGTCAATTGCCAACTGCTCTAATGTTACTACAATGTACAATTGTTGCACCTACCTGTAACCCCTGATATTTTCACTTTGTAACCTTGATTGTTGTTTTGAATTTATTTAATTGGTAATGCTACCAATGATATGGTTTGACAAGGTCATCTTACTGATGGAACACATGCTGCAACATGTATTCAGTGTCCATACCAACTGCTTCCACATGTACCGACTGGATCCACATGTTACTTTATTTATCCCAGCTATGTGTAATGTTTCTCATCAGTCTGCTGCTGGGCTATTCAATGTGTCCTATGCTGTTAAACGGTCCATTTTGATTTGACCCTCTGGGTCCACACTTTATATTGTTAACCCTGATATGTGCATTGTTTCTCATCATTTATTTGCTGTGTCTTAATCAATTTGTCCTTTGGTGTTAATGTGCTGTCCATTTTGAAGTGAAACCTTTGTAAAAGAGTCTCTGGGTCAAAGGTATGTGTAATTTGAGACATAAAATAATTAAATAAAAATTGTTGTCAGAGTCAGAGTAGCTGTCCCTGGAAAGTAATTATAGTCCTTTGTACTGTGATAACTGGATGCTGTCATCAATTAGTAAGGAAGCATCAACACCAACGAGCCCAAGGTCTTTCATGTTATGAAACTGTTCTGACCACACATCCATCCCCTGTAGAGGCAGCCATGGCTCAGAACAAAAGAAGGGTTTTATGATTCCACAAAATCCAAGGTTCTGGTTTGGGCAAGCTTTCCAGACAGGTGGTACCCCCAAGGGACAAAGAAAGTGTTGAATAGATGATGTCAGAGTGACATATTCAATGATGCAGCATGGAGGGCTAGCAACTGAAGGCTTTTGAGGTCTGTGTGCTAGGCACTAGTAACTCAGTCAGTGATGGAGCTGCATACCTACACCATGTAAGAGTTGGAGTTTACCACTAAGGCTGTGTGGAAATCACATTCTACTGGTGGAATTTGTGCTAAAGTCAGAATTTTGCTTCAGCAAAATTTTGGAATGCACTTTGGCAACTTTTTCTAAATTCAGAATTCACAGTTTCCACCCAGCTCTATCTACTGTGTTACAAGAATATTTCTACTCTGTTAGATTTAGGAAGCTAGAGAAAGGTTTTTCTATTTGTTTCTTGTGCTGTGTGCAAACCATTTCTTTTTAATTTCTGTAGTGACCTCATAATTCCCATATTCTTGTTTATGCATGGTATCTGGTTGTGAAAATACTAAATATTATTTTTATATGCTTCAAGCCTCTGTGACTGATTCTTTTGGGTGGAATAGCTAACTGTCAGTATTGACAAATCCACAATTCATCTTCCAAGAGAGATGAAGGCCATGGTTACTGTATTCTAAGAAGTAAATGTTTTCTCAGGAGTGAGTGATAGGGGAATGTCATTTACTTTCCCTGTACTGTGAGCAGTGGCTCTGGTGGGATTTAGACCAAAAATGTCCCCAGGTAAGAGAATCACTTCTCAGTGGTGTCAGCTACCAAGGTACGCTTGCCCTTGAGGATTGAGAAACTTGGCAACCTGTTGCTGACTAAGTCCTAGGTGTGGACAGCTTGTGACAATCAATATAGTCTTTATTAATTGTTTCTTCTCAAATATATATATATATATATATATATATATATATATTTGGCACAGTTAAATATAACCCTTATACATTTAATTTCCTATTTCATAATACAGTCAGAATTGTAAAAAAAAGGTCCTACTTCCTAATCTGTAATTGCAATTGTTAAGACTTCTAATTAATCTAATTAATCTAAAAACAGCACTATTTATAGTTGCAATAATGGTGACAACATGTCTATCACGGTGTTCCAGCAGGAATCAGGGGTTCCTCTTCAAAAGCATTAGATCAGTTTCACTGGTTTGTTGGATGAAATACAGCCGTGTAGAATCTAACCTTTTTTGGTGAAGTCGTTCAGCTCTCTCCAGGTTCTTTAGGTTCTGGACAGAATTGGGGCTGGAGCAAAAATAGCAGTGCAGGAGTGTGTGTATGTATGTGTGTGTGTGTGTGTGTGTGTGTGTGTGTGTGGTGGGGGCATGTGATTCAGACTGACCAATCTCCAGCTAGCAGGATGTGGCAGGAGAACTATAAAAGAAACCACTCTTAATGTTTCCTATTCATGTTCATGTCCTAGAGCATGAGTGTAACACAGTAGGAGTGGAACAGGATTGGTATCTTATGCATCGGCAAGCATCTGTAGGTAACAGCAGGCACACAGGGAACTCTGCCAATCCATTGAGGTATGGTAAAGTACCTGTTTGCTTGTATATACCCTGTATAAGGGATTGCTGGATGAAGGTAAGGGGGTAACAGCAGAGGGAAAACAGTTAAATCAAGCAGATACTACCTGTTATGTGGGAAGGAAGGAAGGAAACACCCTGTGTAGAGTAGACATAAAAAGGAGTAAAGGCAAGTTAAAAGGGGCAAAAGAGGTAAAGTAAAAGCACCTATGGTGTGGGAATAGCAGTAACACCCTATCTAGGTTAAGGGTAAAAAGAACAATGCAAAAAGAGAGAACTTAAAACACCCTATCTAGGGTCAAGTAACAAAGGGATTAAGCAAAGCAAAGAGCGGGGAAAATAGAAACACCCTATCGAGGGTAAGAGTACCAGCTCTTCCAGTTAACATAGTGAGTGTAGGAATGGGAACATTGGCTGTGGTGCAGTGCAGTGGCTGTGGAGCGGTAGTTTTTATTTATTTATTTATTTAGATTTGTTTACCGAGTAGGTGCATTAGCCACAGCAATGACTATTTTCAGAGAGAACTTCTGGAGAATGAGGTGCTTCCCCTTCTGCATGCACCTCTCTTGGCTAGGGGAGGAGATTCCTAAGCTCAGGGCCATGTTGACAATGATTTGGAGGACCTCTTCCTCCACCCAGGGGCCATTGAATCTACTACTATTGCCCTAGAGGATGCCAAGGAAGAGGGTTGGCTGGACTGTGGTGGCTCTGAGAGGGTGGGATGTGGGTCTGGGGCAGATTCCTCAGCCAGTGCCACTATTAAACTCATTCACCATTCTGGCATGATGGGACTGTTGGGAGGAGGCACCCATGGTTTTTGTCAGGGAGGATGTGAGGGCCATCTCTAGAGGAGACTACAAGGTGGCGGGAGAGGACCCGAACAGAGGATGAAGCAACTTCTGTTGGTGGTCTCAATCATCAGGGGGTAGATTTTGGAACAGAAAGGGAGGGTAAAAGGGAGGTGAGGTGCCTACTTGGTGCCTCAGCTCAGAGGATGGATATGAGAGCCTAAGGACTCCTAGGGCAGTGAGCCATGAGGGAGAGATAATTGTCATTTTCCACCCAGAGACAAATGACCTGGCTAGAGATGGGACTAGGATTGTGCAGGGCATTTTAGGGAGCTGGGGAGGGGTCTTAGGATGGTAGCATGCTCACTGACATTCATTGATGTGCTGCTTGTCTTCGGTGGGGAGGAAGATTGGGTCTCAACATTAGGAGCATCAACCTGAGGTTGAAGTAATGGTGTAGAAAGGAGGGTTTTGGCTACAGTTGACTGGGAAATGACCTGGAGGCATAAGACTATACAGAGTTGATTGCCTGCATCCATCTGGGAAGGGAATTGCAGTCCTCAGTGGATGGTTAAATGTTCTTTGGATGAATATTTAAACTATACAAGACTGAAGAAGAAAGAAATGGGAAAACTTGATAGGAGATAAATCCCCCTGGCTGCAAAATAAAAAAAAACAAAACATTATGATTGAAATGAAAGGGGATGGGAACATGAGCTGTTCAAATGGGGGGTGGGGGAAGGGAAGGGCTGGATGTTCTGTAGATGGGAGCCTCCCAACCACAACTTCAGCCATAAGCAGAAAAATCCTGAACTCCCTGCAGGCGGTATATCTCATGCAATTAGTCCAACAGCCCACTCATTATGGGGAATTACTGGACTTGTTGCTCACTAACAGGGACAGTATAGCAGACATCAAGGTTGGAGGCTATCCGGGGCATGGCCAGCAGCTGAACCGAATGGACATCTGAGTTCTGAGCTCTCTAAAATCCCCACTAAAATCCTTATTAATACCTGATCTTTTTTGCAGTACAGCGCGACTTTGTTACTGTAAGTAAAATATAGCATTCGCCCGTCTAGTTGTTCATTGATCAGTCCACGGATGACTGGAAATTCCAAGCTATATCTGTCACTCTCTGCTTTGTCACTCGGCCTGCAGCATCCTCGAGACGGATTCCACTTCAACGCTGACACAGCTGGAGGGCAACTTATCCAACATTCGGCAAATGTTTGCCGAGATTCTTCATCGAATGGATAATATGGGCTTAGCTACCAAAAAGAACACTGAGGATATTATGGATCTTTCTCAAAGAGCCTGTATTTCTGAGCATAGGCTCACCGAAGTGGAAGATGACTGGCATAAGGCCGAGGCTAAATTACAAGAACAAGAAAGATTAATCCATTTGTTATGGGCTAGAGTGGAAGATTTGGAGAATCGCAGCTGCCAGAATAACTTCAGGTTTGTGAGGTTTCCGGAGGGCTGTGAGGGGAATGATACCATTGAGTTCTTGCAGAAAGAGCTTCCCTCTTTACTGGACTGGTGATGTGAGGTTCCATTGGAGATTGATAGAGCCCATAGAACCCTGGCTTCTCGCCCTGCACCTGGAGGTCACCCTTGCACTATCTTGGCCTGATTCCTCTGACTTCAAGACCAGGAAAATATTACAAGGATGGCCCGTACAAAGAAAAAACTGTTCTGGAAAGGGCAAAAAATTCAGATATTCACTGACTACTCACAGGAGGTGACAACAAGATGCAGGGCCTTTACAGCAACATGCAGAGCTTGTGCTGAGTTGGGGCTTGAGTATTCCCTTAAATACCCTGCCTCCCTCAGAATTGTTTTCAATGGCTCCCCGTGGGTATTTGACAACCCGTCAGCTGCAGAGAATTTTCTCGCAGCACAGGCCCCTAAGTTAAATTGGGATAGGCTGCGTGAAACCCGAAGCCCTGTGGCCTTATCTGTTTTGCCCTCCTCAATGGAAATTTCATCACAGGAGACCACCATCCAAATCCCTAGATATGCTTCTCAGCCAGCTAAGCAACCCCTGGACACCTAACTGGGCAACCCCTCATAAATTCCCAGGCAGTAAAAAAAAAGAACAGAAGAAGGGCACGGATAGAGAGGGTGCACATTGACAAAACCCCTCTGCTCCAATCTAGGAGCCGTAGTGGAAGCACTGATTCAATTGCCTCACAAAGCTCTCATATACCCGATATGAGCAACAACCAATATATGGAATTGATGGATCTACCAACTGCGGACCCTTCACATGATCTGCCCCTGCCTCCTAGGTGATCACATTCTGAGGAAAGTAAATCCCTAGCAACAAGAAGCCTTTCAAGGGCAGAAGAAGCAAAAGATATTCCTCTCAAGACCTCTACTCCCACTGACAGCCTGTCTGCTACATTGCCATCTGCAAGGGCTCTAGCAGTACAACCTCCCGCCGCTGAATTGGTGGGCTGACTGTAACTGTGATATCCTTTTGGAAATAAGATTTCCCCAGTGATATAACCAGATTTAGTACACTGCCAGATCTGTTGTTGCTGTTCAACAGTCATGGGTTTCTTCTTTTTTTTTTCCCTCGCCCCCCCACTTCTGCTTGGGGGATTGCACCTTTGGGCCTACTAGTGCAAGGGTGTATAACAGGAGATTCTGGGGGTTTGTTAACTGTTGAAAGGATCTCTGTTTTGTCCTAATCCTTTTTTAACATGAACAACCTGCACCCCTACACACTTGCTCTGTAGTTGGGCCACCCAGACTGGGGGGGGGGGTGGATTCATGTTCTTCTAGGCCGATTTCCCCAACATTCCCCATATAATCCGCCTTCTGCAGTAATAGCCAGGGAACATGGGGCAGGCCTTCACTAAACAGCATAACAAGTCTGATAGGTTGTAGCCCATTAGTCCGTGCATGCAGAAAAGCCTATTTGTTTGAGATGGGGGTAGTGTGAAGAGAGACTCTAGGACCATCGTGTGTCCTCTCTCTCATGATATGTTCAAGTAGCTACCCACCTCCCAGTGATCTCTGCTGGTGTCTGGGCTGCTTGTCGGCTGATACATGCAGTGGATGCTGGTCAGATGTTGGACTGTACAAAAGGGAAAGGGAGGGGTGGGGAGTATGGGGATGTTAATAAATGTTGTGTGTTACTATCACTGTTATTGTTAGTTTTCAAGTATAAGACATAAAAGTTTCATGATAGAAGGTTTGAATTATGTTGTCATGTTAGTTGTTATGGCAATCTGATTACTGGGGCTGTGACTCATCCCCTGAATACCAGGAGAGGGAGAGGGAAGGGAAGCCATGCTGGATATGGACCCACTCCCTGGTGTTTCCTGTGAAATATTTTTTCAGCCATGATTTACCACAGGCTAGATTGAGACTAGGCTTATTTCTTGGAATGTAAGAGGGCCCAATTTGCCTGTTGAACAAAAAAAAGTTTTACTCCATCTGAAAAAGTTAAGCCCTATGGTGGCACTTTTACAAGAGGCAAAACTCTCCTCTGGCAAAGCTAGGAAGCTCAAACAAGGCAGGATGGCTGAAGAGCTTCATAGCGTGGCCGCTTCCCATAAACGAGGAGTTTCCATACTATCCCCATAAAGATTTGGGTTGGAAAGTGAAGGGCCATATTCAGGATAAGGATGGGAGATGGATAATAGCAGAAATGGAGACTCCAGAGGGCCCACTGGTTTTGGCTAATATTTATGCCCCCAGCCAGGATTGTCCAAATTTTTTTCACACTGTCAATCAGGCCCTTACAGACTTTAACAAAAATAGGGTTCCAGTATTATTAGGTGGGGACTTTAACCTGGCATTGGATCATTGTATTGATAGGAGTAATAAAGCCCCTGAACCTCACAGAGAGGCTAAGAAAGCAGTACAGAGGTTAATGAGTGAACATGGGTTGTTGGATGCCTGGAGAACACTGCGTCCAGGGGTGCATGATTATTCATGCTTCTCTCAGACCTATGGTTCATCCACCAGAATAGACCTCTGGCTTATCTCCTCTGGGTTATGCAAGAGAGTCATTAACTCCTGGATGCACCCGATTTATGTATCAGATCATGCCCCTCTGGAGCTAGTGATTAGATGAGGATAAGATCCTCCTCAGACCCCCTCATGGCATCTAGACTCCCTCCTGCTGGAATATGTGAAATTCCAAGAATGGATAGGTCCCAAAGTGTTGGAGTATTGGAGTAACAATGACAATGGGGAGGTCTCTGATTCAACCCTCTGGGAGGTTTTTAAGGTAACTATCCAAGGCAGAATAATTGCCTTTGCATCAGCCAGGAGGCGTTCCCGAGAGACGGATCAGAGGGCATTAGAGAAACAATTATATATATTGGAGTCCCAATATAAATCTCTTAAAAACTAAACTCCAGCTCCATCACTACTAGCACAATTAGCTAGTACAAGAATTTCCCTCAGTACACATTTAACCCGCCAAGCTGAGTTAAATCTTAGACGGATGCATCATGCATATTGGGAAGGTGGGGAGATGGCCAGCAAACTCCTGCCATATTGTCTAAAACACCAACAAGCATCTAAGATGATACATGTTCTAGTAGACAAGAATAGAGTACACTGCCACTCTAATAGAGGGGTGAACGAGATCATGTCTCAGTTCTATGAACAATTATATGCATCTCCTCACCGCATGACCATTTATAATTCAAGGATTTTTAGCCTCACTACCTATCCCAAGACTCCCAGAAAGTGATACTAAATTGTTAGAAGCTCCTATAACAGTTGAGGAAGTGGATCAGGCAATTACATCTATGAACCCGCGTAAAGCCCCAGGCAAAGACGGTTTGCCCATAGATTTGTATAGAGTCTGAGGATTTAATCTAGCCCCATATCTGGTTCAGGCGTTTCAACATTCTCTGCACACAGGGCATTTACCCCCATCCATGAAGAAAGCTACTATCATGGTGGTCCCCAAGAAGGGGAAAGATTTACTTCCCCCCAGTAGTTATCGCCCCACCTCCCTTATTAATGCTGATGCCAAAATTCTGGCCAAAGTTCTCGCAGGTGGGCTTGAACCTCTCCTACAAGGCCAGGTTTATCCTTCCCAAGCAGGATTTGTCAAAGGCCACCAAGGGTCGGACCATCACAGAACACTGGTTTCCCTAATGCATCATACCAAAATGTCTAAGTAACCTTCCATAGTCTTAGCCATAGACTTCAAAAAGGCCTTCGATTCAGTTGAATGGCCTTTCTTGTTTCATAATCTCTCCACAATGGGTCTGGGACCAAGTTTCATCTCATGGATAAAGCTATTATATGCTTCCCCCATGACTTTGGTACTGATGAATGGCACTTTGCCTCTGCCCTTCCAAATTCAGAAGGGCATGAGACAAGGTTGTCCCCTCTCCCCCCTTTTGTTCATCCTAGCTATAGAGCCCCTGGCCATTGCACTCGGGGAATCTCATTTCATTCTGGGTATACAAGTGTGTAGGTGATGCCAACTTTAAAACACTCCTGTATGTAGATGATCTCCTCATCACTACAGAGTATACTCCACAAGTGATTCGAATTATCTTTAACATCTTGGCCGATTTTACCCAGGTATCAGGTCTTAAGTAGAATCATTCAAAAACTGAGGTCCTTCCATTGAACTTTGTATCATCTGGTGAAGACTTCACAGCCATAGGGCTGAAATGGTCTCCTAATGGCATAAAATACCTTGGTATTATCCTACATCCAAAGTTACTTAAAATGCTTTCATCCAATTTTACTACCCTTATTGACTCTCTCAGACAGGACATCAAGAGATGGAAGGCTCTGAAGCTATCACTAGTGGGGAAAATAGATTCAATCAAGATGATGGCAGCACCTAAGATGCTATATTTGTTAGCTCACCTACCCATGCTTATACCACAGAAATGGTTCCAAAAATTGGAAGCTCTGATAGGCAACTTCCTCTGGGAGGAGTCTCTTCTCGGTACAGCAAACTTAAATTATGGCAGAATTGAAGTAGGGTAGGCTGGGGACTTCCTTGGTTACAAGAATATCATATGGCCTTTGTTTCAGCTCAGACCACAAGATGGTTTTCCAAAATTGGACAGGCTTCTCCATCCTGGCTACTGCTGGAAGTGTCATTAATTCATGCCCCTTCCCCTGCAGTGGCCCCTTATAGCAAGAAAAATTCACCCTCTGGCCTCCCCCTCCATCCTGGTATTAATTAAATGCTAGAGAAAAGTTCTAGTCCTCTTGGGACATGACCCAGTTCCCAGGAAATACATGCCCCTTTGGAAGAATCATAGAAACTTAGAAACATAGAATTTGACGGCAGATAAGGACCGCTTGGCCCACCTAGTCTGCCCATTTTCCTACCTAACAGATAAGCTGCAGATCCTCATTAACCAACAGCTTACTTCCTCATACCCCCCACTAGGACTGCCTTATGTCTGTCCCATGCATTCTTGAATTCCCCCACTGTTCTTGACTCCACAACCTCCTCAGGGAGGCTGTTCGATGCATCCACAACCATCTTTGTGAAAAAATACTTCCTCACATTACCTCTGAGCCGTCCCCCCTCTATCTTTAAGTTGTGCCCCCTTGTTCTTGCATATCTCTTTTTCTGAAAGATGCCACCCTCTTGGACTTTGTTGATTCCTTTGAGGTACTTGAAAGTTTCTATCATGTCCCTCTCTCCTCCTTTTCCTCAAGGATATACATATTAAGCTCCTTTTGTCTTTCTTCAGATGTCTTCTGGTGCAGACCCTGCACCATTTTGTTTGCCTCTCTGGACAGCCTCCACTCTGTCTATGTCTTTGCAGAGATGGGGTCTCCAGAACTGCACACAGTACTCAGATGGGGTCTCACCAACTGTCTGTACAGAGGGATAACAACTTCCTGTTTTCTACTATTGATGCCTCCCCTATGCATCCCAATATCCCCAGCCTTCCTTACTGCCTTCACATTGCTTGCCCACCTTCAGGTCATCTGATATAATTACCCCAGGTCCCTTTCCATTTTTACTGTTGTCAGTATCTCACCCCCCATTGTGTACTCTTGCCCTGGGTTTTTGTTTCCCAGGTGCATTACCTTGCACTTCTTTGCATTGAATCTGAGCTGCCATACATTTGACCATACCTCCAACCTTGCCAAGTCCCTTCTCATCCTTTCCACTCCATCTGGTGTATCAACCCTGTTGCAGATCTTTGTGTAATCTGCAAAGAGACATACTTTTCCTTCCAGTTCCTCTGCAATGTCACGTATAAAGACATTAAAAAGGACCGGTCCCAGTACTGAACCCTGCGGACCCTGCTAGTAACCCTCCTTTCTTCATTGTGGACTCCATTTACTACTACCCTTTATGCATTGTTGTCTACCCAATTTTTATCCAGGCTACCACCTTGGGACCTACTCCAAGGCTGGCTAACTTGTGTATTAATCTTTTGTGTGGGACTGTATCAAATGCCTTGCTAAACTCTAGGTAAGCCATGTCCACAGCCCCTCCCTGGTCTACTACTTTGGTCACCCAGTCAAAGAAATCTATTAGATTCGTCTGACACGACCTTCCCATCATGAATCCATGCTGCCTTGGGTCCTCTGCCCCACTGGCCTCTAGGTACTCAACAATTCTTTCCTTCAGAATTGATTCCATCATTTTACCTACCACTGAGGTCAAACTAACTGGTCTGTAGTTTCCTGCCTCTGTCCTGCTCCCACTTTTGTGAAGAGGAATCACATCTGCCCTCCTCCAGTCCTCAGGTACCACCCCATCCTCCCATGATTTGTTAAAGAGAGTAGTCAGTGGTGTCATTAGTTCTACCCTTAGTTCTTTTAGAATTCTTGGGTGAATCCCATCAGGCCCCATTGCTTTGTCCACCTTCAATTTTATTAGTTCTTTCAGAACCCTTTCTTCTGTAAATGGACTGGTATCGACCCTCATCTTCAGAGTGTTTCTCTTGTTTGGTTTAGGTACCTCCCCCTCCTCTTCCTTTGTGAATACTGAGCAGAAATATTCATTCAGTATCCCTGCTTTTTCATTGTCACCCTTTACCCACATTCCCTTCCCTTTATTAAGCCTCAGTATCCCTCCTTTGGTCTTTCTTCACTCCCTAATGTACCTATAAAGGTCTTATCCCCTTCTTAACAGAGTTGGCTATCCTTTCCTTGGTTTGAGCTCTTTGCTATTCTGACTGCCTCCCAGCCTCTTTCTGCTTTAACTGATAAAGTTATCTGTCCTTCTCCTTCTGTGTTCTCTTATATTTCCTGAATGCTATCCTTTTCTCCTTAACCTTTCCTGCCACCTCTTTTGAGAACCATAGCATTTTTCCTTCGTTGTGTTTTGTTGATTTGCTTTTCACAAAGGCTTGTTGCCTCTGTGATGGCTGTTTGATTACTCTCCATTGTTCCTCCCCTCCTTCTTGACTGTTTGCTAGTGCTTTCTGAGGCACTCTCATTTTCCCAAAGTCAGCCCTCCTAAGTCCAATACTCTTGCTTTTGTATGGCTTGATTGTGGCTGTGTTTATCGTGAACCACACTGTTTGGTGGTCGCTTGTTTCCCCAGATGGCTACCTACTTCTAAATCTGAGATTCTTTCTCCATCCCCATTTGAGAGTACCAGGTCTAAGATTGCCCCCTCCTGAGTGGGTTCCAGTACTAGCTGTCTGAGGCATGCCCCCTGTAGGGCATCAAGAATGACCCTGCTCTTGGATGTGCCTGCAGCAAAGGTGCTCCAGTTAACATCTGGCATATTCAGGTCCTCCATCAACAACATCTCCCCTTTTTCTGCCATTCTAAGGAAGCCTTCTATAATTTCCCTGTCCATTCCCTCCCCCTGAGATGGGGGTCTGTATACAACCCCCATGCGGATTGTGGTGCCATTTCCTGTCTCCAGGGTGACCCAGAGTGTATCATCTGCTCCCTGTTTACTCTTTAGTTCTGTTGCTTTGATTCCTTCCTTTACATAAAGAGCTACTCCTCCTCCTCCTCTTTTACCCTCCCTGTCCCTCCTGTAGATTGCATATCCTGGTATGTTGACATCCCAGTCATGGTTCTCTGTGTACCATGTTTCTGTGACTGCCACAATATCCAGGCAGCCCTCTTCCATCAAGGCCACTAGTTCAGGGAGCTTGTTCCTCAGACTATGGGCATTGGTACTCATCACCCTCCACTTTTTGATGGCCTTACCCCTTTTAGCCCCATTCCTGTCCTTACTGCCTTTGCCTTTTTTTACATTTACTTCTGGCCTGCTCCCTAATGACTTTTTTACCTTGGTGTTTACCTCACTAATTACTGTTGTTTGTGGGGGGAGGTTGGGATTTCCCTGCTCCTTTTCAGTGCCTCCCCTTGGCTGGTTTAAATGCTTGCCAATGAAGCATTTAAACCTCTCACCTAGGATCCTGGTTCCCCCGACAGATGCAGACCCTCACACCAGTATAGGTCTGCATCCCTCCAGGTGGCTTCCCAGTCCCCAATGAAGCCAAAACCCTGAGCTCCACACCAGTTTTTCAACCATTCATTGAATTCCCTGGTGAGGCGTACCCCTGCATCTCCCTTGCCATAGACAGGCTGCACCTCCGAGAAGGTTACTGTATGCGCTACTTGTCTAAGGCCCCTCCCCAACTCTACAAACTCCTCTTGCACTGCTCTGATCACATTCCTAGCCAAGTCATTTGTCCCTAGGTGGACAATAACATCCAGCTCCCTCCCTCGTACAGCTGCTCCCACGATCCTGAGGATTCACTTCCTGTCCCTCCAAGCCGTGGCACCAGGCAGGCACCTTACCTCCCTCTCCCCATCCTCCCCCATTTCTACCCCCCTAATGATTGAGTCCCCCACCAGAATTTGTTTCCTTCCCCTGTGGGGTCTCATGCCACCTTCCTGTGGGTCTCCTTTGTGATGGTTCCCGCATCCTCCTTGGTCTCCACTGCAGGTGCCTCCATAGAGGAACCACTATCCACCAGAAGAGCGAATGAATTATGGAGAGGTAAAGCTGGAGGGATGCAACTCTGTTCCACCACCCTCTCCCTCCCTGAGCCCACCCTGGTCCAGCCTCTCCTCTTTCTTGGCAACCTCTGAGGTAGTGGCATTGGCCCTGGTGGTCCCTGGGTGGGGGAAGAGGTTTCACAAATCCTAGCCATGTCAGCCTGGAGATGAGCAACCTCCTCCCTCAGACCAGAGAGGTTCCTGCAAATAGGGCAGCATCACAGCCTCCAGAATGTCTCCCAGAACACTGCCGCACCACAGCCATTGCACTGCACCACTCCTATCATGTCTTATTTTGTGTCCCCTCTCCTGTTTCTCTGTATGCATACTCTCTAATCTCCTTACAACTCTCACCCTTCCCATTCTGGGTCAGTAACTTTCTATATTCTTCAGTAGCCTCCTTCTTCCTTGCTCAGTGTCAGACCACCAGCAGCTGGGGGGGGAGAGTGAGCTACTTTTTTCCTTTAGGGTTGACAAAACCAGTGTTTCTCTATGATCCTTCCCTTCCTACTGCCAAACAGGAAGTTCCTGTTGACAGTCAAATCCAGTGACTATAAAAGTAGAACTGGCTTAGGGTGGGATGGAGGACAATTAGTAAGAAAAAAGGCTAGCAGCAGGAAGTTGTAATTTGAGTCACCTGCTTTTATAGTGTCTAAGCCACACCCCCAATTAAGCTTTCTCTCCTCCTACTGGTTTAGCAAAGTAAACTGATACAGAACCCTTCCCAGCACTGAACACACACTGACTTTCTTTCTTTTCTTTCTTTTTTTTAAACCCTAACTAAGGCCCCTTCTACTTGTAATAAAGTACATGTTTGCTTAAACTCAACAGACACTGACTCCTGCTAATATATAAGTGTTAAATTAATAAGAAAATGTAGCTTCTTTTAGTTAGCTGCTTTCTGCTCTACAAGTAAGGCTAGCCACAGGAAGTTGTAATTTGAGTCACCTGCTTTTATAGTGTCTAAGCCACACCCCCAATTAAGCTCTCTCTCCTCCTACTGGTTTAGCAAAGTAAACTGATACAGAACCCTTCCCAGCACTGAACACACACTGACTTTCTTTCTTTTCTTTCTTTTTTTTGAAACCCTAACTAAGGCCCCTTCTACTTCTAATAAAGTACCTGTTTGCTAAAACTCAACAGACACTGACTCCTGCTAAGATATACGTGTTAAATTAATAAGAAAATGTAGCTTCTTTTAGTTAGCTGCTTTCTGCTCTACAAGCAAGGTTAGCAACAGGCCATGAAAGTAGTGAATAGCACAATCCATTGGAAACTCTGGGAGGCACAAGGCATTTCCCTGATACAAGACTTACTACTCCCAGAATCTAATACAATAGACACCTTTGAGGCTTTAAAAACCAGATATCACCTTCCAGCTTCCCACTTTTGGAGATATCTTCAGATTAGAGATGCCATAACCCATCTATCTAATTCCCCTCAAATTAAAAGGGCACAACAATGCCCACATCATATAAGTATATGGGGGAAGCATACTAGGAATAGAGCTAGTGGAATATACACTGCCCTCAGATAGGCCTCCACAGACCCTACCCACAAGGCTAGAATCCAGTGGGAAAAGGATCTGCAGACTCCTATTTTAGAGCAGCAGTGGGAATTCATTTGGCTTGCCAGGATGGACGCACATGTCTTATTAAGAAGAAAACCTTTCATAGATGGTACTGGGACCCTGTCAAACTTAAAAAGATGGGACTCATCTTGGCTGAAACCTGCTGGAGGTGTGGCAATCAAGGAGCTCATCTGTTTCATATACTTAGGGATTGCCCCAACCTCCAACACTTTTGGACAGCAATTCAAGACATGTGTAAAGAGGTATTTCTCAAGATTGTCCCTGATCCTGCTCTCCTTCTCCTAGGCTGTGGTTGTCCTACCATGCTGAAATACAGTCCAGGGACTCAATTAGTCAATCTAGTGGGGGCAGTAGCCAAAAGACTCATAATGATGAGATGAAGAACCTCAGAGACACCTACCTTTCATGAGTTCCTCCTGGCATTAGCCCAGGGGGCTACATTTGAAAGGATCTCTAGCTTTACTTGAGGCTTATCTGCCCAGTTTGTCAAATGCTGGCAGCTCTATCTGACTTTGAAGTATTGTCATGACACCCACTCTGTTTTCCTGGATTTTTTTCTCTGTGTTTCTATTAAGACCTGGTATCCCAATTAGGTATTGGTTTTCACTATGAGTAGGCCCATATTTCAGTAAATGATTGCCTTTCTGTATATAGTTGATATTATAGTATGCCAGACTGAAAGACACACTTTAGCTGGTTATCCTGGGTTCAGTTCAGGCCTGATTTGTCAAAACAAGTCTGAGACACAGGTTAGTAATTCCAGGTTCCCCTTCCTGTGTGGGTAAGAAGTCCCAGTTTGATTCTGACAATCCCTGTGTTAAGTTCTCACATTATGTTTCGTATACTGTACTATACATGAATGTATTTACCTAACCCTACTGTAGTATTCTTTCTATGTTAATCCAGCTCTCTGGTCCTACTAAATGTTGCGGTATGATCCAGAACTTTTATGTAATACTGAGTTTATGTTTGTTCATCCTGCTAAAATAATAATACAATTTTAAACTACAAAGGTTGGAGGCTATCTGGGAACCAGTAATAACCATACAGTGTGGTTCAACATAGGGACAGCAGTGGAGTGCACCACACAAGGACAAGGGTTTTGGACTTCAAGAGGGCTGATTTAAGAAAATATTGAATGCCTCAAATATGTCCTATCAGTGGGAAATAATATGGGTGTGGTGGAGAAACAGTGGGCAAAGCTAAGTGAAGGCATAGGGAAGCTAACAAACCTCTGCAAAAAGGAAGTGAACAAAAACAAGAGGGAAAAAGAGACCACTCTGGTTCTCAAAGGAAGAGGCTGAAAAGGTAAAGGCTAAAAGAATAGTTTTCAGGAGATATGAAGAGAAGCAGAGGGAAGAGTACAGGGGTGTTTATCAGGAGAAGCACAGGGAGTCAGGGAATATGATTAGGAGCACAAAGGTGAAAAGCGGGGAAAGAATAGCCCCCAGGGTAACAGAAGAGGACAAGACTTTTTTGGATACATAAGTGAAAAGAGAAAGACTAAGGGACAGATTGTGAGGTTAAAATGGGCAGGTGGGGACTGTGTAGAAAAAGATCAGGTAAAAGCAGATGTCATGAACAAATTCTTCTGTTCAGTCTTCACAGAGAAAGGGAAATAGGATGGGACACATAAAAGCAACAGGAGCACTGGAGAGGGGAGGAAAACACAAGTCCCTTTACAGAGGACAGAGTCCTGAAGGGACTCAAATCTGAAAGTGAACAAAGTTATGGGGCCAGACGAAGTACATCTAAGGGTACTGAGGGAGGTCAGGGAGGTACTGACTGCACCTCTGACAGCCTTTTTAAACAACACAGTGGAAACAGGAGTGATTCCAGAGGACTGGAGGAAGGTAGATGTAGTCCCACCTCACAAACATGGTAGCAGGGAGGAGGCTGGCAACTATAGGCAAGTCAGCTTGACAGTGGTGGTGGGGAAGCTAAGGAAGCCACTTCTAAAGGAAAGGATTGTAGAGTATTTTGAATCCAGCAGGTTACAAGACTCAATGCAACATGAATTCATGGAGGTGTCAGGAGGTCTAAACCCTCACTCTCAGGTTCTTGGCATTAATGGGAATGCAAGAAATCACAAACAAGTTGCGTAAGAGTAAGACGTCTTGTTTATTACTACCAAAAGGAAAATCACAGTTGCCCTAAGCAGTTCTTACCATTAGGAACTGGGAGCCAATGCTATGTGTTCCCTATTCCTCGAGGAATGTAGTGGTCTCAGGGGTCTCGAGGTCTCCGAAGTAGAAGACATAATGTCTTACCTTATATACCTAAGATAGTTACCATAGTTACTATAAGATAGAAACATTTCTAGTTACAGAGATGAGTCCTATTGGCTAAATTAGAGGTGACTTCACAGTCCTAGATAACATTATATAATTTTGTTATAGTCATCACTTTGTGGAAACAAAGAAAGTACAGTTTGTGTACATGGCTGTGTAATAATACAAATCAGAAAATGGCAATGCCAACTCATGTATCATAATACTACAAGGATACAGGTGTCCTAACATCTTGTAAACAAGAACTACATGTGTATATTAGAAAGTAAAGCATATAGCATTCATGTGCATACATATCCTGACATCTACTCTTGTATGGTAGATGTCCTTATCCCTAAATGTTAGTATAACATACATAAATGCTATCTGTCTGGGGTGTACCTCTGGGGTATCAATTAGGGTGCAGAGACCTTGTGTCACATCGCCCCCTTGTTGCCTCAGAAGGGGCAATGACAAAAGTAGGGAAGTGGAGAGACAGCAGATATCGTTTACAGACCTGACGCACAAGCCTTGCAAAGGATCTCGAGCTGCTCACGGTGCTGGTAGAGTGTGTGCTGGAGGCAACAGAGCATAATGATGAGGAAGAATATCAAAAATGCTCATATAACAACAAAACCTTTAAAGGTAATCTTTAACCAAGTATTAGTAAGTGCACTGTTAAAATCATCATCATTAATAAGATCATATATTGCTTCATTGGCTTTGGTCATGTTATTGCTGATGTGGATGAGGTGTTTGTCTTTCCTGTTTAAAAGTGACTTCAATGTTAAAGTCAGAGGATCAATATGTTCATTAAAGTACAGTAAATACTCTGAAAGGGTAAGAATATAATCAGGGTCACCATCAATGATATATGGTTCCACAAGGGGAACAGGGGTGATAACTGTGTGCCCAATAATAGTGGTTTGATGAGGGAAAAAGCAAAAATTGGGGTCAGTAACAACACATAACTCATTGCCATCAGTAAAGTGCTTAAAACTGGTTACCGCACTAAATTCACCACCCTAATTATATTGCATTTTCACAGTAGGTAGCCTCCATTTCTGTAGTTGTACTGGGAAAGTGTAAGTCTGGTTGCAAGTCCATGTTGACAGCCAATGAACCTCCTTCAGGTAAGACTGGTACAATCAAGAAGCATCTGGAGCAAATGTTGAGTCCTGGTATTCTGTGATATTGTTGGTGATGTCATCGTCCATGGTAAATGGCCAATTGATACTGTCTAGGGAATATCCACATGCAGATTTAATAACATCAAATACATTACATCGACACAAATAAATATACACTTTCTTTGCACAACAGTCCATGTGTGGTGAGACCCATGCATCCAGAAGAGGATGAAAAACAGAAGAGGTGGCAAGTCAAGGTATTCTCTGTAGATGTCTTCATCAAGGTGCCCAATGGAGTGTATGGATGCTAGTTTATCAAATATAGCTGTATTGGGATCAAAACATGGTAAAGAAACAGTAAAAGACACAAACATAGCATCCTTAATGGAACATTTCTTAGAAGTAAAGCATGGACCAGTATTATGATGTCTGGTCACAAATCCCAAATTTCTAGCAGCAGAGATAGGAATAGAAACAGATTGTAACATACATATGGCAACACAGTTAGGGGATTTGCAATGAGGGCAGTACCATTTAGAGATACATCTATCATGAATGATATCATGGATTCTTCCAGATTCCAGATCACGGAAGATATTGTTGATGGTAATGATGATGTATGACCCATAAGCAGAACATAATATTTCATGGGCAATGTATTGCTTATCTGCCTCGTTATTGTTCTGTGCAATAAGGATGTTAATCTTTTCTTTAGAATCTGAAAATGCCTTAGCAATATCATGCATTTTATATGCAGTGTATCTTTCTTCCTGACTAAGACCATTCACACCATGCAATAATGGGGGTATGATGTCATTGATCATACCAGTTTCAAACTTCTGTGAAAGTGCTTTGATATTAGAAATATCTGCTTTATTCCAGATAGACTTTGTAGTACAAAAGAGACCAGTAAGGGTGCCTGTGGCACCAGTGACATCTACTGTGTCATGTGTGTTTCTTTTATGACTTTGCGAATCATCTGTTTGAGTACTAGGTTTTCTCCTAAAAGTGCCTCTATGCTTGGTGGTGTGTATCCGGCAATAGGGTCTTGATTGTGAATCTGAAAAGCTGCTAAGCTATCAAAGTGATATAAAATAACACTGTGTTAGTAGTATGACACATACCAAATTATTTCATATTCCCGGAAGTTAAGTTAAACAAAACAGGTATATGCATATATTGTAGGTTACTAATAAGTATGCCAGGCAAAGCAATGGCTGTGAGCCCACTATGAGGGCCATGGTGTTGTTTGGGACATTGCAAAAGTTCTTTCTCAGTGGGGGGTAACACATAAATACATGGTAGCTGAGGCCATGATGTGTATGGCACAAAATCTCTGGGCAGAATCCTTAGGAAGTGTATTACAATAAGAAGGATCAATTAAGACTGTAATGCTTTATAAACCTGAATATCTAAGAGAGGTTTGGTGCAAGGACAAGGTATCATTTGGGGATAATTTTGCATTGGGCCATCCATGGAAAGTTCCCTTGGAGAGTTTGGCCATGGGGAGTATTTGTCCTAGAGACTTGGTTTGCCACTCAATTTGTAGGGTAGATTTATCAGGAGCAACAACCGAGGCAGTGAGGTAGGCATCTGAACCTTCCTGAACTGTAATCAAATTGTCGAGGACACTGATGGAGACTCCCTCTTGGATAGTTGCAGGTGGATAAAGATGAGGAAGGATGTGCTTTACTGTGCCTTGGATGCAGGGGATTACTCTTGAGATGAGGAGAAAATGGAACAAGATAGCCATCTTGACAGTGTATCTGAAAAGGAAAGCAGATAATAGCAGGGTTAGTACTATTCCACCCAATGGGGTTAGGAAAAGTAATTATACTCCTTTGTACAGTTTCAACTGGTTGGCATGTAACCATTTGTCAGTAAGTTTATTGTTCTGCATGAGTCTAATTTGATAGACTGCTGGACTAAGCTTGTTAACAATTGGGTAGATTCCTTCCCACTTGCTGGAGAAGGGGTGTGTTGGATGTGCAAATTGGAGAACCATTACCTGATCTCTAACTTGCCAATCCACTTCTTGTATGTGTTTGTCAAACTGAATTTTGGACTGTTGCTGGGGTCCACTATGTTGTGGATGGTGGGGTGGGATCACGGGGCCATAGTAGGGGCATGACTGGGCGTTGTACTGAGAAATGTCATCATGTGACTCCTCCTCCTCCTCCTCCTCCTCAGATGACATCATCAGGGTGGGGGCTACACCACCCATTACTTTGACATGACCAGCCAGTACCTTTCGCTGATGGTGCAGTTTCACCATCTTACATTCACATTCTTCATGACTAACTTTTGCAACATTCTGATCCACACCATCCTGCAACTGCTTCTGTAACTCTCCTTACATGGCGCTCAATTCGCGATTGTCCCTAGTAGCCATACCTAAATCATTACGTACCTGGTTTATCTTGTCCTGGAGCTCTCCCAACTCATCACGGATCTGATCATTAGTTCTACTTAATATATCATTCATTTGCAATGCCTGCCTCTTATCCTGTCTCAGACTTTCACAGTCCTGTTTCAACATACAAAGTTCCTGCTCATTTTCCTGAACAGAATGATGCAAAAGTGAATCCATTTCATTTCTCAGAGTTTGGAGTGCAGACTACAAATCTTGCTCTCTTTTCAAACATTCAGTTTCCTGTAGTCTCATCTCCTGTTTGAGAGATGAGACTTGTAGGTCAAGGGTTCAAAACCTCACTTTGGAGGTTTCCAGAGCAGCATAGAAAGCCACTACTAATCGCCCTTTAGCTTCACGCTTTCTGGTTGTTTGTCTCATCTCAGAGTACTGGGTTGAAATCCCCAGCACTGGATTGTCAGGTTGACCTGCGTCCAGCATGAAGTCAGCCCATCCTCCATGGAAGGCAAAGAAGTTTGAGACATCGAGTCTCAAACCCGCGCAGATATTTGATGTGGCAGCTATTTAGTGGGAGGGAAGGTAAAATTAAACTGTGAAAAGGCGCCATGCTGTGTATCAATCCACAACAGCTGCACCAATTCACAGGCGGGCTACTGTGCACTCGTAAGCTTGCAATTCAAAACTGCCACACCCAGTAAGCAGCCAGACTTTGTAAGGAGTTACGAAGTGGGTGAAAAACAGGAGAGGTGATGCAGGTGTGCATACCTTCTGTCCCTGTTAGGAAGGGAAAGTAGTAGCAATGAGTGAAAACCTTGCAAACACCAAATATTGCCTGCATGTAGCCGTCAATTGCCAGGAGGTCTAAACCCTCACTCTCAGGTTCTTGGCAATAATGGGAATGCAAGAAATACCAAACACATTGCATAATAGTAATAAATCTTGTTTATTACTACCAAAAGGCAAATTGCATTTGTCCTAAGCAGTCCTTACCATTAGGAACTGGAAGCCAATGCTATGCGTTCCCTATACCTCGAGGAATGCAGAAATCTCTGGGTCTCCGAGGTAGAAGATGTAATGTCCTACATTATATACCTAAGATAGTTACCATAGTTACTGTAAGATAGAAACATTTCTAGTTACAGAGATGAGTCCTATTGGCTAAATTGGAGGTGGCTCCACAGCCCTAGATAACACTATACAATTTTGTTATAGTCTTCACTTTGTGGAAACAAAGAAAGTACAGTTTGTGTACATGGCCATGTAATAATACAAATCATCAGAAGATGACAATGCCGACTCATATATCATGATACTACAAGGACACAGGTGTCCTAACATCTTGTAAACAAGAACTACATGTGTATGTTAGAAAGTAAAGCATATAGCAATCATGTGCAAACATATCCTGACATCTACTCTTGTATGTTAGATGTCCTTATCCCTAAATGTTAGTATAACATACATAAATGCTATCTGTCTGCGGTGTACCTCTGGGGTATCAATTAGAGTGCAGGGACCTCATGTAACAGAGGCAAGATCATGTCAGGCAAATCTGATAAATTTATTTCACTGGGTTACCATGGAAAGATATCAGTGGAGAAATGGCCTACTTAGCATTCAGCAAGGCTTTTGACTCAATTCCACATAGGAGGCTCATATAGAAACTGGACAGCTTAAGGGTGTCTCCACAGGTGGCAAATTGGTAACAAATTAATTAAGGGATAAGCAACAGAGGGTGGTGGTAAATGGAGTTCACTCAGGGGACAAGAGTGTGAGCAGCAGGGTTCCTCATGGCTCAACACTGGGACCAGTCCTCTTTAATATCTTCATAAGTGACAATGCAGATGAACCAGAAGGGCAGGTCTGCCTGTTTATGGATGAAACCAAAATCTGTAATAAGGTAGACACTCCAGAGAGGGTGGACTGAATGTATAGAGACTTGATAAATCTTGAGGACTGGGCAAGGCAGCTGCGTTTCAATGTGAAAAATTGCAAAATCATGCATTTAGGGCACAGAAACCTTGATGGTCATCAAGCAGGAAAGGGACCTGGGAGTAGTCATATCTGACAATCTGCAGATAGCGAGGCAGTGTGACAAGGCAGTGGGTAGGGCCAGTGGGATCTTGGGCTGCATAGGGAGGGTTATCACCAATAGATGGAAGGAGGCAGTGTTGCCACTGTATAGACTGTTGATGAGACCCCACCTGGAATACAGTGTACAGTTCTGAATTACATCTCAGGAAGGACATACAGTAGACAGAATGGAGTCAGTCCAGAGGAGTGTAACTAAAATGGTGCATGGGCTGCTTCATCAGCCCTACGAGGAGAGATTGATGGACCTCAATATCTACATCCTAGAAGAGAGAAGAGTTAAGAGGATATGTTTGAGATCTATAAATACCTCAAGGAGTAAATAAGGTACAGGAGGGGAGTATTTTTCAGAGGAAGTGATGCACAAGAACAAGGGAACATGCAACAAAGCTGGAAGGGGTAAATTCAAGGAAGATGTGAGGAAGTACATCTTCACTGAAAGAGTGGTAGATGCTTGCAACAATCTTCCAGTGATGGTGCTGTGGGTGAAAACAGTGGTGGGCTTCAAACATGCATGGGAGAAGCACAAGGAAAGCAAGGGGGGCAGAGATTAAGTATGGTCTGCAGTGAAAGTATAGGCAGGGAAAAAATGAGCACACTTAGTGAGCCAACTGATCCTTATTTGCTGTCAAATTCTGTGTTTCTGTGTTTCTTTGGTATCAAAAATATCTCCTCCCACTGAGGTGTGATCGATTATATGTTCAAACAGCATCATATCTCTAAGCATCTGAGTTCATTTATTTATGTTAAATGAGGCTAGTGTGGAGAAGTTCCAGCTCACCATTATGAGTTGCTTTGTTGCCATGGATGCTAAGGAACAGATTTTCTGACCCCTCTTATTTAGATTTAATTTCAAATAAACATTCAGCAGCATATCGTCTGGGGAGCAGGGAATTTGTTTCTGAATAATTTTACATCAGTGTGTGTTTGCTCTCACCATTTCTTAATCTCTTTTTATTTATTTATTTAGTTTTTGTTAACCGGGTAGGTGCACTAGCCATAAAATGACTATTTTCAGGCATGACCCAGGAGAGTACAACAAAAAGAGAACAGTGGAACAACAGCAACATGGGTACAGTAATACAAATAGAGGAACAGTACAACAGTGCTACAAAATACTATGAGTAGAAACAACAAATAATAATGGCAAGCATTATACAAATAATCACAGTAATATATATAATAAATGCAGAAACCACAGACCTGACCTAGTGGAGTGAAAGGGTTAATAAGAGAGTAAGATTATATAGAGAGAAAAGTGAGGAATGTTCAAACATAACAAGAACAAGCATTTGTCAATGCCGAACGTTCGCTTGCAGGTATTTGCAGTGGTATTTGGCACTTGGACGTGGCTTAAAAAAATCAGTGACAAAGAAGTACAAGCATTTGTCAATGCTGAATGTTGCTTGCTTCTATGTGCTGTTTAAGTATTTGGAAGTCATTGGGTGCAAATATTGAAAGGAATTGGCGAACTTACAGGCGTCGTAGGAACTGCATAGCATTTCATAAAACAGTCATTTTAGGAAATTTTTCACCAAATTTTCAACATAGCCATTTTAAGACCTCTGCTCATTAACAGTGTCACTGTGATTTTCTTAATGTGTCCCATACATTGATTTCGCACACGGACTGCGCCATTGTGCGCTACATGGGAGGAAACACATTTTGGGCAGGATGTGAAAAATGACAGCTGTACTGCTCATAAGGAGGTGTGGTAAAATGGTAATGTTGAAAATCTGGAGTGAAAATATTGAAAATTCGTAAACTTACGAGCGTGCGTAGGAACTGTGCAACGCACGCTCGTAAAACAGTCATTTTTAGGAATTTTTCCACCAAATTTTCAAAATAGGCTTTTTGAGAGCCCACCTTATGAACTCTGGCACTGTCATTTCATTAATCAGGCCCGGAAGGTGATTTTGCACAGTGACTGTGAAATCACCCTTCGGGCCCGAATAACGCCATGACCGTGACAGAATTCATGAGAAGGGATCCCAAAAACCCCATGTTGAAAATTTAGTACAGCAATTCAAAACAATGCCTGAGATATGCAACAAAGTTGAAAAAACCCATCTAGCCCATTATACAGCTTACCGGCATTTCCTCAGTTCGCGGTTGCCTTTGAAGAGTGCAGATGTGTTCCCGGTCCAGCGATGATCGTTGCGCCGAGCTCCGGAGGTAAGTATGGGGTGAGGGGTGTGGGGAGGCAGGGTGTGCAGTGGGTGGGTGTGGGTTGTGGGAGGGACCAGGAAGAAGCGCTGTGGGACCATTTTTAATTTACAGGTTTTTTAAAAAGGCGATGCGGGGACGTTTGCCATGCTGGGGTGGGCTCCCAGCGTGGCAGAAGGATGGCTGGGGGGGCCGTGGAGCCGACGGGATTGGGCACCCCCATCGGCGCGACAATGGGGACGTTTGCCACGCTGGGGTGGGCTCCCAGTGTGGCACCAAAGATTTGGGGGGGCATGACTGCCAGCACACAGCGGTGGTTTTCTTTGAAGAGAAGACCACTGCTGTCATACACAGCACCGCATCCGATTGGTGCAGGACAGCCACACCTGCTCAATGGAGCAGGGGATTGCACAGGAGGGGCACACCTCCAAAGTGTCCCATTCTCCCAAGACGTTCCTTGCGCATGCGCACAAGCGAATGTAAAAATTGACGGAAGGCCAGGGGTAGTATTTGGCAAAACAGCAGTGGATGGTCAGTAACATTCCCAAAAATTATGAAAGTGGTTGAGTTTATTATTGCTTAGACATTGAGGCCAACATTCTATTCTAGTTGAGGAGTTCATATGTTTAATGTATTTTGGGTTATGTATGCACTTGCTACAATTTTAAACTGAATTTTTTTAATTTAATTTTTTTAATCTGTAGAGTTACTTTTCATTAATATATGTGTCTCCATTTTATTGGCTTTATAGTTTTGTTCAGTTCTATTTCACACATTTGCAGTACTTTTTTATATGTTATTTATAACATTTTGATTAGGAGTTATGAACATATTGTAAAAGTAATTGATGTTTATTTGTCCTGAGAATTGTATGTTTAGTAAACTTCTTTTCCAACTTCAGATATTTAATCTGTGATTTTGTAATAATTACTGATATACATTTTCAGTCAAATTCTTTCCATGGCATTTCTTTAGGCCTTACTGTACACTCCCTCTCCAATTTACTAAATATTTTTTTTTAGTTTTATTCCAAACTGGTATTATGTACTTTATTGCCCATACTAATATGTTTCTACATATACTTGGCACAGACCTTGCACTTTTATGGGTGGAAAGTGTTGACATTTACTATTAATCGTAACCACATACCTAATAAATGGATTTCTTACCTCTTAAATGTTTTTGGATAAGCCAGTAGATTCTTTATTTACAGTTTCTTGTATGTGAAAAAAATACTTTCCTTTATTGTTTGTTGCAGAATTTTTTTCATTTATCCAAAATATTGCTTGTTTTAGTTTTGATGTCCAAAAATGTAATTCTGGGTTAAGACATCCCATACCTCCATCTTTATGTAATATGATAACTGTTTTCCATACAACTCCCCCATACCAAAAAGAAAATAAAAAATGAAAACAATTTGTAAATATTTTCCTCACTTGATCTAACCAATTTAGTGGTATCTCCTCTTCTACGCCTGAATACAGGTATATCAAATAAAGAATAAAAGCATTTTCAAAGCTTCAATTCAACCCAACAGAGGTAAAGCTCTAACTTGATATATTTCATGTAAACATGTCACTATCTCTTAGACCACTGAAAGGTTGATTGAAAAACATTGTTAGCAGTTGCCTTTCTTGGCTCCATGGACCTCACCCTGGAAGCAGCATGGTCTAATGGTTAGAATATTGTTGGGAACCAGGAAATTGCAGGTGCAACCACTGCAATGAGAAATATTCACTGTGTAGTCCTAGGCAAATCACTTAACTTACTAGTAAGTAAGTTAGTAAGAATTTATTTAATTAAACATCCCATCCAGGAGGCTCTGAGCACTGTAGAAGTAAGAAAATACATATCACAATAAATAAACATAAAAATGACTAATAAGATAAACCAATTAAAACCTAGTTTAAATAAGATATTGCAGCAGGTTTCTATCTTTACTCTAGGTAATCTGAAAATGCTTTCCTAAAAAGATGCACCTTCAGGCCCTGCTTAAAAGTTTGAGGGATGGGGCCTCCATCAAAGATTTTGGTAGCAAGTTCCACAATACCAGACCTGCCACATCAAACAACTGGCCACTAGAGGACTTACTACTCTAATCCACTCAGCCTTAAAAATGTGCAGAAGCAAGACCCAACAGGAAATGGGATGTTGCAAGCCCATGATGCCATAGATTCTTGGGAGGCATGTGCCCCCAAATTTACATCAAAATAGTGCTTTTTGAGCAGATGACAACTGTAAAAGTGCCATGTATTGTTACCCTTGGATCAGTATTGACTTTTTTACTCCCTCCTAGAAATTTGCAAGGTGCAATATCCCTGAGAAATTGGATCTCAGTTGAAATATGCTGAGAAAATACAGTACTGCCGAACTACTCCGAGTAAATACAGTACATCCTAAAAATGAATAAAAGCAGCACTCTGCAGGAAGGAAGATGTTGCATTTCAGCAGGGCTATTCTTGGTAAATAAATTAAAAATAAAGCAAAACCTGAACATGACTGGCAACCAATGTCTTTTCCCAGTGCCCTTCTCAGGCTTTAAGGTTTAATGTAGTGGTTGGCGCACTGCTAGGAACCAGGAGATTGTAGGTTTAAACCCTGCTAAAGCCAAGTACTGTATGACCCTGAACAAGTTACTAAAAATGAGATGTTGCTGTTACTAACTTTCGCTATTCTGGGTAACTACATTTAAAAAAATAGTAAAAGCAGGACCACATTGAAATCGAGATGTTACATGTTAGTCAAGCTTTTCTTAGTAAATGAATTGTAAAAAAGAATAAAAAAGTATTGCAGAGAGTTACACTTGTTCACTTACTAAACATTTTTTTTCTTATTCAACATAAATTGTAGTGAGAAAGAAATAATAATACCAACAGGGAATTAAACCTAGACCCTAGAATACTGTCCTGATGCTCTATCACTCAGTTATAGACTCACATGGTTGGACACTGGGTTTCATGACAGACTTCCTTTTTCTGGTATTGAACATCCTGCAACTAGGAGCAATCAAGAAGACAATTAGAAGTTTGGTCCAATATTAAAGACTGTTTAGTAACTGATGGTATCCCATCATAAGAATTAGTTAAATTGAGCGACTCAATTTGTACACCCAATGGGATAGCGAGTGTGGAAGTATAGCAATCAAAGGTG
Organism: Neoceratodus forsteri; assembly: GCA_016271365.2. Lineage (NCBI taxonomy): Eukaryota > Metazoa > Chordata > Ceratodontiformes > Ceratodontidae > Neoceratodus > Neoceratodus forsteri. Next base: position 801,334,581 of record CM057459.1, on the reverse strand, counting down.
ATAGTGAGTGTAGAACGGCCCTATAGTGAGGGTGAAGGACAGGGAAGCTGTAGAGTCATGCTGGCTAAATACAGTAGTGAAGACTGCTACTGCTGAGCTGTCCACCTGGAGTGGCAGATAGGGTCACTGACTACACTGGTGATCATCCCCAGGTTTGGGATTGCCTGTAGGCAAGTGCTATTTTTTATTTGTTTTGTCTGTTACACTTTATTTTATCTCCTGGTGTTTCCCCGACCGATGGTGCCCTGCACACTGTTGCCCCCCCCCGTGTATTCCACTCCCCACCCATGCCCGCTCCCCACTGGAGTTGATTATTTTAGTTCATAGGTGTGGGGGGCTGGCCCCATGCATTAAAGTTTGATTTTAACTTCCAATTGTTTCATGTAGTTTAGTCACCATAATGGAAGTCATCGAGGTGGGTGCAGTGCCAATTTTGCATTTGGCAAACTGTACTCACTGTTGTGTGAGTCACCAAAGAAAATTTGCTGATATGACATGGAACCACAACTGATTCCTACTGTAGTGAGAATGAATAAAGCAGCAAGAAAAACAAGATAGCAAGCATGCCTTAAAACTTTCACCAGTGCTTGTGTTTGCTGTGTATCAGTCTGTACAGTGTTTGAATTTGAAGTAAGTGTTGACACCTCCACCCCCCCAAATGCACAAGAATAAATCAGAACTAATTATTTTATTATTTGCAACACAGAACTAATACTTCCATCGTCTGCAAACCCACTCTAAGCTAGGTATATCACTGACATCAGGAATGACATCAGAACCAACTCACTCAGAGAGACTGTAACCCTCATCTTTAGTAAATGCAGACAAATGTAAACATGACTACAAGAGATGCCACAAGCTAAGCATGTTGGTATATAAAAGGTAGGTGTTAATACCTTTTTTTTATTACTACAAACTTATTATACAAGCTTTGAGGTCACATAGGCCTCTTTCTTGGGCAATGTATTAAAATAGTTTCAAAGAAAAGAACCGAAAGAGAGAACTCGGTGCTAATTAGAATAATAAATATAAGCAGTCCAAACACAGACCTTTAAACATGAATGCAACAGTTTTGTTGATAAGGAAGTATTATACATATAAATATACTAAGTACAGTAGCAAAACAAGAAAACTATAAATAAATTAATGTGTGCATAACAATGACAGTCTTTGAAATATTAATTTATGAATCAGCTTGGTGATGTAGACCCTTTTGCAGGGTAAATAACATTTTATACAGGAGCGTGATCGTAGAACACTTATAAACTATTAAGTGTTTATATAACAAGTGTCTTCCTAAAGCAGACATTAAAAATATCTTAAAATTCTAAATTTGTTGATCCTGGGACTAAACCTACACATATGAGTAGTTAACAAACCCTGCATCTCTGTTCGGTCATATTTATGAGTTTCAAACAGTGTTAGGAATTTTTTTTCCCATAGTCTCCTTTTCTGAATATCTTTGCATCTGTCCTTTAGTATTGTGACTGTCAAGTCCTACATGGTGTGTGGGTCCAGAGAAAAATGCTCTGGCATGAGTATTGAATTGTGACTCTATATGCTGTGTTTACATGCACACTGGAACCATGTTCAAACTACAATTTCAGTGGAATCAATGCTGCATTCCTCAAGTGGAAGCTCATGTAAACTCCTTTATGCTCCAGTTCCACTCTGAACTGGATTCAGCTGCAGTGGTTCAAGTGCATTAATCATGTTGAGCCCTGTTACCATGTGCATATAAACCTGATTGTGAATTGATTCTACTACACTAACTGTTCAAGTTGCAGCAAAAGGAATTCAACCAGATTCAACATCCTCAATTGCTGTGTGTTTACATGCAATGGGAATCATTCACCTTGTAATCATTTCAGCTAATTCTCATCAATCCAACAGCATGCAAACCAAAAAGGGTTACAATCTGAATGAACTGAATTGATTACATGCAAATATAGCATATCTAAGTTTGTTCAGAATCTTAGTCTGTCTGTCTTCACCTACATACATTCATTACCATCACTTTATTTTTTTTCTCTTTTAGTTAATTTCTGTAGAAGACCCATGACTGAAATTTCTATTCTAACTCTAGTTTTATTTTCAGAGTGCATCTAATATTACCTCTTTGTTTTGCTTTCAGCCCACATAATGTTGTAGCACCTTGATATTTTGTACATACATCTATGCACTTTTTACATCTGATTAATTATATCAGACCATTGTTATGCTTACTATGTTCAAGTTATGTGCAGAGTGCAACTCCACCCAGTAACACACAATGACCTGCAAATAAAAAGATTATGTTTAGCATGGATTTATATGGTTCTTGGTCATCCTGTTCATTAAAAAATTTAAAACCATTGCATTATTCTCAAAACAACACACCTAATTCCCCTATCCTCACACACCCTCATTTGTTACAGATACATTGGGCATTGCCCTGCATTCACTTTGCTATCACAGTAGAATAAGGGAGCTCTTCTGATTCCTAATGGACTAGACAAAATAAGAGGTTTTGTGGTAATACTCCACTTTCTTTCAGGTAAGCAGTGTTTCAAAGCACTATTCTGTGTGCTATGTTTCAATCTTTTTAGAACTGTCTTTCAAGAAAGATTCATAGCTCATATACATGTCAGCAGCAGACAACCTTGAGACTATAATTTCAAATGTCACAGGACGGAATGTTTATGTAGTAAATCTGATGTTACAAGGCTCAGTGAAGCGAAATTAGAGGACCCCTAAACACACTTCATTTAAATTACATGTTTGTTTGTTTTTTACAGTGGGGGTTTGAAATGGACTGTTCATATGCACTTTTTCATTTTAAAATTTCCCAAGTTGTTGAAATTCTGTTGCTAAAGTACTGAAAAAGGAGTTTGCCTATCTGTGCTGGTTATGTGTCTTCTTCCTGAAAACTTAGGTCAGCTGAGCTAGCTGTTTTACAGGGAGTGCATTTGTTTACCTTTGGATTTCAATAATCTTTACTGTGCCTGTGCTCACTATTCATCATGTTTGAGGTAGAGGAGTTTAAATATATTGAGTGCATACATTTAAACTTTAATATTGGTATCCAACCTTACCAATTTGAGCTCACAGTAGCCAGTGTTAATTGAGGGGGCACAACAAGCTGCATCTGATTCTGACATTAAGAATGACAGTTCTGATTCAGATGGCACAAATCAGAGACTTACCTTGGATTGGTTAGTATTTTTAATTATTAATACCTAATAACTGCTTTATCTCTAATCTATGTGTCACTGTCATGTCATCTGTGATAACACCCCCACCTTATTATGTTACATAGCAACTCACTGACCTGTGCTGCATCACAACTTGTATATCTATATTTTTTAATATGTCTCATACTCATCAATTCTGAACTGTATCAAGTCATACTGTTTATTGCATGTGCATGTGTGGGGGAGCGGCTGTGCAGAGGTGCCCATGTGTACCCATTATTATCATAATTTGATGGTGTTTCATATTAGTTTATTAGGGGCTTTGTTTGCATATGGTTTCATCTTGTATTGCAGTACAAGTATGTTTGTGCATTTTTTTCTCATTGTATATGTTATCTATTCTGGTGTGTGTGTGTGTGTGTGTGTACTGTGATGGTGGTCCTGACTGTCTGTTCCTGTACTGTCACCTGTGTGACCACATGTACTGTAGATGTTCATGGACAGAGGTCAAAACTGGCACTGGCCCCACTAGCCAAATGCTGTTAGATATTGTTTTCGGACAGACAAAAATCTTTGTAAGAATAAAAAATATCATTGCAAGTCATGCTTTTACCACTTTGAAAAACAAGACCGTGATCCTGAGCATGCATGTGATGTTGCAGTGGATGTGACATGCATGCTCAGGATTACAGACCTGTATTTCAAAGTGTTAAAAGTAAGACATAAAATGCTCTCCATTATTCTTCCAAAGATCCCCATGCTCAGAAGACCATGCACTTTTAGCCCCAACTATCACGTACACTTGTTCAGGAAATTTGCACGTGCGCAGTGCGTGTTCACATTGAGTGGAGGCATACAGCGGCAGAAGAGCCAATAAACAATAAGGTAATGTACTTGGTCCTAGTTAAAATACATATTTTTAAAATTTAGGTAACATCTTACTGTTACTTGTATTGGGGCACATTAGTTGTTTATTTTGCCTTAGATGTTATTACACCCACACTGGTCACACAAGTTCAGTATAGCTGCTGAAACCTGACAGTGTCCCTTTAATGTGTGCACTGCTCATGCACTGCATTGATGAAAGCTTCCAGAGAGCTGCAAAGTACTGTAAGCTGAACCTGAATAGCAGATAGAAACAAACCATTAGGAAACTTTTGTTAATTCATTGCAGTGAGCAGTGCACACATTAAGCAACTCACTGAAAAATGCTAAATCAGTGAGTTGGAAGGACAGTTTAATGTGACGTATACTGTATGTTATATTGGAATATATATGCATTTGTGTGTATATGTATTAGTCGGTGTGTGTGTGTGTGTATGTTTGTGTGTATCACAACAATTGGAAAGTGCAGTTAGGTGGCTTAGTGGTTAGTGGAAATATGGCTAGTCTACATTCCCCCCGCTATCTAGATCAGTTTCAGCCTTATGCATGTCATTACTTATTTAAATGAGTTGTCTAGTGACACCCCCCTCCCACCCTTCAATGTCCCTTGGAGCCTGAAATGAAGAAGAACATTATCCCCTCAATGTCTTTTTTTAATCTGTAAAAAAAGGTTCACTGCTGATGCAACCCCACACCCCAACCCGACCTGCCAATGAGTTCCCGCCACCCAACACCCCCCAAGATGCCCTCATACTCTCTCACTCACCTGACTAGATCCCAGTGTGAAGATCCACTGTCCCATTTGAGACAAGTCTTGATTCTGGAACTGGCATCTGCTATATAAGAAATAAGGTAAGTGCAGTTGAAAACACATTGAAATACGTTGAACCGTACTTACCTTATTTCTCATATGACAGTCCCCATTTTCAGCAGCAAGACGTGTCTTCAATTGGAGAGTGGATCTTCACATTGGGACCTGTTCAGGTGAGTGATGGTGTGTGGTGGAGTCTGGGGGTGCAGGGTGGTAAGTGCACAGTGGGAGGTCAGGGGGAGCTGGGAGTCAGATCACCACCCAGTCTGCCCTATTAATCCCTATCTATTGTGAGGCTCCATGCCCAAACTGAACTCTGAAGCCCCCCTTGCCTCCAAGATATCCCTGTATCTATCCCACTCCTTCTTAAATTACATGACCATTTTAGCCCCTACAACCCCCTCTGGTAAGCTATTCCAGGTGTCCACCACACTCTCTGTAAAAAAAATTTTTCTCAAGTTTCCTCTGAGCCTTCCCCCTCTAACTTCATTTTGTGCCCCCTTGACTTGGAGCATCTCTTACTTATGAAGACGATTCCTTCCTTCCTGTACTCTGTATATACTGGTGATGTATTTATATGTCTCAATCATATCCTCCCCTTCCCTCCCCTCCCCTCACTCTTTCCTCCAGGGAACATCACAACTCTTGCCCAAAAGGTGATTTTGTGGTTGCTTGGTGAATTCACCTTTTGGATGGAATTTGCATAATGACAGTCATATTGTGTGTATGAGGTGGGGTTACCAAAAGGCCATGTTGAAAATCTGGGGTCAAACTCTCAAAAATGTCTGAGTTATGACCATTCATTGCAATTTTGCTATGCACACTTGTAACTTTGTAAGTTTAAGATTTTTTTACACCAAATTTTCAACATACACTTGCTATTACTCCAAGGAATGTATGGCATGCTTTTCATTTTACAAATCCTGGCCAAAATGTGTTTTAAAACTTGTGGCATGGAATGGCGTTGCTGTTGTGGAGAATTACGATTTGGTGGGGATCTGAACATTTAATGTGCACAGTACAGTACATCCGATAGGGCAATAACACGGCTATGTTTACAATGTGATCACTGTTGCCCTATAAATGTAAGCGCAGTGCCCTCCAGGCCTTGTGCACCAACAGGTACATGCATATATGCATATATGGAGGGATGGGAGCACAGGTCCTGGAGGGCCCTTCACTCACACAGGCAAATAAGGATATGATTATACTATCTCAAAAAGTAAGGAAATATATTTCAAAAACTTTGTTAATGCATCAGTTAGGGTTAAAGCCCACAAAAGTAGGGAAATGTGGCATTAGGGATTCCAACCATAACACCCCATCGTCCACCTTGCACAGACCACTGTCAGGGAGGGGCTGTCTTGGGGCTATCAATCCTAATGCTCACACCATTCTCCTATGCTGTTCCCATTTCACCTTGTTTTGTAATGGAATGGGGTGAGCATTGGGGTTGATGGACTCAAGACAGCCACCCCCCAGCCTGTTGATCTGTGCATAGCGGGGGATGGGGAGTTAGGGTTGAAAACCCAAATGGCACATTCCCCAACTTTTGTCAGTTTAATCCTAACTGATGCATTAACAAAGTTTTTTTGCTATATATATAATATATATTCATGGCAAAAAAAACTGTTTAATGCATCAGTTAGGGTTGTTCCACTTCGGTAAAAGTGAGGAAATTTGGTGTTAGGGTTGCCACCCCTTGCACCCCAAGCCCCCACCAACAGGCATCGAGGTGTGCGTTGTTGTCACCGGCCCTAACTCTCACCCCATTCCATGTGTAAATAAGCTGAGGTGGTGCAGTATAGGAGAATAGGATGGGAGTTAGAACCAATGGTCTTCCGAGAAAGGCATTGAAATGGGTAAAATTCCAGGAATTTGGTGATATAGACACCAATCTGAGTAACCGCTCAGCTTTGCAGGGAGATCCTCCTTTTTGGGATGGGTGTTTGTGCGATCCTTTTTTTTTTGTTTGTTTTGACAGTAACTTCTCTGGAATTATGCTGTTTTGAACATATGGCAGTAGTGCCATAGATGTGCACGATGTTCTGCCCCCCTTTTTCTTTTTTTGTAATCTTTACATCATCATATGCTGCTCCCTCTTTGGGTGATGTGATGATTTGGGGATTCTAATGTAGTGACATACTCTGTGGAAAGGAATTGGCATGCTGTGGTCTTGATCACAAACTCGTTCATGCATTTACAATTGCGATCCCACACACAGACACTCACATTCACACACAAAATGTATACACTCATACACACACACACACACACACACACACACACACACACACACACACACACACATATACACTCACACAGTTGACTTGAAGCAAGAAAAGTGACAGAAATCAAAAGTGACATGATAGTTCAACAAGATAGAAAAGGTTCAGTACAACAAAGTTCCTTCACATGCTTTACACATAAGTACTGACTGGACACAATTTCTATGCTGACACTTCATTACAACACACTTAACAAGCTCTGGCAGAGCCACTACGACTGTGAATGCATTAACTAGATAAGGGTGTTTCATGGGCTTAAACATAAACATTTATGTATTTATTTAAAATATATAGATTTACAAACCTTTGAGTCAGAGACTCATTTACAAAGGCACCCCATCAAAACTATTACAAAGACAGCACCATTAAGTCAAAAAACAATGGTTCAGAGAGCAGACAGTTATAACAATCATTCACTGGAGATACATGGGTAGCAGTAGATGAACAGATTACATAGTTTAGGCACACAGGCGCCACATCAAGAAGACCAAAGCAGTTCAAGCAATATACAATAGCTAAAGCAAATAGACATCAGGTGTCAAAGAGAAGCCCAGAGTGTTCACATGAAGGCTGTTGCATACACTAACTGAATCAAAGTACAGTACATTGAGAAAGGGCATATTTAAACAATAAGACATGACAGGGTATGTGTTATCATGTAATAATGTCACTCCTGGGGTGGGTTGAAGCATGAGGTGAAGCCCAAAATCCCAAAAGCTGAACTTTGTTTTTAGTATATAAATGTTTAAGAAATACCTGAAAGCTGTCTATTTTCCTTGGAAGCTGAATCCTTGGAAGCTGTAGTTTCAGACATTTCTTAATGTTTCCTTTTGAGACACCAGGTGACTCTGATAATTATTTGTTCCAGGGTTTTTTAAGTCAGTTTGAAGACATTAAGTACTGTATCTTCTGTTCTCCTAGTCCTTAACAAAATGCAGGGATTCCACAGACTTATTCTATTCCTTGGTCCAGATCCCAAACTAGTGAGTCTTCTTTCAACATGATAGATGAACTTCATGCCCCTCCCACATATATAAAAAAAGGTGGGGTGGATATTAGGAGCTTCTTGGGTACAGGGGGTTGGATCTTACTTCCCCCAAAAAAACAATGCTGCCTCCCACTACTCAGGTTCCAGTTCTTGTACCACCCCTTTAAGAAAGAAAATAGCACCCTGCAACCATTGACTAACATGAAAGCTTATTTATTTGAGGGTGGAAAACATTTCTTGGAGGAAGGTAAGGCAGAGGAGACTATTTATACCTTCAGTCAGTTCCATGGACAAAAAACATGACATCACTCATTTTGTACATGTAATACTCCTGTAGACTCTGTCCACAGTTGTAAAATTGACTGAGAAAAAATGCAGCATAATGAAAGGAAACAGCATTTGCAGACACTGACTTGGACTTGGGCATGTCATCAGCTGACTTGAGTTAACATTGCCACATTGAAAAAAGTGAAACAGCATATTTGAATATTAAAAAAGAACACCAAAATAAAACATGAATAAGGAAAGTTACAGGCTAGAGAATGAATAGCACCACACAGTTTGCAGAGCCATAACATTACTCTGGATACAGCCTCTGTCCTCTCTGCATGCCTTCATAATAAAAATACTCTTTGGTGCATCCACTATCTCTTTAAATTAAATGTTTCATATTTCAACAAATGCACTAAATAGTATTTTTATTATGATTCCATGTGAAATCAGAAAAAGAGCAATGCTGAGCTAGGCACTGCCACACAACATTTTGTGTGCCTTGTTGATTTATCATCATGCCTTCGGTATGTCATGAATCATGAGGCAAAAGTCAGGGCATTTAATGCCCTGAAAGTAACATTTTCTAGTAACACCTGCACACTAAAATGATAAATTTTGCATAATTTGTCTGTAAGAGCCCTCTCCTAGCCGTGTGGAACACTGGAGAGCCCACCCCCGGTGTCATGAAATATTTTTTTACTTAAATCCTGTAAAAAGAACACAGTCCCCCGATGTCTTTTTATGTTTTTAACCTGAAAAAAAGAAAACAGTCCCTTGTCATCCTTGCCATCACCCTCCCCCATCTCAACCCTCCCACTGAGCACTCACCACCCCCACACACCTTTACCCTATACCTACCACTGGAGGTCATAGGCTGTCATCTTCTGTGGACTGAGACACATTTGCACTCTTCAAAGCTGAAACGTGAAAAGTACAATTAAGGTAAGTGCCATATAATGTATTTCAATGGTGTTTTGAACTTATGTTCATAACTTTGCCATTTTTGGGATATTTTTCACAACATTTTCAACATGGCCTTTTTGGGAACCCACCTCATGAACACTGCAACTGTCATTTTGTTAATCAGGCCAAAAGGCGATTTCACAGTCACTGCACAAAATCACCTTTCGGGACTGAAAGGCCTTATCTTTTGAAGGTAAAAGTTACTTCTGAAAAACTGAACTTGGAACTGGGAAGGACGCATAAGCTTAAACTAGGAACTAGAAAACTAGATGAAGGCACAGTCTTGCTTGAATTCTGAGGGAAGTATGCCTTACTTTTAATTTTTCACTGGTTTTTGCTTGTTTGAATCAAGAAGGGGTTTGCAATACTGCTGATCTTTGTAGATTGCCACTTCACATACAGAGGGATTAAAATACTGCTGATTTTTTTTTTCCTTTTCTTTAAATCTAGTGCCTTATTTGTAGCTTGATAATATTTTCATGACTTTTTGCAACAAATATTTTAGTTTTCACTGGTGGGTTCTTTCATTCCTGTAGTCAGTCACGTTGCGTACTAGAGCCAGACAAGGCCTCAGGAACTGCTTGTAGCACAGGTATTGTCAGCTAATAGTTTTTGTGTTGAGTTTTTCAGAACTGTTTTGACTTGTATAAGCCACATGTGTGTAAGCAGATTCAGAAAGAACAGCCTTATCTTTTGAAGGTAAAGGTTGCTTTTGCAAAACTGAACTTGGAGCTGGGAAGGACAGATAGGCTTGAACTAGGCACTATGAAACTGGAGGAAGACACAATCTTGCTTGAATTCTGAGGGAAGTGGGCCTTACCTTTAATTTTTCACTAGTTTTTGCTTGTTTAAATCAAGAAGGGATTTGCAATACTGCTGATCTTTGTAAATTACTACTTTACATACAGCGGGATTAAAATAGTGCTGATTTTTTTTCCTTTTTGTGAATCTGGTGCCTTATATGTAGCTTGATAGTATTTTGGTGGCTTTTTGCAACAAACATTTAAGTTTTCACTGGTGGGTTCTTTCATTCCTGCAGTCAGTTGAGTTGTGTATTAGAGCCAGACAAAGCCTCAGAAGGTTCAAACTGGATTGTTTTGATGGTCCTCACAGCACAGAACAGGTGGCTTGCCCAAACCCCACCCTCCCACGGCTGACCTAGCTTTATGGGGTTAGGCAGGGAGGCGTGACAACTTCCTGCTCAGACACAAAACAGGTGGGATGTGTCACAGAAGGCAGCCAGGCAGTGTTGCATAAGCTGAGAGGATATATTTGTGTGACTGCTATTGTAAAAAAAACAAAAAACTTTGAGTGTCCTAGTACATAGTCCCTAGGCAAAGGGATACAGTACTAATGGGAAGTGAGGTCCCCTCATATCAGGAAAAAAAGCATACAGAATTTCAACAGGGAGGGAGAGAGACATGGGGAGTGGTGCAATGCACTGGCTGTGGGGCGGCAGTCTTCTGGGAGACATTCTGGAGGCTTCAATGCTGCCCTATTTGCAGACAATTCTCTGCTCTGAGGGAGGAGGTTGCCCATCTCCAGGCCAATCTGGCAAGGAGTAGAAAAACCTCCTCCCTCACCCAGGACCTGGCAGGGGATTAGGAAATCTTCTCCCCACCCAGGGATCACCAGGGCCGCTGCCTCATAAGTTACCAAGAATAAGGAGTGGTTGGACTATGGTGGGCTCAGGGAGGGTGAGGGTGGTGGAACAGTGGTGCATCCCACCGGTTGTACCTCTCCAGAATTCATATGCCTTTCTGGTGGAGCATTGTTCCTCTATACAGGTACCCACAGTGGAGACCAAGGAGGATGCTGGGAACTTCCAGAAAGGAGACCGACAGGAGGGTGGCATGGGAGACCAGAGAGAAGGATACAACTCCTGGTGGGGGACTCAATCATTGGGGTAGAACTGGGGAGGGAGGGAGGGAAGGGAGGAAGGTAAGGTTCCTGCCTGGTGCCATGGCATGGAGGCACAGGAAGCGAATCCTCAGGATTGTGGGAGCAGGTGCATGGGAGAGGGAGCTGGATGTCATTGTCCACCTAGGGAAAAATGACTTAGCTGGAATCAGAGCTGTGCAGGAGTTTACGAAGTTGGGAAAGGGCCTTAGACAAGTAGCACTGTGACAGGGATTGGCCCTGTCCCTTGATGTGAACCTTATTTTCCTCTCTTTGTACAAAAACATCTGTTGCAACAGTTCTATCCTTTGACCTTTATTCTGTCCTTTCAGCTCTATTGTAGAGGTTGGCCACCTCTGGATGCCCCCCCCCCCCATCTCTCTCTTATCTATCGCCACTGTTTTCCATTTCCACTAGGGTCCACTGAAAGGGTACAGTTAATTGGTCAGAACATGACCTAGGATTGTACATAATTTTATGCAGCATGTAAAAAAAATAATTACGATAGGCAGTACAGCCCTACATAAAACATTCTGGGCCAGATATTCAAAGGGGCTGCGCCTGGTACAACCGAGTTGCACTGGCGCAACCTCGCAATGAGTCCCGGTGCGATATTCAGAAGGGTGACTCACGCATCAGAAGTCCTGATGCGCCAGGGCGTATTGGTAATGTATGTGGCGCATCTGCAGGGGGCGTGCTTATGCATATGTGGCGCATCCTGATACTGAGCTCGGGATGTGCCGTGCATGTGCTGGCACAACCCCCAGATGTGCACAAAGTTGAGCCAGAAAATCCTGGCTCAGATGTTGGCCACCCACAGGCCACAAGCACCCATTCTGTCCCTGGTAGTCCAACGGTACCCCCCTCCCACTCTGTAGCCCAATTGCAGGCAGAAGCATCTATGTGCCAGCCCTGGTAGTCTAGTGGACCCCCCCGTTCCTGATCACGGGCATTGGTATATGATGGATAATCCCCCTTCCTCCCATAACCTGACCATGGGTATATGGACATAAACAATATGCCCTGGTAGCCTAGTGGTACCCCCGCCCCATCCCGACCATCTGATCACCGCCGACTGCAGGACTGAAATATTCCTGGTGGTCCACTGGATCCCCGCTCCCCACCTGAATCCCAGATCGCCGCTGAAGTAGTGACCTACAGTTCCCTGGTGGTCCAGTGGTAATCCCCACCCTCCACTCACACAAGACCCCCATCTCACCCAACATCCCCCCCATCATCGGCAGGTGGCCATGACCCACCCGCATACTGCCGGGCCACCCACCAATTGATGGTTGACAGTATGGGCTGTAAGCCTATTGTTCCACAATCCGAGTACAGAACGGGCAAGCTGCAGTGGGCAGGATTCTGAATGCCAGCCAGCCAGGAAGATGATCTACATGTCACTGTACCAACGGCAGAACATCATCAGCTACCATTGGTTTGCCAGAAACGGCTGCCCATGCAGGTGTGGAGGAAGTGTCCTGGACAAGTACCTCAAAACCCACTTCATGGAGCTCTGTAATATCATCCCTACACTTCCAGAATTCAAGGAAACAGTCATCTCATAGGGACATGCATCACCTCCAGTAATACAACAACTGAACTGGACCACAGCTGTAGTGCAATGGCAGCCCGGATCAATAAACACAGCACTGTTCCCCTCCACTGCAGTCACAGGGATCAGGTAATCACAGGGATGCTGGAGGACCCTGAATTAATGTAGGAACATATGGACTGCTGGAGGAAACCAAATAGGGGACCCTCTTTTCTTTATGACATATTAGACTGCCCATCAGACATAGATGTGGGGATCGAACAAGTGAACAGGGCACCTGCAACCAAAGCTAAAGGACACAAAACAGTACACCCTGACCAGTTGACCCTCAGTACATCAACTGGAAGACATAAATGCTCTGATTGAGGATGGTTATGGAAAGGAGGACGGTGGTATGTGGCATACAGAATTCTATTCTGAACATGATTGTGGCCCAGGGTTCATGTGCAACTGATGAAGGTTCCTGCCAGTCTTCTCAGCCTTCTGAGAGACAATATCAATGTGCACCTGTGGGCACTAGAGCAGCTCTGCTTCTTCGGGGAGCCAGGCCCCAGGCATTCAAACCACTACAGGAGGCATGCATCTTGCTAACAACAATGCAGTCGTTGCTTCAACCACTGGACCATCCAGATCTGTCTGATGCTATTGCCCAGCTGCAACAGCAAGAATGGTCTACAGCTCCTGCGGAAACAGGGGAGAGGGGAGAAGTCGCAATGCACTCTGTAATATGCCTGGAGCCATATGTGTCAATCACAGAGACCGGACTCAACACCAGGTTCATCTGCAAAACCAGCATCAGGATGAGATATCACCCCAGGAGTCCATGCCAGGTATTAGGTTTGTTATCTGCCGCATGACAGCATATTATTAGGTGACTGATCCACAAGACACTATCCCTTCATGAATGAGTGTCCTTATAAGAGCTTTGCATGATGGCAAAAGCAGCTTTCATAACAGACATTTCTTCCTACTGCAAAGATCGGGCCACGTATTGAACTCTAAACTGTTGCAGCCCTTGACATGGGGATGTGGATACAGGAGCAGGACAACATGGCTTGTTGGCAATTACGCTGTTGCAATGAGGGGAACACTTCCAAACAACATATACGATTTATATGTGCTTTTGCCTGTGGAGGTGGACGACTACCAGATTCAGGGTCATTGGGGGGGCCCTCATCTGGGTTTGCAGTGTGGGACACTGGCATGGCTGATAGGTGGATGGGGGTCTGGGACTCCACAGCAGGTCCATACATGATCAGATGGTGCTGGAGCTGGCCTGGTGCAGACCGTAAGGAGTCCTCATGACAGCTGCAATAGTTCTTCTGCCAGTGGTGGGAACACTGGGACATGGTTGGCACAGTCCACAAGAGTCAAGCTAACAAGCCACATAGCTGGATATGGCTGATGGCATCTATCACATGCATAGCAATGCCGCATTGATGCACATACTGGGCAGCCACCATCCCACAAATCTGGCATTCTTCTGGAGTCATACAGAAGCACTGTACCCAGGTGTACAGTTCCACTGTGGGCAATGTACAGAGTGGTGTGTGTGTGTGTGTGTGGTCCTGCTCTTTCTCTCAAGCTCAGACACAGGGTGCATGATGCTATGGATGCCTTCACTAGAGCTGTCATTTGGCAGGCAGCAATCAGTGACTTGGGTGGGAAGGGGGGATCCACTGGACTACCAGGGATATTCCATTACCGCAGTCAACAGAGATCAGAGGGTTGGGATGGGAAGGGGGTATCACTAGACTACCAGGGCATATTGGTTATGTACAGATACCCTATCATCGGGTTGCGGGAGGGAGGGGGGAACCACTGGTTCACTAGGGCATGTTTCATCTCACTGTTTACCTCTATCATGGTTATGGGGCGGGGGTGCTCCAGGGCCCCCTCCATCAGCACACAATTCTGTGCAGGGCGCTAGGCACATTTTGCCGGGTTGCCCTGATTATCTCATGCAAATGGGCCATAATGACATGCAGATGGCCCTAGTTCTGCCTTGCATACATCATGGCCCCATTTGTATGCCTATGTCTGAATATCGCGGGTGCTACACCCAGCGCAACTACAGTTGTGCTGGAGCATTCCCAGCCCTCCCTGTCTGGGGAATGAGCCAGCACATTGTACTTGCACCATGCACATTCTGTGCCATATTCAACTGTGATGCTCCATGGCATGTCACCTTTGAATATCACCCAGTCCTGGCCCAGGAGCATCTTAGTTGCGCTGTGCCTCCACTTGCGCCATTGCCTGGTGCAATCTGAATATTGGGCCCACTGTGTTTATGCCCTCAAAATGGCTACATGTTCTTCAGTACACCTTAAGAAAAATACAAAACATTTCTTGTCCCAGAATAATAGCCTGGAGAATATCAGTTTATATTTCTAAGCCCCAGAGTAGCTGTTTTTTTATGTGCATGTAGCCTAAATAGTAATAGTGGCACCAATCATTTTGGTACACTTTGTGTGCATCGTTCTGTTTTCTGTTAGCCACTTTTGCTCCTTTAGATATTCCTTAAATTGTTGCAGAACTCAAGTAACCCACCAGCATTGCTAATCTCGCTAGTAGCAGGGAAATTTAAATAACAAAACACTACTCCCCTGCTGAAATGAACCGGGAGAGGATCTCCCTTTCCACAAGGCCCTATGAGTGTGCCAGTGCTACTCAGCTAAAAGTAAGCCGTTGAAAAGTGGCACAATAAATGTTTGTCTCCCAAAAGAATAATGTTAAAAGCACAACAGAAATTGCTGCATTTAGTTTAAAATAAAGGTAATTTTAATGGGGTAACTTAAAGGCTGAAGAAAAGGCTGTAATATCAACAGGGTTAACTCCTCCTCCTGGAGTTTGTAGCTACTTCCTTGTTGCTCAGCAGCTCTGTCTGGCCCCACTATAGGGTGGCAGTGGCCTCTAGTGACCCTTTTTATAATACAAGTGCTATCAATCAGGATTAAGGTAAAACAACATATTTTATTGCAGTTCTCCTTTGTTTAAAATGTAAAGCCATGATATCAAAGCATTTTAATAATATACATAAATGTTCCCTAGCTTTGTATAAATTAAAAGGAGCTGTTTAAAATGTTTTTTAATGTTTCTGACGATGCTGATGTCACATGACCTGGTGGGCAGGTATTTAAGGAGCATACTTGCTCAGCATGAGAGGGAGTTAGGGTCAGTGCTTTCTGGCCAGGGTAGGTGAAGGACTGAGGTGAGTCCTAGCACCCTTATAGAAACTGACTATACAAGTTTGCCACGGATGTGAGAGATTTTCAGTTATTTGAAACAGTTATATTTTATTTGCTCACAAGTGAAGCCTTTATTTACTTTCTTTTCATTTGGGTTGCTTAAAAATAAATATGACACCAAGCCAACAGTGTGTTAAACCTATTTCTGGTTGTGGGTGTCCATCTCTTATCCCACATCCTATGACAAGCACGTATGGTAACTTTCTCGGAGGAACTGCCTGTCAATGCCATGGGTGTGGCGAGGGTACTTCTCACCCTTGAATTCAATGAATGGTTGAAAAACTGGTGTGGAGCACAGGGTTTTGGCTTCATTGGGGACTGGGAGTCCACATAGAGGGATACAGGCCTATACTGGCATGATGGTCTGCATCTGTCTGGGAGGGGAATCAGGATCCTGGGTGATAGGTTTAAGTGCTTCATTGGCAAGCTGTTAAACTAGCCAAGGGGGGGAGGCACTGAAAAGGAGCAGGGAATTCCCGGCCTCCCCTCACAAAACAGGGTAGTTAGTGAATTTAGCACCAATATAGAGAGGTCAGTAAGAGGCAGGACTTGGGTAAATGGAGAAAAAAGCAAAGGCAGTAATTACAGTGATGGGGCTAAAAGGGGAAAGGCCATCAAAAAATGGTGGGCGATGACTACAAATGCCCATAGTCTTGGTAACAAGCTTCCTGAACTAGTGGCCTTGATGGAAGAGGGATGCCTGGATATCGTAGCAGTCACAGAAACCTGGTACACAGAGAACCATGATTGGGATGGCAACATACCAGGGTACAAAATCTACAGGAGGGACAGAGTGGTAAAAGAGGAGGAGGAGGAGGAGGAGGAGTAGCTCTCTACATAAGGGAAGGGATCAAATGGAACTCAAGGGTAAACAGGGAGAAGAAGAGGCACTGTGGGTCACCTTGGAGACAGGAAATGGCACAACAATCTGCACAGGGGTTGCATATAGACCCCCATTTCAGGGGGAGGAAATGGACAAGGAAATGATAGCAGGCATCCTTAGAATGGCAGAAAAAGGGGAGATATTGTTGATGGGGTACCTGAATATGCCATGTTAACTGGAGCACATTTGCTGCAGCCACATCCAAGAGCAGAGTCATTCTCGATGCCCTACAGGGGGCATGCCTTAGGCAGCTAGTGTTAGAACTCACTCAGGAGGGAGAAGTCTTAGACCTGGTACTCTCAAATGGGAATGGTGAGAGGATGTCGGATTTAGAAGTGGGTAGCCATCTGGGAACAAGTGACCACCAGACAGTGTGGTTCACAATAAACACAGCCATAGAGTCAAGCCATACAAAATCAAGGGTACTGGACTTTCGGTGGGCTGACTTTGACAGAGTGGGATACTGCCTAAGAAATGCACTAGAAAAAGTGCAGGAAGTATTGGTGGAGGAACAATGGGGAAAAATCAAAACTGCCATAACAGAGGCAACAAGCCTTTGTGTGAAGCAAATACAACAAAATGAAGAAAAAAAAAACCCACTATAGTTCTCAAAAGAGGTGCCAGAGAAGGTTAGGAAGAAAACGATAGCATTCAGAAAGTATAAAGAATCACATAAAAGAAGCAGGACAGAGAACTCTATCAGTTAAATTGGAAGTAAGCTGGGAAGACAGTCAGAATAGAAAAGAACCAAACTGAGGAAAAAACTAGCCAACTCAGTTAAGAAGGGGGATAAACATAGAAACATAGAAACATAGAAGTTGACGGCAGATAAGGACCGCAAGGCCCATCCAGTCTGCCCATTTCTTTTTCTACCTTATAAATGTGCCATTGGCCTTTGCTCTGTCAGTGACCTATCTATTCATAGTCATTTGTATTGCTCCCTTATGCCTATCCCATGCCTGTTTGAAGCCCTGCACTGTATTCATAGCCACCACTTCTTGTGGTAAGCCATTCCATGCATCTACCACCCTTTCTGTGAAAAAGAATTTCCTCATATTCCCCCTTAATCGGCCTCCCTCTAATCTCATGCTGTGTCCTCTTGTCCTGCTATTTTTCTTATATTTAAACATGTTAGACTCTTTCACCTTGTTTATGCCCTTAAGGTGTTTGAATGCCTAGATCATATCACCTCTCTCCCTCCTTTGCTCAAGGGTATACATATTGAGCTCCGTTAATCTGTCCTCATATGTCTTCTGATGCAGTCCCTGCACCATTTTGGTTGCCCTTCTCTGGACTGCCTCAATTTGAGTTAATGTCCTTGTGAAGGTGTGGCCTCCAATACTGCCGCAGTACTCCAGATGGGGCCTAACCAATGTCTTGTACAGAGGAATATTACCTCCTCTTACGACTTGTGATACCCCTACTAATACACCTAACACCCCTAGCCTTACCTACTGCTTTAGAGGTCTGCTTGGATGATTTTAGGTCATCAGTGATGATGATGCCCAAGTCTCTTTCTTCCTTTGTGACTGCTAGCAACTCCCCTCCCAGCCTATAAGTGGCTTCAGGGTTTCTCTTCCCTATGTGCATGATTTTGCACTTCTTTGCATTAAATCCCAGTTGCCACTCTTCTGACCATTCTGCTAGTTTATCCAGATCTCTTCTCATTCTGCCCACCCCATCTGGATCATCTACTCTGTTGCAGATCTTGGTGTCATCTGCAAACAGACAAGCCTTACCCTCTAGTCCATCTGCGAGGTCACTAATGAAGATGTTGAATAGGACTGGCCCCAGGACTGATCCCTGAGGTACCCCACTTGTGACTTGCATCTCTTCTGACTGTATACCATTTACCACCACTCTCTGTTTTCTGCCAGTCAACCAGTTTGCTACCCAGTTGACCAACTTCTGACCCACCCGAGCCTACCTAGCTTATTTATCAATCTTCTATGTGGAACAGTGTCAAAAGCTTTGCTGAAGTCAAGGTAGGCGACATCAACTGCTCCCCTTGGTCCACCACTCTGGTTACCCAGTCAAAGAAATCTATGAGATTAGTTTGACAGGACCTTCCTTTGTAAACCCATGCTGTCTTGGATCCTGTGCCCTATGGATTCCAGGTGTTGCACTATCCTTTCCTTAAGGTGCCTCCATAATCTTGCCCACTACTGAGGTAAGACTGACCGGTCTGTAGTTCCCCGCCTCTCCCTGCTACCACTCTTGTGGAGCGGGATCACATAAACCCTTCTCCAGTCTTCTGGGACCTCTCCTGTGCTCAGAGACTCACTAAACAATTCTGCTAATGGCTCTGCTAGTTCCTCCTTAGCTCCTTAAGTACCCTGGGATGTATGCCATCAGGTCCCATTGCCTTATCCACCCTGACCTTAGCAAGCTCTTGTAGGACCCTTTCTTTTGTGAAGGGAGTAGTGCTCACCTCCCTCCCCTGTGTCCATGATGCTGAGCTGTGGGCCTGCCTACCTTCTCTTCAGTAAATACTGAGCAAAAGTATCTATTTAGGATAGATGCCTTTACAGGGTCCTCCTCCTCACATGCTCCTTTTCTCCATTAAGCTAGCAATACCCCTCTGGACTTTCTCCTTTCACTAATGTATCTATAGAAAGTCTTGTCACCTTCTTTTACTGTTCGTGCTAGTGTTTCCTCAGTTTGGGACTTTGCCTGCCTTACTGCCTTACCTGCTTCCCTTAGGGCAGTTTGGTATGCCTCCCTATCTTCATCCCGCTGTGTTCCCTTATATTTCCTGAAGGCCAGCCTTTTGGCTCTGACCTTTTCTGCTACTGTATTTGAGAACCAAAGTGGTTTCCTTCTTCTTTTGCACTTCCTTTTCTGTCTAACACAATGGGATGTTGCTTCAAGTATTGCATCCTTAATGCTTGCCCACTTTGCCTGTACCCCTCACCTGTGTTTCTTTTTGCCAGGGCTAGCTTAACTCTGTTGGCCATCCTATCAAAGTCAGCTCCTCTGAAGTCCCATATTTTTGCCTTGGAATGGGATGATTTAGATGTAGTAGCCAAATTGAACCATACCATGTGATGGTCACTGGCCCCCAGGTGACCTTCTACCTGGAGATCTGTGATCCCTTCTTTGTTAGTCAGTACTAGATCAAGGATAGCCCTGTCTCTTGTGGGTTGCTGTACCAGTTGTTTGAGGCCCTCCCCCTGTAGGGAATCCACTATGAGTCTAGTTCTGGCAGATGTTCCTACTGGTATTGACCAATCTGTATCTGGCATGTTGAAGTCTCCCATTATCAGAACCTCCCCTTTAGCTGTCATGTTTTGTATATCTTCTAACAGTAGTGTGCCTATGTCCTCCCCCTGGTCTGGGGGCCTGTAGACAACCCCAGTTCTTACGGCTGTCCCATTTCCTTTTATAAAGCCTTTTATAGGCACATTAGCAAGCAAAGAAAGACCAAGGGAGGGATAGTGAGGCTTAATAAAGGGTAGAGGGTGGGCAGAGGGTGATAGTGAAAAGACAGCAATACTAAATGAATACTTGCATTCAGTATTCACAAAAAAAGAGGAAGTCGGCATACCTAAACCAAACAATTTATTTATTTATTCCAGTTTATGAAGTACCTTTGAGTGAGCCAGGGGCTCATTTACAGAGGTTCCACATGAAACAGAGTTACAAAATGAGGAGAAACAGTTCTACAAGTCAGGTTGAACAATGGTGAAACAAAACAGAAATAGTTGAATCATAAGGCACAAGTTATAACAGTTAGAGCAGAAATACAAGGTTAAACAGTTTATTAAAATCTAATATGCAGTAAAATAGAAGCAGCCAGAGTTAATTCCAAAGGAACAGTTCTTTTGTCTAAGTGCAATAAGGTGTTTGACTCTAGAGAGGAGGTCTAAGGCTCGGTAAGTGCTAGTGGGTCAGCAGCAGAAAGGACATAGGGGTGAGACCAACTTAGGAAATGGGGGGAGGAATGGGAGGGCAAGGGACAGGGGGAGACTGGGCCTTGACAGTCCAGTACAGGTGGACAGTTGGGTAGGCTAGGTAGAGATGGAAACAGGTGGGGGGTAGGTGGAAGGGTGATGATTCTGGGTGGAAGAGGTCTTAACTCATTTAGGCCTAGATATGCCTGTAGGTGGCGTCTGAAAGCATAGCCCCTTAGGACAATAATGCCTGTAGACATACTCAGCTGACTTTCACTCAGGCCTAGAAACATTGGAGGAAGTCAGCAGTTTTTACCTAAATATTAAACAAACTGAATTGCTTAGAATTGATTGCCTAGCACTGTTAGAAAGGTAATTTTGTGCTGAACACTTTTGCTGCTGATACTTTGTGTCTACCATGTATACTTTAGAAGTTATTTGCATTTGTTTAAGGTATGTTGTGTATGGCTGGCATTTGTCTCTCATGCCTCATCTAAGCACCTTGAAAAAAATCAGAAAAAAATCAGTTGTTTGGAATGTCAGCTAGTATAAAATAAAAACTAAATTGATTACAATTGATTGCATAGGACCACTGGAAAGGTAATGTTGTGCTGAACAACTTTGCCACTCGTACTTTGTGTGTAGCACTTACGGTTCAAGAGGTATTCACATTTGTTTGTGGCATGCTGATTATGGCTTGATTTTGCTTACAAAGGCCCAGGATGCAGTGCTAACAGTATACGGGGCACACGTGGTGGAAGTCTCAAAGAACTCTGTGGTGTGAATGAGTTAAGGGAGTGAGTGGCGAAGGTAGGGGATGAAAGGTGAAGACAGAAGGGAGGAGGGGTAGGTTTAGAGGGAGGGGGGAGTGTAGCAAAGACTTAAAACATTGTAGGGTGGAAGCGCAATAGAACATAAGGGTGCAGGAGGAATGGGAGGAAAGGAGTGGGGCAAGGGAAGGTGTGGGGGAAATAGACCAGAGCATCAAGGAGGGGGAGGTGGAAGATAGGCAGAGAGAGAGGGAGAGAGAGAGAGAGAGAGAGAAGGTAGGAGGGGTTGGGAAGTGGTTAAGGGGTGGTTTAGGTGCCAAAGTAGTAACCACTGGTCTGTGCAAGGGTTGCACGAAGCAGAGTTTTAAAAGGGCCCAACTTTGGTTCCTTCTGCAGGTCTTCATCGAGGGAGTTTAACAGTATAGGGGTCCGATATTCAAAGGAACGCTGGCCCTGCATAGTTCTATGGAAAGGTACATTCAAGGATTGCTCTTTCTGCCCCCTTGTACTTTTGGAGGAGGAATGTTGGTTGAGAAAATCCCATACTCCAGGAGGGGTTAGTTCAAGAGTAACTTTTCTGAAGACCAGGCACATTTGGTACCGAATACGACAGTCCAGACTGAGCCACCCAATTTTGGCATATAACTCACATGTGTGTTAGTCAAGTCTCACCCAGAACCAGTCTACATGCTTTATTGAGGGTGGTCTTAATCCTTCTAAGAGCTGTGGAAGTTGCAGGACCATATACCACAAGGCCGTAGTTGATGTCTGCATGGAGCCAGTTACTGCGATTCATAAGGCTTTATTAGTAAAGTAGTGTTTGGTACGATATAGTAAACTCAGTTTTGCATTTGCAGACTTTGCAATTAGATCAATGTGCTGAGAGTAGGACAACGTGGTATCTAATGTTACCTACAGGTATTTAAAGTGGCTTACCATTTCAAGGGGGGAGTTGAGATTATTAACAATTTGTACAGTGTGGTTTCTGTGTTTGTTGTGGGACGAGGCAAAAATCATTGTTTTAGTTTTTTTATAATTCAAGAGTATCTTTGTGTCAAAGAACCATAGAGCACTCTGGATATGGGGGTCAATACCAGTCCATTCACAGAAGAAAGGGTTCTGAAAGAACTCCTAAAACTCAAGGTTGACAAGGCAATGGAGTCTGACGGGATTCACCCCAGAATTCTAAAAGAACTAAGGGGAGAACTAGTGACACCATTGAGTACTTTTTTTAACAAATTGTGGGAGGATGGTGTGGTACCTCAGGACTGGAAGAAGGTGGATGTGATTTCCTTTCACAAAAGTGGGAGCAAGGAAGAGGCAGGAAACTAGAGACCTTTTGGTTTGACCTCAGTGGTAGGAAAAATTATGGAATCACTTCCAAAGTGAGTGGAACACATTCCGAAGAAAGGGGAGTCACTAGTGGAGTACCTCAGGGCTCAGTACTGGGTCCAGTCCTCTTTAACATCTTTATAGGTGACATTGCAGAGGGTCTGAAGGGAAAGGTATGCCTCTTTGAAGATGATACAAAGATCTGTACCAGAGTTGATGCACAAGGAGGGTAGAAAGGATGAGAAGGGACTTGGCAAGGTTGGAGGAATGGTCAGACATATGGCAACTTAGATTCAATGCAAAGAAGTACAAAGTAATGCACCTGGGAAACAAAAACCCAGGAGAAGAGTACACAATAGCAGGGGAGGTACTAACAACAACAAAAATTGAACGGGACTTGGGGGTAGTCATATCAGATGATCTAAAGGTTGGTAAGCAATGTGAGAAGTCAGTTAAGGAGAGCCAAGGGGATACTGGGATGCATAGGAAGGGGCATCGCAAGTAGAAAAAGGGAAGTGGTTATCCCTCTGTACAGACAGTTGGTGAGACCCCATCTGAAGTACTATGTGCAGTTTTGGAGACCTCATCTATGCAAGGACATAAACAGGATGGAAGCAGTCCAGAGGAGGGCAACTAAAATGGTGCAGGGTCTGCATCAGAAATCATATGAAGAGAGACTGAGAGAGCTTAATATGTATACCCTTGATGAAAGGAGGGACAGGGGGACATGATAGAAATGTTCAAGTACCTCCAAGAGAATCAACAAAGTCAGGAGGGTAGCATCTTTCAGAAAAAGAGATGTGTAAGAACAAGGGGACACAATTTAAAGATAGAGGGGGGACGGCTCAGGGGTAATGTGAGGAAATCTTTTTTCATGGAGAGAGTGGTGGATATGTGGAACTGCCTTCCTCGGGAGGTTGTTGGTGCTAAAACAGTGGGGGAATTCAAACATGCATGGGACAGACACAAGGCAATTGTAGTGGGGGGTGGCAGGAAATAGGCTGTTGGTTAACTAGAATCTGCAGCTTATCCAGTAGGTAGGGAAATGGGCAGACTGGGTGGGCCAAGTGGTCCTTATCTGCCATCAAAGTCTATGTTTCTGTGTTTCTATGGGTCCCAAAAAGGCCATGTTGAAGATTTGGTAAAATAAGCCCTACAAATTGCTGAGTTACGTGCATTCATTGAAATTTTTGCACGCGCATAATTTTGGTATTTTTCCAAATTTTCAACATAGCCATTTTTTCACACCACCTCAGGATTAGTACAGCTGTCATTTTTCACACCCTGTCAGAAAAGTGTTTTGCATCTGTGGCATGGAATGGTGTTTTGTTATGGATTTGAATATGTTCACCTATGGGGTTTATGAGATGTGGTCATAAGAAGACTATGTTGAAAATGTGGGGTCAAAAAATGAAAAATGCCAAAGTTATAACCATTTGTTGCAATTTCAATACACCCACTCATAACTTTGGAAATGTTACATATTTTTACCTGAGATTTTCAACATAGCCTTCTTATTACTCCACCTTATGTATTACAGAATCTCATGCCCAGAAGGAACTGCCACACTCCCTCAGTGACGCTGTGATCACAGTTTTGCTGAAGGATGGCAAAGACCCTTATCCCGAGGCATCTATCACCCCATTTCAGTTATAAAAGAAGTCACTAAATTTCTGATTAAAGCATTGGCCACTAGATTTGAACACATTCTCCATGACCTGGTCCATGCAACCCCAGCGGGCATTGTGAAGGCTGTTATAGAGCCAATCATCTTAGATCCTTCATTAATATTTTTCACGGTTAGCTGTACCACCACTCCAACTGCAGCAGTTGCCACAGATTTTGAGAAAGCTTTTGATTTGGTGGAGTAGGGGAACCTCAACGGAGTGTTAGTTGTGAGAGATTCCTCCACTGGAGGATGGAGTGGTACCAAAGGACTGGAGGATGGCCAATGTGGTACCACTACACAAGAGAGGGAACAAGATGGAAAATGGGAATTACAGGCCAGTCAGTTTGACCTCAGTGGTGGGGAAAATAATGGAATCTATGCTTAAGGAAAGGATTGTGGCATATCTCGAGGCCAGTGGAGCACAAGATCTGAGAAAACATGGATTTACAGCAGGTAGATCTCAAACAAATCTAATAGATTTCTTTGATTTGGTAACCAGGGAGGTTGATCAGGTAGAGGCGGTAGACATGGCCTCTCTAGATTTCAGCAAAGCATTTGACACCACCCCACACAAGAGGTTAGGAAACAAGTTGGCCAGTCTGGGAGTGTTGCAAAAGGTATTAAATTGGGTTAGACGTTGGCTGAGCAACAGGACACAGAGGGTGGTGGTTAACGGAGTTTAATCCTGGGAGAGAGGGGTGACCAGTAGGGTGCCACAAGGCTCAGTGCTATGAGCTTTCCTCTTCAATGTCTTCATTAGTGACAGTCAGGAGGGGCTGGAAGGTAAGGGAAGCCTCTCTGCGGTTGACACCAAGATCTGCAATTGAGTGGACATGCCAGACAGGATGGAAAGAATAAGAAGAAACCTAGGCAGGTTGGAGAAGTGCTCAAGAGTGTTGCAGCTCAGATTCAATACAAAGACATACAAAGTCATGCACTCGGGGCACAGGAATCCTGGAGAGGAATACACGATGATGGGGGGTGGGATAATAACAACAACAAAACTGGAAAGGGACCTGGGGGTTATCATAATGGATGACCTAAAACTGGCCAGGCAGTGGGGAGGGCCAGTGGATGCTGGGGTGCATAGGGAGAGGCATCACCAGTAGAAAACAGGAGGTGGTGATGCCACTGTACAGATAATTTGTGAGACCACATCTGGAATACTGTGTTCAGTTCTGGAGGCCACATCTCTGGAAGGACATATATCGAATGGAGGTGGTCTTGAGAAGGGCAATGAAAATGGTGAAGAGAATGCACCATAAACCATATGAGGAAAGAATGAAAGACCTCAATATGTGTACCCTGGAGAAAAGGAGGTACAGGGGGATATGTTAGAGGTATTCAAGTACCTCAAGGAGATAAACAAGGTACAGGAGGGCAGCATCTTTCAAAAAAAAGATGTGCAAGAACAAGAGGTCAAAATCTGAGGCTAGGGGGAGATTCAGGGGTAACATGAGGAGTACTTTTTCACAGAAAGGGTATTGGATTCATGGAACAGCCTCCCTGTGGAAGTCGTAGAGGCAAAAACAATAGGTGAATTCAAGAATGCATGGGATAGACAGAAGGCAAACCTAGTGGTAGGAAAGAGAAGGTAATCTGCAGATCAATTAGGATCTGCTGTTGAGGTATGTAGGGGAATGGCCAGACTAGTTGGGCCAGGTGGTCCTTATCTGCCATCACATTTTATGTTTCTATGAAAGATTTTGGGTGTTGCCTAATAGCACCATGTCAGAGCCTTTGTTTAAGGGTAACCAAGCAGGAGTGCTCCCTTCCCCCATATTTTTTTGTATTGCTAATTAAGCCATTGGCCATAACAATCCACATGATTCCTGATCTGTCGATGATTAAAGTGCAGGGCAATATATGTTCCACAAAATTGTATGCTGATTGCTTTCTAGTCTTTATGGAAGATGCCTCCACAGGGATACAGGAAATCCTGGGCCTACCAAAAGATTTCTACATGTTACCCAGCCTAAAAGCTAACCCTTCAGAGTGACAGTGCTTTAGACTACCCTCTGCCCCTGCATCATGTTAGTACAGCTAGATTTGAAATGGTCCCCTCAAGCTATTAGGTGTTTGGGTATACAACTGACTTTGGAGTTGTCACAGCTGGTTAAATGTAATATCACCCCCGCTGCCTACCAAATGTCAGGTAGACATGGACAGATGGTCCAAGCTTCAATTATCTCTGATGGATACAGTGACAGTGGTAAACATTATAGCAGCTCCCAAGCTGTTGCACAAACTGGTCCACCACCCTCTCAACATTTTGTCCTTCTGGTTCAAGAGAATTAATGCTCTGGTGGGGCAGCTTTATGAGATAGTAATCCCCCCTCCCATTATAGCAAAGCTAATCGGGGCTTTTATCTGCAATGGATGTTTGCTTACAATGTGTAATATTTGAGTGCTCAAATGTTATAGTGGTTTCTCCACCCACACAGCCCACTCCTCCCTGTGGCACATCATGGAAAGGAAGCTTCATGGGGGGAACTCCCACTGCATGTTTGCTTTATGATCCCCTGAAGATGAATATTTCACCTTATAAAATGGGTTGAGAATGTTCTGTGTCCTGATTGGCTGAGAGGTACCGTTTGCAGTGTCCTTATCAACACATATTGTGGCAACTGGCACCTCATCAGCCAGTCAAAACTGAGAACAGCACAGATCACTGAGCCAACCTCTATCCACTAGTGGTCAAGCTGCTTCACCCTCATCTCAGCCCCCACCAAATGCCCTGTAACATTAATTAAGTGCACTGCATTGCCCAAACCAGATAAGTAAACCCAAGCCATTTATAATAAAAATCCCTAACCTTTGCTTTATCCAGGTCAGAAAGAGCCGCTGACAACATCAGATTCACAAAGCAGCCACCCACGGTCCACGTAGTTGTGTTGAGCATGCTGAGGAATGACTTTTAAGTGGAAGCCAACACCCACACCTCCAGCAGCAATTTCAAAAATGGTACAAAGAAAAACAAAATCAATGAACATGCTTGAAATCAATTTTTTTCTTTCACTGAGTGAACTGCTGAGCATCTACTTGATCAAGAAAGCACTTGTCACGCTCATAGGAGAGGCATTTATTACAGTGGCTGGAAACAGACATGCTCATTACCAGAAACAGCTCCACCCAACCCCGTGCCAAAAAACAAACAAACATTAAAACAAAATAGCTTGTGAATGGTGTTTCTGTCTATGGGTATGAGAGACATAATTGTGAACAGTGCTTCTGTCTATGGGCACACTGCAGAGGCTGTTTGTGCCTGTGTATGTGTGGGGAGGCATATACACATTAACACCTTTTACTGCCTATTTCACAAATAGGGTCTACTGAGAAGCATAATTATGAATGATGCTTCTGTCTATGGACATGAGAGGCATAAAGAATACATTGCAGAGTCGGTTTGTGCCTGGATAGTGGTGGGCGGGGCAGATGCACATTAATGCCTTTTACTTCCTCTTTCACAAATAAGGAATACTTTTTACTAAATTACTTTTTACAGTATTTGCAACTTTTTATTTAGATTTGTGAATTTTTTATATATTTTTTGCTTTATTTACTGGGGGACCCATTTTAAAAGCACAGTAACACACTTCAAGGTGTGAGTTATCTCCTGATAAAAGCACACCCAGGTGCATAAGGTACTCGGCGCAAGTGACTCATGCCTCATAATGCACCTGGGCATGCTCTTATTAGGAGATAACCAACACCTAGTCATGTGTTATTGCTTGCTCATCCTATGACTCAGGCCTGGCAACATTATTGGAGGCAAATGGGTAAGCTCACTATAATCCAATCCACTGCCAGGAGTGGGGGATAAAGGCATATAGGTGGTCAGGGATTTATTCAAATCTGGAACCACGTACCTGACATCTTTTGTGAGTCTGCAGCATAGATATGACCTACACAAACATGGCTTTTGGAAGTTCTTCCAATTACTCAGTGATCTGCACCCGGTGCTATCTTAATGCAGGGATTAGGGTAGTGAGGATATTTCCCCAATTACCTCCTGGCTTAAGATGAGGAAGGGAAGAGCTAATAGGCAGTACAAGGCAATTTAAGAGGTGAAAGTAAATATGTAAAACTTTATTAATAGAGCGCCTTTCCAAAACCAAGCAAACTTTACAATCATAAAATCACATCACTTTAAAACACATAAAGACATCCATAGACATTGGCAGACTTTAAAAACCATCAGAAATGTTAAATGCAACATGTAGGTTTTGAACTCAGACTTAAAACTTGAGACTGTCAAGCATTCCCTTAGCTAATGAGGTAGAGAATTCCACAGGGTAGGGACAGAAAAAGAAAAAGCACATGCTCCCAATGTTTTTAATTGAACCCTAGGAATCTCTAGCAATCTGGTGCAACAAGAGCAGAGCCATAAAACCCACCAGCACTGGAAAATAGCATTAACGGCCCCAAATGATGACAATTCATGGAATGCCTGCTGGCAGATCACCCACAGAGTATGTCCTAATAGCTATAGGTCCTTGATCCAAAGCAAAATATTACATGATTGGTATAGGACTCTGGAAAAGATTCGTAATATGGGACACTTGGCTGATGACAAATGACAAGTGCTGGAGGTATTCGGCAGGTGGGGAACTGTCTTGCATATAATTTTGGACGGCTTCTCATCAAAAGCTACTGGCAAAAAGTATGTTGGGACTGTCAGACAGTCCCAGACAGCAGTGGGTAAAACATATTGCTTTTGACCATCACTGTATTTACTGGGAGTCTCCCCCCAGGTCTCAAAGACAGACCAAAATCTCTTGCGGCTACTGCTGGTGTCTGCAGAGGCAAAGCAGTTCCTGCTATGGTGATGGAGGCCCACAGAAGTTCCCAGTGTGCCTGATTGGAGGAAGGTGATCTCTTCTCAAAGCTGTACTCAGACAGATGTCCCATTGGGCTAGGCACTTCCATCTGGTCAGCCTATGTGTGGTCACCCTTGTGTATTCTAGATCCCCATTTCCCTCTATGGGAATAGAAGGACTTATCTAAACCCCCATGATTTGTGAGCTAAACCTACCACTGATCCTTCTGAGTCCCCCTGGTGTACCATGCAACTGCTTGGACATAGTTGGCTACAGGTTTCAGTAGATACCCCACTGTTTTGCTATGCATTCCCTCCTCTGGCTCAGGTCTTTAATTCAACCTATGGGATGGCATTTCTGGTCATTGGTTTATATCGATGTCCCACATAGGAAGATAATACATTGGTGTTGGTAGACATACTGTACACTTTGTATTCTAATATTTATCAGATAGTATTGCTGTCTTCACTGCCAACCATTTTGTTTTATACATTTATATATTGTTGTAATGTTTGTATGATTTTACAACAACAAAAATATGATTAATTTGTTTTTTTTTCTTACTGAGAGTAATGATTTTAGTCTAAGACATGCTGAGTAGTGCTGGGCAAAATAAGAAAATTCTGATTTTGCTGAATTTTTTGCAAAACTTAATGGAATTTTGCAAAATTCTTTCTTTTTTATCCTTATTCATTTTTAACCTCCTTTGCAGGCAGGCATCAGTCCCCTTTCCAGCCTCTGGTCACCTCCCCCCAGGTACCCCCCATGCCCTAGTTCCCCCAAAGATTACCCCTCATGATGGGGTGGTAGGGGAAGGGGCCATTCTTCTCCCTCCTGTGACAATATCCAGAGTGGACTATTACTGGCAGTCCTGAGGTGGAGGTGCTGGCTTGCTGGAGGAGACTTCTCTAAGCCTGCAGCCATTTTCTTCCTTTTTCTGGTCCCTCCTCCATGGCCATGAATGTGCACACATAGAGGCATGCATGGGTTACAAAGCCATGTTCTTGCATCTCCCAGAGTTTGGTGCAGCCCCCTATCCTCCACCAAGAGGCAGCCATGGAGTTGGACAATGTTCCCACCAGTCTCTGGGAGAGGAGAGGAGAGCCATTGTGGGATGCTCAGTCCTCTCCCTTCCCTACTGACTCCCGGTGGCCCAAGTGTGCTCCCGAACCTGAGTTGCTGGCATGGCATGAGGTGTAGTGTCCAATGCCTGAACCCTCAGTGCCACTAGACCAGATTTTTCTTTTTTTTAAATTGATTATAACTTGGTTAGTATTATAGGTAGAGATCTGAAATTTGACATATTTATTGTTTGGAAAGGCCTGAAAATGGATGCCATGCTTCTTGACAACTGGATGGGGGGCAGGGATGTTATAGGGGTTCAAATTATGGCAAATTATTATTCAAGTGAAAAGTTATGGAAATATTTCTATGTTTTCAACTTTGAAGATAGATAATTGAACATTTATATGCAGACAGGGCCCTCCAGCTGGCCAGGCACCATCAGGAGTTAAAGTATGGCACGGATAGGATCCAGCTCTTTCCTGATCTCTCTTTCAGTACCCAACAACATTGGAAGGCATTCAATGGGATCCGTAACTAGCTCAAGCTTCTAAAGATTACACATCAAATACTGATGCTGGCTAAATTGTGTCTTCTATGGAACAGGCAGAAATATTTGTTTAATGACCCCAGAGAGGCTGAGAGACTGCTGAGTCAAATAGAGGAGGACTTAACACCTGAGTCAGAGGGAGAGGGGGCCTTCGATGAGGATTAACCTGCATGTATGGCCTTCATCTTTTATTGATACCTTATTGACTAGCTGTGGACTTTACGTATAAGTTATGGTTGCTCTAATTAAAAGCTCAACATATTGCTCAATGTATAATCTACCATATACTAGGTGATTGCAGAGTTCTGCATGTTTCTTACACTTGCCTGTTTGTCTACTTTTGACAGTATTTACTGTTATGTTTTCTGGGAGCCAGGAAGTACTCTCTAAATTACTAGACATAATTCTACAGCAATTGCAGTGAAGTATTGTGACCTTTAGGTCTTAATGGTGACTTGGACTCTGGGATCTCTTTTTTGCAGACTATCCCGGGAGCTTCCATGGCTGCATGCTTCCTTATGAAATTTTTACTGAAAGAAGTTTGAGTCTTAGGACTCCTGGTACTTCCCCCAATGCTGTACTTAAGAGCGGGTGTTTAAAATGTTGCTTTGTAAATGTATCTATGTGTCTTCTTGTATGTTATCCCCCAGTGGATACAATGTTTGTAGGTTTTGACTTGCAAAATTAATAAAAATATATTGCAAAAAAAAAAGAAAATGTATATGCATACTTTCTTGAAAGGGTCATAGAAACTGTTAAATAGAAAGGTAATTGGTTGTATAAAGTGTAACTTTCGAGAGTTCAAAATTTCACAGTTTGTCTATTTGATAAATTGTTTGAAAATATTCAGAATATTTGAATGCATATAGCTCCACTACTATTGCAGATATAAACTTATGATTCAGCATGCATACCAAAGCAAATATGTCCTGGAATATAATTAAGTTGGACAAATGTGGTTTAGTAGGTTAAAATCTATAGTGAATACTTTAGAAATGACTAAATGGCAAAATTTACTGAAAAATTTGATGGATGCATCATATGTATTGCCATTAGAATTCCACTTGAGGAATTTAACTTTCACAAAGTACTTAACACCACTGAATCACCTTACCTGAACTAGCTTCATGGCTCTGCAATACCCCTGCAACAATCCAACAATGGTGATGTTCACCATCATGTTCCATCATAACTAAAGATCTCCAGATATTCTGTCACAATGGTCTGAGTTGCAACTAGTTGTAAGGCTTGAGGCTTGGTATCAGTTGGTGACACTGTTTACAAATAGTAAAAATATGCATTGTTATGTACAGGGTTGTTAAACAGTGAGCAGGTGGCATAGTATAGAAACAATGCTGTACATGTATGTGCTTCCACAATTCATTAAGTCAGTGAGCTCTAGTGCTTATCTGGCATGTTGCAAAAATTCAGGCTATTGATGTCCCTGACTATTCTTCATGGATCTTCTCTTAAGATAGTGAACTGATACTTGACACCACTTTACTTTTATTATAGGGCCTCCTATGAATGTTATCTTATTGCCACTTTACCCAGCCTTTACCTTCTTCTACAATGTGAACTGAAGCGTATGACTGGGAAAAATGTATGGATATGGATTCAACAAAAGTATCACAACATGCTGGCCTGGTGGCACTGAGGGTTGAGGCGCTGGACCTCATGCCATGCAGGCAACGCAGATTTGGGAATGACCTCGGGTTTTAGGGGTGCCGGCATGGGGGGCTGGGGTGAAGCAGGATTGAGCACCTAACGGCAGCTCTCCTCTCCTGGAGTGGTTGTCACCTCTCCTGTAGTTCTTCTGCCATGATGTGGAGGTTTGGTGGCAATGCAGGCAGGAGGGGTGGCAAGTCAGGAGAGCATCTCGGAACACAGTGAGCAGATGTCTCCACAAGCGCAACATGCACTTCCAAGACTGGAGGTGGCCGAAAATGGGAAAAAACATATAAAATACATAATGAAAAAAAAAAGTGTCACAACATTCCACAATTTCACAAAAGCTCTTCAATTTCAACCTTAATTACCGAAGTTATTTTGGATTCTTTGGCTTCCTAGAACTTGGCCAGCTTTTCAACAAGAGAGTACAGATTTGACGCACACAGCCTCTTCTTTTTTTCCAGATTTTTTTTCTCTCCTGGTTAGAAGCTCATCTCTCAGGGTCATACCCTGATCAGGCTGAATCTAGCCATCATTCATTTGGCTACCAGGTATTTCTCAAACTTTTTTCCCTCCCATGTCCATTGGTTGATGGGAGTGGTGCATCTGTCAGCCTTGCACAGCCATAGCTTCTGTGCAGAAGCAATCTCCATGGCCCAGCAACAGGAGTTGCTGCGTTTGTGGAATATGCTGCTGACCATCCCTGACTGAGACAAACTGCCGAGCGTCAGCTGTCTTGGCCATAGCCTACCTCCCAACATGTCTTCCTGGGCATGCTTCTGAGCCTGGGTCATCAGCATGGCACTGCACTGCTCAGTTGCTGGGCCATTGGGGTGGCCTCAAAGCCTTATATTTAGGGTCACTGAACCTTACAAAATCATTGATATTCTCTCCTTTAGTATTAAAGTTATAGGGGCTTAAAATTCTGCAGTTTACAGAACTGTAAAATTTAATTTTTAAATTTCTGAACGTTGGAGGCCTGTAACTGAGCTATGTTTAAAGATAGAAATCTGAAATATGGAACACTTCTGTATGGACTTTTTAAAGTCATCATACCAAATTTGGTGCAGTTTGGTCCAATACGTTTAGTTTACATAATTGCAAAATGTAATTTTAAAATTTCGGAATGTTTGGAGGCTTATAACTCAGTTATCATTAAAGATAAAGATCTGAAACGTAGTACACTTGTGTATGGACCATGAACAAGTTACCATACCAAATGCAGTGCAATCTGGACAAACACTTTTTAAATTACTATATTTAATTGATTAGAAGCTGTGGCTTCTATTTTGCATCGTGGTTTTCAGCCACAGCTTCGAATCTAGAGCGGCTTGTAAATAAGGGTGGTTTCTATTTAAGAGCCATCCAAACAGCTCTATATTTCCTACTATATGCTGCCTGTTACCATGTCCAGTTTGCATGTATTTCCTCCCCAACATACTCCAACATTAGTTACTTTCCATCACCCCCTCCCACATACTCCAACTTGTTCCACTTGCCATTATCCAAAGGAGTGAAAGATATTTAATACATAAGACAGCATGTCAGCATGACTGTGTGGCTTCCCCTCTCCAATTGGCAGCAACATGTTAGGTACAAGGTATTTTAGTTTTACCACACAGTTTTAGTTTTACTTTAAGTTACCGAAGTTTTAGTTATTTCTGTGGCAACTTAAAAGAGCTGCTGACACGTTATTTTGGCTGAAGCATTCAACTCATGGCAAGAAGCTGCCTGCCCCAGGACCTAAATTAATCCACAATTACATGTTTTAAGCCATGGCCTATTTAGATATTTGACTTACTATTCCTGCAATCTAACTTGCTTATCAGCAGCTTTCTGCTGAGCACCCATGGCAGCCTCATCCACAAAACTGCATTTAGTGATGTGAAGTAGGGAATGTGCTGCAGGGCTGTAGATAGTATTATAATAATACCAGGGGCAGTGGTAGACTTCACAGGCTACATGAACTTATTACAGGCACTTGTACATGTTACGGAAGTAGTATTACATGGTACTACCCTTAACATGTAGGCGATCGGTGGCAAGCTGCTTATCAGGAAGTTAGAGTACAGGAATAGTAAGTCAAATATCTAAATAATTTGTGTCTGAAGAAATGTAATTGTGGGCTAATTTAGGTCCTGGGGCAGGCAGCTCCTTGTCAGGACTGTCTACTCCTAAAGTGTCAGCTACTCTTTAAAGAGTTATACTTAAAGAGAGTCCATGAGTCACTTGGTATTTACTCCATGCTCTGCTTTCCTATGACATGTAAAGTATGGGTAAATTGAGTGATGAGATCAAGAATAATTAATTTTACCTACATGTTTTATAAAGTCATTTCATGAGTCAATTGGTGCTTACTCCATGCTCAGCTTTCCTATGGTGGGACGGCCATGGGGAGGGGGAACATCAAGAGCCATATCAAAATGTATTGCTATTGCCACCCTCAAAACTGCTCTCACACAGAAGCCACAGATTATAAATGAGGGTGACTTCTATTGCATTTTTTGTTATTCAGCCGCAGTTTGTATTTGAGGGCAGCTTCTAATTGAGGGTTGCTTCAAATTGATGAAATAAGTCAAATCAAGTCAAGTCAAGCCAATTTTATTTCTTTAGCATCCAATCCCAGAGGCTCTGGGAACTTTACATAAGGGTGAAAAAACTATTTACATACACAGTACAACACTTTACAATCAGGGTCAGTCAGTTATAAAACATATAATAAATAATAACTATTTAAATAATAGTAATCTTAAAAACTCAATCAGCTTTGGTTAATATTTAGTGGACATCAAATGCCTGATTAATAAAATGTGCTTTAAGGCCCTGCTTAAATGTTTCCATGGGGGAAGCCTCCCTTGAAGATCTCAGCAGGGAATTCCACAATACTAGTCCCGCAACTTCAATGGTACGTTCTCCCGAAATCTATAACTGTGTCCTAGGGACCACAAGGAGGCCCTCCACAGAGAAACATAGTGAACACACCAGGTGGATAGGTATCAGGAGGTCAGACAGATAGCCAGCACCCAAGCCATGTAATGCTTTATAGGTGAGCAAGCCCACCTTGAAAGCAATCCTCCACCTGACCGGCAGCCAGTGCAGTTAGGGCAAAACTGGAGTTATGTGAGTGGACCTCGAAAGGCCCATTGTAAACTGGCTGCAGCATTCTGCACCAGCTGCAGTTGGCAGAGGTTGCCTCCACTGACCCTGAAGTATAGAGCATTACAGTAATTGAGCTTGGATGTAATAAAAGCATGCATCAGTGAAGGCAGGTCATCAGGTGGGATTAACGGTTTAATCCAGGTGATATCCTTAAGTGGTAAAAACCAATACCAATGACGGCAGACACCTGAGCTTCAAGTCTCAAACTGTCATCAAGTATGATGCCAAGATTTTGCACCTTTGTGGCTGCCACTAGTGCGGTGGTCCCCAGGAACAAACCTGTTCCTGCTCTGGTGTCAGCCACGTACTGCTGACAACCAGGCTCAATAACTAGTACCTGTGTCTTATCTGGGTTAAGCATCAACCAGTTAAAGTACATTTAGTCAAGGATCTCAGATTGGCAGTTATTCAGCACTTACACAGCATCAGATGTCCCAGGGGCAAAGGAAATATACAGCTGGGTATCATCTGCATAGCAGTGAAAACCCAGACTGTAACACCTAATGATGTCACCCAGGGGCATCATGTACATCGCAAACAACATGGGCAACAAGATTGAGCTTTGAGGCCATCCACAGGTCATGGGCTTTGAGTAGGAGGAGAAATTCCCCATCACTACCCATTGCATCCTGCCTGTCAAGAAGGACTCAAACCATCTGATGACCTTGCCATTGAGTCCACATAGCTCTCTCAGGTGATTAAGCAGCACCATGTGGTCTGCGATGTGGAATGCTGAAGAGAGATCCAGGAGAATGAGAATTGACTGTTCTCCTCTGTCTTTCACCCTGAGATCATTTTACACCCTGACCAATGCTGTTCCAGTGCTATGCTTTCTCCTAAATCTGGACTGGAGTGGCTCATAGATGTCAAAGGCTATCAAGTGGGTCTTGAACTACAAAGCCACCACTTACTCCACTACCTTCCCCAAGAATGGAAGTTTGGAGACAGTCGGTAATTTGCTAAGATGTCAGGGTCAAATGATGATTTCTTCAGTAGGGGCCTCACCAACACCTCCTTCAAGGTGGCAGGGAAAAGCCCCCCTGAGAACAAACCTTGGACTATCTCAGCGAACACTGGGCCAATGGACTTGACACATCCCACTAGGAGACACATCGAGTCTGGGTCCAGTTCACAAAAAGTGGGTTGCAGCTTTGAGATTACCTCAATGACCTCATCCACCCCCACTGGCTGAAACTCATCCCAGACAACCAAAGTGCCTCTTTCACTACCAGGATCTATACTGTGGGACAGATCTTGCTTCACTGGCAAGATCCCAGTCCTAATGGAGGACACCCTGTCAGAAAAGAACCCAGCAAACACTTCGCACTGTGCATTTGAAACTGCTCTTTTTGGCTGCAGGCAGGCTGAATGAAGTCGCCTATCTACATTCCGAAAGAGCAGAACTGGTCTGTTTCTTCCTGCAGCAATCTCCCTAGACAGGAACTCTGCCTTCTTATAGTTGATTGCCCTTTGATATTCACAGTACTGATTTTTCAAAGCCAGTTTGTCATCCAAGGCCCCGGTCCTCCTCCAATAATGCTTCAACTTTTGACCCCTGGCCTTCATCTCCTTGAGAGCCCCTTTAAACCACAAGGATCTCAACTGAAAAGATCTGGGTCATATATGGATCGGTGTAATGGTGTTGAAAGCCATGGTGATAGCGTCATTATATTTTGTCACCATCTCATTCAACCGTATTGCACATGCAGCACTCACACCAGAAAAATCCTCCACTGCCAGCAGTCCCTCTGGGGATGAACCCTTCAAAGGGTGGTAGCAGACCATCTCGATAGGATAGGGATCAACGGGGGGGCCCAAACAAGACTTCTACCATGCAGTGATCTGAACAAGAGACTGGATCAATCTTGAGATCAGTGATCTCAAGCCCCAGTGAAAATACTAGATCCAAGGCATGCTCATGCCAGTGGGTCACAAAAGCAACTGCTTGTGCGAGGCCCAGTGATGTGATCATCTGGAGGAAGTCCTTCCCAAAATGTGAAAGTTCATCTTCAATCCAGGCATTTAACCCCCAGAATCAACCAGCTGGGTGACGCCAAAAATCTGTTGGCGATGAAGTCCACAACTTCCTTCAGGAGTTCCCCCTCATGCCCCGGGGGGGTGAAAAATGAGGAGGATCCTGATACCTGCACTCGGAACCCCATGCACAGCCACACATTCAAACAATGAAGTAGACTCCTCTGGGTGCACAGAGAAATTCAAGTCAGATCTAAAACAGATGGCCACATCACCACCTCTATGTCCCCTCCTCAGGCAGTGCACTACAGAGTACTCTGGTGGGATAGATGTCTCCAAAACTGGACCTGCATCATCCCCAAACAGATCTTTGTAGTGTAAGCCAGGTCAACAGAAGAAATCAAGTCAGCTATAATAGCTGCCTTGTTTCTCATCAACCTAACATTGCATAGCAATACCCAAAGAGGATCTGTGGAGGCTGCTGGTCCTGTGGCTGCCTTTCCACTTGGTCCAGTGGGCACCCTGGGAATGGGAACCAAACATGTCTGGCCTCTCTCAAGGTCCCATTTTGCCCAGGTGCCTCCTGGTCCTGACCACCTCGATGCTACTCACCCCAGCTGCATCACCAGTGTCCAGCCAATTTCCCTTCTGCCCCCTCGCAATTCTGACCTCTGTACAGCATTTCGCTGCTGTTGCTGACATGGGTAGGTCAGTGAAAGGGCACAGGTCATGCAGCTGAAACACCGAATATATGATATATATGATACGGCTACAGCTCATGCCCTGGCACATCTTGTTCAATTCTCTGTTATACTACTAAGTCTTAAAACTCACTAAATCCCCCCCCCCCAAAATAAATATTCCCAATGACAAACAATCCTCCATTTCCCACACCTAATTGTCTCTATAATCACTCACACACTTTCACACCTATCAAATATATATTTCAGACACACTCACACACACTCACTACCTATAACCCTTTCCCAACATTAACTAATTACAATCAAAACCAGCCATCCAATAAAATAGTACAACAGTGAACAGCAGAGGAGAAAATTATTTAGTTATTTCAGACTTGTCCCTAACACTCTAAAACAAGAGTATGTGTCCAAGTTGAAGCTGATATTTCAGTGCTCACACCCCTGTTAGATATTCTACACCCAGTATAGTGTGGAGATGTTAGACAGTCAAAAAGATGCTCTCTCACAGCAGTTGTTAGATGTTAAAGTCACAACAGGAGCCTTGCTGCCAATAGCAGTGCCACAATAGCAGGAATTAGATCTTATATTCCGCAATAGGAACTCTCACTTCCTGCTATGTATTCCACCAAACTTTCAGATCTTACTTTCACAATTTCACCCAAATACTTAGTCACCTCGGGAGCCCCTCTATCAGCCACAATAGTACCGGATTTAATGTCTCAGCCGAGATGTAATCTTTACTCCACAGCACAAGCTCTCACCTCCTGCTATGTACTCAAGCAGTACTTACACAATCTTATTCAGAAGCTTCAAGCAAGTATGCACAGCATGAAGGGCAATCCTTACATAGAAACATAGACTTTGATGACAGAAAAGGGCTGCTTGGCCCTTCCAGTCTGACCATTTCACTACCTATTGGAGAAACAGCAGATCCTAGTTAACCAACAGCCTACTTCCTCCTACCCCCCACCAGAATTGGTTTATGTCTGTCCCATGCGTTCTTGAATTCCACCACTGTTTTTGACCCCACAACCTCCTCAGGAAGGCCATTCCATGCATCCGCCACCATCTCTGTGAAAAAATACTTCCTCACATTGCCCCTGAACTGTCCCACTCTATCTTTAAATTGTGCCCTCTTGTTCTTGCTCATCTCTTTTTCTGAAAGATGCTACCCTCCTGGACTTTGTTGATTCCCTTGCGATACTTAAATGTTTCTATCATGTCCCCCCCTCCCTCCTTTCCTAGAAGGTATACACAGTGAACTCCTTTAGTCTCTCTTCTTATGGCTTCTGGTGCAGACCCTGCACCATTTTAGTTGCCATCCTCTGGACTGCCTCCATTCTGCCTATGTCCTTGCAGAGATGGGGTCTCCAGAACTGCATACAGTATTCCAGATGGGGTCTCACCAACTGTCTGTAGAGAGGGATAACAACTTCCTGTTTTCTACTGGTGATGCCTTTCCCTGTGCATCCCAGTATCCCCCCAGCTCTCCTTATTACCTTCTCACATTGCTTGCCTACCTTTAAATCATCTGATATGACTACCCACAGGTCCCTTTCCATTTTTGTTGTTGTTAGTACCTCCCCCCTTAAGAGTCCTTGAGAGAAGTCAGCAACACCACCACCACCACTCACTGCTGCCTCTCTCACAATCTCAAAAAATCTCGGCTTTGTTCTTCCAGCAACAGCTCCATATAACAGCTCTCCCAGCAGTGTCCAGATCAAACTTGCTTTATGGGTATTAGTTTCCCAGCATCTGGACAGAGTTCACTCCACAACCATCATCCTCTAGGGCATCCACCACAAGTCTCTAGATCCACTTAAAATGGATTTTAAAGTCTCTCCAGTTCTTTTCTCACCAGTCCTTTCTGCCAAATGCCAGCTCATCTTCCAGAGGCTTTCAGCAGGCTCACTAACATGGCCAGTCCTGTTATTTTCTCCACACTCCTCCAGATTACCAGGTAGGCTTCATGCACTGCAGGTGTGCTATCAATGACAGTAGAATGTTTAAATGATAAAAAGCTCCTCTGTGTGACACTCAAGGATTTCTCTAAAAGGTAGATAAAAATAACTGAAATTACAATTTTGGCAACATTTTGTGAAATTTTCATGAAAAGTTCACATTTAATGGAAGCAAAATCAGAATTTTACCAGAATTTTGTGTATGGAAGATAAATTTCACCCAGGCCTAATACTGAGTTGGTGGAAGCTAGGATGAAGCCAAGAGCTGATGAGAGAGATAGAGAGAGAGAGAGAGGGAGAGGAAGAAAATAGTCCAAGGAGCTACAAAGTTGAGTATCATCTGCAAATAGGTGATTCTCACCGGCCCGCTGGCACAGCAGCAAGGCCAATGCTCTGGCTTTGAGAAAGGATCTGGGGCATTGGAGGACCAGCTAGGGGAAGAGGACTGAGCATCTAAGGGATGGCTCTCCTCTTCCAGGGGGAAGGGTGGGTGAATGTCTGGCACATGCCTGACCTCTGGCGGAGGCCAGGGATTGTAGCCAGCTGGTGCCAAATCATTGGAAGGTGTGCTGAACATTGATGCTTCAGGTGTTCTTTCATCATTGCATGCCACAACTCCCTAGGGCTTAGAAAAATGGAAAGTTGTCCACTGACAGGATGATGTCCGCTATGGCCTAGATCCTGTAGTGCAGACCATGACCCCTTGCTTCCACCAGTAACAATTTGTGTCTGTGAGGGTAGCCTGCAACCCCACCCTGAGAAGAATGCCAAGGTGCTTGGGATCCCTCACTCCCATTCAGTAGCATTCCTTGTCCATCAGGAAGCTGGCAGCCCTGCCCTGAGGAGTAAGCCAGGGTGCTTGGGGGGGTGGGGGTGCAGAGGTGTGCCCCAGAATGTAGTGGCAAGGGCAGAGCCTTTAGAGTTAGTTGGCCGATGGGAGTCAGTCAGACCAGTGAGGAGCACAAAAATAATGTGATCCTCAAGAATAAAAGATGAAATTATGTTCCTGAAAGGGATGAAATAAATTGAGAAGATGAGAGATTAAGGGCAGACTCTCTAAATACACCAAGAGTAGTGACCTAGAGGCAGAAAGGGGCCCAACACCCCAGACAAAGAAGGAGTAAATGAAGAGGTAAGAATAAAAACTGGGACAAAAAATGAAATGGCACCCAAGCAAAACGTTCATGTAGCTCAAGTAGGATAATGTGGTTGATGGATGGCATCAAATTCATCGCTGTGGTTAATAAGAATAGGAAGACAGAAGGAACCGCAATCATTTGTGAGGAAAGAGTTACTAACCACATGAAGAAAGGCCATATCAGTGCTATAGAAAGAGCAAAACACATACTGGAAGTTAAGGAGTTGTTGCAGGAGAGGTGAGTAGACAGGTGAAAGATTATCACTTTTATAGAATTTTGCTTAGGATGGAAGAGTTGAAGATACAGTGTTAGCTATGGTGGAAGCAGGGAAAAGGGAGGGATTTTGAAGGGGCTATGAGACAATAACTATCTTTTGAGAAGACACTTTTGTAAATTAGAACAATGACAGCTAAAATATAGGGGTGGGGCAAAGGAGATGAGTCATGTTGGGTTTGGATCAAGTGAGGTAGTTGTTTTATTTAGACAATGGTTGATGGGATGCAGATCATTAGAGGGAATGGGGAAAAAGGAGGAAATTGTAAAGTATTTGCAATATTTGAAACTTTTGTACAATGTGCAGTCTGATATTTTGTGTTGTACATTGTACTTTGCATTTGTCACTTTTTGTTTAATGTATTTCTCATCACCTTGTACCCCGGGTTACACTTGAAAATAGGATTTAGCTAAGTGTATATCTGCTGGTGAACAAGCTTTCACTAAATAAAAAAAATAATAATAACTTAGGAGACAAAAGTATGAGTGCTTTTTTTGGGAAATAAAGATTTAAACATGCAATCATACAGTATTTCACTTGACAAGACCAAATTGTGTAATCATATGACACATCCCTAATGTCTTTTGCCACATCATTGCAATGCCATGACACACCCTAGGTGAGAAATAAACACAGCACATGTCGGTGTCAGTGGCTCAGTGGGTAGCACACTCACCTCTGAGGCTGGGAGATCAGAGGGCTGTGGGTTCAGTTCCCAGATCTGGCACTTGGGTTAATATCCCAGTACTGACACTGTAGTGCAACATGAGAGGGGTGCTGCACTTCTGAGGTGCCATCTTTTAGATGAGACGTTAAACTGAGGTCCCGTCTGCCTGGATTGGTGGTGGTTCAGGTGGATGTGAAAGATCCCATGGCACTTATCGAAAAGAGTATGGGAATTTCCCCAGTGTCCTGGCCAAGTTTCCCTCATTCACTAAAAATACAACCAACAGCTTAATCTGGTTCAAGGTCAGTTGGCATTCATCTGTATCCCCCTCCCCTGGGTCATGCCTGAAAATAGGCAGGATTTGTCTAGTGCACTTACCTGTTCAACAAAAACTAAATAAAAATGTACTGTAGCATGAGTTTTTAAACACTATAACTTTTGTATTTGTGTTTCTTTTTTATTAAACAAATGATGTTAATGTAACTTGGGCTACTATCCCAGTACTGACACTGTAGTGCAGCATGAGAGGAGTGCTGTACTGCTGAGGTGCCGTCTTTCAGATGAGACGTTAAACTGAGGTCCCATCTGCTTGGATTGGTGGTAGTTCTGGTGGATGTTAAAGATCCCATGGCACTTATCGAAAACAGTAGGGGAATTATTTATTGCTGAAACAAAAAAAAAACTCAAATTCACAAAGAAAATTAGAAAAGTGTTTTACAAGAAAAACAAAATAGACTGCACAATCATTTAGAGAAAAAGGGACAAACACCATCAAATCCAATAAACATGTTTCCAATATTCGTAAAACAAGTGAACCATCAAATGATGTGATTCAAAGTCTTTTTGAGTTCTTAATGCCAATTCGATGTGATGTAGAACAACTGCATGTAAAGTATCAGTATGTTTTAAGAAAAATAAACATCTTGCCTGCCACATATAAAACTTAACACAGGCAAAAATCACAGAAAGGGTGCTTGGATGATATCTGGAAAAAAAACTGGAATCATCCCCAAGAACCAAACATTCATATGAGACATGACAAGAGGAACCCCACCCCCACTTGGTATGCAAAACAGATCAAAATTGACGGGCATAATGACATGTAAAATAAAAGTGAGTCAAAGTTTCTTCCAAGCCAGTACATTCCACATGAATACAATGGCTTTCAGAAACAGCCTTATGCTTTGGGTTACCCTTGACCCCCAATCTCCCATGACAACTGAGCCATGTCACATCCTACATCCAGTCAGGTATCCCTCTATCTGCAAGAACTTTTAAAGCTAAGGGTACCTTAGTAGGAAAACACTTAGGAAAATCCACCTGGACTAAGAAATTAGAGGACATAATTATAATATATAAACCCTTTTGGGAGAACCAATGAGCCTCACTCTGAGCCAGGTGCCACTGACATAACGTAACAGCTACTAAATAGAGAAATGATGGCACCCCATAATTAGACTTAACAATAGGTGTCTCAGTCGACCATCGCATCAGATAATCCTTGAGCAAAAAATATGCCCATAAGTCCCAAGAATGGGACTGATACTGTATGAATTATTTAAATGTAGCTTTAATAAAAAAAGAAAAGTAAAAAACTAATGGATTTATCATACCAAGTCTGCCAGTCTTAATCGGTAAATGCGTAGAATCACACTTGATCGGGTTCAATCGGCTCCCCCATAACATTTGAAAAAAGATACTATAAAGACGAGTTTCATAATGTCTTGGCAAAGGAAATACAGAACTTAAATATAAGAATAAAAGTAAGAGAAATTTTTTTAACAATCAAAATACGTTTCCTTTTAGAAAAAGTCCAGGACTTCCATAGCTGAACCTTACCCTCACCTAATTCAATGTGCGGTTTCCAATTAAGGTCAGCTAGATCGCCAGTCCCAAAAAAACAACCTAATATTTTAATTGGGCCCAATGAAACAGCAATTTGTCTAATAGAAGCTTCAAAAGGTCCTTCCTCCAAAAAAATTCCTGTGCTCTTATCATAATTTATTGAGGTCCCTGAAAT
Organism: Neoceratodus forsteri; assembly: GCA_016271365.2. Lineage (NCBI taxonomy): Eukaryota > Metazoa > Chordata > Ceratodontiformes > Ceratodontidae > Neoceratodus > Neoceratodus forsteri. Next base: position 801,289,950 of record CM057459.1, on the reverse strand, counting down.
AGATACGAACTGTGCTAATATAGACAAAGTGAAAAGACCTGAAGCAGAATCTTGTAACATAAGACACATGCCATCAGCAGAAACAGCCAACACCTGAGGAGGAACATCTAAGGCAGGCATCAGACCCAGGATATGTAGATGATAAAGAAGTTCCGGTATTAAAGGGTCCAACACAAAAGTATATACTGTAGTAAAGGGCTAAGCAGACACCCCTGGTGAACCCCTCTACAAAAATCAATCCCATCCCCCAAAATACCATTAACCAGGGGAAAGTTTTGAAAAGTATTATACAAAAGCCCCACCCAAGTTCTAAGGCTATTAGAAAACCCATATTTTTGTAGAACTTGAAATAAAAACCCATGGGAAACCTTATCAAATGCCTTAGCCTGATCCAAAGGAAGTAAATATCCTGATAACTTCCTCAGTCGACTACACTCACAAATATTTCTTAATAGAATCAAATTCTGGTGAACTTGCCTACCAGGGATAGAACATGTTTGGACAGGATCTATCAGGGAGGGAGCCAGACGTTGAAGCCAATAATACAAAATGGCAGAAAAGATCTTATAATCTGTATTTAACAAATAAATTGGTTGCCAATTCCGAATAATGTGTTTATTTCCTTTTTTTAAACAAAAAAATCATCAAAGCATCTGAAAAACTCGTAGGTAAAGTAGTAGTAATAAGGATTTCATTAAAAACCTGTGTCAAAATACTGCTCATATCGTCCCAAAAAAAATTATATAATTCATTTATAAGGCCATCTGGACTGGGTGAGATTCCGGTTTTTAAACGGTTGATCTCCAACCGGACTTTATCCTAGGTTATGGGCATATCTTTGGTTTGAGAATCAGTAGGTGATACAGTGGGTGGCTGAAAGGAAAACAGCTCAGCCCAAGTACAGTGGGTTGAAAGGCCTGACCATGTTGAGCCTTCAAAAAGTGCTAAACAATGTGCAACATCTCTACTTCAGTAGATTTCAAAACACCCATAGTATCATAAAGGCCAGTCATAAGCTTTTTATCCAAAGCTTATTTACAAGCCGGAAAAGGGTCCGAAACAGGTGATGACTTTAATCCATAAGACAAGTCATCATGTATGCGACAAGCCTTCCCATAATGAAATTGTCTCATTTTATTTTTAAGTATAGCAATTTGTTCTTGTATCCGAACATCGGAAGAAGTGGGAAGGAAGAGATATTCATTTATAAAATTGGGACCGATGGCCTAAATAAGAAATATAATCATCAGTTTGAGTAGTTGTGTTAAATAAAGTGCAAGTTTGTTTAAACTCAAGCTTGGTTTCCATCCACCAATCTCCCCAGGAGTCATACAACCCAGCAACTGATCGCTGTCGGTCAAATGCATGAGACAAAGCTGACTGAAACTGCTCTTGAGACAGTAATATAGGCTTTAGCTTCCATCTTACAGGAATGGCAGGAAAACAAGGTGGGATACTGGAAAGTGAAAAGCATACCAGCAGCAACATGTGATCTGAAAATTCACAAGGATGCAAATGAAATGAAAATGGTAGCAAATAATGGGAGGCCAAAACAAAATCAATACTAGTAGCAAAACTGCTACATCTGTAAGTAGGCCCAGAATCTGAATAAAGCGCTCTATAAACATCTGTTAAAGAGGCTTTCAAAATTATGTTTTATAGAGCATGGGAATCACAATATACCTTTTGTTTTAACTGGTCTTTAAATTTCAGATCTAGGCTGCGATAAAAATCACCCCCCCCCCATGTGATGTGTCTAGGGGAAAAGAGATATTGCTCGATGTCATGAAAAAAAGATCTATCCTGGCTGATTTAACCTGGGGAGCATAAATGTTTATGAGACCCCTCTATATCGTTTTATTCTTTATCTGGTGTAACATAGTATTTTGTACCCTGTACACTGGTTATATAATTCCTGTGTGCTGGGGGTGGGGTTAGGAGGTAGGGGGTGGGGGGTTGGGGGTTACGTTTTGGAGAGTGTATGTAATATAGCTGGTTTTCATGCTACTCTTAGATTCTAAAGTACTGTGTTCTTCAAATGTAATGGTTTGTTGTATTCATATGTTGTGAAAATTTAATAAAGTTTGAATGGAAAAAAAAATAAATGTTTATGAGACAAAGGGAATAACCTTTGTACAAACAATCCAGGAGCAAAGCTCTACCAGGAACCAGATCCATCAGTCTGTGAACTTGTACAGTTGTATGATAAAAAGGTATGCTAACCCCATATGCAGCATCGGGACCATAGGACCAGAACGAAGGCCCATGAATCCACAACTTCTTTGTATAATTTACATCAGATGAAGTAAAATGCATCTCCTGCAGGAACAGAATATCTGCAGTTAAGGACTTACAAAAATGTAGGAGCCCAAGATGCTTCCTTGAATTTTTAATACTACAAGTATTTAGGAAACTACAGTTAGAGAAGCCAGGGAATCAGACTAAAGTTTGTCCTTTTTACGCTTTCTACCTGACTTTTTTTTTGACTCCAATAAGTCAGGTCCCCCTTCATCATCACATTCCATACCTGAGAGAGCCCCAGATTTAACTGATATATCAGACTCAGAATCCTCATCTTGGTCCTGCAGCACCTGGAAAGAGTTGTGCGTAGGAGGGGTAGCCAGTTTAATAAGCAATTTAGTATGATATCTCGTCACCTGTCTTGGGTGCGGTTTCTGAAACTCCGGGTCTGGGGGAATGGGGAGGCAGGAATGGAAGAAAGTGTAGCGGGATGTAAAATCTCTGAAGCCACAGAGAGCTGCAGGTTTGGAAACTCCTCAGTGTCATTAGGCTTATCAGTGGGCTTAGATACACCACCATCAGGAGGTGCTGCAGGAGATGGGCCTGGGGCAGAAGGATCTGGAGCAGGAGGAGCAGTATCCTCAGTAGTAGGCCTAAACTGGCCTTGAGCCTCAGAAATTAGGGTTTCTTTATTAAGGCTCCCTGAATTATTTTGGCCAGCATATGGACACTGATAGTATGCATGACCCTGGGCATCACAGAGGTTGCAGCGAAAGACATTATGACAGGTGCCACTGTCATGGTCCAGCTCTCAACACAAAGCACATTTTATCTTGTCACAAGCACTACTCAAATGACAAGCACTATCACACTTGTAGCAAGCTTTGGGCTGACCAGGGTAAAAGCACACTCCTCCATCTTTACCCAAAAAGAAGCTATTAGGAACATGCTGGACAGTATCCGCTATAATGCACAGTTTAATCTTAAATTTCCAGTTTCCTGTCCAGATTCCTTCCCCATCAATAATTGGCTCTGAAGGCCCCAACACAGTGTACTTAGTCTCCAACCAGTACAAGATATCTCCCACATTAACCACCTCATTACGAAACATAATGTGGATAGTCTTAAACAAGGGCTTAGCAATAGGAATAGCTCAAAATGGAGTCCATAAAGGAGTGGATTTTAATAATTCATATTTCTGCCAGAATTTGTCTAGGCCAGTAAAGGACCTAAAACTAATACCAAAAGTGTTCTCTCCATAAATATTTATAAGTGCATATATGTCCAAGGCCTGAAAATTCATGGAGTTCTTAAGCAGCCTTCGGGTGACATAAAAATGATCAGCATGTTCCTGGAGACCCCCCCCCCCGTACCTGAGTTGTACAGCATTGCGCCTAGGAGCCTGATCCAGTCTGTTGTTCCTAAAAAGATTTGAAAAGCGGGGACCAGTATGGAATCGTTCCCAGGGGGGGGGAGCATTCGGTAAATTAGTACCAGACTCCTCAGTAACAACCAGAGCAGAAGAAGTCAAAGTCTTACCCTCTGCAGCCAAAGTAGATAGATCTGGAGGTTGTGGATCCATGGACTGAACAGTCACAGTCAACCCATGCGTTTCTGTTGGGGTAAAAGTAACCCAGTCTGAATCTGGTAGCCAGCGTCCATCCTGAAGCATCCAGCCAGCATCCAACAAAGCCGATTTCTTATTCCAGTCCTTCGTAGGAAAGGAGCCGTCAGATGGGTTCAACTTCCGCATTCCTGAACTCTGAGTCTCCGATGCAGGATTCAGCAGTTTTTCCTGTATGTCACAACTAGTTAAAGCAGCCACTGTCACAGCCATCGGGTCAGCAAGTAAAGCAGCATCATGCAAAGCCCCAGAAGGAGCAGTCAGTGCCACTGAGGAAACTGAAGGAATGTCTCCAGCCAGTAAACCTTGTTAAGGCAGAAAAGCTCCCACTACACGGATTGCACCGTGCACCTCTCCAGGTAGCTCCAAATGTGCATTATGCAAAGAAATCCCTTCTCAGGATTGTTCTAGCTTAGGCATCTCATAAGAGCACTCCAAACTAACAGTAGGTAGGACGTCCATCTCTGTGGAGGGTTCAGCACAGTCTGCCATTCCGGAACGCAGTACCAGCAGCTCCCCCTACCACTAGCAATGCAGTAGGGGAATTTCCCCGGTGTCCTGGTCAAATTTCACTCATTCACTAAAAATACCACCAACAGCTTAATCTGGTTCAAGGTCAGTTGACATTCATCTGTATCCCCCTTCCCCAGGTCATGCCTGAAAATAGGCAGGATTTGTCTAGTGCACTTACCCGGTCAACAAAAACTAAATAAATAAAAAATATATAAGTATCTTTGAAACCTGAAAGTTTCAGCTTTTAAATAATCACTATTTTTCAGACATCACAATAAAATACAATCATCTTAAATATGGGCATGTTATTACTCCCCCTACACACATGCATTTTAAACCTGCTTCTTTGATTTGTACAAAGTTTGTTGGATTGCAGAGCATTGTGGTGCATGAGGATTTGTAGAGCAATATTTTCAAAGTTGCCCAGCACATACGTCACTAAAGATTGCATATTTGTTACAGAACTGCCTACTCGACACTAACTATGATGGTGTGGTAATATTTTCACTCTTTTTTGATATTGCCATTTATCCACAGAGACATGTTAGCCCTTTAAGTAGTGGCTACATCTCCATCTCTTGTGATTTTATGCATAGAGCCTTCTACATACCCCAAGGGTCTTTCAGATGCCTCAGGCAATGCACTGCCATGAAAATGTTAATTTGAATCAAACCAGTTCAAAGCTTGAGAAGTATGTATGTTTTGAAACCATCTCAAATTGCCCATGTTTTGGGATTGTTTGCATGCCAGTCTAAGTTGTAAAATATACCTGCTTTTGTTCATAAGAGATCTATAAACAGGTCCTTGTGCTTTCACCACAACTTGGTTTTGTAAGAGTTCTGAGTTCAATTCAGATTCAGCTTTGAAAAAAAAACTGCTGTAAATGTATTAATGAAAGAACTAACACAAATCTTGATCTAAGCCTTTAACCCTTTCTCAAAGTGAATTGCTGATCTAAAGTCTGCAGTAGTTATGCAAATTTCATGATCTGCTGCCTTTGGTGTGTTCTCCTACAAAGGTTTGCCTACTAGAACTGCTTGGACCATCCCCAGTTCGGAGAAGAAAAAGAGAACCAGTTATTCAGTAAAATAAAGTTCTTCCATTAATTCATTCAGATTTTTTTTTCTTTGAAGAAGAAATGGATGTCAAACATTTACTGTCTTGTCAGACTGAAATAACCTACAATAATCTGCATATTTAGAGCCTGCAGGATACTTTGAACTTAATATATCTCAATGAACTGAAAAAAGATGCCTCAACACACTGAAGCTGCAAAGAGGTAGAAAGGAAGAAAAGGTCATTTTATTTAAACTTCAATTTGCTACAAATCACCAAGAAGAGTAGGTGGTCAACAATCCTGTTTTGCATCTCTCAGAAAGAAAACTGGCAACCTATTTTGCTTGAGCTTCATTTTAGATAGTGTTGTGACTAAAGGCTCTACTTATTTAACCATTCATTTTGAACTACAGAACTGTCATCATTATAGCTATACAATCTCTCTCAAAAACATCAAGCCCCCAATTTGTGTCCAAATCATACAGATACTGATGAACATACTCATAGCTTCTGCCATATCAAGAACTTACTTATTTAGTTATTTTGTAAAAACTATTCACCAGAACAGTTCTTGAGCAAAACATTTTGTGAGTGTGCTGTGTGTGTGTGTGGGGCTGGGGGGGCTTACTATTCTCTCATTCTTGTATACCTTTTCTTCTATCCACACCCTCTTTCAGAAGATACAAAGATGACAGATTGTTTTCCTTTTATAATACCTGGGGCCTTATACACTGTTGCTAGGAGCTCTCACTAAGTAGTCATAATTGCCACTTAATGGCAATCCCTGCTCTTGCACTCCTTTGTGCAATGTGTTTATTTATTGGAATTTTTCAACACCAAAATAGTCTCATCTAGGTGCATCACCTAGCTGCCAAGAGGGCCATGGGGCAACATTTAAAACAAAGTGGCAGCAGCAAATTTTGCTTAAATTACTTAGCTTACAGTATGTATGTGCAATTGGTTATACAGGTACAGTAGTCAGGGTTCCAGTGATATGAAGGTAACAGTTATACAGGAGTTACAGTTCTCCATAGTTACAGCTTACCTGTACAATTATGCAGCATTTAGAAGAAAAATGATCATACCAACAGAACACATTGGGATAGGGGCAAGATATGCGATATGTAGTGTTGGGTAATAGGGCATAACCATTGAGTGACAGAGAGAAAGAGGGTTGAAACATTTCTGTGTGCTTACAAAGCACATTGCAACATCACCGGGTAGGGGAAGGGGGCCCTCATTTAAAATACCTGCCTTGCAATTCTTATCACACAGTTTTGTGACACACTCACCTGTGGAACCATTATAGGCAGTTGAAAAGGGAGTTGCCAAATAGTGACATGATCAGAAACAGAGGGCAGGGAATGAATATCATCATTGGACCTATCAGTTAGGAAGGCAGTGCAAAGGCATGGGGCTAGGTAGTGGAGTTCCAGTGGTTACCAGGAATATTTTGGCACAGGGTAGTGGGAGGCTAGGGGTGACTAGACCACCAGAACCATCCTCCAGTGATATAATAAATCCTAAGCTAGGTGGCCCAAAAGTGAGATTAAAAGCGTGCGGTGGAAACTGTAGATGAGGGAGGGTTATGGCAGCAGTGCCAGTTCCCATGAGCTCTTACCATAGTGTAGCACCATGCAAAGCTGCAATTCCATGCCCAAACATCATGGACATATCTGTCCAGCACGTTAGCAGGTGCAAACCCCACTTGCACCCATTAACATTTGATGGCCCCATTTGCATTTTGACTTATTTACAAAGGAGGCTCCTCCCACCAGTGACATATTTTAAGTCAAACATTTGTGCATTATAAAAACATGGCAGTGCAATGGAGAGGACCATGCTTGCACCCTATTTTGCACTGCCACAAAATCTGATTGTAGATGGCCTCTTAGTCTTCACAGAAACAGCAGCATTTTGGGCACTTATGATGGCTCAGTCACCCAAGTGCCTGTTTGTCTAACAACCTTAGTCTCCCACCTACTCTTACAATATGAGCACACACTTTGTGCACCTCATAGGCAATAAAAGCTGTTCTGCTGCTGTGTAACAAGCAGAAACCCAAAACAAAGAACAGTAGCACAGCACAAATAAATGGACACAGATTTTTTTTAAATCACAAACTGTTAACTATATTCGGCATACTAAACACTGTAAGAAAATACTCCAGTGCTTCAAGGTGCTCTGCCACTCCTTCAGGAAGCTTCTGTGAGCACATATACAAAAAATACATTTAAAGAACTGACTCATGACATCCAATAAACATCCATTCACTATTTTCAAAAAATCATTACAGAAATTTTGTTTTTTCTTTATTCATTATTATAGTCGAATGGAATACATGGATGTATTTTTTTTTTTGCATATTTATAATCTTTTTTATTTAGACAAAAACCAGAAATATGAGTTAATTTCACTTTGTTTTCCATTTTTCACAGATGATAGGAATCTGTTCAATTTATTTGGTCTCCATGGTGGGCTAATACTAAACAGCAAATATCCACAGCCCCTAAATTATTAAACCTAGGAAAGTATGAAATAAATCTAGAAAAATGTATGCACACACCCCTGCTTTCACATACAAAGTGCATAAGTGACACAAAGAAAAAGCCAATATGATTGTTACAATAATTTTGTACTTTTTCTGTTATTTCTTTTTTTTAAATTAACTCTGTATGCTGTGGGAACAGATTTAGACTGGGGCCATGAGATTAAAATTGTTGCCAGAGACAGAAGCAGCGGCCTGAGATAAGTAAACACAATCCATTTGTCCTGTAACAATACCCCCCCTCCCAGTCAGTAGATGAGTGAGCTTCAAAGAGACCAAGGTCTTTCATGTCAAGAAACTGTCCTAGTCATGTGACCACCCATTTTTGGAGGGTATATTGCTCAGAACAATGAAAGGGTCTGTGATTCCACAAAATTCAAGATTCTGGTTTAGGCTAGCTTTCTAGAGAGGTGGTAACCCCAGGAGACAAAGACAGTGTCAAAGCCATGATATCAGAGCGACACATTTGACGATGCAGCATGAGGGGTAGGCAGCAGAAGGCTTTTATAGTGTATAGTGAAATGTTGTTCTGTTTAGAATTCCATCCCTTTCAAAATGCTGTTCTACCACAGTTCAATTCAATTCAACTTTATTTTTATAGCGCCTTTCAAAACCAAGGCGCTTAACATAAAAACAGAAACAGCCAATATAAATTACATTGAAACATAAAATTTACATTATCCATCTCTAGGGAAGGTCAAATCAAATAAATAAGCTTTTAGCTCAGTTTTAAATCTACTGATGGTTGGGCATTCTCTCAACTGACGAGGTAGAGAATTTCACAGGGTCGGAGCTGAAAAAGCAAAGGCCCGGGAACCAGACATCTTTAATCGTACCCTGGATCTCTAGCAATCCCTCATTGGTGGACCAGAGATGACAGAGGGGACTGTAAGGTACCAGGAGATCTTGCAGGTAACCAGGTCCCTGATCATGCAGGGCTTTGAAGGTTAGCAAGCCAATGTTAAAGGTGATCCACCACTGAATAGGCAGCCAGTACAGCTCGTGGAGCACAGGTGTAATATGACTGGTCCTAGATGTCCCAGTCAAAAGCCTGGCCACCGCATTCTGCACCAGCTGCATGTGGCGGACATCAACCCCTGGAAGCCCTAGGTAGAGGGAATTGCAGTAGTCAAGATGGGTCATAACAAAGGCGTGAACCAGTGTTGGAAGATCATCTGAGGGAACCAGATGTTTCACCTGGGCAATATTCCTCAGATGATAAAAAGAGGATTTAAAGACAGCTGACACCTGAGATTTTAAGTTCAAGCCATCATCAAAAATAACGCCCAGGTTACGCACCTGGTCTGAGGTAGTGAGTGGCACACCACCAAGTAATAAACCTGATGGCTGTCCAACCCCCAAACCCACCCTCCAATGACCTGGGTCCACAGCCAACACTTCAGTCTTGTCTAGATTCAGTCTCAACCAGCTGGAACTCATCCAAGATCTGATCTTGGCAAGGCAACTATTCAGCATGGAGACTGCATCATTCTGTCTGGGCAGAAAGGACATATGCAGCTGAGTATCATCTGCATAGCAGTGAAAACTCAGACTCTATAACCTGATGATATCGCCTAATGGCAGCATATAAATTGCAAACAACATGAGGGCTTATATAGAGCCCTGTGGCACCCCACAAGGCAGGGAGTGAGTGCCTGAGGAATACATTCCAGTGGCCACTCTCTGCAACCCGCCTGTGAGGTATGAATGGAACCAATCTAGGACTGTACCACACAATCCACATAAAAAACGCAGGTGCTCCAATAGCACACCATAGTCTACAGTGTCAAATGCAGCAGAGAGATCAAGGAGGACCAGAATGGTACATGCCTTTTGAATTCTAGCCATTAGGAGGTCATTCAATGCCCGGACAAGAGCAGTCTCTGTGCTGTGCTTCTTACTAAAACCGGATTGGAGAGTATCATAGACATTGTGAGTTGTAAGACGATCATCCAACTGCAATGTAACCACCTTTTCAATAACTTTACCAACAAATGGCAAGTTAGTGATAAGTCAGTAGTTAACTAAATAGTCTGGATCCAAGGAGGATTTCTTAAGGAGTGGTCAAACAACCACCTCCTTGAGGGAGTCAGGAAAGACTCCCCTCTCCAGGGACTTCCAGACAATGTCAGCAAGGATTGGGCAGATAACATCAACACAACCCACCAAAACGGGTGTAAGGCCCAGATCCAAACTACAACTGGTTGGGTGCAATGTTTGGATGATCTTCACAATGTCTTTGAACTCCAGCCAGTGAAAATCTGACCAGACAGACAAAGTGCCAGTCACTTTCCATCGACCACTGCAATCACTCATAGGACAGGATGAACAGATGCCACACCTGATTCTGGCAACCTTATCTGCAAAGAATCAAGCAAACTCCTCGGATCTTAGCCGAGAAAAAGCTTCTCTGGGCTGGAGATAGATTGTATTGCACAATCTGTCTACAATCCGGAAAAGCTGAGCCAGTTGATTCTGTGCAACAGAAATCTCCCTGGACAGGAATTCTGCCTTCTTATGGGTGAATTCTGATTGATAGCTGTCATAATGTGCCATCAACCTAAGCCTGTCATCATCACAGCCAGACTTCCGCCAAACTCTCTCCATCCTTCAACCAACTAGCCTCATCTTCTTCAAGAAGCCATCAAACCACAGACTCCTTGGGCAAAGGGCGAGAGGCCAAACATGAACAGGAGCAACCTTGTCCAGAGCATCTTCAACAGCCTTATTATAGGCTAGAACAAGATCATCTGGACTCATGCATTCACTCGACAAGCCAGAGAGGTCCAGTACCGCTAATAGGTCACTGGGGCTAACCCTCCAATAAAGGGCGGTACTGAACCAACACTGTTGGGGAAGACCTATTAGGTGGGACCCTGAAACTGAACCTTATTGTGTCATGGTTAGACCAACTGACTGGTTCCACCCCCAAATCAGCAATCTCCATACTCAGAAGAAAGATCAGATCCAACGAATGACCCCCTACATGGGTTGAGGAGGTAACTACCTGTGATAGGCCCAGCATTGCCATCAGCTGGAGGAGATTTTGGCCAAAATGTAAGAGTTCATCGTCAACCCAGGCACTGAAGTCCCCCAGAATTATCCATCTGGGGGACCTCAATACCACCTCAACGATGAAGTCTGCTATCTCCTGCAGGAATTCTCCGCCATCTCCTGGTGGACAGTAAATGAGGAGAATCCTGCAGCCTACACCTTCACCCAGGATATATTCGAAGGATCTGGTACTTCTCAATTGCACATCCACAAGGCCCAGCTCAGTCTTATACATAATGGCCATGCCCCTGCCCCTATGATCCAACCTCGGACGATGTATCACCGAGAAACCAGCTAGAGTTGCCAAGGTCAATACAGCGCCTGCATTTTCATCCAGCCAGGTCTCAGTGATGCAAGCCAGATCAGTTGTTGCAACAAGATCAGCTATAACAGCTGTCTTATTTTTAATTGATCTGGCATTGCATAACACAACCAAGGCAGGATGAGCTGTCGAGAAAGACCTTGGTGCCTGCCCATTACTATTGGAGCCCTTGGGTATGGGGACAAGACAGGGAGGATCCCCATCCTGACTCCATTTCATCCCAGGGCCTCTCCTGGATCTCACAACTCCAGTCTGTCCTCCCCCTTCCTGTCCCCCATCAGGCCCAGCTCCCCCCTTCATTTTCCATTTTTTAAGTGTGCCCAAAGCTTGACACCTAAAATAGGTGTCAGATGGCAAAGGGGGGCAATCAAAGGGGCATAATTCCCTGAGCCTGGTGGAGGAATAGTGCCCAACTGACACTAAGCCTCCCCAACACATTATAAAAGATAAAACCAAAAATTAAAATCAAACCAACCCAGCTAGAAAAATGAATCAAATCTTAATAATACTGCAGGATTAAATATACATTAATACTCAATAAAAATAAAAAATAAAATAAAGTAATATAAAATAATAAACAAAAATATATAAACAAAACAAAGACCAATCCACTCTAAGATGGCAAGTAATTCCTTCTTCCACTCTCTCTCTCTCACAAAGTGAAAGAAAGAGAGGGAGAGATCAACGGATATAATCCCACACACTGTCTCTCACACAGAAGGGGAAAACAAATAAAAACAAATGAAAATAAAACAACTAAAGTCCAGTTTCAAGGTAACTTCATCCAATATTTCTTTTGACCAGGAGCTCACACCTCCAGGGACCCAAAAGCACTATTGTTGAGTCTCTCCAGTGGGTCTCACCTCCATCCAGGACCAACGGGCAGACACAAGTCACAACGAGCAATCAGTTCTACAGCAGAGAACCACTCCATAATTCAAATCCTTAGGCTAAATCACACATAGTGTTTCCCACACTGACCATCAGTATACAGGCTAACAGAGAACAATGCGGAGCAATAAACAGAGTAGCCAGAAAGCCAACACTCTGTATCAACAAGGTCTTCACCCGACAGGAATCAGGAATCCATTCCAATACAGGCACTCGAGTTACTGAGTCCACAGCCAGGTGCTAAAAGAGTCTCAATCAGCCCCAAACCTCTCCCAGAACCTGTTCATTACCATAGTGGCTCACCAGCCACCGACCAACCGAGTGAAAGTATCTCAAAGACAGCCACCCAACAGCAGTAGACCTTACCACACACCACCAGGTTTGGGCCAGGGCTGGGAAAAACTCCTCCCCAGTAATTTGCCCGACAGCTGCTTCCGGACAAACTTCTTCCAGTTCCACCTCTCATTCCTTCAGCCCACAACACAGCTAGAAGCCGACTCTGTCTCTTCCTTATGAAATCCTGCGAAACCCTCACTCCACCATCTGGATTCCACTCCTTACTTGCCACAGTCCCATCTTCTGCCAGACTCCAAATGCCTCAGGTAACAAGTTTTCCACTTTCAGCTTGTTCAGTGAAAGACGCTTAACAAGCATAGCGTAGAATAAAATTCAGCAAATTGCAGTCAGGATGGTAGTTACGCCAGATTTAGCTGGTAGTGAAAAAGCAGTGTTAGAAATGACTGAATAACATAAAAATATCACGTAAATAAATAACACAAAAAAACAAGATAAACTAAAATAACACATGTAGTACGATTAAAAAACCAAACAACCGAGCTTAAAATAACTGCAGCAACACCCCACTACACCTCACTACTGCTTACAGCCTGCCCAGCATGGCAACCATCTTGCATCTCCACCAAGGTAATGAAATGCTGTTCTGCCCTACTGTGGTAGAACAGCATTCTAGAACCTCTAGAGACTACATGAGTCAGTTTAATTTTGAAAGCAAAAGAACTCACAAAACACATTTTTCACATAGTACTATACTCTATAAAAAATACAGGATGAGCAACTCTATGCACAACCAGTGTGTTTTGACACCTCAGGGTTCTAATTCCCATGGACCTCTTGAGCTTCAATCTTGAGGTCAGAGGGAATCAGAATCCCTCTGTGGCAGAACACACTGGTTCTGCATAGTTGCCCATCCAGTATTCTCTATGAGATCTTGTTTGACCCTAGCAAGTCAGTAAGGATTTGTGGCTTCATACTTTCACCATCTAATGTTGGAGTCTGCCATGGCTCACAAAGTTATCCTGTGGGGAAAGAAATCTTTTTCTTTGCAAAGAGTTAGTAAGTTAAGGGGAGTTTTTTTCTCTGTGTTTCTTCTGCTTTGTGCAAACCATTTCTTTGTACTTTCTGTAGTAACTCTGTAATTCCAATAGTGTTTGCATTTTATATCATTTAGATTGTGTAAATATTGTGAAGTAGTCAATATTATATTTGTATACTTCATGTCACTGTGACAGAATCTTTTGGAGGAATAGTTCATAGGGATCATAGTCTGATATGAGCCAAGAAAGGAATGAGCCCCTTTACAGCTCACCCTATACTCATATGGAGTAACCTCTAATAGCATGAACACAGAAATATAAATCTAGTCACTTTTTAAAGGTGTCCATGGTGTTACTGCCTACAACCAACACTGGCAACTTGCTCCATAGATCCATAACTCTTTGACTGGAAAAGATTGCTTTTTTCCTAGTTCTAAAGCCTGCCCCCTCACCTGAAGTTCATGGGATCTAGTATAGAGGTAATTATCCCTATATTCTAGTCTCAGGAAGTCCAAGAGGTTGTCACTGGTATATGCTCTGTATACAAGACACATATCTCCCCTAAGCCATCTATATTCCAATGTATAAAGGTCTAGTCCTTTTAATCTATCCTCGTATTCTAGATGGTTGACTGACAATCATTTTTGTTGCCCTTCTTTGGACACTCACCATCAATCTCATCTCAATTTTAGACAATGGGGACAAAAATGTTACAATATTCCAGACCTGTTCTGATCAATGATGTGTACAAGGGTAGTAAAACCCCATAATCGCTACTAGTGATGTATCTTGCCATGCATCTTAGTATTCCCCTAGCCCTGATTGTTATGACCCGACAGTTTTTTTGTTCTTAATGTGACTGATGATAATCGCCCCTAAGCCTCTCTCCTCAGTTGTCTCCTGCAAGACTCTTCTCCCCCCTCAAACAATATTTGGCCATTTTGTTTGAACTGCCCATGTGCATTACTGCACATTTGTCCAGATTAAATGCCAGTCTGTGCTCATTTGCCCATGTTTCCAATTGTATTAACTCATGTTGCAGATTCTGTATATCAAAAGTATTCTGGAGTATGCACCAAATTGTTGTATCATCCACAAATTTGGACTGCCAAACTCTATCCCCAAATTTCATGGAAGTAATGTATATATTGAACAGGATCGGTCCCAGCACAGACCCCTTCGACACCCCACTAGTAACCTGCTCCCATTCAAACACGCGCTGTCTAACAATTACCTTCTGCTTTCTGTCTGTGAGCCATGAATTGATTCAATTCACTAAGTTGCCATTTATTTTAATGCTTGTAAGTTCTGCAAATTATTTTTTTTTGGGGGGTGGATCTTATTGAAAGTCTTGCTTAGGTCCAGAAATATCACATCCACTGGTGAACCCCTGTCCAACTCCCTTCTCTTTGTCTCATAGAAATGTAACAAATTAGTTTGGCAGGACTTGCCAGTGGTGAACCCATGTTGTGTTGCAAAATGACAGAAATTCATAATACACATAAGGAGCCAGACGAACTGTGTGTCACCTTGGAAAAATGAAATGGGTCAGCCATAAAAACTGGGATTGTCTATAGGCTCCCAGACCAGGGGGAGGACATAGACAAATTACTGTTAGAAGATATACAAGACATGACAGCTAAAGGGGAGGTTCTGATAATGGGGGACTTCAACATGCCGGATACAGATTGGTCAATACCAGCAGGAACATCTGCCAGAACAAAACACATGGTGGATTCCCTGCAGGGGTAGGACCTCAAACAACTGGTACAACACCCCACAAGAGACAGGGCTATCCTAGATCTAGTACTGACTAACAGGGAAGGGATCACAGATCTCCAGGTAGAAGGTCACCTGGGGGCAAGTGATTATCACATGGTATGGTTCAATTTGGCTACTACATCTAAATCATCCCATTCCAAGGTAAAAATATGGGACTTCAGAGGAGCTGACTTTGATAAGATGGCCAACAGAGTTAAGCTAGACTGGCAAAAAGAAACACAGGTGAGGGGGTACAGGCAAAGTAGGCAAGCATTAAGGATGCAATACTTGAAGCAACATCCCATTGTGTTAGACAGAAAAGAAGGTGCAAAAGAAGAAGGAAACTACTCTGGTTCTCAAATACAGCAGCAGAAAAGGTCAGAGCCAGAAGACTGGCCTTCAGAAAATATAAGGGAACACAGCGGGATGAAGATAGGGAGGCATACCAAACTTCCCTAAGGGAAGCAGGGAAGGCAGTAAGGCAGGCAAAGTCCCAAACTGAGGAAACACTAGTACAAACAGTAAAAGAAGGTGACAATACTTTCTATAGATACATTAGTGAAAGGAGAAAGTCCAGAGGGGATATTGCTAAACTCAAAGGAGAAAAGGGGGCATGTGAGGAGGAGGACCCTGTAAAAGCATCTATCCTAAATAGATACTTTTGCTCAGTATTTACTGAAGAGAAGGTAGGGCAGGGCCCACAGCTCAGCACCATGGACATAGGGGGGAAGGAGGTGAGCACTACTCCCTTCACAAAAGAAAGGGTCCTACAAGAGCTCACTAAGCTCAGGGTGGACAAAGCAATGGGACCTGATGGCGTACATCCCAGGGTACTCAAGGAGCTAAGGGTGGAACTAGCAGAGCCATTAGCAGAACTGTTTAGTTAGTCTCTGAGCAAAGGAGAGGTCCCAGAAGACTGGAGAAGGGCTCATGTGATCCTGCTCCACAAGAGTGGTAGCAGGGAGGAGGCAGAGAACTACAGACCAGTCAGTCTTACCTCAGTAGTGGGAAAGATTATGGAGGCACTCATTAAGGAGAGGATAGTGCAACACCTGGAATTCATAGGGGCACAAGATCCAAGACAGCATGGGTTTACAAAAGGAAGGTCCTGTCAAACTAATCTCATAGATTTATTTGACTGGGTAACCAGAGTGGTGGACCTAGGGGGAGCAGTTGATGTCACCTACCTTGACTTCAGCAAAGCTTTCAACACTGTTCCACATAGAAGATTGATAAATAAGTTGGGTAGGCTCGGGGTGGGTCAGAAGTTGGTCAACTGGGTGGCAAACTGGTTGAAGGGCAGAAAACAGAGAGTGGTGGTAAATGGTATACAGTCAGAAGAGGTGCAAGTCACAAGTGGGGTACCTCAGGGATCAGTCCTGGAGTCAGTCCTCTTTAATATCTTCATCAGTGACATTGCAGATGGACTAGAGGGTAAGGCTTGTCTGTTTGCACATGACACCAAGATCTGTAACAGAGTAGATGATCCGGATGGGGTGGGCAGAATGAGAAGAGATCTGGATAAACTAGTAAAATGGTCAGAAAAGTGGCAACTGGGATTTAATGCAAAGAAGTGCAAGATCACGCACATAGGGAAAAAAAAACATGAAGTCACCTATAGGCTGGGAGGGGAGTTGCTGGCAGTCACAAAGGAAGAAAGAGACTTGGGCATCATCATCATCACTGATGACCTGAAATCATCCAAGCAGACCTCTAAAGCAGTAGGTAAGGCTAGTGGGATGTTAGGGTGTATTAGTAGGGGTATCACAAGCTGTAAGAGGGAGGTAATAATCCCTCTTTACAAGACACTGGTTAGGCCCCATCTGGAGTACTGCATGCTGTATTGGAGGCCACATCTTCACAAGGACATTAACCAAATTGAGGCAGTCCAGAGAAGGGCAACCAAAATGGTGCAGGGACTGCATCAGAAGACATAAGAGGACAGATTAATGGAGCTCAATATGTATACCCTTGAGCAAAGGAGGGAGAGAGATGATATGATCGAAACATTCAAACACCTTAAGGGCATTAACAAGATGAAAGAGTCTAACATGCTTAAATATAAAAAAAATAGCAGGACAAGAGGACACAGCGTGAGATTAGAGGGAGGCCGATTGGGGGGAATGTGAGGAAATTCTTTTTCACAGAAAGGGTGGTGGATGCATGGAATGGCCTACCTCAGGAAATGGTAGCTATGAATACAGTGCAGGGCTTCAAACAGGCATGGGATAGGCATAAGGGAGCAATAAAGATGAGTATGAATAGATAGGCCATTGACAGAGCAAAGGCCGATGGCACATTTATAAAGAAGAAAATGAAATGGGCAGACTGGATGGGCCTTGCGGTCCTTATCTGCCATCAACTTCTATGTTTCTATGTTTCTATCTCAGCCATCAATTGTATTCAGATGATCTTCAATTTGTTCCTTAATAATGCCCTCAAGTATCTTGCACAGGGATGAGGTTAAGCTTACAGGTAAATAATTGTTTCTTAGACCCCTTTTAGCCTTTTTACTTTCGCTTGCTCGCATGCGCAAGGAACGTCTTGGGAGAATGGGACACTTTGGAGGTGTGCCTCTCCTGACCAATGCCCTGCTCCCTTGAGCAGGTGTGGCGGTCCTGCACCAATCTGCACCAGTGCTGTGTATGACAGCGGTGGTCTTCTCTTCAAAGAAAACCACCACTGTGTGCTTGCACCGCGTCACGGCCACCCCCAAATCTTTGCTGAAACGCTGGGAGCCCACCCCAGCGTGGCAAACGTCCCACGTCATCTGCCGACGGGAGTGCCCAATCCCCCATCAGTCCAGAGCCCCCCCCAGCCATCCTTCTGCCATGCTGGGAGTCCACTCAGCATGGCAAATGTCACGTCGTCAAAGTAAAAAAAAAAACCTGTAAATTGAAAGCGGTCCCATGCAGTCTCCCCCCTCCCACAACCGGACCCACCCACTCGCACCTGCCTCCCCACACCCCCACCCCATGCTTACCTCTGGAGCTTGGCGCGATGATCATCGCTGGACTAGGAACTCGTCTGCACTCTTCAAAGCCGACCGCGAACTGAGGAAATGCCGGTAAGCTGTATAATGGGCTAGATGTTTTTTTTTCAACTTTGTTGCATATCTCAGGCATTTTTTGGAATTTTTGCACCAAATTTTCAACATGGGGTTTTTGGGACCCCTTCTCATGAATTCTGTCACTGTCATGGCGTTATTCGGGCCCGAAGGGTGATTTCGCAGTCACTGTGCAAAATCACCTTTGGGCCTGATTAATGAAACGACAGTGCCAGCGTTCATAAGGTGGGCTCTCAAAAGCCTGTTTTGAAAATTTGTGGACAAATTCAAAAAATCAGCGTTTACTGACATGCATTGTGCAGTTCGCAGGCTGGTAAGTTTGCAAATTTTCAATATTTTCACTCCAGATTTTCAACATTGCCATTTTATGACACCTCCTCATGAGCAGTATAGCTGTCATTTTTCACATCCTGCCCAAAACATGTTTCCGCCCATGTAGCGCACAATGGCGCAGTCGGTGTGCGAACTCAATGTATGGGACACATTAAGAAAATCACAGTGACACTGTTCATGAGCAGAGGTCTTAAAATGGCTGTGTTGAAAATGTGGTGAAAAAATTCCTAAAATGACTGTTTTACAGGCGCAGTGTTGCGCAGGGTTCTACGCACGCCGTAGGGTTTGGCAATTTTCAATATTTCCACCCAGATTTTCAACATTGCCATTTTACCACACCTCCTTATGAGCAGTACAGCTGTCATTTTTCACATCCTGCACCAAACGTGTTTCTGCCCATGTAGCGCACAATGGCGCAGTTGGTGTGCAAAATCAATGTATGGGACACATTAAGAAAATCACAGTGACACTGTTCATTAGCAGAAGTCTTACAATGGCTATGTTGAAAATTTGGTGAAAAAATTCCTAAAAATGACTATTTTACGAGCGTGCATTGCGCAGTTCCTACGCACGCTCGTAAGTTCGCGAATTTTCAATATTTGCACTCCAATGAGTTCCAAATACCTAAACAGCACATAGAAGCAAGCAACATTTGGCATTGACAAATGCTTGTACTTCTTTGTCACTGATTTTTTTAAGCTATGTCCAAGTGCCAAATACCACTGCAAATACCTGCAAGCGAATGTTCGGCATTGACAAATGCTTGTTAAATATAGGGACTACTGCTGCTCCCCTCCATGCATACGCCACCTCCCCAGTTCTCAACAGTTCTTGAAAGATACTGGTTATAGGCCCTGCTAATACTGTACATTGTCCATTTTATACAGAATTGTTGGGTGTAATTCAACGGGCCTGATTATTTGTTCCCATCCAGTTTTATTAATTTATTCCAGATTTCCTCCTCCCCAAGTATCCTAACTGGCTCATTACAATCTGTCCTGGCCATTTCAGCTGCTGTAGAATTGTCATTATATACTGACGCAAAGCATTTGTTCAATAGTTCTGCAATTTCCCCTTCTGAAATCGACCTACCTTGACTATTAGTTAATGGACCAACTCCCAAACTACCATCCCACATACGATATAAGAGTAAAATGCCTTATAATTACCATTTAACTTTTGGACAAGGCTTAATTCATAATCTCTTCTGCCCTTCCTTATATTTTTTTACATATTCCAGCTGCTTTATTATAAGCTTCCCACTGTTGTCTGGAATTCTTTTTTTCACCTTCTTGTAAAGCTTCTTTTTCCTATTCATGTTTATTTATTCTCCCATTAATCCAGGGTGGGATCCTACCTTTATTATTGTATTTCTCCCTGACAGGCACATAGTTGTCAGTAACTTGGTTTAATTTTAATAATAGTGTCTTCCAAATTCCTCTAAACATCTGTAATTAAATGCTGCAGCCCAATTCCAGCTACTAAGGTCTTTACGCATAGCATCAAAGTCTGCTTCCCTGAAACATTTGATTGTGGTTGTGCCCTTTACTGTAGCTGTAATCTTCTTAATAGTACATTTTATCATATCATGGTCAGGGCCACTGATTTATGGTGATTAAAACAAATTCCATTTTCAAGACTTAAGATTCCAGAATTTCACCGGTGATCGTTACTCTAATTTCTGGATTTTACTGGGATTCTGCTATCATTCTTTTAGTATGTGCATAAATAATCAGAATTTAAGAAGGCTTAATATACAGAGCATTAAATAAAGCAAACTGAAAATAGTACAGGAAGGAATTAAAAGAAAAACATACTTTTTTTATAGATTTACTGATCTGATAGAAAATGCCAGATTCCATGAAATCTTCGTTTTTACCAGTTTTCAGGCAGCCCTAATTCTGGAATTTTACCGGATTTTCCGGTAAAAACCGAAAAACAGTGGCCTTGATCATGGTTACTGTTACCTATAGGGTTTGTAGTATGACAGTTACTGATGGATTCACTAAAATTGCTTATAACTAAATCAAGTATATTATTCCCTCTGGTAGGCCGCCAGACTACTTGCTCCCAGAGCAATATCCACAAGGGCATTAATAAATTCCTTTTCTAATTCAGTATAATCTGTTACATTGTTCCATTCAATTGTTGGGAAATTAAAATCCCCAAAATCAAAAGTCTCTTATCTGAGTCCATTTATATTTGCACTGCTTTGTTGAATTGCTCCCCTGTATTTTGTTGCTGGAGCTTGCCTCTGCACATTGTGCAGTGTTCCTGTTTTAGTTGACGTACCTTGCCCTTTCTGTGTTGCAGCATTGTTTAACACCTGATTATTAATATAGTCATTTTCAAGAGATTGCTTGATGATCCCTCCCATCCAGACCATTACCATATTGTGTGGTACTCGCCTTTGTAGAGGTTTTATGGTTGTTTCTGCCCTTATATAATAAAAAAATTGTGGTTCTAACTAAGTAATAACACATTACAGTACTTTATTTGTCCAGAGACACAGGTGATCTGTATTTAAAGTGGATCATTTGTGCCTTTTTCCTTGTGTGTTTTTCTTTAATTCCTGTTTGTGGAAAGAAAAAGTGTTACCTTTTTGTTTTTACTAGAATAGACTATCTACTATGTATGGTATTAGTTGTACTGTAAGTGCTGCTACCTCTCCTGATTACGTTTGGACTTGTAAGGAAGCCAGTACTGTAGGTGTGACATCACATGTGAGGTGTTATTCACACAGTTAGTAATACATCCTTTCTTCAAATAATCCCAGAGAAAGGCAAAGCTTTGAAGCAGCAGCCAGTAAGAATGCCTGCTAAGAGATGGCACAGTACAGAGGGGAAACATAGCAGGGGGGATGATGGCGCTAAGAAGTCTTCTAAAAAAGTACAACTTCAGTTCCAGTTCCCTATAGCAGTGAAAGCACATGTATCTCTGCATCAGTGTCTTCTGATGTGGGCTCTGGTAGTGAGGCAGGAACCAGCAAAGGAGTTGTTGGCAGAACTCGGTCTGGCATACCTGTGTCTTACTTTTGTAAGGCTCAGACTGTTGTATCCATGCTAGTGGGGATGGTGACAGTGAGAAGAAGGGAGGGACTGACACCAGCACAAGAACAGTGGTCCAGGAGGAGGGTGATAAATCTGTTAGTTTGTCTGTCCCTGTTCCTGCATGAGTTGGTGATGATAGTGTTCAACCAGAGTCTGATAATCCTGGAGATAGGGATAGTCAGCTCCCTGAGATGGTTGTAGAGAAAGAAAAAGGTGCCATGCTCCAAGAAGACAGTGATAGGGAGGAGGAGGAGGAGGAGGAGGAGGAGGAAGACAAGGACATCATCTCTAATGGTGGTGATGATGATGATGACTGGGATGATCCCACTTTGGAGCCCGAGTTAAAAAAGGTCAGGGGTGATGTAGGCCATTCACATCATGCACAGCCCACGGGTCAGTCTGTCACCAAGCCTATAAGCAAATCTCCAAGCAGTCAAGTAACCCCCCCCAAAAAGTAGTCTTATTGAAGTGATGAGAGCAGCCCAAAAAACACCCACTTCCACACCTGTTTCTGAATTGTCCCAGTCCCAGAAGCATCTGAAGTCCAGAGGTCAAAAGTCCCTAGTTTGGTACTTTTATGTGCTTGATCCTGCTGATGAAACCATAGCAATATGCCTACTTTGTCAAGCACTGTTAGTCGGGAGGAAAGCCACATAGGCACTGGTGGCCAACACACCCAGCTAAAAACAAGCACCCACTGAGATGGCAGCAACCCCAGAGTAATGCCAGAGCTATTGGTGGCATCTCCCTTGGCAAGGTAAATGTAGTAGAGCAGGAGGAGAAAGGTCAGAGTGGGACAGTGGTGAAGGAGGGGTGAACAATCTTTTGATCTCTCGAGTAGTGGGCATAGAAGTGGAGGTGCCATTCCCAGTCCCTTGAGTCTGAAAGTACACCACCACACCAACAAGCAACCAATAAAACTGGTTTCATGCAGTCTACACAGCCCCAAGAGTCAAGTGTTACTCCTAAAAGAACATAATTGCTGCCACAAGGACAGTGTTCTGGTCGAACAGCCCCAAAGATGCAACCCACTCTGAAGACCATCCTTGAACAACAGACAAAGTCCCTCCCAATCTGCTCCTGCACGAGAGTTAAATGCTGCCACTGCTGAAATGCTGGCCACCAATCTGTTGCCATTCTCATTCATGGAGAATGCTGATTTCCGCAGGTTGATGGCCCATGCCTGTCCCAAATGGCAAGTTCCATTGCGAACCTATTTTACTAAGTGTGCTATGCCAGAGCTGAACAGTAGAGTGGCTGATTCCATTAGACATGCATTGAAGCACAGTGTATCACAATATATTCATCTTAGCATTGATATGTGGACCAGCGGACAAACAGTAGCAAGCTTGTATCTATGCATAACAGCACACTGAGCATAGTTGCCTGGGGCGGTACTTGATTTTGGGCATGGCCAAACCTGCAAGAAGCAAAATTGTGGTGGTAGCAACACACCTGGTATTCAGCAGCATGCAACCCTTTGAATGACAAGTGTTACTCATTTCACATAGCTGCAAAAATGCTTAATGTTTTGCTGGATGAGACTGATGGGTGGTTACACACACAGTCACTCATAGCAGGGGTCATCACAAGTGATAATGGCTCCAATGTAGTGAAGTGCATTAACGATGGGTGTTTTTTTAGGGTGCCCTGCCTCGCACACTTCCTTAATCTTGTTGTTCAGCAGTTTCACAACCATGCAGACATTAAGGAAACAGTTACTGTCACCCTTCGCATCTATGTCCATTTCTCCCATTCTGCAAAGGCCCATGACCATCTACGTGAGCTACAGCGCAATAACCATCTGCCTCAGTAGTGGATGAAGCTTGATGTTGTAACAAGGTGGACCTCCACACTGTACATTCTTGCCCAGCTATATGAACAGTATAAGGCTGTGTCAGAGTATCTGCTGCTGCACATCATGCGTGACAGTGCTGGAGTGTCCATCGCTCTAACAACAGAGCAGTGACACCAAATGGATGGGTTAATACGCATTCTCCATCCATTTGAGCATGCTACACAGGCAGTGAGTGGGGACACTGCGTCTATAAGTCAATCCATACCCCTCATACATGTGCTGAGGCAGACACTAATTAATGTGCCACACCAGATAGAGGCAAGTGGGGATCATGGCAGTTGTGATATAATGGATCACATGCTGCATGTGCTAGACACAAATACCCTTGTATCCGGCCCTTTACAGTCGGCTGACTACAATCACCACGATGCGGGATCCATGGTACAAATGTGGCCTCCCCTCTATAATTGAAGGATGTCATCAGCGAGTACAACAGTTGACAGAGAACCTCATTAGAATGGTACATGCTGCACACATGAAAAATGCATGCATTGCGGCAAAAACGGGTGTCACTACCACCACCAGCGGCTCACAGGCAGCACAATTAGAGAAAATGGGCAAGGCACAGCAGAAAACAGCAAGAAATCCCATTTGGAATGTTCTCTTTAAGGTGGGAGTGAAAGATATGGAGGAAAAGGAGGAGGAGATAGATGAGGCAACTGGAATCTGAACAGCATAACAAATGGTGGAGGCTTACATGGGGGACCCGAAGCACCTTGCCATTACAGACGAGCCACTTCTGGCATAGAAACATAGAAACATAGAATTTGGCTGCAGATGAAGACTGCTTGGCCCACCCAGTCTGCCAATTTCCCTACCTAATGGATAAGCTGCAGATAATAGCTAACCAACAGCCTACTTGTTCCTACCTCCACCCCCTAGAATTGCCTTATGCCTGTCCCATGCTTTCTTGAATTCCACCACTGTTTTTGACTCCACAACATACTCAGGAAGGCTGTTCCATGCATCCGCAACCCTCTCCATGAAAAAATACTTCCTCACATTACCTCTGAGCCATCCCTCCTCTAGCTTCAAATTGTGCCCCCTTGTTCTTGCACACCTCTTTTTCTGAAAGATGCTACCCTCTTGCACGTTGTTGATTCCCTTGAGGTACTTGAAAGTTTTTATCATGTCCCCTTCTCCCTCCTTTCTTTGAAGCTATACATATTAAGCTCCTTAAGTCTTTCTTGATATGTCTTCTGATGCAGACCCTGAACCATTTTAGTTGCCCTCCTCTGGACTGCCTCCATCCTGTCTATGTCTTTGCGGAGACCGGGTCTCCAGAACTGCATGTAGTACTCCAGATGGGGTCTCACCAGCTGTCTGTGCAGAGGGATAACAACTTCCTGTTTTCTACTGGTTATGCCTCTCCCTATGCATCCCAGTATCCACCCAGACCTCCTTACTGCCCTGTCACATTGCTTGCTCAACTTTAGGCCATCTGATTTGACTACCCCCAGGTCCCTTTCCATTTTTGTTGTTGTTAGTATCTCACCCCACAATGTGTACTCTTCCCCTGGGGTTTTGTTTCCCAGGTGCATTACTTTGCACTTCTTAGCATTAAATCTAAGCTGCCATACATTTGACCATTCCTCCAACCTTGTCAAGTCCCTTCTCATCCTTTCCACCCCACCTTGTGTATCAACTCTGTTGCTGATCTTAGTGTCATCTGCAAAGAGACATACTTTTCCTTCCAGTTCCTCTGCAATGTTGCTTATAAAGAAATTAAAGAGGACCAGTCATAGTACTGAACCCTGCGGTACCCCACTAGTAAACCCCCTTTCTTCAAAGTGGACTCCATTTACTATTACCCTCCGTGTCCTGCTCTCCAGCCAGTTCTTTACCCAGGCTACCATCTTGGGACCCACTCCCAGGTTGGCTAACTTGTATATTAATCTTTTATGTGGGACTGTGTCAAATGTCTTGCTAAAGTCTAGGTAGGCCATGTCCACAGCCCTTCCCTGATCTGCTACTTTGGTCACCCAGTCAAAGAAATATATTAGATTTGTCTGACATTTGATCTTCCACTGTGAAGCCATGCTGCCTTGGGTCCTGTGCTCCTCTGGCCTCTAGGTACTCAACAGTTCTTTCCTTCAGAAGTGATTACATCATTTTCCCAATCATTGAGGTTAAACTAACAGGTCTATAGTTTCCTGCTTCTGCCCTTCTCCCACTTTTGTGAACTGGAACAACATCTGCCCTCCTCCAGTCTTCAGGTACCAACCCATTCTCCCATGATTTATTAAAGAGGGTAATCAGTGGTGTCACTAGTTCTACCCTTAGTTCTTTTAGAATTCTGGGATGAATCCCATCAGGCCCCACTGCTTTGTCCACCTTCAGTTTTAAGAGTTCCTTGAGAATCTTTTCTTCTGTGAAAGGGTTTGTATCAACCCCCATATCCACCATGTTTCTATTGTTTGGTTTAGGTACCTCCCCCTCTTCATTTGTGAATGCTGAGAAAAATATTTGTTTAGTATCTCTGCCTTTTCACAGTCACCCTCTGCCCACCCCCTTCCCTTTATTAAGCTTAACTATACCTCACTTGGTCTACTGCTGTACTGGAGCAGCAAAATGACTGACTGGCCAGCACTAACATTGGTTGCTGTGAAATACCTGAGCTGCCCACCATCCAGTGTCACTGTGGAAATAGTGTTTAGTGTGGCTGGGGCCATTATGAGTTACTGTAGGACCAATTTGTCAACCAAGAATGTGTCCATGCTAAAATTCATCAAAATGAACTAAAGGCACATTCCACACAACCCAGTAATGTCAGTGCTGTTGCCACAGAAACTGTGTCTCGGTGATGAGGATGATGACTATCCCTCGACTAAGGCATCCACCAGCAGTCAAGTGGATGAAGTAGCAATGGTGAGAGAATTCCCACCTGGTGAGAACTCCAGTCTTGAAGAGTTTGTTCAAAGGCCACCCCACCCACTTTCAGCTCAGTATGGTGTGTTATACCTTATTTTTAGCTATGTACCACTGGATTGTTTATGGTAATGTGTTATGTGCTGCAGTGTGTATAAGTTTCATTTGATCACCCTTTGCCGTAACTCGTTGTTTGGTCACCACCAGTCCCCCAGCCTATATAAAGCAGCAGCAATGTAATTACCATAGCAGTAAAGATTTTGCAAGTGCATGATTACAGTTATAATGTTTTGCTGTCAAAATATCTTATTTTTTATTTTATTTAGTTTTTGTTTACTGGGTAGGTGCACTAGCCATAGCAATGACTATTTTCAGGCACGACCCGGGAGGGTACAGAGCAAACAATAGGAAACAAATTATAGTTCATACAAATTACAGTACAAAGTAGACAATAACATATCATATGAGCAGTGTCAGCAGGCGTAAACAAAAGGCAGGGTAAATACATAACAGTGTGAAGGTACAGCAAAAATACTATTAGCTATACATTAAATCATAACTATTGCAGACACAATAACATATCATATAAGCAGAGTCAGCGGACATAAACAACAAAGCAGGGTAGATACATAACAGTGTGAAGGTACAGCAAAACTACTTGTAGCTATACATTAAATCATAACTATTGCAGAAAATAGGGGAGGAAAATACAATGATGGCTATAATCTCTAAAATAGCCAATATCAGGTAGGTGTAGCAGAGAAAATATAAGGCAAGGAGGGTTGAGGGTAGGATGGGGTAGAGCTTGAACTTTTCATGTCGACTATCAACCCCATCTTACAGCAACATACGTTGTCTTGATGTCCTTAAAAGTGCTTATGCTGGCAAATGACACACTGCCCCCACCCCCTCTCATCACCTGACCTGTCACTTGACACATCATGCACTCCATGCGATCAAAAAAATATTTTCTGCCACTTACTATCTGTGACATGTACAAGAACCCTGGCTCCTAGTACAATTAGCATATGAATGTAACATGCTAATTCAACCATTAACACCACAAGTTGAACACATTTTGAAAAATGGTGAATGGTGGCCATCTTTAATGATGCAAGTCATTAATTACAAAGTAATCATGAAAAGGCTTAACAACTTACAACATCAAAATCCCCAAAAATGTTACTTATGCTATACTACCAGGTTAAAGTTCTTGTACCGAAAATGTGATTGTTCCATCATTGGGGGGGGGGGGGTCAGGGGGAGGTGCTTGCTGTCCTCAGTTTGTATTCAAAATTTTTATGATTACTGCAGCTATGCCACCTCAAATGATTAGACAAGACATTAGCCCCTCCACCGAATTATTTACTAAACACCATCTCAACCATCCATTTCCGCATATTGTTCCTGCCTGTATATGGGTGGTGTTTACTCATTAATGGTATGGACACCAGTCCAGTGGCCAACATCGCAGTTCAGCAACACCCCCTGTCTTCTACTCAACACAGCTCCTGCAGGGCCTGGATGGATGTAGTCATCACACACAGAGATACGATGAAACCTCAACAGAGGAAAATGACCTAAGCAATTCCAAAGATAAGAAAAAATGGTGAATACTTTTCAATCTACATATCTGTTTTTAGCAAGCAAGTTGGAACAAGCAGAGAAAAAAAATGTATACTTACCATACCCCGTGATGTCATTAAACTGTGGAAATTGCCCCCAGGAACATGCTGTGTGGTGCACATGATTCCAGAGTCCAGACCATGGTTCATGATAAAGCACAGTAGCAGGCATTCCCCTTCCCCTATCAGTATTGCATACCCTGAAATAAGATAAAAAGAAGAACAAATTTTGAGGATTGTAAATAGTTCCAGCCCTACCCACCACCAACATCCTCCCCCTTCCCACCACAGAAGACCACAAAAAATGAAGAACTACTTACCTCAGGGACTGTGAAAGTGGAATCACTGCACAATTAAATAAATCCACCAGATCTGGTTGAGCAGCAGTAGAAACGAGAGTTAACTGTGCCAGAATTCCTGATGTCGACAAAAGCAAACCAGAACACAACTGCTATCAAACTCAGACATCCAGATGACAGTAACAGCCATACCACACTAGTAATGAAATTGCAATACTTACCATCTGCGTTGGGAGCTTGGGAAATGTGGTGCATTCAAACATAACTAGATCCTAATCCCAGCCTGGCATGATGATGTCATCCACCACAGCACATTGAAAATAATATAAAATCAGTACAAACATATTAGAACTCAGGACATCATAGTACCAACCCACCATCACCCTTTATGTTGCACAGAAAAAAAAAGAAACACAGATATTTGCGTGTTCAGCAGCAGCAGAATGGACTGTGTAAGATGATCCACCATCAGCCATCCAGAGGAGTATGTCTTGTGGCAACTTGGCAAATAGTAGTCAGAGACAGCAGCAGCAACAGTGCCCCAAAATGTTATTCACTCCCCACCGCCAGGCAAGCTACAACCACAGAGTCAGTCAGTCAACATAGCCAGCCAATCAGGACAGCAGCATAGGGAAATGATAATTACACATTTCTATTGCAATCAAGTGAAAAAGCAGCAGCAGGAGGATACAATTGCAAGTAGTAGCAGCATTTTGCAGGGGGAATTCATTTTCTCTGCATGTGTTAGCATCCCTTTTCAGATCCCTCAGTTAGTGCACAACATGTAACATCAGGACTGACAGCAGATTTCAGTCTCAATTTGATGTAACATTTTTTGGTAATCATTTCTGAACATGTACTGCCTGCACTTCACTCGCTGAAACAAGGTGTGCCCTAAAAACAATTGCAAACAGTGGAACAAAGACCATCATTTGGTCCAGGTGGGGGTTTGGGTGCCATAAAACATTATGGCTGAGACCAGATTTCTGTCTGAATATAATGAACCATTTTTTAGGAAATATATCTGGACATTTACTGCCTGTTCTGCACTCACAGAAACAAGATGTGGCCTAAAACCAATTGTAAACAGTGGCCAAAACAGCATTTTAATGTCTGGGTGCTGGAGAAGCACCATAAAACATCAGGACTGAAAACAGATTTCAGTCTCAAGTTGATTAACATTCTTTTGGAAGCATTTCTTTACTTGAGGGCCCTGTTTGGCATGAGCAGAGCCAAGATTCACTCTCACATAGTTTTGGAAAATATTTTTGTTAATGGTAAAAAGTTCAAATACTTGACATTTGTGGATAGGATAGAAAGAGGAAAAATAGAAAGAACAAGTATTTGTCAATGCCGAATGTTGTCTTGCTGGCATTGGCATTGGTAGTGCTGGAGTTAGAGACACATAATAGGAATGGCAGTGAAGTACTGAAGTGACACCAACCCCACCCTGTAGAGACTTACAGGCATTAGGGATTGCTTTTGGATCATCAGCTATAATGCTCATGCCATTGTACCTCACCCTACCCTGTAGACACTGGCAAGTGTTGTGGTGTGCTTTGGGGTCTTTGGGCATTATACTTACTCCATTCCATAAGGAAATATGCTGAAGTGGGTGCAGTATAGGAGAATGGGGTGAACTGTGTGAACAAACAGTGCAAGGCACACCATGATGCCTGTCACTGGCTGTAGGGTGGGGGTGGGGTTGGAATAGCATGAGCATTACAAGCAATGATCCCAAGTCACACCCCTGATGCCAATCAGTCTCTACAGGGTGGGGTGCTACAGTTGGGAACCCTACACCATAGGCGTTTGTTGGTATTTTCACTCAAAATTTCCAACGTGGGATTTTTGTGAGCCTACCTCATGAAAAGTGGCACAATCAGTTTGTTAACTGAAGGTGGTTTTGCACAGTTGCTATGCCATTTGATGACACAGGGATGAAAACACATTTTGGGTAGAATGTGAAAAATGACAACTGTATTGCTCATGAGGAGGCATAAAAAAATGGCAACATTGAAAATCTGGAGTGAAAATATCAAAAATTGGTGAAGTCATGAGCATGCATAGAAACTGTGCAAAACACATCCATAACCCAATTATTTTGGGGAGTTTGTTAGACAGATTTTTAACATAGGAATTTTGGGACCTCCTCTCATGAACAGTGGCACTGTGATTTTGTTAATCTGTCCCAAAAGTTGATTTTCCACAGCAACCACGCCATCGTGCACCACAGGAGTGGAAACACATTTTGGGCAGGCTGTCAAAAATGACAGCTGTACTGTTCATAAGGAGGTGTGAAAAAAATTCCAGTGTTGTAAATCTGGCATGGAAATATCGCAAATTTGTGAAGTTACAAGGGTGCGTGGAAACTGCATAACACATGCTTATAACACAGTCATTTTATGGACTTTAGGCACCAACTTTTCAACATCAGCCATTTTGGACCTCTGCTCATGAAGAGTGTCACCATTATTTCCTCAAACTGTCCTGAAAACTGATTTTACACAGTGACCACGCTATTCTGCGCCGGACATGCGAAAACACATTTTGGCCAGGATATGTAAAATAACAGCTGTACTGTTCATCAGGAGGTGTGGAAAAATATCAATTATGAAAATCTGGAGTGAAAATATTACAAATGCACAAAATTACGAGCGTGCGTGGAAACAGCGCAACGCACACTCGTAAAACAGTAATTTGTGGGATTTTTTCCACTAAATTTGCAACATAGGCTTTTGAGAGCCCCCCCCCATGAACAGTGGCACTATTGTTTCATTACTCAGTCCCGAAAAGTGATTCCACGCAGTGACTGTGAAATCACCTTTCGTGACTGAATAACACCATGACAGTGACTGAATTCATGAGGAGGGGTTCAATAACCCAATGTTGAAAATTTGGTGCAAAAATTTCAAAAAATGCCTGAGATATGCACCAAAGTTGAAAAAACCCTATTTATGCCATTATACAGCTTACCGGCATTTCTTCAGTTTGTGGTAGGCTTTGAAGAGTGCAGACATGTTCCCAGTCCACCGAAGATCATCATGCCAGACTCCGGAGGTAAGTATGGGGTGAGGGGGCTGTGGGGAGGCAGGGTGCGCAGAGGGTGAGTGTGGGTTGCGGGAGGGGGCAAGGAGATGGTGAGGGACTGTTTTCTTTTTTCACAGGTTAAAAAAAACATTGCGAAACTGTTATTTTTCAGGGAATTTGGCATGTTGGGGTGGGCTCCCAGTATGCCACCTAAGTGTGTATTTTTTTGAGGGGATGCTTTAGCCGACAGGGGATTGGGCACCCCTATCGGCGCACAAGGAAAGCGGGGGGGGCAAGAGCCGAGAGGGATTGGGCATCCCCTTAGGCATATAACAAATGGGGGGTAGTGCTTTATGTCGAAGGGGAGTGGACTCCCCCATCAGCACATACATTGGGGGTAGGGCATGCCAACAGGGGGATTAAGCACCCCTGAAGTTGGCATTATGGCTGGCAGTGTGCTGTCATGTTTTTTTTTTCTGTCTCAGCAGGGTAAGCACGTTGGGAGGTCCGCTGCATGTGATGAACTTTGCTTGCATTGCAGTTGACCTTTTCTTAGATGTGCTCACCCGCATGGTGTGGTGCCAGCATGCAGGCTGATTGGGGAATGAGGGATGCACCTAGTGATGTGTGCCCTGCATTCGCCCAACAGTGATTGCTCCTCCAAATGTGTTACTACCCCAATATGTTGGTTGCACATGCACGAGCCAGCATAAAAATGGAGAAAGATAAAAGAAGAAAGGTACACAGTTTTTGGGCATCGTACTACAACAGGGGGTAGGGGACGGGGAGGCAGGGACCAGGAACATGCATGGTTAGGAGGATGAATGTACTCATATATGAGAGGGGATGGGAAAGGAAGGGAAGCTAGCATAAACAACTGGACAAGAAAAAATAAACAAGATGATATAGAACTGAAGAGAAAGAGGACAGAAAATATTTCTTTTTAATTTTTTTGGGGGGGTGATCTTTTTTAGGGGAAGGGATGCAGGAGAAAAAGAGTGACAATAACAAAGAAATGAGAATAAAAAGGAAACAACAGTGGTCCACCACAGCCACAGGCCATTCATTAAGCACTGCTACCTGTGCCACTACCGCCACCACCATGAAGCTCCACCAGGAGGTCCAATACCTTCTTCTGGTTCTCCATTATGTTTTGGAGGCCCCTCTGACCTCCTGGCAGAGCTGGTCAATGTCCTGACAGACACTTTGGACCTCAGCGTGCACAGCCTGCAAGTCTGAACTGGTGACCACCTCCTGACTTGAGGGAGCTGCAGGATGCTCAGGGCGGGGGCAGTGCTACCGGGTCTGCCATCGTGCAGCGCTGCTGGGGGAAGAGGATGCTGTTTCTGTCTCCTCCGGCTCTGGGTACGTCCTGCTACTAGACCTCCTCCAGGTAAGGTGCCCCTAGACTGGAGCCAGTGAGCCTCAGTGCTGCCTCCTGCTGCTGTCTCTCACTGTTTGGAGAGCCACTCTACAGCATGGTGGTGCTGCAGGTGGCTCCTTTGACCAGAAGTCCCAAAGTGGGACTCTGGTTCCCCCTTTTCACATTTTGACCACAAAAGCTGCAGACAACCACACTTATGTCATCTGCCTTCATGGTAAAAAATGCCCAGACTGATGATCTTTGGTTGGGGGAGACAACAGCTGATGTCCCGGTGGGGGTCTCTCCCTCTACATCATCATCCTGCCCATGCTGGGGCTGGCAGAAACCACATGCTCCTCCTGAGGGAGGGGGAAATGGGCTCCAAGTCTGAGTGGTACTGGGTGGTGGTGGCAAGGACCACATCGTGTTGCTGGGTGGGGAGAGCTGCTCCTGCTGACAGTGCTGCAGACAGGGGGTGGGGCACCCTGCTGGTTCAGGGCTAACGACTAGTGTCTGCTGCTGCTGGGGGGGAGAGGCTGGGGCCACATGCTCCTCCTACTGCTGGGGGGAAGGGGCATCACTTATAAATACATACCAGTTAAGGCAAACTCATTGTCCTCTCCTTCCACTCTGTCCAGCTCCAGAGTCAGACTCACTCCCTTCCATCATTGTGTTTTTTTTTAAAAAAAGTTTTATTAAGAAACTACTAAAGAAAAATGGAAAAAAGGGGGAGTGAAAAACACACACACACACACACTAAGATAAAGAGAGAAAATAGAACACAAGATAAAGATAAACTTTACATAAAGAAATAGGGGATGAACAGAAGTTCAACAGACACACGACACAAACTCTCACTCTCTCACTCACAAAATTATGTTTTTACTCTCTGTCTCTCTCTCACACAGTCTGTGCTGCTCTTTCTAGCATATGAACTGCACGAAAACAATGTAGATTCAGTGGCTTCCTGTCTGAGTACAGGCACACGTGTGTCCTGCAGTCTGCTGCAGAGAGCAAGTCACGTGACAAGCCTTTTTTCCTAATTTCGCCTTAGTTAAACACTAAGGCAAAACTTACTGGTGGAAACAAAATTTACAGGCGAAATTACTCCTCAATATACAGATAACATTTCTCCCAAGATCGTAATTTTGTGAAATGTTCTGCAAGGCGAAATTGGTGATTCGCTGGAATTTCACTGGCAAAATTAAATTTCACTGCATCTCAATTTACATAAGCTCCAGTCAGTCTCCGTAGTGTATCGAATCCTAGTTCTACCAAATTCTACTGATAATGCTACCATTTGGACTAGTCTCAGTGGAAACTATGCCTGTTGTTAGAATTCAGGCCCCCTTCCTCGCCTTCCTCGGTGGACACAGGCAGACACAGCTTGCCTCTGCCAACATTGCCTCTGCCTTGCGCTCACCCCCTCTTAGTGAGTTAAGTGCTTTATCCAGGAGGAGCAGAAGTCACAAGTTGCTTTTAGACATAGAAACGTAGAAACATAGACTTTGACGGCAGATAAGGACCGCTTGGCCCATCTAGTCTGCCCATTTCCCTACCTACAGGACAGGCCGCAGATCCTAGTTAACCAACAGCCTATTTCTTCCTACCCCCCACAAGAATTGCCTTATATCTGTCCCATGCATTCTTGAATTCTTCCACAGTTTTAGACCCCACAACCTCCTCAGGAAGGCTGTTCCATGCATCCACTACCCTCTCTGTGAAATAATACGTCCTCACATTGCCCCTGAACCGCACCCCCATCTTTAAATTGTGTCCCCTTGTTCTTGCACGCCTCTTTTTCTGAAAGATGCTACCCTCTTGGACTTTGTTGATTCCAATGAGGTACTTAAAAGTTTCTATCATGTCCCCCCTCTCTCTTCTTTCCTCAAGGGTATACATATTAAGCTCCTTTAGTCTCTCCTCATACCGCTTCTCTTGCAGACCCTGCACCATTTTAGTTGCCCTCCTCTGAACTGCCTCTATCCTGTCTATGTCCTTGCGGAGATGGGGTTTCCAGAACTGGACACAGTACTCCAGATGGGGTCTCACCAACTGTCTGTACAGAGGGATAACAACTTCCTGTTTTCTGCTGCTGATGCCTCTCCCTATGCATCCCAGTATACCCCCAGCCCACTCTGCTGCCTTCTCACATTGCTTGCTAACCTTAAGGTCATCTGATATGATTACCCCCAAGTCCCTTTCCTTTTTTGTTGTTGTTACTACCTCAACCCCAATTGTGTATTCTTCCCCTGGGTTCTTGTTTCCCAGGTCCATTATTTTGCACTTCTTTGCATTGAATCCTAGCTGCCATACTTCTGACCATTCCTCCAACCTTGCCAAGTCCCTTCTCATCCTTTCCACGCCTCCTTGTGTATCAACCCTGTTGCAGATCTTTGTGTCATCTGCAAAGAGGCATTTTTTATGGCAACCTGGCTCTCTCATATGGTTTTTAAAATAACTCTGCCAATAGTCTGTCTTTAAAAAGAAGATTAAAACACAATGGGGAGCTCTAAGGGGCTGCCCCAGCCACAACTATCTTGTAGTAGTTTGGTTCACCCTAGCTCCTCTTCGAACAAGTGGTGAAGGGTTCAAGCAGTGCTCACTGTTAATGAAGCACTATGCCCCTGAAGTCTCCCAGTAGGTTTTCAATCTTAAAATAAATCACGTTGCTCTACCAGACAGCCTTTCAGCTATGACTGTCAATCTCTCCACCTGCTAATGTGCCTCGGCTCACTGAGGCAAGTGCTTTGTACAGAAGGAGTGGAAGTGATGAGTTGCTGTTGCGATGGCAGCCTTGCACTCTCAAATGTTTTTAAAATAACTCTGCCAGTAGTCTGTCTTTAAAAAGACAGACTAAAACACAGTGGGAAGCTGTAAGAGGCTGCCCCAATCACAACTAACTTGTAGTAGTTTGGTGTACCCTAGCCCCTCATCATCCAAGGGGGGTGGGGTCAAAGGTAAAGCAGTGCTCACTTAAAGAAGCGCTATAACCCTTTAGTCTCCCAGTAGGTTTAACCTCTTAAAATAAATTGCATTGCTCTCCCAGACAGCCTTTCAACTATGACTGTCATACTCTTCACCTGCTATTATCAACTGTAGTTGACTGTTAGTATTGACAAATCCACAACCTGCCTTCCAAGATGGAGAAGATGGCTACAATTGCCATATTCTAAGAAGTGTAGTCTTTTCTCAGAAGTCAGTGACAGAGGAAGACCATTTTCAGTCTACAAGATAGAATCACAAAGAGAGTTAAAGATTCTGCACATGTGGAAAAAAGGCTTACAACACTGCCAAAATACATGTATGGCAGATTCACAGTCCAAAGTTCCACAGGTGAGTGAAATCGCAAAAAAGGTGAGTTATGGAATTCCACATGTGCGCAAAATGCACATGTGTGGATCTGCAGCTGTGGAAATAATATAGAAAGCCCTGCAGATAGAAGAAAAGATGATCCATATTAAGTGGAGCAGAAGACTTTGACAGTCTTGCAAAAGATGCAGCAGATCCAGCACTCCCAGTGAGGCCAGCAACCAGTCCCACATCTGGGACCACAGCAGCAGCACCACCTGCACCAACAGGACCTTGCACCACACAAGTGTCACAGCCTGCCTGTCCCTGCACAACAGCAGCACATGCAACAAAATGCAGCATTAAACAACTTCAACCTGCCAAGAGCAACTACATGTGGCAACTGTTATGCTCCTTGGGGTTGTCTGTGCTCTGCACTCCACATGTAGTAGTCCCATGCACCCCATATCATTTTTTAACTGTTGATTGTGTTTGTCTCTGGGATTTTTATTTTACCTGCTTCTGTAGCACACTGTTTTGGCTGTTGTCACTGCCCGTGGGGCTCCTTTATGGGCTGCACTGGGTCATGTGGTTGTGGTTTGTTGAATTTCAATTGAAATATGTGCTATTTTTGGTCTAGCATCTGACACTACTATATGGCCCACATGTTTGCTGTTGTTTGTGCCTGAACCCCCTCTAAAATTGTTTCTCAATTGATAGTACATAGCCATTAGCTCAGTGTGAGTTACGCCTCACAATCTTTGATGCAACATGTGTGCAATAATGTTTTCTGCAGCTGCAAAAAGATAGTGGCTGAGAAACGCCTTTAAGAGGATATACAATACTTTTCAATGGCTTTTTTTTTGTGCAAGAACATCCACAGCTGCATTTTTTTATACGGTGTATTTTTTCTACAGCTGCGGGTGTTTTGTGAATATGATACAGCGCAATTAGCCTTTTTTCCACAACTGTGCAATTTTTGGGGACAAGTGCATTGTTTGCACCTTCAAAGTGTTTTGAGAATCTTAAAGCAGTGTCTCTTTTTAACTGGTCTGGGATCAGTTATTGTCACACATGTATCTAACTGCAAGGTTACTAAGCCCCAACCAGCATATCCTAGTGTTAGGATACAAAGCAGTGATCAAGAAGGTCTAGGTTTGAATCTTGGTTTTACTAAAATTCTTTTAACCCAAATTGCACAGGAGTAGTACACCATGACAGTGTGCTGTTGGAATAGTAATTTACACTAGAAGGTGTAAAGTGCAAAAAAAAACAAATTAAGTACAACAAAGAAACTGGTCTCAGATCATGTCTTAGGGGACTAATCTTCCTGGAGTACCATTTGCCCTTAGCGAAAGGGGTACTGTACAGTGTGAGCAGTGGCTCTGGTGGGATACGGACCAAGAAAGTCCCCAGGTAAGAGAATCGCTTCTGAGTTGTGGCAGCTACTGAGGTACCCTTATAGGTATGGAGGGCTGAGAAAATGACAACCTGTTGCAGACTGCATCCTGCATGTGGACAGGTTGTGACGAACTGGTGCCAGCAGTGTGGATTAGAAAGATTGTCAATAACCTAGTTAACTATCCAGTAACAGAAAAAGAAAATTGCATGGGGAAACACACTGTACGCTACTACTGCTATTTTGGATTTTAGCAAGAGTAGTTAGAGAGAGGGCAGTATCTCTGGACAGTATGAAAACTGCACTTTGCTAAACCTGTAAAAGTTGTGTGGAAGGAGAGGGATGGGTAATGAGAAAAGTCAGTCAATGGCAGAACTCATAAACATCCTTGAGGAAAGTGACCAGCAAAACACTGTAACAGTTGTCACTGTTAGTTGAAGTCCCAAGACAGAGGTTGGAGAGCATGAATGTGAGCCAGGGTGGAGAACTGGGGCAGCTTTGCAGGTTGAGAGATTGAAGCTCGAGCTTGGTCTGTTTGAAGAAAAACTGAGGCAGAGCTACAGAAGAGGAAACAGGAAGTAGAGGATTGAAAGAAAGAGTGAGAGGAGCAAGAGAAGGAGGAGAAGCAAAAGGCTGATGAACAGCTGCAGTCAATAAGGCTAGACGAAGATGAGTGAAAGAAAGAGTGCCAGCATGATACCCAAATGAAGGAGCATGAGCATGAGAGACAAATGGAGATTGTGCTCCAAAGGACCACACAACAAACTGCGAGTAATGGCATGACTAGTTCAACTCAGGCAGCCAAAATTAACTCTAGAATGTTTCCCAGATATCAGGATGGGGATGATCTTGATTTGTTTTAAAGATCCTATGAGAGAATCTGTGGACACTTGGAGTTGGGCAGGGCTTCTTGGGTGACATGTATTGCCACTGCTTACATGAAAGGCATTAGAAGCTTTTATCAGAATGGACAATGAATATTGCATGGACTGTGATAAAGTGAGAAAATGCCTTGGTAAAGCATTTTGAGTCAACTCCTGAGACCTACAGGCAAAGATTTAGGAGGCTAAGAAAGGCACCAGGAGATAGCTATGCTGAAATTTGTGTGCAGCTAAGTAATTTGTATGAACACTGGGTAGAGGGTGCAAACATTTGCTCTGTAGAAGAAACAGAAGATTTACTTCTTCTAGAACAGATCCTAGAAACTGTACATGAGGAACAGAGAATATGGTTGTTGGATAGAACTCTGAGCTCCACAAGGCAGGTAGTTGAGATGGTTAATCATTTTGTATCCAGTCGACCATTCTGTCATTGCAAAGGTAATGGGGGATATAAATCATGTGGTTTGAAGGGAACACCAGGTTCGGCAACCTAAAGTAAGCCAGTCTGCCTGACCCAAAAGGGAAACCTAGTGGCTTCAGAGAGATAAAGAGTCAGTGAACACCTGTGTTATTATTGTCTGAAACTGATGCATTTTTTTTGTACCAGGAGAGACACACTAAGTTGAAAGCTTGTTTACAGGTGCGACCTGGGAGCACAAGGAAGTTAAGTGACTTGTTCAGGGTCACACATTATGCAAGTGGGGGCTATGGGATTCAAACCCAGGTCTCCAGATTTGCAACTCAGAGCCTTAAACCACTGAGCTATACTGCCTCATATTATTGTCCAAAAATTTAACAAAAGGGGCTAGTGCAGCGGAGGGGGTACCTGGGGACCTCCTAGCAGATAGTGACTTGTACACAGAGTCAGTGACCTCCAACTCCACTCCATATATGAGTAGAGGTGGGTGAAGTGCCAAAAATTCACTACACAGAGTAATCTGTGAATTCCACCTGTTTCATATAGCGAAAAGTGAAATTTCACTGAGTAATTTCACCTTCTGAATGGCAAAATATTGCCTGTGAAATTGTGAAATTTCACCTTTAAAGGCAAAATTAGGCTTTTAGAGGAGAAATTTTGCCTTACTAGGTGAAATCTCGCTGTTCTGCAGGCAAGATTTTGCCTTCCACAGGTGAAATTTCACCTTCCCAGGCAAAATTTCACATTGCCAAAATCAGGCTAACACAGGAAAAATTTGTGGATTACTCCACACGGTGAAATCGGCCACTTTGCCACAACTTTGCTGGTGAATTTTAAATTCGCTGCATCTCTATATATCAGCTCAGTGATGGTGAATCGATTGATAACCCAGGGACTGAGGAAGACTGGTGCCTCCATTTCTATAATGAGGAACAGATCCTGCCTGGCCGATTTTCTTGGATTAGATGGATGTTAGGTCTGACGGTCTCAGTACTGTGGTACAGATCTTCCTCAGCTGAGAAAGTGGTCACTGCATACAGGAGGTGGGTGTTATACCAGATCTGCCCAAGGATGTGATTATGGGGAATGACTTCAATAAGAGGTCTAATCTAAAGAGGAGGATGACTAAAATGATCAGGGGGCCTGAGGGAATGTCATATGAGAACAGACTAAAAGAACTGGGACTTTTCAGCCTGGAAATGAGAAGGAAAATAGGTAATCTGATAACAGTATAAAAAGCTATGCACAGTACAGAAATAATGCAATTCAAAGAACATAATAAAAGGGAAAACGTATCAAGAGGATTTGATAAATAACTCAAGGCAGTCATTTTAAATCTGAAGGAAGAGGATGGTTCAGTTAGAGAGTTGAGTGGAACTGCTTACCAAAGGAGATAGTTGATAGTGAATCTTTAAACAGTTTCAAGTACCAACGTGATGAATACTTGTTGGGGGGTGGAGTCACTGGTATTTTCTATTGAATGTGGTGGACAAGCGTGAGAGGCTCACATCTACTCTTGTCTGTAGAAGTAACACTGGACCTATGACTATTGTGTGTGTGTGTGTCACAGCCTGTACCAAGGCAATGGAACAGGTTCCTGAGGATGCAGAGGAGGCAGTAAATGAAGGAAGCCACCCTTACCTCATTAAAAGAGGAATGTGTAGCTGAAGGATGTGCTGGCAGCAGCAGCTCTGAGCCATAGCTGCAGACAGAGGACAGTCCAGCAGTAAGCGGCACTCCCACTGGAGACTGTTTTGAGGAAGGCCAGGCAAGCACATCTGGGGAGAGCTCAGGAAGCTGATCCATCTCTGCAGCGTGTATGGGAGTTATCCACTAGTGTGGAAGGCGGCACTCTGAGTTTTGGGAAAAGGGAGGTGTACTGGGAGAAGGGGGTCATGTACCATGAGTAGGTTCCTAAGGCAGATAGTGCTTCCTAGGCAGTATAGTCAGCAGCTTCTGGTGGCAGTCCATGGTGTAACTTTTTCTGGACATTTAAGGATTAGCCATACAAACAAGGACACTAACTAATACTTTTTACTGGCCCAGTATTTTTAAAAATGTGAAAAACAACTGTCATATGTGTTCACAGTTTAAAAGAGTCAGAAAGTTGAGGACAATGATAAGGCTGTTTTGATTCCCCTGCCTATTACTGCACAGAAATTTAGCCAAGGTGCCATAGACATTGTGGGACCACTTAGCACTTCAAGTCACACCAGCCAGTGGTATATCTTGGTGGTTGTAGATTACTCCAAAAGGTACCCAGAGGCAGTCCCCCTGTCCTCCATCAAGGTTCAGAAAGTGGCAAGTGAACTGCTGAGGATAATTAACTGGGCTCCTTGTGAAGCAGACTCTGGCATGCAGGTGGGGCCCAGGTGAAGGAGCGATGGGGCTGGCCGAGATGAACCCAGCGCTTGGCATGGAGGATAGGTACAATCACCTATCACTTTGAACTGGGTTTTTCCTTGTTCTGTCCAACCCCACCCCCCCTGCATGCACACCCCTTGATGCTTGGTGCAAGGCAACCCTGCCAGCATTGAGCATGCTGTTATGTGCCACCCAAGCTACTGCGACACCCTCAATCTCCAACAGGGACCACGAGAGCACCAGTCACCCCAATGCCCTCCCCCAAGGATCGGAGAGTAGCCCTTAGGTATTCAATCCAATCCCTCCTCTACCGACCCCCAGTGACCAAGCTTGCTCTTGAACTCAGGTTGCTGGCATGGCATGAGGTGTGGCATCCAGCCCCTCAACCCTCCAGCGCCACTGTGGACAATCTGTTACATACAGAGAGCCCCAGTGCACAGGTTTCTCACCCTTAGAATTCATATGTAGCAGTAGGGTGTGTGACCTTTTTGGTTTGATAAGGGATGAATGGGAGGGAGTGCCTGCTCCCCAAGGGGAATCTGTTGTAAAGTATGTCCTGAAATTCAGGTCTATGCTCAAGGAGCTCATGGGGTTTGCCCAGGAACACCTAGCCTCTGTGCAACTGACAGAAGACTTGGTATGACTGTGGGTACAGAGCCCAGGAGTATGAAGTCAGGCTGTGGGTGATTGTGCTCATCCCCATCCGGTGGAATAAACTGAGATGGCTTGAGAGGGTTCCCACTTAGTGGTCAGCAGGGTGAATGATGTTACCTATGTGGTGGGCCTGCCTGACAGGAGGTGGAACTAGTGACTCTATCATATAAAAATGTTAAAGCCCTACCATGAGTGAGATGAGATAGTCCTGGCTGTGTGCAGCCACCCAGTGGAGGAGACAGAGGTGAACTTGCTGGTGGATGTTTTTGGAGATGTTAAAAGAGAATCCTCAGTGGATGCCATCACCCTTTCAGCCCAAGATACTGAAATGTGCAGGGTGCTGCAAACATTCCAGGGGATGTTCACAGGGAAGCTAGGGTGCACCACACCAGCAGAGTACCATGTGGATATAGGGTCCCAGGCCTCCCTGAGGCAGCTACACTACTAAGTCCCTGAGGGTGTTAAATAAGTCATAGAAGGGGAAGTCAAGTTGAAGCGGACTCTCAGGGTGATCCAGGGGCTGGAGTTTTAATGTGTGGCTCAGGGCTTGTGTCAAATCCTGCATCATAACACTGCAGTTTTGGCACTGTGCCAAATCCCTTCACTGCAACTGTGTCCAATTTTACAATCTTGATTGCAGCTGTGACATTTTCGCCATTTATGGCAGCTTGCATCAAATATCTGGTGCAAGCCCCATAAAAACAGCTGCAAGCTAGACTACAAAAAGGTGGTGCAACTTGTGACAATTTGGCACACGGGATAGAAAATACTGATCTCCACCAGAAGAATGCCACAAGCCATGTGCACCATGTGTTCAGCGCACCAGGGATTTGCAGCATTCTTGGACTTTTGGAAATCCGGCTGCAGGAGAACAGCAGTGCCACAGCCTCCCCAGTGGTACCGATACCCAGAAAGGATGTGAACATGAGGTTCTGCATTGACTACTGAAATCTCCTTAGCTGTACAGAGTTAGGTACATCCCAATGTCCAGGACAGATGAGGTGCTAGAGGGATTGAGGAGGTGATGTATCTGACAACCAAA
Organism: Neoceratodus forsteri; assembly: GCA_016271365.2. Classification (NCBI taxonomy): domain Eukaryota; kingdom Metazoa; phylum Chordata; order Ceratodontiformes; family Ceratodontidae; genus Neoceratodus; species Neoceratodus forsteri. The sequence continues at coordinate 801,247,064 of CM057459.1, read as the reverse complement.
GACCTGACAAAGAGCTATTAGCAAGTGCTGCTGACCCCAGAAGCCAGAGAGAGGTTGGCCTTTGTTACCTTCTGTTCAGGTTATTCATGTTCAGAGCAATGTCATTCTGGAGGAAAAATGTGCAAGCCACCTTTCAACAGCCCGTGAACCACATTCTGATTGTGGCAGGAGAACTGTGTTGCATACATGGATGACATCACCATATATAATCATACCTGGGAGGATCACTTCAGGTATATGAATAAAATATTCAACAGACTGCAGGTCTCTGGGCTGACAGTCAAGATGAACATGTGTGGAGGCTGGCCTGGTGGCACTGATGGTTGAGGCACTGGACACCACACCTTATGCCATGCTGGAGACCCGAGTTCAGGAATGAGCTAGGACACGGGGGGTCGACAGGGGGAGGAATCAGATAGAGCACCCAGCGGGCAGCTCTCCTGTCCCAGGGGCAGGGTACTGGGATGTCCAGTGCTCCAGCAACTCCTGGTGGAGACCATGGGTGCCGCAGAAGCACGGACAGCACGTTACAACATGCCCCACACTGGCAGGGTTGCCATGCGCCTAGCGTCAGAGGGTGCTCACACAAGGGAGGGTGGGACAGAAAAGAGGAAACACCTGGCTTGTGGGGATAGGTGACAGCACCATTCCTCCATGGCCAGCACCAGATCTGACTGGGCCGAGCCTCATCGCTCCTCCACCCAGGCCCTGCCCACTTGCCAGAGTCTGTCTCTTAAGGAGCCCAAGTAAGTGGTTGGCTACCCTCCCCAGGTGGGTCAAACCAGGGGTGCTGGCAGTGGGGGGGCAAGAGAAGGGCATAAGACTGCAGCAGATCTCAGGTGGGTAGGCACAGGGAAGGGATGTCTGAGAGAGTTCCCCCCAAGATGTGATTGGAGGAAATAAAGTAAAAAAAAACAAAACAAGATGAACATGTGCCAGATAGGAAGGGCAGAAGTGTCATACCTTCATCACTTGGTGGGGAGTGGGAACATAGGGCCTGAGCCAGAGAAAATTGAGGCCATGTAGGTATGGGCCACATCCATGAGTAAAAGAAAGGTAGGGGCCCGTCTATGGATGGTAGTGTACTACCATAAGTTTGTGCAAAGTTTCAGCCACCTGGCCAAACCCCTTTTTGATCTCTCCAGAAAGAAAATGCTAGACAAGGTTCAGGGGGATGGGAACCTGGGATACCACATTCCTCCAACTGCACTAGGCACTGTGTCAGGCACCTGTGCTTGCCAGCTTTGACTATTCTGTAAGGTTCATTGAGCACACAGAAGCATCTGATCATGGGGTAGCTGCTACTCTGAGTCAGGTTATGCACTCAGTAGAGGAACACACAGTTCTTTACCTGAGCAGGAAGCTGCTACTCAGAGATGAGGACTATGCCACAATAGAATAGAAGTGTCTAGGTATTGTATGTTCATTGCAGAAGCTGCAATTGTATCTATATGGGAGAGATTTCTCACCCTGGTCACTGACCACAACTTCCTCACATGGCTGCATAGGATCAGTGGATAATACCCCAAATTGCTGAGGTGGAGCCTGATGCTACAGACCTATAATCGGGATATTAGGCACTACAGTGAGTCACATCACAGAAACACCAATAGGTTTTCTAGACAATAGCTAGAAGCTAGAGAAAGGGGGAGAGGGCAAAGGTGCTATGACAAACTTGTGTGGGGTTCACACAGAGTGATCCAAGGGCACATCAAGTAGAATGAGCCAGCTCACATGAAAAAATAAGCATCCTTCAGGGGTGTTAAAGGAATATGTTTTTTATTTCTCTGCAGGAATGCAACAATAATTCTGTACTGCTTTTACCATTTTTAATTAAGTCTATCTGCTGAAGGGACAGATATAGACTGAGGAAATCAGATTAAAATAGTTGCCAGTGGCAGAAGCAGCTGCCACTAAAAAGTAAATACAATCCTTTTGTCCTGCAACAATAGGACTGCCAGATCAGTTAACAAGGGAGCTTCAAAGAGGCCAAGGTCTTTCATGTCAGAAACTGTCCTGGCCATGCAGACACCCATGCTTAGCAGATATGACTCAGAAAAATGAAAGGGGTCTGTGATTAATAGGATTCTGGTTTAGGCTAACTTTCCAGATAGGTGGTATCCCAAGAGGCAAAGAAAGTGTCAAATCCATGATGCTAGAGTGATATATTTGATGATGCAGTATGGTGGGAGTTGGCAGCTGAAGGCTTTTGATGTATGGTTAGACTCTTGTAAGCCAGTCAGTGTTGAGGCTTTAAGCCTTCACCATCTAAAGTGGGAGTCTGCCATGGCTCCCAAATTTATCCTGTGTGGAAATACATTTTTTTTTCTTTGCTACGAGTTACTAAGTTATAAGAATGTGTGTCATGCATTTCTTCTGCTGTGTACAAACCATTTCTTTGTAATTGCTATTGTAACCCTATAATTCCAACAGTCTTTGTGTGATATACTGCAGATTGTGTAAATATTATGAAGTAATAAATATTATTTTTATATACTTCATGTCTCAGGGATTGAATCTTATGGGGGAATAGTTAACTATTGATATTGATAAATCCACAATCCACCTCTGAAAAGGAGAAGATTGCTACAGTTATCATATTCTAAGAAGTGAAATGTTTTCTCAGGAGATAGTGACAGGGAAGGTTGTTTGCCCTTAGCCAAAGGAGCACTGTGCTGTGTGAGCAGTGGCTCCAGTGGGATACAGAGTAAGAAATTCCCCAGATAAGAGGATCACTTCTGAGAGGTGGAAGCTATTGAGGTGCCCTTACAGGTGTGGGGGCATGAGAAAATTGGCAACCTGTTGTAGACTGTGTCCCAAGTGTGGACAGATTGTGACAATGATAAAGTTAAGAGGGAAGGGAAAAAAGGAAGGAATAAAAGGTAAGAAAACAGCAGAGATAGGAGATAGGATTTTATAATGTTACCTACTATCATTACATTTTCCAGTAATCATCTACCCTATTTTAAAAGGTCACCATAGAGAGTGAGCCAAGTTCATGGCAAGTGGAGCCAGCTGGCTCATATGAAAAGAATAAGCATCCTTTAGGGGTGCTAACGGAACACCATATGAGCATGGTTCCAGAGGGCTGGAGGAGGGCACATGTAGTCCCACTGGACAAAAGTGGCAGTAGGGAGGAAGCGGGGAACTACAGGCCAGTCAGTCTCACCTCACTGGTGGGGAAGATCATGAAGATACTGCTGAAAGAAAGGATAGTGGTGCATCTGGAATCCAATGGTGCCCAGGATCTGAGGCAACATAGATTCACAGCAGGAAGGTCTTGTCAAACAAATCTAATAGATTGCTTTGATTGGGTGACTAAGGAAGTGAATCAGAGAGGGGTGGTAGACATCACATACCTAGATTTCAGCAAAGCCTTTGATACGTCCCACAGAGATGGCTGGTTAACAAGAAGAGTAGTCTGGTCAATGGGCATAAGGTGATACATTGGGTTTGACACTAGCTGATGGTTAGAAGGCAGAGGTTGGTGGTAAATGGGATCCAATCTGCGGAGAGAGAGGTGACCAGTGGAGTACCACAGGGATCAGTACTAGGAACAGTCCTGTTCAATGTCTTCATTAGTGACATTACAGAGGGGCTGGAAGGAAAGGTCTGCCTATTTGCAGATGACACCAAGATCTGCAATAGAGTGGATACTCCAGAAGGAGTACAGAAAATGAAGAGGGACCTGGAGAAACTTGAAAGATGATCAGAGGTGTGGCAACTGAGGTTCAATGCAAAAAAGTGCAAGATAATGCACCTTGGTAGGGGGAACCCTGGGCTAGAGCTACAGAATGGTGGGGCAGTGTTGACTGCCATCAAAATGGAAAGGGACCTAGAGGTTATTATATCTTATTACCTTAAAGTATCAAAGCAGTGTGCAAAGGCTGCAAGGAGGGCCTATGGCATGCTGGGGTGCATAGACAAAGGCATTACTAGCAGGAGATGGGAGGTGGTGATGCCATTGTATAGAACACTGGTAAGGCCTCACCTGAAGTACTGAGTGCAGTACTGGAGACCACACATGTGTAAGGAAATAGACAAGGTGGAGGCCATCCAGAGAAGGGCAGCAAATATGGTGCATGGCTTGCATCACAAAACATATGAGGAGAGACTAAGAGACCTCAATATGTACTCACTGGAGGAAAGGAGAGAAAGGGGGGACATGATAGAAATGTTCAAGTACCTCAAGGGCATAAACAAGGTGCAGGTGGTGGATCTTTTCCAATGTAGAAAAGAGATCAGAATGAGAGGACACAATATGAAATTGGAGTGGGGTAGATTAAGAGGTAATGTGAGGAAGTTTTTCTACACAGAGGGTGGTGGACACTTTGAACAGTCTGCCACAAGCGGTGGTTGGGCAAGTACAGTGGAGGAGTTTAAACATGCCTGGGACAGGCGCAACGGAACATTGGATGGGGAGGGAGTGATGAAAAGCCATTGATCACTTAGGGTCAGTGACTGCATACAAGTATAGGGCTTACGGGCAGACTAGATGGGCCTAGCGGTCCTATCTGATGACAATTTCTATGCATTTTTCATTTGTCTGTAGGGATATAACACTAATTTTGTACTTTTGTTTTAATTAACTCTTTCTGCTGTGGGGAAAGAGATAGACTTTGGAAATGAGATTAAAATTGTTGCCAGAGGCAGAAGTAGCTGCCCCTGAGAAGTAATTACAATCCCTTTTTCCTATAATGACACCACTGATCAGTTACTGAGGAGGTTTTAAAGAGGCCAAAGTCATTCAGGTCAGGAAACTCTCCTGGCCATACAGCTACCCCCTGCTGGGCAGACATGGCTCAGAACAATGAACAGGGCCTGTGATTCCACAAAACCCAATATTTTGGTTTAGGCCAGCTTTCCATAGAGGTGCAACCCCAGGAGACAAAGAAAATGTTAAATGCAAGATGTCCAAGTGACATATTTGATGATGCAGCATGGGGGCTTGCAGGTGAAGGTTTTTGAGGTTGGTTAGACTCTAGCAAGTGCAGCTGAAGGTGTTTGAGGTTGGTTAGAATCCAGCAAGTCTGTCATTGTTGAGGCTACAGTACATATTTTCACCTTCCAAAGTTAGAGACAGCCATGACTCACAAAAGTATCCTCTGTGAAAAGAAATCTTTTTAATTTGCTAAGAATCAGGAAGTTGTAAGTTTTTTTTCTATATGTTTCTTCTGCTGCATGCAAACCATTTCTTTGTAATTTCTGTAGCAACCCTGTAATTCTCATAGTCTTTGTGTATTATGATATCTTGTAGACTGTGTACATATTGTGAAGTAGTGAATATTATGCTCATATATGTCACATCTCTGTGACTGAATTTTTTGGTGGAATAGTTAACTATTAGTATTGACAAATCCATGATCTGCCTCCGAAGAAGGAGAAGATGGCTACCATTAACATATTCTAAGAAGTGAAGTGTTTTCTCAGGAGTGAGTGACATGGGAAAGCCATTTGTCCTTAGCTGAAGGAGCATTGTGTTGTTGGAGCAGTGCCTCTGGTGGGACATGGAACAAAGAAAGTCCCCAGATAAGAGAATTGCTTCTGAGTGGTGGAAGTTACAGAGGCGCAGTTACAGGTGTGGTGGGCTGAGAATATTGACAACATTTTGCAGACCATGTCTTCAGTGAGGACAGGTTGTGATAATTATAAATTGAAGGGGGGGAAGAAAAGATGAAGGAATACAAGGTAAGAAAACAGCAGACATAGGAGACTGTAATTTTTAATAGTATCTAATATTATTTAATGTTACAATAATAATCTTGCCTATTTGAGAAGGTCATCACAGGAAGTGAACCAAGGATATAGCAAATGTAGCAAGTGAAGCCAGCCTGCTCACATGAAAAAAAAACAAGCATCCTGTAAGGGTGCTAAAGGAATGTGCTTTTCATTTCTTTGGGGGATGTCACAATATATGACAGAGATGGACTGGTGAAATTAAATTAAAATTGTTGCCAGAGGCAGAAGCAGCTGCCTCTGGGAAGTAATTACAATACCTTTGTCCTGTAATGGCTTGGCTCCGCATCAGTTAATGAGGAAGCTTCAAAAAGATTGAGGTCTTTCATGTCAGGAAACTCTCCTGGCCATGCAGCCACCCCCTTCTTTGGCAGACATGGCTCAGAACAATGAGAGGGCCTGTGATTCCACAAAACTCAATATTCTGGTTTAGGCTATATTTCAAGAGAAGTGGTAACCCCAAGAGACAATAAAAGTGTCAAATTCATGATGTCAGAGTGACATAATTGATGCTGCAGCTTGGGAGACTGGCAGCTGAAGGCTTCTGAAGTCTGGGTAAACCCTAGCAAGTCAATCAGTGTTGATTCTTCATACTTTCGCCATCTAAGGTTTGAGTCTGCCACGACTCATAAAATTATCCTGTGTGGAAAGTAATCTTTCTACTTTGCCAAGAGCTATGAACTTACAGGAATTTTTTTAATGTTCCTTTTGCTGTGTGCAAACCATTTTTTTTTTAATTTCTGTAGTAAACCTGTAATTCCCACAGGCTTAGTGTATTGTGATGTACTGTAGCATGTGTAAATATTGTGAAGTAGGAAATATTGTTTTTATATACTTCATGTCTCTGTGACTGAATCTTTGAGTGGAATAGTTAACTATTTATGTTGACAAGTCCATGATCTGCCTCTGAAGAGGGAGAATATGTCAACAGTTACTATATTCTAAGAAGTGAAGTATTTTCTCAGGAGTGAGTAACAGGGGAAGGCTACTTGCACTTAGAAAAAGGAGCACTGTGCTGTGTGAGCCGTGGCTATGGTGGGATATGAACCAAGAAAGTCCCCCAATGAGAGGAATGCTTCTAAGCGGTGGAAGCTACTGAGTTGCTCTTACAGCTGCGGTGGGTGGAGACAATTGACAACCTGTTGCAGGCTATGTCCTGAGTGTGGACTGGTTGTGACAATGGCAAAGTTAAGGGGGATGGGAAAACAAGAAAGGGTAAAAGGTAAGGAAACAGCAGATATAGTGGGTAGCAATTTTTAACAATAATTATTATCATTAAATGTTTTAATAGTATTCTCCCCTATTTGAGAAGGTTACTAGAGAGAGTGAACCAAAGGTACACCACATAGAGCCACCTGGCTCTCATAAAAAAATGCATCATTTAGGTGTGCATAAGGAATGTGTTTTTTTGTTTCTTAGGGGGATGTAACAATATTTTTGTACTTCGTGTGTGTTTGTGTTTATTTTTTTTTATTAACTTTAACTGGTGAGGAGACAGAGATAGGCAGGGGAAATTACATTAATATTGTTGCCAGAGGCAGAAGCAGCTGACCCTGAGAAGTAATCATGACCCCTTTGTCCTGTAATGAATGCACCTCCTGATCAAATAAAGAGGGAGATTCAAACACCCCACAGCCTTTCTTGTCAGAAAACTGTCCTGGCCATGCAGCCACCTCCCTGTAGGGGCAGACATGGCTCAGAGCAATTACAAGAGACTGAGAGTCCACAAAACCCAAGATTCTAGTTTAGGTCAGCTTTCCAAAGAGGTGACAACCCCAGGAGATAAAGAAAGTGTCAAACCCATGATGTCAGAGTGACATATGTAAGCAATAAGGCATGATGCCGTGTGCGTGGAACACATTTTACTGCACAGCCAGGGGCGTAATAAGGCACGATGCCAATGGCCACTTATAAAATGGGCTCCTTTTAAAAAAAAAAACCTTTTACAGTTGGTAAAAGCATGTTTATATGTAGAAACAATATATTTACTTGTGTGCATTTATGATAAAATAGTCCTTCCGCCCTCTAAAAATGATGTCACTGTTTATGCCATTGTATTGTTGCCTACTTTCTTCTTCCTGTTTTTTTTCTCTGTGGTCCCCACATTCAAGATATGGAATGTTTGTCATGGAATGTTTACCATGGAATACAAGGATTCAAAATTCTGCTCAATTCCACTGCTAGAATGTTACTCTCCTAATATACTACACACACACACACACACACACACACACACACACACACACACACACACAAACAAAGGCCTCTGTTACATCCAGAGACTTAATTATCTCACTGTCAGGGCAAGGAGAAGAGATTTTCCTGATAAGCAAGTAAAGATAGAAGGGGGATTTTTCATTGTCAGCAAAGAAACAGTTGTAATGAAAACTATAAACAATACTTAATATTTTTAATTTGTTTATGTGTGTAAGGAGAATGTGATGATCAGGGAAACATTTAATTAATCTGTTTTATTTTGTATTTAAGGTAGTTTTATTTTTAGGTCCCAGGCTCTGTAGCTTACCCTATAGGTAGGGAAATGGGCAGACTAGGTGGGCCAAGCGGTCCTTATCTGCCGTCAAAGTCTATGTTTCTATGTTTCAGTGCAAGTAAATGTGATGCTTATAGTTACAAGGTAAAAACAATGGCTGCCCGTTGAATTCTTGACATTCTGTTAGTGTAATGATTACAGTGGTGATCAGTGCACATTTGGCAGCAGTTTTATTTTCCATGTGTGGAACATAATTGCTACATGAACTACAGCCAATCAGATTTCAGAATTTCCCCTTACCATTTTATAATTGATGATGCAGCATAGGTATCTGGAAGTAGAAGGCTTCTGAGGTCTAGTTAGTCCCTAACAAGATAGTCATTGTTGGAGCATTATACTTTCAACACCTAAGGTTAGAGTCTGCCACAGCTCACAAACTTATCCTGTGTGGAAAGAAATCTTTCTACTTTGTGAAGAGTTATGAAGTTATAAGAAGGTTTTTCTATGGGTTTCTTCTGCTGTGTGCAAACCATTTTTTGTAATTTCTGGAGTAAATCTGTAATTTCCATAGACTTTCTGTATTGTAATATCCTGTAGATTGTGTAAATATTGTGACATAGTAAATATTATTTTTATTTTATTTTCATTTATTAAATTTGGTAACCGGGTAGGCCCACTGAGCCCCGAGGGTCCCTTTTTCAGGGACGACCCGGGATAACAATACATATTTTCATACAGAGAAAGACTTGGGCTACAGAGTAGATTCAGATGAGTATGCAGGTTACAGCCATGGTTATCAACATGCTACAGTCCTTACAAATAGGTTGGCAATTGATATAACAATAGGTGCAGAAGAAAGGTAATTTTACATGATGAGCTCATTGTTTTTGGCTGGCATAGTTCAGTGGAAAGTTAGCTGTGGGACAATGTCTAGAGAGAAGCACCGTGGAAACTGATGAGGTGCATGGAGGCTTAGATTATTAGGAGGCTAGAAGCAAGTGGGGGGGTGCTCATGAGCCGTGGCATTGGCAAATGCTAGCATCAGTCATATGGGCTTTGAGTCTAGTGTGGAAATTCATCAATGAGGATGCTTCCTGCACTGGGGGTGGGAGTTTGTTCCACAGCTAGGGGGCTGAGTAGGGGAACGACCTGCCACCAACATTAGTCCTGACTCTGGGAACTTCAAGCAGTGTTCATCCTGATGTCCGTAGGTACCTGGGGTTATGTTTGATTGTGATAGTTCCAACTATGCTGGGTTGAGCTAAGGGGCTGAGTAGCTTGAAGGTCAAGCAGAGCACAGGGTAATAAAGATAAGTGGTCAGAGAGGGCCAACGTAGCTGGGCAAGTGTGTCACAATTGTGACTTTATGAGTGGTCCTGGGTAGCAAACTGGGCAACCTTGTTATACAGGATTTGCATCCTGGTGACCTCCTGCTTGGCCATGCCCTGTATGATCGGGGCAGCATAAGTCAGGGTGAGGAGGAGGACACTTGTGGCAATTGAGGTCCTGGCCTCAGGGATGAGCTGGTCCTTTAGTCGGTACAGGGTACCAAGTTAATGGTGTATGGATTTGCATCCTGGTGACCTCCTGCTTGGCCATGCCCTGTATGATCGGGGCAGCATAAGTCAGGGTGAGGAGGAGGACACTTGTGGCAATTGAGGTCCTGGCCTCAGGGATGAGCTGGTCCTTTAGTCGGTACAGGGTACCAAGTTAATGGTGTATGGTCTTGGTAAGCTGATCCATGTGGGAATTGAAGGTAAGACAATGGTCCAATGTTAGTCGTAAGTATTTTAAGGAGAGCACAACCTCTATGTCACTTCCCAAAAGAGTGGTCAGATGCAGAGATTTTGACCTGTCATGTCCAAGGGCTTTGTGTCCGAATAGCATCGTCTTATTTTTGCCTGCATTTAGGACCATCCTATTTGCTCTCAGCCAGGCCTCGACAGATGAGAGGTCAGCTTGGAGAAAGGGACCTAGAGTTGCTGTGTTGCCCAGGGATCAGTAGATGATGGTGTCATCCGCATACTGAATGACCGAGCTACTCCCACAGTAGAGGTTTAGGTCACTAGTAAATACTGAGAAAAGGAGTGGGCCGAGAATAGAGCCCTGCGGTACTCCCTCTGTTAGGGGTAGTGGACACAATGTGGCACCCTTCTAGATGACCCTCTGGGATTGGTCCAATAGGTAACTACCAAACCACTTGAGGGCAAGGGGGTCTAGGCCAATTGTATCTAGTTTTAATAGCAGGAGTTTGTGATCTACAAGGTCAAATGCTTTGGACAGGTCTATAAAGATGACGCCTGTGAGCATCTCATTATCCACTGCTCTGAGAACGTCATTCGAGAAATGGATTAGTGCTGTGTCAGTCCCATGGTTAGTTCTAAAACCATGCTGTGAAAGGGCTAGTAGTTGATGAGACTCCAGGTAGTCATGGAGTTGGCAATAGACTAACCTTTCTTGTAGCTTTGCGAGTGTACTGAGCAGGGAAATAGGCCTGTAATTGTTTAAGTTTGCCCTGAAGCCACCCTTGTGGATTGGAATCATGTTGGCTTGTTTCCACTGGTCTGGAACAGTCCCTTCAAGTAGGGATCTCTTTATGAGCCAGGTCAGGGGTCTGGAGAGGGATGGGGCTCCATCCTTAAGTAGCTGAGGGTTAATCCCATCAGGTCCTCCTGAGCCACTGTCTTTCAGAGCCCTTAGGAGGGTTTGGACCTCTTTTCTCTTTACCAGTCTTAGATGGAAGGAGGGATGGTCTAGGCGAGTAGACTTGATTATATTGGGAGCTGAGGTCGGCGAGGACAGGCAGACCTTGTAGGCATCGAGGTTTGTGAAGTGATTGTTGAGGGCAGTAGCAATTTCAAGGGAGTCTCTCACTGGTTGACCATTGACCTCGATGGGGCCAGGTTCAGTGTTAATGTTACCCCTGATCAGGTTGTTGACGTGATACCAGAATTGTTTAGGGTTGCTCAAGTTGTTTTTTTTGTAGATGAGTGACATACTCCCTTTTCACAAGTTTGATGGCTCTCTTGCATTTGTTTCTTAGGGCTTTGTATGACACAAGGTTGGCAGGAAGGGAGGAGAACCTGAACTTCTTCCAGGCCTTGTCTCGACTGACCATAAGGGTTTTTAAGGATGGAGAGATCCACTTGTAGCAGCTTCCTTTTGTTCTACATTTTTTCAAAGGGGCAAAGAGGTTAGTTGCTGTACATACTGCATTGTGGAGATACTCCAGAGCCTCAGCCATGGTGGGGAGGAGCCTAACTGGGCTCCAGTCCAGTCTGTGTAGGTAGTCATTAAATTGCACTGCTGAGAAGTTGGTGTAGTCACGAACAGTGAGTATTCTGGGTTGCATCTTGGGTGCTCTCTTCTTCCAGATGCAGAATTTGGGGGAGTGGTCACTTAAGGAGTCTGCCATTATGCTGGCTTTCTGGATGTTGGCAGGATTGAATACCAGAGCCCAGTCGAGGGTGGTATGGTTCCCCGATTTGTAGTTAAGTCTGGTCAGTTCTGAGATGACTTGTACCAGGTTTGCTTCTTCGGTCAGTGCCATGAAGGCATTGTTTGGGTCCAAGCCTAGTTTAGGTTGAAGTCACCCAGAATAAGGAGCGCCAAAAGAAACACCTTGGGCAGTGATTTTTGTTATTGCTTCTAGGGAATGAAGAGCCGACTTGGGCGGGTTGTAGATGCAGCCAATAGCGAGTTGCTTGGAGTGCTCTAGGGTGACTTGAATGAATATAGATTCACCATCAGGGTAGGTGCTTTGCTGCAGGGTGAGGAGTGATATGGTTAGGGCTTCATTCGCGTAGATGAGTACACTGCCCCCCCTTTTTGTCAACCTGTCCTTATGGTAGATACTATATCCTTGGGCCAGTATCTCGTGATCGGGGATGTGGGCCTTAAGCCATGTCTCTGAGACGGCAAGGATATCCTGCTTGTAGAGATCAAGCCAGGCTTGTACCTCTTGCATTTTTGATCTGAGGCTGCATACATTCATATGCGCTATCTTTAGCCCCTTTGTGAATGCCCAGTGGGGGTCATGAGGGGACGTTATTGAGCAGTTGATGGTGTTAGGGCCAGGGTTAGGTTGTAAATCCCCTGCCAGGAGTAGTAAGGCAGCTAGAAGGCCAAGTAATTTTGGGCTGGCCGATGGGATTTGGTTGCCTCGGCATGTTCTGCTCGCAAAGTGGAAAATATCATAGCATATCCCCTTTCTTATGAGCTTGTGGGCTGAGGTGAGGTCAAATAAGCTAAAGAGGGGCATTCCATTGTAGAAACTGACAGGAGGGGTGTCATTGTACCTTTGTCCCATTATTTCTGGATGCCTTAAGCCAAAGAGCCTGTCCACCCAGAGAAGGGACGGTATACATACTGTCATCAGGAGTATCTCCCTATTGGAGAGAGGAGCCCCAGGGTTGCGTGCCTCATGTGGCACGTGATCTGGGGTCATCTTCTGGTGAGGCATGCTTTGATAGCAGGGGTGCCCAGTAACAAGCTCTATTGCCCTGTCTTAGGCAGATTTTCAGGCATAGGATAGGTACCCTGTCTATGGAGGAATGTCAGGTGTAAACACTATAATATCAGTTGTAATCAGTATTAAGGCCGATTATCAGATGTGAACTGCTATCCTGTCTCTGCTGGGATTTCAGATGATACTATATACCAGTATTTATTTTCTGAGGAATTGGCTGTCAGTAGAGGAATAACCCTGTCCTGCTGGGATGGGGGGAGCAGAAATCAGATTCCCCTTGTGAACATGCTCTAGTAATCAGAGCAGTTTCTGTCCCTTGGTTAGATTACAGCAGGATCAGAAATTATTCCCTGAGTAAAGCCTGGTCACAGCTAAGTAATACTTAGCTGAGGCAATAAAGGGGGTAACTTTTGTTACCTCTGCCCTTGGCAGGGTCTATGACTTGGAGATTAAGTTAGCTTTATTTATGCACAGTCTAGAGAACTGTGCAGGAGAAGTACGTTCTTGACACACTCGTCCTCCCTGCGATTAATGCAGCTATTAACATTTGCAAGCCCTAACCCCTGAAGCAGTTGTTGACTTGTGTCAGCAGTATTGTCCCTGTCAGTATACAATTTAATTAGCTTCAACCCGGTATAAGTGGCATTAACACATTCAGGAGAAGGAAGGGAAAAAAAAAGGTTAGAGATTTACTGCAACTATAGTCTATGAGTAGTGATTGACAATACACTTTAGAAGAGACATTACATGTATAACTCTTGTTGAGATGCAGATACACTGTGGCAAGAAAGGTTGCAAGCCCAGTGATTGGCCCAGTGACTCATATGGGTGGGGCAATCCCAGCATTTAAGGAGGAGGAACAGGTGGTAGGGCGAGAAAAATGTCCCAATATAGAAAGTCCAAAAATTAGAAATATTCCGAGGTCAGGTTCTGCCGCCAGTAAAAGATGCGAAGAATGTCCCAGGTACAGAATTAATGTTTTTTAAGTTGTCCCAGGAGATCGGCAGTATGGACGCCTGCTGTTATGCAGGAAAAGAGAACTTCTATTGGTGGGGGAGGGCCGCCCGGCCCGGCATCAACGAGTCAGTGCCTCTACCCCACCCTTTGGTTGTGGTGCAGGGAATGGGGAGAACCCACTTGCAGAGAGGTCTTCCTCACCACCCCAGACAGTCCAGGAATAGTGAGCAGCGGGGCTCAGGTTCAGGCTTTTGAGTGGCCTGGGAAGGTACATCAGAGCCAGGGCAGAGATCAATCAGGCGCTGCAATCAGTGGTTCAAATTTGGCGCCTGAAGTTCCATTTGTTCCTTTGTCTCCGTGATGGGAGACAGTGATTTTTATATACTTCACATCTCTGTGACTCAATCTTTTAGGGAATAGTTAACTACTAGTGCTTACAAATCCAAGGTCCACCTCTGAAGTGGAAGAAGGTGGCTACTGTTACCATATTCTAATAGAGTGTTTTCTCAGGCGTGAGTGACAGGGAAGATGATTTGCCCTTAACCAATGGAGCAATGTGCTGTGTGAGCATTGGTTCTGATGGGACACAGACCAAGGAAGTCCTGAGATAATAAAATCACTTGTGAGTAGTGGAAAGTACTGAGGTGCCCTTACTGTTGTGGAGGGCCGCAAAAATTGACAACCTGTGGCAGACGGTGTCCTGATTGTGGACAGGTTGTGACAATAACAACGTTAAGGGGAAGGGAAAAGATTAAGAGATAAAAGTGTAGAAAACTGAACAAATGGGAGACAGTGATTTTTAATATTACCTACTATCATTAAATTTTACAATACTAATCTCCCCTATTTAAGGTCACCACAGAGAGAGAACCAAGGGCATAAGAAGTATAGGCAGCAGTCTCACATAAAAACACAAGCATCCTTTACTGGTGCTAACGGAATGTGTTTTTTCATTTCTTGGGAGCATGAAGCATAACTTTGTACTTTTTTCTGTTTTGTTTTTCTTTTTTTTTAATTCCCCCATCTGCTGAGTGAGTAGAGGCAGACGTGAAATGAGATGAAAATTGTTGCCAGAGGCAGAAGCAGCTACTGCTGAGAATTATTTACAATCTCTTTGTCCTATAAAGACAGGACCCCCTGATCGGTTGACAAGGGAGGTTCAAAGAGGCAAAGGTCTTTCATGTCAGGAAACTGTCATAGCCATTCAGCCATGTCCTGCTGGAGGAGATGTGGCTCAGAACAATGAGAGCGGGCTGTGTTCCCCCCAAAATCAAGATTCTGGTTAAGACTAACTTTTCAGAGAGCTGGCAACCCCAGAAGACAAAGAAAGTTTCAATTCCATGATGTCAGAATTAGGTATTCCATGATGCAGCATGGGGGCTGGCATCTGAACGATGTTAATCTCTGGTTAGACCCTAGCAAGTCAGTAATTGTTGGTGTTTCTTACTTTTACCATCTACGGTTTGAGTCTGCCATGGCTCAAAAAGTTATTCCGTGCATAAGAAATCTTTCTGCTCTGCTAAGTTATGAAGTTACTGGAAGGTTTTGCTATGTGTTTCCTCTGCTGCATGTAAACAATTCATTTGTAATTTCTGTAGTAACCCATAGATTCTGATAGTCTTTTTTGTATGGTGATATTCTGTAGATTGTAAAGTAGTAAACATTATTTTTATATTCTTCATGTTTGTGTGACTGAATCTTCAGGGGAAATAGTTAACTATTGGTACTGACAAATCCAGGATCTACCTCTGAAGAGAGAGAAGATGGTTACAGTTATCATTTCTAAGAAGCGTAGTGTTTTCTCAGGAGTGAGTGACAGGGAAAGGTTGGTTGCCCTTAGCCAAAGCAGCACTGTACTATGTGAGCAGTGAGTCTGGTCAGATAAGGACCAAGAAAGTCCCCAGGTAAGATAATCACTTCAGAATGGTAGAAATTACTGAGATGCCCTTACTGATGTGGAAGGCTGAGAAAATTCCTGTTGTAGACTGGGTGCTGATTGTGGACAGGTGATACAATAACAAAGGGGAAGGGAAAAGATGAAGGGATGAAAGGTAAAAAAACCCCCAGCAGAAATAGGAGGTATTGAAGGTTAATATTATCCGTTATCATTACATTTTCCAATAATAATCTCCCTTTTTGAGTCACCACACTAACACCAAGCATACTATAACTTAGGAAAAAATGCCTCTGCCAACAAGCATCTAAGTGTACCTTTGCTATTACGTACATAAAGGACAAAGTACGTTAACTTGTTCATTCCATTAGACTCAATTCCCAGGATTAATCAGTTAAAAAAAAAACAAGTTGTCATGTGATGCACACATCAGAATAACAGCAAAACAGCAAGCCTCTGATATTCCAGTCCAGTGTTTTTCTGTTTTTTCCTTTTACATTCTGCATAGTTTTCTTTCTTCATTGGGTGGAAACCTATCTTTAGTGTTGAGTGTTTTACTTTTACTGGGCATTCAATGGTGAGAGAGGTTCAAATGGATACTGCACCCAGACCGCAGAGGGACATGCTGTCTCCCCCTTCCCAAGTGCAAGCCTGGGCCTAAGATCCCATGTTTAGAACTGACCTCTGTCTTGCCACCGCTGGAGCCCCTTAACCCTTGCTATGCCATGGACTCATATATCAGTCTGGAATTACTAAGCGTTCCAATTCTGTTGGCAGCCTAAGGGTTAAAATGGATCAGTTTCTCCATGAACTGACTGGCCTCAAGGATGTTATATTTGAGATAGTCAGTGAAGTCTGTTAGATTAAATCAACACTGCAGGAGCTAAGCAGGTGGGCAGGCAACATGGAATCCTGAGTCTCAGCTTGATTGAGTACCATCAGTCACAACTCAGTGCAAAGTTGGTGGCCTTACGTTGCAAAGTTAGCCAACTGGAGTAGAGACTGGTAGATCAAGAGGGATGTAGTCACTGTAATAATTTAGTAACTGTTGTGGTGCCTGGTATCTAGTGATAAGGGCTTTGGGAGAAGGCGAATCGCATAAGGTGAGTACAAAACAGTGACTAGCAGAAGGGAGACAGACACATTAGGGGGCATGTCACATGTGCCCATGCTCATGTCAGCAACTGGCAGAACTGTAGATGGAAGAGGTCACCCATTATAACAGCAACAGGACATATGGGTGACAGAGACAAGGGTGAATATCCCAAAATGGTGAATCTGCATGCACCTGCACAATGACAGCACACATGTGGCTGCCTGACCACCACAGGGGTGCACAGCATGCAGCACCCCCCCACCCAGTAGGCAGGACAGCAGGGTGCATGCCCCCCACTCCTCCAGTGGCCACCCATGTGGATGGCTGCAGAACAGCACAGGGCCTCGACCACATACAACCCCTCCCCCAACAACACATTCCAGCGGCGGCCTCCAGTGGCCCACGATACACACACACACACACACACTTGTCCACGAACAGATGAGATAGTGTACGATGGTGGTGCTGTAGCCAAGCTGCCATTGAAGCACACACCAGCTTACACACAGTTGTGGTGAGCAGGGTCTGTGTTCCTGGTTCGAATCCACGATGACATCAGCATGTACACCAATGGCACAATGACACCCCCGCACACACCGTGACACTGCCTCCTGTTTGCCACACATCAGTCCCTCCAGTTCCAGGAAGGGTCTGAGGACCGGTTCCTGGATGGGACCTTTCGCTGTTCGCCACCACTTTCAGACAGCTGTATATGGTTCACGGTATGTGTGGGGGTGTCATTGTGCCATTGGTGTACATGCTGATGTCATCGTGGATCAAACATGCATATAGCCAGGTGTTTGCAGAGGTGTGCAGGCTCATGGGCGGTGTCCAGACCAAATCAGCCTTGCTGGACTTTGAGCGTGCTGCCAGATGTGGCTTCAGCAACATGTTTGAGGGAGCTACCTCAGGGGTTGTTTTTTCCACTTTTGCCAGGTGGTCTGGTGGAAGGTGCAGCAGGCCCCTAAGGTCCATGCCAAGTAAGCATGGGAGGAGGAGTTTGTGCTGCATGTTAGGATGCTCCTCACCCAAGCATTTGTGCCTTTGGATGCTGTGGAGATGGCATATGGTGATCTCCTTGACCGGCCATTCTACAGGGCACACAAGGAGATCCTTTGCCCAGTCCTCAAGTACCTGAAGGTGACCTGGATAGGCTGGGCAGTGGATAGGCAAGCCCACAGGTGCCCTATGTTCCCTGTATGCACATGGAACATGTACCAGCCCATGGTTGCTTGGCTGGTGCTGACAAACAATTCCATGGATGGCTGGCACAGTGTGTTCAGCACATAGCTCGGTGCCAGTCACCCCAACATTTGGTGATTTCTTGACTGCCTGTGGAAGGACCAGCACCTATGTGAGGTTCAGATGGAGTAGTTGCTGTCTGGGACTACCCCCGCTGCCCAGAAGTGGACATACTGTGACCTCACTAGGCACATTGAGTCCATTGTGTCCGATTATGGTAAGCACTGCACACCCCAACTACCTGCGAGGCCTTGCCTATAAATTCCAGCTGCAGATGTAGTCAGATGTGTTGCTTGCTGGGTGGATGCCTCTGAACTGATGTCACCCTTGTGGACCATTCTACCATGTGATCACTACTGCTGTGCTGACAGGTGCGGGTTTGTGTGCTGCCTCCCCCGCACTTAGCCATTGCCAGTTCCCGGTCAGCCACCGGACACCCTGTTGGACCTTGTGTCCCTACCACACATCTGTCACCTGTGTGTGGCCTGGCACCATACATCCATGATCCATGGTGCTGTCATTCCAATCATCCACCTCTCTCCTCCTCCTCCTGTTAAGTCACCCACCCACCCTTCACCTTGTGCATTTACATTCACCCTTGTCTGTTTCTGTTTCTGGCAGAAGAGAACTGGTTGCAGAGCAAGAAACAGAAATCCAGAACTACATATTTTTTAATAATTAATCACTTCTGTCTCAGCAGGAGTAGAGGAGTAGCACCTGTTTGGATTAAGCAAACAGATACTTTATTAGAAGAAGAGGGTCTCATTTAAGTAAAAAAAAAAAAAAAAAAGGGTTTTTTTTCCCAAGGAAGGGGGCAGTATCACCTTAATTTACTGAGAGCAGAGAGTGAATCTAATTGGGGGTGTGGCTTAGCAGCTTAGGTATACAGAAGTAGCTGTCTCCAATTACAGCTTCCAGCTGTTTCTGGCAGAAGAGAACTGGTTGCAGGGCAAGAAACAGAAGTCCAGAACTACAGATGTTTTACTAATTAATCACTTCTGTCTCAGCAGGAGTAGTACCTGTTTGGATTAAGCAAACAGATACTTTATTAGAAGAAGAGGGTCTCATTTAAGTAAAAAAAAAAGTGTTTTTCTGAGGAAGGGGGCAGTATCACCTTAATTTACTGAGAGCAGAGAGTGAATCTAATTGGAGTGTGGCTTAGCAGCTTAGGTGTACAAAAGCAGCTGTCTCCAATTACAGCTTCCAGCTGTTTCTGGCAGAAGAGAACTGGTTGCAGAGCAAGAAACAGAAGTCCAGAACTACATATTTTTTACTAGTTTCCCTCCTTCCCACCTAAAGCCAGTTCTAGTTTTATAGCCACTGAATTTGACTGACAACAGGAACTTACTGTTTGGCAGTAGGAAGGGAAGGACCACTGAGACACATTATTTTCAGCAAGCTTGAAGGAAGCTAAAAAAAAAAAAAATTCTTTATCCCCCCCCCTGGCTGCTGGAGGTCTGAATCCAAGCACGGAGGAAGGAGACTACTGAAGACTACAGGAAGTTCCTGTCCCAGAACAGGAAGGGTAAGAGTTGTAAGGGCACATAGGCAGTAGGAAAGTAAGAGTAAAAATACATAGAGGGAGGAGACAATAAGCATACAAAGCAACAGGACAGGGGACACAAAATAAGTCAAGATGGGAGTGGTGCAGTGCAATGGCTGTGGAGCAGCAGTGTTCTGGGAGACATTCTGGAGGCTGTGATGCTGCCCTGTTTGCAGGCAGCTCTCTGGTCTGAGGGAGGAGGTTGCCTGTCTCCGGGCTGACCTGGCTAGGATTCATGAAACCTCTTCCCCCACCCAGGGACCACCAGGGCCACCACCGTTACCTCAGAGGTTGCCAAGAAAGAGGAGTGGTTGGGCCAAGTTGGGCTCAGGGAGGGAGAGGGTGGTGGAACAGGGGTGCATTCCTCCAGTTGTAGCTCTCCACAATTCATATACTGTTCTGGAAAAGAGTGGTTCCTCTATGGGGGCACCTGCAGTGGAGACCAAGGAGGATGCTGGGAACCTCCACAAAGAAGACCCACAGGAGGGTGGCATGAGACCCCACAGGGGAAGGAAACAACTCCTGGTAGGGGACTCAATCATTAGGGGGGTAGATGTGGGGAAGGAAGAGATAGGGAGGTAAGGTGCCTGCCTGGCGCCAATGCTTGGAGGAACAGGAAGCGAATCTTCAGGATCGCGGGAGCAGCTGCACAAAAGAGGGAGCTGGATGTTATTGTCCACCTAGGGACAAATGGCCTGGCTGTAAATGGGATCAGAGCAGTGCAAGAGGAGTTTGTGGAGTTGGGGAGGGGCCTTAGACAAGTAGCATGTATGGTAACCTTCTCGGAGGTGCTGCCTATCTATGCTAAGGGTGATGCTAGGGTATTCTGCACCATGGAATTCAATGAATGGTTGAAAAACTGGTGTGGAGCTCAGTGTTTTAGCTTCACTGGGGACTGGGGAGCCACCTGTAGGGATGCAGGCTTATACTGGTGCAATGGTCTGCATCTGTCCGGGGGGGATCCAGGATCCTAGGTGACAGGTTTAAATGCTTCATTGGCAAGCATTTAAACTAGCCAAGGGGGGAGGCACTGAAAAGGAGCAGGAAAATCCCAGCCTCCCCCTAACAAAGCGCAGTAGTTAGAGAGGTAAACACCAAGGCAGACAAGTCAGTAGGGAGCAGGACAGGGATAAATGCAGAAAAAGGTGTTAAGGATAGGGATGGGGCTAAAAGGTTTAAGGCCATAAAAAATAAATGGGAGGTGATGAGTACCAATGCCCGTAGTCTGTGCAACAAGCTCCCTGAACTAATGGCCTTAATGGAAGAGGGATGCCTGGATATTGTGGCAGTCACTGAAACATGGTCCACAGAGAACCATGAGTGGGAAGTCAACATACCAGGATACACAGTCTACAGGAGGGACAGGGTGGGTAAAAGAGGAGGAGGAGTAGCTCTCTATATAAGGGAAGGGATTAAAGCAACAGAACTAAAGAGTAAACAGGAAGTTGATGAGTCACTATGGGTCACCCTGGAGACAGGAAATTGCACCACAATCCGCATGGGGGTTGTGTACAGACCCCCATCTCAGGGGGAGGAAATGGACAAAGAAATGATAGAAGGCATCCTTAAAATGGCAGAAAAAGGGGAGATAATGTTGATGGGGGACCTGAATATGCCAGATGTTAACTGGAGTCCCTTTGCTGCAGGCACATCCAAGAGCAGGGTCATTCTTGATGCCCTACAGGGGGCATGCCTCAGACAGCTAGTGTTGGAACCCACTCGGGGGGGTGCAATCTTAGACCTGGTACTCTCAAATGGGGAAGGAGAAAGGATCTCAGATTTAGAAGTGGGTAGCCATCTGGAAACAAGTGATCACCAAACAGTGTGGTTCACAATAAACACAGCCATAGAGTCAAGCCATACAAAAACAAGAATATTGGACTTTAGGAAGGCTGACTTTGGGAAAATGAGAGAGTGCCTTAGAAAAGCACTAGTAAATGGGCAAGAAGGAGGGGTGGAGGAACAATGGAGAATAATCAAAACAGCCATCGCAGAGGCAACAAGCCTTTGTGTGATGCAAATCAATACAACAAAACGAAGGAAAAAAACACTATGGTTTTCAAAAGAGGTGGCAGGGACAGTTAAGGAGAAAAGCATAGCATTCAGGAAATATAAGGAAACACAGAAGAAGCAGGACAGAGAACTTTATCAGTTAAAGCAGAAGCAGGCAGGGAAGGCAGTCAGAATAGCAAAGACACAAAGTGAGGAAAAGATAGCCAACTCTGTTAAGAAGGGGGATAACACTTTTTATAGGTACATTAGAGAGTGAAGAAAGACCAAGGGAGGAATACAGAGATTTAATAAAGGGGAAGGAATGTGGCCAGAGGGTGACAGTGAAAAAGCAGGGATACTGAATTAATATTTCTGCTCAGTATTCACAACAGATGAGGAGGGGGAGGTGCCTAAACCAAACAAGGGAGAAACTCTGAATAGGGGTCGATACCAGTCCATTCACAGAAGAAAGGGTTTTGAAAGAACTCTTGAAACTGAGGGTGGACAAAGCAATGGGGCCTGATGGGATTCACCCAAGAATACTAAAAGAACTAAGGGTAGAACTAGTAACACCACTGACTACTCTCTTTAACAAATCATAGGAGGATGGAGTGGTACCTGAGGACTGGAGGAGGGCAAATGTGATTCCACTTCACAAAAGGGGGAGCAGGGCAGAGGCAGGAAACTACAGACCAGTTAGTTTGACTTCAGTGGTAGGGAAAATGATGGAATCACTTCTGAAGGAAAGAATTGTTGAGTACCTAGAGGACATTGGGGCATAGGACCCAAGGCAGCATGGTTTCACAGCAGGAAGGTCATGTCAGACGAACCTAATAGATTTATTTGACTGGGTGACCAAAGTAGTAGCCCAGGGAGGGGCTGTGGATATGGCCTACCAAGATTTTAGCAAGGCATTCGACACAGTCTCACACAAAATATTAATATGCAAGTTAGCCAGCCTTGGGGTGGGTCCCAAGGTGGTAGCCTGGATAAAAAACTGGCTAGACAACAGGACGCAAAAGGTAGTAGTAAACGGAGTCCACAGTGAAGAAAGGAGGGTAACTTGTGGGGTACAGCAGGGTTCGGTACTCGGACCAGTCCTCTTTAATATCTTTATAAGTGACATTGGGGGGCACCAGGAAGGAAAGGTATGCCTCTTTGCAGATGACGCAAAGATCTGCAACAGGGTTGATACACAAGGTGGGGTGGAAAGAATGAAAAGGGACTTGGCAAGGTTGGAGGAATGGTCAAATACATGGCAGCTCAGATTCAATGCAAGGAAGTGCAAGGTAATGCATCTGGGAACAAACACCCAGGGGAAGAGTACACAATGGGGGGTGAGTTAATAACAACAACAAAAATCAAAAGAGACCTAGGAGTAATTATATCAGATGACCTAAAGGTGGGCAAGCAATGTGAGAAGACAGTAAGGAGGGTTGGGGAGATACTGGGATGCATAGGGAGAGGCATCAACAGTAGAAACCAGGAAGTTGTTTTCCCTCTCTACAGACAGTTTGTGAGACCCCATCTGGAGTACTGCGTGCAATTATGGAGACCCCATCTCTGCAAAGACATAGACAGAATGGAGACTGTTCAGAGGAGGGTAACCAAAATGGTGCAAGGTCTGAACCAGAAGACATACGAGAAGTGACTAAAGTAGCTTAATATATATACCCTTGAGGAAAGGAGGGAGAGGACGGACATGATAGAAACTTTCAAGTATCTCAGGGGAATTAACAAGGAACAAGAGGGTAGTATCTTTCAGAAGAAGAGATGTGCAAGAACAAGGGAGCACAATTTGAAGATGGAGGGGGGACGGCTAAGAGGTAATGTTAGAAAGTATTTTTTCACAGAGAGAGTTGTGGACGCATGGAACAGCCTTCCTGAGGATGTTGTGGAGTCAGGAACAGTGGGAGAATTCAAGAATGCATGGGACAGGCAAAAGGCAGTTCTAGTGGGGGGCAGGAGGAAGTAAGCTGTTGATTAACTAGAATCTGCAGCTTATCCATCAGGTAGGGAAATGGGCAGACTGGGTGGGCCAACTGGTCCTTACCTGCCATCAAATTCTATGTTTCTATGTCTGTGTGCTGCCCCTCGTCCCCACTTATGATGTTGCCCCCCCATCATCGTCCTCCATCTCCCTATGTTAGTGGTGGTGTTAGCATTTGCTGTTCTGAAGGTCGCGGCTTTCGGGATATGCCACCCAAGTTTCCCATTCTTCTCGTGTTATTCCACAGGTCACCCTCCGCATTCGCACTCAGCACATAGAGCCATGGTGCCTGAGCAAGCTGAAAGGTCAGACATGTTTGAATTTGTCCAGAAGCTTCTATAGAATATAACTGGCCCTTCTCTCCATTTCCCTAACTATGTAATTTGACTTGCTCACCGTTCATTAAGACCTCACCCTGCAGAAGGTGAATGGCCATGCCCAGTTATACCACAACTGCTAAACTTCTTAGAGAGGCAACATATTTTATTTCAGCTCTGTTCTTTCCAAGAGATTAGAGGGAAAGGTGGAAAAATCTATGTATTTCAGGACCTCACTTAGACTCTTCAGCAAAAGCACAAGGAGTATAAGCCTATTCTCTCCAAGTTGAAAGCAGCCCATATTCATAACCACCCGCTCTATGCTGCTTAGACTCATGGGGCCAGATTTTCAAAGGGAAAACCATGTCACAAGTTGCCTGCACCAAACGGAGATGATGCAAGTGGCACCTTGTGTCATAGTTTGTGGCAATCCCAATTTTCAAACACTGGCTACTGCTGAAATCAGGATGCCGTGTGCTCAACCCACCCTGTGCCGCCCTTTAGGCAAAAGCGCTCCTGTGCCTGGTTGCAAGGGGGCTTGCTCCACAGCAGGGATATACCATCCCCTTTTTGGGTGATTTTACAAACCCTGCCATAGACACAGCAAGAGGCACCACTTAGACCAGCCAGGAGGTGGTCTATGTGGTTTGTGCCAGTAGGATCGGGTAGACAACAGGCTGCTGGGGACATACAGGACATGGCAGGTGGCAGAGGGGGACTCCGGGGGAACAGCATGGATTGAATTATAGTGATGTAGCACCTGGTGAGTGCATGTACAGCTGTATAAATATTGTAAATGTCAGCATGTAATCATACTGTACTACAATGTACAGTAACTAGTACCGATACTCTAAATAAAGAACCAGCCCTAAAGAAACACAATGAAGGAGGGACCAGTGATAAATCTGCAGAATACGGCATTATATTGCACCTTAACATAGCAGACCTCAGCAGCCGGCCTGGTGGTGCTGAGGATTGGCTGGGGGGAAGGCTGAGGGATGATTGTAGCAGCTGCTGGGCTGCTCTCATCTCCAGGATTGGGGAGGCACAGTTTCTTGCTCTCTGCTGACACCTGGTGAGAGCCACGTGTCAGAGCAGAGTCAAAGACTGATGCAGGGTAGGGTAGAAGGAGCACTTAGCTTCCAGAAGCATGTGCGCACCTCCATGCACATGCTTGCCACATTCACCGTTGCTCTGGAGGGCAGGGAGAAAAACAGGAAACACCATGTCGCCACATGGCCATATGTGATGGTCCTGTCTGTTCTCTCCCACTCACTTGGCAATGAGGAGAGAGGAAAATGGGGCTGGGATGGGGGGGGGCCTGATGGCAGGAGTAGATGGCTATTGGGGAACAAACAACTCTATTAAAAAAAAAATCACAGCACACCTCACAACCATACAGTGGTATATGCATTACTGTACAGTTGTGAGGCCTACTGTGGTACAGTGCAATATGATGCTGAGTGCTGCAGATTCATCATGGGTTCCTCCTTCATTATGTTTCTTTAGGGTTGGTTCTGTATTTACAAAATTGATACTTGTTACTGTACATTGTAGTACAGTATGATTACATGCTGGCATTTCCAATATTTATTCAGCTGGACACACACCCTGCCGGGTGCCACATCACTAACATTCAGTCCCAGCTGTCCCCCCAGACTCCCTCTCTGCCACCTCCTGTGTCCCTTCTGTCCTCGGACCCATTCTGGCAAGCATACTTCCCCCCACCACCACCACCCCAGCTCATCTAGTGTTGCACCATGTGTGTGTGTGTGTGTGTCACCGGCAGATCCCTGCTGCAGTTCCTGCAAGTGCGACACTTGTTTGGCACCAATCTGTGGGTATGGCAACTCCCGGGTTTTTGGTGCAGGGACCCTTGATTTTACAAAATTGGGCACAGGATCACTGATGCACCCGGAGTTTGCCACAGCCCCAGATCACTGCAAATTGCGGTGATCAAAGGGATCTTTGAAAATCGAGCCCATGGTAACTACCAGAGATGTACAAAGTCCTTTTCTTTGAAAGATACAGCGAAAAAGGAGCTCACCACTCTTCTGGCTGATCTCGTTTTGGCATCCTATTGAGACAGCACACTGGCAACTCAACCGCAGCAAGCAACAGTGACAGCACTACACTTGAGACTTTGGAACAAACATGGCTTATCCATCCCTTTTGTACTATAGTTTCTAATTTTTTTTTTTTTTAGCCATTTACTTGAACTTCTGTTGTCATGTTAAATGTTTTGGAGATTGAAGATGGATGGATTTTAATCTCTGAACATTCTCTAGTGTTTGTTATATAAGGGTTGGCTCCCTCACTTTGATAATATAAATGCTTGTGATATTCTTATAATGTTCATTATGTATCTTTTTATAGTTTTTCTTAATAATCTCCCATTTCTGATGGTCCCTTCTTCTCTCCTTAACCCTCTGTGCACAGATGTTAGACTGAAGTCCACACTATGCTGCATATGTTACAGGGGTGTTTTATCAGTATGGTGCATGGGTCCATGCCACTTGTAAAATAAACTGCCCCCCCCCCCCACACTCCTGTTTCTCCTTCTTTTCCTTACTTTTTCTTTTATCCTAGGGTCATTTTTTTGAAGTGGTTCCTGGTAGAAGATGAGGTTCAGGGGAATGAATGTTGACAGTACTCTGGTTTCTTTGGTGTGGTTCCACCTGGTGGACTGTTCCTGTCTGTATCCCTGTGTTGTGATGGCATGCCCGATGTTGAATTTGAACAGATGATACACTCCCTGAATGATTGAAGTCTAGTCAATTTGATGCAGAGGCAGGCACTCTTTTCTGCTGTTTAGCATTATTGTTTTATGTTTTGTTTTTTGGTATATATTGTGGTAGAGCTCTGGGGTCTGATTCTCAAAGCTCCCAGCAGGGTTCAAGGCTGCTGTGCAACAAAGAATGGCGCAGAATGCCCCTTGCACCCAAAGATGCCCTGATAGCGATTCTCAAAGGCAGCCTGCATCAACTGCAGGCTGCCTGCCCCAAATGGGGCTTGTGCCAGCTGTGCACCCAGAAATGGGCAGTAACCTGGTGTTAGGGGGCACATGACAGATGCAAGCTGCCACATACCCGTAAATGGGACTCTCATAACTCTCCCAGAGGGAGGAATTCTAAGTCCCCTTAGACCAGCCAGGGCTGATCTAAGGGGACTTAGAAAATTCACCACTGGGAGAGCTGCCTGTTTGTGGCTTTGTGCTGTGATCTCTCTCCATGATCCCCATCAGCAGTGTACATAATACATAATTATTCCCCCAACCCGATGTCTGCTACCTTCATAGTAATGCATTTTTTCCCTCACAGATCCTGGATGTCTGCAGTTATCATATATAATATGACCCCTCCCCAATGCCAGCTGTTGCCCTAGTAATGCAATATACCCCCTCCCAGATCCAGAGGCTCATAATATGTAATTATTACTCCACCTTACCGATCCCTGATGTCTACCCTTGATGTAGTAATTAAGTATTCCCCTTCCCGATGTCTGCCCTTGTGACAGTTATAAATTATTCCCTGACCCTGATCCCTGATATATGCTCACATGTTAAGAATTACAAATGCTCCCTTCCCCGGTGGTTGAGTGGCCCCAACCCCCCACTCCAGCAGGTAGTGCCCACCATCCCTCTCCCGTATCCCAAAACCTGCACAGCCCTCCTCTCACCTCCGTGGCTATCTGCCAACTGAACTGTTACTCAGTGACAGTTCAGTCAGTGGGTGGCCACTGAGGTGAGAGGTAGGGCCGTGCCAGTTGACGGCTCAGTTTGGGATAGGCACTACCTGCTGGGGTGGGGTCCACTCGACCACCAGGGAAGGGGGCATTTTAAATTCTTACCAAGGGAGCATACATCGGGAAATAATTTATAACTAAGAAATGGGCAGACATCAGGGTTGGGGAATGCTTAATTATTAAGCCAATGGTAGACATCAGGGATCAGGAAGGTGGAGTAATAATTACATATTATGAAAACTGTGGACATCGGGATCTTGGAGGGGCTATACTGCATTACTAAAGCAACCGCAGACATCAGGGAGGGGGAATAATTAATTCCTATCAACAAGAGTGACAATCAGGATTGGGGGGGGGCCACTAGACCACCTGGATGTGGGTGTTTTATTGATACAACCCGGGGTCGGGGATGGGGCAACCACATGCCTCTGCCTCAGGAGCCTGTATGCCTTGTATTTGACACACAGGAGAGGTTGCTGCAAGTGTGCTGACTTAGGTGCTGGGACACATCCTTCCCAGAATCTGGTGCAGGGTCCCTGGCACACTGGGCTTTGGTGCAAGCTGTAGGGTGCCACAGCTTGCACCGACCTAAGCCCCATTTGAGAACTGGGCTTCTTGTCTTTAAGGGCTATAGAAGGATGGCCTGGTTGTGATTTATTTCCAGTCTGGTACCGAAACATATGCATGGCGTTGTTCTGTTTTAGGGTAGTCTTCATTTAATGGGGACCCCCATATTGTTGGACGTGACTTTTCTCATCAGATTTGTTCTGGGCCAATAATGTGAAAATTGGAACTCTTGTGGCCAACACTGATATTAGAAAGGCTACACACTTGTGTTTGGCAATACCTATGGACTCTTTATGAAGTTGTATGACTGTATTTGCTTTGATCCAGCTAAAGGGTCATGCTTTGGTCTTCTGGTTGGTTGGGGCTTCCCAGACTTTGCTGGTGGTTTCTCGAGGGCCTAAGCTTTCAGAATCTTTTTGAGATGACTACGGGACTGCAGGTAAAATAGATAGCTTTTGAAGGGGTTTCTGCATTTAGAGATTGTGGGAGGATTCAAATGGGGACATTCTAGCTCTTTCACATTTTTGAACTGTTACAATTTTTTTTGCTATGGTTATAGACAGGTATAGGCTTAGGAGCGGATTGGGGTGTGACACTGCTATTGACTGGATAGCATAATATAATGCTTAATACTCACTGGAGTGGAAGTCTGTTTGTTTAGGATTTTTTGTTCCCTTTTTCCTTAGCATGTCTATGAGAGGGGTGACTAGTTTATACCTCTAGCTTAAGGATAATAGTGTGGGAATGTTTTATTTCCCTCTCAGCTTGTTATGGGGCCCTTTTTTGACTTGTGCTACCTCATTGTCAGTAGATTATAAAGATCATCTTATTCAGAATCTGGAATACCTGGGGTATTTCTTTTCAAATGGTCAGAGTGCTGGTTTAAGGTTGCTACAGGCCAGTCAAGGATCGAACACTTTGGGAGGTGTATTTTGGAACATGAGGTCCTTGTTCTTGACCTTGTTTATTTATGTATTGTTATGTATGATTGTTAAGGTGTTTTTTTAATGCTCAATGTTATGGGATAGTTTGGGAACGGCTGGGAGGGAAGGAGGTGGGTGGGAGAGTGGCATCTATACCTGTCTTCTCAGATATTGGTAGACTGCGTGTCATTACATAGTATGTTCTTATGTATCTATGGAGACTCTTTATAAAGTGGTGTAATGAAATATTAAAGGGGGTAGGATTCCAGAGAAGAGATGCAGTTTGTGGAAACACTTGAGGCAATTGGGTGCACAAATTGTTTATCTTCAATAGACACATATACCTAAAGAACAAAACCTAAGATTCTGCAAAGAGTGGGTTTGACAGATCTATGGAGTGAGGAATACCTCAAGGATATGGGGGTGGCTATTTTGTTTCATAAGCGAGTCCCCTTTGTATTAATTCAAGAACTGTCTGACCCTGATGGTAGATATTTATTTCTGTATGGGAAATCAGATCAGGTAGAGGTGGTATTGGGATCAGTTTATGGTCCTAATATAGACTCTCCTGTTTTTGTTTTTTTTTTGCACATTTAATGACCCTATTGACTCCATTTACATGTTTATTACTTATTACTGGGGGCATTGGAATATAGTTTTTGACCCTGACATGGATAAATTGGATGGTTGTCAGCAGGGTCTCTCACCAGGCCATAGGGCACAAAGAGAACTTTTGGACTCAATGGGCCTCACAGATCCTTGGCAAATTTTGCACCAGACTGAGAAGGCTTTTTCTTTGTATTCTAGACCCCATAACTCTTTTTTTCAGACTTGATTACTTCTTAATATGCAAACTCTAGTGGAAGTGCAGATCTGTGAAATAGAGACTATGGTGCTGTATGGCCATCACCCGATAATGCTTTGCTTCGATTTAGGTAAAGAGGTACTGTAGTGTCTGATAAAGCTTGGAGATTTAACCTGAAGTTGTTAAATGATCCCTGAATAGTAGATAAGATTAAGGAGTGTATTTGCCAGATTTTTTAGTTGAACTCATAAGCTGTGCAACA
Organism: Neoceratodus forsteri; assembly: GCA_016271365.2. Classification (NCBI taxonomy): domain Eukaryota; kingdom Metazoa; phylum Chordata; order Ceratodontiformes; family Ceratodontidae; genus Neoceratodus; species Neoceratodus forsteri. Next base: position 801,217,037 of record CM057459.1, on the reverse strand, counting down.
GGCAGATTCCCTTTGGACAACAGTGAAGGTGGAAATTAGGGGGGAATGTACTTAGCTGGCAACATTGAGAAAAAAATTTAATGAGAACAAAATGAGGGTATTATTAATGGAGATTAGAACTCTTAAGAAATCTGTTTCTTTGACCTCACCTGAAAGTACCTAGTGTCATTTAAGCACAGCCCATGCCCAGTGTAATGCTTTGCTCAGTGAGAAAGCCAAGCAAGCCATTTTTAGATCAAAAGTCTAATATATCAAACAGGGTGATAAAGTGGGAAAATTAATGGCAGCTCTCCTTCTTTCTTAAGAAGTGAAATATTTAATAGCTGGGATTGGAACCTCTGATGATGACATGCCCAAAACTAAACCCAGAGATATCACTGAAGCATTTCAAGCCTATTACACAGATCTTTATGCTGGAACAGAGGACACAATGAATGACTTTAATAATTTTTTATGTCCCTTGCTATTGCCCCATTTAACCTTAGCCCAACAAAAAGGGCTAGAAGGCCCAAGTACCAGTATAGAAGATAGTAGAGCTATTAGTGAGTTAAAGCTAAGCAGGGCCCCTGCCCTGATGGCTTTATGTTCCATTTTTATAAAAGATTTTCAGAGGATCTAGTTACCTGTTTAACACAAATTTATAATTGGGTACTTAAAGAAGGGATTCATGACAGAACTCTGTTAAAAATGAAGATTGCACTTATCCCTAAACCAGTCAGTGATCCCGGTAGAAAATTACCATCCCATATCTCTAATTAATGTGGATCTAAAAATTTAGTCAAAGTTCTAGTGCATCAACTAGAGGTGGTATGGCAAAAGTTGATCAGGTCTGAGCAGGTGAGTTTTTTGGCAGGTCACTTTTCTAGTGACCATCTCAGGAAGGTGCTTCACCTAATCTCTGCATCCAATGAGATGGATCGCTCTGCTGCCCTTATCTTCTTGGATGTAGAGAAAGCTTTTGACTTCGTTGCTTGGAACTATGTTTTTTTGTGGTACTACATACATTTAACTTCCATGATACTTTTATTAAATAGATTTAGGTCCTGTATAGCCCTCCCACAGAGCGTGTATTCTATAATGGGGACCTATCAGAGGTGATACATTTATCCAGAGGCACTCGACAGAGGTGCCCATTGTCCCCATTGCTTTTCAATTTATATCTTAAACCTATAAAATGTCTGTTTATGCAGACAACAGTTTACTACACCTATCAGCTCCAGAATCCTTTATTCCACAGGCATTCTCGATCATTAAGGCTGTTAGTCACTTTGCTGCCTATAAACTTAAAATCCACAAAACTAGTGTCTTCCCCTGAATAACTATGTTGATAAATCAGCTATTTTAGCTCTTGGACTACAGTAGGAACCTATGCAGGTGTCTTATTTAGGGATCATATTGACTAGGATGAGCTCAGGGTTATTGCCGCATAACTTGGACTCACTTATGCAATAGATACACCAGGATTTATCTCTGTGGTGTCTGCTTCTCCTTTGTCTCCTTGCATGGATAAATATTTTTAAAATGAATATCTTACCCCAGCTTTTATACCTCCTAGGAATGCTTAACCTAGTTATCCCTATTAAATTGTTTAATATGAAATACATTAAAATAGCCCATTTTATATGCCAGGGTAGATATGCTAGGTGTCAATATCAGGTGCTAGCTGGGTCTAAACAACAGGGAGTGTTGCACCTATCTAATTTTCTGTACTATTATTTTTCCTTTCATAGCAACACATATCATTTATAGCATCCTCAGACTGGACAGGAGGGATTGGCAGGCTATTATCCCCAATAGTTAACAATAGAGGAAGATTTGGCACTGAACTGGGTACTACAATTAAATTTGTTGTTATTTATGTCACCAGCTCATGTGCCTCAGCAATGTCATCATACCCCTATAATGTGGTCTATAAGAGCTCATGCACAAATGTGCAGGCAGATGAACTTTTCATTGCAGAAAGATCTCTCTCAACCATTGTTTTTCAATCCACACTTTAAAATTGAAAGTAAGACTCTCAGTCTGTCTAGGTGGAATCAGCTGGATATCTCCAATATAAAGATGTTTTTTTCCCAAAACATGTCCATTTCTTTCCACTCCTGTATGAACCTGATGGGGGTTTCACCTTTTTTTTTCATTAAATATTTTCAACTGCGACAATGTATCTTGACTTCTCTGGGTCCTCCTCTTGGATGCAAGTAGGTCGTGATGTACTGCTTAATTTACTACAATGTTGTGCTCAATCACACTCTGTTTCCAACTTATATGAATGTTATCAGGACTAAATGTTTTTGTAAGTTGTCACTACTGGACTAAAGAACTAAATCTAACTATTACAGAAACTGATTGGCAAAAGGTATTGTCGGATACCTTTAAATATGTACCATGAGACAGGTTTTATTTGCAGCAGTTTCAAATCTTGTGTAATCTGTATTTTACACCTAAGAGATTGCTGAGAATACAAAAACTAGATTAAGATACATGTATCAGTTGCAAATCAGGTGTTGACATTCTTTTTCACATCCTCTGTCAATGTCCTAAAATCCAAGGATTTTGTGTGCAGATTAGGTCTAAACTTAGTCCCCTGTTAGGGCTTCAAGGGGCCTTTATTCCAGTTAATTGCATCTTAGGTCTATATGATGACCAAATTGTGGACCTCATTAATAACACATGGTGCTTATTGCCTCGGTGGCAAAACTAATGATTTTATGACATTGGATTGATCAGATTACTCCTTCATTTGCTGAGTGGCATATTGAGATGTTGTTTGCTTGGTATGTGGAAAGGACCATAGCCAAGGTGACTCATGCATTTGGCACAATCCAGAGGAGGTGGGAAGCATTTGCAACCTTGATTGAAATCAATTAAGCTGGTTAGGTGTTAGTACAGTTATACGTGTGTCCTTATTTTTCTGGTTTATTGTTAGGCATCTCTTAGTAATTGATTATGGTATTCTATTTATTTTTACATTCAGGAGACACTCCCTTATTTGTGATATCTTTTGCCTGGGCTTTTCTTTTGTTTTTGGTTTCAGGCTATATAGATGCAGCTCAGGAAGTGGGGGTGGGGGAGGAGAGACTGGTTGGATGACATTTTTTTTTTATCCTTCTGTTTTTTGTACATTATTGTATTATTATTTCTTTTGGATAAATGTGCTGTTGTGTTTAGTGTTTGTTGTTGATTTTGTTATCATACTTCTCAATAAAGTATATTTAATTGTAAAATAAACCAAAAAAAAACAAGTTCAGAAATAAAATGCAACTTTATTGAAGCTAAATGTTGTAGATTAATAGAACCTGAAGGATTCTAATATCATTAAATGTAATCCATGAAACAGTGCATCAAAAGTAGAGTTGTTGGAAGTCCATGAAAATCCAAAGAAATTCTACCAAATAGTTTAGCTGCAAGAAAGAAAAAAAAAAGGAATCAAGACATTGGCATATAAACAACAGAGCAGATAAGACATTGAAGCATGATTACAAAAACTGTAAAATCAAGATAATTGTTGATTCTATTTATCAGGCTTTTCATCATAAAAATTAATTTTTACTCACTTTGCAATTATTGTTGTATTCGATCCCCCCACCTCTATTGTTACAGAATCATATTTGAAAATGTTGCACTTCAAACAGCGTGGTTGTTGATCATGAAACTCTCGGAAACATGCCACAAACAGAAGACTGTTTCCTGCCATTTCTGATGTAAGGGATATATGCCTTTACCCTTTCTCAGAGAGCTTTTATTGTCTTACCCACATAATCTTTTGAACAGTCACATGTCAGAATATAGACAACAAAGTTTGTGGAACAATTCATGAATTAACAATGTTATTTCACAGATTCCTTCACTAGATGTTTTAAAACATTTTTCTGTCGGTACATGTTTTCACATTGAACAGTGCCTGTAACTGAACAGGCCATTCGATGTATCTGGTAATCGAGTTAAAGAGATACTCTTGTTATGGTTATGAAATGGCTAGGTGCCAAAATTTCTTTCAATTTTGACACCTTGCTCTATGATATCCTTGTTTTTTTTTCCCTAAACGCATTCCTTTCCTCACACTGCTGCAAAATATCCCAGTTCCTTTGCAATATATTTTTGATTCTATGATTCAATCTATTTTTCTCCAAAATCAATGTAGTAGATTGCTCTTCCTTACATTTCTGTTTTGGTATTAGGTCCTATCTTGTGACTCTGCTCTCTGAAATGATTGTTTGAAGTCAAAGTCCTTCTAACCCCTCACTTTCAGTCTATTAGTCATATCTGCTGACTGATTTTGCAAATCTTCATCCCTCTCATAGTTCCTTCATAAACATGGGTACTGCCCTTATGGATGCTTAATATGAGTGATGGCAAATGGACACTTTCAGTTTGTAAGATTTTATTCCTTGCCTCCTTTTTCCTTACCATCTAGAACTGATTTTACCAACTTCAGTCACATACAAATCCAAGTCCAAAATTGAGTATTGTGACCCCAACCACATGTGTGAAAGAATGATTTAGCATATCGATATTCAGATAATTCATAAACACTGCTGCTTGTTCATTAGTACCAATCCAAATAATAAGAATATCATCAATGAGCCTGTTCCAGTGCACAATACAACTCAAAAAATATTTGTCAACTGATTGAAAATAAATTTTAGTTCCCAATCCTCCCCCCAAAAAAGATTAGCACAAGAGGGGGCCATGGCAGCCACTTTAGCTGTTCCACAAATTTACCATCCAAAGTAAAATAGCTATGCTTAACAATAAACTCTGCTGCATGAACCATAAAAATGGGGCTGGTGCACTGATACTAGTGAAATTTTCTAAATAAACACTTAGGATCTACAGCCCCAAAGTATTTGGAAACCATGTGTAAAGAGACATAACAAAAACACCAATACATTTATAATTTGGATGCCATGCTGCTGTACTCGACTTATGTGCAAGATCGATTGAATTTTACATGGTGCTGTGTGGAATTTTCAAATTCCAGCAGAACAAAATTTTGTGGAATTTCCACTGGAATTCAGCTGAATTTTGCTGGAAATGTAATCGCAGAATTCCATGGCATAAAATATAGCATAAAAAATGCAGAATGATTTTTTCCACAACATTTCTGCAGAATTTCATTCCGTGGATCTCAATATTTTCCCCAGAAATAGTTGCTGAATCATTTTTCATGAAACAAATGCTGTTCTACAGAAGATTATTCTATGAATCACAGCAGGTGGAATTATGCAGGTGAACCAGAGAAATGCTGGCTGGAAATTCCATTGGCAGAATGATCATTCTGCACTAATTTCACTTGCAGAATTCTGCATTCGGCACAGCACTAATCTTAGGAGTGGAACAGCAAACTATTCACTGTAGGTTGGAGAAAAATTCCTTGAATTTCGACAAATTTCAGTAAGCAATCTCACACCTGAGATAATATGTCCTCCTGGTGGATGTTGTCCACTTTTATATATCTTAGGGAGGTAAGAAAAGGTGGGCACCATTGTATGCCCCATCTTCAAAAACTCCATTTCACTAACTATAATGTCAAAATGTTATTTTGTTCATATTTTCCAATTCTTTAAAAGTTGCCCTTTGCTCATAGCGCAGGTTATGTCTCCCCAATTGCCAACCCTGTATTAAAAAAAATATATTTGTTTACTCTTTTGGTATGTATATGCTACTGGAACTTGAGTACTGGGGCAATGTTTGTAGTAAAATACAGGACATTACTCACAGGTTCAATATATGTTACAATTGATTCAGTACCTAGATGTCTACTATCCATCCTATCAAGAAAAAAAACTTGCCCCAAATAAGATACAGTCACATTTCCATTTTCTAAGTCTCCATTTTTAACATCAGCAAAGTTCCCACATTTATTGTATCAATAGGGACACTTTGTTCTTCCTGGGAAGACAAGGCTGAGGGTACCACCAATTATTTTTAAAATTCCATTGTTTCCTTAAAATAAAGACACCTCAAGTTAATTTTACGAATTATATTAACATGTTCCCCTTCAATCTAAAAAGTGTTCACCTGTAGGGATGAGGAAAAAAATCACTCATTTTATTAAGGCCAGTTCTTGTGTTGGTATTAATTCATCTGAAAATAAATTATCTCTTTTGTCCCAGTGTTCCATGTCACTAATGTCGCTAATGAAAAGAGGAGCAAAAGAAGGCCAAGGCCCATGTTAGCTCCTATACACTGTAGTAGTATTCCAGTTTACTTCCTTTTCATTTGTAAGTATCGTGTCTGGATTTAACAATTATTTTATTTCATGTCTAGTCAATTTCCTTTTTGTTCTTCCTGCTGTGCCTCTTTTTTTTAGTTTTTCTTTACTTTTACCTGGCTCTCTTCGTTGACTGCTTCATTTAAAAAAAACAGCTAGTGTATTCCTCATACCTGTTTCTGAACTTACTGAGATTCTTCAGGAATCCCTTTATCAGTTAGATTAACTAATTTCAAAAGCCACATTATTTTTCATTTGTCTGTACTGGCCCCTTCCTTGTGAATTTTGGGCTCAAGATTGCAATTGATTAAATCTCCTTCCTCTGCTCCTGTCCTGACTTTTTAATTGAATGTTTCTCTCCATATGAATACTTGTCCAGTTAAATAATCACGATTGTCCCTATTGAACTTATTTTTTTATTGCAACCTCAGTCTCTTGTTTATCTAATATATGTTGTTTGATTCTTTTTCACTCCTAGTATATTCAGGATTTCTTGAAATTGAGCTGATTCATTCTGAACCACCATTATTTCATCTTTCAGATTTTTGTACTTCAGTTTATCATTTTATAATCATTATATTTATTAATTTCAGTGAGTACCTTTGGTGTGCTTCCTTCCAGTCTTTCGTATGTGCAGAATGGCCAAAGCCAATATTGTTACATAGTAAAAGTACATTTAGTTAGATGCCAGTGGGTATGGGTATTTTTACCTCAGTTATGCTACGTTTTTGATTGGTGACATTCTCAAATAGGGGAGATTACTATTTAAAAAAAAATAGTACTTAATGTTTAAATGTACTATTTTTGTTGTTTCTGTACCATGCAACCCCTAATTTTTCTCTTCCCTTTTCACTTTGCAATATTGACTTTTTTTTCTTTTTGGCACTTGTACACTTTATATGTGGATGCCAGGGTGTTTACATACATTTTCCTAGATTTATTTTATACTTTTCTAGGTTTAATAATTTAGGGGTTGTGGATATTTGATGTTTAAGATTAGCCCATCATGGAGAGAACTAATAAATTGAGTAGATCCCTATTATTAATTAAAAAAAATGCAAAGAATTTGCATGTGTGCATTTTATCTGAACAGATAATATTATAAATATGTTGAAAAGTACATCCATGTATTTTATTTGACTATAATAATTTCTAAAGAAAAACCTACATTTCAGGAATGATTTCTCTTTTTGAAAATACTGACTGGACTTTCATTGGATGTTATGAGTCTGTATGTGATTGGGAAGGGGTATTTGAATGTATCTTTTGTGTCTGTACTCACACTAGCTTCATGAAGAAGAGGCAGAGCATCTCAAAACACTGGAGCATTTTTATTTTTTTTACCATGTTCAGTGTACTGGATAAAGTTTTACGATTATGATAAAATAATACTTACTTTGGCCATTTATTTGCACTATGCATCTGTTTCTCATTTTCTGTTTGACAATACCATTTCCTCTCTCAAAACAGCTGCAAATAAAGAATCGTCTCCTTCTAAGAAAAAAACACAGATCACACTTGGAGCCTGCTTCCTTCAGTCGTATACCATGCTGCATATCTGTTCTTGTCCTTTACATAACTGCTGTAGTAAATAAATGTATTTGTTCGTAATTAGTTATTAAACCTTGCAAGCACAAAAGTGGTTGAAGTTAATACAATACACAATCATCATTTCTTTAAAATCCTAATATATTCCAAATAACTAACATAACACTATCAGCCTCAAACCAAGATCGGGATGTGGGGATCATGATGTCAGATGGCTTAATAAAAGGAAGACTATCCAAAAAGGCAGCACTAAAGGCCAGTGGCATGCTGGAATGTATAGAAAGGGGAATCACAAGCAGGAAGAGAGAGGTGGTCATGCCACTGTATAGAGCTCTGGTCAGGCCACACCTGGAGTACTGTATCCAGTTTTGGAGGCCACACCTCAGGAAGGACATCAGCTGGTTAGAAGCAATACAGAAAAAGGTGACAAAAATGATACAGGGGTTGTAAAATTTGTCTTGCGAAGAAAGATTTAGAGAACTGAACATGTGCTTCCTAGAGCAGAGAAGGGAGAGGGGAGACATGATTGAAACTTTCAAGTACCTGAAAGGCATAAACAAAATACAGGCACAGGACCTCTTTCACTTCAAGGAGGGTGGTAGAAAAAGGGGTCATGATCTGAGACTAAGGGGAGGTAGGTTCAATACCAATATCAGAAAGTTCTTCTTCACAGAGATGGTGGTAGATATGTGGAACAGCTTGCCCCCATGAGTGGTGGCCAGTGCAGATGATTAATTAAAGATATTATAGTGCACACCTGAGTCTGATGATGAAGGAACATGTTTTGCTTTAAACACTTCATCATATAGGTTTTAAAACTGCACAGGAAATATTTATTGCTAACACATTTTGTTTGCCCAACATTCATGTACCATGTCCTATGATTCCAAATAGAATAAGAAGTCTGGACTGCTGGCCACATAACTATGCCAGTCAATTTTATCTCTGTCATCAAGACTTACAAATAGTCAATCACTGTGGTTCTCTTCTTAATCCAAAGTGCACTAGTTTAAATCCAGGCAAAATGTCAAGATTATGATCTTCCCCATTAAATATATAGTAACTAATTTTGGACAGTTTCAGACAATTCTTGTCCACAAGTATCAGTACAAAGAGACAGAAAGGGCTGGTATATTCTCTGCCCTTAAACATTCACTCTGTTCCCTCTAAACCCTCCCTTACTTCTCTTCTCTGCTCACACACCTACTCCTCCTGCCATTGTCATTAATGTGCCAGGCCTTGCTTTTCATTTACTCCAAACTGTAACTTTTACTGTAACTGTTGTCATTTTATATCTGTACTTATTGCATATACCCAAACTGCTTACACTGTATTTTGCACTTATTGTGTTTCTCCCTGTTCATTGTTATTTGTAATCAGGTTCTGTCAAATTACATTATATACTGCACACATTGTATACACCCATTTCTATTCTCTGCTGTAAATCTGCATTTTGTTTCAATTGTACATTCTGTTGTTTTACATTTTTGTATGACTGTATATTCAATTGTTCCCAACCCCCCCTTACCCCCAGGACACAACTGGGAGTTAGTTATTTGAGCTCAGTATGGCTTTTCCTGGTGAAACACTTCAATAAATAAATACAACTTTTTTTCCAGAAATGGTCCTATGAGTGATTTATGTGGCATCATTTTTTTCCAATGTGGCTCCGCTCTTTCTGACAATTAAAAAAAAAGATCCATTCACTGACCTTCTTAAACATCAGCTCAACGTGCCCTTGCCATCCACCATTATCAGTTATGGCTACTCCCAGATGTTCGGCCTCAGTAAACATATCAACTAGAGAATCACTCATTAAAAACTTTGTTACCACTGTGTTTTTGTTTCTGGCAAACTGTATTTGTATAGTTTGTGTCTCAGTTGAATTTATTTCCATACTATTTGTATCTTTCCATTGCACAAGAGCATTAAATTTGGTTTGCAAAGAGCCGTCTTTATTCTTATCATGGTGGCTACCAAGGGTACTGTTTTCCACATAAACCTCTTGGCTACAATTTATCAGCATATTGTTAGTTTGTTTAGCTTTTATTTCATATAAAACCCTTTAGGCATGTGCCTATTTTCAAAGGGTTTACAGTCAGGTTCACACAGTAAAAATACACAGTGTATACAGTAGTGGACACAGGTAACATTTATGTACAAGTAGTGTTGGATGTTTAGCATTACATGACATTTTGTAAATTGTGAAGTATACAATGGATGCATTGTCAGTTACAGCAGCTATACAATGGTAGCAATTACATGCCTCTTGTTGGGTGAGCATAGATAAAAGCTGAGTTTTAAAGAATTCAAGAGAGTGGCAGTCTCTTAACATGTCTGTTAGTTTGTTCCAATGATTTGCAAATCAATACAAGAAGTAGTTTTGTCCCAACAGAGTTTTTATGCAAGGTAGAAACAGAGGGTGGCATGCATTGCCCCTGGTACTATGTTTATTGTCACCATAACTGAAAATAAACTATAAGCCAGGAGACAGCAGACCACATAGTGCTTTATGGCCTATGACCAAAGCATGATAGGGCACCTTTGAGTTGAAGTTTAACCAGTTCAATCTGCTACATAGTACACAGGAGTGGGTATCTGCTTTAAGGTCTAGTGCAAAATGGCAGGCCCTATTCAGCAGGCCCCTGGCCTGGAACAATGCATTTGCTGAACCATTAACAATGACACTGCAGTCTATTATGCTTGTGATAAAGCATTGGACCTGGATTAATCATGAATAAAAATAACAATGATCCCAATTTAGTACACTGTGTGGCATTTCCTCTTAACTGTTATTCATTCAGAAGTCACTTACCCCATTTTAACCCTTTGCTAATGTTTACTCAAAAAGGACAGAATCCAGTGACTCAATGCTGGGTGAATGTCAAAGGAAACTATATAGAGCTGAGAATGTGAGATTAAAAGCCTAACTAAAATCAGTGTAGGCAATGTACATAACCTGCCCAGATTCCATTACCATACAGTTTCTACATCATGTACAGTGGAGTCACCCAGGATGCAACAGTCTGTAATACACATGTCACACTTTCCCACTTGAAAAGTTGGAGTAATTGCCTTTGAATTTCATTGTGTTCCTGTAGTATTCTGCAGCATGTCACTGGCAGCAACTGAATTAAAAGAGCATTGTTTCTTGAATGATTCCACTGCATTAACTTAGTTAACAATTGTATAGTAGATGCTCCTTTCAAGTGACCAAACTGATAGTGATTAATTTGTGACTCAAGTGACTCCCACATCCATTCAAAAATGAAATGCTTAGCTATCTTGGAAATGACAGAGGTCAAACAAATTGACCTTTATTGATGTTTAAATCCTATAGAGGATTAATAAATGGGCACCACATCTGCTGTTTCCCAATCATGAGGAAACTTTCTGATCACTGGAGCTGTTCCTGATCCCCTGAAAATTGTTACTGTTTGACATTTCCTGAAGAAACTTACAGTACCCTGGATGCAAAATCATTTTCCAGCTTCTGCTCAAATTCAATCATATCCTTTTTACTACTCCTAGGTTCCAAAGAACTTGCAAAATCAACCTTGAATCCACCTCAACCTTGAATTAACTACTGATGCATAGATAAATCAAACCGAACATTTAAGACTTCCATTCAATCACCTCTGAAAAAAATCCCACAATCTGATCCTGATTTGATTTCTCAGTTCAGACCCTCATTTAGGCCTTCAGTATGTGTCATAACTGCTGATGAAACTCCCATGTCACCTGCTTGCACAAATCTTTCATTATTAAAATTCAACATGCCTAGAAATGTGCAATTTACCTCCTTATGTAGAATAATAAAATAAACTCATTTCCATTAGGACCCACACTGGTTTCTATTGCCATATTACTTACAGTAGAAAACTGCTCTTTCCCTTTTCAAATCTCACCATGTTAACAGTGCTGGTTACAGTGCTTCCATGATATCCTTATAGACAACTGTATATGCAGATTGTTTCACCAGGTAACCTTCATTCAACCCTGCTACTGGTTTGCCCATGCTTGGAGACTAATCTTTCTGCTATATTCTAATCTTCTTGAGTGGTGTCCCTACTGATAGACAATCTTTTTATTCCTTTATACAAAAGTCAAATACCTCCAGAAAACACATCTCCTTGTCATATTAAAATAGTAATTAAAGGTTGGAAGGTACTCTAGATCCATCTTGTCTACCCCTCCCCCTACTTCATAAGCAAGGATGAATATGAAGCAAAACATGTACTACCTTATAGACATTTTCCAACATGATCTACTGCCCAGTGTATCCTAAGTAAGCATACACTGGTCTAGGCTTAACCTGAAGGTCAGCAATGTCTTAATGTCCACTATCTCTGCTGGTAGGTTTTTTCACAGGTTCATCGCCCTCAGGAAGAAGCGTCACTTTACATTACTGGTAAATGTACTGCCACTGAGCTTCCAGGCATGTACCTGCATACTATGGGTGACACTAAATCAAAAATATGTCTCTTCAATTTTTTCAGTCCCTTGAGTGCACAGATGACTGAGATTATGTTAACTCTCTGTCTCCATTTCCTCCAAGGAGAACATATTAAACAGTTAATGGCTGTAAAATAACAGGAAAATGTTATTCATTTTAAAAGTAGTCAGTTGATACGTTTTTATTTTTAAAGTATACTTTTTCCATTTGCATATTATATTTTTTTAATAGAACAGTATTTGGGGTGATTTAAAGAGCACTACTTTGCCTGGAGACTGACATTCTGTCTTTAAGTCTATTCCTCCTCATACCTTATCTGTATTGTGACCTCACTTAGTTTAACATAAGTTACTTATCATACAGCAGGTTGTTTGCTCTTCTTTGTCAGTTGTGATATCACAGACAGTGAGATCATAGTGTTGATGATGAATAAGGAAGAATAAACTTCCTATGTCAGCCTACTGGTATAGTGCTGTTCAACACATCACATGAAGCACTGTCTTTTCAAGAAATTCTAATTAACACAAGGGAAAAGAAAAAGTACTTCAAATATCAGATGTAATATGCCCCATTATTCAGAGATAGATGATAGTGCCACACAGACTCTGAGGTATATTCCGCTAGTTTGCTCACTCCAGTGAAGGGCACTGTTTGTCTGAATACGGTGCCATGGCAACACAGTGCAAAGTGACTTCACTGCACTAAAAGTGTCAAGAACAGTTAATGCTCACACTTGCTACTTACTGGAGCTTCTCATTAAATGGATGCTGAAAAATGATGCTAGGATGTCTGTTTCTGGATAAGGTGCTTAATTTTATTAAAGTACACTCACAAGTGAAAGAAAGCAGCTCCGCTCCAGCATAAACCCCTTCTCACTCCTACACAATCCAAATCTCCTAAAGCATTTCATGCCCCTGATGCCTAATCACAGGATTTATTTATTGAACGATATCGGAATTACAATCCTTTGAGTCATAGACTCCTTTGCAAAGGCTCCACATCAGTAAGAACATACACTAAGTATCACAAACTTAAACATTTGGTACAACTGTTATACATTTGGCACAGTACAAACTTAAACATTTGGCACGGTACTAAACTTAAACATTGATAGAGGATTTAAACAATTGGTACAGTATACAATGTAGGGTTACATCATCTGGGATCTTAAAAAGAGGTCCTGGGTCAACATTTTTGTTCATATGACAGTACTTCAATCACAGGGTATTGTAACAATGTCCTTAAATAAAATGCCATTTAAAGTGACAGTGTCAGTAAAACAAGAAAGCTGCTTAGTGCAAAGATAAAAACACTTGATTATAAAGCATCATGATCATATCACTACATCCATACAATCTTAACCAGCAATAGGAACTTTTGTTAAAAGGGGTTTCTATGTTAATACACATACTGACTTGATATAATCTGTCCATCAGCTAGCTGTTTTAATAATGTTACCACATGTTGGGAACAACTGGAAGTGTCCTTGGTTTCCACAAGGTTTCCCTCAAGAATCCATTACTATGTGCCAGGTTTCAAAATGAGAGGAAATTAATAGCTGAAAGAAAACACAAAAAAACAACACATTAGTACTAAAATCCTATTTACAGTGTCAGTATTTACCATCACTGAATTTGTTACTGTTGATAAAATCTCATTTACAGTACTTTCTCCATATGAGTGGGTCAAAGAACCAGGAGCATCAAATAAAAATCATGCTTCTTAAGACACGACCATGGTCTATAGGGTTCCATCAGGTTTTATTTTAGGATGGGAGGGATACTGGTCTCAGCACTATTTTCTTAGGAATGGTTTCAATTCAATTATTTCATTTAGACCAGGTTTCTCTGACCCTCCTAGATTGAAGATCAAGTACTGTTCCCTCTTGAGAAGGACATTATCATACTTACCTCCCCTTGGGCTTTTTATGGGTTTCTCAATGCCCTGAAAAGTCAGTGTGTGCTCACTCCTGTTTTCAGTTGAATTAACATGAACAGCAAGAGCATTTCTGGGATTTCTATTTTTTGATAACTCTAAGATGTTCCCCTATCCTTTGTTTAAACTGCCTTTTGGTTTTCCCTATATAGTAAAGTTACAGAAACAGCTTGCCATGTACACTATACCTTCAGTAGCACATATGATAAATCCTTAGACCTTTAAATCCTATTTTGTTTTGGGATTCTTAATAGTTTTTGTGTTAGCCTCATGGGTACAGAATTTACAGTTTCCACATCTCTGGCAACTGTCTGGTTTCTTAGGGAGCCAAATTTTGGGGTTTACTCTTTTTGGTTGTACAGAATGTATTAACATGTCTCTAAGGCTTTTCCCTCTCTTGTGCACCATTCTGAGGGTGGTATCCCTAAGGTCTTTTAAACCTGGATTTAGACTGACTATGCAGAGATGAAATTAATCTGTAGTTCCCCTTTCTTCTGGTTTCTGTTTTTTGGCCTTATCACCTCTGACCTCTGTATTTTGTCAACTTCCATTCTTGCCTGGTTAACAATCTGTTCTGGATATCATCTGACCTGTAACCTATTTTCCAGTTCTTTTGCCCTTACCTCATAAGTATCTTGTTCACTACATTTTCTTTTTTTTTCTTATGAACTGGCCTTTTGATATCCTTATGATTGTGTGGTATGGATGGCTGCTCTGGGCTTGGAGCAGGATGTTTCTATCCGTGTGTTTCCTGTGTAAGCCTGTCTTCACTCCCCCTTTCCCATCTTTGAATATAATTAAATCCAAGAAACTTATCTGAGTTTACTGTAGGACACAGAAAACCTGAGATTTTTATTGCTATTCTTCAAATACCTCACAAACGAGAACAGTTCCTCTTCAGTTTTTTTCCAGACAATCAAAACATCATCAGTAAATCTCCTATAGAGATCTATATGCCGTAAAAAAAAGATTGATTTTAGAGGATTGTACTACCTCCTCTTCCCATTTGCCCAGGTATATATTGACAAAATTAGGTGCTAGGCTAGCTCCCATGGCAGTACATTTCTTTTGAATAAACTGTTTGTCTAGGTAGAAAAAAGTATTATATTTCAGAACCAACTCTGTACGTTTTAATAAAAATTCAGTGGAATGGGGTCTTATTTACCCTTTTATTCAAATAGTATTTCAAAGACTTCAGTCCCCCATCATGGGGAATATTTTAAACAGAGATTCCACATCCAAGGTCACAAACATGATATCATTGTGTATTTCTAGATAATTTAAAACATTAAGTTTGTCCCCAGTATCCTGAATGTATGATGGAATCTGTTTAGCTACATCACTAATGTGAAAATCCACCACTTTGGACAGGGGCTTAGTCTGAGAATCATTCCCAGATATGATTGGATGACCAGTGGGGTTGACTGAACACTTATGCACCTCGGAGAGACAATAGAAACAAGCTCTTAGGGGATTTTCTACCTTTAAATATTCAAAAGTATCATCTGACACCCAGCCTCTTTGACTTACATTTTCTAGATATGCATCAGTTTGTTTCTTAAATTCATTAGTATGGTCTTTACTGACTTCGGCATAGTACATTTCATTACTTAATTGTCTGCATACTTCCTGGTGGTACAGTTCTGTAAAGCTCCCACTCACCGATTCATTGAACAAATGTCTCTCATTTATGCCATCTCATAAATTCAGCCTATTTGAAACAATAGTGGACTTCAATAAATCTGTCAAGAATCTAGGACTCAAATTCTTCTTTGCACAGAAGAATGAGGAAGGACATGAGATGGCACAGACTGGAGTAAGTCAACCACCTGAAATTATTGACCTTGATACTCCATCTTCAGATTCAGACTACGATAAGGCATTTAAACCTAAGTCTGTACTTTGCCTACCATTAACATCTGCCTTACAAACATATTTAAGGAGTTGTGAGAGAGAGAGAGACTTGAATGCTTCAGATAAAGAGATAAATCAGGGCAAGGTTTACTACCAGAATTTAAGTAAAGAAGAAAGAATTGCTTAAGATAAACTGAGTTTGAATACAGATGTTACAATTAAGTCTGCGGATAAGTGGGGATCTGTAGTAATTATGGACGCTGATATGTACCAGCAGGAAGTATGCATGCAATGAAGTGCAATGAAATGTACTATGCAGAAGTCAGTAAAGACCCCACTAATGAATTTAAGAAACAAACTGATATGTATCTAGAAACTGTAAGTCAAAGGGGTTGGGTGTTGAATGATACTTCAGCATATTGCCTAGTGTAAAAAAAAATATATACTCTGTTTGACAATGCTCACTGAGCGGCTCCCCCCCTTCCTTTCCCTACTAATTCCTCCTCCCCTATCTCCCTCCCTTCTACCCCCACCAGCTCTCCCCCGACCATAACTTTTGCACCTTTTGTTATCTTTTGCTTCGTTGGAGATTGTATTCTATTGTAACAAAATTGTAATTGAACTGTAACTTTTTTGTTTGTAAGTACTGTGTTCCTTGTACTACTGTTCTGATGTCCTCTTTGTGACGAGGTACCTTTGTAAATGAGCCTCTGGCTCAAAGGTTTCTAAACTGATGTTTAACTAAATAAATAAATAAATATTTAAAGGTAGAAAATCCTTTAAGAACTTGTTTCTATTGTCTAACTAAGGTGCAATAGTGTCTAGTCAACCCCCCTGGTTGTCTAATTGTATCTGGGAATGATTCTCTGACTGAGCCCCTGTCCAGACTGGTGGATTTCCACATTATTGATGTAGCTAAACAGATTCTGTCATACATTCAGGACACCGGGGAGATACATAATGTTTTAAATGTTTTAGAAATACAGAATGATAGCATATTTGTGACCTTGGATGTGGAATCTCTGTATTCAAATATTTCCCATAATGGGCGACTGGAATCTTTGAAATACTCTTTGGTTAACAGGGTAAACAAGAACCCTGCCCCTCCCCCCCACTAAAATTTTATTGAAACTTACAGAGTTTTTTCTGAAATGTAATATTTTTTCTACCTAGGCAGTTTATTCAAAAGAAGGGCACTGCCATGAAGGCAAGTCTAGGACCTAATTTTGCCAATATATACCTGGGCAAATGGGAAGAGGAGGTAGTATGATCCTCCCAAAATGATCCTTTTTAACAATATATAGATCTCTATAGGAGATTTAATGATGATATTTTGATTGTCTGGAAAGGAACTGAAGAGGAACTGTTCTTGTTTGTGAGGTATTTGGAGAATAGTAATAAAAACATCAGGTTTTCTGTGTCCTTCAGTAAAAATCAGATGTGTTTATTGGATTCAATTATATTCAAAGATGAAAAAGAGGGGGGTGAAGACAGACCTATACAGGAAACCCATGGATAGAAATACCCTGCTCCAAGCCCAGAGCTGCCATCCATACCACACAATTACATGGATATCAAAAGTCCAGTTCATAAGAATAAAAAGAAAGTGTACTGAACAAGATACTCATGAGCCAAGGGCAAAAGACCTGGAAGATAGGTTACAGGTCATAGGATATCCAGAACATATTGTTAACCAAGCAAGAATGGAAGTTGACAAAATACAGTGGTCAGAGGTGATGAGGCCAAAAAACAGAAATGGGGAGAAAGGGGACCTAAGGATTAATTTCATCTCCACATATAGTGCACAGTCTAAGGAATTGAGTGAAACTATCCAGAAACACTGGCACATGATCAGTCTAGTTCCAGGTTTAAAATACCTTAGGGATACCGCCCCCAGAATGGTGCACAAGAGAGGGAAAAGCCTTAGAGACATGTTAGTACATTCTGTACAACCAAAAAGAGAACCCCCAAAATTTGGTTCCCTAAGAAACCAGATGATTACTACAGATGTGGAAACTATAAATTCTGTACCCATGTGGCTAACACCAGGATTTTATCACATGTGCTACTGAAGGTGTAGTGTACATGGCAAGCTGTTCCTGTAACTGCTACTATACAGGGAAAACCAAAAGGCAGTTTAAACAATAGGGGAACATCTTAGAGCTATCAAAAATAGAGATTCCAGAAATGCTCTTGCTGTTCATATTAATTCAGCGGAAAACAGGAGGGAGCACACATTGACTTTTCTGGGCATTGAGAAACCCATAAAAAGCCAAAGAGGAGGTAATTATGATAATGTCCTTTTCAAGTGGGAACAGTACTGGATCTCCAATCTAGGGGAGTCAGAAAAACCTGGTCTGAATGAAAGAATTAAATTGGAACCATTCTTAGGAAATAGTGCTGAGACCAGAATCCCTCCCCCACTATCCTCAAACAAAACCTGATGGAACCCTATAGACCACGGTCAAGTGTTATAAAGCATGGTTTTCATTTGGCATTCCTGGTTCCTTTACCCACTCATATGGAGACAGTAATGTAAATGAGATTTTATCAACAGCAACAAGTTCAGTGATGGTAAATATTGACACTGTAAATAGGATTTTAGCACTAATATGTTGTTTTTCTATGTTTTCTTTCAGCTATTAATTTTCTCCCATTTTGAAACCAGGCACACAGTATTGGATTCTTGAGGGAAATCTTGTGGAAACCAAGGACACTACCAGTTGTTCCCAAAATGGGGTAACATTATTAAGAGAGTTAGCTGATGCACAAATTATATCAAGTCAGTATGCAAATTAACATAGAAACCCCTATAAAACAAAAGTTCCTATTGTTGGTTAAGACTGTATGTATGTATGGAAGCGGTGATATGATCATGATGCTTTATAATCAAGTGTTTTTATCTTTGAACTAAGCACCTTTCTTGCTTTAATGGCACTGTCACTTTAAATGGCATTTTATTTAAGGACATTGTTAAAATACCCTGTCATCCTATGATTACGTGCTCAGGGCGTGAAACACATTAGGAGACTTGGACTGTGTAGGAGTGAGGGGGGGAAGGGTTCACGCTGGAGTGGAGCTACTTTCTTTCATTTGTGAGTGTACTTTAATAAAATTAAGCACCTTATCCAGAAACGGACCTCTGAGCATCATTTTCCAGCATCCATTTAATGAGAAGCTCCAGTAAGTAGCTAGTGCTGGCATTAACTGTTCTTGACACTATTACTTGAAATCTTGGCCTCGCACAGCAGTCCAGGTGAAGCCCGAACTGCCTCTTTCCTCTTCACTGCACTAATATAGCCCATGTTGAATATGGCCCACAGGGGAACCACAGGAGATAGCGTTGCCCAAAATGAGCTAGTGCCAGGACTCCTGCGGGCCATATTCAGCCATAGCATGCAAATGGGCCCATTACACATATCATTTGCATGCCCATTATGGGCTTATTTGCATGCTGCCCATCAGTCCCTTACTGCCCATGTGTTCAATACAGTCAAAGCCACTTATCAAACAGTACACTATGCATAGCACATTCTTCTGTTATCAGCAGCTGTCTGGCATACCCAAAGACTAATTTCAGGCTGCATTACTCAGTGAGTCATTTGAGCCTCATGACCCTGATGCGTAATCTGCCTAAACCTGTAACCTACCCCACTCTGTCTTTTCCCTTCTCTTCTAGCACAACACTGCCCTGCATATAAATAACTAAAATAAGAAACCACATTACAGTAAATATATCTTCTTTTGGTTTCAACCCACCTCCTGCACACAATAGATGACAGGAACATTTAAGGCAACATCTGTCGCTCCCCTTGCCTGTTGTCAAATGTCCCTCTCTTTTTAATAATAAAATCAAGAAATAAAATAAAAGTAGTAAGTGGCAGCATTCAAGGTGAGTGTTTGGGGATAGGGAACAACATGCACTCTCTCTCCTGCTCATTCACAAAGTTTTTCCCTCTCTCCTCACCCTGAGTGGCAACCTTCAGAAGTGAGATCCACAAATGAAAGATCTTACAGAAGATTTTTTTTTGTTAAATACAAAAAAAAACTGCTCTGGCCTGTTGGCACATCAGTACTGCTACTGATCATGATGCTGCCCACCCTGGTTTAGGAATAAGCCTAGTTATCAGTGGCCAGAATGTGTTATCATAAGACTTCTTTCCCTGGTAATCTAGCAGATCCCCTTCCCTGATTGCCTTTGTTACAAAAAATGCCAAAATCCCTGGAAGTTTGGGACTTCCTACTCTGGCTGCACTTGTTATACATAATCCCACATCCCTAGTAGTCTACTGGACCCCCAACTGAGTTTCAAGTCACACCCACTGAGGCCCCCCCACCTCACATCCCCTTACCCCAGTCACCAGTTCTTGTCCAAATGATGGTAGTTGACACATCCCTGTGTTCACCTCCTTGGCTGGCCTCCATCTGACAGACACAGAGCTTGATCATAAGCACTGTAGAAACAGCTGTTAGTGGAGGGCTATGCCAGTCACCATCGTTTGGAGAAGAACTAGTGACCGAAGTGAGGAGGAGTGCAGAGTGGTGGCTCCTCAGTGAGTTGGCGGGTTGGGGTTGTCACTCAGTTGAGGGGTCACTATACTACCCAGGAACTAGATATTTTAAATCATAGGCAATAAGGGGAGGAGAGTGCTAGACTGCCAGGAACCAGTTATTATTTTAAAGCATGGGGGATTGGGGGGAAACGGATTCATGAGACTGTAGGGAAAGAGGTGGATTTGGACAATTTGGGCTATTGGTGGGTGGAGAACCACTAGACACAGAGAAAATATATGACATTTTACAACATAGGAGATCTGAGGGAGGGGGAACACTGCACACCAGGTATTTAAACTGCAGGACAACCACCCGGCATTCAAGAGTTGGTGGCACAAATCTAGCACCCTTGTAAGTCTGGGGTTTCAGCAGCAATAAACAGCACCACACTTGGGTTGTTCTGTACCTCTAAAACCTATGAATATAATGATGTGCCCTTAAGGGCTCCCTTATTTACATGGGTGCAATTGTATATTTTGTGGTCATCATGCTGCTGGAGCCTCTGAAAATGGCACTGCCCACAGTGCTGGTGCTATTCACTGTTAGTATGGCACTAACCTGGTTAGTACTACACTATCGTTTTTAATATGGGGGCCATTTTTCATTATTTTTGAAAGAAAGTGTTAATTTCAGGCAGTACTCTATCTCTTAAATGCAGCCAGCCTATCTTCATCTCTGTTATCTGCAAACCCCTGATAGTTTTGTTGGGCCTGCACTGCACCCTCTCAACTATCTCAATGTCCTTTTTATGATGAGGAGCCAAGATCTGTAAACAGTACTCTTGGGTTCTGAATAGAGCATGCTAAAATGGATGGATTACATTCCATCTCCTGCTGCCCCCTTCCCCATACATGCCACTATTCTGCTGGTCCTTTTAACAACCACATATTACTTGCATCATTTTAACCCTTTGCATGTTATGAATCTATGAATCCAAGGTAACTTTCTGTTTCCACTGCAACAAAGGGAGCCCACACTGCGTGTATGCCCCGCCTCATTTTTTTCTTCCACAACTGTAATTCCTTGCATTTTGCTACACCGAATCTGAAATATCAGGTACTCTACCAAGTACCCAACTTTTCTAGGTCCTCATAAAGTTTGTTCTGATCCTCAGTGTGGTTCTTCCACCTTGGCCCGGTTATTATCAGCAGAAAATGTAAGCAGCCTACTGGACACCACCTGGTTCCAGATAATCGATAAAACTTTTGAGCAGTAGTCACCCCAGCACAAATCCCTGAGGAATGCATCTCAGGCCCTCTCTCTACTGAGAGTAGTGCCCATCCACTACAACCCTCTGCTTTCTACCCCCCAAACCAGATAGCTATCCATCATGTGCATGCCGCATATATGCATTCCACTTCCTCCAGCTGCTGGAGATTTTTATTCAACATACAGTATGTTGCAACATCATGCATATGCTTGTTCTAAGTGTGACCCTGTACGTTTCAGTGTTTACCAATACTGCAGAAAATGTAATGACTTCTGATTTGTGCTGTCTTGATTTAGTGAATGTACAGTATAATTTATCTTCCTTAATTTACTGTGATCACTGTACAGCATTTTATGATATCCATCATAAACTTCACCATATAAAAGAAAATTGAAATTGAAAAACAGAATTAGAAAACAGCAGGACTGCAAACATGTTTCCAACCATTCTGAGAAAATGCGAACATGCCCCAGATGCAAAGCAGTTTCCCAAGGCTGCTGAGAATGGAGCATTCATGGCAAGCACCACCACAAAGAGGGCAGCACTAGGCCTACAATAGTCTTCCTCACATAAAAACTCTGTATGTCAATGTGACAGTGTTGAATAAGGCCCAGTCCATTTTGTTATGCAGAATGAGTTAAACACATGGATCCGTTATATCCTCTCCTCTTCTATCTCTTTTCTGAGTGCACAGTCAAATTTTCTTGTGAGACCTAGGAACTGATCACGCCAACAGTTTCTCAATTCTCCCCCTCTCGTGATCTCCATTTCACTTGCTGTTTCTTGTTTTTCTTTCTTTTCTTTTCCCTTGCGTATCTGCAGTTATAAAATATATGCGACTCTTTATGTGAAACTGGAATCTCTTGGTTTGAAAATGTATATAGTTATAGTGTCGAAATGATTGCATAAAGCTATTTGGAATTTATGGGGTTAACTTTGAGATGCAGTTTGACCGCCACAAACTCTTTTGCAGAGTTGTTAACAGGAGGTTAGTTCTAGGATGCAATATTCTCTTTTGTTGCACCTGCAAGGAAACTGACAAAGTTCTGATATATTTTGTGAGAAACAGGAAGCCTTTTAAAGAGATGATGTTGCTGAAGTTAATTGCCAGACAACGACTTAATATAAAAAGAGCAGAAATCTTTTGTTAGAGGGAGAGACTGAAATGTAGAATTAGAGATATCCTCAGATGAAGGACATAACATAAAAACATAGACATTGACAGCAGATAAGGATTGCTTGGTCCACCTAGTCTGTCCATTCCCTACGTATTGGATACACTACAGATTCTAGTTAACCAACAGCCTACTTCCTCCTACCCTTCACTCTAATTGCCTTATATCTGTCCCATGCATTCTTGAATTCTTCCACTATTTTTGACCCCATGACCTCCTCAGGAAGGTGGTTCCATGCATCCACCACTCTGTCTGTGAAAAAATACTTTCTGACATTGCCCCTGAGCTGTTCCCCCTCTATCTTCAAACTGTGCCCTCTTGTTCTTGAACATCTCTTTTTCTGAAAGATGCTTCTGTCTTGGACTTTGTTAATTCCCTTGAGGTACTTGAAAGTTTCTATCATGTACCCCCCTTTCCTCAAGTATATCCATGTTAAGCTCTTTCAGTCTCTCCTCATATGGCTTCTGTTGCAGACCCTGCATCATTTTAGTTGCCCTCCTCTGGACCGCCTCCATTCTGTCTATGTCCTTGCAGAGGTGGGGTCTCCAGAATTGCATGCAGTACTCCAAATGGGGCCTCACCAACTGTCTGTACAGAGGGAAAACAACTTCCTGTTTTCTACTGGTGATGCCTCTCCCTGTGCATCCCAGTCTCCCTCCAGCCCTCCTTACTGCCTTCTCACAGTGTTTGCCTACCTTAATGTCATCTGATATGACTATCCTGAGGTCTCTTTCCATTTTTGTTGTTGTTAGTGCTCCCCCCATTGTGTACTCTTCCCCTGGAGTTTTGTTTCCCAGGAGCATTACTTTGCCCTTATTGCATTGAATCTAAGCTGCCTTACTTTTGAACATTCCTCCAACCTTGCCAAGTCCATTCTCATCCTTTCCATACCCCCTTGTGTGTCAGCCCTGTTGCAGATTTTTGTATCGTCTGCAAAGAGGCATTCTTTCCTTCCAGACCCTCTGCCATGTCTCCTATAAAGACATTAAAGAGGACCGGTCCCAATACTGAACCCTGCAGTACCCCACTAGTAACCACCCTTTCTTCAGAGTGTACTCCATTTACTATTACCCTCTGCGTCCTGTTGGTCAGCCAATTTGTTATGCAACTTGTTTATTAATCTTTTGTGTGGGACTGTGTCAAATGCCTTGCTAAAGTCTAGGTAGGCCATATCTACAGCCCCTCCCTGATCTACTACTTTTGTCACCCAGTCAAAGACATCTATTAGATTCATCTGACATCACCTTCCTGCTGTGAATCCATGCTGCTTCTGGTATTGTGCCCCGCTGGCCTCTATGTACACAACAATTCTTTCTTTCTTTCAGAAAACAATTTCCATAATTTTTCCTACCCTTGAAGTCAAAATAACAGGTCTGTAGTTTCCTGCCTCTGCCTTGCTCCCACTTTTGTGAAGATGAATCACATCTGCCCTCCTCCAATCCACAAGTATCACACCATCCTCCAATGATTTGTTAAAAAGGGTAGCCAGTGACATCACTAGGTCTCTCATTAGTTCTTTTAGAATTCTGGGGTGAACTTTGTTTTCTCTGTTTGTATTGCCTTTGTAATAGTTATACTGAACAATTTTATATTTTATTTTACTGTTACTAATAATAATAACACGCTACTTGAAAATTTTATAACTACTCCTTGTTTTCCTATGCTTCCTGACTTCTGCCTCAATGACAGATGGTGTCAGACTAAGTGGGATTTATGCTGTTAATACTCTTAACCAGGAGTTTTGTGCATGGTTATTAGACCTGGTACCAAGAAAACATAGAAGAAAGGCATGGATCCTGCAACAGCAAGCCAAAGAGTGATTACCAAAAGAATGGCAGCCAAACTAGAGGCAGGCACAAGAATCCAAACAGAGAATGTACAGCAGGAACCAGTGATGGAAGATGAAAAACAGGCAGGGACAGAACCTGAAAGCCTCTCTGTCTTCTTCAAATTGTGGGCTATACAACAAAGACAGACAGAGAAGCAGGGAAAAGAAGAGGAGCAGCAGAGAAAAGAGGAGATGCAGTGACAGGAGCAACAGGATGAGAAGAGATGTAACAATGGCTAGGTGCCTTGCAAGCTATCAAAGCTGGAGGATCTGCTACAGGTTCAGCAAAGCAACAAAACATAACTTAAAATACATTAACTACATTAAACTTGGGGGTGGATCTTGCCAGATAAGATGGTGGCAGCGTAAACTGACTCAAGGGCTCCTCTGTGGATTTAAACAACCTCCATCCATTAATCCACTTAGGTACGCCTGGTGAAACTACAGTGGAGAACGTTGGAGGTCTACACCTTTCATTTGAGACATTCTTTGAAAAAATCCTCCAACAAAAACAGTTACATTGAGTGCCGTATCAGCAGCTTTCACCACACTCTGGGCCCATTGACAGTTGTCAGACCGATTAGGGAAATTTACAAGGGGAAAGACAGCTGCTCAGTTCAAAGCATCATTGACTGTTATTACCAGGACTCACCAGTTAGGCCCCAGGATAGCCCATTATTTGGCACCCCGGCAAGGTATGTTAAATCTGGCAACCAAACTGGCTAAAAAAAATGAGATGTTAAATAATGTGCTCATGGACACAGTGGAGCTGAAATCAACAACTACTCAGACAAATATGGATTTAAGAACACTTGCTAACAGAGTGGCAGGGATCAAACTGGTGGTTCGAGTGCATGATAACTTAATACAAGCTCACCAAGGACAGCTGCGGGACCAGCAAAGGCAAATAGACTACCTTCTCTCTAAAGTCAATGACATGGAATAGGTCCCATCGAAAAAATATCCAGATTGTGGACCTCCCCGAAGGTGTGGAGAGATAGGACATGGCCACATTTCTCAAAAATGCTCTGCCTCATATGCTTGCACTCCTGGCCAGATACCTAATAAAAATAGAAAGAGCACACCAGTATCTCACCCCAAAACCTAAACAAGGGAAGAGACTGGGACCGATTCTATGCAGACTGTTAAAGTTCCCCATGAAGAAATCCATTCTCAGGGCTGCCAGGGAGAGAGAGAGGCTTCAATGGGAAGGTGCTCAAGTAGTGATCTTTCAAGATTACTCTCCTAAGTTATCAAAGATAAGGAGAGCCTATACTCAGGTCAAACAAAAACTATATAACTTGGGCATCCCCACTTCAGTACGATACCCTGCCATGCTCAGTATCCAGTACCGAGGTGACTTTCTGACATTAAACAACCCCTTGGAGGCCAAACACTTTCTGTGGAATTTACAATCGAACCAGACTGCAGCCATACAGCAAACTGTCAAGTTGCGAAGCTTCCACATAGTACCAATGGAGACAGCTCCCTACAAGGGGGAAGGCTGTATCTCTCTCGCAGAAGTAGGACCACCAGCAGAAGACCATTGACAACCAGGAATTAGGGTCAGACTAAGAAAGAAAAATATGAACCCTACCCCACAAAAACAGCCCTCCCATTGAGCCAGCTCTAAGAGTTTTCAACTCATGCAGAGAAAATCAGGGACTAGCAGCAACTCCTCCATCGACTCACCCATGAAGCTATCCAACAGGTACACTCTCCTGAGAGAACTTAACCCAGCACTGCTCGACCAGTCACATGGTATGAATACATCACTAAACTCACCAGACAAAGGAGAGATAAGAGTCACAGATTGGACGTCCCTGTGCCAGGAGTTTGTACATTGCCTGGAAGACCAGGCCAAGGCTGCGACAGCTGCACTTCAGCAGCACCAAGGCACATTGAGCAGGTCTGAGGAGGTGAAGACAAACCTGAGGAAGAATCGTGGATGTACTTTTATATGGGGCCTTTCCTCAACTAACTTGAATTTCAGGTAACTTTCTTCCAGTGTCAGTTTATGGGTTTGGGGGTGAGTGCTTGGGATGGATCCTAGCAGCAGCACAATGCCACAAGATTACATATGCAGGCAATAGCTGGACAAACTGGAAGGCTTCTGGGGTTGTTCCCTCAGGTTGCAAGGGGTTATTTGTGTACGATCATATCAAAGGATCATGCCCCAAAGTGCTGCTACTGTTGAATTGTAGCCACATACAGGGTAAGCCAGGTCTAACTGAGGGTTGCGCTCTTGCTGCAATATGAGGCCAAGCTCTAATGGATAGCACCAGATGTTTTCTGACTGGGAGCCCACTTCTGCTGATTGTAAGTATGAGGTTTGCAATGTACACAGTTTCAGTTTAAGCTCTTAGTTGAGACAATTGTTTTAAAGTGTGGCACCTGGATAAGGGGAAGGGATGGACATAAGAAAAATAGTTACCCCTCTACTGCACCGTGTGGTTCCACCCAACACTACCTCACTCCCAGTTATTGATAACTCCTATTAGTCATAAATTCCAGGAATGGACATGTGAGGTGGGGGGTGATATAGGGTTCCCCCAGTCATGGCCCACCCACTTTTGAGGAGGTGTTAATAGAGGCCTCCATCCCCACCCATTGGCAGCACTAGTAGGGGGGGCTGTTACAATTGATGTCATGACTCTAAGCATCACCCAGCCCTCCCAGGCACTCAACTTAAGCAGATGGAATGGGGTAAACACCCAGCCCCAGCCCCAGGGGTAGACACACAGAGGGAGTGGGGGAGAACAGCGAGTCATAAGGGTCTCAGTAGGAGCCAAGCTGCTGATGCTTCACATCCCTTTGAACTGTGTGTAAGGGACAATAAGAGACTAGGGGACTAAACATACATCCCCAAGGGATAGCAGGAGCTCAGAAAGGTTTACAACTACTTTGCAAGGATCACAGCCTAACAGCATCTGACAAAGGTATAAACCTATCCCCCAGTGAGGAGAACTACTGATGATTCTAGCTGAACTCACACTAGGGGAAGCTCATTGCATCATAATTCAGGACTCTCTCTTTCTTTAATGAATTGGAAGGCTATGCCTGGGGTTCCATAGCAAGCAGCCAGCCACTCCCCCTTCCTGTGCTACATAAGCAGTTCCTCTGATCCTCTCCCTCTCTCTCTCTCTCTCTCTCTCTCTCCCTCAAGCATTTTTTTATTTGCAGCCGGAGGCTTTGTTGGTCTCTCCTTTGCAGCCTGCTGGGGCCTGCCCACCTCCACTTTGCTGTGTTTTGCTCTGCTTGTTTCTGCTGGACTTCTGTTGTCTGTTCTCCTGCATTTGGTTTGCATTGTTTGCGTCTGGCTGTGTGCTCTTTGTGTTGCTTGTTCCTTGTTCCTCTGTGTTTGTGTGTCTTTTGTTTGATTTCTTTTGGAGGGCTTCTGTTTTTAAGCACCTTGTATTTTGCTAATCCAAAATATAAGCTCATGCTACTTGCTCCCATTTACTCACAATGCAACTGCAATCATTATCTGTGTGTTTCAGCTCAAGCTGCTTCACTGCTGCTTCTCTCCATGCTATGCACCTTAATTGTTTACACCTGGTTAAGGCTCAGTCTGAATCCTAAACCATGTGGCTCAATCCTGCTTCCTGAACTTATACCATGTATCTCATTGTTGCTGTCTTCACTGCACTGCCTAGCCACTTTGTTGCTTCCAGAGCATTGCCTCCTTACAATCAATGTTCATTCAAGTTGCTACCCCAGTAACTCAAAATTACTCAATACTGATGTGGATCTATTACGTTTGCACACTGCTATTATACTCTGGAGGTCACCTCAGCTACCGCTGATGCTGTAAACTAGTTTTAATATCTGCATGTGGGTCACAGCGCCTTCCCATTGCTTCTAGTTTTTCCTATGGCTGGGAACTGGAGGTGTTGTTGAGGAGCCATGGCCCAGTGTGGCATACTAACCCATGTTCAAATCCTGCTTTCAGTACTAAAATCCTCTGAGTATTTTGTCATCTTTCATTGGCTTCCTTGATGGCCTGGCTGGCTTGCCCCACTATTCATATTTGCTGCTCCTTTGACCTCCATGCAGGTCCGACCATTTGCTTACTCTGCTTACTGACCTACATGCAGATCCACCCATTGCTTACACAATTCATTTGCTCAACAATCGCTACTACATGTTTGACCTATGTGAGGGTACCAGCTCTCAACATTTCATTCAGCTACTCCTCAATTGTTTTCTGAGGCATGCCAGCCATAACCATTCTATGGTGCAGGGTCTCTCTGCAGTCAGTGGTCTCATTCTGCACCTATCAGTCTGCATAAGCATGTCTAACTTTGGGTGGGGTCCTTCGCACCTGGCCCATAGCTGGGAATGTCCTCACTCTGGGCTTGGCTTTAGCCATTCGAGACTCAACAGCAACTCCTGGTGCAGAATTTAAGACTAGCCATAAAGGGTGGTTACGGCAATCTCCTTTGGCTCTAGCATTCTGATAGCAAGGCACCTTCACTGTATTCTCCCTATGACTGCCTCTGGTCCACCTGGTTTGTTTTTAGGGTGGGTAGGGCAGGTGAGTGCCTCAGCAGTCATTGCTCTTCTCCTCTTGCCTTGGTTGCCCCAGATGTTGCAGAGCACTCTCACAACCTTCCATGGTGTTCCCATTAGAGTGATTGAGTGAAAGTTTTCCTCCAAATTGGAATATTTTCCACCCCCCTTTAATTGGGTTTCCAAATTGCAGCAGCAGAGCCATCACTAAACAAAACATCCCAAGCCTGGAGGAAAGGCAATCTAGGCACTGGATCTCCAGAGATTTCCTCCTCAAAGGGTTATTTTTATTTCCTCCATGCCTCAGATCTTAAATGTTAGCCAGCCATAGTTAGTGTTCCCTAGTTCCTTTAGTTAGGTTCCACTGATGGATGGAGGTGTATGGTGTCCCTACTTGCCATGCCCTCTCTCCTTAGGAGGTCCTCTCAGTCCCCAGTGCAACCCATTGTAATCATGCCATTGCTAACCTGCGTATCTCATTATGTTATCAAGCTGCCCAGTGCCTAATCTACTACTATGCCTCACAGCTACTGATTGCTAATGTGCTTTCATACTACTACTTTTCTTTTCTGGAATGCTTCCCAAGATACCTTTAGCCAAGAAAATTGTTCCACAGCACCTCTAGGGGTGGAACCCTCTTTAAGGGTTCCTTGCCCTTAGTACCCCTACAGGGTGGTAATTCCTCTGGAATAGAGAGTGTGAACAGCCAAAACCAAGTAGCACAGTTGCACAAGCATTACATCATACTGGTTGCATAGACTATTGCATTAGTTAGGCATAATGTGTTACCCAACATAGGTACTAGTTTGGTGGTGATTATGATTGTTATGTTAAATGTTCCACAAAGCAACACAGCTTGATTTGTTGATAATTTAAAATGCTGTATTACAAGGTCAATCAAAAATGTTTATTGTATAACAAGTTATGTTGTCACAATATATTACATTTCATATTGCACATTCACCCTGTGTAATCATCATAAATACAAACATAAAATAGTTTCACCTAACAATATTTCTTATTGCACTATGTCTGTAATAACCCAATAGCTTCTTTCGGTAATTGCAATCACTCTCCATTTTAGTTACATAAACTTAATTACAGTGCATTTCAAATAATTTCCCCTTTGCCTCCTCTTATACAGCATCATTCTTTTTTTCCTTCATGTGTATACTTTGTCAATAATCTTAAAAAATGTTATTACTGATTCCAATGTTTTTGTTGACACTGAGTTCATCAGTTTTTCAGATAATATTTGAGGGTTTCCATTCATTTGCTCCAGAATCATGCATAGTATTTTGCCTCTTGCCTTCTGGCATAGGGGGCATATGATCAGCAGACACACTAAGTCATCTGCCTCCATATTACACTTACATTTTCCATTGGAATCTGATTTATTTATTATATTATTTAATCTCTTGCCTTTGTAATATTCAAATCTGTATCTAATAAATAAGTTCCTTCTGACTGGGATTTTAATTTTGTTTAGATACCTTTCTCTTTTGAATACGTGTTTGTTACATACTAACCACTTACTTATTTTGTATTCTGCACATCTTTCTAAATCCTTTTGTTTAAACAGATGTCTGATTTGTGCTTTATTTCTCTTTTTATTTCTTTCTGCGGTCTTTTATATATGTCCACTAAATATGTTATGAGTCCATATGGTTTAATCCATTTTTCAAAAAATGTCCATAACTGGAAATTTGAATTTTTTAGCATAATAATTTATAGACTCATCTAGACATTGTTTTGGTAATCGATCATCAGTCATCATATAAACATTAAAAAAGTGTATAATAATTCTCTCTTGTACCAGACTTTCTACCAATGTTTAGCCTAACTCAACCCTTACCAAAGCTGAAGGAGATCCATTTGGTAGACCCATTATTTTTCTATAAAAAGCGTTTATCATCCTTTCTATTTTACCACCAATTTTCATTATCCAAATTTCAGCCCCATATAGAATGTATGCTCTTATCTTGGCATTTATTACCTGTATAGCTCCTTTAACTGAGCTACCTCCATATCTGTAGGAAAAAAAAAACAGTTATCGATGGTAAAAACATTTTTTAACTTTTGTTCCTATTTCTTTAATATGGTTATTCCATGTAAGATTCTCATTTATATTTATATCCAAGTATTTGAAATTTTACTTGCTCTCATATGTTATTATTAAATTGTATTGTATTTTTTCCTATTCTTGTTTCTGAATACCATAGTTTTGGTCTTATCTGCACTAATACTTAACCTTGCTTTGTTGCATTCAATTTGAAATGCTTGAAACAACCTTTTTACTCCCAGATTGCTTGCAGCTAGTAAAACAATGTTATCTGCAAATTCCAAATATGGACAGCTTTGTTTTCCTATCTTAGGCATATGATATTTGGTACTATACAATTTTCTCAAAATACTGTTTAAAAACAGATTAAATAAGATAGGTGACAATACAACCCCCCCACTTTACTCCTTTATTTCCTTTACATTCTTCTGTGCATTCTTCTCTGTTATGATATCGTATTTTAATCTGATTATCCCTATATAATGTTTTTATTATGTTAAGTATTGTTGTCTTTATGCCTATTTCCTCAAGACAGATCCACATTAATTCTCTATTGATAATATCGAATGCCATTCTAAACTCTATATAGAGACAGAATAATTTCTGTTTTTTTTTAATTACTGTGTATTTGTATGCTAAATGACTTAATATGAAACATTGATCTATTGTTGAATGCTTTTCAATTAACCATGCTTGTGCTTCTTCGATCAGTTTATTTTCTTTGATCCATTCTAATAGTCTCTTATTTAAAATTCTTGTCAAAATTTTCTGTGTATTATCCAACAGGCTAACAGGTTTGTAACAGACCAGGTCTTTCCTTTCACCTTGTTTATAAATATGAACTATAATTGATTTTGACCAAAGAGTTTGGAATTCTACTGTTTTTTCCAACATAATTAAATAATTTTTCAGAATTGGGACCCATAGATCTACCCGATTTATAATAATGTCAATTGGAACACCATCTGGTCCTGGTGCCTTATGTCTCTTGAATCATTTAACTGCATCATGTACAGTATTTCCTCTTCGTTTATTTTTATTTTTAACGGAAGCCACTCTTTTATTAAATCATCTTGTGTTGTTATGTTTTCTTTCTCACAAAAGATGGCCTTAAAGTATTGTATCTATTCATAGGGTTCTGTATACTGTATGTCTCTGTGTCTCCTCTTTTTTCTCCAACACCTTTTGCCACTGTTTTCCAAAATTGTCTAGTATCTTTTTCATTCACCACATTCTCTGTTTCCATAACTCTTGTCTATATTGCCGCTTGTTTTTCCTAACTATGTGGTTATATTCCCACCTAATTTTATTTAATTCCTTCCTATTTTCCTTTGTTGGGGCTTTTTTTTAGTTTTCCTTGTCTGTCTGTTTAATTTTCTTTTAGACACTGCACACTCTTTTTTTTAAACCATACTGCCCCATGTTTCTTGGTATATATATTAACCACTTTCTGCACCAAATTCTGTAAACTGCTAATTATCCTTTCATAATTTGGTATACAGTCTTTTTCCTCTACATCCATATATTCATTTCATGTATTATACCTCTCATTTCCATTATTGATTTAAAATTGTATTGATTACTCTAGTTGCAACACACTCCCTTTTTGTCTGAATAATTTTTAAGGACTTGTTCATTTGGTTCTCTTCTAGTTTCTCTTTTGGTTGTCCTATATTTATATAAGATTCCAATGGGAAATGGTCACTTTCCCCTCCGTCTTCTATTTTCAAATAAATAAAGTCTTCAATCACATTTATATTTATCCATACCATGTCAATTATTGATGCCCATCTGGAGTTCATGAATGTATAACTTCCCCTTCTGGTCAGACATAGATCTTGCCACCATAACATTTCTTTCTCTAAATACTTTAGAGATGTGTAATCCCTTTTCTTTGAATTTTTTGTCCTTGGAAGTTCTGGTACTTCTCAATCTCTTATTATTACAAGCTAGAATGAATTCCCTGATATCACTTGTTGGGTTTGTCAGGTTACCTAATCTTGCATTTAAATCCCCTAATGCAATTATTTTTACCAATGGGTTATTCTCAGTTTCTTTGTCTGTAATATTGCCCATTTGTTTAATTATTTTATCTCTGTTATTCTTCGGTTCTGCAGGAGGTATATAAATATTCAGTAGAATTATTGCAGACTCCTTAAGGATAATTTTTAGCCCTTGGATGTTCTCGGAGCCTAACTCTATTTCTGAAATTGGTTTCTTAAGGTTTAGTTTGGTCCAAATTATCAAGCCTCCACTTTTCCTTCCCTATTTTTTATTCTTCACTGCATACTTATTGAATGCTTTATAGCCATTCAAGCATATCTCATTGCCTGCCCACATTTCCTGTAGGCAGATTTTATCAAATCTATTAAGATATTATACTACCTCCCTGTCCCCTAATTTATTCCTAATGCAGATATGTTCCAGGACAAAACCTTCAATGACTGTCTTCTCAGTTCTATTATTTCTCCATCCACTCTTTTTCCTTTATGTCAAGCCTTACTTGAGGTTTCCAAAAACAGCATATTTATTGACATTTTCCAACATTCTTATCCACTTTGGTTTTGTATTTGCAATCTCCTTTCCCTCTATCACGTCTCCATTTTCACACAAATATATCCCTTAACTATCCAATTCACTCATTCTTCTTGTTAATGGATCATAAACAAACTCTTTGTCCAGCCAAAATGTTATTTGTCCACTCTCTTCCCATCTAGTTGCTTTCATAATATTCTTTCTCAACCCTGGTATTCTCAACAATGGTTCCAACAAATCTCCTCTTTTGTTTTTTAGAGTAATGTTGGGTTCATTTATAAGCTGTTCCAATCCAAAAATGGACATGGAATATTTATTTTCCAGTCATTTCCATTTCTTCTTTGTTCTCCTCTCTTTATCCTTTTGGAAATACTCTGAAAAGAGTTGCCCAGTGTCCTGATATTTCCACATTTGATTCCAACATTATGTAATTTTAATCTGCTATGCAGTATAGTTTGAAGGATAAAGAATTGGTCATCACTAGCATAACTCAATTGTTATCTTTCATAGATCTAGTTATGCTGAGGTTGAATGCCAATACCTGATCATTCCCTAAAATAAGTAATATCAGGTTCTTGACTTTCTTTTCCAGTGATTTCTCATTTTCATCTGGCAACGTAATACAAAGTCTGAGTAATTTGTTTTATCCATGAATTTTCTGAACTCAGTATTTGGACCTAAATTATCTTCATCCTCACCTTCCTTTTCTATAATTTTCTTACTCTTTCTTCCCATCTGCTTTTTTTCCCTTTCTTCTGCCCTATTAATGCTACATAGCTCCATCCTTTCCTTGTTATCCAAATCCAATTTATCAATAACCATTTCTTCTTTCTCCTCTATATTACCCACTTTGTCTTTTTCCTCATTTTTCTGCTTTTTATTATTTTTTTTTAATTTATTTGTCTCTCTTCTATCCTTTTTCTCTTTCACTTCTTTTAAACTTTGTCTTGTCAGTTGTTGTCCTTTTTTCTGCTTTATTATCTCTGGTCCATCATATCCTTCACTTTCTTCCTCCTGGGCTAGCTCATTGAGCCTATTTCTTGTATCTGTCTTTAGCTTATTTTCCTGTTGGGGTCTTTTTACTTTTTTTACTTTGCCTTTGCCTCAATATTTTTTTCCTCCCCATTCCTCCATAAATCCCTATGCCTTTGTTTCAATTCTTCACATATACTATTGTCTATTATCCCTGGTGATGGTAGCATTATCAGTTCCATGGAGAGATCCTGACTTTCCATTTCTTATTCTATAGTCTGTTCTTTTCTTTCTCTATCCTTTTTTCCCCATATGCATTTGCAGATCTTGTATTGCCTTCCTGTTCTCTACTAAAATTTCTTACAAGGTTGTATACCATCAAGGGCCAATCTAGTAGGCACTGGCTACAGAGGCCTCAGGTACATGAGAAAAGAGTATGTTTCAGGGAGATGATTTAGAAGCATACAGACAATCAAACAGAACACAAGTTGGACATGGGGTGGTTAAGGGAGTGGTGCAAGCAAGGGTGGTCTGCACAGGAAGGTCATCTGCTCCTCTCAGGCTGCCTCAGCCATCAGCTGGTTCCATGCCTACCTATCTGGCAGGAAACAAGCAGTAAAAATCGGCCCACACATATCCCCACTCTCCCAGTCACCTTGGGTGTCCCCCAGGGTTCTGTCCTGGGTCCCCTTCTCTTTTCCATATTTCTAAATGACCTCCCACTGGTCTGCCCAAACTCAGCCATACAAATGTGCATGGATGATACCATTCTGTACTCCTCCAGCCTTTCCAGCAAGGCTGTAAACTCTGCCCTACAGCAGGACTTTGATGCCTTCCAATCCCGGCTTAGCTCTAACCAACTCCTCCTAAACACTAAGAAAACTGTCTCCTCAACTTTCGGCATGCAACCGAGACTCTCCCGACTAGCTGCTCCCCCCACTTTCCATACACTAGATGGCACCACTCTGGAATCATGCACCTCGTTCAGGTACCTGGGTGTATGGCTTGATTGCCACTTAGATTTCTCCGTACACATCGACTCCCTTCAGAAAAAACTATATCCAACACTAGGAGCACTCTACAGTAACAAAGGGTGCCTACCCACCTCAGTTAGTTGGGAGCTAGTACTCAAAATGATTCACCCTATCTTCGACTATGGAGATGTGATCTACAGTGCAGCCTCCCCAACCACCCTGGCAAACCTGGACCCCCTTTTTCATTCTTTCTGCAGGCTCATCCTAGAATGCCCCCCCACCACCCACCACCCACCACTGTGATCTGTATAACACCCTAGATCTCCCCTCGCTGCAATCCAGGTACCAGCTTCATTGTGCAAATCTCGGAGTGAAGTACTGGTCCAACTCCCTCCCCACCTATCTCAGCTCCATCCTGTCAGCTCAACCCTCCCAGGCATACTCCCTGAGAGGCTCAGACTCAAGACTTTTGCATATCCCCTTCATGCACACCACAAAGGGCCATTCTGCTTTCAAATATAGACTGCCCAAACTCTGGAATGACCTCCCTGCTGAAATTAGGCTGTCCCCCACCCCAAAGTCCTTGAAAACTCTCCTTCAACCCACTTCTCAGACTCATGTAACTGTAACCTGCAGCCCAGTTCTGCTAGCAAGAGGCTTCGTATCGTGCCATAAACTGTAATAGTGACTCTAACTGCTGCCTCCACCTATGTGTCTATGTCTGCTCATGCTTTAGTAACTCAGACACTCTTAACTAAAATGTATTTAAGTACCTAATGCATAGCCCAGCCTGTAACATTTTCTGGACCAGATGTTTCACCCTTTATTGTACTCTCATTCTGTACCTATTGTATTGCACCATTGCCTATGTTTCAATTGTGTGTATGCATGTAACTCCCAGGTCGCATCTGGAAATGAGTGGATCCTGCTCAGTATGCTTATCTGGTAAATCTCTTAAATAAATAAATAAATGTACATTACCAAAATTTGTGAAACAGTCCAAATGTTCCCATGGCAGCAGTTGTACAGATCATGGCCACCACATGGAATGTGAGAGGCCTAACTTTTCCAATACAAAGGAAGAAAATCTTATCTTGACTGAGACAGCTTGGGTCACAGGTGGCGTTCCTGCAAGAAACTAAAATATCTGGAATGGAGGCCCAGAAATTGGTCAGGGAGTGAGTAGGGTGGGAAGCCCATAGCACTGTGGGGATAGCAAACAGGTGAGTCTCTATCCTGTATCATATAAAAACTGGGGTGGAAGCCAATTTTACAAAAAGCAGACAAAGAAGGCAGATGGATAATAGCCAAAATGGCTACCCCTACCAGTCCCGTACTACTTGCTACAGTAATGTGTATGCATCTAACAAAGACAAATCAACACTGTATGAATCTATGTTCCAAGTGCTTATGTACCTGTCTGACAATCCTGAAATTATCATGCGGGGACTGTAGCTTAGTTCTGGACCATCTCCTAGACAGATCTAACTCAAAACCAGAACCACATACACATACACATTCCCAAAAAACACCAAAAGAACTAATGAGTCTGCACTAGCTGGTAGATGCCTTGATACTAGCCCAGCCAGACACAAAAGACTACACCTACTTCTCTGCTACTAACTGTATGGCTAGCAGGCTGGATTATTGGCTCACGTCCCCAAAAATCACTAATAATATCTTGGATGTTACCATAGTCCCATTATACTTGTCAGACCATGTCCCAGTTATCATGTGTTTCTCGATCCAACCCCAAGCAACTAGGTCATTAGTGTAGCACCTTGACACCCTGCTTCTTCAAGAAACAGAGTTCAAACAATGGGTGGGGATAGAAGTTAAAACTACTTCCAGGGCAATCCACTGAGATCACCCACCCCCACAGACATGATCTGGGAAGCCTTCAATGCCACCCGACAGTGAAAATTATTGGTTATGCCACCTATCACAGACAGCAAAGAGATAAAGAGTCTAGGAGTCTGGAGGCCCTGCTTAAAATTAAGGAACAAGAATACAAAAGTAACCCAAGTCGGCTGTAGGACTCTAGGCTCATATATGAACTGACCTCCCTGGGAATGCAGCTCAACTGGTATGCCACCAGAAAAGCAGAGTTACAACTCCATAGAACACAGCATCGGTACTGGGTGGAGGGGGAAAAGGTTTGGAAGCTACTGGCCTTTAGATTAAAAAAGAGACAAGCAAAAAGGCATATCCCTCACCTGAAAAGCCCACAAGGAGTGCCTTGCACCTCCCTCCAGGGAATAAACAACATTATGGCCAACGTCTATAAAAAAAAAACTGTACACCTTGCAAGGGAACAGAGATGGGGCTGAATTCTCCAATTTTATGGCCAAGCTACACCTGACAAGGTTCTCCCCCCCTCCAGAAGGGGGACCTGGAAGCCCCCTTACAGCATGGGAAGTAACCCTGGTGATACAGAAGATGGCCTCACACAAAGCATTGGGAAGTGATGGCTTCCTGATTGACCTCTGCCAGTAGGTCACAGATCTAGTAGCAGACACTCTGGTGCCATTCTCCAAAAAGCCTTCAAATCCAAAAAACTCCCGAGTACTCTTTTACAAGGCTATAATCACGGTATTGTCCAAAGACTATGAGGATCTGTCCCTTCCCTCTAGCTACAGGCCCATAACCTTAATAAATGCAGACAACAAAATAGTGGCTAAAATTCTGGCAACCAGATTGGAACATTTGTTGCTTACAATAATTCACCCCTCTCAGGTGGGGGTTGTGTGCAGCAGGATTCATTAGGTTTCAGTAGGTTTGTAGGAGCAAAAACAAGGCTGAGGCCCACAAATAGCTCCTGTTAGGACAAGGAGTAAAACTCTAAGTTCCTGTTTGCGGCTATGTAGTTGTCCAAATTCCTTTTGAATATTTTTTTTTTTCTTGTGCTAGGTATTATTGAGAAAGACAGCTTGTTCAAGAGGTTTGCCACTCTTATAGTTTAAAAATATTTTCTACTGTTTGTTCTGAATCTGTTTTAATTTCTAATGGATGACCTCTAGTATCAATCAGATCATTTTTATATTCTGTATTTAACTCTATCATAAGATTTGGATAATTCAAAATATCAAAATGAAGCAGCATGTCACCACTATGCCTTCTAGTTTCCAGACTGTGTAGTCCTACTTTATTTAGTCTATCACAGTATGTTAGATTTTTTAATGAAGTGATTGACTTAGTATATCTACTTTGTACTCTTTGGGGCTCCATAATTGACTACCATAATCTAAAATCAATCTAACATAAGATACATATAATGGTAGTAACACTTCTGCATTCTTTTTATTGCAGTAATAGTTCTATTCGCCTTTGTAATGGCTGTGCTACACTGTTCTTTGAACAGTAGCTTGTTGTTGATTTTTATTTACAGATCCTTTTAGCTCAGACCATCTTAGGTCCCTTACCTCTTTATTTCAAGTGGGTGTGAACCTCCCCTCCTCTGCTGTAGCCATCATCCTTGATTTTGAGAAAGCATTCACATCTGTCAAATGGGAATACTGCTAGCAGTACTACAACAATATAATTTTGAGGAAAGCTTCTGCAACTGGGTTCACACACTATACTCTGGTCCAGTGGCTAAACTACTAGCCAATAACACCCTCTCTAAGTCCTTTAGATTATACAGAGGTACCCAACAAGACTGCCCACTATCTCCTCTGCTCGTTGTCATAGACACCCTAAAAACCTTTGTTTAAATCTCAGGCCTAAAGATTACTATGGTAAATCTGAAATATTGCCTCTCAACAAAAAAGACTTCCCCAGATATAGCCAAGGGTACAGGGCTAGCATGGGCCCCAACTGCTATTAAGTACTTAGGGATTACCCTCACCTCAGACATACAAAACCTGGTAGCTAAAACTTTCCAGCCTCTTCTGCTCAAACTCAAGGGATAGATTGAAAGATTGAAGCTGCTCAACCTGACCTTGGTAGGCAAAATCAATGTCATCAAAATGATGATGGAGCCCAGGATATACTACTTGTTGTCCCATGTCCCATTGGAGATCCCACAACTGTGGTTTCAAAAAATTAACACCCTGATCAGTAGTTTTCTGTGCCCCCCCCCCACCAGTACAGCAGGGCTAAATTGAGAGGACATTGGGCTAGGGGAGGATGGAACCTCCCCCAACTTTCTACATTATGCATGGGCTTTCCAGATTGCCAAAATGTGCAGATTACTTCAGGGTACTGCTGACAGGCCTCCCGCATAGACAGAAGTGGAGACAGCTATCCTACATGACACACCCATAACAGCATACCTGGGCCATAAGCTGCCCCCACAATACAAAAATTGGCTTACTATGAAAGCCCATGCTGCATGGTATAATACAGGGAAAAAGGCCCAAAGATGTCACAGACTGGGGGGGCCTCTCCCCTCTGTGGAACAATCCACACCTTTGTGTGGACAAATTCCAT
Source organism: Neoceratodus forsteri (assembly GCA_016271365.2). Taxonomy (NCBI): domain Eukaryota; kingdom Metazoa; phylum Chordata; order Ceratodontiformes; family Ceratodontidae; genus Neoceratodus; species Neoceratodus forsteri. The sequence continues at coordinate 801,176,777 of CM057459.1, read as the reverse complement.
ATCCAATGGAAAGATTGGGAGGCAAAGAGGATTACAAAGATTATGGACCTATTAATCCCTGATGGGGTCACCATGCAATCCTTTGAAGGGCACCAGAGGCAATACAGCCTAGTCACAAAGGACTTCTGGAGATACTTCCAGCTGTGAAATCTCCACTCATCATAGTCCAAGGATAGAAGCATTTGTCTGACATGCAAGGCACACCTCCTAATCAAACACCTCATAATGCCTTTACAGTCCTGGACCAAGTCTAATAAGGGTAGAGCAGGCCAGGTGCAAAAACTGCTGAGAGACTCAGTGGAGGATCCCTCTTCCCAGGCCAAGCTGCACTGGCGAAGCATCCTTCAGGTACAAATTAAGGATGAGGGTTGGCACCAGTGCTGGACGCTGGCACATAGGGCATGCAAACACCAATGGGCCCTCCTGATATAGAACAAAATACTCCATATGTGGTACAGAACCCCAGAGAAGCTGAAAGCCATGGACATCATACCACAGGATCACTGCTGGACATGTAACTCCTCAGGAGCAGACTAAACTACATATTCTATGGGACTTCCCCCTGGTAAAACCCTTTAGGGCTAGAGTAATGACTGCCTGCTTTCAAATCCTCCAGACCTCAATACCATACTCAGCAGTGTTCTGCGGTTACTTAGTCTGATACATGGGAAAGCCAGCCTGTTAGGACACAAATGTAAATGATTACTCCAGGCAACAGTGGAATCCAAGAGGTTCTTGCTCAGCAAATGACACACCAACATCATCCCCTACTACACTGAATGGCTACAGGCCTTAGAATCCCTGGCATCCCACACTAGAATGCAGCATATTGCGACTAACTTAGTGGAAAAATTCCACTATGAGTGGGGCCAGTATATCCTGTATGTCCAATCACTGGCCAGTGGAATTCCTATCCTTTACCCTACGGACCTACTCAAACCTCCCTGATCTTGTGAGGATGTTGTTTGCTTTAACTATTACAACTGCTTTGGAAGCATAAAAACCTTCAGGTGATATGTAACACCCCGACTTTTAATACTCAAAAATGTTTTGACATGGCCTTCTGGGTGAAGGCCCCCTAACAGCCCTAAGAGTGTGAATAACGTAGTGCAATGCAATGACCCAATAACCTCATATGTGTATCTTCTGTCACAACTGTTACTGAATCCATGTATAAGCACCCTAGAAGAGTGTATCTGTAATGTCTGTTTGAAAACAAATACTCATTAAAAAGTTTAACTGAAAAAAAAGCCATTAAACTTACAAAGTTGTGTCCCTCAGATGATACTTAAGCATATCTGACAACTTTTGTTTATTTATTTTATTTATTTATTTGTATAATCAGAATTATAACCCTTTGAGTCAATGACTCATTTCCAAAGACTCATCGTAAAAATAGGACATTTACACAGGTACATAGATTAACAGGTGATCACATAGTTACAGAGTTACATGACTTTCAAATTTCACAGACAGGTAGATATGTACAGGATATACAAGGTGCACAGATTAGCAGGTAAGCACATAGTTCCAGCATACAGATATAATGTCGCCGACTAAATCGCTGCTGACAAAATGCAGCCATCAAAAAGGAGAAATTACATGTGGTCGCCGGTAAAGTGGTAGCGGACCCAATGTATCTACCATGACCAAATACCGGCCATGTGCTTGCCTGCTGCTCATTGCGACTTTTTTTCTGTGGCTGCATTGTATTTATTTATATCATCCCTGCTGCTCATTTCAGCTTACTTTCTTTAATTTGTAGCCAACTTAGTAGTAAACTTTACAAAGCAGCTATCATACTATGGGTATCAGGGAAAAACTGGCTATTGGATTCTTTTATTGGTGCAGTAGCTACATTACGGATGTCGAGGAAAAGCTGGCTTTTATTTTTTTTTGTAGCAGACTCAGCTTAGTCTATTTACTGGTAACAGACATGGCTCAGATCTTTTTATTGGTGCAGTAGCAGATGCATCTTCTATTCACCCGAGCAGAGAAGCTACATTACGGATGTCGGGGGAAAAAGCTGGCTTTTATTTTTTTTTCCGTAGCAGACACAGTTCCATTTCATTCTAGGGTGGGTACGTGAGTGTCTGTGTTCTAAAACAGATAGTGTTGCACTGTGGGCTTAGCCAACTTAGTAACAAACTTTACAAAGCGACTATTTGTCCAGTTATCTTTTTTTACAGCGTCTTCGTCACCTATCTACGAGTTATGTCAACAACCAAATTTATGGCTTCTTTTTGTCCCCGTAATGTAATGTCTCTGTTATTGTGACCATGACATTTTGTCCAGGGACCAATCGATGGTACACATATTGTTCCAGGTAAGCATGTAGTTACAGAGTTATATGACTTTCAGATTTCACAGACAGGCAGATATTTACAGGATATACAAGAGTACTTTGATGGATGGTTGCTTCACAACAGAAAAGTTGAGGCAGATATTTTATTACATAGTTCAGAACCAAGACCAGAGTAGAGCTTTATGCCTACAGCCAGTATTTTATGGCATTTATTTATTTATTTTACAGGAGGGTATTTAACTATGGCCTCTACAATGATATAGCTAGACAGTAGTTAGTGCAACCAGAGATTAGATGACTGAGGAGAGGTGGTAATTTGCAGCCCAAGGGGCATTGTCAATAAGATTATAATGTAGTGGTAGGCCACCAATAAGAGCTTGTGTGGGAAAAGGAGCACAGGCCTGGTTACGCACAGTTGCAATGCTGCATGGCGAGCAGGTGGTTCCTGAGGGCAAGTTTGAAAGCACCTATTTTGGGGAGGTTTGTGATGGTGTCTGGGAAGGAGTTGAACCAGGATGGGGGCACTGTAATAAAAGGATCTTTGAGAAAGTGATGTCCTAGCTCTAGGTAGCAAAAAGGTGGTTTTACAGGTTCTATGTGTAGGGACGGTAGTGGATGCACATTGGAGGGAGGAGGTCAACCGGGGAGAGAGGGAGAGAGACCTAGAAGAATTTTCTTAGACAGAAGAACAGTCTGATAGCGAATCCTCTCCTCAAGGTTGAGCATGTTGACGGGGGAGTAGATTGTGCAGGTGTGAGTATGCCTGTCCGCACTGGTCAGGAGCCTGCAGGCCTTGTTAATAGAGAGACAGATTTTATACAGAGCAGTTTTGTCTGCTGCTGCATATAGTGGGAGTCCATAGTCTACTAGAGACAAGACTGAGGAGGTGATAGCTAGCCGGAGAGCATCAGGAGGGAGGCAGTCCTTGTGCCGGTAAAGTAAACCTATTTGTGAGTTCATGGCAGAGCAGAGGGTGTTGACGTGGAAGGTGAGAGCAGAGTCAAAAGTGATGCCCAGGTATTTGCATGAGGCTACTTGCTCCAGAGGGTGTTGCGTATTGGGCAGAATCTGGAGTGTGGAGTTTCTGATTTTGCTCTGATTGTGGGTGAGGAGCATGGCTTTTATTTTCTTTAGGCTGATAATTAACCAGTGGTAAGAGAACCATTGTTCTATTTGGGTTATTTTGAAAGGGTTGCAGCAGCCTGCCAGTAGCCAAAGCAGCAATGGGCAATCAGGTTGGTACCTTACCTGTCAGGTAAAGCCCAACTTGCCAATAGCAATATGGACATTGCACAGTCAGAAAATTATGAGCTTGTGACATCTCATAAGAGACCTACAGGCACAGATTCCAGTCCCTGAAGTACCACTTAGTCAACAATCCTTGAGAAGCCTTCACCTGACTCAGAGAACTCTTTATTAAATGACTACAACCAGAGGGCAAAACAGTCCCACAGATCACTGACACATTTGCAATAGAGCAATTAATCAACATCCTGCATACAGATGTGCAACTTTTGGTAAAAGAACACCGACCAGAAAGTGCGAAAAAAGCCATTCTTTGGCCAAGGACTATGAGATGGCCAGACAGACACTGTAGCAGCAAAGAACCGGTAAGACATTCTTTTTCCCAATTTAACACCAGAGCAGATAAAAACTCTGGTGGGGTAACAAATCTGCACCCAAAGTCTTTATTTGCTATAACTGTAATAAACCAGGCCATACTGTAGGAAACTGTCATGAAACAGGCAGGGTAACACTGAAGCAGATTTGGCCTTTGCAAATTGGAGCAAGTATTTAACATATGTCAAGGTGGGAGATAAAACTGTGAAGGGACATACTGATTCAGGAAGTAGACAGGCTCTAGTGCATGTTGAAGTGCTGGGAAAAAACTATGAAAAAGGCCCAGTACTGGTGTCATCTGCATCTATGGGGACACTCAATACTATCCCACCACCCAAGTAACTCTTAATACTAATGGGGTGTTGCACCAAATGAAAGTGGGGGTAGTGCCTAAGTTACCTATACTTGTGATTATTGGAAATTACTTTCCAGGATTTACTGAGTTAATCTCAGAGGAACTGAAATCTGCAGTTTCAAGAGAAGGGGTAACAAGAGCATATGCAAAGAAAATCTCAGATGGTGAGGACATTTTCCTTTCAGTAACTTTCATGCAGACTTGTTTGAGACCAGCTTTGAGATCCAGGAATCAAGGAAAGAAAGAAGACATCTGAAAAAAACAGTAGCAACAAAAGACTGATGGACATAGGATGTTAATATATGAAAATGCTGAAACTAAACTGATAAATGATAGTGATTTTATTTCAGAGCAAACTAACAATGCTTCTCTCCAAGGTTATTTTAAGCAGCTGAGAGTGAAAAAAAAAAACAGGGTGAACCAATGTTTAAACAAGCATTTGTCAATGCCGAATGTTGGCTTGCTGGCATTGGCATTGGTAGTGCAGGAGTTAGACAGATGCATCATAGGAATGGCAGTGAAGTATTGAACTGATGCCAACCCACCCCCACCCTGCAGAGAGTGACAAGCATTAGGGTGTCCCATTGGGTGTTTGGTAGTGCAGTGCGGGAAAACATGTCGAGCAGGATGTGAGAAATGACAGCTGCACAGTTCAAAGGTGTAAAAAAATACCAGTGTTGAAAATGTGGCATGTAAATATACCAAATTTGCGAAGCTACTAGGGTATGTGGGAAATATGCAATGCACGCTTGCAACACTGCCATTTTATGGGCGTTCGGCACCAAATTTTCAACACAGGCATTTTAGCACCTCTGGTCATGTACAGTGTCACTGTTATTTCCTCAAAGTATCCCAAGAAGTGATTTTGCACAGCGACTCACTCTATTCTGCGCCTCGAAGTGCGAAACACATTTTTAAACATTATATGTCAAAATGACGCCTACTGTTCATCAAGAGGTGGAAAATGGCAATGGTGAAAATCCAGACTGAAAATATCACAAATGCACGACGGTACGCGAGCAGCATGCAATCTTGCCAACGATGCTCAGAATACAGTTATTTTATGGAGTATCATCACCAAATTTTCAACATAGGCATTTAAGGTCCTCTGCTCATGAACTGTGCCACTGACATTTTCATAATCTGGCCCAAACACTGATTTCCCACAGTGACTGCGCTATTGTGTGCCGGAAGTGCGGAAACACATTTCAGGCAGGATGTGGAAAATGACAGCAGTACTGTTCACAAGGAGGTGTACAAAAATGACAATGCTGAAAATCCGGCAGTAAAATATTGTGAATGCGCGAAGTTATGAGCCTGCATAGCAACTACGCAACGCACGCTCGTAAAACAGGCATTTGTTGGATTTTTTCCACCAAATTTGGAACTTAGGCTTTTTAAGAGGGCACCTCATGAACACCACCACTGTCATTTCGTTAATGGGCCCCGAAAGGTGATTTCACGCAGTGACTGCGAAATCACCTTTTGAGGCCAATAAACGCCATGACAGTGACAGAATTCATGAGGAGGGGCCCCAAAAACCCCATGTTGAAAATTTGGTGCAAAAATTCCAAAAAATGCCTGAGATATGCAACAAAGTTGAAAAACCCTATCTAGCCCATTATACAGCTTACCGGCATTTCCTCAGTTCGCAGTCGGCTTTGAAGAGTGCAGACATGTTCCCGATCACGAAGATCATCGCTGGACTCCGGAGGTAAATTGAGGTGAGGGTGTGGGGAGGCAGGGTGCGCAGTGGGTGGGTGCGGTTGTGGGGGGCAGGGAGAAGCTCCATGGGACCGTTTTTAATTTGCAGGTTTAAAAAAAGACGACAGGATGTTTGCCACACTGGGGTGGGCTCGCATAGCAGAAGGATGGCTGGGGGCAAGGAGCTGATGGGGATGGGGCACCCCATCGGCCATGTAGCATCAGTTGCCCGCTGGGGTGGGCTCAGCGTGGCACCCTGTACCGGGGACGGGACGAGTAAGTGGACATAACTTCTAAACAAAGTGACGCTGCATGACGAGCTTGTCTCTGATTGCAGTGGCACTTTGTTTAGAAGTTTTGTCCACTTTACATAATGTTGGTGTCAGTGCTAGCATGCTGGCTTATTGGGGAATGAGGGAAGCACCTACTGATGCATGCCCTGCATTCGCCCAACAGCAGCCGCGCCCCCAAAGCTGCACTCTCCCAATATGTTGACTGCCGCACAAGCGCGGCAAGCCAACATAAATATGCATTGGGCTAAAGTATAGAGTCTGTGTTAATCCTCAAAAGCAGGACTAGATAAAACAATTGGTTATACCACAAAAGTGTAGAACTGAATTGTTACAGATAGCACATGATAGTCCTATGGCTGATCACTCAAGGAGGGATCATACACTTGCCAGATTGTTGTACAGATTTTACTTGCTGGGAATTCATGAAGATGTTGTTACCTATTACAGTTCTTATGCTGAAAGTCAGAAAATAGCAACAGTGGCTAAAAAGGACAATGTGTCCCTGGTGTCCCTACCCTTGATAGATGTGCCTTTTGAGATAATTGCAATGGATGTTTTTGCCCCACAGAAAAAAGTAAAAAGGGCAATTAATTCATTATGGTAGTATGTGACTATGCTACTCAATACTCAGAGGCAGTTACAATGCATACTGTCACCACCCCAAAAGTGGCAGCAGAGCTTACCAAAATTTTCAGCAAGCTGGGCATAAATAAAGAGATTATTACTGATCAGGGTAGTAATTCTGGTGCTGCATTACTGAAGTATCTGTACCAACTAATAGGTATCACTGCCATACGAACCTCCTCTTATCACCCTTAGACAGATGGTCTTGCTAAGCATTGTAATCAAACTCTAAAACACATGTTAAAAAGGTTTGTAAAAGGGAAAGGGAGAGATTGGGAACAATACTTACCCTACCCCCTTTTTGCTTACAGAGAAGTGCCACAAGCCGCAACAGGTTTTTCACTGTTTCAAATGAAATATGGTAGACAACCTAGGGGGTCACTAGATGTAATAAAAGGAACATGGGAAGAACCCCCCACTCAGAAAAAAAAATCTGTTACATTGTATATATGTGACCTGAGAAAGAAATTGGCAAAATATGTTGAAATTGCTAATAGTAATCAGGATTAGGCCCAAAACCAGCAGAAGGTGTATTACGACCATGGGGAAACAGAACGTTTTTGAGCCAGGTGAAAAGGTCTTGTTACTGTTACCCACTACAGAAAATAAACTGTTAATGAAGTGGCAAGGACCTTATAAAGTGCTTATATGCACTGGGACAGTTAATTATGAGACTAAGACCCCTGATAGGAAAAATCCTACCATGATATACCATGCTAACCTCCTGAAGAAAGGGGTTGAAAAACACCAAACGCTGCCTTGTTAGTTTTAACAGAAACTCCTACAGAATATATTGATATAGATTATGAAGGACTGGAACAAACTGTGACTGACGATGCAGTAAAGGTGAATGTTTCTTTGACCTCCAAAAAAACTGCAAAAATGTATAACTTGGTAAAGACATTTAGTAATACTTTTACCACAGTGCTAGGCTGAGCAAAAGGGTCAAGCATGCAATAGTGACAGGGAATGCTTGACTTATCAGACAAAAGACATGCAGTATAGATTACCAGAGTGGTTAAGAGCAGACGTGGTTAAGGAAATACAGAAATTAAACAGCTGAGTATCATCGAAGAGTTGAGATGTGCCTGGTCATCACCAGTGGTGACAGTAAATAAAAAAGAACTGGGGGTGTAAGAATCTGCTTTGATTTTAGGAAACTCAATCAAGTGTCTGAATTTGACAGTTATCTTATGCCCATGATAGATGATTTCTTGGACAGTTCCACCAAGCCGCAATGACAACCAAGTTGTTGAAATGCAGCACAGCAACATCAACAATATCGACAGGAGAAATTTTGCCTGTCAGACATTGTGTTTTTTTTTTTGCTTGGGACTGTGCCCTTGCACTGCCCCCCCATGCAGTGGAACCTGCCTTCTGCACCTCCTGATTTTAATATAACAAACTCCGAGTTGGAGTTTGTTCGGACGGAGGTGAAATACCAGGAAAATCTGCAAAATTGTGCCATCAGGTCCATTACAGTGACAACCTCAAAGTTGTTGCTGTAATGGATTTTGATGTTGAAATTTCCATATCTCGATGGCATACAGGTGGATAGATTGGAAAGTGCCAAGTACATCAGTATTCTGGATCTCATCAAGGATTACTGGCAAATTCCCCTAGTGAAAGAATCCAGAGACAAACCTGCATTTACCACTCCTGATGGATTCTATCAGTTCACCACCAAGCCATTTTGTTTACATGGTGTACCCGCTATGTTCCAGCAGTACATAGATGTCATTTTAACTACTCACACTGGCTATTTTCTGCTTACCTGGATGATGTTGTGGTGTACTGTCCAGACTGGAAAAGCCACGCTTGGAACACCTATGAGCAGTCATTCAGTATATCAAAAAGGCAGGTCTGACCATTAATCATACCAAATGTGCATTGGCAATGCAGGAAACCAAATACTTGGAATAGGTCTGAGGAAATGCAGAAGTAAACCAGAAATTTCTAAGGCAGACCCTGTAGTTAACAGTCCTATCCCTAAAACAAAGAAACAAGTCGGGTCATTTTTAGGGCTGGCTCATTACTAGTGAAAATGTGCTTCCAACTTTGCCCAGTAAGCTATTCCCCTCACTGAAGTCATGAAGAAATGCTTCCCAAATAATTTGAAATGGTCCTCAGAGTGTGATGATACTTTTTGGGCCATCAAGACTGCATTATATATAGCCCCTGTTATACACAGCACAGACTTTGAGAAACAATTTTTGTTACAGACAGATGCATCAGAGGTGGGCTTAGGTGCAGACTTGAGTCAGATATAGACTGGAAGACACATACCATTGTATATATCAGTAGAAGTTGCATGATAGAGAGATTTCCATATTGAAAAGGAATGCCTTGCTGCAATGTGGGCCATGGAGTTCATTAAGTTTTAGTTCCTAGAGCTGACTTTGTACTCATAACATATCATAATCCTCTCTGTTGGTGACTTAATCAAATGAAGATTAAAATTCCAGAATCACAAGGTGGCACCTTGGACTGCAGCCATTTAAATTCAAAGTAAAGCACAAATCTGGAAAAGAGAATGTCAATACTGATTTTCTGTCAAGATATGGATCAGGAATTGAGAATTCTGAAGCTTGAAAGAAAAATTGTGTGGATTTATACTTTACTGTTTGCCGTACTGGTTGTTATGGAAAATGGAATACTGCATATGTTCAGAACTGTTAAGATTATAAAGTAAAGAAGGAAGAGAATTAAAACAAAGTTTCAGAAACCTGTGTTTTTAAAACAGGTTCCTTCTAAAAGGGGGGTAAGTGACAGGGTTGAATAAGGCCCTGTCCCATTTGTTATGCAGAAAGAGTTAAGCACAAGGATCTATTCTATAATCTCATTTTCTGCCTCTAGTCTGACTGCACAGTCAAATTTTCTTCTGAGACCTAGGAACTGATCACTCCAACAGTCTCGCGATTCTCCCCTTCATTCTATCCCCTGCCTTCACTTGCTGTTTCTTGTTTTCTGTCTTTTCTTTCCCCTTGCGTATCTGCAGTTATAAAATACTATATATGTGAATCTTTATGTAAAACTGGAATCCCTTGGTTTGAAAATATATAAAGTTATATTGTTCGAATGATTGCCAAAAGCTATTTGGAACATCAGGGGTTAATTCTGAGATGCAGTTTGACCTCCACAAACTCATTTGCAGAAATGTCAACAGGAGGTTAGTTCTGGGACACCATGTTCTATCTTGTTGCACTTGCAAGAAAGCTGATAAAGTTCTGATACATTTTATGAGAAATAGGATGCCTTTTAACAAGGTGGGATTGCAAAAGATAACTGACAGGCAAAGTCTTATTATAAAAAGAGCAGCAAACTTTTGTAAGAGGGAGAGACTGAAACGTAGAATTAGAGGTACCTTCAGATGAAGGACTTTGTTTTCTCTGTTTGTATTGCCTTTGTAAATAGTTATATTAAACACATTTTGTTTTATTTTACTGTTATTGATAATAATAAAAGGCTACTTGAAAAGGTTATAGCTACTCCTGGTTTTCCAGTGCTTCCTGACCTGTGCCTTGACAACAGATGGTGTCAGACTAAGTGGGAATTATGCTGAGAATACTCTAAGCAAGGAGTTTTGTGCATGAGTACTAGATCTGCTATCAAGGAAGCATAGAAGAAAGGCATGGATCCTGCAAGAGCAAGCCCAGGAGTGATTACCAGAAGAATGGCAGCCAAACTAGAAGCAGAAACAAAAGTTCAAACAGAGACTGTATAGCCGAAACCAGTGATGAAAGAAGAAGAACAAGCAGGGAAAGAATCTGAAAGCCTGTCTGCTTTCTTCAAATGGTGCACTGTACAGCAAAGACAGGCAGAAAACCAGAGAAAAGAAGAGGAGCAGCAGAGAAAAGAAGAGATGCAGTGACAGGAGCTGCAGAGAAAAGAGGATATGCAGCGACAAGAACAGCAGAGAAGAGATGAGATGCAGAGACAGGAATAACAGACAAGAGAAGAGATGCAGCAAATGGTTGGATGCCTTGTAAGCTATCAAAGCTGGAGGATTTGGCACAGGTTCAGCAGAGTAATGAAATGTAAACAATTTAAAAGACATTAATGACACAAATTTGTGTCTACTGGATGATTTTGAAGCATGTGTGACAACTTTTGAAAGGGTTACCACAGCCTGCCAGTAGCCAAAGCAGCAGTGGGCAATCAGGCTGGTACCTTACCTGACAAGTAAAGCCCAACTTACCTACAACAATATGGAAACTGTATAGTCAGAAAACTATAACCTTGTGAAAATAGGAATCCTGAAGAGATATGACATCTCAAGAGAGACCTACAGGCAAAATTTCCGGTCCATGAAGTTCCACTCAGTCAGCAAGAGCACATTCAAAATTCAGTATGAAAAATGGAATAATCATATGCAAAATCCATTTTAAAAGCTTAAAGCTTTCACTCTTCATCAATTGCAAAGGGTGTATAAGCTAAGAAGAAAAGAAATGTGCATTCACTCATGAGGGAATAAGCGGTAAAAAAATATTCCCTCCCCCATTACCCACTCTTTCACTCCAGTGTGGATGTAAATTTATTTTCTTTTTAGCTTATACACCCCTTGTAATTGATGAAGAGTAAAAGCTTTCAGCTTTTAACATTTTTTTGCATATGATTGTTCTGTTTTTCATATTGAATTTTGCATTTATTGGGGTGCTGTGCATTAATGAATAGTGAAATCCGAATTTGTTTTGAACTTGTGAATTTAGACACAAATAGAAATATAAACTCTGAAATTCAGCTTTATTGAAAACTGTGCCCTTGGGCAATAACACATCTTGTTCTTTCTATTTGCTCTACACTGAATATTTAAATATAAGTTATACAGTACAATCCCCTGCTGGTTTAATGAGCACTGTTTTGTCTCTTGTAGTTTGTATGTTGATCCACTTCAGATTTGACAATGGCTATAGTTTGGACTTCTAGTGCTACAAAATAGAACAATCCAGAAGTAAGGAAATGAACTGAAGAGAACACATTGAAGATTCACTTTGGATTAAACATGAAATGCATTTTAAAATAACATGCTTTAAAATAATGGACTTTCAAATTCTCGATTATGTATGAATGAAATGGCACAAGTGAATTATATAATAGTGCTGAGATGCTTATGAATATTTATGATTGTGTGATTGATACCTCTGAAGAAACCTCACTCAGCCCTTGTGAAACATGATTTATTCACCAGGTTTCCAGGCATAACTGCTGCTGATAGTGGAATTGCCTTTTTGTATATTTTTTTAATGTGTCTTCTACCAGCTTTTAGAAAAATATTTCTAAACTTTGATTTTTGTATGCCACAGTATGCGAGAGAATGAAAAGTAAGTAATGCATTTTTCTGTGGCTTAGTGTGCTGATGTATTTTACAGATATTGCACAGAGTGCATATGGAGTTTAGTAGAGGTGGATAGGAAAATAGAAACATAGACTTTGACGGCAGATAAGGAACGCTTGGCCCACCTAGTTTGTCCATTTCCCTAACTGTTGGATAAGATGCAGATCCTAGTTAACCAACAGCCTACTTCTTCCTACCCCCCCCACCAGAATTGCCTTATGTCTGTTCCATGCATTCTTGAATTCCCCCACTGTTTTTGACCCCACAACCTCCTCAGGAAGGTTGTTCCATGTGTCTACCACCCTCTCTGTGAAACAATACTTTCTCACATTGCCTCTGAGCCATCCCCACTCTATCTTCAAATTGTGTCCCCTTGTTTTGCTATGGTGTTCTTTGTTCTTTATTACTGGTGCACCACCATAGCATACTTTATGGTGTTGTTAACAGTTATGGTGAAACAGTGAGACTTCTAATAGTGTAAAGACATATTTGCCTTCTCAATGTAATTGGCTCTTTCTCAATGAACATTACAATGACAGCATTCCCTTTTTGCACATTTGCTTAGAGGAACTGGAAAGGCTTTGCCTGGGGTTCAGTGACCAAACAGCCAGCCACTCCCACTTTCTGAGCTACAGGTATATAAGCAGTTCCTCTCAGACTTACTGTGAAACATTTTTTCTTTGCAGCCAGAGGCTCTGATGGTTTGTCCTCTGAGCTGGCTGGGGCCAACCCCCCCCAGCCTGCTGTTTATGTGTGTCTCTGCTGGATGTCAGTGTTTGTTTTCTTGTTTCTGGTTTGTATTCCTCCAACTGTGTGCTTCCCTGTGTGTTTTTTTTGGGGGGGCCTTTCCCTATTCTGTTTTGCTGTGTTTAGGTTTAGTCTTTTTGGGGGCTTTAATTTTCTAAACTCCTAGCATACTGCTACTACAGAGCTCATACTGCTGGCCTTCAGTTGCAAATCTCAAATTACTTGCACTGTAACTGTGGACCTACTCAGAGCTCATGCTACTGTGTTCAGTTACCTACAATTGCAGTCACTGCAGTTTACTTTAATTGCTATTGAACCCAGTGCCCGTGTTTTAACACTGTGCCCTTCCACGCTCAAACTACTACAATGCAACTGCATTCATTACCTGTGTATTTCAGCTCAACCATAGCTGCTCCTTTATTTGGACTTACAACTCAGTGTACTCATTTGTTTACTACTGCTGCACAGGCCTACTTGCTTCCTGCTGCTGCATTGTTTACATACATTCCTATTGTACCTTGTTTACTCTGAGGTTAGTGGAAGCTCCTGCTGAGGCTATTAAATTAGCTTTTTTGTCCTATGGCGGAGATTGGGAGGTGTTTTGGGGGGTCGTGGCCTGTGTGGTTAATTAATTCTGTTCTAAATCCTGTCTTCACTGCCAAAAATCCTCAGAATTTGTCACCTTGATTTGGCTATTCATGTCTGGCTGGCTTGCCCATAATTCAGTGCTGTTTACTTGCTACACAGTTGTTATGCAGGTCCACCTATTACTACTACTACTTACTGACATATCAGGTCCACACTTGCTTACACAACCATTGCTCCTTGCTTACGCAAACCATTGCTTCATGCCTACTGCCATTCTCTCGGCTTCAGCCTGGGATTCTGCTGCACTCAATCTGCATTCAACCTTGCAAGGTCTCAGCATTCAATGCTTATTACAATTTCAGCATGCCATGCTCATTCAGCTCTCCAGCTTTACAGTTGTCAATCAATTTCTGGGGCATGCCAGCCATTCTATTTTGGCACAGAATTCCTGCAGTCAACGGTCTCACTCTGTATTTAGTCCACATTTCGAGCGTGTCTGGCTTGGGGCGGGATCCTTCTCACCTGGACCATAGCTGGGAATGTTCTTGCCCCGGGCTTCACTTTAGCTGCCTGCTACATGACAGCAGCTCCTGGTGTAGAATTTAAGACTAGTGGTGAAGGGTGGAAAAAGTTACCTCTTTTGGCTCTAGTGTTCCACTATAATAGTTGGCCATTGACTTTAGTGGTTTCCCTAGCGAGACACCTTCACCGCATTCTCCCTGCCACTGTCTCTGGTTCACCTGGTTTGATTTAGCGGAGGTAGGCCAGGTGAGTGCCTCAGCAGTTGTTGTTCTCCTTCTGCACCTTGGATGCATGTATTGTTGCAGAGTTTTCTCTCAAACTTCCATGGCATTCCTGCTAGAGGGTTTGAGTGACAGCCTTCCTCCAAATTGTAATTTGTTCCACTTCCCTTTAATTGGGTTTTCCAAATTGCAGCTGTAGAGCCATCACTAAATAAACTATCCCAAGCCTGGAGAGAAGGCGATCTAGGCCTTGGATCCCCAGAGATTTCCTCCTTATAGGGTTTTTTTTTCCTCTACTCTGTTGCCTCAGGTCATAACACTTAGCTTAGTGTTTCCCCCTAGTTTCTTTAGGTAGTTTCCGTTGCTGCATGGAGGTAGAGGATCTCCTGCCATTCCCTCTCTCCTTAGGGGATCCCCTCCTCTCAAGGCTAACCATTACTATCATGCTACGCAAACCTGGGCAGTGATTATGTTATGCCACTGAACATCTCATTGATTATCAAACTTTCTATGCTTCTCTACTACTACCTTACAGTTACTGCTGTTATGTCACAGTTTCTGCCTGCTCATATGCTTCATGTTGCCTCTTTTTTGGGGATGATATTTCATTTCTTTTAGGGGTTCCTAAGGTACCTTTATCTACAGAAACTGTCCCGTTGCACCTCTAGGGGTGAAACCCTCTCCGAGAGTTACTTGCCTTCGTACCCCTACAGGGTGGTAATTCCTCTGGAATAGATAGTGCGAACGGCCAAAACCAAACTAATACAGTTGCACAAGCATAACACTATACTGGCTGCATCAGTCAGTGAACACTTAAAACTTACAGCATTTCTTATAGTAAGCTTGTCACCTGAATATTACCAATATCTGCAAGTCCTGATTTCAATCTAATATCACATAAAAAAAAAGATTTAAATGAACAAGTGAGTTTTAAACTCAGTTTGCATTTACTAAGCATTTAATTGTTAAAACAGTCTTGCTTTTCTCCTCATCTGCAATGCAGGTTTTCTACGTTGTAGCGTTGTAGAAAAAATTACAGTTAGTAAATTATCTATTACAAATACTTAGAAAGGAGACGAACGGAGATGAGGCTGATGGCGGAAGAATTTAATGATTATAACAATAATCACAGCGAGAGATTACAAGTGGTACATCCTTCATTCTTCAAACTAACAGTGTGTGCTTGTTGCTTATATAATGGAAGACAGCATTATCAGTTTCTATGGTTGTCTATGATTGGTTCAAAACAAATACAAACATCAACTTAAAAGGCAATTCTCTTTTTAGTACATGTATGAACTTATCCTTGGTAAGCACAAATGTATTGATAGTGTAAATTATATTACTATATAAGGCTAGTAATAGTTGTCATTACCAGTTACCAAGGTCTAGGAGGAAGAAATCGATTTGGACTTAAGAATGTGCACACAGGCATTTTGGCCTGTCCTAATAATAGTCAAAAGGGTAACTTGAACTCTATCCCTGTATTTCTGTCTGTGCAGACACTTAAGACACCTGTTTTCTATTACTCACATGGTCAGTACAAATATCAAAAGGCACTTTAATATTGCAACTTGTGGCTCAGTTTAACTTGTAGCTTTACAAGTTTTATATGATCCAGCTTTATAGGTCAATATTTGTTACACAAACACATTATGTTTTAGACCAAAATGAGGTTTTCCTGAAATATTGGGACAAATTTCTTTATCCCTTGTTACATACGTACTCAGTATGCTTAGGATTGTTAATGGCTCAAAGGTAGTTGCCTCAGAAACGCCATCTGTGGAGTATTACTTGTTATTACTTGGTACTGTAAGACAAGAGAAGTTCATAGGCCCATTTGTTTGTCTTCCACTCCTAGTGGCATCAGTTCCTCTTATTTGTCCAGTTGAGTTATTTGTTCAATTTTGCCATAAAACTGAAAACCAACAAAATGGAACCAGAGTCCTATTCCAGTATTCCTAGCAGAAGTATTCAAGTGACTGGCCTGCTTTGAATGCTCTAATTTTTTGAAATCATGGTTGAGTAAAACCAAATTGTAAATGGGGTACAGCACATTGCAAATTAAGTACACCTTCCAGGAAAAGTGAGTTTTTTGGGGGGTTGCACAGTAAAGGCAGCTAGACAGCAGGGTTCCATTGAGGTAAAACTCACTGAACTGTGGAATGAATGAATTATGGAGTAATGTTTTAAACTGACAGAAAAAAAAAAACATTTCACAGAACTAACCACTGGCAATGGCACTGACACTCTGACAGTGATCAGATCTGTGGAATATTTTTCTGCAGTTTAATACAATAATCTGCAATTCATACATTTATTCCAGTGTTCTAAGTCACAATTTCCATGAAAGTTGCTAAAATTATTTCCGAACTTTTGCAGAAGCAAATGTCCCAAATTCACAGAAATTCCCACAGCAGAACATTTTTTTTGCACAGCACAAATCCAAATCCATAGCCACCACTGTGGAGCTCTTTCACAGGTTCCTCTTCTAGTCCTCCATTGTTGGGGGGGTGCTGACAATGCATGGCTAGGGCCAGAGCAATGCCTTTTCAGCCAACTGAAGTCGCAGCAGGGGGGCACTTATCTGCTGTGGCAGTGGTCTAACCAACATGCAATCCATGGCCTCCCTTGAGCCATAACCATGCTTTCCTGGATTTATGTATCCTGTAGCACACAGCTTCACACCTTCCCTCACACACACCTTGCCCCACACAACAGCTGGTACATCATGATACTGTGGAAAACATGTATCTGCAGGTGCACGTGCAGGGTTGAGTTTCATCAATCCCCCAGTGTTCTGCATATGTGGAGGGGATGCTTTTCAGGTTTGCTAAGCACTCCACAGCTGAGGAAGGTTTGATGGATCAGGCCCATATTTTCTAGGTTGGTTCAATGTAGTCTGTGTACCCTGAAATTCTAGCCTGTGTTGCTTTTCATCTCTGAATCCCAGCACTTGTCAGTGAGGCTAGGATTAAGTATCTGGATGTCTCTATAAGTAGTTTTGGAGTCCACAGATAGGACAATGTTAAGAGAGTGAATGGTCCTTGTTCCATGTATGTCAATCTTATCCACAATTGTAATGTCTAAGTTCATTCCTCCACTACCACCTCACATAAATTCATCCTGTGCAAGATTTTATTTGCTTTGTACCTCCTAGTATTTATTGATAGTATCTGCTGCTACCTCGTTATGTTACTCCTGCACCTTCTTTACCTCACTTCTTCTCTTTTCCAGGCTTTCTTCTTCTGATAAGTTCCTGGGTCATGGATACCTAAACAATAATCATCCCTCCTCTTCTGCTAGCATAACAGACAGACACACAAAAAAAAAACAACTAGCCCAACAAGTACAATCCATCAATGTTAAGCAGCTATTTTTGAACCCAGCCTTTCTAACCCTTCACTCATTGGTGGGGATTTTCTTGAGCCCCACCTCATACGTATTTGAATGTGTCTCTCTCCCTGACACTTTCAGTGTACACAAGATAGTCCACTGTCTTTGCAAGGTCTACTGTACTAAACCACCCCTCCCTGAAACACAACTGGTACAAGACATTCAGATCTCCTGAATCAGCCTCCCTGCTTGATGATCTTCAGATCCCCATCTCCATCCACTGACATACTATATAGTAGATATTGCCATTCCTTACATCAACTAAAAAATTCATTTTACCCTGGGAAATCCACTCCCGCCAGAGATAACATATACAAAACTTCCACATTTATTGCAACTCTTCAGACTTCACTACTGGCCTAAAAGCTCATGACTGCATGATACTAACACAAGACCTCAGGCAACCCAAATGACATATTGATGTACAAACAGCTACATAGTCCCAGTACTAAAGCCTTTGGAGAATCCAAATCAAATAACTTTTCCAAAAACAGCCAGAGTAACCTTAAGCCCCCATCACATTTTTTAATGCTATCCCACTTATTTTTGATCACTTCCACCTCATCAGTCCTCAGGCTAACAAGCCCCTACACTCCTTTTTGACCCTGCTGAGTTTGTATTCTGCTTTAACAAATGTTTTACCTTCAATATCCTCTCACTGCCCCTCCCCTTTTCATTCCCTTCTATAGCCCCACTACCCCACTGGCCTTCTACTACTGCCAGTCACACTGGTGAATTCCATATCTCCTTCACTCTTCAACCCATCCCCTTTCTCTTCCTTCCACATTTTCCTTCTCTTATTTCTCCCCTGTCGATATCCTATCTGCTTAAGAATACAGTATTTCAATCCCATTAAGGATCACAGCACTGATGGCTATGATTCTATAAACTCCTAAATCTCTCTGCTCCTGCAATTGCTGTCAACATTTTCTCTTTTCTCAATATTACCTTTCATCTTGGGAAGTTTCCTGTGACATAAAAGTGTGATAAATTTCCCCCTCCATAGAGGGGGAGAAAGTTTATCTCCAGAGAACAAGTTCAAATGTAATGGAAAAGTTGTACTCTTACAACTTTTCGTCCTTATTGACTCCTGTTCCTTTCTTTACACTTTTCAGTGTGACTTCCAGAAATCTTATTCCACTGTCTTATTTCATTTAGCAGTGTCAGTGGCTCAGCAGGTTGCTCACTCACCTCTGAGGCTGGAAGATCAGAAGGCTGTGGGTTCTATCCCCACACCAGGCACTTGAGTGAAATCCCAATACTGCCACTGTAGTGCAGCATGAGGGGGGGTGCTACACTCCTAAGGTTCCATCTTTCGGATGAGATGGTAAATTGAGGTCCCATCTGCCTGTTCTGGTGGTAGTTCAGGTGGATGTTAAAGATCCCATGGCACTTCTCAAAAAGAGTAGGGGAATTTTATTGGGAGAGAAAAAACAGACAGATCATCACATGATTAAATACATCACCAAAGAAAATTCAAAGCAATTACAATAAAATAACATCTGTTTAAAAGCTTATAGTACAGAAAACAAATGTGTAATACCTTCCACTGTTACTTAATGGTGTGAAAAAAAGCAAAAGGAAACTCAATGTTATAATTAGACCTGCAATATTTCCATATGACCGTTTAAGTTTATTAATTTATACATCTCCCTTATGACATTGTTTAACCAAGATATGACATCTTCTTTCCCTGTGAAAAAGCACTTACTTTCCTACTTAAGCATGTGCTAAAAAAACAAAAAAAAAAAACACCTTTAACAAAGAAAATTAAGGAAATGCTTCCATTCTCTAAGGCCCTGGACACACTATAGAACTGATTTGGAAAACCATTTTTAAAACCAGCTTTAAACTATTTCAGTGCAGCCACACTACTCAGTAACCATTTTTGATAACGGTTTAGTGTGGCCACACTGCTAGTGTTAAACCTGTTCTCCTTTTAACTATTTTGTGTTAAGTCCAACACACAGAACTGTGCTTGCCTGGACACACTGCAGCTATAACTGTTTTAGTTAAACCATTACAGCTTTAAACACTTTTACTCCTGGACAGACCTGTGAGTAAAACCAAGCTAGCTCCAAAACATTTTTAAAAATGGTTTTAAGACTACGTATCTAGCAGGGTTTAAAAACACTTTTGTTAAAATGTTTTAAGGGGCTTGTAGTCTGTCTGCAAACAGTGCTAGGGGGATTTAAACAATTTTAAGGCGCTTAAACCATTTTAAGTTCCCCAGTGTGACCAGGGCCTAAGTCATACTTAGATAGTTACAAAAGTTTGGCAGTTCCTTCATAAAGTCCTCATCTGATAAGTTGTTAATTTCATCCTTTCTTGCGTATATATCACCAGTAGGGCATTTTTAACATTCTGTATTACCTCTTGTTGAAAAGCATACTTTTGCTGTAATAACCATGCACACCTTGATTGCCATAAATAATACATTATTAATATCCCAATGATTTGTAATATACTTTTGTGTACTGTATTTGTAATCTCTGCCTCCCATATATCCCCAATATTAGGTTTTGATTCGTAATTCCTTGGAAAATATTTGCCTGTCAGTAGTTTGCAATACTTCCCCAGAATCCAATAGCATAGGGGCATTTCAAAAATAAGTGTTCCTGTGTTTCCTGCTCAGTCTCACACCCAGGTCTTGGACAGTATCATTCTATCATTGGTTTATGTTTGTGTGTATTTCTCATTGCTAGTCTTCCATGTACACTCATCCAGATCATGCCCCATGTGTAGTCAGGTATTCTTTTGTTATTCAGATAACTTAACACTATGTTTTGTTCTTCTATGGGTATTGTGGGATTACCATTGTCTCACCATAATTCTTTGCCATAATCTCCCTATATAGTTATTTCCTGTGACATAGACATTAAAGCATATGTTATCTTCCATTGTTTAAGCTTATTGAAAGCTAAAATAATGTAGTCTGGCTGGTAATACTGTTTTTTTTTTATCTTTGTCAGTGTGTTTGCCTGCCACTCTGTTCATAATTCTGTGCACCAATTTAAGTCACTTTCACTCCATTCTGGTCTTTGTGTTTTACAAGACGTCCCAGATTCATATACAAAAAAAAAAATACTAAAATAAAAAACTGTAGGGTTGACCATACCCAACCCTCTTTGCTTCTTTGTGAGATAAATCATGTTCCTTTTTACAGGGTTTTACCTGCTCGATGCAAGGCCCTACAGAAATGTTATATATTTTCATGTTCAGCTCTCTGGAGGAGGGAACACATAACTTACGTGCACAAAAATTGGAAGCAACAGGGTTTTAATCAACATAATTCTTTTCAACTTTGATAACTTTTTTCCTTGACAGGCCTGTATTTTATGTTCTGCTATTTCAATACTATTGGTTCAATTGTTCATTGCAATATCCGTAGATCCAAAAGGTATTCCCAATTTGTATGTTTCTTTATTTTCTATTCTAATATCTGCAATGTGTGGAGACAGTATTCTATTACGATCTCCTAACAGTAGCCCTGTAATTTTACCATAATTTATCCGTGAAGCAGAAACTAATGCAAATTCTTCCATTTCTCTTTTTAACTCCTCTCCTGAATCTTTCTCTGCTATTACCACTACCATATCATCTGCAATAAAGTAACACTTTTTTAATTGCAGGTTCCTGTGGTTTTAGCATCACTCCTATTATATTTTCATTTACTTGTAGTTTTTCTTAATAAAGGATCTAAACTAAAGACATAGAGCAAAGGGCTCAGGGGGAAGCCTTATCTTACCCCCCTTCCTAATTTATGAGTGCCTGCAAATCATCCATTCACTAAAGGGGTTACATATGCAGTCATGTATAGATTCATAATCCATTTTATAAACATGTCCGGTACATTATATGCCTTCAAAACAGCCCATAGATACTTATGTGATAACCTATTGAACACTTTCTCCTGATCAACACTCAGGAGGTATCCATTTGTGCATTTATTATTCCCCTTATAAAACAGTTCTCATATGGTGAGGAGATTGTCCTGTATTCATCTTTATTTTAAAGCACATTTCTACTTGGGGCTAATAATGTTCTCAGCAATTTTTACTAAACATTGTGTCAAAATGTTCGCAAAGATTTTATAATCATTATTTAGGAGACTTAATGGCCTCCAATTATTTAGTGTAGTCTTCTCCCCTTTTTTATAAATAAAAATTGCTAGTCCCTTGGACATTGTGCATGAAATTTCCCAATTTCTAAGACATTCCTTATACACTGCGGTTAATGAGGGGACAATTTGGTTTTGAAATCTTTGATACATTTCTGCACATAGGCCATCTGGCCGTGGGGCAGTATTTTTATTTAGTGTTCTGATATTATGTATCACCTCCTGAGTTGAAATAGGCAATACCAATTTGTTTTTGTCCTCCTCTGCCAAGTCAGGCATTTGTAAATTTTCAAAGAATTAGATATCTGGTTCTATCCCCTCCCCACAATAAACAAAAGTGCTCTGTACATGGTCATTTACTACTTGCAATATATCCTGCTAGTGGATACAATTTGCCTTGCATCATTTATTTGTAATTCTGCTATTAATCTAGTTTGTACTCTTTTTTTGACAATCTACAAATGGATCAATTGTCTGCCTTTTGTTGTGTCCCAAATTCCATCTCTTTCTTTAAATAAGCTCCTCTATCATATTGTATCTGCCTCATTTCTTGTATTGTTATTTATCAAAATACTATTATCTTGTTGATATTCTGAGGCCTGTGATATTGCTTTCTGCAACACTGGCTGTAATTGCAAATATTTCAAATAATTAGTAGTGGCTTTTTTCCCTGAGTATTGCTTAAAAAAATCTTTGATTTCTACTTTTGTTTCTTCCCACCGTTCCATATTACTATCATGAAAACATAACACTGATTCTCTCGCTTTCTACAGGTTGTGCCATTCTTAATTAATTCTGCTTCTATCAAGGTTTGTACATTTGCCCACAATGGTCCTTTACCCGATGATGGAATCTGTCCCCATTATAATGACATTTCCAGTTTCCTATGATCAGATACTTTGGTAGCTGTTAAAGTGGCCTGTTTTATCTGAAGCATATGTGAGTTAAAAATAAAGTCAATTCTGGTGTGCATGGGGCCCTTTGAGAAGGTAAATCCTCCCTTCCCATGTATTATTCTGTATGAGTCCTGTAGAGCAGATTGTTGCAATATTTTTTGCAAACAGTTTGAATCACAGAACATTTTTTTAGTTTGTAACCCTCTGTCTTCTTTTTCTAAGCCACAGTCAAAATCTCCTCCACATATTATGGCATGGGACGTAAATAGATAAAGTTTAATCAGTTGAAATAATTCCACCCTGGCAGTCTTAGTTTGAGGGGCCAAAATGTTCATAAGGTGAAACCGAGTAGCTAAATCTGTGACATCCCCTATCATAGCATGCCCAGGGACTACATCTATCACTTTGTGACATGAAACACTGTACCCACCATTAGTGCTACTACTCCAGCTCACTTATCTATCCCTGTAGATCAAATGGACAGCCCCTTTGTCCATTATTTGGAGGCTTCCCTAAGTTCAAATTGTGTCTTCAAATAAAGTATGCTGTATAAAAACTATGTGTACTGTACTATCTTGTAAAGTTGTAAAAGCACTAAGTCTTTTTCTAAAATTCTTTATGCTATTGACATTTAGTGTGCGTATGATTAAAGTCCCCATGCATATACTGAGATGAGCCTTAAAACTCTAGTACACATGCAGTTTCTATCCCAATGATTTCCCCCCTTTTGCAGCAGATCTAGTGATCCATGTAGACTGCACTGCTGTTTTCTAATTCCATTTCCTCCATTTCTGGGGAAGGATCATGTATTGAGGAAGTCTGGGAAGAGGATTCTGATTCATTCCCTTCTTCTGAGTCACCCCAATCTTTTGAATTTTGTAATACGTGGTATCTGTTCTGTAGTAGTATATCTCTCTTTCTCTCTGGATGTAGGGGTGTGACCTGTCCTAACCCTTTGATTTTGCACTCTTCAGTCTAACTGTGGTAAGTGCACCCAGAGGTGGGGGCATCTGGGTAGAGGAGTCTGTTGGAAACTGATTGTTGATCTGCTGTTCTCTTTTCTTTCTCTACTACATCTCCCATTGGCATCTCATTACCTTCTTCCTCTGGTTCTTCTGTCCTTTCTATCCTTTCTGAATGTTCCCTACAGGGGAGTAGAAGATCCTGTTCTTTCTGAGTGCTGTAATGTGGGTTCTACAGATGGACACTGGAGTCAGAAAGCAAGGTGCAACCCACTTTTGTCTTGTGGGATGTTTATTTGTTTCATAAACTTTTTGTCTGCACCATAACAAAAATAACATAAACAAAATAACTTTGTTAAAACAACAAAGAAAACAAGTACATTTTGTAGCATGGAACCTCTCTCTCCACTGGTCAGAAGGAACTGACCCTATCTAACTAGATACCTGTTCAGGTAGGACTTATATACACGCCTACCTGAATCAGGTGACACAGCATCATCAATATAAAAATATCTTTTAATAGCTTCCAAAACAGTTCTATGAATATACCTCAAAGTACTGCTTGTTAAATACTACCTGTTTTAAGGTTTATCACTTAAAATTATTCTTTGGTAAAGCTTTTCCATTCCATAGAATGTTCTCCTGACAATGATTGACAAGTTCCTAACATAAATATAGTCCACAAGGGGCCGCTGATTCCCTATAGGCAGCTTTAGTATGCAGCTAGCACTCCCAGAGAACAGGACTTCTTTGTCTCCAAGGGTTCAAACAACAACTGCACAGAACCATATAAGGTAGTTTATTCTGTAAGCTTGTGTTTCTCCTTTCTTTACTGGGAACATAAGATAGCGTTAAGGCATAATTTAAGTGCTATACCATTCTTCCAAGAACAATTATAGCTTGCTTAGTTTAAAATATACTGGTATTTTAGAAGCTTTCAAGAAAACAAATACGAGTTCCAGCGCTGCAGGACTGAAACCAAACAGTGTCCTGAACTGCAATGTCAAGCCATCGGTTGAAATTTCAAGCCGATGGCTGCCTTTTCAACAACAGTAAAGAGGAATTTAAACATAGAAACATAGAAACATAGACTTTGACGGCAGATAAGGACCGCTAGGCCCATCTAGTCTGCCCATTTCCCTACCTACAGGATAGGCCGCAGATCCTAGTTAACCAACAGCCTATTTCTTCCTACCCCCCACAAGAATTGCCTTATGTCTGGCCCATGCATTCTTGAAATCTCTCACAGTTTTAGACCCCACGACCTCCTCAGGAAGGCTGTTTCATGCATCCACTACCCTCTCTGTGAAATAATACTTCCTCACATTGCCCCTGAACCGCCCTCCTTCTATCTTTAAATTGTGTCCCCTTGTTCTTGTAAGTCTATTATTCTGAAAGATGCTACCCTCTTGGACTTTGTTGATTCCACTGAGGTACTTAAAAGTTTCTATCATGTCCCCCCTCTCCCTTCTTTCCTCAAGGGTATACATATTAAGCTCCTTTAGTCTCTCCTCATACGGCTTCTCTTGCGCACCCTGCACCATTTTAGTTGCCCTCCTCTGGACTACCTCTATCCTGTCTATGTCCTTGCGGAGATGAGGTCTCCAGAACTGGACACAGTACTCCAGATGGGTTCTCACCAAATGTCTGTACAGAGGGATAACAACTTCCTGTTTTCTGCTGCTGATGCATCTCCCTATACATCCCAGTATACCCCCAGCCCTCCCTACTGCCTTCTCACATTGCTTGCTAACCTTAAGGTCATCTGATATGATTACCCCCAGGTCCCCTTTCCTTTTTGTTGTTGTTACTACCTCCCCACCCATTGTGTATTCTTCCCCTGGGTTCTTGTTTCCCAGGTGCATTATTTTGCACTTCTTTGCATTGATTCCTAGCTGCCATACTTCTGACTATTCCTCCAACCTTGCCAAGTCCCTTTTCATCCTTTCCACGCCTCCTTGTGTATCAACCCTGTTGCAGATCTTTGTGTCATCTGCAAAAAGGCATACTTTTCCTTCCAGTCCCTCTGCAATGTCACTGATGAAGACATTAAAAAGGACTGGACCCAATACTGAACCCTGCGGTACCTCACTAGTAAACCCTCTTTCTTCAGAGTGGACTCCATTTACAATTACCTTCTGTGTCCTGTTGTGCAGCCAATGTTTTACCCAGGCTACCACCCTGGGACCCACTCCTAGGCTGGTTAATTTGACTATTAATCTTTTGTGTGGGACTGTGTCAAATGTCTTTCTAAAGTCTAGGTAGGCCATGTCCACAGCCCCTCCCTGGTCTACTACTTTGGTCACCCAGTCAAAGAAATCTATTAGATTTGTCTGACATGACCTTCCCGCTGTGAACCCATGCTGCCTTGGGTCCTGTGCTCCACTGGCCTCTAGGTACTCAACTATTCTTTCCTTCAGAAGTGACTCCATCACTTTCCCTACCACAGAGGTCAGACTGAGAGGTCTGTAGTTTCCTGCCTCTGTCTTGGTCCCACTTTTGTGAAGGGGAATCACATCCACCTTCCTCCAGTCCTCGGGCACCACACTATCCTCCCATGATTTATTAAAAAGAGTAGCCAGTGGTTTCACTAGTTCCTCCCTTAATTCTTTTAGAATTCTGGGGTGAATTCCATCAGGACCCATTGCTTTGTCCGCCTTCAGTTTTAGGAGTTCTTGCAGAACCCTTTCTTCTGTGAAAGGACTGGGATCGACCCCCCTATCGAGAGTGCTTCTATTAATTGGATTAGGCACTTCCTCCTCTTTGTGAATACTGAGCAGAAATATTCATTCAGTATCCCTACTTTTCACTGCTCCTCTGCCCACCCACCGTTCATTCTATTCAGCCTCACTATCCCTCCCTTTGTCTTTCTATGCTCACTGATGTACCTATAAAAGGTTTTATCCCCCTTCTTAACTGAGTTGGTGATCTTTTCCTCAGTTTGGGCCTTTGCTATTCTGACTTCCCTCCCTGCTTCCTTCTGCCTTAACTGGTACAGCTCTCTGTTCTGCTCCTTCTGTGTTTCCTTATACTTCCGGAATGCTATCTTTTTCTTCCTGACTTTCACAGCCACCTCTTTTGAGAACCATAGTGGCTTTTTCTTTCATTTTGATTTGTTTATTTGCTTCACACAAAGGCTTGTTGCCTCTGTGATGGCAGTTTTGATGATTCCCCATTGTTGCTCCACACCTCCTTCTAGCCTGTTTGCTAGTGCTTTTCTGAGGCACTCTCCCATCTTGCCAAAGTCAGCCTTAAACAGGCTGTCCTCCAAAAGCAAGTCTGTCCAGTACAGTGCTTTTTAGGTTTAAACATGCCTTTTTGGATATTTGTTCTTCCTGAGTCTTTTGTTTGGGAGAATCTTCTGTGTGCATAGCACTACATGACAGTTTGCATGATTGCGCAGCCCTCGCAATCATGCGAACGGTCACGCACCCCTTTTCCCTAGTGCTAACATCAGGGAGAGCTCAGCCTCTTTAATACACACCAGAATCTCTCCTACTCTTAGCGACTGCAAATGAAGGACCATCTATACTTTTCTGTACATGTACAAACAGATTTTCAGTCTCAGGCTGTTTGTGATACAAAAGCCTTTCCTCTTTTCTCTTAAACAAATACAGTCCACCATACTAAATACAAAAAGAAGGATAGGGAATGGTGTTTGTACACATCCATTAATGCAGGCAGCTGTTCTGCCATATCACTGGATTTTATTTACAAATGTGGACCCATGGAACATAGAGAAATAAGACCTAGAGGGGATCATAAAAAGTGAGGGGGGGTTGTAAGGAGGTGGCTTGCCTCCTTACAGAAAAAACAGGGCTAGCCATAGAAGGGGGAGGAAAGTGGTTGCAACCAAGTAGAGACAGAAGATGGGTACATTTGTTTAGTGGCAGGATTAACCCTGTCACATTACCCCCCTTCATAAGGGGAAGGCGTTTCAACAGATTTCCCCTCCAGCTACACTGGAGGGGGTGGAACTCCTGCCCACCCACTCTCAGGAGTTCCATCCCAGGGTCCCACAACAAAAGACACTGACAAAAAAAAAATGCCAGTTCCAAACATACCCTGGGATGTTGAATATCACTAAGGATTATACGTGGGGTATAACAAGCCTTCGCAGGACATTATTTCTAACCTAGATGACTATAAACCTAAAGTCCAACCCCCTACCATATGAGTGTTGTAGTAGC
The DNA here is from genome assembly GCA_016271365.2 of Neoceratodus forsteri. Classification (NCBI taxonomy): domain Eukaryota; kingdom Metazoa; phylum Chordata; order Ceratodontiformes; family Ceratodontidae; genus Neoceratodus; species Neoceratodus forsteri. The sequence continues at coordinate 801,148,899 of CM057459.1, read as the reverse complement.
TCTGACCCACCCACTCCATGAAGCTTCATCCCAGGATCCCATAATTTCTAGCACTACAGTGCCTACAAAATATTATTTTATCATACTACATTACCCTGGGATCTTTGATAGGTAAAATTTCTACTCTGACCATTCTAGTCTAGGTCAAGTAACAAAATTAGCTATTTAACAGTTACTATTTCTCAACATCAACATGTGAATCTTCAGTTCCTGCCCCGTATTGAGACAGGAAATCCTCATCGACATGTTCACTAATACTATCTCATTATATGAGGGGTTTTGTCTCACATCTGATGGAACCAACAAAGGGGATTCTGATCTGTCACAACCTTAAATTCTGCTCCCCAAAGGTAGTACTTAAATGCTTTGATTGCCCATTTTAGTGCAAGACATTCTTTCTCAACTGTTGCATACCTACACTCTCTTTCATGCTGCTTTCTGCTAATATAGATAATGGAATGTTCTTCATTATCTGTAACCTGTGTCAGTACTGCCCCCAACCCAACCCCTGATGCATCTATCTGTACAATAGAAGGTTTAGTGAAGTCAGGACTTCTCAAGACAGGGTATGCACATTATCTGTCTAAATGCTTCATCACATTCTGTAGTCCACTTTACCTTGTTGGCATACCTCTTTTTGATTAGTTCTGTCAGAGGGCCTGCTACGGCTGAAAATCTGGAGATGAAGCATCTATAGTACCCCGCTAACCCCAAAAAGGCACAAACCTGTTTCTTGGTCCGAGGTATATTACATGTAGAGACTGCTTCTATCTTGCTTATTTCTGGGCATATAATCTCATTTCCTATAATAAAGCCAAGGTATTTAGTTTCAGTCTGACCCATACAACATTTTGTGGGGTTTATGGAAACTCCTGCCTTTTGGATCATCCCCAGGACTTGCTCTAGATGATGCAGATGGGTCTACCAATCAGGGCTAAACACCACCACATCATCTAAATATGCAGCACAGAAATTAGCATATGGTTGAATCATTTGGTCCATGAAGCGCTGGAAAGTGGCCAGCACTCCATGGAGGCCAAAGGGCATGGTTACAAATGCAAATAACCCTAGAGGTGTACTAAATGCTGTTTTCTCTCCAGAATGAGGGGTAAGAGGTATCTGTCAGTATCCTTTTGTAAGGTCAAGCATAGCTATGCATTTAGCATTCCCCAAATGATCAATTATATCATCTATCCTTGGCATGGGGTATCTGTCCAGAATGAAGGCAGCATTTACCCTCCAAAAGTCAGCATTTACCCTCCAAAATTCCAGGCAAAGGCAAATACCTCCTTCTTTTTTATTGACAATTACCATAGGTGATGACCAGGCACTACGAGAGGGTTGCATTATCCCCAACTTTTCCATAGTTATGACTTCTTTTATTACCTCCTCTCTAACATGTACAGGTAGTCAGTAAGGTTTCTGATATATTGGAGTACTCTGTGTAGTTCTAATGTCATGTTCTATGCCTATGGCTTGGCCAGGTACATTGGTAAAATTATCTGCAAATGTAGTCAACAACTGTTGGATTTGGGTGTACTGGTAAGGAGTTAGGGCAGGGTTAATATGAACTTCTTTACTCTGATCAGTGTGTTCTAACCTCTTGTATGCCACATCAAGCTCAGAATCCTGAGACACTGTCTGGACATAATAGCTTAGGTTAGAAGATTCTGATCTGTCATGCCACAATTTCAGCAAATTGGAATTGTATATTTGTTTACTGCACCTCTTATTAGGCATGTGGACTTCGTATGTTACCGGCCCTACCTGTCTAATAACTGTAAGGACCTTGCCATTTCATAAGGAGCTTATTTTCATTGGCAGGTAAGAGGAGTAGTACCTGATCTCCTATGGAAAATTGCGTATATCCTACCCCTTTATCATACTCAGCCTTCTGTTGGGCCTGTTTGTCCATTAATGTACGATGGGCCAATGTGACATACTTGCTGAGGCGTTGCTTTAACGCCGTCATGTACTCCAATACTCCCTGTTTCCCTATTTGGGCATTTTCCTCCCAGTGTTCTTTAATAACATCTAATGGCTATTGGGGGTTTTGGCCCTACAAGAGGGAAAAGGGAGAGAATCCTGTTGAGGCTTGGGGTACCTCTCTATAGGAAAATAGAAGGTAGGGTAAAAATATGTCCCAATTCCTGACTTCCTCATTGACAAATTTTTGAAGCATCTTTTTAAGCATCTGATTGAACAGTTCCACCAGCCCATCTGTTTGAGGATGGTATGGACAAGTCCTTACCGCTTGAATTCCCAGTAGCCTATAAAGCTCTGTTAGCATCACAGAAGTAAAACTGGTACCTCTATCAGTTAATATTACTCTTGGGATGCCCATTCTGCTGAATACTTTGGCCAGTTCTTCTGCTACCCTTTAGGCTGTTACCATTCTCATGGGGATCACCTCTGGATACCTGGTAGCATAGTCACAAATGACTAGTACAAATCTATTATCCTTAGAGCTGGTTTCAAGGGACCCTACCACATCCATAGCAATGCAATCAAAAGGATGGCTAACTAAAGGTATATTCTGAAGGGGCACCTTATCCTTTTTCCATGTTCAAGCTACTTTCTGGCATTCTGGGCAACTCTGAATATATTCTGCCACTCACTCATGAATACCTGGCAAATTAAATCGACCCAAAATCCTGTTCAAAGTGGTATCCCTCCCAGAATGATCTGCCAGGGGTATATCATGAGCTATTCATATTATATCTTTTTGATACTTCTGGGGAACAACCAGCTGTGTTATCTTATTTCCATTTCTGGGGTTGGTACACTTTTTATACAGAATGTTGTTTAACAGAAGATATCTAGGTGACCCATCATCAACATATTTTCCAACCTGTGAAAAAGAATAATTTAAAGACACATCCTGTTTTTGGTCATTTGCTATAGTCTCTGGCTTAATATTTACAGGTCCCATAACATTTTTGTCTTGCCAGTCTTTCTTTTCCTTTTGTTTCTCTGATTTCCCTTTCCATGATTTACCTGGGGATTCAAACAGTTCATCAGTAAAAGGAAATAGCTTCTCCAGGTGTTCATCTAGTTGTTTTGCTTATGACTGGGTTGTCACAGCTCCAACAGGTAACAAATCATGATTTACCATCAGGGTGGAAAAGTCAGGTGATCCTGTCCAATGATTACTGGGACAGGCAAATGGGGAACAATCCCCACAGATAATGCCTGGGTAATTCCATTTATAGTTAAATCCAATGAAGTAGTTGAATAAACATGAGTGGCCCCATGTATACATGTAACCATTGTCCCTCCTCCTGTTCTTTCTACACCTTCCACCAAGTCGACATGAAGCAGGGTCTGATGGCTTCCAGAGTCTAAAAGGCCTAGTATCTTATGGGGTCCCATTTTTACAGTAGCTATATAAGGTACCCAGTTGGCTAACGCAAGATGTCCAAAGTCCCATTTCATTGCTGGACAATTCCATATTATGTGTCCCTTCTTCTGGCATCCATGGCAAACTATCTCTGATAAGGGTACTCTCTCCCTCCTTTCTCTTTATACTTCTGGATTAGGTCTAAAGTTATTATTAGTAAAGGTAGTTCTTACCAGATTCATGGAAGGAGAGGATGCAGGTCCTCCTGGATTTCTCCCTCTTGCAGGTCAAGCAGCCAGGAAATCTTCTTCGAGGGTGATAGTTTTCTCTGCTCCTTTGGGCTTGTGTTCCCAAACCCACAATTGCACATCTTGTGGTAGTATCTTAATACATTGTTCAATGGTCATAGCTTCCATTATCTGCTGGACTGTTTTACTACCAGGCTGCAGCCATTTATCGCTTAAGTCATTTAGACGGGCATAGACTTCCCTTGGGGCATCATTGGACTGGATCTTTAGGAACCGAAAACGTTGCCGGTAGGTCTTGGTATTGATGTCGTAACTCCTCAATATTTCTTTCTTTACATGTTCATAGTCGTCCACAACTTGTATATCCAAGTGACTATACACAACTTGTGCTCTTCCAGTTAACTGGGGGCAAAGCATACAACCCATTGTTCTTTGGGCCACCTACACATTTGAGTCACCCTCTCAAACGTCGTGAAGTATGCCTGAATATCATCTAAGTCTTGTAATCATGCTAATTTAATGTCTTTTGGGCCTTGTAGTCTTTCGTATGTTCTGTGTGTATGGCCTGTAACACCTGCATGGTGTCTGCCCACTTAGAATCTCTCTTTCTCAATCCAGCTGAACTTGCCTGACGCATAGCTATCTTAATAATTCTCCAAAATCTTCCATAGGAGCTTGTTCAATATAGGAAGCATCTACCTCTTTCTCCAGGTCTTCAGTTTCCAGGGGTTGTTCTATGGGTATTTCATCCCCAGGTTCACTGTGCTCCTTCTCTGTCCTCTCAGATGGTGGCTTCTTAATTCTTAGGCGAGTATCAGGCAAACCAGTCATCAACTGTGCCCCTGTCTGGGCCACCATATGTCCTGTAAGGGTGCCTTGAGCCTGGCCACCCTCCGCCATGTCCACCTCGGGTATCAAGAAATATCCGCCACAACATCTCCCTTCCCTGACAAGACAAGACAAAGCAGGCAGTAGAAATCCCAATTCTGACCCCACTTGTTATAGTGTGGGTTCTACAGATGGACACTGGAGTCAGAAAGTAAGGTGCAACCCAATTTTGTCTTGTGGGATGTTTATTTGTTTCATAAACTTTTTCTCTGCACCATAACAAAAATAACATAAACAAAATAATTTTGTTAACACAATAAAGAAAACAAGTACATTTTGTAGCATGGAACCTCTCTCTTCACTGGTCAGAAGGAACTGACCCTATCTAACTAGATACCTGTTCAGGTAGGACTTATATACATGCCTACCTGAATCAGGTGACACAGCATCATCAATATAAAAACATGTTTTAATAGCTTCCAAAACAATTCTATGAATATACCTCAGAGTATTTCTAATTAAATATAACCTGTTTTAAGGTTTATCACTTAAAATTATTCTTTGGTAAAACTTTTAAATTCCATAGAATGTTCTCCTGACAATGATTGACAGGTTCCTAACATAAATATAGTCCACAAGGGGCCGTTGATTCCCTATAGGCACTTTTAGTATGCAGCTAGTACTCCCAGAGAACAGGACTTCTATGTCTGCAAGGGTTCAAACAACAACTGCACAGAACCATATAAGGTAGTTTATGCTGTAAGTTTGTGTTTCTCCTTTCTTTACTGGGAACATAAGATAGCATTAAGGCATAATTTAAGTGCTATACCATTCTTCCAAGAACAATTATAGCTTGATTAGTTTAAAATATACTGGTATTTTAGAGGCCTTCAAGAAAACAAATACGAGTTCCAGCGCTGCAGGACTGAAACCAAACAGTGTCCTGAACTGCAATGTCAAGCCGACAGCTGAAATTTCAAGCCAATGGCTGCCTTTTCAACAACAGCAAAGGGGAATTTAAACAGGCTGTCCTCCAAAAGCTAGGCTGTCCAGTACAGCGCTTTTTAGATTTAAACATGCCTTTTTGGATATTTGTTCTTCCTGAATCTTTTATTTGGGAGAATCTTCTGTGCGCATAGCGCTATATGACAGTGCGCTTGATCGTGCAGCCCTTGCAATTGTGCGAACAGTCATGCGGCTCTTTCACTAGCACGAACATCACGGAGAGCTCAGCATCTTTAATACATGACAGAATCTTTCCTATTCTTAGTGACTGCAAATGAAGGACCATCTATACTTTTCTGTACATGTACAAACAGATTTTCAGTCTCAGGCTGTTTGTGTTACAAAAGTCTTTCTTCTGTTATCTTAAGCAAATACAGCCCACCATACTAAATACAAAAAGTAGGATAGGGAATGGTATTTGTACACATCCATTAATGCAGGCAGCTGTTCTGCCATACCACTGGATTTTATTTACAAATGTGGACCCATGGAACATAGAGAAATAAGACCTAGAGGGGATCGTTAAAAATGGGGGGGAGTTGTAAGGAGGTGGCCTGCCTCCTTACAGAAAAAACAGGGATAGCCGTAGAAGAGGGGAAGAAAGTGGTTGCAACCAAGTAGAGACAGAAGATGGGTACATTTGTTTAGTGGCAGAGACTAACCCTGTCACACTGGAGGGAGTTGCTAACATTTGCCTGTGTCTGGGATTGTGCCTGCTTTTTTACTTCCTCCATGTGTCTTTCTGAAGCTTTTGCTGAACCCTGCTACTGAGCTTTTGTGACTATATCTTCCTGTACTATACTGGTTCCCCTGTTGTGTGAAGCCCATGAACATTTTGCAAATGAGTGGCTATTTTTGTAACACAAATTGCATCTAAATGCATTCATGTATGCAGCAGTCACATGGTCATATTACATGCAGTGGCCTCACCTAGTACTGTCACACACATTACTGAAATGAGTTGAGGATCCACATTTGAAGCAGGATTTGGGCTAACCAACATAAAACAACATTCCTTTATCCCTACCCAAAACAAAACTATTTGGCAAATGTATCACCCCCAAATCCGTTTGTAGCAACTTAATACACACTTTCCACCCACCAGTCCGTATTTGCTCAATGTCAATTACAGGCTCTGGTTTGTCCAAACCCTTGCACCTTTGTTGCAACCAATACAGTATGTCTGCAATGTTCCCACTTTCAATTCAAAAACTGATTGTTATAATCCCTAAGGCCAGTTTTGTCAATGGTATAGCAAGAAATTGTAGCCACAGGGTAGTGTCCTTGAATCTGTTATACTGTTTCCAGAACCTGTCTAGATTCTGTATATGTTTAAAACCGATATCATAATTAGAGTCACCTGTGTGGATCATTGCATGAATTTCAGAGTCATAAAACTTCACTGAACCTTTGGTCAGTCTCCTACACACATAGATCCTGTCCGGTGGCTGGTCTAAGCCTCTTTTATAGATCAAATGCATCACATTTCTTTGTGGCATTGGCTCTCCTGCTGCACTAAAGCAGTCTGCATATTTCCTGTTTGTTTGTCCATGCCTTGGGGGTACTCTATTGTCCTGCGCTTGATCCCTGTGAGTCTCTGTGCCTGTGTTTGTAGTTTCATTATCTACATTTTTTTCTTCAGTTTCCCCAGCTACAAAATCAGCTGTCTGAATTTCTGTTTGACCATCTCTGTCATTGTCTATAGTTTCTATTATTGTGCCATGCTCTTCTCCCCAAACATTACTGTTTATATTTGTATTTGATGGAGTAGTACTATCAGTAATCTTACCCTGTGGCAATTGGTTTGCAGTCTGAGGCACTGTCTCTCATTCTTGGCCTTGCACATTCAGGCTTCTCGCTCCTCATGCCCTCTGCTGTCCGCTGCTTGTTGTGCGCTGCTCTGTACCATTGCACATCCTCATTTGTTGCATCTGGAGTCCATTCTCCAGATGCCGCCTGTAGCCATCCTGCATTTTTCAAAGTTTTTCTACATCGGTTCTTTCTGTTTTGCTGCATTGTTTCTCCCATTCTTCCATTGTTTTCCTTTCTGCGTCTATTGATTTGTTATAGTTTCTTCCATCCTGCTTATAGTGGGCGTCGGGTCCATAGTTATCAATGCTGCTCTGGTTACCATCTTCTACATACTTTTCCCAGTAATTATAGCTGTTTTAGTGATAGCGGGTCTCCATTCTTCCTCTTGTAACTAAGCCAAAAGCAAGGCTCTCTTATGTTCTTGTCTTTCTATATCTGGTAAGTCCTTTGTATTCACCTGTATATTTCTCAGTGCAGCTCCAGGATTACTGCTGCTCTCAGGTGCTGGTATGTCCATGTGTTACACTGGAGTCTATGTAAATTCCATATCAAAGTCCTCACTGTCATCCTGCTCCTTTCTCTGGGTTTCTGAGGTTAGAACCTCCACCCCTGCATTCTCCTTCTACTTCTCCTGCCAAACTCCTGCTCCTTTGGCGTCCACAGCCCCACTGGGTTCCTCCATCCTCGGCAGTGGAACAGTGCCTCCTGCCAAAGAGTAGTGGAACCTTTTATTAGAAGAACATATATGCAGCCGGTCCATCAGCGTAGCAGTTCAATTTCCACTTGTGATGCCGGTGACCCGGGTTCAGGAGTGGACTTGGTTCACTGGAGGGCCGGCCAGGGGAGAAGGCTTGAGTGTCCCATGACAGCTCACCTTTTCTGAGGAGAGGGAGGGGGGCAAGGTCCCACAACTTGCCTGACCCCAAGTGGAGGCTCGAGGTACAGCAAGCCCTGCTTGCAGGGGAGGGCTGACCATGATGTGTGGTGGACGTCGGTACACAGCACCTTGACATCAGGGCACACACCACACGAGGGAGAAAAAAATAAAGGGTATACAGCCTTCAAGCTCTGGGAAGACGGGACACCAGGAGCATGCCCTTGATGTGCCACCACCCACCCAGACCGCCTTGTCTGATGAGAAAAGTAAGTGTATGGGGTGTACGGGCCACACCTCATTCCCTGCCCAGGGGGAAAAAACACAGCTTCATGGGGTGCAAGGTCAGTCATGGGTTGGGTGGTTGGCAGAGGGATGACTCCCAGGTGCCCCTGAAGGGTCAGAGATGAGAGGCAGTAGGAGGGAAAATAGAACATTAAAAAAAAAGAACATATATGCAGACATGTCAAAATGTACATTACATATTGATAGAACCTGGAAATGATAATCATTTGATTCCATTATAACAAGAGGAGCAAACAAAAGGACAAAAAAAACAGGTTAGACAAAATCAAATGTATTAGCACTACTCTATTATTTCAAGGATTAAGAACTGCCTTACAATAACTACCAATTACAATTGTTCCAATAAGTGCAAAAAATGGATGGTGGCAATACTTTTCTTTCATTCTCATATATATTACATAAGTTGTGAACCACCTGAGTTAGTACCTGTACTGATGTATATTCCTTCTGTTGTAAAAGGTAAGCACACTGTGCTTGCCACAAATACAATCTGTACAGGGCAAAAAGTAGGCGTAATGTGCTAGGGTGATAATGTGACAATTTCTTTTTATTTATTGAAATGTTTCACCATGAAAAGTACACTGAGCAACAAGTTGCTTGTCTCACAGAACATCCTGAGGGAAGGTAACAACTGAGTAACAGTACAAGCAGCTTAGACATCATGACAGATACAGTATTGAATTTATACATACAGTCATAGGTAATTGGCAGTAAACAGCAAGTGCAAGTGCAAGTTATAAACAGCAAGGGCATGTGCAAGTTGTTAGAATAAGTGCTATATAAAGATAGTAGAAAAGACCTGAGTAAATGGTACTGGAGTATAGAGGACCATGCAGTTGAGGGCAAGGCCACTCCAACTGATTTGCAGAGGAGCGGATGGGGAAGTAGACATAGGAGGACAGTAATCTAGTCAGTAATTCAGGTGTCAATTGCATGAGCAGTTGATGGCTAGAAAGTTGTGAAGGGCAGAAGTTACAGAGGCAGTAGATGATGAGTGTCATATCTGGGGGATTTCCACAAACTAGGGAAGCTGTGGGAGAAGACATTTAGTCCAGCATTAATATTGCATCAAGGGTTTGCAAGGATCCTTATGTCACAGGATCTTAGAGTAGGAAGGGGGAGGTATGGCTAGAGAGGAGGACAGGTAAGTGGGGAGAAATCCAAGCCAGTATTTTGAGATAAATTTTGCAGCATGCCAGGTACGCCTGCAAGTGAGTGAGGGAAAAGCCAGGGAGTGGTAGAGATCACAGTGATGGGTTAGGGGAGAGGAGTCAAGAGCAAAATGCCAGAAGGAGTTAAAAAAGGGTATCCAATCTGGTTAGGGAGGACAATGGAGTGGCGTTGTAGACTATGTTGCAACAGTCAAATATTGGGAGGATCATCTTCTGTACAATCTCATGCCTTGCCATGAGCAAGATGCAGCTGCAGTTCCTGTACAGGCACCTAACCTGGGGTGCAGTTTTTCCAGAACGGCATCAATATTTACAGAGTAGTTGAGGTGTTGGTTAAGCCATACCCCAAGGTAACGAAACGAGGAAGTGTCCTCTAATGAAGTTCCATCAAGGGTGTGGAAAGTGGGCATACCGGTAAGCCTTGCAAGTTTCTGCCTTGTGCCAAAAGTCATAGAGACTGTCTTTTTGGCATTGAGAAATAGCTGATGTGAATGGCATTGGTAGTCCCTCACCAAACGTGCCATTAAGCTGCAGTTAACAGCACCGTACTCTCTATCATAGATTATGGACAGGTAGTCTATGGAGCCGGTACCGATACAGCACTTAGGCGAATCAAGATTGTCTTAAACAAAGCCTGCAGACTAGTCATGGGTGTGGACCATTTAACTCACACTTGTGAACTATACTCAAGCACTGGTTGGTTAAACCTGAATAGCAGAATTCAGTACCAAGTCTGTCTATTAGTGAAAAAATCCACCCTAGGTCTTGCTCCTCCTGGAGTGAAGCAACTGCTAAGAAACTCCACTTCCTCCAGACTAACTAGGGGATCAAGTAAAGCTGCCTTCATTATCCCATTCCTCTGGACCTCACTAGGGCAATGGTCCTTCGAATACAGGGCCACCTGCTGGCAAAATTCCCTTAACTCTGAGCTGATTGAGGAAACAAAACTACTCCCATTTAAGGCCAAGCTGCTGCAGTACCTGGCCACTCTTAGTAACTGTGACTGTGCCACCTGTGCATAATCTTACTGTTATTGATCGCTTATCTGTCCTGCATAGCACCCATCTCCCCCCCCACTTTATCCCCTGCCTGGTGTGACCCCACTGAGCACATACCTCCATGTCCCCTCTTTATCCCTCTGCCTTCCTGCTTTCTCTTCACAAATATTAATCCCCCTATTTTAACCCCTCCACCCTGGTTTCCCCTCACCTTACCCTCCCACTTTAAAACCCTTTCTCTTAACCTCTCTCCCCCCATATCACCCAGCCCTGCCCTATCACTTACTTATGTAACCCTGAGTAGATTCCTATCCAATCCCACCCCTCGGACTACTCAACCCCCTTATTCTGTCACCCCCTTTGTCTCTGCCCCCACCCTCCCCCTACTCTCATCTATTCTGTTCTCTCCCTTATTTGTTCACCACCACTTCTGACCCTCCAGAACTCTACCTGCATGTTGTAAAGCTCAGCTACCACTATAAATTGCTTGTCCACCTTAGGTATGCTCTTAGTACTGTTGCAATAAAGTTGACCTCTCCTACCTGATGTATTTTAACTGTACTTGCTTGAATCTGTATCTGTATGTACCATAATGTACTTGCCTGCTGTATACACCCCTATCTGTTTTGTAATGTCTACGTATCTTGTCTATTGCCTTACGACATGGAACCTTTGTAAATGAACTTTTAGCTCAAAGGTGTTATCCGAGAGTCTAAAAAATAAATAAATAAAAACTAAGCTAGAGCTGGACCTTATTGCAGCCCTGCTGTAAACTGGTTGTTATGTCAGTGATGGACTTGCCAGAAGTATAAATAACAGTGTCATCCGCATACATAGGAACGGATGCCGATGTGCAAACCTTTGAGAGGTTGTTCAGAAAGACAGAGAAAAGGAGGGGGTTCAGTACTGAGCCCTGTGGGACTCCAGTGTTGATGGGGAGATGGATTCAGCAATGTGGACTGATAGCGATCTGTCACTTAGGTAGGCCTTGAACCAATTAGTGACTGAGGGAGTAAGGCCAGCTGAAATTAGGGTATTTAGTTGGAGAGTGTGGGAAACAGTGTCAAAAGCTTTGACTAAGTCGACAAAGATGGCAGATGTAACCTGGCCACCGTCTATTACAGATGAAATGGAGTTGGTAAGCCTCAGTAGTGAGGTAGTGGTTGAGTGGTTTTTCCTAAAACCAGACTGGTAAGGAGTGAAGAAGGAGGAGATGTCAAGAAAGGATGAGAGTTGAGAGAGGACCAGGTGTTCCTGCAACTTTGCTAGTGTAGAAAGCAATGAAATAGGATGACAGTTGCCTGTAGAGGAGGGGCAGCTGTCTTTAGAGAGAGGGAGTACTGTGGCATGCTTCCAGCCTGAGGGGACAGTAGCAGTCTCAAAAGACAGGTTTAGGAGTACAGATAGGGGATAGGAGATGGTAGGGGCAGATAGACATAGTAGCTTAGGACCAAGGCCATCTGGGTAACTACCCTTGGAAGGATTTATTGCAAGGTGAGCATTAAGAGTGCCTGTAGGAGTAACTGGAGAAAAAGATAAGGAGGGGGAGCAGGAAGAGGGGTGGTAAGGGTCACTGCAAGAGGGTGAAGGGGAGCAGGGTGCTGTTGGGGGGAGGGAGGTTAGGAGGCCAGAGGCACAAGTGGTGAAGTGTGAGCTAAAGCACTCAGCAATAGCCACATAGTCAGAGATTAACAAGTTGTTCTGCCTGATCATAGGAGTAGGTGGTTTTGCTGCAGGAGAGAAGAGGGCATTTACCACTTTCCAGAACTTGGAAGGGTTATTTATATTGGACTGGAAATTGGAACGGAAGTGTTCAGGCTTAGCTAGGTGGATTGCCTTAGTACACAAATTGCGAAGTCAAAGGTTGATAGTTGCATGGGAGTTTAGAGGATTTGTGACAATGCTGTGGGTTATTCACCATAAACTAGGATTTCATAGGTAATTAAAACTAAATCCTTATCTTTCCACTTATGTATGAGGAGAGTCCAAAATAACTGATTATGAGGAGAATCAAAGAAAAAATGTTGCATTGTTTCAAGAGTACCTGAACAGGACTGTCATTTCTGGGGATTAAAAAGGGGCTTGTAGCCAAACCTGGTACAGGTGGCAGGTTGCTAATAATTAGACAGCAAACCAAAAGAGGGGCTGTGGCTGAAGTATTGAAGAAAAACCCATTTAAAAAATAAACAATGAAAAAAATCTACTGGGTGGAGCATCCTGACTCCCTCTTGACTGTAACCTGGGTAAGTATACGTTCATCTTACCAGGTTAAAGCAACTGCCCCAGAATCTCTGGAAAAAATATTGTTAGTTCGTGCTTCCAAAGAAAAGGGAACTGGAAAAATGTGTGCTATATGAAAAAAAAAAGAGAAAGGGGCAGTATTTTCAATAGCATTACCCCCTTCCTCTTTGCTATAATGCATTCCTTCCAAGAAAGTACTAAAGTATTAGCTTTATTAGCTTTATCTAAAATTGTGTTCCATTTATAAGCAGAATCATCTATGCTTCCAAAATATATTCCAAGAATCTTAATAGGGGATGTAGCCAATAGAATGCCGGCAATATTAGAGATATGGATTTCCCCTGTCAAAGGGGATACACATATACCCGTACTCTTATCCTAATTTAATTTAGTGCCAGAGACTGCCTCAAAGGCAAAAATTTGAAATGATATCAGGTCCCTGTGCTAGGGAAGTTGTGCAAATGCACAAATCATCTGCATATGCACAGACCGATGGAGCATACTGTTCTGTACCCAAAATAATTTTAGGTAGAGTAGAGTGTTGTAGAAACTTACATAAAAAAGGGTCTATTTGAAAGACGTAAGGAAGCTGGCTGAGAGGGCAGCCCTGCCACACTCCCTTTCAGCCTAAAAAAAGGGGACTCAGGGATCCATCAATATGTGCCTGTATCAAAGTAGTTTTATACAGTAATCAAATCCATGAAATAAACCACTGGTGAAGAACTTGAAACAGATAGTTGTGGTCAACCCTGTCAAAGGCTTTTTCCTGGTCGAGTGATAAGAATAAAGAAGAAGGGGAATTGGTTGCACTGGTGAAAAATATATCCAGTAGAAAGGTCAGATTGTGAAATATGAATCTATGTGAAATGGCACAGGTTTGCACTTAATTGATAACCTGTGCAGCAATTGGGGTAAGTCTGTTTAATAAAACACATGAACAAATCTTTTTTTTTTTAATTTATTTTTATTAAAAAATGGATGTGACCACATTTCAATACAGTCAGATTATTCTGTTGCTTTGTTTTTTACAATATTCTTACCAGGCTTATACATGTTAACACTGTATATAGACAAAATAGTTACATTATAAATAAAAATACATTGGAACCGTATGACTGAGTGTATTATTTTACCATCATTCTTGCCCTCACTTAAAAGTAATATAAATTTATTATCCCTTTTATGTTTGCTTCTTGATACCCTTGTGGAGAATTTTTCCATTTTCTTTATTTAAGAGATCATTCCCCTGATAACCAAGTACCTTCCCAAATTATCATTTTAAGATATAAAATCGGGGTCTCTTCCAGATATGTAAAATACCCATGGCCTCCAAAATATCTTGGCCTGTGAAAATTTATTATGTGATTTGACTGTAAGAGACTTCAGGTGGTAGATACAGGATACCACCCTGCTCCAATCCCCTATGGTTGGAATATCCTTAGACATCCACTGTCTTGTTATAGCTTTTTTTGCAGCCAAGATATATATAGGTAACAAAGTTTTTTGCCAGGCCGGTTTGTGAGGAGGAAATATAGCCAGCAAAAACATTTCTGCGGTCAATTCAACCTCTTCACCCAGGCATTCTGATAAAGCTTGTTGGAGGGTGCACCAATATGGCAACAGAAGAGGGCATGTCCAGAAAATATGTGCAAGATCTGCTCTCTGACATCCACATGACCTCCAAAATCTACCGTAGGAAGAGGGGAGATACTTAAGTAAAACAGCTGGAGAACGGAAAAACCGAACTCAGCACTTCCAATTGAATTCCCTCCATATGTTTGAGTGGGTAATCCTACAGGCCATAGGGGAAGCCCAGAGCCAGTCCTGGTCCAAGATATCTATTTCCAGATCCCTAAACCAGCTCTACAAAATAGAAAGTGATGAATCACCCATTCCCTCCCGTAAAATTTGACATAAATATTCCATCTGATGCCCCCATGGTTGGCCGGCCATAGCGTCCTATATAAATTTCCATGACACTGGAATTGGGTCAGGTTGTATTGATGTCACTTCCCTTTCTCTAATGAGATAAGTCTTAACCTGAGTATATCTATATATATATATATATATCCCCATCAGGTAAATCATGGTCCTTCTGGAGTATTTCAAACTGGACAATGCCCTTGTTAGATATAGATTGTCTAAAGAATTTAAGTCCTACCCTCCTCCATCTATGAAAAGCATGGTCAAGTGTAGCTGATAAGAAGGATCCCTCTTCTGAGATTAGAGTAAATAAAAAAAAACATTCCTTGAAGCCCTTATGTTTCTTTAAGCAGCACTATTGTATTAGAATTTAAGCAGTAAAGGGTGTAAAATCTTTGAACCATGGTGCTTTACCTACTGAGTCCAGAGTTATTTTCAAGTTGTCATATAAATCATTTATAGCAAACTTCAAATCCTTCCAAGGTGCTTCAAAGGATGGCAAAAGCCACAAAATTAAAATCTTGAAGAAGGCTGCCAAAGCTTACAGCTTTAAATTAGGCAAGTTAGCGCCTCCCTCTGTAAGTGGGAGTTGTAGCAGAGACATCCTTATGTGAGGTTTCTGTCCTTGCCAAATAAAATTAGAAATAATTTTCTTGCAGAATTTGAAATAAAAGTTAGAGGGAAAAGGTAGAATACTTTGAAATAGGTATAACACTTTTGGTAGGATTGTCATTCAAATAGATTCTATCCTCTCGAAAAAAGTCAAAGGTAGAGTGGACCAAGTTGTTTAGTCTGACTGAATTTGTATTGACAATGGTTCATAATTTAATAACTCCACCAGATCTAAATTTTTGAGGATTATTATACCCGGTATTTAAACTGAGTACTGTGCCTTTTTTTTTTTGGATATCTATATTTTAAAGATTGGGAGGGATAACAATTCAGAGTAAGCAAATCAGTTTTGGTTATGTTTAATATAAACCCCCGAGATTTCAGAAAAGAGTGTCAGAGAGTCCCATAAGGCTGGGAGGGAAGCCTCTAGTGAAAGTGCTGAAATCAAAATATTATCGGCAAATAAAGCCACCTTGTATTTCCTCTGGTCCAGGGGAACCCCCTCCACTCCAATATTTCTCCGAACTGCCTCTGCTAAAGGTTCAATATAGAGTGCAAATAATAGAGGGGACAAAGGACATCCTTGTCTCATTCCCCTTTGAATGGGTACTGGTTGGGATAAGAAACCATTGATTCAAATGTACGCTATAGGGAATGAGTATATGTTTTTAAGGCAGGTTAAAAAAGAATCTGGGATTGCAAATTTATATAAGGTAGCCCACAAGAAATCCCACCCCACCTTGTCAAACACGTTGTCCGTGTCTAAGCTTATTATAATAGAGGGAATCTTTCTGGTTAGGAGGTGTTCCATAATTAGAAACAATATAGGGAAATTGTCTGAAGTGCTTCTCGATTTCACAAAGCCTGCCTGATCTTTATGTATCAAATCCTGTAAGATGAGTTCTAATTGTTTGGCCCAAATGGGCATGAATATTTTATAATCCACATTTAGAATAGAAATTGGGTGATAGGACATGGGGAGAGTAGGGTCTCTTTCTGGTTTGAGTAAAGGTGCTATAATAGCAGAGTTCCATGAGGGAGGTGGGGTCTCTCCTTCAAACACGGCAGTACAGGCCGAGAAAAAGCTAGATAATAACTGGGGGATAAAAGTTTTATACCATTCTGGATGAAATCCATCCGGTCCGGATAGTTCAATAATTTTATTTGTTTTACCTGGTAGAGGATCTCTTCCAGTCTAATTGGACTTTGTAATTGGGTAATCTGTGTTTCAGATAGTTTAGGTAAGGGGAGCTGGTTTAGAAACTCTTGTATTCGATTATTTTGTTCCGGGGGGGAGGGGGGCTGTATATAAAGATTTATAAAAAAGTGTAAAAATCTGTTTAATTTGTTTTTTATTGTAAGTTCTAATACCAGTTGTAGGGGATCTTATTTTTAAGATAGTAGCAGCTTTTTTGTTGTCGCTTAATTTCCGCACCAATGGTCTTGCCCCTTTTGCCCCCCATCATAATTATATTGTCATAAATATGCCAATTGTTGAAGGGTTTTATAATCTAGAATTTTTTGTGTCTCCTGTTTTAAACCTCTAATCCATCACTGAAGAGTAACATCACCTTCTGTACACAAAAGCTGATAAGAGGACAGGAGGTCTTCTAAAAATTTTAGCCAGGCATTTTGTTTTTTTCTAGTTTTGGGAAGCATATTCCAAAATCTCACCCCTCAACATGGCCTTCAGTGCGTCCCATTGGATTGCATGGGAAACTTCTGGGGTCTGATTTTCCTGAATTGCCTGGGGAATACGTTCCCCCATGGCATCAAGAAACTCCTGATCCTTTAAAAGAGTTATATTAAATCTCCAGGATTTAAATTTGCACTGCTTGCCCAAGTCTATTTTAAGAATTACGGGATTGTGATCAGATAAAGTTCTAGGTTCAATTATCATATCTTGGATTAAAGTAAAATGTTCCACAGTAACAAAAAGTAATCCAACCTAGAATATGTTCCATGACGTGCCAAAAAAAAGTATAGCCTGGGACAGATGGAAATGTCTTCCTCCAAACATCTTCAAGCCCTAGATAAGCCAGATTTATTTTTAAATACTTTCCTGCTGTGGGTAATCTGTTAGGATTTGAATTAGAAGAATCTACATGGGGATTCAATGTCAAGTTAAAATCACCTCCCATAATTAACATGCCTTTATATTTTTCCATCACTTTGTGTAAAAATGCCTGAACCACTGAAATTGAGGTGTGTGGGTGTAGATATGCGTTAACTAAAGTTATTGTCTGTGAGTATAATCTTCCAGATAAAACCACATATCTACCCTGTGGGTCAGAAAAAAAATCTAAAACTTCAAATGGAGTAGTGGTAGGTATCAAAATCGTTGTTCCCCTCTTTTTTTTTTTTTTTAGGTTAGAGGATACAAAAACTTTATATCTACCCCTCCCTGTGTAGCTTAGAGTGTTCCGATAAAGAGAGATGGGACTCTTGTAGAAAGTATAGATCTGCTTTCTGTTTATGCAGATGTTGCATGATTTTGTATCTTTTAACAGGGGAGTATAACCCATTCACATTTAAAGAAAAAATGTTATCTGGGTTACTAGCCATTGTTATCTGGAAAAATATTATTCTGGTGTGAGAAGAGCATTGTCTAGTATCCAGAGGAGAGTGCTAATTTTTAATTACTTCTAAATTAGTCTCTGCACTATTCCCTGATGGTCTCAACTGACCATATACAGCATTTCCAGAGAGAGAGGACAGCTCTATATAATGTCCTGCCGGCAACGACATGTTCAACCTTTTTAGAGGGCAAGATTCTCAGCTCTAAGATTGTGTCACCATCCTTTTTTCAAATTTAACACAGTTGTCAAGTATACATAACCCATTAACCTAAACAATAATTGAAAAACCTTTTGTCCCATAACCATGGAAACTATATACACTTGGGCTTCTATTCGTGTGGAAGAAAAAAATATTTCCCACTGTGTCCCACACCCACGAGACCTGTGGTCTGAGGAGACAGGGCAGAACTCTCCAAAGTAGAGCAAGGACCTGTCTGAGGGGGAGCCCCCTCCCCGGTACAGATATGGATATGCCAAAACTGTTCCCATAGTGGTTGGAAATTACACACTAGTGACTACCTCAAGTCTGCTTTGTACATCTTGTAAAAGAACTTCCTCACCCCTTCCCGTCTTTTGTCCAAATTTGGTTAAAATTAATCCCCCCCATACTATGTTGCTTATGACCAATTAGTCCAGAAGTGGTACCCTTTCAACAATTGTTCAACTTCTAGGAGTCCCCCCTAACCCCAATTGGGTAGTGGGGTTTTTAACCAATACCTTCCCAACCTATGAGAAGTAATTCATGATTGAGTCTCTTAGATAAGGAGAAACCCCTTATCTAAACTAAAAAAAAAAACTAAACTTGAAAATGCATCTGCAGACGTTGTATGTACAGTCTAGGGGTCCCCCTAGTGGCAAAACCATTCATTACAGTGTTGGAATAACTGATCTACCCTTAAAAAACCCACGTGTATTACAATTCCAACATAGTCTATTTACTTTATAATTAATAGAATCCAGGTCTTACCCCTGTTCTTAAGGAGTGGATCCATTTCTAGGCCTAATAGTTAAAGCCCTCCATACAGGAGGATCTCTTATTTGAATAAAGGCCAGGGAAAGTGTACCACATAACCAGAACGCTAAAGGTACAGAGGAAAAGGGTTCCAGCCCAGGATTGACTCTCTACTCCTTGTTTTGGGAATATAGTTTAGTGTAATTTCACCCTTAACCAGGCCAACCCTTCCCCCAAACATTTGTATATCCCCAGCTCCCAACCATTGACGCCTCCTCTCCTCCCCTCCAAAATAACCAAAGGAGAAATTTCTCCTACATATTTCCCAGGTACCATTTGCCATTGTTTATAAGAAATTAAATAGTTTCTAAGTTGTATAGTTCAGATTCAGATAGGCAAGTCCATCTTTAAGCACATCGATGAGCAGTCATTCATGCTTCCCCAAGGAGCCAAATGTACAAATTCGAAGAAGAAATATGGACAACAGCTCCAAGGGGGGGGGAAGGGGGGAGCCATCCTCCAGCCCGAGAAAGGGGGAGAGAAAGACAATCTACATGTCACAGCAAACTGTTTGGCTCTGGATAGAGGACCTTTTCATTTTGTACAGGCTCCATATAGAGGAGAAATTTTTCCCTCCCTCAACCCCACCCCCACCACCAGATCTGAAATCTGGCAACTCCCCCCTCAGCCAATTCCTCCACTGCCCCAGCCTCCAGGAATCCACTCAAGGCCCGCTTGTCATCTTTTCCAAAAACATGTTCCATCTATCGAAGTTATAAGGCCTTCTTTTTCTGGGTTGACAGGTCAAAGGGTAAAAACAGGGAGGGTCGGAGGAGGAGCCCGCCAACCAGCCAAGGAGAATGGAGGGGGGAGAGAAAGGCACCCACCTGGATATCACCAACATTCTTATGTTTTATAAGCTTAGCCTACTATGGCTCCACCATTAGCCGAGCAGTTGCCCTCCCTCAACCTCTCCAAAGCCTCCCAGCCCAGATCTTGGCGGCTGCTCCCCTCATCCCCCCATCTGCCCCACAGTACCTGAAGAAGATGCTTATATCCAACTAAGGCTACAAGGTGGGGTTTCTAAGCAGACGTACTCTGTCCAGAATCTTCTGTAGTTTCTGGTCGCCAATTTCTGTATGAGAACCTCCCTAAGTTCCTGATCTGGAAGAAATATTCTGGTCCCTCATCACCATCTTGGGGTTTTCTTTTGCACTGATAATTCTTCACTGGAGAAGATTTTTTCCAGGCTTCAGCTGCCGATAAATAAGTAATTAGACCAGTAGAAAATTGAACCACTAGTTTGGCTGGGTAGGGGGTGTGAAACTTTAAGTTCTTTGCTCTGAGAGATGAAAAGAGTGGAGAATACTCCCTTCTCATGCACTGAGTAGCCAGAGCATAGTCATTGTTGAATAAGATTCAGTGTTCCCCCCAAAGCACCCTCTGTTTAAGCCAGGCTTTAATCAGCAATTGATCTTTCTAGTAGAAGCTGACAAATCTCATCACAAAAGATCTAGGACGCGCATCTGGTTTGGAAGGGTGGGGGCCTAGCGCTCTGAGGGATCTCTCTATATCTAGCTGGTAATCCGGGCCTAAATCCAGAGATTGGCGCAATATTAAGTCAGCAAAAGCCACTGGATCATTTCCCTTTTCTCCCTCTGGCAGTCCAAATATCCTTACGTTTTTCCTTCTCCCTCTATTCTCCATGTCCTCCAGCCTCAGAGAGGTATGTAACTGTTCCTCTGCTAATTCTAGTACTGCTTTTTCCATAATTAATAATTTGTTGGAGTTATCTGTTATTATTGATTCTGCTTCAGCTATTCTGGAATGTAAATCTGTACGAAAATCCTGGATTGCCTCTCTAATTTCTGACTGGAATTCCGAAATTGCTGCCAGAGTAGCCTCAAAGTTTGATAATTCAGACATCTGTTTCTTCTTGTCTTTGTCTCTTTTTCCTCTCTTTGTGTCAGCTTGTGAGAGAGCCACCTGATTAGAATCGGAGCCTTGTGAACCATTTTCATCATCCCCAGGCAAGTCCTTTAGCGGGTGGAAACGGTTTCGGTCAGAACGTGCCATTTCTCTCTGATATTCCGCCTCAATCATGTCTTTTAATTCTCTTTCTCTCCCCTTGCTGTTTACTGGGTATGTAAAACTTTCAAATAAACTGCTGAATCAGAGTCATAAGTGGGAAAATCTACTGTAGAGGTGATAATGGGGTGAGAGCTTGTATCCACTGCGTCTTCACAGTGCCATTTCCTAACAAGTCCCTCACATGAAAAAATCTTGTAATCCACGTTCAGGAGGAGAAGCGGCTTCCAATTCTGAATGTCAGTCCTGTCACCTTTTTTAAATAGTAAAATCATAATAGCATCTGAAAATTTACCATGAAGAGAATTAGTAGAAAGTATAGTATTGGATACCAGAGTCAGAAAAGGGGCAAAGAAAGTTGAAAATTTCAGATATAACTCTATTGCAAGTCAATCCTGTCCAGAGGAAGAATACTTTTTGAGGTGATTAATAGCCTGATGGTTCTCTTCTAGTGAAACAGGGGCTGTCAAAATGTCAGGATGCTCTGAGGTAATCTCAGGAACATCAAGATCTGAAAGAAAATGATTGCTGTGAGAAGCTGGGGAAGGGGAACTAAACATGTGTTCCAAATGAGAATGGGCTATCTTTTTTATATTTGGTAAGTCTTCATCCAGGAAGGAGGATACAGGGTCTACTAATTGTTCTATGTGTTTTGCTGAAACTCTGTTTCTGCAACTTTTAAATTTATCAAAGGAAGATTTAGAGCCCTGGGTGCCACATTGGTCCTTCATCTTCAGAGAAATGGCTCTGTTGATAAGTAGCCATCTCAGCTTTCAGATTATCAATCAGCTGTGAGCAATTGGACCATGTCTCAAAACCTCAGGATATGGTGTCCAAAAGCTGTTGCTGAAACCTTAGATATTTAAAGTATAAAGACAGGGATTTAGATTTTGCTCTCCTTATAAAAAAGGACTTAAGGTCAGTTTTAGTATCTTCCCACCAAGGTATCAGGGAGGGGCAGGCATCCACCTCAGATAACCTAGCACAAAGTAACTCATGGCATGCCTTGGCTACTGCCAGATTAGACAATAAGGAATTATTAAGTTTCCTGCGAGAATGAGGACTGAGTCTGAAAGATCCTGAAGAAAATGAGCATATAAGTGAGACAGCCAAATGTTCTGAGGTCTCTCAAAGGAAAACCATTGCTTGTAGGACTGTAACATTCTTTGAAACAAAAAAATATTCTATGCGGGTTGCAAGGGAATCCCTGTAATATGTTTTGGCCCCAGTGGCATGCACAGAACAATAGCCATCTTGTAGGGCTGCATTTCTCAAGACTGTATTTAGACATGTCATGTCACCAAAAATGTTTTGTGTGGATCCCCCTCTATCTGCTAGAGTAAGTCCACAATTGAAATCTCCACCCAGGAACACATGATGATTAATATGCAAGTATGGCTGTAATAAGTTGGTCTTATGGTCTTTTCCCTACTATGCTTAAACTTATATCACCTGCCATCTTAAAACCACTCAACTACCTCTTTAAACTGGCATTGACTACCTTCTCAGTGCCCAGCACTTGGAAGCATGTCAGGGTGGTCCCGATTTTTAAGACTGGTGACCCACTATCCCCATATAACTACTGGCCTATATCCTTGCTACTCCACCTTAGTAAACTCCTGGAAAGGATTGTCCACCTACAACTGTCTGACTATATTGACACACACAACCTCCTGTCCAGACAGCAACACAGCTTCCATAAACATCACTCCACCACTTCTGCCCTTGCCCTGTTTACCAATCATATTCTTAGGAACATGGACCTTGGAGAGGCAATGGGTGCCATCTTTGTCGACCTGTCTAAAGCTTTTGACCTGGTCGACCACACCCTGTTACTCTCCTCCCTCTGCACCCTTGGCTGCTCCATTGAGACCATGTAGTGGTGCCAAAGTTACCTTTCAGATAGATCGCAATCAGTATGTGTAGGACCATCCACCTCCTCCACCCTCCCAGTCACTACTGGTGTACCCCAGGGCTCCATCCTGGCCCACTCTTGTTCTCCCTGTTTTTAAACTCTCTCCCCTCTTACTGTTTCACTTGTGATGTCCTATTTTATGCAGATGACCTTGTCCTCTTCACTATTGACAAGACTCTTGAGAATATATTCAGGACTTCATCCAATAACTGCTCTGCGGCGCACACCTGGTTTCACTCACATTACCTAATTGTTAATTCTAAAAAAACTAAATCCATGCTCTTTGGATTTAAACCCATCCTATCTAACATCACCACAGCTGGGTCCACCCTCTCAGTAGTCTCACTGGATGACACTGTACTTGAAAATGTACTAACTTTCAAATATCTGGGAGTTATCCTGGACCTGTCCCTCTCCTTTTCCGATCATATCTCCTCCGTTATCAGCCATATTAACCACAAACTTGGTGTGGCTTATTAGATAAAGTTACTCATGACCAGAGAAGCCTGTTTAGCCATTGCCCAAGGCAACCTGCTACCCTTGATTGACTACTGCTCCCCTATTTACTCACACACATCTTCAGCCTTGCATGTGCGCTTCTGATCCATGTACAACAACATATGTTGTTTCACTCTCCTGGCACCATATTCCACTCACCACTGCCACCTCTACCAGACACTTGGCTGGCTCCCACTACACCGCAGATTTGATTACGTGCTTGGCTGCCTCCTGAACAGCATTATCAGGCATGGTGAAGTCTCCCCTTTTATGTCTTTCCTCAAGACCAGACTTTCCTCGAGGTGTCTGTGTGCATCCTCAGTCCCCCCCCCCATGGATATCCTGAAAGTCTCCCTGGCTAAGGGTAGCAGAGCATTACCTGTAGATGCTCCCACTCTGAGAAACAGAATCCCCATGCCCATCCACTCTTTGGACTCCCATGCCACTTTCAAGATGCATCTCAAATCCTGGCTACTTAATGAGGCCACATGACATTGCTAGCTTGAATAACCCTCCCCCCACCTTTCTGACTTTTCCGTCTTTGGCTGCTTTGGCCTCCCCTGCCCTTTCTCATTTCTTTGGACTCCTGTCTTACATCCCTCACTGGCTACTTCTTGAGCTCTCCCATTTGGCTATTGTCTTGTAAGTTTTTTTTTGTTTGTTTGTTTTACATTATGCAATAATTTGCAATGGCCACTTGTCCTTAGTAAATAATTGTATAATAATTGTTACTTATCATACTGTACTAATTGTTTTTTTCAGCCTCTCATTAATTTTACTTTCCTATGTCACTTTCTTTATTCACCAATGATGTGTGTATATCCACATGACTTGTATTCATTGTATAACTTGTCACTACCTCTGTAACTGACGCTTGTGTGGCCCAGGTGGTGCCTGAAAATGGTCCCATGGATCTGATCTACTACTGATCATCGACAAAATTTTTGTCGAACAACTAGACAGCAAAACCAGCAAGTCAACCACATTTTGCAGTAGGCTGCTGGTTTCATTTTAAAACAAGTGTTTTTTTCAGGAGATTTTGCCCCCCGAACTCCCACACAGGGGCTGCACCCACGCGCCTCCCCCACTTAAGGTTTGTCAACTCTGAGTTGGAGCTGATTTGGAGGGGTGCAGGACCCCCGACAGGCAGTGCTAGGTTCTAGCGGGATCTCTACAGTGACATGGCGCTGTTGTCACTGTAGGGGACCGCACTGTTGAAATGTCGCTGACAGTGTGGATCAGTGCACTTACTGGGTTGCCAAAGACTTAAATTAATAAAATAAATAAAAAAAATATATAAACTTGAGTGAGAGGCTATGCTATATTAAGCAATCTTAATTTTGCCTGTTGATAAGTACAATCCAGTAAACATGCTTGCCCAGGAAAAACTATCTACCAGACTGTTCACTTGAAAGTTAAATCCCCTAAATTATATACCCAAACCATCACATAGATCTTCTCCATGGGACCAAAAGGAGGTGCCTCCTTGCCACCTAGACTCGGCTTGAGAGATTTCAAATATGGATTTTAGCCTGGTATCCTGCAGAAAGAAGACTTCATATAGCAAATCTGCAAAAAAATTGCATAGTGGTCAACTGTTTGAGAAAAGTTTTTATACTATACACATTTAATGTAAGACAACAAAGCAGTAGACCAGAATGCATAACAGCCAAAATAAATCAAAGCAACCAAATCATATATCATGCATCTGTTTTTTTCCCCAGTTTTTCCTTGCTTTTTAGAAGAGGAAGAGTCAAACTTGGAATCAGAGGAGAAATCCATCCTGGAGGAGGAGGAAAGGGAGGAGCCAGAGTCCCCATCCTCTGTCTCAGTGTCTCCCCACTGTCTCCATTTGGTTAAGGCTTGGAATCTGTTTCTCATGAGGATGGATTTTTTTGGGATGTAGCTATTCACCTTCCTTTTACCTTTAACTCGTTTGGCGGACTGCAACGTGACAAAAGTGGTCATGTCTTTCCGGGGTTGGGGCATAACCTCGTGAGAGGATGCTTCTTCTACTACAAGGGCTAGTGGGGGATAAGGGGACGATTCCTTGAGAAGGAAGAGAGGAAGAAGACACTGCTGTGGGTGCTGGGACTGCAGAGGCAATCAAGATTAAAGAGTCTAGGGTGCAAGATCCTGCATAGGAGTAGGTTGTTCTTTCTGGCACTGAGCCTGGGCCTGGGAATCAGTTATAAGGGCCACTTGGTCTTGTGGCGGTCGGTTTAGCCTGCTGTGGTCTCCCCAAGGGCATTGTTCATAGGAATGGCCAGACTCATCACACAGGTTACATTTTAGAGGGTTAGGACAACCTAAACTAACATGGCCATAGGAAAAGCAATGATTACAGCATGTCTTATCACAAGTGGCACTCAAATGAGTTTGGAACCACATTTGTAGCAGGTCCAAGGTTGATCAGGATAGAAACAAAAGTCAAGGTCTCTGCCTATGAAAAAGCTGCCAGGTAAATGGGAGATATCCCTACTGTATCTGTTTGTTGTAACTGAACTTTGATTGTCCACCCTCCCATTTATACCAGGTCCTCATCCAGTTTAGGGTGATGGGTGTCCAAAATATTACAACGCTGCCTTAGCCAATACTGGACATCCACAATGCTCACCCCCTCACTCCTAAACAATAAAGTAATAATTTTAACAGAGGGTTTAGTGAGGGGGATGACTAAAATGTATGCTCAGAGAGGGGTAGCCTTAACCTGTTTATACTTCAACGAAAAGCACTCTAATATATGGACATTTTTAAAGCTCAAATCATACCATGCCTCCCCTTTCACATGAATAAATGTAAACAGTTCTGGGGCCCCAATATCTAATGAAACCCATAACACATTGCATAGGACAGTCTTCCTGTCTGGTGCAGAGCTGACATCCCCAGTAAAATGCAGTTGTACCACGTTTCTTAGTTGTGCGGGTTCACCCAAAGTTTGAAAAGAATCAGACAATTTAAACTGTGTGGTGGCAGGTTGCTCACCATACAACTGAAGGACATCCGAGCCAGTGCCCGAAGCAGCACTGGAAAAGCATGGTGCAGAGACCTGCTCAAAATGAGGTTGCACAGTGGTGAGGCCCTAATTTGTGTTTGCTTCTCCAGTAGCTTGAGTTGGCCGACTTATTGTATTCAATGCAGCCAAAAAGTTTTTTATCTGATTGTTGGGCTGCATCTGCAGTGAAAAGTTCCACTTTGCTAGCTGAGCTTTTATCCTTGGATGCTGTGGCTTCTGTGCCATGTGAATGAGCGCTTGTACCAGTCACTGGTGTCTGTGCCCCCATAATGATATCTTTCTCATGGACAGGGCCAGGAGAAGACCAAAGAGTTCCATCAGGACCTTGTTGCCAGTCTGCCGCCCTCAAAGCATCTTTCACAGACCATGGTTGCTCAGGGAATTTATCTGACCTGTGACTTCCCTGCATATATAATGAAGAAGGAGGAAAGAAGCCTGAGGTGAGTGTCGAATTAAAGGAGAGCAAATGGACTGAGTAGCCTCATTCCTTGACTCTGGTACTGTGTTAAGTTTTGCTGGAGTAGAGTATGTAGCTTCCGGGACAGTGTCTTGCAATGCCACATCCTCACTAATTAATTTTAACAAAAAGGACTTGTGCGACTTCATAGCTTGATGCAATAAATCTTCTTGAGATTGAGAAACCATGGAAGTGGTTTGAGAAAGTTATGAACCTGCAGCTACTGTGTTCAATCTGCTCCCCAGGAATCCAGGGAAAGCATGTCCAGGTCCTGAGCAATGGATCCTTTTTCAGTTGGTAGCATGTCTTGGGCAGTAGCTGAAGTCATAACAGTAGTACTGTAGACAGTAGAAGCAAAAATCACTGTGGCAGGCAATGAAGCACTGCCTCCTCCTCCCTCATCCTCCTGAATGTCAGCCATCTTGGCAGCTGACAAAAGCTCCCCCTCCAGGCAACGTAGGGGAATTTTTATTTGAAAAAGCACAAAACAAACCTATATTTTACAGAGCTGATATTCCAACAAAGTACAAAAATGATAATTCAAAGAAAACAACAAACTAATACAGATGTTCCTATTAAAGCTCTTTCTTTTTCCCCTTAAGTAATCCAGCACACATTCTTCCATATCTGATCAGCTTTCCACTTTTCCAAATTCATATAATCTTGTTTTTTGACCTGCTGTACATTTGCTTCAATTTGTTTTACAATTACTAAATTTCAGTGTTCACATGTTGCATAGAGAATTGACATCTTGCTTGCCACATAAAATATTTAATACATGAAAAATTACATATTAAGTGCTAGGATGATATCTTCTGAGTGAACCAGTATTTTCCCCTAAAACTAAACATTCATAATTTATGAAACCAGTTGTCGGCCACTGCCACCTAGTGGCCAAAAAGGACCAAAACTGTACTTCCAAAACACAGTAGATATAGAAATGCTCAATGTTTTTTTCCACCCCATTACACACAGGTCATAGACACTGTCTTTCAGACACTGGTTTATATTTCAGGTTACCCTTCAACCCAAGTTTAACGTGGCAGCTTAACCAAGAGACATCCCACATCTTTGTAGGAATTTTTTTATCATTAAGAAGTTTCAAGGATAAATGCATTTTGGATGGGGAACACTTAGGAAAATTTATTTAGATTTTGTTGACCAAGGTAAGCCCACTGAGGCCAGAGATCCCTTTTTCAGGGGCGACCCAGGGTTGAGAATACCAACCACTTTACATTAGGTATGGCAACAGTAACACAGTATAAGAGTACATTCATCGTCAGTAGGGTACATTTAGACAGTTTCAGTTTCATTGCATCAGGGTTACAGTATCAATTGGATTTTGCTTATAGGCAGTCCAAGGAGAGAGAGATTTTAGTCATTAGACATTAGGAGGGGATTGGGGTGAGGACATGATCTAGCGGTTGCAGCCGCAGAGGCTCAGCTCAATGAGGTACACTTTAAGACCTGCTTTGAACGAGGAGAGGGAGGGCTTGTCTAGTAAGCCTGTGGGAAGCAAGTTCCAGAGGTGAAGGGCAGTGTACGGAAAATGTGCCTGTGCAGCTGAATTGCTACTTAGGATAGATGCATATAGTTGCTTTCTATTTAAACTAAGTATATTAGCTTTGTCCACTTTCCATGTCCAAAGTTTCCTTATAGATGGGCTGACAAATTCAGGAATCTGTAGGGAGGCCATAATTTTTTGGCGGTTCAGCTACCCATTTTAGCATAAGAGTTTTGAATAATTTTCAATATTCCCAAGGGTGTAGGTTCCTGCTTCACCCTACCTTAAAAGATAATTAAACAAAAAAGAATGGTAAAAATTATGAGGTGTTTATCATACCCAAACCACATTTCTTGTTTGAGGTAAATAAGTGAAATCTCTTTTACCAGGGTTCAGCCTACTACCCCATACCATCTGGAAGAAACAACTAAAAAGTATTGTCTCCCGATGGATGGGGGGGAGGAAAAATACAGCTAATATACAAAAATAAAGGTAACAGAAATTTCTTTATAATCATCACACATTTTTTCTTTGAAAAGGACCAATTTTTCCATAGCTGGACTTTGTTCTCTTCTATTATGAGTCTTTCTTCCCAGTTTACAAGAGCCATGTTCCGATTTCCAAACTGCTGCCCTAAAATTTTAATATGTATTTTTGATAATACTATTGCATCCACATTTGAAATGACAGGGTATTCTGCCCCTGAATGTATTCTGGTACTTTTATTAAAGTTAATTTCAGCCCCTGAAAACCAGGCCATTTTTTTAAAGTTTCTAAAGCCTTCACCCCTGAGTCTACATCTTGCACACATAGGCATACAACATCTGTGTATGCAGAAATTTTTTGGGGTGGTATACCAATAGAAGGGGAAATTCTCAAAAACATAAACAGTGAATTAGAGCTATTTAGTAGCTCTTTTCTTACAGAAATCCCAGTTAACTAGCTCTCAAGTATCTGCTAAACTGTAACAGTAGCCATTTGTGCTCACTGGATAAGAACAGTTACACAGCTCTGCTGTTGTGAACTGATTTTAAAGCAGTGCAAATGCTAAATCAATGGGTTCGGCTGCATCACTGTCACATGAGATAGGGTGCATTGTAGGAGAAAGAAAGGCAATAAACCTATTTGTGATGGAGATCCACAGGGGTCATAAAACTACCTTAAAGCTAGCAGGCTAATTTAGGAAAAACTCTTAATAACAGACAGAGGGAAGGACACACTAGGATTTTACATACAAATCAAAACACTCTGCACAACATATGTTTTTGCAAATTCTGGGTGGACTACTCCTTTAAGAACCCCTGAAGTATTATAAAGACCATTCATTAATTTCTTGTCTACTTTTTGTTTACAAGCAACATATGGATCTGCACACAGTTGATCTTCAGTCCCAATCCCCATTTCTTTATTTAACATCTCAGCCCCAAAATACTGAAAGTGGACCAGTTTAGCTTTTATGATATCTATTTGGGACTTAACCCTGGAGTCGGAGGCATTAGGAAGTGACCTCAGTTTGTAATATTGGTTCCTAAAATCCAGATATTGTATATAGTCAGAATGCACCTTGCTTTAGTAAACCTTAATTAAAAAATATGTAATTCCTTCTTTGTATCAATCCACCAACACCACCAATCCTCATACATATAGAAGACTGACCTTCTGGCCTGAAACAAAGTTGTTCGACCTTGCCTCACTTCAGCAGAATCAAGCAAGGAAGAATTCAACTTCCATCTGTTTGTAATGGAAGGACATTGGGGGGGGTACCTTTTCTAAACCTAAGTGGCAAGCTAGAATGATATGATCTGAAAATTCACACTGGGACAAAGTAAATCTGCTTGGCACGAGGAATTTAGATACTAGAAAGAAATCCATTCATGTGGCAAAAGCACTTCTTTTGCAAGTAAACCCAGGGTCATTATGTAGTACTCTGTGTGCATCCTTGAGCCTAACTGATTAAATTATGTTACTCAAGGCATGTGAATCACAATATATTGTTTTTTGTACATTATCCTTCATTCTAATATTTAGCTCACAGTTCATATTTCCTCCCGATATAACATGGCTGGCAGTATATAGAAAAGGTCAAATCTGATTAATTAAATCTATGCTGGCAGTTTTACTTTGAGGGGCATATGTATTTATTAATCTTAAATAAAACCCTTTGTATATGCAGTCTAACAGCATAGCTTTGCCTGGTTGGATGTCAGTCATCCTATGTAGCTGAAGTTGTGTATTTTTAAATAATATTCCTACCCCATATGCTGCATCTGGACCAAAGGACCAGAATGACAGTCCCCATAGCCAGACCCTTTGGGCTTGTGAAATGTCAAAAAGTGAATTTAACTTAGTTTCCTGAAGAAAAATAATGTCCCCTAAATTATAATGAAAAAAAGAAAAGGCTATACTTTTTCTGTGATGTTTTTATACTGCACACATTTAAAGAAACTAGCTGCAGGGAAGCCATGCAAAGTTTTAGAAATTTTTTTTCCTTCAGTTTCCTTTTTCTACCCTTCTTTTTTTTTATTTACAGGGTTTGATGGACTGGATCCTCCTCTAGGTCAGCCTCAGAGACAGCTTCTGATGTCGAGGAAAAATCCGACTCTAGATCTGAATCCTTTCATGATAAACTCAGCTACAGAGTCAAGACATATAAAAGTGAGGGTACTGGACTTCAGGAGGGCTGACTTTGGCAAGGTGGGAGAGTGCCTTAGAAAAGCACTAGCAAACAGGCTAGTAGGAGGGGTGGAACAACAATGGGGAAACATCAAAACTGCCATCACAGAGGCAATAAGCCTTTGTGTGAAGCAAATAAACAAATCAAAACAAAAGAAAACGCCACTATGGTTCTCAAAAGAGGTGACGGGGAAGGTCAGGGAGAAAAAAATAGCATTCAAGAAGTATAAGGAAACACAGAAGAAGCAGGACAGAGAGCTGTACCAGTTAAGGCAGAAGGAAGCAGGGAGGGAAGGCAGAATAGCAAAGGCCCAAACTGAGGAAAAGATAGTCAACTCGGTTAAGAAGGGGCATAAAACCTTTTATAAGCATATCAGGGAGTGTAGAAAGACAAATGGAGGGATAGGGAGGCTGAATAGAATGGACGGTGGGTGGGCAGAGAGGGACAGTGAAAAGGCAGGGATACTGAATGAATATTTCTGCTCAGTATTCACAAAAGAGAAGGATGGGGCCATTCCTAATCCAGTTAACAGAAGCACTCTGGATAGGGGGGTCAATCCCAGTCCTTTCACAGAAGAAAGGGTTCTGAAAGAACTCCTAAAACTGAAGGTGGACAAAGCAATGGGGCCTGATGGAATTCACCCCAGAATTCTAAAAGAATTAAGGGGAGAACTAGTGAAACAACTGACAACTCTTTTTAACAAATCATGGGTGGATGGTGTGGTACCTGAGGACTGGAGAAAGGCGGATGTCATTCTCCTTCACAAAAGTGGGACCAAGACAGAAGCAGGAAACTACAGACCCGTCAGTTTGACCTCTGTGGTAGGGAAAGTGATGGACCAGGACCCAAGGCAGCATGGGTTCACAGCGGGAAGGTCATGTCAGATGAATCTAATTGATTTCTTTGACTGGGTGAACAAAGTAGTAGACCAGGGAGGGGCTGTGGATATGGCCTACCTATACTTTAGCAAGGCATTTGACACAGTCCCACACAAAAGATTAATAGTCAAATTAACCAGACTGGGAGTGGGTCACAGGGTGGTAGCCTCGGTAAAACATTGGCTGGACAACAGGACACAGAAGGTAATTGTAAATGGAGTCCACTCTGAAGAAAGAGGGGTTACTAGTGGGGTACCTCGGGGTTCAGTACTGGGTCCAGTCCTTTTTAATGCCTTTATAAGTTTCATTGCAGAGGGACTGGAAGGAAAAGTATGCCTCTTTGCAGATGACACAAAGATCTGCAACAGAGTAGATACACATGGAAGTGTGGAAAGGATGAGAAGGGACTTGGCAAGGTTGGCGGAATGGTCAGAAGTATGGCAGCTTGGATTCAATGCAAAGAAGTGCAAAATAAAGTACTTGGGAAACAAAAACCCAGGGAAAGATTACACAATAGGGGGAGGTAGTAACAACAACAAAAATGGAAAGGAACCTGGGGGTAATCATATCAGATGACCTTAAGGTTAGCAAGCAATGTGAGAAGGCAGTAGAGAGGGCTGGGGGTACACTGGGATGTTTAGGGAGAGGCATCAGCAGTAGAAAACAAAAAGTTGTTACCCCTCTGTACAGACAGGAGGTAAGAATCCATCTGGAGTACTATGTCCAGTTCTGGAGACCCCATCTCCGCAAGGACATAGACAGGATAGAGGCAGTCCAGAAGAGGCAACTAAAATGGTGCAGGATCTTCAAGAGAAGCCATATGAGAAGAGACTAAAGGAGTTTAACATGTATACCCTTGAGGAAAGGAGGGATGGGGGGGCATGATAGAAACTTTTAAGTACCTCAGTGGAATCAGCAAAGTTCAAGAGGGTAGCATCTTTCAGAAAAAGAGATGTGCAAGAACAAGGGGACACAATTTGAGGATGGGGGGGGAGTTCAGGGCAATGTGAGGAAGTATTTTTCACACAGAGGGTGGTGGATGCATGGAACTGCCTTTCTGAGGAGGTTGTGGGGTCTAAAACTGTGGGAGAATTCAAGAATGCATGGGACAGACATAAAGCAATTTTTGTGGGGGGTAGGAAGAAAAAGGCTGTTGGTTAACTAGGATCTGCAGCTTATCTTCTTGGAAGGGAAATGGGCAGACTAGGTGGGACAAGCGGTCCTTATCTGCCATCAAAGTCTATGTTTCTATGTTCTTCCTATAGAACCTGAAAAGAAATGTGTAGTGTAATGGAATTGGGGGTCCCCATTTGTTTACTAATCGATGTAGTGAGCCTTTTTGAACTTGAAGACTGGAAACATGCAGGAGGGGGCATCATACCCAAGGTTTCAGCCTTGTCTTCCTCTGAGGTACCTGGGTTCTGTTCCACTGCTGTTGAAGGTTCAGTCTGCTCTGGACCATCTGGTGGTTTCTGAGTTTCAGCTGGGTGGGGGGTTGGGAGGCCCTTCTCTAATTTTTGCTCCTTATTGCTATGAGAGTGAGGGTTTAGCAGCCTACATCTTTCTTGGGCTTGATTAATCAAATGATCCTGGGTTGGTCCACCAGGTCTGTTCTGACCCACCCAAGGGCATTGATGGTACTGTAAGCATGTTCTTGTTCATCACATAAATTGCACTTAAATAAATTTTTGCAAACATAGCTTATATGATCAAAATCCCCATTGAGAGCACATTTTAATTTATCACAAGCACTGCTCAAATGCGTGCGATTCCTATACTTGTAGCAGGCCTTTGGCTGCCCTGGGTAAAAGCATACCCCTCTGTCCCTTCCTAAGAAAAAAACTGTTAGGGACGTGTATTACTTCATTTTCAATCATTGTTAACTTACCTCAAACCTCCACCCCCTGGTCCAAATTCCCTCTGAATCCAATATTGCCTCAGGAGGGCCCACCACTGAACACGTTTTCTTCAACCAGAACTGAATGTCTCTCATGATTACCCCTTCATTTCTAAACATTATGATTATAGTTTTGAATAAAGGTTTTGTAAGGGGGATGGCCAAGAAAGGAGTCCATAAGGGGTGGCTTTCAACCCTTCATATTTTCTCCAAAATGTATCCAAACTTGCAAAGTTTCTGAAGCTTATATCAAAGATATCTTCCCCCAGACATTTACTAAGGCATAAACATCCACTGCTTGAAAGTTCATTGACTCTTTTAAAAGTATTCTTGCCGCTGGCCCGCCGGCACAGTGGTAGCGCCACCGCTCGTGATGCTGGTGACTCGGGTATGGGAACAAGCCTGGGGAGCTGGAGGGCCGGCCGGGGGGAGAAGGCTGAGCATCCGTGGACTGCTCACCTTCTCCAGTGAGGGAAGGGGGACAAGGTTCGGGGCTTGATTGACCCCAGGTGGAGGCCTGGGGTACATCAAGTGCTTGGTCATTTTCAGGAGGGTCGGGCATGCCAGACGTCGGAGGAGCTCCGCTTTGACGTCAGGGCGCATGGCATGTCCAGGAAACAGGGAAAAAACACCTCCTGCTCTCCGGGTAGATGGAGCACCAGCACAGACCTCAATGGTCCCCTGCCTGTCCCATGTGGCGGCCCCGAAAAAGTGCCGTTAGTTCGGGGTGCAAGGGCCCCACCTCATCCCTGCCTGGGGGGAAATCCAAGGCTACATGAGGGGACCACCACGGGGATCCAGGTATGGAAGGAACTGAGGCAGATGCCAGGCGCTTCCCAAGAAGTGGAGTGCAGGGAGCAGGGGAAGGCAGAAAAAATAGAAAGTTAAAAAAAAAAAAAAAAAAAGCACTCTTGCCACGTAAACTCTTCCCAGGTCCTCCTGCAACCCCCCTTCCCTCCCATATCTTAGGCAGACTGTATTCCGTTTTGGAGCCTGCTCCAGTCTATCATTCTTGAATACTTCAGAAAAGGTTGGACCTGATCTTCTCCTTTCATGTGGCGGGAGCAGGAAGGAGGTGGAGAAGAAGAAGGGGCATCTGGTTCTTGGGCCCTGTTATTTCCATCTGACATAGAACCTGAGGCTGCATTAGAGTTATCACCATTCTGAAATGATGAATGATTTGGTACCACACCCTGTGACTGTAATAAGGAACTTCTTTGTCCAACACCAGTTAACAGTGAATTTATAATGATATCTGCCATGCTGACCCAGTGGCGTGGAGGGATGAGGCATCACTGCCTTACCTCCTGCCATGCCAGCCACCCGTGTTCACAGTGCGAGCGGGCCACCAGTGGTTGACAGGGGAGGGAGAGGATTAAGCATCTGAAGGACAGCTCTCCTCTCTCTGGGATGGGTGGGGATGGAGTCCACTGCTTGTCTGGCCCCTAGCAGCAGCTGGGGACTGGCATAGTGTACCCACAGACAGAGGAGGTGGTTACGGAACAGACGCCCTGTGTGCTGCATACAGAAGCATGAGCAGCTTGGCCATTGGAGCCATTGCATGCTCTGCAACACACTTGGGGGGAGAAACAAGGAAAATCATGGTGACTGGCAGAATGAAACCAGTCCCTCACAGGAGCCACACCCAGTCAGCTGGACACCTCAAGAAACAGCAACAGAGTTAAGTGCCAGTGGATGCCGGGCTGACGGGGCTGGAGGGACCGGTGGAGGAAGGGATGGCCATCCAGTAGAGAAACAAATAAAGTAGAAAAGAAATAAATAATTGTATCTGCCAAGGGGGCCCCCGAGTACCTGAATTAACTGGAGAAAAACATTCCCAATCTGAATCCGGTATCCAGCTCCCTTCTGAATCCTTCGTCCATCCAGCATTTGAAAGAGGTCTATTCTTTAAATAAATATCTTTATGCATTATTACTGGGACTGGAACTGCATTTTTGTGTGAGTGCAGTTTCAGATTTCTGGCTCTGTTTGTCTGCATGAGCTGCCTGCCCTTCAGTAAACTACACCACCCAGTCATCGATCGCAGCACCATTTCTGCTCTGTCAGCATTTGAAAGAGCCATCTCCGACGATGACCACCCTTCATCAGAAAATGTTGCATCACGCTCAAAAAGATTAAAAGCAATTTGAATGTTTTCTTTTGTGGAACCATGAAAGCCATTTTTCCCTGAGCGACCTGCAACCGGGTGTACGAGCGGTGGTTTGACAGCTAAAGCACCTCGTTTCCCCAGCTGAGCACCTGAGTCAGCTAAGACCTCCTGTGCTGGCACTTTGAAGTTGCCACCAATACACTTGCCTGGCAATAAGCAGCATAATTACTTAGGAGACTCGCAGGTCATTTTAGATGTATCATGGCAGAGTCCATTACCAGTAAAGCAGCATTTTCCTCAAAAACAGCCACATAGGTCACGTGATGGCAGCTTGAGCTAAAGCAACAGTTCCTCGGAGCTCCGTTCTCTACTCCCCAGTTTTAACTTAACAACAGTTTTCTAAGGTGAGACTTACCCCACCAGAGAAGTCAAACAGCAGCACAACTGTATTCTGAAGTGTGGGACCGAATTTTGAATGGAGGTTTACATGAAAAAAGCGTAACCGAGACGATCCCCAATGCTTACTCTGGAGAAAGACAATGCCTCAAAACGACCTAGGCAGCAAGCTCTGAATTTGCCGAAAATGTCTGCAGTAACAACAGCACTGTCAGAGGAGAAATTTCTAGAGATAATGCAGCCGCTTCAGATAGCAATTACTACTATCTCCGAAGATCTCCAAACAATCAAAAACTCTGTAGACTCCTTATCAAGGAGAGTCGGGGACTCGGAAACCAGAATTACATCCCTGGAAAAAAGACAAGACAAGGCCGATCTAGATTCAGTTAATGTAGGACGCAGATTAAAAAAATTGGAGAAGAAGATAGAGGACCTGGAAGGGCACAGCAGATGGAATAATTTGGTGGTAATTGGCATCCCTGAGAAAGAGGAAGGGAATGCAGCAATCTCATTTATGCAAAGGTTCTGCGTTAAAATAGCTGCCCCCCCCAAATGGAGGAGAGTATGTGATCTAGAGGGCCCACCGAGCCCTGCGTCCTGCACCAGCTCCTGGTCAGTCACCGAGGCCAATGATTTTTAAGCTGCTAAATTATATCGATAAGCAGCATATACTCAATAAGGTGAAAGAAATCTGAGAAGTGACTTGGGAGGGCAGAAAAATCCGAATTGAGCAGGATCTTCCCCATTCGGTGCGATTAAGGAGACAAGAACTCCATCCAGTGGTGTCCAAGTTGATAGCTGCCGCAAAGCAGTTCAGGGTTAAATATCCCGCAATCCTGATGGATAAAAATGAAGACAAATGGATCTCCTACGATTCCCCTATGCAAGCCCTGCAAGGTCTAAAAGAACTCTTCCCAGACCTGTTTAAGTGATGGCAAGCCGGCATACAATAATATCGACGTAAGTGCCTGTTACCATTGAGTGTCCTCCCTGAACATGTATTAATGGAACTTCAAATCCATAGCAGTTAGGTATTTCGGTATAGAGTGGATGTAAGTCACTAGAACAAATGTCTGTTAGCGACTAATTTAAGTATGATCCTGCGGTCTCCCGAAAGTGTGCCCATGCCCATTCTGAAGCTTTGTCTATAGTGCCTAAAGGGGTATCGATAGTGGGGGAAATTACTGACATGGCCAGAAACTCGTGGGCTGTACCACCTTAGAACAGCCTGTCCACGCTTGCTACATGTACTGGGCACCTGCAGTTCCTTGTATTCACCTGTCATTGTGGTCCGAAACACGGGATGAGTGGTAAACCAGAAGAGGCTAATGGCAAAAGCTGATACAAAGATCCGCAGCCTGTATAACAGTATATACCTCTCTCATATACTAAGGGACAATGCAGTTCGTTACATAGTGATATAGCCACATGGGCCAGCTTCATTTGGACATTTAACGCAATGCGTGGGATCAGAACTCAGCGTGATTAGTAATGTGGAACTGCACCACTTTGAGACAGTATTAGATTAAGTCTGGTTAAATTATAGCTCCTCCTAATCTGATAGCCACTTAAATTTAAACCTACCTCACTATCAATCTTGCCCTAGGAGACCGATGGCACATTAATGGGTGCAATTAGATTGAGCAATATAGGATTGGACACAAATCAGTACTGTATTTGACATGGTCTCCTCGCAGGTTCTAAGAAAGCTTTAATGCTCTCATACTGCACAGAATTTAACATCCTAGTGTATAGGAAAGTAAAGCTATTAATCCTACCCTTTTTCTAAGTGTAGAGTTATTATAAGTAGCCGAAATTTGATAACATAGATATGCTACTTATTTCCATGCTGATTCCACATATATTAAGCTCTCAATGACAAGTAGAGATGATGAGTAGATATATAGCTGTTTGATATTATCACTCTTTGATAACTATTGTTAATGTTTATAGGTTTCAATAGGTGCACACCAGATACAGAAAAGCATTGAATAGTTAATGCACCTACTTGCAATGTAAACAAATGCCTTTTTTTTTCTTTCTTTTGTGTTTTTCTTCTCCTTGGAACATTTGCTAATGGTGGGGTAAGGGGAGGAGGGGGGAGGGCTCCGGGGAACAATTTGTTAGGTTGGAGTCTGCTTTTTTGTAAAAATCATGTGGCATACTAAGGTTGGGAGTACAGTGAGCTGGTACTGGGGGTGTTGTATTAAGCAGAGGGTTATAATTTATAAGTTTAACAGACATGGAGGGATGGGTAGTAGCATTGTTATGTGGGGAGGGAAAAGGACTACACACTGTCAATGCCTAAATGCTAAAAACTCATTAGGATGCATCTTAGCTTTCCAGTTGGATTTACCATGCTTCCTCCGATGGCTTGGCGTAAAGAACCTAGTAGGGTAACTCCAAACAGGAATATCCGCTTACTCACCTACTTCTGCCTTTACACAATCACCATAGAAAATAAGTAATAACTATCGTTTTGTGAGCTGGAATGTTAAGGGAGCCAAGGATAGGGTCAAAAGACAGGTTATTCTAAAGCACTTGCAACAGCTGCGAGCACAAGTCATTTTTTTACAAGAAACGCACTTGAAAAGGGAGGATGTACTCCTCTTCAAAAGATTATGGGTTGGTCAGGTATTTGGGGCAGGAGCCTCCACGAGTAAAGGGGGAGTAGTGATTCTACTGGCTAGGAGTGTTCCATTTAAATTGGCCCAGGAAATATGGGATCCAGAGGGCAGATATATATAATAATACATGGATCTTTGGAGTCTCGTCTGGTCCTCTTTGGATCCATATATGGCCCAAATAGTGACTCTCCTTCTTTTTTTGTGAATTTATTAAGCACAATAGTGACTAACCCATCTAAACTTACAATACTGGGAGGGGATTGGAACTTAGTTCTCCAGACAGACCTAGACAGGTCTGATCGTATGCGATGAGGCCTATCCCCAGCGCAGACAGCACTGAAAGAACTCATGTGCAGTGCTACATTAGTTGACGTGTGGAGAGTTTTTAACCCCTCCGAAAGGCAATATACCTTTTTTTCTGCAGCACATAAAACATATTCCCGGATTGATTATTTACTTATAAACTCCTTTGCAATCCCTGAGGTCATGCAGACAGGAATTTCAGCCAGGGTATTGTCTGACCATGCTCCGGTTGACATGGAATTTTGGTTAGGGGCAGGAGGTAAGCGCTCCCTGCAATGGCGCCTGAATAGCCAGTTATTAAAAGATTCAGCCTCTGTGGGACATATTATGGAACACATCGCCTTCTTCCTCAATTGCAACCAGGGGACAGTAGATAAATATGATTTAATTTGGGCAGCCTTAAAATGCTCCTTGAGTGGTGAATTCATTAAAATGGCCTCCAAAAGGGTCAATAATCAAAGGGCTCAGCTAGATGCCCTTTTAACATCTATTAAAAATTTAGAATACAGTCTATCACGTACCTCCCCTGTAGAGACATGGACCAGATTATATCAATTGCAGGCCCAGTATGCAGGCTTAATATCTCAGAGGACTGAGCTATCTTTACACGGAACCAAACTTAAATATCTGGACATGGGGGAGAGGGCAAGCAAGATGCTTGTGGTGCGTATTCGCCAAATAGATGCCTCTCAATTTATTGCTGGAATTTACTCCGAAGAAAATGAACAAATTTGTACCGACCCCCAAAAGATGGCGGAAATGTTTGGCTCTTATTATCAGGATTTGTATACAGTGGCCCCATCCTCATGGCCCACCAAAGCGTACATAAACTCCTATCTTAGTTCCGTGAATCTGCCTAAGGTCACTGCTACAGAAGCAGCCCTCTTAAGTGCCCCAATCACCCTAGGAGAAATCCAGAAAGCCATCCAACAGTTACCATTAGATAAATCCCACGGACCGGACGGTTTGTCAAGTAATTTTTATAAAACTTGTCAAGCTGCTATAGCACCTGTGCTAAAGGATCTCTTCACTTATTGGTTTAATAATGGGATATCAGATCCCAGCTTTCAAGAGGCTGTGATATCCTTAATTTTAAAGCCCGGGAAGGACCCGCAAAACCTCAGTAGCTACCACCCCATATCCTTATTAAATACAGACACAAAAGTATTAGCCAAAGTACTGGCTAACAGACTTACTAAAATTTTAGGTAATTTAATAGAACACGAGCAGGTTGGATTAATGGTCAGAAGGTCATCTCAAGACCATGTGAGAAAGCTATTACACTTCATTGTGACTGCTAGATACTCTAATGTACCAATGGTGCTGGTATCATTGGATGCCGAAAAGGCATTTGATAGAGTCTCCTGGGATTTTCTGTTTGCCACTTTAACTTCTTTTGGTTTTCCGAAAGAATTTATAAAATGGATTAATGTCTTATACTCCTGTCCCTCGGCCAGAGTTAAATCAATCAATCAATCAATCAATCAATCAATCAAAATCTTTATTTATTCAGGCGAACATCATTGAGCAAAGCTCATTTACAAGATGGACCTGAGTGGTCATACAAATGAGGATACAAGTATTATTACATAGACAAGAATAGCATAAATAGCAATACAATGGCATGAAATTATTATATACAACAATTTACATATATACAAGGAACAGTAGAACCATTTAGCCTGTAAGAAAAAAGGGGACAAAGGGTATAGCAGGCATAAAATATAAATTATAGGGTCTAACTAGTTTTTATGAGAATATAATAAGTGATTCGGAAGATAGAAATTGAATTAATATAATGGACGGAAAAAGGAAGGTGGGTCAGGTAGGGTAGGGGATTAGGCTTTATAAAAGCAATTGCAGAGCTCTGGAAAAAGGGCGGAGAACAATCTTTTGAAAGATGCCAGAGGTAGTAGGCTATCTAGCTTCATGGATTTTTGGAGAGAGTTCCATGCAACTGCTAAGGTATAGCTGAAAGCAGCCCTCCCATACAGGGTGCAGGCATTGGGGACCTTTAATATGATGAGTTTACTGATCCTTAAGGTGTATGGCCTAGTTGTAATTTGGGTAAAGCAATCAGTGATATAGGTAGGTAGTTTGTCTGTTAACGCTTTGAATATCCAGATAACAGCATTCCTATTTCTTCTGTGATGTAATGATGTCCAGTTGACTGCCATATAAAGGGAGCAATGATGGGTGCTGGAGGGAAGGTCAGTAATAAATCTTATGGACCTGTGATACAGGGTGTCCAGTTTATGTAAGAGATGACGTGAACAATGGCAGTAGAGAAAATCAGCATAATCAATGAGGGATAGGAATGAGGCCTGAATTAACCTTTTTTTGGAATCACTGTTTAGGTAATGTTTTATTCTAAAAAATAGTCCAAGCCTCTGTCTTAGCTTTTTAAGTAGCTCTTCAATATGGACAGAATAATCAAGCCTGTTATCTATCCAGACTCCAAGGTATTTGAAGTTATCAACAAATTCAAGTTTCTCTCCAAGTAAGGTGGATAAATGTAGGGTGGTGGATGCTGGGGTAGTGGTAGAGCAACTGTTTGTGGCAAAGAACATAGCTTTTGTTTTTTTTGCATTCAGAAGTAGTTTTTTGTCAAGTAGATTGTGCTGCAGAATGGAGAACTCAGATTGTAACAGTTCACAGGCTTTGGAAGGTGAGGGATTGCTGACATATAATACAGTATCATCAGCAAACAGATGAATGTTAGATTGAGTGAGATTGGCATCAATATTGTTTATATAAATGGCAAAGAGGATAGGGCCAAGAATAGAGCCTTGTGGTACGCCCCTAGCAGTGGTTTTGAGGTGGATAGGTAATTTCCATTTTAACCAGTTGTGACCTATCTGAAAGGTAATCCTTAAACCAGTTGGAGTGATAGGGAATCCAGGCCTAGTGAGTTAAGGGAGGTGATTAATAAGTCATGATCCACTGTGTCAAAGGCTTTACTCAAATCAAACACAGCAACAGGTACAATTTTTCTTGTCCAAGGTAGTCTGCCAATCATTGGTTACCTTGGCTAAGGCAGTAATGGTGCTATGCTTTGATCTAAATCCAGATTGTGCAGAATTTAGAAGGTTATTGTTATCCAGATAGTCCCTTAACTGAGAGTTTACTAGTTTTTCGAGCATCTTGGATAGTACTGGTAGGATGGAATAGGTCTGTAATTGTTGAGATCCCTAGTATCACCAGATTTGAGTAATGGAACTACTTGAGCTGTTTTCCAAGTAGAGGAATGGATCCAGTAGTTAGGAAAGATTGAAGAGATGAGTGAGGGGGCAGATAAGACATGTGAAGCAATTTTCAGGAAATAGGGATCCAGGGAGTCTGCACCTGCACTCTTAGTAGTGTCTAAAATAGAGAGGAGATCTTCCACTTCTTTCACGGATATTGGGATGAAGGAAAAAGTTGAAGTGGCCATTTGTCCCACAGTAGTTTGCAGGTTCAAGGAAGATCTCAGGATATTTGCAGGTGATGAGTCAAATGCTAGGCCAGCTAAATGTAATGGGTTATTGTCTCCCCCCTTTAAATTAGCTCGGGGTACTAGGCAAGGATGTCCCCTGTCCCCACTACTGTTCAATATATACCTAGAGCCCTTGCTTCTCAGAATGGCAGGTAACATTAACATTAAAGGTATCCAAGTAGGAGAAGTAAGGTATGCTTTTTCGGTATATGCAGATGACATTTTATTACATTTAGAGAGGCCAGGTATCTTAGTCCCTGCCATCCTAGAG
This sequence comes from Neoceratodus forsteri, assembly GCA_016271365.2. Taxonomy (NCBI): domain Eukaryota; kingdom Metazoa; phylum Chordata; order Ceratodontiformes; family Ceratodontidae; genus Neoceratodus; species Neoceratodus forsteri. The sequence continues at coordinate 801,105,900 of CM057459.1, read as the reverse complement.
AAAATTGAGGAATATTCTAAAATATCCTATTTTAAGCTAAATAGAGCAAAAACTAAGGTAATACCCCTGAATTATAGAGTGAATAAAGCGGAGCTATCCCCTCTGGGCCTTGTTTGGGAAACGAAGTCCATAGCTTAACTAGGAATCAAGATCTTTAGGGAACTTGGGACTATAATGCGAAACAATATTGACAATCTAATTAAAACAATAACTAGGGACCTGGAGAGATGGCAACTACTCCCTATCTCTCTATGGGGTAAACTAAGCATAATTAAAATGAATCTGCTACCGAGCATACTATATCCTTTAGGAATGCTGGGTGCATACCTTCCAAAAATATGGTTTTCCAGGCTACAAAGCATGCTAAACTCCTTTTTGTGGAACAAGAAGAGTATCCGCAGGTCTTATCTAAAACTGACAGCCCCAAAATTAAGGGGAGGCCTTGCAGCCCTCTCTTTTTTTCTGTATTATATTGCACAACACATGAGTAAGTTGTTTTTCTGGCACAAAGAGATAGAACATACAGCATACTCCCCTCTGTGGTTACCTATTGAAAGATATTTGGCAACCCGAGTAAAATGCTTGTTGTGGGCCCTTTTATATGTTTCCCCATCCTACATTCCCAAGCCTCTCAGAAATAATCCCATGGGTTGGTCAATGAAGGCCTCTCACCAGGCCCAAAAATACCTCTCAGTAAACTGGTGCCAGTCCTCTGACCAGCCAATTATTGATAACCCACACTTCAAGATTGGTGGCACACCAATACCCTCTACCTTTTAGCCTCGGCTGAATCAATGTAAAGTCTCATAAATGTGGACGAGTGGGAAACTGATTCCCTTTGCTCAATTACAAGTGTCTATTGGTGCATCAGGCAATGAAGCCTTTAAATATCTTCAAGTCAGCAAGGCCCTTACCTCGTTCTCCCTGCTGGCCCCATTAAGGGATCCAGGAGAGAGAGCTAACTACACTTATGCAGGTAGCTTCCCAACCACATGCAGTTTCTAACCTGTACAAAACTCTACAGGTTTGGGACCATAGATTGCCATCTGGAACTTGTCCCTACTGGATAAGAGAACTAGGTATCCCTGAAGATACTAATTTACGGAAGAAACTTTGGATATCAATGTATAAATTTATTAAACAAGATAGACTTAGATTAGTCCATTACAACATTATGCATGATATTTATTTGACACCAGTTAATCAATCAATCAATCAATCAATCAAAATCTTTATTTAATCAGGCGAACATCATTGAGCATAGCTCATTTACAAGATGGACCTGAGTGGTCAAGAAGTGCAAGTGTTAATATATTGACAAGGGTAGCATAAACAGTAATACAATGACAGTGGTAACATAAACAGTAATACAATGACATAAGTGCTAATATATAACAATATACATATGTACACGGCACATTAAAACTATTAATCTGTGAGACAGAAGGCAATGGACACAACAGGAGTAATATGTAGATTATAGGACCTAGCAGGCATTTTGAGGGTGAATCTTGGGACTGGAAACAGGAGTTTTATCAGCATATAGGAACATGAAAAAAGAAAGGGGGGGTTGGTAGGGCCGGGGTTTAGGCCTTGTGGAAGCAGTTGCAGAGTTCTGGGAATAGGGTGGTGAATAATCTTTGAAGGATATTAAGGGTAGGAGGTTATTTAGCTTCATGGTTTTTTGGAGTGAATTCCAAACAATTGCTAGTGAGTAGCTGATAGCAGCCCTCCCAAACTGGGTGCAGACATTGGGGACCTTAAGAATGATAATTTTGCTGATCCTTAGGTTGTATGGCCTAGCAGTAATTTGAGTAAAACAGTCTGAGATATAGGTAGGTAGCTTACCTGATAAGGCTTTGAATATCCAAATTGCAGCATTCCTATTTCTTCTGTGTTGTAATGATGTCCAGTTAACTGCCTTATAAAGCGAGCAATGATGGGTGCTGAAGGGAAGGGAAGGTCAGTAATGAATCTGATGGACCTGTGGTATAGGGTGTCCAGTTTATTTAAGAGGGGAAGTGAACAATGTCCTACAGAAAGTCAGCATAGTCAATGAGGGATAGGAATGAAGCCTGGATTAATCTTTTTGGAGTCTCTGTTGAGGTAGTGCTTTATTCATAAACCAAGCCTTTGTCTCAGTTTCTTTAGTAGCTCCTCAATATGGACAGAATAGCCAAGCTTGTTATCAATCCAGACTCAAGGTATTTGAAGTTATCAACGAATTCCAGCTTCTTCCAAGTAAGGTGGTTAGTTGTAGGGTGGTGGATGGTGGGTAGTGGAGAGTAACTCTTTGAGGTAAAGAACATAGCTTTTGTTTTTGGCATTTAAGTAGTTTTTATCTAGTAGGTTGTGTTGTAGGATGGAAAATTCAGATTGTAGCAGTTCACAGGCTTTAGATAATGAAGGATTGCTAACATATAATACAGTATCATCAGCAAACAGATGGATGTTGGATTGAGTGAGGTTGGCATCAATATTATTAATATAGATGGCAAAGAGGATGGGGCCAAGAATAGAGCCTTGCGGTACACCTCTTAACAGTGGTTTTAAGGTGGATAGGTAGTTTCCATTTTTTACCAGTTGTGACCTATCTGATAGATAGCACTTGAACCAATTGAGTGAAGGGGAATCCAACCCTAGTGAGCCAAGGGAGGTGATTAATGATTCATGGTCCACTGTATCAAATGCTTTGCTCAAATCCAGGAACACAGCACAGGTACTGTTCTTCTTATCCATAGCAATCTGCCAGTCATTGGTTACTTTGGCTAGGGCCGAAATGGTGCTATGCCTTGATCTAAATCCTGATTGTGCTGTATTTAGGAGGTTATTGTTATCCAGGTAGTCCCTTTATTGTGAGTTTACTAACTTTTTGAGCATCTTGGATAGAACTGATAGGATGGAAATGGGCCTATAATTATTGAGGTCCATGGGATCACCAGATTTGAGTAAAGGAACTACTTGAGCTGTTTTCCAAGAGGAGGGAATGGATCCAGTGGTGAGGGAAAGATTGAAGAGATGAGTGAGGGGGGCAGATAAGACTTGAGATGCAATCTTGAGGAAGTAGGAGTCCAGGGAGTCTGTACCTGCACTTTTTGAAGTATCTAAATTGGAGAGGAGATCTTCCACTTCTTTCAAGGATATTGGGTTGAAGGAGAAGGTTGATGTAGCCTTTTGACCCACGGTGGATTGAAGGTTCAAGGAAGATCTCAGGAGATTTGCAGGTGAAGAGTCAAATGCTAGTCCAGCTGTGGTGAAGTGGTGAAGGTATTTAGGATTTCTTGTTTGTCCGTAATTTCTGTGTTATTTAGTAGCAGTTTGCAGGTTAAGGCAGGAGTAGAGTTTTGGCCCAAGATACCCTTTATAGTTCCCCAGAGCCTGGTTGGGTTATTATAGGAGGCATCCAATTCAGCTCTATAATAGGCAGCTTTGGCAGATCTTATTTGTGTTGTACATGAATTTCTTGTTTTTCTGAAATTTAGCCAGTCTCTGGAATCCTTAGTTTTTCTTGCCTTTTTCCACAGTTTGTCTCTGGCTAGCAAGGCTGTTTTAAGATCAGTGGTGAACCAGGGGCAGGACCTTGCTTTAGTTCTGATATTGGTGAATGGTGCATGAATATTGAGAGCATTAGTGATAATGTCCTTTAAGATCTGGAGAGCTGTTTCCACTGAGGTTGTAAGGTAGAAATCTTGCCAATATATTGTGTTACTCAGGTCATGGAGGTATCCTGGTATGTTGAACTTCTTTTTTTGACCTTTTGAGGACAAATTCAGCAGGATTGGGTGGTTTGAGTGAAGATCTTATGCCAGCTATAGGACAATGGTCACTTACATCATTCGGTAGTACTCCTGCATGCGTATATAAGTGAGCTCTTTAGATATAAGTTAAACTCTTTAGATATGGGACATTAACTGCATCAACGTGTAATAAGTGTAAGAATGACACCGGCTCTCTCTTTATCACATGTTATGGCTGTGTCCCTATGTAAAGACATTCTGTCAATCTATTGGTAGTACATTGGACCCTATCCTTGGCTTAAGAGAACTATTCATGCCTGAAATTTGTCTGATAAATTGTTTTCCAGTTGACACCCCAAAAAGCAGGAGAGCACACATGACACTCGTTACTGCAATAGCCAAACTAATAATAATGAGACACTGGACAGATGAGAAATCTCCTACGATACTGGAATGGTACAGGGAGAGTGTCTTGGCACTACAACTGGAAAGGCACATCGCACTTATGCAAGACAGAGTTAAAGCTTTTACCTCATTGTGGGGCAGCTTAGAGACTATCCTGACAACTTGGAAACCCAATTGACAAGGGACTCCATCAATGTTACATCTAAATGATCAATAATTGTGTGTAGTCAGGGGGGAAGGGTAGGGGGGGAGGAACTGTTTTGTATTGATGGTTTTGCACCTGATGTTTCTTTTGCTGGATCTACCTATGTATCTAACTTGGTGCTTAAAATTAATAAAGCTTTGTTAAATTTAAAAAAAAAAAAAAAGCAGCCACGTATCTGTCAGTCGGGAGCGTGTCTCCTGTTTCCATATCATCCTCCATTTTGCCTTGGACTTCTGTCTCAAGTGAGACTGTAACAGCCCTGACTCCCATCACAACCTCCAATTCTTCATCCCCTGAGCCTTCACCAGCCGAGGTCGGGGACCGGACCTCAGCCTGCCGTGGAAACACGTCCACATCATCCCCCATCCGTGAACTGACTGCAGTTCCAGAACACCGGGCAGCAGCTCCCCCTACTGAGAGTAGGGGAATTTCTCCAGTGTCCTGCCCAAATTTCACCCATTCACTAAAAATACCACCGACACCTTAATCTGGTTCAATGTCAATTGGCATCCATCTGTATCTCCCCTCTCCCCTGGGATGAGGCTGAAAACTGGCAGAATTGTCTAGTCCTCCTTTCCCGGTCAACAAAAACTAAATAAATAAATAAAATAAATTAGTGACTTACTGATTCTGTCCTGAAAGAAATGGATAGGGCCTGCTTATTTGTTCCATCTTTATAGACCCCGGAGCCGCCATCGGCAAGCGGAATCATGGGGGGCACAATTCAGGGCAGTTGCAATTAGCTGGAACTGACCTGAGTTGCAGCCATAATTGAGTGCAGTCATATTTCTATTGACGGTGGTGCTGAAATTCCTAAAACACCACTCCTCCCTCCCAGCACTGCTCGACCTGACAGACTCCCCTCCACCCCACTTCCTTCACCACCAGTGCCCATTGCCAACTGCTCAAGCAGGCATTTTCTTTCTTAAATTTGAATGCACAGGCTCAGCACGCATCTATATCCTAATCTGCCAACCAAATTGTGTCCCTGGCTCTACGGAGCCAATAGAGTATGCAAGGGAGAGGAGCTAGGGAGTTGTGCATGCTGCACATGAGGCTGTGATGGGCAGCAGAGAAGAATGACGTAGACAGAGCAAAACATGAATCCGAGTGGAACGGTGGTTGTTTTGCCCAATGTGTGGGGTCGGGAGACTCGGGACTTCCTTAATCCAACTTGTCTTGACCCACCAGGGACAGTAAGAGGACAGACTGAGAGAGAAGAAGAAGAGGGAGAAAAAACTGAAGAACACTTGGGATCAGGGCAGACTGCAATGCAGGGCCTGAGGAGTCAAGTCAGGGAGTGCATGGAGCAGGGCATGGCATGGAGGTTGGCCATGAACTGTTGCACTAGTGCACTGAGGTGAGGTGACTTCTCAGTTTTGGGAGTTGGGATGGGTCAGTGGTACTGCTCTTGCAGGTCTGGGAGGTTGTGATCAGAAAAATTAGGAAAGGGAGTGATGGGAGGAGATGGAGAAAAAAATAATAACTGCTACCCCCCCCCAAACTGGGGTGAATGCAGACAACTGAGATGAAGAATTGGCATTTGAAATATATGTCAGAACCAAACTGCCTTTAGCACTCCCATAAAAAATATGAGCCAGCAATAAAAGTTGCCTAGTGTATGTCAGGGTTGCTGGTGGGAGGAGTCTGGAGATAAATGTGCTGGTATATGAAAGGCAGTGATGTGGTTCCATGAGATTTTAATTACACTTAAGAGTTGTACTGCAGACACCTGTAAGCTGGTAACAAAAAGTAGAAACATGTATTTGTTAAACTACAGAATCATAAGAATCATGCTGCCAGCAATGGTTAAGTTGTATGTCAATATATACTAAATGGAAGAACATTCAGTCCTTCCTGTGAAAAACGTGCTTTCTTCTGTGACCCTGGGAGTGGGACTCGCAGGAGAGTCGGGCAGAGGTGTGGTCTTCAGGTCGAAGGAGCCTCACTTGCCTCAGTACAGTAGTAGTCCAGCAGCAGGGTGGGCAGCAGCTCTTTAATCTTACCACTAGAGTGGCTGGCAGCAAAGTGGATGGCAGGCACTGACTGAGAGGAGGAGCAGGCAGCAGAGCGGAGGGCTGAGGATCCAGGAGGAATTGGAAGATTAGCAGCCAGAGAGAGAGAGACAGAGAGAGAGAGACAGAGAGAGAGAGAACGCATGCAGTGTCTGGTGTGAATACAGCCTAAGGCCTAGTAGCAACTATTGCAGCAGGACCGGGTTGGGAATCCTCTGTAGTCGATCATCGTGTTGTGGTGCCAGGTGCAGCCTGGGTCTGTGCCATTGATGGATGGTGGTATTGGTGTGGTCTGCCTTGCTCTTGCTTGGTGGGAGTCCGGACGGATCCTGGAGAAGCCATCCTTGGCTGTGGCACAACATGCATCTCCGTCGTCGTGGAGGGAGTGAGGAGTTCACTTCAGTCTGTCTAGTGGAAGAAAGTTCAGAGGGAGAATCGGTCTGGATAAGGTTTCTGAACTGGAAAAGTAAGTAATGTATACAAGTGTTGCAGTGCATTGTTTTACAGGTTAGAGTTGCAGGCAGAGAAGAAGGAAAAACAAAGTTGGTACTATACTGTGTAGTGCATGAGAGGGAGCTCAGGCAGCTCATCTGTGGCTGTGGCTGTGGCAAAAAATATGACAACCTCAGTCTACCCCATCCCCTATTTATTTAGTTAAGACAGTGCATGAGCCTCCCAGCATGAGTCTCCTAGTCCTTCCACCCTGACAGACTCCCCTTGGCATATTTTTTCAGATTCCATAGAAATGAAATAAAAGGAGAACTCCTTTACTGCTGACCCAGGTTTACGTCAGTGGTAGAAACAGAATAGAACTGTTGTTATTGTGAATTGATTTTGAACACCCTTCTTGTAGTAAAAGTTCTTAAGGTACATGGCACAACTGCTGTTTTTTTCTTTTTCTATTGGTATCTGAGTTTCCAGAAGAAGCCAGAAGGGGAAGGAAGGAAACATATTCAATTCAGTGCTTTAGAGGAACTGGTAATTGCTATTTTTCTTTTAAACTTAGATTGTGGGCTTTTAGTGACACTATACTTTCTTTGTTGTCTTTACTTATAATTGTTTTTGGGCTGTTGAAAATTTAAAACATAGTGGTGGTGTGCCCTGTTAAATCTGATTGACAGGAGCTAAACACAGGGTATAGTAAGGGGTGTGAAGTAGGAGGGGCATAAGGGGGAAGAAGCCCACCCTCAGCACGACAAGTGTTTTGACTCATTTATTTATTTATTCCATCCTGGAGGGGAATCTAAGCACTCAATGATAAGTTTAAATGCTACATTGACAAGCATTTAAACTAGCAAAGGGGGGTGGCAGGCCAGCAAGGAGGGTACCTACTTGCTCACCCCCCACAGCTAGCAGTGGAACCATTGAACCAGAGGAGTGGCTATCTCTGCAAAGCAGTGTGCAAAAGATGGAGATTAGTGCCGAAGAGGTGGATAAGCAGAAAAGGGGCAAAATTCAGCAGAAGGGCAGACAGCAAGGAGAACCAGGGATAAATGACAACCAAGGAAGGGGCTGCAGTAGAACAGTGAAACAGTCTAGGGAGGTCAAATCATGGAAAGCCATGTGTGCAAATGCCAGGAGCCTTAGCAACAAGATGGAAGATCTGGAGGCTGTCATGGTACAGTCAGGCCTGGACATTGTGGCCATCACTGAAACCTGGTATAATGATAACCACAACTGGGAGATGGCCATACCTGGCTACAACATATTCAGAAGAGACAGAGCAGGCAGGAAGGGAGGAGGAGTGCCACTCTATGTGAAAAATGACATAAGGGCCACAGAGATCCAGGAGGAACAAAATGGGGGAGAGATACTGTGGGTTAAGCTGGAAAGGAAAATGGGGACAGCCATCCGCACAGGTGTGGTCTATTAGACCACCAGCCCAGGAGGAAGAAACAGATAGGGAGCTGATGCTAGCCATCCAAAGGATGGCAGACAACGGTGAGGTAGTACTGGTTGGAGACTTCATTATTCCAGACGTGGACTGGAGCATCCCAGCAGCAGCATCAACTAGGAGCAGATTTATCCTGGACTCCTTCAGGGTGCCTTCCTCAAGCAACTGGTCATGGAACCAACTCGGCAGAAGGCAATACTGGACCTTGTGCTCACAAACAGGGACAGTGTGATGGGGGTAACAGTGGGGAGCACCTGGGAAACAGTGACCACCAGTCATTGTGGTTTGAAATCACAGAAAGAGCAGAACCAAACCACACAAAAACACGTATCCTGGATTTTAGGGGGGCAGACTTTGGGAAAATGGGGAGATACTTGAAAGAGGCATTAAGGGGAATGGGACAGAAATCAGGGGTTGAGGAACAGTGGGCAGTATTTAAAATGGGGATTACAAGAACAACATAATTATGCATTAAGCAGGTTAGCAAGAGGAAAAGGAAGAGGAGACCATTATGGTTTTCCAAAGAGGTAGCAAAGAAAGTGAAAGCCAAAAAGATTGCATTCAGGCAATACAAAAAGACACAGGCAGAAGGGGATAGGGAGAAGTACCAGGAGAAGCAAAGGGAGGCAGGGAGGTCAGTAAGGGAAGCCAAAGCTCAGACAGAAGAACACATTGCAAAATCAGTGGGTAGAGGGACAAAACCTTTTACAGGTACATAAGTGAAAAAGAAAGACAAAGGAGGATAGTGAGACTGAAGGGGGGGGATGGGGGCCGCGTCGAGGATGACAACAGTAAAGCTGACAGATTGAACAGGTATTTCTGCTCGGTCTTTACTGAGGAAGAGGAGGGTAATGGGTCTGAAGGGAGTACAAGGGGTGAGAATGGTGCAGAAATGGACACAAGTCCCTTTACACGAGAAAGGGTCCTGAAGGAACTGGAAGTAATAAGAGTTGATAAAGCAATGGGGCCAGATGGGGTACACCCCAGGGTCCTTACAGAACTAAGAGAGGTGGTGGCTGAACCTCTGGCTATCCTGTTTAGCCAATCACTGGAAACAGGAGGTACCCAAAGACTGGAGGAGCAGCTAGATAGTCCCCTTATACAAAAGTGGGAACAAAGAGGAAGCAGGGAACTACAGACCAGTCAGCCTCCACCTCGGTGAGTGGGGAGAGATCATGGAGGCACTACTGAAGGAGAGAGTTGGTGGAACATCTGGTTGTCAATGGACTACAGGACCCAAGGCAGCATGGTTTCACCAGGGGAGGTCATGTCAGACCAACCTCGTTGAATTTTGACTGGGTGACTAGGGAGATGGATCAGGGAGGGCAGTGGACATGGCCTATCTGGACTTCAGCAAGGCCTTTGACACTGTGCCACATAGAAGACTATTACACAAACTGGGGAATATGGGTGTGGGCAGGACAGTAGTGTGGTGGGTAGGTAACTGGCTGGGTGGCAGGACACAGAGGGTGGTGGTAAATGGCTGTCACTCCACAGAGGGAAGAGTGACCAGTGGGGTACCACAGGATCAGTGCTGGGACTGGTCCTATTCAACATCTTCATCAGTGACATTGCACAGGACCTAGAAGGCAGAATTTCACTGTTCGCTGATGACACAAAGCTCTGTAACAGAGTAGACACACCAGAGGGTGTAGACAGAATGAGAAGCGACCTGCAGAAACTTGAAGAATGGTCAGGGGTTTGGCAGTTGAAATTCAATGCAAAGAAGTGCAAGATAATGCATATGGGGCACAAAACCCCTGGCACAATATATCAGTTGGGGGGTGAGGATATAGCATGCACCAAGCAGGAAAGGGATCTTGGGGTTGTCATCTCTGATGACCTCAAGGTAGGGAAACAGTGTGACAAGGCAGCAGGTAAAGCAAATAGGATGCTGGGATGTATAAGCAGGGGCATCACCAGCAGAAAAGGAGGTCATAATTCCGCTATACAAGACACTAGTGAGGCCCCACCTGGAGTACAGTGTACAGTTCTGGAGACCATACCTACATAAGGACATAGACAGGGTAGAGAAGGTTCAGAGGAGGCAACAAAGATGGTACATGGATTGCATCACAAGTCCTATGAAGACAGGTTGACGGAACTGAACATGTACTCCCTGGAGAGAGGAGGAGAGAGGGATATGATAGAGACATACAAGTATCTTACAGGGAGGAACAGGGTGGAAAACACTATTTTTAAGCGAAAAAGATGTTCCAGGACAAGAGGGCATGGGATGAAGTTGGAGGGAGGATGATTCAGAGGAAACATGAGAAAGAATTTCTTCACAGAACGGGTGGTGGACAAGTGGAACACCCTTCCAGAGGAAGTGGTGGGGGCTGAAACAATCACGGGATTTAAGAATGCATGGGATAGACATAAAGGAATTCTGGAGGTCAGGGGTAAGGGGCAACAGACTTCTAGGAAAACAAACTGAACTTACAAGTTCAAATGGGCAGACTGGGTGGGCCATAGGCCCTTATCTGCCGACACTGTCTATGTATCTATGTATCTATGTATCCATTGGCCCATCCTGGTCTACTTCCTCTTCAATTATGTTGTGTGCCACTCTGCTGAAAAAAAAATTACATATACTTGGGCAGAAAAACTGCAACAGATTTGTCCCCTTTTGCACACACACTCAGTCTGTTCATATCCTGGATGGACTCTCATAGTGAGTGCGGGAAGGGGGGTCAATCTTAACATAGTTTTACTAGCCTAAACCCTAGTGCAAATTGAGCAGGACAAGTGCAGCTATGTAGAAACTGTTGGCAGATAAGGACCGCTAGCCGCAAGGCCCATCTCGTCTGCCCATACGCCCTATACATTGTATGTGGCCACTGACCCTATATGATCAATGTCTTCATCACTTCCTCACTCTCAAGGTTCTCTTGTGTCTGTCCCAGGCATGCTTAAACACCTACACTGTGCTTGCCCCCATGACCATGTGTGGCAGACTATTCCAAATGTCAGCTACACTTTCTGTGTAGAAAAACTTTCTCACACTACCTCTTAATCTACCCCCCCAGTTTTAAATTGCCCCCTTGTTCTAGTACTTTATCTACATTGGAAAAGGTTCCCACCTGTACCTTGTTAATGCACTTAAAGTACTTGAGAGTTTCAATCATGTCCCTCTGCACTCTCCTCTCCTCTCTTCTCCTCCCCTCTACTCCAGTGAGTACATATTGAGGTCCCTTAGTCTCTCCTCATATGTTTTGTGGTGCAAGCCCTGCACCATATTTGTTGCCCTTCCCTGGATAGTCTCCACCTTATCTATATCCTTGCACAGGAGTGGCCTCCAGAACTGCATGCAGTACTCCAGGTGAGGCCTTACCAATGTTTTATGCAATGGCATCACCACCTCCTGCCTCCTGCTAGTGATACCACTGCCTATGCACCCCAGCATGCCACTGGCCCTCCCTGCAGACTTTGTGCACTGCTTTGATACCTAAAGGTTATCAGAGATGATAACCCTTAGGTCTCTTTCCTCCTTGGTGACAATCAGCTCACTCCCTCCCCACCCTGCAGCTCTTCCTAGGGTTCCCTCTAACCAGGTGCATTATTTTGCACTTTTTTGCATTGAATCTCAGTTGCTAACCTCAGTTAACGCTATTTGTCCATCTTGACTAGTGCATGGCTGTTAATGAAGTTAAAAAAAATTCTCTATTTAGCAGGTTTTTGTCCTCATGCATGTCTGTCTGACAATTTGTCCCATATTAAGACCAGTGCCCCTCATTTCTGTACATTTTGAGTGTCTCTATCTAACATTTCAGTGACAAAATACTAAGTGGTATACAGGGTCTGCCCTGCAGGTGGTGGGTTTTATCACAGCCTCGCCATAGCTTTCCCATCCAAATCTCTTAACTCTGTTCTTTCCCTGGACACCACTGCAGGCCAGACTCTGAAATGACCATCCACAGATCCATAGCTGCCAATGCTTGAAAGTGTAGGGGGTTCCCGGCTCCTCTAAATAGACCAACCCAGCCAACACTGGTGGTTGTGGATACTGTGGAGGGGTTCAAGAGGGGCTGGGACAGGTATAGGGAGAGGGGTCATCTAAATGGGATCAGCATTGGGGGGCTGCCGAGGAAGGGGAAGGGGGAGTGGGACCTTGGATGGGGCAGAAAACGGTGTCCTAAATGGGCACTGATCCCAGAGCAGACTCAATAGACAATAACGCCTACTCTGCTATCTTCTAAGTATGTTAGTATGTTAACACCATCTATATAATCCCACCCTACATTCCTACCCTTATCTCACCCAACTAAATAAAGCTTTAGATCATGTCTGGTCCCCCAGAAAACCTTAATAAAATACATAGTTTGAAAGGTTAAAATTGACATTCCTGGGGTGCATAGATCATCCTATATAGAAACAGAGGTAGTATAGTGTCATGCCTGTGCACTGTTTCCGCTGGACAGATAAAAGGATGAAAGGACACTGTTAAAGAAAAATGTCTTTTTGTTGGGTCACAGCATAGTAAAATCAATGCTTTTAAATATAAAAATGCCATAGTTTTCTGTTTCTCAAACCTCTTAGGTTTGTGAAGCCCCAACCAAAGAAATCTTAGATGTGCTCCTGGCTCACTGTACAAAAACTTCCAGAAGTGCATGTCTCCAGTTGACTATAGGGTGGGGGCTGAGTGGCGCGTCTTTTTCTTCCAGGCTCTGTTCATTGCCCTGTAGATGGCGGTGAGAATGTGGTGAGGTACATGATGGTGTCAGCTGTTGTGTGTGCAGAGCTATATCTGCTTGACTGAACATTTGCTGTTGTGATGTCCTCTGGTTTGGGGGGGGGGGTTGTGAAGAAAGATGAAGACAGAAGGCCATGGAACAAAACAATGTGAGGTTCACTGTATGTCATGGCATTGCAGCCTTTTCCTTTTTTGCAGTTGTGACAGGAAGGAATAGGGAAACATGACAAATATGCAATAATCAGAGGATTTCTTGGCTTGAATTATTTCCTGTATAAGTGATCAAAATGTGCCATTATAATTGTGGGCTACTGCAGTGATTTGTGGGATACTGCAGTTTTGAAGCACCTTGCCCTGCTAGCTAGTGCAACAAAAAGATTAAGGTTGACCTCTGTGAGTGGTTGTGATGTGTGTACAGAATCAGATGTAAACCAAAGTGCGATTTATTAAGCAATGAGGCATGACTAGTGATTAACTGTCTATTAATTGCCCTGTAGTGGTGTAATGTGGCATGAGATATGAAGTTAAAAAAGTGACACACTACTAAATAATAAAATTCAACGATGGTGAAAGTTGAAAAAATTTGGTTGGATTTTCTTTAGTTTGCTGAAGTCATAAATTTCAAACTAGTTGGAAAAAATCAGTCATAATGTGTTAAGTCAGTCAAAATTGTTTTTTCAACTGACTCTGGGGTCTATATCTTTGCCTACCTTGCCAAGGCGTTCAGCACTGTGCACCACCCCATCCTACAAACAAATTCTCATGTGCTGGCTTCTCTGAACATTCAGTCAATTGTTGCCTCTCCTACCTATAAGACAGGCACCTGTCAGTCAAATTAGCTGATACCCTACCCCCCTCCCTATCCATTCAGGTGCCCCCATGTGTCCATCAGGTACCCAATCCTGTTCTCCATTTATCTTAACATTATCATCATGTAGAAGTGGGTAGCCATCTGGGAACTAGCGACCATCAAACAGTATGGTTCACAATAAACACAGCGATAGAGTCAAGCCATACAAAGGCAAAAGTACGGGACTTCAGGAGGGCTGACTTTGCCAAAATGGGTCAGTGCCTAAGGAGTGCACTAGCAAATGGGCAGGAAGGAGGGGTGGAAGAACAATGGGGAATAATAAAAACTGCCATCACAAAGGTAACAAGCCTTTGTGTGAAGCAAATAAACAAAACAAAATGATGTAAGAAACCACTATGGTTCTCAAAGCAGGTGGCAGTGAAGATTCAAGAGAAAAAGAAAGCATTCAGAAAGTACAAGGAATCAGAAGGAGCAGGACAGAGAATTGTATGAGTTAAAGCAAAAGGAAGTTGGGAAGGCAGTCAGAACAACAAAGGCCCGAACCGAGGAAAAGATAGCCAACTCAGTTAAGAAGGGGGATAAAACCTTCTTTAGGTACATCAGGGAGCAAAGGAAGACCAAGGGAGGGGTAGTGAAGCTTAATAAAAGGGAGGGGGGTGGGCAGAGGGTGACGGTGAAAAGGCAGAGATACTAAACACATATTTTTGTCAATATTTACAAATGAAGAGGGGGAGGTACCTAAAACAAACAATAAACACTCTGGATACAGAAGTTGATACCAGCCCATTTACAGAAGAAAGGGTTCTGAAAGAACTCTTAAAACTGAAGGTGGACAAAGCAATGGGGCCTGATGGGATTCATCCCAGAATTCTAAAAGAACTAAGGGTAGAACTAGTGACTCCACTGACTACCCTCTTTAACAAATCATGGGAGGATGGGGTGGTACCTGAGGCTGGAGGAGGGCAGATGTGATTCCCCTTCACAAAAGTGGGAGCAGGGCAGAAGCAGGAAACTACAGACCTGTTAGTTTAGCCTCAGTGATAGTGAAATGATGAAATCACTTCTGAAGGAAAGAATTGTCAAGTACCTAGAGGCCAGAGGGGCACAGGACCCAAGGCAGCATGGATTCACAGCGGGAATGTCATGCCAGTCGAATCTAATAGATTTCTTTGACTGGGTGACCAAAGTAGTAGATCAGGGAGGGGCTGTGGACATGGCCTACCTAGACTTTAGCAAGGCATTCGACACAGTCCCACACAAAAGATTAATATACAAGTTAGTCAGCCTGGGAGTGGCTCCCAAGATGATAGCCTGGGTAAAGAATTGGCTGGAGAGCAGGACACAGAGGGTAATAGTAAATGGAGTCCACTCTGAAGAAAGGAGGGTTACTAGTGGGGGTACTGCAGGGTTCAGTATTAGGACCGGTCCTCTTCAATGTCTTTATAAGCGACATTGCAGAGGGACTGGAAGGAAAAAGTATATCTCTTTGCAGATGACACAAAGACCTGCAACAGAGTTGATGCACAAGGTGGGGTGGAAAGGATGAGAAGGGACTTGGCAAGGTTAGAGGAATGGTCAAATGTATGGCAGCTTACATTCAATGCTAAGAAGTGCAAGGTAATGCACCTGGTGAAACAAAAACCCAGGGGAAGAGTACACAATGGGGGGTGAGATACTAACAACAACAAAAATGGAAAGGGACCTGGGGGTAGTCATATCACATGACTTAAAGGTGGGCAAGCAATGTGAGAGGGCAGTAAGGAGGGCTGAAGGGATACTGGGATGCATAGGGAGAGGCATCACCAGTAGAAAACAGGAAGTTGTTATCCCTCTGTACAGACAGCTGGTGAGACCCCATCTGGAGTACTGTGTGCAGTTCTGAAGACCCAATGTCCACAAGGATATACAGTGGCGTGAAAAAGTATTTGCCCCCTTCCTGATTTTCTCTATTATTGCATATTTGTCACACTGGATGTTTTCAGGTCTTTAGACAAAATATAATATTAGATAAAGGGAACCTGAGTGAACAAATAACACTTTTTTTTTTTACTTATTTCATTTATTTAATGAAAAAAGTTAACCAACACCAACTGGCACTGTGTGAAAAAGTAATTGCCCCCTAGTTAAATCAACCCAATTAAAGGGATAATTAGAGTCAGCTGATTGAACACAGCCAGGCTTGATTACAGCCAGCCCTGCTCAATATAAACCTCACTTATTTTGGCCCTTACCATCAGAGTCACGTTGCCAGCACAAAGATTCAACAAGCACATTATACCATGATCAAAGGAAGTTCCTGAAAGATCAGAAAAAATTTGTTGCCCTCTATCAGTCTGGAAAGGGTTACAAAGCTATTTCTAAGGCTCTGGGACTCCATCGAACCACAGTGAGCCATAATCTCCAAATGGAGAACACCTGGAACAGTAGTGAACCTTCCCAGGAGTGGGCGGCTCGCCAAAATTACTCCAAGGCGCAGTGTAAAATCATCCAAGAAGTCTCAAAGGATCCTAAAACAACATCCAAAGAACTGCAGGCTACTCTTGCCTCAGCTAAGGTCAGTGTTCATGACTCCACAATCAGAAAGAGACTGGGCAAAATGGGCTTCATGTGAGAGTAGCAAGCGGAAACCACTGCTAACCAAGAAGAACATAAATGCTCGTCTCTCATTTGCCAAGAAGCACCTGGATGATCCACAAGCCTTTTGGGAAAATGTTCTATGGACAGATGAGTCCAAAGTGGAACTTTTTGGACAACATGGATCCCATAATGTCTCGCGTAAAGCAAACACAGCATTCCACAGTAAGAACACCATACCAACAGTCAAACATGGTGGTGGTAGTGTGATGGTGTGGGGATGCTTTGCTGCCTAAGGACCTGGATGACTTGCCATAATTAAAGGAACCATGAATTCTGCTCTGTACCAGAAAATTCTAAGGAGAATGTCCAGTCATCCTTCCGTCAGCTGAAGCTGAAGCGTAGTTGGGTCATGCAGCAAGACAATGATCCAAAACACAAAAGCAAGTCCACATCAGAATGGCTAAAGAAGTAAAATTAAAGTTTTGGAGTGGCCTAGTCAAAGTCCAGACTTAAACCCAATAGAGATGCTGTGGCAGGACCTGAAACGAGCAGTTCATGCTCGAAAACCTACCAAATGTTACTGAATTAAAGCAGTTCTGCGAGGAAGAGTGGGTTAAATTCCTCCACAGCGATGTGAAAGACTGATATTGAATTATAGAAGTGTTTGGTTGCAGTCATTGCAGCTAAATGTGGCATAACCAGTTATTAAGTGTAAGGGGCAATTACTTTTCACACAGTGCCAGTTGGTGTTGGTTAACTTTTCATTAAATAAGTGAAATTAAAAAAAAATGTGTTATTTGTTCACTCAGGTTCCCTTTATCTAATATTACATTTTCTCTAAAGACCTGAAAACATCCAGTGTGACAAATATGCAATAATAGAGAAAATCAAGAAGGGGGCAAATACTTTTTCACGCCACTGTAGACAGGATGGAAGCTGTCCAAAGGAGGGCAACTAAAATGGTGCAGGGTCTGCACTGGAAGACATATCAAGAGAGACTAAAGGAGCTTAATACAGTATGTATAGCCTCGAGGAAGGGAGGGAGAGGGGGGACATGATAGAAACTTTCAAGTACCTTAAGGGAATCAACAAAGTCCATGAGGGTAGCATCTTTCAAAAAAAGAAAAGAGGTGTGCAAGAACAAGAGGGCACAATTTGAAGATGGTGGGGCGGCTCAGAGGTAATGTAAGGAAGTATTTTTTCACAGAGAGGGTTGTGGATGCATGGAACGGCCTTCTGAGGAGGTTGTGGAGTCAAAAACAGTGGTTGAATTCAAGCATGCATGGGGCAGTCATAAGGCAATTCTAGGGGGTGGGGGTAGAAAGAAGTAGACTGCTGGTTAACTAGGATCTGCAGCTTATCCATTAGGTAGGGAAATGGGCAGACTGGGTGGGCCAAGCGGTCCTTATCTGCCATCAAATTCTATATTTCTATCTTACTCTGGGTCTTATAGCATATGCATACATTACATTAACAACACTGCTTTTTGCAACCTGAGCTGGAAACAACATTGCCATGCAACTTTAATAATGTCCAACGCTGGTTCTGATCCATCCCACTTTCTCTTAATACCAATAAAAATCTTTAGGACCTTTGACAGCAAGCAGAGACTTGCTATGCTCCACATTACCCTTAGCTTCGGGAATCTGGTTGCCTACCCCTTTCAGAAGTCCCTCATTCATGTACCGTGGTATGTGACTAGACTGAACTGTTAAATTTTCCTCCCACTAATAAAAACTATAGGTCCTTTGGCAGCAAGCAGAGACATGCTGTGCTACACAGTATCCCTATCTTCATGACATTGGTTGACTACCCCTTCCTGAATCCCCCATTCATGTACTATGGTATGTGGCTAGACTGAACTGGCCATTTTTCCTCCCATGTCACTTTTATCCACAAAAAAAAGCTTTTTCCCCAAACTTGGTGCATTGTACTACAACAAATCCTACAGCACCTCCCACTTCCAATATGCTGTAAGATTAGCTTCAAGATAATCATCCTGATGTTTGACTCTATTAATATAGAATACCATATTGCCCCCCAAACTGCCCCGGCTAGGCTGGACACATGGGGCTGGATTTTCAGAGCCCCAAGAATGCCACAAGCTCCTGGATCTCTGATCATTTGGTGCATGGGGCTTGCAGCATTTTCCGGGACGGCAATCAGGATTTTCAGTCCTGAGCACCAAATGCCACAAGTTATATCATCTTTTCTCTGGTCTAACTTGAATCATTTGGGGGGAACCTTTTTTACAAGGCTTGTGCCAAATATTTGTTGCAAGCTGACGTAAAGTGTGGAAAGCGTCACAACTGCACCTGATGTACTAAAATCAGGTGCAGATGCACCAAAGGAGATTGACACAGCAGTGTCTAACAATGGGACTTATGCAGGGTTTGATGCAAGCCCTGAAGCCCCCTTTGAAGATCAAGCCCATTATCTCACTCCTTTTGCCTTTTTGCCCTAAATTACCCACTCTGCCATCATCACTGCTTCATCTATTTTAATCTTTCACTGTATCACTTTTTCTTTTTTATGGACTTGATGTTTATTAAACATTTTCCATGACAAGAACACTGAAACAGTCTCCATTTCCATTTCTGGTATATAATTAAAATACATAAAACTATTGGCCATGAGACCAACATTTTCACTACATCTAATTTTGCTCACCCTAAATATTCTCTTTAAGTTCTACAACTCACAGCTCACTGGTCATTCCACTCAGTTGTAATGTTTGTCATTTATATTACTTACACTAGTAGAAAGCTAACAGCTAGTGGGCCTTTTGTTTCTTCAAACTAGTCAATGAAAGGGAGCCACAAGTCCTTTTGCATTCAAAGTGTATGGGTAACTCTTTCCAGTATCTGTATTTGCTTATAAATGTCTAACTGTGGTTTCATTTTGGGACAATGATATGTTAGCCACCAGGAAGTATTTATTTTTCTGTAGCTACTATCAATACCAGCTACAGGTATTGTTCTTTAGCTCTTTTTACCTCCCACAGGTGTCATTTCATATATCCAATGTTCTGCCTCTACCAGACAATAGAAGAAAAAAATGGTATAGTGCAAACTGACTAAACCAAAATGCAAAATAATGCTGAACAGTGGTTTGCTGTGGCAAACATTGGGTGGCAGCACAAATCCTCTCTGCTTCAAACCCATGTTAGTTCTTCATGAGGGGGTATGGCCTCTGAGGCTAAAAGTTCCATTTAAATAAAGGACTTGCAAAGTTAAATACACATAGATACAAAAAACAGCAATAGATTCCCTTGAGCATTAATAATGCAATGTGAAAAACACAAGCAAACAAATTTTCTATTTAATACAAAACTAAATACATAAAATAAGAACAGTGTGGAAACATTACCAAATGCATCTCAAACATAATATTAGACCACTGGCCACATTAATTTATTACTATTGTAAATTAACACACCTAGTAAATCTGGAGATATTTTTTAAGGTGCAACGGCAATGCTGACATCTCAAAAGCAGAAAGGCTGAGAAGGCTATAGAGAACCTAAAAACATAAAAAATAAAACAACGTTTAGTAATACACACATTAATAAAAGAGTCAGTCAACAATGAATTCAAACCAGTTGACTACAAAAAATTGGGCTATATCCCAACTATAATTTAAGCCCAGGAGTTATGATGCTCCCATGCTGAAGATATGACCAATTTGTCTCTGGAGAACATTTCTAAGTCTGTCTTCACCTCTAAAGTTCAGGGGTATATGGATGATGCCCATAACAGTACTGAGATCCTAATTGTGGAAGCTGTGCCAGTGGACTCCTACATGGTTGTCACATTTGTTGTAATTATGGAGTTGGTATGCTCTTGTATTCTCTCTCTCCCTGGCCTGATGGTGAGCCAATGTAGAGAGATAGTCACACCAAAGGGCATATATGATGCCATCAGTTTTCCAAGTAATCAAGTGATACCCCATAAAGCTTATCATTAATAGGGCTAGTAAAGGTAGTACCAGAAATAACATGCTGGCAGATGTTACAATTACCACAGTGCTACCTACCCACTGGTCATGAAGAAAAGGTTGTAGGATCTTTTCAGACAGGGGCAAAGTGACTACATATTACCTGGTCAAGAGAACTAGGGACGTTCTGGTAAACAACTCAGTGACTGTCATCAACAATGTCTCTGAGGTGGGATGCTCCTATAGCACATTCCAAAAATGTTTCATCACTCCAGCAATTTTAAGATTACTGAAGTTAAATTCAGTGATGAAATTAAGTTTTCTGTTACATTCAGTAAAACATTTTTTAGGGGTAATAAAGAGATCCCTACGATCCTTAGACAAGGCCAAATCCCTTGCATCACTAAGAATACTGTAATGGGGATATACCTTTAAGTCACTGCCACTGCCCAGCTTCAGATGAACTCAAGGGCTATGAAGAGATTTGCTCATTAGATTGTCCTCCCCCTGAACTGCCCCACCAGACTGGAGTGCACCAGTGAATCACCAAAAGCTGGAACTGGTGCTCAAACAGAGCCATTCTACATGGTGAGCAATTACCAATCTAAGGGCAGCACAGACAAAAGCCTGCCCTAGCTCCCTCTGGACTAATCAGTAGCTATCAGTGACACCAGACAGACAGTGCCTCAGAACTGTGGGGCTCTAAATCCTGGTCTCAGTTCTCAACCTGCCTCCTGTGACTCACCACTGCTGCACAGTTACAAAAGAACTCTAGGGCTATGAAGGGCTTTGCTTGTAAGAGCACCCTTCCCCCACACTATGCCATAGGAACAGAATGCACCAGTGAACCACTGAAAGCTGGAATTAGAACTCAAACAAAGTTGTTCTGCAGACCTGAGCAACTACCAATCTGAGCTCCATCAGCTTGATTCTCTGTTCATTCCTATAGCTGGATTAAGTGCATCCAACTTATGGATCCACTTCATCTCTACACTTTCCAATACCTTATTATAGTCTCCCCCTCGATTATCCTTCTCAGCCTTCTTCAAACCCTAGAATCTGAGTGAGGCCACAGCATGACCTTGTTTTTTTAATTGTTCAGCTACTGGAGAGTCAGCATCTTGATTTATTTTTTTTAATTTATTGTTATGTTCCTTTAGTCTTGTTGTTAAAACACTTGTTCTTTCTACACAAATATGATCACTGGGGCATTCTAGAACATATATTACACCAGTGGTCTTAGATGTTATGTGTTGTTGGATTTTGTGTTTGTAGTTTGTGTGTGGTCCTTCAAACTCTGTTTTCTTGCTTGTGTGTCCCCACACACTGCATCTTCCACATGGTTTTATACCTGGTTGCGGGGTGCCCAAATTATATTTCTTAGTTTATCGTCACTATCTGTCCTGTATGTACCAATGTGTCTTTTAAAGATTGTACTCTTTGCTGTCACTATTGGTTTTGGACAATTCATAAGATACTCTGCTGCAAAATTTCCTGATATAAACCATTTTTTGTGTATTACTCAGTCATTTGTTTTACTAAATGCAAAAGCCTACTGTTTAATTCTTGTTTTAACTGTGTGATTCTTGGAGCCCTGCACAGGAAGCAGGAAGAGGAGACTGTAGTTCTCAAACTCCCACAGAGAACTACAGACTCATTTTTACTATTTTTTATTTCATTCTGTCTGGCTAAACACCTTCTGGGGGACAAAGAAACTGTTTATTACTCAGTTTGCACTTTAAATTGTGAGCTTTTTCGCTCAAAACATTCGTGACCCTCACGAACCACTTCCGGGTCATATACTCTCCTTAAAAGAGAGCTTACAAGGGCGGCTGCAAAATTAGATACTCTGCAGCAAAATGTCCTGATATAAACCATTTTCTGTGTATTACTCAGTCATTTGTTTTACTAAATGCAAAAGCCTACTGTTTAATTCTTGTTTTAACTGTGTGATTCTTGGAGCCCTGCACAGGAAGCAGGAAGAGGAGACTGTAGTTCTCAAACTCCCACCGAGAACTACAGACTCATTTTTACTATTTTTTATTTCATTCTGTCTGGCTAAACACCTCCTGGGGGACAAAGAAACTGTTTATTACTCAGTTTGCACTTTAAATTGTGAGCTTTTTCACTCAAAACATTCGTGACCCTCACGAACCACTTCCGGGTCATATACTCTCCTTAAAAGAGAGCTTACAAGGGCGGCTGCAAAATTAGATACTCTGCTACAAATTTGCCTGATATAAACCATTTTCTGTGTATTACTCAGTCATTTGTTTTACTAAATGCAAAAGCCTACTGTTTAATTCTTGTTTTAAATGTGTGATTCTTGGAGCCCTGCACAGGAAGCAGGAAGAGGAGACTGTAGTTCTCAAACTCCCACTGAGAACTACAGACTCATTTTTACTATTTTTTATTTCATTCTGTCTGGCTAAACACTTTCTGGGGGACAAAGAAACTGTTTATTACTCAGTTTGCACTTTAAATTGTGAGCTTTAGCCTCAGAACACCTGCAAAATAAAATAAAGACCATCAATAACTGGCTTAGAAATTGGTGTCTAAAACAGGAACTTGGATGTATCACACACTGGGAGGAGTTTACTAGGAGGGAAGAACTATTTGCATATGACGGTCTACACCTTAGCAGAAGAGGGAACAACTTATTGGGAAAACATATGCAGGTCCACATAGAAAAAATTTTAAACTAAGCCATGAGGTGGAGTGTCCAAAGAATTTGGAAACTCTAAATACTATTAGACCCCACCAGCCTAAAAACTATCTAACTAAAAATATCATAAAAGTTTGTAAAAACTCTCAATTTAATAATACTGAATTTAACATACTACTCTTGAATGCAAGAGGTCTCTTAAATAAAATCGATGAGCTAGAAAATTATATTCATGCAAAAAAAATCGCCATATGTGCAGTGACGGAGACTTGGTTTAGAAATGAGGACTGGGGAACTGAAATAAGGGGATACACAAAATACGAGAAAAATCATACTAACACCAGAGGTGGAGGTGTTGCACTATATATACATAATAGATTCAAAAGCTATAGTGCAACTAAATACAATGAAACTACATTAAGTGAAATAATATAGACCAAAATCAATCTTACACATGAACATACTGTCTTAGTAGGCTTAGGTTATAGGGCCCCAAATCTCAACTCAAAAGAAAACTTAGAATTCATAAACAATATTGAAAACAATATATTAGATCAAAACTGTTTATTAATGGGTGACTTTAACCTTCCAAATATTGATTGGATAAATTTAAAAACAAATACCATTTTGGAAAACTCATTTTTAGATCTAATGTGTATCAACAACATGAGGCAATTAGTAAATTCTCCTACTAGAGGTAATAACATTCTGGATCTGATATTTTCCAATATTGACAATACAGAAGAAAAAGTCACAATAGATCAACCATTAGTTAACAGTGACCATAACATGGTCCATATAATAATGAATCTACCTCATTCAACAACAACATCTGGCTGTACTACTGTAAAATATTTTATTAATGCAAACTATAACAAAATCAAGCAAAACTTATCTAAATGGAACTGGGCTTACGACCTGAAAGATAAGGATATCAACTTAGTTTACAACAAATTTATGTTAAAAATAAACACTTGTATAAAACTTTGGGTCCCCAGTAGAAAGAAATATATCAAAAACAAAAGAGCCCCCTTATGGTGGAATTATAAAATGAAGAAAATTTTAGCTAAGAAACACCGTTTATACAAGAAATATAAAAACAAAAAAACAAGTGAAAATTGGAATAAATACAAGCTAATATCAAACAAAAGTAAAAACATGATTATAAAAGAAGAAAAACATCTAGAATTAAAATTAGCTGTTAATGTCAAAGGCAACAAAAAAAACTTTTACAACTATATTGGTTCTTTAAAAAAAAAACAGTCCTACCATAGGACCATTACAGGCATCCCAACAACTAATTACTAATAAAGTTGAAATAGCAAATAAAATGAACAATAACTTTGTAAACATTTTTCAAATAAATACATCTAATCCAGTAATGGAGCATACTATAACATCATCTTTTCCGTATATAACAGAAGATGAAGTTAAGGAAGCTATTGATAAACTAAAAAATAGCAGTTTCCCTGGTCCCGATGGTATCCCTCCACTATTTATCAAAAATTTAAAAGTTCAACTAATTGGGCCATTAACCTTGTTATTTAACTTGTCAGTCTACACAGAAAAAACAGTAACAAATTGGAATAAAGCTATAGTTATTCCTATTTTTAAAAATGGCAATAAACACCTTGAGCAAAATTACAGACCTATTAGTTTAACTGATGTTATGTGCAAACTTCTAGAAAGAGTACTTAAGGGTAGAATTACTGATCATCTTGACAAAAATAACATATTGGACATTCATCAACATGGATTTACAAAGAACAGATCATGCCAAACAAATTTACTGTACTTTTTGGAGCCAGTGAGTAATGCATTGGATAAGGGATTCTCAGTGGATGTAATTTTTTTGGACTTTTCCAAAGCTTTTGATTCGGTCTCACATGGGATATTAATATCCGAATTAGTCAAATTAAAACTAGATTCTAAAATTATAGACTGGATTCAAGCTTGGTTACTAAATAGAACCCAACCAGTGTCTGTTAAAGGTTATTTATCTAATCCAGGCCAGGTCACAAGTGAAGGTTCCCCAGGGTCTGTTTTGGGCCCAACCTTGTTTAACATTCTGATCTCTACAATGTGTCCCCTTAATAATTCCTTCTGGTTAGCAAAGTTTGCTGATGACTGCAAAATAGGTTGTATAATAAAAGATCAAAACGATAATAATGAAATGCAAAAAAACCTGGACCATCTAGTAGATTGGTCCATAGAAAAAAGTCTTTTATTTAATGAGACCAAATGCAAGGTGATGCACTTGGGGGAAAAATAATCCTTGTTATCCTTACAAGATCAATAAGACTTACTTGGAGCAAATTACTTATGAAAAAGACTTAGGAGTTATAATTTCCAACGACTTTAGTTTTAACAAACATACAATTTCAGCTGCCAAAAAAGGAAACAGAATTCTAAACTGCATTTTTAGAAATATTAAAAGCAGGGAGGCCAAAGTTATACTGCCTTTGTACTCAAGCTTAGTAAGACCCCATCTAGAGTATTGCAGTTCAGTAGTATCACCTTACTTAATTAAAAACAAAAAACTTATAGAAAATATTCAAAGAAAAACAACTAAGAAAATAAATGCATTGCAAAATTTAGATTATGAAAGTAGATTAAACGATTTAAATCTCTATTCTCTTAACTATAGGCGACTCCGCGTGGTGATTTATGTCTAACCTATAAAGCCTTCCATAACGACTTAATGTTTGAAACTATCGGTTTAGATAGAAATATAAGTAACAAAAATACCAGATCTCATACACAAAAACTTAAAGGAACCCCCAATAATACTGTAAAAAGAAATAATTGGTTCTCTCAAAGGATTGTTAATCTCTGGAATAATTTACCATCCAGTGTAGTCAACAGCGAAACTATAACTATGTTCAAATCAAATATTGACAAAGAAAAAGGAGACCTTAAATTCTGTTTCCATCCATGAAGGATGGCATGTTCGTAAAAGGTAGAAATACCTACTGAACACGTATTTAGCTATGAAACTATGAAACTATGCTATGAATGTCAAAAACAGGCCCCCTACTGGACCACCTCCTTTCTACTTTAAGGAAATCTCCTGTTCTGAAGTCCAACATTTTTTTAGAATCTCAGTCATATACTGTACATCAAATCCCTTATGTAAGTTTTCATCCCTTCAACCAATGGTTCAAGGTACATATTTACATTGGTACACATGGATCCCCACACCTTCAGTCCTCCCTGTCCGCAGTCCTACTTCCCTCACCCATCCTGACTGTGTTTCTCCCTGAAGCTCCCCCTGACTTTCCTCCTACCTTTTTAATATCCACATTCCTTGTCTCCTCCAATCCTCTCTCTCTCTTACCTTTGTTTTACACCCCTATTCTTTTGTCTTGTTTCCATCCCCTCCTTCCTGCACCCCACCCTAAAGAGTTCTCTCCCCAGGCCTTCACTCCATTCTGCTCCATCATCCATCAGGGAGGGCAATTTTTACATCCCTTCATTTTACTACCTCCCCCTATTAATTTAAATTCTCATTCAAGTAGTATTTAAGTTTTGACCGAGGACAGTGGTTCCCTTCCTGGAAGGATGCAG
Organism: Neoceratodus forsteri; assembly: GCA_016271365.2. Classification (NCBI taxonomy): domain Eukaryota; kingdom Metazoa; phylum Chordata; order Ceratodontiformes; family Ceratodontidae; genus Neoceratodus; species Neoceratodus forsteri. The sequence goes on along the minus strand of CM057459.1, from coordinate 801,079,395 downwards.
GTCATCTCCATTATGGAGTCCCACAATTTACCAGGCTGAACTCCAGTCCTTGATGTAGCTGAAGCCCTCATTCATGCACCATCCCTTCAACCAGTCATTTCATCTCCACAACTGTACACAGGTAACACCTTGTAAAAAGCCACAATGCATGCTACCTGCTTAAGACCCCAGTCCAACTCCCTGAAGTTATCCTGCAGAAGCCCCACCCTGTCTCTTGCCAGGTCACTTGTTCCCAGGTTGTCAATGATGTCTAGCTCACTCCAATATCCTGCTCCTTAGTAAACTTCTGGATATGCTCTCCATCACTGAAGGCTGAAGCACTGCTGTTGCACTTCACCTTCATCTCCCTTCCTCACCCTCCTCTTCTCTAATTCCTTAATAATTGCCACTAATTTTGTCACTGTAATGGTCACCTCAAGTGCTTCTCTCAGGGTAGGTAAGGTCATTTTGTCTAGGGATGCCAAAAAGGAATTAGGAGTCCCTATACCTTGCTCTTTGAAGTGAAGGCTCTGATAAAACTCTCCTAGTGTTTCAGCTATGTCTTTTGAGTCCCTGACAACCTGTCTGGTGCCTCCTGCCCTTACAAATTCTCCTATTGTTCTTGGATACTTGGAATTTGCATAGTCTAAAAGCTAGAAGAATTCCTGCTTAATTCCCTTGCTCATAATATCACTGGTTTAAGAATCCCAGAGTACCCTCAGCCTGCATAGTAAGCACAGTTTGTAGTTCCATTCTTGCCTCTTCTAACTAATTCAGTGTAATCTTGCTTCCATGCATATGCAGCAAACATTTTGTTATGAAGAATCCACATTTCAGAGGTGAGTCACTGTTGGGTATAGTGCAGTTCAAGCTTCAGTGGGATCACCAGTGACAGACCAATGACCAGGCACACAGATGATGACACTAGTCACTGATTTCTGTGTGGAAACTTTTTACAGTTGAAAGGAGCCAGCTGCTCCTAACAGACTGGGACTGGCTTGTTTTATCTACATAACCTGTCCAGCAACCAGTTGAGCAGCTTTACTACCACTGCTATCTACTTTAGTCTGCCAGATGGTCAACCTTTGTGTAAGCATGATTCCCTCCTCTTCCTCCACTACACATGGCTACCCTCTTTTCTTTAACTGTGCCATTGTGGTTGTGCAATATATAATTGTGAAGACAGTGTCTCCCTATCTCAGTCAGTCCCCCTCTCTGCTAGTCTGTGCAACTCCGCAATTCTATACAGTCTGATCAGATTGAATGATACTGGCTGATACTTGACTCAGACTGAGTGTCAATAAACCCAGTTACTAGACCTCACTCTGATTAAAGGAAGTCCTCAAGCTCACCTCACTGCAATCATACCTGTCTGCAGGGTAGGGGTTGCACCACACAGACACCTGCCATAGCTGCTCACTGACCTGTTCACTCAGTGTAGCACCTGTCCTCATCGAATAGTTGGCATGCTGTATACAAGATGTTGGCACACTCCAGAAGCCTATGAGCGCCAGCCTCACAATTGATGGCATGACCCTCAATGCTCCCATGCAGCAGAGGTGATATAATCATCCATTGATGAGTTCAATTGGTGTCCTACACTCCAAATCGTATGCTGTTGAGGCTCTAATGTTTGGAAATTCACAAATCTTTAGTTGAAAATCACCCAAGAAGTGGAAGCTTTGAGAAAGAACTCCTGGTCATATCTGCTGTACATGTGCCTTGCCCTCCAACCCCTTACATACGTAGCAGGGCTCCAATGCCATTATCCTCTCTGGGTGAGAGACATGTCTTCACTCTTCAAAGGCAGACCAGGAACTGAGAAAATCAGGGACTGTATGTGGTTAATGTATTTCAATGAGTTTTGAACTTGTACTTATGATTTGGACATTTTTTAATATGTTCCCCCAAATTTTCAACATGGCCTTTTTTGAGACCTCAACTCATGAACAATAGAGGTGAAATTTTTGAAATCCTGGCTGAAAGGTGATTTCACACTCGTTAAGTGAAATCACATTTCAGGATGGATTTGAAAATTTTCACTGACCAAGTTCATGAGGTGGGGTCATAAGAAGGATTTGCTAAAATGTGGGGTTAAAATACTAATAAACAACAAAGTTATGAATATATGTTGAATTTATTCAATTCTCCCTCATAATTTTGACAGTTTTCAATATTTTGAACCCATATTTTCAACATAGCTATTTTTTCACACCACCTCATGAACATGACAGTTGTCATTTTTCAAAACCTCACAAAAATGTGTTTGTTCACCTATGGTATGAAATGACATTTCAGCTAGGATTTGAAAATGTTCTCCTACTGGGTTTATGAGGTAGGGTCATAAGAAGACTATGCTGAAAATCTGAGTTCAAAAGTGTAAAAAACAATAAACTTATAAGGGTATGATGACATTTTTCAACACTTACTCATAACTTTGGTAATTTTTAATATTTTGATTTGTAGGGATGGCCATTGGCCCAATGGAGACAATGTTGCCTTCCTGTGCCAGTGACCTGAGTTCAAGTGCCAGCTCATAGAGACAGCCGAATGGGCCAAGGCTTGGGGAAAAGTGCTGCCGCATGTGGCACTGGTCCCAGCTTGGGTAGGGACAGAACAGTGTTCAAGCCAACACATGGCACTTTGTGGCAGGCTGGAGAGCATTCCCTTACAAGGAACTGACATGCATGTCGAGGCCTGATGAGCCCTCACACTGTATCTGGACAAGAAGGTTAGCCTGAAAGTTTTCAATTACAGTGCAGACATAGAATTACAGTTAGCCGGAAGTCAGGATCGACCCCAAATTACTCATCTCACTATGCATGCTTGCCACACCCACAATAATTGCAAACATTTATGATTTAAAAATGCTTGTTGTTTATATTCCTGGTGTAAGGTTATGATTTTTTTTAATAATGTCTCCCTTTATAGAGGCAAGCTGCTGTTTCTTGTGAGCTTCACATGAAATTATCTTTCCTTGCAGGACAGATTTAATTCCATACCACACATGTATACTTTTTGTGTAAACAGCTATATTCCATTCTATGTACTCTTGTATGACCTCTTTAGTCTTAGCTGTAAATTGTGCATCACTTAGCAAAGACACATTAAGGTGCCAAAGAGATGTCCTGTCACTGTACCCTAATTTTAGCTTCATAGAGAGAGGTGCATATTTTGAAAGCATGATCTAATAAATCAAACTGTATGTGACTCTGTGAAGGTGTGGCTGATTAATATACAGGCTATCTATCCTTGACTAAAATTTATTGGGTTGCAAATAGAATGTATAATCCTTTGGTCTACCATGCTGCATCCTCCAGACATCTACTAACCCTATTTTCTTTCCTAACAGATTCAGGGTCCAAACCAATTGTTGATTATGTGCCAACTGAACCTATGACCAGATTAGAGCTGCTGAGGGGACAACGTTGACATCTCCACAGCGCCACAATGTCTCCATGAATCAATGCTACTTTATTAAGTGCTTCTTTTATGGTATTTTTAGTGACATGTGCTATGGTGGTAGTTGAGTGGGAGTGAGCTCTGTGACTCATCCTCGGATTTCTTCTTTTTTTTTTTTTTTTTTTTGCTGCATTACTCAGTTTATCTTTCATCTAAATGTAATTAAGTGTTTTTTGGTTTTGCAGCACCGCTTTGATTTCCAACCCAACTGATGGTGCCAGCAAGTGCTATGGACCTTCAGCCAATGGAATCAGTTTTGCTCCCCTTCCCAGTTTCTCCTCTTTCAACATGTTCTCAGGCCTCAATGTTTCACAAACTGGATTCTACCTCTGCAAGTTCCCCAGGCTCTGCACAAGGTACCCCACTAGCAGACACCTTTTTAGTGGAGTTTATGTCAATTAAGTTAATGCTCACTGAAATTACCGGTGAACTCCAGTCAGTGAAAAATTCAGTCGATGGGCTTGCCACTTGTGAGGGGGATGTTGAGGCACATGTTAGTTCTCTAGAAGATTCCATTGCAAGGGATAGTGCAGAAATTGCTTCTGTCCATTGGAAACTTCAAAGAATGGAGGAGAAAGCTGACAATTTGTAAAACAGAAGCCACTGCAATAATTTACTCATTGTCAGCATCCCATAACAGGCAGAAGGCTCTGACATTATTCATTTTGTGAATGGCTTGTTTCTTCAAATTGCTGGTCCATGGCAACACAGTGCCAACTATCTGATTGAATGGGCTCATAGAGCCCTGTGCCCAAGATCATCTTTAGCAGAGAAGCCCAGAGTCATTATTTGTCACTTTCTCAATGTTTGGGACAAAGTGGCTATACAGAGAGCAGCTTATGGCCAGCTGGCCCTTTATTGGAAAGATTATTACTATTTTATTTTTAATGATGTGAACCAAATTGTGCGAGAATGACAATGAGCTTACAAAGATATTAATAAACCCTTACACTGACATAATGTTAAATTCCATCTGCAATTCCAAGCACAGCTTACTTTCACACTCCCTCACCACTCATTCTCTTACACCTCAGCGGCAGCAGCCATGCAGGAACTTCCCAAATTGCTGCCTCTACTTTTTTCTAAACCTTCGGTTTTATAGACTTTTTCCACTTCCTATCTTCAATGTCAATGCTATTTCAGTGGACTAGTGTGGTTGATAGTCTCCGGACATTTCTTGTAGCCACTTATTTCTTTAATGGCCGAATTCTATTCCTAAGTACCCCACCTCTTTGTTTTTTTTAATCGAGGAGTGCTGCTCTGTGTTTTCCTTGGGGCTGGTTTACTCTTGTTTACTTTCCTTATTCTCTTGGTTGTGTACCTTTGTTTTTTAGGGATATTTCCTTTACTTTGAAGTGACTGTTTTGGACCTTTTGTGCCATCAATGGTGTTGTTACCTTATTTGTGTTTTTTATTTTTGGATTGGGTGACCTGTTTTGTTTTTCCTTGTATGTGGTTGTGGGTGATTCTTTTAGAATTTACCTGTTCTCACTTGTTAAGTTTTGAGGTTGTAGCTCCTTCTACTGTATTGTATATATATTTTATTTTTCCAGCAGTCATTCTGTGGGCTGTATGGCACTGGTGGTAGTGGGGAGTGTGATCTCTTGTGACTGTTGTACAATTCTCCTTCTCTTATATGAGCTCTACCCCTCTTTCTTGAAGCTCATCTCTACAGCCATTGTCAAACCACTAACTTATGTTTTCAGTCTTGCTCTATCTTCATCCACAGTGCCCCGACTCCTGCTCCTGGAAGCATGCATGTGTGGTTGATATTTTTAAAGCTGGTAACCCCCGCACCCCTGAGAACTACAGACCCATCTCCCTCCTCCCGCATCTAAGTTAACTGCTAAAAAAATAGTGCATCGCCAGCTATCGGAACATCTTGAGAAATACGGCCACCTGTGTCCCTTCCAGCATGGCTTCCAGAAACACCATCGTACCTCCTCAGCCTTGTCCCTCTTCTCTCACCATGTCCTTAGAAACATGGATAAGGGCAGGGCCACAGGCCCATTTTTTGTGGATTTATCAAAGGCTGCCACCTTCTACACTCCACCTTGCTGCACCTCAGCTGCTCCCCAGAAATGGCTGCTTGGTTCTGTAGTTATCTCTCTAATAGTTTCCAGGCAGTGCTAATAGGTAAAGTTCCCTCTGCTACCCTGCCCATTCACACTGGAGTTCCCCAGGGCTCTGTTCTTGGCCCCTACTTTTTTCAATGATCATCAATGCACTCCATGCCAATAGCCTTAGCTGCAAGGCTCTTCTCCATGCAGACAACTGCATAATTTATCATAGTGTTAAATCCCCCTATTCCATCTCTTCCACCCTCATACTAAACCATGGTGCTGCACAAAACTGGTTCCTTTCCAACAAACTCATCGTAAATTAAAAAAAAGATCAAAGCCATGCTCTTTGGCTCTAAGCCTTTCCTTGCCAATGTCTCCAAGTTTAACTCTGCCCTCGTGGTAATTATACCAGCAGGCCCTCCCCTTGAAACTGTTCCTCAATTTAAATACCTAGGTGTGACACTTGATCCTTCCCTTACTTTCAATGAACACATCAATATCACTGTGAAGAGAATTTGCCAAAAGCTTGGTGCTGCCTACCGGCACAAGCAGCTTCTGTCCCCTGAGGCATGACTAGCTGTTGCACAAGATAACTTTCTGCCTTACTCGACTACTGCACCCCTGTCTACTCCTTCATGTCCTCTTCTCTACACTCTCATCTAAACACAACCTATAATTCCATTTGTTGCTTTGTTCTTCAAGCCCCCTACTCAACCCACCACATCACACTCTATCAATCCCTAGGGTGGCTCCCCCTTCAGGGTCATTTCAACTATACCTTGGGGTGTCTAGTAGACAACTCTCTTAGGAACTACCAGCTATCCCCCTATGCTGGACTACTTACTGGCCTGGTGGCTACCAGGAGCCTTCAGGTCTCCTCCATCTCCTCCCACCCCAAGGGTCCCTTGTACCTCGATGGCCATAGGCTGCAAAGCTTTCTTGGTCACTGCTCTCTCTCTTTGGAACCATCTCCCATCTACCATCCAAATATCCCCTTCCCACCTGACTTTCAAATCCAGCCTAGAAATCTGGCTCCTAAGGGAGTCTACCCATAATTGTCTTCTAAACAACACTAGGGTTACAAAATCACCCTAGTCTCTTTGTGTAATATCACTGCTCTTACTGTCTTTGACTGAATATCCTGTATACTGCAATGTCTATGACCTATTTACCCTAAATCTTGTGTTCTTACATAATGTTGCTGTTGTTATACTGTTGCCTATACCCACTTATTGTATTTATTGTATTTCTGTTGTTGCTTGTTGCCTGCCACTATGTGGCCCGGGCCATGACAGTAAAAGGTCCTCTGGATCAACTCACTTTCCTGGTTAACAAAGACTAACATAAATAAATAAATAATATAACTGTATAATGTTTTACCTTTAATTGGGGGCTATTGTTATCTGGCTATTAAATTGGTTTTATGGCAGTTGATACTTTGGGCTTTAAATTGACATATGCAGGTTATTTACAGTGCATTCCTCCCTTCTATTATAGATTTGAGAGGTCTGGTGGGCAATTTGAGAGCTCTTGCTGATGTTTGATGCCTCCAGAGCTCTCTATCCCAGTTGGGTATGGGGGAGGGATTGTACTTTATTGTGTGTAATTTCAATTTTCGTGTGCAGTATCATGCTAGTTATTTGGCTTGGGGGAGAGACTTGGGTACACTGGAGGGGTAAGGTGGGGTGATTGTTGGGGGGGGAATCCAGAGAGCCTCAGGGATATTTGTTACCAAACCACCTATTTTTGGTTATTTATTGTTCCATTTGGGCTGATTTCCACTGGGAATTTGCTCTGTTTAAATTTCATTAATTGTATCTATTATGACTATGGTGAGCTGTAAATTTATAACCTGGAATATTTAGGGGGCCAACTCCCCACAAAAAAGAACTCAGATTATCTCCCAGTTAAGTATATATTGTCCTTCAGTTGTTTTCGCAAGATGGCGGCTACACTGGGCTGACTGTCAGCTGGGGAGATAAGAGAAGGGATATTTTAATTGTTTTTACTCATTTTATTCATTTTTATTCTGTTTATTCACTAGATCAGTAGATCAGGTTTATTGATAGGGCTGGGCAGTGCTAGTCAGGGATCTCAAAGTGAGATAGTTATAGTAGCATAGGTTTTAATTTTTAGAAAGGGGAACTGTTGTTTATATCACCACCAGCTTTTTGGATTAAAACCCAGTGAATTCTAAAGTTAAATAAAAGATGTTAGAACCACAAGCTGTGTGACAATCAATCTTGCATTCTGGCTAGCTGCCACATACACCTAGTGAACTCCATGCTGCCATTGGTGGAATGGAAGATTTTGCCTTACCTTGAGGAAGATTGAGAATGACTTTCATCACTGGAGTACACTGAGCACTGTGACCTGAGACACTGGGGGGTTGTTGTTGGGACCTGAGTGTTGCAAATTTTCCTAGCAATGAGCATTACAGAGAATGCTCTTCCAGGTCTGGCTCGTGGCCCAGGTGTTCTCTGCTGCATTGTGGCCAGAGGGCAGCTGTGGCTGAGGTTGAGACCAGGACAGCAAGCTGGACTCTGTGGGGGTCTTTCTCTGTTTGTGAACTTGAGATCCTGTGCTCAAAATTTGTTGGCCATGCCCACTGGTCTCTTTGATCCTGCTCTCATCTTTTGGGGAGCTGTATCTGCTACTTCTGCCTTGGTGGGGGCCACCGGGGGCATGGCTTTGCCCGTGGGGCTGAGTGGGGCTAGGGAAGAGTGCTACAGATCTGTGCTGTTTGGAGGAGTGCATTTGAAGGAGCTGGACAATTTTCTGTGACCAGAGACATCATTCATCCTCCCCAAGAGATTAATAAAAAGAACTGTAAGTGATTTAGACTGCTGTTTGGGGCAGGTTGGCCTTTCATTAAGGAAGACACATTTTTCATTTAATTCTGCTTGAGACAGTTAGAGTGCCGTAAACTGTTTTTACATTTAAATATAACTTCGGTGAATCTGGGGACCTAATGGAATTAGAGACCTTAGGAACTGTATATTGATATGTTTTAGCCAAAGGAGGTAAGAAATCCTAGGGCTGTTTGTTTCCCCAAAGACTACATCATACTGGGTTTGATTCCTATTTCAAGACATTCAAAAGTTCAAAGTCTGACTGCTCTAAATAAATTTTATTATATACTGTGACATCAGAAGTTGCACGTTATTTCCCATTTAAAGAAAAGGCAAACTTTTTATGTGTCAGATTGTATTTAGGGTTTGGGTGAGGGGAATTTTATTGGGGATTGTTGGATAATGTATTGTGTTATAGATTGTATAAGTGATATGTGTTTGTGTGTGTGGAGTGCTTCAGCTGTGATTAGTGTGTTAATTTTATTAGTTAGCAGGGATGTGCTGGCTAGTAAGGTCGGTGGTCAGGCATTACTCTTCCACCAGGCTTCATGATCTGCAGTCCTTAGATGACCTCCCTCTGGCAACAGAGGTGTACAATCGCTGTAGAGCTCTGGGGATAGCCAGAAGGGGGAGGAGGCGAAGGTCTGCAGAGCCTGGTGGGGGTGGAAGGGCGTTGGCAGTTTGGAGTGGTGAGGACGATAAGGCACCCTCGGTTGAAATGGGTCCAGGAGAGTGGTCCTCCCTGCCTAGTTCCTATAACCAAGGGCTGCACAATTTGTGGGCAGTTTGCTGGATCTGCATCATCTGCCTATCCCTCTCAGGCAGTGTTGTGCAATGCCCAATCCATTAAAAACATGACAGCAATTATTGCTGATCTTGTTGCAACAATTGATCTGGCTTGCATCACCGAGACCTGGCTGGATGATAATGCTGGTCTGTTATTGGAATCAGCTGTTCTGGCTGAGTACTCAGTGGTACACTGCACAAGAAGGGATCATAGGGTGTGGGAGTAGCCATTTATTTTAAATCAGACCTGGACCTCACAGCCATCCCAGTAGGAGTGGCTGGATCCTTTGAATGTATTGTAGCTGCAGGTGCAGGTTGCAGGATTCTCCTCATCTACTGTCCACTTGGAGATGGGAGGAAATTCCTAAGGGAAGTCATAGACTTCATTGTTGACCTGGTGTTGGAATTCCTCAGATGGATTATTCTGTGTGATTTCAATGCCAGGGTCGATGATGAACTCTCATAATTTTGTCAAGATTTCCTCCAAATGATGAGTTCTTTGGGCCTGGCACAGGTTACTATCTCTGCAACTCATATCCACGATCATTTATTGGACCTGGTTGTCCTATTGGGGATAGAGGTCTTCGACCTTGTGGTCAAGCCGGTTAGTTGATTGGACCACCATACTGTCAGGTTCAGGTTCAAGGCACCCCCTAATATGCCTGTCTCTATGGAGATGGTCCAGTACTATCCTTTATGGGGGAATGACCCCACATGGCCTGCTGTAGGTGCTGGACCTATCAGGCATGATGAGTGTATGCGAGGAGCTGGGTCTATCTATCTAAAAGGTCTATCATTGGTACCCTCAAATCTGTAGCACCTGTTTGTGTTTGCCCCCTCACGTCTCATCAGAAGTCTCCATGGTTTAATGAGACTATGAAGGAGATGAGGAGGAGAGGTTGAGGGTTGGAGTGGCACTGGAGAAACTCCGGTCTGGCAGAGGACAAGCTTAGATTATTGGTACATTATGGAGACTATCAATCAGCAATCTCCTGTAAGAAGGCATAGTTCTTGTCCAAGGAGATGGCTGCAGCAACTAACAGACCAACTCAGCTCTACTGTACTGTGGATAGGTTGTGCAATCCAACCTGTCTTCAGTCACAGGGAGCCTTTTCACAAGCCAGATGTGATGAGTTTGCTCAGTTTTTGCTGATAAGATTGCTACTATCAGATCGAAGAACCAGTTAGCACCCTCAAATGGGCCTTACAGTAATGGGCTTGAGGTCACAAGTACTTGGCCTGTCTGGTCCGACTCTAGCCAGTTGGCTTTTGTGGATGTTGTGAGGATCATCCAGGAGTTGTGGCCAACCTACTGTAGTTTGGATCCAGGGCCAACACCCCTCTTGTTAGGGTGTGTTGAAGTCATCGGCCTGGCCCTTGCTAGGATAGTCCATTGTTCACTAGTAATGGGGATCTTTCTGGAGCCCTTGAAAGATTCAGCTGTTAAGTCACTCCTTAACAAGTCTTCACTAAATCCAGACTGCCTGGCAAACTACATACCTGTCTCTAACCTGCCATTTGTGGGCGAAGTTATTGAGAAGGTGGTGGCTGCTCAACTGGATGATCACTTAACAACTCATAAAATCTATGATCCCCTCCAGTCTGGGTTTAGGAAAAGGCACAGTACCGAGACTGTCCTTGTTCGGGTGTTGAATGATCTCCTGATGGTGAGGGATTGAGTAAGTCATCCCATCTTAGTTCTCCCCAATCTCTTAGCAGCATTTTACACTGTAGACCACAGGGTGTTGATAGAGAGCCTGTGGGTTTGCAGTAGACTGGCTGCTACAGTCTTCAGCTGGTTTAAATCTTTTCTCATGGGCAGGATGCAGAGAGTAGTGTCAGGAATTTTTTCCTCAACTTCCCTGCCCCTGTCCAGTGGGGTCCCGCAGGGCTCCGTCTTATCCCCCATGCTGTTTGCAGTATACATGCTGCGTTAAGGGATATCATTAGTCAATATGGACTGAGTTTTCACTGCTATGCAGATGACACTCAGCTCTACATGTCCTTTGCACCCAGGCAGGAAGTGATGGTCTCGGTCTTTAAAAATTGCCTCTTGGAGATCCAAGATTGGATGAGAACCAATTGGTTGAAGTTGAACCGAGACAAGACCGAAGTATTGGTGTTAGAATCTGGTCACTGGGGTGTGAGGGTGCAAGCTGGTCAGACCACAGGGGTTTGGCTCAGGGACTCCCACTGATCACCTCAGATCGGATGAGAAATTTGGGCGTTGTGCTTGACAGTGGCTTGACACTGAAATCACAGGTGTCAGCCATCATGAAAGCCTAATTTTACCATCTGAGAAACAGTGCCCGGGTCAAACACCTGATCTCCCCAGGCAACATGCCAACATTAGTTCACGCCTTTGTGACCTCTCATCTAGATTACTGCGACACCCTATACCTAGGGCTACCGAGGGTAGAGCTTCACCTATTGCATCTAGTGCAGAATGCAATGGCCAGGTTGTTAACTGGCTTACCTAGATCTTGCCATGTCACACCTGTGCTCCGCTATCTGCACTGGCTGCCGATAAATTGGCAGATCACCTTCAAGGTCAGTTTGCTGACCTACAAAGCCCTACACAGCCAGGGACCAAGCTACCTGCAAGACCTTCTGCAGCCTTACTGCCCCTTCAACCCACTCCACTCCAATGATGAGGGATTGCTAGAGATTCCCAGGGTTAGACTAAAGACATCTGGGGCCAGTACATTTTATTTTTGTGGCCCCAACCCTGTGAAATTCTCTACCTTGTCAGATTAGAGAGTTCCAGACCATCGACTGTTTTAAAGCTGAACTGAAAATGTTTGTATTTAACCAGGCCTTTCATGATGAGATTTAATTTAAGGATTTAAACTATTGGGGCTGTTATTAAAGTGTGCTTTGTTAAAGTATTTAAATAGATTTTAAGTGTTGATAGTATGTAAAGTGCTTTGATTCCCTTAAATTTGCACTGTACAAATAAAACTTTGATTGATTGATTGAATTCTCCAAAGGGATCCATCTCCTTATGAAAAACCCACCGTTGCTGCAGATAATGTGGGTGGGTCAAGCTTTTGGCAGCTCCCATTCTAAATGGGCAGGAGTAGCTGTCTTTTTACCAAATCTGCCTCTTTTATACTGCGAAAGGAGATAGTGGATCCCTCCAGCTATTTTGTTCTTTTGAAAGTTATTCCAGACTGGGTAGAACTTATTTTAGTTAATGTTTATGGCCCTAATCAGGAGAACCTGGTATTTTTTACTGTTTTAATGCCACACTTGGCCTCCTGGCCACCACTACCACTTATATTTGTCAGGGATTGGATTACTGTGAAGGACTGTGATCTGGACAGATCTAGCAGGAAATCTTTTGGCTTAGCATCTTCCAGTTGAGCCTTATGTGAATTGAGGGATACAATTAACTTAGTTGACCCCTGGAGGACTTTTATTCCATCCCACATGGAACTCATTCCCATCTAGACTTTTTTCCTGCTTAACTACGAGTTGCTTTCTGGTCTTTGTTTTTCTGAAATATTGCTCAAGCAATTTCTGACAGTGCATCGGCTGAGATGGCACTTATTTTGGATATCCAGGAGGAGGCTTTCTTTCTCTGGAAAATTAATAATAATCTTTTAAAAAAGGAAAATATCACCTCTCAACTTAAAGAATTTACTACTCTCACTTTTAAAGAGAACCAAGGTTCTGTAGAGAAGGTGGCCACCCTTTGGTGTTCTTATCAGTGTACCATTCATTTGGAACTCCTCTGTCTTTCTTTCGAACTGAAAAAATTGACTCAAGTTTAAGCTACTCAATTACTAGCTGAAATTAAAGAATTAGAGTTAAAGCTTGCCCAAGGTGGTCCGTGCTCTTTGTACTAGACTCTCACAGAAACTCGAGAAGATTATTATGAAATTCATAGAGGAAAGACAGAGTTTGCCCTTTTTAGGGCTAAAATGAAATATGTCGTCCAGGGCAAAAGGGCTGGCAAATTTTAGCTCTTCACTTACGAGCCTAAGAAATATCCCGTACTATTCGTCAAATATATAAACCCAGCACAACTTCTATTTTGACCAAATCTAGAGATACAGTATAGCACAAGTTTTTCAGGAATATTATCAGCAGTTATATAATATTTCTCAGGATAGAAACATAGAAACATAGAATTTGATTGCAGATAAGGACTGCTTGGCCCGCCTAGTCTGCCCATTTCTCTACCTGATGGATAAGCTGCAGATTCTAGTTAATCAACTGCTTACTTCCTCCTACCCCCCACTAGAATTGCCTTATGTCTGTCCCATGCATTCTTGAATTCTCCCACTGTTCCTGACTCCACAACCTCCTCAGGAAGGCTGTTCCATGCATCCACAACCCTCTCTGTGAAAAAATACTTTCTAACATTACCTCTGAGCCGTTCCCCCTCTATCTTCAAATTGTGCCCCCTTGTTCTTGCACATCTCTTCTTCTGAAAGATGCTACCCTCTTGTACTTTGTTAATTCCCTTGAGATACTTGAAAGTTTCTATCATGTCCCCCCTCTCCCTCCTTTCCTCAAGAGTATACATATTAAGCTGTTTTAGTCTCTCCTCATATGTCTACTGGTGTAGACCCTGCACCATTTTGGTTGCCCTCCTCTGAACAGCCTCTACTCTGTCTATGTCCTTGAGGAGATGGGGTCTCCAGAACTGGATTCAGTACTTCAGATGGGGTCTCACCAACTGTCTGTACAGAGGGATAACAACTTCCTGTTTTCTGCTGGTGATGCCTCTCTCTATGCATCTCAGTATATCCCCAGCACTCCCTACTGCCTTCTCACATTGCTTGCTAAACTTAAGGTAATCTGATATGATTATCCCCAGGTCCATTTCCTTTTTTGTTGTTGTTACTACCTCCCCCCCCCCATTGTGTATTCTTCCCCTGGGTTCTTGTTTCCCAGGTGCATTATTTTGCACTTCTTCACATTGAATCCTAGCTGCCATACTTCTGACCATTCCGCCAACCTTGCCAAGTCCCTTCTCATCCTTTCCATGCCTCCTTGTGTATCAACCCTGTTGCAGATCTTTGTATCATCTGCAAAGATGCATACTTTTCCTTCCAGTCCCTCTGCAATGTCACTTATGAAGACATTAAAAAGGACTGGACCCAGTACTGAACCCTGTGGTACCCACTAGTTACCCTCTTTCTTCAAGTGGACTCCATTTACAACTACCTTCTGTGTCCTGTTGTCTAGCCAATGTTTTACCCAGGCTACCACCCTGGGACCCACTCCCAGGCTGATTAATTTGACTATTAATCTTCTGTGTGGGACTGTGTCAAATGCCTTGCTAAAGTCTAGATAGGCCATGTCCACAGCCCCTGGAAAGTCATTTCCAATAATCACAGGTACAGATAACTTAGGTACTACCCCATTTTCATTTGGTGTGACACCCCATTAATAGTCAGAGTCACTTGGCTGGTGGGATAGTATCAAGTGTCCCATTGGATGCAGATGACACTGGTACCTGGTCTGTTTGGACATTGTTTTCCTAGCACTTCAATATGTACTAGGATCTGTCTGCTTCCTGAATCTATAAGTCCCTTCACAGTTTTATCCCCTACCTTCACATCTGTTAAGTAGTTAAGTACTTGACCCAATTTGTTAAGGACAGATCTGCTCCAGTGTCACTCTTCTTACTACAACAATTTTTGCAATATATGAACATATGAACATATGAATCTGCCAGCAGAAACAGGCCTCATGGTCGATCAAGTCTGCTTGAGTGCACAGCTAGCACCCCTAGATTGCAGCTGCCCCACCCCATCCCTCTCTCTCTCTCACCTCCAGGAAGTTCTCAGCACTACTTACCCAGACTCTCCCCCTTGCCCCATCCCATGCCCTTTTAAAACTACCCACTGTCTTACATGAAACCACCCCCTCTGGTAGGGAATTCCATTTGGACACCACCCTCACCATGAAGTAATGTCACCTCGTCTCTCCCCTAAATCTGCCCCATCCAATCTTAGCCCATGCCTTCTCATGTCCCTTCCCTTCCTCAGCTTAAATAACCCATCAGTGCTAGATTTGTTGATTCCCTTCAAGTACTTGAATCTTTCAATCATATCCCCCATCCTTCCTCTCCTCCAAGGTGTACAGACTAAGATCCCTCAGCCTTTCCTTGTAGGTTTTGCCTACCATCTCCCATATCATTTTTTTCACCCTTTGCTGCAACCCCCTCTAGCAGTCTAATATCCATCTTCTGATATATGGATGCCAGTACTGCATGCAGTATTCCAAGTGCAGCCTGACCAAGGCCCTGTAGAGGGACAAGATCAAGTCCCTTTGCCTGGACAAGAATCACCTTGCAATACATTGCAGCATCCTGACCTGACCTGACTTATTACAGTTATAGCAAATAAAGTCTCTGGGTGCAGATTTGTTACCCCCACCAGAGTTCTTTTCAGACTTGGAGTTTAAATGGGAAAAATAATGTCTTACCAGTGCTTAGCTGTTACCTCACTGCTGTGGCATTTGTCTGGCCATTTGGTATTCTTTGGCCAAAGAATCAGCCTTTTCCCCACTTTCGGGTCAGTGTTCTTTCACCCAAAGCTACACATCTGAAGGCAGGATGTTGATGACTTGCTCCCTTGCACATGTGTCAATGATCTGTGGGACTGTTTTGCCCTCTGGTTGGAGCCATTTTTCTAGGAGTTCTCTGAGCTGGGTGAAGGCTTCCCAAGGATTGCTGACTGAGATACTTCAGAGACCAAAATCTCTGCCTGAAGTCTCTCCTGAGATGTCATACTGTTTCAGGATTTCACTTTTCACCAGGTCATAGTTTTCTGACTGTACAGTGTCCACATTGTCGTAGGCAAGTTGGGCTTTCCCTGTCAGGTAAGTACCAGTCTGATTGCCCATTGTTGCTTTGGCCACTGGCATGTTGCAGCAACCCTTTCAAAAGTTGTTAGGTATACTTTGATATCATCGGAGGGACACAACTTTGCAAGTTTAATGTATTTCAAGTTGCCTGTGTCCTGTTGCTCATCTGGATCTGTGCCAGATCCTCTGCCTTTGATAGCCTGCAAAGCATCTAGCCACCGCTGCTCCTGTCACTGTGTCTCTTCTTGCTTCTGCTGCTTGAGTTGTTGCAATTCTTCTTTTCTCTGTTTTTCCTTCTCTTTTTGTTGTATAGCCCACCATTTGAAAAAGGCAGTCAGGCATTCAGGTTCTGTCACTGCCTGTTCTTTTTTTATAACTGGTGCTAGCAGTACAGTCTCAACTTGGACTTCTGTCTCTGCTAGTTTGGCTACCATTCTCCTGGTAACCAGTTCTGGGCTTGCTGCTGCAAAATCCATACCTTTCTTCTATGCTTCCCTGGTGCCAGGTCTAGTGCCCAAGCACAAAGCTCCTGGCTTAGAGTATGCATGGTGTAAACCCCAGTTCGGCTGACACCATCTGTCATCAAGGCATAGGTCAAGAAGTATAGGAAAAGCAAGACCAGTTGTAAAATTTGCAACAAGAGTTTTATTATTAATAACAGTAAAATAAAAAAACAAAATTTTTCAGAATAACTATTTACAATGGCAGTACAAATACAGAAAACAGAGTCCTTCTGAGTGTTTTTTTCTCAATTTCAAATCTCAGCCTCTGTCTCTTTCTTTTGCAAAACATTGCAACTCTTTTGTGTAAATCTGTGCAGGAACTCGTTAAGAAAACAGCATGCTTCTCACACAGTGTTCTTGTCAGTTTCAGCAGGTGCAGAAAAAAGAATACTGTGACCCAGAACTGATCTCTTGTTTACAACTTCTGCAAAAGGCTTAGAAATTGCATCTCAGGATAACCCTTTGAGTCCCAAATAGCTTTGCGATCATTTCAGCAGTACAAGTATATACAGTTATAAACAAAGAGATCCCAGTATCAATTGCATTTCCACAAAAATATTCACATATATTTTTATACCTGTAGCTATACAAGGGTGGAGAAAAGACAGAAACAGTAAATGAGGGTAGAGAGATAGTGAGAGGCAGAGAACTGCAAGACTGCAGGGTGATCGAGTCCTAATTCTCACAAGAAAATTTGGTTGCACAACCAGACAAAAAAGAGATGGAAAAGGAAAGACTAGAACAGATCCTTACATTTAAACTCTTTCTCCATAACAACTGGGACAGGGCCACAATCAATCCTGTCACAGAGCTGAACCTGAAGGGGGCATCTGATTCCAGTGGAAGTGAAGGTGTCTGCATCACTATGCTTTCTGGCAACTGGAACCTTTCAGATCCCCACAGCTGACACTGTGGGCATCTCATAGTCCACAATGTCTAAGTGTTTGAAACAGTTCCTGGAAGCCCTGCTGTGCAGAATAGACAGATACATTAACTTTCTCCAGGATGCACAGCAACAGCTTACTGTAATGCAAGGATTTTATGCCATTGTGTGGCCCCCTCATGCCCTTGGTGCTATGGACTGCACAAATGTAACAATACACACACCAACCATGGATGTAGACATCTATGTCAACATGAAGAGCTTGCATTCAATGAATGTCCAGGTTGTGTGTGTCAGCCAGTGCCTCATCCTTGATGTGGTTGCCCAGTACCCAGGCTCTTGCCACAACTCCTACATTTTTTGACATAGTGAGCTGTGTGAGGCCTTTGCACATGGAGACATACAGGGAGGCTGGCTATTTGGTAAGTGCATAAGCGGGGATGCAGGCTAGCTGCTCTAGGCAGTGGTACACCAACTACCCATCTGCATGGTCTGTAGTTGGATCCCCAGGGGAGGTGGCAATGTAGGACACAGCACAGGAAGCACATATGGTTGACTGGAATATCAGTGGAGCTGTAGGTGGTAACTGTGTGGGAGTGATGTAACCCATGGCCTAGGGGGAACAGACAGGGGGCATTGGTACCAGGGGATTACTTTTGGGGCAGGAGTGGGATGGTAGGGCAGACAGTGGTGTCACCACATGGCTAACTATGACTTTTCACAGGTGATAGTGGTTACTCACAACAGCTGTGGCTCATGACCCTGATGAGGCACTGCTAAAAAAACAGATTTCACTGCTTAGACCTGGCAGGAGGAGCTCTGCAGTACACACCCATGACGGCTTTCTAAATATTTGTTGCTTGTTGCATCCTGCACAACATGGCACTGGGACACCATGTCATCATGCCAGACATGGAGGCCCAGTCCAATAATAGGAGGAGGATAATGGTGAAAGCCTCGGAGACCCTGTATCTGCCCAGATGAGTGGGAGAATAGGCACTGTGGCAGAAGAACATCGTGCAAGATTGGACATCATTAGAAGTCACTTTGCCTGAAGACAGCCACACAGTACATAATAACAGGGTCCCAGTGAAGGACAACATTACACAGGGTAGGCAACAAGCAGCAAGTGATAAGAAAGACTATTGTGTTGTCTGTGTGATTCCAGTAGTGAGGTGATGCACACACGACCAGTGACAGTTTAAGGTGCAACCATGGTAGCAACTAGCCCCACTGAAGCAGATTACAGTGGACAGAGGGTACCATGGCAGAAGCATCAAGTGCATTAAATGTGCACCTTGATGACATGTGCCTAGGCTATGTCACAGACACAAATTCCATTGCCTGGGGCTGGCACCTGGTTGTAGAAGCACCTATGATATCAGTATGCCCACTGCCAGGTGGTGGCCCCTACTGAGGGGGTGTGCAGCATCTGTGTCCTGCATGGGCATTCCACAGAAAGTGAAGGCTGGTGGGGTGCAGTCCACATGATGCATGGGGCAGCAGGTGTCACTGCCTACACAGTCATAGGGGAGACAACAAGGAATGTGACTGATCAGGGAGGTGAGGAGTGCGGCCTGGATGTGGTGTCATGTGTGCACCAGGGGCAGCATCTTATAGCACCATAGTGACAGGCGGTATCAGTCCTCATTACCCATAGCATGCTGAGAAGCACTGACTGAGTAGAGGCTGGTGGACTGCTGGTCTCTAGTCTTGTGGCAGCATGTGGTGAGGGTTATAGTACAGTGGTAATGTGAGAGCTCTTCAGGTTGGGAGGGAAAGAGCAAATGCGAACACCATGGAGGGGGTAGTGGAATGGTACCATGTGTGTGTTGGTGGTGTGCACTGTGATGGTCACTTCTGGTGGCCTCATGATACCACCAGTGGAAAGCAGGTGGGTCTCCCTGTTGTGATGCTGGGAGCTTGCAGCCAGAATGCATAGTGTACAGTATGGGGAATGCCACATGTCAAGGTGTGTGATGTCTGTGGCTGGCATGGACAGCGGCCACAGCAGTGTCTGAGCATAAATGAGTCAGCACTTGGGGGGTTATTAGTAAGTCATGTAGTAGGGTGCTAGGTGTGGCGCATATGTGATGTCTACTATGCAGGGGATCTGCTAGGGTGGCACCAGGTGTCACATGGCACCATGCAGGATAGAGGAGCTGGGGCTGTCTGGGTGAATAGTTGTGGGGCAACAGGGCCATTGGAGGTATGTAGTTATCTTGGGCCAGATACCTTGGAGATCCTTTAGGTAGGGGGTAGTAACACAGAGCAACGTGCATGCTGGGTAGACAGAGGGTTACAAATGGGCCATGGGGGAAGAGGAGGGGTTGGGGTGGGTAGCATTAAGTACAGTTGCACACTGCGGTATGTGAGAGGGACATGAAACACTTGTGGGATGGTGTCCACAAACTGACACAAACTGCATTGATTTTAACAGAAATAATGCCTCAGTTTGTGGCAAGGGGGAAATGTATGAAAAGTGCATGATGCACTGATGCAGATGCTGAATGTGGAAGTAAACATAGGAGAGCACTTGGCAGATTGCGGCATGTTACGGCACAGAACAACCAGTGCCAGGGCCTTAGTTGGCATTGCTTCCTCTACTGTTTGCCACCCTGTGGGAGGGTGCCAACCACATTTGTGTGAGACATGGCTGAACAATGGGGACATGCTCCCAATTTTACTGAGGAGGAAATGGCCCTCCTTGTGAGCTCAGCCAAGCAGTGGGCCTGAGTGCTGCTGTCACATGGCAGAAAATCCCACACCTCCATTAAAGGGACATGGTGTGGTACATTATTTCTGGGAAACTCCATCACCTGTCCAGTGTGAGGAGGACCAGCAGGCAGGTGAAGCACAGGTGGAATGATCTGCAGCCCAGGAATCCCACCTGACTGCATCACCTGCAAGTCATAGCGAGGGAGGCAGACATTGCCATGAGGGGAGGCAACAGGTGTGCCAGAAGTAGGTGGATGTAGCACAACACCACAAGGACCCTCGAACTACTTCCCTCCAAAGAGAACATCTACTTTTGTTGTGTTTCTGCTTCTGTCTCCATCACAGACAATCACAGTATCCAGTGTGAGGAACAGGAGGCATCAAGGTCTGGACAGGAGCCCTGATCAGTGCAAGAGGAAGCAGGACAAGGCAGTGGGCAATGTACATACCTTGTGTGGGGTGTGCCCACAGCAGTTGTGCAATCTGTGATGTATCCCTGGTAGAGCTAGACAGCATCATGTGCCTTGTAGCCTTTCAGATCAGGAGTGCCATGTTGGTGTGAACCCATGGCGGGGATTTTGATGCCTCTACCATTTCAGTGTTGGTAGTGGAAACAGGAGAAGCAGTGGTTGTACTACACATAGTGGGTACAAGGCCTCCCCCAAACATGTCACTGGGGAGGGACAGCACCATCCTCATGCATCTGCGAGGGAGGCACAATGGGGCACAGTCAGTGACATTGGGCCACCCTTTGTGAGGAAGGGCACTGCCAAGCCACAAGGGGATGCTATGTAGCACACACCTCAGTGTGGCCAAATGTGGCCCAGATAGGATGGCAGATGGGCAGCAAACAGCTTGTTGTATGCAGTACCGTGGCAGGATGGTGTCATGTTTGGGGTAACTATTCTGCTTTCGAGGTGCCTGTAAGCGATATGTGGCATGTGTGCAGCACATCTGCTGAGGCACTCCTGGCCAATCACTGTACCATGCCAAAGAAGGACACCAGTTGGGGTAATGGGGCAGTGCCTCTGAATGTTCATGTAACAGGAGGGCGGCTGTGTCCAGATATGCAGTAAGGGGTGCTGGACATGCCACCTGTTGCATGTCTTCTGAGTGGTGGGTGGTCCAGGTATATTTCAGGGGGTATATGACATGCAGTGCAGGGGAGGTCATCCCAGACCACTGATAGATCATGGCATTTTGGGGCAAGATACATGTTGGTCTTCTGGTGCGTGGCCCCCATGCAAGACCCTAAGCATAGGCAGGGTCCCCATACGGCAGCACCTGTGGGAGTGAATACCTTGGCTGTCACTGGTAACCTGGAGAATGCAGCACTGCACAACTGCAGGAGACAGTGATGTCTATGGGGCCTGTGAGTGGCATGGAGGACCACTGTGGGTGATGTAGCCTAAGGCAGTGTGGCACACACATGGAAGACTGTGGCACTCCCTACACCCTGTGCAGTACATGCAGGATGGAGGCAACAAGAAACCCTCAATGGAGTGTGCACCATCACAGGCATCTCTGTCATGGGAAATGGTGTGCAATGAGAAATGTGTGCCATCCAGACCTGCCTAGTGGACTGCCCAGTGAGGCTGATGCCATACTGGTGTGCTGCGTGTGGCCATGGGGAGGGGGATGGGGACTACTGTCACATGTGCAGCAGCATCAGAGGAGCAACATGCTCCTGCCAATGCACAGCAGCAGCATTGGAGGGATGCCTGGCTTCATTCTGCCTGCAGTGTAGGGGGTTGGGGGCAACATTCAGAGACAACGCAGGTCAATGCATGGCCATCATTGCGCTGCTCACGAGGTGGATGCACATTAGCATGGTGGTGATATATATTGGTTGGCATATGGCATAGTGCACAACTGTTGGTTATAGCTGTTGCTCCTTGAGTCCATCACACGGGGTGCAGATGTGGCCACATGGTGGGGTGCGAGAAGTGCCCTAGTCACCCATGTGACTGGCGGCAGTTGAAGATGATGAAAGGATTCACATGGTGATCTCTGTGTTGTGGGGTTCTCCTGTGAGTGTGTGACGCGCTGCCCAGGGCGACCTTAGGGGACGGATATAGTCCCCTGGACACTTGAGCAGCATATCACTGCATCAGAGGAAACTACCAAGGAAACAGTGCCTGCAGCATGTGATGGGGTTAAGGTATGCTGGTACCACTGTCTGACCTACCTCCAGTGGGGGACAGGGATACAATGAGGCACAAGCTACAGTGGATGGCTGTCAGGCAAGCATCTCTGTGTGTCAATACATACGAGGTGGGGGCACAACCCTGCAAGGGTATCACACCATAAGAGTAACCCAAAATGAGTGACTAGAAATATAGTGACTCATTTTGGGCACTTTCATTGTGGGCTACCATGCAGAATAGCGAGGGTATGGGATAGCTACTTGGGGAAGGGTGAACGGAAGGGAGGAATAGTGAGGGAAAGCGGAGGGACAGGCAAGGGGTTTTCAGGCACTGATGTACCTGCTGCCACAGAGCTAGACCTGTGGTGTGGTGGTGTGGGAGGCTTCCTCTGGCAGAGCAGGTACTGGGTTTGAGACTGGGAGCAGGTTACATTTTGTTGCAGCTGCGGCACTTCATTATTTGTGATTTGGATTTTGCCTCCTGATATGCATCCCCTGGAGTTGAGAATACTAATTGGGGGTGCAGGAGAACCCCCAGAGGGAGTGCAGCCCCAATGCAAAATACTTTTTTTATATCCAGAAGTTGGGTCGCCTTAAAGTGTATATCGACAATTTGCTTTTCACCAATATACTCTTACCATAATAGTGATCGCTGTTTTGTGGTCACTGTTATGACATGGAAACCCCCGTAAGCTCCTGAGAGGTACCATTGCACACATTACACTATGGCATGCCACACGGCTTAGGTATCAGGCCTCGCAGCAGTGGTGTGCAGCTCCAGGGTTGCGCACTGGAGAACTTATCCTACAGTTGCAGGTCATGTGTAGTGGTGGTGGGGGGGCCTGAGATGGTCAGCATGTGTGGGTCGGTGACATGGGGTGGATGGTGAGTCAAGTGGTACTGGCTGTCATGTTGTGGGTGATATGGCAAAGGTGATGGGGCAAATGCAGCAGATTGCCAGTGTTGGTTCCAGTACTCATGCCTCTCACAGTTCCCACATGTACTGACACACAACACAGACCCACTCCAGGCAGGGCACACAGACTGTTGTGTGGGAGGAGAGATGTCCTGCTGGCCAATCCTGGCCCACAACAGCTGCTGAGTAGTCATAGACCTGTGTGGGGATGCCAGACACCAGCAGGACAAGCCACAACATTCCTTATATGTGCAAAATGTCTGCAATGCCCTTGGTCATTTTTGCACCTCCCCACCTTACCCGGGGTGTATCCTCTGCAGGCCAGCTCATGTTCTCTTATCAATATGGAATCACTCCACATGATGTCTGTGTCTCTGATGAAGGTGACCACCAGCCATGGTCCAGGCCAGTACCTAAGGCAGGGCACCACTGTACCTCATGGCCTTCAATCCCTGTCCTGCTGTACCTCTGTCAGGCAAAGCTGCAATGTTTATATGGCCGTGTCCATGGCAGACCTTCTCAGCACCCTGACCTTTCCCCCCATCCCCAACTCTGGGGTTCCATCAGGTGCTGCTCAGCCCAGTATGCTCAACACAATTGGCGGCTGCCCAGGACCATAGTGCTGCCATGTCCCAGGGGAGCATTCCATCCTGAACATCATTTGGCAATAGCAATGGCAGTGGCATCACTAGTGCAGTGAATAGCAGCAGATGGCTCATCCCCCCATGGCATGCAGCTTACGTACATATGCCTGAGCCACAGATGACATACCACACCCTTTTTCAGTGTGTACTACACCCTAACAACCTCCCCTGGCTGCCAGTCACTGGGTAACTGTGTTAGAGGCATCTGCTCCTCACAGAGTGAGTCCTGATCACCTCAGCCATCTTTGTCAAACTGGCTAAGGCCTTTAACATGGTTTCCCACTTCCTGCTTCTCCACTCCCTCTCTGCAGCTGACCTCTCGCCATCTGCTGCTAACTTGTTTAGAGCCTACCTCACTGGAAGGACACAATCAGTTAGAATCTCCAACTCTCACTCCCATCCATGCCGAATACAAACCAGAGTGCCTCAGGGTTCTGTGTTGGGCTCCCTACTGTTATCCAAATTCCTAAACGACTTACCGTCAGCCTGCTCCTCCTCCTCCTCCTACATCCATATGTACACTGACAATACGATCTTGTTCACGTCTGGCTAATCTCCTGCTGATGTGGAGGCCACACTCCAGTCTGACTTCAACAAGATCCAGCACTGGCTTGCCTCCCATCAACTCGTCCAAGAAAACAGTCTCCATGACCTTTGGCATGAGGCAGAGACTTGCTCAGCTCCTTGTTCTGCCCACTTTCAACTCCCTGGATGGGACTCAACTTGAGGACAACACCTCATTCAGATATCATGGGGTTTGGCTGGACCAACACCTCTACTTCTCTGGTCATAGCGACGCTATCCTGAAAAAAACGTGCCCCAGCTCGGCATCCTATACAGGAACCGCACTTGCATACCTCTTACGGCTAGGCGTGTGATTGTCCAGAAGATGATTCTCCCTATTTTTGACTATTGTGATATAGTCTACAGTGCTGCACTCAAATCCACCTTGGCCATATTGGACCCCCTTTTCAACTCATTCTGCCATTTCGCCCTTGACTCTCCTGAACACACTCACCACTGTGACCTCTATCACTCTCTTTCTTTCCCTTCTCTTTCTAACCGGTGTCTCTCCCACTGTGCCAAACTTGTCTCAAAATACTGACTTGGCACTCTACCTCCATAGCTAACCTCCTCCCTCTCCACACCTCCTCCCTCTCCACACCTCCTCCTCCTGCTCACGCTTTAAGATCTTCAGGCTCCCAGACCCTTGCTGTCCCTCATTGCTCCACGTTGGCTGGTCAGTCGGCCTTCAAACACCGCTTCTCCATAATCTGCAATGCCCTCCCTAAGCATATTCAGCACTCATCTTCCCTACATTCCCTCTCCTCTGCCCTTCAAAACGTCCTCTCATCAAACTGTATCTGCTTCCTGCAATCCAAATGCCACCCCTTACCCGTCTCCTTTCAAGATCTTGCCTTATTTACTACTGCACTCACATTGTAAATCTTGCACCTGTTATACTGGTCAATAATTGTGCACATGCTACTTATGCTGTGAACACTGCTTTGTTAGCAATTATGTATTGACTGTTAGTTTCATTAACTATTTCACTGTAATATCCTGTTCTCTGTATTGCTCATTTTTGTATTTGCATGTAAATAGACTCCCCTGCCCTTCCCCCCAGGTCGCATCAGGAGATAAATAACTTGTTATTCAGTGTGCCTTCCTGGTGAAACATTTCAATAAATAAATAAAATAAAAACAGGGTGAGTCCCCTTTCTCAGTGTGCCTCCATTAACTGTGTTCTCCCCAAGGTTTGGGGCTCCATGGCCAGCAACAACACCACCACCCCAGGCAGGGCTACATTATGCAGGATGTTAGTTGCATTTCTGCTCCTCTCCTTATGTATGTATGTACTGCATTCAGACACCCCACACTGCACTTTTGCGGTCACCCTTCTACATGTGTTGCAACACATGTCACAGGGGCCAGTGCCTGCTACACACAGTAACTGCATGGGTAAACATATTTTATATGGGGCAACGTTTGTCTTGCCCTCCTCAGGCATGGTCAATGTGCCCTCACAACACACTGTGACACAGCCAGCAGACATGGAGAGCCCTGCCATGTCTCTACTAGTCAGCAGGTGCCATATGAGGTCTCCCCACCATTCTCAAGCACTGTCCCTGTGGGAGCACCTCTGCACTGTACTAATGACCTGCATATATTTTCCTCACAGGTGCTATCTGGAGTAGTGGCACATCACAGCAGCCACAGTCACCAAGGCAGTGTCCCCTGGATCGAGCTATGCACAGCATCAAGAGGAGGGAGGCCTGGGCATACACGGAGTATACCTGGGGGTGACTGGGAGCAGCAAGCATGGCTGCATCTGCACAGGACATGCAAGAGGAGAGGCCCTTAGACACTGCTGAAGAGGAGGAGCATGTTGCAGACCATCACCCCACTGGGGTACTTGAACAGCAGCAGATGACCGCCCTGTAGGAGGCAGAGGCAGGAGACCCCCAAGAGGAGGACACACAACCACCACCACCACCAACCGACAGTGTGGACCAGGACCCAGTCCCGACAGAGGTTGAGAAGGCAGAGTCTATTGAGGAGGCTGTGGAGGCCCCAGACTCTGCCACGGATTCCGCTCTCAAGGGACATCCATGGCATGGCTCCCCATCCACCGCCTTTGTCACCCAACCAAAGAAGTCAATCAGGTTAGTTTGGCAGGATCTAGCTGAGACAAACCAGTGTTGCTTTACATCTTGGAAACCATTTTCATCCAGAAAGGTTATCACTATCTCCTTTAGAAGTGTCTCCATTAACTTCCCCATAATGGAAGCCAAGCTTACCGGCCTATGGTTCCCTGGTTTGTCCTTGAGTTCACTCTTGTGAGGAGGCAACACATGCACCATCGTCCAGTCCCTGGGCATGCACCCTGTCCCCAATGAGATGTTAAACAGGTCTTCCAGTGGGCCTGCCTAGATGTCTGCTGTCTCCTTCAGGACTCTTGGATGTACTTCATCTGGTCCCAGGGCCTTATCCACCTACAGGGCTTTCCGTCATTTTAGAACCCTAACCACCTGGATGACCCCATCTGTTACTTCGGCCCCTGCCTTGTCTGCCCCTCCTTCGCCTTGTGGTATCAGCCCATCCTTTTCTTTAGTGAACGCAGAACAGAAGTACTTATTGAGTGCCTCCACCTGGTCTACCCCATGTTCTGCCCCCTCCCCTTTTGATCTGGACAGTCTCATCCCTACAAGTCCTCTTTTCTCTTATGTACTTAAGGAAATTATTTTCCCCCCTCCCTGATCCCCTGATCCAGTCTTAGCTCCCTTGCAGCTTTAGCCATTCTGACTGCTCTACTCACCTCCCTGGATATCTTCCAGTACTCCTCCTTGTCCTCCTCCCGCCCAGTTATTTTGTACCTGTTGAAGGCCAATCTCCTTTACCTCACTTTCCCTGCCACTTCGCTGCTGATCCAGCTGTTTTTTTAGACCTGGACTGCTTGCTGTGGGTCTCAGCACATGTGTTAGTGGCCTCTGTCAGACCCTTCTTGATGATGGATTATTTCTGTTCTGCCTCCACCCCTGGGCAGATGGTCATAAGATGACCCTCCAGGATGCTGCCCATCCTGGCAAAATCCACCTTACTGAAGTCTGTCATTCACATCCTGCTCCTGGTTGCCTCCCTACTCATGTGAAGGAAGAACCACACTGTGCTGTGATCGTTGCCTGCTAGAGGGTCCTGCACAACTACATCCTGGACATGGTCTCCATTAGTCAGCACTAGATTCAGTATGTTACCCTCCTGGTGGGCTTCATCACCCCTTGCACTAAATAGCTGTCCTGGATAGCCTCCAGCAATACCTGTCCCCTGGGATTAGAGGTAGCCGTGGTGTTCCAGTCCACCCAAGGCAAATTGAGATCACCCACTATGACAGTGCTCCCCCTGCCACTGATGTTTCTGATTTGCTCCCCAACTCCCTGTCAGTTTCCTCATTCTGTGAGGGTGGCCTGTACACCACCCCCAATCTAACCTTCCTACCCTTGGAGTTTTGGTGCTGTACCCACAAATCTTCTAGCTTACCCTCTTCCCACTCTTCCCTGGTACATAGTATCTCATCCCTCACATAAATAGCTACCCCACCTCCTCCCCTTCCCCTCTATCTTTGAGGTACACCCTGTATCCAGGTATCATGAGATCCCAGTCATGGTACTGAGTGGCCCAAGTTTCAGTGATGGCCACAATATCTACCTCCCCCTGCCATCATAGTCTGAAACTCTACTACCTTATGTGCCAAGCTCCTTGTGTTCAAGAATACTAATTTCCAGCTTGACCCCTGCCCTTCCTTTCCCAACCCCACACCCCTCATGAAGCTCTATAGATAGGGCGAAGCACTCGCATAAGTGCCAGAGTTCTTCGGCTGTGGACATTACTTTACAGCATATTGCTCAAATAAATGTATTTTGATGCAAATCGTATCCACATAAGTTTTTTCCTGGGAGTGCAACAGTCTTTTGTTTGTGCTGTTACTCAGGTTAGCTACCCATTCCTTGGCTGCACCCTCCTGACCTGTGTTAGTGCAGGAGCAGTCTCCTTTTGAACATATTGCCCCTTGTTAGACTCCGCTCCCCTCCCCTCCATCCTGTCTGGAGGGGGGGGGGAGTCTTTTTTCTCCCTTATTTGGTGGCTGCAGGTTGCAGTCCCCCATTGGCCCCCCTTCCTCAGTTTAAATTAATTTTATTCCTTATGTATTCTTCTAACCTCTGTTTCAGGATCCCTAAGCCCTCTTTGTTTAGATGCAGCCTATCCAGTGCATAGAGTACTCCACAGAGGGAGGCTTTCTGGTCGGTGGATCCCCAGCACCAGACAAAGATCCCATCCCATACTATTTACAATATGTTACTTCCCCAATAGTATTTCCCTCTGCTTACAGATCTATGCTAGTTGAGCAGATTTTTCCCACATGACATCTCTGAAGCTAGATATGAGTCCTCCTGCAACTCAGACATTGGTAATAAGAGACACTTCCAAAAATTTGATAGCACTAAACAATTCCAGTCAAGAAGTTTTTTGTTTTTGTTAACCAGGTAAATGCACTCAGTACACATACTCATTTTCAGGGATGACCTGGGTTCAAATGCAATACAGTCTTAAATAAAACAAGCATTTGTCAATGCTGGATGTTCACTTGCAGGTATTTGCAGTGGTATTTGGCATTTATGCAGGCCCCCACTTAGTTGTATCCATGTCCCTTCAGCATCCATGTCCCAACAGAGTACCTCTCTGCAACTTCTCTTGCATCTGATTTACATTTCAGCATCATACTTCTTAATTGTCTGTCTTAGAGACCCTAATGCCCTGGTCATTCTTAAGATTGCGAGCCTGTGTAGAAACTGTGCAAAGCACGCTCGTAACACAGTTATGTAGTGGAATTATTTCACCAAATTTTCAACAGAGACATTTTGTCACCTCTGCTCATGAACACTGTCACTATGATTTTCTTCATCAGCGCCAGAAGTGCGAAAACACATTTTGGCTAGGATGTGAAAAATGACAGTTGTACTGTTCATAAGGAGGTGTGGAAAAATGCAAATGTTAAAAATCTGGAGTGAAACATTACAAATACGCAAACTTACGAGTGTGTGTGGAAACTGACCAATGTACGCTCATAAAACAGTAATTTTTTTGAATTTTTGTCACTATATTTTCAACACAGGCATTTTAGGACCTCTGCTCATGAACAGTGTCACTGTGATTTTCTTACTCTGTATCAAACACTTATTTCCCACAGTGACAGCGTTATTCTGCACCGGAAGTACGAAAACACATTTCAGCCGGAATATGAAAAATGACATCTGCACTGTTCATAAGGAGGTGTGGAAAATTCCAATGTTAAAAATCTGGAATGAAAACATTACAAATTTGTGAACTTATGAGTGTGCGTGGAAACTGCCCAATGCATGCTCATAACACAGTCATTTTATAGACATTTGTCACCAAATTTTCAACATAGGCATTTTAGGACCTCTGCACATGAACAGTGTCACTGCGATTGTCTTACTCTGTACCAAGCACTGATTTCCCACAGCAACCGTGCTATTCTGCACTGCAAGTGCAAAAACACGTTTCAGCCAGGATGTGAAAAATGACAGCTGTACTGTTCACGAGGAGGTGTGGAAAAATGACAATGCTGAAAATCTGGAATGAAAATATTACAAATTTGCAAACTTACGAGTGCACGTGGAAACTGCGCTACACACGCTCGTAAAACAGTCATTTTTTGAAATTTTTTCACCAAATTTGCAACATAGGTTTTTGAAGAGCCCACCTCATGAACAGTGACACTGTTGTTTTGTTAATTGGTTCCAAAAGGTGATTCCACACAGTGAAATCACCTTTCGGGACTGAATAACTCCATGATATTGACTGAATTCAAAAGGAGGGGTCCCAAGAACTCCATATTGAAAATCTGGTGCCAAAAGTTGAAAAAATGGCTGAGATATCCACCTAAGTTGAAAACCCCATATTTATGCCATTACACAACTTACTGGCATTTCTTTAGTTCATGGTCGGTTTTGAAGAGTGCAGATGTGTTCCCGGTCCACCAAAAATCATCGCACCGGCTCCAGAGATAAGTATAGGATGAGGGTGTGTGAGTGAGGAGGTGGAGTGCACAGAGAGTGGGTGTGGGCTGGGGGAGGGGGCAAGGGATTCACCGAGGGACAGTTTTCTTCTTTCACAGGTTGTTTTAAAACAAAAAGATGCCGCTGGACACTTTTGGTATGCTGGGGTGGGCTCCCAGCATGCCACCTACATGTTTGTTCAGGGGGGACTGGAGTCAATGGAGATTGGGCACCCCTGTCTGCCATACAGTGTGCGTGGGGGGGCATGAGCACGCTATATACATATATATATATATATATATATATATATATATATATATATATATATATATATATATATATGTATATATATATATGTATATATATGAGCTGCGCTCTCGAGGTCATCTGTTACCAAGGAAACCTCTCAATACAAGAATGTCCTTGTAATGTATAACTGCTCATACGCAATCCTTTATTTTATAGTGTATGGTAGAACACTGATATGGATAGAAATCCATAACTAGAATGGAGTTGTTATGCTGCAGTAGCTATGTCATCACAGCTGTTGTGCTGCACTAGCTATGTAGCTACTGCAGCATAACCACATAGAACACACATGCGCGCACACGTGTTTGGATAAGAGTCGCCAGATAGGAAGTGGCTGCACTGGTGAGAAAGGTATTACAGGAGAGCAGTGCCAATGAAATCAACAATGAGTAAGGACTCAGCAAGGAAAACTAACTTTCTTTCATAGTGATAGTGGCCCATACACTATGAAAGACAATGTATGGGCCACTATCCACAAAAAGCATGAGTAGCCATCTCACGGTTGTCATGGCGACCAAAACCTCTTGAGCTGCACTCTTGTGGTTTAAACAATTGCCATAGACAACCGCTCGATGGCTACACATGCTTGTTATGGATAATGGCCCATACATTATCCTTTATGTTCTTCAATTAAATACATACGGTGATATGAGGAAAAGACATTTGTATACAAAAGGAGAAAAAAAAAAGAGAATGATCTGAGTAGGGGACAACATTTTTTCCAAGATTTTAGATGCAAACAGTAATGAGTTTAGACTCATGTATCTTGTTTAATTTCCTAGTCGCATTTTATTCCTTCTTGTTTCATGTGTTGCTTTTATTGGATACATCAGATTTTTTTTTTTAATTACTGAATCAGTGGTTTTGATATTTTGAATTTTACAGTACCTTTACTTAAATGTCT
Source organism: Neoceratodus forsteri (assembly GCA_016271365.2). Taxonomy (NCBI): domain Eukaryota; kingdom Metazoa; phylum Chordata; order Ceratodontiformes; family Ceratodontidae; genus Neoceratodus; species Neoceratodus forsteri. The sequence continues at coordinate 801,047,827 of CM057459.1, read as the reverse complement.
GCATTTGTTTCCTTCTTCTAGTTGCTGTCACCACAATTTGACAAACAGGAGTGCTTTTGATCTCTCAATAGGTTGATAGTTTATGACAAATGATCTATTTTAAATATACTTACAGCACCAAAGCTGCATACTGAGCCCAGGATTACTCAGGCTAATACATATTGCAACTACAATGCAATTTTGCTGGGTTAAATATCATAACCTGGTTGTACTGCAGTATACTGAAATGTAGCATGTTGTTTTCTGCAGAGCCCTGTTACTACTCTGTTATATAATAAGGAAGATGGAACCACCAAAAGGGTAAAGTAGTGCACTTGTTCTCGGTCACACATGGCAACAGGTGGGATTTTATCATGGACTCTCCTGGTATACAGTTCTGAACTATAACCCCCTGGTCATACTGCATATGTTGTCAGCGTTTTCTTTCTTCTTGCCCATTATGTTTCTCCTCCTCATATGCCCACTGGCACCACACTCTGGGCCTTACATTAACTCCTTTTGTCCATTAGACTTACTACTCATTACCACATCCTCCTAGATATCCAGCCTTGCTCTGCATCCCATGAACTGGCATGCCCCTACAGCAGGCTCCTCTAGCCCTGGAGGAATGCTTCTTCCCCAGACTGAAACTATTCATGTCTCTGCCTGAGGCCTCCCTTAGTCAGAGAAGGAATGAACTAATGGAGGTGCTGGCTGGAGAGGCCCTCTTGTGGTGTGCCTGGGGTTTGTTGGCATGGAGATGACCAATAAAGACCCTCATCCAGCATGCTGGTATAGTATTTGTGCTGTTTTTGACCTCCCCACAAAACTCACTGGATTGTGCACTCTAAAGCTAGCCTGCAGGTGGACAATGACACGTGGTTACCCATGCCATCAAAGGCACATCCACCATGCCTCTGCCAGGAGATGACACTAGAGTGGTGCATTGAGTTCTTTCAGGAGGAGAGCTTCTAACTGATGCTGTGAGCTGGTCCTGCTGGCCTACACTCCTAGTGTCCCGGTCACCAGCATGCCGCAGAGATCCCTATCACTTGGTGCTATGGAGCAACCTATTGTCAGCCATTTCATCACTGGTTAGTAACTGAATCTGCAATAACTTCAACATAAACATCATACTGGGTGTTAGATTGTACCTTGCAATGCAATTAACTGCATTTACTCAGTCTTGATACAATATATTTCCCTTCATTGTCTCCTACTGCAGCCCTTTGCTGTAGGAGCAATTAATTTAAAAGACAGAATTCTGATGAATCGAGCTAACATATTAAAATTTCACAATAATCTTAATTTTAATAATACAAACCCAACCAAGCATAACTACAATTTATCTTGTTTGCTCATTCTGACCGCACGCAAAGTCATCTGCATTCATAGAATAGTGAGTGGAGAAATACTTGAATAGTTCTTGACTAATTTATCTCTGTGCACACTGTATAACTCACTTAATCATGAACGTGTTTTTTTTAATAAAAGAAAATGAACATGTATTAACTAAGGCAATTCAGTTGCCGATGAGAAGGCTTGCTATAACAAATCACAGTTGCAGTGAGACTGCAACAGAAGTTTCTTATGGAAAATGATTTTTGTTTCAGGGTTGGATTGTCAAGGATTTTGATGTCCATATTATTTTGTTAGTTTATTCAATATTTACAGTATGTTTTGTAAACAAAGAATTGAGGTGCTATGTATGCTAACAGAATATAGTAATTCTAGTCTATATACTGTATTAATGTTAAAAATTATCAAAAAGGAATAATAAAAAATAGAAGTTTTCTAAGGACATGAGCACAACTGAAGGAACAACTGATGTAAAAAGACCTGCATAAAAGGGCCAAAAGAAAATTGTTTCTTAAATGGAAATGTGGGAAACTGAAACTTAGACCCACATTTTATTAATATGTGCATTGTATCTGATGAGACACGACAAAAATACAGTATTAAATAGAAATCACTTCCTTTAATTAATAGCCTTTCATTTCAGCTTTAAAATCTGGTCTGCAGAACAATGATTAGATAGTACTAGGAAGATTAGTGTATACAGTAAATATGGTACATACACCTCTAAAGTGCCATTACATGCACTGGTGCTTGACTCAAGAATGTTTAAACTTTCAGTTTGTCTTAGATGGAGTGAGATTGAGAACATAGGATCAGGGATGAGAAAGAGAAAGAGAGTCCCATACTATTGAGGTCTTTCAGTGTTAATGTAAAAATTAATGAAATGGACTACTAGGAGATAGTATAAGTTCTTCACCATTGGGCAGTATGGTCAAAATGTCTTACATAAGTCAATGAAAATGGTACCACTTAATCCACCTGCAATAAGCACTATTTTTACATAACCTTGTTATATGCCACAATATTCTTTTTTTTTTCCACCCTCTGTGCTCACTGGTCCTCCACTCCTTCAGGCTCCACAGGCTACCTCCAGCCCCACTGTCCTCACCCAGCCCTCCTCAGGTCCCCATATGGCAGCCGATCCCCAGGATATCCCAGCATATCTCTTCGCCGGGCAGGTCCCCCTCTTCCGAGGGGGAAGGCACTGGGGGAGAGGGGATGACCCCAGCACACTCACTACTATGGCCCGGGGATGCTGCTGAGAAGCAGGAGGCCCTGGGAAGGCCTGGAGGCACTCAAGGAATGGACAGCCATCATCCAGCAGCCAGTGAGCAATTTTTCCTTTTTCTGTTGGGGGCAGCATAGTGACGTCACGGCATACGCCTACATCCTCTCCTTCCCCAGTTGGCATTTGGGCCATTCATCCTGTGATACTCCCAGCCTCTGCTAAGAGTCATCAGGTGCTGGATCAGTCCCCTACCCTCCCCCCGGAGAAGGAGAGCTGTCCATGGGACATTCAATCCTTCTCCCCCCTGGCTGGCCCTCCAGCGACCCGTGCTTGTTCCTGAACCCAGGATGCTGGCATTGCAAGCTGAAATCCAACCACTGCATCGGTGGGCCAGCCTGCCACAATATTCTAAAGAACAAAATGCAAATACAAGTTGTTATTGCTCATAAAGAGATACTGAATGCATTGTTTTAATAAAAAATATACTATGCTGTATTTTAAGAATAACCGAAGAGACTTTGCCAAATCTTTTTTATAGCACTTAATACAGTTTTAATAGTCTTTGCAAAATAGATGGATGGATGCATAGATAGATAGATAGATAGATAGATAGATAGATAGATAGAGAATAGTGGATGGGCAACCATGCGCAACTAGCCTATTGTACCACCAAGAGGTTTTGATTACCTCAGACTTCGAGAGCAAAGCTCAAGAGGTCCATGGTAATTAGAACCCCAAGGTGGCACAATAGGCTGGTTGCGCATAAGGGTGCCCATGTACTCTTTTTTATAGTGTATGGTCCCCCATTACCAAAGTTTTTTGTTCTACATTTTTGAAATAAAAAAAAAAATGTCTTCGTTGCTCCATCGTGTTCTGGGAGTTGGGGCTGGTTGCTTCGTTTACATGTATGGTTGCTAGGGCGCATATATTGCTACATTTATTGCATAGCCTTCTATTGGCTGTCAATGGGATGTGGGAGGGATTTTCAACTAAGAAAACATGGCGGTGTATGTCTTGGTTAGCGAGAGGATGTGGGCTCAGAGGAAACGATTACTTGCAAGTTATTTAAATATCTGGTTCTAATTTTGATGAAGCTGAGGTTATCTGGTTAATTCTGAATTTGTTTTTGACTTATGTGCCTGTTCATGTTCATGACACCGGTTCGGGGGATCGTGCCACCAACATTGCTGTTGCTGCTGCCAGGAGGGCTCACTGCCAGTTTACGGTTCTGATAGAACCTCTGGAGCTTTTCCAAACGTTGTTGTACCACAGTGTGCTACAATCACATTCCATGACCTCTTGAACCGTGGTACAACAACATTTGGAAAGGCTCTGATTTCTGTACAGAACAACACATGACTATACACTATAGATAGATAGATAGATATATAGATAGCTAGATAGATAGATAGATAGATAGATAGATAGATAGATAGATAGATAGATAGATAGATAGATAGATAATGAATGAATGAGTAGGATCAATAGTGGAACTATACTGAAGGTCATACAAAAAAAAAACAATATTGTATTGTAAACTATAACACCTGCATAAACTTTAGGAGTGTACAGATATGCAATATATGGATGACCATTTTTTCTCATATTGATCAAGTGTCCTCTGTATCCATTAATACCATCAGTGTGATGACACAAAATGATAATACTGTATCATAATTCTTATCGTTTTATCTTTAACAGAATTTTTATCTTGCTCGCAAGTAACCTGTTTACCTTGTTTTCATTAACACCAAGGATTTCATGCTAAATTTTACTTTTTTTGTTACATATATCTCAGGAGGTAGACTTGATGGGCCCAATTCCAGAAGGGAGATGTAGGGCTTGACGCAAGCACTGTGTCCACTGCAACGTGACCTGCAAATGAATCAGTGCTCCTGAATGCAACCTTGCACTATTCCAGAAGCATTGATGCAGTTTGCGACACTTGTGCTACTTTATAGCAGCTTGCCCTAATGTAGGGGGCCCTCCATGGATGCCACACTAGACAATCGGGGAGAAGGTCTTGCGGTTGCATTGTCGGGGACCTGTGCCATTTGCTTCTGGAATTTGGTGGCTGATGCAAGTTAGGACTTGTGTCAGGCACCATGCCGCAAGTCTCCTGTGTCAGACAGAACACGTCAGAGAATCGGGCCCCATAAGTTTAGTCTTGTCAACACAAATGAGTGAACTCCATTATCCTAGCTGCCATCTAGCATCAGATTTGGAAATATTAAGGGATTTATATATATAGAATAAGTGGTAGGTTTTGTGGTATACAAGGAAGTATACCTTTCAGCTATGATCATGAAGTAATTATCCATTAGCCTGAAGGGCAAGCAGCACAAAGTACCGCATGAGTTCCCCTCAATGATAAATTTCACAAGCATACCACAACTGTCTATCATTTATTTTATATAATATGTACATTTGGATGGTCACTGTTAGTTCTGCTTGCAATTGCATATACAGAGAAAGAGTATACAGGGAAATAACTGCTAACTACTTATATTTGTAAAACGTCCCACCCATTTACAGTAGTATTGTTGTATGGGATATGTTTTTTATTTGTATACTTTCATCTTATAAATGCCTGTTAGATGTTATATTTCTGCACTGTAGTTTCTTGGGAAATTCAATGGTCCTGTCAATGTTTTGCGACAAGACTTTTGTATAGCATATGAGTTACGATTGCCTAATTAAATTGTGTCCTGAGTTTATTCAATTCAGGTGGTACTAAGATCATTAGACTTTCTGTCTGCCTGTCTGTCTGTTTAGTACATCTGATTAGATTGTCATGACTGTTTACCAGTTGTGTCGTATAAGTTGATTTTTCCAGTTTGCAGTGAAGGATTATTGCCTAAATCCTCCAAATATAAGTGACCATTGTTCATAGAGATCATGACATAATTGAACAAGCAATGATATAATGTAATTATTGTCATCACATACAAGATACATGATAGACTAAAAAAGAAGCATGAACCAACCTTCTATCATCCTACCATACCATATTAAGCAAGACTAGAAGCAAGTCTAAGGGTACAATCAACTAACACCGTAAAAGAAGCATCCCTTAACTCAGCATCCCAATCACTAGAAAAACCAGCCACCATCTTCATGATTTGCCTACAGGAGAAGACTACAATAGGAGAGTGTGCCATTCCTAGTCTGACGGTGATCTATATTCCATACAACCAGATAAACTATAATGTTCTAAGAAACTGAAACCACTTAAGCACCCATTAAAGTCTTCAGCCTAATTGGCACTTCAGCTGTGGCAAGTGAATTACAGACTATGCTTGATACATGACCTGAAGACTGTAGGTAAAAAAAAAACAAACAGCTGAGTGCACTGTGTGTGCATAGAGTGGGAACCTTGAAAGGTGTTAAAGTCATTGCCTATGTATAAAGATCTGTAAATACAGCATCTATACTGTGTATAATATATGCCAGATTTTTCTCAGCTACAATACAAAGATCAGTTTACTACTGTGTAAAATTAGTGAACCAACTTTATTAGATGTAGTGTTTTTCTGGACTGTCATTCCAATTGTATCTTCATAAAATAGACAATTCAAAAGAAAGCACATTCTGCCACTTTCCAGCTCTTCCACGAAAGTGGAAAAAATCTAGTCCCTAAGTACTTGCTATTCTAATTGCATACTGAATATAATATCAATTCTGTCTCACACTGCTTGAATCAATATTCAGCTAACTGAACTCCCTTTCTCATTGTGTGGTATAGCAGTGTCATCTTACTTAGCTAAATAACTTGCAGATATGGTACTGAGGAAAAACATGTGGCAGCTAGGGGATTGTGCAATTTATCATAACTCTTGGCCCAATCAGTAGTGAGTGTTGTTCCTTGAACAAGGGTATTGTGGTGTAAGGGTCTCTTTGATGTAGCTGTCACACATGAAGGGTATGTAGGGAGCCTGTGTGGTGCATAGATTTATGGCTGCAACATCTCAGTGCCTCTTGTCCTCTCTCACTTGATACATTGGGGTATCTATCTCTCTCTCTCTCTCTCTTTCTGACAGAATGATGCAAACACAGACACAAAGAGATAAACATAGCAAACACAGCTTCAGCAATCACTAACATACAGTACTTGTACAAAACAAATTGGTCACTAACCACAAAAAAGGATGGTAGTAGACTATAAATTGATGTTGCTATTTCAGATTTATTAAGTAACCACACAGAGACATAATTATCTCAGAAAGAAAGAGTCATGTGACTCAAAACGCATTGAATGACATGCACCAGTGGGACCATTTTCATCTTTGTGTTGTTACTCAAATCTACAATGGCAACAGCAATTTAAAGTCCACAGGCATCCGGATTTTGGGTGGGCAGTGTCCGATTTTTTTGTGCAACTTCTGCTCTGTTTAATCATGTGCACCTGATTCCCAGTGGGGCTTTTCTTCTTAAGCCCACTAACATACAATGCAGCTCTGCAGGCAAACCTGTCAATTAACAAGGCACAACAATCATAGTGAGATTTAACAGTGAAAGAGACAAGTCAAGGCTGTAATGGAAAACTATTGTAAAAGTTCATGATAAGGACCAGCTGTAGATTTTTCAACAAAGTTCCTTGGGGGAGGTATTGTCCTCAAATCAGAGTATCCCTCACATTATATTTCCACAGAGAATATCCATTAGTGCTGAGTCTCTACCAGAAAAGGATGATGTTACCTAATGAATGTATTGATCCCAGTACAACATCTCGCCCTATGATGTGAGTTCCGTGGCTGGCTTTATACAAACACCAATCTGTAATGGTTTTCTTCAGGACCTGCTGAATTTATTTAGATTTCAAGAAACCCAGAACAAGTTTATATTTATATGAACATATGCTTGAGCCAGCAGAAAAAGACCTTGCACTCTATCATGTCTGTTCTAGTTTGAAGACCCCTCAGTGTTTACTGAGTGATCTGCCCCTACAGTTATCTGCTCCTCCCTCCATGCTGATGTCCTCCTTCCCCCAACTCCCCCTTATTGCAACTTTACCCTTTGCTCTGTTCCAGCCTCTTTTGAAGCTTTCTACTATCTTCAAGGAGATTACTTACTCCAGCAACTCTTTCCATCTAGCTACCACCCTGTCTATGAAAAACTGCCTCCTCTTTTCTTTCCTGAATCTTCCTCCAGCAGCATCAGGCAGTGCTCCTTTGTGGTCCTGTTCATAATAAGGCTGAAGAGTCCCACAGAGCTCACCCTGCTGAAACACGTCAGGTACTTGAAGATTTTGATCATGTCACTCCTCTCCCTTCTATCCTCTATGTAGTATATGGTGAGATCTTTGAATTTCTCCTCATATGATTTGTCCAGCTGTCCCTGGATTCTTTCAGCTGCCCTTCTCTTGACTACCAGTACATCTGCCAACTCCGTTAACACTATTGAATGCACACCATCTGGTCTCAGGAATTTGTCTACCTTCAGGGCCTTTAAGCCCTTACTCACCCAGTCATATCAGTCACCATGCTTGTGTTGCCACAAACCCCTTTGCCCCTTTTTCTCCCTTGCGGTAATGGCCCATCCTTCTCCTTTGTGTATGCAAAAGTACTTGTTAAGCACTTCTGCTTTCTCTTCATTTCCCTCTGTCCACCCCCCTTACTTCTGAACCTAACTATCCCACACTTCATCTCCCTTTTCTCCCTATATACTGGAAGAAAGGCTTTTCCCCTCTTTTCACCCCCTCTGGCAGATGCAGCTCTCTGTTAGCCTTGGCTAACTGGACTGCTCTGCCCACCTCCCTAACCTCACTATAGTATTCCTCTCTGTCTTCCTCTTTTTGAGTGAGCTTGTACTTCTGGAAGGCTGACCTCTTATCATTCACTGCCTGGCCTACCTCCCTGTCATACCAATTGTGCTTTTTTGCTTTAGAATTTTTGCTCTTGAGTTTGACACACATGTCGGTGGCTTCCAACAGCCCGGCCTTGATGGTTCTTCCTATACAGGGCACAGGCGACAGTGCACCCGGTCATTAAGGTGCCATGTACCGATGTCATCATCCCCTCTTTTTGCAGGGGGGCTGTATCCCCATGCCCCCCTATTCAAAATATTTTAACTCTGGGGGGGGCGGACCTTGGGGAGGGGGTGGTGAATTTCACAATGTGGAACCCTATTGACAAGTGCACTGCTGCTGGCACACAGATGGGCAAGAAAGGGCCTTGATTATGGCCAATTTCTGGTCTACCCCCATCTCCTTACTGATCCCAGCAAGGTGCCCTCACAGAATCTCTCCCACTAAAGTCTGCCCTCCTGAAAACAAGAACCGTTGTTTTGGTCTTAATCTTTTCTCTGCCCATGTCCAAGTGTAACCAAATGGTGTGGTAGATGCTTCCTGCAAGTGGTGCTCCATATTAACCTCCTGGACATGCACACTGTCAAACAGGATCAGGTCCAGTATGGCCCTCTCCCTGGTGAGCTCCAGGACAGTTTGTGTCAGAAACCCACTCTAAAATGCATCCAGCAGCACTAGAGCCTTCCTCTCTGTACCATCCTCTGAGCCAGACACTAAATTCCTTGATCTTTATCATTCTTGCAGTGCTTGCCTTTAGTACTGGTAGCAACTCTGTTTTTTTAATGAACTGCAGCAGTCCCTTCACTGTGTTCACTGATGCCCCCCTTGACACGTCATCCTTTAGACACAGGGCCAAATTCTCAAAGCCCCCCATGAATGGTGCAATGGACTTGCACCACAAAGAATGGCACAAGGTGTGGCTTGCACCAAAAGATGGGCCAGGAACAATTCTGAAATTCAACCTGTGGCAAACACAGGCTGTGTGTGCCAAAGGGGACTTGCACCAGCCTTGTGGCACAAAATGGGCTGCAGCAGAGCACTAGGGGGCTTGCAGAAGATGCAGACTGCTATATCCCCTAATTTGGGATTTTCAAAACCCTCCCAGAGGGCATATTTTTAAGTACCATTAGACCAGCCAGGGCTGGTCTAAGGGTACTTAGATGTGCATCCCCATGAAAGGGTTTAGAATCGTGCACCAATGTGCCATGGTCCCCCCCAGCACCAATCCACTTTTCATTAAAATATTCAAACCCTGGTGGTTAGTGCCTCTCCAGCCCCGATCCCATTTTCACTAAAAAGGGTTCATGTCTCTGGTGGCTAGGGGTGCCCCCTAATCCCCAGTGTTCCCCACGAAATATTCATAAATCTGTCCTTGATGATCTAGCGGATTGCCCTCTTTTTCCCCAGTTGGCCCATATAATGCAACAGGTAACTTTCCCTGGTCATCTAGTGGAACCCCCACCCAACCCCACACCACAGCAGGCAGTGTCCCACCACCATCTCCCCCGTCCCATCCCCGAGCCTTCGACCAGCACAGCCCTCTGTTCTCCACCACGGCTGGCCACCGACTATGCTGTCAATGAGCACATACTATATACAGTATGCTCTCATTAACAGCTCAGTCAGTGGCTGGCTGTGGTGGAGTTCAGAGAGAAGTGCTAGATAGGGAGGGGGGTCTGCTAGAACATCAGGGAAAGATTTAGGAATATTTCATCAGGGACATCAGGGATCGGAGGGGACTGCAAGCCACCAGGGGCATAAATCCTTTTAAAGAAAAGTGGATCAGGGCTGGGGGTCCTCTAGCCACCAGATGTGTGATTTTTTAATGAAAAGGAGATTGTGGCTGGGGAGGCTGCTAGATGACCAGGGACATCCTAGGGTGGCACATGGCCACCCTATAGCTTGCAGCAACCCAGCCAGATGCACCGTCTGTTTGGAGTATGGCCACAGTTGCTGCAAGCTGTGGGACTTTGCGGCTGAGATCCTACCTGATAGAGAATTGGGATCAGGGTCCCTGGCCCACCAGCAATCAGAGCAAGCTGCTGTTGGCATGGCTTGTTCTGAGTTTTGAGAATCGGGCCCATAGTCTGTTGACTTATAGGCAGACTTTCCATAACAGGAACTGAATTAAGTAATATTTTTGTCTCTTGTGCAGTTATGTTCAGGATATCTGTTCAGTACTAAATTAACTTTACTGAATCATGAATCATTTCATTTATTTTTACTGATAGGTTTCTGCGAACCACATTCTATAACTTCATGCTCAGAAAGAGACTAGTTTCCTCTTCAGCTTCAGCACAAGAATGTAGTGGACTTTGTACTTTGGAATGTAAAGATACTTTCAGGGAAATAATTTTTGTTTTATACACAAAGGGCAATGCTTTATCAGGCATAGAACATAAAGATTAGTCATGAGGTTTAGAAACATTTGCATACACATTTGTATCTGGGAAAGGCTCTTTAACATCCACTTTATTATGCAACCCAGTAAAAAAGTAATTGATTTGCCCTTGGAAACCAGGTTGGTTATCTAAGTCAGACTTCAACTCAATATTTAAATTTAAATGTATAAGGTCTCTGAGTTTACTTGCTTTTGGTGATTTTTATGCATGTTCCATTGGTAATTTTCTTTTCAGGGCTACTGCATGTGGCAAGTCTCTTTTGTTTCCCAGTACTGTTTTCCTTGGTTGGTTTAGTAGAGATTTGTTCAGCAGATTTCTTCTTTAGCTTGTTCGATAAATTCAGAAACATTCTTTAATTTCCCAAACATTTTCTAATTATTAGCCATTGAACTGAATAGTTTCAATGATAGTATGATCTAGGCCTGTTTACACGGCCATCACCGGAGACATGCAGCAGTACACTCTGGTGCTGCTGAGATCTCCAGTCAGTTGATTCATGATTAGATGGTCCCTCTGAGCACTGATGCAAACTGTGCTGGAGAGTGGGAATGCCTGTGTGGGTGGGGGGGGCTTGGTCAGTTGTGTGGGGGCATCACCTGAATGCACAGGAGCAAGCAATGTAGCCTTCAATATGGGTGCTTATACCCCTCACTCCAGAATGCATCCCCAAGAAGTGAGGACAAGCTTATTGTGACTGGATAAGTGTCTGCATGGCTGCATTTGCTCTGCAGCGACTGGAGAGCTCAGGCTGCTGTGGTGCAAATGTAGGTGTGCAAACAGGCCTTTTCTAACAACCTCATGGCTGTCAGTGGTGCTGGCTGGGAATGTAAGTACAATATTAAACAAAGCTAATACAGGAGACTCTGATGGTATTCTGGAGGCCAGAGAACAAAACAGATTTTACAGCAGCACTGAAGCTGGTGGTTCATTGCGGCTCATCTGGCTGCTCATGGAAACGTTGCTTGTCTTGCACAGGTAAACGTCTGAGCTCAGACACATGCCTCCAGCAGAAAATGATGGAAACTTGATACTAGGATAAACTGCTTTGTAGATTGAAGCATTTACCAAATATATATTCAGAGTAGTATATAGTTCTGGAGAAGGGAGGCAAAGCTCTGGAAGGCCACAGCTAACCACCACTTACAATCTAGGTCCCAGTCCAACATTATTGCAACCATTTAGTTTAAATAAAAGTATGAAATAAATTCACAGAATGATATGTCTTGAAACTAAACAAATGAGTTGACTGTGCTGCAGTAATAATAGTAGTCTAGTTTTTTTATAACACTACTTTTATGTTTATGTTAGTATGATGTCTGTCATAGTAACACATGGGATCTTTAAATTAATTGAATTAAGATGATGTCATTGAACAGGTGCACTAATTGCTGTGTGTATTTATGTAGTCGGTCTTTCTGATGCTTTACCCCCACTGCAGACTCATTTGAGTGAAGGCACTAGGGGCCTTTACTGAAGCAGAAGCTGTTGTAAGATTACTTGTGAATTTGCAGTAAAATATTTGAAAACCTGATTCTCTTGCTTTCAGTCCTTTCCTTGTGTGCGCTCCACTCCGTTTTTTGGATTTGCTCCTGCTGACTGTCCTCTGCTGTTTCAATTATTCCAGCAGAAGCCACCTGCACTTTCCTTGCTCAGCCCATACCAGCAGTCTGACAGTCTCCATTCCTAACTCCTACCTTTGGAGGCACTGCAGTGAAGGTAGGCTTACTCTGTCTACAAGGGATGGGAGTCCATGTCTTCCAGTCACATCCATATACCAATCTTCCAACTGTACCAGCAGTCTGACAGTCTTCATTCCTAACTCGTACCTTTTGAGGTATTGGATCAAAGGTAGGCTTGCCATGTCTGGTGGGGACGGGAGTCCATGTCTTCAAGTTATATCCCTCTACCGCTCTTCCAGCTACGCCATCAGACAGCCTCTATCCCTAACTCTGCCTTGTGAGGTATTACAATGCAGGTGGGCATACCCAGTCTTCCAGGGATGACAGCCTATTTTCCTTCATTTACAAACTATACTATCAGTCAACCTATACCATCAGTCTGACAGCCTCCATCACTAACTCTGCCTTGTGAGGTATTGCAGTGCAGATAGGCTTATGCTGTCTACTGGGGTTCGGAGCCTGTGTTCCTTCATTTACAAATTATACTGTCAGTCAGGCTATACCATGAGTTCATCAGCCTTCATCTCTAACTCTACCTTGTGAGGTGTCGAATGACAGTGGGCTCATCCTGTCTCCAGTGATAGGAGTCTGTTTCTTCCAGTTGCAGACTGTACATGCTAATCCAACTCAAGATACTGTTCACATCTACTTCATCCTTATTTGGTTCCATGGGCCCTGCAGAATAGGATTTGAGTTCACCTTCTCCAGTCCAAGGTGGGACCCTTCTATCCAGTGAGTGATGCCTTCCCTGTGCCTTCATGTTTCATTCCATTCAAGTCCTGGACATCGCTGCTTGGGGTCGCTTCCTGGGCTCTGCCACTAAGAAGCTTGGCTTGGCATCAGGACATCTTCTGAATCTCCCGATTCCATGCCTCCAACACCCAGAGAAGTTATTGCAGTCTCTTCCACTTTATTTTTTAGCTCTCCCTGCCCACTGGTGGGCTTCCTCATTGACCTACTCCATTAAAGATTAGATTCTTCCCACCTCATGGACTTGGCTTCAGCCTGTATCTAGGATTCATGTGCTATCCAGCTTCTCAGCCTCTCAGCCTCATCCTGTTTGGATCCTGATCCAAGCCAGCCTGTTCTCCTGCAGGAATCTTCCCACGGTCTACACTCAGAAACTTCATGGCTCAGTTTATCTCCTCAAGTTCCAACCTACAATCCTGTATGACAGCTATCAAAGCCTGGTTCCCTACTCGGCCTACTTCTGCCTCTGACCCGTCAGCTCTTGCTGCTCTCCCATCCACCTTCCATACTCAGAACAGTCCTGTTCCTCTGGGTGCTTGTCCAAGTGTCCATATGTTCTGCAACTCAGGGCCATGTCAACTACATACTTCAGACATCAGAGTTCATCTTCTGTAATGTTGTTCTGTGATATTGCTGTCTGTCATTCCTGGACTCCTGAAGAATTCGACTGTGTCTGCATTCATCCTAGTAGTCCTCACATACTGTGCAGGATCTGTTTCGATTCCCCTTCGGCCATGGGGCATTGGCCTCCTAGCTGTTGTTCAGCTTCTCCCTTCCATTTTGCATCTCTCCACTGGCCTTTCAGTGTTCCCCTCCTATGCCTTCCACCATTGTACTCTTCAGTCTGCTGTGGGGACCCCGCAGTCATTCATCAGCTGTCATGTGCTGTTCTTCCACCTCCACCTGGATTCCTCCTGGATCCTGTTCAGCACTGCTGTTTCCTCCTTTTCAACTACATCCCATTGATTTTGCTCCAAGGATGTTTCTGGCAAGCAGCAACTCATCATCACCTTATCTTCTCCTTTGTCATCCTCCACCCCTGGCATTGCTCCTTGCCTCCGTCTGGCAACAGTTCTACACTCTGGCTTCATCTATTTGATGCCATATCTGTCATTGGATGCTTTGGGCCTGCCTCCTGGCTCTCAATGGCCATTTCACAGATAACTTTCAGTTGCTCCCCATTCATCTATCTCTCTGGCATCTTTATGGATTGCCTTGCATGGACCACTTCTTGTGCTATATGTTGTTTCTTTGGCTGTTACTGCAGCCCAGGGCTTTGACATGTTTGCTGCATGTTCTTATTTGGACATTACTTAACATTTTTTCACCATCCCACTGTTAATTATCTATTCAATTACCATCTCATGATTTATCTGCCAGATTCTAATCCTGTGGCTGGTATTACTGTTCATGTCCAGCCACTGCAAGAACTATCAGTTCCTCTGATGAAAGAAGAAAAACCTAGGTTTAGCAATTTCCCTCACATTCCTCTGCATCTTATTTGATTTAGAACATACTGAAGCCCCACTACCTCCTGGTGAACTCCACAGGATCCAGGTTTTAGTGGAGTCCTCTTCAAACAGTTCCCCTTGCATGAAATGTGAACTATTCCCTCCAACCTCTACTTCACAATGCCAATACTTCCTCAAGATCAATCCTTCATTTCCTACTTTTTGGCACTGGCATCATCGGTTTTCCAGTGACATCATCATAGCCAAAGCTTGGCTGTGGCAAATGAAGATCTAGCTACATGGGTCCTAATTTACCTTTCTGGAATGGCATCTTCAGTTTTTCAAAGACCCTTCTTCCGTCCATCTCAGACTTTACACCAGTGTATCTCCATTCATGGCTATTCTACTATTTTATACATTCCTAGATCACAGCTCCCTGACCTCCAGTCACTACAATACTTCATGAATTCATCTATGCCTCCTTTTCAGGATTTAACCAATCATGCCAGCTGCCCTCATTGGGGTTATCCCTGGTTCCTTCAGACAGCATTAATCTTTCATCTTTTCAGCCAGAGAAAACAGAAATCTTAAATGGCAAAGGGACAGACTACTAATTTTCCAAGTCTCTTCATCAGAACCGGCTTACAAAAGGAAGCAATTTGCTCCAGTTAGTCAAGCTTTACATCAACTAGGCTACAATTCGTTTCTCTAAAAATGGACAGGACAAACACTTCTCTAATCCAAACAGAAGCAATGAACTTTATTAATGATAACTTGCCATTACCTCAAGCTGAATTCCTGAGTAATACATCCTTCTAGAAATCTTCCCAGCTGCATTCCAAAATGGCTGTTTCCCTGCATTAACTGGAAGAAGAAAGGGAAACCACACCAGGAGGAGGAGGAGTTACAATTGAAAGGGAAACAGCCTGACCCTAAGAAATTAAAAGAGCAAAACCTCCCATTGAAGTCAAATTAGTTAGAAAAGGGGACAGCTACCAAGAGGAAGAAGTAAAGCCTCTGAACCCCCACCCCTTATAAATTATATGAAACCAATCAGTTAGTTAAGGACAAATCCTTGATTCTAGGAAATACAGCATCTCATTTCTACTGTCAAAATGAATCTTGCCCCCATTTCTGAAGACGAGGAGCACATGTGGGGGATGGGCATTTCCTGCCATTCCCCAAATAATAACTATTATTGGGACTTAGAATGTAATACCCCAAAGATGGTATCCTCAGCAAGCCCCAGTATCCCCAGTAAGGTGCCTAGATGCCCCTGATAATTCAAGAAAAAGGGGAGAGTAAATGAAGTGGCAGGAGCCCCATAGAAATAAACTGCAACTTGCAGTTTAAAAGTTTTTTTTTTTTATTTTCTTAGCCTGCTTAGCAACTTGGCACATGCCTAGGAAAGCTAGAAAGTCCTGCTTATGCTGGGTAGTTGGTTGCCCCCCTGGTTAGGAAAAAAGACTCAACCTCCTGAATGCTATTTTATGCATTCCTGGATCACAGCTCCCTGTGATCCATTTTACTCATTCCTGGATCACAGCTCCCTGACCTCCAGACACTATAGTACTTCATGAATTCATCTACATTTCCTCTTCAGGATTTACTCAATCATGCCAATTGCCTTCATTGGGGCTATCCTTTTTTCCTTCGGACAGTATTCATCTTTTAACTTTTCAGCCAGAGAAAACAAAAATCCTAAATGGCAAGGAAACAGAATATTAATTTTCCAAGTCTTTTCATCAGAACTGGCTTACAAAAGGAAGTAGCTTACTCCAGTTAGTCAAGCTTTATAGCAACTAGGCTACAATTCGTTTCCCTAAAAATGGACAGGACAAACACTTCTCTAATCCAAACAGAAGCAATGAACTTTATTAATGCTAACTCGACATTACCTCAAACTGATTTCCTGAGTAACACATCCTTCTAGAAATCTTCTCAGCTGCATTCCAAAATGGCTGTTTCCCTGCATTAACTGGAAGAAGAAAGAGAACCCACACCCAGGAGGAGGAGGAGTTACAATTGAAAGGGAAACAGCCTGACCCTAAGAAATTAAAAGAGCAAAACCTCCCATTGAAGCCAAATTAGTTAGGAAAGGGGGACAGCTACCAAGAGGAAGAAGTAAAGCCTCTGAAACCCCACCCCCTATAAATTATATGAAACCAATCAGCTGGTTAAGGACAAATCCTTGATTCTTGGAAATACCGCATCTCATTTCTTTGGTATAAATGAATCTTGTCCCCACTACTGAAGATGAGGAGCACATGTGGGGGATGCATATTTCCTGCCTTTCCCAAAATTATAACTATCATTGGAACTTAGAATGTAATACCCCAAAGATGTGCTCCCCAGTAAGCCCCAGTGTCCCCAGTAAGGTACCTAGGTGCCTCTGATAATTCAGGAGAAAGGGGGAGTAAATTAAGTGTCAGGAGCCCCATACAAGTAAACTGCAGCTTGCAGTCTAAAATTTTTTTTTTTGCTCAGCCTGCTTAGCAAGTTGGCATCAGCCTATGCCAGCTAGAAGGTCCAGCTTATGATGGGTAGCTGGTTGCCCCCTGGTTAATAGTTACTTGATGTCCTGAATGCAGGGAGAGCTCTGATGTGTGGAGTGTGTGGCCAATAGCAGCCATTAGGTTTTGAAAAGAGTGTGCAGAGTGAGGAGAGAAGTCAGCAGTGGCAAAAGAGGAGCCATTGACTGGCTAGCCAGTGACAGTAAGGGGGACTTTCCTCAGGCTTGGGGGGGTTCCTTACTGTGTCCTGGCTGATCCAGTGAAGCTGTTCAGTCCTGTTCCACTGGTCAACAACCTGTGGTGTTGGTGGTCAAGGCAGTGAGCCAAAGAAGTAGTGGTCAGCTGGCTACAGTGTTGGTTCTGTTGGGCCCTATTTGGCATTTTATCTAATTAAAAAGAAAATGTTTCTGGTCCCTCAGCAGTGGTGCCCACAAGCGGGGCTGCATCCTCAGTGTGAGTGCATTGGGGCAGCAGAGCATTGAGGTGAAGCAAGCAGCCAGCAAGGCCCCAAAGGAAGACCGCCCACCGCCTGCCTGCAGCCAAATACCATCTCCTCTACCTGCCCTCATCTCTGTAACTTCTTCCCGGACCAGGGTGGTGAGTCGGTGGTAACACCATAGGGTAAGTGCTGTCTGTCAGAGCTAATTATTTTAAAGAAAAAAATTAGTTTAATTACACCAGACAGTGCAGCAAGGGATGGCCACTGCCATTTGTGGGGCTAGGGCAAGGCCCCAGAGAAAAGGACCACTCGAGGGTGGATCTATTTAAATTAATTTAAATTGAGCTCCAGCAGGACAGCATTAGCAAGGGTGGGTCTATGTAAATTAGGTAGCTCTCAGAGGCAGAGCAAATGTAAAGGCTCCAGTGAAGGAGCAGGGCACAGAAAGGCTCCATGTTCAGATAAGTTAGCCAAGGTGGACTACTGAACTAGGTCTAGCTAGTCCAAACTTTTTATTGACAAATAAGCACTGGCTGGGCCATTTGGGGCAAAGCAGACCCCAGCTGAAAAAGAGATAACACACCAGGGTGGAAAAGGGTGGCAAGTTTCCAGGTGGCCACCAGCAGCCGAATCCAAGTCTGGGGTTCTAAACTGCAAATATTTCTAATTTAAGCACACTAGAGTAGTGGTTCCAGGTGGAAGCAAGGGGGAAGGGAGTGGGACAGCTAGTCAGCCACCCCAGCAATATAGTTGCCACAACCCTAGCCAAGGGCTAGTAACCTGTTAACTGTATAACTGACCCATAACCCCCTTAGCCAGGAAGGGACAGTTATCTTGGGATTCCTAACATAGAGGCTAGCCAGATTACCCTCAGCCAATACGGTAATCCTCCTGTTAAGCTCTTGAAACCAAGCAAGAGCCTCTGGGAAGGAGAATATCCTTCAGGGTCCTTGCATAACTAAGTAAATCTGGCTTTAGCCAGGTTCTCCCTTTATTTATTGCTTCTCCTAGTGCAACTATTATAGAAAGTGACTCTGCTGAACAGTTGTGAAGTGAAAATGTTGAACTGTATGTAAACTGTGAAAAAGGGCAAAAATTGTTATTGACTTGTGACTGCATTTAAAGGGACAGTACCTGAAACGTAACAGTGTAATTGCCCTACATGCACCAAATTTCCCTACTTGCCTGGATGTTCCCAGTTTGTCCCAAAGACTAATCTGATTAACCCAGAAACTTGCCTTGCATGTTATGGTCTGCCTTACATGTGATAAACTGCCCTGCATGCTATCAAACTGCCCACCTGTTTATGGACTTCTTTGCCTAATATCTATCATATATCATCCTACTTGATGGTTGCTTGACCAAAGACTGCCACTATCAGCAACCACCAAGTGAAGACAGTTTCCTCAGTGACTAATCAAACTTTCACCCAATTGCATGTCCAGTTTTCCCTACATGACCCAGAGACTGTATCACCCTGCTTTCTTTTGATAAATTGGGGCCAGTAATCAGCACAGGAATAGCATAGTCAGCTAAGGAACTCCTTGTCACTTGCTTCTTCATCAAATCTTCAGGCCTATCCCTCCCTAACAGTGAGCTAGGTTGTGCCGGGAACCACACTGGTTCACAGATAGGGATTCATTGTCAGTGAGTTGGGGATTCATCATAGATCTCCACTTATCCAGATCTTCAGTCTTCAGTTTCCTGTTCCTTTCATCGGTCAGTGGTGATTGCCCATAGGTGCTACAGTTTTTCAGTCTTCAGCTTCAGTTTTTTCCCTGGGTCAGTGGTGACAACCCAGAAGCCTTCAGCTGCATCAATCCATTGGAACACAAGTATGTTGTTATTTGCTTATATCACTGGGTTTGATTGATGCGTGGTGGCCAAGTTCTCCATTTCACCTCTTCTATAAGCCAGCCAATGGAAGCATGTACACAGATATTCCATGTTTGCTTTCCTCTGCCACAATTATCCTTGGTGCCCAACCAATCTGAATATATTCTGGTAAAAACTGTGTAGATTGTATGACTCTTACAGTATTAGAGTCTTGCAATAGATCTATTTAGTGGTGATAGTAATCTTAGTAATTATGGTTATACTGTAGTGGTGGTTCTATAGAGTTACAGCAGCAACAGAACATGAAGGTAATCACCTCTTTCTCCCTGCTCTAAATTCTACGGTCAGTTGTTTAATAAACTGGTCATTTCTGTGAGTTATGTCCCAAGACCCTCCATTTTGGTGAAGTTATTTCAGGTATTCAAATAGAAAAATACCCGCCTTACCAACCAGTTGGTCTGTTTCATCCCCACCTGCCACTCTTCTAGCTACATCATCATTATCATCCATTTCTCAGCTCACTTCAAGAAGTCCCAGTAGAAAAAATACCCAAATCTGAACTTTCTGCACTGAGAAGTTTGAATATAGGGTTTGAAATAGTAGAAATGTGAATTTATAATAATAACTGAGACAGAACAGACTACTCAAGTTTTGTCATTACTGGTAGGTACACTGAGGATAAATACATATAGTAAATGTGTTAGTAGATGTGGGCAAAATTACTGGGTTAAATCTAAAAAAATCAAACGTAAGTTGGGCCTATTCTAATAAGCTAATGAGGCTGAACTATGATGTCACTGATTTTTATTTTGAAAGTGCTAGTTTAATAATTTTATGTTATTTTTATACCCTGTGCATAGTTATTGCTCTCCTAAACCCCACGGTATCCCCTCCCTCATCATCCCCTTTAAGCACACTTCCCTCCCCTATGTGTCCACCATATTCAATTTCCCTTCCCCCTTATCTCCCCACCCCACAATACAAGGGCAAAAGATATAATATCCCTTAAAAGAAACAGAGCTAATAATTTATTCATGACAAATAATAATTGAATGCTCAGCCTCCTACTGTCTCACTAAAAGAAAAATATATACACCCAAAGAGGATCCTGCATAAGTGGGTTAGCCCTTTGGGACCATCATGTAGGTTAGCAACATAGCTAAAACATAAAACACCAACAAGACGTTAGTCATGAATAATATAATAAGACTGGTATATTCAGTCAGAGCTTTCAGAGTCTTGAGACTATCTCCGTGAATCTGATCAAGACCTTGTCACCCCTCCTCCTCTATTCATACATCTACTCCTTAATCCTGCATCTCACCTAAATTCCAGCACCCTCACTTACTCTCTCCCTTCCCCTCTTCTCTTCCATTCCCATCCCTCTCTACTTTAAATTACCCTCTCCACATTTTTATTTTATGAACCTCAAGAAAAGGGTTGGCCAGGGCTATGCTCACACACACGCTCAAGAGTCAACCTTGACCTGACTGCTCAGGCTGCATCTCTTCTCCAACTTAGTTCAGGGCTTCAGCTTCTACCACTCTCATCAACCTCAACTGCTTGCTCTGCCACCCAGTTTCTGCTAAACCCACGCAACCTCCAGTCCTGACACCAAGCTCCTTTGCATTGGCACAGAGAACAACGAGAGGCAAGCAACTGTCACAAACCAACTGACCATCATCTGATCTGATGCATCAAATGCCTCCAAAATTCAGTGGTGCATGCACACACTAAAGCATGGTGCTGTCAGCACTTGGAGACCAGTGTGGGCAGGTGCTAGGTGGTGCAGGTGGATAACTAACAGTTAACATTGACAAATACTTGACTGACATCAATGACTGTGGCTCAGATTGGTCCTCCTTCAGAGAAACAAGGAGCACGGACATCCCTGGGACAGAATCTGTGAACCTAAGGGCCAGTGTGGGTGGGTGCTAGACGGTGGTGTGTGGGGTTAACTAAAAGTCAATGTTGACAAATACATGACTGACATCAGTGACTGTGGCTCAGGTTGAGCCCCCGCCCCCTTCAGAGAAATGAGGAACACATCCCGGGACAGAACTGTAAAAAAAGTCAGTTCTGTGTAAGCCATAAAAAGGCCAAATAAAATATAAAAATAAATTTTATTTCAAGCCATGTTTAGTTTTATTTTTTGGAAAAAAAATTAAAAAAGCCATTTTTAATCAAAAGAAATCTTGACTTGTTGAAGGAAAAAAATCCTTTTCTGAAAATAAGATGAGATGAATCCACAAAAAAACAGAAAGGCAAAAGTAAGACAGAAGGAAGTTGAAAACATTTCAAAAAATAGATTTCTGTTTGGTAAGGGAGGGATTATGAATTAAATTTTACATCAGGGTGGGGATCAGCGGGGGACCACTAGACACCAGGGAATTATATTATACATGGGGTGGTGATGGGTGTGTGGGGGGGGGGACTATAGTAGACAAGAAAAACTCCACAAAATGCAGAGTTTGAACTCTGCAGGCAAAATTGCCAAACAATGCCGTCTGAGTTCAAACTTCGCATTTTGCAGAGTTTTTGGGGGGATGAAATTGCACTTTACACCTGAGATTAATTTCATGAAGTTGGGAAATTATGAAAAATCTTTCATGGAACATAATTTACCAACTTCGCACATCTTTAGTGGACCAGTCTATGCCCCCTCCCATTATCATTCCTGCACTGGACGTCTGCCGTATCCCCAACATACTTTCACTACCTAGCTGACCACCATTCTCAGCAGTCAGACTACTGCCCACAAACATGAACCAGAATAACCTACAAAGCAGAACACACGTCCATACTGGAAGACCAGCACCCTGGTACTGAAAAAAAGCCTCTACTACCCAGCTGACCATCCTCCATGCCTATGGACCACAAACCCCGACACCAGCCTTCTGCATGTAGCTGAGCACAATCCCTGCAGCCTTAGCACAACACCATGCCCATGACCATGCATCCCTACACAGTTAACTTCCATCTCAGCATCAAAAATGTGTAGTACCGGTACACCAGCAAAGATGCTTGAGTCCTGCAATTCATTTCAGTTAATTCAATTGTCTTACCATTTAAGATTTAAAAAAAGTTACTGGTCTCATCATTCAGCTAAATCATGGTTATCCTGCCCACTAATGGTGGTTATCAGTCAGGAATCTACACAGTTGAGTTATAGGATCAGCCCCATGACTCATCTGCTAACCACCTTCTGAAAAACTCTGCAGACAAAGGCCTAATCGGCAGAGATTGGGACATTAGTAAATGTGTGAACAGAGGACCACATTGCCATTCTGCACCAGTTCAACAAAGAGGCCTCTCCTTTCTACACCGAGGACATAGCAAGAGCCCTGGTACAGTGTACCCCACTACTGCCATGGGGGAGCTAATTATTCATATTTATTAACTTCCCACTGGCCACACAGTGTGACACAGAAGTGAAGCCCATTATAACTGTACAACAAAACCAACATTGTGGGCCCCCTATTCAAAGGTCAATGGCGCTATTAATTTACGTTTGTGCTGGCACTACAGGCAGAGCCATACTGTATTTAAAGGCCTGAAGAACACTGCCCAAACCCCACAAAATGATCATGCTAACCGTACCACTGCACCTATGGAAATGACTCCATTATGCATAATGGTGCAATGGTACTGTATATTCAAAGGTTTGTGGAGTCAGTAAACTGCCCCCAGAGTGGACCCCCCAAAGGCAGGGTGGCTGTACTGCCGGAACCCATCCCAGGTTATTTAGTCTTTACCATCACCCCAGTATCATGAATCAAGACCAATCCATGATGCCCAGTGGACCCACCCAATCGCCACTGGCCCCCTTGCATAACATAATCACAGGTGGGCTAACTCCCGTGTCCATACACTGAGTACTAAAGCCTTCCCCATGAGCCAACCTCCACTCCCCCAAGGACCACCCACACCCCACCTAGGGTACTACTCACAGGTCATAAATGTGGAGATCGGTAAGTGGCACACACTCTGTCCTTCCATTAAATGTCCACAGACTGTTTTCAAAAAGTGGCAGTTATTTAATAAGTAGTGTAATCTGCACTCCAAAAAAGTGCAATGCAGACTTAATTTTCACTGTTCAGATTTAAGACTGAATACCACTGTACCTTTAAAGACACAGGTGCCTTGGTTCTGTGCTTCTCTGGATATTTGTAACTGTTTATTTTGTGAAACAGCCTGTGGACTCTTACTGGAAAGACTATGTTGTTTCAAAAGAGGAGTGCGGCTTGCATTTTTTACTTTGTGTCTAGTGGTGCCAATCCTACCTCATCTTGCCACAAATATATTTACTGCTTTATAGGTACTTTCCCCATTACCCTGCCTTAAAGAAAGTACCTTCCTCTCCATGCCTCAAAGAAATTCCTTTGCACACAGTGGTAACCCCCTCGATCGCCATGCCTCACATAATTCTCTGGCATGATAGCTGGCCCATTAAAAAGGTGGTTGTTGTACCCCTTTCAATGCTAGTAGGCCAGGTTTCAGAGTGCACTCTGATGGCTGGGGATTGGCCATGGGAGTAGACATTTTGAGTATCTGATGGACAACTGTCCTATCCTTGTGGGGGGGGCTTGTCATCCACACACTCAACTACCACCAGGTGGAGGCCTGGTGGCAGTGCAGACTGGGGTGACACACAGGTGAGGGCCACCACTTTGGCGTGATGCACGTTTTCCTCCACACAACATGCACGATAGCCTGTCCACTGCTGAGGTGAGCAGTGTCACAGAAAATATAAAATGGGGCTCTCAGTATTAAAGCCCTGACCAGCTGTACTTGGTCAGTGCTATCACTCAGCCACCAGTGAATCTGGGTTTGATTACTATGATTTTATGGCCCTCCCACTCCTGGTTCAGACACAGGGCTGGCAATCCATGGAAGAACTACTTCTGGTGGATGAACGAGGTGAGCACCAGTCAGGTGAGGTGGTGACAGAGCTGATAGCTTTTCCACACAGACCCCATGAGAGAAAAAGCAATATAAATCTTTGACAGCAATGATAACGCCTCCTTCACCATGCACCCAAAAATTCAGTCAAATGAACATACCACTGGCACACTGGCAGGCTAATGCTTGCAAACAGGTGCCCCAGGATTGGGAATGAGCATCAGTTTACAGAGCCAGTCAGGGTGCAGAGTACTAAGTGTCCCAGAGGATGCGCTCCTCATATAAAATGGGCATGGAAATCCCTGTGTCCTGATTGGCTGAGACTTGGTTCTAGCTATCGCAGTAAGAGAGTACCAACAATGGCTAAAACAAGTCCCTGTCAACCAGGGCTACTCACAGAATTCATAAGCCACTTATTTCCTAATTTCCATCACAAATATGGCTGCGGACTTTATTCATATATATATAGATACATATATATGCATCTATATATATATATAAAACTTCAAATATGCCCTAAAAAGAAAAGTCCATTAAATTTCATAAAGTAAGTAAAAAAATTAATGTTATTTTTACTCAACAGCTCCTCCTTACACACATACACAAATCTGAAAAATCAAGTACTATTCAGAGTTTCCATTGCTGGCTCCAATTCAGGCCTATGTGTGTGTCTTTGTTTGTACACCAGTTGTACTCTGAAGAATTTTGAATTCATGTATTCCATGTTACCATTCTGTGTATGTGGGGCCCCCCACACACACAGTCGCGCATTCTACTACTGGACTAATGCAGAGCGTTGAATTCTTCAATTTCATGGTAAACAATCACACAATGTATTGAATGTGAAGAAAGACAGATGACTGACAGGTGAAAAACATCTGTGGAGTGTTTATTTTGCATTATTTAGCAATATTTTAGTATTTTTTGTGACTTTGAAAACTTTTAGAATGTTCTTTTTATTAAAGTTGCCTACAGTACCATTTTATATAAGCAATAAGACATGGCTGGGTGTTGGTAGCACTGAGCTACTGGAAAACCTGGAGGCTGAAAGCACTCGGCCTGTGTCCTTACGCCTCACTATGCCTCAGGGTGTGCAGTTATCTCAGTACTACTAACACCCAGCAATGTCTTATTGCTTACATCCACGCTGCCATACTGCCAGCTGATTGACCATAGGTGGCAGTGCAATTGAAAGTAGGTATGTGTGGAGGGGGGGACCAGCTGTATCTATGCAATGATGCTTGTGTGCATGTATATCCTTACCACCAGCATCCTGACAGCATGGGTACAAAGGAGAAACACCAAGACAAGGCAGGACAAAGTTAGGCCCGCAACAGGCCCTGAAAGGTGACTTTGGCATCTTACTTAACTGGATCCTTTGCATGATGGTAGATAGGGAGCCATGCTGCACCCACCACTGGGGAGTGTGTAATCACTGAGAAATGCACCCTGGTCTGTAGAAGGAGATGAGATTGTAAAATCCACCTCAAATGGGGCATATGCTTAGTGATGGGGAGCATATAAAGACCATCTCATCTCCTCCCACTGGATCCTGTCTAGCAGAAAATGGGGGACCACACATCCCCCCAACATGACAGTAAGCCACAGATACCTGGAGTCACAGGGCAGCCAGGTGATGTAGCTGGGTTCCACCATGAAGGGGCATAATCCTTTTGGAGAGTAAAAAAAAAGTTTTCCCAAGAATCCGTTCCAGCACGGTATGCTTCACCATGCTCCAACTACATGTACTAACACCACTGGATACTGCAGAGAAAAATGTGGTGGCATCAGTGGTATCCATCCTCACGATGTCCCAGATATGGAGGGATCAGGAGCCCCACTCTCACTGTGCACCAAGCTGGCATCAGTAGTATCCCCCACCCTCACTAAGTACCAGATATGCAGGCATTTGTGGTATTCACACCCCATTCTACAACAAGTATGCTGGCAGCAACAGTATCACAGTACTGTGAAATCCCTACCTACAGTCTCACTATACAGATCCTCTTTGATCTACAGCTTTTACAGTATTTCTGTAACTGTATTAAAATACAAACTGCCCCCCCACCAAAAAAAATAAAATGATTTACAAGACATTGCTAGCTGCAGGCAAACAGGGGCTTGCACAACTGAATGTGAGTGGGAGACCCAGAGACTGTGGAGTCTAACTCACATAATCAGAATCACACAGCTAATGACCTACAAATAACACAATCAGATTCATCTCTGGAACAATCAGCAGCAGCATCCCATCAACCCAGTCAAAGGACCTACCAATTAAATAATTATATCTACGCAATTAAGAAATGAAAATACACGCATCACCTCAATTGGTTTAGTCTGAAATGGCACTGGTAGAAATGCAAAGCTACTTCTGGGCTAACAGTGGTGCGAACCGCACATATCGCGGTTTTCTGCAATGTAATCATGCTGCCGAGCAGACATAGAAGCCGCCCATTGGGCAGCAGGCTCTCAGCAAAATAAAAAGGAAAGGGAAACATATATGCTGAAAAGAGCAGCAGTCAGTCCTTAACAGTAGCTACCGAAGTGCTAATATTCCCCAAAAATCAATTCTCATTACCAGTTAGGGTTGCCACCTATCCAGTTTTTGACCAGATAATCTGGTTTTTAGGGTCCTTATCCGGTCATCCGGTTTTGATTAAATGCAATCCGGTTTTTGGGCCATTTTGAGTGCTCATATACTCTTAAAACTAATGTATCAAATCATCCACTGTTTTGACTGCATTGCATGTCCAGATTACAAAGAAGTTCTGATGGCACCGTCATTCAGGCCTGCCTTTGTTTGTAAAACCAGTCTGTCTGGGAGGTGTAAAGTACGGCCATTAAGAACATTAGCAGTAAATTAACCTAATCTTTTCCACTCTGAGTTTTAAGCATGGTCTTTTACTTCTATGACAGGAAACAACTTTCACACCTTTATGTGCTCTCATGTGTTTCTTTCTGTTTGTCCTATATTGTGGTATGTTTTAGACCAATGTTTGTTAAAGCAATATTCTAGCTTTTATTGCCTTTATCACTACATTTGCTCTCATTTTTTGTATTACCTGAACATTCCATGATATTAGCTATACTTTTACAGGTCATTCAGATAAACATCATGGAATGGTGTGTCAGAAATTGTGGAATGTCTTAGAAATATGAAATGAAACAGCAGTAGCTGCTGAGGTAAAGGGGAACTTAGTGCAGGTATTAAAATTGCCACACCAATAATTAAGTTATCAAAAATTGGTCAAAAGTATCAGAATACATGACTGACATGGAAAGGAAAATGAGAGAGTGTTTAACAGAGGGCTAAGCAATAAGCTGTGGGTGAGCTTGGCACATCCAGCAGACCTGAGATTGATTCCCACAGCCTCCACTTACATACTGTGTGACCCTGAGCAAGTCACTTAACCTTCCTGTGCTCCTGCGTCATGCCTGTAAAATGGGCTATGTGCCCTATGGGAGTTAACCTGGTTGCCAAAGAATAAAAAGAAATAATGGAATAAATCAAATAAATAACAGTATAACAATGATTTCCTATCACTAGTAATGTATATTTCCAACATTACAAATTGCTTAGCAGGGGGAGGAGCGATATACTCGCCAGTCATAAAAAGGGTGTGGAGCCAGAGGCGAAGTTTGGGGTGTGGTTTAGCATCCGGTTTTTACCTCATCCAAAGGTGGTGACCCTATTACCAGCAGTCCTTGGCACTTCACCCAAGTCACAGTAAAATTGTTTGTTGCCAAGGCTACTGACTTTTAACAAGTTCCCTGGTGGACTGTTGTGCCTGCAGGTGAAAAAAACACTGAATTCTGTTATGCATGGTCCAGCCTTGCAATCTGTGCATGATAGTCTCAGTTTTCACCCATGCACAAGATTTGACAGTGTGTTGTGTGTGTGTGTGTGCGTGCGCGCATGTGCGCAGAAGGCTGTATGTTAAACTATGCTTTTTTACCAATATGAATGTATTTTTTGAGCATTTTTTTCCTGCCTATACTGTTTAATTAATAGTGAAAAGTCTGTGCCTGGAGATTGCATTTCTGTCCCTATTCTGGATTAGGTTACAGTGTTGGGGGAGTGCAAGCTGTCCGGAGGTGGAAGAATGCTGAAGTGACGACTCCGTGCTGTACCAACATACATAAAACATTGCCTGCAAAGTTAATAAAATGATCTTTAGACAACCATCCTCCTCTCATCCCTGTAAAATGTTTAATAATTATCTGCAGGAGATAGTGTATGTTTGGCTAGGTAAATCAACTTACAAGAGTGACATTGTAGAAGAAAATATTCTGTACTGAACAAAACAATTCATAAGTGGGCTACGTTAACTCCATGGCCAGGAAATGTGGATTGCCTGCCAGAATAATATCAGCTGATCTTAAGCAACAGCATGTACAGTAAGTGACTGGACCATACCTCACAACTGCTAGGAATTTAGCATAGTGTTATGATTTTCACATTCAAATTTACCCTTGCTCTGCATGGGTTTAGTGTTGTTCCTCATAATGTCACTGCTATTTCTGGATGCACAAACTAATAAATCATTGAACTAAGTTAATAGGAACATTCCTTATCACTAACTACATGATGCCTACTATTTGTAGACATATTATTGCCTAAAATAAGAAAGTGCTACACATACTGGCTCTTTGCTATGATTTTCAAAGCTCAGTGCTATGATTTTTAATGCTGAGAGGTTGAGAGGTATGGACTGGACTACCATAATAAAACCTGATTTGTTCAACTTTAATCATTTTTCAGAAGATGAGGTCATGTGGGAGAACATTAATGTGCATTTTATAACATTGTGTCTTGTGTCTTTACATTATGTAAGAAAGAGGTCTTGTATTGTAAGACCAGAAATGATTTGACTGTAAGATCATATGCTTACATATACAAGGATATATGTGAAAAAACTATTTTTGTTCCTGTTTTATTTTATTAGTCAAGTGCCATACACAAATAGTATATGATCCAGTGGGAAAATATTTGCAAAATTTCAATACCACACCCTCCAGCAAGAAAATATGACCAAAACAGGCACAACAGTGATCACTCTTCACTGACAGCTATTAAACACAGCACAGTAGTGCTCAACTCACATTTGCAATTACTTTTAACCCAAGTTGTTGGCCCACATGAACAGTCATGACATTTGGGGGTTACTTGCCTGGACAACACTAAACCTTACTATGGTGTGAATACTGTCAGCAAAGACATGGGTCTAGATCACAGACATATAATGAATAAAGTATGGGTGCCAATACACAGCAAGGTTGTGTTTCCATTGAGAAAATACCAGCATATGGACATCGAGGGCAAGGCTTGAGAGGTCCATGCTGGTATCTCAACCCCGTGATTGAAACACAGAGTGAGTTGTGTATCAGAACCCATACTTTATTTTGTATAGTATATGGTTCCCCAAGTAAATAAAAAACTTGTATTTCTGCAGCTTTAAGTTTTACAGGTTTTTGAGCACGCTGATTTGTATACAAAACAAAGGCCAACCATATACTATAAGCCCAGAACATATCCTATAAAAATACAAATGAACTTGGAAAAATGTCATTATGAAACATGGCATCTTTTGGCACTGTAGATGTGGCTCAACATCAGAAACAAAATGATCAACCAAGTGGATGCTGAGGCAGAACATATAAGGAAAGAGAATTTGTGTGCTCTTGCAAGCCTTTTTGTGTTTGAAAAATCTAATATGAAACAACTGGTGGTAATCCACAAGAGACTAATGATAACGTAGATTTTAAAAAAGAAAGTGCATATTCTTGGGCATGAGGCACAGCCAAGGGCCTTTGACAACTTAAGAAAGTATAAACTGCTTTACCCAAGTTCAAAACTGCTCTTTTAAAGGTTGGGTATATTTTATTTATTGAACATTTCGGGTTTACCACCTTTGAGTCAGAGACTCATTTCCAAAGGCACCACATCGGTAGACAAGTATACAATAGTAAGGTGAACATATACAGTTTTGGTACATAATATTTTACAGTAGATAAGTACTGGAACAAGAGACAGTCGAAGTCAAGATACAGGCCTGACAGAGTTGAGTACAACAGTTAGTTCAACATATACAGTTTGGGTACAAATGTTTTACAGTATATACAGTATAGTTTTGCAGTAGATAAGCATTGGAACAAGGGTCAGTAATAGCCAGGGCATAGACCTGACAGTGTCAAGTTCAACAGGAACTTTGAGAACAAAGGTTGCTCATAACTAATAAAATAGAGCTGCGGCTAGGGTGAGGGAGCAGGAGGAGAGTCCATTGTCAAGGGTCAAGGGAGTTAAGGATAGTCAGAGTCATTGATGGTCTGGAGCTGGCCTTGAGGAGGGCTTTGAAAAGGCTGAATTTGGGCTCAGACATAATGGGGTGAGGGGTGGTGTTCATCCAGAGCGGGGCTCAGTAAGCAAAGGTTTGCTGACCAAGTGACGTTCGGAGGTGAGGGATGAGAAATGGGGATTTAATGGAGTTGCGGTTGATTTTTGTTTAGGGAGCAGGTGTCAGGAGGGGAGCAAGGTCGGGGGGGATAGCCCAGTGGTGATCTTTTTGGCCATTATTTGAGTATTTGAGTCTGTTATCGAAGTTGAGCCAGCTGGACTGTTGGTAGAGGGAGCATGTGTGAGTGTAGTGGTCACAGATTAGGCAGCAGGCCTTGCTGAGGGTTACTCTAACTCTCTGGAGGGATGTGGTATCAGCCATACTGTATTTTGAGATACATCTTTATAATTTAAATATATTTTATTAATATATATTTTATGGTTTCTATCATAGTTGCCATACATAAGGGCCTCAAAAAGTAAATAGGCATAGGTAAATCATAATATACAGTATATATTGAACATATTCAGAATATATATTTGGTTAAAATAGAGCTGCATGCACATAACTTTGATTGTGCAAAACTTAATTTTGAAATAGTATAGCAAAGAAATATATTTCCAATATATATATCAAAGATGTTTCCAATTTATGATACATCTTGAATCATTCTGTGAATATCTTGCATATATCTGAAAATATATCTGAAAACTGTGACTACTATTTGACATGTGTCTGAATCATTCTGTGAATATCTTGAATATATTTGAAAATATATCTGAGAACTATGAGTAATATCTGACATGGGTTTGAGATATATTTAGAGACACTAGGATATATTTCAGATATTTAAAAAATATAGATATTTCCATTTGGGGAATTAAGAAAAGAGACAAGACCTTTTTTTAGATACATTAGAGAAAAAAGAAGAACCAGGAGTGGGATTGTGAGACTAAAATGGAAGTGGTGGTGCCAGAAGGGACCAGGAAAAGCAGAAATCCTGAACAGATATTTTTGTTCAGTATTCACAGTAGAAAGGGAAGGGGAGGGACCACAGCTAGGTTTTAAGAAGTACCAAGGGGTTGGGGTGTAGATACCAATATGTTCACAGTAAAGGGAGTACAAACGGAACACGAAAAACTGAAAGTAGATAAGGTAATGGGGCCGGACAGAATACATTGTAGAATTCTAAAGGAACTTAGAAGGAGCTAGCAGCACCACTGACATCCTTGTTCGACAAATCATTAGAAACAGATGTGGTTCCGGCAGACTGGAAGAGGGCAAATGTTGTCCCTCTCCATAAAAATGGGAGCAGGGAGAAGATTGGTAACTGTAGGCCAGTCAGCCTAACCTCAGTGGTAGGGAAAATTATGGAATTGTTATTCAAGGAAAAGATTGTGACATACCTTGAATTCAGTGGACTGCAGGATCTGAGACAGCATGGTTTTACAGCAGGCAAATCTTGCCAAACAAACTTGATACAGTAGATTTCCTCTACTGGGTGACAAGGGAGATAGATCTGGGAGGAATGGTAGATGTGGCCAGCCTGGGGTTTAGCAAGGCCTTCAATATCATCTTGCATAAAAGGCTAAAAAAAAATTTGAGCAGCCTGGGAGTCAGATCTGGAGTGTTAAACTGGAGTAGATATTGGCTGAGCAGTAGGTCACAAAGGGTAGTAGTGAACAGAGTTCAGTCTATAGATAGGGAAGTGACCAGTGGGGTGCATCAGGGATCCATGCTAGGCTCAGTTCTCTTTAATGTCTTCATAAGCAACATTCCAGAGAGGCTGGAGGGAAAAGTGCACCTCTTTGCAGACAACATGAAGATCTGCAAAATGGCAGACACACCGGGGGTGGTGGAAAAAATGAGAAGAGACCTGGGCAAGCTGGAGGAATGGCCAAATGTATGTCAGCTGAGGTTCAATGCAAAAAAGTGTAAAATTATGCACTTGGGTCATGGGAACCCGAGGGAGGAGTACTCAATTGGGGGGGTACTGTCTGCCACCAAACAGGAGAGAAATCTAGGAGTGATTATATCTGCAGACTTAAATGTGGCTGGACAGTGTGAAAAGGCAGTTAGAAGGGCCAGCGGGATACTGGGGTGCATAGGTAGGGGCATCGCCAGCAGAAAAAGGGAGCTGGTGTTGCCACTATACAGATCATTAGTGAGACCTCATCTGGAGTACAGTGTCCAATTTTAGAGGCCGCATCTCAGGAAGCCATAGACTGGAGGCTGTCCAAAGAAGATCTACAAAAATAGTACAGGTGCTGCACCAAATGTCATACAAACAGAGGCTGAAAGACCTCAATATGTATTATCTAGAAATGAGGAGAGAAGGGGGGGGGGCATGATAGAGATGTTCATGTACCTTAAGGAATAAATAAGGTACAGGGAGGTAGCATCTTTCAGAAAAGAGGATGAACAAAAACTAGGGACATGATATGAAGTTGGTGGGAGGAAGAATCAGGGGAAATGGATGGAAGTACTTCCTTACAGAAAGGGTGGTGGATGCTTGGAATAGCCTACCTGCAGGGGAAGTAGGGGCCAAAATGGTGGAGGAATTCAAATATGAGTGGGACAGACTCAAGGGAATACTAGAAACAGGGAGGTGTGGGAAAGCCAAAGATAAGCTACAGCCTACAGTGTAAGTAAAAGTAAAAAAAAATAGGCAGACTAGATGGGCAAAGCGGTCATTATCTGCTGACAAATTCTACGTACTGTATCTATGTAAATCTGAAAGCAATTACAGCACACAGATGCACCACTGGTATGCAAAAATTAAAACAACTTTAAAATTTGAACAATATTTAAATGTCCTAAAAAATCCCAAGGAAAGTAATCTCCTGACTAGGTTTAGATTAGAGATATTTACAAGCAATGCTATTTTCTTTAAGCAAACAAATGGTTTAACATCCTCACTATGCTCTTGTTTATGAAAAGAAATGGATGACTTAAGTCACATAGCCCTTAGATGTCCCCAGGTCAACCAATTAAGAGACGTGTGGATTGTCCCCTTAATGCTAGAATTTTCTAGATCTAGTGATGATTTTCTGGTTTACTTATTCACAACCAATAAAGATAAAATCTTTGTGAAACTATCCAAATTTCTCCTGTCTCATAGTATATGGTAATTGTGATGTTCACTGCATACTTTTCATTTTAAGTGCATATGCACATCAATCTATAGAGTAACTACCCAGTATAATCATGGGTGTAGATAATCAAGCTCAAACCTGATTTATACATTCAGTAAATGGTTTCATACCATATAGTATCAATTGATGTAACAATCTATAATGAGAATCAACTGGTATATGCATGCATATTTATTGTTTCTTTAAATATTTATGTGGGTTTGCTCAGGTCTTTAAGTTTCTTGTTTGTATAATTTGGTTATGTCTTTTTATGTTTTTATTGTATTTATACATTGCCATAAAAGCAATAAGCTGAACAATAAACTTGACTGACAGCTGTTTATTTTTAAATCTATTTTTGTGTATCTCTTAGTTTTCTGTATATCTTGTAAATTTAGTGTAGATATTAAACATTTCTTATTTAGTATAAGTCTGTGACTTCTGTGTTTTAATAAGCACAGGTAATCCATTTTTTTTGCAGGGGGTGCAATTCTGTGTTTTGCTTCAGGAGAGGAGAGGAGAGAAGAGGGAAGAGAATGCTTCCAAAATTAAAAAAAGTTAAACCTGCGTCTCATACTCAGGAGGGTTTGAGGTTACTGGGAATGAATAAGGGGGTTGGTATACACAAGTGGACTTGTACTGTGTGAGCAAGGCCCTAGCCTTTATATTGTGTAGGTAGGAGCCAATGGCGGGACTTGAAAGGAATGGCTCTGAGAACTGTAAGAACATAGAGACATAGACAATGAAAGTAGAAAAAGACCATCCAGTCTTTCTGCTGCACCATATCAAACCCCAGGACCTATTGTCCCTATGGGGTTCTAACCCTCATTATCCATATCCATGTTCCCCACCCTATTGCTACCACCCTGAGCAACTAATAAGTCTTTCACTCTGTCCCAGTTTTGCTTGAAACCACTATTGGTTTTGGTACCAATCACATCAGCTAGCAGAGTGTTCTAATGCTTAATCACCCTTTCTGTAAATAAAACTTTTCTGAATCCCTCTTGAACCTCCCCCCCTGACAGTTTCCATTCATGCCCCCATGATCTTGATCTGTTATGCATGCTTAACAATTCCTCACAGTTAACCTTGTTCACTCCTTTCAGGAACTTAAAGATCTCTATCGTGCCAATTGGATCTCTCTAATCTGGCCTCCAGCAAGTAGATGTACAGTGCCTTAAACATATCCACCTAGGATATTCTATACTGGCCCTGAAGCATTCTAGTCACCCGACACTGCACTGTCTCCAACCTGTCCTTATCTTTCTTCAGGTGAGGATTCCAGAAATGGGCACAGTAAACCAGGTGCTTCCTCACCAGTAATCTATAGAGAGTTAGAAATACTTCTTGTCTTCTGCTGTCAGTACCCCTTCTTAAGCACCACAGAATTCAATTTACCTTACTGTAGGTAATGTCACACTGACTTGACTGTTTTAGGGCATCTCTAATGATCACTCCTAGGTCTCTTTCCTCAGAGGTTGTGCCCATCTTTACCCATCTTTACCCCTCACATCCAGACTCTGTCTTTGGGTTCTTGTTCCATATGTGTACCACCTTTTACTTTTTGGCATTAAATTTCAACTGCCAAACCTTGGGCCACCTCTCTAGCCACTGTAGGTCCCTCTGCATCTCCCTAATCCCTATCTCACTGTCTACCCTGCCACAGAACTTAGTCTCATCTGCAAAGTGACACATCTTGTGCAGGATTCCTTCTCCTGTGTCACTGATGAACATATTGAAAAGGACAGGACTAGTGCAGTGTGAAATTTGTAGCACTCTTGAGAAATTGCACACATTTCATGATTTCGCTTTGGTGGAATTTCCATCAACATGCACCACAATATAGTAAAAATTCACTAGGTACATCTTGTGTAAATGAGACATTTTACTTTGAGATTCTGCTTTATTTAAAATCTGAAATGGCACACATTCAGTGTATTTTTGAAAATGCAAATTTTTTCTTGGAAATGCCTGATGCAGTTTTCTATCTATGCATGAAGTACATGTTGTGTGAGACTGGAGGAGTTAGGGTTTATGTTTGGTGGAAACTAGAGCTGAGTAAAGCAAAGATATAGTACATAGATAGATAGAAAGATAGATAGATAGATAGAAGGACGGACAGACAGATAGACAGACAGAACATTTTATGTAAACATATAGTATGCTTTTTGTTACTTTTTGTCACACAGTGTCTCTGGGAAGGGTCAGGGGACCCCGGAATTATCCCTTCTTAATTGCTTTATGAGCATATACTCAGATGGTAAAAATGTTCTGCTGACTGTGACCAAAAAGGGTGCTGCATTTTTTGCATTGCCGCACAGTCATGCCGTATATTCAGCTGAGCTTAAGTTCCTGTAAATTAAGTGCTTTGGTTGGTTTAGTTCAACAAGTAGTTGCCATCCAGGAGCAAGGATTAAATTAAAAGGAAAACAGGGTGTATTGATTTGTGCAGAACATCTGGTTGGAGTATAAGTAAATATATTAGGGTTATTAAATATATTAGGTCCCTTAAATATCAAAATGAGGGAAGTTACTAGCTGAGCCTTAAGCTTGTTTAAACCTTGCATCCTAGCGTTTAAAAAATTAAAATAATGAGTGAAAGATTTATGGGTAAAAATGGTTAAACAGACCCATAAACATTTCTGTGTCATTATCTGATGCTTTGGAAATGCTTAAATAAGCATCGTATTGTGTTAGAAAGAAACAGCACTTCTAAATGGTTTGCCGTAACTTAGAACAACCTCCCCCCCTCTGCATTAAAAAAGTAAGAAGTTGGCACTTAAAAATGAAATGAGTGCTTTAGGTGTTGAATTTCTGAAGTAATTTAAAAAAGTAGAAAATGATCCGGGAGGGGAATACATAAAATACTGTGAGGCTTTAAATGCCATAGATACTGATGGGCTGAAATATCAGCTGTCGTGAAATGGATTACCTTAAGTATTGTAGGTTATATAATAATGAATAGAACCTTCCCTGTTCTGTCCTTTTATTAAAAGTATGTATAGAGCTGTTTCTAGCCTTGCATGTTTCCCCTCTTTGTTAATGACCTGCTTGTATGTTTAGTAGTGAGGGATTTTGTAAGGAAACAATCCTCCGTGAAATCCCTTGCAGTGCGTTATTTAAACATTCGGTTTAAGCCCTGGTTTTGTTTCCTGCTGCACCTTTGAGGGCTTGCTTGTGCCCTGTAAAATTTAAAAATATTAGAGGACCTCCTGGTTTTCTCCCTTGTCCCCCATTCTGTTCTCCTTACAAGATCTCTTAGAAAATGTGGCTTTTCCAGTAAAGAGTTGTCACTGAGCTCCTGCGCGATCATGCGTATGTGAGCGGCTGTTTTCTGCTCAAATGTGTGTACAGTCATGAAGGCATTTAGCCTTCTAGTGTTACATAAATACAATTTGGTCTTTGGGAAAATATTGAGGATATCTCTACATACCCTTCAGAGATGAATTTCTCTTCTTTGGTGCTATTTCTAAGTCTATCATGAAACAAGGGGTTTTCAGCATCTTCAGGCATTTTAAAGCCTTGAAGTTCATTCACCTTCCACTGCAGCTCGCTATTAAGAGCTGGCTGGCCATTTTCTCATTCATTTTATGCTGTGCAAGAAGGGGTGGTGCTTGCTAGTATCAGAGAATGTATTCAAACTCCACAGAAAGACTGTATTTCACTTGTGTGTATGAAATTGAGTTGTTATGTTAAATAGAGAATGCTTAGATATACCATATAAAATAAAAATGTTGTAAATAAAGATATATTGTTTGAAATAAAGTATAGGAGTGGGGTTAAGATGTCACCTGACCCCTGCAGTGTATAAAAGCTGAACATTGAACATATGTATTTAAATTGCTTTTGGGCTGGAGGAAAACTCCAAGATGTTGTGATAAAGTCATCTAAGGAGTAGAAGAGTAATTATTTTCTGTGCTAAATGGAAGATTAAGCTGCCAGATCAGTCCATTGTGTTTAATCTGTCCTGCTACTGATGAAGATTCTGAACTATAAAAATAAAATTTGAACTTTAAAAAGAACTACTGAAGAGTCACGCTACCTGATTTGCCCATGTGCACCAGTGCCCTATCACATATGGTGGCAGTAGTAGGATATTCGTGACCTGTGTAAGGTCTGGTGGGCAGTGAGCATAACAGGATAATACATTGGACCGGTTATCCTTTATTGGCTGTTGGTGAGAGGACTTTGTCCAAGTGATTGAGCCAGCTGAGCGATGGTCCGGGGATGATAGTGAGGCCTTGTTTGAACAGGCTAAGTTAAAAATGAGAAGCCATTGTGGAACCTTGACTGACCAGGGGAGTGACCAAATGGAGGCTTTACGGTGGCTGTTTAAGCACTAAATGGAGGTGGAGAGCCGGGGGAAAGAAGCAGAATGAAGGTACCAGGAGGTGTAGAGCCAATTGATGGTAATAAGAGGTAACCATGTGTTTCAAAGGCCTATGAAGATGGTAGAAAAGATGTCCAGCGTGGACTGTGTTGATTGCGTTGAGGACCAGCTTCCTGTTCTGCCCATGTTCCAGGGAATGAATTGGGTCAGAGATGATGGAGATAATGAAAGATCAACGTCAGACAAGTGCCCAGGTGAGACTGTTTTGGTATCTAGGTGAAGGATAGAATCAAAACAGAAGAGGCAGTAGTTGCCGAAGGGACTTGTTAATTGACATGTGATAGTACTGAAAAAAATGTTATTGATTTCTCTGCTGCTTGCTGGAAAACTGTACAGGCAGAGGATACTGAAATTCAACAGTTAAGTAGCTATGTTACACTGAATAAGGATAGAATAGGTATGAATGGGGGGAAAGGACAATTATGGTGGTATGAAGTGAAGGATGAGATTTTGTACCATAGGAGGCCAAATCCCCACATTAAGCAAGCAGATTCCAAGGTGGTGGTACCTCATAGATATAGAAAGGATGTCTTAGATGCATTATGTATAAACACTAAGCACACAAATCAAGAGGAAATTTTAGGGTGTCTCATTCCTTCTTTTCATTGGCCTGGGATGTACAGTCAAGTGGCTCATTATTTAAGGAAGTTGGAAGCCATTTAGAATAGACAGACATGGCATACTGAAACAGGTATAGTACAGAATTGAAAGGAATGTAATACTGGGCTCCCTTGGAAAAAGGTGAGGCTGATCCAAAGGGACATGAGCTGTAGATGGTAGACGCTTATAGTGTATTATTACACAGTAGGAAAAGGGTTTTCTAATTTAGGTGCCCTTAATAATAATAGAATGCTAAATATACACAATGGGTACTGTTGTTACTGTATGTTTCATAAAGAGTAACACAGTTAGTGAGGGGACTAGAGGAATAGGCTTCTGCATATTGTGTACCTAAGTGGCTCCACATCAAGGACTTGAATCCTAATATATTTCAGGCAATTATTGATTGTTGAGAGTAATGAGGTGGTTACTAGTTAAAGGGGTACAACATGGCAACTTTAGGATGTGCATTGTTGAGATTTTGTGTTTCCATTTTGGGAGCTGACTGGTTGGTAAGTGGAGTGAATCTTATGGATCAAATTGTGGTGCAAAATTACCATCGGTTTCGCCACAGTAAAGTAAATGAACAGGATTAATTTGACTAAGGATATTAGTAAAGTGATAGACCAGTAAATGAATGCATATTTCTGTAATGATTTTCTTATCATGTCTTGGCTTTACAACTGAGGAGTTGGCCGCCTGCAGCTGTGTTTATTCTTTTTCCCTTCTTCTATTTTTTATTTTCTTTTACAATTATGTTTTCAGATGCATTCTGATTATATGGAAAGTCACTACCATATACCTTGAAGAATTATACTGTTTTGGAGGGAGGCTGCTAGTATGAAGTGTGACAGAGATTATTTTCCTTTGATTTCGGTTATAAGTCCCAGGGTAAACTCTTGAATTATGTTATTTGATTAGGGCAGTATTTAATGGGACCCTGGGGTGGAGCTCTTAGATGTGGGTGGGCCGGAGCTTCACAAATCCCCTCTCTGAAAATAAAGGAAATATAGAGGAGTAGGACAACCAAATAAATTGTTGCCCTCTTGGGCGGAGAGGAGTGTCACAGAGTGCCTCTGTGAAGGGTCAGGGGACCCTGGAATTATCCCTTCTTAATTGCTTTCCAAGTGTATACTCAGATTGGTATAAATGTTCTGCTGGCTGTGACCAAAAAGGTGCTGTGCTTTTTGCATTGCCACACAGTCATGCTGTATATTCAGCTGAGCTTAATTTCCTGTATATTAAGTGCTTTGGTTGGCTTAGTTCAGCAAGTAGTTGCCATCCAGGGGCAAGGATTAAATTAAAAGGAAAACGGGGTGTATTGTTTTGTGTAGATCATCTGGTTGGAGTATAAGTAAATATGTTAATGTTATTAAATATATTAGTTCCCTTAAATATCAAAAAGAGGGAAGTTACTAGCTGAGCCTTAAGCTTGTTCAAACCTTACATCCTAGCGTTTAAAAAATTAAAATAATGAGTGAAAGATTTATTGGTAAAAATGGTTAAACAGACCGATAAACATTTCTGTGTCATTATCTGATGCTTTGGAAATGCTTAAATAAGCATCATATTGTGTTAGAAAGAAACAGCATTTCTTAATTGTTTGCCGTAACTGAGATCAACCTTCCCCCCCTTCTCTACATTAAAAAATAAAGAAGTTAGCGCTTAGAAAAGAAATGAGCGCTTTAGGTGTTGCATTTCTGAAGTAGTTTAAAAAAGTAGAAAATGATCTGGGAGGGGAATACATAAAATTCTGTGAGGCTTTAAGTGCTATAGATACTGATGGGCTGAAATATCAGCAGTCGAGAAATGGATTTCCTTAAGTATTGTAGGTTATATAATAATGAATAGAACCTCCCCTGTTCTGTCCTTTTATTAAAAGTATGTATAGAGCTGTTTCTAGCCTTGCAGGTTTCCCCTCTTTTTTAATTACCTGCTTGTATGTTTACTAGTGAGGGTTTTTGTAAGGAAAAAAACTCAATGAAATCAGTTGCAGGGCGCTGTTTAAACATTCGGATTAAGCCTTGGTTTTGTTTCCTGCTGCACCTTTGAGGGCTTGCATGTGCCCTGTAAAGTTTAAACATATTAGAGGATCTCTCGGTTCTCTCCCCTGTCCCCCATTCTGTCCTCCTTACAAGAGCTCTTAAAAAATGTGGCTTTTCCTGTAAAAAATTGTCGCTGAGTTCCTGCGCGATTGTGCGTATACGAGGGGCTGTTTTCTGCTCGAATGTGTGTACAGTCATGAAGGCATTTAGCCTTCTAGTGTAATATAAACACAATTTGGTCTTTGGGAAACTATTGAGGATATCTCTACATAACCTTCAGAGAAGAATTTCTCTTCTTTGGTGCTATTTCAGAGTCTATCATGAAACAAGGGGTTTTCAACATCTTCAGGCATTTCAAAGCCTTGAAGTTGATTCACCTTCCACTGCAGCTCACTCTTAACAGCTGGCCGGCCATTTTCTCATTCATTTTATGCTGTGCAAGAAGGGGTGGTGCTTGTTGATATCAGAGAAAGTATTCAAACTCCACAGAAAGACTGTATTTCACTTTTGTGTATGAAATTGAGTTGTTATGTTAAATAGAGAATGTTTAGATACACCATATAAAAAAAATGTTGAAAATAAAGATATATTATTTGAAATAAAGTATAGGGGTGGGGTTAAGACGTCACCTGACCCCTGCAGTGTATAAAAGCTGAACATTGAACATATGTATCTAGATTGCTTTTGGGCTAGAGGAAAACTCCAAGGCATTGTGATAAAGTCCTCTTAGAAATAGAAAAGTAATTATTTTCTGTGCTAAATGGAAGATTAAGCTGCCATATCAGTCCATTGTGTTTAATCTGTCCTGCTACTGATGAAGATTCTGAACTATAAAAATAAAATTGAACTTTAAAAAGAACTGCTGAAGAGTCACTCTACCTGATTTGCCCAAGTGCACCTGTGCCCTATCACCTATTGTGGCAGTAGTGGGATATTCATGACATGTGAAAGGTCTGGTGGGCAGTGAGCATAACAGGATAGTACATCAGACCGGTTATCCTTTATTGGCTGTTGGTGAGAGGACTTTGTCCCGGTGATGCAGCCAGCTGAGTGATGGTCCAGGGATGATGGTGAGGCCTTTCTTGAACAGGCTAAGTTAAAAATGAGGAGCCATTGTGGAACCTTGACTGACCAGAGGAGTGACCAAATGGAGGTTTTACGGTGGCTGTTTAAGCACTAAATGGAGGTGGAGAGCCGGGGGAAAGAAGCAGAATGAAGGTACCAGAAGGTGTAGAGCCAATTGATAGTAATAAGGGTCAACCATGTGTTTCAAAGGCCTGTGAAGATGGCAGAAAAGATGTCCTTCGTGGACTGTGTTGATTGCATTGAGAACCAACTTCCTGTTCTGCCCATGTTCCAGGGAATGAATTTGGTCAGAGATGATGGAGATAATGCAAGATCAACGTCAGACAAGTCCCCAGGTGAGACTGTTTTGGTATCTAGGTGAAGGATAGAAGCAAAACAGAAGAGGCAGTAGTTGCCGAAGGGGCTTGTTAATTGACATGTGACAGTACTGAAAGAAATGTTATTGATTTCTCTGCTGCTTGCTGGAAAACTGTTCAGGCTGAGGATCCTGAAATTCAACAGTTAAGTAGCTATGTTACACTGAATAAGGATAGAATAGGTATGGATGGGGGCAAGGACAGTTATGGTGGTATGAAGTGAAGGATGAGATATTGTACCATATGAGGCCAAATCCCCGTTCTAAGCAACTAGATTCCAGGGTGGTGGTACCTCATAGATATAGAAAGGATGTCTTAGATGCATTATGTATAAACACTAAGCTCACAAATCAAGAGGAAATTTTAGGGTGTCTCGTTCCTTCTTTTCATTGGCCTGGGATGTATAGTCAAGTGGATCTTTATTTAAGGAAGTTGGCAGCCATTTAGACTAGACAGACATGGCAAACTGAAACAGGTATAGTACAGCAGGGAAAGGAATGTAATATTTGGCTCCCTTGGAAAAAGGGGAGGCTGATCCAAAGGGACATGAGCTGTAGATGGTAGACATTTATAGTGTATTATTACATAGTAGGAAAAGGGTTTGCTAATTTAGGTGCCCTTAATAATAATAATAGAATGCTAAATGTAC
This sequence comes from Neoceratodus forsteri, assembly GCA_016271365.2. Taxonomy (NCBI): domain Eukaryota; kingdom Metazoa; phylum Chordata; order Ceratodontiformes; family Ceratodontidae; genus Neoceratodus; species Neoceratodus forsteri. The sequence continues at coordinate 801,004,885 of CM057459.1, read as the reverse complement.
ACAATGGGTACTGTTGTTACTATATGTTTCATTTAGAGTAACAAAGTTGGTGTGGGGAATAGAGGAATAGGTCTTTGCATATTGTGTACCTAAGTGGCTCCCCATCAAGGGCTTGAATCCTAATATATTTCAGATAATTATTGATTGTTGAGAGTAAACTGAGGGTTACTAGTTAAAGGGTACAACATGGGACTTAAGGATGTGCATTGCTGGGATTTTGTGTTTCCATTTTGGGAGCTGACTGGGTAGTCAGTGGAGTGAATCCTATGGATCAAATTGTGGTGCGAAATTACCATCGGTTTCGCCACAGTAAATTAAATGAATACGATTAATTTGACTAAGGATTTTAGTATAGTGATAGAAAAGTAAATGAATGCATATTTCTGTAATGATTTTCTTAACTTGTCTTGTCTTTACAACTGAGGGGTTGGCCGCCTGCAGCTGTGTTTATTCTTTTTCCCTTCTTCTATTTTTTATTTTCTATTACAATTATGTTTTCAGATACATTCTGATTATATGGAAAGTCACTACCATATACCTTGAAGACTTATACTGTTTAGGAGGGAGGCTGCTAGCATGAAGTGTGACAGAGATTATTTTCCTTTGATTTCGGTTATAAGTCCCAGGGTAAACTCTTGAATTATGTTATTTGATTAGGGCAGTATTTAATGGGACCCTGGGGTGGAGCTCTTAGATATGGGTGGGCCGGAGCTTCACAAATCCCCTCTCTGAAAATAAAGGAAATATAGAGGATTAGGACAACCAAATAAATTGTTGCCCTCTTGGGTGGAGAGGAGTGTCACAGAGTGCCTCTGTGAAGGGTCAGGGGACCCTGGAATTATCCCTTCTTAATTGCTTTCCAAGCGTATACTCAGATTGGTTTAAATGTACTGCTGGCTGTGACCAAAAAGGTGTTGTGCTTTTTGCATTGCCACACAGTAATGCTGTGTATTCAGCTGAGCTTAAGTTCCTGTATATTAAGTGCTTTGGTTGGCTTATTCAACAAGTAGTTGCCATCCCGGGGCAAGGATTAAATTAAAAGGAAAATGGGGTGTATTGTTTTGTGTAGATCATCTGGTTGGAGTGTAAGTAAATATGTTAATGTTATTAAATATATTAGTTCCCTTAAATATCAGAATGAGGGAAGTTACTAGCTGAGCCTTAAGCTTGTTCAAACCTTACTTCCTAGCGTTTAAAAAATTAAAATAATGAGTGAAAGATTTATGGGTAAAAATGGTTAAACAGAGCAATAAACATTTCTGTGTCATTATCTGATGCTTTGGAAATTCTTAAATAAGCATCATATTGTGTTAGAAAGAAACAGCATTTCTTAATTGTTTGCCGTAACTGAGAACAACCTCCCCCCCCCCACATTAAAAAATAAAGACTTTAGTGCTTAGAAAAGAAATGAGCGCTTTAGGTGTTGCATTTCTGAAGTAATTTAAAGAAGTAGAAAATGATCTGGGAGGGGAATACATAAAATTCTGTGAGGCTTTAAATGCTATAGATACTGATGGGCTGAATTATCAGCTGTCGTGAAATGCATTTCATTAAGTATTGTAGGTTATATAATAATGAATAGAACCTCCCCTGTTCTGTCCTTTTATTAAAAGTATGTATAGAGCTGTTTCTAGCCTTGCAGGTTTCCCCTCTTTGTTAATTACCTGCTTGTATGTTTAGTAGTGAGGGTTTTTGTAAGGAAACAACCCTCAGTGAAATCCCTTGCAGGGCGCTGTTTAAACATTCGGTTTAAGCCCTGGTTTTGTTTCCTGCTGCACCTTTGAGGGCTTGCTTGTGCCCTGTAAAGTTTAAAAAAATTAGAGGACCTCCTGGTTTTCTCCCTTGTCCGTCATTCTGTCCTCCTTGCAAGAGCTCTTAGAAAATGTGGCTTTTCCTGTAAAAAATTGTCGCTGAGCTCCTGCGCGATTGTGCGTATACGAGGTTCTGTTTTCTGCTTGAATGTGTGTACAGTCATGAAGGCATTTAGCCTTCTAGTGTTATATAAATGCAATTTGGTCTTTGGTAAAATGTTGAGGAAATCTCTACATACCCTTCAGAGATGAATTTCTCTTCTTTGGTGCTATTTCTGAGTCTATCATGAAACAAGGGTTTTTCAGCATCTTCAGACATTTCAAAACCTTGAAGTGCATTGACCTTCGACTGCAGCTCACTCTTAACAGCTGGCCAGCCATTTTCTCATTCATTTTATGCTGTGCAAGAAGGTGGTGCTTGCTAGTATCAGAGAATGTATTCAAACTCCACAGAAAGACTGTATTTCACTTGTGTGTATGAAATTGAGTTGTTATGTTAAATAGAGAATGCTTAGATATACCATATAAAATAAAAATGTTTAAATAAATATATATTGTTTAAAATAAAGTATAGAGGTGGGGTAAAGATGTCACCTGACCCCTGCAGTGTATAAAAGCTGAACATTGAACATATGTATCTAGATTGATTTTGGGCTGGAGGAAAACTTCAAGGCGTTGTGATAAAGTCCTCTTAGAAGTAGAAAAGTAATTATTTTCTGTGCTAAATGGAAGATTAAGCTGCCAGATCAGTCCATTGTGTTTAATCTGTCCTGCTACTGATGAAGATTCTGAACTATAAAAATAAAATTGAACTTTAAAAAGAACTGTTGAAGAGTCACACTACCTGATTTGCCCATGTGCACCTGTGCCCTATCACCTATGGTGGCAGTGGTGGGATATTCGTGACCTGTGTAAGGTCTGGTGGGCAGTGAGCATAACAGGATAGTACATCAGACTGGTAATCCATTATTGGCTGTTGGTGAGAGGACTTTGTCCCAATGATGCAGCCAGCTGAGTGATGGTCCAGGGATGATGGTGAGGCCTTGCTTGAACAGGCTAAGTTAAAAATGAGGCGCCATTGTGGAACCTTGACTGACCAGAGGAGTGACCAAATGGAGGCTTTACGGTGGCTGTTTAAGCACTAAATGGAGGTGGAGAGCCGGGGGAAAGAAGCAGAATGAAGGTACCTGGAGGTGTAGAGCCAATTGATGGTAATAAGGGTCAACCATGTGTTTCAAAGGCCTGTGAAGATGGCAGAAAAGATGTCCTTCGTGGACTGTGTTGATTGCGTTGAGAACCAGCTTCCTGTTCTACCCATGTTCCAGGGAATGAATTGGGTCAGAGATGATGGAGATAATGCAAGATCAACGTCAGACAATTCCCCAGGTGAGACTGTTTTGGTATCTAGGTGAAGGATAGAAGCAAAACAGAAGAGGCAGTAGTTGCCGAAGGGACTTGTTAATTGACATGTGACAGTACTGAAAGAAAGGTTTTTGATTTCTCTGCTGCTTGCTGGAAAACTGTACAGGCTGAGGATCCTGAAATTCAACAGTTAAGTAGCTATGTTACACTGAATAAGGATAGAATAGGTATGGTTGGGGGAAAGGACAGTTATGGTGGTATGAAGTGAAGGATGAGATATTGTACCATATGAGGCCAAATCCCCGTTCTAAGCAAATAGATTCCAGGGTGGTGGTACTTCATAGATATAGAAAGGATGTCTTAGATGCATTATGTATGAACACTAAGCACACAAATCTAGAGGAAATTTTAGGGTGTCTCGTTCCTTCTTTTCATTGGCCTGGGATGTATAGTCAAGTGGCTCTTTATTTAAGGAAGTTGGCAGCCATTTAGACTAGACAGACATGGCAAACTGAAACAGGTATAGTACAGCAGGGAAAGGAATGTAATAATTGGCTCCCTTGGAAAAAGGGGAGGCTGATCCAAAGGGACATGAGCTGTAGATGGTAGACATTTATAGTGTATTATTACATAGTAGGAAAAGGGTTTGCTAATTTAGGTGCCCTTAATAATAATAGAATGCTAAATGTACACAATGGGTACTGTTTTTACTATATGTTTCATTTAGAGTAACAAAGTTGGTGTGGGGAATAGAGGAATAGGTCTTTGCATATTGTGTACCTAAGTGGCTCCCCATCAAGGGCTTGAATCCTAATATATTTCAGATAATTATTGATTGTTGAGAGTAACGAGGGGGTTACTAGTTAAAGGGGTACAACATGGGGACTTTAGGATGTGCATTGCTGGGGATTTTGTGTTTCCATTTTGGGAGCTGACTGGGTGGTCAGTGGAGTGAATCCTATGGATCAAATTGTGGTGCGAAATTACCATCGGTTTCGACACAGTAAATTAAATGAATACGATTAATTTGACTAAGGATTTTAGTATAGTGATAGACCAGTAAATGAATGCATATTTCTGTAATGATTTTCTTAACTTGTCTTGTCTTTACAACTGAGGGGTTGGCCGCCTGCAGCTGTGTTTATTCTTTTTCCCTTCTTCTATTTTTTATTTTCTTTTACAATTATGTTTTCAGATGCATTCTGATTATATGGAAAGTCACTACCATATACCTTGAAGACTTATACTGTTTAGGAGGGAGGCTGCTAGCATGAAGTGTGACAGAGATTATTTTCCTTTGATTTCGGTTATAAGTCCCAGGGTAAACTCTTGAATTATGTTATTTGATTAGGGCAGTATTTAATGGGACCCTGGGGTGGAGCTCTTAGATGTGGGTGGGCCGGAGCTTCACAAATCCCCTCTCTGAAAATAAAGGAAATATTGAGGAGTAGGACAACCAAATAAATTGTTGCCCTCTTGGGCGGAGAGGAGTGTCACAGAGTGCCTCTGTGAAGGGTCAGGGGACCCTGGAATTATCCCTTCTTAATTGCTTTCCAAGCGTATACTCAGATTGGTATAAATGTACTGCTGGCTGTGACCAGTAAGGTGTTGTGCTTTTTGCATTGCCACACAGTCATGCTGTATATTCAGCTGAGCTTAAGTTCCTGTATATTAAGTGCTTTGGTTGGCTTATTCAACAAGTAGTTGCCATCCCGGGGCAAGGATTAAATTAAAAGGAAAATGGGGTGTATTGTTTTGTGTAGATCATCTGGTTGGAGTGTAAGTAAATATGTTAATGTTATTAAATATATTAGTTCCCTTAAATATCAGAATGAGGGAAGTTACTAGCTGAGCCTTAAGCTTGTTCAAACCTTACTTCCTAGCGTTTAAAAAATTAAAATAATGAGTGAAAGATTTATGGGTAAAAATGGTTAAACAGACCGATAAACATTTCTGTGTCATTATCTGATGCTTTGGAAATTCTTAAATAAGCATCATATTGTGTTAGAAAGAAACAGCATTTCTTAATTGTTTGCCGTAACTGAGAACAACCTCCCACCCCCCCACATTAAAAAATAAAGACTTTAGCGCTTAGAAAAGAAATGAGCGCTTTAGGTGTTGCATTTCTGAAGTAATTTAAAGAAGTAGAAAATGATCTGGGAGGGGAATACATAAAATTCTGTGAGGCTTTAAATGCTATAGATACTGATGGGCTGAATTATCAGCTGTCGTGAAATGCATTTCATTAAGTATTGCAAGTTATATAATAATGAATAGAACCTCCCCTGTTCTGTCCATTTATTAAAAGTATGTATAGAGCTGTTTCTAGCCTTGCAGGTTTCCCCTCTTTTTAATTACCTGCTTGTATGTTTAGTAGTGAGGGTTTTTGTAAGGAAACAACCCTCAGTGAAATCCCTTGCAGGGCGCTGTTTAAACATTCGGTTTAAGCCCTGGTTTTGTTTCCTGCTGCACCTTTGAGGGCTTGCTTGTGCCCTGTAAAGTTTAAAAAAATTAGAGGACCTCCTGGTTTTCTCCCCTGTCCGTCATTCTGTCCTCCTTGCAAGAGCTCTTAGAAAATGAGGCTTTTCCTGTAAAAAATTGTCGCTGAGCTCCTGCGCGATTGTGCGTATATGAGGGGCGGTTTTCTGCTCGAATGTGTGTACAGTCATGAAGGCATTTAGCCTTCTAGTGTTATATAAATGCCATTTGGTCTTTGGGAAAATATTGAGGATATCTCTACATACCCTTCAGAGATGAATTTCTCTTCTTTTGTGCTATTTCTGAGTCTATCATGAAACAAGGCTTTTTCAGCATCTTCAGACATTTCAAAACCTTGAAGTGCATTCACCTTCCACTGCAGCTCACTCTTAAGAGCTGGCCAGCCATTTTCTCATTCATTTTATGCTGTGCAAGAAGGGGTGGTGCTTGCTAGTATCAGAGAATGTATTCAAACTCCACAGAAAGACTGTATTTCACTTGTGTGTATGAAATTGAGTTGTTATGTTAAATAGAGAATGTTTCGATATACCATATAAAATAAAAATGTTTAAATAAAGATATATTGTTTAAAATAAAGTATAGAGGTGGGGTAAAGATGTCACCTGACCCCTGCAGTGTATAAAAGCTGAACATTGAACATATGTATCTAGATTGCTTTTGGGCCGGAGGAAAACTTCAAGGCGTTGTGATAAAGTCCTCTTAGAAGTAGAAAAGTAATTATTTTCTGTGCTAAATGGAAGATTAAGCTGCCAGACCAGTCCATTGTGTTTAATCTGTCCTGCTACTGATGAAGATTCTGAACTATAAAAATAAAATTGAACTTTAAAAAGAACTGTTGAAGAGTCACACTACCTGATTTGCCCATGTGCACCTGCGCCCTATCACCTATAGTGGCAGTAGTGGGATATTCGTGACCTGTGTAAGGTCTGGTGGGCAGTGAGCATAACAGGATAGTACATCAGACCGGTTATCCATTATTGGCTGTTGGTGAGAGGACTTTGTCCCGGTGACGCAGCCAGCTGAGTGATGGTCCAGGGATGATGGTGAGGCCTTGCTTGAACAGGCTAAGTTAAAAATGAGGAGCCATTGTGGAACCTTGACTGACCAGAGGAGTGACCAAATGGAGGCTTTACGGTGGCTGTTTAAGCACTAAATGGAGGTGGAGAGCCGGGGGAAAGAAGCAGAATGAAGGTTCCAGGAGGTGAAGAGCCAATTGATGGTAATAAGGGTCAACCATGTGTTTCAAAGGCCTGTGAAGATGGCAGAAAAGATGTCCTTCGTGGACTGTGTTGATCGCATTGAGGACCAGCTTCCTGTTCTGCCCATGTTCCAGGGAATGAATTGGGTCAGAGATGATGGAGATAATGAAAGATCATTGTCAGACAACTCCCCAGTAGAGGCTGTTTTGGTATCTAGGTGAAGGATAGAAGTAAAACAGAAGAGGCAGTAGTTGCCGAAGGGACTTGTTAATCGACATGTGATAGTACTGAAAGAAATGTTATTGATTTCTCTGCTGCTTGCTAGAAAACTGTACAGGCTGAGGATCCTGAAATTCATCAGTTAAGTAGCTATGTTACACTGAATAAGGATAGAATAGGTATGGATGGGGGAAAGGACAGTTATGGTGGTTCGAAGTGAAGGATGAGATGTTGTACCATATGAGGCCAAATCCCCGTACTAAGCAACTAGATTCCAGGGTGGTGGTACCTCATAGATATAGAAAGGATGTCTTAGATGCATTATGTATAAACACCAAGCACACAAATCAAGAGGAAATTTTAGGGTGTCTCGTTCCTTCTTTTCATTGGCCTGGGATGTATAGTCAAGTGGCTCTTTATTTAAGGAAGTTGGCAGCCATTTAGACTAGACAGACATGGCAAACTGAAACAGGTATAGTACAGCAGGGAAAGGAACGTAAAAATTGGTTCCCTTGGAAAAAGGGGAGGCTGATCCAAAGGGACATGAGCTGTAGATAGTAGACATTTATAGCATATTATTACACAGTAGGAAAAGGGTTTTCTAATTTAGGTCCCCTTAATAATAATAGAATGCTAAATGTACACAATGGGTACTGTTGTTACTGTATGTTTCATATAGAGTAACAAAGTTGGTGTGGGGACAAGTGGCATAGGCCTCTGCATATTGTGTACCTAAGTGGCTCCCCATCAAGGGCTTGAATCCTAATATATTTCAAATAATTATTGATTGTTGAGAGTAAAGAGGGGGTTACTAGTTAAAGGGGTACAACATGGGGATTTTAGGATGTGTATTGTTGGGGATTTTGTGTTTCCATTTTGGGAGCTGACTGGGTGGTCAGTGGAGTGAATCCTATGGATCATATTGTGGTGCTAAATTACCATCGGTTTCGCCACAGTAAAGTAAATGAGTAGGATTGATTTGACTAAGGATATTAGTATAGTGATATACCAGTAAATGAATGCATATTTCTGTAATGATTTTCTTAACTTGTCTTGTCTTTACATCTGAGGGGTTGGCCGCCTGCAGCTGTGTTTATTCTTTTTCCCTACTTCTATTTTTAATTTTCTTTTACAATTATGTTTTCAGATGCATTCTGATTATATGGAAAGTCACTACCGTATACCTTGAAGACTTATACTGTTTAGGAGGGAGGCTGCTAGTATGAAGAGTGACAGAGATTATTTTCCTTTTATTTCAGTTATAAGTCCCAGGGTAAAAGCTTGACGTACGTTATTTGATTAGGGCAGTATTTAATGGGACCCTGGGGTGGAGCTCTTAGGTGTGGGTGGGCTGGTTCTTCACAAAGCCCCTCTCTGAAAATAAAGGAAATGTAGAGGAGTAGGACAGCCAAAAAATTGTTGCCCTCTTGGGTGGAGAGGAGTGTCACAGAGTGCCTCGATGAAGGATCAGGGGTACCTGGAATTATCACTTCTTAATTGCTTTCAGAGCGTATATTCAGATTGGTATAAATGTACTGCTGGCTGTGAACAAAAAGGTGTTGTGCTTGTTGCATTGCCACAGAGTAATGCTGTATATTCAGCTGAGCTTAAGTTCCTGTATATTAAGTGCTTTGGTTGGCTTATTCAACAAGTAGATGCCATCCAGGGGCAAGGATTAAATTAAAAGGAAAATGGGGTGTATTGTTTTGTATAGATCATCTGGTTGGAGTGTAAGTAAATATGTTAATGTTATTAAATATATTAGTTCCCTTAAATATAAAAATGAGGGAAGTTACTAGCTGAGCCTTAAGCTTGTTCAAACCTTACATCCTAGCATTTAAAAAATTAAAATAATGAGTGAAAGATTTATAGGTAAAAATGGTTAAACAGACCGATAAACATTTCTGTGTCATTATCTGATGCTTTGGAAATTCTTAAATAAGCATCATATTGTGTTAGAAAGAAACAGCATTTCTTAATTGTTTGCCGTAACTGAGAACACCCCCCCCCACATTAAAAAATAAAGATGTTAGCCCTTAGAAAAGAAATGAGCGCTTTAGGTGTTGCATTTCTGAAGTAATTTAAAGAAGTAGAAAATGATCTGGGAGGGGAATACATAAAATTCTGTGAGGCTTTAAATGCTATAGATACTGATGGGCTGAATTATCAGCTGTCGTGAAATGCATTTCCTTAAGTATTGTAGGTTATATAATAATGAATAGAACCTCCCCTGTTCTGTCCTTTTATTAAAAGTATGTATAGAGCTGTTTCTAGCCTTGCAGGTTTCCCCTCTTTGTTAATTACCTGCTTGTATGATTAGTAGTGAGGGTTTTTGTAAGGAAACAACCCTCAGTGAAATCCCTTGCAGGGCGCTGTTTAAACATTCGGTTAAAGCCCTGGTTTTGTTTCCTGCTGCACCTTTGAGGGCTTGCTTGTGCCCTGTAAAGTTAAAAAAAATGAGAGGACCTCCTGGTTTTCTCCCCTGTCTGCCATTCTGTCCTCCTTGCAAGAGCTCTTAGAAAATGTGGCTTTTCCTGTAAAAAATTGTCGATGAGCTCCTGCGCGACTGTGCGTATAAGAGGGGCTGTTTTCTACTCGAATGTGTGTACAGTCATGAAGACATTTAGCCTTCTAGTGTTATATAAATGCAATTTGGTCTTTGGGAAAATATTGAGGAAATCTCTACATACCCTTCGGAGATGAATTTTTCTTCTTTGGTGCTTTTTCTGAGTCTATCATGAAACAAGGGTTTTTCAGCATCTTCAGACATTTCAAAGCCTTGAAGTGCATTCACCTTCGACTGCAGCTCACTCTTAACAGGTGGCCAGCCATTTTCTCATTCATTTTATGCTGTGCAAGATGGGGTGGTGCTTGCTAGTATCAGAGAATGTATTCAAACTCCACAGAAAGACTGTATTTCACTTGTGTGTATGAAATTGAGTTGTTATGTTAAATAGAGAATGTTTTGATATGCCATATAAAATAAAAATGTTGTAAATAAAGATATATTGTTTGAAATAAAGAATAGAGGTGGGGTAAAGATGTCACCTGACCCCTGCAGTGTATAAAAGCTGAACATTGAACATATGTATCTAGATTGCTTTTGGGCTGGAGGAAAACTTCAAGGCGTTGTGATAAAGTCCTCTTAGAAGTAGAAAAGTAATTATTTTCTGTGCTAAATGGAAGATTAAGCTGCCAGATCAGTCCATTGTGTTTAATCTGTCCTGCTACTGATGAAGATTCTGAATTAAAAAAATAAAATTTGAACTTTAAAAAGAACTGCTGAAGAGTCACGCTACCTGATTTGCCCATGTGCACCTGCACCCTATCACATATGGTGGCATTGGTGGGATATTCATGACCTGTGTAAGGTCTGGTGGGCAGTGAGCATAACAGGATAGTACATCGGACCGGTTATCCTTTATTGGCTGTTGTTGAGAGAACTTTGTCCCGGTGATGCAGCCAGCTGAGGGATGGTCCGGGGATGATGGTGAGGCCTTGCTTGAACAGGCTAAGTTAAAAATGAGGAGCCATTGTGAAACCTTGACTGACCAGAGGAGTGACCAAATGGAGGCTTTACGGTGGCTGTTTAAACACTAAATGGAGGTGGAGAGCTGTGGGAAAGAAGCAGAATGAAGGTACGAGGAGGTGGAGAGCCAATTGATGGTAATAAGGGGCAACCTTGTGTTTCAAATGCCTGTGAAGATGGCAGAAAAGATGTCCTTCGTGGACTGTGTTGATTGCATTGAGGACCAGCTTCCAGTTCTACCCATGTTCCAGGGAATGAATTGGGTCAGAGATGATGGTGATAATGCAAGATCAACGTCAGACAAGTCCCCAGGTGAGGCTGTTTTGGTATCTAGGTGAAGGATAGAAGCAAAACAGAAGAGGCAGTAGTTGCCGAAGGGACTTGTTAATTGACATGTGATAGTACTGGAAGAAATGTTATTGATTTCTCTGCTGCTTGCTGGAAAACTGTGCAGGCTGAGGATCCTGAAATTCAACAGTTAAGTAGCTATCTTACACTGAATAAGGACAGAATATGTATGGATGGGGGGAAAGGACAGTTATGGAGGTACGAAGTGAAGGATGAGATGTTGTACCATATGAGGCCAAATCCCCGTACTAAGCAACTAGATTCCAGGGTGGTGGTACCTCATAGATATAGAAATGATGTCTTAGATGCATTATGTATAAACACTAAGCACACAAATCAAGAGGAAATTTTAGGGTGTCTCGTTCCTTCTTTTCATTGACCTGGGATGTATAGTCAAGTGGCTCTTTATTTAAGGAAGTTGGCAGCCATTTAGAATAGACAGACATGGCAGACTGAAACAGGTATAGTACAGGATGGAAAGGAACGTAATAACTGGCTCCCTTGGAAAAAGGGGAGGCTGATCCAAAGGGACATGAGCTGTAGATGGTAGATGCTTATAGTGTATTATTACACAGTAGGAAAAGGGTTTGCTAATTTAGGTGCCCTTAATAATAATAGAATGCTAAATGTACACAATGGGTACTGTTGTTACTGTATGTTTCATATAGAGTAACACAGTTGGTGAAGGGGACTAGAGGAATAGGCCTCTGCATATTGTGTACCTAAGTGGCTCCCCATCAAGGACTTGAATCCTAATATATTTCAGATAATTATTGATTGTTGAGAGTAACGAGGGGTTTACTAGTTAAAGGGGTACAACATGGGGACTTTAGGATGTGCATTGCTGGGGATTTTGTGTTTCCATTTTGGGAGCTGACTGAGTGGTCAGTGGAGTGAATCCTATGGATCAAATTGTGGTGCCAAATTACCATCGGTTTCGCCACAGTAAATTAAATGAATACGATTAATTTGACTAAGGATTTTAGTATAGTGATAGACCAGTAAATGAATGCATATTTCTGTAATGATTTTCTTAACTTGTCTTGTCTTTACAACTGAGGGGTTGGCCGCCTGCAGCTGTGTCTATTCTTTTTCCCTTCTTCTATTTTTTATTTTCTTTTACAATTATGTTTTCAGATGCATTCTGATTATATGGAAAGTCACTACTATATACCTTGAAGACTTATACTGTTTAGGAGGTAGGCTGCTAGTATGAAGTGTGACAGAGATTATTTTCCTTTGTTTTTGGTTATAAGTCCCAGGGTAAAAGCTTGAAGTACGTTATTTGATTGGGGCAGTATTTAATATGACCCTGGGGTGGAGCTCTTAGGTGTGGGTGGGCCAGAGCTTCACAAAGCCCCTCTCTAAAAATAAAGGAAATGTAGAGGAGTAGGACAACCAAATAAATTGTTGCCCTCTTGGGTGGAGAGGAGTGTCACAGAGTGCCTCTGTGAAGGGTCAGGGGACCCTGGAATTATCCCTTCTTAATTGCTTTCCGAGCATATACTCGGATTGGTATAAATGTACTGCTGGCTGTGACCAAATAGGTGTTGTGCTTTTTGCATTGCCACACAGTCATGCTGTATATTCAGCTGAGCTTAAGTTATTGTATATTAAGTGTTTGGTTGGCTTAGTTCAACAAGTAGTTGCCATCCAGGGGCAATGATTAAATTAAAAGGAAAACCGGGTGTATTGGTTTGTGCAGATCATCTGGTTGGAGTATAAGTAAATATGTTAATGTTATTAAATATATTGGTTCCCTTAAATATCAAAATGAGGGAAGTTACTAGCTGAGCCTTAAGCTTGTTTAAACCTTACATCATAGCGTTTAAAAAAATTAAAATAATGACTGAAAGATTTATGGGTAAAAATCATTAAACGGACCGATAAACATTTCTGTGTCATTATCTGATGCTTTGGAAATACTTAAATAAGCATCATATTGTGTTAGAAAGAAGCAGCATTTCTTAATTGTTTGCCGTAACTTAGAACAACCTCCCCCCTCCTTCTCTGCATGAAAAAAGAAAGAAGTTAGTGCTTAGAAAAGAAATGAGCGCTTTAGGTGTTGAATTTCTGAAGTGAATTAAAGAAGTAGAAAATGATCTGGGAGGGGAATACTTAAAATACCATGAGGCTTTAAATGCTATTGATACTGATGGGCTGAAATATCAGCTGTCGTGAAATGGATTTGCTTAAGTATTGTAGGTTACATAATAATGAATAGAACCTCCCCTGTTCTGTCCTTTTATTAAACATATATATAGAGCTGTTTCTAGTCTTGCTGGTTTCCCCTCTTTGTTAATGACCTGCTTGTATGTTTAGTAGTGAGGGTTTTTGTATGGAAACTACCCTCCGTGAAATCCCTTGCAGGGCGCTGTTTAAACATTCAGTTTAAGCTCTGGTTTTGTTTCCTGCTGCACCTCTGAGGGCTTGCTTGTGCTCTGTAAAGTTTAAAAATATTAGAGGACCTCCTGGTTTTCTCCCCTGTCCCTCTTTCTGTCCTCCTTACAAGAGCTCTTTGATAATTCGGCTTTTCCTGTAAAAAATTGCCGCTGAGCTCCTGCACGACCGTGCAGATACAAGCGGCTGTTTTCTGCTCGAATGTGTGTACAATCATGAAGGCATTTAGCCTTCTAGTGTTATATAAATGCAATTTGGTCTTTGGGAAAATATTGAGGATATCTCTACATACCCTCTGGAGATGAATTTCTCTTCTTTGGTGCTATTTCTGATTCTATCATGAAACAAGGGGTTTTCAGCATCTTCAGGCATTTCAAAGCCTTGAAGTCCATTCACCTTCCACTGCAGCTCACGCTTAAGAGCTGGCCAGCCATTTTCTCATTCATTTTATGCTGTGCAAGAAGGGGTGGTGCTTGTTGATATCAGAGAAAATATTCAAACTCCACAGAAAGACTGTATTTCACTTTTGCGTTTGAAACTGAGTTATTATGTTAAATAGAGAGGCCCAGATATTCAAACTGCACCAGGCTGTGGTGCAAGTTTGGGTGCAGGGTTTTTGTAAGGAAACAACCCTCCATGAAATCCCTTGCAGGGCGCTGTTTAAACATTCGGTTTAAGCCCTTGTTTTGTTTCCTGCTACACGTTTGAGGACTTGCTTGTGCCCTGTAAAGTTTAAAAATATTAGAGGACCTCCTGGTTTTCTCCCCTGTCTGCCATTCTCTGCTCCTCCTTACAAGAGCTCTTAGAAAATGCTACTCTTCCTGTAAAAAATTGCCACTGAGCTCCTGTATGACCGTGCGTATACGTGCGGCTATTTTCTGCTCAAATGTGCGCACAGTCATGAAGGCATTTAGCCTTCTAGTGTTATATAAATGCAATTTGGTCTTTTGGAAAATATTGAGGATATCTCTACATACCCTCCGGAGATGAATTTCTCTACTTTGGTGCTATTTCTGAGTCTACCATGAAACAAGGTGTTTTCAGCATCTTCGGGCATTTCAGAGCCCTGAAGTCCATTCACCTTCCACTGCAGTTCGCTCTTAAGAGCTGGCCGGACATTTTCTCAGTCATTTTATGCTGTGCAAGAAGGGGTGGTGCTTGTTGGTATCAGAGTATGTATTCAAACTCCACAGTAAGACTGTATTTCACTTTTGTGTATGAAATTGAGTTGTTATGTTAAACAGAGAATGTTTAGATATACCATATAAAATAAAAATATTGTAAATAAAGATATATTGTTTGAAATAAAGTATAGGGGTGGGGTTAAGATGTCACCTGACCCCTGCAGTGTATAAAAGCTTAACATTGAGCATATGTATTTAGATTGCTTTTAGGCTGGAGGTAAACTCCAAGGCGTTGTGATAAAGTCCTCTAAGGAGTAAAAAAGTAATTATTTTCTGTGCTAAATGGAAGATTAAGATGCCAGATCAGTCCATTCTGTTTAATCTGTCCTGCCACTGATGAAGATTCTGAACTATAAAAATAAAATTTGAACTTTAAAAAGAACTACTGAAGAGTCACGCTACCTGATTTGCCCATGTGCACCTGCGTCCTATCACACTTTTATTTTTTTGTGTTGTGTTTCTATTTAATTTTCAGAACATTTCAGGGGAAAAAAGCACAACGTTCATTAAAAAATAGATTGCAGTGTTCCTGGACCCTTTGTCTAGGTACAATAAAAAGTTATTTAGGATTGGAGCCCTCCCTATATATAACCTGGGGAAAATCTGGGTGAAGCCCTGAGCAAAACAAAAAGCACCATGGAGGTGGAGTGCAGCATCCCCCAGTTAAAGAATCATTATATTGACATGCACTACTGTGACCCAGACACTTACCAAAAGGTCATCAGTGTACAGGAGAGCAGATTCCCATCCAAGATCACAGCAAACAGGGAGGAGGGAGGAGGGCGGAGGGCGGAGGGAGAAGCTGCTGCCACTGAACCACTTGGTAAGTGCTAAATTTGAACATTACTTTTTATCTATCTATAGTATTTTAGTATCAGTTTATTTTTTTTTGTAAAAGTCTTGTAAATTTATTTGATCACTATCTCTAGTTGCTCTCATCAATTCCACAGACCCTTTCCATTGGTCCCAAAAGGCATGCCACCATAGGGCATAATGATGGAGAAAGCTACACACAGCTCCTCTGCTCAGCACTGTAATTCATATTGTCTTTGTAATGTAGCACCCTCATTAACTATCCTGTAAAACTGTTACTCTTGGTATCTTAAAATGAATGTTTTTCATTTTTTGGTGAGGTGATTACTGCTAGCCAGTAGAAATATGATCACAGCATTTAAAGTCAGCCTCTGCTGAATCACCTCTCTCTAGGGCTGTGTGAAATTAAACTTCCACTGGTGGAATTTTGTAGAATGTTGGAATTTCAGTTTTGTGAAACTTCGAAATGCACTATGGCAACTTTTGCAGAAATTCCAAATTAGAAGGGCAGAATAAATGTATGAATTGCTAATTATTGTATTAAACTGAGGAAAGCAATTCTGCAGAACTGATCACTGTTAGTAGTCATTTCTTCTGATATTTTTTCCACAGTTTAATACAATAATATGAAATTCATAAATTTATGCCACAGTTCAGTGAGTCACTGAACTGCAGAATGAATGTTGAATTGTGGATTAATGAATTACAAAAAGTCGTATGGTGAAAACTCGTTGCAGGACTGGTTCAGTATAAACAGGCAGCCAGACTGACAGTTGCAGTGAAGAGAAGAGAAATACCACACTCAAGAAGAAATCTACTCCACTTCAGCTGTATATGCAAAATAAATCTTTATTGCAATCCAGAAATAGAAGTGAGGGTACAGACCAAGCTGCTAGCCACTACTGCCCTAGTGCTTTGAGTCACACACTCTTTGTCAAGGAGTGTGGCTGCAGGAGTCTCACATCACCTAAAATACATTAAAAACATGAATATGTATTAGCAATAACAGACGAGACCAATAGCAGATAGTTTTCAGTAATTAGATTAACAAGTCACAAAAGAGCTAATATAAGTGCTATACAGCCTTTTTAAAAAGCAATACTGAACATACCAGTACACAGAAAGAGTAAATGACTGTAACTGCTGTCATTAGCTGCTCCTATGTTTCATATTTAAATACTTAGTGGAGTTATACTTCAAAGTGCACAGATCAATTCAATGACTGCTCCTGTGATAAATACTATAGTTTTGATTTCTGTATTGCTCTTTTTACAATAGCGCTATGACATTACATAGCATATTTAAAGGAGCAGTATTAAACATCTTTTTTTCTTTTATTAATGCAAATAAAAGATAAATATACAAAATAAATAATATCATAGCGGCAGCATCCAAAGCCATAGCACTTAAATACATAAATGAGGCATTCATTGAAATCATTACGCTTTAAGTGTAACAGCGTAAATCTCTTAATCTAGATAGTACAATTTATATCTGGGGTAGTAAATCCGCAAATCTGTCCTCCTGGAATAAGTTAACAAAGAGACCAAGAAAATCCATCAGATTTTAGAAATTCAGTGAAAGGCGACCATAACATATCATATTGAGAAATCTGACTATTAAATCTGTAATGAACTTTTTCTTATTGATGGCAAGATATCAGTGAATTGATCCATAATTTATAGACTGTGTAACTTGGTCTTTCCAATGCATAAGAATAATTTTATAAGCTACAGTATAAGCACGCTTAATCTAATGCATTTTTGGGGTTGAGAGTTAAGATAATTTAATGGTCCGCCTCAACAGAGGATCATCCATGAAATGTCTTTATGGAATTGTATGCCTTCTGTTTGTGATAAGGCCATTAATATTTGGTATTTTGGTTCAACCAATTATTTAAAGCTGGACATGTAATCAGCATATGCTTAAGGGTACCAATAGCCCCACATTCCTACGGCAATTATCAGTAATGTTAGCATTGGATAACTTCAATCTATGAGGTGTTAGATAAACTCTATGTAAAATATTAAAGTAAATTTGTTGTGGTTTAGTGGGTTTGATGCATATATTTTTAATATTAGTGATCTGTGTCCATTGATCTTCTGTAAACCCACTATTAAGTTATGTTTCCTATTTAAGCTTGAGGTTGGATCTCAATGAATTGTGTCCTGCATTATCCATAAAAATGTTATATAAGATAGAGATTACTTTCTTCACTCCAGGTTTTTGTACAGTCTCCAGTATTTCATTAAGCTTCATGTTTACCTGGATAAAATGTTTGACTTGTAAATATCAATAGAAATGTTTATGGGACTGTTTGTATAACTCTTTAAGTTTAGCAAATTCAATAATGTCTTTGTCCTCCAGGGCCTGTCCAATTTCTTTTAGTCCCTTGTCTAACCAAATCTTAAAAATATACTCCTGCATGGAGAGTGGAAAATGTCCATTAAGATAAATGGGGGGTATCTAGACAAAATGGACTTCATATGTATAACTTTAAGTTATCCCAGATCCAGTATAATGCCTTAGTGGGCAATGTATATGAGGGCATTTGAGCTCTGTGTGGTCCACTAAGCATGCAATCTAACACATTTGTATAAGGGGTACATATAGTTTCAATTTCCACAGCCAGGTCATTAAACCCACCCTGACAGATGTTAAATAGGAATGGAAAATTGGCAGCATAGTAATATTTATGCAATATATGTGGGCAGATAAACAGTGGAATAAATTCATTTATTCTCACTGCCATGGGATAAACAGCGATTGTAATATTTATCCCACACTCTGCCACCAATCAACCACCGTTTATCCCACACCCTGCCAACAATCATCCCCTCGCTGTCCAGACCTACTTTGCCTAATACTGTCACTGCTGCAGCCTGTCCCCAACAGTGCTGCATTTCAAACTACCACTCACTTCAAAAGTAACTTCAAGCTACTGCTCATACCAGACTGATAGATGTAAACATAATTTTTTCACACTGCTTTCTCTACTTTTTTCAGGTCACAAATTCAACTACCATGCTGCAGTCTATTCCCCCACCTCCTCACTTGCTCACTTGCTCAATCATCACACCAAACATTCATCAAATGCCACTCCTCTTTGTACTTGACAAAACAAATTAGTACCCAACACCAAGAAAACAAACCCACACGCACCCGCTAATCTCACAAAAGTAATGCTGTCTCCTCACGCACATGCTCCATTTTCATTTTCTGTTCTTCTCTGACACTGCTCGTTTTACTCCCAGACATGCTACTTGTCTTTTCTTATTTGCGCTCACTTAGGTTTGCCCCACCACTGCAGTTCACTCCCCACTGCTCCAACCAAATCAATGCCATGTCACAATAAAATATTTTTTTCATGTTTACCAGGTTTAAAACAAGAGGCTACATGCCTCCACTTAATCCGCCAGTCCTGCCGACACCGGTTGCTTACCATAGCTGCCATTTTTCCTTTCTTTTTTAAAAACTTGAACACTGCATCAGTCAGCAGTGATGTTACAACGTCCACAACACCACATCTTTAGTAACCCTCTTCAGACACACAGCGCAAGAATACAGTACTACGAAATAGACCGTGATGCATAAATAAATATAAACAGAACTAAACAAAATTTAAAAAAAATAACTTAAGACAAAAGACCCCAGCCTATTTCATAAATGTAACATGCAATGGGGAACCTGTTGCATACATGATTTATCTTCATTCGAACAGTTTGATCTCAGGCACATCACTTGGGGCTTATGCCACTCGTGATGTTAACCAAGGTCAAACTGCTCTAATGAAGATAAATCATGTATACAACTGTTCCCCATCGCATATCCTATATGTTTTCAAATTAGGAAGTGATAAGCCCCCTTGCTCTTTAAGCATATGAAGTTTTTGTATTTTTTTTGCCATGGACATTTTCCCCTTCGTAGGAACTTTTTAATCATGAGTTTGAATTTTTTAAATATTGTGTCCAGGATAATTATGGAGGCACATTGAAAAAGAAAGAGGAATCTGGGAAGCATATTCATTTTTATCACATTAGTTCTACCTATCAGCATGATTGGGAGAGTCTCCCAATAACCAAGCTCATCTTACACTTTGGTTATTAAAGGTGCCAGATTTAAGTCATATAAATTTGATAAAATCATTATCTACTATAACCCCAAAATATTTAATTTGCTTTACACTACAAATACCACACCCAGTGGATAAAGTGCATAAAGGAGTAAGAATGGTTAATTGATTCCATTAACTCAGTTTTTTTGCCCAATTAATCCTATACCCTGAAATTTTTCCATATTCTGTTATGGCCTGTATAATGTGGGTATAGCTGTCATTAAATTGATATATAAAGTAACACATCATCTGCTTAGAGACTAATTTTGTGTTCCCTTTGTCCAACTGTAAGGCCCTTAATAAGTCTATTATCTCTAATCATAATAACTAATGATGGTATTTCCAAAGCAAAGATTAAGGACAATAACGGGAAACCCTGGTGGGTGCCCCTGTATAGCACAATTGCATCAGATAAATCCTGATTCATTTTAATCCTCTGCACAAGACCAGAGTAGAGTATATTTAGCCATGATCTAAATTTGGGTCCAAAACCAAACTTAACCTTCACAGATTTTACATAATTCCATTCAAGCTTATCAAAAGCCTTTTCGGCATCTATAGATAGAAGGGAAAATCACCTAATTTACATTTATCTATGATGCCAATTGTTGTAATATTAGATTTAATACTGCAACCCTTTATATACCTATTTTGGTCATGGTGAATCAGATCAGGTAACACCTTCTCTAGTCTTGTGGTGACTACCTTCACCAGAATTTTTGCATCTGACTTCATTAGAGAAATAGGTCGATATGAACCTGGTTGCAATGGGTCATTCTTTTTTTTTAAATAATAAAATTGTGGCTTCATTAAATGAGGGTGGTAAACACTGTGAAGTGAATATTTAGCAAATAATATTTCTAAGTATTGGGCCAATGTTTGTGTGTATTGTTTCTAAAAATCAATAGGAATGCCATCAGGACAGGGGGCTTTAGATGCAGCTAAATGTTTGATTGCTGTTAAGATTTATTGGATGGAAATGTTGATTCTAACATAGTATTTTGATCTTGATTAACCAGAGGATTAGTCATTTTATCCAAATAGGCTTGGATGTCATCTAAATTATTTCCTTGCTTGGATGAATACAATGCACTGTAACCATTTTTAAAGACTATGGGTGCTATGCACGAAGGGGTGCAGAGGTATGTGTCAAAGGCGCATACCCCATACGCACCCCTGTCCACCTGCAGACAGATGTGAGCGGGAGGTATTCATGACCTGCGGCCACCTGTCTATTGTCCTTCCCCCAGTGTGCAGGACCATGCATGGCAGCTGAGGGAGGAGTCACTGTCCTGGGTGGGCATCCAATATCATGCCCCCCTGGGGCACACAGTGTATCCCTTGCACTGGGAGGCATGGGTCCTGGGCTGTGCATGCTGCTTGAATGCACCTGGACTTGCACGGCACACACCTTTCCCATAGCCACTGGCAGCAACATCCGGGGTGCTTGCCTGTCCAGCTGCCCCTGACCACCCCTTGAAGTCCAGTGGTAGGGAGCATCACAGTGAACCCCATCCTCATCCCCCAGTGACTCACAGGTGGTGCCCATGGGGGCACCCAGTGGGTTATGGCAGGGTCCTCCCTGGCATATCCTGTGCCACCCTATGCACCTCCGTGCCAGCACTACTGGGTTAGTGAATCCTGCGTAGTGCTGGCATGCCCTCATAATGCCCCCTGTGCTGTCCTGTCTGTGGGTGTGGGGGATCTGGTGTGGTATGTCTGTGTGCCCCTCTTTGTGCATGCTACATGGGGGCACAGTGGGTGCAGAGTGCCTACCCACCCATGATATGCATGCATAGCCACTCCTCACCCTTTGTGCATAGCGCCTATTGTTATTATCTTTAGGGTTGTTAGTAATAATCTAGGTTGCTGAAGTTATCACATTGATGTTATTTTCAGCCTGCTCTTTTTTTAATTGCCAGGCTAAAAATTTGTTAGGTTTATCGCCCATAGCATAATAACAGATTCTAGTCTATAGGAGATGTCATTCTGCTTCTTCAGTAGCCAGTATGTTGTATTTATTGCAAGATGGGATCAGTAATTGGAGAACCTCAGGATCTGAATTTTGACTATATGTTGTTTCATATTGAGAAATTTTTTAGCTTTGAAATCTTTCAGTTTTTTTATTTGTATTCCTCATTTTGGGAGTTTTAAAATAAATAATAAAACCTCACACATATGCTTTAAATGCTTCCCATATGTGAAACCATGAAACATCCTGTGTATAAATTTTGTATGAAATATTTATTTATCTTATCTTGCATATAAGTAACATAATGAGGGTCTTTTGGTAACAGGACATCTACTCTAATAGATGGGATAAAGTCTTCAAATTACATCTTTATATCAATAATCATAAGGGCGGCGTGATCTGAAATTATAATATTTTTATATGAGATGTTTTCAACCAAATAAGGTATGGACTCAGATATTAAGAAATAATTGAGCCTTGAATAATTTTAATAAACTAGGGGAAAGTAAGAGTATTGCTTTATATTTGGATTTCTGGATCTCTAGAGGTCCAACAGATTGTAATTCTCACAGAATTGTTTAATTTTTGAGGTTGCTGAACACAGTTTTTCTGATCTCACTGTTGATTTGTCCAAGCTAGGGTTTAATACTATGTTAAGGTCACCCCCCCCCCCCTTTATATAAAGTGAGGAAAAGTTGGCAATTTCCAAAAATATTTCACTGAAAAAATCGGGGAAGTTTTCATTTGGACCATAGATATTAAAGTTATTTCTTTTTCACATAATTAATTTCCATAATTATGTAACAACCATAGGGGTTGATTTTTGTACATCCAGGAGTAAGCCATGAACCCCTTTTTAATAGAATGACTACTCCTCTTGCACTGTTTCCATAAGGGGCATTAATATCCAAACCCTATCTTCTAGAGAAGTAAGTAAATGAGTCGTTCAAAAAGTGTGTTTCTTGAAAAAATTAAAAAACGTTTCACTAGTTTTTTATCCAGGTAATTAAGATTCTTTTTAGCCTTAAACTGATCATTAAGCCCTCCACATTTCATGTCATTATTCTAATTAGATCCCCCATCTTGTAACAGAATACTTTATTAATCTACACATAATTTTCAGTTTCAAACAAACAATAAAAGCTATGAGCCTTAACATATCCTAACTTTCATATCTTAAGTACCTCAGGTGCAATGTGGTTTTCTATTTTCCTTACAATTTTTGCAATACAGCAAGCATACCTAAGTAAGGAGCCAGTGAACCCCCTCCACCCCACCCTCACATTAATCAATGCTTATAGTAACCCATAAATAATAAATTCCTTCCCCCATCCCCCAGCCAGAGAGCAAGCATCAACTTTAATATTATAATAAATATATGTATTTTTTGGGAGATAACTCACTCTGGGGCTCGCCCCCATTCATTGATCATGTTGGCAGTCATTATGGCCAAGCCGAGAGCACCCAGGCCTGTACTGCATATTAATCAAGGTATTCTTTTTTTAAGGTCATCTCACCCCATTGCAATACTATTGACCATATGAAGGAAATAATCATCTACAATGGGAAAGAGACAAAAACAACAAAAAAATGTTTTCGCAGCACTGTAGTCCATTCTGTCTTTCTTGCTTCTGCCTCCTTAGAGTAAAATTCAGGAGAGTGTCCATGATGAAAAACAATTGGTTAGTTAGTTAGTTAGTTAGTTAGTTAGTTAATGAGAAGTTGAAATTGAGATCTTAAGTTCCAGAATCCAATTTGGGGGTTGGGGAGATTCAGGCAGCCAAGGACCCTATTAGCCATTTTGGTTGTTTAAATCCTCAGCACGCGTTAACAGTTCTTCTGCTTTTTTTGAGTCATCAAATATATGTACACAACTTCGGCAGTAAAACTCATTTTAGCTGGGTATATTAGAGCAAATGTGATGTCCCTCTGTTTTAAAATTGTGCAAACTTTTTCAAAGGACTGGCAAGATTTCATGGTGTCTGTTGATAAATCGGGGTACGCAGAAACTTTAACACCGACCATTATTAGCCCCTTATTGATTCTACCTTGTTTTAAGATAAGTTCTCTATCAGAGAAATAATGGGGCTTCAAAAAAATTGGTCCGGGATTTCTGTTAGTGTCTGATTCTGGGTGACCCCCCATGTTGATCCCAGCCCAGCTGATCTTATCTTCAGGACAATGCCTGCTAACTGCAGATGTAATGAATTTTTCAAAAAAGGCAAGTGAATTTGAGGTGCCCTTTAAGCCTTCCAGTATGCCAATGAGCTTAATATTTTGCTGTCTGGATCTATCTTCCAAGTCATTAATTCTAACATGTAACTCCTTTATAACTTGAGAGTGATGGTCAACTCTCTCATTATACTAACATACTAACATATTAAAATGCCAGCAGAATAGGCCTAACGGTCTTTCATGTCTGCTCGTTTGGTCAGTCCCCAGCCTGGGTGCTGACCTTGCTATCCCTCTCGCCTTCTCTGGCTTCTCCCTTCCCAGTTCCGGATATTCTTGCTGCATTGGATTTTGCTTCCAGAACCCTTCCCCTGTACCTGTCCCAACCCCTCTTGAACCCCTCCACTGTCTCTGCCTCCACTAGCCCCCTAGGCAGTGCATTCCATGGCTCCACCACCCTCTCAGTGAAGTAGCACCTCCTCCTTTCTCCCCTGAATCTTCCCCCCTCCAGCTTCCACCCATGCCCTCTAGTGGCCCCTTCCTCCTTCCTTCGAAGCACCCCGACTGTTCCTCCCCTATTTATCCTCTTCATGTACCTAAAGATTATCTGGAGTAAATTTGTCTGTTACTTATCCACTGCTCTGCAGCATCAACATGGGCAGAAAGTTGCTGAAATTTTTCTGTAATGTCCGTGAGTGAGGTAGGCAAGGCAAGGCAACTTTTATATTTCTTGTGACCAATCACAGAGGCTCTGGGCACCATACAGAAAAAGCACACTATCAGTACAATAATTTAAATGAATATAAATAGAACAGTAAAAATAGCAGCATAAATAGGTATAGTTAGTAAACATATACAGTATATTACAACTGGAACTCAGATAAGTAGAGACGTTGATTAATGTAGCTTTTACTGAAGCAAAGCCTTCATAAATATTCCAACTAATTTGGGTTTTCAACTGCATAAACATAGCAAAATTAACTATGTTTTCTTCTCCACCAAGCACTGATCTATTCCCTTGAGGGGATGGAACATAAGGGCCCCCAGGCACATAGTGAGAGTGAGGAGTGGGAAACATGTTGGGGCAAATTTCCTGATGTTCATGTTCATGCTCATTGCATTTATGAATAATGCACCAGTGTTTTCCTAGGATGACTTCTGTTCAGATTTTTTAAAATAAGATAAATCACTTACAGTTTGTTCTGAGGCTGAACTTTTTTGGTCAGAGATCATACTGTTGTCCTCATCTGCGGTGGCATAAAGTTGTTCGTCAGTGTCCGGTCCAGATCCCTCTCTGAAAAAGTTCTGATCAGAGTTATTCAGCTCTGGCAATTGAGTCAGACCTAGAATATTAGCCACCATTGTGCCTTGATGCAGAGTCTCAGGCACAGGTGATAATAGAGGTCAAAGCTGGAACATGCCCAAATTAAGTTTTGCTGTTAAAGCCTCATTTGTGGTGGACCTTCCACTAACTCGCATGAAGCGCTCCCTGTTGCACTTTTATCTTCTTTTTGTTGCTTAGGATTTTTACCTCTTTTGGCATTTAAGGAGTTGAAATTGGCTTCAAGTCAGTCATTTAGTTCAAATAAGCAGGGGACCAACTTAGACATGATTGCACAGCACTGACCTGAACAAGTTTTAATTTATATCCCGAAGATAAAATATACAAGAAATACCAACTCGCCAACCTTAAACATATGAGGCTTGAATAAAGACAGTATTGCTAAGGTGTGTTAACCAATAAAGGCCGAGACAAAGAAAGCAACGTTCCGTGGCATGACTGTTATGTGTACATTGTTGCGGTTTACCCAGGCGCTGTTCTCAATGGTGGCCTCAGATCACCATCTCGGTTTCCATGTAACTGACTCCTCCCCTCAGTGTCCATGCCGGCTGAGCACCTTCTCCAGTATTAAACATCTGAGTGCACAAATTAATTTAGTGAATACAATAGAAATCATCAACAGCACCTGTATTAAAAACAAAATGTAAGTTCTAGGCGGAGCTAAACATACAAATACCTCACAGGGAGGAACAAGGTGCAGGAAAACACTATTTTGCAGAGGAAGAGATGTTACAGGACTAGGGGTCATGGAATTAAATTGGAGAGAGTGAGGTTCAGAGGTAATGTGAGAAATGATTAATTCACGGAAAGGGTGGTGGACAAGTGTAACGCCCTACCAGAGGAGGTGTGGAGGGGGCTGAAATGATTACGGGATTCAAGAATGCATGGAATAGGCATCAGGGAATCATAGCAGTTGGGGGAAGGGAACAACCCAGTTCAAGAGATGCTTGGAGAGGCAAAATTACAATACCGATAGGGTGGACTAGATGTTTCAAAGGCCCTTATCTGCCATCAGTAGCTATGTATGTATCTATGTATCAGAATACACTGATAGATATAATGACTGCAGCAGCATTCATATAACAGCTCCTATATTAAAATACAACTGTAAATACTGAACTGTGCTATACGAAACAGGAGAGTGGGTGGAAAGAAGGGGATGGAGGAACAGAAAATAATTTGGGATCACTAATGCCAAGATGTAAATCAGCATCTAAATCTTGCAACATTAACTATAATGCACTACGTGGTCCCGTGCCTCATTTTGCATATGTCACAGCATAAGCCAATGTAGTGCCAGGGCAGGCACCAAGAAAGGAAGAGATCACCTCAGTGCAAAAACAGAATTCATTCACACATAAGCAGGGTGCAGAAAACACTGCTAGGTACATTTTTGCCTCTGTAAACATCTCCATAGATGAGGCATTTATGTTAAATCTGAAAACTTTAAATTGGTTATTCTCAGGCTGTCAGAATGGTGACAGCCAATCAGAATGTGGCATTCTGTGACCATTGTTAATAATCAAGATAAAAAAATTGATTTATAATATGCTAACAAGAGAGAGTGAATGAGAAAGAGAGAGAGTGGGACAATATATTTTTAAAGTAATTACTGAATTTATTTTCTTTCTCTCTGTCTACACAGGAGATGGGGAGCAGCCATGGCTGTCTTGCAGCTTCCCCCTGAAAAAAATCTCAGTGAGAGACGATGACATATTGGAGTGAGGCCAATGTCTTGAATGTGTTGAAGCTCTACCAAGAGGTGGAGGCCTGCAGAAGACAAAAAAGGGCATAGAAGGCAGAGAAAGGCAACAAAGGGCCAGAAAAGAGGAAGATGGACAAGACCAAAAGAAATGCTAAACCAGCAAGGAGAAGGGTAATGTCCTCGGCTTCGTCCTCTGACACAGACAGCCAATAGGCTATGACAACAGAATGATGGGGGTTCACTGAGAGGGAGGGCAACATTCAGCTGGGGAAGCAGCTGATGGGCTCTCCAAGTCAGTCCCAGTAGAGGATCTCCTTCCATCATAACTGGTTCTTGAGTGTCCCTTCAAGATGGTTGTCACTGTGTTACAGCAGGAAGTTGTCAACCTGAGGTAAGGGATGAGACAGATGGAGAGTATGTTGGTGGCCAGGGACAGTAAATTAAATGCTGAGTCTTTGAGGTGTTTGTGTTGGGTGTTATGTTTCCAGCATGTCTCAAGCTGTGAAAACAGCTTGACATCTCCAAAACATCCTGCTAAAAATGTCCTTGGTGCTCGATGGGGTTTTGCCTGGTTTCATTCTGTTGTTTTAATTTTCTATGTAAATATTAGTCACTTTACCTTTGCAATTTAATATCTTCGCAACCATTCAACAGATTTACATGAAATTTTGCATTCGTGGTCTTGTGGGGTAGGTCGTTAGATGTGCCAAGTTGAGTTCTGGTTGGATGTGCACATTCTGAGACCCAATAGTGCAGAAAAAGTGAATTTTCAGGGGTTTTCTTTTTCTTTTGTTGTTGTTTTGTGTTGTTTTTTTAAGTGCCCTAGCGTGTAGACAGTATGGAATTTTGGTATGAAATTGTCAGCATAGAAAAGGGATGGCCCACAAATGTGCCCTTTGATGGTTTAGTGAGAAAAATATTAATCCGTTGAAAAGTTATTTAATTTTTAGTTTTGTGGATGTTCAGTAAGCATTTCAACTTTGCTATATGAAATGAAAAAAAGGATCCTTTTTCGTTTGGGGCCAATCCTCTTTCATGGGAGCAAAAATCCTTTTTCGTTTGCTGTCACCTTGTTTTCTTTTTTTTTTTTCTTTTCAAACCCCACAAAAATGAAATCCTTCACAGAGACCAAGACAGTCTATTTTGCTCATCTGGATTCTGTTCGGTGGATTCTGCACTTAACTGCTGGAGAAATTGGTCTAATTTCTTTTTTTTTTCACTTTTAAGTCCTTTTTTTGTGACTTGCTTCTGTTTTTCTCATGTGGAAGTTCATACAAAAATGTTCATATGAATCAAAACCTTTCCATAGTGTCTAATGTTACCCCCACCCTCCCATCACTGTCCAAGTAAATTAACTATTCCCTGGTGTCCAGTGGCACCCTATGCTCAAATCCTCATCCTCATTATTATTTTATATTTCACTGGTGTCTAGTGGCACCCCTTAGCCCTCTATTCACCATCCCCATACTGTTTAATATTTCTCTGGTGTCTAGTGGCACCCCGCACCATCTGATCACCATCCATGTAATTATTAAATTTGTCACTGGTGTCTAGTGGTACCCCACCCTCTGATCACCATCTCCTTAATTAATTTTATACTTCCCTGGTGTCTAGTGGTGCCCCCACCCTCCCATCACCATCCTCATAATGGTTAAATATGTCCCTGGTGTCTAGTGGCACCCCCACCCTCCGATCACAGTCCCTGTAATTGTTGCTTTTTTCCCTGGTGTCTAGTGGCACTCCCCACCATCTGATCACTGTCCCCATTGAAACTGTGTCTTTACCTGGGGTCTAATGATACCCCCCACCCCCCAACAGACGTCCTGTTGAATAAAGCAAATGGTCCCTTGATGTCTTTTTTTCTTTTCGAATAAAACTTGTAATAAAAAAGGTCCTTCAGCAATCTGCCCCCCCACCCCAACCTTCCACTCAGCAACCCATAACTCCACCTCTACACCTTCACTCATCTGAACATGTCCCAGGGTAAAATACACTCCATGATGGAAGACACATCTTGCTGCTGGAACCACCAGCTGCAATATGAAGAAACTCAGGTAAGTGTAGTTCAATGTATTTTAATGTGGTTTTCAGTTTTGATACATAACATAGCCATGCACAAATTCCAATATTCACATGTATGCTGATGATACGATCCTCTTCACCTCAGGCCCCTCAGCTTGTGAAGTCCAGACCACCCACCAAAGCGATTTTGACAATATTCAGCATTGGTTCAACCAAAAACAGCTAAAACTAAATACCTCAACACAGTATCTATGCTATTTGGCATCACTCAAAAACTCAGCAGATCCTCCTTGCCTCCTTCCATCACCTCCCTTGATGGCACTCCACTCAATCAGGTCTCCAAATACAAATATCTGGGAATTTGGCTAGACCCCCATCTATCATTCTCATCCCACATTGATTTAACTGTAGCCAAACTGCGTCCCAAACTTGGTATGCTATACCACAATAGAGACACCCTTCCTCCTCCTGCAACAATTCAAATCGTAACTAAAATGATCCTCCCCTTTACTGACTATACGAATATAGTCTACTGCACTGCCCCCATGACCTTCCTATCCAAACTCGACACCCTTCTAAACTTTCTGCCACCTGCTACAAATCGCCTCTAGAACATACCACTGTGATCTCACCCCCCAGACTAACCCCACTGACTCGTAGATGATATATACAGTGGCGTGAAGCATTTGCCTCCTGATTTTTCTATTATTGCATATTTGTCACACTGGATGTTTTCAGGTCTTTAGACAAAATATAATATTAGATAAAGGGAACCTGAGTGAACAAATAACACTTTTTTTTTTACTTATTTCATTTATTTAATGAAAAAGTTAACCTAACACCAACTGGCACTGTGTGAAAAAGTAATTGCCCCTAGTTAAATCAACCCAATTAAAGGGATAATTAGAGTCAGCTGATTGAACACAGCCAGGCTTGATTACAGCCAGCCCTGCTCAATATAAACCTCACTTATTTTGGCCCTTACCATCAGAGTCACGTTGCCAGCACAAAGATTCAACAAGCACATTATGCCATGGTCAAAGGAAGTTCCTGAAAAGATCAGAAAAAATTTGTTGCCCTCTATCAGTCTGGAAAGGTTACAAAGCTATTTCTAAGGCTCTGGGACTCCATCGAACCACAGTGAGAGCCATAATCTCAAATGGAGAACACTTGGAACAGTAGTGATCCTTCCCAGGAGTGGGTGGCCTGCCAAAATTACTCCAAGGGCGCAGTGTAAAATCATCCAAGAAGTCTCAAAGGATCCTAAAACAACATCCAAAGAACTGCAGGCTTCTCTTGCCTCAGCTAAGGTCAGTGTTCATGACTCCACAATCAGAAAGAGACTGGGCAAAAATGGGCTTCATGTGAGAGTAGCAAGGTGGAAACCACTGCTAACCAAGAAGAACATAAATGCTCGTCTCTCATTTGCCAAGAAGCACCTGGATGATCCACAAGCCTTTTGGGAAAATGTTCTATGGACAGATGAGTCCAAAGTGGAACTTTTTGGACAACATGGATCCCATAATGTCTCGCGTAAAGCAAACACAGCATTCCACAGTAAGAACACCATACCAACAGTCAAACATGGTGGTGGTATTGTGATGGTGTGGGGATGCTTTGCTGCCTAAGGACCTGGATGACTTGCCATAATTAAAGGAACCATGAATTCTGCTCTGTACCAGAAAATTCTTGAAGGAGAATGTCCAGTCATCCTTCCGTCAGCTGAAGCTGAGCGTAGTTGGTCATGCAGCAAGACAATGATCCAAAACACAAAAGCAAGTCCACATCAGAATGGCTAAAAGAAGTAAAATTAAAGTTTTGGAGTGGCCTAGTCAAAGTCCAGACTTAAACCCAATAGAGATGCTATGGCAGGACCTAAACGAGCAGTTCATGCTCGAAAACCTACCAAATGTTACTGAATTAAAGCAGTTCTGCGAGGAAGAGTGGGTTAAAATTCCTCCACAGCGATGTGAAAGACTGATATTGAATTATAGGAAGTGTTTGGTTGCAGTCATTGCAGCTAAATGTGGCATAACCAGTTATTAAGTGTAAGGGGGCAATTACTTTTTCACACAGTGCCAGTTGGTGTTGGTTAACTTTTTTTCATTAAATAAGTGAAATAAAAAAAAAACCAAGTGTTATTTGTTCACTCAGATTCCCTTTATCTAATATTACATTTTCTCTAAAGACCTGAAAACATCCAGTGTGACAAATATGCAATACTAGAGAAAATCAGGAAGGGGGCAAATACTTTTTCACGCCACTGTATCCACTCCCTCAACCTCATATCCAAATACTGGTTCAACATGCTACCCTCCTACCTGTCGGATACTCTTTCCCCTGCCAGTGACTCTCCATATGAACTGAGACACAGAAACAAATGCTCCTTTTGCATACCCTGACTTTCCTCCACCTTTGGGCAGGCCGCTTTTTCCTCCTGCCTCCCCAGCATGTGGAACAAGCTTGCCCAAAACATAAGGAATAGCACCTCATACCTTGCCTGCAAGTACCAGCTCCACTCCATTCCTCCTCCACCTTGCCCCTGCCCCAGATGATAATCCCTCTTCCTCCTGCACCTGCCCTTGTGTCATCAGCCAACTATTTGTGCTTACTTTACAACACTTCCCTATGTGAGCACTTTCACACTTAAGCTCCTAATCTCCTGACACTCTTATTGTAAAGACTGATGAACTCAAATGTAAGTTTGAATGTCACTGTACTTTAATTGTAACTTTTGGTGAACTGTATGTAAGACCAGAAACAAATCAGCTCTGGTCCATCCACTGTTTGTGTCAAATTTTGTTGTATCTGATTGCCTGCAAGCAGCCTCACCGTTTGTTTTTAATTTGATCCACTGTTGTATGTAATACTGCTGTTTTCTTTGTATATTGTGGCACACTGTGTATGTATCCCATCTCCCCTTCCCCCAGGTCACACCTGGAATCGAGTCTAGTCTCAGTGTGCCTTTCCCAGTCATCAGTTATTTAAATAAAAATAAATGCATACATTTTTGCATATTCTAAAACCAAATTTTCAACATGGCCTTTTGGGGACCCCACCTCATGAATAATGGTAGTGAAATTCTGCAAATCCAGCCTGAAAGGCAGTTTTTTGGTTGCTTGGCAAAATTACTTTTGTGGCGGGATTTGAACATTTTCACCACCTTGTTCATGAAGTGGGGTCACAATAGGACTATGTTGAAAAGTTGGGGTCAAAATATGTAAAAATAGCACAGTTATGTGCATGCATTGAAATTTCACTACGCTTGTTTGTAACTTTGGAAATGTTAAATGTTTTGACCCCCAAATTTTCAACATGGCCATTTTTTCACACCACCTTATGAAAGTGACAGCTGTCATATTTCAAATCCTAGTAAAAATGTGCTTTCATACCTGTGGCAGGAATGAGGTTGCTATGCAGCAGAATGGCGTTTCAGCAGGGATTTTAAAATTCTCAGCACAGCATTCATGAAGTGGGATAATAACAAGGCTACCAGCTCCAACAGAACATTGTGGCACTTTGATTTCAAATAGAATTTATTTTACAAAATAAAATAAGTACAGACATATGTAGTCCACAGCTAGTACTGCTACTCTGAACCACTCTGCACTTTGACTCTGGGCTCATTCATCAACAGCTCAGTGGGAGGTCAGCAACGGTGTTGAGAGAAGGGCTGTGCCAGTCATCTGCTCAGAGTCGGGTTTGTGGGAGGAGCAAAGTGGTACAGGACTACCTGCCAGGTTGGGAGGTGGGGGTTGCTAGACACCAGAGAATGAGGGACAACTGACTTTTTTTTTTTTTGATGCTCAAGCCCCCTTATCTCCACTCCCCCACCTGTGCCTCCAGTGCCCGGATGGAGCTACCCCCATCCTGACACAGACAGCATCCCTAGGCAGGGAAGGGGGAGGCTTTTTTTCCTCCCCACTAATCAGCCCTGGTGTCAGGCCGCTC
Organism: Neoceratodus forsteri; assembly: GCA_016271365.2. Lineage (NCBI taxonomy): Eukaryota > Metazoa > Chordata > Ceratodontiformes > Ceratodontidae > Neoceratodus > Neoceratodus forsteri. The sequence goes on along the minus strand of CM057459.1, from coordinate 800,972,243 downwards.
CAATTCCCAGGCACTGGTGCCAGGGGAGAGAACAGGGCTATGTTGCTTTTTCTGTCTATTTTCAGCCCATTCCTGAGAATGGCAGCATGCAGTGGGGTCCAAGGAGATGGCTCACGCTAAGATATAATGTTGCTCCGGATTCCTGCCAACATCATGCCGTCCCACATGGTGCTCCCAGCTGCACTGTAACCCGTGTGCACTCAGGTGGCAGTATTGCAGTGGGAGAGGCAACCCTCCCTCCCTGGAGGAGCGTCCCAAAGATTCTCAATCCTCCTCCCACCGGCCGGCCTTCCAGCGATCCAGGTTCGTTCCTGAGCCCAGATCACTGGCATCACAAGTGGTAGTGCTACCATTGTGCCAGCAGGCCAGCTTCTACTGACTTTTTTTTTTTAAAATAAGGGTATCAGGGATAGGGAGGGTGTACCACTAGATACCAGGGAGGGAAAATTATTCAAATGTATTTTTACATTGGGCCCACAACTGATGGGTGGGAGAGGGGCCACTGGACACCATGTATTTTTTACTTGGGGCTAGCGATCGGCAGGTGTTAGGGAACCACTAGACACCAGGGATTTTCTTTTATGGGGCCAGTGATCAGCAGGAGGGAGGGTACCACTAGACACCAGGTATTTTTTTTACATGGGGCCTGAGATCAACGGGGTGGGGGGCAGCCGGTGGCAATTGGCAAGGGGGGAATTAATGCATTAAACTGTGGGAAAAAAGCTGCAGAGCTGACCATTGACAGTGATCAATTCTGCTGAATGTTTTTCCTGCAGTTTAATACAGTAAGCCACTGTCTGTAGATTTATTCCACTGTTTTAGGGTGAAATTTCCACAAAAGTTGCCAAATGATTACCAAACTTTTGCAGAAGCAAAAGTCTTACTTTCTTGGAAATTCTGCAGGTGGAATTTACTTTTGTGAACACCTCTAATCTAGATATTTTCCATGGAAATGGTTGCAGAATGTTTTCTGTGACAACAAATGTTTATTCCACAGCTTGAGCAGGTGGAATTCCGCAGAAGAACCAGAAAAATTTAGGCAAAAATTCTGCCAGTGGAATGGTCCTTCTGCATTAATTTCACCAGCAGAATTCCACATTCCACACAGCACTTGCTGATACCCTGTAAGCCACAAAGGGAGCGATTAGTAACTAACCCTGTTTACTGCATATGCTGCATTCCAGGAGTGATAAAAGCAGTGCACCCAATACATGAAAAATTTCAGTGCTGCAGAATTATCATATCTCTGGAGGCTTGCAGCATTGCAACATAGTATGCAAGGCACCCTGATCGGTACAGCATTTGCAGCAAGTTGCAAAAAAAGAAAACAATTCCTTCTTTATGTGTTCTGAAATATGAAAATTCATCCTTACTAAATAAACATTATGAAGTACAGATACTGAACCAATAACATAAAAAACAAGGATTTGTCAATGCCGAATGTTGTCACGCTGGCATTGGCTTTGGTAGTGCAGTGCAGAAACACATTTTGGGTAGAATGCGAAAAATGACAGCTGTTCTGTTCATAAGGAGGTGTAAAAAAATAGCAGTGCTAAAAACCTGGCACGTAAACATTGCAAATTTGTGAAGTTACAAGAGTGCATGAGAAATGCGCAATGCACGCTTGTAACACAGTCATTTTATGGACTTTCCGCACCAAATTTTCAATATAGGCATTTTAGCACCTCTGCTCATGTACAGTGTCACTGTCATTTCCTCAAACTGTCCCAAAAAGTGATTTTGCACAGTGACCGTGCTATTCCGTGCCGGACATGCAAAAACACATTTCAGGCAGGATATATAAAATTACAGCTGTACTGTTCATCAGGAGGTGTGGAAAAATGCCAATGGTGAAAATCCAGAGTGAAAATGTTACAAATGCACAATATTATGAGAGTGTGTACAAACTGCACAACGCACACTGGCAACACAGTCATTTTATGGAGTACCATCACCAAATTTTCAACATAAGCATTTTAGGACCTCTGCTCATGGACAGTGTTACTGTCATTTTCGTAATCTGTCCCGAACACTGATTTCCAACAGTGACTGCGCTGTTGTGCGTGGGAAGTGCAGAAACACATTTTTGCCAGGATCTGAAAAATGACAGCAGTACTGTTCACAAGGAGGTGTAGCAAAATGACAATGTTGAAAATCTGGAGTGAAAATATTGCGAATTCGCGAAGTTACGAGCGTCCGTAGCAACTGCACAATTCACACTTGTAACACAGTCATTTTATGGAGTATTGTCACCAAATTTTTAACATAGACATTTTGGGACCCCTGCTCATGAACAGTGTCACTGTCATTTTTGTAATCTGCTCTGAACACTGATTTCCCACAGCAACCACGCTATTGTGTGTGGGAAGTGTGGAAACACATTTCGGCAAGGATGTGAAAAATGGCAGCTGTACTGTTCACAAGGAGGTGTAGAAAAGTGACAATGTTGAAAATCTGGCATAAAAATATTGCAAATTTGTGAAGTTACGAGTGTGCATAGCAACTGTGCAATGCACGCTCATAAAACAGCCATTTTTTGGATTTTTTTCCACCAAATTTGCAACATAGGTTTTTTGAGAGCCCACCTAATGAACACTGCCACTGGCTTTGCATTAATCAGTCCTGAAAGGTGATTCCGTGCAGTGACTGCGTAATCATCTTTCAGGACCAATTAACGTAATAACATTGCCAGAATTCGTGAGGAGGGGTCCCAAATACCCCATGTTGAAAATTTCGTGCAAAAATTAAAAAAAATGCCCCAGATATCCATCAAAGTTGAAAAAACCCTATTCATTCCATTATACAGCATACCGGCATTTCCTCACTTTGTGGTCAGTTTTGAAGAGTGCAGACGTGTTCCTGGTCCGAAGATTGTTGTGCCAAGCTCTGGAAGTAAGTATGGGGTGAGGGGTAGGTGTGGGGAGGCAGGGTGCATAGTGGGTGGTGTGGGTGGTGGGGGTAGGGAGACTACGAGGGACCATTTTCTGTTTACAGATGTTAAAAAAAACATTGCGGACAGTTTCCTTTTATTACAGTTTTTTTGGGAGGGATACAGTAGCCAACGGGGGATTGGGCACCCCCATCGGCACATAGGGAGTGGGGAGCACTAGCTGAGGGGATTGAGCACCCCTCAGCACAGATGAAGGGGAAATCATGCCAACGGGACTGGGCTCCCCATCGACACATTAAAGTGGGAAGGGATGGATGCCAACAGGGATTGGGCACCCCATCAGCAAACAACAAAAACAGGGGGGGCACATGAGGCTGAGAAGTTAGGCACCCCCTCAGCAAAGCAAAAGGAGGGAGTAGGACACATTATGCTGACGGGGTGGCTCCCATTGGCACACATACATGAGGGGCAGGGTAAGCCGACTGGGATTGGGCACCTCCAAGTCGGCAGTTTGTTGGCCACTGTGCTGCCATGTTTGTAACTGGTGAAGCACGTAGGAAGGTCCACTACAGGTGACGAGCTTTGCTCGCATTGCAGCGGACCTTTCCTTTGATGTGATCACCACATTAGTATGCATGGTGTGGCGCCGGCATGCGGGCTGATTGGGGAATGAGGGGTGCATCTACTGGTGCCTGCCCTGCATTCACCCAACAGCGACCACGCCTCCAAATCTCCACTACTGCAAGATGTTGGCTGTGCAAGCACGCCAACATAAAAATGATTGCCAATCTTTCCTTGTAGATTTAAGATGCACATTTTTTTTTCATTGTTTTGGTAACTGGGTAAGGCCCACTAGGCACAAGTGCCTGTTTTCAGGGGTGACCTGGGAGCACTGGTGTGGTTAAGTGACTTGCTCAGAGTCACACAGTATGCAAGTGGAAGTTGTGGAAATCCCATCCAGGTCTGCTGGATGTATCAAGCTTATTCACAGCTTGATATTCTAACCTCTAGGCTATACTGAGTTGTCAATAAAGGAGCGCGTGCTTGTACGAGCACGTGCTCATTCATTAACATTTCAGATTCCACTCACTGAGTAGGTGATTTGATACCTTTGATTGGACCAACAGAGTTTTTCAGAAAAAAAAACTTTAGCTTTCAGATTACACAAATGAGTCCTTCATCAGGAAATGGCATTTATTTGTTGCAGTTTTAAAAAGATTAAAATACATATTTTAGGCTTTCTCTGGTAGAGAATTGAAAAAGATTGCAGCTGTATAGGTCTGACTGCTCTGACAGCTCTCTCAAATGCATAGAGATGGCTGTCCACCACTGGAGCATGTTCAGTGGATATACAAAGGATTCATGGTAAACCCCTTCCCTCCCCTCCCCCCAAAAAAGACACTTTTCATTGAAATTGCTCATTTCTTTTTTTACATAGGAATATTGAGCATTTTGAAAGTGCTCATTTTATTGCAAAAGTTACTATGAAAATTGCACAGTTTCATTCAAATTGCACCAAAACTCACATAGTTTGAGTCATGTGACCAGTAACAGAATTTAGTTTGCACAAATTGAACAAGAATGTGCATTATTTGATAAAAAAAAATACATTACTACAGTATTTAGAGAAGGGACTTTTAAATGTAATACAGTCATTTTGTGAAATGATGCCACAGTTCAAGAAAATAACACATTTTCTCAAAAAGTACATGAAGCAGATTTGTACAATATCACTTATCGCTAAAAAGGACGCAGGGCTGATCCCTTTGGTACCCACTAATGAGCTCCCTCTCTTTTGATTTGATTCAATTAACCACAAAACCCTTTCCATTTAACTTCCCACCAGTTTAACTGTGTACTTTGCTGCACCCAATTGTCTGGCTTCTTCAGCAACCTTCTGTGAGGCACCAAGACAAAAGCCTTGCCAAAATCAAAGTAGAGTAGACTCACAGTGTGGCCCTCATCCACTACCCTTATCACCCAGTCAAAGAATACTGTCAGCTTGGTCTGACAAGACCACCCTGCCACAAACACATGCTGTTTACCATCCTGGAGTTCATTCCACTCCAGGTAATCCACAATGTCTCCATGAGTGCACCCACAACAGAGCTAAGACTGACAAGCCTGTAGTCATCCAGTTGTTCCGTGACCCAACTCCTTACAGAATAGGACTACGTATACTATCCCCCAGCCTTTTTGGAACTTCCCCCTTTCTGAATTGAGGAATTGAGCCATTGAATAGCCCTACCAGGGTTCCAGCTAGTCCCAATGTCAATTATTGAGCACCTTGGGAGGTAATCAGGTTAGTGGAAGCATGACTTCAGTAAGTGAACCAACCCAGATCACACCACTCATGGTGTCTTGGGTGAGTTGTGATAGAGGCTAATGACAGAAAAACACACATAAAGTATTTAGAGCAATAGGGCAGCATGTAGGAATATTCATTTTACAGTTCTCTTGCATGCAAACAATCATGCACAAATATGATATTCCTTCACATAGTATGGCATTTTCTTTATATCTAACCATGGTAGAAAAGGAAATAAATTTGATGTTATGTAGTGCTTTTAATACAGCCTTTATATCAAAGATCTTTACAATCCAGGAAAGGAAGATGGGAGATTTCTTCACAGCCATTTTCAATGCACAGGGAAAGCCATGGATTATTAAAAGAAATTAAAGAGAAGTTAAGCACAGGCAGGTGAAGTGACATGTTCAGGGCCTGCCACCACCACCCAAACCCTTGTCCTATCCCCCCATATCTGGATTGTGCTTGGTGTATATCATGATATCTAAAGTGTTTTTTCTCTCCTTTGCAGATGTAGTGGCTGGACAGATCCAGGTGCTGGCAGATCTCCAGTAATAATCAACTTTGCAGAAGGGATGGGGCGATCGAATCACCTGGAAGCACCACTGCATGATGCTGTTTTTCAATTTTTCTCTCTGTGCCACAAATTAGTTTAAATTGCAAACTATAATGATTCAGTGCTGAAATAAAAATAAGCTGAATTTATTCTTGAAATCAAGAAATTTAATCTGTATTTGGAGGTTGAAATGCCCATTCCTGCTGCCAGTGGTGCCCTCTACAAGGGACATAAGTAGTCCCATTTGATATAAATCAAATTCAGAAGAAAACACCTGCTGAGTTTGTATTTCAGGGATGTGAAGAGTGGATGCTCTCCTGAAAGATTAAGAATGGTATCAGATAGGTACTGTACATAATGTGCCCTTTCCATTTTCTATTTGCATAGAGTTTTTGCTGGGAACTAGCAGTTTATTACTTCTTGTGAACAATCCACTCATCAGAATTCCTGAGTGGGTTCAGTTTGGTGTGTTTTACCACAAAAAGGATTGGGTTGGATGCGGTAGGCATCAAGGATAAAGACAAAAATCACTAAATTAAGTGCTGTGTGCTATAAAATACCTCCAGTGTACTATGATAATGCCATTTTGGAATCTGGTCTCATTAGATCTCAGAAGCAAGTAAACTTGAGCTTTCCAATAATGAGAAAGAAGTGATGTGAAAAAGTTGGTCAGTTGAGACTGATGCCACTCACCATTATTTGTTGTTTGCACACTCAGTATGATTTTGCACTATAGTAAAGAAGTCATTTTTACCTACAAACTGCTTCTATAATGTTTTATAGTATATGGTTAGGGTTGACTGTGTATGGAAAACAAATCTTTTCCAAATCTTGTTGTAGGACAGTTCAAAGGTCAAAAAAGTTGTTGTACTATCGCTCTGATGTCACATCAGTAGTACAACAACTTTTCCCCCTTGAGCTCCTACCTGACTGGTGGAAACAGGCAGAGATTCAAAAAATACATATAAAAATGGTGGACTTATTTAGCGAGCGGCCTGGGGAGCAGACAGTGTGGACATAGACTACCATAATCGGGTCGGTCTGTCAAAAATATCAATTTTCTGTTTGTTTTTGTTTTTCTTTTATAACAAAATGGCACAGTTTTGGTAAAAGCAGAGTGGGACTATGTCGACAAGTATGGACATGACCAGAACATGAGCGCGTAACTGCAGTGAGGAGGAGGACCGTTATCTTAAGGAAAGGGACTCGAGCGAGGAGGAGTGCAGAAGCGTGAACAAGGTAAGAACCTCGTATCTATTTTGGGGAACCATATACCATAAAAAACAGTGGATAGTCGCCCATCGACAACGAAGTCTGTGTTTCCATCTCGGGAGATGATGGTTCCAGAGACCTCTCCAGCTTCACTCTCGAGGTCTCTATGACATCATCAACTCCCTCAATGGAAACGCAGCCTTGTTGTGGATGGTTGCCCATCCACTATTCTATATATTTTGCATTGTTGCAAAGACTGTGAAGTCAGGCATTCTGATATCCTCAAGAGTGGCAAATGCAGTATATGCCCATTCCAGAGCAAAGGGATAAGTGCTAGAATTTCTTTCTTCTAACCTTGGACCTTGTCTGCACTAAGCGGATGACCTCCAGTGTAAACCAGGTGATGAATGAAGTGGTATCAGTAGCTTTTGGGGGTGCAGTCTCCCTTTGATTATTAGAAACCATATCAATATCTTAGCAAGGTGTTAGGGGAAACATCCAACCACTGCTCTTCAATGCCTTGGAATATGAAGTCTCTAGCATCTGTCTATCCACACATTCAAAAGGTGGAATGTTTGTTTATCATGGAATACTGAAGTTCATACTTCTGTAGAATTATACTGGCTGAATGTTCACCACTCCCCACATAAGCACATACAACAAAAGGCTTCGGTAATGCTAGGGATTCATTTTTATCTGTGGCAGGGTAAGCAGCAAATATTTCCCTGGTTGGGAGGTAAGGATTGTGGCTCAACTGTCAGAAATGAACCTCCAACAAATAAAACTGTGCAGTACTTGGAAAGAACAGTTTTATTTATTTAGTTATTTATTTATTTTGAGGAAGTTTCTTTTTCAGGCCTATATTTTTTTTGTTAGTGAGTAAAGGTGACAGCCATGTTTGTAATGGCAATCAGGATTTTTTTTTTTAAAAAGGCACTGATATGTTATTACTCTGCTATGATTGCTAGCACTTTTTTACCTGTGTACTAAATAAATCTAAGACATTGGTGCCAACCAAACAAGACACAGGATTTTCGCTATTGAACTTATGAAGTGCTATATACAGTAAACACAAGTCATGTAGTATGATGGTATGGTATTGGGAAGAATATATAAACTAACATTATAAACAATGTTTGATATAGAATATTGTAGAGTAATATGTTATATAAAGCCTAAAAACGTAATTCCAGTAGACATGCAATACCCACCTGTAACTGCCTCCCAATGACATTTCTCACTAAACAATCTGTATAGCAGTTATATACTTAGATATATATTATCTCATCCACTGAGGATATTACCTGGTTTTATCCATTTACAGTATCACCACCTGTAAATTCCAGAAATCATCACATGCAATCACATAAAGTAAGGCACAACACATACTTACCTCATCTATGCACCTGGTTACTTGCAATTTATTGGTGGGATTACTGCTGAATCTGCAAGTGCCAGTGTGTATTACATTACTACATTATTGAGGTCTTAGTCAATTTCTGAGGTGAGGCTACACTTGCAGCTCATTCTGAAAAAAAATACATTACTCTTTTACGACAAAACTGCATGCAGAATTTATAATAAGAAATACTCAGTCTTAGGAAATCAAACAGGAATTCCACTTGACAGTGTTTTGGTTTATAGGGCTAAACTGTTATCGACTATATCCACCGTTGTACAGAAGGTGCAGTTTCTGCTCAAGCAAAGTATAAGCATTTATGTTTTGGTGAGTAAGTGGCCACTGCATAAATTTTTTTTGTAGCCAAATCTCCTATGACAGCAACCATTTCATGTACAGAATAGCTGCCGCATGGTCACTTTAATATAGTACATTGTGACTACATTCAACAATCATCTACCTGCTGGTTACGTAGTCAATTGTCTTCATCCTACAAACATGCCTAGCTGTTTCTTGGCTGTGTATTAAGATAACTTCAGTTTAAAAGGGACCACAGATCACTATGGTTCTCAAAAGAGGTGGCAGAAAGGGCAAGGGCTAAAACAGTAGCATTCAGAAGATATAAGGAGATTGAGAGAGAGAGAGAGAGATGGATAGGGAAGTGTAATGGAAAATGGAGGTTGGGAAGCAGTAAGAAACACAAAGACACAATCTGAAGAAAGAATAGCAGAAGCAATAGTGACAAGCATTGGGATGTTGGTGCCTTTCAAAAACTCGGTATGTAGATTCTTGTAGTAGATAATACTCTCCCCTCTTAAAGAAACTGCAGACAACAGCTTCTTGAAGGAAAGCCCATTTATTGAACTACATTCACCACAAAAAAACAAACAGCTTACGGAAGCATGGCAGTGGTACACCACCCCATGCTTTTGTAACATGTTTTGATTTTTGTGTGAATTGAATAACAATAAATGGTCTTTCCTCGAATGCTGTCTGTGGTTCCTTTAAGAGGGGGTGATTGCTATCTACTACAAGAATCTATGAAGAAAGAATAGCTCAGGCAGTATCAAAAAGGGCCAAGACATTTTTAGGCATGTTAGCGAAAAAAGGAAAACAAAGGGAGGGATTGTAAGGTTAAATGGGGAAGGCTGTATGGAGACAGACCATGAAAAGGCAGACATCTTGAACAAATGCTTCTACTTAATATTCACAGTGGAAGAAAAAAAGGAGGGACCATGAAGAAGCATCAGGGGCTTTGATTGGAGGGATGTGAACACTAGTCCTTTTTCTGAGGAGAGAGTCCAGAAAGCACTAGCTAACCTGAAGTTGGATAAAGTTATGGGGCCAGATGGAGTGCATTCAAGGGTACTGAGGGAGCTCAGGGAGGTACTAGCTGTACCTCGAACAGACCAGTTTAAAAGATCACTGGAGACCAGAGTGGTCCTGGAGGACTGGAGAAGGGCACATTTAGTCCCACTTTACAAAAGTGGTAACAGGGAAGAAGCAGGCAATTATAGGACTGCCAGTCAAACACTGGTGGTGGGTAAGTAAATGGTAACCATATTAAAGGAAAGGATTGTGGAATATCTTGAATCCAGCAGGTTACTGGATCTGAGGAAACAGGGATTCATGGGGGGGAGGTCATGCTAAACAAACCTGATAGATGTCTTTGACTGGGTGACCAAGGAGTTAGATCAGGGTGGAGCAGTGGATGTGATCTACCTGGATTTCAGCAAGGCTTTAAACAACGTTCCACATAGAAAACTTCTAAACAAGCTGGGTACAGTAGCTTGGGGGGTGGGCAGCATGGCAGTAACCTGGTAAGAAACTGGTAAGGGGATAGAAAATAGAGGGTAGTGGTTAATAGAGTTTGCTCTGAGAAAGGGAGAGTGACCAGCATGGTGCCTCAGGGTTCAGTGCTGGGACCGGTCCTCTTTATTGTCTTTATTAATGACACACCAGAGAAGCTGGAAGGGAAGGTCTGCCTCTTTGCAGACTACACCCAGGTCTGCAAGGATCTACACTCCAAGGGGTGGAAATGATGGGCAGAGATCCAAAACAAAATGAGTGGTCAAGCATATAGCAGCCTTGTTTTAAGACAAAAAAAGTGTAAAATAATGCACTTAGGCAATAAAAGTGGAGTGATACTCATAATGACCAAGTGAGAAAGAGACCTGGGGTAATCACATTGGATGACTTAAAGGTGGCCAGGTAGTGTGACAAGGCAATCAGGGAGGCTGGAGGGATGCTGGAATGCATAGAATGGGATATTACCAGCAGAAAGAGGGAGGTGGTGTTGCTCCTATTTAGATCTTGGCAAGACCCCACCTTGAGTACTGTGTCCAGTTCTGGAGACCACATCTCAGGAAGGACATACACAGAGTGGAGGTGGTCCAAAAAGAGGTCTACCAAAATGGAACAGGGTCTGCATCAAAAGCCCTATGAGAAGAGGCTAAAGGATCTCGATATGTACACCCTGGAGGAGAGGGGGGAGATAGGGGGATATGATAGTGCTCTTTAAATACCTCATGGGGTTAATAAGGTACAGGAGGGGATACTTTTTCAGAAAAAAGGTGCTCTAGAACAAGGGGACATATGAAGCTGGAAGGGGGTAGATTCAAGAGAGATGTGAGGAGAAGTACTTCTTCAATGAAAGAGTGGTAGAGTCCTGGAACAGCCTTGATACTGGGGTAAAAACAGTGGTGGGGTTCAAAAATGCCTGGGATAGGCACAAGTGAACAGCAGGGATAAGGAAGGGGTGGGGAAGAGACAACACCATAGGTCAAGTGGGTGTGCAGAAAAAATTAAGGTTTGAAAAATATTGAGCAGACTGTGTGGGCCTAACAGCCCTGCCCTACCTTAAGATTCTATATTTCTGTGTTTCTAAATCATCATCATCATGATAATAAGTCATGCAATGTTTTAACCTCTCTAACAACTATGAGCCAATTAATACCTATATTCTTTCCCCTAATGCAAAACCTGCTATCACCAGCATTCAAAGTGGCAGCAGTTCTTGAGAGGTAACATAGCTTCTGGTTGAGTGAAGAACCTAGAATGTCATCATGTTTATAGTTTTTGTTTGATTAAGCCTGGATTTCAAGAGGGTAGCAATCTAAAACAGTCAATGCAATCCAAATATAATGGTTCTTTTATACTTACTATTGAAGTCAACTCACTGAACTTGTATTAACAACACTTGTGCAAATGAAAACAAACATTCATCAGCCAATGCACAGCAGATAATTAACAATTCTATCAGTCTCCTCCAAATGAAATATCAATGCAGTTTAAACAACAGAGACTTGAATTATACACTGAGGTATCCTTACAAACCAAGGGAAGTGCACTTGCCTTATAAAGGTTTTTCATAGTCATCAAGGATATATGCTACTCTATAAGTATACCATGCACACAATATAAAGTCACTGATGGAGGTTTTTCAAACTTTGGTTTTAAGTCATGTGACTAATGTGGATAAAATTCCAGTCACAGTATCCTATTGGCTTCAATGTATGTTATTGTTATGGTAATCCTAAAGGGAAAAATTGCATCTGTATTTTCTGTGAAATTATTAGTTAAACTGATATAAGAACATGATTGTTTCTATAATGTAAATGTGAAACAGATAATTCTGTCTTTATTAATTAACTGAAAGTAATATCACAGGCAACTATCAATACAGATAAGTATACAGAGATAAATAACTGCTTTTCGCTTGAAAGCAGATTTTTGTAATAATCTACCACATGAACTGACACCATAATTTAGCTACAGTAATGTTCTAGCTAAAATTGCAAGTTGGCAATCTGGGGATTCAAGCATAATTCAGCTTTGCATACTGCAAGCAGTTTTATAGTTGTAAGCCATTTTTTATCACACAGTTATCTGACTTTAAAAAACATTCACCATAATGTATCTGAATCTTGTTGAAAGATATTTGCTGCAGGCTGTCAATGGTTTACCCTGAGAACCTGTGAGCTGTTTTAAAAGCTTTCATGGCTTTCTGATTGAAGTTCCAGCTATTGCACTGACACTCAAGCATTCCATTTAAAATTCCAGTTTGCCTTGGGAATAAGTGCCAGGAACCTACCATGTTAATATATGAACTGCTCACCCTAATCCTCAAGTGCTTTTTAAAGTTATTTAACATTCTTCCAGAATTTGGAGGATGTAGAAAGTTACATTTTTGTAGATAAAGAATGTTGTTATTTCCTTATCATATTTAAGTAACAGGATGGTTCTAAATGTTGCAGTTTCAGTAGGGAAAGTGTACTGCATGGGAAGACATTTGGTTTTATAAAGCACCTTTCATGCAGGTTGTGTCCCATCCCAAAATACTATACAGTCAAGGGGAGGGAAATGGGAGTACTGAATGTGAAACTTCAATTTTCAGAACACAGGAAGGCACATAGAAAGTTCCAAGAGAAATTATAGAGAGGTTAAGCACAAGAGGGATCAGTTACTTGTTAGGGTCGTAGAGTGAGTAAATGCCAGTTGTGGAATTTTAACCAGGATCTCCAGGTTAACAGCTCTGAATTCTAACCAGAAGGCCAAACTGCTTGCCTAGTTTCAACTATACCTTCTAACTCCTGGTGGCCATAAATATGGCCATGGAGGACCTCCATCTTACTTGCCAGTGGTTTTGGACTTTTGCCACCAACTGAAGCTGACTGGTGGGCCTAAGGGGGGCATAGGTAAGAACATTTCTCACTAGCCAAGGGTGGGTGTTTCCTGGCTGAAGGTAGTATGGTGCTGTTAAATTACTCTGACATCATTTTTTGTATTTTTAAATGAGTATTTTAAACCAATAGGGTTGTTTTTCTATTTTTTCTGCATGATCTAGCTGTTAAAAGTATTGTTTTTTCTAAACAACTGCCATTAGGCTTCTGACGAAGGACTGGTTGGTCTGAAAGCTAGAGCACTTTGTTCTTGTTGTTACATCCATGTTGGTCCATTTAAAGGAATCAAATCATTTGCTTCTGTGCCTGTTTCTATTATGGACATTGATTAATGTCTTGATACAGTTTTTACAGCACATTATGTTTCTGTTTTACACGATTTCCTTACCAGGCTAAGAAGAGAAAGTTTAGAAGAGATGTGCAGAAATACTTCTTCAAGGAAAGGGTGGTGAAGAACTGGAACAGCTAATCAGAGGATGCAGTTGGGCAAATACTCTGGGAAGTTTCATCCATGTGTGGGATATGCACAGGGGCATATTAGGTAGAGTAACAGGAGGAGGTGGTGGTGACACCTGTGACCAGCTAGGGTCATTTGTGATGGAATAGGCAAGGATAATGGGCAAAGTGAATGGGCCTAAAGGTCCTTTTCTGCCAACAAAATCTGTTTCTATGTTTCTATGTTATGATGTTTTCTTTTATTACAACTATATTTTGTATCATGCATTGTGATTTGAAAGGCAACTTTTTATGTAAAGTTTTCCTTTCCTCTACATTTTCACCTGTTGCTGTATTTAATGATTCATTTGTTTGGGAAAATTGACAACAGTATGTTGTTGTGTTTTTTTTTCACTTTTAATTATTATTTTATTTGCAATTTGAGCTTCAAGTCTTGATTTCTCACTGCTTTAAGAGCTCATTAAAAGGTCTTTGTCTATAGCCAGATGCAGCCTCCAGAACTGGAATATGGAGTCCAGTTCTGAATGCTGCATCTGGGTAAGGACAAAGACTGGTTGGAGGGGTTCAGAGGAGGGTGACTAAGATGGTGCAGAGTATGCAGGGTAAACCGTACAAGCAGAGATGCAGGGAACTGGGGCTGTACTCCTTGGAAACTAGAAGGGAAAGAGGAAACATGATTGAAATGTTCAAATATGTCAAGGGGATCAACAAGGTAAAGGCAGGGAATCTATTCCATAGGAAGGATAGTACAGTAATTAGGGCATAGTTTGGGACTACGGGGGGAGGGAGATTCAGGTGTGATGTGAGAGGACAGTTCTTCATGGAAAGGGTGGTGGAGGCATGGAACAGGCTTCAAGAGGCCATGGCAGGGGCTGGAACAGTGACAGAGTTAAGAAGGCTTGGGACAGACATAAGGGGCTATATGGGAATGTAAAGGGGCCGCAGAAAAGGGGGCAGAATAATTAAAGGGATGGGAAGGGCAGACTAGATGGGCCTGAGTGTCTTTTTCTGCAAACAAGATTCTATGATTTGCATTTTACCTGGCCAATTGCTTATTTGCTAACCAGGTTTATAGTGTAAGCTTAGAGGGTGAAGTGGAGCAAACTGTAGTGCCATTGCAGCTTAAGGCAATATCATACTTAAGTGAATTTGATAATAGTAAAACAGCAGAAAATGAGTAGATTTATTTGTTGGCATGCTGCTGACCTTTGACATACAGATACCTCCATTTAATAGAATGTTTTTTCTAGTGGTGTGGCTATCCTACCAGGGGTGGATGTACTGTGTCAATGTAGAGTACCAATTATTTAACTTTTGCATGTCTGATGTTTTCCGTAAAGAGGAGGGGGAAAAATTAAAGTACAATACTGCCAGGTGAACACACTCAGTACTGTAATTTATTAAAATACCTTCAATTTATGTCTGGTGTGCTGTGCAAATATTATATGCTTTATCTATGGAGAGTCACAAAATTATTTACATGCCTTAGAGAAGGCCCAATATTTTTTTTTAAATGCAACAGCTAAGAAACATAAATAAATAAACAGATCTGGGGCAGTAGAAGGTCTGGCAGAGGTCTATTTATTTAACCATTTCTTAGCTAAAGCATGCCCCTGTTTTTGATACATATCAAAAGTTAATTGCTATATGCAGTTGTACTACAAACATGATTAAAATGCCTCAATGGGATTACAATAATGATATGTTGTTGGCATTTCAGCCCTGCAATATAGAGTATGCACATTTATTTTCATGCAGAGCTAACTCATTTTGTGTGCACCCTTTTGTGTTCTTTATGGTTAGGGATGGCCACCTCAGGATTGCACCAAACCTCGGCATCTTGAAAATGGTTTTAATACTGTGTTTTAGCAGAAATTTTTTTCCATAGATTAGGGGAGGCTTATTATGATAAAGTGAGTGGTGGTGGGTGGGTCCTACTCCAGGTGCAGAAGTGCATTCAGTTGAATCCCTCAGGCATTGGTGCTGTGGCCACTGCTGTTCAACATTTTCAGCAACAATCTGGAAGTTGGAATCCACAGCAGGATTCTTAAGTTTGCTGATGACACTAAGCGAGCCAGGGTGGCGGACACCCTCAAGGAGGAGGCACACTTCAGGAGAATCTAAACAATCTGGATAATTGGTCAGAATCCTAGGGTCTCATATTCAGTGCCAAGTGAAAATTGCTCCACTTGGGAAGGAAAAAACATAGATGTGACCTACACACTGTGTGGGGATCCTTTTACTGCTGTGTTGAAGGAACAGGACATGTAGGTAATAACAGACAAGGGGCTGGAAGCAAGACTTGCCACATGCAGCTGTTTTCTAGAAATCCTGCGACATGTTACAATGTACCAACACATGGTGAGCATCAGGGCAGGGGTAGTAATGATACCTTTTTACAAGACCGTGATAAGGCTCCGCCTGGAGAACTGCATGCAGTTCTGAGCTCCTCAACACAATAAAAAGAACACCGAAGCAGTTTTGGGGATGAAATGCAGTGCATCAAAACTGATCAGGGTCATGGAAGATGAAAACTATGAGGATAGGCTGGTGGAATATGTTCATATTGGAAAAAAAGAGACTGGAAGTGGACATGATATCACTTTTCCAAATACTTAAGGGTACTGACAAGATTGAACAGACAGAGGTATGTGATCTGGTGTCTTCCAATAGGACATAGACATGCCCTGAAGCTCAGGGGTAGTAAATTCAGGGGTAATGTTAGAAAGCATGTCTTCTTCTAGAGGGTGTGGTGGAGCACATGACAACACTTAATGACAATTGACAGTTAATTCTATATAAAAAGTTTATTGTTTTTCACTCACTAAGGGCTGCTAGCAAAATGTTGCAAGTAAACAACACAGGCTCTGGCATTCTTGCGGGTTGCTTCAGTCTGTTGCCAAAGCCTACCATGGAGACCAAGTCGCAATGAATGCCAACACAGATTTGGTGGTGCAAAGACAGGATCAAAACTTAGGCTCAGTTGGCTGATACGACTGCAAAAATATGTAGATTTTTATTTGGGCATAGATAATATTACTTCTGTGCTTGGCCTCATGCTGAGGCTGTGTCAGGAGGTTATTGCTATTATAGTGGCTTCAAAGAAAACCTGTTAAGTGAGATTTCAAAATGATTGATTCTAAGCACTTTAGTAGAACTGTATCTGTGCCCCTTCACGTAGCAGAGTCTGTAGTTAGGGGACTGAAATGTTGATGTCTGCAAGCAAAAAATGCAAGTCTGATTAAACTATAATATATTCATCTGCAATCAGGTTAGAAGTTGACAAATATGTTGTGTTGTTTGGTGTAATAAAAGTCCCACAATTTTATTAGTCAACGTACTTCCAATAAATGAGAATAGTGTAAGAAAATTTAAAAGTGATTACCTTGAAAAGATGCTAAATGCCCAAGCCCCACAAAGCTTTTACCTGAGCTGCCAAAAAAGCCGTGAGGTTGCCCATCACTTCCAAAGAAGGAAGTTGATCTGAACTAAAAAAAAATTGTTATGTGTTAGAACTGAGGGGAAAGTTGTTAACTCTTAGCTCGTGGCTGCTATTGCAAATGGGTTTTATGGGTCACTTTCATTCACACTGCAGCAGGCAATGATTTTTGACCTTTATGGGTATTTCTAAGTGAAAGGGAACAAACACTGCAAGGAAAATACAGCTGACCTTTTCTCTGATGTTTGAGTGGGACTAGCAGTGAATTACTGCTGCCTGCTGTCAGGAGCTCATCCCACCTGAGTTTGTTTTTAATCTTAATTAAAGATGTGTTAATAATCTGCTCAGAATGGACAATGAAGGAAACAGTGTCCAGGAAGGTGGAGGTCACAGGGTTAGGATGCAAGTGTGATGTTACCATACCTATGGCATGTACTCTGGCAGGTGATATACCCCCCTTACTTGTCATCTATAAAGGCACCCCCAAGAACTGACATCCATTATTCTCCTTCCCAGCAGACTGGATAATCATCCATTCAACGAACCACTGGGTGACAGAAGAGACAATGCAGTAGTGTACTGGTGTTGTCATATGTGGGAGGCTGGATTCACCAACCAAAGGAAAAGGCAGGGCCCAGACACAGTAAGGTACTAGATGCAAGGTATGTATTAATTATAAGTTAACAGGACCTCTGAGGGAAGTTTCTTATGGTATAAGAGATTCTGAGTGTGAGGTTTGTACAAGAAGACTGCGAAGCATATCTGAGTGGCTCTGTCTGCACAGTCTTCAAGATGAGACTCTGTCATATCCTAAGAGACACCCCTCGAAGGCCCTATTATCTTATTATAAATCACTTGAGTTTACACTGTGTGATTTATAAAAAGTTTAGAGTCCTTTTCATTATTTCCTTGTGCTGTCCTACCCCCTGGTGCTGGAGTGGAGTGCTCCTTCTTAATGCCCCTGCACAAGAGCACACTGCACAGGATAAGAGGTGTGAAAATAAGGCCATCTCTTAGGTGTACAGCCAGATTAAGACAGGTAGATCACAAAGTCCACAGAAATTGTTAAAGTCCCAGACACAAAGAAAGAAATTCTGACCCTTCAACAGTGTCTCTGGTTCTCAGGTATAAACAGTTAAATTTTCTACTTATAATACTAACCACCAGGATATGTCCACACCAGCAGAAATGTATTCTCCTAGTCTAACTTCGAGGACATGTCTGTTTTCTACAAGAAACTAAAACTGGACATACCCACTTGATTCTCAAGGACCCCTGTTTAAAGATTTGTCTTGTTCATGTGATTTGCCCATTACCTCATTAAGCAGCATATCAAGCAGTATGTTTCTCTTATTAGCTAGTAACCATGGTTAGAATAAAGTGCCTTATAAAGCTGCAAATATGCAAGTCCTTTTATTTCTTTAAAGCAAAATCGAAGGAAAAGAGGGGCTTTATTATTGTTATTGAACATCATGGAAAATCATGAACTTATGGGTCTATGTGGTCTCCAATTTAACAATTGTTCAACTCAGTTAAGATCTCACAGTAACATAGAAACATAGAATTTGACGGCAGATAAGGACCGCTTGGCCCACCTAGTCTGCCCATTTTCCTACCTAACAGATAAGCTGCAGATCCTAGTTAACCAACAGCTTACTTCCTCTTACCCGCCCCTTGGACTGCCTTATGCCTGTCCCATGCATTCTTGAAGTCCACCACTGTTCTTGACTCCACGACCTCCTCAGGGAGGCTGTTCCATGCATCCACAACCCTCTCAGTGAAAAAATACTTCCTCACATTACCCCTGAGCCGTCCCCCCTCTATCTTCAAATTGTGCCCCCTTGTTCTTGCACATCTCTTTTTCTGGAAGATGCTACCCTCTTGGACTTTGTTAATTCCCTTGAGGTACTTGAAAGTTTCTATCATGTCCCCTCTCTCCCTTCTTTCCTCAAGAGTATACATATTAAGCTCCTTTAGTCTTTCTTCGTATGTCTTCTGGTGCAGACCCTGCACATTTGGTTGCCCTCCTCTGGACAGCCTCCACTCTGTCTATGTCTTTGCGGAGATGGGGTCTCCAGAACTGTACACAGTACTCAGATGGGGTCTCACCAACTGTCTGTACAGAGGGATAACAACTTCCTGTTTTCTACTATTGATGCCTCTTCCTATGCATCCCAGTATCCTCCAGCCTTCCTTACTGCCTTCTCACATTGCTTGCCCACCTTTAGGTCATCTGATATAATTACCCCAGGTCCCTTTCCATTTTACTGTTGTCAGTATCTCACCCCCATTGTGTCGCTTCCCTGGGTTTTGTTTCCCAGGTGCATTATCTTGCACTTCTTTGCATTGAATCTGAGCTGCCATACATTTGACCATTCCTCCAACCTTGCCAAGTCCTCTCATCCTTTCCACTCCATCCTGTGTATCAACCCTGTTGCAGATCTTTGTGTCATCTGCAAAGAGACATACTTTCCTTCCAGTTCCTCTGCAATGTCACTTATAAAGACATTAAAAAGGACTGGTCCCAGTACAGAACCCTGTGGTACCCCACTAGTAACCCTCCTTTCTTCACTGTGTACTCCATTTACTACTACCCTTTGCGTCCTGTTGTCTAGCCAATTTTTTATCCAGGCTACCACCTTGGGACCCATTCCAAGGCTGTCTATCTTGTGTATTAATCTTACTATTAATAGCCAACTATTCGTACCTAGAGTTAATACCATAAAGAGACAAAATTTCTTTACGCACAGATCCACAAGATTTTGGAAGTCACTGTCAAGTAAATTGATAAATTTAACATCTTTTGAGGCCATCAAAAATGGGCTAGATGAATATATCTTACTCAACGAACATTAAAATACCCCAACTAGGAGTGGGAGACAGTTAAATGGGTCTTTGGCCTACTTTGTCTAATTCTTCCAAATAATCGAAGTAATTAGGGGAGGACTCCTCCCGTATACTTTCCTGGCTCCTCCTTGATATCTACTTACTACTCTTTAAAATTATTATAATAAAATTATTATAATGCTACCCAAGAAACATGCATTTTAATTGTTATTATTGTAGCTCACTCATAAGAGATATGAGCTGACTTTTTAACATTATTGTTGCTCCGCATTAAAATTATGTGTGTCTTATTAGATTTCCTCCACAAAACATGTGCTGCTTAATTGTCAATATGATAGGTCCTCCTAAAAACATATGGGATCCAATTCCCAAAGCTCCCAGCATTGTGCAAGGGACTTGCATCACAAAGAATGACACAAAGTGCCTCTAGCGAATATCAAAATCAGCCTGCATCAACCACTGCTGCCTTCACCAAATCAAATCAAATCAGTTTTATTTATGAAAAAGGTGCATGTGTAATAAATACATAAAATAAAACAAATTATTACAAAAAACATATAATTCAACAGATGACAATATAATGGCAACATAACAAAGCAGAAACAGAACCTCAGTTAGCAAAAGCTGGGCTTGTGCCACCCCTCCACCACAAAATGGACTGTGGCATGGCACTAGGGGGCATGTGGCAGATGCAAGCTGCCACATCCCCTAAATTGGGATTCTCAAAACCCTCCCAGAGGGCAAAATTCTAAGTACCCTTAGACCAGCCAGGGTTGGTCTAAGGGTAATTAGAATATCACCCTCTGGGAGGGTTTCACTCCTTGCCCCACAGTTGGAGACCTCCCTTACATGTGCTGCATCCCCCCCCATACATGCCCAAATATGAAATCTGTTAAATAAATCATTTCCTGGTGCTTTAGTGGTCCCCCCAACATGCCTGTGTATGAAACAGTTTAAATAAATCTTTACCTGGTGGTCTGGCAGTCCCCCTTGACATGTCCATATATGAAAATGTTTAAATAAATCTTTATCTGGTGGTATAGTAGCCCCCCTCCAACACGCCTGTATATGAAAATGTTTAAATAAATCTTTACCTGGTGGTATAGTGGTTAACCCCTGACATCCCATATATGAAACAGTTTAAATAAATCTTTACCTGGTTTTCTAGTGCCCCCCCCAACATGCCCACATATGAAAATATGTAAAACAATCTATTCCTGGTGGTCTAGTGGACCCCCACCCTGGCAGGTGGTGCTCACCACCCCACTCCCCCTCAGGCATGGGACCATGATGTCATGGACAAAACCACGCATGTCACATCTGTGTATGGAAAACAGCATGCGGTAACACAGCAGTGGCACATAATGCCACACACCCTATCCAGCAGTTTATTTTTTGTGGGGGGCTCAGCCCCCCATGCCTCCCACACCCTTCAGAATAAATATAATCAACTCCATGGTGGTGTGGACAGTGGGGCAAGTTAAAAAGCCGACTGCAGCACTTAATCATGGCTGCACAGTTGGAGCATAAAAAAAAAAATTCCCAAGCAGGGTTTCAAGCCCTGTTCTTCCCCCTCATCTACTGCTGAGTCGGGAGCTCTAGCTGTTCCACCAGGGGGAGCAGCTCAACCAAGCACCTGACCAGTAGTGGTTACATCCATTTCCTCTTTGGTACAGAGTGACTGGGGTAGCGATATAGTCATATTGCTCATATATCCCTATCACTCTCATACCATATGTGCTATTGACCGCGTTGTTCTTCATGCACAGTTTAGTCCATGCTATACTCTCCCGGTACTCCCCCACCCCAAACCCCAAACTGGCAACCAGCACAGCTCTCCTTTTGCCACTGTGGCCAACCACCGATTGAGTTGCCACTAAGCTGTACTGTATACAGTACATGCTTAGTGACAGTTCAGTTGGTGGCCGGCCATGGTGGTGAGAGGGAGACTGTGCCACTCACTGGCTCAGGGTTTGGGCTGGGGGGATTGGGGTGGTGGGCACTACCTGCTAGAGTGAGGGGGTTGGGAGCCAATAGACCACAAGAAATGGACTATTTTACACATTTTCATATATGGCCACGTTGGGGGGGGGCTCCTAGACCACCAGGTATAGATTTATTTAAACATTTTCATATACTGGCATGTCCAGGGAGGTACCACTAGATCACTAGGTAATGATTTAATTAAACTTTCTCATATACGTGCATGTCAGAGGGGTCCACTAGACCACCAGGGATAAGAGTGTCACACAATCATCTCACAAATTGTAGCAATCCCTCCCGATGCGCCATCTGTTTTGCACACTGCTACGGTTGCCACAAGCCACAGGATTTTTGCTACCCGGACCCTGCCTGATAGAGAATTGGGTGCAGGGTTCCTGGCACACCAGGCTTTGATGCAAGCTGCATTTTGCTGCAGCTTGTGACAATCTAAGGGCCCTTTGAGAATCTAGCGCATGCACTTTAATTGTAGTCAACCCAAATTGTGTGCTGCCTAATTATCAGTATTATAGGTATTCCTAATAAATGTGCACTTAGACTGTAGTCTTCTTTTTATTCAAAATACAAGCCATCTTACTGGCAAGGGGTGGATTAATTAAATTATATAGGCCACCATAGTGACCACATTGCTGTAGGTCAGACCTGGGCTACTACCAGGGTTACTATCTCACACTAAAGCTCTGGGTTGCATAAAGAGGTTACCAGTAAACATCCTATGAGCACTATAGCAAGCAATTTTCTAACTCTGGGTTTGACTGCAAAACACAGATAAGGCCATGCATGCTAAACTTTCCTTCACACTAGGCATTGTACAGTAAAACACACCATCTTAAACCAGAGCACACTGAGCAGTGTGTGAGGCTCAAACCTTTTAGAAGTGAAGCACTAAAAATCAGTAATGGTGCATAAAATGTTAATGACCCTACTTAAAATGCTTGACCCCATCACCCCCTTACCGTATACTTATCAGGTTATACATGGTCATTAAAAAGCATATAGGTTTATGCAGTTGATGGAGGCTGTAAACTGTGGCATAAGTGCTTGTTCTGGCCATGTAGGGAATGATAACTAGTGAACCAAAACAAAAAGAAGAGAGAAAGAAATAAGGGTAACACTTTATTTTAAGTGTTCTTAACTACACTTGAAACTACTGTATAACTACAGTTCAACTACTATGTAACTTCTGTGTAGTTATATGTAACTACAATATAGTAGTGAACTAGTTTCACATTTGCAGTTTGGTGTAGTTACACAATCTGCATGAAGTGGTAGTTACTGCAATTACTGTTGCCTCCCTTCTGCCTCAAAGCAATTCTGTCTGGCAAATGTAACTGTAAGCCTCCCACCCCTGCCTTTTGCAAAATGACAGGAGGTATGCTGTTTGTATCTGACAGCATTACCAGGTGGGGACTGGGTTCGGGGAGGAATAGGTTACTCGGCACAAGGGCTAGGTTTGGCTGCTCTGCACAGGGGCACCCAAGTAACTCCGAACACAGGAAGCAATAACTGTGATTTTCAATACCAGAAATGGGATTCTAAAGTGTGGCTTTATTCGAATCCAAATAGAACAAACAAAGCATAGACGGACCCCCACGGGGCTACACTTCTGGTAATGCAGATTAAAAGAATCACGAACACTCCTTCAACACTTCAGCCCTCAGGCTCTGAACCCACTGGGTACACAGCCTGAACTTGTAGACTATTCTGGGTTTTCCCTGGCTCGGCTCCACTGCCGGCCACTTGGATACCTCCCATATGTCATGGAAATATTTTCTGGTGGCTCCCTAAACCATCTAAGAGCACCTCAGCTCTATCAGGGAATTCTCCTTTTAATCCCATGTTTGGGCACTTTCTTCAGGCACTGGCCAAGTACTCTAGAGAAAGTAAAGGTGCAATAGAGCAAATCCGTAGAGATGAATTTGGTTACTACTGATGGGGGGTCTCCCACCTCTCGCTTCCACAATTCATACCCAGCCATTTCTCTGGACAGTAAACATCTCATTCTGTAAAGCTTGGCAATGTAGATTAGGATAAATGTATGTCACATTTCCTCTACTTGTCTTGCTTTCCCATTGTGCTGGACTTGAACATACTTTTACTTGGCTTAGCCCATTGCTCTAGGCCCCCCACTGATTAAGCAGTCCAATCCCCACTTTACTTCAGTTTTTGTGCTGGACTTGAACCTACTTGAATTAACTGGCAATGTCTATTGCACTAGACCTCCTACAGATTAAGTAGTCCAATCCCCACGTTCCAACAGTTCAGCTGAAAAAACATTGGCCCTCTGTCACAGCGAACTCACCCTTTGGTTGCAGGTACCCCACAGGCGATTCCTCACAGGAATTTCTCTCCCACAGCTTCTGGTGCCGCAGCACAACTTGAAATAGGCAGCTTCTTCCTTAGCAGGACCAGGAGGTTGCCCTGGAAACAGACAAACCTTCCCCATCCCCTCAGGGATGGGGCACTTGGACCAGTAACAGCAGTCTCCACCACTTCAGCAATCAGCTACTGTATTCCTCTTATGGTGGAAACACACACCTCCCTTACAGTAGCTCTAAAACAGAGCTTAAGGCTCTGAGAGCCTGCACACAGACTGCTGTGCTACTTCCTCTCTCCAAGACTGCACACAGACTCTGTTCAAATTCCCCCAACACTCTATCCTAATTTCCAACTGCAGCATTCCAGTGTGGTTCATGCAGCTGCGAGAGTTCTATGGTGATGTCATCCCTCAGTCTCAGCTGAGACTGAGAACAGAGTGAGACAGTGTGAAATCCATTTAACTGGAGTTTCACAAGCTGCCTTCCCTGCCTACCACTAGGTCTTACTGGGATTCTAGTAACCCCGGGTAACGGGGGGGGGGGGTTACATAACTATGCATGTTGCACTTTGCATCAGCTGTTACATGTGTAGTTACACTTCCAGCATAAATCAAATTTTCTGTTGCACTTTGCAACAGCTGTTACATGTGTAGTTACACTTCCAATATAAATCAGTTTGTGCCAAAACAGAAATGGTTGTGGTTGCATGTATAACTATCACTTCATGCAAATTGTATAACTACACACCAGTCAAATATGAAAGTAATTAACAACTACATAGTATTTACAGTGCAGTAACAGTGTAGTTACTTCGGATCTTTGGCTTGATGGTGTCCAGCTCACCACCTCTGATCAGGTGCGTAACTTGGGCGTTGTTCTTGACGATGGCTTGACCTTGAAGTATCAGGTGTCAGCTGTCATCAAGTACTCATTTTGTCATCTGAGGAACATTGCCTGGGTGAAACACCTGATTCCCCTTGGCGAGCTTCCAACACTGGTCCACACCTTCATTACTACCCATCTTGACTACTGCAATGCCCTTTACCTGGGGCTATTTGGGGTTGATATCTGTCACTTGCAGCTAGTGCAGAATGCTGCAGCCAGTTTATTGACTGGTATTTCTAGGTCCAGTCATATTACGCCTGTTCTGCATGAACTGCACTGGCTGCCAGTACAGTGGCGGATCACCTATAAGGTAGGCTTGCTTACCTTTAAAGCCCTACATGAACAGGGACCTGACTACTTCAAAGATCTTCTGACTCCCCACTCCCCCATTCACCCTCTCTGATCCACCAACGAGAGATTACTGGAGATTTCCAGGATCCATCTAAGAACATCTGGAACCTGTGCTTTTTCTTTTGCAGCACCAACCCTGTGGAATTCTCTACCTTGTCAGTTAAGAGACTGCCTGACCATTAATACTTTTAAATCTATGTTGAAAACATATCTTTTCTCTTTGGCCTTCCTGGATTAACTGAATTACTTGAATTAGTTGATTTTAAATGTTTTTATTATTTGTTTTACTTTATGTATATTTTGTGCAGTGCCTTGGCTTTGAAAGGCGCTATAAAAATAAAGACTGATTGATTGATTGATGATTGAAATGTGTGTCTAACTACATAATATGCAAATGTGAAACTAATTACCAATTACATTGTAGTTACATGTAACTACACAGTTCTTACATAGCAGTTACATTGTAGTTATACAGTAATTACAATGTACTTAAGGACACTTAAAATAAAGTGTTACTGAAATAAGTGCCTTAGCTGGGATTTGAACCCATCTACCCTTAATTCTGTTCTGATTTCTCTACCAGCTGTGCCACCAAGGCAGCTGGAAAGCTGGGACTCCAAGAAGCACTTTATCTCTAATGCATAAGCTGGTGCTGCACAGGTAATTACATTTTCATATACAAGGATGTGGTGTACACATATATGGAACCCAAACAAACATAAGAGTGAAAGAAATAAGTTCCTTATCTGAGAGTTAACCAGCCACTTCCTATCCCCAGACATTGCATCCCTGATGTTTGATCACACCCTCTCACACTCCCATTAAATACCTTCCCAGTGTCCCAAGGCCCAACAGGGAGCTACTCTAGAGGCCAGCTTAACCTTTCATGTGTTCCCTGGTAACCTGCCTTGAACTTAGGAGATGAAAGATGCTGATTATACTTACAGTATATGTCATGAAGATTTTCTCCTACACCCCCATTTTGAAAGTGTAGTGGTGGTTTAAGTTATAACTATTCCAAAAAAAACCACCAGAAAAGATAAACTGACATCAAATATTGACTCCATCTGCTGAAACCTCATCACAAATCTTGTGTGCTATTTTTAGAGGCAGAACCAGCACTAAGCACAAATCAGAGTGCTGTGTGGATACACACCAATGTCAGGGGTCCATGATCATCAGGGAACCTTACTTAAAATGGCCACACACAAATAAATAAGCCTAGGTAGGGGTACACTGGACTACTTGGGATGATTCATGACTGGGTCTTGGCTGGGTGATCATTGGAATATTGGGGGGGTGGTGAGGAATAGTCAGAAGGACTGTCCACAACAGACCCACAGGTAGGCCCATAGCATGGCTCAGGGTGTAAGGGGGGAGATATGTAAAATAGTCAGACCTGCCAATTGTCCATGTCTGCACATTGCAGCATGCTGTTCATATAGTGTAAATGCATGGGTTTGGTACATTGCACCCTTACTGTGTGAAAACCATTCATACGTCAACTGCTGGACAGGTTGATTTACACAATATTAACAGTATCTGCCCCTTGGGTCCCCAGTTTCTAGTTCAGATAATAACTGGGCTGGATCAAATAGAAATAAAATTCCATAAGGCATTCTGAGATCATAGTTTCCCAATCTTAATAAAGCTATTCTAAGGGAGTCTGATTAAGCAAACATCCATGATTTCTGAAAGTGCACCAATATTGTCACTATCTTTAAGTAAGTGGAAGTAAACTACCCTATAAACTACTGAACAATAGCACTTTTGCCAGCGATTTCAAGAAATATTTAAAAGACCTGTGTGCTATCAGCTGCATGATGTCCTAGAAAAGTATGACCTGCTGACACCCTACTGTGGATCAGGGCCAGAGGTCCACAGACACTGTACTCACAGAATTCATAGATATGGCTGCAGGTGGTTTAGACAACAGTGACTTTTTGGGTGTATTGTTTGTCAACCTCCGGAAGGCATTTGATCTTGTCAATCACAAAGTTCTCATGGGGATAATAGCCCAGATAAGGATGTCAGGGGAAGCATTAATATGGTTCACTTAATATCTAGCTAGTTAATAGCAGGTCTCATCATTCAAGGCATGCCATCTGAGGTGGGGAACCTCTACAGACAGGTCCCACAAGGATACATCCTAGACCCCATGCTGTTTCTAAAATATGTAAACAACCTTCACAATCACATAATCTAGTAAGATATAAAACTCTACACAGACGACACTGTACACATCTGCAGTGGAAAAACCCAACTGCAAATAGAATCAGAATTTCTAAAGGACTTTGACTCACTACAGAGATAGTTCAAACAGTACAATATGGTGTTCAGCTCAAAACGACTCAAGCAATGTGTTCCAGGAATAACAATAAAAAAGAGGTGAAAATAACTTACTGAATACTAAATTTGCACAGTTCAGAATAGGTAAACGAAAATTAATCTAAATATCTAGGGGTGGTGTTTCACAATGATCTCCAGATTAACATTCACATAAACAACATGCTGTAGGTGAAAAAGTAAATTCAAGAATAGAAGCACTGAGATGCAAAGCCTTGTTTTTTTTATTTATTTATTTGTTTATTTATTTAGTTTTTTTTTTAAAGCTGGTAACTGGGAAAGGCACATTGAGCCAAAACTCATTTCCAGGTGTGATCTGGTAGAGGGGGGAAGGAAATATGAATACAAGCACATGCTGATTCATTGACAGGTCAGTGGGCCACTGGCCATGGAGGAGAGAGGAGGGCTATGCTGGTCGCCTGTGCAGGTTTGGGATGGGGAGAGCAGGGTAGTGAGACTCTGCCTGCCAGGGCAGGGGGGGTAGGGGTGCATTAGACCACCAGGGAATACAATTCTAATTCACTGACTGGAGATCGGGTATGGGAGGTCACTAGACCACCAAAGGGAAATGTTTGTTTTTTGTTTTACTATATGGGCCGGGGATCAGGATGGGGGGAGGTTACACTGGATACCAGGGCATGACGTCCGGGTTGGGCAGATGATCAGGTGGGGGGGGGGGAACTGCTAGCCACCAGGTTTTTTTTTAAATATGGAGGTGGGTGCTCAGGTGGGTTGAGGGACCAGTAGCTACCAGGTATTGTTTTTAGGTATGCGGTGGGTGAGTGGGTGCAGGGAGGACTACTAGCCACCAGGGAGGGAATTTTTATTTATCTTGCAATGCGCAGTGATTGGCACCCAGCAGAGGTGGGCTGCTAGCCACCAGGGAATATATTTCAGGCTTCCAGTGGGGAAGGTGGCACTGGACACTGGGGTAAGTGTCTTAAAAGTGGGCGATACTGAAAATTCGCCCAAACACAGTCAGAAGATTTCCGCTCTACCACTGGTGAAAGTTCAGAAACTTTGGGTGAAAGTTTTGATATTTTGTGGAAGTTCCACTAAGGTGGACATCACAATTTCACTTGTAATTAGGACCTAAAAATGATGACTCATAGACACAGTCTGAAAGAAATCAAAAACAGAGGACTTAATGTCTCAGAAATTCAGAACATCTATGGAAAGATTACCTAAAATTACTATCTTACTAAGATGTTGAACTCACTCCCCACAGATACTAGGAACATTTCCAAACTGGGTCCTTTTAAAAATGCCATAAATAAGAAACTTGCTGGAACATGTGATTGTTTTTCTATCAATGCATGATGTAGTAGTGGTAACATTTTGTTTTTCATCAGAATATAAACTTTAGATCTTAAGGGACCTATTTTACAAATTTGTACTGCATTGAACATAAAACTGACAGGTTTCAAAATTTCAACAAGAAAATTATATATAATCCAACAGTACAATACTGAGTTTATAATTGGACATTTCCTTACATTAAAAAGTAAAATACACTGAAACAAATTTTACTGTTGAGGACCCCTATGCACAAAAGTGCATAAGTCATGCGCAAATGCATCATATCCATGGCACACAGCTCATGCTGCATAAGGCATGCATCCTATGCAGCATTCATAAACATGTTTGCACTGTGTGTGAACCCAAGGGGTGGGACATCAGGAGGCATGCCGCGTGGTGCACAGTATAGTGAGGCAGACCCTGCATACGCATCCCACCCCTTGACCCCATCATATAAGGGCTTGCCCAATGCACCCAGGCATGCCACGGAAATGAATGCTGTGCAGGAACCTGTAATGCACACCATGGTGGAGTCAAAAGTGAACATGGAGGGGTAGCCCCTGCACCACAGTGAGGATGAATGGCCAGAAGACACAGAGTGGGACAGACATGCCAGAGGCTGGGCACAGGGTGGCACATGTCTATGAGCACCAAACTTCATTGGCGGTCAGGTAGTGGACATGGTGCCTGACATCAGGCAGCACTATAGCCACCTCTATGGTGTCTGCTCACTGTCCACTCCACCAGAGGTAAAGGCCCAGCTCTAACTGGACAAACAGGCCACTGTGAATGTGGCTTGTCTGGAGGCCTTCATCCTGAGTGCCATAAAGCACAAGTGGCATAACCTGTGGCCTCAGTCAAGAAGAGGGTAACAGCGGCCATGCAGGCCAGCCAGTCAGGGGGGTCTGGTGGGGCAGGAGGGTATATGACACTGACACCACTGGAGAGGATAGTAGCAGAGACACAGACAGATGCTGGGGTCCAGGATGTGGAGGAGGGTGTAGACACAATGGAAGGTAGGCATGCCATGCGAGGATATGTGGTGGCAAGGGCCACAGGTCAGTACATGACTAATCACCATGCCTATCACCAACAGATGCAGCACCTTCAGAGCATACGGGTTCCCAGACACCACCCATGGAGAGGGAAATGCCACAACCACAGGAACAGGGGGAATGGCTGGCTTTGGAGAAGGACATGACAGGTAAGTACCATGGGCAAGCATAAATCAGGGCATGTACACCCATGGTGTGCACCCACATAGGAGTAACCACTGTGCATCCCCCACAGGCACTGAACATGATTCCAAGACCCAGGCGGGCACACAGACAGAGGCAGAGGCAGAGTCTATGGTGACAGTGCTGGAGAAAAGGAGTCAGTGTACAAGTGAGCAAACAACACAATGACGCAGCAGAATGCAGAGCAGCATGGCCCACAACACAACCCCTGCCAGCACAGACCCATCCTACATCCACTCACATGGCTGCAAGTGCCCAACAGTGGCACACATTGGCCACTGCCATGAGAACACACAGCCCCGAGAAGAGCAGAGACAAGGGCCCCTTCACATGGCATGCACAAGGTCACCCCATGGACAAGCCTACATGGATGCCCACTATAGGGAACTCCACCAGCTGGAGCTGGACAGGCTGATGGCACAGTAGGCCATCGCATATGTGGTGAAGGCACTGACCGCAGAGATCAGAGGCATTCGACGTGGGCTTGACAGGCTGATGGGCGCATATGTTGACCTTGTTGAACACCTGTGGGCACATGTCATGCAGCCCCATGCAAGTTCCAGATCCCACCCCCAAGGACAGTCAGTGAGGGCACTCAGGTGTCCACACATGCCACCGGCCCACGGTGATGCTGGCCATCAGTGGGGACATCCCTGGATGACTGTGGTCACACAGTACCAGTCTGGCTGAAGAATTCAGGAGGCCTGAGCAACACAGATAGCAG
Organism: Neoceratodus forsteri; assembly: GCA_016271365.2. Classification (NCBI taxonomy): domain Eukaryota; kingdom Metazoa; phylum Chordata; order Ceratodontiformes; family Ceratodontidae; genus Neoceratodus; species Neoceratodus forsteri. The sequence continues at coordinate 800,941,292 of CM057459.1, read as the reverse complement.
TTTGCTCCTTGAATTTATTTTCAGTATTATAGAAATGCTGAACTGTGGCTGCCTTCTGTTTTGGACTGTTTAGCTCCTGTTGTGTTAGCATTATTGCTCTATTTAATATCCTTTTATAGTTCCTTAATAGTACCAATCCCTTGACCTGAATACTTGACTCAGCCATAGTTTTGCTTATTGGCTTTGATGGTGTTAGTTTCTTGAAAAACCTATTTCATATTTTTACTCCATTGTTTCTACAAGATTAATGCTCAGAAGTGTGTATTTTCCATATCTTGCTGATATGCTTGTGCCCTGGCTGGCATTCTGCCATTTCTGTTAACACGGAGGTACAAGTATTGATTTTTCTTCCCATCTTTTAGTAATTCCCTCTCTTATTTTTCCCTGTTCATATTAGAAGTGATATGTTCTAGTAAGGGAGAAGGTGTTATTTCTACTATCTATGGTCCCTAAGAGATTTCTTCATTTTTTTTAATGTGCAGTCAATATGGCGCCTCTCAAGAAATGAAGCGGTAAATGCCCGCATTAAGCTTAAACTTCAGTTAGTGCTGGAAGCAATTGATAGCCTGTTTGAGCACTGTGATTATGTTACTGCTCATAATGATCTGCTTCTTTCCCGGTCATCCTAATGAATGAAGTTGGGACTTCCATAGTGTTAGCATTCGTTTTATAAAATTCAGCCTAACTGATTACACAGTTTTTACTTAATTTCCTTGTTAGTTTTGGAGAGTGAAATTGAATTATAGTATATAACGGGAAAAGCAAGCTTTCTTTTTCTTTTACATTTTGGCATTTTTATTATCACATGACTCTGACTGTAATTTTCATTTTTGGCACCTACTAATTATTAAGGTTAAAAAAAAATATGAGATTATTTCTATAGGGGCCAATATTTTTTTTCTCCTTTTTACTAAAATTATTTATATCTTGGTGTTTGTTTGTTCACTTGTTGTTTTTGTACACCTTCCAACGTTTTAGGGAAGGTTTATAAAGAGTTTTATAGCATTAGAACCAGAGGGGGGAAGAGAGGATATATGTGTAAGTCTGTACCTTTACTTTTATGTGATTAACCTTCCTTCCTACTACAAGTTATAATTTCATTTAGCTTTTGAGAGGAATGGGTCATGCAATAGTCTAATTTGGGGGTCAAAAATCCTTTAAAACAATGATATATTTATTATTTGTTTCTATGGGGGGGACCCGACAGAGACATCCACATGTCTGCACTAATAGGCTGTTTTTTTTCTGGGAGGGTTTTTGCTCTCAAAAATTGGGGCATATGGTGTATATATGGGGAGGGGGGGGGTAGGAAAAGGTATTTGTTTCCATGGTTTGACTTTTGTTTGTTGAATGGTTATAAATGTTGTGATTTATGTTTGTTTTTTCTGGTTACGCATTAGGAGAGGGATTCCCTGTAGTTCATGCTGGAATTCTTTTGTTTTTCACCGGGAAGGATTTTCCTGCTGACAATTACTGCCTATTTACATAATAACTCTACAGTGGAATAATACTACCTGGAATATTAAGGATGGCCAGCCTCAGACCAAATGACATGCCATTTTAGAAGATTTAAAGGTCCTACATACCCATATTGCCTTATTACAGGAGACCCATATTGTGACCAATCAAGTCTCTCTGTTTAGAAGAGCTCGGGTGGGACAGGCATTTGATTCTGGTAACAGCACTCGGCAAAGAAGTGTTATCATTTTGGTACATAGATCCATCCCCTTTAACCTAATATCTGAAGTCATAGACAAAGAGGGCAGGTTTATTTTTGGTTGCCTCTGACCCTCAGAAATACTTTTGGGCTCAATTTATGGCCCCACTGTTGATAACCCCTCATTTGTTTTGCCAGTTTGTCTACATTTTTAGCCCTCAATTCACACCTTTCCTGGATTTTAGGTAAAGATTGGAACATACCCTTGAAAGATATAGGTGTGCTGTGTACACACAGAATGCGTGTCACGTGCTTAATTGTGCAAAGTTTGCATGCGGTTCGCATACACAAAGTGATCCTAAGCAAACCAGGTCTAAAAAGCAAATCAGGTTAGCATGCTGCAAACTTGACATGTGCTCAGCAGGTAAGCTGGTATGAACATCAACAAATTACATCAGGTTCACGTGTTTCAGGCTTGACATGAATGCAGCAGTTAAGCTGGTGTGAACATCATTTAAACATCACATCAGGTTCACATGCTTCCACTTTTCACATGTGCACAACAGCTAAGCTGGTGCAAATCTCATCTAAAAAAATCATCAATTTCTATTTCTTTTACTACTGCTAGCAATTAGAGCCACTAAAACACATTTTTATTTGAATCCCCATAAAAAATTAGGCAAACTCATTAATTCTGATCCTTTTGCAAGTTGTTTACTGGCTTTTATTTTTGTCATTAAATCACCATTATTTAGTAAAGTATTGTTTGCTTACTACATTAAATGCCTAGGATATTGCCAGTCAACATCCCCCTTTCCAGATGTATGAAGAGAGGCCTCTGTGTTGTGAAGCCTGTCCTTTTTGTTTTGAACCATGCAAATCCCTCATGCATATTTAGTGCTACAAATGTGTTTCTCCATGATTGTTTCATCTCACTTACTTTCCCTTTGCCATTCTGTATTGAGCATATACACTATGGCCATGCTCAGCACTCTTTGTGTTGAGTAGGGTATTGGAAGCATGCACCATACCTCACATTTTGTCAGTGAAATGAGCGACATGGACACTCAAAATGAGCAAGACACATCATGAAACATGGAGATACAGTGCCTCAGAACACTGGAAACCATTGTATCAGCACTTGACTTGAGAATGAATTTCTATCATTAAGCAGGAGTGCCATTTAGGTAGGCAGAGGGGGCAGTTGCCCCCCCCCAAACAAATTTGTGCCCAGGTTGTTTGTATGGTGTGGCAATAAAAGCTTTAAATTTGGATTTAATCTTTTGCACAATAAGTGCCCACCTGGCTTGTGTGTGCACACACTACAGGTATTTTCCAGACTCGACTGTGTCTGTATTGTGTTGTCCACTCTCTTCACTTATTAGCAGCAGTGCAATCACGTGTGATGTGGATGAGCTACAGCCAAGAAAGAGTACATGAGCCTTGCAACTGCAACACTTGTCTTTCCCACCACAGAGTAGACAGACTGCACACTATAGCTTGGAGGAGTCAGTGGACACTGAACTCTCAATAGCAGTGTTGTGGCAGCATATTTTTGTTGTTCTACTCTTAGTGAGTCTCCATCTCCCCTGGTGGCTGAAGGGGCAGAGGATGAGCTAGAAACTAACTCAAGAGTAGGCTACCTACTTACTCTAATAGGCTCACCTTACAAAAACAACAGCACAGACCCCCACAGCAGCAAGCTAGGCTTAGCAGCAGTGGTGACAGTGGTGTGGGTAGCCTTCATAGGCCTTGACCAGAGCAGCGTGGCAGCAGCCACAGCAACAACCAAGCAAGGAGCAAGCAACCCAAGTTGGGTGGGTTCGATTGATGAGGTGACTTGGTCACCGACCATGTTGGGGACCTGTAATGGTTGGTTCTAGCATCCAGCTTCTGGAGGAAGGAGAAAGGGGGGGGGCAGACTGAAAACTGGGCTGGTGGCACATTATGCCAGGCTGCAGGTTCTGGCCATATGGCCAGGAAAGGAAAAGTAAATCATTTTTTTACAGGGAGATTGGGGAAGGATGAAGGACTGAAATATTGATGTGATTTTCATGTTTCTTCACCTTTGAGTGGCTTCATGACCCATAGGGGATGTGTATTGAATGAAATGGGAGAAAAATTGGGATAAAGTTATTTTGGGAGGGGTGCAGAATTACAGCAAGGAAAAAAATGTGGTTTGTAATTGGATGGGTTTAAGCCCAAATCTGATGCACGGCTCCTGGTTATATACAGATGACTCTTGTACATTTGAATTTTTTCTGATTTGCATATCACTTTTAAGTCAAAACAAATAAGTTGTACCTTTTTGAGATGTTACAGACATTCTAGAGCTGTCCCTTGCATTCCTGGACAGTTGAGCAGTATGGTATGCACAGACTATTGGAGCCCCACTATAATCAGGTTCGTCCCCCCCCCCAGTGAAGCTGACCTCCACTTTCCAACACTTGGGCACATTATAACAAAGGGCAAATGAGACTGCAGGGGTGTGCACCATTGAAATGAATGGGGGTATTTTTTTATTAATATTTTATACATTATTGATGGAGAGTTGGAGATTAATGAAGGCCACCACATGACTAACAAGGGCCTTGTTAGTAGAACAGTGGCCTTCATTATTCTCCTGCTCACCATCATAACATATAAAATAGTAATAGAAAATAACTCCATTCATTTCAATGGGGTATGTTCCAACACTCTGACCCATGGACGTCATCTCTAAGGGACTACTGTCTCTGACTCCCTAGTACTCAAGTAAGAGACTTTTTTACTTATATCTATACATGGTGAGTTGTCTGTAGCAGCATGGCCATACCCACTACAGTATGTATGCATGGGGGGGCTGTCCATGTGAGTGTGTGTGTGTGTGTGTGTGTGTGTGTCAAGTTGTTGCTACGTTTGTGTTTGCACCTTTAAATCTGCATGGAAGCATTCAAAACTATGGAGAGGAAATAGTAGGAGTACAGGCCAGACAGAAGTTATTAATTGGATTTGTGGGAAAAACCACATGTGTTTCAATTGGTATGTGTGTTACAGTTCAACTGTGAAAATGAGATGAGAGAGAGAAGAAAACTGAAAAGCATAACAGTGGCTACAAGCATGCTGCATGTGTGCAGACAGTATGGCTTAGTGGTTAAAAGCACTGAACTGCAAGCCAGAAGATATGGAAACATAAAGACCTAGGTTTGAATCTCATCAACCCCCACTTGTGTATGGTGTGATCCTGAGCAAGTCACTTAACTTTTAAGTGTGCAGTTATCAGTGACCACTTGCTTTTTGCATGCATGCCACATGCATGCAGTCTTTCCCAATTTAACACAAAAATTATGGTTTCCACACTTGCTTGCTGCACGCATGCCATATGCATGCAGTCAGTTCCAATTTAACATTACTTGCAGCAAGTATATCACTTGGTTAGTTTTATGTGTGCAGCATGAAAACATTTCATATAATTATTTCTGTAAGGGTAGTCCAATGTAATGATATTGATAGAACCTATACAGTGGTATCTGGCCTTTCACCCTCTCAACACAGTCTGAGGGATTTTGTTGACAGCTCAGTCCTGGATGATCATTGGTGAATATTTTTACCCTTCCACTTAAGAGTATACCTAGGGTTTCCAGTTTTCAGGGTTTATTTTTTAACCAAAATGGTGTTTATTTTGGACCTATATCATTTTTTGAAGCAAAAAATCAGTTAGTTCCAGTGTAAATAACAGCAAACACTCCAAATTTCAGGAATTATCAGTGTTCATTCCAAATATTAAAATCCGAAAAATATCTCACTTAAAAACGTAACTGTGTACCATGTGCCATACTCTATGAGGATTTAAGCTTTCCATTTTAATAGTAAAACTGATCTGTCAGGGATCTATATGCTAACAGTGATCGCCATGGTTAATGTACATCGGCAAAAATCTATTTTGCCAATATACACCCCGGAGCACAGTAAAAGGGCACTGGGAACTTGCTTTTTTTTTCTTTATACAGAGGGCTGTACCCCCCGCACCCTCCCATGGGGGGCTTCACTCCCTGCACCCCTCTACTAAAGGATTCTCAACTCCAGTAGGGTGAATGTTGGAGATGTGCAAAGTTGGAAAAAAAAAATTTGGGGCCGGGTGCAACAAAATGTACTCGCACCCTGCCTGAACCTGGAACCCTCACAGCTGTAGCCTGCCACCCACCAACCCACCACTCTATAAGGCCAGCTCAGTAGCCCACTGCTGCACCATGTCACACAAATCCTCCCTCCCCTTCTGCTGCGTTCACTCCCCCACTGCGTGCATGTACATATAGCGACAGGATGAGACTATACCCGCAGACACCCCCCCATCCAGTAGCCCTCTGAACAGAAGCCACTATTGAGTTGCCCTTTTTGTGAGTGCACAATAGTGAGTGCTCTTATTACAGGATACCATCTGTCAGCCTTATATATTGTTTTGGTGGTCCCATCAGCATCACTCGATGCAAAAGAGCCAGTTTGGTAAGCTCCTGGTCTTAGCTATGGTGGCATTTTTTCTCGCATGGTGTAGACCTTATATATTTGCTTGTGGTAGGGCACAAAAAAGATTGTGGCATAACATGTCATACTATGGGACGTACAATCGGGCGAAAGAGGGTTAGGGTGAATACTACATTCTACAAGCCACTACTAAGGCACTTCAGCATTGAACAAACAAAAGGTAAATATTTTGACATCATTTAATGAAATTGATGTCCTTCATTGTGATTTGTTTTTTACATTATACAGAACCAAACTGTCCAGACACAGAGGGTAAGTGCAGAAGAATAGTTTCATAAAGAAAAGTTAAACGGGTATGCAGTCTGGTAGTTAACACATATTTTTTTTTTAAATTGTGGTTATTGCTTCAAAACTGCCTTAATTCTATATATAAAAAGCTAAGTAAGGACAAGCAGTATAGCTACTTTCATTTTTTTTTAATTAGAACCGAATGACCAAATTTTCACCTCGGTGGTGTTTTATTGGTGAATATCTTTTATAACCAAAAACTGGGAACCCTAAGTATACCTTTAATTCTCATTCCCATCAATTCATGTTCGAGACTGGATTATTTCTTGGTCATTAGCTCATTGTTGGCTATGGTTTATGCATACCAGATAGAATCCACGGTCCTTTTGGAACATGCACCAGTGAAACTTACATTAGACATTTTTTTACAATCTGATTGAGAACGTACCTGGTCTCTGAATACCCTGTTGTTATCTAACCCTAACATAGTAAAGAGTTTGAAGGATTACATTAAGAATTCCTTCCAAATTATCTGGACTTCTACTGATGCCTTGGATTTGACTTGGGGAGCATTAAAGTGTCACTGGCATGGAGAGATAATTCAATTAGCTACTAAGCGCAAGAGAGACATTACTTCACGACGCAGCTCTCTGCTCTGCTCTATTAGAAATATCAAGAAAAATCTCTCTCCAACTACCCCAGAGGATGTTCAGGTTCACCTTTCCTAACTTCGAGCTCAATACTCAGAAGTTTTATTAAAACAGGCTCAGAGATCTTCAAAGGCCTTGAAAGCACTTATGTTGGCCAGTGGGAAAAGGCTAGTAAGTCATTAACCTTAAGACTGCATCAGAGAGCTGCAGCTCACTGGTTTAAAACCCTGCATGATCCTGTGACACTTTCTCCCATAGTTAAATTCTGGGATATGGTCCATATTTTTGGGGACTAATATCTTCACCTACATTCAGAAGACATTATGATCATGAATATATCTGGTGCTATGCATAGTTTTTTGGAAGGCCTTGAATTACCAAAATTATCTGCCATGGCATCTTCAAGTTTGGCATCCCCTATTTCTGAATTAGAGGTTAGGGAAGCCATCAATTCACTCGCCCTGGACAAAGCCCAAGGACCTGATGGTTTAGCTTCTTACTCCTATAAACTATTCATAGACGAACTTGTTCTGTACCTAGTGATTCTTTATAACTATTTAGATTTGACTGATTTGTTAGACAAATGTTTTCTAGAGGCCTGAATAGCTGTACTGCCCAAACCTGGCAAACAAGGGACTCTCCCTGAAAACTACAGGCCTATTTCACTATGTAATGTAGATGTAAAAATATTGGTCAACATTTTAGCTTCCCATCTTGGCTGGGTTTGGAGCAATATGATTGGTCCTGAGCAAGTAGGGTTTATGAGGGGAAGGCTCTTCAGTGACCATTTTCGTAAGTTATTCTATTTGTTTTCCACCTCCAAGGAGACCAATCATGACACAGTATTGGTCTCCCTGGATGCGGAAAAGGCTTTTGATAGAGTTTCATGGCCTTACTTGTTTTGGATCCCGCAGCAATATGTATTTACAGATTCTTTCATTCATTGGATACAGGTTTTATACTCTCTCCCAATGGTTAGAATTATGCGTAATGGAGTTCTCTTCGAACCCTTTGTTATTTCTCAGGGTACCTGGCAAGATTGCCCACTTTCTCAAATTTTTTTTTTTAGTTTATATCTCAAGCTGTTAACCCTTAAAATGAATTCTCTTCCTGGAATCTTGGGTATTTCTGTTGGCACCAAAGCATTTAACATTTCAACTTATGCAGATGATATTTTACTGCATCTTTCAAACCCTGCTGCCTCTCTCAAGATGGCCCTGTCTATTATTCAACAGTCTGGCAATTTTTCAGGCTTTAAATTGAATTTAAATAAAACTGTTGTTTTTCCCTCTATCCCCTCATGTTTTCAATATAGATGTTATGGTTTTTGGGCTAAAATGGGAAACTAAGTGTTTAAATGATTTGGGCATTAACATCTTCCCAAATTCCTATTACTAAAAATCTTTAAATTTAGACCCTTTGGTAAAGCAAATTGCTCAGGATTTGGACAGGTGGAGATCACTGCCTCTCACCTTATGGGGAAGAACCAAGGTTATAGAAATGAATGTTCTACCCTCTTGGCATGTTAAATATTCTGTTACCTATTAACTGGTTTGAGGGCCTTCATAGTATGATTTCAAGATTTTTTGGGATGAACAAACCACCCCACCGTTCATATGATAAACTGCCCCTCATTTTTTAAGATGTTATTTTGCTCTTCAGAGATCCAAATATTTACATTGAGGCTTGATAGGCACTACAAACTTGGCCAATTACTCCCCTTCTTGGCTTACAATCGAAAAAGATTTATGTCATAAGCATAAGTTAAATATTAGGTCTCAATTACATTTACATCCTCATAAACTTCCCCACAATCTTAGACCCCCCCCCCCCATTGTTTTGGTTCTTTCAAGCCCATGCACAACTTTGTAAGCATTTGAAATGATCCCATATTAAAGACTCCACCCAACCTCTTCTTAATAATCTTAATATTATCATTGGTAAGCTGCCTGTGAGAGAGTTTCTTTGAGAGGGAAACATTGGTCACACTTGGTGGCATTAATCCTTAATGATTTATTAGAAAATGGAGTTTTTATTTTTTTTGAACAAATTTGTGTGAAATTCAATGTTCCTGTTTTTAGATTTTTTTCAGTTCTGTCTAATACGTCACTGTATTATTAATTTCCTGGGGCCTCTCCCATGGTCAAATGTTGTGGGATCTTTATTTTTAACCTGATCAACATTAGTACACCAAGACCACCCGATATCTCAGCTTTATAATGTTATTAGCTATGTGATATGGGACTCTGTTTCTCTAGCTGCCTATTATTGGAACAATGTATTATGTATGGATGATGATAACAAGTTCTGGTTTTGTATCTGGACTGACTTATACAAAATATGTGAAGCAAGACAGATTTATGTTGCAACAATTTAACATACTCCATAATTTATATTTTACACCTACTAAGATGTACAGAATGGAGAGAGCTGAGTCACCTATTTATCCGAGGTGTAAGGAAACAGATAGCTCCTTAATGCATATACTTTATTCCTGTCCCTACATTGCTTCATTCTGGAGCTTCATACAAACAAAACTTGATCCGTTACTTGACCTTAACGATGCTTTCACCCCCAAAATATGCATCCTGGGAGACTTCAGTTCTCTTACTGGAAGTTCTTGTAAAGCTCACATGGCTTTAATTTCAGTGGTTACCAAATTATTACTTCTGAGACATTTGACTGACACAGCTCTCCCCACCTGGTCTAAATGGCTTCCTGAAATGTTATCATCCTTAAATATTGAAAAATCTATAGCACATGTGTTCAAATTCTTACATGGTTATCAGTCCAGATTATAAAACCTGCATACACTGCTTTCTGTTTCCTCCAATTGAATGTCATTGTTATTACTGGCACGGATTTACAGGGACTGAGGGGGTGGGACTTAGTTGGGAGGGTAGGGGAGGGCAAGGCAGGAGTTTGCCTGTTTTCTGTACTGCAGTTGTTTTATTATCTTTATTTTTCTTTCAAGTTGTACTGTGAATATTTTGCTATGCTCATCAATTACTTTTTTTCTTTTTTTTTTTTTTGGATACATATGTATTTTATAGTGTGCACCTTTTAGTGGCTGTTTTGTTGTTGCCATCTTGTCTGTGTTAACATTTTTTTCAATAAAGTATAATAAATTGCAACAAAAGAAAAGAAGGTGTACAACAACAAGTGGGCATGATATGAGGATGGGGAGGTAGGCTCAGGGGCAATGTGAGGAAGTACTTTTTCACAGAAAGATTAGTGGATGCTTGGAACAGCCTCCATGTGAAGGTGGTGGGGGCCAAAATGGTAGGGGAATTCAAGAAAGCATGGGCTAGACATAAGAGTACTCTCACAATAAGGAAGAGAGGGTAAGCCAAAGATCAACTAGGGTCTAGGGTATTGCATTAAGTATGGAAAAGGGGCAGAATTGGTGGGCCACATGGTCCTTATTTACCATCACCTTCAATGTTTCTATGTTTCTATGACTATGGTGTGCAATTCTGGAACCCCTACCCAGAAAAGGATATCAACCAGCTTGAGATAGTTCAAAGGAGGGTAATAAAGATGGTTCGGGGATAGCAGGGAAAGAGATATGGGGGCAGGCTGAAAGAACTCAACATGTACTCACTTGAGGAGAGGAGGAGGAGGAGGAGGAGGAGGAGAGGGGACATGATTGAAACCTTCAAGTACTGGAAAGGTATCAACAAGATGGATAGATAGATATCAGTGACCTCTTTTGTCTCAGTGGGAACAAGACCACATGGGGGCACTGCTATACGCTGGTGACAGAGGGTTCAAGAAGGAGGTCAGGAGACACTTCTTTACAGAGTGAAGGTGAAGGGGTGGAATGAACTCCCATCTGAGGTCATAACTCAAAAGATGATAGGGGGTTCAAGGAAGAGTAGAACAGGGAGATGGGGAAGGTCAGGGTTGGTGGGGAGGGGTGAAACCCACTGTAATCATTGTATAAGGACCTCTACACTCAAACAGACTCAGTAGACCATAAGGCATTTTTTTTCTGCTGGTTATTTTATGTGTTTGTACAGTATGTGTGTCTGTGTGAGGAAATCCCTGCATCCTGATTAGTTGAGACTTGGCTCTAGCCAAGGCTTTGAGAGGGCACAACCCATGGCTAATAACAAATCCCTACCAACCTGGATGCAGCACATTCTATATCTAGGTGCCAGCTTGACAGAATGTTCAGTTTTAAACTAACCGACATATTTTTTTATGGCTGCATAGCAAGAGCTATACTGATGCATCGTTGATGGAGGAGGAGATAGTGAAAATGGACTATGAAAGGGCATGAACAGATGCTGAAGACTTCTCATTATGTTTGGTCCACGCTCCACCCAGTGGAGTTGAAGCACATATAGTATGCATAAATCAGCATGCTTCCTCGCTTTCACTCTCTCCCTCCCCCGCCCTGTGCCTCCTGTCTGTCTAAGGCAGCAATGTGTAAACAAGTGCTGGGAAATACCTCCCCGTATCTCAGCTGACTCTGCTAGTTCCATATTTTGTCTCTCTCCTACCTTGTTATACTTGTTAGTAGCAAACTGATTGATGAGGTGTGAATTTTGCATGTGGATGAATTGGTGCAGCATCACCATTTCTGTACATTCATCACCACTACCACCCCCAAGTCCAGTGGTCACAGTGCACAGTCTTGCCACTGGTACACATTACTACCCATCTCCCAAACTCTTGAAACAAGCAACAAAGTAAAACAGCCTTTTCCACCCCCTGTGCACCCTACCACCCACCTTCCCCACCCTCACCTAGTTGTGACCACCTCTGTCCCTCATGGTGACTCTTTTTGTCCTTTGACGTTGAATCCTTGGTGGTCCTTGAAGTACTTCTTCTCTGATGGATGACCACATTAAAATGAATAGGGTCTATTCATTTCAATAGGCCATTTCATGTTAATGTTTTTTTTTCTTTAGTTGATAACTCTTTTTTTTTTTAAGTATTTTTACCTACTTTTTTCTGTGTATGTCATTTTTTTAGCACCATCCTGATGACCCCTAGAGGTGTTAACTTTCAAATTCCCCCCCCCTCCCAAAATGGGTGTTTGTGGAGTATACTGATGTGTGCCACAAAAACCCATTTTAGGAAAGATTTGAACACTGACACCCTTAGTATTCATCAAAGTGGGGCTAAAAAATACCACAATAGAAAAAAGTAGGCAAAACATAAAAAAAAAGAATCTTAAAGAAATAAACTCCATGTAAATGAATGGGAAATGTGTGCCTTTTATTTCAATGGGAGGGGGGTCCTTTAGATCTTAACATGTTTGTTTTTTAATATTTTTTCATACTCTTTTTCTGTCTAGGTCTTTTATAACCCAACTCCGATGAATGCTATGGATGTCAATGTTCAAATCCCCCCCCAAAGGGGTTGTTGTGGTGCACTCCAGTGTCCACTGCAAACACCCATTTTGGGGGGATTTGAAAGTAGACACTGTTGGCATTTGTCAGAGGAGGCTAAAAAAGACATTGACTTGAAAAAATGCATGAAAAAATGTTAAAAAACCAAAAAGTTGTGAACTAAATTTAAAAGTGGATCACGCTTGTGCAGGGTGTGGATCATGGTAGGATGAAACTTTTTGTGAAATCACTGGCCTATAAAAGTGATGCCAGCAGCTCCCTGGGGAAGTCTTGGGCTGAGGCTGGAGTGGAGAGGTCCAATTTGGCCCTAAATTGGTGTTTGTGGTAAGGCATGTGGGGTGCATACTTCTTCCCTTAGGTTAAAAGCAGCAACCGACTGAAAACAAGACTGAATATCTCAACAAGGCTATCCAAGCTAAAAACAATGCAAAAATAATGGGTAAAAGCAAGACTATACTGAAAATGATATATTACCTGTCAGCTGTGGTATTTTGGCTAAATATACAGCAAAATGATATTTATTTATTAATTTATTTATGTATGTATTTAGTTTTTGTTGACCAGGAAAGTGCACTAGACAAATTCTGCCTGTTTTCAAGCACGACCAAAGGGAAGGGGGATACAGATGAATGCCAACTGACCTTGAACCAGATTAAGCTATTGGTGGTATTTTTTGTGAATATTGCAGGCATAGCTTGGGTAACTACATTATAAAAATGTACAAAATGATGACAATGCTGAAAACAAGATATTACATATCATCTGGGCTGTCCTGGCTAAATACAGTTCATAGCAAAAATGGGTAAAATCTGGACACCACTGAAAACTAGATGTAGCATCTCCACTGTGTTATCCTTGATACATATAGTATAAGAATGCCTAAAAGCAGGACTGCAGTGAGATATTGCCCATCAGCTCACCTACTCTGGGTAAATATGTTGTAAAAATGGTAAAAGTAGAATTCCATTGAAAATGTGATATTGTATCTCGGCATGCCAAAAGTAAGTAAACTAGTATTCACCACAAACACCCAATTTGGTGGGGATTTGAACATTGATACCCATAGTATTTATTAGATTGGGGCTAAAAAAATACCTCAACAGAATAAAGTAGATAAAACAGCAAAAAAATAATAATAATAATAAGCTGAAGAAATATACCATGTTGAAATTAGTGGGAAGTGTGTGTCCATTCAATTCAAAATGGGGTTCTTTAAGTCACAACTTTTTTGTTTTTCAATATTTTTTCTTACTTTTTTTCTGTCTAGACATTTTATAACCCCACTCTGATGAACACTATGGGTGTCAATGTTCAAGTCCCCCCCCCAAAATGAGTTTTTGTAGAGCATTCCATTGTCCACTGCAAATACCCATTTCAGGGGAATTTGAAAGCTGACACTGATAGAGTTCATCAGGGTGAGGCTAAAAAAGACAATGACAAAAAAAAGTATGAAAAAATAATAGAAACAAAAAAAAAAGTTATGAACTAAATAAAAAAGGCATCCCTGTTTGTGCAGGGTGTGTGTCCTGGCAGGATGTGTTTTCATGAAATCACTGGCCTATGAAAGTGATGCTTCCACCCCACTGAGGAGGCATCTAGGGCTGAGGCTGGAGCAGAAGGATGATTTGGCCCCAAACTGGAGTTTGTAGCTGGGTATGAGGGGGCACGTAGCCATTACCTCTGCCCCAAGCTTATAACCTTATTTCCCCATCCCCATCCCTACTTCAGTCCCCTCCCCACAGTGAGTCTCCTCCCCCCTTCAACATGGCATTCCCTTTGGTTCACCCTATATTGGCACCACCCCACACCTTCTTGTACTCTCATGAACTCTCTGCTATCCCTCCATGGCCTGTAGTGTTCCCTGATCCTTATCCTCACTCTCTATCCCCCCATTACTCCTTAGACAATGCCATTCCTCCTGGCTGCACACCTAGACAAAACCCGAATTGCTCCCCAGTTCTTGTGCTTGCCTCTTAATCTTATTGTAGAATAGATGTGTGTCATGCGGGACCTTTGTATTCCGAGTATCTACAACCGTTTTCAGATTTGTACATATGATATGCTACACCACTTTACATTGACTTGTGATTTGTGTTATTCCTCTTTATGTAACCCTTAACTTAATGTTACATCTTATTTTCTGACATGGAACCTTTGAAAAGGAGCACTTTGCTCAAAGGTTTTTTCCAAATCAATAAATTCAAATTCAAACTTCAAAAATTCAAATTCAAGCTAAAAGCAGCACCCTACTAAAATAAGATATTACATCTTAACTGGGCTATCCTGGCTAAAAACAATGTAAAAATAGCTAAAAGCAAGACCCAACCAAAAATTAGATATTGCCTGTCAGCTGTGCTATCTTTGCTAAATATAGAGTAACATCATATTGCTTCTCAGAGGAGTATCCTGGATGACAACATAGTAAAAATGTATAAAAACAGGTCAACACTGAAAACAAGATATTACATCTCATCTGGAATATCCTGGCTAAATGCTGCACATGGGTAAAATTTGGACACCACTGAAAATAAGATGTAGCACCTCTGTTGTGCTATCATTGATAAATACTGTGTAAAAATGCGTAAAAGCAGGATCCCAGTGAGATATTGCCTGTGAGCTGGCCTATGCTGGGTAAATATGTTGTAAAAATGGGTAAAAGCAGGGCCCCATTGAAAATGAGATATTGCATCTCAGTTTTTCTTTTGTGAGTAAATATATTGTGAAAATGTACAAAAGCGGGACCCCGTTCAAAATGAGATATTGCATCTCAGTTGATCTATCCAGAGAAAATACACTGAAATAATGGATAATCAGAGGACCCAGCTGAAAACAAGATCCTCGATCTCCACTGAGCTATTGTAGATTAAAAAAAAAAAAACACTGTAACATAGATATATTGCAGCAACAGGTTAAAAAGCAAGACCACACTGAGAATGACATATTGCATCTCACCTGGTCAACCCTGGGTAAATACATTGTAAAAATGGTTAAAAGTAGTAAGAAACAAACTGAAAAAGAGATACAGTATTGCATCTCATATGTTCTTAGAGAAAAGTCAATGTAAAAAATGTTTAGTAGCAGAACCCCACTTAAAAGGACATACTTCATCTCAGCATCTCTGTTCTGTGAAAAATACACGTAGATGCAGCTGCTGTTGGCTCTGAATATATAGTACACCCTTTCTGTGTGCACTTGTAGTTGTGCGTGTGTTTGTGTCTCTGTACACATGTATGGCTGTATTGGGGGTGTACTGTATATCAAGAGCCAACAGCACCTGCTTCCACATTATCTTGATCTTAAAGGCTTTTTTTTTATTCTAGTCTATTGTTGTAATGCAAGTCTGGAATGTTAATATAAGAATAATATAACAAATAAATTAAAACCCATCCCACACTTTAATTCTTTATATCTTGTCAGGCTAATGCATTAGCAGTTGTTTTGGCCCTGACCCAAGCGTGTTTCATTTTGTAACTGTTTCACACAATTGTAAAGTATACCTGCTGTTTCTGTCACCCACTTCACATAATTTCATATATGTCTTTCTCTTTTGAAAGATTTCCTCTTCTGATTAACCTTTTGATGTATGTGTTTATTGATTGACTAATTCTGGTTGCTTGTTTTGACTCACTAACTGTCTCCCCGGCTGCTTGCTGTCTCCTTTGCCCTGTTGTTTTTCTCATTTCAGTTGTGATGAGAGGCACAGTATGTAATAAGCACCCTTTAATTAATTTATTTGCCAAACACTGATTACTAACCCACTCTCCACTTGCTGTTCCATCAGCTCATTGATGCAACTGCTCAATCTACCCTGCTGCTCATTGTCTCCAGTGCCATCTCACTCTCCCACCCAAAAAAACACTCTTCGGACCGCACACTACCATTTCTGCTTACCCTGCCCTCTTGATCCTCATTCATTCAATAATTAAAATTATACAGATGAGATCACGTACCCTAACCACCACACCACACTGAACTGCAACCACAGCTTCCATACGTAACGAGAAGTGCAAGCCATACCTTTGTCTTCATTCAATACAAGCATGATTGTTTGCCTCCAGATGGACTACATTAAAAAAAAGATCTGGCACAAATCATAAAAGACATGAGTTTAGAATACAGTATAAGACTTCATTATTAAAATGAATGTACAATCAACAAAGTATTTACCAACAAAAAGGGCAATACCACGAAGCATCATGAAGAGAGTAAATCACATAGCATTCTGCAATGGCACTACCAGGTGGAGGAACTATTTAGCTTTACTTTATATTCATTTACATTCATTTGAGCCTATGTTTTTTTTTTAAAAATTTTATTTTATTAATTTTCCCTAAAGCTCCATTTTATATATGCAGTAAGACACTCTAGGGCTTGGGTTTTGCTGGGTTTACCACACATCCATGGATTGAAGGCATGCCATCTGTGGAGTTGTGCCTCAGAACATTATTGGGCATGTGGTAAACCCAGCACAATCCACACTCTGCTGTGTCTTTTAGCCTAAGTATACACGTTATGGTACTTGCTTGTTGGTAACTGCAGCACTTAAATGAGTCTTTATTCATAACTAAAACTCACTGATAAAATTAAATTTCAGCATCAGTTAAAGCAGATCTCTTATGCCACAAAAGTAAGGAAATTCAATGACAAGGTAAACATATTCCCCCTAACACAGGGGTTCTCAAATGGTGAGGCCAGCCTCCCTGGGGAGGCCCCAACCTGTTCCAGGGGAGGCTCAAGCGAGTCTGAAAACGTACAGTATTTAAATTTTGAGTTTTATGTATTTTGTGTGAAGAAATGAAGCAAACTGAAAGAGGATAATAGTAGGTGAATTTTATGTATTTATTTACTAATAGGTGACAAGAGAAGGTGAATGAGCCAAGGCTCATTTCAGGTGTACCCGGGGGAGGAGTAGGTAGTGATTATATTTCAAAAAGGTAACTGCAAAACAATCAAGAAATACACAATAAACAATAGTGCAAATAAATATGAACAGTAAACTAATAATGAGTGGTGGTAATTGATCAATTTGTAGACTGATGGCAGAACAGCCCAAATACAAGGGCTGAGCATAGAAGTGTTAAGAGCAATAGCAGGCAGGAGCAAAGTAATCCCAGAGAAGTTGCTTAGGAGCAGGGAAGGAGGGGGAGAGGCAAAGCATGTAGGAAGGTTATTTCATACAGAGAGGAAACAGAGAAAGTAGTCTGACCCTTGAAGGTAGTGCAACAAGGGGTAACAATGGTTCAAGAATAAAAATAGTGGAGCAAGAAGGCTGGCCGGGGAAGGGTTACAATAAACTGAATAATAATATTTATTCATTTTATTTATTTGTTGTTCAGATGAGCACAAGAGCTCTTTTTCAAAGGTTCCACATCAGTATAAGAAAGAACTGAATGTGAGTCAAGTACTCAAAGGGGTTTCAATTTATTCATGGTGTACTGCACAAAGTACAGCATGTTATTTTTCCTTGGGGAGGCCCAAGATTATTTTAGTTTTCGGGGGAGGCTCAGAATCTTTTCCATGGATTTGGGGAGGCTCACTGTGACAAAGTCTAAGAACCATTGCCCTAACACATCCTACTGTCTCCTTATCTCACTTACATATGTACTAAGCAGTCCCTGGTGTCCATTGGCACCTCTCCTCACCCAGCCTCATGTGCATCTTTCCCAGTGTCCAGTGTTATCCCCATGTCCTGCCTCATGTCTAATTAAAAAAAAAAACAGTAATTTATCTTCCCCCTCCCACTAGCACCCAGGTATGCTCTCTTTCCCATGCCACCCATGATTAACCTTTTGATGTATGTGTTTATTGATTGACTAATTCTAGTTGCTTGTTTTGACTCACTAACTAAAACAAATTAAAACAAAATAAAAAGGGGGACCAGTGTAGCCCTCCTCTCATGACCTCAGATAGTCACCATCTGCATGAATGAAAGCATGATCAGCTTACAGTGACATTCATTCTGATGGTAGCTGGATAAGGAGGTCAGAGTCTCCCAAGTTATTATGTGCTGACACTTTCACAAGTGAAGCCTACAAAAGTGAGAAAGAATTGGTACTGCTGGGTGGGACTGGAATGTCATCATGAAAGGCATAAGATGAATGTGTATGAGTACTGTAGTTATATAGATACTAATTAAATAATGGGGACTAACGCTCCGAAAAAATGAAAAAAACATTAAATGTTTTTAAACTGCTTTGAAATGTTCCATGTCAATGTTAAAAAACATTATATCAATAACACTTATTTTATAAAAAAAACACCTCCTTTGTGATGTAAGTGTAAGCAATAAGGCATAAAGTGGTGTGTGCAAACATATTTTACAGCACGGCCAGAGGTGTAGTAACACACAAGGCCAAAGGCTGAGTGACTTCAGCCACTGGACGTGCTGAAAAATATATTTTACACATATCCCTGAGTTATTGCACTTATAAAATTGACTCCTTTTCTTTTTACTATTGGGAAAAGCATGTTTATATGTAGAAACAATAGATTTACTTGTGTGCATTTGTAATAAAATAGTCCTTCCACCAGTTGCAAGTGATGTCACTGATGATGTTTTTACATTATTGCCTACTTTTTTCTTCCTGTTTTTTTTCTCTGTTTTTCTCCATATTCAAGATATGGAATGTTTATCATGGAATGTTTACCTCAGAATACATTGATTCAAAATTCTGCTCAGTTCCACTGCCAGAATATTTCTCAACTAACACACTGTACACACAGACTACAACAGCCTTTGTTATAGCCAGCCACTGTCAGGACAAGAGGAAGAGACTTCCCTGATGAGCAGATCAAAAATCAGTAGATGAAGGGCTGGTCCTGGAGGCATGGAGATGGGCACTAGTAATACCCATTTATAAAAAAGGTGCTAGGCATGAGGTGCAGAATTATAGACCCATCAGTCTGACAGCAGTACTGGGCAAGATCCTGGAGGGCATTCTTAAGGATCATATAATTAACCATCAAGAGCCTGATTCTCAAAGGGGACTGCATTCAGTACAAGCTGTGGCAAACAGCAGATTGCACCAAAGCCCCTTGCGCCAGGGATCCTGCACCAAATTCTGGTACAGGAGGGGTCCTGTTCTTAAGACCCAATGTTTGTGGCAACCCCAGTCATGCAGCTGCCACATGGTGCACAGGAGGGTTTGCCACAAGCCCCTTAGACTGTCAGCTGAATGATCCATCCAATTCAGGACCGGAAGCAAATGTGTGTGGAGGGCTGTGCCAGTCCCCTGCTCTGTCTGGGGATGGGGGAACACCACCTGCATGGATGGGGGGGTACGGACACTGGTGGGAGGGTAGGTGGCATCTGTCTTTGTACAAACTGGGGCACCAGGAGCTGGAGGGGGGCACTACCTACATGCTATGGGGCACTTCGAGGATTGGGTGGGTGCTTCTGCCCTGGATGCCCCATGGAGGCACAACCTGGATGGGGATTCACTATGTGGTACTTGTGGGGCACGGTGGGGTTGGGGAGGTAGGACACGCCTCACTACCCATAGGACAGCTCACCCAGGGGAGCGATGTCTATGTCCCCTTACACCAGCCCTGGCTGGTGTAAGGGGACTTAGAAATCATCCCACTGGGTGCTGTCTGTGAATAGCAAGCTGCAGCTTGCATCAGATCAGTCCACCTAGTTCCATGTTGCAGGGCAGTGCAGGGTGCAGGGCTGGTGCAAGCCCTGTTTGGGGCAGGCAGCCTGCAGTCGATGCAGGCAACCTTTGAGAATTGCTTGGAGGCAGCTCTGGATGCAGGGTGCACCTTGCACCATATCTGTTTGGTGCAAGCACCTTGTGTCAGATGCAGAGCTTTGTGAATCAGGCCCCTTTTATCCACAAATAATGTCGGCTGCACTCAGCATGGTTTCACACAAGGCAGGTCTTGTCAAAACAACCTGTTGGAATTTTATGGTAGGGTTAGCAAAGCCTTGGATGGCAAATTCTCAGTAGACTCCACTTTTTTGGACTTCTCCAAGGCATTTGATGAAGTACCTCATGGTGAGCTTGTAGATGCCTTAATCGAGCTTGGTATCATGGGCAAAATAACCAGATGGATAGAGGCTTGGCTCTCTGACTTGAAATAAAAGGTCAGCATCAAAGGGACATGCTCAGATTGGGTGGATGTGACTAGTGGGGTGCCGCAGGGTTCTGTATTGGAGCCCTGTTTGTTTAATGTCTACATCACTTCAATGAAAACCACTACAGGAGCTTGGGTATCCAAATTTGTCGATGGTACTAGAATAGGACACGTTGTGAATAGCCAAGAGGAAGCCAACACCCTCAAAGCAGCTTTAGTGGACCTGGAGAAATGAGCATGTGACAAGAAATTGACATTCAATACTGACAAATGCAGTGTTATGTATTTTGGCAAACAAAATAGGCAGAGGAATTACTCCCTAGCAGGGCAGACACTAAAAAAGATGGAGGACAAAAGAGACCTGGGCATTAGGATAAGCAAAGAGCTTAGTTTTAAGTCACAGTGCAATCAAGTTATTAAAAAAATCCAGTAGCACTTTACACTGTATTAATAAGCACATCAAATGTAAGAACAAGAAAGTACTGTTGCCTCTTTACACATCCATAGTGAGACCGCACATAGACTACTGAGCCCAGTTATGGTCTCCAGGTGGCAACAGGGAAATAAATGCCCTAGAGAGAATTCAGAGAAGGGCAACTCACAGGATTAAGGAGGTTAAGAGTCTTGACTATGAAACAAGACTAAACACCTTGGGACTGTATTCCTTGGAATTCAGATGGCTGAGGGGGGACATGTGTCTGATTTATAGAGCTCTTACAGACTTACAGTTGTGGGAACTTTTGGGGTTGGAATACAAAAGATTACACTATAATACTAGATTACACCCCCTGCAACTAGAACTAGAGAAATTTAGAACCATGAAAAGGAAGCAGTGGTTCTCTGTAAGACTAACAAAAATTTGGAATGAACTCCCACTGGAGGTTATGGCCAGTAGAAGTAGGTACAGCTTTAAATCTAAAGTGGATGCTCAACTTATTAAAAACAATATATTGTGATACTATTAATATTAGCGAGCTATAATGGACTTTAATCTAAATAAAGCTCTGTAACACCTATGAAACCTATGAAACCTATAAAGATAGAAGGGGGAATTTTCACTGTCAGCAAAGTAACAGTTGTAGTGAAAACTATAAACTATACTTATTGTTTCTGATTTGTTACTGTATGTAAGAAGAGTGTGAAAATCAGGGAAACAACATTTAATTAATTTGTTTTATTTTTTATTTAAGGTAGTTTTATTTTTAGGGCCTAGCTGAAGTTTTTTTTTACAGTGTAAAGGTAGTAGCCATGTTTGTGGTGGAAGATCAGTTCTGGCTGTAGGGGGCTAACTGAAATGCCTGTGTTTCAAATGCCCATTGATCTGGGTTCCAGACTCCTCACAGCTGAGCAGTCCTTTTTTTAACTATGTGTAAACCATATTTTACGTAAATTAGAGCCAATCAGAATACTGGATTTTACCCTGCCATTTTATAAATATACCTGTATATAAATATAGCTTGAGAAAACTGTCTCTTTCTATATCGATAACATAATTACTGCTGTTACATGCTAACGATATAATAACAACAATATTTCTTAATGTCTGCTCTCCAAGCTTTCATTAAGGAAAAAAAGTTTCTAGCCCCAACAGTTCCAGGGTTAGACCTTTCAAAAGATATTGGACATGATTTTTAAAACGAAATATATGAGGCAAGGTGCCTGTGACAAATGGCTATGATGCAAATGGCACCTTGCATCAAAGTCTGTGGCAATCCCAATGTTTGAACATAGGTTGCCTTGAAATCAGGATGCCACGCTGGCCTGTCAGCACAGTGGTTGGATTTCCGTCTGTGACGCTCGCGACCCGGGTTCGGGAACGGACTTGGGTCACCAGGAGGGCCGGCCGGGGAGAAGGATGGAGCGTCCGGGACAGCTCTCCCTTCTCTGGGGAGGGTGGGATGACACCGGCGCATGCTAACACCTGGCAGAGGCTGGGAGCACAGCAGTGATGCCTGGTGCGAAGTTCAAGGGGGAGTGACAGACATCTGGCATATGCCTTGACGTCAGGAAGTCACTCCCCACAGAAAACCAGGAAAAAATGCTTCCTGGTTGGCTGGCTGATAGTCTCTCTGTTCTTCACTGCCACCAATCCCATGACCGGCATGCCTCAGCAGTACCCCAGGCCAATGGAAAAGTGCACTGGCCACCCCCACTGGTGCCTTCCCCCTCGGAGGATGGGGACCCACCCGGTGAAAGGTTACGCTGGGTTACCTGGGGGGACTGCCATATGAGGTGATAGCTGGAATGGGAGTCAAGGCAGGCAGTCAGGAGGGGCATTAAGAGACCCAAAGAAGTGGGCAGCCAGGGAGAAGGGGAGGTGCAAAAAAAAAAAAAAGAAATCAGGATGCCACATGCAAAAGCTACTCTGCACCACCATTGTGGCAGAAGCACCAATGCACCGGGTCACAAGGGGGCTTGCACCACAGTGGGACTGCACCAGCCACTTTGTTTTGGAATTTGTAAAGACCCGCCATGGTCACCAACAGGGGGCTTACTTTAGACTAGCATGGAGATGGTCTAAGGACCACTCACCACTTCCAGGCATGGTGGCATTTGAGGAAGGGGCACCTGCAAAGAGGAGACTGGGTTAGAAAGAGCATGGGGGATTGCCTAGGGAGTGATGTGTGCACAGCAGCAATGTGAGGGAGCTGAGGTGGCACTCTGCAAAAGTGCTATGTGCAAGTGCAGAGAACTGATTGGCCTGAGTACAGGGGGGTTGGCAGGAATGAATTGGAACCCAGCCTCAGGTGAACATAACCCTGGCATCTGCCCCATAGGTGCCACTGACCCCAACACTGTAGGCAGGCAGCAGTGGCTGCAGGTTGTGAGGTGCAAGTGGTAGAGGTAAACATTCCTTGGGCACCTGGAAATTATCCCCCAATGTGGAGTCAGGTTGCTGTCCACCTACAGTGTTGGGGTCAATGGCACCTATATGGCAGGTGCCAGGACTGTGTCCACCTGGGGCTGGGTCCCAGCCCCTGTACTCGGGCTAATCTTCTCTCTGCACTTGCACAAGGTGCAACCTCAGCACCTCCACATTGACACTATGCCCCTGACACTCCCTAAGTAACTCCACTTGCTGTTTCTGCTCCCAGTCCCCTCCTTTTTTGCATGTGCAACCCCACCTTCATGGCCCTTCTAAGGTTGCACCAGGCAGGGGTGGGTTGAGGGATCCCTCTGTCAAACCCCACAAGTGTGCCAAATGTTTGGTGCAACCCTGCACCTGTTGCAGTCCTTCTCTCTTTGATGCAGGGACCCCCTATTTTTATAAAATCTGGTGCAGGGTCCCTAACGCAACTACATACCGGGTCATAATGTCATACGCTTAATAGTGTATGGCATTATGCGCGAACCCCAGACCTGTACCCTCTCTGTGTTGGATCCCCCCAAAGTTAGAATCCTTAATGGGGGGGTCCATGGGGCACAGTCCCCTGTAATGGGGTGGGGGGTGGAGCCCCCCACAGAACAAAAGAAATAAAGGACACGCGCAACATGATTAAGTCGCATAGCATTCTGCAGTGCGACATATTGACCCCGTGCCACGTACCTGAAGTTTGTTGCAGCCATAAAGTAATGCAAACTGCGTCCCTCTTAGAGCTGATTGAAAATCAAGCCTATCTTATTTAAAATGTGAGAAATTTCAAACTGTTAGGCTAGAGACTTTTTTTTTTTAATGAAAGCTTGGAGTCAGCTAAGTAGATGTATCATTAAGGTATCACTACAGCAACCATATATTAATATAAAAGACATAAAATCTTTTATATCGATTCAAAATAAAATAATATGCTTCAATACATTTAAGGGATCACAAAAACTTGTAGTACAGAGACAGCACCATGGCTAGCACAAAGAGAGGAATAGAGTTATGCCAGTCGCAGCAAGATGGACCACCTGAGGATAGGGCACCAGGGGGGCAGATTTTTCAAGCAATGCGATAGAACAACCCATTCTTAACCAAGACAGAGGAAATGCTGACTTCTTCCTATAGTAAGACAACATTTTCCTATGACCTACAGAATGAACTATGAACCCATGCAACTACAATTCTATATTGGACAGTGATTACTATATCCTCTTCGGAGCTTTTGCTCATTCATCAGGATAAGAAAGAAGTATATTTGAACTGTACATCTTCTTAATTAATGATTGATACATCTGTGTTC
Source organism: Neoceratodus forsteri (assembly GCA_016271365.2). Classification (NCBI taxonomy): domain Eukaryota; kingdom Metazoa; phylum Chordata; order Ceratodontiformes; family Ceratodontidae; genus Neoceratodus; species Neoceratodus forsteri. Next base: position 800,916,634 of record CM057459.1, on the reverse strand, counting down.
ATGGACTTTGTATTATACTCTGCTTGTATGTGCTTACTTTTCTTCTTAGAAAACTAAAATAAAATACTTTTATGTTAAAGTCCTGTCATTTTAATCACACAGAATACCAAAATGAATATGCATGTAGCTACACAGAAGAACTGTATCATTAGGATCTATACATCTTGATCAGACTCCAATCTTTTGTTAAAACAAATTTAAAAAAGTGTTTTATGATTAACACTTCAAATGTTACATTATAGCTTTCAAAAGATAGTGTCAAGCGTTATAAAAATATTGTGTAAGCATATTCTTGGACATGATTGGAAGATACAAGTGGTTGTTGTCTAAAAATAAACACATTCTTTTCTAGTTTTAATTATGGGAGCCATGAAGTGGAGGGTGGGAATTGGTAGCTGGTAGGTAGGAAAGGAATATATTACAGTGTGGTTTAAAGGGCAATGAAGGCAAAAGGGCTGTGGGTGTGTGGGTGGAAGGGAAAATATTTTTTTTTTATTTAGTATATCCATCTCTGGGATTTGGCACCCAGTTTTGAAATGGGGGGTATTTGGTGGCACAAGGGTTGGGTTCCAGTGGGCTGTAAGTACTTTTTTTTTTAATCTTTTATTTGTGGTTTCTGACACCATGGCTGTGCAAACAGTTCTTAAACCAGTGTTGGGCACTTCAGGTCAGAGTGGGGTCTTTGGTAGCACTGTGGTTGACTTCTGGTTACTACAAATTTGTTTTTTTTCCTATTCAGTGTGTTTCTGACACCGTGATTGGGCACTTGTATCGGAATGGGGGAGGGTCTTCTGCTGCTCTAAGGTGGGCATAATTTGTTTATTTTTTTACTTAGTATTTCCAGCATTGGAGGTAGGGGTACCCAATGTAGGATATGAGGAGAGTCATGGTTGCACTAGGAGTGGGCTCTTGCTGTTCACATAAGTCTCCTTTCCTAATTGTCCCCATTCCCCGACGTTACAGGTTGCGTGGAATGCAGCTTTAAAGTGTGTGAGTCTGCAATACCGTGGTTGTGTGTGGCTTGCGGATTGACCTTATCTGATTTGTAGCTTTTTTTATCACAGCACATGCATAGAACACAACTCATATTTTATTTTATTTTATGTATAACTCCTTTATCTCAAACTTTTCATTTTCAAAACACCATAAGCACCATCTTTGTATCAGAATAAAATGAACCAGTTTCATGTTTCAAATCCCAGTCACATTTTAGTTATTGAGTAGTAAAAAGGCAATTATTTGATGTATGTTTTTTTCCCTGTTTGTAGCACACAAAACATGTAATCAAATTTCACCAAAATTATCAATTCTGACAATTCTGGCCAGCATCAAGCCTTCCCATTTCTGTACCTGTACATCAATAGAGGGTCTTGATCTACGTTGATAAAAATCATAATTTAACAACTGTAATGGCACTACCATGTCACTATAATATATACTGGAGCCTGAAATTGTTTTACAGTGGTAATAATATTTAAACCCTATTTCACTACCTATGAAAGACTTCTATTATAAAGCTGAACAAGCATTTAATAATGTTTCTTCTAAGGAAAACATTTGGTAGTACGATATATATCGTCTTTATTGTTTAACACACATGGTTGTAATAATTATGCATATACACATTAAAAAATCTATAATAACTGGGTTGGAAAACCAAAAAAGCAGCTTCACGCTGGAGCTGTGCAAGCCCAAATCAGTCTCAGTCAAATCCAAAAAAAGGGCAGCACCAGCATCTGTCTCAATTTATGAAAACAACATTTATTGTATTACATGCCTGTAAAGAAGCAGTGGCAATAAACGCAGACTCACAAGCCCCGACCGGTTTCGTGCATGCGCACTTCCTCAGGGAGCTTTCTGAGGAAGTGCGCATCACCGCGAAACGTGGGGGCTTGTGGAGTCTGCCTTTATTACTCACTGCTTCTTCTGGAGCATGTATAATAAATATTGTTCATAAATTGAGCAGATTCTTAGTGCTATTATTTGATAATAACTGGGTTGCATTTTTTCCCATAGGGAAAGCCGATTGTAATTTGCCATTAATGCAGTTCACTGATTTACCCAAGGTGAAGTACTGTAGAAGGCAGGCAGGATGTGTTTTGATGGTGGTACTGTGAAGGGCAGCCGGGGTCCTTCCGGGGCCTTTCTGTTCTGCCCCCAGTGCTCTCTTCTATACACCACTCACTGCTTTGGCTCCACTAATGTTTCTAATGCTGGCTCCCTCCTTCTCACCACCACAGCTCTTCATGAGGCCACTTCTGAAAACAAAAAAACAGGGTTATACAGAGCCCTCACCACCACTGCCAGATAGCTAATCTCAGGAAAACTGCTAACTCTGCTTCAGGTACTGCTCCTCTTCTTTTAACTTCCTCTCCAAACATATTTTATATAATTACTCCAGTGAAAACATGCAACCCTAGTAATTATCTAAAATAAAACATGGGGTGCTGTGTGTGTAATCTCAAATTTTACACACACACCCTCGCTGTCGGATGTTTAGATAAACCACTCGAGCTTCGCTCTTGGGGTTTATGTAGCATCCAACACCCTGGGTGTGGGTAAAATTCTCATTACACACACCACCCCATATATTATTCTATATGTAATAAACATTTCTTGAAAAAGCTTTGATACAAAAATACAATGGATTGTACAGAAAACAGAAAAGGGTGCCTAATACAACACTGCACTGTTTTGTAAAAACCTTTTGTTATTAATACCAACCAACTTTAGGCTCAGTTTGATAATTAATTTTAAGAACACAGCTACACTTTTTTGGGCCCAAGGAACTACTGGGTAGGCCTGGGTGAAATGTGAGGATTTTACTTCTGTGGAATTTCCATGGAATTACACATTTTCCACAGAATTCCACTTAATTTTTGCGAATTTCACAATTTCCACGGAATTTCTCCCCCAAACTGCAGAAATATTATTAGTACTGTGGAAAATCAGTATTGAATTGTGGAATTCTCAGTTGTTGATATACTCCACCATTCCTGCTGATAAAACCACAGAATAATATGTTCCACAAGCTTTTTGATCATGTGATTCCATTAATTTAGGTGGGAAATGAATTATAGATGTACTCCTTTTTACTGTGACTGTCTGTCAGTTAAATGTATTAATTTTTGTGGTATTAAATAAGACTGCCTATTGAATATTATAGTTGTTTCCAAACATTCCTCTTTTAAAAATTTTGTGAGAAATGCAGTTTATGCCGAAAATCTGCCGATAATAAAAATATTCCGTAGAACATCCTTAAAAAATTCTGCAGTTACTTGATTGGCTGATTTAGGTTCCATGAGATGGGGTTTTGGGTGTCAAAGGTCAATGTTACTATAGCAACCACCCTTCCTCTATGAGTCAAGTGACTTCTGCTCCTTGCTTTCTGTGCAGTTCTTTATAGAGTTTGGTGAAGTGGAAAGTTCTGTTGCTCTATGTGTCTTCATTTTTTGCATTCAATTAGAGAAAACGCAAACCCTTTACATTTCAATCTGATTGAAATAGTTGTAGATTATTTTGTTGTTGTAGGATCCTCCGTCAACAATTTGATATATGAAAATTATGTAGTGATTAACTGCTTCAATAGTTGGTTAGGTAACAGGACAGGACAGGACATACTGTAGTGTGTGTATGCAGTTTAAACTACCTTTAATTTTAAACTGCAGTTTAGTATTTTTTGACTTGAAACTAAAAGCAATACTGTAAGAGGCTGTTCTTATTTTTCCTGAACAGTATTGTATTTGACTGATGTACTGATTTTGTAATTATACACTGTTGGTATACATATTATTTGATTGTTTGTTTTTGTGTGCCACTTAACATCCGAGTGAAAAAATGGTGGGAAAGAAGTCAGGTACTAGAGTTAGTGTGCATGGTGGATGTTGACGTGGACATGATAGTTCAGTGGTTCCTTTGAGTTTTAACTCTCTTTCTGAAGCTCCGGCTGGAATGTCTCATGATATGAATATTGAATTTGATTCTGCTGCTTCAGGTTCTTCCAGCAGCAACAGTACTGCAGGTCTTGTGGTTGGCAGTAGAGTGGGTGTAGGTAGTAGCAGCAGTACTGTAGGTACTGTGGTTGGCAGTAGAGTGGGTGCAGGTAGTAGCAGCAGTACTGTAGGTACTGTGGTTGGCAGTAGAGTGGGTGCAGGTAGTAGCAGCAGTACTGTAGGTATTGTGGTTGGCAGTAGAGTGGGTGCAGGTAGTAGCCGCAGTACTGTAGGTACTGTGGTTGGCAGTAGAGTGGGTGCAGGTAGTAGCAGCAGTACTGTAGGTACTATGGTTGGCAGTAGAGAGGGTGCAGGTAGTAGCAGCAGTACTGTAGGTACTGTGGTTGGCAGTAGAGTGGGTGCAGGTAGTAGCAGCGGTACTGTAGGTCCTGTGGTGGGCAGTAGAGAGGGTGCACATAGTCGCAGCAGTACTGCAGGTCCTGTGGTTGGCAGTAGTGTGGATGCAGATAGTAGCAGCAAGTTAGGCAGTGGCACAAAAGTGTATCTGATAGGTCTGTGTTCTTCTGGTGGTGCAGTAAGTAAGAGTGGGATCAAAACTGATTACTTCCTCCATAATGCAAGCAACAGTACAAGTAGTGTGAGCAACAAAATTATTAATTTTACTGGGAATGCAGCAGTCAAATTCTGCCCTGGGGGAGGGGGAAAACTGAAAACTGCAGTTGATGTTGTTGCATTAATGCTTGATTCACAGGATGATTCTCAGCCTGAAAGCCATGATTTGCCTTCCTCTGTGATGGATTCACAGTGTTTAAGTAGCAGTTTTGAATGTGATATTGAGGATGATGTTCCCATAGACAAGGTGGCCAGTAAAATTATTGAGTGTGATGACAGTGATAATGTTTTGATGGTGGTTACTGAGGAAAGGGAGGATATTGCAGAAGACATTACTGGTGTCAGTGATATTGATCGTGTGTGTGTGATTTTCAGGATGTTCAAGATGACCCTGTAACAGACACCGATTACCAACCTCTCTATGTCTCTGTTAAGAATTCCTGTACCATACCACAGAATGTAAATGTGTCATCACAAGCACAGGATGAAAGATCAGTGACTGCTAGCAATACCATGCAATCTCAAAAACCTATTTGTTTCAGTACTAGTAGAATGCAGCAGAAGTGCCCGCAGCTGACGGTCATAGATGAGTCACAGCAGCAGTTCACAGTCAGCAGTATGGCAAAGTGTGTTTCCCCTTCTAAAAAGCAGTGTAGAGTGGGCAAATCTTGAGTGTGGTATTTTTTTGTATTGCAAGACAATGATGACAGTACAGCTATTTGCCAAATATACAGAGGTAAAGTGAGTCATGGCAAGGCAGGGTCACAGTTAGGCACAAGTGGGATGCACTCACATCTACAACTCAAACACACCATTCGCTGGCAGCAACATAAATGTCAGGCCTCCCAGGTAGAAAGCAGTGACTCTGTTCCTCTACAGAAGTACTTATTGGACCCTGCTCACACTGAGTATAGTGTTGCTCCACCACTAACCTCCACTTCAAAGTGTTCTGACTCTGTAGTGCTTGGTAAATCATCATCCTGTACCTCATCCTCCTCTGTATGTTCCAACTTCCCTCACTACAGTATCAAGCCACAAACTCCTTTCAATTTCAAAGTCACCCATACGCAATTGAGAATTTCAAAGTCAGTGGTCACTATGATGCAACCTAATATTAAGGATGCATTGTCCAAGAATACAAAGAACCATAGGAATCATCCAATTGCAAGGCACTTGAATGCAACAGTTTCCCAAATGCTTGCAATGGATCTTTTTCCCTATTCTTTTGTTGAAAATCAGGTTTTCGGCAGCTCATGTGTAAGGCAGTACCCAAATATGATTTGCCAAGCAGAACTTACTTTTCGATGAAAAGTGTCCCTGAGCTGTACAACAAATTATGTTGTATAGTTTCTCATTCATTGTCACACTCTGTAGTCAACACTGTGCATCTCACCACTGATATGTGGACCAGTTGTCAGGGATCCACCATTAGCTTCATGTGTGTTACAGTACATTGGGCACACATCCCTGGTGCGTACAGTACTTCACTTTGTCCTGCAAGTGATTGTCATTTGAAAACCACATACAGAGGAAGTGGTCATGTGCACCAGCATGCAACACTAAGCATGCAAAGTATGCATGGCTTGCACAAAGCCAAAAGAATTCTTGAACATCTAGATGAGACAATTTCTCATTGGCTGAAACCACATGGACTCATAGTGACTTTCATTTCAAGTGACAATGGAGCCAATGTAGTTAAATCCATAAATGACAGTGGTTTTCAATGCATTCCATGCTTTGCCTATGTTTAAAATCTGATTGTACATGAGTTCTTAAAACATGAAGCAGTGGACAGTATGGTGACCATTAGTCATCATATTTGTGGACATTTCAGTCGTGCCTCAAAAGCTCGGTCTGAGTTTAATGTGTTACAGCATTCATATGGTGTGCAGCAGCATTGTCTCAAGCAGAATGTTCCCATAAGGTGGAACTTGACTCTTTATATACTGGAATGCCTGTCTGAGCAGTGTAAACCTGTCAATGACTATGTTATGCAGCTTTGTGACCCCCTGACTCAACAGGCAATGACCCTCAATCCATTGCAGTGGAGGGTCATGGACAGTGTCATACAGGTTTCGCACCCTTTTGAGCATACAACTCTTGCTGTTAGTGTTGAATCAGCATGTCTGAGTCAGGTTATTCCGTTGTTGAGGATACTTAAGCAGGCCCTGGTCAGTTTGCATGATCAATCTGAATGTGCAGCAGATGAGGTTTGTGTGAACCTGTGTAACAGCATGATGGACATCTTAGAAAGTGATCATCATGTGTGTAACATGTTGCAAAGTGATTCATACCGGATGGCCACTTTACTGGATCCCCAGTACAAACATGGTATTGCATCACTTCTGCCAGGGGTAGTGTAGAGGTTGATTGTTGTTCACTTGCTCTTCATGTGACAAAGTGCACTACAAAATGCTTCAATCCAATGTCAAGAAACCTAATGAGGGAAGTACTCAGCAGCATGTGCGTGCCAGTTCCCAACTCTCTGTGTCATCAAAGTTATCAGGTTCTTCAGTACCCAAACCCAGCCACAATCCATCGTGGTCAATATTACAGCAGGTGGGTGTTTCCCAGCCCCAGAAGTAGGAATGCCACAGTAAACTTCAGATGTCAGTGGTAAACATGATCACTGCCTATCTTGATGAGCCTGAGCTGATTTCTGTTGAGGATGACCCTTTGTTGGTGTACTGACAACAGACGTTTACAGTGTGATCTACATTGGCATCAGTTGTACTGGAATTTTTAAGTTGCCCTTGTTCCAGTATAACATTGGAACAGGTTTTAGTGCAGCCGGTTCGATCGTGTCAGACCATCGGACATGTCTGTTCAATTTAAATGTTGAGTGGCTGACATACATAAAAATGAATAAACATTTTATTCCACCTCAGTAGTCTTTGTCTGGCAGTTACACTGTTATGCCTAGCAATGACGATGAAGGCATGGATGATGCTAAAAATTATATTAGTCAGGTAGAGGGTATGTGTTCGGATGGTGAGGATACATCAGAGGGATACATCTCTTAGTTTACATAATTTTGTTGCTGGTTTTATGGCAGCAAATTGCTGACAGCATTTATTTGTATTATTTTTAATTACCCAATGTAAAGTCCAAAATAAGTTTTTTTTTGTCACACATTATTTAAAAAATCTACTCCATAGGCAAGTACACACTGGTAATACAAGCACTTAAACAGCAGCTTCATAGTACTGGCCTCTCCCAGTCTGGTCGATGACTAATCTTTTTATGATCCTACTCATGAAGTTTGACTTAAATATTACCTGTAGTGTAGATGTACTTCACTTGTAATGCTCTTTTTCTGCATACGGGCTAAAACAAATACAGACTTCCCTGCCCAAAAAGCATGCCACCATGTCAACCCACACACCCCTGTTTTGAGATGTATGTCACACAATGAAGGTTGCATGAGCGTGCCCCATTGACTTGTATGTGGCTGATATTTTGACATTTTTATACCCTTTACTGTTTGTATTTCTTTAAATCAAATTGATTGATTGGGGACCCTATTAGTCAACTGATTTTTTGATTTAATGAAATCCAAATAGTAAAGGGTATAAAATTATCTAGAAAAGAAGAAATGCCTCCTACAAATCAATGGGGCACAGTCTGTCATGCAGCCTTTGTTGTGTAACATCACAAAACAGGGCTGTGTGTGCCGACGTGGGGACATGGGTTTTGGATGTGGAAGTTGGTCCTTTTTTGGCCCGTATGATGAAAAAGAAAATCTTGAGTGACAGAACTTCTACACTACAGGGAATATTTAAGCTAAACTTCATGAGGAGGATCCTGAAATGGTTATTTATCACACAGGCAGAAGGAGGCTAGCTGCTTTGATAGTAGGAAGATGCTCTTTCAATGTCCTTAGTGCTTTTTTATTCAGCCATCTCCATCTGGTGCGAGTATCAGAATAGTTTATTTACATTTCTCATGTTAAGACGTGCTTCATCAGAGGATTACAAACATTTGTGAACAGGTAGTATATACAGTATAGTCCCTCCTTATTAGACAATCAGTAATCACAGTTTAATTCCTGGCTGTTATGTCATGTTAATTACATGACATGACTGAACTGCAGTATATGGTTCATTTCCTAAAGATCACATTCAGAAGTACATGCAAATTATATATAATCCATCAATTTTAAGCTATGGAATAAGGTTAAAAAAGGGAATAGTTTTATATACTATTTTAGAAAAAGTGCATACTAAAGTGTGTAACAATCCATCTGTAACATTGGTGCCAACATGAATCTATAATTCTTTTTTAATTCATTTTATTATGGTGCATACTCTTATTCCTGGATTAACCATTAGGTTGCACAAATTGTGCTTGATAATTTTCTGTGGGCTTTAGTGTTCCCAAATTATGCAAGAAGACAATAGAGCTAGAGTGAGACGCATATATCTACAGTTCAGTTATGGTACATCATTACTACAATCACTTATCCAAAAAATGATTACAGCACTGAGACAATAAATCCAGATCTGGGAAACCTGATGTTTAAACAAGCAATAAGAGTATGTAGCATGATAACATTAAAGAATAAAATAATTATGGATTACTTTTGGCACATATTTGACATACAGGTTGTTACACACTGTAGTCCACACCATTTTTTTAACATAGTATATAAAACTGCTCCCTTTTTTGTACTTCGTCTTAATTTCAAACAGTTAGCTTTATTATCATTCAAATGTACTTCTGACAGTGATGTTTCATAAATTAACCATACAGTTTAGTTATGTCACTTAACTTGACATGATATAACAACCATGAAGTGAATTATTATTGTCTGACACAGATTTTGTATGCTATCTGTTCACAAATGTTTATAATCTTCTGACGAAGCATGTGTTAATGTCTGAAAGTTAAGTACAGTATATGATGTTGTTACCCGATGGAGATGGCTGAAGAACAAGCATTTGTCAATGCTGAATGTTTGTTTGCTTGCTGGCATTAGCATTGGAAGTGCAGGACTTAGACAGATGCAGAATAGGAATGGCAGTGAAATACTGAAGTGATGCCAACCCCACCCCGGAGAGATGGACAGGCATTGGGGTGTGCCTTTGGGTCATCACCCATAACGCTCATGCCATTTCACCTCACCCTACCCTGCAGACACCAAGTGTTGAGGTGTGACTTGGGGTGTTTGGGCTTTACATTCACCCCATTCCATAAGGAAATATGTTGAAACGGGTGCAGTATAGGAGAATGGGATGTACTTTGAGGCCAAAGAGTCCAAGACACACCTTGTTGCCTGTCACTGGCTGCAGGGTATGGGTGGGGGTGGAATGGCATGAGCATTACTGTAGACAATCCCAAGTCACACCCCTGACACCTGTCAGTCCCTATGAGGTAGGTCATTATGGTTGGAAACCCTAATGCCTTGGGTGTTTCTTGGTATTTTCACTCAAAGTTTTCAACATGGGCTTTCTGTGACCCCACTGCATGAACAGTGACACTATCAGTTCAATAGCAGAAAGGTGATTTTGCAGAGTGACTGCGCCATTTGGCACCACTGGTGCAAAAACACATTTCGAACAGGATGTGAAAAATGACTGTTCATGTGGAGGTGTAAAAAATGGTAATGTTGAAAATCTGGAGTGAAAATATAAAAAAATTAGTGAAGTCATGAGCGTGCATAGAAACTGCACAATGCACACCCGTAATGCTATTATTTGGGGGAATTTTTACACCAGATTTTCAACATAGGCATTTTGGGACCTCCACTCATGAATAGTGGCACTGTGATTTTCTTAATTTGTCCCGATCGTTGATTTCACACAGTGACCGTACCACTATGAGACAGATGTGTGAAAACACATTTTGGGCAGGATGTAAAAAATGACAGCTGTACTGTTCATAAAGAGGTGTGGAAAAATGGCAATGTTGAAAATCTGGAGTGAAAATATTAAAAATTCTCGAAGTTATGAGATGGTGTGGGAACTGCACAATGCACACTTGTAACAGTCATTTATTGGAATTTTTTCACCAGATTTGCAACACAGATTTTTTGGGAGTCCACCTCATGCACAGTGACACTGTTGCTTCATTAATTGGTCCCAGAAGGTGATTCCATGCAGTGACCATGAAATCACCTTTTGGGATCAAATAATGACATGATAGTGACTGAGTTCATGACGTGGGGTCCCAAGAACCCCATGTTGAAAATTTGGTGCAAAATCACAAAAATGGCTAAGATATTCACCTAAGTTGAAACCCCCCCCAATTATGCCATTATATAGATTACCAGCATTTCTTCAGTTTGTGGTCGGCTTTGAAGAGTGCAGACGTGTTCCTGCTCCACCGAAGATCGACGCACCTGGCTTCGGAGGTAAGTATGTGGTGGGGTGCACAGAGGGTGGGCGTGGGTTGTGGGAGGAGGGCACTGCAGACAATGAGGGACTGTTTTCTTGTTTACAGGTTAAAAAAAATGTTGTAGGAAGGTTTTCTTTTTTACAGGTACTTTTGGCATGCTGGGGTGGGCTCCCAGTGTGCCACCTGGATGTTTTGGGGGGGACTGGAGCTGACAGGGATTGGGCACCCCGTTGGCAAAGAAAACAGGTCTGTATTTGGGGGGGATGATGCTGAGGGGGAGGGCACCCCCTTTGGCAGACAAATTAAACTACAGGGACATGATGCTGATGGGGATTGGGCTCCTCATCAGCAAATGAACTGGGGAAGGGGCATGCTGACAGAGTGATTGGGCACCTCCAACATTGGCTTTCATGGGACTGTGAGAGGTAGATGGTGATAGCTGCTGCCTTGTTTATTGAAATGTTACACCAGGCAAGGCACACCCTGCAATTAGGGGGTGCTTCCTCATTGCAGCAGCAATTTTTTTCAAGTTGGTGGCATGCTTCTGAGTTGCTGTCATAGACAGCATGCTCATACATTGGTGCCACAGAGACAAGCCCCAAAAAGCAGTGGCAGCATTGTCCACAACACGACTGCACTTCCACAAACTGCTAATCCAGCAAACTGTCACAACATGTTTCTTGTGCATGTGCGCAAGCAAACATAAAAATCATGAAGTACATTTACATATTTGTGCTGTTCTTCAAGGTGTGGGGGTGAGTGTGACTTGCCTTAAAACTAAGTAATGCACTGTATTATGGGTTCATGGCCACACCATCACCCATCTGCTGCCCAGCTTTGCATTTGAATCACACATTGGTTACATTAATGATAAAACTGCATTGTAGCATTAATGCTACAATCATTATTTCATTTTTATGTTGACTCGTGCACATGCACTCCAGCCAACATCTTGCAGTTGTAGCAGATTTGGAGGCGCGGTTACTGTTGGGCAAATGCAGGGCATGCATCAGTAGGTGCGTTCCTCATTCCCCCAATCAAGCAGCATGCAGGTGCCACATCAGCAATTTGGAATGTGGCCACCAGAACAAAGAAAAGATCCACTGCAATTAGAGCAAAGCTCTCATGCAGCGAGACCACAACAGACCTCCCCGACATGCATGCAACACTGCCAATGCCTCCTGTCAGAATGCCAATGAGGGAGCCCACTCCCTGTTGGCAAAATGACCCCCCTCCCATTTATAATGTATGCCAGGTCCCCCTTGGCATCATGTGCCCCCCAATAGTTTTTCTTTGCAGACAGGGGGCCCAATCCCCATTGGCATAATGTCTCCCCCACCCCGCTTTTGTTGTGTGCCAAGGGGGCACCCAATCCCCTCGGCTCGTGTCCCCCCCTTCAGAATGTGCCAATGGGAATGTTCAATTCCCCATCAGCTAGAGCATCCCCACACCAAAAAAACACATTTAGGTGGCATGCTGGGAGCCCACCCCAGCATGCCAAATACCCTGTAAAAAAAAAAAAGTTCCACAATGTTTTTTTTTTTTCAAACCAGTAAGAAGGAAAATGATCCCTCATGGTCTCCCTGCCGCCTCCTGAAACCTGCCCCCACCCTCTGCGCACCCTGCCTCCCCACCCCCCTCACCCCATACTTACCTCCAGAGTCTGGCGTAATGATCTTTGGTGCACTGGGAATACGTCTGCACTCTTCAAAGCCGACCGCGAACTGAAAAAATGCTGGTAAGCCATATAATGGCATAAATAGGGATTTTTCAACTTTGGTGCATATCTTGGGCATTTTTGGGAATTTTGACACCAAATTTTCAACATGGGGTTATTGGGACCCCTCCTCCTGAATTCTGTCAGTGTCGTGGAGTTATTCAATCCCAAAAGGCGATTCTGCCACCGCGTGGAATCACCTTTGGGACCGACAACAAAACAACAGTACCACTGTTCATGAGGGGGCTCTCAAAAGCCTATGTTACAAATTTGGTGGAAAAAATCCAAAAAATGGCTGTTTTATGAGCGTGCATTGCACAGCTTCCATGCACGCTTATAACTTCATGAATTTTAATATTTTCACTCCAGATTTTCAAACTTGGTATTTTCCCACACCACCTTATGAACAAAACAGCTGTCATTTCACATATCCTAGCCGAAATGTGTTTTCGCAAATCCGGCGCAGAATAGCACGGTTGCTGCGCAAAATAAGTTTTCAGGACAGTTTCAGAAAATGATGGTGACACTGTTCAAAAGGAGAAGTCCTAAAATGCCTATGTTGAAAATTTGGTGACAAAATTCCATAAAATGACTGTGTTACAAGCATGTGTTGTACAGTTTCCACGCACCCTTGTAACTTCGCAAATATGCAATATTTTCATGCCAGATTTTCAACACTGGCATTTTTTCACACCTCCTTATGAACAATACAGCTGTCATTTTTCACATCCTGCCCTAAATGTGTTTTCACACCTGTGGCAAACAATGGCGTTGTCACTGTGCAAAATCAACGTTTCAGAAACATTAACAGAATCGCAATACCACTGTTCATGAGGGGAGGTCCCAAAATGCCTATGTTAAAGATGTGGTTAAAAAAATCACAAAAATACTTGTGTTACAGACGTGTGTTGCATAGTTTCTATGCATGCTCATAACTTCACTCCAGATTTTCAACGTTGCCATTTTTTACATCTCCTCATGAACAATACAGATAGCATTTTCCACATACTGCCCAACGTGTGTTTTCCTCCCTGTGTTGCCAAAAGGCATAGCCACTGTGCAAAACTACCTTTCAGCTAACAAACTGATAGTGCCACTTTTCATGAGGTGGGCTCACGAAAAGTCCACATTGAAAATTTGGAGTGAAAATACCAACACACGCCTATGGTGTTAGGGTTTCCAACTGCAGCACCCAACCCTGTAGAGACTGACAGGCATCAGGGGTATGACCTGGGATCATCGGCTGTAATGCTCATGTCATTCCACCCCCACCACCAACCTGCAGTCAGTGACAGGCATTGTGGTGTGCCTTGCACTGTTCAGCCACAAAGTTCACCTCATTCTCCTATACTGCATCCACCTCAGCATATTTCCTTATAGAATGGGGTAAGTATAATGCCCAAAGACCCCAAAGCACACCACTATACTTGTCAGTGTCTACAGGGTAGGGTGAGGCAAAATGGCATGAGCGTTATAGCCAACGACCTAAGGCACACCCCAATGCCTGTCAGTCTCTACAGGGTGGGGGTTGGGCTGGCGTCATTTTAATACTTCACTGCCGTTCCTATTATGCATTTCTAACTCCAGCACTACCAATGCCAGTGCCAGTGAGACAACATTCGGCATTGACAAATGCTTGTTTTGCATAATTTCAATAGTGTTAAACAAAGTCTTCTACCATGAAAATAAAGCACTGAACTATCTCCTCTATAGAATGGATGTCAGATGTGCCATGGATGGAATGATGTCATGTAAACATGAGCTAGATGGATGTTTGTGCTGCATAAATAATAAATTCTCTAAATCGTATTCCACAGTCTGTTCGAGTAAATAAAATCTGTGAAATCCTGCCACATTATTGTTTACCAATATACAAAGCTCTTTTCGTTGTTGATCAGTTCAGTGCTGTTTTTCATTAGTGCAGAATTATTACTTAACCAGCACAGACAGCTTTCTATATCTCTGTAGATGGATCCATGATGGTCAGTTGACAAATTTTTGATCGACCGATGTAACAGAGAGACACCCTCATGTTGACCACATTTTGCAGTCGGCATGAAGGAGTCAGAGTAGAGATTGTTTTCTTCAGGGCCTCCTGCACCCCCCTACTAAACTATCCAACTTTGAGTTGGAGTTGTTTCAGGGAGGGGGTGCAATTCCCCCAGAAAGCAGTGGTGGAGTCCCACACTGACACTACAGTAACCTGGCACTGTTGTTGCAGTAGTGTCGGTTGCTGCCGTATTGTTACGGTAGCAATGGCATACCTCTGTAGATGATGTCATGTCAATGTGTGACAGGTCTGATGGACATCTGTTAGAAGAAAAGACATTCTGAACATCATAACAACATAAACATGAACTACTAGTCCCTAAGCTGTTGCTGATGAGCCTTTGCTAATGTGCACACTGTCCACACACCGACATCAGCCATGACCACTAATGCTGAGATGACCACAACAAAACAACATAAACATGAACTACCAGTCCCCAAGCTGTTGCTGATGAGCTTTTGCTGAAGTGCACGATGTCCAAACACTGTCATTAGCCATGACGACTAATGCTGAGATGACCACAACAAAACAACAGACATGAACTACTAGTCCCCAAGCTGTTGCTGATGAGCCTTTGCAGATGTGCAACCTGTCCAAACAGCCATGACCACTAATGTCACGGTAGCGACGGCATACCTCTGTAGATGATGTCATGTCAATGTGTGACAGGTCTGATGGACATCTGTTAGAACAAAAGACATTCTGAACATCATAACAACATAAACATGAACTACTAGTCCCCAAGCTGTAGCTGATGAGCTTTTGCTGAAGTGCACGATGTCCAAACACTGTCATTAGCCATGACCGCTAATGCTGAGATGACCACAACAAAACAACATAAACATGAACTATTAGTCCCTAAGCTGTTGCTGAGGAGCTTTGCTGATGCGCACATGGTCCACACACCAGTATCAGCCGTGACCAGTAATGCTGAGATAACTATAACAAAACAACATAAACATGAACTACTAGGCCACAAGGTGGTGCCGCTTATTTGCCTGCTGTTTTGCAACCTGCATCCTCTACTTCTTTGATGTATGCTCAACTTAACCTCATGAAAATCCAGAATTAAACAGCTCCTCCCTAATATAATAGGATGATGATGTGACGCCTCTAGATTGATGACAATTATCCAGATCTAGGTGACAACAGAATTTACATGCCAGTCTATCAGTTTAATAATGATTTATTATTTTTTGCTAACTTTTGTTTATTGATAGCTGCATGCATTGTGTTGTGCTAGACTATTAACACCTGCTGTGTTTTTTACTGTTTGTGAAGGTAAGTATTTTCTACGGAGTATGCTGCTAAGATTTCTTTCTCCATCAATGTACAGTACATCATAATAATTAAATCAGATAGCTCACTGTATATTGTAGATACAACCTTTATGCATTACAGAGGTCAGCTGGTAGATAACTATGACAGGTTTGGGGAGGGGGAGGTGGAGGTAGTGATGCGGACTCATGCTAACACCACTGCTGTTATTGTTATGTCCAGTCAGGGGGGAGACATTGCCTAAGCTACTTATTGCTGTTAAGACTGCTGTTATTGCTGAACCAAACATGGTTTTATAAGTGGAATAAATGTTACTTGCTGTGTTGTTTCTCTACTACTCTCTTTATGATTTATTTTTCGGGTATGCCAATCACATGCCATGCCAGTTCTGCTGCTGATGATGATCTGACCACCACACCTGCTGTGCCATCAACACCTGCACACTGCCACCACTCTCAATATGGAAGCAAGGAACACCTTAATGAGAAACTACTATGCCCAGAGACACTGCGGACCACCACTACTCATGTCGTGTCCATCCAAACTGCCCAGGTAAGTATTTTTCTTTTTTTTTGGTACAAGCTTTTGATTCTAAACCCTTACTTTCATTTCCGAATGACACTCAGGTAATCTGGTACGTGCTGTAATGGTATTCTTACTGTCATTCCTAAAGAATGTGTTATTGATATGGAGGAGGTGGTGTGGGCACAGACAAGGTTGAGAATGTAGGATAGTCATTTGGGTAGGCAAGCACAACTGGCACCAATAGTATTGTATGTAGGAACATGTGCATAATGCCTAATAAGAGTGTACATTATTGGCAAGCAAAAAAGGGCTTTTCTTTCTGTAAGTACCACACGCTGTCTTGTTTCCATACCAGGTCTGTCATGCACTGCTGCTGCTGTTGCTGCCAGAATCATACCTTATGCCACCATCCCTGTTGCCTCATGTTGTGTTCAGCATACTCAACTGGTCAGGTAAGTAATTTTATGCATGCTTTTTTTCTTATTCCAAATAAAACATTGTTTTCATTTTCAGATAAGAAATTGTAGGTGAGATTAATATAATGACTCATTAATGTCATTTAGCTTCCTAGGAATATTTACTGGAAGCAGGTAAGTAGTATTGTTTGTTATGCCAGAAGTACACACAGAATCATAATTGATTCAGATGGCTGTACATTGTACCCCAGATCTCTAGGGTTAGGGTGTCTAAGTGGAGGGTGGTGGGATGGAATTGCTGAACTAGCTGCGGAGCACTGATATGCTTAATATGTAAGGTTACAGAATGCAAATAATGTTTTCACTTGCAGATGATCTGTTCATCGGCTTATACTATAATAATCAGGTTATGAGTCCTTTAAGTTTCCAAATATCCTAATGTTTACTTTTTCAATTCTCCATCTAGCATGCTCCTTGGCTACTATGCTGCTATTGCCATTCCTGCACCTGCCGAGAATGAACTGTGGACCAACAAGTTTGTGGTATATTTACGTGTCCCTCGCAAGTAACCAGGTAACTACTTGTTACTGTTTCAGACAGTTCAAGATGCTGTTGTTTTTAATTTCTGTCAGTTATGGTGGTTCTTAGGTCATGGGGGCATAGGTGTAGAATTGTACGTACATAGGAATGAACTTAATTCAACCACGGGAGTGATGGCTGTGTAATACTAATGACACAAAAGCATGATCACTTCACTTTCATGGTTTGTCATGTTCAGTGCATGTACCCTGCTTGTGATGTATCATTTTCTGAGAAGTAAAGTGCAGGTATGGCGCTTCTGCAAATACTGCACCCGATTGCTGTAAGCTTCTCTTAAGTTTGGCATAAAGTAGGTCAATAATAACCACTCCCATCACAAGACAATGATGACTACAGTGGTATGGAAAAAAAAGTTTATATTTTCAGACAAAAACTGAGCAAGTTAAAACTTTTAAGAAACAACAAACAATAATGAACTAACCAACAACACTAAAACAACATATTACTATTTACAGGGGTATTGGGGTAATGAGAATAACAACAAACAATGAGAATAACATCAAACAAGCAGCAACATGAACAAAGTATCTAGAAACTGAAAAGGAACTATGTACAGCCGAATGCAAAAATAGCACAGTGCAAGAAAAGACTTGCCAGGCAAGTTTGCAGTGTTGCTTAACAATACCCCGGACCTGGAGAGTGGACCAGCTTTTTACAACACACCTGCAAAGCAGGCATTTGATTTGTTTGACTTCATAGTCTATGTTAACATAGTGTACCTCCAGAGACTTCAACCTTTTTTTTTATAAGTTTAAGGTCCTTGTCCCTTCTTTCCTTCCAGTCCTGCTATGTGGGTGGCAGTACTTTTGGAGGGGTTTGATGGGCGGAATGGTTGGAACCCTCTTCAGGCCCAGTACCTGCCACTATCACACAGGATCTTCCTCCTGTGTGCACCTGCTTCTGCTGACCTCAGGACTCTTTTGCCACCAGCTTTCCAGCTCCTTTTGAATTTTGAAGACACGGTTTGTGTGCTGTGTGTTTGGATGTTGTTTACGACCAGCATCAGCTTGGGAATGGGGATTTTCAGTTTGGCGTTTGGTGGTGGTCTCCTGTGCTGCTGTACAGAAAAAAAAGGATGGTGAGGGAGATGATTATAATTCAGTACTATCTCCTCCATACACTTATGAGTATATGATAGTGTGAACCCCTAAACAGTACCGTTACACCTCCCAGATAGCAACAACATATATTTTACAACACTGGTACATTGCAATGCCCCCCTAACACCAGAAACCTGCATGAAATCAGAGTCCATCCTCATCTCGACCAAAATAAACTCATTCAACCCTCCAGCTCAAGGATCATAGATGCCAGTCAATCACATTATTGATAATCCAGTACTGTCCATTGTTTGCACATCTGATTGACAGAGTCGAATAAGTTAGAGGATAATAGCATACTCTGTGACTGGGGTATGGGGGGGCAGTAGTGTACTAAGGGAATAATGCATAGATTTCAATTATTTGATTCCATGGTAAACAATCGCACAATGTATTCAATCATTGTGAAGAAAGACATGACTAGCAGGTGACAAATCTCTGTTGAAGGAATAATTTTCATTTTTTGTCAACATTTTAGCATACATTTTGAGAATTAGAATACTTCTGAATGATTTATTTTTGAAAAGTTGCCTATGGGCTCATTTTATATAAGCAATAAGACATGGCTGTGTGCTCATACTACTGAAATACCCACACACTCATAGTCCGATGGCACTAGACTTGCAGTCACGTGCATAAATATAACTCTGGGGTGTATGGATATGTCATTACTATCAACACCCAGTTATGTCTTATTTCTTACATAACTATTTATGCAAACAGTAGTTGCTGATTAGCCTATTTAGTCAATATGTATGTTACAAAATCAATTTATAGATATCTTATCATCAGACATGATCTCCACAGCACTGCTGCTGCTACATCAGCACACTCTTTTTCTGCCACTGTGGTGTCGGAGGATTCCTCTGCATGTTGAGTACCAGTAGGCACAGCACCTGTTCAAAATAAGAGAGGAATACTGTACTTCAGAGAGGCTGTGTCAGTTTTAATAGGCAACACGTGCTGGTTCACACTATTATTTTTATTTGCAATACTGTCTCAGAACTAATTAGGTATAAACATTATGCTCTGTCATACCTTGTACCTTGAAGAGAGAAGGCGCTGTGGGTCACCCTGGAGATTGGGAATGGCACCATAGTCCACACGGGGGTTGTATAAAGACCCCCGTCACGGGGGGAGGCAATGGACAAGAAAATAATAGAAGGCATCCTTAGGATGGCAGAGAAAGGGGAGCTATTGCTGATGGGGGACCTGAATATGCCAGATGTTAACTGGAGAACCTTTGCTGCAGCCACATCCAAGAGCAGGGCCATTCTCAATGCCATAGAGGGGACATGCCTCAGACAGCTATTGATGGAACCTATTCGGGAGGGAGCTATCTTAGACCTGGTACTCTCAAAGGGGGACAGAGAGAGAGGATCTCAGATCTTGAAGTGGGTAGCCATCTGGGAACAATTAACCACCAAACAGTGCAGTTCACGATAAACTCAGCTGTAGAGTCAAGCCTTACAAAAGTGAAGGTACTGGACTTTAGGAGGGCTGATTTTGCCAAAATGGGAGAACACCTCAGAAAAGCACTAGCAAACAGGCAAGAAGGAGGGGTGGAGCAACAATGGGGAAATATCAAAAATGCCATTACAGAGGCAACAAGCCTTTGTGTGAAGCAAATAAACAAATCAAAATGAAAGATAAAAACACCATGGTTCTCAAAAGAGGTGGCGGAGAAGCTTAGGGAGAAAAATATCACATTCAGGAAACATAGAAACATAGAAACATAGAAGTTGACGGCAGATAAGGACCGCAAGGCCCATCCAGTCTGCCCATTTCTTTTTCTACCTTATAAATGTGCCATCGGCCTTTGCTCTGTCAGTGGTCTATCTATTCATAGTCATTTGTATTGCTCCCTTATGCCTATCCCATGCCTGTTTGAAGCCCTGCACTGTATTCATAGCCACCACTTCTTGTGGTAAGCCATTCCATGCATCCACCACCCTTTCTGTGAAAAAGAATTTCATCACAGTATTAGGAAACACAGAAGGAGCAGGACAGAGAACTGTACCAGTTAAAGCAGAAGGAAGCAGGGAAGGCAGTCAGAATAGGAAAGACCTAAACTGAAGAGAAGATAGCCAACTCAGTTAAGAAGGGGGATAAAACCTTTTATAAGTACATTAGGGAAAAAGAAAGAAGAAGGGAGGAATACTGAGGCTGAATAAAGAGGAGGGTGGTGGGCAGAGAGGGACAGTGAAAAAGCGGGGATACTGAATGAATACTTCTGCTCAGTATTCACAAAAGAAGAGGAGGGGTAGGTACTTAATCCAGTCAATAGAAGCACTCTGGATAGGGGGGGGGGGTCGATATCAGTCCTTTCACAGAAGAAAGGGTTCTGAAAGAACTCTTTAGACTGAAAGTGGACAAAGCAATGGGGTCTGATTGGATTCACCCCAGGATTCTAAAAAACCTAAGGGGAGAACTAATAACACCCCTGACTACCCTTTTTAACAAATCGTCGGAGGATGGTGTGGTACCTGAGGACTGGAGGAGGGCAGATGTGATTCTCCTTCAAAAAAGTGGGAGTAAGACAGAGGCAGGAAACTATAGGCCTGTGATTTTGACCTCAGTGGTAGGGAAAATGATGGAATCACTTCTGAAGGAAAGAATTGTTGAGTATCTAGAGGCCAGTGGGGCACAGGACCCTAGGCAGCATTGATTCACAGCAGGAAGGTCATGTCAGACAAATCTAATCAATTTATTTGACTGGGTGACCAAAGTAATAGACCAGGGAGGGGCTGTGGACATGGTCTACCTAGACTTTAGCAAGGCATTTGACACAGTCCAGCACAAAAGATTAATAAACAAATTGGTCAAACTGGGAGTGGGTCCCAGGGTGGTAGCCTGGGTAAAATATTGGCTGGACAACAGGGTGCAGAGGGTAATAGTAAATAGAGACCACAGTAAAGAAAAAGGGGTTACTAGTGGGGTACCACAGGGTTCAGTACTGGATCTAGTCCTTTTTAATGTCTTTATAAATGAAATTGCTGAGGGACTAGGAGGGAAAGTATGTCTCTTAGCAGACAACATAAAGATCAGGCAACAGGGTTAATACACAAGGTGGGGTGGAAAGGATCAGAAGGCACTTGGCAAGGTTGGAGGAATGGCCAAATGTTTGGCAGCTTAGATTCAATGCAAAGAAGTGAAAAGTAATGCACCTAGGAAACAAAAACCCAGGGGAAGAGTGCACAATGGGGGTGAGATACTGACAACAGCAAAAATGGAAAGGAACCTGGGGGTATTTATATTAGATGACCAAAAGATGGGCACGCAATGTGAGAAGGCAGTAAGGAGGTCTGGGGGGATACTGGAATGCATAGGGAGAGGCATCACCAGTAGAAAATAGGAAGTTATTATCCCTCTGTACAGACAGTTGGTGAGACTCCATCTGGAGTACTGTGTGCAGTTCTGGAGACCCAATCTCTGCAAAGACATAGACAGGGTGGAGGCTATCCAGAGGAGGGCAACCGAAATGGTACAGGGTCTGCATCAGAAGACATCTGAAGAGAGACTACAGGTGCTTAATATGTATACCCTAGAGAAAAGGAGGAAGGGGGGGGGACATGATAGAAACTTTCAAGCACCTCAAGGGAATCATTAAAGTCCAAGAGGGTAGAATCTTTCAGAAAAAGTGATATGCAAGAACAAGGGGGCACAATTTGAAGATAGAGGGGGACGGCTCAGAGGTAATGTGAGGAAGTATTTTTTCACAGAGGGTTGTGGATGCATGGAAAAGCCTTCCTGAGGAGGTCATGAAGTAAAAAACAGTGGGGGAATTCAAGTATGCATGAGGCAGACATATGACAATTCTAGTGGGGGGTAGGAGGAAGTAGGCTGTTGGTTAACTAGGATCTGCAGCTTATCCATTAGGTAGGGAAATGGGCAGACTAGGAAGGCCAAGCAGTCCTTATCTGCCATCAAATCCAATGTTTCTTTGTTACAGTGCCATGGCTAAAACTGGTCACTTGAGTGTCTTCACAACTTAATATTACTGTAAGTGTGATTTGTCCTGTATTAACTCCAGTACTTTGTAACATTGTATACGTGTTTGCTGACTGCCTGCTGTAAACCATATATATCTGTTTATCTGATCCTCTGATGCTGAAGCTATGTAAGGAGCTTCCAACTTTAAGCTGTTTATTATTCAGATAATTCGATATTGCTGTGTATATAATACAATTAAACCAGCACAGCAAACCAGAAATCAAACACAGGCTAGTAAAATAATCATGCATTAAAGTTTCATTGCAACAATATCTGATGCCAGTTAATTAGAATATTGAAAGTAAGATACTCACTGTCACCACCAGTGCTGTCATGATTGCCATCCTCCACTCTAGCCCTCTTCCCTCGAGTGGCTCCAGTGTCACTCTCTCACACCTTCTTCTTTGCCATTATTCCCTTCCCATTGTACTTTCACGTGACCTCTTTTATTGTGACTGCTCCACCCTCTGACAGTTCCCTGTTGCATCATTGGAAATTGTCTCATTTGTGCTTTACTTGATGGACTCTGTGGGACACAACACCATCGCCCTCTCTGTTCACTGTGTCCTTAATGGCATCCCACACTTTCTCCCTCTCTTGGAGAGGGCTTCTCTGCCCCAAATAATTGATCTACATGGGCTGTGCCCTTCTTGACAAGCAATGCCGCCACCTTGTGGCTGAATGAAGGCAATATTTGTTTTCACTACTACTCCCCCTACTGGCAGTGGGCCCAGCCTGCTGGTCCTCTTACTGCTCTTGCTCCTCCTGACTACTCTGCTGAACCTGCTCCACAACATCCTGTCTTCTACCTTCCTCTTCCATGCTCCTGCTGGCCCCACCCAAACCTACTTTGTCACAGGTCATAATTTTTTTTTTTTTTTATAATTCAAAGTTTATTAAGTTTCACAGTTATACATGGGAGCAGGTCCGTACAACACTTATGTATACACACACATGAAATGTTCATACACCCGTTAAAGACACTGCTCCCCCAACCCCCACCTCCTATCCCTCCTCAGCACAGCTCCATATCTAAATGTCCATCAGAGAATCTGAATAGTTGCTTGGAAGAGTAATCTAACTACAAAGCAGTGTATGTAAGGGATCCCAAATTCGCTTGTATTTAGCCAGCCTATTATTTAAACTAGCCACCATTTTCTCCATTCTAAGGTTGGCCAGGCTCTCCTTCAGACATTCCGAAAAGGAACTATTCTCCCTGTCCTTCCAATGCCGAAGAACAACCTTTTTAACAGATAATGAAATTAAGGCCTTGTGGTATCTTCTAGCTACGACTGCTATGGAAGTGTAGTCTCCCAACAGGCACACTTCAGGCTTGAAGTGATCGGAGAGGCCCAGGAGGGGATCCATCCTCCGACGGATATCATCCCAGAGAGCAGCGCTTTTCGGACATGATCAAAATGTGATACAACGTCCTCCTCCTGCCCACATCAGAGCATGAGGCAGACTATTAGGCCGAACCTGTGGAGCTTGGGGGTGTAGTATATATTATAAAATATGAAATTGCATCAAGCGCAATCTATCTCATGATATGTCTATGAATATTTTCCAAAGGGCAGCTCCATCTATTCCTAGACTGGAAATACACTGCCCAATATGTTATTAGTATAAATACTTCAGGTATTTACAGTAATATAAGTTTTTGTAAATGTCTGACACCGAATGCCGATGTCCCATTAATGACAGCAACATGTCCTGGAACCTGTTCCTTTCTAGGAAGGTGGGAGGACCAAATTTTCTTGCTAACAAGTGTTTTAGCTGATAAACTTTGAAAATAGATTTAGTGGGTATGCCAAACCTGCTCAAAATGGTAGTAACTGCAAGCCACGAGCCGTCCTGCGCTACCAATTGGGTAAGCCTAGCATTGTCCAATTGTGGGAGCCAATTGCGACTGATTGGCTTGTTATCTAATTTGATGTTAGGATTGCCCTAGACAGGCTGAGCCAAAACAATCACCTGCCTTTATTCCATGCTAGAACATATCTGTGCATGCACCTTAACTGAAATCACTAGTGGGGTAGACTTCAACTGCGGGGGGAGGTCTCTCGGCCTGATATAAAACAACAATAATGGCACCAGACCACACTGCTTAATAGCGGTTAGTTCTATTCATAGCCACATCGGGAGAGTCTCCTCTGGGGCATTCTCCCCCTCATTCTCCACCCATCTCAGGTACTTCACCATATGACTCGTCCAGTAGTAAAATGCCAGAGCTGGGAGGCAGAGACCTCCTCTGTCCTTGGGGGCAGCCACTTTGTAATATGCAATTCTGGGCTGTCTTTCGGCCTAGATGAAACTTCTTATTATTGCGTTGATTTTGCGAAACCAGGGACTGGGAATCCACACATTGAGCATATGCAATGGGTAAAAAACTCTGGGGAAAAGGTTCATCTTAATAAGATTTACTCATCCCCAGAGTGAAATGGATAACTTGGCCATCTTTTTAAATCAACCTCTAAGGTTTTAACGAGCTCGTCCAGATTCCGCTTTAAGAGCTGGGCTGGTTCCCTTACCACCTGGATAGCCAAATATTTTAAGGAGTTCAGGGCCCAGGACATGCCGCATTGTTTGACAACCAACTTATCTACTTTGTAATTAAGTGGAAACACCAAGGATTTGTTGACATTTAGCTTATAATTAGAAAACATAGCGAACTCCTGGACCACCTCCAGCACCGACGGCATCGAGCTGCTTGGATCTGTCAGCTGTAACAAAAGGTCATCAGCGTATGCTGATACTTTGACCTTGTGCCCATGGATGACCACCCCCTAAATCCTGGAAGATTGTTTTATCCAGTGGATCAGGGGCTCTAAGTATAAAATAAAGAGCAGCGGTGAAAGGGGACAACCCTGCCTGGTGCCTGAATGAAGTAGGAATTTTTCGGAGATCGCTCCATTAACCATAACTCTGGCTGATGGAGCGCTATAAAAAGTTATGACCCAGCTCTGGAAGAGCTGTGGGATCTTGCAAGCATTCAAGGTCCTAAATAAGAACCTCCAATCCACCCTGTCGAATGCCTTCACTGCATCAAGTGAAACTAAGGCCGACGGGTAGGGGGCATCCCTGGTTACGGAGAGGACATACGACAGGGTTCTAAGATGATCCAGCGAGGAACTCCCCCACACAAAGTCGACCTGTTCTGGCCCAATCAAGTCAGGGATCACCTGAGCTAGGCAGTCCACCAAAATTCTAGCTAAGATTTTGATGTCTTGATTCATTAAGGATATAGGGCAGTAGCTAGCTGGTGATTCCAGGTTCTTCCCAGGTTTCAAAATTAAAACAATTAAAGCCTCCCACAAGGCCGGGTCCATTTGGGAGCCAGATAAAATATACTGAAATAGGGACATTATCATAGGGAGCAGTAAATTTAAAATTTTTTTATAGAAATTGGCCGGAAACCCGTCTGGGCCCAGTGATCTGTCTGAGGGTAACGCCATGACAACTCTAGTGATTTCCTCCACAGTTATTGGGGAAATCAGTCGGTCCTGTTGAAAGTCAAATAGAGAAGATAGTCCGGAAGCCCCCAGATAGCTATCCATGCTAGTATCAGATGCCGACTCCTTAGCGCTATACAGCAGGGCGTAGTACCTTTGAAACTCCATGACTATCTCCTCTGCTGTTGTTAGGAGCCTATTACTTGTAGAGGAGCGAATTGCCAAGACGTGCCTATTCACCTCCATTTGCTTGATCCTCAGTGCCAACATCTTTCCAGCTTTTTCTCCCAAATCTGAGTGTGCGGCTTTGGCCTTGAGGATGGCAAATTCTGCTTTGTCCCTCAGCAATTCTAGATAATCCTCTCTGAGCTTGACCAACTCCTGTATTTCCAGCTCAGATAAGGGAGATCCTAATTTTGCTTCTTTATGTTGGATTTCCTTCAATAACCCTTTCAACTTTCTATGTTTCTCTTTCCTCCGGAAGGTAGCTAAACTGATTAGAATCCCTCTCATGAAAGCTTTGAAGGCTCCCCAGAGCATATCAGGCCTCTCCACAGAACTAGAATTGATTCCTATAAAGTGACGGATATGCTCACTAATTACTTGGGCCATTTTGTCCTCTTTTATCATGTGGTTGTTAATCCTCCACCTGAAAGATTTCTTGGGGAAGGAGGGGGGCGCTAGCTGACATACAATCAGTGCATGGTCAGAAGGATGACCTGGCTGTATGAGGGTCTCAGCCACACTAGGAAGGAGGCTATGTGAGAGAAATATGTAATCAACACGAGATGCCATGTTGTGCACAGGGGAAATGAAGGTATATTCCTTTTCCGAGGGGTGGAGCACTCTCCAGGCATCACAAAGGGCATATAGCTCCAAGAGCTCAGCCAGAGCCCTTTGAGCAGGTGAACGAACTCCACCTGTGGAAGAGAAGCGATCCATTAGCGAGTCTACAACAACGTTCATATCTCCCCCAATAACCATTGGTAGTGCTGAGTATGGCTGCAATACATCGACTAACTTCACGAAAAAGTCAGGGGAATCTAGATTGGGCCCATAGAAGGTTCCCAGAATGAGTTCAGTAGCGTATCAGATAGCCATGGATAAACAAGAAGCGACCCTGTGGATCCTTAACTACTTATTTAATTACAAAGGGAACTTTCCTGTTAATCATTATTAGGACCATGGCACTATTGGTGGTCCCCTCAACAGAAAAAACCTGCCCGACCTGTAGGCATCTCATACAATTGGCCTCCGAATCTAACAAGTGAGACTCCTGTATAACCCCTATATCTATAGATAACAAGTCCAGATGTTTTAGAATTTTATATTGCTTAACACGCTGCCTCAGACCTTTGACATTCCAAGCAGCAACTTTTATGGTATTAGCCATGTTCACTAATTATATAGCAAGACCATACTATAACTGTAAACACCGGTAGCATATCCACTCTGCAACCCCTAAGGAGCTGTACTGAGGTCCCCCGGCCTCCATAGCCCTCCCCTATCCCCCCCTTCGTCTTATATCCCATGAAACCCTATACAAATACCGATTACCTTTCCCCCCTCCTCCCCACTCACTAAAAGCGAAGGCCCTCCCCCTCCCAACCTCGAATCCACAAATAAACGTGAGACCTAAATAGCTGACTGACCCCCTACGCCAACCATACCCCGTGTCTCCTGGCACAGTTATGTGACGCAGCAAGTTCAGCTGCGGTCCTCAGCCATTACCCTCCCGCAATCCCAAGACTCCCTAAACACCTGCCTTCCTGGGGAGCATTATTTTTGGCAGGTAATCGCATCCAAGGCATGTCGTGAACATGGATACCAGGTCCCCGGGAGACCGCCAGCCGAGACCCTCGCGGTGGTATCGCCTGGGGACCTCCGTGTCCATACTCGATGCACCTGGGGGAGCCATGTCCTCATTATCACTACTAGTCCATGCCCCATTTAGGATAAACTTACAGTAGCCACAAATTTCTGTATGGGGCTTAATAATACACCCTCATCCAACTGAGAACTGATCTCTCGCTGCATGCAATTTCCCAGAACTAACCCCCCACCTCCCCGAAAGGATCAACCAAAACTGGACGTAAAAGACCTTCTGAGTCCCTCGGTCCTTTATCAAGAAAACACAACAGAAGTCCATACTGCTGAAAATAAGACGTAATTATAACCTTGAAGTTCGCCTTTTCGGCAGTTTTCCGACCATGGCGAATCACTCTCCAGCAATTTCCATTTGGAGCCCACCTCACTTGGGCTTGAAGAGGTCGGGGAACTCCTTGTAGAGCCTTTGTGGCTGAATCTGCATCCTCAAAGAATACCCAGGCCCCTGACACCATTACTTAGAAGAGGGCTGGGTATCCCATGTGAAATTTTATGCCTGCCGGGATAAGTTTTGTCACGACCGGGTGGAAAAGGGCCCTTCGCTGACGTACAGAGGCCGGTAAGTCTTGGGTAATGCGTATCGTCTTGCCTTCCCAGAGGACCTGATCCAATTCCTTTATTTTGAGGAGCAAATGTTGCCTTTCTTGGTAGTTTAGTAGTTTGGCTATCAGAGGTCTGGGCTGTTGACCAGGAGCAGGGATGGGGCGCAATGCCCGGTGAGCTCTCTCGAGGGTATATGAGGCTCCATAGGGAGAGGGGCCAGCTATCTTTTCAAATAACTTCTGCAAAAACAAAATCACATTTTGGCCCTCCTCTCTTTCAGGTATTCCCAAAATAACTATATTATTTCTTCGGGATCTTCCCTCCAGATCCTCGACTTTCTGCTCGAGTTTTTTGATGCGCTGACGGTTGCTGATCGTGGCTTCCTCGATGCGACTCGCCATCTTCTCTGTGGAAGTTATTCGGGCCTCTGCATCCGTGACTTTAACATTAAGCTCTTCCAGAGCCCCCGCTAGTTGTTTAAGCTCAGACACAGCTGTTCTCACATCATCCCTTAGGGGCTGCAGTTTGGTTCTTAGCAGCTCCAGTGTGAGAGGTGTTGCTACTGGTGCCAACATTTTCAGGGCAGTATCAGTGGATGACTTGCCACCTCCTGATGACTGGGCCTTGGGTCATTTTCCAGACTTCTCAGAGGAGACAGGCAGGGTGTGCCGGGGCATCGAAGGCTTCATTTCTGCCTCCATATCTCGACACCGATTCGTTCTACTACAACTCCGGCGATATGGACTTCTTCTTGATATAGCCAATTTTCTTCCTAGGCGGTACTATACCTAAAGGAGAGCTTGGGACAGCGGGAGCTCCGACCAGGTCCTGCTACTCCGGCTGCCGCATCACGTGATCCTCACAGGAGGTCATATTTATTTAACTGCACAATCTCTCTCTCCAATCCACTGGTCCCCCTGCTAGAAATCGCAGAAACAGAAAACGCAATTGTGATTTACTTACACCTTTACAAAATAAGATTGTTTTTCTACGATTTAAATAAAATCCCGCAGTTGTAATTGGAACCCGGTTTAAAACATGCGGAATTCTTTACATAGAGGCAGATTAAGTAATGTTAGTAGCTGTATTTTCCATTCAGAATTGTGGAAACAAATTTCAGTGATATAAAATATTGCAGTATTATACATATTCCATGGTATAAAGTGATTCTGTGCGTTTTAAGTTCTGCAACTAATGTGTGGACATTTTGTGCTTCAATTTCTAGTAGTACAGGTGTTGTTATTAGCTACAAATTTTTGTTACATATTTTTTAAGAGTACATACATAACCTGTCCTGTTATATTACTGCTGTGTGCTACTGTTCATGTGGGAGAGTGACAGATGATTTCACAACTATCAAAATTATATGGGTGTAGAAAAGGGCTCACCTGGTGCTGTGGGGGGGGGGGGTTATAACTTGTGAAGTATATGACCAAACAGGTTGGGTGCCCCCAAAGTTGTAAACATGTTAAATTGCACATTAGGTAATGAGTGCTCACTGCTGGTAGTCTAGGTAGGGAGTGGATGTACTACATGTTTGGACCAACTACACATTTGCATGCTGCCCCCCCTATACATGTTTTGTTTTACTTTTGTGTTGTTTCACTGTTGATTCATATTATATTTATTTTTTTTTCCTTTTCAGGTCTGCGGCTGTAATGCTTGTTTTGCTGGTGATAATTCCACTCCTGCATACCCGAGTATGTCCTGCCAGACATTACAATGGTGAGATTTTCAATCACAAGTGAACATGCACAGGTAAGTACTTCACACAAACTTTAATGCCATACAAACATGCATTCTTATTGTCATTTCCAAACTGTTTAGTCAATGGTACTATCGACTGTGGTTGTTGCAGATAGATTATGACTGAGTTCAAAGCATATCGATGGGCGTCCATGGGTATTGTGGGGGAAAGTAGTGATGGATTTACCTGCTACAGGCTAAGACCACTTATCCTGATTTTAATTTATATTAGACAAAGTAACAATATCTTCTGATTTGGTGTTCAGGCCTAACTGCTGGGGCTGTGCATAAAAAAAAAAATCTGAATCTCAATTTTCTGTTCTGTTTCTGCAACTGTAGTGTGGTTTCCCTTTCAGGACTGCTTCTTGATTCCCAAGGACTTATGACCACTGCTGATGCTAACCTCATACTGCTGCAGCAGCAGTACTTCATTATTAACCACAAGCTGGTGTGCCCATTCCAACTGCCCAGTGCCCATGTAAGTACATAATATTTATTTTTATTTTTAGTGAGACCTTGCAACTGGTTTATGTTTTCTATTTGGTGTTGATTTGAGACATCTTTGAGGCATGCGTTTTGAGTTATGATTCCAGTGTGTGTGTGTGTGTGTGTGTGTGTGTGTGTTTGTGTTCCTGATGTGTTCATCACAAAACTGCATAGGTAAGGTAACAGGTAAGTACTTAATAATTACAAAAAAAAAATATTGTATGAGAATGAAATCTTTGTAGGTGAAGATGGTCTTTCAGAGTTGTGGGGAGGATGGGGGGTTGGAGGTGGTTGTGGACAGTGGTACTGGCAGTAGTTATGCTGGATTACCTATTGCAGACTCAGACTACTTCAGCTGGTTTTCAGGTCCTCAATAAAGGACTAATGCCCGACAGAGTGAGTGTTATGCTGGGATAACATCCAGCCTTGGGTGGTTGGGCTCGAGGCCACTGGCTGAGTGCATCCAACACCTGAGAAGGGATGTTATCCCAGCATAACACCCACCCTGGAGGTCATTATTCCTATTATACAATGACTTGTTATTTTATACAGCATAAAACAAATCATTTTAAAGAATGTTTTTGTTAGTGTGTAAAAAAAATTGTTTCTTAAGAGAAGGTGCTATAAATCATCCAACAAACAATCAGCAGGGATGTAATGCCAGGATAACATCCCTGCTGTGGTGGCCAACTGACCAATCAGAAGCAAGGATTCTTTCTTGCCATTATATAATGTGGTTTTAACAGAATACAACAGATTGCAATCCCTTCTTCCCATTTGTCTCTGTAACTCAGGGTGTGATTTCGTTTTCAGTTCACCGTGATGCTTTATGGATGGAGATGCAACTAAAGCAGACCTGAGCTGAATATACCCTGGCATCTGGACCTGTAGCTTCGGGGTTTGTTGATCACTAACGCAGTGCACCAGTAAGTATATTTGGTTCGGTTTTACTTTGACCTTCTTTTTCCACAATCCTCACACAGGTCAAAATATATTGTATTGTGATACATTTTTTTAAATTTACAGATAGAGGAAAAAAGGCAGGTATGGGGGTGGATTAGGCAAGTAGGGAACAGGGCTACTAAGTGGTAGAATACTTAGTTGCACATTATGTAGTGACAGATGACACAGGTGGGAGACTAGGTAGTGAATTGATAGTACGTTCTGAATTGTTGTTACAGCCGCACATACTCTGTGCTCCACTTTTTGAACTAATGCCATGTTTCATTGATGTTTCTACAACTATCTCTACAATTTTTCTCTTTTTAGGTCTGCTGTAAAAGGGCATCTGTAAGGCTTACTGGATGGAAGCTGCTGCTGACTATGACCCTCCTGCTCTCCTGATTTTAGTTGCAATCCCTGTGATTGTTTGAGGTAAAACAAGAATAATCAAATGAAAACACTAGTGGTTGATCTGATCATATGAACACCATTGTGTTTGTCAATCTGTACCACATGGCCTAAGTCCATACAGTGTAAAGTGAGCATGTACCCATCTCATCCAGCATTTTTCTTGAGAGATGGCAAATAAGGCACTCTTGCAGCATGAAGCAAATAGGATGCTGGGAACAGGTAAAGCAAATAAGATAATGGGATGCATATGTATGAGCATCACCAGCATGAAAATGGAGGTCATAATTCCACTATACGAGACACTAGTGCGGCACCACCTAGAGTACAGTGAACAGCTCTGGACACCTTACCGACGTATGGACATATATAGAGTAGAGAGAAAAAGTTAAGAGGAGGGCAACAAAGCTGGTACAAGGATTGCATTGCAAGTCCTATAAGGACAGGCTGAAGGACTTGAATATGTACTCCCTGGAGGAGAGAAGGAAGAGAGGGATATGATAAAGACATACAAGTACCTTACAGGGAGAAACAGGGTGCAGGAATACACTATTTTTCAGAGAAAAAGATGTTCTAGGACTAGAGGGCATGGGATGAAGTTGGAGGGAGGGTGATTCAAAGGAAAAGGGAGGAAGAATTTCTTCACAGAAAGGGTAGTGAACAAGTGGAACACCCTGCCAGAGGAAGTTGTGGGGGCTGAAACAAACAGGATTTCAGAATGCATGGGATTAGACATAAGAGAATTCTGCAGGTCAGGGGTAAGAGGCAACAGACTTCTACAAAAATATAAAGGGAACTTACAAGCTTAGATGGGGAGACTAGGTGGGCCATAGGCCCTTATCTGCTGACCGTGTCTACGTATCTTTGTATTTATGGATGTCTGGACCATGAACTGCAGTCACACATAAAATGATTATGAAAAGCTTCACAATCAATAAAGAGACTCACAAGAAGAAAGATACAGCACAAGGACGTTAAGTGACATGCTCAGAGTCAAACCGTATGCAAGACAGTGGACTGGTAACATAGTCAGTATGAAGAAATTTGATGGACTGATGACATGTTTAAAAACACACATACACTACCTCCATAATTGCACTCAGTTCTAGAGATGAGTCAAGGGCAGGCACCATTTTTGAGTAGCTAGGGGGGGCGGTCCAGACACCCATGATTTTTTTGCAACCCCTATGATGTCTTCTGCAATCAACCCCCAAACACCAGGTACTGTATGTTGAGGACACAGACACAGCCCAAACCCAATTGAACCCCTAAACAGTACCGTTACACATCCAAGATAACAAACACACATATATTAGCACACCAGAACATTGCATGTTCTCACCCAGGGAAGTACACCACCGAAACACCAGGTACTGTTTCCTGAGGGCACAGCCACAGTAGACTTGGACCCCTGTCATCCCTCTCTCTAACTTGAGTAACTCTTTCAGCTTTCTACTGAGTCCACTATATACTACACCTCCCTTCTCTATATTTCCTCTCTGTCTTTCTCCATCAATGTGCCTTTTCCAGTTTTCCAGCCAAAAAATGCCAATCATGGAATATTTGTTCCATGGTCAACTGACATAAAGTCACACATCAGTCAATTAAAGAAGAAATGGTGGAATTATTTGAATGCAGACTAGCTTATTTTTGGGTATGCAGTTTACTATAACTAAAAAAAAATACTTGGCTAGAAGAACGCAGTTCTAATTTGGAAATTCCGTGGAAGTTGGAAATTTGTTTTCACCACTATTTTAGAGGCGGACTTACAACTTTCGCATAACACTCCCAACTGAAATTGTTTCTCCTCACAGTTCTGTTACTGCATCACACAGTATTCAAAATCACACATATTTTGGGGCCAGCCCACCAGTGCAGCGGTAGGGCTACCACTCATGGCACCAGTGACCTGGGTTCAAGAACAGCCTCTGGAGGTTGGAGGGCTGGCCGTGGCAGGAGGATTGAGCACCCAGTGGCAGCTCTCCTTCTCTGTTGGGGGTGGGATGTTCATCCCGCTGCAATAACGCCACCTGGGTGACCACAGGTGGAGGTGCAATGAAGACAGCATATGGGATGGAGGAAGTCAGCCGGGAGCCTAAGCACTAGCACGTTGCAATATGCTCTGCCCCAGGCTTCCCTAGAGTGTCGACATCCAGAGGGATGGCAATGAAAAGTGGAAAACACCCTGCGATGGATGCCTGTAGATGGGATCTGGCTGCCTGAGAAAATCTACAACCAGGCTCCAGATGGGTTCCATGCAGCACTCCCAACGAGGACTTATGGGCTGGAGGGAACTTTGGTGGGGTCTCTCTCCTCCCTGCCCATTGGGGGTAAACCACAGCCAGATGAGGGATGTGCAGACAGGACCTCAGAAGGAGATACCTGGGGAAGACCTACAGGAGTGTGCCAGCATAGGGATCCCTGAGGAAAGGGTCCAAAACGGTGAGTAAGGGGGCATAAACAGAGCATACAAAAAAAAAAAATCACACATGTTTCAACATGGTTTATTATGTTTAATATTGTGGTCTCATCCCAGTTCCATCAGTTTCCACTCCCACTTCCACCAGTATCAGTTGCAGGCAGCAGTGTCACCTTCCAGTTATTCAGTTTCTCCTCCCACTTACACCAACAGCTCCACTTACCAGTTTTAGTCACAGGGTCCAAGTTACAATAGTTATTTTCAACTACTATATAAAAGAAAGGAAATCAGTTCAGCGGAAAAAAATTTCCACAGTTCACCATATTATTCTGCAATACATAACAAAATTCCACAAATTAAAGGAGAAATTTCATGAAATTAGCCAAGGTTTTTCACGTAATTCCACAGAAGCAAAATTCTGCATTTCGCAAGAATTCCGCCAGAGGAATTTAAATTTTGCGTAGCTCTACTACTGGGCCTGGTATGCACTGTCAAGGATATGTACTGGTCTGTGCAACTATACACCATGTTCTTGGCCCAACCAGATGTGTTGGGTTGGACAGCATGACTCCCGGTCAACGCAATGCATTGCTGGAGGGATGGAACTTAGCTGCAACATGGACTTCCATTCAGAAGCCATGATCAGCCCCACATTGGATCCCCTGCTCTGCCAAAGCAGGGGATCATGGGACATGGCAGCTCACACACAGACTGCCATGTCAACTACACACCCTACCATTTTTTTTATATTTTTTTTACTCTACTTTTGCACCTGGGGTAAGGGCAGGGGATGTACCCACTCTTTGGCACCTGGACCTCATACCTGGCATCCCCCCCAGGTTGCCCAGACTGGGAGATCCACAGCTTGCTCCCTGTAGTGTGGCTCCCTGAGGGAAAGGAAGAGACTGTGATCAACCTGAGGCCCCAGCTGAGGCTTACACCTGGACAATGTCCAGAGGCTTCACAGGTAAGTCATCCCAGGGGATTTTCTTTTTCTGTAAGTTTCCCCCAGGAGGCGTGAATGTGCATTGATAACAGTGTTGGTCGGGTATGCTCCCACACCCAACCTGCAGATGTCCATTCTCATCCCCACACTGCATAATGGCCCTGGCTGTTGCACATCCAGTGTCAACTGGGTGTAGATGGCATGCTGGGAAACCACAACCCTCCCTCCCGGAGGAGAAGAACGGTCCATAGGATACTCATCCTTCCTACCCCAGGCTGACCCTCTGACACACTGCACTCCTTCCCAAATACAGGTCATCAGTGCCACAGGCAGCATCACTGCTGCACTTGGTGGGCCATCTCATTTTTCTCATGGTGACACACATTTCATCATGCAGCAGTCTGGGCACCAACATAGGTGGGTGTGCACCCATTATGGCAGTCCTCTGGCTGGTGTAACAGAAAGCAAGCAAGCAAACAAACTTGTATTTATTTACATATTTATTTATTTTGTTAATCCTTTTTCTCCCTGGCCCCGGTCTGTCTTACCTTGTTCTCATCCTGGCATCCCCTTAGGTCTTCTGGCAGCCAACCTGAGGGCCCCTCCACTCCTATTCTGGCCCCGCAGCTTCTACCCCCATAGCTTGCCCCCACGGCAGGGTGATGGAGAGCCCCCCATGCCCTCCACCAGAACAGGATCCAGTAAGCACTGCATACCCTCGGAGCCTGGTGCCCCCTCCTGGAGATGATCATCATGCCACCATGACCAGTGCCTTTTCCCTGTTCTAGTTCCCCTTGACATGTGTGGCATGCAATGATGCCAAGGGACAGGAGCGCGCATGCTACCACACGCACTCCTTCCTGGTGTCTGCCCCAGCATGTCCCCTCAAACTGCTAGTGCCACAGCGTCACCCTCAGCCAACACTAGGGGCCACCAGTGCACCGATGGCAGCACGCACCCCTCCCAGGAGAAGGAGATCAGTCCAACAGACGCTCAATCCTTCTCCTTCCCTGCTGACCCCCGATGACCTGGGTTCATTCCCGAACCTGGGTCGCCGGCGTGGTACGAGATGTGATGTCCAGTGCCTCAACCCTCAGCACCACCAGGCTGGCACAAACTTGTGTTTATAAAGCACCAATTCCCATAGGATCTGGGCTCTGTTCATTATTAAATACCATAACATTACATGCTAGACATGAAATAAAATACAAATAATTATGATATAAAAATGTTAAACTAACTTAAATCAATAATAAATAAACTCTGTCAAAATAATTATAAATATAAGCAGTTAGTAAGCTAAAGTAAATCAAAAACTGCCATAAAAGGCTTCCCCTAACACTGGCTCAGTGGAATATATCTGGCATTGTGTATGCTATGCTCTGCTGGCCCAAAGAGGGCATGCACATAGCCCAAACCCTGCCCAACTGGCAGCTAAGTTGTGTAGTATATGATGTGGATGGCCTGGACAGAGGTGCATAGGGGAAGTCCACCATCCATGCAGCTGTGGTTGTCCATTAGACACAAGAATGTATGTATCCTGGCCCTACATGCCACTAATCATGGCACATAGGGCCATGCTCCCTTTGTGCATAGGACCCTTAAAATTGGCAAGTATCATCAATACTGAATATATACTGTATATTATGCAACTCTCTGGATCCATATAATGAAAATCATTATTTTAAAACAAAATACAATACATAATAATTGGCTCCAAAGTGAAAACCCCAGCAGTAATACAATATATAAGGAAGAGAAATAAAAGGAGGGTGAAGGAAAGAGGGGGCCAAAAGGAAATGAGAACAAGGTTAATATATGTAAATATTACATGCATGATACATATACATCTATTATACTAAAGAAAATCATCTAAAAAGGCACATCTATAATTATAAATATGTACAAAAAGTCTTACACATCTGTGCAAATAAATCAGGAAATAAATAGACCAGACAATGTAAAACTCAACCCAGAAATGGTTCAGTTTGAAACCTTAAAGATCAATAGCAACCATTTTACACATTTTCAAAAAAAAGCCTAATAAAGCCTGAATTCAGGTCCCAGTGTTATAAATAGTGTTTTCTGAAAGTTGCATGTTATTTGGTTTTGTGGTTTGCTTTACAGCAGCATTTGTTAACTTGTTCTGCCCTAAATGAAAACAGTCGGTAAACGCCCCACCTTTGGTGGCATGGGCATCATGGTGCAGCAGCTCTGAATGTGGAAGCAGGGAGAATGGGTTTCTAGGGTGTAGAAGTGCACAGCATCCCCAACTATGGTTACAGGAACAGGGGGAACAGGGTGCAGTGGCTCTGATTGGGGGGGGGACAAAGGGCAATAGTAGGATGCAGAAATCTCAACTGTTCATGCAGGAGGCAACAGGATGCTGAGGCCCTGATTGTTCAGGCAGGACATGGGGCAACAGAGTGCAGCAGCCCTGACCCTATGGGATAAGAGAGTGGGCAGCAGGGTGTAGCATCCTCGAATTTGGGGCAGGAGACAGGGTGCATGTGGAGCAGGTGACACGGGGCAGCAGAGTGCTGCTGCCTCAACTGTAGTTAGGAGATGAGGGTATCAGGATGCCATGTAGTGTTTCTAGTTACACATATGCATGATGTACTGTATTTTAACTCATAAACCATCAAAAAAATGAAATTTGCTAATTCATATAGTACATGTGCCTGAAATAGTAGAGTGTGGCAGGCATCTGTCTGTCAATCTGAGAGGAAAATAATGTTCTTACATTAACCTATTTGTTGACAGTACATTAAAAAGACAAACTACTTTGTATGAACTGACACACTTTTGACTTATTTTATATCCATTAAATAAACAACCAAGTGTTATAGCTAGAGAACAACATAGAGTTTTGATTAGAAAGAATTGGCAGCAGCTGTGATACAGATAAGTTGATTTCTCAAACACATACCACTTCAATTCAGCACTGAAATTCAAATGATCAGCTTTTTAGAAGAACAAAATGTGGATTTTTAGCTAATTCATCTGTACAAAAACCAGAGACTGAGTTTGTGAAAACCCAGGACAGCAAACAATTACCCCACAGATTGTTCTAATTGGCAAGCTAAATGCTCGTCAGTCAAGCAGGTACTTATACTGCTGAAGCTGTAGCCTAGTCCCATATGATGTCATCACTCTCCCAGGCTCAGTCAGAAGGACAGGAACAGCCTGTTTTTAGTTAGTGCAGAACATGTTATTGAATGCTAATTTAAAAAAAAAAAAACACAAAAGCAAATAGCATGACATTTTCAGGAACCACTACTCATAACACAGGGACTTGAATTCAGACATTTTAGGCTTTTTTTAAACAATGTGTAAAAGGGTTGCCATTGCTCTTTAATTTAAACCTGGTTTGATAAAAGACTTAAGTTTAAATTGCCAAACAGCCTCTTGCTCTAAGAAGCATTTATCAATATTCCCACCAAGGTCCAATTATTTCCTTTTCAATACCCAAAAAGTGAAAAACATGATTCCCTCTAAATGCAAAAATGTGGGTGGCCAATGCATCTTCAACATAATTTCTAGCAATTCACCAAAAGTATTCACCAATTCTTACCTTAAATTTATAGCTAGTTTTACCAACAAACTAGCTGCCATATATATATATTGTACATACTGCTAAATAAACAACAGAAGTGGTATTGCAGTCAGTGTAATACCTAGATTCAAATACTTTATCTACATTGTGCACTGTGAATGTATTGCCCTTCTTGAGAATTTCACAAAATTAGCAATTTCTACAGTTAAAGGTACTACTAGGTAGCTGGCAATTGTTCCTCTCTGATGTAACTCTGTATAAACTATATGTGATTCTGTCTGCCAAATTATGCCCATGATTTAAAAACTGTAGGCAGATTCTGTTGTATGACCTGTTTTAACATGGTCTCAGTATTTAATATGTGCCAGTTGTCAAATCTAACCTTTTCATCCAAGTGTGATTGTATACTGAATTTAATAAAAGTCATGCTCTCATGTTCACAATCTCTCTCCTGAGCTGAAGTACTGTAGTTATAATATTTCATTTACCATTTGTTCTGTGCAGCCTCTACATTCTTTTCATGTTGGTAACTGCTTGTTTAGCTTTTTCAGTGCAGGACTAGCTATATCCCCTATCTAAAAAATAGCATACAAGTATATGACCTCCTCTGTCATATACTGTGCATGCGGTTCACTACAATCGCACTTTAACCTAATAAATTGCCCTTTTGAAATATTCTGAGTAATACTTCTTGAATGACTACAAGTGAAATGTAACACTGAATTTGTGTCAATACTTTTCTGAAATAAATCATGGTAACACCCCCCTCCCATTCTTAAAATCCACAAATCAAAAAAACTTACAGTTTGTTTGTTACATGTAACAGTAAAGTTTGGATTGCTGTCCTTTAGATACTGTACGTCTCTTCTGTGTCTTTACATAATAAAAATAAATCATCAACATGTATACCTTCTGAACAAATCTAAGTGGCATTAAAATGGACTATTTTCCTTATGTAAAAGCACTTAACATACTCACACCCAAAGATAAACATTTGTATAGTTGGCAGCAAATGATGCTCCCATCGAAGTACTTTAAAGCTGAATATAATGTCTATCCTGGAAAGTAAAATAATTAGATTTCAACACTAGCTCTGTCACAGTTACTAAAAACTCTACAAACCCACCAGGATGGTCCAGTCAATTCATACAGTGCTTCCTTCAGTTCATCATGTCCCATTTCATGGGGGAAGGGTATAAGTATATACAGACTGTATGTCTAAAGTGGCCACTAACCATTCATCTTCTAGTTCTAAATCTTGTAAGTTGCATAACATATCTCTGTATCTAGCTGTACCTAGCACGAACAGTAAAAGAAGGTGACAAGACTTTCTATAGATACATCAGTGAAAGGAGAAAGTCCAGAGGGGGTATTGCTAAGCTTAATGGAGAAAAGGGAGCATGTGAGGAGGAGGACCCTGTAAAGGCATCTATCCTAAATAGATACTTTTGCTCAGTATTTACTGAAGAGAAGGTAGGGCAGGGCCCACAGCTCAGCATCATGGACACAGGGGGGAGGGAGGTGAGCACTACTCCCTTCACAAAAGAAAGGGTCCTACAAGAGCTTGCTAAGCTCAGGGTGGATAAGGCAATGGGACCTGATGGCATACATCCCAGGGTACTTAAGGAGCTAAAGGAGGAACTAGCAGAGCCATTAGCAGAATTGTTTAGTGAGTCTCTGAGCACAGGAGAGGTCCCAGAAGACTGGAGAAAGGCTCATTGTGATCCCACTCCACAAGAGTGGTAGCAGGGAGGAGGCGGGGAACTACAGACCGGTCAGTCTTACCTCAGTAGTGGGCAAGATTATGGAGGCACTCCTTAAGGAAAGGATAGTGCAACACCTGGAACCATAGGGCACAGGATCCAAGACAGCATGGGTTTACAAAGGAAGGTCCTGTCAAACTAATCTCATAGATTTCTTTGACTGGGTAACCAGAGTGGTGGACCAAGGGGAGCAGTTGATGTCGCCTACCTTGACTTCAGCAAAGCTTTGACACTGTTCCGCATAGAAGATTGATAAATAAGCTAGGTAGGCTGGGTGGGTCAGAAGTTGGTCAACTGGGTGGCAAACGGACTGGCAGAAAACAGAGAGTGGTGGTAAATGGTATACAGTCAGAAGAGATGCAAGTCACAAGTGGGTACCTCTGGGATCAGTCCTGGGGCCAGTCCTATTCAACATCTTCATTAGTGACCTCGCAGAATGGACTAGAGGGTAAGGCTTGTCTGTTTGCAGATGACACCAAGATCTGCAACAGAGTAGATGATCCAGATGGGGTGGGCAGAATGAGAAGAGATCTGGATAAACTAGCAGAATGGTCAGAAGAGTGGCAACTGGGATTTAATGCAAAGAAGTGCAAAATCATGCACATAGGGAAGAGAAACCTGAAGCCACTTATAGGCTGGGAGGGAGTTGCTAGCAGTCACAAAGGAAGAAAGAGACTTGGGCATCATCATCACTGATGACCTAAAATCATCCAAGCAGACCTCTAAGCAGTAGGTAAGGCTAGGGGTGTTAGGGTGTATTAGTAGAGGGTATCACAAGTCATAAGAGGGAGGTAATAATCCCTCTGTACAAGACATTGGTTAGGCCCCATCTGGAGTACTGCGTGCAGTATTGGAGGCCACACCTTCACAAGGACATTAACCAAATTGAGGCAGTCCAGAGAAGGCAACCAAAATGGTGCAGGGACTGCATCAGAAGACATATAAGGACAGATTAACGGAGCTCAATATGTATACCCTTGAGCAAAGGAGGAGAGAGGTGATATGATCGAGACATTTAAACACCTTAAGGGCATAAACAAGGTGAAAGAGTCTAACATGTTTAAATATAAGAAAATAGCAGGACAAGAGGACACAGCATGAGATTAGAGGAGGCCGATTAAGGGGAATGTGAGGAAATTTTTCACAGAAAGGGTGGTAGATGCATGGAATGGCTTACCACAAGAAGTGGTGGCTATGAATACAGTGCAGGGCTTCAAACAGGCATGGGATAGGCATAAGGGAGCAATACAAATGACTATGAATAGATAGGTCACTGACAGAGCAAAGGCCGATGGTACATTTATAAGGTAGAAAAAGAAATGGGCAGACTGGATGGGCCTTGCGGTCCTTATCTGTCGTCAACTTCTATGTTTCTATGTTTCTATCCTTAATATAAGCATTCATTGAGCTGGCCAAATCTTTGTCATATGCATCAATGTTGTTCGCCAATGGCTCTGTCAAGGATCCAATACTAGCCACAATTGGTTATCTTGGTGGGTCTTAAAAGTTCTTATGCACTTTGGGTAAGCAATATATAGTAGGTCTAATAGGATGCTCCAAAGTTAGAAATTCCGTAGTTTTCTGAGGGCTAAACACATAAGTAACGATTTGTGAAGAAAACTGTCAATTTTCTTTTAAAGTTCAAAGGTGGGATCATAAGTTAAAAGTTAGTAAAATGATGCATCACTTAATTGTCTATTCACTTCCCTAACATATTTGCCATAATGTTGAAGGGCTCTGTGCCAAGTGAGCAATCCATCTGGGCATGGAAGCGTATAGTCGTGTGGGCCCTTCGCTTCTGTGCCAAGTGAGTAGTTCAGGCAGCTATGGAAGAGCAGGGCCCAGAGTGTGACTACAGATGCAGATATGCAAGGCCCTCCAGGCCCTGTACCAAGTGAGAAGTCTATATTCCATGTGGCTACAGATACTGGTACACAGGGCCCTTTGTGTCCTGCCCCAAATGGTTGAGTCAATCAAGCTGCAGAACCACAAAAAATGTTAACATTCACTCATAACTTGCTAATTTTACCCAATTTTTATTCTGTACCAAGTTTTCAACATAGCCTTCTTTTGACCCCACCTCATGAATCCAGTAGGTGAACATTTTCAAATCGATGCTGAAACATCATTTTTTTGTTACAGGTGTGAAAACACATTTTATCCAGGATTTGAAAAATAACAGCTGCCAGATTCATGAGGTGGTGTGAAAAATGGCTAAATGGAAAATCTAGAGTCAAAAATTTTTAACAAATTACCAAACTTATGAGCGACCATTGAAGCATTTCAATGTATGCTCATAACTTACTCCCTGTCTCCCTCCAACTAGCCCCCTCTACTCACTCAAAAGCATTCTCTTTCCCAATCCCTCCCCACCTGCCATACCTGTGCTCAGACCTCGTATTCTCATACCCTCTTCCACCTTCTCCACTCCCTACATTTTCCTCTTCTCCCCTTTATCCATACCTCCCCTCCCCAACTTTTCTACCTCCTCCCCTCACCTCCTCACTTCCATTATTCCCTTTTCCCATCTTAGCTTCCCCTCTCCACTTGTCCTCTCCTTGCAGTTGTCTCCCTCCTCCTGTCCTACTCTTCCCAAGTCCTGTATTTTACAGTTTGACATACACGTTGCTCCTCTCAAACAATACATATTTAATGTACTGCCTCGACAAGTGTATATATCTTTTATGTATGTATCCCTCTATATGCTATATGATATGGTGTTATTTTGTACTTTGATTATATCTTGTCTATCCTCATTAGGCTTTTTGACCACTGTGTGTATTTTATGTGCACAACTCTCCTTCTGATTTATGCAATTACCAATGCTGATGATTTCTAAATGTTGTCCTCAAACCATGCCTGTAACTTCCTTCCTCATTGTACCCTCTCCCCGGGTCGCACCCGGAAATGCACCTCAGCTCAGTGTGCCTTTCCCGGTTTGCAACTTTAAATAAATAAAAATATAAAAATAACTATTTTTTTAATATATTTTGGCCCTAAATTTTCAACATAACCTTCCTATGACCCCACCTCATGAATGTGCTAGGTGAAAGTGTTCAAATCCTGACCAAAACATCATTTCATGCCACACATGTGAAAACACATTTCAGTCACAATTTAAACAAGCATTTGTCAATGCCGAATGTTGTCTTGCTGGCATTGGCATTGGTACAGCAGCAAGCACTAATGATTGTGGGGGTCAGGGGACTGGGGTGTGTGTGCTGAAGGGGAGTCACACAATCAGTGCGAGAAAAGAAATAAAAAATAAAGCCTAAGAGAAAGGTGAGAGAGTACTCATTGGAGTTTGGGAGGTGGGCTGAAAGGGGGGAAGGGGACCGTGGTGTGTGTGGAAGAAATATAAAAAAAGCCTAAGACAAGTGATGCAGAACAGAGGTTAGGGAAGTGTGCTGAAAGGAGTAGGTTGGGGGACTGCAGTGTGTGTACTGATGGAGAACACACAATCACTGCAAGTAATGAAAGACCATTAGAAAAATAAATATTTAAAAAATAACAAATAATGCCTCTGATAAGTGTGAGATGTATTTGATTCCTGCCTGTATACCACAAATCCCAATCCTTTGCAAAACCAAATCCAAACTTGTCCTGGATTTGGCAAATCCAAATCCAGCCTGATTTTGCCCATCCCTGCAACAGAGTATAAGTACCCCAAACTCCACTGCTGTTATTATCTCCATCGGCCTTGAGATTATTACAGTTATCCTCATATAGTACAAGCCCCCACCCCAAAGCCACAATGCAGTGCAAATCTATTTTCTCAGAAAAAGCCAGAAGGGGAAGGAAGGAAACATATTCAATTCAGTGCTTTAGAGTAACTGGTAATTGCAATTTTTCTTTTAAACTTAGATTGTGGGCTTTTAGTGACACTATACTTTCTTTGTTGTCTTTACTTATAATTGTTTTTGGGCTGTTGAAAATTTAAAACATAGTGGTGGTGTAATTCTGTGCTGTCTTTAATTGCTGCAAATTTTATCTTGGCTTGTCTGACTTCCCTGTAGTTGGGTGAAGGGTGTTAATTGTCTGGCCTCTGACCTCAGCTACGAGATAACTGAAGGTGGGGCTTAGTCAGAATTGAAGTAGCAAGTAGAGTTTATTTTCTCAGAAGAAGCCAGAAGGGGAAGGAAGGAAACATATTCAATTCAGTGCTTTAGAGTAACTG
The DNA here is from genome assembly GCA_016271365.2 of Neoceratodus forsteri. Lineage (NCBI taxonomy): Eukaryota > Metazoa > Chordata > Ceratodontiformes > Ceratodontidae > Neoceratodus > Neoceratodus forsteri. The sequence continues at coordinate 800,871,729 of CM057459.1, read as the reverse complement.
ATAATGCTATTTTTCTTTTAAACTTAGATTGTGGGCTTTTAGTGACACTATACTATCTTTGTTGTCTTTACTTATAATTATTTTGGGGCTGTTGAAAATTTAAAACATAGTGGTGGTGTAATTCTGTGCTGTCTTTAATTGCTGCAAATTTGCCCTGTTACATCTGATTGACAGGAGCTAAACACAGGGTATAGTAAGGGGTGTGAAGTAGGAGGGGCATAAGGGGGAAGAAGCCCACCCTCAGCACAAGTGTTTTGATTCATTTATTTATTTATTGGTTTCTTTTTCTTTAAAAAAAATTATCTCAGGATCAGTGGCAGGATTTTTAGGACAGTAAATTAATAAAAAGGGAACTAGGAGAGCTTCAGTAGCAGACAAGTAGTGGAATTGCAGTATAATGTGGGGAGTGGTGCAATGCAGTGGCTGTGGGGAAGCCATAGTCAGGCAGACATTCTGGACACTGAGGTGCTGCCCTATCTGCATGCATCTCTCTGGACTGTGGGAGGAGGTAGCCAGACTCAGAGTGGAAGTAAACTGGGTCAGGAGTACCATCACCCCTATCCAGGGACCACCCAGTCCAATGCAACTGCCTCAAAGGATGCCACGAACGAGGAGCACTTGGATGACAGTGAGCTCAGGGAGGGTTAGAGCAGTCAGGCAGAGGCACATCCCAGATCCTATTCCACTCAAAAACTCATATGCCACACTGGCAAATGAGGACAACCAAATAGAGGTACTCAGAGAAGTGGAAGGAAAGGATGTGGAGGTTAGCCAAGGAGGTGACCTCAGCAGGGAAAGCAGTGGACCCCCAGAGGAGGACGAAGTGAATCCTGGTGGGGGACTCCATCATAAGAGGGATCCAGCTAGGAACACAGGAGGGGGAGGACAGGGAGGTGAGGTGCCTACCAGGTGCCATGGCATGGAGGGATGGAAGGAAGATCCTGGGGATCGCTGGGAAGGCAAGACGGGAGGGTGAGCTTGATGTCATTATCCACCTAGGTACTAATGACCTGGCAAATGGGGAGCCAAAGGAAGTTCAGGAAGAGTTTAGGAAACTGGGAGGGTCTCAAGCAAGTAGCTACTTCTGTCATTTCTCAGAAGTACTACCTGTGAGAGGCAAGGGAGAGCATAGAGTGCATGCACCAGGAACTTTAACTCATGGTTGAAGAATTGGTGCTGTGAGGAAGGGTTTGGATTCATTAGTGACTGGGGACCCACCTGGAGGCATGGAGGTTTGTTCAAGCCTGACGGCCTGCATCCATCCTGGAGGGGAATCCAAGCACTCAATGATAAGTTTAAATGCTACATTGACAAGCATTGAAACTAGCAAAGGGGGGTGGCAGGCCAGCAAGAAGGGTACCTACTTGCTCACCCCCACAGCTAGCAGTGAAACCAGTGAACCAGAGGAGTGGCTATGTCTGCAAAGCAGTGTGCAAAAGATGGAGATTAGTGCCCAAGAGGTGGATAAGCAGAAAAGGGGAAAAATGCAGCAGAAGGGCAGACAGCAAGGAGAACCAGGGATAAATGACAATGAAGGAAGGGGCCGGAGTAGAACAGTGAAACAGTCTAGGGATGTCAAATCATGGAAAGCCATGTGTGCAAATGCTAGGAGTCTTAGCAACAAGATGGAAGATCTGGAGGCTGTCATGGTGCAGTGAGACCTGGACATTGTGGCCATCACTGAAACCTGGTGTAATGATAACCACGACTGGGAGATGGCCATACCTGGCTACAACATATTCAGAAGAGACAGAGCAGGCAGGAAGGGAGGAGGAGTGCCACTCTATGTGAAAAATGACATAAGGGCCACAGAGATCCAGGAGGAACAAAATGGGGGAGAGATACTGTGGGTTAAGCTGGAAAGGAAAATGGGGACAGCCATCCACACAGGTGTAGTCTATAGACCACCAGCCCAGGAGGAAGAAACAGATAGGGAGCTGATGCTAGCCATCCAAAGGATGGCAGACAAGGGTGAGGTAGTACTGGTTGGAGACTTTAGTATTCCAGACGTGGACTGGAGCATCCCAGCAGCAGCATCAACTAGGAGCAGATTTATCCTGGACTCCCTTCAGGGTGCCTTCCTCAAGCAACTGGTCATGGAACCAACTCGGCAGAAGGCAATACTGGACCTTGTGCTCACAAACAGGGACAGTGTGATGGGGTAACAGTGGGGGAGCACCTGGAAAACAGTGACCACCAGTCATTGTGGTTTGAAATCACAGAAAGAGCAGAACCAAACCACACAAAAACACGTATCCTGGATTTTAGGGGGGAAGACTTTGGGAAAATGGGGAGATACTTGAAAGAGGCATCAAGGGGAATGGTACAGGAATCAGGGGTTGAGGGACAGTGGGCAGTATTTAAAATGGGGATTACAAGAACAACAGAATTATGCATTAAGCAGATTAGCAAGAGGAAAAGGAAGAGGAGACCATTATGGTTTTCCAAAGAGGTAGCAAAGAAAGTGGAAGCCAAAAAGATTGCATTCAGGCAATACAAAAAGACACAGGCAGAAGGGGATAGGGAGAAGTACCAGGAGAAGCAAAGGGAGGCAGGGAGGTCAGTAAGGGAAGCCAAAGCTCAGACAGAAGAACACATTGCAAAATCAGTGGGTAGAGGGAACAAAACTTTTTACAGGTACATAAGTGAAAAAAGAAAGACAAAAGGAGGGATAGTGAGACTGAAGGGGAGGATGGGGGCTGCGTGGAGGATGACAGCAGTAAAGCTGACATATTGAACAGGTATTTCTGCTCAGTCTTTACTGAGGAAGAGGAGGGTAATGGGTCTGAAGGGAGTACAAGTGGTGAGAATGGTGCAGAAATGGACACAAGTCCCTTTACATGAGAAAGGGTCCTGAAGGAACTGGAAGCAATAAGAGTTGATAAAGCAATGGGGCCAGATGGGGTGCACCCCAAGGTCCTTAAAGAACTAAGAGAGGTGGTGGCTGAACCTCTGGCTATCCTGTTTAGCTGATCACTGGAAACAGGGAGGTACCCAAAGACTGGAGGACAGCAGATGTAGTCCCCTTATACAAAAGTGGGAACAAAGAGGAAGCAGGGAACTACAGACCAGTCAGCCTCACCTCAGTAGTGGGAAGATCATGGAAGCACTACTGAAGGAGAGATTGGTGAACATCTGGTTGTCAATGGACTACAGGACCCAAGGCAGCATGGTTTCACCAGGGGAGGTCATGTCAGACCAGCCTCGTTGAATTTTTAACTGGGTGACTAGGAGGTGGATCAGGAGGCAGTGGACATGTCCTATCTGGACTTCAGCAAGGCCTTGACACTGTGCCACATAGAAGACTATTACACAAACTGGGGAATAGGGGTGGGCAGGACAGTAGTGTGGTGGGTAGGTAACTGGCTGGGTGGCAGGACACAGAGGGTGGTGGTAAATGGCTGTCACTCCACAGAGGGAAGAGTGACCAGCGGGGTACCACAGGGATCAGTGCTGGGACTGGTCCTATTCAACATCTTCATCAGTGACATTGCACAGGACCTAGAAGGCAGAATTTCACTGTTCACTGATGACACAAAGCTCTGTAACAGTGTAGACACACCAGAGGGTGTAGACAGAATGAGAAGCGACCTGCAGAAACTTGAAGAATGGTCAGGGTTTGGCAGTTGAAATTAATGCAAAGAAGTGCAAGATAATGCATATGGGGCACAAAAACCCTGGCACAATATATCAGTTGGGGTGAGCATATAGCATGCACCAAGCAGGAAAGGGATCTTGGGGTTATCATCTCTGATGACCCGGTAGGGAAACAGTGTGACAAGGCAGCAGGTAAAGCAAATAGGATGCTGGGATGTATAGGCAGGGGCATCACCAGCAGGAAAAGGGAGGTCATAATTCCGCTATACAAGACACTAGTGAGGTCCCACCTGGAGTACAGTATACAGTTCTGGAGACCATACCTACGTAAGGACATAGACAGGGTAGAGAAGGTTCAGAGGAGGGCAACAAAGATGGTGCATGGATTGCATCACAAGTCCTATGAAGACAGGTTGAACGAACTGAACATGTACTCCCTGGAGGAGAGGAGGGAGAGAGGGGATATGATAGAGACATACAAGTATCTTACAGGGAGGAACAGGGTGCAGGAAAACACTATTTTTAAGCAAAAAAGATGTTCCAGGACTAGAGGGCATGGTATGAAGTTGAAGGGAGGATGATTCAGAGGAAACATGAGAAAGAATTTCTTCACAGAACGGGTGGTTGACAAGTGGAACACCCTGCCAGAGGAAGTGGTGGGGGCTGAAACAATCACGGGATTTAAGAATGCATGGTATAGACATAAAGGAATTCTGGAGGTCAGGGGTATGGGGCAACAGACTTCTAGGAAAACAAACTGAACTTACAAGCTCAAATGGGCAGACTGGGTGGGCCATAGGCCCTTATCTACCGACACTGTCTATGTATCTATGTATCTTCCCCAGAAGTCTTGATGCTACTACAATTACCCCTTACAGAATAAGAACTCCAACTTCAGAGTTGTTAAATTACCCCCAACTACAATTACCCTATACAGCATAATTACCATAAGCCCTAGTGCTGTGACAATTATCCCCACCGGTCTAGAAATATAGGTTCATGGGTTCATAGGTTAGGATCAAGTTCAGAGGACAAATGCCCATAGTGGAACTTGCCACCATGTCACTTTGGCGTGGTGGAATTAGCAAATGTTTTATCCCTCATAAAAGCAACAAGTCTCTTCTAGAAACTATTTATATTCTCAATTTCAACCACATTACTGGGAAGTGTATTCCAGATACCTATAATTCTTTGGGTATACCATTGATTTCTTTTTAATGTTTTAGAAGTTTCACCTAGGAATTTTTGATTATGAGATCTAGTTATGTTATATGTCACAGGTTTTTTTTGTGAATTCAATTAATTCTAGGAAAGCATCATCCCTACTAGCTCTAAATGCCAGACATAAGTCACCACTCAGTTTCCTATATTCAACTGAGTATAGATTCAGATGTTTTAATCTGTTCTGATAATTCAAGTGTCCTACCATCTTAATCTTTTTAGTCATTTTTCTTTGATCTTTTTCCATTTTGTTTTTCCCTAGGACACAATATGGGGCACAAAATGGAGAACAGCATTCAACATAGGGTCAAATTAATGCTGAGTATAAGAGGAGAATAACTTCAGCCTCTCTACTTTTAATTGATCTTAAGATGCTTCTGATTATCTGGTTACATTTTATTATAGTACGACTTGCATAATAATCAAATTTTAAATCATTTGAGATCCAGACACCTAGATCCTTTTGATTTACTGCCTCTTTTAAGGGAATGTTGTTCAATTTATACTGAAAACCTGGATTATTTGATCCAAAATGCATCACTATAAATGTTTGCTTGTTAAATGATAATTTATGATCAACTGCCCCGTTTGCCAGGTGGTTCAAGTTATCTTGAAAGGATTTTGCTGATGTTTCATTATGGACAATTGCACCAACTTTGCAGTCATCAGCATATTTACATGACCAAACCCGGGAAGTGTTTGCATTGACGATAGCAGAATATTAAATAAAATAGGTCCCAAGACTGATCCCTGAGGGACCCCACTTGTTACCTCTGCCCAAGTAGACTTATATCCCCTTATAGTCACACATTGGGTACAGTCCTTTAACCATGAGTTGATCCAGTTGATTCCATTTGGGTGAAGTTGGAGTCTAACTAACTCTTCAATCAAGATTTTATATGATACCAAGTCAAACGCTTTAGAAAAATCTAAAAATACCACATCAACAGGCATTCCTTTTTCCAGTGCTGCACTTATGGGTTCAAAAAAGCTCATATGATTTGTAAGACATGATCTACCAGTGTTAAGTCATAAAATAAGATGCTTTTGAAGTGATCCACAATATATGTTTTGTAACAATCTCTCTAAGATCCTTCCCAGGACACGTTAAATTAATTGGTCTGTAGTTTTTTTATATCATTTTTTTCTCCCACCTATATGTACAGGAGTTACATTAGCCATATTCAATATTTCAATGCATTCTCCTGATTTCAGTGAAGCATTAAATAACATAGTTAATGGTCCAGCAAGTTGATGGTTTACTTTCTTTAGGAATATTGTTGATATACCATCTGGTCCTGCTGAACTATTGTTTTTATAAGCGTTATTATTTCAGTAATATCTGAAGGATGGAAAATTGGAGGATTGTCTTGCAAGGGGGTTATTCTTCTGAGATCTCTTCCTTGTTTTTATGGACACTTAAAAAGTATTCATTAAAGGCAGTGGCTATTTCACTTTCTGCATTTATTAATCCCTTGTCTGTTAAAATTGGTCCTAGTGTTCTATCATTTTTTTTTAAGAGAACCTATATAATTAAAGAATTTCTTACTATTATCTCCAATAGAGGTAGCTAACTTTAGTTCAGCATTTTATTTTTGCATTTCTTATTCTTAATTTTAAATCCTTGGTAACTATAATATTTTGGACAGTTGGAGATTTTTTTGTTTCCTATATAGCTTCATTTTTTTAATAGTCTTTTTAATTTTCCTATTCCACCAGATGGGCACTCTACGTTATTTTGAATATTTGATTCTATCTGGGACCCATGTCTCAATACATATACATATTTTGTATGATACTTTCTCCCATATCTGTTTTACTGAGAGATCTCTTAACTCCTCTGCCCAATTCCAATCATTTAATATTTTTATAATACTGTTATGGTCTGCTTTATAAAAGTCCTTAAATTTAGTGACACCTGTAATAGGTATATTGGTCGACAGTAACATGTTCACAAGGATTACATTGTAGTCACTATTTCCCAAAGGTGGAAAAATCTTGGGACCATTATAACTGAATACGGGGTTTATAAGTATTAAATCTAGTATATGTAGTTTTCTAGTATTTTCATTAACTATTTGTTCTAAATTAGATTGGGTAAATATTTCAATAAATCTTTTTTTCAGTGGTACTTTCTCCTGTAATGTTCATCCAATCTATAGATGGAAAATTAAAGTCTTCTAGTAACATGATATCACTTTTGAAACTCTGTTCTTCAATCTCATCCAGGAAAATATGTGTCTCCTCAATTGACAAGTTTGGGGGTCGGTAGCATAAACCAAGAACTAAATCCTTAGGTGCATTTAGAATTTGTACCCAGACGATTTCATTTTGTGCATATACAATATTGTTAGATGTAATGTCCACAGGTTTAATTCCTCTTTAATATAACATGCTATACCTCCCCCAGTTTTAGTCTTTCTCTTCTTACTTATCCAATAATAACCGGAATATTAATTCCCCATTCTTGTCCTGAGAACCAAGTCTCAGTAATTCTACATATGTCAATACTGTTTCAGACAGTATTAAACTTAATTCCTCCATTTTATTATTAAAACTTTGAGCATTGGCTAACAATAGTTTCAACGATTGAGCATTCTGGATATTATTTGTATTAGCTGGTTCTTGGAGTAACCCAGGAGAATAAGTTGAAATGACATCCCCTGAAGGAGAGTTAACTCAAGGTTCTCTCATCCCCCTATTATTTAGTTTAAAAAATTGGTGATGCAGTATTTTATCTGTCTACCTAAATAATACTTCCCTTTTTATTGAAATGAAGCCCATCCCTACAAAATAGGTCCCAATTGTTGTCAAGATTCTCCCAGTGTGTTATACACACAATATTTTGCTTCAGGCACCAACGTCTCACCAATTGTTTACAGCTTTCATTTTGTTATTTAAATCCAATGAATACCTAGGTACTGGCAGTATTTCAGAAAAGGCAACTTCTGCCCCTGTTGTGATAATATTATTAGTAAGTGCCACCAAGTCTTGTTTGGTATTATGGACAGAATCATTCAAAATATTATTAACTCCAATATGTATTATAACATATCCTTTACCCTCATTTCCCTGTAGAATATTCAAAATCATTGAAGTAATATCAGCTATTTTAGTTCCTCTAAGGCATGACAATGTATGATTCGCCTTATCCTGGTTGCAAACTATCCTGTCTAGTTGTTTTATCATGGAGTCTCTAAAAACAAAGATCTGTCTGGGTAGTGTGGTTTCCTCATCCTTCAGGCTAAAATTTATTTGATTGTTTTGGACCTTATTGCTAACCGGAGTGGTATCCATATCATTATTTTCTGTATAATTTATTTATTTATTTATTTATTGAAATAATCAGTTTTACAACCTTTGAGTCAGAGACTCGTATACGAAGGTACCTCGTCTCGGGGGGGGAGACAACAATTAAGTGAGGTTTAGACAGAGGTTACATACAGGTGAGATACATACATACAGTTTAGTTACGCACATCGTTAAATAAGCACATTTGTTACAGTTATTCAGTTATACCATACACAGTCATCCGTGGAACCCAGTGAGAACTTAGGGGGCCAGTCAAGACAGGGTTATTTTCCACTATAGGCATTTGCAGCACCAGCTGTCAATAATGTGTTTATGGAGGGCTATTTTGAACAGGCCAATCCTGGGAATCTTTGTGATTCCCTCAGGAAGGGAGTTATACCAGGCCGGGGCATTATGATGAAAGGATCTTTGGCAGAGAGAGGTCCTAGCTCTGGGTACTAGGAAGGTGGCTTTGGTGGAGTTACGGGTTAGCACAGGCCGGATGGCCAGTTGCAGGGATGCGGAGACCCCTGATGGGCATAGCCCAGACAGGGACTTTTTAGCCAGCAGGCAGGTGTGGTATTTCACCCATTCCTCAAGAGTGAGTATGTTAGTGGCAGAGTATATCAGGCAAGTGTGAGTTCTGCTATGGGTGCCAGTCAGGAGCCTACAGACTTTGTTAATAGAGGTCTGGACTTTAGAGAGGGCGGTGGGGTCTGCAGCTGCGTATATTGGAAGTCCATAGTTGGCCAGAGACAACACAGATGAGGTGATGGCCAATTTTAAGGCAGATTCTGGGAGGCAGTCTTTATGGCGGTAAAGAAGCCCAATCCTGGTGTTCATGGCTGACGACAGGGCTTTTAGATGGGCATGGAATGTAAAGCCTGCGTCAAAAGTGATACCCAGGTACTTATATGTTGTTACCTGTTCAAGTGGAAGGAGTGTGCTAAGGGTGACGAGCAGGGGAGCATCCTTGGCGCTGTTTTGCCGATGTGCGAACAGCATTGACTTTGTTTTTTTCAGGTTCAGGACTAGCTGATGGTTACGGAACCATTTTTCTGCTTGGAGGAAAGTGCTTTGCAGCATGCTTTGGAGTAGGAGTGGGTCAGAGTGTGATTCTATGATCGCTGCATCATCTGCATAAAGCAGTATTTTGTTGGAGCAGGAGCTTGGGAGGGTGTTTAGGAAGAGACTGAAAAGGGTGGGTCCAAGGATGGAGCCTTGCAGGACCCCTGAGAATACTGGTAGGTTGGTGGAGAAGGTCCTATTTAGCTTAACTCTTTGGGATCTGTTGTGTAGGTAGCTTGAGAACCAGTTCAGAGGGCCAGATGAGAATCCCAGTTGGCTAAGGGAGTTTAACAGCAGGGGGTGACACACAGTGTCAAAGGCCTTGGATAGGTCGATAAATACTGCCCCTGCAAGTTGCCCATCATCAAGTGCAGAGTGTATATGATGGGAGAATTCCAGAAGGGCAGTGGATGTGCTGTGGCCCGGACGAAACCCATGTTGCTCAGGACATAGGATGTTGTATTTAGATAGGTATTCTATTAGCTGTGTGGATACTAATTTTTCCAAGGCTTTGCGGGGGATGGAGATGGGCTTGTAGTTATTTGGTAGTGTTCGGTCCCCAGACTTATAGATGGGGGTGACTTCAGCTTGTTTCCATGCTTCTGGGAATTGGCCAAGGCAAAGGGATCTATTAATGACAATCGTGAGGGGGATTAGCATGACATCCAGCGTCAGGTGGAGTATCCTGGAGTCAAGGGGGTCATTACTTGGATTTTGTGAGGCGAGTGCTTTTAGTAGGAAAGGTTTGGCATCATGGGGTGAGATCGTCCGGAAGCGGAATAGAGGCCGGGAGGTGGGGGTGTGAGAGAGTGTGGGGACGGGGTCAAAGAATTGGGCAGGGAGAACTGCGCTTAAGTCTGAGAAAGTTTTGTTAATGCAGTCTGCGATACATGTTTGGTCTGTCGAGACTGCCCCATTTATGACAATTTGAGACAGAGGGGGGAGCGGGTTTTGGCGTTCATTTCTTTTATATTGTCCCAGAAGGCTCTGGCAGAGCCCCAGGAGGATGTCAAAGCAGCCTGATAGTGTCTAGCTTTTGCTTGTTTGATGGCCCAGGTGCATTGGTTGCGGGCTGCCCTATAGGCTTGCCTGTCTGCCACTCTACCAGAGTCATTTGCTATGTGCCAAAGATTGTTCCTCTGTTTTAGTTGCTGGATCAGTGCAAGGGATTTCCATGCAGCAGCCTGTTTTTTTGGTCTAGATGTGGTGATGGTGGCAAATAGGTCACAGGCATTGTTGAAGGCTCTAGTGAGATAGGTTAGGGCAGAATTTATGTCAGATGCAAGTGTCATTGGAGTCCAGTCGACTTGTGCCAGGTGACGCTTGAGGTTGTCAAGGCCCTGGGGAGAAATCTGCGTCGAGGGGTGCTGCAGTACTCAGGGCTGAGTGTGGGGGAGGACCAGAAGCAGAGGACAGGGGAGTGATTGCTAAGTGAGTCCGCTAGGACATTTACAGATTCCAACTTGTGTGGCCAATTAGAAAGAACTATGTCCAGGAGGGAGGTAGTTCCCTTCGTTTGGTTAAGTCTGGTGGGCTGAGTGACCAGTTGAGTCAGGTCAAGGGCTGCAAGCTCGTCCTTTATATTATCAGACGAGCTGAAGGGGTGTGGAAATAGTTTCTGAATTTATTGCATCCCTTGCAACAGTGTTTTCAAGTGTACTTTGTCTCTCTTGAAACCCTAACAGCCATCTGTTGAGGACTTTTTTCTAAATCCAATAATCTTAAACTGAACTGAGTTATTTCACATTCAAGCTGCTCATTTGAATTAGTCAATGCTTGTATCTGTAAGGGAAATGTTACATTAGGGACACTAGTAGAGGCTATAGAAGCACTTTCTTGCTCTTCAGTATTTGTAAAAATAAGTGGTGTAAAACTATTATCAATTGTAAGCTGATAATATTCAACCTTTCTGCCTTGTTTTGCTGCCTTCTTTTTCTTTACAGTACAGCATTCTTTATCAGTACTCTCTGAATCATCCTCCTCTCTAATGCACTTATTTTGATTAAAGATTAGAGTGTTTGAATGCTTTATTATACTCCATAATCTGGGTAGGGTTCATCTCTCCATTATGAAGGGGTGTGGAAATAGTTTCTGAATTTACTACATCCCTTGCAACAGTGTTTCCAAGTGTACTTTGTCTCTCTTGAAACCTAACAGCCATCTGTTGCGGACTTTTTTCTAAATCCAATAATCTTAAACTGAACTGAGATATTTCACATTCAAGCTGCTCATTTGAAATACATTTATCTCATGTGTATTCTAAGGGGAAAGTCTTAATTTTCACAATTTTAAACATTTATACTAGGAAAAGAAGGACAAAAGGGGGCATGAAGCCCATCTAGATTGCCCCCTGCACTAGCAGGCTACAATAAACCATCTTCCCATCAGCATAATACAATCTGTCAAAGATGTTCTTAAATTCATTGAAACTGCTGGCTTCGACAGCCACTCTTGGTAACCTATTCCAGGTCTTGGAGCTCCTGACTGTGAAATAATTGTCTCTTTATTAGTAATTGTCCTAAGTATGATCAATTTCATACCATGTGATCAGATTTATCTCTTGTGTTACTGTATGCAAGACTGCATTGTTCCATTAAGTCAGGTGAGTTAAGTATTTTGTGTAGTACTAAGAGATCCCCTCTCTGCCTCTTTAGTCCTAATGCTGCTACAATTACACCATACTGTATCTGTACCCCAAGCCCCCATGAGGTTAAAACTACCCCACTTACCATTAAGCTTTGAGAATTGCCCCCAAACAGTATAATCACCACATAGAAGTATGCCAAGCCCCCATGAGGTTAAAACTACCCCACCTACCATTAAGCTTTGAGAATTGCCCCCAAACAGTATAATCACCACATAGAAGTATGCCAAGCCCCAGTGCTGTTATTATCCCCAGAAGACGATGCTGCTACAAGTACCACCACACATACAGTGTAAGTAACCCAAGCCCCAGTGTTGTTACAATTATCCCTATTGGCCCAGGAGCACTAGGGCCCAGAGAATACTTCACTTATACTGCACAACTGGTAATTGTAAACAGCACTGGGGCTTAAGGTACTTTTGCTATATGGGGGGTAACTTCATACCATTACACTTAATAATAACTAAGAGGGTTCTTACTCTTAGACCCCTAATTATGCCAATCAAGTACACCCAAAACTGTTACAATACCCACCCAGTGGGGGAAGGATCACAAGTTGATATCGGGACTCTATAATAATAAAACATTCATGTAGATGTTACTATAGTGTGATTGTTTTTTTTTTTTGTTTGTTTGTTTATGTTACTTGCCATCTGTGATTATTTTCCATTGCCCCTCTAATGGTCCCAGAGCACTTGCAGTTACCCCACCTGGGGTAGGTATGGGAAGGTCAACTCTCCATATCAGCTTCCGGTGCTCCTCTCTCACCTGCTGATAGCCGATACTGAAGGCACTGCCACTGCTCATCGCCAGGTCCCCCGTCGGACCTCACTCCCGGCTTCTGTTCACTCGGGCTGTTGTCAACCAGCAGCCTTGTGCACTCTCACTCCATTGCCATGGCAACCAACTCACACCAACACCATGCCGTCCCTCTCTTAGAGGGCTGAGTCCCTTGCATGAAGTAGGCAAGTGAGCTGGATAGTAGGAATCAGCAGGGTGGGGCTGATTCTGGTGGTAAACTGGGGTGGGGTAGGGTTACAAAGAATGGGTTAGGTACTAAATCCAGTCACACAGTTGCCCAACTTTCAAAATCCTATTACTGATTTCCCAACTTCAGAAATGCTTGACTGCTACAGATACTGTCAACCAAAATCCTGACTACTGCTGCTGCATTACAGCAATCCTCTCAGGTAAAAGTAAATCAATTTCATACAGTTTCACCTTAAGGGCAGTTCAAAGTATGAGTGCTATATGGTCTAAGACTAAAATATGCATTGGTTTGACCAGATTTAACCGTTGTTTGCCTCCAAGTACTTACATAAAGTAAAATATTTTTCTCTGCTGGTATTATGTCCAAACTGGGAGACCGACAAACTAGTAATATCTCTGAATTGCTGCAAACAGAACAGAAACCCAAAAGAGCAGTAGCAGACTGGACTTCAGATCCCAATGTGGAGACAGATGTCAGAGACCTCAAGCAAACAAAGCTCATAGTGAGCGAAGAAGAAAGGGAACAGTGCAAAAAGCAAGCCATGAGTAAAACTGCTACATTTTTGGAGTCAGCCAAACAGATTAGTGTGACCAGTGCTGGGGTGGCAATAGCACTATGAATACCCGTAATGTGATAATGTTTACCTTTACACACTGAACCTTGCAAGTCACCCTGAGTTAGATAAATGCTAAGGGGGCACTTGTGATGTCGGGATTGCGTGTTGTCGGTCTTTTTAGTGATGAGATTTATTTTAGTGAACATATCCCATTCATGTGGGGTGGGAAGTGTAATAGAACAGATCATATTCATTCTGATGAGTATGGTAATTTAAGATAGGAAGGAAAGGATTTAAAATATAAGAGGCGGACGGCACGAGCCACCACCATGTTTATTAAAATGTTACACCAGGCAAGGCGTGCCTTGCAATGACAGGTGGCTCCCTCATTGCAGTGGCTAAATTGTTTCAAGTTGGTGGTATGCTATTGCAGTGCTGTGATAGCATGCTATTTCATTAGTGCCACAGAGCCCAGCCCGAAAAAGCAGTGGCATCATTGGTCACAACACGACAGCACCTCCAAATCCTGCTACTCCAAGCTACCACAATATGTTGTTTGCTCTTGCGTGCAAGACAGCATAAAAAAAACAGCTCTCAAGTTCATAAAGTGGTGTGAAAAAAATGGCTATGTTGAAAATTTGGGATCAAAATGTTGAAAATTACCAAAGTTATGAGTATGCATTGAAAGCTTTTTCCATGTTTTGCACTATCCAGATCTGACTACAGACAGCCTACCATCATGCCAATCAAGAGACATTGCCCCCAGACTACACATGCAAAATTTTGTGCAATTCTGTGCAACAGGAGTGAAGCTATTAAGGTGCAAAAAGCTATTATATGCAAATGTAGGGTTTAACATTAAACACCCTATCGCTAACTATAGGGGTGCCACCCACCCTATAATATATGTATGTGCATATATATATATATATATATATATATATATATATTCAATGCTTCCACATATTGGGCCCTATGCATGAAGCCTGAGTGTCATGCGTAGGGCATATGAGTAATGTGCCAGTGTGCATACGCACTGTGTGCGCATGCACAACCCAGAGGTGGCTTGCATGACGAGTTCGCAAGACACCATGTAGGACCACAGCATGCAGCAATGCAGGCCGCCAGCACACCATGCATGCAGGGGTGTGACTGCAGAACAAGCTTGTAGAGACATGCTTAGCGCATGCACAAATGTGCATGTAGCATGCATACGCATGCTGTATGGTGCGCACATGATGCATATTCAAGCACTGCCATAAACAGCATTGTAGGACATGGAAACTGGCAGCAGGTCAGATGGCACCACTGGTGCAGAGCACCGCCTGCATGCATAGAGCCGGCAGCGGCACCATGGGCACAGCGTGGCATGGTCACAACATGCTGCCATGGACAGGCATGCGTGCTAACACTGTAGATGTGCAAATAGGCAGCACACAGGCAGACACACCATCAGACACATGTCTGGTGCATTGACAGTGGTGCAACATCATGATGCTGCTGTGGCACTGGACACAAACAATGCCACAACACAGTGCCATGGCACCCTGATAGCAGATGCAAACAACGCCCACCCACAAGTGCTGGCAGACATACCCAATGGCTGTAAGCCACACATGCAGCCACATACTAACATACTAACATACTATTTGCCAGCAGATTAGGCCTTACGGTCTATCGAGTCTGCTCGAACCTAGATCCTTAGTTGGGTGCCGAGACCCTCCCATCCCTTGTTCTCTAGAAACCCCTATCATCCATCCCCCGGACAGGCCATCATCTGATACATCCACTTTCTGTGTCTGTCCCACCCTCTCTTGAAGCCCTCTACAGTGGATCTCTGAACCAGCTCACCAGGCAGTGCATTACAAGGGTCCACCACCCTCTCGTGAAAAACCTCCTCTTTTCCCCTTCACCCTTCCACCTTCCAACTTCAAACCATGCCCTCTGGTGATACCTCCTGCTTTTAGTCTAAAGATCCCTCCATGTTTACCCTATTTATTCCTTGAGGTACTTGAAGACCTCAATCATGTCCCCTGTCTCTCCTCTCCTCCAGTGAAAACAGGCAGAGCTCCTCAAGTCTGTCCTCATAAGTCAAATCCCCTAGCCTCGTGTCATCTTTGTTGCCCTCTCTGTACCCTCTCCAGGAGCTGTGTCCCTCTTCAAATGTGGTCTCCAGTACTGTACACAGTACTCAAGGTGTGGTCTAACCAGTCCATTGTACAGTGGCAGAATCACTTCTTTGCTCCTAGAGGTGATCCCTTACTATGCATCCCAACATCCTGTTTGCCTTGCTAGCTGCTCTCCTGCACTGCTCAGAGTTATTCATACATGTATCCACCATGACCCCTAGGTCTTTTTCCCCTATTGAGGCCTCCAGTGCCTTCCCTCCCAGTGTGTACCTGTGTTTAGGGTTTCCCCGACCAAGATGCAACACCTTGCACTTGGTGATATTGAAATTTAATTTCCATGTGTGAGCCCAGCTTTCCAGGGTGTCCAGGTCCCCTTGCAGGGCCACCCTTCCCTCTTCTCCCTCAACTACTGCTCTCATCTTGGAGTCATCCTCGAAGAGACTCATTTCACACCCTATACCCTCCCTTGTGTCTGATATGTATGCATTAAACAGGATCGGACCCAGGACCAAGCCCTGTGGTACCCCACTACCAACCTCTCTAGGGTTAGAGAGCTCCCCACAGACCACTACTTTCTGAGTGCATCCAGCTAGCCAGTTTTCAATCCATCTGACCATCAAAGGGCCTACTCTTAATCCCATCAGTTTCTCCACCAGACCATTGTGGGGGACAGAGTCAAATGCCTTGCTGAAGTCCAAGAATAATACATCCACAGGCTTACCCCTGTCCAATTCTGATGTTACCCATTCATAGAACTCCACAAGGTTGGTTTGACATGATCTACCTGGCACAAACCCATGTTGCCGACTATCCAGACCTCCCACCTCCTCCAAGTACACCCCCAATCGTTCCTTTAGTATACTCTCCATTAATTTTCCCACCACCGAGGTCAAACTGATGGGTCTATAGTTATCTGGTACTTCCCTCGACCCCCCTTTATGGATTGGTACCACATGTGCCTCTCGCCAATCACTAGGTACCCTCCCTGTCTCAAGTGACCTGCTGAAAAGCTCCGCCAGGGGTGCAGCCAGTATGTCCGCCAATTCCCATAGTACTCTCGGATGAATGCCATCCGCCTTGGAGATTTGTTTTTCTTTAGGGCCTTGAGGGCTAACCACACTTTTGGTGGAGATAGCATCATCCGCCCCTCCCCTTACTGGTCTTTTTATCCTTATCCAGATGTGACACCCTGGGTACCTTTCCCTCCTCTTGCTCCATTTCTGTTGCTCCCTGATCCCACTCCCTGCCGCTTCTATCCCTTCATGCCTTGCTTTGTAGATATCCCATCCCCTCCTAGTGAACACAGAGGCAAGTACTCATTAAATACCTCTGCCTGGTCCTCGCCTCTTCCACCCACCCTCCTTCTGATCTCAATCTGCTGAGATGGCCTTAGTTTTCTCTGCTCCCCAATGTGCGGAAGAACCCCTTTTCCCTCCATGTATCCCTGTGCCAGCCGCTGCTCTTTGCTGACTTTGCTCCCTCACCATACGGTGACTTTTCTAGATGCAAGCTAGTACATTTCCTTATCTCTATCCCCTCTTGTTGTTTTATATTTTTTGTAGGCCGCCTTCTTTTCTCTGACTGCTACCTGTACCTCACTGGACCACCAGCATGGTTTACGTGACCTTGCTCCCTTACGTTTCAACTTAGCGCAGATCCTGACTGCCTCATGAAGTCCCCGTTTTATGACCTCCCATCTCCTTTCCACACTTGTCGTTGAGGTAATCCCCTTCAAGTGATCCTTGAGAATATTTCCCATGCCCATAAAGTCTGCCCCCCTGAAGTCCACTGCCAGTGTCCTAGATCTCACCCCACTCCCCCCATGCTTATTTGAAACCAGACAGTATTGTGGTCACTCCCAGTCAGGGGGTCCTGTACAACTATGTCCTTTACCAGATCCCCATCTGCCAGAACCACATCCAGGACATGCCCCTCCCTTGTGGGCTCCATCACATGCTGTGTTAAGAACATCCTGGAAGCCATCCAGCAGCCTCTGCTCCTTGGCCACCCTAGAGGACATGGTTCCCCAGTTTGTACCTGGCATATTAAGGTCCCCCATCAACACCACTCCTTCCCCTTTTGGACCACACTGGGCAATGATGTTGTCCAGCAAACCATCCTCTAGAACCTCACTCATCCCAGGGGGCCTATATGCTACTCCCAGCTTGACCTTATCTCCTGCTGGGGATCGTAGGGTGACCCATAAGGCCTCCATGTTTCCCTCTGCCTCTTCTACCATAGCAATTTCTATATCATCTCTAGTGAACATAGCCACTCCACCCCCTCTGACCTCCTTTCTATCCTTCCTAAGCATAGTGTACCCTGCACATTTAGGTCCCAGTCATGGTTTTGTTGGCCCACGTCTCCGGCGCCACATCCACCTCGAACAGCATGGCCTGGAACTCTGGCAACTTGTTTCCAAGCTCCTTGCATTTACTAACACCAACCCCACCCCTTATCCCTGATCCTTTTGTCGAACCCCACCCAGATTCCTTGTACTTCCATCCTCCCCTGCTCCTCCTGAAACCTCCACCTCCAGTCTGTTTCCCCTCCCCTCTTGGGCGACGGCTACTCCTCTCATCTGGAGAGAGGGCTTCAGTCAGCCCCTCCCTCATCCCTTCCCCCTTACAAGTTTAAACCCCACCTTGCTTGTATGTAGTCCACAGGCATGCAAGCCCACCACCCTGGCATGCCAATACCCACCAGAATGGTAGGACAGAGTCATGCGGGCAACCCCACCCAGCCCACACACAACACGGGCCCCAAATCCACCGCCCCCCCAAACCCCTCCAGACACACACACACACACACACACGAGACAATGACCACACAGTGGATACTAACAATAGATACTGTACTGTATAGTGTGCAAACAAACATGAAAAAGGTATGACTGTATTGAAACACCACAGGCCCGCCCCACAGGCGAGCCACATACCCCACCCACAACAGCCACTGACACTCCACCAACAACAGGCCCCACCCCTAGCACAACCAAAAACCTCTCCTTTCAAGTAGCAGTCTCTCTATCAGGTGCTCTGGCCTGAGGAGAAACACCCTTATCCACTGGCTGCCCCTGATGCCACTTTCTCTATGGCTGGTCCTCATCTCCACTGCTGCTCCCTCGAGCTGGCTCCACACCACGTTGCCAATCCACCCCCCACAGCACCATCCATCTCACCGGAACCCTGTAATGCTGTGGCAAGAAAGAGATCAGTTAGGACTGATTGCCTATCAAAGCGCCCCCCCCCCCCGATGTAGAACGGCCACAGGCCACCACGCTCCACAATAGATACACACTCACTTTGGATGGAACAGTCACCCTCCACAGCATTCTGGGCTCCATTGCAGCATGCTTTCCCTTATAGAGGATGTCACCCTCCACCTTCATCTACCAGAGGTATCTGGGCATAGGCCACCTTCATCACCTGTAATACTGCCCCCTGGGATGCACAACATGGATGGCAGCCCCATCCTGCTACACCTGCTGACATAGGTCCATGAGCTGCCTGGACCACACTGAGGGCATCATCATGCTGGCACCACAGTGCACATGCCAAGTCTTCACAGTGTGCGTGATGCTACACAACATGGCTGTGTGCCATGGTCTTCCTATACCAGACTATGACCCGCTAGATGTGCAACCAAGTCATCAGGGCAACAACCAGGGTCATGGTCAGGAGATGGCTGTGGGACATGATGCATGTGTTGCTGTCATGAACAGGACCTTTAGACGGTAACATCAGTGATATGTACACATGGTGTTCGACTGTTGTGGTCAGTGGTGCGCCAGCTCCATCATCCACTGCTGCACACAGTACACAGCACAGTTGTATGCCAGCATTGCCCTCTGGGCACCCCATGATGACACACAACTGAGGGTGCACAATGGCAATTTGCTGATGTGCTGTGTGCGCATGCCTGCTGCCACCCATGACTGGCATTTGATAACAGGGCACACATGCCACTGTGTTAAACTCCTGTACTATAGCAAGGTAGCCAGCTGGACGGGGACCGCTCTCACTGCAACTGCAACATCTGTCCTGTAGGGGATGCATTACCACTGCTGTGCTACACTCAAGTCATCCACGTGTGTGTGTGTGTGTGTGTCTACCCTGGTGGGGTAGTGTGAGTATCTGTGTGTGCGCACACTTGTGAGTGTGTGTGTGTGTGTGTGTGTGTGTGTGTGTGTGTGTGTGTTTGTGCATATGTGTGTGTGCAGTACACACAACCTCCATCATGCCATCACTATGCTGCATCTCCATGGTGTCCCTTATGGCCGTGGTGACCCTTACAGGGCTGCCTGCTCCTGTACCATGGACTGGGTCTCCTGCCTGTGGGTCTGTCCCAGTGCCCTTCCACCTCTGCCCTGGACTGGGTGTTCTCAGTGACAGTGTTCTGTGTTCCCACTGCGAGGGTCCCCTCTGATCTGCTGCCTTCTTTGGGTGTGTCCTGCTTCATCCTGACATCACCGGTGTCCATCTCACTGTCTGTACTACTGGGTATGTGTGTGTTAGTTCTACCACTGAGCCCCTGCATCTCCTGGTCATGGGCACACGGCATGCCCATGTTCATGTGCCATAGTGGTGGTCCCCAGGATGTCAGCAACTCTACCGTGCATTCCTGCACACTTGCCATCTATGTCACATCATGCCCCATGGCACAGACCACATGTGTGAGCTCCACTATGGCCTCAGTGTGGTGCCACTGTGCCTCTAGCTGCTCATGCTCCAGCTGCCTCAGTTCAATGTACTGGGTGTCCGAGATGACCATGGGCCATGATGGGCAACTGCATCTGGTGGGTTTGATGGTGTCCACCACCATCCTTTCTACAGGTGTCATCTGGCTGTCCAGGGTGGGGGAGCCACCACCCGTGCCCCTTGTGCCCATGCATCTGCCACCACCTTGCACTTTACAGATGTCCTGAGGTCCCATCATTTGTACTTTATGGCCATCAGGGTAAGTGCATCTGGCCCTGTAGCATTCATGGCAGCCTGTATCTTTATCCACAGGCATGCCTTCACTTCAGAAGGGGTGGATGGTGCCATCACATTGTATAATCTGGCATGGTTGATGCTGATTTCAGATACCATGGCCATCACCTGTGGCCCAGTGAATTTTGAGGACCGTGGTCTGCCTGCACAGCTACCGTGTGCACCTCTGGGTGCCTGGCCTGCCACATGCCACACATTTTCAGGCACTGCCTGGCCCTGTGCACTCATCTCCATGGTTTCCCCTCAATCCACCATACTCTTTTGTCCTGCACTGCTGACTGCATTCGATTCCGCATCTGCATGGTGGATGGCATCTTCGTTCATATATGACAGGGTCAAGCGGCAGGGCTGTGTTGCTTGGGGCAGCCTACACTCCCTATGTGGCATGCTCCATGCTGTCCATGGATCAGTGTACTGCCACTGCGCAGTCCACAAATTGCTTGGTGCATGCCATGTTGCCTGGTCCTGTGCATCGGGCAGCTGCGTGCCATGTGCACGTCATGTTCTTGCAAGTTTCCAACACATTCATGCATAGGGCCCACTGTTAGTCTCTTAATTTTTATGGCTGCCTAGCTAAGCTATGCATGATGTCTTGCTATTACACAGACAGAGAAGGGGGCTGTGAATGCAAGTCACTGGATTCTGAACAAACTTTTGGACTTGAAGCATAATCACTCTGCTGCTGGAAGCACTCCACTGTCCATTCAGTACTGCTCCCCACCCACCGCACTGTTTTCTTGCTACCAACCCTGCTGCCTGCCATCCAGCACATCACGCATTTCACATGCCCACATTTCTGATTACTGTATATCTTCTAATTAAAACTGGAGCATCTGCTAAATTGTGTGTGTGTTCGCAGCTGCAGCTTCGATCAGAGGACTGCTTCTATTTGAACTGCCCTCCTGCCTTGGCATACCTTTTTACTGAATTTAATAGCAAATGTTGAGAGAAGAAGCAATGTTTCTAGCCAAAGAATTTAATTTTTAGGTAGTTCTGTTGCAGACATACATCCTGGGGAACTGTGCCCGGTGGATGCCCTAGCACTGGATTGGTCAAGTAGATTGGCACTAGGTCAGAACAGCTCACGTTACAACAGCACAGTACAGAAGACCACTGTAACAACACCACTCACCAGAACAGCGCCCAGCCAAAACACTGACTGCAAGAACAGCAGCAATGGTAGTGGTCCGCCACGTGGACCGCTACCATAAAATAACACATGGATTTTTGTTTTTGCGGGGGGAGGGAGGGGGCTCTGCCCCTGTCACTGTCTGTGTTTCACTTGTTGCCGGTACTGTTCAAGGTGCGCTGCTCTGACCTGGTAGGGTAGATTCCTTTATGCCTTTCCTCCTTTTCCCTTGTTGCTCAGAGTTCTGATAAAACTCAGGTCACAACCAGCAATAATGATCCTGGTGGCACCAGATTGAGCAAGACAGCCTTGGTACTCCCTCCTGCTAGCTCTATCAGTGTCACAGCCAATTCACCTTCTTCAGAGGCACATTCTCCGGACATCTTCTCAAGGCAGAATTCCGTATCCCAGTCTTAAGTCTCTCTGTCTGAAGGCTTGGATCTTGAAGACTTACAATTGGCTAGTCTGCACTTCTCTAAGTAGGTACTGATCCTGAATGTCCTCAGGGTTTCCCAGAAACCTTCAACCAGGAAAACTTATGCTTCCAAATGGAAGAGGTTTACAATCTGGAGTTGGCACAGCAGTGCTAATCCCTCTAGAGCGAGTTTACTTCTCCTTCTGGATTACCTGACACACTTGCATTCAATAGGCCTCAGGCCTTCTTCTTTAAGGATACACCTAGCTGCAATTTCAGCATACTGTATGTTTCAGCTGGTAACGACATGTCTATGGCATCTCACCCTGTTTTCAGGAAGTTCTTTAAAGGTCCATCACCTCCACCCTCCCTTTAGGAAGCCAGTTCCTTCTTGGGATCTAAACATTTGTATTGCCAGGCTCATGGAACCTCCATTTGAGCCTATGGCAACTTCAGCCTTAAAATATGTTATCTGGAAGACTGTCTTCTTGGTTGCCATTCCTTCTGTCAGGTGAGTAAGTGAGCTACAGGCCTTGTGCACAGATCTGAATTACATTTCCTTCCACAGGGATAAGGGGGTGCTCAGGACTAATAAGAAATTTCTTCTTAAGGTGGCTTCAGATTTCAATCTGAACCAGTCCATAACATTGCCAGTGTTTTTCACTGTCAATTTCAGCTTAGAGGATTGGATGTTGCATAGCCTGAATGTCAAGAAGGGCACTCAGCCACTACCTTGACAGGACCAAAGCCTCCAGGCCAGAGCATACCCAGTTGTTCCTCACCTATGGGGAAGTAGGTATGGGTAAACCAGCTTCCAGGAGAAGTATTGCACACTGGATAGTGATCTGCATTCAGTTGTTACAGCAAAGTTGGTAAACAGCCCCCTTCCCAGGGGCCTCAGGGCACATTCTACCAGGGGTACAGCTGCATCAGTAGCTGCAGCAAGGGACATCCCCTTATTGAATATTTACAAAGCAGCTACATGGAAAACTGTTCACACTTTCACCAAACACTACTGCTTGGACATAGAGTCCAGAAGTGATACCAGATTTGACACAGCAGTCCAGAACCTTTTCCCTAAATAGGTTCTGTACCCAACCTCCAAAGGTACTGCTTGGTAGTCTACATTAGTTTAAGCATACTGAAGGATTTCTGGGGTTTAAGAAAAAAATTACTGTAGTAATCTTGTTTATTCCAAGGGATCCCTCAGTATGCATAAAGCTCCCACCCTGTCTCCTCATCCAGAACCAGAAAAAAAGGACCTCTCATTTTGCATTGCTGCTGGTCACTATCTGTTTATATTGTTCTGGTTACTTGTGCTTTTAAACCAGTTTGTGGTGTCTTCTTTGTCCCTTCTTACAGGGACTATGGTTTGGGGATTTGTTAATGTGAGATTTTGTTTAATTAGTCTAGCTAGTTAGAGGATCTTCATCCTGTTAGGCTTCACAATGAGTCTGAGCATTATCAAAACACAACAGTTACTAGGGGCAACAGTTTTAAATTGGCACGAGCCAATGAAAGTTCCATCATTTACAGTACATACATTCCATTCTCTCTGGGGCAGTTCAACACAGGAGGTTGACTGCATTGGTTTAAGCATACTGAGGGATCCCCTGGAAGAAACAAGATTACCATGGTAAGTAATTTTTTCTTCCATGACATTGATTGCAACAAGCTTTCAGTAAATTTGTGGTGTCTTCTGTAAAATACTACACTACAAGCAATCTCATTGCTTCACTTGTAACATGAGTTGACTGCAGAGGAGGGTCTCCAAAATGAATCTGACAATGACAACAGTATGGTTTCTTTTTTTTTCACTACTGTGAAGTGATGTGGCTGGGGCTGTCCAAACAGGACAGCAGTAACAGCTGGTGGTACAGTACTATGGGGCTAATCATCTATATGGGCTGGTAGGGCTTGTACATATAGATTTTCCTCCCAGAGAAAGTTGCTTTCTTGTTTTTCTCTTTGCCATTCTTTTTTTTTTTCATTTTGCTACCACCTGTGATGGGCTGCACACTTGTGTCACATTTTCCATCAGCAGCTTGACTTTCAAGCTCCTCTTACTGTCCCTCCTCCTCTCCTGCATCTACTGCCTAATGACTTTCCTTTAGTCTTGCTTTTACCCTGCTCCTCGTCTTCTTGTACTTCTTCTTTTCCCTGACCCATCCTTCTCCTTGCATGAATCATATATGTTCCTGTCCTTTTTCCTCCTCCTCCTCCTACTCTTCTAGTGTGACAGCTCCAAACCCATATCCACTTCACCGACACCGTCTATGAGTTGCTTTGGTGGCAGTGATACTGGCATGCTTTGGTAGAACTGCAGGGTTGGTATACCTTCCCCTGTCTTTCCATGGAAAACTGCACTTCTTCCTTTGGAGACAAGATAACTGTTGTGTCTAGGCCAGAACCAGACTCGCTGTCACACTCCTTATGTGATGACTGAGCAGCAGCACAATTTTGGGTGTTACTACTGCTAATGCATGATTTTGGGATCATATAGTGCTTCATGGCAGATTGGCATCTGTCTACGCTCACCCACATGCACGGGTGACTGTTATGGCACCTGCTGTGTTGTTCCTACAACACAGGTAGAAGATAGGCTTGCCTTTACAAATTTGGATGGATCTACCCTATCCCAGGTAAGTGAATAGGAAGCCCTGGTAGTTAGAAGCTGAGGAGGCTGCTGTGATTCTGGATTTCTCAGCATGGTTCCATAATCTGATACACTGGACAAACTGATGGGAAATCTACTTGCAGTGGTAGTGGAACAAGTGGAGTTCTCGGGACTAATGAACTGTGTTTTCTTTGGATGTACTACTACGTGCCTAGCCCTAGTCCTTTTTTCAGGTATAGCCCTACCCCTCCTCCAGCACTGCTAGTCTCTCTTTTGACTCCTTCTCCACTAAGACCACTTGCAGAACTGATACTTAGTAGAATTAGCATGGCAGATTCTTTCCCTGCGGTTCTCCATCCTCTTCCATCACTTTCTTATACAGTTCTTCTCCTCATGGTGTCTACATGACTTGAGAGCAGATGCTCACAAAAACATGCCAATCACCCAGTCTGGAACATCCTTCACTTTACCTTCATCTGGAGAGCTAGTGCCTCATATTCAGCCAGCAGCAACTGTGCTGCACTAGCCAACCCACCCATGAAAATAAAACAAAAGCCTACCCGACCATGACAAAAAATGAATGAGCACATGCTCATGCAGATCAACAGAAAGAGCTTCATTCAATGGAAAGCAAATCAAAGGGCACATGCCCATCATTAAGTAAGCAATAAGACATGACAGGGTGTGCGTTAGACAGTTTAACACATGGCTAGGAGGCGTAGTGAGGCACGAGGCCACCAGCCGAGTGCCTCCTAGCCATGTGTTAAACTGTCTAACGCACACCCTGGAGTGGCTTATTGCGCTTATGAAATGGGATATATATTTAGAGACATAAATTATGACAATATAGTTGTTAAAAGTAAATATTTTTTTATTTATTAAAACAGATAACCTTCCGCTCCAAAAAATAGTTCCACTTTAACATTTTGTATTTTAACAGTTTAACATTAAAATATAATTTTTATAATATTATAAACGTGTCATTTAATTGATTTCAGAAATGTTCATGAACTGAACAACTAATAGTTTACTTTTAACTGTTAATTAACTGTAACTTTACTTCAGTTTGAAATATATTTTACTTTGAAAAATAAACTGGACCATTAAAAGTCATTGTGCAGTTGTTCATTGTTACTCCTGCAAATTGAGGCTGTGTGGACTGTTGATTTATGTTTTGAATCATTTCTGTCTTGGGTGGTACTGGATCTGCAGCTTTATTCTGCTTGTTTCCATCGGGTGTCACTGTGGGGCTTAAAACTTTGTTGGGACTTAATTTCTGCTTGTTTCCATCAGGTGTCACTGTGGGGTTTGAAACTTGGTTGGGACTCGAGGTTTCTTGCTTTGGTGCTAGTATTTGACACCATTTATGTCTGTCATCTGGCTTTGCACGCCAGTAGCTCTGGAGGCTGGCTTCGTTTTTGTGTCCCGTAATTGACATTATTTCCCGGTTTTGTAAGCCAGCATCAGACAGCATTGTACACGGTCGCTCAGAGGCAGTGGTTCGTGTGGCGTTGTGAGACCAGGTTCTGTACTTAGTCTGCACATGAGCGTCGAGGGTAGTTTATACCCATGGGCTCTGAGGAATACCACATCGGGAGGAGTCAAGCTGCTGTTGTGGAAGTTTTCTGGGTGTGTGGTACAGAGCTGTGGGATTTGCTGGAAGCTTGCTGAAATAAATTTCAAACTTTGAACTGGGCAAAGTGGATTGCCTGGCTGAGCATACATTAAACCACGATTAGAAGATCTTTGTGTTTCTAGTGGATTATTGTGTTTTTTTGTATGTTCGTTGAAATTTAGGATCGCAAATTCGGTACCATTTTCATCTTCTTTTATTGTAAAATGCTCTGGTTTTAGTTGGCGGACACCTTCTTGACCATGCCTGGCCATGTATAATTGAATGTCTAACCAGACTTTACGGACAAGGCCAGGCGCAGTTCGGGGAGAGCAAATGTCCGAATAACGAAGTTTGTGCAAGTCTGACTGTGTGAGGGCTTCGTGGTGCTTTGATTTGTCTTGCTGGGATCGTTGATAACTTTTCATTTTTGCTGTGAATACTGCATTGCTCGATCGAAATTCTGGATCTCTCATTAGATTAAAGGCCTGCTAATGCCTGGGGCAAGTGGCGGTTTAGTGCAGCTTCGGAGACCGCTGACTGAGATAGCATACTCGGGCCAAGCGCTTGTACGAGCTTCAGCATAAAATTTACGGAGCACAGTGTTCAGGTTTTCTTTTGTGATAGATTTCCAGTCTATCGATGTGTTGTTTGCTGTTTCCCATTCGTTAAATACTCTGAGTGCCCAGGTTGTGGATCTTATTGTGTTTTTTTCATTTTTTTGATTTTCAAGGCAGTCTAGTTCAGCTGAGCTGTAACTCAAGAAACGCTTATTCAGTGAACCAGTTTCAGTTGACGTTTGACAGTTCGGTTGCTTCGTTTGACAGCTGTAGTTAACGTTTCCGTTTTCTGAACTTGTACACAATTCTTAAAATGGCTCATTGTCTGGATGCATTAATATTTCCATATCTTCTTCTGAAAGGCTGATATCAAAGTTTGGTTCAGGGAAATATGCCATTGCTGTATTCTGATTTTGTCAGTTTCACTTGGTGTTAACAAAATGGCTGATTTCAGATTTGCCAACATTCTAATTGGCATTTTACTAGGGTTAGTGCCCACAGGGCACTGCTGGTCCTTTTTCCTGTGCGTTAGACAGAATATCACACAGGTATGGACCAATCAGCAGCTTTAAATGTTTATGCCCATTTCATAAAAGTCAATAGTCTTCAAGGGGCTGTAGGTGGTGGAGATGGCTGCTAGCACCATTTCTAGGACAATGCTACTGAAAAGCCTTCAATTGTATGGGCGCTGTTGCCAACAGCACGGGTGCAGCCCCCCACCCCTCCACAGTAGCAATTGCAGCAGGTGCACCTGTCATCATAGGAAGTCATCCCAGCCCTTAGTCAGGGCTGTATCCCTTTGGCCCCTGCAGGTTCATGCATCCCTCTGAGCACCTATGGAGAGAAATATACTGAACTTGGCCAGTTGTGCAAACAGGATGAGGGACACAGGCAAGGCAAATTTTATTTATATAACACCCTATCCAGAGGCTCAGAGTGCTTCACAATACAAACATCCTCAAAGGTTAAAACAGATGTATTCAAATAAAATTAAAGGCTTTCTCAAATAAGAATGTTTTTAAGGATGGTTTAAAGGCCTCCACAGAAGTGGCATAGCATGGATAACAGAAGTACAACCAGCTGACTCATGGGCTACCACACCACATGCAGGTGGAGGGAGTCGACCAGCCACGATGGAATGTGTGTGACATACTAAAGACAGCATAATGTACCAAAACAATAGAGGACTGCACAGATAACGAGTGTGCCATGCTGCACTGAATCATGACCAAGCCGTGCAAGGGATACCTAACAATGACAAGCATGCCAGATGTGGAAATGCAACACATGCAACTGCAGTGCCAAGCCAGGGTGCAATTGGCAATATAATTGCCCAAAGGGCTGGGGTGCACCCCGAACCCTGCAGACCAGGCATCCAACACATAGGACAACACAGGTGTGCAGAATAAAAGACATCCATGAGCCACACTGGTCAGCATAAGGAGCAGGCCCATGCATACACAAATGAGACACAGAGCACAGCTATAAACTGACAGCACCATCATGCTGCACTGTGTGCAGTAGGCAGGATAACACATGAGGGCAGCAGTGTTGTACTTAGGTGGGTGCCTAACACACTATATCATGGTCAGCACAATACCTGCCTGAGATGCACAGCCACCTGAGAAACTCCCCATCCCAGGCAATGCTGATTCCACCCTAGGTACAGGATTTCCCCTCAAACAGAACCAGTGCAGGACACTGGTTCTGTGAAGACCCAGTTGTATTTTAATGCATGCATGGCCTTACCCATATACCATAGAATAATCATACTCTGGACATCACTGTGTTGATTAGACACTACAGACTATGCATTGCAATGCTGATCAAATATGGTAAAGTTCATTCAATGCCCATCAATGCCTCCCACTGCCATTGACCCCATGCCACATAAGGTTGGTTCTGTTGAGATGCGCTGATGTGACTCCCAGTGCATATGGCACTGGAGATGGCACTGATGTTGACAGATTGCCATGGGCACTGCATGATGCACACAGCATGTCACAGAGGTGTACAGTTACAACAGTGGCCTGTGCTTACCTCTCCCATATGGATACACATTCCTAGTCCTGGCCATGTGGCACAACAGACCCAGCTGATAATGACAGATGTACCACTTGGGGCTGTGAACATTACTGTCAGTGTTCTGGTATACCACATCTGTGGCACAAGGGACACACCACTTTATGGTGCAATGCATGCCATGGCACAGTAAACACACACACACACACACACAGGGCAGCACGCATGTCCCAATGATGAGCACAGCAGTAAACTGCTCAGACCCAACACACCACAGCGTCAGTGGTGGAACAATGCCCCGAGGGCCAGATGAGTGTCCCCAACCCAACCACATAGGTGTATCCCCCACAGGCACATGTCCAGCTGGGCACGACACACATGGACATCTGTCACCAAGCACAAAAACATGCAGCATAGTGCAAACATGCAACGCAGATGATGGAACACACAGTGTAGGTTATTTGCGTGGACATATTTCTATGTGAAACCTGGGACTATCTGCTGCATCAGCCACTTTGCCCAGGAGCTGGTCCTCCCTGACCACCACAAGGTCCAAAACATTGGCCAATTCTGTGGCCAATTATGGTATGTCCAGTTGTTATACTGCTCTCCTTCTCCATGGTGTCCTGGCTGATATATATCACCAGCCTTCACAACAACCTAATGAGACTTCCCTGGCTATATGGTTGTGTGCTGCTATTTGCAGATCATGTTTTGGTATTAACACAGCACAAACATCAATTAACACAGTAGCATGCATGTTTCCAGCAGGGGTGGGGTCCATCAGTATGTGGCAGGAAGAGACTGGCTTGTGAATTACGTGCACACGCACTGGACTGTGCTGCACATGCACAATGCCATAACGCAACATCATAGTGTTCATGTTACCCAGCATCACGACATGGATTCTGATGAGTGACATCTGTGCTGCACAGGGATATAGCATTAATGCTATTAAAATGCTAGCACTATTGCTAAAGATAATACAATAGCGCTTGTGGCAAATCTGCAGTTTTATTCAAATGAGCTAATTTCACAATTGGAGGGCAATTTACGTATGTGCATGTCATTACCAGAATGTATTCATTCATTTGCATACGTAATTGCATATGGAGCATACAGAGGAGCAAAAAGCCCCAAACAGATTACACAGAGGTACTGAAGGGGGCTAGAGGTAAGTATATTGTGGAATGGCCTACAATATGGCATGGGAGACCATAGCACTCTATTTATGCTGTATCAGGACTGGACTATTTCTGTACGTGCACATGGCCCAGGGCTGTGTTAGACAGGCAGCTTGCTGTACTTTGGGTCTGGCCACACAGGAATGTGTACATAGAAACATAGAAATTGGTATCAGATAAATAAGGACTGCTTGGTCCACCTAGTCTGCCCATTTTCCTATCTATTTTAATACCGTAGACCCTACTTGGTCTCTGGCTTTACCCTCCCTTTCCCAACCAATATGGTTTACTTATGCCTATCCCATGCTTTGTTGAATCCCGTTACAGTTTTTGCCCCAATCATCTCCACTGGGGGGGGGGCTGTTCCAGGCATCCTGCACTGTTTTTGTGAAGAAGTACTTTTTCACATTTCTTCTGAATTTAGCTACCTCCAGCTTCATCGCTTGACCCATTGTTCTTGAGCATCTTTTTTCTGAAAATATTTCCATCCTGTAGCCTATTTACACCCATGAGGTATTTGAAAGTCTCTATCATATCCCCCCTCTCCCTCCTTTCCTCCATGGTATACATATTGAGGTTCTTTAGCCTCTCCTCATAGGGCTTTTGATGCAGGACCATCACCATTTTAGTTGCCCTCCTCTGGAATGCCTTTACTCTGTTTATGTCCTTCTGGAGATATGGTCTCCAGAACTGGAAACAGTACTTCAGGTGAGGTCTCAGTCACCAATGATTTATACAGTGGTATCCCCACCTCCCATTTTCTGCTGGTGATAACCCCTCCCTATGCACTAGCTCTCTCCACTGCCTTGTCACACTGTATGACCACCTTTACATCATCAGATATGGTTACCCCAGGTCACTTTACTGCTTGGTGGTTGTTAGTATCACTATCCCCATCTTGTACTATGCCCCTGGGTTTCTGTGACCCAAGTGCACGATTCTGCACTTCTTCACTTTGAAACTTAGTTGCTAGACCTTTGACCCCTCTTCAAACTTTCATAGATCTCTATTCATTTTTTCCACTTCCACTGGAGTGTCTTCCCTATTCCAGATCTTTGTGTCATCTGCAAAAAGGCATTACTTCCATTCTAGCCCCTCTGAAATGTCACTAATAAAGACCGGTCCAAGTAATAATCCTTGTGGCATCCCGCTGGTCACCCTCTCTTCCTCGGAGTGAACTCTTGTTTACCACCACTTTCTGTTGCCTATTCCCTAACCAATTTCTTACCCAGTTTACCACCTTTGGACCCACTCCCAGGCTGCCTAGCTTGTTTATGAGTCTCCTGCATGGAATGGTGTCAAAGGCCTTACTGAAATCTAGGCAGAACATATACTCCCTGATCTAATTCCCTGGTCAACCAGTCAAATAAATCTATCAAATTTGTTTGACATGACCTCCCTGTTGTGAATCCACCCTGCACTGGATCCTGTAAGCTACTGGATTCAAGATATTCCACAATCCTTTGATTCAGTAGTAATTCCATTAATTCCCTCACCACCGAAGTCAGGCTGGCTGGCTTGTAATATCCAGCCTCCTCCCTGATACCACTTTTGTGAAGTGGGACTACAGCTGCTCTCCTCCAGTCCTTTGGAATCACTTCCATCTCGAGTAAGTGGTTTAAATGGACTGTCAGAGGTGCAGTCAGCACCTCTCTGTACTCCTTCAATATCCTTGGATGTATCCCATCTGGCCCCATTGCCTTGTCCACTTTCAGATTAGTGAGTTCCTTCAGGACTCTCTCCTCTGTAAATAGACTGGTTTCCATCTCCCTTCTTTCAATGCTCCTGTCCCTTATCTGTGGTCCCTCACCATCCCCTTCCCCCTCCTCTATGAATACTGAACAAAAGTATTTGCTCAGGACATCTGCTTTCTCCTGGTCCACTTCCACACACACACACACCCACATACACAGACACACACACACACGCACACACACACCCCTTCCCTCCTTAATTTTACAACCCCTTCCCTGGTCTTTCTTCTTTTACTTAGAAACCTGAAAAATATCTTGTGCTCTTTCTTTACTGCTTGGGCTATTTTCTCCTCCTTTCATGCTACTGGGCTCCTGATTGCTTTCCCTGCCTCTCTCTGCATCTCCTGATACACCTTTCTATCGACCTCCCTCTGTGTCTCCTTATTCCTCCTGAATACTAATTTTTTCACCCTTAAGTTTTCCGCCACCTCATCTGAGAACCATAGTGCTTTCTTTTTCCTCTTGCTTTTACTTACCTGTCTGACACACGTTTGTTGCCTTCACTATGGCCCCTTTTAGTTTTGCCCACTGCTCCTCCACTCAACCCAAATCCTCCCCTCTCCCCTACCAAAGCATCCTTGAGGCATTCATTCATCTTTGTAAAGTCGGCCATCTTGAAGCCCAAGATCCTCCCCTTCATGCGGTTCAATTCTGCCACAGTTCTTATATTGAACACCGTATGGTGATCACTGGTCCCCAGGTGGCCACCCACTGTGATGTCTACAACACTGTCTTCATTGAGTACAAGGTCCAGTATTGCTCCCTCATGAGTGACTCTCCGACTGGCTGCCTGAGGAATGTCCCCTGCAGGGAGTTCAGGATGTCCCTGCTCCTAGCTGAAGCTGCAGCTGGGATGCTCAAATCTGTATCCTGCAGATTGAAGCCCCCCACCAGCAGCACCTCCCCCCTATTTGCCATCTTTGGATGTCTTCCATCAGAACCTTATTCAACCCCCTTGTGTTGAGATCTGTAGATCATGCCAGTGTGAATAGCTGCTCCATTCTCCATCTCTAGGGTGACCCACAGTACCTCTGTCCCTCCCTGTATTCCCTGTATCGCTGTTGCTTTAATGCTGTCCCTCTCATAAAGATCCACTCCTCCACCCTTTCTTACCCACCCTGTCCTTCCTGAGCAGAGTATAGCCTGGTATAGCTATATCCCATCCATGGTCTTCACTGCAGCATGACTCGGTAATGGCAACAAGGTCAAGGCCAGTCTGTGCCATCATGGCCACTAGGTCCGGGATCTTATTTTCCAGACTTCTAGCATTTGCACACATGGCCTTCCAAATTCTGTTGCCACCCGTTTTAGGGCTGCAGCGGGTGAAGTCCTACAGACCTCTTGCTATGAGAAAATTACCTCCGCATTCCTTGCAACTGAAAAACATGTTGGGAGTGCCAACACAGTTTCCTCTGCATCTGTGAAGCACTCTGCACTGCACTAGGTGCCGTCTTTCAGATGAGACGTTAAACCGAGGTCCCATCTGCCTGGATTGGTGGTAGTTCAGGTGGATGTTAAAGATCCCATGGCACTTATCGAAAAGAGTAGGGGAATTTCCCCGGTGTCCTGGCTAAATTTCCCTCATTCACTAAAAATACCACCAACAGCTTAATCTGGTTCAAATTCAGTTGCTCACCATCTGTATCCCCCCTCCCCCCGGTCGCCCCTGAAAAAGGGACTTCTAGGCCCAGTGGGCTTACCGGGTCAACAAAATTCAACAAACAAACAAACAAACACTATTTTACTGTTAGTTGTCATTTTTTTTATTATATATATCCCTCCACCTGACCCTCCCTCTCAGCAGGGGTGCCCAATAACCCAATGTCCTGAATCCAATCACAAAATCTTGTTACTGACCTCCTCCATCCACTATCATGCATGCGTGGTTATTTCTGTATTTTTTTATTTGTTTGAAATATATTTTTATAGTTTCCCCCCACCCAACCCTCACTCTCAGCACCCACCACTCCACTCCCCCCAGAAACGTAACAGTGGTACTGGGGGGTGCCCAATCCCCAATGCAGAAATCCTCCCCTCCCCCACATCGACTACCATGCATGCATGGTTATTTTTTAATGCTTTCTTCCCCTCCTGGCCCTCCCTCTCAGCACCCACCACCTCCCCCTCTCAGAAAGATAACAATGACATTGGAGAGTATCTGATCCCCAGGAATCCTCATGGTCTTTTTCTATCCTGTAAAACAAATAACCTCCATCAATGGCTTTTTAGAGCTGTTGCACTCTTCCCCACCCAACCTCCCACTCAGCACCCACCACCCCACACCTCACCCACCCCAAAGCTTCTACTTACCTATCAGGGGTCCAATGACATAATCCTCTCTGGCCACAGACATGTCTTCAAAGCCGGACCATGAACTGAAGAAACAGGTATGCAGTTCAATGTATTTCAATGGTGTTTTAAACTTACTGGCATAACTTGGCCATTTTTTTTCATATTTTTGTCCCAGAATTTCAATATCTTTTTTTGGGACCCCGCTTCATGAACAATTGAGCTGTCATTAGGCAATCTGTCCCAGAAAGTAATTTCATGATCCCTGTGTGAAATCACCTTTTGGGCAGGACTCAAAAATTTTCTCTGCCTTTGTTCAAGAGGTGGGGTCATAAAAAGGCTATGTTGAAAATTTGGTGTAAAAGTATTAAAAAACAGCAAAGTTATGAGCCTTCGTTGAATTTTGTGAATGCAAGCTAATAACTTTGGTATTGTTTTTATATTTTACCACAAATTTACAATATAGCCATATGTTTACAGCACCACATGCACAGGCGGATTTTGGGGGGGGGGGCTAAGGGTGCTATAGCTCCCCCATCATGGAGCTCCTCTATTAGTAACACACTGTGCTGCATTCTTAATTGGTATGCACTAATGCCTCCATGAAAGCTGCCTAAGCCACACGGGTCTCATCTGTCCGCCAGTGTCCTGGTAGTGCAGTAAACAACCACCCCCACCCACATTATATAGCTGATCCCCCCCAAATAAAGCTGGTCTCTAGCATGAATTTCTTACTAACTTTCATCCTGCGCCATGTGGTCAGGTCCCAGCACTGCGGCAGCAGCTGGTCTTACCTTGGTAAGCCTGAGCATTCGTTCTCTACTTTTGTAGGCTTGGTGCAGCTCCTTTTTTTGTGCACAGGAGGGGGTCATGCACGGGGGGAGGGTACAGCTGCAGCAAAGTGGAGTGGACCTTAACAATACAGATCTCAACCAGGTCGCCTGGTGCTCACTGCTCCTGATTTGCTGTTGCGCCAGCAGTGGATGTGGCTAGCAAGGGGCACCTTCTTTGAATGTCTGGACTGCCAAAACAAGAGTGAGCTGTAATTCATTCACTCAGAAGATTAAAGTTGGAGCAAGAGAGGAGCAAGAGAGGAGTGAGTGTACTACTGAGGAGCAGACAGAGAGAGAGGGAGAGAGCAGAGCTCACAACTAAAGAACAGAGCCCGGGGTTTCAGGTGGCAGCAGTCCAGTAACACGGGGTCAGTGTGGCCTTGGTAAATCAGCACAAGGAGTTGGAGTGAGGGTCACGTCATCTTCAGGTAGCTGAAGCAAGCTGTAGCTGAGAGCTCTGCTCATTAGGAGTCATGGGGTCAGTGTGTGCTGTCTAGATAGAAAGAGTTCGGCAGCCAGGTGACTGGGGACAGTACTCAACTAGGGGTACATAGACTTCAGCCTGCTGAAAATGGACCAAGTTTTCACTTAATCAGGTACTTCTTGCTTTAAAAAGAAAGATTTTCACAGTCTCAAACTATGGTGGGTGGGAGTTGGCTGCTGGGATGGGACAAGGACATCAGTGTTCCATGAAACTGGGTGTATAATAAATGTAGTACTAGTGTTATTAATTTTTAGTATGGGGAGCTTAAATTCATGACATTAAAATAATTTAAGGTCACTGCTGGTTTTATCCTATATGTCAAATTGGTGTGAATTCGCAGGAAAGGGAGTTGGAGGGTAGTGCCCTCTGGTAGCATGCTAGGAATGGTACGAAACTAATGCTGGGGCACGTCTGGTCTCAGCAACAGCATGAACCAGGAGAGGCAGAAACTGGTACATGAGACCTTTGAACTGAGGCAAAAACTTCAGCGTGTACTGTATGTCTAATCTGTGTGGTCTTTTCAGTTGTGGTTGTACAGTGTGAATGAGCACAGAGGGAAGTAATAGACATAAGAGTTTTGAAGGTGTTCTGCTGTATATTATGGCATGTGCAGGAGTTTCTGCATGCTTGGAGAGCAAAATTAGCAACAGAAGTCATAAGACCGTATTTGGCACATTGACACAGGAAGTTACAAAACCGGAGAAAAAAGTGATAGAATCAAATATTTAGTTTATGTAGTTATATGTGTTGAATGGGGAGGGGGTACACGTTGTGATGTACTCAAGCAAGTGCTGTTGCTAATAAAAAAAAATGCATTTTTATATTTATTTAAAAACTGTGTTCTGCTGTCTGCTTACAGACTTCTTGGGCCTGTCATAAAAAGGAGATGCCTCATACCATGGGGTTATCCCATTAAAGGAAATTTTAAAACAATAAAAAATATTTTATTTATTTAAACATGTATTTTCTTTGGAATAAGTCTCTCTATAGAAATATTTGTTTTGCAAAAAACAGCAAGCAAACTTGAAATTATGTTTCAGAAACTAGATAGCAGAGTGACTTTGTTCCCATATTTCTATAGCTTTTGTATTTATTTTTTTACTGAGGTAGAAACATAGAAACATAGAATTTGATGGCAGATAAGGACCGCTTGGCATGCCTATTCTGCCCATTTTCCTACCTAACAGATAAGCTGCAGATCCTAGTTAACCAACAGCTTACTTCCTTCTACTCCCCCACTAGGACTGCCTTATGTCTGTCCCATGCATTCTTGAATTCCCCCATTGTTCTTGACTCTGCAACCTCCTCAGGGAGACTATTCCATATATCCATGACCCTATCCATGAAAAAATACTTCCTCACATTACCTCTGAGCCATCCCCACTCTATCTTCAAATTGTGCCCCCTTGTTCTGGCACATCTCTTTTTCTAAAAGATGCTACCTTCTTGGACTTGGTTGATTCCCTTGAGGTACTTGAAAGTTTCTATCATGTCCCCTCTCTCCCTTCTTTCCTCAAGGATATGCATGTTAAGTTCCTTTAGTCTTTCTTAGTATGTCTTCTGGTGCAGACCCTGCACCATTTTGGTTACCCTTCTCTGGACAGCCTCCACTCTGTCTATGTCTTTGCGAAGATGGGGTCTCCAGAAATGCACATAGTACTCCAAGTGGAGTCTCACCAACAGTCTGTACAGAGGGATAACAACTTCCTGTTTTCTACTATTGATGACTCTCTCTATGCATCCCAGTATCCCCCCAGTCTTCCTTACTGCCTTCTCACATTGCTTGCCCACCTTTAGGTCATCTGATATAATTACCCCGAGGTCTCTTTCCATTTTTACTGTTGTCAGTATCTCACCCCCCTTTGTGTACTCTTCCCCTGGGTTTTTGTTTCCCAGGTGCATTACCTTGCATTTCTTTGTATTGCATCTAAGCTGCCATACATTTGACCATTCCTCCAACTTTGCCAAGTCCCTTCTCATCCTTTCCACTCCATCTTTTGTATCAACCCTGTTGCAGATCTTTGTGTTGGATGGAAAGAGACATATTTTTCCTTCCAGTTTCTCTGCAATGTCACTTATAAAGACATTAAAAAGGACCGGTCCCAGCACTGAACCCTGCAGTACCCCACTAGTAACCCTCCTTTCTTCACTGTAGACTCAATTTACTACTACTCTTTGCGTCCTGTTGTCTAGCCAATTTTTTATCCAGGCTACCATCTTAGGACCCACTCCAAGGCTGGCTAACTTGTGTATTAATCTTTTGTGTGGGACTGTATCAAATGCCTTGCTAAAATCTAGGTAGACCATGTCCACAGCCCCTCCCTGGTCTACTGCGTTGGTCATCCAGTCAAAGAAATCTATTAGATTCGTCTGACATGACCTTCCCATTGTGAATCCATACTGCCTTGGGTCCTGTGGCCCACTGGCCTCTAGGTACTCAACAATCTTTCCTTCAGAAGTGATTCCATCATTTGCCCTACCACTGAGGTCAAACTATCTGGTCTGTAGTTTCCTGCCTCTGTCCTGCTCCCACTTTTGTGAAGAGGAATCACATTCGCCCTCCTCAAGTCCTCAGGTACCACCCCATCTTCCCATGATTTGTTAAAGAGAGTAGTCAGTGGTGTCACTAGTTCTACCCTTAGTTCTTTTAGAATTCTTGGGTGAATCCTATCAGGCCCCATTGCTTTGTCCACCTTCTATTTTATTAGTTCTTTCAGAACCCTTTCTTCTGTAAATGGACTGGTATTGAACCCCGTCTTCAGAGTGTTTCTCTTGTTTGGTTTAAGTACCTCCACTCCCCTTCCTTTGTGAATACTGAGCAGAAATATTTGTTCAGTATCCCTGCTTTTTCAATTTAACCTTCTTCCCCACATTCCCTCCCCTTTATTAAGCCCCAGTATCCCTCCTTTGGTCTTTCTTGGCTCCCTAATGTACCTATAAAAGGTCTTATCCCCCTTCCTAACAGAGTTGGCTATCCTCTCCTCATTTTGGGCTTTTGCTATTCTGACTGCCTTCCCAGCCTCTTTCTGCTTTAACTGATAAAGTTCTGTGTACTGCTCCTTCTGTGTTTCCTTATATTTCCTGAATGTATCCTTTTCTCCTTAACCTTCCCTGACACCTCTTTTGAGAACTATAGCGTTTTTTTCCTTCTTTGTGTTTTGTTGATTTGCTTTACGCAAAGTCTTGTTGCCTCTGTGATGGCTGTTTTGATTACTCCTCATTGTTCCTCCACCCCTCCTTCTTGCCTGTTTGCTAGTGTTTTTCTGAGGCACTCTCTCATTTTCCCAAAGTCAGCCCTCCTAAAGTCCAATACTCTTGCCTTTGTATGGCTTGACAGTATGGCTGTGTTTATTGTGAACCACACTATTTGGTGGTCGCTTGTTCCAAGATGGCTGCCCATTTCTAAATCTGAGAGTCTTTCTCCATCCCCATTTGAGAGTACCAGGTCTAAGATTGCTCCCTCCCAAGTGGGTTCCAATACTAGCTGTCTGAGACATGCCCCTTGTAGGGCATCTAGAATGACCTTGCTCTTGGATGTACCTGCAGCAAAGGTGCTCCAGTTGACATCTGGCATATTCAGGTCCCCCATCAACAATATCTCCCCTTTTTCTGCCATCCTAAGGATGCCTTCTATCATTTCCTTGTCCATTCCATCCCCCTGAGATGGGGGTCTGTATACAGTGCCCATGCAGATCGTGGTGCCATTTCCTGTCTCCAGGGTGACCCAGAGTTCCTCATCTGCTCCCTGTTTACTCTTTAGTTCTGTTGCTTTGATCCCTTCCTTTACATAGATAGCTACTCCTCTTCCTCTTTTACCCTCCCTGTCCATCCTGTAGATTGTGTATCCTGGTATGCTGACATCCCAGTCATGGTTCTTTGTGTACCATGTTTCTGTGACTGCCACAATATCCAGACAACCCTCTTCCATCAAGGCCACTAGTTCAGGGAGCTTGTTACACAGACTACGGGCATTGGTACTCATCACCCTCCACTTTTTGATGGCCTTATCCCTTTTAGCCCCATTCCTGTCCTTACTGCCTTTGCCTTTTTTTCACATTTACCTCTGTCCTGCTCCCTAATGACTTCTCTACCTTGGTGTTTACCTCACAAATTACTGTGTTTTGTGGGCAGAGGCTGGGATTCATCTGTACTGGCTTAATCTGTACTGCAGATCAAACTGGGATGGGTTGGCTTTATGGTAATGTGATAACATGCGTGAGTGAGTGACATTTGTGAACTTGTTTACTTGGATGTCATTTAATTT
The DNA here is from genome assembly GCA_016271365.2 of Neoceratodus forsteri. Lineage (NCBI taxonomy): Eukaryota > Metazoa > Chordata > Ceratodontiformes > Ceratodontidae > Neoceratodus > Neoceratodus forsteri. The sequence goes on along the minus strand of CM057459.1, from coordinate 800,832,075 downwards.
GTCTGCAATTTGTCTTTATCTCCAAGTCTCTTTCAACTTATCTCATTTTTATGTGTTTCTGATGTGCTGATGCCTAGCTGCAGTCTTACAGTATTTTTGTTTTTATTTTTGGAGAGGGAAGGCATTTTGGGCAACATACTGTTATGTGGACTATGGGGACTCTGGGGATGGTGCTAGAGCACAACTTACAAAGCATGGGGAGGGAGGTAATGGGTAGAGATTACATTAGAAATACCCTCCAAAATGCACCAGAATGCACCAAAATGTTGAAAAATTTCAGGGGACCTAGGCAGCCCACCGGACCCCTGGCTTATTATTTTTATTTTTTGTCTCACTTGATCTCCCCCATCTACAGGACTCCTGGATCTACCCCTGCCTCATGAATCTGACAGCTGTCATTTTTCAAATCCTGACCAAAATGTTTTTTCACATGCCAAAAGGTGATTTCATGGTCCCTGCGCAAAATCACCTTTTGGGTAGGAGTTGAGAATTTCTCTGCCCTTATCCATGAGGTAGGGGTCATCACAAGGCTAAGTTGAAATTTTGGTGTACAAATATTATAAGACAACACATTTATGAGCCAACATTACATTTTCTTAATGCAGGCTCAAAACTTTGGTGATTTTCAATATTTTTACCCCAAATTCCTCCCATGCAGCCCTATAGGCTTTGGTCAGAGTTTGTTTCCTTTTGCCTACTCTACTTATATCCTCCTCTGCCTTCCTATCCTTTTTCATTTCTACCATTTTGTTTTCCTTGTTATAAGGTATCCTTGGGGATTTCCCTCATATAGGGTTCTCTCTACTGACTACGTCACCTTGTGGGGTGGGACAGTTTATGTCACCTTGCTTCCTTCCGCCAACCCCTTCTGCTAGTTTAAAAGCTCTCCATCGTAGAATTTAAAACATTCACTGTGGACTGCAATTCCCTTCTTGGATGGATGCAGGCCATCTCCCCTGTATAGGCCCTTATCCCTCCATGTGTGACCCCAGTCCCCAATGTAACTGAAACCCTCCTCCTTGCACCACTCCTTCAACCATGAGTTGAAGTTCCTGGCATGGAGTACCTAATCCCCGACCCATCATAGATAGACAACACCTCAGAAAAGGCTACTGAGCATGCTACCTGCTTATGAACCCTCTCCAACTCCCTGAACTCCTCCTGTGTTATCCTATTCTTATCCCTAGCCAGGTCATTAGTCCCTAAGTGGACAATGACATCCAGCTTCCCCTCCTGTCCTGCTGCCCTAGTGACCCTTAGGATCCACTTCCCGTTTCTCTGAGCCATGGTGCCAGGTAGGCACCTGACTTCCCTCTCTCCATCCTTTGCTGTTCCCAAATCGATCCCCCTCACAATGGAGTCCCCCATCAGGAGTTGCTCCCTCCTCCTCTGGGGTCCTCTGCCACCCTCCTTGTGGTGTCTACTACGGAGGTCCCCCACATCCTCTCCGGTCACTACTGCGGGTGCCTTGATGGGAAATAAAACCGCAGTTATAGCGGACTTGATTTCCTCTGTTGACCTGGCATGCATCACGGAGACTTGGCTGAGTGATGATGCCGGACCAGTTTTGGAGGCAGCTGTCCCTGCAGGGTACTCTGTACTGCATTGCCCAAAGGTGGAACATAGAGGTGGGGAAGTGGCCATATCTTTTAGATTCAGTTTGGGTTTCATCATGCACCCAGTGGGAACTACCAGATCCTTCGAGTGTGTGGCTGTGTGTGGGGGTCCAGGTGCAGGATTCTCCTCATGTACCAGCCTTCAGGGACCCTAGGAGACTTCCGACAGGAGGCTGTGGACTTTGTCTTTGACGAGGTGCTGGAGTCCCCCAGGCGTTTAGTCCTGGGGGACTTCAATGCCTGGGTCGATGACAAATCCTCAGAATTCAGTTACGACCTCCTCCAGTTAATGTCATCACTGGGCCTAGCACAAGTAGTTACTTCTGTGACCCACCTCCACTGTCACGTGCTTGATCTAGTGTTTCAGCTGGGTCTTAAGGTGACTGCCTCAAGACTGATCAGGTCAGTTGGTCTGATCACTGCATGGTGGAATTCAACTTTGAAGTCCCCCTGGAAGGCTCTACCCTGTTGAGATAATCAGTTATCATTCTTTATGGGTGCTGTCCCCAGAGAGACTGCTGGTGAGGACTGCTCTATCTACAGTAGACACCGCATGTGTGATTTGCATTGGCGAGGCAGTGGCCACCTATAATAGGGTGGTTTTTGAGGTGCTTGGGGCCATTGCTCCAGTCCGTAAATGACCCAGATCCTTTCATTTGAGATCTCCCTGGTTTGATAGAAATCTTAAAGTGATGAAGATCAGTGGGTCAGAAGTTAGAGTGCTGCTGGCAGAAGACCTGATTGGATGAGGACAAACTAGCCCTGTGCACTTATTATGTTGAGTACCAGCAGGCAATTAACCATGAGAAGGCTGAATTCCTGTCTAGGAAAATTGCCGCTGGAAGGAACAGACCAGCTCAGCTATTTCAGACTGTAGACAGGCTACTTCATCCAGTCTGTCTTCAGCTGAAAAAAGCTTTCTCATCCACTTTATGTGATGAGTTTCCTCTGTTCTTTTCTGACAGGTTGGCCTCTATCCATGTGGGTACTCTGTCAGTGAGGCAAGTTATGCCTCACAGTAGCAGAGCTGAGAGGAGTACAGGCACTCAGGGAGTTTGGGATGAATTTAAATCGGTGGAGGTGGCCGAGGTCATTAAGATGATCTCAGAGCTAAAGCACACATACTCTGAGTTAGACCCAGCACTGATACATTTCTGGATGAGATGTATCAAGGTTGTTGGCCTGGTGTTCACCAGGATTACCTGGTGCTCGATGTCAGAGCGTGTTTTTCAAATGGCCTTGAAAGAGGCCTTGGTTAGACCCCTCTTGAAGAAACTGTCTCTTGACCCTAACATCCTGGTGAATTACTGCCCTATCACCAACATAACATTTTTGAGTAAGGTTGTAGAGAAGCTTGTGTCACAACAGCTTGAGGATCACCTTGTGTCCTTTGACATCTATAAGCCATTTCAGTCAGGTTTCAGGGCCAGACACAGCACTGAAATGGCACTAGTTAGGGTGCACAATGATATCCTTAGGGCTAGAGATATAGGAGAATGGTCATTTCAGAGTTTCCTTGATCTCTCTTCAGCTTTTGACACTGTTGATCACTTCATGCTTCTCGATCATCTCCACGAGTACTGTGGACTCACCAGTATTGTCATCAACTGGTTTGAGTCCTACCTCACTGACAGGGTGCAGCAGGTAGTGATGGGCAATTTCTCCTCCTCCCCAAAGACCTTGTAGAGTAGAGTGCCACAGGGTTCGATTTTGTCACCTTTGTTGTTTGCAGTATATATGCTGCCCCTAGGTGAGATCATTCGGCAATACAGTGTGGAGTTTCACTGCTATGCAGAAGATACCCAACTGTATTTGTCCTTTGCCCCGGAACAACAAATGCTGAGGATGTGCTTATCATCTCTCTGGCTGAAATAAATAACTGGATGTCCTCCAGCTGGTAACGGCTGAACCTAGACAAGATGGAAGTGCTGGTGATCAAGCCAGGTCATGAATTTGATGGGAGTGCTCCTGGTCCAGACACAGGATTTGTTCTGGGATCTGTTCTATTGGTAGCCTCTCTGAGGGTGCAAAATATGGGTGTGGTCCTCGACAGCAGATTGGCACTTGAGGCTTAGGTGTCATTTGTTGTCAAGAGTGTGTTTTACCACCTGAGGAACATCACCAAGATTAAGCCCCTCATTCCACCCAATGATCTGCCGACACTGGTGCATGCTTTCGTCACCGCGAGGCTCAACTACTTTAAATCTCTTTACTTCTGGGTTACTGGATGGAACCTCTGCCAGTTACAGCTGGTGCAGAATGCAGTGGCCCAGATGCTGTCGGGCCTGTCTAGGTCCAGTGATGTGACCCCCAGTCCTGCGTGCTCTGCACTGGCTGCCTATCAGGTGGAGAGTCCTCTTCAAGGTGGGCTTACTCACCTATAAGGCCCTATACGGACTGAGCCCTTGCTATCTGCCTGAGCTCCTGACACCAACCACTTCAGTCCACTCCTTCTGCTCTTCAACCAAGAGCCTCCTGGACATTCCTAGGGTTCAGTTCAAGGCCTTGAGTGATCAAGCATTCAGTGTTGCTGGGCCTACCCTACAGAACACATTAACATCTGTTGTCCGGGAGGCCACAATGGTCGAACAGTTTAAGCTGGGGATTAAACACTTACCTGTTCCATCTTGCCTTCTGTGATGAGATTCTATGATTTGCCTGCCTCTGTGCACTGTTTTGGAATGACCATTATGTTTTAAATGGGTATATATTTTGTTTTAAGATTGTTTAAAAAACTATTTTATCTATATTATTTTAAAACTGCTTTGATTGTGCTTTACAGGGCCCAGAGCCTCCAGGATTGGGCGCCTTAAAAAAAATAAAGTTTGCCTTGCCTCAATAGAACACACCTGCCCCACCAGAGCAGTGAAGAAATTGTATATTGGTACCATGGGGGGGGGGTGTGCCTCTGGTCCATCTTCCTTACCCTTCCCAAGCCTACTGTAGTTCAGCCACTCCTCCTCCTCCTTGGCAACCTTTAAGGCAGCGGTGGCAGACTTGGCCATCCCTGGATGGGAGATGGCCACCTGAATCCTAGCCAACTTGGCCTGGAGTCAAGCAACCTCCCCCCTCAGCCCAGAGAGGTGCACGCAGATGGGGCAGTATTGCAGTCTCCATAAAGTTTCTATGAAAATTGCTGCCCCACAGCCACTGTACTGCACCACTCTCAGCATATCTAATTTCTACCCTGCCTGTTTTTGTTTTGCTTTCTTTGAACCCTTTTATACTCCTACCCTAGATAGGGTGTTTCCCAATTACCAAATGTTGCTTGCCTTATACTTCCTGTTCTTCCTTCTCCAAACCTATTAAGGACACGTTGTCTATAGTAACTACACTACACAACTCGTATTTCCACTTTTAAGGATATACAGTAATGAGATATATGTCCCCCCCCTTTTTTTACATTAATTTATTATACCTTAAACAATACAACATTTATGCATGTACATGTCCATGCTAGTGGCCAGTGGGGCCTGCAGATCACTGTGCCTTTGCTCTGTGCTCTGCAGTGTGAATACAATGCTTACTGTTGTTTGTCCACAACATTTCCATCAGGTATCATGGACAGCATAGATAGGCAGAGAACATGACAGTTTTCAGAGGATAAAGTACTGGTCCTAACCCAGTCCTCTGTGATAGAGGAGGGACTGGTGAGCAGGAGGATGGGTGTCAGGGCCAAAATAAGGACTGCCTCTCCCAAAATAACTGATGCTCTCATTGCTGTCAGGGGGAGACTGATCCCTCCAGCAGGTAGAACAGCATCTGAAAGACGTGAAGTGGTGGATGAAGGAGGTGTGATGGTCTCCACCCTGCATCCAGTGGAGGTGATGGGTATCCTGGAAGGTGGGTTCGAGAGGCAGATTGGACAAGCACAGACATGTGAGTGACCACGTTAGCCCCATCACATTTGGCTTGTGTGTGCATACATACACTGGTGGCATTGAGGTGTCTATGCATGGAGGAGAAGGTGATGAAGGTCCCGACCAGGTATGATGGTGGTTCTGAATAATTTTATTCAGGAATAGCTATGGGATTCCTGGTTTATACAGGTCAATGCAGGTTTACAAAATGATTACACTCACCATGCATATAGAAGTGCAATACAAAAATCATGTATACTAACACATATTTATAATATAAACTAGTAAGTAGGTAAATAAAACTGTATTTCTTTAGTACCCAATCCCAGAGGCTCTGGGTGCTTTACAAAGGTGAGGTGCAATATATATACAACACAACAATTTTAAAGCGCATTCAAAAAGGTCATACCAGTATCCTATAATTAAACTCAGTAAATAAATAAATAATAGTAAACCAATTCAGCAGTAAAATAAAACTACAGCTGAGTTCCCGAGGGTTTCCTGAAAAGATGTGCCTTCAGACCGTGCTTGAGTGCCTCCATCGATGGAGACTCACACAATGATCTAGGAAGTGAGTTCAAAGAGTCAGGCCAGCCACCTCAATTGCTGCCAATAGACCAGGAAACAGCATTTGATGCTGTAAGACAGGAGCACATTGGAGTAGTGTTACAACACTATGGTGTCCCAGAACAGATGATAAGATTACTAAAAACATTATACACTGAAGTACAAGTAACTCCTTTAGTTAATGGACACCTTGGTATCCCTGTATATGCCAAGAATGGTGTCAGACAGGGCTGCCCAATGAGTCCAATACTGTACGTGTTTGGATTTGATCCAATTTTAATGGTAATAGAAGCTGCTGAGGATATTCTGCCAATCAGGAACAATGCAGGGGTTTTATTTAAGAAAGTCACAGCCTATGCTGATGACTGCATATTCACTGTGGCTGATTTGGACTCTGGAAGGAGAGTTCTTCAGGGAGTAGAAGAGTTAAAGACTGCTACAGGAATCCACATTAATATGGGGAAAAGTAAATTGTTGGTTTTGGGTGCTGCGCTGGAGGTGGAAGATGTTTTGATACCAGTGACAAAAGGGAATGTGAAAATGTTAGGGATTTATTATGGCACAAAAGATGCTGAATGTTTGAGTTGGACTAGTGTCTATGATGTAGCTTTTCAGAAAGTGACATCCTGGCAGTCTTGGAAGATGACAAGGAAGAAAAGGGTGTTCCTGCTTAGGGCATATATAACTCCTATTTTCCTATATGTTTCACATGTTTTTCCTCTACCATATAGTATGCTTACAATTGTGATGGGTCTTTTCTTTCTTCTTCTACTTCAGGGTAGTAGATTAAACCTGATAAAAAGAGTACATAAGTATAGGGCCTGGAAGGCAGGTGGCTTGAATATGTTACAACCCCTGGTGTATTTATTTGGAATTTTTATTTATAGTTCTATATGACCTCTAGTGTTGGAGAAGGAAGATGTGGGGACGTTATATATGAATTTGTGGGGGATACCTTTTTACAGGCCTGGGGTAGAGTGAAATGGCATGCTTCTGAGAAATGTCTCCCAACCTATTTGCAAACCACTTTAAACTATATTAGAACGTGGAAATTAGAGCTTTGCTGGCTTTTAAATTATGAAAACAAAACATTTTTTATAAGATAATTATGGAGAGATGCTATATTGAAGAACCATTGTTTAATATTTCAGCGACTATAAATACTGAACAATTGTTGGCAAGTATTATAGAACCCAGGATCCTGCTAAAGATGCAAGATGAGCCAGCCCATCAGTGCAGCGGTTGAATTTCCACTTGTGACACCAGTGATCCAGGTTTGGGAATGGACTCAGGTTCTGGCCGGCCGGCCAGGGACAGAAGACTGAAGCATCGGGTGACTGCTCGCCTTCTCTCGGGGGGAGGATGGGGATGTGACCTGGCGATTGCTGACCACTGGCAGAGGCTGGGATGTCGGCAATGTGCAGGGTCCTACTAATCAATGGGACATGGTGAACATTGGCATAAGCCTGACATTAGTGGCATGCCATGTCCCTGGAGAGCAAACGGGAAAGAGCCCCGAGGCTGAATGGATGATGGTCACCAGCTCCCACTGCCACAAGACCTTGGGCAGTGCACGAACCACCCTAGAAGCACTTGGGCAAGTATGGTGCTGGCTGCCCTCCCGGTGTCTTCCCTCTCAGAGGAAGGGGACCTGCCTGGCAAAGGGTTACATCCAGGGGTTACTCGGGAGGGGGGCTGCAGTATAGGGTGCAGAGGTGACTGTACCAAGGCAGTGTGGCACAGAGGGCATAGGAGGGCCTGAAGGAGAAGCCAGCCTGGAGCTGTGGGGAGCAAAAAAAAAAAGATACAAAATGTAATATGGTTGTGTGGGCATCAAAAACTAAATGTTAAAGGAAACCAAAAACATAAGCAGAAAGAAGATGGGGGATGTGGTGAGCAGAAATGTCAGGGACAGCTAGAAACTATAAGGCACCTATATTTTGAGTAAGAGCATGTACAGGGTTTCTGGCAGGCGCTAGCAACATTGTGGGACAACGACCTGTTTAGTCAGATGTCATATGATTTGTTGATATTAGGGCAAGTACCGCATGAGTGGAAGAAGTGGCCGAAGAGTATGATTTATTTTATTTTGGCATACATAAAATGATCTTTGTGGCAGGCGAAATGTCTGAGATTTCTCCAGAATGCAGACATACAACTACAGGATGTTTTATTTAAAATTCAAGATGAAGTTGATAAAATCTACTGTTATTAATTGCACTCTTTGGGACAGGAGGCTTGTACAAGACTATGGAAAAATATTGGGTGGGTGGGATAAGACTCTTTCCTTATGAAATATAAGTATGTTTTTTTTAGTATTCTTATACAGTGGGTTACATTAGTACAATAGTAAAGACATTCTAAGCATGAAGTTAGTGATGTTGGCGGTGGGAATACTTAAATGTTATTACTAAGAGTTTGTGTAGTGGGATTATTATCTTTGTTGTTTTTTCACTGTTACGGGTTTGAATTCTGTCCTCCAGTCAGACGTATATGTGGAGAACAGACAATTCTTTTTGTATAGTATTATGATGATGGTTCTTGTTTTTCTTGTAATTTGTTTTTGAATATTAACAAAAATGTCCCCTACCCTTTTCGAGAAGTGCCATGGGATCTTTAACATCTGCCTGATCTACAACTAGAACAGGAAGATGGGACATCGGTTTAACATTGCATCCGAAAGACTGTACCTCAGGAGCACCCCCCTCATGCTGCATTACAGTGTCAGTATTAGGATTTAACCCAATGCCTGGAGTGGGGATAGAACCTACAGCTGTCTGATCTTCTAGCCTCAGAAGAGAGTGTGCAATCTGCTGAGCCACTGACACTGTGGTTTGAATGATTTAGGAGTGGGTAATGAAATTAAATCAAATTTGTGCAACAAAACACCAACTCAGCCATGCTTGACTTGTGCTCTGGTTTTTGTAAGAACATATATACAGATAAAAACTGAGCAGAAGTATAAACAAGGGAATGAACTTAGAACTGAAAGAGTACCTTTCCCCTGTTTTTTAAACATAGAAAACATTATATAGGGAGATTCCTTATCTTATTGGGAGCTCATCGAGGCTAGTCTCATCTTTTTTTATTCAGCAACAAAAGGAAAGGAAGGGATCATAATTATCTCCCAAGGGGCTGGCCACATGATCCCTCTCTACCTCCTGATTTTCCAATGCATCCCTGTGCTCTGACTCCTGTGAGATCTTTATAGGTTGAGCGCAGGGGTACACTCCATTCACTTGAATGCAGCATCTTTTTTAAATGTTATTTCCCAACTATAAATTGAGTTTTGGTACCTATTGATGCCAGGGTTTGACTAACAAGAGCCCAAGCTGCCCTGTGCTACCCTTGTGACAGAAGTGCCCAAGCACCAGGTCACAAGGTGGATTGCACCACCATTGGGATGCACCATCCCCTTACTTGTAATTTTGGAAGACTGACCATGGGCACAACAGTGGGCTTTACTTAGACCAGCCAGGAGGTAGCTTAAAGGACTTGCATCACTTCCAGACACTATGGTGATTGGGGAGGCACCTGAATGTAGGGGACCTGGGGCAGAAGCAGCACGGGGGTTCCCTATGAGGCATCAGGGAGATGGTGGACTAGCAGGGTGGTGGTGAGACACAGCAGTGGTGCCTTTTCCAGTGCCTGGTGGCTGATTGGCTTGCAGTCCATTGAGTGTTGGCAGGGAGGGAAAGTGACCTGGCTGCAGGTGGGCTTAGCTCTGGTATATACACCAGAGTTTCCACAATCCACAACTCTGTAGGAAGGAAGCATTGGCTGCAGGATGAGAGCTGCCAGTGGTGGAGGGAATGTTCTCCAGGCACTGCAACAGTCCCCTGGCACCTCCCCACATTTTGGCATGCTGCCTCCTGCCTACAGGGTTGTGAATCATGGCATCTCTGGGGCATGTGCCAGAGATGTGCCTACCTGATGCCAGGTCACATTCCCTCCCTGTCATCCCTTCAAGGACTGCAAGTTGATCGGCTGCCTTACGTTGAAAAAGGCACCATTGTCGGGTGCCACATCACTACCCTGCTAGTCCACCATCTCCCCGACACCCCCAGGGCTCCCACATACTGCTTCTACTCCTGGACATTCCGGGCAAGCATAGTCATGCCCCCAATTTTTGTGACCCTTCTAGTGCTGCATCAGGTGGGGGGGAAAGGATCCCTGCATCAATCCCCACAGGTACAGCAATGTTTGACACAATTCTGTGTCTGCAGCAACATTTGTATCTTTTGCACAGCTCCCCCCCTTTTATAAAATTGGGTGGAGGGTCACTGTGCCCTAGAGCAGCACAACTTGCAACATTCTAAGGGCTGTTTTAAAATTGGGCTCAAAGTTGCCACCCATCAGCCATGCTAAACAACGTCATCATCAGTCTGAACCTCACTGGCCTGTCACTCTCACGCCTCCTGGAGACTCAGCTGCATTGGTTGCTACAGTGTCACACCTCCCTAGCCCCTACTCTGTGAGTAGCCACAAAAGGTTTGCTTTGTGTACCCATGCAAGCAAACATAAAAATGACAAAATAAATAAAACCAAAATTAATTATTAAAAATTAAACAAGTTTAAAAAGCACTATGAAAGCTAAAAATATGATTGCAATCGCAATCAAGTGGTAGGGTATTTCAAGGAATTTGCCCAACTAAAGAAAAATAATGTTGCTGAAACATCACAGATTTGATTTTTTGACCAGAATTAATCTGAATCAGAGGAGTAAAGTGGGCAGAATGGTACATTGTACCACTGATGGCAGGAAGCAAGGTCATTCAGCTGCACAGAATAGAGGGCCAAAAACATAAAGACAAGAATTTTAAATTGAACCTTGAAATGAAGTGGAGATCAGTGCAAAGATTTAAAAAGGGGTGAACTGTGTGTATGATAAGTGCAAAATATCAGGTAGGCAGCTGAATTATGGATATGACACAAAAGGGGCCAACTTTGAGGCAAGCAAACCAATTAGTAGACTGTTACAAAAATCAAGTCTGAAAATAATCAGTTGATGTACAATCATTTTGGTATCTTTAGGAGTCAAATATTTCCTTATGTGCATGGTAATAATTAAATAAAGTCAGCAGCATTTAGAAATGTCATTGATCTGTATATAAAATAAATCAGAATCCATGTGGACACCCAGGTCATCAGTCATAGTCAAAGGGAGAAGATTGAAGGGAACTACTTCTTGCTTAAGTTCTGTACACATAGCAAAGCAGTAGTCTGACTTGGCTGGGTAGAACTTCAATTTTATCTAGGTTAATTTTGAGGAACCTTTTGGAGCACCAAAGTGAAATCAAAGTTCAACACTACTCAAGGCTTTCAGCAATGACAGTAGAAAGGTTTGAAAAGCAAATATACTGTATTTCTGTGTGCCCCCCCAACACACATAATGATGAAAGGAAAAATGTAAAGCTCTCATCAAATTACTTAAGGGGGCAATATAGAAGTAAAAGAGAAGGGGCCTGAGAATGGACCCCGAATAAGAAGATTGCTAAGTTCAACTATCCTTGTCAATTGATTGCTGAGTGCCAAACTTCATGCAGTGTGTAGGCAGCATGAAGTTGGCACTTCCCTAGCAATTTTTGAGGCATGATACCAAAAAAAAGAAAAAGAAAAGATTCATCTTTGCCTCCTCCTACCCTCTGTAGCATGCAAAACCCACCCCTCCCCCACACAGACATGATCATCATAATAAAGTTAAGTGTTGTCAAGCGTGCAACTCCCTTCTGCCACAAACTCAGTGCACCACACACTGCCACAAACATGCCAAGTCTCTCCCTACCTGATGCAAAGAAGATTAATTTAAACATGTAAGGATGCAGCCCCCTTCCTGTCCTACTAATTAGCATACTCAACCACTTACCCTGCTTTCCCTCCACCTAGCAAAAAAGTCAAACCATTCTTCCCCTACCCACCAAGCACCCATCACCATACAGCCATCCATGTCACAATGGGTATCCTGTCCCAACCACAAAAAAATACAAAGTTGTTACTTATATTGTCATCAAGCATTTAAGATAAGAAGGAGCTGAGGAATATGGTGAGCGACTCAGACCCTCCTCTCACTATCTCAGCTGACTGTTGTCTGAAGAAATGAAAGCACACACTCAGTAATATGCTGTTTTAACTATGAGCATGTACTTCCATTGGTTCAAATTTATTTATTTATTTATGAGTTTTACCAGGAAGGCATACTGAGCAGTAATGCTCAATTCCAGATGCGACCTGGGGGCCAAGACCCAATACAAAACAAATCACAGTGTTTGAGACTGAGACATACAACAGTGAGAGGTATGGCTAGCTGCCTTACAGACATATAGCAGAATAGATACAGGTAGGCAGTTAGATACAGCAGAGGAAATGATTGAGATACATGAATCAACTTTAGAAGAAACGTCATTGCAACATAAACAGTACAGTACAATGGTAGTTAATAACAGATGCAGCTGGAGAAGAAATGCATGCTGAGTAGCTGGTTGCAACGTCCAGGATTAGATGCATGTCTTATGGTAGCTGGTAGGGCATTCAAGATCTGAGGAATCCAGTAGGAAAAAGTGGCGTGACCTTTAGTTGTGCACATGAAGGGGACATGGAGTAGCCTGGGGTAAGTCCGTCTGAGGGAATAAGCTGGGGGAGGTTGTTGGACAAGGGTTGATGCCAGGTAAGGGGTGTATGGAGAGGGACCAGAATTTGGCTGTGAGCCTGGCGCAATGGATTAGTCTACGATCTTGGAGGGATGGCATGGCTAGGGAGCAGTAAAGTGAGCAGTGGTGAGTGGATTGTGGGCAGTTGAGGATGAAGCGACAGAATGAGTGGAATAGGGCGTCGTGGCTGACCAGGGTGGATGAGGGAGCGATAGAGTACACTATGTCACTGTAGTCAAGTACAGGTAGTATCATCTTTTGGACTATAGCCTGCCTTGTAGGAGAGGGGAGGCAGCTTTTGTTTCTGTATAATGCTCCAAGTTTGGGGAGTAGCCTCTTATGTAGGGAGTCGATATGAATGGCAAAATCAAGGTGCTGGTCAAGCCAGACGCCTAGGTATCTAAAGCTGGAGCATTGGTCCAGAGGGGTCCCATCCATGGTTTTGAAAGGGGGCAGGGGGCTTGGCAGGACAGTCTTTGATGGGAGCTGAAAATTAATGACACAGTTTTCTTGGAGTTTAGAAATAACTGGTTAGACCAGAACCACTCATGGATGGCGCTGAAATCCTCCTGAAGGAGAGTTGCCATGCTGCTTGTAGTTGGGCCGGAAGTATACAGGACAGTGTCATCCACATACATCTGGATGGAGGAGTGGCAGCAAGCTGATGGGAGGTCATTTAGAAATAGGGAGAAAAGCAATGGGCCCAGGACTGAACCTTGGGGGACGCCGGTGATAACGGGCAGTGGGTTTAAGGTGTGTGAGGCGATTTTGACTGTTTGGAGTCTACCTACTAGGTAGTCATGGAATCAGGCAGTGGCTGGTATGGAGAGCCCGGCGTCAGTGAGTTTGGAGAGGAGCAGGGAGTGGGAGACGGTGTCGAAGGCTTTGGATAGGTCAATAAAGATGGCAGAGGTGATGTGTCCATTGTCCATGCCGGAGAGTATGTCACCAGTGACTTGTAGAAGGGAGGTGATGGTAGAATGAGATTTGCGAAATCCTGATTGGAAAGTGGTGAAAAATGAGGTGGCATACAGGTGGTGGGTGAGTTGGGAGAGGACAAGGTGTTTCTGCAATTTGGCCAGAATCGGGAGTAGGGAGATGGGCTATAGTTGCCAGTGGAGGAGGGGTCACCCCCTTTAGGAAGGGGTATGATGGTGGCCTTTTTCCAATCTGTGGGTAACTTGCCTAGAGTGAAAGAGAGGTTGAAAAGTGCGGCAAGAGGGGCCGCAATGGCTGGGGTGGACAAGAAAAGCATCTTGGCATACAGGGACATAAGGCATTTGCCTTTGTTGCGGTTTAGGACTCTTAGGGATCTGAAGACTTCAGCTTGGGTTACAGGGTAGAAGGAGAACTGTAGGACTGGTGGGTGTGTGCGCTAGTTTTCTGGGGGAGGCAGTTTGGGCAGTGCATGGGAGGGATGATAGTAGAGTGTCGGCACAGCTGGAGAAGTGGGTGTTGAAGGCCTCAGCAACCCCGCAGGGGTCAGTGATGAGGGTGCCTTGGACTGATAGTGTCAGGGGTGAGGGTTCAGTTGGGGGAGAGAGCAGGGATTTGAGTGATTTCTAGAAGTCTGTGGGGTGGTTAATGTTTGCACTAAAAGCCGATAGAAAATAATTTGTCTTTGCCTGGTGACTGATGTGTGTACATGAGTTGCGAAGGGCTCTATAGGTAAGGAGGGAAGCCAGGGAGCCCTGTTTCTTGTGGGCTTACCAGGCATGGTCCCTTGAGTGACAGGTCCTGATTATTTCAGCTGTGATCCAAGGAAGGTGCACCCCTCTGACTCGTTTAGTGTGCAGGGGGGCATGTTTATCCCAGACATGTAGGAAATTGGTCTTGAATCCATCAAGCGCTGCATCAATGGTTGAAGCCATGGAGATGAAGGACCAGTTTATGCATCCTAGGTCTGACAAGAGAGATGCTAGGTCCAGGGAGCTATATAACCTGGTGCGCTATGTCTTGGGGGGAGCAGTGGGCCTGTGCACCTTCCTGATCAGAAAAATCATGTGGTGATCGCTTAGGGAGTCAGGGAGCAGGCCTGCGCATAGAACCCTGTGTGGGTGGGTGGTGAGAGCCCAGTCCAGCAGTGTGTGGTTTTGTGTCTTGTGCTTTAGCCTGGTGGGGTCAGCTATGAGTTGAGTGAGGTTCAGGGCCTTGATTTTTGTCTTGAGGTGAGCTTCATCGCTAGCTAGCCAATCTGTCTTAAAGTCGATGGTGGCATAGAGCTCGCCTTCTGCGGCTAGGGACTGTAAGGAGACCAGGTGGGTAAGGATGTCCGTAGGGATGTATTGGGGGTGCAGTAGGTGCCAGACACAAAAACAGGGGTGGAGCATGGAAAACAGAGTTTAATTAGTAGGGAGTCATTGTGGGCTGGGAGTGAGGGGATTTGCACTAGTGTGAACTGCCACCTGTTGGCGATATACATAGAAGTTCCTCTACCTCTCTTTTTACCTGGGTGGTCGTGTCTGATGATGGTGTATTCAGGTATGGATACTTCTGCATCGGTATGCTGGGGTTTTAGCCAGGTTTCAGAAATAACCAGGCTATCAGGGCGCTGTGTTAGGACAATAGGCTGCAGCAGAGATATTTTTGATAGTAGGCTGCAGGTGTTAAGGTGCAGGATCCTGAGTCCTTTGGGGAAAGAGAATGGGTTATTAGTGAACTAGGAGTTTGGGCCAGGGTTTGCCTCTATGTCCCCGAATGTAAGCAGAAGTAGGCAGATAAGGTATTTTATTTTTGGCCCGGTGTTTTTTGGGCGGCAGGTAGGGGTGTGGCAACAGCCTGGGGGCAGCGTCTGGCTGGAGTGTGCAGAACAGAGAGCCCCGGGAGGAAGGAAGGAGGCAGGGTGGTGGCACTAATGTGCCAGTGGTAGATGTGTGCCTGGGCATGGGCAGTAAGGAGGTAAGAGGCGACATGGTAGGGCTCTGTTGTAAGATGTGGGGGCAGGTGCTGGGGGATTTTCTGCTTGGAAAATCAGCTGGGGGCAGGGATGACAGTGTGACCATTGCGAAGAGGAGCAGGAGTGTAAAAGGCAGCATCTCGTCTAAGTGAAAAGGAGGACAGCAGCTATTCAGGTTGTGCACCTTCTGGTGGAGGCAGCTGATAAGCTGCAAATGGGAAAATAGGCTGATAGGTTATTGAAACCACATGACACAGCCAATAAAAGTAGGAGCTCACCTAGGGCGGTGGTGGGGGTGGTGGGGAGCCGGCACGCAGCACCAGCGGGGCAGAAGCACAGAGAGCCGAAGAGTCTCTGAAGCAGTTGCTTTGTTATGTACAGTTTGAAAATGGCACCAAAAACCATGCTGTGCTGCTTGAGGTGGAGCGGTCATCGTACCTGGGAGCTTCGGGGGGTTGGGGTCCTTTCGGCTGTGTCTCCTGGGGAGGGCTGGGCTTCAGTGAGGGTGCTCTCATGACCCAATCTAGGTAAACTGTGGAGAGAGGGAGAGAATTTATAGCAAAAGCACTTGGAGGAGCAACTCTGCTTACAAGTAAGTGTGACCGCTTATTGGAATGAGAAACAGCTGCAATCTTGGGGGGATTTTAGTTTAGTTGAGAGAGGATTATACCCTGATTCCTAATTTAGATGTAATGGTGGCGGGGAGGCAGTTTCCAGCACGGTTTAGCTGAAAATGACGTATGCCTTGTGGGAATTGATGGGACAGGCAGGAATGGAGCTGCATGTACCAGGTACTTTACAGGCATTGCTACTGCACACTATTCTAGGGCTGTTGAACTTAGCTGTAGGAGCTGTTAAAACTAGCAAGTGCATGCTGTAATTTGTTGTAATTCTAGTGCCTGGGGACAGTGCAGGAATACGAGCTGCTTGTACCCTGCGATATTGCTGTGCAATGTGCTCTGTTAGATCTAGTGAGTGCAGGCTGCGAATAGTTGTAATTCTAGTGCCTGGGGACAGTGCAGAAAAACAAGCTGCTTGTTACCTTACTATATTACTCTGCAATGTGCTCTCTTATTGTCTACATGCTGTACACGTTGTTCAGTACCAAAAACTTTGTGCCCAACACTTTACAGTAATTATACACCTATAAGTTACCTTTAAGAGTAAACACTAGGGCAGCACAGGTAAAAAGAGTTGGAGGTAAAGTGTAATGAGGGAGCCAGCTTACAATTCAAAATACCTTAACATTTAAATTAAGGTGCACATTTAAAATTAAGGTACACTGTGCATTTATCTTTAAAGTCCCTTGGGACAACCCAGAAAATGAGCATACTCAACCACTTACCCTGCTTTCCCTCCATATAGCAGATGGCTGCTGGCTGAGCTGGTGAGAGGAGGGTCTGTGTCAGTTGTCATTCTCCTCAGCTTTTCCTTATCTTGAGTCATTGACAATGCAACAAGTGGTGACTTTGCATCTTTTCTTGGGTTGGATCATTGTGCCCAGTGTGGCATGGGGGCATGGAGGGTGGTAGGTGTCGAATGGGTGAGGGACAGAGGAGATTTTTTTGTCCTGAGTGGGAGGGAGGAGTATAGGTGGTTGTTCTGTGTGGTGGCCCAGAGAGGTGACACAAACATGTTTTATTTAATCCTTTCTGTGGGTTGAAAGGGGAAGGAAGGAGAGTGCAAGTGTGTGGCAATGTGTAAATATGTATTATGCTGAGTGGGTGGGGTGAACAGGGGTACATATCTGTGACTGCAGCACCTAGCTCCTCCCTTCCCCCCCCCTTCTCTCCTTGCTTCCCCCACATCTACCTGTGAACTCTATTCTTCCCCCACCTCCTGCCCTTCTTTTACAGGTCCCTATTTAGTTTCTGCCATTGTGGTCAAGTGACTGCCTTACCCCTGAACTCCCTCCCTCCTTTCCTGCTACCCCTCCCTACCTCCCTTCTTTCCTCCCCCTCCCCATCCTCCCCAACCCCTCCTATATTTCCTGCTGATACTCTGTCTCACTCCCTATGTTGCACTCTTCAAGAGCAGTTTCATAAGTCCTGGCTCACCTTAAACTGCCCAATTTATCCTCACTCGACAAAAGAGTTAATTCTCTGAATCTTACTCTGACTGTTTTTGATTTCTCTATGCCACATGATTGCCTGTTGTGTTGTTGTATTCCAGTTGATAGCCATGTTGTGTCTTGCTTTAAACTACCTGGACTATACTTACGGTCTTTTGTTCTGAACAATGTATGTATTAGACAAAGAACCTCTGTGCACAAACACTGAGGCAAGGGTTACCCCAAAGGGCATTTGGCTGGAAAGCCAAGTTTCAAGAAAATACAAAATCACACATACCCACACAATGCAAAGCATCATGGGCTGCATATGCAAATCACCACAGAATGTTATGCTGGCTCAACTTTAAGCAGAAGTGCATGGTGCCGAAAGGCCTCTCACCCAGTTTGCAAAGGGTGCTGACTGATGACATAGACACGTGTTTCATCCTACCAGGACTCATCAGTATGCCTCGTCTGTTTGACACCCCAGTGGAATGAGCCAGGTACCCTAAGAAATTCTGTCTGGGTTATGTTGTGGTGAACCCATTAAAATAAAAAACTATTTAAAAGACAAAGGACCTCTGTGCACAAACACTGAGGCAAGGGTTACTCCAAAGGGCATTTGGCTGGAAAGCCAAGTTTCAAGAAAATACAAAATCACACATGCCCACACAATGCAAAGCATCATGGGCTGCATATGCAAATCACCACAGAATGTGCAGTCCATGATGCTTTGCATTGTGTGGGCATGAGTGATAATATATGTATTAGTTGACTGTCTGTTTTACACCTTTGTATCCTGACGTGGAACCTTTGTAAATGAGTCCCTGACTCAAAGGTATTCTCCAAGACTGCAAAATAAATAAATACATAAATAAAACATGCTTAACTACACTTAAATTCATATTTATGATCGGGTCTATGTGATGGAAGAGGATGGGGTTTTGCGTACTTCAGAAGGTGGAAGATAGAAAGGGAACACTGTGTTTTCTGATGACCCCAGACTCGGTAAAGTGACAATTTGCAATTGAAGTGTCAGTTCACTGGGTTTTCACCAGACAATGTGCCACACAATGTTTAAACACCATGCCTACACCTGCACCTGAATGACACTACAGTAGAGTGGATGATGTCCAAATAGAGACGACTTAAAAGAACTTGAGAAAAACAATTTAACAACAAGCATTTGTCAATGCAGAATGTTGATTGCGTTGGTCCGTTGAGCTCGCTCACTGCCCCTGTGCACTCACTCATTCTGTTTCTCCCGGTGCTGCAGGCTGCTCTTTTATACTTGGCTCCTGCCTGCACTGGCACATTTTTCTGCCCACAAAGGTGAGTCACTACCCCCCTCTCTCACTCGCTCATTCTGTTTCTGCTGGCGCTGCAGGCTGCCCTTTTGTACTGGGCTTCTGCCTGTGTTGCCGCCTTTTTCTGCCCACAAAGCAATCCGCAGCAGTCATGATAGAGATCTGTTGAGCTCACTCACCCCCCCCATGCACTCATTCTGTTTCTCCCACCGCTGCAGGCTGCCCTTTTGTATTGAGCTTCTGCCTGCTTTGGCACATTTTTCTGCCCACAAAGAAATCTTCAGCTGTCCCGACAGAGCTCCGTTGAGGTCGCTCTCTCTGCCTGTCTCACTGACTCATTCTGTTTCTCCTGATGCTGCAGGATGCCCTTTTGTATTGGGATTTTGCCTGCACTGGCACATTTTGCTGCCCACAAAGAAATCTGCAGCTGTCCTGACAGAGCTCCATTGAGGTGGGTCACTCCTCCCTCTCCCGTGCTCATTCTGTTTCTGCTGGAGCTGCAGGCTGCCCTTTTGTACTAGGCTCCTGCCTCTGTTGTCAGCTTTTTCTGCCCACAAAGAAATCTGCAGCAGTCCTGACACAGGTCTGTTGAGCTAGCTCACTCCCCCTCTCTCACTCGCTCATTCCATTTCTGCTGGTACTGCAGGCTGGTCTTTTGTACTGGGCTCCTACCTGTGTGGCCACCTTTTTCTGCCCACAAAGCAATCCGCAGCGGTCATGATAGAGGTCTGTTGAGCTCACTCACTCCCCCTCTCTCACTCACTCATTCTGTTTCTCCTGGTGCTGCAGGCTGCCCTTTTGTATTGGGCTTCTGCCTGCATTGGCACATTTTGCTGCCCACAAAGAAATCTGCAGCTGTCCCGACAGAGCTCTGTTGAGGTGGGTCACTCCCCCTCTCTCACGCATTCATTCTGTTTCTGCTGGAGCTGCAGGCTGTCCTTTTGTACTGGGCTCCTGCCTCTGTTAGTGGCTTTTTCTGCCCCCAAAGAAATCTGCAGCAGTCCTGACAAAGCTCCGTTGAGCTCGCTCACTCCACTCCCCAATCGGCTCGCTCCTTTTCTTTGGCGCTGCAGGCTGCCCTTTGTACTTTGGCTCCTGCGTGTTGCCGCCGTCTGGCCAAAAAATCTTCAGCAGTCACAATGAGCTCCGTTGAGCTCAATCTCTCACTGCCCTCTCACTCATTAGGTTCATGTTTCTCCTGCCGCTGCAGGCTGCCCTTTGTACTGGACCCCTCGTGCATTGCTGCCTTTTCTGCCCACAGAGAAATCTGCAGCAGTCCCAACAGAGCTCTGTTGAGCTCACTCACTCCCCCTCCTTCACTCGCTCGTTTTGTGTCTCCCACTGCTGCAGGCTGCCCTGTTGTACTGGGTTCCTGCCTGCATTGCCGGCTTTGTCTGCCCACAAAGACATGTGCAGCAGTCCCGACACAGCTCCATTGAGGTCACTCACTCCCCCCTCTCACTTGCTCATTCCGTTTCTGCCGGTGCTGCAGGCTGGCCTTTTATACTGGGCTCCTGCCTGCATTGCCACCTTTTCCTGACCATAAAGAAATCTGCAGCAGTCACGATAGACCACCATTGAGCTCGTTCACTCCCCCTCTCTCACTCAATTGTTCTGTTTCTCCCAGCGCTGCAGGCTGCCCTTTTGTCCTGGGCTCCTGCCTGCATTGGCACCCTTTTTCTGCCCACAAAGAAATCCACAGCTGTCCTGACAGAGCTCCATTGAGGTCGCTCACTCCCCTTGTCTCACTCACTCATTCTGTTTCTCCTGGCGCTGCAGGCTGCCCTTTTGTACTGGGCTTCTGTCTCTGTTGGCATTTTTTTCTGCCCACAAAAAAATCTGTAGCAGTCCAGGCAGAGCTCCGTTGACCTCACTCACTCCCCCCGTCTCACTTGCTCGATCCATTTCTGCCGGTGCTGCAGGCTGCCCTTTTGTACTGGGCTCCTGCCTGTATAGCCACCCTTTTCTGCCCACAAAGAAATCTGCAGCAGTCACGATAGAGCTCTGTTGAGCTCACTCATTTACTCCCCCTGTCTCACTCGTTTGTTCTGTTTATCCTGCTGCTGCAGGCTGCCCTTTTGTACTGGGCCCCTGCGTGCTTTGCTGTCTTTTTCTGCCCACAAAGAAATCTGCAGCATTCCCAACAGAGCTCCACTGAGCTCACTCACTCCCCCTCCCTCACTCACTCATTCTGTGTCTCCCGCTGCTACAGGCTGCCCTTTTGTACTGGGTGCCTGCCTGCATTGGTGGCTTTTTCTGCCCACAAAGACATCTGCAGCAGTCCTGACACAGCTCTGTTGAGCTCCCTCACTCCCCCTCTCTCATTCACCTGTTATGTTTCTGATAGCACTGCAGGCTGGCCTTTTGTACTGGGCTTGTGCCTGCATTGCCACCTTTTCCTGCCCACAAAGAAATCTGCAGCAGTCATGATACACCTCCGTTGAGCTCGCTCACTCCCTCTCTCTCACTCACTCATTCTATTTCTCCCTGCACTGCAGGCTGCCCTTTTGTACTGGGGTCCTGTCTGCATTGGCACCTTTTCCTGCCCTCAAAGAAATCTGCAGCAGTCCCAACAGAGCTCTGTTGGCCTCACTCACTCCCCCTGTCTCACTTGCTCGTTCCGTTTCTGTCAGAGCTGCAGTCTGCCCTTTTGTACTGGGCTCCTGCCTGCATTGTTACCCTTTTCTGCCTACAAAGAAATCTGCAGCAGTCATGGTAGAGCTCTGTTGAGCTCACTCACTCCCTCCCTCTCACTCACTCGTTCAGTTTCTCCCACCGCTGCAGGCTGCCCTTTTGTACTCAGCCCCTGCATGCATTGCTGCCTTTTCCTGCCGACAAAGAAATATGCAGCAGTCCTAACAGAGCTCCGTTGAGCTCACTCACTCCCCCTCCCTCACTCGCTCGTTCAGTGTCTCCCAGCGCTGCAGGCTGCCCTTTTGTACTGGGCTCCTGCCTGTGTTGTTGCCTTTTCCTGCCCACAAAGAAATATGCAGCAGTCCTCACAGAGCTCAGTTGAGCTCGGTCACTCCCCCCCCCCCAGTCGCTCAATCCTAATCTGTCCCAAACACTGATTTCCAACAGCGACTGTGATATTCTGCACTGGAAGCGTGGAAACACATTTCGGCTAGGGTGTGAAAAATGACAGCTGTACTGTTCATAAGGAAGTGTGAACAAATGCCAGTGTTGAAAATCTGACGTGAAAATATTACTAATTTGCAAACTTACAAGGGTGCGTGGAAACTGTACAACACTCGCACGTAACACAGTAATTTTATGGAGTGTTATCACAAAATTTTCAACATAGGCATTTTCAGACCTCTGCTCATGAACAGTGTCAGTGTGATTTTCTTAATATGTCCCGAACACTGATTTCCCACAGCGACAGCGCTATTGTGCACCAGAAGAGCGAAAACACATTTTGGCCAGGATGTGAAAAATGACAGCTGCACTGTTCATAAGGAGGTGTGGCGAAATGGCAATGCTGAAAATCTGGAGTGAAAATATTGCTAAGTTGTGATGGTACAAGCGTGCGTGGAAACTGTGCAATGCACAATCATAACACACTATTGTTATGGACTTTAGTCATCAAATTTTCAGCGTAGGCATTTTAGGACCTCTGCTAATAAACAGTATCAATGTCATTTTCATAATGTGTCCCAAACATGGATTTCCCACAGTGACCACATTATTCTGTGCCAGAACTGCAAAAACACATTTCGGCCAGGATGTGAAAAATGACAGCTGTACTGTTCATAAGGAGGTGCAGAAGAATGGCAATGTTGAAAATCTGGAGTGAAAATTATATTAATTTGTGAAGTTATGAGTGTGCATGCAAACTGAGCAACGCATGCTCATAACGCAGTAATTTTATGGAGTATCATCACAAAATTTTCAACATAGGCATTTTAGGACCTCTGCTCATAAACAGTTCCACTGTCATTCTCTTAATCTGTCCTGAACACTGATTTCCCACAGCAACCACACTATTCTGTGCCAGAAGTGCGAAAACACATCTCGGCCAAGATGCGGAAAATGACAGCTATACTGTTCAAAAGGAGGTCTGAAAAAATGCCAATGTTGAAAATCTGGCATGAAAATACTGCAAATTCGCAAAGTTATAAGCGTGCATAGCAACTGAGCAACGCACGCTCATAAAACAGTAATTTTTTGGATTTTTCCCAACAAATTTGCAGTATAGGCTTTTTGAGAGCCCATGTCATGAACACTGGCACTGTCATTTTGTTAATTGGTCCCAAATGGGGATTCCATGCAGTGACCACGAAATTACCTTGACAGTGCCAGAATTCATGAGTAGGGGTCCAAAAAACCCCATGTTGAAAATTTGGTGCCACAATTCCAAAAAATGCCTGAGATATGCATCAAAGTTGAAAAAAAAACTATTTATTCCATTATACAGCTTACCGGCATTTCAGCAGTTCATGGTCAGTTTTGAAGAGTGCAGATGTGTTCCTGGTCCACCGAAGATTGTTGTGCCAGACTCCAGAGATAAGTATGGGGTGGGGGGGGTGTTGGGAGGAAGGGTGCACAGTTGGTGGCGAGGGTTATGGGAGGGGGGCAGGAAGACTGCCGAGGGACCATTTCCTTTTTTACAGGTTGAAAATAAAAATACATTGCGGGACCGTTTTTGATGTTATGGGGGCATGTGGCATGCTGGGGTGGGCTCCTAGCATGTCAACAGAGTCCTTGTTTTTGGGGGGGCAGCTGTAGCCAATGGGGGATTGAGCAACCCCATCGGCACACTACAAAAGGGGGGTGTGTAACATTATGACGATGAGGACTGGGCACTGCTGTCGGCACACAACAAAAGGGGGAGTGACATTATGCCGATGGGGACTGGGCACCCCGTCGGCAGACAACAAAAGTGGGGAGGTTACATAATGCTGATGGGGAGTGGGCTCACCCATTAGCAACATAAAATTGGGGCACTGAAGCCGGCGAGGGATTGGGACTACGTCGGCAAACAAACTGGTGGGGGCACTAACCTGCGAGGCGACTGGGCACCCCTCAAGCGGGAGGGTTAATATTGTTTGTGAACACGGTGGCAAGCCACCACCATGTTCATAAACAATATCAGTGTTTAAAGATTCCACCCTGCAATGATGGGTTGCTCCCTCATTGCAGTGAATGGCTGATGCTGCAATGATGAGGTGGCCCCCCGATTGCAGCAGCTAAAACTTTACAAGTTGGTGGCATGCTGGCTGAACTAGTGTCAGCAGCAGCATGCCACGGCATTGGAGGATGCAGACCAAGCCTTTAATGGCTGTGGGGGCATTGGTCACAACAGTGCCACGCCTCCACAACATGCTTCTGGAGAAAGCTGCCACAACATGTTTCTTGCACATGCGCACAATCAACATAAAAAGGATTTAAACCAGGATGAAGCCATGCCAGACACCCCAAGTCGAGATACATCAATACTAAGTAAGCTAAAAGTGATCTACAACAAAGATGTTGTGAGATGCATTTAGCCTGCTTATGTCACAAAGGTGTGTATGACATGCAGAATATACTATGGCTACATTTCTAAGCTGTTTACTCAAACTATTAGTTTCTACCATCTGGGATCCTAATACCCGGTCCTTCAACTCAATGAATCTCTCACCTTTGTGTATTACAGTATGTTGAAGATATTCACAAAACCACACACCAAAAAATGGGCCTGCTTTTTAGGAATTTCCATTGTTTAAACACAATGTGAGCCAGCTGTTCATGAAGCAATATCTACTGCCTTCCATTGAATAGCTGAATGTTGCTTACAGAGTGGCTAATGCATCAGTATTTACCAAGTTACACATAACAACAACCTACAGTTCTTAAAGATTTGTCTTGAATATAATAGCCAGACTTACTACTGTAATATCTACACAACAAATTAGGATACTGTCCATGGAAAGAGGGCATGAGCTACATTTGTCTTGTTTAATTTACAAATGTATGCTTGAGGTCTATACAGCTACCCATTTTAATCTCCTGACCAGAACTGTTAGTATCTAGCAGTTGAGATCATGTCAGAAATATTCTAGTTCTCCCACGAACCAAGTGATCAATAGGGAAAAGAGCAATCTCATAATGTGCAGTGCGCCCTCCATCTACAACAAACTCCCTGAAAAGAAGGGGCACCCATCCTTGTGCCTATTTAACTTAAGGTTTTATACTCATCTTAACATACAACATACTTCATACCTACAGTAATGAGAAATGAGTTTAAGTTTTGCGCATCACTATATTTAGTGACACTTAATGTTCTGTGTATATTAGTGCTTGGTGAAATGGACATCTAACTTTTATAGCACTAATACTGTTGTTCAAGTGTTCTGTGACACTGTCACAAACTACTGTAACTACTGTACCTAACAAATAGTATCCTGCTATGGAAGACTAAATGGAACCTATCTACATGTCATCAACTATACTACATCTGCAGTGTATAATGGGCTTCTCATGCTGCCTGAGTTACTGAACTGCTTACTTAAACCCTTCTTTCAGTCTGTATGGTCTGCAATCTGCAGAGTACCACTCCTCAAAATTTCAAGAGTAAACACTTAGAACTGCAAATAGGCATCTGCACTTAGGACAACCCTATTTAGGCTCATCAAATCCTCTCCCACTCTCTCCTTCCTCTAGAACAGGTCCATACATATAAATATCTGGGCCTTATATTTGATTCCAGCCTCTCCTTCCATTCACACATTAACACTCTATCATCAGCCATAAATTTCCTTATAGGCCTATTGTATTGGCACAAGGATTGCCTACCTCTAGAAGCCCTTAATCTGGCTGTGACCTCCTCAGTCCTCTCCCTAGTCGATTATGGGCTCACTATCTACTTGCCCGCTGACCACACAGCCCTTAACAAAATCCAGCTGGCCATAAACAAAATGTGCAGACTCCTCTCTGGGGCAGACAAGCTTACCCATACTTGTACCCTATATGCCCTGACAAATCTCCTCACCCTGGATAAAAGGCTATTTTATCAAGCATGTCCCTTTACAAAGAAAATACAGCTGGGGCTTACCCCCTTGGGGATTTCTGCTTCTCTCCTATCCTCCCACACCTCACTGAACAGCCGCTCTGCCAACCAACAGGAGTGGTCCATCCAAAGGGTTAGAACCTCCTTAGCCTAAAGGTCATTCCCGCACAGGGCACCAGTCTGGTACAACGAATTCCCCTCCAATGTGTCCTCCATCTCCAAATTAGGACATTTCAAGTCAGCCCTCAAAGTGCACATTCTCACTTCATGGCACTGCCAATGTACCAGCCATTGCCAGGTCATCTGTCTATCATCTTACAGGACCACCCCATCACTGAGCTCCTACCAGCAGAGCTACCAAACATTATCTATTAACAATGCATCCTTTGGCTGCACTCACAAGATATCTGTCTAATTCTCTACTTCACTGTAAATAGCAAACCTGTTACTCCCTCCCTCTATCAGAAAATGTATTGTTCTCTTGAAAACTGTAAAATACAGCTCTTGGTAACACATTCGATGAATTGTGTAGCAGATCTTGATTCTGCAATATTGTATAACTGAAAAAACTGTAACCTTTAGCTGCCATTCTATGTCTATATGTATTACGTGTTTGTATTTGTTTTTTCTGATGTGGAGACTTTGTAAATGAGTCCCTGACTCAAAGGTTGTAATCCTAAAGTCTGTTAAATAAATAAATAACAAATGAACTGCCTGCTTCTATATCAGTGTCTCTGTGCAGCTTGAAACATATTATAAAATGGAAAATTTTAACTTGTAAATGCATAGTATTCTTACATTCTTAAGTTCTGTCAAACTAATGTATTGAAGAAGATGCAAATGCATCAATTTCTCACAGGTGCATTGTGCTGGGCACATTTTCATTGTAACCATTATGTGTGGGAAATAGGTCAACACCGTGAGCACCACAATAGCACAGTCAGAAACAGTGAATGGAAAATGGCACTTGCAATAACAGCACTCTACCAAAAGATCGACTACAACAACAAAGACAATAGATGTGGTCCACAGACACACCAACCACTACCATGACTAACACCACCTAACATGTAAACTGTGTTTTTCAGTTTGAGTTCATTCCTGTGGTTTCTTTCTGTCTCTTATTACCATCATGCATCTAGATGTCAGAGAACCTGTAGATCCCCAGGAATTCTTGTGAATGATCTAAAGGGTGAGCACGTCATTATGTCAGAAGGGAGATATTTTTTTCTATCTTGATGAAGCTCTGGTCTATAAAGGTAGAATGAATTAAGTTTCTATTATGCAAAATAGTTGGACTGCAGCTGAAAGCTTTTAATCAAATGTTTGATTTGTTACTGGTGATTGTATTTTAAATTTTTTAGATACATGATGTTTTGTAATTGCATACTGTATTTCATACTTTTTTATTAACTTCTGCCATCAGTATTGTGATATCATCAGGAAAACAGGCTATTTAAGAGCTCTAATTGCATTTTGTCCCCACCCCCTGATGAAGCCTTCTGGTGAAGTGTTGGGGTTGATACTCTCCTTGTGATTGGCATAGTGCGTACACTTAGAAAAGGTTATGTGCCAAGTTTGACAATAAATTTGGTTTTACAATATAGTGCTAGTGTGCATGCCTCATGTAGAGCTTTCACTGAGTGCTGCTGTCTTTTGGATTTTTTGGATGAAGCCTGAAGTTAGCAGTCCCATTCTGCAGCGCTGCCTGGGTTTTACTGTAGCCTGGCTGCTTTTTCTTTTTTCTTTGAACATGTAGCATGAATAGGTTCTGTACCTTAATGCAGTAGATATCACATTGGAGCATGTAACTCAAAATAAATCAATAAATACATAGATAAATCATGATTCTAGTCACTTTATAGGCTTTTATGGAGGAAGGCTATTTATAGTAGCAGTGCATCCAAAATGCTGCTGATATTTGTAAAACCTGTCTTTTGTAAGAATGAGTAGTGTAACTATGTACCAGGTTTTTGCATTTAATGCACATTTTTATGCCAGAACATCTTAAATTTGCTCTTACCCAATGTTGTAACATTTACAGTTTTGCTTAATCCATAAAGTTACGAAAAATAAAGAACTCCAACAACTTTGCCAAAGACTAAAACACAGCAAACTGCCTAGCTGAACAGTTGGCCACTAACTAAATATTCAGGCACTGAAATAAAATATCAGGACTTGGGCAAAATCTTCATTCAGTGTTAGTATGCAGGCATATTGGATTAATAAATTTAAATGCATTATATTCACTGGAAGACAACAAAATGATTAACTAGCCAAAAAAGATCTATAAATGAAGTCTCATCTATTTGAAGAAATTGCTGAGCTCTATAAGTGAACATAAATGATTGATTATACTGTCTGTTCTATATTATGATCCAGAATGTGGCATTTCATTGTAAACTCATTAGTCAACAGGGAGAGAAAAAAAGGAAACAGGATAAGACAAGTTCCAGTGTCTACTGGCAGCAAAACATTCTGCTCAACAAATAGAAGCATTGATCATAAGATTAATATGTGCCCCAAAGCTATTTTGACATCTTGTATATTAAAAGAGTTCCAATGTATCTTCAGATTAGTCTATTAAAGCAATAGTTTTTGTTGTAGATGGCACTGTATAAGGCATCAGACTCAACAGAAAGTATATTATTCCCTGTTAACATCCTAAATGATGGTTTGTGAAGGCCTCGGAACGTCAACCATTGTAAGAGATGTCAGTTGGGTCTAACACCTACTCTGGATTGTGTTGTTCCACTTATAGATGTTTTATCATGAAAAACAAAAATTACATTCATTTGAGTGCTTTTTCACTGAGGTCTATAGGATGTGAATTGAAGTGCCAGTACATGTCTTTAAGAGATTTACATATGGGTATTTAAGAGCTATAGTTGTTTGATCCAATGACATCACAGAAGACACCACCAGCCTTCATTTCAAAAATGCATTCTTGTAACTGTTTATGCAATGTAGACACTGAAAACAAAGCAGAACTTCATAAGTTTTTTTAATGCTTCTTTGTAAATTTTTTGCAGCTTTGCAAGCTTTGTATATGGGCTTAGGTATGCTTTCCCTTAACTCATTTTACCCACGAGCAGCCAGATTGTATCAGATTAAGCAATGGATAGTTCCCACTTGAAACGGAGCAACTTGGTACAATGAGTTGAAGCTATTATTTGGAGTTCTTTGGGGGATTATAAGAAATGGAAAGGTTTAGATACTATAGGATTCCTTTTGAGGGTGGAAAGAGGGCTGTGGCCTATATTAATGTAATAGATTTCTGTGAGTATTAACAGCTTTATTTTACACAGCTTGTATTCATGAAGCATCTTCTCAATTTTACATTTGTATATGTTGTGTTTGTTTTGTGGTTTTACTTCATTTAGCACTGCCCTCTAGGAATGGAGGACAACAGAAGTAAACTAAAGACAAAATAGAGCAAACTTTGTGTTGTAAAAGTGCTTCTTGAAAAGCAGGAAGAAATAAAAAAATGATGAAGTGCTTCATGAATAAAAAAGTTCATGAATATAGGCCTGTTGGTTTTATTTTAATTACCTTGTATTTTTTTGTAAATACAGTATGGACCTTGTATGCAATAACATATTTAGCTAGCTTTCTTTTCTTTGGTGGTGGTGGGGATTTTTCACAGGGTTGTACTTTTGTTTCATGATGAATGTCTGATTGGGGCATTGAACCTTTTGATTACTATGCCCCCTAGCCATGAATTATGCATGTAATAATAACATGAAAGGCTGTGTAATACCCCCTTAGCAACCTAAAAAGTGGGTTTAAACATCTTAGGACTGAGGGAGTTCTCATCACAAGGGATGTAGATGGGGTCCTGTCCTCCAATGTCTTCATAAAAGACATTTATGAGGAACTGAACGGGAAGGTGTGTCTCTTTGCAGATGACACAAAAATCTGCAAGAGGGTGGACACCCAGGAAGAGATGGATAAAAATGCAAAGGGACCTGGGGAAAACATAAGAGTGGTCTAGAGAATGGCAGCTGGGTTTCAGTGGCAAAAAGTGCGAAGTCATGCTCCTTGGGCTATGGAACCTGGGGGCTGTGTATAAGACAGGGGAAGATGGTGCTTGCAGTTACCAAGCAAGACAGGGACCTTGGAGTAATCATATCTGATTATCTCAAGGTGGCAGGGCAGTGCAGCAAGGCAGTAGGCAAGGCGAGTTGGATGCTGGGTTGCATAGTGATGGGGATTTCCAGCACGAGAAGGGAGGTGGTGCTGCCTCTGTATCACTTGCTTGTGAGACCTAAGCTGGAGTACTGTGTCCAGTTTTGGAGTCTGCACCTCCACAAGGACATTGACAGGGTGGAAGAGGTCCAGCCAAGGGCTTCTAAAATGGCACAGGAGTTGCATGATAAACCATACAAGGAGAGGCTGTGGGGGCTCAACATATGCTCCCTGGAGGAGAAGAGAGTGAGAGGAGACATGATTGAGACCTATAAGTACCTTACAAGGGTGAAAAAGGTGCAGGAGGGGAGTATCTTTCATAGGAGGAGGATCACAAGAACATTGGGGCATTTTATCAAGTTTGGAGAGGGTTAAGACTGATGTGAGGAAATACTTCTTCAGTATAAGGAAACACAGAAGGAGCAAGACAGAGAACAGTACCAGTTAAAGCAGAAGGAAGTGGGGAAGGCAGTTAGAATAGCAAAGGCCCAAACTGAGGAAAAGATAGCCAACTCGGTTAAGAAGGGGGATAAAACCTTTTATAGGTACATTAAGGAGCAAAGAAAGATGAAGGCAGGGATACTGAGGCTGAATAAAGAGGAAGGTGGTTGGGCAGAGAGCGACAGTGAAAAAGCAGGGATACTGAATGAATACTTCTGCTCAGTAATCACAATGGAAGAGCAAGGGGAAGATACCTAATCCAATCAATAGAAGCACTCTGGATAGGGGGATTGATATTAGTCCTTTCACAGAAGAAAGGGTTCTGAAAGCACTCTTAAAACTGAAGGTGGATAAAACAATGGGGCCTGATGGGATTCACCCCATAATTCTAAAAGAACTAAGGGAAGATCTAGTAACACCATTGACTACCCTTTTTAATAAATCATGGGAGGATGGTGTGGTACCTGAGGCCTGGAGGAGGGTGGATGTGATTCTCCTTCACAAAAGTGGGAGCAAGACAGAGGCAGGAAACTATAGACCTGTCAGTTTGACCTCAGTGATAGGGAAAATGATGGAATCACTTCTGAAGGAAAGAATTGTTGAGTACCTAGAGGCCAGTGGGGTACAGGACCCAAGGCAGCATGGATTCACAGTGGGAAGGTCATGTCAGAGAAATCTAATTGATTTCTTTGACTGGGTGACCAAAGTAGTAGACCAGGGAAGGGCTGTGGACATGGCCTACCTAGACTTTAGCAAGGCATTTGACATAGTCTCTCACAAAAGATTAATAAACAAATTAGCTAGCCTGGGAGTGGGTCCCAGGGTGGTAGACTGGGTAAAACGCTGGCTGGACAACAGAACACAGGGAGTAATAATAAATGGAGTCCACAATGAAGAATGGAAGGTCACTAGTGGGGTACAGCAGGGTTCAGTACTGGGGCCGGTCCTTTTTAATGTCTTTATAGTTGACATTGCAGAGGGACTGGAAGGAAAAGTATGTTTCTTTGCAGATGGCACAAAGATCTACAACAGGGTTGATATGCAAGGTGGGGTGGAAAGGATAAAAAGAGACTTGGCAAGGTTGGAGGAATGGTCAAATGTATGGCAGATTAGATTCAATGCAAAGAAGTGCAAAGTAATGCACCTGGGAAACAAAAACCCAGGGGAAGAGTACACAATGGGGAGTGAGATACTGACAACAGCAAAAATGAAAAGGGACCTGGGGGTAGTCATATCAGATGACCTAAAGGTGGGCCAGCAATGTGAGAAGGCAATAAGGAGGGCTGGGGGGGTTTTGGGATGCACAGGGAGAGGCATTACCAGTAGAAAACAGGAAGTTGTTGGCCCTCTGTACAGACAGTTGGTAAGACCACATCTGGAGTACTGAGTACAGTTCTGGAGACCACATCTCTGCAAAGATATAGACAGGGTGGAGGCTGTCCAGAGGAGGGCAACCAAAATGGTGCAAGGTCTGCACCAGAAGACATATGAAGAAAGACTACAGGAGCTTAAGATGTATAGCCTTGAGGAAAGAGGAAGAGGGGGGCATGATTGAAACTGTCAAATACCTCAAGGAAATGAACAAAGTCCAAGAGAGTAGCATCTTTCAGAAAAAGAGATGTGCAAGAACAAGGGGGCACAATTTGAAGATAATGGGGGGATGGCTCAGAGGTAATGTGAGGAAGTATTTCTTCACAGAGAGGGTTGTAGATGCATGGAACAGCCTTCCTGAGGAGGTCGTAGAGTCAAAAACAGTGGGGGTATTCAAGAATGCATAGACAGACATAAGGCAATTCTAGTGGGGGGTAGGAGGAAGCTGGCTGTTGGTTAACTAGGATCTACAGCTTATCCATTAGGGAAATGGGCAGACTTGGTGGGCCAAGCAGTCCTTCATCAGATTCTATGTTTCTATGTTAAAGGGTTGTGGAGACCTGGAACAGCCTGCCAGAAGAGGTTATAGGGAAAGGACAGTTGGGAGCTTCAAACATGCATGTGATAGGCACATGGGTATGATAAATGGAGATAAAGGAGAAGGAAGGGACACCTGTGACCAAATATGGTCCAGGGTGTAGTGATAGGCAGGGAATATAGGGCAGACTAGATAGGCCTACCAGTCCTTTTGTGCTGGCACATCCTGTGTTCCAACTGTGCTTGAAACCATTAATGGTGTTGGTGCTGACTACCTCTACTGGCATACTGTTCTGTGACTCATCAACTCTCTGTAAAGTAAAACCTCCTCACGTCCTTCCTGAACCTCCCCAGCCAGCTTCCACCATTATCCTCATGTTCTAGATTCCCTACTTCTGTTGAATAGTTCCTTGCAGTTCACCTTGTTCATTCCTTTTGGGAACCTGAAGGTCTCTGTCATATCACCCCTCTCTTATCTGGACTTCAGTGAGCACATGTTCAGTTTCCTAAGCTGATCCTTGTGGGATCTGCCCTGCTAGCCCTGAATCATTTTGATTATCTTATGCTGCACAGTCACCAGTCTGTCATTTTCTTTCTTTAGGTAAGGACTCCAGAACTAGGCACAATACTCCAGGTGTGACCTCATTGGTGATCCATATAAAGGTAGTAATACCGCTTTCCTTTGCCAAAACCTCATTCTTCAAATTGAACACACTTTATTGGTGACAACAATAATACAAAAATCAGAATCAGAATCTACATTGTAATGCCATGCATTGTTCAACAAAAGAAAACAAGAAATAAGAAAAAAAGGAAAACAGAGTCCCTTGACCCCTACCCCCACCCAATGGACCCCTTCCCCAACCACCAGAGAATATAGAATCTATAAGAGCTAGTAAAAATAAACACAAGTATATATACAGATATTGAAAAACCAATTAGTGATAGAGAATTAAGCAATAATGCATGACAGGGTGTGGTATATCATGGGATATCGTCACTCCGGGTGGTTGGGCATGAGGCCAGGCGCAGTCAGTGCATCTTAATGACCCGAGAAGTGACGCATATCCTATGATATACCACAATCTTCTGGATTGCATTATTAAGCATATGAACAGGAATACAAGTTTAGCAGTAAAAAAAATATATATATTTTAAATCATTCTGAAAATGTGTTTTGTGAGGTGTTGGAGGAGTACCTTTTAATAAAATAGTTCCTGGACAGGTCTGAACAGCAGGTGGCACTGTTGTAAGTTGAGTTATGGAGGAGGAGTGTACTGTAGGTCTCTCTCAAAACCTAATCTGTGGCAAGAAGGAAGTAGCAATGTAAATGGGAAGAATGCGCATCTTCCAGAAAGTCATCTGGAAATGTGAAACTGTCAGTAGGACTGCTGTACTGTTTAAAAAAAACAAGTCGTGGGTCAGTTTTGGATCCTTTACTGTTTTTTTAAAAAAGATGTTTGCTCAAGGCGTGACTTGCACCATTCTGCCCTGTAGACACGATTGGACATGCTCTGCGACTGCCGCCTAACATTACGTTTCTGTGGGGAATGGAACTGCAGGATGCGGAGGATGTTTTGGGCAGCTCGGTCATTGTCATCCCCGACTCCCAGCAGCAGTTCATTTTTTGTTTTTTTTTAAACAGCGGCGAGTACTCAGAGTGTGGGAGACGAGGAACACTGCGCTGTAAGTGAGGAGGCTGTTGACCGGAGGTTTTCTGAAGCCGTGATGATGTAGCCCGATATCATCACGGCTTCGAAACCCTCTCGGCCAATCAGTTTGCTGCATTTACGATCACCAGTTCATAATGCCACTTATTGCATGTCCACCATGAAAAGCTAAATAACAACATTAAACAGGATAGTGTACCACCATAAGGAAACTAAACATTGGGAAAACCGGAAAGTAAAGATATTCAATTAGTTAATAAGGCATATAGCAGTTCCCAGATGCTCTGAAATTTTGCTAATCTACCTGTCATACTTGATATAAACTGTTCTGCCTATATAGTGAAAAGTATCTTCCAATACCATTCAATAATTAAGGGATGTGCTGGTCAAGCCAGTGTCTAAGAAAAACTTTCTTGGCACAGACCGAAATAAGAGACATATATGGCTTTTGGTTATCAATCAATATATTCTCATATTCCCCCACTAGACAAACCTCAGGGGTAAATGCATTAGACAACCCAAGTATGGGGTCAAGGCATGATTGGATTGCTTCCCAGAAGGGGCCACCTTTATACAGGACTAGAGAATGTGAAACAATGTACCAGTTTTTTTATTGCACCTAGAGCAAATATCAGATGGAAGTTTGCCCATTCTATGTAATTTGGATGGGCATAATATAAATTATGCAGAACCTGAAATTAAAGAAAAGTCAAAACCCATTTCAGTATACCCATTGCATCCTGCTTGCCTTACTGTTGGCCTTGTTGCACAGGCTAGATTGTTTAAGTGGGTCACTTATGATGACTTCTAGGTCCCCTTCCTCAGAGATTGTGCCCTGCTTAAGCCCTACTCTGATAATCCATTCTGGGGTTCTTGTTGCCTATGTGCAATACTTTGCACTTTTTTGGTGTGAAGTTTTACCTGCCAGACCTTCAGCCACCTCTCCAACCTTTGCAGGTTCATTTGCCTCTCCTTTACTCACTCCTCACTGTCTCCCCTACCACAGACCTTAGTGTCATCTATGAAGAGATTCATCCTTTCCTGAATTCTTTCTCTTGTGTTGCTGATGAACATACTGAAAAGGACTAGACCTATAGAATTGATCCTTGTGGCATCCCACTGGTGACCTTCCTCTCCTCAGATCTGAATCAGTTTAGCACTACCATGAATTAACTTATTTTTTTTTTCACTTGGGCATAGCTATGTATTGCACTGAAACAGAATTGCATTTTACTCTGTGTGCCTACTGCCTACATATTAAAAAGGTGAACTTGTTTTCACTCGCGAAGGGGGGGTTTACAAAAATGCATTTGTTTTTTACACTGTATGGCTACTGTGTACAGTACTGCGAACTTGCGGGTGGCTAGTTATATGTTTTACTGAAATGCAATAGTATTTTACTTCATTTTGCTACTGTCTGTTTGAAAAAATGTGAGTTCACATTTTTTGTATGTGTGTTGGGGGTATTTGCTTTTCTTTTTGTATACTCTCCCAGGATCAGGGTTTGATGAGTGAGTCCAGACCTGATTTCATAAACCCAGTTAGCTTAGTCCTTTACAATTGTTTTTTAACCTATTCAGGAGTCAGGATTGGCCAGATTCACATATCCCTCTCTGGTGATGTTGAGCCCAATCTGGGTCCAATTGATGCAGCAAATCCAATCACTTTCCCGCAGTGGTTTCTATCGAGGGGCCTAAAAATTGCCCATATGAATATTAGAAGTATTTCCTCTAATTTCCCTGAACTTGAAGCATGGGTTAAACTGTATTCCCCAGATATCCTTGGACTCTCTGAAACTTGGCTTAAGCCAGATATTCCTGATTCTGTGCTTAAATTAACAGGATACAACCTAGTTAGATTTGATCATCCCTCCTCGCGAAGAGGGGTGGGGTGGGGTTGCTTTCTACTCCAGAGATCACCTCAAGGTCTCAGTACTATTTCGCAGAATGCACAGCTCCTGCAAAATACTTCATGTGGAACTGACTCTTGGTGGGGAAAAGAAATTAAACCTAGTCTGTGTCTATAATCCTCCAAAGGGGGCACTAACTGGCCTGGATGGAATCATTGACCACCTGTGTTCTCTAAAGAGGATTAAATAAATTGTATTACTTGGTGATTTTAACCTTGACTGATCTAGTAGTAACTCTGGTGTATATAATAACACTCTTGCAAAGCTTCACCTCTCCCAGCTGGTTACTGGACCTACCCGTATTTCTTCCAGCAGTTCACACCAAACCACATTGGACTGGATTGTCACTAATCATGTCAGTAGAATTCTTGAAGTTGGTACCTTGCCTGACTCAATCAGTGACCACTCACTCACTTTCTGTGTCTGGAATGCCAGCTGTCCTAAGCTACTTCTTAGGATCATACAGTTCCGGGAATTCTCAAAATTAAATATTGTAGCACTTCTGTCGGAAATAAGATGCATTTATTGGTCCCTGTTATATCACACAACTAATGTTGATAGAGCCCTCAATTACTTACTATCAAATTTTCTCCCCCTCCAAAACAAGTATGTGCCTCTCAAAAGAAGGAGAACTATGGGCGTTAAAACTAGATGGTTGCATAAGAATCTCCTCTCAGCAATGAAGAGTAAAGATAAAGCATGGGTTACTGCCAAAATTTCTAACCAACCTGATGACTGGTCTAAGTACCGATCCATGAGAAAAACATGTAAGAAAGACATACGAGCAGCAAAAACAGCATACTGTGGTATGCTTCTTCAAAAATCATGTGGCGATGCTAGGGGTTTCTGGAACCATGTTAACAGTTTTTTAAGGAATGGCCCATCCCCACCTCTGACTGAAATGACTATAAATGATGCTAACTGCAATAACCAAAGCATGATTGCTACTTCGCTTAATGTTCACTTCTCTGATCTCTCTGATTTCCTGGTTAACTCTGTTTTATTCTCTGAGGAAATCATAAATCCGGCCGAATCTTTATCGACCCAGTTTAGTATTAAACCAGTCTCGACTATTGATGTATTAAGGCTTATGAGAGCCATTCCTGACCATGGCTGTCCTGGGTCCAATGGACTATTACCTAAATTCCTTAAAGTTATTGTTGCTGACATTGCAACCCCTGTTACGAGAATACTCAACTTATCTATTATGACCAGGACAGTGCCATCCATCTGGAAAATTGCACTTGTTGTGCCAGTGCATAGAAAGGAGACTCTAGAATGATGAGTAATTACCGACTAATTGCCATCTTATCTGTCTTGGATAAAATCCCAGAGAAGGTTGTGTCTTCTCAGGTCACGGAGTATCTGCATAAAAACAATCTATTATCCCCAGCCCAGCATGGCTTTTGGTCTGGACACAGCACAACTACAGCACTATTACAATTTACTAATGCTGTGCTGCTTAACATGGACAAAGGAAAACTCACGGGGGCCATTTTATCGACCTCACAAAGGCCTTTGACTTGGCTGACCACTCTCTTCTGCTCTCCAAACTATCCACTCTTGGTTTCTCAAATTTTGCCACAGCCTGGTTTGGCAGTTACCTTCTGGGTAGGCAACAATTTATTCAAATAGGGAGCGTTGCAACCGATCTTGTCTCTACCTCAGTTGGTATTCCCCAAGGTTCTATTCTTTGTCCCCTCCTTTTCTGTCTCTTTATAAATAAACCTCTCCCCCACCCCCATCTGGATCGACTTTGTCTCTTTTCTATGTAGACGATATGGTTATCTACTCTGCCGCTAATGACATTTCGGCAGTTCGCACCTCCCTTCAATCTAACTTTGACTGCTTCTCGGCTTGGCTAAAACAAAATAAGCTCCTACTTAACTCTAGCAAAACGGTGTTAATGCTCTTTGGGACTTCACCTAGGCTAAAAGCTTGTCATATGGGACTTTCCCTTCATGGACCTTATGGCATAACCCTGGATACAGTCACATCCTTCAGATTCCTTGGGATAACTCTTGACCCTTCACTGGACTTTAATCTTCATGTTGCAGCCACTTGTAAGGCAGTGAACAGTAAACCTGGCCTGGCTTACAAGGTAAGATCCTCCCTAAATTCGACAACCAGGCTGGCCATTGCTCAGGGAGTTCTTCGACCTTGCCTCAACTATGGCTCTATAGTCTACCTTAATGCTAGCAAGCAAGTAATCCAGAAATAGAGCACTTGTTATAATAGCATCTTCTGCTTCGTCCTTGCGGCTCCTAAACTAACACATCGCTGTCAGCTCTATTCTTCTCTCAATTGGCTCACCCCATCCTCCTATTGTCTGTACACAGCTGATTGGCTGGTCGATAAATTAACCCAGACTAGTACTCCAAGATCCCTTGTAACTATACTAAAACAACCTGACTTGCTCTATATGCTGAGATCTACTCAAAATGCTTCCTTTGTTACGCCTAGATGTCTCACCAAGAAGGGTGAACTTGCATTTGCCGTATCTGCTCCCAGAATGTGGAACACCCTTCCACTCTATGTTAAACAATTGGCTACTCACTGGGCCTTTCAAAAAAGTTTAAGAACTCAGCTTATGAGCTCAGGTCTCTGCTCCTGCTTTACCTCTTGCTTGTCTCTACTCACTTGCACTACTACCACTGATCTTCCACGTTGAGAATGATACTTCCTCTCAGCACTTATATAACCCCAGTGTTTGCTGTATATGTATTTTTTAGTCAATTATACTGTTTTCAAAATTCTATAAAAGTTTATGTAACTGTGATTACTGTTTATCCTCATGATATGTATATTCTACTAGTTATTCCTGAATGTGCCATGTATTCTAAATTGTCATGTGTTACTGTATTTTCCTTCCAACTAGATGTTTTGTATTCTGTTGTGGACACTATGTATCTGCTGTTTCTGATGTGTAACCCTCCTGGGTCATGCCTGAAAATAGGCAAATCTCTTGTCTAGTGCACCTACCTAGTTAACAAAAATGAAATAAATAAATAAATAACCCCTAGTGTTTAAACATAGATAAAGCCCACACTGACAGGTAATCCCCAAACCTTTGGTTGGACCCTCATAAGCACAAACAGCATTTACATTATACATTTTGTGATGGCTATCATGCCATTGCTTGTGTTCCAAATGTTATGCAGAAAACATTTAAATAAAAGGCACATTTCAGGGATGTGCAGAATTTCAAATTCTGACAGTATGGGATCTTGGGGAATTGTGGGAAATTTTGCCTAATTCTGCAAAATTCCATCAGTAGTGGAATTTCCAAATTTTGAAAACAGACTAATTTTTTCTAGGTCCGCAGATTACAACAGAAAATTATTCAACAGTTTACACAGAAATACTTTATGGAATGCTGCACAAATTAAAAACAAATTCTAAAAGGCATTTCAAAAGTAGAATTGACATACTACACAGACTTCACTGGTGCAATTCCATGGTCTGCACGGCTCTAGGGCATTTGCAGATGATATTTAGAGCTAATGCATAATCTTCTGTAGGGTTTCAAAGAATATCATGGGGTTAAGCAATACCCCCCTCCACCTTGCCTGGGTTGGCAGAAAATTCCCTCCTCCTCATCCCAGGAGCACAAAAGTAATTATAGATTGAGGAAGCACTTCAGAACATATGGCACACTCTTTTCCCCTGCACGCCAGACGCTGTTATTCTGTAAACATGCGGGTGCTCTGGAAATGGGCAATTCAGCTGTGTTTTTGTGTATTTTTTATAACTGTACTATTGAGTGATCTTGACCAATAATATACATATATTAATATTGCCTTTGAGACCATT
Source organism: Neoceratodus forsteri (assembly GCA_016271365.2). Classification (NCBI taxonomy): domain Eukaryota; kingdom Metazoa; phylum Chordata; order Ceratodontiformes; family Ceratodontidae; genus Neoceratodus; species Neoceratodus forsteri. The sequence goes on along the minus strand of CM057459.1, from coordinate 800,792,212 downwards.
CTTCCAGCTGTAATAGGTGTTTGACTTAACATATTAGCATTCACCTTTGGTTTGCAGTTCTTATATACGTTTCTGTAATAGGGCCTGGTATAAAAGACTCCAAGCATGAGGTTTGGGCAAGAGGTCCATGAAGCAAACATGAGTAGTTCTGGATCCCAAAACTTCATGAGAGGTGTCTCTTACACTATAAAAGACACTCCTTGGAGGCCCTATTAACTTATTATAAGTCACTCCAGTTTAGCTTGAGTGATTTATAATATGTTTATAGTCTTTTTTATTTATTTTTTCTTATGTCGTCCTCCCCTCTGGCACTGAAGTGGAGTGCTCCCTTCAAAGGTTCCCGCATGACAGCACACTGTATACAGAATAAGCAGTACAGTGACTGCCCATGCAGATTGGCTGAAATCACATTAGTGATTTGTAATACTCTTAACAGCGCATGAGAGACTGTTCTCAAAACTGGATGAGTGGTTTCTAAGGCAGTATAGTATTAACATATACTGTAATACTATTTTTAAAATTTTTATTCAGCACTTCTCCACTCAAAACAATATTCTGTGCTGTTAACAAGTTTGTAACATGAACTCTGCACATTGGCCCTCCCGGTGGCAGGTGGAGTGTAGTAAATATAGAAAATGGGGTGCATCTTTTGTAAATAATTCACTTAAGTTGTGTTTTGCCTAACTGGGCAAACAAGATGATCTAGCCATCCTTTACTTCTGGCTGCTGGACTTCATGATACTCTCCCTGCAACAGTTGAACAACAGGATCCACTGAGGGGGTACACACCACTGGGACTAGGTGAAGCATCCATGTCTAGAGGTCTGGAGCAGAAGATTGCCTTCTAGATGGAGACTGAGGAGAGGGAATTGCTGCTTTGTGAATGGACAGTTGAGCACCAGGAATGTTGGGAAATGACATTGTGGTTATCTCCACTGGGGTTATGTGGAAGAAGTCAAGTAATGTCAGAGGGACCAGAACAGAAGTTACCTCCCCAAACGATGATGAGTACAGGGGATTACTGATAGCTGAAAGATAAGCTGAATACTAGGGCAGGTGAAAAAAGAAGATCAAGTAAATTACATCTCTCAGGTAACTGCTCCAGTGTTTCCCAGGAGGATGAAGTGTTCTGTGATAATGAAATTACAGTTTCCTAAGTGACAAATTGCCATTGAGTTACAGTACATTGCATTTCTGCAATATTCTGCAAGATATCACAGGCAGAAACTGTGATATGAGTGATTCATTGTATCCAACCCAGTAGCACAGTGGTAGAGCCATCATCTGCTAGGCTGGTGACCTGGGTTTGGGAATGGACTAGGGTCACTCGGGGACTGACTGGGCAGGAAGGACTGGGTGTCCATTGGACAACTCTTCTCCCTCAGGGTGGGAGGAACCTATATCCTTCTGGTCAGCTGCCACCTTGAGTAATCTGGCTGGTATTACTGAGGGACCATAGATGTAGGGGAAGGGACCTTTTGATCTTGATGCAGGGGGCATCTCTGTGGAGATAGAGCATGAACATTGCACTATTGCATTGCATGGGTCCAGGGAGAAAATGGAGAACAAACTCCTCTGGATGAGGCTGGGTGATGGCCTGGTCCTCCACAGGGTCTGCAATTATGAATGGGCTCCTTCAGACAGGTCCAGTGGCTAGGACAAAATAGCATACAGATAAGCTCCAGGGAGTTGAGTGACAGGACTGAAGGGGGTGGGGGGCTATTTAAATTGGGAGAACAAGGAGGATAAATTCAAGATTGAATAAAAAATGAGTACTTCATCATGGCAGGTATGTCCAGCCCTCTGGTGAGCCTCTTCCATAAATTCTTGTTGTGTCTCCTCTGTTTCTTTTTTTTATTTCTTTCTCAATTGCAGTGTCTCCTATTGTGTACTGTACCTCCATATCTTTTCTGACCTTTCTTATTGACTCTTTCCATGTAGTATCTACTCACTTCTTGACATTCACATAGCAATTTACATATCTCTCACATGTGTACCAGCAATCCTAAAGTCATCTCTTTGGTAATATCAAAGAATATTTGGCCTTTTCTTGCTCATATCTTAGGTCTGATGTCAACAGCTACACTGTATCCCCCATCCCTTAGGTGAGAGTGCAGAAGCACAATGGCCCCTATACCTCAGGTGTGATGGCAGTAGCAACAGTGCAGCCCCCATCCCTCAGGGTAGTAGTAGTGACAACACTACAGTTTCCTTCCTTTAACACCCACACCCCCACATGCCCAAGTTACAAATTTCTGGGTCTGTAAGCTTGCCAGAAGTCAGATGTGAATCAAGCTGAACCACCAGATGCCAAGGTGAACTCCTATGGTTTGATCCTATCTAACATTTAACTGCTTGAACTGACTTCTTTGAAATAAAGTGCCTTCACCTAAAAATCCACATGTGATTAGTGGAGGACCGTCTACTGGAAAATCATGCATCTCCCAAACATGTGGATACCTTTTTTTTAAACTTGGTTTCTATGAAAAGGGTGTCTTTCAGTTTTCATGTCTGAGCTCAGATGAGAATTGAGCACCTCTGTGCCCACTGGCATCATACAGTAGCTGGGCCTTAACCTTCTGAGTCTCTGAGTGTGCTTTCTGGCTTGGCTGTGGTTGCAGCACCCCACTCAGCCTTAATGGTATCATATAGTGAGTGGCAGATAGAGTGCCAACAGATGGACAATACAGCAAACTCAAGGGTATACAGTTGCTAAGGCCTCCCCAACTCACTGAGGGGAACACAACCAGCAACAACAGCAGTTCCACTCTTCCGACTGGCATAGTATAGTTTCTGGCACCTTATTTGCTTTGTGCCTCTGAGTGTGAATTCTGGCCTGGGTGCTGTTGCAGCACCCCACCCACACACACACACACACACACACACACACACACTGGTATCATGCAGTGATAGTTAGGGTAACAATAGCACCCAGGTCATACAGCAAATTCAGGGGCACACAGAAGCTAAGAGGTGAGGGACAATGTGATTGACCCAAACTGTACACCACGTAAAGGAGAGTACTGCCGGTTTCATCTCTGGGACACCACACCCCAAAACAATCTATGCAGAAAAAAGGAAGCACTTGAGGGGAGGGGCAGTAACAAAACACAATAAAGAGCTGTTACAGCACCCCACCCACCCACTCATACTAGTATCATTCAGTGGTAGGTAGGGTAACAACAGCACCCAGGTCATACAGCAAATTTGGGGCACACAGAAGCTAAGAGGTGAGGAAAAATGTGATTGACCCAAACTGTACACCATGTAAAGGAGAGTATTGCCAATCCCATCCCTGGGACACCACACCCCAAAACAATCTATGCAGAACAAAAGAAGCACTCGAGGGGAGGGGCAGTAACAAAACACAATAAAAAGCAGAGCATAAAGTTGTCAATGTATTTATTTGTGCAAAAGCTAAAGGATGCCAACAGGACCTTGGTTGTTTGACTAGAATCTGGTCTTTGTCAGGGGGCATGTCGGCAACATACAGATGTTCAAATAAATGAGATTGAGATGCACTTCTGATAAAACAATCCTAAAGTAACATGCCCAAGGATGAAACACTGTATCAAGATTACACAACATCATAAAATCAGTTCATACAGTGGAAACAGACAGTATGTAATGCAGAATCCTGCAGAATTACAGCAAAATACTGTATATGCTTCAGGGAACAATGTTTCTCAGAAGCAGTTAACCTCTCTTGTCATGCAGTATTTTGTGACTTGCTGCTTACTGCAAAGTGTTGCACTGCATCATGTCCTGCTCCACTGTATAGTCCTGATACATAATCCAATTCCAGAGAATGGGGTGAAATAGGTTACATAGACAGTGATAGACTGGTGACTTTCCATATTCGGTGGGCTCAAACATTTTTTGCCCCAAGCAAGCCTTCTAGTTCTGGTAGCATGGGAAAAAGTACTGTTACTAGTACCAACATTACTACTACTATAACTACTGTCATCACCACCTGTTCCATCCATTCTTCTATGCCAGTAGTAGTACATCATTAAAGCTTATATTCCTTGTGCAGGAATCAGCAGCCACCACCATCTCCAGTGTTTCCACTGCCACCATTATGGCTCCTATATCCACAGCAAGATCTGCTTCCCACCACCACCAATGCCATTCTTGCAGTAGCCACACTTTCTACAGTCACTGCCACTGCAGCCACTGTGAGCACTATTCCTATGCCCATAGCCACAGCACCTACCATTCCTGTGTCTGTGACCCTGTGACCTGTGACTATTAACACCTTAGATTGTTGACCCAGCACAGTGCTTGATGTTGTTTTTGCAGTGCTAGGTGTGTGGTGCGGTGTGGTGTGGTGGATTGAGTGTGCCACAAGTAACTTGTTCTACCTTAGTGACAGCTCTGTGTTGGTTTTTTAAAAGTTGTTGAGGTTTATATGATACACCAATTTTGAAGGGGGATTAATTGCGTTGTTTCAGTGCTTTATAAGCTATCCCTTAAAAAAAAAAACATTTCCTGGTTGAATACCAAATACCCAAATACCTGGGACCCAAATACTGACTATTTTGCCAAATATTCAGGAAAAGGCATTCCCACAACCCTAACAAAAATTAGTCTGCAGCCTTGGTGGGCATTGATATTGAGACAGCATTTGATTTAGTGGAGTGGGGCTATCTCACTGAGGCAATGAAATCTGTGGGGATAGGCCTTAATTACATTGCATGAGTGCAAACCTTGTATTCATCCCCAAAGGCAAGAGTCCTCACTCATGGCCTTCTGTCCCCTTATTTTGCCCTGCAACAAGGCACAAGGCAAGGATGTGTCTCTCTCCCATGCTTTTTCTTGTAGCTATGGAGCCCCTGGGATGCAGAATTCACCAGGATTCAGGTATTGCAGGTATAGAGATAAGTGGGCTCCACTTTGAGGTAATAATGTACGTTGATGACATCCTCCTTACCATCTTGCATGTAAAGCAGTCCTTGTCACAGGTGATGGCACTTTTGATGAACTCTGCTCAGATTTCTAGCCTAAGTATTAAATGGGCAAAAACAGAAGTCTTCCCACTAAAGGGCTGTACATCACATTGCTGCCAACTGGAGGATCAGTCATTGACCTGGGCCTTACAGGGCATTCGATATTTGGGTATAACTATTACCTCAAAGTGGCAGGCCTTGCCTGCAGCAAATCTCAACCCATTGATGTCTGATTTATCTCAGAAGATGGATAGGTGGAAAAACTTGTCCATCTCATGGTACAAGGACCCCCCCCCACAGTGAATCCATTACATCGACAACAACCTGTTCGACATCCACAGTGTTGAATGGGTTGTTGCAGTGATGTATAGATACAGTGACTCTGCTGTAGCCACTCTTCCCCATAATCTGCCCCCCCCCGAGTTGACAATTGTTAATTCTGGGGGGGTGGGAGGCAGAGCCCCTGCATGGGTGACACAGGGGCAATGCCCCGTCAAACAGCCAAAAGAATCTCATTGCACTGCAGGTCACTGATACATTTGCCGGTTGATGTGATTGCAGTTCACAAAATGCTGTTGATGTAAAGTCCATGGAGAACTTTGTTGTCAATGCAAGTCACTGGGAAAATGTAGACCTTCAAAATGATTGTCCTCTTTAGATTAATCTATTGTTTAAATAACCTCCCACTCCCTCTGTTACCGGAAATCTGAACTAAAACAGAAAGGTCACTCTCCACCTTTCTTTGGGAAGGCAAGTCCTCTTGTTTGCCTAAGCAAGTTCTTAGTGCATCACCTGTTATAGAAGACTGGAACCTCCCTTGGATATGGAAGTGCCATCCAGTGCAGGGGGCAAGACAAGTTCTTGCCTGGCTGCAGACAGATCCTCATTATACCCCCTTGTGTGCCAGAGTTAAACAGTTGGTGTTTGGCACTATACTCACCAGATTAGCAATACTAACTCTGCCCTCACAAACTCATGTTGGACTTTCTATAAGATACTTAAGGAGGGCCTGGAAAGTTATTTGGAAATTAAACGTTTGGTAAGACACTTACTTAGGCAAGCTTGAGCCCCTGCCCCTGTGGGATAACCCTAAACTGATGGTAGGTGGCAAACCTTTTAAATTGGAGGGAATGGAGGCCCAAAGGTATTCAGGTCCTTAGCCATCTATTGGATGACAAGGACGGCACACTGACTTTCTTTACGTAGCTCTGACAACAGTACAAACTGCCAGAGCTGGACCACTGGCACTATCTAAAGATCAGGCGTGCCCTGAAAAGTTGGATTGACCCACAGCATAGGTTAAGGGACTCTGACATAAACAGTATACTGCTGTACATACTGCTCCTAAACATCCCAGGGAGGGAGGAAGGTTTTTCTACAAGAATATGCAATACTGACATATCCAGTATCCATAAGAGCAGGAGCAGGGAGGAGGCTGGTAACTTTAGGCCAGTCAGTCTAACCTCAGTGGCAGTGAAATTGATGGAGTCATTACTCAAAGAAAAGATTGTGACATACCTTGAATCCAGCAGACAGCAGGGTCTGAGACAGCATGGTTTCACAGCAGGCAGATAGTGCCAAATGAACCAGATAGATTTCTTTGACTGGGTGACAAAAGAGATAGATCAGGGAGGGGTGGTGGATGTGACCTACCAGTATTTTAGCAAGGACTTTGACACCATCCCACATGAAAGGCTAATAAACAAGTTGAGGATCCTGGGAGTCAGATCGTGGGTGGAAAACTGGGTTAGAAATTGGTTGAGTGTTAGAACACAAAGGATGGTAGTGAACAGAGTTCAGTCCATAGAAAGAGAGGTGGCCTGTGGGGTTCCTCATGGATCAGTGCTAGGACTAGTCCTCTTTAATGTCTTCATAAGCAGTATTGCAGAGGGGCTGGAGGGCAAGGTGTGCCTCTTGGCAGATGACACATAGATCTGCAATAAGGCTGACACACCAGGGGGAAGGGTTGGAAGAATGAGAAGGGGACTGGGCAAGCTGGAGGAATGGTCAAAAGTATGGCTGCTGAGATATAATGCAAAAAAGTACAAAATTATGTACTTAGGACATGGGAATCTGAGGCAGGAGTACTCATTTGGGAGGGTAGGAAATGTTGGTCATCAAGCAGGAGTGGTATCTAGGGGTGATTATATTTGAGGACCAAAGGTGACAGGAAAGTGTGATAAGGTGGTTAGTATGGCCAACAGAATGTTGGGGTGCATAGGAAGAGGCATCACCAGCAGAAAAAAGGAGGCAGTAATGCCACTATACAGATCATTGGTGAGACCTCATCTGGAGTACAGTGTCCAGTTCTGGAGGCTGCATCTCAGAAAAGACATAGATAGAGTGGACGCAGTTCATAGGATGGCTACAAAAATGGTACAGGGCTGCAGCAGAAGTCATATGAGGAGAGGCTGAAAGACCTCAATATGTATTAACTGGAGATGAGGAGAGAGAGCGAGGACATGATAGAGATGTTCAAATACCTTTAAAGGGATAAATAAGATACAGGACAGTAACATCTTCCAGAAAAGAGGATGGACAAGAACTAGGAGAAACGACATGAAGTTGGAGGGAGGTCGAATAAGGGGTAATGTGAGGAAGTACTTCTTCAAAGAGAGGGTGGTGGATGCTTGGAACATCCTCGCCACATGGGTGGTGGGAGCAAAAACGGTGGAGGAATTACAAAATGCATGGGACAGACATAAGGGAACCCTAGAGGCAGAGAAGAAAGGGAAAGCTGCAGATCATAAGTAAATGGGCAGACTAGATGTGCCAGGCAGTCCTTATCTGCCAACAAATTCAATGTATGTAACGCCTGCCAAGCTGGGGAAAACAGAAAAGTGAAACAGGAACCTTCACTGCAGGTTACTATAGAGCAATGGGAGAACTGTTGGAGATGGGCTCATGTGGGGTCCCCAGACCCTAAATCTCAACTAATTCAAAAGAAAATATTGGGAAGGTGACACTATACTTCAGCCATGTTGGTCAAGATGGGATTTCAGGTCCCCAATAAACGCTGGAGGTGTCAACACTCTCCTGCAGATATTGCTCATGTGGTCTGGCAGTGTCCTCACTTACAATCCATTTGGAATGAGGTCAGAGGCAGAACTCAGATTATCATATGGAGCCCCGTACCACATACTCCTGACCTATGGATATTAGGAGTCTCCCAACCCTTTTGTTAGCACAGTATAAGATCAACCTGCAACTCATTTTTATGGCTATGGGCGGAGCCTACAGCCATGTCAGTTTAGCCTGAAAAGGGGTTTCCGTGGAACACATTTTTTAGTAGTTTTCAGTGTATCCTTCCATAACATTGCAAATCCCTACAGCAGTTAAAAAATACTCTCTTCTTTCTTTTTAGAATGATGGACACAGAATTCCAAGCTGCTTTTCTCTGATAACAAATGTGCACACCTTCCAAACAAATCTAAATATCTTTAAAACTATTGAAGGTGCACAGAAAAAAACAGTGTGAAAGTTGTTCAGGGTAAAAAGACCTTTCACATGAGGATAGTCACTAACCTGAATTCTTTATATTTTGTAAAATATGGTCTTCCAAATAACCTCATTTCTTTCCCTCTCTGAGTGAACACAGTAGGAGTCATGCCAAAGAAATGTATATATCTCTGAAAGTATACAAGTTACCAATATACAACCAACATGAAAGTTGTTCAGGAAAAATTGACCTTTCAAATGAGGGTAGTCACTAATCTGAATTTGCTAGATTTGTTTAAATATAGCCATCCAAAAGGTGAACATTGTGATGAAAAATGCAAATGAAGGTAATCAGATGGCCATAGTTAAATATATATATAATCAGTGCAGCTTAATGAATAGGCTCATTTGAAACAGAATTTTTGTCCTGAACAACTTTCATACCGATGGGTTATAGATAACTCCTATACTTTCAAAGATATTTACATTTGTTTGGCATAACTCCTATTGCATTTCTGACAGCCTGATTTCTGAAACCACTACCCTGAGATAAGAACATATGGATCATCTCTTGTCATGCCTAATTTAACAGCAGATCTTGAGTTATTCTAGCAATGTACAGCACTTCAATTCATTTTTTTTGTTATTACTATGAAGAAGAAAAACAGCTTGAAATAAAATGATCTGCTTATTGGGGGCACATTAGATCTTTTCAGGATGGGATCATGTTAAATCTTTTCAGGAAAAAAACAGCAGATTAATTTTAGTAATTATTTGCCAGCAATATCTATATGTGAAGCTGACACTGACCAGATAGGGGGAAGAAGGAAGACACAGAAGAAAACAATGTTCACAAACATAAAGAAGACCTGGCTGTCTGTGAAACATTTAGAAGTAAATGATTTATTATCTTTTAGGCATCTATGCTGCACCACTGATTGTTTTCTTCTATAATGTTATCTTTGGCAACTTCTATTATTAGAACACATTAAATGGAGTCCAGCTCAGTGGCGCTGAGGGTTGAGGTGCTGGACGTCGCACCTCACGCCATGCCGGCAACCCGGGATCAGGAACGAGCCTGGGTCGTCGAGGGCTGGCAGGGGACGACTAGGATTGAGCATCCACTGACAGCTCTCCTAGTCCTGGGGTGGGCTGGGGAAGCACACAGCACTGCAGTGGCCACTGGGGATGCTCAGAGGTACTGCAGACGCAGGTGCTAGCAGAGGAGGAGCACGGCAGATGTCTGCACTTAAGTGCATGGATGTCAGTGCATGCCCATGCTCCTTCAGGGGACCTTACTGGAGGAAAATGGCTGGGCTCGACCATGCAGCTTGATAGCTGCAGCCTGCCTTGCCAGGAGGACTCTCGTGGAATCATGCTGGTGAGGTCAAGGGCTGGTTTGGCTGAACAGGGTACAGGGAGGCCCTGCGGTGGACTGACAATGGATGCGCCGGATCCCCCATCATGCGAGTGAGCCTAGTGCTCTCCTGGAGGGCAGGGACAGCGGCTGGATGCCCCCACCAGTAAAGCTGCCACAGCAAGGCAGAATAAAACCCAAAACACATTAAATGTCTAGTTTACTAAATCCTGACCTTTGGATACCTCTTGAATGACTCCCAAATAAGTTTTAAGTCATTCCCTTTATGGGAGGTCAAGACCTGTGCAAAAGGTCAAGAGTTATTTCTTCATACTTTTTTATTAATTTCCAAAGGAAATGTGTGGAGAAATACAAAAATATGTACAAGTAATCTCCTATGCATTTTCAACTCAGAGAGAAGGTAATATTTGTACAAAACAAATCCAAAGTTTACAGTTTTGTTCTAAAGTTATTTTATTCTAAATAATATAGGGCCATTGATGAACTGAGCAAAGAAATGTTTAGATAAAACACATTGATTACTCCAGTACTGGGAGGTCATTAAAACTGCAAAAGGCCAATTTATGAAACCTTAAATGAACTCATTAAGATCATTCTTCTTAGTGAGTAATTATAATGAATTAAAGGCATTTGAAAGGATAGTGACAAAAAGGTAGACTTGTTATGAATATAGACCTACAATTATTCAACCATTGTGATACATATTTTTAGAATCAGAGGGATGGTGCAAGGCTGCTGAAACCATAGTTATCTGACTGCCTCAGTGCTTCATTGTGCATGGTTCAAACAAAAAAAGAACTATAATAAAAGTTTCTATCTTCTCAAAAAAAAAAAATTATATGTTATTATAATTGATTTAATCTGAAAATACAAAATAGCAGCAAGGAAGTAAAATAATCAAGATGAGATTTCAGCGTTCTCCAACCATACATAAAGGCTTCTATCTTCTTCAAAGCACTTTTATTTTAATTTGATGTATTTAATATTCTGTATCCAAGTGGACACTAGAAAAAAGTTTATTGGGTGTCTGGCAACAGGCCAATGCAACCAGACACAGAAGGAAGTCAAAAGAGAGTATCAGTTGCTGGGGCTAGTAACAAGTCAAGGAGCTCGCTTGACCACTCCAATGGGGGCCACCCACCAACACTATTGACCATTGGTGGGTACTGGTAGCAGAGTAGGAGCTGGGCAAGTGCTGCAAGCAGTCAATGTAGGAGGAGGAGGAGGCGACGGATGGCAGGCTACCTGCCATACTCCAGTTCTTGTTTTAAATCCCTGGTGGTGCCTGAGTGGCTTTAGCAATCATCTGTGCAGCAGCTCTCCATTTATAGGGAGTAAAGGAACTCAGTTTAGCTGTCCTGATGTATTCAGGCAAGCTTGAGCTCCATTACAGCAGCAGGTCCAACTGGAGCCTCGGACCCCTAAGTCTGTTTTTGTACAGGACTAATCACCTTGAGGTCCCCCACCATCACCACCCTTTGCTGCTTCCCCTTTTTCCAGTTTGTAATCCATTTCACCACCTCACTGGAATACACTTTCTGTCGAGGTAGTAGAAGGTTTAACACCGGAAACAATTAAAAACACAATTGGATAGATTTAGCAAAATTAAAGTCAGAGAATACTGATAAAAATGCTTTTTGTTTGGCAAGCAATATGGACGTAAATCTGCTAAATGCTTTGTTATCACTATGATACTATGATTTTTGGTCCTGCTCCCACATATTCTAGTCCCCCTCCCAATCTCCCATGCAGCCCTGAATAAAAGGCTTTGCTGAAGTCCAATACAGGACATCCACTGCATGGCCCTTGTCCAGTTGCTGTGTCATCCAGTCATAGTAATCTACAAGGTTTGTCTTGCAGGATCTGCCCATGCAGGAAGTGGAATGGAAGGAGAAAATGCTTCACATGTGCAGAGATGGAGAATGGTGTGTTGGGTGCCAGTGGCCTCGGGCCAGTCACTGGATCTGGACCGCAACCCCTTTCCACCCACCTGGAGCTCACCAGACTAGATAGAACCAGGTATGGTGTGGCAAATGTGCAGCTCACATTTCTGTCTCTGTCTGGGGAAGCCAATGTGCAGTGGTGGGATGGTTGTGGAGGAGGCACCAAACACCAACTTCTGCCTGGCCATAGTCCACTATTTGCCTTGGGCTACCAACCTGGAGATGATCTTGTCACTGAGCCAACCTGTGTGGAGTGGGATGGGTGTGGAGGGGAAGATGAGTAACCTACATCAGTCTCTGGCTACTGCAGATTGTTCCATATGTGCTGATGTGAGATAGAGGTGTAGGGGGCAGCAACTGCCCAGTGCCCACCCTACACTGTGCTAGTCAATGTGAAGTGGCAGATATGTGGCCACATATTTGTCTCTGGCTCTGTCTGGGTGCTGTTCTTGTGCAGTGGTGGAATAGATGCACCACGTTTTTTTTTTTTGTTTTTTTTTTCTCTTCCGCTCCACCACAGTGAAAGGAAAACTCTGCAGCACTACTTTCTGTCCTGGTCACAGCACTCTTGCTGCCACTTTCTCTACCTCTGTGTACATGCTGTCCACTTGCACTGGGCTTCAGAAAGACAGACAGATACTTAAATGTACAGCAAGGTGCCGGAAGAGTGAATGGCAATAAAATGGATGGTAACCGAGCTTGGGCGCACACTGTACTCTATTTCTCTGTTTTGGGAAGGGGGGGGGTTGACACCGTCTCTGACTGGAACACATTGGACCTGCACATATATGCCACACTGGAAGCAGATCTCTCTGTTGCTGTATCTGTCTCAGGGGGTAGTGGTGAGGGGGAGATGACACTCCTTGGGGACAGGCCACCCATTGAAATGCACATTTGTTCAGGTGCAGGTCTGGGAGCTGCCGGTCATCATGATTATGGTCACTACATTGCACAACCACCAATTTCACACAGTCAGGGTGGTGCTGCAATAGTGACAGCCTGCCACCTGGTGATCACTCTCATGCTGCTTACTTACCATATCTTAGCATGTTGCTGTCACTGTTTGTGGCTCTCTCTCTCCGCACCGTCCCTGACACTGGTGCCACTCACTGCCTCTTTCAATCTTGCACTCTCTTACGGAGAGGGCTGCTGCCTCACTTGTCAGCACTCTCACTCCTTGTATTGTGCGGTGGGGTGGGGGGACACTGAAGCAGCATGGACACTAGGATATCTGTGGGGCAGGTCAGTGGGTACCATCACAGAACACAATGCTCTGGCTGGGCATTGTGGCTCACATAAACCACCGGAGAGAGAGGAGCTCAGGGACAAGAACATGCACTGTCATTCACACAGAGACACAGACAAGTTCCATGCGGATGCCTGTTGGGGGAAGGATAAATACTATTTATTTGTTCTTTACTGCTAGGACTGTTTACTACTTATGGCACAGAGAGTGGGGCAGAGTGCATGGCTGGGTACCTGGAGATCTGCAGGGTGGGTGGGGAGACAAACAGCAAGATCAATAAGGGCATGAATGAATGGTGACAGGCATGTGTTTGTAGTAAAATATGGTTGGCCGAGACTCAGCCAATCAGGTCTTACTATAAGCATATACATCACCATTCATTCATGCCCTTACTGTTATTGAACACTGAACAGTTTGGAGGTGCTCTGCTCTAAGGGATAGATAGCTGCTAACTGGCTTTAAACAAATCTTTTTGGGTTGCTGCCAGTGGGGGGAATATGTTAAACTTCACCGTCGGTGTCTCAGGTTTGGTGCAGGGAGGCGAGTGGAGTGTCTTTTGGTATGCAGGTGTGGGGGAAGGGTAAAATACTCCACAACAATCAGGGCAGCATTATGTAAATGAAAGGAATGAAGCACTCCTAAAAGCTCTCCACAGCCATATCAGCTCTGTCCAGAGTTTGTTCAATTAGCCATGGAGGCCAAGAGGCAAATTTTGCTTAAATGGCATTAAATGCAGCCCTGTTCCATAGATGACTGGGTGATGGGGGGACATGATAGAAACTTTCAAGTACCTCAAGGGAATCAACAAAGTCCAAGAGGGTAGCATCTTTCAGAAGAAGAGACTTGCAAGAACAAGGGGACACAATTTAAAGATAGAAGGAGGGCGGTTCGGGGCAATGTGAGGAAGTATTATTTCACAGAGAGGGTAGTGGATGCATGGAACAGCCTTCCTGAGGAAGTTGTGGGGTCTAAAACTGTGGGAGAATTCAAGAATGCATGGGACAGACATAAGGCAATTCTTGTGGGGGGCAGGAAGATATAGGCTGTTGGTTAACTAGGATCTGCGGCCTAGCCTGCAGGTAGGGAAATGGGCAGACTAGATGGGCCTAGCGGTCCGTATCTGCCGTCAAAGTCTATGTTTCTATGTTTCTATGGGCATGTTGTGGGTCACTTCCTATCTGTGGGTTACTTATAGAGCCAAGGGGAAAGCTGCCCAATATGAAGACAATGGATTGAATATTTAAAACGTCCACTCACATATGATTGTATTGCAGATATGGGACCATGGGAGTGCAATTAAGGTTAACACAGATGTCAGAATACACTACAGGCAGGCATACCAGGAAACTTATATAAAACCCTTGGGACAGCTTATAGTCATTTCATGGTACAATTTGCAGATTAAGCAAGCTCTTTCTCATTCTTCACTGGTCTGATTAATGGTAGAAGTTAGCTCAATAAGTAGAGACAGAGTAAACCAACAACAGCAGATGTGTATACAACTACAACTAGGTTTTTGCTTTTCTCTGGTTTACTCTATATAACTTATACAGTTAGTTCTTTTACGGAGAATTAATGTCAGAGTAATGAGTTTCAGTTCTGCATTCCATATTCACAATTCCCTGTGTTAAAATGTTTTAACAAGGCTAGGAGAGGTTGAGATTTTCTTGCAGGATAAACCAATAACTATATGGTTTCCTCTAAGATTCTATTACACTGCAATCTACAGTCTGCATAAACGAATGCCATTTCTTTGATTGAATCAGTTCATCAGGTAAATCTATCTGTTATTAGGCTGTGCAAGATTCTAAATGTTTTACACTGTATTTCTAGAAGTTTCATTTTATGATCATTTGAATGTATATAGCATAAGCAGATCTAACTCTGTTTTTTTCAGTACCATACATAATTTTAGAACTTAGAGAAGTTTCACTGCTTTTAGAGTGTATATCCATGAGGTCTACCCCAGCTAGGATTGTCATGAACTTTGTAATGCATACGTGTTTTTGTAGTTTTTGAAACTTAATAAACAGATGTTATTAAAAAGAATGGTTCTACAAGAGGCCACAAATTATATGTTTTTATTTTATATTACAGTTCCTTTATTTATAATTGTCCGCCTTTGAAGTAAATGCCTTGTTTTCAGTTGGCTCTTGCTTTCACTCAGTATTGCAGTTAGTGGGACTGAAACACTCAGAGCTTAAGTGCTTGCTCATGGTCACTGAAGTCCAAATTCACAGCGGGGAGCCCTGATGCACAGCATGCATAGCCACTATGCTACATATGGGCATGACATTTGTAGTTATATGGCCACTCGGGATCTACAATGGACCAACACATGTGAAAACCAGAAGCAACTAGCCATCATCTGTCTGCCAGCATACCCCCACACCGGAGGGCATTCCCATGCAAACACATGCAGCAGGGAGCCTAATGCTGTTCCACAGTGCAAGATACACTGCCTGCAGGGTGCAGAGGTGGGCCAAGCTCTACACCAGAGGAGGCTACATTACAGGATCACTATATACCAAGTCCCCTCCAACCTGGTATATAGTGAGCCTGTGATGTCTCAGAACTGTTGCACAGCTGCTATGCAGAGATGGTAGTAATACAGGGATAAGGGGCAGAGGCAGTGGTAATATAGGTTCCAAGGTGAACAAACAAGGCAGTGAGAGCAATCAGCTGCATGACAGTGGTGCATGATGATGCTGTTTGCCTTGGGGAGTGCTATATCAATGCCAGCAGCATTTACACAGCAATATGGCTGCTGTCATATGCAGTAATGGACACTGGTGTGCTTCACATGGCACTGACCTGTTACATTTCTCAGGGACCTATACTACTGTTACCTGATCCTTTCTCCCATGTCTCTGAACTCCACAATACAAAGACTGGAGCATGCACTACCCCAAAACCTGGTCCCTGTACTTCACATTCAGGCTTCTAGAACCAGCAATGTGTTGTGCACCCCAGTACCACTTCTGATTGTGCCCATGCAGCTACATGGGTCCCTCATTTGATCTGTAACACAGTGTCTCCTGCATCTCCCCGAGGGGGCTGGACAACTGGCATATATGGTGGGGTCAATGGGCAGGCTATGGGTGGCGATGGGGTGGTCCTTACTTTCTGCACACAGCTCAGGGCCCCAGCATGTGGTTCTGCATGTGGCACATGGTGTGTATAACTCAGGTAAGGCCAGCTTGTGGATCCAGAGAGGTTCCTCTATGTCTGCCAGCATGTAGCTAGGTGGGTGCCAAAAGATCCTGCATGTAACCTTAGGGGACCATCTGTAGATAGGGCTCTTAGTGATGAAATGACTTTGGATGAGAAATTTATGTACCAAGGGTTCATGTTTGTATTCCAACTTTTAGACTACACTTCCAATGTTAGTTTTTTCTTCTTAGCTTCCAGTTTCGTTTATTATGCTGTTCAGCTTAATGTCTTTTATACCTTTAAATATATCCCTGTAAAAACTATCACACTACACTTCATCACCTGGGGAATAGTGAAAAGTAACACTGCAAACTTTTATACAATTGTTTGCTGGTGCCACAATTTAATGGGCTGCATCACTGTAACCATTATAAAAGCCGATATCTGGAGTTCATTCTTGTTACAACATAAAAAAAAAATCTCTGAAATCCATGGAACTCTCAAAAATAAACAAAATCTGTCCTTAGAATATGAGATGCAATGTACCTGTCAAGCAATATCCTGAAGTGATGTGCAAAACTGACAACCCTGCAAGAAAAATGCTTTTGGAATCATTCCGCATAGCTCATTATTTTAGAATTATAGATCGAGGGAGCTCTCCCAACCAATCAGAGTGCTCCTTTCCCCTGCACATGAGACACTCTTATTCTGTAAAGTGCACCTCACACACAGACACCCTGGAAAAGGGCACACTCCAGGAACAGTTTTTTTTTTTAAATGTATTATTGATCGACCTCGCTCAATAACATATTAATACATCCCTCGTCACCACTCGTTCCTGTATTAGAGTGGTTTCACTTGTCTTCAGCTTGAGCCAGAACAGCTCAGCTGTGCTGTTCTCACTCCAGCCGAAGGTGCATGAAACTACTCTAATACAGCAATGAGTGGCTCTGGGGGACATATTAACATATAGAATTCTCCATGTCTGTTCTACAATATACAATCATGCAGCATTCACAGATTTTCTGGCAGAAGTGGCCCAGTTAGTGAAATGTATCCATAGTGTGTATGTCCTGCAGAATTCCATGGAAAACAAAATGTTTGCTTTTTTGTCTGCCTCTACCATCCAGCACTATAATGCACCTGCATATTGTCTAGCACCTTATAGCAATTAACATCACAAAATTAGTAAACCAGCAAAATATAGAATTTCTACCCAGCTATAGTAATAATGTTGACAGATTATCACTGTAGTGGCCTGATTGCACCACTGTACAATATTTAGTGATGAGTAGGAAGAGAGAGAGAGAGAGAGAGAGATCCTGGACCTGGTGCTGACAAATGGAGCACATGTTCAGAAGTGAGAGTGGAGGAACCCCTGAGTGAAAGTGATTACCACATAAGGTGTATGCATCTGGACATGGGTAGGGAGAAAAATAACACCAAAACCAGAGTATTAGCTATTAAGAAGACAGACTGCAATAAGATGGGAGAGATTCTAAGTAGGCACCTTGGTAAGAGATGGTAATGGTCTAGAAATGGGGCATAATCAAGGGGGGCTTGTTGCAGCCACTAACAAGTGTGGAAAACTGAAAAGTAAAGAGTCTAAGGCCAAAATGCCCATCTGGTTTGATAGGCAGGTGTCTCCGGCAGTAAGAGAAAAAAGATTGGCACTCAAAAAATTCAAAAGGACCCAGAAGGAGGAAGACAGAGCAGAGTACAGAGTTAAGCCTAGGGTGGCAGAAGGAACAGTCCTGCTGGCCATGCCAGAAAGAAACTGCAACTAGTAGAGGGGTGTGAACAAGGAAAGGAAGATGCTCCTCCAATATATCAGGGAGAAAAGGAATATGAAGGATGGGACTGTCAAATTAAAAAAGGATGGAGGGATGGGTGGAAGGTAGTGGAGAGAAGGCAGAAGTACTAAGTAAATATTTTTGCTCAGTCTTCACCAGGAAGGATGGTCCGATGTTTTAAGGGACAAAAGGGGTGGGCAATGGGGTGGGAAATGACACTGGCAGGGATTTGGGTAAGGATAGTTTAAGAAATGGTTAAAGAGCCCTGAAAGTGGGCAAACCCCTTTGCATAGGTGGTATACATCAAGAGGTGTTTGGAAATGTGCTATTGGGTCCCTTGATGGACCTGTTTAACTACTCATTGGTGTTGGGAAGGTACCTTTAGACTGGAGAACAGCACACGTAGTGCTGCTACACAAAAGTGGACCAAGGGATAACCCTGGCATTTACAGACTGGTCAATCTGAACTTGATGGTAGAAAAGATTATGGAGACCATACTGAAGTAAAGACTGGTGTTCTTTCTCAAGGAAACAGGGGATAAGGGACAGGCTGTGGACATCCTGTATCTGGATTTTAATAAGGTCTTTGACTCTGTTCCCCACAAGAGATTAATGAGAAAGCTGGAAGATCTGGGGGTAGGGGTGAAGCTAAAGATCTGGGTAAAATACTGGTTACAGGAAAAGACTTAGAGGGTAGTGGTCGGGGAGGGGGTTAATTCTTGGAGGCTACAGCAATCACCAGTGGGTTCCCACTGGCTTTGTGCTTGGTCTGGTGCTGTTTAATATATTTTATTAGTAACACAGCAAATGGAGTAATGGGTAAGATCTGCCTGTTTGCAGATGACACTAAACTCTGTGGGAGGGTGGACACACAGCAGGGAATATAGCATCTCAGGGAAGATCTAGCCAGGCTTGAGAGGTGATCAAGTATTCGGTAACTTGGATTCAATGACAAGAAGTGTAAAGTCATGCACTTGTGGCTAAGAACCCAAAAACCAAACATTGTCTGGGTGGTATGCCGCTTACAAAGTCATAAGAGGAGAAAGATTTGGAAGTAGTCATCAGAAGTGACCTGAAACACTCTGAACATTGCAGTAAGGCAGCAGTCAAAACTAATAGCACTGTATGTTGGGCTGCATAGCCAGAGGAATAACTGGCAGGAAGGCAGTAGTCATTCTGCTGCTGTAATGATCCCTGGTGCATCCACACTTGGAGTACAGTATGCAGTACTGGTGCACATACATAAGAAAAGATATCAATCTTCTGGAAACAGTCTAGAGGACGGCAACTGAAATGATCCAGGATGAGCAGGGCAGGACATACGAAGAAAGACTCGGAGACCTCAACATGTTCTCCATGGAGGACAGGAGGGAGAGGTGAGACATGATTATAACATTTAAATACCTCAGTGGTATAAACAAGGTGAACTCTGAAGGTCTCTTCAGCCATAGCAGTAAAAAACTACTACAGGACACTACCTCAAGTTAGTGGGAGGACTGTTTCAGAGGGAAACAAGGAGGCACTTTTTCACTGAGAGGATGGTGGCTAAGTACAATGAGTTGCCAGATGAGCTGGTATCCCTAAAGACAATGGACTGCTTTAATAGGGGTTGGGACAAAGTAAAGAGGAGGGTTGCAATTAAAATCTGAAATATGGAGGGACTCCTATTGGGGAAGCGGAAACTCCTAACCGGGGTAGACCTCTCAGTAATCACTGAGAGATCTGCATTATGAGCAGACAAGATAGACCTTTTGGCCTTTTTCTGTTGGCATTTTTTGTATCTTCTTATGTAACTTACATGTTGAATTTTAATATTTGTCTGCTTTTTATCTCAGCCAGCTTTTGTTCTAACAACAAGACAATTTGCATACACACCCTTTGTATCAGCATCTCCATATTAGTTTACTATTTTTTTGAATGGATTGGACATTTCCTGCTTCCTAATAGACTAAACAAGTTCTGAGACCCATATCTTAATTCTTCATAACTGCACAGGTTTAAAAACGTTCAGGCAGAGGGATTTGGAATTTCAGCAACTCATATACAGAATTAATGAGTCATTTTACTCATTCTTGATTTCCATTACAAACATGGCTGCTAGTGTTGCTCAGATAGTGCTTTTGTGGATCTGACTATTCTCCGTTGGATAGTGCTGGTATCTGACCTAGGATCTTTCCAATGGATCTGAGGTCAGATCCCATGGATCCAACCTTGGATAGTTGGATCCAGTGGGCAGATCCACTGTATCCAATCTTGGATAGTTGGATCTGATGGGCAGATCCATCAGATCCAACCTCGATTAGCTGGATCCAATGGTCAGATCCATTGGATCCAGGTCAGATTCAAGGATACTTCCGATACTTCCAGTGGATCCTAGGAGGTCAGATCCTTGGTCAGATGTCTATGTCATCTGAAGCTATCCAATACCTGACCAAAATAACAGTATCCTACGGTATCCAATCTGGTAGGATACTACCCGAGCAACACTAATGACTGCCACCTTTACTCATATATAAGAACATTCAACTGGGCCCTGTAGATAAAAGCCTATTACAGTAAGCAAAATAAGTAAATAATTGAATGTTCTTTACACTCATGAGCCCTTCCTCCCAAACATAAACAGATGTAAAAAATCAAGTACTGTTCAGAGTTCGAATTGCAGGTGTTTATTTGATGACTATGCACGATCCTCTTCTTATGCTTACCAGTTTACAAGAGAACTCCATGCTCCTTACTCTGCACCAGATGAAGTTGAAGTCTGGCTCCACTTGATGCCAGTACAATATGTGTTGCACAATTTGTAAACACGTACATTATTTTACTGCCCTTTTTTCTTATTAAAAAAAATTTACATTGACATGGCAAGGAGCCCATTCAAGTAGCCACTATTGCCCCCACCCACCCACCCACCTCAACCATGATTCTGACACAGGGGAGCCTCAGCCCACTGGTGGAAAAAAATATAGGTAATGTGCCCATCAGAAGCCCATCCCCTGCATCTTCTTGTGCTCTTCCTGATCCTTTTTGTGACACTGCAAGTCTGCCTTTTTGTCAGAGAATTTATGAATAGAAATGAAATATGGCTACTGGGAACCCACCGTCAGTGGAACACAGCTGACCCCATGAATTCAGTTCCTACCCTTGCAGCCCAAGCTAGTCTTAAAGAAATCTATAAAAATTGTTAATAATGTCACCACAGGGAACATCCCATCACTGCTGGTAAGCTTCTGTCCTACTCCTTGGTAACACTGGGTCCTCATCCCTGGTGAAGCAAAGGAGCTACCTCCTGCCAGACAGCAGCAAGTAAACCCTCCTCTTACCTCCACAGTTGGCCATCATCTAGAAAATGTAATCGCTAACTTGCAGTGCAGAGGTGGGGGTTGGGGGGCACTGGATGCCAGGGATGCTTGTACTGGGGCAGGTTCTTGGAGAGGGTACCACTGGATACCAGGGATGCTTGGACTCAGGCGGGTTGTTAGAGAGGGTGTCACTGGATGCCAGGGATGCTTGGACTTGTGCAGGGTGTTGGAGAGGTTGTCACTGGATGCCAGAGATTCTTGGATTGGGGCAGAGTGTTGGAGACAGTGTCACTAGATACCAGGAATGCTTGGACTGGGGCTGAGTGTTGGAGAAGGTGTCACTGGATGCCAGGGATGTTTGGAATGGGATAGTATGATGTAATGGACACCACTGAATGCCAGGGAATGCTTTGATTGGGGCAGGGTTTTGGAGGGGACACCACTGAATGCCAGAGATGCTTGGATTGGGGTAGTGTGCAGGAGGGGACACGACTGGATGCCGGGGATGCTTGGATTGGGGCAGGTTGTTGCAGTGGATAGCACTGGATGTTTGGAATGTTTGGACTAGGGTGCCACTGGAAGACAGGTGTGTTGAAGGGGGAAGAGTATGGGATAGGGTGCCACTGGACATTAGGGATGATTGGAGTAGATTAGGGTGTGGGATGGGGTGCCACTGCATATAATACATGCTTTTTTTTATTTATAGTTTTTGCTCCCAGCAGTTGTTTCTTCCCTGGACTGACCATCTGACACTAAAGCACAGCCCTACCATGGGATATCAACCCCATGAGTTCACCCCCTCATGGTGGGGCTGTCCGGAGATGGTTCTGTACCACAGTGCTCCCAAGGCAGTCAAGCCCAGAGCCGGGATCAGTCCCAGAGGTCCTGACGGGGTTTTCTGCTTAGTTAACTCCTTAACCTCCAGGATGGTGGCATGCAAGGGAGTCTGCAGAGACATGCGCATGCCGAGACATACTGCCACTCTAGACCCCAGCCAATGTCCTCTCCTCTTGCTTGGCATCCTTGATTGCACTACCACCCATGTGCACCCAGATGGCAGTATTGTAGTGGGGAAAGCAACTGTCCCTCCTGGGAGGAAGAGAGCATCCCTGGGACACTCAATCATCCTCCCTCCCGGCCATCCTTCTGATGGCCCAGGCTCGTTCTCAGACCCGGGTCACCAGCATCACATGCGATAGCTCTACCACTGTGCCAGCAGGCCAGCCTATGTAATACATGACTGAATATGGGTTAGATGTTAAGTAGAGTGCCACTGGATGCCAGGGATGCTAGGTGTACTTTAGCAGGGTATTTGAGTGGTAGCCAATATACAAAAGGGATGCTTGGACTGGGACAGCTGCTTTGATGTGTTTGTCTGTTCGATGCCCTATGCCCAAGGTAAAGGGCATCAAGAAAAATAAATTGTCTGGCCTTTCCATTGTTAGAGAGTGCTGCATAATGCCAGTATGGTTGGATTATATATTTATTTAGGTTTTGTTACCCACATAAGTTCCCGACAGTTGGAGTATCGGTTTTCAGTCATTACCCAAATATTTTATGTTACAGCACAAAGAATAGTACATAATACACACAGATAAATTGTTGATGGTGAGAACATGATATAGTGTATACAGATAATGTTCTGATGTGAACATAATAATTTACAAATAGGTCTAGATATTAGTTTTGACCATGTCCTCAATTACAGCTGATTTAAAGAGCTGGTAGTTATCAGAACTCCTCATACAAAAAGAAAATAATTTTTAATACTTAGAGATGAAGTAGGAAAATACAAGTTGGCCCATGCTGCAGCATCTGGAATAAAAACAGAAATGTGTCATTGAACCTCAGATTATAACTGCAGAAGGTACATTGGAATAAATGAACTAAGAATATTGAGATATGAGAGCAAAACAATTTCTCAGTGCAGAAGCCCATAAGGAACAAATGCTTGGCAGCAGGAAACAGCTAGCCCAGGCCAGAATATAGTAAACAGTGGTTGTCAAGTTGGTTAGTGACTAATACAAAATGGCAGGCAATGTTATAGATCACATCTGATTTAGATGGGTTATATTTGGTGGTATTATAGTTTGCCAGGATGCCATAAAATAGACTAGGCATGAAGACAATTTGAGCTATAGCAAAACTTCCTGTATGTAGTACCACATTAGAACCACCAGAGGAAATCCCTTTAGAAATATCTTGAAATATCTGGAAATACCTGACCATGTCTTTGGCTGCAATGGCACGTGTTCAAATATGTCTCATCCTATAAGCCAGGCCTAATTTACTATTAACTTTTCAGACAGATGTGACATGGGAGGTAAAATCAATAAATGGATTGAAGATAACTGTGACAGGGAGATCCTGCCACTCTTGAGGACTGACCTTTTCTTAAATTTGTTGCAACAGTTCTTCTGTTTCTTAGCCTAATCTATCCTTTACAATTTCAAGTCCATAAGATTAGCCACCTATGGGGTGCCCCTTCCCTTTCTTGACAATGCTATAGTGTCCTCTTTAATTTTTCTTTTCCCTCTCAGGTCCTTGTACAGGGAGGTTATTGTAGTGACCTCAGAGCTGATATAAAAAAAACAGGCTGTGTTCCCTGTTGGATTTAGTATGCAACAGCACTATGTCATAAAACACCTTGATGTATATGCCTCATGTGTATGAAACCTGTAAATATTGAAAATACCACAGCACTAGGTATTTTTGATAAAGGTAAAAAGTTACTAGGGGACTGTATGATAAAAATTAAGTTAATTGTGTTATTTAAAATATATGTAAATTACAGATTGTTTGAGAGGCCATTTGGCACCGTGCATTCCTACTTTAAGCTGAACAAGTCTAAAATGTCATGGTGATTTGCATGTAGATCCCACTGCATTATGGGGGTATGTGTGATGCTGTGTTTCTTCGAAACTTGGCTTTATTGCCAATGCCCTTTGGGGTAACCATTCCTTCAGTGCTTCTTCACTTAGGTTCTTTATCATTAGCTTGTTTTGGGAGTTTATCTTTTTTTGAGCTCCCCATCACCAAAATACACAAGACAAATATAGGGATAAAACAACTTTCACTAAAGAGATAGATCAGTGGGTGCTGATTAAGTTCAGAGGAAGGACATACATAATCTGATGCTGCAAACTGATGTAAAGAAGGGATATGTCATTGCTTTAGGTTATTCCCTATGTTTTAAATATACATCACACAGACATTGTGTGTTGAACCTGAAGTTCTCTGGTCCATCTATTATCCCACAACCCCTCCACAATAACCCCCAGGGATTTAAATGTTTAACCTCATCAAGTATGGGACCATCTAGACAGGAGGTTAGTAGGCTGAAAGCACCATAATAAAGTTAAGATTTGGACCAAAACAATACAGATTATGTTTTAAGACAATTTAACTCCAGGTAATGTTGCAGCAGCCAGAACTAAGCATTTCCAAAGTCACAACTGAGGTGAAGTCTAAGGTTAGACAGACTTTTAGAAAAACTACAAATAACTAAATCATCCAGGTAAAGTATAGCATTAGAGTCGACACTGACACAGGGAAGGTCAGTAACAAAGGGGCCTATTCACATAGGTGCAAGTTATACAAGCAAAATAAGCATATAATGCCCTCATCACTATGCGACCCCAGACAGGTTTAGGGTGCGCAGTACTCATAACAGACAGCACCCACAGGGCATTTGTTTTTGGCCTCACCCCCTGGAGAGCAGATGCAAGGGACAGGTTGCTAGAGCCGGGCAAGTATCCGATGGGATGCCCATCTTGGGACCAATAGTGAATCTCCTGCTCCATGCATGCAGGGATTCTGGGCAAACGTGGGTCCTGGAACATTTCTACATGTGGGTGAATGCCAAAATTGTTGCTCCCAGCCCTACCATGCAGCTAGGTGGGCTGTGGCAGCATGGTGGAGGGTGGGTATCCATGTCCCACCAGAAATGGCAGCTGTCATCAGTGGGGGCACATAACAGTTATGGCAGGGTGTCTACTCATGTAATTTCCACACACCCCCACCCAGCAATCCACGTCTTAGTGAATGGTGTGGAATGCTGGCACACCCCTGGACCACCCATGGCGTGTAGCTACAGGATCAACAAGGAGATTTTGTGCACAAGGGGCTCACGCTCCTGCTGAGAATGCCGCCAGAGGTCCACAGAACCCCTGCTGCACAGCATTGCAACTTAGGTTTGGCTACATGCCTCACATACATCATGTAAGCAATCTGCGCCTTTGTGAATAGAGCACATAAAGAGATAAAAACAGTGATCCTAGCATTAAGCCCTAGGGAACACCAACAAAGTTTAAGGTAATAAGTAAATCGAGTTACCAGTTTTAACCTGTTGCTTCCTGCCATGCAGGTAGCTAGGAAACCATTTTAGGTCTGTGTTCGAGTGTGACTCCAAGGTCAGAGTGCTTGCCACATATCAGTACATGGTCAACTAGGTTGATCACCTTCATCAAGTTGATGAACATCGCACTAGTTAGCAATCCCCATCCATTGCCATTCTAATGTTATTGTACAGTTTGACTGAGATAATCAGTGTTCCGTGGCCTTTTCTAAAACATGCTGAAATTTAGTGGACATATTAGAATTTAGAATGTATTCCATGAGTTGTGGTGGAAAATGTTGTTTTTTTTGTTGTTTCTCAAAACAGACAAATGGTATAGGAGCATAGTTGTTAAAGCCTTTTGAATCACCAGAGTTAAAAAAACAGTAACAATATTTGAGATACAGTATTTCAGATATCAGTGACAATACCTCATATCAGAGGCAGATTAAAGATTTTGGCAAGAGTGGTGGTAGCAGCTAAATTTAGAAGTTTTCAGTACCTGAGTTACTGTAAGGCATTATATGCTAGATAAATGTGTCCCCACTTCAGTAGCTCAGATACCCAGAAATGGAAAGGAGGAGATAATAGGAGGGGAGGTAAAGGGAGGGCCACCTGTTAAGTGTTCAGCATTTTAGTATTCAAAGCATAATCTGATAAATTAATGAACTTGCTATTAAAGGCATTTGCAACTGTGGCAAGAATATTATAGTTTAGACCATCAATGATGCATTTAATTTAGATAACAGTTGTGCTTCAGACCCATGAATCCTTAGTATTATCCCAGAATCTGTAAAAGTTACCAGCTGACACATTTAGTTGGCCTCTACACAAGGCACTTTTACTGAACCTGACAGATTTCTTGCAAATGTTCCTTCACTTTTGGTATCCCACTCAATCAGAGTGCTGGTATAATGGTTACTGCTGGTACCCACTAACGTGGACATGCACTGGACCTGATGTTCCACACAGGGCTTGAGGTTGAGAAACTCAGAATTGACCAGATTAGTTGGTCGGATCATTGTGCCATCAGTTTCAAGTTCAGGACACCCCTCTGTGGCCTGCCCTCTGTGGAGGTTGTCAGATACTGTCCTTTGAGAGGGTTGAACCCTGAGGGTCTTCAGGCAATACTTGATGCATCAGGTATATTGGCTGCTTGTGCTGTGGGTACAGGGGAAGTGGTGGCAGCCTATAATAGGGCTTTCACTGCAAACTTTGACCTATTAACTCCAGTCCGTGTCCATCCTTTACATTTGTGTCTTGGCTTGTCATGGTTTGATGGTGAGCTAAGCTTGATAAAAACTATGGGAAAGAGATTATAAAAGCATTGGAGGAGATCCAGGGTTCATGAGGACAAACTACTTTAGCTTTGATTGCTCACTACAGTGAGTATCAAAAGGCAATCTCTTGTAAGAAGGCAGAATTCATATCCAGAGAGATTGCAATCGGAAACAATTCACCAGCTCAACTTTTTCTTGCTGTTGACAGGCTTTTATACCCAGCCTATCTAGAGCCTGTAATAAGTGTGTCTTTTTTCACAATGCAAGGAGATTGCTCATTTTTCTTGGATAGGTTGTCCTCCATTAGGGCTGGGATCTCCTTTCCTGGACAGTCATCATTCAGCAGTGGGGAGACGGGATGTTGAGTTGACTGTCAGTGATTGTGGAAGGAGTTTCGACCAGTGACAATACAGGAAGTCATCAGGGTGATCTTGGAGCTGAGACCTACCTGCTGTGAACTGGACACAGGTCCAACATGGCTCTTAATGGGTTGCATGCAACAGCTGGGTTCAGTATTCACTAAGATTGTTGGATGTTCTTTTTTGGAGGTGGTCTTCCTGGCCAAATTAAAAAGTACACTGGTAAGACCCCTTTAAAAAAAACAACACTGGACCCAGATATCCTAGATATCTATAGACCTATCTCTAACCTGCAATTTTTTGGTAATGTTACTGAGAAGGTGGTTTTGTTGCAGCTTGAAGCTCTCTTTGAGACTTTCAATATCTATGAGCCTCTCTGGTCAGGGTTTTGATCAAGAATTAGTACTGAAACCACCTTGGTCCAGGTGCAAAATGATCTGCTCATGGTGAGGGATAGAGGAGAGATAGAGAAAAATTCTTGTACTCCTAGATTTCTCCTCTGCATTTGACATCATTGATCATGGTCTGTTTCTAGATCATCTCAGGGAATACGTGGTACTCACCTGCACAGTTTTGCAATGGTTTGAGTTCTTCCTTCAGAGCAGGTCTTAAAGTGTGGTGATGGGTAACTTCTCATTATGCCCAAGGGAATTGCACTGTGGAGTTCCCCAGGGATTTGTCCTTTGCCCATGTTGTTTTTGGTTTAAATGCTACTCTTGGGCAAGATAATTAAGTAGTACAGAGTTGGGTTTCACTACTATGCAGATGATACTCAACTCTATCTGTTTTTTTTTCACTTCAGGATAGGGGTGGTGGATGTGCTGAACAAATATTTGGCTGAAATTTAGTTCTGAATGTCCTCAAGCTGGATGAGGCTCAATCCCACCAAAAAAACTGAAGTACTGGTCATGGAGCCGAGACAGAAAAGGGGACAGACAGCATCTGAGGTGTTACCGAACATTTGTCTTGGCACCTCTCATCTTGATGCTGTCCATCAGGTGTAGAATCTAGGTTTCATTCTGGATGAACAGCTGACACTGGAGGCTCAGGTGTACTAGTGAAGGACCTGCCTTCACTAGTACATGCCTTCATGATGTTGTGCCTTGACTACTGCAACATCCTCTATCTTGAAGCCAGTGGAGGTGCACTACAGCACCTGCAGCTGGTGTAGAAAGCAGATGCAAAATTGTTAACAGGTATTTCTAGATCAAGTCATATCACCCCTGCACTGTGGGATCCGCACTGGCTGACAGTAAAGTAGTGCATCTCTTATAAGATTTTTTTTTAAATTAAGTATACTTTATTAAATTTTAACAGTCCAACAACAAAACAATAACAAAACATTAACAAAACAATACCACATATCAAACCAATCAAATCAAGTCAACCCATAGATAAATTAAGCCCATTCAAATAAAACCAACCACCCCCACAAAATACCAAAATATCCACCCCTCCATCCCTCCCTCCCTCCCACACCAAACACTGCCAAGCACATTTAAACCATAACATCAAGATATAAGTAAGACCATCAAGGATTCCATAAAGCAAAAAGAGTCTCCAAAGTACCCCAAATTGATAGGAAGGTCTTTAGCCTATCTTGCATGGAGGCAATATGCCTTTCCAACTGTAGAGCTAATATGACCTCCCTATACCATTCCACTATAGAAGGGAGTTTATCTTCTGCCCAGTGCCTCATAATAGTCAGTTTAGCCACTGCAGCAATGAGTGCCATATGCGCTCTTCTGACCCTTGGGGTACCAGGGGGAAAGTAACTTAGCAGACAGACTTCGGGGGTGAACAAGGTCTCCAAACCCAGGAAGGGATCCAAGGATTTTCAAATAGATTGCCAAAAACTCTGCGCTTTGGAACAAGTCCATAGCATATGATAAAGTGAACCAATGTCACTCTTATATCTACCACACACCGGTGAAGTCAATTTACCCATTCTAAAAAGTTTCACTGGTGTGAGATAAATAATATGCATAATATTGAAGTGGACTAACCGAAGCCTGTCTTGCTTTATATATGTATACGATGTCTGCAAAGTTTTCCCCATAAATCAAAATCCTCAGTTCTCAACTCCTTCATCCAATAATAACAAATCCCAGTTGGTAATTTGGAGTCCAAGACTTGGAGAGTCTTGTAAATATTAGAGACTGGATGGGGTTGGGAAGCCACCTGGAGGATTGTAGACACATCCATAGCTGCTGAATCCTTCACAGGGACACTGGAAAAGAAGGAGATAAGGGCCTTACTAACTTGAGCATACTTAAAAGCACATGTATCTGGTACCCTAGTGGATCTCTGAAAATGATCAAAAGGAAGCGGTCTCCCATTCAACAAAATATCAGAGGCCCTATAACTATTCAGCTGAGGCCAAAAGGTGGAGGATATTGGGTAGCATCCAGTCTTGAAATGCAGATTACCTATAATAGGCTGCTCCAATGACTGATACCACCTCACTCCAAGATGCTTCTGGAGTTGATGAGAAGCCTTGAGTGACCAACCCATCGGGCTATTCCTAAAAGACCTAGGAATATAAGATGGAGAGGCATACAGAAGAGCAAATAACGGACAGTGGGCTTTAGCCGCCAAATGTTTCTCTATTCTCAACCACAAAGGGGAGTATTCCGATGGCCCATAATTTTTATTCCAAAAAGCCAGTTTACTAAGATGGTGTGCAACACAATATAAAAAGAAAGAAGGGGCCGCAAGGCCTCCCCTATACTTTGGAGCGGTCAACTTAAAATAGGTTCTGCGGATACCTTTCCCTTTCCACAGAAAACCATTAACCAGTCTTTGAAACCTGGTAAACCATGCTTTAGATAAAAAACCTCCCAACATCCCCATTGGATATAACATTCTCGGCAACACATTCATTTTAATAATACTTAATCTCCCCCATAGGGAAAAAGGAAGCAGTCCCCACCTCTCCATATCCCAAGCTACTGTTTCAGACAGATTCCTAAGGTTATCTTTAATCATGGATCCTATATCCCTGGAAACTCTAATACCCAGATATAATAGGGACTTTGCTTCCCATAAAAGGCCATAAGGTGACAATTCAGCCTTCGTCACTCTACCATTTAAAGGTAAGACTTTGGTTTTAGACCGATTCAGTTTGTAAAAAGATACTTTAGAGAAATCCTCAATTTCAGAAAGTAAAGCCGGGATGGCTAGACATGGCCTCTCAATATGCAGCAGAATATCATCTGCATATGCCGAGAAAGCATGTCTCACTGTACCCACCTGAATACCTACAATACTTGGATTGCCTAACAACCTACGAAGCAGGGGCTCTAAATAAAGATTGAAAAGTAAGGGGGACAAGGGACACCCCTGCCTTGTACCCCAAGAAAGCTGAAAGGGGGGAGATAGTACACCATTGCATCTAATTCTAGCCGATGGGGAAGAATACAAAAGCTGTACCCACCTCAGAAAACCATCGGGTAAACCAAAGCAGGTCAGGGTGGTGAAAAGGAAGTCCCAGGAGACCCTATCAAATGTTTTTTCTGCATCCAGGGACACCAGCACCATTGGTATGCTGGAGTCCCTGGCAGCAGAAATAAGATGTAAAAGTTTTCACATGTGATCCCCGGTTGACCTTCCTGCCATAAACCCAACCTGCTCATAACCTATGAGGTTACCCATTACCTTTGAAAGTCTATTAGCCCAAATTTTAGCTAATATTTTAATATCTGAATTCAGCAGGGAGATAGGACGGTAACTTCCAAGACTTAATGGGTCTTTCTCAGGTTTTAAGATTAAAGTTATTAAAGCCTCCTGGAAACTGAGGTCCGATATACCATTATCATACCAATAACTAAATACCTCACTCAGTACTGGGCTTAGAATGGATTGGCAAGCCTTATATAAATTGTTTGGTAACCCAATTGTTCTATAGCCTGCTTAATTTCTGCAATGGATATATGAGCGCTCAGGGAGGCAGCCTCCACAGTAGTAATTTTAGGCAAGCTCATTGAGTTGAGATAATGATTTATATCAGCTTTGGAGGGACGTGAAGATGGATCAACCGCATAAAGTTCTTGAAAGTACCTACCAAACCCCTCCTCTATTTCCTGAGGATCAGTACATACTTGCCCATCTTGCACAAAACTAATTCCAGCAATGAACTGTGGAGCCTCCAATTGCCGAATACGCAAGGCAAGTAGTTTCCCTGCTCTCTCTCCCTTCTCTAGATATTTTAATTTAATTCTCCGGAGAGCCAACTCCGCCCTTTGAGAAATCAAACCTGCATACTGAGCCTGCAACTGATACAACCTAGCCCAAACATCTGCCGAGGAATGCCGGGAGAGATTGTGCTCCAGACTTTTGATTGATACAGGGAGAGCATCCATCTGAGCCCTCTGTTGATGGGCCCTTTTTGTTGCCATTTTAATAAATTCTCCCCGCAGGGAGCATTTTAAGGCCGCCCAGACCAAATCATACTTACCAACTGATCCCTGATTACAACTGAGAAATGATGTAATAAACTCCATAATATATGTCGGAAAGGCTTTATTACGTAACAGCTGAGTATTCAGCCACCACTGGGGGAATCATTTACAACCTGCCCCCAACCAATAATTTATACTAATGGGCGTATGGTCTGACAGGACTCTAGCAAAAATCTCCGCATGTAGTACCCTGGACAAAGCAAATGAGCTTATAAGAAAATAATCAATTCGGGAGTAGGTTCTATGTGAAGAGGAAAAAAAGTATATTGCCTCTCTGTAGGATTTAGAACCCTCCACACATCAATCAGAGCAGCACCTCTGATCAAATCTTTCAGAGCCCGTAGAGCTGGAGATAAACCCGTTTCTCACAGTTAGACCTGCAGCTCTGTTTGGGGCACAAGATTCAATCCCAGTATTGTAGCTTTGATGGATTGGTCACCACAAGATTTAATAGTTATACAAAAAATGAAGGGGAGTCAGTATTTGGACCATAGATTGATCCAAGCAATACCGGGTGAGATTCTAGCATACCATGTACCAAAATGTAACAGCCCTCTGGATCCCAGATTTGTTGGGTTGATCTAAAAGGGACATTTTTTGCTATTAAAATCATTACCCCACCTTTATTCGTTGATTTCCTTGATCCAAAAAATTGCCCCACCTACTGCCTTTGAAAAAGGGAGTTATCCTCCCTCCTCAGATGAGTTTCTTGAAGAAAAGCAACTCCTGCTCAAAGATGCAATACGTGCTTCAATATCATTTGCTTTTAACCCTATCTTTGGCCCCTTTAATATTCCAACTTACAAAACAGTATTGACTGTTCATATTCAAAACAAGATGTTGTTCTGAAGAAAGACATCAGTCCCAATAGGGAGGCTGTCCATGTTCAGCACATACTGTTATTTCGGAGATAGACCACAGTCCCAATAAAAAAGCATTGATGGTCATTAAAATGCTCCTAAACAATAAAGCATGGCAGTGTATGGCATTCCCCCCTTTGCCAATATCACCCCCCGAAAACAACCCCACCCCCCCCAAAAACACTCTTAAAACTCACAAACCCAACATTAAAAACCACCCCAGTTCAAGTTAACTGCACTACACTACTTAACTGCCACATGATGTTAAAGCACAAACCCAAACATAACATTCTTGCCCGCTGGCCCCCACCTCCCTTTACCCATCTATTTGATACAAAAAAAGTAATACCTTAATGTAGTCCCTGCCCTGTATTCATCTATGTACCCTATAGTATAATATCTTCCTATCAAACCTATAACACAGTAACTCAAAATATAAGCAAAGTTGACATCTAAGGGAACATTCAGTAATTCCCTATTATTTCAACTTAGTAGGCTCAACTCCTAACACATTGATGCCTGAATTAGATCCAGTGTTAAATTACTCTGGACAATTCTATTTGCTATCTGTGGTAACAAATAATAACCGTCCCCTTATCCCTCATTAGGCAACTCTCAAACTTCAACAGAGAAGCCCAGCTTACCAGTATACCAAACTTAATCTTAAATGGACAGAGCAAAAAAGCAAGACCCCCCCCCAGTCAGTTGCCATATAAGGCATGTGTCCCTTCGACAAAACAAAATATTTAAGCCCTGTTAAGGGTTTGCAGTTCCTTCAACCAAAATAGACAGTTACTGGTCCCACGAGGCAAGGATTAATGGACCATCTCCAATTCCAGCTAAATCAAATGTTCCAGCATGCAAGAAAGGGAAACAAAGGAGTAAATCCCCAATACTCCTGATGCATTAAGACGCTCTGTTTCCAAGGGAACTCCTTTTGGCATTGAGGAAGATCAAAACATTCACTACCCATTCCATCAATGCGTAACTCCACCGCATACAACGTTGCCTTATCATAATGTCACCAAATCAGCCACATTACCTGCCAGTAAAATAACACTTCCTAAGCTTTGAGACGAATATTCAGGATGCCACTTTCATAAGCTGTGAAGCTCCTGAAAAACGAGTAAAGACATCCTTAATTGCATCACTCTCCTATATAAGAACCATAACTGCAGGAGCAGGGATTGAGTCCTGTCTGCTCACTCCTCATTATTTAAAGCTGTTAAAGACGAGCAGAGGAGTCCAAACCGAATACAGCCACATCTCTCGGTTAATCTTTGCAACCTCATCACTCTGCCCCTCTGTTCACTTGTACAGGTCAGGGAAAAGCTCTTTCAAATCTTGCAATGACTGTGCAGAGGAATCAAAGGAAAGCCACTTATCATCATGTTAAACCAGAAGAATCACCTGGTACTTGACTTAGAATGGTTTGCCAGCTGCCACCAGTTTTGAAACTAATGGGTGAAACTCATGTCGCCTCAGCCGAACCGAATGTGGGAGATCTTGCATGATACGGATCTTCAATCCCTTCCAGGTCACCTCTTGGATCTCCCTAACCTTTGCAAGAATATGCTGTTTATCCAAAAAATGTAGTAATTTAAAAATAATCGGTCTGGGAGGCTGACCTGATGTTGGCATGGGACATAGTGCGCGGTGAGCCCTTTCGATAACATACTCCCCTCCCCGTTAGGGGACAGACCAACTATTTTAGCACTTAGCCTTTGCAGAAATGGAATTGGAGCATTGCCTTCCTCCCACTCCGGTATTCCAATAATCAACAAATTATTGCGCCTACTGCGCCCCTCCAGGTCTTCTAACTTATCTTCTAACTTCTTAAGTCTCCATACAAAACTCGCACTTTCCTGCCCAGCTTTCTCTTGTTTCTTCTCCAGAGAGATGATTCTCGCTTCAGAGTCCCCAACTCTCGTTGATAAGGTTGCCACTGAATTCTTAATTGTTTGGAGATCTTCGGAGATCACAGCGACAGCCGCTTGCAGCAGTTGCATGATTTCCAAAAACCTCTCCTCCAAGATAGCTGCTGCTGCCGCGGACATTTTCAGTAGGCTAGGGACCTGCTACTAGGGCCATTTAGCAGCCTTATCCTTCTCCGGAGTGAGGGGTGGTGAATGCCTCGGAGGTGCTTTTTTCATGTAGACCTCCATACTACACTCTGCCTTCAAATTCTCGAGTGAGTTGTCACACCAGCCAGCTTTAAACAAGAACAGGTTTGACTCAAAAACAAAGTTGTTTACGTGAAAATAATAGGTGGAAGACGGAGCTACGGGGACAAGTTGCTTCAGCTTAGGCTGCCATCACGTGACACATAAGATTGGGTTTTTAACCTATAAGGCCCTGCATGGCCTGGGTCCTGGCTATCTGCATAATCTCTTTTATCTGAACTAGCTTGCTTGCCCCCTCTACTCATCTGATGAGGGTCTCCTGATAATCCTCAAAACTAGATTAAAAACATCTGGGAACAAATCCTTAGGGGTGGCTGGCCCAATATTCTGGAACTCAAAACTGAAGGCTCCATCAGTTGAAATATTTAAAAAGAACTTTAAAACCTACTTCTTCACCCGGGTCTTCAGCTGTACTACGGACTTTTGATTTTAATTAATTAATTAATTAACTTACAAATATCAGCAAATGTAATGATGTCCGCATTTGGTTTCTTAATTTATTTTAGTTAGCTAACTGTGATTTAAATTTTATTTTTTACGTAGTAGGTGAGTGTTGATGTACATTACTTTTTGTAATGGCACCCTGGGTCCCAGGAAAGGCACCAGAAATAAATACTGTACTACTACTATTTTAGTTTCTTAAACTATATACCAACACTTACCCCTAAGACTTACAGTAACTTGCTTAGCAGATCTCCAATTAAACATGTGGTAGCAAAGCCTGAACAAGGGAGTGCTTTGCTTTTGATAGCAGGACATTTTTTAACAAAACAGGCCGGCACAACAATTATACAGAAAGATAAGTTTCCAGAACACAGACCAATCAAGTAGAGATAAATCTTTAAGTTCTCAGAATTGATCTTAAAGAAATCTATAAAAGTATTCTCTGAGGGGTTCTTGGAGGGTGGGCAATACACAGAATGGTGGGAGTATGGACTCTAATAGAGTCAGGAAAGCTGCCAGCACATGCATTGGATAAACATAAGGGAATGCTGGAGGTCAGGGGTAAGGAGCAACAGACCTCTAAAAAAATGTAAAGAGAACTTACAAGCTCAAATGGGCAGATTGAGTGGGCCATAGGCCCTTATCTGCTGACAGTGTCTATTTATCTATGCAAACCTGTCCTGTATGTTAGTTAAGAACTGGAGTAGTAGAGAGTGATGGGAATTCATGTTGGATAATCTGACTGGGCCAATAATTAGCTAGCTAAGACTCAGTTTACTAACAAGAGAAAGTCATAGACTTTGGATTTGCTAATGGCCCAGTTTGTCCCTAGACTGGGATGGGGTGGCAGAGGTGTGTGCCACTAGACACAAAGGGATGTCAGGGATGCTTGGATTGAGGCAGGATGTGGAAAGGGGTACCACTGGACTACATGGATGGTTGGATTGGGGCAGGGTGTGGGAGGCTGTGCCACTAGATACAAGGGATGCCAAGGATGTGTGGATTGAGGCAGGGTGTGGAAGGGGGTGCCACTGGACACCATGGATGGCTGGATTGGGCAGAGGTGGAAAGGAGTAACATTGGATGCCACAGATGTTAATTTTAGGCAGAGTGTGTGATGGGGTGATACTAGATGCCAGAGACTTACTGGATTTGTAATGGTGAGGATAAAAGACTGCCTGTAAGCTCCAGTAGGTCACTGGATTGGGATAGAGGAGAGAGGGCTGCCACTTGACACAAAAGATTTCTTTGAATAGGGGTGTGGAGGGACAAAGAGTGTCATCCTACCCTAACAACTTCTTGCTATTTAAATCTGCCAATACAAAGTCATGTACATCTGTTATTAAATATCCTTCTAAAAAGTAAGGGAATTAATTGCAAAACATTATATTTAGTCATCAGTTAGGCTTGAAACCCAAAGCCCCACAAGGAAGAAAATGAGCTATTAGGGTGAAAAAGTATTCTGGCTTGTGATGCATTTGTGACATGATGTTCCAAAGAGTTTGAATAATTGCTCAACACAGCCATGACATTATCCTAACATTGGCTCCCCTCTCTCAAAGCACTGGTGTGTGTCAAAATTTATGAAATGGGTCAAGAAAATAATGTAACCTGATTGGCTGAGGAACTCACAAACACATGCTGCTATCCCAGCACAACAGCATGGGAAGAAGTTCTGAGTTCTCTCAATCCCCCCCCCCCCCGATCATCTCTGGCATATCTGCCAAAATGGGTGAGTGCCTAAGGAATGCACTAGCAAATGGGCAGTAAGGAGGGGTGGAAGAACAATGGGGAATAATAAAAACTGCCATCACAGAGGTAACAAGCCTTTGTGTGAAGCAAATAAACAAAACAAAACGATGTAAGAAACCACTATGGTTCTCAAAGGAGGTGGCAGTGAAGGTTCAAGAGAAAAAGAAAGCATTCAGAAAGTACAAGGAATCACAGAAGGAGCAGGACAGAGAATTGTATCAGTTAAAGCAAAAGGAAGCTGGGAAGGCAGTCAGAACAGCAAAGGCCTGAACTGAGGAAAAGATAGCCAACTCAGTTAAGAAGGAGGATAAAACCTTTTTTAGGTACATCAGGGAGCGAAGGAAGACTAAGGGAGGGATAGAGAGGCTTAATAAAGGGGAAGGGGTGGGCAGAGGGTGACTGTGAAAAGGCAGAGATACTAAACAAATATTTTTGCTCAGTATTTACAAATGAAGAGGGGGAGGTACCTAAAACAAACAATAGAAACATTCTGGATACAGAAGTTGATACCAGCCCATTTACAGAAGAAAGGGTTCTGAAAGAACTCTTAAAACTGAAGGTGGACAAAGCAATGGGCCTGATGGGATTCATCCAGAATTTAAAAGAACTAAGGGTAGAACTAGTGACACCACTGACTACCCTCTTTAACAAATCATGGGAGGATGGGGTGGTACCTGAGGACTGGAGGAGGGCAGATGTGATTCCCCTTCACAAAAGTGGGAGCAGGGCAGACGCAGAAAACTATAGACCTGTTAGTTTAACCTCAGTGATAGAGAAAATGATGGAATCACTTCTGAAGGAAAGAATTGTTGAGTACCTAGAGGCCAGAGAGGCACAGGACCCAAGGCAGCATGGATTCACAGTGGGAAGGTCATGCCAACAAATCTAATAGATTTCTTTGACCGGGTGACGAAAGTAGTAGATCAGGGAGGTGCTGTAGACATGGCCTACCTAGACTTTATCAAGGCATTTGACTCAGTCCCACACAAAAGATTAATATACAAGTTAGCCAGCCTGGGAGTGGGTCCCAAGATGACAGCCTGGATAAAGAATTGGCTGGAGAATAGGACACAGAGAGTAATAGTAAATGGAGTCCACTTTGAAGAAAGGGGGGTTACTAGTGGGGTGCCGCAGCGTTCAGTATTAGGACCAGTCCTCTTCAATGTCTTTGTAAGGGACATTGCAGAGGGACTGGAAGGAAAAGTATGTCTCTTTGCAGATGACACAAAGATCTGCAACAGAGTTGATGCACAAGGTGGGGTGGAAAGGATGAGAAGAGACTTGTCAAGGTTAGAGGAATGGTCAAATGTATGGCAGCTTAGATTTAATGTTAAGAAGTGCAAGGTAATGTACCTGGGAAACAAAAACCCAGGGAAGAGTACACAATGGGGGGTGAGATACTAACAACTACAAAAATGGAAAGGGACTTGGGGGTAGTCATATCAGATGACTTAAAGGTGGACAAGCAATGTGAGAGGGCAGTAAGGAGGGCTGGGGGATACTGGGATGCATAGGGAGAGGCATCACCAGTAGAAAACAGGAAGTTGTTATCCCTCTGTACAGACAGCTGTTGAGACCCCATCTGGAGTACTGTGTGCAATTCTGGAGACCCAATCTCCATAAGGTCATAGAACAAGATGGAAGCTCTCCAGAGGAGGAATTAAAATGGTGTGCAGGTTCTGCACCAGAAGACATATGAAGAGAGACTAAAGGAGCTTAATATGTATAGCCTCGAGGAAAGGAGGAGAGGGGGACATGATAGAAACTTTCAAGTACCTCAAGGAATCAACAAAGTCCAAGAGGGTAGCATCTTTCAGAAAAAGAGGTGTGCAAGAACAAGGGAGCACAATTTGAAGATAGAGGGGGGGCAGCTCAGAGGTAATGTAAGGAAGTATTTTTTCACAGAGTGGGTTGTGGATGCATGGAACAGCCTACCGGAGGAGGCTGTGGAGTCAAAAACAGTGGTTGAATTCAAGCATGCATGGGACAGCCATAAGGCAATTCTAGGGGTGAGGGTAGAAAGAAGTTGGCTGCTGGTTAACTAGGATCTGCAACTTATCCATTAGGTAGGGAAATGGGCAGACTGGGTGGGCCAAGCCATCCTTTTCTGCTATCAAATTCTATGTTTCTATGTTTCTATATCACTCCCCACTGTAGTTGAATGCTCACTCACTCATCTTCACACACAGATGATCAGTCAGAAAAATAACACCAGGTCTAACTGCCCACCCGCACTGTAATTTACCTTTTGTAGTTTTTACTTCAGCGGCAGATTTTGGCTTGAATGAACCGTCACTGCTAACTTTGGCTGCAGACTGCAGCTTCAAGGAATGGCTCTTGGCACCATATCCATCATTTGTCATGCTCTGACTATTGGTCAACTGTCACCTTCGCTCACCCACACCATAACATGATCCAGAAGTCTAATCATTTTAAATTGTATAGGTCATCACGCTGAACAGCTTCCGAATGCACATATTGACACTGCAAAGTTCCCCAATGGTAAGCTGTCTGTTGAAATCTCTGCATGTCCTCACTTCTGCCATTAGTCCTGCATGTTCTCATATGCAGCAATGCTGCCACCTGCTGGCCAGGAGGCAACACTACAGTAACCAAACTGGACAATTCTTTATTCTTTTAAAACATTTGTGTACATTTTTTATTTATTTTTTTCCTATTAAATAATACAAAAAGTGTTTTAAAAAATATTTTATTTAATAATTCTAATTGACCTATTTCATAATCTCAATAAGGCACACCAGGTTGTGTATTGTGCTAGGATAATGGCACTTCTTGGTTGGTGAAAGCACTCCTCCTTCAGCATCTTGCGTCAACCCACCCAAGACATGCCATTATCCCATCACAACATGCAACCTGTCATACCTTATTACTGAAGTATATGCCTTAAAGACAGTGCCAAAGCTTAGGCAATGCCAGTGCTTCATGGAACAATAATTTGGATACAACAAGAACAAAAATAGTAGAGCACACACACCTCATAAATACAATAGCACCTGTCTATTAAAAATGTAATTTTATTAGCAAAATGCCAAACAATACCTGACGCATTTTGGATGCTAATACATCCTTTCTCAAAGGTAAACCACCACTACTAAAGTGCCACTTAAGTACTCCATACAATGGAAATCAAAATGATGTCATTAATTAATACTCCACACTGACTGGTTTAGAACAATTCATATCCAACCCAGTCTATTAAGTGTAAATAAATAACCACATGTACCCCAGTTCTAATCACAAAAACAGTCTCAAACATAATAATATCTTATAAAACATACATATGTAGAAAAAAGACTCATATTGTAAAGATGAAGGGGGAAGGGAAAGAGAGAGAAGAGGGAAAACAGTTTCTTTCTTAGTAAATAAGCACAGGATTAGAGACAAAGATCTTATTTACAACAGCAATTATTTACTACATTTGTTCCTTAAATTAACAAGTAGCAGCTTAACATAAATATAAAACATAGCACAATATATCCAATAATTCAGATGCCACATAACACTATGCCATACATTCAGCAAGAGCCAGGATGACTTTTTGTTCTAAAATTGCATTTCCTATGGTTCTGTGCTTCAGCTCTACATGTTGCTTAAACATAGTTGTTGTTTTTTTTAATGAATATTACATTTTAATGTGTACAACTACCTCAGTAACATCAATATTTGTATTATGCATTGGCCTGGTGGTGCTGAGAGATAAGGCACTGGAAGCCTTACCTGGTGCTAAGCCGGTGACCCATGTTCAGAAATGAGCATGGGCCACTGGAGATTGGCAGGGGAGGAGAAGAATGGAGCATCTGAGGGACTGCTCTTCTTCTACAGTGGTCGGCTCCCAACTGGCCCCTAGCAGAGGCTGGGGGGCAGTGCACTGAAGTTGCAGAATAGGGGTGAAGATGGGCAGATGCCTGGAGGAGCATGTGAAGATGTGTGTGCACTCTCTCCCCCAAGCATCATTGCACGCCTCACCTCCAGGGGGTAAAAAGTGGAAAAATTGGCTTCTGGTCGGGCAGCATGAGCTTCCGACCTCCACAGCCTGACCCCAAATGGTGTTTCCTCATCTGGATCCTTACCGGTGAGTTGAGCTTTGGGGGAGAGGCTCCTCACCACCCCACCACAGGGGGTAAGCCATGGGGGAATTGAGGAAGTTGGCCTGATGTTAAGAGTACAGGCCAGGAGGTTGGTCGGGATGTACAGCTGTCTAGGGAGCCATGGGGAAGAAATAAATGCAAAAATAAATAAATAAAAAATAATTGAATTATGCAATACCCTATATCTACTATAATGGATGTCTTCTATGAAACTTGATTGCACAATGTGCAACTTCTGCAGCTACTGCCTTCCTGGACCACTTACTTTTTTATTTGTTTTTATTGTATTTGTATAAAAGTTTTATAGAGAAAGGCCAACTCAGCTGAAAATAGATCCTTTCTAGAGGTGGCCTGGGGCTAGGGCATAAGGGAAGAAATATAGGACAGTGCATCTTTACAACCAGTAATATAAGGTGCAAATAGCAGTGTTA
This sequence comes from Neoceratodus forsteri, assembly GCA_016271365.2. Lineage (NCBI taxonomy): Eukaryota > Metazoa > Chordata > Ceratodontiformes > Ceratodontidae > Neoceratodus > Neoceratodus forsteri. The sequence goes on along the minus strand of CM057459.1, from coordinate 800,750,799 downwards.
CAGGACAGCACAGAATGTGGCAGATAGAACAATATTTATTTATTTCAATATTGGATTACAATACCTTTGAGCAGAAAACCACTCATGTACAAAGGTTCCATGGATGGGAAAAAATACAATACAGTACAACAGTCACTAGTTAAACAGATTATACAATAACAGGATTTAATTTCTAACAACAGTGTGATACAGTAATGTAGGGGAGTAATATACAACACGTTTAACTTTAGACCTGGTGAACGCCTGGTCAGTAGTGAGGACAAGAGCAGCCATTGGTGGCTCTGTCATAACAAAAGGAAAGGATATTTTCACAGTAGTTAAGAGGCAGAGGAAGCACAGTGAGGGGTGGGTAAGGGGGAGGGCAGTGTTGGGCAGTGAAAAGAGGGAGGTACATATAGTGCAAAGCAAAAGAGGATGCTAAAAGCCTTACAGTTGGTCAAAAAGCAGGAATAACACAGAATTAGTTTCCAATAATTAAAACTGCAGTTACAAATTACATAACTTATGGCCGTTAAGACAAAGTAAAATAACCAGGGAGAATATGTGGCCAGTCAGGAGCAGAAGGCAGGGAGAAGGAGAAATGGTTATAGATGGAAGGAGGGAGAGAGTGTGAGAAATAAAAGAAATAGGAAGGGAATGAGGTGTGGAGCAAACTGCTGCATGAACATGTCATGGAGTAGACCTTTCAGAGCAATGGGGAGGAAAAAGAGCAGATGAAGAAGGGGAAGCTGGACAAAATTTGAAGGAGATGGTAGGAGAAGGCTAATTGCCCTGCTAAAGTCTTAGCATGGGCTAGGGACAAAGAAAGGAAACCAGCAGAGCTGAGGGAGTAAGAGCTTGAGGTACAAGAGGGAGCAGAGATACAGTAGCAGAGCAAGAAGCAAACCAGAAATGAGGAAGATACAATGGAGGAGGTACTGACCTTAAGAGAGGGAAGTGAGAGAAAGTAGTGCAGTGATGAATTCAAAGGAGGTCAGTCAATGACAAAGCAAACAGAAGGAGTGGAGGGTTGGGGTCAGCCTGGCAAGGTTAGATTTGGTGGCTGCACTTCATACTACATAGCCATAATCAGAGGCTGTAAGTATAATTTTTTAATAATTTCCTACTGGTGATGATGAAGAGGAGGAGGAGGAGTGACCTATTTATTGATGCTGTACTCCTCAGTCTCAGGTTGCCTTACAACATTACAAATATACTGCAACAGTTCATCATTTAAATACAGTATATACCTGACATCAGACTCTAGTCCAGTTATCTAAAATTGATCCCAACTCAATAAACCAAAAAATTCCCCACAAAATTAATTTGATTGCATTGGGCTGATAGAAATAAGCCAGACTAAGTCGGAATGAATAGATAAAGCTTAAGGCCCATTTCATGCTCTCTACTAAGGTGGCCTGCATCAGATGGCAGGTAAAGCATTCCAAATAATGGCACTTTAATCCCAAATTCTTGTTCCCCAGACTGCTGCAATCTTTATCAAGGGACCATCAGGAAGTCCAACTCAGAAGAGTGAAGAGGGAGACCAGAAGCATATAAACAGAGAAGATCAGTTAAGTAGCCTGCCAAGGCCCATATTGTGTACCAAAGAAATACAGAATTTGTCAGTAGAAAACATAGAAACATAGAAACATAGAATTTGACGGCAGATAAGGACCGCTTGGCCCACCCAGTCTGCCCATTTCCCTACCTGATGGATAAGCTGCAGATCCTAGTTAACCAGCAGCCTACTTCTTCCTACCCCCACCCCCTAGAATTGCCTTATGACTGTCCCATACATGCTTGAATTCCACCACTGTTTTTGACTCCACAACCTCCTCTGGAAGGCTGTTCCATGCATCCACAACCTCTCTGTGAAAAATACTTCCTTAAATTACCTCTGAGCCACCCCCTTCTATCTTCAAATTGTGCCCCTTGTTCTTGCACACTCTTTTTTGAAAGATGCTGCCTCTTGGACTTTGTTGATTCCTTGAGGTACTTGAAAGTTTCTATCATGTCCCCCCTCTCCTCTTTCCTCGAGGCTATACATATTAAGCTCCTTAAGTCTCACTTCATATGTCTTCCGGTGCAGACCCTGCACCATTTTAGTTGCCCTCCTCTGGACAGCTTCCATCCTGTCTATGTCTTTGCGGAGATTGGGTCTCCAGAACTGCATGCAGTACTCCAGATGTGGTCTCACCAGCTGTCTGTACAGAGGGGGAACCACTTGGCCTACTCGGTCTACCCAGATGGTCCCTGCATAGCCTGCCTCCACATACCTCAACTGGCCTCCAGCAACCCTCTCTCCTCCCTACCTATGTAAACAATAATCCCCAACAGGGTGGGTAGTATTGGGCTATACTGGACCGTCCAGAGGTGCAATGAGTCCCAACACCGCAAGCGAAAGGCCATGTAACTGCTAGAATGTCTGGTATAGCCCATACTGCCCACCCTAGAGGGAACTATTGCACTTAGGAAATGGGCTAAGTGTGGTATTTTTATATGGGCTTTAAAAAATCAAATAAGACTTTAAAAAAAAAAATGAAATGTATGTCTTTTTTTTGGTAAAGTAGTTCCTCTTATGGTATTCCTGCCAGTAGATGGCACGGCAGTGTTTGACAATTATTTTTTTCTTTGTTAACACTTACCTTACTGGTCGTCTTCTCCCAGTTGTCTTTGTCTGCCCCCACCCCCAATTTTTTTCTGTGTGTGTGTGTGTGTTATATCCCCTAACCCCACACAGGCCCCTTTACCATCCTCTTACCATAATTCTTGAGGACTCCTGTCGGGATGAGGCAGGGTGGCTGGCTAAGAGACAAAATCATGAGGTTACTTTTTTTCTTCTTGTTTATTTTTTTAATGTGCCAGGCTCTTTTTTTCCTATGAGAGAAACACCATATTGAAGGTATGGGGAATGGGGGACGGAGTATTAGATGTGGAAGAAATGGCTGAGTGGGAGACTAGCACTGCTACAGAAAGCTTTACTGACACTGAAGGTTCTCAGTGTTAAATTGCCGATTGGGAGCACAGCTGCAAGGAGGAATGAGAAGAGATCTGGACTGGAAATGTGATAAAAGTAAATAATTAAAAATGCCTTTCGTGTTAAAATTGTTGTGGTGCCTATACTAAGATCCTTTTTTTATTTTAGCATAAAGTTGAGGCTTGCTGATTATTTTTCTTGCCAGGGAGAGATGGGGCGATCGGCCGCTACTTTACTGCTCGAGTGAATCGCGCTCTGTTAGTGGAATTTTGGTTAGCCAACAGGAGCAGAACAGAACTTTGAAGAGCAGTTATCCATTAATAATTACTGAGGACCCCATATTCAAAGGTCACAGCCTGCATCGCACAAGTGCATGCACCGTGCAACCAAGATGTGCTGGCACAAAAGAATGGTATATTCAGAAATTGTGCCATAAGATGCAGTCATGCATATCCAGCTGAATAGCCCAAACATGCACAATCGTGCAGCTGGAGATGTGCAGTGCAGCGGGTGACCTGGGACCTGTGCAGAGTATAGGGAAATGCATGATGCAAAGCCACTTGCACGGTGCGCAAAATTACAGTATTCATCTGGGATATGCAAATGACCTCATTGCACATTCTGAGCCCATTCCTCAAATGCACAGCTCATTAATAGAATGTATTCAGGCCATTTGCATACCCAAGGCAGGCACAGTTCCAGCTTTGCAGGGCTGCTCCACAACTCCACAAAGGTGAACAGTAGTTACTGAAGCCTATCAGGCAGGTGTGATGGAATATGTGTGTGTGTGTGTGTGTGGACTGCATTGGCCTGGGTACAGTGCTATTACCTATAGCTATGTACAAGGTTGGACTGGGGTACAGGGGGTCCACCTGGACAAGCAACAGGGGAAGGCACAGGGTGACACAGTCTGATCAGTATACCACATGCATGTGATACACCAGCCCCATATGCAGTGTACAGTCACCTACAGTGCCCATACACCCCCAATATGAGAGGAACATGGTGATAACTGCAAGGAATGGCAGTGTGGAGAAGGTGACAAGGTACCCGAGTGAATGGGTCCCACCTGTGTGCACCTATGGTGTACCACTGTGGGTGTATGCCACAGGTCAGTCCCTGGCCCATGCCATGCTGCCATTAGCACCATCATGCTACCTGGGCATCGTTGCCCCAGACATCATCCTGGGTGCATGCCACAACCGGGTGGCACCCTGCAGGCCACATGGGTGCAGTGTGGCCATCTGCACTGCTGGTGTGCATGGGGGCACCTGTAAGCACTGGCATGTGGCAGCTGGGTGTCCACGTCCTGGGAGTGGTGTGGGGGATGGCTCTCGGGGTGGTGCCCATAGTGTTCCAGCACCTGTGGCTTTGGGTGCATCTGTACTTACATGACTGCTGTGTATGGGTGCCTGCAGCACATCCTAGTGAACCTCCAAGGGCAGTCTCAGGGTCAACTGTCTGCAGTTCTGCAGCCTGCCTGTGGGTAGCTGGCTGATTTAGGCTTTCCTTTGATGTGACTAATGTTGCATGGGTCATTTTTGAGATGTGCAGCATTTGCACCACACATTTTGGCTGAATATATGGATGCATGGCATATTCATGTGTACGCCCCCTTTTTTGCACTGCATACATTATATTTGTATGATTGCACATTCAGAAATGTGTGACGCATATCTCCCTTTTGAATATCATGCTTCCATACATTTTTCTGGATGTGCCATGCATCTCCATTGTGGGCTGTGCACATCCTTTGTAAATGTGGGCCTGAATATCTGCTCTTTAAGGTACAAGTGGATCCATTTGCTGCAGCTGTGCTGCACTGGTGGGGACAGAAGTCACTCAGTCACCAAACGAAAAGTCTGTCTGGATCTTTCCTCTCGCTAAGCGAGCAGGGAAAAATGGTAGCTGGTTAGTTTAAAAATTTGGGGTGCCTAATGATACCCTAAGTAATGGGGCACCCTCAATTGGCACTCATTTTTTACCAGGCATTGTTGAAAAATAAATCATGGCTGGACATGGCTTTCAGCCAACCAACATGCTTTATTTTTCAAGCTCTATTTTCTAATTAGTAATATTCCCCCAATGTCTATCCCATTCATGTTTGAAGCCCCGTACTGTTTTCTACCACTTTCTCTAGCAGTCTGTTTCAGGTGTCCACTGCTCTTCAGTAAAGAAGTACTTCCTCAAAACCCTGTTTATACCTCACCCAGCTTCACTGTATGCCCTCTGGTCATGGTGCTTTTTCCCATTTGAAGGAGACTACCCTTCCATGCCTTGTTCACTCATGTAATGTACTTATCATGACCCTTCTTGATCTCTCTTCCAGGGTGTACATGTTGAGATCCCAAAGCCTGTCTTTGAAGTGTTTTTAATGCAACTCCAGCATCATTTTAGTTGACCTCCTCTGGATTGTCTCCACCATGTCTGTGTCCTTTCTGAGTTGCTGCCTCCAGAATTGGACACAATGCTCCAGGTGGTGTCTCACAAGCAAGCGATACAGTGGCAACACCACCTCCTCCTGCTGGAGATACCTCTCCCAATGCATCGCAGCATCCTACTGGCCTTCCTCCCTGCTTTGTCACAATGCCATGCCACTTGAGGTCATTAAATATGATAACCCCAAGGTCTCTTTTCTGCTTAGTGAATGTTAGTCCCCCCCCCCTCTATCCTACACTCATTTCCTCTGTACCTATGCCCTAGGTACATGAGTTTGAACTTTTTGGCATTAAACCCCATCTGCCATGCTCTTGACCATTCTTAAAGTTTCCCCAAGGTCCTTATGCATTCTCCCCACTCACTCCTGAGCATCCACTGTGTTACAGATTGTGGTGTCATCTTCAAAAAGCCACATTCTATTTCAGTTCTTCCACAATGTCACTTATGAAGACATTAAAGAGGAACAGTCCCAGTACTGAGCCCTGTAGCACTCCATTGGTCACTCTGCCCTCATTAGAGTAAGCACCACTTAGCACCATCCTCTGCTGCCTATCCATTAACCAGTTCCTTACTCAGTTCACTACTTTGAGTCCCACTTCTAGACTGCTCAGTTTCTTTATTAAACCCCTGTACAGCACAGTGTCAATGGCCATGCTGAAGTCCAGAATGGCTATGTCCACTGTCATCCCCTGATCTATTTCCCTGGTAACCCAGTCAATGAAATCAACCATATTCATCTGGCATGACCAACTCTCCATGAATAGATGCTGCCTTTGATCTTGTAACCCATTGAACTCCAGATACTCTACCAAACTTTCCTTTAATAGAATTTCCACTAATTTCCCAACCACCGATGTGAGACTGACTGATGTAAAGTTCCTAGTCTCCTCCCTGCTTCTGCAGTTATGGAGAGGGACCACATCTGATCTTCTGCAGTCATCCAGAACCACACTTATTTTCAGTGTGGTGTTAAATAAGGGCATCAGTGGGGCAGCTAGCTCTTCCATGAGTTCCTTTAGTAGTACTCTTGTGTGTATGCTGTCCAGTCCCATATCCTTGTTCACTGTTTTTCTAAATGATATTGCAGAAGATATGCTTTTTTGCAGAAAACACCATGATCTGTAATAGGTTGAATATTCAGGAGTGGGTAGAGAGAATTAGAAAAGATCTTAGAAAACTTGAAGATTGTCCAAGGGTATGGCAACTGGGATTCACTGCCAAAAAGTGCAAAATTATGCAACTGGGGCATAGAAACTCAGGAGCTGAGTACAAAATGTGTGTGTGGGGGGCATACTGTTGGTCACTAAACAGCAAAGGGGACTTGGGGGTTATAATGCTTCATGACCTAGCAGTTGCACAGCAGTGCAACAAAGCAGTGGACAGGACCAGTGGGATGTTGCGGAGCATAGGAAGCTGTATCACCAACAGGATGAGGGAGGTGCAATTACCATTGTATAGGTCATTCGTGAGACTACATTTGGAGTAGTGTGTCCACTTCTGGAAGCTTCATTTAAGAAAGGACATAAACATGGCAGAGGCAGTCCAGAGGAGAGCAACTAAAATGGTGCAGGTGTTGCACAAGAAACCATATGAGAAGAACCTTTCACAGATACAAAGATAAACAAACAAGGGGAGATTCTACTGAAAGTTTTAAAGGCCACCAATATGAGGATTACAAATGGCAGATATAATGGAGACAAACAAGGGAGATGTACATTTATAAATAAGAGAGGATGTAGTCATTTAGATTATTTTATAACCGATGCATTTTCATTTCAGGAAGTCACTAATATGGTAGTGATAGAAATGTGGGATAGTGATCACCATCCGATTGCTCTTAGTCTGAGTTAGCAACTGATTGGTAAATTATGAAAAGTGAATGTACAGAGTCGGGTCCATGCAGATCATAATATGATTATAATTAATAAAAAAAGAATAAAATGGTTGGTTGACACAATGGAAATGATCAGATGCATATTGTATAATATGTTATCCCAGTCCAAAAATTCATGTTTGAACTGGTTTGATAATAATAATTTGTTAGAAACTGGATCTGACTCTGTGATTCAGGAAGGTGTAGCCTGGTGTGGTAAATTCAAAGAGCAAATTGAAACCTGAATAGGAGCTTCTTTTATGAAGAAAAATAGAACAGGGAATGACATTGTACAATGGTTTGATAAGGATTACAAGAAAGCTAGAGTAAGGATGAACAAACAGGGTAGAAGGTTAAGACAATCCAAACCATTGGAAGATCAATTTGCACTTAATAATTTAAGGAAAAAATGGAGATGTTTGTTAGAAATACAAAAGGCTAGGCACTCTGCAGAATTGTGGCAAGCCCTACAAAGTTCCATAATTGATAAAGATGCTAAGACATTTTGGAATCTGGTGGCATTTGGCACTCGAAACATTAGATTAAATATAGAAGCACATATTGCACATGATCAATGGATAGCACACTGTAAGAAAGTATGCAGATGTAAATATGAATCAAGAGATCAAAAGGAACCAATAATGGGGGATCCCTTGAATTTTACACCAAATGACAATTTATTATGGCATCACTTTGTATTGGAAGAGGTGGCACTGGCAATAAATATGCATAAAAATAGTAAGGCACCAGGAATAGATGACGTAGATGCATAAATTTACCATTCTGATGTAGAGTGGTGGGGAGAGATATTAACACCCATGTTCAACTATTTGGCAAAAATAAAAAGGTTGCCACCAAGTTGAAATATAGGAGTAGTTGAGGCATTGCACAAAAAAGTTATTTTGATGATCCTAGCAACTATCATCCAATTACTCTTTTATGCATTAGTTCAAAGATTTTGGCTAGATTACTTTTAACTAGGTTGGAAAGTTGACTTGATGAATTTAATGTTATATAAGATCTGCAGTTTGGGTTCAGGTGGCAAAAATCAGCCTTGGACTCTATTTTTGTTCTTGCCCATCTAGTAAACAAATATGTTAAGAAAAATAAAAAAAGCTGTATGTTGCTTTTATAGATATAAAAGAAGCTTTTGACAGCATTAATAGAAACCTGCTGTGGAAGACGATGAGAGAAAAGAATATAGACAATAAACTACTCACTTTAATTAAATTATTGTATTCAGACACCAGGATTGTTATTAGGTACAGCAAAGATGGTGCATTGATAGATCCATTAGAAATCAAGCATGGGGTCAAACAGGGATGTATCTTGGCTCCCACCCTTTTCAATATATATATTGAGAGGGTGGTGGAGGATTTAAATTTGGTTGACACCTCCACCCCCCAGATTGGTAATCTCCCAATACAAATTATGTTGTACACAGATGATGTGATTATACTTTCTCAGACCCCTCTTGGTTTGAAACGTGTTATAATTACTGGTCAGCAATTCTTTGTATGCGCTGCCTGAGCTGATATTTTCCATAATAACCTGTGGGTTGTTATGGAATTCCTGTGCACTGGCATTCATAAATAGTGCTCTCTTATTGGCTTTTGCTTTGTGTGTGGGCGGGATTAACACTGCCACAAACATGGTGGGTCCTTCACTCGCTTACCAAGGAGCTGCCAGAACATGACCCATTTCACAGTATTTTATTATTGTTATTAAATTTATCTGGTTGATCCTGCCTATTATAGCTTAAAAAAAAGCTGTACCTGGTTGATTCTGCCATTCGTCCACCTTGGGATGTATCCAGTGCAATCTTGACTGGAGCTGTGATGGCTGCTGCTGTAGAGCTAGTTAATCGCAATCCCAACTAGCACAATGTAAGTATAAAACTAAAAACAAAAAAACAAAAAACAAGCAGAAGCAGCAAAAATGAAAAAGACAATGTTAATTCTCATGAAAGACAGTGTGTGTGTGTGTGTCTGCCTTTTATTCTTTCACTAAAGTCAGGTTGCCAAAAAAAATAGGAAGGAGAAAAATTGCTGAGCAGCAATTATACAAAATAAAGGATGGAGTAGTGTGGTAGGAAAATTTAATGTACACCCGTGGTGTGGGGTGCTTTTAATAAACCCCTCGAGCTTTGCTCTCGGGGTTTATATAGCATCCCACACTTTGGGTGGACATTAAATTCTTGTACCACACACACACTACCCCATCCTTTATTCTCTATATAATTCAGTTATGAAGACACTCAGGAAAATAGATCTGGAGCTTAATGTCCACAAAATGAAGATGCTTGTCTTTGAGATTGGGCATTCCACTCAAAAAAAAAAAAAAAACCTGGGTGATGAATAACCAATTTTTTGAAGAAGTTAATTCTTATCTCAGTGTGTGTGGTTTACAAAAACATTATCATGGGCATTACATATTCAAAAAATAAAGGAAAAGTCTGCCAATTATTTGATGGCCATAAAGAGATTTGGGACTACCTTTGCTCGGAATTCATTTACAGCCCAAATAAAATGTTACATGACTAAGATTTCTTCTCAACTGATATATGCCTCTGAAATTTGGGGTATTTGGATAAATGTGAGTGATATAGAAAAAGTCCAGAACAGTTATCTTAAAAGTGTATTGGGGTTTCAGGTTTTACTCACTCAGCAATGATTCGGGCAGAAAAGGGGATACTCTCCATAAAGGATAAAGGGCAGAAAATAGCTATTAATTATTGGTACAGAACCATAGTTTCTTCATCTCCAGACTATTGTAATGACTGCATAAAGGAAGAAAACAGATAAAAGGGGTAATGAGTATTTTTGGTGTATTAGAATGAATCTACTCCTGAACACAGTTGGTCTAGAGAGGGATTATTTGTTAAATCCAGATAAAAATATTTTTAGATTTAAATCCTTAGCCATACAGAGATTATTGCATACTGCCATTTCCCTGGACTTGGCAGTAATACAGGAGTGTGGAGATCTGGTTGTTTATAAAAAAACTAAAACGTTATTTGGTGCTGAAAAATATCTTAGTTTCAGTGAGAACTTGATGCAAAGATAGGCAATATGTAAACTGTGCATGGAGCAAATTGACTAACCTATGCATGGTCTGAGATGGGGGGACTGGGTCTTTCTCTTGCTGTTGTAATGCGAGCATAAAATGTGATATCCCAATATATTATGTGAACACCTGCTTCTGAATATACCTAGAAATAAATGGATTTCCACATTTATTGATAAATTAGAAGATGGCAACCTTTTGCAAAAAACAGTTGCCATACTAACCACAGAGCATGAACCACTGTTGTATGCACTAGCAAAATTTGCACAGCAGACAGTAAACCACTTCTATGATTCAAAGTATTCTATTGATGGATCTTAGGCTCTGAATAAATCTTGCTATCTTTGGGTAAGGGGGAATTTAGGATTGTTCATTCTTACTGGGTTAGGTAATATTAGATAGGACTGTTTGTACAAAGGATTGATTGTGAGTATTCATATAATATGAATAGAGATGTAGTAGTTCTTAAATTGGTCAGATTGAAGTTTTTGCCATCTATGAATTGAAGTATATTTATCAGTGTACTCTGACTATAGCAGTTCTAGAGTAGATTTTGATATACATTTTATAGAACGATTGACATATATGGTGTTATTGAATTAACTATGCAGCATTTGAATGTGATAAGTCATATGATTTTAACACATTTGGAAAATAAAGTGAACTTGAACTTGCCTGAGGAATCTCAACATGTACACCCCAGGGAGAGGAGGAAGGGAGGACATAAAAGAAACCTACAAGTATCTCATTGGTGTGAACAGGGAAAAGTTGGGGAGTTGGTTTCAAAAGAGGGCATGCAATGAAGCAAGAAGAGGAAGTTTAGGAGGGATGTGAGGAAATACTATTACAAAAAAAAAATTGTGCTGCTGAACTCTGTCCTGAACTGCTGACTGGGTTCTATCACGGACACTGAGCTAAGCTGTATTGGAGGAGTTGAGGCCGACCTCTGGTGGCCCTGTTCTGAAGGGTAAGCCAGGGAGGAACATGATCAATATGTAAGCCCTGGGGAAGGCTGGTGGCATGGATGGGCGAGGTGGCAGGACTGAAGAGAGGCAGTCGATGATGGGGAGTAAAGCATACTAAATAAAAAAAAAGAAATATGAAAAGAAAAAGAGCTGTAACTGCCAAGGACAGTGGAATAGGAACTCTATGTACACCTGAGGGTACCCCACAGCAAAATTATTTATTTATCAAAGATCGGTCAAAGCATATCAGAATGCATTACTGTCATGGAAAGGAAAATGTGTGTCGTTATCTATGTAAAAATAATTTTCTATCACCTTTCAAGGAGTAAAATTGCTAAATGTGAAAGACATGCACAGTCATTAAGTCCGGGGTAACTGGATTCTAACCAGACACTGTTCGTACCAATGATCATGGAAACTGTCTTTTTGGCACTTGGGTAAGCTGGGTGATGCAGAACCCTTGTTGGAAACTTAGAAATGCAGTAGAGTTCCATGGCCAGACTGATGGCAGTGACACCTCAAGAAGCAAGCACAATATTTATCAGCATACAGTATATAATGTTGGGGAGTAACTTGTTACTTGTAACTATAATCTGATTACTTTTCTAAGTAACTAATAATAGTAACTGATTACTTTTAAAATAAAGTACTAAGTATCTGTAATGATTTTACTTTTCCCTAAATGTAACTAGCTACTCTAATATAATGTAATATATTGAGCTGAAGCACACCATTCAGTGCAAGAAAGCAGCAGCAACAAGGACAAACAAGATGCTTGGATGCATAGCTAGGGGGATCAGTAGTAGGAGAGAGGAGGTTATACTGCCCCTGTATAGGTCACTGGTGAGGCCACATCTAGAATATGGAGTTCAGTACTGGCACTCACACCTCAAAAAGGAAATTAACCTGCTGGAGAAGGTCCAGAGAAGGTCTACAAAGATGACAGCAGGTCAACAGGGTAAGGCATATGAGGCGAGGTTGAGGGCACTTAACATGTACTCCCTGGAGGACAGAAGAGAGAGAGAGAGAGAGGACATGATTGGGACATTCAAGTACTTGAAAGGGATAAATAAGGTGGATCAGGTGGGTCTCTTTAAGCTGAGTGGCAATCATAACATGAGGGGACACAGTCTTAAGCTGGAGGGGAGGAGGTTTAGGAGGTAGATCGGTAAGCACTGGGGTGGGTGAAAGTGCGGATTTCCACCATAGTGGAAGTTCTGCGAAATATTGAAAATTGTGCAAAATGTTCTGCTCTTCCGCCTGTGGCAGAATTCTGAACTTTCGCCTGAGACATGCGGATTTCCATCTAGTTCTGTGAAAATGTCACTTATACATGTGTATTTTTTGTTAATACTGAACAAATAATGTTTCTGGTAATAATTTCACAAAGGTATGTTTTATTCTGCTATTTAAATGTAAAATGCAGAATGTTTTTCCCCGCCATCAATGTGTGTCTATATTTCATTTTCTGAAGGTGGTATCTTAATTGCAATGGTCACATACTGAATGCAATCTCCTTGTCTGTTGAGTACCTTAACTGAGTTATCCTAAAGTAATCATTGTTGCGTTTTTTTTATATTTGTTAATTTTTTTTTTGCTGATATGTTGTATATTGTGCTTCTTAGAATTCCGTGGTATTAAAAAACATCCGCAGTTATTGTAGCACCTAAATGTCACAGAAAGTTAAATTTTTTCCGCATGTAGCTCTGAGCACACTATTTTCAGTTCTGCAGTCACATGGTGTGCCTTGAATTCCGCTTTTATGTCAGAAATCTTATGGGTAAGTCTATTGTTTTCCACAACTAATGATGATAACATTGCTTTCAGTTCTGCAGCCACATAGTGTGCAGACTTAGTTAAAAGTCTGCAGTTCAATGCAAATTCTGCAGCTAGGCACTGAAATTCCACGGAAAGATCAAATTACACAGCAACAATCTCTGATCACATGCTTTTCAGCTCTGCAGCCACATGAGGCTCAGGGGGAAGGGTGAGAGGCAGCACACATTCCTTACTGCATAACTACTCACTGTGAAGTTGATTTCCGAAGAGGGGAGAGCTGTGTTAGTTGTGCAGCACAGAACAGTCTTTTGAGTGATTAAATCCACCTGTCTCTTCAGTGGAAGAAATATAATTTGCTGCCCGTTATCTGTACTTGGCTGCTGTGTCACAGTCTCACAGATCGTTCATAATTTTTTGGATAACACAATATCTTGTGCTATTCTATCTTCTGCAGTCTGTCTGTTTATTAGTGTCTCTTTTATTTCTGTAATACTTTATGGTATTTTAGGGTCCAGCAAAGTACAGGCATAAAGATGTCAGGTAAAAGCAGTGGTAAGCATGGAGGACGTGGAAAAGGAAAAGTATCATAGGGACTGCATCAGTCAAAAGGATATCAGAACTAGGGCATGGAGAGGGTTCTTTGGAAGGTGCTACTGTTAGCTGCACTGACAGTTCTACTGGTACTATAATGCCATCCAGATCACATGCTGTACCAGTGTTGGCTTCACAAGGAATCAAAGCCTCAAGCTTCTTGGGCGCTCAACAGAGTACTGCTACTCCTACTCCCAATGTTGGTGTAGTTCATCGTTCTAAACAGCAGCTTAAAAAGACTGAATTTGATGTTGCCCCACTATTGTGGGAGCCTGAGGGGTCTCAGGATGAACCTGAAAGTAGTCAACTGTCTCAGTTCCAGGAGACCTATGATTTAACTCAGGAGCAGATAGTGAGTAAGAGCAAGAAGGGTTTTGGTACAGTGGCAGGCAGTATGATAGATGATAACAGTAAGCATGTTGCAGGACCAGTTACTGTTGTGGGAGTAGATAATGAACAGCAGCAGATAGCACTTTCAAATGTGTCTGAGGCGCAGAAATATTCTCATAGTGAACACACTATTAGTGGTAGTTTTCATGTTGAAGAGAATGTCACTGAGGAAGCAGATGTTGTATATAGCCAGCCTTTACTGTCTCCAATGGAAATTACAGAAAGCATGGAGGGTAGTATTGATTATGGTTGTGAGGATGATGATCCAGTATTAGACCCTAGCTGGCAGCCACCATGTCCACAAGCAGCAGCCAAAACAGTTATTGGCAAAGGGAAAGTAATCCCTCTTCCATTGTCAGTCCCAAAGCAGCAACCTGTCATGCTCAAGGGTCAGGAAGCATCAAAAATGAGATCTGTGGGAAAGCAGCAACATGCCAAGGAAACAATTTTGCCCACCCTTATGTCTGTGTTACCATCACAATCTGCCCCACCACCCATAAAAATCAGGCATGTGGGGGACATTCATTGGTGTGGGATATCTTTTTGATTTTTGATTCTGATGACAGTGTTGCAGAGTGCAACATCTGTCATTCCAAAATTAGCTGTGGCAAACCAGGTTCACACTATGGCATGACTGGCAAGCATAGTCACATGCATAGCAAGGGCCCCATTAAGTGGACCCAACATAAGAGGTTGGCATCCAAGCCCAGTTCGTCTACTTCTACTACTGAAAGTGAGGGTCCACAGCCAGTAGATGATGTAACATTTGACCCCCTTATTGTGTTCTACCCCCTACACGTGCAGATACTAGACATAAAGGTATTAGTCAAGCTGATCCATCTGTACCCATACAGAGGTTTCTGCAGTGCCAGCATGTCCCTGATACTGCCAAAGTCAGCCAAAGCCACACAACCATACTTGGGAAAGCCAAACCGCAACCCACAGTCCTGCATACTCAGAGGCTTAAGCAGCCAGATATAAAACCAGCATTGAGCAAGTACACAAAATATCATCGTAAACACCCAGCGACAGAAGAGCTCAGTACGGCTGTGGCCAAGATTCTGGCAAAAGACCTTTTGCCATTTTCATTTGTTGAGAATGCGGGATTTAGAGAACTGATGGAGAAGGCTGTGCCTAGATATAAACTTCCTAGCAGAACGTATTTTAGCACTAAGGCTATTTCAGCTATGTACAATGACCTTGCATGTATGGTATCACATGCCCTGTCACACTCAGCTGTCGCCAGCATTCATCTCACCATGGACATTTGGACCAGTGGCCCATCATCAGGTGTTAGTTATATGTGCATTACTGCACACTGTGCTTTCTTTCCTCATGTATATGCTGTGCACCCCTGTCCCTCATCTTCTTGTCGCTTGAGTACTGACATCAATACTACTGGTTGTTGGCAGCATGCTACATTAAGCATGGAGAGTATGCACGGGTCAAACACATCAGACAGAATTCTAACCCACATCAATGAGGCCATTACACACTGGCTAAAGCCCCATGGATTCAATGCAGCATTAATTGCCAGTGACAATGCCCATAATGCCATCAAAGCCATCACTGATGGCTGCTTTTGTGATGTACCCTGTTGTTCACAAGGACATTAACCAAACTGAGGCAGTCCAGAGAAGGGCAATCAAAATGGTGTTGGGACTGCATCAGAAAATATATGAGGACAGATTAACGGAGCTCAATATGTATACCCTAGAGCAAAGGAGGGAGAGAGGTGATATGATCAAAACATTCAAACACGTTAAGGATATTAACAAGGTGAAAGAGTCTAACATGTTTCAATATAAGAAAAAATAGCAGGACAAGAGGACACAACATGAGAATAGAGGGAGGCTGATTAAGGGGTAATGTGAGGAAGCTCTTTTTCACAGAAAGGGTGATGGATGCATGGAACGGCCTACATCAGGAAGTGGTGGATATGACTACAGTGCAAGGCTTCAAATAGGCATGGGATAGGAATAAGGGAGCAATACAGATGAGTATGAATGAATAGATAGGCCATTGACAGAGCAAAGGCTGATGGCACATTTATAAGGTAGAAAAAAAAATGGGCAGACTGGATGGTCCTTGCGGTCCTTATCTGCTATCAACTTCTATGTTTCTATATTTTGCACATGTGCTGAATCTCATAGTGAGGTCCTTTCTGGAGCATGAAGCAGTTAGTGCTATGTTAGTTGTCAGCCATAAAATCTGCAGCCATTTTAGTCGTTTGGCACTGGCTAGAGCAGACCTTCGTGCTCTACAGAAGGCAAACAATGTAGCACAGCACCGTTTGAAACTCGATGTGCCAACTCACTGGAATTCCACTCTCTATTTGCTTCAGTGGCTGTATGAACAATACAAGCCACTCCATGAGTATATCATGCACATGAAGGATTGGGAAGCACAGTCAGCCATGTCGCTGACTCCATCCCAATGGTATTTGATTGATAGTGTTATCCAGGTACTAAGACCACTGGAACAGGTGATACAGGTGGTGAGCACAGACAATGCATACTTGAGCCAGGTGATACCATTGCTGTGCATTGTACACCATGCACTGTGCACTGTAAAGGGGCAATTCGAAGTGGCTGCAGACACAGTTGGAATTCAGCTTGCTGACCTCATTATGCATCTTTTTGATAATAATCCCTGTGTCATTCATATTAACAACTCTGAGGCATACATATTGTCAACTTTGCTGGATCCCAGGTACAAACAGGGCATGACTGCACTTCTTCCAGGGGGGAAAAATGATCTGGATCATTATGTCATCATGCTTCATGGTAAGGACAAAAACTGGATGAATAAGTTAGAGCTAGGGGTGGAAAAAACAATAGCAGGGGACAGACACCACGCTTCAACCATCTCTCATCAAGTATCCTTCTCCTCCACCAGTACAGTGTCTGCTCCTTCACCTTCATTATTCAAAGTTAGTAGTGGTGGCACAAACCCTCTCTGGTCCATGTTAAAGGACATTGGTGTCTCCACGACAGCCACCTGAGGGAAGCACAGAGCTTCAGTTGTCTGCATGCCATATGCTGCAGTCTTATCTTGATGACCCGCAGGTGCTAAGTATTGAGGCTGAACCTCTTGAATATTGGCTTAGCAAGCTCAAAATCTGGCCTGCACTTGCTGCTATTGCCTTTGACAACCTCAGCTGCCCCAGTGCCAGTGTAAGTTCAGAAAGAGTTTTTAGTGCTGCTGGCTCAGTTGTGACTGACCATCAAAGCCGCCTGTCAGAGCATAATGTGGAGTACCTAACATTTGTTAAAATGAACTCTCATTTCTTCCCAAAGCAGTACATGTTGCCAACTACCCCAGAATTCCATGATCCTGGTGACGAATGCTTTGAGCAACAGGAGTCATCAGAGGATGAAGACGGTTTTTCAGTGCCCTCCAATGAAGACACAGCTGAGGGGTTTGAGTTCTCCTAAGTAGGTGAGAGACATAGTTTATGTGTCTGCAACCTGCAGGGATGTGCTGACCGAAGCTGTATTATGAGTGAATGGACCGAATGCCTATGGCGCTGAAATTTATTCAGTCCAGTTTCTGCCTATTGAGAATGGTTATTACTGTCCAAGTTGGTCGATGTTCCTGCCCCCCCCCCCAAAAAAAAACATAAATAACAAAAAAATTTTGAGGACACATGTATGCTTGTCCCTCCTGTTTAATAATGATTTATGTGTTCTGTGGTGCACCACTTGCTGGGGTTAACACTCAGCAGTCAGATGGTTGCAGTTAGTCTCCCAGTTGGCCAATGTTCCTTGCCATCCCTGAGTTCCTTCCCCAAAAAAAGATAAATAGAAATGCCAACAATATTTACCTAACCAGACACACCTTTCCTTGTCATCCCTTATTGTTTTTTTATAACTACTCATTGTGTTTAGTAAAGTGGTGCACCTCAAGTACTTTTCCTAGTTTTCCAGCAATGCTCCCTCAAAAACCAAAATAAATATAAACCAAAATAACTATGATTTCCACAAAATAATTTTTTTACCAGTGTTTGAAGTGATTAGCTGCATATCATTATATTATGGAACTGCAGATCTATGTAAGTTGACAATAGTGTCAGATGTGTGTTGATAGCTAATTACACTTTTCTGCCATGGCTACTCCCACCAGTACTATGGTTGGGTTGGAATAATAGACAAATATGAATACTGCAAAGTTTAAGTGACTGGCAGCCAGGAAAAAACTTAACAAACTGATTAAGTACTGGTGCTGCTAGACAATGAATGGCACTGCAGGCTGTAGCTGATTCTGCCATATTAACCAAATCTGCAACCACTGAGATTCCAGCTAGGCCCCGAACAAATAACTAAAGTACATCCTCTGGAATTACTGTGCATTACCTACATTTGTGCTGAAGACTCATTTCCTACCAACAACATACCCTTGGATCATGTTTCTTGTACCAAACAACAACATCCAAAGGAAGTCATGAGCCATGCCACAGCATGCTGGCTGATGATGAACAATTTCCAGAAGCCATCACCACCTCCACCATGACGTGTGTCATGATGCTTCACACAGAACCACAGAAAGAGTAAACAGTATGCATATGAGAACTAATTCATATTATACCATCACAGACAGTCCTTCATAATCAGTAAATCTACCCATCAGTGTTGATCTTGTTATTCTGATAAAAAGAAAAAGAGACGGAGGAACTGCCATTGCCGAATATATTCCTGTAAAGCTGCTGCTGAATCCAGATGCTACTGCTGATTCTGAATCCACAACAATACCCCAATACCACAGGTGTGTATTGTCACTTATACAGTTCATTCTTCTCACATTATGATATGCATTACTTAAGTAATGTTAATAATGGTAAATACTGCAACTGCATTGTTACTGTTAGTCAAGTCATCGAAGAGGTTATCCTATAGAAAAATGCATTGTTGTTGTAGTGCGGTGTGGGTGTGCAGACATTAAGTTACACTAGAGCTGGGGAAGGTTTTAGTGAGTTTTTTCTGTATGCATATTATGTCATTATAAAACTGTCTTTGCAGAGAGAGAGGTGTGCATGTGTAGCAGTTTAGTTAAATATACTGTTTAAACTGCTGTTAAGAAGTGCTATATTCAATAAAGTCACTGCTTCCATAAAGTTATTTTTCATAACTTATATATATCATAGGTCATGATATGATGATGATTGATGCCACTTCTGCCACACTGTTCCCATTTCATTTGATGAGTAGACCAACATTCAGTTTCAGACTTTTTGTTTCCATTGAATGTGTTCTGTGGAACTGTCCATTGACAGAAAGGTATTGTATGGTGGTATTATGTTTTTTCAGTAATGAAAAACAGGAGTTAATCAGGTATATATTGCTTTGCATTATTATCATCCTAATTATCCCATGCTACAGGAATGTGTTATTATGGATAGGAAAGGATGATGGGACTCCACAAGGTTTAGGTCGTTCCATGATAGTCAGTGTGGTAGGCAGTCATAGTACTAGGCCAGAATGGCAGGAGTTGACCATGATGGTGACATATGTAAGAAATGTTTATTGAATCTTGACAGCATGGCAATTTCCCTTGGTCTTAGATATCAACATTACTTTTGTTTCTTCAACTAATATCATGTCACCCTGGCTTATTGCCTTTCCCAGCCTGTCACACGTTGCTGCTGCCTGGATAATACCTGATACCACCTTTGACTGCTTCTTCTTGATGTGTCATGATCACAACTAACCAAGTAAGATATATTGTAGGGACACAATTCAATTTGAAACGCTTGATATTTTTATCTCTGTGTCACCCACTATTAAGGCAGGTAAGTATTGCAGTGATATTCCTTCTGGCATTCATCAAGATGTAGAGGGTGCAAGTCAGTGGTTGTTTGGGGGAGGGGCTACACACAAGATGGAGGTTTTAGGATGATTATTAAGATACTCAGTGTTAGGGTAGGCATGGTAGGCAGTGCATGGTATGACAGTACTGTGTGTATAAGACACTGTTCTGTTCATAAAGTCTGATAAGACAAGAGGTAACAAACAGTTTTTGCTATCAAAATTGCCTTTTTTTCTTTATGTAACACTAAGTTATTTCCTTTCCTTTCCAGGCCTGTCACATGCTGCTGCTGCTTTTGATGCCAGGATCATACCTGATCATCTGCTATTGTTTTTCCTCATCATGTCTTCATCGTCACACCTGACAAAGTAAGTAGTTGTTGAAAACCTTTCTATTTCATAGTATCCTTGATCTCTTTCTGTCAATGTCAGCCAGGGATTCAGGTAAGTATAGTAGTGGTGGTACGCCTAATGTCATTCATCAAGACGTAGGGGGTGCCATAGGAGTATCGAGTGAGTAGTTGTTTGGGGGAGGGGCACACACAAGGTTGAGGACAGGTTGTCTGAAAATGTTAGAATAGTAGGTTGGGTAAGCCAGCAGAGTTGACAGTTGACTCTGAAAGATGGTACCGTATCTAAGAAAATGTTCACAAAGCCTGATAAAAGGTCATTGTCTTGCCTAGCCAGATGTCTGACATTTGTCTATCTCAAACTGACTTATTTCCTTTCTAGGCCAGTCACACACAGCTGCTGCTGTTACTGCCAGGATCACATCTGATGCCGCTATCATGGTTTCTTCACATGTGTTCATCCCACCTGCACCAGTAAGTAATCTTTTGCAAGTAAAATTTAGTTAAATATAAGCTATTATTCTTATAAAAGAA
The DNA here is from genome assembly GCA_016271365.2 of Neoceratodus forsteri. Taxonomy (NCBI): domain Eukaryota; kingdom Metazoa; phylum Chordata; order Ceratodontiformes; family Ceratodontidae; genus Neoceratodus; species Neoceratodus forsteri. The sequence goes on along the minus strand of CM057459.1, from coordinate 800,730,049 downwards.
ATTGTGCAATTTAATTAAGCAATAAGGGGGGTAGATTAACACTTTGTTAATCACCCCTAGGGATGTAATGTGGTACAAGGAGCAACCCAGTGCCACATTGCTCCTCAGGGGTTTTTAACTGACTGGTAATCTAAGTCCTGGGAGTGCCTCATTACTATTATAAAAATTATTCTACAAGAAAAGTGTTAAAAGTATACTTTTTGAATAAGTTTATTTTCTTGATTTAGAGGGAGATTTTTATTAAAATAGTTCTTCCACAAACAGTGTAAGAATGCTGGTTTAAAATCAGACTACAGCATTCTAGTCATTCAGCAGTGCTAGAGGATGGAATGCTGACAGGAAAAATCAATGTTCCATGGTGATCGGGCTGTACATGACATTATAATATGGCTATATAAAGTCAAGTAGTCTGATTGGTTGATAAGCTCGGAACCCAGTGCTGATATCCCATGATGCAGCACTGGAAGAAGGTCCAGTAACCTCTTCACAATAAAATCAATAGTACCAGCCATCCCAGCAGTCTGCCATCACAAATGTGGCTGTCACCTTTACTCACTAAAAACCTTCAACTAGGCCCTAAAACTAAAAGTGTCTGAAATTTATAAGAATTAAATGTCATTTGCCTTCATAAAACTCTTGTTACACACACATTCATAACTTAAAAAATAATGTACTACGGTACTTAGAATTCTGATGTATGGTGTTTCTTTACTGACCATGAAAAATCCCTCTCCTATCCTCACCTGCTAACTAGGGAACTCATTCTTGTTTAAGCTATTACAGATAAAACAGAAGCCCAAGCCCTGGTTCCATCTGAGGCCTTCTGTTGTGTGCTAGTGGGAGTAAACATTCTGTCAGCATTCAGCAGAACTGAGCAGAGGTTTGAATTCTTGCATTCTATCTGTAGTAAACATCCAGCTCTTAAATGTTGGCAACACAGAAAATAAGCAAGACAGAGAAAAGGGAGGGAATATAATAAAGAAGAAGAAAGAAAGGTGAGGGAAATGGATAAAAGGAGTGGGTTGGGGGAAACTAGAGGGTTTAGCCAGGAGCTAATTACAAATACATAAATTTTGCTGTACATAGTATTTAAACCTGAAATTGCATGTCAGTGCTGGGATATGCTGGGACTGTTTTTAAACATGTCATAATAAACATTTTTCTTTTTTGATTTGGTGCATTTCTCCCCCCTCTAAACATCTTGGACCCATTTTATAATCACAGTAAGACACTCCAGGGTGTTCATTGTGATGGGTTAACAGCACTTCTTGGGTGGCTGGAGTGAAGGCACTCAGCAATGCCTCATGCCACACCCAAATTGTGCCACTCTCCAACCACAATGTATAACTTGTCATGCCTTATTGCTTACCTATAACATGGATTAATGTAAGGCTGTTGGAATCCTAACAGCCAGTCAGACTGCTGCTGCATTTGTGCGACCCTTCACTGAACCTTGAGATACAGTAACTCAATAATCCCATCCCATCTCAAGACAAAGAAGAGTACATAACTGAATGGATTATTTGTATATTTCAAAACACAACAGGAAAAAGTTAAAAGTGATAATGATGAACAACAGCAATACAATAAAACAGTAACTATTTACAATAAAACAGGGTTAGTTATAAAACTGAACAAGTATCATACAACAAAACAGGTGTAAAACTAGGTTTAAGTAACTGAACTGCCAACTGGCAATTATTTTTTGGCCTGCACGGCAGCAAGGGAAACTCTATGTTTCTGAATCTGGCAACGCTAGGGGAAGGGGAGTACTGACCGGTGGCAGCACTTAATCTTTGGAGTATGTCGTCTTGCAGTCAGCTTCCTGAGCATAAGAAACATTTTGTCCTGGTTCTCCATTAATTTTGCCATGTTGACCTCCAGTACTTTCATCCTATTTAAAACGTTGCTGTTCCGGTCCCTCCTCTGGTTCGTGCTTGTTTTACCGTGCTGTACTTCTTGGGGTGCTTGCTGTTCTTCAGCTGCTGCGCCGGGTCTCCCTATGCTTGATGGCTACCGTTCAGTGTCCCTTGATGCAAGCCTGGCCAGTTCACACTGGATCTTCATAATCCTGTTTTTCCTCCTAGCACACTGTTCCTTGGCTGCCATCTGGTCTTCTGTCGCTGTTGTTGAGGCAATCACCAAAGCTGCAGTAAAGAAAGATAGACTGGTGAGGGTAAGGACAGACACTCACTGCATTTCTGTCTACACTCCAAGCATGTATGTGTCTGCATCTTCTTTGTTCGCAAACCAGTTGAGCTGAGAGCTCTGAAGCCGGCAGAATACATATATTCCATGTTATCATTCTATGTGTGTGGGGGGAGGGCATTGTACTACTACTAGAATAATGAGGAGCTTTGCTTTGTCCTATTCCATGTTAAACAATCAACCACAATGTATTGTGAGTGCACTTGAAGGAAGTCGTATGACAGACTGGCAAGTGAGAAACATCTAAGGAGGAGGAGGAGGAGGAGTCAAGGATTATACACTATTTAGCAAGGTTTCATATTAAGGGTGGACTTATAACATTTTTAGAATAACTTTTTGTTCTGCAACATTATTTATGGGATCATTTAATATAAGCATTAAGCACTGACACTAAGACAAGTATGTGCGTCGTCAGTGCTGAGATACTTGCATAGCCAGAGAGTGACAGGAATGTACTCGGCCTGCTGTGTCATGCATAGCCACGCCTCAGGGCATGCAGGTATCTCAGTACTACCAACACACATCTGTCATGTGTTATTGCTTACATAATATATGATTGTACTCGCTTATATGCATCTTGTGATCAATTTCAGTGGTTACCTTGACAATGAAACAGGGCATTTTTGGGGTTATCATAACAACCCACAGAAGCAATTGCAGCGAGGTTCATTAACACAACAGTAAAATGCCTTTTATAGTATCAGATGCTACTAATGAATAATATAATCACTATCATCACAGTGTGGGTGAGAAAATTGAAAATTTTAGCCATACATTTTGAAAGTTCAAGAGCACCAGTCCAGTATACAGACTGGTTAGGGTAGAAAAATTGTCGCGGCAGCTGAGGTTACCTCAGGGGATCAAAACAGGAGAGAAATACGTCTTCCACTACATAAGACAGAAAAGGAAAAGCAGGGAACAATTAGTGGGCAGTAAGACGGATGGGGTGCTAGGAGGAAAAGGGGCTGGAGCAAGCTGATGCACTGCATGAGTGATTCTGCTCTGTGTGTATACAGGAGAAGTGGGGGCAAATACCTCAGGCAACTGGGGGGGCCAGGGTGGGAGATGACAACAGATGTGGGGATTACAGGGGGTGCTGGATGGCTATAAGACTGGATAAAGTGCCTAAACAGGATGGCATCCACCATAGGAGACTGAGGGTGCTGGCAGAGGTAACGGCTAGGCCACTGCATGACCAGTTCAATACTTCCCTGTTCCCTGTACACAGGATGTGTACTTCATGACTTTGGGATGTCCCATGTGGTGCCCATCTATAAGAATGGTCTGAGAGATGATACAGGGACCTACGTGCAAGTGATCCTCACCTCAACCATGGGCAAAATAATGGAGACCATCCAAAATGAGAGGCTTATGAGCTTATTAGAGGCAAATGGTATTTATGAATCATGACAAACAGCGACATGGGTTTCTTGTGGGAAGATCATGCCAGATTGACCTGGTAAAGTTCTATGACAGTGTGGGTGATGCGAGGAATGGACAAGGGCAATGCTGTGGATGTTCTGGACTTGGACTTCAGTAAGGTATTTGATTCAGTGGTGCATGGGACATTCAGGGGAAGCTGCAAAATGTAGGGTCCATACAAAAAATGGTGACATGGATTAAAAACTGTCTGATGGTAATACAACAGAGAGTATTGGTAAGGGGGGGCTGCCATCATCAAGAGCGCTGCACCGGTGATAAGCGGGGTACCACAGGGATCAGTTATGGCCCTGGGACCACTAATATTTGAGATTTACATTGCATATATCTGAAATGTGATCCAGGGTAAAATCAGTCTGTTCATTCACATTACAAAGCTGGGAGCTGTGTTTGTACATGACATGGGGGGGGAGAAGAGGTTGCAGCGCAAGGGGGACCTAAATAAACTGCAGAAGTGTGCGGCCAAATTGCAGCTGGGGTTCAATTCCAAGAAGTGCAAGGCTCTGCTCTAACTTCTGAGCCTGGAACCAGGGGAAAGACTATCAGTTTCATACAGTTGTGATGTTCCACTGAAGAGAAGGACCTAGGGTTGATCATAACAAGGAGCATGAACAACTATGCTCAGTCAGTGCAGTATGGTGACAGCAAGAGCCAACAAGAGCTGGGGTACATAGCTAGAGGGATCTCCTAAAGAAGTCAGGAGGACATCCTTCTCCTGTATAGGTCTCTGGTCAAGCACCACCTGGAATACTGAATGCGATACTGGGCTTGCACCCATTTCTGAATAAGGATATCAGATTGCTGGAGGGGAGTACAGTGGACAGCTACAAGGACGATTCTGGAAATTGTGGGTAACACATATAAGGAAAAGTTAGGGTAGGTAAATATGTACTCTCTGGAGGAGAGAAGGGACAGGGAAGGGAGACATGAATGATACCTTTAAATAGCTGAAATAAATAAATAAGAGTAAAACTGATGTGATTTTCAAGCTTCAAAAAGGGGAGAGATGCTAGAGGTCTCCATCTTACATTGGGGGGGTAGGTTTAACAGAGAGATGAGGAGACATTTCTTCAGTGTGGTGGACAAGTGGAACATCAAACTGGGAAAGGTGGTGGCATCCAAGATGATAGACAATTTCAAGAAGGGAGTGACAGGGTGAGGTGAAGGGGCAATCTGGCAGAAGATGAGGGAGGGGCAGCAGCAATATAAGGTGCCAACTGCGCACTCTAGCAGACTCACTAGGCAATGAGGCCTACTTCGATGGCAATTTAGTATGTTCATAATAAAGGATGGGGCAGCATGTGTTATGACTTTTTATACACATTGAGGTGTGACATGCTTCATAATAAACCCCGAGTGCAAGCCTGAGGGGTTTATGAGAAGCATCCCACACAGAGGGGGTGTGTGTAAATTAAAACTGAGTTTTACAGACTACACCATCTTTATTTTATATAATTGCTGGCGGGTGCTTTTTTGCTACAGCAGTTATGTGACATAAAAGAAAGCAATCAGTGGTATTAGATACCACACAGCAGTGGTTGTAGGACTGGCAGGTGTCCATCATGAATAAAGGGGGAGGGCAACTAGCACATGCAGGGAGTCATGGAACGCCGTCATGTTTCATGTAATAAGAATCCAGTTATTATTATGGCACATAGCAACCTTGTTTGATATTTTCTTTAAGGAAAAAGTGACCAACAGTAATTATATCTAAATAACAATTTGTGCACAGTCTACTGACTGTACTTAATCCCTATCTGCATGAAAATAATTATCATCTTACCATCAGAAGGGCTGGGGGTCTCCACAGGGCTGCTGCATGCTCCTTTCTCTGCTCCATCTGCTGGAACTGTGGTGCTGGACTCCACGGCGCTGGAAGCAGCAGTAGAGCTGCTCTTGGCAGCACCTGTTAACAATAAAGAGAAGAATACTGAAATGAAATGCAGTTATGGCAATATTTGTAGTCTAGTCATAACAAGTTGATTGTCACAGCAGCAAAAGGCCATCATTGTCTGTGCTGCTCGAACATGCAGTTATCTCCCTATTCAGCAGCCAGCTGCCACACCCAGCCACCTCACAGTACCTCCCTTTGCCCTCCTCTTTGCCCTGCCCAACCCCTTCTTAAAGCATTCTACTGTGTCACATGCCACCACCACCTCAGCTGGTAGTGCGTTCAACTTTTCCACCACCATCTCATTAAAGATATGCCTCCTCATATCCCCACTGGATCTATCACCCTCCAGTACTATGTCATGCAACTGACAACTGATGGTAGTAAAAGTTAGAATAACAAGCATTAGTCAATGCTGAATGTTGTCTTGCTGGCATTGGCATTAGTAGTGCAGAAGTTAGAGACATGCATAATAGGAATGGCAGTGAAGTACTGAACTGATGCCAACCCCACCCCCACCCTGCAGAGACTGACAGGCACTGGGATGCGCCTATGGATCGTCGGCCATAGCGCCCATACCATTTCACCTCACCCTACCCTGCAGACACTGACAAGTGTTGTGGTGTGCCTTGGGGTCTTCTGGCCTTACTGTGCAGGACCAGTGGGTGACACCAGGGGTGAGGATCCACAGGATATGGCAGTCCATGCCAGTCCACCAGAGGCTGCCATTCCCCCTTCAAAACAAGCCAGAAATGTGCCATAATATCAGACCAGTGCCAGTGACACCCCCAGCCCATACCTCTTCACCCAGGACTGGGGGCCAGTGGAGAATGGGCTGTACTTGCCCCGATATGAACTGGACAACCAGTCAGAGAGGGGCACATAGGTGGTAAGACAGCCCCAAAGTAGATGCTCTCTGTGCCAGCTGCACTTGCTTCCCTGGCAATGTGCAGGATCATGCGGTTGTCTGTCCCCTTGCCTGCCCCCAGCCCGCCGCAGAGATGGGTCTTGTGACCATGATTTGGGCATGGAGTAAGCATACAATAATGGCTCTGGATGCTGTCAGTTGCCCCAAAGGTGCACATCCTGTGCATGGGGGTCCTCTGCATCTATCCACCCCCTTTGCAAGAGTGGAGCAGCTGCAAGCATTGTGTGGAGCATGCCCTTATTTCAGAGCATATTACATATAGAATAATGCATGGGGTGGCATGTGTAATGAGAATTTTACACACACCTGAGGTGCGGGATGCTACATAAACCCCGAGGGCAAAGCTCGAGGAGTTTAGTAAAGCATCCCACACTGATTATTGCGAATGCGTTTAGTTATGAGTGTGAGTTGCGCAGTTGCTATGCACCTCATAAAACAGTCATTTTATGAAGCATTGTCACCAAATTTTCAACACAGGCATTTTAGGACCTCTGTTCATGAACAGTATCACTGTCATTTTTGCAATGTGTCCTGAACACTGATTTTGCACAGCAACCGCGCTATTCTGTGCTGGAAGTGTGAAAACACATTTTGGCCAGGATGTGAAAAATGACAGCTGCACAGTTCACAAGAAGATGTGGTAAAATGCCAATGGTGAGAATCTGGTATGCAAATTGTGCAAATGTGCCAACGCATGAGTGTGCATTACTCAGTTGCTACGCACGCACGTAAAACAGTCATGTGTTGGATGCCCCATCAATTAGAACATAGGGTTTTGAGAGCCCCTCATGAACAGTGGCACTGTCATCTCCTTACGCAGTCCTGAAAGGTGATTCCACACAGTGAATGCGAAATCACCTTCCGGGACCGAATAACGCCATGACAGTGCAAGAATTCATGAGAAGGGTCCCAAAAACCCCATGTTGAAAATTTGGGGCCAAAATTCACAAAAATGCCTGAGCTATTTACTAAAGTTGAAAAAACCCTATCTATCCCATTATACAGCTTACCGGTGTTTCCTCAGTTCGCGGTCGGCTTTGAAGAGTGCAGACATGTTCCAAGTCCACCGATGATCATCGCGCCGAGCTCTGGAGGTAAGTATGGAGTATGGGGGTGTGTGAGGAGGCAGGGTGTGCAGTAGGTGGGTGTGGGTGGGGGCAGGAGGCACAGTGACTATGAGGGACCATTTTCCTTTTACAGGTAGTAAAAGAAAAAGAAAACATTGCGGGACAGTTTGTTTTTTTCCAGGGGATTTGGCATGCTGGGATGGGCTCCCAGCATGCCACCTAACTGTTTTGAGGGGTCTGTAGCCGAGGGGATTGGGCACCTTATTGGCAAACAACACGGGGCATATTTATGCCGACGGGGATTGGGCACCCCATCGGCACACAAAGAAGGGAGGGGACGAGAGCTGAGGGGGGATTGGGCACCCCTCAGCATTAAACAATTGGGGTTATTTCCGATGGGGAGTGGACTCCTCATCGGGCACACAAGGAAAGGGGGCGAGTTAACAGCTGAAGGGGATTGGGCACCGGCATTACACAAATGGGGGTGCTTTATGCTGATGGGGAGGGCTCCCCATTGGCACATTGACAGGGTAGGGGCAGCTGACAAGGGTATTGGGCACCCCTAAAGTCGGCAGTTCTACGGCTTGTCCTCTACGCACATAATAGCGCCGAGCACGGCAAGAAAAGGACCACTGCATCTGACGAGCTTTGCTCGGATTGCAGCGGACCTTTCCTTAGATGTACTCACCACATTATGTATGCATGGTGTGGCGCCGGCATGCAGGCTGATTGGGGAATGAGGGATGCACCTACTGATGCGTGCCCTGCATTCACCCAACAGTGACCGTGCCTCCAAATCTGCACTACCACAAGATGTTGGCTTGCGCAGGCGTGGCAAGCCAACATAATAAAAGTAATATACTCGCTTGTTCTGTCATCTTCCACTGTGGCTCCAGTGTTGGGCTCTGCTGCTGGCTTCTTCCGCTGTGTCCTCTTCCTCTCCCTACTACTACCATCTTTCCCTTTCAGGGTCCCATCTCCCCCTGGTGCCTCCAGTAACTGCCTGTCATGCCTCTGGATGTCATCTCACTTATGTTTAATTTGCTTCACAGAGTGGGGTTGGACACCATCTCCCTCTTTGCAATACTTGCCTTTATGGCCTCCCACAGTTCCCCCCTCTGTTTTATGGGGAGTATCTCAGGCCCATACAGCTCTTTTGCATATGCTGTCAGCTCCTTTACTAGCACTGCCGCCTCCTTATGTGTGAAGACTGGTGCAAGTTTTTTAGTAGTGTCAGCATCAGCATTGCTTGAGGGCTGAGCAAAATGCTGATCTTGCTGGCCTTGCTCCTGCTGCTGAACATTGTTAGTGTTTTCAGCAACTTCAGCTTCCCCTTCCCCCACATTCTGCTGCTGCTGCTGCTGGTCACCTTCCTCCTCCTACACATGCCTGCTGCCCCCCCAATCCTGATTCTGAAGTTGCAGACATATTTCTCAGTCTCAACTGAACTAAAGAAGCTATCCTGTCTCTCAGTCCAAGTCTGAATCTGTGACTTTTCCCATGTTTCTCACAATCGCGGATTCACAACACAGGAAATGGCGAAATGTTCCATTTACTGTTCCGCCTTTATTATCGTGACCTTTTTTTTCACATTTGAAGGGTAATCACACACTTATGATTGGAACACAGTGTACACTGTGGAACTTTGTCTCTGTGGTTACTACATACATGCGAAAAAAGACACCATAATTGTGGTATTTCAGTTTAGATATGCGGAAATGTTTTTCACTTACATACATTGCAGAATCAAGAAACTATCCGTGATTACAACTAATTATGCAAAATTGTTTTCCGCAAATAGTGTGTACAGGTCAGGAAATTTTTCTTCTTATAAAAGGGGTCTGAGAAATTGAGGTTTCTGATTGGTTGCAAACAGTCTATTAGCCCTATGTTAATGTTTCATTATCAACATACATGTACAGCCTAATCACTTGCTGAACAAGGTTGAACAGTATAAAAAAATATTTTATTATTATAGCAATAAGACACTACCAGGGGTTATGGTAATGGTCAGAGACAGTTAATCACCCTTTAGGAGCATGTAGAACTAAGCTTTGCCTTGTGCCACATTTCACCCCTAGAGGATGATTACCAAGTCATTAACATAACCCCTGATCAGGTGTTATTGCTTAAATGAGGTATAGTGTTGTTATTTAAATTTTTTGACTTGAGTAACATGCTTTTTAAATTCAGCTCTGGTTCTGCGCAAACCAGCTGTTTCTCAATACTAAGAAAACTGTCTCCCTAACCTTTGGCTCACGTCGGTGACTATCCTGTCTCCCCTTGCCCCCCACCTTCCTCACCCTTGAGGGGACCCCCTTGGAGGCTCACACCTCCTTCAGATACTTAGAAGTCTGACTCAACCAGCATCTTGATTTCTCCAGACACATCAACTCGATCCACAAGAAACTTCATCCAAAATTAGGAGTCTTATATCGCAACATGGACTGTATCCCCACACCAACCTGAAAGGAAATTGTTCAGAAGATGATCCTCCCTTTACTTGACTATGGTGATGTAGTCTATGGCGCGGCACCCACATCCTCTCTTTCCAGTCTGGACACACTCTTCCACTTCTTCTGTTGCTTCATCTTGGAATGCCCCCCACAACTCACCACTGTGACCTCTACAGGTCCCTTGATCTGCCCTCACTTCATGATCGCAGGCAGCTACACAGTGCCAGAACCATAGCAAAAATACTGGGCACAGTCTCTTCACCCTATCTTGAATCCACCCTCTCCACCCAATCACTACCTGCCTACTCCCTCAGGAGCACTGACACCAGGCTCTTTCATGTCCCACATATGGGGTCAGCTAAAGGACAAGCAACCTTCAGATACTGCATGCCAAACTTTGGAATGCGTTGCCAAAAGACATCAGACTCACTGCAAACTCTCAGCAGCTCACCCACCTCCTAAAAACACACCTCTCCTCCACATGTTCTTGTACCTAGGGCCATCTAGAGGTGGCGCTCAATGCCATACAGCTAACTAGCCTCACTTAGCAGGTCCTTTACACCCATATGCTATGCACGCAACCTTGAACATGGGCTAGGCAGCCACCAAGCCCTCCCACTGCTGACCACACCACGGTTACATAGTCATCCTGAGCAGCATTTAGGGTTCAGTTATCATAGGTGCCTCAGCAATACCACATTGTCTATTGTATAACCGTTGTTACTTCTAGTTACTTGTTAAGCTTACCGTGGGGATCTCATTTCTGGGAGCCCTGTTAATCTACTGTTAATCTACTGTCATATGTTCTACGCCCCTGAGACAATCCTGAAATCTTTTATGTTCCATGCACAATTCTGCACACTGGAATATTATTATCTATTGTCTGTATTCTGCTCCTCTTCCCTCTTCCCCCAGGATGCATCTGGAATTGAGCGGTATCTCCACTCAGTATGCCTTCCTGGTGAAATGCTTAAATAAATAAATAAAACAACACACAACTTGTTCAGAGGGGGACCATGATATGTTACTGATAATGTTCATGCGGGGGTGGAAGAGTTGTTTTTTATCATATTAAACATTAGATGGTTGGGGGGAGGCCCGGGGGAAGGGGGCATGTGAGTGAACAGGCTGGTTATTACAAAAGTTCTGAATAGGTTGTTTGCACATTAGGTAGGGAGTGATGCCACACTACATAGTGAGAGGATGTACACAACTCTTGGTCCAGCAGCACATGTGTGCCATGCCCACAATGTTGTTACTTGTTACTAATGTGTTGTTTCCCTTCTGGTTCCTCAATTATATGCATTTTTTCGCTTTTCAGGTCTTCATCTCTAATGGTTGCTGGTGATACTTCTGCTCATGCTGTTCTGGCTCCAAATGTTCCTATGCCAGGGACAGCCATGCCAGTAGCTGTATTGATTGGCAATGAAAAGTGCAAATGTACGTACTTCAAGGCTTCACACAAACATTGATAACTGAGAAACTTGCATTATTCTTCGCATTTACAGAATGTTTATTCCCTGGCAGTGTAATAGCTGAGGATAGATTATGATTAAGTTCAAACTAAAGCAGGTGGGTGGGCATTGGGGGGGTGGATTAACTTCTGCAGGCACAGATGACTAGTCCTTAATGTACATTATACAAATTGACAGTATATTCTCAGTAGGTAGTCTGGCATAACTGCTGCGTGCTACTGTTGTGTCTTAACAAAATACTCACAGTTATGGTTCTCTGATATATGTCTGCAACTATTGTGTGTTTTTTTTCCCTTTCAGGCATGCCTCAGAATTCCCTAATGCTTTCTGACTCCTGCTGTTGACCCTGTACTGTAGCTTCATTATGGCATTGCCATGCCAACTTTCCAGGTAAGTATGTAATATTTATTTTAATTTTTAATGACAGCATGCAATTGATTTATTTGTTCTGTTAAGGGTTGATTCTGACCGTCTTTGTGACAGCCATTTTAAGTTCAGTTTCCAGTCGGGGTGAGGGGCAGTATAGTGGCAATGGTTATACTGACTGCACTAGTAGGTGCAGCAGACCATTTCTACTGACGCTGAAGGTTCATTAGGTAAAGTAAAGTAGTTTTTTTTTTTTTTTCTTGACAGACCAGGTGTTGTTTATAAGCTAAGTATTATCAATCCACGCTTGTCTTGTCTTTCTGTGACTGTACATGTGCTTCCCTTTCATGGTTTTCTGACTGCTGCTGCCACTGCTTCTACTGCTGCTGTGAGCATCCCTTACTCCGGCAGACCTGTGGCTACCTTATGTGTTTATCACACAAATGCCTAGGTAAGTCCTCCATATTTTTTTAAATAACAAATATGTGTATCATAATGAGATAGGTGGAGGGACTGATGGTCTTTGAGACAGACTGATGGTGGTAGGGAGGACAGTGGGGAGTGTGTGTGTGGACAGTGATAGTAGTAATGGTGGAGAATTACCGGCTTAAGGTCGGATGCATACGCATCATGTAAAGTGACACTATGTTCTAAGTGGGGTTTTTTTCGGGTAAAGAAGGAATTTTTAACACAGACTGATTGTAATTCATCCCATTGTGTCTCTGTAACTAAGGGTGTGATTGCTGTTTCAGGTTTTTGACACTGTAATGCTTTATAGATGCAGATGCAGCCACAGATGACCTGAACCTGAATTTACCCAACAGCCAAGACTGCCGCGTCATGGTTTGTTTACAATCACAAGTGCACAGGTAAGTATCTTTGGTGCTTGCTTTACTTTAACCTTCCTTTTCCACAACCAGGTACAAATACATTGGAATTGGATGCATTTTTTTTACAGTTACAGAAATAAGGCCAGGTTTGGGGTGAGGTGGACAAAAGGGGGGACAGAGAGCACTAAGGAAGTGGTAGAAAGAAATACTTTGTTGTACATTAGGTAGTGACAGTTGGGCGAATAGGTGCTGCAGGGCAGTGAATTGATATGATGTTCAGAATCTTTGATGTAGCCATTCAGCAGTAATACATAAGCAATAATACATGACACAACGGGGTGTACATGGAACATATTTTACCACATAGCCAGGAGCATAATAAGGCACAAGGCCTTGGCTGAGTGCCTTTAGCCCCGGTCGTGCGGTAAAATATGTTCCATGCACACACCTGGAGTATCCTATTGCGCTTATGAAATGGACTACATTTTTTTGTGTATTACAGTAAGAAAAACATATGCTTTGTGTGCAAAAAAAATTATTTGAATATGGAAATTTGTAATAAAAAAATAGTCCTTCTGCCTACTTGATAATGACATCATCATGGACAGGACAGGAGACAGAGAGGGAATGCATACCAAACAGCTGAAATCATCCAATACTGGCAGTGACTCTGCAAGTAATCAGTGATGACTGACAGAGACTGCATGCAGCAGGATGATGGCTGGTTAAAAAAATCCGAACAACAATGACACCCCACAACTCTGAGTCAATCCCTCACACCTGTGTTACCTTCAGTACCCCATGTAACACTCGAGTCTTTGTTTACCTGAACATGGTGAGGGAGAAACTGCACACTCTGTTGTCTTCACTCCAAGACCAGCCTTGTTAGTCGACTGGTGCCCATGCCATGTTTCATTGCCAAGCGGCCATTATATTGTTTAAAAAACATGTAAAAGAGCTGCTGCCCATTGATTATAATGGTCACAGAGTGTGTGCTTGCAAACAACTGGAAGTCCATGGGACCCTGTGAATACAAATTTACGTGCGATGAAACTTTTTTATACATGCAAGATTACAGATTATTGGAAAGCCAAACATTATTGGGATATGACAGTATGTAGGTAAGGCACCAATAGATAGGGTGCAGGACTTAATCTTGGTGACTCTCTTTAAGAAATGCAGCAGCTTACATGACTGCTATTTCAGATGTGGAATTATTTTTCCATGGAGCACATTAACATGGAATACATGAAATGCAGAAGAAGTGCTCAATCTGCAGATTACTGGAGAAAAATTATGCATGGCTACTGATTATTCCGCATCTAAAAAAAATCAAATGCACTGGGCTTTACAACTATTTTTCCATAAAAAATAACAAAGCCGCATCATTACACGCAAAAAAAGGCATGTATGGTGGAAATTCCCCGGAAGTTTGGAAAATGTCTTCAGAACTTCCCCGGAAGTGAAAATCTGTATTCCGTGGAAATTCCACCAGCAGAATTTTATTTTCGCACATCTCTAGTAAGCACTTCTTCACAGAGTGGGTGGTGTACACTTGGAATGCACTATCAGAAGAGGTGGTCTCACTGAAGTCAGTTTGCAGCTTCAAGAGAGGCTGGGATAGGCTTAGAGGAAGATAAAGATCATGGGTAGGGAGGATGGGAGGAGTGGGGGGCAGGGACAGTAGCTCAAGTTGTGAACCTTGCAATATGAGCAGACTAGACAGACCAAATGGTCTTTTTCTGCTGGCTTCTTATGTTTGTATATAAATTGAATAACAGATGGGCATCCATCTGTTATGGTTGTTGCAATCCATCAAAGGGTTCCTATGACTTCATAAACCTCAAGAGCAAAAGTCAAGAGGATTTTGACATCATAGGAATTCAGATATTGTACCGGCATCTTTTGATATTCAGGTTTTGATGTAAACAAAGGCTGCTCAGCTGACTGCATGCTCAATTTATTACAACATCAGGATAAAAAAGCTGTCTTCTGACAAGTATTGCTTGAGCACCCATTTCTTTCTCAAGAAAAAGTTTAGGCCACATTTCATGGCTGTGAGGTGCCATTTTTTTGTAGCCTTGCTGATATTCAGGTTTGTGTAGTCACAGTGCTTACGTACTATGAGCTGCCAGAGCTACAGCGGGCGTAAACCCATAGCATAACAACTGGAGCAAAGACATGCAGCCCTGCCATGTTTAGCCTAGGAATTTTGACCTAATGCTGGTTTTCTTTATGCGATCTCTGCTCTAACACAGTGGCTACGACTACATGGTAGCCTTATTTATTGCACCACTGCTTTCTACATAGTTACAGGCCCACTGCTGGTGGGTGTGTCTGGGTTGTTTTCACCAGTTGTTTCATTACGGAAAATGTTGTTAGGCTGAACGGCTCTGGTGAGGTGTCATTCAGCTAGATGTCCTTGCACCAGTTGTTGCAGATCTGGTGTAAATCACTGGCCCCTCCAGTTTGACTATTTCTTTGATCTGTAGAAAATGAAAATAAGTGTGTACACATAGCTTTTGCCCTTTCAGCCTTCTTAGTAGGTCCTGTTAATTAGTCCCCACTTAAGGACCCCTTACATCATTCACTTCTACTGTGATTTCTATACCTATCATCACCTTTTCATTTTCCAGATTCTATTCTTATTTATTTATTTATTTATTATTTAAGCATTTAACCAGGAAGGCATGCTGATCAGGCTACTGCTTGATTCCAGATGCTTCCTGGGGGAAGGGGGTACACATACACAGTTGAATGACAAGCATAATACAAGTGTGATTCATAATGGGGATAATCACTACACAATAGGTCCTGATATAAAGACATAATAGATCAAGAGAACAATAGATACAGGTACAGTTTAGATACATTACCATAAATATAGTCGAATAGGTAGAACATACATTGATATATTCACAGATTGGTTAAACAGTTCTGCCACTCTGTGATCTGTAAAAACTGCCTAGACACATGAGCAGGTAGAGGAGAAATTAGCTTGGAGCATGGTGTTAAGATGCAGGAGGGAAGAGATGTGATAAATGTTTGTGGGGAGGGAATTCTTCAACTTTGGTATGTGGTAGCTGAATGCTACCTGGCCAGCAGCAGTGGACCTATGCAGGACAGCTAAGGACCATGAGTCAAGTTTTCTGAGGGAATATGCTATGGTGCTGGGGTTGGCTAGGGCAGTGGTGAGGTAAGAGAGGAGCAACTGGGACCAGTACTTGGGTGGGACTTTGGCTCAGTGGGACTGCCAACGATTATCTAGAGAGGTGAGGTACATTGATTGGCAGAGGGCACAGTGGTGTGTGGAATATGGCGAGTTCAGTACAAAGTGACAGAAAGAGTGGAAAAGAGGGTCCAGTCTGGCTAAGGTGGACTTGGGACCGGCACTGTAGACTACGTCTCCGTAGTCGAAGAGAGGGAAGATCATTTTCTGCACAATGGCCCTACTGGCAGATACTGGGATGCTGTCTCAGTTGCAGTAAAGTGCTCCAAGCCTGAGGTGCAGCTTCTTGAGTATGGAGTCAACATGTGTGGAAAAGTTGAGGTGCTGGTCAAACCAGACCCCAAGGTATCTGAAGGAGGTACAGGCCTCCAGGGGCGACCCTTCCAAGGTGTGGAATGTGATCGGGGAGGGCAGCCTCAAAAGTCTCTGCCTTGTACCAAGGTAACTAAGACTGTTTCCTTGGCATTGAGGAAGCATTGATTGGAGTGAAGCCAGTGCTGGACTGTAATAAAGTCCAGTTACAATCTGGTCATAACCTCTGAGGCTGAGGGACCAGATGTGTACAGCACAGTGTCGTCCGCATACACGTGGATTGAGGTGTGTGGGCAGGCAGAAAACCTTACCTAACATCACTTTTTCTCCTACAGCCTCCCACATTTTCTTTCCTCACATATATTTCTCTTATTTCCCTTAGCTGCTTTTTTGTCTTTTAAGATAATTACTGAACAAGGCCTTGGGTAAAACATCAATTCTTACTCTAGTTTCTGTTTTCAGAATGCATTTAATATTACCATTTTGTTCAATATCTGTAACGTGCTGTGCAAATAATAGTCAGAAAACACCATTTTATTTGTCAGTTTATTATTAAATATATCGCTTTGCAACATTTGATACACAAATTATGCTGCTTATGCACCTCTACATGGTACAGCTAAGAATCACTATAGGAATAATGAAATTTGCTTGAGAGGGCAACAGATTGGCCAGTTGATGTACAATTTACAGCTAGCTAGCTACACCCCTGCATGTTGTCAGTCATTGACCTCCATAGTAGCTATTGTAAACCCCGAGGGAATCAGGGCCAGCCTAGCTGTTGTAGGGAAAAAGGCAAGTAATCTGTATGCAGGCAGGGCTCAGGGCCTATCTCCACCAACACCTCATGTGTCAAACTGCCACAGCAGGCCGCTTGATCGGCCATCTACCCACCCACCTGCCAGGTCTATCACCATCACACAACTCATCTCAAAGAAAATCCTCATCAAAGGGGCATGCACCGGAGAGCAACAAGTGTGTTGTGTTGTGTGATAATTTGAATGTAAGTGACACCGTCTGACTTCAGTTGTAACATACAGGTAGTGGCATAATTGTCATGACAGACTTAGTTGTAATTATAACTGTGTCCCAGTGGCAAGTCAAGGTTCAGTTGTAGGAAAGAGTGCTTACATTGTGTGTTGGAGTAAGCAGGTGTGTGCTAGTAAAATTTATTGTACGAGATGTGTGGTGGATCTGTGGCTGGCAATGGCAAAGTTAGGATTCCGGCTACTGTGGGGAATGACAAAAGGTCACCAAGGCAAAGAAAGGCAGTAGATCTGCAGGGTGTGTGTGTGTGTGTGTGTGTGTGTAGGAGGAGTATGTGATTTTATTATGAAAATGTAATGAGGTAATTGTAGCTCTTGCATAGTCAGGTGGAGAATATGGGCTAGATGTGGGAAAGATTGCTAAGTGTAGAAGATGCAGCAGGGTACATGTGGCAGTGGGGTAAGGGTGTGATGTAAAGGGGTAATTGTGTCTGGTATTGTCAGGATATACAGCTGTGTGGGAAAGATTGCCAAGGGTACTGGCAGCAGATGCAGGGTTTGTGTGTGTTGGAGGGTGGGTATGGGTGTTACGGAAATGAAAACAAAGGTCAGGAACAGCAGTGGCTGGCAAAGTCAGGACTCAGCTGTAGAGGGGAGAAGATTGAGGAGGGCAGCAGTAGATGCAGAGTGTGTGAGTTTTTTTGTTTTGTTAATAGAGCTCTTATTTATAGAAATGCAAAGGGATTATTGTGGCTGGCAATGTCAGATGGGTACTGCATTATAAACAAACATATTCATCATCTTTAGAATCTGTTTTATTTCTTATATACACTTCTTGGGTTTTCATGACCACATAGCTATGTTCAGTGAGTAAACACAACCAAGTTATCAAAAGTAATATCAAATAATATGAAAAGTAATGTGCAGTACTGTTACAGTTACTAATTACTTTTTATATAAAAGCAATTAGTAACTGTAACTGATTACATTTATTTGAAAGTAACTAATAACTGTAACTGATTACTTTTTAAAGTAACTTACCCAACACTGACAGTACATGTGAATGTATCAAGAGCACAGACATTTGGCAGGTCACTAAGCAGTTACACACACCTCTATGTGTTTTTCTTTTTTATAAATATATATAATTGCTGGGTAGTGTTTTCTCACCTTGAAAACACTACCCAGCAAATATAGAAAGCAGTATGGCTAGTGGTTCCAGTTGCACTAGTTCAACAGTGTACTGGGCAGAATCATAGTGCATGTGCGAGGGAGGCATGGAGTGAGAGAAATGCAGTGCGTGTTCACTGTTACAATCAGCTGGTTATAACAGTGAATTATAACTAGGTTTCACAATGGGAGAAAATGCTCCCCTGTTATTACAGAAAACTGAAAAAAAGGATTGGAAAAGGGATAGGGATAGGGACAAAGACAAATCCTTGATGAACACTTGACCTAATTGGGGAGAGGTAGCCTCCAACTGCATGAAGAAGGGCTAGCACCTGTCCACCAGAAAGACATGGAACTTGTTCTCCACATGATAAGATAGTCTAGCAATAAATAACATGTCCAATAGGTGGGGTTGGGCAACATTACCAAAGATTTAACCAGGTCAGCAAAGATAACATACTGTAGGTAATACAGTTTTTCAAAGAAGCACACAATTGGAAAGATGCACCAGAGCATGGTGGTGCACACACTAAAAATAAACACAGTAAAAAAAAAACACAAAGGAGGTGCACAGGCATGAATCAAGTCTAAGTCCAACATAAATTAATTAAAAGGCAATCCAGATGAGCATGGCATAAACAAGACACATCAAAAAAGAGGTGCAATCGAGGAGAGTCACAGCCATGGTAACCCCACTGTCTATTAGGATCAGTCCAAATGGCTGCATCACTAATCCTGATAAGATCATGTTCTTGGAGACAATCAGAACCAATGGTTTAAAATGCAACTCTACACTTCAGTAAAGTATTTTTTATAAAGATGAGATTTTAGCTATTTACTAGAGAATACTTTTACTTTGCAGTTTTTCTGTCAGGGTTTATATAACACATCTTGGTAGTTAATACAAAACTTGTAGAAAAAGCATTTGCCTATCACTCTGAGGAAGCTCAGCAGTGGTTAGGGTGAAACACAAGTCTTTGCAATGTTACTTGACACTGTATGTGATTTTATAGCCTTGCGATGGACTAGAACACTTTTGTTATAATAAAATACATTTTTAACATATAAGTCCTTGGTTTGGATGCTATTATTTTTATTTTGGCTGCCTATCACCAATGGACCTCATGGGCCTTTGTAACATCATAATGCTCATGATGACAGCAGACTGTTATTTCGCAAATAATCGAGAGGTCAGGTGGGGACAGCCAGATGCTTTTTGTAAGATTCAATAGAGTAAGTACTGCATTATCTGAAATATTTTGTAGACTAACAAGAGGAAAATGTAAAAAGAAGTAGACAATGCTTAATTTCAACATAATTGCTTTGTGAATATAATATTTGTAAACTTTATATTTTTGTAGAGAGACATTCTTTAAAGGATTAAATACACAGTCACAGGTGATTAACTTTTTGTAGGAGGCATAGGATGTTGAGATGAAGGACCCACAGACCATTGGGGAAGGGGAAAAGAGAGAGGGGGAAGATGGGCCGAGGTGACGCTCACCATTGACTGCCAAGAGAAGTAGCAGACTAATGAGATGCTTAAGGGAGAATAGAAGCTTACTTGTATCAGGGAGGTGGAATGAAACTGGAGAACAGGGAGGATGGGGGAAAAGTCCCCAGATAGCTTCTGGGTGGAGTCAGGGAGAGTGCCGAAGACAGGAGCTATTGTGCCAATAGGTGAGGTATGGGGCAAGGAAAAGAGTAAGAAAATGAGTGAGAGAGAAAGAATAGGGGGAAGAAGAGTTGGGAGTATGGGAGTTTGGGGAGTATGATGGGGAAGTTGCCAGTGGATAGGAATATTATTAGAGAGGCATGGTCGGATGAGCATGGGAAGGAAAAGCAGGAAGGTGGAAAATGGGAGAGAGATGGTGAAAGGAGAGAGAAAATGTAGGGTAGCAAACAGGCAGGTAGCAAAAGGGGTGAATGGGGTGGGAAGGAAAGAACAGTTAGCAGCAATTCTGAGAAACAGAACATTGGCTAAGCAGGGAGGTTAAAGGAGTGAATGCAAAACAGTGCAGACAAGGCATTAAGGGAGGTAGGACTATAACTCAACCAGAAATCTAAAAAGAAGCAAAACACTGATTAAATGGCAGAGAAATTAGATGCGAGGCAAAACCGTATTAAGTGTATGGAAGGGAAGATGCTAAAAACTGAATTGGGTAATGGTGCTAGAATGTATCAGTTTAGGGTCCAGCTGAAAGGACTGCAATGGACATAAGAGCATGGCCTCACACATTCTTAGGACCAGAGGACCACAAACTGAAGGTGAGTTATTCTGTAGTCCTAAGGACCCAAGAGGCAACACTCTTAGATCCATAAGAGGCCCTCCAAACAAACCCATAACATTTTTATAGATCACTAACTTTTTTAAACAAAACATTTTTTTTATTTAAAATGCTGATGACATGAGCGGTCAGTGAGAAACCTGAGCTCTTTTTTTCTAGGTGTGCTTGTATGGACAGAGCAAGGAACAACATCATCAGAACATGGAAAAAGATTAATTCTTCTTTTGACTAGGCAGATTTACTGTGTGCTACTAATTTCTTTTGTGCTTACAGGTTTTGTTACTGTTTTTGCTTACATTTAACTGCTTTATTGTTCTCTGATTCAAATTGCTGCTGCAGGGTATACTTTCTGCAGCATTATTACAGGGTATGCCTAAAGGTTTGTTACTGTTTTGTTCTTACAGATTACTGCTGTAATCTCCTCTAATTCAAATTGTTTTTTGCAAGGTATATCTTCTGTTAAAGTGTTCTGCAAGTTGTGCTTACAGGTTTTGTAACTTTTTTACTGCTTTATTTTTCTATGCAGCAAAGTGTTTTTTTGCAGGGTATATTTTCTGTGAAATTGTTACAGGTGGTGTTTACAAGTTTTACAGTTTTATCTATCAATTAGGCTGTTTTCAGGGCTAATTACAGAAGCACATATGAGATACAGACTGAGGGATAGCGACTCCATTTGTTGTTGGTTGATTGTTTCTGCTCTTACCTCCTTGTTTCTTTCATCTGTGGTTCTTCTTTTTTGGCAGGGGAAGGGCCCAACCACCCCATGCTACACTCCTTTTATAGAGTAGCACAGTCGGGACATTTCCTGTAGCAAAGCAGGAAGGGGAGGATCAGAGGGGTATCCACACAGTGATCTCACTTACAGGGGCACAATTAATTTAACTTGTTAAAAAAAGATATACAAAAACAAACAAACAAAAATATAAAAAAAAAATCTTCTGCTTTCATGTTCCTTCTAATTACTTGGACCAGGTTATAAACACCATAGCTCAACTGGAATAGATATTATTGGATATTATTAACTGCAGGTACTGTGGGACACTTTTCAAAAGGGCAGTTATACAGGATTTAGAATGCTGTCCTACATGCTGGACCATCGGAAATGTAAGGGCTTAGTGCAGGGCAGCATGAGCAGAGATTGCGTGCCTCAAATCACATATTCAGGAGGAAATACAATGCAAGAATCACCCACCATTTCCCCAAAATCCAACTGAAGTAGCTTGACCGCAGATGGTAGTTGGTCTGGGAGGTTGGCAGGTGGTTAGGAAGGGCAAATTGGGTGCCCCATCACTCAATACTTACCAACATATCACCTCCACAAACCATATAAAAACTACAAACAGGTATCTGCCTCTATCTCTAAAATCAAACAAAGGAGCAGAGGACAATACAGAGCAGGACACTGCAGCACAGGAGCTAGAGCTACAAAACTCACCCAAAACAGGGAACAAAACAAAAAAAGGAAAAAGGAAATCCCAAACAATTCTGATGATAAGAGACTCCATGATTCGGGGAATTGATACCTACCTCCAGCCAGGGATAATGGTCAGATGTTTCTCAGGTACATCACCATGGAGAGGCACTGACCACATTGCTAAAACTGTGCAGGAAGCAGGAAAAAACACTGATGTCCTAGTACACATAGGGATTAGTGATCTCACCAGCCGGTCAGTTGTGGAGACCAAGGAACAGCTAACCATGCTGGGAGACAAACTGTCATGCATTTCATCTGCCGTCTCCTTCTCTGAGATCCTGCTAATCTGGGAGGGGGGGAAGGTGGACGGAAGTCAGAGAAGGGGAGAAAGACATGTGGCTTGAGGGCTGGCACCAGAAAAAAAGGACACAAATTTGTAGGTAACTGGCAACAGTTTTGTGAAAAAGTCCTTTAAATTCAATGGATTGCATCTGACTAAGGAGGGAGTCAGTGCATTGCGGCCAAAGTTTGATATCTTTGCAGAATATTTAAAGCTGCAAATGGGGGGAGGGGTTAAGCACCTGATACATTGAAAGGGAAGAACACCCCTTCCCCCTCAGCTAGGGATCAAACAGGAGTTCAGCATGTTTGTAGTTCAGTTGCATTACCAGGTAAGGGAAAAGGTCTGGTTCCCCATTCGATGCACAGGGGAAATGCCAGGCCTCACCCAACAACTAGCAGACCGAAATCTGGCAAATGGAAAATCATGTACACAAATTCCGGCAGTTTGGGAAACAAGATCCCAGACCTGGAGACAACAATGACAGAGGCTAAACTGGCCATAGTATCCATGATCCTCAAGAAAGCACTCTTCTCTTACCTATGGACATGTGATGTCTGCAAATGCTCTTAACCTTAGTCCTTGTTGCTTGTCTTGTCTTGTCCACTTTTACCACTGTGTTACCTTTCTTACACAGCTTTCTGTTTTTTTCTCTCTCTCTTTCTGTGGGTGTCCAGTTGTCTGAATGTAATCCACATTGTCTGACCTTCCTGTGTTGGGGTCCAGTACAGGTTTAATTTGTTATTTGTTTTTTTTTTTGGTCTCACTCCTACGTGGGTGACATATGTGATTAATGATGATTTATATTTGACTTTCCTGCATGGGGTGCCGCTTGGCATATTGTACCATTTTCTACTGTTTATGCTCTCTGTAATTTTGTTTCGCTGTATTCTGTACTCTCCTGGGTTTTGCATGAAAATAGGCAGGTCCAACTGCCTAATACACTTACCTGGTCACCAAAAGCTAATAAATAAATAAATACATTAGTGAGACATGGTTCACCGGTAACCACACTTGGGAGACTTCAGTACCCGGCTATGTACTGCTTAGAAGAGACTGAAGTGCAAAAGGGGGTTGGGGAGTGGCCCTTTATGTCAATGAAAATATCAAAGCTACAGAAATTCAGAATACACATAAGGAGCCAGAAGAACTGTGGATCACCCTGGAAACAGGAAATGGGACAGCCATAAGAACTGGAGTTGTCTACAGGCCTCCAGACCAGGAGGAGGAAATAAACACATTACTGTTAGAAGATATATAAAACATGACAGTTAAAAGGGACGTTCTGATAATGGGAGACCTCAACATGCCAGATTCAGATTGATCAATACTAGCAGGAACATCTTCCAGAACAAGACACATAGTGGATTCCCTGCAGGAGAAGAGCCTAAAACAATTGGTACAACAACCCACAAGAGACAGGGCTGTCCTGGATCTAGTACTAACTAAAGGGGAAAGGATCACAGATCTCCAGGTAGAAGGTCACCTGGGGGCCAGTGACCATCACATGGAATGGTTCAATTTGACCATTAAAAATAAATCATCCCATCCAAGGCAAAAATATGGGACTTCAGAGGAGCTGACTTTGATAAGATGGCCAACAGAGTTAAGCTAGCCCTGGCAAGAAGAAATACAGGTGAATGGGTACAGGCAGAGTGGGCAAACATTAAGGATACAATACTTGAAGCAACATCCCATTGTGTTAGGGAGAAAAGCAAGAGCAAAAGAAGGTGGAAACCACTTTGGTTCTCAAAACCAATAGCAGAAAAGATCACAGCCAAAAGGCTGGCCTTCAGAAAATATAAGGAAATGCAGTGGGACGAAGATAGGGAGGCAAACCAAACTTCCCTAAGGGAAGCAGGGAAGGCAGTATGGTAGGCAAAGGCCCAACCCGAGGAAACGCTAGCACGAACAGTAAAAGAAGGGCACAAGACTTTCTAAAGATACATTAGTGAAAGGAGAAAGTCCATAGGGGGTATTGCTAAGATCCTAGGGGATACGGGGGAGTGTGTGGAGGAGGACCAAGGAAAATCATCTATCCTAAATAGATACTTCTGCTCAGTATTAACTGAGAAGAAGGTAGAGCAGGGCACACAGCTCAGCACCATGGACACAGGGGGAGGGAGGTGTGCACAAGTCCCTTCAGAAAAGAAAGGGTCCTACAAGAGGTTGCTAAGCTCAGGGTGGACAAGGGAAATATGACCTGAAGCCATACATCCCAGGGTACTAAAGGAGCTAAGGTTGGAACTAGCAAAGCCATTAGTAGAACTGTTTAGTGAGTCTCTGAGCACAGGAGATGTCCCAAAAGACTGAAGAAAGGCTCATGTGATCCTGCTCCACAAGAGTGTCTGCAGGGAGGAGGCAGAGAACTACAGACCAGTCAGTCTTACCTCAGTAGTGGGCAAGATTATGGAGGCACTCCATAAGAAAAGGATAGTGCAACACCTGGAATCTATAGGAGCACAAAATCCAAGACAGGATGTGTTTACAACAGGAAGGTCCTGTCAAACTAATCTCATAGATTTCTTTGACTGGGTAACCGGAGTGGTGAACTAAGGGGGAGCAGTTGATGTCACCTACCTTGACTTCAGCAAACCTTTCGATACTGTTCTACATAGAAGATTGATTAATAAGCTGGGTAGGCTTGGGGTGGGTCAGAAGTCAGTCAACTGGGTGGCAAATTGGTTGGTGGGCAGAAAACAGAGAGTGGTGGTAAATGGTATACAGTCAGAAGAGATGCAAGTCATAAGTGGGGTACTTCAGGGATCAGTTTTGGCTGCCAGTCCTCTTCAATATCTTCATCGGTGACATTACAGATGGACTGGAGGGTATGGTTTGCCTGTTTGCAGATGACACCAAGATCTGCAACAGAGTAGATGATCCAGATGGGGTGGGCAGAATGAGAAGAGATCTGGAAAAATTGGCAAAATGGTCGGAAGAGTGACAACTGGGTTTTAACGCAAAGAAGTGCAAGATCATGCACCTAGGGAAGAGAAACCCCAAAGCTACCTATAGGTTGGGAGGGGAGTTGCTGGCAGTCACAAGGTGAAAAAAAGAAACTCGGGCATCATCATCACAAATGAACTGAAATCATCCAAGCAGACCACTAAAGCAGTAGGTAATGGTAGGGGGATGTTAGGGTGTATTAGTAGGGTACCACAAGTTGTAAGAGGGATGTAATAATCCCTCTTTACAAGACACTGGTTAGGCCCCATCTGGAGTACTGCATGCAGTACTGGAGGCCACACCTGCACAAGGACATTAGCAAAATGGATGCAGTCCAGAGATGGGCAACCAAAATGGTGCAGGAACTGCATCAGAAAACATATGAGGACAGAGTAATGGAGCTCAATATGTATATCCTAGACTAAAGGAGGGAGAAAGGTGATATGATCAAAATATTTAAACATCTTAAGGGCGTTAACAAGGGGAAAGAGTCTAACATGTTTCAATATAAGAAAAATAGCAGGAGAACAGAACACAGCATGAGACTAGAGGGAGAACGATAAAAGGGTAACATGAGGAAGTTCTTTTTCACAGAAAGGGTAGTGGATGCATGGAATGACCTACCTTAGGAAGTGGTGATATGAATATAGTGCAGGGCTTCAAACAGGCATGGGATAGGCATAAGAGAGCAATACAGATGAGTATGAATAGATAGGCCATTGACAGAGCAAAGGCTTATGGCACATTCATATGGTAGAAAAAATGGGCAGTCTGGATGGGTCTTGTGGTTCTTATCTGTGGTCAGCTTCTATGTTTCTGTGCTAGTATGGCAAGGTAAGGCAGCATTTATTTCTATGGCACCTTTCCCAATGTGCTCAAGGCACTGTACAGGGTAACAGAAACAGCATATTAAAGTACAACCTTAATTAATCGGTAAACAATAAATGTAATGAATACACTAAGTAAAACAGAAGGGTGTTTTGAATAAATTGGTTTTTGAAGTGCACTTAAAGGCTTCCGTTATGCAAGCAGAATGAACAGTGAGAGGCATAACGTTTCACAGGAATGGCACAGCCACTCCAAATGCGATGTTCCCCAAAATCTTCAAACATGACTGGGGAACCACTATCAGGCCCACACTGGTGAAGTGTAGAAGGGAGGGTAGATAGGTGTGAAAGAGACAGGAGCTCTTTTAGGTAAGTAAGACCAAGATCATTTAGAGTGGGGTTGCTCAGAATCTGTCTGATTAAATTAGATTGATCAGATTCTGGGAAATCTTTCAGTATTCAGAATTTTGATATTCAATGCCAAAGATCTGAATCTGAAAAACCTGAAAAGTTGGATGCAGAATTGTAATTCTATATCAGTTCCATGTCTGCATCTGTTTTAACAACATACACAACATGATAAAGCTGCTACCAGCCACTATACAATGAGGAGAAGGAAGACGAAAGACAGTCATGTGACCAAACCTCCCCCTTCTGCTACCCTTTCTTGTTCAACCTTCCATTTGGTGGCTGCTGCTAGTAGGGACAATTGTGTTAGGTCCCTTCTGGTCTGGCGATAAGGGCTCTTGTCTGAGTGAGGTCCTGTGTTCACCACCTTCTCCATAGTCCTCCTGCTGCTCTCGGTAGTTGGCTTGGTAAATCCAATTAGTTACAGTCACTATGGGAGCACTCAGCCTACCCTTCTTCTGTCACCTACCTATGCCCCAGCCCCCACAAGTATCTTCTCCACTTGATGTCCCCCAAAAGTTAAGGATGATACACTGTCTCGCTCTGTCTGTCACCCTCCTGTGTCTGTTCCTGACCAGGCTGGCACTGATCAAACCCAAAGTTCTCTGGGGCATTTACCCTTACATTCTGTCTGGTCCTTTGTCCTCATGAGAGCCCAGACTCCATAACCCACCCTAAGTGGCTTTTTATAACAATATGGAGTTCTGGTTGCTGTGGTCACACAACTGTTGGCACCAATAAATGTTTTTACATACCATTCATACCTTCTGACTTTTCTACCCACGAGTGAATTGTGGCTATGTTTCTTTATTATAGAAATACCCTAGGAAAAGGAGCCATATATTCATCTTACAATAAGTGGAGTGGCTGACACCTTCTCAGAGATTGCTGATGATAGTTGTCCTTCCAGAATTGTCACCAGGGTCATCTCAGCATCAGCACAGAATGATAATATGTGCAGTCTCTCACTCTGATAGCAGGTGACATGGTGAGCAACATCGTGGCAGAATGCACAGTGGCAAGGAAGCCGCATCACGCAGCAGTACTGACTGGATGTGGAGGGAGTATGGGATGCAGCAGGCAAACTGGTGGATGGGAGGCAGGAGATGGCAGACACATCTTGCAGCTGGCCGTCGTTGTGCCAGGCAGACTGGGCAGTTGGCATGTGCTGCAGCCTACAGAGAAAAGCATGGTCCACTGATCAGGAAAGACAGTGAAGGAGTTTGACACACAGGGAGATGCAAGCGTGACTTGAATAGTTTTCTTTTACTATGGCCACTGGGTGGGAGTGTGTGAATGAAAGTATTATCTGGCTTTTGGAGGCAGATTCAGAATTCCGATTCTGGCATTCAAACAGAAGTGGAACAGAATTGGAACCGAAATTAGAATTGTTAAAAAAAGATGGAGAGTGAATGAAGTGGATTTTAGAGATCCAAGCATCCTCAGTTTAGAGCTTTGTACATTAGCAAAGAAATCTTTAAGATGATGCACCACAAAATTGGGAGCCAATGCACACTTCCCAGAGCCAGTGCAATGTGCTCCTTGTGATATATTCCTGCCACCAGCTGAGCTGATGCATTCTAGACCAGTTGCAGGAGATACATCAGACATCTAGCTAATCCTAACCAAACAGCATTGTAGTGATCCAGTCTTGATGTGACAAAGATATGGACGAACATCACAAGGCCTCTTGTTGTAAGATGCGGTTTGATCTGGGCACTATTTCACAGATGAAATAATCCATAGAGGAATACAAACAGCACCTAGTGTTCCAGTGTCAACAGCATGCAGTCTACAGTAAGTTAACCCAAGACCCCTCACTGCATCCACAGCTTGAAGTGTGTTGCAATACATGGCTAGACAATAAGAAGACAAGCTAGTAATACAGGCTGAGGAAAAATTTCCAAATGGCTAGATGGAAGGCAATTGGGTAAAAGCTGAGGAATAAGAAAAACTGTAATGCTAAAATAAGAGGGGAAGCAGGGAGGGCATAGGAAAGCTTTTGATACTACATTAGGTGACAGACCAAAAACAGCAGTCACCCAGAGGAGGAGGTTGGGAGGGTTAAGGGCCGTATGTCATGCAGATATGCTGACTGCACTCCATTCTGGCACCCGTAGAATAACACCCTCCTGCTGTGGCCCCAACACTGAACACCACTGTACTGGAGATCTCTTGAAAGGAGGTGGAGGAAATAACCCAAAGTCCCATTTCTGTCACAGATTAAAGCCCATCAATTAGCTGGACTGGTTTGAGTGGCAGCAGGACAAAGAAAATCATACCCATGGCCAGTGCAGAGGGGAGATGATGGGTGACTCCACCACAGTTGATGGCTGCATGGAACAATAATAACAATACAGAGGGAACTTGGAGAAGCAATAAAGGTTCATCACTCACATATAAAGCATATCACCTTTTATTATAGCAGCTAGTGAACAAAGTACAAAAACACTCACATATATATGGAGGACTCCCACAACAATGCTATGAGCTTCAAGCCTCTCTGTCTCTTCTTTAAGGGAGAGGGACCTTATCTGTAGTTTCTTTCTATTATACTGGGTCTCTTAAAGAGACAGGCCTCTAAAATGTACCATTTTTCAGTATTAACTCTAGCCTCATTTCCTTTATGCTGGTTCTCTTAAAGAGACAGGCCTCTAGGCTTGCCTAGTGGCATGGAGATCTGAGGCATTGTGCATCTCACCTCCTGCCACACTGGTGACCTGGGTTCAGAAATGGATATGAGTCATTTAGGGGCTGGCCAGGTAGGGGATGATTGAGCATCTGTAGGACTGCTCCCCTTCCTCGGTGGTGGTGGTGGGGGGGTGTTGCTGTAGCTTCCTATTTGACTGCTGCCAGTGGCAGCTGGAGGGCACTGCATGCAACATCACCAGGAAAGAAAGGGAACCCATGTTCAGAGAGGCAGAGACGTCTCCATGGAGGTGGAGCTCACACGTTGAGCCCATTGCACGTCTTGTGGGCCCATGGAGAAAATCACTGTAAAAAGCACTCTGACTTGAGGATGACAACTAACCCCTACCAGGCCCTGTACTAGTAAATGGGCAACCCTGACAGTCCTGTGGCTGAGGACAATAGTGGGAAGTTAAGTCCTGGAGAAGCCATGTGATGGGGCTGGGGGAGTCTGCAGGAAGGGGACTGCCAAGGCAGCTCAGGAAATAAAACAAATGATTGAAAAAAAGAGACAGGCCTCTAAAACATACCATTTTGTAGTACTGAAGGATTATCTTTTCACAAGTATTCCCTACTAAAGGAAAGACTAGTAAAGTATCTTGAATCCAATGGCTGCAAGACCACATACCTCATGGAATCATGGGGGTAAGATCATGCCAAATAAATTTTATAGATTTCTTTGACTGGGTGACAAGGAACATACATCAGGGGAATGCAGTGGACATTGCCCACAGTAGCTGGACCTTAGCAAAAACTTCAACACTTCCATACAGCAGGCTGTTAAAGAAATTGAGCAGCCTAGGAGTGAGATCCTAATTTGTGAATTAGATTAAAAATTGGTTAGCTGAATGGAAAAAGAGAGTGGGGGTTAAGAGCACTCAATCTTATGATCAGAGAGTGACCAGCAGGGTGCTGCAGAGCTCAGTACTTGGACTTGTCCTCTTCATAGTCTTCATAAGTGACTTTGCTGAACAACTAAAAAGAAAGGTACAACGTTTTGCAGAAGGTACTAAAATCTGCAATAGGCTGGACACTCTGCAGGGGGTGGATGGAATACACAGGGATCTTAGAAAACTCAAGAAGTGATCAAAAACATGGCAGTTATGGTTTATTGACAAAAAATGCAAAATCATGCAACTAGGGCATAAGAACTCAGGGGCTGAATATAGGATGGGGGTAGGTATTGACAGTCACTAAGCAGTAAAAGGTCCTTTGGATTATTATATCCGAGAAACTTAAAGTAGCAGGGCAGTGTGACAAATCAGTGGGTAGAGCTAGTGGGATGCTGGGGTGCATAGGGAAAGGTGCCTCCAACAGGAGGAGGAAAGTAGTGTTGCCACTGTATCATTCACTATTGACATCCCACCTAGAGTATAGTGTCCAGTTTTAGAGACCGCACCTCAGAAAGGACAAAGACAGGATGGAGGAAATCCAGATGAGGGCAACTAAAATAATTTAGGGGTTGGTCAAGAAGCCCTATGAAAAGAGAGTGAGGTATCTCAACTTACACAGCCTGGAAGAGAAGAGAATGAGAGGATGTGACATAAACCTTCAAGTACCTCATAGGGGTAAACAAGGTGCAATAGGGGAGTCTCTTTCAAATGAAAAAGAGCACCAGGATCCGAGGGCATGGGTGAAGGGAGGGGGCAGGATTAAGAGAAATGTGAAGAAATATTTCTTCATTGAATGGAAAAGGGTGGTAGACAATTGGAAAAGACTGCAAGCAGAAGTGGCTGAAGCTAAAACACCTTAGGGCTCATAGTATAATAGAAAATAGGCAGATAGATGGGAGAGTCACCAGAGACCAGATAGAGTCTGCAGAGACAGAATAGTCAGGGGACATCCAGGCAAAATGGTTAGTTCAAGCAGTCTTTTTCTGCCAAAAAAATTCTGTTTGTGCTTCTGTTTCTAGCTTCACTAAGTTTGTTACTGATCTTTACCCTCAATAATCAACACATGTGCATACCAGTATATAAGTAAGGCTACCAATATTATTATCTAAACAGTGATACAAAAAAGCAGGTACAAATTACTTTGCAAATCTTCTAGAATAGTTTAAAGTCGGGAGTGAGCAGGGTAGTATTCCTTATCTGATCACCACAAAAGAATCAGAACTGTAGGCTCCTTCAAATGAACTCTCCCTAGGATAGTTACAGTTTAATTTATCTGAAACGGTAATAACAGATGCAAAATTATTAGACACATACAGCATGAATCACGACTATCAAAACATCTTTGCAAGGGTAATATCTAATTCTACTAATGCTCATATCTGATGGTAGTAAAACAAGCTAGCTATGTAAGGGATACTAATGTTAGAAGAATGGCTGATGATCCCAGATGGCTACATGGAGACATGGAAATAAATGCAGAGCATCCTGAGGAAGTTGTGGAAGGATAGGGGCAGTTCCCAGCTGCCGTCCACCCACTATCACAAACTAGATCATGCCAGTTGCTTGGATGGGTTTGAGGGTAGCAGCTGCTTTCCAGGCAAAGAAAATAATGGTCTTGACTGGTCTGGAGAAGAGCCAGTGGGTGGCTTAACCCTTAAGTTGCATATCCAGCTCTGCAGAAATTCAGAAAAGACTGCAGAGCATCCCAAAGAAGCTGTCTGAAGATATAGGCTAGGTCCCAAACCAATGTCCTGCCTTCCTTACCAACAGGATCCCACTGATTGGTTGGGCAGTTTGAGTGGCAGCAGCATCTGCTACTGCCAAGGCAACAAAACTGAATCATTGACTGTCATGGAGTGGGAGCAGGTGGGTAACTCAGCCCTTAGAGTGTTGTTTCATCCATGTTGCAACCAAGGAATGAAATATTACATCTCTTGGGACTTATCATGGGAGTGGAATGTCAATAATTTGTTGCCTGCCAATGCCATTAAAATAATTTCTCTTACAATACTTTTCAAAACTATTAGAGCTGCATAATCAAAGTTATCCACAACTTATATCACTGTTCTATATACTTTAATACCCTCATGTTGTCCAGATCCTCTGTCTACAATGTGGAAGATGCACTCAAGCATCTCTCTAAGAATGCAAGTATACACTTGTTGTTCATTCCCTGTTATTCCAATAAAATGGAGTACTAATTCATGTTGAACCAATTAAATAATATATCTCACATTATACCATAAAATGCGGTAATAAGAGTTATGCTTCTTAGACTGTGGTTGCTTTTACAGAATGACATTACATTTTAAGGCTGAAGACTTTGTGAAACTTCAGTTTAATTAAAATATGTGACCTCTATTACTGGCCAAATATTTAAAGCAGGTCAACTTGTCACTTTCATTACACTAAAATGCAATTTTCTCTGGCATCAAAATTCCATCACTTACTTGTGTTTGCTTTAGTTACTCTTCATTCTTAATAAATGTTATCTACTCACGTAATATACTTCAGCAGTTTCAACATTAATTGCATTGAAGTTTCTCACATTAACACATTTAGGGCCACTTATTGTAACAATGACTTAACATCTGTGGTAAAACAACAAAATGAATCTGCAGTGTTCGTCACCTATAAGCTTTGGATTTAAATTAATAAGAAACCATTAAATTAGTCTTTATATTCCAAGTGTGACCTTCTCAATGATTAATTATTCCAGCTACTTATTTTTGTGATGGTATTTTTCCCCCTGGCATGTTGAAAAAAGTCACTATTTGTACATTTTCTCCATATATGTGTATGTATAGTGTGCATGTGTGTACTAATATGTGTATTTCTCAGTACACAATGATCTAGAGCTTATTTTCAGATATAAGCTGCTTGTGAAAAATACGTCAAACAATATAAGGTGAAGGAAAAAATGTAATGGTAATACTGATTTGTGGGGTTACACATGCTGGTGACCCAACAGTAGGGTTGAGGTGGATTTGAGGATGATATGTACCACAATCTGTAGGCATGTTTACATTACCTTGCACCGCATAGTGTTTCATTCTGTGCCACTCTGCCACTCCAATCCCTGCCATGTAGTCTACGTTTACCCTTCTGGCCCCTACACTGGTGCCGTCTCAAGCAGGAAGTTTCCAATGTTTTCCCCTGCATTTCCAGAGGGTGAGAGGGGGATTACAGTAGTGGCTCTTGTACAACGTATGACTGGCAGTTGCAAAATGGTACAGCACTGGGTCTAGGCAGCTGCTAAGACTAATGAGAACCAAGGTGCTTCTGTGCAGTTTGTTCTCAAATCGGAGAACATGCCATTTCAACAAAATTGTTCAGTCTTATCAGAAAGTGCAGCAGTTGTGTGACATGGTAAAGAAGAAAGCACACACATGCCATGGCCAGAATTAGGTAAACATGTCTCAGTGCATTCTTTAGGAAGGTGAATGTATAGAGAACAACATTGCCTGGCATGGGATACTGCAGAACTATACTAGTGCAGGCAGAGCAGCATGTTCACACGCTGCCCCAAAACACCTGCACTGCTACAGAATCCCACCAGAACTGGGGTTGTAGTTTACCATGCTGGAGTAAACTGCAATGATGCACATGCTGCTTACACAACCTGATCTGCACCAGTGCAATTCATTGGCACCATTCACAGTTGTGCAGGTCAGGTCATGTAAACAGTTCTTGTAACTACAGTGACACCCTCAATGGGGGCAGGGAGCTCACTTTGCCACTGGGGGGAGGGCTGCATGCAACTATGCAAGGCCTCAATATGGCTATACAATACATGGTGCCAGGAGTAATGGGAGCAATTCAATAGTTCCTACTGAAAAAATGCATAGGAAAAATGTTGGCTGCCATCATGATGGTGCCAGCAATATCAGATCCCATGCCTCCAATTGTTGCAACCTGATTGTGGTGTGAATTGGAGAGGGTGTCTCTCCCTCTCAGCCTTTTTATTAAGGAAAAACCACAAAGGTAACTCGGAGCAGGTACAGAGATGACAGGATTAAGGGTTATTGAGTAGGTGTCCAATAAAGGGCTTCTGGACTAGGATGATTAAAAAAGCTTGATTGAAAAAAGAATTAATACTACATTTTGGTTATATAGCACCATTCTCTGGCATTCGGTATTCTTTACAATAAACCTTTAAGAAACAAAAAAGAATTACAATTAATCACAGATCAGAAACAAGCATTGGTCAATGCCAATGATTATTAATTGCTTGTTTTCACAATGCAGCTGTGGTGTAAAAAAGGGCATGGAGGAGACAGATGAAATATGGGGAACTGAACCATCCTTTATGCCAAAAAAGTGGCTGTGCTGGGAGAGAGAGTGGTGAGATCACCATGCAGTGCAGCTCCTATACAAATGCCCTCTTTGTCAAGGGGGGCCATGGTGGAACACTGCAGAGCACAGCTCCTGTATGGATTACCCCTGGGGGGGGGTCAGGTTGGACTGTCGCTGAGCATGGCTTCTATACGGATGCTCCCCTCTCAACCTGAGTGGCCTGCTGGATCACCACTAAGCACGGCTCATTTAAGCATGCCCCACTGTCCCAGGCTGTATCACTGCTGAGCATGGCTTGTAATGCTGCTCATGCAAGGTAGACGGGACTGAAATGGCCTTTTCTTAGTAACTGGTTTCTGGTTGGGTCCCTGCTATTTCTGTGAGGGGAACGGCATAACCCATATTGGATGCCAGCAGCTGATTGTCCATTGGCACCTACTTCTGTTCCTCATTGTAGCTCCTCTGTCCCTTGGTCTCAACTCCTCAATGTCCCTTGAATCTCTGCTCCTCCAGTCAGTCACTGACATCATTGAAAGGAATAAAGCTCATTCATTTCAAATGACCATTCATTTCAATCATTGATTTTCTTTAGTTCATAGCTTTTTCTTTTCTGTTTGTTTTTATGTTTACCTACTTTCTTCTATTGTTGTCTTTTTAATCCCCACCCTCATGAACCCTATGGGAATCAACTTTCAAATCCCCCTGAAATGGGTGTTTGTAGTCTATGCCAAGTGTCAAAATCTTAAGTAGGTGAACTTACAAAACTGATGCCAAAAGCTGCTTCCTATACCTGGGTATAAATAACATCTAGGAAGTAGTATAGCCTAGAGGTTAGAGGACTGAACTGTGAACCTAGAGTTCCAGCAGACATAGCTTTGACTCTCACAGCTGCCACCTGCATAGTGTTGCCCTGAGTGAGTCACGTACTTACCTGCAATGTGTTTCTGACTCGCATGTATGCCTTATGGGCCAAAGAAATGTGGTAGCTGTCTTAGTCCAGTCAATGATACAGACTTTGTAGTGCTTTGATGTTTAATCAAGCAATACCATGTCTCTTTTGAATCCACATTCAGTCTCTGTATCTTGACATGTTATTCAGCTTTGTTTTCACTGACCTGAAGAAATATTTAGAAACATAGAATTTGGTGATAAATAAGTACCCCTTGGCCTCCCTAGTCTACCTATTTTTTTCCTGGCTACTGTATAATCACAAATCCTATTTGATCTACTGTCCATTATCACTCCCGATCTTTCTTTCTGCTACAATTCCCTTGTGCCTGTCACATGCATTGTTGAACCCCATCACTGTTTTCAGCCCAACCACCTCCACTGAAAGGCTGTTCCCGGGATCCACCACTCTTTCTGTGAATTACATCCTCACATCTCTCCTGAATTTACCCCCCTCCAGTTTCATATCATGCCCCTTTGTACTTGAGCACCTTTTTTTCTGAAAAACAATTAATTCCTGATCCTTATTTGCCTCTTTATTTATTTCAAGATCTCTTTCATGCCCCCCTTTCCCTTCTGTCTTCTAGTGTGTGCATATTCAGGTCCTTAAGTCTCTCCACATAGGACTTCTGATACAAACCCTGTATCACAGTATTTGCCCTCCTCTAGGCTGCCTCCACTCTATGTCCTTCCAGAGGTGTGGTCTCCAGACCTTGACACAGTACTGTATGTTGGGTCTTCCCAGAGATCTATACAGAAGCAACACCACCTCCCTCTTTCTGCTGGTGATACCTCTCCCACTGCACCTTACCATCCTACTAGCCTTCCCAAACTGCTTTGTCACACTGCCAGACCACCTTTAGGTCATCTGATATGACTACCCCAGATCTCTTTCCTGTCTAGTAATCATCAGTTCCACCGCACCCATTTTGTACCCCCCCCCCGAATTTCTCTGTCCCAAGTGCATTATTTTGCACTTTTTTGCATTGAAACTCAGCTGCCATACCTTTGACATCACCTCAAGTTTTCTCAGGTCACTGTCCATCCTTTTCACCCCCTAGAGTGTCCACCCCATTGCAGATTTTGGTGTCATCCACAAAGAGGCAGACCTTCCCTTCCAGCTCCTGTGCAATGTCACTTACAAACATGTTGAAAAGGACTGGTCCCAACACTGATCCCCTAGGCACCCCACCCTCCCTTCCTAAGAGTGAGCTTCTTTTACTACCACACTCTGCTGCCTATCCCTTAAGCAATTTCTTACCCAGTTAATCCCCTTTGGGACCAAACACTATGCTACCCAGCTTGCCTAAAAGTCTCCTATGAGGAATGGTGTTAAAGCCTTACTGAAATCAAGGTAGGATATGTCCACCATGCCACCCTAATCTAGCTCCTAGAGACACCCAGTATAAGAAATCTACCAGATTTGACATGACCCCCCGCCTTGTGAATCCATGCTCCTTGACTCCTGCAGCCCAACTGGATTCAAAATCTTCCACAATCCTTTCCTTTAGCAGTGATTCCATTAACATTCCCAGCACTGATGTCAAGCTGACTGGCCTATAATTGCAGTCTCTTTCCTGCTACCATTTTTTGTGTATTGGGACTACATCCACCCTCTCCTCCAGTCTTCTGAAACCACTCCTGCTTCCAATGAGCTGTTAAATTGGACTTTCAGAGGTGTTGCCAATATTTCCCTGAGCTCCCTCAATAGCCTTGGATACACCCTGTCTGGCTCCATCGCTTTGACCCTTTCAGATTAGTGAGTCCCTTCAGGATACTAGTGTCCCATCAGGAATCTCTCCTCCAAGAACAGACTATTATCTATCTCCCTCCCTCCAATTCTCTTATTACTTTTTTCTGCCCCCCTTCTCTTTCCTCTGTGTACACAGAACAAAAGCATCTGTTCAGGATGTCTGACTTTTCCTGGTCCTCCTCTGCACAGTCCTCCTTTCAATTTTCAGCCTTACAATCTCACCCCTTGTCTTCCTCTTTTTGCTTACATGCCCCCAAAAATGTCTTCCCCTTTCATTACTTCCTGGGCTAGTCTCTCTTCTGTTTGCACCTTTGTGTTCCTCACTGTCCTCCCAGCTTCCCTCCATTTCCCCTGGTACTCATCTCTATCCTACTACTCCCTCTGCATCTCCTTATACCTTCTGAATGCTACCCTCTTAGCTTTTACCTTTTTGTCACCTCTTTCAAGAACCATAGTGTTCTCTTTTTTCCTCTTGCTTTTGCTTACTTGCTTGACACAGAGGTATGTTGCCCTCACTATGGCCCTTGTTATTTTTGCCCACTGTTTCTTCTCCTCACCCAGGTAATTCCCCCCACCAGATCATCCCTGAGGCATTCACCCATCTTTGCAAAATCTGCCCTCCTGAAGTTCAGGACTCTTGCCTTTGTATGGTTCAGTTCTGCAGCTGCCCTTATATTGAACCACACTCCATGGTGATTGCTGGCCCCCAAGTGGCTTCCCAACTTGACATCTGCATAACTGTCCCTATTAGTGAGTACCAGGTCAAGTAATGCCCCGTCATGAGTGGGTTCACTGGCTAGTTGCCTAAGGAATGCCTCCTTCGTGGAGTCCACACTGTTCTTGCTCCTAGCTGAAGCTGCAGCTAGGAGATTGCAATCTACATTTAGCAGATTGAAGTTCCCCACCAGCAGCACCTCTCCTTTTCTGCCATTTTGCCACTGGCTTCCACCAGTACCTTATCTAACTACTGTCCCTGTGCCAGAGGTCTGTAGATCATGCCAGTGAGAAAAGTGGCTCCATTTCCCATCTCCAGGGTAACCCGCAGTACCTCTGCCCTCCCCCCGTATTCCCTGTATCTTTGTCACTTTTATGCTTTTCCTCACATAAACCACCACACATCCCTCATTTCCTTCCCACCCTGTCTTTTCTAAACAGAGAATAGCCTGGTACAGACATGTCCCAGTTATGGGTTTTAGTGCACCATCACTCGGTAATGTTCACAATATCCAGGTTGGCCTCTGCCATGATGACCTCTAGGTCTGGAATCTTATTTCTTAGACTTCTAGCTTTTGCACACATGGCCTTACAGATTTTGTTAGCATCCTGCTTATTGCCCTGTTTTTTGGCCCACTCTTTCTCCCCTCTCTTTGTAATGGTCCTGTTTATATCTTCCTTCATCTCTATCACCCTGCTTCCTTCCTTGATTTGCACCTTCTGTGGTTCCTGCCTCCTTGGGTTCTCCCTACTTTCTACCTCAGCATGTGTGGTGGAGTTTCTGCTTCCTCTTTTACTTCCACCTCACCCTTGGCTAGCTTAAATGGTCAAAGTAACATTTAAACCATCCACCCAAGACTGTGGGTCCCCTCCTGGATGGATGCAGGCCATTACACCTGTATAGGCCCTTAGCCATCCAGATGGTCCCCATTCCCCAGTGTAGCTGAACTCCTCCTCTCTGCATTATTCATTCATCCATGAGTTGATGTTCCTGGTGCTGAGATACCCCACCTCCCCCTGTCATAAATAGGCAGCACCTCAGAGAAAGTGACTGAGCATGCTACCTGTCTAAGACCATTACTCAACTCCCTAAACTCCCCCTGTACTATCTCAGCCCCATCCCTAACAAGGGCATTGGTCACCAAGTGGACAATGATATCCAGCTCCCTCTTCTGTCTTACTGCCCTAATGATACTCAGGATCTACTTCCCATCTCTCCAGCCATGCTGCTACATAGTAACCTGACCTCACCATCTGCCTCCCTTCCTATTCCCAAATATATTCCCTTGACAATATAGTACTCCACCAAAATTTGCTTCTTCCTCCTCCTCCTCTAGGGTCCTCTTTCACCCATCTTGGGTCTCCACTATGGTGGATACCCACATCCTCCCTGGCCACTACCCCAGGTGTATCCTGCTGGCAGTCCTCCCCACCAGAATGGTGTAGGAATTTTGTTGTGGCGCTGCTTAAGGAGATTATATCTCTCAGAAGCTGATTTCAAATACAATTTTATTAGTTCAATAACAGGAATCACCTGTAATATATGTGGTGTTTTTTTCTCTCTACTCCTTCTGGGCCACAAACTCTAAAAATGAATATTTTTTGAGTCTTGGAATCTGAATGTATTTTCTCCCCAGCACATAAAATTGAAAAAGCAGCATCACAACAAATTTAGGGATATGTTTTATAGTATTTTGCAGAGTGCTGCAGTATGCTGCAGGAAACTATGAAATTCAATAGGAATTATTCTGTTTTGTCATACTGTAATTTATAAAATGTATTTTCCTGTGTTTAATCCAAGCTGACTCTTCTGTATTTTGGTCTACAGAAGAATTCACCTGCTGCAGGTGGGCTACAGCACATTGGCAGCAACTTGGAGTCATGTAGGCATGAGGACTTTGTTTTGGGAGTTGGGGAAATATTCTGATGGTGTCATCAATATTCTGTCACTGCAGTAGTGCCTCAAGAGGTGTGGAGTAGAAATACTTGGTCAGTGCAGTGGTTAGGGTGGTGGACTGCATTCTCACTCCTGCGCCAAATGACGCTAAAGCAAATCAGTAATCACTGATAGAATGACAAGAGATGTTGGGCCAATGGTTTATACAATGTTAGCTGGGACAGGACTGCCTGTAAGTCACTTCTCCCCCTCTCTCCCCATATAGTACACAGAAAATAGGGCTGGTTAAAATTTGTGTATGGTATTTTGGCAAATGTCTGACATTTGCTTCAAAATGGTACTGTATGAGTTACCATCTTGGGGAATGTTTTTTTTTTTTAATTGCAAATTGTAGATGTTCACAACATGGCCATCCCTTAGAAAAGAGATCTAAAAATTGTTGCAGGTTCAAAGAATCTGCCAAACATGGTTTCATTTGGGTGACCAGTTGCAATGTGAAAGAGGCTTAAAATCCTGTAGCTATTTGCAAACTTTCATGAACTGTTTAATATAACTTGCTGCTTCTACTGTAACTCATCTGCCCCTGGACCTAGTGAAATGAACACTGGCATACCTACAGTACAGTACTTGTGAACAAGTCAAAGAATCTGCCACCTATGGTGACAACAAAAGCAAAGTAGGTGATCTGACACATTTTATTGGGCCAACAAGAAATGTTCAAAACTCAAGCTTTCAGGCCTCACAGTGCTCTTCATGTGTTGGTACAATAACAGGTATTGAATCACCTATTGTATAATGATCTGTTCATACAAGGACCAATATGGCTACAAATAACACTGCAACATATGGTGAAATTAAGTTAAGCATCTTTAAAATGAGAGGGTTTGAACATTTGTACTTTACTTGTTTGCAAATTCCATGAAATGTTTCAAAATAGTTGACTGTCTATAACTCTGTAGCCCTAGCTAGAGAACTAAATTTACATACTTCCACAACAAAAACAAAATGACTTTTGACAGGGAAAAGATGCTTTCAGTAAAATCAGTAATAGTAGTTGAAAGAAAACAGATGAGCAATAAAAACTGAAAAGCACAAAAGATTTAACAATAATACAACACACACTTCAAAGATAATATTGTGCTAACAAACTTTGAGGTGTGTGACAGGGTCAAGACCTTGACCAATTTTTTTTAAGGAAAACTAAATTTACTAAAAACCTGTTTTGTTTTATCCTGTGGTGTCCTGTACATGTCCTGCCCTTTCTATTTTTTTAGAACTTGGTTGCACAACCATATTCCCATGGGACATAGAAGCTGTTACATCTGGTGGTCTGGTGACCCCACATCCCTTACTCCTTCTCCTGTACTTTCCTGTCCTGCTATAAATGTTATTATTTGTTTTGCTGTTTTCCTTTTTTTTCTTTTCTTTCCTTCTCCTCTCTGACCCAACACTTGATGAACCCCACATGAAATTAAACTTACAGGACCTGTAACCACACACTTAGGAGTTGCTGGGATGAAGGTTAGCTGCTCCTTGGGCTGTGAAAATGAGCAATTTTTATTCTAAAATCTAGGAGTTCATTAACAGAATAAATTAGTTAGAAGGCAGGAAGGGGTTAATGTTTTCCAGCCTGAACGACAGTTTTTTAGCTTGTTTGTTAATCTCAGATAACTTAGTAAGGACAGCCACAGTAAATGCAGGTGGTGTGTATTGAATATAAGGTCACATGGAGGTCAGATTAGAAAAACAAAAAGCCATAAGAAGGCAATAGAAAGGGGATGCAGGGAACACTCTGAACTATCTGAGAAGAAAGAACAGATTGCCTAAGAAGCTAAGAGCAAGAAAAGACCTAACCTAGTCAAACAGGTTAACCCCAAACTGCAAGGTATTACTACTTACTTCCTATGAAGGGTTCTACAATTTCAATACAAACAAGAACTTTTGTAGAAGATATTGAGTGCAAAAAACTTTGCTGAACTTTCTATTTATAACTATTCCCTGACAGAAATAATTATATGAAATGTTTTCATGCTGCATATATAAAGCTACCCATGTCATATGCATGCTACAAGCATGATTTAATGTTAAATTGGAGCCAGTTGCATGCATGTGGCATGTGTGAAGCAAGCAAGTTTGGAAAGCATGATTTTTATGTTATATTGGAACAGACTGCATGCCTGTGGCTTGCATGCAAAAAGCAAGTGGTTGCTGATAACTGTACACATGAAAGTTAAGTGACTTGCTCAGGATTACAAAGTATACAAGTGGTAGTTGATGAGATTCAAATCCAGATCTTCAGGTCTCCATGTTTCCTGGTTTGCAGTTCAGTGCCTTTAACCACTAAGTTATGCTGCCTGCAAACATATGGCTTGCTTATACTTTAATACAAATCTACGTTCATCTGCACACATGTGACATGCTTATAGCCACTGATATACTTTTAAGTTTTCTTGTCTCCTCTCATCTCAGCTACACAGCTGAACTATAGCACACATACCAATGGAAACACATATGGTTCTTCCCACCCACAGTACACATACTTACTCACAAAGCTACTTAATTACTTCTATCTGGCCTGCCCTCATACTCTTTTCTCTCAATAGTTTTGAATGCTTCCACTCAAAAAGACTTTAAGGGGTAAACACAAAAGTAACAATAACGCGACACCCACCCACAAGGCCAGTCACCTCCCCCATGCACACACACTGTAGCAGGTGTGGCCACACTGCTACAGACAATCCACCAAGTATAGATATTAGTCAAGAGTCCCTCACCTGAGTACTAGGGAGTCAGAGGTCGGAGTCATTAAGAGATGATGTCTGTGGGTCAGAGTGCTGGTGCGTAGCCCCTTGAAATGAATGGAGTTATTTTTTATTACTATTTTAATTATGATGGTGAGTTGGAGAATAATGAAGGCCACTGTCCTACAAGCAAGGCCCTTGTTAGTTGAGCAGTGGCCTTCATTAATCTGCAACTCTCCATCAATAATGTATAAAATAGTAATAAAAAAATACACTCCTTCATTTCAAAGGGACATGCCCTTGGCCCTGCACTCCCCCTTGCCCTTTGTCATAATGTACCTGAGCATGGAAATGTGGAGATCAGATTCACTGTGGGGCATAAGCTTGATTATAGTGGGGCTCCAATAGTCTGCACATACCATACTGCTCAAATGCCCCTGAATGTGAGGGACAGCCCTCATTTTACCCCTGAAAACTGCTCTACCCTGCATTCATCCCTCATGGAAAACATGCTGCTCACACAGAGGATGACCTGTAAATTTAGACTTTATGGCAGGGGTGCCATTTCAAATTTCAGCAGAGGGGAGCCAACAACCAGTAGAGGCCAGGTGCTAGATAGCCCCTAGGTGGCAAGCTCTGGAATGTCTCTAAAAGGTAAAACTTATTTGTTGTGACTGAAAAGTGATATTTAAATTAGGAAAAATTCCAATGTATAAGATTCATCTATCTATACCCTGGAACAGTGCATCAGATTTGGGCTTAAACCCACCCAGTCATTAAACACATTTTTCCTGGCTGAAGTTCTGACCCCTCACCCCCCCAAAAAATGTTGTTTATTTTTATTTACCGTGCCATTTGGCCAGAACCAGCAGCCTAGCCAAGTGTGCCTCCAGACCAGTTTTCAGTCCACTCTTCCTCCATCCTTCTGCCAGAAGCTGGGTGCTAGAACCTACCATCCAAGGTCCCCAACATGATGTGTGACCAAGTCACCTCTCCAACCAAACCCACCCAACCTGTGTTACTTGTTTCTTGCTTGGCTGCTGTCATAGTTGCTGCTGTACTGCACTGATCAAGGCCTATGAATGCTGCCCACACCACTATCACTGCTGCTGTGAGGCCTATCTTGCTGCTGCGGGGGACCCACTCTGTTTTTATTGCAAGGCCAGCCTAGTAGAGTAAGTAGGTAGCCTAGTCTCGAGTTAGCATTTAGATCACCCCCAGTCCCTTCAGCCACCAAGGGAGATGGAGATTCACTAAGAATCAAACAACAAGAATATGCCACCACAACACTGCTATTGAGAATCCAGTGCTCACCGACTCCTCCAAGCTGTAGTGTGTAACCTGTCTACTCTGTGGCGGGAAAGACAGTGTCCCACTCACATGACTCATCTGATCTTGCTTAGCTGGAGCTTCTCTATGTCACATGTGATGGTACCACCGCTAACAGGTGGAGAGAGTGGAAAACACAAAACAGACACAATTGAGTCAGGCGTGCACCTGCAGCATGAGTACAACACAGGCCAGGGGGGCACTTATTGTGCAAAAGATTAAATCCAAATTTAATGCCATTATTGACACACCATAAGAACAACCTAGGCATTTTTATTTTTTTTATTTTGTTGTTTAACCAGGTATAGCACACTAATCTGAAAGCTTTTTTACAGGAGCGACCTGGGAGCACAAGGAGGTTAAGTGACTTGATCAGGGTCACACAGTATGTAAGTAGAAGCTGTGGAATTCAAACCCAGGTCTGATCTGCTGGATGTCACCAGATTTGCAGCTCAGAGCCTTAGACCACTACGCTATGCTGCCTCTCTGTAACAACTGCCCCCTCACCTAAATGCCACCCCTGCTTTATGGTAGAAATTAATTCTCAGTGGTTAACATCAGTACAAGTGCGAACATATGAAACTGCCAGCGGAAAAAGGCCATTTGGTATATTGAGTCTGCTAGATTTTTCAGCTAACACCCCTACTCTGCAGCTGCCACTCCCACCCAACCCCCCTCCCATGACCTTCCCTTTTGCCTTATCCCAGCCCCTCTTGAAGCATCC
This sequence comes from Neoceratodus forsteri, assembly GCA_016271365.2. Taxonomy (NCBI): domain Eukaryota; kingdom Metazoa; phylum Chordata; order Ceratodontiformes; family Ceratodontidae; genus Neoceratodus; species Neoceratodus forsteri. The sequence goes on along the minus strand of CM057459.1, from coordinate 800,685,485 downwards.
CACTGTTTTACAGGCCACCACCTCTGCTGGTAGTGAGTGTGACAACCCACCTCTCCCTCTGGGCTGAAACAGCTTTTAAAGAGTGTGTGTGCCTCGGTATTCGCTGCACCAGCCGGACTTTCCTTCCGCACCTCTTGCAAGTGTACAAACTTGAATAATCACACGTGCAATTGCACAGTTAAAGTCTGGTAGTGTGTCTCTTCAGGTGGCGGATGCTAACAGAGTTTACCTTAGCCAGTGGAAAACCAAATCTTACCTTAGAAAATGACATCAGAGTCACAACTGTTGAGCAAATAAATAGCTTTTACTTAACAGAAAGTGCAATGAGCATTTACAGGAAATGTATTTACAACACAAGAGAATAACACTCATACAGGAAAAGTAAACAAATGTTTTTAAACAACAGATGGCAAAAGAAGAAGGCTATTACTGAAATATACTATCACTAAACTTACCCTTCCCTGTCCTTACAAGAGACACTGGACCCTGTTCTAACTGCCAGCTCCCACGGACATACCAGGTAGACTCCAAGCTTATGTTTCCCCTCACAGCTTCCAAAGGCAAGAGAGAGTTCTCTGTCTTACAGAAGCTTATATAGTCTATGGAGACTTGGTCATTCCTATTCTCCCCTTAAATGCACCAACCAACTAACATGTATGTATTTAATTGTCCCAATCAGAGTGAACACCTATTGGTGACCAATTATATTCCCTTTTCACCTTAAGTTTATATTTGAATGATCCAATCCATTCAAACTGCCCTGTGTCCATATCTGCAAGGTCTGTGTGTGTCTGGAGATGTCCACTCGAGATTTATGACCCAGCTCTTATCTAGCAGCTAGGAATTCCACAAGCTGGTTGCTGCTGGAGGATTTCAGCCTCAGTGTATTTTTTCCACACTGCTAAAAAAATAAGGCATCTACAGAATCCAAACCATTAACTCTTTCCTTCCCATTTCTGTCACAGTGAGTTCCACTCGGCTACCACCCTTTCTGTAAAGAAATGCCTCTTCATCTTCCTCCTAAACAGTATCAGTGGCTCAGTTGGTAGCATACTTGTCTCTGAGGCCGGAAGATCAGAGGGCTGTGGGTTCAGTTCCCAGATCTGGCACTTGGGTTAATATCCTAGTACTGACACTGTAGTGCAGCACGAGAGGGGTGCTACACTTCTGAGGTGCCGTCTTTCAGATGAGACGTTAAACCGAGGTCCCATCTGCCTGGATTGGTGGTAGTTTAGGTGGATGTTAAAGATCCCATGGCACTTATCGAAAAGAGTAGGGTAAATTGTTCTTTATTGAAATAAAGCATGGAAAAAACACATCAAGAAAACAGCAGCAAAAGCACAAAAGCTTATACAAATCAACAAAGGAACTGAACAAAAAGCAAGTGATACACAGTTATCTTTTAACAAAAGCATAAAAGAAAAGAAAGTAATCGTCATTTAAATTTTATCATATGCTGAAACCCCTTCCACCAGATTTGAACTTTCTAGTCCCATAAATCTGAGCATCTTTTAGATATACTTTATTTAATTCACAAACATAGTGGCTGAAGCCTCAAAAAGTAGGCTTTTTGATACAAAACCCACTGGCATCTAACTTGCCATAAACAAAATCTAAGACATGCTAAGAAAATTTGTACAGTCAAGTATGAAATGTAGCAAGACATGGGGTAAAGATCCCAATACTAACAATTCATAAGAAATATGTTTCAACCATGGAAGTGCCAGATAGTTGCCAAATACCCCATAGTTTAGAGGCAAAAGAACAATGAATTAAAAAATGTTCCATGGTTTCTTCTTGTGCCGTACACCCTAAATAAGGACAAAACCTTTCTTCTTTCATTTTATACTTAGCTGTCCCTCTAACTTGTAACCGACCATACATTATCAGCCATTGCGGCTCCCACATGTAAGGGGGTAAATGGGGGTTATTTAATTGTGCTAACACCAGATGGGTCATAGTACCTGGGCAGTTTTTAAATGCGGGGGAATGAGGATAGATTTGAGAAATAATAGTGGAATATAGTTTTGTTTGAGAATTAATAATTTGTGATTTGGACAATTGCCACTTATATAATTTCCGAACAATCGGTTTAAAGAAAAGGGGAGTAGAAAAGGAAATATTAGGTTTTAGAGCCAATCCAATCCATTTCGATGAATACTTGGATAGTAAGAATTTCAACCAGCTAAATTCTGGAATATTGGGGGTTAAAGTACAGTTCCAAAAAGAAAAGCAAGAAAAAGGGAAGAACAGAAACCACAGGATCTACCATCCCACCCCTCCCTTGACTTTATCCAGGTAAGTATAATACCTTTAATGGGATTTAACCTATTTCCCCAAAAACTGAAAACTTAGACTGTACAGTTTACTTCCAGGTTAGTTGGGACAGGGTACAGAAATGCCAAATATTGTAGGCAAGGTAACAGGAATTGTTTAAAAATCTGAACTCTCTTCAGTTTCGAGAATTCATAATGTTTCCACCTCTGAACTTTATTATCCATTTTATTTAAAACTGCAAGCCAATTCTGCTCAGGTAAATTTTGGGAACCGAACAGAACCCCTAAAATGGAAATAGGTGTTGTAGTGAATGAAATAGTTCTGTGCACAAAGGGGCTCCTATTAACAACCCTTTAGATTTTTGAAAATTAATTTTGGTGTTTGATAAGGTCGCATACCTGTGAAATAACTTAAAGAAAACTTCCAGCTGGCCTTGTTGTTTAAAAAATAAACAGATGTCATCTGCAAAAACTTGTGTATTTCTAAAGGAGTTAGAAAAGGGAATGTTTGGACCCTCCCAACCAGAAACCGACTGTAAATGTCTAATAAGGGGTTCTAAGGAGCAATATATAATAAAGGGCTCAGCGGACAGCCCTGCCTGACACCAGCTTTTAGCTCCAACCTTTCCTAATTTTCCTTTAATAACTGGACAGATTATTGAATTAGCATATAAATTTTGTAAAATTGTAAGAATCTCAGGGGCATTCCTTAAAAAGGCCAAGGTTTGGAAAAGGAATGAATGACTAACCCTATCAAAGGCTTTTTCAAGTCTAATGATAGTAGAATACCAGTTTGTTTGCTGTGATGTAATATTTCAATAAAATCTCTAATATAACAAAGTACCAATGTATTCGTCTTTGAGAAACACCACAGAACTGAACTGGAGAAATCACTAGAGTAGCCCAAGATTGAATCTGTTATTAAGCAGCATCGCAAAGATTTTATAGTCAGAATTTAACAAATGTGATAGGTCTCAGTTTTTGATCTCACTTCTATCTCCTGTTTTTTAAAGATATAAACTTGTAACCCTTTTGTGAATGCAGGATAGATCTGTCCTCCAGAAAGAAAGGAATTAAAACACCAACTAAACAGGAACCAGCTCATTTGCAAAAGTTTTATAAAAGGCATTAGATAACCCATCTACTCCAGGAGACACATTAAGCTTAAGTTTAGAAATAACATCCACAATTTCTTGTAAAGAAAAGGGTTCAGAAAGAACAGCTGCCATTGAGGCATCAATGACAGGGCCTGTAACACCTTTCAGAAAATCCTGAAAGACGTCAGTTTGTAAGTCTATATGAGGACCTAAATTATGGAAATGTCGGAATATAATATGACTTATATCCAAAGGGTCAGTATAATACTGTGAATTACTGACTAAACAATCTAGTGTAGAATTATCTCATATGGTTTTACACAAACTATAGGGGTCCCCTATCACTGTTTTGGATGTGTAGTTGTTAATTAAGGCTTGCAGGGATCTGGCTCTATCATATTGAAACTTCCTCATCTGTAATTTAACATGCTTAATTAAAGGAGATAAATCTTCTGAAGTGTTAGCTCTAGTTAATATAGACTGTAATTTTGAACGTAATGTGAGGTAATGAAGAAAATTATCGTTCTGGGTTTTTTGTCCATAAGTTCTAAACCAATCCATACAGTCTAGTTTAGTTTCTTCCCACCAGATCCCTAAGTCCGAATATAAACATTGCACCGATAGGCGGGCAGTTAGAATTTGAACTATAGAATGTTTGACAAAGTCATTTTGTAATGATGAAATATTTAGTCACCATCTACTTTTGTAGGGCTTATAATTTACTGGGATTTCTATTGCAAATTTAAGTAGGAGATGGTCTGAAAATTCAAAAGGCTGTCTAGAAAACTGTGAAATATATATATTTTTGGAGGTGAAAAGGTACTCAATACAGGTACCAGTCTTCCCTTTATAAAATGTATTTTTAGGGGGGTTGGATTCTAAAGTATTGCAGACTCTGAGGTCTGCCTCTCTAATAACAGATTGTAAAAAGTTAGCATCACAATACATTTTTTTCCACTAGATCTCCGTCAGTAAGAGAACAGTTGAAATCCCACCCCACAGTACTGGCCTAGTAGTGAGCAGAAAACGTTGTATAGTTTTCTATACACGTTATTCTGGCTGTTTTACCTGTGGATTATAAATATTAATAAGTCTATATAGGACAGATTCAAGAAAACAGTCCACAATCAAAACCTCCCTGGAATGCAGTCTATTAATTTATGAAGTTTAAACTGAAGGTGGAAAAAGAATACCAATGCCGTCAGCTTTATCCTGACCAAATGACCAATATGAAGGGCCCCAAGGCCAATCCTTCTTAAAGGCAGTAACATGTTCTTTAGAGAATATCCAAGTTTCTTGTAAAAAGCAAACAGTAATTCTAGAATTATGCAACATATGAAAAATAGCCTTTCGTTTAGCTCCATTTAAAATGCTATGAACATTCAAAGAAGCCCACAGAAAACCCATATGAGTACCAAAAAAAAGAAGGAATTTATTTTATTTTTTTCTTCTTTTCTTTTTCTTTTCCTTATAAGAACCTTGGGAGGGTTCCATGGGGTCTTGGGTAGAGATTTGGGAATCCGAATCCACAACATCCATTACTGTATCCCCCCAAGAAGAAAGAAGAGAGAAAGGATTAGAAGTTTCCACTGAATCTGTAACTGCATCAGATACTGATTTCACATTCCTCATGGACCTTCTAGGAGGCAGAGAGAGAGGGGTCAATTTTGGGGGTTCTATGCTCTGATCTAAAGTCTTAACAATACCACCCGATTTCACACTTGGGACAAGCAGAGGGTCCTGCAAAGCAGAACTATTAGGCTGTACAGGCCTTGACAATGATGAAGAGGGAGGGATGAGAACTAAATTCATTGTCACAGGAGTTACAGGTTTTCTTACATCAAGAGAGGGTTCCCCAGGAAAAGTGGGAGGCGAATGAGAGAGTAGGTCTTCCTGTGCTTTCTGTAAAAACTGTTCAGTACAATTCCCTGATACTTTGTTTTTTGCAGCCCACGGACATGTGTTGAATGTGTGAGAACTACCCTGGCATAAATCACATTTCATTGGTTAGAACATTGAATTAGTGAATGCCCAATTTCGCCACAATTGTCACATCTAGGACTATCAAACACTAGACAAATGCGTCCGTGAGCTCACATTTATAGCAGGCCCTTGGCTGACCACTATAAAACAAACACCTCTATCACGGCCTAGTAAGAAGGAGTTTGTGATATGCACAAAACCATGTTCATTGTGTCGTAATTTGACCTTATATTTCCATCCGCCTGTCCAAAATCCCTCTGAGTCTAAAATAGGCTCTGGATCCCCCTGTATATCACATTTATTGGACAACCAATATGTAATATCATCCACTGACACCCCTTCATTGCGGAACATTACTGTAACAAACTTGATGGCTGGTTGAGAGGAGGAATAATCACAAACGGGACCAAAGGGGAGAGAACTTTACCTGGGAATACCTAATCCAAAATAATTCTAACAAGGCAGCTGATCTAAAACTGACATCATAATTATCCTCTCCTGAAATATTGATGATGGCAAACACATCTCTAGGAGAAAATGCAAGGATTCCTTAATTAAATGTCTCCAACATAGTTTCTATTAGGCCTTTCAGCCATGCCCCCTGTATATCGAATGCGCACCGCATTCCACCTGGGAGCAGATTCACGTTTGTTTTTTGCAAATAAGTCAGATAATAAAGGTCTTTTATCAGATACAGCATTATGAGACTCTGCAGAAACATGACTAACAGTATCATTAGAGATATTATGAACCAAATCCCTAGAGTCCGAGCCCCCTTTTTCAGCAGATTGAACAGGCTTTTCTGGGTTCCACTTAGGGGAATGAGAGTTTATGTCAAATGAAGAATCCCAGGTTAAGTCAGCAGCCCATTCTCCCGAAGGAGTTTGTTTCCACCCTGCTGCCATTAAAGCTGAAGCAGGAGTCCAGTCACTCTTATGAGTAGAAGAGGAAGCCAAAATATCAGAGTTAGGCATAATGGTTTGAGGAACAGAACATTTAACCTGCTGCAAAGATGTAGAAGCATTCCCCATATTTCAGTCACCAAAAGAAAAAACAGTTGATTCCTCCTGTTCATTTGGCTGTTTTTGATGAATAATCTGAGCAGTGGAAGAAGAAAAAACAAACCCTGCTTGTTTAGTCAGTGTTGGAGCAGTTTCCACCACATACTTTTCCCTGGTTTCAGTTTCTTTGTTTATCTTGCTGCAGTCTGTTTTCCCACTTCCAACAAATCCCCAAAACTATTGGAAACAAGTAACGCTTCAGTGCTAGGCAGGAGACCCCAACTGACCTGTTTTTTGTGCTGGGCGGAAGTTTTCGATCTTTGAACTGCCATTGCTCCTGTAAACAGCAGAAACACCATTCTCAAGCTGAATCCCTTCCGTGTTCAGTAGCATGACATCATCCACAGGCAGTGCAGGTCTTAAAGGGCAACACCATCTATAGGTTTTGTACAAGAAAGTAGCTGAACAGACTTTAAAGGCAGCATTTTTACTTTTCAGGCTCTGTAGGGCTTACAGGAACTTTTGAATCCTCAGAAGAAGATAAGGCATCCAGAAATAACTCTGCATCTTCTAGCTCTGCTGAAGGAAAATTAACCTTTGTAGAATCCTTGTCTATGGTCTCCTTCACATCTGCAGACTGAACTTGCTGTAGCTCCTCTACAGTGTCCATCTTGGAAAGCTGACCAGCACTCCTGCTGGCGGCCATGCACCAGCAGAGTAGGGGAATTTCCCTGGTGTCCTGGCCAAATTTCCCTCATTCACTAAAAATACCACCAACAGCTTCATCTGGTTCAAGGTCAGTTGGCATTCATCTGTATCCCCCTCCCCCGGGTTGTGCCTGAAAATAGGCAGGATTTGTCTAGTGCACTTACCTAGTCAACAAAAACTAAATAAATAAAATATACCCTCCACCCTCCAATCTCATGTCATAACCCCGAGTGTCTCTCCCCACACTCCCCTTGAACAGTCCCTCCATGCCTATCCTGTTTATTCCTCTCATGTACTTAAAGGTCTCAATCATATCCCTCCATCCCTCCTCTCCTCCACAGAGTACATGTTCGACTCCCTCAGTCTAGCCTCATATGGTAACTCCCCCAGACCCATGATCATCTTTGTTGCTTTATGTTGCACACCTTCCAGCAATCTAATGTCCCTCTTTAGGTAAGGGCACCAAAACTGAACACAATACTCCAGGTGGGGTCTGACTAGCAATCTGTATAACGGCAGAATCATCTCCCTTCTCCTAGAGGTTATACCTCTTGCAATACAACCTAGCATCTTGTTGGCCACTGCTGCCACTTTCCTACAATGTGTTGAGTTTTTCATTGCTCCCATAATGAGCACCCCCAGATCTTTCTCCTCCTCCTCAGTCATAGCTAGCTGCACCCCCCCAGATGGCATCTCCTCTTTTGACTCTTTGCCCCGAAATGTAGCACCCTGCATTTTTTGGCATTGAGGCTAAGTTGCCAGATGTCTGACCATGTCTCCAGCCTTGTTAGATATTCCTGAAATCCCTGCCACTCCCTTTGGTCATCCACCATTGCTCTTGGTGTCATCTGCATATAGACTGATCTTGCTATTTATGCCTACTGAGATGTCTGCAATAAATATCCCAAATAGCACTGGCTCCAGCACTGCCCCCTGTTAGACCCCACTCATCACTGCCCTTGGGGATGATAATTCACCTCCCACTACTACCCTCTGCTGCCATCCCTGCAGCCAGTTCTCCACCCATCCACCAATTTTTCCCCTGCCCCTGTGCCCTTAGGTTACATGCTAGTCTCCCATGTCTCACTGACTCAAATGCCTTACTGAACTCCAGGTACAGGACCATCCACCACATGTCCTTTGTCCATTTGCCTAGTCACCCAGTTATAGTAGTTCACTAGGTTGGTCTGGCAGGATCTGCGCTTGACAAAGTCATGCTGCCTACTGTCCTGCACTCCACTGACCTCCAGCAGGGTCACCAGTCTCTCCTTCAGTTTCCCCACTATGGACATGAGACTCACTGGTCTATTGTTCCCTGGTTCATCTTTGGGACCACTCTTATGGAGTGGAACCATGTGAGCCATCCTCCAATCCTGAAGTACACTCCCTGAGTCCAGAGAGGCATTAAATAGGTCTGCCAGTGGGCCTGCCAGGACCTCTGAAAACTCCTTCAGTATCCTGGGAAGTAATCCATCCAGTCCTGGTGCCTTGTCCACCCTCAGTGCCCTTAACCCATCCAGTACTCTACCTTCTGTGATTTCCCTGTCCATCACCCCTTCCCTTCTGATCCTATCCTCCCTCCAACCTTAGGTATTTCCCCCATTGTAAATACAATGGTTTCCACTGTGTTCTGAGGGACTGTATCTCCACGTTTTAGGATGTGTCCTGATCATCATGACGGTTTGTGTCCCTCATTTTGAGTGTCCATGTCCCTCATTTCAGTTACAACATATGAGCTATGGTGCATGGTTCCAAGACCCTACTCAGCACAAAGAGTGTTGAGCATGGCTATAGTGTATATGCTTCATACAAAATGACAAAGGGAAAGTAAGTGAATTTTAACAGTCATGGAGAAACACATCTGTAGCACTAAATATGCATAAGGGGATTAGCATGGCCCAAAACAAAAAGGTCAGGCTTCACAATACAGAGGCCCCGCAACGCACACCTGGAATCAGGTATGTTGTCTGACTATATCCTAGGATTATAATGCAGTAAGTATACAATACTTTACAAATTAATGACAATTTAATGGCAAAAATCGAAAGCCATTAAACAATTTGCAAAAGGAGCAGAATTAATGAGTTTACCTAGTTCAGTAAGGCCAGAAAACCCTGCTGGTGGACCCGGGAGGTACAGGAGGTGGTGAGGAAAAAGAAGGCGGCCTATAGGAACTTCAAGTGGTTAAGGAGTGAAAGGGATCAGGAGGAATATGAGTTGACAGCCAAGAGAGTCACCAGGGTGGTGAGAGCAGCTAAAGCAAAAAAGGAGCAGTCCTTGGCCAGAGGGATCTGGAGGGGGGACAATAGGTTCTTTAGATACATAGGGGAAAAAAGGAAAGTAAATGGGCAGATCAGCAAGATAAGAGTAGGGGATGGTTGGGCACAGGAGGCGGGGGAACAGGCAGAAGTCCTAAATGAGTACTTTGCCTCAGTTTATACCGGGGGGATGGAGGGGCTAGGTCTTGTGAGGGGAGTGGGGGCAAACCAGAGCAAGAGGTGAGACCGGTAGAGACCAAGGGCCGTGATGGGTGTGGGGAAAGGGAGTGGCCAGCACAGACAGGTGGGGGTCCAGCAGTGCATGGTGAAATGGGGGAGAATGAGGCTGAAATCCCAGTAGAGAGAGTAAGGGAAGCCCTCAGGTCCCTTCGGATGGAGAAAGCACCTAGGCCAGATGACAAACATCCCAGGGTGCTCAGGGAACTGGCAGATGTCCTGGCAGTCCCTCTAGTGGAGCTTTTCAACATCTCTCTGAGGACTGGGTGGGTGCCCCAAGACTGGAGGGTGGTCCATGTTGTGCTGATCCACAGGAGAGGATCAAGAGAGGAGGTGGTAAATTGCAGGCCCGTTAGCCTGATATTGGTGGTCAGCAAGGTGATGAGGGCATTGTCAAGGAAAGGCTGGGGGGGTTACTGGTGCAAACTGGGGGCTTATACAATAGGCAGCATGGCTTTGTTACGGGAAGATCATGCCAGACAAATATTGTTGAGTTCTATGACTGGATGATAAGGGCCCTGGACCAGGGTATGCCAGTGGACGTCCTCTTTCTGGATTTTAGCAAGGCATTTGATTCGGTACCCCACAGTGGCTTGCTGACTAAGCTGAAGGAAATGGGGGTAGGGAGACAGTTGCTAAGATGGATAGGAAATTGGCTCTCTGAGCTTACTCAGAAGGTGGTGGTTGGAGGGTTAGCCTCATCCCCAAGGTAGGTTACTAGTGGGGTTCCCCGGGATCAGTGCTGGGGCCACTCCTGTTAAATGCCTATATCTCAGACATCAGGAGGGGGATCAGGAGTGAGATGAGTCTCTTTGCAGATGACTCAAAGCTAGGTGCAGTGGTGGATGGGGTGGAGGGGAAGGTGGCCTTGCAGGAGGACCTGGAGGCTCTGGAAAGGTGGACAGGAAACTGAAAACTAAAATTCAAAGTGGGGAAGTACAAGGTTCTGCACTTGGGAGTCAGAAATCCAGGCCAGGGGTATACCCTGGGAGGAGACATGATTCAAGTTACGGATGGTGAGAGGGACCTGGGGGTAGTGGTAGATGTCAAAATGAACAATTTGGAGACCTGTAGGAGGGCAGTGGCAAGGGCAAATAGGATGCTGGGATGCATCGCCAGGGGGATTACCTCCAGAAAGGTGGAAGTGATCCTTCCACTGTGCAACTGCTTGGTTAGGCCACATCTCGAGTACTGTGTACAATTTTGGAGACCACATTTAAAGAGGGAAATTACACTCCTAGAGAGGGTCCAAAGGAGGGCAACCAAAATTATCTGGGGCCTGGGTGAGAGGACCTATGTGGAGAGGCTCAAGAAGCTCGACATGTACACCTAGGATGAGAGGAGGGACGGGGGGACATGATAGAGGTCTTTAAGTACATGAAAGGGATCAATAAAGGAGGCCCAGTCAGGGTGCTCCAAAGGAAGGAGGGTGGGGCAACAAGAGGTCACGGGTGTCAGCTGGAAGGGGGCAGGCTCAGAGGGGAGAGGAGGAGATGTTATTTCACTGAAAGGGTGGTAACGCCATGGAATGCACTGCCCAGGGGGCTGGTAGAGATGGAGACTGTGGACGAGTTTAAGTGGGAATGGGACAGGTACAGGGGTAGGGTAAATCTGACCAGGCGTAATACAGGTGGAACATTTGGGACTGGAGACAGTATAACCCAAGGGGAGGACACCAAAATCGGCCCTCAGTGCTGGTGCTGAAAATCGAGCAGACTCGAGAGATGGTTAGGCCTTCTGCTGGCATTTTAGTATGTTAGTATGTTAGTTTTAATGGGAAATCAATGAAAAGGATATTTTAATGGCTCTAATTTCTAGCAGTAGTATGAGAAATAGAAACGGATGTGTTTTTATGTTGGTGCACTTGCACAGCCAACATCTTGTGAGTAGTTCAGCTTTGGAGGCGCGGTCACTGTTGGGCGAATGCAGGGCATGCACCAGTAGGTGCGTCCCTCATTCCCCAATCAGTCTGCATGTCGGCACCACACCATGCATACATAATGTGGCGAGCACATCTAAGAAAAGGTCCTCTGCAATCCAAGCAAAGCTTGTCAGATGCAACGGACCTTCCCTGTACATGCTTGCTGACATTGTGTATGTGGCGGCTGCCCAACTGCCGACTTCGGGGGTGCCCAATCCCCCTGCCAGCTTCCCGTGCCCCAATGTATGTGCCAACAGGGGGAGCCCACTCACCATCAGCATAAAGCACTCTCCCCCCCATTTGTTATATGCAGAGGGGGGTGCCCAATCCCCCTTGGCCCTCTCCACCCCGCTTTCCTTGTGTGACAACGGGGGTGCCCAATCCCCATCGGCATAAATTAACCCCCTTGTGTTGTGTGCCAAAGAGGGTGCCCAATCCCCTTCGGCAGCAACCCCCAAAACAGTTAGGTGGCATGCTGGAGCCCACCCCAGTGTGCCAAAAACCCTGTAAAAAAAAACAATTCCCGCAATGTTTTTTTCTTTCACCCTGTAACACAAAAATGGTCCCTTGTAGTCCCCCTACCCACCACCTGCACCCACCCACTGTGCACCCTGCCTCCCCACACCTCCCCTCATCCCATCCTTACCTCTGGAATCCGGTGTGATGATCTTCGGTGGACCGGGAACATGTCTGCACTCTTCAAAGCTGACCGCAAACTGAGGAATTGCCGGTAAGCTGTATAATGTAATAAATAGGGTTTTTTTCAACTTTGATGCATATCTCGGGCATTTTTTGGAATTTTTGCACCAAATTTTCAACATGGGGTTTTTGGGAACCCTCCTCATGAATTCTGTCACTGTTATGATGTTACTCAGTCCCAAAAGGTGATTTCGCAGTCACTGCATGGAATAACCTTTTGGGACTGATTATAGCAAGGACAGTGGCAGTGTTCATGAGGTGGGCTCTCAAAAAGCCTATGTTGCAAATCTGGTGGAAGAAATCCAAAAAATGGCTGTTTTACAAGCATGCATTGTGCAGTTGCTATGCACGCTCATAACTTCATGAATTCACAATAGTTTCATGCCAGATTTTCAACATTGTCATTTTTCAACATCTCCTTGTGAACAGTACAGCTGTCATTTTTCACATCCTGGCTGAAATGTGTTTCCGCACTTCCGGCGCACAATAGTGCAGTTGCTGTTGGAAATCAGTGTTTGGGGCAGATTATGAAAATGACAGTGGCACTGTTCGTGAGCAGAGGTCCTAAAATGCCTATGTTGAAAATTTGGTGATGATACTCCATAAAATGACTGTGTTATGAGTGTGCGTTGCGTAGTTTGCAGGCACGCTTCTAACGTGCATTTCTAATATTTTCACTGTGGATTTTCACCATTGGCATTTTTCCACACCTCTTGATGAACAGTACAGCTGTCATTTTACATATCCTGCCCGAAATGTGTTTTTGCATGTCTGGCACAGAATAGCGCGGTCGCTGTGTGAAATCACTTTTTGGGACAGTTTGAGGAAATAACAGTGACACTGTACATGAGCAGAGGTGCTAAAATGCCTGTGTTGAAAATTTGGTCACAAAAGTCCATAAAATGACAAGTGTGCGTTGCACATTTCCCAGGCAACCTTGTAACTTCGCAAATTTGCAATAGTTACATGCCACATTTTCAACACTGCCATTTTTTTACACCTCCTTATGAACAGTACAGCTGTCATTTTTCACATCCTGCACAAAATGTGCTTCCGCACTACACTACCAAAGCCAATGCCAGCATGACAACATTTGGCATTGACAAATGCTTGTTTTAGATAAGATTTGCACTAGCTTAGTTCCTGCACACATGGCAAGCGTACACCATGCAAACCTGATGTGATTTTTAGAAGATGTTCGCACCAGCTTACTTGCTGCACACATGTTAATCTTGCAGCATGCGAACCTGATGTGCTTTTTAGACCAGGTTCACATAGGTTCTCTTTGTGTATCCGAACCGTATGCAAACATTGCACAATTAAGCATGTGGCATACATTCTGCATGTACACGGCACACTTATATTTCTATAAGGGTTTTAAAGCAGCTGTTAAATCAGTTGTCTAAATCTGTTTACCATTCTGAAACCATCATACTATATACATCTATATATATATTTCATTGTGTTTTGAATAAAACAATGCTACAGTATTTGCTCCTTGTACCTTTTCCCCAGTCAGTCTTTACTGCCTGACTTGTTTCTGTAGCATAGTGTGCTCGTAACAAAGCCATCAGTGCAAGAGGCAGACATAATGATTCTAGAGTCCCTTCCCATTTTAAATTATTGTTACTGTTATTAGAAACAAAGAAATGTACAGGCAGGAAAAGACCTGCAGTTCATATAGCCTGCCTGAATCCTATAGCTAATAATGGTATCAAGCCTAAATGAAATGGAGCAACTGCATGATCTAACTATACAGTTTGATGTTTGAAATGTGTTATAAAAAAGCTCTTCCTTTGCTTAAATGTACTGCATATTCTATACAATTTCTCATCTGCTTTTCAAACGGGTAATGGCATATTTTTTTTTCTTTCTTTCATTTTTATTGGTACTGCAAGTAACACAAATACCAGATTTATCAGTTTACAAACTTACCATGTATACAGACATTTAATAAAATTAATAGTTAGGTTGGTTTGTTTTTCTGACAAAAGTTTTATGACACCGTAATACTTCTGGAACTTCATGAAAGATTCAGATCCTGCAACTTGCAGCGTGAAAGATGTATTTGTTGAGATGAATGGGTGGGCTGATGGAATGCTGATGGGTTCACTACATAGTTCCTGTGCTGATAGAGTACAAAAGACTCAAAGCCAATCTGAATAACATAAAGACCTTTCATATGAACAATTTGTTGCCAGTGTTGTAACGTAGGACAAACATGCAGCTTAAATCCTGACAGTCATTTTGTTACAATTACTGAGGACCACAGACTCAGCATTTTCATTTCTGTTAATAAAAAAACATTTTAAGTCTACCAGAAAGCAGATAGCTTACTTTTATTGGATATTTTTGTATTTTTTAAACAATACATTTTATGCCATGTTTTTAACACCATGTTTTTACAAGATATGATATATAGTATCTTTACACCCAAGACAGATATATCTTTATACCCCCAAAATACCTAAAGCATTGCTTAATTAGTAAGAATGTGCTTATCGTTTCTAATAATTTGTTTCTGTGATCTTCTAAAACTAATTACTGTAGTATCTTTTCGGAAGACATGTACAATCAAAGCATGTAAAGCAGCTTGCTACCATTTAGTTAGATCTTTCTGTTTTAAAATGATCTGTTCTGTAAGATAACATAACTATTCTTAAATCAATTATTTACAAGTCAGCAAACTCCACCTTTCAAGAAAAGCTCCGCTGGTAGCCTACAACAACCTTTTCCATTTTTGCCCTAGGCTGTAAAAGACTTACAAACGATTGTTACCTATGGAGCCTGAGACTTCTCCCGGTTGTCAGGAAGATGAGAACTCAATGCACTATCACCATCATCATATGTGTGCATGGCCACTTATCAGAGTATCTAGGCAACATCTTAACCAAGACAGCTTGTCTATATAGCCTTAGCTCTCAAGGTAAAGTTATTTATCGTGTCCCAAAAAAGGGCAAAAGATACTAGGGAAAATATATTAGCCCTACAGTGTCAAAGGGAACTGGAGTTTGCTGCTAGAACACAAAGATGAATCAGACAAATGTCAACAACTCAAAAGTGCTTTATTGTGCCACCTCCATAATCCATGCAACTGTTTTCAGTAAGCTGTTATACACCTTGCATTACCTGACTGATTTTGCTTGATGTGCAATAGTGATGTATGATGGTGGATTTGGTAGTGTGATTATAGTTAGGGTTGAGTTCACACTTCTAAGAGCCTATTAGTTTTCTTTTTGCCTGAATTTTGTATTGCCAATATTGTGTTTGTTTCCCTACTATTGTTACATCATTCCCCCTGACTTTTGTATTTACTGATGTATCTTACTGCCTATGATGTTTGTCTTGCATTTATTGTACTTTATTACTCTGTATAGATTGTAAATTTATTTCTTGTAATCTCCTGGGTCATGCCTGAAAATAGGCATTTTCTATGTCTAGCACACCTACTCAGTTACTTAAAACATATAAATAAATACATAAGTTAAATGGCATTGTGCTGGCCCGGTGGCACTGAGGGTTGAGGTGCTGGATGCCACACCTTGCGCTATACCGGCGACCTGGGTTCAGAAATGGACTCGGGCTGTCAGGGGCTGGCAGGGGAGAGGAAGGACTGAGCATTCTATGACTGCTCTCCTTCCTCTGGGGTGGGCTCGGGGCATGTGTTGTGCTGCACTGGTGCCTAGCGGAGGCTCAGCGCACTGCCAGCAGTGAGCATACTATAGGGGAGGGAGTGTGGCGGATGTCTGCACGTAGGTGCAGTCGATGTCAGTGCACATCCAGCTCCCTTGGGGAAAAACACAATGGCGGAAAATTACTTGGTGACTGTGGCGGCTCATGTCCATGCCCTGTGCCCCCTGACAAGAGAGGAGTGGCCACCTGGTTCCTGGTCATGGGCTCCCTAGGGAGAGGGGTGTCCCATTAACTTAATCAGGTCCCTGTGTGTGTCTGTGAGTACATCAAACCTGGTCCAGGGGTGCAGAGCCGGCGGCTAGCAGTCATTGTGGCTCGCTCTGCACAAGGAGGAGTATAAACTATTAAATGATAAGTTAAATGGCATTTATTGTCCACTTAATGCTCTGCAGTGTTTTGCCTTAAAAACTTGATAAGTGGCACGTACACCCTTTGTGGCATGATCAATCACCAAACTCTTTATCATAGTAACATACAGTCGCATAGTACTTTAAAGTCAGAAAGCAGATATGATCTATCAAGACAGCACCCCCCCCACACACACACAGTTCATAAGCTGGAATCAACAAGTATGTTGTGCAAACATGTACTTATTCATAAAGATTTCTTAACCAGCTGACTATCCGTGGTTGGCAGAAATGGGCCCAGGCCTGTCCTGTCTTCATGTCCCCTGTGACAGCTTGTAGGCTGTACTGTAGGTTCACCACCATTTAGTAGAAGTAGTGCCTTATAATGATTTTGCCCCTGAAATTACAACCATTGGACTGTTGGTGTGTCCTGGTGTCATGCTGGAATACACCACTCTAAAGATTTCTGTCTTTCTGACACTGTTGATCCCCTTCAGTAAGTGGAATACTGAGATGCCACCCCAATCTCCTTTTCTCCAGGGTAAACATACTTAGAGTTTCCAGTCTCTTCTCATAGCTTTAATGTTCCATACCTCCTGATCATATTGGTGGTCCTGCACTGCATACTGTAACTCAGTGACAACTTTATTTTGGGGATCCCTGAACTGCATACAGTACTCTAGGTGGGGCCCTATCAGATCCTTGTGTAGTGGTAGGATTACTTCCCATGCTGTGCTGCTCAGTCTCTTTTAAGTGCACCCCAACATTTTTCCAGCCTTCTTGATAGCACCTGTGCAATGCTTGTCATGCTTTAGCCCTTTGTCTTTTATGAGCCCCTGGTTCTTGCCCTCCACTGCGGCAAGTAGAGTCCCATAAAGTGTAGTTCCTACCTCAGTGGGTCAGTGGGAGATGCTGCTACAGAAGGTAAAGCCATCAAAAAATGGAGATCAATGAGTACCAATGCCCGTAGTCTGGGTTAGAAGGTTCCTGAATTAGTGGCCTTAATGGAGGAGGAACATCTGGATATCATGGCAGTCACAGAAACATGGTACACACAGAACCATGACTGGGATGTAAACATACCAGGATACACTATCTACAGGAGGGACAGGGAAGGTAAAAGAGGAGGAGGAGTAGCTCTCTACATAAGAGAAGGAATCAAAGCAACAGAACAAAAGGGTAAACAGGGAGGAGAAGAAGCACTGTGGGTCAATTTGGAGGCAGGCAATGGCACCACAATCTGCACAGGGGTTGTATACAGACCCCCCTCTCAGGGGGAGGAAATGGACAAGGAAATGATAGAAAGTATACTTAGAATGGCAGATAAAGGGGAGATATTGCTGATGGGTGATCTAAATATGCCAGATGTTAACTGAAGTGCAGTTGCAGCAGCTACTTCTAAGAGTGGGGTTATTCTAGATGCCCCATGGGGCATGCCTTGAACAACTAGTATTGGAACCCACTCGAGAGGGAACAATCTTAGACCTGGTCCTCTCAAATGGAGAATGGAGAGGATCACAGATGTAGAAGTGGGTAGCCATCTGGGAACTAGCGACCATCGAACAGTATGGTTCACAATAAACACAGCAATAGAGTCCAAGCCATACAAAGGCAAAGTACTGGACTTCAGGAGGGCTGACTTTACTAAAATGGGTGAGTGCCTAAGGAATGCACTAGCAAATGGGCAGGAAGGAGGGTGGAAGAACAATGAGAATAATAAAACTGCCATCACAGAGGTAACAAGCCTTTGTGTGAAGCAAATAAACAAAACAAAACCATGTAAGAAACCACTATGGTTCTCAAAGGAGGTGGCAGTGAAGGTTCAAGAGAAAAGAAAGATTCAGAAAGTACAAGGAATCACAGAAGGAGCAGGACAGAGAATTGTATCGTTAAAACAAAAGGAAGCTGGGAAGGCAGTCAGAACAGCAAAGGCCTGAATTGAGGAAAGATAGCCAACTCAGTTAAGAAGGGGATAAATCCTTTTAGGTACATCAGGGAGCGAAGGAAGACTAAGGGAGGATAGTGAGGCTTAATAAAGGAGGGTGGGCAGAGGGTGACTGTGAAAAGGCAAGATACTAAACAAATATTTTTGCTCAGTATTTACAAATGAAGAGGGGAGGTACCTGAACAAACAATAGAAACACTCTGGATACAGAAGTTGATACCAGCCCATTTACAGAAGAAAGGGTTCTGAAAGAACTCTAAAACTGAAGGTGGACAAAGCAATGGGGCCTGATGGGATTCATCCCAGAATTCTAAAAGAACTAAGGGTAGAACTAATGACACCACTGACTACCCTCTTTAACAAATCATGGGAAAATGGGGTGGTACCTGAGGACTAGAAGAGGGCAGATGTGATTCCTCTTCACAAAAGTGGGGCAGGGCAGAAGCAGGAAACTACAGACTTGTTAGCTTAACCTCAGTGATAGGGAAAATGATGGAATCACTTCTGAAAGAAAGAATTGTCAAGTACCTAGAGGCCAGAGGGGCACAGGACCCAAGGCAGCATGGAGTCACAGCAGGAAGGTCATGCCAGACGAATCTAATAGATTTCTTTGACTGGGTGACCAAAGTAGTAGATCAGGGAGGGGCTGTGGACATGGCCTACCTAGACTTTAGCAAGGCATTTAACTCAGTCCCACACAAAAGATTAATATACAAGTTAGCCAGCCTGGGAGTGGGTCCCAAGATGATAGCCTGGGTAAAGAATTGGCTGGAGAATAGGACAGAGAGTAATAGTAAATGGAGTCCACTCTGAAGAAAGGGGGTTACTAGTGGGTACCAGAGGTTCAGTATTAGGACGGTCCTTTTCAATGTCTTTGAATGTTGACATTGCAGAGGGACTGAAGGAAAGGCTGTCTCTTCCATGACACCAAGATCTGCAACAGAGTTGATGCACAAGGGGATGGAAAGGATGAGAAGGGACTTGGCAAGGTTAGAGGAATGGTCAAATTTATGGCAGCTTAGATTTAATGTTAAGAAGTGCAAGGTAATGCACCTGGGAAACAAAAACCCAGGGGAAGAGTACACAATGGGGGGTGAGATACTAACAACAACAAAAATGGAAAGAGACCTGGGAGTAGTCATATCAGATAACTTAAAGGTGGGCAAGCAATGTGAGAGGGCAGTAAGGAGGGCTGCTGGGATACTGGGATGCATAGGGAGAGGCATCACCAGTAGAAAACAGGAAGTTATTATCCCTCTGTACAGACAGCTGGTGAGACCCTATCTGGAGTACTGTGTGCAGTTCTGGAGACCTCATCTACGCAAGGACATAGACAAGATGGAAGCTGTCCAGAGGAGGGCAACTACAATGGTGCAGGGTCTGCACTGGAAGACATATGAAGAGAGACTAAAGGAGCTTAATATGTATAACCTCGAGGAAAGGAGGGAGAGGGGTGACATGATAGAAACTTTGAAGTACCTCAAGGGAATCAACAAAGTCCAAGAGGGTAGCATCTTTCAAAAAAAGAGGTGTGCAAGAACAAGGGGGCACAATTTGAAGATGGGGGGCTCAGAGGTAATGTAAGGAAATAGTTTTTCACAGAGAGGGTTGTGGATGCATGGAACGGCCTTCTGGAGGAGATTGTGGAGTCACAAACAGTGGTTGAATTCAAGCACACATGGGACAGCCATAAGGCAATTCTAGGGGGTTGGGGTAGAAAGAAGTTGGCTGCTGGTTAACTAGGATCTGCAGCTTATCCATTAGGTAGGGAAATGGGCAGACTGGGTGTGCCAAGCGGTTCTTATCTGCCATCAAATTCTATGTTTCTATATTTCTGTTTCTCCTCCCCAAATGTGGTTTCTCGCATTCAGTTATACTGGTTATATGAAGTCTAAGACTTCTAGATTCTGACTTGTCACCCAGTCTCTTCAGGTTCTCTTTATGTTTTCCATATTCTCAAGGTAGTACTTAGGCAGTCTGCTCAAGACTCCATCTTCCAGATTTTTGATGGAAATGTTGAAATGTAGTGGCCCCATCACTGAAACCTGGGGGATGTGGCTGAGTCAACTACCACTTCCAGAGTAGTGCCTGCACAACCCTCAGCTTTCTGCCCTACAGCCATTTAGCAGTCCATCTAGTATATACATCATACCGTAAATGCCACACTTCACTGGATTTTGACTAGAAGCTTATCATGTGCCACACTGCCAAAGGCCTTGGTAAATTCCAAATTTACTAAGTCTATGGCCCTGCCCCATTCCATCTCCATGACCACCCCTTAAAATAATGTGATGAGGCTGTTAGGTGCTATCTGCCTCTCATAAAGTCATGTTGGGGTAAGAACATTGCCCTTGGTCAAATTATCCATTATTCTGTCCTTATTATTGGATAACAGGACCTTGCCAGCACTGAGTGGCCTATAGTTAGCCAGGTTCATCATTGTCCCCTTTTTGAAGATGAGGACCATGTTTATCCTTTCCCAGTACTCCAGCACTATACTTGAAACAGAATTAAAGAGTATCAGAAGAGTCCCTTAGTGTTGCTGTTTTTCTCTGTGTCCTAGACACAACCTGTTTTTTTCCAAAATATCTTATATTTCTCTAAATTTTTTATTTTTTTTTTATTTATTTATTAGATCATCGGTTTACAGACCTTTGAGTCAAAGACTCATTTACAAAGGCCCCTCGTCAAGAGAGCAATACATCAGAGCAAACAAAACAGTACAGTACATAACACTTAGATTAAAAAGCAACCAGTGTTACAGGCATTCATTGGTGGTACACGCTTTCTATAAATTATGTAAAATTCACTTCAGTAGTTTTATAGTTAAAGGGTGTACGTGCCCTGATAATATGGAAACCTAAATATGTAGTCATTTTGAAGACAGAAGACTTTGAGACAACTGAGTCTGCAACTATCTAAATCCAGTGTAGTCTATTGCTGAATGTCTTTAGTCCAAACACCCAGATGAAACTCTTTCCCACCTGTAACATTGCTCACATCCCCATTCCGTTAGTCCCTGAACCAACAGTCACTATATCCCTGCACATGTCCTATGTAAGTAATAAGACACAACAGGGTGTTGGTTGTTGTGTGATAACTGCATGCCTAAGTATGTGGTAAGGCACGAGGCTGAAGGCCGAGTGTCCTTCTGCACCTAGGCGAGCGGTTATCACATAACAACCAACATCCTGGAGTGTCTTACTGCACTTATAAAATGGGTTACAATTAGGAAACAATGATGCCAATAAGTAGTTTGCATTTGTAAAATTTTTTAATATTTATTTAAATAAAGACTAGAGAATTTCTTAAAAAAGGGAGAAACAATAGTCCCTATATAACCCCCATGCCTCTTTTGGTGTGTTAGACACACCCCATTTAAAACATGAACTAGTACCCACATATGGCATACCATTAACTTTTAGCAGAAATAAAGATTGATGACACCCTTGGTATTAGAATGTATACCAGGCTCATTATTTAGAGGAAGAGGGTGGGAGTACAAGAACAAAATATGAACCTTTGTAACTACAACCTGGTCCAGGGTAGAGGATGCTAGGTGTATGCCAGACCTAAACTGCTGAGGGTGCCCCCGTAATTCTACACAGGAGCAAGGATTTGAATGTCCAGAGCAGCAAATGGGATTTTGCAGTATGGTTTTATTCAATAGATGTTACTAAAGCATCAGTGGACCCCACAGGTCAGTCATGGCAAACAGGTACAAAGTTCCAAAACTCTCCTAGCTAAGCAATGCAGTTATCCAGATAAACAACAATTCATTTCTCTTCCAGTGGTGTATGCATGTGGACCATCTGACACATCCAAACACATCTCCATTTTCCCAGAGTGTAATTCTTATGAAACTAAGCCACACACTCAGAACATTTTCTTTCCCAGAAATAGGTGTATACATGTGGATCCATACCACACACCTGAACCTGCAGCATTGTCCCTTAGCTCAGGTAAAACTGGCACCCTTACAAGAACCAGTTAGCCCTGCCTTGTAATCTTCCAGATGGCGTTCCTCCTACCCTTTGCCCTAACTGACAGTCTCTACCATTCCTTTAGGGTTCTACCACCGAAGCCTCCATTCCCCATTGAAATGCTAAAGACTCCAGCTTTACTGTACTTCACACATTTGGTTAAACACTGACTGTACTTTACTTCTCTCACTTGGGTGAACAAGGGACACTAATGGGTATGATCTAGCCTTATATTTGGGCACAAACACCCCACATCAAACCCCTAATTGGAGAACTTGTCTCCCAAAACAGTACTCACATGACAGTTGCTCCTTCCTCTAGGAATGGGAAACAGCTTAAAGACACCCTTTCCCTTGGTAGCTTATCAGAACCAGTCTCTCACAAAGTCTTTTTCAAGGGCAGCTGTAAAACACAAGGACCTTGCCCCTTGGATCCAATGACTAGCAGTCCCTTTCACTCTTCCTGGAGTGAAAATCAGGAAAATCCTGTTGAAGAAAGATCTCCACTACCTGACTGTGAACTGGTGATTGTAATCCAAAAATAGGGTGAGAAATCCAGGGTCCTAGACTCAGAGTCCACTGGCAGAGCTCCTGCCACTCT
This sequence comes from Neoceratodus forsteri, assembly GCA_016271365.2. NCBI lineage: Eukaryota > Metazoa > Chordata > Ceratodontiformes > Ceratodontidae > Neoceratodus > Neoceratodus forsteri. The sequence continues at coordinate 800,662,737 of CM057459.1, read as the reverse complement.
CATTGTCACACTCAGACTAACTGAACATTCTAAGGTTCCCTAGATCAGCTGTACAAAGAAATTGATTATACTGCTGCGAGAGTTCCAAATGACATAATCATTATTCCCTCAGGCTAGCTGAGTAAACAATGATGTCATTGTGTAAGTAGCCCCTAAGTGAGCTGCTTAACAGCTGCCTTTTCTACCTGCCTAACACTATCACCGATAGGATTCTAGTAACCCCAGGGGACTAGGTGGTTACACTCACCACAACCAGACCACTGCCTGTCCACAGCCAGGTTACGGCCTTCTACTAGGCCATCCTACCTCTGTGCTCCCTATGAGGATGGTTGACCAGGTCCTCCCCTACTGTGTGCCAGCAAAGGCAGGTAACACTAAAGGATAGAGGCCCACTGAAGAAACTTCAGTTCCTATCCTACTACTGTACTATGGGTTTTCAGTGGCTCCAAGAACCTGCCTGAAGCATGTCCTAAAAGACAGCATTGGTGACCCCTAACCCGAATCAGGGCCACCAACCTGTCTTTCCCCCTAGCCCTCTAGGGAAAATCTATCTGACATATGCTACCTCCCAGGTGCCCAAACCCAAAAACTATTTTACACAAAATAACTGTTGCCCACTTTAGAAACATGCATTTACCAGTACATTTCCTAAAATCTAAGAACTACAAAAACACTTTACACCTGCATAGCAGAAAAAATGGTTAACATTGTACTACACAGTTACCCTAACCTAGCAACTCTGAACAAGAGGACTCTGATGAGTTCCAGAAATCCTCTTCTGGTCTTCTTGTCTTCTTTCAGGAATACCTGCAAAAGAATACATTGCAAAAGCACATTCTGCAAACAACCACAACATGTAAAACCAAAACAGTGACCACAACCCTCCCACTGTGGATACTGCAAAGTCCCCAAAAACATTTTAAAAGTGTTTTTCTATAAAAGTACAAAAATAGAAAACATAAAAATATTTACAAAACATTTTGGGGGCAGGAAATCCTACTAGTCCAATATTCTAGGCAGGAGTCTAGAGTGCCAAGGCACTACAAATAGATTCTCTCCTAGGCCGGTGCCTGCGAAGCACAGTTCTTAAACAGGCACATGGTCTGTTAGCACTTCAGTCCAGTTTAGGAAGTCTATAGGTGAATAAAGTTCCAAGGACATCTTCAATTGTAGATAAAAAGTTAAAATTAAAATGTAAAATGTACCTTTACCGGTTTCTAGGCGACAAATAGATGTCAACATCAGATCTCTGAACCTGCAGCCTGATGATCTTTGGCTGCTGGACAGATGAAATATTTGGATCAGATGCTTCCATGACCTCCTACTGGACCTAGACTAGAAATCTTCTCCTACTGCTGGGCTGACGAACCAGAATGTTACTGCAGATGAACCTGGATGCTGCTGGAGCTGAACCTGGATGCTGCTGCAGACGAACCTGGAACACCAGAAGAAAGGCACCTCTTTCTGGGTTGCTGCCTCTTTGGTGGCAGATTGCTGGGCTGGCATTGTTGCATTTACTTGGAAATTGGGCACAATGACTGATGACTGGCACCATTCAGGGCAGTACCACTCAGGATGTTGGTCATAGACTGTTTCCCCATCTGGATGAATCATAGGAACATTGTAAAATGTCTCTTAGACAGACTTGTCCACAACTCTCACTGCATCAATTAACAAAGTCCTGCCACACTTACAGAATTGAAGTCTTTCTTTACACACTTTTACTCTGACAAATTTGTTTACTTTCAGATGCAGATTGGCACAAGCTTCCTCCCACAACCATGCATACCTGTTTTTCTCAAGTTCTTCCCAGATTTTGTGAGAGAAGAAAGGGTAAGTCTGCCCATAATTGGTCACAGCAAGTTTTCTAACAATTCTCTCTTCTTTGCTGCTATTGACCAGCTCCAAACCCATAGCATGACTTGGGGGTGGCCATTCCTGATTGGGCCAGCTTCGAACACACAATGCAGAGTAACAGCAGTCCGCCTCTGCACTTGAAGGCACATCCTTAGAGCCCTCTTTATCTCAGTCTCAGGAGGCTCCACTGAAGCCAATGCTAATGGTAACTCACAGAGTCCCACCATAGTCATTGCAGCAGCTTCTTCTTCCACCATTTCTGCCCAGGAACTTGCAGTTGCACCAGTTTCTGAAAGTATCCAGTCTTCACTGCACTCAGAAACACTGGCCTCCCAACACAATGCATCTTCTACCTCAGACTCTTCCACAAGGCTTGGGCTTGGGCCTTTCACCCAAGGATCTACAGAGCCTGCATCTGCAGTGTCCAAATCCGCCTTCTGTGACGTAGAAAATTCCATGTTTTCTTGACCTTGCAAAGAATCTGCACAGACATCCTTCTAAAACTCTTTGACAAACTCAGTGGGGTCTTTCTGACTGCACCCAGCCTGCTGCTGCTGCTGTGATCTGACAGGGTCCCCTGCCAATGTCCAAGTTGGAGCTAAAAAGAATGTGTTTTGATTTAGCTACTATAGTACCACCTGTCCCACTCTTTCCAAATATTTTTCAGCAGTCTGTGCAATGTGGAATGGGCAGAACATCTCCCTCTGGCTTCATGCACACAATACACACATTAGCAGGAAAATTTGGAAAAGCCACATCAGATGGAGCTGACTCACAACTACACAGATGTTCAAAGTGAGCCAATTCTTGTTCTTGCTGGGTATCCCACACCCTGGCATAGAGTGGGTACTGAGGTTTCTGCTGTGCAATTCTTTGTAAAAACATGCAAGTCCCCAATTACTACTTTTGCAACCACATTGAGATTTGGCTTTGACAAACTGGTACAGTTAGCTAACAGGCTGCCTGACTTTTTGCATTTTGTTCTATAACATTTAGCGCGCCCACTTGAAACTTTGTTTGTATCTGAAACAATGTCCAAAATGGCTCTGTGTTGTTTACATTGTTGACTACACCCCAAAATGGTGGCTGCAATGTTTTCCACTACACTTGCAGTTCACAACTGCTAGAAATCTCGTTAGAGCTTTTGCATTTTAACTGATTTTCTCAAAGCACAACTTTACTGTTACTTTTGCTCTATCCAGCACATTTATACTGTCACTACATTTCTTTTGGACCCGATGGATTGTTCTTCCTTAGAGCTTACTCTCTTTGAACAGTTCTTTCACACACAGTCAAAATTCAGAGTTCACAAACTCTCTCTCAGTTACTTTGCTGCATTTGCTCATTACAGTTCTTACAGTTTTCCAAATTTAGGCACCACAGTCCATTTTCTTTTGCACAGGGTACTTACTAGACAGTAGCTGGTTTCCTTCATTGATGTAAGATGACCTCTTGCTGGTTCTGTAGGCCTTTTGGGAGGTCTTGCTCGAGGTTCAATGTGGAGAATAACTCCTCCCACAAACTCTTCATAGGTCCTCCTCTAACATGCCTCCCTTGCTTAGGGAGTGTTTTTCTTCCACTACCTTCCCCTCCTCCTCCTTCTCCAGTGCTCTTCTCACCCTTGCTCAAACTACTACCTACATACTTACTACCAAAGGGTCGGAATGGAGTAAAGCCACAAAAAGTACTACAAGTTACACAAGCATTATATACCCCATCTCTCCTTATTGCTATTCCACAAACATTGAACTGATGATCAGACTGGCAGACCCACAAATCAGTTGCAAAAGCACTGTGATTGCAGCTACTGTTGGTCGGAAAATGGATTGATCATGGTTTTACAGTGAAAAGTTTGAAAAAATGCTGGTTTAGAAATGCTTCTCACTGTTAGTGATTCCTCCTCTTGTTGCATGAACTACCACTCTGCTCACCCACTACTGGTTGCTCCTCCTCGAATACTCCACAATTCTGAGACTCAGGCAAAGGGCGGGGCTTATGCTCACTGCACCAATCACAAGATGCCATGCAAATGAGCTGTCTGTCTCTCTCTCTCTCTCTCTCTCTCTCAACCACACTTCTGCACTGCAATCATAAAGAAGGCAACATTTAAAACACTAACTGTCGCTTTTTTCCTCAGTTGGCAATTTCAGTGGGGCAAGCATTTTTAAGGCATTTTCACACAGCTCTTGGTGCATTTTCCTTAGTGACTCACCCAATTTTCACTGTACTCACAAGTAACTTTCTGGTCACTTAGAAAAGACTGTAATTAAAGACCACAAGTACTTTTCTTCTGGAATTTGCAACTTTTAACAGTTTTCTCAAGCACTTTAAATGGCAAGGCAAGGGTAATCATTGCTCAGCTTAACAGTTCATTTTTCCAAGTTAAACACACAAGCAGCACATTTTTTCCACTTTCCTTCACAGAAACAAAGGCAGCAAAGTATCCTCAGGTGGCATTTTGCTTGGCACAGACCATGCTTTTCTGGCAACAATCTTCTGTTTGGATGCACTGCCACCAGACAGAAAGATCCTGGACATACCCTCAGCATTTACCTCTCACCCAAACATATCCCTTTGGACAAGCCCCCATTTTTTGTAACCTCCCATGCCACTTTTGGTAAGTTAGACACCCCATTAAAAACAGGAATTAGAAACAACATATGGCATACCATTAACTTTTAGCAGAAATAAAGATTGGTATCACCCTTGGTGTTAGGAAGTATACCAGGCACATTATCTAGAGCAAGGGGGTGGGGGTACAAGAACAAAACATGAAACTTTGTAACTACAACCAGGTCCAGGGTGGAGGATACTAGGCATATGCTAGACCTAAACAGCTGAGGGGGTCCCAGTAATTCCACACAGAAGCAAAGATTAGAATGTCCAGAGCAGAAAATTGGATTTGGCAGTATGGCTTTATTCAGCAGATGTTACTAAAGCATCAATGGACCCCCACAGGTCGATCATGACAAACAGGTACAAAGTTCCAAAACTCTCCTTGCTAGGCAGTGCAGTTATCCAGAGAAACAACAATTCCTTTTTCTTCCCATGGTGTATGCACTTGGACCCTGTCACACACCCAAACACATCTCCATTTTCCCAAAGTGTAGTTCTTGTGAAACTAAGCCACACACTGAGAACATCGTCTTTCCCAGAAATGGGTGTATACTTGCGGATCTATACCACACCTGAACCTGCAGCATTGGCCCTTTGCTCAGGTAAAACTGGCACCCTTACATGAACCAGCTAGCCCTGCCTTGTAAGCTTCCAGATGGTGTTGCTCTCACCCTTTGCCCCAACAAACATTCTCTGCCATTACTTCAGGGTTACACCACAGAAGCCTTCACTCCCCACTGAAATGCTAAAGACTCCAACTTTACTGTACTTCACACACTTGGGTGAATGCTGTACTTTACTTCACTCACTTAGGTGAACAAGGGGCACTAATGGGTGTGAACACTGTATTTTACTTCACTTACTTGGGTGAACACTTTACTGTACTTCATTCACTTGGGTGAACAAGGGTCACTGACAGATGTGATCTAGCCATATCTATGGGTACACACACCCCAGAACAAACCACTAACTGGAAAACTTGTTTCCCCAAACAGTACTCACAGGACAGTTGTTCCTTCCTCTAGGCATGGAAACAACTAAAAGACATCTTTTCCCTTAGCAGCTTGTCAGCACCAGCCTTTCACAAAGTCCTTTTCAAAGGCAGCTGTAAAACACAAGGACCTTCAGGGGACTGCCCCTTGGATCCACTGACTAGTAGCCCCTTTCACTCCTCCTGGAGTGAAAATCAGGAAAATCCTGCTGAAGGAAGGTCTCCATGAGCCAGCTACCTGGGTTTGGGAATGGACTCGGGTGGCTGGAGGGCCTGCTGGGGGGGAGGAGGATTGAGTGTCCAGAGGCCACTCTTCTCCTCCTCTGGGGGGGTTGCATGTCCTGCTGCTCTTCTGCCACCTGGGTGACCATGGGTGGAGGTGCAGTTAGACAGCATGCAGCAGGGTGGGAGGACATCATCTGGGAGCCAGAGTGTTTGCACATTGTGACGTGCTTTGCCCTTGGCTTCCCTAGCATGCCGGCGTTCTGAGGGGTGGGACCAGAAATTGGGAAAAGCCCTACAATGGACGCTTGGAAACAGGACATGGCTGCCTGAGAAAAATCCATAACCAGGCTCCAGATGGGGCCTGTGCAGCATATCTGATGCAGACTCATGGACTAGAGGGGACTGTTGGGGGGTCCTCCTCCTCCTCCTCCTCCCCCCCCACTCGGGTGGCAAACCGAGGCCAGATCGGGGAACCTGGAGGAGGACCTACGGGAGCACGCACAGCCTAGGGATCCCCAAGGATAGGGTCCTGAGTGGTGAGTAAGGGGGGCATTAACAGAGAATATAAAAAAAAAGAAAGGTCTCCATCACTTCACTGAGAGCTGGTGATTGTAATCCAAAACTAGGGTGAGAAATCCAGGGCCTTGGACTTAGAGACCACTGGCAGAGCTCCTGTCACTTTCACTGTCACACTCATGCTAAGTGAGCATTCTATGGCTCCCCAGAGCAACTGTACACAGAAAATGGTTATGCTACTGCGAGAGTTCCAAATGACAGAATAATTCTTCCCTCAGGGTAGCTAAGTAAACAATGATGTCATTGTGTAAGCATCCCCTAAGTGAGCTGCTTACCAGCTGCCTTTTCTACCTGCCTAACAATATCACTGATAGGATTCTAGTAACCCCAGGGACTGGGTGGTTATACCTAACTTCACTTTTTGGGATGGTCAAAATAATAATTCACTTAGAAAAATGTGATGCACTACTTTTTAGGGGGTGGTCAAAATAATTCACTACTTTTTGGGGGTGGTCAGAATAACAACAGAAAAAAAAAAAAACTTCCCCACAATGTGCAACATTTTAGGCTTACTTGTTGAAATTGATTATTTGTACCTTGTCATGGAATACAGGGTTTATGAGCCTGAAAGGCATATTTTCCAGCACTGTATTTTCTCTTCATGGTGTTTCATGCTCATTGTCAGTGAACTTATTTTCAGGCTCCAGCTTCTGTTTCTTGCTTGTAGGCTCCATTTCTTGATTCTTGTTGAAAATTCCATCTGCTGATTTTCTTTTGTACTGTTAACCAGGATTCCCCTTCACTTTTTCCAATCTTTGGCAGATGCACTCCTGTAGCTTCTCTAGTTAGCTTCTGATCTGTGCCCCATGACTGCTATAATTTCCTGTGCTTGCAGTCTGACAGAAGATAGTAGATGCATAGCTATGGTTCTTATAGAGTGACTCATGTACCTTTGGATGAGGTTACACTCCCTGCTCAGCAGGGTGACTGTCTGTTCCCTGTTGGAATGGATTACTATTTTTTAACCAAACCAGTGAAAGGCATATCTGTAGGCCAATTCCCTTCTACTCTAAAAATTTCAGACCATGATTCCAACCCATGTGGGTGCTAGACAAAACAAAAAAAAAATCAATTTTTAAACTTTTCCACTATCTGAATCTCAGACTCTACACATCTGACCATAATGAAATTTAGCAGGTCAAGAGATCTACCCGCTACGATCATGCATGCAAATGTTTGTGCAAATCTGTTGAACGGTTGCAAAGATATTAAAATGCAAAGTGTCCAAGAAGACAAACTAAGATACTTGTTTTGTGTTTGAATTCAAGAGGTGGAATGTTTACTATATATGGAATACAAGAATTCAAATTTCTGTTCAGTGGTACTGGCAGAATGTTCACCCCCACTATCATACAACAGAAGGCCTCAAATGGAATCATGACTTTTGTTTTATCTGTAGCTGGTTAAACAGCACAGATTTCCCCAGTATGCAAGTGAGGATAGGCGGGGGATTTTTCATGGTCAGCAAAGAAACACCATAAATTACAGTTGTAAGTACTGTAGTATTTCATTTTTAAAGTTATGTGTGTGTAAGTGTGTGTAAGAAGAGGATTGTGAGGGTAAATAACATTTAATTTTTATGTTTTTAAATTTGTGGCAGTTTTATTTTTAGGGCCTAGTTGAGGGGTTTTAGTAAGTAAATGTGACAACCACATTTGTGATGGCAGTCAGGGATGTGTGGTAATATTGATTTTATTGTGAAGAGGCTGCTGGATCTTCTTCCAGTGCAGTTGTGCTGGGATATTAGCACTGGGTTCTGAGCTCCTCAGCCAATCAGATTTCTAGATTTTTTTATACCCATTTTATAAACCACCTTAAACTCTTGGACAGAGTTCGCTCTTACAACCCACTTGTCAGTCAGTTTCACTTGACCATCACCCTTTCCATAAAGTTATACTTTCTTACTCAACTTTTAAACGTACCTCCTACCATAGTCATGCACCCCGGTGCCTGACCCCCTCACTACATCTGAACATAGCTGACCAGTCACCTCTGTTGATCCCAAGGATATACTTGTAAGACTCATTCATATCACTTCTTTTCAGTCATGTCTCAAGAAAGTGTTTTTGAGGCTGTACAGCCACTCCTCATAAACCTTCTCCTGTATACCCCCTACCATTTTAGTTGTCCTTTTCTGGACCCACTCCAAGTGGTCACAGTCCTTCCTGAGGTGATGTCTCTAAAGCTGTGTGTAATACTCTAAGTGTAGCCTCATAAGGGATCTGTACAATGGCAGGATCACCTCCTGTCTCCTACTGGTCATGCCTCTCGTTATGCAGCACAGCAAGCACGCAGTTGGCCTTCCCCTGTACCCTGTTGCATTGGGCTGCCTGTTTTAGACTACTGCTAATGATGATGCCCAGGCCTCACTCTTCAGTAGTCAGGTTTACTCTGACACTCCTTATCCAATACGCTGTTTTGGGGTTCTTGTTTCCAATATGCATCACATTCCTTCGTATTGCATTTGAGGTGTCAGATCCTGTGTACCACTTCTCAATCTTTTCCATGTCTTTGCTAAGATCTCTGATTCCCTCTTCTCTGTTGACTTTACCACGTAACTTCTTATCATATGTGAAAAGGATAATCTTACCCTAAATTCCCATTTGTGTGTTGCAGATGAATAAGTTGAAGAGTACCTGTCTGAGACTGACCCTTGCAGCACCCTGCTTGTCACCTTTCCTACCTCGAGTGACTCCTGTTCACCACCACTATCAACTGAGTTCTACCTCTATCCAGTTCCATATTAATTTACCTGATTTATATCACATTCACAGACTGTTCAGCTTTGTTACCAGTCTCTCATGTAGGACTGAATCTAATGCCTTGTTGAAATCCAAGTACAGGGCATCCTCAGTGTTCCCCATGACTTTTCTGCATTACAGTGTTGAAAAAAGTCTATGAAGTGTGTTTGATATGACTTTCATTTCACAAGGCTGTGCTGCTTCACATCCTCCCTTACCCTAGAGGAGTTCCACCATCCTCTCCTGTATGATGGTCTCAAGGACAGTAGTTTTTCCCCATAGAGGTCAGATTGACCAGCCTGTACTTGCCTGGATCCCCTTGTTCCCTCATTTGTTATGTGACATCACATGCACCTCCCTCCAGACCCTTAGAACCAACTATATTCAAAAGTGACATACAAATGAGCCTACTTAGGCAGTCTGTGGGAAAACATCCAGATTAACATCTCATTATGTCCTGATTTGCATGCAGTTTGCCCAGCACTATTGCAGGGTCCCACAGCTCCACCTGTAGGTCAGTCTGGAAGTACATGGGCTGGCTGGGTCTGCCCACAGCTCCACCTGTAGGTCAGTCTGGAAGTGCATGGTGGTGGCTGCAGGCTACATTTGTACAGAACGGAATAGAATATTGTGCCCCAGGGGGACTACACAGCACAGGCACAGGTGGTGGTGCTGCATACAATAGTCACACTGTAGCCCCTGCTACAATGCACAGCAGACAATACAGTAATAAGAGGTAAGTAGTGTGAGGGACACAGCAATGCCTGCAGTGTGTAGTGCATTAATGACTGCTGCACTTTACGCAGTGACAGGCCCATCTTGCAGGTGTGTACTGACAGTGGACATTACTATTATACTGTTGTGCAACCCACAGATGCTGCACCACTGGCATGGGATACTCACAGTGACATATACATGGCTGGCTGTGTGTTCTGTGGTGTCTGTATAGATGCACAGTATGTTGCTGGGGGGCACAGACCATCAGACATGCATGCTTGTGTTGGGGGTATTCCCTACACTGGACCATTTGCATTGTGTTGATTGTCCCAGCCTTGTGGCAGCACCCAGTATGTAGTGCAGCTTGGCCACATGTACACCCTCCCCTCAACACCCTCTATGACCCCAGTGCTGCATGTCTGTGCTGGATTCTGCCATGGTGTCCACTGGCATGGCAGGGACCAGTGGCAGATGATGGCAACATAGGAGGTTCCATCCATGTGCAGCATGTTTCTTCTATGATTTCTTTCTATGTTTATTATTTGCTGGTTAGGGTCAATAAACCACCACTGGCAGACCCTCGCAAACTCTAAAATTCACACTTTTGAATTATAGCGTTCCTTAAAACATGGTTTTATGTCACGCAAAGTCACGCAAAGCAGCATAAAGCTGTGCAAAGCCACAAAGTCACACAAAGCTGGTTTACCCAGAGTTGACTACCTTTTCCTGGGTGGTAATTTGCACCATGCAAAATGTCACACTAAGTCATGCAAAACCACTTTGCACAGTGCTAGTGCACTGAATATAGCACTGTGCCTGTATTCATGTACATGCCCCCTCTTTTCTTTATTACTGAAAACAGTGGCATTGAAACAAGGTCCCTATTCCCTAGACTACATCTACTCTGGCTACTTCTCTACACATGATACCACAATCCCCCATTTATGACATCATAATTATCCCCACAGCAACATATTTTGATGTCATAAACAGAATTAAAATGTCAAGTGTAGGCAAGCAGCCTGAGCTAGAAAAGCAGAGATACTGTATTCATGCAAATACTCTTAGTAATGAGGAAATAAGGGTGAGAATTACAGAATAAAATGTAAAATATAACCTACATTCATGCCTGAATATTACATTTTTTCAAAGTTGTCTCAACTGTGTCAAGAACTCGTTAAAGTATACAAAAGCACTGTCTACAAAATAATCCATCTGTTCACTTTTTTCACCATTTTCACTATCAAAACACTTCTACCTCAATGAAATCAACAGTAGCTCTGATATTATGAACACCCCTTTATCCAAACTTTGAAACTGTTTCCCAAGCAGTTCAGATAAATGGGACTATATTCTATATCGGTAATGACATACTTTAAAAATATATATATATATACACATATAAAATAGTTAAAAAGTTATCTTAACATTAAATTATAGAGACGTGTTATCACTCTTACCTAATGTGTATTCTCAAAACTGTAGTTCTCCTACTTAAACTGTTCACAAATCAGTAATTATATCCAGAAACTACTGTGTGAAGTGAAAAATTAGACTGTAAATAGTTTAATTGTTTTTTGAACAATCGTATGTCCAGTCATATGTATAATATATGAAGTGTGCTAACTGTTCCTCAGACAGTTTTGTAGAGTTGAAATCTGAAACTTTTTTAGGTTGTTTAGACAGTGACACAAAAGTAGTTTTGTTGGCAATTTTGGAGCAAAAGACAATGAAGTTAGAAAGCTACAATTATTGAAAAGAATCGATAATTGCATTTTGAATCCATTAAGTAAAAATGTGGAGTACCCATTCATCTGTGACTTTCTGCATGGCCATTAAAAAACTGTAATCATATGTACTTTGAGTTGTGGTATCAGTTTCTAAGACTTTTTCTTTTCTCTCAGGCAAAATGTAAAAATGGTAATGAGATGAAACCTAAAACAAAGATAACTTTGGTATTCTTGCAACAAAATGCTTTAAAATTAGGACATTATAATTATTTCAAAGAGACTAACTGTATCTTGAAAATAGGAATTGAAAATTATAATTGTACATCTTTAAATTTGTGCATGGCCACTCAAAAATGTAGTTATATGTATTTCAGGTGGTGTAACTGTTTTGAGGGCAATTATTTTGCCCACCAAAAATTTAAAATTGGTAAAGAGACAACACCTGACATTTTCAAGTTCTTTAGAAAGTGACACAAAGTTAGTGGTTTTGGTGTTTTTATAACAAAAAAATCAAATCTGGTTTGGTTTATTTATTATTTAAAAAAATAAACCAAACCAAAATATTTTAAAATTTGAAAGTTACAACTATTTAAAAGAGACTTTTAATTGTATCTTGTCCAGAGAATAATAAATGGGCAATAGTGTATAAAGAATTTATAATTACTGGTCACTATATTTAATACACCAGTTTTGAACATTTTCAAATCTCATAATACATGAGTGATAATACGCATGTGCGAATTCTTACTCATGCATTAGTACACAAGTGAAAATGCATGAGTAATAACACGAGTGATAATACACATACCTGTATGTGTATAATCACTCATGCATGATGATATTTTCACACTTAACATGTTGTTTCAAAAATTCAAACTAACCAAACAGCATAATCCTTGAACCAATAAGTGCTTTACAAATTCAAATAATTACTTTTATAATGTACTGTATGTTTAATTTCCAGGGTGCCTTACAGTTTTCCATCTCAATCTGCAATTTTTATTGTATTTTGTTTATTTTACTGCTATTTACTTTGTGTGTGTAATTTTTGTTAGGTGCCCTGAGACTTTGGGGGATGAGTGTCATCCAAAATAAACTACAGTACTGCTACTACTACTAACACTAATACTAATAGTGATACTAACACTAATACAGTACTAACAATACAAGTCAATTAATTCAGTGAAAGAGAAAACATGTGTCATTTTACCTATGTTGCCACAGTCCAGAAAATATAAAATACTGGAAAGATTATACAATGAGACTTTTTATGCACTAACTGTGTGTGATGTCTTCACAAACCTCTTAAGCTTCCCACCATCTTGTGAACTTGTCCCCCATACAGGTCACACACCTTCTTCACTAATTATCATGTGGAATGGAGTCAAAGGCTTTACTGCAGTTAACATAAAGCTTGTGAAACCATGTTATCTTTTGTCCTGAAGTCTGTTTGCCCCCAGGACACTTACCAGCCTCTTCCTCTTCTGATTTCTAGCAGTTTACTGCCTATAGACATTAACCTGATAGGTCTGTAGTGCTCTGGTTAATCCTTGCTCACAATCACGTGCAAAAAAACTACTGTATGTTTGCTGTCCTCTACTTTCTGGGTACATAAAAGGAAGGAGTGCATTAAAAAGAGGGGTGGCACTGACAATTTATAATGGGGAACCTGAGTGAATGTGAGTCTTTTTTTGCTGCTGTATTTGATGCTGAACTGACTCATTCTGCAGTATGAGCTTGCACACCTTTGACAAACAGTAATCCATGTCACCTTACACCCTGGAAGAAGTGTCACCATAACATGTCTTTACTGTGGATCAAGGAGCAAAAACGAAGGCTGGGCACACACCATAGAACTTAATATGGAAACAAATTGTTTTATAAATTATAGCATGACACAAATACTGAGACAGAACCCTGTCACACAGTGACATTTCCTCGTGTTTAACTTTTGTCTAGAGCACCTTTAGGTGATTGTATGTGCACTTCTACTTTGCATTTTGCTGTGGACTGTGGATCAAGCATGCTGGACATCAGCATCGTCAAACATCAACAGTTCATGAAGCTGATACGCTGAAGAAAATCTATCATGAGGTCAATGAGCTCCACTTCCACTGATTCTTGGGTGTCTTCAATCTGCTGTCTCACATTAAGCGAGGCCTGGTACAGCATATAACGAAAGGTATTATTTGGCTGCTACAGAAACTGTCAGCAATGACAATGCAGAGCCTGTGTATTTTGTTCAAATTAACATAGGGGGCAGGATTCACAAAGAAGATGCACCCAGTGCATCTCGGCTGCCCCAGTACAAGGGAGATGAACTGAGTGCAAATTGGGCAATTCACAGAGGAGGTGCATGGGGATGCCCCAGTGTGTCCTCTCTGTGAATAGCACAGGTGCTCCCCACCCAAGACACCCCAGAGCATCCCAGACTGTGCCGGTACATCCCCCATGTCAGACTATGAACCCACTGGGGCAGGGTATCTCAGGATGTGCAGATTGAGAAATCAATGGATTCCTGCTCTGAGTGATGGTATTGACTGGAGGGAGTATGGGAAGTAAATCCCTGAGGGACAAGTTAGAGGGACTGCTGAATGGGCAATTGGCATGATTTATGGTAATATGGTGAAGAGATGTTGATAACTTTATAAATTATAGTGACATCCAGGGGCCAGTGAACAGTGGCCCAGACACAGTAACTTTAGCAAGGCAGCCAGGCACAGATATCCAGTGATACTTGTTCTGGGATAGTAGCTGGAGGAGGCCTTTGGACCATCCAATGGCTATTAAGGGAGTATGAGATGGGTAATCATGATCAAAGTCAGTCAGCACTTGTAGGAGAAGACTATGAGGAGAAGGTGAAATGGATGATGCCGGTATTGCTATGAGATGTCTTGCTGTTCCTGTTATCCTTAACACAGATGGTTATTAAGGAGTTGGTACAACTTGAAAGGAACTGGGTTATGTTTTCAGGTAAGATGATAGGAGAGAAGGATGCTCCACTAAATCTTGATCCTATGAAGACATGGGAGGTAGAGGTGCCCATACTACTTGAAGTAACAGGCATCCTCATAGCTCTTTGGGCTAACAGCACTTCAGATGGGGCTCTACATGCCCCACGGTGAGAAGAGACTTCTGCCACACTCCCCAAGCCCTTGCTAGCAGGCATCCTCATAGCCCTTTGGGCTAACATCCTTCTGCCACACTTCCTGAGCCCTTGCTAGCAGGTACGGCCTGGACAGCATTCCAGGAACTCAAGACTGTGTGACTGTCTCTGTAAATTTCTGAGGACAATTGCCTTTATTTTGGCACAGCTCTCATTGGCTGTCCATGGAACACGAGCTCCTTGTTTGGTTCTTCATCCTGCCAGGCATTTCCAAATTCCTCCTGACTGGACTATGTCACTACCATTGGACAGCTTATTTAACCTCCCCCCCCCCCCAATCCAGTACTGCCTCTGATATCTGGTCTGTTTTAATATTCAGTGCTGAATTTCTTCAGTTTGAAGTGTTTTTTTTTCCCATTTGCAGATTATACTATAAAGCCACTAGAGGACAACAAGATGTGTAGGTTGCAATCCTCTTGCCACTGCTCCCCCCTAACATTTCTGTTCTGCATCATTCATACCTAAATTCTCTGCCTTTTGCCCCTCTCTGTAGTTTCCCTTGCACCGTCTCCCAGGCTATTACTAGGCATACAACGTGGCATCTTAAACCAGGGTTTGAACCAGGTATCTTTCACTCCAAAGGCAGCAACCCTATAACTGTGCTAGTGTGTCTACCACAATGTTAGGTGTCAGCAAGACCCATTCATACCTAACCATGGTCACATCTATCACCACTGTACTCCCTCACAACACTCACCCTCACAAACTAACCATACTACTGTTGCTAACAACGTTTACCCTGCTCAGCAACAAACCCCCAGTTGCCTCTGGTATGTACACACCTTTGCTGCTGGAGGAGCACCTCACCCCTCATAGCCTCTCCATCACTCTGTCTCTCCCCATTGCCCCCCCGCACTCCTCCACTCTACCCCTCCACCCATCTCTCTGTGTCTTGGGCCCTCCTTGTCTGTTCCTCTGTCTAGCCATCCCAGCCCTCACACAACTGCTCATTCCCTTCTCACCACTTTCTAAGTTTACCAGCCACCACTACCCAGTAAAACACTACCAATTCATGGCCCTTGTCAGGATCTTCCACTTGCTTCTTCTACTTTCTGGCAATGATTACCCAATCCTGGCCCAGCAGAGTCCCCAAATTGCAGTCACCCACGGGGCTTCGAATAGCCACTATGGATATCTGCAGCCTGCCTAAAAAAATGGCACCCCTGCAATGCTGGACAGCACAGCACCAACCAGACATTCTTGCTTTAACAGAAACCTGGCTGTCAGTCAAAACACCAGACTCATTTGTCTCTATTCCTGACTACTCTCTCTTTAGGCTTGATCTTAATGGCAAGAGAGGTGGTGACTGTGCCTTCTTTGTACATGACTCACTGCATTACCAAGCCCTGCCTGTGCCCTTCCTAGACCATGGTGACCAAGCCCTCTCAATAAAACTCTCCCCTGATCCAAACCATGCTCCTTTTACTCTCACCATCGCCTATATCCCACACCGCAGCCAATCCCCTGCCTATAAAGCACTCTCTGACTATCTAGCCAGCCATCCCCACAAAATGGAACAAATCCTAGTTGGGGATCTCAACATAAACTGGCTGGTGAGCTCATCAACACATGCCAAAGATACCTTTGCTGCATTAGATATGACCCAACTGGTATCCCAGCCTACCAGGGCCAAGCCCACTAATGGAACTCACACCCTACTAGATATCCTGCTCACTAATCGCCCTCACCATATTACCGACTTGGGTGTCCTACCCAACGCCTTAAGCGACCACTCCCCAATTATCTTCAACTGGTCTTGTCAGATACCTAAACCGCCACCAAATATCACCTTTCTTTGTCGACTATGCCTAGGAGGCATAGCCAAACTCAAAAAATATCTAATTTACTGGGACTGGTCCCCTATTTCCCAAGCCCAACACATAGATGCTGCATTGCACTACTTCACCACCACCTTTAACACCACCTGTGATGCTTTTGCATGACCATCAAAGTGACCACTAAGAAATGTAGTGCCCCCTGGATCACCCGAGCACTCCTACAACAGTTCAAAATGTGTGACAACCTCTGGTATCATGCCACTGCCTCTGGTTTGCTAAACGTGATAAGCAGGCCTGTAATGCTGCCCACAATAAGTGTACCTGGGCAATCCACAAGGCCAAGATGGAGCACTACAGAACCGCCCTTGCCACCTCCTGGAATAGCACAAGAAAGTTCTGGGATAACATCAAGCAGCTTAATGGTAAATCCCACTCTCCCCCCCCACAACTTAATGTTAATGGTACTACCACCACAGACACACTTCAAATAGATAACTGCCTCAACTCCACCTTCTCAGACCTCAGCCCAGTCCTCCTTAGCAACTTTTTTGATCCAGTTCAGCCTACCCCACTGTATGAGCTCCTCCATCCCCCTTCAAACTCAGAGTCATTACCCCTACAGAATACCTGTCCAAAGCCCTCCAGAGCTCCAATTACTGCAAAGACGCCTTCGATATGCATATCCTATACCTTGCACTAGACTCAGTCATCTCTCCACTCATGGACCTTCTAAATCTATCCTACCCGGGCCATTCCCAACCTCATGGAAAGCTTGGTGATAACACCAATATCGGAATGTGGTGACATCTCCCCCCAAACAACTACCAGCCAATCTCAATTCTCCCCTTACTCTCTAAAGCCCTTGAAAAGATCATGGCCAATCAGCTCACTGACTACCTCCTTGCACACAACCTCTTATGTAGGAAGCAGCATGGTTTCAGAGCTGGTCATAGCACTACAACCACTCTCACAGAATTTGCTAACTCCCTGCACTCCACGTTTGACAAAGGGCACCTCTCAGGGGCCATGTTTATAGACCTCTCAAAGGCCTTCATCATGGTTTCTCATCCCCTCCTTCTTAACACATTACAACAAATTTGGGGTCTCTCATTGTCCACTCTCATGGTTTTCCAGCTATCTTTCATCTAGAACCCAATGTGTTAAAATTAATAATACCATATCAATTCTGCTGCCTGTACAATCAGGAGTTCCCCTGGGATCTATCCTGGGTCCCCTCCTATTCAGCATCTACCTCAATGCCCTACCTAAATCCTGCCTGGCAACCTTCTCCTCTACACGGACGATGCTGTTCTTTATGCCACACATCCTTATCATCTCTCTCTCTCCAGCGTACCTTACAAAACTCCTTCTCTCAGATTGAACACTGGTTTGCTGAACACAGATTGGTAGTCAACATTAAAAAAACTAAGACGATGCTTTATGCCCACTGCCAAAACAGATCAAAGGATTTCACCCTGGAAATACTCTCCACCTCTCTCATCCCACTGGAACAGGTCCAAAACTATAAGTATCTTGGTATTACTTTTGACTCTTTCCTCTCATTCCATGAACATATAAAAATCCTCACATCAGCCACCAACACCTGCATTGGTCTCCTTTACAGACATAAAGACTGCCTGCCACCAGAAGCACTTCACCTAGCCATTACCTCCTCAGTCTTATTGCTAGGGGCCTATGGCCTCACAATCTGTGCTGCCACTGACCCTAAGGTGCTTCATCAAATACAAGTAGTCAACAATAAGGCCTGCCTGTTCCTCTCTGATGCCGACAGAAATACACATGCCTGCACCCTATACGCTCTTACCAATATCCTCTCCATTGAGGAAAGACTATTATACCAAACCTGTCTCTTCACCGAAAAAATCCACCTGGGTTTAACCCAAATAGGTGTCATGGCTTCTCTTCAGGCAGCCACCATCTCAGCGTCCACATGGGCTGCCCCAAAAACTATCTGGAAGGTGCCTAGGGTCAGGACCACCATTGCCCAGTGATCCTTCCCCCTTAGAGCGCCATCCTGGTACTATGCCCTCCCTCCAGCTGTCACATCAGTCACCAATCTAGGTCTTTTTAAAGCTTACTTAAGGGCCCATATCCTCTCCTCATGTCAATGACAGTGTAACCAGTAACCTATGTATCCTGCACCATGCCACTAGGCCACGCACCCGCCCTTGGCCAGGCAATGGAGAGCCCTCACTATTTCTAGCCTACAGGCTCCTCACCTCCCTCTGTTAGCATATAATTGCACTGGACTATGAATGCATTGTATTATGTATAAGACAAGGGCTCCCTGAGGCAGCTTACTACCAGTTTATATCATGCATTGCTTTAGCTACCAAGTGTATAGGTCTTAACCGCTCATTAGGTAAATATATCAATAGCGCTGCCCTGTTTTAGCTACCAGATGTATAGGCATTAACCCGTGCTCATTGTACTTATACTCCATATGATTGCTCACCCACATTTATTCTATGTATGTACTGTATGAATGCCTATGTTTTATTCTGATGTGGAGCCTTTGGAAATAAGTCTATGACTCAAAGGATTGTAATTCTGATTTCCTAAATAAATAAATAACAGCATACCTAAGGAAGCATCCTGCGGAGTTGGTTGAGGGATGAAATCTTCTATAGTCCAGTTGACTGGGATTCTAGAAATGCGTCCTAGGGAGGTGACTGGGAAGTAGTAATGATTCTATGGTGACGTAAGACTGTATAGGGAATGCTGTTCAAGGGATGTTGCTAGATGAAGGTTTCCTCAGGTGAGATGAACAGGTACTCCATTGAGTGTTGAAAGAGAGCTTTTATGATGTCCAAGGTAGGAGTATGAGATGGATGAATGGGTAGAAGTAGTTGATCAGGCAGGGATGCTGGACATTGATAGTTGAAGGAAGGCCCAAAAGAGATACAGCAAATATGCAGGAGCCCAGATCCGCCAGGGTGGTGAGGACAAAGGTAGCAGTCCAAGGATGGAGGGAGAAGTCCAAGCAGAAGACCATGGACTAAAGGATGGAGCTTGAGAAGAAGAAACAGAGGCTAGGCAGTACTGACATCAGCAGTTTCAGGGAAGGTACGGGACCGAGACAGTGCCACAGCATACCAGAACAGAATGCAGGAAAGCTGAAGCAGGCCTCAGTGGGAGATCCAGGTCAAACTAAGAAGTGAATCCAGGTACAAGGTGGTGTAAAGTTGAGGTGCCAGGGTCCCACTTCCAAAGGAGATGGTGAACTAGAACAGCTGACAGGAAAAGTGCAGCAGTGATGAGAATGGGTCCCCACCAACGAAGGAGAAGGTGAACTGGAATTGCAGGAAGCAAGGTGCTGTGATGATGGGGAATAGATTCCCGCCTCTGAAGGAGATAGCGAACTGGAATTGCAGGTAGAAAAGTGCAGTGTCGATGGGGAATAGGATCCCACCTTCAAAAAAAGACAGAAAACTGGAATTGCTCAAGGAAAAAAGTCTTTGAATCGCCAATGGTAGACTTCTGGCTGGAGACGAGGGCAGCTGAATGGGAAAGCAGTAGAAGGCCTCAGGCACACGACCTCACAGATGAGCAAATGTCACATATCCAGCAGAAAGCAAAAGAGGATGCAGGCAGACATGTCCAAGAGTATGGGACGTGTAAAATCGAATCATCTGGAGCAGCAATGAGGGAGGAGATGGCACATGGAGCTGATAGTGGAGGTGGTGAGCCAGATGGCAAGCCACAATGATGATGCACAGGAGTATAGGAGGAAGCAGAAGGCAAGCAGCAGGGAAATCCAGGAGTCTGATAGACTCGGGGAGTTGAAAATTGAACAAGTTGGCAGGGTCCACATCCAGAAAATGAGGAGGCCAAGGCTAGAGAAAACACATCAATTCCATGGAGATATAGGATGTAGTTAGGTGAAATAGGAGATTGGAGGAAAATGGTGTTTGGCTGTCCAGTTTCCAAAGGGAAGTAGCAACCGGATATCTGGTATAGAATGTATTTGGATGAAACAATAGAATGAAGATACAGGCTCCCATCCCTGGCAGTGGGGGTGTGCTAACCTTCACTTGATGCCACACTGGGAAGAGTTAGGAATGGAGACTGCAGGCAGATGGTATGGAATAGAATCAGTTGGAACTGTGGTTGAAAAGCCATGCTCCCATCCCTGGTAGACAGGGCAACCCACATTCACTCAATACCGCAGAAGGCAGAGTTAGGGAAGGAGGATGTCAGGGCACTAGTATGACTGGTAGTTGTTGGTAGAGAATCCATCAGGGTAAGATGGTAGAGGGATTGAAATGGACTCCCATCCCCAGCAGAAAGGGCAAGACTACATACACTCGATGCCTCAAAATGCAGAGTTAGGAATGGAGACCAGAAATTTGCTGGTATGGACTGAGCAAGAAAAGGGCAGCTAAAAGCTGTGTATTAAAGTAAGCAGCGGTAAAGAAGAGAATGTAGGGAATGCAAGCGGGGAGCAGGGGGAGGATGAGCACAGTGGGGAAAAGGAGACGTATGAAACATATGAAGCACATAGAATGGACAATTGTAAACCATGCAGTAAAGATATGGGAAGGAGCACTGTATTAGACAGGGACAGACTAAACGACCATTTGGGAGCTGGAGGGGAGGTAGGAGTGTGTAGGAGCCCAATCTGCATGGTGGAGGAGGTAAATGAGATTATTAGAGCTGGAAAGGAATAAAGTACTAGGGGTACCATGGGTAAATTCAGAAGCAATAGGCTTAGCAGGGCATATGAACGCTGAGTCCAGGAACTGGAGGCAATGGGGTAAAAGCATGGGTAGTATCAGTGGCAGACAACACTGCTAAGGAAGGTTGCTTGCAATAAATGACAGAGCACAGTAATTACTGAGAAAATATAGGCACCAGATGAGGGGAGAACGTGATGAAGGGCTGTTGGGATAGGAAGGAGCAGCAATTGAGACAGAGTGCTGGCGAGAAGAGCAAGAAGCCCAAAAGAAAATACAAAGGGGCAAGGGACAAGGGCCAGAACAAGGGACATACAGAGGGGCTTGAACAAGGGATGGGGGGGGCAGAAAGACAAGGAGGAGGATGATGGGGGAGGGGAGGGCAGGAAGGAGGGCTCAGAACAGAAAAGGAGATAGCAGCAAATGTTGTCTAATTCTTAATCATATCTGAGTGGCACAAGTGGGGTTGGGATGGGATAGCAAGGGAAGAATAACAACGGAAATCAGTACAGAGCAAGGGAAGCATACCACACAACAACAAAAAATACCACAGGGGGGATTCAAACCAGGGGCATTGTAGAGCTTCCCCACTCCAGCAGTTCTGGTCAGTAGTAGGAGGAGAAAATCCAACTGTGTGACAGGAAGGAACAGGGAGACACTGCTGCAGCATTCAGACAAAGTGAGCAAGATCTCCTCTGATGCAGGTCCAAGAAAAAACATGTATGGCAGCTTCAATGCGAGAGAGGAGAAGGGTACACCGTGTTTTTCCTCAGAGAGTTAGAAAATAATTTGTTAGGCCATGAGGAGAACAGTGGGCAGCCGAACAGAGTGGCCGCAGTTCCAGATAGGGTAGTGCAGTAGAGCAGAGGAGCTGCAGTTAGTTACAGGCTTGACTGAAGGCAGCTGGGGAGCAGTAGCATTGGGAGAGTTGAAGGTGCAAGCAGGAGTGCAAACCATGCAGCTAAGGAAAGGAAGCATCCAGGAGGTGTAGCTGTGTGCTGTGGCAAAAGGCAGAGTCACACAGGAGCACCACTGGGGAGAGACCACAATGGCTGCACAGCCAGGAGATGTCAAGCAATCGCTCAACAGGAACCAGAGCACATGCATAGCCAGGATTAGCAGTGAACGAGCAGGAGCTCCACAGATGGACTGCATGGGTGGGGAGGGGAGAACAAGGTAAAAGAAAGAAACGGGAGCACAGAGACAAAGGGGAAAAGGAGGGGGGAACAAAACAGTCAGAGAGGAGAAAAATGGATGAAAGGAGGACGGGATGGTCAGAGGTAGAGAGAAAGGCAGTACAGGAGGAAGCAGATGGGGAAGGAGGTATAGCCCATGAGCCACACAGGAGCCAAGAGTTTGCAAAGGGGGGAACTCACAACACACAAAGCAGGGAACTGCCATGGGAGGCTGGCTTTTGTTAAGGATATGGGAGGAGCTATTCCCCCACATTGAACCTCGGTCTTTAGCCCTCTGATAGGAGCAGGGATAAGGAAGTACTGATGCCTCTGTACAGAGCACAGGCTAGACCACACATATGAAGTATTCTGTGCAGGTTTGGAACCCATACACAAAAGGAGAGATATGCAAAATAGAGAATGTACAATGAAGATTTACTAAGCTTGCTAAAAACTATGAACAAAATGCAAATGAAGATAGACTAAGGGGAGGACATATTCAGTCCCATCTAGATGTGCACGCAGAAAGATGCATCGCAGAAATAAGGTGTGCCAGCTGGCACTGATACAATATTCAAACAGAATGCGTGACAGGGACAGAATGCACATTCTGGTTGAATATGTGACCCTGGGCAGGAGTCACAGTGCAGGCTGCCACCATGATGGGTTCATCCAGGGTACCCCAGATGAATACCACCCAGTGGGAATGCGTGGCACATACAAGTATGCACTGCATCCCCCATGGGCGATATTCAGCCCAGGCATGCCAAAAAGCTAATTGAGCATGCAAGGTGCAAAGGGGCCTCATGCATGCTCATTATGTTCCACATTTGCATATCAGTGCAGGGATGAATACAGCGGCACAGCCCCCACACCCAAGCCCCAATCGCCCCATTGTAGGGCAATATCAGAATGTCCATGGTGGTGTAGTAGTGCCCACCCACCCATTCCCGAACCCGATCCTCCATTGCCATTCAGAATGTACTCTCCCTAGTGCTATAGTGGGGCCCCCCACCCATACCCCAAAGGCCAATCACTCTGTTGTAGTACTATAATCAATATCCCTGGTGATCTAGTGGAGGCCACCCATCCCAAACCCCACACTCTGCACAACTGACCCACCACCCACACCCCTGCTATTCAAGTGGCCCCCCCACCCCGGTAATCGGTAACCCACCACTCGACCCCAGCCAGTGACTGGCACAGCCCTCCACACCCATCTATGACTAGCTGCCAACTGACTAGCACTGGAGCACATACTGTACATAGTACGCTCCCATTGGTTGTCCAGTGCGAGTGTCCTATTTACAGTACATGCTCTGGTGCTGTTCAGACAGTGGCTGGTTGTGGACAAGTGTGGAGGGCTGTGCCAGTCCCCATCTGGGGTCGGGTGGTGGGTACCGATTACCAAGGTGGGGGGCCACTTGACTAGCAGGGGTGTGGGCGGTGGGTCGGTTGTGCAGGGTGCAGGGATTGAGGTGGGTGAGCTCTACTAGACCACCAGGGATATTAATTATAGTACTACAATGGAGCGATCGGCCTTTGGGGAATGGGTTGAGGATGCCACTATACCACCAAGTGGGGGTGCGAGGACATGTTATGGTCTACTGGGGTGGCGTGGCGGGCACTCACCACCAGGGACAGGAGATCAGTGCTGGACCATTGTACTGGCAATTGGTGTGGGGGGAACCACAGTATGGTTACTGGGGCTGAAGGGGGTCGGGGAGGGGGACTGGCAATGCTCGGGGCCAACACTTGCAACAACCACTGAGTGCTGTCCTAACTTATGACAGCTCCCTGGTGTCTGTCAGTCAGTGTCTGGCTGTGAAAGGGAGCAATGGGCTGTGCCAGTCACCAGCATGGGTGGGGGGAGTGCAGGGAGGGGGTTCTGCCTACTTGGGTGGGGGGGCATAACGCTATGGCAACGGGGTATGCCTCACGTTAGCTATTGTTGGAGATTGAGCTGGGACATGGGGTTCCACTAGACTACTATGGTATGTGGCTGCAACTACGGTCCATTACAACATGCAGGGATGGGGGGGCACTGGCCACCAGGGCTGGCAGGCTGCGGTGCACCTTTGTGCACTTCCACAGCCCACATGTGTGTGGCCAGCTGACATAGGACAGCTTTTCGCGTTGTATCTTTCAGCTACACATCTCTGGCCAGTGAGGGGCACATTCCTTCTGAAGATGCCGCTGCACAGCTAATTCATGGGAATGCCCCCTCTACTCACGCAGCATACATTACTGTTGCACCCTGGCCTATTATCTTGCGGCAGGTGCATCCCGTCCTTCTGAATACCGTGCTGCCATGCATTGCTGGATTTGTGCAGTGCATCACCCTGTACCGCCAGGTTGCGCTGCACATCTTTGAATAGTAGGACCAGAGTCTAGAACTTATACTCACTAGAAAGAAGGTGGTACAGAGGAAATATCATCTTGGCCTATAGAGTTAGTAAAGGCAAGACATTGGAAAGTACATTACATTGGAAAACCAAAACAAATAATGTCAATAACAGATCATACAGTCTGAAATATGAGGGAGAACTACTGAGAACAGACAAACGAAAAAATGGTTTACTCCAGGAACATTTGATTGTTGGAATGCATTACCATGAAGCTGTTGTGAGTAAAATTGGACAGTTTTAAAACTAAATTGTATAATTACGTGGACATAAATTATGAGTCAGCATTAGATCTGTGAGAACAGATAGACAATTAATAAAGGCGAAAGCCTATCTTTGTCTGTAACATATAACTATGTATCTATATTCTGAAAATAATGCAGATTTTGCCAAAAGTAATATTTTTGTGAACATTTCATTGAAGTGCAATCTCCTATCTTCACCCAGCTCTAGAAAGATGACAGGATGAGACAAAGGGAATTCAATTTTGTATTAAACTTTCATACTCACTGTAACCCATAGTACTTTACAATCCATGAAGAAATGACTCCAGGTATAATGCATGTGCAAAAATGGTAAGTCAGGCATTAAGTACAAAGAAAGAGAGAGACTTTTGATGATGATGTTAATGGAAACTGAGGGATTCCAACACAGGTCTGCTAGTTCTCCAGGTTCATACCTGTGTGACCTACTGTAACAAGTATGATATAAAGCCTGGTAGGCCAGAATAACTTATTTCATCAGGGCCTTATATGCATTATAAGGCACATATTCATCCCTGTAACTTTTGCAAGGGTGATGTGAGCTTTTCCCTGTATAGAGGGCCAGCTGGTGTGTAAGTGGGCAAGATGGGTGACCCAGACCAAACCTGAAGGGTCGATACATCCATGAGCATGCATTTTCACTAAGTATCCTTTACACAATGATTACAGAAAATTGACTCAAAAACTGCAATAGTTAAACATATTTTCTTCTGAGGACCTATCATATATATATATATATATATATATATATATATATATATATATATATACATATACACATATACATACATATACACACACACACACACACACACACACATATATACATATACACATATTTGTTCAATGTCCTGGAAAGATCTATTGTACAGTAATATGGTCATCAAGTACACAAAAAGCAAAAATAAAATGCAGGCAGTTGTTGCATTAACTTGCATATGTAAACGCTGAACACTGCTCAAGTATGCTTACTGATAATTGCAAACAGAACAGAACAGAACAGAATAGAATAGAATAGAATAGATTTTTGTTATAATACACTATAAGCCTGTTTTTCTGGTGTTTTCAAAACCTTGTTCTTCATGTTTTGGAATGTAGAACCCACTGTTCTTAACATTTCAGAGTGCGAAGAGCAAGGTTGCACCCTATACCAATTACTGCAGTATCACCGGTAGTGCCATAGAAGCACAAGATGAATGATCACAGCCACAGACAGCATTGTGCACCAATTCAAAATCAGCAGTTTGAACCTTTGTAAACACATTTCCATCACAACCTATCGTCCATGTGTAGTACATGTGTAACAGAAGAGTAGTTGAAACTAAAAATTTTGGCCCAGTGGAGTAGAGGGCTGAGGTACTGGATGTCTTTCTTCTCACCATGCTAGTGACCCATGTTCAGGAATGAGCACTGGTTGCTGGGGGTTGGCTGGGGGGGGAGGGCTGGTAGTGGATAGAGCGGCCACCATGCAGCTGTCCTGTCCTAGATTGGGGAGGTAGGCCTTCCCAGCTTTTTTCTGCCACCAAGTGCAGGCTCGATGGTAGCTTTAGGGAAATGGGGGGCTGGTGCTAGGCTAGGTGGGTGACTCAAGACAGTTGTCCATTCTGGAGTGCATGTGCACCCCCACGCACATGTGCGACTGTGTTGGCCAAGGTCCTGTGAGAAAAAGGGAAAAATTGGTGGACTAAAACCAGAGACAAGATGAAGATTGACCCTCACAGGCTCAGCTCCTCTGGCCAAGCACATGCCATGGTCTTGTGGTTGAGGACACCAGAATCTGTGAGTCCCAGAGGAGCAAGGGTGATGGGGCTGGGGTGCTCAGAGGTGGTGGACGGGAAGGAAGGAACATAAAGTACTAATAAAAAAAAAAAACTCTACCTATGTTGAAAAACAGTCTAAAATTTTATTATAAAAACATGACATCCCCCCTATATTGAGAACTCATCAGATTCTTAATACCTCATTAGTTCAATGACATCAGGAAGGCACTCAAGCTTTGCTCTCATGCCCCTGATGTCACCTAACTCAGTGTCAAGAACCTGCTCATTCTCAACAAAGGGGGGTTAGTGATTGTACATTTACTGAACACTTTTTTAAACACTGTATCCCAAATATTCTTCAAAAGCAACGTATAACACACTGGTAGTACAGAAACTGTAGGTGATATTCATCATCTCGGAGTAGCTGTATTGCTGCAAGTCAGTGAAGCTGTGTTTCTGAGGGGCAGTGGGGGGATGCAATTGCATTGGAGGCTGTATCGGGAGGCAGCGGGAATTTTGGCCCTGTCTGTGGCAGAGCCAAGCCAGAAGGACTGCAGGGGAAGGAGGAGGCTCCCTTGCTGGAGGAGCCAATCAGTGCAAAAAGTGCACATTTTTGTCCGAGTGGCTGGGCTTGAAAGCAGGGTGCTCCACCATGTACAGACATCTCGGAGGAGCTGTGTTGCTGCAAGCCAGTGTAGCTGTGTTGCTGAGGGGCAGCAGGGGACGTGACCATATCAGCAGCCTTACCGGGAGGCAGCAGGGATTTTGGCTGCGTCAGTGGCAGAGCCAAGCCAGAAGGACTGCAGGGGAAGGAGGAGGCTCCCTTGCTGGAGGAGCCAATCAGCACAAAAGGTGCAAATTTTTGTCCGAGCAGCTGGCCTTAAAAGCAGGGCTACCAGCCATGTACAGACACCTCAGCTGTGTACAGGCTGTGTTAACATATTTAACAAACAGCCACTGCAGCTAGCTTAAAGAACTTGTGTTGTGTGTAAACTGTGCCAAAGCTCCATCCTGCAGCAGCCCTGCTACCGGAGACACAGAGATTGCCATCAGCTGTGTTTGAAGCAGGACTTGTAAATTTCATCAGTGCAGGAGGAGGGGCAGTAACACTACAAAAGATTCACATTGCCAAAAATTAACCAGGTACGCTGTGTTAACATCTTTTACAAACAGCTACTGCAGCTAGCTTAAAGAACTTGTGTTGTGTGTAAACTGTACCAAAGCTCCATCCTGCAGCAGCCCTGCTAGTTGTTTCAGCAAGACCCCGGCTACCGGAGACACAGAGATTGCCATCAGCTGTCTTTGAAGCGGGACTTATAAATTTCATCAGAGCAGGAGGAGGGGCAGTAACACTACAAAAGGCTTGCACTGCCAGAAATGAACCAGGTATGCTGTGTTAACATCTGTTGAATGTTAATTGAGATACAAGCATTAAAATTGGCTATAGGAGTGGTCTATTCTCCACCTAAAATAAACACTGTCCATTTTGACAAATTTTTACATGTTCTAATGGGTCACCTGGGTCAATTACAAGTAATCCTGGTTGGTGATTTTAATGCAGCTTGGGGTTGTCCTAGGGGCCAAAAGTTGGAAAATTCAATAAGTTGTTTAAATTTAATACAAATCATAGATATTCCCACAAGGAAAGGTTCCTTATCTAGTAAAGGCAATATTTTAGATCTGATGTTTGTCTCACCCAAATTGACTATTTTGGAGAAAAGTGTATGTGCACCTAGCTTAGCAGACCATAATGTAGTTAAGTGTGTGTTTTCTATGACTAGAAAATATTATCCCCGAAAAATTGGTACCACAAATATCCAAAAGATGTTATTTAAATATTTAATAGTTTATCATTTAGAAAGTATCTTCAGGGACTTCCATGGTATAGTATTTTTCTTATACCAGATTTAGATTTGGCTATACAAGAATTCACAACAATGTTTGGGAATACTTTTGATAAATTTGCTCCATATAAAAAAGTAAATCAAAGATTAAAACATTTGCCATGGTTAACTGTAAAAATAAAATAAAATGATTAGAACAAGTAACCAACTTTGGAAAAAGGCAAACAAAACATTAAACAGTGAAATTTGGGAACAATATAAAAGGATAAGGAATAAAGTAGTACAGGAAATTAGGAAATCAAAAGCCTATTATTATAAACAGCAGATTAAAGAAACAACAAATCCTGGTGTCTATTGGTCCGTAATGAAAAATCTTATGAATCCCACCTGTAAACAGAGTAAGATAAAATTGGGTCAATATGGGAAAGTGTTTGAAACAAATAAAGCTGCTGACATTTTCAATGACTATTTTATAAACCTCCCCGATCTGAAATTGAAATCCACATCTAAAATTAATATAGTGAATGAAGTAAAGGATGGGAGTTTCCTAGATAAAAAAATACCTAAATTTAGATTTAGGAGAGTGACAAACAAAGAAGTTCTAAAAAGTATAAATAGACTAAAAATAAACAAACAAGTGGTCTGGATAGAATAGACAATAAATTATTGAAAGAAGCTGCCATGGAATTATCATCTATATTATGGGATATTTTTAACTGGAGTCTAAGGGAGGGACAGTTTCCCTCCAGTTGGAAATTAGCCAAAGTGATACCAATAGATAAGGAAGGAGACCCCATGGACGTTTCAAATTATCATCCAATAACCTTGTTGTCTACAGTATCTAAGTTATTTGAAAAAATTGTTCACAATCAGTTGATGGAATATCTAGAAAAGTATAACAAATTAACTCAACAACAATATGGCTTTAGGCAGGGTAGGTCCACGGCCACCGCACTCATGGACTTTTTGGATCTTATAGCCACTCCACTTGGGGAGACAAAGTCCATGGGTGCGGTATATGTGGACCTATCCAAAGCATTTCATTTAGTAAATCATAGTATTTTGATAAATTCACTGATGAAAATAGGAGTGGAGGAAGAAACCTGTATTTGGTTTATATCATATCTTGATAATAGGTCACAATTTGTTGTCTTAAATGGTCAACAGTCAAGAGTAGACTATGTAACAAGAGGGGTTCCCCAGGGATCTATCCTGGGCCCCCTCCTGTTCATAGTCTATCTGAATGAGTTACCAAAAAACATCAGATACTCACAAATTCGTCTCTGTGCAGATGATACGACTTTAGTAGCAGTAGGAAAAACTACAAGTGAAGTAGAACTAAAGTTACAGAGTGACTTTTGCACAATGCAAGGTTATTTTTTATCTTTGGGTCTACTAGTAAATAATAAAAAGACACAGGTTATGTCCTTTGCATTGGATAAGAAGGGTGTTTCAAAACAAAAAATAACGACTCAAGAAAGTAAGCTCTTGGAACAAACCAAAACATGTAAGTATTTAGGGATACCACTAGACCAATGCCTTACTTTTCAACAGCATATAACAAATTTAATAAAGAAAACAAATGCTAAGATTGGAGCTATGAGATGAATATCAAGCTGCATGACAAGAGAAACAAGACTGACCATCGTAAACCAATTAGTATTGCCAGTTATTGATTACGGAAGTCACATTTAAAGGCATACAGTAAAAAAACATTTAAAAAAACTTAGATACACTTTACAACAATCTCACAAGATTTATGTTAAGGTGTAACCCCAAAACCCATCACTGTATTATGTATATAGAATTAGGATGGATCCCATTAAAATCACAGGCAAAAGGAATCTGGCTAAACCAGGTACGGAATATACTTAAAAGTAAATCTTTAAATAATTTAATAAACAAATTACAAAAACCCAAACATGGTTTAAATTTAAGAAAAACAGGTGCCAGGGACTTAATTGTACCAAATTAAATAATCAGTTTAATGAAATGACTTTTTAGTATCAGGCTGCCTCTAGCTTGAATTGTCTCCCCCCTTTTCTACGTGAATTAACTATCACTGATAATATTTTTAAAAATGGTCTGAATCATGATCTCAGTTAAAATAATGTAGAGCTCAAATGATTGTTTGCCTGTTTTTGACGTTATTGTAAAAATTGTAACGTTTTTGTATTTTTGTATGTTTTGTATTTTTGCATTGTAACAAATATTTGTAAAGTTGTAACTGTTTTTTGTATTATGTAAACAGGTAAGCCTTGTGAACAGGGATTTTCAGAACCCTAATGGCTTTATCACTGTATAAATACAATGTTACCATACCATACCATCTCAGAGGAGCTGTGATACTGCAAGCCAGTATTTTCTTCTGCCCACTGACCCTACACCACCTCCATTTTAAATAGGCTAGTTGAACTAGCAAGGGGTTGGGATGGGGCTTCTGTAGATTGGCATTCTAAAGGGAAGCAGTTGCTGGACTATAAGCCAAAGGAACTGGTAAGGGGAGGAGAGACATTGACTGCCATTTTCAAAGGGGAGTGGCTCTTGAACTGCCAGGGGGGAAAGATTCTGACGTGGTACTCATGTACCTATATTATGACTACTGTGATCTACCTATTACCAAACTTGTATGACCAGTGAATGCCTGTAACACTGGTTGCTTTTTTAATCTAAGCATTATGTACTCTACTGTTTTGTTTGCTGTATTGTATTGCTCTCTTGACGAGGTGTCTTTGTAAATGAGTCTTTGACTCAAAGGTCTGTAAACCGATGATCTAATAAATAAAATAAAAATAAATTCTGTGGGGGCGTCTTACTGTACTAGCAATTTGGTAGAATGTGCCTTAAAGCTACCAAGTGGTAGAACTGTTATATTTTAAGTTGTGTGCTGAGTTTTTGCTTTATGCTTTAAATTGTATCCATTAAAGTGCATGCAAAATATATGCTTTGGTGAATATAGCCTTTGACTCGGATCAGGTGTTAGAGAGTTTGGATGGAGGGCAGGGTGCAACATCTGAAACTAAAACTGCTGTGGGGCCTTCAACACAGAATGGGGGCAAGAGTGAGGCAGGGCACACAAGCCACTAGGACTGGCATTTTTGGTAGAGTGGTGGGGGTGCACTGCATCTTGGTCTGCCATGATTCTGGACTGGCTTGGAGAATGGGGGTAGTGTATGGTCTGCTGCCAGTTGATTAAACTTCAGGGGGGGCTCTCATGGCTAAGGTGGTACTTAGGAGGGAAGGGAGGGGAGGACGGAGGCAGTCCTGGAAGGGGGGAAGGGACAGGTGCTGGGGTGGAGTGGAGGACCTGGTCCGTTGGGTCCTGTAGCTACACCCAGGTTCATGAGCAGGAAGGTGGCGGGGATACCAAGGCCATCCAGGCAGGGGAGGTGGGGATAGGGGCCAGAGGGGGTGAAAAGCGGCAGACCAATTGGGGCCAATGGCTACCCCTGGGATCAGAGACTCGTGCAGCATCGAGGGTAGGTGGGATGGAATGCAAGGAGTGAAGGAGGGCCCTGGTAGGGTTGGGGCAAAATGCATGAAGAGCAACAGCTGTTGGCAGATGGTTGGGGGCAAAGGACCAGGGGCATGATCAGGAGCTAGTGAGGGGGTGTACCTTCAGGGGGTAGTAAGGAATTAGGCATAGAGCTTATAAACAGATTCTTGGCACTACTTTTAAGGAAGGATAAGGAGGAGGAAGTAGCTGGGTTGGAGGAGGACAAGGTGGAGATGCGTGGGCTGGTAACGGGGGATGGCCAAGGAAGTGCGGAGGGTAGGTGTGATGGGGCAGCGAGACATCCTCCACAGATAGGGGGAGTAGGGGAGTTGGCTAAGGGGGTTCAGAGGGCCAAGGGTGGAGAGCAGGAGACACCTCAGATTGGACCTGACCAGCGGGGGCAAAGGGGTTGGGGAGCACAAGGGGATGGAGGGTGCAACAGGGGAGTCACCCCCAGGGGGCACTGGTATAGCCCCACAGTGGGGATTGGACTTGACAACAGACATATCACAGGCGGTGTCCATGCAGGCCCAGGAGAAGGTGCTTGGAGCTGACAGGGGGCACAGGGAGCTAGAGGACAAGGGGGGTGCTGGGGCCACAGGATCTAATGCTGAGGGTTTGGTTGGCTGCCACCAGGAGGGTCCTACTGAAGGAACAAATTGGAGTTGGCCAGTGGTTAGAAAGAAGGTTCTGGGGACTGAGATAGTAGGTCGCAGGAAGGGTGAGGATGCAGAGGGACAGGCAAGAAGTGGTGCCAATGTAGGCAAGGTTGAGGATAAGGTCAAGATTGTTGGGGACACAGGGGAACAGGCAGGGAGTGGTTCTGGTGTAAGCAAGGTTGAGGATAAGGTAATGATTGTAGGGGACTACATGGTTAGGGGCATCACCTGAGGGGGAAAGGGCAGTAAGGATAGCAAGGTATGGGTCAGATGCTTCCCAGGAATGACAGCTGAGGAAGTCATTCACTACATCCCTTCATGGGGGAAGCAACAGGATATGAGAACACACCTGGTGTTCCACTTGGGAATTAATGACCTAGCTGGGCTCTGCCTGTTGGAAGTTCAAGCAAGATCTGAAGCTCTATCACAGTTCTGTAACAATTTAACCTGTGCTTTCATTCAGTGACATTCTCAGAGGTGCTTCCAGTCCCTAGAGCTAGCACGGATAGGCAGCAGAGGATAGCAGAGTTCAACAGCCGGCTGTCTAAATGGTGTGTCCAGAAGGGCTATTGGGGTGGTGGGCCAGTAGGGGATTCTCTGGCAGGATGACAGCCTCTTTGCTCCTGATAGGCTGCATCTAAATAGACAGGGCAAAGAGGTGCTTAAGTGGAAACTGGAGGAGTTCTTTAGTGCACACTACAATTTAAACTGAACTGGGGAAGGGGAAGCTGCAAGCATCACCTAACAGTGCACTCGGCAAAGGGGACAGCTGTGCACCCCCCACAGAAGACAAGCCAGCCAGTTGGGCTGGAAATGCTTTCACTCACAAGGCAAAGATCATCAAGTCAGGGGTGATGGGGCTAGGGAAACCACTTACTGGAGGGCCATGTGCACAAACACCAGAAGCCTTGGCAACAAGGTCACAGACCTGGTGGCTATCATGGCAGAGGAGGAGTTGGACCTAGTGGGAATTATGGAGACTTGGTTTCATGACAGACAGGAATGGGACATGAATATCCCGGGTTATACGCTTTTCAGGAAAGACAGGGTTTACAAGGGGGGTTGTAGTGCTCTACGTGAGGGAGGAGATCCCGGCATCGGAAACGCAGGGCAGATGGGGGGACACAGAGGTTCTATGGGTCTTGTTGGCCACAGAGAACAGTGATTTGGTGCACACTGGAGTGGTCTACAGGCCACCATGGCAAGCAAATAGAGGTAGATAACCAGATGGTCAAAGAGATACTTGGGATAGTGGCCAATGGGGAGGTGCTGCTGATGGGAGATCTTAACCTGCTGGATGTGGAGTGGGAATCAACATCTGTGGCCTCATCCAGAAGCAGAGCGATTGTGGACTCTCTCCATATAGCCCTTCTCAGGCAGCTGGTCAAAGAGCCAACCAGCGATGGAGTGGTGCTGGATCTGGTGCTTACAAACAGTGACAGGGTGGGTGAGGTAATCATAGGGGATAACCTAGGTAGTAGTGACCACGACAAGGTGTGGTTCATGGTACATGCATTAGCCTCACACCACCGGACCAAAGTAAAGATACTGGATTTTGGACATGCTGATTTTGGTAAGATGAGAGATTATACTCACCAGGCATTAAGAGGGATGGGGGAACTTAGGGGGGTGGAAAATATATGGGCACACGATTAAGGGGGCAATTGTGGGGACCACAGAC
This sequence comes from Neoceratodus forsteri, assembly GCA_016271365.2. Taxonomy (NCBI): domain Eukaryota; kingdom Metazoa; phylum Chordata; order Ceratodontiformes; family Ceratodontidae; genus Neoceratodus; species Neoceratodus forsteri. The sequence goes on along the minus strand of CM057459.1, from coordinate 800,628,360 downwards.
CATTGTTCAAATAGGGTAATCAAGAACAGGAGGAAAAGGAGGCCACTGTGGTTCAGTAGGGAAGTGGGGGCCAGCATCAGAGCTAAGAGGTGAGCCTTCAGGCATTACAAAACTACACAGAGTGAACTAGACCATGCAGTATACCAGGATAAACAAAGGGAGGTCAGGATGGTGGTCAGATGGGCTAAAGCAAGGATGGAAGAGAATATAACCAAGGGGGTCAAGAAGGGGGACAAGACCTTTTTTAGGTATTCAAGTGAGCAGAGGAAAGGTGGGACTGGGATACCTTATCTGCTAGCAGAGACAGGGGAAAGGGTAGAGGGGGACCGGGAGAAGGCTGAATTACTGAACAGTTACTTCAGCGCAGTATTCATGAGGAAGGAGGTACGGGTGGAGGGCAACTCTAGACCAGTGGAAACAGAGGGGGTTAGGGTGGATGTGGATCCATTTCAGAAAGAGGAGATTTTGAAAGTGCTTAAGGGCATGAGGGTGGACAAGGCCATAGGGCCGGATGGAGTTCACCCTAGAGTATTGAGCGAGCTGGGTGAGGTGCTAGTGGCCCCCTTGACCTATCTATTCAATGAGTCCTTACGCACAGGGGAAATCCCGAAGGACTGCAAGTGCGCAGATGTGCTACCCCTGCGTAAGGGAGGGGGGAGGCAAGACATGAGCAATTACAGGCTAGTGAGTCTGACATCAGTGGTCTGCAAGCTCATGGAAAAACTGCTCAAGGACAGAATCACCCGCTACCTGGAGGCAAATGGCCTCCTTATGACTTTACCAAAGGCAGATCTTGTCAGACAAATCTGGTCTGGTTTTTTGACTGGGTCACCAGGGTGGTGGATCAGGGGGGTGGTCAGTGGACATAGCTTGCCTGGATTTCAGGAGGGCTTTTGATATGTTACCACACAGTAGGCTGGTGCACAAAATGGAGTGCATGGGGCTGGGGGGGTGGTTAGAGGGTGGGTGCACAACTGGCTGGTGGGCAGAATGCAGAGGGTGTTAGTAATTGGGGTCCCCTCAGGCGAGTCAGAGGTCACTAGCGGTGTGCCTCAAGGGTCAGTGCTGGGACCCCTGCTGTTCAACATCTATTTAAGTGGCGTAGTGGAGGGATTGGAGGATAGAGTGAGCCTGTTTTTGGATGATGTAAAAATCTGCATTAGAGTGGACATAAAGGATGGAGCTGGGAGGATTCAGAAGGACCTAGGGAAACTAGAGGAGTGGGCCAGGAATTGGAAATTATCACTCAACATGGTGAAATGCAAAGTTATGTACCTGGGCAGAAAGAATGGGAGAATGGAATACAGACTGGGGGGGGGGGGGGCAAGCCGCTAGCAGTTACCATAGAGGAGAGGGACCTGGGCATCATCATCTCTCAAGACTTGAAGGTGGCTGGGCAGTACAACAGAGCATTGGCAAAAGCATGTTGGGTTGTATTGGGAAGGGGATCACCATCAGGAAAAAAGAGGTCCTGATTCCCCTGTACACCCAGCTGGTCAGGCCTCATCTGGAATATGGGGTCCAGTTCTGGAGGCCTTACCAAAAACAGGATGTGGAGAGGGTGGAGCAGGTACAAAGAAGGGCAACCAAGCTGGTGAAGGGGCTCAGTCACCTGCCATATGAGGAGAGGCTGGGAGCCCTTGACATGTACCCTCTGGAGCTGAGGAGGGAGAGAGGGGACATGATAGAGACCTTCAAGTACCTAAAAGAGATCAACAAAGTGCCTACTGAGAACCCATTCCAATTGAAGGGGTGTCCCACAAAAAGGGGTCATAATCTCCAACTCGAGGAGGGTAGGTTTAAAGGCAACATCAGGAAGAACTTCTTTACCGAGAGGGTGGTAGACACCTGGAATGGGATGCCTAGGGAAGTGGTGGGCAAGAATTCTGTGGGGGGGGGTTCAAGAGGGCTTGGGACAGATACACAGGGCTGTTGAAAGGAGGGGAGAATCTGGGGCAGGCCTACAGGATGCTGGGCAATGGGCAGACTTGGTGGGCCTGGAGGTCCTTTTCTGCCATCACTTTCCTATGTTCCTAAATGTGCCAATTCATCTCCCCCAAACCATATTTCTTTCCTAATGGATATAGTAAGAGACAGAATGGTGACAGAACACCAGAAAAATGTCCACTACTTTTTCTAGAAAGTGCCATGGAATCTTTTAGTTTTTTCAGTGGAACATTTGTATCCTTATGTACAGTAGGAATGCTTTTGCAATGTAAGGGGATGATTGGTAGTATAGGATGGATAGGATCAGAATCACTGGTAAGAGGCTGGAAGGATTAATAGGCAGATGGTGGGTTCTGAGGTAGGTTGATAAGGCATCCCACAAATATGTTGAACTGATTAGTTAGTGGGATAATTACAATGCTGTACAGTACAATCCAAATGAGAGGCTGTTTTGGAGCCCAAGTATAGTGCTCTCAGTGTGAATGTCCAACCACATTTATAACCAAAAAGCTGGGAAATGATTTACAGCACAAACCTGTCTTGCAAACTGCATGAGTGCAAACAAGACTATTCTTGTGCAGATTTAAACACTGATAATAACTACAGCATGACATTCTACTCCCCAAAAAACACACCAACATTTTGTGCATATAGGGGGCCTATTCTTGAACAACTGTGCCAAAGGCAGGTATCTAGGTGCGCAGCTCAGCACCATCAGGCGATGCATGTGGTGGCCACATTCACAAACATCTGCCAATGTGCGGAACCCATCCCCCAGCACACAGGTTCATGGGGGACAATCAGGTGTGGATCTGCGGACCTGGGAAGGCAGCCAATCAGCTGCTGACCTGGGTCCCACAGTGGATCACTTGCACCAATGGGGTGCCATGATGGCAGTCAGTGCACAGACTGTGGCTGCAAAGTGGGGGGAGTTATCCTGGTTGTCCACCCACAGCCCTCCCAGTGTGCCACAATGGCTGGGGCCCCCATAGTGGGGGAGTCAATGCCCTCCACTGTCACCGCCACTGCCAGCGGCTGCATCCGGGGGGCACATAATTGGCCCCTTGGGGTTACATCTCACCCGAATTGGCATAGATGATGGCCCCCATGTGCCACACTCAACACATTCATGAATTGTGCAGAGTGCTGGCGCACTCCCCCATACTGCCCCCAGCCTCCCCACATGCAGAGCTTTGCGATCAACCAAGGGATCGGGTGAGTAGAGGGATCATATGTACTTTGTGCATACGCGCAGGGGCTAGGCAGGTGTGGAGTTGGCAACAGACTGGAGTTATGTGGCTCGTAACCCACTCCACACCTTTGAGAATAGGCCCCCATACTGAGCACTTGATCACAGTTATAATGCCACCTACAAGGCTAAACTTTACTCTCACAAGTTTTAAATAGCCAATGACAGTCAATGCAAAAAATCATGTGCATTAACAGCTCCATAGTGATTAAAAATACCAACACTCTATTATCATTATTTTAAAAGAACGAATAGAGACCTTATAGTAAAGATACAACTACACATACCAATTCTTATATGAATAAAATTGAAAATGTAAAGCTTACATAGATAATCAAGATGAATTATAAACTGAGTCAAATGTAATGGTATGTAGCCAGTATAATGGAGGATGGGGGGGGGGGAGTTATCAAAGTATGTAACTGAAACAAGGCATACCAAGAAACAGAATATTAAAGCCAATTTACAATACCATTTAAGCACATGGGGAGGGAGGCTGACAATTATAGCAAGTAATTATTTTAGTCCAAATGGTTAAGGGATACTATAAGGAATGATGGCAAAAAATTTTTTGTTAGTATATAGAACTAAATATGAAAGCAACAAGTTAATAAATAATTCAGCAATATTTAGACACAAATGATAGAAAATAGGGAACAAATATTACCTTTGAAACCCAAAAGATCTATATACAAAATTATGCATGTGATGCCTCTAAAAACAAATTATTATAGACTAATAACATAGAAAGACAACTTCCATAAATGAACAGTTAAAACCAATAACTTAGACATTCACAATCACGACACTGATGAATATGTTAACCCATACCGCTACCATAGTTTCAAAGTAGCCATATTCAACAATTTCATACCTAAGATAGGTGTGACGATAAATATGTACGATACGATGCATGATAGATAGCTAGAAAAAAATGTTAAAGATATGTTTTAAAGTTAATAATATGGGCCTATAGCACAAGTCAGTAAATCCAGTCCTATCTGTGTGCTACTTATGCTGTTTGGTGCAGGGAGAACACTACTCCACTACAAGCCTACAATTCCTACTGATATCTACTGTATATACCAACTATTGAATCACTTTATATAAGGTTCTAGCTGAAAATATACTTCAAGCGGGTACATGCATCAAAGGTTTACTGCCAGAATGTTTCCCTTTAAAATCTTGTTCTTTTGTACACGCCCCCCATCTCCTAGTTAAACCTGTTTGATTCCTTGAAACAAAGGAATGAACTCTGCCCTCCCTTTTAACGTGACTGGCTAATGCATTTGTGTCATTTACATTTTCTTCTTTTTTTAACTTCTTTTTATTGTAGTGACCTCATGACATACATTTCATACTCTGTACAATGGCATGTCCATGAATACATAACTTTTGACCAATATTTGCTTCAATACATAATTTCCCATGTTATCTACTAGCAGATTATTTTGTCTAGATTTCTTATTCCATATTTAATGGGTTAAAATCATTGTAAATTGCACTGTTTGTCTCTACCACATTTTCCCTGTATCTTTCTTTAATGCTTTAAACTTGCATACTTAACTTTAAAACATCAAGCAAACAAATAACAAGACAATATTTACCTTTTCTGCACATTTTTCCCAACTGCCAAGCTTCCCCTTTATTATCAATCAATCAATCAATCAAGTCTTTATTTAACCAGGCGTTCATCGTTGAGCAGAAGCTCATTTGCAAGATGGACCTGGGTGGAGCATGAACAATTGTATATACAGGTCAACACAGGTATTTACAAGGCAATACAGATAATACTCTTTACAGAGAGGAAGAAAAAGAAGTTCATATGAACATAGAATTATACAGATATTGTACAGATTACACGGTATTTACATACATAGAAGTGTCTATAGGAAGATAAAGCAGGTTATCTAAGGTTGTAGGAGGAAGTAACGGAAGAAAAAATAAAATAAAATATACACCAGGTAGAGGTTAAGGTAGGGGAAGAGGGAGGAAGTAGGGGAGAAAGGCTAGGAGGGCACAGTGCACAGAAAGGAGTTGGTAAAGCTGGATGTAGAGAAGGTGGATGGAGAAAAGGAGTATGTGAGCCCTGGATTGAATGCTATAAAGTACGGGCATGGTAGGATGTCACAACCCAGGGTAGTGAGCTCCTATCCAAGGATGGAAAGGAAGAATAAGGGATGGATGGGCCTAGTGTTGATAAGACAGGGGGATAAGAGAGAGAACAATTAGGCTGGTGAGGAGCAAGCTGGGGGGGTCAGTACTTAAAATTGGGTCTAGGTGTGGCTATATACCAGTACTGGGTCTGAGTGGGTGAAGCAGTTACATACTTCTCTGATTGTACGGAAATAAAGCATCTTGAAAGCATTTATACCGATTAGAGTGCTTAATTTGAGGTTTTTCTAGATCGTTCCATAAGGTAGGTAGCACGAAGCTTATGGCTGCCCTGCCGAAGCGGGATTTTGCTTTGGGTACTTTAAGTGTAATAGCTGAGTAACTTTTTAACGCGTATTTCCCAATTATACTCAGGGGAAGACAGCAGGAGATATAGTAAGGCAGCTCATTAGAGATGGCTCTATAGGTCCAGAGAGCGGCGTTTCTGTGGCTCCTGAACTTTAGTGATGTCCATCCCACTGCCGCATATAGGGTGCAGTGATGTGTGTCGAAGGGGAGTCCCTTTATAAACCTCAGTGCTCGATGGTAGAGTGTGTCCAGTTTAGCCATGTAAGAGTTGGAGCATCGGCTGTAGAGGAAGTCAGCGTAATCAACCAATGATAGGAAAATGGATTGGACCAGTTGTTTCTTGGCATCTCTGGTGAGAAATTGGCTGATTCTAAAAAACAGTCCAAGCCTTTGCCAAAGTCGTTTTAGCAAGTCCTCGATATGTTCAATGAAGGAGAGTCTTTGGTCTATCCAAACTCCAAGATACTTGAATTTTGTAACAAATTCTAGTTTTTCACTTAGAACTGTGGTAATTTGGGAACTGTCCCACTGGACACAGGGTTAGCTGTAACGGATAAAGGAGAGAGGACCATCGCTTAGTTTTTGGCATTAAGGGTAGCTTTTTTGGAGGAGTTGGCTTTGCAAAGGTTGAATTCTGACTGTAGGTCATTGCAGGCAGCTTCAGGTGTTGGGCGACTCACGTGAGAACTGTATCATCTGCAAACAGATGGATGTTGGCTTCTTTATACAGTAGTCGATGTTATTAATGTAGATTGCAAAAGTAGGCCTAATATAGAACCTTAGGTACCCCTCTTTGCAGAGTTTTTAGGGGACAGGCCTCTCGGCTTTAACTTGTTGAAGGCTCCTGTAAGATAGTCAGTGAACCAACGCAGAGGGAGGATCCACCCATGGTTTGAAGGGCGGAGAGGAGCAGACTATGGTCGACGGTGTCGAAAGCCTTGCTTAGATCAAGGAAAACAGCACAAATAAAGTTTTTGCTCTCAAGATTACGCTGCCAGTCGTTAGTAACTTTGGCGAGGGCTGAGATAGTGCTATGTTTAGCTCTAAATCCGGACTGCATAGGATTTAGCAGTTCCCTAGACTCAAGGTGAGTCCTCAGCTGTGCATTTACAATTTTCTCTAGGAGCTTGGACAGGACCGGAAGGAGGGAAATTGGCCTGTAGTTATTGCGATCGCCACGGTCACCTGATTTGAACAGTGGTATGACATGTGCTGTCTTCCATATAGGTGGTAAGGTGCCCTGAGACAGGGATAAGTTAAAAAGGTGGCTGATGGGTATCGCTAGTACGTGGTAGGCAATTTTTAGGAAGTAAGGGTCAAGGGAGTCGGCCCCAGCACTTTTTCTAGTATCCAACTGAAGCAAGAGGTCCTCTACCTCTTTCAGTGTGGCAGGTTGAAGTGAGAAAGGCGGCGAGGCTATCGGAGTTTCAGGCAGTTGGCTGGCAGTCTGGGAGTGAAGTATGTTTGCAGGGGAGTTATCAAATGCCATGCCTGCAGTAGCAAAGTGGTTATTGAATGCGTCAAGTATATCCATCTTTTCGGTTATAGTCAAGTTGCCAGAGGTAATCTTGGTCGGGAGGAATTTCCTGGGAGTGGCCTAGCAGATCACTGATTGTGTTCCAGAGCTTGATTGGGCTCTTTGTGGCAGAGTCGAGTTCGGATTTGAAGAAGGTGGTCTTCATTCTCTGATTGTTTTGGTACATAAATTTCAGAGTCTCCTGAACTGGTTCCAATCCTCTGCAGTGTTCAGTCTGGGTGCTTTTTCCAGAGCTTATCTCTTTCTAGAAGCAAGGACTTGATCTGAGGGGTGAACCATTTACAGGTTTTGGTCCTAGTTCAAACTTTAATAAGGGGAGCATACTTATTAAGGGCCCTTGATAGAATGTTGTGGAAGATATTGTAAGCTGATGTAATCATTTTGGCCAGGTAGAAATCTTGCCACTCAGGGGAGTACTTAAGCTCGTTTAGGTAGGCATGTTCATTGAAGTTGAGCCTGGATCTCTTCATAGAGAACTTGTTGATGGGTGCTGGGTTGTTGGTGGATCTTGCTCCCGCAATAAAACAATGGTCGCTGGCATCTGAGAAGAAGACATCAGCGTGGGAGAAGAGATGAGGTTTCCTCACCATTAGCACATCCAAAAGTGTACTTTTACTGGGGTTCTTCACGTTTGGGCGTGTTGGTTCAGTAATAAGTTGCGTCAGCCCATGTTCATCACAGAAGGATGCAAGGGCGGCAGCTGTGTTAGAGAGCCAGTCAAAGTTGAGGTCTCCTAAAATAATAGTTTCTGGCAGCCCCTGTCCCAACTTGTCACTTAGATATGACACAAGCTGTAGGCCAGCAGACGGTGGTCTGTAGCATCCTATTCACTAGAGTGCAGTAGTCTGTGTAATTTCCACTTTGAGAATTAGGCATTCAATTGCCAGCAACAGATGCCGAGGATAAGCAGGAGGCAGAAAATTTGTCTTTAACGTAGATAGCTACCCTCCTCCTCTGGCATGCCTATCAGCTCTGAACAAGGCATAGTTGGGTATGTTTGCTTCTCTATCAGTGGTGCTGGGTCTAAGCCAAGTTTCGGAAATCACAAGTATGTCAGGAGAGGTATGATTTACCCAGGTTTGTATTAAGGTTATCTTTTAAGGAGGCTACATCGTTTAATATGCAAGAAGCTTATTCCTTTTAAATTTGCTTTTCTGCTGGCAAAGCAATAGCTTCTGGGGGCCAGGGTTGAGTTCTCGTTGCCTGAACAAAGCAGGAGGATAAGTAGGATTTTTCTAAGAGCGCTAATTATAAGCTTGTAATTCCTGCCTTTCTCCCGTCTAGTAGATCTGATGTTTTTAGGGACTGGAAAGTAGCCACCCATAGAAGAGCTGATCTGTTGTAGCAAGAGCTAGTACCCCACCACAATAGGCGGAGGAGATAGAAGTCTGCGTGGTGGGAGGTGGACCTTGTGGTGGGGGAGAGTTATAAGTACTACTGGTATGTGTGGTCCAAGAGCAGGGTTCGAGGTATTGGTACTTGGAATCACGGAGGCAATTAAAGGATAAGTTGCCATGTGGTATACAGCACAAGGTGCCATTGTAGACCAAACATGATGGTAGTTCAGGTGTCCAATGCTGGACAGCTGGTATCAGCAGAAGAAGGGGCAGTAAAAGGAGCCATATAGGGCCCGACATGATGGTACCTCAAAAAGGAGCCACTCAATTAGCCCAGGGGCCAGCGGGGTTGCTGGATTAATGCAGCTTATCAGTAGATTTCCGATCCAGGTCTACCCAAATTTGATAGCATTAAAGATATTTAGTGGTGAAGGCACAGCCAAGGAGAGCCTATGCATTTTAGTAAGGCGATGCCCTGAGAGTTGGATCCCGTAGGCTGGATAGAGAAGAGGGGGATCACGAGCTAAGTCTCTATTGGTGGGGAACTGCGCCAGGGGACGTGGACTAATATTTTGGCAGGAGCTACTGTATTTAATAATCAGCAGAGGTGGGGAAGGGGGGGGTGGTCGAAAAAGTTGCGGCAGTTGCCATACCTTGTAGGGCCTTGGGTCCGTGTCTGCGGTCTCGAGCATCGGCTAGAGGGGCGCTGACCGCCCGGTAGCCGGGAATCCCGCGGCTTAGGAGCTGGGAGCCTGGGCGACAGTTTCTCCGGCTGAGGGAGAGAAGGAGAGTGAGGGTAAATAAAGTGGATTCACATAAAGGGTTAGACAGAACAGCGGGGAGTCCAAAATTTGCAGAACAAAAGGACGTGTATGGTACCAGCAATGCCAAAAGAGGTAGTGACGAGTAGTAGTAGGTGGTTGCACCCCAAGGTAGTTTGTTTGGTGTTGCTGACCTGCTTAACTGCAAGCTGGTTTATAGTTGAAAGGGTATATAGTCCAATTAGGGTGAGGTCCCTAACAATAGGGCAGGTAGAGCAGTAATTGAGAGGAGTTAGGTGGAGTGGCTGGAGAAAAGGTTGAGAGGAAATGTGGGATCCTGTGGGTGGGACTGCTTTAAAAGGGGCGTAAGAAAGTGGTCAAGTCAGGTATTGAAGACAGGGAGGCCAATAGCATGAAAATGTGCAGCAGTGGAGTGACCAATCTGCTGCTAGGCTGAGGAAGGGTGGAGTAAGGGTCTATTTAATACTGTGAGGAGGAGGGGGAAGGGGATAGTGGGCAAAAAAATTCAGTCCAGAACAAAGCACAGAAAGAGATTTCCCTGAGACCAGGAAGCACCAGGCGTTGGAAAATCAGCCAAGGAGTACAGCTGCCAGTCGGTGCCTGGTTCCTCCACTGGGCATCCAGTCAAAACAGTGGCATTCAAAACCTCGAGTTTCGGAGGTCTGGTGCGTACCTGAATCTGTCCGGGGGTCAGTCGGGTGGTCTGTTAGCTGTGGCCTGCTCGGAGAGAGCCAAGGCCACAGGAGCAGCTTGGGAAGCCCACAGATGGGCTGTCTGTGGAACAAGGTGGGAAACACAGAGAATTAAATACAGCTAGAGTACAATAGCAAGCTCAGTGGGGGGCAGGCAATGGGGAAAGACAAAGCATGAGGTAAAGAGGTGGTAAATGCAGGGCAATTATTTGGAGCTAGAAGAGGAGTTAATGGGGGGGGGTCGTCTGTGCTTTGGCACCGGGATGTCTGAGGAGGACAGCAGCAGCAGCAGGGGGGGTGTAAGGAAAGGGTTTGTAGGTAAGGCAGAGAAGAAAGTAAGGTGTTTAGAGAGACAGCATTACAAGTGGAGCAGAGAAATTAATAACTGGCAGAGTGACCAGTATGGGGAAGGGCAGAGTTCGTCAGTAGGGCAGAAATGGAAAACTGCAGCAGTCTTGCTCAGTAGCTAGGTCAAGCAGTCAAACATCGGCTACTATACAATACAGTTTGTCCAGCACTAAGTAACACTGAGAGGCTAGACTAGTGGCTTGTAATAGACTAGCTAAGCTGGCAGGTAAAGTAAGACCAATTGATGCATAACATATGTAGATTACATTAACAAAAATTCAGTCCAGAACAAAGCACAGAAAGAGATTTCCTGAGACCAGGAAGCACCAGGCATTGGAAAATCAGCCAAGGAGTACAGCTGCCAGTCAGTGCCTGGTTCCTCCACTGGGCATCCAGTCAAAACAGTAGCATTCAAAACCACAGTTTGGAGGTCCGGTGCGTGCCTGAATCTGTCCGGGGGTCAGTCGGGTGGTCTGTTAGCTGTGGCCTGCTCGGAGAGAGCCAAGGCCACAGGAGCAGCTTGGGAAGCCCACAGATGGGCTGTCTGAATCTGTCCGGGGGTCAGTCGGGTGGTCTGTTAGCTGTGGCCTGCTCCGAGAGAGCCAAGGCCACAGGAGCAGCTTGGGAAGCCCACAGATGGGCTGTCTGAATCTGTCCGGGGTCAGTCGGGTGGTCTGTTAGCTGTGGCATGCTCGGAGAGAGCCAAGGCCACAGGAGCAGCTTGGGAAGCCCACAGATGGGCTGTCTGAATCTGTCGGGGGTCAGTCGGGTGGTCTGTTAGCTGTGGCCTGCTCGGAGAGAGCCAAGGCCACAGGAGCAGCTTGGGAAGCCCACAGATGGGCTGTCTGAATCTGTCCGGGGGTCAGTCGGGTGGTCTGTTAGCTGTGGCCTGCTCAGAGAGAGCCAAGGCCACAGGAGCAGCTTGGGAAGCCCACAGATGGGCTGTCTGAATCTGTCCGGGGGTCAGTCGGGTGGTCTGGTATCTGCCACCCCAACTTATTGCTTCTCTTTATTTAATCATACGCCATTTGTTCCAGTATTAGTATTCCCTCTAACTCTTCCATCAAATGTAAATGGGAGCCATCTTGTATTAAATCAGTCTATTCTTAAATGTAATCTGGCTGTGATCAATTCCACTTCTTTTATTTTCTTACAGTTCTTAACCCACTCTTCTATAGTGCATGGCATGTTGGTGAGCCATCTTTGTGAGATAGCTTTTGTTGCTCCAGCTACCAAAATATTAAACAGGTATTTTTTAGCATTACCCCTTAGTTGCTTTGAGTACAATCCCACCATCAAATGCCAACCCTCCAGTCTGTCTGGGAGTTCAAGTATTTTACCCATCCAATCCTGTATATCCAGCCAAAACCTCCCAAAACCTTGCAGGACCAATAAAGATGTGTTGGTGTTCCCTTTTCCCCACACACTCTTCAGCATGTATTTGCCGCCCCAACTTTGAATTATTTTATCCTATTCGGTGTTAAAAAGAACTGACTTACCAGCTTCCACTGGAATTCTCTCCAGTTGCCAGATAATGTGGTTCCGTGTATAGCCTGCCATACCTGTATCCAATCCTATGGGGATATTGGACACTGCAGTTCATCCTCCCAGTCAGACTGGATCTTCTTCACTTCCATACTACCTGTGTCCAAATTTAGTATATAGTAGAGATTAGAGATCACATGTTCCATGGTTATGTCAAAGTATATAGCTTCTCAAGCAAATGGTGCTGCTTTTTAGGTACCGCACAGTGCAATTCGTGTTCTAATATGTCTGCCCTTAGCTGTAGATATCTAAATAAATATGTGTGTGGTAATTTAAATTATGTTTGTAGCTGTTGAAATGTGTGTTTTTGTATTCCGCCCCTGACACATCCGAGCAATGTATGTTAACCCTTTCCTGACCCATCTTCTGAAGGTGGCGTCCATGGTTTCTGGGGTAAATTAACTTTTTCCACAGAGGGATCCACTGTGATTGTGAGCCTGTGATGTTTAACCATTTTTTTTGTTTGTAGGCTTGCCTAGTTCACTGGTTGGTAATGCTTGATAGGTCTTTAATGGAGTTTATGGTCCATGCCAGGCTATACAAGTGTTTCACCCTGCTTGTCCCTGCCTCTATCTCCTTCCATGCCATTTCCATGTGAATATTTGTTAGATCTAACATGTCTCCTAGTTGGGCTGCTGTATAATAGTCCTTGAGGTTAGGAACCCCATACCCTGCCTGCGCCTTTCATCTCATTAGTAGTTGCCATTTTAGTCTTGGTTTTCTCCCCTACCAAATAAATTGTTTCATTGCATCTGTAATTTCTTTCCATTCCTTTTTTGGGATTTGTAGTGGTACATTTTGGAACAAAAAAAAGGAATACGGGCAGTAAATTCATTTTTTATGCCTCTACCCTGTTAGAGAATGATACAAGTAATGCTGCTCATCTTTTCACATCCATTAATACTTCCTGTTTAAGTTCCCCATAGTTCTTTTGGTATAACCTGTCCAGAATTGAGGGTAGATTCACCCCTAAATATCTAACCACCTCTGCCCCCCCATTTGCCTGGTAGTACCTTTTTAATTTCCTCACTAAACCTTCCACTAATTAGTATGATTTCTGTTTTGGTTATGTTCATTTTGAATCCAGAAACCTCCTCATATTGGTTTATTATCCCCAATAATGGCCTCAGATTTGTTTGGGGATCTCTTAAGTAGATGACCGTGTCATCTGCGTACAATGAAACTGTATGTTCTATACCTCTGACTTGTATTACTTCTATTGTGTTGTTAGTTCAGATTGCTTCTGCAAGGGGCTCTATACACAGAGCAAACAAAAGTGGCGACAGAGGGCATTCTTTTCTAGTGCCCCTCTCAGTCAGGAGGCTTTGGGATATTATTCCGTTAACCTTTACTCTAGCTCTGGGTATGTCAAATAGCATAGCTATATATTTAAAAAATTCCTCTGGAAAGCCCATGTGTCACATAGTGCCCTGAAGGAAAGATCAGCTTAGCCTGTCAAAGGCCTTTTCCGCCTCAATTAGGATTGCTATCTGAGTTTCTCTCCAGGGTTTAGCCCCCTCCAGGATATTTAACATCCTTCCCACATTATCTTTAAGTTGTCTTCCTGTAATAAAGCCTGTTTAGTCTGGATGTATTAATTGTTGTACCAGGTTTTGAAGTCATGTGGAAAAGATTTTTGTGACTGTTTTAACATCTTGATTTAAGAGGGAAATTGGCTTATAAGATTCGCATAACTCTATTTTTTCCTAGTTTGGGCAGAACCAAAATGAGTATCTCATTCCAAGTTTGTGGGATTTTTCCTTCTTTCTGACTAAACCAGAATTATTTCCACAGCAAGGGGGTGAGTTGTTTATTAAATAATTTATAAAAATCTGAGTTAAAACCATTTGAGCCTGGTGATTTGTTAGAGGGAGGTGACTGATTGTGTTGCTAATTTCTGTGTCGGTGATTAGGGCACTTAAGGTCTCTCCATCCTCTTTTGTGAGTTTGGGTAACTGAAGCTTCTACAAAAAGGCCTGCATTTTTTCTGATCTGTGCACCACTGGCACGTCACTATATAGATCTGCATAGAATTCTTTGAATGCTTGGGCTATTTTCTCTGGGTGCGTCTCACTCTGTAGTGATTTTTATTTTTTTTTGGCTACTGTCCTGTCGGCTGCTGCCTTTTTTAAATGAAATGCTAGCAATGCTGCTGCCGTACCTCCCATTTTATAGTATGTGTGAGCTGTATATCTTAGTTTCCTCTCAATTACTCTTCTGTTTAAAACCTGTAGTTCTTTTCTGATAGTTGCCATTTCTTTCCTGTTTTTTTTATTGAGAGTTTTTATGGGTCTGTTCTGACTCTTGTAATTTCTTTTCCAGGGTTTGTTGCCTACTTTGTCTCTGCTGCTTACACATTGAGGACCGATTGATAATGTGACCTCACAGAATGGCCTTCATGGCATCCCAGATGCCTAGTTCTCCCACTTCTCCCCCTTCATTGAGTTGTCTATATGTTTTTATGTGTTCTAATAACTGTTCCTTGAAAATCTTGTCATTTAATAAAGCTGTATTAAACCTCCAGAGTGACTGTTTTTTTATTTGATTTAGCTTAAACTTCAATTGTGATTGGGGGCATGATCCAACATAAGTATTTGGTGTATTTCACATTGTGTCATTCTATGCATTTCAGTTGTGTGTTTGAACAACATATTAATACGGGAGTCTTCCTTTCGTGGATGGGAATAGAATGTGTAATCTTTCTCCTGCTTGTGCTGTTCTCCCCAAATATCTTTCATCCCCAATTCTTGTAGATGATCTCTAAGTGTTTTGCTAGCCCCTCTGTTTGTGTATATTTTGAGAGATCCTATCATATTGCAGGTTCAGGACACAGTTCAAATCACCCCCTACTATGGTGTAACCCATTGGCAATTTCACCACTTCCCCAAACACCTCTTTCAGGAAAGCTGAGGCTCTAATATTACAGGCATATACATTTATGAGGTGTATTATTAGGCCTTGTATCTGCCCTGAGCCCAAAACCCATCTTCCTTCTAAATCCAATTTAGTGTTCTGTATCCAAAAGCCCATGCCCATGTAGATTAAAATTGGTGTCCTGTTTCTTTTGGCTGTAGTGTGTGATGAAGCCACTACCTGGCCAATCCAATTCCTTTTTAATTTTTGGTGCTCTTCTGCTGAAAGTTGCATTTCCTGCAAGAAGGCTATATCACTGTTATATTTTTTAAGTTCTATCAAAATTTTCACCCTCTTGACTACTGAATTAATTCCTTTCAAATTGAAAGAAATAATGTTAAGTGACCCCATTGTTTTTTTTTTTTTTTTTTTATTTCTGGAGCTGTTGTATCATATATCCCCACCTATGAGCCTGGTTTCTACTGTTAATGATTCAGGTACTCTGCCTTTCTTCACTATGTCATAACACAACAAGTAACTTTTCAAACAAACTTTTCACAATACAAAGGTCAATTTGTCGATTCATACTTCCTCTTCCTCCTCTCCTCCTGCCCAACAAGTTTGGATCTTCAACATGACTTTAAGGTTGTGACTAGCTCTGGGAGCCCCCCAAACCTAGTAATTGTTTCCCCAGGTGGATCTTTCAAATCTAGGTGATCCCTTACATTGGTTGTGTGAGGTGAGGCTCGTCACATAAGAGGAATGTCCAAATATCCCCCACAAGCAAAACAGCAACCACTTTGCCAACAGTCTGCCCCCTCCTCCCTTCAGATTCGCATCTGCAAAAGGGGGAGATTATTCTTCAGTCTAGGCTATTGTAGCCTCCTCACCCATATTCCCTAAAACAATGGCTGTCTGATGATATTGACAGTTCCCTCCCCATCCCCTTCTCCATCTCATCATAGCCTCTCCCAGACTGAAATACGCAGTCCGAAGCCCCTTATCCCTGTTGAGCTACCCCAACTATGTGCATCCACGATTGGCTAGTAGGGACTACCTGTGCTCTTCCTTTTAATCATATTGGGGTATTACTCAACCCTTTCAGAAAGCCATTGAGAGACATTTATTGGGTTGTAGATTTCTGAGCTGCTTTATGTTGTTATTTTTCTTACCCTAGCTGTTTATTGTTGTGATATTATGATTCCGGATGCCTACCCCTCCCCATTCTCCAGTCCCCTACCTTTCAAGTCCCCTCAAAGTGTGATGCTTCTTCACTTTTTAACTTTGCACATTACCCTCTTTCCCTTTGAGGTTGCCCTCCCTTCCATATCTGCCCATTGTTGCTTCCTCTGTTACTTAAATGCTTCACCAGATATTAAAATCCCACTCCATGTGTCATCTGCTGCAGATGTCTTTAGTCAATTTCAGGTTTAAAATACAGAGCAGCCTGACATCTGTCCGCAGTAACCCGACTTTTTTCTACTGCAATCTCTAACTGCAGCTACCCCCACACAGTTTTTCAAAGTAATGTCGCCAAGCCACTATTACCGGCGCTGTCAGCAACCCTTCTCCCTTCTTCCCCACACTGTTTCCCACATCTAGAGACGGATCTGAGCTCAGATGCCATTTAATTTTTTTTTCTTTTCTTAGCTTTTCATTGTTTCCAGCTTCCACCATATTTTCTTCCTGATCCTGCTCCTGTCTGAGATAGTTTATTTAGACCCTTATTCCATACATCATCTGCTGCAGCTGTCTTTGGTCAATTTCAGGTTTAATTTACAGAGCAGCCTGACAGCTGTCAGCAGTGATCCAGCTTTCCTCTGCTACAATCAATTCTCTGTGTCCCAACCTCCATGCTGTGGAGCTGCAGTCATTCTGTTTTTCACCCAAATGCCCCCACCACAAAAATGTCTGCCCTTCTTCCCTTGTTATGTCAATCCTTCCATTATTTGATTTTTCTCCCCTTCCCTGGTTCCTGCTTCTTTTTTATGCTGACCGCTAAACCTCCCCCCCGTCCGTCTTTGTGAAGAATGAGTCTAATTTACTGGTCACTAACTGTGGCTACCCCCTTGCAATTTCAAGGTGATATCACAATGCCAGTATTACCAAGCTGTCAGAGACCCTTCCCCCTTCTTCCCCACTCTGTTTCCCACATCTACAGATGGAGCCATGTTCAGACACCATTTTTTTTAAAAGAGAGAAAAAAGGAAAATGTTTATTATTTGTATTGTCTTAACCCCTTATTGTCTCCAGAACCACCTCTCCTGACCTTTAGCATAGTTTGTTACCCCTCTTAGTTCACTCCCTAAATTCTCTCTTCACATCCCCTCTTTTCTTTGTAATTAAGCAATTGTTTAAGAGAATACCTTATGCATTTTTGGATGATTGACAACCTCTTCACCGCAACCGCTTACTGCAAATTCTTATGATCAAAAAATAGACATCCAGTCCTTCAAACGTTCCCATTTTATTCCAGTTCCTTCAACCAGTCTTTTTCCTTCCCTCCAGTTTCTCAGGGTCAGCTTTATCTGGTCAATGCTGCAGCAAATAGTACATGTCCTTCTTGAGCTGCTTAAGGAAGTCATTGTCTGCTCTTTGCTGTTTTCTGGTTCCTTCTGCTTGTTGCTAGACTGTCTTTTAGAGCTCTTCCTCTAGCTTGGCTACTCATGTATTGGGACAGTCTATACCACACTCCTTCATCAACATAGCCACTGCCAGGATGTTTTCAAAGATCTAAACAGATACCAAAACTAGCACACTCTAACCTTTGCATTGCTCACAAAGTATAATTTGCATTTCAACTGAGGGGTGCTACTAGTTTGTGACAAGTAACAGACAAACAAACAGGATACAGTGCACAACCCCCCAACCCCAACATGGCAAATCTGAGAAATTAAACAAATAAACTTTTTGAATTGAGTTTTCTTACTTTAAACTCCATGAAAAAGGGGTCTTCTTAGTTATCAGATTGGAATTCCAATGTGAGCAAGTCAAATCAATAATCATCAAAATGGGACCCCACATTTTGGTCTCTACTTCCCTGAAATGCCTGCACTGGCTACTCTTAAGTAGAATGCATTGCTTAATTGACTCCTTTACAATAAAGTGCTTCCACAAAGGAAATTTCACAGGTGATCAAAGGGAGCATGCTAAAAGGAGAACCACCACTCTCAAAACTCTAAACACATACCAAAACTGGCATGTTCTAATCTTGTTTTCTACTGAGGGGTGCTATTGGTTTGTGGCATGTAACAGACAAGCAACAGGATGTGCCGCCCCCACACACACATACAACATGGCAAATCTGAGAAATTAAACATATAAACTGACTGAATTGACTTTTCTTACTTTAAATGCCATGAAAAAGGGGTCCTCTTAGTTGTCAGATTGGAATTCCAATGTGAGCAAACCAAACCAGCAATTGTGCTTCCACCCAGGAAATTTCACAGGTGATCAAAGAGAGCATGTTAAAGGGAGAACCACAACTCCCAAAACTTTCTGTTTTCAAAGATCTGTGGGTCCTTTTCTGTGAAGATCTTCACTCTGAGAAAGGCCTTATCTTTTGAAGGTAAAGGCTGCTTCTGAAAAACTGAAATTGGAGCTGGGAAGGACACACAATCTTGAACTAGGAACTAGGAAACTGGGGGAGGGCACAATCTTGCTTGATTTCTGAGGGAAGTGTGCCTTACTTTTACATTTTCACTGGTTTTTGATTGTTTGAATCAAGAAGGGATTTCAATACTGCTGATTTTTTATAGATTGCTACTTTACATGCAGAGGGATTAAAAAAAGTGCTGATTGTTTCTTTTTCTGTGAATCTGGTGCCTTAGTTGTAGCTTGATAGTATGTTGGTGCCTTATTGTAACAAACATTTAAGTTTTCTCTGGTGGGTTCTTTCATTCTTGCAGTCATTCAAGTTATGTATTAAAGCCAGACAAGGCCTCCGGAGCTTCTTGCATCACAGATATTGTCAGCCAATAGATTTTGTGTGGAGTTTTTCAGACCTGTTCTGACTTGTACAATCCACAAGTGTGTAAGCAGATTCAGACAGAAAGGCCTTTTTTTTTTTAAGGTAAAGGTTGCTTTTGCAAAACTGAACTTCGAGCCAGGAAGGAAACACAATCTTGAACTAGGAACTAGGAAACTGGAGGAAGTCACAATCGTGTTTGATTTCTGAGGGAAGTGTGCCTTACTTTAAATTTTTCACCGGTTTTGGGTTGTTTGAATCAAAAAGGGGTTTATAATATTGCTGATCTTTTTGTAGATTGCTAGTTTACATACAGAGGGATTAAAATACTGCTGATTTTTGTTTCTTTTTCTGTGAATCTTGTGCCTTATTTGTAGCTTGATGGTATTTTGGTGCCTTTTTGCAACAAACATTTAAGTTTTCACTGGTGGGTTATTTCATTCCTGCAGTCAGTCGAGTTGTGTATTAAAGCCTGACATAGCCTCAGAAGGTTCAAACTGGATTGCTTTGATTGTCCTCATATCACAGAACAGCTGGCTTGCCCAAACTCTACCCTCCCCCATTCCCACCCTCCCCCAGCTAACCTAGCTCTATGGGGTTAAACAGGAAGGTGTGAAAACTTCCTGCTGAGACACAAAACAGGGTGGGGTGTGCCACAGAAGGCAGCCAGGCAGTGTTGCATAAGCTGGGAGGATATCTTCTTGTGATTGCTATTGTAGAAAAGAAAAAACCTTGTAGGTCCTAGTACATAGTCCATTTGAAAAGGGATAGACTATTAAAGGGAAGTGAGGTTCCCTAATAGCAAGGAAAAAAAGCATATACAATTTCAATAGGGAGGAAGAGAGATATGTGGGGAGTGGTGCAATGCACTGGCTGTGGGGTGGAAGTCTTCCAGGAGACATTCTGGAAACTGCGATGCTGTTCTATTTGCAGACACCTCTCTGCTCTGAGGGAGGAGGTTGCCAGTCTCCAGGCTGATCTGGCAAGGAGTAAGGAAACCCCCCTTCTCTACCCCGGACCTGGCAGGGGATTGGGAAATCTCCTCCCCCACCCAGGGACCACCAGGGCCACAGCAGCTGCCTCAGAGGTTGCCAAGAATAAGGAGTGGCTGAACTATGGTGGGCTCAGGGAGGGTGAGGGTGGTGGAACAGAGGCACATTCCTCCAGCTGTACCTCTCCACATTTCATATGCCTTTCTGGTGGTGCGCTGTTCATCTATGGGGGCACCCACAGTGGAGACCAAGGAGGATGCAGGGAACCTCCACAAAGGAAACCTAAAGGAGGGTGGCATGGGATCCCACAGGGGAAGGAAACAACTCCTGGTGGGGGACTCAATCATTAGAGGGTAGAACTGGGAAGGGAGGGGAGGGGGAGGTAAGGGTGCCTGCCTGGTGCTTTGGCATGGAGGAACAGGAAGTGAATCCTCAGGATCATGGCAGCAGCTGCATGGGAGAGGGAGCAGGATATCATTATCTGCCTAAGGACAAATGACCTAGCTGGGAATGGGATCAGAGCTGTGCAGGAGGAGTTTGTGGAGTTGGGGAGGGGCCTTAAACAAGTAGCATGCATGGTAACCTTCTTGTAGGTGCTGCCTATCTATGGTATGAGTGAGGCTAGGGTACTCCACACCCTGGGATTCAATGAATGGTTGAAAAGCTGGTGCGGAGCACAGGGTTTTGGCTTTATTGGGAACTGGGGGTCCATCTGAAGGGATACAGGTCTATACTAGCACGATGGTCTGCATCTGATAGGAGGGAAACCAGGATACTAGGTGATAGGTTTAAATGGTTCATTGGCAAGCTTTTAAACTAGTCAAGGAGAAGGCACTGAAAAGGAGCAGGGAATTCCCAGCCTCCTTTCACAAAACAGGGTAGTTAGTGAGGTTAACACCAAGGTACAGAGGTCAATAAGGGACAGGGAAGGAGGACATGGAGAAAAAAACAAAGGCAGTAAGTACAGGGGTGGGGCTAAAAGGGGAAAGGCCATCAAAAAATGTAGGGTTATGAGTACCAATGCCCATAGTCTGGGTAACAAGCTTTGTGAACTAGTGGACTTGATGGAGGAGGGATGCCTGGATATCGTGGCAGTCACAGAAACCTGGTACATAGAGAACTGTGACAGGAATGTCAATATACCAGGGTACACAATCTACAGAAGGTGACAGACAGGGTAAAAGAGGAGGAGGAGGAGTTCTTTACATAAGGGAAGGGATAAAATCAACAGAACTAAAGGATAAACAGAGAGGAGAGGAGGCACTGTGGGTCGCTTTGGAGACAGGAAATGGTACCACAATCCGCACAGAGGATGTATACAGATCCCTGTCTCGGGGGAGGACATGGACAAGAAAATGATAGGAGGCATCCTTAGAATGTCAGAAAAAGGGGAGATATTGTTGATTGGGGACCTGAATATGCCAGATGTTAACTGGAGCACCTTTGTTGCAGCCACATCCAAAAGCAGAATCATTCTCCATGCCCTACAGGGGGCATGCCTCAGGCAGCTAGTGTTGGAACCCATTAGGGAGACAGCAGTCTTAGACCTGGTACTCTCAAATGGGGATGGTGAGAGGATCTCAGATTTAGAAGTGGGTAGCCATCTGAGAACAAGCGACCACCAGACAGTGTGGTTCACAATAAACACAGCCATAGAGTCATGCCATACAAAAGCAATGGTACTGCACTTTCGGAGGGCTGACTTTGGCAGATAGGGAGAGTGCCTAAGGAATGCACTAGCAAGAGGGCAGGAAGGGGGTGGAGGAACAGTGGGGTAAAATCAAAACTGCTATCACAGAGGCAATGGCAGGAAGAGGGTGGAGGAACAATGGGGAAAATCAAAACTGCCATCACAGAGGCAACAAGCCTTTGTGTGAAGCAAATAAAACAAAACAAAGGAAAAAAAACACTATGATTTCTCAAAAGAGGTGGCGGGAAAGTTTTGGAAGAAAAAGATAGCATTCAGAAAGTATAAGAAATCACAGAAAGAGTGGGAAAGAGAAATCTATTAGTTATAGCAGAAGGAAGCAGGAATGCAGTCAGAATAGCAAAGGCCCAAAACTAGGAAATGAAAGCCAACTCAGTTAAGAAGGGGGGGATAAAACTTTTTATAGGTACATTAGTGAACAAAGAAAGACCAAGGGAAGGATAGTGAAGCTTAATAAGGGGAGGGTGGTGGGCACAGGGTGACAGTGAAAAGGCAGAGATACTGAATGAATACTTTTATTCAGTATTCACAAGAGAAGAGGAGGGGGGCGTACCTAAACCAAACAATAGAAGCACTCTGGATGGGGGGGGTCAATACCAGTCCATTCACAGAAGAAAGGGTCCTGAAAGAAGTCCTAAAACTCAAGGTGGAGAAGGCAATGGGGTCTGATGGGGTTCACCTCAGAATTCTGAAAGAACTAAGGGGAGAACTAGGGACACCACTGACACCACTGACTACCCTTTTTAACAAATTCTGAAAGAAATAAGGGCAGAACTAGTGACACCACTGACTACCCTTTTTAACAAATCATGGGAGGATGGTGTGGTACCTGAGGACTGGAAGACTGAAGTCATATGTGATTCCCCTTCACAAAAGTGGGAGCAAGGCATAGGCAGGAAAGTATAGACCTGTTAGTTTAACCACAATGGTAGGGGAAAATGATAGAATCACTTCTGAAAGAAAGAATTGTTGAGTACCTAGAAGCCAGAGGGGCACAGGACCCAAGGCAGCATGGATTTACAACAGGAAGGTCATGTCAGACAAATTTAATAGATTTCTTTGACTGGGTAACCAAAGTAGTAGACCAGGGAGGGGCTGTGGACATGGCCTACCTATACTGTAGCAAGGAATTTGACACAGTCCCACACAAAAGATTAATAAACAAGTTAGTCAGCTTGGAAGAGGGTCCCAGGGTGGTAGTCTGGGTTAAAAATGACTAGACAACAGGATGCAGAGGACAATAGTAAATGGAGTCCACTCTGAAGAAAGAGGGGGTTACCAGTGGGGTACTTTAGGGTTCAGTTTTGGAGAAAGGTCCTCTTTAATGTCTTTATAAGTGACATTGCCAAGGGACTGGAAGGAAAAATATGTATTTTTGCAGATGACACAAAGATCTGCAACAGGGTTGATACACAATCGAGGGTGGAAAGTATGAGAAGGGACTTGGCAAGGTTGGAGGAAAGGTGAAAAGTATGGCAGCTTAGATTCAATGCAAAGAAGTACAAAGTAATATACCAGGGAAACAAAACCAGGAGAAGAGTACACAGTGTGTGTGTGTGTGTGGGGGGGTACTAATAACAACAAAAATGTAAAGGGACCTGGGGGAAGTCATATCAGATGACCTAAAGGTAGGTAGGCAATGTGAGAATGCAGTAGGAGG
Source organism: Neoceratodus forsteri (assembly GCA_016271365.2). NCBI lineage: Eukaryota > Metazoa > Chordata > Ceratodontiformes > Ceratodontidae > Neoceratodus > Neoceratodus forsteri. The sequence continues at coordinate 800,605,280 of CM057459.1, read as the reverse complement.
GCTGGGGGATATTGGCATACACAGGGAGAGGCATCACCAGTAGAATTTAGAAAACAGGAAGTTGTCACCCCTCTGTATAGACAGTTGGTGAGACCCCATCTGGGATTACTGTGAAAGGACATAGACAGGATGGAGGCAGTCCAGAGGAGTGCAACAAAAATGGGGTAGGGTCTGCACCAGAAACCATACAATGAGAGACTAAATAAGCATAATATGTATACCCTCGATGAAAGGAGGGCAAGGGAGGACATGATAGAAACTTTCAGGTACCTCAGGGGAATCAACAAAGTCCAAGAGGGTAGTATCTTTGAGAAAAAAAGATGTAAAAGAACAAGGGAGCACAGTTTGAAGATGGGGGGAGTCAGCTCAGGGTCAACGTAAGGAAATACTTTTTTCACAGAGAGGGCAGTGGATGCAAGGAACAGCCTTCCTGAGGAAGTCATGGGGTCAAAAACAGTGGAGGAATTCAAGAATGCATGGGGCAGACAAAAGGCACTTCTAGTGGGGGGTAGGAGGAAGTAGGCTGTTGGTTAACTAGAATCTGCAGCTTATACAAATGGTAGGGAAATGGGCAGACTGGGTGGGCTTTTCAGTCATTATCTGCCATCAAAATCTATGTTTCCATGTTTCTGTTTCTCAGGTTAGGCACAGCACTTGAGCCCATAAATCCTTTTTTTCCTGCAGCTGTTTCAACGGCCATCTATCTTGTTGCCTTTTTGGGTGGAGAGCCATGGAAAAGTCCTAGTTGAAGTATATCTGCTGACCCTCCAGCATCACATTTTGCTTCTTCCAAGTCATGCACAATATAACTTCTTTTGTTTGAAAGTGCAGCATCTTTACAATGATAGATCTGGACTGCACACCAGGTTCTTTAGGTTTTAGCCCTAATGACCTGTGCGCTCTTTCAATTGTAGTGGGATTATGCATTGGTACCTTCAAGACCTTGTGCAAATAAATGTTCTATAAAATCATTCATGGAGGCAAAAGAGTCTTCTGACCCTTCCCACACCACATGTATTCTGGAATTATTGCAGCGTGCTCTGTTTTCAGTGTCTTCCATACAATTTTGTACCTCTTGGTCTCTCTGAAGCAAATACAGCACGATCCTGCTGTGAACCCTGTAGGCGTCTGAAAGCTCTCCCACTTGCTTTTGTGGCCCACAGTTTTCTTGTTGAGATTTTTTAGGTGTGCTTTTGTTATTTTTTACTTTTTATATACAGTGGCGTGAAAAAGTATTTGCCCCCTTCCTGATTTTCTCTATTATTGCATATTTGTCACACTGGATGTTTTCAGGTCTTTAGACAAAATATAATATTAGATAAAGGGAACCTGAGTGAACAAATAACACTTTTCTTTTTTACTTATTTCATTTATTTAATGAAAAAAGTTAACCAACACCAACTGGCACTGTGTGAAAAAGTAATTGCCCCTAGTTAAATCAACCCAATTAAAGGGATAATTAGAGTCAGCTGATTGAACACAGCCAGGCTTGATTACAGCCAGCCCTGCTCAATATAAACCTCACTTATTTTGGCCCTTACCATCAGAGTCACGTTGCCAGCACAAAGATTCAACAAGCACATTATGCCATGATCAAAGGAAGTTCCTGAAAAGATCAGAAAAAATTTGTTGCCCTCTATCAGTCTGGAAAGGGTTACAAAGATATTTCTAAGGCTCTGGGACTCCATCGAACCACAGTGAGAGCCATAATCTCCAAATGGAGAACACTTGGAACAGTAGTGAACCTTCCAGGATGGGCGGCCTGCCAAAATTACTCCAAGGGCACAGTGTAAAATCATCCAAGAAGTCTCAAAGGATCCTAAACAACATCCAAAGAACTGCAGGCTACTCTTGCCTCAGCTAAGGTCAGTGTTCATGACTCCACAATCAGAAAGAGACTGGGCAAAAATGGGCTTCATGAGAGTAGTAAGCAGAAACCACTGCTAACCAAGAAGAACATAAATGCTCGTCTCTCATTTGCCAAGAAGCACCTGGATGATCCACAAGCCTTTTGGGAAAATGTTCTATGGACAGATGAGTCCAAAGTGGAACTTTTGGACAACATGGATCCCATAATGTCTCGCTAAAGCAAACACAGCATTCCACAGTAAGAACGCCATACCAACAGTCAAACATGGTGGTGGTAGTGTGATGGTGTGGGATGCTTTGCTGCCTAAGGACCTGGATGACTTGCCATAATTAAAAGGAACCATGAATTCTGCCTGTACCAGAAAATTCTTAAGGAGAATGTCCAGTCATCCTTCCGTCAGCTGAAGCTGAAGCGTAGTTGGGTCATGCAGCAAGACAATGATCCAAAACACAAAAGCAAGTCCACATCAGAATGGCTAAAAAGAAGTAAAATTAAAGTTTTGGAGTGGTCTAGTCAAAGTCCAGACTGAAACCTAATAGAGATGCTGTGGCAGGACCTGAAACGAGCAGTTCATGCTTGAAAACCTACCAAATGTTACTGAATTAAAGCAGTTCTGCGAGGAAGAGTGGGTTAAAATTCCTCCACAACGATGTGAAAGACTGATATTGAATTATAGGAAGTGTTTGGTTGCAGTCATTGCAGCTAAATGTGGCATAACCAGTTATTAAGTGTAAGGGGGCAATTACTTTTTCACACAGTGCCAGTTGGTGTTGGTTAACTTTTTCATTAAATAAGTGAAATTAAAAAAAAAAACAAGTGTTATTTGTTCACTCAGGTTCCCTTTATCTAATATTACATTTTCTCTAAAGACCTGAAAACATCCAGTGTGACAAATATGCAATAATAGAGAAAATCAGGAAGGGGGCAAATACTTTTTCACGCCACTGTAGTATTTTATACATATGCATAAAACACATCAGTCCTGAGCATATATACTGACAGTAGGTACTCAATATACATTACTAAGGGAAGATGAATACATGCTACAATTGGTACAGCTTTAGAGGGTGCTATCCCTGTCATTTAGCATAAAAAAGAAATAAGTCATACAGCATCCAGGAGCTATTATGCAGCCAGTACCCAAATTTGTACATTTAAACTGATTTTAAACTCGCTATTTTGTAACTGACCCAAAGGTCCTTGTTGAATCAAAAAAATAATAGTAATAAAACTTCTCACATTCTAGAGCTCCTTAGAGCCCCCCTTCACAACAGGGAATGAATCAGCTGTCAGTAGTTCAACCTCGGTCAAGTCGATACTCCCTTGTTAACAGTAATTATCTCAGATATCTCTTAACTTTCAAAGGAATAGCATTTTTTAAGGAGCTAGATACCAGCTCTAGCCCACTACTCTGAAAAATTATGGGATAAGAGAAGGCAATATTAAATGAATCCTGTTTCTTATTAACTTCTAAATGTGTACTACTGACCTAAATACTAGTAAGAACACATCCAACTTTAATAAAACCCCAAAATGACCCTTAGAACTGCCATTTTAACAGATGGGGAAACATGTCATAACTCTGACCTTGCTATTTCCGATAAGTAACACACTGTACTGTATTGTACTGTGCAAAGCCCAGGTAAAACAGCAAATATTACTTACTTGTTGAAAGGAAGTCTTTCAGTTACATATGTATAAGTATCCTATGGAAAAAAGAAAAAGAAAAGTTCTTTGAAAGACAACTTGTCCTTTCATAGAAAGTCCAAGGCTTATTTAGCTTCGATTATTAAAGAAACAGCAAACCAATCTGGCGGTCAGAGAGTAAGTGTCCTTAACAGGTCAAAATTCAATCCTCCTCAGAGTCATCGTCGGAGAGCCGTTCTTCATGCATTCACTGTACGGCAATTTTCTCCACACACAACCCTGCATTAGGCCTCCAAGGAGAGATTCTGTATGCCAGAACAATTTTAAATTCTGTCAGTCCTGTAATTTCAGTGAGCCATGGACCCAGGTATTGCGAAAGGTTGTCTCCTTCGATCCCTTCCACCAAGCCCAAAATCCTTATGTTGGCTGAGCATACCGTGTTCTCAAGTTGTTCTACTTGGCTTTTGAGAGCAGCCTGTTCTTTAATGGATATGGCAGTTGCTGCCAGGGCCTTCCCCGCCACAGCCTCCACATTTTTGGTAGATTCTCCCATAGCAACTAGATGCATATACACTGCTTGAAATCTTTGGGAAAAGGAATCTAGCTTCTGGTCTATTTCTAGCACTGTTTTGGTGAGCGCATTAACTGCCATTTGCATGGAATTTAGTGCTGCTTCTGGTGGCTCTGTGTTAGTTGAAGTGGCTGCTTCCTCCACATGGTCTGGCAGTTTGGGTACAGGCCCATGCGGCTGGAACAAATCCTGCTTCACCATCTTTGTACATCCCATTGTAGCTTAGATTTGGTATCCAAATGTACAAAATTCCATAATAAGGGTGCTGTGGTATATTTTATATCCACTTGGATGATCATTTTCGTAGTTTTACCAATTTATTAGAGCTTATTTCAGGAGCTCCAGAAATTAGCTGTTGCTGGCGGGGCTGCTAGCTCTGACCCCCAGATGCGTTTTTAAGTCAGCAAGCGCCGACTCAAGAATTTGTACTGTGCTGATGACTTTATGTGTCATTGCATCAGCGGCTGTATTTGCTTCCTCATCTTCATCAAAGTCCTCATCCAGCTCTAACGATGAAATTAGTTGGGTATCTGGAGCGGGACGTCTGAGGCTGGGATGCCCTCATGGTTGATTTCTCCCTGTCTGTCCTTAATTGCTTAAGTTTACATACTGGGTTTCCCATTCCCACTTTGTTGTTTCAAACTGACATTCAGCAGATCTTCAGTCTATTGTTAATCTTCGGTTCAGAGGTTTAGAGTGTTACCAAAGCTGACAAAAGTCTGCAGTCATTCAGCTCATGATGTCACTGTAAGTCCCGTCATTTACATTTTCTATTGCCAGATGTTCTCTGATTTGTTTCTTGAAGGGCTTTGATGTTTTCCCTATATAAAACACCTTATATTTGGATATCACCAGGTACACAAAATTTGTAATGGCACACATAATGAACTGATTCCCTTTAAATTTCTGCCCATTAATAGGGTAAGTCACTACATCACCTGTTTTGATGCTACAGCAGAACTTACAGTTGCCACAAGCAAAATTACCTTTTGGTAAATGTGTATATATATTGGTGACTGTGTATCACTGCTGTGCATACTATGCACAATTCTATAAAATATGTCACACCTTCTTCTGTACACCATTCTTGGTTTTACCAAATTTTGCAGTGCACTCTCATTCTGCAGTAATTCCAAGTTTTTATCAATGATTAATCTTACCATGTGTGATTCGGTTGAAAATGTTGTGATGAAATGTAACCATTCATCCCTCCCACCTCTGTAGTTAACCTCCTCTTATTAATTTCAGAACTTGTTTGCAGCAGGTCACTTTTATTTATTCCTCCCACATGCTCTCATGCTTTTTTTATACACAGCCACTATGATAAGCTCAATCAGCACATCTATTTCTTCTAATAGGTTCAATTCAAAATATCAGTGCAGTCTTTGAGAAAGCTAGGAAAGGACTTCAAAAAGGACATTAACCTGCTGGAGAAGGTCCAGAGGAGGGTGAAAAATATGATAGTGGGTCAGCAGGGTAAGGCATATGAGGAGAGGTTGAGGGCACTGAACATGTACTCCCTGGAAGACAGGAGAGAGAGAGAGAGAGAGAGAGAGAGAGAGGGGACATGATTGGGACCTTCAATCACTTGAAAGAGATAAATAAGGTTGTTAAGGAGAGTCTCTTTAAGCTGAGTAGCAACCTTAACATGAGGGGGCACAGTATTAAGGTGGAGGGTGGGAGGTTTAGGAGGAAGGTCAGGAAGCACTTGAAATGCACTGCTGGAAGCGGTAATCTCATTGAAGACCGTGGGCAGCTTTAGGAGAGGCTGAGATAAGCATAGGGGGAAGGTAAGGAAAATGGGTAGGAAGAATGGGAGGAGTGGGCAGGGAGGGCAGAGCCAGTAGATCAAGCTGTGGACCCTGCAATATGAGCAGGCTTGATAGACAAAATGGCCTTCTTCTGCTGGCTTCTTTGTTTGTTCGTATGTATGTAAAAACTAAAAAAAAAAAGTAATGCTATGATTAAACATTGAAGCATTTGAAGATTTCTTTATAACGTTATTGTTTTTAATGATTTTGACACAACATTTTCAACATACCATAGTCTTTTTAGGACACCATCTTATGAACATGAAAAGTTGCTTTTATGAAATCTTGTCCAAAACATCATTTTTTCATGTAAGCATGGACATGCATTTGGGGTGTGATTTGAACAATTACACCTGTCATGTTCATGACGTGCAGAAAAAAAGGGCTATGTTAAAAATTGTGGGTCAAAATCTGTATTAATAACAAAGTTATGAGTAAACATTGAAACATGTCAACTTTTTTCAAAACATTATTTTTTTACATTTTAACGTACATTTTCATCATATTCTTTTTAGACACCAACTTATAAACAAGAGAGGTGAACATTTTTAAATCCTTCCCAAAAAGGTGATTTTACTGAGTGACTGCAAAAACATGTGTCAGAGGGGATTTAAAATATTACACCTGCCTTGTTTATGAGGTGGGGGGAAGGCTATGTTGAAAATTGTGGTTAAAACATTTTTAAAAAGTAACGGTTTTGAGTGAATGATCAAAATGCATTAAAATGCCATTAACTGGTCTTATTTAGTTTTCAGTCAGTTTGCAGTCAGGTGCCAGAAGGAGAGGAGCTTTAGCAGTCATGAGAGGATCACTTTGTGGAGCCCTTTTAGATGAGTGAGCAGTGAGAGGGTGCGGTGTGGTAGGTGCTGAGAATGGGTAGGGTTGGACTGTGGGGTGTCTAGAACACATCAATGAATGTTTTTTATATTTTCAGGTAAATAAAAAAAACAAGGGACTATTTTTTCAGGTTCTGACACTATGGTTTGGGCACCCCAGTGTTGGAGCACTGATTGCACCAGGGGTAAGCACCCCAGTATTCCATACTGTGATGGGGTGTTAGGAACCCATTTTATGATTTAAGATATGGGTTGAGTGGAAAGAAATGCAAACACAAAAATAACTGTAAGCTTTTCCAGGTAGTTTTCAATGTTTATTAATTACTATTGGATTCTGACCAGAGTCAGACTGGAGAAGACTGGTGGACTGCCTACAGCTCTGTGCAAGTGTTCAAAAATCCAATTTGTTTTGAAGTACTTACATCTTCATTTTACATCCTCATTGTTGACATATGCCTGCCCTTTAGAGTTTTAAAGTCAAACCTTTGGCTCATAAGTGTGTCATGCTATCTATTCTAATGCCACTTATTTTTATCCTGGTCTACTTATAAACATACTGCCTGAAGTTTAGTATGGGACTGGGACTCCAGCTGTGATGTTTTTCCCTTTGCTAAAGAAATTCTTCTGACTCTTCAATGCTCAGGAGACTAGTCATTTTTATGTTTGCTTATGTGTATGCACGAGAAACATCTTGTGACAGTACGACATTTTAGAGGTGTGTGAGTTTCTGCCCAGTGCAGTTGATGCTTTATGGGGCTCTTTCCTCAGGCACCAATGAATTGGTAAGCTATCTATGACAGCAGTTTGAAAGAAGTGGACTTCACTTGAAAGAAAAGTGCTGCTCCAATTAGTGATGGTTATGAGTTGACGCTTTATGGGGCTCGCTTCTCAGGCACCAATGAGTCAGTGAGCTCCTTCTCTTTCTTGGCAGCAGCTGACAAGACTCCAACCATGCACATTACAATGCACAATAATGGCATGGCTGGAGTTACAGTTCTTCTTGGATCCTGCCACCAAGCACCTTGTTTGCTCAGCATGCCTTTACTGGTGAACCATTTCAATAAATAAATGAGTTGCTGCAAGGCTTTCCACATTGGCGGCTCCTGCCACCTGACACACACTCCCCGGAAAACTGACATTGGGGTGCCCAATCCCCATGTCAGCATGTATCCCCCTCCCCCCATTAATGTGACACACTGGGAGCCCACCCCAGTGTGCCAAAATAATTTTTTTATTTATGTTTCCGACATCAGAATGCCCACTCTCAGTGCCAGATGGCCGACCCCATCTGCTTCAATATTTCAAGTGCTGACACCAGAATGCCCAGTCCCTGTGTTGGCATGCCCTCCCCACACACACACTATTGTTGCACACTTTGAGCCCACCCAGTGTGCCTAAATATTTTTGGTAACCTATAAAATAAAGAAAACTGTCCCCAAAGTCTTTTTTTCTCTGTAAATAAGAAAATGGCCCCCATTGTCTCCCCATTCCCACCTCTCCCACTCTTCCTCTGTGGACCCACCTCCCCACACCTCCCTTACCCCATACTTACCTCTAGAGGTCAGAATAGCAATCTTCTATGGACCGAAACACGTCTGCACTCTTCAAAGCTGACCGGCAAACTGAAGAAATGATGGTAAGCTGTATAATGGGAGTCATTGGGGGGCTTCAACTTAGGTTGATATCTCAGCCATTTTTAGGAATTTTGGCCCCAAATTTTCAGCATGGGGTTCTTAGGACCCAGCCTCATGAACACTGTCACTGTCATTTGGTTATTCAGTCCTGAAAAGTGATTTAATGGTTGCTACAGGGAATCACCTTTTGGGACTGATAAATAAAATGACAGTGCCACTGTTCATGAGGTGGGGTCCTAAAAAACCCATTTTGAAAATTTGGTGAGAAAATTCCAAAATATTACTGCGTTACACGCATACATTACACAGTTGCTATGCACATTCATAACTTTGCCAATTTTTTATATTTTCGCTCCAGATTTTCAACATGGCCATTTTTTCACACCTCCTTATGAACAGTACAGCTGTCATTTTTCACATCCTGCCCAAGATGTGTTTTCGCACCTGGAGCGCAGAATGGCATGGTTGCTGTGGGAAATAAACTTTTGGGATAGAATCACAAAATCACAGTGGCACTGTTCATGAGAGGAGGTCCCAAAATGCCAATGCTAAGAATTTGATGTAGCAATTCCTAAAAATGATTGCGTTACAGGTGTGCATTGCGCAGTTTCTACACACTCTCGTAACTTCACCAATTTTTCATATTTTCACTCCAGATTTTCAACATGGTCATTTTTTCACACCTCCTTATGAACTGTATAGCTGTCATTTTTCACATCCTGCCCAAAATGTGTTTTCACACCTGTGGCACTGAATGGCATAGTCACTGTGCAAAATCACCTTTTGGGATTGAGTAATGAAATGATAGTGCCACTCTTCAGGAGGTGGGGTCTCAAAAAGCCCATGTTGAAAATTTGGAGCAAAAATACCAACAAACACCCAGGGTATTAGGGTTTCTAACAGTAATGCTTCACCCTGTACAGACTGACAGGCATCGGGGGTGTGACTTGGGGTCATCAGCCATAATGCTCATGACATTCCACCCCCAACCCCAACCTGCAGTCAGTGACAGGCATTGAGGTGTGCCTTGGGGTCTTCAGCCCTAACGTTCACACCATTCTCCTGTACTGCACCCATCTCAGCTTAATTCCGTATGAAACGGGGTGAGCATAAGGGCCGAAGACCCCAAGGCATACCGCAACACCTGTTGGTGTCTGCAGGGTGGAATGAGGTGGAATGGTGTGAGCATTATGACTGACAACCCAAAGGCACACCCCAGATGCCTGTCAGTCTCTGCAGGGTGGGGGTTGGGGTTGGCGTTAGTTAAATACTTCGCTGCCATTCCTATTATGCATCACTCTAACTCCTGCACTACCAATGCCAATACCAGCAAGCAAACAATTCGGCATTGAAAAATGTTTGTTTTATTTTATTGTCCTGTAGCTGCTGGATTTATTTATAGGCTTACAGCCACTCAGTATCGTAATGCTTGCTTAGTCAGCTATTTGTTTTTCAGTTTATTTGATGCTGTTGCACTTTTTGTTGCTCAGTTATTTTGCTTGAATATTATCTCCTGCCTTTTAGTTAGGTGTCAGCCATTTCTGACTATTTTATTATGCTTAGGAATACAAGCTATTTAATTAATCATGTGGTTCCTTTCTTATGTATTTTCACATTCAGTTTCACTTATTCATCTTATACTCAGTCTGTTATGTTTCACCAGAGCTGGAATGAGTTTGTCTTTTCTTTACCACAACCATGGCCTAATAGTATCTCTTTGGGGCACTCAAATCATTTAATTCTAAAAAGAGTTAGATGCTGTTCCTTTAATATTGCTATTAAAAATTGTATGTAGTTACACTGACCTAAAAAAGGCTTTCAATATTCTGTTTTTATGGCTGTGGGTGGAGCCTACAACCATCTTGCTGTCTGTAGCTGGAAAAATGGGATACTGAAGCACAACTTTTAATACTTTTCAGTGTATCCTACCACAACAACTGCAAATCACTACCCAGTTGAATAAAACACTCCCTTCTCTCTGCTGAGTTTCTGAAACTCAAGACCTGTCAAGTGCTTTTAACATAAGTAATAATATACCGTAGCATTTAAGATAAGGACTCCAAATTCCAGCCTCCTTAGATGTGTCTAGCAAGCCTGAGAAATGTAAACGCTATCTAGCAGGACAAAGTTAATTAAGTTTCAATGCATACACAAGAGGTACATTGCTGTCTCAAGAAGTGTCAAATGCTTCTAACATAAATAACATCTGATCATTAAGATAAGGACTCCAAATTCCATGCCCCTTAAGTGCCCTGATAGTCTAAGAATGTGCTTCTTTGAATCTGCTGTGCTGCATGTTAAGGTAAGGCTTCCTGTTTCGGGAGGCAAAAGCTTGCAGTATTTGTTCACAACTGAAAATAAGGATAATGTTGCATTTTCCTGCAGGGGTGCTGGGTGCTAACGACAGTGAGGATTATTATTTTTATGTTTGCTTGCACGCATGTGCAAGAAACATAGTGCCACCATACAAATTTTTGTAGGTGTGCCACTCAGCTTCCAATGTCCTGCTCCCTTTTGCAAGCACTGTCTCACCACACCAATACATGTCAGAGCTGTCTATGACAGCAGTTCAGATGCAGTGGTGTACAGCTGAAAGTGAAAAGCCACTGCAATCAGCAGTGGTAACGCGTTGGCAGTTTGCACACTGCCATCCTTGGATGCATGTCACACTGCATCTGAACTGTCTGTCATAGACAGTTCTTCCTCCCCCCCACTGGAACACCTACTAGCATGCTGGTAGGCTACCCTTGCTTTTCTTCTCCATAGAATGGTTCATTAAAGGATGTCGGTGATTATTAAATCATGGCAGTCATGGTGAGAATAGTCATAGGATGAATTCTGTTTCATGATTTGATTGCCCATTTGAAAAACATGTCATGATAAAGGATATAATATTTGTATATATTTTTTTCTATTAAATTAGAACTTGGGCTATGCTTTCAAAATCTATTTGATGGCAAGGATATGAGTTGGACCAATTTAAAAAACTGAGGTAGAAATCTTTTTATTGCATATGTTTTGTAAAAAAAAAACAGTTTCTTTCCCTATGTGTAGATTTGTTGCACTGCTATAAAGTTTTATTAAGACCTGAAAATATCTTTTTGTTAACTTTGAATGGTCCAGGTGTGTCTACAGAGTGTGTAGATAAAAATAATGTATTTAATGGATTCTATTTTTTTGTTCTATTTTTAGATAAACTTAACAAAGGGACCTGAAGATGTGGCGAGGCCACGGAACCATTGTCCCAATTCTAAACAAGCATTTGTCAATGCCGAACGTTTGCTTGCAGGTATTTGCAGTGGTATTTGGCACTTGGACATGGCTTAAAAAAATCAGTGACAAAGAAGTACAAGCATTTGTCAATGCTGAATGTCGCTTGCTTCTATGTGCTGTTTAGGTATCTGGAAGTCATTGGAGTGCAAATATTGAAAATTCGAGAACTTACAAGCGTGCGTAGGAACTGCGCAACGCACGCTTGTAAAACAGTCATTTTTAGGAATTTTTCACCAAATTTTCAACATAGCCATTTTAAGACCTCTGCTCATGAACAGTGTCACTGTGATTTTCTTAATCGTGTCCCATACATTGATTTCACACACCACTCGCCATTGTGCGCTTATATGGGCAGAAACACATTTTGGGCAGGATGTGAAAATGACAGCTATACTGCTCATATGGAGGTGTGGTAAAATGGCAATGTTGAAAATCTGGAGTGAAAATATTGAAAATTCGCAAACCTACGGCGTGCATAGGAACTACGCAGCATGCCTTTCGTAAAATAGTCATTTTAGGAATTTTTCACCAAATTTTCAACATAGCCATTTAAGACCTCTGCTAATGAACAGTGTCACAGTGATTTTCTTAATGTGTCCCATACATTGATTTCACACACCGACTGCGCCATTGTGCGCTACATGGGCGGAAACACATTTTGGGCAGGATGTGAAAAATGACAGCTGTACTGCTCATAAGGAGGTGTGGTAAAATGGCAATGTTGAAAATCTGGAGTGAAAATATTGAAAATTCGTTAACTTACAAGCCTGCTTAGGAACTACTTAATGCCGTCGTAAAACAGTAATTTTTGGAATTTTGCACTAAATTTTCAACATGGGGTTTTGGGACCCCTTCTCATGAATGATGTCACTGTCTGGCATTATTCTCGATCTGGGGTGATTCGCCGCAGTGACTGCGAAATCACCCTTCAGGCCCAAATAACGCCATGACAGTGACATCATTCATGAGAAGGGGTCCCAAAACCCTATGTTGAAAATTTGGTGCAAAATTCCAAAAATGCCTGAGTTATGCACAAGTTGAAAACCCCTATCTAGCCCATTATACAGCTTACCGGCATTTCAGTCTCCGGGTCGGCTTTGAAGAATGCAGACGTGTTCCTGGTCCATTGAAGATCGCCATGCCGAGCTCCGGAGGTAAGTAGGGGGTGTGGGAGGCGGGTGCACAGTGGTGGATGCGGGTTGTGGAGGGGGGGCTGGGAGAAGCGCCGGGGACCGCTTTTCAATTTACAGGTTTAAAAAAAAAAAGACGACGTTGGATGTTTGCCACGCTGGGGTGGGCTCCCAGCATGGCAGAAGGATGGGGCTGAGCCGACGGGATTAGGCACCCCGGCAGGGGATTAGGCACCCCATCGGCAGATGACGCGGACGCTGGCCACGGGTGGTATCCCAGCTGCAGCAAAGATTTGGGTGGCGTGACGTCGTGTGCTGTGTATGACAGCTGTGGTTTTGAAGGAAGACCACCTGTCGCTGCACACAGCTCAAGGTCCGACATTGGTGCAGGATTGCCACGCCTGCTCAATGGAGCAGGGGATTGCAGGAGAGGGGCACACCTCCAAAGTGTCCCATTCTCCCAAGACGTTCCTTGCGCATGCGCGCAAGCAAACGTAAAAATAAAAGAATCAAAAAATGGTGTAATTGAGAGTGGTGTTCATCATTTTTATATTTTCATAATGAACTGATATTGCCACTGTTCATGAAGTGGGGTTCACAAAAAAAACATGTTGAAAAATTGGAGTGAAAATACCAATGAACATCTGGGGCATTAGGGTTTCTGACCATAATGCCCCACCCTGTAGAGACTGACAGGCATCAGGGGTGTGACTTGGGATTGTCGCCTGTAATGCTCATACCATTCCAACCCCACCCACACCCTGCAGCCAGTGACAGGCATCGAGATGTGCCTTGGATTTTTCGGCCACAAAGTTCACCCCATTCTCCTATACTGCACCCATCTCACCGTATTTCCTCATGGAATGGGGTGAGCTTAAGGCCCAAAGACCCCAAGGCATACTGTGACACTTGTCAGTGTCTGCAGGGTAGGCTGTGGTGAAATGGCATGGCCGTTATGTCTGACGCCCCAAAGGCACACCCCAATGCCTGTCAGTCTTTGCGTGATGGTGGAGGGGTTGGCTTCAGTTCAATACTTCACTGCCATTCCTATTATGCAGCTCTCTAACTCCTGCACTACCAATGCCAATACCAGCAAGCAAACATTCGGCATTGACACATGCTTGTTAGTTATTTTATGGATTTTGCATCTGGCTGTTGCTCTGTTTGAAATCAACACAAGCCCCTCTAGTCAGCTTACATCTGATTGCTGGAGTTGTTCTGTATAAAAAATGTTTTGTTTTTGTTTTTGTTTTTATTGCAGCCTATGTTTGTCTGTAGGCAGAGGTGTAGTGAGGACTGGTATAGTGCAGACTTACTCTGTGATGTATTTATTTCTGGTGAAAGATGAGAGACTAACAATAACACCCTCTGTATAGCTACAGGGACAGAGATGGTGCAGAATATTACAGTGAAGGATTCCCCACAGTGTGATGTATTTAGTGCTGGTGAAAGGTGATGGACTGACTGCACTGGAGACTGAAGCTGAATGTATGTCTGTAGGCAGAGGTGTAGAGAGGGCAGGTACAGTGCAGACTTAGAGAAAGGGAAAATTGATTAACCAGCTAAAGCACATTAAACCTAAGTTGTGTCCTGGTGTGACCTGGGAGCACAAGGAAGCTAAGTAACTTGCTTAGGACCACACCGTATGTAAGTTGGGGTTGCGGATTAAAACCCAGGTCTCCAGGTTTGTAGGTCAGTGTCCTTAACCATTATGCTGTACTGACTCCAACATTAGACTTAATCACTTTGTCATCTATATGTTGCTGGTAAAAGGTGGGGGGCTAGCAGTACTGGAGTCTGAAGCCCTATATTTATCTGCAAAGAGATTACCAGCAATTACAGAATAGGCTGAAGCTCGCCCACAGTGTGATGTATTTAATGTTGTTGAAAGGTGAGGGACTAACAGCTCTGGAGACTGAAACCATCTGTTTACCCAAATTGACAGGTAGCATGCATGTCTACTCACATTTGAGATAAACTAATGTTCACTATATGAAGAATATATTTTATTTACTTGGAATTTTCTCCCATGTATTGTATTATACAACTCGCATGTCTCAGTGGGCCTACCTCATCATCAAAATGTAAATAAAATACATATATACATACATACATACTGTACATACATACATAACTAAATAAATAAAGTGTGCCCTCTGTGTGATGTATTCAGTGCCTGTGAAAGGTGAGGGACTAGTCACTTACAGCACTGGAGATTGAAACATAGAAACATAGAAACATAGAATTTGACAGCAGATAAGGAACGCTTGGCCCACCCAGTCTGCCCATTTCCCTACCTACTGGATAAGCTGCAGATCCTAGTTAACCAGCAGCCTACTTCTTCTTACCCCCACCCCCAGAATTGCCTTGTGACTGTCCCATGCATGCTTGAATTCCACCACTGATTTTGACTCCACAACCTTCCTCCGGAAGGCCGCTCCATGCATCCACAACCCTCTCTGTAAAAATACTTCTTAAATTACCTCTATCTTCAAATTGTGCCCTCTTGTTCTTGCACACCACTTTTTTGAAAGATGCTACTCTCTTGGACTTTGTTGATTCCTTGAGGTACTTGAAAGTTTCTATCATGTCCCCCCTCTTCCTCCTTTCCTCGAGGCTATACATATTAAGCTCCTTAAGTCTCTCTTCATATGTCTTCCAGTGCAGACCCTGCACCATTTTAGTTGCCCTCCTCTGGACAGCTTCCATCCTGTCTATGTCTTTGGAGATTGGGTCTCCAGAACTGCACACAGTACTCCAGATGGGTTCTCACCAGCTGTCTGTACAGAGGGATAATAACTTCCTGTTTTCTACTGGTGATGCCTCTCCCTATGCATCCCAGTAACCCCAGCCCTCCTTGCTGCCCTCTCACATTGCTTTGCCCACCTTTAGGTCATCTGATATGACTACGCCCAGGTCCCTTTCCATTTTTGTTGTTGTTAGTATCTCACCCCCCATTGTGTACTCTTCCCCTGTGTTTTTGTTTCCCAGGTGCATTACCTTGCACTTCTTAGCATTGAATCTAAGCTGCCATACATTTGACCATTCCTCTAACCTTGCCAAGTCCCTTCTCATCCTTTCCACCCCACCCTGTGCATCAATTCTGTTGCAGATCTTAGTGTCATCTGCAAAGAGACATACTTTTCCTTCCAGTCCTTCCGCACTGAAGCAACACAAGCAGCTCACCTGAGTAGCTGAGGAAGCCGAATCTCCAGCCTGATAACTTTCGAGGCAGCCCCCCCAAGCTAGGCACTCGGTACAATCAAGCAACTGAAGCAACACAAGCAGCTCACCTGAGTAGCTGAGGAAGCCGAATCTCCAGCCTGATAAATTTTCGAGGTAAAGAGAGCCTCTTCTCTTCGATCTGGACGCCTGCACAGGGGTGCTACCTGATGAACACTTATATTTTATGAACTTTGTTCCTGTTCACCACTGGGTGGGCTTGTTATTTGCTTCTCTTTGTGCTACTAAGGCTGAAGTGTAAAACTAGGGACTCACTGGTTTCCCTAGAGTTGCCTTGCTGATTACACCTTAAAGCCAGATATACCAAGCAGCTAATATAGATCAGACTTGTTTAATATGGTGGTATTTGGAGCTAATTGCTGATTACACCTTAAAGCCAGATATACCAAGCAGCTAATATAGATCAGACTTGTTTAATATGGTGGTATTTGGAGCTAATTGCTGATTACACCTTAAAGCCAGATATACCAAGCAGCTAATATAGAGCAGACTTGTTTAATATGGTGGTATTGGAGCTAATTGTGCTTGTAACTGAAGGCATTAGGTTAGCTGGGTCCTAGTGTGACCTCATTTTGGAATAGCCCTGGTTGCTTAGAGTGGAGCTCCTTTGTTTAAGTCACAACATATTCTCCCGCTGCATAGTAATGAGAGGCTGTGTTTTCTCCACTACATAGGCAGCTCCCCCCCCAAGCTAGGCACTCGGGACAATCAAGCAACTGAAGCAACACAGGCAGCTCACCTGAGTAGCTGAGGAAGCCGAATCTCCAGCCTGATAACTTTCGAGGTAAAGAGAGCCTCTTCTCTTCGTCTGGACGCCTGCAGAGGGGTGCTACCTGATGAACACTTATATTTTATGAACTTTGTTCCCTGTTCACCACTGGGTGGGCTTGTTATTTGCTTCTCTTTGTGCTACTAAGGCTGAAGTGAAGCTAGGGACTCACTGGTTTCCCTAGAGTTGCCTTGCTGATTACACCTTAAAGCCAGATATACCAAGCAGCTAATATAGATCAGACTTGTTTAATATGGTGGTATTTGGAGCTAATTGCTGATTACACCTTAAAGCCAGATATACCAAGCAGCTAATATAGATCAGACTTGTTTAATATGGTGGTATTTGGAGCTAATTGCTGATTACACCTTAAAGCCAGATATACCAAGCAGCTAATATAGATCAGACTTGTTTAATATGGTGGTATTTGGAGCTAATTGCTGATTACACCTTAAAGCCAGATATACCAAGCAGCTAATATAGATCAGACTTGTTTAATATGGTGGTATTTGGAGCTAATTGCTGATTACACCTTAAAGCCAGATATACCAAGCAGCTAATATAGATCAGACTTGTTTAATATGGTGGTATTTGGAGCTAATTGCTGATTACACCTTAAAGCCAGATATACCAAGCAGCTAATATAGATCAGACTTGTTTAATATGGTGGTATTGGAGCTAATTGTGCTTGTAACTGAAGGCATTAGGTTAGCTGGGTCCTAGTGTGACTTCATTTTGGAATAGCCCTGTTTGCTTAGAGTGGAGCTCCTTTGTTTAAGTCACAACATATTCTCCCGCTGCATAGTAATGAGAGGCTGTGTTTTCTCCACTACATAGGCAGCTCCCCCCAAGCTAGGCACTCGGGACAATCAAGCAACTGAAGCAACATAAGCAGCTCACCTGAGTAGCTGAGGAAGCCGAATCTCCAGCCTGATAACTTTCGAGGTAAAGAGAGCCTCTTTCTTGTCTGATGCCTGCAGAGGGTGTTAGCCCGACGGCGCCTTCACGCCATCTGCCCCACCCACCCCAACCACCCTCCCACCCAGGGGTGGCTGTCAATTTAAGGATCCACCCATGACATCACATCCGTGACATCAAGTCCTGTTGCCCAGAACCTATCTCCCCACTTTCCCATTTGCAGGTTATACCTGTTGGCCACCAGAGGGACCTATGCTCCTCACTGCTTCCTACTCCTACCTGTACAGCACTACTTCCCTGGGATCTTGCTCACCACAATGTATTGGTCCCTGTCTCATGCTCTGCCTGTGCCTATCCCCACTAGCAGTGCACTTACCCACTTACCCATCTGCTAGTCCGCACTGTGCCCTGGCACCCCTCCCTCCCCTTGCTCTCCTGCCCCTTGGGACCTCTGTGTGTCCCCATCCTCCCTGCCCTTCCCCTAGCTTTCTCTTCACCTCAGGCACATCTGGGTGTCTTCTTATTCTTGCTTTCCTTCCTGTACCTCCCTGCCCACCCCTGCTCCCCTTAACCTCCCTCCCTCATGTCAATCATAGGAAAACTCTCACCATCTCCCAGCCAGGGTGTTATGCGCTACTACTCCTGTCTGGGAACATTCATCCAAACCCTGGCCCGGTTCCCAGGGCTCCCCAACTCGCACCACAGGCCTATGCATGGTCTCCATTAATATCTGTAACTCCTAAAAGTTTGACTCACTACAATGCCTGGTCACATCAATTAACCCTGATGTTATCACCCTGGTTGAGACTTGGCTGTCGAAATCCTCCCTTGACTCCTAGTCTCCTTCCTGGTTTCACCTTTTCCGGTCCGACCGTGTTGGGAGATGGGGCGGTGGCTGCGCTATTTATGTCAAGGAATCTCTCCCCGTACTAGCCCTGCCCGACTCCCATCCTTGACTCCAGGGCCCAGGCACTTACGCTGAAACTAACCCTGACCCTTTAAAGGGACCCCTTTATCTGACTACTGCATACGTGCCCACCAGGGACCAAACGCAGGCCATTGCCTCTCTTACAGAATACCTTACCTCTCTACCTCCTTCCGCTGATCAAATTCTGGTGGGTGACTTAAATGTCAACTGGCTCAGCCCCTCCTCCTCTACCGAGACTCCTTTTCTGCAATAGACCTAACGCAACTAGTTACCCACCCTACCAGGACTAACCCCAAGAGAGGCTCCAGTACCCTGCTTGATGTGGTACTCACCAACCGCCTCTAATCGGATCCCCAATGTACAAGTCCTCCCAGACTCTCTCAGTGATCACTCCCCATTCTATTCCACTGGTCATCCTCAGTCCCTAAACCATAGCACAGTCCACATGCCGGTATGCCTAATACCTGGTGGACTGATAAAACTTAAGGAACTTCTGTCCCAAATTGACTGGTCTCCTATACAGGCAACTCCTGACATCGACACAGCTCTCTCCTTCTTTACCCAAACTTTTAATAATGCCTGTGATATCTTTGCCCCAATGTTGACCCGCCGCTCTAAAAGGCAGAGAATGCCCCTAGGTAACCCCAGCTTTGATCCACCAGCTCAAACATAGACAACCTATGGCACCGTGCCATTAGAGACTGGCTGGCCCAATGACAGGCGGTTATGCTGCCGCCCAAACAAAGTGCACTCAGGCTATCAGAAAGGCCAAGTCTGAGCACCATCGGTCCTCACTCACGGCCTCATGGGGAACCCCAGAACCTTCTGGGATAACATTAAACAGTTAAATGGGACTGCACACCCCCACCCACCTAGATCAACATTAATGGTGTGATCTCCTCAGACCCAGCCCTCATAGCCAACCACCTCAACACCTCATTCACTGACCTTAGCCCTATCCTCCCTACAAATTTTTGACCTCCTCCCCAGCACCTGCCATAAATCTTTCGCCCTTATTTTCTCCTCCACTGTGTTTCTGCCCAAGAACTTAGGCCGCACCTTGTCACTGCCCTCAAGAGTAATAGTACAGGCAGTGACACCCTGGATCCGTGTATCCTATGGCTGGTCTTAGACACAGTCCTTACCCTGATCACATGCCTCATCAACCACTCTCTTTGCCTGGGGAAGGTTCCAACTGCCTGGAAAGTCGCCACTGTCACCCCTATCTTTAAAGGTGGTGATAGGACTGTGGCTGGAAACTATTGACCGATCTCCATTCTCTCTCCTCTCTCCAAGGCCTCGGAAAAAGTGGTGGCCTCTCAAATCTCTGACTACCTCTCCACCTACAATGTCCTTTGTCCTGAGCAGCATGGCTCTGAGCGGCCACAGTACCAACACAGCCCTCCTAGAGTTCTCCAACTTTCTCCACTCCTCCTTAGACACTGGTTCTCTCGCTGGTGCTGTCTTCATTGACCTCTCAAAAGCTTTCGACACTGTCTCCCACCCCCTCCTTCTTGATGTCCTTAGTCTCTCTGGTTTTGCTGCTGGGCCTATCTCCTGGTGCACCAGTTATCTATCTGACCGCTCACAGCATGTAAAAATTAATGGGACCTACTCAGACATCTGTCCCATCTTTTCTGGGGTTCCCCAGGGCTCCATTCTGGGCCCCTTACTATTCTCCTTTTACCTTAACACCCTTCCACGCTCTTGCTCGGGGAACATTCTATTGTACGCTGATGATGCAGTCATCTTTGCCTCAAGTCATAACCCTATTGCCCTCCAGGACTCGCTGCAGAAGTCCTTCACTGAAGCCGAGGGCTGGTTCAAGGAACATAAATTGGTGATAAATCTTAAAAAAACCAAAACCATGTTCTTCACTCATCCCCAAAACAAGTCCTGCAACTTCAAACTCCTCATTCACTCTGGGTCCTCTTTCCCACTCGAACAAGTTTGCTCCTATAAATACCTAGGGATCCATTTTGACCCCTTCCTCTCCTTCCATGGACACATCGCTGCCCTAGCCACTGCCACTAATATCCGATTGGGCATCTTACACCGGTATAAACACTGTCTCCCCCCAGAGGCTCTTCGACTCACAGTCACCTCCTCTATTCTGTCCCTAGTGGACTATGGACTGCTGGTGTATGGTGCTGCTGATCAGACCGCACTCCATAAAATTCGCACTACTCTGAATAAGGCCTGCAGGTTAATTACTGGAGCACCTAGGCTGACACACACCTGTCTACTGTACGCCGAAGCGCTGGTACTTGATCTTGACGAGCGCCTCAAATATATGACCTGTACCCTTACAAAAAAGACCCTCCTTGGGCTATCCCCACCAGGATTGACCACCACCATACGCCGATCTGTCCCACTAGTTCATACTTGGACCTCTGGGAAAACCTCTCTTGTTATCCCTAGAGCTAGGACCTCTCATGGCCAAAGAGCCTTCAGCTTTAGGGCCCCCTCCTGGTTCAACACACTGACCCCCTCCATCTCCGAAGCTCCAACTATATCGTGCTTCAAAACTTCATTACGTAACCACCTTATTAACACCCGATACTGTAATTGCCACTAGTCATAGCCGTACTCAATACTTATGACAAAGCTTATTACTAAGCTGCAAAGGACAACATAACTCTGGTATTGTTTGCAACAATCCTACCTGTACCAGCTTGTTTGTATCTATGTCTTAAGTTACTGTTATACTTATGTGTTGTACTGTTATACTGTGTATTTTCGTTTGTCTCACTGTGACAAGGTACCTTTGTAAATGAGCCTATGGCTCAAAGGTTTTCCAAACTGCTGTTTAAATAAAATGAAATAAAAATAAAATAAAATAAATAAAAAATGTCACTTATAAAGACATTGAAGAGGACCGGTCCTAATACTGAACCCTGCGGTACCTCACTAGTAACCCTCCTTTCTTCTGAGTGGACTCCATTTACTATTACTCTCTGTGTCCTATTCTCCAGCCAATTCTTTACCCAGGCTGTCATCTTGGGACCCACTCCCAGGCTGGCTAACTTGTATATTAATCTTTTGTGTGAAGTTCTCTCTTTGTTTGTAGGGCCATGAACAGGGCAGGTACAGTGCAGATTTAATCACTCTGTGACATATTTTATTCCGGTGAAAGGTGTGGTAGTAACAACATTGGAGATTGAAACCCTCTGTTTACTGAGATAGACAGATGCCATGCAGGCGTGCCCACCGTGTAATGGATTTAATGTTAATGAAAGGCAAGGGACTGACAGCACTTGAGGCTGAAGCCCCCTATTTGTTTCTAAGGCCATGAACAGGGCAGGTACAGTGCAGGCTTCATCATATTGTGGTGTGTTTAGTGCCCTTGGTGCATATACATCTTGAGGGACTGATAGCACTGGAGACTGAAAACTCTCTATTAGGGTAGGAAGAAATAGGCTGTTGGTTAAATAGGATTTGCAGCTTATCCTCTAGATAGGGAAATGGGCAGACTAGGTGGGCCAAACGGTCCTTATCTGCAGTCAAAGTCTATGTTTCTATGTTTCTATGTTACAGTGTGGGTGCAGATGCAGTGTGGAGTCAGGAACACAGTGGATCAGCCACGGTGTAGACAGCAACAGTGTGGGGCTAGGTATAGTGTGGGTGCGGGTACATTGTATGGGCAGGAATAATTTGGGGTAGGTACAGTGCATAGGCATGTAGAGTGCTAGGGATGGAACAGCATGAGGGAGGTAAAGAGCAGGTCTGGTACAGCATTGGGGCAGTTACAGTGTGATGCAGGTGGAGTGTAGGGCAGGTAGAGTCCAGGGCAGATAGAGTACAGGGCAGACACATTACAGGGTAGTTTGGGTGGATACAGTGTGGACAGGAGCAATGCTCCTTTACTGCTCCTCTGGTGAGCCTGTGAGTGAGGAGGAGAGCACTATAGTGAGAGGGTTTGTCAGGTTTTTCTTTGTCTGTGGTGGAGAATACTCCCCAGCTGCCTACTACATCAGTTATTATAAAAACTGGACCACAATGTTATTACCTACAGCCTCCAGAGCACAAGACAACCATTCAAAAACCTTTAGAAATGAGGAACATGCCTGTGTAAGGCATGCCATAAGCACTGCCAGGGCAAAGGAACCTGATCTCCTGCCTGCATTGTCATGAAAGAGTTACATTCCTATGGTTAAAAAGAGAACAAAAGGGAACAGTTTGCCTAATGAAGAACAGTCTAAAGTGCTTTAATTTGATCCCAGTGGCAGTTCAGTCCTGTGCCTCTTTTGAACAGATTGTCAAGTGTGACAATGTATGTATGAATGGGAGGTCAGAGCCCTTGTGCCAATTCATGAATGATGCCACCCAACTTTGTTTACATGGGTACCTGAGGTTGCCTTGAACCCGGGAAGCTGAATATAGACAGATCAGGATTTGTTTGGTTCTTTGATGTTTTTTTTTTTATCTCCATAAATATTTTATCCTCTGGCCAACTCCCCCTCCCCCCTCCATGATTTCCTAGCACTGTCGCCTCCCTACTGTACATTCACCCAGTGTTGTGGGTATTTATTTAAAATATTGGTAACTGTGCCTGGGAGCACAAAGAAGTTAAGTAGCTTGCTCAGGGTCACACGGTATGCAAGTTGGGGCTGTGGTTCAAAACCTAGGTCTCCGGGTTTGTAGATCAGTGTCCTTAACCACTAAGCTATACTGACTCCAAACATAAGACTCAGTTACTCTGTCATGTATATGTTGCTGGTGAAAGGTGGGTGGCTAGCAGCACTGGAGACTGAAGCCCAATATGTATCTACAGAGACAGTGCAAGCAAGTACAGGGTAGGATGATGCTCCCCCATAGTGTGATGTATTTATTGCTGGTGAAAGGTGAGGGACTAACAGCTCTTGAGACTGAAGCCCTCTGTTATCCAGAAAGACAAGTATGCATGTCTACTCAAATTTGTGATAAACTAATGTTCCCTTTATGTAGCACATATTTTATTTCCTTGGTATTTTCTCCCACGTATTGTATTATACAACTTGCACATCTCAGTGGTCCTACCTGGTCATCAACATTTAAATAAAATATATACATACATACATACATACATAACTAAATAAATAAAATGTTCCCCCTGTGTGATGTATTTAATTCTTGTGAAAAGTGAGGGACTGGTCACTTACAGCACTGGAGAATGAAGTTCCCTGTTTGTTTGTAGGGCCATGAACAGGGAAGGTACAGTGCAAATGTAAACACTCTGAGAAGTATTTTATTCTGGTGAAAGGTGTGGGAGTAACAACACTGGAGACTGAAACCCTCTGTTTACCCAGATAGACAGGTGCTACGCAGATGTGCCACTGTGTAATGCATTTAATGTTGATGAGAGGCAAGGGACTGACAGCACTTGAGGCTGAAGCTCCATGTTTGTTTGTAGGACCAAGAAAAGGGCAGGTACAGTGCAGGTATCTGAGAATGCGTTTCTTTAAATTTTACCTCAGCTTGCTTATTATTGCAATGTGACTTGCTGTCTTTGGAGACTAATAATTTACTGTCATAACTTTCAACATATACAGCATCTAACTGCAGAGCAGTTTCAAATTACATTCTTGGTCATCTCTCCCAATGTGTGTATGTGTGTAGCAATGATTTACAGTATTTCTTCTGAAGAGTTGATTTATGTTAACCCTTTCAGGACCTATCTAATTAGTGGTGTCACGAGCCCCTGGCAGAGAGGATCCCCCTTTTTAAGAACTCGTGAGCAGGAGTAAGGATTCAGAAAGACTTCCCAACCTTCCTTTTCTCAGTGGGAGGGTGGATTCTGTAGTTTTGAGTTCCCTTGACTCTGCACTACTTTCAGTATTTGAATCTCATCATGGCCACTGGCTATGTCTTGCCTAAGTAGTTTTTTATACGATAGCTGAGCGATACTATCTGTCACGGCACACAGTCTTTTCGAAACCCTTCTGTTTAAAATGTTAAATCACACAACCAGACCCCAAGCACAGTTGATCAGAAAATCATAAAAGTTTACTTAAAATAAAAGCAATACAGACAAGTCTACAGTTTGGAAGAACTTTAAAATGCAGATAATATTAAAAGTAAAACTGGATGGTTTACAGAAAACACTAGATACTGTTATTCTGAGCTATGCCTTGTTGCAATGCGAGAGTCCAGGCAAGATTTTAAATGTTCTTGTAGAGATAACTGTTCATTATGCAATACAGTGTGTAGCAAGTCCTTGATCCAAGTCTCTGGATGTCCTTTTAAAAGACTCCAGCTGCTGTCATTGGTGTAAAGTCTTGGTTTCCAAAATTCTGACTTAAAAATCAGAATTTCTGTTCAGTATGTGAAAAGATTATTTCCCACACACTCAGGTCTGGTTTTAGAGATTTTTTTCAGGCCTACACATGTACAGTACTTTGTGGTCTTCAAGTATATGCAAGTTGGACAGACTATCTGCCTTTCAACTAAACTGTTTTGCAACTGCCCTAAGTTCAAAATGTGTGTCTTATACATACAAGCTGGATATCTTCAAGACCCACCCACAGCGTGATGGGGTGCAATGGTTTACCTTGTCCTGTAGATGTCACTGTGGTTCCATGTCAACTCCAGTGACATCTGGTCCATGCATCTGGCTTAACTCCTGACCTCTAGGTCACTACATTACCTTTCTGGTGTTATTGGAAGCTATATACCCAGTTATCTCTAAGAGTTAACTCTGGGCTCCATAAAACTGTCTCCTTTATCTGGAGATGTACCAAATCCACCTTAGCCATTAGAACAAGTAAGGCTATTTTTGTATTTTCATTCCTAAAGCCTTTTAAAGAGACAGTGTCTTCATTCTAAAGTACATTACAGCATATACAATATGAACCCACATAAATGGATATAGACCTATCATGCAACGAGAGGCATTGGAACTCTCATGGTTTTATATTTTTAGGAAGGGTGAATGCTAGGCAGCTATGTTTTAGGGGTTACCAGAGGTTGCAAGGAACATCATAGTGGATTACAAAGAAATCATAGCGGTGTCAACTGCAGTGTTGCCAGAGTGAACAAAGCATTTCCCTGTAGGACACCCTCATTTTCTCTGTATTTTCCATGTAAAACTAGGACAAAACTCCTGTATATTTTCCTATATGCTCAAATCAATACATGTACACAACTGGCTTCATTATGCCTGTCAGTAAAATTGCTGTAACAAATGTTACGGCTGTATTGCGTGTTCTTATTTATTTTAAATGGTAAAACTCACCTGCAACATATCACAGAGGCTCTGGAAAAATATTGGAATCTCTCAAGCTTTGCTGTCGTGGTTCACATGTCTTAAGAATCTCTTGATGGTATTAGAGCCTTGTTACAATGTACTGACACAGGATAGCCTGATGGAGATGCAGTATCTCATGTTTAGTGGGGTCATACTTTTATCCATTTAGGCAATGTACTGACACAGGATAGCTTTGCTGAGATGCAGTATCTCATTTTTGGGGGTCCTAATTTTATCCATTTTTACAATGTACTGATACAGGTTAGCCTGGCTGAAATGCAGTATCTCATTTCCAGTGGGATCTTACTTTTACCCATGTTTGACCTCCAACATAGAATACATCATCTAACAGATGAGCAGTTTCAAATTGCATTCTTGGTCATATCTCCCAATGTGTGTAGCAATGATTTATAGCATTTCCTGTGAAGAGATAATGTATGTTAACCTTTTTAGGACCTATCTAATTAGTAGCATTGGAACTCTCATGATTTTATATTTATAGGATGGGTAAATGCTAGGCAGCTATGTTTTAGGGGTTTCCAGATGTTGCAAGGGGCATCATAGGAGTTTACAAAGAAATCATAGCAGTGCCAACTGTGGTGTTCACAGACTGAACAAAGCATTTCCTTGTAGGGCACCCTCCTTTTCCCTGTATTTTCCATGTAAAACTGGGACAAAACTCCTGTTCATTTTCCCATATGCTCAAATCAATAGCTGTTCAATAGCTCACTTTTATCTGGGGAGGTTTTCAAGGGATTGGATCATACATATGCGCAACTGACTTCATTATGCCTGTCAGTGAAATCACTATAACAAATGTTAAGGCTGTTTTATGTGTTTGTATTTATTTTAAATGGTAAAACTCACCTGCAACATATCACAGAGGCTCTGGAAAAATATTGAAAACTCTCAAGCTTTGCTTTCCAGGTTCACATGTCTCCAGAACCTCATGATGGTATTATAGCCTTGTTACAATGTACTGACACAGGATAGCCTGGCTGAGATGCAGTATCTCATATTCAGTGGGGTCATACTTTTATCCATTTTGGCAATGTACTGACACAGGATAGCTTTGCTGAGATACAGTATCTCATTTTCAGTGGGTTCCTAATTTTACCCATTTTTTACAATGTACTGATATGGGGTAGCCTAGCTGAAATGCAGTATTTCATTTTCAGTGGGGTCTTACTTTTACCCATGTTTATGTCTGTGTGGCATGCAAAGTACTGACACAGGATAGCTTTGTTGAGATACAGATGGCTGCTATGTGCAACATGGCAGCACTGAGTTAAACTGTGCATATGTGAGTATCACATATAACGTAGTCATGTCAGTGCTGCCATGTTACGTATGGTTGACTCTGGGGCAAACTGCGTATGTGTGAGTATTATGCATGTGCAGTTCAGTAATCACTGCAGTATCAGTTATGTCTGACTCCAGTGCAGCGAGAACACCGCATATTCTTTTCAATTTTCATGCTATGCTCCTAAAGGCTCTGCATGCTGTATCACTTCTGATGAGAGTTTGTTTCAATGTGCCACTGGTTTACTTTTACTTTTCTCCTGATAGCAGATGATATAGAATCCAGACTGCCCCTCACATTTTTTTTCCATTCAAATGTTCAAAGTTTTCTTCCCAAAATAGATCTTCTTGTGAGTTGGTCCCTTGCCACACATCACTCCATTCTTACTTTATTTGAAACATGGCTAGATTCTTCCATTCAGCATCAGAAGATAAGACAGCATTGCTTAACAACATAGCAGAAGCCTCAGAGTAAAATGAGTTGAACACAGCACAGGCAACCTCCTTGGGAGAAAGCTGTAGAACCACCATAGGATACATTTGTGATGGAAGATTTTGAAGGCATCTTCCTAACAGAAACATAGAAACATAGACTTTGATGGCAGATAAGGACCGCTTGGCCCACCTAGTCTGCCCATTTTCCTACCTACAGGATAGGCCGCAGATCCTAGTTAACCACCAGCCTATTTCTTCCTACCCCCCCACAGAACTGCCTTATGTCTGTCCCATGCATTCTTGAATTCTCCCACAATTTTAGACCCCACAACCTCCTCAGGAAGGCTATTGTACTATGCACCAACATTTCTTGATATTATTTCTAGCATTATCTAAATTTACTTCAAAAAAAAAAAAGATGATTTAGATTTCCTGACAATTGAGACACAGTAATTTTTGGAATTAAAAAAAAAAAGTCACAAGACTTACTGTAGGTGTACCCAATTTATTGGTCTTTTGATGTAGTTTTCTCAAGTCCTTAACTGAGTAAGAATGAAAGGAGCCACCCAAGGTACATGCTTTGATGTAACGCTTTTTTTTAAAGAAAAGGAGCATTACCTGGAGGGAAATAGGCTCCTGGATTGTAAACAGCACAGTTTCATGGCAGAAAGATCTTGTCAGAATAACCTGATAGTCTTCTTTGACTAGGTGACAAAGGAATTAGACATTGGTCATGCTGTTAATTTGCTGTACTTTGACTTTAACAAGATGTTTGATTCAGTATCTCACAAATGATTGATCAAGAAGATGGAAGACCTAGGTGTGGCTAAATCCATAGTAAATTGTGTGGGAAATTGGCTAGAGGGGAGACAGCAGAAGACGGTGATCAATGGGGTTAAATCAGAACAGAGGAAGGTTATGAGTGGGGTTCTATAGGGTTCTGTCCTGGGTCTGGTCCTCTTCAAAATGTTCATTAGTGACATTGGAGAAGGAATCCAGGGCAGGCTGTGTCTCTTCATAGGTGACACAAAACTATGTGGGAGAGTGGATTGTAAAGAGGGAATACGGGAAATGCAGAGAGACCAATAAAAGCTAGAGGAATTCAACAGCAAAAAGTGCAAGGTAATGCACCAAGGGAAAAAGAACCACAAGATGGAGTACTGGATGGGAAGAGAAAGACTTAGCACAACAACTGAGGAACAGGATCTGAGAGTTATCATCGGTTACTCATTTAAGCAAATGAGTCAGTGCAACAAGGCATATAGCAAGGCTAACAGGATGCTGGGATGTACCAAGAGGGGTACTGATAGCAAAAGAAAAGAGGTAATACTTCCTCTCTAAAGATCATTGGTGAGACTCCACCTGGAGTACTGTGCCCAGTTCTGGAGTCCCACCTCAGGAGGGACAAGGATAGGTTGGAGTCATTGCAGTGTAGAGTAATAAAAATTATTCAGAGCTAGCAGGGAAGATCCTATGAGTAGCACCTCAAGGACCTAAATATGTACTCACTGGAGAACAGAAGGGAGAGTGGAGATATGAGACAGACCTTCAAGTTAATTAAAAGAATTAACAGGGTGAACTGCGGGGAATTATTTAGCCTAAATACAAACTCACAGTCACATGAACAAAAGTGGAAATTAACAGGAGGGAGGTTCAGGTGAGACATGAGGAAGTATTACTTTATGGAGGAACCTTGGAATGATCTGTTGGCCAACGTGGTGTCCATGCTTGTGGCCTCCACTGAGTTGTATTGCCTTCTTTCCGAAGGATGCTCCCAGCAGCCGTTTTTCTTTGAGGATTGCCTCTTTTGGTGTGCTTTGGGGGGGAGTTCCCAGTGTTGCTCCCTGAGGTCTTGCCAAACTGCAGGCCTGCTCACTGATGGAGCGGAGCGGCAATCCAACCCGTCGGTAGCAGTTGTTGCTGAAGGGGCTCCCGGGGTAGTGGTGGTGAATTCTTGTGGCCAGTTTCACTGTGAAAAATCCATGAGTGCATCAGGATATTCAAAACTGTTCGGGACCCCATTATGCATAACCCACATTGTGGCTGGGTAACGCAAGAAGAAAGACAGTCCAATACTGTGCATTTTATGCCTTGCCTCAGAGTATGCTTGGCATTTGTCTGACAGATCCTTAGAGAAGTCCTGAAAGATGTGGATTCTATTCGATCTCCACACTACATGCTGTAACTCACGAGCTCTAGCTAGGACCTTCTGTTTGTCCCTAAAA
This sequence comes from Neoceratodus forsteri, assembly GCA_016271365.2. Classification (NCBI taxonomy): domain Eukaryota; kingdom Metazoa; phylum Chordata; order Ceratodontiformes; family Ceratodontidae; genus Neoceratodus; species Neoceratodus forsteri. The sequence continues at coordinate 800,575,463 of CM057459.1, read as the reverse complement.
TCAATAAGTCAGGCTATGATAGGTCGTGGTCTGTCCTGGGCCTGACACATGGGGGATAACGTATGGTGTGTGCGTTCCACCTGGAGTGGTATCAATAGGTCCAACTGCAGCATTTCAGTGATGGCTAATTGTCAAATTCCCTCAATATCTTTGCTTTCTACATGCTCAGGGAAGCCCAGGAAGTGAAGATTATTATGGCAACCTTGATTCTCGAGGTCATTCATCTTACTGCGCAGCATCTGTATGGTCTGTTGTTGATCTCTTAATTCTGCCCTTAAATCCTGAACATGTCCTTCCATCACCAAGACCCACTGTTCAGAATGCAGCATCCTGGCTTCTAAAATATTAACCACTTGGGTGTTTCGATTAGTTGCCACAGTGACTTGTGCCATCTGGGCCATAAGTTGGCCAAACATCACCACAACTGATGGCTGCTCCCAGGTTTCTGGCAAGTGGCCTTCAGCCATATTTTCAGGCCTACCTCATCCAGGAGGCTCTTCAGTAAAATAGCGATTCCCACACAGCAAATAAAGGCTTTTTGTATCAATGAAGCTAAATTAGTGTAGCTTGAGTATTAGCCAACAAGTTACAGTAGAGTGCGGATATAATACCAGCTGGTAGAAAAAGGATTCTAAAGGATATTTCCCTCTGGGTTGTAGAACTGATCTTTAAGCTGCCATCCTATTTAGCACACCTCAGTTGACTCCATACTTGAACAATTCATATGCCAATTTAATGTTGTGTGCGACAGGCATGCCCCACTAAAACAGCATAAAATCAATGGATACAACAATCCATGGCTTTCACCAGACCTCCTCAAGTGTTTGATGGTGAGAGACCACTTGTGGTATAGATCCCGAGCCACTGGTAAACAGACTGACATCCAGAACTACAAAAAAGCCAGAAATGACTGCATAAGGACCATACAGAATGCAAAGAACCAGTACTTTAAGGACACCCTCACATGCTCTTGTAATGATGGCTGAAAATTCTGGTCAAACCTTATGGAAGTAAGTGGGAAAGATAACAAGACACCCCCTACCATGCTTAACATCGATGTGGTACCCACTCTGGATCCTTCTGTCATTGCTAGTATGTTTAATGATGCTTTTTCTGATCTGAAAGGTGTTCTTCCTCCTGATTTCTTCCATCACTCCAATGTGAGACATAATGCTAGTTCTGAAGACCAGCCACCTGCCCACCCTCCTTTCCACTTTAAAGCCATCTCCCTGAGAGAAGTTAGGAAATACCTACTGTACTTAGGGTCCTAGGGAAGGCTAGATTGAGTGGTGACTACCTGGATCTTAAATCTGTGGCACTAACTCTGGATGAAATACCCACTCCTGTGACACATATAATCTACACTTTACTGAGATACTCTCACTTCACTCAGATATGGAAATCCGCCTTAGTGATGCCTATACAGTATGTAAGAGTGGGGACCGCACATCTCATGGTAACTATAGACCCATTTTGATCCTTCCACCTTTATCAAAAGTACTTAAATTGAAGCTGATCAACTGGTTAACTACCTAGAAAAATATCAAATTCAATGTCCACAACAACAGGCTTTTGCAAGGAACAAAGCATCACTACTGCTTTGCTTGAGTTTACAGGTCATATTTACAACTTCCTGGATCAGGATGCCCTTGTTGGTGTGGTTTTTATCGCTCTAATAAAAGCATTTGATACAGTTAATCAAGTCCTTTTGCTTGAACAGTTGGGGTCCATTGGGCTTGCATGTGACACTGTTGCTTGATTTGAGAGCTACCTTTCAAACCACTTACAGTGAGTGAAGATCGCTGATGACCTATCTACTACCAGACCTGTTCAATCTGGTGTCCCCCAAGGATCTATATTGGGTTCGTTATTATTCAGTCTATTCCTAAACCAGCTCCCATACTCCTGTCAGTGCTGAATTCTGCTTTATGCAGATGATGCAGTCCTGTTCATGAATGATCCTGACACAAAACAACTGGAAGTAAGTCTCCAGATGAGTTTTTCAAAGGTAGAAAGTTGGTTTGGTGAGCAAAAACTCATCTTGAACTCTAAGAAAAAAATCAATGCTGTTCTCTTGCTCCCACAATAGGCATCATAGTTGCCCTCTTAAAATCACAAATAAGACTGGGACACCTTTGGAACTATTCTCTCACTTTAAATACTTAGAGGTAACAGTTTACTGTGCTTTGACTTATGGCTAACACATAGACAATACAGCTATGGCAGTTAATAGGTGCATAGGTCTTCTATACAGGCATAAAAATAGCCTGACCACAGAGGCTCTTACTCTAGCTATCCTTAGTTTAGTGGTCTTGCTAATAGACTAGTCTAATAATCTATTGCTCCACAACTGACATGGCACTCTGCATGATTATAGTGGCACTAAACAAAGTCTGCTGCCTTGCAACCGGTTTGGCAAGATTCACACACACGTGTGACTTGTATGTTAAGACAGACTGGCTCCAATTTTAAGAAAGCCTTAAATTCCAAACCTGCCTGATGGCTAAAAAAAATAAGTCTTGGCCTGGCGCCCCCTGGGGTACAGAAACTTCTCACCTTGCATGATAATAAGTGCTGCATCAGAAGTACCGATAGTATGGTTTTCAAAATCCCACACTGTCATACCTCCCAAGGACAGAGGGTTTTCTGCCATCGAGCTCCATACTGGCTTAACTCCTTACCCCCAGACATTTCTTCCATAGCCACCTTAGGACCCTTCAAACAAAAGCTAAAGAACCATCTTGTTGCAAATTCCAGCTGTGACTGCTTTCACTAATCCCCTCACTCTTACAAGGGCTTGGTATGGTATACTGTCCTCTTAGGGCAAACCTTAGATGGCCCAAAGTTTTTCTACTCTTGGTTCCTAATTTCCTTGGACTTCCAAAGCAATTTCCCCCCTAGTTTTCCACTCCTTTAATATATCTCTCTCCAATCCTACTTAGTCTTTACCCCAATTTTCATCTCTAAAGTTGTCTGCCATCTGGACCTGTCTCCACAACTTGTAAATATGTCCTCTTCCCACTACCCCTTATGACAAAGTCTCTCTAGCTGATGTATTCTCCCTCCCCTATGTAAGTCTTCCTATCCATTATGTATGTCTTAGCCTGTTTTACCTGACTGTTACCTTTATCACCCCTGACTCTCTTGCTTCTAATTGTTTTTTCACATACATTGTACAATGCCAACTTGATGTCTTGTTACCTTACTTGCCTAAGTTTAACATTATATGTATTGTTTACTTGGTATTTAATTCTTGCTGCTTAACAGCAATCATTTATGTTTACGTTGTTTGTCTAACTCTGATGTGGAAACTATGTAATGAGCTTGTTTTCAAAAGGTGTTAATCCAAGATCACAATAAATTAATAAATCCTATATCGAAACTGTTAAATAAAAATTTATAAAAATTGACAAACTTGTCCCTAAATTGTGGGCAAACCATAGATGTAGTTATGTTAGACAAAGCTCAGGGACAGAGCAGGGATGGCCATGGATGTCCATGGAAAATCTTGTTTGCCCATGAAAATATGGGCAACTAGAGCGTGGGGTACCTTAGGGAAAACTGTCAAAAGAGCAATCAAATGGAATGTACCTGAACATTTACTTCCACTAAGAAAAGAAGAGATGCAGTCTTAAGGAGCAGAAATGCAGGTCTGCTTGATCAATACCAGTAGAGACACATCGGTTAATGAATGTAGAACCACCATCCAACTCCAACTCTCAGTAGAATAATTATCTAGATATCAATATAATTGTTATTATTATGACCTTCAGTATGGAGGACCTGAAAAATCCCTGCTGGAGAAAACCTCCAGGGAATTAAGGCCTAGGTTGCCATCCTGTCAGGCTTAGGATTTACTGTAATTATCTAACCCCCTGGATGTGAGCTTGCACATGTGCAGGACTGGTTCAGGGTGTGAATCTATGTTTGAACTGCAAAGTTTATGTTTACAAGAACTTCTGAGGGAACTGGTTTTGGACTTTAACTTGGAAGCCATGTTCATCACTCTAACCCACCCTGCACTGATGATGTGGTCAGAGGGTAACTTGTCCCCCAATCAGGTGAAGCTGCCCGATGAGAGAACCACAAGGACCTTTGGACTTATAATAGACATAATTAATTCAGGTGTCATTCCAGCTACCAATCACCTATCAAGTCACAGACCTCCAGAACCTGCCTGGAGTGACTGACAGTTCAGACCACCAACAGGATCTTCTACTTTCCCAGTAACCCAAGTCAGATGTGCACAAGATCTTGAGTGGGTCAGACTGCCACCAGTTGCTGAAAGATGTGCTGCAGACATTGACTGTATGTGTGTATGCCAAGGATGAAAGAGAAATAAGAAAGTTGATTCCCTGCTTTCATAAGTTAGACAGTCACATGTTTAGCAATGCATGACCCTGAAGTCAAAGGTTACTACCACAGAGTGAGAGCAAGAGGGAGAGAGAGAGAGAGAGAGAGAGAGAGACAGACAGGGAGACTGCACTGAGCTGTGCCAAAACGTCTGCAGTCTTCTCCCAGTCTATACCGTAGCTCAGTGCTGGTTACCACCAGCACCTCATCACTGAATGCCCCAATGTGAAGAGTAGTGCAGAGGTCCAGTGGCCTGAATGACTGGAGTACAGTTGTCCCTCCTCTAGGTAAGGCAAGATAAGAAAGTTTTTAATTTTTAGCCACCCTCACCAAGAAGGCTCAGGGTGCCATACAGAATTAACCAGCAATAAAATTCATTATCAATAAATAAATTACACAATAAATATAAATACTATAAATAACTGACTAAGAACAGTAGGCAATTTAGATTAAATGAGTTTTATAAAACCCCACTGGAGGTGAGGAATGAGAGAGAGAGAGAAAACAGAGGAAACATCATTTCAACCATATGCCTGTCAAACATGTATTGCAGCAAGCTGCAACATCAATCTCCTGCACAGCAAGGGAGATCCACTGGTTCAGAATAATGAACAGATTTAGGGCTGGCTCCTGCAACAATACCTGAGAAATAGGTGGGGAAGTATTTACTGGATTTTACCAAATGGCCAGGAGTTACTGACACTGCACCTCAGTTGGAGGATTTCATTTAAATGACCTTTTGGGGTTTCTCTTTAACCAGGTGTTGCTTACTGTTTTATTTTAAGTACAGCACCACCATCCAATCAATTGCACTGTCAACAGGCCAACACCATTTCCATGGCTGGGTTCACAATAAACATTGGGACCCTCCTGGTTAGAATGGAGAGTTTAAGCACTGGTGCCAGTGAGGAGAGGGATGTGCCCAGTACAGGAAGTCGGATGAAAGTGTCTGTACAGTACATCTGTGATGTGTGGCAGGGCAGGGGTTGAAGGCTGTGCTTGGAAGCATCCATAATTACAGCCTGGGAAAAAAAAGCATTAATTTGGGTCCTCCTTTGAGGGCACTGAAAAGCAACCTGGTATGTCATGGACTGGACCCTGAAGGGAATCTAAGCCCAATCAGAGGAAACTATACTGCACTGCTTTATTGCTGCAAATCCTCTTGTTTCCCATTTGGGAACCAGGTCACTACAAAAAGTTACTGTTTCTTTTGTTTGAAATCCCTTATCTGAGTTTCATTCAAGTTAGAGTATTAAGTATATGCTTTGTGGGGACAGTCACTACAGTGTGTTGGTTTATGGGTAGGGTAAACTAATGGTGAGGAACTGTACTCCAAGGGGATGTTACATACTTACACCAGGGAAGTGTTGGTTTGTTCCCCTGTTCTCCCTGGTGAGAGATATTGCTGCAAACTTCTAGAATTAAAACTGCTTTTACTTGCAACATTTATTTATTTATTGAAATGTTTCACCAGGAGGACACACTGAACAACACGTTGCCTGTCTCATGGTGCAACCTGGGGGGAAGGGTTACATAGGGTTGTGAAGGATGATCAGTTACAATAGTATGTGGGTAGTACAAACAATACAACATTGTAAGATTGCACAACAGTTGGAACACAAGGTATTGTACAATAAACGGTAGTGGAACATTGGGTAAATTACAATACATGTCCAAAATCATACAAAAGAACATATAAACGTATAAAACAGTAATAATGCAATACAACCAATTATAGTGCATAAGTGTACCAGGAGCAGAGTCGAGGTAGTACGTAAGTGCTGTTGGAGTAAAAAGGATGTGGTTAGGTTGTGCACACTGGTGATCAGAAGGGCAGGTGGAGAAGACAGGGGGGAGAGGCAAGAACTGAATATGAGGGGAAGGGGTAGCCATTTCCTGATTTCTCCCTTCAGGATGATGAGAACCCTGCCAGGGGGGTCATGGTAGGAAGGTAGAAACATAATTGCTTGTGTACTGCTCTTTTGCGGTTGGTGGTGCAGGAGTGTTTTGTGCCTTGTCATACGTACACTAGGCCTGCTTTAATCCTTTTCTGGGTGGCAACTCCACTTTATTTTCTAACTTAACCTTGGCTATCAATCACCAACAACAATGAGAAAAAGGACCCCTGCTCCTCAATGTTGTAGAGCCCACAAGGCAACAGTAACCACCAAAACATCTACAGTGAAATGATAGCATTGTAATGTGCCCCATATGGGCCTCCCAGGAGATTACCTTATTTAAGTGGAGGTATTGCTGGAATTTCCTGTTTACAATCAAGTCACCCACATGGACTTTCATGTGATTGGATAATAAATAGTATTGTACCCTTCCCCAACATTTTGAAAATTTTGAAACTCATAATGGCCTTCAAGAATGACAAAGGTTGTGTCCTACAGAATGGTTGAACTCCAAAAAGATGTTGTTTGTCTTTAATATTCCTAAAAGACTGAGCAAAAATGATGTAGAGGTACTATTGATGAAGAACCTAATGGGGGTTGGAAAACTTAAAATACAACATATAATGTATGGCACAGGGATCAGTGCTAGGACCGGTCCATTCAACGTCTTCATCAGTGGCATTACGCAGGACCTAGAAGGTAGAATTTCCATGTTTGTTGACAACACAAAGCTCTATAACAGAGTGGACATGCCAGAGAGTGTAGACAGAATGAGGAGGGACCTTTAGAAACTTGAAGAATGGTCAAGGGTTAGGCAGATTGAAATTCAATGCAAAGAAGTGCAAGATAATGTATATGGGACACAAAAACCCTGGAATAACATATCAGTTGGGGGGTGAGGATATATCATGCACCAAGCAAGAAAGGGACTTTGGGGTTATCATCTCTGATGACCTCAAGATAGGGAAACAGTGCGACAAGGCAGCAGGTAAAGCAAATAGGATGCTGTGATGCATAGGCAGGGGCACCACCAGCAGGAAAAGAGAGGTCATAATCCCACTATGCAAGACACTAGTGAGGCCCCACCTGGAGTACAGTGTACAGTTCTGAAGACCTTATCAATGTAAGGACATAGATAGGGTAGAGAAGTTTCAGAGGAGGGCAACAAAGATGGTACAGGGATTGCATCACAAATCCTATGAGGACAGGCTGGAGGACTTGAATATGTAGTCCCTGGAGGAGGGGAGGGAGAGAGGTGATATGATAGAGACATGCAAGTACCTTACAGGGAGGAACAGGGTACAGGAATACACTATTTTCCAATGAAAAAGATGTTCCAGGACTAAAAGGCATGGGATGACATTGAAGGGAGGGTGATTTAGAGGAAACATGAGGAAGAATTTCTTCACAGAAAGGGTGGTGGACAAGTGGAAAACCCTTCCAGAGGAAGTGGTGTGGGCTGAAGCAATCATGGGATTTAAGAATGCATGGCAAGGCAAGGCAATTTTATTTATAAGGTGCCCAATCCCGAAGGCTTTGGGCACCGAACATAAATGAGGACATACAGCAGTAAATAAAAACATGATAAAACCTTATTAAAACCATAACAGGATTAAAATTCAACAGACGAGAGGTTTCCAAAAGTCAATCTTCAAGGGACTGGCCAAAGCTAAAGTTGGTATCAGCAATCAAAGTCCAGGCTGAAGAAGTATGCCTTTAGCCTCCCCTTAAACACCTCAAATGAGAGAGCCTCCTGGACTGCAGGTGGAAGCAAGTGCCACAAGTTTGGCCCAGAGACACTAAAAGTGTGATCTCCTGAGGTCTTGAGCCAAACTCTGGGAATGTCCAGGATGCCCCTCGAGGAGGATCAGAGGGAGCAAGCAGAGGACACCAGTGTCAGGAGTTCAGATAGGTAACCAGGACTCAGCCTGTATAGGGCCTTAAAGATGGGAAAACCCACCTTGAAAAGGACCATCCACCTGACTGGCAGCCAGTGCAGAACACACAGAACTGGGGTCACTTGAAAAGACCTCGAAAGGCCCATCAGTAACCAGGCTGCTGCATTCTGCACTAGCTGCAGCCTGCAGAGGGTCCCTCTCATGACCCTGAAGTACAGAGCGTTACAGTAGTCAAGCCTAGATGTCACAAAGACATGTACTAGTGTCAGCAGGTCCTCAGACAGATTGAGGGGCTTAATACAGGCAATGATCTGCATGTGGTAAAAACCGTTGCTGACTACAGCTGACACCTGATCTTCAAAGGTCAATCTGCAATCAAGGATGATGCCCAGATTTCGCACCCTTGGAGAAACCACCAATGGAGTAGACCCCAGAACAAGTACAGAGTCAGCCTCCTGTGGCAGCCCATCATGCCTGTGACCAGGCTCGATCACCAACACCTCAGTCTTAACTGGGTTGAGTATAATCCAGCTGGAAGCCATCCAGTCATTGATTTTAGCCAGACAGATGCTAAGCACGTCAACCACTCCTGATATTCTGGGTGCAAAAGACAAATACAGTAACGTATCATCTGCATAGCAGTGAAACTCCACACTGTATTGCTGAATGATCTCACCCAGGGACAGCATGTACACTGTGAACAACATCGGCGACAAGATCGAACCCTGAGGCACTCCACAAGACAGAGACATTGGAGAGGAGGAGAAATTCCTCATCACTACCCCCTGCACTCTGTACGAGAGACAGGACTCAAACCATTTGATGATGGTGCTGGCGAGTCCACAAAACTCACAGAGTCGATCAAGAAGCATGGCGTGATCCACAGTGTCAAAAGCTGAAGAGAGATCAAGGAGCACAACAACTGACGTGTCTCCTCTATCTCTAGCCCTAAGCAGATCATTATGCACCCTCACTAGAGCAGTTTCAATGCTGTGTCTGGTCCGAAAACCTGACTGAAATGGCTCATAGATATCTGAGGACACCAGGTGATCCCCAAGCTAATGTGACACCAATTTCTCAACAACCTTGCTCAAAAACAGCATGTTGGAGATCGGACGGTAATTTGCCAGGATGTCTGGTCGAGGGATAACTTCTTTAGGAGGGACTTCACCAGTGCTTCTTTCAAAGCAACTGGGAAAACCCCCTCCTCCATTGAGCACCAGGAATCCTGGTGAACACTGGGCCAATGGCATTGGCACATCTCATTAAGAAATGCATCAGTGCCAGGTCCAGTTCAAAAGGTATGCTTCAGCTCCAAGATCACCTTAGTCACTTCAGATACCTCCACTGGCCTAAACTCTTCCCAGGCAGACTGAGTGCCTCTGAAAATCCCAACTCAACCATTGCAAGGCACAAGCCTCCCTGGCGGGATCCCCAGCTGGATGGCCGATACTTTGTCAGAGAAAAACAGCAAACTCTTCACACAGAGTGGTTGAAAGATCTTTTTTTCAGCAGGAAACAGGTAGGATGTAAAAGCCTGTTCACAGTCTGAAACAGTTGACATGGTCTGTTTCTCCCTGCAGCAATCTCCCTGGACAGAAATGCTGCCTTCTTATGGGAAATTTCCCACTGGTACTCAGCATAGTGAGAAAGCAGGGCCAGCCTGTCGGCCCCAGCTGGGTCTTCCACCAGCAACATTCTAACTTCCGACCTCTGATCTTCATTGCCTTGAGATCCCCATCAAACCAAGGGGATCTCAAGTGAGACAATCTGGGTCATATACAAACTGGTGCAATTGCATCTAGAGCTTCAGTAACCACCCTATTATAGGTGGCCACTGCCTCTGCAGTGCCAATCGCACATGCTGTGTCAACCCTAGATAAGTCAGCTAACTCCAATTGTCCCTCTAGGTCAACATCTTTAAGGGGGCAATAGCTGACCATCTTCACAGGGGAAGGACTTTCAGGGGGATCCCCAAAGCTGAACTCCAAAGTGCAGTGGTCAGATCAAATGACCTGATCAATCCTGAGGTTATCAATCTCAAGACCCAGCTGGAACACCAGATTGAGTGTGTGGCTGTGTTGATGGATAGCAGCAGCAACCATTTGTGACAGGCCCAGTGACTGCATCAACTGGAGGAGGTCATAACCGAAACATGAGGATTCATCATCAACCTAGGCATTGAAGTACTTGGGGGGACTCCAACACCTGGTCAATGACAAAGTCCGCTACCTCCAGCAGGAATTCCCCTCCTACTCCCTGGGGGTGGTAAACAAGGAGAATCCTGCAACCTGCACCTGCACCTGCACCCCCACGCACGGCGATGCACTCAAAAGATTTGGTGCTACCAAATGGGAGCACCAAGAAGCCCAGACTATATTGAAAAACAATGGCCACTCCCCCACCCCTGTGATCCTACCTCAGGCACTACACCATGGTATATCCAGTGGGGACAGTGGCCTCAAAAACAGCGCCCGCATCATCACCCAGCCAGGTCTTCATGATGCAAGCCAGATCGAGAGAAGTAATTAAGTCCGCAAAAATAGTGCCCTTGTTCCTCATTGACCTGGCATTGCAAAGCACTGCCAGAAGAGGAGTAGAGGATGCAGCTGGTCCTCTTGCTACCTGCCCACTTGGTCTGGTGGGAACCCTGGGTACAGAAACCAAATCCGTCAGGCCTCTCCCTAGGCTCCGTTTACACCCAAGGTGACTCCTTCACCGGACAACCTCAATGCTGCTCACAACCTCCTCCTCAGCTGCCCTCGGCACTCAATGAACCAAATGCCTCCTAGAAATACCAACCTCCCTGCAGCGCCTCACTGCGATAGCAAAAACTGGGAGGTCAGTAATTGGGCAAAGATCATGGAGCCAAGAGGCAGTGTAGGTGATACGTGGAAGGCCACAACACCAACACATCTCCTACCTGGCAAGACCAGTCCCTAGGAGGCACTGGAAAAGGGTACAAAAGTGCAATGACAAAAAGAAACCCTCAAATTAACAATCACACACACCACACACAACACCGCACACCCAACAACTACACAAATAAACAAAAAAAAAAAAATACAACCCACCAACCCAATCACATACCCTGCTTATTCCCTCCCTCCCACCTACCCACAAAAACTTATATACACCTCCCTACAAATACTACTTCCCAACCAAAATAATCCCCAACCAAAAATTATCCCAAAAAAACTTAATACCACAAAGCCACCCCCCCCACCATCCCTAAACAAAACAAGATAAATACTAAAAATAATAAAAAAAGGAGAGAACAGAGTGCAAGGTGCTACAGAGTTCTAATTCAATATGGCACTGCAGAAAACACATCAGCTATCCAGTTTATCTAGAGTTCAGTGTCCTGCGGATAACTATCTGCATGAATGTTGTTTAGTTTTACCAGACAGTTCCAGAAGGTCAGGAAAAAAGGGTAAGGTGCTCACACCACCTCAGCTCAAAAGAAGTCCTTTCAGCTACCAGGACTGAAATGAAAGCTGATCAGAGTAGCCAAGTTTAGCGAACAGTACAGCAAAATCACACTCCTCTCATCAGTGTGATACAGCAAGAGATATTTCCAATCAAAAGAGCACTCACTCACCAGCACCAGTTCAAGCAAACAACTTCACAGAGCTCCAAAACAACCTGCTCACACCAGGCCCTCTGAATTCTGGTCACGGTCATAGGGAAAATCCAATGGTTCCCAGTGCACCAGGGCAGTGTTCATGGCAACGCTAAAGTCCCACTGTAAATGTTCACTTCACTGATGTAGAAAGCTACAGCACTTCCCACAAGAGTCTTACAACAGAGACCACTCCAGACACATCTCCACATCAGGCAGGAGTGGCGGAACACTGGTGGGGTTTTCCCGAAGGGTGCAGAGCTCTCACCTCACAGTGTCAGTTACCCCCACCAGCTTGCCAACGCGAAAGATGCAGTCAGCTTCCATGAGGGAACAACAGCTGGTGAGCCTACTCCCTGGATTTTACACAAGAAAAGTAAAATCTCCCACTGCCATTGGAACTCTTGATCCTCCACAATGCCCTTTGGTCTTTGGGCGCAATGTGGGAGAGAATACTCAATAGTCCAGGTACTCTTAGCTCCTCGCTTCAACCTTCTGAGTAAAATTTCAAACTAATTTACAGCATCATGCACTGCAAAACTTTATCTCTACAAATAAAAGCTGACTTCTGTTCTAACTTACTGCTTGAGACCTGCCTTCTCTCAGTCCCTAAACTAAGTTGTAAATGAAAACAAAAAATAAAACACATTAAAATCGGCTCACCCCAGTGCTAGAACAGCACAGCACTCCTGAGTGGCAAAGCCACAAGTTAGTTATGGGGTAGACATAAGGGAATTCTGGAGGTCGGGGGTAAGGGGCAACCGACTTCTAGAAAAATGTAAAGGGAACTTACAAGCTCAAATGGGCAGACTGGCTGGTCCATAGACCCTTATCTGCCGACAGTGTTTATGTATCTGTGTATGTATCTATATGTGAGCACAAAAACAGCATCGCTATGGAAAGTGATTAAGCAAAGCATCAGGTGCTAAAAATGTCTACTGTATATCAGAGCATGTGGAAACCCCTGGAAAGGGCACATGAAAATGCAATCTTTCTGAGGTAAATACTAATTACTAATAGGAACTGGGTATATCAAGACACACCAGACATTGAGTTCATAGCAGGAGGCTACAAGTAGAAGCTCCAAAGCTATTGTCATCTGTGATCTTCTCTATACTGTGCACCATATAACTGATATTTATTGTAATGCAAAATTAATTATTATACTGACTGAACTTTGACCTGCAATTTAAGTCAACCTCTGAGTATATTGTATTAACTTTATAATATTGTTTGCAATGTACTAAGTATGGACACTTTCAATAAAAATAATTTGTAAAAAAAAAAAAAAAAACTGGTGGACCTGACTGTATTACCTAGGACACTCGCACAGGAAAACATTAAGTATAATTGGTAAATCCTTAGTAGCAGAAGCATCCACGATATGACCATGGTCCACCCCCTGAGATGGACTGGAAGGGATGAATAAGGGAATGGTTCACTCAGTGGGGCAAGACTTAGACGCATCTGTGGGAACTACTGGCATCCTCAAGATTGGACATGGCACCCACAAAAGGCAGTACTGAACATGAAGACTTTCCTGATGGACAAAATACACTGGTTCCTGATGGTGTACATAGAGTATCAGAGACTCTAGTTTTTTTCTGGACTTAAACTTACCCCTTTCAGGGGAAAAATATTTTTGCACATGGCTCAAACAGGCCATGTTGATGGTGCAGGCTCTGAAGTGCTAAGATGCTGAAAAGGCTGCCTATGTGAGTGAATGTTAGACATAATGTTTTGGTCACTGTGCAAACCCTCAAAGCATCAGAAGTTGAAGCTATGCCACACACTGATTACCTTTCCACATCGGAATACATATATGGGCGCATCGAAAAACCTGAAAGATCCTCATAGAGCTATCTCTCCTCAGGCACAGAGAAAGGCAGGAAGCACTCAGAATTCCTGGTATGCATGGAAAAATACATACACTACACATATAGGAAGGGAAGCATGGCTACTTCTAAAATGGATTGAGTTTGTGTGGAGCAAATGCTTGAGGGGGACATGTATGCAGATCAAGACACTCAACCAATCAGATTTCACTAAAAACAAAGATGTCACCATAGAAACAGAATTTATCAACAGACAAGGATCGCTTGTCCCACACATTCTGCCCTGATGGTCCCTGACTAATCTATCTCTGCAATCTTTTTTTTTTGTTTTCAATTATTTAACCAGGAGTGGCACACTAAACTGAATGCTTGTTTACAGGTGCAACCTGGGAACACAGGGAAGTTAAGTGACTTGCTCAGGGTCACATATTATGCAAGTGGGAGCTGTGGAATTCAAACCCAGGTCTCCAGATTTGCAGCGCAGAGTCTTACCTGGTCTCCAACCACCCTTACTCATCCCTGCCTATTTTGTAATATTCATTTATGGCTACCCATGCATGCTTGAAGCCCCATACTGTTTTTACCTCCACCACTTCCTCTGGCAGTCTAATTCAGGCATCTACCACTCTTTTTTAATGAATTAGTACTGCCTCACAACCCTCTTAAACTCCCTGCACCCAGCTTCATCCCACGCCCTCTGGTCCTGCTATTCTTCATTCAAAGGAGACTACTCTCTTGCATCCTGTTCACTCCTGTGAGGTACTTGTATATCTCTGCCATGTCCCCCTCTAACTCTCTTCCCCTCCAAGGTGTACATTTTGAGATCCCTCATCTTTCTTGTAGGGCTTTTGGAGCAACCCCTGCACCACTTTTGATGCCCTCCTCTGCATTGCCTCCACCCTGCCTACAGTATGTCCATTCTGAAATGTGGTCTCCAGAACTGGACACAGTATTCCAGGTGGGGTCTCACCAGTGAGTGATACAATGGCAAAACCACCTCACTCCTCCTGCTTGAAATACCTCTCCAAATGAATCCCAGCATTGTACAGGTGAATACCACCCCCATCCTGTACTCAGTTTATGGGTTACTATGCCCTAATTGCATGATTCTACACTATTTGGAACTGAAATCCAAGCATCATGATCCAGAGCACTCCTCAAGCTTCCTAAGAACCCTGCACATTTTTTACACCCCCTCCTAAATTTCTGCCCAATTACAGATTTTGCTGTCATCTGTAGAAAGTCATACTTTCCCATCCAGTTCATTTGCAATGGCATTTATGAAGACACTGAAGAGGATCAGTTCCAGTACTGAGCTCTACAGTACTCCTCTGGTCACTCTTTCATCATTAGAGTGAGTACCATTAACCACCATCCTCTGGTGTTTATCTGTTAACCAGTGTCTAACCCAAATTCTGCATGTTAAGTCCCACACTTAGGCTGCTCAGTTTCTTAATCAGTCTCCCATATGGCACAGTGTCAAAGGCCTCGATAAAGTCCAGATAGGCCATCTCCCCTACCCCCTATTTTTCTGGTCACCCAGTCAAGGAGATCAATTATGTTCAGCTGGAATGACCCCCTCCCCCACACCCATGAATCCATGCTACATTTGGTCTCACAGCCCATTGGAATCAAGATACTCTGACAACCTTTCCATTATCAGTGTTTTCATTAATTTCCCCACTACTGAGGTGATGCTCACTAGTTTATAGTTGCTAGCCTCATCCATGCTGTTCCTCTTATGTAGAGGGACCACATCTGCTCTCCTCCAGTCCTCTGGAACCATGCCGATTACAGTGAGCTGTTGAATGAGGCCATCAGTGCAGCAGCAACCCTTGGCTGTATCCCTATCTGGTTTCATAGCCTTGTTCATTTTCAGAGTTACAAGTCCTTTCATTACTCTTTTCTCTGAAAATGGTCTTGATCCTGACGCCCCCTTTGCTCCTGCTGCTCCCTGTTGGCCTGTCCCCCCCCTCCCTCCATTGTGAAGACTGAGCAGAAGTACCTGTTCTGGATGTCTGCTTTTTCTTCATCCTTTTCTGCATGGTCTTCCTCTGACACCCTCCTTGTTCTCATAACATCTCCTCTTGCTTTCCCCTTCTCACTTATTTACCTAAAGAAAGTTTTATCTCCCTTTGCTACCTCTTTGGCTATCCTTTCCTGTGGCTGTGCCATTTCCCCCCTCACTGCCTTACCTACTTGCTTCTATTTTACTTCATACGCCTTCCTGTCTTCCTCCCACTGCATTTTCCTATACCTCCACAATGTCACTTTTTTCCTTCACCAACATGCCCATTTCCCTAGAGTACCATGGCATTCTCTTTCTTTTTCCTTTTGCTTTTTCTCACTTCCTTCACTCAGGGGTGACTGCCTTAATTATGCCCTCACTTATTTTTTGACACTTTTCCTCTACCTTGCCTTGGCAATCCCCCCTACTAGACAGTTACTGAGGCAGCTTCCCATTTCCTTAAAATCCACCTCCTAATGTCCAGGACCCTCATCCTCATGAGGTTTACCTCGGCTCCCATCTTAATTTTTAACAATAGTGAACAGTGATCACTGGTACCCGAGGACTGCTATTCTGATGTCTGCAGTGCTATCCCAGTTTTTAAGCACCAGGTCTGGCACTACCATATCACTAGTGGGTTTGTTGACTAGCTGTCTGAGAAAAGCTCCTTCTAGGGAGTCAAAGATGGCCCTCCTTCTTGCTGACTCTTCAGCTGGAAAGCTCCAATCCACATCCAGACAGAAGTCGCCAACTAGCAGCAGCTCCCCTTTATTTGCCATACTGATAATGTCCTCCCCAAGTGCCTTATCCAACTTCCCTTCCTGTGCTGGAGGTATGTTTACCACCCCTGTATTGACAGTGGCCACAGCTTCTGTCTCCAGAATGATAATGCATTCATGCCAAAGCCCATTACTGATACTTACATTAAACAGAGCAGATGTCTCTCCGCAAGGAGATGGTTTTCTTCTTCAAGTAGAGGAAATTATTTTTCGGGGTGCTTAGGGGGCAGAGGGAGGTGGGGCCAGAGAAGAGATTGGGTAGGGGGAGTCTCATTAATAACTGGGGTTTGGTTGGGTGGGGGAGTGGGAGGGGTTGCTTTGGGCCCTCAGGTAGGGGAAGGGAATGACTGTAAAATTATAAACATACAGTCACTTTATCACTATGGTGGTGATCTTTGCCTGTTGGGGGGTGTTTGAGTGGTTCAGCTCAGAAGGTTGCTTGGTGGGGTAAATATCATGATGTGGACTGTGTGATGTGAAAAAGAATGATGAGCTATAGCACAATGGGTGGAGCTGAAAAATTGTTTAAAAGAGACTTTTTTTCAAACAAATAAAGGTTTGGCAGAGTTGGTGCAGCTATTGGCAACTTTGGGAAGCTTTGTGAATTGCAAAGTTCCCAATTTTGCACCTGCTTCAGTAGCACAGTAAAACTTTGAAACAGCTATAATTCTCACACATGAAATGAAATAGTGGATATGAAGCTGTTTATTGCATGCAGTACAAATTGTGTAGTGTACAATATGTACTATGGTGCCACTGCCTGAAAATCTATATTTTAATAGTAGTAAAACTTTTATTCATTTCTTACAGATGAATTGGATATGTCAACTGAGACAAGCTCATTTACAGTGAGGTCCAAAGGTGCAGGGTTCCATTTACTTTTACACATATCATACATGGAATACAATACAAAATATTTAAATATTGAATACATATAGCACCACAATACAGAAAATACATAGATTCCATAATAGAGAACTACTGTACATACAATCAAAATCCTTGAACACTAACAACAGAGATCAAACCAGTATTCACAATGCATATGATTCTCTTTTAAATGATACATTGCTAAGCTCACCATTTGCCTTTTTACAAATATAAATAAATAAATGATACATTGCTAAGCTCACCATTTGTCTTAATGTTTGTCTTGCTAAAGTAAAGTTGCAGGAGCACACAATGTACTGTACATTGTAAATGGGAGAAAAGATTAACTGTACCAGAAGAAAAACATTTTGTGAATCACCATAACGGCAACCCTGATAGTCTTCATTTTACAGGCTCAGAATAGAGTCATAGAAATCATGAGGTGGGGGGATAGGCTCACGATTTTTTGCAGATAAAGGCATGCTGGATATTTCCCCTAAAAGCACTTGACCTTCGTGGGTTGAATAAGGAGATTGATTATATTTCTTTTCAGTAACATAGTTGTATGGGCGTTGTATAGCTGTTCTGGTCCTTGGGAATCTTTAAGTGAGAGCAAAGATTTACTGCTGTTATATTACTGAGCATTAATAACAGTTCATCATTGTCTGCCATTTTATTTTATTTATCTTAAAAACATCTAAGGATATAAATTAAGTCTGGGGTAAAATCTGACATAGAACTTAGCTTAGAATTCCTCTGCCTTCCTATCCTGAAATCATCCCATTTTGCAATTTTACCATTTTGTTTTTTTCTCCATTATGTTATTCTGTGTTATGAGGTAGACTAGTTATGTGCAGCTTCTTGTGTATGCATCCAGAGTTCTTCTAGAATTGTGACCTTTGTCTGGAAGATTTATGTAGCTGACCTTCCTAAAACATGTCAGCAGGACTCAGTTGGTAGCACATATGCCTCTGGGCCAGAAGGTCATCAGTTCTAGTCCCACACCAGGACTGGGCTCATACCATACACACAGGCACCCAAGTGCAGTACTAAGGGGATGCTGTACTATCAGAGTGTGCCATACTTCAGCTGAGATGTTAAACTGCTGTCCTGTCTGCCTGTTCTGATGGTTGTCCAGGTGGACATTAAAGTCCCATGGCACTTCTGGAAAAAGAGCAGGGAATTTCACTGGTGATGTTCTTACAAAATTTCTTGCAGTCACTAAAAGAAATACCACCAACAGCATAACCTGGTTAAATTTCAGTGGAAGTACATCTGCATCTGCCCCCCTTCCCTCTCCACCACACACACACAGGCTGAAAATAGGTGTACCAGATGAAAACAGAACCCATAACAGCGTGGTCAAAACTGCACTGTCAAAATATCAAAATCTAAAACAGCTACAGGGATAGCATAGCACAGGCAATGTTAGCACTATCACTGTAGCTGTTGACCATAGGGGGGAAAAGGGGAAAGGGCCTGCTGTGGGGTGTGCTGCCAAGCAGCTCCTGTGGTGTGGAGGGTAGGGCACAGGCAGTGGAGGTTGGTGGAAGATTGCTGGGCTGGAGTTTGAGTCCCAGTCCCCCACATGCTTTTCTTTTTTACTTATTGATTCATATGGTTTATTATTGCTCCCCCCTTCTGACTATTGTGCTGCCTGTGTCCACCCCCCACACTGCACATTTTGCCCCCCACATCTGGTGTTCCTACTGGGTTCCACCTCCCATCCCCAAAAACTTCCCCCTCCCCACAGTTCCTTCCTGTCCTGAGTTGCCTTCCCTGGAGGTGATTATAAATAGATGAGGGGGTTTGGGGGACCGAACCCCCCCTGTAACAGTGGGTGCCGGAGGCAGAGCTCCCAAGAATCATACAGTGTATCCAGTGGTTTATGTGTGGTGCTGTGGTAGGGGGTCAGTGTTTTTGCTGAGTGCTATCATTGATTTTTGAATTTGTGTTTTGCGGTTTTTTGGCCACACTGTTATGGGGTTCAAAATGCTGAAAATAGGCAGTATTGCCTGGCCTTCTTTTCCTGGCCATCAAAAACTAAATTAATTAATAAATATAGAAAATGTTAATTGTATACTTAGCTTGGCAGGTTCTGCTACAATCTAGTTCCTATGATTATTAACCCCTCTTGTCTTTTGTTCCTTCTTTTTTCCTCTAGTTCTTTTTTATATTTGTGTTGTCTTGCTAGCTTGATTTATTTGTTTGTTTTTTTATATCTTGCTTGTTTTCTTTCTTTTAACTGTTTCCCACTATTAAGGAATTTCATTCTAAATTATTCTTTTCCACTCATATGTCGATTGTTTGAAAAGATCACTTTTCTCTTGTCCCCCTTCCCTTATCTCTTCTTTTGTTATTTTTGACTTTTTTATTCATCTATGCACTTGTACAAAGTGAACATATTGTTTTGATACTGGATTTCACAGGTGTGACACTGTTGGATCCAATGCAGCTCAGGCTGCAACAGGCTTTGCAATGACAGCCCAAAGATCAACTAGGCTGTCAGTGACATGTTTTTCTCTTGCAGTGTGGAGACTTTGCGTATTTGAAAGGAGCCAGTCACTCCATTCATGGAGTGATTAGCACACCAGCCTCTTCCAAACAAGTGCCTTCTGCAGGTCAGCTGATTTACCCTCCCCCCCCACAAATGGCACTCTCCCAGTAGTTACATTTGAACACACTAACCCCAGAGACCAGTAGCAGCATCCAGAGCTGGGGGCCCAGTTGCAGTGTGTAAAGGGACTAAAGAATGTTTCTGTCAACTTAGTTTCATTTTTTAAACAGTTTATATGTCCAGAAAGAGCTCTAACAGCATATGTAACATTGAGGCTTGTAGACAGTTTGGCATGTTATCTTATCCAGAATAGTAAGTTCACAATAAGGCGGCCCATCTGTACTGTTTGTCACTTACTTACATGTTGCTGTGAGAAGCGCTCCAGGTCAACCCAAATTCAGGCAGCACAGGAAAATTCTGGGAGGTGGTCACCTTAGTTCTTCTTTGCTGTGCCCAACCAGCAGCCATCTTTGAATGTACCACCCAGATGCCCAATGGCACTGCCGCACATGAACAAATGCATGTAACTTCAGGCAGGTTGCAGACATCATAATCATAACCATGACCCAAAACTCTAACTCCAGCTTAATTCTTATCAGTATTATGGACACCTCTAAGAGTCACATATGGGTGACATGACCTGAGAGTTGTGAGCAGTAGACTCAGCTGAGCAAGGAGCCTTTGCTCGAGACCCCACTTAACTCAGACATTCAGGTGGACTGTGCAGCTGCAGAAAGTAACATGTACGTAGCTATAAAGGGTGTGACATAAAAAAGGGGAATACATTGAGCCAAGGATGCATGTGGTGTTTATTCATCATTTCCTTTCCTGAATGTCTTTTCTCATCTGTAGATATATCTATCAAAAATGTGAATTGGCAGAACATTTTTTGTTTAACTGCTTGAATGAGTCTAAAGTATTCTGTATGTGCATATCTGATATGCAGCTTCAGTAGGTAATACTATAGGCCCTCTACTGGGTGACTGTTATAACATAAAATATTCTAGAATAAATACAAAAATAAGGTTAGATGAACTGAGAGGAGAAAAAAGCAGAGAAAGGGAGTATTCCAGTACCCAAAATACAATTTGTGTATCAGGTAGTGCCAGGCCCCCACTGCCTTTTTCACAGTTTATCTAACCTTGTAACATGGCTATGAAAAAAAGTTGCACCTGATTGGTGCAAACACAGCAGATGACAATGGATTAATTCTCAGTTAATCCATTGTTCCTATCCAGGGCCCCACAGTGTGAGTGACCTGGCAATCAGTAGTGTCGAAGACAGTGAAGCGCACAGAGTGAGATGTAAAGAGCTTATGGTTATAACCCTTTTCACTGCCAAGCATACAGTATGTCTTGTGTATCTCACATCCTTTTATATCTCACAGACCACAGAATGTACAGGTATTGTTCTGTTAACTTCTTCTTCTTTTCTGCCACAGTAAAGTTTTTTCATTTCACTTCTCAAAAGTCTGGTGTTTGTCATTTGTTTCCTCACTGCAGTATTTTACATTTGTAACATGGCTAAGCAAAATCTTTTCATGGTCATCTTGTTGAGGGTAAATTATAAATAATTTGTGAGGTATAAAAGAATGTGAGATACAGAAGAAATATGTTTAGCAGTGAAAATTATAACCATAAACACTTTATGTCTGACTTCTCAATAGTCTGGTCTCCCTCATTTGCTTCTCGATTGCAGTTTCTGACATGGCTCGTCTTGCCAGCTCCTCTTTTTTTTGTAACATGGCTAAGCAAAAGCATTGCATGTCCATCATCAGAGCGCTGATGAACCCTTTTACATAGTCATGTTACAAGTGAATTAACCCATTCCAGAGTGTGGGTTAATTTGAGAATCAATCCATACCTGGGTGGTTGGAGGCACTCACCCCACTCCCCAGCGTGGATTAATTCTCAAGTAAACCCATACTCTATCATGGGTTAATCCTTACTTATTCTAGGATCTTTAATGCTATAAGAGTCACCCAGTGGAGGCCTTATAGTATTGTCTTTCACCAGCCTAGTCCTTGAATGGGAACTGCATTTATCCTACAAGCCTGTATTTTCTCAAGAAGCTGCTTTCAAATACTGGTTCACATTCTGTTATTGATCCATTTTTACTAGCCTTTAATGAGGACAGGAAATGATTTCTAATTGGAAACGGTTTACTATGTTCATATTTTCAGAAATGATATTCTTACTCTAAATCATCCTTATTTAACTGTACTTGAATTAAAAGTGATTTGAATAACTGTATTTTGCCTTTATTTATTCATTTCGGATTAACACCTTTGAGCAAGAGACTCTTTTACATAGGTTCCAAGTCAAAGACATCTGAGAGAAATAGGGTACAGTACACAAAGGTAGGGATTAAACAAACATACAAGTTGCAAAATTGTACAGTCATAAAAAAATGTATATACAACAGCATGAGGGTGAAACATTTTTCTTCCTTTTTTTTTTTTTGTACACATGTGAGTTGCACAAGATTGTACAATGGTGCAGCCAGAGGCATTGTCAAGCAGGATGCTGTATCTAGGACCAGAGCCTAAAAGCACTGGTTCACAACAGTGTCAGGAGTAGAAGACAGGTGAGGGGGCAACACCAGCAGATTGATATAGAGCTGGTAGGGTGGACAGGATAGCATGAGAGGGTAGATGGGGTTAAGAGAGAGCAGAGGGGAGGTAAAAGTGAGTGATGATAGAGGTGGCTGTGAGGGAGCGATCAGGGGAGGATAGAGGAGGGCGAGGAATGGAAGGCATACTAGAATGGGGATGGCAGGGGAGGGAGCTGGGGGGATAGTAGGGAAGTGGAGTGAGCAGGAGAGTAGGGGTGGCAGGTAAAGAATGAAATAGGGATAGGGTAGGAGGATTGTGAGGGGGTGGGAGAAAGGGAGGCATAATTAGAAGGAGTGGAGGGGCAGGGAGGAGCAGGGGGAAAAGGAGGGGAACGACCAAGGGATATGAATAACAGGCACAGGTAGCTAGGTAGCCACCATATTAAGGGTTAGTGAGGACAAGGGAGTGGGAGATGGTAGTCAAATGGGAAGGACCTTGGATTAGATGAAACAGTCACAGGAGGCTCTGGTAACAAGGTAGTCTTGGAGCTTGTGTTTAAATGGGCCAAGAATAGCCATGTCAGTAATTTCCCTAGGCAGGGAATTAAAACATTTTGGGGCTCTGAAGGCAAACGACTGCTGCCCTTGTGAAGTATGACACCTGGGAACTTGAAAGGAGGAGTTGTCTTAGCTTCTGGTGTGCCATAGCTTATGTGAGGGGATAAGGAAATTCTTCACTCCAGGAGGCAGTAGTCCAATGGAGGCTTTCTTTACTGTGAGACTGGTATGGTAGAAGATTCGGCCATCCAGCTGCAGCCATTCTGCTTGTTCATAGAGATCACAGGTATGCATCCAAGGTGCAGCCCCTACAAGTAGTCTGCAGGCCTTATTTAAGGCCATGGATAGTCTACTTAGTGCAGTGACAGTTAGCTGCACCATAGATCACCAGCTCGTAGTCAATTAACAATACTATGGAGCTGTAGATGGCTATTCTGAGGGCTTGATCAGTGAGGCAGTGTTTATGCCTGTAGAAGAGATCAATTTGGGTATTCACTGATTTGGCAACAAGGTTAATGTGGTTATTAAAAGACAGGGTAGGGTCCAGGGTAACACCAAGGTACAGTACTTGAAAGAATGGGTCTGTTCAAGAGCAGTGTCTGAGCAGTTCCTGATTGTCAGAGGTACTGACTGATGTTTGCTGTGGGTGGAGTGGAAAAGCATTAATTAGCTTTTTTTTTTGTAGGTAAGCACAAGTTTCCTTTCAAGGAACCAGTCTTCTACTTTCATGAAACTGTCCTATAGTTGCCCTAATAACTGTGTGCGATCAGAGTTCTTTGTGTAGATTACTGCATCATCTGCACACAGCAGAACTTGTACAAGGCAATAGTTGGGGAGCATGTTGATTAAAATGCTGAAGAGCAATGGTCCCAGAATTGATCCTTGAGGTACGCCGGATCTGACCTGAAACTTGGTAGACAGGACGTCTCTAATTCTCACTTGCTGTGTTCGGCCAGAGAGATAGCTGTGAAACCATTCAGTGGTATTAGAAGATAGACCCAGATCTGCTAAGCTGTCCAACAATAGGGGGTGACTGACTGTCAACTGCCTTGGAGAGATCGATAAAGGTAGCACCGATGAGTTGACCCTGGTCCATGGCCTGCTGGATGTAGCCTGTAAATTCCAACAGGGCAGAGGCTATGTTGTGCCCTTTTCTAAAACCATGCTGGTAAGGACATTGGAGATTATACTTCTCCATATACTCAGTCAGATGGTCAGCTAAGATTCTTTCAAGTGCCTTGGACAGAAGAGGAAGAATGGAGATGGGCCTGTAGTTTCCATGAAGGGCTCGGTCACCACTCTTGCATACAGGGGTCACCAGTGCTAGTTTCCAGTTACTGAAAAACTGGGCACACATAAGGGACTTGTTGATCTTTGTAAGGGGAGATAGGACTAAGTCAAGCATGAGGTGTATGAGCTTCAACTCCAATGTGTCTCCACTGTATCTGGTTTTCCCAAGTGCTTTAGTTAGGTATTTCTTGGTTTTATTTTGTGTCACTGCCTTGAAATAAAAAGGTGGGTGTACTGAATCTGGGCCAAGAGTTCCCTTAGGAGAGGTACCCAGGGGTGGTGGGTTGAAGAAGTTTGATGGTAGGACATGGCTGAGATCAGAAAAAGCCGAGTTGAATGTGTTGGCAATTTCAGTCGGGTCCAGGGTTAGAGTGTCTTCTAGATTCAGCATGGAGGGGGCAGCTTTGGATTATTTCCCTGTGACTTCCTTGAGGTTGCTCCAGAAGTTCTTTCCATCCTTCCAGGGGTCGGTGAGGATGTTTCTATGGTATTGTGCTATATCTTGATGGATGGCCCTGGTGCAGGCATTCCTGGCAGATTTGTATGCCTGCATGTCTGCTTGTATGCCTGTGGCCCTAGCCCTATACCCCAGGTGGTCACGGGTTCTCAATTTATGTAGGAGATCAGAGGTGATCCAG
This sequence comes from Neoceratodus forsteri, assembly GCA_016271365.2. Taxonomy (NCBI): domain Eukaryota; kingdom Metazoa; phylum Chordata; order Ceratodontiformes; family Ceratodontidae; genus Neoceratodus; species Neoceratodus forsteri. Next base: position 800,550,604 of record CM057459.1, on the reverse strand, counting down.
GGGTTAATAGAACCCTTGACCTTATGTTTTTTTTTTTTAAGGGGCATGTATATCACAGGCAGAATTGAAATTAGTGATGAAGAATTCAAGGGTTATGTCTACATCAGCAGCTGCGTCAACACCTGTCCAGTCTTGCTGTCGAAGAAGATTTCTTAGGGGTTCACGATGCCAATGAGTGAGTACCCTACTAAAAATGGTTTTCAGTGGTGCTTTAAGATGTTTGTTAATCCAGAGGCAAAATACCAGGGAGTGATCACTTATGTTGTCAGGCAAGACCTCGGTGTGTGTTATATGGTCAGGTCGATTGGTAAGAACCCAGTCCAGGAGGGTGCTGGTCCTGGTTCTATAGTTTACCCTTGTAGGGGACTGTATCAATTGAGTGAGGTTAGCTGCTGGCATTGTTTGACAACCAGTTAACATTGAAGTCCCCAAGTAATATTACTTCGGTATTGTGCTTTAGTTTGTTGACACAGTTCAGGGTTAAGCTAGGCCCACTGGCCGCTGATTTGGGAGGGATGTAGATTGATGCAAAGGTCAGGGATTTATTGTGGGCTCCAAGCAGCAGCCTGATTGCTAGGAACTAGATATCTGTATCGGTGTGTGGTAGCACCAGAGCATGGCTTATGAGGGTCTCCTTCATATAGATGGTACAGCCACCCCTCTTTTTTTGAGTCTGTCTTGCCTAAAGACAGTGTACCCCTGGATTGCAATGGCAGTGTCAGGGATATGGGGGGACAACCAAGTATCTTGAACTTCTAGAATGTCAGGGGTATGCTGCATGACCCATGCTGTGAGTAGATCTATGTTCTTGGGTAGGCTTTGGATGTTGAGGCTTGCCAAGGAAAGAGCCCCAGTCTTGTGATTGTAGTTGTGGTGGGCAACTTGTGGGCCAGGGTTAGGGTGGATATTCCCAGGGATTAGCAGCAGCAGAAGGATCACTCATTTTAGTAGTAGGTTTAGGAACCGAGTAGGGCGCAAACACTCCCTTTTTCCTGTGGGATGTTTTGGCTTGGTTTGATCAGTAGCCTGCACTCTGTAGTGGAGTAACAGGGCACAAAGACAGGGGTAGCACTTTCTTGCAGTTTACTAAGTAACACTTGGGTAGGAGTAGTAGCACTGTGGAAGGTGACACAGAAGGTCCCAGGCCTATGGCTGTTTCAGAGATGTGTATTATAAAGGGGTGGGTGGGAAGCAGATTGGCATCCTCTATCATAGAGTGGGGTTATGAAGGAGAGTAGGCAGAGTAGTAATGGCAAGTTGATGGTGGATTCCATGATTGCTAGCTAAGGGCTTGAGAGGTTGGTGCTGGGCTAACGGTACAATTTGCATAGGGGTGTCTCTGAGATTTCTTGCAGGCTATGTGATTAGTGCAGCTGAGCAGTGCACTGGCAGTGGAAGAGGGTTAGGCCACTGAGGCAAGAAGATAGGAAGTCCAAGGGACAAGCAGTGGGTATCCTGTCTACAGGGTCAAGCAGGTCCTTTGGTTTAATCCAGTATTTAGGCAGGAGTTTGGAGTGTGGTTAGCAAGAAAGAAAGAAAGAAAAGACAACATACCCTTGACTGAGCGACCAAGGGATCTAGCCCAAGAGTAGTATGGGACTGGTGACTGGCTTAGGCAGGAGATGGTCTGAGAGAGAAACAAAAAGAAGAAAGAAAAGAAAAAAAAGAAAGTAAGGGATTGGCTATACTACAATTAAATGGGCAGGGCCGAGGGCAGGAGAGGGAGTAGGGGCTTGAGTGTATTTAAAGGAGGTCTGGGTGGTGGTGGAGAGGTGGGTGAAATTTCAGGCAAGTACAAATATTTGGGTCCGCCTTGTTTTGCTTTTATTGGCAGCACTCTGTTGCAGTTCTCTTCATGGAACCAGTGATCTGGAGTATTAGCTATGTCATGGCTTGTGTACAGAACTCTTAAGCAAGGTTCTGATAGGTGAACTGTTTGTGTATAGCATTCTGTGCACAGGTCATGACACAGTAAAAACTCCAACTTACTGAATCCATGAAGAGAACTGTGCAAAATGTTGTCCACAAGAAGAAAACAACAAAAAATAAATTTTTTGCATCCGTGTTTATTCAGGTATATTTAAATCAGAATAATTTGGAGGAATGAGTTTCATTTCCGTAAATAGCAATATTACTAACTGTTGCTGGCTAGTACAAATTTCCAGTCCCTTTTAAATTTCATGTGTGTTTCTGACTTCCACTCTAGATGGAAAGACCATTTTACAGGCGTATGATGAAGTTCATGTCCCCTTAGCTCTTTGATATTTGGTACAATGTGCCTATGTTCTGGCTTGGAATTTTTTTTTTTTTTAATTACTGTATTGTCTTTTTCCACCTGGAGCCTTGGCAGGCAGCTGCAGCTCTCCTGATGGAGGGACTCACTCTCTGGTCCCACTGCTCCTGCTCCTGCCGGTCCCAGGAAATTCCCCTGTAACTTGCCCTCTGTGCTGGGGCCAGGGAAGAAGTTACCAGGTCCCCCCCCCGGATACCCAATTCAGAAACTGGGGATGGCCCTCAAGACATGGCGGACCATCACGGAGCCTGCCAGGCTCTTTTTCAACCATTTTCTCCCCACTCATCTCCCCTACCGATGCAAGGGCATTGGTACGTGTCTTCCAACCCATACTGCCCCTTGACCATCACCAGAGGGCAGTCAGCAGGTGGGACAACATACCCTCCCTTCCTGAGAGAGGAGAGCAGTCCTCTGGATGCTCCTTCCTCTCACACCCCCTGCTGACCCCCAGTGACCTGAGCTCTTTCCAGAAACCTGGGTATCCAGTGTGGCGTGAGGTGTAGCGACCAGTGCCTCAACCTCCAGCACCACCAGGCCCTGACATGGAATTTTGTGGTTCAAATGGGCATATCCTGCAAAATCGAGTTCTAAAATGGTACTTATTACATATCAAGTCAGAAGAATACAGAGTGTACTTAAAGAGCAACAAAGCAGAAACAATCCATGACTTGGAATCAATATTTAGAAAAACATCTTCCTCAGCCAGACAAAACAAATGACTGACAGGTTTACTGCAAGTTGCACAAAATATGTGATTTGATACATTTTATTAGACCAACAGAGATTTGCAGAAAATCCTAAGCTTTTGAACCTACATGGTTCTCCTTTAAGAGGATAACAGCAGTTTTCATAAAAAAGAGCTCTCTTTAAAGTACCCAGAACTTGTACATTTTACACATAAATGTCACAGAGCAGTGAAATCTAGATTTAGTGTTTGCCGTATTGGTCCTTGTAAGAACAGATCCAGAAGCAAATGATTTGATACCTTTTAATAGACCAGCATAGCTGTAACAAGAACAGAGTGCCCTGGGTTTTGGACCAACAAGTCCTTCGTCAGAAGCGTAATGACAGTTATGTAGTAAAAATAATACTTTTAACAACTAGATCATGCAGAAAAAAACAGAAAAAATCCCCATTGGTTTAAAATACTCATTTAAAAAAAAAACAGAAGATGATGTCAGAGAAGCCTAACAATACCATGTTCCCTTCAGCTGGGACAGTCCCAGAGTCAAAGGTGCTTGGTGCAGAACACATACAAAGAATTCTACTGCATATAAATTAAATTGACATGAGATAACACTACTTGAGCAGATGGCTCTTAAATCAAGCTATGAGTGTCACAATATGTATAAGAATGCAATTACTGAAAAACAACCCCCACCCGGATTAAAGACATACTAAAATTGGCTTAGGACTTCAAGAAGTTTCAATGTATGTATTACAGACAAGAAATTACCAGTAAAGCTGTCTTAAAAAGATTGGTACACACTGTATGATGTGTAAGACTTTGCTGGACTCGTTACCCAGCTATACTCCACAGTTAGATATTATGCCCCATAAACTTCAAAAGCCTCTAGTGTAGTAACAGGACTTTAAAAAAGATAATATAACTATAAATTGACAGTATTAGTGTCAAACAAAAAACTCTTGTCAAGGACCACCAAGGAATTAAGATCATGCAGACTGATATGTACTGATGTCAATAAATTCTCAGTTTATAACAACTTGAGGTACCGGAAGTGTCTAAGGAATCTGAATAAGAGATAAAAATTAAATTCTCTCCTCCTCTTCACACACACAACACTCTACCCCAACCCACATCCCCATAATGTGGGGGATAACTAGTTTAATGGAGATACACATACACACACACACACACACTCCTAAAACATCTTCATTCACAGCAATTGTTCCCCAGAGGAATTCAACTTGTCATGAACTGCCAAGTAAAAAGAATTATGTATCCTAATATCTACAGAGCAAAAATGTGACACTATTTAACCTTACTCCTATCTGCATAGTAACATCTCTGAGGATTCTGGTTAGAACCACAATGAAATAAAACTACCACCCTCCTCAGGGTAAAGTAAGTAGAAGTAAATATAAAGTATGTGTGTAAGACAAGAGTCCTAACATACCTACATTTCCACAAATCACTACAATATTAGCCTAATGTAAACAGATCTTTCAAGGACAGATGCCTTACCTCACAGCACGCCGGTGACCCGGGTTTGGGAACGAGCCTGGGTTATCGGAGGTCAGCATTGGGGGGAGGGTGGAGCTGAATGGAGCTACTGACAGGCAAGCTCTCCTCTCCAGGGAGGTATAGGGGCTGCCTCTGGCTAATGGCTGCCACCTGGTGGAAGCTGGGAACAGCACAGGCCAAGGAGGAGCCAGGCACTACGCCAATGGGGTGAGAGGAAAGGGGCTGTTTCTGGGTTTGTGGCACTAATGCATGCCTCCACAAACATGTGTATCCACTCCTGGGGCCCCTGGGAGTAAATGCAGGAGAAAATGTTGGCTGGTGGCAGGATGGCAACAGACTTCCCACAGACACCGCTCCCGGGCCAGACGTAAGGTAAGCTCCAGTATTTCCAGGTGATGGGACTGGGGGGTCAGTCAGATGGGGGCTGTCTGGGGTAAAAGGCATAGAAAATTTGACATGATAGAAAACAATCTTTAAAACTCTAGTTCTGCATAGGTCAAATGTTACAGAAGGAATGTTCTGTAGAAGTAGGTCTATAAATTATCTGATGTTAAAAGTCTAACTAAAGGGAAACTGGAGATTGTATGTGTGTGTGTGTGTGTGTGTGTGTGTGTGTGTGTGTGTGTGTGTCTGTGTATGCTCCTTTAGGATCAGCAACTAGTACAGTTGTTGTTTTCCTTATTATAAACTGAGCCCATACCAGACTCCATATTCCAGTACACAGTAAAAATTGAGAAAAACAGAATCCCACTGAAAACAAGACAGCATCGGAGCTCAGTTATCCTGGCTAAATATAGTACAAAAATGTGTCAAAGCAGTACGCCATTGAAAATGAGATATTGCATCTTAGTAGGGTTATCCTGGGTAAATATATTTCAAAACTGTGTAAAACACAGGACTCTACAGCAGAACCCCACTGAAAAGGAAATGTTGCACCTAAAATGATCTGTCCTAGCAAAATACATTCTAAAGCAGGACCACACTAAAAACAAGACATCACATCTCACCTCTACTATACTGGTTAAGTGCAGTATAAAACTGTGCAAATGGGATAATGTATAGTACAAATGTGTGAAGCAGAACCTGGTACAACAGCAATGCAGGCAGCTAACATTCAGCATTGACAAATGCTGGCTTATGCTTGCATCATTTAGTATGTTATAATCTTTGTGATCATATTTCTAATGTATGGGTCTTTTTTTACTGTATTTTATGTGAGGGACACTGTTATGTAAACAATAATCCATGACAGGGTGTGCATTTATAGGCATTAAATGCATGCCTGGGGTGCGTTGTGAGGCATGAGGCTACAGGTTGAATGACCTCGCACTGCCCAGGCATGCATTAAATCTCCTATAAATCACACACCTGAAGTGAGTCATTCTATTAAATGCATTATGTTTAAACAAGGAAACAATGACAAAAACAGCTTTTTCCCTGTTTAAACTGCACAAAAGATATTGAAACCTGCCACCTTGCAAAATAGTCCCCAAGAAAGACTGCCTATCTCACTGTTGCTATGCACAAACAAATGTCACAAATGAACTATTGAAAGGATTTGTGACATTTGTTGTGTACAATATTGTGTGCTACACTTGCTGCAACCCTTACTTTGCTGCCCCCCCCCACAACAAAACGTGAGCTCCCCTCTCTCGGTCCCTCACTGTCTATCTCTTTCCCTCCCCAGCATGCTTGAAAACAGAAAACATTCACAACTGCCAGTATATCGGCAATGGAAAAGTAAGTGACGCACAAAGACAGACAACATACTTGTTCTGTACACTCTTTCTGCCTCTCTCACTCGCAGACATCAGTGTGGGGACAGGCGGGCACCGATCAGGTGTCTTGTTGGCTGACTGAAGCAGCACATGTGGGGACAATAGTGCAAATATTGCAGCATTGTGGTTAACCCACATACTGCACACTGGCAGAGATGCTGTAACACTTAATTACCTTGCCTAAAGTAGTAGTGGAACACGCTACTAACAAGGAGGGTGTTGCTCAATGTGAAGCTCCTCTCACTTTCTCCCCACTTGCGCTGCACTTTCTGCTCCCCCCATGACACACAACACAAAGAGAGAGAGAGAGAGACATAAGCAATGCAGTTATCTTGTATGTCTGTCATGCAACTCCTCTGTCTTTCTCTCCCTGCACTTGCCACCAAAAGATGACTGTATTTGCGGGACACTGAAGTGAAAATCAGGGCTACTGACACTTTCTGTCTCTGTTTTGGCAAAGTGCGGGGGTTGAATCCTGCACAGGATGGCAGCTCATGTCTGTATAGGCAGGAATAGAGACAGGGAGGTAGATATTTCTTTGACTGACCATTTCTGTACCTGTAGTTTGCTGAAACACAGGGTGATCATGACTTTTCCAGTGCGAGACCACACATGCAACACACACTAGATGCAGGGCTGGGAGCAGCTATTGATCCTGCTTGCGGTGAATGTAACACTCACTATGTGTACATGGCGATGGGTGTTGCTGGGTCATAAGATATCAGGGAAACCCCAACTTACCTGATAACTCATTGACTCCTGTATATCTGTCCACCCGATGTGCGGTGTACTCATCTCAGGCACTGCAAGTTTTGTTTACATTAGGGTAGTTAGCGGATAACTACACCATTATCCAGGTATCTTTACCAGATATGTTTTTAACCAGATACTTCCTGACACTGCATACACATGGGGCTTCATTTACCACATAAGAAGTGGTGATCTCTGCTACTGCACAAGTTACCTGGTAAGTGACACTCCATGTATTCAAGGTTACAGAGGAGAGTGGACACAAACTGCAGGGAGCAAGTGGCACACCGTACCGTGGCACAACCGATGGAGTTTCTCTTGCTCTCTCTTGACCTCGACGTGCTCTATCCTGCCACTAATTGAGGTACTTATGGCAGTTTCTACTGCTGATTGAATGTCTCATGTGCACTGTACAGTATGTGTCAGCAATCAAAAAGGTGTTGCGGGGAGTTGGGTGGTGGGCTGCTGTGCTGTGAATGGGGCAGTTGGGTGTGGTGCGACAGTACAAGAAGTGTCCTACTATGTATGCAGAGGAGTATCATGACACCATGTGTCCAGGACCATGTTGGTATGTGTTCTGTCATGGGGAGCTGTACCTCTTTGGGGGGGGGGATGGCAGGGAAATTTACTAAGAAAACATAAGACTGCTGGAAGACTGTGGTGTTTCTCTGTCTCGCTTAGACAGCTTTCAATAGGGCTGCTGTTTACAGTTGAATTCACCTGATGATAAGCAGTGCTGGACTGCCCCAAGATACTACTCTAGGGAGCGTTACCTTAACTATGCGTGTATAGGGATTTAATGCACGGTCAGGTGATGCTGTTCTACCAATGATATTGCTCTCTCATCTGCACCCATGCTATAATGGTTTTTAATAGATAGCATCTATCTAATATGGCACAGTGCACTTTGTGCATTATTAATCTATTAAACCCCATAGTTGCAGAGAGGAATATTATTTACAGTAATATACTATGCTTACCATCATACGCTGTCATTGTTGTTCTTTAATTAGTATATAGAACTGGTACTATTCCTTAAATGGCACTATTTAAATTTACCTATTGCTCTTTCACTTTATTAAGTATATTTTGAATTAAATATGTATTCCATTTAAAATTAGGGCATACAATTAATTATATTACTGTGAACTATTTAAAAGAGATGTTTATGCATAAATTGTGAGTCTGAAAGACAATTACTATGAGCTAGCTTTACTGTTACTGTATTTATCACTTTAAGTATATTGTATAAAGACTGAGTATTAAGGCAGAGGAAAGGACAGCCAAAGGGGCAGCAAATGGGGATAAGAATTTCTTCAGGTACATGCAGTATATGAGAAAAGGAAAGCAATGGGAGGGATAATGAGGATAAAGAGTGCAGCAGAGGAAGACTCCGTAGAAGGGAACCAAGAAAAAGCAGACATTATGAACAGATACTTCTGCTCAGTCTTCACAGTGGAGGGTGGGATGGTGGATGGACCACAATGGAACAGCAGGAACAAAGGGGGGTGGGGATGGACTCAAGTTAATTTTCAGAGGAAAGAGTCCTTAAGAGACCTACAGCTCTGAAAGTGTACAATGCTATGTGACTGGATGGGATATACCCAAGGGTACTGAACTTAGAGAGGTGCTGTCACACTGATGGCTTCATTCAACAGTTCACTGGAATCAGACGTGGTTTTGGAAGACTGGAATACAGTAGTCATGATCCCTCTACAAAAGAGTGGCAGCAAGGATGAGGCAAACAACTATAGGCCGTTTAGCCTAAACTCAGTAGTGGGTAAAATAATGGAAACAACACATCAGTGGCTTTATTCAGCTATATTGGAGTAACCCAAGTGACACCAACCTTTTGGTTCATTAAATTCATGGAAACACTGATAATGGAACACTTGGTAGGGTACCTTGAATCCAATGGGGTGCAAGACCACAGACAGGATAGATTCACAGGGGGGAGGTCATGCCAGCTGAACCTGACTGATTTGATTGATTGGCTGACCAGAGAAAGAGATCGGGGGCAGTGCATGTGAACTATCTGAACTTTAGTAAGGCCTTCAGCAATGTGCCACAAAGGAAACATTATGAAACTGATTGACCTAGGGGTGGGATGCAAAGTGGTGAATTTGGTTAGAAACTGGTTAATGGATAGGTGACAGAAGGTGTTGGTTAATGTCACTGAAAAGTGATGAAAGAGTGACCAGCAGGATGCCACAAGGCTTAGTACTGGGACCGGTCCTCCTCAATGTCTTCATAAGTGACATGGCAGATGAACCTAAAAGAAAATAATGCCATTTTGCTTATGGTACCAAAATCTGTAATAGGGTGGATAATCAGGTGGGTGTCAAATGAGTGTGAAGGAATCGTGATAAACTCTAGGAATGGTCAAGAACATCGCAGTTGTTCAATGCCAAAAATGGCAAAATGATGCACATTTGGCATAGGAACCCAAGAACTAAGTATAGGATGGGGGGAACTGTCAGTTACTAAGCAGGAGAGGGACCTTGGGGTTAGCACATCAGAAGACTTTAAAGTGGCAGAGCAGTGTGAAAAAGCAGTGGTTAGTGCCAGTGCGATGCTGGGATGTATTGGGAGAGGCACCTCCAGCAGGAGAAGGGAGGTAGTGTAACCATTGCATCATTCGCTGATGAGATCCCACTTGGAGTACTGTGTCCAGTTCTGGAGGTCACACCACAGAAAGGATATAGACAGGGCGGATGCGGTCCACAGGAAGCCAACTAAAATGATGTAGGAGTTTCACCAAAAACCCTATGAGGAGATACTGAGGGATCTCAACATGTAAACCCTGGGGGAGAGGAGTGCAAGAGGGAACATGATACAGACCTACAAGTACATCACAGGGGTGAACAGGGTGCAGGAGGGGAGACTTTTTTGAATGTGGAAGAACACCAGGACCAGAAGGCATGTGATGAAGCTAGATGAGGAGTTTAAGAGGGATGTGAGGATGTACTACTTCACTGAAAGAATGGTAGATGCCTGGAATAGACTGCCACTGGACATGGATGAGGCAAAAACTGTAGTAGAATATTGGTAAATTGGCTGAGATGAGGGAGGAATGTTAGAGACTAGTTAGGGTCCATAAGACAGACTTAGCAGGGACCACACAAGCAGTCTGGTGAGCCAAACACTCCTTTTCTACCAACAAATTCTGTTTCTGTAAGGCATCTAATCTCACTCCCTAATGAAGTCTCAGGGTGAGGCAAAGTGTGGGTGTGTTAGGTGATCCAGAATCTGTGACCTTACTGAATAAAGGTTTTCACTTTTGCTAATAGTTATGAACAAACAACCATATGAAGAAGCCAGCAGAAGAAGGCCATTTGGTCTATCTAGTTTGCTCATATTGCAGGGTTCACAGTTTGAGCTACTGATCCTGCCTACCACACACTTTTCCCATCCCTTAAATCCTACCCACCCTTGACCTTTACCTTTCTCGTATGTCTATCCTAGCATTTCTTAAAGCTGCACACAATCTTCAATGAGGCCACCTCTTCAGGCAGTGAATTCCAACTGTTCACCACCCTCTTCATGAAGAAGTCCCTCCTGACTTCCCTTCTAAATCTCCCCCTTGTTAAGACTGTGTCCCCTTGTGCTATGGGCACCATATAGCTTAAAGAGACCCTCCTTATCCACCTTATGTATCCCTTTCAAGTAATTGAAGATCTCAGTCATGTCCCCTCTCTCCTTCTTGTCCTTCAGGGGGTACATGTTCAGTGCCCTCAACCTCTCCTCATACTGTGTGCCTTACCCTGTTGACTTGCAAACATCTTTGTATTCCTACTCTGGACCTTTTCCAGTAGTATAATGTCTTTTTTGAGGTGTGGGCACCAGGACCAAACTCCATACTCTAGATGTACCCTCACCAGTGACCTGTACTAGGGCAGTATATCCTCCTCTCTCCTACTGCTGGTCCCTCTAGTTATGCAACCCAATAATCTTGTTTGACCTTGCTGCTGCTTTCTTGCATGGCTTCAGGTTACTAGTGATCATCACTCCTGGGTCCTTCACCTCTTCTGTTACAGATACCGTGACCCCTCACAGGTAGTACTTCGTCCAAGGATTCTTGCCTGTAATGTGTATAACTTGGCTTTTTTGTCATTGAAGCCAAGCTGCCAGATCCCAGACCACTTCTCAAGGTTTTTCAGATCATCCTATAGATCCTTTATCCCTTTGGCTGTGTCCACCCTCCCTCACAGCTTAGTATAATCTGGCAATAGGCACACTTTGCACATAATGCTATCCCCAGTGTCATTGATGAAGACATTGAAGAACACTGTTCCAAGCTCTGAGCACTGCGGGACCCCACTGGTAACCTCTATGGTGCTAAATAACTCTCCCCCCACTACCAGCCTCTGGATTCTATCCCTTAGCCAGTTACCCACCCATCTGGTCAACATCTCCCCAACCCTGAAATATGCCAACTTCCGGATCAACCTCTTGTGGGTTACAGAGCCAAAGTACTTGCTGAAATCCATATACAGGATGTCTACCACTTGGCTCCCATCTACTGCCCTAGTCTCAGTCTGAAGTTGATCAGATTTGTTTGGCAAAATCTTCCCCCATAAACCCATGCTGACTGGCATCCTGGAGACCATGCACCTCTAGATATCCTACTAACCTTTCCTTAAGTATGGTCTCCTTGAGCTTGCACATGATTGAGGTTAGAATGACTGGTCTGTAATTCTCTGGGTCATTCTTGGGGCCACTCTTGTGGAGGGGCACCATGTGTGCTGTTCTCTAGTCCTGTGGTACCATGACTAACTCCAATGAACAATTGGAACAAGCCTGCCAGTGGCCCTGCTACCTCTACCATTTCCCTCAGTACCCTTGGATGCACTCCATCCGAGCCTGGTGATATGTCCACCTTCAGTATTAGCAGCCACTCCTTCACTCCATCCTCCTCTATCACTACATCTGTGCTCGCCTCCTCCCTGTTTCTCTTCTCCCTCCTGCAGTCTGTATTTCTTCATGGTGAGATGGAACAGAAGTATTTATTTAGTATCTCTGCTTTTATCCTGTTCTCCACCCACTCCTCTCCCTTCTTAAGCCTAACAATCCAATTTTTGTGTCACTTTTCTTGCTTATACAGTGTAAAAAATGCCTTCTCTCCCTTCTTAATTCCCTCAGCCATCTGAAGTTCCTTTTGTGCCGTAGTCAGCTGCACTTCCTTACTTGCCACACTAGCCATTCTTAGGTAATTCTCTGTATCCACCTTTCTCTTGATCTTCCTGAATTTCCTATAGGCTAACCACATTTCCCAAAACAGGAAATGAGACAGTCATATGAACTGGCATTGTCTACAGGCCCCCAGACCAGGGGGAGGACATAGACACATTATTGTTAGAAGATATACAAAACATGACAGCTAAAGGGGAAGTTCTGATAAAGGGAGACTTCCACATGCCAGATACAGAATGATCAATACCAGCAGGAACATCTGCCAGAACTAGACACATGGTACATTCCCTGCAGGGGGAGGGCCTCAAACACCTGGTACAACAACCCACAAGAGACAGGGCTGTCCTAGATCTAGTACTGACTAACAGAGAAAGGATCACAGATCTCCAGGTAGAAGGTCACCTGGAGGCCAGTGACCATCACATGGTATGGTTCGATTTGGCCACTAAAACTAAATCATCCCATTCCAAGGCAAAAATATGGGACTTCAGAGGAGCTGACTTTAATAAGATGGCCAACAGAGTTAAGTTAGCCCTGGCAAAAAGAAATACAGGTGAGGGGGTACAGGCAAAATGGGCAAGCATTAAGGATGCAATACTTGAAGCAACATCCCATTGTGTTAGAGAGAAAATGAAGTGCAAAAGAAGAAGGAAACCACTTTGGTTCTCAAAAACAGTAGCAGAAAAGGTCAGAGCCAAAAGACTGGCCTTCAGGAAATGTAGGGAAACACAGTGGAATGAAGACAGGAAGGCATACAGAACTTCCCTAAGAGAAGCAGGGAAGGCAGTGAGGCAGGCAAAGGCCCAAACCGAGGAAACACTAGCACAAACAGTAAAAGAAGGTGACAACACTTTCTATAGATACATTAGTGAAAGGAGAAAGTCCAGAGGGGGTATTGCTAAGATCAAAGGAGATAAGGGGGCGTGTGAGGAGGAGGACCATGTAAAAGCACCTATCCTAAATAGGTACTGAACAGAAGGTAGGCAGGATCCACAGCTCAGCACCATGGACACAGGGGGGAGGGAAGTGTGCACTAGTCCCTTCACAAAAGAAAGCTTCCTTGGCCCTAAATACTTTTATCAAAAGAGAGACCCTGCCTACAACGACAAAGCAGATTGCATCATTAGCGGAGGTTTTGCTTCAGCGATGGACATTGATATGAGGCAGGCCCTGTTTAAACATATGCCTCCTCCTTCTCTGGAGAAGATGCCCAAGAAACTGAAGACCCAAACTGGCGCTTCGGGCAAGAGCAGTGCAGCAACATTTCAGCCGATTCCTCTGACAGAGGACCGATTCCTACAGGAGCTGCTACCATTTAGAGAAACCCTCACAGAGATCTCTAATGAACTGAAATCAATCAGAGAGGATGTGACCAATTTAAACAGGAGGATGGGAGATGAGGAAGCCAAGTCAGCATTGCTAGAGAAATGGAGAAATAAGGGAGACCCAGAGATGGTCCATCTCCATCAACAAATACAGAAACTTCAACTCAAAATGGAGGATCTTGAGGGAAGGAGCCGTCGCAGCAATATTCTAATTCTTGGCCTCTCAGAGGCAGAGGAAGGCCCCAACACCACGATGTTTATTCAGAAGCACCTGATCAAGATTAAGGGTCCCTCCCCATTTAATGCCACTTACCACATTTAAAGAGCTCACAGATCGCTCAGACCCAAACCCCAGTCTGGTACTCCACCTCAACCAATCATTCTAAAGTTTTTGAGCTACACTGAGACACACCACGTGCTAACTAAAGCCAAAAAATTACAGTCCATTACCTGGCAGGGAAACAAATTCAGAATATCACAGGACCTGCCTTGCAAAGTCTGACAAAAATGAATGGCCTTCCACCCCACAGTTAGCAAACTGATTACAGCAAGCATCCCCTTCAGAATGAACTATCCTGCCAGACTTCAAGTTTCCTTCTCGGATAATTGGTTCTCATTTGACTCACCCTCACAAGCAGCAAGCGATCTGGCAAGCAAGCTCCTGGATCTTTTTAAAACAGCTGAACTTACTGACTGCATGTTCCTCTAATCTGTAGAGGGTTTTCCTCTTAAGTATAAAGTCAGCAAGTCAGATTTAATGTTTGTACAGTAGCTTAAAGTGGCTACAAGGTTAAGGTTTCTCACGCAAGGGAAGGGTAGGCTGAGGTTTCTCTATGTTTTTGTTTTCTTCTCTCCAGGCTTGTAATGCTCCAATTTGCCCATCGGGGTTCCTCACACAAGATCAGGAACTTATATCCAGTGTGGAACTCTTCTTTCTGGTGGCAGTTTGTAGATGTCCTAATTGGAACCGGACCTTTTGTTGATCCTGAACACTATCTTTCCCCCCGTTTGCTACGGGGCCTCACAAATAACCATGGACCTATATGGACTCCAGATCTGGACTCACATAGGAAAGTTTTCAAATTCTATTCACTAGGTTGTCATTTTATGAGTTTTTATGTTGAATATTCCAATGGGATGCAGCTAAATGATGAATCCTTCTCGGAATGTGTTTATATTTCAAAGGAAGGGATATGAGTAAGGGTAGTTATTTCAGCTTAGATCTGCTTAATTTCCCACACTGGAGTGCTCGAAATTACAAATAGGGTTCATAGTGCAGTCAAACTTCAACTGGTTTGCATCTCCCAGGAGTAATTAACTGGGACACCACTAACTTCATCTATTAGGACCATAAAGAGGTCAAGTCAAGAAGCGTTGAATTGGGCTTTGCACCATAGGAAAGGGCTGATTATTTAGGTGGGAGCGGGAGGGGGGGTTGCTCGAGTCAAGCAAGCTAAAGGGAGCTGCACAATGGACTAAATAAGGGGGGGGAACAGCTACCCAATGTTCCTCAAAACCTTTTTCACCATTTTCCCTGGTTTGGTTTATTGGGTAAGCAACAGAAATAGACCTAGGTTTAAAATAAGTTACGGGTGTCTATTTTCTAAGTATATCTTACTAGAGGAGCAGTCAGGAGTTGCTAGGACAAGGACTCAAGAATATATATGGGCAGTCATTCAAGTTTTAAGGTCCTTTGTACATAGTTGTTTTGAAGGGGAAGGGGATACCTGAGTGGTTATATTGTTAAGCAGTCTCTATCACAAGAAGGCAATGTGCAGATCCAGTTCAATAGGGGTATTGCCTTTCTTTCATTGGGTTGGGATAGGGTAGGATTGTGCCAAATAACTTTTTTACCTTGGAGTGCTCTAGCAAAGGGTTTACCTGTTAATAATATTACATATGTTGAATGTAGCTATTAAAGTGATAACTTGGAATATAAGGGGAATCAGAGATCCGGTGAAAAGAATGCAGGTGTTGAAACATTGTAGATTGTTGAACGCAGATATAATTTTCCTACAAGAAACACACCTGATGGTGACTGAAGCCATGTGGCTTAGAAGACAAGGAATTGCTCAAGTGTTCTCAGCGGGGGACTCGCAGGCTAGTAGGGGTGTGGCTATCCTAATTAAACATAATGCATCCTCTATGCCAGAAATATCAGTGACAGATCCAAATGGTAGATTTATACTGGTCAAAGGTACATTGATGGATGAGGGAGTTGTCCTGGGTTCTATATATGGACCAGTAGGGGGCGATCCTGTATTTCTCATGGATCTAGATAATAAGCTCACATCCTTTTTACCCAATTACTTAATTCTGGGAGGGGATTGGAATATTCCTCCTACTCAAGATCTGGACAAGTCGTACCTGACATTAAAACCCACATCTCCACCTCAAAGGGCTTTACACAATTTTATAGACCTACTAGGACTATGCGACCCGTGGCATACTTTCAACCCTAATAGTAAACTTTTCTCCTTCTTGACGGTTCACCAAATATGGTCCAGACTGGACTATATATTCTCATCAGTCTCTCTCTTTTACAAGGAGTATTCCAGGCAGATCTGGAACCCATGGTTCTATCTGATCATTCTATAGCATGGACATTATTAACCTTTGATCCCCTCAACCAAAGGGATACGATTTGGAAACTCAACATCCAAATTCTTAAAGACAAAACAATTGTTTCCAAAATACATTCCTTTATTCAAGCCTTCCTAGATGATAACAGGGGTTTGGTCCAAAGGGAGGATATGTTGTGGGGGGGCCTTAAGTGTTATCTTAGAGGGGAGCTAATTAAGATTACCTCATGTAGGAAAAAATGCAGGGAAAAGGAAGCTATATCTCTCCTGGGTCAAATTAGGACAGCAGAACTCTCTCTCTCTCTCTCTGGGTATACAACGAAAGATTTGCTTGCCGCCCTGGTATCCCTTAGGAATAAATATGCAGATTTACTCATGGAAAATAATGGAGTATGCAATTCTTAAATCTAATCAATGTATTGGATCCTTGCCTTAAGACTATGTAAACTGGAGAGCTCTAGGCTAATCTCCTCAGTTGTAGCTCAGGATGGTAACATCAAAACTGCTCCCAGAGATATATCTAAGGTTTTTGAGGACTTCTATCATTCTTTATATGGGGGAGTGTCTCAATAAACCACCTTCACAAGACACTGAAACTTATTTGAATTCTATAGATCTCCCCTCTGTATCACAACAACAGCAAGCTTTCCTGGCCTCTCCTTTAACTCTCTCAGAGGTGGAGGCCTCTGTTAAAGACTTAGTCTTGGACAAAGCTCCAGGTCTGGACAGATTTCCCCCAACTTTTATAAAATATTTTCTAAGGATTTAGCACCTTTATTACTCAGACTTTACAATTACATGCTCTCAGCGAATTCTCTTGACCCATCACTCCTAGAAGCCACTATAGTTCTTCTTAAACCTGGGAAAATACATTCACAACTCTCTAGTTACTGATCAATCTCTCTCATGAATTATGATATCAAAATATTAGCAAAACTTCTCTCCTGGCATATCAGAGCAATATGGACCAGCCTACTGAGCTTGGAACAGGTGGGTTTTGTACCCGGATGCTCTTCTGTGGATCACCTCAAGAAACTGAGTCACATCTTTCAGGTCACCCAATTCTCCCAGTCTCCCCTGGCCCTTGTTTTGTTGGATGTAGAAAAAGCATTCGACAGAGTAAATCTAACATTTCTTTGAATGACGCTGAAGAAAATGGGTTTTCCCCCAGTTTATTCATTGGTTCCAATCCTTATATTCTTCACCCTCAACTATAATATGTTGTAATGGGTTCTTCTCTCCTCATGTTCTTCTTTATCAAGGTACTAGACAGGGTGGCCCCCATCTCCCTTTCTCTTTAACTTTTAACTTGAGCCCCTTCCTTGTAGTATCAAGTTGAACCCCCAGATTAAAGGTATCCCCATTATTAATCACTCTCAGGTACGTTCCATTTATGCAGATGACATTTTTTTACATACAGATTCTCCAATTTCTTCTTTAGAGGGTGCACTACAAACTATACAACAATTTAGTAGGTTATCTAACTATAAACTCAATCAGTCTAATACTGAAATATTTCCCTTAAATCATCTAACTCATAGTTATAACTTTAGCCAATTCGGAATGAAATGGTCCCCACACTCAATTAAGTACTTCGGTATATTCCTAGCCTCAGATGTCTCAAAAATACAGAAACTAAATCTGGAGGATGTGGTGGGTACCATTCAACAAGATCTTCATATATGGGAATCACTCCCTCTAACCCTATGGTGACGTATAAACATTATTAAAATGAATATTCTTCCCCGGATATTCTACCCTTTGAACATGCTAAATATATGGCTGCCACTGTCTTCTTTCATCACCTAAACTCAATTATTTCCAGTTTCATTTGGTCAAACAAACATCCCAGATGCTCCTATTTAAAGTTAAGTCTCATTAAAGAACATGGGGACTTAGCCTACCCAACTTTCTCCTGTATTACTGGGCAATACACTTATTTAAATTTGTCAGGTGGTTAACTCCACTACAGGATAACTATAACCCCACATGGCTTCAAACAGAAAATCAAATACTGATTTTGCATAACCTAGATGTTTCATCTCTTTTCTTTATTGCATTCAAAACTTTACCACAGGAGCTACACCAATCAGTGATTGGAGCCTCATTAAAGGTTTTTCATCAGTGCTGTTCTTCTCTTAAAATTTCCCCTTTGCAGGACATGGCCCAATCTTTGCTTTTTAATCCTAACATCAAAGTAGGAGGTAGATGTCTTGCTAGTAGCTGGCTACCATTGCCACAGGGTGCTAAAGTAATTGATTTATACTCACAAGATTCCCTTCTCTCGACTAAGGATATCCTAGTGAAATATGGACTACCTAGTTCAAGTATCTTTAAAATCCAGTTAAGGCATCTAATTGCACACCCATTTGGTACGGCACCTCAAGTATCTAAGCTAGATAGCATACTGAGCAGATGTGGACCCTGGCCAATAAACCCCATGGGATATCCCAGCTCTATGCTTGCCTCTTAAGTGTCAGGAATATAGATTCCCTCCCAGGTTCCAAGGTTTGGTCCTCTTTATTACCAGAAATGCAATTTGATTGGTCACACATATGGAAGGATCTCTACCATTGTATTACTCAGGACAAACTCTGACTAACCCAATACCATATACTTAATAATATGTACTACACTCCATTCAAATTATACCAGATTAGGCTCCTCAATAGCCCTTCCTGTTCTAGATGTGGCAATAAGGAAGGCGATCTCTTGCACATATTCTAACAATGTGATAAGGTTAAACCACTGTGGCAGCTGCTCCAAAGTTCTTTAGACCCCCTGCTTGGTCTTGCAGAACTGTTTACAGTGGAAATTTTTATTCTGGGTATTTACACCACCATTGATGTCCAAGTGCACAGATACATATTGCTTTAGTCTCCATGGCTGTTAAAAAATTGGTGTTAAAACATTGGCAAGATCAGTTGTCCATCTCATACTCAGAATGGATGAATGAGATCACAACCTATCTCCAAACTGAACAAGTAATAGCATTTTCAAGGGATAGGTGTTCACTTTTTGATAAGAGATGGGGCAGGCTTTATGCTTTCTACCTGTAATGGTCACTGTTTCTTATATGGACACTAGCACTGATTCCCTAGATAAATTCCCTTAAGAGTTTTATTTATTTATCCTTCTAGAGCTCATGTTTCTTTATAGGCACACTCCTTAGGGTGGGTGGGGGAAGGGGGTTAAACTTAGAAGGGTTGTTTTGTTTATCTGGCTTGTACTCCCTGTGTACTGAAAATTATGTATTATAATTTCTTTGTGTATATGGAAAATCAATAAACTTTATATTTCAAAAAAAAAAAGAATGGTTCCATTAAAACCTCACTTATTTCATCCTCTCAGCATACCCTTAAGAAAGGCATGCTTGGTCAGTTCCAAACCTACCTTCTTAACTGTGATCGATCCCCTCTTGACTCTGCCACTAACATTGATGATGCCCTTACATAATTTATTTCCATTTTTAACTCTGCATGCAATATTTTTTACACCCTTCATGACACGTAAGATGAAAAACCAGGACAACCCCTGGGTAACCCCAGCCCTTTCAAAAACAATGGCCCACCAGGATAACCTTTGGCACAAGGCCCTGGGGTCTGGACTTCCTGCAGATAGACAGTGCTATCAAGCAGCCAGAAATGTCTATACTCAGGAAATTAGATGTGCTAGAGCTGAGTACTATGCAACCTGTCTTTCTTCCTACTGGTGTAATGGACTAGGTTCTGGCAAAATCTTAAGGACCTAACAGGTAAATCAAACACCCCCCTTCCTATTAAATATCAATGGAGTTACTACCCAAGACCTACTGCTCATTGCAGATATATTCAATAATGCTTTTACCGATCTAAGTACTGTTTTCCCTCTGGATTTCTTCAGTGACTGCACTAATTTCTCTATCCCCCCTCTGTTATCTGCCCCTATCGGCATCCCACCCTTTTGCTTCAGAGTAATATATCCAAGTGAAGCTAGATCCTACCTTTCATGAGTTTTGGGCAAGTCCAGATTCAGTGGTGAATCTCTTGATCTAAAATTAATTAAATTAACATTTGATGCGGTACTTCCAACCATCACCAAAATTCTTAATCTTTCTCTCTGTCTTAGTCAGTTTCCCTCCCAGTGAAAATCTACGATAGTCACCCCTGTTCACAAGCATGGTGACAGAACTGCCGATGATAACTATTGCCCCATCTCTCTCCTTCCCCGAATTTCTAAAGCCATTGGAAAAATAGTGAATGATCAAATCTCTGAATATCTTGCCAAGTAAAATCTGCAGTGTAGCCAACAGTGCAGCTTCAGGAAGGACCACATTACTTCCACAGCCCTCCTGGAGTTCACTAGCTTTATACATAAAGCTCTGGACCAGGGTCACTTGGTTTGGGTCTGTGTACATAGACCTAACAAAAGCATTTGAGACATTCCACCATAGCCTTCTCTCTGCCTCCCTCTTGGGGCTGGGCCTATCCTCAGATGCTAACACTTGGCTTGATAGTTACCTTTCTGGGAGGTCACAGAAGGTTAAAATCCTAAATGTCCTCTCTTCCAATTAGCCAGTTTGCTCAGAGGTTCCACAGGGTTCAGTTCTTGACCGGATCCTGTTTAGTCTTTTTCTAAATACCCTTCCCCAAATCTGCTCTGGAAACCTACTCCTCTATGCAGATGATGCAGTTATTTTCTCTAGTCACCCTGAACCCCTTATGCTTGAACAATGCCTGCAAAATAGCTTTACACAAATCGAGTCCTGGTTCTCCTTTCATAAACTTATCATCAATTACAAAAAGACCAAAGTAATGTTGCTTGCAAACCACCAGAATAAACATAAAGGAGTATCACTAAACATCTTAAATAATCAGCTCTCATCACTTGAACAGGTTAGGAGTTTTAAATACCTCAGGATCACCTTAGACTCCTCCCTCTCCTACCAAGAACATATTGATCTGGTTTGCAAAACAGTAAACACCAGAATCAGCCTCCTCTACAGGCATAGGAGCTGCCTGACAAATGGTTCCTTCTGCCTGGCTGTCACTAGTTCCATTCTATCCCTGGTGGATTATGGTACAGTATAGTAATCTACCAATCTGCATCTGACACTGCTCTTAAAAGAATAATGCTCTCCCTCAATAAAGCATGACACCTCATAACAGGAGCACCAAAGCTAGCCCTTACCTGCAGTCTTTACAGTCAAGTGAACTGGCTAATCTTTAAGGGTAGGCTAGATTATCACACCTGCCTGTTAGCCAAGAAGCTTACTACCTCACTCTCCCCTCCCTCAGTCCAGCAGCTCATCTCCCCTACCTCTACCCTTCATTCTACTAGGAGCTCTGATGAGGCCCTCTACCTAGTCCCTTTCTGTAAGACATTCTTAAGGCAGTGAATGTTCTTCCACAGGGCCCCTGTCCTACTCAATGGTCTGCCTCCTCTGGTTTCCTCTGCAGTTAAATTGGGCCCCTTTAAAACTAAACTTCTCCAGCACCTAGTCTCTGTGAACAGTCATGACTGCTCCTATCCTTTTCTGGTAAATCTGGGACTGCTCATGGCTTGTCCCTCAGTTTTCCCCTGCTCCTCCCCACCTTATCTTGGACTAATTTCTCACTCCCCACTCTGTTCCCCTTCTGCCCTTTACTCATCCTTTACCTACATTCTTTCCTATTACTCCTTCTCTACACCTTATACCCCTGTACTCAACTTTTCTCCCTACCTCCCTCCAGCTGTCTCACAACTCTCCTTAACTGACTTCCTTCTGGTCTCCCTTTCTTTACTTTAATTTCCTACCTGTTTACTCTGTTAGCTAGCACTGCCTGCACTATGTTTGTTTCATTATCATGTACTCCACCCTCAGTTATGATGCATTACACATAATGCACTTCATTACTTGTATACTCTTATCCTATGTATATGTACTGTATTTCCTGTAATGTTTCGTATCCTGTCAGTTTTAAATCTACTCATCATGTTTGTTTCTTTGCCATGCACTCTGCCCTCATTTATGATGCACTTATGTATAATGTACTGTATTACTAGTATAATCATATCCTATGTATAATGTACAGTATTAATCACCTATAATGTTTTTGTAACCTGTTTGTTTGTTTGTAAATCTGATGTGTAGTCTTTGCAAAAAAGTTTTTGATTCAAAGGGCTGTAATTCCAAGACTTCAATAAATAAATAAATTATGTATTTTGAGATATATTCTAGAAGTTCACAGAATGATCAAAGATGCAGCATATTTGGGATACATCTTTGAGATATATATATATATATATATATATATATATATATATATACTATACTTTTGCTGTACTATTTCAAAATAAATTTTTTTGTTCTTTTAATGTTATGTCCTTGAATAAAATCAAAATACTTACTTGAGCATACACAATATTTCAGTTTCTGAATATTTTGCATTTAGGTAAACATATGTTTTGAATCTATCCAACATATATATTCTGAGTTACTTATATATTTTCATTTTGGTTTCCCTTAAGAAGATATATATATATATATATATATATATATATATATATATATATATATATATATATATATATATATCATTTAGTTTTAAATTATATCCACATGAAAACTATTCTGTATTTTGTTAATTTCTAGACTATATCTGAATATGCCTCAATATGTCACATATTTCTGATATCTGTGCATTTTTCCAGTTTTTTATTAGATATTTGCAGAATTCAATGAGGTATGTCTTAAACTTGGCATTAATATACTAAATGTATATGTTTTGTTATTCTATCCAAAATAAATGTTTTACTTTTTAATGTTTTTATGAACTCTGTAATGAAAACCCATTATAGTTTTATGCAAGCATAATTTTACCCTGTAGTTTCTACAAAAAGTGTATGTTAGAAAACATATTTTCAATATATTAAAGATGTATATTCTGAGATATATTTCATATATGGTAAAATGGGTTTTGCCTGATATACATCTGGAAAGTATCTGTAATATATGTGTTATTTATCATATATATATATATATATATATATATATATACTGTATATTGATCATGCATTTTAAATATATGTATAAATATGACTGGAATACATATTACATATACCTTTAAAATATAAATTGACTACATTCTGTATATATATGAAATGTAAAACCAAAGCCAAAAGTAGCAATAGTAAAAGTCAAACCACCACACAGGATTGGCATTTCATGCTGTTCTCATGCTTTTTCAAGAACAGTGTGAAATATTAGTCCTGTGGGAATGTCTGTTTTTCACTATTGCTACTTTTGGCTTTAGTATCACACTTTTTCCTTTACTGTACAAAAAAGATTTGTGATGGAAAATCAAAGAAGTGCCTTCTGGAGCTCCTGTGTGTGTGTGTGCCTGACTTCTGCTGTCAGTAAAATATAAATCTTGTTTACTTGCAAGATACAGTATGTGTAGAATATATGCAGAATATCTTTTGTATATACGTCAAATATGTATTTGCAAATGTTTACTATGGTATTGTGTATAGATTTTCATAAAAAATCTGCATGTTTCAAAAGCAGAGTTTATCAACCAAAAGCATGGTAATTTATATTTTTAAAATAGTTTTGAATTGTCAGCATTAGCTTACAGACCAGAGGGAAAGGTAAAGAGTAAAAAAAAAAAATAAAACAAGTGCATGTTGGAGCTCACCCAGACATTAAAAGGAACCAAACGAGGCGGTATAAACACCAATTTGAGTCCCACAAAATAATGCGATCAAGATGTAAGTTCTATGTGTAAGTATAAATGTGTACTCTGTAAATCTGTAGTAATGGTGCATCATTAAATGATAAGTGTACTATAGTTATCTAAATAGTTGCTAATAAGAGGAATTCCAAATATTCAGTTGAGGATATATTCCATTGAGATTAATCTACTATTTGGGTATTTGAAGATATTTTTACAGTTCATATATTTAAAAAAAAACTATTCTAGATATATGTCAACTACATAAAATGTATATCTATTAAATATTCAAAATATATAAGCAGATATATAAAATATATATCATGCACCTATAATAAATATATCATGGAAATATATTTATGATATATCTTAAATATATCCGTCACATATATTCTGCAAATAAATCAGATATTTAAAAACCAACCAATTTGAGAAATAAAGATATACAGTACTTTAGACATATGATCAAACATATATCTAAAATATATATATTTTTCCATATGGGAGAATAAAAACTCACAGGATATTAACAAGATATTTCTATGAAATATACAAAAACAGTATCTAAGGTGTATCTGAAATATATGCATTAGATATATCTCAAATATTACAAAACCAGCCAATTTAAGATATAATGCATATATTTGGAAATTACTATGACAAGCGACTTATGGATGAAATTCAAAAACTATTTCAAATACATTGTACAATATTCATTTGAAATATAGTTATTTTCCATATGGGTCTATTCTTCTCTTCCTGGCTGTGCTGGCCCTTGGTACTGGTATCACCTTTGAGAAGCCCAGAAAACATTTTTTATTTCCTGCAGATCTTCCCTAACTATCTCAACTTACTTTGTACTACCACCACCTCCTCCCCAGCTAGGCCATTGTTGTCCACATGTATAACTAAATTTGGTTTCTCTCCAGCCTCCTTTAATATTTCCCTGATTCTTGGGTCCACCTTTCCTGCTGTCATCCCTGGCATGCAAACCATCCTCCTTCTTGCAATAGTGTCCTTCTTTGTTCACCAGTGAATACCCTTAATTATAGAGTCCCCTATGATTACTACCCTTCCATCCCCTGCACCCTTGCTCCCTGTCCTTCCTTCCTTTCCTGCAATACTAGCTGCTCCCCATTTCACAGCTCCTCCTCCACCCAGATGACCTAATCGCTGCATCCACTACTTATCCCATTAACTGTTCCTCCATCTCCCTCTCTGCCCCTCCCCTTCTGGCTATCTGTGATTGCTTAAACTTTTCCCCTTTCCTCTTCCATTCCTTTTCTCTCCCCTCACATCATCTGCCCTATTTTGCCTGCCTCCTCTTTTCTGCTCACCCTGACTAGTTCCTTTTCCCCTCTTCTGTTCTCCTACACTTGACACTGGCTCAATCCAATCTCCTACCTCACCTCCTGATGCCCCCTACCAGACATTGTTGCAAATCTATTTGATAAAGGCACCACTAAGTAAAATTATTGAGGATTACGTTAAGGAATACCTAAATAATAATTTAGATGCTAAGGGACAGGTAGACATAACACAGCATGGATTCACCCCTGGAAGATCATGTTAAATGAGCCTCATACATTTCTACAAACAGGTCAGCATTGCACTGGAAGTAAGAGTGGTGGTGGATGTTGTAAACTTGGATTTTTCCAAGACTTTTGATTTAGTGCCTCATATGGGACTAATTGGTAGGTTGCAAGAATTAGGGATAGCCTCAGCAATAATCAGGTGGATAACATCATGGGTAACAAATTGGAAACAGCACATATATATCCAGGGCTGTATGTCAGAGTGGGGAGAGGTGACTAGTGGAGTGCCCCAGGGCTCAATTTTGAGACCTACACTGTTCAATATATTTATATCTACACTCCAGACATAAAAAAAACCTCATGGATGACAAAATTTGATGATAACAGTAAAATTGAGGCCATCTCTAGTAGTGAGCAGGATATAAATAATTTCCAGGCTGACCTCAACCAAAAATACAGGTGAACACAGGAAAACAAAACGCAATTCAACACAGACTAGTGCTGTGTTATGCATTTTGGAAGAAACAATAAACAAGCCAAGTATTCTCTAAATAACATTCTAAAATCATCAGCAGGAGAACAAAACTTGGGGATATTTGTCACAAATAATCTAGCAATCAAAATTAGAGAATTGAGGTGTCAAAAAGTCCAAATAAAATAATAAATTGTATTTTAAGAAACATCAAAAGCAGAGACAGCTCTGTACTTATGCCAGTGTATAGCTCTCTTATTAGACCCCTAGTAGAGTTTAATGCCCAGTTCTGGAGCCCATTATTTAAAAGAGACATATAATGTATAGAGAGAGCCCAGAGAAGAGAGACTAAAAATATTACAGGACTCAAACAATTGACCTATGATGAGATACTCAAGGAATTTGGATTGTACACACTTTAGTACCAAAGACAAAGAGGGGATCTCTCTCTTGTCTTTTGAGTTTACAAAGATAAGGACTTATGGGAATGTCTAGGACTGGAAAAAAGGCACCAAACAAAACAACAAGAACTCACAGGTTCCAGTTAAAGGGAGAACTATACACAACAAATAGGAGAGGGGCATGGTTTAATCAGAGAGTGGCAACACTGTGGAATGGTCTTCCAAATGATATTGTCAAAAGTGACACAATAATGTCATCTAAAACTAAATTAGACAAACATTTTGGAAATAAAATGATCCACAGAAAAATGGCAAGACCTCTTGGCACAAGCTATAGACTTGTTAACTAACCTATGAAACCTTCAAAAATTCCCACCCCTGATGCTACCCTCACATTTCCACTCCTTCCCCTTACCACTTGCCATTCCTCCATACTGGGCTCCCTGGTCCTCTGAGGAAGAGATGTTCCTGAATACTGGGTGCTCCTCCATGCTTCCTTCCCCTGCCTGTTGCTCCCCCTCATCTGGACACCCCCATCTTCCTCTCTGTCCACTGCTCTGCTCCTCTGGCTCCACACACCATCCTCCCCAGTTCCCATCTGAGCAGCCTAATTTCAGCCCTTAGCTGCTCCAGGTTCTTACACAATGGATAACCCCCTTTTCTCCACATAGTCCCCAGGAAGAATACTGCCCCACAACTATTACAGTTTACCGATCTCCTTCCACTCTGTTGCCTCCCGTACATGTACCTATATCTCCACAGCCTCCCAGCCCAGCTTTTCCTAGTCCCCAGTTATGTGGCCCTGTATGTAGCCTGGTTAGGGATCATTGCAGCAAATCCCAAATACTTTCGATTCCCCTAACCATCCTACTTCCTTGCTGATTAGTACAATTGTCAGCTGACTCCAGATAGGGCTCAGCTGCAATCCTGTTACACCCACTACAATGTGCTGCCAATCCCTTACAGTGTACTTCCAAGCCTCTCGTTCACAATGCTTAGTTCAAATGTAAGTTGATCTTAAAATGAGACCAGCTGCAACCCTTTACCAACCCCCTTCAGTGTACTTCCAGTCTTCTGCATTGTACCTCCTACCCTCACCTTTACACTTACCTCTCCTACCATGACCACCATGGCCTGCAGCCTGATATCCTCCCTGTAGAAGTCCTGCAGACAGCCCAGATGTCACTTAGTCAGATGCCACACACCTGCTTTGTGGCACTCACATGAGGGGTCACTTGGACCTCTGGGTATTATACAGGGGCTACAGTCTTCCTACTGGATGACTGCAGTCACATGGTCTACCAGGACATGCAATGGCACCAGGTACTGGCTGCCAAACTCCTGCCCTCTGCTGCATACTCCCTTCTTCCAAAAACCAAAGCCCCACACAATTTTACCACCAACACATTCATTTTACCAGATATTTTAAAAGCAATACAAGATTTAACTCTAGAAAGCACAACAAGAAAGACACTTTGCTGTGAGTAGTCCGCCGCTCCACCACACCCAATGATGTACTTTCTACTATGACTGGACTAAAAGCTGCCTTCCCTTTTGTTCTGCTGGACTACAGCTGCTCTACTAGCTGGCTGCAGTCACATGGTCTTTTGGGACCTCCAATGGTGCCAGGAACCAGCTGCCAAACTCCCACCCTCAGGCCACCTTCTGCTGCATCCCTCTATCCCAAAAAACACCTAAACCCCACAGTCGTATATATGTATTTTTTCAGTACAATCCTCTGTATGTGGCCCTCTTTGTGTTGCCTGCGCTACAGGGTGAACCACATTCATTAGTAACATAGATTGAGAAATGGAGGGGTGGGGGACTTACATTTAATGTAGGGAAGTGCAGCACACAACAAGGAGAAGAAGCTGGGTTGTGCAGGCACCTTGTGTGGTGCAACAGTGAACAGCAGACCTGAGGAAAATGATCTTGGGTTATTGTTACTAGTAAGCTGAAGCCAGGCAGGCAGTATGCTTCTAGAGTCAAAAATACATACATATGAATATGCCAATAGATAAAGGCCTTTTAGTCTTTCTTGTCTGCTCAATTTTGTGCAGGATCCCTCCCTCTGCAGACATACTTGATCCCCTTCCAAATCCCCCTTGACCCTTAAGTCCCCCTTCCTCTCTTGCCCCTCCACCACCAGCAACTTTTCCCTTTAATCTGTCCCATCCTCTCTTGAAACTATCCACCATTTTCTGGGAGACCACCTCCTCTGGCAACTCATTCCACGTGGACACCACGCCCTTGGTGAAAAAGTGCCTTCTCATCACTCTCCTAAATCTTTCCCCTAACAGCTTTGGGCTATGCCACCTGGTGGACTTGTTCCCTGTAAGGTAGAAAAGGCTCTCAGTATTCACTCTGTTAATACCTTTCATAAGAGGCTCAATCATATCCCCCCCTTCTGTCCTCAAGAGAGTACATGTTGAGCCCCTTCAGCCTCTCTTTGTAGATTTTGCCATGCTGACCCTGGAGCATCTTGGCTGCCCTTCTCTGGACTGTCTCTAACAAGTTAACATCCTTCTTAAGATAAGGGCACCAAAACTGCATGCCATACTCTGAATGCAGTCTCACCTGTACGGCAGTAGTATGACCTCAGCCTTCCTGCTGGTAATCTCCCTGGCTATGCCACCTAGCATCCTGTTTGTTTTTCCTGCTACTTTCCTGAAGTGTGCTGAGTGCTTAAGGTCACTTGTCATGATTACCCCCAGGTCTCTTCTTCCTCTGACTTGGTTACCTGCATCCCACCCGATCAGTATTTGGTCTCTGGATTCCTCACCCCCAAGTTCATAACTTTATACTTTTTAATTTTGAACCCCAGTTGCCAAATGTCAGACACTTCTCTAACCTAGCCAAATCTTCCTGGGGTTCCTATCTCCCTCCTCCATATCCACCCTCCCACAAAACTTTATGTCCTCTATGAACAGGCAGGTTTTACCTTTGATCCTTTCTGCTATGTTGCTGATGAAGATGTTAAACAGTACTAGTTTGAGCACTGAGTCCTGTGGCACCCCACTGGTCACTGGCCTAGCTTCAGAGAACTTCCCCCCAATCACCACCTTTTGGCTTCTTTCTTGCAGTCAGTTTTTGACCCATCTAGCAAGCATGTCCCCCACACCAGGATTTCCAGCTTCCTGGCTGGTCTTCTATGAGGCACAAGTTCAAAGGCCTTACTGAAGTGTAGATACAGGACATCAACCACAAATGGCCCCTTTCCACTATGCTGATCACCCAGTTAAAAAGGTCAGATTACTCTGGCTGGACATCCCTGATACAAACCCATGCTGCCTCTCATCCTGAAGCCCATTTTCCTGGTGAAAACTCATCTGTCTCCCTACGACTGAGTTCAGGCTGACTGGCATGTACTTGCCTGGTTCTTTGCTTGGACCACTTTTGTGGAGAGGCAAGACATGTGCAGATCTCCAGTCGTGTGGCACACTCCCAGACTCCAGAGACATATTAAACAGGTCTGCCACGTTGCCTATTAGAACCTTCACAAATTCCCTTAGGACTATCATGTACACACCTTCTGGTCCTGTGGATTTGTCTGCCTTCAGGGCCCTTAGGCCCTAGAGCACCCTTTTCACCGGTTGACTCACTCCTTCCCTTCCCTGCCCCATCTCCTTCCCCTGCAGCATTGGTCTGTCCTTCTCTGTAGTGAAAATGGAGCAGAACTGCTTGTTAAATACCTCTGCTTTCTCTTTACATCCTTCTCCCTAACCAGCCTCCTTTTTTAATCTGACAATCTCATATTTAATATCTCTCTTTTCCCTTATATATTTGAAAAAGGCCTTCTTATCTGATTTTGCTCCCTATGCTAGCTGCACCTCCATTGCAGCCTTTGCCTTTCTAACTGTTCTGCTCGCCACCCTAGATTTTGCACAATAAACCTCACTATCTTTCTCATTCTGAGTATGGTTTACTTCCAGAAGGCTGCCTTCTTCTCCTTATCACAATTCACAGTTCCCTTCTAAACCAGTTGGGCTTTTTGGCATTACATTTCTTGCTTTTGATTTTGGAACACTCATTGATAGCCTCCTTCAACCTATCCCTTATTATGGCCCATTTCTGTTTCACCCCATCTCCTTTCTGATATTGATTGATATTGGTCACTTGTCCAGAATGACTTTTATTATTTTAGGAATATTGCCCGGATTAAAGCCTTAGTCCCACCCGAGGACCTGCACTCATTAGTACATGTCTTTGTAGCCTCCAGACTGACTATGGTAACACTCCCTACCTTGGGGTCAGTGGATGAGTCCTGGATCACCTGCAACTATTGCAGAATGTGGAGGTTAGGTTGCTGATGGGCTTTCCTAGGTCTAGTCATGTGATCCAGGTCCTGTGGGATCTGCATTGGCTACCAGTGAGATGGAGTATCACCTTCAAGATCAGTCTTCTGACCTATAAAGCCCTATATGGACTGGGCCCAGGCTACCTGAGTGACCTCCTGATGCCTTATTGTACCCACCACTCTCTCTTCACTTTTCTGCAGTAGGCTTCCAGCAGTTCCTAGGGCCCAGCTTAAATCCTTGGGTGACTGTTCATTTTAAGCTACAGGATTAGCCCTCTGGAACTTGCTACCAAAATATTTGAGGGAGGCCCCCTTGTTGAAGGCCATTAAGCAGGGCCTTAAGGCATATCTGTTCAGAGAAGCATTTGGGGTCCAATCATAACTCTACCCTTGTATCATCTGCTGATTTTAGTATTTATTTTATGATATTATACTTGTTCAATGTCCTGCACTGCCAGTATAGTGTTATGCTTGTGCAAATGTGTTAGTTTGGTTTTGGCCATTCACACTCTCTATTCCAGAGGAATTACCACCCTGTAGGGGTACGAAAGGCAAGGAACCCTTGGAGAGGGTTCCACCCCTAGAGGTGCCACTGGACGATTCCCATGGCTAAAGGTACCTTAGGAATCCCCAAAAGAAATGTAGTACAATCATATCCCAAAGAAGGAGGTGACACAAAGCTTATGAGCAAGCAGTAACTGTGATGTAGGAGCAAAAACTGTAACGTGGTAGAGAAGCATAGACAGTTTGATATCGTAATGAGATGCTCAGTTTGATAACGTAATGAAATACACAGGTTTGCTTAGCATGACACTTAGGGTTTGCATTGAGAATGAGGGGATCCTCTAAGGAGAGGGGGAATGGCAGGACATCCTCCACCTCCATCCAACAGCAGAACTTACCTAAAGAAATTAGGGGACACTACTATGCTAACAGTTATGACCTGAGGCAATGTAGGAGAGAAAAAAACCCTATGAGGAGGAAATCTCTGGGGATCCAAGGCTTAGGTCGCCTTCCCTCCAGGCTTGGGATAGTTTATTTAGTGATGGCTCTGCAGCTGTAATTTGGAAAACCCAATTAAAGACAGGTGGAAAATATTCCAATTTGGAGGAAGGATCTCACTCAAACCCTCTAGTGGGAACATCTTGGAAGGTTGCAAGAAAACTCTGCAACAGTATGTGCAACCAAAGAGGAGAAGGAGAGCAATGACTGCTGAGGCACTCACCTGGCCTACCCACCCTAAACTCAAACCAAGTGAACCAGAGGCAGTTGTAGGGAGAATGTGGTAAAGGTGCCTTGCTAGGGAAACCACTAAAATCAATGACTAACCATTATAGTCGAACACTAGAGCCAAAGAAGATCGTTGTAACCACCTTTCACCGCTAGTCTTAAATTCTACACCAGTAGTTGCTGTTGCATAGCTGGCAGCTAAAGCCAAGCCCTGGGTGAGGACATTCCCAGCTATGGGCCAGGTGAGAAGGATCCCACATCAAGTTGGACATGCTCAAATACGGACTAAATGCAGAGCGAGACCATTGGCTGCAAGGACCTTGCACCAGAATAGAATGGCTAGCATGCCCCAGAATTAGATTGAGAGCTGAGAAGCTGGCAAGCTGATTGAGCATGGTGTGCTGCTCATAATGAGCAGTGAGTGCTGAGACCTTGCAAGGTCGAAAGCAGATTGAGTGCAGCAGACATCCCAGAGGCTGAAGTAGACAGGATGCAGTAGGCATGAGCAATTGATTGCATAGCAAGCGTAGACCTGTACGTAGGTCAGTAAACAAAGTAGTAAGTGGACCTGCACATAGGTCTGCATAACGTAGTAGCAATGAAATAGCACTGAATAGTGCGGCAAGCCAGCCAGACATTTAAAAGCCAAATCAAGGTGACAAATACTCTGAGGATTTTTTGCAGCAAAGGCAGGATTTAGAACAGAAAATTTAACAGCCTCAGCAGGAGCTTTTTAGCTGATCTCAGAGTATAACAGAGTGAATAAATATAAAAGCAACATCTGTATGGAGTACACTGAGTTGTAACTGGAATAAACATAAATAGGGAGACATGCTGCTTTGAAAGCAGGTATAGCCAGGCAATGCAATGAAGCTGTTATAATGAGGTAAGCAGAATGAGAGAGCATAATTGAGCTGCATAGCTAGGTTCAGTGTAAGCCTTAGTCAGGTGAAATCAATTGAGTATGCAACATGGAGCAGCTATGGCTGAGCTGAACCACACTAATAATAATTGCAATTGCATTGCAGTAGTTTGAGAGTTGAGTGACTGAAAGCAAGTAGTAGGAGCTCTGGAACTATATGCCAGGTTTTGAGAACCAAAGCCCCAAAAACTAAACAAAACCAAAGACACACAAACATAGAAAAGGAAACAAAGAAAGAAGAATCACACATGCAGCCGAAGGCAAAATACAAACCAGAAGCAGGACAAGGAACACAGAAATCCAGCAAAGAGAAGCAGGAGCAGCGGGGGGGGGGTCAACCATCCCTGGAGGCTCCAACCACCTCAGAGGACAGATGGACAGAGCCTTTGGCTCCACAGAAAAAATGCTTCACAATAAGGCTGAGAGGAACTGCTTATATAGCTCATGAAGTGGGAGTGGCAGGCTGCTTGGCCATTGACATTGAACTCTAGGAATAGCCTTTCCAATTATGTTGGTTGCGCTTGCACAAACCAACATATTGTGGCAATAAGGGATTATGGGGGGGGGTATCACTGCCAAGTCCATTGCAGTTCACAGAACCAGGGGCTCGGCAGACTATCCTAATGACTACTAGGCTTGGTCCTGATGCAACTCTCTTCTGGGTGGGCTGAATGGTCATGCACTTCACAGAACTGAAGCAGCTGTAATCCCAGAGGGCTTCTGCTGATTGATTAGCATGACTGTTCATCCCACCAAGGGTGCCCAATCCCCATGTGGATGATCCCCCTCCCCCATAGTGTCTGACATCGGGGTGCCCAATCCCTGAGTCAGCCATCCCCCCAGCACTGTCTGACATCAGGGTGCCCAATCCCTTTATTGATGATCCCCCAACACTGTCTGACATCAGGATGCCCAGTCCTCATGTCTGCGATCCCCCCTAGCACTGTCTGACATCAAGGTGCCCAATCCACATGTCCATGATTCCCAGTGTACTATGGGACACCGGGGAGCCACCTCCATTGTCCCCAGTTATGTTAATCCCCCCAACCACTCTGGAACACTGGGGAGTCCACCCCGAGTTTCCCCAAACATTCTGTATCCCTGAAAAAAATAAAAAAAGTCCCCAGACATCTTTTTTTAAATTAAACCTGTAAAGAAGAAAACAATCTCTCATCATCTCCCCACATCCACATCCCCATCCTGACCCTTCCTCTGTGCACCCACCTCCCCGCACCCCCTTAGCCCATACTTGCCTCCTGAGGCCAGCGGCTGGCATCTTCTGTGGACCGGGACACAGCTGCACTCTTCAAAGCTGAACAGCAAACTGAAGAATCAAGGTAAGTGCTGCATAATGGCAGTCAATGGCATTTTGAACATGTCTTGATATCTCAGCCATTTTTAGGTCTTTTTGCACCAAATTTTCAACATGGGCTTTTTGAGACCCTGCCTCATGAACACTGACACTGTTGTTTCTTTACTCAGTCCTGAAAGGCGATTTTGAAGTCCCTGTGTGGAATCACCTTTCAGGACTGAGTAATGAAATGACAGCCCAACTGTTCATGAGGTGGGTTCCCAAAAAACCCACTTTGAAAACTTGGTGAAAAAATTCTCCCAAATGGCTGTGTTATAAGTGTGTGTTGCACAGTTTCTACGAAGGCCCATAACTTTGTGAATTTTTAATATTTACACTCATTATCATTATACAGATTTTTTTTCACACCACCTCATGAACAGTACAGCTGTCATTTCTCACATCCTGCCTAAAATGTGTTTGCGCACTTGTAGCATGGAATGGCATGATCCTTGCTTGAAATTCCCTTTTGGGTCTGAGTAACAAAATGGCAGTGTCATTGTTTATGTGGTGGGGTCACAAAAAGGCCATGTTGAAAATTTGTAGCAAAAATTAAAAAAAAAGGCAAATTCACTCCTCATTGACATTTTCTATAAACATGCATTACATTTGCCATTTTCTCATATGTTCACTCCCAATTTTCAACATAGCCATTTTTCCACACCACCTCATGAACACTACAGGTGTCATTTCTCACATTCTGCCCAAAACAACTTTCCGCATTTGTGGTGTGGAATATCGTTTTGCCACAGATTAAGAAATGTTCACCTATGAGGTTTATGAGGTAAGGTGATAAGAAGACTATGTTGAACATTCGCGGTCAAAATGTAAAAAATTTACAAAGTTATCACGGCAACATTCCAGTGTCTGCTTGCTGCGCCTATATCCCAGGTTCAGAGATGGACTTGGGAGTTGTAGTGCTGGCCGGGGGGGGGCAAAAGGATTGAGTGCCCCAGGGACTGCTCTCCTTCTTTGGGGGAGAAGAGAGTCCAGTGCATTGTGCACCTCTGGTGGAGGCTGGAGGTACCACGGCTGCTGGTGCCTCATGCAAGGGGGGCGAGGCAGATGCCGGCATCATTGCATGTCCTAGCCCCGAAGGATCTTCAAAAATTAGCATACAAAAAATTCTGGCCCCATTCCTGATGCCCCTGCCTCTGCTGGTGCTCCTACAGCAACTACTAAAAGAGAGATAGAGAGAATATTGGGGCCAAAGAAAAATATTATAGCCACAGAAATCACAAATAAAGTTTATTTTTGGCCCCAGTGTGGTTGTGTGTGTACACAAGGCTAAAGCAGGCTGGCAAAATAGGTCTTTGACTTGTGCCACCATCCAGAGGAGAGAGAGAAACTATTGTGGGCAAAAGAGAAATGTTATAGTTACAGAAACCACAAATAAAGTTTATTCTTGGCCCCACTATGGCTGTGTGTGTGCACAGGGCAAGAGTAGGCTGGCAAAATAAGTCTTTGACTTGTGCCACCATCCAGAGGAGAAAAAGAGAGTGAGACAGAGAGAGAGAGAGAGAGAACATTGGGGGACAAAGTGAAATGTTATAGTTACAGAAATCACAAATAAAGTTTATTGTTTGCCCCAGTGTGGCTGTGTGTGTGCACAGGGCAAGAGCAGACAGGCAAAACAAGACTTTGAACTGTGCCACCATCCAGAGGAGAAAATGAGAGATAGAGAGACAATTGGGGGCCAAAGAGAAATGTTATAGTCACAGAAATCACATGTAAGTTTTATTCTTGGCCCCAGTGTGACTGTGTGTGCACAGGGCAAGAACAGACTGACAAAATAAATCATAAAGTTATGAGCCTGCATTGAAATTTACAAATGCAGGCTCATAACTTTGACAATTTCCAATATTTTGATCTCAAATTTTCAACATAGCAATTTCTTCGCAGCACATCATGAATGAATGTGATGGCTGTCATTTTTCAGATCCTGGCCAAAGTGTATTTTTTTTTTGCATCCCGAAAGGTGATTTCAAATTTGCTACGTAAAATCACCTTTTGGGCAGGAGCTGGAATTTTTCTCTGTGCATGTTCATGAGGTGGGGTCATAAGAAGGGAATGTTGAGAATTTGAAACAAAAATATTCACAAACAACAAAGTTATGAGTTTGCATTGAAATGTGTGAATGCAAGTTTGTAACTTTGGGTATTTCAATATTTTTACACCAGATTTTCAACATAGCCATTTCTTCACAACACATTATGAATGTGATAGTTGTCATTTTTTAGATCTTGTCCAAAATTATTTTTGCATCCCGAAAGGTGATTTTGCAGTTGCTGCCCGAAATCACCTTTTGGGCTGATGTTGAAATTTTTCTCTGCACTTGTTCATGAGGTGGGGTTGTAAGAAGGGTTTCAATTGTGCTTATGCAACTGGATGAGATGTATGCTTATGTGATATACCACCATGTAGGGGTATGATGCAAGGAACCCTAGAGGAGGGCCCCCCCATCTGTGCTGCAGGAATAAGTCCCTTGGCTAAAGGTAGCTTAAGAAGAAGCCCATGGAAAAGAGAGAAGAGCCACTGGAGAAGGAGGGGTGGATGATGGAGCAGTGAAGAAACAAATCCTGGAACAGTCCAGGAGGAGTGCCTTTTAAGGCCTGGAATCAGAGTGACGTTGTTGCTCCACCATTGAACCTCAGGCTTAAAGTCTTCCCATTCAATTGTGCTTACACAACTGGATGAGATGTATGCTTGTGTGACTTCGATACATTGTGGCTGTTCACCTGTCTGTCCGTGGGATATACCACCCTGTAGGGGTATGACACAAGGAATCCTAGAGGAGGGTTCCCCCCCATAGGTGCCATAGGAATAATTCCCTTGGCTAAAGGTAGCTTAGGCAGAAGCCCAAAAAGAATACTCAAAAGGGTGTCGAGTATCAAAGAGGTGAGAAATCAGAATATGTCGAGACCGGAAAGTAAGGAGATTGATGTAGATGGGAAGGACAGGAGAAGAATGAGATAGGATGAGGACAATGAACCAAAGGAAAGCTGATTAGATGCAGAAGGATGGACTTCCTAAGGAGAGAGGGAAGAGCCGTGGCCACCATCCGATTTCATCCAACAGCGAATCCTAACTACAGAACCTATGAAAGCACTAACCCTGTCCAATATTATGACCTTCCGCACAGAGGAGAGGAAAAACCCCCTTTGAGGAGGAAACATCTGGGGATCCAACGCCTAGGTCACCTTCTCTCCAGGCTGAAGGACAGTTTGAATAGTGATGGCTCAGCTACTGCAACTAGATTCGATATTGGGGAATAGGAAAAGATTCCAATTCTGATGAAGCACTCACTCTGTCCTTGTAATGGGAATGCTGTGGAGGGTTGTGAGTGCCGGCTCTGCAACATGATGCCCAAAAGCAAAAGAAAAGAGAAAAGACCGCCGAGGCATTGAGCCAGTCTATACGAGCATATGAAATAGACTAGATGAACCAGAGGTGGTCAGATGGAGAATGGTGTAGAGAGTGCCTCCAAATCCAAAAGGGTCACCAAAGGGGCTCCTATGATGAAAGCCCCACCTATCGGAGCCCGAAGTCAGAAATTCTTCATCCAGAGGTGTCGACAAAATGAGGGATGACTGAAGGTCCACCCAGAGTGAAGGCATTCTCACTATGGGCCAGGGAGAAGGACCCGCTCCAAGCTTCACATGCTCTAGATGCAGACTTCAGATATATGATGATGAAGAGAAGCTTTGAAGGCTTGAATGATTTAAGGTGAGGAAAGAAATGAATGATGTGCGATTATGCAATGAGGCCTAGAAGGCTGGTATGGTTAAGGTGAAATAAGAAATGGACAATGTACAATGATGAAGTGAAGCCTTGGAGGCTGGTACAGGTAAGATGAAGTATGAAATGAACGATGTACGATGATGGTGAGAAGCCTTGAAGGCCTGAAGGCTTAAAGGCTGGCAGGGACAAAAGAATGGGAATGAATGAAGCAAGGGGC
This sequence comes from Neoceratodus forsteri, assembly GCA_016271365.2. Taxonomy (NCBI): domain Eukaryota; kingdom Metazoa; phylum Chordata; order Ceratodontiformes; family Ceratodontidae; genus Neoceratodus; species Neoceratodus forsteri. The sequence continues at coordinate 800,512,617 of CM057459.1, read as the reverse complement.
TTATCCAATAGGCAAGTAATGAAGGAGTAGTGGTAGGGCAGAACCTCCAAAGAGAAAACATGGACGAGCTGGCCAAGGCTGGCACACCAGGGACATGGGAGAAACCAGGAGGGCAAGAAAGGCATGCAATGGAAGGCAGACAGTGCAGGGTACAGTGCCAGCCAGGGGAAAACTATGAAATGGATGCAGTATGATGGTGGAGGGAGCACTGGATGAGGAAGAAGAGAGGTGAGGGTTGAGGGACCGGGATGACACACCATGGGGGGAAATGGGAAGGCCAAGGAAACCAGTGAGAGAGGCAAAGGGAGTAAGGACAAGCAGCTGCGAACAGGTAGATAAGTGCCAGTAGATAGGGAGCCAGCAGGGGCACCGGAGTACTGACAAATAGCAGAGGCAGAGGTTTTGAAAGCAGAAAACACAAAGGTACATAGTAGGTGATGGGCATGAGGGCATAGCTGATCGAAGCAGGTAAGCAAATGATTAGGGTGGAGACAGCATGGTCAAGTAGTGACAAATTACACCACAGTACTTACTGATGCAGCCACGATGAACGAAAAGGAAACTGAGCTCTGGGGTATCTTAATGAGGAACAACTCATAAGCACATGTATTTAAATCCCTATGCATGGCAAAACTGCCTACAGTAGGTTACAGATAAAGTACAGCAGAATCGATGAAGTACTTGTCTCTGAAGGGTAATGAGGGTGCAACCACATGGAAAGGAATGAGTAAGTTGGGAACAGTTAACCATGGTTGAGCCCTTTAGTGTGAACCGCAGTCGATGTTTGTTGCCCTCACTCCGTGGACTCCCAGGTGTTGGCAAGTAGAGAGGGAGCCAGCAGGGAAGCAGCTGTGGGCAATCAAGAAAGCAGTGGGAGCCACAAAAGGAAAGGAGAAATGTGTCAGAAGAAGGAATCCAGTGTCACAGAACAATGGGTGCTAGGGACATAAGGGACATCCAAGGGAGAAGAAATGGAGACACAGGCAGCAGCCCCAGGAGTTGCAAGCCAGAATGAGGCACAAGCAGGGCAATGGTGGTCTCATCGAAGAAGACGTTGCACCCAGGAATGGATGGGAGGGGCAGTGGCTCCAGAGCTGAAGTGAAATGCCAAGCAATGAGCCAGGAGGTACACCAGAGTGAGCAGACAAGCAAAGGAAGACGGTGCATGATGTGGAAGCTCCCGCAAAATCCCAAGAAACAAGTGACACTGACAAGTGAGGTATGGAGCAGATAGAAGCAATAGCAAGGGAGTGGAAGAAAAGTGTAAGCGTAAGGGCAGGAAAGTGAGCCAGGGGACCCGAAGCCTTGGAGGAGCTGTAGTAAACAGGATAGGAAAACGGGTGAGAGCAGGGGGGGGGATGGAAGTGAAAGACAGGACCGGGCAGCCGCTGAAATGGGGCAGGAAATAGAACGAAGAGAGGGGGAAAAGCATAAGCAGAGATATGGAAAGGGTAAGGGGACAGCCAGACATAAGACAAAGAAGAGGGAGAGGAATAAGGAGAAATGGGAACAGAAGAAGGGGCAGCCGACGGAGCCTCCGGCTGCAATGAAGAAAAGAATCCTAGAACAGTCCAGGAGGAGTGGCCTTTAAAGGCCTCATGGGGAGTGATGTTATTGCTCTGCCCATTGAACCTCAGGCTTAAAGTCTTCCCAATGTTGAAAATTTGGGGCAAAAATATACCCAAACAACAAAGTGATGAGCCTGCGTTGAAATTTGTGAATGCAGGTTCGTAACTTCGGCAAGTATCAATATTTTGACCCTAACTTTTCAACTTAGCCATTTCTTCACAGCACCTCAGGAATTTCACAGCTGTCATTTTTCAGATCCTGGCCAAAATTTATTTTATTTTTTTTTTTTTTTTTGCATCCCGAAAGTGATTTTGCAGTGGCAGCATGAAATTACCTTTCAGGCAGGAGTTGAAATCTTCAAAATTTGGGCTCAGAATAGCAAAAAAAAAATGCTTAACAAGCAACCAACGTTCAGCATTGACAAATGTTCGTTTTATATATTGTTTTTCAAATTGTACAAATGTTATTTTTTGTTTGAACTCATGTTGGTACTGTCATCACCCTCTACAGCTTCCCGAGCCCCTAGGAAAGGGTGCTTGATAAATAAAACCTTACTTACTTGTTTGCTGTTCCCAGCAAGATGCCCTACCAGAATTTCTTCCATCCTATGAAAGTCAGCCTTCTTGAAGTTTCATCTTGCTCCTTACCACCTCTCTGCCCATGTCCAGGTGGAACCACTCCGCATGGAGGTCACTTCCTACAAGTGGCACCTCCACCTTTACATCCTGAACAAGTGCAGAGTTGGACAGGACCAGGTTCAGTACAGCCCTCTCCCTAGTGGGTTCCATGACACCCTGTGTCAGGAATCCACTCTAAAATGCACCCAGCAGTGCTTTCTCCCTGCTACTGGAGGGAGCTGGGATTTTCCAATCCACTCCAGACAGCTTGAAGTTCCCCATTATTACTACCACCCCTTTGCATGCCATTTATATGATTTGGGACCCCAATATCTTTTCTGAATCCTCATAATGTCATGGCGGTCTGAAAAGCACCCCCATCCTCAGTTTCCTCCCCTTAGTGGATTGCACTTGCACCCATAATGCTTCAGCCTTTTCATCTGCTCCTTCCTTTCTGGTACAGGTTATCTCTTCCTTTATGTACAGAACAACTGCCCCACCTCTTCCTGTCTACCTATCCCTCCTATACATTTTATACCCTGGGACTGCGAGGGCTAACTCATGATTTGGTGAGGCCCATGTCTCTATGATGGTCACAATGTCCACCTCTCCATCAGCCATCAGCACTTCCAACACAGCCATTTTCAATAAATCAATCAATCAATCAACTTTTATTTATAAAAAGGTGCCTATCTACCAATCAAGGCACCTGTACATAAAATCAACAATATCACATCAAACAATTTAAAATATATAAAACTATTACTATATAGAAACATAGAAACATAGAATTTGACGGCAGATAAGGACCGCTTGGCCCACCCAGTCTGCCCATTTCCCTACCTGATGGATAAGCTGCAGATCCTAGTTAACCAGCAGCCTACTTCTTCCTACCCCCAACCCCTAGAATTGCCTAATGACTGTCCCATGCATGCTTGAATTCCACCACTGTTTTTGACTCCACTACCTCCTCTGGAAGGCTGTTCCATGCATCCACAAACCCCTCTCTGTGAAAAAATACTTCCTTAAATTACCTCTGAGCTGCCCCCTTCTATCTTCAAATTGTGCCCCCTTGTTCTTGTACACCTCTTTTTTTGAAAGATGCTACCCTCTTGGACTTTGTTGATTCCCTTGAGGTACTTGAAAGTTTCTATCATGTCCCCCCTCTCCCTCCTTTCCTCAAGGCTATACATATTAAGCTCCTTAAGTCTCACTTCATAGGTCTTCTGGTGCAGACCCTGCACCATTTTAGTTGCCCTCCTCTGGACAGCTTCCATCCTGTCTATGTCTTTGCAGAGATTGGCTCTCCAGAACTGCACGCAGTACTCCAGATGTGGTCTCACCAGCTGTCTGTACAGAGGGATAATAACTTCTTGTTTTCTGCTGGTGATGCCTCTCCCTATGCATCCCAGTATCCCCCCAGCCCTCCTTGCTGCCCTCTCACATTGTTTGCCCACCTTTAGGTCATCTGATATGACTACCCCAGGTCCCTTTCCATTTTGTTGTTGTTAGTATCTCACCCCAATTGTGTACTCTTCCCTGGGTTTTGTTTCCCAGGTGCATTACCTTGCACTTCTTAGCATTGAATCTAAGCTGCCATACATTTGACCATTCCTCTAACCTTGCCAAGTCCCTTCTCATCCTTTCCACCCCACCTTGTGCATCAACTCTGTTGCAGATCTTTGTGTCATTTGCAAAGAGACATTTTCCTTCAGTCCCTCTGCAATGTCGCTATAAAGACATTGAAGAGGACTGTCGTCATAATACTGAACCCTGTGGTACCCTACTGCTAACCCCTTTTTCAGAGTGGACTCCATTTACTATTACTCTCTGTGTCCTATTCTCCAGCCAATTCTTTACCCAGGCTGTCATCTTGGGACCCACTCCCAGGCTGGCTAACTTGTATATTAATATTTTGTGGGACTGTGTCAAATGCCTTGCTAAAGTCTAGGTAGGCCATGTCCACAGCTCCTCCCTGATCTACTACTTTGGTCACCCAGTCAAAGAAATCTATCAGATTTGTCTGGCATGACCTTCCGGCTGTGAATCCATGCTGCCTTGGGTCCTGTGCCCCTCTGGCCTCTAGATACAACAATTCTTTCCTTCAGAAGTGATTCCATCATTTCCCTACCACTGAGGTTAAACTAACAGGTCTGTAGTTTCCTGCTTCTGCCTTGCTCCACTTTTGTGAAGGGAATCACATCTGCCCTCTTCCAGTCCTCAGGTACCACCCCATCCTCCCATGATTTGTTAAAGACGGTAGTCAGTGGTGTCACTAGTTCTATCCTTAGTTCTTTTAGAATTCTGGGATGAATCCCATCAGGCCCCATTGCTTTGTCCACCTTTCAGTTTTAAGAGCTCTTTCAGAACTCTTTCTTCTGTAAATGGGCTGGTATCAACTTCTGTATCCAGAGTGTTTCTACTGCTTGTTTTAGGTACCTCCCTCTTCCTTTGTAAATACTGAGCAAAATATTTGTTTAGTATCTCTGCCTTTCACAGTCACCTCTGCCCACCCTCCTCCCTTTATTAAGCCTCACTATCCCTCCTTGGTCTTCCTTTGCTCCTGATGTACCTATAAAGGTTTTATCCCCTTCTTAACTGAGTTGGCTATCTTTTGCGTCGGTTTGGGCCTTTGCTGTTCTGACTGCCTTCCAGCTTCCTTTGCTTAACTGATACAGTTCTCTGTCCTGTTCCTTCTGTGATTCCTTGTACTTCCTGAATGCTTTCTTTTTCTCTTGAACCTTCACTGCCACTTCCTTTGAGAACCATAGTGGTTTCTTACCTCGTTTCATTTTGTTTATTTGCTTTACACAAAGGTTTGTTACCTCTGTGATGGCAGTTTTTATTATTCCCCATTGTTCTTCCACCCCACCTTCCTGCCCATTTGCTAGTGCATTCCTTAGGCAGTCACCCATTTTGGCAAAGTCAGCCCTCCTAAATCCAGTACCTTTGTCTTTGTATGGCTTGACTCTATTGCTGTGTTTATTGTGAACCATACTGTTCGATGGTCACTAGTTCCCAGATGGCTACCCACTTCTACATCTGTGATCCTCTCTTCATTTCCGTTTGAGAGAACCAGGTCTAAGATTGCTCCCTCTTGAGTGGGCTCCAATACTAGTTGTCTAAGGCATGCCCCCTGTAGGGCATCCAGAATAACCCCACTCTTAGAAGTGGCTGCTGCAACTGCACTCCAGTTAACATCTGGTATTCAGATCACCCATCAGCAATATCTCCTTTATCTGCCATTCTAAGTATACTTTCTATCATTTCCTTGTCCATTTCCTCCCCTGAGAGGGGGTCTGTATACAAACCTATGCGGATTGTGGGGCCATTGCCTGCCTCCAAATTGACCCATAGTGCTTCTTCTCCTCCCTGTTTACCCTTTTGTTCTGTTGCTTTGATTTCTTCTCTATGTGAGAGCTACCTCCTCCTCTTTACCCTCCCTGTCCCTCCTGTAGATAGTGTATCCTGGTATGTTTACGTCCCAGTCATGGTTCTGTGTGTACCATGTTTCTGTGACTGCCACAATATCCAGATCTTCCTCCTCCATCAAGGCCACTAATTCAGGAGCTTGTTACCCAGACTACAGGGCATTGGTACTCATTGCTCTCCATTTTGATATTTTACCTTCTGTAGCAGCAACCCCACTGACCTTTCTACCTTGGTCTTTTCTCATTTAGTACCCTGTTTTGTAGGGAGGCTGGGATTTTCCTTTCTGCTTATCAGTGCCTCCCCTTGACTAGTTTAAAGGCTTTGCCAATGAAGCATTTAAACCGATTGCCCAAAGACTTGTTCCCTTCCTGGACAGATGCAGACCATCCTGCTAGTATAGGCTGGTGTCCTCCAGGTGGAACCCCAGTCCCCAATGAAGCCAAACCCCTGTGCTCCACACCATTTTTTTAACCATTTGTTAAACTGCATGGTGCAAAGTACCCTCGCCTCACTCATGCCACTGACAGGCAGCACCTCTGAGAAGGATACTGTGTGTGCTACTTGTCTTAAGCCCCTCCCCAACTCTACAAAGTCCTTTTGCACTGCTCTAATCTCATGATGAGCCAAGTCATTTGTCCCTAGGTGGACAATGATGATAAACTGTGCCCTCACAAAACAATCAGCTAAACAATCAGTTAAAGTGCAATACGAACCAACAGGTCCATAACAAGTCAACAGTCCTTTCTAAATTAATATTAAACTCCCTCATGAAATGCCAGGCCAGAGAGGTAAGTTTTCAATACATTTTTGAAACTTTGGATGGTCAGGCACTCCCTTATCCAATGAAGTAGAGAATTCCACAGGGTAGGGGCAGCAAATCCAAAAGAGCAGGCCCCAGATGTTTGCAGTCGCACCCTAGGAATCTTGAGCAATCCCTCATCAGTGGATTTGAGTGGTTGGGTGGGGCGGTAGAGAACAAAGAGATCTTGCAGGTAGCAAGGTCCCTGGTCATGTACGGCTTTGTAGGTCAGTAACCCAACCTTGAAGGTGATACACCACCACACTGGCAGCCAATGCAGTCCGCGGAGCACAGGTGTAATATGACTGGTCCTAGACATACCAGTCAAAAGCCTGACAGCCCCATTCTGCACCAGCTGCAGGTGGTGAATATCAACCCTCAGTAACCCTAGGTACAGGACATTGCAGTAGTCAAGGTGAGTGGTCATGAAGGCGTGGACCAATGTCGAAAGATCATCAGGAGGGACCAGATGCTTCACCCGGGCAATATTTCTCAGATGGTAAAAAGAGGTCTTGACAATGGCTGACACCTGTGATTTTAAGGTCAAACCGCTGTCAAAAATTACACCCAGATTCCGCACCCAATCTGGGGTAATAAGCTGGGCACCCCCAAGTGAAAGACCAGAGGGGTGTCCTGTTGACACACCCACCTCCTAACAATCTGGGTCCACCACCAACACCTCAGTTTTATCTGGATTCAACCTCAGCCAACTAGCACTCATCCAGTCCTGGATCTTGGAAAGGCAGTTGTTAAACACCGAGAGGACATGTCCCTGTTTGGGCTCAAAGGACATGTACAGTTGAGTATTATCTGCACAGCAGTAAAAACTCAAACCATACTGCCTAATAATGTCTCCCAATGGCAGCATGTATACAGCGAACAACATGGGTGCCAAAATGGAGCACTGTGGTACCTCACAGGATAGGGGAAGAAGGTCAGCGGAATAAATTCCTGAGACCACTCTCTGTGTCCTACCCTCAAGGAATGATCAGAGGACAGTATCTGATGGTGCACAGATGAACTGCAGGTGCTCCAATAGCACACCATAGTCGACAGTGTCGAATGCCACTGAGAGATCAAGGAGGACTAAGATGGAACTGGTCCTCTGATCTCTTGCTATTAGGAGATCATTAAGCAGCCGAACAAGGGCCATCTCGGTGCTGTGCCACTTCCTAAATCTGGACTGGAGAGAATCATAGACATTGTGGGTGGATAAATGGTCATCTAGATGCAGTGCAACCACCTTCTTAATAACCTCGCCAACAAAGGGCAGGTTAGAGACAGGTCTGTAGTTGGCAAGACAGTCTGGGTCAAGGGAGTTTTTTTTCCAAGAGTCGTTGTATGACAGCCTCCTTCAGGGGATCTGGAAAGACCCCCCTCTCCAGTGACTTCAAGACTATCTCCGCCAGGACGGCTGGCCAAAGTTGAACCAGACAAACCGGGTGCTCGCAACCTCCCACCGACCTCCACAGCATCCCATAGAGGAAGTTAGGCGGATACCAGACCTGATGGTGAAAAATCATGCAAACTTGTTACACCTTTCTTCTGACAAGGCTCCAGCAGACTGAAGACAGATTGGATTGCACAGTCTGTCAACAATCCAGAAAAGCTGAGATGGTCGATTTTGCATAGTGGCAGTCTCCCTGGACAGGAATTCTGCCTACTTATGGGTGATTTTTGATTGATAGACAATATAATGGAGGGGAGTCAGCAGGTCCTCAGGGCTCATCTCTCTAGTGGGAAAGAAGGCCCATGGTGCCATGCTTCTGTCATTCAGAGAAACCACCCACAACACCTGCGACTCAGAACCATCTTTACCACTGTCCCATCTGTCATTTGTTTTTCCTACCTCCAGTCCCTCCTTCTCTCTTCCATCCCAATCCACTGGTTACCCTCCATTCTGTCCTGATTTGGGGAGAGGCCTATTGGCCTCTTAAGCCAGGTGACTGATGGTACTTTGCACCCTGTGGCCCTCCACCCCCGTTAGTTTAAATGGAGTTTTTTTTCCATGGATTCTTCTAGCTTGCTTTCAGGACCCTTTTGTCCTCATTACTTTGATGTAACCTGTCTGGTGCATACAAGTGTTTGGTATCCCAGGTCCCTTCCCAATCCCCAACTTTCCCATACCCCTCTGTCTCGCACCTCCCCCTGAGTCATTTATTGAATTATTCAACTCTAACCTTCCCTGTAGTACTAGCCCTTGGGACCGGTAGCATCTCCAAGAAGGCTGCTGATCTCCCTTCCTTGCTGCAGATTCTCCCTACCTCATTGGACCTCTCTTGCACCACCCCCACCTCACATTCTGCAAGGTTGTTTGTACTCAGGTGCATTATTACATCAGGTGTATCTCCCTCCTGCCCCATGTGCTGGGCTATCAGAGATACCACTTTTGCTGCCATCATCCCTGGCATAGATTCTACCCTCCTATAGTTTGCCTTGGACCCCTTCCCACCCCATGTCACCCTCTCTGCTATTGAATCCCCCAAGATCAAAATCCCCCCACCTTCTTTGGCACCTTCCCCATTTGCTCCCTCTGCCCACTCAAGTCAGCCCCTCCTTCTCCTTCTGCCCATCCTGTACTCCCCTGACCCTTCGCACCAGCTACCCCTCTCACCCTCTCTCTCTGACCCTTAATTCCCTCTTCCTCTCCCCCTACTTTTCCCTTCTGTTCACCCACCAGCCTGATCCCTCACTCACCCTTCCCCAATGCCTGTTTCCCTGTTATGCCTGGTTGCTCCCTCTCATCCAAACTCTTTCCCTCATACCCCCTCTCCTTACCATCCCTGAAGTCCTTCCTCCAACTGCCTCCTTCCTTCTCCATTTCACTGTCGTTACCCTCACCTCCTTGTTCTCCCACTTCCCCTCTGTCCAGTTGGAAGGAGATACCTGTTCTGTACCAACACCACAGGAGATGCTCCCCATGGACCCTCTCCCCACCCTGCCTCACTAGTTCCCCTTACTGTTATCCACCCCGCACCATGGACTTTCTTTCCCACTGGACAGTTGGACCCTGGGGACCTGACAACCTCCCTCTTCCTCCTTCCTTTCCCTCCTGAGTGGCCCCCTCATCACTGTGTCTCCCCTCCTGTTCTCTCTCCCATGCCTGCCTCCAGGCCCTGCAGCATGTCTGACCCTCCAATTATTACCCTATGAATCCTCCCCACCAGCGCACCTATCTTCTGCTTCAGCTGTCACACTTCTGCCTTCCACTATCCAATATGCCTGAAAACCGGGCATCCCATGACTGGGATATAGCCATAACAGGCTATACTCTATTCAGGAAAGACAGGGTAGAAAAGAAGGGGGAGGAGTGGCTCTTTATGTGAGGGATAGCATACAAGCTACAGACATACAGGAAACACAAGGAGGAGCAGAGGTACTGTGGGTCAACCTAGAGATAGGGAATGTTGCCGCTGTTCACACTGGTATGATGTACAGACCTCCAGCACGGGGGGAGGATAAGGATCTGATGGAAACCATCCGAAAAATGGCAAAGAAGGAGGAGCTGCTGCTGCTGATGGTGGACTTCAATCTGCCGGATGTAGATTGGAGTCGCCCAGCTGCAGCTTCATCTAGGAGCAGGGATTTCCTGGACTTCCTGCAGGGGGCATTCCTCAGGCAACTAGTAAGGGAGCCCACTAGTGATGGGGCAATGCTGTACCTTGTACTCACTAACAGGAACAGGGTTGCAGACATCATAGTGGGTGGTAACCTGGAGACCAGTGATCACCGTACGGTGTGGTTCAATGTAAGGACAGTGAAAGAATTGAGCAGCACTGGGGCAAGGGTCCTAGGCTTCAGGAGGGTCATTTTTAAAAAGATGGTGGAGTGCCTCTGGGATGCCTTTGCCGGGGGGTTGAGGGGAGTGGAAGAATAGTGGGTGAGGCTAAAGGGGTAATAGTAAAGGCAACAAACCTCTGCATCAGGCAAGTAAATGAAAGCAAGAGGAAAAGGAGATCCATATGGTTCATAGAATAGGCACCTGAGAAGGTAAGGGAAACAAAGTTTGCATTCAGGAGGTATAAGGATACAGAGGGGGAGAAGGAAAAGGAGGCGTATCAGGAGAAAATAGAGGAAGGTGGTGAAAGCAGTTATGACAGCAAAGGCACAAATGGCGGAGAAAATAGAACAAGCAATAAAGGAAGTGGACAAGGCATTTTTCTGTATATTAGCGAAAGGAGAAAGACCAGGAGAGGGCTTGTAAGGCTGAAAAGGGAAAGGGGGGTGGTTGCATGGAAGGGGACCAGGAAAAAGCAGACACTCTGAACAAATACTTTTGTTCAATATTCATGGAGGAAGGGGAACGTGAGGGACCACCGGAAAGAGACAGGAACAGCAAAGGAAGGAAGGTGGATACTAGTCTTTTTACAGAGGAGAGATTCCTGAAGGAACTCACAAAACTAAAACTGGACAAGGCAATGGGGCCAGACGGGGTGCATCCAAGGATATTAAGGGGGCTTAGACAGGTGCTGGCAGGACCTCTGAATGTCCTGTTCAACCACTCACTGGAGACAGGAGAGGTGCCAGAGGACTGAAGGAGAGTAGATAAAGTCCCACTTAACAAAGTGGTAGCAGGGAGGAGGCTGGCAAATACAGGCCAGTCAGACTGACTTCAGTGGTGGGGATATTAATGGAATCACTACAGAAGGAAGGGATTGTGGAATTTCTTGAATCCAGCACCCTTCAAGATCTGAGGGTGCATGGATTTACAAGGGGGAGGTCATGCCAAACAAATGTGACAGATTTCTTTGACTAGGTGACTGGGGAATTAGATCAGGGTGGAGTGGTGGATGTTGCCTCAGCAAGGCCTTCGTCACAGTTCCACATAGGAGATTCATAAACAAGCTGGGCAGCCTGGGAGTGGGTCCAAAAGTGGTAAACTGGATTAGAAACTGGTTAGGGGATAGGTGACAGAGAGTGGTGGTAAAAGGAGTTCACTCTGAGGAAGGGAGGGTTTTCAGTGGAGTGCCACTGGGGTCAGCACTGGGACTGGTCCTCTTCAATGTTTTTATTAGTGACATTTCAGAGTGGATAGAATGGAAGGTATGCATTTTGTGGATGTCACTCACATCTGCAATAGGTTAGATACTCTGGGGGAGGTGGAAAAAATGAATAGAGATCTAAGAAAACTGGAAGAGTGGTCTATGGTGTGGCAGCCAAATTTCAATGCAAAGAAGTATAAAATAATGCTCGTAGGGCACAGAAACCCAAGGGCAGAGTACAAAATAGGGGAGTGGTTTTAACAACCACCAAACAGGAAAGAGACCCTGGGGTAATCATATCAGATGACATAAAGATTTCCAGACAGTGTGACAAGGCAGTGGAGAGAGCTAGTGGGATGCTAGCGTGCATAGGAAGGGGTACCACCAGCTGGAAAAGGGAGGTGTTATTACTGCTGTACAAATTACTGGTGAGACCTCAACTAGATCACTGTGTCCAGTTCTGTTGACCACATCTCTGGAAGGACATAGACAGAAGAGAGCCAGTCCAGAGGAGGGCAACTAAAATGGTGCAGGGTCTGCATTAAGAGCCCTATGAGGAGAGACTAAAGGACCTCAGTATGTACACCCTGGGGGAATGAAGGAGGCATATGATAGAAACTTTCAAATACCTCCAGGGTATAAATAAGGTTCAAGAGGAAAGCATTAAAAAAAAAAGATGCTCTAGAACAAGGGGTTATGCTATGAAGCTGGGGGGCGGGTGGACTCAAGGGAGATGTGAGGAAGTACTTCCCAACAGAAAGAGTGGTAGATGCCTAGAACAACCTCCCAGTAGAGGTGGTGGGGGCTAAAATGGTAATGGGATTCAAGACTGCATGGGATGGGCATAAGGGAACCTTGGCGGTAAGGAAAGGGAGGTAAAGCAGGAGATCAAGTAAGATCTGCGGTATTACAGTAGGCAGGGGAAAATGAGCAGACTCGGTGGACCAAGTGGCCCTTATCTGCTGTCAAATTCTGTTTCCTTGTTCTCCCAGAGAGCTCCCAGAAACACCGCTGCCCCACAATGCCTGCATCCTACAACGCTACCTGAACCCCCCACCTCCACTGCATGCCTACTCTCCACATATTAACATACTAGTCACTCCTTATGTATACATTTAGCTAATCTCTTAACCCTTATGAGACTTTTAACTTGGACCTGGATAAGGGTGGTTTAAAAGCAACAACCCCTTCCCTCCCTTTTAATCAATAAGGACTTGGATGGGTTGGCTGATGGGCTGCATCCCTTCTTTTTCAGTTGCTACCTACCACATTAACAGCTTTGCTGCCTAGTTGGCTTAAAAGCAGCAACCCAACCTACTGAGTTTTTACATGTCCCATGATGACTGACCTCAAATAGTGATTAACTGAGACCCGCCACTGACCTAGATGCCCTGCTAACTCCTCTGTAGGCTGTGTAAGTGGAGTAACCCACACCCCCTGAGACCCACAGCTAACCTAGGTATGAACCATATGCTTTCCTACTGGGCTTCTTACCAGATGGCTCCCTGTAGGCTGATCCTACAGTAGATAGGGAGTAGCTGTGGCCCACTAGCATTACTGCTCTCCACTCCTAATTGAGAGATAGTTTCCCCCCAATAGAATACCCTTATTGGTAGACTAATTTTAGGCCTGCTGCAGATAGGGATTAGCTATAGCCCCTACATTTGTCTCCTCTGTAGACAGAATCCAGATAGGTAATGGCTGCAATTCCTGTTGAATCCCTACTTACTTCTTCCTATCCCCACTTGCCTTACCTGCCCTCCTACTCTTCATAAGCCTGTTCAACAGCCTGAGCAGGTAAAGGATGAAAGAATTAATATAATCCGCACCTGAATGTGGAGCAGGGGATGTAGAGGGAAAGTAATCCATTTATGCTAGGTTTTGCTGCTAAAGAAGAGGATTCCACTAAGAGAAATTTGTAAGAATTCCTGGAAGTCTCCTGCCTCTTTCCTACCATTTACACTGGTTTGGAGAATGCGACCGTGTCTGTCTGGCCCAGATCCAGTACATTACATGCTGTTCTTGTAGGCAGATAATTTATTTATTTATTGAAATTTGTTAATCATGTAAGCCCACTTTTCCCTTTTTCAGGAGTGACCCAGAGTGAATTACATTCAATAATAACAGTTTACATACAGAGAAAAGTTAACAACCACTGAATTACATTTTGCGACAGCTAGGAAATAACAGTTTACATACAGAGACAAGTTAATAACCACAGTTTACATATTGAGACAAATGGGAAGCATACTGTACATAAGATGGACACCAACTTAAGAAATAGAAATAGTAAGGCTGAAGTAAAAGCACATTGCACTCATATGCTGTATAAGGTCCAAGTGCAAGCGACCACATATCTAGGATACCATCGCAGGTGAGGAGTACAGGATGCAGATGCAGCTAGTTACAGTATTTCCAACAGGGTTAAGTGACCATGAATATTAGAACCTATAACTAAAAGTAGGCCAAAAAATAGTACGTAAGACAGTGCTAGGAAAATGCATCTGAGATAGAGATGCAGCGAGATTTTAATCCGCTGGCGAAGTGGAGGCGAAGTGACCACTTCGCATTAGCAGAGCACAACGTGAAGTGGGCACTGCAAAGTGCTCACTTTGCATTATTATTTCTACTTTGTGTTGCCATTATGCCTTAACGCAAAGCAAGGCGAATTGAGAAGAGAATAGGCAGCCCCCCACATATCACATGGCTTACAGTACTGTAAGTTACATGCTTTAGCCAGGCAGGAAGGAAGTGAGTCAGAGAAGCAGTTTCACTTTCTCCTTTGCATTCGTAGAGGGAGAAAGCTTTGTGAGAGGAGACTAGGAGTGAAAATGCCTGATTGTCGCTTGTGTTTCAGTACTGAAGAAAACCAACAGTTTTTTAAAAGCTATATCTTTATTTAGTTTTTGTATTATATTTGTGTTTTTTTTTGTCAGTGAATTTTTTTATAAGTTTTGTTTTGTTTTGTGTGAGTGTGTGACTGACTGTGTGTGTGTCAGTGAGTGTCAGTGTGTGTGTGTCTGTGTGTGTTGGCCCGGGGACTTGTTGTGTCAGGATGGACCCAGGAGAAGGTGAATCACTGGCCCATGGGTGCAGTTAGAGGGGAGTTCAGACAGTTGGGGGGCCGGGGGGGCGGTCATGTCATGCTGGACCACTCCTGACTCCTGGGTATTGCTTTCCCCCATGTTAGAGCAACAGGAGCAGGAGCAGCAGCAGTAGTAGCACCAGTGCCACTGGTGGCTGATGTGCATCCACCTTCTCCACCACTACACCACCACCACTGGTAGCAGCTGTAGGGGCTCCAGAAGCACCCCCTCCACCACCTCCACAGCCACAGTAGGCGGCCCTGGAAAATGTAGGTGGTGGGACTCATGAGAAGACTGTGTCTGCCCCCCCCCACAGTTCCCCAGTGTGGGAGTTTTTTAACTGTGTGGGGGGAGACAGCACAGTGGTGGTGTGCCATCTGTGTGGTGTTCTGGTGCACCGTTGCCCCTGTGGAACACATTTGGGGACTGGTGGCCAGCACACCCACATGCTCAACCACCACAGGGCAGAGTGGCAGGCTGACATGGAAGGGGCCAGGCATCCACCTGCTGGCCCTTCTGTGGCAGTGGCCAAGGGTGCTGCTGGGGTGGAAGCTGTGCCTTGCAGTCACAGCCACAGCAGGAGGAGGGCCAGTACAGCAGCTGCTCCTCCACCACCACTCCCACCTCAGCCACCAGCACCACCCTCTCCACCACCACCCCCACTACCTGGATTCCCTGCTGCAGTGGACCCCGCCACAGTCCCTGCAACACAGGCTGACATCGCCTTGGTGTGGACAGCTCTGGAAGAAAACAATCAGAGGGTCGGTGCTTTGCAGCAACAGGTCAACACAATAGAAGAACAGCAGAAGCAAATAGTTACAATGCTGCACCTGCTGCTGGACCACCATAGCATCCCACAGCCACAGTAACTTTCAGGATTGTTTTCTGGCCCCCCACCCCACCCCACTACTGTGTTGTACTGTTTTTGTATGTTCTTTCTTTTGTTGTTGTTTAATCATACACCTTTTCCCTTCCAGGGGAATCTTTCTTGCACCACATAGTACAATACATCTCTGTGAAAACCATCCATAATTTCATTACAGTGTGTCATGTGATGGAGGAATTCCCATTCTGAAAATCTTCCCACATTCTGCCTCCCTTCTCAGCAATGTTAGGACTTGATGCCAGGGACAGTGCATGTGTGTGCTCCTTACATACAGTATCTGATTGTCTGGCAGCTTTCTGAATGTTTCTTTATGTTATAATGGTCAGTTTGTGGTGAAAAGTGTGGGCACGTTTCCAGTAAGAAGAGCCTTGTTAGTGGAAACATTCCCTCATTTCACCACAAAGTCAACCTTATAACATAAGGAAACATTGGGATAGCTGCTGGACATTCACTATAGTGGAGCATTCACCTGTGCTCCCCCTGGCATCATGTCCTAACGTTGCTGAGAAAGAGGGATAGAAGGCGGGCAGCTTTTCTGAATGGTAATTCCTCTATCACGTGACACACTGTAATGAAATTATGGGTGGTTTTCACAGAAATATATTGCACTCTGTGGAGCAAGAAATATTCCAGTGGGAGCAAGGCCCCCACATATTAGGTGATGTGCATCACCATAACTATGTAATGTGGTGAATCTCTGTAAAGCAGCAGTGCAACAATCTGTTAAGAAGTCTGACCTATATTTTTTAATGCTATGTTACAACTTCCTTAACTAACATCCTGACTGACTGGAATGATACGAAAATTTGCAGTAGTTGAGTCTGCTGTACTACCTTTTTTCATGTATGACATAATGAAAGGAGCATTCCTTTTAAATTGATGCTGACCAGGTCTTTGTCATTGTTTTCTTTTGCTTTTCTCCATCACATCAATTAGTTGTTATATATCACTTCTGTTGTTAATTATCAGTTATGCAGCAGGCAGTGTTTTATGACACCACGGAACAATAGTTACTGAAAAGCAGCTGAAAATAAATACAAACCTGGTCAGAACAATATTGGAAGACATGCTCATTTTTTCTTCATACATTAAAAAAAAGTAGTCAACTAAGTAAAGCAGACATAAATTGTGAAAAGAAGCGTATCATTCAAGTCACGACTTGGAGGTAACTAATGGTGGCTGTGGCAATGTAAAGTAGTGTAAAAAAGTACAGTTCAAAATTGTCAGGGCATTCTTGCAATGCTGCTTTAATTGTAATGTCAGTATGACATCATGAGCTCACAACAATCACAGAACACACAAAAGTGACACAGAGTCCCCAGATTTTTTCTGCAGTCCCAAAATGCATCCTCCTTGTGTACAGAAAATTGACAAGTGGTAACACAGTGAAATGAGAGTGTTTCAGCACATACAAAGTCCCCCAGAATTAATGGTGTACTCAGTCAAGCGTACAGTGGTGGCACAGAGTCCCAGATTTTTTCTGCAGGCTCAAAATGCATCCTCCTAGTATGAAGAAAATTTACAAGTGGTAACACAGTGAAATGAGAGTGTTTCAGCACATACAAAGTCCCCCAGAATTAATGGTGCACTCAGTCATGCACGCAGTGGTGGCACAGAGTCCCAGATTTTTTCTGCAGGCCCAAAATGCATCCTCCTTATGTGCAGAAAATTGACAAGTGCTAACACACTGAAATGAGACTGTTTTAGCAATACAAAGTCCCCCAGTATAAAATGATGACCGTGAGCATCCTGTTGCTGGTCCAATGTGTTCTGTGAGGCGATTCGAGCAAATGCAATGTGATCATCTCAACTGGATTGAAGGGTGCCCTTCGGCTGTACACGAATAGTAGCCTTGGTGAGTAGATATATATATAGATATATGGTTGTGTATTTTGTAGGTGAGGAGGGGGGTTGACATGGACATATACTCATGGTATTGTTCTGCATCACAGGTGACACAGAAACTGTTGGTGTGCACATTCCAGTGCTCAATGAGAATTTTTTGTGCTGAAATTGGCAATGGATAACTCTCAAGCACAAGAAGGTAAGTATTTTATTTTGGGGGGGTCATATTTGCTTGTTTGTCTGTAATGGTTCCTTATTTTGTTACTTCTTCACAGATTTCATCTGCATCCTTCTGTAGTCCAGTTGTTGTTAATGATGGTCATGGCCATCTAATGAAACAACTTCTGCATGTTGCATGTCTGCCCAAGCCCGGGGGAGGGGGGTGCCTGATGTTGAAGAACTTTTTTCAGTAAGGCCAGTTTGACAGAACGACAAAGCATCTGGAAGTTTCTTAAAAAAAGCAATGAATGACTTCTTACAACTTCATTTCCCTCCCTGGCTCTGAATCTCTTCTTAAGTCAAGTTACACTTAAACCCACATCTTGTCAACTAACACAACCTGGGTGTAAAATATTTGCAGCAGTCTTTCCAAAACAATGAAACAGATTAAATAAAATCTTCATACCTACCAGAATGGATTTCACATGGATATTTCATCGGTTCTGAATCCTCTCTGTATGGTACAGCTGCAGTACCATTCTCACTGAGTTTTAGCTATGGAGACTTTTTTTGTTAAACCGTAAAAGAAACAAAATAAGCGTACCATATGTGTTTTACCATTGTGGCTCTGAAAAGCTACAGAAAACAAAACATACAACTAAAGGAAGTGAAGCAGCATAACAAACATGAAGACACATACTCACTTTATGGTTTAAATATTAAGAAGCTTTGTGTCTGTGGCTGATGGATGTGGTGGTCCGGACAGACTCAGGCTCAGTTGTGGCAGTGGCTAACAGCAGTCCCGGTGGTGGTGGTGGTGGTGGTTGTGGTCTGGGAGGTGGACAGACTCAGGCTCAGTGGTGGCAGTGGCTAACAGCAGTCCCAGTGGTGGTGATGGTGTTGGTGATCCAGGGTGGTAGACAGATTCAGGCTCAGTGGTGGCAGTGGCTAACAGCAGTCCCAGTGGTGGTGGTGGTGGTGGTGGTCCGGGTGGACAGACTCAGGATAAGTGGTGGCAGTGGTTAACAGCAGTCCCACTGGTGGTGGTGGTGGTGGTCCGAAGGGCGGACAGACTCAAGCTCAGTGGTGGCAGTGACTAACAGCAGTCCCGGTGGTGGTGGTGGTCTGGGGGTGCACACAACCTTTTAAAAACTTCAGTTAAAACCTGCCAACATTAACCACATCATTATCCTTATAAAGAAAGCTGCCCTCACAGTCATTGATGTCTGAAATCTGACCACTCAGAAATTCTTTCTCCATTGTGTCATCATATACATCAGTGGTGTGCCGTTTCAGGCAGCCACTGCCATTGCCACCAGAATGGTCTATTTCCACATCAGCAAGACCACCATGACTAGGCCAGGGTACGAATACCGATGTTGCGGTCTGTGCTGGTATGTGCCTCTCATTCATTTTAACTAACATTTGCAGGAGACAGGTTTGTCCAACAATCCCTGACTATTGCACCTGCAGAGCTGAATACCATCTCAACACTTACACTGGAGGGTGGGCATGTGAGATACTTCAGTGCCACTGCAGTGAGCTCTGGCCATTCACTGACCTTTCCACTCCAGTTATTGTCAGATGCCTGTTTTCAGAGAAATATGACTCAACCGCTCTCTGTGCTACACTAAGTACAGTTGTTGATACGTCATCCTGTTCTCCCGAATCCTTTATTTCACAAATACCCACTTGAGACAAAGCCTTCCAAAGCAGGTTGACGCCAGCCACTTTGGACGACAGACCACATGGAACTGCAGTCCTCTTCCCCTTGCAGGATATGCCTGATGGTCCTCCAGGTACACCTTCAGCCAGATTATGCAGCTGAGGTTTGCTGACCTTGGCACGTGACTTATGTGCCCCATGAACCAAGCGCACCAGTTGACCACTGATATTTTTTACCTGTTCAGGCCCTCCCTCCATTACTGATGCAATTCCATGTTTGTATTGTGGGCCCAGCATTGTTGCTATGGCAAAGTTGTCACTACGCTGAATGCTCACAACGTGACGATTCTGGTTGAATGCTGTCAGCATGTGTTGCAGCAACATACTGCTACCACTGCCTCTGGAAAAATCAAGGCTATGCTGTATATTCACCAATGTCTGCCTCAGCACCAGCAGTAGTTTAATTGATTGGCTAATGGTGGCAGACTCACCACTCACTGCCTGTGTGGCATGTTCAAAAGGCCGCAAAATTGTTATTACAGAGTCCATGAGGCACCACTGTTCAGTCGTCATAGACATGGAGGTCCCAGAACTGTCATGGCTAGTGTGCATCACAAGATATTCTGAGATGGCTTTGTATTGTTCATACAACCTCTCTGCCATGTATAAAGTGGAGTTCCATCGGGTGCCAACTTCCAGCTTCAAGCGGTGCTGAGGCAGGCTGTTTTCCATCTGCAACTGCTGCAGTTGGTCACGGGCCTTTCCAGATCTTGAAAAGAGAGAGCAGTTATGTCATGCAACGGTCTATATCAGGGTACTGCAGAAACTCCTGAACCACAATTAAGATTTAAACAGTGGACCATTCATGGAACATGAAAAAAAGCACCATTTGTGATGCATTTCACCACATTTGACCCATTATCACTTGCTATGAACCCAGCTGTCAGGAACAGAGGGTTTAGCAATCTGTCAATTTCAGTCAGTACCGCATCCAACATGTTCTCACCAGTGTGTGAACAGGTCACATTGTGCATGGCAATCATTGCATGCAGTCGAATTCCTGGAAGATTGCTACCACGACAATCCACCTTACTGCACTGATTATTCACATTACCAACATCACAAACAATCCCCGGCACCTGCGCCCAGTGTGCAGTTATACATAAATCTGAACTCCCCGCTGTTTTGCCACTTGTCCACATATCCATACTTGAATGGATGAATGGAGAGGAGGAATGTTGAAGGGCATGTCTTACTGAGTCGGACACAGTGCGGAACAACAGCACGGGTAGAAAAGTATGTCCTGGATGGGACTTTCCATTTTGGACAGGTACGTGCAGCAAACTGCCGGAATCCAGAATTCTCCACAAAGGAGAAGGGAAAAATATCAATTGCCAGCATTTCTGCTACAGCAGCATTAAGTTCACGCGACACTGTATGATTCAGAGGGTGCTTCAACTCATGCGCAAAAACACTCTGTAACGTGGGCTGACTTAAATGTTTTACACGGGGTGTGATCACAAATGGTTGTGCTCTGTGATGAATGGCTTTGGCAGGGGGTGGAGTGCAGACATTTGATGAAGATGGTTGCACAGGTGATGACGACAAACCCAGAAATGCTGTTATTTTGCCAAATTTGCCAACCAGGGTTGATGTATCACTTGCACTAGACATATTTCATTCACCACCACCACAAAAACTGCTACTCTTACCAGCACGGGAAAACATTTCAAAGTCATTATGGTCCTCCACCTCATCATGTCTGTAGTAATCCTCTGCTTTTATTACCTCACTACTGCACACGTCTAATTTCCTATTGGACTTAGTCATGGAAGGGGATAATATGCTGGCTATGGTTGCCGGTGATGAGGGTGAATGCCCCACTGTGGTATTAGCTGCCAGCTTGTGCTGGGTCCACAGTGCCAAGTGCCTATTCTTAAGATGTGTATGCTGTCCCCCTGTGCCCAGATGGCTCCCCTTTTTACCTTGACTCACACGCACATGGCAAACCTGGTAGATTACAACTGACTCATCATTTGCATCTTGAACAAAAAAGTCCCAAACAAGGGACTGTGATGCTCTGCTTTTAACATGTCCATGATGTGGGTTATTTAAGTCTATTGTTTTAAGCACTGAAGTGGGGGGGGGTCACGTGATGTTTTGGGCACTACACACCTGGATTGCAACTGACCACCATGACTACCTATCATATTGATTACTGGGTCATCATCATCATCAACTAAAACTGATAGATCACAAGTTTTTATGGGGGAGGGGGATTTCTGCAAACAGACTCAGACACAGCCACTTTGAATTTCTTTTTCTACGGTTCCCAACTGGGGTCAATTACATCATCATCATCATATTCATTAAAGTCACACACATCCATATCTTCTGCTTGGATTCTAGCATGTGGACTGCATGTTGAAACAACAGCAACATCATAGTCATCATCACATTCATCATCAGCACCTACACCACCATCACCTGATATTTTTTCACCACACTGTGAATCACTGGATGGAAAATGCATGATGTTAAGTGCCACGGTGAACAGAATATCACATTGTATGCTATCATTAACATGATTATCAGAATCCTCAGGTTCAGTTACTGGGATGTTACTAGGAAGTATGACATCATCTATGCTGCCACTCACTTGCACTGGTTCACACTCAATATTTTTGGATATGGTATACTGGTTGGAATTAGGACTTGATGCAACAATACTAATACTACCACCACCATTAACACCAGTATCACTAACACCACTGGCGTGGGAAAACATCATCTCCTCCTACTATGAGTGAAGCTACTGACTGGGCTGTAAAAAACATTGCAGGAGAAATACCTTTCCTCACATCAGCAATGCACTTCTACATCTGCTTACTACTACCACTCCCACAGACTATCTTACTGCCAACATTGCCATGGCAAGAACAGCTTTGCTTGCCTGTCTCTTTGCAGGCATTTTGGGGGATCAACCACAATATTATAACCAAATTCAGATTTTGATATGTTCATTCTCTGATTGGGGGGACGCTGGATGTGAAGGCAAAAAAAAACAAGTGTAGTTTCAGCAACAGATAAGAGACTAGTCTGAGACTGTCATGCAATGAAAACAACTTCAGTAACCAGTGGTGCTGATGAGGTCACAAAAACAATCCAATCTGGTAAAAAATTCCTTTTGAACTTGGGAGTGGGGGAGCACTGAATGCAGACAGTGCAGATTTTTATGGCACTATAAGCAGCAAAACAAAGAACAGATACCACGATCGCAGTACGAAATCAGGCAGCTGCAGTGGATAGCAGGTTCACACTGCTGCGCCTGCAATTACACTAGTCTGTGGCACAACAAAAGGTGTATTACTTGATGCATGCAACACCGCACACACACTCACACACAGAACAGTTTGTCTACAATGGTGAATGAGTAATGTATAGCAAATACAGAAGTTCAGTACTATGCCACATTACGTATTGTAATGTAAACAACCTGAAATTATGAACTGCTGCACCACATCCACACACAAACAGCTAGAAAATGTCAACTATTACTGACAATATTACTGTGTGTACATTAACACAGTCAGTTATATAACAAAAATATAACCAAAAAACTAAGAAATCACTATTTCTCCAAATTAAATCTACCTACACCACAGATATGCCCCTTCCCCAAAGCACACATTCACTGTCTTTCACCACACACACTCAATGTTGTAAATTAACATTCAAAATCCACATAAAAACAAAAACGCTTAATGATATGAGCACAGGAGGGTTTCCTACAATCGATGAACTAAAGTTGTAGCCAAAAAAAACCCTCAAAAATACTTTTTTAGCAGCTTTTATAAGATTTCTATCATAGACAGCTATCAGAGCACACCGTCTCCTACTCCTTCCCACATATACTACCCCGAACTGAAGCTGTGCAGATCAATATAGATCCCATGTGACCTGAAATCCCATGAATCACTGCAAAATTTGTCTTCAGAGCTCAAAAACAAGGCAAAGTGAGGTGAAGTGCTTTGTCCTCAATGCACTTCGTCTTAAATTTGACGGAGTAGTGGGCTGGGGAGGCAGAGTAACGTGAAGTCATTGTTTCCAATGGACTTTGCGTTCCTCATAATAACACAAAGTAATCCGCTTCATGTTGCAGAGCACTCTGAGAATCCGCCTTTGCTCCATGAATCACTTCGCAGAAGCGGATTGAGTCCACTTCGCTCACCACTAATCTGAGACATCAGTTGCAACTGCACTTACTTACCAGTAGCAAGTGAGATTTCAAGGCAGCTTTGAATGCATTTAATGAACTACAGTTAGACACTTTTGGTGGCTGGCTGATCT
Source organism: Neoceratodus forsteri (assembly GCA_016271365.2). Lineage (NCBI taxonomy): Eukaryota > Metazoa > Chordata > Ceratodontiformes > Ceratodontidae > Neoceratodus > Neoceratodus forsteri. The sequence continues at coordinate 800,489,227 of CM057459.1, read as the reverse complement.
AGAGGATAGGGGCAGAAATAGCAAATGACCTATCACCAGCACAAGTTCAAGACCTTGGGATCCCCAAGGCAGAGCAAGCAGATGATCTAAGTTCTTGATTGTGAGTTTTGTACTGAAGGAGCCCATTAAGTCTGGGGGGGGGAATGGTTTTGATTATTTTAAAGGCAAGGTGGATGGTAGGGTAGGCTATTCTGGCCTCAAGTGAGGGCCAATTTAGTGAGGTGAGTATGCTACAGTGGTGATCTTGGGGTTGTGCAGTAGCTACAGAGTGAGCAGCTTTGTGGTAAAGCCCGTTAAGTTTAACAAATTATGCACCTTTGAGAGGTTGAAGGAGGGGGAGCACTATAAAGTAGAACTACAAGAAGGGTTCCTGTGGCAATGGTCAAATGAGCTTCATTACTAAAATACCCACCTAGTCTATATAGGAGCCCGATATTTTGGTGGAGAGACTTTGTAATTGCCTCCACATGAGATTTCAGGGTAAGCTCCTGGTCCAGATGTATGTCAATATATTTTATGGAGGCACAGACATAAAACATCCTGCTCCCACTACCAAGGCCTTTTATACCACCCAGCCTGAAAATGAGCTGGGGTCAAGGCTCATTATGACCACTCATGATTAGTCCCAGGCTGATCATTATATGAGCTATTTGCCCCAACAAAGAATCCAGACTATTGGGCATTATGAGAATATCGACTTTTGCATCTGCCTCACTGGGTGTCCATATTGCCAATTACCTGGCTTACAGAATAAAACATGAGACTAGCTTGTCAAAGTCTTATCTATTATGGTGAATAAATTGCCTGGTGGGCCTGTTTAGCCTGACATCCAGCAGTTTGTTGGACACAGATTAGAGGTCAGTAAGTATTAACTGATTTCACATACGTTACCTCTTGAGCTTCCACTTGTGCAACTGCATGACCTTTGCCTTTGCCAGTATTCATGGCTGCATATTGCTAGTTTTGCTGGCAATGTTCAACAATCAGTCTTGATTTTGTCTTTTTGTGAGCAGAAAGTGTTTGACCACAACATGGAGATCACTTTGAAAGAGTTACAGTCTTCAAAAGTAACTCTTCACTTCACATTCTGATGTCCTTATGTGGAAGTGGCACTTTTCACAAAGGCCCCAACTCTCCCAGTGTGCAGGGGCCTAGTTGTCTGCTGCTGGGACCTCTGTCTTTAAGCATTGGTCCTCAGGTGCCCATTTTAAGACCCCCTAAAAGGGTAATGGTGGTGCTCCCCCCTTCCCTCCACATTCTGACTCTCATCTGCCCCTCTCCCAGGGATAAGTAGGGAGAAGGTACTGTCTGTTTCTAAAAGAAATGGCAGGAGATCATGTAAGACAGGTGGGTCCTGTATGTTATTTGGTAGGGTCATGCATTGGAATTAATTGCACTCCCTCCTGTGCATCCTCCCAGCTCTTGTCACTAAGCTCCAGAGCACTTATTGGTCTTGGTGACTGAAATACATACTCTTTGGACAAGAAAGCAATTCAGCCTACAAAATTCCAAATGATAGCGCACTCAGGCAAAGAGTCCATGGACTGCAACATTTGAGGCTAAACCAATTAAGTACAGTTTTGCCTCAAACATTGCAGTCCATGGACTCTTTACCTGAGTATGCTATCATTTGGAATTTTAAGAGATTATTGGGCTGGCCACTCTGGTAGCAGCACCACCCTGCATTAACATTCACAGCACCTGTATGGAGGTAATTCAGCCAACAACACTGGCTGAATGGAACTTGATTACTATTTAAGATATTTTGTAGCCCAAAAGAAGATGAGTGATATACATCCCATCTTGGACCTCAGAGGCCTGAATGAATACATTGCATACAAAATATTTTGCACGGTCTCTCTTCAGCCCCTCCTCCTGCTCCTCTACCAGGGGATTAGGTTTGTGCTTTGGAAATGCAGGATGCATTTCTGCATGTCACGATCTAGCACACCCATCAACAGTACCTGCATTTCTTTTTGGAGTGCAAGCACTACCAAGTTTGCATGTTGTCCTTTGACTTATTCTTGATGCCATGGGTCTTTCCAAAGTCCTTTACTGTGATTGCTGCAGCTGTATGCTAGGAAACCCTGATTTTATTTATTATTATTATTCTTTTGGTAACTGGGCATGGCCCACTAGGCACAAGTGCCTGTCTTCATGGGCAAACCGGGAGCACTGGGGTGGTTAAGTGACTTGCTCAGAGTCACATAGTATGCAAGTGGAGGTTGCAGGACTCAAACCCTGGTCTGCTAGATGTACAGTACCAAGTTCATTCACAGCTTGTTACTCTAACCTCTAGACTATACTGCCAGCCCAAATATATTCCCTTATGTATGTATTCCCTTATTTGAACAACTGGATCCACTAGGTGCCTTTCAGAAAAACAGCTCTACAGACTTTGTCCTGGACTCACCAGTTGTTCAACCAAGTGGCTATCCTGATCAAGCAACCCAAATCTCTTTTGACCCCTTGCCAATTCCTTCAGTTTTTTTAACCACTGCCTTGGATATGACTCACACAAAGGCATTTCTTCAGGAGTCCAATACTGGCAATCTCATAGCCCAGTTGACACTGATCTCCTCTAGTGTCTGGTTCCCTGTGTGATCCATGCCTTGGCTCCTGGGCCTCATGACAGCTGCCTTGGGCCTGTTCCTACAGCCTGCTTCCACACATACATTCCCTTGTGGATGCTTTGAAGTTAGTGGTCCCAAGCTTTCAACTTCTGAATCACTTTATCCTTATCATGGGCCCCTTACACAGGCCTCTTTGCTATGTCAACACTGCCACTGTCTGCTTCAGGGCTCCCTATTTCTCCATCTATCTCTGCAAGAGATCCTCAACACAGATGTCTCAATGATGTGTTGGAGGCCGATCAGGGTGCACTCAAGATGTGGTTCCCCAACAGATCACTCACTCCACATCAACCTTTTAGAGATGAGGGCAGTTCTTCTTGGTCTGTGGGCTTTTGATTGCCATATTCAGTGCAGTCCCCTGTTAGTAAGGACAGACAATCTTTATGTCATGCTTATCTTAGCAAAACAAGAGATTCCCATTCCTACCTTCTCTACTGAGAAGCTGTGCAAGTATAAAAATGAGTACTGGCTCTCAGCATATACTACACATCGTTAGCACATATCTGCCCAGCACTCTGAATATCCTAATAGACTCTCACAATAGTTTGGTTGCAGACTCCCACATGTGAGAAGTGAGAATGCTTGACTATCTGGCTGCAGATCTCTTTACCTGTTGGATTTATCCAGAGTTGGACCTTTTTACATCTCCACATAATGTAAAACTGTTACATTTCTGCTAGCTGGCTCAAAGACCTGATTTTTTTTTTCCCCAATGAGATCCATTTTCCCTTTTCTGGAAGGAAAGGTTTCTATATGAATGGATTTTTTCCTTTAAAAACTTTTGGGAGTTTGTCTTCACTGGAGTGGCCTACAAGCCGCTCCTGGCTCTAGAGTGAAAGTGAATTATTTGGTTTTGTTAAGGCTTCTATATGCCTTTCTACCAATCCCTATCCTTTAGCAGTTATTGTTCATTGTTCAGGAGGATGAGCCAACAGTGATACTAATAACCCCCTTCTGGCCCAGACAAATTTGGTTTCCCCTGCTCTGCCAGCTTGCAGTGAAACCTCCTTTCACACTCCCTTGATAAGCAGGACTGCTGTCACAGGCGAATGGCAGTCTGATGCACTTTGGCTTTTAGTCCTTCCCATTTCATGCCTGACTTCTGAACACATAGAACTGTTCCACTTTGGGGTCTCCCAGGTGGTTTCAGATATTTTGTTGATTGTTCATAAGCATCCTACATAGCCACTTAGTCCCTGAAATGAAAATGTTTCAGTATTTGGTGGGTCTCTCAGTCCTTGGATTCTTTTTCATGTCTGGTGCAACATGTCTTGTACTACTTTCGGTTCCTATTGGATTCAGGTCTCTAGTACTGTTCTGTGAAGGTACACCTTTTGGCCATTTTGGCCTTTTATGCCCTCTCAGGAATCAAGACTGTGGCCCAGTCAGAGATGTCCAACAGGTTCATTAAAAGGCTCCAGCACCTCTCTCCCCAATCAGTAGGCAGTGTCTAGTGTGGGACCATAACTTGGTTCTGGAGTTTTATTGTACACAGGCTCCCCCTTCAAAACCTGTTACCATGTGTGAGATTACTTTTCTATTCTGGAAAGTACTTTTTCTTTCTGGTGGCTATTACTGTGACTCAGCTTGCTGAGTTTCTGAGCTGCAGGATTTGGTTGCAGATCCCCATCCCTTCTTTTTCACCAGGACTGGTTTTCACTGCATATCCTTCCATAGTTCCTTCTGGAGGTTGTTTCAGAGTTCACATTGAATGAGAGTCTCTGCCTTCCTGGATGAAAACACGGTTATCCTGCATTCTTTGGTGGTCATTCGATCTCTATGTGTATATTGAGACTGCATGAAGGACTGCAGAATATCCTCATGTCTTTTTGTTTCATTCACCACCAAGATAGCAGATACCCCTTTTTACGTTCACTTGCGCGCATGTGCAAGGAACGTCTTGGGAGAATGGGACACTTTGGAGGTGTGCCCCTCCTGTGCAATCCCCTGCTCCATTGAGCAGGCGTGGTGGTCCTGCACCAGTCGATGCGGTGCTGTATATGACAGTGGTGGTCTTCTCTTCAAAGAAAACCACCGCTGTGTGCTGGCAGCATGTCACGCCCCCAAATCTTTGGTGCCACGCTGGGATCCCACCCCAGCGTGGCAACGTCCATGCGCCGTCTGCGCGGGGTGCCAATCCCCAAAGGCTCCACCTCCCCCAACAGCTTTCCTTGCAGCCACACTGGGAGCCCACCCCATTGTGGCAAACGTCCCGCGTCATCTGCCGACAGGGGTGCCCAATCCCCCGTCGGCTCCATGGCCCCCCCCAGCCATCCTTCTGCCACGGTGGGAGCCCACCCTAACCTGGCAAACGTCCCGTGTCATCTTTTTTTTTTTTTATGTAAAGGAAGGGATAAAAGCAACTGAACAAAAGAGTAAACAGGGAGGAGAGGAGGCACTGTGGGTCACCTTGGAGACTGGAAAGGGCACCACAATCCGCACAGGGGTTGTGTACAGACCCCCATGTCAGGGGGAAGGAATGGACAAGGATATGATGGAAGGCATTCTTAGAATGGTAGAGAAAGGGGAGATACTGTTGATGGGAGACCTGAATATGCCAGATGTTAACTGAGCACATTTGCTGCAGCCACATCCAAGAGCAGGGCCATTCTTGATGCCCTACAGGTGGCAGGCATTTAGACAGCTAGTTTTGGAACCCACTCCATGAGGGAGCAATCTTAGACCTCATACTCTCAAACAGGGGCAGTGAGAGGATCTCAGATCTAGAAGTGGGTTGCCATTGGGGACAAGTGACCATCAAACAGTGTGGTTCACGTCAACCTCAGCTACAGAGTCAAGCCTACACAAAAGTGAGGGTACTGGACTTCAGGAGGGCTGACTTTGGCAAGATGGGAGAGTGCCTCAGAAAAGCACTAGCAAACAGGCTAGAAGGAGGTGTGGAGCAACAGTGGGAATTATCAAAACTGCCATCACAGAGGCAACAAGCCTTCATGAAGCAAATAAACAAATCAAAATGAAAGAAAAAGCCACTATGGTTCTCAAGAGAGGAGGCTGTGAAAGTCAGGAAGAAAAAGATAGCATTCCGGAAGTATAAGGAAACACAGAAGGAGCAGGACAGAGAGCTGTACCAGTTAAGGCAGAAAGAAGCAGGGAGGGAAGTCAGAATAGCAAAGGCCCAAACTGAGGAAAAGATAGCCAACTCAGTTAAGAAGGGGGATAAAACCTTTTATAGGTACATCAGTGAGCGTAGAAAGACAAAGGGAGGGATAGTGAGGCTGAATAGAATGAACGGTGGGTGGGCAGAGGGGGACAGTGAAAAAGCAGGAATACTGAATGAATATTTCTGCTCAGTATTCACAAAAGAGGAGGGGGAAGTGCCTAATAAATTAACAGAAGCACTCTTGATAGGGGGGTCGATCCCAGTCCTTTCACAGAAGAAAGGGTTCTGCAAGAACTCCTAAAACTGAAGGTGGACAAAGCAATGGGTCCTGATGGAATTCACCCCAGAATTCTAAAAGAATTAAGGAAGGAACTAGTGAAACCACTGGCTACTCTTTTAATAAATCATGGGAGGATGGTGTGGTACCGAGGACTGGAGGAAGGCGGATGTGATTCTCCTTCACAAAAGTGGGACCAAGACAGAGGCAGAAAACTACAGACCTGTCAGTCTGACCTCTGTGGTAGGGAAAGTGATGGAGTCACTTCTAAAGGAAAGAATAGTTGAGTACCTAGAGGTCAGTGGAGCACAGGATCCAAGGCAGCATGGGTTCACAGTGGGAAGGTCATGTCAGATGAATCTAATAGATTTCTTTGACTGGGTGACCAAAGTAGTAGACCAGGCTGAGCTGTGGACATGGCCTACCTAGACTTTAGCAAGGCATTTGACACAGTCCCACACAAAAGATTATTAGTCAAATTAACCAGCCTGGGAGTGGGTCCCAGGGTGGTAGCCTGGGTAAAACATTGGCTGGACAACAGGACACAGAAGGTAATTGTAAATGGAGTCCACTCTGAAGAAAGGACAGTTACTAGTGGGGTACCGCAGGGTTCAATATTGGGTCCAGTCCTTTTTAATGTCTTCATCAGTGACATTGCAGAGGGACTGGAAGGAAAAGTATGCCTTTTTGCAGATGACACAAAGATCTGCAACAGGGTTGATACACAAGGAGGCGTGGAAAGGATGAAAAGGGACTTGGCAAGATTGGAGGAATGGTCAGACGTATGCCAGCTAGGATTCAATGCAAAAAAGTGAAAAATAATGCACCTGGGAAACAAGAACCCAGAGGAAGAATACACAATGGGTGGGGAGGTAGTAACAACAACAAAACAGGAAAGGGACCTGGGGATAATCATATCAGATGACCTTAAGGTTAGCAAGCAATGTGAGAAGGCAGTAGGGAGGCCAGGGTATACTGGGATGTATAGGGAGAGGCATCAGCAGCAGAAAACAGGAAGTTGTTATCCCTCTGTACAGACAGTTGGTGAGACCCCATCTGGAATACTGTGTCCAGTTCTGGAGACCCCATCTCCGCAAGGACATAGACAGGATAGAGGCAGTCCAGAGGAGGGCAACTAAAATGGTGCAGGGTCTGCAAGAGAAGCCATATGAGGAGAGACTAAAGGAGCTTAATATGTATACCCTTGAGGAAAGAAGGGAGAGGGGGGGACATGATAGAAACTTTCAAGTACCTCAAGGGAATCAACAAAGTCCAAGAGGGTAGCATCTTTCAGAAAAAGAGACTTGCAAGAACAAGGGGACACAATTTAAAGATAGAAGGAGGGTGATTCAGGGGCAATGTGAGGAAGTATTATTTCACAGAGAGGGTAGTGGATGTATGGAACAGCCTTCCTGAGGAAGTTGTGGGGTCTAAAACTGTGGGAGAATTCAAGAATGCATGGGACAGACATAAGGCAATTCTTGTGGGGGCAGGAAGATATAGGCTGTTGGTTAACTAGGATCTGCGGCCTATCCTGTAGGTAGGAAAATGGGCAGACTAGATGGGCCTAGCGTCCTTATCTGCCATCAAAGTCTATGTTTCTATGTTTCTATGTTTAAAAACCTGTAAATTAAAAACGGTCCCACGGCGCTTCTCCCTGGCCCCCCTCCCACAACCCGCACCCACCCACGGCGCACCCTGCCTCCCCACAACCCCCATACTTACCTCCGGAGCTCAGCGCGATGATCATCGCTGGACCGGGAACACGTCTGCACTCTTCAAAGCCGACCCCGAACTGAGGAAATGCCGGTAAGCTGTATAATGGGCTAGATAGGGTTTTTTCAACTTTGTTGCATATCTCAGGCATTTTTTGGAATTTTTGCACCAAATTTTCAACATGGGGTTTTTGGGACCCCTTCTCTGAATTCTGTCACTGTCATGGGTGTTATTTTGGGCCGAAGGGTGATTTACATGATCACCATGTGAAATCACCTTCCAGACTGATGTAACGACAGTGCCAGCGTTCATAAGGTGGGCTCTCAAAAAGCCTATTTTGCAAATTTGGTGGAAAAATTCCTAAAATGACTGTTTCATAGCTGCATTGCACAGCGTTCCTTTCTGCACCTCGTAAGTTTGCAAATTTTCAATATTTGCACTCCAATGACTTCCAATACCTAAACAGCACATAGAAGCAAACAACATTCAGCATTGACAAATGCTTGTACTTCTTTGTCACTGATTTTTTTAAGCCATGTCCAAGTGCCAAATACCACTGCAAATACCTGCAAGTGAATGTTCGGCATTGACAAATGCTTGTTCTGAGTAGTGCTTTCTAAGTGGTTGACATACTGCATTTTTTTGGTACAGTGAGTGTGGTAAGGAGTTTCTCAGTCCTATCCATGGGCATGCTCCCATGGCAATGCTACTTCTGTGGCCCATTTTTGTTCAGTCTTGAGAGCTGACATATGCTCTGCCACCCTATGGAGTCCTCTATATTTTTACAAAACTTTACCATCTGGGTCTAGTGTCCTTTAGATGGATTGCCTTTGGCCTTGCCATCCCCAAGGGCCAGCTGTCTTAAGGGTCTTATTCATCCCTGCTGTTTGTCCTTCCTCCCATTCTGCAGTTGTGTACTGCTTGGGAATCATTCAAAAGGTGTGACTGTACAGAGCATGATGCTCTAAAAAATATATATTTTTTAATTATTTATCAGCAACAGTAGATCATTGAGAGAATTACTTCAATAGAACCATAGCTCACCCTCTCACCTATCCCCTTCTATATTTCAGGTGGCATACTCTGAAGACATACCTGTAACAGATTGCTTGGTCTTCTTTTCTATGCCCTTTCAAATGACCTTTTTTTTTTTCCCAGAACCGCTGCCTCTCCTGTTTGCCTAGTCAGATTCCTGGTCTTCTTTTCCTAATGGTATGGTTTAACTCCAAACCTGCATCCAACAGAAACCTGAGAATATATGAGGCCATCCATGTTATGTGGGGGACACTGACTTACATCAGTGAGGGTGTCCTCAGCTAGGCAAACATTTCTGAGTGGCTCTGACACTGCTGGCTTACAGTCCCAAAGGTGTGGCTCAATGGAGGAGATTCCCTCAAAGATCTACTATTACTGGTATGTAACTAAACTTTTTTGGAAGCCGAATGTGGCACTGTGGTCTAAGTGTTAATTCTAATTTTATCAAGACTGTTCCAGTAGCCTCTCAAATTTATAACAATCTTAGTGGTACTTGTGGTTTGCTTCTCCATGTCCTCTAGAAAAACAGACATTTTCCCTAAATGAGGCTCTCCTAGCTTGAGAAGTTCAAAAAAAAAATAATAATAAATAAGGATGCATTTAATGTAACTCTTTTGTTTTATGAAATAATATAGGCATAAAGTAATATTATTTCACAGTTGAGAATATTGACAATTAATTATATATTATACAGGAAACAGTGTAATTTGTATTTTGTTGTATTACATAGTACACTGTTCAAATTGTACTATGTTCTGTTATATATAGTACAGTGCACAAATCAAATTGTACTGTGTGTTCTGGTATATAATGCTCAGTTATATTTGCATTATTCTCTATTGCATCATGCACCCTTCTATTTGTACTAAAGCCTTTACATAGTGCACAGTTTAATTTGTATTCTATTATATATTAAACAGTTCAATTTGTACTGCAGTGTTTTATTATATAGTGTACAGTTAAATTTGTACTAAGTTTCATTATATAGCACATGCACAGTTCAATATGTACTATGTTCTGTGATATAGTGCATAGTTCAATTTGTACTCAGTTCTGTTGTGTAGTACACAGTACAGTATATGTATTTTCACTGGACTTCAAGACTTCTTTCTAGAATCTATTTCTGAGATTAAATGTGAAATATACTCCATGCAAAGTTTGTATAGTTTATTACAGTAAACTGGTCAAGATTAGTAATTCCATCTCTGGCGATCGTTTAAAATGATGTTTCCATACAACAGTTAACAGCATCGATCTAGATTTGCTTTTATTGTACTGCTTCAGTGTTCAGTGTTTCCCTTATAGCCAAATTGATTGCGTGGGCTCTGCTGGCATTAGAACTTCTTTTTAAAGCAAATGAACAAACAATGCATCTTTGTCAAACATGGAAAACAAACCAGCCAATTTTCTGAAGTGATATATTAGCCAAGCGACAGAGGAAATAGGAGAAGAACGAAAGATTTTATCACATGCATGGCTACAATCTTAAGAGAGTATTTAAAATTCCAGCCTGCAAACCACAGTTCAATTAGACAATGAGTCCAGGACTGAACCATCTTATACATTAAGAGTCAAGGATTTAATTAAAGAAGACTCATATATCCTTATTGTGGTTTATGTACTTTATAAATGCCAATTTAATGAACAAAACATCTTACCCTACGTTTCTTCTGACCCATAAATCTAGACACTTGAAAGCACTTGAGAAAAATCAGAGTAGTAAAGCAAAAAAAATACATCATCAATCTGTTACCAGACATTTTAATGCAGGTCCTCTTTATTATCATTTACAATCTTAGTGAAGTTTGGGGGTCACTGGCTAAACTGCTTCACTACAGCTTTGTTTTCTATATGCTACAGTGCCTCTCAACACTGATATCAGCTGTAATGCAGCACTATAATAAATGTTGAAGAACTTGACTTGAGGTCAGTGATGCTCATTAATGAACCACATATATATAAAACAATAAGAAAACATCATGTAATAATGATAGTCACCGGCATTTAGGAATAATAACAAAACAAGTATTTTTGTTGCAGAATTGTACTACTGTGTGAATATTTATTTCAAGGACACTACAAACATATACAAAGGTCTTACTATAAGATATGAATCTCCTCTTAAACATTTGGAGATAGATGATTCTTTAAAAATGGAGATTATGCCCTCACATTACAAAATATTTTCATGCAATGAGAAAACCTAAGTTAGATGGCAATGTTTGAGTCAAGAGGAATTTGAAGGGGCCAAAAACAGACTCTCAGGAAAGGCCTGTTGAGAATTTGTACACACTGCCACAGTTTATTCAGCTCCAAGTATCTGTTTCTATTTTACTCCTTTAGAACTACCATACAAAGCAGTAAAGTTTTGCCTAATATAGTGTCAGGGTTTTCATGAAATTTTTGTTTTAGTAAAACTCCCAGTAATCTAGGTCATGACATCACAGTCATATAAACATAATGCATTTTCCATCAATAGATTTCTATAAAGCATGCCAGCAACATCTAGTGCTGGAAAAGTAAATTACACCCCATTTACATCACATTAGAAACCTCCAATAAAATTAATAACTAGAAAGCTATAGTGCCTTCTCCTTGGGAACTTAGCATTTTTGCCTGACAGCCTCATGCTATCTTATATTCAGATTCAAGGCATGCAGAAGTTGAAAATAAAACATGCATAACATATGTATTTAATAAAATCAATCTCAATTTGTGAGTCACATTGATGTATAATGGAAGACACAGTGGCTAGTGCATTGGCTGCTGTCATTTCCTTTTTCCATGTTTCTCTTTGGTTCCATTGTTTGAAACTTTAGTAATTCTTTTTGCGTAGTTTTATTTTCTGTCTGCAGTGATGTATATCTATTTGACACTTTCCATTCTGCATAAAACATCAGTGCCAGTGGCTCAGTAGGTTACATGCTTGCCTCTTTATAGCATGATTTCACTAGCCTACCTGCCTGAACCTACAGGTAAACTGTAGTGAGAATTAGTTATGTGGAAAAATAAAGCATGATTTTCTGATTTCTAAAGTTTTCTGATCAAAAGTCACTCTTTTTCACAGAAAAAGGCTTCTTCGGTAGTCTGGTCACTCCCCTGTGAGAGAGAAAAGCTTTAACTCTGATGAAAAGGAACCCTTCTAGAGTGGAATATAAGTTCTTAAATAGATCTAGACAATATACTAACATACTAAAATGCCAGCAGATTAGGCCACATGGTCTATCAAGTCTGCTAGAGTATCAGTACCCTTGATCAGTACCATAACCACCTTTCCTGCCCCCCTCAGGGTTTCCCCCTCCAGAGTTCCCCAACTAGAGATGACATTACTCAGCTTTACCCTCCTCCTGTACCTGTCCCAGTCCCTCTTGAACCCCCTCCACCATGATTGCCTCCACCAGGTCCTCAGGGAGTGCATTCCATGATTTCACCACCCTCTCAGTGAAGTATTGCCTCCTTCTCACCCCTCTGAGCCTCTCCCCCTCCAGCCTCCAACTATGCCCCTGGTGGCCCCTCCCACCTTCCTCTGAAAGACTTTTTCCAGGCCTACCCAATATACCCCTTTTAGATACTTGAAGACCTCAATCAGATCCCTCCTGTCTCTCCTCTCCTCTTCTCCAGTGAGTACAGGCCAAGCTCCTCCAGTCTTTCTTCATATGGCCTATCACCCAGACTCCATATCATTTTGGTTGCCCTCCTCTGCACCCTCCCCAGGTGTGCAATGCCTTTCTTTAGGTGTGGATGCCAAAACTGCATGCAGTGCTCAAGATGTGGCCTAACCAGACAGTTATACAGAGGCAGAATCACATCCCTGCTCCTTGAGGTACTCCACCTGGCGATGAAGCCCAGCATTTTATTTGCCTTGGTCGCAGCCCTACTACATTGCTCAGAATTGTTCATTTTGGCATCCACAGCCACCCCCAGATCCTTTTCTCCACTCAAAGCCTGCAGTATATCCCCTCCCAGGGTGTGCACTTGGCCTGGGTTCCTATGCCCCAGGTGTAGCAGCTTACACTTCCTTGTGTTAAACGTCAGGTTCCAGGTGCTTGACCATCTCACCAGAGCATCCAGAGCCTCCTGCAGTGCTACCCTAACCTCCTCCCCATCCACCACTGCCCCTAGCTTTGAGTTGTCTGCAAATATATATATATATATATATATATATATATATATATATATATATATTATTCAAGAAAATGTAAAGCTTCTGCAAAAAGTATGTTATAATATGCAAGTGGCAATAAAGGAGAGGGATGTGAAAATGTTTTGGCATCTAGAGGCATGTGGCACAAATAATTATCCAAACTCACAATTTACTTATAGTCAAAAAGATAACTGGATTGAATATTTTACAAGTATAGTTTATGATCCCTTAGAGAAGGGAGAACTTTTATTTGCTAAACTGGAAAGTTCATTGGACCTGCCAGGTCTCTGTGTATCTTCAGAGAGAGTGGAATTGGCTATCTTAAAATCTAGAGCCAAAAAATCTCTGGGACTAGATGGTACTTTAATAGATGTTTACAAATCAAATTTAGAAATATGGGTACCGATATTAACCAATGTAGTTAGTTAAGGTTTATGAGAAAAATATATCTTGAATGCTTGACAAAAATATATATATATATATCATACCAACCCACAAGAAAAGGGATATTACTGACTCTAAGAATTTTCACCTAATACATTTATTAGACCCTGTTTAAGTATTCACAAGGTTTATACTTAAAATGCTTCAGGCCTGGGTCACTGAAGTCTCAGAGCTCAATTCTCAAAGCTCTGATTTTGATACAAGGTGCCTGAGCCACACAGAAGTGGTGCAAGTGGCACCTTGTGTCAAAACCTGCGAATTCGGGATTCTCAAAGACCCCCCAATGCCGCACTGGGACCCAGTGTGCCAGACTAGCCCTGCACCATGCAGCTGTGTGCGCACTGGTGCTAGGGGGCTTGTGGCAGATGCAAGCTGCTATATCCCCTAATTTGGGTTTCTCAAAACCTTCCCAGAGCACACACTTCTAACTACCTTTAGACCAGCCAGGGCTGGTCTAATGGTACTTAGAAGTGTCTCCTCTGGGAGGATTAAGAGAACTTGCACCAACCCTGGGTGGGAAGGAACATGTGCTGTAGTACCGCCCTGAACTCTGATCGATTGTTGAATATAATGAAACAGTTCCCTACTAGCTAATGGTTCCCCTTCCCCGATCCCCAGTGTCCCCTGTATGCCTAAATAACTGAACTCCTTGGTGTCCAGTATTTCCCTCTCCCCATCCCTGAGTGCCCCATCCAACAATACCCAACACTCACTGGTGTCTAGAGGACCTCCCACTGCCCCTACCCTAGCAGATAGTGCACCACCACCCCGCTTCCCCCATCCTTCCCCAGAGATGGCATCCATCCCAGACCTCCACTCTGCACCACAGCTGACTGCCTACTGAACTGTCAAATAGCATGTACTGTACAGTCAGCTGTTACAGTATGTGCTCCTTGACAGCTTAGTGGGTGCCTGGCCATGGTGGAGAGTGGAGAGCTGTACTGGTCACCAGCTCCAGGATGGGATGGAAGGAGCAGGGTGGTGGGCACTACCTGACAGATTGGGGGGTTGGAGTCCCCTAGACACCAGGGACTGTTGGGTATTGTTGGATGAGGTGCTTGGGATGGGAAAGGGGAACACCGGACATCAGGCAGTGTGTACTTCTTAGGTATACATGAGATCTGGGATGGGGGGGGGGGGACACTGCACACCAAAGCAGTGTTGAATTTTACATATACAGTACATGAGATCGGGGATGGGAAACAGGGACTGCTAGACACCAGGGAGGGGATGTATCATTTACTTTTTACAGGAATCCAGAGGGGAGGACCACTGAACACCATTCATTGCCTTTGGGCAGATTAGTTATAATAGTATTCTGCTGTTGGTTTCATTATGTATACCCACGTACTAGTCTGACTGTGTGGCATTACCCTACACATTTTTCTCACCTTCAGTGATTGCCACCCAGCCATGCCTGCAGCTTGTGGCTAACCTCTCAGGTGTGCTGTCTCTATGGCATATGGCCACCTTTGCTGCAAGTTGTGGGATTTTGCTATCGGGACCCTACCCAATAAAGAATCGGGCTCAGGGTCCCTGGTGCATGGGCCATCGGTGCAAGCTGCTATTGGTGCAGCTTGTACCGCCCACTGAGAATCAAGCCCACAGTCTGATCTATTTTACAAGCTGACTATCAGACAGGGAATTCAACTGTGGACCAAAATTTTACTTTAAAAAGTTTAACTGAGAAGTATGTAATGGTACAGAGACTTAAAGGGGACAGGAAATTTGTGCTAATTGGCAGCTGTTTACAAAAGTTTGTATTCTCAGAAACAATATGAATTCTCCTAAAGTATCCATATTTAACTGTACCCAAATAAAAAGTGTTAGGTAAAACTGTAGTTTGCCTTGTTGTGTTTTTTATGGGTAGCATTCTGTTACAGTTCACTTCATGGAGTCACTTATGTGGAACTTTTAATATGTCCCGATTTGTGTACAGAATGCTAATTATGAGCTGCTGAACTATCATAACCCTGTTTAAAGTTCTGTGCACAAACCCTGACATGGCAAAAACTCCAGATTATTGGTTCCATGAAGAGAACTGTAACATAATGCTGCCCATAAAAACAAAAAAAACTTAAACTACAGCTTTCTATATCACTTTTTATTCAGGTACAGTTAAATATGGATAAATGACTGCATATCATTTCTGAGAATAAGAACTTTATAAACAGCTGCCAGTTAGAAATGATTTCTTGTCATCTTTAAGCTTTATGCTGCCTCAATTTATTTTGCAGCAGCAGCGTTTGAATCTTTGGAAAGACGCATTTTATGGGAGAACTAAAAAATTTAGGTTTTTCAGAATTTGTAATTGGCAAAAATGCATTTTTATTCAAATAATCTTACATGTATACATTACATAATAGAGGACATCAAGGCTACTAAGGCACTAAGTACATGTGAGGGAATGGAGGTTCTGTGGGTCACACTCATGGCAGGGAATGGAACTGTGATCAGAATAGGAGTGGTCTACAGACCTCCAAATCTGGAGGAGGGAGGAGGAGGATAAGATTCTAATGCAAGGAATCCTGAAGATGGCATCCATGGGGGAGACGCTGCTGCTGTGCGACTTCAATATGCCTGATGTAAATTGAGGTGTACTGATGGCAGCATCAAAGAGGAGTAGGGAGATCCTGGGAGCACTTCAGGGAGCTTGCCTGAAACAACTTGTGAGGGAGCTGACCTGAGACAAAGCAATGCTAGATCTTCTGCTGATCAACGAGGAGAGGGTAGAGGAAGTCACTGTGAGAAGTCTCCTGGGCTCTAGCAACCCTTGCATGGTGAGGTTTAGCATAAGCATGGGAGCCAAGCCATACGAGGATAAAGGTCTTCAGTTTCACAAGAGCTGATTTTGGGAAAATGGGAAAAAGCCTGGAAAAGTTCCTTAAAGGGGTAGAGAAACTGGAAGGAGTGGAGGAAAGTTGGGCTAAAATTAAGGGGGCCATTACACATGTAACAGACCTTTGTGTCAGATAAGTTAATAAGAATGAGAGAAAAAGGAGACTGCTTTGGTTTACCAAGGAAGTAAAGGAGAAGGTAAGGGTGAAAAAGTCAGCCTTCAGGAAATACAGGAAGTCATAGAGAGAGAAGGACAAGGGTAGTATTAGGCTAGGCAGAGGGAAGCAGAGAGGGCAATCAGGAGGGCCAATGCAGAAGCAGAGGAATGAATAGCTAGAGAAGTTAAGAAGGGGGACAAGACTTTTTATTGGTATGTCAGTGATAGGAGAAAGGTGGGGGGGTGATTAGTAGGCTGAAAGGGACAGAAGGAGAAAGCACTGAAGGAGATCAGGAAAAAGTGAATGTACTAAACTGATACTTCTGTTCAGTGTTTATGGAGGAAAGGGACGGGGAGGGGCCGTGGTTGATGGTAGGGGTAATAAGGGTGAGAAAATGGACACTATGCCTTTTGCAGTGGAAAATGTATTGGAGGAACTAGGCAAGCTGACGGTGGACAAGGTGATGGTACCCAACAGTGTGCATCCCAGGGTTTTAAAGGATCTCAGAAAACATTTAGTAGCACCACTAGGTTATTCAGCTGGATGCTGGAAACAGGAGTGGTTCCCAAGGACTGGAGAAGGGCAAATGTTACCCTACTGCACAAAAGCGGAAGTAGAGAACAGGCAGGAAGCTACAGGCTGGTCAGCTTGATCTTTGTGGTGGGGAATGTTATGGAGGCACTGTTGAAGAAGAGCACTGTGAGATATTTAGAGGCCTTTGACCTGCAAGACATAAGGCAGCACAGCTTCACAACAGGCAGGTCATGTCAAACAAACTTTATTGGACTTTCTCGACTGGGTAACCAGAGAGATCAACTTGGGGGGCAGTATATGCTGTGTACCTTGACTTCAGCAAAGCATTTGACACTGGTCCCCACAGGAGGCTTATAAACAAACTGGGATGTCTTGGAGTGGGTACAAAGATAGTTGACTGTTTGAGAAACTTGATAAGGAATAGGGAACAGAGGGTAGTGGTAACTGGTGTACATTCAGATGAGGAGAAGGTGACCAGTGGAGTGCCTCAGGGATCAGTTCTAGGGCCATTACTCTTCAAAATATTTATAGGGGACATTGCAGAAGGAATTAGGAATTAGGAATTCACAAAAGAAAGGGTCCTACAAGAGCTTGCTAAACTCAGGGTGGATAAGGCAATGGGACCTGATGGCATACATCCCAGGGTACTTAAGGAGTTAAAGGTGGAACTAGCAGAGCCGTTAGCAGAACTGTTTAGTGAGTCTCTGAGCACAGGAGAGGTCCCAGAAGACTGGAGAAGGGCTCATGTGATCCCACTCCACAAGAGTGGTAGCAGGGAGGAGGCGGGGAACTACAGACCAGTCAGTCTTACCTCAGTAGTGGGCAAGATTATGGAGGCACTCCTTAAGGAAAGGATAGTGCAACACCTGGAATCCATAGGGGCACAGGATCCAAGACAGCATGGGTTTACAAAAGGAAGGTCCTGTCAAACTAATCTCATAGATTTCTTTGATTGGGTAACCAGAGTGGTGGACCAAGAGGGAGCAGTTGATGTCGCCTACCTTGACTTCAGCAAAGCTTTTGACACTGTCCCACATAGAAGATTGATAAATAAGCTGGATAGGCTTGGGGTGAGTCAGAAGTTGGTCAACTGGGTGGCAAATTGGTTGACGGGCAGAAAACAGAGAGTGGTGGTAAATGGTATACAGTCAGAAGAGATGCAAATCACAAGTAGGGTACCTCAGGATCAGTCCTGGGGCCAGTCCTCTTCAACATCTTCATTAGTGACCTTGCAGATGGACTAGATGGTAGGCTTGTCTGTTTGCAGATGACACCAAGATCTGCAACAGAGTAGATGATCCAGATGGGGTGGGCAGAATGAGAAGAGATCTGGATAAACTAGCAAAATGGTCAGAAGAGTGGCAACTGGGATTTAATGCAAAAAAGTGCAAAATCATGCACATAGGGAAGAGAAACCCTGAAGCCACCTATAGGCTGGGAGGGGAGTTGCTAGCAGTCACAAAGGAAGAAAGAGACTTGGGCATCATCATCACTGATGACCTGAAATCATCCAAGCAGACCTGTAAAGCAGTAGGTAAGGCTAGGGGGGTGTTATGGTGTATTAGTAGGGGCATCACAAGTCGTAAGAGGAAGGTAATAATCTCTCTTTACAAGACACTGGTTAGGCCTCATCTGGAGTACTGTGTGCAGTATTGGAGGCCACACCTTCACAAGAACATTAACCAAATTGAGGCAGTCCAGAGAAGGGCAACCAAAATGGTGCAGGGACTGCATCAGAAGACATATGAGGACAGATTAACAGAGCTCAATATGTATACCCTTGAGCAAAGGAGGGAGAGAGGTGATATGATCGAGGCATTCAAACACCTTAAGGGCATTAACAAGGTGAAAGAGTCTAACATGTTTAAATATAAGAAAAATAGCAGGACAAGAGGACACAGCATGAGATTAGAGGGGGGCCGATTAAGGGGAATATGAGGAAATCTCTTTTCACAGAAAGGGTGGTGGATGCATGGAATGGCTTACACAAGAAGTGGTGGCTATGAATATAGTGCAGGGCTTCAAACAGGCATGGAATAGGCATAAGGGAGCAATACAAATGACTATGAATAGATAGGCCACTGACAGAGCGAAGGCCAATGGCACATTTATAAGGTAGAAAAAGAAATGGGCAGACTGGATGGACTTTGTGGTCCTTATCTGCCGTCAACTTCTATGTTTCTATATTTCTATGAATTGAAGAGAAAATATGTCTATTTGCTGATGATACAAAGATCTGTAACTGGGTGGACACCGAAGGAGGAGTTAGCAGGATGAAGAGGGATCTAGACAGGCTGGAGGAGTGGTCGTGAACATGGCAATTAGGATTCGGTGCTAAAAAATGCAGGGCCATGCACTTGGGGCACAAGAACCCAAGGGTAGACTATATGATGGGAGCGGTGGTGTCCGTGACCATGAAGAAGAAAAGAGACCTGGGAGTGATTACATCTGAGGATCTAAAAGTGGCCAGTCAATGTGATAAAGTGCAGGAAGTGCTAGCAGAGTGCTGGGGTGCATAGGGAGGGGCATAACCAGTAGGAAGAGAGAGGTAATGGTACCACTATACAAAACCTTGTTGAGGCCCCACCTTGAATACTGTGTTCAGTTTTGGATATCATACCTGAGAAGGGATAGGGTGGAAGCAGTGGAGAGGAGAGCTACAAAGATGGAGCAAAGGATGCAGTATATGACCTATGAGGAGAGGCTCAGGAGCTGAATATGTGTACTCTGGAGGAGACAAGGGAGAGAGGGGACATGATGGAAACATTTAAATACCTTATGGGTAAAAACAGGGTACCAGAGAGTAGCATTTTTCAAAGAAGGGGTCTCCAGCCAAATAGGGGGCATGTAAAGAAACTGGAGGCTGGAAGGGTCAGGGGAAACATAAGAAAGCACTACTTCACAGTGCTGGTGGTGGCAAGTGGAGTGGCCTACCTGCAACTGTTGTGAGGGCCAGAACAATCACAGAATTCAAAAGGGCTTGGGACAAGCATAACAGCATCCTGAGGGGAGGGGAAGGGGGAGCATAAGGGGGAGAAGCAGAAGAAGGAGACTAGGCAGGACAAAGGGGCAGACTGGGTGGGCCAAGAGGTCCCTTTCTGCCATCAACTTTCTATGTTTCTATGATCTAAGGGGTTCAGTAACCTATTGTGTATTTATTTATTTAAAAGTTTTACCAGGAAGGAGGGTGTGGCTTGGCTCCCTAGCATGATGGCCGCCTGATGTGAGCGCTTTGTATCTCGGGGTCAATTTTTGAGCCATAGCTCTGTGCTCCAACTCGTATTATAATAATTAGCAGCTCAGAAGGTATCCGGAAGGGCTTGGCTATCGGGATATTTGGCTATATTGAGAAACTTTGCCCAGCACATCTGACAGTGGTGACAGGACTAAGACACCTGATTATGTCGAAACGAAGTGGCCCGGGGAAGGCCGCAGGCCCCAGTACACAACAGACCCAGGAGATGTTCGCCACACTATTGAAACAAATGGCCGAGGTGACACTGGCAACAAACAATATGACAGCGGCAATTAATAGGCTTGAATCCCAACTTGACACAACAGAGAAAAAAAAACAAAAGAAAACACCGATGCACTGGAAGATCTCTCTGCTATAATGAGGGCTCAAGAGAGGTCAATCCAGGCACTGCAGGTAAAAGTTGACGATTTAGAAAATTGAAGTCGGCGTAACAACCTGCGACTGTTAGGGTTCCCGGAAGGGGTAGAGCAAGGTAATCCTGTTGAATTCTTATATGATACCCTCCCTGATTTACTAAAGCACAATCTCCCTCCCGGTTTCACGATCGAGCGACCGCACAGAACTCTCGCTCCTAAACCGAAACCCGGTGACAGGCCGAGACCACTCATGTTACGAATATTAAATTTTGCTGATAAGGAGTGGGCTACATCTCGAGCTCGGGAGCTTGGAGCTCTTTACTGGTGAGAGCATAAAATTATGATGTTTCAGGACTATTCCCGGGACCTGGCAGCTCGCCAGAAAGAATACGCTGAGGCCAGGCGTATAATGATTGAAAAAGGTATCAAATTCACACTTCGTTACCCTGTGATCATGCAGATAGAAGAGAATGGTTCATCTCTTTCGTTTACCTCCCCGAGCAGTTTGTCTGAATACCTAAAAAAAAAATGGCCTGGGAATGTTAGTAAGGATAATGTGATAACGGATCCTACTTTACCAGTCAAGTGCCACAATAATACTGTATCGCTAGATGGCGCTTTCATATCTACACCTCGTCCAAATGGGTTCCAGTTTCAGGGCCAGAGTACTCCACTCCCTGCAAGAACACGGAAACGTCAACAAAACGAGAATCACCCCAAGAGAACCCACTCTATCAATAATTCAGGGAACGTTTCTGAAATGTCGCTTAACCCGATGGCAACTCCGGAGGATTTCGACTTCCAGTTCCTCTCCCCCAACAGATATGCACCACTTGCCTCCGTTTCTCAGGATGAATTTCCAGATTACCCCAAAGAGGAAATGCTGCAGGAGGTTTCAAAGGCTGAACCCCCCATCTGTGGGCTTGTTTCAACTGTTCCCATACTTAAGGACTCTACTCAGGAACTGCTTATAAACAGTCATATGGGGAACAGCTCAGATTTATGTGCTCGTCAGCCTGTATCCAGTACCAAAAGTTTGCCTCCCCTGGATGCACAGGACCATTATTAGATAAGTGCTTATGTTTGTACTGTATGTTAGGGGGTGATTATGTGAATTGGGCGGGAGAAACCATAGGTATGTGTAATCCCTTTTGCAAGATTATCCTTGTGGTCTAACCGGTCCTCCCAAGTTTTTATTATACAGAGCTGGTCTAAACTCTGATGGATCTGGTAAGGCCCTTAATAGTAATAAATATTTGGGCTCTCTGGGCCTACAAAGGGCTTGTGGAAGGGGGAAATTCTGATATCTAGCAAATCTCTAGGGTTGTGCCTAAGCAATGTCAAGAGTTGGAATGGAGAATCCCCCCCCATGGGCACCGCAGCTAGTTAAGGGATCAGTATGCTATTCGGTATGCTTATCCAACAGCTGAAACTGGATGTGGGGCTATGTTAATTTACTAGGTCCCTGAGAAATGAGATGCTCATAGGGGCGATAAAGTCCTCATTAGTACCCAAGACTACTACCCCACTTCAGGTGGAATGATGTGGCCTGAGAGGATCTCGACTCCTCGGCCTGAGACATCGTTTTTCTCCAAAGTGCAATGGTGCACATTGCATGTAAATAGTTTCAGTTTGTAAATATTTGCTGTGTTTCAGACTATATTTATAACTTTGCAGAACAGTTGTGTGGTGTTAAGCATTAGTAAACTCTGTCTTATATGTATATGGTTACAGATTGGATCTGGGGAGAGGTTGCGATGGTTGGCCGATTCTACCCCTCCATATCCCCCTAAAAGATTTTGTTATATTCGTCCTAATGGGTGATATCTCCTTTATAACTTGGAATGTAAGAGGGTTAAATTCCCCTTCTAAAAGGAAGCAGGTATTCACACATCTTAAAAGGCTTAAAACCCAGGTAGCCTTAGTGCAAGAAACTAAACTTGCTGAGAATGATTGTAAATATTTAATTAGGGACTGGGTAGGTTTGGAGTTGCACTCTTGCACTTCCACAAAGAAAAAAGGCATAGCAATCCTGCTCCACAAATCACTCCCCTGGGCCGTGGTTAAGAGGAAGCCAGACTCCCAGGGACGCTGGGTAATAGCCTTGCTTGACACCCCTGAGGGCCATCTTCTGGTGGTAAACATTTATGCTCCAAATGTGGATGACCCTTCCTTCTTCTTAGATTTGAACTCTAAATTAGACACAATGGTAGAAAAAGACTTACCCATTATCTTCGGGGGGGATTTTAACCTTACACTAGTCCCTGTGTTAGATAGGAGTGATCTAGGCAAAGAAACGCATACCAGGGGGGCTCAGGCCATTCAACACCTAAGCTCTGAGTATCAGCTGGTAGACATATGGCGCCTAGTGCACCCCTCTGTCCAGGACTACTCCTACTATTCTGCTGTCCATGGCACTTACAGCAGATTAGACTACTGGCTTATTTCCCATACTCTCGCAGGCTCAGTTATGAACTCAGCTATTCTTCCCATGGTAATCTTGGACCATGCGCCAGTACAGGTGATTATCTCTTGGGGTCCTTCCACTCAAAGGCCCCCCTCCTGGAGACTTGATCCATTACTCCTACGAGATCCCAATTTTAGAAGATGGGCTGAATTAGAGACCACAAATTTTCTTAGGGAGATCCCTGTCGAAGACACGTCTGCCCAAAATACCTGGGAGGCTTACAAAGCTACCATGCATGGGAAAATTATAGGGTATGCCTCATACAGGAGGAAAAATAGGGAAAGGGAATTGGCACAATTGGAAGATGTCCTGCTCAACGCTGAAAAAACTCTTAAGGCACAATCTCACCCATCCTCTCAGTCATTGTGGGGTCGACGGGCTCTGGCTATAAGGACTAGGTTAAACAAACTTATCTCCAGAAAGGCTGACTTGGCACTTAACAGATTAAAACATATATATTGGGAGGGTGGGGAAAAAAGTGGGAACATTTTGGCATATCAATTGTGGAAACAACAAGAGAATAGGCACACAGAGGGGTTGAAAGACTCAGTCACAGGGGTAGTGAAAACAAATCCACAGGAAGTGAATGATATAATGGCGGCATTTTACTCTCAATTATATAAGTCAACCAGAACCAATCCTTGTGTAGATATATCATCATTTCTGGACATGGTGAGACTCCTGAAGTTGTCTCTAGAACAATGTGCAGTTCTGGAGGAACCCCTAACCCATGCAGAGGTCGCGTCATCTCTGTTGGCTTTAAAAAAAGGGAAGGCCCCTGGCAGTGACGGGTTCCCTGTGGACTTTCTGCAACTATTATCCCCTCTGATCTCTCCTCTGCTCTGTAAGGTCTTTAAAGAGACCAAGGATAAAGGTATACTACCCCCTACACTAAGGGAGGCTATCATTTCAGTTATTCCCAAAAAAGATAAACCTCCTGAAGAGGTGGCTAGTTATCGTCCCATATCCCTAATAAATTCAGATAGCAAGGTCTATGCTAAAGTGCTAGCTAACAGACTGGTCCTGGTTCTACCATCTCTGATCCATCCATCACAGGTCGGCTTTGTAAAAGGTAGATATAGCACTGACCATACCAGAACGCTTATTAATCTTATTCATATAGCGAATAAGGATAAATCAAGGTCGTCAGCTGCTGTAGCCATTGATTTTGAAAAAGCGTTTGATTCTGTGGAGTGGGATTACTTGCAGAAAGTTTTACAACACATGGGGTTTGGACCGAACTTCAGAGCGGCTGTCTCCTCCATTTATACATCTCCCAATGCAAAAGTCCTCACCAATTCGGTTCTATCTGAACCATTTTCTTTGCACAGAGGCACACGACAAGGTTGACCTCTCTCTCCTCTTTTGTTTGTCATTGCTATTGAGCCATTAGCAGCTGCAATTAGACAGAACACGCGTATCACTGGTATCGGCAGGGGGCAGGTCCATGTCTCCACCCTACTATATGCTGATGATTTGCTGGTAATGCTAGGAGATGTTAATGAGTCCTTACCCCAACTTCTTGACATCCTGGACTCCTTTTCATCAATCTCAGGGTTAAAAGTAAATCAATCTAAAACCGAAATACTCCCTCTTAATTCGCAGTGCAAATCCCACTCGGTGGCACAGTTAGGATTTAAATGGACACAACATATGATCAAATACTTGGGAATAAAGATTGGGAGTAACCTAGCGAAGTGGTTCGATAATAACCTTTGCCCTCTGCTGTCCAATTGCAAACTCGAAATGGAGCAAATAAATAAGCTTCATTTAACCATGGCAGGCAAGATAGCCGCTTTTAAGATGTCCCTCGCCCCTAGATTTTTTTATGTTCTAGCTCACATTCCCCTATTTCTCCCAGGTCACTGGTTCAGGAAAATTGACGCGATGATTGGATCCTTCCTATGGGGCTCAGTTAGACCTCGTTTCAGCAGAAATCAACTTCGGGCTCATCCTCTGCAAGGGGGATGGGGTCTCCCATGGATTGAAAGCTATAAGATAGCTTTTCAAGGAGCACAAACATTGAAATGGTTCCACCCCTATAATACTGAATCCCCTCAATGACTAAGGCTCGAGCAGACTTATTGTAATTCCCCTACTGCAGTCTCTTTTCTCTGCCCCTTCCCTGATCAGGAGTATGTATCACACCCCACTATAGGCTCCTCAATCATTTATTGGAAGCTTCTACATAAAAAAATAAGACTCCCAATTCTTCCCCTTACATATATGCCCCTATGGAATAACCCCAGCATAACCATCAGTGGCTTCATGGTGGTTTGGCCCTCCTGGCAAGAAAAAGGGATTACATTTCTTAAGGACATAGTGGGACCTAACTCCCCTGCGGTGGATACTTATCAGAATCTGCAATCTAGATGGAACCTGGATAACTCAGATTTCTGGAAATACCTGCAATTGAGTGACAGTCTTAGACCTCTCCTAAGTCAGGGTAAAGCTTTTCCAGCTTGTAACTCACACTTAAAAACATGGCTTCACTTGCCTAATAAAGTTGCAGCCATGCTGTATGCTGCAGTGAGGGACTCGCTACCTTCCTCCAATATAAAATCTAAGTTAAAATGGGAAAAAGCCTTAAATATACAAATATCAGACATACAGTGGAAACGGTACTGGTAGGTTGGGTTAAAAACTCATAAAGATACCCGGAGTAGACTCATACATAATAAAATTTTGCACTTTTGGTACAGGACACCTGTTATATTAAAGAAAATGAAAGTCCTTATACATGATACGTGCTGGAGGTGTCTCCAGCCTGGTGGTGATCTATTTCATATTCTCTGGCAATGCCCTCGGATACATGATCTATGAGAGAAATTGCTACACGAGGCCAGCTTGATACTTCATTGTCAGGTTCCTGTTAACCCTGTTCTTATGCTGTTGGGTTTGTGGTCTGGTGCCCCCCCCACCAACCATCAGGAATTTAGATGGTTAATGTTACTTAGTATGCAGGTCAAATGGACAATCCTGCAAAACTGGCAAAGTACTGTTCTGCCTAGTCTCAAGGAGATTATAGCATCGCTTTCCTCTGTATATGAGATGGATAGGTGGACACACATGTCTATTGGGAAGATGGAACTCTTCTCTCCTTGTTGGGTCCCCTTTATGGCAGACTTATCAGCCAGAGCTGGTATTGGTTGATCAGTCTCCTCATATCCAACTGACACCATTTATTGTCTGAACTGAATGTTATCTATGGCTAGTACATTACGAATCTATGGATATAAAGGTACAGAGTGTTAGTAACTTGCATTGTTATATGTATCTAAATGATATAAGTTGTACATAGTTCGCCCGCAATGTGGTAATTTTCCGTTTTGTGGGTTTAGTATAAATTACTGACTGGTATGTGTATATTTACCAGGTGTTATATTATGTAGTCCGAATATGTTGCCTAGCATACCTACTGTACCCATATAGAATGTACATTATTGTTTACTACCAGTAGCTGCTCTCCATAGTAGGAGCAGATATTGTATTATATTACTTTGTTTACTCTGTGGTCTCTCTCCACCAGAAGCAGGGTAAGAAGCGGCCAGAAGAAGTTGTAACTATTATGCTCCATGAAGCCTTGTCTCATATGTGGTGATACCTCCCTATGGTTGCGTACAATGGGAAAAGAGAGGTAGGTGCATTTATCTATTTTATGTATTCAGTATGCTATAGGTCCAGGAAATCCATAGGTATACACAGTATACACCCTAGGTGGTCTCCCCTCTGTATTTTCTTTTTTTTTTTTTGTATTTTTTTTTTTTTTTTTATATTCCGTCATGTATGTTTGTTGTTTATGGGGGTTGATACCAGTCAACATACTATTACATGGGTACCATAAAAGATGCATCTATCCTTCACACGGTATCAGAATATACAATTGTATTTGTAGTCTGAACGGATACTTTGACATTCTGGTACAACATCAAGGATAAGGTCAGGCAGTCAACACGAAGGTATCCTGTATATGCATCTACTGTACTTGTAAACTGTGTATGTTTATCTTTCTGTTTGAAAACAATAAAACATTTAACTGTAAAAAAAAAAAAAAGTTTTACCAGGAAGGCATACTGAGCAGAAATACTGCTCGATTCCAGGTGTGTCCTGGAGGAAGGGGGTAGGGGAGTAGTACAAGGAGAGAACAAGGACCAGCATTGAGTAATGAGAACCAGAGATCCAAGAATACAACAATGAAGTATAGAATGCATACAAAAATACAATAAAGAGTACAAGCACAGTGCAAATTAAGATAGTACAGCAGATTGAAATTAGTGCCTGTCGGTTGGACCATCTAAGCTAAGAAACACTCAAACAGTTGGAGAGTCTAAGCTAAGGCACACACAAACAACATAGAAGTTTGGGTCACTGCTATTCTAACAATCTAGTAAACAGGAGGGACTGGCCTTAGAACTGGCCAAAAATTTAGATGCATGTACAGGTGGTGGAGAATTGTGCTTTGAGTAGGGAATTGAGGTGCTGGGTGGAGGAGACATGCCAAATGCCCATAAGGAGGGAATTCCACAGTTTAGGCATGCAATATTTGAAGACTGCCTGGCCTATGACAGTGGACATGAGTGGCATGGATAGGAGCCTGGCGTCATTGCTCTTTAGTGCATAAGCTGGAAAGGCAGGGGCAGACAGTATAGAAGAGAGGTAAACCAGGCAGGGACTGGGTTCCGAACTTGGCCATGATCCGAATGCAGTGGGACAGTCTTCGGTCCTGGAGGGAGGTGAAGGCCAGGGTCTGGTAGAAGGTGCAATGATGGGTGGTGGGTGGATAGTCCTATGTGAAATGACAGGAGTGGAAGACTGGGTCCAGTCTAGCTAGGGTGGACTTGGGTGCAGTACTGTAGACTACGTCCCCTTAGTCAAAGATAGGGAGGCTAATTTTCTGTACAATGGCTTGGTGAGCCGGCTGTGGAATGTAGCCACGATTTTGGTATAGCACCAGTTTGCATCAAATAAGGGATCAAAGCAGGGATGGCAGTTGGCTCCCTCTGTGTTTAACATATACTGTACTTGCACAATACTCTTCCTAATCTGATGCAATTTAATTTCTGTTTCCCTTATATTTTGGGTATAAGTTATCCAGCATTGGAGTATGCTGACTATATGGACCTGCTTTCCTTTTCCCTGATATGCTTGCAAAGAAAGTTACATATTTTTGGGACCTTTGTACTGCTCGTAAATAACATATTAATTTATTAAAAACAAAAACAATCACATCTGGTTTCAGAAAACATTGAGCATGTTTTTTCAATAATTCTAATCTAGATGTGGTTAATGATTATGTATATGTGGTTATAGCTTTTGCTAGAACTTGGAAATGGATGAATCATTTTAGCATACAGATTACAAAATGTAACCAAAACAAAGCAGCATTACTTAGGTTCAGTGGAAAGTATGGAGGGGGGCTTTGCTTTCTGTTCTGAATATCGGGTAAATAAAATTAAACCCTATAGCATAATATGGAGTAGAAGTATGGGATTATACACAATGTCCTAAATTTGAAATACCATTTTCTTCCATTACCGCTCACTTTTTCCATGAAGCTTTTTCTTCTAGTTGGCCAACACTGGCAAATTTTCAACCCTGTCCCTGCCTCCCCTGCCCAGCACCAACTTTCTTCATACTACATGTGCCCAAAGTCTTGCACTGATTGCCCCTCATGGTGGAGCTGAGAAGGGGAGGGCCACCCCCCCAATCAGAGACTCATATCCAGAAGTGGATTGGAATTCCAGGTGGTAGTGCAGGATGAGAGTATGCAGGCAGGGCTTCACAAAGCCTGTGCTAACCATTTTCCATTTCCTCTCTAAGTCTCCAGCCATGGCAACACATCAGCACATGAGCAAGTGCACACAGTGGTGCACACATGCTATGAGAACCACAACCCCTCACTTCAATGCTGCTAGAGTAATGGCTCTAGCCCCAGGCCTCTGCCTGATGGCAGCCAAGAGCTAAGACAATAAACCCTCAAAAGTGAGCAGTAATAGCCAGTACGGTGGCATGGATGGCTCAGACACTATGTGCCTTATCGCATATCATGCCAGCAACCCGAGTTCGAGAATAAGCTTGGGTTGCCAAGGGTCACTCAGGAGGAGGGAGGATCGAGCACCTGTCAGACAGCTCTCCTCTCCAGGGGTCAGGAGGCATGTTATCTTAGCCCTTGGAACTGTAGGCTGAACTGTAAAGTCAGAAGGGGGAAAAACTGCAAGTAGCCATACAATCTTTTCTAAGGTAGGCTGAACTGTAAAGTTGTGGGGTGGGGTGTGGACTGCAAAAGCAGATCAAGGGGGGACAACTCAGAGTTAAAATGAGGAAGTATTTTTTCATGGAGAGGGTTGTGGATGCATGGAACAGCCTTCCTGAGGAGGTCATGAAGTCAAGAACAGTGAGGGAATTCAAGAATGCATGTGACTAACATGAGGCAGTTCTAGTGGGGGGTAGGAGGAAGTAGGCTGTTGGTTAAAGATCTGCAGCTTATCCATCAGGCAGGAAAATGGGCAGACTAGGTGGGCCAAGCAGTCCTTATCTGCCATCAAATTCTATGTTTCTATGTTTCTATACCCTATCTAGGGTAGGCAGCACTGCAGTCAGGAGGAGTGAAACATTGCAAGTGGCCACAAAACCCTATCAAGGGTAGGCCAAACTGCAAAGTCAAGGAGGACTACAAATGGATTCAATATCCTATCTGGGGTAGGCTGACCTGCAAAGCTAGGAGGTGGAAAACTGCAAGTGGCCATAAGACCCTCTCTAGGGCAGGCTGAACTGTACAGTCAGGAGAGGGAGTGATTAGCAGGAGTCAGACATTGCAATGTTCAGGCAACAAAAAGGATGTGGGGAGTTAGTAAGCTGTTGGGTATGTGGCATGGCAGTTCTCCAGTGAGATCTGGGAGATACGAGGGTTCCTAGTCTGCAGGAGACTGGGGTTTCTTATAGCAGAAATGGACCAGCTCAAGGCTGAGGTACACAGACTGAAACGTACTCCTTCCTGATGGAATACAGTGACCTGGATATCACTCCCAAAGAAGCCCTAAAGATCCCCCAGAGGAGCCTGATTGTCAGTTAGGGAGGAGCCAGATGAAGGGGATGGGTCAGACCCAGTTCCAGGGGGTGGAGACTGGGAACTTCTACCAGCTACTTGGGTCCTTGAAAAGGGTAACTACCCAAGGGCATCAGGGAGTTGGAGGTGGGCTGGTAAAGGACATTGGGGGATCTTTCTAGCACCAAAAGTGCATAATAGGGCTAGCCAAGCTGCACAGGGACAGTCTTCTGGGGGAGGAAAGGGAAGTGAAACCAGGATGCAGAAAGAGATAGAGAGAAAGAGCAATCTGGGGGAGTGAGAGCGCAATGAGGCTGTAGCAACAGAAACATTTATCTCTGTCTCTATCTAATGCAGGGGATGCAGGGAGTGGGGAGGTTGGAACTGGATGGGATGCAAATAGAAGGCAAGGAAAAGAAAGGAAACTAACCTGCTTATTGGGAGAAGTGGGGGGAAGGAACCAAGCTGAAAAGGGGGTGTCAACTTGAATAAGAAATGAGAGTTTAAGGAATCCATTCAGAGCAAGGCAACAGGGGGATGAACAGTGTAGGGAAACCAAACTGCACAAGGAGAGGAAATAGTTAAAAGAGGAGGGGGGAGCATACAGGCAGCATAGAGTAAAATAATAGGGTTGAGGGATAGAAAAGGGTTCTGTCATGAAGGAGGGAACAGGCAGGAGAAAAGGCTGAGGAGGGGGAGGGTAGGAAGGGGAAGGAGCATTCAACTGCTGGGGGACTTCCCTGTCAAGGGGACATGTGGCCTGTAAAGGGAAAGGAGCCACAGAGCAGGAGAATGGTGTGCCTCCTGGATATGATGGCAGGAAGGATCATACTCACACTCCAATCCTTGACTGGGGGGAAGGTGGAAAACCCCATAAACTGGTCTGCCTGGGAACAAATGACCTGGCAGTGTGCATGGTGGACATTATACAGTACATAGAGATGTTTGATATAAAACTTTATCAGCAAAGATGATGGAACGATGAGAACTTCACACTACACATAGCGTAGCAAAGTTTCTGACTTTATAGCACGCACTTCCCTCTCCACCACAGTCCTGGGGAAGTTTCATTATAATGTATAGGAAGGGCTGAAAGTTAAAAAAAATCCCATCAACAACCCGCTCCAAACAAATAAACACCTTCTCACCCCACCCCATCAATTGTCCTAACCTATACTTCAACAGAACACCCCCACACTATTCCCCTATTGCACCCAACCTTCCTCCTCCCACCAAGCTTCTCTAAAGGTAAAAGAGTACATGGTGCACCCAAGAAATCTTACAACTGCACTCCTTCATAGGAACAGTCAACTCTCTTTTGTTGCAATACATCGATGAATGAATGATGATGCCCTAAGCAGGAACACCTGATTGGCCACATTGTCAGCCAGTCACTTCTTATCACGTCTTACCACTCTGTGTCATCATTCATTCACTGATGCAATGAATAGCAAATTGACCTGACTGCATCTACGAGAGGGAATGCCTTCCAAACTTTTTATAGGTGTACAAAATATTCTTTAAACTGTTGGGGGCTTTGGGGAGAGGAAGGATGTTGGGTACTTCAGGAGGTAGGGTGGTGGGTATTCTGTCAAATTATGTGGATCAGGACAATTGATGGGGGGGTACATGATTGGAAAAGGTGAATGGAACAAATTATTTACAGTCAGTCCTCCATATAATTTATAAGGGGACTTTGCTGGACTTGAGTGAGGATAGGAGAGAAGTGGATGCTGGTGGGAGGCTGGGTGAGGAGGGATGTGTGTAAATATTCTGGGAGGAGGGTGGGGGTGGGTGATGTTTGCACAGCAGGTAAAACATGGGTTTGCAATTAAAAAAAAAACTTTTTTTTGTTTTTTACTTTACACTTTGCGTAGTCATATACTAGCAAAGGGCTACTTCAGCCTGTAAAAAACTATGTGTAGTGGCATTTGGCCAGCACTTTCAATGATAAAGTACCACTATGCACAGACTTCACTGGATGAAGTAGGCACTTTGCCAGGCATTGGGACAAAGAACTACTTGAAGTGACACTTCACACAGGATTTGGGGAGCTAGCATGAGGTCTTGCTATAAAGTGCTATAAAGTAGAACAGACAGAACACCAGGAGGAAGGAGCTACTGGTATAACTAAAACTTCTCTACTGGGACTATATTGCCCTCATTTCCTCCCCTCCACCCCCCCACCCTAAACCAGTTCTACTTTTATAGGCTCAGGATTTAACTGACAACAGGAACTTCCTATTTGGGAGCAGGAATTGAGTGATCACAGAGCCACCAAAGACTCACCATCCTAGAAGGGCAAGAGTAGTTCTCCATCCCCCCTAGCTGCTGGAGGTCTGACTCTGAGCAAGTAAGGAGACTACTGAGAAATATAGGAACTTCTTGTCTCAGAACAGGAAGATCAGGAGCTAAAAGGGCACAGAGGCAGTAAGTAAGTAGGGGAAGAAAAAAGAAAAAAAAAAGAAAATAAACAAACAGAGGAAAGAGTAAGTATTCCAAACAATGGTTAGGGGGCCAGAAAAAAGACACGATAGGAGTGGTGCAGTGCAGTGGCTCTGGAGCAGCAGTCTTCCGGGAGACGTTCTGGAGGATGCAGTGTTGTCCCATCTGCAGGCACCTCTTTGGGCTGAGGGAGGAGGTTGTTCATCTCCAGGCTAAGTTGGCCAGGATTTGTGGGACCTACTTTCCCACCCAAGGACCACCAGGCTCACTGCCGTTGCCTCAGAGGTTGCCAAAAAAGAGGAGTGGTTGGACCACAGTGGGCTTAGGGAGGGTGAGGGTGGTGGAACAGAGGCACATCCCTCCAGTTCTGGAAAAGTGTGGTTCCTCTATGGAGGCACCCACAGTGAAGACCAAGGAG
This sequence comes from Neoceratodus forsteri, assembly GCA_016271365.2. NCBI lineage: Eukaryota > Metazoa > Chordata > Ceratodontiformes > Ceratodontidae > Neoceratodus > Neoceratodus forsteri. The sequence goes on along the minus strand of CM057459.1, from coordinate 800,456,340 downwards.
GATGCTGGGAACCTCTACAAAGAAGACCCACAGAAGGATGGCATGGGACCCCATTGGGGAAGGAAACAACTCCTGGTGGGGGACTCCATTGTTAGGAAGGTAGAACTGGGGGAGGAAGGGGAGAGGGAGGTAAGGTGCCTGCCTGGCACAATGGCCTGGAGGAACAGGGAGTGAATCCTCAGGATCACAGGAGCAGCTGCACAGGGGAGGGAGCTGGATGTCATTGTCCACCTAGGGACAAATGACCTAGCTAAGAAAGGGATCAGAGCAGTGCAAGAGGTGCTTGTGGAGATGGGGAGGGGCCTTAGACAAATAGCACACACAGTAACCTTCTCGGAGGTGCTGCCTGTCTATGGTACGGATGAGGCTAGGGTGCGCCACACCATGGGATTCAATCAGTGGTTGAAAAACTGGTGCAGAGCTCAGGGATTTGGCTTCATTGGGGACTGGGGGTCCACCTGGATGGATACAGGCCTATACTGGCATGATGGTCTGCATCTGTCTAGGAGGGGAACCAGGATCTTAGGTGATAGGTTTAAATACTTCATTGGCAAGCATTTAAACTAGCCAAGGGGGGAGGCACTGGAAAAGAGTAGGGAAATCCTAGCCCCCCCAAAATAAATTCAGGGTACTAAGTGAGGTAGACACCAACATAGAGATGTCAATAGGGAGAAGTGCAGGGGTAAATGGAGAAAGTGACAAACGCAATCAGGACAGGGATGGGGCAAAAAGGGGTAAGGCCATCAAGAAATGGAGGGTAATGAGTACCAACACCCATAGTCGGGGCAACAAGCTCCCTGAACTGGTGGCCTTGATGGAAGAGGGATGCCTGGATATCGTAGCAGCCACAGAAACATGGTACAAAGAGAACCATGATTGGGATGTTAACATACCAGGATACACAACCTACAGGAGAGACAGGGAGGGCAGAAGGGGGGAGTAGCTCTCTATGTAAGGGAAGGGATAAAAGCAACTGAACAAAAGAGTAAACAGGGAGGAGAGGAGGCACTGTGGGTCACTGTAGAGACTAGAAATGGCACCACAATCCGCACAGGGGTTGTATACAGACTCCAACATCAGGGGGAAGGAATGGACAAGGATATGATAGAAGGCATACTTAGGATGGCAGTGAAAGGGGAGATACTATTGATGGGGGACCTTAATATGCCAGATGTTAACTGGAGCACCTTTGCTGCAGCCACATCCAAAAGCAGGGCCATTCTTGATGCCCTTCAGGTGGCATGCCTCAGACAGCTAGTTTTGGAACCTACTCATGAGGGAGCAATCTTAGACCTCATACTCTCAAATGGGGACAGTGAGAGGATCTCAGATCTAGAAGTGGGTAGCCATTTGGGAACAAGTGACCACCAAACAGTGTGGTTCACGATAAACTCAGCTACAGGGTCAAGCCATACAAAAGTGAGGATTCTGGACTTCAGGAGGGCTGACTTTGGCAAGATGGGAGAGTGCCTTAGAAAAGCACTAGCAAACAGGCTAGAAGGAGGGGTGGAGCAACAATGGGGAAATATCAAAACTGCCATCACAGAGGCAACAAGCCTTTGTGTGATGCAAATAAACAAATCAAAATGAAAGAAAAAGCCACTATGGTTCTCAAAAGAAGTGGCGGTGAAGGTTAGGGAGAAAAAGATAGCATTTAGGAAGTATAAGGAAACACAGAAGGAGCAGGACAGAGAACTGTACCAGTTAAGGCAGAAGGAAGCAAGGAGGGTAGTCAGAATAGCAAAGGCACAAACTGAGGAAAAGATAGCCAACTCAGTTAAGAAGGGGGATAAAACCTTTTATAGGTATATCAGGGAGCATAGAAAGACAAAGGGAGGGATAGTGAGCCTAAATAGAATAGATGGTGGGTGGGCAGAGAGTGACAGTGAAAAAGCAGGGATACTGAATGAATATTTCTGTTCAGTATTCACAAAAGAAGAAGTGGGGGAGGTGCCTAATCCAATTAACCGAAGCACTCTGGAGAGCGGGGTCGATCCCAGTCCTCTCACAGAAGAATGGGTTCTGAAAGAACTCCTAAAACTGAAGGTGGACAAAGCAATGGGGCCAGATGGAATTCACCCCAGAATTCTAAAAGAATTAAGCAGAGAACTAGTGACACCACTGACTACCCTTTATAACAAGTCATGGGAGGATGGTGTGGTACCTGAGGACTGGAAGAAGGCTGATGTGATTCCCCCTTCACAAAAGTGGGAGAAAGACAGAGGCAGGAAACTACAGACCTGTCAGTTTGACCTCTGTGGTAGGGAAAGTGATGGAATCACTTCTGAAGGAAAGAATTGTTGAGTACCTAGAGGCCAGTGGAGCACAGGACCCAAGGCAGCATGGCTTCACAGTGGGAAGGTCATGTCAGATGACTCTAATTGATTTCTTTGACTGGGTGATCAAAGTAGTAGACCAGGGAGGGGCTGTGGACATGGCCTACCTAGACTTTAGCAAGGCATTTGGCACAGTCCCACACAAAAGATTAGTAGTCAAATTAACCAAGCCTTGGAGTGGGTCCCAGGGTGGTAGCCTGGGCAAAACACTGGCTGAACAACAGGACACAGAAGGTAATTGTAAATGGGAGTCCACTCTGAAGAAAGAGGGGTTACTAGTGGGGTACCACAGGGTTCAGTACTGGGTCCAGTCCTTTTTAATGTCTTTATAAGTGACATTGCAGAGGGACTGGAAGGAAAAGTATGCCTCTTTGCAGATGACACAAAGATCTGCAACAGGGTTGATACACAAGGAGGCGTGGAAAGGATGAGAAGGGACTTGGCAAGGTTGGAGGAATGGTCAGAGAAGTATGGCAGCTTGGATTCAATGCAAAGAAGTGCAAAATAATGCACCTGGGAAACAAAAACCCAGGGGAAGATTACACAATGGGTGGGGGTAGTAACAACAACAAAAATGAAAAGGGACCTGGGAATAATCATATCAGATGATCTTAAGGTTAGCAAGCAATGTGAGAAGGCGGTAGGGAGGGCTGGGGGGATATTGGGATGTATAGGTAGAGGCATCACCAGCAGAAAACAGGAAGTTGTTATCCCCCTGTACAGACAGTTGGTGAGACCCCATCTGGAGTACTGCGCCCAGTTCTGGAGACCTCATCTCTGCAAGGACATAGACAGGATGGAGGCAGTTCAGAGGAAGCAACTAAAATGGTGCAGGGTCTGCAAGAGAAGCCATATGAGGAGAGGCTAAAGGAGCTTAATATGTATACCCTTGAGGAAAGGAGGGAGAGGAGGGACATGATAGAAATGTTTAAGTACCTTAGTGGAATCAACAAAGTGCAAGAGGGTAGCATCTTTCAGAAAAAGAGATGTGCAAGAACAAGGGGACACAATTTGAAGATAGAGGAGGGACGGCTCAGGGGCAATATGTGGAAGTATTTTTTCACAGAGAGGGTGGTGGATGCATGGAACAGCCTTCCTGAGGAGGTTGTGGGATCTAAAACTGTGGGAGAATTCAAGAATGCTTGGGACAGACGTAAGGCAGTTTTTGTGGGGAGTAGGAAGAAACAGGCTGTTGGTTAAATAGGATCTGCAGCTTATATTCTAGGTAGGGAAAAGGGCAGACTCGGTGGGCCAAGTGGTCCTTGTCTGCCGTCAAAGTCTATGCTTCTGTGTTTCTATGTAAATTGCAACCACCACCCCACCCTCATGATCCATGACCTTCATGTCACAGTAACACTCTGGCTTTTTATCCATGACCTTCATGCCACAGTCACACACTGTGGTTAACATGTTGGTCAAGCTCCTGGAAAAAAAACTTACAATTGGATGCACACATTATCCCTAAAAGGTGTCTTCAAAGCCAGTAATAATGGATGGAATATGATTAAAGTGCTAGAGGATGGTGTTTTCTACAGAGTTCCATATATGACACAGTGTATTAAACTGGTAGTGTAGGACTTTTTCAGCCAATCAAACATCAAAGAGTTCCTGTGTGTCACCACACTTTAGCTGCTGCATGCAACATTATAGTGCTGCGCTGTGTGCCAGTTCCACCACTACATTATTGTAATGCACTTTAGGGGATGAACCTTCGTACCCAGAAATTGTCAGTCCAATACATTGTCAAGTGTGGAAAATTTCTCATTACAATATGAAATAAGATGAATCTCCCTTGATTAATATACTGCTTCTGTACTGTGTAAGCCTCCCACCATAGCACCTGTCCTAAGTAACAATAGTGACCTGAAATTCTGGATATTTTCCCAAAAAAGTAATAACTCCTGTTTTTGGCACATCTGGATAATGATCTATAAGAATCACTGTGTGTCCTACCAGCAAAGGTAAGCAGTTATTTTTTTTTTTATTTTTCTCTTTTTGGCTGTGGCTGGGGGGGGGGATGGATACAAGGGGTCTGATTCCAGAACAATTACGCATGGCACAAAGTGACTTATGCCAAAACAAATGGAACAAGTAGCACTTTGCACCATGAGTTATGTCAATCGGGATTCTAAAATGCAGCCTGAGACATGTCACAGGCTGCCTACACCGATGTGGTCCTATGCCACCATGTAAGCCAAAAAACCCCTGCGACATGGCTCAAGGGGGTTTATGGCAGCAATTGTTCCCTATTCCTGGAGGGTGGCTGCCAGAAAAGGCACATGTACTATTCCAAGGGAACCCCAAGAGGATATTGGTCTAAGTACAGTTAGACCAGCAAATAGCTGGTTGAAGTGTACTGTGCGTCCACTGGGGGTGCACCACTTGCCATGTGCACCAAACAGCCACCACCTCACAATCCCACAGAAGCACCCCCCACACCCAGACCCCATTGTGAAATTCACACAAATGCTCTCTGCTGGCAGCTGGCACCCCCATGCCCGAACCCCTATGTGACAGCCCCGCAGGGCTACCCATGCTACCCCCAGTCCTGATCCCCAAGTAATGCACCCTCAGGTTTACACATGCCCCCCCCAAGCCCCAATCCCTGATCACCAGCTCACTGGTAAATGTAATTTGCAACAATAAAGGCACACCCCTTTATCCCTAGTAGTCAAGTGGCCCCCCCATCCCCCACCCGACAGTGCCAGTACACCCTCACCCCCACAACCATTTCCAGTCAGCGACTGGTGCATCCCACCTCTCACCTCCATGGCCAGCCACCCACTGAGCTCCCTCTGAGCGCGTTCTACTGTATACAGTACATGCTCAATGAATGACAGCTCGTTCCTTGAGCACATACTCTATACAGTAGTACGCACTCAGAGGTAACTCAGTTGGTAGTTGGCAGTGGCAGTGAGTGGTGGAATGTGCTAGTCACCAACAGGGAATAGGTGTGGAGGGGGCAGAGGTGGACTGACACTGCCAGGTGGGGGGGCACTTGACTACCAGGGATAAAGGGGTGTGCTTTTATGTGTTGCAAATTACTTACTTGAGCTAGAGAACAGGGATCGGGCTGGGGGGGCATGTTTATACCTGTGGGACATTGCTGGGGATCAGGGAATGGGGACATGTGTAGCCCTGTGGGGCCTTTACATGGGGGGATCAGGCATGGGGGTCAGATAGCCATGTGGGGCTTTGCCAACTGTGTACTGGGAGATCGGGAACAGGGTGGCACTTGCACCTTTCTAAGTATTGTGCCGCAGGCTTGCGACACCCTGTTCACATACGCCCTCTGTTTGGCATACCTATCATTTTGGCGCAAGTCATGGAAGTAGCCACCAGGAACCCTGTTTTTTCTGGAATTGGGTGTAGGGTCCCTGGCGCATCGGCATTTGGCACAAGTCACAATTGACGGAGACTTCACCATGCCTTTTGGAATTGGGCCCAAGGTCTTTCTAACCATCTTTTGTTTCTGATTGTATCTTTTCAGGTATCATTTGGGTAATGAAATCCTGTTGCTGCATGGGTCCAGCACAGATCAGGTTATTTAATTTAGCAGTGTTTCCTACCAAGGAAGGTAAGCATTCATACATATCTTTTTTGTACTTACTTAGATAAGAGTAGATGTGCACCAGTGGTGCTGCTTGTAGTCCACCCCACACTAACAGTGGTCAAACACTTGGATCCCAAGCATTAATTTCATTGTCAAGCTGTTTTTATAAGCTCATTAATGTAGGTTGTTATAGTGTTTCATTTTTGCTTTTTAAATTCTTAAATGTTTTTCGTATGTCACTCTCTTACTGTTCTTTGCTCCTGTTTCTTTCTTTTCAGGTATTTTTGATTTGTGTGACAGAATCAAGCAGCAGAGGATAGACTGACTTCAATAAGACCACACACAGTGGTGGAGAAGCTGAAGCAGGAGGTCCATGCACCAGTCGACAATACTGACCACGTCTATGATCTGGAGGAGAAGACAGCAATGGCTTGTTTATTGTAGGAAAATATATTTATGACAGAATTTTGGAAAGAGACCTGTGAATAATAGATATAAATTATTTAGACTCTAGTGCACTCCCTATTGTGTTGCAAGTACTCTTCCTATTGTGTTGCATCTGTGAAAGGAAACAAAAACTAAAAAAAAATACTTAAAAGAAAAAATAACTTTTGGAAAGGTTACGTGCCATTAGATTGTTGGGGGCCATGCCTTGAAATGGCATGAAGATGCCCCAGACAGAGGAAGCAGAGAAGATGTCTTGCTTGCTGGATGAGAAGCCAGTGGGACAGAAGACCTGTGAAGACAAAAGAAAATTAATTAGGCTTTACTCAATTAGCCACTGTGGGTGACCACATGGATAGTATTTATTTATTTAAGAGTTTAACCAGGCAGGCGTACTGAGCGGAGAACCACTCTTTTCCAGACGCGACCTGGGAGATGTGGGGGATAGGGAATCATTGAATAGTACATACAATTTACTATAAATTTTTTATACAGTGTAGGTAGAATACCAGGATGAGACGGAAAAATGATGCATTTCAGCAAATTACAATGATGAGACGTAAGATGCAATACAAAATATAATGTACAACATTGGTAACACATTAGTGTACCAGAGTTTGTTGCCAGTGGTGGCAGGGCACCTGGCAGTGCGGATGAGTTACTTATTTGTTAAGCATTTAAGTACAGGCAAGCAGTATGCAGTCCCTGCAGTGAAGCAACTGAGCATTGTCATGTCTGCTGGTTGCTAGGAAAGAATTGCTAGCTTGATCGTATGGCTACTGCGAGCATGTGCATATGGTGGGGAAGTGAGTGTTGAGGAGTGGGTTTAGGCGCCCGGGGTTTGTGGAACTCCTGATTTCAACAGGTAGGTCATTCCATAGTTTTGGCGTGTGGTATTTGAAAGCTGTTTGTACCTTGGAGGTATGCATGAAAGGGACTTGTAGAAGCCTTGAGTTGGTGCTTCTGAGAGAGTAGGTAAGGGAGGGCTGGGACGATATGGCACATGCAAGATAGGGGGGAAGGGAATGTGACCAGAATTTGGTGATTGCTGTGGAGCAGTGGATCAGTCTGTGGGTTGTGAGTGAAGGCAGGGCTATGTTCTTGTATAGATCACAGTGGTGGGTCATTTGGGGGGAGTCAAGGATGAAATGGCAGAAGGAGTGGAAAAGAGTGTCTAGGTTGGCCAGGGTAGATTGGGGTGAGGCACCATATACTATGTCGCTGTAGTCAAGTGTAGGGAGTATCTTTGAACAATTTCCCTTCGAACCTGTTTGGGCATACAATCCTTATTGCAATATAGAGCACCAAGTTTCGGGGGCAACTTAGTGTGTAAGGATTCTATATAGGTGGAGAAATCCAGGTATTGTTCAAGCCAGACTCCCAGGTATCTGAAAGAAGCGCAGGACTCGAAGGGGGTCCCATCTAGGGTATGGAAGAAGGGGGGGGATGCTAGGTGGGAGAGTCGAGAGTGTGACCCAAAAGTTAGTGAGACTTTTTTTTAGTATTTAGGGATAGCTGGTTTGCAATAAACCAATTCTGTATGGCATTTAAATCCTGCTGAAGCACATTTGATACTGCTCCGGTGGCCATACCGGAGGTGTACAGTACAGTATTGTCCACGCACAATTGGAAGGATGACAGTGTGCAGGCCTGTGGGAGGTCATTTAGGAATATTGAAAAAAGCAGGGGTCCCAGGACTGAGCCTTGGGGGACACCCATAGTGATTGGAAGGGAAAAAGAGATGTGAGGGCTGATTTTCACCGACTGATATCTGCCTACCAGGTAGGCATGAGACCAGCTAGTGGTAAGGTCTGAGAAGCCAGCCCCACTTAATTTAGCTAGTATCTTAGGGTGGGAGACCATGTCAAAAACCTTGGCCAGGTCAATGAAAATGGCAGAGGTGATATGCCCTTTGTCCATTCCAGATAGGATGTCATCGGTGAGTCTTAGTAGGGAGGTGATGGTAGAGTGGGACTTTTGGAAACCAGACTGATAAGGGGTGAAGAAAGAGGTTGTGTCTAGGAATTGGGACAGTTGGGTGAGTGCGAGGTGTTCCTGTATTTTAGCCAGAATTGGGAGAAGGGAGATAGGTCAATAATTACCAGGCATGGAGGGATCTCCGCCTTTTGGGAGGGGGATAACAGTCACATGCTTCCAATCGGCTGGGATTTTGGCCATGGAGAAGGAGAGGTTGAGAAAATTGGCTAGAGGGGCAGCTATGGTGGGAGCAGATAAGTGGAGCATCCTGATGTCCAGGCCAGATGGGCATTTACCTTTGTTAGGATTGAGTGAAGTCAGTGCTTGCAGTACTTCGGCCGGGGTGACCGGATGGAAAGAGAAGCTGGGGGCGTGTGTGGAGTTCAGCGATTGCAGTGGGGTGCATGGTGTTGTTAAGGTGTGCGGGTGATTGGATAGGAGAGATGCTGCACAGCTAGTGAAGAAAGTATTAAAGGCAGTAGCTACTTCTCCAGGGTTGGTGACGGTCGAACCTTGGATGGATAGGGTCGGGGATGGAAGTCTGTGGCCCACTCCCAGTCTTGCTATGCCTGTCACCTGTGAAGATAAAAAGAGAAGTTATTTAGATTCACCTGGCCATTGTATCACACTGTACCTGTAAAAAGAAAACTTAAAATGAAAAATTAAAAATAAAAAATCATGTAATGATACTTATACCATCAAATTAGTGAAAACCTTGCCATGTACTAGCATGCCGGTGCCACATAGTGGGGTGGTGGAGGGAGAGGCAACTTAACAGTGCTGATTTAGCTTGTTCTGTATCTGCAAGTGCCTGAACTTGCCACAGGCCATTCTAGAATGGATAAAGTTGACACAGACATGACAGGCCACAGTCAACATAGACTTGATATCAAGATATGCTAAAAACTCCTGTACAATGAAATTAAGACAGTATGCCAGGCATGGCACCCTGAGAAACCCCCATTGCATTTTACTACATTCAAATCATTATCACTCACAATGAAACCCACCTTCAGTGAATGGGGTGCATCCACTCATTAATCTCAGTCAGGAGTAATTTTAACACTTTCTGACCCACGTGTGATACTGTTACACTATCCATAGCCAGCAAAGTATGCTGGTGAATACCCAGAGTGTTCCTACCACCACAGCTGGGCTTAGTAAAATTTTTCCCTCAGCCAGAGTCGAATACTGCTCAAGGTAATTGTGCCAATTGTGCGTTAATGCACAGATAGAAGATACCAGCTGTTTGGAAACTGATCCAACTATCCATACTGAGATATGTGTATGCTGATGTTTAATGCAGAATGGGGCATGAATTACCATGCACAATACCATCCCATAAAGTTCAGGAGTGGCACATGAGAAGAAGTAAGTTCTTGAGGGAATCTGGCATTTGGGACAGTCACGTGCCATCAGTCTTCTATGTCCCACATTCTCCTCAGAAGAGAATGGTAGTAGAGCAATTCTCAGGACTTAGCTGCTGCTGCATTCATTTCACATGCAATCACATGATTGGATTGGTATTTGGCATGACACTCAAACATGCTGTGCAGCATAGGCTGGACCTTTCTTGGTGCTGGACTACAAAACTCCTACACTCGGTATGGTGGCATGGCTGTTAGGGTAATGTTTGACTGCTCTCGATTCATGGGTGCTGCTCAAATGAAAGCAATAATTCATTGGGTGTTTTCAGCACTGGGATTGCTGTGCTTTGTGTGTCTGAGTGCTAGTACTCAACCCATCACCACTGCTGCTATGACTGCTATTAGTCCTATAAACTTTTCCTCATCTCTGGAGCAGTCCTCCTCATTTAATCCTCCCTTCACCAAGATTATTTCCCTGCTGCTTCTGGATGATGTGGCAATTGCAGATGATAAGGAATGGGACACTCTGCAGCATCTTTCTTTTGGTTCTGAGTCCAGCATAATAGTTGTCTGGACATTTTAGATATGTGTTGGCCACCAGTGCCTACATGACTTCCCTTCTGTTCTTCAATTAACTCATACTTCACACAGCTGACAAATAGCAACTGTTTCATCAGCTGGGCCCAGTATATAAAAAATCTCAAACTAGGGATTTTCTATCCCTTTACTTTACATGGTGGTTGGAGTGGGATAGTGGAGGGTTGGAAATGAGAATTTTTTTTGAGAAGATTTATTCACTTTGACACTGGATGACTCACATGGTGTAATGGGCTCAGCACTGGTGAGAGGAACAACTGTTGTAATATTGGGGAGGACTTTGGTAGTTCTACAATATACTGCTGTGCAATGCCTTGCCTGTTCAGCAGCATCATCCTTCCTCTTTTGCTTTTCAGTTCCATGGGGGTATCCAAACCATCATCACAACTCCTGCTGATATCCTCCTCCTCCTGAGCTCTCTCCTCCTCATCATCACTTTCTTCAGGCTCTCTCTTCCTCTCATCATCTTTGGCTGGAGACAAATCTTTCAATTTAGTCTTTTCTGACTGCACAATAGTCAGATATTTCTCCTCAGGCTCTGACACATAGTCAGGCTCCACACTCTTACTTGGGAATGAAAACCTATCATCAAGTTCAGGCTTAACGCCACCACCACGAGTCATGCCACTCCAACAATTTGTTCCTCAACCACTGAGCCTCAGCCAAACATTTTGCAACCTCTTGGGGTGCTCCTCTTGTTGCCATCTCCCCCAGCCCCAACCAGTATGGATGCCACAGATGTGGCAGACACATTTTGGCCACACTAATTACACCACCACTGCCACCAATGACTCCTTCACTACTACTACTTACAGCACTGGAGCTCGTAGATAATGCTTCTGCAGCTATATTTTTTTTTTTGCTACAATATCCTTTCACACCACAGCACTTACGCACTTCTTTACTGTGTCCCTGGCAGCTCATCCTTTAGTCGAACATCTCTTCCCAGTCATTTTCTGTATATATTTAGTACACATATATTTAGATTTACAAGACTGTCAGAAAAAAGATGAAAGAAACCCTGCAGTAAAACTAAATAGCAGCAGCAGACAACACCTCTTCTGAGGGAGCAGCAGTGTGATCTGATTCTGAACACAACAGTTTACTGAACTAATAGTAGCTACATTAAAACCATCAAAAAGGTTTTATTCTTTTATTTGTTCACACAACAGGGATTAACAAGACACACAATTAACATGTTTCTGTAACATCATCCCTTTAAGAACTAAAAAAATAACTACAACTAAAATAGAAAGAGATTGATACAATACTTAAATGAGAAATCACAGCCACAGACAAAAAATAATTAACAAGAAAGACAGAGGAAAACAAATAGGAGATATCTGCTGCACACAGACTAGCATTCACAGTAAAAAATGATCCAAGTCACTGATCTTTTTGGGCTGCCTTGCTAGCTGAAACACTTTCCCTCATCCACAGAGTAGTGATTCACTAGACAAAACAAAACTACTTTAACAATACTTATTTTGCTTCACTGGTTAGAGCTGGGTGAAAGTTACGAATTCCGCATTAGTGGAACCTCCGCAAAATTTCACAACTTTCGTGGAGGTTTCTGAATTTCTGCCAGTGGCGGATCAGAAATCTTCCAAATGTGTTTGGTGAATGTTTGCCCTGTTCCACTCAGATAGAATAGAAAAAAAAAACTTTGCCTGGTGTCAGGTGCACCCCCTTCCCACACTTGAAGCCCTGCCTGAAATATTAATAAAATTCCCTAGTGGCAAGCGGTCCCTCCCCCCACCAGATCACTCACCCCATATATAAAAAATACTTCCCTAGTGGCTAGCAGTCCCTCCCCCCATCTGATCAACTGCCTGATGGGGACATAATAGGCCCTGTGATCCAGTGTAACCCCCATCCCAGTCCCTCATATAGTCAATGTAAAAATGTCCCTAGTGGTCTAGTACACCCACTGCCTCCCCCAACAGGTAGCGTCCTACCACCATGCCCTCCCTCCATCCTGAACCCAAGTGGGTTTACCGGCACTGCCCTCTGCGCTCCACCATAGCTGGCTGCCCACTGAGCTGTCAATGAATTACCACAAACTTGTACAAGTTTTCATGCTTTCTGTAACTAAATAATTTCAGATATAGATAATGGGTACATTGCCAAGTCTGTGATCTGTTTCCAAAGAGACAGGCTACAAAGTTATCATATCTAAAGCAAGGTGTTCTCAGCTGTGACAAAAAGGATGGGTCATTTGCCCTTTGGGAAAGAGCACTGTACTGTAAGAGCAGTTTCTCTAGTGGGATTTGGACCTAGAGATACCCCAAATGAGAATCATACTGAGTGGTGGAGGCATACCAAGGTAACCCTTTCTAATGTCTGAAGGGTTGTGAAAACTTATAAGAGTGCACACTGAGTTCTGGGAGAGAACCAGTGTGTAAAAACCTGGTGGCAGCCTGGGCTCTGAAATGGACTGTCAGTAGAAAGGTTATCTGTCCAGTCACAGAACCGGATCTACAAAGGGCATACTGTATATACTACAATTTTTATTTTGTTGTAAGCAAGAGTAGATACCTAGAAGATACCTTGCCTGGGCTATACAAAAAATTGAAGCTGGCACACCTTGGGAGGCTGTAGAAATGGAGAGGGCTTGTCTTTGAAGAATGCTAGAATGAGATCCACCTGAGAGAGCAGGAGATCAAGATGAGAGGAATAAAAGCAAGAAGAGTGAGAAAGACAGCACCAGCACAAGATCCAGTTGAGAAAGGAGCTAGTGTGAGAGCATGAACACAAGGGGGAGATAGAGATTCTACACCAGAAGGCAATGTCACAAACTCTATGTACTAGCATCAGAGTTTCAACCTAGGAAACCAAAATTAATCCAAATTGTTTCCCAAGTATCAGAAGTGTGAAAATGTTGAATTGTTTTTGAAATCTTTTGAAAAATATTATGACCAATTTGAAATGGACAGGGCTACCCGGATAACTCAACTTTTGTCACTCCTCAATGGCAGAATTTTTGAGACCTTCACCAGGATGGACAATGAGGATTGTATGGACTATAATAAAGTGAAAAATGCCTTTTTAAAATACTTTGAACTGACTTCAGAGGCCTATAGACAACAATTTAGAGGTTTAAGGAGGGCACTAGGAGATAGCTATTCTGAAATGTGTGTACAACTAGGTTCCCTGTTAAAGCAATGATTAGAGGGTGCATAGACTAGCTTTGAGGAACAGATAAAAGATTTGTTTCTCATGGAACAGTTCTTAAAGACTGTAACAGAGGAGTTGAGAATATGGTTTCGGGAAAGGACTCTGAGCTCCACGAAAGAGACAACCAAGATGGCTGATCAGCTTGTATCCAGTTGACCAAACTTTCAGTAAAAAAACATTGGGGCAGGGCTGTTAGGTGATTTAAATGAAGTCCAGGGTGGTAACCTAAGGGAAGCCAGCCTATACTCAGACAAAAAGGGTAGCTGAATGGTTTCAGAAGTAAGGAGTCAAGGGAATACAGGTGCTACTGTGTCTCTGCCAAAAAGTGGTACGCTTGTCATATGACTGTCCTAAAAATATTGCAAAAGGGGTGGGAGCATGGAGGGGGTAGCTCTGAAAGCTTTAGGCTGGCAGTATAGCCTAGAGGTTAGAGGAACGTGGTGTGAATGAGCTTGATACATTTAGCAGGGCAGACCCGAGTTTGATTCTCACAACCTCCACTTGCATACTGTGTGACTCTGAGCAAGTCACTTAACCACCCAGTGTTCCCAGGTCACCCCTGAAAACAGGCAGTTGTGCCTAGTGGGCCTTACCCGGTTACCACAGACTAAAATAAAAAAAAAAAACTAGTGGCCTGTACCCAGAGAGCTGTTCCCACTAACCCCACTGCAAACGTGTTCCCTGTGTTAGTAAATGGGATGGTAACCCAGGGGTTGAGGGACACTGGAAACTCCATTTCAATGGTAAAACAGGATTCGATTCAAAAGGAACAGATCCTGCTGGGCCAGTTTTCCAGAATTACAAAAGTGATGAGTCCTACAGTCTCACTGCCAATGGCCCAGATCTTTCTAAGCTGAGATGGTGGCCATGGCATATAGGAAGGAGGTGGGTAGAGCTGTGAGAAAGTTGCAAATTAAATTTTGCAAGATTTTATGAACTTCTGCCATTGGGAAGATTGGAATCTTGCAAATGTGTTTTGTGGATTTTCGTCCTTTTCCACAGATTTTTTTGGCTGAACTGTGGAATAATACATATGAACTGTGCAATGACAGTTCTGAGAAAATTATTCTGCAGTTTAATAGATTATTCCACAGTTCAGAGATCAGTTCTGCATGCAGAATTCCTTTCTGCAGTATAAATCATTAAAGGGACACTATCATCTTCAGTTTATGTTTATTGTCTGCATTTAGTATACTTTGCTTTTTTGAATAAAATACTATTTTGATCAATCCTGTCAGTTTTGTATTTTCATTTTCTTCAAATAAATTCAATACTGATTTACACTGTATAGTGTTTTTTTTTTGTTCTACTTTTGTTTACTTTTTGTTATAAAAATACAGCAGTTTGAAGCAGGCTAACTTCAGTTCAACACAACAGACATCTTCTGCATGCTGACGCTATCAGTTTTACAGGCCTTCGTGAACAGCTCCACTGATGAACTCATGCATGTGCTCCTAATGTGGGAAGGAACGTGGGGTCCAACCTGTTATCGATGTGTTCCCCACTGGAAGCAATACAGAACATGTTTATATCTGAGTTATACATCAAGATTTATATGAGTTTTCTTATCACTCATAATACGCACTTTCAGGTATAGTGTTCTTAATAAGTATTAACCCTAGTTACTGTCACTTACATAGCATTTCAGACTTTTTACTAAATAATTTTTTTCTGTCTGGTTTCTCCATGCACACACTGTCAGAAATCATTGTATGTGGTTGATTCTGAGGCTAATTATTCATCCATGATATCTAACTGTACAATAATGCATGGTGATTGCAAATGTTATTCTGTTTGTAATGTTGATTTCTTCTTTTTTTTGCATTAATGTGTCTTATTTTTAAACATTTTTTTTTCTTGAGTGAGCAAATCTTTAACATCCTTGCCCTGCCACCCCTCCAACCATCACAACAATCACCACTAACGTAAACTTTCAGACACAAGGACATCTGGTAATTCAGTCATAATACTGAAGCTATATCTAAGCAGTTTGTTAGTCAAAGCCCTCATCTGTAAAGTTTGAAAAAGATATTCACACACAAGAGTCTCCTTATATTGCTACACAGTGTCTGGCTGGAGGGAACAAGTGTTTTCACTGGAGGGGCCTTATTTTTAAGTTTAACTAGGGGCGATAATGTCATCCTTGGGGGGAAGGGATGGAATATATGCTGGATAAAAAAATAAACATAAAATATTAACAATACTACATGTTAGCTTGACAGACAGTGAAACAACAACCCCATTTAAAAATCACTAACAGAACAAACAGATTAGCTTGAATGTCGAGAAGACAATACAGCACTGATAAGAAGTACAAATTACAAAATTATGACAATTAAATATATGCTGCACCCCCCACATGAATGCATTTGTACAAACCAGCTGTATAATGTGATTACATTCTGCAGTGTTCTGTGGAAAAATACAACTAATATGACTTTTATTTAAGATATCTTGCTTCCTCAACTCACTCAAACCTTCATCTTTCATGCATGAGTATGCCCAACTGGACATACTCATTTATATGATATCTAACAACCAGATGCACCAGGTTCAACCACAAAAAAATTGTTTTAAACAAACTTTAACCTTGCAAGACTGGTTTGAAGTTTTTACTGGATATCACAGGACAATCATACACCTCTCAGTTCTCTACAGATCAGTTTTTTTCCCTCTTGGCTTTACATTTTCTAGAAAGGGGAAAATATGTAGCTGGGACTTGGGTGAGTAGTGAGTAAAGTGAGCTGTTTCTATTTATAGGTTTTGGATTTCTTTTCGGAGACAGAGATCACTATGCATTTCTTCACTACACAGTATACTTCATCGCTGCATAAAAAACAAATGTATGGAACATTTTGCCTGCTGTCATTACCCACTGATATTTTTAATAACTTGCATACTGAGGAAGAGAAAAAATTGGGATTTCAGCAGTATACATGATAATTGCGCGATGTTCTTTCAACTACTGAGACCTATTTAGTGGTGCCAGCACAGGTCAGCAGCAACGCTGAGAGCAAATAATGGAAAACCAGATATACACAACCTCATGTATTCCTTTGCAATAAAACTTGCTGCTAAATGTGCTCATTTAGTATATGGGTATGAGTATGTGGGTTGGGAGAGGAAATAAATGCTGGATCGAAAGTATAAATGAGCAAAACAAAAAATAAAACACTGGAAGATATCAAAGGTTCAAAATGATATGTTTTAGCATGACAGACAAAATAAACTACCATTCACAAGTCACTGACAGAATTGACAGATTCACTGAGACAATAATAAAGGAAAAAAAGAAATACAGATGTTGATTATAATGATACAAAACATATTTTTCTTTATTCAATAAATAAACAACTTGTTAATATGAAATATGCAATGCAATTCTCCTTGAATAGTATAGAGTACATATTTATATAAAAGTTGACCAGTATAAAACAGAAGTGACCACTGGAATGTCTTTTGTGATCAGACATGATCTTTGTTACTTGAAGAAGTAAATATAAAGTAAAGCTGTATCTAACAATAACAGTCTCTAGGAAGAGCCACTATGGCTGCAGCTGAGGGCTTACCTGTCAACCACCACCAACATTTCCCCTATTCATGGCCAGTCTGCCCAATGGTTACACATGCACAGAAGCACCCTCTATCTACCGACTGCGATTGTGGTCAAATGGAGGACATTCCGGTGGTCCCGGTCCCCTAGTTTGCCTAATTGGGGGCTGGTGACCTAAACAAGGCCAGTCAAAAGCCTTGCTAAATTGTAGATATGGAGTTTAAAATGGGAGAGGTTTGTGGTTCATGAATATTAATGAGCACCTGTATTAATAGTAATGAGGAAGACTGCCACTGCAGCCATTTAAGTTTACTGAGTTGCTTTCCAATCTCATTTCATTTGTAGAACTAACATGGAGAGTGTAAGGGACCAGTTTATGGTTTGAAAAAGTGGACAAATGTTTCAGGAGCTGTTTAAGGTACTCATAAAACTTCTCATAACATGTATACTTCTCTAAAGTGATTTATAACACTGGCAGATGTTAGTGAAGTTAAGTTTGATATCTGTTTGTACCTAGTGTGAAAAGGCTGTTAGAGATGAAGTGATTGTGTGTTCTGATATAAAGGAAAAAAGACTTTGATTGAAGATGTATTAAGTATTCACTACTAAATGGCTGAATCCTTGTTAGAGGAGATGCTTGGTTTTAAAGAATATGTGTATATCAGGATATTAGAATTGTTTTGAGAGTGAAGGAATGTCTTTATTTACATTTGATATGAACATATTGAAAAACTGAAAGCAGCCACAGACTGCACTGCAACAAAAAAGCAGGACATAGATTAAAGGTGCATGACACCTTTATTATAGTGGCACTAACCTTGTAAATTGAAACAACTGTTTAAACATAAATGTCTGACTGATTAATGGCATTAATGATAGAAGAGAAAAGTTGAAACCATACAGGACGGTAATTTAGGGAGATTGCCAAGCTGATAAGGGGACTAATGTGTGTATAAAGTATAAGAAAATTGTATTTGGTTTTCCTTTACCCATTACTGCTCAGACTATCTGATAATTTAAGAAAATGTGGTCATGAAATATATTTTACCTCTGACGAAGCCACACTAGGCCATGGTGAAACATAAGGCTTTTTTTCACCACTAACGTAGCGTTGTTCTATTGTGTTTTTTGATCTGTCCTGTTTGTGTGCTCTGCTTCGTATGGACTGTATTTTTATTCACTAAATAAATTATTGGACTGCAAGTATTGGAATCGTTGAATCTTTCAAGTGAATAAAGTTCCAAGAAGAAGTTTAAGTATAATTTAAGGAGTATTAAGTGATGGACTAAAGAGGCGGGTGCACTATTATGTTTTTGGTTTGATGAAATACAGTATATTTTGTTGAAACCAGTGCAGTAAGTGGGACACAGGATATGGTTCTTCAGTTATATGTGATGGCTAGACAGGAGGAAGAATAGGATAAACAAAGATTGATACTATTGTTTAATGTTAATAGACTACAACATTGTTGGCCTGACGATGTGACAAGTCCATGAAACGCAGCCCATTACTTTGGTGTGAGGGGAACACTGACTAAAATTCGTGAAGAATATAAAAACTACTTTTTTGTGTGGAGTTTGTCCCTATTGTTTTGTATGTTGAGTACAGTACTAACACCAGTATCTGATGAAGCTTAAAATTGTTCAGAATGGGGTTGCCAACACTTTCAGCAATCCAGAGGAGGCAACCATGTATCTCTGGAGACACTGACCTGATAAAATGGAAGAGATGGGGACAAAACCAAGTACAGGCAGAACAAACAAAACCCAGCAGCCAGCTTGATCCAGGACCCAGAGCCCAACTAAACTCCTGCCCCAGGTATGCACCACGGATCAGCCGGAGATGGAATGGCAGACCACAAGGACAAAAAGAACTAATGGTAGGTAAAAGAAAAAGATTGCTGACCCCCTGACTCACACCACAGGGACCTGAAAAGGGACTTGGGCTTCTCATCTCATGGCTCAGATGCTGCCAGCAAACCCACACTGAAGTGACAAAGAAGGATAAAGCTGCATTGCAACCCCTGAAGAAACCATAACTATCCAACAAATATGCAGCACTGCAAGACAAGCTCTCAGGATGTGATTCCCCTATCTTATGGGAAGATACTGTGGCTGACTCTGCACTGTACTCTTTACAGGCCATGACTGAGCTCTGCCAGGACTTGAACATGGGGACTCAAGAGTGGGCAGCAACCTCCTATATATCAGTGAAAGGTACATAAAGAATGAATGAACATGCTGAGTGGTAGACCCAAGGCTGAACTTTATATGATGCATCCACACTAATGGGCAGTATTCTTGTACTGGTGATTTTTCTACCATATACCCCTATTCCTTCCCCCATCCCATCTCCCTACCCTCCACTAATTATGGCTTTGTTTGATTGGGAAGCTACTGTGGAATTAATGTTGGGTCTGACAGGTGCACATAACTCTTCACTACCTCGGATCATTTACTGATGTGGCCAAACCTAAATAAGGCACCAGAGCATCAGGGGTGAGATATAGTAATCATCCTCCAGTGGGACTCAACCACATGGGACACATACGATCCCTCTGATTGACAATGCAGCTGTAAATCCAGGTCAAAATAAATATTAAAATACAGAAATGCCTTTGTGGCACATGAGCTGTCTGCACCTGACCATTGATCTACTAATAGTACTAGCTGAGGAGGATATCTTTATCCTGCATTTTAATGAGCCCGAGGAAAGGAGGGTGCTGTGTGTTTGTCCCCTGAGGCTCTCCTCCTTAACATAGCCTAGGCACAGAGCAGGGAGTAGCCTTTTTTTACAAGGCCTTTTCGCAGAATATGGAGGAGGAGGAGGAGAGGCAGGATGGGACTGACCGCTTCAGCCACTAAAAGGCTTGAGGAAAAGGTACCATGTGAGAAATTGTCATGCCTTTTACTTTGAGCCATCTATTGACAGAGCATGGGGACTGGCTGCTGGATCTACCATAGACCATGCCTCTCACTAAACCAGGGATTCACAACAATGAGACAGTGCGATCATGCACACTGCTGTACACATGATCAGTCACTGTACTCCGGCTCAAAATTGCTCCTTCCATGCCCCAGTCTACTAAGTGACAGCACTGGCACAATAGAGGAACAATGACCCCCCCCCGCACCCTTCTCATTAGTCAACACAATTTACTATATAAAACCCCATCATTCCAGTCATGTACAAGTGCATGGGTGTGTGTGCAGCCATGAGCAGGTGCATATGGTTGCATGATCTGGTATGCTTGGGAGTGGTCACTTGTGATCTCATGCAATCACATACTGTATGATAGAATATGAGAATACAGAATGGGGCATGAGCACTTATGATTACATAATGTCCTCTAAGGCAAGGGTCTCCCCATTGGGGTAGATGGGAGAGCTGTCTGCTATCCATATGAAGGGAGTGATCCACAACAGACTGCCTATCTATTTTCCAGGGTACATCCAAATATATGGAGAGATTTGACATTAATAAAGGATATGCCCCAAAAGCTGCAAAGGTTCATGGAAAGCAGCATGGAAGTCTCAATATTCCTGAATGGCAAAGGGGCAGGTTTTAAGGGCATTAAGAGAGGGGGGGAAGCCACATCCTAGACTGTTAGCCTATCTAGAAAAATGCACCACACTGTTCTGCAGACCCCCCCCTTTTCTCTGAACTTTCAAATAGGGAGATATCGGGCTGGTAGGTAGTATGCACCCAGGCCACCACCCCCATGGCACTGGGAGCCTCCTGGGGCAGAGGTGTTACCTGACATGTCAGACCATACAGCACCTCCAGCCAACAACCCCTGCTCCCAGTCCACCACATGCTTTGCTATCTTATGGCTATAGTCTACAGGCGCCACACCCCTGGCCCACCAGTAACAGGCTCACCCCAGTGGACACTAGCAATCTCTCTCTCATCCTCAAGATTGAGGGGGCTAGGAAGAGAGATATACCAAGTGCAAGCCCTTGAATACAGATACTGTGGTAAGGTAGGCAAATGCAACTCCCACTTGAACCATTGATGGACACACCTGAGACCACGAACTTGTGACCACTCTCAGGAATCTAAGATGCAGAAAAGAAAGAGACTGGAAGAAGGTTGACCACTACATGATAGGGAGGGGGCACACCCCCTCCCATGATGGATTGCAGTCTAGTATAACATGTCATCCCAAGATCCTTAGCCACTGTGTAACACACAGCTGCAGTACTCAGCTCCCAAGAGGCACTCCCAGTTCCCGCCCACATACACCTCCGCTCATTCTACTCACCCCTGACAATGTGAGCTGCAGGCAGAAAGAGAGTATGTCTATCACTGTACCTCCAAATAAACTGGTGGTTATTGTCTGGCCTCCTCCTTCCAAAGCTAACTCACTACCAGAAGGATCAGAGAGGTCTGATCTGGTTCCATGTTGCCGCAGTGACAGAAATGTTGGTGACCTCCCCAACAGTGACACATGGTCTCTGACATCCCTGACACAGCCGACTCTGTTCTCCGACTGGAAAATGCACTGACACACTATCGGTGTTCATGTGGGGGGGCTGTGCCCCCCCTCCTGGCACCCTCCACCCATGTGGGGGCAGTCTGCCCCCCGGACTTATGGATTCCAACTCTGGGGGGGCAGATCTCAGGGGAGAGTGACCAGACTCTGGAGTCGATGACTCTAGCATCACTTCAGCAATGCGGTCGACACTGTGGGTGTCAGCAGGTTGCTGTCACTTAACAGTGTCACTGTAAAAGAGTTGCTATTACAACAGTCTTCCATCTGATCCATATGAGCAGGTATTGCACCTTCACGAGAGAGACAGCTGGCTCCTGCATGTGCATGACCCATAGTCAAAAGAGTACAGGGCATTTGCACCACATTGAGGGTACTCTCCACAGATCAACAGAAGTTAAAGATTTAGCTATTATGTTCTAGTTTTAAGTTTATTTGAAATGTTACTTTACTATGACTGTTTATTACAACTTGCACTTATCAGAAAAGGTGCCTAGGTGATACAGAAGGCACACACACCACCCAAACAAAGGGCACTGGGAACCATTCTACAAT
The DNA here is from genome assembly GCA_016271365.2 of Neoceratodus forsteri. Taxonomy (NCBI): domain Eukaryota; kingdom Metazoa; phylum Chordata; order Ceratodontiformes; family Ceratodontidae; genus Neoceratodus; species Neoceratodus forsteri. Next base: position 800,434,289 of record CM057459.1, on the reverse strand, counting down.
TGTCAGTAGAAATGACATCCAGCATACCACTTCTATTCTTCCTTACAAGCAATTTCAAGGGAAATCCATCACACTAACATACTGGAGAGCATATCAACAACTGCATATTCTCTATAATAATGACTAGTAAACCCACTAAGTTCACTTCTTAGAATGTAAAAGGTTTAAATTCCCCTATCAAGAGGAGGAAAATCCTAGACCATCTACGTAGGATAGAAACAGGGATAGCATATTTGCAGGAAATGCACCTACTAAAGCCAGAAGCAGACAAACTGCAAAAAGGGTAGGTATCACTAGTGTTCTGTATTAACTTTAACAAAGAAAGCAGAGGGGTGGCAGCCATGCTAATTAATTGTGAGGTAGACTTCAGGCCCATTAGCACATGCACAAACCCTGAAGGAAGATATCTAATAGTCACTGGCACTCTATGGAGCCAGGGATACCTCCAGTTGCTGTATCCATGAGCCCAACCAAACTGATGCCTTGTTTTTCTCTGCCCTTACTGAGAAGCTGGCAGAGGTCAGCAGAGGGCAGGTTCTTTTAGGAGGGGACATACATATGGTCATGGATAACTTCTTAGATCGAAACAGATCTCCAACTGGCCCCAAACTGAAGTATTACATGGCCCTACAGGACCTGATGTGGAGACAGGAACCATTGACATTTGGAGGCTAATCCACTGCAAAGGCAGGGATTACTCCTTCTTCTCAACCCCTCACAACACATTTTCCAGACGGTTTCTGGCTGACTCCAGCAGAATGGGTGGAGGATGTTACAGATGCAAGCATTGATATGGCTATAATGTCAAACCATAGCCCGGTCACATTCTTATGGCCCCCCTTCAGATCAGCAAACCCAGTGGTCCAGGAAGTGGAGGCTCAACATCACCTACCTAAGTGAACTGAACATCTGTGCAAAACTATCCAAGGACATTAACGAATTCCTTAAACACATACATGATACTTCAGCTGCCGTGAGATTGGATGCCCTGAAAACTTTTATAAGAGGTAGATGTATAGCCCATGCCTCCCGAGTTAAGAAAACCAGAGAGAAGCATCTCAAACAGAAAGAATCTCTCCTCAAAGATCTAGAAAATATATTCCAAGCATCAGTCCTTGCACAAATCACTGGGGCACACGTTAAAATAAACATGTACCTGCAGCACAAAGCCAAGATCACTCTGTTCAGGCTCCGTGAAGCTTTTTAGGAAGCAGATGAAAAACTTGGCAGACTATTAGTATTCCAACTTAAAAAACAACAGCAAAAATCCAGGATATAGTGACTTAGATCAGATACGAGTGACTTGTGAAGGACCAGAAAGGTACCAATGACAACTTCTGGGAATGTTAAGAGAAACTATACCACTCAAAGGTAGCCCTTACAGAGGAGGAAATGTGCTCTTTCACTGGTCACCGCACCCTCTCGACACTAACACAAGGCCATAGGGACCCTCTTGATAAAATCCTACATGACACAGGAACTCTTGGCTGCCCTAACTAGAATGCCAGTGGGGGGGGCAGGTAAAGATGGCATCCTTGCAGAGATCTACAAAAATTTCCAAAATTAACTCCTAGAACCACTGCAGGAGGTGCTCATTAAGCTGGCACTCGGGGTACTCTACAACTCTTTATGCATATGGCACAGATTTCCCTCCTCCCCAAACTGGACAAGAATCCTCAGAAATGCAGGAGCTACTGACCCATCTCCTTGATAATGGTGGCAGTAATCTATCCATAAAAGTAACAATGGAGAGAATGAAGCAACTGAGCTCACAACTAATTAATGGTGACCAAGCCGGCATTATGGCAAACAGGAAAGACTTGGATAATACCAGAAGCCTGACTGACATCATGCGGAGGGTAATCAACTCTCACACTCCCATGATCGTACTGTCATTATACACCCAAAAGGTGTTTGACTGTGTGGAGTGGGGGTTTGTCTTTCATGTATTCCACCGATTTGGCTTTTGCCCCACAATAGTGAAGTGGACTGAGGTCATCTACACAAATGCAGCAGCATTGGTTACTATCATTAATGTCACCTCATCACCCTTCCCACTGGCAACAGGGATGAGACAGGACTGCCCTCTTCCCCTTCTCTTTATTCTCTCACTTCAACCTCTCCTACAGGCCATAAGGTGACACCCACACATACATGATGTTCATGTGGGACAGGAGCAGAAAGTCATGGCATTCACAGATGACATCATGCTATCTCTCTTGTAGCCTTACCACTCAATCCCACACCTCATAGACCTGCTTATTTCATACAGTAAACTGGTGGAGTATAAGATGAACATTTCCAAGTCCATTTTGCTTCCCCCCCAGATTCTTGACTATCTGCCAGACAGAGGATCAGTCCTCCAATGCGGGGAAAGCAGTGCCCTCAAAGGTCGCAAGAAAGCCATGTCAACCCAGCTCCACCAGTAGCACCTCCATCCTAGATGGGTTCAGCCTAAGCCAGCTAGTTCTCAGGTTACACCAGTGGCATGGCCATAGCCAAAGACCAAATCCATTTTCTAGGTATATAAACTTCACACGGGATCTGCAACAATTGGAAAAATGGAACTTAGATCCCCTCTAGTCAAAATGGAGGAAGCCATCACAAGATGAAATCACCTCCACATCTCCCACTGGGGGAGGGTGCATGCATACAAAATGATGGACGCATCCAGAGGACAATACCTCCTGGAGAACATGCCCATATCAATAGATCCCAAATTAATCACAAGAATACACAAAGATATGTTGTCCTTCTTCTGGGATAATGGATCTAGGAGTCTTAGCCATTTGAAACTGATACAGTAATTCACCAGAGGAGACCTCTAGCTCCCAGATTTCAATCTCAAAAGATCAGTAGATGCCCTCCACCAGCTTGTAACAGTGTCTAGGCAAAACATGGTTAACACAGCAACCACCAAGTGGGTAGCATGTGAGGAAACCCTCCTGAGAACCACACTGCTTAATATTGTCTGTTTCAGCATTATATCTAAGCATCTGTATCACACCCCACCATCAAACACTCCAAGACACTTTGGAAACAGATAGCCAAGCATACTGGATGGAATCTGGACAACTCTCCATCAGTCCTCCTCTGGTCCAGTGACCACATTCACATTGATGGAAAACCAATATACTGGAAAGACTGGAAGAAAAAGAGGGTAATCTCTCTCCACCAATTAACAGACTAGTCCCTCGGGGCAATGAAAACATATCAACAGCTCTCAGACCAATTTGTCCTACCTTGGCAACATTATTGGTGGTATATGCAGCTGTGGCATGCCCTGGCCTCCCTCTTGTGATTGAGCCTCTGGCTCCTGAATCCAGAAGGACTCAACCTGTTCTTTCAACCAATGCAACAAGAAGGTCCCAAGGTGAGCCACATCTACAGGGCTCTCCTGAGACTCAGCCCCAACACCTCCACTATAGACTATACACAGAGGAACATGGAGCTACACTGCTAATTGATCCCCCAGGCATGTGTTGTATGCTGAAGAAACATCACCAGAGAAGCAAAATACTCCAAAAACTGCTTTACACAACTGAAAATACTTTTTTTTTAATTATCTTTCTTGGTATTTATATATAAAAACCATGTACTCAACAAAAAAAATGTACATTATTGCACAGTACAACAATTATAAGTCTTATTATTCAACCTTAACTGTACAGTCTAGATAGATAACAAATCTCTTACCCATAGATAATGTGCCATCTAAAAATTAATTTGCAGTGTCTCTTCATCCCCCTTCCCCACCTCCGCTCCACTTGCTGGTAGTGGATGAATCAAGTGAAGTCAGTTTTATTTATATAGTGCACAATCCAGATGGCTCTGAGTGCCTTACAGCAAACAGATTAAACAATTAAAACAACAGATTAAAATTTACAATAAAAATTAGTTGGCCAGTCCGAAACACAAACTAAACAAATGCGTTTTCAAGCATAATTTAAAAATGTTCAGTGAGGGAGCTGCCCTCACTTCAAGGGGAAGGGCATTCCATAAAATAGGTGCTGCAACAAGAAAAGCCTTATCCTCAAAAGATTTAAATCATGAACCAGGGCAGAGAGGAGGTCTGCCTCAGCTGACCTGAGGTCACAAGAAGCAGAGTATGGAATCAGGAGATCTGGGTGTCATTGGCATAACAATGAAATGTCAAGCCATAGCATCTGATCATCTCCCCAGAGGCAGCATGTACACAGCAAATAACATGGAGGCCAGGATCCCCCCTTGAGGCACCCCACAGAAGAGCGCAGCAGTGCTCGATGTATAGGAGCCAAATACCACTTGCTGCATCCTGCTGGTTATGGAGGACTCAAACCACTGTAAAACAATGATTGAGATATCCACATAGTGCCCAACATGAGACAAGAGCACATCATGATTGACCATGTCAAATGCTGAAAGTGTGGAAGGACAAGAATATAACATTGTCCACTATCCCTTGCTGAAAGGAGACCATGAAATACCCTGCCTAGGGCATTCTCCATAATAAGGCAAGACTGAAAACCTGACTGGAAGGGCTCATAGATGTCATACCTCTCTAGGTGTATCTCCAGCTGCAATGCCACTACTTTCTCGATCACCATCCCTGAAATGGGGAGGTTTGAGACAGGTATGTAACTGGTAAGATCATCAGGGTCTAAAGAAACCTTCTTAAGAAGAGATCTAACCACCACCTTTTTTTAGGACAGAGGGAAATACCCCCTCAAAAAGTGAACTACTTATAATCGCCACCAGGACTGGACTAAGCAAATCCCAACACTCTAAAAGGAGTCTGGTTGGCCCAGGATCCAACCTACAGTAGGTGGGTTGCAATGCAGAAAGCACCTGTGAGATATAATCCTGAGTAACTGGCCCAAACTCAGCCCACAAAGGTGGAGTGCCCATCACTCACCCAGACCGGACACCATCAGCCATGGACAGGTTGCTTGGGGAAATCCCAGCCCTGATGGTGGACAGATTGACTAGGATGAAATGGACAAACTCCTTGCATTTTTCATGAGAAAAAGTTTAACAAGACTGCAGACAGACTGGATGTAATAATCTGTTGACAGTGTTGAAAAGGTGAGCTGGCCACTTCCTCCCAGCAGCAATTACCCATGACAGGAATACTGTCTTTTGCAGGGTGATTGCCCACTAATACTAAACACAATGGGTTCTCAGTGCCAATCTATCCACCTCCAGATGAGACCTCTGCCAGCAATGCTCCAACCTCCGCACCTCAATTTTCAACTTCCTCAGTTCAACAATAAACCAGAGTGAACTGAAGCATGATGTTAGGGGTCATACATGAAGCAGCACTAAAGGGTCTAAAGCAGAGGAGGGGGTGACATTTTAACCCTCCACAGCTACCTCAACACCCATCTCACAAGTCTGCATGCTTGAGATGCCAAAGACTGCCTGGATGCTCTGAGGCTCCAAGTGTTGAAAAGAGAGCTACCTGACCATCTCCACAGGGGGAATTAAATGGGGAGCTCCACAGAGAAATTGAATGACATGATGATCGGAACAAAACACCGGATCAACCTTAATATTACTAATGTCAAGGATTCCTCTCATCTGGTGAAAAGCCACACCTTATCCAGACCTGAGAGGCCGATGGACTGAGCAGGAGCTATGCATGTCTGTAGTTGTGGAGAAGCTGCAGGCAGCAGGACTATTTTGCTTGTTTTAATTTTATAAAAGGTATGCCATCCATGTCATTGAGCTATACGGTCTTACCAGTCAATCTTATTGCGGCTTGGTCCTGTCCTTTCTGCATCTCTTTCTCTTGTTTTTCCATTTCAGGTGAAGGGCTTCCTCATTGCTAGGGTGGCTGCATTGAGGAGAAATGGCTGAAGACATCACCATTCAGACCAGTGGAGGAAGAGTTTTGTGCTGAGGACCTGTATGGCGAGAATATAGAAAATCTCATTGAAAAACTGCAATCTAAAAAGGGTTGAAGATTGCTTTATTTCAAGGGCTGTATTTTATTTTACATGTAAAGTTTTTAAACAGTTTTTATATTTTATATACTACATGTGTGTCTTTTGTATGTTACGTATGTTTAGTGTGATTTATTTTTTATTAATATCGTACCAATTCAACCTCTTTATACTGCTTTCATGAATTAGGTATTTAACATCTGTCCATTTACATATGATTTTATGTTAGATTAAGTTTTAGTTATAAAGTTTGAAATAGTAGATTTAAATTTTCCCGGGGTTGAAAAAAATCACATGATCAGAATCACCCTATAAGCTCCTAGTCTCTTTCTCTTTGGCTTAAAGCACCTGCACAAGCTCCACTAAGGATGGCTGTACAGCAAGGAGCTGACAAGGAGCTGATGGAGTTGTTGCGAATCGAGAAACAAATGTTGTTTAGTTTAGTAATTTTAGCAGTAGTATTTCATTCACCCGTTCAGTGTCCGTTCAGCATTTTAATTTAAAAATGTGTTATACTGGAACAGTACACAGCACGCAGCATGCAGTAATTTTTTCACGAGCGGTGAACTGCGAGTTGAGAGCTATAAAAAAAATTGATTGGCTTTCTCGTGCAGGCACCTTGCCATATTATATTAATGCACTACTTCAATTACTAAGCAAGAAGGATTTTAATAGCAAGTTTTTGCAATACTATCTTTTTGTGTGCAAAGTGTATATATGTACGTGTATATGTGCAGCTGAAAGCCATTTAGATATTTACACATTTAGTGAGACATTGATAGTCATAGGAGTTTTTGTTTATAATACTCTTGTTTTAAAACGGTCAGATAATTGTCGTGTTTGTTCTTTTTGTCTGGCAGTGAGTTTGTTGGTTACAGTTCTACTCTCAGTCAAGGAGTGCTTCAAGGAGTGTTTCCTATAAAGGCTGATAATTTAAGAGAGACTAGTGCAAAGATCTGGCTGGAATCCCTCTCTACAAATGGTGATTCATTAAACTGGTCCCTTTGTTAAAGCTTAACAGAAGCTGTAGTTCTTCTTAGATCTTGGACTTTGGATTTTTGATCAGCTTTGAAACAGCTGTAAAGTATTGTGGTTTATGGGAAAACAGAAGATATCCAAGTATATAGGTGACTCACTAAAAATTTGGTCTTTTTGGTCTTTTTACTAAAGATTAACAGAAGCTGTAGTTTTTTGATCTTGGATTTTGGATTCTGGTTTAACCTCAAAACAGTGCTAAAACATTGTGGTTTATGGGAGAAGAGAAGGGAAGACAACAAAGTACATCGTGGTCATCACTGGAATTTTATCCGGAACCTATAAAGAACATGACTAGTTAAAAAAACTCATAGCATACTAACTGGTGATCTGTCGACAATATTTAGAAACCAAGACATCTACCTGAATTGTATATATAAATACTGAATTTGTATTCTGCGAATGAATCCTGTGAACTAATTCAGCTTAGAGAGGGTAGAGTGGTAACTTTGTATTGTTTAGTATCACTTATTATCTTATCATCTTACTTTACTTTATACCATCTACTTTTCTGTTTCTTATTGTTATACACTAAATAGTGTAAGAAGTGTGAAGGTGTGAAGTGTGTGAAGGTATGAAGTGGTGTTAGTGAGTTGGGTATTTGGATAGCATCAAATAGCTTTTGGATAGCATCAATTAGATACTATTTATAGAACAGAATAGAAAGTAACCGTTGGTTTGCCAAGAAAAAAAACAATAAGCATGGTAAATGCAAGATTGCAGCGGAAAAAAACATGTTGTTCTCCTCTACTGGTTAGTCCTGCTCCACCTATTTGGAGATCGAGAACAAGTAAAATCTCAATTAAAAAGGATAACAAGCAAACAAAAATTACAGAACACATGAAATTGATGAAATTAGAAAATGATAAAACATCTACTCCTAATACACTCATTACCTGCTCTCTACGCAGTAGTAGTCCTAAACTTACAGAATTTCTATCACTTATTTATGGTAGTCTGGAAAATATAATTTTTCAGCAGGATGCAAATGAGAGGGAGACTGAAAATAGTTATCTAGGGGGTAGCAAGGATATGGTGAATTACAATTCAGTTAAGGAAGAGAACTACAATTCAGGACAGGAATTTGTGCTGGATTTGGAACAAGAGATGTCAGAGCAAATTAGTTTTTTGAACGTTGATGAGGAATGGGATACAGAAGATATAGAACAGCACAGTATAGGGAAATATTTAGGGGAATATAAGAATAAAAACACACAATTTACACAAGAGTATATGATATTAGTTTCTGGTACTGAACTTAGAGGGGTCAACGACAAATTACAGTGGACCACTAAAGGGATGAAAGATCTAGCTTTTAGCTATAACAATACCCAAACATCTAAAATGGTTAAAAAAACTAAAGAATATATTGAGACAGGAGATTTGAGAAAACCTTTCTTTTTGTCTGATTTAATTGATGAAGAATTGGAAACTAATTTGGGACATCAACACACAGCTAACTTAATGTTAATGGAACAACTGATAGTTATAAAAAATGAATTAGTAAACTTTAGGCATGATGTTGCTGTTAATCATGCAAAGATTGACTTATTGAGAAACAAAATAGACTGTGATGTTCCAAACACTTTACAAGATGCAGCATCATGTGATAGCGAAACTGAAAAACATAAAAGACCAGACTTCACAACTATTGATTTCCATGAGACAGCAAACAAGGAAAAGAAAAGGGAAAAGAAAAAGGGAAAAAGGGGGAAGGGGATGGAAAGAAGATTTAAGAAAAGTGAGAAGAATACACAAGAACAACTTCAAAAATTTTATAAAAATGTCAAGAGAAGAAATAGAAAGGGAAGGAAACGGGAATACTCATGTGGAGCAGAAAAGCAATTTGAACAAAAGCTTGAAGTAAGGGATAAATCTAATAATACAACATCAATTGAAACTATAATACATAAGGAACAACAGAGAGGATATAAAATACAAAATAAACAAGGTTTAGACTATCATTTAGAACAACTTGAAACATAAATGAATGCTTTAAAAATATTTCTACCCCAGAGTGTGTCGGTAAATACAGAAAATCAGAATGTTGATAGTATAAATCCTGGAAACACCTATGTAAATAGAACACTTGAGTTAGAGGAAAGGGATCCTTTGCAAAATAAAGCATTTAAAGAACTAGGGATTCCCCAGGTGAGATTGGATCAGAATGATACAAAATTGGATAAAGAAGTATGTAAAGCAAATTTATACAAATCATGTATGAAGGAAGGAATAGATAATTTAAGATATGAAGAGAATAGTAGTGAAACTTCAATCAAACAACAAGAAAATAACAAAATAAACAGCAATGCAACAATGAATAATGAAAAAAAGGGTAGAGGAGGCCCTGATAATTTGGGAGGGAGGCTCTATAGTGACACTTAGGGGAGTCTATAAAGAGGATAATGAGAATTGTATGGTACTAATGGAATTAGGAAAGATCATATGTACTGAACTGTTGGTATTGGAACTTCTTGAGGAGGACATCATTGACGCTGTTAGAGCTAGTGACTTAACATTGCAAGATTTGATTTTGATCTTTTTTAAACATGAGAGGGTTGCACACTATGTTTGGAGGAATTCTCACTATTTAGCTGGATTGAATTTAGCAATGGATTACCCTGTAGCTATTAGTATATTGAAATATATGAGAATTTTAACTATGACTGAACTAACAAAAAGATTGGCTGAGGTTTATTCATTAAATGATACCATCACAGAAGATAATGATGGTGAAACTGAAGTCATTCTGTCGATATTTGGCATCTCATGTAGAACATTGGAAACAAAGGAACAATTGATGGAAATGATGGGTTAACTAGTAGACAATCTCCTGGGCATTGAATTTTACAAAGATGATATAAAAGATATAAGGAAAGTATATAGTGATTCATTTAAAGGGAACCAAATTGATTTAATTCTCTATCGTAAAAGATTGGCAGAGAAAATTTTGAAAGCTAGCACCAAATTGGATAGCCTTGATATTTTAATAATAAATCTAAATGAAGCAGTTTGGGAAACACAAGAAATCCCAGTAGTTGATATGGAATCACAAGGCTTCACTTACAATATTGAAACCTTTAATAGGTTCCAATTATTGGACAATGCAGTGGATAAATGGCTCAATAATGAAATCATAAGAGATGTCCCAGAGATTGAAGTAGATCAAGATACTCAGGAAACTGAGGAAACTCATGATGTCTTAAATAATAGTACTAATGCTTACCTGTATAAATATAAAGGAAATCTGTGTATTATGACTTAGAACATTGCTGGTTTGACCTCAAAACTTATTGACAAAGAATTCTGTGATTTTTTTGGACAAAATGGATATAATAGGTTTGCAAGAAACATGACATGGGGAGGAACAAGTGGATAATACAAATAGAAATGGCTATACACTTATACACATAGCAGCACAGAAAACGAAAAAAGCAGGGCGAAGAATGGGGGGCCTTGCCATATACATTAAAATAGCTGACTTTATTAAAATTGAAAAATACATAGTGGAGACTAATTACATAATCATAGTATTATGAATATGGGGAGAAATAGTAACTCTGATAAATATTTATAACCCCCAGAAAAATCTGTAACTAATGATTGTCAACTAATGGAACATATTGCTAAAGATGTTAAAAAAATGGATATAAATGAGTATTTAGATCTACTATGTTTGGGGAATTTTAATACCAGATATGGAAATTGCAGTGAACAACAGGAAATATTAAATGCACTTCATACACCCCAGAGACTCTCCAATGATAAAAAACATATAGATAAAAACAAACAAACGGAGAAATTAATGGACAGTTTGCAACTGATCATTTTAAATGGGTGTATGCCCTCAGACTATGATGGAAATATTATCTGTGTTACAGCAAGAGGGTCTACTAGTATAGATTATATGTTAATCACTCCATATAGCTTTCACAAGTATTGTGATTTAAAAATAATAAATAGAACCGAAAGTGATTATTATCTACTAGTATTATATAGAAAAATTTTGAAAGATGTTATCAGGGAACAACAATCAGAAATACAAATCATTAATAAATAAAATTAAATGGGAAAGAATGATGGGACATAAAGCAATGGTACTGAGTACAGAATTTATACAGAGTTTAGATCCAAGAATTAACCAAGAATTAGATCCAAAAAATATATACGATACAATTATTGCACATTGTGAAAACCTTGAAGAAATTATTGAAAAACCTTATGATGATAACACTCAGAAAAACTATGAAAACTGGTTTTATAAAAACTGTAGGGAAGGGAAAAGGAAACTGTCACAAATAATAAGGAAAGGAAAGAAGAATCCAACAAAAGAAAACAGGAAAGAGTTGAATAGTTATAGAAAACAATATAAATATGAGATAGAAGTACAAAAAAATAGCCATCGGATGGAACTATGGGACAAGATGCAGAAGGCAATTTATCAAAATGATGACAAAACTTATTGGACACTTGTGGCTAAAGGAACAAATACAGTTAAAAAACAATTTGACTATTACATAGGGCCAGAAAAATAGGTCAGTCATTTTCAAAATATATTTTCATTGGGGGATGATACTCTTAACAACCATAAATGAAATTGACGATAGTTTTATCTGGTTCACAGAAGCTGAAGTCAAGATAGTTCTGGAGAGTTTTAAGAATAACAAATCACCAGGACCTTATAAAATCCCAATTGACTTTATAAAATTATATGATGATTGGTGGGTGAGAGCACTTACTAGATTATATAACTTAATGGTCATGTACGCATTTACACCAGACAGTTGGAAAGGGAGTCATATAGTTCGTATACATAAAAAAGGCTTGTATGCCAATCTGACAAATTATAGACCTATTGCCCTCATTGACACTACAGCTAAGATTTATGCTAAACCAATCTTAAACAGAATAACAATAAAGTTAGAAAGAAACCAAAAAATATCTGACTTACATGCTGGTTTCTGGAAAAAAAACAGGAACTGTGAATCAGATATTTATTTTCTATCACATTATAGAAAAATATTGTAACATAAAAAGGCAAAACTTATTTATCACATTTATAGATTTTACATCAGCTTCTGACACAATATTGAGAACATTGTTATGGGAAAAAATGAAGGAAATGGGTATAGATAATAATTTAATTATATTAGTACAAAGAATATATGGAAACACCTGGGCAAAAATAAAATATACAGGAACAGGTTTGCTAACTAATAAAGTACAAACTAATACAGGTGTTAGACAATGGTGTGCTGTAGCACCAACCCTCTTTAATATATATATAAACAAAATTATTGTAGCTCTAGATAATCCAGATTTTCATCCTCCCAGAGTGGGAAAAAACTAGAATACCAGTCTTGGCATATGTTGACAACTTAGTTGTAATATCTACAAGCCGTTTAGGCCTACAGAGGGCTCTTGACAAAATGGAAATACTCTGTATGGAGCATAATTTAAAGCCAAATATAAAAAAACAAGTAATGGTGATTGGAACTAAAAAAACATATAGGGCATTAAAGCTCATGAATAAATCTTTGGAATTTGTAAATGAGTATAATTATCTTGGAGTAACACTATCAAAAAATCTTAAGTGGAATAAGCATAGGGAAATGTGTACAAAAAAATTGCAGAGTACACTGAATGCCCTAAAAAGATTTAACTATCTTTATGGCGGTAACACCATACTCCCAATGATTAAGGCTATTAATGCAAAAATGATAAACCAGGTTTTATATGCTGCAGAAATCAGGGGAGAACGAAAGCATAACCAAGATGGGAGCTATATTGAACAAAACATATAAACAATTAATAAAGATCCCTAATGGTACCCCTAGTGCTCTTGTTAGAGCAGAACCACGGCAAATAAAACTTCTGGATATGATCTATATAAGACAAGTAGACTACTGGATTAAATTAACAAATGAAAGAAAGAACTCTATATTGGGAGAATGTCTTAAAGAAAAGATGCAATACCTGGCACATGGTAAAAGTAAATGGCTAGGGAATGTTAAGACTATTTTGCAAAATGTAAATTTGGAATATATGATGAATTGGGTTGAAAAGGGAATATGCCTTAACAAGGCTTATTTAAAAATGACAATAAGCACGATAAAAGAAAGATCACGGAAAATGGATCTAGAAACAATAAAAAAATTAAAAGTGGCCATTTGGCTTACCAATAATACGAGAGAGCACACCTTAAAACCTTACTTAGATATAGTTAAGAATCCTGAACTTAGAAATGTAACTGCCCAATTTAGGTTTGAAGTCTTTCCGAGTAATGTCATTGAGGCAAGGTAGAACAAAGAGGAAAATAACTCTGGTAACTGTTATTGTCACTTACAGGAACTGGAGGATTTGAAACACGTAGTATTAAGATGCCAATGGTATGAACACCTTCATAGTAAAAGATTAGGCAAATGTATTGGTTCTTTTAATATGCCTAACAAATATATACTGGATCTCCTGTTTAATTCAGAAAATTCTGAAATGCTAAATGAACTGGCTATGTTCCTCATCAAAGCTAAAAAGCTGATATGTAAGCGCATCCAAGGATTTATTGTGCAATAAGATACAATGGTGTGACTTTAAGTCAGGACCTAGTCGATGAAAGTGGGAAATGTACGGAACAAGTAATATAAGCTTTTATAAATGTTTGTAATATGTGTCAGGTGTATGAATGTATGTAATGTATTGACTGTCTCATTTGTATTGTAATGGCAAAATGTCGAACAAAAAAAATATTACTTACTTGCTAATGTCAAGACCAATCGAAAAGACCAGGTCCAAGGTGTGGCCATGTTTGTTGGTCCCAGTAGCAACTGCTTGCACAAAGCCCAGGGATGACATTGTGACACTCTGCCATCTGCTTATGGTTATATTGTATAATATTTGTATTATAAATAAATGGCATGTGTACATGATTGTCTGCTGGTACACAAGTCAGCCAGTGAGTGAGAGTCTTGACCTTTGACCTGAAAAGCGTCAGTGTGAAGACACAGCAAGATGTGGTAAACAGACCAGGGAAACCCCTAATTAAATGCCTTCCTTCCAGAGGGACAATTTATTATCACTTATAACCTGCTCCTGATTTTGAAGCTGAGAACTAAATATAAATTTGATGACCCTAGCAGGAAGGGAAGTTATTTGGCTGACCCTTTATGGTTTTCTCACCTAGCAGAGAACTAGTAACAGATTGTGGGGATGTAAAACACCAAAGGGGATGTTTTGATCAAAGACTCATATTTTGGGAAATTGCTATTTGCTGATTTTTCACTGTAATAACATACATCCTTTTGAGTATCCATACTCAAATTACAGATTTATCACAGATCTAACAGTGACCTCATGGGTGACATCACCAGGAGGTGGAGAAAATTAACTTTTGAATATTGCTTGTAAGAGAAGTTGGTGCAGAAGGACTCTCTGAAAATCAAAGACACACTTAGTCTATGGACTGGTAACTAGGCACTTTAGACAGATAATTCATCTTGAGCTTTTAAGTATTCTTGGTAGGAGTTTGTGTTCTGTAACTTCCCATTCATTTTATATGACTGTAAGTTATTGATGTGTTTGTTCTGTGTTTTCATATTTTACCTATTTTACAAGTTTTAGTAAACAATATTTTTCCTTACAATACTGCCTGTGTTTCTCTTTTGCATGTGGATGCTGAACCCGTGTTTAATTCTGACAGTTGTTAAGGGGTTGAATGTGTTACTAATCTTGCTAAAGATAAGAATATACCTAGGTTTCATATTGAATCATAAGGGTACGTTTTGGAAACCTGGCTGAGTGCCTCTGGGCAAAAAATTGTACTGCATTCCCAAAGAGGGTACATATCTGAGCCTGTTAACTGGGTGCACTGGCATATGGTTTACATTTTGACCCTCAGGACTCAAGGCTGGTAGGTGATTCAGACCCAAAACAAACAGGAGGCTTACCCTGTCCGTCCCCTGTTCACACTATCACACTTTGAGATTGGCACTGTCAGAGCAGAGGGCCTTACCTGCAGAGTGCATTTGTCACAAACATCACCTGGAGAAACTGACCACCAAAAGAGGATGTGTCATAATCAACCCAAGTGTTGAAGTCACCTAGAACCATAAGTCTGGGTGACTCCAACACTAGATCAGCCATGAGACCCTCAGTACCAGCAGGAATTCATGCCCACAACCAGGAGGATAGTATATGAGCATGATCCTACAGCTTGTGCCCAGACCACCTTTCACAGCCACACATTCAAATGACGTGGTCTGTTCAGATTTCAAGGTGGATCTAAAGCCTATGGCTACCTCTCTCCTCTTCACTCTCTCCTAGGGCAATGCACCACAGAGAAACCCGGTGGAATAGATGACTCAACTACAGGTCCCGAGTCATCCCCTGACCAGATCTCTGTGATATATAACTGCTCTGCAGAGGAATCTGAAATAAAGGCCTCAGTCACAGCTGTTTTATTCCTCAGAGATCTAAAAATTCCTATTCTACTAAAATCAACAATTATATATAACAATCATATACACATCTTTTGGAATGACTACTATAGTCTTATTAAGGGGGGGAGATGCTCTTGAATTTCTCTCAGTCAAGTCCCATACAGGTCATCCACAGTTCCATCTAAATTATACATTAACCTTTTAAATAACATGGTTTCTCTGAGTGTATTCCACCATTTGTTTATTTAAAAGTCAGGAAAGATTTTAGCATTCCAGTTTTCCAAAATCTGTCTCTTCATAGCCATGGTTACTATTGAAAAAATGTTACAATGTACTTGATTTTGTATCACGCCAGTTGTATTATTAACTAGGAAAAGACTGCATTTTAGTGGAATAGGATTTTTTAGGATATTTTAAAGAATATCTCTAATCTTGTTCCACCAATTATAAATTTGTTGGCATTGCCATAAACAGTGGTGAAGTGATCCACGTGAACCACACCCATTCCAACAATTATCACTATATGATTTATTGACTTTAGATATTTGAACTGGGGTATAATAAGCCCTTTCAAGTGTTTTCTGCTGCATGGTTTTATTTTTTGCAGAAACATAGTTTTTATTAGCTGGAATCCTTTATTTCCTCCATTGTGGTTGAGGAAAGTTTTGACTTGTTTTTTGCTTCCATTTTTTATTTATGATCTTTCTATTATCTTTAGTTCATGAAGTAATCAAATTATAAGTTCTAGCAAGTAGCTGTCTCTTACTTTTTTAATGCTTTACCCTTGTTGAGTTTGAATTGATGTAAAACTAGTCGAGTCATGATGAAAGATTTGACAAAGTTTATTAAACTTATGCTGTAGTAAATTACATCCATCGAGGCATGATTTAAATTGATAATATGCAAGAAATTTTCCATCAGTTATTAAATCCTTCCATGTGTGAAGATTTTTATTTAAAAAAGCTTTATTACTGATTTGTTTCTTACCCCATAATTCTCTACTGGTCCACATATTAATAAACAACCATAGAAAACTCAATATACCTTTTTTATTATTATTTTTAATAAGGGTAAACCATGATATAAAGTAACATTCTTTCTCTTTAAGATGAGCAAAATTTAGATAAAGATTTTTAATATTTATATTATCTTTGATGTTGTGAATTAATAAATCCTGAAACAAGACTACATCCTCGGCATTGATAAAGGACCATACCCATAACATGTTAATTACATGGGATTGCATATATTTCAAGGGGTCATGACTGTCTAACCCACATAATTCTCTCAGAGTAATTAGTAAAGTCCAGGCTATGGAGGTTTGCCTAGTCCCCATCAACATTTTTTTTTAATTCTTGTTAAATCATTGAACTTTAATAAAGATGGAGCACCTACTATGTTTTGCATTACTAAGATGTAGTGTAGCATAGCCATCATTCTTAGAGTGTCCACTCTGCCCCATAATGATAAAGATACATTTCTCCAGTTCTGTAATAAATGCTGGATTTTTTGTTTGGCAGAATCATAATTTTTTTAATGTTTGCACTTTGATCCACTGTGAATATTACATCAAAATATTTTATGGTGGCATCTATTTTAAAATTGTTCTCAAACTCAGATATCGACTGAGATTTTAATTTGGAAATTCTCAGTACTACAGATTTACTTTTGTTTAATCTATACCCAGAAATATAAGAAAAAAGTCATGTTTCATGGAAGAAGGCCTTCAATTAAATGTGTATGCTTTTCAGGAGTAATAATATGTCATCCGCAAACACACTTAAATTTAAATGGTCATACCCTATATGAATTTCTTTGGTTTCCTGATTAAGTCTGATATTTTGCAGTAGGGGTTCCCAGCAGAGTATAAATATAATAAGAGATAGTGGGCACCCCTGTCTAACTCCATTCAACATAGCAAAGTCCTCAGTGAGAAATGAATTTAACGTCAGTTTTATTATATGAATGTTGTATTAACATTACTAGCTGAGATGAGACATTCCAAACTTTCAGCACTTCAGACATAAAAGTCTATTTATCACAGCAAAGGCTTTACTTACATTGAGGGCAACTGCATAAAAAAAATATCATCATTGTACTCATTCCATGTATTTATAAACTGAAAAATAGATTGCAGTGTCCTTGTTGTTATGGTATAGTGCACCTTTTATAAAACCATATTGATTCTATGATCGGGTAAGTACAGTTTTATCCTGTTATTTATTAATTTGTCTAAAATTTTGTAGTCTGACTTAAGTAAAGCTATTGGTCTGTAACTATCAGAGGCATCAGTCAGTTTACCATCTTTATGAAGTAATGTTACTTTTGCTTCTTGCATTGTTTTCGGAAGTTTGGCTTCTGCTTCTATTAACTCTCCTACAATTCTTAAGAACCACAGGATTAAATCTTCACCAAATGCTTAATAAATTTAATTAGTTAATCCATCCAAGCCTGCTGCTTTTTTCCTAGGCAAAGTTTTAATCATAACCAAAATTTCCTTATGGGTAAAGGATAAATAATGAAATTGCATTTGTTTAGGATTAGCTTTTTTAATGAATTCAGCTAAATTCAAGTAATTAATATCTATCTTATTTTGATAAATGATTTTATAATAATTAATGAATACTTCAGCAACTTCTACATATTTTATTCTAATTATGCCCTGTTCATTTTTTTAAGGCAGTAATAATATTGCATTCTTTTTCTTTTGTTAGTAAACTCACTAACATTTTCCATAATTTATCAGTATGAAAATATTTTGTGCATTTAATATTTTTTAGAATATAGCAAGTTTCTTGATTGATCGTGTATTGCTTCTTCATTTTAAGTGCTATCCATTCCTCCACATATTTATTGTAATCCTGTAGGATCAAATGCTCAAAGTTGTTTTAATTTTGTATCAATCGGTATTGACTTCTGCTTTCTTTATTTTATTTAATCTGATAAGAGATTATGACATCTCTTAACGTAGCCTTACAGGGGCCTCATAACTGAGAAAAAAGTGTTTGCCCATCATAGTTGTAAAGGCAATATTATTGAATAACTTGCTTCATTAATATTTAAAAATAATCTTGATTTTTTTTCAATAAATCTTTGTTGAAGGTTCATTGATATTTATGGCTCCTGTCAGGATTTACAATGCCCAGCTCTGCAGTTATTAAAGTGTGATCTGATATAATTATAGATTTTATTTCTGTAGATTGAAAATGCTTAGCTAACCTCTTTGATATTAAAATGTAGTCTATATTGGAACAGTTTTTATTCTTCTTTTTAAAGTGTGTAAATTATTTCTGCATGGGATTAAAATGTCTCCAGTTATCAATTAAATTCACAGCTTAGAGGACATTTTTTAATGTGTTTGCTACATTTATATTACCACTTGTGGGGCATGTTGATTTGTCTAAAACTGGATTTATTAGTCCATTCAATTCTCCTGCTAAAATAATGTTTTTTTGGCTGTAGTTTTTGAAGACCTTCAGCAATGATTGACAGAAAGCAGACTCCTTCCTCTTAAGTAAACCCTCTTCTCCCACTTTATTGAGCCCTTTTACATATTTAAAAGTTTCAGTCATGTCTCCCCTTTCCCTCCTTGTCTCCAGTGTGTATGACTTTCCCTGCATACCCTGCACCATCGTGATTGCCCTTCACTGAACCCTTTCCAATGCATCTATATCCTTGCAGAGATGTGGCCTCCAGAACTGAACCCCATACTCCAGGTGCGGCCTCACCATGGCTTTATAAAGGGGCATTATTACCTCCCTCTTTCTGCTAGTAATGCTCCTGCATATGCATGCCAACAATCCATTGGCCTTTCCTGCCACCCTGCTACATTGGATTCCTACCTTAAGGTTTGAGGAGACTGTGATCCCCAGATTTCTCTCCTGTTCTGTTACTTTAATTTCCTCCCCAACTAGAGTGTACCCTGCTCTTCTTTTCTTACTCTCCAAGTGCATCACAGTGCACTTCTTGGCAGTCAGTTTCAGCTGCTGCAACCCAGACCATTTTTCAAGCTTCTTTAAGTCCTCCCTCATGTCCTCCACCCCCACCTCGGGGTGTCCACCCTATGGCATATTTTTGTATCATCAGCAAATAGGCACACCCTCCTCCTCAAACCCTCAGCAATATCACTGATGTAGATATTGAAGAGAAGCAGACCCAAAACTGACCCCTGTGGCACTCCACTCTTCACCCTCACTGTCCCGGAGTGCACCTCATTTAGCACCACCCTCTGAGTTCTTCCTGACAGCCAGGCCTCCACCCAGCTTATTATTTTCCAACCAAACCTCAGGCTTTCCATCTTGCTTACCAGCCTCCTATGGGGGACGGTGTCAGAGGCCTTACTGAAGTCCAAATAGGCCATGTCCACCACTCCCCCCAGGTCAATCATCTGAGTCACCCAATCAAAGAACTGAATTAGGTTTGTCTGGCAAGACTTCCCCTTTGTGAAACCATGCTCTCTGCTGTTCTGCAAGCCATTCTCCTCCATGTAATCCACTACCTTCTCCTTGATTAATGCCTCCATTACCTTCCCCACCACTGACGTGAGGCTGACAGGTCGGTAGTCCCCCTTCACCTCCTTACTACCTCCCTTGTGTAAAGGCACCATGTTTGCCCTCTTCCAGTCCTGCCCTCCAATCTTTCAATTTTATTTCTCCCTCCCCCCTCAGCATAGTAATCCCCTGCCTTGTCCTTCTCTTCTCCCTGACATATCTGAAAAAGGTTTTATCCCCCCTTGTGGCATATTTTGCTATTTTCTCCTCAGTATCTGCTTTTGCTATTTTGATCTTCTTCCCCTCCATACTCCTCTTTTCCCTATACTCTTATATATATTGGAACCAAGAATCCCAGGACAGAGTACTACCTGGATGGAGTTCGAGTATCTGCATCAGAGGAGAAGAAGGACCTGGGGGTGATGATCACTAATGACCTGAAGCACTCCATGCAGTGCAAGAAAGCAGCAGCAAAGGCAAGCAAGATGCTGGGATGCATATCTAGGGGGATCAGTAGTAGGAGAGAGGAGGTTATAATGCCTGTGTACAGGTCACTGGTAAGGCTGCATCTAGAGTATGGAGTTCAGTACTGGTACCCACACCTCAAAAAGAACATTAACCTGCTGGAGAAGGTCCAGAGGAGGGCTACAAATATGATAGTGGATCAGCAGAGTAAGGCATATGATGAGAGGTTGAGGGCACTCAGCATGTACTCCCTGGAAGACAGGGGAGAGAGAGGGGACATGATTGGGACTTTCAAGCACTTGAAAGGGATAAATAAGGTTGATAAGGATAATCTCTTTAAGCTGAGTGGCAACCATGAGAAAAGGGGGCATAGTCTTAAGCTGGAGGATGAGAGATTTAGGAAGGAGTTCAGGAAGCACTTCTTCACAGAGAGGGTGGAGGACACTTGGAATGCGCTGCCGGAAGAGATAATCTCATTGAAAATAGTGGGCAGCTTTAAGAGAAGCTAGGATAGACATGGGGGAAGGTAAAGATCATGGGTAGGGAGGATGAGAGGAGTGGGGAGGGAGGACAGAGACATTAGCTCAAGCTGTGGACCATGCAATATGTGCAGACTTGATAGACCAAATGGCCTTCTTCTGCTGGCTTCTTCGTATGTTTGTATGTTCATATGTTTAGGTACAAAATGGTTTTATGGATTCCTTTTTACTAGTTACTTCTACAATAATTTCATCTCGGGGGGGCATGGTGGTGGGGTGTTGTTTCCCTCAGTTTCAGATTTAGAGTTATAGAACTGGTATTTAATACTACAGAAGATTAGGTATATATGGAGACATGTTGATACATGGACATATTAGGATAACAGTATCTCAATTACAAGAGAGTCTGTGTTAGGTTTGGGCTTTGACTGTACAAATACACTAGTCACTTCTTACAGAATTGCAAAATAGATCATGTTTAAACAGTATAAGCCTGAATATTCATGAGTGATATTGACTTATTGTACACAGAGTTTAAGACGAATCTGAACAGTACTTACTGTATAAATGTGTGAAACAGCTGGTGAATACTTAATTTACACTAGGGTAGGATGTCTTCTAACCCATTATCACAAAGATATTTTCATATTTAGAAAACTTTTAACATTATTTACTATGCATTGTTTAAGCTTATTTTTTTCTTGTGGTTTTTAATTATAGTCATTTACTAATACAAGCATAAACACATAAAGACAGGGTTTTAAAATGAAGCTTTAGCTGTTTTATGACTTTTCTCAGGGAGTGAGCTTTCAGTTCTGTGATATGTGACCTTGGAATACCTTTCTTCTGATGGAAATTTGCTGTCTGTATATGGTTATATTTTTTTTAATACAGTTTTAGCCAATGGGGATCCTTAACAACTTTTCATCTGTTTTTTTTTTTTTTTTTGTGTATGATCTGAGTTTTGAGAAAGTACGTTCTTCCAAACCAACTGCCATTGATTTCTGATTAACAATTCTGTGTAATCCAAAAGATAAACGCACCTGCTGTCTTTTGTAACAACTCTGTTGGTCCAATAAAAGGTATCACATCATCTGTTTGTGTGGATCTTTTGTTATGAGGACCAATACAGCAACAATATTTTCTGTGCGTTCCTTCCATATGTAACTGATGTAACCTCCTCAGTGCACCTTCCTGATCAAAAATGATAAATAAATGAACAAGTGCTGGCAACCTCAGGCCCAATTGTGACAAGTGAACACTGAGGATGGGGGTAGTATACAGACCACCAGCTCAAGGGGATGACCTGGATAAAGAGCTAGCTGAGCAAATTAGAAAGGTCTCTAGCAAGGGGAACACAGTGGAGGTGAAGGACTTCAACCTACCTGGGGTGGAGTGGAGCACCCCAGCCACCATGAGTGCAATGGAGCAGGTCATATTAGAAACAGTTGGTCCTTGAGCCAACTAGATTAGAAAACACTCTGGACCTGGTACTAGCAAATGGGGAGGCTGTAAAGGATCTGGTGGTGGAGGACCCTCTGGCTGGGAGCGACCACCACTCAGTGTGGTTCATGCTCAATATGGGTAGGGAAACAGGTGGTATGGGAACCAGGGTGATTGAATTTAAGGGTGCAGATTAGAAAAGGATGGGGGATATTTTGGGTGGGTATCTGGCTGGAATTCAAACAAGCATGGATGCTAGTCAAAAATTGGACATTATTAAAAAAGGGCTGGCAGAGGCTACTGGGACATATACAAGGACACATAGTAAGAAGGGAAGGGCAAATATACCAGTTGGTTGACTCAAGAGTTCTTGGAGGGGGTGAGGGCAAAGAGAAAAGCATTTCAGAGACTCAAGAAATCAGGAGGGAAAGATGACAAGGATGAGTATACGTAGAAGTCCAGGGATGTTACCAGGCTAGTCAAAGTGGCCAAGGCTTCAGGAAGCTGAGACTGGCAGAGGGTAACATGGATGGAGAAAAGGGCTTCTTCAGATACATAAGTGAGAGAAGGAAGAACAAAGATCAAATTGTGAGGATACCGAAGGATGGAGGGTGGGTGGAGAAGAGGGTGGATCAGACAGAGGCACTAAATGAATACTTCTGTTCTGTATTCATAGAGGAAAAGGGGGGCAGATACCACAAGGAGGGGCGGAGTGGGCTGTTTGGGGGAAGGGGTGACTGATATAGGGATTACAGAGGACAGGTTCCTAGAAGGATTAAGGGCACTAAAGCTGGACAAGGCACTGGGACCAGATGACATTCACCCTAGGGTACTTAAGGAACTAGCGGAGATCCTGGCAGGACCACTGGCTGACTTGTTCAATACCTTTCTGGACACAGGATGTGTACCACAGGACTGGAGGATGGTCCATGTGGTGCCAGTTCACAAAAGTGGCCCTAAGGATGAACCAGGCAACTACAAACCAGTGAGCCTCATGTCAATTGTGGGTAAGCTCATGGAGACGATCCTAAAAGGAAGGCTGGTGACCTTTTTGGAAGATAATGGACTCCAGAATGGTCAAAAGCATGGGTTTGCCTTGGGCAGATCCTGCCAGACAAACCTAATTTAGTACTATGACTGGGAGACCAGGAAACTGGACAAGGGCCATGCAGTGGATGTCCTGTATTTAGACTTCAGCAAGGCCTTGGATTCTGTGCCACATGGAAGGCTGGAGGGGAAGCTGGAGTATATAGGGGTGGGAACAAGGATGGTCAAATGGATCATAAACTGGCTGAATGGAAGGCAGCAAAGGGTGGTAGTGGGGGGGAACTCTCATACCCAATGATGGTGATGAATGGGGTACCACAGGGATCGGTACTGGGACTGGTGCTGTTTAGGATATTCATAGATGATATCTCACTCAGGATCCAGAGTAGGATCAGTCTGTTTGCAGACAGTACATAGATGGGAGCTATGGTAGATGACATTGAGGGTTGGAGGGGGCTGCAGGAAGACCTGACCAAACTACAGGAGTGGTCAGAAACATGGCAGTTGGAGTCCAATGCCAAGAAGTGCAAGGTACTGCGCTTCAGGGCTAGGAACCAGGGGAGGAGCTATCAACTGGGAGGGGTACAGTTGGAAAGCACCGAGGAGGAAAGAGATCTAGGGGTGCTTATAATGAGGAGTATGAACAACTCAGCTCAGTACAGGAAGGTGGCAGCCAAAGTCAACAAGATGCTGGAGTGTATAGCTAGGGGAATCTCCACCAGAAATAGAGAGGCAACTCTTCCCCTGTACATGTCGCTGGTCAGGCCACACCTGGAATACTGCATGCAGTATTGGTGCCCATTCCTGAAGAAGGATGTCAGATTGTTTCAGGGGGTGCAGTGTAGGGTGACAAAGATGACCCAAGGATTGAAGGGAAAATCCTATGAGGATAGGCTGGGCAAGCTGAACATGTACTTCCTGGAGGAGAGGAGAGATGGGGGGATATGATCGAAACCTTTAAATAATTAAAGGGGATAAATAAAACTAATACAGAAGGGATTTTCCAGATTAGAAGAGGGAGGGATACGAGAAGGCACCAGCTGAGATTGGAGGGGGAAGATTCAGGAGGGAAATCAGGAGACATTTTTTCACAGAACAGGTGGTAGACAAGTGGAATATTCTGCCCAGGGAGGTGGTATCCTGTAGAAAAGTGGTTGGTTTCAAGAGGGGATGGCACAGAGCAAGAGGGGAAGTAATGATGAAGAGGGGTTGGGAGGTTGGGGCAGCTGCAAGTTGAGGGGCTAGCTGCCCAATCGGTCAGACTCGATAGACAGTGAGGACTGTTTCTGCTGGTATTTTCATATGTTCGTATGTTCATAATATTTCCCCAACAGACTTCTCCTCTCTTCAGTCACAGTATCCTAACATTTGGCTGCAGTCCCTGCTTTCTGATCTTCATTTGACTCTTCCATGATTGTGCTTCAGTGGTTGGGAGGGGCTGTAATGGTCTACCATGCATGTGGACACCTCCCCATTTCCGCAGAATGTAAGAGTGTGCCTGTTATAAACAACTGCATGGTCAGGCTTGTCTAGGTGTTGCCCTGTTTTCTCTTGGTGCAAAGAAACCCACCTTTATCATATCAGTGATGCAGGGCAACACATCTCAAACATGAGATGTACATACAGGGCAGAACTGTATGAGCAAAATATTCAGTTTGCTGTCACAAAATGACCAAGTGTCTTTTAATATCAGTCCACAAGAGTTAAATACTTGCCATATAGGCATCAGGGAACTTACAGCTCCTAACACTCCTATGCAGTGAGCTTTTGAACCCTACTTTGCTTCACCTCAATGAAATATAGAACAAGTCCTTGAAAGCAGGTGACAGATGATTCTGACTCACACTGGATATTGAATGATGTAACTTCACCTTTTCTTTCTAGGCTATTTTCCAGACTATCAGTCAGAATTGCAGTTCCACACATTTCCATTATATGCTCTTCAATAGTTGAAGGCCTTGTAAGACTTGTTAGTGTTTGAGGGCTCAGTGCAAACTGTGGCTTTACAGGTAATTATTATAATTTACTTTATGAGAAGCAGCTACATTAGTGTTTTCTCTGACAGTCACCTCATTTCACTGTCCTTACTAAAGTGTACTACAGATTTGCACAAGGTTTGAAATCCTAACCATTGCATGGGTTTAAATTCCTTCCTTCTGAAACTTTAATATATTTGTGCACGATTCATTTTAAGTTCATTTATAGTCTGATAGAAAATGGGTTGGCACAGTACTTCCTCCTTATTAGCCGCTGTCATGTCAAAGACACATTTATGTGCAAATGTCCTGTAAAGAGAAAAGTCCTTGTACCAGACTGTTTTTAAATCAAATATCCTTGCTCTCCAAGCAGAATTTTAATATGTATAGTAGCTGTCAATTTTTGCTCCACTCCCAGTCTGATTTTACCCAACCACTCACTCACATGCTCACAATTGATTACAATGCCCATACATTTTTTTCAGTTTTTCCAAACATACAAATAACCAACAGTGCACAGATGTACAGGCATGCAAGGACAGATATAAAGCATGACTGGCAGTCAACATGAGATACTAAGTTCAAATAGCCAATACAAGAAAAGCAATATCATGTGAAATTACATGGGTTACCGTGATAATGGTGCAGGATGTAGATGAAAAATATCTGCAAAAATAAGCATACATAATATGGAAAAACACATCATAAGAAAAACACAGCATACAGTTATAAGGCACATCATTGGGGGTGCCAGACCTTAGGAAGGAGATGTCAAAGGATCAGGCAACAGGGCCACAGCAAGTTGCCCATGCAGCTCTGGGGGGTGCCATCCCTTCAGCAGGGATCATCTGAAAAGTACCTGGAGGACAATAAAATGGCCTAGTATGCGGGCATAAATTTCTTGGCAAAGTAGGACATCCTGACCAGGGTAGAAAGGAATCACACCACTGCCAACTAGTGGATAATGATAAACAAGTCCTCTGTCCTCCATCATTGCAACACTAGCCTCTTGGCCTCCTCACTGACCTCCCTGTGCCACGGGAGATGGTGTGCCCAAAAAGCTGGATCTGTTGTTGGGGTTCCCTGAATGAACAGCTGCTGTGGCATAGGAAGACAGTGGCAAGATACTTCTCAACACTTGTTGAGTTGGGTAACAAGCTATTCAACTAAGCACAGCTCCACATAATATGCAGCAAATCTGCTACAGATGAATGACACCACCACCACCAAGGAGACTTACAGCTTTGAGTTTGACAGGGATAAGGTATCACTGATGCATGAGTTTATTTTGAATAAGCAAGCTTTTATAGTTGTGGCATGCCTTATGCACAAGTGACTACAGCTTACGTTCAAAGGAAGCAGAAATCTCTTCCCCCAGCACCTGTTACTATTTTCTCCTCACAGAATCTAAAGGGTCCAGAGCCATGGAGAGAATGGTTTTGTAGATCAGCCCTGCCCTGCCTCTGGGACCCCGGATCCAGGAGAGGAGAGACTAAGGGGGTAGTTTGGGAATGTGGGCTGGTAGGGAGTTTGTGTATGCCATCACCACACTGTAGATTTGTAAATATCTGCAGAAGTCACTCTAGGTAGGTCAAAATGTCTCTGGTGGTTTTTTAAAATAATTCAGGTGTGTGGAAGCCGGGGTGACAAATCTGAGACAAGAGTGATCCCATCACTTTTTTATTCTTCCCATAGCATCAGCTGGCTGCTATATTAAGCAGGGGATTCCTTTATAAAGGAACCATAGATAAAGATATTAGGGGGGAGTGTACCCAGGTTTCTAGCTTCTTCAGTGCCATAATGGACAGGGGCACCATTAGGCCCATCTTGCCTAAAGTGAGCAGGCAGGAGCAAAGACAGGAAGCCGGGGTATTGGACTGATTTAGATGATGGTCTATAGCTACCCACAAGGTGGAACAAGCAAGGAACTAGGGCTAGCCAGGGTAAGGTTTGGGTGCAGTGGAAAGACACATAGTAGAAGTGAAATCTTGGGAGGCCCCAGCCCCCTCTCCTCCACTGGGCTCTGAGCTTTGCCCTGCTATAATGGGGAGGTTTGCCTTCCCAAAGGAAATCACCTACAAGGGCTTTCATCTTAGTGAACCGCTGGAGTGGTAAATGAACTGCAAGGTGTGAGAGGCAATGAAGAAGTTTGAGTGACAGAATCATTTTAACTGCCATGATTTTCCCAGGCAGAGAGAGATGCAGCAACTTCCAGCATTCACAGTCTTTCTTTAGTTTTCACAGTAGGGCAGCTAGGTTATCAGCCAATAAACATGCTGGGTCAGGGTGGACCCATATCACTAGGTATTTCAATCCTGTGGGAGACTAGTGTAGACACCATGGGGCAACTAAATCAGGGATACAGCTGGTGGTAAGAGGAATTACCTCAGTTTTGGTAGAGGTGATTTATGTCTGGAGATCACCTCAAAGTCATGCAGTAGGTTAAGGAGGGCAAGGAGTCCTGAGGCTGCATTCTGGAGGAGCACTGGACAATCATCCAAATATAACAAGGTGTGGGTGTGCATCTGACCTGCAGAAATTATCTGCAGAGCCGGTTGTTGCCATATGGCGATGGCCAGTGGTTCAGTAGTCAACAAGAACAGCATGGGGAAAAGAGGGTAGCCTTGACGTGTGCCCCTATGCAGACTGAATGGTTATGAGAAGATGGAGTTGGTAAACACCCAGGCAACAAGGTGAGCATACAGCATACTGGCCCAGCCTCCAAATTGGGAACCAAAGCCTATTCTAGTGAGGAGAACTTGTAGGTACCCCCACTCCACCGATTCAAAGGCTTTTTCCATAATCTATTGCCACTGCAGTGGTGGGAGGTGGGACAGCAGAAGCCAGCACCATCAGGGAAGACTGAATCCTGTCGAGTTCAGAGTTGAGTTGCCCCTTAAGAAATTCCACTTGTTGAGGTGTATGGAAAAAAAACTTCTGCTGGCAGAATTTCCTTGAAATTCAGACTTTTGCTTCCGCGAAAGTGCAGAAATCAAATGAGCAACTTTTGCAGAAACTCCAACTTAGAATGGTGGATTAAATGTATAAATTGTGGATTATTCAATTAAACTGTGGAGAAAAAAGTCTGCAAAACTGATTACTGAACTGAGGAATAACTACATGTATTGTGGAA
Organism: Neoceratodus forsteri; assembly: GCA_016271365.2. Classification (NCBI taxonomy): domain Eukaryota; kingdom Metazoa; phylum Chordata; order Ceratodontiformes; family Ceratodontidae; genus Neoceratodus; species Neoceratodus forsteri. The sequence continues at coordinate 800,405,862 of CM057459.1, read as the reverse complement.
TAATTCATTAAACTTTGGACAAAAAAATTCCTCAGAACTGTTATTCTACAGTTCATGTGTATTATTCTATAGTTCAGTCAAAAAATTCTGCCAAACAGAGCAAAAATTCACCAAACACATTCAGAAGATTCCAGTCTCGCCAATGGTGGAGATTGGGAAAATTCCACATTTCTGAATTTTTGCGAAAATTCCACGAAAGTGGAATTTACAACTTTCACACACCTCAACCAATTTAGGAGGGGTTTATAAGGGTGCAGAGATAATCTCCAGCCTGGTTGCTAAGACCTTTGCCAAGATTTAGGCATCTATGTTAATGAGCAAAATGGGTCTGTAACTTCCAGGGGCCGAGAGGTCCTCACTGTCCCTCAGCAGTATTGCAATGATCAACTCTCACATTGAGGGGAGAGGGGCAGCCTTGTCAAGTGACTCCTAAAAGACCTGCAGCACAGAAGATACCAAGGTGGGAATCAACTGGTATACATCAGTTGGTATGCCATCCCCAGCAGGAGCTTTCTGGGGAGATAGGGAAGAGATAGCCACCTTAATTTCAACTACTGTGAAGGATGCCTCCAGTGTATCCCTATCAGCAGGTGACAGAATTGGAAGAGGCACATGTTCTAGACATTTGTCAGTCTTATCTCCACATTAAAGGATTGCATGATTTTGTTAACTATGTCAGGCTGGGTGTGAAGGGAGCCACTACTGTCACATAGGCCAGGTATGAAGCGGTCAGCAACTTGCCTACCTTTCCTCCCTCATTCCATTATCTATTCTTCAGGTGCAAGATCACCAGTTCAATCTTCCACATAGGTAGGACATTATATTGTATTCAATGGGATCTTAATTCCTGGAGCAAAGAAGACTGGAGCTGGGAGGAGGGCACCTTTTCAAACCTACCTTTTTCACAGATAGGACAGCCTCCAGTGACTTTTATTCCTGCTGTCACCTGCATCTGCAGGCAGCAGGATAGATCATGGTATGTCCCTTCAATGCTGCCTTAAAAGCATCCCACAACATAGCTTTGGAAGTGTCACCATTATCACTGGTCTCAAAGAATGCAGAGACCTCTCCTTCAAAACTGGAGGAAAAGGTTTTATCCTGTAGAAGGAGAGTGCCTAACCTCCAGGATGCCAAATTAGAAGGGCAGGACCACAGTCTACTAGCAGATTTACAGAGGCATGGTCAGACAGACACATGGCAGCTATATGGGATGACTGTACCATTGGAAAGGCCAATGTTAAAGTAAGCCAGAAATCAATCCTACTAGAGGTGGAGTGGGTGGGAGAAAAATAGGTAACATCCAGGGTGGAGGGGTGCTGCAGGTATCAGATACCTGTCAGAGAAAGGACAGAGGTTAAATTCTTAACTGCCACCAGTGCACTAGAATGTGCTTCAGTCTTTCCAGAGTTCCTATTGAGAAAAGCATCCAGTGCATCCCAAAATCTATTGCCAGGCTAAAGTCACCAGTCAGGAACAGGGAGACTTTTGCTGTCTAGAACTGCAGTAAAGTATGATGGAGGGTAGTGAACAGGTCAGGGCCATCATGGTTACAGCCAGAGACATTGGCCAAAATGATTCAGCCATCTGGTGTATTGAATTTGGCCACTACACTGCGACCAGCCCCATCCTGCACAGAAAACTCCTATGACCAGTGGAGCACCTTGTGGAACAAAACTGAGATTCTTGCTTTGGATGTGGGGGAGCAGCTCTGTGCTTCCACCCCACCCACTCCCTACACACATTGGCAGGCTCACCAGAGCAGACTTGGTCTCCTGTAGGAGTATAATCTGGGCTTTCATGTTCTTCAATCTGATAATGTCCATTTCCTTTCCATAGGAGAGTTCAGCCCTGTGACATTCCAAGATACGTACATGAAGGGGGCCATCTGGGAGTAGGAAGTGAGAAATTTTGTAACTGAGACTAGCTGAAAATGTGCTCCTCAGCAACACCTAGAGTGGAAGAAGACTGAAGTTCTGGACAGGGAATGGGATATCCCAAATCTGCAAGGCAACTATAACTGGCAGAGTACTATACTGGCTAGAAAAACACTGAACAAGGTTCCCACAATACATAATATCATATGAGCACCTGTGTAACACCTGTGTGAATGCAATACCAGAAATCAAGGATGAAGAAACAAACTGGAACAGGTCTGGACCTGCTATAACCTTAAGAGTAGGGGTAGCTAAGATCTCCAATGCTCGGGCCCGTGCAGTGGGGTTAACAGCTGCAAACATAGCAATAGTTAGCAAACAAATAACATCAGATTGTCCTTGTAGCAGCAGAGCCATAAAGGAATCACCAGTGTAAACAACATTATAATAATATTAGCAACAACAACCTGGAAAAGAGACACATCTCCTTACAGGCTCAGAGCAGGTATAGAACTTTTGTTAGGTTGAGTTTCCTGGGGTGTGCCTTTGGGGGGGGGAGGGGGGCCATGCAAAGAAAGAAGGGTTTCCCCAGGTGTGGCAAGGGAGTAGTGAAACTGGGGGAATGGTATTGGAAAACAGAAGGGGAGGGTGCTCCCTGTAGTAACTATTCTTCAACAAGTGCAGAGGCAGGCACAAGTGAGACACTGGAGGTCACAACCATGCATTTATGGGACACATTGTAGCCTACCTAAAACTGACTGCTGATGGCAAAACGACCTATGGACAAAGGGAGTGGAGGCTGGGGAGTCAAACCTGGCATGGGTGGGGGCAGGAGACTAGAGCACCAGTGCATCAACACTGTTCAACTGTCTCCTCATTACCAAAGGCCAGCTGTGAGATGCTCCCCAGCTGGAACAGAGGAGGAAGCAGTGATATGGCTTAAGAGGAGGAATGGTGCAAAGTTCCAGCTCAGGAGCTTCAATTTAAAGAGTCCACCATCCCACATTAACTACCAGAATGCTCTCAAACTGTAGCAGCCCCACAAAGTCATGACAGTAGACTGGCTTCTCACTGGTAAAGGTTTAAGTGCAGGACATACAAGCCACCCCTCACCAATCCTGCTGCCCACAGGGCTGGCTGACTTCAAAATGGTGGGGAGCAGAGGCCCACAGTGACCCAGCTGCAAAAGACCATTTACTGGGAGCATGCCAAGGTACACACACACTTGGTCAAAAAGGGCATGTTCAAAGGAATTAAAAAGATGGTCTATTGGGGAAAGCAGCAGGGGGACAGGAAAGGGAGCGAACCCCAAGGAAGTCTTCCAACCAGGTGGGCACCAAAGGAGGCTCAGCCTCTCACTTAGGCAGTAAAACAGGGCTGACCCACTGCCCCCAATGACATTTTGAATGGCAGGACTAGCTATAGGGTTGGGGGTAAGGGGGGCCAACTCAAGGTGCCAGGGTGGTGTCAAAGTTGCCACAGCTCTTGAATGAGCGGTGGTGCTGACAAACTAGTCTGTACAATCTGTACAACCAGTGCATGTTAAACATGTGAAAATGGAAAGAAAAAAAGTGAAGAGCAAATAGTACATGGTGTTCATTAGCAAACAACAATGCAGTTCATGTGATAGCAGCTACAAATGATTCTTAAACGTTAAGTCTTAAAATAGTGTCTCGTTCTTCACATTTCAAACATTAATGCAGAAAGTCCTTGCAGGTGGCAGACCAGGGACCCAGATAGGATGGGGAGAGCAGGGTGATACACTATACAGTCACACAACTGTGCTTATGGGCACATCTATTCAACCAGTGATGTTTGGCCGAGATCTCTGAGCCTTAGGGCTTACGGTGTGCAGTGCTGACGTGGGTAAACTGTTGGTGCTGCTGGTGGGCTAGAGGCATGTTCATGTCAATATCTGATGTCCACAACTGCCAATGCCAGTAGCACTGAAGACAGCAGGCCAGAGGATGGAGATGGAGCCACCAGAGGTAGCTGGCAGTCATCTGAAATGGCTGGAGATGCTAATGGTCCTGGGAGAGCAAATCAGTGGAGACAGAGAGTGGTGCAGGTAGGCCAGTGCAGGCAGAGGAGGCCAAGGAGGGAGACACATTGTGCCTACTGTTCCCAGTAGCCAATCTACCTGTGGCCACTTTAATTTTGGCCTTGTAGCACTTATGTCTCTGACCTCATCATTGTTGGACCCACTGGTCTTCATTACACAACAACGGAGAGAAGGGTGCACCGGTCCCAGGGTCAGGTGCAGAGGTGTTCATGGCTGCTTCTGCAAAATGTTGTGGCCTGGCACCATGAGCAGACATGGGAAATGTTTAATCTGGCCACTGCCACTGAATAAAGTCCTCCACAGCATTGGGTTTCTGGAACTGGTACATTGCCACATTCAGGTGAATACAAAGTTGTGCTGTTTACCTTAGGCTAGTCTTTGGTTCAAAATGGTTGCACTTCCACTGCACCATTCCCATAGGTCCTGGATCTGTGTGAAAACTCAGAGGAAAAGTCTTGAAAAATGAGAGCTGGTGACCCTCCTAGTGTAGTGGGCCCCTGGCACACTACAGACACAGAATGTTCTCCTTCACTGGGTACCAGAGTAAATTGATCACCACAGTGTAGTAGCACTATGCCCCCCTCAGTTTGGGTTTGAGAGAAGAGACTCTTCACTATCTCCTGTATATCCCCCTTTTAGTCTGCTGCGCAACAACACCTTTCTGTCCTTTTCCTTTCTAGTAGGATGGCCACCTACAGTCCTCTCTCCTTGTTTCTTTCTCTCTCTTTCTCTCTCTCCCTTCCCATAGGGGAACCCTGACTACCATGTTTGTGATATGCCAGCTTAATTGGCTATGGTACAATACCAGAAGCTGTTTGAAATGAAATAGAATAGCTAGTACTATTGTACTCATGACCATATAGCTCCTTATGAGTTACTTTAATGTATTTCAGCGCTCGCTCGCGATCCTGCATGACTGTGCTCAGGTTCGCAGTGCTGCACAGCTCCTGAACTTTGTAAATATAGCCCCTGTATTAGGACATTGCAAAGGATTAAAGCATTAAAGCATTTCCCCCATTTTGTAGTTTTCATGCCTTTACCTGTGTTTAAGTGAGGGTTTGCGTTGCAGGTTTACCCGATTTTTGGGATGTGGATAAAGGCAGCAAATGAGCGAGTGAAGGAGCTGGTGTTTACCTCCTATCTCTCAGTATTGCTGTAAAGTTTCTGAACAGGATCCCAAAAGCTGTGTTTGGTTATGAGTGCCTTTTAGGTTTAATGAACAGCAGGACAGTGAAATATTTAAAATAAAAGCAAAGGAAGCAGCGTCCTTTCTCTGCCCCTTTAAAGCGCTACAGTTGTCAGCCTCTTTATGTGAGCTGCAGCATTAACAGACGTTGGTTCAGCTTTCTAAATTCCCAAAGCTAGCATATTTGCTCTAAAGAAATAGTCACTAGCTGTTACAATACAGTTTCTTTTTCAGTTGCATAGTTTTATAGCCTTTCAGGTTGCTTTACAAGGGTGTTTGGCCTGCGAGCATTTAGTTGGCACCAAAAACACTTGCAGGTTCACAGAGCCATTGTGTAAACAACCTAAAAGTAATGAATTATGTCATGGAGAGTCTCTTCCATAAAAACAAGCAGTTTTTTGGTATAAGGCTTCCCCTCCATGACCAGTCAGCTTGCCTTATGCATTTTAATGTGAAGGTTTTTCTTTTTCCCTCCTTTTCAACCAAACAAAACCCTTCTCTGTAACTACATAAAGCCCTGTATTAAAATAATAGTCTGTATTATAGTACAAGGAAAACCAAATTAAATACACTTGCTGTGCTTTTCTTTTAGTAAATGCCTGTTGTTTCAGGAATAATGGCAAGATAACAGCTATATTTTAAAACTCACCTATCTATGCAGAGCTGATCTCCACTTAGGGGTAGCGCCCTTTTGCTCTGCTGTTTTTATCTAAGAGCTTCTGTCACTCACAAAAGGAGAGTGGGGTTTCAGGAGGAAAAATGTTCAAAAATGATTTATTTTACTTATTTATGTGTAGCTAAGGTTTCTAATACATAGATAATACATAGGGAGGCAGTATAGCGCAGTGGTTTAAGGCTCTGAACTGCAACTCTGGAGACCTGGGTTTGAATCCCACAGCCTCCACTTGCATATACTGTGTGACCCTGAGCAAGTCACTTAACTTCCTTGTGCTCCCAGGTTGCACCTATAAAAAAAGCTTTCAGCTTAGTGTGTCTCACCTGGTTAAACAATTGGCAAAAAAAAAGATATGATCAAATATTTTGTTATGATGTATGTTATATGTATTTTATGAATAGTTTAGCAACTTCTGTTAGACTAGGAGGCAGAGCCTCATTCATCATGTGATTTTATTGTATAAAAGCGATCTGTTCCTCAGTCTAGCTAGATCAGTTCAAACTTGGAGTGGGTTGAACAAACACAGAAGTTGGACCAATACCAGGTCTTGACTGTGTTACGTTTGTTTGATTTCCTTGGAAGTTATTTTCTTTTCTTTTGTTGTTATCAATAAATCCACACTCCTGTGTGATTTCTGCACTTTATTCTTGTGTCTGTGCTTTACTGAAATAACCCACTACTACACACAGGTCCGAGTCGGTCGCTAGCTTAGGATGGAGGGCCAGCAAGCATTGGGTCTGCTCAGTTTCCAAAGGCCAGTTCAGCAGATTAAGGGGAGCTGGAATCAGGTGTTCCAAAAAGGCAGCCATGTCACTGCCTTAAGCCCCTTCTGGCAGCTCTACTAAACAGTGATTATTTCTCCACACCCAGTTCTCCATGTTAACCTTACTGAGGAGAAACCCAGTCCTGATCCCTGAGGTTTGCATCAAGAACCCCCCCCTCCCAGCTGTTTGATGTGGCTTTCTGCTGTGATGCTGGTCATCTTGCCAGCCACCAAAACACCTACTCACTCACCTGCCAACTGCTACTAAAATCACCTGCCATGGAGCACAACTGAACAGATCGTATGTAGCACAGTTCCACAACACAAACTACTGAAAGCCTATAAAAGGTCCACAACCAACAGGACTATTTTAAACAATTAAAGCAATAAACCTTTTTTTTTATCTGTCTTTTTTACTGAGTTTCTTCCTGCTTGGTCTTATCACAGGAGAACTCACATGGTTCTCACTGCATCAGTGAGTGAGTGGCAGACATTTTAGGGAAAGGAAAGCAGCCATCAACAGTCCAGGCAGCTCAATCTGATTTACTGGGCTAAACACTTTTTGAGTACTAAAACAAATGATAATTTTAATATTAAATGCACGCTGCAAATAGAAAATAGAGTTACAATTGACGTTTCGACCATAGGTCTTCCTCAGGAATTATTTAAAAGAAAAAAAAGCAAAGTTAGTGCAGAGGCAAGGAGAAATAAGATATATATGTGAGGAAAAATATGAGGGGAGCTCTAGGAGAAAAAGTGATAATAGGCAGGGTAAGAACAGTATCTGGAAAACAAAACGGTGACGATGGAAATGAAAAGAAATAGCAGGAATGAATGAGCTAAGAAGTCCTCTAGTGGGGATTAATTAACAGATCCTAGTCAGAAGGCTGAAAGGTGACAAATGTTGGGGGAAAGAGACAGAGACAGAGACAACTGTGGAAAATGAAAATAGATGTGCATACATAGCTAGAATGCCCATGTGAGTATGCCCACACCATAAAGGCCATCCCAAAAAGGTCATGTTCAAAATTTGGTGAAAAGAATCTTAAAAATGGCAAAGTTTTGAACATAAGTTCAAACCACCATTGAAAAAGATTGTATGGCAGTTACCTTGATTCCTCTGTTCACGGTTCGGCTATATAGAGTGCAGACGTGCCTCGGTCCACAGAACCTGACAGCGTATGACCTGCGGTGATAAGAATAGGGTAAGGAGGGTGAGGTGGTGAGTGTTCAATGGGAGGGTCAGGATGGGGGGGAGGACAGTGGGGGCAAAGAAGACTGGCTTCCTGTTTATCAAGTTAAAAAAATACATTGGGGGACAGTTCTTTTTTCAGGACATGCATTTAAGCTATTTCAGGATACTGGGAGTGGGCTCTCCACTGTCCCACACTGCTGGGGAGACTTGTAAATGCTGACACAGGGACTGGGCACCCCCAATGTCAGCAAGTACATTATAACAATGGACAGTGGGTTGGGGCATGTGACACTAGAGGTGGGCATCACATTGTCGGATTATACAAAAAATTAATAATAAGTTGTTTCTAGACACTGGGGTTGCACTCTCAAGTGTCTCACACTTGTTACATGAGGTCCCTGCACCATAATTGGTACCCTCAGAGGTACACCATAGACAGCTAGCACTTAAGCATATGTTATATTAACATATAGGGCTAAGGGCATCTACCGTACCAGAGTAGATGTCAGGATGTGAATGCATACTGTTGTAATACACTTTGCTTGCTAATACATATATTCTGCTATGTATTTGCTGTGTATTTCTTACTTATAACATGCCAAGTCACCTGTGTCCTAGGAGTAATTATAATATATAAGACGGCTTTGCCACCTTTTGGTGATTAGTGCTACTACACTGAGTTATGTAAGACTCTGTATAAGAACTCTTTTGTTCTCAAACTGATGACTTTACAGAATTGTATAATGTTATCTTGGACCGTGGAGCCACCTCTAATTTAGCCAATAGGGCTCATCTCTGTAACTAAAAATGTTTCTATCTTACAGTAACCATAGTAATTATCATAGGTATATAATGTAATGCACAAGTCTTATACCTCAGAGACCTCAGGAGAGACCCCAAGAGACACAAAGAAACCCCGAGGTATAGGGAACGCTTAGCACTGGCTCCCGGTTCGTATTGGTAAGAACTGCTTAGGGCAACTTTGATTTATCCTTTTGGTAGTAATAAACTTGTTTATTACTCTAATGCAACGTGTCTGTGATTATTTGCATTCCCAATATCGTCAAGGACCTGAAAGTGAGATTTAGACCTCCTAACAAATTGGTGACCGTGTGCAGGCGATATTTGGTGTTTGTAAGTTTTCACTTGTTGTTGAGACTTTTCCCTTTCCCATGGGGACAGTAGGTGAACATTCCCATATCACCTCTCCCATTTTAAAACCAGTTTGTAGTAACTTGCAAAGTCTGGCTGTCTTTTCGTGTGTGGTCGATGCCGTCTCGATTCACTCAATAGCGGCTTTGAATTGCAAGCCTACAACTTATACAGTAGCCCAGCTGTGCATAAAGTGCTCCTGCTGTGGACTGATAAGCAGCACGGTGCCCTTTTCGCAGTCTGAATTTTCGTTCCCTCCCACACAATGGCCACCATATCAAATATCTGTGCAGAACTGAGACTTGATGTCTCAAACTTCCTTGCCTCCCGGGGAAGATGGGCTGACTTCACGCGGGATGCAAGTCAATCTGAAAACCATATACTAGGGATTTCAACCCAGTACACGGAGACGAGACAATCAGCCAATAAGCGACAAGCTGAAGGGTTGATGGTCGCAGCTCTCTACGCTGCTCTGGAAGCCTCCGAAGCAAGGTTTCAAACCCTTGACCTGCAAATTTCATCTCTTAAACAACAGATGGGTTTGCAGGAAACAGAATGTATAAGACTGCAGCAGAACTTGGAGTCCAAACTCCAAACTCTACGGAATGAAAATGATTCACTATTGCATCATTCAGCTCAAGCTGGAGAACAGGAACTGTGTATGTAGAAGCAGGAGTGTGAAAATTTGAGACGGGATAAGAGTCAGGCATTGCAAATGAATGATTTGCTAAATGCTGCAAATGCTCAGTTAAGTGAGGAAATGGGTGAGCTGCAGGATGAGATAAACCAGGTACGTAATGATTTAGAAGTGTCTATTAGGGACAATTGCGAATTAAGCGCCCATATAGAGTGTTGTAAAAACAAAAGCAAGTTGAGGTTGATATGGATGTTGCAAGTGTCTCATAATGAATGTAGAACCAAGATGGTGAAACTGCGCCATCAGCGGGAGGTTCTGGCTGGCCATGTTAATGCAATGGGAGGCGTAGCTCCTGCCTTACATACGCCATCTGAAGGGGAGTTATCTGATGATGACGTTACACAATACAATGCCCAGTCACACCCCTACTATGGCCCAGAGATCCCACCCAGTCATCCACAACATGGCGGGTCCCCACTCCACTCTCACCATGTCATACGTCATCGACGTCAAGACGCCCATCATGGGAGACTTCAACATGGTGACCCCCATGATAGGGGGGGAGCAGGCCCAGGCCTGGTCCCGATGGCACCACCAATAGCAATTATTAACGTGGAAGATAGGCAGGAGATAGAAACCATGATTGCAACTGCGATAGGCAATGTACCCCTTCCTGAGAGGAATAAACGGGCCATTAAAACCCAGATTAGGTAGCTTCTGCAAGAGGTTGGCACTCAGGAAGGCATTGTTCACACTGCGGCTGAGGCTGCAGCTTGGGCCACCCTGGATGGTGCTCGAGACAATCTACCTCTGCCTAATCAACCCAGTAATCCCCTACAAATGGCCTACTCTGTTCAAGAAATTGCTGACAGCATCGGTCGGATGAACCCGTCTGACAACCTCAGCTGTCACTTGGAAAAGGTGCATTCTAAATGCAAGATGCTTAGCCTCACTGCAGAATATTAGGTCCAACTACTACGCCAGACCATTGATCCTGGTTTGTGGGCCAAACTCCCTGATGCCGTTCGCAAGGATGGGAACACCACCTTTGACGAGGTTGCAGCTGGGCTCATTTCTGCTCACAGCCCAGGTGTAGTAGGAGTGATGCATATCCTGTAAAACAGAATGCAAAGGAAAGTCCAGAGACTTACCACCAGAGACGCTGGATGGCCTACCGAGCAGGAAATCACTTGGCACAAGAAACTGCGGATGCTGATCTTATTGAGTATAAGACCCTGTTCCTTAGGAACATGATTCCAGCAGTAGGAGAAAAGGTAGAGCCAACCACCTACCCCAATATGGATAGGTTTGCCGACATCCTTCAGAAAACCAAGAGAGTGTACCAACTCTATATCAGTGAGCTGGGCTCTGGTTCCAAAAATGTAGCCACCGTGGAGCCCACTCCGGAGGCCACGACGCACTACACAGTGGAAGGACAAGCCCAACAGCAACAGGCCCAACATCAGCAAGCCCCTCCAGCTGATAACCAACACCTCCAACAGGCCCATCAACAACAACCACAACCACCGCAACAATGTGGTGGGAACCGGAATTGGCATAAGTATAAAAAACATAAGGGTAGAGGTAAACCACAACAGCAAAGAACAGGCCCTTCATATAGGGAGATAGCTGAAGAGAATCAGAAATTCCGAGAGCTCCTGGAACAAACACGCTCTGTAGCAGATGCTGTTCCTGCACAGGCCCTTGTGGCAGTACAACCGGCAACCCAGGCCCTAACAGGTCATGGGGACACTGGCGGTACAGGCCCTCAGGCCCATTCAGGCCTGAACCCAGAAGCTCCTCCCTATATAGCATCAGTACAGCATGGTGAAGTGATTCACAAGAGTCAGGCCCAACATCTCCATGCTTCTAGCAGTAAAGATTGACAATTACAGGCTCCAGTCTGGATTGTAAACAAGTAAGTCTTGGATACAAACGGAAGGCCCTGCACCAAGGCCAAGGTCAGGGGCTGCCTAGTAGTAGTTCTGTTAGATACAGGTGCAGCTGTATCTGTGTTACATGATGAACACCCGGACACATCCCCTTGGTCCACCGGATGGAGGACCAACTGTCAGGAGTTGATGGTACTAGGCTACCTGCATACCGTTCTCTACCCCATCTAAAGGCCTCACACACTTTCCAACTAATGGTATTGCATGATCATCCTAGTATCATAGGGATTGACTTCCTCACACCACAGTGCTGTGTGGTGGACCTAGCTAACATGCTACTGAAACAGATTCAATGTCAATATCATACCATTTTGATTCCTGATTCACACATTGTGGCAACTATATCTGCCAATGACAAAGAGTATGATGTCATAGATTTGTTCAAGAATCATGAACTTTTCCCAAAGCTCCTCCCCATTTTGCAATGACATTTGGAAGCATTTGCAATCAACAAGCATGACTGTGGTAGAATGCACACCGTCATCGAAGTGCCAGACCCAGCACATGAAAGGCAAAGGCAATATCCTTTCCCAACTGAGGCCTTGCCTTCCTTCAGAGAGACAATCAAGTCACTCCTCAAGCAAGGAGTAATCAGAACTTGTATTTCCACTGCCAACTCCCCAGTGTGGCCTGTGAAGAAACCCACAGGCGCCTGGAGACTTACTATTGACTACAGGAAACTGAATCAGGTCACCCCCAGTTGTTCTCCAACTGTGGCATCAGCACCAGATGTGCTACAACTTCTGACCCCTGATTTGAAATGGTTCGGTGCCCTGGACATCTCCAATCATTTTTGGTCATTGCCGTTGGCCCTTAAGAGTCAATATAAGTTTGCCTTCACCTTTGAAGGAAGACAGTACACGTGGACTTGCTTGCCACAAGAATTCCATAACAGTCCATCCCTGTTACATCTCCACATGATGGATGCCCTTGAGAGTTTCTCTACTCCCCAATGTCTCTTGCAATATGTGGATGACCTGCTGCTGGCAACAGCCACACAGGAACAACATTTGGATCTCTTGGACGAACTACTGACTCTCATTCAGAGAGCAGGTCTGAAATGCAACCCAGAAAAAGCACAACTGTGTCAGAAAGAAGTACTCTTTCTGGGTCTAAAAATAACTGACCAAGGTCAAAGCCCCACCTGGAAGAAGGTACAGGGATTGCAAGACTTGCCATTACCCACCAGTGTGGCATCTCTTTGAAGGTTTCTAGGTATGGTGAATTATTTGAGAGATTGTATTTGTGATTTTGATCAGGAAGCTGCTCCTCTGTATGAGTTACTCAAAAAGGACGTACCATGGACTTGGGACCCTACACACACCCAAGCTGTGACGTCACTGAAGCAGGTCCTGGCCTCCGCCCCAGCTCTGGTCAACTCCAATCTGGCACTACCATTCCATCTGGAATGTGCCAACTCTGACTTTGCTATGTCAGCAGTACTGGCCAGAAGGTGCATGGCACCTTGAGACCCATTGCATATGCCTCACAGCTCTTGATTCCAGTGGAACACAAGTATGGCCTTTGCAAAAGGAACCTTCTGGCCACCTACTGGGCTGTCAAGCACTTCCTGTATATCATTGGTTACTAACCACTGATCATCAACACCAACCACACCCCAACTACCTTTCTGCTCTCAGATAGAGTGAAGGATAGGTCAGTCTCTAAAACTAGACTGACACACTGGTCACTTTTTCTCCAGGACAGAGACATATAGATATAACCAACTAAAGTTCCATCTATGTTAGCTCATTGCCTCCTTTTCCAGGGAGAACCCCATGACTGTACACTACAGTCACCTGATCTTCCAGATCCAGGTCCTTTGTATTTTGTCTTTATTGATGGTTCAGCATCTTACTATCAGGGAGAACAAATTGCAGGGATAGGCATTCTAGTGATCTACCCTTATGGGAACACTGTCAAAATATCTAAGAGCTGTAGTGTAGCATCATCACAATATGCAGAGATGGCAGCGGTGGCCTGTGCCGAGTTCATCCAGAATGGAATTGAGGATACCATCATTTTTATAGACTTTAACTGGGTTTGTTGTTCTCTTACAGAATTTCTTCCTTTCTGGCAGATGAACTCCTTCCTCTCCTCTGATGGCAGCCCAGTGAAATACAAGGAATTGGTAATATACATTCATTCACTGGCACAAAAATTTGCACACAAACTCTATGTACACAAAGTCAAAGCTCACTCTCTCTCCATGACCCCTACCATGCCTTCAATGACACAGCAGACACCCTTGCTAAGGAAGGGACCCGAGGGGGGGACATCTGGATGATGGACCATCCAGAGGCCAATGCAGCTGTACAGATTGCAGCACTCAGGAAGACACCTGAACCTTTTTCCCTCTTGATCCTCTCTGCAGCCCAGCATTTTGACACTGAACTTAAAGAGGTGTTCAGATTCCTTGACAAGGGTATCAAAGAGAAACTTCCCACACAGAACCCCTATCGGAGGCATGAAGGTAAGCTACGCTTGTCACCAGATGACAAGCTCATCTGGTTTCAACCAGATGACTCCACCACAAAGTTGTGGGTGGTTCCCAGACACTTAATATCTGAATTCTTGCACCAAGTGCATGACACCCCCACTGGTGGACACCAGGGAGTGGAGAATACCCTCCAAAGACTCAAGACCACTGCCTGGTGGCCTGGTATCACCAAAGATGTTAAACAATACATAGACAATTGTCTTTTTTGGGCACAAAACAACCCCATCCCTGCCAAACAAAATGCCAAACTTTTACCACAATGACACTCTGGCCCTTGGCATGCCATACGGATTGATTTCATTGGTCCTCTGACCAACACCAGCAGAAATAACAAGTATGCTCTTGTGGTAACTGATCTCTTCTCTAAGTCGGGTGAAGCTTTCACCACTAAGACATGCACTGCAAAAACTACTGCCAAAATCCTGGTGGAACAGATTTTTTCCAGGTGGGATCTACCTCTAAAAGTAGGCTTTGACAAAGAAACTAGTTTTACAGGTGAGTTGATGAAAGAATCCCTTGAACTCCTTGGAGTTCAGCAGAAGTTCCACATCCCCTTCCACCCCCAATCCTCAAGTCAAGTAGAGAGATCCAACAGACGGATTAAGCAAATGCTTTCCAAATTTATTGAGGATAATCCCAAAACTTGGGATTCCCTATTGCCATTACTCCTTATGGCAATTGGGGTACACCCCAGCCACCACCCAGCTTACACCCTTTGAGGTGATGACTGGTAGACAGATGAGATTACCTGAACACCTGTTGTTTGACCTGCATTCCCCCACTGCAGACCATGTGTATGTGGACCAATATATGGAAAAACTCAGAAAAGACCTCATACACACACACACTTGTATGCTGCCAATTGCATGAGCAAGGCCCAGCAACAATCCAAAATACAGTTTGACAAACACACACAAGAAGTGGATTAGCAAGTTGGAGATCAGGTAATGGTACTTCAATTTGCACATCCCACCCACTCCTTCTCCAACAAGTGGGAAGGCCCATACCCTATTGTCAACAAGCTCAGTCCGGCGGTCTATCAAGTTAGACTCCTGCATAATGACAAGTTGACTGACAAATGGTTACATGCAAACCAGCTGAAATTGTATAAAGGAGCTTAAATTACTTTTCCTCACCCCATTGGGAAGAACAGTGCTAACATATTAATCTTTGATCTTCCTTTTCAGATACATTGACAAGATGGCTATCTTGTTCCATTATCTCCTCATCTCAGGGGTTATCCCCTGCATCCAAGGCATGGTACCGGACCTCCTACGACACCTCAATGCTCCAGCACCTCCTCCAGAGGGAGCATCCATCAATATACCAGATAGTATGATCACTGTCCAGGAGGGTTCTGATGCTTACCTCACTGCCTCAGTTGTTGCTCCTGATAAATCTACCCTTCAAAATTGAGTGGCAAACCACATCACAAGGCAAATTCTCCCTGTGGCCAAAACTCTCCAAAGGAACTTTCCAAGGTTGGCCCAATGCTAAATTATCCCCAAATGGTTCACTGTCCTTATTACAAACTGCATTAAGACATTCTGGTCTGTACAACATAACTGCCTTAATTGATCCTTCATACTGTAATTCTTTGTCCAGAGATGCTGCTCAAAAATGCTGTGCTATACACCACATGGCTTCTGCAGCCATGTACCTCTCTGTGTTATCACCCACTGATAAACAGCTTTTGGAACGTACAAAACATACCCCTGGTCCCCGTAGTGGTCTAACAGCCACTGCCCTCCCAGGTTCTTTGATTAATAACTTACAGTTTATGCATATACCTGTTTTGTTTAATCTTACTTACTGGAATATGAAAGAATTTGGTACTGTATGTGTCACAATAGTAACACTTTAGCATTTTATAGTACATTATTGTTTGATAGTTTAGCTGCATTTCAAATTCGTACTCAAGACCCTATTGCCGGGGTCCATTCTACTGAACATATAGACAACTTCAGGAGAAAGCCTCTCCTGATGATCTAACTCGTACACGTAAGACAAGTGAAGTTGACAGTTCTGATGTTACAGGTGCAACAGGTACTGTCACTGGCCTTTTTGGTACAGCTATGTCTATTTGGAATAAAGCAGACATTGCTGCTATCAAAGCTCATTCTGCCAAGTTCTCCACTGGTTTGGTCAACAACATACTACCCCCATTATTGCATGGTGTGGATGGCCTTAGTCAGGAAGAAAGATACACTGTATACAACATGCACAGCATTGATAAGGCATTCACTGATTCCAAAGATAAGATCAAAGCACTCATACAACAGAACAATAAAGAAGCAGATAAACAATACATTGCTAGAGAAATACTTTGCTCTGCCTATGGCTCATACATTATCACTACCATCAACAACCTCTTCCGTGATCTCGAATCTGGAAGAGTCCCTGACATTATACATGACAGACGCATCTCCAAATGGTATTGTCCACGATGTAAAACCCCTAGCTGTGTTTTTATGTGTATGAAACAAACTTTAACAATTCCTATTTCTACAGCTAGGAATTTGGGGTTTGTGACCAGACACCTTAATACTGGTCCTTTCTTTACTTCTAAGAAATGTTCTATTACAGATATCATGTTTGTTTCTTTTACTGCCTCTTTTCCACGCTTTGATCCCACTACAGCTTTGTTTGACAAGCTTGCACTGGTTCATTCCATTGGGCATTTGGATGAAGACATCTACAGAGAACGCCTGGATCTACCGCCTCCTCTGGTTTACCATCCTTTCTTGGATGCCTGGGTGGCTCCGCACACAGAATGCTGTGCAAAAAACCAATATATATACTTGTGCCGATGTGATGTATTTGATGTTATTCAACCTGTTTGTGGTTATTCTCCAGACAGCATTGATTGGACTTTCACCATGGATGATGACATCACGGCAAATGGCACCGACTCCTGCAACTCAACTCTGGCTCTGGATAAGCTCTACCGATCGCATCGTGAGGAGGTTCATCGCCTGTCAACATGGATTTCAAAGACGACCTACACCTGCCCTGTCCAGTTGCAAAAGTGGAGACTCCCTACTGTGCACTCACAGTATAACTCTGATGAAGAGTACTGCGTGGTAACCAACTACAAGTCATACACTTATGGATCTGTTACATGTGCTATTGATTACCCCAATTTCTGTTTTGTTCCCCACCAGAAGACTGTCATTGGATATACCGTCATAACCCCGTACCCCTCCTAGATGCAGACATTATTGATGGTAACCTCGATTATCTGCTCACACTGTCCGAATACTTGCCATATTTTAATGTATACATAGACCCACTCACGCTCACATTAAAATCACTTTTAGACAGGAAAGACACACACCTCATCCACATCAGCAATAATATGACCAAAGCCAATGAAGCTGTCCTCTCATTAATTAATGATGGTGACATGAACGATGCACTGACTAACACCTGGTTAGAGATTACTTTTAAAGGTTTTGTTATTATACAAGCATTTTTAATTTTTATTATGATTATTATGCTTTGTTGCCTACGGCATAAACTGCACCAACACCGTGAGCAGCTTGAGTTGCTTTACAAAGCTCGCGCGTCGGGTTTGTAAACGACCGCTGCTCCTGTCCTTTCCCCAGACACTAGCCTGTGTTGTCCTTGGAGTCAACAAGGGGGGGAATGTTACATGAGGTCCCTGCATCATAATTGGTACCCTCAGAGGTACACTGCAGACAGCTACAGTAGCACTTAAGCATATGTTATACTAACATATAGGGCTAAGGGCATCTACCGTACAAGAGATGTCAGGATGTGAATGCATATTGTTGTAATACACTTTGCTTGCTAATACATATATTCTGCTATGTATTTTCTGTGTATTTCTTACTTGTAACATGCAAGGCACCTGTGTCCTAGGAGTAATTATAATATATAAGACAGCATTGACACCTTTTGGTGATTTGTACTACTACATTGAGTTATGTAAGACTCTGTATAAGAACTCTTTTGTTCTCAAACTGATGACTTTACAGAATTGTACAATGTTATCTTGGACCGTGGAGCCACCTCTAATTTAGCCAAGAGGACTCATCTCTGTAACTAGAAATGTTTCTATCTTACAGTAACCATAGTAATTATCATAGGTATATAATGTAATGCACAAGTCTTATACCTCGGAGACTTCAGGAGAGACCCCAAGAGACACAGAGAAACCTCGAGGTACAGGGAACGCTTAGCACTGGCTCCTGGTTCGTATTGGTAAGAACTGCTTAGGGAAATTGTGAATTATCCTTTTGGTAGTACAGGTAATAAACTTGTTTATTACTCTAATGCAATGTGTCTGTGATTACTTGCATTCCCAATATCGTCAAGAACCTGAAAGTGAGATTTAGACCTCCTAACACACTGCTAGGGGGACTTGTAAATGCTGACACAGGGATTGGGCCCCCCAATGTCTGCAAGTATATTAAAACAAGGGGTTGCTGGGAGGAGCATCCGACACAGGGTGTGGGCATCCCAGTTTCAGAGTATACAAAAATAAATAAGTAAGTAAGCAAATAAATACAGTGCCACTTTAGATTGGGCCCCCGGGGTGAAGATAACATTTTAAGGCACAGCACAATCAGGAAGGCGGGGATACAATGACAGTATCCCTGTCACTGACAAATAAGTCACAACAGCAGCAGGGGTTGTCTTATATGACACAGCTGTCATTTAGTAAATGACAGCTGTGTCATGTAGTGCAACCAGCTGCTTTCGCAAAAATCCAGTTATCCATAGAACGATGATTTTTTGAACTGTTCATGTTCAGAAATGGAACTTTTGTTAAATAATTTAAAAACCACTTAACAGTTGGACTTTAAAACCACAAAAGCACACACCTTGGACCAACCTCTATCAAACCTGAAAGTTTCAAGTTTCATAGCCTCATATATTTTAGTTATTAGGTGGCAAAACAAGTCATAACATTTTCAAAAATGGTGAGTTTAATATTTTTTGCACCTCTATGACATTTCCCCCACTGAACCAATCTACATGAACTTTCCAGGTTCAAGAAATCCTGGCCCAAATGCTGAGCTTTTTCAAATTTCATGTACATTGGTTAAATGGGGGAAAGTTATTAAGGTTCAAAAATTTGGGTTTAAAATAGAAGTGCTTACTCAGCCTTAATTTATAACAGTAGTTTACAAATTAGAACTTTTAAATCTGCAGTTTGTCTGAAGATTAGATTTTAACAGCTGGCTTCAGAGCAGCACTAGGAATTGTGATGTCATCAGCTTTGTGAAAGGTGCTCTCTGATTGGTTCAGTATTCTACTGTGATGACAGTAACTTAAAAAATATCCATTGTGACAACAGTAACTACAATATGTTTTGATATGTTGCTGTTATTGATGTTACTAGCTAAGACATCTTTCTTACCTTGTCATTTTACCCCCACTCTATATATATATATATATATATATATATATATATATATATATATACACACACACACATATATATATATAGATTCATGGCAAAAAACTTTGTTTAATGCATCAGTTAGGGTTGTTCCACAGTGACAAAAGTGAGGGAGTTCGGTGTTAGGGTTGCCACCCCTACCATCCCATGAATTTCCCTTCTTTTTGAGAATGTGTACTATAAATAGTGAATGGTATGTGGTGGTGGAAACACAGGGCCCAGGCCACCATGCTTCCCGTTTTGTGTAATAACCCTTACAGTAATGGTAATGCTAACAGTAACGGTAACGGCAATGGTAATGGTAATCCTAATGGGAACGTTATCACTAACAGTAACACCAATGCTAATGGTAACAGCAACAAGAATAGTAATGCTAACGCAAACGTGCATGCAAATGGTAATGCAAACAGTAATGAAAATGCAAATGGTAACAGTAACGCAAACGGAAGCAGAAATGGTAACATCAATGGTGATGCGAAAGGAAACAGTAACACAAAAGGTAATGCAAACACAAATGGTAATGAACACATAAACGATAACAGTAATGCAATTGGAAATGCAAAAGGTTACAGTAACACCAACGATGACACCAAAGGAAACAGTTATGCAAATGCAAATGCAAGCATGTACGCAAACACAAATGGTAACGCACATGGTGATGCAAAAGTAAACTCAAACAAAAATGGTAATGGAAATGCAAACGATAACAGTAATGCAAATGCAAGAGCAAACGCAAATGCAAAGGGCAGTGCACACGGTGACGTAAACGGAAACGCAAATACAAACGGTAATGGAAACTCAAGTGGAAATGTTAATGGTAACAGTAACGCAAACACACACCCTTCTTTTCCCCAAAAGTTGCACTCAGAAGCACAGTGAATACAAAGAATGTATTCATAATGATGGCCCTCGGAGCAGAAAATGAGCGCTTGGAATACTAAATTCCTTATATCTCAGGAACCATACAACGTAGAAAAATTTACATCTCATACTATTTATGACTTTCAAGGCTAGTTTGTTTCTTAGTCGCATAGCAGAGGACTAAGCATTTTTATGATGAAAAGTCGGCATATTGAACCGTTTTCGAGAGACAGGCCCTGAAAGGTGCGGTGGATGCCGTAATGTTATCCTATGAGAAGAATTGTCAACTTTGGAGTGCTGTAACTTTGCAGCCCTCTAATATTTAGTCACCAAACCATGAACATGCACATCTGTGGGATCTTGGCTTTCTTTCTTCCAAATTTCAGCCCAAAAGATCAAATTGTTCTTTTGCAGCAGGGTGGCAAAGATACCCTATTGTTTTGGCCATAGTGTCACAAAGTACTTTCGCAAATCATGGCACTTTCGCAAATAAATCATGAAAGTGATGCATATGTGAAAGTACTTTGTGACACAACTTTTTGAAAAAAACATATTTCTGGAGTGTTTTGCCCCCCAAAAAAGACAGGACTATCATCCTCAGGGCTTGACTAGGTGAACACAACAAGAATTGTGAAAAAAAGGCAGAGATACTGAATGCATACTTTTGCTAAGTATTCACAAAAGAAGAAGAGGAGGAGGAGTTACCTAAACCAAACAGTAGAATCACTCTTGATAGTGGGGTTGACGCCAGTCCATTTACAGAAGAAAGAGTAGTGAAAGAACTCCTAAAACTCAAGGTGGACAAAGCAATGGAGCCTGATGGGATTCACCCTAGAATCCTAAAAGAGCTAAGGGAGGACCTAGTGACACCACTAACCACACTTTTTAACAAATCATGGGAAGATGGGGTGGTACCTGAGGACTGGAGGAGGGCAGATGTGATTCCCCTTCACAAAAGTGGAAGCAAGGCAGAAGCAGGAAACTACAGACCTGTTAGTTTGACTTCAGTGGTGGGGAAAATGATGGAATCACTTCTGAAAGAAAGAATTGTTGAGTACCTAGAGAACAGCAGGGCACAGGACCCAAAGCAGCATGGATTCACAGCAGGAAGGTCATGTCAGACAAATCTAATCGATTTCTTTGACTGGGTGACCAAAGTAATAGACCAGGGAGGGGCTGTGGATATGGCCTACCTAGACTTTAGCAAGGCATTTGACACAGTCCCGCACAAAAGATTAATAATCAAGTTAGCCAGCCTGGGAGTGGGTCCCAGGGTGATAGCCTGGGTAGCAAACTGGCTGCACAACAGGACACAGAAGGTAATAGTGAATGGAACACATTCTGAAGAAAGGGGGTTACTAGTGGAGTACCTCAGGGCTCTGTACTGGGTCCAGTCCTCTTTAACGTCTTTATAGGTGACATTGCAGAGGGTCTGGAAGGACCCTTTGCAGATGACACAAAGATCTGTAACAGAGTTGATACACAAAGAGGGGGTAGAAAGGATGAGAAGGGACCTGGAAAGTTTGGAGGAATGGTCAGACATGTGACAACTTAGATTCAATGCAAAGAAGTGCAAAGTAATGCACCTGGGAAATAAAAATCCAGGAGAAGAGTACACAATAGCAGGGGAGGTACTAACAACAATAATGGAAAGGGATCTGGGTGTAGTCATATCAGATGACCTAAAGGTGGGTAAGCAATGTGAGAAGTCAGTAAGGAGAGCCAGGGGGATACTGGGATGTATAGGGAGGGGCATCACAAGTAGAAAAAGGGAAGTGGTTATCCCTCTATACAGACAGTTGGTGAGACCCCATCTGGAGTACTGCGTGCAGTTTTGGAGACCTCACCTATGCAAGGACATAGACAGGATGGAAGCAGTCCAGAGGAGAGCAACTAAACTGGTGCAGGGTCTACATCAGAAACCATATGAAGAGAGACTGAGAGAGCTTAATATGTATACCCTTGATGAAAGGAGGGACAGGGGAGACATGATAGAAACTTTTAAGTACCTCAAGGGAATCAACAAAGTCCAGAAGGGTAGCATCTTTTAGAAAAAGAGATGTGTAAGAACAAGGAGACACAATTTAAAGTTAGAGGGGGGATGGTTCAGGGTTATTGTGAGGAAATTCTTTTTCACCGAGAGAGTGGTGGACGCATGGAACCGCCTTCCTGGAGAGGTTGTGGGCTCTAAAACAGTGGGGGAATTCAAACATGCATGGGACAGACATGAGGCAATTATAGTGGGGGGTTGCAGGAAGTAGGCTGTTGGTTAACTAGAATCTGCAACTTATACAATAGGTAGGGAAATGGGCAGACTGGGTGGGCCAAGTGGTACTTATCTGCCGTCAAAGTCTATGTTTCTATGTTTGTAGAGTTGTGTCCCTAGAGGGTCCACAATTTATATGCCAAGCATTTCTGTGACGACCAACTGAAAACAAGATAGCCAATTTGTGACACTACAAGGGTCATTCGTGAAAGTAAAAAGTGCATTTGCGACACTTTCACATATTTTGTTAACTTTTCCCATTGACTAAAATGGGAAACTTGTGTTTTGAATAACTTTTGAACTGTTTAATACTTTTTCACGAAATCTTCGAAAGGCACATTGGGGACCCAGCTGCATGTTTCTTGAAGGGTTCAGACCATGCAGAAACCATGTGAGCTGTTGAAGTGAGCAAAGAATGTGCAAAAATGTGTAATTTATGCATTTTCTGGCACTCTGTAGCTCTGCAACTGTACATTCGACCATAACAAATCGTGGCAGGTCAAGAGATCTATGGTACCGGTCTGTGCATGCCACATGTAAGGCAAATCCATCATATGGTGGCTAAGTTATTAAGCTGCCAAATTTCAGATTTAACCTTAAATGAGGTACTCAACCCTAACTATACTGGCACTATTATGCCACTATAATATATACAGTATATATATATATATTATGGTAGCACGGTAGTGCTACCATAGCTAGGGTTGAGGAGCCATTTACATGTTAAACACGAAATTTTGCACCTTAATAACTTTGCAACCGTTTGACGGATTTACCTGAAATTTGGAATATGCGATCAAAGTCCATACGCGTTGGGATCTGCCAAGTTTTGTACTGGTCAGATATACAACTGCGGAGTTATTACAAGTGATCTGTGCATGTGTTTATGCTTTTTTTGGAATTCTACTTTCGCGCCTACAGGTCGCATGGTTTGCACGACCAGTCCAACATCTTCAGGGAACGTGCGGCCGGGGTCCCCGATGTGCCTTTCGAAAATTTCGTGAAAAAATATTAAATGGTTCAAAAGTTATTCAAAAAGCAAGTTCCCATTATAAGACAATGGAAAAAGTTATCAAAAAGTTTGACATTGTCACAAATGTAGTTTTTAATTTCGCAAATGGCCCTTTTACTGTCGCAAATCCACCATTTTGTTTTCAGTTGGTGATTACAAAAATGCTTGGCATTTAAATTTGGGACCCTCTAGCAACCTAATTCTTTTTGTATTCACCTAGTCGGACCCTGAGGATTTATTTATTTAGTTTTTGTTGACCGGGTAAGTGCACTAGACAAATCCTGGCTATTTTCAGGCACGACCCGGGGGAAGGGGATACAGATGAATGTCAACTGACCTTGAACCAGAGTAAGCTGTTGGTGGTAAATTTTTAGTGAATGAGAGAAATTTGGCCAGGACACTGGGGAAATTCCCCTACTCTTTTCGATAAGTGCCATGGGATCTTTAAAATCCACCTGAACTACCACCAATCCAGGTAGATGAGACCTTGGTTTAATGTCTCATCCGAAAGACGGATGCTAGCCATGTCTTTATTTTGGGTAAAACACCCCAGAAATATGTTTTCACATTTCTGGAAAAAGCACTTTCTAAGTACTATTTGCACTTATGACACTGATCGAATAAATTATTAAAGCTTGCAATTGCCACAGTACTTTTCAGGCTGTGGGAAAATGACAGGAATTTTTGGCACCCCGCTGCAAAAGAAAAGTTTGGAGTTTTGGGCTGAAATATGGAGGGATTGCAGCCGACATCTCGCAGATGTGCCTTTCAGTGTTTTGTTGAAAAAATATTACACGGCGGCAAAGTTACGGTACTCCAAAGTTGACACTTTTTCCCATAGGACAATGTTACGGCGTACGACACATTGCAGCAATCATTTGGCGCCCTGCTGCAAAATAACGGTTTGGTCTTTTGGGCTGAAATTTGCAGGGAAGACAGTCAACATCCCACAGATATGCCTTTCAGTGGTTTGGTGAAAAATATTACAGGGAGGCATTAGTTATGGCATTCCTTAGTCTTTTTTCCCATAGGATAACATTACAATTCGGCCAGCATTTTTGTGTCATTCGATCTCGGAAACGGTGCGAGATACGGACTTTTCATTGGAAAAATGCTTAGTCTTCTAGTGAGGGCTAAGTACAAAACTAGCCAGGAAAGTGATAATTCATATGACTTTTAATTTTTTTTTCTATGTCGTGAGGTTCCTGAGATATAAGCAATTTACTATTCCAAGTCCTCATTTTCTGTTCCGAGAGTCATTATTTTGCATACATTCTTTTTACTCACTGTCTTTCTCTATGTAACTTTTGGGGAAAACCAGCCTGTGTGCTTACATTGCTGTTACCATTACTGTTTCCTGCTATGTTCTGCACCGCTTTCACTTACCATTCACGCTCACGCCATCATGTATGCTACCTTTGCATTTTCATTTGCGTTGCATTTGTGTTGTTTTTAACATTTCCATCTACAGTACTCTTTCTCTTTCTGTTTTGCTTTGCATCACAATGCGCATTACGATTTGTGTTTGTGGGCACAATGTTACTATGTGACAAGACATCACGAGGCAGGAGCGCGGGGTCCTTGCTCCCGCCGCCGCATTACATTCACCATTTCTCGTTATCATTCTCAAAAAGAAGGGAAATTGGAGGCAAAAAAATCCATTTAATGCATCAGTTAGGGTTGTTCCACAGCAGCAAAAGTGAGGAAATTCGATGTTAGGGTTGAAACTCCTTTGCCCTTCTCCTGTCCTCCCCACCAACGGAACAGGGTGCGCATGTCATTGGTCTCAACTCTCACCCCATCACATGTGTAAAGAAGCAGAGGTATAGGAGAATGGGGTGAGAGTAGACCCAAGACTCCAATGCGCACTCAATGCCAGTTGGGGGTGGGCTGGGGTCCAAGGGTTTCAACCTAACATCAATTTCTCACTTTTGTCACTGTGGAACAACCCTAACTGATGCATTAAACTGAGTTTTTTGCCTCAAAGATATATATATATATATAATATATATATATATATATATATATATATATATATATATATATACACACACACACACACACACACACATATATATATGTATATATATATATATATATATATATATATATATATAGTCATGGCAAAAACTCTGTTTAATGCATCAGTTTGGGTTCCTCCACAGTGACAAAAGTGAGGAAATTCAGTGTTAGGGTTGCCACCCCTTGCATCCCACACCCACACCACCCCCACCAACAGGCATCTGGGTGTGCATTGGGGTCATCAGCCCTAACTCTCAACCAATCCCATGTGTAAATAAGCTGAGGTGGTGCAGTATAGGAGAATGAGGTGAGAGTTAGGACAGATGATCCCATTGCACACCTCGATGCCTGTTGGTGGGGGTGGTGTGTGCATGGGGTGCAATGGGTGGTAATCCTAACACTGAATTTCCTCGCTTTTGTCGCTGTGGAACAACCCTAACTGATGCATTAAATGGATTTTTTTGTTATAAATTTCTCTTCCTTTTGAGAATGTGCACTATAAATAGTGAATGGAATGTTTTGGTGGGAGCTCTGGGCCCATGACTGACTGGAATGAAAACTGGTAAAAGAAGACATGTACCATAGTACACCGTGCGTCCAGAATTGTGTGAACATCCGTTCAATGGTCATACAGCACCATGAGCAAGCAACTGTGCAGGCACAATTCAGCAACCACAAGTGCCAGTAACCCAAAAATTGTCACAGTCAAAGATCTATTATAAATTTTTATACATTCCAAATGCCAGGCAAATCAGACACACGGTTCAAAAGTTATTGAAGTGAAATTAACCAAATTTTCATTCATCAGAGTGTCATTATTCCGCATCTGTTTATGCAGCCCAAATAACTAAACCGTTCTTTTGCAGCACGGTGGCAAAGAGTCCCTATTGTTTTAGCCATAGTGTCGCAAAGTACTTTTCAAATCACACTTTCGCAAATGAAATCATGAAAGTGTCACATATACGAAAGTACTTTGCGACACTATACAAAAATTTAAAAAACATATTTCTGGGGTGTTCTACCCCCAAAAAAGACATGGCTATCATCCTCAGTGCTCCACTAGGTGAACACAACATGAACTGTGGCCCTAGAGGGTCCCAAATTTAAATGCCAAGCATTTCTGTGACCATCACCTGAAAACAAGATGGCCAATTTGTGACACTACAAGAGTCATTTGTGAAAGCAGAAAGTGCATTTGCGACACTTTCGCAAATATTTTTACTTTTCCCTTTGACTATAATGGGAAAATAGTTTTTTGAATAACTTTTGAACCATTTAATATTTTTTCATGAAATCTTCAAAAGGCCCATCGGGGACCCCAGCTGCATGTTCCCTGAAGGGTTCAGACCCGTTGCCAAACTGTATAGCCTGTAGGAGTGAGTATAGAATCACAAAAATATGTAATTTATGCATATTTCGGCACTCTGTAGCACTGCAACTCTACATTTGACCATAACGAAACCTGGCAGGTCCAGAGATCTATGGTACCAGACCATGCATGCTAAATTTCAGGCAAATCTGTCATACGGTGACAAAGTTATTAAGCTGCCAGTTTTAAGATTTAACCTTAAATGGGGTACTGAACTCTAACTATAATATATATATATATATACAGTGGCGTGAAAAAGTATTTGCCCCCTTCCTGATTTTCTCTATTATTGCATATTAGTCACACTGGATGTTTTCAGGTCTTTAGACAAAATATAATATTAGATAAAGGAACCTGAGTGAACAAATAACACTTTTTTTTACTTATTTCATTTATTTAATGAAAAAGTTAACCAACACCAACTGGCACTTGTGAAAAGTAATTGCCCCTAGTTAAATCAACCCAATTAAAGGGATAATTAGAGTTAGCTGATTGAACACAGCCAGGCTTGATTACAGCCAGCCCTGCTCAATATAAACCTCACTTATTTTGGCCCTTACCATCAGAGTCACGTTGCCAGCACAAAGATTCAACAAGCACATTATGCCATGATCAAAGGAAGTTCCTGAAAAGATCAGAAAAAAATTTGTTGCCCTCTATCAGTCTGGAAAGGGTTACAAAGATATTTCGAAGGCTCTGGGACTCCATCGAACCACAGTGAGAGCCATAATCTCCAAATGGAGAGCACTTGGAACAGTAGTGAACCTTCCCAGGAGTGGGCGGCCTGCCAAAATTACTCCAAGGGCACAGTGTAAAATCATCCAAGAAGTCTCAAAGGATCCTAAAACAACATCCAAAGAACTGCAGGCTACTCTTGCCTCAGCTAAGGTCAGTGTTCATGACTCCACAATCAGAAAGAGACTGGGCAAAATGGCTTCATGTGAGGTAGCACATGGAAACCACTGCTAACCAAGAAGAACATAAATGCTCGTCTCTCATTTGCCAAGAAGCACCTGGATGATCCACAAGCCTTTTGTGAAAATGTTCTATGGACAGATGAGTCAAAGTGGAACTTTTGGACAACATGGATCCCATAATGTCTCAGTAAAGCAAACACAGCATTCCACAGTAAGAACACCATACCAACAGTCAAACATGGTGGTGGTAGTGGATGGTGTGGGATGCTTTGCTGCCTAAGGACCTGGATGACTTGCCATAATTAAAGGAACTATGAATTTTGCCTGTACCAGAAAATTTAAGGAGAATGTCCAGTCATCCTTCCGTCAGCTGAAGCTGAAGCGTAGTTGGGTCATGCAGCAAGACAATGATCCAAAACACAAAAGCAAGTCCACATCAGAATGGCTAAAGAAGTAAAATTAAAGTTTTGGAGTGGTCTAGTCAAAGTCCAGACTGAAACCTAATAGAGATGCTGTGGCAGGACCTGAAACGAGCAGTTCATGCTCAAAACCTACCAAATGTTACTGAATTAAAGCAGTTCTGCGAGGAAGAGTGGGTTAAAATTCCTCCACAGCGATGTGAAAGACTGATATTGAATTATAGGAAGTGTTTTGGTGCAGTCATTGCAGCTAAATGTGACATAACCAGTTATTAAGTGTAAGGGCAATTACTTTTCACACAGTGCCAGTTGGTGTTGGTTAATTTTTCATTAAATAAGTGAAATTAAAAAAAAAAACAAGTGTTATTTGTTCACTCAGGTTCCCTTTATCTAATATTACATTTTCTCTAAAGACCTGAAAACATCCAGTGTGACAAATATGCAATAATAGAGAAAATCAGGAAGGGGGCAAATACTTTTTCACGCCACTGTATATGTAGTCATGGCAAAAAACTCTGTTTAATGCATCAGTTAGGGTTGTTCCACAGTGACAAAAGCAAGGAAATTTGGTGTTAGGGTTGCCACTGCTTGCACCCCATGCCCACACCCATCACTAACAGGCATCGGGTGCATTGAGGTCATTGGCCCTAACTCTCACCCCATCCCATGTGTAAATAAGTTGAGGTGGTGCAGTATAGGAGAATGGGGTAAAAGTTAGGACCGATGACCATAACGCACACCTCGATGCCTGTTGGTGGGGGCAGTGTTTGTGTAGGGTACAAGGGGTGGTAACCCTAACACAGAATTTCCTCACTTTTGTTGCTGTGGAACAACCCTAACTGATACATTAAATAGAGTTTTTTGCCATGAATTTCCCTTCTTTTTAAGAGTGTGCACTATAAATAGTGAATGGAATGTGGTGGTGGGAGCTTGGGGCCCATGACCGACTGGAATGAAAATTGGTAAAAGAAGATATGTACCATAGTACACCATGTGTCCAGAATTGTGTGAACATCCTTTCATGGGAGGATGGTGTGGTACCTGAGGACTGGAGGAAGGCAGATGTGATTCCCCTTCACAAAAGTGGTGCCAAGACAGAGGCAGGAAACTATAGACCTGTCAGTTTGACCTCTATGGTAGGGAAAGTGATGGAGTCACTTCTGAAGTAAAGAATATTTGAATACCTAGAGACCAGTGGGGCATAGGAGCCAAGGCAGCATGGGTTCACAGTGGGAAGGTCATGTCAGATGAATCTAATAAATTTCTTTGACTGGGTGACCAAAGTAGTAGACCTGGGAGGGGCTGTGGACATTGCCTACCTAGACTTTAGCAAGGCATTTGACACAGTCCCACACAAAAGATTAATAGTCAAATTAACCAGCCTGGGAGTGGGTCCCAGGGTGGTAGCCTGGGTAAAACATTGGCTGGACAACAGGACACAGAATGTAATTGTAAATGGAGTCCACTCTGAAGAAAGAGGGGTTACTGGTGGGGTACCGTAGGGTTCAGTACTTGGTCCAGTCCTTTTTAATGCCTTTATAGGTGACATTTCAGAGGGACTGGAAGGAAAAGTATGCCTCTTTGCAGATGACACAAAGATCTGCAACAGGGTTGGTACACAAGGAGGCATGGAAAGGATGAGAAGGGACCTGGCAAGATTGGAGGAATGGTCAGAAGTATGGCAGCTAGGATTCAATGCAAAGAAGTGCAAAATAATGCACCTGGGAAACAAGAACCCGGGGAAGATTACACAGTGGGGGGGGAGGTAGTAACAACAACAAAAAAGGAAAGGGACCGGGGGTAATCATATCAGATGACCTTAAGGTTAGCAAGCAATGTAGAAGGCAGTAGGAGGGTCTGGGGTATACTGGGATGCATAGGAGAGGCATCACCAGCAGAAAACAGGAAGTTGTTATCCTCTGTACAGACAGTTGGTGAGACCCCATCTGAGTACTGCGTCCAGTTCTGGAGACCCCATCCTACAAGGACATAAGACAGGATTGAGGTAGTCCAGAAGAGGGCAACTAAATGGTGCAGGGTCTGCAAGAGAAGCCGTATTTAGAGAGACTAAAGGAGCTAATATGCATACCCTTGAGGAAAGAAGGGAGAGGGGGGACATGATAGAAACTTTTAAGTACCTCAGTGGAATCAACAAAGTCCAACAGGGTAGCATCTTTCAGAAAAAGAAACATGCAAGAACAAGGGGACACAATTTATAGATAGAGGGGGGGCGGTTCCGGGGCAATGTGAGGAAGTATTTTTTCACAGAGAGGGTAGTGGATGCATGGAACAGCCTTCCTGAGGAGGTTGTGGGGTCTAAAACCGTGGGATAATTCAAGACTGCATGAGACAGACATAAGGCAATTCTTGTGGGGGGTAGGAAGAAATAGGCTGTTGATTAACAAGGATCTGCGGCCTATCCTGTAGGTAGGGAAATTGGCAGATTAGGTGGGCCAAGCGGTCCTTATCTGCCGTCAAAGTCTACGTTTCTATGTTTCAACAGTTACACAGTGCCACAAGCAAACAACTGTGCAGGCACAATTCAGCAATCATAAGTGCCAGCGACCCGAACATTGTCACAGTCAAATATCCATTACAAATCTTTCTACATTCCAAATGCCAGGCAAATCGGACACACGGTTCAAAAGTTATTGAAGTGGAATTAATCAAATTTTCATTCATCAGAGTGTCATTATTCCACACCTGGTTATGTTTTACACACCAAACCACTGCAAGGCACCTCCGTACCACTAGGGCTGCCAATGCTATAAATTTCAAGCCAGTAGCACCATGCAGAATGCTGTGCACAAAACGTTAACTGTGTCATGCAGTATTTCCACAGCAAATTATTTTTCCAACATGTAAACCTGGGCAAAAACAGCACCAAGCTAAATTACAGCGCTGTCTGCCCCTATTCACATCCTCCTCCACTTCTCTTTCTGGCTTTTGTCTAATACCCACAAATGCTATAATTGCACCCCCAACCCCCTATTTAACCTCTGCTCACTTTTATCTCCTTTTGACCTGGCTGACTATTTCTAAAGCTACCTAATTTATTTTGTCCGTCTAGCTCCATGAGCCCTTTGTTGGGCAACAGACTACAGTCAACGCTGCAGCTGGAGAAGCCAGCCAGCCGTGCACACCTCGCCTGCCCGCATTGGAGCCATCCAGCCTGGGTAAGACTGTCTACTTAGCTTGGGAACACATTTGGAGCCCTGACTGGTTAACGTCTCCTTGGGATCTCCAACCATTGGCTACTGCCCCAAGGGCTCTGCCTGCAATTGGCTCCAAAGAATCTCTGCTTCGGCAGCTTTTCTCCTCATCTCTCCTGTTTGACCTGGGTGCCTCAGCCCACCACTTGCTGCTCCTACTTGTTCTAAATTTTCTTCCTACAATGCCCGCCCTGACCTCGGTATCTATTAAATGCTCATTCCCTAATGAGCTAGGCCAACCCTCTGTCAGCTGATTGGACGACTTAAGTACAGCCACACTTAACCATCCTGTCTACAAGCCCAAAACAGTTCTGCCTTAAAGCAGAGCGTTATAAGAGGCTTGTCACTGTCTGTGCACAATCCTAACTCTTGGTGACATTACTATAACAAAAAATGCAGCATACCAACACTATCCAACGTAGCTACTTCATATCTCTAATTCTTGAATTAGTCACAATACCAGTCCCTAAACTGTTCCAAAACCAAAAAATTACTTCTGACAAACACCTAGACCTGCCCTTTCCCAAGATTTTATGGCAATCCAGAACTGAGGCATCTCCTTATTGGTCATGCCCACACTCTCACCAAACTTTAACCAGAGTTATTGTATGAAACCCTCTGTCCTCGTCGGCACTAGAAATCATTTATGCACTAGCCTCATCTAACTATGATAAATTCCTAACAAAAATGACTACTGAAACACAAGATATGAACACAAGATGAAACAACAAAAGACTACTTAATAGATCAAGACAGTATCTAAAAAAACTAGTACTACTCCTACTCTGTTCAGGTAACGTCAAACTAAACCCAGGCCCACCCTTTCCTCTGGAAACCCCTGCAAACCTTCACCAATATAAAGGTCTTAGTTTTCTACACATTAATGCCTATAGTTTGCTGAAAAAGCTGGACCGGATACAGACCTGGGCCATACATGCAGCTCCTGACTTCTTCATGATATCTGAATCCTGGCTTAAGCCATCGACGCTGGACAAATCCATTTGCTTGATGGGATACATCTCATACAATTGAAACAGACCAACTAGAGGAGGAGGGGTCATAATATATGCTGAGAGCAAATTTACAATTACGGTTGTTGGCTGTACTTCGAAGGCTAAAGAATTTGAATGCCTAGCTATAAAATTATCCTGGCACGCTTTGGTTTTCAGCTCCTCGTTCCTGATTGCCCAATCCATTTCTGCTGCTGTTGTTCTCCTTCCCACTTTGTTTCTTCTGATATCCATCCTGAACTTTCTGCTCTTCCTGATTTGCTCATCCCTTGTCCTCGGTGTGTGTAATTTAATTTTCTTATTCTGACCTACAAATTATTGCCTCGGTGTTCCTGTCTGCATTTGTGCATAGCTCCTGTGATTTGGAGGCATTATTATTTGACTTAGTCTGTGTGATGCCACTCTTGCTGTTTCCCACTGCTCCCAACCTGTCCTGTTGCACGGGCATTTCCATCTGTAACTCAATTTGCTCTGGCTAGCTGTGCTATGAATGTGGTGTCCTTCATGTTAGTACAGCAATCAAAGTAGCAGCAGGACTACCAGAGGAAAAAAAATAACCAACCACTCCACTCGAAAAATATCAGTCCAGAGATTTGTAGATCACAATGTGCCACCAACTGAGGTAGCCCAAGTGTCAGGACACAGAAATGTACAGTCCATAAATAATTACTCCTGCCTCTCTGAAGAAAACCAGAAGAGGAACTCTCAAATTTTTTCCAGACCAGCAACAAAGAGTGTATCCTACCAGGCAACATCATGTGCTGGCATATCATGTTCATCAGAGGAAGCAACCCATAATCCACTGGATAGTCTTTCAAATGTGAAGATTTTTGGCACCATCCGTGTATTCAACAACTCCAGTTTAACTGTAAAAATAGTTAATCCATCTGGAGCAACTAAACAGGAAGCACGTAGCCATCATTGAAGACTCCTTCTCTGACACTGAATAAGGTTAGTGTGTTTGGCCAGCACTTCAATCAATCATTTTTCTTTTTTAGCCCTGTGTGCGTAATCAGCAGAGTAACTGAATGTGGGCGCGAGTTAACAGAGGCAAAATAAGAGGTCACAGGGCAGTGCAGGCTGTATTTTATTTCTGTGTTGCTAGTGTTGTGCTTGATCAAGGGGAGGGGGGGCAGGCAGTTTAAAGTTTCCCCATAGTTGTTCAGTGACCTATTGAAGCAAGCGATTGGATGGTACTGCCATATTGTAAGTAAGATTTGTTTCCCTTCATTTAACAGTTTCCCTCCTCTCTGTCCCGTCTCCCTAATTTATATCTCCACATGTGTCAGTATGATGGCATCTCAGAAGCAGTTCAGTTGGAGTAATTTCAGCATCCAGTTTTAAAGTCTTACTAAGTGCTGTGGTTGAAAATGCTATAATGGTTTGAACTTAAAAAATCTCAGTAAAAGTTGGCAGATGTTTAAAGTTGAATGTCACAAGTGTTAGTTTTTTTTCCATTTTCTGAGTGTAACAACCTGTCTTCATTTACTATATAGAACAGTGTATGGCTTCTGATGCACAACAAGGCTACTGTCTAACCTCGTGGTTGCTATGCTGACAGTGGGACCTCTCGAGCTGGGCTCTCTAGGTCAACACTCGGCTTAGCAACCATTCAGTTGGGGAATAGCCTTGTTGTGCATTGGGAGCCATACACTATCTATTTTTAGTCACACAAGATATCCACTTGCTATATACAAATATACCTCATGATGAAGGCTTACTGGCCTTGCAAAAAAACACTTTTTGATCAAACTGTTATCCAAAGCATGCAATCAGCTTTTTTTAATATTGACAAAAGAAGTGTAAAAATGTAATGCTTTTTGGTTTAAAGACATTTTTATCTTTAAAGAGAACAGCCATGTGTGCATCATTTGTGCCCAATTATACAAATATCTGTTTGGCTGATGGGAAAGCAGGTTGGTCCTAGCAAGGGAAAATAATCCATCGTCAATGGGACTAACCTGTATAAATGCTTTATAGATAATATTTTCATTATCTGGCAAGGAAATCTGGCTGAATTGAATGAAAGGGTGTCATTTTTGCAAAACACCAATAGACACCTTAAATTTACTCTCACTCAGATGTGGAACAAAGCAACTTTTTGACTCTGATAATAATGAAGGATGGTACTGGTGTACTAAGAACAAATTTATTTCGAAAATCCACCAATATAAATTCCATTCTACACTTTATCAGTTGTCACCCTCACCATATGGTCAAAAACATCCCAGTAACTCAGTACACGTGCCTAAAAAGGAACTGCAGTACCCAGGTCCCTTATGAAAAGGGATGTTCTGAACTGATGGAACAGTTTTGTGCCAGAGGATATAGTGATGGATGTATCTGAAGAGCAGAGCTTAGAGTTAACAACATGAATGCACATGATATTTTGGCAACTAACAGACATTTTAACACTGATGTAACTTCAGATAAACTAAATTTCTTTTGGGGGGGTCAGTACACAGGAACACTTGATTAGGTGGGTCATTCAGAACTGTCATATCCTGAACAATGAACCACAACTAGACACTTAGGCAAGAGATGGCCCCATTTTGTGTACAAAGGAGGCCAATATCTTGCTGACATTTTGGCCCATAGCTTATATGAAACCTCGAGTGGAACCAACAATTGCCCCCCCTTTTCCAAATGGAACTTTCAGATGCAGATTTTGCATAGAATGCAAATATATTTAAGTGGGGAACACTTTTGTCCATATGGCGATTTGCAATTTCTTACACATGACTTCACTGACTGCAATACAGAAACCATAGTTTATACTTGGCAGTACGCAACTGTGCAGCTTTTTACAGTATGTGGGAAAGATAATATGCAAATGGAAGATAAACATTTCCAAACACATGAGAAACATTAAGATGCATGAACTGGAAAATGCACTTGCCAATCACACTGTTAGAAATGGCTCAGGGCATGTTTTCAAATTCATGAGCATTAAAAATGTCCATTTGGGTAAGATTGGTGGACCTGGATGAAAAAAAAAACTCCTAAAGAGAGATACCTTTTGGCAACATAATTCAGAGGCTGAATGGTTCTAATACTGTACCACCAGGACTCAATTACTTTTTCAAGCTGGCTCCATTTTTATGGCTGCAGTGGGCAGAATCCTGCAGATGTTTTGCAATGACAGTAGAGAGAGGGAGCTCTTAAGAGTACTAAAGGACTGGTTAAAATTGGCAGTTTTGTGTTGATCCTCTGCCCTGCTGTTTTCACTGAGCTCAACAGTGTTGTAATGCACTACTTTGTGTGCTAAGTGTCAATGTGGGTAGACCTGTCTTTGAAGAAAAATTCCTAGCTCATAAACCTGTCATGTCAGCTTAGTCACCCTTTCCCAGCAAGAATCTCTTAAAAAGTTTACACTGTTTTTAACCTCTTAAGAAATATCTGATTACCATTGTCTCAGACATAGTTTACTATATCAGAAGACAGCTGTTTCTTTAACCTCTTTCACTCAAACACACACATATACGCCATCCTCATAGCTACAACATTCAGAATAAATACTGCAGCCTAATGTGTTATAAAACAATAAAGAAACTGTGTGTTTATATCAGTCTTGGTTTTATCGAACACAGTGTTGTTCAGTTTACAATGTGCAATTTGCTACCATGGTAAATGTAATTATTTATTTACATTCAGGTGTTTAATGATTAAAATAACATATTCATCACCTTAGCCTCCTCCCCATGTCCACCACATTTCTATCCTGGATAGCAGAGGGGAGATGCTACACCTCATCCTCATAGGGATCTTTATTTTACACATTTTTGCACAGTATTTATTCAGGATATCCCAGATTAGATGCAATATTTTGTTTTCAGTGTGGTCCGACTTTACCCATTTTTACAATGTATTTATCAAGGGTAGCCTAGTCCAGATGTAAAATATTGTTTTTAGACATAGTTTACTATATCGAGGACAGGTGTTTCTTTAACCATTTTCACTCAAACACACACACACACACACACTCTCTCCATCCTAATGGCCACAACATTCGAAATAAATACTGCAGCCTAATATGTTATAAAACAATAAAAAACAGTTTGTTTATATCAGTCTTGGTTGTATGGAACACAATGAAGTTCAGTTTACAATGTGGAATATGCTACCATGGTAAATTTAATTATATATTTACATTCAGTTGTTTTTTAATGATTAAAATAAGATACTCGTCAGCTTAACCTCTTCCCCACATTCCCCACATCTCTATCCTGGATAGCAGAGGGGAGATGCTATATCTCATTCTCATAGGGATCTTTATTTTACACATTTTTGCACTGTATTTACTTAGGATGTACCAGATTAGATGCACTGTCTTATTTTCAGTGGGGTCTGATCTTATCCATTTTTACAATGTATATATCAAGGGTAGCCTAGTCCAGAAATAAACTACTGTTTTCAGTGTGTTCTGATTGTACTCAATGCAGCATAATAATGTGTAAATGTAGAACCCAACTGAAAATAAGATGTCACATCATCTGTGATCTATCCAGGCTAAATATATAGCAAACGGCAGGCATATTCTAGGAAAACACATAAATAAAAAGACAATTACATTAAAACCATCTCTCAGCAGATGTGCGTTGTGCAAATACATTACAAAAAATGGGTAAAAGCATGACCATACTGTAAATTACATATCAAATTTAAACTGGCATATCCTGCAAAATTAAATATATAAGGACGGATTAACCCACTGCAGGATATGGGTTTAATGAGCATTAATCCAAGCTGGAGGGGGGGGGTTGGAGTCATGAGGTGAAGCTGAGTGACTTCAATCACCCAGGTGTGGATCAATACTCAGTAAACCCATACCCTGGAGTGGGTTAATCCTCTTATAACATTGGCAATGTTATGTTAGAGCTTTATGTAAAGAAATAGTAAAATAAAGCCCTGAGAACATGCAACTATGGATATACCAGGGATTAATCAATAGTCAGGTGACCTGTTTGGATGAATCAGAAAACAGTATTTTCAGAACCCATGTTATTAAATGGGTTAACTGCTTTACCCAAATAAAATAAATATTTTAAAGATTGGCTTGGCTAGTCTTTCCAGATAGGTCTTATGCTGCAGGTTCTGCACCATTTTAGTTGCCCCCACGGCACCACCTCCACCTTGTCTATGTTCTTTCTCAGATGGGTCCTCCAGAACTGGATGCAGTATTCCAGGTGCAGTCTCACGAGTGTCTTATACAGGGCAATATGACCTCCCTCTTTATACTCCTGATACAACTCCTAATGCAGCCAATTATCTGGCTAGCCTTTCCAGTAACCTTATTGCACTGCCTCAGTTCTTTTATTTCCAATGACATGATAACTCCCAGGTTCCTTTCCTGCTTCATGACTGTCAGTACCTCCCCACATAGTTCATACTTTGCCCCTGGGTTCTTGTGCCCTATGTGCATGATCCTGCATATCTTTCATTGAATCCCAGTTGCCATTATTCAGACCATTTCATTTTTGTATGGTCTTCCCTCATTCTTTCAATGCCCCCTGGCATGTCCACCTTATTGCATACCTTTGTATCATCCATGAAGCAGCATACCTTCCCTTTCTGTCCCTCTGCAATGTCTCCAATAAAGACAATGAAGGAGACTGGCTCCAACACTGACTCCTGTGGCACCCTGCTCTTCACCTCTCTCTCTCCAGAATACTTCCTGTTTACCACAACCCTCTAACTCCTGTCATTCAGCAGTTCCCCACCCACAAAACTATTTTAGGATCCACCCCTAGGTTGCACTGTTTGTTAGTCAGCCTTCTAAGGGGAGCAGTGTCAAAGGCCTTTCTGAAGTCCAGATAGGCCACATCCACTGCACCTCCCTCATCCTCTACCTTAGTTACCCAGTCAAGCCACAGATTAGTACAATGAGTTAATGCAAAATACAGTGCTTATCCTAAATACGATAAAAGTTAGGGTTAGATGTATAAGAAATAAGTGCCATATAAGGCAGTGTATGAGTGTTAGTGTGTGTGTGGCAGTCCAGTGCATGTGTAGACAGTGCAGTGCTATGTTATGCTGGAATATATATGTATATATATATATATATTATAGGGATGTGATTGCACCCCTTTAGTTAGGGTTCAGTAGGTACTTCAATGTTAAACTCAAAATTTTGCACTTTAATAACTTTGCAACTGTTCAACAGATTTGCACGAAATGGGGTATGTGGCTTCCTCTGAGGTAGATCTGTTGATATGCAAGCTATGTTTCAGTCATATGTGCAATCTCGAGTTATGAAGAGGTGAAAAAAAACTGTTTTTACTCATTGACTTTGCTGGTATTTTTCTTTGAACTTGCCTACAACCTAGACGGCTTGTTTTTTTTGGTCTGAAATTTTCAGGACAGAAAGGGTCTACCCCACAGATGTGCCTTTTGCCAGTCTGGTGAAAAAAACCATAAGCTTTTTTTAAGTTATTGCAACTTAAAAATGAGAAAAAATAATTTCTGAGCATGCTCAGTAGGGACTTCAATATAGCTGTATGAAACGAAGTAGGAATCCTAGTTTATATGCCAAAAAAAACTACTTCATATGGCCACCATCTTGTTTACAGTTTTGCCTGCAATTCAAACTTGGAAACCTCCCAAAATGATATTCTGGGGAGGAACTAACACACGCAGCTTACTTATTGTGAACCCTTAAGTGCATTCTGCACTTTACTGCTTGGTTCAATGTTCTACAAATGTTTTAAATTTATATTACAGTTCTTCATTTATATCCACATACTACAAAGTAGGATCTTATTTTGTATGATGAGATACGAAGTAAGATCCTACTTTGTATCATGAAAATGCTGAACAGAACTGTTCATTTCATCATGGGGGTGCCCAATCCCCATGTCGGCATAAGATGCCCAGCACACCAGTATGGGACACTGGGTAGCCCATTCCCAGAAGTCCCCCAACAGAACAAAACTGTCCAACATGTTTGCCAACAATGGGGTGCCCAATCCCTACACCGGCAGTTAACCCCCCACCAATGTGGGACACTGGGGAGCCTACTCCCATTGTTCCAAGTTATATTATACCACCCCAAAGCCACCAGAATGAGCCCACTACCAGTGTTACAATTGTTTTTGTTGCTTCTGTATACCTGCAACAAAAAAGTCTCCAATGTCTTTTTTAATCCTGTGAAAAAAGAAAACAGTCCCTCATTTTCTCCCTCAATCCCCCCATCCCCATCCTCTCTCTGTGCACCCACCTCCTCCCCCCCTTTACCCCATACTTACCTCTGGAAGTCAGCTGCTTTCATCTTCTGTGGACTGGGACATGGCTGTACTCTTCAAAGCCAACCCCCAACTGAAAAATCATGGTAAGCACTGTACAATGGTTGTCTATTGTGTTTTGAACTCAAGATGATATCTCAGGCATTTTTTTGAATTTGTTCACCAAATTTTCCACATGAGCTTTTTGGGACCCCGCCTCATGAACACTGTCACTGTCATCTCATTAATCGGACCTGTAAGGTGATTTTGTGGTCAGTATGCAGAATCACCTTTCAGGACTGAGTAACAAAATGACAGTGCCAGTGTTCATGCGGAGATGTCCCAAAAAGCCCATGTTGAAATTTTGGTGCAGAAATGTTGAAAAGTTTCCATGTTACAAGTGTGCCTCACACAGTTTCTATGCACACTCATAACTTCACCAATTTTTAATAGTTTCACTCCAGATTTTCCACATTGGCATTTTTTCACAACTCCTCATGAACAGTACACTTATCGTTTTTTGAATACTGCCCCAAACATGTTTTTGTACCTGTGGCACAGAATGACACTGTTGCTGTGCAAAATCAGCTTTTGGGACAGAATGCTGAATTGGCAGTGCTACTGTTCATGAGGTGGGGTCTCCAAAAGCCCATGTTAAAAGTTTAGTGACAAAATTCCTTAAAATGCCCAAGTTACATGCGTCCACTGAATCTCTTCTATGCAAAGCATAACTTTGGTACTTTTTGATCTTTTGACACCAAATTTTCAACATAGCCATTTTATCACACCACCTCATGAACAGTCCAGCTGTAATTTTCTACATCCTGCCCAAAATGTGTTATTGAACCTATAATGTAGAATGGCATTGCAGTTGTGCAAAATTACATTTTGCCTTGCATTTCACAATTTCTCTGTACCATGGTACATGAGGTGTGGTAATAAGATGTCTATGTTGACAATTGGGTCACTGCTTTTGGACACATGGAAGTGCAGGGCCAAGAGGGTTGTGCGCGTCCAAACCTACATACATATGGGCACCTACGGAGGAATTGGAGCACAGTGTCCTTTAAGGATACTATTATAATATCTCAAAAAGAAGGGAAATTCATTGCAAAAACCTCCATTAATGCATCAGTTAGAGTTTCTATTACAGTGACAAAAGATTGGAAATTCAGTGTTATGGTTATCAACCCTACCAACCCATTACCGCCACACCACCAACATCTATCAGGGATGTGCCTGGAGTCATTGGTTAACTCACACCCATTCTCCTAAACTGTAACATCTCAGTTTGTTTACACATGGAATGGTGAGAATTAGCCCATCTACCCCAAGGTACCCCGATGCCTGTTGTGTGTGGAGGGTGTGGAGGGATTGGTAAGGTTGTTAACCCTAACACTGAATTTCCAGTCTTTGTCACTGTAATGGAAACCCTAACTGATGCAGTAACAGAGTTTTTTGCAATGAATATCTATATCTATATCTATATGTGTATATATATATATATATATATATATATATATATATACTGTATATATATGTATATATATATAGAGACAAAACTCAGTTTAATGCATCAGTTAGGGTTGTTCCACAGTGACAAAAGCTAGGAATTTGATGTTAGTTGAAACCCCATTGCACCCCTCCAGCCCCCCAACTGGAATTGGGTGATATCTATGTCATCGGCCCTAACTCTCACCCCATCACATGTGGAAAGAAGCTGAGGAGTACAAGAATGGGGTGAGAATTAGGACCGATGACCCCAATATGCACCCCGATTCCAGTTGGGGAGTGGGCTGGAAGGGTGCAAAGGAGGTTTCAACCCTAACATTGAATTTCCTCGCTTTTGTCGCTGTGGAACAACACCAACTGATGCATTAAATGGAGTTTTTTGCCTCTAATTTCCCTTCTTTTTGAGAATGATAATGAGAAATAGTGAATGTAATGCAGCAGCGGGAGCGCCACGTGATGTCTTGTCACATAGTAACATTGTGCCCACAAACGCAAATCGTAATGCGCATGGTGACACAAAGTGAAACAGAAAGAGAAACAGTACTGTAGACATAAATGTTAAAAACAACACAAACACAACTGCAAATGAAAATGCAAAGGGTAACCCACTAGGTGGCGAACTTGAATGGTAAGTGTAACGGTACGAAATCAAGCGGAACAAGCACGGTAACAGTAATAAGCACACAGGCTGGTTTTCTCAAAAGTTGTATAGAGAAAGACAGTGAGTAGAAAGAATGTATGCAAAATAATAACTCCAGAACAGAAAAATGAGGACTTGGAATAGTAAATTACTTATATCTCAGGAACGATGACATAGAAAAAAATTTTTTTATAAGTCAATTATTATCACTTTCCTGGCTAGTTTGTACTTAGTCCTGATTAAGGGGGCTAATATTTTTAATAAAGTCTGTATCTTGCATTGTTTTAGATACGGGCCTCAGCGGGCAAATGCCGTAATGTTATCCTATGGGAAAAAACAGGTTTGAGTGCCATAACTTTGCCTCCCTGTAATATTTTTTCACCAAACTACTGAAAGGCACATCTGTGGGATATTGGCTGTCTTCCCTGCAAATTTCAGCCCAAAAGACCAAACCATTATTTTGCTGCAGGGCACCAAACGATTGCTGCAATGCGTTGTACACCGTAATGTTATCCTGTGGGAAAAAGTGTCAAATTTGGAGTACCGTAACTTTGCCACAGTGTAATATTTTTTCAACAAAGCACTGAAAGGCACATCTGTGAGATGTCAGCTGCATTCCCTCCAAATTTCAGCACAAAACTCCAAACTGTTCTTTTGCAGCGAGGTGCCAAAGAATTGCTGTCATTTTCCCACAGCCCAGAAAAGAACTGTTGCAATTTGTGAAAGCTTTCACTAAAATTTGCAACACTTTTGTGAGTGCAACACTACTTTGTGAAAGTACTTTTTCCAGAAATCTGAAAAACTTATTTCTGGGGTGTTTTATCCCAAAATAAAGACATGGTTAGCAACCTCAGGGTCGAACTAGGTGAATACAAAAAGAATTAGGTTGCTAGAGGGTTCCAAATTTAAATGCCAAGCATTTTTCTGATCACCAACTGAAAGCAAAATGGCAGATTTGTGACAGAAAAAGAGCCATTTGTGAAAGTAAAAACTGCATTTGCGAAAGTGTTGAACTTTTTGTTAACTTTGCCGATTGACATAATGGGAACTTGTTTTTTGAATAACTTTTGAATCGTTTCATATTTTTTCACAAAATCTTTGAAAGGCACATTGGGGACTCTGGCGCATGTTCCCTAAAGATTTCGAACCGGTCACGCAAACCGTCACGACCTGTCTGTGACGTGATTTCAAAAGCGTAATCGAGCTCAGATCATGCTTAATAACTCTGCAGCCATATATCCAACCAGTACGGAACTTGGCAGATCCCAAGGAATGTGGGTCTTAATTCTGTATTCCAAATTTCAGGTAAATCCGTTGAACGGTTGTAAAGTTATTAAGGTGCAAAATTTGGGGTTTAACATGTAAATGGCTCCTCAACCTTAACTATATACCCAGGACAGCTTCTTAGTACAGATCGTAAATGAGCCAACTAGGTTTGGCAACACTCTAGACCTTTTGCTGTCTAATGGGGAGTTTGACAGAGAGCTGGGGTGGAGGAACCACTGGCAGGGAGTGATCACCACACAGTGTGGTTCTCACTCAGCATGGGCAAGGAGGCTGCAGGAACAGGGACCAGGGTGTTAGACTTCAGGAAAGCTGACTTTGGGAGGATGGGGGGAAATAGTGGCCAGGCACCTAGCTGCAACCCACCCACACATGGATGCTGGCCAGAAATGAGAAGTCACAAAGCTAGGACT
This sequence comes from Neoceratodus forsteri, assembly GCA_016271365.2. Taxonomy (NCBI): domain Eukaryota; kingdom Metazoa; phylum Chordata; order Ceratodontiformes; family Ceratodontidae; genus Neoceratodus; species Neoceratodus forsteri. Next base: position 800,362,277 of record CM057459.1, on the reverse strand, counting down.
TGCAGAGACTACTAGATCTTATACCAAGACACAAAGCAAAAAGGCTAGGGCCAAGAAACCTAGTTGGTTAAGCAGGGAGATGTTGGAAAAGGTGAGGGCAAAAAGGGAAGCCTTCCAGAGATTCAAGATATCTGAGTGAGGGGAGAATAGAGAGGAATACCTGAATAAATCTAGAGAGGTGACCAGAACAGTCAGGGCAGCCAAGGTCTCCAGAGAGCTTAGGCTGGCACAGGGCATTAAGGAAAAGGACTTCTTCAGATACATAAGGAGAGAAGAATCTGCAAAGATCAAAAAGTAAGGATCAGGAATGATGGGGGTGGGCAGAGAATGGGGCACAGCAGGCAGAAGCCTAAATGAATACTTCTGTTCTGTATTTACTAAGGAAAAGGATGGGTCAATGCCTTAGGGGATAGGGAGGGTAGGCATGGAGGGGAGGAGGTGACAGATGGGGAAATCACAGCAACCAGGGTACTAGAAGGTTTAATGGCACTGAGGGAGGATAAGATGCCAGGAGCAGACTGCATACACCCCTGGGTACTGAAGGAATTGGAGGAGTTCCTGGCAGAGCCATTGGCTGGCTTGTTCAATACCTCTCTGGAAACAGAGTGTATATCCCAGGACTGGAGGATGGCTTACATGGTGCTGCTCCACAAAAGCAGATCCAAGGATGAACTGTGCAGCTATAGACCAGTAAGTCTCACATCCATTCTGGGAAAGTTAATGGAGACAATCCTTAAAGAGAGGTTATTAACTTTACTGGAAGGTAATGGTCTCTAGGATAGGAGGCAACATGGTTTTGTCTCTGGCAGATCCTGCCAAACCAACCTGCTTGACTACTATGACTGGGTGACTGCAGAACTCAACAAGAGCCATGCAATGGATGTCCTGTATCTGTATTTCAGCAAGACATTCGATTTGGTGCCACATGAGAAGCTGATTATCAAGTTGGGAAAGCAGGGAGCAGGGACAAAGATGGTGAATTGGATCAAGAACTGGCTGCAAGAGAAGCAACAGAGGGTAGAGTTGGGAAGGGAACTCTCAGCTGCAAGGGCTGTTATAAGCAGAGTGCCACAGGGCTTGGTACTGGCCCAGTTTTGTTTGCCATTTTCATAGCCGACATCTCACATAGCATTAAGAACAAGATTAGTCATTTTGCAGATGACACCAAGATTGGTGTGCTGTTGGATGACACAGTAGGGTGGCAGGGGCTGCAGGATGATCTGACAAAACTTGATGACTGGTCAGACACATGGCAGCTGGGGTTCAATGCTAAGAAGTGCAAAGTCATACACTTTGGAGCAAGGACCCAAGGAGGTGTTATCAGTTGGGAGGTGTTCAGATAGCTGCTACATAGGAGGAGAAGGATCTTGGGGTGATAATAACAGGGCAAATGAATCATTCACCACAGTGCAGGAAGGCAGCAGCTAAAGCCAACAAGATGTCGGGGTGCACTGCTAGTGGAATCACCTCCAGGAGGAGGGAAGTGATCCTGCTTCTGTACAGATCCTTGATGAGGCCGCAGCTAGAGTACTGCATGCTGTATTGGTGCCAATACTTAAAGAAAGATGTTAGATTACTGGGGCAGCGCAGAGCAACAAGGATGATCATGGGATTGGAATACAAACCCTATGAGTGAATGCTGAGGGAGATTAGCATGTACTCCCTGGAGGAGAGGCGGGATAGAGAAGATATGATTGAGACCTTTAAATACATGATGGGTATAAACAAGACTGGTACAGAGAGGATTTTTAAGTTTAAGGAAGGGGAGGAACACAAGGGGGCATGGTCTGAGATTGGATGGATGAAGATTCAGGAGAGAAATGAGGAGGCACTTTTTCATGGAAAGGGGTGTCTATGTGGAACACGCTGCCTTAAGAGATGGTGTCCTTTAAGTAGGTGGACAGTTTTAAAAGGGGATGGGACAAAGTGAGGGGGAGGGATCCCATGATGGAGGAGTGGAGGGAGGGGCAGATGCAGTATAAGATACACTTGAGCAGACTTGATAAACCATATGGCCTGTATCTGCTGGCAGGTTCATATGTTTGTATGTATTAGTCAATGTGTGTGTATCACAACAATTAGAAAGTGCAGCTAGGTGGCTCAGTGTTTAGTGCACAGATTACTAGTCTACATCCCCAACTATCTAGATCAGTTTCAACCTTATGCATGTCATTGCTGAGTTAAATATGGTGTCTAGTTGCAACTTCCCATACTATGATGTCCCTTGGAGCCTGAAAAGAAGAAAACGGTCCCTTGATGTGTCTTTTTTTATCTGTAAAACTCTGTGTATACCGTGCACTAATATGTTATAATGGAAAATATATGCATAAATGTGTATATGTATTAGTCAGTGTGTGTGTGTGTGTGTGTGTGTGTGTATGTGTGTATCACAACAATTAGAAAGGTCAGTGAGGTGGCTCAGTGGTTAATGCAAAAATTGTTAGTCTACATTCCCCCACTATCTAGATCAGTTTCAGCCTTATGCATGTCATTGCTGATTTTAAATAAGCTGTCTAGTGGCAACACCCCATCCTCCGATGTCCCACTGAGCCTGAAAAGAAGAAAATGGTCCCTCAATGTCTTTTTTTAATCTGTAAAAATGTGGATAGACAGTGCACTGCTATGTTCTACTGGAATATGTATCTATCTGTCTATCTATCTATCTATCTATCTATCTATCTATCTATCTATCTATCTATCTATCTATCTGTTTGTCTTTCTGTCTGTCTATCTATATATATATATATATATATATATACATATATGCATGCATATATGTGTATATGAATTAGTCAGTGTATGTGTGTATCACGACAATTAGAAAGTGCAGTTGGGTGGCTCAGTGATTAGTGAAAAAATTGCTAGTCTACTATACGTTCCCTCACTATAGTAGCAAACAAAACATCATACACTCACCATCATATAGTCAAAGCAGAACATGGCTCTCAACATTGCAAATAAGTGCCCATTTTATTTCAGGTGCAGTTAAAAAAAGTGAAACATCACAGCACACATTTAAAATATATCTACATGAGCTATAAATTACCACATACCAAACAAACCAAATTCTGTTTAATCCCTAATTTATAAACATTGTTAAAAAAACTCTTAATAAATCATTAAAAAGCCAATATAATAATAAATTCAAATTTTTCAACATGTATTTTTTTAATTTATACAGTCGAAGTTCGAAATTTTGAGTTCATGCTTGTTCTTTTTGTTGATGTATTGTGGCATCTGAGATCATGATCCCAAGTCCGCAGGATCCTAGTAATCAATTATTTCTTGCTTATCCTGAAATGGAATAAAAAGGCATGAAAAAATTATCTTTTTTATCCTATGTCAATACAGATTTTCTGAGTAACCCAGACAGCAAAGGACTGCGCACATTGTAGCCCTCCATTCCTGATTTTAGATTTCAGCTATAAGGTTCAGACATTATTGTCAGTATGGCTATACCTATTAACAAACTCTGATAATTTAGTACAGGCTCAAGTTGAAATATCAGTACCTCATCCTATCTGTACATTTCCTGATTGTCTCAATTTATCTCTACACCATTTATTTCTTATTTCAGCATGAGACTCTGTAGTTCACTTTGTTCTCATTTACCTTGAAACTTCCTAAATTGCATTCTCATAAGTCATGTAACTATAAACTTCATTTAACTATACTTTTTAATGGCAGTGAAGCAAAGCTATTTGTTTGTTTATCTATAGAGGGAGATGTACCTGGAACAGTAAATGTTTCAAAAAATATTTTTTGATATCCACTAAACCCATGATTGTTTAGGGTATCTCTTGTTTCAGACGGTGGTGTCCATAACATTCAAATAGATCGGTACATTTCTAAAATTCGAGAAACACCGGTAAAATAAAACACAACATACTGTATGTATGTTAAGGTGCATTTATGACAGTTGGTCCATAATGCAGCTCACTCATAAAGTACAGTATCATAATATCCAAACTATCACAGTATCAAGGACTTATTTACATTTCCTATTTTTCAGAAATGAAGACAAATCAAAACCTACAGTGGCTCACTGATTAGTGCAAAAATGTCTAGTCTACATTCCCCCACTATCTAGATCTGTTTCAGCCTGATGCATGTCATTGCTGATTTAAATGAGATGTCTATAGTGGCAACACACACCCCTCTGATGTCCCTTTGAGCCTGAAAAGTAGAACACAGTCCCTTGATGTCTTTTTTAATTCATTTAAAAAAGGTCCATCACTGATGTAACTCTGCTTCCCCAGCCTGACCTCCCACTGAGCACCCGCCACCCCATAGACTCCCCCACACACCCTCACTCACATGAACAGATCCCAGTGTGAAGATCCACTATCCCATGGAAGACACGTCTTGCTGCTGGAACCGGCAACTGCTAGATGAGAAATATCGTAAGTGCAGTTACGATCCTAATGAAATATACTGAACCACACTTACCTTATTTTTCATATAGCAGTTTCCAGTTCTAGCAGCAAGACATGTCGTTGATGGGAGAGTGAATCTTCACACTAGGACCTGTTTAGGTGAGTGAGGGTGTGTGTGTGTGTGTGGGGGGAGTCTAGGGTTGGAGATTGTGGGTGCTCAGGGGGAGGTTGGGCTGAGGGGGTAGGAGTCGCATCACCACCCAGTCTGCCCTATTAATCCCTACCTAGTGTGATGCCCCATTCCCAAACTGAACTCTGCAGCCCCCCCTTCCCTCCAGGATATCCTTGTGTCAGTCCAACTCCTTAAATTCTGTGACCATTTTAGCCCCTACCACCCCATCAAGTAGGCTATTGCAGGCATCCACCACCCTCTCCGTGAAAAAATAGTGCCTCACATGTCCCCTGAGCCTTCCCCCATCTAACTTCATTTTATGACCCCTTGACTTGGAGCATCTCTTACCTTGGAAGATGCTTCCTTCCTGTAATCTGTTTATACCGGTGATGTATTTGTATGCCTTAATCACATCCTACCCCTCCCTCCTTTCCACCATGGAATACATATTTAACTCCTTTAATCTTTCCTCATAGGACTTATCCCGCAGGTCCTGCACCATTTTATTTGCCCTCTACTGCACCACCTCCACCATGTCTCATAGCCCGTTGTGCTAACAGCACCTCCGATGGGGGTCTACATGCCTCCCCGGTGAGAACGCCTGCTACCACACTCCCCAAGCCCTTGTTTGCAGTCATCCTTTCATAGCCCTTTGGGCAAACTGCACCTCTGACAAGGGTCTATACGCCTCCATGGTGAGAAGATCTTGCTGCCACACTCCCTGAGCCCTTGCTTGCAGGCATCCTCTCATAGCCCTTTGGGCTAACAGCACCTCTGATGGGGGTCTACATGCCTCCATGGTGAGAAGAGCCTGCTGTCAACTCCCCAAGCCCTAGCTTGCAGGTATGGCCTGGTCAGCATTCTGGGAACTCAAGGCTGCATGGCTGTTTCTGTAAATTTTCTAATTGCCTTTCTCTTGAGACAGCTCTTATTGGTCACTCGTGGACCACGTGGTCCTTGTTTGGTTCCTCATCATGGCAGGCATTATCAGATTCCTCCTGACTGGACTGTGGCACTACCATCGGCCAGTTAACCTTTTTCCCCCCAATCTGGTATTGCCTCTGATATCTGGACTGTTTTAATACTCAGTGCTGAAGTTCTTCAGTTTAAAGTGTAATTTTACCTGTACCTGTGTGTGTTTGAACTTGGAATTTTAGAGGGCTAGATTGTAATATTAATTCAGTGATAGAACTTGAACAGTTCTGAACCTCTGCTACCACATTGGGTATTTCTGTGAAAAGTCACTTTCAATTAATTTCAGCATCTTTTGTTTCTCCCCTTTGCAGACCCAGCTGACATCTAGCTTGCTGGGTCCTGCCCCACAATTTAAACTCCCATTATTTGTGACAAAGCTTTTTTTGTGACTTGTAAAGCTGGTAGCCTCCCACTGTTGTCTACTTTTCCATTTGCAGATTACACTGTAAAGCCACTAGAGGGCAACGAGACGTGTACGTTGCAATCCTCTTCCCACTGCTCTCCCCTAACATTTCTAGCCCAGGGTCATTCATACCTAAGCAAATTATCTATGTCCTAACATTCTGTAGTGTGATCTGAATCTTTAAGTCTGTATAAAGTCTCTACTACCCTACCCAGAATGGTTTCCATCCCCCTCTTACTCACACCCTTCTTGGTTCTTACCCTTATCCCAGTCTCCCCCCTACACCTATTGCCACTTCTTTCTCCACTTCCCTTCCAGATACCTCCTTCATCTTGTCAATCACCCCCACAGCTTCTTTTGTAAACAGATCCCACTTTCCCTACTACCCTCCAGCCTCTCTGTTTTCCCTTCCTAGGCACTTTGCCTTTCTTTGTTTCCTTATCTCCTTCTCTCCACCCCTCCCTCCCTCTTCCCCTCCCTCATGTGTTTCCTACTCTAATTACAAAAGTACTAAACTTCACTATTTCATCCTTGTCCTCCACCTTCTTTCATCAGGGAATATCCACCCCTACCCTGACTCTATTTCTTCTCCTACCCTTGGTCTTTACCCTAACAACATGTCTCCAAACCCCACTTCCACTGCAACCCTTCCTAATGGATTGAAGCTCCTCTCCCTGAACATCTACAGCCTACCACCTAAAATCGACTTCCTACAAACTCTTATGATATCACACAGCCCTGACATCCTAATTATTACCGAGACATGGCTCAAAAAAAGCATCCCTGACAATGTCATTGCTATCCCTGGGTATTCCCTCTCCAGACAAGATCAATCAGGTCACAGAAGGGGAGTGGCCATGTATATCCTGTCCTCACTGCAGTTTACTACCACCCTGTCTACCTCCATCCCAGCTACATACAAAGCCTTTGTCACCCGCATTACCCTTCCTTTCTCAATCCCAATCTTTGTGACTGGCATCTATTGTCACCCAAGCATTCAACCCTTGGTCACACCTGAACTCTTAGCCAACATCACCTCCCTCTTGCAGTCTGGTAAACTGTTCAAAATGGGTGACGTGAATATAAGTTGGCTGTCTCCCAAGTTAAACAAGCTACGCAATGATGTCACTGCTCTAAACCTCACTCAACTTATACTTGAGCCCACACGCCCTAATCCCAAAACACAAAAGCACACCGTGCTTGACTGGGCACTCACAACCCACCCGCACCATGTCATTAAATCTGGTCTCCTCCCTGATTCCCCTAGTGATCACAATCCCATTTACACTGTTTGTAAGGTCCATCACCCAGAACCTCCCCCTAAATCATACAGCTCTGGTCCTTTAAATTCTTAGACCTTACCCCACTCTGCTGTGCACTTGCTTCCACCAACTGGGCCCCCCTTTCCACTGCCATTGCTGGCGACCAAGCCCTTGACTATTTTAAAGATAAATTCATTGCCACCTGGAATACCTTTGCTCCTTTCAGAAGGACCAGAGTCCATGGGCTTCAACTCCCCTGGATCACCTACGAACTACTGGCCTGCTTCAGTGAGCATGACTGGGCCTGGAGAAAACACAAATCTACTAAACATCCTAACGACTATGCTAAGGCAATTCATGTACTAAAGCTACTAGACTGGCTAAGTCTGATTATTTCAAGTTCTCATTGCTGACTAACATTAACTGTCCATCTAAATTCTGGAGGGTAGTTCATGCCCTATTCTCCCCCCTTCCCCTCCAGTTCTCAAAATAAATAACTCCCTAGTTTCTGACCAGGGCTCCTTGGCCAAGGAATTTAATGCCTACTACACCTCATGCGCCATGTGTCTTCTAAATTCCCTATCCTCCTTGCCACATACTAATTTCAGCCCTTCTCATCAACCAGTGCCTACCCCTTCCTCTTTTTCCTTTTCTACTATCTCCTCTGATGAAGCTCTTAGTGCCCTCCTATCCCTCAACCCCTCTAAAGGCTCCTCATCAGATAAGCTCAAACCCAAACTTCTCTACCTTTCTACTCCTGCAATTGCTTATCCTATCTCCCTAATCCTTAACCTCTCCTTCACTTCTGCCCAAGTACCCTCATCCTGGAAACATGTTGTAGTCCTTCCTCTCCCAAAGGGTGGTGACACATCCACTCCTGGCAACTATCACCCCATTTCCCTCCTTTCTACCCTTGCCAAACTTCAAGAACATTTAGTTCTCTCTCAACCATCACCCTTCCTCTCCGATTCCTCCTTCTTCACCCCCTTTCAATCTGGTTTTCAGAAGAACCACTCAACAACCACCTCTCTCCTCAGGCTTACTGACTTCATCCTTTCAGGGATGGACGATGCCTGATCACCTCGACCATCTTTGTGACCTAGCCAAAGCCTTCAACACTGTTTCCCATCCCCTGCTTCTTAATTCCCTCTCATCGGCTGGTCTTGCTCCGTCAGCCACCAACTGGTTTAAATCCTACCTCACTGGCAGGACCCAATTGGTGAGAATCCTTGATTCCATCTCCCCACCACTCCCCATCAACACTGGTGTCCCTCAGGGCTCAGTGCTTGGTCCGCTACTCTTCTCCATTTTCCTTAATGATCTTCCCACAGCCTGCTAATCCTTGTCTATCCACATGTATGCTGATGATACTGTTTTATATAGTTCCAGCAAAAGCCCTGCTGCTGTAGAAACCAGCTTACAGCAAGACTTCAACCAGGTTCAGCTCTGGTTTGCTTCTCACCAGTTTTTTCTAAATGCCAAGAAGACAGTCTCAATGACCTTTGGCACCAGGCAGAGAATCTCTAGGCTCCCAGCCATACACACTTTCCACACACTTGACGGGACCATCCTGGAGGATACCTCCTCATTTAGATATCTGGGGGTTTGGCTGGACCAGCACCTCAGCTTCTCTGTTCATATTCAAGTTCAAGTTTATTGCAGGAAAACTCCATTGAGCAAGCTCATTCACAAGGAGGTCCTGTGACATAGACACTTAAAGTACAAACACAGATAGGTAATAACAGTATATACATGAAATACACGTTACATGATGCAGGCTGGATATACATACAAGGGTACCACAGAGGGTGACCACAGGTGGTAAACATTGATATGAGACAGGGAAGTGACTTATAGGTCGCATACTGATAAATGAAACATGATGACTGGTGTGATTAGATTTAATCAAATCAAATCAAATCAAATATACAGTATTTTGGCAGCTAGAACAAACAACAGTCTACAACTGATATGGGAGGGAGGAGAGATTTGATAGAGTAGCAGTGGGCGTAAGCAAAAGATAAAGCCAGGAGTAGAAGGGAAGGGAAAGCAGTTAATATGACAAATCAATTATACCTTACCAGTGGATAAATATGGCACACATGGGAAGGAAGAGACTTAATGACAGTTACAGGTGTCTTTTATTTTGGCTGAACTTAGCGATTTGTAGAAGTTTATTGAAACTGTGCTAGTTAGTTTCAGTACGGTTTGTAATTGGTTCCAAATGGAGGGAAGGGCATATGCAATAGCACGTTTACCAAAGGAAGTCCTGGCCTTGGTATGTCAAGCATAATAAAGTCAGATTTTCTTAACAGTATGCACTATGTGAGATACTAATAAGGGAAGAGATAGCTTGGCAATTTCTGCAGAAGCAGTTTAAGAGTCCATAGCCCAGCATGGAGCAGGCGTCTAGTAGTAAGGATGTCCAACCAACAGCTGCATATAAGTCACAGTGGTGCAAATGGTAAGGGGAGTTGGTAATGAACCGTAACGGACGGTGATAAAGGATGTCCAGTTTACTTAGATTTGCAAGAGTGGTGGAGGAATAGATTACATCGCCATAGTCGAGTAGGGGGAGAAAAGTGGCCTGTACAAGCTTGTTTCGAGTTTCAAGGGGGGAAAAGAATATTGATGCTATCCTGAAGAAACTGCACTCCAAACTTGGTGCTTTATACAGGAATCGTAGTTGCACCTCGCTGACTGCGAGGCATGAAATTGTCCAGAAGATGATACTCCCCATCTTTGACTACTGTGATGTAGTCTGTAGTGCTGCTCCTTAATCTTCCCTGACCAAGCTGGACATTCTCTTTAACTCCTTCTGCCACTTTGCTATCGACTCCCCTTCCTGCTTCCACCACTGTGAACTCTATCACTCTCTAATCTTCCTTCTCACAGATGCATCTCACACTGTGCAAACTAACCTCTAAATTCTGGTTTGGAGTGCTCCCCTCTAATCTCTCATCCTCTCTCTCCACTCCACCTCCTCCCACCCACTGTATCAGATCTAATGACGCCTGCACCTTGACAGTCCCTCGCCGCCTCACCCTCATTGGTCAGCTGGTTTTACCCATCACTTCCCTAAAATCTGGAATTCCCTTCCCCCTGAAATACAACACTACTACTCCAACTACTCCCTTACCTCTGCCCTACAAAATTACCTCTCCCTCAGCTGTTTCTGTTTTAACCCTCCTTAATACCTATCCCCAGTTTCTGCCTTCCTACCCTGACCATCCCGGCAGGGTTCTTAGCATCTTGAAGGGGGACTCAGGAAAAGGCTACCCTACTCCTCTCCCCCTCTCTTCTCCACTTATCCTTCTGGGTCACCTGTATGAACCTACCCCATCCTTTTTACTCCAACAGCATTTGTGTACTACATCGAGCTTGCTTCTGGCACACTCATGCACTATAAGGGTTCTGTTGCATTATGACTGTTTTGTACATTTATATGTTCTTTTGTATGATTTTGGACATGTATTGTAATTTACCCAATGTTCCACTACTGTTTATTGTACAATACCTTGTGTTCCAACTGTTGCATAATCTTAAAATGTTGTATTGTTTGTACTACCCACATACTAGTGTAACTGATCATCCTTCATAACCCTATGTAACCCCCTTCCCCCAGGTCGCACCATGAGATGAGCAACTTGTTGTTCAGTGTGCCCTTCTGGTGAAACATTTCAATAAATAAAATAAATAAATGTCTATGTTCTTTCTCAGATGAGGCCTCCAGAACTGTACACAGTTTTCAAGGTGCAGTCTCTCTCACAAGTGTCTTATACAAGGTCAAGATAACCTCCCTCAAGCTGGCCTGGTAGCATTGAGGGTTGAGGTACTGGACACCACACCTCTCGACAAGCCAGCAACCTGGGTTTGAAAATGAGCCAGGGTCATCGGAAGCTGGCTGGGGGGATGGAGATGATGTGAAACACTGCTGGCTGGCAGCGCTCCACCTCAAGAGGAGAACCCTAGCTCTCTCAGAGCTTGAACACCCCCTGGTGGAGGCTGGAGGGACAGTGCCATTCTCAAGGATCTCCAACGTTAGGTCGATGGGGAGGGTGGAAGGGACCTGGTCCGGAGCTGCAGTGGGCATGTGCACCTCCACATGCATGTGCCACCACTTCTGGGGGTCCTGGGTAGCATGGGGAAAAAATGGAAGAAAAATCATGGGGGCCAAAGTGGATGATGCCCCCGGACCAATTCTGTGTATCTGCCAGGGCATGCATGGCACTAGAAGCCCCTGAAGGACCCCGAGTTCGGTAGGCTCAGCAGATGCAGATGTCGAACCACCACAGGAGGATAAAAATAGCTGACAAAAAGAAAAGATAACCTCCCTCTTTCTACTCATGCTACCCCTCCCTATGCAGCCAAGCATCTGACTAGCCTTTCCAGCCACCTTAGTGCACTGCCTAGTTTCTCATAGTTCCTCCGAGATGTTAACTCCCAGGTCCCCTTCCTGCTTTGTAACTGTCAGTACCTCTCCTACTAACCAATACTTTGCTCCTGAATCTTGTGCCCTATGTGCATGATCCTGCACATCTTTGCATTGAATCCCAGCTGCCGTTCTTCAGACCATCTGTCCAGTGTTTTAAGGTCTTCCCTCATTATTTTAACACCCTCTGGCATGCCCAACCTATTGCATAACATTTTATTGTTTACAAAGAGGCATACCTTCTCCTCCAGTCCCTCTGCACTGTCTCCAATACAGAGATTGAAGAGGACCAGCCCCAACACCAACCCCTACTGCACCCTGCTCATTGCCTCTCCCTCTCCAGACTACTCCCTATTTACCATAACCCACTGACTCCCAACATTCAGCCAGTTCTCCACCTACAGAACTATTTTAGGATCCACCCCCATGCTGTGAAGTTTGTTAATCAGCCTTTTATGGGGACGGTGTCAAAGGCCTTTATGAAGTCCAGATAGGCCACGTCCACCACACCTCCCTGGCCCACTACCTAGTTACCCAGTCATGCCATAGATTAGTACAATGAGTTAGTACAAAATACAGTGCTTATCCTAAATACAGTAAAAGTTAGGGTTAGATGTATAAGTATTTAAATGCCATATAAGGCAATGTATGTGTGTGTTACTGTGAGTGTGGCAATGTGCTGAGTGTGTTGACAGTGCACTACTATGGTATGCTGTACTGAATATATATGCATATATGTGTATATGTGTATATGTATTAGTCAGTGTGTGTGTATCATAACAATTAGAAAGTGCAGTTAGATGGCTCAGTGTTTAGTTCAAACATTGCTAGTCTACACTCCACCACTATCTAGATCAGTTTCATCCTTATGCATGTAATTACTGATTAAATGAGGCATCTAGTGGCAACCCCCCACCCTCTGATGTCCCTTGAAGTCTGAAAAGAAGAAAATGGTCACTCAATGTCTTTTTTTTTATCTGTAAAAATTTGTGTAGACAGTGCACTGCTATGTTACTCTGGGATATATATGCATATCTGTGTATATGTATTAGTCACTGCATGTGTATTATAACAATTAGAAAGTGCAGTTAGGTGGCTCAATGGTTAGTGCACAAATTGCTAGTTTACACATTTCTCACTGCCCACAATACCTTTATTTTGCAACCGTATTGGCTCTTGCTAGAGTTTGTTATATTCAAGTGACACTGGTTTATATGCCTAATGAGTGATTTCCATTTCTGTTTGTGTTCTTGGTAATCTTCCTGAATATTTTCTACCAATTGATTAATTATGCATGAATATTACTGTATTTTTCTGTGAACATCAGTTTGTAGACAGTGGTTACTAGAGGGTATTTTCTCATACATAAATAATATGCCTCATATTTTTCTTAGTTGGATTTGCAAACCTTTTTATGCCCTGTACAGTTTAGATTTTCCATATAGCATTTTATAATCGATCCCCCCATCTGCTATTTAAAGGGGAACTCTCATCTTCAGGATTTCTTAATTTCTGGAAGCCCATAACATGCTAATTTGAGTGAACTGTTGTGCTTACCTGTAAGTATTAAAAGTCCAGAGTTATTTATATGTAAATTGTGGCATTTGCACAGTGTTTAATTTTTTAATACATGTTGTACCTTACATGACTGGATAGAGCACAGTGTGTGCTTGATTTTCAGTCCATCTGCATTACGAGTCTGTTTAATGTGCAATCTGTAACAGACTTCATTCTAACTGCACTAAGTCAGCTTAGAACATAAAACACAGTCTAAGTAATTTTAGGTGCATGCTAAGCATTTCCTTGTCTGCTTAAAGCACTATCTGTAATGGATTATTTTCTATCTGCTCTGAGTCCACTTAGAGCATAAGTTGTTTAAATGTTACTCAGTTAAATTGGTCTTGGGTGCCTGCTTAGAGTTAGAGTTCCCCCTGGGACATTATGGCATCTGTCTCTCTCATGCCCCCTCACCCCTCCCCTTGTCAAGCCAGTCACTCCTCCTGATTTTCTGCCTTGAACACTACAGTGCCCATTTGTTTGTCTGCTTAATCCCTTTATTCTCTCCTTTTCTTTCATTGTAGCCTGAAATCAACTCCCACTTTCCTGGGTTGAGAGAGCTGTGGTAGTGTAGCCCTCCACCCCAGCTGCAGCTCCACCACTGGACCACAACACCAGGCATTCCACCACAGCACAGGTATCTGCTGCTCACCTAAAAGTCAGCAGTCACATCCAGTGGAATGGTGCCAACCAACCTAGATCTCCCCAGCCACCATGTCACCCCAATCTAGTTTTACCTTTATAGTGATACTGACTGTACTAGAATCAATCAGCTTACTTGTGTCCCCCCATTTGCTTGGGCACATTTATTTCCATCCCTCCTATTCTGGGACACCCCATCCCACTTAGATTGATTCCTCCCAGCACTCTATTTTCCAGATCTCTGTAAGTGTCTTACAGCACTGTTGCATCAACTAGGGATTATTTCTGTAATTTCCTCCTCCATAGCCTCTCTCACTCTGCATATCTCTCTCACCTCCCAAAACTATTAAGCCCATTTTCTGTTCTTCTCTCACCCAGTGTATATATGCTCCTCACTGTCCAACACACCCCACCCCACCTAAAATTAGCCCCCTTAAAACCACCCAATTATTGTGTTGTCTACTATCTGCTCCTTATTGGGTTACTGAATCCTGTGCATATATCCTAGCTAAGGAACAAGAATCATTGAAAAAACTCCAACTTGCCATTAATACAGCTCCTATCCCTCTCCTCAACCTGGAACTTGTTGATCTTCAACCCTGTTCTCCCCCTTGCCCTTATTACAAAACATGACTGCTGTCTCCTGTTCCACTTTGTATCTTTATTAGCAATCACTTGTTTTGATTTCCCTTCCCTATTTATCAAATGGGGTCAGAGTTTTATATTCTTCCTCTATTGCCTAAATATATTGCAATGGGATCTTTTCCTCTATTTTTCATCTACATTTGGGTTCTAGGCAGGGTTGTCCTCTGCCCCCCCCCAATTAATCTCTACTTGGAGCCTCTTCTCTGTAAACTTAAGGCTGCGCTAAATCTCACTGGGGTGCAGGTGGGCTCTTGGGAACTGAAACTCTCCATCTGTGCAGAAGATATCTCTTCATGTCTCTAATCCTAAATCAACCATTCCTGCTGGTCTAGAAACAATTCAGGAGTATAGTTCCCTATCTAACAACAGGCTTAATCTCAACAAAATAACCATTATGCCATTAAACTCTTGGGTTATTAAAGCTGAGATCTGGGCTCTCGGACTATCTTGGTCTCCAAAATACATTAAGTATTTAGGTATTTATCTCTCAAGAAGTGAGGCACAGATAAAGAAGCTTAACCTTAAGGATCTGGCTTCTGACCTTCAACAAGACCCACAAAGATGGAAGGCTTTACCATTGTCTCTTTGGGGCAGGCTTAATCTCATCAAGATGAATATACTGCCCCAACTTTCCTATCCCATTAATATGTTAAATGTGTGGCTTCCTCTGTCCTTGTTTAAGAAGGTGCACTCCTTAATTTCAGATTTATTTGGCTAGGAAAACCTCAGGGTGATCCTACAACAAATTAGTTGCCCCCAAAGAATGTGATGGCCGCAGGTGCCCTCATTTTGGTTTCTATTATTGGGCCAGACATGCCTGCAAATATTTGAGATGGTGCTGTTTGAAGCTAGATGCAGATTTTAATGATTTCCCTATTTGGTTGGTCCTAGAAAAAGAACTGTTACCTAAATATGGCCTGTCCCCCTGGGCCTTACTGTATAGTTCCCATAAGGATATGCCTACTGAACTCTGTAATTCACCAATTGGGCTATCTGTTAAAGTTCATACTCAGCTGTGTTCATTTCTAAGATATCATCACAGGAAGGACCTTTCCCAACCAGTTTTCCGGAATCATAATTTTAAACTAGGTAGGAAGGTCATTCTGGATGTATGGTTGCCACAGCTTGCTTATGTAAAGTGTGCTACTTGATCCATGATGGTATTTGCCTTTCCTCCACAGAGATCATGACATTTTTTCAGCTGGATAGAATGCTGGTCTTCAAAGTTTAGCAACTCCGCCATGTTGTAGTGCATAGATTTGAGGCTAATTTTGAGCATGAGCATTTATTAGAGTTCCTGCAATCTTTACAGGGTCTTGTTTCCTTGGCCCACTTAATTTCCAAAATATACTCCATGGTTATTTTCCTTTTCTTTCTTTTCTTTTTTTTCCATCTTCTATTTTTCCTCCTTGGCCTGCAGGCTGCATTCCGTCCTCCACCAGTCTCCCGGCTGCTGTTCCCCTGGCACCCCTGAGCCCTGTGTCTTCCACAGATTACCCCCCATGGTGGGGCAGAAGAGGAGGGGCTGTCATCTCCCCTCCCAAACAAATATCCAGAGTGGGCAATACAGGCATTACCTGAGGCAGCGGTGTTGGTGTGCTGGAGTTGCTTCATATAGCCTGCAACTGTATTTTTGCATTTTGTTTCTGTTCCCATCTCTTGCAGCCATGATTGTGTGCACGTGTAGGTGTGCACATCATGGTGCCATGCTTCTTGTATCCTAGACTGTGGCACTGCCCTTATCTTCCACCAGGAGGCAGCCAATTAGCAGGACAACATACCCACCTATCCCCAAAAGTGGAGAGCTGTCATCAGACGCTCAGTCCTCTCCCTTCCCTGCCAACCCCCAGCGGCCCGAGCTCGCTCTTGAACTTGGGTCGCCAGTGAGGCGCAAGGTGTGGCATCCAGCGCCTCAACCCTTATCATCACCTGGCCTGCCAGAATTTCATGTTATTTTCTAAGGCCTTTCAGGAGATAAATAGGGTGTCTCCATGCTGGAATGCTCAATTCTCACATCACACCTTGAACTGGCATAAAATCTAGAAAGACACCTACACTTATATAATCTAAGACAAGTTACGTCTCGCTCAGTTTCATGTTTTGAATAAGCTGTATTTCACCCCGGTTAAACTGGCCAAAATAAGATGTACTTGCTCCTCTTTGTGTACGAGGTGTGAACAAGCAGAGGGATCACTCTATTATATTTTCTGGGAATGCTTAAAAGTGGATCCCTTGTGGACATCCATCAAGAGCAGGGCAGACCCTTTAATTTGGATTGCTGGCTATTTTTCTCCAGACATTTGTTTAGTGGGTGATTATTCTGGTATTGATATCAGAGAGCACATATATTTCATGGCCTTGATCTCTCTTACGGTCAAAAGGTTGGTTCTAAGACACTGACATGACACCACAGTGTAGTCTTATAATGAATGATTTCAGGAACTCTTATTTAACATTAGAGTAGAAAGAATTATTGATAGTTTGTGTAATTGCCTACAGTTTTTTAACAAGATTTGGAACAGTTGCACACTTTATATACAATATATGAAACTGGCTTGGTTTCCTTGATGTTTAACAATCTTTGTAATGTTTAACCCAGCTTAAGGTGTTGAAGTCTTTTCCATCAGCGCTGGGTTTTTGGTCACTCTGTGGCAGATCAGCATTCTGCCAGTCTGATAACCCCAGTGGAGGGATGCTTTTCCTATCTTCTTCTTTTCCATACTGAAATCTGTTGCTCAAGATTATCTTCCTATACTATACTTTACCTTTCTCAGCCCCTGGCATAGGTTGGCCTCCTGCGTCAGTCTTTTCTATTTCTTACTAAATCTTTTTCCTACTGCCTTTAGTTCTAATTTCCATATTTCCATCCCTCACAAAGAACTCCCCAAAATCATGCACCAGGCTAAAGCTAGCTAGCAGGAATGAAATAAGGTGCATTTATGGCATTTAATGCCAAAAGATATAAAGTGCCTTTAAAGAGATATAAGGTGCTGGTTGAATAAAGTGCATTTTTTGAAATAAAGTGCTTCATTAAGTTAATGCTTATGCCATTTGCATGTATAGGGTGCAGTAATGTTTGGAAATGTTTAAAATGACAGTTAAATACAAAATAATGTCCACTCTGATAGGTGGATTATGGATACAAATGAAGCTGCATTAGGCTTACGTTGTTTGAAATATTTTGCTGTTGCTCCGTTGTTGTGTAGAATGTTATGCCAAAGAAATGATGCATTGAAACAAGAACTGTTTGAACCGAGTGGCAAACATTTCTTTTACTTTTGCTGTGGCTCTGATGCCCCTGTATTACTAGGGCTCCCAGCTGCTGACTTTGTATAAAATATGCTGTAGAATGGTGCCAGCTAGCCGTGGAAGAGTCCATAGCATGTGTACAGCCAGTCTAGGCTGCTAGAGAGGCAGGCTTACGAAAACCATACATATTCCCAAAGCACAGCAGCTAGACAATCATTGTCTGGCAGTCTCCTGCTCTGCTACAACTTAGAAAACAAATGATTTAAAGGGACAGGAATGTCCCTATTTATGGAAATGCTTTACAGAGAGAGTAGCCTTCAGAATAAGGAGAGGGCTGCAAGAAAAGCTAAAAACAATGAAGAAATTAAACAAATTAAAGAATAAAGAGACACTGTAGGTCTCTAAAGGAGCCCCATTATGTATAGACCCCTCCTCGAACACCAAGAGTCAGATTAGCTATCCAGCCAGTCTCACTTACCTGAGGACAAGGTAAGAGAAGGACCTGTGCCTGAAACAGTAGTTTATCTCGAGCAAGCAAAAACAAAAAAAAAGAGCTGAATATTGGTTTATAAAGCTACCTGAAATAAGATGGAATAGCATTGAGCTATTCTTTATTTTCTACTTCAGTTTGAACTGTTTATTTCTATTTATTTATTATTTCTGAATTTTGATACTTTTGTATAAAATAAAACACACTGCAGGTGTGTTGTACTCAATAACTGTGTCCTGGGTTATCTCTGCAACCCACATACCTGCAACACACTCTGCCACCGGTGGGGGTGGGGTGAGGGGGTTGTGCATTGTTTTGTTTTTTACTGTTTACATGGTGACTGTTCTGCATGTTTTGAGTGAATTTTCAGTAAAGCATATTGGCACTCCCCCACACCCACTGCCATTTCTCACCACCTTTCCTATCTCACCTTCTCCTACTAGCAGCTAATGTTGAAAGCTACCCTGGCCCAACCCCTCTTCCTACACCAACCCAACATGGGGTCAAAAACATGGGCTAAGATTCACCAACATAAATATTCTTTGCCTTTTGCCCAAACTCCCTGACCTAGAGGTTTGGATCTCCCTCTATGAATCAGATATCCTTGGAATAACTCAAACCTGTCTAAAACCATATACCCCTCACTCCCTCTGTTACCTGCCCAGTTATTTCCTTGCCAGAGCTGACCATCCAGGTGCTCACAGATGTAGTGGGGTCCTCTTGTACTACAGGGACTCCTTTACTAGTACCCTATCCAGTCAAGCTGCCACTGAATCACCCATGGAATGGCTCTTTCTGGAACTAACTATCAAGTCCACTAGAAAACTATGTTGGTTGTTGCTATAACCAACCCAAGTGTGCCACAACTGATCTCTCTCACCTGCTCACTAGTTTCATATCCTTCTCCCCCCATGGGATGCCATAAGCCTAGGTGATTTTAACATTAACTGGAATGACAGTACTCACATGGGACTCCCACAACCTTCTTAAGAAGTACAATCCTACCCAACTCATTACCACCCCTACTAGACTCAACAACTTTTCTCTAAACCTGTCCACCATTGATTAGATCATGACTAACAGAGAAGATAGAATAACCTGGTTTTACTATAGTGAGGCAACATTAGCCTCACTGACATCACAGACAGCAACAGGTGCAATGCCAAGTGTTGGCATTGCACTGTCGGGGATGTCTCAGTGTTTCTATCATGGGGCTGTGCACTCTGAACCCCCCATGTGAGGGGCTCCACCACCCACACCCCCAGTATCTAAAGCTACAACTCCAAGTCAGAGTTGTCTCAGGGGAGGGGGCAAAACACCAGGTGATGCAGACCCGGTGCCAGCAGAGACCATCACAGTAACCCAAGGTATTTGTTAAAATCCTGTCGCTGTGACGGTCTTTGCTTTTGTGGTTTCACCACGCGTCAGCACACCAGCTAACCCATGCTGGAATCTTATCTGATTCCATTAGGGACCATTCTCCAACCTACTGTATCTGGTCCATAAAAAAAAACACCCCTCGCACCTCACCTTCCAGGACTACTACTAATTTGACCCCTGACAACTTTAAAATTACATCTTGGCCATCAACTGGGCTCCTCTCTAAAGTGTGAAAGATGTCTCCCCTGCACTTAATTTATTTCTCACTGCCCTCACTGGAATCAAGGAAAAACATTTCCCATTAACCACTAGGAGGGTCCACAGTGGCACCCCCCCACTGGGTCACAAAGGACCTCCTGCAGCTGATGAAGGAGCCTGATGCCAAGTGGTTTTCCTGCAAAGCCTCCCCCTCCCCACAGATATGGAATGAGCACAGAAACCAGTGTAACCAATGCAAATGACTAATCAGTTCCAGTAAGGCTACTTACCTCCATAACTTGCAGTCTTGTAGCCTTGGAAATCCATGTAATTTCTAGTCTATAATCCACTCCCTAATTACCTCTGAGACCAAAACGCCCACCTTCCAACTGTCCACCTCACATGACCCTTTGCTCCAGCAGAGGTTGCTGATGCACTAAATAATAACTTTACCCACCTGGAAGACTACCTCTGCAAATTACCCTCTCAAATTTCCAGCCATTCCCAGAACAGTGTACCCCCCAAGTCCACCATTCCTCTTCAGGGCTATCTCCCCCAGTTATACACTAAAGCAACACCAGAGCCTCCCCAACAAGGATAGTGCTGGTAGTGATGGCCTTTACCCATGCTTCCTCAAAATAGTGGCTCAAGCAATTGCCAAACCCCTCACAAAGATTTTTAATCTCTCCCTCACCACTGGCATAGTTCCCTCAGTACGGAAACAGGCAAGGGTTGTCCCTGTTTTCCAGTCTGGAGACACCAGTAACGTGGAAAACTATTGCCTTATAGCCATACTCTCCTCCCTCAGGAAACTACTTGAAAAGGCTGTCTACCTCCAGATTACTGAATATGTAACTAAATATAACCTTCTCTGTCATCACCAACATGGATTCAGAACAGATCACATCACCATTACAGTGTTGGCCTGTTTCTCTGCTCATGTCCTCTGCAAAATGGATGATGATATGCTTACTGGAGCTGTATTCATGGCTCTCTCCAAGGCATTTGACCTGATAAATCACAACATCCTCCTTGACAAACTTATTTGTCTTGGACTGTCCCCTGACACCATGGACTGGTTCTACAACTACCTCTCTAATCACACCCAGCTGGATAGCATGGGTGGAAGTACCTTCTCAGTCCTTCCCATCTCCATCGGTATACCTCAGGGATTTATCCATGTGCCCATTTCTTTCTCCCTTTTCATAAACTCTCTCCCCATGACTGTCTCACCTGCAACTCCCTTCTATATGCGGACAATCTCATCTTTTATAAGAGTGATAAATCCCTGTCCAGTCTTTCAACATCTCTTACCTCCAACTACCTTCAAGCCCATGAATGGTTCACCACCAGCCTACTGCTTGTCAGCACTTAATGAGACTAAATCAATGCTCTTTGGCTCTAAACCCAGGCTAGCCAAACCCTCACAGGCCCAAAACACCCTCAATATCCAATCTCTGGATGGCATTCCCCTCCAGACAGTCCACTCCTTTAAATACCTGGGCATCAACTTTGACCCTGAACTTACTTTCTCCAGTCATATATAGATATCCTCATACACTGAGTTAACCAGAAACTGGGGATCAGCTACTGTCTTATTAGGTATCTCACTCTTGAAGCCAGGCTTGCAATTGCCCAATCCAACCACCTCCTTTTACTTGATTTTTGTGCCCCTATCTTTACCCTAATATCCTCCTTTAACCTGGCTTGGGTAAACATCACCTATGACAACATCTGCCAGTTTGCCCTTTTGACCTCATATACCACCCACCACTGCTCACTCTATCAAGCCCATGGCTGCTTCCCCCCACCTGCTAGATGTAACTATCTCTTGGCCAGTACAGTCGAAAAGGTCATTTGAAATCAAGCCACTTCCTCACTTGCACCCATTCTCTGGCCTAAAAGTGTTCCTCCAGGAACTCCACCTCACTGCTGGCCCTATACTAGACTGTCCACAAGTCTCCACTTGGATGGGAAAATGGGCTTTCTCGTCTGCAGCCCCAACACTCTGGAATGGCCTGCCCCCCCGTCACCACGCTTAGAGCCTCAGGCTCACCAGGGCTTTTCCACTCACTTCTCAGGTCCAACCTTCTGTCCTCTACCCCATGCTCCTGCTTCCCTAGATGATTTAATGCTCCTTACCCCCTTCTGGTCAATACCTATTCAACCTTATGTACCCTTTCCTTGTATCCATCCTCTGCCATGCTTCACTTGTATTACAATTTGCCTGCTACTCACACTGTCTTTTATTGTATTTTTATTATGCTGCTATTTTTACGTTTCTGCTTGTCAATGTGTTGTAACTTTTCTTGATGTCTCCATATGCCTTGTACCATGCACTTTTGTCCTTGCTGTATTCCTATGCCTTTCTTAATGGCCCTGGTCATGCCTGAAAATGGTTCTAAGACCAGTGCATCTACCCTGTTATCAAATAAATACATAA
The DNA here is from genome assembly GCA_016271365.2 of Neoceratodus forsteri. Lineage (NCBI taxonomy): Eukaryota > Metazoa > Chordata > Ceratodontiformes > Ceratodontidae > Neoceratodus > Neoceratodus forsteri. Next base: position 800,340,053 of record CM057459.1, on the reverse strand, counting down.
ATAAAATAAATAAATAAATCTGGGTACAAGTGACCTGACTACTGAAAAGGCAGGGATAGCAACAGTATAGGAGGAGTTCAGGGAGTTGGGGAGGGGCCTTGTGTAGGTAGCAAGGTCCGTGACCTTCTCAGAGGTGCTGCCAGCCCATGGCAATGGGGCGGCTAGGGATATCCGCACCAGGGACTTCAATGCTTGGTTGTAGAACTGCTGCAGAGAGAAGGGTCTCAGTTTTATTGAGGACTGGGGACCTACCTGAAGGGATGTAGGTCTGTACAAGGGCTACAACTTGCATTAATCCAGGGAGGGGACCATTGTTCTTAGTGAGTGGTTTAAATACTTCATTGGCAAGCATTTAAACTAGCCTAGGGTGGTGGTGGAAGGAAGCAGGGAGACTCAAACTGCCTATCCCCACAGGTTAATGTAGTCTGCAGGGAGAACCCTAAGGTTGGGAAATCACCAGTGGTAACTAAACAAGGAAAAGGTAGAATGGTGGACAAAAAGAGAATGGTGATTAAAGGCAGGGGGTAGTGAGGTAAGGCATGAGGATAAATGTGGGGGGGATGACAGGAGGTTAAGTAACAAAATATGGAAGGCCATGTGTGAGAATGCTTGCAGCCTGGGAAAGAAAATCCCAGATCTGGTGGCCTTGATGGCAGGGACTAACCTGGACATTGTTGCTATTACTGAGACATGGTATAATGGGAACGATGACTGGGATGTAGCTATACGAGGTTATACTCTATTCAGGAAAGACAGAGAGGGTAAAAAGGGAGGAGGGGTAGCTCTTTACATCTGGGAGGGTGTAAAAGGGTATGCCACACTATCAGCGACATTTTGACAGTCGATTGCCCTACAGTGACAACAGTGCCACATCACTGGGACCCTGGAACTAACACACTGTCTGTTGGGGGTCCTGCACCCCCCAATCAGCTGTGACTCGGAGTTGAGAATCCTAAGTAGGGGGGTACAGTAGGGGGTTGGGGTGGTGAATCCCCCTAAGAAAACACTTGTTTTCGTACAAAACTGGCAGCCAAATGCAAAATGTGGTCGACCTGCTGGTTTCGCTGTCTGGTCATTCGACAAAATATTTGTTGACGACCAGTCATGGATCCGTGTAAAAGCACCTAAGGTACAGAGATTGCAAGGAGAGGCAGAGGCCCTGTGGGTCAGCCTGGAGATGGGCAGTAGCACTTCTGTTCAAACGGGCATGGTCTACAGACCTCCAGCACAAGGGGAAGAGTTGGACAAGGTTCTAGTGGAATCCATCCATAAGACAGCAACTAAAGGGGAAATGCTGCTGGTAGGTGACTTCAATCTGCCATATGTTGGTTGGAGCATACCAGCTGTAGCCTCAGCCAGGAGCAGGAACACACTGGAGTTCTTGCAGGGGGCATACCTCTGGCAACTAGTGCTAGAATCCACCTGTGAGGGTGATATTTTGGACCTGGTACTTACCAATGGGGGCAGAATTGCAGATGTCATGGACGGTGGCCACCTGGGGTCAAGTAATAATTACTCAGTGTGATTCAATATGAGTACAGTGGCAGAGTCAAGCCACAAGAAAGAGAGGGTACTGGACTTCAGGACGACAGACTTTGCAATTTTGGGGGTATGTCTCAGGAAAGCCCTAGCAGGGACTGTGGACTGGGGGAAGAGTGGGCCCATCTAATAGCAGCTATAGTGGAAGCAATAAACCTTTGTGTTAGGCAAATAAACAAAGGCAAGAGAAAAAGAAAACCACTATGATTCTCAAAGGAAGTGGCCGGGAAGGTAAGTGTGAAAAAGCTGGTATTCAGGAAGTATAAGAAAACACAAAAGGAGGAGGACAGGGCAGTGTATCTGGATAAGTGGAGGCAGGCAGACAAGTCAGTCAGGAGCACAAAGGCACAAATGGAGGAAAAAATAGCGCAGGCAGTAACGCAAGGCAAGTTTTATTTTTAGGCACCGATCCTGGAGGCTCTGGGCGCTGCACAGGTAAAACAAGCATTGATAACTTTTTATGGTGCCAGACCTTTGATGGCATTTATTAAATGAACCCTGTCAGATTTTGTTTGCTTTATACTGTATTTATTGTTTTTATTATTCTCTTTTAATCTTTTGTAAAGTGTCTTGATACTTGAAAGGCACTTTTGTGGAACAAAGTTTATTATTATTATTATTATAAAAACATATAAAACACAATAAATAAAATAAGCACCAAAGTAAATAAATTAAAACTTTACGAATAATAAAAAAACAGGCCACTGAGAGTGAAAAAAGGCCAGAACTTAAAAAAGTTTCTAAAAATGGGCAGTCCCAGGAATAAGATCTAGAAGACCATGTCTGGGAATGCCTGGCTGAACAGAAAGGTTTTGAGACAGGCCTTAAATACATCCACTGATGGGGCCTCCCTTACAGCTGGAGGAAGTGAATTCCACAGGATGGGTCCGGCGACAGCAGAGAAAGGGGACAAAACTTTTTATAGGTATGTTAGTGAAAGGAGAAAGACAAGGGGTGGAATTGTAAGACTTAAGGGGGAAGAAGGGGAGTGTGAAGAAGGGGACTTGGAAAAAGCAACTATCCTGAACAAATATTTTTGTTCGGATTCACAGAAGAGTTGGAAGGTGAGGAACCCCAATTAAGTGGAAGGAGCAATAAAGGGAGGGAGGGGGACACCAGTCCATTTACAGAGGAGAAAGTTCTAAAGGAACTTGCAAAACTGAAAGTGGACAGACAAGGCAATAGGAACAGAGGGGATGCACCCTAGATTATTAAAGGAGCTCAGTGCAGTGCTAGCAGCACCACTGGCAGCCCTATTCAATGACTAGCTGAAAATGGGGGCAGTTCCAGAGGACAGGAAAAGAGCAGATTTAGTCCTTCTATACAAAAGTGGGAGCAGGGAGGAGGCTGGAAACTACAGACCAGTCAGTCTGACCTCGGTGGTGAGAAAAATAATGAAATCACTGCTAATAGAAAGGATTGTGGAATATCTTGAATCCAGCAGAGCACAGGATCTGAGGCAGCATGGATTCACAGTGGGAAGGTCATGTCAACCAAATCTGATAGATTTATTTGGCTGGGTGACCAGGAAAGTGGATCAGGGAGGAGTGGTGGATGTAGCCTACCTGGACTTCAATAAGGCCTTCGATACCGTTCCACATAAGAGGCTTGTAAACAAGCTAGATAGCCTGGGAATTGGTTCCAAGGTGGTAAACTGGGTTATAAATTGATTGAGGGGTAGAACGCAGATGGTGGTGGTAAATGGAGCTCAATCCAAGGAAAGGAGGGTGACCAGTGGGGCACCACAAGTATCAGTTCTGAGGCCAGTCCTATTAAATGTCTTCATAAGTGACATTGCGAAGTGGCTTGAAGGAAAGGTATGCCTCTTTGCAGATGACACTAAGATCTGCAACAGGGTAGACACTCTGGGAGCAGTGGAAAAAAATGAGGAGGGGCCTAAGTAAACTAGAAGAATGGTCAAGAGTGTTGTAGCTAAGATTCAATGCAAAGAAGTACAAAATCATGCATTTGGGGCACAGGATCCCAGGGGAGGTTTACATGATGGGGGAAGGGTACTGATGGCCACCAAACAGGAACGGGATCTGGAGGTAATCATATCAGATGACCTAAAGGTGGTCAAGCAATGTGCCAAAGCTGTGGAGAGAGCCAGTATGGTATTGGGGTGCATAGGAAGAGATAGCACCAGCAGAAGAAAGGAGGTGGTGATGCCACTGAGCAAATCATTGGTGAGACCCCATCTGGAGTACTGTGTCCAGTTTTGGAGGCTGCATCTCCGTAGGGACATAGACAGGGGAAAGGCAGTACAGAGAAGGGCAACAAAAATGGTGCATGGTCTGTACCAAAAGTCATATGAGGAGAAACTGGAGGACCTCAATATGTATACTGTGGAGGAGAGGTGAGAGAGTGGGGATATGATGGAGACTTTCAAATATCTCAAGGGTATAAATAAAGTATAGGAGGATAGCATCTTTCAGAAAAAGAGATGTTCTAGAACAAGGGGACATGACATGAGGCTGGAAGTTGGTAGACTAAGGAGTAACGTGAGGAAGTGTTTCTTCATGGAAAGTGTGGTGGATGCATGGAACAACCTCCCAGCTGAGCTGGTGGGTGCTAACTCAGTAGGGGAATACAAAAGTGCATCAGATGGATAAAGGGGAACCCTAGCGATAGGAAAGAGAATAAAGCCAGAGGTCAAGTAGGGTCTGTGATTTTTGCAGCAGGTAAGGAAAATGGGCAGACTGGGTATGCCTAATGGTCCTTATTTGCTGTTGATTCATGTTTCTATGTTTCTTTGTTTCTATTGGAACTGTGATTACATGCTGCAGTATATTAATTGGGAGTATTGCTAACTGGACTCAAACTCACTGGTGTCCTGTTTAAATTCCTGCATAAGAATAATTATCTGAAGCTATTTCACTTGAATCCTCTTTTCCTGGGGAATCAAGATATCATAATCTTTCCTGAATGTGTATGGTTTGTGAAAGATGAAGTGTAAACACATTTTGTATATATGTGTTTTTTTGTGCCTGAACTGTTCTTAAATATTACAAAGACCTTCACAGTTGATCAATAAAATCACACTGAAATTTATGTTACCATAAGGCAGATCTAGGGGTCCCCTGTCTTATGGCATAAACAGACACCAATAACATAAATTATTGGATAATGGACACGCGTTTGCCTGAGCAGAGGATTCTAAAAATGTGTCTTTTGGAAACAAATAAATGGCTGAAATTCCTTTTTTTTTTTTTGGGTTGAAATTCTCTGTAGATCATGCTTGGCTTTCTCTTGTATTGAGACGTGATGGAATACAATCGGGATATCCTGTATAGGTATATTTTGGGACAATAATTTTCCATTTTCAACAGAATACAGTGATAGAAACAGAATTTCTCATTTTTAAACCAGCACTTGAGAGTCACTTTTTCATGAAAACCCCCAGTTTGCACCACTTTTTTTGGCAAACTTCTTCATTTCAAGCCAAATGTTTGTACAAAACACTGCTGATTTGGCCTCAATTTAAGGAAACAAATAGATGGCCATTTCTCAAAACAGAAAAGAATTGGCTCTAATGTATCATTAAAAATATTACAATAATTGTAAAATACAGAAGTGATGTCAAAACAAGGATAATTAATCATCATGCAAACATACTGTAGATGTACAAAAGTTTGCTCCAGTGAAATTACAAGGCATGGGCTTCCTGACAGGTAGCTGAGTTGGATAGCTCAAGTATCAGCGATTTTTGGCCATGTAGAATAGTTCGAGTAACATACTACCCTACCTGACATAACAGTGTACTTTTCTCAGGTCAGGTAGTTTTGACATGGGTAATGAGTAACTGGCAACAGGCATTACAGGGCAGCCAAGAGCCACCTGTGGGGTCCTGGGACTCCTGCCAGGACTTCCAGGCTGGAAACAGGCATTAAAGGTTAGCTTATGGGCTCCTAATGAGCTTACAGCAAGACTAGAAGCACATGACACTGGGCTGATAACCTGATTGGTCAGTGGTGTCTGTGCTCCATCTGCTGTGAGCCTGTGCTGCACAGATAGTATCCATGAGCAGTCCAGAGAGAAAGGAGCTCTGTGTCCATGGCTGGGTGCTCACTCTGTTGTCTGCAGCTAAATTGCAGTGATTATTTAACTAAAAGTCGAATAAAAAAATCATAAAATAAAAATACAGCATCCACAAAGGAGCAAAGGGAGTGAGGTTGTGGTTGGGGATGAAAACGATCTCAGGGATGGGGTATTGGGGGATTAGCTTCAATTAAGGAGGTGGATGGTGTGGTGCTGGGGAGAGAACAGAGAAGGAACAAGGGGGGACAAAAAACATAGAAGGTAAGGCACTGGCAGCTGGTTTGAAAAAGTATTACTGTTTGTTAGGTGCTCCTGGCTGAGCCCTGTCATTTATTACTGTGACAGTCAGATTCACTGTGTGTCTCTGCAGCATAGTGAAAGCCATTTAGGCTTTATTACACTGTTAGGTGCCCCAAGCCTTGTCATTTATTATTGTGACATAACTATAATGGGTGTCTCTGCAGCATAGTGAAAGCCATTAAGGCTGTATTACATTGCTTGTTACATGCCCCATACCCTGTCATTTATTACCGAGGCACAGTCAGCTATACTGTATGTCTCTTCAGTATAGTGAAAGCCTTTTATTGCTGTATTACACTGTTAGATGCCATAAGCTGTGTGCTCAGGGCACCTAACAAACAGTGTAATACAGCCTAAATGATTTTCATTGTGCTGCAGAGAGACACACAGTGTAGATGACTATGTCACAAATAAATGACAAGGCTCAAAGCACCTAACAAACAATGTAAATGTAATACTGCCAAAAAAAGTCTTTCACTATGCTGCAGAGACACACATTGTAGTGTAGCTGCCTATATCACAGTAATAAATGTCAGATCTTACATAGAAACATAGAAATTGATGGCATAAGGGGACCACAAGATCCTTCTAGTCTGCCCGATATGGGTAGCTAACCCCCACCCCCATCCTTTTTGTGAAATTACTGTATATCTTTGTGCCTGTCCCAGGTGTTTTTGATGACAACACAGAAAATGGGTTTAAAAACACCTGGGACAGGCAATAAGGTATCATTTCACAGAAATTATGGGGGGTAGTTACCCATATCTGGCAGATTAAATGGATGTTGTGGTCCTTTTCTGCTGTCAGTTTCTATGTTTCTATGTAAGCTCTGTCATTAATTACTGTGACATACTCAGCTACACTACACTGTGTCTCTGCAGCAGAGTGAAATACTTTTATGGCAGCATTACATTTACACTGTCTGTGAGGTGCATTGAGTCCTGTCATTTATTTGTGACATAGTCAGCTACACTGTGTGTGTCTCTCAGCAGCACAGAGAAAGGCATTTTGGCTGCATTACACTGTTTATTAGGTTCCTTGAGCCCTGCCATTTATTACTACATAGCTACACTGTGTGTCTCTGCAGCACAGTGAACACCATTTAGGCTGTTTTACACTGTGTGTTAGGTGCCCCAAGCCCTGTCATTTATTACTGTGACATAGTCAGCAACACTGTGTGTCTCTGCAGCATAGTGAAAGCCATTTAGGCTTTAATACACTGTTAGGTACCCAAGCCTTGTCATTTATTACTGTGACATAGCTATACTGTGTGTCTCTCTGCAGCATAGTGAAAACCATTTAGGCTGTATTACACTGTTTGTTAGTTGCCCTGAGCCCTGTCATTTATAGTCAGCAACACGGTGTGTCTCTGTAGCATAGTGAAAATATTTTATAGCTGTAATACACTGTTAGGTGTCCTGAGCACTGTCATTTATTACTGTGACATAGCTACACTTTGTGTCTCTGCAGCATAGTGAAAGCCATTTAGGCTCTATTACACTTGCACGTAGAAATTTATTGATGTTACTGCTTTTGATGTTTTTAAATGAAAGCTGCCATCTCTCAGATCACACTCCCTGAGGAAGACTTGTATGAGTTGCAGCAGTGGGGACAGGGTCAGAGCGTTGGATGAGCGATCTGTAATATACAGTACTAATGGCAGCTTTGGCACAATAAACTGCTTAACGTGAAGAGAAGTCCTGTGTCATTTTTGAATGGTAAGTGAGCACAACTGTCTGACTGATTCTGTGAGCTTGGATTAGCCACCCCAGTAGCAGCTCCTGCTCATGAAGGGATTTGCAGCACCAGTTCAGAAACATTTGTAATAACATCACCAGGGCTGGCTTAAATGTCCTCCTAAACCAAAAAAGCATGTTAGCAATGAAATGATAGTACAGTTTCAGAAAGAACTGACTGGAGTTACTCACAGAGGTACTGAATGTTTTGTCACATGTGCCAGGATACTTAAAGCTGCTAAAGCAGCATGCAAGGAGGCATCCTCCTCAAATATAAGCTCAGATCATGAGGCAGCAAATGCTGATAGAGATGGTGGTGATAGTGGGCTATGTCCCACATGATGACGACGGCACTTCTGGTTCTTCTGAATCTTGTGGCCATGAGATCTGTAGTTTTGAAGAGGGGGCAGGAGAGGATGCCACTGTAAGGCATGGGAGGCAAGTAAAGAAAAAAAATCACATACTTAATATAAGAATAAGAAGATGAGCATAAATTAGATCAGTTCATCTCAACATGGAAATGGCAGTGTAGGGTTTCCTTCTGGTTCCTTGATTGTACAAGAAATAATGCCAAGCACCATGGCACAAAGCAAAAAAAGTAAATCTTTAATGTGGAATTTATTTTATATTGACCCTGCAGACAACTCTTGAGCTGTATGCAGTCTGTGCAAAAAGAGCATCAGTCGTGGTGACAAAGTGGCAAATTTTGGGATATCAGTAATGATACAACATGCAAAGGCAAAACACCCAATTGAGTAAGGCAGGGCAATGGGCAGTGTGGTTGGTATGGGTGGTAGTGGAGGTGTTGGTGGCAGTGACCATAGTGACAATGAACTGGAAGCAGAAACTGACATTGAATCACTTGATGTGTCCTTACAGTCTTCCCACACAAACATAGATTGTTTTCTTCGGACACCGTCAAGTACTGCAGAATCCCAAAGTAGTACTCCAAGTGAAAAAAGCAGAAAAAATACATTCCCACCAAAATGTAAGGTATCTTATGATTCTTGTCAATTAACATTAAAAGAAAGTGTTGGGAGGACATCAGAATTTTTGTGTAAGCATCCAACATGCCAGCTCTTATAAATAGAGTAATTGGAGAGCTGATGGCCAGTTGTCAACTCCCTTTTGCTTTTGTTGCCCAAAAAAGGTTTCCTCAAGTTCATGAACCAGATTGAACCAGAGTACATTGTTCCCTTTCAAATATATTTCTCAAAAAAAGGCTGTTCCACAGTTGTATGACTTGGTGTGCACTGCAGTCAATAAGCAGTTAAAACTTTGAGGTGAAGCTGGTTCACATAACTATAGCTATAGGGTCCAGCAACAAAAAAATTGACTACATGACAGTTACAGCTCATTGGGCAAGTTTTCATTCAGAAAATAATAACCCCCACTCTACCATAAGCAATAGGAAGCAGGCTGTATTATGTGTCACCACTTTTCAGGAAAACCACTCTGCTGTGAATAAGTTGCAGGAACTGGAACAACGATTACAGTAACGGCTTACTCTGTATTCCTTATCTCCAGGGTTCATAATGTCAGACAGTGGTGCCAACATAATCAAAGCTGTTAGAGATGGCAACTACCAACATATACCTTGTTTTGTACATTGTTTAAATCTTCTCATCCATAGTTTCTTAAATGGAAACAGAAATGTTGAAAACCGGTTAGGCCATGCTAGTAAAACATGTGGGTAATTAAGCAACTCTGGGAAAGCACAAAAAATCCTGAAGGTGCTGCAAAGGTCAAACAATTTACCACTGCACACATTAAAGCAGGAAGTTTCAACTGACTGGAATTCAACATTTTACATGTTGGAAAGGTGTCTTGACCAGAAAAAAGCTGCACACGCTCAGTTCCAGAAGCTGGACTCGACTTAAATGTTTGGTCACCTTGTTGGAGCCATGTGAGGCTGCCACATGTGATATCAGTGCAGACAGTGCAACTCTGAGTCAGATTCTTCCTCAAATAAGATTTCTTCTCATTTTCCTTAATGACATGAAGACTTTCAGTAAAAGAAGACACTACCACTGTTATGCTGACAGATGACTTGAGTCTCAGACTGTCACCTGATCAGAGAATAAATGCCATGTTTAAGAATGACACCTATATGCAGACTACATTGCTAGAACCCAGCTTTAAAGAAAACATTGAAGCCATCCTTCCTGCAGGGGAAGACATTGAGTACTGGAGAGAACTGCTGCTAACCAAATGTGACACTGTCCTACCAACACCATTACCTGATGTACAGCAGTCAAACTCTGCCCAACCATCAGAGTGCACCTCTGGCAAACACAGTAGCACATCTATAAAATGTTCACAATCACCAGCATCACAAATGAGGGAAAGGACATCTACAGCTACTTCTCAAGCATCCTATGTTCAGGGTCTGAAAGGCAAATCACTTCTGAGTTGCCTGCAACACTGTTGACTGGTATCCTATGAAGAAAGTGCAGTGGGTTCACCAGCCAGACTGGTAGCCATCTCACACAGCACAATGATCCTGGAGTATTTTGCAGATCATACTGTGATTGATCTTGAGTAGAGCTGGTTGAATGTTGTAAATTCCACTTTCACGGAACGTTTGCAAAATTTTGGAAATGTGAGATTTTCTGAAGTTCCTCCATTAGCGAGATCAGAATCTTCCAAATGTGTCTGTCAGATTTTCACCCTGTTCTGCAAATTTGTTTGGCTGAACTACAGAAAAATACACATGAACTGCCGAATAATAGTGCTGAGGAATTTCATTCTACAGTTTAGTGGATTATTCTGCAATACTTGTAATTATTCCACAGTTCAGTGATCAGTTCTGTGACTTTTTTCCCACAGCTTAATACATTAATCCACACTTCATACATTCATTCTGCAGTTCAGTGACTCACTGAACTGTAGAATAAATGTATGAAGTGTGGATTATTGCATTAAACTGTGGAAAAACATTCCGCAGAACTGACCACTGACAGTGATCAGGTCTGTGGAATTTTTTTCCACAGTTCAATACAATAATTCACAATTCATACATTTATTCCACCCTTCTAAGTTGTAATTTCCATGAAAGTTGCTAAATTGACTTCTGAACTTTCATGGAAGCAAAAGTCCGTCTTTCGCGGAAATTCTGCCAATGGAAGTTTTTTTTTCTCAAAACTCTAGTCTCGAGGAAGATACATAACTGTATTGAAAACAAAAGAGAACAATATGGCCAGATCTAGCAAATCTTGTAATAATGTACCTTAGTTGTCCATGTCAAGCATATATTGAGAATGCATATTTAGTGCAGCTGGTGGAATAGTCACTGACCACAGAACACTGCTAAGTCCTGTAAATGTGGAACAGTTTACATTTCTCAAAATGAATGCTGACAATTTCCCAATTGTCCTAAACACTGAATTATGTGATTCTGACCCTGACCATAAACAACAGCCTGCAAACAGTGATACTGAATATGATGACTAGGTTGTGTACGAAACAAATAGAATCATCACCACTGCCACCATGCCAGCCACGTGCCACACTACTCTTAGATTTCTTTTGTCAGTCATCAGTTTTATATTATGTAACTTTGATGTCCACCATTGGTACAATTTTTGGAAACAGCAGCAGCCTCACTCAGAGTTGCTGCACATCCCGTACCTGCCTCATCTTGCCTGTATGGGTATAGTTTTTGGAAACAGCAGTGGGCTCAATCTGAGCAGCTGCACCTCTTATTACCACCTCAGCAATGCCCAACATGGATATAATTTCTGAAAACAGCAGCAAGCTCACTAACAGCAGCTGCACCTCCCGTACCTGCCTCAGCAATGCTTGCCATGGGTATAATGGCTTGGGGCATCTAAAAAATAGTGTAAAAGTCAAAAACAGTCATTCACATGATTTTTGTTATGGTCAAGGTTGGGTAATAGGGTAGTAGAACAAATTGGGTAGTATTCACTGGACCCAAACCAACTACTCATTTTTGAGTTTGCACATGCACTGTGAACTCCTTGGAATAGTGACTTTTGAGGGATGTGCAACTGTCTGTCCAATGCAGAGTGCTCTGCAAGGGGTGTAACAGTATCACACCAATCATCAGCCAGGCTGGTCCTGATGCTAGTTTGCCTGAAGTGGTCTGCACTTGAAAAGAAAAAGCTGCAACAATCATGTGGTGGCTTTTTCCTTTCATCTGCAGCTCACCACAGAGCAAACAGCTGTTTGCATAGTGATGTCTCTGCCCCCCCTTTCCACCCCACCAGTCTGTGCCTGAGAGGTGGGAGGAGGCACTTTTCTTGCCTGCCTTCTCCACGTCCCACTGTCTCCCTGTTTCCTTACTTTCTCCCACCCGTGTGCAGCAGGTCACAGCCTAAGCTCAGTATGGGCTGGGAGAATTCAGTGCCCGAAGGCACTTTTATGCTAAGTGCAACTGATCACGCTAGTGGTTCCCCCCTGCTGACATCAGGGTGCTCAATCCCCATGTCAGCATGTATCCCCTCACCCTTTAATTTAGCACACTGGGAGCCCACCCCAGTGTGTAAAAAGCTACCTCTGGTGGTGTTTCCAACACTGGGATGCTCATTCCCAGTCTCAGATATGCCCCCCATGCCCCCATATTGTCAGCCCACCTCAGGGTACCCAATCCCTGGGTCAGCATTGTTCCTCCCAAGTATTCTGGCACACTGGGAGTCCACCCCAGTGTGCCAAAATCTGCATTATGATTAGTTTATCTGAAAAAAAAAACAGTTGTATGACATCTTTTTTTTTTACCTGGAAAAAAAGAAAACCATCCACCATCATTTCTGCTGGCCCCAGGGATGCATCCAACCTTTCTGCACCCCCCTCACCCATACCTACCTCTGGAGGTCAGGACCAGTTCTCTTCGGTGGACCAGGAACATGTCTGCGCTCTTCAAAAGCCAACTGCAAAATGAAGAAAATCAGGGTAAGCCCTATAAAGGCAATCAATGAGGGGTTTCAACTTAGGTTGATATCTCAAGTCATTTGTGGGAGTTTTCATCCCAAACTTTCAACTTGGAGTTCTGGGGACCCTACCTTATGAACACAGACACTGTCATTTTGTTTCTCGGACCTGAAAGTTGATTTTGCACACACTGCATGGAATCAGCTTTTGGGACCAATTAACAAAACAACAGTGTGACTGTTCATGAGGTGGGGTCCCAAAAAGCCCTTGTTTCAAATCTGGTGAAAAAACTCCCCAAAATGACTGCATTATGAGGATCCATTGCATAGTTTCTATGCACACTCATAACATCATCAATTTTTAAGATTTTCACTCCAAAGCTGGCCCGCCAGCACAGCGGTTGGATTTTCACTTGTGACGCCAGTGACCCAGTTTGGGAGTGGATCCAGGTCACCAGAGGGCCAGCCGGGGGTAGAAGGATTGAGCATCCCTAGGACTGCTCTCCCTCTCCAGGGGGAGGGAGGGCTATGCTCTTGGCACATGAGCGACACCTGGTGAAGGCTGGGTTTGTCATCCTGGACCTACACAAGGTCGAGTATCTCTGGGACAGGATGGACACTGGTGTCATTGCACGTCCCCGCCCAAGCTTACAAGGGACAAAATCCTCCATGTCTGCCACCTAGATGAAGCCCTCTCTCTGGGATTCGATTAGCCTCCTGGCCTCAAGCTCTCCCAACAGATACTGGTCTCACAGTACAGGTGCCTTCTACGGTGCTGTGACCCCACCTGCTGGGGGGGTAAGCCAGGGGTAACAGGGGGAGCATGGGGGGGCTTAGTAGGAGGTGGAAGCCATGGGGATGCCGTGACTAGGGCAGAAACACCGGCGGCAAGTGGGGGCAAACAAAAAAAAAAGATTTTCACTCTAAATTTTTAACGTTGCCATTTTTCATACCCCTTATGAGCAGTATAACTAGCTGTCATTTTTTGCATCCTTCCCAGAATTTGTTTTTGCACCTGTGGTGCAGAATGGCTGGTCGCTGTGCGAAATCAACTTTTGGGACAGATTAATGAAATTCCAGGGCCACTGTTCATGAGGGAGGCCCCAAAAAGGCCATGTTGAAAATTTGGTGAAAACATTCCAAGAAATGACTGTGTTATGAGTGTGCATTGCACAGTTTCTACTCACAGTCATAACTTTGCCACTTTTTTGTATTTTCACTCCAGAATTTCAAGATTGTCATTTCTTCACACCTCATGAACAGCACAACTGTCATTTTTCAAATCTTGCCCAAAATGTGTTTTTGCACCCATGGCACCAAATGGCACACTCGCTGCATGAAATCACCACTTGAGATTGAGTAACAAAATGATACTGCCACTGTTCATGAGGTGGGGTCCCAAAAATCCCATATTGAAAATTTGGATAAAAAATACTTACAAACACCTGGGGAGTTAAGGTTTCCAACTGTAACATCCACCCTTAAACTGCAAGGCAGAAGAATATACACAGAAAAATATGGGAGGCATGTACAACAGCAAACTTTTGGCACTGACAAATGCTTGTTCATCCAGGTATGTTTAAGGTAATTTTGGGTAGTTTAGAGGTACCCATGGGTAGTCTTGAGGGTCAGGTACTTTAGTACCTGCCCAAACCTAGAAATTACCTTGTTAACAAAAACAGTCAATCAATTAATCATACAAAACAGATTTTACAATGTACACATTTTGAATAATTACATGTGTTACGAATCAGAATAGATACATTCAGCATACAGTACAGAACACATTTTATAATATACAGGTTTGGGTTTGCAATAGTTATATGTTTCACACTAAGCATTGACATTTTGTCTCCTCTAAGAGCAAATCATTTAGCTTTTGCTTAAAAAGGAGAAGAGATAAATAAACAGTCCTCAACAAAGTGTTTAGAAGGGGCAAACTGGTGAAGGCAATAATTTGTTCCCCAGTTTTTGTTCTGCAGCATTTTACCCTGAACTGACATATTGTGGATTGTCTGGTTGAATGTTGCAGTGTTGTTTCTTGTAATGAATTATAAAGATTAAGCGGTGCACCTTGCTTCAGCATGTTGAAGGTTAATTTGCAGATGTTCTGCATGATTCATAAAGTAGATACATTTCAATTGTCTATGATAAGGAGAACTTGCTTTGCTACCACTAGACTTGCTACTTCTGGGAGGCAGTTGATGATTCTATAAAGAGACCCTAGTTTTTATTTAGATTTTTTTTTGTTATAAATCAGAGAAGTGTCTTAAAACATAGGGTTCTGTCCTGGTAGTGTATATTCCACTAGGAGGTGGCCCTTCCTAGCTACAATTCTTACTTTAGGCTTTACTTATTTTCTTACACTGCTTACTTAAATTATTGTTGTAATTTTACTGTTTTATTTTTAGTATTTTTGACTTGTATGGTTCCCAGAACCTCCAGGATTGGGCACCAGAAAAATAAAATTTGCCTTGGCTTGCCTATTCCAAGGTATTAGAACACTTGCACATTTTCCATTTTTTCCCTTTGCACCTACTGTAGTATAGATAGACAGGTCACCTTCAACATGAGCTAATTTTTCAGCAGTAGCAAACAACATTGTTTTAGTCTTTGATTAGTGCTGTGCAGAAAGCAGAATGCGGAATTCTACTGTCGTAATTAGTGTTGAATGACAATTCTGCAAGTGGAATTTCTGCTGGAATTTTGCTGGTTCTTTTGTGGAATTCTGCTTGCTGTGAGCCACAGAATAATATTACATGGAACAGCATTTTTTCAGTGGAAAATCATTCTGCAAAAAATATTGAGATCCACATAATAAAAATCCCATTGAAAAACTCATTCTGCACTTTTCTACCGTGGAATTCAACCATTCCATTTCTGGCGAAATTTGATGGAATTTCAGTGGAATTTGGAAAATTCTGAAAAATTTTGTTCTACCAGAATTATAAATTTCTGCACAGCACAATCTTTGATTCATTTTGAGCACATTTGTGGTCAGTAAAACATTGTTGTAATGTGTTATATGTAGTTTGTAATTTTTTTGAACTTCTACCAAGGTCAGTCCTGAGTCCAGAACAGTGATGTTGTCTAGATTCATAATTATGATGAAAGTACTACATGTACAGTAGCAGGCAGACTTATAATGGTTTTAGGACTGATTTCTGAGACATTTCGGCTGTAAGTATTTTGAGGTTTGATAGAGTGCTACCTATTTGTTCTATTTGCTGTCTGCCTATAAGATCATTTTAAACCAGTTTGGTGTATATGTATTGCTGGCCACTCATACATCAACCATATGTTAGTTTAATGCACTTTGTCACATTTTACTGTTATTAGCATTTGTAATTAATTTCAATTCATGATTTGTCTTAAAATATTGTCTTGTCCTGGATTTAGTTGTATTATACTGAAAGATACCTTGTACTTGTACTGCTACTGCTGCCATCTCAGGACACCTGCTGTAATGAGATGCATTTCTGTCCCAGAAGAACATCCCAAGATAAGAATTTTGAAATAAATTTATGAAGTGGCCATCCACCACTGTCTCAATGTGAAAGAGAAATAAGGGCACTCTACCATCTAACAGAATAGAATAATGCTAGCATAGTGCTGGTTATAACTGCAGTGTTGATGCAGGAAACATGGTTCTTTTCCTTAAAATACAGAGAAACAATGCCTTATGAAAACATTAAATGTTATTAATTTCACTTTCAATTATTTTCTTTGTCATGATACTCCTAGCATAAATCTTCCGGTCCCAAAGCTGTCTTGCTTCTTAAGCAAAATATTACTTTCACTGTTTTTCTAGTTTCTGTCTACCCCTGCATCTTGGTAAAACAATTGCATTATTCTTAAATGTGTCCCAAATTCAGACTGTATGCCAAATAATTCTTCTCAGTTATTGACCTACATGTAATGTAGCTTTTGTCTTTTATATGTTATGGCTACAGCACATTAATTGCCCTCAAGTGTCTACTTGCTGCAGTGTTTATTGAAACCCACTGTGTTAGCTGTACATTCTCTTCAGTATCAACCTGGGAGTGTTATTTATATTACTAAAATGTAATTTGGGGATCATGACACAAAGGAAATTGAAGTCCTTCATTACTTCTGGACCTTGTGCTGTCAACATCGACTCTGTCCTTAACTTGTCTATGAGTCAAAACATATAAGCACCTGCATTTATAAGACATCAATTCAATTCTGTACCTATATGGTACTTTTCTTACATGTTGTACATCAAAGTACTTTATTCTTCAGTGCACTAGACACCAGCAGAACACAGAATGCATACTTGCAGAAGTGGCAGCTACTGCAGTGAATTGTCATCAAGAATTTGCAGTACTTGTCATGATGTGTCAGCATGATAAAGTTAGGGCTGATTATTAGTCACTAGCACAGATGCAAATTGATCATGATGATTTTGCAGCAGTGATACATTTGTGACCCAATTAAGACATGCTCACCAAAGAAACAAACTTTCACTGTCACCCACAAAGTCATTTGCAAATGCCCTGGAAGGGGATAGGTGACTGCAATGCTGATCTCAATTAGGCATTGTGGTCCTCACTACCTGGTTTACAAGCTGTTGCACTCCTCATGTGGCAAAGCCTGCTAAATCCAAATAGTAACTTAGTGAGAGGGCTTGCAAACCAAACAAGAACAGAGAGAGGGCTAGAAGATGGAATGAGCCAAAGAGGTGGATCATTAGACACCAGGAATGGCATGGAGTGTGACTTCATTAATAACTAGGGGAATTATATTAGTAGATGTAGGGAGATTGCTTTGGCAACTAAACAACTTACATCAGTATGAGAGTGACTGCATCGGGTGTTCTGTGGTAGTGGGAGGCTCAACACCACGGAAAGGTGATGCAATGTAGCATTTCAACATTTATTTATTTAAAATGTTGGTAACTGGGAAAGGCACACTGAGCCAAGGTTCATTTCCAGGTGCAAACTTGGGTTAACATGTTGCCCTGCAACATACAGTAGTGCTGTATATGCAAGTGGTGTGCTGTTCATGCAGTCATAGGAATGTTAATGGGTGCTACTGTTTCCCCAGTAGTGCTTGACATAGGGATTGGCAATTTTTTTTTGTGTCACACTCTTGGGTGAGAGGGGCTTCTCCTCCCACTACAGTGCAAGACCTCTGTTATGCACAGTGTAATCAGAGGGAAATGCATCAGAGCAGTTTACAAGAATCCATGTTATAACGAGCTCAATGGTGACTGCCACGTAATCCACAACCTTTTATGTTGATAAATGCTGTATAACATGTGTACAATATTGTGTTCCAGCAACATCCCAGCATGGTCATGGACAATTACATTTCTATGTTTTACTGCAGTTTATGCAGGGATTTTAACATTTTCCCTACCTTTTAGAAACAGTGCAAGACGATCTTTATCTCAGAAACACTTTGTGAGAGGCAAAAGGGCATAAGGTCATATTTGTGACATCCATACTGTACTTGAAGAATTAATATACTCTTTCCATTTACTATATGTTTTGTCCAATGAAGAAATATTTCTATAATGCATTATATTTGCAATGCATGGTATAATTAACTTGATAATTTTCATACAAATAGCTTTGACCTATGTTTACACTATAGTCCAAACAAGAAGGATTCACTCCACACATTAGGTAGTTTTATTCCTTTTCATTTATTTCATGCCACATTTCCATACAATCAGGCAACATTTTTGGGGCTTTGCCCCTTCATCAGGCTCCAATTTCTGTGGTCACTTTATCATAAGCAGCACTATGCTTATCTCATCTCTGATGGGATAATTTCTAGTTTTCCTAAACTTGGTCAGAGAATCTTGTTTTTTAGCTTGGGGGAAGATCATTCCTCTTCATAAGCACTGAGCTGCCAACTGCCATGATCAAAGCTCAGCACTTATGAAGGGAGTGATCATTCCCCCAGTTTAAAAAAAAATGGGGCCAGTCTGACCAAGGTGGACTTGGAGCTGCAGTGTAAGCAATGTCATCATAGTTGAAGATTTGGAGGATCGTTTTCATAACTAGCTCACAAAGGGTAGGAAGCAGGATACTGGATTTGTTCCTGTTGAGCACACCCAGTTTATGGTTAGAGTTTGGGGTAGATGGTGTCTAGGTGTACTGAGAAGTCAAGATGATGGTCAAGCCAGACCCAGAGGTACTTCAATAAGGAGACATCCTCAATCACAGTACCACTGAGGGAAGAGTCATCCAGTGCTTGTCAAACAAGTTATACCTCTTAGTATTTAAAGGAAGAGTACATCTAAACTTACAGTCTTTCTTGCTGAATTAAAAGATAATTTGCTTGTCTTCTTCATTTGATTCTGACCTGTTGCTCTTTCCTGAAGATGCTGTCATGGAGTATGGTACTTCACTCCACATATGGTACCTTTGCATGTATGTACTGTTAGTCATCCATAACCAGAAAGACCCAACAGTGGGTGGGTTGTGCTGAGATAATCATATAGCCAGGGGCTTAGTGTGGCAGGTGGCCACATGCTGACGCATTTTAGCCTCTGGTAGCTTATTTATACCAGCCAAGATAACATCCTGGAGTTTTATAATTGCACTTATAAAATGGGTTTTCTGTGAAATGTGGCAGTTTACAAGGGTACCATGGTAACATAGAGTCAGTTTCAGTAATGTACTGATAAAGCAGTTCAAGAAGAAGCACCAGAGCAAATAAGCAGTCTCTGTGAGGTTCACACTGTTACCTGACAATTCTTTCAAGCAAGGGGGACCACATATTTACATAGCTCAGGTTAAGGGTACTACACACTTGTAGTTCAGAGGAAATCACACACTTGCAGTTTAGGTTCAGGGCACAACATAATTAGGCAGTCTCCTTTAAAGGGCACCAAAAGATCAGGTGGACACTAAAGGGAGCCACAGTTAGCAGGTAGCTCATTTGTCATAATAAAGGTCCCACAGAAATTCAGATAGTTTGTTCAAGCAGAGGGGCACCAAACAAGTTCAGAAAGGGGCAATTAATGCCATGGCAAACTATTCAGACTGCAGGATAGCAATCTCTTTGACAAAGAGGATCATAATGCTTTTAACACAATTCAATAGACAGTCTCGGTAACATAAATACTGTTACTTTAAACACAGTTCAATAGGTAAACTTAATAAGTGTGTATGGTATCTTTAAATGCAATTCCATAGCCCTCAATTATTTAAATTTTGCCCCTCAGCATTGACTCCTATGGAGCTCACTTCACCAGATGCAATGGGCAGTTGATACTTTGGACCTGCCCATCACCACAGTCACTGGCTCCTTTGGAGCTTATACTTTTTTTTAATTTGCCTTGTATGTGATTCCTTTTATTTCAGGGCCTGTCTGCTCTGAATTTGCTCCTTATTTTCCCACCCTATGGGCAGCTGTAGTGCCTGCTCAGCCCCACCAAAGTCTGCTCCCTGAGGAGAGTCTCTTGTCATGGCCCTTTGGGCAGTCTGTAGAACAGGGCCTAGATTGCAAAGTAGCCCACTCTGTCCAATGCTTCTATTGGCAGTCTAGGATCCAGAGCCCACTTGCCTTCCCATGAGGCATCAGATGCTTTCCTCCACGACTAGTGGTGCAGTTTATTTATAAAACAAATAATTCAGTTAAGTAGATGGTGGCTGGCACTACTTACTTCTGCTGCCATTTCTCTCACCACCCTGACCCAGTTCTGCTGAGAGGCCTAGAGGAAATTGTCACTTCTGTGGCTGCTGCTGCTACCACAGATGCTGGCAGAGTGGAGTAAGGAAGGTTCTGGAGAAGGATCAGAAAACCACTGAACTGCTCAGTGCTGCAACCCAACTACTGCTGCTACTACTAGATGTGTCATGAACTGCTGTATCACACTGAGGATGGCATGATGAAGGGCATTACTGAGCTGGAGGTGCTGTCAGACTTACCACTGTGACTACCCGCTACCACCACAGACCAAAGGAAAGGACTACAACTAGAGCCAATGAACCTACTACAGCCATTATCCAGGTAAGGCTAGAATCTGGATTGCTCTCTGCATCCTGCTCCATCACCGGTGCAACCTAAACTGCTGAAATGGTAACTTTGATCTTTCTAGGGCCATCCTTCTGAGCATCAAGCTGCCACCTGATTCAAACAATGCACGTGCTGGGCTGAAAGCTGAAGCCCCAGCACATGGCTGCTCCTTCACATGCTAACTGCCTGTGGGGTGGGCCGAGTTCTGCAAGAAAAGGCTGGCAGCTACAGAAAAACAAAAACATGTTCAAATTCAGCCCTAGCTTGAGCTGAGCAGGGAACTATCTGCAGGGGATATCACTGTGTTGTTCTACATTTTTACAGGGGATTTACTGGTGCTGCTGCTGGCAACTGGGGAATACTGGTAAGCTGTAGTGGTTTTACTGGGCATAATGAGGAATCTGGCTACATTGGTTTTACTGGGCTCTGGTAGGGTGCAGGAGTTTACTGTGGGCAGCATGACCTGTGCAGACAAATGTATTCCACCCAAACACTGTTCTCTGAGGCTCCTGGCACTCACATAACTGCCCACAATCTCTCTATGGACTCTAGAGATTCAGTGAAATTGAATTTCGCTGGCAAAACCAGCAATTTCACCCCATGAAATATTTTGCAAAATTCGTGTAGTTCGTGGAATATTTTGCAGGAGCAAAATTCAAGTACACAGCTAAAAAAAATGTTAAAAAGTGTTTTTCCCCCTCTCGGCCTGTCCAGATCAACATTAAAATGCCACATCCCTGGTGTCTAGTGGCCCCAACCCTTTGGCTGAATGCTGGCCCATGAAAAGTCTAGCCCACTGTGCCCCCCAACTCTTTATCAGAACCCCGCAGAGCCACAAGAATTCTGTTAATCCTTTCCTTCAATGACCACTTCCTGCTTGTGCTCAGCAACAGTCTTGTGCTCAGTAACTGTCAAACCCTTGAGTTACACCCTCGCCTTTCATTCCTCAAAAAGCCCAAGTCATAGGGAACATCGATCCCTGCTCCCTTACCTGGTTATCATACGCAGCACAGAGTGAGAGTCCAGAACCATCATATTCAGCAGTATTTGGGCAGTGTATGAGGTTCAGACATCCGTTTGGCCATGTGTCACTTATTTGATACTTGTCCCCCCCCATGCAGTATGGGTGACTGCATAAAGTGTAATTTTACACGATTCTACTAATGAATGTTGATGATTGGTTCACTGCAGCTGTCCTCCCATGATGTCACTACCATTCTCGGTTGAATGGTACACATGGAGCCCAGAGAAGACCTGTTTTGGGAAGGGATATGGAACACAGATGGACATATTTTGAAATTACAGTAGGTGATAATTCAGCATGTTAAAACAATCCAGTAAAAGGCTGGATGCATAAAACAACTCCAAAAGGGTTCACGATATAAGCAAAATCTGGTCAGATCCAATATGGCTGCATAATGATAGTAATGATGATGTGGGGCAGTACTGAGTAGTTAGGGGGAAGCAACCCAATGAATTTCAATCTATGTTTATTAGTGATTATAAGGGAAAAAGTGTTAGAAAAAAGCATGTTACAAATTGTGCAATGCAAATGATATTAAAGTAATCAATACATATAGTAGAGGCTGATTTGGTTTGTGTGGAAGCACAGTGAATGATCATCTTATATCCAGTCATTTGATTTTGTAAAAAGTTGAATAGCCCAAATTTTTGGTTTGTCTGTGAGGTGATGCCTGGGTTATGCAGTAATACAAAATGTGTCAATAGTAGCGCAGTTAGTTACAAAGTTATTGATAGCATGTTTAGTTGGACATCATTGTAGTTTTCTCCTCTTGCTTTTTTGAGTAGGTGTTTTAGTACTTGGTGTAATAGAGTCAGTAGGTGACCAATCACAGGCAGTGGTGGGCGAAGTGGCCAAAATTCGCTCCGTGAAGCTATTCATGGAGAAATGCGGAATCCGCGAAGTAATCCACAATGCGAAGTGGAGTACTTCTCGTCATAGTGAGGAATGCAAAGTCCATTGATAACAATGACTTTGCATTACTCTGCCTTCCCCAACCACTTCTGCACCAATTTTAATGTGAAGTACATAGAAATCAATGTACTTCACATCACTTCACCTTTTTTACTGAGCTCCAAGGTGAATTTTGAAGTGATTCATGGGATTGCAGGTCTCATGGGCTCTAGACTGTTCTGCACTGCCTCAGTTCTATGTAGTTTGTGTGTAGTGGTAGATGTATACAATTTCCTCTGAGAGCTCTGTGATTCAAATCCTCTAAAAGCTGTTAAAAAAGCCTTTTTGGGACATTTTTGTTGCTCAAAGTTTAGTACATAAATTGTAGGAAACCCTCATTTGCTCATATCATCAAGTGTTTATTGTTTGTGTGTGGATTTTGAATGTTAATTTAGAACATTCAGTCTGTGTACTGACAGACACTTGAAGTGTGCTTTGGGGGAGGGGCGTATCTGTGGTGGAGGTAGGTTGAAACTGGGAGAAAAAGGCAATCTTTTTGTTTTGATTATATTTTTCTTGTATAACTGTGTTAATGTACACACAGTAATATTTTCAGTAAATCTTGACTTTTTTTGCTGATTGTTGTCTTGCAGCAGTGCATAATTTCAGTTTGTTTAAAAGATTTGGTTATATTTCTGTGTTCAATTTGCTACACTTTTCTTGTAGTGTGTGTGTGAGTGTCTGTGCGACATGTGCCATCAAATCAGACACGTTTTGTTGTGCCACAGAGTAATTGCAGCAGTGTGAACCTGCTATCCACCGCATCTGCGTAATTTTGTACTACTTTGTGGTATCTTCATTTTGGACTGTTACTGCAGTGCACTGCATCCCCCCGCCAACCGGCAGAAGGAAATCTTTTCCAGATTAGATTGTGACTTGTGAGCACTGGTTATGTTGTTATGACTTTGCTTCTGCATCTCTTCTTGATTGAGCAGTGCAATTTAAATCTGTCTGCTTTTGCATCTGTTTAGTGGCCAATCTCCATCTGCAAGTCACAGTAGTTGTTTTGTTTTTGGCTTCACATCCACTGGCCCAGACTGAAAGTTCAGAAATCTAAATTTGTTTAGAATTTTCTTGGTGATCCCCCAAAATGCCTGCAAAGAGACATGCAAACAAAGCTGTTTCTGGCTATAGCACTGCTGCCAGTCGCAAGATTGTCTGTGGGAGTAGCAGTATGCAGAAGTGCATAGCTGATGTCAGTAAAGGGATTTATCCATCAATGTTTTATACAGTGCAATCTGTAGCTTCTTTCATAGTTTGAGTAGATGATGTCCCAGCTGGTGGTGTTAGTGCAGTTTCTGCTGGCATGAGTATTGCTGCCTCAAGTTCCACTTCTGACCAGTTAACTGTTTCAAAAAATATAGTTGAGTCTAAAGCTGTGACTGACAGTGTAGATGATGTCATACTCCCCATTAACATCCCCATAGTAGTTGAGCATGATTCTGATCCTGGCAACGATAACTCACAATGTCACATTTCTTCCAGTGCTGTTGAGGTCATGCCTTTGCCATCCAATGATTCAAAGTGTGGTGCAAAATTATCAGGTGATGATGATGATGATGATGATGCTGTGGTTGAAACATGTTCTCCACATGACAGCATCCAAGTTGAAAATGTGGATGCGGATGATGTTGATGAAAATGATAATGATATCAGTGACCCCTGTTGTGAAACAGAGAAAAAGAAAGTCAAGGTGACTGTGTCTTGCTCTGTTGGCATTAAATTCCCCCTCCTCAAAAAAGTTGTGATTTAGCAGCTCCTGTTGATGACAATGATGATGACTCAGTACTAATCATTGGAAGTCATGGTGGTCAGTTGGAGTTCAAGTGTGTCCAGCCTGAAAAATCATGCAGCACTCCCCACATTTCAGGGGTTAAAAAAACCTCAGTCCAATAAGCAGCATCAGGGACATGTTAAAAGTAGGGGATCACAATCCCTTGTTTGGAATTTTTTTTGTCCAAGATGCAAATGATGAGTCAGCTGCAATCTGCCAGCTTTGCCATGCTCGTGTGAGTCGAGGTAAAAAGGGGAGTCATTTGGGCATGGCGGGTCAGCATACACACCTTAATAACAGGCCCATGGTAACTGCGGACCCAGCACCAGATGGCACCTAATGCCATAGTGGGACATTCACCTTCTTCATCAACCTTACTGAGCATGTTGTCCACTTCCATGAGTGTAAGACCAAGTAGGAATGTCTGCCGTAGCAATGAAATAACACCAGAGGGTTACTACAGGCATGATGAGGGGGAGGATTATGCTTTAGAAATCTTGTCAAGTGGTGGTCAGAGTAGCAGTGGTGGTGGTGGTGGTGGTCAATGCAGTATGTCTAGTGCAAGTGGTACATCAACCCCTGTATGTAAAATGGGGAAAATAACTTCATTTGTGGGCTTGTCACCTGTGCACCCCTCTTCATCACATGTCCACACCCCAGCCCCGGCCATTCACAGAGCTGAGCCATTTGTCACACCCCATGCAAAACATGCAAGTCAGCCCACACTGGAGAGTGTTTTTGCCCATGAACTCCTGCCTGACTGAAGCATGTGACCCACACTGTGTAAGCCATGTGATGTGTGTGGGATGCCTGTGAATTCTCACTCTGCCTTAAACCAGAATAAGGCAGAGTGCACAACATGAAGTCATAATTACAGTGCGAAGTAGTGAAGTGAGGGTTTAAAATGGGCACTCTGCGTAGTGGACACTAATATGAAATGGCCACTTTGCGACCACTTCTAGGGCGGATTTCACTGTATCTATAATCACAGGTAAGGGTAAAGTTAGAGGCTATAGTCCCCCTTCAGGACAACCAACAATCATGGGAGAACAGCTGTTGATAAGCAGCTGTGTCTGTAATAATGCTGGTTGTGATGTCATACTAATTGTGATATCATGCTGTCTGTATAATCAGATGTCCTGAACTGAATTAGTCAGTCTGTGTCTGTGTGTATGTGGAAACTCACCTGCAGCCAGTGTGGAGAGAGACAGGACAAGTCAGCCAGAGGAGAGAGTAATTTGAACAGAGCCAGGAAAGGCCACTTTATTTCCTGCTCGAGAGATTGATTTGGAGAGACTAGATGAGAGAGAGAGATGCTGATGTGTTCCAATTAGTTTATTTTTTGTGTACAATAAATCACCACTTGTGATTTTTCTATAATTTCTCCTGAACTGCTCATGCTTCCTGACATAAGCCTCCAAAATATTTGGTGATAGAGGTATCTGGTTTGGTTACAACTGCTGTCATTCTGTGTCAGAAGCCACACCACATACAGAAACCTCTCCACAGTTGGTGGTTGTGGTGTATTTTGTTCAGGCTCAGAGAAGCAATCATTGTGAATTTTGTTTATGTCCTCGCATGCAATATGGCTGATTGTAATAATGTAAGAACGTTGTACAGTCACTGCATGTTATTGGGAGGCTGTCAAGAATGAATTTTTTCAAGTCTGTTGTTGGAAGTAGGAAGTTCTGAAGTAGGTCTTTGTTAATTGTCATGGAGTTTATTTTGTAGTCACTGATGCATGATTTGCAATATATAGTTACAACATGTACCCTAAACTGAGCTTGCAACATTGAGGCAGCTAAGTGCATCTGCCTGACACCCTGAGCCCTGCACCCTGCACCCTGACAGCAGAGGGCAAGGAGAAGTGTAAATAGGAGGAAGCAGTATGGCAAAGTGGGAACAAGACAGTCTTGAGGACCAGAAAACCCAGATTCAAATTCTATAACAGTCACTTGCTTACACTGTGACCCTGAGAAACTAAATCAACCTCCCCATGCTTCAAACCCCCCAGCTGCATGACTTCAGTGTAAATGAGATGCTGCAGTTCAGTTGAATTCTCTTGGGTGCATAAATTTAGTTTAAAAAAATGGAGCTTTAGAATTGGAAATCTGGGGAGGCATTATGTCAAAGTGGGAACAGCACAGTCTTGATGACCGAGAGACTGAATGCCAAATTCCATAAGAGCTACTTGCTCACATTGTGACCCTGAGCAAACAAAGTGACCTCCAAGTGCTTCAAACCTCCAAGCTGCATGACTTCACTGAAAATCAGATGTTGCTGCTCAGTTTAGCTGTCTTGTGTAAATAAATGTTGGAAAAAAACTGAACCTTGGAATTCGAATCTGCTTCCTTTCCTTCACATTTAACAGAAGATGAGGTTCACTTTAGGAAAAAAAAACTTAGGAGGCAGCAACACATTCTAGTGGATCCAGAGAGTCAGGTTCAAATTCCATAATGGCCAGTTGCTCACAGTATGACTCTGAGCAAGTAAATTGACCTCCAAGTGCTTCACACTTCTCAGCTGCATGACTTCACCGAAAATTAGATGATGCTGCTCAGTTGAGTTCTCCTGGGTAAATTCACTTAGAAAAATTAAAAAAACTTGGGACTTGGAAAAAGGAAGAGGCAGTACATCAAAGTGGGAACAGCACATTCCTGAGGACTGGGAGACCCATGTTCAACTTTTATAGGAGTCACTTTCTCACAGTGTGACCCTGAGCAAGTAAATGCATCTCCTAGTGCTTCAAACCTCCCAACTGCATGACTTCATTAAAACTGAGATGCTGCAGCTCAGTTGAGATCTCCTGGGTAAATAAATCTAGGGAAAAAAGGGGCCCTGGAAATTGACTCCACTTCCTTCCCTTCATGTTTACCAGAATGTGAGGTTCACTTTATGAAAGAAAATTATTTTTCTTTCATATGGCCATTTTCAAACATACCCTGTTCCAAAACCTTGTCCATGACGTCCTCAGTTGCATTAGCCATAATGCATACACAGACCGATTAAGAAATCATAACAATAACACCAAACAATGAATGGGGAGGGGGAGCGGCTTGGACACAAGGAGTTCAATTGACTTGATCAAGGTTTCACCACATAAAAATGGTAGTAGTGGGAATAAAACTTGCTCCCATGATGATACTACTGTATCCATTGCTGCCTGATTTTTCTTGGTGCATGCACATGCATAATAACTGTACTAGGATACTGCTGCTGACAACCTCCATATGCTGCAATGCAAATAAACAATTTCTACTTCTTCCACATAAATAATTACCCCATATATTATTTGTAGCAGCTGGAGGTAAAAAATCATTTGCGCTGCTCACCATAAAGAAAACTGCTCTGTATACATCCATTTATTACCTTTTATGCCGTTTATTTTAAACCTTTCAAAAACAATGTAATGCATGTCTCTCTCCTTTTTCATAGTACACAAGCAGTGCATTAAGTTTATATACAGTAGCAATAGCAGAGGTTCATTTCAGCAATTCCGGATGATGCCCTCCCATTGCTACACAGTAAATGAACAACCTTCCTTCTTCGCCTGACATATTGGATTAGTCATTTGAGGAAAATGCAGGACAAAAATATAAGATGCGTGGTACCATGTTACAGAACACTGCTGTGTATACTTCTTTTTATACCTTTTATATTTTTTTTCTATGTAAAACATTTTTAGGTGTGTATCTCTTACTTTTTATAGTCAACTATCAATACTGTCAATGTATTTGACAAGATTATAGGCTTGTTTAAGACCTTGCCAAATTAGGATGGAAATAACTGCATATGCCCATGATTATGATATTTCAGGGGTGCAGTAAAATTCAGGTTAGGTCTCACACATCTGCATTACAGGCTTACAAATTTTGACCAGCTTACATTGCTGCTGACTGGTGTGCAGAGACTTGAAAACACGAGCCCAGCAGAAATGGGACTGGTTTCAAACCAGATTATTTCACTATCATATATTTTTAAAATTTAACTCAATACTTTTTTACGTAGTCATATATGTGGTGCTGCTTTGGCTGGCATACATGCAGCTATGTTGGAGGGGAACATTGCTTATTACTGTAAGAGACAAAATGGGTCATACTGTGTGGCACCCTCTTTAGGCAGTTTCAGACCAGCATTGACTATAACCACTTTCTTTCACTCATATTCATATGAAACTGAGTTGCTATGCAATAGGTGGATTTGTGATGTTACTTTACTGGGCCACATGTGACTGTCATCTTCATTACTTGCAAGGTAAGCCAATTAAAACTACATTTATAACTGTTATAAAAATGGTGGTGAATAACTTGGATTGGCAGGTGTCAACAGGAACACAAACAACTACAGTTACAACACATTTTATTCATGCTGGACATTGTAAAAGTAGAAGTGAAAAAATGACTATATTATACAATATAAATTAAAAAAATTACCCTTAAGTGAGTTAGACTCACTAAAACAGACAAGTGCATCTGCCCATGACCCTGAAACTAGAAGGCCTGGAGATGAGGAAAGAAGTGGAGAATTATGGCAAAGTAGGAACAGCACAGACTCGAGGACCGAAGGACAGGTTCATAGTCCATAAGATCCACTTGCTCACAATGTTACCCCAAGCAAGTAAATCGACCTCCCAGTGCTTCAAACCTCCCAAATGCATGACTTCACTGAAAAGGAGATGCTGCAGCTCAGTTTAGTTCTCCTGGGTACAGAAATTTAGCAAAAATAAAACCACAAAAAAAAACGCACAAAAAAAGACAAAACAAAGGCTGCTTGGAAATTGACATGCCTTCCTGTCATTCACATTTACCGCAAGTTGTGGTTCGTTTTAGAAAAGAAAATACATTTTTTTCATATAGCTTTTTTTATACATATCCTATCGGAAGCTAAACATAAGACCAAACAATGATTGCAGGTTGGGGGAAGGATTTGGGCACAACACAGTCAATTGACTTGCTCACTGCTATATAGCACAGAAATTGTAGTAGTGGGATTCAAACCTGTGCTCCCAAGATCACAGTAGTATATTTATTCTAGCAAGCCTTTTCTTGCTGCTTGCACATACACAAGATTTGTGATAGGCAACTGGTCTTGAGTACCTCCGATTGCTACACTGTACATTGCCAATTACTCCTTCATCCCCATATTTAATGGCTCCATAATTCATTTCTGACAGACACAGAAAAAAAAATAAGTTGCACAGCACCACCATAACAGAGACTGCTGTGCCTGCTTCCTTCTATGCCTTTTACACAGGTTTTTAAAACCTGCCTGAAACTATTTAATGTGTGTTTTCCATACAGGCCCTGTCCGAACACATTTTCTGCTAATCATTTGCATCAATCATACTGCATGCACAGAGCAATTACTGACAGCTACAGGTAAGACCAAACAATGAAGGGGGTAGGAAGAGTTGGACAAAAGGAGGTCAATAAGCTCATTCAAGTTAACACAGGATAAAAATGGCATTGGTGAGACTCAAACCTGTGCGCCACAGGTCACAATTTTGTATCCATTCTAGGAAATGCTGTGATTTGTCAGGTGTCAATAGGAACACAAACACCTACAGTTACATACCATTTTATTCTTATTGGACATTGTTACAGCAAAAAAAGAAGAAAATAAAACCAATGACCTTAGTTTGCAATAAAAGTTTTAAAAAAGTACCCTTCAGTGAGTTGGCCTCTTTGAGACAGCAAAGTGCTTCGGCCCTTGACACTGAAAGCACAGGACCTCAAGATGTGGACAGAAAGGTAAGGCAGAATGGTACAGTGGACACAGCACAGTCTTGAGGACTGGAAGACACAGGTTTAAATTCCATAAGATCCACTTCCTCACAGTGTGACCGTGAGGAAGTAAATCAATCTCCCCGTGCTTCAAACCTCCTAACTGCAAGACATCACTGGAAATGAGATGCTGCAGCTCAGTTGAATTCTCATGGGTAAATACATTTTGAAGAGAAAAAAACAAAGGGAGCTTAGAAATTGACTTGACTTCCTTTCATTCATGTTTACCAACAGCTGAAGTTCACTTCATAAAAGAAAATTAATTTGGTTTTATATAGCTGTTTTCATAATGCCCTGCTGAACGCTAAACATAACACCAAACAATAATTGGGGGTTGAAGAGGGGTTTGGGCACAAGGATGTCAACTGACTTGCTCAAGGTTAAACAGCACAAAACACTATAGTGGTGGGATTTAAACCTGTGTTCCCAAAATCACAGTACTATATCCATTCCACCAAGCCTTTCTTGGAACTTGCACATACACAGGATTTGTGCTAGGAAACTGATGTTGAGGTCCTCCGTATGCTACACTGTAAATTAACAATTCCTCCTTCTTCCCCAGGAATAATGGATCCATAATTCATTTCTGGCAGACACAGGAAAAAAGGAAAAAATGTGCATAGCACCCCCTTAAAAAGACTGCTTTGAAAACTTCCTTGTACACCTTTTTACATAGTTTTTTTTTAATCTTTTAGAAGCAATTTGATGTGTGTTTTCCCACACACACCCTGTCCCAAATCATTTTCTGGGAATCATTTGCAGCAGTCATACTGCATACACAGAGCAATTAGTGACAGCTACAGGTAAGATCAAACAATGTTGGGGATGGATGGGGGTGGGGGATTGGACAGAAGGGGACTAGTTGACTTGTTCAAGTTTACACAGGGTTAAAATGGCACTGGTAGGACTCAAACCTGTGCTCCACAGGTCACACTTCTGTCTCCATTCTAGGAAATTCCATGAGTTGTCAAGCGTAACCAGGAACACAAACAATAACAGTTACACACCATGTTAATCTTTTTGGGCACTGTAACATTGAAAATAAAATAATGTGAAAACTGACCTTAGCTTTAAATAATGTTTTAAATCACATCCCTTTATGTGAGATGCATTTATTGAGACAGCAAGGTGAATCTGCCTCTGACCCTGAAATCAGAGGACCTTGAGATGTGGATAGAAGGGTAGACAGTATGGCAAAGTGGGAACTGCACAGTCTTAAAGACCTGGAGACCCAGGTTCAATCCATAGCAGTCAGTTGCTCACACAGTAACCCTGAAAAACTACATCAACTTCCCTGTGCTTCAAACCTGCCAGCTGCATGACTTCACTGAATATGAGATGCTGCTGCTCAGTTGAGTTCTCCTGGGTACATAAATGTAGAGAAAAAGAAAGGAACTTTGATAATCAAATCAACTTCCTTTACTTCATGTTTTAGGGAAGGTGATGTTCACTACAGGCAGCAAATTCATTTGGTTTTATATACCCCTTTTCATACATACCCTGTCCCAAAACACTTTCCACTACTTAATCAGTTGCAGCAGTCATTCTTACTTTTTATACTTATGACTCCCATTTGTACAAAAGTTGTGAATGTACATGCCGAATGTTTCATTTACTCACAATTTTTTATATACTTTTTTATTTAGGATACTAAATTTCAGTATCAGGTACACTAACATTTGTTGTGTGTGCATTACCAATTCCTTTCATATCTGTATAGCTATATTTTCAGATCATACGAATGGTAGCCCAGGCTGCCTGCAGTGAACAAAATTCGATGTTACGGCATGGTACAACAGGTAACCTCCATCTTCATCACTCACAAAAAATATACTGTAAACTGCATTTATACCTGCTATGAAACCGAGGGTATATTCCATGAGTTGGCAGGTGGCAAAACAAAGACAACAAAGTACAGTTACTTGACGTACTAGGTTGCAGCAGCCATTCAAGCCTTTTCTTGCTGCTTGCACAGAGACAGGATTTGTGATAGGAGACTGGTCTTGAGTACCTCCAATTGCTACACTGTACATTACCAATTCCTCCTTCTTCAACATACATAATGGTTCCATAATTCATTTCTGACAGACACAGAAAAAAAAATAAGTTACACAGCACCACCCTTAACAAAGAATGCTCCAATAAAATTATTTTTTATTTATTTCTGTATTTGTTCATCCTTACGTCATCTTTCTGCACTTCAGTTAATTTGCAGAGAATATTTTAAAAATGGACTTCCCCAAATAAACGAATGATCTACTGCCTCAGAGATCTCTCTCCAAGCACTGTAGTTGCTTTCAAATGATGTTCCCAGGCCTGCGTACACTTTTGTACACTGACTTGTTTTCCAGTGCTTTACTCTTTGAAGGTCTTCCCCTCCCCAGACCAAACAGTCCAGCAGTACACTTTCAATGCAGAAGCATGCTGCTTGTGACAGTGCTGTTACCTTCCACTCCAGTCTTCCAAGTCAGTCCTCCATTCAGCCAGTTCCTTCTGGGAAACAAATCTTTTTTTCCGACTCCTTTAGTTTGCCACCTGTTTCATGGTAGAAGCAGTAAATTAGTTCACCAGCTCACAGGGGAACTCTCTTCCCCTCCCTGGTCCACTGATACAGTTTTCCTGCAACCCCCTTCAGGTCTGCAACAAAATTTTCCCTCAGATCCAGTTACTTAATTGAAGGCTCCACATAGTTTTTTTTTTTTTTTTTATCGTATCTCTTCAGCTTTGTCACCACTTAGAAACTTCCTTCTGTGTATCGATATTTTTTTCAGTCAGTCAGAACCCCCACAGGACCCCAAGTTCACTCATGTTCCCTCCCAGTCCAACATTTACCCTGCACCTGCCTGTGGCTCTTTTACCTGCTTCTCCAAGCCTCCAACAGTCAGCCCTGAAATGCAGGCAGTCTTGGGATCAGAGCAATTGGCCAGTCACATTCTTTAATTTTTGTCACCAGAGAAACCCTCGATATCTGCTGTGCCATCGATCAGAGTAGCTATGAGCCCAGACGAAGATGAAGCTTCAATATGTGAGTGCCTGCATGAAGGGCCTTTCTTCAAAGATCCAGAGTGTCATGTCACTCACACATGCACATTTTCAGTGCTCTGCCCTTCACAAAATGGCAAATTTAAAGGGACAGAGAGCATGCATGAAAGGGAAAACCGGCACAGTGTCAAAAGTCATGGAGGGCACCAGAAAATCATGGTTCATGTGGTGTCTGTGATATCTATGATGAACTTACACCCTTAGTAATGGCCCCTTGCCACCGGTAGTGATGTGCCACAACCTTGCATGGCTGTCTGTGGGGGTGTTGCATTTTATGTTACATTTTGCTGTTTCCATTTGGCTTCACTGGCTGTGTCCAATAAAGCTTTCCTGTGCCATCCATGTGTGTGTTTCTTGTCTCCTGCGTGGGGGGGGCAGGCATGAGTGTGCAGTCATGGGGGGTCATACATGGGTGTGCTGATATGGGGGGCAGCCACGGGTGTGCCATCATGGGTGGGGCAGGCACAGGTGTGCTGTCAAGTGGGGCAAGCACAGGTGTGCTATCATGGGGGGCAGGCATGGGTTTGCCATCATGGAGGGAAACCTGTCCTCTGTGTATGCCTGCCCATGACCACATATATTACCATGGCAGGCCCTTTCTGGCCCATATGGCATTCCCTACCTGCTGGCTTGATGGAGGAACTGGGTGTGTGCACAGTAGCCTGCATGCTGTGTGGTGGTGCATCCATGCTGGCACATGGCTGGGGCTCATATCCTGTGCCACACACCTCCATAACAGTGCTCTGTGGTCCAGGTAGACCTGTTGTCAACATCTGTGCTGTGGGCACCCACCACCATGGTGGTCACCGGTGCACCACAGCATGGCCCTTTTGCTCATTATGGCAGGTGGAGCACAGCAACTGCTGTGTGCTCTGCTGTGCCCTTGGCTGTGTTGTGGTGTGATCATGGGCATGTGGTGGTCACTCTACAGCCACAAGCTTCCACTGTGCCTTGTTGCATGTGGTTCAGTTGCCAGGTGTGTATACTTATGGCAGCCCTCTGGCTCACATAAGTGGCTGTGCCTTGTGCACCATGCATAACCATTATATGCATCTTCATGCATGTGTTCTGTGGTGATATATGAAAGCTACTAAATGGCACGCCCCCATGTACATGGCATGTGGTGGGTCTGCATGGCTGCAAGTTACTGCCCTACATGGTGTACTGTGAACATGCTATGCATGCTGTAAAAGGGATAGCTGGTGCACAAATGCCATGTACCCATTCACACTCTGTCCCTGCATGCCCTTTGCACAGTGCACACCCATCATGCATGCATAGGAATATTATGTATACTCTTTGTGGTTGTTGGTTTTGCTTTTACAGAATCACTTGTTAAATAGCAAGTGTTTTACATTTTCAGCAAACACATCAGTTAGTGTTTCCCCCAATTAGCCTACCTGTGAATTTTCATCCAGTTTTGTCCACTCTGCTGTTTCAAATTTATCTTTTTATTTTGTTCCTTTTGTGCACTTGACTTCCTTGTTTCGGTGTGCGCAGTCCTGTACAGAGCACTTACTCACAGGAATCCCCACCCAAAAGTGTCGTCAAACTGGCCGGTAGCTCTGGATACTGACTTTTGACTGAAATCCTGTACTTGATGCTGTTGTTACTTGTTGTTAGTCACTTGATAGTTGCAGGTCAAAGCTTATTTATTTATTTATTTAGATTTTGTTGACTGGGTAAGTGCACTATACAATTCCTGCCTATTTTCTGGCACGACCCGGGGGAGAGGATACAGATGAATGCCAACTGACTTTAAACCAGATTAAGCTGTTGGTGGTATTTTTAGTGAATGAGGGAAATTTGTCCAGGACACCAGGGAAATTCCCCTACTCTTTTCGATAAGTGCCATGGGATCTTTAACATCCACCTGAACTACCACCAATCCAGGCAGATGGGACCTCGATTTAACATCTCATCCGAAAGACAGAACTTATGAGTTCACAACAATCACATTATCATATCCTTTGCACTTTCTTGTGCCAGAAAAGAAACTCCACACAATTGCAAGCTGTCACATAAAAATAAATAAAAATAAGTAGTGCAGTTCCAAAGGTGGTATTCCCATCATTGTGGTGACATAATGCCAACATATTACCCCTGCAAGAATTACATATTATTTTCTTTAGCTGTCATTACTACCACTTTCTTTGCATAAATAGTGTCTCTCACTGGTGACTGCTGGATTGGGGCTGCTATGAGTTTATACATGCAATGTTGTAAAATGTAATGTGTCACTGTTGAATCTTGAGAGGATCCAAAACCCTTGGACTAACTGCGTATGCCTGAGCTAGTATACCCTATGCTGTCACTTGTTGGCAGTCCCTCACAACTTTATGCCTTCACAGATGTCCTTTGCACTTGCTTGCGCCTGAAACTATAATAATGTCTTTATGATTAGGGGAGCATTTGTGAGCTGTCACTCATTGTCAGCTTCACATTTTCAACATGAAAACAAGCAGAGCATTCCAAAGGTGTCTTTTCCATGGTTATAGTGACAGAATGCCAACATATCACAGGAGCAAGAATACAGAAGTCAAGAGCAATACAAAGGTGATTGTCCAACCATTATAGTGACAGAATGTCAACATATTAGAGGTGCAGCCATATATCTTATTTACATTACCTGCCATTACTATGCTGTCATTGAATAAATACTGTGTCTTGCTGGCCACCACTGGACCAAGACTGCCATGAGTTTAAAAAAGGCAATGTCAGTACAAATGAATGCTGTTTGGACACAGCTGGTATGACAGACAACCAGCACTAATACATATTATTTATATCCACTATTATTTCTCAGCCCTTCAACACATAAAATGTATATTTCTGGAAAGTCATTCCTATTGTAGGTGATTGCCATCACATGACATTGACATTCTTGTTGCATTAATACAAAAAAATGTTATGTGTACTGTCTGAGGTTGTGGTACTTTCTGTGCATTGCCATATCTGTGTGGTACACTTTATGGAATAAAAGGTGTAAATTAATATTATAATTGCATCTGCAGGGAAACAGAAACAATATATACTGTGACTAACACTGCCTCAAAGTGAATACATGTTATACAGATCCGTATAACATAATTTGTCACTGTTGAATCCTGAGAGGATCAAAAAACCTCGGATTAACTGGGTATGCTGGAGCTAGTGTACCAGATACTGTCACTTGTTGGCAGTCCCTTGCCAATGCCAATGATGTGTATGTCTTCACAGATGTCCTTTGCACTTTCTTTTGCCTGAAATTATAATAATTTCTTTTTGATTAGGGGTGCAATTGCCAGCGATCACTCACTATCAGCTGCAGGTTAGTGGCAACTACACATTTCCAACATTAAAACAAGCAGAGCATTCCAAAGGTGCCTTTTTCACTGTTATAGTGACAGAATGCCAACATATTACAAGTACAAGAATACAGCATTCAAGAGCAGTCCAAAGGTGTCCAAAACCATATCTGTAAGGTACACATTATGGAACACATTGTGAGAATTAATTTTCTAATTGCATCTGAGGAGAAATGGAAAAAATATATACTGTGACTAACAATGCCTCGAAGTGAATGTACACTTGACAGTTACAATGACAGTGTGCATTCGTTTCGATGCTGTGCATGTCATTGTGACTTTCACTTGTTCAGGGGAAAGCAGGCAGTGCCAAATATTGGAATGATTATAGATTTATTAGGCAAATAGAATTTTATACTAATGAATCATGAATAGTTCAAAAACCTCTGACAAACTGCCCATGCCTTTGGAAGTGTGTCTCCACATGATGTAATGTGACAAACACTTAGGTGTGTGTATAGCAGAGCATGCAAAAAGGCAGTTAAAAAATTTTCCATTGGACACTCTGGCTGCAAAAATAATCCACAGTCAATTAGATGCTTTTTTCACCATCTTCATATAAGAAATACAATAACAATTGTCTATCAGTTGTACTCACAACAACAAGCATTACTGGTGCACACTGTAGACAAATGGAAAAGAAAACAATTAAAAAAATAATTAATTACAACACAAAAATATGTGTTCTTGTCTTTGTTGGCTGTCTGTATGTGTGTTTGTCGAGGGGCTTGGTGTGATATGTGTGTGTATGTGTGTATGTATGTGTGGTGGCTAGGTTCATGTTGGCTGTGTGTGTATGTATGTGTGTGTGTGTGTGTGGTGGCTATGTTTGTGTTGGCTGTGTGTGTGTGTGTGTGTGCGCGCGTGCATGTGTGTGTGGTGGCTAGGTTTGTGTTGGCTGGCTGTCTTTAGGGGGGCAGGGTTGGAGTCAGTGACTGGCCCTGTGTTTATGTGTGTGTGTGTGTGTGTGTGTGTTGGCTGGTTATGTGTGTGTGATTGTCAGTTGTCAGGGGGTAAGTGGCTGGCACTGTTTGTGTATGTAGTTGTGTGTGTTGGAGGGGTGGCTAGGTGTGTATGGGTGGGGGTAGTTGGAACATTTAACAGGCAGTAGTGGCCCAATAATACTGTATCCATGAATGCTAGTGTGAATGGACCTCTTTCAGGCTGTCTACCTTGATGTGTGTTTGGGTGCTGGGAGGTTAGCTTGGTGTGTATGGGTGGGGGTAGGAGGTGGGTGCGCTTCACAGACCAGAGTGACCCTATCAGTCTGCATGCATAAGTGCTGGTGTCATCTCCAAATGGGGGGGGCACCAGGCAAATATTTGCCCCCATCCCATCTGCAATGTCACCACTGAAGACATTAAAAGGGACTGGCAACAGAACAGATCTGAGCTGTCATTGTCAATATCTGAATGAGAGGCAGCTTGAGCACCCTCACTAAGAATATCACTAGATACTAGAGTTTCATATTGATATGATCGGATGCCAGTATCAAAGTTTAGATCACTGTCCTCCACATCTTCAAATTCTTCAACTTCGAACATTGTAGATATTGATCACAGGCACACTGAAAGCTTTGTGAACCAAGCTTTTTTAATACAGTCATGCACAGCATGAGCCAATGTTTCAGGCCAGTGTGACTTCACAGGAGATCCCTGGGGGTGGGTCTGAGCTCAGTTTTCCTGAATAACAAAGGGAATATTAACAGACAGACAAACTCATTTTTTGTACTTTGGAATCTGAATTCAAACACAAAAGTAAGTTTTTTGGCTACAAAACCCTATAAACTATGAAACTTTACCCTCAATTCAGGCAAAATAGAACTTTTAAATGAGTTGTGCTTAAGTGTCCTTGGGTCATTAACTTGGAGAGCAGAAAATAGAGTGTGACTCTAGAGACACAGAGTAGCATGTTATTGGAGACGGTGATCAACTTTTGAGCTGTATTTGTTTGGAGGATCTGTTTGGGCTTCCATTTAGAACAGGGAGATATTTTCTTCTCCTGTCAACAAGAACATTGTGAGACAGTAGAACTGCAGTTACATATGAAAAAAATTCTGGTCAGAGCAACAAAAGCTGCATAATGAAGTTAGTGAAGTATTGTGGAATTGTTAAGGAGGTATGGCGAAACAACACAATGATTTGTAAGTAGTAAGATTAATTTTAGTTTCTGTTCTAAGGAAGGCATACGCATTATTAGGAAAATACATGGAGGTGTACATTTTAATGGAAGGAATAGGAAGCTTACAAAAGAACCCCAGAGCAAATGCCACTGATGTATGTGTTATCCCGGATGATACTGGCCAAACAGCCAAATTGTAAAGAAAACTCAATTGCACGTATCCCAATAATGCAAAACATCAAGGGAAACATATGCAAATCCCCATTATGGTACAGAAGGTGACAGTACATGAAAAAGTAATGGCTGGCATATGTTTAGCATTGTGATTATTTACACAGTTCTTTTTTTGTTTGTTTGTTGTTTTTTTTAAAAGAGAAACAGGGTTTTTTTCCATGAGGTGATGTAAGTTATATTTAAGCAATGTGTTGATGTCAGGAAGTCAGGTGTAATGATGATGGACTGATAGAGAAAATGTGATATTAACTTTCAGAGGGTGTCGCTTTTCATAAGGGCAAGGTAGTTATGCTTGTGATAATGGGAATATTAGGAAAGTATGAGGTCTATGCAGAAGTGGAGTACAAATATG
The DNA here is from genome assembly GCA_016271365.2 of Neoceratodus forsteri. Classification (NCBI taxonomy): domain Eukaryota; kingdom Metazoa; phylum Chordata; order Ceratodontiformes; family Ceratodontidae; genus Neoceratodus; species Neoceratodus forsteri. The sequence goes on along the minus strand of CM057459.1, from coordinate 800,300,928 downwards.
CACAGTTTCATAAGGATGTGCTCAGAGTACAGGCAAATGTGATATGCAGCTTTGTTTTAGAAATAGGTAAAACTAGCGATACATGCAATTAATAGAAAGAAAGATAATTACATAGACATATAGACAGAGACAGACACACACACACAGACAGACAGGCAGAATAGGAATGGCAGCTAAGTATTGAAGTGATGCCAATCCCACCCCCATCTTGCAGACATGGATAGGCATTGAGGTGTGCCTTTGGGTCATTGCCCATAACGCTCATGCCATTTCACCTCACCTTACCCTGCAGACAAAGACAAGAGTCGAGGTGTGCCTTGGGGTTTTCAGACTTTACAATCACCCCATTCCTTGAAGAAATATGCTGAAATGGGTACAGTATAAGAGAATAGAGTGAACTTTGGGGCTGAAGAGTCAAAGACACACCTCGATACCTGTCACTGGCTTCCAGGGTGGGGATATGGGTGGGATGGCATGAGCATTACTGTTGAAAATCCCAAGTGACACCCCTGATGCCTGTCAGTCCCTACGGTGCAAGGTGTTATGGTCAGAAACCCTAATGCTTTGGGTGTTTCTTGGTATTTTCACTCCAAGTTTTCAGCATGGGCTTTTTGTGACCCCACCACATGAATAGTGACACTATCAGTTCATTAGCTAAAAGGAGATTTTTCACAGTGACTGTGCCATTTGGCACCACAGGTTCAAAAACACATTTTGAACAGGATGTAAAAAATGACAGCTGTACATTTCGTGCTTCAGTAACTGCTCAGCACATCTGTTGCATGACCTGCTTATTGACATTTTATATCTGCTATGCAGCGTATTGCTGCTATGGCTGTATGGCTGAGAGGGACATGGGGGTGGTGGTGGATGTCAAGATGAACAACTCAGAGACTTGTAGGAGGTCAATAGCCAAGACCCAAATGATGCTGGGATGCATCACTGGGGGATCAATCCAGAAGGAGGGAAGTGATGCTTCCTCTGTATAACTGCTTGGTGAGGACACACCTCAAGTACTGCATGCAGTTTTGGAGGACACACTTAAAGAGGGACATTGAACTCCTGGTGAGGGTGCAGAGGAAGGCAGCCAAAATAATCTGGGGCTTGGGGCAAAGGACCTATTGGGAGAGGCTTGAAGAACTAAATATGTACACATTGGAAGAGAGAAGGGATGGGGGGACATGATAGAGGTCTTCAAGTACATGAAGGGGGTAAATAGGGGAGGTGCAGTCATGGTGCTCTGAAGGAAGGAGGAGGGGCAACTAGAGGGCATGGGTGGAAGCTGGAGGGGGAGACACAGGGAAGAAAGGAGGAGGTGCTACTTCACTGAGATGGTGGTAGAACCATGGAATGCACTGCCCAGTGGGCTGGTGGAGGCAGAAACTGTGGAGGGGTTCAAGATAGGGTGGGACAAGTACAGGGAAAGGGTTGTGGAAGCAAAGTCCAATGAAGCAGGAATACCCTGGACTGGGAAGAGAGAAGCCCGAAAGGGCAGTGGGGCAGCAAGGTCAGCTGCCAGAGTGAGGACTGGCCAAAAGAGCAGACATGAAAGCCCACTAGGCCTATTCTGCTGGCATTTTTGTATGTTAGTATGTTGGTATGCTTATTACACCAACATCATGAACCATTAAACAGATGACTGCCATAACTAGGGAGGCAGTATAGCACTGTGGTATAAGGCTCTTAACTGCAAATCTGGAGATCTGGATATGAATCCCACAGCCCCCACTTGCATATTGGGTGACCCTGAGCAAGTCACTTAACTTCCATGTCCTCCCAGATTGCCCCTGTAAACAAGCTTTCAGCTTAATGTGTCACTCCTGGTTAAACAATTGAAAGAAAAACAACACAATATATAATTTTTATTGCTTTATTTTGCTACTACAAGCTTTGACTAAAACATCCATTCTTATTTATAGCTTATTTGTCTGTGACCTAGGCAAAACTACACTTAAAATCCACATAAGTAAATAAAATATCAGAATAGCATTTGTTTTAGTAGCATCTCCTTCCTTTTCAGGTGCCCATGACACTATATGTGTGTGTGTGTATATATATATATATATATATATATATATATATACATATTTTAACTTCAAAGCACTAAATCTATTCAAATGCAAAAAACACAAGACTTTATTCTCTTCACACAATAGTGTTAAACTTTAGATTCCAGAATGGCCAAGAAACAATTTAGACTTCACTCTTGGATGCCATTGTCATGCCCACTTCTCATACAAACAACAATCAATTACAGAAACTCTTTCATTTCTATGCTATACACTCTTACATCAGAGAGACATAAATCTTACAGAACTGGTAAAAAAAACAAGTTTATAAAGACTGGATTTCTGAACTAAAACCTATTGTTTACAGTATCTATGTAAATAATAGTTTACTGAGTACAAATGATGCTACAGACATGACATTAACAAAATTTCTGTTTTACATGGAAAACATCCATATAATGAACTTGTCATACAGGATTTGTGACCTTCTGTCTGCATGTATCTGACAAAGGAAAAGGTATCTGCTTGATCCTTTTTTTCTATGTTATTTTTATGCCTAACTTGCCCATTCTGTAAGAGTCAAATATTGAGATGCTTAGAGTTAAAAAAAAATCATGATGTCTATGTGTGTGCGTTTTGGGGGAGTATGCCTAGATGCAGTTCTAGGCACTCCTTAACTACTTCCCTAGGCAGCTGTGATAGTCAGTTGTTCCAACATGATAGATGCACCTCATGCCCCTCCCACATGAATCAAAAAAACATGGGTGTGGATCTTTAGGAGCTTGTGTGTATGTGTGTTTGGGGGAGATATGCTTAGATATAGTTTCAGGAACTCTTTAATTACTTCCCCAGGCAGCTCTAATAATCAGTTGTTCCAACATGATAGATCCACCTCATGCCCCTCGCAGGAAAATGAAAGCATACTGCATGCAACAGACCTTAGGAACATCGCATTTTTTAATATCAGCTCTGATCTGTTCAGTCTTACTTTTTTCCTGGCTCAGTTTCTAATATCAGTGAAAAGAAAGTAGAGAAAAAAACACATAGCCTTTTTCTTCTACAAGTAGTTGTTAATTGCAGCTGGTATATTTTAACATGTGCAAGACAACTCCACCCACAACTTCCCTAACACAGACAAATGGCATCAGTGCTCACTGATGTGTTAACATCCTGTTTCTAATGTCCCTGATAAAATAAAATAAAAAATACCTTTGAGATTTTTTTTATGTCAACTCTGATCAGAATAGCTTATAAAATCACCAATTGTTTTCTTGTTCAATGTTTTCTTCTCTCCTTTTTCTGATAGTACAAAATGAGCCATAGCTGTTTCTTTCAACAATACATGAATGAAAACCCTATGATATATATCACTGTTTTGCAAACTGTATCCCTTACATTTTTTCTTATTTGCAAGACAGCATATATTTATCCTAACAAATCCATCCTACTGCCACATTCAAAACACTATCCCCTACCTACTTGTCACATATAAACTCAATTATATTAAAAAAAAATTCCAGGCACTTAACCATTATTCATTCCCCATTCCCATTTACAACACTGCTACACTTATATATAATACATACTTCTCAAACTTAAAAGAAATAATACACTTTGTCATCAAAGGACTTTGTTTACCAAGTACTGTGCCCATGATTAAAATAATTTGAACCTCCTCCACAAAAAAAGTGCCCTCACATGAAACTGCATGTTTAACTATAAAGACAATTAAAAAATGTATTTCTAAATGCATTACTAACACCAATGCTTTCAAAGTTTTGAAACTACTAAAAAGATAAACTATATATATATATATATATATATATATGTGTGTGTGTGTGTGTATATATGTGTGTATATATATATATATATATATATAAAGACAACGAACCTCTGTGCGCAAGCACCGAGGCAATGGTCACCCCAAAGGGCATTTGGTCGGGAAGCCAAGCCCCAAAGAAACACAAAATCACACATGCCCCCACAATGCAAAGCATCATGGGCTACACATGCAAATCACCACAGAATACCATGCTGGTGCAACCTTAAGCAGAAATGCATGGTGCTGAAAGGCCTCTCACACAGTTTTCAAAGGGTACCAACAGAAGACATAGACACGTGTTTCATCCTACCAGGACTCATCAGTATGCCTTGTCTGTTTGACACCCCAGTGGAATGAACCAGATACCCTAAGATGGTCTATCTGGGTTATGTTGTGGTGAGTGGCTGGTTCATTCCATTGGGTTGTCAAACAGACAAGGCATACTGATGAATCAGGGGCACCACAACTCGATCACTCCACAGACTTGTTCTGTTGCTTGGTCCAGGTCCCAAACTAGTGTGTCTTGTTCCAACTTGATAGATCCACCTCATGCCCCTCCCACATGAATAAAAAAAAGTGGGGTGGATGTTTAGGAGCTTGTGTGTGTATGTGTTTGGGGGGATATGCCTAGATGCACTTTCAGGCACTCCTTAATTACTTCCCCAGACAGCTCTGATAGTTGTTCCAACATGATAGATCCACCTCTTGCCCCTCCCACATGAATCAAAAAAAAGTGGGGATGGATCTTTAGGAGCTTCTTGGGTGGAGGTGGGGGTGGATCTTACTTCCCTCAAATAACTAATGCTTCCTACCACTACTCAGGTTCCAGTTCTTGTACTGCCCATTTAAGAAAGAAAATATTACCCGGCAACCATTGACTAACATGAAAGCATATTTATTTGAGAGTGGAAAACATTTCTTGGAAGAGGGTAAGGCGGAGAAGACTATTTACACCTTCAGTCAATTCCATGGACAGAAAACATGGCATCACTGATTTTGTACATGCAAAACATCTGCAGACTCTGCCTATTGCAGCCATAAAAATAATTGCCAGATTTTCTTGCTGTAAAAAGAAACACCATTCTGTTTTTTTTTTCTGAATGTGATATACTTGACAGCAGTGTAAAGGAGATAATCAGCTCCAACACTATTGGCAATCCTGGGGGTGGGGCTGAGCTCAGTTTTCATGAATAAAAAAGGGAATATCCACAGATAATCTCTTTTTTTGTACTTCAGAACCTGAACTCAAACACAAAAAAAGTGTTTTGGTTACAAAAGACTATAAACTATCAAAATCCACCCTCAATTCAGGCAAAATATAATTTTTAAATGAGCTGTGTTTAAGTGTCCTTGGGTCATTAACTTGGAGAGCAGCAAATAGTGTGTGAATCTAGAGACACAGAGTGGTATATTATTGGAGGTGGTGATAAACCTTTGAGCTGTGCTTGTTTGGAGGATCTGTTTGGGCTACCATTTAGACCAGGGAGAGATTTTTTTCTCTCCTGTCAACAGGAACATTGTTGTGAGGCAGTAGAACTGCACTAACATATAAAAAAATCATTGCCAGAGCTCCTTTCTATAAAAAGAAACACCATTCAGTTTTTTTGGTTTTTGCATTTTAAGAATGTGGTATACTTGACAGCACTGTAATGGAGATGTTCAGGTGTAACACTGTTGACAATGCAGGCTTCACTTTCTCCTCCCCCATGGGAGGAACGTTATGTCTCATGCACACAGTGCCACCTCGTTCCCCTCCCACAACCCTTATATTGCTGGTACTGCTCCCTCCCACATAAAAAGTCTCAGCTTTCTTCCCTCCCATGAACCTAATAAAACAAGCCTGTGCTGATATTGAGATCCATGCTAAACATAGGCTCACATTGATTTCAGGGCTGGATCACAATAATGGTGGGCTCAACTATTGTGTTCCACAGAAGGTAATTTATGCAGGGAGTCCTTTTCTCAGCAAAACGTCTGCAGGTTATGCCTACTGCAGCCATACAAAACATTAATTACACTAGTTTTATAAGTGCTGCCACCAACACTGGGGCCAGCATCACCATGCAGTGATTATTGTGGCATCAGCACAAGTATTTGCTTCAGTTATACGATGGAGGTGGAAGGACAGGAGCCAGTCAATAAGGGAGTGAGAGCTGGTAGAAGGGTTGAGCCTGGTCAGTTCAGCAATGTGTTGTGCCTGCAATAAGCACCCTAGCCACCCTCCTGTACAGTAGTATATTGAGGACCTCCCCACGAAGGTTGACAGTCACAAACAGTTACTGTAGCTGGAAACTATGGGTTTTCTGAAAATAAAAGATAATGTGATCGGTGTTCTTATGTATATTAGCTTTATAGTTAGAAACATTGCAGGGTACAGTATGCTCATTCAGAGTGTTCTAAAAATCCATTGACTATTGCTCTTAAAATTTATTTTGTGTAATTGTGAGCCAATGCCTTGTAAAGAAATTTGTTGACAAGAAGAATGTTTCATCTAATAAGGAACAGCTGAGCTCAATGTTATAGGCAGGAGATGACAATGTTTTTCCAACCTTTTTGCACTAAGGTTCTTCTCACATTACATAAGAAATATTGGCTAGTGCTGTGGAAACTCTGCACAGTTCCTTGACTTAGACATAAAAATATGATTCTAAATTCCTAAACATTTTCCATTGCACAGCAACATGGTACAGTTATATTGCTGACACATAAAACACCATATTTGCCAAGCTGAATTGGTTTAATCATTGTCAGCACTTGACCCATGCGAACCAATAAAGAGAGTCGGTAGTTAATAAAACAGGTCAAAATATTGGATGGTTTGTTTAACAGGTGTTGCCATTTTGCTTTAGAATGCTACACTGGAGATGGGCAAATAGTGGTTTATCTTTTTTTTTTATTATGACTGCTGTTTAGGTGCCTCGCTGGCAGCCCCCATCTGACCGACCCTCCCAGTCCCATCCCCGAGAATTACTGGTGCTAACCTTGAAAGGTCTGGGAGTGGAGCCTGTGGTGAGTCAGTCTTCATCCTGCTGCCAGTGTGTTTCCTCCTCTGATTTTTCTCCCAGGTGCCCCAGGAGTATGAATGCATGTGCATGGAGGCACTCATGTGCTGTACAGCCCTGGTCATCACCCCTTTCCCCCACCCCATGGCCTAATGCCTGGGCACCCTCCGAGCTTGTGCTTCCCCTAGCCTCCACTGGGGGTTGCCATCAGCCAAGGGATGCCATGCTTCCTCCCCAGAGAGGAGAACTTGCCTGCTAGCAGCTCCATCCAGCTCCGCCCTCCCCCCTTTGCTGATGTCTGACAACCCGGGCTCGTTCTCAAACCCAGGTCACCGGCATGGGTCGAGGTAAGGCACCAGCTCCTCAGCCCTCTACGCCACTGGGCTGGCTACAAATAGTGATTTATCTGAACATTTATTTAATAACAGAAACTAATGGTTGCCCCTTGGTCTGACCTACTTTGGACAGGAGGGGGGAACACTTTTTTTAAATATTATTATCCCCCAGAGCAGCTTTCAAATGCAGAATTTCACCCATGGGTGGTGAAATTCCACCTTTTGCCAGGGGTTGGGGTGGGATTTTGCATTTCACACCTGTGAAATATTTCAAAAAATGTGGGAATTATGCTAAATATTTCACAGGAAGAAATTTTTCAGTTTTGTGCATCACTAATGAGTGTTAAGGGGTATCTGGGAACCTACTGCTTGCTTCTGCTTTGCCCCAGGTGATCCTGAACATATTCTCAGGAGCGCCCCAACTCTGAGGCACTATAAAAGCAGTTGTGATGTCAGAGTGGTCAGAAATAATAAACCTGCTTAGTTTGTGGACTGAAGAGTTTGACTGAGAAAGTGGATCAAAAAGAAGTGGACAGCCTCCCAAAACATTGATGGATTATTGGAGTTGCTCTGGAGAGTGGAAGCAAAGTGACCTGACTTAACCTGTCTAATGGTATTAGTGCAGACTTTACAGAGCTATCAGAAGTTTGATAAGTTCTCTAGTGATCTGGAGGCTTTATGCATATGCCAAGTAGCACCGTGAGCTTTGATTTTGCCTGCCAATTAACTCAACTGAGGCCCAAGAGAGGTGGGAGACTTTTACGCTAATGCCACTAAGAGGGACATATTTTCCCAGGAGTGTGTGGAGGAAGACCTGGATAAAGCAGCAATCCTGAACAAATATTTTTGTTCAGTATTTACAGAAGAAAGGGAAGGTGTGGGGCCTTGGTAAAAAGGGCAGACTGGATGGCCCTTGCAGTCCTTTTCTGGCATCAACTTCTATGTTTCTGTGTTTCTATGACCTCAGTTAAGCGATAGGGGTGGCAATTTATTTATTTATTTATTTGAGAAACTCAGAATTACAACCCTTTCAGTCATGGACTCTTTTCCAAAGGCACCACATCAGATAATAGCAACAATAATATACAATAAAGTACAAGAGGGTACAAGCAGATAAAGAGAAGATGTGAACTTACAGGTAATGGAGGGATGCCTATACAAGCAGTAGCTAAGCAGTGGAGAATGACACTGTCGGTGAACAAACATATTGTAACATTAGTGCAAAAGATAGGAACAGGCTGTTCAGTGGGTAGAGCTGTGAAAATTGCAGACTTGTGGGTACTCAGAGGACAATTAAGCTGGAGATGAAGAGACCACAAGAAGCAAACAGTGCAACAACACAATGTAGGTCAAAATTAGTGTCAGGTTACAATTGTTGGCTAGCAAAAAGAACAGCAAACATACCTATACAATTGGTAGCTAATAGGTGAACAGTGGGTAGCCATAAAGAATTGACCTATCCAAATTAATGAAATGGGCATCAACACAAAGAAGAAATCTATCTAGCAGAGAGCAGCCCACAGGGACTTTGTCTGGAAAATAATATACTGGAATGGATGGGAGGTGGACACCAGTCCATTTACAGAGGATAGAGTCCTAAAGGAACTCGCAAAACTGAGAGTGGATACGGCAATGGGGCCAGATGAGATACATTCAAGAATATTAAAGGAGCTGAGAGAGGTGATTGCAGCATCACTGACAGCCCTGTTTAACAAATTGCTGGAAGCGGGAGTGGTTCTGGAGGATTGGAGGAGGGCAGATGCAGTCCCTCTCCACAAAAGTGGGAGCAGGGAAGAGGCTAGTAATTTCAGACCAGTGAGCCTGACCTCAGTGGTGGGGAAATTAATGGAATCACAGATGGAGGAAAGGATTGTGGTACATCTTAAATCCAACAGATCATAGGATCCTAGGCAGCATGGATTTACAGTGGGAAGGTCGTGTCAAACAAATCTGATAGATTTCTTTGACTAGATGACCAGGAAATTCAATCAGGAAAGGGGGGTGGAGGTGGCCTACATGAATTTCAGCAAGGCCTTTGACACTGTTCCACACAGGAGGCTTGTAAACAAGCTGGGCAACCTGGGAGTGGTTCCCAATGTTGTAAACTGGTTCAGAAATTGGTTAAGTGATAGAACACAGAGAGACCCCATCTGGAGTACTGTGTCCAGTTCTGGAGGCCACATCTCTGGAAGAACATAGACAGAGTAGAGTCAGTTCAGAGAAGGGCAACAAAAATGGTGCAGGGTCTGCACCAAAAGACATATAAGAAGAGACTAGAGGACCTCAATATGCATACCCTGAAAAGGGGGGGGTATGATAGAGATCTTCAAATACCTCAAGTGCATAAATAAGGTACAAGAGGGTAGTATCATTCAGAAAAATAAGGTACAAGAGGGTAGCATCTTTCAGAAAAAAAGATGTTCATGAACATGGGGTTATGATATCATGATATGAGGCTGGAGGGGGTAGACTCATTGGTAATGTAAGGAAGTATTTTTTCACAGAAAAGGTGGTTGCTGCATGGAACAGCAGCTCAACGGAGGTGGTGGGGGTAAAAATGGTAGGGGAATTCAAGAATGCATTGGATGGGCACAAGGGAACCCTAGCAACAGAAAAGTGAGTACAAAAGTCGGATATCAGGTAGGATCTGCAGTATTGCAGTTGGTAGGGAAAATGGGTGGAGTAGGTGGGCCAAGCAGTCCTTATTTGCCATCAATTTCTATGTTTCTATGTTTCTATTAATTTGAAATAGAATTGAGTCAGTGTCTCATTAACATCTGAGGATGCTAAGATGGAGGAAAAGTTAGTGCTTTGGCAATCATTCAAGAGGGAGGGCAGGTGTCATGATCTGTATAAACAGACTTGGATGACCACAGGGAGACCTTGGTGCAGTACAGTTTGCACACACAGTAGATCATACCATGGTTATGTAATACATCTGGCAGTGTACCTGCTTCCTAGATATGTTGGGGTGAGACAAAAGAATATTGTCAAATAGTGAGTGGTTGGAAATCTTGGAAATATGGTCATTGTTTCTGATCATTTCAGGGATATGTTTTTCAAAGTGTAATGACTGAATAAGTTGGATAAGTGTATTGGAGGAAAGACATGACCAGTTTGGATTGATGTCACCAAGGACTACAGCAGAAGTTTACAAGAAAAGCCTGCAATGTTTCAATGGCTTTCTCAACCAGAATAATGTTATGCTTGTACAACTGTAGAACAACATTTGTGGCCATTCACACTTTCTATTCCAGTAGGAATTACCACCCTGTAGGGGTACTGAAAGCAAGAAACCCTGTAAGAGGGTTTCACCCCTAGAAGTGTCACAGGAAGAGTCTCTTGGCTAAAGGCACCTTATTAAGGAACCCCAAAAGAGTTGTAGCAGTGATCGATGACTAGGAGATAGAGAAGTAGACTGACAGCAACAGGCAGCTTAATGAAACATAAGTGACACACACGTTAGCAGGATGGCACCAATAGTAGGGCTTGCGCTGATGACAGCAAGGGGCTTTCAAGGGAGAGAGGGAATGTCTAGTAGGGCCACCATCCATCTCCATTCAACAGAAGAACCTACCTAAGTGAGCTAGGGAATATTAGCTAAACTAACTAATATTATGACCTGCAGTACAGAGAAAAGGAAAAAAAAACCTTTAAGGAGGAAATCTCTTGGGATCCAAGACCAAAACTGCCTTCCCTCCAGGCTGGGATTGTATTTTATAATGGCTTTGCTACTGCCATTTAGAAAACCAACCAAGGGGAGCAGAAAATATTCCAATTTTCTTTTGAGAAAACTCACTCTTTCCTTCAAAAAGAGCGCCCAGGATGGTTGAGAGACCTGGCTTCTGCAGCAAAGTCTTAGTAATGGAGCAGGCCATACACAGTAATGCAGAAAATATCAAGCAATATGCAGCAAGTGAATACTTTTAGTAATGGTAAGGCCAGATGCAGTACCAGTAATACAGGAAATAACTAGCAATGAGCAGCCTGAGAAACACTTTAGCAATGGAGCAGGCAGTAACAGGCAATGAGCAGCATGGTAACTTAGTCAGTGAGACTAGCTACTCAGTCCATCAATTAGTGCCAATTAAAGGTGAGATAAATACCTGGAGGATTCTTGCAGTGAAGGCAGGATATGACCATGAGGTAATGAACCACATTGGGCCACGAAACTCCACTATAGAACCTCCCCAGTTCTCCGCCATAGGAAAAACTAAGAAGCTACAGTAAAGTGCCGTGACCCACATGCAGATTTGAAAACTAGTTTACAGCAACAGCTGTAGCTGAGCTGACATGTGGGGTTTGATGAAACAGTGTTCAAACAGCGAATTGCATTCAGCAGTAGCCAACCTTAATAAGCAGGGGACTTTGTAGGTAAGGCCAGTAGTGCACTGAAACAGCGATATATTGTTTGGCACAATTGCAGTTAAGCAGATTTGCTATGGGGCAAGTAATATAGAAGTGCACTAGACTCTGGTTTGAGTCCCACTGAGTACAAATAAACATGTTTGAACAGATTACAATCCCCAAAGGGGCAGTAAGCGCGCTGAGCTCCGTGGGCAAAGCAAAGATGATGGTGAAGTAATAATGCCAAAGGCCAAAAGAGGTATACACATTTTTACACAGGGAAGGGATTTGGGGCTGTAGGTCCCAGGAGCAAGGGAGACAGGGCATCAGGTTCCAGGGGTGTGGAGACAAGGCAGCAGTTCCCAAGGGTAAGGGAGAAAAGGCAGCAGCTCCCAGGAGAAGGAAGACAGGCAGTAGTTTAATGGGGTAAGGGAGACATGGCAGTAGTTCCCAGGGGTAAGAGAGACAGGCAGTCAGTTCCAGGGGTAAGGGAGACATTGCAGCAAGTTTCATGGGTGAGGGAGACAGGTCAGGAAATTTTATGGGTAAGAGAGACAAGGCAGCAGGTCCCAGGGGTAAAAGAGTCAAGGCAGCAGTACCTGGGGATAAGGGAGACAGACAGTAGCTTCCAGGAGTAAGGGAGACATTGCAGTCAGTTCCAAGAGTAAGGGAGACATTGCAGGAGGTTCCAGGGGTAAGGAAGACAAGGCAGTAGGTTCCAGGGGCAATGGAGACAAGGCAGCAGTTCCCAGGGGAGGGGAGACAAGGCAGTAGTTCTGAGGGGAAAGGGAGACAACGCAGCAGTATCCAGGGGTAAAGGGGACAGGTAGTAGGTTCCAGGAGCAAAGGAGACATTGCAGTAAGTTTCAGGGGAAAGGGAGACAGGGCCATAGGATATAAGGGTAAGTGAGACATTGCAGTGGGTTCCAGGGGTAAGGGAAACAAGGCAGCAGTTTCCAGGGGTAAGGGAGACAAGGCAGCAAGTCCCCGGGTGAAGGCTGTACATGAACACGAGGTAACTGAGCCACACAGGGCCATGACTCTCCACTAGAAACCCTCAGGCCTCCACTGTAGGCAAAACAAAGAAGCCACAGTAAGGCGCCATGACCTACATGCAGATTAAAGCTAATTAACAGTGACAGCTGTAGCTGAACTGACCTCCATGGAAGAAGGAAGCAGATTAAAAAACACCAGAAGGGCTGTTCCTGAATAATGCTAGGCACAATGCATGGAATCAGATTTGAATCCCATGGAGAAGTAATACAGAACTGGAGTAGACTCAGGCTAGATTCCCCCAGCAGGGGCTAAAGGCAGGACAGCAGAGGGCAACAAGTATGATTCAGGTCCAGTAGGGGCTACAGACAGGACATCAGAAGGCAAGCAGAAAGATCCAGAGACAGCAGGGGCTACAGTAAGTACAGCACAGGGAGACCAGAATGATGCAGGGCCAGCAGGAGCTACAGACAGGACAGCATAGGGCAACCAGAATGATTCAGAATCAGCAGGGGTCAAGGACAGCACAGCAGAGGGAAATCAGAATGAATAAGGGTCAGCAGGGTCTTCAGACAGCACAGCATAGGGTTACCAGAATGATTCAGGATCGGCAGGGGCTATGGAGAGTACAGCAAGGGGTAGCCAGAATGATTCAGAGCCAGCTGGGGTTACAAACAGTACAGTATAGAGGCAGCAGAGATGGTGGAATGGGAGTCAAAACAAACAATATCTGCAGGAAACTGAGAGTGGATAGGTAGGCTGGAAAGTAGCAGGCTGAGCTGAGCAGACAAGGGAAAATGCAGGGAACTGAGGGCTTGCTAAACTGGTGAGGAAAGGAGCTAGAGTACAGGCGCAGGGCTGTGGAAGGGAAAAAATCAACAATTTGAAACCTGAAGCACAGACTAACAAAATAGACACAGGACACTAGGAAACTAAAACCCCAAAGAATGGAGGATGGAGCAAAAGCAGCACAGTGAACCTGGAGCTGCAACAGGAATGCAGCAGTACCTACTGCCACACCCTGCAGCTGCTAGCTGACAGTAAAATCTGAGACCAGGTGCAGGCCATTAAATGAACACAGCAGTAGAGGTTGGAATGGGAGCTGAAACATACAACAAATGCAGGAAGGCAGAGGATGCAAGGTAGCCGGGAAGGAAAGGGAGCAGGCCACAGCAAAGGAGCAACACAGCACAATTAAAGGGGAACTAGAAAGCCCCAAAAGAAAACACAAAATCAAAGCACAAATGCAGTAGAACAGAAACACAGCACACAGGGAAGTACACAGTAGCTGAAAGCAAAACAAATACTAACCAAAGCAGGAGAGACACTGGAACGCAACCAACAGAAACCAAGTAGAGTCCAGGGCACAAACCAACCAGGTAGGGGCGGGGGAGGCAAGGCCCCAGCAGTCCCAGAGTGATGAGAGGGACCAACAGAGCCACTGGCTGACAAAGAGAAAGTGCTTCAGATGGAGGCTGGGAGGAACTGCTTGTATAGTTCAGAAAGTTGGCATGATTGATTGCTCACCCATTGAGAACTGCAGGTGGAGCCTTTCAAATAAAGAAGATAGGATGTCAAGAAGGATAGCAGTCTTGGGGCTATGATGGTAGAATACTCAGCAATGAATATGGGGAAAGAGCAAGGTGGTGAGAGCTTACTGACTAGGAACTCATATAAGGAGAGGCAGAAGAGTGATGGACTACCTCACAGCTTAGACCTAGGGTAACAAACATCACAACCCCATCTTCTCTCCATCACAGTACTGCCTGAGGACTGCATTACCAGATATGGAAATGTTGGCATTACAAATGCTGTAGGAGAGTCAGGATTCAGAGACCACTGCTGCATCTGGCCTGGCCTGAAGTATCCACTGTCTGCATGGAGATACTTTTAGGTAACATGCTCCCAGTGTTTAGGTTCAGAACAAGACTGTAAGACAAGTACTACAAATCATGTGGAATTTAGTTCTTGGGGTATTCTTAAGACTTCACAGTCATTCTCCAGTGATGGTCCAGATGGTGAATGAGTTTGCTGATCAGTGAGGCAGTCCAGATGTAAAATTATGCAGATACCACAATGTTGCTTCAGAAGATAACCGTAAATTGATTGACTGAGTTCAGGCACCATTTATATGATAGAAGATGAGTGTTACTATGATCTATTTATTATTAATTAAAAGTTAAAATATACAGGATGAATTCTATGAGAACATATCTTATTTACAGAACATCCTAAGTTGAATTTATTTATTTTATTTATTTAATTTTGGTAATCAGGTAAACCCACTGAGACCATGACAGTATGTGTTTCAGGGGTGACCCGGGGTTAATTACAAGCAGACAATCATTAAAATTACACAACTGGTACAGGATGACATGTTGTAGGTGAACATAGTTTACGGCAAACAGTTATGCAGAGAACATAAAAAGGTGAACAACAGAAACAATGCAGAGTATTGTAAAACAAATTATAGTTTACAGTTTGACAATTTTTGACACTCAGCATGTGTTAACAATTAGGATACATTTGTGGTTATAGACAAAATGTTGCAGTAGGGGGATACAGGGGAGGGGACAGCATTCAGCGGTAGCAAGTGCATTGGTTAAGCTCTAATAGGTGAGCTTTGAGTCTCTTTTTGAACCCCCCAAGGGAATTACAGGACTGAACATTTGCTGGGAGAGCATTCCAGGGGGTTGGGATGCTAGCTGAGAATGACCTCTGTCACAGGGTTGACCTGACTCTAAGCTCAGTGAGGAGTAGACAGCTCGACGATCTAAGGAGCCTTCTGTTTTGTTTGGCAGATAGTGTGGTAGCTAGGCTTGGAGGTGCAGAGTCTGACATAAGCTTGTAGGTAAGGCACAGGGATGGGTAGACAAGTTCTTTCAGTGAAAGCCATGACAGAGCTTGGAGCACTTGGCAGTGGTGTTCCCTAGGGTGAGCCCCCAAGGCAAATTGTCTCACCCTGTGGTAAAGAGTACTAAGTTTTTGGAATTCCCCACCCTCGACTGTGAGTAGTACTGGTGACCCATACAGCAGGGTGAGTATCAGGGTAGCGGTTGCAATTTTTAGTCGGGTTTCCTGAGTGAGGAAAAGGCCATGGTGCTACAATAGCCCCAACTTCTGATTTAGTGTCTTAGTCAGCATTTCAATGTGTGTCTTGAAAGTGCAATTCTGGTCTAGTGTAATGCCTAGGTACTTTATAGTGTCAATTGCCTCAGTCTTTGTGCCACTTGAGAGGCTAGGAGTTAGAAGGGTGGCTCTATCCAGACCCAGGCTTGTAGGGCTGAAGAGAATACCTTTAGTCTTTTTGCTTTTAAGCACTAGTCTGTTTCTGACCAGTCGACTCGAGGAGTTGCAGGTCACTTGTTAAAGAAGTGATAAGGGAGCAAAGGTCCTTGGAGGACCTGTATAGCACTGTATTATCTGCATATAGGAGTATGTTTGCCTCTCCAAAGTGCATATCATTTATGAAAATTGAGAACAGTAAAGGCCCCAAGATGGATCCCTGCGGAACCCCGTCAAGGATTTGGCTTTTTTCAGATTGCTCACTTTGCCATCTGACAAAATAAGATCTCCCCTAGAGGTAGTCAGTGAACCACTGAACTGTCAGACAGTCTGGCCTATGAGTTTGAGTTTGGTTAGGAGTAGCTGATGGTCCAGGCTGAAGGCCTTGGTGAGGTCTATAAAGACAGAGCCAGTAATCTGGCCTTTGTTTAGCACTGCGAGGAAGTGATCGGTGAGGCAGACAAGTGCGGAGTCCATGCCATGTTTTTTTCTAAAACTGTGTTGTCTAGGTGTAAATATGCAATTCATCTCAATATACTCAGTTAGTTGGTTGTAGACAGCTCTCTCCAGCACCTTACTAAGGATAGAAAGGATCAATATGCGATGATAGTTTTCTACATGTTTCTGTGATCCCCCTTTTTGGATGGGCATGACCAGGGTTACTTTCCAGAGTGTTGGAACTTTCCCTTCAAGAAGGGATCTGTTGAGCAGCCACGAGATGGGGCAGCAATGGAAGGGGCAGCAATCTTTGAGCAGTCTTGGTTCTAGCTTGTCATGCCCAGCTGAGCGGTAAGGATTTATGTTCATGAGAAGTTTAAGACCTTTTTTTTAGACAACTTGAAGTAGAAGTTAGGATAGGGGGAGTGTCACTGGAACCTGGTTGGGAGGAAAGGGGGCCCCCCTGAAGGGGGATCTAAACTTGCTTAGGTCCATGAAGAAGGAGTTGGCTGCATTGGCGGCATCTACTGGGTTCTTTCGGCAGGTACCATTAGCTATTATGGCATAGTCCCCCTTTGCAGGGCTGCTTTTAATGAGGGAGTTGATCTGTAACCAGAGAATTTTCTAGTGTCAGAGAGATTTTTTTATGGAGATCTCTGATGTATCACTTTTTTGCTGATTTTAGCTCTCTTTTGCATTTATTTTGTAATTCCCTGTAGTTCTGCCAAGCCTCTGGTTGGGGGTTGGTTTTAAACTTCACCCAGGCCCTGTCGCTCTCATTCATGAGTTTTTTTTCAAATCCCAGGACAGCCACTGGCATTCTGACCTTTTACCCTGATCTTTTTCAGAGGAGCATGCTTATTAGTTGCAGATAGGAAGTTGTTTATGAAGAAGTCGAGGGTAGCATCTAGGTTAGGGGATTTCTTGATGTAGGTCCAATCTATCCCAGATAATGTGTACAGGAAGGATCCTGTGACAAAGTTAGAGAAATTTTGGGCCTGGAGAATTCTGAGTGGGGGAGTTAAAAATGATTCCTCCATATTGCGATCACTGGTGAGTGGTCACTTAATGCATCAGCAAAAGTACCTGCCAATCTAATGCTATCAGGCTTTGAGGCCAGGACCCAGTCTAGTGTAGAGCAGTTTCCTGTTTTAGAGTTCAGTCTGGTGTACTCATGAATTAGTTGGGTTAGATTGACTTCCAGTAGTCAGTTCTTTAGCTCTCCATTCATTTGAGGCCCCCAATGGATATTAAAATCACCCACTATTACCTTCTCCCCTTGTTGGAGGTCAGACAGCACCATAAGAAATTCATTTCAGGTGGCATCGGCTGCTTTTGGGGGGTTATAGACGCATCCAATCATCAGGTATTTGGTGCCCCTCCATCAGTAGATTTGTTAATACAGTTTCACAGCTGGTGTTGTTTTGGCCAGTTGTTCTCACCCTGGAAGCAGTTATGGATGATCAAACATGTTAGTAACAAAGAAAGTTACAAGTAACATGCAGCAGATATCAGTAAATGCACATAAATTAGCTGCCAAAGCAAGTAGACATATTGTGCAACATAAACACTATTCTTTAAACAATTTGAAAGGCCATAAGCTAGTGCAGTTTCTGGTCTGGGGATCTAGACTGTTCCAGGAAAAAGGAGCATCATATGAAAAAGTTGGCTTTGCTGTAATGTGTGGCAAATTTAGGGAGAAAAAAGCTAAGGTGAGTCATATCACATATACTGTACTTGTGGTAAGATGCCACTAATCTCTCTGAGAGATATGAAGAAGTTAAGATGTTGACTGCTTTAAATTTAAGGGAATACCAATTTAAGTTGAGCCTAGAAGATGAGAGCTGATTTAAGTTATTAAGCAATGAGCAATGATACTTGTCCCATTTAGCTTCAAGAATGAAATGTAGCAATTTTTTCACTAAACTTTATTGATTGACCTTTTGGTCATTAGAAACATAGAACCATAGAATTTGATGGCAGATAAGGACTGCTTGGCCAACCTAGTCTGCCCATGTTCCCAATCTACTGTCACACCATAGACCCTACTTGAATGCCGGCCTTACCCTCCCCTTCCTTGCTTCTAAGGTTCTCTTATACCTATCCCATGCCTTCTTAAACCCCAGTACAGTTTTGCTCCCACCACCTTCTCAGGGAGACTGTTCCAGTCATCCACCACCCTTTCTGTGAAAAAGTGTTTTCTTACATTTTCCCTGATTCTACCCCCTCCAGCTTCATCACATGACCCCTTTGCACATGTGCATCCTTTTCTCTGAGAAAGGCTTCCCTCTTGAACCTTACTTATACCCTTGAGGTATTTGAAAGTCTCTATCATATCCCCACTCTCCCACTGTTCCACCAGTCTGTACATATTGAGGTAATTCAGTCTCTCCTCATAGGGCTTTTGATGCAGATCCCGTATCATTTTAGTTGCCATCCCCTGGACTGCCTCAACTCAGTCTATGTCCTTTCAGAGATGAGGACTCCAGAACTGGATACAGTACTCTAGGTGGGGTCTCACCAGAGACTGATACAGATGTATCACCACCTCCCTCTTTCTTCTGGTGATACCCCTCCCTATGCATCCTAGCATCCCACTGACTCTCCCCACTACTTTGTCACACTATTTGGCCACCTTTAGATCATCAGATATAGTAACACCCATGTGTCTTTCCTGTTCAGTGGTCGCAAGTACCCCCCCCCCCATTTTGTACTCTGACCCTGGGTTTCTGTGCTGCAAGTGCATGATTATGCATTTTTTTTGCATTGAAGCTTAGTTGCCACTTTCTAGACCACTCCTCAGGCTTACCTAGATCTCTATTCATTTTTTCCACACACACCCCTGGAGTGTCCACTTTATTACAGATTTTTGTGTCATCTGCAAAAAGAAATAGAGTACCTTCTCTTCTTGTCTCTCTACGATGTTGCTTATAAAGATATTAAAGAGAACTGGTCCAAGTACTGATCCTTGCAGCACCCCACTAGTCACCATCCTTTCCTCAGAGTGAAATCTGTTTACCAGTACCCTCTGGTGCTTATCCTCCAACTGATTTCTTACCCAGTTTACCACTTTTAGTCCCACTCCTAGGCTTCCCAGCTTGTTTATGAGTCTCCTATGTGGAACAGTGTTGAAGGCCTTACTTAAATCCAGGTGGGCCACATCAACTGCTCCACCCTAATCTTCTTCCCTGGTTACCCAGTCAAAGAAATCTATAATATTAGTTTGTCATGACCTCTCCCTAGTGAATCCATGCTGCCTCGGATCTTGTAAGACACTGGATTCAAGATATACCACAATCCTTTCTTTCAGTAGTGAGTCCATTAATTTTCCTACCACTGAAGTCAGGCTGACTGACCTGTAATTATCAGCCTCCTCCCTGGTCCCATTTTTGTGAAGTGGTACTACATCTGCCCTCCTCCAGTCCTCCGGAACCACTCCCGTTTCTAGTGAGTAGTTGAATAGGACTGTCAGGGGTGTAGTCAGCACCTCTCTGGCTCCCTCAAAAACCTTGAATGTATCCCCCCTTATGCCTTATAATCCCTCCCATGGTCTTTCTCCTTTCGCTAACATACCTAAAAAATGTCTTGTCCCCTTTCTTTACTGCCTGTGCTATCTTCTCCATTTCTGCCTTTGCACCCCTGACTGCTTTCACTGCCTCCCTCATCTTCTCTTGATAGACATCCCTATCCTCCCACCTCTGTCTCTCTTTATACTTCCTGATTGCTAACTTTTTTGTCCTTACCTTCCTCTGTAAATAGACTAGTGTCCACACCCCTTCCTTTGATGCACTGTGACAGAACTGTGATCCCTCACCCTCCCTTTCATTTGGGAAAACGGAACAAAAATAATTGTTCAGGATGTCTGATTTTTGTTTGTCCCTTT
The DNA here is from genome assembly GCA_016271365.2 of Neoceratodus forsteri. NCBI lineage: Eukaryota > Metazoa > Chordata > Ceratodontiformes > Ceratodontidae > Neoceratodus > Neoceratodus forsteri. The sequence continues at coordinate 800,280,814 of CM057459.1, read as the reverse complement.
CCACACACCCCCCAAGCCTTACAATCACTCCCCTGGTTTTTATCCTTTCGCTAACATACCTGAAAAATGTCTTGTCCTCTTTCTTTACTGCCTGTGCTATCTTATCCATTTGCTAGTTTGCACTCCTGACTGCTTTCCCTGCCTCCATCTGCTTCTCTTGGTACACCTCTCTATCCTCCTCCCTCTGTATCTCCTTATATCTCCTGAATGTTAGCTTTTTTGTCCTTACCATCCAGCCAACATTTTGGAGAATCATATCAGTCTCCTTTTCCTTACATAAAAAACAATAAAAGGTTCAACACCATTATTCATTACAGACATTCATAATTTAAAACCATATCAGCAAAGTGTGATTTTATATATATAAACAAGCATTTGTCAATGCCGAATGTTGGCTTGCTGGCATTGGCATTGGTAGAGCAGGAGTTAGACAGATACATCATAGGAGTGGCAGTGAAGTATTGAACTGATGCCAACCCACCCCCACCCTGCAGAGAGTGACAGGCATTAGGGTGTCCCTTTGGGTGTTTGGTAGTGCAGTGCGGGAAAACATGCCGGAGCAGGATGTGAAAAAATACAGCTGTACAGTTCATAAGGAGGTGTAAAAAATGCCAGTGTTGAAAATGTGGCATGTAAATATACCAAATTTGCAAAAGCTACTAGAGTGCGTGGGAAATACAATGCACGCTTGCAACACTGCCATTTTATAGGGTTCAGCACCAAATTTTCAACATAGGCATTTAGCACCTCTGCTCATGTACAGTGTCACTGTTATTTCTCAAAGTGTCCCAAGAGTGATTTCGCTGGCGACCGCTATTCTGCTCGAAGTGTGAAAACACATTTTGGGCAGGATATGTGAAATGGCGGCTGTACTGTTCATCAAGAGGGTGTGGAAAAATGGCAATGGTGAAATCAGACTGAAAATATCACAAAATGCACGCGACCGGTATGGCGTGCGTGCAATCTGCCAATGCACGCTCGTAACACAGTCATTTTATGGAGTATCATCACCAAATTTTCAACATAGGCATTTTAGGTCCTCTGCTCATGAACTGTTTCACTGTCATTTTCATAATCTGGCCCAAACACTGATTTCCCAATATGACTGCGCTATTGTGCGCTGGAAGTGCGGAAACACATTTCGGGCAGGATGTGGAAAATGGCAGCTATACTGTTCACAAGGAGGTGTACAAAAATGGCAATGCTGAAAATCCGGCATTAAAATATTGTGAATGCGTGAAGTTACGAGCCTGCGTAACAACTGCTTCATGCACACTCGTAAAACAGGCATTTGTTGGATTTTTCCACAAATTTGGAACATAGGCTTTTGAGAGGCCACCTCATGAGCACTGCCACTGTCATTTTGTTAATGGGCCCCGAAAGGTGATTTTGCAGTGATTGCGGAAATCACCTTTTGAGGCCGATGACATTCATGACAGTGATAGAGTCATGAGGAGGGGGGCTAAAAACCCATGTTGAAAATTTGGTGCCAAAATTCCAAGAAATGCTGAGATATGCAGCAAAGCTGAAAAACCCTATTCACTCCATTATACAGCTTACCGGCATTTCCTCAGTTCATGACGGCTTTGAAGAGTGCAGACGTGTTCCTGGTCCACTGAAGATCATCGCTGGACTCTGGAGGTAAGTATGGGTGGGGGATGAGGAGGCAGGGTGCACAGTGGGTGAGTGCGGTGGGGCATCGAGACTATGAGGGATGGTTTTAGTTTTACAGGGAAAAAAAGAAAACCATCGCAGGACAGTTTTGTGTTGCAGGGCATTTGGCATGCTGGGGTGAGCTCCCAGCGTGTCACTAACTGTTTTTGGGGGTGTCAGTAGCCGACGAGTTAAGGCACCTCGTCGGCTCTGTCTGGGGGAATAATGCCGGCGAGGGATTGGGCACCCCGTCGGCAAACAAAATAGCGGTGGGGGACCGAGCTGGGGGATTGAGCACCCCTTGGCATTCCACATTGGGGGAGATGATATCAGTGGGTAGTGGGCTCCCATCGGCTAACAAAGACAGTGGAGGCGCCAGCCAGGGGATTGGGCACCCCTGGCATTCCACATCGGGGGTATGCCGGCGGAGTGGGCTCCCCTGTCGGCTGAGTCAAAACAACAGGGGGTACTGACGAGAGTTGGGCACCCCGATGTCGACGGCCGTAGGCAGCTCAGCCATGCTCATAATGGTGGCGAGCACTCAAACAAAGGGTCCGCTGCATATGGCGAGCTTTGCCGGTTACAGCGGACCTTTATGAATGTCTTTCGCCCGATGTATTGCCAGTAGTGGCGCCGGCATGCAGGCTGATTGGGGAATGAGGGATGCACCTACTGATGCGTGCTCTGCATTCGCCCAACAGCGGCCATGCCCCCAAATCTGCACTCTCCCTACATGTTGGCTTGTGCCTGCGGCAAGCCAACATAATAAATTACTTCATATTAGAGTAGCATTTATTTCTTTATTTTTAAACAGAATTGAACTGTTAGGACTTTATCAGTCCTGTTTACAAAGTTGTCCTGCTAAGTGCAGCTGTGATCTAAGTGTGTAGTTCACTTACATACATTCTAAGATTACTATTTCAGACATTACATACATTCTAAACATTACAAATACAACCAATGCAATGACAGTTCCAAGCAATAGTAAATACAATACAATTCCATACAAAGTGTGCAATTTTATAAGTCTCACAGTAACTACATTCAAGTTTTATGCAGTCTGAAATATCTGTTTTTTGCAGTATTGTTGGGTGTGTGGGCTCTCCCATGTAGTGCTGGAATCATGATAATGCTCAAACACAGTTACATGTGACTGTTAGGGTTTTAGTAACACAGAAACATAGACTTTGACAGCAGATAAGGACCACTTGGCCCACCTAGTCTGCCCATTTCCCTACCTACTGGATAAGCTGCAGATCTTAGTTAACCAACAGCCTATTTCTTCCTACCCCCCACAAGAATTGCCTTATGCCTGTCCTATGCATTCTTGAATTCTCCCACAGTTTTAGACCCCACAACCTCTTCAGGAAGGCAGTTCCTTGCGTCCACCACCCTCTCTGTGAAAAAATACTTCCTCACATTGCCCCTGAGCCGTCCCCCTTCTATCTTCAAATTGTGTCCCCTTGTTCTTGCACATCTCTTTTTCTGAAAGATGCTACCCTCTTGGACTTTGTTGATTCCACTGAAGTACTTAAAAGTTTCAATCATGTCCCCCCTCTCCCTCCTTTTCTCAAGGGTATACGTATCAAGCTCCTTTAGTCTCTCCTCATATGGCTTCTCTTGCAGATTCTGCACCATTTTAGTTGCCCTCCTCTGGACTGCCTCCATCCTGTCTATGTCCTTGCGGAGATAGGGTCTCCAGAACTGGATGCAGTACTCCAGATGGGGTCTCACCAACTATCTGTACAGAGGGATAATAGCTTCCTGTTTTCTGCTAGTGATACCTCTCCTTATACATCTCAGTATCCCCCAGCCCTTTCTACTGCCTTCTCACATTACTTGCTAACCTTAAGGTCATCTGATATGATTACCCACAGGTCCCTTTCCATTTTTGTTGTTGCTACTACCCCCCACCCCCATTGTGTACTCTTCCCCTGGGTTTTTGTTTCCCAGGTGCATTATTTTGCACTTCTTTGCATTGAATCCAAGCTACCATACTTCTGACCGTTCCTTCAAACTTGTCAAGTCCCTTCTCATCCCTTCCACTCCCCTTGTGTATCAACCCTGTTGCAGATCTTTGTGTCATCCGTAAAGAGGCATATTTTTCCTTCCAGTCCCTCTGCAATGTCACTTATAAAGAAATTAAAAAGGACTGGACCCAGTACTGAACCCTGCAGTACCCCACTAGTAACCCCCCTTTCTTCAGAGTGGACTCCATTTACTATTACCTTCAGTGCCCTGTTGTCCAGCCAATGTTTTACCCAGGCTACCACCCTGGGACCCACTCCCAGGCTGGTTAATTTGTTTATTAATCTTTTGTGTGGTACTGTGTCAAATGCCTTGCTAAAGTCTAGGTTGGCCATGTCCACAGCCCCTCCTTGGTCTGCTACTTTGGTCACCCAGTCAAAGAAATTGATTAGATTCATCTGACATGACCTTCCCGCTATGAATCCATGCTGCCTTGGGTCGCGTGCCCCACTGGATTCTCGGTACTCAACAATTCTTTCCTTCAGAAGTGGTTCCATCATTTTCCCTACCACAGAGGTCAAACTAACAGGTCTGTAATTTCCTGCCTCTGTCTTGCTCCCACTTTTGTGAAGGGGAATCACATCTGCCCTCCTCCAGTCCTCAGGATCCACACTATCCTCCCATGTTTTGTTAAAAAGTATAGTCAGTGGTGTCACTAGTTCTTCCCTTAATTCTTTTAGAATTCTAGGGTGGATCCCATCAGACCCCATTGCTTTGTCAACCTTCAATTTTAGGAGTTCTTTCAGAACCCTTTCTTCTGTGAAAGGACTGGGATTGACCCCCCTATCCAGAGTGTTTCTGTTAATTGGATTAGGTACCTCCCCCTCCTCCTCTTTTGTGAATACTGAGCAGAAGTATTAGTTCAGTATCCTTGCTTTTTCACTATCCCTCTCTGCCCACCACCATCCATTCTATTCAGCCTCACTATCCCTCCCTTTGTCTTTCTACGCTCCCTAATGTACCTATAAAAGGTTTTATCCCCCTTCTTAACCGAGTTGGCAATATTTTCCTTAGTTTTGGCCTTTGCTTTTCTGACTGCCTTCCCTGCTTCCTTCTGCCTTAACTGGCACAGTTCTCTGTCCTGCTCCTTCTGTGTTTCCCTATAATTCCTAAATGCTATCTTTTTCTCCCTAATTTTTCCCCGCCACCTCTTTTGAGAACCTTAGTGGCTTTTTCTTTCATTTTGATTTGTTTATTTGCTTCACACAAAGGCTTATTGCCACTTCGATGGCAGTTTTGATGTTTCCCCATTGTTGTTCCACCCCTCCTTCTTGCCTGTTTGCTAGTGCTTTTCTAAGGCACTTTCCCATTTTGACAAAGTCAGCCCTCCTGAAGTCCAGTACTCTCACTTTTATATGGTTTGACTCTGCAGCTGAGTTTATCATGAATCACACTGTTTGGTGGTCACTTATTCCCAGATGGCTAGTCACTTCTAGATCTGAGATCCTCTCACTGTCCCTATTTGAGAGTATGAGGTCTAAGATTTCTCCCTTCTGAGTGGGTTCCAACACTAGCTGTCTGAGGCATGTCCCCTGTAGGGCATTGCGAATGACCCTGCTCTTGGATGTGACTGCAGCAAAGATGCTCCAGTTAACATATGGCATATTCAGGTCCCCCATCAACAATATTGTCCCTTTCCTGCCATCCTAAGGATGCCTTCTATCATATCCTTGTCCATTCCATCCCCCTGAGATGGGGGGCTGTATACAACCCCTGTGCAGTTTGTGGTGCCATTTCCAGTCTCTAAGGTGACCCACAGTGTCTCCTCTTCTCCGTGTTTACTCTTTTGTTCCATTGCTTTTATCCCTTCCCTTACATAGAGAGCTACTCCTCACCTCTTGTACCCTCCCTGTCTCTCTTGTAGATTGTGTACCCTGGTATTTTAAGATCCCAATCATGGTTCTCTGTGTACCATGTTTCTGTGACTGCCACGATATCCAGGCATCCCTCTTCCTTCAAGGCCACCAGTTAAGGGAGCTTGCTGCCCAAACTATGGGCATTGGTACTCATTACCCTCCATTTCTTGATGGCCTTACCCCTTTCTGCCCCATCCTTGTCTTTACTGCCTTTTTTGTTTTCTCCATTTACCCCTGCCCTTCTCCTGATTGACATCTCTATCTTGGTGTTTACCTCACTAACTACCCTGATTTTTTTGGGGGGGTGGGCTAGGATTTCCCTGCTCATTTCCAGTGCCTCCCCCCCCTTGGCTAGTTTTACTTGCCAATGAAGCATTTAAACCTATCACCTAGGATCCTGTTTCCCCTCCTTGACAGATGCAGACTATCGCGCCAGTATAGGACTGCATCACTCCAGGTAGACTCCCAGTCCCCAATAAAGCCAAACCCCTGAGCTCTGCACCAGTTTTTCAACCATTGATCAAATCCCATGGTGTGGAGCACCCTAGCCTCACCCATGCCATAGACAGACAGCACCTCCAGGAAGGTTACCTTGCATGCTACTTGTCTAAGGCCCTAAGGTCTAAGGCAGGTTTCTGAAATTGATTATTGCTGGTGTTTTTTCTGAGCTCTGGGGAGAGAGTTCCATGCTTTCCCTGCCCACCAGTTGGTCTTATGCCTTCCATAGGATTTAGACATTTTTGGAATGGTGTATCCTAAATGCTTCTCCTCTCTCAAATTCTGAGTGTGCTTAGGAGATTCAGTAGCAGCAAACTCAGGGTTGTTGATGAGGACTTCAGATAGTTTGACAGCAGTGATTTCTCTTGTTTTTTTCCCCTCTTGTCATATTTATTTATTTATTTATTTATTTATTCATTCATTCATTTAGTTATTTATTTATTTTTTCATATATTTATTATATCATATATATCATTATTCATTACAGACATTTGTCATTTAAAACCATATCAACAGAGTGTGATTTTATGTATGTACATAAATAAATTCATAGTACAATGGCATATTACTACAAAAGATTTTCACAATACAGAGATTATGGAGGTATTCAGTAGTTCTCCCAATATATCCCCTTGGGATTACTTTTCTTGCAGTAGTGAAAAGAAATCAAATGAAGAGTGGCTATTCACATACATCGCACCAAAAACAATCATGCCAATCATGCAAAAACAGGCAATTTGTACATACATTTTTAGCCTATCATCTTATAGCAGAAGTACTGTTCTTCATACGTTTAAACAGGTCATTGTAGGGTTCGAGTCTGGACACCTATACCCCCTAGAATTTTTTCATCTGTAATCTCTATACCCTAAAAAGGGACAGATGAAAGTCTAGTAGGACTTTTCTTAAAAAAAAGATTTGGTTATGTGGCTCATTTAATTTATATTAAAAATGATAGATTGTGTATTTCAGCAAGTTATTTGCCTGACAAATTTGATTCCTAATCTTTACAGCTTTCAACAGGAATATTGCAAGGTTTTTTTTCCAAGATATCCATATTTTCTGCATTGAATAATAGATGCATTAATCCACAAATGTAGGCACCACAAGGTATTGTGCAAAACATACTTTATTAAAGTGCACCATGCAATAGCAGCCACCCCAGCAGATCAGGGACACCTCGACTGGTTTTGCATGCCACATGCGTCTTCAGGAGGATGTTGTTGTCATTGAACAATAGATACAGTATAAATCTTGTTGGTACATATAATGTTCCTATTATCTTACCTAGAAATTTTTTCTATGATTTGAGTATACCTAGGGCAGTGCAATACTACATGTACTAAATCCTCAACTTACTGTAAACCACAGTCACAGTTTGTGGATGAAGCAACTTCCTTTCTGTATCTGTGATTTATAATACTGCTTGGAAGTGCCTCAAATCTGAAGACAATAAGAATATCCCAGTATTTTGGATTGAGTATTGTTTTAGTATGATTTCAATGAATGTTCCTTAGTATTTTTATTAGTAACTTAGAGACTTTGAATTTAGTAAATTGAACCGGATCCTTTTTTAGCATTTTGGTTGATTTAGTTTGATAATACATTTTGTGTAAGGCTGATTTATCATTAGTCCTTGTTCTGTCAAAGTTTTAAGATGGGTAAAATTGTACAAGTCTAATAGTTTATATATATATTACTTAAAAAAATCTCTGGCAAATCTTTTTGAATAAGCGATTTTTTTCTTAAAATGTAGTTTGACAACATTGTTCCTGAAGGCTGTGATAACATTTTTATCCAAAAATTAATGTCTCTTATATGCATGATGCCATTTATACCTATCTAAGTGCCACAAAGCAGGAATGTGGTGTCTGTGACTAAGTGGCATCTGGAGGTGTCAGCAAGATGTCATCAGAGTGTTGGCAGAGAAGACCACAGGCCATGCTGGTCAGATTTCAGAAGATAAGTACAGGTGCTGTGAGGAATGTGGAATTCCGCTGGTGGAATTAGTGCAGAATGACCATCCCACCAGTGGAATTTCCACCAAAATTTCATTTCCTTGCTTGTAGAATTCCACCTACTGTGATTCATGGAATAATATTCCATGGAACAGTCATTTTTCTGTAAAAAATTATTCTGCAACTATTTCTGCGGAAAATATTGAGATACGAGGAATAATATTCTACAGAACAGTGATTTTTCTGTGGAAAATCATTCCACAACTATTTTATAGTGTCGAATTCCACCATTCCATTTCCAGCAGAATTCGGCAGAATTTCAGCAGAATTTTGAATATTCCACAGAATTTTGTTCAGCCAGAATATCAAAATTCTGCACAGCACTAGTAAGTACACTACAGGGGAAGGGAAGCAGTGTTTGTGAATTCTTAACTGGAAATTATGTATGTTAGTGCTATCAAGGTGTGGGAACAAATATGAGTGGATTAAAATAAAGGAAAAAAATCAGAGTACATAAATAAATTGGAAAGGCACCACACCCTAAAGAAAAAACAATATTTCACTATCCAGCTGGAAAAGGGGAGTGCAGCAAAATCCTATCTAGGGTTAATCTATCTTTGAAACACAAATTGGGAACAACAGAGAAACATTGCTGGGCTGGTTTAGACTAACTGGAGAGAGTGTGGGAGCCAAGGAGCAGATACAGACAGCAGGATAGCTGGGAGGGGTGGAGGTGGAGGAAAGCAGAAAGATATAGTGGACAGGATGAGGAAGGCAGGGTGGTCAGCTGAAATATATGTGGACCCACAGTCTTTCTGGGAACAATGTGGAGAGCAGGGTGCTGTTTAGTGAGCAGAAACCTCGAGCAACTCAGGGCTGAGATAAGGTGGCTAAGACTGGAGTTGGAATGAAGGGTGGAGAGGTTTGGGAGAATAACAGTGACTGAAGGGGAAGGTAAGGGCTTCCCCATGGATTTGGATGGCAGGCACGGGATGGAAGCAGGGAGGTTGCCAAAGTGTCCAAGGACATTTCCTGCTCAAGGACACTGTGGAACTGGAGCAGGGGATTGGCAGGAGGTAAGGAAAAAGGATATACTATGGTATCCCTAAACTCAGTTTCCTGAGTCTCGGGTTACCGACCCCACTGGCCCGAACTGAACATCCCTGAGTCAATCAGATGCCTTAATATATGATTTTGGGCATCTGATTGAAAAATAACAGTGCAAGTAGGGGGACTTCACCCCCTGAACCCCCCACAAACCCTCATAACTAATATATCTAACTCTGAGGGTGAGTGGACTTTGAAGTTATGAAAAAATAGTTATGGGGTACAAACTGGCATTAAAAAATTCAGACGCAGCAATATGGATAGAACCCATGTCTCACATGGGCAGCCGCTGCTGCCAGTGGTTTAACCCTCAACACCACTGGGGCATCAAGGTAGTCGCCTGATTCCGCACATCTTCATGTCCTTCTACAGGGGTAAGGTAGGAAGCCGTCATATCCACTATCATACCCCTGCAATGTCTGTCAGGTTGCCAAAATGCTGGGCTGCTCACTGTCTGTACACTGAACCTGTCAGGCAATACTGCCCAGGCAGGTCAGTGTCAGGATAGCCAGCCTCAGCAGAACATAAGGGTACCAGGAGGAAAGATAGCTGGGTGAGAGGATCTGCACAAGGAGAAGGGGAGGGAATCGTGATGGGGAACAGAGGAATGTTCTGATATGGAGGGGGTCCTCACTCAACATGTATACAATACTGGCCAGTTTAGAAGAATGGAGGGCAGGTGGGGGGTAGATGATCAAGAAAACAAAGAGTCAAAGGATAGTGGCAAGGCGGTGGGGGAAGTAGCTTGGAGGCAAGGAGGTAAAAGTAGTCAGGGTGGGACAAAGGATGGGGAAGGTGTAGTTACAGTAGGGGAAGGAATACGGAGGGTAGTGTGGAGTCAAGCAAAGATAGTGAGGGAGGAATGGGAGTAAGGTTGACTGGAGAAGCAGTAGGAGGAAACTGTGATGGTACAGATGGAAATACATCGAAGATAGACGGAGAGTAGATGAAGGGGAAGAGGCTGTTTCACCAGAAGTGCACAGAAGGTTGAATAATGGAAAGGTGATTATAACTGGGATTCTATAATTAAAGGTAACCACTTGGAGAGGAAGGGGAGCTAAAGGAAAAGCAGACTGGTTGTTTGTATAACAGGTATGCAGTCAAGAAGAGCAGAACCTATGATCAGGGAAGTTGTAAAGGGGTGGGTGGAAAGCCTCACTTGGTCATCGACCTGGGAATAAATGACTTAGCAGGGCAATAGGTCGGGGTGGTAAAGAACAGGTTTACAGAGCTAGCAAAGAACTGCAAGGATTCTGTATGGCCTTTTCAGAGGGAATTCCTGTCCCCAGAGTTAGCAGAGTCAGAAAATGGAGGATAGAGGAGTTTAATGATTGGCTAAGGAACTGGTACAAGGTGGGAGGGATCAACTGTATTAGAGGTTGGGAAGACAAGTGGTCAGACAAGGGGCTATATTTGGTGCATAGGATGAACCTTCACTGTGAGAGATCAAAAATACTCAGAGACAAGCTGAGGGAATACATGGAAAAAAATCTGAGGTGGTGGTGGGGGGGGAGGTGGGCCAGAGGGCACGGAAAGTTCAAGTCAGGGAGGGCTGTGGACCTCCCCCTGCACAGGAAGTAGCATTCAGAAGGGAGTGAATATGGGAAAGGGAGGGCATCCAAGGATGGGGGAGTGAATAAAGGAGTATAGGGGGATAGGCAGATCAAGAAAGATACAGAAACTAGGTAGATGGTGCACAGTCAAGTTGGAGGGTGTTGTCATTCAGTGCTCACAGTCTTTGTACAGAGATGGCAGACATGAAGGCTCTCTTAACAGAGTGGATGGTAATTGTAGCAGCAGTTACCAAGACCTAGACTACAGCACACCATGACTGGGACCTCTCAATCCTGGGGTACAAGCTGGACAGAATGTTAGACAAAGGGGGGGTTGACGGCATACATCAGGGAGTGCATAATGTGCACTAGGGTGGAGAATGAACAGGGGAAAGTGGAATTGCTATGGATCCAGCTTCAGACCAACAGTGGAAGCAAGGTCAGGTTGGGCATGACTCTTTGCAATGCAAAAAGGTAGCAGCGAAGGTGAACAGGATGTTGGGGTGTATAGTCAGAGGATTCAGCAGTAGGTGGAATGAGGTCATAATACCCTTTTACAGGTAACTGGTGAGACTGCATTTAGAATATGGGGTAAGGTACAAGAATCCATATCATACTGTAAGAAGGACATCAGCTTGTTAAAGAGGATCCAAAGGAGGGTGGCTGAGATGGTCAGAGGACAGCGGGGAAAGTCTTATGAGGAAAAGCTGGGAGCCCTGAGAATGTACTACCTGGGAGAAAGGAAAGTGAGGGGAGATATAAAAGACAACTTTAAAGAGCAACTCTGCACTTCAGTGTGTGCTTTCATATAAAAGATGCTTCAGCTGTTGCAATTTACTAAGGAATACATTTTTCTTATTTTCAATGTTCCTTTTCAAGATGTAGAGCATATCTTGGTAGTCCATCTAAAATGCGTGAGTAGGAAACATTTTTTTTATTTAATGTACTTTATTGAAGTATACATATTATGTCACACAAACTAATCCAACAACACAATACAAACAAATAAAAATAAAACTCACAACTCTAAACTTAACATAGCACTATACCAACCCCCCCCATCCCCTCTCTACCCTCCCAGTTCCTCAGTGGCGATATATGCATCAAGTTTATGGTCCTTCCTATTTATGATGCCAGCGATGGCAATATGAAGCCAAGTACTCCAATTATCTAAATTATAAAAGAAGAATTCAACACCCATAGTTACCATATTCAAGTAGAGGATGTGATCATGACCAATGTATGCAGTTTTTCCCACTTTTTCTGGTATACTGATATTCAATTATGTAGGCTAGCTATCATTTTTTCAACTTTTAAATTATGTAATAGCTCATTAAGCCATTCTGAATATGAGAGTTCTGCCTGATCTTTCCAATGACGTAATATAACCTTTTTAACTGATAGAGAAATCATGGCTATCCAATATCTCATTTCTTTAACATTCACCCTGTCATAATCCCCTATCAGACACATTTCAGGGATAAAAGTTCCTCCAACCCTAGAAGTGGGATTAACTTCTGTTTGATCTTTCTCCATAGAGGAGAACCCAATGGGCAGTCCCAAAATATATGCCTAAGGGTCCCATCTGCTTGCCCACATCTTGTACATAGGGGAGAAGGGAGTGTCCCATATTAGCCAGTCTGGAGGGTATATGGTAAATGTTATTGAGAATGTAGAATTGGGTGAGACGGAGCCTATCATTGGATAACACATGTTACATGTCAGCCCAGATACGTTTCCAGTCAAAATTAGAACCTGGAAAGGCAAGAGACCAATATCTAGAAGGTTCTGTCAACTCTGGTGATATTTTAAGAAGCATAACATCCTTCAGTTGGGAAACTGAGTGGGGCTTCCAGGCCAGCATCTGTAACATCTGGAAAAGCTCACTCTGGCAGTTGGTCCAGGGTGCCATTCCAAACCATGCAATCAGCAAATGGCGGATCTGGAATACTCTAAAAATGGATTGGGCTGGCATATTAAAACGGGTCATCATTTCCTGACTCTGAGTAATAATTCCATTGGTAAGAAGGTCCAAGACTTTTTTCCTATAAAATGGGGTCAGTCCTAGAGTTCAACATGCAGCCCCCAATCTAAAATTTGGGTTTCCTCCAGTTGGTTGAGAAATATCTAGTATATTGGGAACTTGCAACAGTTTACAAAGTTGGGTATGTGCTTTCAGTGATGTAAAAATAACCAACTCCCAGAACATTCTGGGCAAAAGTTTAGGTTGTATAAAAAGCAAACTATCTAAAGAAATTCCAGAGCTCTCAATCAGCACTCTCTCAATTTGAAGCCATAAGGGAATATATTGAGCATTATTTGCTAATTCATTTCCCTTAGGCCATTTAACATATTTTGCTATATGGCTCGCAAAATAATAAGCAAAAAAATTAGGCAGCTTATGACCACCCTTATCTTTAGGGAGCCCAAGGCAGTTATAGGCTCGATGTGGAGTTTTCCCCTTCCAAAGAAAGGATGAGATAGTACTATGCAGTTTTTTAAACCAACTAAGAGGGAGCCATAAATTTAACATATTCAAAGGTTAGACAAGTCGTGGTAAGACATTCATTTTAATAATATCGACGCTGCACTGTAGAGATACAGGGAGATTGACCCTTCTTTGTAGATCCTGACGAATCGTAAAGCTCAATACATCGAAATTCAATTTTTTTTTTGTCAGACCGCAAGATTGTACAAGAGTAATACCCAAATATATAAGTTTAGTGGACCACTCCAGCCCTAGTTGGGCAAAATCAGTCCTATTAACTAAAGGATTCAATGGCATTATTACTGATTTGTCTAGATTTAGTTTATAATTGGAATACTGGCCGAAATCCTTTATGATACGAAGGGCTACCTGTACTGAAGTTACTGGATTAGAAAGGTGCAGCACGATGCCATCTGCATAAGCAGAGATTCTCAGATCAAGTAAGGCAAAGGGGATCCCTTGTATTAAAGGGGAAGTTCTAAGAAGGGTAAGTAAAGTCTCCAAGTAGAGATTAAACAATAGGAGGGAAAGCGGGCAACCTTGGTGAGTACCAGAATGTAGATCAATCCTTTCAGAAAGTGCTCCAATACAGTATATCTTCACACTGGGGTATGAATATAAAGTTGCTATCCATTTAATAAAAGTGCTAAGGAAGCCAAATTTGGCCTTAACTGCAAATAAAAAATCCCAGTTCACTCTATTGAAAGCCTTGTCCGCATCCAGGGAGACCAAGGCCATAGGCAAATTGGTCTCCCTGGAAGCGGAAAAGACATGTGACAGCTTTCTTAAGTGGTCAACTGATGATCTGCCCTTCATAAACCTCACCTGTTCTGGCCCAATTAGACCCCCCCCCATACCTGCTGGATTGTATTGGCCAGTATTTTAGCAAAAAGCTTAGCATCATAATTCATAAGAGATATGGGCCGGTAATTATTAACTTTATCAGGGGCTTTACCTGGTTTAGGTATAACTATTATTAATGCTTCTGTTAATGAAACATCTGAAACCCCCCTTTCACAGAGGAACAAAAACAGTTAGTGAAGGATAGGGGTAAGTTCAGCAGTGAAAGTTTTATAAAAATTGGGAGTAAAACCATCTGGGCCTGGAGATTTATCAGAGGGGAGTGAGCTTATGGCTGTTTGGATTTCCTGACAGCTTATAGGAGCTGCCAGAAAATGTTGCTGGTCCTGGGGTAACTAAGGGAGCGGTATATGAGATAGATAATCTTGTATTTTGGGCACCGGGGAGAATTACCCAGAAGGCTATATAACTGTTTGTAGTATAAGGCAAACTCATTAACAATTTCTTTGGGGATGGTTTTCTGAGAAGTAGCTAGCTGAGACGTTATGGACAATACTATCCGGGAAGCCTCCTGATTTCTCAGTCTAAGAGCAAGGAGATGACCTGCCTTGTCACCTTGATCTATATATGTTGAATGGGTTTTTAACATGGAGTATTTAGCCCGTTCCCTCAAATTCTCTGCAAATTGGTGTCTCAAAACTGCCATTTGTTCCATTTGCCTCTCTAAAGAATTAGAGGAGGTAATATTCTCAAGCACTTCAATACACTCAGAGAGTAGATGAAGAGAAGCCTCTCACTGCCATTTCCATCTGGAAGTCAGCCTAATAAGCTCCCCTCTGACAGTGCATTTGAGAGAGCACCATAGTCCATCATAATCTGATATAGAGCCCTCATTAGTTTCCATATACTGGGAGATCATTGTTTTAAGCCCTGAACAAATCAGATCATATTGTAATAGCTTGAAATTATTTCCTTTAAAAATTAGAATCCCCACTCCTCTTTGGTTCAATGAATCTCCTGCAGCAAAAACTTGTCCAACTATCTGTCTACGAAAGAGAAGCCCCTCCATAGACAGAAGGTGTGTTTCTTGTAGGAAGGTGACTTGGCATTGTAAAAATTGTAGGTGTCTCAGAATTTGGTAATGCTTTACCTTGGAGCAGGCTCTCCTAATATTCCAGGTAATAAATTTCATAGCCTCCATAAACCAATATAGAAGAGTAGGAAAAATATATATTCCAGTAACTGATGCCATCTAACTCTTGAATATGGACCATAAAACTGAAAAAGAACAATTATTTCCCTGAGGTTTTGCCCCCTATCCACCTCCCATCCCCCAAATCTACTCCCAAAAAACAAATAACTAAGTATGTAACATTGAAACATTCTAAACACCCATAACAATAAAATTACTAACCTCAGTCCTAACAACTGAATCCCCATGCCCCTCTGGGTCATGATGATTAATAATCCCCCCAAATCAGACAACCTCTCCTGCACCCCCATCCTAGAATCCCAAAGTGTGTTAGAGAGAAGAAGCACATACTCTCCTACCAATTCAAACTGAGCTTAAAAAGGAAAAAAGTAGCACTTTGTTTCTGCTGGGTTCTTAACTTATGACTAAACAACTCAGTTAATGCAGGATACTAGCAAGTAGCACATTTTAACTGATATTCTTCTGTATTAAGTACCTAGCAAGAGAGAAAAGAAAACCAAAACGCTAAGGTCACTAGATGGTGTTATTTAACTACATCGCGCTAAGTCCTACTCTATGAACATGAAACCATAAGTCAATTAGGACACTTAGTTGTTATTAGAAGGCTCTCCAATGTACACTAATAGATAAACTTAAAAATAATGCCCTTTTGAAAAGAAAAGGAATGTCCCATAACTGGATCATGTCCAACAAAATACCCTCAGCAGGAGAACCGTTAATGAATCCACTTCGGGCTATGGCAATGTCTCTGCGCTCCATTACCAAAAGAGATGTGCACTAACTGCAGGTTTAAGTTCACTCTGCTACAGGGCAACCAGTCAATTAGAGGATATACTTCAAAGCCATTCTGTGCTCCTCAAGACCAGGCAAACGCACTGCAAGATTAACTAAAACAAAGGGACCTCCATGGCTGCTGATTGACAGCTAAGTAAATTCACTCTACTGTAATAAAAAATATGGTCACAATAAAACAATTATGCCTGAGTTACATCTAGGTGCTCTTCATTTGAACAGATCGGGAAACCAGTCTTTCAGGGTGACTTGGGCTTTCTTTAGTTCTCCAAAACTATGCCAGCTCTCCCGATAGTAAATCTGCAGGGTAGCAGGATATTTTTCTGTCAAGCAGAGAATGGAAGATCTTGGGTGATGTGGATTTTCCTCTGCTCCCACTGTACTTCTTTCAGCTCCTGTATTCTAGCCAATATGAATTGCTTATTGAGAAAGTTGAGGGGGTTGGAATATTAGGGGTCTGGGAGGAGCACACTCGGGTGGCATTGTCCTCAATGATCTGTGGGGTCTCTCAGTGATATATACAGGCCCACTTGGAGAGGGGCCAGCTTTTTTTTGCACACCTTTTGTACGTATATAGTTGCTGTTGGGCCCTCCTTCCCTTCCGGTAGCCCCAAAATAACAAGATTATTCCTTCAGGAGTGACCCTCCAGGTCCTCTAGTTTTCCCTCCATTTTCTTCATCCTACACTGCATCGCTGACATTTCTGGATCTGTATGGGCTTTTCAATCATCAAGAGAGGAAATTCTAGCCTCATTGTCTCCAGTGCATTGGGAAAGCTGTTCGAGAGAAATCTGCATGGATTTTACATCTGTTGCCAGACCTCCCAGTATTTCTTTTAGTGGATTCAAACGCTCGAGAAACATTTCTTCCATGAGGGCAGCCTGGGGGCTCTCATAGATGGTTGTACTTGTTTACTGCACTTTGGCCCACTTGGCTGCTTTATCCCATGTCGGTGTTGTCAGCGGGGTATGCCCCGGTGGAGAAATCTTCATTTCGGCTTCCATTCTGGCATAAAAACACTGCCACTAGTGTTGGATAATCAGGTTTTGCGAGACTGTCAGCAACCAATGCTTAGGTTAGTAAAATTTGTTTTTTTAAAGGAGAGGAGTGTGGGAGCTCAATAAAGTGTGTCTATTCAGGCAGGCATCACGTGACCTCTGAGTAGGAAACATTTAAAGACTCGTGCCTCTCACCTGTTAACCTCACAGTGCCTTTGCTTATGACACCATAGTGCACTTCATGACAACAAACTGTGATGTCACAACCAGCAAATGTGTGGTTAGCAAGAGTCAGATACATTTTGAAAGACTCAGTGAAATAAGTACTGAATTATCTACAATATTTAGTAGACTAACAGCAGGGAAACATAAAACCAATAACAAGGAACAAGAAAACAATAAAGTTCAAACATAATTGGTGAAAATCTAGTGTTTTTTTTTTCATTTTTAGCTTTTTATTATAATGGAGAGTTGCTCTTTAAGTACCTGAAGGGAATAAATAGAGGTCTCTTCAAGCTAAGTGACAACATATCCATTAGGGGACACAGTTTGAGGTTGGTGAGTGGGAGGTTTAGGAGGGATATTAGCAAACATTATTTTCATGGTGAAGGTGGTAGGCACATGGAATGCACTGCTAGAAGAGGTGGTCTCATTGAAGATGGTAGACAACTTTAAGAAGGCCTGGGATTAGGCATAAAGGGAACCTATGGAACTGTGGGAGAGGGGAAATATAAAGGAAATGTTAACAGGAGAGGGGGCAGAGTCAATGGTGTAATCCAGGGACACTGCATTACTCCATTTTAAGCCTGTTGCAGCTGAGAAGTGTGTGCTTAAGTGCTAAGTCCATAGTTTATGTGAATGAGCAGTCAGAATTGGGTCATCTACTGTCTGTCTACTGATAGCATTCAAAGATTCATAAAAACAAGGAAGGCTAACTTCTTGTTTTAAAGTGGGTTGAGGCCCTTCTTTCATCATCTAATATAGCAAGAAAGGACAACGGGGTGACACATTTTCAAAAGTTAATAGAGCAATGCATGAGATAAATGGATACTTGGAAACTGGAAGTATGGGTCTTGGACCTTGCTACAAATAAAACCCAGAGCAAAAAGACAAAAGGAGTATTGCCAGTGGTTTTTCCAGCAGTTTTGCACAGGATAAGAGAGTGGATATTAACAAAAAATATGCCAACGCTACTAGGATTTTTTTTCAGATCTCTCTTAATTTTAATTTAATACTATTGTATGTATTGGTATTGAGATTTGCAGGAAATAAGAGAGTGACTTTTTTGTATTTATTTATTTTTATTTTTCCTTACAACCTCTCAGTTTAGAAATCTGATATTTTATGAATGCAATTGTATGGACTATTGTTGTAAATCTGTTTTTATTGCTGCCTGATTTACACATGATATTCACTAGCTAAGTAGTTAAGAGTTTTAAAGAGTTTTAAATTTGTTGTGACTTACTGGAAGTGATTAGACAAGTGCCAATATTTGGTTAAGGGGAAATTAAATACCCCCATTGCTGTACTCAGTTACCTTATTTTCTGTGCTAGAATGAAGGATAAAATAACAATGGTACTAAGAAACAAGAAAAAAGTTACTGAAAAAGGTAGAGAAAAAACCTACAAGAAAAAACTCGAAATGGTACTACCTCAACTCGAAAGAAAAATAAAAAAATTACAGCATATGCTAGCCGCCCCACTAGGGAAAATAGGGGACTGCAATTAACTCCCTCACTTATTCTGGATGGTAGGGGAAGGGAGTTAAATGAAGACCACTTCCTACTCAAAACAATTAAAGTGTTGTAGTCACCAGTACATAACGTGCTTAGTCAGCCCCTCCCAAAATTGATCTTGGCATGAGTGCCATTATACAACATGAAGACAATGCTAACTCTTTGAGTGCAGAAGGGGAAAATCACCCCTACCTTAAGGATTACAAGGAATTTTTAACTCCATATTTGCTTAGACATAAGAAATTAGACCCACCCTCTAGATGCCAGGATGGATCTTGTCTATGGTCAAAACAAGAGCTGGAAATTACACTCTGAGGGAAATTCAATTGAAGGGGCTTGTGCCCATTTTGTGGAGCTGAAACATACTTTTGAGAAAGAACTTGATATAAAAATAGCTTTTATTCAGAACTACTTTCTCCTGAAAGAAATTCTGTCAGCCTTAAGAGAAGGAAATAAAAAAGAATTGATAGCAGATAAAATTGAAGGAACTAGAGATACACATCCCCAAAGCAGAAGGAACCTTTCATAAATATATACACAAAACTACAAATATAGAACACCAATTAGATGGTAATAAGGAAACAAAAAATAAAGACAGTGAGTATAGAAAAAAAAAGAAGTAAAAATCAAAAAGACATTAAATCAACTAAAATGGTAATACAGGAAAAGGAAACAGTAGAAATTAAACAGGTTGTGGAAGGATTAAAAAAGAAAAGGGAGGCAGAATCAATGAAACCAAAGGGGATTGAAGAGAAGGTTCAGAATCAATGCTTGATTGCTAGTCAAACTGAAAGAAAAATAGTAGTAAAAAGGGAAAAGAAAATTTGCACAAGAACGAAAAGGTCAAACAAAATAATTCTAACTACAAAGAAGAAGGTAGGGATAAGAATAACAACAAGGAGGCTAGGATGCATAGAAAGAAACAGGATGAAAAGAAATTAGATACAATATTTATGAAAGAATACCGATGGCAAGAAGTGAACCCCCTTTTCTTCTTAAAATTGTGGCATATAACATACTAAAGCCCATATTAAAGGAAGACCTAAGATGGCTCTATAGGTACAAAGTTAAGCTGGCAAAAGGGACAATTTGTCTAGTGGTAAATTCCAGTAAGATCAGAGAGAAAATCTTGGACAGTTGCATATTAATAGTGGATAATGGTACTCATATGAATGACACACTGTCAGATAGTCATGTGTGCCTGGACATAATACAAGAAACTAGACAGGGTAATCAAAAGCAAGATGGAAATAAAATAAGACAGGCACACTAAGTCTGCATTACAGAATAAATGCAAAGGGGCGAGGCAGAGGCATACTCATTAAATGGCACACCAGAGAAGGAGAGATATATGTCAGAGGGAGAAAAGTTTTAGGGGAAAGAATAAATCATAATTGTGTGCTAGACTCCTGTTCAAGGAGCTTAATAGATATAGAAAATGTCAACTTTATAGTATCTGAGAACCCTGAGGAATTGGAAACACTGGAAGGGTATTCCCATGAAAGACAAATAGAGGGGAAAAAAAGAATGGGTTAGAAAACAAAGAATATCCCATATACTGACCACAATTCAGGAAGTAGTAGCACTGAGAAATTGTTTACAATTACATCCTGGAACATTGCAGGAATTATGAATAACATTGATGATAAATCCTGTATGGGGGAGATTAAGAAAAATGATATTATACTCCTGCAGGAGACATTGATGGGTAATGAGCAGGAGATAGCTATAGAAGGATATGCAAAATTTGAGCTGAAGGGAAAAAACAAACAAAAATAACTGTGCCCACAATAAGGGTAGTTTCATGACTCTAATATCTACCAATGTAAAAATGCATAGAGACCCTCTCATTATTTTAAAAAAATCACTGTCTCATAACTACTTTGTGTTTGGAACAGGGTTATAATTTGTGTATATTAAACATGCACCTGGATCATTCAATGTACATTCAAATGATATTACAAGAACTAGAGGATATATAAAAGGATTTATTGTTCCTAAGTAATACATTTAGTGACATGGTAATATTGAGGATGGGAGATTTAACCCTTAGGCTGTCGACAGAATTAGAACATATAGCAATTTTGGACTGATATATGTCTGCTGCCCAGCAAGGGTTAAATGCTTGGACTGGAGACCATTTGTATCTTGGTGAAAATCAACTGATTAGAGTGGAAATAGATCAAGCTTTGGGAATAACAGATAGATGCTCCAACGATACTGTTGTAAATGGGAGAGGCAGGATTATACTATATTGGCTAAGTAATAATACCTTGCATCTGATTAATGGTTGTGCTAAAGTTGACTTAAAAGGTGCTTTTACTTTATATTCCACTGTATCAGGAAAAGGCCCAACTCTGGATTTATTGACCATATTATTGGCACTTAATTGAATCATTTAAAGTGGGTAGAAATTACAGTAGCAATCATGTATGCATTGTAGTACGACTAAAATGGGAAAGTAGTAGAAATAGGCTATACCAAAAGCAGGAAAATAACTTCTTTATTTACAATGATAAAAAATCAAGCAGAACCCATTAGTTCATGAGAAAGGTGTTGATCTGCAAGATTGTGTGGAAGTTCGGTTGCTGCTTTTCGATATAGAAGAGGGACAGGAAGTTTTGGAAAATTTTAAATTAATCCTTAAATTGATTATTATTTGGTCTCAAAATCAGAAATCTAATACAGGAAAAACCTATGGTAGGGACAAAGCACTTTGGTTTGATAAACAATGTAAAATCAAACTCAGATATTAATAGAGCTGGAAGGCTAGCAATAAAACATCTGGAAATGTTACTATTCAACAGGATATCAGCATTAAAAAGGGAATATAAACATGTCATTAGAACTACAAAAATACAATATCAATCCTTTTTGTGTGATAAATTGCAAGATGCAATATTACAGAAGGACAGCAGGCAATTCTGGACCATTATTGCATATGGTGAAAGGAAAATGGAGGCCATAATTCCAGCAAACAGATTGGTAACATTCTATAGTAAACTCTATGGAGAATAGGCAAATTGCTCAAGTAGAGATTGATAATAAAAAAAATAGGAAAAAGGCTGCACTGCAATTTGAAAATGTACAAACACAACGAACAAAATGTAACTGAAATGAACTAGCTATCACTGAAATGGAGGCTATAGAACAAAATAGAAACTGGGATGCACTGTGTCATCGGGTGTGAATTTAGGATACACAATTTCAGGCATATCACAAGTCAAGTGCATAAAAAACTCACAAGTGCATTTGTCATTTTATTTTTATCAAGTAAAAATTACAGAAAATAAGAAAAATTGGTTAGACAAAATAAATCAGATAACTGATTTTCGTCAGCAGTGTCCAATGCTCTTTCTTCAGCCTAACAGTGTGAAAGTACAAACTACCAGGAGGTCTTTCACCTTCCTCAGTTTCAGTCTAAAACAAAAACAAACCCATTTCAGAACTAAGTTTTAGTTTTTATAATCTCTCTGGAAGTTAGGAAATTTCCACTCTCCCAGTGCATAGGTTCTCTAGAGTTAGAAAATTTCCATACATTAGATTTAACATAAAATTAGCCACTAGGGGCCACTGTTGCTCCATAGAGAACTGTTCAAATAGCAGCTGCAGGCTTGTTCACACCATTGAGAAAGATCAGACCCGAGGTAAGAACATTCTGTACTCCCCAATTCTCCTTCAGGGACATTTTGTCTGCTGCAAAAGATATCTTAACAGTTTTATGTATACAGTGGTTGCTATTCAAAAGTTCCCCATTACTGAGGTATGCTGCTTAGTACTGGTCTTTCCAGTGCATTACAGAAGTGGTAGCTCTTACCACATGGTTTTGTGGTGCTCAATTACAGCAGCTGTTTAAATATTGCTTGAATGCTCTTCCTCACACATCCACAAGATGGCAACATGAGCCATCACAGTAATACTGGGAGCCTAAAGTGTAAATAGAGTGCTTCTCCCAGAAACAACCTGCAGATGGTGTCAGGTTTCAGTTCATTTAATGCATGTGTAATGTTCATTTCAGTTACATTTTGTTTGTTGTGTTTGTACATTTTCAAATTGCAGTGCAGCCTTTTTCCTATTTTTTTTATTATCAGTGTAAAATTTGCCCAGCACAAGCTGTGCGCATTTTCTATTATTTATTCAGAGCAGAAATTAAATAGAATGTAACCCCAGTTTTTTTTTTGGGGGGGGTTATAGGAGGTTGACCAGCACAATAACTTTTATGAATTAAACAATTGTCCTGGCCTGTGTGTTTATCAGCTCCCCTTATTTTTAATTTTCTATTGCCCGAACCATTGGTCAGCTTTGTTTGTGCATTCTCTATCATCTTATTTATTTAGAGCATAAATTAAATGAAATGTGACCCTGGTTTTGGGGGGCGCATAGGAGGATGGCCATGCAGTACCATACACTTTTATGAATTAGACAATTTTCCCAGCCTGTGAGTTTATTAGCTCACTGAACAAGTAAAACAAAGCAGCCTGTACTTTATTTTTGCCATACTGTACTGTACTTCACTTTTCCTAGATGAGCCCTGTGACTTCCCAGCTGTTTTGTTTCACTCTCACTTTTAAACATGTTATTTTAAAAAACATTTTTCACTTTTTAAGTGGTGCAAGTACACCAGAAATCCAATAAGGAATGGCATAGTTTTAAATAAGTATGTCTTCCTAGCAACAGAGTTTAAGTTAAAATATGACAGAACTCAACATACTGTATGTGGATTAAAATAGTAACAAAATTTAGTAGCTTAAAAATATTGTACTGTGTGCCTGTCCATCTTGTACAATTGTGGACAGGAACCACATCTTTGAATCTACAGTATGACTAATTCAATGTTATCCCATGCACCTCCAATAAAAAGAAAGAAAAACTATTAAGGTAATGAGCCAGGATTAGCAAACATCTAGTCACACTCCTATCTGCATAGACTAACCATGTGCTACAAAGGACATGTGTTTAAGTGTCAAGTTTAGCAATACTTGATCAGATAATGTTAGATTCAATAATAATCATATCATGTGTAGTCTTTAGTCCCACACCCTATTATCTGTAGCATGCATTTAATCTGTGCAGCCATCTAGCAGATTAATACCAACTAATGAATGCGAGCACTGTAGTGTGAGAATGAGGGGTGATTGACATGTACAATGACACCAGGCAGAATTTCCAGGTTATACTGAATCAAGAGTAATGCATACCTTCACCAAAAGGCACACTATAAAAAAAAGTATGTATTTATTGTTTATGTTATTATTGTTAAACTACTAAAACATTACAAAGATGCTTCATTATAGTGCAATCACATACATATAATGGGCACAAACTTCAAATGCTATGCAATCTTTTTGACACTAAAGTGACCTGAGTGAGACAATGAGGGAAACTGAATGGTGGCAGGGAATGATCTGATCTGAATGACTGCATGCAATGTTATTCTGGCAGATGCAGTTATTTACATCTGTGAAGGTTAGCAAGAAAATGGCAGTTAACCTGCAACATCCATATACCAGCTGCATCCTCAAAAATATAATGTGACTACAATGCTGCTTACACAGACACTGTATGAGAACACAATGGCCCAGATATTTAGAAATGCACCAAAGCCCCGCGCAAGTCTGACTGAGCACAAATCTAATGCACAATGGTGGGGACAGGAGCTTACATTCAGAAGTTGCGAGGTCGAACTGTGCCAGCGCAACCCAGCTGAATATGGCAGAGTTGTGCCCTGGTGCAAACAGAGTTGTGCCATGGCGTAAAATGAGAAGTTCCAGTGCACCTGTGGAAGCAGAGCAGCAGAACAACAGAGGGGGGGCATGGCACAGAGAACAGACCCAGGGACAGAGCCAGGGAAGTACAGGGACAGGCCACAGGAGGCCTGCACCAGCAGGGCACCTAGAGGCACCCAGACATCTGACCCCAGAACACAACAGTGGTAGAGAAAGCAGGCAACAGGAGGTGCCAATGGCCAACAGAGGGCCACCAAGGGAGCCCCCACCTCCGCAAGCTGCTGTCCATCCCCCCCACCCACACCATAGCAGGCCACACCCTGGACCATGCAGCCAAGCACACACATGCCACACAGGCACACAGGAAGCCCACACAGTAGGCATGGAATGTGCAGGGTGGCAGGTAGCATGGCAGACCACATGGGACAGGGCGCACAATGCCAGGCAGGAGCTCCAATACAGTGTGCAGACAGCACCTGACCAATGACCATGACTGTGTGCCATCACCACACACACAACCACCACACACCCCTAACAGCTGGCCCAAGGGCACCCCAAGGCACAGCCACCAACCCAGGGGCTGTACACCACCACAGTGGGACACACCACAGCACGCAGCAGTGAACTACTGAAGCACAACACATGCCCCTTCACATGCACAGCACATGGACAGACACTGGGCCACTGAAGCATGGTTTCTCACGCCACTGGCAAAGCAAACACTGACACAGGCAGGTAAGTCAGAAAATGTATATTTGAATGGAACTATATACAATAACCAGGGGCTGGGAAAGGGTAGGTAAACTGAGGGAAGGGGACAGGAAACAGGGACTGCACAGTGGGAAGGGGGACTGAAGGGGGAGGTACAGCAGGGGAAACAGAGAAAAACAGGGACATAACTAAAGGCAGCCACCCTGGCACACTGATGCTGCCTCTGGTCCACCACCAACATCCATTGGACCTGGACAACCACCTTCAACATCATGGAGGCCACAAGAAGGGTCTGGTGCAGCATTCTGGAGAGCATTGAGCAAGGCGGTCTCTGCCACTGGACACCTATAACAAGGGACAGGACAGGTAATCAGTGCAATGTCCCAAGGAACCATGCCCACCCACAGTGCACAATGGGCAGCATGAACACACACCCCTGTATGGCCCGTAACGGACCATCAGCAGGGGGGGTGAGCCAACATCAGCCAGCAACTCAGAGCACCATGACATTGCACAGAGGTGGTCCCTGTTGCACAATGGCCACATGACTGAACAATGACAGTTACATGACACAGTGCACTGGCAGCATCACAGCAACAACAGTGGCAGCCAGGCAAATGCCCACCCCAACAGCCAGCACACGTGTCCAATGGATGTGCCACAGTGGCTTGCACCACGTGACACACACAGCTCCCATGGCATATGGCACAGGTGGCCTTGCCTGCATATACTCCCCCCGCCACCCCCCATGTACAATGCCAAGGACCATGACATTGCCTACCTGCCCTCTGCGTCCGTGCTGGTGCTGGTCCTGGTCATCACATCCTGCTGCAGCCTGAGCCCTCCAATGGTCCTCAGGTCCTGGGAATGGAAAGAAGACAGGTGCACATCAGGAACTGACCACAGCAGCTGCCCCCCATCGCTGTGCAGAGGGTGTGCCCCTGCCCTACACGTCCCATATGGCTGCATGGCTGCATTGCAACACAAGCAGAAGCTGGCAATGCCACCCCACTATGCACACAATGACAGTGTACCCCTCTGCAGGGCATGGCAGGCAGCCAAGCCAACACCACAGTACATCACCAGGACGGACATGCAACATGGGATGACTTACCTGGCTGGGGTACAGCCCCTCACCTGGTGCATGACTGTAGCCTGCTCTGGCATTCTGAGTTCCACCACATGAGGTCCCCATAGTGGTGGTGACATTGTTCCCCCACCCTGTGCACCTTTGCCCTGTGCCCCAGGCTATTGGTGATGTCCTGCCACACGGTGCTCTTGGCCTGGTGCAGGGGCACCTGCCCAAAGAGCTGGGGGGTGTGGGGCTCCACATAGGCCACTAAGTTGGCCAACTCAACTGGTGATCAGTTCTGGGCCCTCCTGCATCTTGCCTGCACCATGTTTAGCTCAACTCATTCAGCGGCAAAAATGGTGGCAGGAGGCACACGTGTCCACACCATGTACCCACCGCACAGTGTGAGGGAGCATGCACAATACATGCACATTGTGCAGTGCCATAGATTCCCAGAATGGACATGGCTACACGGGGTCACAGGGTCAGAGGTCTGACCAGGGGTCAGGGTTCGATTGGCATTGCGCACGTGCGTGATAGGGCACAGAACCCCATGCATGGCCATACGCGTAGCTAGCCCATGCACAACATGTGCAATGCAACTGCATCACACTGTCCGTGCACGGTGCATGATTGACACCATGATGCTGTGACGTGCATGTGCACTGTGGGCCTGAGCACCATGCATGCATGCGCATTGCGCCATCGTGACTTGCTCCAGCACAATCCCATTGCGCATGGTGCAATATTGTGATATTCAGACACCACATGCAAATGAGCTAATCAGCCAATGTGTGGCACAGTGGTTGCATTAGCATGTCATTACTGTTTCGCCCATCCTCATTTGCATGCGTTGCACTATATAAACACCACGGAACAGCACAGGCCATGGACCGGTATTGCAACATTGACAGGTAAGTTATGGATGCCGCTGCAGCTCACTGGGAGCCAACAACACTGCATGGTGGGACAGACTGGGGAGATGCTGCCACTGTCACACTGTACTGTCCATGTCCACAGGCAGCAACATGTCGGCACATGAGGAGGGTGAGGAGCAGGGGCCTGGATAGAAGCTCAGGTCCAACTTCACAAAGGCTGAGTCTGATGCCCTGTTTGAAGCCTTCCTGGACAGGGAGACCCTGTTGAGTGGTGCCATGGGCACACCACAGGCCAGGGCTGGTGCATGGGAGGAGGTGGCAGCCTATGCTAGCCAGCATGGCAGCCACCAGCGGTTGGTGCAGGAGTGCCAGAAGAAGGTGGGAATGTACAAGAGGTGGATAAAGGAGAAGGTGGCAGCTATCTGGGCATCCCATACCACCACTGGAGGAAGGCCTGTGGATGCACTCACACTGACACCACAGGAGGAGTTGGTGGCAGCCACCATGTATTGCACTAGGGTGGAGGGTGTACCTGAAGGAGGATTCCAGATGGGCGGCAGCTCATCACTGCATGATAAGTCTGTCAGCCATGCACAGCCAGTGGCATGGAGGGTGTGTACATGGGCATGCTGGCGTGCATGTGGCCAGCATGCATGTCATGTGCATGTGTGTGCACCCATGCGCATGCCATGCCGTGGACGCATGCAACAGCAGTGTACAGGGAAGTACATGTGGGCATTGCATCACTGACATGACTTTCTTTCTCTTGCAGCACCAGCATGCCTCTGGGCAGATGATGGGGCGCTGGCAGCGGCAGCAACTGCGGACTCTGGTATGACCCTGGAGGACCAGCTATCCACCTCCACCAGCATCTGGGGGCCCGACAGGCTGCAGCTCAGCACCACAGTGCAGGCAGATGTCCTGGACCTGGGGTCGGACGAGGCCCTGGATGTGTTCCTGCAGGTTTCCAGCCTTGGTGTCTTATGCGTAGAGACACAAATTGAGGTGGGGTTTGACTCCAGTGATGACATCACACTGATCCTGGACAGCATGGGCAATGTTGTGGGTGAGACACCCCTGCTGGTCTCTGACACAGGCATCATGCCCAGTGCTCTACCAGCAGCAGAACAGCTGCCTGCCATCACTGCAGGTGCAGGGGTGTGCACTACCCCGGCTGTGCCCTGTGGTGGTGGTGGTGGTGCAGCTATGCAGGCACTGGGTGGCATACAGCGGCTGAACGGGTGACAGCAGCAGTCTGCAGGTGCCACCGGGCAACCAGACACAGGTCCGCCACTGGTGCACCTGATGTGCCCATTCCCCCTGCAGACCCCACTGTGCAGTGTCCACCAGAGAAGGGAGCTGTGCAGCATGGCCGGTCATCACATGAGGATCAGCGATTCACCTGGATACCCCAGGATGCCGACCAGCTGGCTGAGCACACCCGGCTGCTGCGGATGTCCATTCAGCAAAAGGTGCTGCTTGCCACTGGGGTGCTTGCACTGCATGTGGAGGTGTACCAGTTAGCTAAGCAGCCGGAAAGGGGCACTGCGCAGATCCTGGAGGGGATGCAGCACATGCAGGAGGCCATGACTGCATCCTTGGATTGCATTGCTACTGCAATAATGGATGGCTTTCCATTGCTGGCTGCCACAGGGCATGGCCATGACCAGGTGAACCCCCGCAGTGCACTGTTCACCCCACGAACCTAGCGTTGGATGACCCCAACACAGTCGACACTGGGCTCTGATGTAGGCATTACAGGCACGCCTGGGGCTGGCCTGTTTGGGAGCCTGCACACCCCCCTCATGGACACGGTTGCAGTCCTGTGGTTCCATCCCTGGGGGCTGTTGCAACCCCCCCATGACTGATGCGCAACCTGTGGCTGCAGATCAGTCCTATCACGGCCGCCCCCATGGCTGTGGTGGCCATGGTTCTGTGCAGCAGCCCAGATGTGTGGGCCACCCTGACCACTGTCTGCCACTGCTGCCCTGTGCACAAATGGGTGTTGTGTGTGTGCTATCCACTGGGTGTAGCACCTGTGTGTTGTGCTGCAGGCTGACTGTCTGTGTGTTTGCCTGGCCACTGGACCATGTGGTGTGGGCGTTATGAGGGCAGGCTATCACCAGTCGTGCCTGTGCACCAGTGCAATGCATCTGATCCATGCCACATACCTACGCCTGAGTGTGTGGGTGTGTGTGTGTGTGTTGCTGTGTGTGGTTGTGTGCCACTGACTCCCCTCTACCCCTGCCTCATGCCTCTGTGTGTGCATGCCCATTGCCATGCATGCCCCTACATGTGTGCTGTACCTGTTTGTGTGGCCCATGCACGTATACTGCACCACCTACCTGTGTGCACCATAGTGCTCCTGTGCGATGGTGTCCTGGTGGCGTCATGCCTGCTGGAGTAGCTGGGGGTTCCTCTGCCCAGGGGGTGGCTGTCCACCACCCTCAGGCCCACTGCCTCCATCGTCCCCACTACTGTCGCCCTCATCAGCCTCGACAGCTCTCTCATGGTCAATGGCCATGTTGTGCAGCATGCAGCAGGCCAGGAATAGGCCACAGGCTTTCCAGGGGCTGTACTGCAGGGCGCCACCCGACCTGTCTAGGCAATGGAACCGTGCTTCCAGAATGCCAAAGACATGCTCAATGATGTTGTGTGTGCGCTAGCATGTGCCTCATTGTACCATTTCTCTGCTGGGGAGGACGGGCTCTGGTAGCGGGTGAGCAGCCAAGGCCTCAGTGGATACATGCTGTCACTTGTGTGGAGTTTGACATGGTTAGCCCTTTGCTATTCTATGTTGCACCCCTTGCCTGTCCCTGGCACCCACACCACTATGCACACCCTGCCCACCCCCACCCCAGGTCTCCTCTGCCCATCGCCCCTTGCCTGTGCCATACTCACCCACTAGGTGGCCCATGGGGATGTCCCCACATTTAAACCTGTGGCACAGTGCAGAGCTGTGCCAGATGAATGCATCATATGCACTCACAGGGTGTGTGGTGCAGACATTGGTAATGTGTCCCATGGCATCGCACAACACTTGGCAGTTGACACTTGGGCTCCCCTTCTGGTTGATGTATGCCACATTCTCAGGGCTAGGTGGCATGCAGATAGCCACATGGGTGCAGTGAATGGCCCCAATCATGCCAGGCATACGTGCCACCCTGTGGAAGTCCTGTATGGTTACTGTACACTCTGCCTGTGTGCTGGGGAAATGAAGGAATTCTGAAGCATGTGGCAGCAGGACATTGAGGAACTGTGTGAGGAGGTGGGACATGGCTGATTGGGTGATGTCTGTGGTGTCCCCTGTTGGTCTCTGGAAGGTGCCCGTGGTAAGCAGGCACAAGACGGTGGTCACCTTCTTCTCCACGGACATGGCGTGACTCCGTCTGGTGGGTGCCTGCATCTCCTCACTGCACAGCTCACAGAGCTGCCTCAGAATGGCCCTATTCAGGTGGTACCAGCCCACGATCTCAGTGTCACTGTTGTTCTCAAATGTGATGCAGGCACTGTACCACCCGTGTCAGTCAAAACGCTGGCGGGCCCTTCCTCAGCCACCTCGCTGTTCCCTCCTGCCCCCTCAAACCCCTCATTCTGAAGGGTGTACTGTCTATGGCCCTTGCTGTCCACTGTCCCCCTGTGTGGTTGGCTGCTGGCTGTGTGCCACCCTTGTGCACCGCTTGCCTGTGTGTGTGTGTCTCTCTCTCTCTGCCCCCTCTCCCACTCCAACATCACCTCTGTCCCACTCCCTTTGTGTGTGGGCTTTGGTCTGTCTGTCTGTCTGTGTGTGTGTCTCTCTCTCTGTCTGTCTCCCTCACTCACACCCCTGGCGCAAGTGCTGTCTGTGTGTTTGCACCCTGTATTTATAGGAACAAGTCTGCTCGGAGCAACTTTGATTTGCTCCACACTTGTGCCATGGATTCATGGTTGAATATACCACTGTGCTGGATATTCATGGGCACGCCCCCTGCTCTTGCACATGCATTCATTATAGTTGCTCATTGGTGCAATGGATTTTGCGCTGCACACTGGCTTCCATTGAATATGGCTTTACACAATATCAAACACTTGTGCCAGCACAACTCAGTTGCACCATGTGCAACTGTTCTGAATATCTGGGCCAATTGCTTTTAGAATTGTGGGTCACACTGTTATACAGGCAGCTACTTGCAGAATTCTGATAAATTTCTTTGTTCATTGAAGGCACTGTGATCAAATCTGCAGGAGGTGCTGATCATGGGAGGAGGCAGTATAGCGCAGTGGTCTAAGGCTCTGAGCTGCAAATCTGGTAACATTCAGCAGACCAAACCTGGGTTTGAATCCCACAGCTTCCACTTGCATACTGTGTGACTCTGAGCAAGTCACTTAACCTCCTTGTGCTCCCAGGTCGCTCCTGTAAAAAAGCTTTCAGCTTGGTGTGCTATACCTGGTTAAACAACTAAATAAAAAAAAAAAATGTGATTGTGCATTTCTATTAATCAGTTGGTTAACCAGCATGTCCAGATATTGCTTATGCATCAGTAGCCACATATGAAAATATTACCGTACTGTACAGTAGGTGTACTGTATTTATTCTCTGAGGTAACTAAAGTACAGGCTGTGGAGTATCAACAGATCGGTGAGTATCAGATCACAGAGACACTAAAACTGAGTATATGACTTTTGCAGATGCTATCTTAAAATGGGTATTCAACATGTGGCAAACTTTACTCGATTACTTGGTAGGTCTGAACATACCATAAGCCATGCTGATCTGGTACCTGGCAGGGCATTGCTAGAACTGTAATTTTATGTTGTTCTGATATATTGGCACTGGATAACATCACCCTATGCTACTGTGCCTTAAACAGCAATCACTGTGATCAGTTTTTCCCAATTTTTGCACAGTTTTGTTCAATCACATGAAAGAACGAAATTGATGCTATGCTTTTTGTTATGTGAAAGTAATGAAATGGACAACAAATTAATTATGACATGATATTAGGGCATGATATATATACTATAGGAAGAAAAAATCCATCAGTCATAATTTAGATGCCCATTCTTGTAAAACTTTATGCAACTACTGTCCTAGCCATACAAGATACATCAATACTTCATAATTTGTATTAAATTGTGTTGGGTGAAATCAAATCAGTCCAGGCAGACTAGCAGAGCCTTTTTCCTATTTTTTTATTATTATTATTAGTTTAATATTATTAGTTGAATATCTGCTCAGTGTGAGCTGTGTTTGTGCATTCTCTATTATTTGGAGCATAAATTAAATAAAATAAATAAATCAGTCCAACAAATAAACTATCTGAAAGAATACCACTATGCTGGTCCTACTCATATAAGACTGCTGCTACTGTAGGTGCATCTTCCTACATCACAGGGCTCCTACCCACACCTAAAAGTAAAGAACACTTCTTGGACTCATGAACCATTTTCTGTGGCCCACTGTAATGACCCAGCTAGGGATGTAAACTCAGGTTACCTGCATGTCAAGCAGCTCCCAAGCCCATTTGTGGTCTAGTGGTTAGAACTCAGACTCTTAACCAGAAGATTGCAGGTTGAAACCCCACTAGATAAAAACACTTGATGTGTGATCTTGGGCAAGTCACTTAAACTCCAAGTATTTCAGTCCACCCAGCTGTGGAAATTGGTCAAACCAGGACCCCACTAGAATCAAGATGTTTAATCTCAAATGGGTTATTCTGGGTAAATAAAAAGCAAAACAGTTAAGAAATAAATAAGAAATGGGCCAGTCCATCAACAGAACTGTGTGGTCACAAATAAAGGGTGAACCTCAACTTGAGCTCCCCATGTGTACAGTATGCTCTTAAATATGTAGTTATAGTTATTGGTGAAATATTGATGACACCATTCTGAATAAAACCTCTTTAGATCCCTGATAGCTGGGCATATATCATCTTTCAATATGCTCCTGTAATAACTTTGATTAACTGTTGCTTGATGCAAGGAAGTTAGCTATGATTGCTACAAAACATGGTGCCATATTCAACACTGCTGCAAAGAGAGGTCATGATTTTTTTTTAAACAGAAAAAAGTTACAATATTCTACTGAAAAGGATGCTATTAGTCTAGCAAGTGGCAATGCATCAGAAATATGTATCCTGCTCCTGTGACATAGCAATATTTTTTCCTCAAGATTATTCCTGTCCAACAGCTCCTCACTTGTCAGGCATACCTTATGTAATTGGGTCACCATAATGTGCAATGCTTCTGCAGAGGGGAGTGTCTATAACTCCCACATCACAGGTAACAGAATATTGCCATGTATCTGAAATGCAGAATGTTCACAGTCAATTTCTGTTGATTTGGTACAACCACCACTAGCTGTGCAAATGATCCTGCTAGTTACATTTAATGTTTCTGTTACTTTTCATTTGATGGTGGGGAACACTTTAATTATTGCAGTCAAGCCCACTTAAACGTATGCCGCTGAATCACATAGTCCACCTCAATGCATAATTTCCCTGTGTCCCAAATCCTTTTCTATGTATACAGTGTTAAACAGCCAACTTAAATGCATTTTTGCAGTCTGTTTAATCACATAATATTCTGCCTGATTAGCAGTAGTAAGCCTATCAATCCTAATGTATTGTAACTGCAGTTAGCCACTGATTTACTGCTGGATTACTGCTGAATTTACTAAATGTGATAAATTTGCTAATGGTTTGCTAACTACAACTTTATTTAAGTGGTCCTACCTCTTGGGTTGCCAGATCAGGTATTCCTTTAGCTGCCAGTTAGCTGTCTGTCACTTCTGTCCAGGATGAGCGTGATCTTGTGAGAGTAGGAAGTGCCAGAAAAAAAAGAATGCATTCAAAGCCCTCAACCTTTTTTTTAGCCTGAGTGTGTCACAACTCAAGGTTGCAAGACAGCTCAGTGTATTGGTGGCTTGCTCACTATAACAGCAGGTGATGGAAGAGTTCCAGAGTAATGACAATCTAAGCCATAAAAGAAAGAGAGAGGGCAAAGACAACTCAGCTGAAGATGCAGAGTAGAAGACAATGTGACTTCCATAGGATCCTCTTGTGGTGCTGTCACAGCTTGACCAAATGCCTTCTGAAACACTGACAGGCACTCACAGCATTATTTCACAGTAACAGAAATGCTCAGCTAAGATTGCATAATAGCATAGCCTGTTTAAATGCATAAATCATGGATGTCCTGAGGATATGTCTTTAAGCATGTTTGACTGTATATTGTTTTCCCCTGGTTTTTCATGCAGTTGTTCCATCTGTCTATCCCCTCAATAACTGGGAATATCATGGTAGCACACTTGCTGTGGCCAAGTGGCAGGGAAGTGGCAGAGTTCACAGGTTGCTGCCAAAGGCACAATCTGATTGGCTGCCAGGAGGTACACAAATACCATATGGTTGATGAGGAAAGGTTGAGGGATAATAACATATATACCCTGGCCCAGATATTCAAACTGCTCCACAAAAGTGTGCAACAGCAGGAGCAAGCGCAAGTCCACTGTGCCCATGTGCAATACACGTGATATTCAAACACTGCGCAGGTCAAGATGCACCTGCGGCACGCGACTGAATATCACGCCAACTGCACCATAGCGCAACCAGGGATGTGCAGTGGCGCAGTTCAGATGCACAATAGCACAACCAGGGATGTTCAGTGGAGCAGGGCAGCAGTGCAACAGCACAACCAGGGACGCGCAGGGACATGATACATGGGCCCACCACCCATTCTAGAGATGGGCAGAGGAGCACACAGCAGAACAGACATTGCCCCTCACCCCCCATGCACTGCACAACCGGAGGAGAGCTGGAATAACCACTGGCCCATGGATACCAGCAACAAACCCACAGCCAGGGCATGGTGCCCAGCACACCCCCTGGCAAGCTGTGACCAGCACACAAGGAGGTCCGGCCACCCCATGCCACACCATCCCACCAATGCAGAGCACACCCTGCACCGTGATCCTCAAGACACCCTGCCCAGGAGCAGTACCCACCAGTGCAGGACACCCCATGCATGCCACCACCCCAACTGTGACAATGCAACCCTGTGCACCACAGAACCATGCAAGCCAGCCCCACCACGAGCACCCTTCAGCGGGTGGCAGCAGACAGCGATGCAACGACTGCATACACAGTGTCGCCACGCACGTCACCCCCCGAGGTGCAGCTGAGAGACCGACCATGTGTCGGTACACGAGGTACCCCACACGTGACAGGGCATGCCCCGCACCTCACCACCAGTGGTACAGCACCCTGCACACCCTCCCAAGGACACACCCCGACCCAGCACTGGCAACAACAGCCAGTGCAGACACCCACAGTGTGCCACACAGGATGCAACACAGTGCATGGACAAACACCCACCCATAACCAAGGGCACACTAACACAGGGACACAGTAGTTGGTCAACCAAGCCCCTGGCGTGTGGCCATGGAAACTGTGTACACCCGGCCAGCACCCCTCCATGGCACAGGAGTGCCAGCCACCCTGCGCAGGCACCATGAAGCTGTACGCCACCAGCATGCACCCAGAGCACAAGTGACAGACAGTGGAGCACATCCCCTGCAACAGACACAAGTGACAGCATGGAGGTGGGACAACAACAGTGGAGGCCACAGTGCCACCCGAGGCAGACATGCACCACACCAGTGACAGAAGGCAACCCGGCATTGTGCTGGGTACAGTGGCTGTCCAGAATGGACAGTCACCACTGACATGCCAGTGGACCATGCAGGTCACAGACATGCAAGGGTGTCAGCTGCACAGGCCATAGACGGTCTGACAGGTGTGCCATGGACACAGTGCATGCACCATGGACCACTGCACACAGTCATCCAGTGCACAGGGAACAACACACAAACCACAGACAGTGATTGATAGCTACGCCTACACCATAGTCACTTCCCCTATGGACACATACACATACCCATGACTGCACCACCCCTGACACCATGCACACCACTGCAACTGAGCACCTGTAGCCTGCTGCAAATCAGAGACCACCACAGTAGGCATAACAAAACAAATGTATATTCAAAGATAGAAAACAACTATTTACAAATATGTACAAAAATGTTGGGGGTGAGGGCCACAAACCAGGTGGGGGTGGGTAAGGGGCAGGGGTGAACAAATGGTAGACGGAAGGAGAGGTGTGAGGGTTGGTCCAGGGGGGTAGGTGACATCCTGGGGTGCATGTTCAGTGGGAGCCCCACTCTTAAGGTGCCTCCTGCCATGCCTCCTGTGGACTCCTAGCTGCTCCACCCTCTGTAAAATTTCCAGGGAGGCCCTGTCCACCTGCAGAAGCTCCTGCAGCACCCTCTGGATGTGCAGCATCCACCATACACCTAGGACAAGGGAGAAGAGTCAATAGGTGTGAATGCACAGCCCCCTGCAGCCCACCCACTGTGCATGGCATACGGCCGTGAGACATGCCTCTGTGATGGTGTGCGACCACCCACAGTGATTGTGTCCACAAGACCTGCCCACCCAGGTGCACACAGCCATGTGGACCACTGCACACACCCACCGCCCAAGTCCCACACAGCACCACCATGGCTGTACAGTGACATGGCTATGCAGTGCGAAGGCAGTGGCATAGCCATGTACCCGGTGCATACTTGGACCACCAGCGATGCACGCCCACACATGCAGTGCCACTGGACAGTGCTGACTTTACTGTGTGGCGTGCATGTCAGTGTTGTCAGTGGATGGTGGCCATGCCACGCCACCTGCCCTGCAACACAGCATGCACAGAATATCCTAGAAGAAAGGCACTCACCATCATCGGCATGATCCAGGCGCTGGACTCTGCTGTGACTGGCTGCCCATGGCTGTGGACCAGCTCCCCTCACCACGCCTCAGTGTCAGTCCTGTCGGGCTCGGCGCCACTCTTCAGGGCCTAGGGTGCAAACATGATGAGGGGACTATCAGTATAATCCAGTATCAAAGGCCCCCCCACCCCCGGGTGTGTGCGATCCCGCACAGCCCAGCCATGCTGCAACCCCGCCAACACCACCTTCACCACCAACACCACCAACACCACTGCCCACACCGGATGGCCCACCTCCCCATGTGGTGGACACATGCCCACCATAATACCTGACGCAACCAGTGTATAGATGGTGCACCTACCTGGTCATGGCACTGCGCCTCTCCTGGCACATGCACGCAGGTGGGCAAGCCTGTCCAGGTCCCTGCGCTGGAGGTCCCTGTATCTGTGACGACACTGCTCAGCTGTGCGCTCCATTCCTGTGGCCTCCTCCAGCACCACTGCCACCTCCTCCCATACAGCACTCCTGGCCCTGTCCAGGGGTGCATCTCCAAAAAGTGCCCCAGCATGGGGCTCCACTATGGCTACCAAATTGGCCAGCTCCACCTGGCTCCAAACAGCAGCCCTCCATCTTGCCATCGATGAAGCTGGTTGGAGTCAAAATGGCACTCGGTAGCGCGGTCCGCCACGTGCAGATGCTGCGCTGTACAGCGCTGCCATTCCCCATTGTGCTGTCACTGAACAGCGTGATCATGGTGCACCCATGTGAACGCATGGCACCTAGGGGGCAAAGGTTGGGCACAGGGTCAAGGGTCTCTCATGCACGGACCGCCACAGCGCGATTGGTAGTCCCTGCATGTAGCGTGATTGGGTGCCTGTGTGAGATGCCCTGTAGTGGCCTACCATGCTGTAGCTCCACAGCGCCTACAGCGCCCCAGTGCAAGAGCACCATACATGTGAATAGAGCAGTAGCACCACTGGCACAATGGTGGCCGTTTCTGCACTGCCTCCCATGCACAGCACGTCAGCAGTGCAGCAGGTGTCGGCGTCAGCACCCAGGGCATGCGCCATTTGGTGTCCACTGCACGTCACAAAACTACGCCCTTGCCTGAGCACGTTCAACACATTGCGCAAGGTGCAACAGCACGATATTCAGCCAGCATATGCAAATCAGCTCATCAGCAATTCAATGGTGCAGATACTGCATTAGCATCCACTTAAAATTGCGCCTCACCTCATTTGCATGCGTTGCACTATATAAATGTGACATTGGGCTGCAGATGCCATAGTCTGGTATTGCAGTCTATTGTGGTGAGTTGCATGCTGTTTGGGAGTGTGGACTGTGGTGTGTGGGAATTGCATGGGATTGCACAGTCAGAGGTAACACCTGTCATCACCACAGGATCAATGATGAGTGACCGTGAGGTGGAGGAGAAGGAACAGACATGTGGGAGAAAGAGAAGGCCAAACTTTACCAAAGCAGAAACAGATGCCCTGTTTGAGGCCTACCTTGACCAGGAGCCGCTGCTCAGTGGACAGCGGGGAACACCACAGGCCCATGCTGCTGCATGGGGAGAGGTGGCACGTGCCGTCAACCAGCATGGCAGCCACCATTGGTCCATGCAGGAGTGCAAGAAGAAGGTGGGCATGGACAGGAGGAGGATTAAGGATAAGGTGGCTGCCATCAGGGCAGCACGGGCTGCAACCGGTGGGTGACAGCCGGCCGTGCAATGCCTGACCCCACAGGAAGAGTGGGTTGCTTGCAGCATGCGGCGTCGTGCCATCGAGGGTGTTCCAGGTGGTGGCTTCCAGACGGGTAGTAGCCCATCACTGCATGGTAGGTCCTGATCTGTCACTGTGGGGGGGGATGCCACAGGGTAGGGCAGATACATTAATGCTACTGTGTTCCCTTACAGCTCCTGACCGTCTACATGGGTCAGAGGTGGTGGGCTCATCCACTGAGGGCGATACCCTGGACACAGAGAAGGGCCCATCCACCTCTACAGGTGTCCGAGGGTCAGGATGACAGTGGGCCCACCTGGCTGTCCGGACTGATGTTGGTGGAGCAGGTGCGGAGGAGGCCCTGCCTGTGTCCCAGCATGCCAGCGTCCATGGATGCCAGCATGCTGAGACTCTGACTGGTGCCGGATCCATCACATCATGGACAGTGATACGTGTGGGCCGCAGGATGGCCGCACAGCAGATTACAGCACGTGCACAGCCATGGGTGGTGCCGCCGTGGAGGCCTGCGTGACATCACAATCCCAGCCTCTGCCTGTCTGCACCAGTGGGGCAGCACTGGTGTGTGTCCAGGACAGTGAGGCTGTTGCGGCTGCTGCGGTGGCACCGTTGAGCCCTGGAGAGTGGCAGCCAGAGGGGCAGTGTCAGCAGTTGGCCAATGGCGGTGGGGGAACAGTGTTGGGGGGCAGTGTCAGTGCACCACCTGTGGACATGCCCAGGCATGACCCTGGTGTGCAGCGCCCAACCTCAAGGGGTGCTGCCCATCACGGCCGCGAACACCATGAGGGACAGCATGCCGATCAGGCGGATGACCTCTTAGATGAGCACACCCGCATATTCCATGATTCAGTGGATCAACAGTTGCGGCTTGTGACGGCGGTGGATGCACTCAGTGAGGTCCTGCGCCAGGCAGAGGAGCGGCACAGCAGGGACACCGGTCTGCTCCTGGCAGGGATGGACTGGCAGTGGGAGGATGTGACCCCTGTAGACAAGAAAGGTGAGTGGAACATGATAAAGATGTACAGTACAAATAACTCCATGGTGTTAACGAGGTGAAATGCAATAAATTATTCACCCTCAGTGCAAAAACAAGCACAAAGGGGGATTCATTAAAACTGGCTGTGGGTAGGTGCAGGAGGGGTGTTCGTAAGTACTTTTTCACAGTAAGTGTGCTGGATAAGTGGAACGGGCTGCTGGAGAAGGTGGTCTATGTCAAAACTGTGACTGATCTTCAAACATGGCTGGGACAGGCACAGGGGCCTGATAACAGTAGGAGACAGGGAAGCAGGAAAGAAAAGGGGGTGGGTGAATGATCAGCATGGCAATCACAGACACGACAGGTACTGTATGTTTAGGCAGACTATATGGGCCAATAGGCCTATTTCTGCTGCCATGGTCTATGTTTCTATGTCATCCTTCCTCAAGAGTTAAACACCTCATCGGCACAACATGCCTGACTCGCACAACATGCCTGACTCCCAGCTGGTCTCAGCTTAGGATTAAAGGAACCATATGGAAGTCTCTGCCTCCCAGCTGAAAGTGAGATGTGCTGCCACCCCTCCAGTAGGCTGGCACTGGAAACATTCCCTGTGGGCATGCAGCTGTGACATTTTCTACAGCTCAACATGACTAACAGTATAATCATCAGTTTTATCTTTTTTAACGTGTTAAATTGCTGCTGTCTTTTGATGACAGTTACTCAAAATATGCCTGTAATTGTAGTGTCTAAGTACAGCTGGATTTATCCTGTAAAGCATTTTTTCCTTTACACCTGGACCTGAATCAACAAAATAAAAGTACTTGGTCTGGCTGCTGTAGAATGTTTACCCGAACATGGTTATCTGCATTCCCTCTCTCCTTCCTCTCTTTAAGTTGCCATATCTATTTGCAAGCTCTTCTATGTGAAAGGGCATGTTATGCAAATCCTCCAAGGAACAGAACACTTCAAATACATTGTACTTCTTAAAATGCAGACTCTTGATTAAGACTCTTTACTCCTGCTGAGAAAAAAGTTGCTATTTTCTTTTAATGGGAAATTGTGGCTTTTATTTAAGATGCCTTCCAATAAGAACTAACAAATGTGTAGGCAAGCTTTACCACAGAAAGCAAACAAAAAAAACAAAAAAAAAGATAAATAATTGCAGTAATCCTACATGTTTTGTAAACAGAATCAGTGGTATGAACATTATGGCCCTTATTGTGTTATTGTCTCCTTACCTATAGCACAGGCTCTGAATAGAAAAAGAATAAGAAAATCTCATTTTGTTTTCTAAAACATCTTTCTGAAATCTAGGTCACAAGAGAACTCTGTACCCATAACTACTGACATTTTCTTTGAATAACTTGTGTAAAGCTTCACAGTACCACCTCATGGTTAGACCATAAATAACACTGCATTGCATTGCAAATCAATTACTAGTGCTTCACTACTTTGCATAATATCTGCAGGATTATTAATTAACTTAACATATTAAAGGAACACTGTCAATCTCCTTAGGCCTCAAACTGTTCCTAGTTTAAAAAAAAAGAAAATTATGATTGCTCACATTCTGTAGATACTGCTGATGCAGTTGGTAGTTTGATTCACATTCCTTTTTTTCTATTAAAAGTGAAAAACAGACAACCCACCATGCTAGTGTTAACATACAAAAATGTGTTTGTTTACATTCCTTGAGCAAATCCTAATGGATCTTTCCTGGACCTAGGAACACCCCCAGCACAATCTAGACACTCAAGATTCAGTGGGAGGAGAGAAGACTATTGCTTCATGAGTGGCTTGCACTATCTGACAGTGTTCCTAATGTTCAGAAAGTATGCAATCAAAGTAGGTCAGTGATTTGAAACAAAACTAAGTTCAGCATAAATACACCATGTGCATGCATTTCAGTTCTGATAAGAAAGGAAGAAGATAAAACAACCAGCAACTTCAATTAATTTTACAGAATATAAGCAATCACTATATGTGTGTTTTCAACTATAAATATGATGAGAAAAGGGTTGATTGTGTTCTTTTAAGGTCACCAATGAGCACACATGAAATAAGGCCACACTTGTAAAGGTTGCTATAAATGTGAGACTAAGTACACTAGAAACTGTCGTTAGTTACTCAGTAAGCAGAATTACTGTCACAAAATTCTGACTGATATAACACTCATCCAGTTTGTATTGGAGAGTAACTAGGAAGATCAGTTAGATGGAGACCATTCCTAAAGGAATTTAGGAAACACAGCCTATATTTTGCCCCAACATTAGAAAATATTTGGCACTCAACAAAAGCCAAATTTCCATAATGATTTTGCCAGGTCTAGAGATAAGTATTTTTTCATAAGGATGAAGTCTGTTTTAATCTGTAAGTGAGACTGTGATACTAAAATATGAATATATGCATCTGAAATGAGTGTGTGGGGAGTGTTTTTTTTTTATTATTAATCTTTGTTGGCACCCACATGCCTGGTATAATCTGCATTACCTGCATTGCTAGTCACTTGATATCAGGAATCAGTGTATTCTGGAAAGTAAGTAACATACATTTTACTCAATACCATAACTCAAAATCTATACACTGAGTCAACATGTTCTCCATAAATTGTTAAAGAAATGTTATTTAAACACCATTCATTACTATTTCTAATCAACCATTAATTATACTGCAAGACTGCAACTTCCAGTTGCACCTGTTATTGAATACATACTTCAGCTAAAGACAGATAGATAAGCTGAGATAGCATGAACATTTTAAATTTCCATTCCACAGTAATAAGTAACTGAGGCTTATTTTTACTACATTGATGTTTTTCAAATTGGGGTATGTGAT
This sequence comes from Neoceratodus forsteri, assembly GCA_016271365.2. Taxonomy (NCBI): domain Eukaryota; kingdom Metazoa; phylum Chordata; order Ceratodontiformes; family Ceratodontidae; genus Neoceratodus; species Neoceratodus forsteri. The sequence goes on along the minus strand of CM057459.1, from coordinate 800,238,436 downwards.
ACTTTGACAAAGGTGCAGTTAGCATTAACACATGGTGTATTTGTCTGAGACCGAGATGCTGTTTATTATGATTTTTATCATTCATGTCCAAGACTCTGTTGGGTTATGAACAAAATGTACTGTAGATAAAAATACTTTGGAGATATTACCATTTTACAAAGTAATCTATGTCATAAACTTAGCTTGTGCAATACAGTTTGTGCCTTATATCATTCCATGCATTATTGTATTGGAGATCCACAGAAAAATTAGAATACTACAAATGTTTTATTCTGATTGCTATATGGCAGACTCACAAGAGCAGTCTTCATTGACCTGACAATGGCTTTCGTCTTGCTTGACCACTCACTTCTCTGTGATAAAATTAATAACCTGGCTGTATTTGCCTCTGTACTTTCATGGCTCGGAGACTATTAATTCAACAGGTTAGAGAGAGTAAAATGTGGAACTGCCCTATCTAAACCTGCCCCTATCCTTGAGGGAGTCCCACATGGTTCAGTTATGGGCTCCATCCTATTTGTACTACACATAAACCAAATTACTCAAAGCCAATCCCATTGTTCTGCCATACTGTATGCAGATGATTTGATCCTGTATAACAATTCTAAAGGTTATAAACCAGTACCTCACCTCAGATCTGAGATCAGTTCTAAACTGGCTGTTCAGAAATAAATGTATACTCAATATGACCAAAACACAATCTATGCTCTTTGGAATACCTCCAAAACTTAGTGTCTAGTCCCTTTTACAAGTCACATAAAAGGATGGAACGCCTGTCCTTATAGTCACCTCATTCACCTACTTAGGAGTTCTCCTGAACCCTTTGTTTGACTTTTTGTCACACATCATGTGGATCCGCAAATCAGTTAACATCATACGTTTGGTCTACTACAAAATCAGTAGAGATCTCACTCCTCAGGCCACACTTGCTACTGCCAAAGGTATGCTCTTAGCTAAACTTCTCTATGGTGTTCCAGTCTTCATGCCAGCCTCCAAAGCCACCCTCTCCAAATGGGATGTTGCATACAATAACATATGCTGATTTGCCCTTGCATCTTATAAACATGCTCACCATTGCTCTCTCTATGAAAGGCTTGGCTTGCTCCCCCCTGACCCAAGTTTGTGATCTCATGCTAGAAGTCGTTATCTATGTTTTCCAAAAAAGCATGCAGTGGCTCTTGCTTCCCTCCTCAACAAAGTCTTTAGCAAATACCCCCTGAGATCTGAAAGTAATGCCCTGTTGGAGATACCTAAAATTAGAACTAGGATAGGAGAATCCTACTTTGTATACTCTGCCCTAACCTTGTGGAATACCATTCCAACTGATATAAGGCAATGTCACACTGCACCCTTATTCCATAGAAGGTTCCATGAACATCTTCTCAGGGTGTCAAAGAGCACATGCCCCTAACCTACTCTTAACCTGGCTTTGAGTTTTCAATGACTTTGAACATTTGTTTGGGAAGCTACTATGCTGTCTTCTATGTAGACCTAATAGTGTATCCATTGTTATTTGTACCTATTATTATCTGTAGTTAGGTCTAGTGTTTTTGTACCTAAATACTTATTTACAGTTACTGTTATTTAAAATCCACTGTTTAATTTATGTATCTCCCCTTTATCTTCCCTCTTTTCAATGCATAAACGTATCACCCATATGTTATACCATTCTTCTTTATACTGATTTTTTGCTTGTATCACTGATATTACTCTGCCAAACTGTCATCACTGTGTATTTTCACTCCCTGTAATGTTTTGTATATTGTACTCTCCCAGGTTGTGCCTGAAAATAGGCATTTATTTGCCTAGTGCACCCACCCGGTCAACAAAAATAAACACCTCTGCAACTGAAATTGAGATGGACTCTGCAACATGGTGTACCTATGCCACTCATGTGGCACTGCTACAATGTCTGATAAACTGAGAAGGTCTGGTTTGAATGTTTACATGGGTGAGTGCATGTCTCAGTCCAACTGACAGAGCCACTAGGGTACACAAAATAAACAAAAGTCACACTAGCACAAGGCACTTATAAACACTTATAAGCACCAAAACATTGGGCACTCATCACCCAAAAAAAAGAACACTGATGAATTGAAAAGGTAAAATGGTGCTGCAGACATTATTCCAGTGACACACAAAGGTAAAAATTACCCTACCTGTTGCATGTCACCTGACACATTTTGAGTGACATAACTATTTCTTAAAGGTTGAGAAAGTTATATGAATTTAAACACATCAGGTGACATGCAACAAGTAGGTTAATTTTTACCTTTGTGTTCCACTGCAATAATATTTGCAGTAGATTCTACCTTTTCAAGTCTTCAGCATCTGATTTTTGTGGGTGGGGAGTTCCCAGTTGTTCATTATTTCTAAGAGCCAGAAGGGTCTTGGCTCTTAGTAAGGAAACCACTCAGTAATGCACTGCACACAGTGATTAACATGCAAATAACAATGGGTTTATTGAGGGACAAGAATCAGGTTTCTGAGGGAGAAAAAAAGGTTAAATAAAAGTAATACAACTTCACTGTGGCTGTCACCTAGTACTATGGCTGCCTGGTATACCATCACAGCAGTGAATCCAACACCGTGAAGACCATCTCAATGACAGGAATTGGGCAAACCTGTAGGTCACTGTGATGGTCTGTATAGTGACCGAGACTGCCTCACTGTGTGTTTCAGCCCACCCCCCAGACCAACTCTGACTCGGAGTTGGAATCCTAAAGATCGGGGTGTGTGGGGGTTCGGGGGGTTGTGCCTCTAATGGATACTACATGGAGGCATCCCTGACACTGCAATGCCGACAGTCGGCACTGCGGCTGTAGCTGTCAGGGATGTCTCCATGCTATCTGTCGCTGCAGCATGGTAAAAGCTGACTGCCCTTCTAATGTCCTTCTTGGGTCAGCGAAAATTACAATAATGCAGGCTGTCCCCAACCAATACAGTGCTTGTCCCAACTGTACTGTTGGGCTGTTGCCCCAATCCCCATTGGGACAATTTAATTAACCCTAGGTCTTTTCTAGAAGCTACTAGGGAAGCCTAGGTACTCAGGTGTTGGATGATAGCAGGCTTGAAGACTCTACACAGGGTTAGTTTGCATTAAGGTACTTAAAAAATTAAACAAAATACACTTACTTGCAAAACAAAAAAACAAACATAAAACTCCAAACTGGGTATTTATTTATATAAATTTATGATTGAAAAAGACTCACTGAGCCAAGGCTCTTTTCCAGGTGAAACCTGGGGGAAGGGAATATGGGAGTCAAAATGAATAAATCCAGAATATAATAGATACAATGGTTAAAAAAGAGGAGAGCACAATGAAACATCTACAGATAAGTAAATAGTCACAGAGCAAAGTGTCAATTGTACAAAAGGAGTACACAGTGCAAATAATAGTCAAATAAAATAGAAGACAAAATACAAAATGCTACAAAGGCAAAGGACCATGTGATGGTGGGGAGGCAACTGGAGAAAAGTGATGAACTTGTGTAAGAACACCAGATGGGGGATGCCTGAGTAGGGTGAGCAATCAAAGGGCTGCTTTAAACTGGGAGAGGAGGAAGTAATGTCGGCATTTGACACAGGCAAAACATGTGCTGCATGGGGTGCTAGCACAGCTGGGGTGTAAGCAGGGACACTGGTAACCTCCATTTATTTATGTTTTTCACTGACTGTGCCCCTTTAAATCCAACCCCCTCTAGCAACTGTAACAAGGTGTGTCCTGTGCTGTGCCTCACCTCAAATCCTTTCCTTCCATACCACCCCTACCCCAATCAGCCAATCGGCGTGTGACTGACATCCATGACTCACGCTGATTGGCCACCATTGCAGTCAGCCAGAGAGCACACCATACTCAAAACTGGTAGGCCTGCCTGGTTGCAAATCTTGTTAACAGACCATAGGCAAGTTTTGGCAGGCAGTTCTACCCGGAGCCAAGACAAACTGCAGAAGACGTATTCCAGTGAGTGCGGCCTGGAACTTTACCATGACTCTTCTCAGAACTTCTAGGGGATGGGAGTAGAAGGAAAATAAACAGCCTGACTTATTTTCATCTCAGTGATGATGGTCTAGCACTGGGGTGCAAGAGGCAGCATGTACGGTGCAACTGGGCTTTTCATGGATATATACTATCGTGACAATTCTCCCCCTTGAGGATTGCTGAACTTGACTTGTGGATCACAGTGCCTGACCACAGCTGCATTGCCTCAACATGGTAAGCAAATCACCTGTCTGCCATTAACCCTCTGCCTCTTCAACCTATTAAAAATAGAAGGCAGTACAAAATTATAGGTTTGGTAAAAAATTAGTACTTTTCAGCCTTTTTGTCACTGAAAGTGGGACGGGGCACTCAAAATGTGAAGCACTTGCTACCCTCATAATGACACAATCAAACATGGAAATAAAAAAATACAAACTATGTAAGTAGTATAGCCTAGAGGTTAAAGTAACCAGCTGTGAATGAGCTTGGTAAATCCAGTAGCTGTGGGTTTGATTCCCACAACCACCTCTTGCATCCTGTGTGACACCAAGCAAAGTCATTTAGCCTCCCAGTGCTCCTGGTTTGCTCATGAAAACAGACATTGTGCCTAGTAGTCCTTGCCATGTTACCAAGTAATATATATATATATATATATATATAAATTGGAAACCAGTGCATTTATTTGGGGCAGATTTGATTTTGATCTGGCATCTTATCTATGAGGGCAGCATCTTTTCCACGTGGAATGGATATGGGACAGAGCAAATTTTAAGTGTAAAATGAGAGACCTCCCTGAACTTAGGGACAGTTGAAAGACATAAATGAATGAAATCTAGCCTGACACCTCCATTGGTGGCCAGGTTTGTTGCTGCATCCACTGGATTTGGTGATTTGGATAGCCAGTGTCCTTTGTCATCCAATAGTGGGGTTCCACTTAGACAACATGTTACTGGTGAAATACCAAGGACAGGGTAGCCTGAGCTTATATGAGGGCATAACTGCAAATCTGATTATTTCTTTTTGCAAAAATACTGGTCTGATTATGTCAAGGTACATAAATTCTGGCTCTGAAAGTATGGAATCCAGTGGTGGAATGGAAGGGGCTGCTGAAACAAGGGCTGACAAGGACTTAAAATTACTCTCACTCTGGGTTAAACATTTAGCTTCCATTATGAAATTATTAAGATTGTAGGGTGTATTCATGGCAAGAATTATTTTTAACACTTTCGCAGCATGTCACCTCTGTATTGATGCAGAGTTAGACTGTCCCCAGCAGATTTCATCATGCCAGTTTTGCACATTTTACTACAGCACTACAACTACATAGCTGTTTGTGGCTTTCAAATGTTAATACACTGCTCTGCTAAAAAAAACTTTAAGTGCACTTTGCATATGCAGCTGCATAACATTGCAATTTTTTTTAACAAACTGCAAAGCTTTGTTGCACTGAAGTTCCCTTACTATTGCCTGCTATCAGCTTACAAAGATTATTGCTGTCAGAAGGAACATGCTTGACTCGACCATCTGGTTATTTTAGCATAGTGCATTTGGCTGTTTCACTTGATTAAGATTTACAAGATTTTGGCTAAAAGTGTTTTTTGTTCTCTGTTACCAGCTTACAAAAAATCCTTCAAAACAGGTGAACTACAGTATTTATTAACAAGTGGCTTTTTCATCCCCTGATCATGGTATTGTCTGCTATTGAACTTCACTGTGAATTAACTGCATACAGGTTTTGTGACGGCAGTGATGCTCAACCTCATATACCCAGACAAGACAGGAGGTATCACCCCATAGCTTCTATAGTGCACTACTTGGCAGTTGGTTACTGCTTTGCTCCCTGCCATTGAGGTTCCTGTTTTACCATTCAGACAGAGACATCTCTAGATTTTTTTCCCCTTGGAGTCAATGGTGGGGGAGACCTAACAGAACTTTGTTTTGTCTTCAATGTAAGCCTTAAAATGCACCATTGATCACCTAAAACCACAGAGCTTCTGGAGGACTAGCATCCCCCAGACCCCCACCATTTTACAAAAACCTTTTCACGCACTACGCGTGCAACATGCCCTCCAGGAAAGCAATTTATCTTATTCTTTGTAACTGTTATTTGTCAGTCTCACATCAAAGAAAAAATACATTAAGTGTGCCTGTTAAGTCCTGGTTCTTTATTGTACAGTATATGGGCAAAAATGTGTTTTTCATTTTGGTAATTTTGTCCTGGGAAGAAGCAGTGCTGCAGGCACCAACAGTGGTTGTTGGGTGAAGGGTAGACTGATCAAACCCCTTTTGTGGCTTGCAAGGTCCTATCATCAGCCCTCTCCAACCACTTCTGGGGACAGAAATGATTGTCCTGGGGAAAGAGATTAATAACTCCCTACTTAGTATTCTTACAACTTTAGTGGCATGAGTGGAACAGAGCAGAGCAAGGGTGAATGTGGGGGGACAGGAGAGTGTGGGGGTGAAAGGGGCACCACAGGTGTATTCACTTGGGGTGCCATCAAGTATAACACCATCTCTGGGGGGGAGACAAAAAGGGGAAGCAGATGAGACAGAGGCCTCAGAAACAACAAGGAAAGGAAATCCCATGGTTGTGGGAGGGGAAGGGGAGAGGAGGCAGAGCAGAGATTTTAGGGAAACAGGGAATGAGGTATGGAAGGGAACAGCAGGAGGTTAGGTACAGTCATAGAAAGGAACAAAGTGATCCAGTAAGAACAGCTAAAAAAAGAGAGGTAGGAAGGCAAGAGGCATAAGTGAGTTGGAAAGTTACTCCAGAATATAAGAAGATGGACGGAAAATGATGGAAAAAAGAGTTTGACCTAATGAGATTCTACAGCAAGGGATGTTAAGGGAGTAGGTAGACCAGAGTGAGTAGGAAGAAAAGATAGATAGATATAGAGAGGAGGGGAGAGAAGTGTGTGGGGGCGGAGACAAGAGTGCCAGTAATTGAAGAGGAATGAGAGACAGGCAATGGGACAGGTGTCAGGACTCCAGAGAGGGGAATTAAAAGTTTAGGTGGAGGGAGTGGTGGTGGGTAAGGGAAGGAGAGTTGGATGTAAAATGGCTGAATGAATAAAGACAGAGGCCAGACTAACTATGGAAGATTTTGGAATAGTGCCATAAACCACATCTGCATAGTCAAGCACTGGCAGGATCATTTTGAGGAGGATCACCTGGTGGACATGGTGGGAGGGGGCAAGCTTTGTTATGGTAGAGGGCACCAAGTCTGGGTGGAGTTTCTTATGATGGCTTCAATATGTGTGGAGATATCCCAGTTTTTATTCTGCCACACACCAAGGTACTTGGGAGACTTCTTCAAGTGGGACACCATCCAGGTTTTTAAAAGTAATTTGTAATTCCTGATGAGATGGTCTAGTCCAACAACTGATTCCACAAATTAAGTTTCCAAACTTACAGTGGGAGCCACAGACATTGCCAGCTATTTCCAAATATTTTGCGATATTTCTGAAGAGTTTCTCACTACTGCCCCTACTGTGGAAATGCAGAAAGCAGGAGATATTTCTGGAAATATCACAGATATTTTGGGAAATAGCTGGCAGTGTCTGTGGCTGCTACTGTAATGAGCAGGTATGCATCAGGGACAAGTCCTCAGTTATTCACTCTTCAACACTCCACAGTCCAGTGTGATCCCCTTCTGAGCACAGAGTGAAGTGGTGCAGCAGCATCTGTTCCTCATCTGATGGGTTCAGCTTATCTCTCAATTTCAGACCTCTAAAATGGCATACTGTACTGGATCTTCTCACTCACTCTATTTTGCTCTCTCTCCCTCTAAAGTTACAGATGCAGCATCAGCCTGTTTAACCCATGTCAGACCAGTACACAACATCTTTGCATCCAGTCCCTATGTTCTGCAGCAAGCAATACCTGGCAGTGATGCTTGCTGGGCAGCTCCCCAGACACAGAGCAGCTTTCTGATACTGAAATGTGCTGCAGTTCAGCAAATGTCTATGCACATCAGGAGAGGGATTGCAGGGCAGCTTACCTCTTTAACACTTCTTTTAGCTTCTGTTTTCAGTCTCCCACTCCATGCTATGCATGCATACAGCGACCTCCATTTCTCACTGCAAAATCATCACAGGACTCTCTCTGAATGCCTGCATGGCCAGGGCAGACCCTGCCATAACCCACTGTGCGCTCCCATGGGCAACACCCACCAGACATGGGGGGACCTGGACAGAGCCCTCCATTCGATCACTGCCCACTAGACAGATGGGGAAGGCAGGGGCAGCAGGACAGTGAGTGCTTGACACAGCCCCCGAGTGGCTGCACTGGGACAATATGGTGCCAGGAGGGTTGGACACTGTCCACCTATGGGGGGCTCGGGGGTATGGCCACAGTGGAGTGGAACACAGCTACTGTTGTGGGGGTGCTGTTCAGGGGTTGATCCATACGCCGGGGTCCATAAGTGCACCAGGAGGGCAATGAGTGCCTAGGGCAGGGCCAGTGGGCAGACTGGCCACAAGAGACGTGCTGCACAGGTCCAGGTGCCTGTGGTAGGCATGCATTCCCTGGACCTGCACTTCACTGCGCAAGCAATGCACTGTGGGCCCCAGGATGGGCATCCCACTGAATGCCTGCATGGGACTGCAACTCCGCCCCTGGCCATCCTGTGGAATCCTGTGTGCCACAGAAGGAGGAGCCACAGACAGGTGGGTGCCAGTTGTGAATACTGGCATGTGTGCATCTGTCCATGGGTGCGCATCTACGCGGGTGGGGTATATGTATTTTCTGCATACCCCTTCCTGCCTCGTGCATAGCACCCATAGACAGTAGGAGTTTAAAATATCCCCTAATATTGACAAGTGTCTTAAATAATAATTTTTTGTATAACTCATCTTGCAACAGAATTAAAGGTTTGAAGATATGGCCCCTGATTGGAAATCCTACTGTACCTGTGCATTGTTTGGTAGTCCCTGGTCAAATCTACTCATGAGGAAAGAGTCCTTCACCAAAAAAGATTCTGATTGGTATGGCTATGTTTAACCAAGGACAGAGTGCCCCCCCCCCAGGCAACTAACCCCACTTCCTTCTGCACCTGGTAGTCACTGGAAGTCTCACATTCTACTACTATCAGGGCCGGACCTTGTTTAATTTCTGAGGGATGATGAGATCAAGCTCCAAGGTGGTAAAACCTCTGGTTGGCATGAACATAACTCCAGAGTTAACATCACCTTCATCTCCCCTTACTAATCTGATTGAACAATCTCCCATGGCTAGAGCTGGGTGAATTCAACCTGGTCACAACATTGTGGAGGGGTTATGGGATAACAGATGGACCAGACACTGAACTTCAAGTTAAACACACAATCTCTGTGATGTTTATTCAAACTACAGTAGATAACCTTAAGCAATGGCATATCCCTTCTTCAGTACATCGTTTTTCAGCAACAGACTATGTATGTCCTTTCTCTGAACTTAGCCAGCACCTACTGTCACTGATCTGATCTCCGATCTAACTCAGCAGTTGAGATTCAGCCTCCACCCCTATGCGGGCCTTGTTTTCTTGGGTGGTGGGGGTTCAAATAATAAAATAACAAACAAGCTAAAAACAAAGAACCTCAATGCAGAAGCACTGAAACATGCGTTACCACAAAGCATGTTGACAATAAGTCAAGTTTCAAAGAAAGACATCATCACACATACTTCCATAATGCAAAGGATCATGGGATATTTGCAGATCACCACAACATTTCAGACTGGTTCAGCTTACAGCAATTTAAGTGCATTTTAAATAGCACAATTAACTTAATTTTTATAATAGTCACCTAGTACTTTTTACCTTTCTCAAAAACACCTAGTGCCATGGTATTTTCAACATTTACAGGTTTCATAAACATAAGGTACAGTATATACATCAAGGTATTTTATGACATAGTGCTATTACATTCTAATTCCAACAACAATAAACACAACCGTTTTCCATATGCTTGGAGGTCACCACAATAACCTCCTTGTACGATGAGCTGAGAGGGAAAAGGAAAATTAATGAGGACACTATAGCATAGTCAATTATGGGAAGGGGGTGCCCATACTGGTCAACCTTATGGACTAGAAATTGTAAAGGATAGATTAGGCTAAGAAATAGAAGAACTGTTGCAACAGATTTAAGAAAAGGTTGGTCCTCAAGAGTGGCAAGAGCTCCCTATCACTTATTCCCCCTCTTAAGAGGAAAGCAGTTATTGCAGACTGCTTACCATCTTCCTGTCCCAGAAAGGGATGGAGCTTCCACCCATCCATATTCACAAGCTTTGTCTCAGGATCCCTATTAATGATAAACATTCTATCATCAACATAGTGGATATCATCATTCTTTACCTTGAGGCATTAACACATTTCTCAGCAGAGACTACTGCTACCTTCTCATCTCCTTTTAGGGAAAGTCTGTCGTATTCCATTGACATTAGTTCCTGTACCATATGTAGACATAAAATCAACATTTACGTGTTGTCCATCATGTTTCATAACTACAAATGTGGACATCTGTAAAGGCAAGTACTACAGAAATAATTTTTATGGGGTAATTACCTGCTCCAACCTGAGCAGACATGTCAGTTTTAAGCAGGGGCCCAGTCCTAGGTTCATCCCTCTATAACAAGCATTTGTCAATGCCGAATGTTTGCTTGCTGGCATTGGCAGTGGTAGTGTAGAAGTTACAGAGCTGTGTAATAGGAATGGCAGTGAAGTATTGAACTGAAGCCAACCCCACCACCACCCTGCAGAGAGTGACAGGCATTGGGGTGTGCCTTTGGGTCGTCAGGCATAACGGCCACGCCATTTCACCACACCCCACTCTGCAGAGACTGACAAGTGTCACGTGTTCCTTGGGGTCTTTGGCCCTTATGCGCACCCCATTTCATTAGGAAATATGGTGAGATGGGTGCGATATAGGAGAATGGGGTGAAGTTTGGGGCCGAAGAGTCCAAGGCATACCTCGATGCCTCTCAGTGACTGGAGGGTGTGGAATGGTATGAGCATCACAGGCAAGAATCCCAAGTCACACCCCTGATTCCTGTCATTCTCTAGAGGGTCGGGCGATTTAGTTGAAAAGCCTAATACCTCAGGCATTCGTTGGTATTTTCACTCCAAATTTTCAACATGTTTGTTTTGTGACCCCACCTCATGAACAGGGGGAATATCAGTTTGGTAGCCGAAAGCTGCTTATGCACAGTGACTATGGCATTTAGCACCACAGGTGCAAAAATATTCCGAACAGGATGTAAAAAATGACAGCTGTACTCTTTCATGGGGAGGTGTAAAAATGGCTATGTTGCAAATGTGTAGTACAAATATTTAAAAAAATGGTGAAGTCACGAGCGTACATAGAAACTGTGCAACGCACACCCGTAATATAATTAGGTTGGGGATTTTTTATAGCAGATTGTCAACTCAGGCATTTTGGTGCCTCCGATCATGAACAGTGTCACTGTGATTTTCTTTATCTGTGCCGAACAATGATTTCCCACAGCGACCACGCATCTCTGCACTGAAAGTGTGAAAACACACTTCGGCCATGTTGTGAAAAATGGCAGCTGTACTGTTCATAAGGAAGTGTGGAAAATGCCACTAGTGAAAATCTGGACTGAAAATATTACAAAGTCATGAACTAACGAGGATGCGTGAAAACTGCACAATGCTCACTCGTAACACAGTCATTTTATGGACTTTTGTCACCAAATTTTCAACATAGCCATTTTAAGACCTCTGCTCATGAACAGTGTAACTGTGATTTTCTTAATCTGTCCTAAACATTGCTTTCGCACACCAACAGCACCATTGTGCGCTACATGTGCGATAACACATTTTGGGTGACATATGAAAAATTGCAGCTGGACTGTTCATAAGGAAGTTTAATAAAATGGACATGTTGAAAATCTAGAGTGAAAATATTAAATTTGCAAACTTACGAGCATGCATAGGAACTGTGCAACGCACGCTCGTAAAAGTCATTTTTAGGAATTTTTTCACTAAATTTTCAACATAGCCATTTTAAGACCTCTGCTCATGAACAGTGTCACTGTGGTTTTGTGAATGTGTCCCATACATTGAGTTTGCACACCGACTGCTCCATTGTGCGCTACATGGGCGGAAACACGTTTTGGGCAGGATGTGAAAAATGACAGCTATGCTGCTCATAAGGAGGTGTGGAAAAATGGCAATGTTGAAAATCTGGAGTGGAAATATTGAAAATTCGTAAACCTACGAGCGTGCGTGGGAACTGCGCAATGCACACTCGTAAAACAGTCATTTTTAGGAATTCTTTCACCAAATTTTCAACATTGCCATTTAAGATCTCTGCTCTCATGAACAGTGACACTGTGATTTTCTTAATGTGTCCCATACACTGAGTTCGCTAAGCGACTGCGCCATTATGCTTCATATGGGCAGAAACACGTTTTGGGTGAGATCGAAAAATGACAGCTGTACTACTCATAAGAAGGTGTGGTAAAATGGCAATGTTGAAAATCTGGAGTGGAAATATTGAAAATTCGCTAACCTATGAGCGTGTGTAGGAACTGCGCAATGCACGCTCGTAAAACAGTCATTTTTAGGAATTTTTTCACCAAATTTTCAACATAGCCATTTCAAGACCTCTGCTCATGAACAGTGTCACTGTGATTTTCTTAATTTGTCCCATACATTGATTTCGCACACTGACTGCGCCATTCTGCGCTACATGGGTGGGAACACATTTTGGGTGAAATGTGAAAAATGACAGCTATACTACTCATAAGAAGGTGTGGTGAAATGGCAATATTGAAAATCTGGAGTGAAAATATTGAAATTTCGTGAACTTACGAGCCTGCGAGGAACCGCGAACACACGCTTAGGTTAAACAGTCATTTTTCGATTTTACACTGAGTTCAACATGGTTAGCTCTTTCAGGAATGTAACTGTCATGGTGGGTTCAGGCCCGGCGGGATTTCGCAGTCACTGCATGAAATCACCCTTCAGGCCAGAATAACGCCATGACAGTGACATCATTCTGCGAGAAGGGTCCCAAAACCCCATGTTGAAAATTTGGGCAAAATTCAAAAATGGCTGAGATATAATAGTTGAAACCCCCCATCTAGCCCATTACACAGCTTACCGCATTCCTCAGTTCGCGGTCGGCTTTGAAGAGTGCAGACATGTTCCCAGTCCATCGAAGATCGTCGTGCGAGTCCGGAGGTAAGTATGGGGTGGGGGGTGGGAGGCTGGTGTACAGTGGTGGGTGCGGGTTGTGGGAGGGGGGTCGAGACGCACCGCTGGACCGCTTTTTCTTGCAGGTACAAAACATAAAAAGACGTCGTGGACTATTTGCCACGCTGGAGTGGGCTCAGCATGGCACAAGGACTTTGGGGGCGTTCAAGCCGACGGAGGATTGGGCACCCCGTCGGCAAAATGACTGATTGCCACGCTGGGGTGGGCTCCCAGCATGGCACAGCTACTGGGAGGGGAGGAGATGATGCAGCTCAGCCGGCGAGTTGGGCACCCGTCGGCTATACCTCTTGCGTCTTGAGGCGGCGCACACCTGCGGCTGGGGTGGAGCTGCGCGTGAGCAGCTTCTATCGCTGCTCACTCAAGCATAGCTCCCCTTTCAACTGTGGCAGCCACTGCATTTTGGAGCGTGGTCATAGACAGCTCCAAAATGCATTGGCTCACAGGGGCCGCACCTGCCAGGACACTGCCTGAATTGGAGGAGGAGGTGACACACCTCCGAAATCTCCGATGATGGCACTATGTTTCTTGCACATGCGTGCAAGCAAACATAAAAACCCACTGTCTCTTGATTCATTCATTTTACTTGCTACTAATAGACACCTGAGAGTAGACACTCTTTTAGTGTTACCCCAACACAGGTTCCAATCCATTTTCCACCCACCTCCTCCTTTGTAGGTTTTCCTTAACAAAAAAAAATAAAACACATGTACCATTTCAGACTCCTTGTCTATCCTTGGGTACATCTTTATTCACCATCAATCCTGCCCCCTGACCAAACATACTACTCTTTGGCCTACAGAAAGGAACCACTGCAGAGTCACATCAAGCCTTGTGCCTGTAACCAACCTGACCCTTCTGTTTTACACAAAGTGTCTGTGGCAATACTGAAGGAGCAATAGTAGTTTATATTCTCTTGTTTCAAACTTTTAGAACATTTGACCCCAAATCCTTGGTCATCTTATCCCCAGGCAGGGCTCTACAGAAACATACAATACCAAGGAACATCCCATGCTGAATACCTGCAATGTTAAACAGCAGGTTCCTAAACCTTTTAACTCTGGGGCATCTTAATAAATGTCTTTTTAATCATTGTGCTGTATTTAGCCATCTGTTACCATCTAGTACCTTGTCACCTGTGTGAGTTTTCCCTTTTTCCAAGGATGCAATTTTTTTTCTTTAATGGCCTCTACCTTTTGGGACATTCTTTCCACACCCAGGGTACTAGTTCCTCTGCTGTTCCCAGCAGGTACATCTATCTGGTTGCACACTGGACAGGTCATAATATAAGCCACCACCTGCCTGTACATACCAGGGGAGTAACAATAAGGGATTAATTGAGCTACAGTAATACCCCACCATGGCTCAGATGCCCACATGGACTAAAGTGAGCAGCTTCATCACTTGTTGCCAGTACGCCTCAGCTACCACTACCTGGACATCCACACTTTTTGTATGGAGGTTGGGCCTCATGTGGTACAGAACACCTTTCTTCAGTTCATACCACCAACATTGTTTTGACCCCACATCACCATTAATCTGCATACCCTCTTTGACCTTAACATACTGTAACAATTTGTCAACATTAGCATCTTTAGCTTGCAGTATACCCCAGTCAATACTGCTAATAGATTTAGCTGCATCAATATAAGAAAAAGTCACTTCAGCCTCATAGGCTTCTTGTTGCTTGCTTGGAGTCTTCAACCTTAGCGCAATATCACTAGGAAACGTCTTACCTGGGGTCTTACATTTAAGTTCCATACTTGAATCCCCGACCTCCAACAGGTAACATACTGGGAACACAGGAAACAAAGGAATATCCTGCTCAGTGAGGGGGTCCTCCTCAAACTGAGCCCATGAAAAATCCTCCTCCGACTCTTTATCCAAACTCTCTGGTAGGGATTTCTCGAGTACCTGGCATCAGTGTTCTGCCTCTCTCCATAGTCAGTCTGCCTCTAGCCATTGCCCAGTCATTTATCATATTAGCCTCATCATGTTTTCCACCATTGGGGTGTCGTCTTGCATCTCTGGTCTGCCTCGATCCCACTGTAGCTCCTCATCTCCTTTGCACCTCTTCGTCATCTTCAGGCCTGGCTTTCATCTGAGCTCCCAGGTCCAGTCCAGACAGCAGCTTCTCTCCATCTGTCAGCCATGGTTCTGGTGAGAACTCCATTGACTTTCTTCTCCGGGTTCTTCTCTGGCAACTCCTGGTGCATCGGTCCACCTGGTATATCTGGCTGATATCCACCAGAAAACGTCCCTCTTCGGCCAGTCCAGATGCTTCCAGCAAGTTATCCCACATCTGACACCAAGTCTATAAAGGGGTTGTGGGATAACATATGGACCAGACACCGAATTTCAAGTTCAACACAAAATCTCTGTGTGATGTTTATTCAAAATACAGGACGTAACCTTAAGCAATGGCATATCCCTTCTTCAGTACATCAGTTTGCATCAACAGACTATGTATGTCCTTTCTCTGCACTTATACAGCACCTTCTGACACTGATCTCTGATCTAACTCAGCAGTTGAGATTCAGCCTCCACCCCTCTGCGGGCAATGTTAACTTGGGTGGTAGGGGTTCAAATTTAAAAAACTAACAAAAAAAAAACAATCTAAAGACAAAGAACCTCAATGCAGAAGCATTAAACATGGGCTACCCCAAAGGGCATTGACAATAATCCAAGTTTCAAGGAAACACAACATCATACATACTTCCATAATATAAAGCATCATGGGATATATGCAAATCACCATGACATTTCAGACTTCTTCAGTTTACAGCAATTTACATGCATTTTAAATAGCACAACTAACTTAATTTTTATAAAAGTCACCTAGTACTTTTTAACTTTATCAAAAATACCTAGTGCCATGGTATTTTCAAAATTTACAGGTTTCATAAATATAAGGTATATACATCTAGGTATTTTATGACATAGTACTATTACATACTAAATCCAACAATGATAAACACAACCTGTTTTGCATATGCTTGGAGGTCACCACAATAACCTCCCTGTATGAGGACCTGAGAGGGAAAAGGAAAATTAAAGAGGACACTATAGCATAGTCAAGAAAGGGAAGGGGGTGCCCATAAGTGGCCAACCTTATGGACTAGAAATTGTAAAGGCTAGATTAGTCTAAGAAATAGAAGAACTATTGCAACATATTTAAGAAAAGGTCAGTCCTCAAGAGAGGCAGGAGCTCCCTGTCACAGACATCTTGGTTCAAGCAATGTTGTGGAGTATTAGTTTCCTTTTGAAAGATGTTCAAGTATTCATTTGATTTAACTGAATGATGAAATTGGCCACATATTTTTTGTACATTGCTGAGTACATTAGAAACTGTTTTATTAACATGTAAGGTTTTAGAGGCATAGAAACATAGAATTTGACAGCAGATAAGGACCATCAGGCCCACCTTATCCACCCATTTCCCTACCTACTGTACAAACTCCAGATCCTACTTGATCTGCAGTCTACCTCCTCCTTCCCACCCCTAGTGTTGTCTTCTGCCTGTCCCATTCATTCTTGAATTTGCCTACCATTGTTTCCCCTACAACCTCCTCAAGGAGGCCTTTCCATGCATCCACCACTCTTTCTGTGAAAAAATACTTCCTCACATTACCCCTGAGTCTTCCCCCTTCACCTTCATATTGTGACCCCTTGTTCTTGCACATCTCTTTTTCTGAAAGATGCTGCTCTTTTGAACTCTGTTGATCCCCTTTAGGTATTTGAATGTCTCTATCATATCCCCCTCCCCCTCCTTTTCTCCCGTGTATACATGTTGAGTTCCCTCAATCTCTTCTCATATGGTTTCTGGTGTAATCCTTGCACTATTTTCGTTGCCCTTCTCTGGATTGCCTCCACCCTGTCAATGTCCTTTTGGAGATCAGGTCTCCAGAACCTCACACAGTACTCCAGATGAGGCCTCACCAACTGCCTGTACAGCAGCATTACCATCTCCTCCTTTTTACTGGTGATACTTCTCCCTGTGCAGCCCAGCATCCCCCCCGGCTTTCCTCACTGCTTTCTCATATTGTTTGGCTACTTTTACATAATCTGTTATGACTACCCCCAGGTCCCTTTCCAGTTTGGTTGTTGTTAGTACCTCCCCCCCAATCATGTATTCCTCCCCTGGGAACACGACAAGATTTATAGTGTTGGCACAACAGGCAATATGCTCATAGCCCCCATCACTGATGACTTTCAGCATGTTTCTAGTATCATTAATCACAAACATGCCAGGATTTAATTTGCTTGCATACATCCAGTTCCATGCTGTAACCTTGCCATCAAACTGCCCTGGCATTGTACATCATATTGTACAGACTATTGTATTTACCTATGTCTGTACTGTGTATTGACGTGGAGCCTATGGAAATGAGTCTCTGAGTCAAAGGTTGTAATTCAAAGATTTTAAATAAATAAATAAATAAAATAAATATTCATCATGGCATTGATATTGATCGCGATATTGGCAGCAGTAAGTTCTATCTCAAAAACAGCACATGCAAAAGAGCCATTTTTCTAAATGCACTCTCAGTGTAATTTCTGCCATCTAGAAAAGATAGGCCTGACAAACCTGTGTCATTTTCAATTTTGATGTCATTAGTTTCAATGCAAGAGTTAAGTGAAGTAGATAAACAACAATCTGAATTAACCAGTGTTGCCGCAGTGATGGTTGTGGCACCAGATATGGCATGCTGATTCATAGGAGCACAATGTGTGTTACATTCTTCAAAGATGGTTGGACGTAGTGGCAGTAGTGGTAGCGTGAGTAATAGCAATCAGATCACTATCTTTCTCCATTTCTGTGGCACTTGTACTAACAGCAGTTGCTTTGCTGGGAACTGTTGTTACTGACAAGATGGGTACTGCTACTGCCACTAGAATCTTCTTTATTGTTATTTGTTGTGGAAGGTGCTCTTGTACTGCATTTCTCAAAAAGGGGGAAGCAAACTTCTTTGCAGCTTATAGTTGTCTGCTACTTGTACTGGGAAGGTTAGGCATTATTCCCCCTCCCGGCTTAAAGACCTCCATCCTTTCAGGTGTCCCCCACTATCTCTGGAGTTGTATAGATGGTGTCGGGTTCTGGGGATTGTGAGGAGGAGGAAGGCGGGGGTAGGGCCTGGAGGGGGAATGGAACAGAGTGGATGGATTGAGACAGTGGGGAAAAGAAGACATCCTGGGGTGAAATGGGTTCAGGAGAGGGGTCCTCCCTGCCTGATTCCCATACCCAAGGCCTCTACTTGTGGCAGGTAGGTGGCTCGGTCATCACTGGTGGCTCATCCTACTTGGACAGTGTTATGCAACCCCAGGTCCATTAAAAACAAGACTGCTATAATAGCTGCTCTTGTTGAGTCATCAGACCTGGCGTGCATCACCGAAACCTAGCTAGATGATAACGCTGGCCCTGTTTTGGCTTCAGCTGTACCAGCTGGGTAATCAGTGATACACTGTCCGAGGCTGGATCGTAGGGGCAGGGGAGTTGGATCACCAACTCCTTTGAATGTATTGTGGGTGAGGGTGTGGGGTGCAGGATTCTTCTCATTTACCATCCACCAGGTAATGGGAATGTTTTCCTGTGGGAAGTTGCAGACTTCATTATTGACATGACATTGGGATCCTCCAGATGGCTGATCCTGGGGGATTTCAATGCCTGGGTCGAAGATGAACTCTCGCAGTTTGGTCAGAACTTCCTCCAGCTGATGAATTCACTGGGCTTCACACAGGTTATTTCCTCCTCATCCCATATAGATGGTCATTCATTGGACTTGGTGTTCCTCCTGGGGATGGAGATATCTGACTTGGTGGTGGAACCAGTCAGGTGGTCTGACCATCACACCATTGGGTTCAGTTTCCTATCCCCCCTTGGTAGGCTGGCCCCTATGGAGATGGTCTGGTACCGCCCTTTGAGGGGGTGTTACCCTGGAAGGTCTGATGGCAGTGCTGGACCTATCGAGTCTACTGAGTGAATGCATGGATCCTGGGGACCTGGTTCTTGCCTATAATTAGACAGTAGTAGGGGCCCTGGATTCCATTGCTCCTGTTCGTGTTCATCCCCTCAACCTTCGCCTCAGGTCTCCTTGGTTTGATGAGATCTTGAGGGAGTTGAGAAGAATGGGAAGAAGGCTTGAGAGGTGTTGGCAGAAGTCAGGTCTGGAATGTGACAGGCTTAGTTTGATGGACCATTATCGGGAATATCAATCAGCAATTACCCATAAGAAGGCAGAATTCCTGTCCAGGGAAATTGCTGCTGCGCAGAATCAACCAGCCAAGCTCTTCCGGTCCATGGACAGATTGTGCAATCCAATCTGTCTTCAGCCTGAAAGTGCATTTTCACAGGAACGGTGTGAGGAGTTTGCTCAATTCTTTGCAGATAAGGTTACCACAATCAGGTCCAATCTCCTCCTAACTCTTTCAAATAGGAGTTGTTGTGGTCGGCAGGAGATGTTGGACATCCAGTTTGTGTGGTCTGACTTTGACCTATCCACAATCAATGACATAGTGATGATCGGCCTGTTGCTGCAACCGACCAGCTGTAGTTTGGACCCGGGCCCCACACACCTTTTAGTAGGATGTGTGGATAAAATCGGCCCAGTCCTTGCTGAGATATTCTGGTTGTCATTGGAGAAGGGGATCTTTCCTGATACCTTGAAGGAAGCTGTGATTCGGACCCTTCTTAAGAAGCCTTCCTTGGACCCGGACTGCCTGGCTGACTACAGGCTTGTCTCTAACCTGCCTTTTGTGGGTAAGGTTATTGAGAAGGTGGTTGCATCACAGCTGGATGGTCATTTGACCAGCCACAGTGTCTATGATTCTCTCCAGTCCAGATTTAGAAAGAGACATAGTACAGAGATGGCCCTTGTTCGGGTACTAAATGACCTCCTAATAGCGAGAGATCGAAAGACCCATCCCATCTTGGTCCTTCCTGATCTCTCTGTGGCATTTGATACCATTGACCATGGAGTGCTTCTGGAGCACCTGTGGTTTATCTGTGGACTGTCTGGCTTGGTCCTCAGTTGGTTTCGATCATTCCTCGAGGGTAGGACTCAGAGGGTGGTGTCTGGGATTTTTTCCTCTGCATCACTCCCCCTATCCTCTGGGGTGCCACAGGGCTCCATTTTGGTGCCCATGTTGTTTGCAGTGTATATGCTGCCATTGGGAGTGATTATTAGGCAGTATGGCTTGAGTTTTCACTGCTATGCAGATGATACTCAGCTGTACATGTCCTTTGTGCCCGGCCAGGGTGATGATGTCTGGGTCTTTAACAACTGTCTCATCAAGATTCTGGACTGGATGACCGTGAGTTAGTTGTGGTTAAACCCTGAAAAAACTGAGGTGTTGGTTGTGGACCCAGGTCATTGGAAGGTGGGTTTGCTGACAGGATCACCTTCGGGTCTTTGGCTTGGGGAGGCCCAGTTAGCTACCTCAGACTGGGTGCAGAACCTGGGAGTTATATTTGATGACTGCCTGACCCTTAAACATCAGGTGTTGTCTGTTGTCAAAACCTCTTTCTACTATCTGAGGAATATAGCCTGGGTGAAGCACCTGGTTCCTGTTGACAATCTTTCAACATTGGTCCATGCCTTCATTATCTCCCACCTGGACTACTGTATCGCCCTTTACCTAGGGCTATCTCGGTTAGATATCCACTGCCTGCAGATAGTGCAGAATGTGGCAGCCAGGCTTTTGACTGGTACCTCTAGGACCAGTCATATAACGCCTGTCCTCCGCAACTTGCACTGGCTGCCAGTACAGTGGCGGATCTCCTTCAAGGTCAGTTTGCTGACCTATAAGGCCCTACATGACCAGGGACTGGGTTACATGCAAGATCTTCTTCATCCTTACTGTCCCCCCCACCCTCTATGAGAAAATACTATGAAAAAAGACTATGAGAAATATCTTGCTCTGCAGAATACCTTAAGAAGGAGATTCAATTGGCCAAAAGTAATTACTACTGTGAACTCCTTCACTCCACTTCATCTAATCTGAAGAGATACTGGTCTCAAATTAATAATCCTAGGGAACAATAAGCCGCAGACTCTGAGGGAAATGTTGGTAGATGATTTCAACTGCAATAATCCCTTGGCTATCGCCAATACCTTTAACAACCTCTTCACCAAGCTTCCCGATATGTCTCCCTCTATATCTCTCAGCTCTAAGTCATCTAATCTGACTACTACTGATGCCCCCGCCTTTGAAGCTAGCTCCGGTCATGTGTCTGGAGTCCTAAAATTGCTTAGAACTACTCCTATCCATGGCAACACAGGGTCCAATGGACTATAACCCAGGATCCTTAGACAGGCTGCCTCTATCCTAGCAACCCCAGTTACAAGACTCTTTAACATATCTATTTCCACCTCCACTTTCACTGTTCCTCAGGTATGGAAAATTGCCAGGGCTATCCCTGTACCTAAAAAAGGCAACCCTAAGGTCCTAACAAACTACAGACCCATTGCTATTCTACCTACTCTCAGTAAATTGCTTGAAAAACTAATCCATGGCCAGATCTCTACACACCTCCTAAAGTTCAAAATTCAGTCACCTGTCCAGCATGGCTTTAGGCCTGGACATAACACCACTATAGCTCTTACACAGTTCACCAGTGAGGTTAAGACTAACATGGACAACAGATTTCTTACTGTTGCCATATTTATTGACCTCGCCAAAGCGTTTGACTTGGTTAACCACCATCTGCTATTAAGTAAACTCCTAACTCTAGGTGCTACTGGATCCACATTAGCCTGGTTTAATAGCTATTTAGACAGTCGTTTGCACTCTGTCTCATTCAGTAAAGTCCTCTCATCCCCTGCCATCGGTTCCTGCAGTGTCCCCCAAGGATCTATACTTGGCCCCTTGCTCTTTTCCTTTTTTATCAATGATATTCCTTCCCCTTCTACTCGCTGTCAGACCATAATGTATGCTGATGACCTGGTCCTCTTCACTGCCTCTAGGTCAGTCAATGACCTCGGTGATCAACTTTCAGCCTCCTTTCAACATATACAATCTTGGCTCTCCGCAAACTATCTTTTAATCTATCCAAAACTCAGGCCATGCTCTTTGGATCTACTAGAAAAGTCTACACAGAGTCCCCCATCTAAAGGTCCAAAAACTGACCTTAAACAGGCCTTAAAAACCTTCCTATGGACCCAAGCGTTTGGGGAATGTGAGGCACCTTGGTATTTCAAAAGGTGCCATACAAATGAATCTGCTTTGATTTGATTTGATTTGAAGGTCTTGAGGGATCTGTCATTACAAATACTGACTCCTTTAAATACCTGTGAGTGACACTTGACCCTCCTCATCACTTCTCCTTGCATATCAATGAGGTTTGTAAGCAGGTTAACTCGAAGATTGGAGTCGCATACAGAGTGTATCACTCCCTTACCCCTGTTGCCAGAATTTCTGTAGCCCATGGTGTCCTGCTTCCTGGACTCAAATATGCTCTATCAGTCCTTTCCCAAGCCAATGCAAGTGTTCGCCATAAATGGGATGTCACATACAACAATATCTGCAGATTTGCCCTGTCAGCTCTGCGCCTCATCCACCACTGTCTGCTGTACTTTTCCTTGAACTGGCTGTCTCCCAATGACTTACACTCCTACACTCTTGGATGCTTCATTGACTCATAAACCTGACAACCCTGACCTGACTTGCTTGGAGCTATGTTAAACCCTGTTACTTACTCTCACTCACTGAGGATGTCTGCCTCTCCCCAGCTCTCTGTCCTCTGCTCAACTAAGATGGGCAAGCAAGCTTTCTCCCAGTTCACTCCCATATTCTGGAACTCCCTACCCCCCTCCCATATTAAGTGTTCCACATCTCACAGCACTTTCAAGAAAGCACTTTTCTCCCACCTGAGTGCACTTGGCACTTACAATTGCTCTCAATTCTTCTTCAAACTTCCCCTTTTGCTCAATGCCTACCTCATCCATACCATACTACTGTTTTGGCGTACTTCATGACATGTCTCTGTTTTAAGTTATATACTCCTATGTCGGTGTTGTACTTTTACTGTAACTATGTTTCTGATCTTCCCACTGTGGGGTCCTGTTATTTGTTGTATTTGATTTTCCTGTTGTGCTTTCTGCATCAATTGTATTTTGTACTCTCCCAGGTGGTGCTTGAAAACAAGCAAGCCAATTGCCTAACGCACTTACCTGGTTACCAAAAACTAATAAATAAAATAAATAAATACAAATTTGCACAACGCAGAACTGTGGAGAGGCAGTTTCAATGTGGTCTTCCTTTTACACATTTTTACAATGTGTTTCCCTAGAATATGCCTGCTAATTTCTATATATTTAGCCTGGATAGTTCACAGAAGAAATGGCATCTTATTTTCAGTGGGGCTCTGCATCTACACAATATTATGCTACATTGTGTAAAGTCAGAACACACTGAAAACAATATTTTATATCTGGGGTGACATATTACGTGCCTGACTGATGCACAAGCAGAAAGATGCTTTGCACAAAGAGGGTGTGCCAGTTGGCACTGATACAATATTCAAAGAGAATGCACCACCAGTACAGGGTGTGCATACAGTGAAGCCCACCAGGATGACGTGCAGCACTGCAAGATTCTGCAGTAGAGTTACTGCAGCAAACAATGTAATTTCAATGGAAGTTAATCCCTTTTGTTATGCAGTAAACCTGTGACACTGCGCTTCATTCTGGCTTGCTTCATTGTACTTGTTGAAAATATGACACTGGATGGGCATTGCAGTGCAGATGGATGCCAAGTCAGGTGCATTCAGGGTGACCCCAACTGAATACCTTCCAGGGGAATGTGTGGCACATACTGGTATGCACTGCAGCCTCCATGGACGATATTCAGCCCAGGAATACAAATGAACTAATTGAGCATGCAAGGTGCAAAGGGGCCTTATGCATGCTCATTACTGGCCCATTTGCATGTTGGCACAGGGATAAATGCATCCTAGCAGCTCTCACACTAAGGCCCGACCCTGACTGCTCCCATGTGGGAAAGGCCCTGAAGTCTCTGGTGGTACAGTGGCACCCCCACCCATTCCACCAGCCCTGATCATACTGGAGTCCAGACGCTGTCATTTCCATACTGTAGGGACCCAGATGCCATCCCTGATTGCACCTGAATACACCTACAATCCATGTCCATAGTATAGTGGCCCTCACTCCCCCTCAACGTTGCCCAGACACCCCCTTCCCAGTGGCCCAATTCCATCTCATTGAGATGACTGGCTCTATGGTGAGATTGTATCACTGTATTGGCGGGTGGTAGAGCACTCACAGTAGGATGCTGAAATGTGTTATACATAGGCATGAGCTGTGTGCAAGTGCTAACGCTCTGTGGCCATACACCACGGGCACTCACATTCAGATCCATCATCCCTGTGCCATTGCACTGCTCAGTAGGGTGACGTCCAATGCTGTACTCAGTCACACAGGTCCCAAAACAGACATTTTACAGCCGACCTCCCATTCATTTGTACAATTGGGGATCTGTGGATTAACTATCCATAGCCTGAAGCATACACTGCAAATGGCATTGCAGGATTCCGCCCCCCATAGTACCCGGGATATCTCAGCAGTCCGAGGGTGGCATGTTACACAGGGGAATGGGGAGAGTGAGGACTTGCAGTGGTGTATGACAGCAGGCAGCTACAGCATCGGCAAGGCATGCATTGGAGGTATGTAAATTCCCCCTTACAGTTTGCCAGGGATGTACACATGACTGCATACACTGGTGGGTCCATAGCTTGCATGGTGCTCTAATGCATGATACAGCCAGTTGGGTCATTCCAGAGTGCAGGTACCCAGCCTGGGTTTGGTACATTCAACAGCTGGCTATGGCAGGATGTGGACAGCAGTGCCAGTCTTTGCAACAGGTCAGGTATGGAGAGAGTGAGGTTGTCTGCATACAAGGGTGGTGGGTGGGGGTCCTCTATGCTATGGATATGGACCATGGTTTCCTCTGGTGTGATCTGGTCTGGGGGGGCCCTACACTATGTGCTCTTCAGGGATTGAGTTGGATAGATTGGGGATGGAAAGGGGTACCTCTTCCACCAGGGCTGCCAGGCTGCTGTGCACCTGGGTGCACATCCACAGCCCACCTGTGGGTGACTGGCTGGGTTATGTCAGCTATTCGTGGCCTAAATGTGGAAAGCGGTGCGCTGGTCTGTGAAGGTCTCATTTCCACTGAAAATGCTGCAGCATGACATATGCATGGGAATTCCCCCTCATCTTGCATGGCATACCATTTGTGTGGGCCTTGGCCCATTCCCTTGTGGTCAACGCATCCCACATGTTTGAATATCGTACTGCTGTGCATTGTTGGAGTTGTGCTGCACATCTCCCTTTTCCCCCTGAATGCACTGCACATCTCCTTTGAATATGGGTGCCCTGGACTAGGTACCCTGAATAAATACATTATAAAAATAGTAAAATCATGACCCCACTGAAAACAAGATATTGCATCTAATCTGGGACAGCCTGAGTAAATACAGTGCAAAAATGTGTAAATGAAGATTCATATGACAATGAGATGTAGCATCTCCCCTGCCCTATCTAGGATACAAAATATAGGATAAGAAATATTCAGTGCTCCTAGATACAAATAACCATTTCCCTGTAAGAAGCCCTCATTTTCCTGTGTTTTCCATGCAATGACAGAATCAAATCCCTGTAGATTTTTCCATAAGCCACTGGTTCCTTATTTATGACTTTGTTCTTTATTTACTATATCAGCAGCCTTTTATCAGGAAAAGAGCTCTGCATTATATGTCAAAATGACCTTGGAATGATTTAGATTTACATGGTATGCATAAGGCACAATGGGGGACTATATGAAATGACAAAGATCACACTCATTATTTCATGAACTATACTCAGAATTAGTAATCACAAGTTGGACAATCTTTCCAAAGATACTAGTAATGCCTATAAACAAATTTATTGCAAATAGAGACATTTCCATATATATAGGGAAATGTGTATATACTGTGTGTGTGTGTGTATATATATATATATATATGCACATATACATTTCCCTATGCAGTACACTCCCAATTTTACATATGCCTTGGGGGACACCGAAAAGATACGGATAATCAGGCATTTGTAAAATCGGGAGTCCATTTAAAAATCGGTCGGGGTATGCAAGCAAACTTACTGGCAACAACCATGGCTTTTTTCATACACTCTAAGCATTCAAGAATCAATGAGTCAACATTGGTGTATGCAAGTGAGTGATCACTTTATAGAATGTAAAACACATAAAGCATATAATATAAGAAAAAAGAAAACAAAAACAGCAATACTGTAATAGTGTACTGTAGTCACACAGCAATACAGACCAAGGCATTACTTAAAAAAGTCAGTAATACTTAGGTTGTTTTTTTGATTCATTCATTTTCTTTACTGCCTTTAAATGGAGTTGTCTTAATAAAATCATGTGATGGTAGTGAAGGTAGTTGGTGTCTGCTTGGATCTCCATCCACGACAGGAGGCAAAGTACCTAATTTTTCCCTTCGCTTTCTTACTGTCACATACTTTGGAGATGCCTATGCCAAACTTACAGGCAACATCCACAGCTTTCTCCCCACTATATAAGCATTTAAGAATATGGAGCTTTTGGGAGATGTCAATCACTGTTCTCTTCCGTTTAGCCATTGCAACAATGATGTGGGGCAGAACGGGATAGGACAGGCTTATCTATCTGCTACAATTCGCACCTAATTAGTGTGAGTGAGTGATAACTGGATTTTAAATGCTCATTTACTGAAACATTAACTGCGCCACCGCCTACACTCATTTTCCTTCAGCACAGCTGGGGAGACATAAAATGAATTTGGATTAACCGGATATTCGGTTGATGGTAGTTCGTAAAATCAGGAGTATACTGTATATATATATATATATATAGAGAGAGAGAGAGAGAGAGAGAGAGGGAGAGAGAGATAGATAGATAGATAGATAGATAGATAGATAGATAAACACCAATGCTATTTTTGCATCGTATAGTTGTTAGTTTTCAGTCAAATTCTCAGACTTTCTTCTGTCCACCTGATGGAATCTTGAATGAGTTAAGTAAATGTTATTATTTTCTTCAAGACCCTGATCCAGGAACTCAATAAATACACACTCAGTACATAATTTGATAAAATAACAAAAAACAGTCTTCTGTTTCCAGTTGTTTGCTCAGGAATTTTATAACTGATATATTTATATACCAGTATCTTGCAAGTTTCCCAGGAAGATCTCTGACATTTCAGGAATAATATCAAGCCTACATGAAATTTCCAAAAAATATGAAAATAATAATATAGAAAAACATAAAGGGAACTTACAAGCTCAAATGGGCAGACTGGGTGGGCCATAGGCCCTTATTTGCTGATAGTATCTATATATCTATGTATCTAAACAATAATTTTCCTCCAAATAAATGGCATGCTCTCTTTCATACTCAAAAATAGCACATTATATATCAAGTCAATATCTCCTCCATCTTGGCATCAAATAAAGTCTTGGCTTGTAAAATGTGTTTAAATGCCTGAAGTTTGTTGTGATTAATTGAAAAACATTTACATGTCTGTTATGTACAGTAATGTGTCTTTTGATACAGATTGTATATTGTATTTGCTATGCTTGTTTTTGTGTACACATTCTGTGTAACTGTTTATTTTATACTTTGGGACTCCATTGAAAATGAGCCTTGGCTCAATTGGGCTACCCTTTTCTGAATTTTCAGAATAATATATTTACTACTACTACTACTACATGTTGTGTGAGATCAAAGCAAGTTAACACATGCCCTAGCTACATTATTATCAGACCCCAAATTTATTTATAGAAATTATGCACAATTACATTACTAATACTGTACATTAAAATATTACTGTTCAGACCTTCTTACTGTTTAGATTGTTCATTCCAACCACAAACAATACATTAATGTTTCACACCCTAGAGTTGGAGGTCTAAAACACAACAAAAACTCAACTGTTGTCACCTACAAATTTCTTTCACAGCTGTTTTGACCAGCTTTTTATAACTCTATATGGGAACATAAGGAATTAGATAATTAAAGAGATGAATTTCTCAATCACGGTCTGTCAGCAGTTAATTCATTAGATGAGGTCTCCCTTGCCAGGAGTTTGACTGTTTCTCCATCTCTCCCCCAAACACAAACACACGCACACACACACACACACGCACTATAAGAGATCTCAGTAGCACTTATCTGTTATGTTTGGGAAGCAGGCGCATCCCTTGCTGTAAAAGTAAGTTATATATATATAGTCTGCATAGTTCACTGAAGACCTGGCATTTTATCAGATAGGTCTTGAGAGGCTAAAAACAGTGGAAATCTTTATAAATTTGCTGGGAAATGGGTAACATTTCTGAGGTATGAATCTTTCTTGAATGATATTCATGCCAAACTGAAGTTAACAGCAAAAAAATGTTTAAATGCTAGGCATTTAAATGTGTAGATTGTTGGATTTTGAAAGGGGTAAACAAATCTCCAGTTTAATGGGCAACCACTATTTAACAAGCTGTTTCAGTTTCCTAATGGCCTTCTGATCAGCAGCTTGTAGTTATGTCTCCAATATTCTAAACAGAAAAAATTGATTATTTTATTTTAGTTCCCATAGTGATTTGAAGATGTGGAAGGATACATTGAAAAGTCCAAAAAATGTGTTTCATGATACTCAATTTTTGAGCTATAGATAGTAAGATGGCTGTAGGCTCTGCCCACAGCCATACAAATACAAATGTAATCTATAGTTTTGGATGTGTATTTTCCAATAATCAATATATTAGACTTATCCAGCAAAGTGAAATGCAGCAAGCAAGTAAATTACAATGGGGGGTACAGCCATCCCCTTCACTCACCCCTAGATCTGCCACTGTCAAGAAGACCCTTTTTTCAATAGCCACACTAGGCAAGATGCACAAGGTAAGTGACCCTCTGCACCACTACAGTGCCTCAAAGAATTATTTATTTTAAAATGGTGACACTGGGCAAAATGCACAATGTAACTGACCCTCTGAACCACTACAGTGCCTTCAAGAACTGATTTTTTTAAAAGGTCACACTGGGAAAGATGCACAAGGTAACTGACTTTCTGTACCACTACAGTGCCTCAAGAACAGATTTTTTTTTTGTTAATGGTCACACTGAGCAAGATGAACTAGGTAAACTGACAATACAGACATGTTTGTCAGAAATGGGCTTCATATCTTATTTCTCTGCCACCCTATTTCCTCCCCTACTTTCTTCTGTAAAGCTAATTTTTTTAATTTTCTCCTGAATATGACTTGCATTTGGTCAGGGCTGATTGACTCTCATGAGAGTTAGGGTAAGGCCCTGATCCCACTCTTCCCCCATACCACTCACCCTGGAGTATTGTACATTTATAGGGGAGGAGCTACCCTACAATGGATGTGCAGGACTACCAGGTGCAGCCCATTTCATTCCCTGACCAGACGTCTGACAGCCACAGGGTGAGGAATCATATAGCTGGAGTGGAAACACACAGGAGTAAAAGCTGCAGGATTAATGTAGTTGAAAAAGCTCTACTGATATGTTGAGTGGGTGAAAATAATCAGGAACAAGGGTCTTAAGGAGATACTGCAGCATAGGAAGGGGCTATAAGCTGAAGATGGGGTACAGGAAACCACTTAAGGAGTTTAACATGCAAGGGGAGTAAGGGCAGCACAGAGGTATGAAAATGGAGAGAGATGAGGGAAGACATGCCAGAGGGCAGCATTGCAGAAATAGGGGAGGATGGGGACAATGTAATGGGGGAGGGTACAGGGAGCAGCAGGATGCAAGGGGGTCAGCATGGGAAGAATAGTGTGCTGCAATGGCTGTGGGGTGGCTGTTTGGATAAGCATATTCCAGAAGCTAGGTGGGTGTCCAATTTGTCATAGCCTGAGGAGGCTGGAGAGAGAAGAGCAGTGGCTGGGAAAAGAGTTGGAGAAGGTGAAGGGAGGGGGTGCTGTGGCAGAATGGCCTTTGGCACAATGTAGCATGATGCCAAGGAATAGGAAGAGACACAGAACTGAAGAGGGAGAGGCAGGGAGGAGGGGGGGAGGTGTTAAGATGACTAGAGGGTCTAGGAATGGAGGAAAGCTTCAGGGAGGGAGGGAGGAAGGAAGGAGTCTAGTCTCAGCAACACTGAGAGGGCAGGTAACATGTTTGCAGTGTTGGCAGAAATGGTTGGAGGGGGAGATGCTGGATCTACAAGATGGAGCAGGAGGGAATAGGGTCTGGGACAGTCCAGGTGATAGCAGTTGGACAGAGGAAGGAGGAAGGAGGAAAGGGGGAGTGGGAATCAGTTGGATTGGTGGATGGAGGGGACAGGGGTAATGGGGATAAGGACAATGCTGGTGAGATAGATGCCAGAGACACAGCAGGAGAGGGATAGAGACCCAGGGTAGAGGGTAGAGAGGGGGAAGATAGTGAGGGAGCATGGGGGGAGGATATGCAGGCCAGGGGAGGAGGTTGGGGGAGATACTAGGGGATTGGATGGAGTTACTAAAAGGCAGGGCAAGGGGAGTCTACTCATTAATACCTAGAAAAGAGGTTGGAGGAAGTATTAGGCATGAAGAGATGGGGTTCTAGTGCTGGGGGATTCCATACTGAAGGGGATTAGATGGGGCAGTAAGGGGAACAGGCATAGCCAAATCTGGGTCAAATCCATATCTGGGCTGACTGCCAACAGGGCAGGGCAGTCTATTCTGAAATGTGTGGGAAGGGAAGGAGGAGGAGAACCCATGTTGTGGTGCATGTGGGTACGAACGACCTGGTGGGGGGGTGGTGGAATTGGTATGGGGGAGGTTCAAGGAACTGGGAAGGCTGGGTGAGGAGATGGGGTGATCGGTGGCCTTCTCGGAGGTACTTCCAGTACCCTGCATGAGTACAGCAAGGAAAGGAAGGATAGGTGTGCTTAATACTTAGCTGGGGGAATAGTGTCACTTAAGGTGGTATGGCTTGGTCGAAATGACCTGTACGCTGGGGACAGACTACACCTGAGCAAAGAAGGGAAAGTGGTACTGAAGCAGAAGAGGAGTATGCAGAAACAAAGATGGATTTAAACTAGAAGGGGAGGTGTCGAGTGGTGAGCTGGTAGACAGGGGTCCCAGAGTGGGGGGGACCTGAAAAGCTTACCCCCCTAGTTAATGGGGAAGGCAAAGGGGATGGGACACAGGGGGAAGAAAGGAGGGAGAAAGGTTAGAGAGGTGAAGGGAGTGGGTTGGAGAGTGGTCTTACTGAACACAAGCAGCCTCAGAAACAAGTCAGCTGAGTTTCAGGCCATATTGGCAGAGGGGATGGTGGATATTGCGGCCATCACAGATATTTTGGCCACCCAGTACCTGGACTAGGAGCTGATGGTCCTGGGGTATAGGAGATTCAGAAAGGATAGGACCAAGGGGAGTGGGGGGATGGGGATCTATGTATGGGAGGGGATAAGGTGTGCAAGGTATGAGGGAGAAGAGGGCAGGACAGAGGCCCTATGGATGCATTTTCAGGACTCAAAAGGCTGGACATTGAGGATGGGGGTAGTTTATAGACCAACAGCTCAACTGGAGGACCTGGACAGTGAGTTAGCTGAGCAAATCCAAAGTGTCTGTAAGAAGGGTAACACGGTGGTGGTGGGGGACTTCAACCTACCTGGTGTGGATTGGAGTACCCCAACCACCACAAGTGCAAGGGAACAAGTCCTGTTAGAGGCATTTCAGGATAGCTTCTTGATGCAGTTGGTCCACGGGCCTACTTGGATAGGAAACACTATGGATCTTGTACTGTCCAATGGGGAGATGGTAAGGAATCTGGTGGTGGAGGACCCACTGGTGGGGAGCGATCATTACTCTGTGTGGTTCACACTCAACATGGGGAGGGAAGCTGTGGGTACAGGTACCAAGGTGATTGACTTCAGGTGGGTGAACTTTAAAAACATGGGGGAAATTCTGGTGGGGCACCTGGAGGGGATTCAACCTGGCTGGGACACAAGTTAGAAGTAGAATGTCATAAAAAAGGGGCTAGTGGGGGCTATGGAGGCATGTAGTAGAACACAGAGCAAGAAAGGGAGGGCAAAAAAGACCATCTGGATGACTCAGGAGTTCAGGGAGGGGGTGAGGTCCAAGAGAGTGGCATTTTGGAGGTTCAAAAAGTCAGGGAGGGTAGAAGACAAGGAGATGTACAGGAAGATATCCAGAGAGCCAGAAACATAAATGTGTGGCTACTCAAATGCTTGGCTGGCTGAAGTCTGCGGGTAATTTAGCTACAAATTATACAAAAATTAAAACCGCTATGGGACTAAAACTCTAATGGAGTGCCTATTGCCAGTGTTCTTGTATATAGCTGCTGCTGCTGCTGCTTCTGTAAGATTTTAATATTAAAAGTACGTATTTGGATTATCACTGGAGTGCTGACCATTTCCTTCTGGTTGGAGTGTGTTGTGATTTTCAAAAGTCTCAGTAAGGTGTATCCTGTTTTGTTTACTGGATACATTTTAAAGAAAATGTTTGAGCAGTGCTTTGTGTGATAAAGTGTTGTTGAATTTCACTCTTTGAGACCGAGTGTTCAAGCACGATTTGCTCCCAGTATGGTGGCAGCAGCAAATGCAAATGTAACTACAGATACACTTAGCATTTTGAATGCTGAAGGTGAGCAGATTGTTTTCATGTTGGAACAGAGATCTTTTTTGCAAGAGACTAGTATGCCAAGTGCAAATAAAATGATGCCTATAGACTGGACGATATAAAAAAGAAATATACAAGGTTTCATATGCATGCTCTCTCATTATCACAGTATTGGCATGATAAATGTATACAACAAGGTTTGAGAATTCAGAAGCCACCTTCATTTGGATTAGATGATAAGGACTTTATGCTTGAGTGAGAAAAGATGATAAATAAGGGAGCTTATGATCTAATGGTGCTGATTGTAAAAAAGTCTAAGAAAGAATGCGAGATTTTATTAAAAGAAATACATGATTTAGAAAAGAAAATGGTTGCTGGACTGACAACAGAACAACTTCAAGAATTAAAAAATTAAAAATTGACAGTCAATTGGAAAAGTATAAAACAGAATTAAGGTTCTATAAGCAACAGAAGCATGAGCGAGATATGAGGGACTATGCTGATGATATCATTTATAATTGGCACAGCAAACTGAAAAAGTGTAGAATCAGAAAATTGGAGCAAGGAGACAATATGATATCTTCAGGAGCAGAAAGTGATTCATCGAGCTCTACCTCTACAAAAGTGTATATAGTAGATCTTTTTTAGGAAGAACCAACATGGTGGGAGGTCAAGTTGTAACACAAGGTCAAAGCGGACCAGAGGGCGAAAGAAATGGGAGAAGTGGTGTAAACAACAGAGGGCGAGGGAGGAGACGTGGGAGATGAAACAGAGGGAATCAGCCGTGGAGGTCTCCATGGAACAGGACATTGTGGAATTAAATACAGAGGTTGTAAATCTAACAAAAAAAGTTTAACAGAAGCCTAAAATAGAGTACTACAACATGGCCTGTCATTTGTACCCACAAATACCCCAAATGCCTTTGCAATTAAAACAGATTTGCAAAAGTTTTTTCAACAGCTTAAACTAAAAGAATATTTTTCAGACAATGCACAACCACCCATTGATTTAAGAAACAATGCCACACATGAAAATTCAGGTTTAAAGAAAAATTATTTTTTTGCCCCTTTGCAGTGAGTCCCACTTTACAGGCATACATAAAGGTTGTGGAGTATGAAATCGACAAATTATTAAAAGGCCATTATTGGAATCAGAGTCAAAATATATCAAAGATAGAAAGAAAAACTTTGATTGAACTTGAAAATATGAAAGACATTGTTGTTCACCAGGCAGATAAAGGTGGAGCTGTAGTTGTTTGGGACATTCAGGAATATACTGCGGAAGCAAATAATCAATTGCAAAATAAAATGTTTTATCTCCCACTTGAAAGTGATCCCACTCCACACATTATGAAATGAATTAAGACCTTAGTAGATATAGCAGTAGATGAAAAATGGATAACAGAACAAGAAGCTGGTTTTCTGATTGGAGAAGAACCACGAAAACAGTGTTTATATTTATTGCCAAAACTGCATAAACAAATAAGGCCAGTACCAGGACGACCAATTGGAGCGGCAGCCAAAACGGTTTCTTAATTTGTAGATGTTCATATTAAGCAATATGTTCCTTGTCTGAAATCTGATATAAAATATACTAATCATATGTGTAATATAATCATGGAAATAAGAGTACAGAGTAATGATATACTTGTTAGTAAAGATGTGGAAAGCCTCTATACTAACATACCCAGGGTGGGCTGGAAGCAATATCAAAAGCCTTGAGTGAAAGACCTATTGATGTGACACCACCAACAGAATTTATAGTAAACTGTGCCAGAATTGTACTTGAGTCCAATTTTTTTTATTTGCAATAATAAATACTATACGCAGATTAAAGGAACCAGCATGGGCACAACATTCGCCCCAAATTTAGAAAATCTGTACGTGGGACAGTGGGAAAATGTTTTTATTTTTCATAGAAATAATCAATTTGCTGAGAATATTGTTAGTTGGAAACACTTCATTGATGATTGCTTTATGGTGTGGAGGGGAACAGCGGATGATTTACATTTATTTTTTGAATACATTAATTCTACTAATTTTAACCTGAAGTTTATATCTGAATGGGATATAACAGCTGCTAATTTTCTTGATCTAATGATTTTTAAATCTAAAACTAAGCTGGAATGCAAAATGTATAGAAAGGCAACTGCACACAACACTATTCTTGAAGGCACACACTGTCATCCTAAAAGTTTGATTAAAAATATTCCAAAAGGACAGTTTCTGCGAGTGAAACGAACATGTTCAACAAATGCTGATTTCGAAATACATAGTGTGGCAATGGCAAAGCAGTTTGAAGTGAGGAAATATCCTAAAGAGTGTATATAAAGTGCTTATATGAATGCAAAAATATAGAAACTGCTCTGAACATATTAGTGGAAATAGAAATAAGGAAGAAATTGAAAAGAAATCAAAGATATCATTTATAACACAATATATTCCGAAAGTTTCTGATGTGACACATATAATAAAAAAAACACTGGCAAATGTTAAGAGGAGATAAACGTTTTGATGGAATTAGTAAAGATATTCCGAGAATGACCTATAGAAGAGGGCAAAATTTAAGAGATTCACTTGTTCACAGTTTGTTGCCAAAACAAGAAGTAGAAACATGGTTACCAAAGCCTCCCCTTGGAAGTTTCAGAGGTGGACACTGTTGGCAGTGTAACAATACTAGAGATAGGGATTCATTTACACATCCTCACACTGGGAAAAGGTTCATGATTAGACACTTTATTAATTGCAGTACAGAATGGGTAGTGTACTCATTGACATGTCCATGTGGAATTTTTATATTGACCAGACTAAAAGAGTTCCTAAGTTATGAGTGGCTGAACATAAAAATGCAATTCGCACAAATAACGAATTATATGCCATTGCTAGGCACTTTTCTGCAGCTAGACATACTTTCGCCTGCAGTGCTGAAATTCTCTGGAGTGGAAAAGGTGTCTTTGGATCAAAGAGGGGGAAGTTTAAAAAATAAATTGTTATTAAGGGAAGCTTTTTGGATTACAGCATTGGACATTATAAAACCAAATGGACTAAATGACTTTGTCTCCTTGCACAGTTTAAAATGAATTTTACTAGGTTGTGTCTATAAAAGACTGAATGAGTCTGTCTCTCTGTACAGTTTAAATTGAATTTTATTAGGTGATGTCTATAATGGACTGTATGAGTTTTGTCCCCTTGTACGGTTTAAAAAGTAATTTAAAAAAGAAGTTGGAAAAAGAACTTTTAATAAAAGAGCTTTATTAGGTTGTGTCTTTTGTATAGCTTGAATTGAACTTTACATGTTTATAAGTATTCTGATATGTGTATTTGTATTGCTGTTTAAAATGTGATGGCACTTTATATGTAAATGTTCTTTAAGGTATGTATGTCTCTTTAAGGCAACGATTTAAAATTAGTAGTGCTTTAGTGGCAACACACGTTCTGAGGAAGGCGTCAGTTGTGACACAGAAACATAAACGTGTGGCTACTCGAATGCTAGGCTGGCTGAAGTCCACGTGTAATTTAACAACAAAGTATACAAAAATTAAAACCGCTATGGGACAAAAAATCGAATGGAGTGCCTATCGCCAGTGTTCTTGAGTATAGCTGCTGCTACTACTGTAAGATTTTAATAATAAAAGTACATATTTGGATTATCCCTGGAGTGCTGACCATTTCCTTCTGGTTGGAGTGTGTTATGATTTTCAAAAGTCCCGGTAAGGTGCACCCTGTTTTGTTTACTGGATACATTTTAAAGAAAATGTTTGAGCAGTGCTTTGTGTGATAAAGGCCACCAAACTAGTCAGAGCAGCCAAGGCTTCCAGGGAGCTGAGGCTGGCACAGGGTATGAAAAACAGAGAAAAGGATTTATTCAGATACATAAGGGAAAAAAGGAAAAACAAGGACCAGATAGTGAGGATTAAAAAGGACAGGGGGTGGGTGGAGAGATGGGAGTATCAGGCTGAGGCATTAAATGAATACTTCTGTATTCATGCAAGAAATAGCAAGGCAGATACCAAAGGGGAAGGGTGGGGTAGGCAGGGAGTCGGGGGTGACAGATGCAAGGATTACTGAGGATAGAGTACTGGAAGGACTGAGGGCATTAAAGTTGGACAAGGCACCTGGACCAAATGGCATTGACCCTAGGGTACCCAAGTAGCTTGCTGAGGTTTTGGCAGGGCCACTGGCAGACCTGTTCAACACCTTGCTGGACAAGGGATGTGTACCACAGAACTAGAGGATGATCCATGTGGTGCCCATCCACAAAGGCAGCCCATAGGGTGAACTGGGAAAATACAGGCCAGTGAGCCTCACATCAATCATGGGGATGCTGATGGACACAAACCTGAAAGTGAGGCTGGTGACCTTTTTGGAGGACAATGGCCTCCAGGATGGCCATCAGAATGGGTTTGTCTCAGGCAGATCCTGCCAGACCAACCTTGTTGAGTACTGTGATTGGGTGACAGGGGAAATAGACAAGGGCCATGAAGTGGATGTCCTGTATTTGGATTTCAGCAAGGCCTTTGACTCTTTGTCACACAGTAGGCAGGGGGGGGGAAGCTGGAAGCAGTGTGGGTGAGAGCAAAGATGGTGAAATAGATTTTAGCTTAAGCGGTAGGCAGCAGAGGGTGGTAGTGGGAGGGGAATCTCAGTACCCAAGGCAGTGATGAGTGGGGTGCCACAAGGATTGGTGCTGGGGCTGGTGTTGTTCGGGTTATTCATAGCTGATATCTCACATGGGAACCAAAGTAAGATCAGTCTGTTTGCAGAGAACACCAAAATGGTGGCGGTGGTTGATGACATTGAGGGATGGAAGGGGCTACAGGGCAACAACTAAACTGCAGGAAAGGTCAGAAACATGGCAGCTGGGGTTCAGTGCTAAGAAGTGCAAGGTAATGCACTTTGGAACAAAGAACCAGGGGAGGGACTATCATCAGGGACCTAAAGGTACAGTTGGGTAGCACGGTGGAAGAAAAGGACCTAAGGGTACTTCTAACAGTGAGCATGAACAACTCTGCTCAGTGTAGAAAGGTGGCAGCAAAGGCCAACAAGATGCTGGGGTGCATAGTGAGGGGAATCTCCTCCTGAAATATGGAGGTAGTCCTCCCCCGTACAGATCACTGGTCAGGCCGCACCTGGAGTACTGCATCCAGTTCTGGCACCCGTACCTGAAGAAGGATGTCAGATTGTTGGAGGGAGTGCAGTGTAGAGTGACAAAGATGATCAAGGGATTGCAGGGGAAGCCCTACAAGGAAAAGCCAAATGAGCTAGATATGGATTCATTGGAGGAGAAGAGGGATAGGCAGGACATGATGGGGACCTTTAAGTACTTGAAAGGGATGAACAAGACTCAAACAGAGGGGATCTTCCAAATAAGAAGAGGAAGGGATATGAGAGGGCACAGTCTCAGACTGAAGGGGGAAAGATTCAGGAGAGAGGTAAAGAGACAGTTCTTCACGGAAAGGGTGGGGGGCATGTGGAACACTCTACTACAGGAGGTGGTGGCCTGCAAGATGGCAGGCAGTTTCAAGAGGGGATGGGACAGGGTGAGGGTGAGGGTAAATCTAAGTAGGGAGGGGAGGAGAGGGAGGAGCAGCTGTGAGTTGAGGGGCTAGCTGCACAATCGAGCAAACTCAACAGACCGTAAGGCCTATTTCTGCTGCCATGTTTGCATATTCATATGAGATATGGAACCCCCAGAGTGTCCACACCATGAGTCTGCACTCTGTAGTCCAGTCTGCTCCTCTGCCACCCCACCCTCTCCATCTGAAATACTGTTTGCTCAGTTCTTTTTTTTTTCAGTTTTAGAACATGACTACCACAGTAATGCAATTCTTTCCCATTAGGAAAGCAAATTTCAGAACCAGCGTGCACTGTCCCACAGGTTTAATCAGCCCCCACAGTCTGACTTAGGGTTACCACCTTTTAAGAAGCTCAAAGTGGGACATTTTTTACTGAAACATGATTTTTCGCAGGACAGTATGTAACCTCGACCAGTGCAGCAGACTTGTTTCCTTTATGTAATCAGAATTAAGGCTAAGTATTGTAGTTTCATAATTCCTTCTATTGTTTCTGATCATTTTAATGTATTTCAGTTAAGGTATTATAGTTTTCTACAACATTTAGTGGAAAGTTAGAAAATATTTTTTCTACTATAAAGTCAGGACATTTGTATTTTTCATGTTTTTTGGCAGGACACAGCTGCCCAAATCAGGACTGTCCTGCGATAATCAGGAGGTGGTAACCCTAGTCTGACTACAGACACAGTCCCCACACTAAAGTGCTTGCACAGCCTGTCCTGAATAAGCACATAATGTGCTCTTCTGCCTACAGCCTTCTGGTCACATGCTCAACTCACCACCATGGCCAATCAGTTTCAGGTCTGTAAAACTTCCCTCTCTGCTATTGACCAAGTCAGCTGTCCCTCCACTGCTCCAGTTTGCCTCCACTTACTGACTGCCTCTTCCTGCGCAACTGATGTGCAGGCCCGTCCCCCATGCCAAGCAAAAGTGAAAGGGAACAGAATCCTGGATTAAAACAACTAAATACAAAATAAACTTAAGTGGTGGGAAAAAGGCAGGAAAAAAAGCCTATTTTTACACAAATACAAGCCCAAAATGGCATGTATTTGAGTTTTGGCTCAGTATCCAGAATACAGGGATATTTGGCTGTATTTGCCTTGCACAACCCTAGTTTTTAGGGCTCCGGGCGGATCCCACAGCAATTTTGTGAGAGCTTTTTAGCTCTGAAAACAGCTGATCTCACAACCTCTTCCATTGGACATTTGGAAGTATCTCTCCGAAAGCCCAACGGAGCATAAACCCCTCTGCCACAATTGGTGTATGGAATAACAGCCACACTATTTCAGCTGTTACTTCCGGCACATTCCGATGCGTGAACTGCGCATGTGCATGACTCATGCGCATGTGCAGTTCTGTGGGTTCCGACATGTTTGGAATGGCACAATGCCATTCCCTGTAGTGTAACCCCCCAATTAATGTCGCACACTGGGAGCCCACCCCAGTGTGCAAAAATGTTATTTTTAATGTCTCTGAAAAGTAGAAAATGGTCCCTTGTTGTCCCATTGTATGTTCCCTGCTGCACCCCCTTCCCATGTCATTCTCAACATTGGGGAGCCCAATCCCCAAGTCAGCATCCTCTGTAAACCTCTTCCCCATTCATGTGGCACACTGGAAGCCCAACCCAGTGTGCCAAAATGTATTGTTTTTTTCCCCCCTGTAAATTAGAAAATTGTCCCTCATTGCGTTTCTTTCTCCCCCCGTGTCCAACATTAGAGTGCCCAATCCCCATGTTGGCATCCTGTGCAGCCCCCTTCCTCAATTAAGTGGCACACTGGGAGCCCACCCCAGTGTCCTGAAATGTGTTTTTTTCCCTGTAAATTAGAAAACAGTCCCTTGTTGTGTTTTTGTTCCCCTGTAAAACTGAAAATGGTCCCTCGTCATTGCTGCAGTCACCCTCCCACTGAACACATACCTCCCCAACCCCACTTACCCCATACTTACCTCCGGAGGTCAGCACTGTCATCTTCTTTGGACCGGGACACGTCTGCACTCTTCAAAGCCCAACCACGACTGAAGAATTAAAGGTAAGCATGCTATACAGCCATTCAGTGGGATTTTCAACTTATGCTGGTATCTCAGCCATTTTTTGGAATTTGTGGCCCAACTTTTCAACGTGGAGGTCTTGGGACCCCACCTCATGAAAACTGTCACTGTCATTTTGTTAGTCAGTCCCTTATGTTGATTTTGTGGTCACTGCACAAAATCACCTTTCAGGACCATTTCACAAAATGACAGTACCACTGTTCATGAGGTTGGGTCCCAAAAAGCCCATGTTGCAAATTTGGTGAAAAAATTCCAACAAATGACTGCATTATGAGCATGCATTGTGCAGTTTCTACACATACTCCTAACGTCGCCACTTTTCAATATTTTCAGTCTACATTTGTACCATTGCCATTTTTGCACACCTCCTTCAAAACAGTACAGCTGTCATTTTACACAACCTGCCCAAAATGTGTTTTCACACCTGTGGTGCAGAATATTGCGTTTGCTCAGCCCAATCACCTTTCGAGAAAATTGAACAAAATGACACTGGCACTGTTCATGAGGAGGGGTCCAAAAAGGGCCATGTTGAAAATTTGGTAAAAAATTCCAAAACATGACTGCATTATGAGTGTGCATTGCGTACTTTCTATGTACACTCCTAACGTTGCTTATTTTTAATATTTTCACTTCACATTTTTAACATTGCCATTTTTATACACCTCCTTCACAACAGTACAGCTGTCATTTTCCACAACCTGCCCAAAATGTGTTTTCGCACCTGTGGCGCAAAACAGAATGTTTGGTCTGCGCAATCACCTTTCGGGACAATTGAACAAAATTACACTGGCACTGTTCATGAGGAGGGGCCCAAAAAAGGCCATGCTGAAAATTTGGTGCAACACCTCCAACATGTGGCCAACTTACACCTGGGCATTAAATGATTTCTATGCAAATGTGTAACTTTCGTTACATGGTAGCACTTCACAGCCCTATCAGTTCTGGCCAGAATTTGTTTACTATATGACGTTATATAAGGTACAGTACATACAGTATTATATACTTAACCTATCTTGTGATTTTGCATTCAGTTCAATAGTGTTATAGGTATGGTAAATGGGGGTGGGTGATGTTAAGGTTCAAGAAACCCTAACATAGTTTTCCTTACTTTTTTCACTTTAAGGAGCTATAGTAGTTTACTGCCTGGAACCAACAGTAACTTTCAGCAGTAGTCAGCTGTCACTTCTTACTGTATATCTATGGCAAGCC
This sequence comes from Neoceratodus forsteri, assembly GCA_016271365.2. Taxonomy (NCBI): domain Eukaryota; kingdom Metazoa; phylum Chordata; order Ceratodontiformes; family Ceratodontidae; genus Neoceratodus; species Neoceratodus forsteri. The sequence goes on along the minus strand of CM057459.1, from coordinate 800,196,771 downwards.
AGTAGGGACTTAATTCAGAATCTCTGGCTGTATAGTAAAACACATACACTATACAGTGAAATACATACATCATATAGAGAAATATATACATTGCATAGTGAAATGCATACACAATATAGTGAACCACATGCACTGTCTACTGAAATATATACATCATATAGCGAACTACATATACTGTATACTGAAATATATATAACATATAGTGAAACACGTACATTAAATAGTGACATTCTTATATTATATAGTGAAATACATACACTATATATTGAAATACACATACTGAGTACTGAAAATCCACATACACTATATACTGAAACAAATATACTATGTACTGAAACATATACATTACCTATTGAGATACATACACTACAGACTGAAAAATCCACATAAACTATCTACTGAAAGAAATACACTATATGGTGAAACACATACACTATGTATTGAAATATGTACAATATAAACTGAAAAATCCACATACACTATATACTGAAACAAATTAACTATATACTGAAATGGACTACATTCTGAAATTACCCCTCCCTCTTGAATGGCCTTCCCTGCACCCATTTCCTGTTGCATTCAGGGAGTTGCTGGCATAGAAACCTAGAAACATAGAATTTGATGGCAGATAAGGACCGTTTGGCCCACCTAGTCTGCCCATTTTCCTACCTAACAGATAAGCTGCAGATCCTAGTTGACCAACAGCTTACTTCCTCTTACCCCCCACTAGGACTGCCTTACAGTATGTCTGTCCCATGCATTCTTGAATTCCCCCCACTGTTCTTGACTCCACAACCTCCTTAGGGAAGCTGTTCCATGCATCCACAACCCTCTCTGTGAAAAAAATACTTCCTCACATTATCTCTGAGCCGTCCCCCCTCTATATTCAAATTGAGCCCTCTTGTTCTTGCACATCTCTTTTTCTGAAAGATGCTACCCTCTTGGACTTTGTTGATTCTCTTGAGGTACTTGAAAGTTTCTATCATGTCCTCTCTCTCCCTATTTCCTCAAAGGTATACATATTAAGCTCCTTTAGTCTTTCTTCATATGTTTGCTGGTGCAGACCCTGCACCATTTTGGTTTCCCTCCTCTGGACAGCCTCCACTCTATCTATGTCTTTGCAGAGATGGGGTCTCCAGAACTGCACACAATACTCCAGATGGGGTCTCACCAACTGTCTGTACAGAGGGATAACAACTTCCTGTTTTCTACTATTGATGCCTCTCCCTGTGCATCCCAGTATCCCCCCAGCCTTCCTTACTGCCTTCTCACATTGCTTGCCCACCTTTAGGTCATCTGATATAATTACCCCCAGGTCCCTTTCCATTTTTATTGTTGTCAGTATCTCACCCCCCATAGTGTACTCTTCCCCTGGGTTTTTGTTTCCCAGGTGCATTACCTTGTACTTCTTTGCATTGAATCTGAGCTGCCATGCATTTGACCATTCCTCCAACCTTGCCAAGTCCCTTCTCATCCTTTCCACTCCATCTTGTGTATCAACCCTGTTGCAGATATTTGTGTCGTCTGCAAAGAGACGTACTTTTCCTTCCAGTTCCTCTGCAATGTCACTTATAAAGACATTAAAAAGGACCTGTCCCAGTACTGAACCCTGCGGTACCCCGCTAGTAACCCTTCTTTCTTCACTGTGGACTCTGTTTACTGCTACCCTTTGTGTTCTGTTGTCTAGCCAATTTTATTATCCAGGCTAACATCTTGGGACCCACTCCAAGGCTGGCTAACTTGTGTATGAATGTTTTGTGTGGGACTGTATCAAATGCCTTGCTAAAATCTAGGTACAGTAGGCCATGTCCACAGCCCCTCCCTGGTCTACTACTTTGGTCACCCAGTCAAAGAAATCTATTAGATTCATCTGATACGACCTTCCCATCATGAATCCATGCTGCCTTGGGTCCTGTGCCCCACTGGCCTCTAAGTACTCAACAATTCTTTCCTTCAGAAGTGATTCCATCATTTTCCCTACCACTGAGGTCAAACTAACTGGTCTGTAGTTTCCTGCCTCTGTCCTGCTCCCACTTTTGTGATGACGAATCACATCTGCCCTCCTCCAGTCCTCAGGTACCACCCCATCCCACCATGATTTCCTAAAGAGAGTAGTCAGCGGTGTCACTAGTTCTACCCTTAGTTCTTTTAGAATTCTTGGGTGAATCCCATCAGGTCCCATTGCTTTGTCTACCTTCAATTGTATTAGTTCTTTCAGAACCCTTTCTTCTGTAAATGGACTGGTATTGACCCCCATCTTCAGAGTGTTTCTCTTGTTTGGTTTAGGTACCCCCCCTCCTCTTCCTTTGTGAATACTGAGCAGAAATATTCATTCAATATCCCTGCTTTTTCACTGTCACCCTCTGCCCACATTCCATCCCCTTTATTAAGCCTCAGTATCCCTCCTTTGGTCTTTCTTTGCTCCCTAATGTACCTATAAAAGGTCTTGTCCCCCTTCTTAATAGAGTTGGCTATCCTTTCCTTGGTTTGGGCCTTTACTATTCTGACTGCCTTCCCTGCCTCTTTCTGCTTTAACTGATAAAGTTCTCTGTCCTGCTCCTTCTGTGTTTCCTTATATTTCCTGAATGCTGTACTTTTCTCCTTAACCTTCTCTGCCACCTCTTTTGAGAATCATAGCAGTTTTTTCCTTCATTGTGTTTTGTTGATTTGCTTGTACCAGTTCTAAGACTGCTCCCTCCAGAGTGGGTTCCAGTACTAGCTGTCTGAGGCATGCCCCATGTAGGGCATCAAGAATGACCCTGCTCTTGGATGTGCCTACAGCAAAGGTGCTTCAGTTAACATCTGGCATATTCTGGTCCACCATCAACAATACCTCTCATTTTTCTGCCATTCTAAGGATGCATTCTATCATTTCTTTGTCCATTCTCTCCCCTTGAGATGGGGGTCTGTATACAACCCCCATGCGGATTGTGGTGCCATTTCCTGTCTCCAGGGTGACCCAGAGGGCCTCATCTGCTCCCTGTTTACTCTTTAGTTCTGTTGCTTTGACCCCCTTCCTTTACAGAGAGAGCTACTCCTCCTCCTCCTCTTTTACCCTCCCTGTCCCTCCTGTAGATTGTGTATCCTGGTATGTTAACATCCCAGTCATGGTTCTCTGTGTACCATGTTTCTGTGACTGCCACAATATCTAGGCAACCCAGGCATGATGAGAAGATCTCTAAAGCAGCAGAGCAGAAGGTAAACAAAACAGGGCTATCTCTTATTCTACTTTATGGCTATGGGGTTTTCCATCTTGTTTTGCTTGCACATCTTTAATCAAATTTCAACACATTGTGATGTGACAAGAAACTTTTAGAACTAATTTAAAATGATGTAGTTTATTCTTTTAAACAAGTGCTGCCCTCATTTACTGTTAAAACACATTTGTAGTGGAAGCTAATATTTAGGATATTCCTAACATATCACTCTCATACCATATAAACATAGGGGACTGCATGCATTTTTCTAAATTAAAGATTTGATCAGATTTATGTGTAATTAATTACTGTGTTGTTTAGTCCAGCAACTTATCTGAGCTGAATGTTTAGGAAGCACTGCAGGAACTGTCATAGCCAGTTTTAGGCACCAGCGAACCCTGCAGTTGCTGGGGGCCCCCGGCCAATGAAGGGCCCCCAGTCAGATCCAGAGTACCACTTTAATTTCTTTTTAATTATTATTATTCACGTTGAATGTAAAACAGCACCAAAAGGCATCACTAGACTCTGTGGAGCCTTTTCTTGTGGTGTTATAACATCATGAAATGATTCGCTAAGGTATGCCCTGTCCACTCAGAGGCTAATGAACAGACACTGATTGAATGAATAGTGGGGCCCCAAAAACTAACATTGCTACCACTCCCTAAAAACACAAATATTACTGGTTGTATTGAAATTAGAATGTTGTGCATTTTAGACAAAGTAAAATATGAAGTATGTTTGGATTGAGGAAGGGCCCCATGACTTGTCTTGCTGGGGGCCCCCACAACTCTAAAGCCGGCCCTGGGAACTGTGAAAGTGTAAGCCAAAGATGTTCCTAGTTTGTACTCTACAGAGTTTGATTTAGTTTTTGTTTTTATTTGAATGTTTTGTTTAATAAAGGTTCTTGGTTAAGAAAAAATATATATGTTTTTTGCTGCAAACACTCAGGGCCCAGTTCTCACCAGGAGCTCAGCTGGCATATGCATGATTTGCACATTTCTGTTCCGAATAACTTCACTGTGATGCCTCACTGGTGGCGCTCACAGCTTCTAACCTCCCCATTACATATCTGTGGATCACTGCAAGATAGACAGAGCTTTGCCAGGCACTTGGTCTCCACCAATAAACCTGCCCTGGTCTAGCAGCATAGTGCATAGTTACGCTGTTTATATGGTATGACTGTGTTATCGAGTTTGAGATTCCCAAACTGTGTTTTATTTCTTTTTCCATGGAGATGTTTATCTTCTAGGACACCCGCTGCCCCCCATGCGCACTGATCTGTCCATCCCCATAACTCAAAATCTCCAAGATTTATCTGCTCTGAGATCTCCCATGGCATCCCCACTGCCAGGAGGGAGAGGGCCATTCACAAGGAGACACATATTCAGACATGAGCAGAGTCTGGTTAGTAGTGCAAAGTCTGTGGTAGGATGGTGGATTATTCTGCCATTGGAGGTTTTCTACCTTTGGTTTATCTCCTGGGCAGCCAAGCATGCAATGATGCCAATCCAATTAAAGACAAGTACTGCTTTGTGCCTGCCTGAGCCTTGCCCATTATGCCACTCTGATGCCCTGCCAGCCTTCTTCACCTAGGTGTCTGTTAAAGAGTGAGGTGGTCAGACTCCCCCTCCCTGAGAGGAGAGCAGTCCCTGAGATGGTCAATCATCTCTCCTGCCAGCTAGCCCCTGTTTGACTCAGGTACTCCCTCCAAAACTGGGCCACTGGCATAGGAGGCAGTACCGCTACCACCAAGCCACTAAGCCAGCCTACCAGACTATATTTTTATAATTAAATAAAACCAGCACTCGGATGAAAGAAAAAATTGCATTTTAGCTACAGTTGTTATAAATATTTTAAGACACATCACAATGTTTTGAAATTAAATAAAAGTTTTCCAAGGAAAATAACATAAAACAAGCATTTGTCAATGCCAAATGTTGTCTTGCTGGAATTGGCATTGGTAGTGCAGGAGTTAGAGACATGCATAATAGGAATGGCAGTAAAGTTTGGAACTGACTCCAACCCCACTCCACCCAGCACAGACTGACAGGCATTGAGGTGTGCCTTTGGGTCATCGACCATAATGCTCATGCCATTTCACCTCACTCTACCCTGCAGACTCTGACAAGTGTTGCATTGTGCCTTGGGGTCATTGGGCCTTACGTTCACCCCATTCCATAAGGAAATACATTGAGGTGGGTGCACTATAGGAGAATGGGGTGAACTTTGGGGCCAAAGAGTCCGAGGCACACCTTGATGCCTGTCAGTGGCTGCAGGGTGTTGGGGGTGGAATGGAGTGAACAATTACAGCTGACAATCTAAAGTCACACCCCTGTTGCCTGTCAGTCTCTACATGGTGGGACGTTATGATTAGAAACCCTAACATTTTCAACATGGTTTTTTTGTGACCCCAACTCATGAAAGCATTTGAGACCTCTGCTCATAAACATTGGCACTGTGATTTTGTTAATCTGTCCCGAACATTGATTTCCCACAGCGCCTGCGACATTCTGCGTCAGATATGCGAAAACACATTTTGGGCTGGATGTGAAAATCGACTGCTGTACCATTCATAAGGAGGTGTGAAGAAATGGCAATTTTGAAAATCTGGAGTGAAAATATTAAAAATTCTCGAAATTAATAGTGTGCGTGTAAACTGTGTAATGCATGCTCGTAACAGTAATTTCGTGGAATGGTTTCACCAAATTTTCAACACAGACATCTTGAGATGTCTGCTCATGAACAGCATCACTGTGATTTTCTTAATCTGTCCCAAACATTGATTTCCCACAGCGACCGAGCCATTGTGCACCAGATGTGTGAAAACACATTTCTGGCAGGATGTGAAGAATGACAGCTGTACTGTTCATAGGGAGATACAAAAAATGGCAATGTTGAAAGTCTGGAGTAAAAATATTAAAAATTCTCAGACTTACAAGCATGCATGAAAACTGCACAGTGCACGTTCATAACACAGTCATTTTTTGGAATTTTTTCACCAAATTTGCAACAGCGGCTTTAGCAATCATCAACAAATGCTGGCTTATATTTTTCTACCAACCCACGCACTTGCCCCATACTGCACTTTTGCTTTTCTCTCTGTCAAATGTTTTCCCATAGTCCGTACAGTTGTCTATGTATAGTGTAACCTGTCCAGACCTACTCCCTACTCCCTGTTCTTAAAGCCTTCAGGGCACCAAGTTCTAAGCTGTCAGCATTGTGTAACTATATTCAATATAATGTAGGTAAGTAGGCTTTTATCTATGTATACAAAGTATGTTATGTCCTCTTAATTCATGTAAAGAAAGTATGTAATGACACTCCTAATTCATGATGCCAATGTGTGACTCAACTGCTATGTATCATGTACACTACTGCTCTCCTCTGTACCCCCCCCCGGTCGCACCATGAGACGAGCATCTTGTTGCTCAGTGTGCCATTCCTGATGAAAAATTTCAATAAATAAAATAGATAAATAAAAACATAGGATTTTTGAGAGCCCACCTCATGAAAAGTGGCACTGTTGGTTTGTTAATCAGTCCCGAAAGGTGATTCTGCACAGTGACCACAAAATCACCTTTTGTGACGGAATAATGAAATGACAGTGACTTAATTCATGAGGTAGAATCCCAAGAGCCCCATGTTGAAAATTTGGAACCAAACGTCACAAAAATGGCCAAGATATCCATCTAAGTTGAAACCACCCCATTGATATCATTATACAGCTTACCGTGATTTTCTTCAGTTCGCAGTCAGCTTTGAAGAGTGAAGATGTGTTCCCGCTACAACAAAGATCATCGAGCTGTGCTCCGGAGGTAAGTATGGAGTGAAAGGGGTGCGGGGAGGTGGGGTGCACAGAGGGTGTATGCAGGTTGGGGGGGGCTGCCATGACAATGAGGAACTGTTTTCTGTTTTACAGGTAAAAAAAATGGACATTGTGGGGAGGTTTTTCCCCCACAGATTTGCTTTTGGCACACTGGGGTGAGGTCCAAGTGTGCCACCTGTGTTTTTTGGGGAGGGGGGACTGAAGCTGATGGGGACTGAGTTCCCCATTGGCAAAGACAGCATGTCTGTATTTGGGGGCATGATGCCAAGGGAATTGGCCACTCTCCTCGGCAGATTGCGCACAGGGGATTGAAGCCGATGGGGATTGGGTCCCCCATCAGCAAGTGTTTCTGCGGTTGGGGGATAATGCTGAGGGGGATTAAGCACACCCTAAGCAAACAATCAAAACAAAGGGGAATATATGCCAATGGGGATTGGGCCCCCCATTGGCAAATGAACTGTGGAGTGGGCATGCCCACAGGGGGATTGGGCACCCCCTGAAGTCGGCTTGCTGGGGATTGTGAGAGGTGGACAGCTGACAGCTGTGACCATGTTTACTGAAACGTTATACCAGGCAAGGCACGCCCTGCAATGATGGGTCACTCCCTCATTGCAGCGGCAAAACTGCTTCAAGTTGGTGGCACGCTTTTGCAGTGCTGTCATAGACAGTGTGCTATTTCATTCATGCCACAGAGACCAGCTCAAAAAAGCAGTGGTGCCACTGGCCACAACGTGACCACACCTCCAAAATCTACTACTGCACACAAGTTACCACAATATGTTATTTGTGCTGCACACTCAAGACAACATAAAAATACATAAAGATAAAGAATAAGATAATGCATTCTTGTTTACTTTCTGCATCTTAGGAGGCATTGGCAGGGGATTTTTAGTCAATTAGGGCCCCATTTTCAGAAAGTTAGCAGAGTGCTAAACATCTAAGCACCATGTCATGTGGGAGAACAGCATGGTTGAACAGGTACCATATATTTAGCAGCCCCCGAAGCTAACCTGATCATGTGCATGTCCATATGTACTACTACAGCCTTGCAAATGAGGGATCCCTGCTGCATACAGAGCACAGTGCTATATAAAAGGTTTTGAAAGTGCTTAACAACTGAAATTGCAATACTGTTTACAGCTTCCAAAAATCCTGCCCTCATTTGAGCACACAGTGGTGCATATTGTCATCCTACTCCTGGTCACCATTCTGATGCTCCCAAGTAGTATGCCAAAATGATCATTGGCATCTAAAGGTTCCACACTCTTGATTGCAGTTTAAATGGCTCCCGTTATTATAGTAAAATTATCCTTGGTGTCTAGTGCCCCCCCAAATTGCCATTGAGATGACCCAATTATTATAATGACATGGGTGTAGAATGTATTTATTTATTTACTTAGTTACATATTTAAAAGTTTCACCAGAAAAAGCATACTAAGCTGACAGCTCATTTCCAGATGCATCCTGGGGGAAGGAGAACTTGTACAAGTGGGGCTTAGGTAGCACAAGAGTTCAAAATACATAACATACATGGAGGAAGACCAATGACAGAGTAGAGTGGCACACAATCACAAATTACATTAGGAATAATACCTGCAAGATGTAAGAACTTAAGTGACAAGCAAACAGTCGACAATGCATATACAGCGCAGTCAGGAGCAATCAAATACAGAGCAGTTTAAATCAACACTAGTTGTAAACATTTGTGCGTAATGCCTAGAGTGGGAGCATAAGTGCCTAAATTATAGCTGTACCTAAACTGGAAACAAGTCATAGGTGAGCAGGAGGGAAAATTAGGGGCAAATGCAGGAGGGGGAGGTGAGACCTCTGAAGTGGTTTGAAAGGATCCAGGGGAGGGAGACTGGTGAATGGCTGGGGCGAGGGAGTTCCAGATTTTAGGGAAGTAGTGGTTGAACATGGCTTTGTTGATGATCATGGAGACTGAACGGACTGCTAGGGTTCAAATATTTGAGCTTCTGAGGGTATGGCTGTGCGGGGGTGGGAGGAGAGGTAGGAGGGTAGGGAAACAAATCAGAATTTGCCCATAAAGCTGGCACCATGGGCATGGTGTCTGTCCACAAGAGAAGAAAAGGAGAGAGATTTATACATAGAACAGTGATGTGTCCTAGGAGGACAGTTGAGAGTATAATGGCAGAAACAGTTGAAGAGTGTGCCCAATCTGGCAAGGGTAGTGACTGGGGCTGTGCTGTAGAACACATCACCATAATCAAAGATTGGCAGGATCATTCTCTGGATAATAGCATGGTGTGCTGGAGGTGGGATACAGTCACAGTTCCTATAAAGTGCACCAAATTGGGGTGCAGCTTCTTGACTATAGCATCCACTTGTTCAGAAAACTTTATGTGCTGGTCTAGCCAGATACCAAGATACCTAAAGGTGGTAACATACTTCACAGGGTAGTCATCCAGGGTATGGAAAGTAGGAAGGGGAGGGAGCCTAGAGAGTCTGTGCCTTGTGCCAAAGGACATGGAGACAGTCTTCTTGGCATTGAGAACAAGTTGATTTGTGCACAGTCAGGGCTGAACTTGATCGAAGTACAGCTGGAGTCTCTGGGTCTGCTGTGAAGAGGACCATGTCATCCATGTACATGTGAATGGATGCAGACAAGCATACGGAGGGGAGATCATTAAGGAAAATGGAGAAAAGTAGAGGGCCTAACACAGATCCTTGTGGAACCCTAGTGGATACAGGCAGAGAGGAGAGAGGGGGTCACCAATTTTGACTGCTGGGGACCTACCCATGCAGTAGGAGTGGAACAGCCAATTGCTGAGTCGGAGAGGTCTGCAGCATGGAGAGTGTCTAATAATTGGGGTGGGAGACAGTGTTTAATGCTATGGCTACATCGATGAAGATAGAGGTGAACAGGTTGTGATCCATACCATTGTGGATGGATTTGGTGAGCCTGAGCAGGGAGATGGTGATGGAGTGGTTCTTGCAGAAGCCAGACTTGTAGGGGGTAAAGAAGGAAAATGAGTCCAGAAAGGGAGAGAGTTGTGACGAGACAAATGTGTTCCTGTATTTTGGAGGGAAGAGAGAAATGGGTCAGTAGCTGTTAGTAGCAGATGGGTCACCACCTTTTGGAAAAGGAGTAACAGTGGCAGTCTTCCAGTCAGCAGGGATAGAAGAACAGCAGAAAGAGAGGTTAGGGAGGTCAGCCAATGGGAAGGAGACTGCAGAAGCAGAGAGATGGAGGAGCTTGCTATCCAGGCCATCTGGGCTCCTACCCTTGAAAGAGTTAAGGGTGGGAAGAGTGTCGGTGATGGAGGATGGAGTTACTGGAAAGAAGAAAAATAGGAAAAAGAAAGGAGATGATTGTCATGCAGGCTGGCAGGGGTGAGAGGGAGGCAAGGAAGGGGAGAGGGAAGAGAGGAGGTGCAGGTGATAAAAAAGGAATTAAACCTCTGTGGTGATGAAGGAAGGGTTAGAGATAGGTATGTCACCCACTTTAAGGACATGCAAAGGGGGATTGAGTGGGAGGGGAGAAGAGATTGTGGCAACGTTCCAAAATTTAGACTGGTGACCAATGTTGGCACTGAAGGTGGATGTAAAATACTCACCTTTGGCAAGCCTTATTACCCTGGTACAGATGTTGCAGAGATGATGACACCTCTGGAGGCCATGTGGGATGGGTTACATTTATTTTCTGACCAGGCCAAATCATGCACTTGAAAGCAAGCTATGAGTTTGGCCGTGATCTAGAGGAGGTGGGGTAGTTTTTCTTGGGTCCTGTGCTGGGGGGGGGCATGGCAGTCCCATATTTCTAGGAATTTCATTTTGAAAAACATTAGCTTGGAGTCAATGGAGGAGGCCAATGAGATAGGGGACCAATCAGAGTGGCTTAGGTCACAGTTCAAGGGGGTGAGGTCTAGTGATTTGAAGGAAAATATAAGCAGTGGTTTGGTGGGGGTTAGGAGGCTTTAGTTGAGAGAGAGGCAGCAGTTGAGTGTGATTATGGTGTCAAATCAGAAGAGAGGGAGGTCATGAGTCAAATGCCACAGGGATCCATCCTGAGTCTTGTCCTCTTCAATATGCTCATCAACAATGTTTGAGAATGAATCTGGGGATGTGTCACTTTGAAGATGACACCAAACTCATGGGAGGGTAGTGACGGGAGAAGTAGGAAACTGCAGAGTGGCATGCAAAGAGTAGAGAGGTGGTCTAAGGTTTGGCAGTTGAAATTCAATGCCAAAAAGTGCAAGATGATTTACTTAGGGAACAAGAACCCCAGGACAGAGTACTAGATAGGAGGGGTAGAGCTGAGCACTACAGCTGAGGAAAGGGACCTAGGAGTCATCATTAGTGACTCCCATAAACAGTCAAGCTTGTACAGTGAGGCATGTAGTAAGGCAAATAGGATGCTATGATGTACCAGAAGGGGTTCTGATAGTAGAAGAAAAGAGGTTTACTGCCTCTTTATAGATCATTGGTGAGGCTGCGCCTGGTGTACTGTGAGGAGTTCTGAAGACCTCTCCTCAGGAAAGATAAGGACAGGCTGAAGACCGTGTAACAGAAGAAGATCATGGTGATTCAGAGCTGACAGGACAGATCTTATGAGGATCTGCTCAAGGCACTGAACATATCTTCACTGGAGACCAGACAAGAGAGGATTGATATGATAGAGACCTTCAAGTTCCTGTGAGGAATAAACAAGATGAATGGAGAAGAACTACTTAGCATGAGTAACAGTTTAAGGACATGGGGGTACAAGTAGAAACTGATGAGGTGGATGTTCAAGAGGGAAATTGGAAAGTTTATTTTCCAGAAATGGTGGTGGAAATGTGGGATAGTCTGCTAACCAAGATGGTAGGCACCAAACCCATAAATAATTACAAGCATGGCTGTGACAAAGTGAAGGGTATAATGGTTACTCAGGCTGGTTGTAGTAGGGAAGAGAACTGGGGAGTGGATAGTGAAGGCTAGTACCCTGTATGGACAGTAAGTCCCGAGGTTTAATAGGGAACAAGGGGCAGACTGGATATACCATTGTTTTTTTTTTCTGCCATTATTGTCTATGTTTCTGTGTTTCTATTTTTCCATGATCCCTGAAATCTAGTAGCCCCACCCCCAGTCAAAAATCTGAGCCCCCTCCCAAAGCCATCCAACCAGGTCTCTCCACCCCCTCCTAGTTGGGCTCCCATTTACCCAAGATTGCAGCCATCTCCCTGTGACTGTGATCAGTGCAGCCTCTCAGCTCATTACCTTGGCTGGCCACTGTCTGAGTGAAAGGGAATGAGTGTGCACCTACTATAGAATATCTATAGTAGGTGTGTGCTCACTCTCTGTCAATCAGAAAGTGGCCAGCCGAGGTGGTGAGCAGAGGAGCTGGGCCTGTCTCTATCACAATGGGAGGGACTGGCAGCTGGGGTAATTTATGGGCCACCATGGGGAGGGGGGTGGAAGGACCTTAATGGGTAGAATTGGGAGGGGGCTCAGACTTGCAAACAGGGTGAAACAGATGCCAAGGATGCTCTCAATATACTAATCAGGAGTATCTGAATGGTGATGGGGTGGGGAAATACTAGATGCCGAGGACCATTTTTCTAATCAGGGTCATCTGAATGTGACTGTGGGGAACTATTAGATGCCAGGGATCATTTTATTATAATATTAGGGGCATGTGAATGGCAATCAGGAGGTGGGAGCTGGTACTACTCTGTACAATTCCTCCATGCGGTCATGCACAGAGGCATTGTGTGGAGAAGTTAGTTAGCCCATATGGGCCAGCAAATGTCCAATTAGCACCTTTCCTGCCCTATGGACTTAGTATGCTGAGAGTTGAAAATGATTCATGGGGTAAATGTGCTATCCTATTTCAGGCATGCTGCCTTCCTTTGCTCCTCTGAATCCCTGTCCTACTGGAGGCTGTGATAGTGCATAGTCATGTCACAGTGGGCTATCCAGTGGGAACCAGTGATCACTGTACAGCGTGGTTCAGCATAAACATAGGTGCAAGCTAGCCCGGTGGTGCAGAGGGTTGAGGTGCTGGATGCCACACCTTGCACCACACTGGCGACCTGGGTATAGAGCAGAATCAGGTCACCAGGGGTTACCAGAGGTGGAAAGGATCAAGCATCTGGAAGACAGCTTTCCTTTCCTGGGAGGGAGGGGGACATAGGTTTCGCCATCTGGCAACCCCTAGTGGTAACCGAGGGTCATTCAGCAGTCGGGAACCAGGCAAATGCAGGGGAGTGGCCACGGTGACATTTCTCCGGGAGTGAGTGGGAGCATTCATGCACCACGGTGGAATGCATTGCGCTGCCAGGCCAATGGGGGCACAGCAACATCAGAAATACCACCTTCCCATTGGTAGGTGAAGGCAGGTCTAGGGGCTCTGGCACCATGTAAAATTCTGGGCATAGATATCCTGTTGGTTCTCCTGTCATCCATCCCCACCAGATAGTGTAGAAAGAGCAACGGGTGGATTGGTGGCCCTTGCTCCTGGGGGACTTAGATCTGGGGGGGTTGGGAGATGTGGCAAAGAGGAAGCACATACTGGGAGAGACTGAAGGCTTCAGAAGGATGGGATAAGCTGGTAACACTGAACAACCTCACTGGAGAGAGTCCAGTGGATAGGGTGCAGAAATAAAGTTGAAAAAAAAAAAGATGGGTGCAGAGGCAAGCCACAAAAAGATGAGGGTCCTGGACTTCAGTAGGTTGGATTTTAAAGAAATGGGAGACTGCTTCAGAAGCAGCCTAGCAGGGGAGGATTGTCAAAGAGGGACAAAGGAACAGTGGAGAAAATTAAGTAAAGGCGTAGGGAAGGCAACCAGCATCTGCATGAAGGAAGTGAGCAAAAGCAGGAGGAAAAAAAGGACCATTAGGATACTGTAGAGAAGTGGCCATAATGGTGTCTGAAGCGCATTCCCCTACTGGTCTGGTTAAGCAACTCCTGCGATATTTTTGAGGAGTGGGATAGCTCCACAATGTCACCCACTGCTGAGACCAAGGAGGATGGGCAGATCCTCCAGGATGCAGCACCAGAGAAGGGGAAAGAGAACCCCAGAGGAGGAGGAAGCTTCTCCTGGTGGGGGACTCAGTTGTCTGAGGAGTAAAGTTAGGGGAACCTAGCAGGAAGGACAGGGAGGTGAAGTGCATTTCAGAAAGCACTGCATAGCTGGATGAGAAGCGGATCTATAGGATGCAAGAGTAATGGCAAAGAGGAAGGAATTGGTAGTTATCATCCACCTGGGGATGAATGACCTGGCATGAGACAAAGTGGAATTAGCTAGAACCCAAAAGGATTTCAGGAAGTTGAGGGGAGCCTGAAGCAAGTAGAACATGCTGTCTCCTTCTCCAATGTGCTACCTGTCCATGGCAGGAGAGAAGCTAGGGCACTCCACATCCAGAAATTCAACCCCTGGTTGAAGGAATGGCATGGACGGGAGGGTTATAGCTTCATGGGGGACTGGGGCCCCACCTGGATGGATGCGAGCCTGTATAAAGTTAATGGCCTGCATCCATCAGGGAAGAGGACCCGAGTAAGAAGTTTGAGCTAAAGTGACAAGCATTTAAACTGGCCGGGGGAGGGAGTCAGGAAGGTCAGGTGGCTTAGTATCACTCCCCCCGGGCACATGCAGGAAAATGACTTGAAGTCTGGGACATGGAGAGAAGAAGGAGAGTGGGAAGCAATGAATGCTAGGCCACATGAGAAAGACAACTGGGGAGGGGGGATGAAGCAATGGAGGGGAAGGGGAAAGAAGCAGGAGAGCAGCAGCATGGGAAGGAGGGGGATAGGATACAAAACTTGGAAGGCATCATAACAAATACCCGCAGCCTGGGAAATAAAATCCCAGACCTGGAGGAATTGATAGTAGAGGCAGACCTGGACATAGTAGCAATAACTGAGACATGGTGCACGGTTAATCATGGGACATTGATGTACTGGGTTATGCTCTGTTCAGGAGGGATGGGGGTTAAAAAAGAAGGGAGCGTGGCCCTGTATATGGGAGAGGGTATAAAGGTGACAGAGGTGCAGAGTAGACAAGGGAAGGCTGAGGCACTGTCAGTCACCCTTGAACCTGGCAAAGGCTCAGCAATATGCACCAGGGTGATCTACAGGTCTTTTGCACAGGGGGGAAGAAGTGGACAGGGAGCTTGTGGATGGAATACACAATATGGCAACAAAAGGTGAAGTTCTGCTGCTGGGGGATTTCAGTATGCCATATGTGGATTGGTCCACCCAGGTAGCTGCTTCAGCCAAAAGCAGAAGCATCCTGTATTCTCTACAGGGGTCAGGTCTCAGGTAGCTTCTGCTTGATCCAGAGAAAAGGCTATTCTTGACCTGAGACAGCCCAATGGGGACAGAACACAGATGTCTGTGTGAAGGGGTAACTGGGATCCAGCGACCACCACATAGTGTGGTTTAGCATGGGAACTGGGACCCAGTCCAGTCACACGAGGTCAAATGTTTTGGATTTCAAAAAGGTAGACATCACTGACATGGGGAGATTGATCAGAATAGCCTTCTTCAGAAGTTTGTAAAAGGGTGGCATTCAGAAGGTATGAAGAAACACAGAAGAATGAGGATAGAGAGGTGTACTAGGTAAAACAGAGAGAAGCAGGTAAGGTAATGAGGGGATCAAAGGCTAAGACAGAAGAAAGAGTAGCCAAAGGGTATCAAAAGAAGACCAGACTTTCTTCAGGTACATACCCAAGGAGAGCAAGGCAAGGGGAGGGATTCTGAGAATAAGGAGGATGACAAAGGGAGATTGCACAGAGGGGGATCAGAAAAAAAGCAGACAAAAAAACAGACATCCTGAACAGGTACTTCTACTGTTTTCACAGTGGAGTGAGACAGGGACTGACCACCAAGGAGCAGCACAAACACTGGAGGGGGAAGTGGACACGAGTTCATTTTCAAAGGAAAGAGTATTATTGAAAGGACTTCAAATTTTAAGGTGGACAAGGCCATAGGACCTGATGGATACACCCAAGGGTATTAAGAGAACTAGTCAGGAAGGTGCTTCCTGCATTACTCATGGAATTATTCAACAACTCACTGGAAACAGGAGTAGTTCCAGAGACTAGAGGAGAGCAGACATAGTCCTGTTTTGTAAGAGTATCAGCAGGGAGGAGGCTAGCAACCATAGTCTGGTCTGTCTTACTTGAGTCAAGGGGAAATTAATGGAATCCATACTGTTAGGGTATCTTGAATCTAGTGAGCTGCAAGACCACAGGCAACCCAGATTCATAGAGGGAAGTCATGTCAAATGACTGGTAGATTTCTTTGACTGGATGGCCAGGGGAATAGATAAGGGGAGAGCAGTGGACACGACTGATCTGGAGTTTAGCTAAGCCTTCAGCAGTGTGCCACACAGGAGGCTGATAAAAAACTGAACGGCCTAGGGATGGGATCCAAAATGGTTAACTGGGTTCAATGTGCCTGTGCAACTGGTTTTGTGCTTGTGTAACATAAATAATCTTTAGCTGTTTGCCTCTCTATCCATAGGACATACTGCCCTGTATAGGTACGAAGGGAAGGAACCCTAGAGGAGGGTTTCACCCCTTGAGGTGCCGCAGGAGTGATTCCCTTGGCTAAAGGTACCTTAGGAAGAAGCCCACAGGAAAAAGAGGCATGATACTGGAGGAGAAGGGGTGGATGGTGGGGCAAGGAAAAAAATGCTTATGTATGGAGTGAGGAGAGCAGCCCTTAAATGGGCTGAATGGGGGGTGTCCTGTTGCACTGTCCCCTTGAACTACAGACTGTAGCCTTCCAATTAGTACAGTAGCTAGTTAATGGATAAGAGACAGAGGATGGTGGTTAATGGCACTCACTCTAATGATGGGAGAGTAATCAGCGGGGTACCACAGGGCTCAGTGCTGGGACCAATCCTTTTGAACATTGGGGACACTGCAGAAGAACTGAAGGGAAGATATGCCTTTTTGCAGACGGTATCAAAATTTGCAATAGGGTGGACGCCCAGGAGTGGTGGAGAGAATGATCAGGGATCTTGTGAATTTTGAGGAGTGATAAAAAGCATGGCAGTTGGGTTCAATGGCAAACAGTGCAAAATCATGCACCTAGTGCATAGGAACCCAAGAGCTAAGTATAGGATTGTAGGGGGGTTATTGACAGTCAGTAAACAGGAAAGGGATCTTGGGGTTTTTATGTCTGAGAACCTCAAGGTGGCACTGTGACAAAGCAGTGGGTATGGCTAGTGGGATGCTGGGGTGTGTAGGGAGGGTTATCTCCATCAAGAGGATGGAGGTGGTGTTGCCAGACCCCACCTGGAATATGATGTAGTTTTGGAGAACAAACCTCAGAAAGAACATAGACAGGGTGGAGGAAGCCCACAGGAGGGCAACTAAAATGGTGTAGGGTTTACAAAAGGAGTCTTAAGAGGAGGGACAGAGGGATCTCAGCATGTGCAGCCTAGAAAAGAGGAAAGAGAAAAGTGACATGACACAGGCCTACAAGTATGTCACAGGAGTGAACAGAATCCAGGGTAGTCTCTTTCAAATATGAAAGAGCACCAGGACCAGGGGGAATGCAATGAAGCTGGGGGAGGGAGGTGAAGAGAGATGTGAGAAAATATTGGTAGATGCCTTTAACAGATTGCCAGCTGAAGTGGTGAAGGCTAAAAGAGTAGGGGCTTCAAGCATGTGTGGTGTAGACATAGTGGTATATTAGAGAAGAGGCTGGGAGGTGGGAGGGTCAATGGAGACCAGACAGCATGTGAGGAGGAAGATGAGGCAGGAAACATCTAGGCAGACTAGGTAGGCCAAGTGGTCCTTTCCTGATGACAAATTCAGTGTTTCTGTGTTTCTATGTTCATGATTGCACTCATACTATAGAAACAGCTTTTACTACAGTAGGCATCTGATTGTGAACTGTCATTCAGTTGGTGGCTGCTATGGATGTGAGTGGAGAGTCTGTGCTGGTTGCCATACACCATAGGTTGGGGGCAAGTGGGGGCAGTTGTAGTGGTACTGGGTGGGCTGGTCAGGGGGTTAGATATCATACTTATGGGGTAGCGGAACCACTCAACACCAAGCATGTGGTAGGAAAGAATTACAGCTCTTGCCAGCCTACTAATTGGGGCACAGGAGGAACCCTGGACTGGATACCAGGCAAATGGTAAAGAGGAATTACTGCTCTTATCAAGTGTCTGATTGGGGCCTAGTTGATCAGTACTGGGAGATCTGCTGGACACATGGGACAAATGTCTTATTACACAGGCATGCAATTTGGGGGGGTAGGGCACTGAACACATGGACATTTATGTCAAGTATCAGTAGGGGGACCAGGGCTAGTGGTAGCTTGACATGGCCAGGTGTTGGGAGTGTAGAAATGCACACAGCCCATAACACCTGGTTTGGGGAACCAGTAAATAGTGTCACACTAATGGATAGCTACACCTCCCCAAGCCTCCCAGCATGCCAATGTGCCTATGTGCAAGGTGCTGTCAGCTGCTTTACATAGGTGCACTTGGATGGATTAGGGCCACTTACAAATGGGCTAGTGACTTGGTAACCAAACAATTATATGGCCCTTTGCAGTACTATCCTGCTTTAGAGCTGCAAATTGGGATTAGCAAGTTGATATCCTAACACTCGCAAAAAAGCTTGAATATTCTGCCTTAGGGCTTTTTAAAACCATTGAAACTCTGTCAAATGGTTTAAAAGGTATATTTCTGTGTTTAGTTCTATGTATGTTCATTCTCTAGGATGTCTTGCTTGATGTCATCTAGTATGCTCTGTGCCCTCATGTCTGCAGTTGCTAATGTTTAATTGCTGTATGCTGCAATATAATAATGTACCTTCTACTGCTTTATGTTAATGAATTTCGCTGTACACTCCCATTCCCCTTTCCCCCAGGATGCATTGTGAGATGAGCAACTTGTTGTTCAGTGTGCCCTTCCTGGTGAAACACTTTAATAAACAAATTTCCAGATTGTAGCATGGTAAAAGCCATGCTAAAATCCACATTCTAAAACTGTGCTCAAACCCTGCTCATAGGTAGACAAGAGCACAGTTTTAGACCAACACTGTTGCCTTAACCCATGCTGACATCAGTATGGAAGTGATTTGTGTTGAAACATGAGTTAAGACAACAACGACCAAGATCTGTGTTTTTGGCTTGTGGCCCCTCTCTGGTGCCATCCTAGAGAGGGCCACTACCCCTGCCATGCAGGCCTGACCACGGTTAAAGTGCCTAGGTTCCCATACTTGATATTACTGAGGATTCTTTCCCAAGATCACAAAGAAAATGGCGATGCCACTCAGAGTACATTTAAGTGGGTCTGATCTCTACTAGTATGACCCCCTGTATTGTCACACCAACCCATCTCCCTAACAGTTGCCCCGTGCATGGAAGACTAGGTTTGCTGGCCAAGGCACCTAGCTTCACCTGAGCTCTTTTATTCTAAGTTGCTTGAAAGGACAAAGCAAAGAACCTTACCAGAGCAAGGAAAAGGATTAAGGCTTCTTTTGGCTAGGCAGATTTAATTTGTGTAGTTATTTTTATTTTGTACTCACAGGGATTGTTACTGTTTGCTGCTAACATTTTATTGCTTTATTTTTCTCTGATTCAAATTGTTGTTACTGGGTATACCTTCTGCTGCATTATTACAGGGTGGGCCTACAGGTGTGTACTTACAGATTACTGCTGTAATCTTCTGATTCAAATTGTCTTATCTTCTGTTACTGCTTTATTTTTCTCTGTAGCAAAGTGTTTCTTACAGGGTATATCTTCTGTGAAATTATTACAGGTGGTGCTTTACAGGTTTTACAGATTTATCTATCATTAGGATAAGCTTTCAGAGCTACTGCATTTGTTGCTAGCTGATTGTTTCTGCTCTTATCTCCTTGTTTCTATCATCTGTGGTTCTTTTTCAGCAGGGCAAGGCCCCAGTCACCCACCCCCATCCCCAACCACCCCACACTACACTCCTTTTATAGGGTAGCACAGTCGTGACATTTTCTGTAGCAAAGCAGGAAGGGGTGGATCAGAGGGGTATCCACACAGTGACCTCATTTACAGGGGCATTAGTAATTTAACTTGTTATAACAAGTTATACAAAAACAAACAAACAAAACACAAAATCAAACTTTTGCTTTCATTTTCTTCCTTCTAATTACTCTGACCAGGTTATAAACCCAGCAACTTATTTGTAATGGATATCATTAACTGCAGATACTGCAGAACACTTTTGAGAAGGGCAGTTTTGCAGGATTTAGGACACTGTCCTACATGCTGGGCCTTTGGAGATCCAAGGGATCAGCTCCAGGCAGCATGGGCAGAGACTGCACACCTCAAATTGCATATTAAAGAGGAAATATGTTATAAGAACCGCCCGCCATTTCCCTAATATCCAACAGAAGCACCTCAACTGCAGAGGGTAGTTGGTCCAGGGTGTTGGCAGGTGGTTAGGAGGGGTAAATCGGGTGTCCCATCACTCGGTGCTCTCCAACACATTACCTCCACAAACCATATAAAAACTACAAACAGGTATCTGCCTCTATCTCCAAAATCAAACAAAGGGGCAGAGGACACTGCAGAGCAGGACATTGTAGCACAGGAGCTAGCACAACAAAACACATCCAAAACAGGAACCAAAACAAAAAAAGCAAAAAGGAAATCCAAAAAACTTCTGATCATAGGAGACTTCATGATTCGAGGAGTTGATACCTATCTCCAGCCAGGAGTAATGGTCAGATGTTTCCCAGGTACATCAGTGTGGAAAGACACTGACTGCATTGCTAAAATTATTCAGGAAGCAGGAGAAAACATTGACGTCCTGGTACACATGGGGACTAACAATCTCGCCAGACAGTCAGTTGTGGAGACCAAGGAACACCTGACCAGGCTGGGTGAAAAACTATCATCCATTTCATCTAGCATGTCCTTCTCTGAGATCCTGCCAGTCTGGGAGAGGGGTCCAAATGGGCAGAATTTCAGAGAAGGAGAGATAGGAGAGCAAAACATATGGCTAAAGGGCTGGTGCCAGGAAAAAGGACACAAATTTGTAGGGAACTGGCAACAGTTTTGGGAGTGAAAGTTCTTTCAATTTGATGGACTGCATCTGACTAAGGAGGGAGTCAGTGCATTGGGGCAGAAGTTTGATGTCTTTGAAGAATATTTAAACTAGCAAATGGGGAGAGGGGTGTAGCACCCCATACGTTGAATGGGAAGAACACCCCCCCAGCTCATGGTCAAACAGGAGTTCAGCATGTTTGTAGTTCATTTGCATCACCAGGTAAGGAAAAAGGTCCGGCTCCCCATACAGTGCACATGGGAAACACCAGACCTCACCTAACAACTAACACACCGAAATATGGCGAATGGAAAATCTTGTACACAAATGCACACAGTCAGGGAAACAGGATCCCAGACCTGCAGGCAATAATGACAGAGGTTAAACTGGACATACTAGCCATTAGTGAGACATGAATTACCAGTAACCACACTTGGGAGAATTCAGTACCTGACTATGTACTGTTCAGAAGAGACTGAGGTGCAAGGGGGGGGTGGAGTGGCCCTTCATGTCAATGAAAATATCAAAGCTACAGAAATTCAGAATACACATAAGGAGCCAGGAGAACTGTGCGTCACACTGGAAACAGGAAATGGGACAGCCATACAAACTGGGGTTGTGTACAGGCCTCCAGACCAGGGGAAGGACAGAGACACATTACTGTTAGAGGATATACAACACATGACAGCTAAAGGGGAGGTTCAGATAATAGGAGACTTCAACATGCCAGATACAGATTGGTCAATACCAGCAGGAATATCTGCCAGAACTAGACAAGTGGTGGATTACCTTCAGGGGGAGGGCCTCAAACAACTGGTACAACAACCCACAAGAGACAGGGCAATCCTAGATCTAGTACCGACTAACAGGGAAAGGATCACAGATCTCCAAGTAGAAGGTCACCTGGGGGCAAGTGACCATCACATGGTATGGTTCAATTTGGACACTAGAAGTAAATCATCCCATTCCAAGGCAAAAAATATGGGACTTTAGAGGAGCTAACTGATAAGACGGTCAACAGAGTTAAGCTAGCCCTGGCAAAAAGAAATACAGGTGAGGGGGTACAGGCAAAGAGGGCAAGCATTATGGATTCAATACTTGAAGCAACAACCCATTGTGTTAGAAAGAAAAGGAAGTGCAAAAGAAGAAGGAAACCACTTTGGTTCTCAAAAACAGTAGCAGAAAAGGTCAGAGCCAAAAGGCTGGCCTTTAGGAAATATAAGGGAATGCAACAGGATGAAGATAGGGAGGCATACCAAACTTCCTTAAGGGAAGCAGGGAAGGCAGTAAGGCAGGCAAAGGCCCAAACCGAGGAAACACTAGCACAAACATTAAAAGAAGGTGACAAGATATTCTATAGATACATTATTGAAAGGTGAACGTCCAGAGGGGGTATTGCTAAGATCAAAGGAGGTAAGGCGGCATGTGAGGAGGAGGAGGACCATGTAAAAGCATCTATCCTAAATAGCTACTTCTGCTCAGTATTTATTGAAGAGAAGGTAGGGCAGGGCCCACAGCTCAGCACCATGGACACAGGGGGGAAGGAGGTGTGCACTAGTCCCTTCACAAAAGAAAGGGTCCTACAAGAGCTCGATAAGCTCAGGGTGGATAAGGCAATGGAACCTGATGGCATACATCCCAGGGTACTAAAGGAGCTAAGAGTGGAACTTGCAGAGCTATTAGCAGAACTGTTAAGTGAGTCTCTGAGTACAGAGGTCCCAGAACACTAGAGAAGAGCTCATGTGATCCCGCTCCACAAGAGTGGTAGCAGGGAGGAGGCAGAGAACTACAGACCAGTCAGTCTTACCTCAGTACTCAGTAGTTGGCAAGATTATGGAGGCACTCCTTAAGGACAGGATAGTGCAACACCTGGAATCCATAGGAGCACAGGATCCAAGACAGCATGGGTTTACAAAAGGAAGGTCCTGTCAAACTAATCTCATAGATTTCTTTGACTGGGTAACCAGAGTGGTGGACCAAGGATGAACAGTTGATGTTTCCTACCTTGACTTCAGCAAAGCTTTCGATGCTGTTCCACATAGAAGATTGATTAATAAGCTGGGTAGGCTCAGGGTGGGCCAGAAGTTGGTCAACTGGGTGGCAAACTGGATGACGGGCAGAAAACAGGGAGTGGTGGGAAATGGTATACAGTCAGAAGAGATGCACGTCACAAGTGAGGTACCTCAGGGATCAGTCCTGGGGCCAGTCCTCTTCAATATCTTCATCAGTGACATTGCCAATGGACTGGAGGCTAAGGTTTGTCTGTTTGCAGATGACACCAAGATCTGCAACAGAGCAGATGATCCAGATGGGGTGAGCAGAATGAGAAGAGATTTGGATCAACTAGCAAAATGGTCAGAAGAGTGGCAACTGGGGTGTAATGCAAAGAAATGCAAGATCATGCACATAGGGAAGAGAAACCCTAAAGCCACCTATAGGCTGGGAGGGGAGTTGCTGGCAATCACAAGGGAAGAAAGAGACTTGGGCATCATCATCACCGATGACCTGAAATCATCCAAGCAGACCACAAAAGCAGTAGGTAAGGCTAGGGGAATGTTGGGGTGTATTAGTAGGGGTATCACAAGTCAGAAGAAGGAGTTAATAATCCCTCTTTACAAGACACTGGTTAGGCCCCAGCTGGAGTACTGTAGGCCACACCTTCATAAGGGCATTAACCAAATTGAGGCAGTCCAGAGAAGAGCAACCAAAATGGTGCAGGGACTGCATCAGAAAACATAGGAGGACAGATTAATGGAGCTCAATACATATATCCTAGAGCAAAGGAGGGAGAGAGGTGATATGATCGAAACATTCAAACACCTTAAGGGCATTAACAAGATGAAAGAGTCTAACATGTTTCAATATAAGAAAAATAGCAGGACAAGAGGACACAGCATGAGATTAGAGGGAGGCCAATTAAGGGGTAATGTGAGGAGGTTCTTTTTCACAGAAAGGCTGGTGGATGCATGGAATGACCTACCTCAGGAAGTGGTGGATATGAATACAGTGCAGGGCTTCAAACAGGCATGGGATAGGCATAAGGGAGCAATACAGATGAGTATGAATAGATAGGCCATTGACAGAGCAAAGGCAGATTTCACATTCATAAGGTAGAAAAAGAAATAGGCAGACTGGATGGGCCTTGCTGTCCTTATCTGCCGTCAACTTTTATGTTTCTATGTTTCTACGACTTACCAGAATTGAACATCCCCACATTCCATATTGTCCTTCATTAATTTATAGTAATAGCATGCTTACTAATCAGGCTTTTGAGTCAGACCTTTTTAATCCTTAGACTGCCACTGACAGGCTATCTTCTCCTAAAAACCTATACGTTCTAAATCTGTTGGCAGCATAAGGGTTAAAACAGGAACAACATAATGTATTTACACAGGGAGGGTTAGGATGGGGTAGAATGGAATAGAGGTTAAGCAGCATTTAAAATTCATATTTTGAAGAATTAACATTTTCCCAAACAGCATTCCCCCTTTTGATTTTAACCAAGATCACCTTTTGATAATGCAGCCACCAAGCTACCTATCCAACTGCTGCAGGTATTACCACAATCACTGGTACCAGTTCAGAAAGGCACCCCATGTATATTCCCCTGGTGCAGGGCAATTCCTGCCCTCACTCATGGCTCTGCTGTATTAGTCCTCGGATGGCACACATGACTGAAGTCCTGGTGTAGATGGATCAGCAAACACAGAACTGGGCCTGATGTTTAACATTTGAAGACATAGAAGTTGCAGCTTGGATCTTCAGCACAACCAAAGGTCTTGCAGCCTGCCCCCCCCAGCCCAGAGAGGCCCAATGCAGGGCATCACAAAAGGCCCACCAGTCACATGGGACCCAGACATGGGAGCTTCCCCATGGCCCGACTCTCCCACAGGTCATAGCACCCCAGCACCCGAGCACAAACCCACAATCCCTTGCCACCAGCAGCCCCACTTGATGGGGGTCATCAAGATCTCCACCTGGCAAGTTTAGGATGGATTCTTCAGATCATTTCCATTCTTTCCTCAATTACCTGCTATGGTGCATAGTCAAGTAGTCTCAACTTCCTTCTCGAATATCAGGCTCTGGGGGGACTGTGCAGAGTCTGAAAATCCAGGAATTTACCACAACAGTCTCCGATCTTGCTGCATCTTAGGAGCAGACAGCAGGCACCCGCTCAGACAGCACCCGCTCATCCTCCTGCCCCCACAGACTTTCAGCTCCAACACAGCGGCCACTCTTGTGCTCTGGTCACATACAAGTTCAGTAACATTTTTTCAGAAATACATCAAGAAAGTCCCTTTTCTTACCGTGCAGATGCTAGTCGACTCCAGACAAAAGAGGATCTCTCTTCAGCTTCTTAAAACCTGGGTTCCAATCCAGTTTTCATATCCATTTTCTACAGTCCAGTTTTCTCTGCCAAAAACCAGTCCTTTAACTTTGTCTTTCCCTTTTCCTGTAGATGTCTTGTCTTTGCCAGGATAAGACAGAACCTTTTACACTTTTTCTTACTTCTTTCATCAAAAATCCTTGATCATCCATGTCTCACCAATGTGGCACAGATGAAACTGAAGAGGCTTTCTCCCCATCCTCTTGACACAAATCTATCCATTTCCTTAATCCTTTTTCTCAATCCATTTAACCTTTACTCTGAACACTTAAGCATTTTTAGTTATTTTCCAGCTGGTCGCTAACGCTGAAACTTGTTTTCCTCAGCACCAGACAGGCTGAGAAATATGTGTAGTATAACAGCAGCAGGAATGAGGGATAAATGTTCTAGCTCTATCTGGATTAGGTGAGTGGGGGATCACCAGACTACCAAGGAATTTTTTTTTTTATTGTGTCCAGAACTAACAGTGTGTGTTTGTGTGTGTACGTGTGGGGGAGGTTGCTGGCAGGCTGCATGTGTGCAGTTAAAACACGATTCCCAGAATCATTAACTAGCACTAACCAGGCAGTGTGTTAGCACTTCCAGAAAGTATTTAACCCTTAGAAGACTGTGGACGTATATATACTTCCAGAATCTATATACGTTCACACATATTCAGTTCTCAAAGTTAATATACCTGTACACCTTATGTGCATTAGAGTAACCCCCAGTTGTATGGGCACCTGGTTGCAATTGGGTATCCTGTGCAAAAAAAAAAATAATGCCACGCTAACTGGTAAGCACCGCACAGAAGAATGTTTTTTAAAATAGTACCAGCCATGCTTATCACAGTGCAGTGCTAATCCTGTTACAGTGGTACATGAGCCCCCATTTTCAGAGCCAGTCATTAGTGTCAGGCACTCCTAAGTGCTGCACCTGAGACAGCACACAGCCATAGAAGGTGGTGGTAAATGGCACTCACTCCAATGAGAAGAGAGTGACCTGTACGGTGCCGGAGGACTCAGTAAAAGGACAAGTTCTCTTCAATGTCTTTATAAATGGCATTACAAAAGAGCTGGAAGGGAAGATGTGCCTTTTTGTAGATAACACCACAATCTGTAATAGCATTGATAGGTGCAGATGGAGAGAATGATTTGGGACCTTAGAAAACTCGAAGAGTTGTAAGGGACATGGCAGATCAGATTCAAAGCCAAAAAGTGCAAAATCAGGCATCTAGGTCATAGAAACCTAGAGGCTGAGTATAAAATGTACGATGAGGTACTGATGGTAATAGGTCACACCTGTAAACAAGTTTTCAGCTTAGTGTGTCTCTCCTAGCTAAATAATTGAAAAAAAAAGAAGGAAACCTTTTATACAGCACTGTGCTCTGTATGCAGGAGAGGATTACTCATTTGTATGGCCATAATAGTACATATGCACCTTCACATGATCAGGTTAGCTTCAGGGGATGCTGAATATGTCACCCATCCAACCATGCTGTTCCCAGATAGCATAATGTTTAGCACTGTGCTAACCTTCTGAAAATGGGACCCTAACTGACTAAAAATCCTGGCAGATGCCTCTTAAGATGCAGAAAGTAAACATAAAAGGGTTATCTTATCTATCTCTTTATGTATTGTTTTATCTTTTTTCACTTGCAAAACCTTTATCTGATTTCAAAACATTGTGATGTGACTTAAAACGTTTATAACAAACTAGTTAAAATACAGTTTTTTTTTTCTTCTTTCATCTGAATACTGTCTTTACTTACTGATAAAAACACAGTCTGGTGGGCTGGCCTAGCAGCTTGGTGATAACTGCACTGCCTCCCCTGCCAGTGGCTCAGTTTTGAGGTTGGACCTGGGTTGCACAGAGGTTAGCTGGGGGGAGATATGATTAAGCTTCTCTGGGAATGCTCTCCTCACAGGGAGGGGGAGACTTACCACCCGCTCTTCAACACCCACCCAGCTGAGGAGGCTGGCAGGACAGTGGATTTGCATAAGGGGGAAGGCTCAGGCAGGCACAAAACAAACATATGCCTTTATATCTTGTACCCTTTACAGTACTCCGCAGTCAAAACCTATGGGTATTCTCCATCCATCCTATAGGTTGATGCACGATCCAATCAAATTCAAGCTGGCCAAGGCCAGCCCCTCTGACTTATCTCTGAATCTTCAGTTTACTTCGTGCATCCAGAGAGGTTGGCCGTGATCCAGATCTGCTCCCAACACAGGACAATTCATTCACATAAGGTACAACCTACTTAAAAACAAATTTTATAAAGTAGCCTGGTAGCCAGGGGTTATTAACCCCTTTGCTAAATTTAATACTGTCTCTAAATGTTAGCCTGCAGATTATTGTGTCTATTAAATGTTCGTCATGAAGAATTAGATATTAAACTCAGCTTCAGGTATTGAGATTCATACAATTATACTCTATGGGTAATTCAGCTGGAAACAGGTCTCTCTCCTGCAGAGTGACCTGTATTCCACACATCATTAGGGTAAAGAATGGCACCAAAAAAGGGAAGGGCACAAGCTCAGAATATAACCTCTCCACCTCCAATCCCAGTCTTTGAGGTTCCTCCAGGAGTGTCCTTAAAGCAGCGGCCACTCGGCTGCCGATTTAGGGAGAACACAAGGAGAGAGAGGTCCCTCCTGTACCGACCTCACTCAAATCAGGCACCATCTCCACCCCTGGCTCTGAGACCCTGATTAGCACCATGGCCCATGGCAGAATTGTGGGGCAAGAACCTCTTGCAGTCTTCCTGGTCTCAGACAGTGCAATTCCCACATAATGTGTACCTGACAGTGGATTCCTCCTGTGCCACCCCCTGTGATGCTGGAGAGTCAATTCCAGGTTCTGGACCACCGGAGAATGCCCCGAGAGGCATCTTACAGGACCACCCCTCCCCCAGCCATTTCTGTCCTCCTGGGTCTTGGTGGGCAATAAAATAACATGTTGTCCACCCACCAAGACCTGCAGGAGCCATACTGTCCCCCTTGCTCCCAAGCTTTCCCAGAATGCACCATGGTTCCCATGAGACAGAAAGCCTATTGCAGTGCATAGAGCACTTGCAAGTCTTACTGGAACTCGTGTGAGATCTCATCGGCCATCTTGGCTGGCACTGTGTGCTCTGGTTAAGCTGACCACTATGTATAGGCCAATCCCAGATCTCAACAGATCTTGTGAAGTTTGTTGTGGCCATCTTGCATGGGACTGCTCAATACTTCCACATAGAACAATAGTTTATTAAAGGGGTGACGTATAATGCACTGATTTGAACACCAGCAGCTGGAGACTCCATAATGATTCTGATGCTGGAGCATTATAATGGAACCATACCTCATTCAGTTCCATCTGTCTTCCTCCCACAGAGTGACAGAGAAGGATACCAACATGAGGAACTGTAAAGAATGTGGCACATCATTCAGGGAAATCAACGAGTCCAACTACACCTATACAGTATGCATTTTGGTGGAACCTTGGAGCTGCAGGGAGTCATGGGGAAACTGACTCCCACAGGAAGAACATGCCACCACCCACAGCCCCAATAGCTCTTGATGCAGGGCAGGCTCAGCTCCTTTTACAACTACTGGACACATTGAAAACAAATCCATCCCCACCACCGAGGGCACCAAGCACAGTGGCAGATGGAAGAGAACCCCTGTCCAAAAGACCAAGACACAATACAGACAGTTCAAATGGATGAGGAAACCCAGGACAAATCATGAAGAATGTGCCATGGGGAAAACATAGAAGAACTGATCAGGATTATCAAGATGGCCCTTTGCATCGCCGAAAACCCAGAGCAACCCTCCACATCAGAGGACCCTCTGCTTTCCATGTGCCAACCAGAAGGGAAAATCCAGTTCCCAACTTGTAAGACAATAGAAACTATCTTATCTAAGGAATATGAAGCCACCAAACGTACCATGCTACCAGAAAAGAGCATGGTAGCTAACTGGTATCCCCTCTCCGATACCAGGAAAGAAGCATGGAACAAGGTCCCAAAGGTAGATCAACCAGCATCAGAACTCTCCAAGCAAACCACCATACCTATTGAAAGCACTGCAGCCCTCAAAGACCTCATGGGCAAAAAGATTGAGGAACATTTCAAAAGAATCCATGAAGCAGCTGGTATGACAAAAGCCACTGACATGACCATCTGGTTCTCAAGCAGAGCCATATTGCTCTGACAGAAACCATCGCAGAGTCCATCCCAGAGGACTCACCACAAGCTGATGCCTTGGAATGCATGATATAAGCAGTCAAATATATAATGGATGCCTCATCAGATATCCTGAGATTCGAATACAGGACCACAGTCCTGGCCAACAGGGCTAGAAGAGCCCTCTGGCTAAAGCTATAGCAGGCTGACAATGAGTTGAAGTCTTTCCTAATGAGGTTGCCATTCAAGGAGGGACATCTATTTGGGGAGGGACTCACACTCTACCTGAAGAATAGAGCAGGAGGGAAGCAGTCCCAGGGAGAAAAGGATGTCTACCTTCCCTCTGATAGGCCATTTTGGCCAGAAAGAAAACCATTCAAGCATAGGGGACAGAGCAACAGCAACAACTACACTCCCCAACAATTTAATTCTAAACCTAAATTCCAAAACAAGGGCTACAACAGTGGACCCAAGTTCACCAACAACAAGGCTCCTGGCAGAGGAGGCTACAAACTGCAGTTTAAATACCAAGGAAAAAAACAATAAAGGCCTCTGGGCTCAAGCAAGGCCCCCTCAGATAGCAGGCAGGATGAGGGGATTTGCATCTCAGTGGGCCCAAACAACATCTGACAAATTGGTAAGAGAGGTAACCACATCAGGATACACAATAGAACTATCCATGACACGCATACCAACCAGATACACGGTATCCACGACCTCCTCATGCCCGGTAGAAAATCAAACAATACATCAGGCCATACAAAGCCTATCACAGGATGGTGTGATATCCATAGTCCCACCACATGAGAGGAAGATGGGCGTCTACTATCTATTCTTTGTGGTCCCAAAGAAAATGGGTGTAATGTGCCCAGTGCTGGACTTAAAATATCTGAACCAGTCTGTAGTCCACAGAACATTCAAAATGGAAATGCTCCATTCCACCCTATTGGCAATGCAACCAGGGGACTACCTCACTTCCATAGACTTCAAAGATGCATACCTTCACATCCTCATACAACAGGCACACCACAAATACCTTTGGTTTACATTAAAGGGAGAGCACTACCAATACACATGCCTACCATCTGTCCTATCCTCAGCCCCAAGGGCATTCACCAAGACTCTGGTAGAACTAACAGCCCACCTATGGAAGCTAGGAGTCCATGTAGTCCCCTACCTAGACAACTGGCTGATCAGGGCAAGAACCCCCAGAGGCCACTCAATGCACCACACTACCAGCAGCCAAATGCCTACAGGATCATGGGTGGGTGATCAACAAGGCCAAAAGCATCCTTGCCCCAACACAATCACTGTCTCACCTGGGAGCAAGAATCGATACCAGACATGACAAGTTCATACCTACAGAGGACAAGCTCCTCAACCTGCTAACACAAACCAGCAACCTCCTGACTCAACCAGTCAGACCAGTCTGGGACTATCTTCAGGTATTGGGATTCATGGCCTCTACCATAGACATGATCCCATGGCCCAGACTCCACGTGAGATAACTACAACACTTCTCCATAGAAACGTGGGACCAGACCTCACAAAATTTCCAATTTCAAGTCCCTCCCCCTCAGAAGGTTCAGAAGGAGTTTTAGTGGTGGACAAACCACAGGAACCTCTCAAAAGGGTGGCCAGTATTGCACCTGAACAGAGCAACTATCATGACTGATGCCAGCCTGACAGGCTGGGGGGGCCAACTACAAGAACCACATGATTCAGGGCCTATGGTCCAAGAAGAAATTGACCCTTCCAATAAACATCTTAGAAATGAGGACAATTTAGCTGGTGATAGCGTTTTTAAAACCCCTAATCACCAACCAAGACATTCTTGTGAGATGCGACAACCAGGTGATGGTCGCGTACTTGAATAAGCAAGGGGGAACACACAGCAGGGCCATGATTGCAGAGTCCCTGAAAGTCCTACTGTGAGCAGAGAAGAAACTGAGGTCAATATCAGCCATATACCTGACAGGGAAGGACAACTTAAGGGAAGACTGGCTGAGCAGATCTACCATCAACCCCTCAGATTGGATGCTGCACAAGAGAGTATTCAAAAGGATACAGCACAGATGGGGCCCACTATAAGTCGACATGATGGTGTCGCGCCACAACACGAAACCCCCTATGTTTCACTCCAGATATACAGAGCCCATGGCACAGGAGGTGGACACCCTATCCACACCATGGTCATTCCACAGGACATATGCATTACCGCATATGGCAATGATACACAAATTGCTCCACAAGGTCAGGACCATGAGAGCAACTGTGGTAATGATAACACCTGATTGGCTGAGCAGACCATGGTACTCGCTACTTCAAGCGATGTCAATAGACTACCCGATGCCACTCCCCAACTGGCCTGACCTCTTGAGTCAAGGCCTGATCCAGCACCTGAACCCCTTGACACTCAAGCTGACAGCATGGCTACTGAAAGGCAGAGACTGCTGAACGTGGGATTCATAGACAGACTGATGCAATCTAGAAAACATTCCACCAATTTTTCCTACCAAAGACAATGGAAGATTTTCACAAGGTGGTGCACAAAAAGGGGACATCACCATCTGTAGCAGGAATCCACTAATTTTGGACTTTCTAAATAATGGAGCAAATAAGGGCTTCCGTCCATCTTCTCTGAGGGTGCAAACGTCCGCCTTGTCCTCCATCAAGAGACCATTACCAAAGATAGGAGCCATTGGCTTACATCCCTATTAAAGATGCAGTGAAATTAAATTCCACTGGTGCAGTGACCGTGAAGTAGCCACTTCGTGTTGTCACTCCGCTATGCAGAGTGGCCAATAGGAAAGGCTCACTTCGCCTTGTAATTATTACTTTGCATTGTCATTCCACTATAACACAAAGTAAGGTGGAGTGGCAACAATATTGGCAGCCCCACAGTGCTCCTTCACACACACAGTCACCAGAATTAATGTGCATCCCCACAATGCTACTGTCTTGTGTCCAGAAATTTCCCAGTGCTGACAAAGTGAAATGAGAGTGTAATAAGAAAGGCAAAGTCTCCCAGTTATGTGCACAGTGGTCACACACAGTCACCAGAATTAATTTGCATCACCAAAATACTACTGTCTTGTGTTCAGAAAATTACCCAGTGCTGGTGAAGTGAAATGAGAGGGTAACAAAAAATGCAAAGTCTCCCAGAATTAATGGTGCACTCCACCATGCGAGCAGTGGCCACACACAGTCACCAGAATGAATTTGCTTCCCCCCAAAATGCTACTGTCTTGTGTCCAGAAAATTCCCCAGTGCTGACAAAGTGAAATGAGAGGGTAACAAAAAATGCAAAGTCTCCCAGAATTAAGGGCACCCTCAGTCATGTGCATAGTGGTCACACACAGTCACCAGAATTAATTTACATCCCCAAAATGCTGCTGTCTTGTGTCCAGAAAATTCACCAGTGCTGACAAAGTGAAATTGAAGCATAACAAAAATGAGCCAGGTGGGACGGGGGAAGGATGCAGGGGAGGCAGTCAAGAGGACTTTGAAGCAGTACACTTAGTGATATGTGGGCAGCCTGTTAGTGACAGGATCAGCAGTGGGTGTTGAACAGGTGGTTCTGAAGAGCTGTTCTCAAGGAGGCAATTTTGGGAGTGTTAGTGATGGTTACAAGGAGCATGTTAAACAAGGAAGGGACCCTGTAGCAAAAGGATCTCTGAGCTAAGGAGGTTCTAGTTCTGGGTACCAGTAGAGTGGTCTTGTCTGAGCTGCAGATGGAGACTGTGGGTGAGGAATGTTGGGGGGGACAGCCAAAGCAGACTTTTTCTGGTTAGGAGGCAGGTTTGGTAGTGGAGAAGTTCTTCCAGGTTGAGGTGATTAGCAGTGGAATAGAAATGACAGGTGTGGGTGAGCCTGGGGGCACTGGTCAGTAGTCTACAGGCCTTGTTCAGAGTGGGTCAGATCTTATTGAGTGCCATGTGATCAGTGACTCCATATACTGGTAGGCCATAATCCACTAGGGACAGTACTGAGGATGTGAAGACCAGTCGGAGAGCAATGGGTGGAAGGCAGTCCCTATGGTGGTATAGGAGGCCAATCCAGGTGTTGGTGGCAGACACAAGGGCATTAATGTGGGCGTGAAAAGTGAGGGCAGTGTTGAAGGTAATCCCAAGATATTTATAGGTGTGTACTTGCTCGAGTGGGTGTTGAGTGCTCGGGAGTATAAAGAGGGGGTTATTTCTTGCTTTGTTTTGATGGTGGGAGAAGAGCATCGACTTGTTCTTTTTGATATTAATGATAAGTCTGAGCTCCTTGAACCAGATTTCTGCTTGGTTGAAGGTGTGTTGGAGGGAGTCCTGGAAGGAGGCAGAATTTCAGTTAGAGGCATAAAGAATAGCATCATGTCTTTGTCCAGAAAATTCCCCAGTGCTGATGAAGTGAAATGAAAGCGTAACAAGAAATGCAAAGTCTCCCAGAAATAACGGCACACTCAGTCCTCTGTGCAGTGGTCACACATAGTCACCAGAATTAATTTGAATCCCATGCTACTGCCTTTTATCCAGAAAGTTCCCCAGTGCTGACAAAGTGAAATGAGAGGGTAACAAAAAATGTAAAGTCCCGCAGAATTAATGGCACACTCAGTCATGTGTGCAGTGGTCACACACAGTCACCAGAATAAATTTGCATCCCCAAAATGCTACTGTCTTGTGTCCTGACAATTCCCCAGTGCTTGTGAAGTGAAATGAGAGGGTGTCAAGAAATGAAAAGTCTCCCAGAATAAAGGCACACTTGGTCATGCGCGCAGTGGTCACCCAGAGTCATCAGAATGAATTTGCATCCCCAAAATGCTACTACCTTGTGTCCAGAAAATTCCTTAGTGCTGGCAAAGTGAAATGAGAGTGTAACAAAACATGCGAAGGCTTCCAGAATTAATGGTGCACTCCGTCATGTGAGCAGTGGCCACACACCATCACCAGAATTAATTTGCATCCCCAAAATGCTACTGTCTTGTGTGCAGAAAATTCCCCAGTGCTGATGAAGTGAAATGAGAGCGTAACAAGAAATGCAGTCTCCCAGAATTAATGGCACACTCAGTCATGCACTCAGTGGTCACACACAGTCACCAGATTTAATTTGCATACCCAAAATGCTACTGTCTTGCGTCCAGGAAATCCCCCAGTACTGGCGAAGAGAAATGAAAGGGTAATAAAAAATGCAAAGTCTCCCAGAATTAATGGCACACTCAGTCATGCGTACAATGGTCACACACAGTCACCAGAATTCATTTGCATCCCCAAAATGCTACTGTCTTGCGTCCAGAAAATTACCCATTGCTGATGAAGTGAAATGAGAGTGTAACAAGAAATGTGTAGTCTCACAGAATTAATAGCACACTCAATCATGCGCACAGTGGTCACAATCACACACAGTCACCAAAATTAATTTGTATCCAGAAAATGCTATTGTCTTGAGTCCAGAAAATTCCCTAGTGCTGGCGACATGAAATGAGAGGGAAACAAAAAATGCAAAGTCTCCCAGAATTAATGGCACACTCAGTCATGCATGCAGAGGTCACACACAGTCAGCAGAATTATTTGCATTCCCAATATGCTACTGTCTTGTGTCCAGAAAATTCCCCAGTGCTGGTGAAGTGAAATGAGAGGTAACAAGAAATGTGAAAGTCTCTCAGAATTAATGTCACACTCAGTCATGCAAGCAGTGGTCACAATCACACACAGTCATCAGAATTAATTTGCATCCCCAAAATACTACTGTCATGTGTTCAGAAAATTCCTCAGAGCTGGCGATGTCAAATGAAGGGTAACAAAAAATGCAAAGTCTATCAGAATTAATACTGCACTCCGTCATGCAAGCATAAGCCACACACAGTCACCAGAATTAATTTTCATCTTCAAAATGCTACTGTCTTGTGTCCAGAAAATTCCCCAGTGATGACAAAGTGAAATAAGAGTGAACAGGAAATGTGAAGTCTCCCAGAATTAGTGGCACACTAAGTTATGAGAGCAGTGGTCACACACAGTCACCAGAATTAATTTGCATCACCAAAATTCTACTGTCTTGTGTCCAGAAAATTCCACAGTGCTGGCGAAGTGAAATAAGAGGGTAACAAAAAATGCAAAGTCTCCCAAAATTAATGGCACACTCAGTCATGCATGCAGTTAACACACACAGTCACCAGAATGAATCTACATTAACAAAATGCTACTGCCTTGTGTCCACAAAATCTGCAGTGCTGTCAAAGTGAAGTGAGTGGATAATGAAAAATGCAAAGTCTGCCAGAATTAATGGTGCACTCCATCATGCGAGCCATGGCCAAAGTCACCAAAATTAATTTGCATCCAAAAATGCTGCTGTCTTGTGTCCAAAAAATTCCCCAGTGCTGATGAAGAGAAATGAGAGCATAACCAGAAATGCAAAGTCTCCTAGAATTAATGGCACACTCAGTCATGCGCTCAGTGGTCACACACAGTCACCAGATTTTATTTAGATCCCCAAAATGCTACTGTCTTGTGTCCAGGAAATCCCCTAGTGCTGGCGAAGAGAAATGAGAGGTAACAAGAAATGTGAAAGTCTCTCAGAATTAATGGCACACTCAGTCATGCATGCAGTGGTCACAATCACACACAGTCACCAGAATTAATTTGCATCCCCAAAATGCTACTGTTATGTGTCCGGAAAATGCCCCAGTGCTGGCGAAGTCAAATGAAGGATAACAAAAATGCAAAGTGTCCCAGAATTAATAGTGCACTCCGTCATGCTAGCAGTGGTCACATACAGTCACCAGGATGAATGTGCATTCCCAAAATGCAACTATCTTGTGTCCTGAAAATTGTCCAGTGCTGGCAAAGTGAAATTAGAGCATAACAAGAAATGCAAACTCCCCCAGAATTAATAGCATACTGAATCATGCACACAGTGGTTACGATCACACACAGTCACCAGAATTAATTTACATTCTCAAAATGTTATTTTTATTTATTTGTACAATTGGATTTGCAATCTTTGAGCCAGAGCCTCGTTTACAAAGGTACCTTGTCACAGAATGAACAATAGTGTTACAATATTACAGTAGGCTGACATACAGTTTACACATATTTTACACAGCAGTATACAGACATTTTTACATATATTATGTACATTTCATAAAACAGTAGTTACATAAATACAGATATCTGGTAGGGGGAAATGAAGGGACCAAGTGGGAGGAGGTGGGGAGGGAGGCAGGGAGGCAGGGAAGGCAGTCCAGAGGACCTTGTTGCAGTATACTTAGTGATATGTGGGCAGCCTGTTAGTGACAGGAACAGCAGGAGGCGTTGAACAGGTGGTTCCAAAGAGCAGTTCTCAAAAAGGCCATTTTAGCAGTGTTAGTGATGGTTACAGGGAGAATGTTAAACCAGGAAGGGGCCCCATAGTAAAAGGATCTCTGAGCTAGGGAGGTCCTAGTTCTGGGTACCAGAAGAGTGGTCTTGTCAAAGCTGTGGGTGGAGACTGTGGGGAAGGTATGTTGGAGAGAGGCAGATACCCCTGGGGTGGAGGGCTCCAGCAGAATTTTCTTGGTTAGCAGGCAGGTTTGGTAGTGGAGATGTTCTTCCAGGTTGAGGACATAAGCGGTGGAATAGAGATGATAGGTGTGGGTGAGCCTGGGGGCACTGGTCAGTAGTCTACAGGCCTTGTTCAGAGTGAGTCGGATCTTATTGAGTGCCATGTAATCAGCAACTCCATATAGTGGTAGTCCATAATCCACTACAGACAGTACTGAGGATGTGATGGCCAGTAGGAGAGCAATGGGTGGAAAGCAGTCCCTATGGTGGTATAGGAGGCCAATCTGGATGTTGGTGGCAGTCACAAGGGCATTAATGTGGGCATGAAAAGTGAGGACAGTGTTGAAAGTAATCCCAAGATATTTGTAGGTGTGCACTTGCTCGAGAGGGTGTTAAATGCTCGGGAGGATAAGGAGGGGGTTCTTTTTTGTTTTGTTTTGATGGTGGGAGAAGAGCATCGACTTGGTCTTTTTGAGATTAATAATAAGTATGTGCTCCTTCAGCCAGCTTTCTGCTTGGTTGAAGGTGTGTTGGAGACAGTCCTGGAGGGAGGAAGAAATTCAGTGAGAGGCATAAAAAATAGCATCATCTGAGTACAGAAGAATCTTGGTGGAGCAGGCACTGGACGGGGTGTTTATATAGAGACTAAAAAGTAGGGGGCCCAGGATGGAGCCCTGGGGGACTCTGGAGCAGACAGGGTGGGTCTCTGAGAGTGTCCCATTGATTTCTATGCACTGGGAATGGGCTGATAGGTAGCTAGAGCACCAGGCAAGGGGATCAGTGGAGAAACCGATATGGTAGAGAGTGTCAGGTAGGAGGGGATGGCAGACAGTGTCAATGGCTTTTCAGTGGTCAATGAACACTACTCCAGCAAGTTGAAAGAGTCAAGAGAGGAGTGTAGAAAATTGGAGAATTCCAGTAAGGCAGT
The DNA here is from genome assembly GCA_016271365.2 of Neoceratodus forsteri. Taxonomy (NCBI): domain Eukaryota; kingdom Metazoa; phylum Chordata; order Ceratodontiformes; family Ceratodontidae; genus Neoceratodus; species Neoceratodus forsteri. The sequence continues at coordinate 800,158,763 of CM057459.1, read as the reverse complement.
ACCAGTGCTATGGCCTGTATGGAAACGATACTGCTCTGGGCACAGAGCAGCTTATTTAGTCGGATACCCAGTGAACTGTGTAGCCACCAACTTTTCTATGGCTATGCTGCTGTCTTGTGTCCAGAACATTCCCCAGTGCTGGTGAAGTGAAATGAGAGTGTAACAAAAAATACAAAGTCTCCCAGCATTAATGGCACACTCAGGCATGTGAGCAGTGGTCATACACAGTAAGCAGATTTAATTTACATTCCCAAAAAGCTACTGTCTTGTGTCCAGAAAATTTCCCAGTGCTGACAAAGTGAAATGAGAGTGTAATAAGAAATGCAGAGTCTCCCACTATTAATGACACACTCAGTCATGCACACAGCGGTCACACACAGCCACCAGAATTAATTTGCATTTCCTAAATGCTACTGTCTTCTGTCCAGAAAATTCCCCAGTGCTTAAGAAGTGAAATGAGAGTGTAACAAGAAATGCAGAGTCTCCAACAATTAATGGAGCACTCAGTCATGCACACAGTGGTCACACACAATCATCAGAATTAATCTGCATCCCAAAATACTACAGTCTTTTGTCCAGAAAATTCCCCAGAGCTGACAAAGTGAAATGAGATGGTATGAAGAAATGTGGTGTCTCCCAGTATTAATGGCACACTCAGTCATGTGCACAGTGCTCACACACAGTCACCAGAATTGATCTGCATCACCAAAATGCTACTGTCTTGTGTCCATAAAATTCCCCAGTGCTGGCAAAGAGAAATGAGAGGGTTTCAAAAAATGCAAAGTCTCCCAGAATTAATTATGCACTCTGTCATGCGAGCAGTGGCCACACACAGTCACCAGAAATAATTTGCATCCAAAAATGCTACTGCCTTGTGTCCAGAATATTCCTTAGTGCTGATGAAGTGAAATGAGAGCATAACAAGAAATGTGAAATCTCCCAGAATTAATGCACACTCAGTCATGCATGCAGTGGTCACACAAAGTCACCAGAATTCATTCGAATCCCATGCCACTGTCTTCTGTCCGAAAATTCCACAGTGCTGGCAAAGTGAAATGAGACGGTAACAAAAAATGCAAATTCCCGCAAATTAATGGCACACTCAGTCATGTGTGTAAGGGGTCACAATTAGACACAGTCACCAGAATTAATCTGTATCCCCAAAATGCTACTGTCTTGAGTCCAGAAAATCCCCAGTGCTGGCAAAGTGAAATGAGAGGATTACAAAAAATGCAAAGTCTCCCAGAATTAATGGCATACTCAGTCATGCGTGTAGTGTTCATAGATAGACATAAGAATTAATCTGCTTCCCAAAAATACTACTGTCTTGTGTCCAGAGAATTCCCTAGTGCTGCCAAAGTGAAATGAGAGTCTAACAAAACATGCAAAGTCTCCCAGAATTAATGGGGCACTCTGTCATGTGAGCCGTGACCACACACCATCACCAGAATTAATTTGCATCCACAAAATGTTACTGTCTTGTATGCAGAAAATCCCCCAGTGCTGATGAAGTGAAATGAGAGCATAGCAAAAAATGCAAAGTCCCCCAGAATTAATGGCACACTCAGTCATTCGGGCAGTTGTCACACACAGTCAACAGAATTCATTTGCATCCCCAAAATACTACTGTCTTGTGTGTACAAATTTACCCAGTGCTGGGGATGTGAAATGAGAGGGTAACAAAAAATGCAAAGTCTCTCAGAACTAATGGCACACTCAGTCATGCGTGCAGTGGTCCCAAACACACACAGTCACCAGAATTAATTTGCATCCCAAAATGCTACTATCTTATGTCCAGAAAATTCCCCAGTGCTGGCAAAGTGAAATGAGAGGGTAACGAAAAATGCAAAGTCTCCCAGAACTAATGGTGCACTCCGTAATGCACGCAGTTGAAACATACAGTTACCAGTATGAATATGCATTAACAAAACGCTACTGTATTGTGTCCACACAATTTGCAGTGCTGGCAAAGTGAAATGAGTGGGTAACGAAAAATGCAAAGTCTCCCAGAACTAATGGTGCACTCTGTAATGCAAGCAGTGGCCAAAGTCACCAGAATTAATTTGCATCCCCAAAATGCTACTGTCTTGTCTCCAAAGAATTCCCCAGTGCTTGCGAAGTGAAATGAGAGGGAGTCAAGAAATGCAAAGTCTCCTAGAATTAAAGGCACACTCAGTCATGCACGCCATGGTCACCCAGACTCATCGGAATGAATTTGCATCCCCAAAATGCTACTGCCTCATGTCAAGAAAATTCTATGGTGCTGGCAAAGTGAAATGAGAGTGTAACAAAACATGCAAAGTCTCCCAGAATTAATGGTGCATTCTGTCATATGAGCAGTGGCCACACAGGGTCACAAGAATGAATTTTCATCCCAAAAATGCTACTGCCTTGTGTCCAGAGAATTCTCTAGTACTGGCAAAGTGAAATGAGAGTCTAAGAAAACATGTAAAGTCTCCCAGAATTAATGGTGCACTCTGTCATGTGAGCAGTGGCCACACACCATCACCAGAATTAATTTTCATCCACAAAATGCTACTGTCTTGTGTGCTGAAAATTCCCCAGTGCTGATGAAGTGAAATGAGAGGATAACAAGAAATGCGAAGTCCTCCAGAAATAATGGCACACTCAGTCATGCATGCAGTTGTCACACACAGTCAACAGAATTAATTTGCATCCCCAAAATGCTACTGTCTTGTGTGTACAAAATTACCCAGTGCTGGCGAAGTGAAATGAGAGGGTAACAAAAAATGAAAAGTCTCCCAGAATTAATGGCACACTTCATCATGCGCCCAGTGGTCCCAAACACACACAGTCATCAGGATTCATTTGCATCACAAAATGCTACTATCTTATGTCCAGAAAGTTCCCCAGTGCTAGCAAAGTGAAATGAGAGGGTAACAAAAAATGCAATGTCTCCCAGAATTAATGGTGCACTCTGTCATGTGAGCAGTGGCAACACACCATCACCAGAATTAATTTGAATCCCCAAAATGCTAATGTCTTGTGTCCAGAAAATTCCCTATTGCTGATGAAGTGAAATGAGAGCATAAACCAGAAATGCAAAATCTCCCAGAATTAATGGCACACTCAGTCATGCGAGCAGTTGAAACATACAGTCACCAGAATGAATATGCTTTAACAAAATGCTACTGTATTTTGTCCACAAAATTTGCAGTGCTGGCAAAGTGAAATGAGTGGGTAACGAAAAATGCAAAGTCTCCCAGAACTAATGGTGCACTCTGTCATGCGAGCAGTGGCCAAAGTCACCAGACTTAATTTGCATCCCCAAAGTGCTACTGTCTTGTGTCCAGAAAATTCCCCAGTGCTCATGAAGTGAAATGAGACCGTAACAAGAAATACGTCTCCCAGAATTAATGGCACACTCAGTCCCTCATGCAGTGGTCACACACAGTCACCAGAATTAATTTGAATCCCATGCTACTGTCTTCTATAAAGAAAATTCCCCAGTGCTGGCAAAGTGAAATGAGAGGGTAACAAAAAATGCAATGTCTCCCAGAATTAATGGTGCACTCTGTCATATGAGCAGTGGCCACACACCATCACCAGAATTAATTTGCATCCCCAAAATGCTAATGTCTTGTGTCAGGAAAATTCCCCAGTGCTGATGAAGTGAAATGAGAGCATAAACCAGAAATGCAAAATCTCCCAGAATTAATGGCACACTCAGTCATGCACGCAGTTGAAACATACAGTCACCAGAATGAATATGTATTAACAAAATGCTACTGTATTTTGTCCACAAAATTTGCAATGCTGGCAAAGTGAAATGAGAGGGTAACAAAAAGTGCAAAGTCCCGTAGACTTAATGGCACATCAGGTATGTGCACAGTTGTCACACACAGTCACCAGAATGAATTTGCATCCCCAAAATGCTACTGTCATGTGTCAAGAGAATTCTCCAGTGCTTGTGAAGTGAAATGAGAGGGTGTCAAGAAATGCAAAGTCTCCCAGAATTAAAGGCACACTCAGTCATGCACGCTGTGGTCACCCAGATTCATCAAAATGAATTTGCATCCCCAAAATGCTACTGCCTTGTGTCAAGACAATTCCTTAGTGCTGGCAAAGTGAAATGAGAGTGTAACAAAACATGTACAGTCTCCCAGAATTAATGGTGCATTCCGTCATGTGAGCAGTGGCCACACAGGGTAAATAGAATTAATTTGCATCCCCAAAATGCTACTGTCTTGTGTCCAGGAAATTCCCCGGTGCAGACAAAGTGAAATGAGAGGGTAACACAAAATACAAAATCTTCCAGAATTAATGGCGCACTAAGTCATGCACTCAGTGGTCACACACAGTCACCAGATTTAATTTGCATCCCCAAAATACTACTGTCTTGTGTCCAGGAAATCCCCCAGTGCTGGTGAAGTGAAAGTAGAGGGTAACAAAAAATGCAAAGTCTCCCAGAATCAATGGCACACTCAGTCATGTGCACAGCAGTCTCACACAGTCACCAGAAATAACTTGCATCCCTAAAATGCTACTGTCTTGTGTCCAGAAAATTCCACCGTGCTGACGAAGTGCAATGAGATTGTAACAAGAAATGCAGAGTCTCCCAGAATTAATGGTGCATTCAATTATGCACACAGTGGTCACACACAGTCACTAGAATTAATTTTCATCCCCGAAATGCTACTGCCTTGCGTCCAGAAGATTCCCCAGTGCTGGCGAAGTGAAACGAGAGGGTAACAAAAATTACAAAGTCTTCCAGAATTAACGGTGCACTCCATCAAGTGAGCAGTGGCCACACAGAGTCGCCATAATTAATCTGCATCCAAAAATGCTGCTGTCTTGTGTCCAAAAAATTCCCCAGTGCTGATGAAGAGAAATGAGAGCGTAACAAGAAATGTGATGCCTCACAGAATTAATGGCACACTCAATCATGCACACAGTGGTCACAATCACACACAGTCACCAGAATTAGTTTGTATCCACAAAATGCTACTGTCTTGAGTCCAGAAAATTCCCCAGTGTTGGCAAAGTGAAATGAGAGGGTAACAAAAAAGACTTAGTCTCCCAGAATTAATGGCACACTGTCATGCAAGCAGTGGTCACACACAGTCAGCAGAATTAATTTGCATTACCAAAATGCTACTGTCTTGTGTCCAGAAAATTCCCCAGTGCTGGTGAAGTAAAATGATAGGTAACAAGAAATGTGAAAGTCACTGAGAATTAGTGGCACTTAGTCATGCATGCAGTGGTCACACACAGTCACCAGAATTAATTTGCTTCCCCAAAATGCTACCGTCATGTGTCCAGAAAATTCCCCAGTGCTGGCGAAGTCAGATGAGAGGGTAAAAAAACATGCAAAGTTTCCCAGAATTAATAGCACAATCCTACATGTGAGCACTGGCCACACACAGTCACCAGAATTAATATTCATCCCCAAAATACTACTGTCTTGTGCTCAGAAAATTCCCCAGTGATGATGAAGTGAAATGACAGCGTAAAAAAAAATGCAAATTCTCCCAGAATTAATGGTGCACTCCATCATGCAAGCAGTGGTCACTCACAGTCACCAGAATGAATTTGCATCCCCAAGGTGCTACTGTCTTGTGTCCAGAAAATTATCCAGTGCTGGCGAAGTAAAATTAGAGTGTAAGAAGAAATGCGAACTCTCCTAGAATTAATAGCATACTCAATCATGCGCACAGTGGTCACAATCACACAAAGTCACCAGAATTAATTTGCATTCTCAGAATTTTATTTTTATTTATTTGTACAATTGGATTTGCAATCTTTGAACCAGAGCCTCGTTTACAAAAGTACCTTGTCACAGAGAGGACAATAGTGTTACAATATTACAGTAGGCTGACATACAGATTTACACATATTTTACACAGCAGTATACAGACATTTTTACATATATCTTGTAATTTTCATAAAACAGTTGTTACATAAATACAGATATCTGGTAGAGGGGAATGAAGGGACCCGGTGGGAGATGGGGAGAGGGAGGCGGGGAGGCAGTCCAGAGGACTTTGTCGCAGTATACTTAATGATATGTGGGCAGCCTGTTAGTGACAGGAACAGCAGGGGGTGCAGAACAGCAGTTCAAAGAGCAGTTCTCAAGAAGGCCATTTTGGGAGTGTTAGTGATGGTTACAGGGAGAGTGCTAAACCAGGAAGGGACCCTGTAGCAAAAAGATCTCTGATGTAGGGAGGTCCTAGTTCTGGGTACCAGAAGAGTGGTCTTGCCCGAGCTGTGGGTGGAGACTGTGGGGAAGGTATGTTGGAGAGAGGCAGATACCCCGGGGGGGAGCCTGAGCAGACTTTTCTTGGTTAGGAGGCAGGTTTGATAGTGGAGACCTTCTTCCAGGTTGAGGACATTAGAAGTGGAATAGAGATGACAGGTGTGGGTGAGTCTGGGGGCACTGGTCAATAGTCTACAGGCCTTGTTCAGAGTGGGTCAGAGCTTATTGAGTGCCAAGTAATCAGCAACTCCATATACTGGTAGGCCATAATCCACTAGGAACAGTACTGAGGATGTGATGGCCAGTTGGAAAGCATTGGGTGGAAGGCAATCCCTATGGCGGTATAGGAGGCCAATCTGGGTGTTGGTGGCAGATGTGAGGGCATTAATGTGTGCATGAAAAGTGAGGGCAGTGTTGAAAGTAATCCCAATATATTTGTAGGTTTGCACTTGCTCAAGAGGGTGTTGAGTGCTCGTGAGGATAAGGAGGGGGTTATTTCTTGTTTTGTTTTGATGGTTGGAGAAGAGCATCGACTTGGTCTTTTTGAGATTAATGCTAAGTCTGTGCTTCTTCAACCAGCTTTCTGCTTGGTTGAATGTGTGTTGGAGAGAGTCCTGGCTGGAGGCAGAATTTCAGTGAGAGTCATAAAGAACAGCATCATCTGTATACAGAAGAATTTTGGCATAGCAGGCACTGGACAGGGGAGGTAGGTAGAGACTAAAATGTAGGGGGCCCAAGATGGAGCCCAGGGGGACTCTGGAGCAGACAGGGTGGTTCTCTGAGAGTGTCCCATTGATTTTAATGCACTGGGAACTTGCTGATAGGTAGCTATAGCACCAGGCAAGGGGACCACTAGAGAAACCGATATGGTAGAGGGTGTCAAGTAGGAGGGGATGGAAGACAGTGTCAGAGGCTTTTCAGAGGTCAATGAACACTACTCCAGCAAAGTTGCCAGAGTCAAGAGAGGAGTGCAGAAAGTTGGAGAATTCCAGTAAGGCTGTATCAGTGTTATGGCCTGCGTGGAAACCATGCTGCTCTGGACACAGAACAGCATGCTTAGTCAGATACTCAGTGAGCTGTGTAGCCACCACCTTTTCTATGGCTATGCTACTGTCTTGTGTCCAGAAAATTCCCCTGTGCTGGTGAAGTGAAATGAGAGGGTAACAAAAAATACAAAGTATCCCAGAATTAATGACACTCTCAGTAATTCGTGCAGTGGTCACACACAGTCAGCAGATTTAATTTGCATCCCCAAAATGCTACTGTCTTGTGTGCAGAAAATTTCCCAGTGCTGATGAAGTGAAACGAGAGCATAACAAGAAATGCAAAGTCTCCCAGAATTAATGGCACACTCAATCATGTGCGCCGTGGTCACACACAGTCACCAGAATTAATTTGAATCCCATGCTACTGTCTTCTATCCAGAAAGTTCCCCAGTGCTGACAAAGTGAGATGAGAGGGCAACAAAAAATGCAAAGTCCCCCAGAATTAATGGCACACTCAGTCATGCGCACAGTGGTCACACACAGTCACCAGAATTAATCTGCATCCTCAAAATGCTACTGCCTTGCATCCAGAATATCCTCCAGTGCTGGCGAAGTGATATGAGAGGGTATCAAAAAATGCGAAGTCTCTCAGAATTAATGGCACACTTAGTCTTGTGAGCAGTGGTCACAGTCACACACAGTCACCCGAATTAATTTTCATTCGCAAAATGTTACTGTCTTGTGTCCAGAAAATTCCCCAGTGCTGTCAATGTGAAATGAGAGGATAACAAGAAATGCAAAGTCTCCCAGAATTAATGGCACACTCAGTCATGCACGCAGTTGTTACACACAGTCACCAGAATTAATTTGTATCCCCAAAATCCTACTGTCATGTGTCCAGAAAATTCCCCAGTGCTGGTGAAGTGAAATGAGAGGGTAACAAAAAATGCATAATCTCCCAGAATTAATGGCACACTTAGTTATGTGTGCAGTGGTCATACACAGTCACCAGAATTAATTTGCATCCTCAAAATGCTACTGTCTTGTGTCCAGAAAATTCCCTAGTGCTGGCGAAGTTAAATGAGAGAGTAACAAAAAACACAAAGTCTCCCAGAATTAATGGTGCACTCCATCATGTGAGCTGGGACCACACACAGTCACCAGAATTAATAGTGCATCCCCAAAATGCTATTGTCTTGTGTCCAGAAAATTCCCCAGTGCTGACGAACTGAAATGAGAGGGTAATAAAAAATTCAGTCTCACAAAATTTATAGTGCACTCCGTCATGTGAGCAGTGCCACACACAGTCACCAGAATTTAATTGCATCCCCAAAATGCTACTGTCTTGTGTCCAGAAAATTCCCAAGTGCTGACAAAGTGAAATGATAGCGTAACAAGAAATTCAGTCTCCCAGAATTAATGGTGTACTGAAAATGCACAGACAGATTAAGATTGTGCTGTGCACTTAAGAGATGCAGAGTCAGACGCAATGACACAACAACACCTACTGTAACTTGTGCTAACAAGTCACAAATCCAAATCTGGAAAAGAATACCTTTTGTCGGTTGGGGGGGTAGTGCACGGCAGTAACAGTCCTCTACCAGTAAAGATACCACAAAGCAGTATAAGTAATCCATGTAGGTGCATGGATAGCAGGTTCACACTGTTGCAATTACTTTGGCACAATAAAAGTTGTCTGATTTAATGGTACGCATCACGCACACACTCATACACACACTACAAGTATTGCATAGCAAATTGAAAATCTTTAACAATATAACCAAATGTTTTAAACAAACTGAAATTATACACTGCTGCACCACTACAATCAGCAAAAAATGTTAAGAATTACTGAAAATATTACTGTGTGTACATTAACACAGTTATACAAGAAAAATATAACCAAAACAGAAAGACTGCCTTTTTCTCCCAGTTAATGTACCTACACCGCAGATACTCCCCTTCCCAAAAGCACACTTCACAGCACTTGACTGACTGTTCTAAATTAACATTCAAAATCCACATACAAACAATAAATATTTGATGATATGAGCACAGGAGGGTTTCCTACAATCGATGCACTAAATTTTTTAGGAAACAAAAAATGGCTCAAAAAGGCTTTTTAACAGCTTTTTGCGGATTTGAACTGCAGAGCTCTGAGAGAAAACTGTCTCCATCTTCCACTACACACACACTACACAGAACTGAGGCTATGCAGAACAATCTAGAGCCCATGTGTCCTGCAATTCCATGAAGCACTGCACATTAGCCTTGGAGCTTAATAACAAGGCAAAGTGACGCGAAGTACATTGATTTCAATGTATTTCACCTTACAATTGGTAGAGAAGTGGTTTGGGGAAGGCAGAATAATGCAAAGTCATTGGTTTCAATGAACTTTGTGTTCCCCGTTATGACGCAAAGTATCCCGCTTTGCATTGTGGAGCTCTTCATGGATTCCGCATTAATCTGCGAATCACTCCGCAGAGAGAATTTTGGCCACTTCGCCCACCTCTAATCCTGATGTAATCAGGCTCCTTAGAGCTGTTAAACTCTCACATCCCAAGGTAAGAAAGGTTTGTCCCTGTGGCAATTGAACATAGTCCTAGAAGCCCTACAGGGTCCATCATTCCTGCAAGATTGACCCTGTTGGTTTATGCTATAGACAGCCTTTCTGGTGTCAATCTGCTCCACCAGGAGATTAGGGGAACTACAAGCCCTTTCCTGTCAAGAACCCTTCCCTAACATTCAATAATGACAGGGCCACACTGAGGACGGTCCCTTCCTTCATTCCCAAAGTAGCTTCATGCTTCCACATGGAGGAAGAAGTCAAACTATCTATCATCCCTGCAAGTCAGCATTCATCAACAGACATGCCACAGGTCTTAGATGTCAGATAACAGCTGAGGGCTTATCTTGCTATGTCCAGCCACACCAGGAAAACCAATAGGCTGTTTGTCCTCACCACAAGAAAAGGGTGTGTCAAGCAGCTTCCAAAGACACCATAGCCACATGGATGAAACACACCATACAGGAATCTTACAGATTAGCGGGTCAAGATCCACCTCCCGACATCAGAGCCCACTGAACCAGGATGGTTGCCACCTCCTGGGTGGAAAAAGGCCAAACCTCTATCTCTGACATTTGTTCAGCAGCCACATGGTCTTCTATACACACATTTACAAAGTACTACTGATTGGATGTACTCTCCACTGAGACAGTGTCCTTCAGCACAGCCGTCCTGTAGGAAGGCACCAGGAAATGGCAATGTTCTCTGCCGTCTAACCCTCCCATACTTAATTCTCTGTGATTACACTGCTTTTCAGGTCCCACAGGTTTTGACTGCAGAGTACTATAAAGGGTATGAGATATAATGATATTTACTCACCTGGTAAAGGTGATTATTTGAGTACAATTTATAGTACTCTGCAGCCCCACCCGGACCAGCAGAGGACTCAAGACTACATTCCATTCCCTCAGAAATTGAAGGTGACATGTAATCGAGCTTATGTGCACCATTCAAAGGAATCAGATGTAAGAAATGTGCATACTCTGTTTGTAATGATTTAATACCTATATCTTATAACAACTTTCCTTGGGTTGTTTATTATAATCATTCATGCTCACTGCACTTAATTACAGTAGGCTACCAGGCTGGGGGGGTCACGTAGAGGTGCACCATTGCATGATGTTTTCCCATATGTGGCTTCCCCCTTGTCCACGTATGTTTTGTTTCTAATTTTATTTTGAGACAGGAATTCTCACAGCTAAGGAAGTTTCTACTGGAGATTCAGAGATGAGTCAGAGGGGCTGGCCTTGACCAGCTTGAATTTGATTGGATCATGAATCAACCTATAGGATGGATGGAGAATACCCACAGGTTTTGACTGTAGAGTACTATAAAGGGTACTCAAATCATCATCTTTATCAAGTGAGTAAATACCCTTATATACAATTACATAATTTCATGCTTGGCTGCCCTGGGGATGAAACCTGCCGCAGGCTCTGCACTACTAACCAGCCTCTGTTCCTGCCTGAATATTTGTGTCTCTCTGTTAATGGCCCTCCCCTTCTGGCCTCAACATGGGGGATGTGTGGGGGGATCTCAGAGCAGGTAAGTCCTGGGGATGGTGGGTGATTGGGCTAGAGATGTCAGTGGGCAAGGGGGGTCGCAGGGTGACTAAGAAGATACAAATCTCTATGGAAACAAAAAAAGAAATAAAACACAGCTTGAGAAGCTCAAACCCCAAAACAGACTGTGAATGCCTCCAGTGAGACATCACAGTAAAGTTATTTAGAATAGAAACATGCAAATTATATGCATATGCCAGCTAAGTTCCTGATGAGAATTGGGTACTGTGGGGTTGCAGAAAAAATATATATTTTTGTTTCTTCACCAAGAAACTTTTATTAAAAAAACATTAAAATAGAAGCAAAAAATAAATCAAAACATAGTCTATAGCATACAAACTAGAAAAGCTTTGGCTTACACTATCACAGTTCCTGCAGTGCTTTGCAAGCATTCAGCTCAGATAAGTTGCTGGACTAACATAGAAATTACTTAGATATAAATCTAATCAAAAATTTAACTTGGAAAAATGAATGCAGCCCCCTATGTTTATGTTAGGAATATAATAAGTATTAGCTTCCCATACAAATGTGTTTAACAGTAAATGAGGGCAGCACTTATTTAAAGGAATAAACAGCTGCATTTTAAATTAGTTCTAAAAGTTTCTTGTCACATCACAATGTTCTGAGATTTGATTAAAGGTGTGCAAGCAAGACACGATGGAAAACCCCATGACCATAAAGAAGCAGATTAAGAGATAGCCCTGTTTTGTTTACATTCTGCTCTGCAGCTTTAGACATCCTCTCATCATGCCAGCAGCTCCCTGAATGCAACAAGAAATGAGTGCAGGGGCAGGCCATTCAAGGGGGAGGGATAATTTCAGAATGTAGTTCATTTCAGTATAAAGTTTTTTTTTTGTTTCAGTATATAGTGTATGTGGATCTTTCAGTCTATAATGTATGTATTTCAATACATACTGTAGTGTATGTGTTTCACCATGTAGTGTATTTGTTTCAGCATATAGTGTATGTGGATTTTTTAAATATGCTGTGTATGTATTTCAATATGTAATATATTTCTCTCAGCATATAGAGTATGCAAAATGTTTCAATAGATAGGGTAAGTGTTTTAATATATAGTGTATTTGTTTCAGTATATAGTGTATGCAGATGTTTCAATGCATAGTATATTTATTTCAGTAGCTAGTGTATGTATTTCAATATATAGTGTATTTGTTTCGGTAGACAATGTATGTGGATTTTTTAATGTACAGTGTATGTATTTCAATAGATACTGTATGTGTTTCAATATGTGGTGTATTTGCTTCAGTATATAGAGTATGTAGATTTTTTCAGCATATAGTGTATGTGTTACAATGTATAGAGTATTTGTTTCAGTAGATAGTTTATGTGAATGTTTCATTCCTTAGTGTATGTATCTCAATAGGTAGTGTATATGTTTCAGTACATAGTACATTTGTTTCAGTAAATAGTGTATGTGGATTTTCAGTACTCGGGTATGTGTATTTCAGTATAAAGTATATGTGTTTCACTATATAATGTAAGCATTTCACTATATAATGTATGTGTTTCACTATATGATATATGCATTTCAGTATTCAGTATATGTATTTCAATATATGATGTATATATTTCAGTAGATAGTGTATGATGATCACTACATTGTGTATGCATTTCACTATATAATGTATATATTTCACTATATGATGTATGTGTTTCACCATATAGTGTATGTGTTTTACTCTACAGACAGATATTCTGAATTATGTCCCTAATGGCTTGCCATATACTGTATATCCAAAGTATTTTTTTTTTTTTTGTTATTTGCTTTCTGTTTTGTTAATTAGAAGGTTTTCTACCTGACAATACAAAGTGTGATGTGTGGGACAGCATTCTATCTAGTGACTGACAGTCATATATTGGAAAAAATATATATTTTAGATTTGAAGCATTAAATGTCAAAAGTCAGGAAATGAAAAATCAGGGTTAGAATTCCTTCAAACCTTGGCAAACCAGTGGTGTGATGTTTTTCAGGTTTTGAATGATCAAGCAATGCACTGCTGATGTTAATCTAACAACAGCATTCTGTATGCTACATAGCTGTGCCATTTACTTTGAAAAGACAGTACCAATATTAGGGTAATGCCAGTGTTGAGTTGTATGATATTTCAAACCACTAAAAACAGCACACCGCTGTTTTGTTAAGGTTCCAGGGACTTCTATCACTAATTTCTAATTTACTGACTTATCACACTTTGTACTTCAATGAATAATAGATACATTAATGTATTTCTTTTATTTTTGAAGTGTATTTCCTTAGTTTTGAAAAAAAGATAAATAACAAGCAACATCTACTGCCTTCTTTTCAAGATTCCCATGGGTCATACACAAACTAAGTGATAAAACCAAAAGGGTGTGGGGTACTGGGAGATTCCAACACACCCGGGGCACAGTGAGGCCTAATGGTGCAGGAAGAGTGCCCTTCAACTCCTGGAAGTGTGCATATTGCTCCAACACTCCACAGCATGGGGAGTCATATCACGCTTAGAAAATGAGTATACAGCAGTATGATAAAATGAGGCACAGTCAGCTTTTGCAGAGATAATGAAAGCAGTTTTTATTTTGGCATGTTATCTGCATAAAGGAAAGAGAAATAACATCAGTGGCGGTTGAATAACAAACGAAAGTAATCTTGTGCTGCATTTAGTGGTGGTTGGGTGGCATAACTGAAGACCAGTAGTTAAATTGTGTGCAGTTCTTTGTGAAGTACAGGAGGTGCTTCCTCAATTGTGCATGAATAACTGAAAAGTCAATTGTGCAAAAATGAAATAAATCTCATGCTGCAGTTCATGGGAGTTGAGTACTGTAATCCAATAAGCTGGAAAATGCACAATTCTATGTGTAGCAAAAAACCACTCATTTGTGCTTATGCAAATGAAAAGTTAATTTGTGTTGATAACCAAATAGTTACACTTTGTTTTGTGTTAGTTTCAATGTAACTAATCATTAATTACATGGGACATGGTAATTAGACTGTAGTTAAATGTTTATTGCATGCAACTGCATTGCAATTGCAATGCAGTTACTAGGAATCTGTAATCAGGAACAGTTCTTTCTGAAATAGTAATGTGACACCATATTGTTATAGGGAAGGTGGTACCAGGTCTTTTTTTAGACAGCTCAGTTGGATGACAAACATATGCCTTTAGAGTGCTGTCAGCCAGTTAGGTTTCATGATTTCATTACCAGTTTTCTAAGCAGTGGTCCCCATCAGGCAGGGAGGGGCCTGATCTTAATTGCTTTGTGCAGGGCCCAACAGAAAGAATCAGACTTATGGGTCACAGCTCGGACCTATAGGACCATGTAAGCAGCAGCAGCAGACTAAGACTGATTGTTTTTGGCAGTGTTGCTCTAATTCTTGTGTACATTTTGAGTGTTTTCAGCTTGTACTTTAATGCTGTCATATATTCTGTACATTTAGAGTGGTTTTAGCTAGTACTTTAAGAATCTCACAGTTAGCAACTTATCTGGGCTGTGGGTTAAATATCTGGTATAATTTCTTTTGAGTGATTTTTCCTCTGAGCTCTTTGTGGTGCTTACCTGTGGTCTGCCATCTTGACTTCTTCTCCACTGTTCCAGCTCTGCAGTCAGGGCATTGCTTAGTAGGTTCCAGCCTGAGACCTGTCCTGGAATTAAGCTGTAACTGATTCTTTTGTTCTTCCACTCTGCTACTGTAGGCGTCCAAGCCTGCACCCCCCCCCACACTGCCCACACTGCCCACACTGCCAACAGCTCCCTGGAATAGGAAGGTTTGGATCAGCCTGAAGAGGTAAAAACAGCCTCCCTAAAGCTTGCTTTTTTCTGATGGTGTTTACCCATCGATGCTTTGCGTCAATTAGCCACCCACCCAAGGCTGACTTTCAATTTATTACCCCACCCACATCATGTGACTTCATGTCTACTTTTCTAAGTCCCACAACTCCCATTTACAGGTTATAATGGCTACTAGGGGTTAGTATTGTGCCCACTCCTCCTCTCACTAACTCTATCCTCTCTATACCTTCACCTGCCTTGCTAGCCTAGTTTGCCCAGTATCTCTTACCTCTCCAAACTGCCTCAGCTCCCACTTTTAGCAACTCTACCCTTTCTGGTCTTGAACTCCCTTCCCTCTGCTCTAAAGGTGGACACTTAACCCCTGCACCACTAGCTAGTGTCATCTGCTTCCTGCTTTTTTGTTCCTATATCCTGTTTCCCTGATCCTGTCCATCTCCCCTTTTGTTTCCCCTTCTCCATTTTGTTTACTTCCTGTTTCCTTTTCTGCCAAAATGAATCTCTTTGCTCTGGTTCTTCTTGTACTTGTCCTTCTGTCCTCTCTTCCCTCTTACACCCCTTCATCTTCACTCGCCCTCCCCCTGGTTCTCCTGCCATTACGTACCACATTACCCCTCTTTTCGTCATCAAGTCCTGCCTCCATCATTTTGCTGACATCCCGCCGTGTACCCCTGTAGTGTATCTGTTCCAACCCAAACTCCTCTGGGGCCCTGAAATACTGGGCTTCATCGAATCCCCTATTGTAAACCAGCTCAGCCCCTCTAGGGGCACCCAACTCACCTTAAAGAAGCTGTCCAAGCATATGCTGTATAGGTTCTCTCTCATTCTTCTGCTTCACTCTGGAAATGTTCATCCCAACCCAGGCCCTATGCCCAACACCCCTCAAAAACTCAAGCAAACTGGTCACCTCCTACTGGCCACCATGAACGTATGTAGCCTTCTAAAGAAGCATACCCAACTCCAAGTCTGGGTATGCTACCACAACCCAGATGCTCTTGTGATAGTTAAAACCTGCCTTCCCCATCATACCCCTAACTCAGCTGTTGCACTATCTGGTTACACCCTACACAGATCAGATAGAATGGGAAAGAGGGGGGGGTTGTGCCATCTATCTCTGCAATACACTTCAAGATCATATAGTTGTTACTACCCTCCCCACTGCTAACGCTCAATCCCTTACCCTTAAAATTGCCATTGAGACCTCTGATAAAACTGTTTACCTGATGTCTCTATACATACCTCCCCATAACCAGAAAGAGGCTTTCACTTCAATCCTAGATATCGCTGCCCAACTCCCCAAAAACTCTGTGATCATCGCACTCAGAGACTTTAACACAAATTGGCTTGCCCCTCAGTTAACCTATTTCAGACATGCCACTGCCACCCAAAACCTAACTCAACTGGTCCCCTCTCCAACCAAGCTTAACTGAAACATGGGCAACAGAATCCTCATTGACTTCATTTTCTCCAATTGTCCTGAACGTATCTCTGGTGTCCAGATCTTATCTGACTCACTTAGCGATCATTCCCCTGTCATCTGCCACTGGTCAAACAGTTGGAAACTGCCCCCACTGGTATCTCTAGACACCGACTCCTTATGAAAGGTGCCCTAGGGCATTTCCGCAATTATCTTTTCAACTTTGACTGGACCCCGCTGGACTATATTGCATCTATTGATGATGCACTGCTCTTCATTATTAGTTCCTTTGTCATCACCTGCAATATCTTTGCCCCCTTTGCTAAGTGGGTGGTAAAACATCATTTCTTTCCCTGGTCAACAGTTTATAATAGACCAAATGACTGCTTGTGACAACCTATGGCATAGAGCTCTGGAATCTGGCCACTCCGTGGACCATCAGCTATACCGTGCTGCCCAAAACCCCTGCACCTGGGCCATTCACCAAGCTAAGGCTGCTTACTACTAAACTAAACTCACCACCTCCTGGGGGCAGGGACGTAACTTCTGGGAGAATATTAAGGAACTCAGTAGTAAATCCTCCTCCCCCCATTGATCATAAACAGAGTCCCTGACCAGGATCCTGACCAGATTGCCAACATCTTTAATTTGGCTTTTACTGACCTTAGCTCAGTACTGCCCCCCCTGATTTTTTCTCCCTCTTTGCTGGGATGTTCCCCCCTCCTACTGGTGTCCCACCATTCTGTTTCAAGACCATCTTCTCTAGTACTGCTTGCTCCTACCTCTCTAAGTTCCTTGGCAAATCCAGAAAAAGTTGCAATACAGTAGACCTTAAGCTCCTCAACCCATCTCTAGATGCAGTCCTAACCCTCCTGACCAAACCTTTGAATATGTCGCTATGCCTTGGTCAGTTTTTTTCCAAGTGGAAATGGGCGGTAGTCACCCCCATCCACAAGAGTGGCAACTGTACCTCCCATAATAACTATAGGCCTATCTCCATTCTGGCTCCCCTCTCAAAAGTGCTCAAAAAAATCATTGATGACCAACTCACTGAATTACTGAATTCACATAACCTCCTTTTCCAGCAACAGCACAGCTTCAGGAAGGGCCACAGCACCACCACTGCCCTCCTGGAGTACATGTCATTCATTCATGATGTCCTCGACCAAGGGACCTTGGTTGGGTCTGTGTAGATAGACCTTGTCAAAGCCTTTGATACGATCAGTCATTCCCTGTTATCAGACTCTCTCCTTTCCACTGGTCTGTTCCACGAGACTGCTGCCTGCTTCTCCCACTACCTGCAAGGAAGATCCCATCAAGTGAAGATAAATGGCAACCTATCCACTAGTCTACAGGTTCATTCTGGGGTACCCCAGGGCTTCATTTTTGGCCCAATACTATTTACCCTGTACCTGAACTCTCTCCCCTTGGCCTGCACTGGACATCTCCTCCTCTATGCAGATGATGCAGTGATTTTCAGTCACAACCCTGACCCTGCCCTGCTTCAACTGGACCTGCAGCACTCCTTCAAGGAGGTTGAATCCTGGTTTTCAACCCATAAACTAATTCTCAGTTATAAAAAGACAAAGGTAATGCTATTTTTCCATCACCAAAATAAGTACAAGTCCTCCGCCTCTCCATCCTCAATTCTCCTAGCCCCAGAATCCATTCCCCATTTTAAATACCTTGGTATCATCCTCAATCCTGTCTTCTCCTTCCATGAACACATTACCACTACCTGCTCTGCAGTTTATGCCAGAATTGGCCTCCTCTACAGAATTAGGTCCTGCCTCCCCGCTGCTGCTCTTAGACTGGCTATGTCCAGCTACAGTATATCCTATCTTTGGTAGAGTATGGTACAGTCATCTACATCTCTGTCTCAAACTCTGCCCTGAGCAAAATTAAACTTGCCTTAAACAAAGCCTGCTACCTGGCCACCAGCTGCGACAGGTTGATGCATAATTGCAATCTCTATCAATGCTCAGCCTGGTTAAATATCCAAGGGCATCTCTACTATCAGACTTGCCTATTATCAAAAAAAGTCTATATGGGCCACTCACCCCCTGGCAGTAATCTTCCCCTCTCTCCATGGCACCACAGTTGGGTGACTAGACACACCAACAAAACTGCTTTCCAAGTCCCCTTCTACAGAACCACCTCCGGTCAAAGGTCTTTCAAATACAGGGCCCCTTTATGGATGAACTCCATCGCCTGTTCCTTCCTATCCTTACCCAAGTTGGGCCCTTTCAAAAAAGAGCTGCAGGATCACATCCTGGTTTCTTCAGACTGCGACTGCCTGCAACACTTTTGTAACTCTCCAACTATTTCTTCTCCCACACCTTGACCACACGACAATGCCCATTGGGCAGCTTTCAGGTCTCTACTATTTTCCTGCTCTCCTTTGGTCCACCTCCTGGGCCTGTTTCTCACTTTTTCCACCATAGCTACATTGCTTCTGTCTCCAATAATTATTTTTTCTCCTCATACTTCTCTTTACAATTTTATGGTTACTCCCATGTCAATTGTCAATCCTTATTGCAATGCTTCGTTATTAGATAACTCCCTATTATATAATTTTCTCTTTGTGTACAATTAATGTCATTGTTCATGATGTCATGATGTCTGTAACTCTTGCCTGCAACACTTTGTAGTGACATGGAGCCTTTTGTAATAGCTCCTAATGTATAATTTTTTTTCTCTCTTTATATAATTTACTGTCATTGTTTTATGATGCCTGTAGCACTGGCCTCTCACACAATGTGTACTGACGTGGATCCTTTAAAAAAGAGTCCCTGACCAATGGGTTGTAATTCCTAGACCTCAATAAATAAAAATAAATAAATAAGCAGTCCTGTCTAGTTGAAGCCTAACCTGTTTCTTGCTACATACATAGTCAGCGCACCCATTGGGCAAGGCACCAGTGCATAGCTGTGTGGATCCTACACAAAGCAGTACACCTATCAGGCATGGCCCCAGAAATGTTTATTGCTTTGCACAGGGCCCTACATGAAGCAACAAAGCCATCGTGCAAGAATGAAACTTGTCAAATGGATGTTCCAGAGGAGGGATTCTAAGTACCCCATCCCCTAAATTTGGTATATAAATACAAGAAAATTTGAAAAGTTATAAACATTAGGAACCAAACCCTGATAAAAAAACTATGTTAGAAAAAATCTAAGACCTTCTGCATGGGCAGTGTGCTTTTGATAGGAGGGATCATTTTATACTAACACTCATTTTTAATACTTTTTTTTCCAAATTTGAGGGTTTGTTTCTTACCACCACCCCAACATCCTAATAAGTAATTTTCCAAATTATCTCAAAGTAAATTTTTGGACACACCCTATTCAGTTAAAAAAATAACCTAAATCTCTGTTTTGGGACTTAGTCCCCCCCTCCTCCCCCACTGTTTTCTTTCCTGCAGGAAGAGGGGCACTTTCAAAGACAGCTGAGAATCCAGCCATGGGACAATGAGGAATCATGTTGTGGATTCACACCAATGGATATAGGAGGGACAGAGTACCATGGGGAGGAAAAAGTGGCATGTGGGCTAGATGTGAATGGAGAGTGAGGTTTAAATTATTTGGATGATGGGGAGTGGAATATGACCAATGTGCTGGCAAAAGTTTTTTTGAGTTGGTTGGTGAAGGGCGTTGTGCACCTGCTGCTGGTTATTTAGCAGTTTGAGGAGGTGGGAACTAGCAACAGGGGTCAGGCTCCTGAACACAGGCCAAAATTATGGGTATCCGGTACAAGTAGTGGGATCTCAACCATCAGCCAGACTTGGAGGGGGCAATCTGAGACTCCCAACAGTAATCTTTAAAGAAAGTGGGGGCCATTTTCTTGCATCAAAACAGAACTAAAACAGTAGGTTCGTGCTGATTTTATTTTTTATTTAAGGTCTACAAACTTCTATGAACAATCCTACATAACAAAGAATTGTCTTCGACCCAAACTCCAATGAACCTGAATGTTTCAAGTATCAGCTCCAAGCCATTTCTCTGCTATTGGTGAGCTTACAAAGGTCAGAAAAAAAACTGCTTTTAGGGGTTGCCAACCTTCTAGAACCTTTAATCCAGTGAACTGACTGTTATCAACAGGATACAGAGATCTTTGCACCAACTATGGGTGTGCAAAACCTTAGGCTGCTTAATCAAGGGGCTGTTGCATTATAGGGGTTGAAAAATTGGGACTTAACATTTAAAGAGCTGCTTCTTACTGCTGCTCCCCCCAAACATATAATAAAGATTACAAGGCCCAAATTAGTCTGCAGTACAAATTTTAATTCACTGTATGTCTGCCAGTATTAAAAATGTAAGAGATTGTATTTCCTCCATGGAGCTGAAAGCTAAAACACTGCCACTTCCTTTTTTGTGAGACACATCCCCACACTAGCATGTTTTATGATGTCAGTAAATGGAGAGCATGGGGGCATGCTACATATATGTTCCATTCTGTTCATATGAATGAAGAAGGCCACCAGGCTGGGCATGCTATCGATCGCTCTGCAAAGCTTAGTGTTGCAGTGAGCGTTTTATTTTTATTACGTTTTAAAGTTTGTGTTTTTATTTTTGCTTTTCATTTCATTTTAGTTTTACCTGTTCACCAGCACTGATCATTGGTTTTCGCGCTCTGTTTTGGATCCGATCGATTTGTGGAGGATTTGCGGGCCTGTGCGGAGTGGGTGGTTCCCCCTCCTCTCATGATTGTGGTTCCCGGTGCTGATTCTAAAGCATTTCCTCCAGGAGCATGGGACAGGTGTTTCATTCACTGACTGCCTCAATTGCGGTTCCTGGTGGTAATCTTGGAGCACTTCCTTTTGGAGCGTGGGATGAGCGGTCATCTTGCCACCTGCTCACCATTTTTCTGTGGGAATAGCAGTTCACGATTTTATACGAGAAAGATGATGTTTGCTACCATTACCTGACTTTTTTTGATTACTGGATTGCCCTGTTATTTGGTGGCATGAGTACTGCTGGTTGGGGTCTGTAATGGGTCCCTGCCTTGTTCTGTCTCATATCCAGACTATACAACATTCTTAGAAGGGCTGTCAAATTTGATGAAGGCTTAGTCTCTGCAAGTCGGACATTCGACTTTGGTTTCATGGATTATTTTTTCGCAATTTGTTGGATTTAGGGACTTTGGCATTCAATTTCCAGTTATTATTGCCCTATTGAGTGATTCACAGTTCCCTGAGCTGTAAAGGCACAGGGGTTGGGCCTGCTACGCTGGAGAGCTGGCAGATGGTGGTCTTTTTCCCTAGGGACCCCCGGGAACCTATTTGGTTGGGTTCTGCTGGGGTCCTTTGGTAACTGTTGTGGACTGGTGGTGGACTGTGGTGTAGTTTTCTGGGTTTTAGCTGGGGAGCAAAGTCAGTCCCGAAGATGTTTTGATGAACTTTTCCTCGGACAGACTGTTCAGTTTTGTATAAAACCTCTACATGAACAGTGAGAGTGTTCTGGAGATTTTATCTACCTGAGTTATGTGTTGAACTTTTGGTTATCCGTTGTCATATTATTATTTATATCTGGTTCTGAGAGTCTCTGGGCTTCCATGAAGTTCTGACAGTGAGAGTGCCTGGGCAGAGGATTCTCAGACTTTTATCAGTGACACTTTCGCAAGAACTCTGTATTAAATTCTGGACATTTTAGGTTTCGTTATTATTTTTAATCCTATCACAATTGCTTATGGTAGTGAGAGTACCATTCAGTTTCTCTGGGCTTTAATAGTGAGAGTATCTTATTGCCCAGCGTTTTATTTGGTTTATTAGGTTTATTTTCTTTGTAGTATTTAGATAAGGTTAGAAATGTCTTAGATTTAGTCATCTTCTCTTTGTTAACTTACTATTTTAGCAGTGAGAGTGCCTGAATAGTTCTTTGAGCACTGGTTAGTGAGAGTTCATGGTGCCCGGGGATTTTATTGTTTGTTTATTGCTCTGTTTTATTTTATTTTATTTTTTGTTTTGCTGGATTCATGTGATTTTGGGATGTTGTGGTTTATTTTTGAATTTTGTTTTTGTTTTTAAGCTCCTTCATGAGTTTTTATATGTTAAGCTTGACTGCAACCATATTGGCGATTGTTTGAGGAAATTAGGTCTTTGCTGTTGTTTTGCCATAGTTTGGTGGCATTTTGTGGAATGCACCTGCTTGCTCCCCTGGTCCTGCGCTATTCATCCTCCTCCTCTCTCCCTGCTTTCTGCCCATTCTCTCCCCCTCCACTAGACTCCATTTATCAGCGCTGTAGTGTGCTGGGGATTGTTCAGAGGGGGTGGGCATGGGCGATGAGGGGCATGGACATTGGAGTTTTCAAATGAGTGGTTCTCTCCCATAGAGGTTGTTAGGACCAGAAGACACCCTGGGGTGAAATGGTGTCTGGAACATGGTGGTCCATGTCTAGTCCCCATACCCAAGGGCACCACCTTTGTGGGTGGGCAAGTAGCTCGGACGGCCCACGAACATCGTCCAACTCAGACATTGTTATGCAATGCCAGATCCATTAAGAACAAAACTGCACTTATTGTAGATTTTGTTAGAACAGCAGATCTGGTTTGCATCACCGAGACCTGGTTGGATGGTAATGCTGCTCCAGTTTTGGAGGCAGCTATTCCTCCTGGGTACTCAGTGATTCATCGCCCGAGATTGGATCACTGTGGGGGTAGCGATCTGTTTTAAGGCTGAATTAGGTCTCATGGGTGTACCAGTTGAGGAGGCCAAATCATTGAGTGCACTGTGATAACTGGTGTGGGGTGCAGGATAGCTCTCATCTACCGTCCACCCGGGGATGAAAAGCTGTTCCTGCAGGAAGTAGCAGACTTCGCCACCGACATGGCTTTGGAGTCTCCAAGAATGATGGTTCTGGGTGACTTCAGTGCCTGGGTCGATGACGAATCCTCACTTTTTGGACAACACTTCCTCCAGTTGATGATATCACTGGGCTTCACACAGGGTGTTTCCTCAGCTACCCATAATGGTGATCACTCTCTTGATTTGGTCTTCCTCCTGGGGATTGATGCCTCCAATTTGGGGGTGGAACCTGTTGGTTGGTCTGATCCCTATACCATGAGGTTCAAATTTACTGCCCCCCTGGGTAGGTCTGCCCCTGTGGAGATGGTCAGTTTCTACCATTTGCAGGACATGGTCCCTGAAGACCTGGCAGCAATGATTGACCTCTCGGAGTTCAATGAGGCCTGCTCAGGCCCAGAGCCATTGCTTCTGGCCTATAATAAGGCTATTTCCTTGGCTCTTGATCTGATTGCTTCAGTCTATGTTCGTCCCCTTCGACTTCGCCCTCGGGACCCCTGGTTTGATGGGTCTTTGAGGAAGTTGTGGAGGTTGGGACATAGGTTAGAACAACACTGGTAGAAGTCCACCTTGGATGCCAACTGCCTTATTTTGTTGGAGCATTATCAGCTCTACCAATCAGTGATTTCCTGTAAGAAGGCAGAATTCCTGTCCAAGGAAATCACTGTCACTCAGAATCGACCAGCTCAACTCTTCCAAACTGTGAACAGGCTGTGCAACCCAGCCTGTCTGCAGCTCCATCGAGTTTTTTCACAAATAGAGTGTGATGAGATCACTCATTTCTTTGTGAATAAGGTGGCCAACATCAGGTTGGAGATCTGTCATACCCGTTCTATGGGGGATGCTGTTGGTCGGTGCTCGGTCACCGTGCCTCTTGTTTCCTGGAGTACGTTTGACCTGCTGGAGTTCGTTGATATTATGAGGATTGTCCAGGGGATGCACCCTTTGTGCTCTAGTTTAGACCTGGGCCCTACTACCCTTATTTTAGGTTGTAGTGACAACATTGGCCCAGTCTTAGCTCAGATTGTCTGGTGCTCCTTGGAATCGGGTGAGTTTCCAAGCTCCCTGAAGGAGGCGGTGATGACACCTCTTCTGAAGAAAGCTTCTTTGGACCTGGATACTCTAGCAAACTACAGACCTATCTCAAACCTTCCTTTTGTGGGAAAGGTTATCGAGAAAGTTGTGGCAACTCAACTGGAGAACCATTTGACCTTCTATAATATATACGAACCTCTCCAATCTGGTTTTCTTAAGAGGCATAGTATGGAGACTGCTCTGGTTCAGGTGCTCAATGATCTCCTGATGGTGAGAGATCAGAGAAACCGTTCCATTCTGGTACTCCTTGATCTCTCTTCAGCCTTTGACACTGTGGACCATGGGGTTCTGCTTGAGCACCTGAGGTCCATCTGTGGACTGAAGGGTACAGTGCTCAGATGATTTTCATCTTTCCTCACCGGTAGAACTCAGAGGGTTGTCTCGGGAATTTTTTCTTCCAAGTCTTTCTCTCTGCTTTGTGGGGTGCCCCAGGGCTCGGTGCTGTCCTCCATGTTGTTTGCAGTGTATATGCTGCCCCTCGGAGACATTGCAAGATGGTATGGGCTGAGGTTTCACTGCTATGCTGATGATACCCAGCTCCTCCTGTCTTTTGCCCCCGACCAGGTCAGTGCTTTCTTGGTATTTAACAGCTGCCTTGCTGAAATCCAAGATTGAATGAATTCCAGTGGGCTAAAGTTGAACACTGTCAAAAACTGAGGTTTTGGTAGTGGACCCAGGCCACAGGACAAAGGGGTTGAGGACTGATTTGCCCTCTGGTTTATTCTTGGGGGGCACTCAGATCCTTATCTCTGAACAGGTGCGTGACCTGGAGTGATACTTGATGATGGGTTGACCCTTTGTCATCAGGTGTCGGCAGTCATTAAGTTAGCCTTTTACCACCTTAGGAACATTGCCAGGATCAAGCACCTTGTTATCCGTCCAGCGATCTGCCTGTTTTGGTCCATGCCTCTGTGACCTCACTCCTTGACTATTGCAACTCCCTTTACTTAGGGCTTCCTGGGGTTGATATCCACTGCTTGCAGCTAGTGCAGAATGCTGCTGCACGTTTATTGACTTGGGTATCTAGGAGATCTCGCATTTCCCCAGTGCTGCACGATCTGCACTGGCTGCCAGTTCAGTGGCGGATCACCTTTAAGGTAGGCTTGTTAACCTACAAAGCCCTACATGGACTTGGTCCTGACTACTTGAAAGAGCTTCTGACTCCTTACACCCCTGTGCAACAGATCCGTTCGGCTGACGAGGGGTTGCTGGAGATTCTGAGGGTTAGTTTGAATTCATCTGTGGCATGCACCTTTATGTTTGCTGCCCCAACCCTCTGGAATTCTCTGCCCCATCAGCTACGGGAGTGCAGGATGGTGGGGAGCTTTAAGCAGGAACTGAAAACATTCTTATGGAGTAAAGGATTTCCTGAATTCCTGTGATTTTAACTATGTTTTATTGTACTATCTGTGAATTTGTGAAGCACCTTGATACTGTGAAAGGCGCTCAATTAAATAAATGTATTATTATTATTATTATTATTATTACATGGAGTAGAATAGGGACTATATTAACTGCTTTTTATTATGACTTAGAGTTCTGATTATAATAAATCAAGGCCACAGCTCAACTAGCAAGGTCCTTGTCAGTTGAGCGGTGGCCATGATTTGTTATAATCAGAACTCTAAATTGTAATAAAAAGTGTTTAAAAATTCCCTATTCTACTCTATGAAGCATGCCTCATACTCTCTGTTAACTGACATCACAAAATGTGGTAGCTTGGGGGCATGTCTCACAATATGGAACAGCAGCGGTTTGGCTTTTGACTCCACAGAGAAAAATACAATCCATTACATTTTTTAATACTGGCAGAAATAAATGGAATTTATACTGCAGTCTACTTGGGCCTTTGTAGGCTTTATTATATGTTTGGGGGGGGGCAGCAGTAGAAAAGTAAGAAGCTGATCTGAACTGCCTACACAACCCTAATAATAAGCACACGATCCTGCACCTAAAATACATTTATAAAATGGGTAAGCAAAATCCTGCATCCTGATTGGTCGATACATGTACATTAGATCTGTTTGATGCACAGGTAACATATTCTGCAAACCTGGACACAGTACCTATTTGAAATCCTTGTATCAGCTTGCAGAACTTTCAAATTTAATCAGCCACCATCTTGTTTTTTTTTAAATCCAGTAACAGAAAGCATTTTAGAAACATGTTAAGCTTCATTACAACCTCAAATAATTCTTGTCTGTAAGGTTAAATTTGCCTTTTACATGCACATCTTGTTTTTTTTTCTATTTCATCACTTTTAGTACACTGAAAATTGTTCAACCCCCACTCTACCTGACTTGCTCATTGCCTCACTACTTTAAAACTGCTCCCACTCCTGGACAGTGACTATTCCAACAATTCTGACTCTATTCATTGTTTGAAAAGTACATTAGTAATGTGTTAGTATCCCGTCTTAAAAAAAAAAAATTAGCTCACGCTCATTCTGGAGCTTCCGATTCCCCCTTCTCAACTGTTCAAATCCTGAAACACTCTCCTGGGTGGTGTCCTCCATCTATCTCACTCAAAGTCGTATAAAAAAATTGAATCAACTAATAGCAAATTTAAAAAACAATAAATCAACCTGCCAGCACTGCTTCAATTATTTCTGAATATACTTGTGCTCCCAGTTCTGAGACAGAACATCATGAATCTCAATGTCTTCATCCTGTTCCAAAAAACAAAAGCATTAAAAAAATGAAAAAAAGAAATGCTGAAACTGCCAGCTCTTGCAGTTTACAAATACTGAAACACTCAGGTGTGAGGTTGCAAAAATTAAAAATACAGATCTATGTTAGAAAAAAAATACAGCTACGGAGGCTCTAGCAGGACAAAGGACCTACGACAAAAAAGGAAATATGTCTATGTAGGTGGATAAACTATTTTATCAAAATCTAAGCTAAACTTTTAAAATTAACTGCATAAGACATATATATATATTTTATTCTTGATGATATTGTGCATTACTATGCCCCTGGGCATGCATTAGAACTGTTTAATACACACCTCATCATGTCTTATTGATTACATTAATTTCAAAACACCATGGTACTGCATCTATTAGGGTTAAAACACAAAGGGCCAGATATTCAAAGCTTTGCACAGTCCGCAAACAGTTTGTACGGGAATAGCGTGGGATTAGCGCGGGTCTGCCATATTCAAAAGGCCAACTAGCACGGGCAAACAGCAGTAGCATCGGACTAAGCATAATGATATGCAAGGGGCATAGTGAACATGAATAAATTGGCTATGAGATATTCAGCGACTAGAGTCACGCTAAGGTGTTTAGCGGGGAAATAGCGTGACACATAGCACAGTACAATTTACCACCCAGGAAAAGCTGGTCTTAACCCTGGGCAAACAGCATTTTATGTCATTGGTGCACTGCGTGGTGCTTGCGCAGGATTTGCGCAGCTTGCACCACCCTAACATAGGAGTACAACACTTAGAAAATGCCAGACAGGAAGGACACATGCTGCTCGCTGATGGCATCACCATGATGTCAGCAGCTACCACCAGTCCAAGCCAAGCACAGACAGTGAGGAGTGATCTGACCCACAGGGGACAGCATGGTTGTGTGGCCATATAGCACACACCTGCAGACCATACTTCTGTAGTGCATAACAGATGCCAGCACACACATGCAGCACTGTGGGCATGGTGGCCAGTGAGGGGAGGGTGTATGGGTGGCCAGACCTCACCACAGCCCAGGTGTGGCCACAAGGCTAGGACACATCATTCAGTGCACATGGGCCAGTAGTGGGACTATGCCACCACCTGTGTGCCTGTCAGATCCTGCATGCTCCCCCAGTCACCTACCACACAACTGTACAGATGTTACAGCACACACTTCCAGCCATGTACATGACATTTTTTGCATCCCATGCCACCAGTGCAGCATCTGTGGATCACACAACAGCATGATAGTACTGTCCACTGTCAGTAATTACCTGCAAGCTGTGCCTGTCACTGTGTACAGTGCAGTGGTCATCACTGCCCTACATATCATAGGCAGTGTTGTGTCCCTCACACTACCAGCCCTCTTGCTACTGTAGTGTCTGCTGTGCACTGAAGCATGACCTACAGTGTGACGGTTACATGCAACAGCAGTTCCACCACCTGTGCCTATGCTGTGTTGTCCCCTGGGGTACGATATGCTATGCTATGCTGTACTGTTTACATGAAGCCTGCAGCTATCATCATGCACTGCCTGACTGATCTACAGGTGGAGCTGCGGTCAGACCTGGCCAGCCCCTGTACCTCCAGACTGACCTACAAGTGGAGCTGTGGGACCCTGCAGTAACGCTGTGCAAACTGCATGCAAATCAGGGCATGATGAGATGCTAATGTGGCTGTTTGCCCAGAGACTATCTAAGTAGGCTAATTTGCATGTCACTTTTGAATATGGCAAAGTTTAGCATGGGGCTAACGTGTTTGCACAAGGCAGACCGCTTAGCTCCCCGCTAAAGCCGCACTAACGTGTTAGCGCGGCGCTAACAGTTCAGGGAATATTATACAGTTTTGATCACTGTTTTTTCATGTTTGCTGCTACCTGCAGCTGTACTGGGTCCATGCATTTGCCAGAACACACATTGGCCACATAGTTCCTCTCTACCTACCCTCACATCGCTGTGCACTGTGTTGTGGTTGTGGTTTGCACTTCCTGGTTGCTATATTCAGTGCTGTCACATTCCAGGGCTATGGTTGCCCTGCACTCCCAGCCCAGTTTGCACGGCCTCTTTCCCATGCTATATTCAGAGGCTGTTTGCCCTGGGCTATTCCTTTTGAATAGAGCTTGCTTTGTGCTCCAGGCTAAGTTTGCACACCAGGCAGTGTTAACTGAACACAGAGGCAAAGCTTTGAATATCTGGCAATAAGTGTACAAGATAGGGAAGCAAAAAAAAAAGAGTCATAGTCTCTGGAACCTTGATAAATCAGCAGTATGCTGTTCCTTTGGATTTCAACATCATACCATGCAGGGTTGATGTTACCCTAATACCAGCACTCTCCATGCAACCATTGCTGTGCCACTTACTGTGTGTGAAAAGACTACTGATATTAAGCTAATGCCAGCTTAGGGTTGCATGATTGCTCAAACACCAAGGAACACCTCACTACAGATTTGCCAAGGTTCCAGAGACTCTAACAATAATCTTTCCTTTCTATACTTTGTTCACCTTGTGTTTCATCCCTAATGGATGCATCAACATAATTCTTTTGCAATCAATTTTCATACTTTTTGGAAATGCTATCTTAAAACAGCTTCTTGTTGATGCTGAGTGCACCAGACCAGAAGCTTCCTTCACAAATACTCACAAAGCAGCTCCACAATGTTGCTCACTGCACCAGGCCTGTAGCTTGCTTCACAAGAGGGCCTGTGGTCCATTTGCAATGCAGCTGCATGATGACACTCAGTACACCTGATGCATATCTTGCTTCATGAATAGCCATGCAGGTCACTCATGAACTAGCTTCATAATGACACTCACTGATCCTTACTTGTAGCTTCAGTTGCAGGTCTTATATGATAATAGTGACTCAAAAAGAACACCAACCACAAGAATGACCACAATATAGCCGAAAGGAAAAAACGGTGATATAAGTTACAGCAACCACAGCAAACAGCATTGGACTCTTACTCTGTACTTGAGGAGGAGGCAATAAAGATTCAATTTTTATGAACAGCCCCTTTGCCCCCAACCCCCCCAAACTAATCATAATCAACTCTGCGGGGGGCATGGACACAGAAGAAAGGGGAAAACTCGGGAGGGGAGCTACTCAGGAGGGGGGCTACTTGGGGGACAGCAGGCTGTTGGTGAGAGGGAACTGGGAAACAGGACTTTGAAACAAATATGTATTTCACTAGCAAAAGAATTAACTCCCCACCCAGACTTCACCAGCTTCACAGACCATGACCTAACCCACTACACCAGACAGCCATCTGGGAACTGCCTGGTCAAACACAAGCCTATAACATTATATAGTAAGTGCACCTCACTGAGACACTCGCTGTATACTACTCATGCTATACTTTCACATTCACTACTAGTGTAGGTGTTTGAACTGAGTCACTCAATTTCAGTCCCCCACATTATGTGATATCTCAGTGGCATAGTAATGTGCACTGCACCCAGACTCATAACTTGCTTTGAGAGTGAACCTGCAGGCCACTAATGAAGCAGCTGCAGAGTGTTGTTCAATGCACCAGACCTGTAGCTTGCCTTGTGAATTGTCTTGCTAGTCACTCTCAAACAGCTGCATAATGATGCTCACTGTGTCAGGCCTGTAGCTTGCTTCAAGAGTGGACCTATGGGCCATATGCAAGGCAGAAATCCTTTCTGGTGGGGGACCAGACTTGCAGCTTGCATCATGCAGGACACTATGTGCTCTTTACAAAGCAGCACACCTCTTTGGCATGGTCCTTTACCAGTAACTTCCTTTATTCAGGGCCATTCACGACGCAAGCAAAATAAATAGGCATGCATGAAACTTGCCAAGAGAATGTTAATGAGAAGAGGGTACTAAGTACCCTGCCCCTCAAATTTAGTGCAGAAATATTAAAATATATTAGTTATATGTTAAACAAAACAGATAAGAAACTAAGTCAGAAACAAAATGCATGCAGAGTGTGCTTTGGATAGGAACGGTTTTTCAATGGGTAATCTTTTCTAAGACTCATAACCTTTTCATTTTTTAGCCAAGCTTTTTTTTCTCTATTCCAGCTCATCACAGACCTTTTCATGGACTTACTGGTACTCCACCACTTGCTTTAGACCAGACAGTGGTGGGTGTCCTGCCACATCGGCCATGCATGGTTCTGTAGGGGCGGTGCCAGTGCAATGGCAGACCAGGTCTTTTTCCTCCATCTCCTTGATTTTGCTCATCAGGGATGCTGCCATTCAATGAACATGCACACAAGTGTGTGGTGACATGCTTGTGTGTTGGCATCTGGCAGCTTTCTTCCCCTTGCTGCTATTGTGCAGTGCTGTCTCCCGGCCTCTCCCAAGTGGCAGACAAACAGCAGAGTCCTTGTCCCCTGACCCAAGTGAAGAAATCTGTCATTGGGAAGCTCAAGTCCTTCCCCTCACAACCATCCCCTGAGTGACCAGAGTCCCTTTCTGAACAACTTTACATTTTTTTTTACATTTTTTTTAAGAAATCTGAGAATTGGGGCTCTTATCTTCCCCCACAAACAGTAAATTATCACTTTTCCACATTGTCCCTAAATTTGTTTTTGGATACCCCTTTGTTCCCTTAAAAATGTTTTTAAATTTATTTTTGTTACCCATTTTATTTTCTTACATGCTGGAAGAGGAGCACATTGAGGGACAACTAAGAATAAGGCCATGAGACATTGAGACTCATGATGTGGGACACTGAGGAAGCGAGATGCGAGACTTGTAATTACAGGCTCTGGGGGAAAGGGCTGAAATGTGTGTAAGAGGGTGTGTGAAGGTATATTTTTATTACATGGGGCAGGTGTGGTGAGGGTAACTTGCCTATGTAAGCATACAATGCTTTGTAAGTGGTATACTGTATTTAGCACTATTTATGTATGTAGTAGGTTTGCTTGTCATCAGACATATTGCCTTAACAGGACACCATTTTAAACAAGCTCTGCTTAATAGTTTTTACCTTGAATAATATGTAATTGAATTGGTCATGGCTGGGGGGAAGGTTTTCCGGTTGCTTGTAGGCAGGAGGATACTAATGGCAGGGTTGGGCACCCTTCATCAGCTTTTTTTGAGTTTTGTTGCACAGGGAAGGAAAACATGGTGGTGTCTGGCACTTGTTGATGTTTGTTTTAGAGTTCAGGTTGTTTGTAGAACTCTACTGGTAGTGGGGTTGTGCTCACTTTGTCTGCTGCTTGGCTTTTTTTTAGTTTGGTTGAGTGGGAGGGGATACCAGCAGCAGGATTGGGCACACACCATCAGTTATGTAGCATAGTTTAGACAGATGGGGGAACTGGTGCTGGGACTGGGATTCCAACCACTTGACAGAGTTGGGGGGAGTCCCCTGCCGATGGTGGAGATGGGTTCCCAACCACTGGCAATCTGTACAACCAGGGACCAATTTCTTGACATGCAACTGCACAGAAATGGCTGCTTTGGGTTACGAAAATAGAGATCTTCTCACAAAACTACCATTCATCAGTTTCACAAAAATCCAGTTATGAATTGGGTGTTAATGCTGTTGTGCACATACATGAAAACTGTATTTTATTTTCTTAATAACATCAACTTTACACATTTTTCAGTAGAGTCTTCTATTAAGGATACATGTGGCCAGGGTATGGGTGAACTGATGTCAAATTTGTATATAGTGAATGTGTTGGAATTCAGCACTTTTACCTTTTACGTTTAATTTGACCCAGTTGAACATATAGACAAATTTGGGGTCACTTTGAGCTTTGGCCAGTTAATTATAATAAAAAAAGAAGAAAAAACAACTTTAGCCTTTCCCATGTGGCTAGGGCTAGTCTCATGATCACAACTTTACACACCTCAGTCATTTTCCAGCCTCCTTTTCCTCCCTCTCCAGACACTTCAAAAAAATTCTGTCTTTTGACACTGTACCAGGTGCAAACTGAGTTTTTTCTTTTTTTTATTTGACTGGAGGACTAAGGGAGGGTGGAATATGTTGGCATTGACTGGGTGGGTGAGGGGTAATTAGGGGTGCCATTAACCCCTATTTGTAGTCTGCTATGCACCAATATTAATGACCTAATGTGTGTTTGGCCAAAGAGTAAAAGTGAAACAGAAGACAGGGGGTTCGAGTTGAAGCTAAATAGAAGACGCATATTTTCACATTCACTCACCTTTAGGTAAGGGTTGTGGACTTTGAGTATGGAAGTATTTGGTGGTGACACAACAGAGAGTATGTTGCATCCCATTTTTTCACTACTTCCAACTGCCACTATGTATGGAGCCCCTAGTTCCCTTATACAGGATGTTAAAAGCTCCATCATGAAGTGTCTTCAGGCCCCTGACATCATTATGTACTGTTTGAGGTGTTGTCTTATGGCTGTAGTCTGAAATGCGAGCATATCAAATAATGCAATGGTATGTATTAATCAACAGTAGAATAATATGTTTGTTGAATTCCATCATTAAGAAACAACTTATTCTAAATATGGAATATGCACTTAGGTGGCCATGGAAAATAGTAATTTGCTTCTGTTGTTTAGTAATCCCTCTAGAGGGCTGGTAAATTGGAATATTTTGCTAAACAAGTTACTGTAAATGCACTGATACCATTGAAATTGTTGATGTTGTCTAAGGGACTAATCAGCATTTGTTAGAGGTTAAAACAGTAGTCCAAAGGCTTTACTATTGCAATTGCCTATTGCAATTTTCTCTCTTTCAATGCCTACTTAATCTCAAAGGTTCCCTCAGTTAAATCAATCCCATCCATCTATGTTAACGAAGTAATTATGGGAAAAGTCGTTATTCTGAAAAAACAAATGACATTATTTGCTTGTAGAATTCATGCTCTCATTATTTTTCATGTCCCTTTTCTGACACACTATCACATTAATGAGCACTCAAACAGGTATATTGACTACTCCTTATTCAGTAAATTTTCTTTTGAAGACATAAACATCAATTACATAAATTATGATGAGTTTCATTTCATGTTTATAAATGCTGTGGATGATATTGTAATGTAATCTCAGAAACAATTATGGAGCTTTCATGCCCCAGGCTATCACACTGAGAATCAAGCAGTGATTCCAATAACACTAAGCTGGACGGATACATTTCAGTGATGTGAACGTATGTTTTGATGTAACAGTTCAGTATTTTTGAAGTCCTGTTTTTGTTTTAGTAATTGAAAGGAAATGGTTACAATGTTGTTAAAGAGCTAGTAACACCAATAAAGCAGACCAAACATGTGACCAGTTTTTCATAGTCAGTTGACACAATTTTATTTCTGAAGTGTTTTTCCTTTTTCCATTTGCTCATTAGACCTGACTGTATTAGATGTTATGTAACATAGAAACATTGATTTTGACGGCAGATAAGGACCACTTGGCCCACCCAGCCTGCCCATTTCCCTACCTACTGGATAAGCTGCAGATTCTAGTTAACCAACAGCCTACCTCCTGCAACCCCCGACTATAATTGCCTTATGTCTGTCCCATGTATATTTGAATTCCCCTGCTGTTTTAGACCCAGCGACCTCCCCAGGAAGGCGGTTCCATGTATCCACCACTCTCTCCGTGAAATAAAATTTTCTCACATTACCCCAAGCCGTCCCCCCTCTATCTTTAAATTGTGCCCCCTTGTTCTTACACATCTCTTTTTCTGAAAGATGCTACCTTCCTGGACTTTGTTTATTCCCTTGAGGAACTTGAAAGTTTCTATCATGTCCCTCCTTTCATCAAGGGTATGCATATTAAGCTGTCTCAGTCTATCTTCATATGGTTTCTGCTGCAGACTCTGCACCATTTTAGTTGCCCTCCTCTGGACTGCTTCCTTCCTGTAAAGGATAGTACTTTACATTGAGGCTAACATATCTGGACATATTCCTCCTCATATCTCACTAGAACTGTGACCTAACCTGTTGTGAAATCACAAGTGACCATATGACAGCAGATGTTCAGTTCTTCTTGGCCATTTGTGATGTAAGACAGTGAGGTTTATAGCAGGGCTGATGATGTTTGAGGAGGACTACAACTAACTATGCCATCCTACAGGAGACGTACTTTTCCACACATTACACCAAGTTCTGTCATGAAGCAAATCTTGTAATTAGCAAATGGGAAAAGAAAGCAATACTTCAGATATACAGTAAGAAGTAATAGTCCACTACTTCAGAAAGTTAATATTAAAGGAGAAGACTTCTGTATACGTGTGTGATTTGGATATATCTGATGTATTTATTATACATTACATCAAGTACTGTACATATGTCAATAAGAGATCAGCCATTTCTTATGTTGCAACACATATCTAGAGTTTGAGGCTCTGACACAAGGTAGTAAAATGTCAAGCAAGCCTCCATTTACATGCAAATGAGTCACTTGTAATACAGCCCCTCCCATTCCTTGATGTCACTGCAGCAACAGTGCAGAACA
Source organism: Neoceratodus forsteri (assembly GCA_016271365.2). Taxonomy (NCBI): domain Eukaryota; kingdom Metazoa; phylum Chordata; order Ceratodontiformes; family Ceratodontidae; genus Neoceratodus; species Neoceratodus forsteri. The sequence continues at coordinate 800,123,251 of CM057459.1, read as the reverse complement.
AAACATAAGGGTATCAATGCTGTCCAGCCTGATTTTAGTTTAAGTTTGCAATGGCTTAAGGCAGTTCTGTCATGCAACTCACACAGAGAGTAGTACTTATAGCCTTAATATTGCATATGTAGAGCAAATGATACATCTAATAGTATTGCATTCACAGGAAACAAAAGCTGTTTCTCTGTACTGCTCATTTCTCTCTGGGAGACAGTTGTAACAATTTGTAGAAAGCAGTAGACTGAATCAGTCAATCAACCAATCAACCAACCAATCAATCAATCAATCGAGCAGTCAATCTGTCACTCTGTATTGAACCAGGTGAACACCCTTGAGAAGATTCGTTACAAGATGAGCCTGGGCAGTTTACCAAAGGATCACACAAGACACAGCAGCCTGAAAGTGGAGAGCTAGATCATTTACTTTAGAAAGTATATTGTTTTACATTTCAAATGCTCCTTAAATCTGAGTTTCTGACTGGAAATACCAAGACACAGAATGCATATGACATGGGAGGAGTGAGCTAAGCAAATACAGAACACTACAAACAGAGACTGATTAGTTTCTTTACCTACAACAGCTGAGGTGTCGCATTTGATTTGTGAGGCACATCCTACTTCAAATGCTGGCATTACAAAGTGGGGGGGCTGCCACAGCTTATCCTTAGTACCTTGAAAGTGAAGTGCTGTAGCTCTCACATCACTGCTAATGATTTATAACGGGAATTAGGGCACTTTTAAAGTCATGGACCTGAGGGGCCATCACAGTTTCTAAGGAGGTTGGGGGAACTTCTTAAGGGTTAGAGAGTAAGGGACTCTAGTAGGATTTGAACCGGATTCCCCCAGTGCTTGTGCCTGTGCTTTCCTGGCAACCTATTCCTTGTCATAGCTGAATTCTTTATTGCCTTTCAGCAGCCAGCTAATCACTGACTACCTAGTTACAATGGGAAAGTGGCCTATTTGCAAGATTGTTTCTCACTGCTGGTGTCAATCAAAACAGAGAATGTTAACACACACACACACACACACACACACACACACACACTAATACAACAGCTGCATAATACCACTTAAAACTCTTGTTGTACCCAGAGTCATTTATTGGGTAAACTGTTTTTGCTAACAGAAACAGTAACACAACACATACAGGCACTTCCTTATATGAATACTGTATATACCTCAAATCAGTGCTGCATCACACTCACACTCACATGGTCCTAGTTCCTATTAGACCTGCACTTCAGGATGTGCACAACACTTAAAGGGTTCCTCCATTACTCAATTGGGGAACCAAACATTGTGGGTTTGGTCTACTGGTGGAACTGCATTTAGTGCAGCACCATTATCTGTAGCTCTGATGACATCATCCTCCAGCAATATTGATGATAAAATGGAGGACAAACACATTGATAAATTTTGGGGTCTGTATATTTTTATTTATAATCTAGATCTGGACAGCAATAGGACTGCTGGCAACTGGAGGAGGCACACAACAGGTACACATAAGGAGTTAGGAAAATATTGGTGTGGAACTATGGGAGACTTCCCCTTTAATTTCAGGCAGGACACTAGCTTGTTCAACGTACAGGAACAAAGGAGAAGACTACTAAAGCCACAAGGAGAAGGTAATTTAATACAATACATACTTTTGGACATACTTATTTAGAAGAAAAGTCATGAAAAATGAAAGATGTGACTAGAACCTGCGCAGAAAAGGAAAAATAAACATAGAAACATAGACTTGACAGTAGATAAAAGCCTTGTGACCATTCCAGTTTGCCCAACCCTATCTATGGTATTGTAAGGACCACATAGTAAGGATTAGGAAGGAGGGGGGTTGGGTGGAACCAGGGTGCAATAAGGCGGAAGTACTAAATGAATACTTCTGCTCAGTATTTACTAAAGAGAAGAGGGGGGTGACACCCAAGGTGGAAGAAATGGCAGAAGCAGGGGGGAAGTGGTGACAGATGGGGAAATCATGGAGATCAGAGTTCAAGAGGGTTTGAAGGCACTGAGGGTGGACAAGGCGCCAGGCCCAGATGGCATCCACCCCAAGGTACTGAAGGAGCTGGCAGAGGTTCTTGCAGGACCTTTGGCAGGCCTATTTAATGCCTCACTACATTCGGGGTGTGTACATCACAAGAGTGGCCCCAAGGATGAACCGGGAAACTACAGACCAGTGAGCCTCACATCCATCGTGGGTAAGCTAATGGAGACTATCCTGAAGGAGAGGCTGGTGGCCCTCCTAGAGGCCAAAGGACTACAGGACAGCAGACAGCATGGCTTCATATGTGGCAGATCCTGCCAAACCAACCTGGTCAAGTTCTATGACTGGGTAACTAGGCAACTGGACAGGGGCCATGCAGTGGATGTCCTGTATCTGGACTTCAGTAAGGCATTCGACTCAGTGCCACATGGAAGGCTGGGAAGGAAGTTAGTAGGCACAGGGGCAGGTGCAAAGCTGGTGAGATGGGTAGGAAACTGGCTGCAGGGAAGGCAACAGAGGGTGGTGGTGGGTGAGGAGCTCTCACACCCAAGGGCAGTGATGAGCGGTGTTCCACAGGGCTCAGTGTTGGGACCAGTGTTGTTTGGGATATTCATTGCTGACATATCATGGGACATCAAGAGCAAGATCAGTCTGTTTGCTGATGATACCAAGGTAGGCATGGTGGTGGATGACCTAGGGGATGGCAGGGGTTGCAGGATGATCTGGCAAGCTTGGAAACCTGGTCAGACACCTGGCAACTGAGCTTTAATGCCAAAAAGTGCAAGGTGCTGCATTTTGGGATGAAGAACTCAAGGAGGAGTTACCAGCTAAGGGGAGTGCAGCTAGCCCAGACAGAGGAGGAGAAGGATCTGGGTTTGCTCATTACAGGGTCAATGAACAACTCGGCACAATGAAGGAAGGCAGCTGCAAAGGCCAACAAAATGCTGGGTTGTATTGCAAGGGGCATATCCTCGAGGAGGGAGGAGGTGATTCTGCCACTGTATAGGTCATTAGTTAGACCACACCTGGAGTACTGTGTGCAGTACTGGCATCTGTATCTGAAGAGGGACATTAAGTTACTGGAGGGGGTGCAGCGCAGAGCGACAAAGATGATCAAGGGGCTGGGGGACTTATCATACGAGAGGAGGTTAAAGGAGTTGAACATGTACTCACTGGAGGAGAGGAGAGACAGGGGTGACATGATTGAAACCTTTAAATACATGAAAGGAATAAACAAGATGAGTACAGAGGGGCTGTTCAAAGTAAGGGAAGGGAGGGCCACCAGGGGCCATGATATGAGACTGGGGCGAGGAAGGTTCAGGAGGGAGATGAGGAGACACTTTTTTACAGAGAGGGTGGTGGCTGGGTGGAATGCGTTACCTGCTGAAGTGGTATGAAGTAGAACAGTGGACTGCTTCAATTGAGGATGGAACAGGACAAGGGGGAGGGTTAATGAAGGGGAAGGGTGGAAGGGAAGGGCAACTGCAGAATAAGGGGTGCTAGCTGCACATTCGAGCAGACTTGATAGACCTCTAAGCCTTTATCTGCTGGCAAATTTTGTATGTTCGTAAGTTTGTATGGTATGATGTGAGTGCTCTAGCAGTCACGTTTTCCCCTTGCCTGGTACCAGCCTCACCACCTACTTTTCCAGCCCCATATGTCTGTCACACCCATGCTTAAAGCCCACCACTGATTTGGGACAAACCATCTCCATGTTTATTTATTCCATTTTTTCACCACCTTATCTGTGAAGAAGGTAGCCTGTGACATCAGTGCCTGAATTAAGGCACTGTCCAGAATGGCAAGCGATGTGGGCTAAAGCCCGAATGGCGATGGGGGGAAGGTGACCGGATATGGTGGGGTGGGCAACTGCAGTGACAGGATGTCACTATATGTACATGTGCACAAGGGGAGTGAGCATGGCGAGCATGGCCTGGGAGGGGGTAGAGGGGATGTAGAGGGTGGTGCTATGGTCGGCTGCCGAGCTGCACCATGGCATCAGGGGTTGGCCTCCACTTGCGATACATGGGATACCAGGTTCAGGTCTGGGTCTGGGCGCTACTGCATTTTTGTTGCTCTGGCCCGAAACTTTTTTTTTTTTTGCCTTTGCCCCCCCCAACACACACCTCTGCTAGAGTTGAGAATCTTTTAGTGGGGGGGTGCGGCGGTGAAGCTCCCTGCATGGGGGGGGTGTGGGGGGTTGCAGCCCCCACCAGAGAAAGCAAAAGAACCAAGTCCCCAGTGCCATTCCTCCATGCGCCAAGGATGTCAGGGTGGCAACATTTTTTCTCCACCCTGACGTAGCGATAACGTGGGTCGCCCTACCGCACTTGCCATTATCACATAGAACCATGAAGAAATACCTCCTGACATCTTTTTTGAATCTCTCTTCTGCCAGTTTCAGAATGTTTCCCCTTGTGTCCATGTTTGCCTTTACTGTGAACAGATCCCTACTTTCCACTCTATTTATCCCATGCACAAAATATGTCTCTGTCATGTCGCCCCTCTCCCTTCTGCAGCATATACATATTGAGGTCCTCAAGCCTTCCCTTTGGAACTTCCATTGCTGCCTCTGAATCAGGTTGGTAGCCCTCCTCTGTACCACCTCCAACCTATCTCTGTCCTTATACATGTGCAGGCTTCAGATATGCATGTTGCACTGTAAGTGCAGCCACACCAGGGATATGTACAGGAGCAGAATCTTCTCCTTTCTTCTGCTGCCAAATTCTCTGTCTGTTAACCCTAATATTCTGTTTTCCCTTTCTACAACTCTATAACACTGCGATGATTGCTTTAGGTTGTCTGCAATTATCACCCGGATATATTTATCTCTGCCATATTTTCCAACTCTGCAGTCCACATCCTGTACTCTGTATTTGGTTTTCTTGCTCCTATGTGCTGTATATGACTTTGCACTCTTTTGCATTAAATTTTGATTGCCAGGCCTTGCACTGTTTCTTCAGTTGCTCCACACCTTTTCATAATGCCTGTATACCCTCTTCACTGTCCACTCTTCTGCAGACATTAATGTCACCTTTAAAAAGACAGACTTTCCCTGAATCTTCTCCTCAGTGCTGCAAATATATTAAATGCAGTAGCACTGGGCCAAAGATGGATAACTTGATTACCCACTGGTGACTTTCTTAACCTCTGAGAATTCCCCATTTAAGACAACACTCTGTGATATCTCCCCCCACCCAACAAATTATCTGATCCAGCCAATAATTATGTCCCCCCTCCCAGGCAACTCAGGGGCAGCTTGTGCTGTTCTATCGAGTTATATGCGACATAATAACATCTGCTATTTAACATTTATTTTTTGACCTCTGGTCACTTTACTGCTTTTCCCATTTTTTTAATCATCTTTTCATGTGAGTCTGAGTTAAAGGCTTTAAAGAGGGACTCTGGCTAAAAGTGCTACATTGCAGAAACAGAACAAGCATACCCCCAATAAATCTCATACCAAAAATTAGGTTTCCACTTGTAGCCACCCAGTCCCCTGGGGTTACTAGAATCCATCAGGTTAGCCCTAGGAAGGTAGAAGGCTCATTAGTCGCTCTGTGTAGATTACATCATTGTTTACTTAACTAGGCTGAGGAGAGAATGGATTATGTCATTTAGAATTCTAGCAACAGCATAAGCCACTTTGGAATCAGCTGCTCTTGGGGAGGATTAGAATGTTCAGACAGTATTATAGTGAGTTGAGAGTCAGCAGCAGTGTGAAGTGGAGCTCTGAGCCAGAGATAGGGCTCAGAGTGTAGGGGTGCCTGCCAGTCTCCTTTTAGGAGATTGGGTGAAGGGCCCCCAGTAGTTTCTCACCCTAGTGTGTAAAACCAGCAAATCCAGAAGAAGTGGTGGAGACCATTCACCTGCAAGACCCCAGTGGGTCATTTACCCACAGAATTGTGGGTTGCACTGTGTTTCAGTTGAGCCAAGGAGCAATCCTCTGAAGTATCCTGAGGGTTCAGCTGCCCAGAAGGAAAGGTGTGCAAACTGAATATGTGACAAAAGCTACCTGTGAAGGGAAGGGGATGTTTTCCCTCAAATTTTCCACATCTGTATCAAGGGACAAAGCTGTGAGCACAGATTTATGGGACTGATCTTATGGGTTGGTCTGAGGAATATGTGCCCAGAGATAAGGCTAGAGTGCACCTGTCAGGGCCCCTGTTTCATCACAAACAAGTGCTGAATGTTTCAAGTTTAAAGTTCAGGAGTCCATTAGCATTTCAAGGGGAAATGGAGGATCCATTTTGGTGTAGCCCAGCAGGAATGGCAGAGACTGGGCATGGGGTAGTATTGGGCATAACCCCTGTTTGATTCCTTAGTCAGGGCTAACTTTTTCATGTATGGGCACCAGGTTAAACTGGGCATGTTAACAGATGTCATCTCTCTAGGGGAAAGCTACTAAAGTGTGTGGCAACTACCACAAAATATATACTTTGTCAGAAAGTAAAGTCCAAATAGATTCCTGGTACAGAGGGATGGACAGTTCAAAATGTGCGAGAAAAGCTGCTCTAATGTTGCCTAAACAGTGTTGTTCTAAGAAGGAAAAAAAAGTCTTGATCCTGTGTGTACAGTGACAAACATGGGAGACCACCCTGTTCTGCATTTTGTTGCCAACTTGATGTCAGAATGTCACAGATACCACTGTTCTCACCCCACTTCTCCCCATTTAAGGAGTCACCATTCACCTTTTACAGAAACTGCACTGCTTGTGTAGTATCTGCTAGGTGAATTAGCCTGCATCCCTTGTTGATACCTCCTGTAATTGTAGAAATCTGTTGTTGTAGAGGCTAAAATGATTGGTGAGTTTAAGAATGCATGGATAAACAAAAGGCAAACCTAGTGATAGGAAAGAGAGGGTAAACCGCTGATCATTTAGGATTTGGAGTTTAAGTAGATAGGGAAATGGCCAGACTAGGTGGGCCAGGTAGTCCTTATCTGCCATCAAAAATCTATATTTCTACATTGTTAACTCACTGGCACTGCTCCTTGCAATATAATAATTCTTGTTATACCTGTTATTTATTGCATTAATCTGTTGTTTATTGTATTAGCCTGCTGTTGAATGTAACTTCTTCTGCTGTTGTATGTAACTTGATTGACTTGGACACCTTTGAAAATGGGTTCTTGAGCTCAAAAGTCCTCCAAACACAATCAATAAATACATACATACATACACACACACACACACTGTAGGGTCTGTCAATTTAAGTACTGTGGTCATCAACTCTGTTATGAGGGAATTTTATGCCTCACTGTACTCCTCCCCCTCCCTCCATTGTAGCAGTTAACCACTTCCAGTCTGCATTACCAATCCACAAATTAGAGGATCAACAAGCAGCCCTGTTGGAGGCCCCATCACGCTCCTACAGGTTGAGACTATTCTAGGGACCATGAACCTCCACAAGGTGAGTTTGGGAGTCAGATGATCAGCAGGGAGGGGAGGATTGAGGGTCCACTGGACTTCTCTCCAACTCCATGATGGGAGAGGCATGGAGCTTGGCACTTGACTTGCCCATTGTGGTATTGGGTCAGTGCACTAAGACTGCATATGTGTAGAGTGGAGAAGCAGCAGATGACTGGAGTATAGTGCACAGAAGCATGTGCTGTATAGCTACTTGTGTCACTACACACCTGCTCCTCCTGTGATGTGCAACTTAGAAAAGAGGAGGAAAAAGATGGATCTGGGTGGCTAGATGTCCCCAACCACCCACAGGCCTCGCACCCAATGAGCACCCAGGCTAGGCTGAGATAACACAATGGTAAATCCTTGAGGAAAGCCCGCGTGACAGGGCTGGTTTGACCAGCACAAAGGAGTGCCACCTGGTCCAACGGGAGTATAAAGAGCACTAACTGTAAAAAATAAGTCAATCAGAAACTCACTGCTGGACCAAACTAATAAAGCTTGTCCTCAATGACAAGAGAAATTAGGGCTCTTATTTTCTGAGAAAGAATGGAGAAACCTGATGTACAGTTCACACATCTTGCTTGAACAACAGAAACTATCTTATACAAAATAAGATATTACACTATTGATGCAGAACCCCTAAGGTCTTGCTCTTACTGGAGTACCTGGGGAGGATAATGGTTGGAACAGTGACTCTCCTTCAGGGTCACTATCACACATACCATGGGTAAGATCTAAACCTAGAAGGTTAAAGGAAGGGTATACTGTTCCTCAAGCTTGCAAGGAGATTCTGGGGATACCCTGTCCCCTGAAGGCTGCCTTACTTCTCCAGGATCATATGCTGACAGAAACCACCCACAACCCTTTCTGCAGTGTGTCCAAAAACTATCAGCTTTTTTCTGTGGCATTTCTTGCTATACCCATTGTATAAATACTGCATTACTGTCCCTAGTAGTCATCTTAGCAGTCCCTCCCCAACTTCTTGCTTCTGCAGAAATGTCCTAGCCCCTCTCCAGGAAATGCTCTATTAGGGTATCCTAGATAGGGTTTACTTAGGAAATCTGAAATAAAAGGCTATGGCTATAACATTACAAAATGTTATTGGATGGCCTGACTTGTTCAACAAGCTAACCACAATAACAATAACAACATCAGTGTCCCTTGATGGGAGGAACTGGTGGTTTATCCTTTGTACAGTTGTAATGAGCAGAATTCTGTGCAGACCTGCAGACTTACTTCAAATACCTCTGTAGATGCCATCTTACTGTTACATGGCCTTCACGTTGTGGGGTTACTGATCTTATAAGGAAGAAATAGTAGACCACAGTGCATAATTGGGTACCTGTAGTTGTGTGATGTACTCCAGGATGACGGTGCTGAGGTTGACAGTCGTTAAGTCCACCTAATTACCTCACCCAATGCCTTTCCTCTCTCTTTCCCTGCAGTACCCATGCTTTACATAATCCCCATTTGCTATGTTTTTTTTAACAGTATTTCAAAGATCCACACAGGTAACCCCAGGACTACTCCTTTACAAAACGCTTCTGAAAGTCAAGAACAGTCCCTTTTTAAGTTCATGGACTGTAATGTATGATTGAGCATCTCCAGTCTAGTAACCCATACCTCAGGACAAGGGAGCTGAGATCAGCTACTATTTAGTCTCTCCTGCTACATCTCACAATGCTTTTCCTCTCTCTCTCTCTCTCTCTCTCTTCATCCCTCCATGAACCCAAGCCCCACAACAAACCTACTTCTTCCATATTCTTTTTTATTTTTGAGATCCACATAGATGCTCCCAAACTACAATGACTTGGTGGTTGCCCCTCGCTAAATGCTGCTGAAAATCAAGAGTAGTCTCTAAGTTCACAAACTGCAGTGCATGATTGGGTTCTGCTATCATGTGGTCCACCCCCAGAACAATGGCACCAAGTTTGGGCTGCCATTCAGCCCACCCCACCACCTCCCATAATACCTTTCATCCCTCGTTCCCTCCACATAAACAAGTGCTGCAGAAATACAATGTATTCCATTTTTTTATGTTTGATTGCCAAAGGCTAGCAAAAATTTTGCAATTAGTCTTAGCTCTGAGAGGACTTTTAGGGGCTTGACCCTCCTCCACCTATCCCAGCTTCAAAAGATCCAATCTCTTCCCCAGTTCCACCTACCCTTCCCCTTTATGCTACTGTTCCCTTTGAAGTACTTGGCCAATCTTACAGCCAGAAAATGCAAGATGGATGTGAATTTTCTTGTACTGCTTACACTTCCCACAGTCAACATTTCCTGTGCAGTTTGTAACACTTAACTGGTGTTGTACAGTAATTTGTTTCTCTCTGTTCTGGGAAGAGCAGAGATGTTGCACAACAGTCACAACTTTTTCCTGTCTGTGATCACTATGTTAACATTCAGCTTAACATTTGCTTTACCAGTGACTGGTGCTCAACCCCTCCACTGGTATCCCTCCTCTTGCCTGAACCAGCTGCACAGTTACTTTACTGTGGTGGGTACTCAATCCCACTGCTGGTATCCCCCCCTACCCAACTGAGCCAGCTATTAAAACTCCCACACATAGAGTCCAACACTGGGATGCCCAACCTTTGGTGCTGCCAAGCCCCTCCAAATAAAATTGTAACACTGCGTTGCTCAAGCCCCTTTGTTGGCTAAAAACACACCCCTTCATACTATAGCACAGGGGTGCACAACCTGGGTTCTGCCAAACAACAACCTCCCACTTCACTCCAATATCAGGGTTCCCAATCCCTGGTACCGGCTAACAATATACCCACAACAGTATCTAACACCAGGGTGCCCAACCTCTGATATCGCTAAACAACACACAGACACTGGAGTTCCGAATTCCCAGTGTTGGGTCCAGAAAAAAAAGAAAACCATCCATCATTGTTCCCCTTTTTTTTCCTGTCATCTGCAAAAAGAAAACCATATTGTGATGTCTTCTAGCTCCCCTGAGCCCCCAACCCCCCCAGCACCTAACATCCCACACCCCCAATCCTTCACTTACCTCACTAGGGTCCCACAAAGTAATTCTGTCTGTATATGAAGAAGATCCTCTCCCTACTACTCCTGATTGAGAGCTGTCTGAAAGTAAGTTAAGTTTGGGTAATAGCATCTTAATGCAGTCTGCACTTTTACTCATACTTTCATCATTTTTCAACATGTCAAACATTTTTAATGTAACCTTTCTTATCCCTCCTTATGAACAAGACTGGTGTAAATTCCCAAATGCCCTATGAAACATGTTTTAGCAGCTTCTGTGTAAAATCTCCTTTTGGATGGGATTTCAAAAATTGCTCCCCATCTTGATCAAAAGCTGAGGTAATAAAAAGACTGTGTTGAAAATTTGTGGTGAAAACCTCAGAAAAACAAAATTATGATGACATGCTGAAAATTTTCAGTGTTGACTCATAACACTGTAATTTCATTACAGTTTTAACTCACATTTTCAACATAGTCTGTTTTATTACCCTAACTCATGAACATAGTCATAGGAGGCAGTATAGCACAGTGGTCTAAGGCTCTGAGCTGCAAATCTGGTGGCATCCAGCAGACCAGACCTGGGTTTGAATCCCACAGCTTCCACTTGCATACTGTGTGACCCTGAGCAAGTCACTTAACCTCCTTATGCTCCCAGGTAGCTCTTGTAAAAAAGCATTCAGCTTAGCATGCTATACCTGGTTAAACAACTAAATAAAAAAAAAAAATAGCCGGTGTCATTTACAAATTCCCTTCCGAACCTATGTTTGCAGTCAATCCACAAAACCATGTTTTGGGAGGAATTTGATAAATGACACCTGTCATTTTTATATGTTAGGGCAATAAAATTACCATGTTGAAAGTTCAAGCTCACAATCTAAGAAAATAATATTTTGTGTGAACCTCTTAATTCTCAATCATGACAATTTCCAAACGTGTATTTTCTATTTGTTATTATACAATGGCTCCAAAAATCCTGTCATCTGTTTTGCTGACTGGCACAATTTACCCATTGTAAATCCTGGCATGACCAATAGGTAAAAGTGCCAGTCAGCCACATCTAGAAATCCCAATGTCCTAAATCCATCCTCACCCCGAACAGGAAAGAGGACAACTGCCATGTTAAATCCCTGCTAAACTGCGTGTCCCACAATTCCTAGCACAACACAGAAAACACACAAAAATAAAGTTCACTAATTCTGGAAATACCTTTAGTAGTCAGAATCTGCCACAATAAGTTTCTGAAATACTTGGACAAGCAACATGGAACCCAAAAGGGTATTTTTTTAAAACCTTCCTCATAACTGCTTCCACGTGGCTGATCTTGAATCTCGGTTCAGTTCCATTGCCACCTGAGGACGCCAAATTCCATAAACCATTGTGAAAGCAGAAATACTGAAACTGAGAAGCCTCCTTGCAAAAAAAAATAATAAAGTAATCAAAAACATGTTTTATGAGAACGGTGTTTATAAGAAGAGCTTCTCTCCAATGTCATGGACCACACGTTGTACGACACCAGTGTGGTAAAATCACACTATTATATCCTGACTTAAAAATTCACTTCTTACTCAGAAGGGGGGACTCAAAACTCCCAGGGTCTCCCTGTAAAAAAACAAACATGGCAACATTTTACTGTGTGAGTGCATCTCAAATAGGAGCTCAGCAAAACTTTACTGTGTGTCTGTGTGGAGCTGCATTATGCGTTCAGCAGCAGGTAGAAAGTTGGGACTATTATTTCCTGTACAGCAATAAATTAAATAAAAAATAATTTGCAATGAAACAATTACTATAATTCTTTCTTTTTGTCTCACTAAAAAAAAGTGGAACATTGTATAATCACAGTCTACCACACCCTGTCATGATACATTGCTTAAATATTAACTGCTATGCTATTATTCTCAAAAACTGCACAACAAATACAAGCAAGCAAACATGATTGTCACTGGACAATTTGGATACAAAATGCTTAACAGGGCTGCTAAACAATGCGTGTTTGGTTTAGATATCCACATGTGCCCCAGGCTACAGCAGCTTGGGGACTGCTCTTCAAAAAAAAATATAAAAAAAATAACAGGACAATGACTTCAAGTGAATGGCTACAAGTGCATGCAACCTAAGGAACAGATTAGGTAAACTGGAGACACTGCTCAACATTAAGAAACTGGTTATACTAGCAATAACTGACACAGGAATGATGATGACCTGCAAGGAATAGTGATACACAACTATAAACCTCAGAAACATAGAAAATGTAGGCAGAAAATGACCACTGGTCCATCCTGTTTTGCTCGATCTTACACTAGGACCTAATGTCTAGTCAGGGTTATTGCCTTCACCCCCACTCCCTGCCATACTGCCTTCCAATAACTATTAAACCTTTTACTCTATCCCAGCGATATTTGAAACCATTAATGATTTTTGCAAACACCATCTTTGCTGGTAGCCTGTTTCATTGCTCAGTTCTCACATCCCTCTTGAATCTCCCCCCCCATCAGTTTACACTCATGCCTCTATGTTCTTGATTTGCCAGTCTTGCTGAATATTTCCCCACAATCTACCTTTTTCATTCCTTTCCAGAACTTGAATGTCTCTATCATATTTCCCCTCTCCCTTGTTATCTCCAGTAAGTACCTGTTCAGAGCATTAAGCCAGTCCTGTCCTACTGGCCCTGGATCCTTTTATTCACCTTATGTTGTGATGTCTCTAGCCTGTCTTTGTCTTTTTTAGGTGGGGGCTCCAGAACTGGGCACATTATTCCAGATGCAACTCAGCAATGACCTGTAGAGAGGCAGTATTATCTCTTTCCTCCTGCTGTCAAATCCCCTTCCGATACACCATAACATCTTAGCTGCCTTGCTGTAGGTCTTGTTACATAGTCTAGATTGTTTGATGGAGTTGTGTATGATGACTCCCAGGTCTCTTTTTTCAGTGGTAGTGTCCAGCTTAACCCCTCCCATCCAGTATTCCTTATTGGGGCATTGTTACTTATATGCATTTTCTTGAACTTTTTAGCACTGAAATTCAACTACCAAACATTGGACAACCTCTCTAATCTTTGCAGGCTCCTCTGAAACTTCCTGTTTCCTCACTATCTACCCTGCCACTGAGTTTAGTGTCATTTGCAAAGAAACACATCTTGCCTTTTATTTCTTCTCCTAGGTCACTAGGGCTGGGTGAAATAAGTAAATTCTGATTTTCCTGAATTTTCAAAAAATTATACAAATTTCATGACATTTTCTGGAATTTTGTTTAATTTTCTGAAATATTTTAATTGATCATAATTCAGTCAGTCTAATATGTAGAGCTCTGATGTTTGGCATGCTTACTGTTTGGAAGAGGCCCATAACGGAAATCAAGATTCATGACGTTTGGATGAGGGGAAGTTATTGGGGCTCAACTTCAGGCAATTTATTATTCCTGTGTACATTTCTAAACCTATTTCTGTGTTTACAACATAGCCACCTTTGCAGCTAGTTAACTGAATATTTATACCCATGCTTTCTTGCAAGAGTCTTATTAACTGCTAAATAGAGAGGTAGTTTGTTACATAACCTGTAAATTATAGAAATTTGAAATTCCACATTTTAATTATTTGCTAAATTGTGTGAAAAATTTCAAATTATTCCATGGACCTCGGACACCGACCAATGAAAATGGCAGGCTGGCACCTTACCTCTGTTGTAAATCCTCTGATAATCACTGCAAAAGGTGCCAGCCAGCTGCATCTTGGATAAAAAGCAATCCGACGGGCAAAATCGCGGAACTCCGGCCACCATCTTGTTTTGCCGCTAAGCGGAGACTGTAAAACTGCTCCGTACATCAGGGGAAAGTAAACAAAAACACTGACTGCTGTACTACTGAGTCGCTTATTTAAGCATTGCAAGTACTATTTTTAAATAATTAAAAAAAGCAGTACTTGAGCATATCATATTAAGCCACTCAGGATCTAGATTGATCAGAGGATTTACCACGCTGAGCGGATTTACCCACTCGGTTGCACCTCGTGGGCAAACCACTTCAACCGTGGTAAATCCCCCAATAACCCACACCCCCTCGTGGCTTATTGCTTAAATATTTGGATGTATATAGTTCAACTGCTATACACTCATGATCTGGCATGCATACCGTAGTAAATATGTCCTGGAATCTAATCAAGCTGATACATGTGGTTTAGTAGGTAAAAGGTTATTGTGGATACTTTAGAAATTACTAATTGCCAAAATTTGCTCAAAAAGTCATGGACACAAAGAAGGTAATGCCAATAGAATTCCACTTGTGGAATGTAACTTTCAGAAAGTACTTATAACCACTGAATTACCTTACCTGCACTAGCACTGTGGCCATGCAAAACCGTTTCAACACTACTGTACAGTGATACCCAGCATCATGCTTCATCATGACTAAAGATACCCAGATACTTCTGTCACAATGGCCTAAGTCACAGTTAGCTGTAATGCTTGGTGTCACTTGGTGCCATTGTTTTCAGATGGCAAAAATGAAAAAATGACTTACCATACTAATGTTGTTTCTTCCAGGTGATCCCTCATTATACTTAAACATATGCTATAAGCCTGATATGTTTAGTTGCCCTGGAGATCAAAGAATTTATCTGAATGATGAAATGTGGAATGTTATTCAAACTCTGTCCTCAAGGTGACAATTCATTCTGCTGCTCAATGACAGATCTATTTTGAAGGTCTAGGAGCAATAGCTAATACCTTACTATCCTAACCAATATTGTATAGTTAAAAGAATAAAACCAACAACCAACAAAAGAGATTGGCCTCTCAGGCCAATCTATGGTAGATTAAAACAAAAGCTACAGAAAAATGATTGAGAATGAGGAACAATAAATGGTGAAGCTGTAAATTAAAAAAAAAAAAAACACTGATTCTTGTAGAACCTTTTCCTGGTTCTAGAAGGGGAGGCAGGATGGGAGATTTAAGCATAATGAGGGATCTCCTGGAAGAAACAACATTACTAAGGTAAGTATTTTTTTCTTCAAACCCTAGGAATCCCTCATTGTGCATAAACATATGCAGACTACAAAGAAGCACCTTGGGAAGCTGGGTACAGAACCTATTTAGGGAAAAGCTTCTGGTAGTCAGCAGTGCCAAACATGGCAACCATTCTGGATTGCACATCCAGATAATGTCACTTTGTAAAGATGTGTACGGTTTTGCAAGTAGCTGCTTTACAGATTTCTAACTAGGAGACGTCCCTTGCAGCTGCCACAGAGGCAGCAGTGTCATGAGTATAGTGTGCCCTGAGGCCTTGTGGTGGCAGCTTGCCAGCTTTGGAGTAACAGAACTTGATACAGGAGACTAACCAGCAGATAATACACCTCTCAGAGCTGGCCTTCCTTTCCTGCTTCACCATATGTGAGGAACAGCTGTAAGTGAAAAGACCTGGCATCCTTAATGCAGTCTAGAGAGTAAATGAGTGCCCTCTGAACTTCCAATCTGTGGAAACACCAGTTCACCAGAGCTGTACTTTGCTGTGAGGAACACTGGAAGAGTGATAAATTGAGTCAACTGAAGGTAGGGACTACCCTAGGAAGGAATTTCCTGTTAGTCCTAAGGACTATCTTGGTCCTGTGGTTGATAATGTAGATAGGGTCTGTGTAGAGAGTCTGCAGCTCACACTCCCTGCTTCAAGAGGTTACAGCCACCGGGAATATTGACCTCCGGGTGACATACTTTAGCTCAGCCATAGCTATAGGCTGAAAGGCAGGCTCTGTAAGCCTGGCTATGAGCAGGTTCAAACATCCCAGAGAGACTAGTTCCCCAACAGGAGGATACTGGTGTAGTAGACCCTTGATGAACTTCAAGAAAATGGGACATGTATTGACCATTTTCTTAATACCTGATGAAATATAGGTAGAAATGAATGCCAAGTGCACTTTAAGAGTTGAGGAACTGAGGTTCAAGGCCTGTATGTGAACCAAGAGTCCAGGTGAATAGGCAATTCTGCCTACAGTGGATTGAACTGATCAGCAGCACGCCACAGGGTAAAACCTTTTCCATTTGGAAGCATATGCCTTCCTGGTAGCAGCTTCCTGGAAACTCTGAGGACCTCCTCTGAGAAATGAGTATCAGAGTATCCCTATTCCACAAGAACCATGCCCTGAGGTGCAGTGAATTGAGGTTTGGAAAGGTTACCCTGTCCTGAGACATGGTTGGAAGATTGTGCCTCTGTGGCAGATGGACAGGTTGCTTAATGGAGAGGGCCCGGAGAGAGAGTACCAGGGCTGCCTGGCCCAGTTCTGGGCCACTAGTACTCCGGTTGCAGGCTGGCTCCCCAATTTCATGAGAACTCTTATTAGTGTGGTGGGGAAGAGAGGGAACGGAAGGCATAGAGGAATCCCTCAACCAGTCCATGGTCAGAGAGTCCACAGGGACTGAACCTAGTAATAGAGGCCTGCAGCAAAAGAGAAGAAGCTGGTGATTCATTTTGGAAGCAGGTCTCTTGCTGGAGTTCCCCATCTCCTGAGAAATGTGGCCAACACCTGTTTGTTTAGACATCATTTGTGGTGCCCCTGCAGATCCTGCTGAGGGAGTCCACCAGGGTATTGTCTTTCCCTAGACGGTAGATTGTTGAAAAAAGTACTTTCAATGGAGTAAGCCAGATGTCAGATCCTCATAGCTCCTGTGCACAGTTTCGAGCATCTCATGCCTTCCTGCTTGTTGATGAAGTATGTGGTGGTAGTGCTGTCTTTCTGATCCGAACTGTCTGACCTTTTACTTGAGAACCAAAGGCCTGGAAGATGAGAAGACTGCCCTCGGCTCCATGAGGTTACTATGCTCACTGTATTTCTATGGGGTCATACTTCATTCACCATTTGGTCATTCAGATGGGCCTCCCAGCCTAGTAGGGAACCATCTGCCCTCTCGACTAGTGTGGGGAACTGTTGCTGAAAAGGCATTTCTTCCCTGAGGTTGTGGCTTTCATTCCACCAGTCCAGAGCTTGTAGCAGAGTTTTTGTAACAGACACCCACACATTGTTAGGGATGTCACTTTTGGGACCAATAGACTCTTAAATGACACTGGACATACCTCATTTGAAATCTGACCTCTGGCACCACAGTTGTGATCAAAGCCAGGTGATCCAGGAAATTCAGGAAATGCCTTGCTTCCATGGGCTGACCCAGGGCAATGGTGTTTGCCAGGTTTAGGAGGGTACCATTCATTCCCGTGACTTTTTCTAGGGGCATATAACTCTGCTTCCATGATCTCCAGCATCTACACTTGTTCTGCTTGTGACTTCTGAGTATTTATGAGAAATCTCAGTGTCTCCACGGTCACCTCTTCAGTCTGGTCTTCATAGATTAATTAGTACTATTAGATAATTTTATTATTTGAACTCTGATTTTATTTATTTGCTATTTATGGATTTTAATTAGTTGTTTTATCTGTAATAGTTTGTTAGGTGTCCAGAGCTTCTGGGATTGGGCATCGTAAAAATAAAATGTGCCTTGCCTTCCCTTGCTCTGGGTGAGCCAGAGATAGTCCTGACTTGATGGTATGACTTCCCTGTGACTGGCCGATCAGCCAAGTAAGGAAAAACTATTACTCCTTACCTACTGGGGTGTGCTAACACTACAGCTAAGCACTTTATGCCCCTCAGAGTAAAGATAGATCAGAAGGGAGGGAGGGCTATGAACTGGTACTGACCAGAAAACTGCCTAGATCTAAAGTACCTTCCATGACTGGTCTTGATTAGAATGTGGAAATACATAACCTACAGGTCCAAGGACTCATCCAGTCACCCTGTTGCAAGGATGGTATCACTGTGGACAAGGTGAGCAACTGAACTTCTCCCACACTTCTTTCTTTTTCTTTTGAAACCTGAGAACCCAAGAGGGTCATGGATGATGAAGTACCTAGAGTAGAGACCCTCCCCCTGGGAAGAAGATACACCTACTGCATTTGTATGCAGAAACTTCTTCTGAGCTCCAACTCCAGCAGAATCCTCTCTGTTGGAGGGAGTGTTTTGAAATGTCTGTGTACTCTTGAGAAGTTTCACACTGTAATGTGATCGCCGGCTCACCACCTTTCGTAACCCACCTATCTGTGGTGATGTTCTTTCTTTTTAAGGGAAACCAGAGATGCAGTGGTAAAGTCCTTCATCCCCCTGAGAATGAACTTGCAATCTGGACCAACTCATTTGAGGTTTCTGCTTGTGCTGAGCCCCATAGCAGGTTGGATTAACCTGCATGGAAGGTCTTCCAACCCAGCCACTGCAGTAACACCCGATGTGAAATAAACACAGGGCGTGGGGATGAAGAAGAAAATCCCTGACATAGATCTCCCCTTCCCTGGGGTGCGTAGAAAGTGGAGGTCTTTTCAGTGTTGCGCATCTTTTATAAGATGCTGCCTTGTCTCAAAGGTTCTGACATGGCAATCCCTGGCTTTTGCCTGGGAGACATGAAACAAGCTAGTGGCTTTTGGCCAAACAAATCTTCTTAGTAAGACAGGATGGGCATAAAACCAAAGACAGTGTTGTTGGTGCCCACCGCAATGCAGAACTGGTACTTAGCGGTGACATAAGACGTCCTGGTGGTGCCAGCCAAATCTTGCACCAGGAAAACCAGAATAGAATTTCAGAGACATTAGATGCCCATATAATGGCATATATGGCAGGCAAAAAAAACACCACTTGGAGGGGTGAATATGTCCAAAAATTCTGCCCCTTCCCATTCCATCAGTAGACTGTGACAATGGCGACCGTGACTGAGCACTTTCAAAAAGGGTGACTCAAATCTGGTGCCTGTCCGCAGGGCTACCTCCTCAAAACTAGGCTAAACTAAAACTAAAATAAGAGAGCAGCATGAGGAAAAAATAAAATAAACATAAACTGAAGTTTTGTTTCCCAAAATTAGAACAGAAACTGGAATGAAGCAGGAGTGACTCACAGGGGGACTTGCTCACTCAGCCGGAGAAATAGATCTTGCATTGAACGGCAGAGCACATTGCCACCATGAGGACAGAGTTTGAAAAACTTTCCATGTCCCCTCATTTATTTATTTTTTTATATATTTACTGTGCTTTTTTCCCCATGCCAGCACTGGAACCATCTTCCCAGTCACGGACCTCACCACCCCCTACTCCCACATGAGCCATGCTCCCCCCCCCCTGGCTTCCCCCCCAGGACAGGGCTGTGGCACCCGGCCAAGTGTAGTGAATGTTAGGTCAGGTCTGGGGAGCTGGCCTAGGAGCAGATTAGAGGCGGTGAGGAGGGTGTCATATAGGCACTGGCTGGATTATTTTCTTTGTTCCCAAGAGGATGTTTTTCTAGGGACAGGGACTTGCAATGACATCCCATGTCTGGCCAGTCTCCCTGGATGTCCAGACTCCAGCTGAAGCAGTATCCCCACCCTCCACCAGGGGTTCGTCATGCACCAGACATTCTTCCCCTTCCCCTCCAGAGAAGGAGAGCAGTCCATGGGATGCTCCATCCTTCTCCCCCCAGCTGGCCCTCCGGTGACCCAGGTCTGTTCCTGAATCCGGGTCACCAGCATCGCAAGCAGACATCCAACTGCTGGGCTGATGGTCCGGCCATGTTCCCTCATTTACATACATTCCTTGTGCTCCGAGGTAGCAAAACCTACCAGGCTTACTGCATATGTTTAAGCATAATGAGGGATTCCTGGGTTTTAAATACATTGTTACCTACAGGTTTGTTAAAGAGTCAGCAGATGGCATTGTACAGAAACAATGTTGCATGTACATGTGTTTCTATAATTAAATCAGTGAGCTCTAGTGGTTAGCTGTCATATTGCAAGAGGACAGGCTAGGCACAATGATTTGTAGGACTATTCTTTATGGTTCATCACTCTAGATAGTGATCTGACACTTGGTACCACTATACTTTTACTATGGAGCCTCCTATGAATGCTACCTTATTGCCACTTTACCTTGCTTTCACCTTCCTCTGCAATGGCAACTCAAATGTATGACTAGGCAAAAGGTATGGACATGGCTTCAACCAATGTATCACAACATTCCATAATTTCAGAAAAGCTCATTAAAGGCAATTTAATTACTGATGTTAATTTGGAATATTTGGCTGCTTATAAAATGGGCAGCCTCTGAGAAAGTGATTAGGGAGTTGACATGCATATCCGCTTTCAAACAACATGAAGTCTTGCTATATTATGACTTATGCAGTGAGTCCCAACCTTCAAACTGCTCCGGAGGTGAAAGAGTTAACTTTCCATGCCAGGCATGGAACTTTGAGCACGAGCTCAGTTGAAAACTCTGTCTGTTGTTCTTCAAACTCAAACTGTCAGATTCTTTACTCTGCCTCACTGAACAGTCGCTCCGGAGATTTCTTCTTCTGCTCGGTTTATTTTGTCAAAGTATTAATTTTTCGTTTTTTTTAACCGAATTTAAACTGCAACCAGTTGGTTCAAGCTCTGTCTGTGGTATTGTAAGTACTAGATAGGTTTTACATTTTCTTTCTGTGTGGAACTTGTAAACAGTATTATCGGTTCGGTTTGAACCGATCAGGTTGTTGTAAATACATTAATGTGTCTTTTAGGTGTGGTTCCGGTTCTTATCGGTTCTAAAAAAGCGGATTTCATTACATTTTTCCACGACCCATGACACGGTTGGGAACCGATAAGAGTCTTGCTTGGCGGATTGCCATAAATGGGCAAGTTTGGTTAGGGCTGGCACTATGTCTGAGAAACCCAAAAGAAAAACTCGGCCCACTGGGTTTCAACACTGCAGTGTTTGTGGGGAAGCCTTTGCCAAGGCTGACCCCCACACCACCTGTGTTTATTGTCTGGGGTTTGACCACCTCAATGCAGACTGCCAGATTTGCAAAAATTTTCCTGCAGCTACCCTGGATAAGAGAGTTGGTAGGCTCAGGGAAAGGGAGGCCAAGAAGTCTGCTGACCTGGATGGCCAGCCCAGTTCGGTTGTAATCGAACCGGAGGGAGTGCCTCTGAACAGGGCGAGACTTCCTCGGGCAAAAGGAGAGATGACTCGGAGGAGTCAGTTTCAGCAAAAAGGACTAGAAAATCAGCAGGTGTGGAGCCAAAATTTTCCTCTCCAACCACTGAAGAAATAGCCAAAGTGATTAAAATTGTCCAGTCGCTTTCCCCGGTTCCGAGCGAACCAGCACCATCGGGTAAGCGTACGGTTTGATTGGTTCCACCAGTTCAAGACTATGATTTAGAGGAATTTTATGAACTGGAGGAGGGGGAAGATGAGTATGAGGAGAGTAAATGTGGATTTGAAAGTCTGGATGTGCCCACTGAACTGGACATCTCCCCAGACAGACCTTCAGGAATGTCTCCCCCTAGGCTTTCTGAGTCCCCCTCTCATTTTATGTTTTATAAAAAAGTGGCTGAAACCCTCCAGCTCCCTATGGAGGAAGCTGCGGATGATCAAAGAGGAGCCTGACTATGTAGAAATGATGGATATCCCAGAGTATAGGAGACTGTCTATTCCTTTGCATAAATCTTTTGGGAAACAGACAGTAAAAATTCTAAAAACTCCTCACACTATACCTCCTGTGGATAAAAGAATGGACAAGAGGTACACATCGTCAGGCTCTGATACGGAGTTCCTTACACAACAGTGCAGCCATGTTGGGGTAGTGCAGGCTGCAGCCTGTGACAAGGCAAATATTCCCTTGGCTTCACACCCCCCTGACAAAGACTCCAGAAGGATTGATTCCATGGCAAAGAAACAGTACATGGCAGCATCCTTGGGACTCAGACAGGCAAATTATATGGCTTATGTTGTTAGATACCAGAAATCCAGATGGGATACTGTTATGGCTCTAGCAAAACAGGTCCCTGGCCAGCTTGCTAAGGAGCTGGAGCAGGGGCTGCTGATGGTATTGAGGCATCTAAGGTGCAATTTCATGCTGCAGTGGAATCTAATGATGTGTCATCAAGAGTCATGGCTACATCTGTGGCTCTTTGCAGGATGGCTTGGCTCAGATGTACTAGCCTGTACTGAGGATACCCAGACTAAGGCCATGGATTTTCCTGTTGTGGGTAACTCTCTGTTCGGGGAGCAGACCGAAATTACATGAAGAAAATGGATGAGTATGGGACCACCTATGGGAGTGCACAGGCCAAGGAAAGGCAGGCCACTCCTCAAAGGCAGCCTTTCAGGGAAGGGCAGACCTTTTCAAAGGCCCTTTTACCAAGCCCAGGCCTCCTCTTCAGCTTATGCCCAGAGGGGGTTCTTTAGAGGGAGAGGCAGACGGGGTACAAGCAGACCTGCTTCCACCCCTCAGCCTAAAGCCCCTGCCAAGCAGACACCCTGATGGGGTGGCCAGAGATGATTCTCCACTACTGGTAGGGGGAAGGCTGGCTTACTTTGTCCAGGACAGGAAGTCTTTAACATCAGACAAGTGGGTCCTGGAAGTAGTAAGCCAGAGACTGGTTCTCAGCTTCAAAAAATTTCCAAAGATGAGAACTAGGTCCTTTCCACCTGCAAATCCATAAGAGGCACTTGCCCTAGAGACAGAAGTTTCTACCCTCCTGGCTCTCAGAGCTGTGGAAAGGGTTCCACCCCTACACCAGGGCAAAGGGTTGTACTCCAGGTACTTCCTTTCCCCAAAAAAGACAGGAGAATGGCGGCCCATCCTGGATCTCAGATACCTAAACAAGCATCTTTTAAAACCAAAATTCAAAATGGTGACTCTGGGAATTATTTTACCCTCTCTAAGGCCAGGGGACTGGCTAGTGTTTCTGGACCTCAAGGATGCCTATTTCCATGTTCTTATCAGAAGCTCCCATCAAAAGTACCTCAGATTCGAACTGCCCTCAGGCCATTACCAGTTCAGAGCAATGCCCTTCGGCCTCACCTCTGCCCCGAGAGTATTCACAAAATGCTTGGCAGTAGCAGTTGCCCACTTAAGAAGGCAAAATATTGACATCTTTCCTTACCTGGACGACTGGCTCATAGTAGGCCAGTCTCCAGACCAAGTCGAATTACATCTTCAGGTAACTCAGCAACTGCTCACATCTCTAGGTTTCCTTCTCAATCTTCCAAAGTCAGTTCTAGAGCCTGTCCAGCTTCTCACCTTCATAGGCGCAGAACTGAACACAAAAGAGGCCAGAGCCTTCCTTCCTCTGGAAGAGCAAGGACCCTGGTCTCTCTGGCCTCCTCTTTCACCCTGCAGGTCTCTCGACCAGCAAGGCATTTTCTGCAGCTCCTGGGGCACATGGCTGCTTCTACAGCAGTAGTGCAGGGAGCAAGATTTCAGATGAGGGACATCCAGTTCCATTTGAGAGCCTTTTGGTCTCAAAGGAGAGACCCTCTAACCAAATTGATCCCAGTGACTCGAACCCTGATCCAAGCCCTTCAGTGGTGTCAGAACCAGAGCAATCTGAGACGGGGGTCCCCTTCACCCCTCAGTCTCACCCCTTAATCCTTACTACAGATGTATCCCTCTTGGGGTGGGGAGCTCACATGGGCGACCTCACTACCCAGGGATTGTGGTCCCCTCAGGAATCTCTGCTCCACATCAATCTGTTGGAACTCACAGCAGTTTTTCTAGCACTTCAAGTTTTTTCCAAATCTGTTCAGAACAAAGTTATTCAGGTCAGAAAAGACAATACCACCACAATGTAGTACATCAACAAGCAAGGGGGCACTCGGTCTCGACCTTATGCATCAAGCAATGAAGTTGTAGTCTCTGGCTTACTCTCTACACCTTCCTTATTGCAGTTCACCTCCCAGGCAAAGACAATGTCCTGGCGGATGCTCAGCAGGATTTCCCAGGGCCATCACTGAATGGTCACTGGATCCCCTAGTACTGGAGGTAGTATTGCCAGATGGGGCACCCCGCAGATAGATCTTTTGCAGCCCCAGACAATCACCAACTTCCCCTTTTTTTGCTGCAGGCCCCCAGTGTTGGGCTCAGTCCCTCTGGATGCCTTCCTTCTCAGTTGGGAAGGGAAGTTTCTCTATGCTTCCCCTTCCCTCTTCTGTTCAAGGTGCTAGTCAAAATCAGATCTCAACCCTTCAAGGTGATCCTGATTGCTCCAGATTGGGTCAGACAGCCCTGGTACCCACTCCTTATGTCCTTAGCAGTCCACCTTCCCCTGTGTCTTCCCAGGAGTAACAATCTGTTAACCTGTGCTCAGGGGAGAGTTTGGTACCCGAACCTCAAATCTCTCAATCTCAAGGCCTGGCTCTTGAAGAGTTAGAGTTTGCTGACCTACACCTCTCCCAAGGTGTATTGGATATCTTGAAGGCTTCTAGGAAGCCTTCCACCAGGGCTACTTATAATTCCAAATGGAAGAGATTTTCCATATGGTGCTATGGCAAGCATATTTCCCCAGAATCTGCTGACTTACCCACAGTCCTGGATTATATGGTGCATTGGAATACTTTGTGGCTCAGACCAGCTACCCTAAAAGTGCACCTGGCAGCTGTGTCTGCTTTCTTATCAGCAGGTAAACCTTCTTCTCTTTCAGCTCATCCTGTATTCTCCAAGTTTTTCAAGGGGTTGCTTCACACCAACCCTCCATTCAGGGACCCTGCCCCTGCCTGGGATCTTAATATTTGCATTGCCCACCTTATGCAACCCCCTTTTGAGCCTTTGTCTTCAGCAGAGCTTAAGTACTTGACTTGGAAAACTGTGTTTTGGTAGCCATCACTTCTGCCAGGCGCATAAGTGAATTACAAGCATTGTCAGTGGAGCCTGATTTTATCTCCTTTCATAGAGATAAGGTGGTCCTCAGGACTAACAAAAAGTTCTTGCCTAAGGTGGTTTCAGACTTCCACCTTAATCAATCTATGTCTCTCCCTGTGTACTTCACTGACCATTCCTCCTCTGGCAAGAGGAGACTGCACAGTTTAGATGTCAAAAGAGCCCTTAGTTACTACATAGAACGTACCAAGGGTTACAGGTTTGACTCCTCCCAACTGTTCCTCACTTATGGTGAGGTTGGTAAAGGGAAACTTGCCACTAAAAGATCCATTGCCAGGTGGATTGTCTCTTGTATCCAATTTTGCTATGAAAAACTGGGCAAGGTTCATCCCTCAGGCCTGAGGGCTCACTCTACCAGCAGTACAGCTGCATCTCTGGCTGCTGCCAGGGCCATCCCTATCCTAGAGATATGTCAAGCAGCTACCTGGAAAATAGTTCACACTTTTACCAAGCATTACTCCCTGGACATCCAGGCTAGGAGTGATGCTCTGTTTGGCACAGCTGTGCTTCAGAGCCTATTTCCTAAGTAGGTTCTGTCCTTCCTCCATGGAGGTACTGCTGTGTAGTCTGCATATGTCATAATATAGCAAGACTTCATGTTGTTTGAAGAAAAAATTACTCACCTTAGTAATGTTGTTTCTTCTAATGGATTTGTGCTATATTATGACCTCCCCCCCTGCCTGCCCCTCTCAGAACCTTTGCTTTTGGGATGTGGGTGGGCAGTGCAGTGTTGGCACTTAGTAGATGCCCACCTTGTTTTTTCACCCCTCCCTTTTGGGGTGATTGGGTGTTGTGTTTTTCATTTTTTGGGTCCCCTGACTTGAGTCTTTGTTTTTGGACCAAAAAATGTGTTCTTATATTTAGTAGCCAGTTGGTTAGTGTAGGTTTACAGCTTCCACACAGAACCTTAGTGAGTTTTGCTCGTAAAGATCTGACAGTTTGAGTTTGAAGAACAACAGACTGAGTTTTCAACCGAGCTCATGCTCAAAGTTCCATGCCTGGCATGGAAAGTTAACTCTTTCACCTCCAGAGCAGTTTGAAGGTTGGGACTCACTGCATATGTCATAATATAGCAAGATTCCTTTAGAAGAAACAACATTACTAAGGTGAGTAAGTTTTTATTTTTGTTCATACTGTTTGTTTGTTTTCTCCCCGCTGGCAGCTCATCTATCAGGGACATATCCTGTTCAGAGATACCCTGATCAGCTGCACAGTGCCATCATTTAGTTGGCTAACAGGATTTTCTCCCACATGTATTCCCTTCCATCTCCCCTGATGGGGCATTGCCTCTGTCTTCCTCACACAGCAACAGCTCCTCCTGCAGCATGAGCAAGCTCCCTAGCCCAGCTGTAGGGTTCACTGTGTTGGTGGAAGCCACCACCAAGCATCCTAGACCAAGAGGCACTGCCGAGTGGCAGCTATCTTGGCTATGGCATGCCTTCTGATGTGACTTCCTGGGATCTCTTCAAATTCTGGATCATCAGCATGGCAGCATGACACTCTGCTGCTGGGCTATGGTGTGGCCTGATAGCCTAATATATAGGGTCAATAAACCTAATAAAATTGATGATATCCAGTTCTCTAGCTTTAAAGTTTGATGATATCCAGTTCTCTAGCTTTAAAGTAACAGAGGCTTAAAATGTTACAGTTTACATAACTACGAAATGCAATTTTAAAATTGCCAAATGTTTGGAGCTTTATGACTCGGTCAGCTTTAAAGATAGAGATTTGCACCAGGTACATATCTGCATGGATCATGGTAAAGTCATCATATCAAATATGTTGCAAGTTGGACAAACACATTTAACATTAGATGCAAATAACTGAAATCACAATTTTGGCAGCTATTCACAACACTTTTGTGGAAAGGTCATAAAATGTCAGGGAACCCTAAATCCGAATTTCACCAGAATTTCACCATAGGGAGTTAAATTTCACCCAGTCCTATATGTCACCGATGAATATATTGAAAACGACCATCCTTCTGAACTGAACCATGTGGCACCCCACTCCCCAAAACCAGAAAGGATACACTAAGTCAATAGGAAGAGAGCTGGCTTTATAATGCACTTCAGAATTCAATTGATTATAATACAAGACTTCAAATCAGAAGAGACTGACTCACTCTGACTAAGAGTATGTTATAGTAGAAGAGACATATGGTAACTACACTTAGTCTGTGCTATAGACCACCTGACCAAAAAGAGAGCCAAGACTGGAAACTTAAAGCTGTATTCAAGAAAGCAACAACTAAAGGATGTATCTTTGATTGGAGCATTCAGCAATTCAGATGTAAATTTGGTGGGTGAAAAATCAGAGGGTCCAAACAAGGGCAGAGGAACATGCAGCTGTCAAGGCAAAATCCAATAAAAAAACTCCTCAGATATGCAAATGAGCAGAGGAAGTCATAAATAACTGTCCACTAAATGATCAGACAAATATGACATGAATGAATGGCTTGAATGAGAATTTTGCATTGGTATCCACAGAGGAGAGGGTTGAAGTGATATCAAACAGTAAAGTGTTATTTACTGTAAGGGAGATCAGAAGGACAAACACAGGACATTCAGCGATGCCATTAAAACTCATGACCTCCAATATCTCCATATGAAGTCTGACTATCCATTGTTTACATGACACAAAAATGGCCGCCCAGGAGGTAATGAGTTAACATGATGAAGTGCTCTTATCAGTTTCTGCCAGTGGAAATTTACAGTATCCTGAAGAATCATAATGAAATCCAGTGACAGTTAATCCAATTAGTTATTCAGAAAACTAATATCTTTTCCACACAGTGCTTCAACATGGTTGGCTGCATTGTATACAAAATGCAACATCTAACTGACAGGAAAAATGAAAACAAGGAATGGGGCCTGGGGGAATGTATCCCCTAATCCTAAAGGCATTACTGAACCTAAGCAACCACTGTAGTCATATCATAGGAAAGTATATTCATTGAGTCAATAGGATTTAAAAATGTGTGAAAATTTTTCTGGAATGCTTAGCAAGTACTCATGCCATTCAGATACTCAATATTCACTTCCGTATTTAGCCCAGAATCTAAGGAACACAGACAAGTAAAATAAAAATGAAAAATCTCTAGTCCTGCTTTGGTGCCAAGTCCAGTTCCTTGGCCAACCCCTCCACTATACCCAGTCATCTCTTTCCCGCCACCCCTCTCTCTTCTGCAAACTCTAATTGCTTATAAAAAGCTGCTGATTACCTGGCATGGTACCAATAGCAATCACTATCTTTTTTAATGACTCCACCATTTATAGCCCAACACCAAAGGCCCCATCAGGTCATTTGTAACAAATAAGGCCTCACCCGAACCACACTAAATGTTATGAGGGGGAGAATACTTGTAAAATCCCAGTTGATTGGTCAGTAAGTCTAACATAATCAGTGGCACAGACTGCCCCCTTCCTGGGATCAGTGCCATCAGATGGCACTCTAGCTAAATGGAAAACAGCACTCTATAGCTTGGGGGGGAGGTGCTGACTAACTAGCCAAGATAGTGTATGTCTAGTATTCACCACCCAAAAGTACGGATCAGGAACAGGAGGGCAGTCTTACCTGTTATATACAGTCCTTTTGGGCCTGGAGGCATTAGGATATGGAGGTAAGATCTCTAAACAGACTGTGCTGGCTTCTGGAACCAAGACTGAAGCCCAGAAACTTTTGTTTAAACACTGAGTCAGGAGCGGTGGCCACAGGACTAGCCCTGGCCACCTGGGAGGGTTAAAAGTTTATTTTTATTTTTTTATTTTCTAAAACTTTTTGCCTCCAAGACTAAATGCCTATAGTAATGAAAATGGTTCAGGTTTTGGCCCTAAGTATGGAGCATCCCATAATGTGGGGTATTTGGGAATTAATACTCCTGATTCATACACCTAATCATAACTGCATGGGTTTCTGATGATTGGTAAGTGGCCCGAGTTGTGCCATTTGTCAAAAAAGGCTTATGGGCAAAACAAGGTAACTAAATGCAGTAATTTCAAATAGGATTGCTGAAAGATTACAACAAAAGAACTTGCATTTTATACCTGATGATGGATTTTGTAAGGGAAAATCATGCCAGACAATTCCATTTTCTTTTTTGAAACTGTCTCCACAGAACTGGATGTTGCAAAAACCAGTGAACGTCCTATATCTGGACTTCAGTAAACCACTTGATACTTTACCACACTGGAAGCTAGCTCATAAACTACAGAACCTATGATAGATTTTGTATAACCAGGGATGTGATGAAATGGGTTCAGAACTGGTTACAGGATAGGAAACTAAGTGGCATAATAGCTGGTGACTTTCCAAGATGGAAACAAGTGACTACTGGAGTCCCACAGGAATCTGTTATGGGACTTACATTGTCCTTATTACACTATTACCATATATGTATTTTTATAAAATATGCTGAGTTGTGAACAGGTTATTTCCTAACATGCCTTGGAGATAAGGGAATAAGGGAATTGATACAGAACATAATTACACAGTTAATTAAGACTATATTAAAAAAATAGTTACTTCAATGCTATATAAACATAAGTGGAATATATAGAATTTAAGTGCACAGGAGACCAGAAAAGGGAGTAACATAAAACTAGCATACAGTGTTCATGTATTAACAGTGCAAAGCATTCAAGGTGGGGAGAGTAGCAGTTGGCATATGTCATGTAGCTGCTTAGATTTCAACAAGCACTTCACAAGCATTTGTCAATGCTGAATGTTTACTGCTTGTATTGCTGCCATACCAGGTATTGTTGGTACACAGTTTTATTGTATATTTACCCAAGATAAAGCAGGTGAGATGCAATATCTCATTTTCAGTGGTGTCCTGATTTTGCACATTGTCAGATTGTAATTTCCCAGGATAAGGCAGCTAAGAAGCAGTATCTAATTTTCAGTGGACTCCCATAATTTGACTCCAGATTTACAAGTCTTTTTATGACTTGAAGTTATGATCAAGACATGTGGAATTTATAAAATTCCATCTGCAAAGGTGATTTTGCTATGAAACTGTGAAACAAGTTTCAGAGTGGTTTTGAAAAATTACTCCTGCCATGTTCAAGAAGTGAGATAACACAAGGGATATTTTGAACACTGGGGCTAAAATCTGCAAAAATAATGTTAAGAGAAAAAGTTGGAACAATTCAACATTTCCTCATAACTTAGTAGCTTTTTCACATTTTTACTCCAACTTTTTAGCAGTCTTTATTTGACTACTCCTTCTGAACATGACAGAAATTATTTATGAAATGATGGCAGAAGCATCATTTTGCACCACAAGTGTGAAAGCACCAGATAGAGTGCTGGTTCAGTGACCACAGTCTGGTCATCAACCTGAAAAAAAACAAAAATTATACTCTTCACCCACCACCAAAACAAGGCCAGAAACTCCCCCCCTCCAAATACTCCTTAGTACACAACACCCCCTTGAGCAAGGACCCACCTACAGATACCTAGGTATTACCTTCGATTCAGCCCTCACCTTCCACTCGCACATTAGCACCCTTGTCTCCACCATGAATGTGCATATTGGGCTACTTTACCTCCATAGGGACTGTCTACCTCCAGAAGTCCTCTGTCTAGCTATCACCTCCTCTGTTCTGTCCCTCACAGACTATGGTCTACCAATCTATGCTGCCACTGATAGCACTGCCCTTAATAAAGTTCACATGTCCATCAACAAGGCCTGCAGATTCCTGACCAGTGTGGACCGATGCACCCACACATGCACACTATATTCCCTAGCCAACGTGAGAGACTGCTCTACCAAACATGCCTACTGACCAAAAAAACACTCCTAGGTCTCACACCTCCTGGAGTGACCTCCTCCATCCACAGAGCAACCCACCCCATCTCTACCCATGGTGCCAGCAAGATCTCCCTCCAGTCCCCCAGGGTTAGGACTAGCTCAGTGGTCCTTCGACTATAGGGCCCCGGCCATGTTCAGCCACCTCCCCTCAACAATCAGTGACCTTCCCAAAATCAGTCATTTCAAAATCGCCTTAAGAAACCACATACTTGTCACTCATCACTGCAGTTGTGCATAGCCTGCCATACCCCTACTGGTTGGCCCTACTGCCATCTGCCTTTCAGCCCACCCTCTCTACTGTGATGACAATGTCCTCCGGGATGGTTACAACACTACTACTTCCCACAGCTTGCCTCCACTAGTAAATGATAGATGAGTGTATGCGGTCAATTGAAACTTGTATCTATGTAAACACCGACAACCTTGGAAAGCTGTGTTCCTTGTACCATGAGTAGTAAATGCCTGAGGTGTGTTCGCTGTCAATTGAACCTTGTATCTTTGTAATTATGGACAACCTCTGAACATTGTGTTCCCTGCACCATGAATCTACCTGTTTGTATATCCACATATGTAAGCTGTGTTAATGTCTCATTTGTGATGAGGAGCATTTGGAAACAAGTCTACAACTCAAAGGATTGTAATTCTGATATTTCTAATAAATAAATAAACACATTTTGGGTAGGATCTGAGAAATGACAGATGTCGCATTCCTTTTTTAAATAACTATTTATTTAAAAATCACACATATTGTTTCAACATAAAATAAACAAACACAATACCATTTTACTGATGCACAGTAATATATGTGACAAATGCAGGAGCCTAGTCTTACAGTTTATATTATTAACAATATTAAGTTCATTTATAGTGTAAATAATTGTGGTAGGATGGTCCCAGTCTCTCTCCATGAGCTGAGTACGCATCTTGCTCTAGAACTTCAGACCATTATTTTTCAAATGACATGGCTCCCTTACTAAATATCACAATCTTATTTCCTCAAAATTTTATGGGGCGGGCAGAATTTCTTAAATTATTAAATTTGTTTTTAAGTGCGGTTAGTGTAACAAGCTGTGAATGACCTTGGTACATCCATCAGTTCTGCGTTTAATTCCCACGACCTCCACTTGCATACTGTGTGACTCTGAACAAGTCACTTAACCACCCCAGTGCTCCCAGGTGCCCCTGAAAACAGGCACTTGTGCCTAGTGGGCCTTATCCTGTCACCAAAAGAATAAAAAAAACAAAAAAAAAAAAACTGGGTATTCCATTTTTCCAAAATTAGTCTTTTTATGACCATTGCATCAATAATATGAACATACAAACATACGAAATTTCCAGCAGAAACAGGCTGCTCGAGTGTGGAGCTAGCACCTCGTCTTGCAGCTGCCCCTCCTGCCCTCCCTTCAAAGTATCCCTTCCCCTTTCCCAACCCCTCTTGAAACTGCTCAACATCTTACAGAACACTATCTCATCTGGTACGGTGTTCCATTTGTCCACCACTCTTTCAGTGAAAAATGTCTCCATATATATATATATATATATATATATATATATATATATATATAATTTAAATTACTCATAGCATTTAGGACCAGTTCTTGAAATTTGACTGGTATCCAAATCTTTAAGACTTTAGTTAATAAGTTGGCTGTTTATGTCCACCATTGGAATATTTTTTGACAATGTCATTCACAGTGGTGAAGGTTCCCTATAGTTCCACATTGCTGCCAGCATTTTTGGTTTCTTTGATAGCCAATTTTCCCTAAGATTTGTAGGTTATAATAAGCCCTATTGGTTACCTTTTTCTGTATAGTTTTTCTTTCAAAAATACACCTTTGTTAATATTAGCACATACATTTTCAACTACTGATTTGAATAGGGTAAGCCTAATTCTAAGTTACATTTTGCATTTGTTTTTAATCAAGGATCTTTCTTTAACCATACTATAATATTATATATTCTTTGCAGCAGTTTCTCTGTACCAATTTTAATTATAGTACTCTGTTTTTGTACTAATCTATCTAGGCAGCAGGATGTTCCATTCTTGAATTTCTTATATTATTAAATTTGTTTTTAAGTGCAAGATAATTAAAAGACAAAATATTTTTATTCCAATGGGACACATTTCTTTGAATGTTATATATGAACAAAATTTATCATTATCAAATAATTGGATCCAGTTTTGAACATAGGATTTAAAGTGCAAAAAACAGACCTTTAAGTCTATAAGGCAAGGTTAGTTTACTACCCCATATATTAAGATGTAATGAAGGAAAAAAATTATATTTAGACAATTTCCTTGCAGTGCATTGAAGTTCTGGTCCCATAGAATCAAACCACTGTGAAATTAATCATAATTTTCCTTGGACATCTAATATTAAATTATTACTGGCAGATTTACTATCTTCAGTCAACAGTATCAACTCATCCAAGCATGTTTCTTTTACACAGAATGCCCATTCCCATAAGATATAAAGTTGGTGGTTCACACCATAAACCTCAGTGTCAGGACATCTATAACCTCCTATATTCCAAGGAGTAATCAGTTGTTGCCATGCAATTCTTGGTTTCCCTCCCCTTCCCTCCAAAGAAATTTAGTGAACATCTTTTTAATGTTCCTATGCCAGAAAGTTGTGGGAGAACCCATTGATCTGAGAACAGAACTCACAAAATGTACCAAATGCTCCTGTTATAGTTAAATACATCCCTGTGGCTCATTCTCTTCCCCTGCATCTTATGAACTGTGTGCACACTGGTACCTAGGGCCACCAGTCTCACTGCTGATTATGACTGCTGTTTTCTAGTTACTGTACCTTCCAGATGTTCTGTTGACAATCCTCTACGAGTTGTTGCTTTCTACTGCTGACTATGCTCCATGTGAGCTGCTGTAATTGTATTACTAATTGTAAAGAACTCAGGATTACTGTTTAATAAATCATCTTCTTGACTCAGGCATAAAACCTCTGAAAATGAGCAATTCTGCTCAAAGGTGTAATCTGAATGATGAAATATATAAAAAAAATTATTGCTTGCAAGGCAAAAATTAGATGGGGAAGCGGCATCATTTTTATAGATTTTATACGGCCCCATAATGAGAGGGATAAATTGTTACAAATTTCTAACAATAATTTAATTTTATTTTTTGCCTTTTCAAAGTTTATTCTAATTATGTCAGATTGAATACTTGTAATGATAATCACTAAATATTTGAAGGAACCCTCAACCTTAAAATTCTCCTCGATTCTTGGACCTATAGAATAGTCCTTATGTGATATTTTCAAGATAATTGATTTCTGCTTATTCAAACAATAACCTGAAAGGGGCTGACCCACCAGTGCAGCAGTAGCTTTACCACCTGTGGCACTGATGACCAGTGTTCAAGAGCGAACACAGTATGTTAGAGGGTCAGCCAAGGGGAGGTTGGATGAGTGTCACTTGGACATCTCTCCTCCTCAGGGCAGGAGGGTTGTGGTTTCCCAGAATGCCAGTAACACTCAGTGGAGACTGGGTGTGCAATAGCTGTGACTACCATGTAGTGAATGGAGGCATCGGCATATGTCTGTGGGTTGGGTGTAGAAGCGTTCCCTGACCTGCACTGACATAATTGCATATCTGCATCTCCTGGGGGAACCAAGGTGAAGAACCCCTGGGCATAGAGCATTGTGAAGCCCCTGGACTGCCTCACAAATGACGCACCAGGTGTATGCCTTGGGTGGGGCCTCTGGGGGATTTTGGTCTCTCCCCTTGTAAAGCCCCACTCTAGGTGGCAAGCTACAAGCCACCCTGCCCTTATGGCTTGGGGGGATGCTGGGACATCAGGTCCAGGCACAGATAAGGGGGTACATCCTTCACCCGATGACTGGGTGATAAAGAAAATGAAAAAAAAAACAATAACATGAAAGGATCACAAAACTGTTGAACTTATCCAAGAAATTTGGCAAACCTAGGTTTATAGCCTTAACTAAAAGTAAAACATCATCAGCAAAAATATTTATTTTGTTGTGATTTTTCTCCCACTTGTATTCCTTAAATGCCCTTATTAAATTTTATGTAATTCAGAAAAGGCCCAAGACATATTATAAAAAAAAAGAAAAGCAGGAGATAAGGGGAACCCCTGTCTGACCCCATTTAGCATATTTAATGGTGCCGGGCATGTATGCATTAAGTGAAAACCTGACTGTAGTTTTTGTATATAGTTTTTTTTTATCATAGTATATAACATGGGAAGGGCGCCCAGAGTCTCTAAGCACTTCAACATAAGACACATATCTAAAAAATCAAAGGTCTTGCTAGCATTTGAAGCAACTGCCCAGTGAATGTCATTCCTTTTTTTATATACTGAAATAAAAGTTGCAGCCTTCTAGTCACTTGAAACATTGATCTCCCCTGTATAAATCTGAACTTCTCAGGGTGAATAGAGTTGGACAAAACCAACTTCAATTAAGTAACTGCCAGTTTAGCTAAAATCCTATAGTCTAAATTTAACAATGTAATTGGCTTATACCAGTAAATTTTCTTTGGGTTTTTGCCTTCTTTCAATAGACTTCATGGACTTCAATACCTGGATCGATGACAGATCCTCCTGGTTTGGACAGGAGCACCTCCAGTTGATGGTTTCTCTGGGAATGACACAGGCAGTTACCTCTGAGACACATAACCATGGTCACACACTGGATCTAATCTTCTCACTCAGACTTGAATGACTGCTATCAAGACTGATATGGTCATTTGGTCAGATCATCATGCAGTTGAGTTCCAGTGTGGGGCACCCTGTTCTATTACCCTCTTTGTGGAGACTTTCCAGTGTCATCCTAAACATAATTTGGAGCCTTGCAGACTCCAGAATGCTGCTAGCTTGTGCACAAGGTCCAGAGGCAGTTGTTGACTGTGGTAATATGGTGCACATGGCTGCATTTTTTAAAAAATTTTTTTAGTGCTTGGTAACTGGGTAAGGCCCACTAGACACAAGTGCCTATTTTCAGGGGCAACCTAGGAGTACTGAGTGGTTAAGTGCCTTGAACTCTGTTGCACCTTTCCATGTTTGCCCTTTGACCTCCCATCATGGCTCACCATGGTTCTGTGCTGATCTGCTGTGACTGAAGACTATAGGGTGTAAGTTGGAGCATTCCAGAAGAGATCTGGATCTCTGGAGGATGGTATCCAGTGAAGAAGGTGACTGAAATTGGGTGCTGACAAAAACGGTGACTCAATTACTGCACCAGTGTTCATGACTACCAAGCAGGGTGGTGACCGGATACTGGGGTAGGCAAATACCATGACAAGAAGTAGCGGGTAAATGCGTGTGCACACACGTGGAGGGAGAGGCAGAGGAGGGATGGTATGTGGGAGGGGTGTGGTGGGGTGCAGTCAATTGCTGCAGCAAAAAATCACCCAGCTCAGTTCTTTCATATTGTAGACAGATGGTTAAATCCCCCAGTATGAAGTCTATGGGAGCCATTTCTTGCAGGAAGGTGTGAAGAGTTTGGGTGTTTTTTCACTTACAAAGTGTTTGCCATTAGGTCCAGTATTTCTTCTAGCAACCTGGCTTGGACTGGGAGGTAGTCAAACCCATGGTGGCTTTGATCTGTCAGCCTGGGATAAGCTTTGACTGGTATTGGAGGCTGAGGTCCTCCAAGTTGTTGCCTGTTGTTGCTCGCACGCTTGTTATAGTAAAACCAGCAGCTCACATGATCAGCTGGTTTTACTATAGCAGGTGCACAAGCACTTTCATGCAAGAGAAGGCAGCTGGCCATGGAGGAGGGAGGGTTGTGCCAGGCACCTTCTCAGCTTGACTTTGGATATCTGCCTATGCTGGACTGGGTGGGTGCCAGGGATAGGTGCTATGGATATGGAGTGGGGTTATGATGTATTATGTTTTTTTCTAATTAGCACAGACAGAGCACAGAAGTTTACAGATCAGTCAAGAAAGCGGGTGGGTAGAGCTGCAGTCACCCAATACTCGCAGTTTGTATTACTATTTTATTGGAAGCATTTAACAACAAAAAAAACAACTTGTGGGTGCTGGGGGGATGGAGGGAGGGAATATGCTTTTTTGACAAAGGGTGGAGGGCTGGGTTTTCTGCTGTTTGCATGGGCTGGCAGAGGAGGAAGGGGGCTAGTTCTTGTCTTTTTTTTTTAAACAGTGTTTCCTGAATACCAGATGAATAGTGAACTATTTGTTGTTCGGAATCTGAATAACGAATAGTGCAATATTCGTGGTATTCGGAAAATAATATTTGGGCTGTGCACAGCCCTATTACTGAGTGCAGCATGAGTATGATTGCATGTGGGCTCATGATTATTTGGAGGTGCCTGATTTTACAGGTGGTAACCTGAGTTGGGAGGAAGAAATTTGGTATAATGATGCAGAGAGAAAATGAACATTGTTGCTTTAGGAGGCTTTGTGAGCCGGGCTAGAAGAATTACTAGAGCTGCTTTAGGATCAATGGGTTAGAGGGTCCAGCATGGGTGGGGGAAAGTAGACTGTGTTGTTTGTGCTATTCAGTGGTGAGGTAGGGACAGTGTTGCTACAGCTTGGAGTTTTAGTACGTTTGCTGTCAATAAGTGGGAGTCAGTTTTGTCTCAATTGTCTCTTTCAGATTTGTGAGGGTGAGAAGGGTGGAGAGGATTGAATGAGGCCAATGGGAGAGAATGAAGATGAAAGAGGGTGGAGTTTAGGCTGATTTAATAGAGGTCAGGGCTGGGGAGGGCTGGTGGGACAAAAATACTGGTACTAAGAATAACACAGAGCATGAGCAGCCAAAGAAAAAGCTGTTCCGGCACTGGGGATGGCAGCAAGGAGCTGGCTACAACTCCTGGGGTCAGCTTGGCGAGTCAACCAATGGCATGGCACAGTTCCATAAGCAGACCAATCCAGGAGGTCTATGTCTGCTCACCCAGCCAATGAGGAGAGGAGCTGGCGCTGGGGTTAAAGCCAGCCTGCTAGTGGGTGGAGATCATACCTTGTGGGCTGATGAGGTAGAGGGGATGGCGGCAGAGGAAAGTGCCACTTCCCTGTGTCTCAGGGTAGCCACTTGTGGCTGAGGAAGTGCCCGCTCATTGCTCTTGGGAGGAGAGAGAAAAAAGATAACGATGCAGTTCATTTAAAATGGTTGGCACAGGTGGGAAAGGGGGCAGGGTCAGTCAGGGGGAGAGAGAAACATACACAGCAGGGTATTAAGAGAAATACAAAAGAGAGGAACTTAAGCAAATTATGTGGATCACTGAGGAGGGCCTCAGGTAGTGAGGCAATGGGCGGGGGTGAGAGAGCAGACTAGGGGAAGGCAAAGACAGAGACCCAGAAAGAGTGGGGGATGGCTGCTTTGTAGTGAGAAAATGGCCCAGTGGAAAAAGGAAAAAACAGCTGCAAGAGAAAATGGGGGAGGTAAGAAAAGGAAAAAGAAAAACAGGTCTTAGAGGTTTAAAACAGTACAGTCTTGAAAATGTCTAAACAGGCTGTAGCAAAGGGCTAAAGGAATTTGTACAGGGCTGTAAGAGCCATAATTTCCTAGGATGATAACTAGTCCAAAAAGGGCTGTATATCACAAATGTATTAATTCTCACCATATACTGGCAGGCCTGGTAGCCCAGTAAGCAGGTTAACAAAAGCTAATTGGGCCAAATAATAACACAGTAAGTCTCAAGCTAAGAGCCGTGTATATCTAGATGTTAAACAGGTCTAAAAAGCTGTAAAAATCAGTCAAATGCTGTGATGTTCTAGATGCTGTCTGGTGCAAAAGAGCAGTAAACACATGCACAATATCTAGTAGGCCTCAGCAAAATACTGATCCTAACAATAACACAAAGAGTCAGCAGCTGAAGGAAAAGCTGTTCCCGCACTGGGGATGGCAGCAAGGACCTGGCTACAGCTCCTGGGGTCGGCTTGGTGAGTTGACCAATGACATGGCACAGTTCTGTAAGCAGACCAATCTGGAAGGAGAGAAGCCGGTGCTGGGGTTAAAGCCAGCCTGCTAGCAGGTAGAGTTCATACCCTTTGGGCTGATAAGGCAGAGGGGATG
This sequence comes from Neoceratodus forsteri, assembly GCA_016271365.2. NCBI lineage: Eukaryota > Metazoa > Chordata > Ceratodontiformes > Ceratodontidae > Neoceratodus > Neoceratodus forsteri. The sequence continues at coordinate 800,084,357 of CM057459.1, read as the reverse complement.
GTGGCAGGGGAAAGTACTGCATCCCAGTGTCTCAGGGCAGCCGCTTGTGGCTGAGGAAGCGCCTGCCCATGGCTCTTGGCTTGTGGGCTGATGAGGTGGAGGGGATGGCTGCAGAGGAAAGCATCACATCCCAGTGTCTCAGGCAGCCAGTTGTGGCTAAGAAAGTGCCAGCTCAGGGCTTTTGACTGGTTTATATTTGACTGAGAGGGCATCACGGGTATCTCTGAGGAAATTTACCTCTGAGCCATCTATGTTTTCGTACAGTGTTCCTCAGGGTTCGATTCTCACCCCCATTTTATTCACTGTGTATATGATGCTGCTAGGGGAGATGATAATGCAGTACAACCTGAGTTTTCACTGCTATGCAGATGATACCCAGTGGAACCTGTCTCGTGCTCATAATGATACATCTGCATCTTATGTGCTGAGCCATTGTTTGGCTGAGATAAATGACCAAATGTCCTCCAACTGATTATGTCTCAACCTGGGCAAAACAGAAGTCATGGTTATCAAACCTGGTCGCTGGGGCTTGTCTGTTGCTGGAGATGTTGCCGTTTCTGTTTTGCGTGGCCAGCTCCTCACAGCAGTTCATGTGGTTAGAAATTTCTGGGTCATTCTGGATTACAGATTGGCATTTGAACAGCAGGTGCCATCTGTTGTCCAGTCTGGCTTTTTTACACCTCTGTAACATTACTAGGATCAGGACATACTTAGCTCAGGATCACCTAACAATGATTTTCCATGCTTTTGTCACCACAAGGCAGGATTACTGTAATGCTCTATACCTAAGGCTATCTGGAGATTTGATGTATTAACTTCAGCTAATGCAGAATGCTGCATCTGAATGTTGGTGGGTTCCTCACCGAGGGACCACATTACTCTGGTTCTACATGCCCTGCATTGGCTGCCTTTGCGTTCACACATCACCTTCAAGATCTGGTTGTTAACATACAAGGCCATATGTAGTCTGGGACCAGGCTTCTTAAAAGAACTCCTGATTCCCTATCAGCCCACTCCACCCTCTCAGCTCCACTGAAGATGGGTTGCTGGTGTTCCCCAAGTCATCGCTCAGGTCATCAGGTGATAGAGCCTTTGGGGCTGCCCCTATTATTTGGAATTTGATTCCTTATCATATTCACATAGCCAGCTTGGTGGAGGCCTTCAAAGCCTCAGTAAAAAATTCTATTTGATCAAGCTTTTAATTTGTCATGATTTGATCTTAGTGTTGCCTTGCCTTACTGTATATTTTAAAGTTGCTGTTTTTATTTTAATTTTGTTTTGTAAAGCACTCAGAGTACTTGCTGGATTGAGTGCTATATAAAGTTTGCCTTGTCTTTCAGTTTCAGTTTATTTATTATACTGGAAAGGCATGTGAGCAAAAATTTTCACAAGCATCCAGTTTTGAACAAAAGAAAAAAAGTACAATACAGAGGACAGTCAACAAGAAGCAATTGGTTATAAAGACAAGTACAGATATAAAAACAAATACTAATATAAAACCATATCCATAAAAAGTACAACTGGTCATAAGATCAGAGTCAAGTGCTCGGGTTCGGTAAGGTGCTATTGAGTGACAAGTATTAGTAGGAGAGAGGGAGAAGAACTAAGGGAGGGACAATCTGGGCTGGGTACATCCACATGTGGAGGTGAGGGATAGGTGCTTCCTTAGGTTATACTTAAAGGAAGAGATAGAGGGACACTGGATGAGAGTGGGGGGGGGGACTGTTGAAAAGCTTTGTGCTCTTAAAGGAAAGGGTGTTTTGGCCTTGGGTGGTGCGGCACAATGGGACGGTGAAGCAGAGGAAGAAGGATGACCATCTTGTGGTCTTGGAGGGAGGGGAGCTGACTTAGGGAAGAGGGATCCGATGCTGTCAGGTAGGAGTCCCAAGGAAAGTTTGTGAAAGAAGGTGACAATTTTGCTATTGAGTTGGTCCTCAATGGAGGGCTAGTTAGAGAGTCTGTAAAGGTCACAGTGATGGGTAAGTCTGGGGAGGCTGGAGGCAAAATGGATAACGTTATGGAAGGTGCTCTGGAGCCTGTTAAAATTTTTCTGAGAAAGGGGTGGAAAGTAGACTAGCACTCCATAGTCAAATATTGGGAGCAGGAAGCTGCTGGCTAGGAGGGTCTTGGACTCCTTGGTTAGGAACGGCTTCATGCTGTTGAGCATACCAAGCCTTTGGTGGGCTTTCTTAATTGTCATATTGATGTGTGATTCAAAGTTAAGGTAGCAATCGAGGAGCATGCCAAGGTATTTGAATTGAAAATCTCTCTCAATTGGGTTGCCATCATTGTCTTGAAGGGGAAATCAAAGTCTAGCAGTTTCCAGGAGCTGGAGAAGACCATGGCCTTTGTTTTTTTAGCATTAAGAATGAGTGCTTTGGACTAGTACCAGGAGTGGAGTCTATGGAAGTTGAGCTGAAGCTTGTTTAGGAAGGAAGAGGGGTCTTTGTCCTTACAAAAGAGGTCAGCATCATCGGCATAAAGAATTAGCTCAGTATTAGAGCAGATTTCTGGAAAGGAGTTTACCACAAGGTAGAAAAGCAGGGGGCCAAGGATGGACACCTAGGGTACCCCATGTTTTATGGGGCAGTGATTGGAAAGGACGTCATTTATAACAGTCTGATGAGACCTTGGGCTAAGATAGTTTCTGAACCAGTTAATGACGTCAGGTGAGAAATGAAGAACTGTTAAGGTGGAGAGTAGGATATTGTGGTCGACGAGGTTGAATGCTTTTGTGAGGTCCACAAAAACCAAACCAGTGTAAAGGCCTTCGTTGTTGGCTTTATCGATGAAGCTGGTAAATTTTGTAAGGGCAGTTTCTGTGTTGTGGCCGACCTTGAAGCCGTGTTGTGCCTCAGTCTGCAAGTTATGTTTCAAGAGAAAATCAATGGTTTGCTTACAGACAATTTTTTCAAATATTTTGGAGAGGGGAGACAAGAGGGAGATGGGTCTGTAGTTGATGACTTTGTCCTTTGGTCTGGATTTATGGATTGGTTTGATAATAGCGCATTTCAATTTAAGCAGAAAAGATCGGGTGCACAGTGAGTGGTTAAAAATGTTGGTGAGAGGAATGGTTACAGATTCACACACCAGTTTGAGGACCCTGTAATCACTGTTGTTGAGCCTGATAAATGGCCTGGTGTCTTTATTTTTAATGAGTTTAACTACTTCAGCAGGGGAGAGGTACCGAAACTAGTAGCTGGGGTGGGGGTTAGGCAGTGGGGGAGTGAGGACTGGGGACAGGGTGGTGGTTAGACTTGTATTTGTCCAAATCACCAAAATAGTGATTAAAGAGAGAGGATATTTCCAGGGGATCAGTGATAGCCATTCCACTGGAGGAATGGCTGATTTGCTCATTGTTTTTACCTCTCCCGATAAGGTCGTTAAGGATATTCCAGGTTTGCTTTGGGTTGCCTAAGGTGTGTCGCTGTGTCTCAGAGAGAAAGGTGATTTTAGCAGCCTAGACCACAGATTTACGTCTGTTTTGGAGGGATTTGTACTGAAAAGGCAGGTGGGGGAGTTTCAGTCTTCTCTATTTAGACCATACCCAGTCTCTTTCTCTCATGAATTTAAGGAGCTCAAAGAAGGTCCATTCGTGACTGTTACCTTTAACCCTAATTTTTCTTGCCTTGCTTTCTTTCAAAATGAATATTAGCTTAGCTTCCTCCATGGACATCAGTAGCTGTCCTTCTCCAGCTATGAATTCACAAAGCATCTGTTCTATCCAGTGAACCAGCAGTTCAGAAAAGGCAATAAAATACTCAGATGAAAAGCCATCTAATCCTGGACTTTTCTTCTTGGACATGGATTTAATTACTTTCATAATTTTGGAATGAGAAAATAGAACCTCACTATATTTAATCTTTATTATATTTGCATTTTTTAAATAATTTGACAGAACGTATTTGTGGTGTTTTTTAGTAAATCTTTTTTTAAGCCTCAGCAATGACATGACATGACATATTTCCTTGTCATTATACAAACTCTTACCATTTTCATCTTCTAAAAATGCTATTACCTGTATATTTTGATCTTTTTTTTTTTAGTAGCCACAAGAAATTTACCTGATTTATCACCTTGTGTATATCTAGCATTTTTAATTTTTTTAGAGGGAGAGGGGGGTCATGATAGAAACCTTCAAGTATGTCAAGGGAATTAACAAAGTACAAGAGGGTAGTATCTTTCAGAAAAAGAGATGTGCAAGAACAAAGGGACACAATTTGAAGATAGAGGGGGACAGCTCAGAGGTAATGTTAGAAAGTATTTTTCACATAGAGGGTTGTGGATGCATGGAACAGCCTTCCTGAGTTGGTTGTGGAGTCAGGAACAGTGGGAGAATTCAAGAATGCATGGGACAGACATAAGGCAATTCTAGTGGAGGTAGGAGGAAGTAAGCTGTTGATTAGCTAGAATCTGCAGCTTATCCATCAGGTAGGAAAATGGGCAGACTGGGTGGGCCAAGTGATCCTTATCTGCCATCAAATTCTATGTTTTTATGTTTTTTTTATGTTTGAAGTTACTTCTCCATTATTAATTTCAGACTTCTCCAGTTTCAGTTGATACTATACCTTCTGATATGTCTCATAATCTTTTGTTATTAGATGATCTAGTTCCTGTAACCTATTACTTAGTCTTAACTCTTTGGCCTTTTTTACATTATTCTGATGTGCTTGATATAATATTTTTATACCTCTTAACACTACTTTGAAGGATCCAGCCAGGAACATCACGGGATAAAATATTGCCGGACACTGCAAAGCGACAATAACATTGCCACACACAATGTTGGTGGTAAAAAGCATCAAGGGACAGAATACCGAAGGACAGGCACCATGCAGGCAGCAAACACCACCCACTGTGGAAAACCACCGAACAGCATAGCACAGCAGAAGGCACCAGTGCCTGAATCTGCCACAGGGGGGCATGTGGCTGTAACAGTGCAGGGGGCACCCACTGCAGGGGTGAGTGGTGACACAGGCCAATAGCCAGAAGAGCCAACAGGCATGCCCACCTACATGGGGAGCACCACTCAGATGGAAGGTCATGAGGTAGCCACAGTGCACCAGAGGGGTGGTGGTACAGGTGAACCAGGGATGTGAATTGAAATGCTAACCATCCCGGCCATGAATCCAGGGAGTGGGCAACCATACCGCAGCATGTCACCAGCACCCCACAAGACAGAGCAATGGTGCCAGGGAGAAGATGTGCAGGGCCAGGGTGATGGACTGCAGAAGGGAGTGACACAGGGGAACAGCACAGGAGGGCAGACTCTGAAATCATAGCACCAAACCCAGCAACTGGAATGCTGGACAACCCCCTACTAAACCCAAGCTTGCAGACTAACACCCAAGGTGCAGAAGTGCCCCCATGAAGTTAGATGACCCATCCAGGTGGTGTACCATCATACCATGGGCCCCGGTCAGCAGCCTGTAAAGTCCCTGCTGGTCAACAGCACTGCAAGGCCACATACAGCTGCCGGTGACCACTCTCTGTGCTCTCTGCAATCAGCAATCACCCTGGGGGTAGCCACAGCAGCTTCTCTCCCCCAGCTGTAGGTGACTACTCTGTGTGCCTCCCTGCAGCAGACACACATCCTGTGTGTACCCAGAGCAGTGACAACCCCCACCTCCTGCTTTTCTGCCAGATATCTGCCTCCTCCACACTGCCTGTACCTCTCTGCCTTGTCCTTTGGGCTCCCGCTGCAGCTATTGTCCTTTGCTGCTGTCCCTTGCTCCTTGAACCCTGTGCATCCCGCAGCCTCCATTTAGCAGGGTTCTACCACCATATTCACATCCCTGTTATTGTGTGGGCTACATTATGGTACCAAAACTGTTTGTCTCCATGAGAGCGCTGCATGGTGGTGGGGCCTGCTCTGGATGGGCTGTAGCTAGGCTCCTGGTTACCTGCCCTAGCGGCTCTTACTTGCTGCTTGGTGACCTTATGACCACGCATCCATCCGCTGCTGCACCATTGTAGCACACAGCATTTTCCTTTGCAGCTTTTTGCTCCGGCTTTGTTTTGCATGCCGCAATGTTTTGTCCCATGATGTTGCTTCCGCATTGTTCTTACCACGGTGTTCATCTGTAATGTTACTGGCAGGATCTGCTTTGAAAGAGTCTCACAATTTAGTAACCAGTGGTCCCTCATCATTATTATAATACCAAAATTTAGAAATCCTTTCCTTTTCCATAATAATTTTTATTAGCTTTTCCATTTGAACAACTTATGTTTGAATACATTTAAGACATTATGGTAATTAATATTGTTTTATCCACCCAGTGACAGTACTAATACATGCTCTGGATATTATAAAATATTCCATTTATCTAACTAATTTATCATTCATTTATGGAGTTAACAATATCTCAAAAATTACTTTCATTCCAGTCTTCCAATAGGAGGTAGTAAACCCATAACCTCTCTCCAATCTGTATTATTTGCTTCCTTAGCTAACTCCATCTTATCAGTGTATTCTGATAGTTTTTCTAAATACAGTAATTGACAAAATGCGTTTATCCAGTTATTTAGGTAAATTTTTCCTACATTTGGTCAATTTCATCTCTGTAGAATTTGCCTTTTTGTCACCATGAAGACAAGGGCTCAGATCTTTTTTGATGAATATGATACATTTTAATATCAGAATATGTTCTAAATTTCACTAGTGATATAAAATGTCCATCCTCTAATAAATCTAACCAATTTATTAAGTTAGCCTTTATTAAAGCTTTTTTTCATTCCTTCATTATATATATATATATTGAAGAGGTATGCAAAAATAGGATGATGTTAGAATGTAAAATATAATTATTAACTTTGATTTTTTGTGTCCATATTTTACATGTTTACCCCACACTTATTTTTAATAGTATTAATATTTGTTCTTAGAAAGGAACTGCTTTTAGGTATAATATCCTTAACCAATTTCATTTAAATTTATTTGTGGCAAAGAAATGTGTCTGCCCAATGTGTCTACTTTGTATCTCTTTTTATCTGAACAGGAAAATGCTGTTTTCATCCTACTGTAACTGTTTTAAAGTAGTGAAGCGGGTCTAAAAATCCCATGCATCCATGAGATCTGGGGATAATTATTTTATCCCAGGCAATTCTAGGAGATGCACCATGCCAAAGAAATTTCACAAATATTTGCTCAACATTGGAAAAACATTTGTCTGAAAATTGCCCCATAACACCTTGATATGGGTACATTAAATGTAGCATTATTGATATTTTTATTTCTTGATTCTACCCCATAAAGAAAAGGACAGATTCTCCCAGCCCTCCAATAACTTTTTTATCTTAGTATATACCATGTTTTGATTCATTTCTAATATTTGTTGTCTATCTTTGGCTAATATAATACCAAAATATTTCATATTATTTGTAATTCTAACTGGATGTAACACGCATTTTGTGGTGTTGCTTAATGGCAATAAAGGGAGTACCAGAGATTTAGATTGATTTAATTCAAAACCTGATAGTGTAACATATTTTTATATTTCTTTTAAAACCTCAGGCCATGAAAGTATTGGATTCTTCACAATTAACAGCATGTCATCTGCATATACATTTATTTATTTTTTTTTATTTCCAGTGGATATTCCAGTAATCTATTAATTTTTTTCTAATATAGTTTAATAAAGTTTTCAAACATAATATGACTATTAAGGGGGACAGCCCTGCCATACTCCATTTATGATTCTAACCGTATCTGATAAATATGTATTAATCTTTTATCTAGCTATGGATGAATCATATAATTTTTCAAGGATATTTTAATAATTATTCTGGGGTATCCCCATTGGCTTAGACAAAGAAACATACATTTTCTTGAGAGCAAATCAAAGGCCTTTGTGGCATCTAGTGCCACAAATACCTTTTCTTCCTCGATTAACGTGGGTAAAAAAGTAGCAACCAAGGAAATTATTTCTTGAGCAGTTTCCAAACCTAAAATATGTTGTGTCCTTTTACAAAATCTTTCTAATCAGTATCAATGAACTTAGAAACGTGATTGTGTGCTTTATAAACTATTAAATTGGTAATGATTTTATAATCCTGATTTAATAAGGATATAGGATGATAGTTTTCAGGATATTTACTGTCTTGATGTTCCTTCAAAAGAAATACAGTATAACTTTCATGGACTGATTCTGGTATTTTGTCTTTAGTCACTACTTCTATCATTTTTTGTGTCCGTGGACTTAGTTGGTCTTTAAATGCTATATAAAACCTGCAAATTAGTCCATCTGGTCAAGGGAAAGATCCCTTTTTCTGTCCCATAATAGCCTCCTGAATTTCTCCTATGGTAAACATTACTGCTTGTATTTCCAGTGTTGGAATATTCATATTTTGTAAACATTATTTTATTTGTGATGTTTGACTTTTTGTTTCTTATTGTAGATTTTACTGAAGTATTTTATAAATTCTTGTGATGTAAGTTTGCCTGTATAATGTTTCCCCTTGCTCTGTTTTGATCAATATTATTGTATTTCTTTTTTTTTGTTTGTTTCTTAAGGGCATAAACCAACAATTTTCCTGTTTTGTTACCATAAAATATAATTTGTTCTTAATCTTCCATAAATCTTTTTCCACTGATCTTAGTATTAACTCATTTTTTCTTATTAGTACATTCTTGTAACTTTTGCATAGTTTGTTCATCCCTTCCCTGTGCTATTAGCATATTATCTACATTTTTGATATCTTGTTCAAGTGCAAAGATTCTTTTTATGTGTTATTTTTTTCTTTTTGTTTTGATAAGAGACTATAACTGCTCTCAAATATGCTTTCATAGCATCACATTTAATTGCCAATGTTAATTCTCATTGGTTGTTAAGTTGCCAAAATTATTTTATAGAATTTTTTAATTATTTGTATTAATTCAGTGTCCAGTAGTAAACTATTATCAAGTCTCCATTGTGGTGATGTCATATCATGGTCTGAAATGGAGATGCTTTGAATGTGTGTCTCTAAAGGTTTATTTGACACACTTTTATTTACAAAAAATAATCAATCCTATGGCATTTTTAAATATTTAGATTTGTAAGTATATTCTTTTTTCACCATATTTCTGTCTCTCCATATGTCAATCAAATAGATACATAGATATATAGACACTGTCAGTAGATTAGGGCCTATGGTTCACACAGTCTGCCCATTTGAGCTTGTAAGTTCACTTTATGTTTTTCTAGAAGTCTGTTGCCCCTTTTCCCTGACCTCCAGAATTCCCTTATGTTTATCCCATGCATTCTTAAATCCTGTGATTGTTTCAACCCCCACCACTTCCTCTGGCAGGGTGTTCCACTTGTCCACCACCCTTTCTGTGAAGAAATTCTTCCTCACATTTCCTCTGAATCATCCTCACTCCAACTTCATCTCGTGTCCTCTAGTCCTAGAACATCTTTCTTGCTAGAAAAAAGTGTATTCCTGCACACTGTTCCTCCCTGTAAGGTACTTGTATATCTCTAGCATATCCCCTCTCTCCCTTCTCCAGAGAGTACATATTCAAATCCTTCAGCCTGTCTTCATAGGACATGGGATGCAATCCCTGTACCATCTTTGTTGGCCTCCTCTGAACCTTCTCTACCCTATCTGTCCTTACATATGTAAGGTCTCCAGAACTGTACATTGTACTCCAGGTGGGCCTCACTAGTGTCTTGTATAGTGGAATTATGACCTTCCTTTTCCTGCTGGTGATGCCCCTGCCTATGCATCCCAGCATCCTATTTGCTTTACCTGCTGCCTTGTCACACTGTCTCCCTATCTTGAGGTAATCAGAAATGATAACCCCAAGGACCCTTCCCTGCTTGGTGCATGCTATTTCCTCACCTTCCAACTGATATGTTGTTCCAGGGTTTTTGTGCCCCATGTGCACTTCTTTGCATTGAATTTCAACTGCCAAATCCTTGACCATTGTTCAAGTTTCTGCAGGTTTCTCCTCAGTCTATCTACACCCTCTGGCATGTCCACTCTGTTGCAGAGCTTCATGTCATCAATGAACAGGGAAATTCTGCCTCCTAGGTCTTGCGCAGTGTCACTAATGAAGACATTGAATAGGACCCAACCCAGCACTGATCCCTTTGGTACTCCAATGGTCACTCTTCCCTCTGTGGCATGACATCCATTTACCACCACCCTCTGTGTCCTGCCACCCAGCCAATTACCTACCCACTGCACTACTGCCCTGCTCACTCCCATATTCCCCAGTTTGTATAATAGCCTTCTATGTGGCACAGTGTCAAAGGCCTTGCTGAAGGCCAGATAGGCCATGTCCACTGCCCTCCCCGATCCATCTCCCTTGTCATCCAGTGAAAAAATTCAATGAGGTTGGCCTTGTATGACCTCCCCTAGCGAAACCATGCTGCCTTGTGTCCTGTAGTCCATTGGCTACCAGATGTTCCACCAATCTCTCTTTCAATAATGCTTCCATGATCTTCCCCACTACCGAGGTCAGGCTGACTGGTCTGTAGTTCCCTGCTTTCTCTTTGTTCCCACTTTTGTTTAAGGGGACTACGTCTGCTGGTTCCTTAATGTGAAATTATTCAGTAATGTTGCATTTTGATGTTCATTATTGTTAGATTGTGATGATGTATACATTAGGGAGTTAAGTAAGGCATTCCAGTCTCTGGCTAGTATAATATATGTACTGTTAAGTAGTGTCAGATCTTTTTCTAATTGTAACAGAAATTCCTTGTACTGAATAAAAGGACCAAACACAGAACCAAGTGATATTGCCAAGCCAGATAGTTCTCCCTTAAGTAAAATATATCTTCCATCAACATCTTTTATTTGTTGAATGCATTTAAAATTTGCATTCTTAGACATCAAAATGCCTGTTCCTCTGCTATTATTGATACCTGTCAAGTAAAAGTATTGTCCCACCCATAACTTTTTAACCTTTTCACTTTATTTTTTACCAAGTGAGTTTCCTGTAAACATAGTATACCAGCATGATGTAATTTTGCATATTGCAAAATGTTATTATTTTCTTTATAATTATTTAGACCATTATCATTTAATGAAGCCACTCTGATGTCTCAAATATTTTTGTAAGCACCCATTCAAAACAAATAATGTGAAAAATTCTTCCTCTTATCCAGAGCATGACTAAAATTCTCAATGTGCACCCTTATTTCCTTGTTCTTTTTCACATTAAACACAACCTGGTTTGTCTCCTTCTGAAACATCTTGGTATCCTTCCCTCTACCGATACCTGGTGTTGTTACCTTCTCCTGGTATAAAAGGTCTTACTCCCACTGCCCCCTGGTATATCTAGATTTAAAATTTCTATTAACTTTCCCAATCCCACATGTTTCTCATTTTAGCTGTACTTTTCCTTCAAAAGAGAAAAATTCCCGTTCTTATTTTATTATACGCAAACTCTGTCCCCCCACATGAAGACCTTCTAAGAACACATGTTGAACATTTACAAAGAGTTGCTTAGGTAAACAGTTCAAGCAATAACTTCCTCAGTTCTTTCTCTGCATGTTCTGTTGAAGAAAAAAATAATTGTTTCTTATTTATGGTGACTCTCAGTTTTGCTGGTAATAATACAGCTGTTTTATATCTTTTTTGCCACCAAAATTCCTTCAAAAAATCATATATTTTCCTTTCCACTATAATTTTGTATGGTTGATCTTGGTAAATTGAGATTTGTACCTCCTTCCAAAGGATTCTCTTTATTTGATATACAGCATTCATAATTCTAAATTTGTCATCGGTTTTAAATAACTTAACAATAACAGAACAAGGAGGCGTGCCAACTTCTGGTTTTGTTCTCAAAGATCAATTGTATACACTTTGTCAATTTCTATATTTAATTCTGATGGTGAAATATCTAACAAATTCCTAAATATCTGTAGTACAATTTCCTTTAAACTTTGTTGTTGTTCCCAAATGTTTGGTATTCCTATTAATATTAATTTTTATTTTTGAGCTCTCAGTTCCATGTCAGTTATTTTAGTTGTTATATCTGTTTTGGCCTTTTCTTGTGAGTGGATTTGTCCTCCATTCATTGCTTCTTCATCTTCTAGTTCTGAGACTCTGGATTCAAGCTGAGATGTTTTCATGATCAATCAATCAATCAATCAACTTTATTTAACCAGGCATATAACACCATTGAGCAAGCTCATTTTCAAGGTGGTCTTGGACATTAATACAATACAATACAGAAAATACAGTAAGCAAAAGGGAAAACAAAAAACATAACATAGTACAGATATGGTAGCCATCAATGTGGCAACAATGAGCAGGTGTAGACCAAGGGAAGCATATACATAAGGTCTAATATAGTTACATACAACAGTTTCCATCATAATTTACAGGAGTGTAAAGATTACCATCCTAGCTGTTACCATTAATTAGAGGTTAGTATCTTTATACTAGAAGCAGGGAGAGAGGGGAAAGAGCTGATAAGGGAGGAGAAGGGGACAGAGAGTGCACTAGGAAGGGGATAAGATTAGGCTGAGTTTAGGGGAGAAAAAGAATCATAATCATATCTTTCACTGAGTTGTCTAATTGTGAAATGGATGTCTTTATTGTGTCCATGAGCAGGATTCACAAAAGAAATGCACTGGCGCAAACCAAAAATATGCCATGAAATGATTCACAGACAGGGCGGATGCACTGGCACATTCCAGATGTGCTGCGCCAAACCGGATGTGCTGGAGATGCATATTAATGTTATGCAGTGCATCTAGAGAGGGCGTACTTATGCATACACAGTGCAAAGCAATTCACAGTGCAAAATGAAGGTGCAACAAGAGAGCAAACCTGGTGCAAGTACCAAATGTGCCATGAAAAGATAAGTATAAAAGAAGCAGACTTAGGTGCAAGCCACCAGCATGTCTGTGGCAGAACAGCAGCACCAGCACAGTGGCAGACAAAGAGGGAGAGGCAGCACACCACCAGCATGGATGCAGCACCATTCGTAATGGTTGGAGTACTAAAAAGGATGAGGAGACGGGGAGGCGGAAGGCACCGTAGGCAGTCTGCCCCATGGCGGTATCGAGTCAGGCTGTCCTTCAAGCAGCTGACAGATGTGGAGACAGTAGGCTGATAATACCTGAACAGGGCCATTCTGAGGCAGCTGTGTGAGCTGTGCCATGAGAAAATGCAGGTACCCACTGCACATGGTCATGCCATATCGGTGGAGACCAAGGTTACAACAGTAATGTGCTTGTTCACCATGGAAACCTTTCAGAGGCCTACTGGTGACACCACTGGTGTATCACAGGCCTCCAATTCCCACCTCCTCACACAATTCCTCACCGCACTGCTACCACATGCTTCAGAATATATCCATTTCCTCAGCACACAGGAAGAGTTGACAGAAGCCATGCGGGGGTTCTGCAGGGTGGCATGCATGCCACGTATCGTAGGCGCCATTGACTGCACCCATGTGGCAATCCATGCACCACCTAACGATGATGCCATAATCTACATTAACCACAAGGGATACCACTCAGTCAGCTGCCAGGTGGTGTGCAGTACCACAAGGTGCATCAGAAATGTCTGCTCCACACACCCTGGGAGCACACATGATGCCTTTATATGGCAACAATCCACCTTCTGCCAGAGATTCCAGGCAAGGGACATACCAAGTGACCATTTAGTAGGTGCGTGGGACATGGCAACCAGCCACACAACAGGACACCATGGCACAGGATGGGGGGAGGTGTGCAGATAGCACCATGCACAATGTACATAGAGTGCAGCAGATGTGGGACAGCAGAGGTGTGCAAGGGGACACAGGCAAATACCAGCAGGTACAGGGAGTCACACGTGCAATGCATGGAATGTGCGGTGCAGTGCCATGGGGGGCATGTGTGGCAGGGACATGCATAACACAAGCAGACAGTGGGCAGCACTGTAATGCACACTGGGCAGGACAATGGTGGGCATGACGTGTGTGACCCCAATGGCATTGGTGGCCTGGGGCCAACAACAAGTGCAGGCCCAGCAACAGCAGGTGGAGTTGGGGGGTAATTGCGGGGAAGGGACAGGCACAGGCAGTGGTGGATGCTCAGCCCACACACTAGTGTAGAATGGAGCAGGGGCATGCTGCACATTTGACCATTGTACTAACAGCCACTCTTACCCTCCCACAAGTGATGCTGCATACCCACTGAGGCCTTGGCTCCTCACCCCCATCCGATGACCCAGAACAGAGGCAGAGGAATGTTATAATAAGGCACACACCGCTACGCACACCATCATCAAGTACGTGTTCAGCATGTTGATGATACACTTTCGGTGCCTGTGTTGGTCAGGTGGGGCCCTACAATATAGCCCTGAGAAGGCCTGTGGCATATTCCTGGCCTGTTGTATGCTACACGGCATGGCCATTGACCGTGGAATAGCTGTCAAGGCCAGTGAGGGTGACAGTTCCGGGGAGGAGGAGGAGGGTGGTGAGGATGAAGCAGTGCCACAAGGCCCCAACACTGGACCACCAATGGTCCATCAGGACCCACGGCTGGCTGCACGGGTGAGGCAGTATAGGAGCATGCTGGTGGAGGAGCATTTTGGGAACTGCAGGTGAGTATCAGAGGTATGTATCTGAGAGGTACACAGTTGTGACAACAAGTAGACATAGCGCCATGTATTGCATTGTGGACACAGCACAGCACACAAACAGCCCTACACAGGTGCACACACACACACACACACACACACACACACACACACACAACACATGCCTCACAGTGGAGGTGTAACAGCAGTGGACCACTAGCCCCGGGGAGACACACGCACACACACACATACACAACCTCGCAACACACACACATGCCACCATGACAGTGTCAGGGATGGCATGAATCAGTATGCACTGCAACTGGCACACAGGCACAGCAGACACTGGACTGCACTCATCTTGCCCATGCCAAAAGGCACAATAGCAGTGCACACAGACACACAGGTGGCACTACACAGGGGGCCTATGATGGCAATGCACTGGGGCAGGTGTCTGCCACACACGCCACCAAAGGCATTGTCATCCAGGTGTGTGGGACACAGTGGTGGAACATGCAGCTGCCATTGGAATGGAGACCTGGACATCACAGGGCAGAACCATGGCTGCCATGGACATGTGGGCAGCCTCTGCCATGACTGGTGGATGCTGCTGCAGCACCACCAGCCACAGGGGGTGTATCCAACACCTCTGTAGGGGTACTGCAATGAGACTGTGAATGGGTGCTCATTGGTGTGGTGGTCCCGTGAGCTATGTCTGTGCTGGGGATGCTCAGCATTGCGACATGTGGCGACAGCATCAGCAACAATAGGTCCAACTGACACTACTGCCTGGGTGTGGGGGATGCATTCCTGGGTGTCCGGCTGGATGCCCAATGGCCATGGCTCACAACAGATGTACACACCACTTCTGCAGCTGCTGCAATCTGCTCCAATACTGTGGTCATGCCCACCTGCAGAAGGTATGCCTCGGTCAATATCTGGGCAAGCCATGTGACTGAGGACTCATGCTCCATGATCATCACCATCTGGTGACTCCTGATCTGTGCATGGAGGGCTGCCTGCCCCTCCATGGTGTCACACAGGAGGTGGATATAGCCCTCCATGTCATCAGTGGGTGATGGATCTTGGTGGCATCGTCAACAAGCGGGGGTGATACAGCCTGCCCTGGAGCATGCACGGGCAGCGGATGCACATCAGCAGTCTTCGGCATGGGCAGACCTTGGGTATGCTCAGCCACAACACATCCACAGCCAGTGTTGTCACATTCCAACTGTGTCTGCATGTGTCCCACAGCACCTGGACCAGACGCCATTGATGGCCCTGCCACTACAAGTGGACCAGATGCAGGGGGCACAGCACCCACTGCCATGGGCAGCTCTGCAGCCACTGCATTTGTACCACATGCAGCAGGGCCATCAATGGCATCAGGTGCCACCTGAACAGGTACCTGTGTGCTATGTGTACCACTGTCGGATGTGTCCCCCTCTATCTGGGTGACATCATCATCCACAGGGTCATCGCTTTACACCCCCTGCATGCCAGATGCAAGCACAAGGAGGGCATCAATGATGTCGACTGCATCTGCAAGGTCATCTTCAGTGAATCCCAGCAGACTCTCCAGCTATGAGGTGCCATCACCAGCCACCATGGCAGCATTGGCCAAGGAGTCTGATGAGCCCACCACCATTGGGGCTAGGGCAGGTGGAGCTGTTGCAGTGGATGGTCCAAGGATGGCAGCATCCAAAGCCGTGCCCATAGCCCTGTATGATGGGCCTGCATCATCACCCACTAGGGCATCCTGTGCAGCCTTGCCCATGGCTGCACCTGTGAGGCATGATGGAGCTGTGAAAAGAAGAAGGGAGAACATGGTTAGTGCACTGGAATATACATTGGCATGCATACAGGCAAACATACAGACATGTACAGTGTGTCACAGTGTAGTGCCATGGTTGCTCATGACAGTCCCTGGCATGGCTGTGCAGTGCCTACAATGCCGCTGCAGCCATGCACCAGCTGTGACTGGTACTGTGTGGTGACAGGCTGTGGCCACATGGTACCATGTGTGGCAATGGTGTGACAGGCCCATCCAACAGTGTGTGTGTCCCACCAGCCTGACTGGCACTGGCACATCACATGTGCCACCCCAGGAATGGGCTGTCTGGCACAGTGTAGCATGGCATGGAATACACATATGCCACCGCCACACATGGTACATCCCCTGGGTACACAGATGCATAGCACAACACAATGGGACAGACATGGCAGTCAGGGCGCGCAGGTGGCCAGACATGTGTCATGTGCATGGCTACTTACAGTGCTGTGATGGGCTTCCATCAGTGTGCAATTACCACCTGGGGCACCCTGCACTGTGGATCTTGCAATGGTTGCCACGAGTAGCTCCTCATTGGGGCTCAGGTGAACATCAACCTGCGGACCACCCCCTGTCTGCCACAAGAAGGCCTCTATGTGGGCCACCTTCTCTTTTGCCCTCCATTTCCCATTGTTCAGAAGCTTCCTGCTCTCCAGGGGGGTCCTGGTATTTTATTTTATTTATTTATTTTTATTTATTAGATCATCGGTTTACAGACCTTCGAGTCATAGACTCATTTACAAAGGCACCTTGTCAAGAGAGCAATACATCACAGCAAACAAACAGTATGGTACATAATACTTAGATTAAAAAAGCAACCAGCGTTGCAGGCATTTACTGGTGCTACACACTTGGTAATAAGTAGATCTCAGTAGTCATAATATAGGTACATGAGTACCACGTCAGGTAGCAACCAGAGATATTTTATTACATTAGTCAGGAGATGTTGCATGATACCCCAGGTATATACAGCAAAAGTAGACAGGGCAGACCCAGCTTAGGGGTGAAGGTAAGGGGCAGATGGGGGATTTTGTGCAGTTGCAGCAGTGAGTGCTTGTCAGATGGCTTCTGAGGGAGACCTTGAAAGGACCAAGCTTAGTGGAGTCAGCTATATTGGCTGGGAGGGAACTGAACCAGGAAGGAGCCCGATAGCAAACAGATTTCTGGGCCATAGAGGTCCTGACCCTGGGGACAATAAGGGAGGTTTTGAAAGTGCTGCGGGTGGAGACTGAGGGGGAGGTACGCTGCAGAAGGGTGGCAACCCCAGGAGGGGAGAGCCCTAGCAGGGTCTTTTTTACAAGAAGGCAGGTTTGGAAGCAGAGTCTTTCTTCAAGGTTGAGCAAGTTGGTGGTGGAGCACAGCAGGCACATATGGGTGCACCTAGGGGCTCCCAGCATTAGCCTGCAGGCCTTAGTTATAGAGAGCTGGATTCTTGCAAGTGCAGTGTTGTTGGCTACAGCATAGATGGGCAGCCCATAGTCGATTAGCGACAGGACAGAGGAGGTGATTGCCAATCTAAGGGCCTCTTGTGGTAGGCAGTCCCTATGGCGGTATAACAGTCCAATCCTGACACTGGCGGCAGCAGAAAGGGCATTGATATGGGAATGGAAGGAGAGTGCTGAATCAAAGGTAATGCCCAGATACTTGTAGGAGGAAACCTGCTCAATGGGGTTTGGTGTGCTAGGCAGTATCACGAGAGGGGAACCACTGGCTTTGCTTTGGCGATGCGAGAAGAGCATAGCTTTGGACTTTTTTAGGTTCAGGACTAGCCTTCATGATGTAAACCAAGGCTCAGCTCTATCAAAAGCTTATTGGACGGTGGCCTGGAGTGTGTTGGGGTTGGGGTCAGTGGCGAAGAGCACAGCGTCATCCACATAGAGGAGGATCTTACTTGGGCAGGCTATGGGGAAGGAGTTGTGCTAGAGACTGAAGGGGAGAGGGCCTAAAATAGAGCCCTGGGGAACCCCAGAGTGGATAGGTCGTGTGTCAGATAGGGTGCTACTGATTTTTTTCACACTGAGTTCTATCAGAGAGGTAGCTGGTGAACTATGCAAGGGGGCCCGGGGAGAAACCAAGGCATCTGAGGGAGTCAAGCAGGAAAGGATGGCAAACCATGTCAAAGGCCTTGGAAAGGTCAATGAACATGGCACTGGCAAGACTTTCAGCATCAAGAATAGCGTGCAGGAAGTTGGAGAATTCAAGTAGCATGGTTGTGGTGCTGTGACCAGCATGAAAGCCATGCTGTTCAGGGCACAGGATATTGTGCATCGCCAGGTCTTCGGCAAGCTGGTTGGCAACTACTTTTTCAAGGGCCTTAGATATAGATGGGAGGATGGAGATAGGTCGGTAGTTACCCAGGGTCGCTCGATCACCACTCTTTAGGATGGAAGTGATGATGGCAGTTTTCCATGTGCTGGAGAACTGCCCCAGGCACAAAGAGCAGTTGAACAGCTCGGTAAGTGGGACCAGGATAGCATCCAACATCAGACGAAGTAACCTAGTGTCCAGTGGGTCAGTGCCAGGGTTGTTACTACTAACGGCTTTTTGCAGAAGGGGTCTAGCCTCCAATGGGGAGATGGTACATAGGTAGAAAGGAGGTCTCTGCAGAGTGGGCAGTGGTGCTACTGGGATGGGGTCAAAGAAGTTACTTGGCAGTACTGAACTCAGGTCTGAGAAAGTATGGTTTAGGCAGTCTGCAATGCCAAGGGGGTCACCGCAGACAGTTCCATTAAAGTAGAGTTGAGAGGGGGGTGGGCAGCTGGATTTCCCATTCAGCTCCTTTACATTATCCCAAAAGTTTCTAGCCAACCCCCATGAGGAGACAAGACTGGACTGGTAGCACTGGGCTTTGGCCTGTCGAATGGCCCAAGTACACTTATTGCGCTCAGCGTTGTAAGCTTGTCTATCAGCTGGCTTGCCAGATTCCATGGCAATGTGCCATAGGTTGTCTCTCATTTTAAGTTTGTGAAGGAGGGAGGGGGTAACCCAGGGCATGTTTTGCTTTTTGGTGCGATTTCTAATGAAGGGGGCATAGAGGTCACAGGCAGTGTTAAAAGTGTGAGTGAAAAAATCGAATGCCTCATCTATGGATGGTGCAAGCCTGATTGGGGACCAATCCAGTTATGAGAGGTACAGTTTAAGGTGACGCAGGCTGCCTGGGAGTAGGTGACATCGCTGGGTGGTTTGTGGTGCAGGTTTGCTGTTGGCAGCGGACCAAGAGAATATGACCGGAGAGTGGTCACTAAGTGAGTTGGGAAGTACACTGATATTGAGCACCCTCTGGGGGTGGTTGGTAATGGTGATATCCAGGAGGGTACTTGAGCCAGTAGAGGGGTTGAATCTAGTTGGGGTGGTGACAAGTTGGGACATGTCAAGGGTGGCAAAGATATCTCTGGTTTGGGAGGCCATGGCAGAGAACCAATTGATATTCAGGTCACCAACAATTATCTGGGCCATTTTGGGCGGTAGGCCAGAGAGGTAGTCAGCAAGTGCCTGAATGGTGAGGTCTTGCTTTCTGGGTGGAATATAGGCAATGGTGAGAAAGAGTGGGCCCTTACCAGGGTTTGGGGAGATTTTTAGTATGAGGGCTTGCACCCCATTATCAAGCTTGGGTGGTGGAAGTGCATGTCCAAGAAGGGAGTCATGCATATTGACAGCACAACCACCTCCACGCTTACCCACCCGATCTTCCCTGAAAAGGGTGTAACCAGAGAGGGAGACGAAGGAGTCAGGGGTGGATTTGGATAACCAGGTTTCGACAAGTGCGACAATGTCTGGTTGGTGCTGAGTAACCCAGCACTGGAATGCAACAGCCTTCTTAAGGAGGCTGCAAATATTCATAGAAGCTATTCGGAGTCCTTGAGCCTGGACAGGCTTGTTCATAAGGTTGGGCACGGGGCCAGGGTTTGGATGAATGTTACCTGATAGAAGCAGCAGGAGGGTGATTAGGCACACCAAAACATGGTAGTGATTGTGGAATCTCCCCTTGTGACTGGACACAGAGCTGGGTGCTGGGGTGCAAGGGGTGGGTAGAGTACCAAGGGTAGGAAAGGCATTTAGGGGAAAGAGACTAAGGTATGAGTGGGAAGTAAGAGGTAGCAGGGGTGGAAGAGTGGCAGGGTACCGAGGGGGAGAGGTGATCGAGCCTCGGGGAGGTCTGGTAGAGGTGTTGCAGATAAGAGGGAGGTACTATCCGTAGACGGTGATGGTCCTAAATAAGGTGGGGCTGGTGTAGGAAGTAGGAGGTGTACCATAGTTAGTGTCAATGCATTTGATCCCAGATGCATTGAGGACAATAAGTTACTTGAGCATGAGAGAGGATCACCCCTTTAAGAAGTTACAGAAAGGAGATCCCATTTAAGGAGATGCTGTAATTGACTAGTGTGAAGCCTCAGAGAGAGGGTATCACTGGGGAAGTATACTTAGTAAAGGAGGGAGATGGGGTGGGCGAAAACAAAATTATGCAGAGAGCAGTACAGCAAGGCAGTGGCCGAGCTGTGTTTTGAAAAAGGTGCTTTGTATGCTTTCTTTCTCAATGGGGATCTGCAGCATCCAATCGGGAAGCAGCCACAGTCCCCAGGAGCCAGTCCATTTACAGGGATTTAAGCCTCACAGCTCCGAGCTAGGAGCTGACCAAACGTACCTGCTTTTCTTGGTCAGGGGGTGATGGACTGGATGCAGAGGTCCGGCCTCCAGCAGGTGGCAGTGCCAGGGTCACTTGGCTGAAGTGGAGAGCCTGGTTTGGTCTTGTGGCTAAAATAGATCGGAAAAAAAGGCAGACCATTAGTTAAAAAGTCCAAGACAAGGTCAAGTAAATTGGTGGGAGGGCCCTGGGCAATTTAGTACTCAGGACAGAAGTAGGTGCAAATAGTAGGAGAGAAAAGGTTCCTGCAGAGAGGTCTGGTCAAAGATGTCGTGTGGGAATTTAGCAAAACAAAAGGCTGATTCAGGAGGTTGAGGGGGAGGCCCCTTGAATCAGACCAGGGAGAGCTGGGAACGAGGTGTGTGGTGGAGAGGACTCAGGGTAGTCTGGAATGGGTAGAGAAGATGGCCCAAAATGCCAGGCAATATTTACAGAAAGTGCTTGTGTAGGGGGGGTGTCAGGAGAGGGAATCAGGGGTCCAGTAGATGGCAGAGAAACATTGCGGGTAATAGAGAGAAAGAAATACAAAAGGGAAAAATGCAAGAGAAAGAGGGAAGCAAAGAAGGCAGTCTGAGGATGAATGAGAGGAACTGTGGTGGGAAAACAGTGTGGCAGAACAAACAACAGGCAATAGTCAGTTCTAGCTATTCTACAATGGTCAATTAGCAGAAGAAATTCAGAAGTGCAAGCAGTAAGCTATATAAACATCAGGCAGTCAGTTAAAGTTCGCTACAACTCTGCTATACTCTGTTAGGCAATTCCTACATATACAGTGCAATAGTTTAAAGGTAAAACATTTAAGTAGTAGAAATATTCAGCAGTGCAAGACATAAGCTATATAGAGGTCAGGCCTAGCTAATACAGCAGGCTAAACAGCAGAGAATTCCAAGAGGAGAGAAAAAAAAAATATATATATATATTTCCACGAGTAGTAAATTAAGCAGAAAAAATTATCCAGAGAGCAGTACAGCAAGGCAGTGGCCGAGCTGTGTTTTGAAAAAGGTGCCTTGTATGCTTTCTTTCTCAGTGGGGATCTGCAGCATCCAATCGGGATGCAGCCACAGTCCCCAGGAGCCAGTCCAATTACAGGGACTGAAGCCTCACAGCTCCAAGCTAGGAGCTGACCAAACGTACCTGCCTTCCTTGGTCAGGGGGTGGTGGGCTGGATGCAGAGGTCTGGCCTCCAGCAGGTAGCAGCGCCAGGGTCACTTGGCTGAAGTGGAGAGCCTGGTTTGGTCTTGTGGCTAAAATAGATCAGAAAAAAAGGCAGACTGTTAGTTAAAAAGTCCAAGACAAAGGTCAAGTAAATTGGTGGGAGGGCCCTGGGCAATTTAGTGCTCAGGACAGAAGTAGGTGAAAATAGTAGGAGAGAAAAGGTTCCTGCAGAGAGGTCTGGTCAAAGGTACTAGGTGGGAATTTAGCAAAACAAAAGGCTGATTCTCGAGGTTGGGGGGCCTTGAATGAGAGCAGGGAGAGCTGGGAAAGAGGTGTGTGGTGGAGAGGACTCAGAGTAGTCTGGAGTGGGTAGAGAAGATGGCCCAAAATGCCAGGCAATATTTACAGAATGTGCTGGTTTAAGGGGGTGTCAGGCATAGGTGCTGGAAGACAGTAAAAGCTGAGGGGGCTGAGGATCGGAAGGGCATTTACTGGGGTACAAAGGGCACTTTTTCTAAACCAGTTTTTGCCATACCGAAATAGAATAAATACACATTAATGATGATGATCATAATATTAACAATGCAGTAATACCATATAGGAATATTTAATATAGTGTATTAAGAGCTCAGCTGTCAACCCATTTCATCCAGTAGCTCTGAAGTCTATTAAATCATTGAACAAAGTTGATAGAAACTTTCCTCATCACTAACTACTGTATATGGGGCCCACTATTTGTAGACATATTATTGTTTAAAAAAAGAAAGTGCTACACATTCTGGCCATCTGCTATGATTTTAAATACTGAGAGCTTGAAAGGTATGGGTTGTATTGAACTGATTGTAACAGATGGTTTGAAAACCACTTTTCAGGCCTACTGGATATCTAGGCAAACTGGGCAGACTTGGTGGGCCTGGCGGTCCTTTTCTGCTGTCGCATTCCTATGTCCCTATGTTAACGAAAGCACACCAGACTGTTTAAACTACATCCACTATTTACTAAAGCAGCCTATTTCTAAGAGAAGTACAAAAAAAAAAAAGCAATTAATGAAAGCACACCGGACTAATTTAAGCTCTACTATAGCAGCCTATTTCTAAACAAGCATTTGTCAATGCCGAATGTTGCTTGCTTCTATGTGCTGTTTAGGTATTTGGAAGTCATTGGAGTGTAAATATTGAAAATTTGCGAACTTATGAGCGTGCATAGGAACTGCGCAACGTATGCTCGTAAAACAGTCATTGTTAGGAAATTTTTCACAAAATTTTCAACATAGCCATTTTAAGACCTCTGCTCACGAACAGTGTCACTGTGATTTTGTTAATGTGTCCCATACATTGAGTTTGCACACCGACTGCGCCATTGTGCGCTACATGGGCTGAAACACGTTTTGGGCTGGATGTGAAAAATGACAGCTGTACTGCTCATAAGGAGGTGTGGTAAAATGGCAATGTTGAAAATCTGGAGTTGAAATATTGAAAATTTGCAAACCTACGAGCGTGCATGGGAACTGTGCAACGCACACTCGTAAAACAGTCATTTTTAAGAATTCTTTCACCAAATTTTCAACATTGCCATTTTAAGATCTCTGCTCATGAACAGTGACACTGTGATTTTCTTAATGTGTCCCATACATTGAGTTCACACACCGACTGCGCCATTGTGCGCTACATGGGCGGAAGCATGTTTTGGGCAGGATGTGAAAAATGACAGCTGTACTGCTCATGAGAAAATGTGGTAAAATAGCAATGTTGAAAATATGGAGTGAAAATATTGAAAATTTGTGAACTTACGAGCCTGCGTAGGAACTGCGCAACGCACGCTCGTAAAACAGTCATTTTTAGGAATTTTTTCACCAGATTTTCAACATAGCCATTTTAAGACCTCTGCTCATGAACAGTGTCACTGTGATTTTCTTAATTTGTCCCGTACATTGATTTCGCACACCAACTGCGCCATTCTGCGCCACAAGGGCAGAAACACATTTTGGGTGAGATGTGAAAAATGACAGCTGTACTGCTCATAAGAAGGTGTGGTAAAAGTAATGTTGAAAATTTGGGTGAAAATATGAAGTTTAGCGAACTTACGAGCCTGTGTGGAACTGCTAGCACACTAAAACAGTCATTTTGGAATTTTGGACCAAATTTTCAACATGGGGTTTTGGGACCCCTTGAATGATGTCACTGTCATGGTGGTATTCAGGTCCAAGGGTGATTTCGCAGTCACTGCACAGTCACTGTGTGGAAATCACCCTCGGGCTGAAACTAGCATCATGACAATGTTGCTCGATCATCGAAGATAAAACCATGTTAATTGGTGAAATTTCAAAAAATACCTGAGATATCCGATAAAGTTGAACCCCCCATCTAGCCCATTATACAGCTTACTGGCATTTCCTCAGTTCGCGGTCGGCTTTGAAGAGTGCAGACGTGTTCCCGGTCCACCGAGGATCTTCACGCCAGAGTTCGGAGGTAAGTATAGGGTGAGGGGGTGTGGGGAGGCTGGGTGCGGGTTGTGGGAGGGGTCTGGAGGCGCACCCCGGAACCGTTTTGTTTTATAGGTTTAAAAAAAAAGGCGTCGTGGGGCGTTTGCCACACTGGGTGGGCTCCCAGCGTGGCACAGGGACAGAGGGCCATTCAGCCGATGGGGATTGGGCACCCCGTCAATAAAGGACTGATTGCCATGCTGGGGTGGGCTCCCAGCATGGCACCAACTCGCAGGCGCAGCTCGGCCGGAGTTAGGCACCCGTCGGCTCACAGTGTGTGGAGGTGCCTACGCCTGCGTGGGGGCTCACGCTTCTTCGCTGCTCACTGAAGCATAGCTCCCCTTTCAACTGTGCCACTGCATTTTGGAGCGTGTCATAGACAGCTCCAAAATACATTGGCTTACAGGGGCCACGTCTGCCATCTCACTGACTGAATTGGAGGAGGAGGTGACACACCTCCAAAATCTCCGATGATGGCACTATGTTTCTTGCACATGCGTGCAAGCTACATAAAAAGCAACTAATGAAAGCACACAAAAACAAATGAATTTAAAGAGCTAGTGGAGCTAAAACAGGTAGACAAGAAAATAATACACATTTTAAGTAGAAGTCAGGTGTAACTTTTTATTTCTGAAGTATTTTTCCTTTTCCTACTGCTCATCAGAAAGTTTTCTATGTGATTATATTGTGCTGGGTGTGTGGACCAGCTCTTAGCCTGGCAGCTGACATATCTAAGTCTGCTGCCCCACACTACATCATCAGCATTGTGATCTCACTGACTGTGACATCACAGGTGAATGACCTGGCAGTCACTTACTTGCTGTTCCTAAGAAGCAGTGATGTCACAGTCAGTGAGATCACAATGCTGAAGATGTAGTGTGGGGCAGTAGAGCAAGATATGTCAGCTGCCAGGCTAAGCGCTGATACACACATCACACCTACTAACATCAGGTAAATAATCTTCTAATTAAACAAAGGGAAAAGAAAACGTACCTCAGAAATAAAAGGTAATGGTTGGCTGCTGGATTCTGAATGCATATGTGCAAAACTAAATCATAGTAATTACAGTAAGCACCAATATTTCTTGAACAAAAAAGGATGTCTTTCTGACTGTCGCTCTCTCTGCCCCCATCTCAAACAACAGCAGACAGAAATTACAGAAGCATCTAAGGTCCCTTTTCTTCAAAATAGTGCCCTGGCCTGTTCTGCTAAAAATCAATGTCATTATACAATTACTATCTCATGGTAAATATAGTTATTCCCCAGCACTCTGAGCTTCCAGGTGCAGCATCAAACTTAAAAACCTGTATTTGTTCCTCAAGGCAGCTACAGCATTCAACATATGGTACAATTTCAACATCTCATCCTTTTTGTAAGTTAGATGTGGCAATAGTTCTACATTTACTTTTCTTTATCAATGAACCAAACAGATGGCTGGTTCACTCTTATTAAAAGAGGTGGCAAAAAAAAAAGTATTCTCACCATTACTCTCAGTTTGAAGCCTGTCCTTGTTGAAGTCTGGTTTACTCAACATTTTTTTTTGTCAATAAAATATTTATTGTTTTAAAAGAACATAACACATAAAAATGCTGCCAATGAGCAGACTACATAAGTACAATTACTATAAAACAAAAAGTAAAGAAAACGAATTGCAATATGTACCCATAACTAAAGATCAAGAAATCAGCATTTCATGCCGGAGTCCTTGCACCTGTGATGCTGAGTGCATTGTTGATAGTACCTCTATTCTGCAAATTCATATCTTGCAATGTGATATCATTTAATCATATTCAGCTAAGAGAATAGGTTATAATACAGTGCAGTACAATTAAACCTTCGGTGATATTTCTGCGAAAAAAATGAAGTCTGTAGTTATTTGTATAGATAGAATATTATATTCTATCTATACAAATAACTCCAGGCTTCAATTTATTTATTTTTTTTTTGCAGAAATGTCACTGAAGTTTTAATTGTACTATACTGTATTATAACTAATACTCTCAGCACAACAATTTCAAGTACTCTGCAAATTCTCACTCTAGGACTAATTTCCCAAACCAAAATCCAGTAGCTGTTGGTACTGAAACAGTGTCTGGGTTTAGGGACAGAACTCACAAAAATAACACCAAATTACAACCCCCCCCCCCTCCAAAATGGCCAAGGCAATGCTGCCAGGTGGTGGTCAGCACCATCTTTTAAAATAGGAAACAGCCACATACAGTCAGAAATACCCCTGCTTTTGATTAGGCAACACTGGGCAGTGGGTGAAGAACCAAGCAATGAAGCCAACTCCCTATATCTAACATACATTTTAATGTAATGCACAGTCTGTACAAAATGCATGTCTTAACTCATTCTATCTGATGCCGCCATTTTGGGTCAGGTTAAGCAATGGATGGTTATGATGTCATATGGCGCTAATGGGTATATGTTAAACATGCCTTGTGCTGCTGGTGATCTTTAAACTTTCTTAGGATAATTAAGGCCATCAAGACTGTTAGGTATTCTCTTGTAGCTTAAGTCTGTATCTTTCCACTTTAACCACCAGTCACAATTCTAACTGGCCCAAACCAAAGCCTAGTCTTATAATCAGACCTACTGCTACCATATTAGCTGCATGCTTAAAAACAAAAACATTAAACAAAACAACCCACAAGGTCATTAACTATTGCATAAAAGGAATATGCGATGGAGACTCTGTCTTTTATGGAAAAGATAAATAAATCTACTACCTCTATATCTAATAACAAGCTCTAAATCAGCAGGGAAGTCTAAGGCAGTTGGGAGCTGTAATCAGACCAGACTCTCACCAAAACATTATATTCTTAGGTAAGGTACTCCTTTAACATGAGTAATAATTCATTGTAATATTTACAATATCCAATATTTAGTTCGTTTTTTTTCCCTTCATAATTGCAATTTGCACTGCAGTTGCAGATTACTTACGAGTTCCTTCGATTCCGTGGCGATTGTGTCCAGTCAAGACTCAGAAAGGTATTCTGACAGCCGGCCTGGAGTCGAGTCACTTCAATTCGCTTGAAGAAAATGAAAACTTACTTAAAAGTAAAACAGAACTCTACTGAAAGCGGCAGCACCGGAGCCTGTGAAAAGCAAACACAGTCAATGAAGCTCGAGTCAAGCCAGCCAGTGAAATCAGTAGCAAGTCAGTCAGTCAGTGACGGCGTAAGTGAAGTCCGGTCTGACTCCAGTCCACAGCACTCAAGTCTCAACCCCAATGGAAAAGCCAGGCCCAGATGATAAGAAGGAGTCAGCCGAAATCAAATGGGATGTGGGGATGTATGTGTTACTTTTATACCCCCTATGGCTCTAGTGCCCTGTTTTTTTTAACTTGTCTCCAAGTTCTCGGGGCAGGGGCTCAGCTCTGGAACTTCTGCTAGACTGCGACTGACTGTCAGGACATTAAAAAAAAAAGCTGCTGAAGCCACTTCTTTAATTATTTAAATATGCATGAATGCATTGTTGTCGAGAGGCTCCAGTAAGTAGTTACCTTAAACGGAATGCTGGCAGCAGGTGGGCTAGGGCTGTCTGATGGCTAAATGGGTGCTAAGTGGTGTATTTGTCGTCCCTCCTGACTCCAAGGCACTAAAACAAAGAGGAGTGGAGAGACGACTACGGAGGTGTTAAAACTGCTGCCGAGCTCTGCCCTGTAAATGAATAGAATCAAAAAGAAGTGTTAAGTTCTACCTTTACAACTCATCTCTGCTGGCCGAGGAGGAACTTAACACAGGCAGCAGGTGTCAGTTTCTTATTGTTTTAGTGGCGGGGTGGGGGTGGCATAGTAGAATCAGATTCAAAGGCAAAGAGTGACGAAGCAAGCACTGCAATACCTTACAAGTAAAAGATAAATTCATTTTGAGTGTGCAGCATGTTTATAGGGGCAATCTCTTGGTGCACAAAAAAGTGGTGGGGCAGCCGCCTCGTCCCCATTTCCAGCGCCTATGGTGTCAGGAGAGAGAATCAGGGGTCCTGTAGATGGCAGAGAAACACTGTGGGTAATAGAGAGAGAAAGAAATATAAAAGAGGAAAAAAACAAGAGAAAGAAGGAAGCAAAGAAGGCAGTCTGAGGATGAATGAGAAGAATTGTGATGGCAAAACAGTGTGGCAGAACAAACAGCAGGCAGTACTCAGTTCTAGCTATTCTACAGTGCTGGGCAATTAGCAGAAAAAATTCAGAAGTGCAAGCAGTAAGCTATATAAACATCAGGCAGTCAGTTAAAGTTTGCTACAACTCTGCTATACTCTGCTAGGCAATTCCTACATATACAGTGCAATAGTTTAAAGGTAAAATGTTTAAGTAGTAGAAATATTCAGCAATGCAAGACATAAGCTATATAGAGGTCAGGTCTAGCTAATACAGCAGGCTAAACAGCAGAAAATTCCAAGAGGAGAGAAAAAAACATATATATATATATATTTCCACATGAGCAGTGAATTCAGCAAAATAAATTATCCACAGAGCAGTACAGCAAGGCAGTGGCCGAGCTGTTTTGAAAAAGGTGCCTTGTATGCTTTCTTTCTCAATAGGGATCTGTAGCATCCAATCAGAAAGCAGCCACAGTCCCCAGGAACCAGACCATTTACAGGGATTGAAGCCTCACAGCTCCGAGCTAGGAGCTGACCAAACATACCTGCTTTCCTTGGTCAGGGGGTGGTGGACTGGATGCAGAGATCTGGTCTCCAGCAGGTAGCAGTGCCAGGGCCACTTGGCTGAAGTGGAGAGCATGGTTTGGGCTTGTGGCTGCTTTCCTCGGTCAGGGGGGTGGTGGGCTGGATGCAGAGGTACGGCCTCCAGTAGGTAGCAGCGCCAGGGTCACTTGGCTAAAATGGAGAGCCTGGTTTGGGCTTGTGGCTGCTTTCCTTGGTCAGGGGGTGGTGGGCTGGATGCAGAGGTCCGGCCTCCAGCAGACAGCAGTGCCAGGGCCACTTGACCTGAAGTGGATAGTGTGGTTTGGGCTTGTGGCTGCTTTCCTCGGTCAGGGGGGTGGTGGGCTGGATGCAGAGGTCCAGCCTCCAGCAGGTAGCAGCACCAGGGCCTATGGTGTTCACATGATGGGCCACCTCCTCCCAGCCCTCCTCTCGTGCCGTATGGCTGCCACCCCTACTCGACAATACGTCATGTCTTAGATGGTATGCCTCGATGAGGGCCTGCTCCTCATCATTTGTGAAGTTCATCTGCATTTGGCTGGTGGCACTGTTGCCTCCTGACATACTGGTTTCTGTGGGAGAGTGCAGACAGACATTAGCCATGCTCATGTAGATTCCCGTATGCCCATTTCTGACATACAGTGGATGCATTCAGCCACCCCAGCACCTATCAGACAGGGTCTGCAGGCATTGCACGTGTGTCAGGGTGCACGGTGTGTCACGGCAGTCAGTTCTGCATCTGCCATGTACAACGAATCTGCCATGGACAGCTGCTTGGTAAAGCCTTGCCACCTGTGACACATGTTCAGCTACACATGCAGCTGGCTGCCCATCACTCACACTATGCACACCTCACTGTTCATGCAGGCACATTAAACACCATCGTACCCCCGCCACTGGTGCGGCCTGTGGGCCAGTGTGTGGCACACCATGTCATCCAACAGGGGTCCCTGCACATGGCGGAACAGTGACAGACTGTTTACAGCCAGGGTCATCATGTGAATTGCCTACACTGATACTGGCCATGTTCACAAATGTATGGCTCTATAATACAGTCCTGTGGCTGTCATCTGTATCACCCTCCTCTGGGTTATGCCTGAACCTAGGCAGCAGTTGACTAGTGCACTTACCAAGTCCACAAGACCTGCTTTAATACATGTAGAAATAAAATAGTACTCACTGTCAATGCTGTAAATCCTCTCAGTCACCTATTCTTAGTGTGGTCTGTGTTGGGATCATTTATGGCTCAGGGCATGCAAATGAGGACTGGGGCAGTGATAATGAGATGCTAAACAGCTGAGATGCCCCTGAATACGTTATTAGGCTGATTTGGGAGCATTGTCTGTGAATTGCATAATTGCCCTCAGCTCATCTCAATCAGCATGGTGCATCTGCTGAGGTGGGCGCATCTCTACATGGTGCATTACCAGCATATGTGTGGTGCATTCGTGGCATCTTCTTGAATGGGGCGCAAGTGATTTGATGCATTCACTGAGCATGTGCTGTGAGTTGTACCCCTGGCGCAGCACCGCAGTTGTGCGATGGTCTGACACTCTCATCATGGACATGCATATGGTGCACATCATGTTTAGTTTAGTTTAGTTTATTGTTCTAGGAATTGCTACCTTTGAACCAGAGGCTCTTTTACAAAGGTTCCACGTCAATTAGGTACAGTACAAAAGGTTACATAGATAACACAACAATTTGTGTTGTGTCAAGAGCAAGAAAACATATACAAATACATATCAAATCACTTGTGCAAAAGGACATGAGATATCAATAATCACATTATTATTACAAGAAAGAGGTCATGCCAGATTAGGAGAAACAAATAGGGAAAAGGTCCAGAACAGAGAGGTTAAGTGAAAGGTGTGGGGAGCAGACAATAGCAGGAGAAAAGGTTTCCCAAACATGTCTTTGTCAAATATGTGGTGCAGTCTGTCCATGCATGCACGTCTCCCTGCACAGTGCACATTGTGACAGTTGTCAGTTGTTGTATGCAGATCATGCATCTCATGCCATTGCGCAACATTGTGCTACCGTGTATCACAGTCACTATGCGCGATAGAGCGTGCCACACGTAACATGGCGGATGGCTACATATTGCACATGGACACCGAGTCATGACCTATGACCCTGCATTCCTGCCATAACATTGTGGATTGCACATGTGCCGGTGGGAGCTTAACGGACCAATCGCACTTCACGCTGCTGTCTGTTCGTGGTGGCATGCGCGTGGCCCAGTGGCGCATGTGGCACCATTTTGCATTTCACCTGAGCATATGTTGAATGCAACTGCATGGTGTTTCTGCTGTGAGGATGCCTAGGGCAGGGAGGACTGGACTAAGGGCCATGAAGTGGTCCAAGGTGGAGCTGCTCCACCTGGTGGCCCTGGTGCTGCATGTGGAGGGGCTGCTTTTTGGGAGTGAGGACCTGCAGGTGCCCAGTGCACAGGTGTGGGCCACCATTACCCAGCAACTGGTGCAGTGCATGGGGTTTCCCCGCTCCAGGGAACAGTGCAGGCACCGTTATGGTGACCTTGGCTGGAAGAACAGGGTCCGTCTTCAGAGGATGCATGAGCATACATGGAGGGGTGCACTTCCACAACCAGGTAGGTTGCACGCGTACATGTGCAGCACATGTACAGGTGCATATGGGGTGGGAATGGGTCACATCACAGCATCACACTCAGATGGGCACCCCCCAACATGCAAAATTGGATGTGGCTGTACCTGCCCTGTGGTGTCATGCATGCCACATGGGGTGGGCCTTTCTGCATTGGTGTGTGTGTGGAACAGCTACACTGTGTTGCACATGGGGTGGGACCACCATGTGTGGTGCATAACCGCAGCAGGGCACTTTGGGAATTCAGGCAAGGCTGCTCTTCACAGCTGTGGACTGCATGGCCAGTTACCGTGTTGCACTGGCTGTGTACACCATCACTAGGGTAGTAGCCTGGATAAAACACTGGTTGGACAACAGGACACAGCGGGTAATAGTAAATGGAGTCCACAATGAAGAAAGGAGGTTTACTAGTGGGGTACCGCAGGGTTCAGTACTGGTGCTGGTCCTTTTTAATGTCTTTATAAGTGACATTGCAGAGGGACTATAAGGGAAAGTATGTCTCTTTGCAGATGACACAAAGATCTGCAACAGGGTTGATACACAAGGTGGGGTGAAAAGGATGAAAAGGGACTTGGCTAGGTTGGAGGAATGGTCAAATGTATGGTAGCTTAGATTCAATGCAAAAAAGTGCAAGGTAGTGCACCTGGGAAACAAAAACCCAGGGGAAGAGTACACAATGGGAGGTGAGATATTGACAACAACAAAATGGAAAGGGACCTGGGGGTAGTCATATCAGATGACCTAAAGGTGGGCCAGTAATGTGAGAAGGCAGTAAGGAGGGCTGGGGGGATTTGGGGATGCATAGGGAGAGACATCACCAGTAGAAAACAGGAAGTTGTTGGCCCTCTGTACAGACAGTTGGCAAGACCACATCTGGAGTACTGTGTACAGTTCTGGAGACCCCATCTCTGCAAAGACATAGACAGGGTGGAGGCTGTCCAGAGGAGGGCAACCAAAATGATGCAGGGTCTGCACCAGAAGACATATGAAGAAAGACTAAAGGAACTAAAGATGTATATCCTTGAGGAAAGGAGGGAGAGGGGACATGATAGAAACTTTCAAATACCTCAAGGGAATCAACAAAGTCCAAGAGGGTAGCATCTTTCAGAAAAAGAGATGTGCAAAAACAAGGGGGCATAATTTGAAGATAGAGGGGGGACGGCTCAGAGGTAATGTGAGGAAGTATTTCTTCACAGAGAGGGTTGTGGATACATGGAACAGCCTTCCTGAGGAGGGTGTAGAGTCAAAAATAGTGGGGGAATTCAAGAATGCATGGGACAGACATAAGGCAATTCTAGTGAGGGGTAGGAGGAAGTAGGCTGTTGGTTAACTAGGATCTGCAGCTTATCCGTTAGGTAGGGAAATGGGCAGACTAGGTGGTCCAAGCTGTCTTTATCTGCCACCAAATTCTATGTTTCTATGTTTCACTGCATGCCCATACTGGTGTTGGGGGTGGGTTTGTGCAATCATGTATCTGATCATGGTGGTATCTGTCGGTTGTGTCTTGCAAGGCTGGAGACCAGGTGGTGGACAGCGGAGGCCACTGAGGAGCGTGTGGGGAGGGCTGCAGTTCATGCCCAGCATGTTGTCCATGTGGATGCAGGTAGGTGGCTACCATGTGTGTGCAGTGTCTGTCTGGTGGGGTGGTCTTCTGCTCAGTGGGGGGTTGTGTGTCTACAATGGCACTTAGTGTGTGTTCTCTGTGTTCTTGCTGTAGGTGCCCAGGATCATGGCACTGTGGCTGGTGATGGAAGACCCCTGGAGCAGCATCAGGCCAGTGGGCGAGGTGTGCAGCAGGTCATTCAAGTGCCACTGCAGTCCATTTTGCATGTGCAGGCCCAACTACAGTGGACATTGGCAGCTGTCATCTGCCTACTGTCAGAACATGGCCACGGGGATGTGCGAAGGCGTGTTGCATGGCCACGCCAATAGCTGTGCTTTGTAAATGGTTTATAGTTATGTACAGGTTTTGCTGTGTCCCCCACTTTCCCTTCCTATAGTATGTTGCTGTCCCCACCCACTGCACCCTTCTGCACTCCTGTTACTGTATATAGTCCCTCATACCACTTATCTTTTTATATCCACATATGTATATGGATGTTCTTGGGTTTTGTTTCTTGTTCCTGTAATTGTTCTTGCTATTGTTTTTTGTATTAAATTATTTGTTGTCTAACATGGTGTCTGTGGTTCTTCACTGTTCCATGGTCCTGGGTTTGTGTACTGTCACAAACTCTTCACCATCCCCTTGCTGCCATGCCCCTGTGTGCACCTGTATTTGTACAGTCTGCTTCCTCCCTGCCCCCCCCACCTCCATGTGGCCCCACTGTTGCCTGTGGCTTGTGCATGGGCCTCATGTCATGCTGTTCATGTCTCTTCCCCCAGTCTGTGTGTGCTGCTTGTGGCATGCATAACTTGTTCTGCTGCACTCTTGGTCTGTGGCCCTGTGTACGGTGTCCTGTGGTTGGGGGTTTGGACTGGCTGTGTGGCACTGTGTGCTACCCATCATATGGCACAGTGTCAGCCTGTGTCACCTCCCACACAGCCAAGTTCTTGGTTACCTGTGGTGTTGGCCTTGTCCAGTGGCCACCACCTTGCTCCTTGCTTTCACCCACTGTTGTGTGGTACCATGCCAGCTGCAGTGTACCTGTTCTGTGTGCCTGCCATGGGCCTGTGTGGGTTGTGGCCTGGGCCTTTGGGTGTTGTTCTGTATGCCCAGTCTCACTATTGTGCCTGTTTCAGCCACTGTTGTGCCTTTGGCCACTCTGGTTTGTCCCTTTGGTCATGTGTCCCTCTCTCCTTTGTTCCACTGCATTGTCCCCTGTTGCACCCACATGCCTTGCTGGGTTACTGTACCATCATTTTTGTTATGACCAGGTCCATCTTACAAATGAGCCTTGCTCAATGGTGCCTGCCTGGAAAAATAAAGATTTGATTGATTGATTGATTGATTGATTGGGTTGCTCCATATTCACTGTGTTGCTCCCCTGGGTGGTTGTGCACATCCCAGATGTGCTGGCTTATCTCCATTTATGCCCTGCCCTTTCTGTGTGATTCATAGTGGGGTTGCTCATGGCGCATCACTTTGTGAATCATTCGCCGTTTGGTGGGCGCATCCTATTTGTAGCAGCGCATCTCTTTTGTGAATCCTGCCCCACATCTTTTATTATTTTATCCACACCTTCTGCTTTAAGTTTTACAAAGTTTAGGTCTTCTTTGATTTCTCTTATGTCACCTATGAGAGCTGCGGCCCATGTGGTGGTGGTGGTGGTGTGGGGGGGTATTATTTTTGGTATTTTCTTTAAAGCTAATTGAATTCTTAGTCTTATTACTGGCATTATTTGAAGTTAAAGATACAATACAAGATAAATGAGCAAAAGCAGAACATCAAACAAAGATCATATATTCTTAAAACATAGAGAACAGAGAATAAATATTAACTTTGCAATAAATCAGAGTACTTCCTTAACAACTTAAAGCTAATGTTAAACACTTTAAAAAACCCTAATGGAAGATAAAACAAAGTGCTAATGTTTCTTACTTAGGTGAAAGATATAGCTGTGCTAAACAGACATCTCTTGTAGCAATTAAAATTTCTAATGCATGTACTTGGTCAACCTACATCTAGTTGAAGAAAGGGGGCCCCAAATCTCTTCAAATTTACTATTCCTTCCAATGATGGCATGTCTGATTTTCTCATTGTTGTCAGTAAAATGCATCATATTGAACCACTCAGGTGCACTAGAAGCTATGGTACTTTTCCACTGTCTTAAAATTAGCTGTTTTGCTCCAAGAGTAATAGTTAATATCCATAACTTTTGGGATACAGACTGAGTGCTATCTGGAGGAAAAATGCCCAGTATGTATGTCTCAGGTGAACTACGGCAATCTATCTGAATACATTTTGTACAGGTGTTATGTACCGCCTCCCACAAATTAGTCAGTTTTGGGCAACCCCGCAACATATGTAACAATGAACCAACTGCCAAGTTGCATCTGGAACAAAGATTGCTACTGATATAACCCATAGTAAACAGTTTGCCCGGTGACAAGCAGTAGTAATGAAGAATCTTTTACTGAATAAGCTTACTTTGGGTATCTCTGCAACACTAGTAGGCCAGTTTTCAAGTGGTGCCCCAATCTTCTTCAGAAATGCTGCAGTTAAGCTCTGCTTCCCATTTTGTTTTTGCTGCTATAGCTAAAAGCATAGAATTGGAGCAGTCTGCTTCTCCTCCTTAATCCACATGTACGCCGATGACATGGTTCTCTTTACCTCTGGCCAGTCCTCTTTTGATGTTGAAACCAGACTTCAGCATGACTTCACTAACGTTCAGTGCTGGTTTATCTCCCATCAACTCTCTCTTATTGCCAGGAAGACTGTCTCAATGACCTTCAGCACTAGGCAGAGACTCTCTAGGCTCACCTCCTCCTTGCCCTCCTTCCACACACTTGACAGGACAGTACTTAAGGACACCACATCCTTTAGGTATCTGGGTATTTAGCTTGACCAAAACCTCAACTTCAGACATGTGAATGCCATCCTGAAGAAACTACACCCCAAACTTGAAGCCCTTTACAGGTATTGTAGCTGTCTTCCACTACTGGCTAGATGCGAACTTATCCAGAAGATGATTCTACCTATATTTGACTACTGTGATGTAGTCTACAGTGCCACTCCCAAGTCTTCCTTATTCAGATCAGATACCTGTTTTAACTCCTTCTGTCATTTCGCTCTTGACTCCACCTCTTACACCCATCACTGCAATCTCTACTGCTCCCCGACTTTCCTCTCATTATAAAATAGCTGGCACCTCCTTTGAGCTAAGTTTGTGTCAAAATGTTGCTTCAGAACTCTCACCCCTTATCTTTCCTCTCTACTATCCTCCCTTTCTCCCTTTCCCATTCCCTGAGATCTTATAAAGCCCATTTAACGGAAGTCCCTTAGAGTTCTACCGCTACAGGCCAGACTGCCTTTTCACATTGTCTCCCTAAACTCTGGAACACCCTTCCTCATTAGATTCATCATTCTTCCTTCCCCCATTCCATCACTCTTCAGAACTTCCTTTCAGTAAATTGTACCTGTGACTAATCTCCATACTTCTCTAACTCTCCCAACACCCTGCTCCTCCTAACTGCCTCATTGCTGTTTTGGTTGTACTTTATTGTCTACACTCATTTGATCTTCAAACTGATAATCATCTAATTTCATGTTGGCACTTATTTTTTATTGTTTCTGTCATACCAGCCTGTACTGTGCACACGTGTATCACTTTAATTTTGTATTGTTGATTTGTATGTTACTGGATCTTTGTATGTATGTACGTATGTAATGTACTCCCCGTACCCTCTCCCCCAGGACACACCATGAGACGAGCAACTTGTAGTTCAGTGTGCCCTTCCTAGTGAAATATTTCAATGAATAAAATATAACTTGTAAGTAAGGCTTGTCCTGTTCCTCCTAGTCCCACACTTAATGATTTGATTCCTCTGTACATTACTGGGGAGAGATGGGCTGTTCTGAGTTGGTGGTAGTAATGAAAGTGCTGCTTTTGCAAAAGATACTTCTCACTGAGCTCAGTAAATGACATTAGTATATTGGTGTCCACAGAGAGTAAATCACCAATCTTTTTAATACCAGCCTTGTTCCAAATATGATTGTCAAGGACAGTTTTTTTCCCCCCTGAACAGGGCTGAATTGTGCCAGATAGGGGTGAGATGTAAGGGGCATAAGTCAGGATTAATTATAGTATATTTTTTAAGTCTAAAGGTGGTGAAAAGAGGTAAATTATCTCTCAGGTCCTCAGAGAAAGTGAAATAAATGTAAACAGACATTGAACTGGGTGTTAACAGTTCTTTTTCCAAGGTTAGCCATAAGGGTGCTTGATCTTTGGACATTTTTTTTTCCTGGTAGTGTAAAGCTGCCTGTTTGAAAAGGAAGGTCATTTGATAGCTTTCCCAAGATGGAAGGGCCATACCACCCTCTTCAAAAGGGGCTTGAATTTTTTTAAGCTTATTCTAGGTGGTTTATTGTTCCACAAGAAAATCCAAACCATTGCATTTAACTTCTTTTTTTGTTTACTACTTAAAAGAACAAAGATATTCTGAAACAAATAGAAGATTTTTGGTGCCACAATCATTTTAATTGAGTTAATTTTACCCAAAAGTAAAAGGTTTAGTTTGCTCCATCTGCTAAAGCTGAATTCAATATCTCCTAATGAAGGCTGGAGATTAGTTTCCATCCAAGAGTCAGATTGCACAATGATTTTTATACCCAGGAATGTTAACTCATTGGTTACCCATTCTTTCTTAATGAAATTAGAAATTTGTTCACATGCCACAGGACTCAGATTAGTGCATATTGCCTGGATTTTTTTCCAGTTCATTTGTAATCCTGATATAACTTCAAAGAGAGCAATAGCAGCTTTACGTGCTCTGCAAGATTGAAAGGGCCTGGTTACTGTGAGCAGAAGATCATCTGCCAATCCAAATTTTTATGCTCAGTCTTTGCTACATTCACACCATGGATTGCAGTTTTAGCTTTAATGTTCCTGATTAGTGGCTCTACAGACAAAATAAACAAGTAGGGTGACAGAGGGCATCCTTGCCTGGTACCCTTAGATAGGGATATCGAGTCAAACAGTATACCATTAGTATGTATGAGAGCTTTAGCCCCATTATAAACCATGGTGACCAAGCTCCAAATTCCTTGCCACAGCCAAATTCAGAGAGGTCAGCTAGCATATATGTAAAATCTAGGGAATCAAATGCTTTAAGTAAGTCTAGGGACAGGATGCTGTACAGAAGTTTAGCTTTGTTAGCAGCCCATATTATATTAATAAGTCTTCTTATACTATCTGACCCTGTTCTCCCTGAATGAAGCCCACATGTTCTAGTCCCAGTTAGTCTTCAACAATTAACTGGATTCTGGATGTCAGTACTTTAGCCAGTATTTTATGGTCCAAATTCATTAATGAAATTGGGCAATAACGTGTGCAGTCCAGTGGATCTTTGTCCTTTTTATGTATCAGAGTTATCATAGCCTGCCTTAGAGTGGGGGGCAGGCATTTGGTAGCTAGGGCCTCATTATACATCTGAAAAAGATAGAGGCTATTTAGCTTGACCAAAACCTCAACTTCAGACATGTGAATGCCATCCTGAAGAAACTACACCCCAAACTAGAGTTAAGCCTATTATAGAATTCGCTTGGTAGCCCATCAAAACTGGGTGTTTACCAGCTGGGAAAGTGGAAATAGCATCCTGAACAGATAACGATTTGTTAAAGGATTCTTACTGAACACTAGATATTTTTGGTAGATTATTAGCCTGAAAAAACTGCTGCACTCTCTCTCTGTTAAAGGACATTTTTTTGGAGTACAAGGAATTAAAGAAATCTTGAAATGCTTCGTTTATGTCTGAATTCTTGGTTAAAGTCTGCCTTACCCTATCCCTGATGCTGAGAATCATAATCTGGGTCAGATTTTTTTTAGTCTTAAAATAATAATTTTCCTGATTTCTATCTGGCCTCCCATAATTTTTGCCTAATTCTAAATAGTGCATATTCAGCCTGTTCCTACAGAATTGAATTGATCTCAAATTTGAGTCTGTTAACCTTGTACAATAGTGAATGATCTGAAGGAAATGTTTGTT
Source organism: Neoceratodus forsteri (assembly GCA_016271365.2). Lineage (NCBI taxonomy): Eukaryota > Metazoa > Chordata > Ceratodontiformes > Ceratodontidae > Neoceratodus > Neoceratodus forsteri. The sequence continues at coordinate 800,044,808 of CM057459.1, read as the reverse complement.
TAAGCTGTGATTCCAGGGTTGCCAGTAATGTTTGTTTATCATTCAAAACTTCTTGTTTTTCTTTTTTTTGGCAGAAGAAAACCAGTAATTCTGCCTCTGAGAAATGCTGTGTAGGCCTTCCACAAACAACCATAGGAAACCTATTTATTGTCATTAATAGTAAAGATCTCCTCAGTTTCTTTCAACAGCCTCACTTAGCAATCCCTCATCTGCAACAACTGTACAATAAGTCTCCTTCTTAACTGTTTGGGGTGGGACTCCCCTATCTGCATACACATTTCTACCAGGTCGTGATCTGAGATCGCTATTGGGTTAATCTGGGTAGAGCTAACTGAACTGGAAGAAGAGCTTGCAATCAGGAAATAATCTAGTCTGCTGTAAGACGAGTGCCTGTTCAAGTAAAATAAGTGGTCCTTATCAGTCAGATGTACCAACCTCCAAATATCCGATAGATTCAAGCTTTTTATTAAATCAGTCAGTGCCTGCCTTGATTTGGGGGTGTACCTACCAAGGTTCCAATTCTGTCTGTCTAGCATAGGGTCTGTAGTTTCATTAAAATCACCCCACACAATTAACTGATACTCAGCATAAGTGCTTAATACATCAGAAAGGGCAGTGAAGAAATCACCTTGTTGTGTGTTCAGAGTATAAATGTTACAGACAGCTATTTATTGCCCATTCAAGGATCCTGATAGAACTGGAACTCTTCCATCAAAGTCTGATACATGGTTGTCCTTTACAAAATTAATATCCTTTCTAATTAAAATGGCAGTACCACTTTTCTTTGAAATAAAGGAATTAAATTCAACATTCGCAGCCCATGACCTAACAAGTTTTGAGGCTTCTTTTGCATTTAAGTGGGTCTCTTGTAGTAGTGTAAAATCAATTTCTTTCATATTTAAATAGGCTAAGATTTTCTCCCTTTTTATGGGTGAACCAATCCCATTTACATTCCAAGAGGTGAACTTACAAGTCTGCATTCTTATTTTAGGGCAAGCTAACAACTTGAGCATATAATGCAAATAAAACTAAAACTTACCCCTCAAGAGCATCTACTAGCTGGTAAAAAAAAGAGGGGGTAGACTTCCCCTATAGGTTATTTCAAGTAACAGGCACCAACTGAAGAATATCTTTGTCTTAATATCAATGCACACCAGTTGTAAGCAGTAGCAGTAACAGAGAACTCTAACCTGTAAATATGTCTTAACCCTTTGTCTGCGGGTGCCAAGTATACTCAGGGCACTATTGCTATATCACAACTGCGGGTGCCGAGTATACTCAGTTTGCATAGGAACTGTCAGTTTGCCTGAATTTTGTGTTTTTTTCTATAGTGACAACTTTATTGAGACAGATGGCCACATGTGACCTGTCAATTGAATGTCATGTGGCCATGTGTCATGCAACCTAGCCTTTGTAGTGACTTCTACAAAAGACATAGGTGTAGGCTGTCACCATAAATTTCAGCGTGATTGTATTGAAATCTGCATCCTGTGGTCAGTGCTCCATGGAAAAGTATTAGTGCATCTTTTAGCCATCGACATTATTACTCACTAGCAGAGTAATCAACAATTTTTCTTCCTACTAGGCATTTCCCATAAAATAAAGTGAGACTCGCTTGTTAGAATAAAACAAATAAGCCAAATAAAGCAAGGTAAAAAGTCTGGTCTCTGTCTAGCAGATGGCACTTTCATTCAGCACTCCATGCGGTGCCTTACTTCTTTCATTCACCCTGCCTTCTGGTTCATCATGCTCCAAGAATAAAAAGTGATTGCCAAATTACTCACTAGCAGAATAATCAGCTATTCTTCATCATATTAGGCATTTTCTATAAAATAAACTGAAACTCGCTTGTTAGACTAAAAAAAGAAGCCAAATAGAGCAAGGTGAAAGTCTGGTCTCTGTCTGGCAGATGGCACTTTCATTCGACACTCCATATGGTGCCTCACTGACTTCATTCATTCACCCTGAGTACGTGCTACAGAAATAAACTAAATTATGTTTCAAAAAAGGCTGCACACACTGTAAATGAGGCAAATTCTGGTGAAGAAAAGGCAGCACACACATTTGCAGACATCAGTAAAAAAAGTCAGTCTGCAGCACAAGGTGATTTCTTTTTGAACTTGAAATATTTTTATTTAATGAATGATGACATACAGTTACTTCATTACATTTAGGCTTTCTATCCATTTCTAAAAGACATGCTGTTACATCCATATTTACAGTACATGAGGTTATTGTTAGAGATGAAGTTCATTCCACTATCCATTTTATTGCTTTCCTCATATTTCCTCACTGTAAGGGGTATGATCATGGATGTCTTCTTTGCTGTTACCAGTATCTTTAACTAGCCATTTCTCTAAGTTTGTAGATCTCTATTTTCAACAAACCAAAGTTCATAAGCATCTTTAATCACACACAAAAAACAACAGCAACAAAAACAAAAAAGGAAAAAAAAACAATTTTTTTGTGGGGGGTCCATTCTCAGTCTCAGTTTTTGTTATTATCAGACTACATCATTCTTTTCTTGTTGGCCCTACAGTCTGTTAAACTCTGGTAGTATCAAGTAATTACTCAGTTTACTGGACAATCTCCATGTACAAACCCCTCACCAGGGAATCTCCCTGGGGCAATATTCTCAGTTGATCTGTTATGATCTGAGCATTAAGGCTAATCTCCATTTTAGGCCTGTAGTAACTGCTCAAGGGTAGGGATGCCCTCCTTTTCCTCTAAATGATCAAACCAAGGGAGCCATCTAGCATTAAATTTCTCAGTGGTCAGTCTTAACCTTGCTGTGATTGCCTCCATACTTTTTATTTGATCAATATTACTGTACCATTGGGTCTTCGAGGGTGGGTCCTCCCTGAGCCACTTCTGGGTGAGGGACTTCAATGCCGACCCCACCAGCACAAAAAAACAAATATCTCTCTGCCTGCTTTTTCAGATCCCCTGGGGGAAGTCCAAGTACTAGATTTTCAAACTCTAATGTTGTCCCCAGAGAGAGTATTTCAGCTATCTCTTCAGATATTTCTGTCCAGAAGGGGGATATGCGGCCACAGGCCCAAAAAATATGACAGTGTGTGCCTTTTGACCCACATCCCCTCCAACATTTATCCAAAGAGAGGGTGAATAATGACATGAGATAGTCGGGGTCCAAAAGAATCGAATATTAATTTTCCATCTAAATTCACTCCAAGAAGGTGAGTTTGTTGTTTTCTGGACTCCCATCCAAATCTCCTGCCAATTCTCCTCCAGAATACTTTGTTCAGCCTCTGCGTCCCAATTGTCTATTATTCTCTGGATGGCTAGTGTACCCCTGTTTTCTATTAATGTTTTGTATGTTTGAGAGATATAGGTTTTAATGTCCTGTGATGTGCTCTTTGATGAGTTAATATTACTGGGGATGCTGGATGTTGGGCCAACTCCGTTAGCCCAATGTTATTCTGTATATAGTGGATACATTGAATGTATCCAAACATATCTTCCTCATTTAGGGCAAACTCCCTTTGTACCTCTATGAATGATTTCAAACGGTCCACCCCCAGAAGTTGTCTTGGGTATATGAGTCCCTTAATCGCCCACTCAGTTAGGCGTGCATCTCTGCTGTGTGCGGGGAAGCCTGGCATGTTATACAGGGGGAGATATTCCCAGACTGGTCTAGGTAGCTCCCACTGTTGTCTGCCTTCAGCCACATCGACATGGTGTGTTGTGTGAAGGGGTTTTTCAGCTGTTTTAACTCTTTGGGGAGAATTCTCCAAGGCAGCAAATTAAGTAGACCCAGATGGCAATCTTCTTCTTCTATCTCTCGCCATCCATGACTCCTCCCGTACATCAGTATTTTAATAACCGGTAACAACTGGGCCACCAGATAGTATTTGGAAACGTCCAGGAGCCCCATTCCCCCTCTTTCTTTATGTTCTGTCAGTATATCCCAACGGACTCTTGGTTTCTTCCCTGCCCATATGAAGTCTGATATTCTTTTCTTTAAATCTTTCCAGTCCTTGCTAGGGATTGGTAGAGGAAGGTTGGTGTATAAAAACAAGAAGCGGAGGAGAATGTTCATTTTAACTGCTTCTATTCTATTTATAAATGTCAGGGGGAGTACCAACCATCTATTCATATCAGCATACACCTGTTGTTTTAAAGGCCCGTAGTTACACTTATAAATTAATCCTGTCTGAACAGGGATTTGTATCCCTAAGTATCTGATTTTGGTGTTTACCCATTTAAAAGTGGTCATTTCTATTAATCTCTGGTTAGGAGCTTTCCCCAATGCTAATACTTCCAATTTTTCTTTATTAATCTTAAAGCCAGAGATATCCCCAAAGTTCTGCAATAGGTCTAATAGGGGTGGGAGGGAAGTCTCAGGGTCTCCCAGATAATTAGGGTGTCATCTGCATATAGGGATATTTTACGGGTTGTATTTTGAATCTCTATTCCTTTTATTTTGTCCCTTTGTCATATGGCTTGGGCTAGTGGTTCCATACTGATCGAAAATAGTAGGGGTGAGAGGGGGCATCCTTGTCTTGTTTCTCTACTAATTTTAAAGGAGGGGGATACTGTGCCGCTTACCCTCACCCTCACCTGTGGGTTTTGATAACATAACTTTATCCAGTTCAGGAAGTTCCCTTCAACACCCATTTTTTCTAGTACCTGAAAGAGATATGTCCAATTTAGCCTATCAAAGGCTTTTTCTGCATCTAAAAATATTGCCAGGTTTGTTTTTGTGTTGGGGTTTTTTTTCCAAATAATGTTTAAAAGTCATCTTATGTTATCATTCAGTTGCCGATGCGGTATGAAACCTGATTGATCAGGGTGTACTAGTAATTCTATATATTTTTGGAGTTGAATAGTAAGTATTTTGGTGAATATTTTTAGATCTTGATTCAATAGGGATATTGGTCTGAATGAGGCACATTTCGTAAGGTCCTTCCCTGCTTTTGGGATCACCGTTATTAGTGATTGGGTCCAACTCTCTGGTGTTTTGCCCTCTTCTAAGCATTTATTAAAGACTTCTGTTAGTATCTTGGCCACTGTAGCCCCAAGTGCCTTATAGAATTCTCCACTGAACCCATCATGGCCTGGTGTTTTGCCCCCTGGTAGCCTTTTAATAACCCCCAATGTTTCTTCTATTAAAATGGGGCGATTCAGGTCTTGTTTCATCGATTCTGATATTCTGGGGAGGTTAATTGAATCCAGAGCACAAGGTGATTTCTGTTCTGGTCATTGTAGAAGTCCAGTGTATGTGCAGTAATAACTAAGACAGCGTGCACCATAAGATCATAAGATCAAACATAAATAAACAAAATATTTTAAAACTATTCACTAAAAAGTAGTCTACAGTAGAAAAAAGGGTTCTGTCTAGTATTGTAACCACGTGGAGTATATATTTTTTTTAGTTTCTGAGACATGAAAAAGCTGTCCCATTTCTTAGCATAAAGCAAATTTGAGCAAAAAAGTCACTCAGAGCAAATAAATATTATCTAGTCTTGAGTTTATCTTATTGGCATAACCTAGCAGACAAAGCAGTATTTACAGATTGGATAAAGTAACTTGGAGCAAATAAATAATATATACTCTGTTTTTTTTATCTTGATGTCATAATCCAGCAGACACATCACTATTTACAGCTTGCATTTCTGAGAGAAAAAACTGTCCCCATTTTTAGAAAGTCACTCAGAGCAAATAAATAATATGTAGTCTGGTGTTTATCTTGTTGGCATGAACCAGTAGACACAGCACTATTTACAAATTTAATTTCTGACAGGGGAAACTGTTCCTATTTTTAGAAAGTCACTTAGAGCAAATAAATAATATCTAGTCTGGCTTTTTTCTTGTTGGCATAAGCCAGTAGGCAGCACTATTTACAGATTTTATTTCTGACAGGGAGAACTGTCCCTATTTTTAGAAAGTCACTCGAACCAAATAAATGATATATACTCTGTTGTTTATCTTGTTGGCATAAGCCAGCAGACACAGTACTATTTACAGCTTACATTTCTGTAAGGAAAAACTGTCCCCATTTTTAGAAAGTCACTCTGAGCAAATAAATAATATCTAGTACGGTGTTTATCTTGTTGTCATAACTCTATAGACACAGCACTATTTACAGCTTGCATTTCTGAGAGGAAAAACTGTCCCCAGTTTTAGAAAGTCACTTGGAGCAAATTAATAATATCTAGTCTGGTGTTTATATTGTTGGCATAAATCAGTAGACACATCATTATTTACAGCTTGCATTTCTGACAAGAAAATCTGTCCCTATATTTAGAAACTCACTCTGAGCAAATAAATAATATCTAGTCTGGTGTTTATCATGTTGGTATAAGCCAGCAGACACAGTACTATTTACAGCTTGCATTTCTGAAAGGAAAAACTGTCCCTATTTTTAGAAAGTCACTCGGATCAAATAAATAATATATACTCAGTTGTTTATCTTGTTGGCATAAGCCAGCAGACACAGTACTATTTGCAGCTTGTATTTCTGAGAGGAAAAACTGTCCCCATTTTTAGAAAGTCACTTGGAGCAAACAAATAATATCTAGTCTGGTGTTTATCTTGTTGACATAAATCAGTAGGCACAGCACTATTTACTGACTTTATTTCTAACCAGGGGAAATGTCCCTCTTTTTAGAAAGTCACTCAGAGCAAATAAATAATATATACTCTGTTGTTTATCTTGTTGGCATAAGCCAGCAGACACAGTACTATTTACAGCTTACATTTCTGAAAGAAAAAACTGTCCCCATTTTTAGAAAGTTACTCTGAGCAAATAAATAATATATAGTCTGGTGTTTATCTTGTTGGCATAAATCAGCAGACACAGCACTATTTACAGATTTTATTTCTGACCAGGGGAAACTGACCCTATTTTTAGAAAGTCACTCACAGCAAATAAATAATATATACTCTGTTGTTCATCTTGTTAGCATAAGCCAGCAGACACAGTACTATTTAGAGCTTGCATTTCTGAGAGGAAAAACTGTCCCATTTTCAGAAAGTCACTCTGAGCAAATAAATATTATCTATCACTCAATCAATCAATTAAAGTCTTTATTTAGCCAGGCGATCACCATTTAGCAAGCTAATTTTCGACGTGGACCTGGGTTTGCCAACAAGGAACAAGGGACAATATACATGGGATGCAACACACAAGAAAATAATAATAATAAAAATAAAATAAGATACAATAATACAGTATATATAAAGTATCAGCAGGTAGCATTGACAGTAGTATATGTTTGGAACAGAAGATACAGCTAGTTTTGGGTAGGACACAATTTTTCATATAAGTAAAGAAATATACATATCTGGTGTTAATCTTGTTGGCATAAATCTGTAGACACAGCACTATTTACAGATTTTATTTCTGACGGGGGAACTGTACCTATTTTTAGAAAGTCACTCAGAGCAAATAAATAATATATACTCTGTTGTTTATCTTGTTGACATAAGCCAGCAGACCCAACACTATTTACAGCTTGCATTTCTGACAGGAAAAACTGTCCTCATTTTTATAAAGTCACTTGGAGCAAATAAATAATATCTAGTCTGGTGTTTATCGTGTTGACATAAGCCAGTAGACACAGCACTATTTACAGATTTTATTTCTGACTGGGGAAACTGTCCCTATTTTTAGAAAGTAACTTGGAGCAAATAAATAATATCTGATCTGGTGTTTATCTTGTTGGCATAATCTAGCAGACAAAGTACTATTTACAGCTTGCATTTCTGACAGGAAAATCTGTCACAAGTTGTGAAGAGTCACTTGGAAAAACTGTCCTTATCTACATGAAATAAAATGGGTCATAGAGCAAACATCTATCCAGGTGTTTTATGTTTTTTGCTCTAAGCTAATCAATATATATTGCACACTCCACCATTCCTACCATCTCATGCATCTGGTGATGAACCTCAGCTGACTGAGCTGCTGGTGGCACTTTACTGTCTCTCAGCTAAAGCACTCAGTTGAGTAAGCAGTACTGTTCATTTGCAGTCCATCTCAATTCTTGGAAAATTCTGGGTAAAACTGAGTCTGCCATGTCAAGAGAAAGGTTCATTGTGAGTCATGCATTAGATGAAATATTTGCAGACAGCGACTCCGCTGGGGTCACGAGCAGTGACTCAGAATCATGCTCATGAGATTCTGACACTGAATCTGAGCTACCAGAGAACTGCACAATTGGACGAGGCAGGGCCAATAAATGTAGCAAAAATTTAGAAGGACAAGGCATGCCAAATGTAAAAGGATGAGGCAGGGTATGTAAAAATAACATAGTTGTTAGAGTGGAAGAGGGAAAGGCAGGGGAAATAATGTGAATATTGCAGAAAGTGCAACATGTAAAGGCAGGCATAATAAAGATGACAAAACAAACCCAGCTATAAGAGGTAGAGGCAGAGGCAGGCTAACTAAACATTTGAACAGTACTGAAAGTGGCAGGGGATGAGGCAGTCAAAACAATGTAAGAGGACGAGGCACAGTATGTGGCATAGATCAACAAATTCCACTTGACAGTTGTCCATCAATGTCTACCAAAGTGCAGCAAATGTCATCAAGGGAAACAGTAGAAGTAAAATTTTCATGTTGTTTTGCACCTGCTCAAGAAACATGTTGTGGAATAGCAGGTTATGGAAGCATAGTCCTGTTGTGACCTGTGGCACCACTGCTTTTTGAGGCTGGGCTCCGTGGCACAAATTAGATTGCATGCTGTCTATGACAGCAGTGCAAAAGCATGTCCACCACCTTGAAAGGTTTTAGACCCTGCAATGAGGGAGCTCCATCTCATTACAGAGAATGCATTTCCCGGTGTAAGTTTCAGTGTGACATGGTGGCGGCTGTGCCGTCCGCCTCACACAGTCCCCAAAAAAGCTGACTTATGGGGGTGCACAATCCCCATCAGCATCATCCCCTTAACATTCTTATTTATTTGCCGATGGGGTGCACAATCCCCTTCGGCTACAGTCCCCCCCAAAAAATCACAGGTGACACTCCCCTTCCCAGTTAATTTGCCGATGGGGAGCTCTATCCCTGTCAGCATCATCCCCCAAACACTCTTTTTTTTTATTTGCCAACAGGGTACCCAATTCCCATTAACTCCAGTCCCCCCCAAAAAATGCACTCAGGTGATATGCTGGGAGCCCACCCCAGCATGTCAAATGTACCTGTAAAAAACAAAAACCTTCCCGCAATGTTTTTTTCCCTGTAAAATAGAAAATGGTCCCTCGCAGTCTGCATCCCCCTCCCTAACCCATGCCCACCCACTGCGAGCCCCACTTCCCCACACCCCCTCACCCCATACTTACCTCTGGAGCCTGGGGTGATGATCTTCTGTGGACCAGGAACAAGTCTTCACTCTTCAAAGCCGACTGCAAACTGAAGAACTGCCGGTAAGCTGTATAATGGCATAAATTGTTTTTTTCAATGTTGATGCATATCTCTGGCATTTTGGGGGATTTTGCCACCAAACTTTCAACATGGGGTTATTGAGACCCCTCCTCATGAATTCAATTACTGTCATGGTGTTATTCCATCCCAAAAGGTAATTTTGCAGTATGTGCAGAATCACCCTTCGGGACTGATTAATGAAATGACAGTGCCACTGTTTATGAGGTGGCCTCTCAAGAAGCCTATGTTGCAAATTTGGTGAAAAAAATAAAACATATGACTTTTTTACCAGCGTGCGTTGTGCAGTTTCCATGCAGTTTCCATTCCACTCGTAACTTCACAAATCTGTAATATTTTTACTCCAGATTTTCAACATTGCCATTTTTCCACACCTCCTTATGAACAGTACAGCTGTCATTTTTCACATCATTGATGAAATGTGTTTTCACACTTCTGGCACAGAACAGCATGGTCACTGTGGAAAATCAGTGTTCAGGACAGAGTAAGAAAATCACAGTGATACTATTCATGAGCAGAGGTCCTAAAATGCCTATGTTGAAAATTTGGTGATGAAAGTCCATTAAATAACTGTGCTACGAGCATGCATTGTACAGTGTTCATGCACCCTCATCATTTTTTACATCCTGACCGAAATGTGTTTTCACATTTCTGGCGCAAAATAGCATGGTCACTGTGGAAAATCAGTGTTTGGGACAGATTAAGAAAATCACAGTGACTCTGTTCTTGAGCAGAGGTCCTAAAATGCCTATGTTGAAAATTAGGTGACAAACGTCCATAAAATGACTGTTTTACAAGTGTGCATTGTGCAGTATCCATGCACGCTCATAACTTCAATCATTTTTAATATTTGTACTCCAGATTTTCACCATTGCCATTTTTTCACACCTCCTTATGAACAGTACAGCTTTCATTTCCCACATCCTGCCTGAACTGTGTTTTTGCACTTCCGGCGCTCAATGGTGCAGTTGTTCAGAACAGAGTAAGAAAATCACACTAACACTGTTCATAAGCAGAGGTTCCAAAATGCCTATGTTGAAAATGTGGTGATAAAATTCTATAAAATAACTATGTTACAAACTTGCATTGCACAGTGTCCATGATCAATCATAAGTTCAAGAATTTGTAATATTTTCACTCCAGATTTTCAACATTGTAATTTTTGCACACCTTCTTATGAACAGTTCAGCTGTCATTTGTCACATCCTGCCTGAAATTAGTTTCGCACATCTGGGGCACAATCACACGGTCGCTGTGGGAAATCAACGTTTGGGTAGATAAAGATAATCATAGTGCCACTGTTCATGAGCAGAGATCCCAAAATGGCTATGTTAAAAAGATGGTAAAATAATTCCACTCAATGACTGTGTTATCAGCGTGCGATGTGCAGTTGTCACACATGCTTGTAACTTCGAGAATGTTTAATATTTTCACTCCAGATTTCCCACATTGCCATCTTTTCACACGTCCTTATCAATGGTGCAGCTGGCATTTTCATGTGGTGCAGAATGGTGCGGTCACTGTGGGAAATCAACGTTCTAGATAGATTAACAAACTTACTGGGGCTCTGTTCATGAACAGAGGTCCCAAATGCTTTCATGAGGTGGGGTCACAAAAAGGCCATGTTTTAAAATTTGGAGTGCAAATACCAACACACGCCCAGGACGTTAGGGTTTCTAACCATTACATCTCACCCAGTACAGACTAACAGGCATCAGGGGCATGTCTTTGCATTGTCTGCTGTACTGCTCATGCCATTGGTCATCCACCCCCACCCTGCAGCCACTGATAGGCATCAAGGTGTGCCTTGGACTCTTCAGCTCCAAAGTTCAACCCCATTCTCCTATGCTGCACCCATCTCAATATACTTCCTTATGAAATGAGATGAGCATGAGACCAGATAACCCCAAGGCACAACACGACACTTGTCAGACTCTGCAGGGTAGGGTGAGGTGAAATAGTATGAGCATTATGGTCAGCGACCCAAACGCACACCCTGATGCCTGTCACTCTCTGCAGGGTGGGATGGGGTTGAAGTCGGTTCTATACTTCACTGCTACTTCTATTATATGTCTCTCTAACTCCTGCACTACCAATGCCAAAACCAGCAAGACAACATCTGGCATTGATAAATGCTTGTTAGATATTGATATGCAAACTGTTAGGGAAGAATGCACAGATAGTGACAAGGAAGAAAGCTCAGAGAGTGAATGGGTATGGGACTTCACACATGAAGAAGAATCAGTCTCAGTAGAGAGGAGGGATGAGGTAGCAGGAAACAAGACTAGAGGTGCCATAAGTATTCCAGGGAGAGGAAGAGGCTGTGGAAGAGGAAGAGTCAGTGGACAAGCCCAGAGAAATTTAACTACAAATACTGCTGAGGCTAATCAGAGAAGTGTGGCTGAAATTATGTGGCATGTAAGTGAACAGCAGGTAGAACCTTTTGAGTTCACAGGCTCACCGGGTATTAATGTCCCTTTGTCTGATAACCCTACACCACTGGAGTGTTTTGCAATCTTCTTTTTAGAGTCAGACATTGATGGTAATGATGGCATTATACATTTAATTTGTACAGAAACAAACTGATATGCTGAACACTTTCTGATGAATGAAAGTATATATTGTTCACAGACAGGTTCTACTCTAGCTCTAAGCTTGTTCGACACTTACAGGACCTCAAAACTGAGTTCTGTGGAACTGTCAACAAAGCCCTATTATGATTGCCACAACAGTTTCGAGAGGCATAGCTGGATGTAGGGGATAGTATTTCTTTAGTTGCAGAGGACAGTCTCAAAATGAGTGCCATTGTGTGGCACGCAAGGCCTAAAAAAACTCAGACTGTATACATGTTGACCACTGTGCATCAGGGGGCCATGGTGTTGTGTGGCAACAAGCATGATGGAACCCCAGAGATCAAACCAGATGCTGTACTGCAGTACAATAGTAAGATGAGAGAAGTGGATGTTAGTGACCAGATGCTCAAAAACTATGAATGTGTCAGAAAAACAAGAAAATGGTACAATCAAATGTTTTTCCACTTAGTGGATATCTCAGTTTTCTACTCATTTGTGATCTACAAGTGTAAGGGTGGTAAAGGTATTCACTATCAGTATGTTGCAAAGCTCATAAAACAGCTTTCAGAAGCTTACCTGTGCAATAGTACTGCAAATGTAAGATATGTGTTGAGTGCAGAGACAGAGGTATGCCTTACTGGCAGACACTTCCCTGCTAAAATTCCTCCTACGCCAAAAAAGAAGAACTAGACCAGTCTTTGCAGGGTTTGCTCAGCCAAGGCCTCATATGCCCTGACAGCCAGTGGATCTAAGCGTAAAGGAGGATCATGTGGCAGATCATCTGAGAGTTGTTACTACTGTCCTAACTGCAATGTTCCACTTTGTGTTGGAAGGTATTTCAAATTATTCCACACAGTGAAGGATTATGGAATCCCAGACAAAGAATCATATTTGACTTCAGAGTAATGCAAAGAATAACAGTTCAGGACTATCATATTCAGTGCCTTTACCACCCTTACAGCAGTCCACACCTACAACACACACTTGCCTTGCATTTTTCATTGTTTCGCCTGCCTCTGCCCATGACACTTTCAGTGCAGTTTCAGCATATGAAATCATTTCAAAATTAACCTGATTTTTTCCATAATTACACACACTATAGTGTTGTAGTGAGGGGCCAAAATAAATTAATAACAGGGAAATATTGCCCTTTTTTTTTTAAATAACATCCAGATTTTTAATTAACCTTCATGTCACCTTCTGTGAACTTTTATTCTCAACCTTTGGTTCATGACATATGAATAGGACATAAAAAAATATTTTTAAAAATTGCTTTATTTTGGCTAATTATGCAAGATTATTTATTCACTTACCATTAACAGTGGAAAAACAAAATTAGTACTGTGTGTATCTATGGCTCCTAACATCATACAAACAGAAAATTTCATTAAGATAGCTCATATACAAAGAAATATATAAGGCTGTACTTTTAGGGTCCAAATTCAAGCAACATTGTCAGCAGCAGGGGGTCAAAATTATTAAAAGTGACCGGCAGTTAAAGGGTTAAGAAACTATATATGGGTACTACACAGCACCACTCGAGAAAATAACAATAAGTGGTAACCTAAAATGAGGAATAGTGTAAAAACACACACATACATTCTTCAAGTATTTTAGCAAGATTACCTGGTGATCTATCAAATACAACAGATAATAAGAATAATAAAAAAAGGAAATTAATAAGTAGGGTGGAATACTACTTTGGGACTCTAGTCTACCAGATAGAAGATCCAAGGTAGAGAGTGAACCAGTTACACAGCTAGACAAGATGAGTCCCAGTCCAATACTCGATTCCAGAGCTAAAACCCATGAACCATCTTTATTAAGGATAGCAGACTGCCATTGTTGGTTGATAAGAATCCTGCAACAATTTGTAACCCAGGAGTCATAACGAGTCTGGAGAGACCAGAACTGCTGCCATGACTGCCACTAGGTCTGGTCCTTATGTATTGCTAAAAAAGTAGTCAATTAGTGAAAAGCATGTAATACTTGATTTAGGAAGCTTCTAACCCAAAAAACACAAATAAAGGACATGTCATATACTATATGTGTTATGCAATTTTGGTTATGAGCCTTTCATTTTCAAAAACAAGTAAAATATTCAAGGAAAGTAGTACTGCTGGAATCTATCAAACAAGGTCCAGCTCCCCAGACCAGGATGATACTTCTTCAAATGTTTTGAAAAGAAGATGTGTTGGAAGGAACCAAAAAAAACTTCTTCAAAGTCTGCTTAGTTGTTCAATGTTTGATTTTTATTTTGGTCACCCTAACATTTCGCACATAAAATGTGCTTTTTCAAAGGGCTTTCTGTAATATAGAAATCATAATAACAATATTTAGTCATTTTAGTCTCACACTTGATTTTTAAACATTTATGTTATACTACAAAAAACCTTTAAAATAATGTGGGACATTTACCATTTATACACAACTTGCATATTTCTCCCTGATGCATTCATGTGTAAACAACCTGGGTGCTCTTCTGAAAAACAGTTTACATTATTTATTGTGTGCAATAAAACATACATACTCTCATGCCATTACTGTTTTTGAAGTCAGATGAAACCACACTTTTAAAAGCTGGATTGCTAAATACGGTCCACCTTAATATTTTAAACCATGCTATCTTTCTGTGTTACTATTTCTAGTTTGTTACACCTTTTTTGACAATAGGCTGCCAGTACTATTCTTTATACTAAATCAGTAAAGAGTTTGTCTCTTATTCAATCAAGGGTATTATATGTTTGATAAATTGATATTTCTGGTATTCCAAAATGATTTAGAATACCTCTTGATTTGTAACATCACCATGTTAAGTTTTATTCTGCTCCACTGGCTTGCCAGGTCCGGGGACCTCCCTGCAAAAAATATACTTTTTTTGAGTAACATGGTCCACTCTAGATTCTTCATATAGTAAGGCATTAAATTTTCTTATATATTCAATTTGCTTTGTATTTTAGGCGTTACCTGAATTTATTCTCACCTGTATTGAGAGGTTGAATGTTAGTTGACAAGCTTGTGTTAAACTGTTAAAAAAAGAGATTTGTTTGTGTTAATTGCCACTCACTACCAGCTATGTAATTTCCTGTCCATTTCCAACATAGTACTCATTGCTTCTTCTTTAGTAATTAAAACAGTTACCTGATTTTGAGTGATTGTTTTCTGTGTCCTTAACTGGCCTTGTTTTATATGCTGCATATACTTGATTAATATTTTCTCCACATTCCTGCCTTCAGCCTAAAACGGTAACATGTAGACTTGAGTTTGATATTCTCCTTACATTTACATAGTCTCTAGTTACTTCATTTTTTAGTAAGTATTATTGTGATGTTTTACCTGGTGTTTTGTTCACGTCTGCCTCTTTACTCATGCTGCAAGCCAGTGGAATGCTGCTTGTGGTTATTTTGAATGTGGGTGTGTCTATTTTACCCCTCAGGCTTGATCGCTGGTCATGTGATATTCATTTGTAACTAGCTGATGTTCAGCACATCAACATTTGTTGCTAGGCAACATCTTACTATGCTGTATGGCATAGCTCCAATGATCAGGCCTGTTCATAGTTATCCTAGACTTGTGGGACAAACCATTTGTATTTATATATTCTATAAGTACATGTTTCTATTAGATGCCAATTTGTGTGGCCTGGATTTAGTCAGCCTGTATATTTCTATGTGTTTATTCTGTCCATACTGTATGTGTGGTATTTTCTTTACTATGTCCTTGACTGGAACCAACTGCAAGTTTTTTTATTTAAGTTTTTACTTGTTGTACCTTATGGTGGAGGTTCCAGAGGACTGGACCAGGGGAAAAAAGAGGAGGATAACACTCCTGTTGCATGAATGGTTACTGCCATGGGGCATCTACCCTAGAGTCAGCCTGTCTACCCTTTATCTTACTTTCATTTAATCTCTGCTCCTATTTGATCTTACTGGATCTCCCAAACTGTAAATGTATATTTATTCATAGATGCCTTACCAGCATGCATTCCAATTAGTGTCAGTGTTCATTCCTATTTTTTTATCTAATGTTTTAAGAAGAAAAATCCATCTCATTTCTGCTTTATCCAGTATCTTTTGGTAGTCCCCACTTTGTGCTGGTTGGGGTACCTGTTCTAGTCCCAAGAACCTCAGAGACACCCCTGTATGTCTTTCCGGTATGAAATGTATTCCTACCTGTGATGTTTCATCATTCTGCCTTATGTCGCTCTTCTGTTCTTGAATTCTGGTTTTTAGGGCTCTTGTTGTCTGCCCCACATATAATCAATCTTATGGACACTGGAGTACATAAGTGGCCCCTTCTGATGTACAGTTTATATGTTGCTTAATAAGAAAGACTTGCCCTGTGTACAGAGGTCTAAAAATGTCCTTCTTGGTGGAATGCCCACACACTGAACAGTGTCCACATGGTGCCATTCCTGGTTTAAGTGAGCCTAACAACAGTTGGGCATCCTTTCTCTCTGGGGACTTAAATTGTGATCTTACTAACTTGTATTTCAATGTATCCACTTTCTTGGCTGCTATTAGTGGTTTTCTATGAAAAATGTGTGGTTGATTGTCATTTACTGGTAAAAGGTACCAATGCTTATTAATAATTCTTCTAATTTCTGTGAATTTATCATTGAATTTATTTGTGAACACTAGTCTCTGTTCCTTATCCTGATTTACCTTTGGTCTCATTGTGTCTTCCCTGTGGACCTGACTGATCCCTCTCTCTGCTTGTTTAAGCACTGTGGCTGAATGCCCTCATTCCTTGAACCTGGTTATCATGGCTGATTTCTGTCTATTGAAGTCTTGTTGTCTGCTACAGTTTCATTTAATCCTAACCAACTGTGAGTATGGAATGCTATTAATAAGCTTAAATTCATGGAAACTATGCCCATGTAGTAGTGTGTTTCGATCTGTTTCTTTTTTATATAGGTTGGTAATAATACCGTTCCTGTCTTTATGATTTGAAGATCCAGATATGATATGTTAGTGTGACTGTAGGTCATAACACATTTAATATTCTCATTAATGGAGTTCATATACTGTGAAAAGGTGTCTGACTCTTGTTCAGATCCTGTCCAGATGAAAAACACATCATCAGTATATCTACTCCAAGCTCTCACATGTTGGTGGAAAGGGTTTCTCTCTATGTTCAATATGTGTTGTGTTTCTAGTTCATACATGAAGGCATTGGCATTTGCTGGTGCCATTGTGCTACCCATGGCAGTCCCTCTTTTCTGGAAGTAGTACTGTCTGTCAAATTCAAAATAATTATGTGTTAATATGATCTCAACTAATTCTTGTAGTACTGCTGTTTTTGGTTTGCCTTCTGGTGCCCTCTGATCAATAATTTTGCAAATGGCTTATATTCCTTGTTCATCAGGTAAGGATGCATACAGATCCCCTATGTCTATTGTGACCAAATACTCACTTTCTGTTACCCACTGTTGTGAAATGCATTGTAGTTTGTGAAGCATGTCACCCATGTCCTAGACATAAGTTTCTGTTTTCTCTATTATGGGCTGTAAGTGAAAATTAATGTATTGTGATATTGTCTCAGAAAGGGATTCGTTGGCTGACACTATGGGTCACCCAGGGGGATCGTACTGGTTTTTATGAATTTTGGGTATGGCATAGAAAGTCGGCCTTCTGGAATTTCTTTGATTTATTATTTCTGTTTCCCAACTTTCTAGCCAACTGTTTTTTAAAATTCATCTAGTATGCAGGCAACCAACTGTTGTAGTTTTTTTGTAGGGTCATTAGGAGTTGGTTGATAATTCATTCTATTTTCAAGAAGCTTCATGCACATTCTTTTATATTGGGCCTTGTCCAGCAGCACTATTCCTCCCCCTTGTCTGTTTGTTTGATTACTGGTGGTCATCTTTGGTCAGGTTATTAAGGGCTGTTCTTTGTAATCTGTTAAGATTATTCTTCTTTGGTATGTTACTGCTCCTTTCACACAGTTTGTGTATGCCCTTCTGGACAGCATCGCAGTATGTTTCAACTGCACAATTCCTGCCTGTTGGTGAGTTATATTTAGATTTTATTTTTAATGCAATTTTAAGCTCTTGTTGTATGATAATTGTTGTTCTGTATCAAACATGGTTTTTAACCGAATAGATCAGAAAAATCTCCTGCAAGTCTGCTTCCAGTTCAAATTGTTTTATATTTTTTGAAGGTGAAAAGGATAGGTCTAGGCTGAGGACCTGTGTCTCAATGTTTATAAGTTCCCATTTACTTAGATTAAAAATAGATATTTGGTCCTCACTTACAGTATGTTTTCTGTTGATTCCTGTTGCCTCGTCCACCTGGTGGTCTGGTTGTTTTCCCAGTTTATACGACTCCTGTTCCACTGCTTGTCCCCGACCCTCCCCTTCCCACTCCCAACCTCCTGTACCTCCCATTCTGTCCATTAAGGGTATCTGGGTCCTGTAGCAGGATGGTGTGAGGGTTCTGCCAGTTGGTGGTCCTGGGGTCTTTGTGCTTCACCTTCCTTTGTCTCTCTTACATTAGTGCCTCAAGTGTAGCTACCCTTGGTATATGTGTTTGTGTCTGTATATTGTCCATACTGTTCCCAACTCCTGTTCTGTTTGTATTTTTTGTAGGCATAGACTTTCTTGTCTGAATAATCAATTAGCATCTCTCTGAAACTTTTTAATCTTCTGCTGTTTTAGTCTATCTTCATAATCTTTCAATTTGGATTTTAGATTCTCTGAATTAGTGTTAAATGTTTCTTCAGCAATTTTTAATCATAAAGCTTCTTCCATTCATGTTGTTTCTTTTTCTAAATTTTCCCTCTCTTCTAATATTGCCTCAGTTAATGAGTACATAAAGTCACATGAAGCTTGGTTTCTTATCCTGTCCCAGTTCCTGGTTCATTTTTCTGATTCTATTCCTAAGTGGGGTTCTATGAATATTCTCAGACCACGAGGGATCATGTATACTCTAGATATTTAGTCTAGGTCAATCCATGCTATTCCATCCTGGTGTTTTTAAATTGCTAACTCTCTATCATTTGTGCAAATATTTTGTTGCTATCTCCTAGTTGCAGAGTCATATCCCTTCCTGCCCTTATGGCATCTATTAACTTTTTCCTCACTTCTTCAGAATATGTCACATAGTGCATAGATTGCTGAGCACTATGTCCAACATCTGGGAATGCTGCTGTAGTGTTACATATTTACTTAAGATCCAAAGTGCATTGTCTTCATGGGGGTAAATGTTCCACACTGTCTTCTATGGCTGTAGTTGCAATTCTTGCTGTAAACTAATTATTTTAAGTCCAATGTCCATGGATGGCTGCTCCTCCTCAGAACAGCCCTTTAAATAATTGCTCCAGCTGTGGGTAATTCCATGGGTAATGGATAATTTGCTCAATTAATTTAGGGATTCCTCCCTCAATAGGACCAACTACTCAGTCAAATGTTTTGAAAAGAGGATGGGTTGGAAGGAACCAAAAAACTTCTTTAAAGACTGCTTAGTTGTTCAATATTTAATTTTTATTTTGAGCACCCTAATGTTTTGGACATAAAATGTGCTTTTTCAAAGAGCTTTCTGTAATATAGAAATCATAATAACAATATTTAGTCATTTTAGTCTTATACTTGATTTTTAAACATTTATGTTACACTATAAAATTATTTAAAATAATTTGGGGCATTTGCCATTTATACACAACATGCACATTTCTCCCTGTTGCCTTCATTTTTAAACAACCTGGGTGTTCTTCTCAAAAACAGTTTACATTATTTATTGTGTGTAATAAAACATACATACTCTCATGTCATTACCATCTTCAAAGTCAGAGGAACCCACATTTTTAAATAGCTAGATTGCTAAATACTGTCTGCCTTAGTCTTTTAAACCATGCTATCTTTCTGTGCTGCTATTTCTAGCTTGCTACACCTTTCTTGACAATAGGTTGCCAGTACTATTCTTTGTACTCAGTCAGTAAAGAGTTTGTCTCTTATTCCATCAAGTTCATTATGTGTTTTATAAATTGATATTTCTGGTATTTCAAAATGATTTAGAAAACCTCTTGATTTGTAACATCACCATGTTAAGTTTTATTCTGCTCCACTGGCTTGCCAGGGCTGGGGACCACCCTGCAAACAAGATACCTATTTGTGCTACATGGTCCACTCTAGATTGTTTGAACAAGATTCATTGACAACTAGATCAAGCAACTTTTTAAGCTCTCTCTGCTTTTATGTCCAGTTAGAACTTAAAGAGGGAAGTGAGACAGTATCAAACATTTAAATCTGAAGATGGGAATGGAGGTGTAAAGGCTATAAATCATGTCCCGGGCACTTGAAATGAGCAACTCCAGTTCACATGGCAGCAAGGGTCCCTTGGTCCAAGTCTGGAGCTCCTCCAGGAAGTGAACAGTTAGAAACAGAAATGTTAAAGTTTAGTTCCTCAGAAGCAGGATGTAGCAGAGTGGTTTCAGAAGATGCAGTTAATTCTGTGACCATCTGTATAATTTATTGTTCTGGAGTGTGAGGTGGTGAGGAGTTAGCTGAGCAAAAAGGACTCTGCATGCTGCAACCCTGGTTTTTAGCAGGCTTGGAGGAGACTGGAAATCTGGAGTAATTGTTTAATGGTTTCAGCCTACATTGTATTCCAGGGGACCAGTTGCCAACATGGTCATGTCTTTCTTTGGAGGATACAGGCAAAAGGTAGGAGGGGGATTTTGTAGATGACTTACAGGACAGCTCACTGTTTTTATCAGCTAGGTTTGACTTTGCTGACCACCATGCATTGCTTCATCATACACTTGTAAGGTATGTAGTTCTGTGTTTAAGGAGGCATGTGCAGGTTTTGAAAAATGCTGATTGTTCTGCACAGCATAGGAGGATTTAGGATCTCCCCTGTTATCTCCCAAGGCAAGGTGAATGTACTCCCAAACACCTGAAACATTAATACATGACACAGTGCTACAATTAGTTTATTTTATCACCAAAGTAGCTGGATATTTAAAATGATACTGTATTTCAGCTTTAGCTAACTCCTGTTTAGTATCATAAAACTCTTTTCCCTTCTCCATTAAAGCACCTGAAAAGTCCTGAAAGATTTGATTTTTTTCTCCATTACAAAAAAAATTCATGATTTTCTCTCTCTGGCCAATTTAAGCACCTCCTCCTTAACTGAGAAGTGTAGGAAGTATGCTTTGACAGGCCTCGGTTTATCTCCTTTAAATGGACGGGGCAAAGAGATATGTGCACTCTTTAAGTCTTGCGCGGCCATGCCAAGTGAAAATTCAGTAGTTCAGGGAGAAATTTTTGTAGGAAACTTGCCATGTTGTTGCCCTTCCAATCCTCAGGAATTTCCAGTATTCTCAAATTATTCCTGCGTTCCCTGTTCTCAATGTCTTCAATTTTGTGGGTTAAAAAAATAAATTTGTTTGGCTTGGGCTGTAGCTAAATCATTCAGCTGAGCCACCTCACTTTTGAAATCTGCAAGCTTTTGGGCTGAATCAGTAACTTTTATTGATAATCTGTTTCTGACCATAATATAGAGGCAGCTGTCTTAACTTCACAGATGTCCACTTTTAAGTCTGCCAGTAAATCTTTTAACTGGCAAATGTCTGCTATTTAAAACTGCAGATCCCACTCCCCCTGGCAGTTTCTTGGCCCCCATAGACAGTTTACTGTTTGACATTGGGATTTTTCTGTAGGTGGTGCTGTTGGACATGACCAGAGTTTAGCATGATAAAGTGAGTAAAAACAATAGATGACAGCTCGTAATGTGTGGCCCAAAACGCTCCCTGAGGTATCGGCAATCCATGGTAGCATTTTGTTTTTATGTCTGCTGCTGCAGAGTAGTAAAATTAATCCAAGAGTTATGGACAGAACTCAGACCATGGTTTCAAACATCCCCCATTCTAGAACATTGCGCTCTCCGGTCTTCTTAGCTTTAGTGTTCTTTTTTTTTTCCCTTTTCAATTGATAGCTGCTCTACATCTGATTCTGCTGAAATACATTCTGGCTTCTGCTGTTGAAGATTTAAAATAAATGTCTCCCTGATGCATTTTGTTAATCTTTTTGTGTTTTATTTTTTAGAAAAGATGATTCCAATTTGTTATCTGTTCCCTTTACTCCCTTTGTTTTTTGTTGTGATGAATCCTTTCCTGTAGTTGTCTTCTCCTCTATTTCTGAACTAGTCTCACCGGAGTCTTGTAAGTTTGACTCTACTGGTGAGTTCAATGGATGTAATGAATTAGAGAGATTTAATATAGGAAAGTTTCCAAAAAAGGAATATAAATCTTGTTCAGCCTGCACTTTTGATTGTTGTTGTTTTAACCTGCTTTTGGATGGGTCCTTATTTGTTTTTTCTTGTTTCCCTTCCATGGCTTCAGCTTTTAATATTTCTCCCTTTTTCCCTTCTTAATAGCATTTTTTTACAATAAAAAAGGCATGTACAACTTGTATATGGTGGTGTTAAGGACAGACTAGCTGCTTTAACGCAAAGCAATTTAAGTCAATTGAAAAAGTTCTTACTTTGAGACTCGCACCTTTGCATTACAAGGTTCAAACGTTATTGTGCAGTTGCTCACCTTGTTCATTGATAAGGTTTACAGCTAGTAGTTTTAGCTCTTGCACACATAGTGATAGTCTTGGTTGTACATGTTTGTACTGCAAACTACCATAGCTAAAATCAATATTTTCTGCAGTCACATTTGGCAGGTTTAGCCTTCATGCAAAACTTTTCTGTTGAATTCCAACTAGAAAAATTTCAGTATAGCTAATCAATGTTAATTTACAAATCAATGTTCCAAATGTTCAAGCAACCTGCATTGATGTGTTATCTCTTGTTTTACTCTTAACCGTCCATCAACCAACATGGAGAAATGCAGAACACCATCAGGGAGGCCCAAATGTAAACAGCAGTCAGTAACCAGTACACTGATGGACTTCAAGGAGCCACAGTTTCTCATTGTACTGTGGTAGGGAAAGAATTTTGGCTATTATACAGTGTCATCCCCCCAGGATGAAAACAAATTCTGCAACGCTTTGCAGTACTCTGCAGAATCCTGCAGCAGACCAACTGAATAAAGCAATGTAATTTCAATGACAATTAGTCCCTTTTGTCATTCAGGAAAATGTGACACTGCCAGGATGAAGTGAATGCCACAGTTTACTGGATGACAAAAGGGACTAATTGCCATTGAAATAACATTGCTTTATTCAGTAGGGCTGCTGCAGCATACTGCAGAGTACTTTAAAAGTGGGTTTCATCCTGGGGCACACCACTGTATATCTTTCCATTTAATGCATTTTTAACTTTAGTACTCCTGAGGGGATGCCCAGGGAAGAGAGACTCACATGTCACTGCTCAACTGCAATATCTCTTCGCATATTCTCCAAAGAGAAATCCCTTCCTTGACATTATTTATAACATTTTGGTCTCATAATAAGACATTATTAAATCTATATGTTTTACTATATGTTTTATTGGGACCATCTAATTTAATACCAATATGTATTAAAGCATGATCCAATAATAAAATTGTTTTTATTCTTTGGTCCAACAAGGTGGCTAATAGAAATTTAGAATTCAAAACATAATCTATTTGTGAGAAACTGCAGTTTTTCTGTCATGATGTGTATAGTCTGTTTTAGACAGAAACCTTAACCTCTAAGGATCACTAAATCATGTATTTGTAAATAAAAATTTGCACTAATCTGGCCTGATATTTATTTGCCCCTGATAATTTAGAACAAAGAATAGTTGTCACATTCATGAGGTGGTATGAAAAAATGACTACTGTATGTTGAAAATCTGGAGTATAAACACTGAAAATTACTAGTTCTGAGTGTGCATTGAAAATGTCACTGTACTACAGATGGTGTGAAATGCCAGTGAAATCATGAATTTCACCCCTCGAAACATTTTGTGGATTTATGAACTTATAGTGAATTTTCGCCACCCAATTTCACCGTAAATTTTGCCTTATACTACCATTAGGCAAAATTAGGTGAAATTGGGCTTATCACATGACTTACTCTCTGCAGTTCACATGGGTGACTGTAAACAGGTAGGAAGTGAGTTATTCATTTCATTTGTTACATGTCTGGAGAGAAGCAGGAAGCAGATTAGTATTACTGTGAACACACAGAGTATATTTAGTTAGAAAATACTTGATTTTTGATATTATGCTTAGTTTTTCTAGTGTTTGTTTTTATTATTTCCTATTTGTGTATCTGTAAATTGCTTGTGTGTGTGTGTGTGTGTGTGTGTGTGTGTGTGTCCGTGTCTCATCTCTCTCTCTCTGTTTCTTTGTATTTTGGGGGTAGTTGGGTGTATAAACCACCATGGAAATGAAAGAGAAAGGCAATGGGGCAACTGTTCACCATATTAACAGGTGAGCATTTCAACCTTTATTTAGTCAGGCAACCCCACAACATGCTGTGGAGCCTGTGAGTGGGACTGGACAGTGACAGGAGCAGGAAGCTGTTGTGCCCACCCCCCTGCAGCAGCGGGAGACCATGCCCCCTCCCCAGCAGCAGCAGGAGACTGTGCCCCCTCCCTGGTAGCAGCAGGAGACTGAGCCCCCTTCCCAGCAGTAGCAGAACAATGTTCCACCTCCCAATCAGCAGTATGATGTGGAACCTATGGCTGGGTCATCATCTGGAGCCCTCCTCCATCTCTGGCAAACAAGATATTCACCTGCCTGGGATGTTTTTTTGTCAAATGCAGCAGGTGACCCTGTAGTCACCTGCAAGCTGTGTGGCCAGGCAGTCCAGTATGGGAAGCAGGGGTCCCACTTTGGTACTAGCGGGCAGAGGAGCCACATGATGCACCACACCTGTCTGAGTGGAAGGCAAAACTGCAGGAGGTAGTGGCAGCAGCAGCAGTCAGGGACAGCATGGAAGGAGTTCAGCAGGAGGGAGGCATGGCAGGGCTTGTCAGCTGCCCACAGAGGGCTTGCAGACTTAGTTCCACTAGGCAACAGCAACAGCAATTCACAGCTCCATCAGCACCCCACTGCTCTCATCCACAGTAAGTAGCAGCAGCAGCAGCATAGGCAGCACCAGTGACCCATGCAGACTTGGTTGCCATCCTAGCTGAGGTACAACAGCTTCGGAAAGAATTTAGTACATTCTGGCATGAATTTAGTGATGCCAGGGATCAGATGTGTAAGCTGTAGTCCAATGCTGATAAAATCCTAGCTGAAATGTATGGCAGTGCCACTGGCAGTGGCTGTGGCAGTAGTAATTAATTTGCCTGTTTTGTTTTCCTTTTTTCTGTCCTCTCTTCAGTTCTTCACAAGGTCCCCCCCCCAAAAAAAAAATGAAAACAACAAAAAAATACTTTCTGTCCTGTAATCTTCCTTCTCAAAGTCCTCTTGTTGCTTTCCTTTGCATTACAACTTATTTCTTTGACCATTGGTTTTGTGTGTTACTATATGATCCCTTTATCATTGAGTCCCTATTCTTGTTCTCGCTCTTACTTTTCCCTTCTCATTGTATTTCTCTTGTCTTCCTGACCCTGCCTGTCATTTGTTATAATTAGTCTGTACCACGTACCTCTAATAAACACATTATTACCTTATTATTTTTTGCATTACTTCTTAGATCTGGTGACACCTCCAAGATAAGTTTTAAAAACATAATGATTAGGTGCAATTCAGTTGCATTCCACATATATGTTACAGATTTATCTTCCCATATATTTATCACTGAGGACATTTCCATGAATACATGATCTTTAGCCCTTAGAATTCATTTGGCTCTATAGCTTACTCACTGCTTCAAGTCACAATCATCTGTTGTTACATCACAATTTGTTGCCGTAGGAGTAACTGTGATGTCACAAGCAGTGCATTATGACCTCAACTATGGAGAAAGCAAGTGGAGAAGATGAAATTTTTTTATGAGCAAAGCCCCTGTTTTCATGCAAATGTACTCAGTAATACATAATGTGGAGGAGACATACATAACTAATGTGAAATACAAAGTGAATTGTGTGAAAATATTATGTTTTGTAAAAGTTCTGTTGAAGGCGTTGGCTGCTTTTAACATGTTTCTTCCTCATATCCTCAAATGTTAAGTATTGTGCATATTAAAAAAATTGTTTCCAATGCTCTATGATGTTGAGTCACTTGTGTACAACATTCTGAAGACATAATCAGCAAGCAAAAAAACAAGCAATTTTCCTGTGTAGTTAAACATTGATCTGGTTTTAGTACTTAACATGTGTTGTGTACTTTCCCAAAATGTTAAGTGGTGTCCCTCCCCACATGGCAAAAATAATCCACAGAGAACAGAAACCTAATTTTTGTGGAACTTATGAAGTTCTCAGCAATGTACATTGGTGGCCATATTGCAAAACTGCTTTCCTTGTACAGAACATGCTGTAGAAGTCTAGAAATGTTACCTGAGAATTGTTATATTAAATTGAGACATAAATGTAGTTTCACTCCCAAAGTTTTATATAGCCCAACCTGCACCCAGACAAAAAAATGCTGTTTTGTCCACCATTTTCAAATGATTTCAGGATACATCTTGATGGTGCCAGTGCAGAACAGGCCGTAAAAGCCCACAAATGTTACATGAGCAATGTTACACAAAACTGAGATCTGAATCTGCTCTCAGTCATCATGTTAAATAGTACCCTGCCACCATACAGACAAAAAAATGCTGTTTTTTTCCACCATTTACAAATGATTTCAGGATGAATCCTGTTGGTGCTAGTGCAGAACAGGCCATACAAGTCCAGAAATGTTACATGAGAAATGTTACCTAAAATTGAGACCTGTCTGTGGGTTCTGTCATGAAGTTTTATATAGCCCAACCACCACCTGGACAAAAAAATGTTGTTTTGTCCACCATTTACAAATGATTTCAGGATTAATCTTGTTGGTGCTAATGCAGAACAGGCCATACAAGTCTAGAAATGTTACATGAGAAATGTTACATAAAATTGAGACCTGAATGTGGTTTCAGGTCTGAAGTTTTATAGAGCCCAAACACCACCCGGACAAAAATATGATGTCTTGTCCACTGTTTACAAATGATTTCAGGATGATTCTTGTTGGCTGGAGTGCAAAACAGGCCATACAAGTCCAAAAATATTACTTGAGAAATGTTACATAAAATTGAGACCTGAATTTGAATTCAGTCCAAAAGTTTTATGCAGCCCAACCACCACATTGGACAAAAAAATGATGTTTTGTCAACTGTTTACAAATGATTTCAGAATGAATCTTGTTATAGCTAGTGCAGAACAGGCCATAAAAGTCCAAAAATGTTACATGAGAAATGTTACATAAAAATGAGACCTAACTGTGGTTTCAGTCCTGAAGTTTTATACAGCCCAACCACCACCCAGACAAAAAAAATACTGTTTTGTCCAATGTTTACAAATGATTTCAGGATGAATCTTGTTGGCAATGGTGTAGAACAAGCCATACAACTCCAGAAATGTTACAAGAGAAATATTACATAAAACTGAGACATGAATGTGGTTTCAGTCCTGAAGTTTTATATTGCCCAACCACCACCCAGACAAAAAAATGCTTTTTTGTCCACTGTTTACAAATGATTTCTGAATGAATCTTGGCACTAGTGCAGAACAAGCTGTACAAGTCCAGAAATGTTACATGAGACATGTTACATAAAATGGAGACCTGAATGTGGTTTCAGTCCCAAAGTTTTATACAGCCCATCCACCACACAGTAAAAAACAAGTGCTGTTTTGTCCACCATTTACAAATTATTTCAGGATGAATCTTGTTAGCATTAGTACAAAACAGGCCATACAACTCCAGAAATGTTACTTGAGAAATGTTACATAAAACTTAGACATGAATGTGGTTTCAGTCCTGAAGGTTTATACAGCCCAACTACCATACGGACAAAAACATGCTGTTTTGTCCACCATTTACACATTATTTCCAGATGAATATTGGCACTAGTCCAGAACAAGCTGTACAAGTCCAGAAATGTTACATGAGAAATGTTACATACAATTGAAACCTGAATGTAGTTTCAGTCTTGAAGTCTTATACAGCCAAACTGCAACATGGACAAAATAAATGTTGCTTTTTCCACTGTTTACATATGATTTCAGGATGAATCTTGTTGGTGATAGAGCAGAATAGGTCATACAAGTCCAGAAATGTTACATGAGAAATGTTACATAAAATTGAGACATGAATGTGAATTCACTTACAAAGTTTTATACAGCCCAACCGCCACCGAGACAAATATTGTTTTGTTCACCATTTACAAATGATTTCAAAATTAATCTTGTTGGTACTAGTACAGAACAGGCCGTACAACTCCAGAAATGTTACATGAGAAATGTTACATAAAATTGAGAAATGAATGTGGTTTCAGTCCCAAAGTTTTATACAGCCCAACCACCTCTTGGACAAAAAAATGCTGTTTTGTCTTCCATTTACAATTGATTTCAGGATGAATCTTGGCACTAGTGCAGAACAAGCCATACAAGCCTAGTAATGTTACATGAGAAATGTTACACTAAGTTGAAACCGACTGTGGTTTCAGTCCCAAAGTTTTATACATCCCAACCACCACCCAGACAAAGAAATGCTGTTTTGTCCACTGTTTACAACTGATTTCAAGATGAATCTTGTTTGCACTAGTGCAGAACAGGCCGTATAAGTCCAGAAATTTTACATGAGACATGTTACATAAAATGGAGACCTGAATATGGTTTCAGTCATGGAGTTTTATATAGCCCAACCACCACACAGACAAAAAAATGCTGTTTTGTCCACCATTTACAAATTATTTAAGGATAAATCTTGTTAGTGCTAGTACAGAACAGGTCACACAAGTCTAGAAATGTTACATGAGTAATGTTACATAAAATTGAGACCTAAATGTTAATTCAGTCCCAAAGTTTATACAGCCCAACCACCACATGGACAAAAAAAAATGCTGTTTTGTCCAATGTTTACAACTTATTCAGGATGATTCTTGTTACTGGTAGTGCAGAACAGGCCTTACAACTCCAGAAATGTTACATGAGAAATGTTACATAAAATTGATACCTGGATGTGGTTTCAGTCCCGAAGTTTTATACTGCCCAACCATCAAAAAGTGCAGTTTTGTTCACTGTTTACAACTGATTTCAGGATGACTCTTGTTTGCCCTAGTGTGTAAGACCATACAAGGCCAGAAATGTTACATAAAACTGAGACCTGAATGTGATTTCAGTCCCAAAGTTTTATACAGCCCAACCACCACATGGACAACAAAATGCAGTTTTGTCCACCATGTACAAATTATTTCAAGATGAATTTTGTTGGGCTAGAGCAGAACAGGCCTACAAGTCCAGAAATGTTACATGAGAAATGTTACATAAAATTGAGACCTGTATGTGGTTTCAGACCCAAGGTTTTATACAGCTCAGCTACCACCCAGGCAAAAACATGCTGTCTTATCCACCATTTGATGTCAGTGGCTCAGTAGGTAGCATGCTCACCTCTGAGGCTGAGAGATCAGAGGGCTGTGGGTTCAGTTCCCACATCTGGCACTTGGGTTAATATCCCAATACTGACACAGTAGTGCAGCATGAGGGGAATGCTGCACTTCTGAGGTGCCATATTTCAGATGAGATGTTAAACTGAGTTCCCATCTGCCTGGATTGGTGGTAGTTCAAGTGGATGTTAAAAATCTCATGGCACCTTTTGAAAAGAGTAGGGGAGTGTTTATTGTAATAGTACACATATATTACAACACAAGACAATCAGAAATACAATTTTAACACTTTAACAGAAAAAAAAACTCATCATTCCCAAACTATAATAACTTAATACAGACACTGAATTACTTATATTTGATAAAGTGAGTAAAACCCTTCCATCATTTAGTAACCTTATGTGAAGAAAACAAATGCAAATCCTGCGAATAAATATTTGAGAGTTCATTTGATATCAAAATGCTGTAACACTCATATGGCATTTTCCTTTGGTAAATCACCCATTGACATCTTACCTGCAATAAGAAGTATCTTACACAACAAAAAAATAAAGATAATGTATCCATATGAAAATCAGCAAAAATTGATGGATAAATTCCTAATACCAGTATATCATATGCAACAAAGGGAAGCCATTTAAAATTCCATATTCTAGCTAGATCATTCCACAAGCCTTTAAAATAAGAACACTGCAAGAAAAAATGTTCCATAGTTTCTTCAATATTGATACAGTCCATATAAGGACAATTCCTTCCTTTCTTCTTTAGCCTTATACTTTGCATTTCCTCAAACATTAAGACGGCCATACAAAATCAGACATTGAGTTTCCCATTGACCTGGAGGTAATCTAAGGTTATTAAATTGCACCAATACCTTATCATTTAAAGATGAAGACAATTTTTTAAACAATGGACTTGCGGCTGTATTGCTTCCATCACAAGTTTATACATAGACTGTATATTATTAATCCTAATTATGTCTTTAGTAATTTGCCATCTATATAGTTTTTGTGCTGCTGGTCTAAAATAAAGATGAATATGAATATGATGGTTTATTTTTGGGGCCAAAACATGCCAAGCTTGAAAATATCTGCCAAAGACCTTAACCATCCACCCCTTTTCTAAACTCACTACTGGAATAAGACCACTCTTAACAGAAGTCATAAAAAATAAAGAATGCAAAAAAGTGATTGGGTCTATCATCCCCAGTCCCCCAAATATTTTACCTAGATAAGTATAATGTCTTTTCACTGGATTCAAATGATTCCCCCATAACATTTGAAAAATAATACTATAGGTCTTAGTCTCCAGCTGAAGGGGAAGAGGAAAAATCATTGCAACATATTGCAGACAAGGTATAATAAATTGTTTTAAAATACAAATGCGCTTTAATTTAGTAAATTTCCACTGCTTCCACCTATTTACTTTTTTCCACTTTCTCTAGTGCTAATTTCCAATTCTCATCAGGTAAATTGTGAGGACCAAAAAGTATTCCCAAAATCTTTTATGGAGTTTGTGAAATACATATATCATCCAGCATTACCTCAGCAGGACTAACTGCCCCAATAAATAAACCTTTAGTCTTATGCAAATTGATTTTTGCATTTGAAACTGCAGAAAAAAGTTTAAATTCCTCTAAAAAATTATGAATTTGAGATGGATCTGAGAAATATAAATTTAAATCATCAGCATAAGCTTGCAAAAGAAGTTGATCACTAAAAGTATCCCCTATTATCCCTGTCCACTTTGGTGCATTAACTAAAGACTGTAATAGGGGATCCAATGAAAAAATATATAAAAGTGGACTCGGGGGCAACCCCGACAACCCCCTAGTTTTTAAATAAAAACTCTGAGCAGTGCATCCTTTCAAGAATGGATAAACTGTATTACTCTGGTATAATAATTTAACAATTTCAATCATCTGTATAGGAACCCCATATTTTTGAAGTACTAAAAAAGATAGGGTACTCTATCAAAAACTTTCTCAAAATCTGCATTAAAAACACACCCAGTTCTCCCAGCCAATGATAAATGCTCAATAACATCTCTCAAAATCATCAGAGCAGATTGAATTTGTCTATAAGAAATGCTACAGAATTGATAAGGAGAGATAACACTTTTAGCATATTTCTTTAGCCTATTATTTAGAATGCTTGAAAATATTTTATAATCAGAATTTAAAACAGTAATGGTCCTCCAATTCTTTACATTATTCCTGTCTCCGGATTTAAACAGATGCATCAAAAGTCCTCAGTAAAAGAAGGAAAAATAGAAGTAGTCTCTAAAAAAAACTTAAATAAAAGTAGAAGGCATTCACTTAACTCTGCCTGAAAACATTTGTAAAATTGATTAGGGAGCCCATCAATCCCAGAGGAGATATTAGGCTTCAGTTTTTGAATAACCTGTAAAATTTCCTGACTAGTGATAGGCCCAGATACTTGAGAAACTTCAGCCGAATCTAAAGAAATATTAATGGAGCTTAAGTAAATTGCTATAGAATTCTCCAAAATGAAGGAATCAGGTTCCAAAGAATGATAATGCTTTTCAATTAAATCCCTTAACTGTTCTATCAAGGTAGCTCGAGAACTATCCATACTTTGTAAGTAATCTATAGTGGAAGAATCCTTAAAGGTTTTACATACCTCAAAAGGATCTCCAATAGGAGTCTTATTTGTAGCATTTGCCAGAATAGCTTGTAATGTCCTAGCCCTGTCATATTGGTATGTTTGTTTGTTTGTTTAAAATTTTATTTTTATACAGGTTAATCTGATTGGGGAAAAATACCCATTTACATATGTATGTTTTCATACTAGTTTTAAGTTGTTTAATTTGCTCAGAATAATTAAATTTAGTATTATAGGAAAATGAAATAAGCCCTGTAGCTGTTGTCTAAGGGACAAATACTTAAAAAAATTCTGATCTTTAGTTAAAACCCCTTGTTTTTTAAACCATTTACAGAGGTCTGATTTAGTATCCATCCACCAGGCTCCCATATCCGTATATAAAAAAGCTACTGATAAACGGGCCCTCAATAAAAACTGCATGCCTGTTTTTATGTGGAGGAAATCTAGGATAGATGTATTCAATTTCCACCACACTTTATGACTGTAAGTTGAGCTGTCAGTGTATAGGGAACATAATAGTAATAAATTATCTGAAAATTCACTTGGTCTCATATGAAAGGTGTTAACCTGTACAGATGATGATACAAACAAATTGTCAATCAATGAATGCAGTTTTCCTTTCATAAAAGTTATCCTGGGTCCATGTGAGTAATAAGAAAAACAATTAATCAAATCCCCCAACCTGATGATGGAATCAAGTGCGTGAGAATCACAATATTTTTTTTATTCTGCTGGGACGTTTTATTTAAACTGCAGTTAAAGTCCCCTCCCCATAATACCTGTACAGAGGTGACTAAAAAAGGTTGAACTACATTCATGTATGCAATTCTGTCTGCTTTAGTCTGAGGGTTATAAATATTAATGAACCTATAACAAGAGTTTTGCCATTTTCCATCCAGGATCATAACCCTACCAGGAATAAGGTCTATTAAATTATGAAGGGAAAACTGAAAGGAATTAAATAGGATACCAATGCCATCTGCACTATCAGTCCCAAAAGACCAATAAAAAGGTCCCCAGGGCCATTCCCTCCTAAAAGCTAACAGCTGCTCTATAGACTGCATCCAGGTTTCCTGCAAGAAACAGACGGACATTTTTAAATCATGTATCTGTTGAAACAGAGCTTGCTTTTTACTGGCATTTAACAAACTATGAGTATTCAATGATCCCCAAACTAACAGCATTCAGAAAACTAGCTGATGGAAATAAAATCCTTTATTTCTTCCATTTTTTCCTTTTTTTCTCTTTATAATTATCTATAGACTGAGACATAGTAGACAATGAGGACCTTTGAGAGTTAGAATCTCCCAGATCCATTTCTGTCTCCCCCCACGGAGTGAATAATGCTGTGTACGAATTACTAGATTCTACTGAAATAACTGGGGGAGGAGATTTAGGTTCTAAGTTCCTGGAGGACCTCCTTCTGGGTAAGGGAGATAAGGGGACAGCAGCTTTTTGATCCTGTTCAGGAACTACTGAATCTGTAAAACAGACGGGTGCCAACTCAAGAACTTCTGGTGGAGGTCCCATGTAAGACTTAACTTCCTCTTGAGGAGCTTAGGCTGCAGTTCGGACCGGTGTCTGAGGCTCAGGGGTAGAAGGCAGAACTGAGGGAGTAGCCTGAGGCTTCTCCTTTCCCTCCTTGGGGATGGGGGGGGAACGGGGGCCTGCAGCATCCTGAGCTTTCTGATTCAGAAGATCTGGGCTGATACAGGTAGCCTTGTTTTTAGCAGCCCAAGGACAATCCTGAAAAACATGGCCATAGTCTTCACATAAGTCACATTTTATATGATTTGTACACTGCATTGTAACATGCCCTATTTTTCCACAATTGTCACACCAGGGTTGGTCACATACACTGGAGAGATGAGTCCTAGAGCCACACTTATAGCATGCTCTGGGCTGCCCCACATAAAAACAGACTCCTCTATCTCTGCCCAACAAAAAGGAATTAGGTATATGTTCTATACCTGAATCAGATTGTCTGAGTTTGATTTTATATTTCCACCCCCCCATCCAAAATTGTTCAAAGGCTTAGTTAAAGTAATAACCAAAAAGGGGGCCCATGTGGGAGAAAACTTTACTTGCCCATACCGTTCCCAGAAAAGATCCAAAGCATGTGAAGTCCTGAAACTAACATCAAAATTATCTTAACCAGAAATGTTTATAAAGGCAAAAACATCCTTCGGAGAGAAGTGAAGAGAATCCTTTAACAGATTTTTCCCCACAAAATATCTGTTGGCCTGTTTTCTAAGCCCCCTTTGTAATGAATATGAACTGCATTTCTTCTTGGAGCTGCCTCTCTCTTGGCTGTAGAAAATAGTTCTGACATTCAAGGTTTTTGAGCAGATGAATCAGAGTTCTCTACTCATGGTGGAAAAACTTGAGAAGCAGGGCCATATTCTACTGCAGGGTTCATAGGCCATGAAGCTTGCTGGTCTGAAGGCCTAGCAGAGGAGTGAGGCCCAGGAGCACAAAGCTTAACTTCTTTACCAGTGCCCTCAGCAGAGGTATTCACCTCAGTACCTGGTTTCCACACAGGGGAATTCTGAGAAAAAGGGAATTCTGTATCCCATGTTGGGTCAGGCATCCAAATATCAGAGGATGCCTGCTTCCAACCAGCCCCTGTTAGGGCTTTCACTGGTGTCCAAGACCCCTCATTTAAATTAGAGGAAATTACTACAGCACCTGCCTCTTGCAAAGGAGGATTACATATATGAAACGCTGCCTCTTGTATATTTTGCTTGTGAGGGAACTCAGCGGGAAATGTAAATTCTGTAACCCCTGCTTGGGACTCTGAGGTGGACTGATACACAATAGGAGGGGGAAAAAACTGCCTCTTTGTAGGGGGAACAGCAGTTCTTTCATTAGCTGTTTGTCTAAATACAAAACCTGCCGATTTGCTAAGTGGGACAGTCTCAGTCTGTAAAAACTCAACAGCTGTAAGATTTGTAATTATTTGTTGCTATTTAGCTCGAGAATCAGAGTCGAAAACCTTTTCCCTCATCTCCTACAGCAAAGAAGGCTTTAGGCACTCGTTAGTGATAATGATATTACTGCCAGCCTGTTGCTTGCCAGAATCAATATTCAGTTTATGTGAAGTAACAGAAAAATGAAGCGCTGACTCACCCTGCCCTGCAGTACCATCTAAGGGGTTTCCAGCAGCTGTTGTGTTGATAGCATTTGCATTGATAACGACAGGGCATGCCTCCTTAGCCATCAGTGGCTGAGTGCTTTCTGCTGCTGCAGTACAGAGATCCAGGATTGCATTCTGGCCTTTTGCTGCATTACTAGCATCCAAAATATGCGCTTCAACCCCATTAGTAGCTATGTCCTCGTTTTTACCTATTGCATGCACCGGTTGAATCTTATGCTGTAAAATCAAGTCTGAAGTGACAGAATTCTGTTCCTGTAGCATATCAGGCTTTAGGCACTCATCTGTATTAATGACCATACTGCCAGCCTGTTGTTTCATTAAATACATACTCGGAAAACATTTAGTTACTGGAGGTACAGGTAATGACTCACCATGCCCTGTAAGCTTTGCAGAAGAACATCTATCAGCTGATTTCATGACAGTTTCTGTTGCCGTAAGAACTGGGAGCGCTCCCTGAGGTAGCAATTTCTGTGCTTTTACCGCGGTTGCAGTTTGAATCGTAGGAATTTCATTCCGGTTGTGAGAAACAAGTTGAGCATCCACTTCAGCAAGCATTTCCATTTTCTTTTCAAAATCCTCAGTAGAAAGAGGAGCCTCATGAAACTCCTCATCCAATTCCATATCTATAGGTAGCTTTAAGTTTGCCTCAGTTGCAAAAACAGTAACAGTGGGAGCCGAGGCAAGTACTCCCACTGCACAGACATCCTCTCCCTTTGGCATCTCAAACAGAGTGGCCATCCTGCAGATAGCCTGTCCCCCTACTGGCCAACAGTAAGGGAATTTCCCCAGATCCTGGCCAGATTCCCCCCATTCACTAAAAATACCACCAACAGTTTAATCTGGTTCAATTTCAGATGGATACCATCTGTATCCTCCCTCTCCCACGGTCACCCCTGAAAAAGGGACTTCTAGGCCCAGTGGGCTTACTGGATCAACAAAATGCAATAAATAAACAAATAATAATAAATAATTTACAAATGATTTTGAGATGAATCTTGTTGGTGCAAGTGTAGAACATGCCATACAAGTCCAGAAATGTTACATGACAAATGTTACATAAAACTGAGTCCTGAATGTGATTTTAGTCCTGAAGTTTTATACAGCCCAACCACCACCCTTTTTCCTTCTGTGGGAAATTTTAGCAGTCTACATTTGGGTAAGGTAAGAGTGTGCGTGTATATTTTTGGGCACAAAAGTGAAGCCTCAGTGGGAACAATTATTTCCTCATGCAAAATGATTTTCAGGCAGAAATTTACAACAGGCCAGTAAAGTCATGTACAAACAATGGAGAATATTATGAGACAAGTTAAACAGTACACAATTAATTATTTAATTTCCCAAGGCTGGGATTACTGCAGTAAAGATGTCCAATTTTGACATTAATTCTGTTCTGTTCTGTTTTGTCAGTCTTCAGGAACTTTCTGGGCCATGTGTTACTGACTGCTCCTCTCGCAGCTGGTCATCCTAACTTGTGAGCTACATTTGTTGTTTGAATTGTTTAAGTTTCCAAGGGAGTACCTGAGGTAAGTATTTCTTCA
Organism: Neoceratodus forsteri; assembly: GCA_016271365.2. Lineage (NCBI taxonomy): Eukaryota > Metazoa > Chordata > Ceratodontiformes > Ceratodontidae > Neoceratodus > Neoceratodus forsteri. The sequence goes on along the minus strand of CM057459.1, from coordinate 800,008,079 downwards.
TTTTTAATGCGGGTGGAGGGCACTTGTAACAATGCTCAAAATGTCTTCTTCATTTTGTCTTATTGCCAGGTACACAGCACTTGAATTGGAACAGTTGATTTATCATCCTGTGTTTAGTTAGCATCCAATGTCTGTACGATGTCAGTGACTACATTCAGGTCTTCCTGGTGTGTGGATGTGAGATCATGGTGCTTGAGCTGCGAGGTGTGGGCCACTGCTGCCATGAACAAGTAAACAAATACATCATCATCAACAATGGACGCCTGTGAAGAAAAAGAAAAACATTAGTAATAATGTTTAGTGAAGTTGCAAACTGTGACCTTGGATTTTATCCACATGTGTTTGGCCATTGCCAGTGTTGAAGACCTCATACAGTGCTTACTGAAGTTCCTTGAACCACTGTGAAGAAGAAGGATATATTACTTTATCCAGTAGTGCGCAAATGATACTGTAAATGGTGGCATAATCATCACTTGCACTATGATGCTACCTGAATTAACAATATTACTTATAATAAAGAATGATTTCCTTTGGAACAAAAAATTACCACTCACGACAGATGTTGTTTGAACCAATGTTATCTGTGAAAAGGGGGAGAAAAAATATGAAAGAAAAAAATTAGCATCGATACTTACCTGTAGTGATGCTTACAATCTATGTTGGTGAAGTCGATTACAATTTTCCTTGACTGAAAAGCTTGTTTATGAGCCTATGTTGAAACCTACAGGGACATAGAGAACCTGAAAAAATGAACATTTTAATAGCATCATGAAATAAAGTTGAAAACTTTTTGCTTGATTCCAGTTCAGTGACACACACATCATCTTGATGCCAGTTGAAAAAGATTGCTTTTTCTCATTTGTGACACCTGTCATGGAAAATAATGCAATCAAACAGTAATTTTCATAGCTGTGACTGATGTACTGAAAAAGAAGAATTAAGTGAAAGTGGAGTTTTTGGAGCTGACTCTGAGCATAACTCATGAAATGAAGAGAAAATTGAATTTTTTTGCAGATGTGCCACCACTGGTCATGAGAAAGCAACAATAAAAACTGGACGTAAGGTACATGTGACATCCATCTTGAACCACATTAACAGCTTTGCCCACATTTTGACCTGAACATCTCTGCATCGAATGACAGAACCAAAGTACCTCCATGACATGTACGCAGACAGCATGCATTTGCAAACTTGTACATATTGAATTACAAAATCATGCCATTATTTCAACTCATACTTTTCTATTTTATGATGATGCTGTGATGAGGAAACAATGTTACCTAATTCATTCATATTTTATATGTGAGGATTGGGATGGAATACACAAATTTGACCAACTGAAAAACATTAAATGGTGATGATACTGACCTGTTCATAATGATGCTTGCAATGTTGACTAGGTGCCGACGGTGCCATGTAGGATGCATCAGGCTTATTCCTGGCCTCACATGGCATGTTCATGGCAAAACCTGCATGGAGTCAAATTGAAACACATGAGATACCTTACACATAATTTCTGCATAAGGTGTGCTGCTTTCATGCAATCTTGACATCCTATAGCAAAGGCATGCACAATGGAGGTATAAGTAATAAGATGAGAAACACGACTGAAGTATACTTAGCATGAATCACTTGACCAGAATATGTACCATGGAGGAGGAACAGATATATTTATGGCTTGATGATGATCTGTGTATCTGAGTGGCTTTTTGGTCAGCTGGAAGGCAAACACAGCAAGTGGGATGACTCAAATGAAACTACTGCATCACATTGAATAAATTTTATTTGTTTATATGTTTTGTTGTTACAAAGAGCATACTTGCAATTACAGTTGTATAGAGAAAAGGAAGAAAGAAAAAAAATACATACATATATTGTGTCAAGATTCTGCTTCAGATTTCTACAATCTACAATTTGAAAATATCTTCTATTTAGAGTATTAGAATGATAAAAAATAATACATTGGAAACTAACATAACACAACTGACCATACATACTCTACCCCCCCTTCCTTCCCTCACTCCTGCCTACCCACCCTACCTTCAACCCCAGTACACCACCACCCCTCCCCCCGGTACACACCCTTATTTAAAGTAATAAGGAGAGTTACGTGTCCATGGTAAAACATCCAAGTTATCAAACACAAATATTACATTATCATAATTAGACTGTTAACAAGGTATGCAGAGGGGCCCATACTTCATTATAATAATGGAGTCTGTCTGACATCTGGGCTATAATCTTTTCAGCCTGTAAGGCAAAGAGAACTCCCTTAATCCATTCGGGCTCTGGAAGGTACTGCTTGGTTGAGCCAGTTTCATAAGATAAGTTGTTATTGCATAAGGATATCATAGTCATATGTTTGCATTGTTTCCCAAGTAGTACCAATCCATAATTACCCAAAATACAAATTTCAGGTGTAAATGCATCAGAGAGACCCAACAGGGGGTCCAAGTTAGCTTTGATAGCAGCCCAAAAGGGTAAAACCTTGTTACATTCCCATAGTATATGCAATAAATTACCGGGCAGTGTTTCACATCTGGAGCATAAGTTGGAAGAAAGTAGCCCCATTTTATGTAGTTTAGCCAGGGTATAACATAAATCATGGATTACAAAAAATTGTAGTGAACGATATCTATCCCACCTCACATCTTGATAGAGATGCTGCCAAATATTAGGCCAGGATCTCTCCCCAGGGGAAGAAATGGGCAATATTTGGTCCCACACATATTGTGGATGACAATTATGCAACTCCAGATTTTCTCTCAGGAGATGATAAAAGTAGGAGATGAAATGTGATGTAGGAGAGGATGAGATAATTTGTAATAGGGGCCCAGATAAGTATTGATTCCAGGGTCTCAGCCGAAAATGTGAGTGAAGCATATGGGATAATTGTAGATATTTAAAAACACAATCAGCAGGTACTTGATATTTATTTCTCACCTCATGGAATGTAAACAATTGTTGGTCACTTAAAAGATCAGCCACTTTAAGTCTGGAGTAAAAGGGCCAGAATTTTTTATTTAGAGGTTTACCGTCAATCTTAAAATTAGGGTTTCTGAGAACTGGTTGTGAAATATCTTTTTCTAGAGATAGGTGAAGCTTGGCATTTATCATAGTGTAAACCCTGAGAGTGGTCTTGATGTGCGTACTGAGTATATCTCTGGGAATGTTCTTAGGTATGGCATAAATAAGAGTACCTATGTCTATTCCATGGAGAGAACATAGTGTGCTTTTGATTTGGAGCCATTGTGGGACATAAGTCTGATAGGCCTCAACCGACATCTCTTGAATTCATCGTAGTGGTACCAAGCATGTGACTGAGTAGTAGTAAAGAAGGAGGTCCGGTAGTTGAGGTCCACCATTAACTTTACTACGCTGGAGTTTTGCAATTGCTGTTCTCATTTTTTTTTTACCCCAAATAAAATGTTATATTATACAGTTCACCTGGAGAAACCAGGATTTAGGGAGAAAAAGATTAGTCATATGAAGGGGGTATAATAACCAGGGGAGAACATTCACTTTCATTATATTAATCCTCCCCCACAAAGACAGAGGAAGTGTCGTCCAACGATTAAGATCCTTACTAATTTGGGTTAGCGTTTTATCAAGATTGTATTGTTTCATTTGTGAATTATAAGTAGAGAGATAAATCCCCTAATATTTCAAATCATCTTTAACCCATTTTAGGCCCAGCTGAGACACTTCTGAGGAAAAAGTATATTTATTTAAAGGCATCACTTCCATTTTAGTTATATTAAGTTTATAATTAGAACATTTTCCAAATTGGTCTATAACAGATAAAGCAGACTTTATTGAAGTAGAAGGGTGTGAGATGTGAAGTAGTATGTCGTCTGCGTAAACTGACAACTTGTACCGGTGGGGCCCAACAACGATACCTTGAATTGAAGGGAAGGTGTTGATATAGTGAATGAGTGGTTCTAAATAAAGATTAAATAAAAAATGGGAAAGAGGACAACCCTGTCTGATGCCCTGACTCAAGGCGATGGTATTGGAAAGCAAGCCATTGCAGAGAACACGGGCCGTAGGCTGGGTGTACAGAACCTTTACTTACTGAATAAATTGCTGGGTGATAAGGTACTTGGTCATAAGATAAAACAGATAGTCCCATGATACACGATCAAAAGCTCTTTCTGCATCCAGGGACACCCGGGCAGCAGGTACCGAGGAGTCCCTAGATGCAGAAATAAAGTGACTGAGTTTCCGCATATGATCTGAGGAATGCCCATCAGCCACAAATCCTACTTGCTCTGGGCTTATTAAGCATTGCCATACTTTTGCCAGTCTGTTGGCCAAAATCTTTGCTAGTATTTTGAAATCAACATTTATTAAGGAAATAGGATGGTAATTAGTGACAAAAAGAGGATCTTTCCCTGGTTGCGGGAGAACTACAATTGTGGTTTCTGAGAGGAAATAATCTGAAATGCCATGTTCATAGATATAGATATAGGTGTCTGAGAGAATAGGAGCTAATTGTTTTTTATATGCCTTATAAAATTCTACAGTATATCCGTCCATTCCCGGTGTTTTGTTCAGTGGTAAGGCATCAATAGCGGAGCATATTTGAGACACCAAGAAAGGGGCCTTTAAATGTTCACCTTGTTGGTTGTCTAAGGAAGGAAGTGTTACACTTTGTAAGAAGTGGTCCACTTCTAGGGAATTAAATGGAGTATGGGGCCTTTTTGGAGAAGATATTCAGCTTTATCTATAAATAGAGAATTATAGCGATCCCTAAGAATTTCCAAATTAGTGAGGGTGGTTTGGGAGGGGGAGGAAGGAAGGAAGTGATAACTCTACAGATCGTATCTCTTGGAGAAGATGAGATGTTACCTGCGAGGTTATTTTTTTCTAATGGTGGCTAATCTAATTATCTCGCCCCTAAGAGTGCACTTTAATGCCCCCCAAAGGATATCTAGTTTAGGCATAGAGGGTGTGTTAATGTTAATAAAGGTAGTGAGAAAGTTTTGGAGATGGGATTGGAGTTTTTTTGATTTCAGCAATTGATGATTAAACTGCCATACTTTATTTTGAACTGCAGTGGGACCTGGACCCCAGTGTAGCAATGTGGGGTGGTGGTCCGAGATAACCTTGGAAAGATATGAACAAGATGTAACTGAGGAAAGGTGTCCAATATCAATTAGAAAATAATCTATCCTGGAAAAAGAGTTGTGGGGGATTGAATGGAAAGAGTATTCTTTCCTAGAGGGACAAAAAGCCCACCATGGATTGATTAAACCCAGAGTGCCCATCAGTTCTCAGATGGCTAGCTGTGCCTGGAAAAGGGAGGAGGTGTTGGTGTTGGAATGATCTAAAATATTACAGAAAGCCAGGTTCCAATCACCTCCAAGCAATAGAGGGTAAATTGACCACGATATCAAGTGTTCCATAAGTCAAGTAAAAAATACAGGATAGTCTGTTATTGGGCCATAGACTGAGCCAAGTATCATTTCAGAATGACCAATTAAAGCGTTAATATGAATAAATCTATTATGTGAGTCTACTGTTGTATCTAGCAGACAAAAAGGTAGTCTACAGGCTATGAGAATAGCCACTCCACCACTGAGGGAATTTGGCGCTGTTCCAAAAACTTTGCCCACCCAGGTTCTTCTAAAAAGAGGTGCCTGGGAAGAAAGCAGGTGAGTCTCTTGAAGTAGCGCGATGTTCACCTCCAATTTTTGTAAGTGTAAAAGTATTTTTGTTCTCTTTGCTGGAGATTGGGCACCTTTCACATTCCAGGAACATATTTTATACATTGTCATGAAAGTCCAACCAGTATAGAGTTCTATTAGAAAAATGTTCAGCACAATTGTAACATATTCTCCACAATTTAAACCATGTGCAAAATAGTGTGTGTACCAGCATCCATCCCCTGTCCCATCCCATATAAAGATATCCAGTCCCCAAACGGAAGACCAACCAGTGAATAAGATTGGAAAAATAGAAACCCCAGTATCTCCCCCAACCTAAAACCTTACCCGTCCCTATATCCCCTTCCCTTTTAGCCACAGCATAATAGTAGAAGCCCTCTTCCGGCTGCAATAATGCTCTGCCTATACTTAAAATTGGCCAAATGGAGTTTAGCATATAAAAACTTAAGCTCAAAAAAAGTGCACATGTATTAGCTGCAGCAACCCCCCATCCTCTTTTATAGCACATGAAGCCCTGCAACAGGCTAACAAACGCTGTTCGACTCCTGCTCCAATAAACAGCCAAAAACACATATTTGATGGAGAAAATGTAGAAAGAGATAACATAAACAACCCTTCCATTAATAACTAGTAAGATTGCAACCTCTCAAGAGTTGCGTGAGGCTTCTATATCATAAGCCCCTAGCAAGGATGAACCATTTTTTCATCAATTATAACTTATTTACATCTTCAGGACCCCCAGTTAGAAATTAAATAATAAGCCAGTTCTTAATTGCTCAACAGATATAATCCTGAGTATGAGTCCTGACTCTTCCGCAGTAAGGAAAGAGAAAAATCCATAAGCCTTTCAACGTGGCGCTTTGCTGAACTCTAGTAGCCATAGTGTAACATTACTATGTATCCCAATAGAGAATTCGCATGATCGAACTGAGAGAGAAAACTTCCATGTGAGTAATCTCTTTTTTTATTCCAGTAGCCTTCAATAAGGGGAAAAGAGATCTGGAAGTAGCGATTGCAGTGCTGACTGGGCTTGTTGTGCTGCATCAGAATTATGCCAGGATCCAGAGACAGACACAGCAAATCGGGATGGGTACTAGACTATATTTAATGCCTGCAGCTATGAGCTTGGAGACTAAACGGTGCTATTCCACCCTGCATTGTCGGACTGTGGCAGGCATATCCTGTGCAAAACAGAGTTGTTGGTCTTCCCAAAGCACTTGTTGCAGATCTCTAACCTTCCCCAAAAAGTGAGTTTTGTCCAGATAGTTCAGGAATTTTATTATTAGTGGTCGAGGTGGTTTATCAGAGGCAGGTTTTGGTCTCAAGAAGCGGAGGGCCCTCTCTATAATGTAGGTGGTATTGTTAGAAGAGGGCCCCGCTATCTTAGTGAGCATCTTTTGCAAGAAAAGAATGGGTGCAGAACCCTCTGTTTCTTCAGGAAGGCCGAAGATTATAATGTTATTTCTTCGTCTTCGGCCTTTCAAGTCCTCTAGTTTATTTTTCATTTTGTGAAGCCGTTGTCTTAGTGTAGTAATCTCAGGATCTGTTTTAGCTTTCCAGCCTTCTAGCGAAGAGACTCGGGCAGTAGTATCCGCGATTGCCCAGTTGGTGTCTGTAAGTTCCCCTCGAATAATTTTTAACACTGATGCGATTTCCTGTAGTGCAAGCTTGAAAGGGTGTAGCTCTTCTAGAAATTTCTTCTTGGTGAAAGGTGAAGAGGCGGACATAGTTGTAGTCGTGGCCGATGTTTTAGAGGATGCTCTGGTGTAACCTTTTGATCTTTTCGGTCCCTTCTCAGGTGATTGCGGGGAGTGTGAGATGGGAGCACCTAGCGCATTTCTGCCTCCATCGCTGTGGTAGGCCGTGAATCTGGCCCTGCGATTATCTGCCTCGAAACTGCTTCTTTCCAGGGAGACTTCATCTCTTATCTTGCAGGAGGCAATCCGAAGTCTGAAGTGGTCAGTGGGTAAAGAAAAAAATCACAGACTTAGTGTTCTTTCCACAGAAAAGGCTGAGTTTTGGGCAGGAGCTGGCTTGTGGTGCTGCTAGTCTAACAGGTACATCACGTGATCTCGAAACTGCTACATCACACTGGTTGACATACTGGCACAAAATGTGCTGGCAATGCTGTCATCATGGATGAGTGGTTCTTGGTGGAACACTGCAGGAGGAGGAGTAATAGTTGAAGGCAGCTTCGATGTACTGGGACTGTTATTTATGGTGGAGCAATGCATGCATCATGTCAGCTTCATAGCTAATTTCAGCTCTATTTCTTGGCAGTCTGAGAGTGAAGGCCCACACCGTTAAACTCTGTGTTATAGACATTAGGATGGATACCAAAGAGGAGGTGTAAATGGTGGTGAAATATATACATGGCTGGAGCCTGCATGCATTGATGCTTCACCTAGTACTGGTTGTACACTGTTGGACAAAGCAGTTACATTAAATATATTCTTGGGGGAGACTGGACACACATTCAGGGAGGCCGGAGGAGGTAAGTGTGGAAATGGATCGCATGGTGTTTAGTAATTCTTGATGGATGGGGCCACTGTTTATTTACATTACAGTTAGCATAGCATGAGCAAGGATTATTTAAAAAATTACAAACTAAACAGTGTTAGTAGGGTAATCAAATTAACCAGATTAGCAGAAGGTAACACAGAACCACCATCGAAATCAGAAGAAAAATTTATAAGAATAAATTAATATAGCATACTCTGTGGAAATGGGTGGGGCTGAGGGGGGGGACATAAGCACTTTAGCCTTCTTCCACTGCCACTGCCACATCATCCATGAAGCAGCCCTCACAGTTTTTTAGACTGGAGTCATCACCAGGTGGAAATTCTCTCATGATTGATGCTACATGTACCTCCCTGCTGGTAGAAGCCTTAGCAGTGCAGGCGTCTTCGTTGTCATCATCGTCTCCTAGAAACAGTTCATGTGGCAACACCATTGACATAACTGTGTTATGTGGAATGTCATCTTCATTCATTTTTATGAATGTTATGATGGACACGTTCTTAGGTGACAAATTTGTCCTCCTGTCACATACAATGTCCCCAGCAGAACTGAAGACACTTTCAACACTGACATTGGATGGCGGGCAGCTCAGGTACTTAAAAGCAACTGATGCAAGTGTAGGACAATCACTAACTTTGCTGCTCCAATATTGCAGTGGCTCATCAGTGATGCCAAGATGCTCAGCGTCTCCCAGGTAGGTCTCCACCATATGTTGTGGTGACCTGAGTCTTGCTGCCTCCTCGTGCTCCTCCGCCTTGTCTTCCATTTCTTCCACTCCCACCTGGTAAAGAGCATCCCAAATGGGATTACTGGCCATTTGCTGATGTGGCTTTGAGATTTTTTTCAGATTTGGGGGCCTGCGAGCTGCTGCTGTAGGTGGTAGCAACAAACGGTATATGTGCAGTTTGTGTCCGTGCATTTTTCCTCTGTGCAACATGTACTCATCTGATAAAGTAGTCTGTCAATTTTTGAAGTAGCTGATGACTTTTTTTAATTATACAGGCAAGTCGCGTTTGTTGTGTGGATCAAACTTGGTCACAATAGCAAATTCATCTGACTGTAGAATGCCAGAGATATGTGTATTGCTGTCCAGTACCTGAAGCATGTGACCCATTAGATTACAACCACTGTGATCACCACTTGCCTCCATCTGGTGATGGACTTCAGCAGTGTCTGCCTCAGCACATGTATAAAAGGTGTTGACTGATTTATACAGGCAGTGTCCCCACTCACAGCCTGTGTTGCTTGCATGAATGGATGCATAATGTATATTATGATATCCATTTGTTGCTACTGCTCCATTGTTACAGCAATGGACACTCCAGCACTGTTCCAGATGTTTTGCAGCAGAAGGTAATCTGAAACCATCTAATACTGCTCATACAGCCAGTCTAGCATGTACAGTGTGGAGTTCCACCTGGTATCGGCATCAAGCTTCACACGGTGCTCTGTCAGATGGTTATTGGGCTGCAGCTCACATAGATGGTCACGGGCCTCTGCAGAACAGGTGAAGTGCACACAGATGCATTGGGTAACAAACACAGTTTCCTCAATGTCAGCAGGTTCAGACATTGCTGCTCAACAAGATTAAGGCAGTATGCAAGGCAGGGAACTCTGAAAAAAACACAGCACTAATGCACTTCACCACTTTGGAGCCACTGTCACTGGCAATAAACCCCATTGTAAGTGAGTGTGTGTGTAGCTACTCATCAATCTGATTTAGCAGCACATTAAGCATTTTCTCACCTGTGTGAGACTCGATAACACTTTGTACAGTGAGGGTGGCATGCTGCCGAATACCTGGGGTTTGCCAGGCCCCAAATCAATGAACACCCCAGTCATCTGTGCCCAGTGTGCTGTTATGCACAAATATGACCTGCCTGCTGTTTGGCCACTTGTCCACATATCCATGCTAAGGTGGATATATTTGGAGGCAGAATGCTTCATGGCATGTAGGATGGACTCTGAAACTCTGCTGTAAAGTTCTGGCATTAGAAATAGGTTTGTGATGGCACCTGTTACTTGGGGAAGGCACGGGCCATCAAATGGCAGAATCCAGAATTCTCTACGAAGGAGAATGGCAACAGGTTAATGGCCAGAATTTCAGAGGCAGCAGAATTCAGCTCATGTGCAGCAGCATGACTGGGGAGTACTTTAAGTGCCGCTGAAAGACACTCTTCAATGTGGGCTGCATCTTTGAGGCAGGTCAAACATGACATTGTATTTGTGCCCCCAATGTTGTTCTTGCTGGGGTAATAGTCGAGTCTTGGGGTCTGGGATGTGCAGCATGTATGAAACTTGTTATTTTGGTTGATTTGGGGCATAGTGGCGTACTTTTATGACTCAAGGGAGTGGCATCTCCACTGCTACTATACACAGTGCTCGAGAGAGAAAAGGATTGCTCACACTCCTCCTCCACTGACCCACCCACGCATCTCTCCTTCTCTATTGCACTGCCGTCACTGACATTAGGCTTGACAAGGGAAGTCCCACCAACAGCTCTGGTACCTTTCTGGTGCTGGTGCCTGCACAACAGGTGCTTGTTTTTCAAGTGGCTGTGTTGGCCACCGGTGCCTATGTGGCTGCCCTTTTTTCCATGGCTGACACATGCTTGACACAGCTGACATATCACTATGGTCTCATGAGCTGCATCAAGCATGAAAAAATCCCAAACTAGGGACTTTGTAAATCTGGATTTCACATGGTACTGCACCTGGGAGAGTGGAGCCAAAGGTGTTGAAGTTTTGGCTTTTTGGGCAGCTTTTATGATTTCCATTATACTAGTTTTGGGAGGGGGTTACTTGACTGCTTGTTGTAGGCTTGCTGCTGATAGTCCCACCCTCAGGCACTGCATCTAAATGGGTTATGTCACCCTTCAGCTTTTTCAACTCAGGCTCCAACAGGGGATCCAACACCTTGTTATCATCTGGACCGCAGCTGATTATGTCCTCATCCTCCTTTCTATTACTGATTACTTTCACAGAAATGTTTCCATTCTCTGGCATCTCCTTACAGGGCTGACTTTCCATATCTCCTTCTCCAGAAGAAACAGACTTCAGCTGATCAGTATCACCACCATCAACTCCAACATGAACAGGAACGGTCACACTGGCAACTTTATCCACCTCCTTCTGGACCTCTGTGCTTGCACTGGTGTGAGTGTCTCCCTTATTCTCCAACAAGCATGGTAGCTACGGATATGGCTGTAAAAAACAGAGTTACACTAAAGCTACTTTTAACTTCTCTTTTGTTGGTACTGGCTGCCACAGCACTGGAGCACACAGAAGGCACTGATGCAGAAATATATTTGCTTACTAGAAGTGGAACTGCATTTCCACTTTTTGCAACAGACTTCTTTGAAGCATCTCCCACCCTGTTACCTTTCCCTGAACTGGAATGTCTCTTGGCAGTCATATTTATATGCTTGTTCCAATGTTTGCCTTTCTTAGGAAGTACAGTATATGATACTGTATTTCTGTTTACTAAGTGTATGATGTGAATAACACACAATACGATCTACAGACCTATGAATATGTGCTGTCTGGACAACTCAAGTACTGCAATGTGTTAGCACTTACTAAATAACATTTTTGCTTATAGATATATCAGAAGACAGGGACAACAAGATTTAAAATGAACAAAGTTGTCTCCAAAAATCTGAGAGGGACCACCACTTTCTTGAAAACTATGTAGTTTATTATATAGTATGGGTAAGGTAGTAAGCAACAATGGTGTAATGGAAAGGGTAAGTAAAATTAAACAGAAAAACAGGAACGCCGCAATGCAGAGGCTAATGCACACTTAAATTCTGCAAGCAATTCACAAAAGCAGTGTACCTGGCTATGGACAAGTGTTCAACTACTACAAGTATTTCCAATACAAAATAAAGACTGATTAAACAAAGGGTAACAGGAACAGGACAACCCAGAATGAGTAACTGTTAAGACAGAGTGACAAAAAATGGGTCAATATGTAAGAGAAATATTACAGATAAGTAGCACACCAACAAACATATAAAGACTTAAAAGAAATTATAGAAACTCAAAACTTGTGAGAAATCTGTCAAATTAAATATTAGGAACTAGCCTGCTCAGCTTTCACACACACACACACATCACATTGTGTACCCTTCCCCTCTCAACTCCTTCACAGACACAGACAAAACTGAAAGCACTTCCTAAGTTAAACTGTGTATTATCCAAAGATTCAAAAAAGAAGAAAATATTCAGTAGCAGTACTAGGAACAAACTTTAGATTTTGGAAGCAATTAGCTCTCAAAAATCAGATATTAAGAGGTTGTTGAAGGGTTGATTGGCTGTGATGCACCACACTGAAATGCTCTCCAACTCAAAAGACAATACTCTGTGCTGGAAGCAGCCTGCACGTGATATTTCAACTATTTACCCACAATGCATTGCAAATGTCTCCTTCTGATCATAATTTCAGTGGCAAAATTGAAAAAACAGCAGTGGAACTGCCAATAATTGGTGATTTCACAGTTACATGAAACTGACACCCATGGCAAAATTACATTTCACCTACTCAAAAAATTTTGCGAAATGAGGGAATTACATGAAATATTTCACATAGCAACATTTTCATATTTCGCACAACACTGCAATGTACACTCATAACTTTGTATTTTATATATATTTTTATCCCAGATTTGCAACATAACCTTCTTATGACCCCACCTCATGAACAAGGATGGAGAAAATATTCAAATCCTGCCATAAAGGTGATTTTGTGCAACACGTGTTTAAACACATTTTGGCCAGGATTTGAAAAAAATGACAGCTATCACATTCATGAGGTGGTGTGAAAAATTACTATGTTGAAAATCTGGGGTCAAAATATTGAAAACTACCTGTTACGTGTTCATAAATTTCAATGTAAGCTCATCACTTTGTTGTTTTTTAATATTTTAACCCTAAATTTTCAACGTAGTCTGCTTATGACCCCACCCAAAGACCAAGGGCATATCAATGTTCAAATCCTGCCCAAAAGATGACTTTCACACAGTGACCATGAAATCCCCTTTTGGGATAGAATGGCACAATATGTCATCTATCAACTTGTACTGTTCTGTTACTTGTATGTTATTTTTAACCCCAGGTCGCCCCTGAAAAAGGGACCTCCGGGGCCCAGTGGGCCTACCCGGTCAACAAAATTCAATAAATAAAATAAATAATTTCACTGCCATTGCTCATTAGGTGTGGTCCCAAAAAAAGCCCTGCTAAAAATGTGGGGGAAAATGTTCAGAAATGACCAAGTTTTTATAACAAGTTCAAAAGTCATTGAAATACACTGACCCACATATCTAATTTACTCAGTTCATAGTGTAGGATTGAAGAGTGATGATGTGCCTCTGATCCAGAGAAGAGTACAATGATGGACCCCTGGTAGGTAGGTAAGTAAGGGGTTGGGGCTATGGTGTGGTAGGTATTGTGTGGGAGGATTGTGTGGTGAAGAATAACAGCAGCGGCGGCAACAGACGTGGATGCAGATTTTCCTTTTCAAGGTGTGTATTAAAAAAGACTATGAGGGACAGTTTTCTTTATTTCAGGTAGCGACACTGGGGATCAGGAACCCTGTGTTGGTGTTATGTTTGGTGGTAGTGGGGGGTGGACTCCCTGGTGTTGAACAATAAAAATGGGTGGGGTGGAGGGTTCTTGCCGCAACCAGGGATTGGGCACCTCAGTGTCAGAAAGGTAGCAATAAAGGGGTGGGAGTGATTGAGGGACAGTTCAGTTATGTTCGGCAGCTCTGGGGGAGGACTCCCTGATGTTGTAGAGTGAAAATAGGCATGGTGGGGGTAGAAGCTGTCACTAATAACCGGGCACCTCTGTGTCAAAAAATTCAGAAGGAAGGGGTGGGAAGTATTAAGGAACAGTTTACTTTATTTCAGGCATTATGCAAATCAAAGGAAAGAGCTGCCCTATGATTGAGTTGACTCTTGACTTTGAACTACAAGACGTTTTCCAGCCAACAAGCCAGAACAGTGTCATGATTAGCCTGGATGATGATTGGTGTAACACTGGCAAGCCCTCTACAGACTGACCTATATTGGACCAACAGTGGCACACTTCTCAAAACCCACTCTAATAACAATATTTTCACTCACACAAGTGTACGGTGAATATAAAAATTAGATGACTGCAACATGTAATTGTTTACAATTTTTAAATTAATTGATGATTGTATTGTTTTTCAATTGTATCCTTGTTCATTAATCCTGAGCTATAATTTTACTAGCTGTTACTTTAAAGGTATTTTTGTAACTTTTGTAGCAGGGCAACATTAAAAATAGGGCTGTTTCAGCCCTAACTATTTTATCCTTTGAAAACATAAAGCTTTTTACTACTACTTAAGTAGACCAGATCAATAAGCAAGAAAATCACTAGCAGGAACCATAACATGATAATAAAAGTAGTTTTGCAGAGGTAAATCTTATGAAAAAAAAACACAGCTAGTAATAGTCAGGATCACCAGAGGGGTGGAGGATTGGATCTGTACAGAGAGATTGTTCCACAAAGTGGGAATGAAACAGGAGGTGGTTACCTGTCTAATAGAAGAACAACATCTGGAGTATGGGAAGAGCACAGATTGGGATTTTTAAGAAAGTACAAGGAGGGAGAGGAGGAGTGAGTATGCAGCAAAGTGTCATATTTTATTTGAAGCTATTCTATGAATGACTGTGTGCCATTACTACTGTCCCTGACTTCCCGGAAAATGATACACATTTCAATGGGTTTCTATTGATAAATCAATAATAAAATGCAAATGAACATGAACTTGGAAAGACTATTGCATTTCCAGTGTGGTCCTGCATCTACCAATGTGTATCTGTTAAATTTTACATCTGGGAACCCCCAGTTGCACAACTGACCCATTATAGCTATAGATATAGATATAGATATAGATATAGATATAGATATAGATATAGATATAGATATAGATACAGATGTAGATGTAGATGTAGATGTAGATACATATATATAACTAATGCACCAGTTAGAGTTCAGCTTAATGCCACAAAAGTAGGAAAATGTGGCATTAGGATACAGGCACCATCAGGTAGACAAACAACATACAACTAGTTCCACAACTGCAACCCTCTTAAGGCCAGCAAAACATTTGCAATTTTTATGTAATCTGAACTTTTAGATTTAACATACTACTTTTCAGGGAAAGTGCAACCGCTAAAAAAAACTTTTACCCCACTGAAAAATTTCTAGATCCGGTACTGAAATTCATGAAAACCACATTGCAAGAGAACTTCTGTAAACCAGAAACATCTACTCATGCACCCTGTATGATACACACACACACACACACACACACACACACACACTCACACACACACACACACACACACACACACACACGTGACTGAAAAGTGCAGGCCCCTGTGAGCCCTGTGCTATGCAACTGCAGATAAGAGGCAATATAGCGCAGTGGTTTAAGCAGTGATGAAAGTGAACAGGAACGAACAGGAACTCAGTTCCTGTAACTTTTTTGCAGCAGGAACGGAGTTCCTGTACTTCTTCCCACTGGCACTGGAAGTGAAACCCTTAAACCAGCAACATAATGACAGTTTCTGGACCGGTGACCTGAAATCAGGGTTTCCATAACAACATTTGACTTGTACAGAAGTGCTATTTTCCTAAAAATACTTCAATATCTTTAAGAGAATCTACTAGAGTCCTAACAGATAGACGTGTCTTGGCACAGCTATCCTTCAGATTGAGGATCTTCATTCTGCATTTAATATTTGCCAATGCCCCAGTTCCTGTACTTCTTGTCTACCACTTGCACCACTGGGGTTAAGGCTCTGAACTGCAAATCTGGAGACCTGGGTTTGAATCTCACAGCCCCCACTTGCATACTGTGTGACTCTGAGCAAGTCACTTAACTTCCCTGTGCTTCCAGGTTGCACCTGTAAACAAGCTTTCAGCTTAGTGTGTCTCACCTGTTTAAAACAATTGGAGAAAAACAAAGATACAAATCCGAAAAGGTAGCACATCTGGAAGCAGTTGTTATGTTTTTGGTTTTGTGTCTTACTTACTGATGGCTGCCTGTGGTTTCTTGTGTGATCTTATTATTTTGTTGCTTGGGAGGGAGGGTGTGGAGTTAGAGTGTAATTGTGCTTACTTCCATGTGGGCTGTGTGACAGACGCATGAGTCTGTGTACTGTTTACTTAGATCACTATTGATTTTATTTCTTTGATGCTGCAGCCTTTGGTTGTGCCTTGACCCAGGAAGCAGTAGAGGGGTCGGTAGTTTTCATGTCAATACAAGGAAACTACTAGTTTCTATCTCAATAATTGTTTTACACTGGGAATTTTTCTGGTGGCAGAAAACCTTTAGCACTAGTCAGAAAGCCTTTTTAAAGACATTTATTTTGACCACAAAACATAGTTTGGTGTGAGAATTCAGACCCAGTAGGCTGACTTGACCACAGGATTTCTAGGTCATGGGATATATTAACACGCTCCTCTGTGAGCGGGCGAGCACAAGCGGATATGCACGTGTGATCACCTGTGGAGAAGCATGCTGAGACACGTGCATCTTAGCGTATGTCCAGCGGGTCAAGCAGGGCAACAAGTCAAAGGACTGGACAGTATATATGCCAGTTATCACTGGAGCAGGAATATAGCAGAGGCCTAAAGCCTAACACATTAGCATAGGGGATGTGCTATGTATATGTGCTTACTTGGTACAATAGGTACTGGCCTGTATCAGTTTAAGGCTTGAATGCGACTGTGATAGATGAGTTGCAGGAGTGTAAAGTACCAGACTGTAGAGATAGAAAAGTCTGTGTTGGCCATATAAAACCAGTGTATACAGCATAGATATTAAAATAAAATGGCTGGCAAAGGAAGCCCTGGAATATCTGAGCACACGATACAATATTTGATTGAAAAATCAGTACTGGTAATATGCACCCTATGTGGTATGTGTTTTGAAAATAAAGACAGTTTGGTAAACAAAAGTGATTACAAGTGCACTAAATGTGGGTTGCTGTCACTGTTTCAATTGAAAAATGATGAATTTAAGTTAAAAATTAAGGAATTACAAGATATTATTAAAATACAGGAGTTTGTACAAAAGGTTGAGAAAGAAACAGATCTAATAACAATGACTAGAAAAAGGACACAAAATCTGAATGATAGCCAGGAACATCTAGTGGACCAGGCACCAAAACCTAAAAAATTGAAAGAAACACAAAATGTAGGGGGGAATAAAACAAAATTCTCAGGTTACAGTGAGGAAAAAGACATTCCAAAAAGTAAAATATGCACTTGATGTGTCAAATAGATTCCAGGAGCTTGAAGTTGAGGAATCAGAAGAAAACAATCCATCCCCTGGCCTAGACTATATAGATGCCCTTAATAATATTGAAGTGTCAGATATTAATATTCAAAGTTTGTACCAGCACCAGGATCAAGGGGGGAATCTTTAAGTTTGTATTTGGAGACTGTATTATTAGACACTGTGATACTTATATATGTGGGGATAAAAAGGAACAGGTCATGGTGTCGTGCTACCTGGGAGCACGAATCCATGATATAACCAGGATCATACCCACAGTAACTATACCTCCAGAGTCCACCATTACCCTTCACGTGGGGACGAATGATGTGGAAAAATTGCATGAGAAAGATATATGTTATGATATTGTTGAATTAGTTCTGTCTCTAAAAAATCAAGGGCACATGGTTGCTGTATTTAATATATCACCCATTCCGAGGGCGCATACAGAGAAAAATTGTACAATCAAGTGTATTAATGTTAGGTTAAGCAACATGTGCAAAGCAAAACATCTGTTACTGATTGATAATGGGACTACTTTTATAAATAGGAAGGAATTTTATTCAGTGGATAGATTGCACCTGAACACTGAGGGGGTCAAAAAATTGACAGCTAATATTAATCAAATTTTCAATCAATCAATCACTTTATTTAACCAGGCATAAACACCATTGAGCACACTCATTTTCAAGGTGGTCCTGGGCATTAATACAATACAGTACACTTCATAAGATTGCAATTACAATGGACAGCCATGCAAAAAAAAAAAAAAAAAGAAACATTGTGAAGGTGCCGGTCAATATGGGCCTATACATACTGGTCAACATAATTAACATGCAAAGGTACATAATGATAAGCTTTACTGGAATGAGAAGAGACAACAATCCCATATAGTCTCCGCTAAGTAAGAGCTCATACCTAAATGATAAAAAATAAGGAGGTATTAAGGAATAGGGTAGAAATTGGGGTGAAAGAGTAGGCAGTCAAGAGAGAGACCAGAATAGGTAAAAGGTAGAGAATAGGCAGGGCCATCTTGAATTAAGGGAACTAGGCTTGTAGGTAGTAGGTTTCTGTTGTTAGGAATGTGGGGTGGGTGAGATACTTAGGTGTAGGATTTGAGAGTGGCACCCGGGGCTTAGGGGTTATAGGCATTTGAAACAGTTGCATGATTCCTTCAGATAATCCATTAATAGAGCTAGTAATGTGAAAATGCTTTGAAGTGAGGATAATTTTAATGAGTCTTGCATAGTGTTCCAAAGTGATGGAAGTGAGAAGTTGATTGCTGCCGAGCCAAAGGTAGTTTTCACTCTAGGAATCTGGAAGCAGATTATGGAGAAGCATCTCAGGCCATAGGAACCTTTAGCCCATTTGAAGAGGTTCAAGATGTATGCAGGGAGGTTATTAGATAATGCTCTAAAAAAACCAGAGGAGAGCATTCCTTTTTCTCCTATCTGAGAGTGAGGTCCATCCCGAAACCTGGTATAGATGACAGTGATGTGTACCACTGGGTAGATTAACGATAAATCTTAAAGCCTGGTGGTAAAGGGCGTCCAGTTTGTTTAGCATCTTTGATGGGCAATGACTGTAAAGGAAGTCAGCGTAGTCCAGTATAGGTAGGAATGTAGCTTGTACTAGTCTCATTATGGCTTCTAACATACGTAAGTGTTTAATGTGATAGAATAAACCTAATCGCTGTCTTAGTTTCTTCGAGGTTTCATTTAAGTGGGACAGAAAGTTGAGCTTGTTATCCAGCCAGAACCCTAGGTATTTAAAGGTATCAACTACTTCAAAGGGTTCATCTAAGAGTGTTCAGATCTGTGTGATATGTGGACATCCGGAAGTAGACTTTAGTGAGAGAATCATTGCTTTAGTCTTTTTGGCGTTGAGGAAGAGCTTATGAGTGATAAGGTTGTATTGGAGGGTGACAAAGTCTTTCTGTAAGTACTCATGGGCCAAATCCAAGGATGAATTTGTGGTATAGAGTACAGTATCATCTGTGAACAAGTGCACATTGACTGTGCCCAGCTGCGAGTCCAGATTATTGATGTATATTGCAAAGAGGATAGGGCCCAGGATGGAGCCTTGTGGGACTCCTCGTAACAAGGATTTTTGTAGGGACAGATTTCCTATGGCTTTGACTTGTTGTAACCTATTGGTTAGGTAGCTGGTGAACCATTTAATGGCAGAACTATTAAGCCTGATATTACTCAGTGCAGTAAGCATGATGGTATGAGCCACAGTATCAAAGGCCTTACTTAGATCAAGGAAGAGGGCAAATTCATGCTTCTTAGAGTCTAAGGCCATTTGCAAGTCTGTAATTACTTTGGCAAAAGCTGATACTGTACTGTGTTTGGCTCTGAAGCTGGACTGAGCCGGGTTTAGCAACTTTTGTGAATCCAAGTGTTCTCTAATGTTGACATTATGGATGTCAACAAAAATGTATGTTGACAATTTTTTCAAGTAATTTAGAGAGGGAAGATAGTATAGAAATAGGCCAGTAATTGTTCAGATCACTCTGATCCCCAGTCTTGAATAATGGTAGGATATGGGCAGTTTTCCACAAGACAGGTAGCTCACCTTGAATCAGAGAGGTGTTGAATAAGTGCGTAATGGGGGCAGTCAGATAGTTATGGCCAAGTTTTAGGAAGTAAGGTTCAATATTATTTGCACCTGCACTCTTTTTTATATCCAGAGAAAGGAGGAGGTCCTCCACTTGCTTGAACGTAATTGTGAGGAAGCTGAAGGGGGGTGAGATGCAGTTGGTTATGGTTGTGGTTATCAGTGAAGCCAACAGTGTAGTCTCTTGCCGGGCTAATTTTGCTGATAGGTGAGGTGTCAAAGGCCAGCTCTGCAGTGGCACTTCTCTACTTCTCTAGTATATCAGCTTTGTCCGTATAGGTGGTACCATCAGACACAATTTTGTTTCGAAAGGGTGTTGCAGTGGACTGACCTTCAACTTCTTTGAGGATGTTCCAAAATTTGGCAGAGTTGTTTTTATTGTCTTCTAGTTCTTTTTGGAAGTACCTAGCCTTTTCTGACCTAATTAGCTTGGTACAAGCATTCCTAGTGGTACTGAATGCTAACCAATCGGCCTCCAGGTGGGATTTCCTCACTTTTTTCCACCAGTAGTCCCTATCCCTAAGTGTTTTCTTCAGGATGGGAGAGAACCAGCCAGGAGTTTTATTTTTTTATTTGATCAGTCTTAGTGGGGTGTGTTTGTCTCTTAGTCCCAGTAAGAGGCTGTGAAAGATGTTAAATGCCTCGTTAAAGGTGGGGGCTAGATAGAAATCCTGCCAACGAATGTTGCTTAGATCTTTGAGGAAAGTGTACTGGCAGAACTTTTTCAGGCATCTTTTCAGTGTGTATTTGGAGGCCATTTTTATTTGGGAAGGATGTCTGATGCAGGCAGTGGTGCAATGGTCGCTTATATCATTGAAGAATACTCCAGTATGCGAGATATTGTGAGGTTTGTTTACTACCATAAGGTCTAGCAGTGTGCTGCTCTCAGGGTTTTTTTCTGTTAGGTCTGGTTGTAGCAGTTGCCATTTGTAACAGACCATTAACTTTGCATAGATCCTTCAATTTCTTAGACCTGTCATCATTCCAATTAAGATTGAAAACCCCCAATAGAATACACTCAGTATTAGCAGTGTCAAGAAGGTTTTGAGGGTGTGGCAGAAGTGCCCAGCCACCAGACGGCAATCGGTAGCATGCTGCCATAAGGAGTGATTTCTCACTGGAAAGTGATAATTTTAGAGCCAGGCATTCATATTCCTTAGCCTTTGAGGTACAGTCAAAGACTGTGACTGTGAATTTACTTTTGACATATATTGCAACCCTTCCCCTTCTAGTTGGTCTATCACAGTGGTAGATGATATATCCAGGTATGTTGATAGATATGTCCGGGGTTGAGGGTATAAGCCAGGATTCAGTTATCATGAAGAAATCAGGAGATGCATGTACAGCCCAGTTCTGTATAGAATCAATCTTCTTTCGCAAACTACAAACATTGATATGGAGAAAGCTAATCCCTTTACATTGAGGGAGGTCTGCAGGGGTGTCCAGAGAAATAGGTGGGCCTGGGTTTAATTCAACATTTCCCGAACAGAGTAGAAGAAGCAGTAGTATTTTTTTAAGGTGGTGTCTTAGCCTGATAAATAGTCTTTTGTTACTCCTTCTAGAGTACATTGGTTTAGCAGTGACTGTGTTAAGGGCAGAATTGCTATTTGCAAGGGATAAAACATAGAGAACTGATAGGGCCAATACCGTCCTTGGAAATTGCATGTATTCTATAGTTATGGCCTGGTGGAAGGAGGGGCATGACCATAGAGGAGACGTCCCTGATGTAGGATGCCATGGTCTAATGTGGGAGGCTATATCCTGGTAGATGATACAGGAGGGAAACTGGCCTTTGTCCGAGTTGCAAACTGAAATTTTGGGTAGATCATAACTTAGTAATATAAGGTAACTATAGTTGTGGGAACTGGTACTTTAAATGGCTAGTTTGGGGGTGGGGTAACCATATGCCCCATACTTCTGCATCCTCATAAAATTCATATGTTGAAAACTTTAACAACAAATTAACTGTATGGTATCCTAATGCAAGAAATCTTAATAATAAAATGGATGAACTCCTTGTAATTATTAATCAGAAATCTCCTGATGTAATTGCCATCACTGAGACATGGAGGAAGAATGAGAGAGATGTTTGGGGAAGTGGGGTTCCTGGATATACCACTTTTGAAAATTATAGAAGTAATAGAAGGGGTAGAGGTGTGGTCCTTTTTATAAAGGATAGTTAGAGTTCTGTAGATGCTACAGCCAAAATTAAAATACAACATATGAATCTGTCTGGGTGAAGCTGCAGGGGAACGTAATTAAATCTGTGATATTGGATGTATATATCATCCTCCTGATAGTACAATGGATACAACACAACATATAATGTCTGAATTTGCAACAGCAGAAACAAAGGGATATGTAATTATAATGGGGGAGTTTAACATCACAGGAATAGATTGGACAGTTGTAACTTTCAAATCCAATTTACGATCTCTGCTTGTTAATATTTGCAGTGAATTAAATTTAACACAATATGTTCAGAAACTGACTAGAGGAAAATAAATTTTGGATTTGGTATTAGCCACACCAATCATTGTTATAAACGATTGTTATATTGACTCTCTTTGGCAAATAGTGATCATAATTCCATCTGTTTCACTGTAGATTATACATACATACCTAGGAATAGTTGTACATCAGTTTTTCTGCTGAAAAGAGCTGACATAAATGTTATTGAGAAAGATTTAAAAGAAATTTCATGGATACCATCATAAAAGATAAATCAGTTGTTGACACTGGAGACTTACAAAAAACACCATACTGAAGGTACCAACAGATAATATCCCACAAATTAAGAAAATGGCCAAATATAAAAGACCTCATTGGTTAAATTATAATATCAGAAAATTTATCAAAAAAAGTGCAGACTATAGAGAATTAAAAAAAAAAACAGTGATGTCAGAAAATATGAGACTTTTAAGCACATACAAAAAAAGTGCAAAGTAAAAATCTGACAAACTAAGAGGAATATGGAAATAAAGCTTGCCACTGAAGCAAATAAATCAAATACAAAACAGTTTTACTCTTACGTTGATTCCCTGAAAAATTCCCAGAATCAGATTGGACCAATAAGGGGTGAAAATGGTATAATTTCTGAAAATAAACAAATGGCTGAGGTTTTCAATGAATTTTATTGCAGTGTTTATGACAAGTGCCAAAATTTCCAACAAACTACATATATAAAAGAAAATAAAGAAAATCACAATCAGGAAATTACTGAACAGGAAACTGAGCGGAAAATAAAAGCATTGAAAACAGAATCATCTCCAGGACCAGATAAAATATCTGCAGGAATTCTTAAATTGGTGTCCAAACACATTACATCTCCACTAAAACTTTTGTTCAACCAATCTTACATGTAACCCCAGGTACCTATCGATTGGAAAATAGCTCACATAGTCCCAATTTTTAAAAAAGGGGAATGAGAACTAGTGCAAAACTATCGTCCAATCAGTTTAACCAGTGTGATAGGAAAGGTGATGGAGAGTAATATTAAAGATAGAATATCAGAACAAACAAGTAACATTGACCGTGACCAGTGTGGCTTTGTTAAAGGTAGAGGCTGTACATCTAATTTACTTGTTTTTTATGAACAGCTTAGTGCATACTTGGACAGTAACATACCATGTGATGTGATGTATTTGGATTTCACTAAAGCTTTTGATCAGGTGCCACATTGGGCAATAGTGGACACATAGGATAATGTATGGTCATCGATGGTTAACCGGTTTGTTAACCATCGAGAGGTTGCCAGGGCGACCATGTAAACTTCGAGAGTGAAGCTTGAGAGGTTTAGGTCGCCATGGCAACCTCGAGATTGGTTAAAAAAATGGTTAATCATCGATGTACCATACATTATATATTATAGTGTATGGTACCATTTAGGTTTTTAAGAAAAGAAAGCAGTTCCTTACTGCAGTTTTATTTCAGTCACTGCCGCTCTGCCCTCACCGCCGCGGCCGTTTCAAGGCTGTCCGATCCAGTTGGGCGCATGCCCAGGCTGTTCCCGGTTGTTAACCCATCGATGTGACGTGCCATCAATGGGTTAACAAGATTGTGATGTCACATCAATGGTAAAACTTTGTTATAAAAAGGTAGATTTCTACCTATGACAACGTTCTACCATATATTATAAAATGATTAAGATTGGTATTCTCACTCTTTCAGTCAAGTGGGTACCAGGTTGGTTGTCTGACAGGAGACAGTGTGTCATAATAAATGGACATTTGTCTGGTGAGGGATCTGTTGGTAGTGGAGTGCCCCAGGGCTCGGTCCTGGGCCCGACACTGTTTAATGTTTTTACTTTTGATATAACGCAAAAACTGCAGATTATAGTTATAAAATATGTAGAAACTATAAAGTTAGGTGGCCCTTGTACCACTGAAATAGAAGTAGAGAGATTTCAACAGGATTTGAATACTGCCTCCCTTTGGACCCAAGAATGGGATATGAAACTGAACATAGATAAGTGTAAAGTGCTTCATTTGGGAAGACTTAATAATAAATTGAATTACTTTTTGGATAATGCCCCACTTAGCAATGCAGCTGATGAAAAGGATCTGGGTATGTGTATATATATATATATATATATATATATATATATATATATATATATATACAGTATATATGTGATAACTTAAGCACACAAAAGCAAGTTAGGGATGCTACAAATAGGGCCAATAGGGCAATATGGTCCATAAAGAAAAATATAGTGTACAGATCCAGTAGCGTTCTTATCCCCTTATATAGGGCATATGTTCATCCTCATCTCGATATTCATCCCAGATTTGGAATGCCTACAAAGTTTCTGAAAGAAATGAGGTGGAACAAGTACAGGGCCGCTTTACAAAAAGGGTTGATGGTTATAGTAACATACCCTATGCTGAAAGATTACATTCACTACGACTTATGTCTTTGGAAGTATACAAGGCACGTGGTGATATTCTTTTTTTGTATGATGTACTTCAGGACCCTAGACTGATGTGTGATTTAGATATAGCCTTTAAAAATAATAATATGGAAATTAGGGGACACCCATTATAAATTAAAGGGAAGAGGCTTTAGAACAAATGCTAGGAAATATTCATATACTATTAGAGTGTTAAATTTGTGGAATTCTCTGCCATTACATATTATAATAGCAGAAACCAAGAGTGTGTTTAAAAGCAGATTAGACAAATATATTTTTGATGGTGCTGACTTAAGGTGTTACAAATGAGGTTGGAACACAAATGGGCTATGGCCTTTATGTTCCTATTCCTACCTTAGTATGAACCTTAGTATTTGAACTCTTAATACCACATTTCCCTACTTTTCTGTGTTAAGTGTTACTCTAACTGGTGCATTGATGCAGTTTTTTGTTAAGAATATCTTACAGTGGCAGTAGTGCCACTATAGTTAGGGTTGCATGGCTATTTCTATTTTAAACCTCAAAATTTGCTTTGTAATAACTTTTGAACCATTTGTATGATTTGCCTGAAATTTGGAATGTAGAAGGTCTACCATAGATCCTCTGCATCTAGAATTTGTTTTTTTTTTTTTTGGTTGGATGTACGGTTGCAGAACTATAGTGCACTCAAAAAGTGAAATTTCCCCATTGTTGCAAATTCTTTGTCCAGGCATGATGGACTGAAGAATGCATTTGGGTGAGTTCAGATTGGTCTGCCTACATGTGTCCTGGGTTGCACTGGTGCCTTTTGAAGATTTGGTGAAAAAATATTGCTCCATTCAAAAGTTATTATATTTTTTCATGTCCCATTATAGCTTATGGAAAAATGCATATGTGCACTGTGAAAACATTCACAATCACATTTTGTTTTCGAGCTTGCCCCAAAATGTTGTGTTGCCGCCATCTTGTTTTCAGTTAGCGAAAGAGTAAAAACTCAGTAATTCAAAAAAATACCACACTTTGGTAAACACCAACAGTTGTGTTTACCTAATCAGGCCCCAAGGAACATGTCCTTGGCATTAGTTTTTCACCAGCTGGTCTGGAAATATGTTTTTAAAAAATGGTTCCATTTTTTGATCATGGCAACATTTTTGTTGCCCGCAAACAATCGCGCTCACTGGAAAAAGTAACTGCAGCAACATTTATCTGTGCACAATAATATTCCCATTATAGAGATAGGAGAATCATGAAAACATTAACGTGATAGGTTTAAATGCTTCATTGGCAAGGATTTAAACTAGCCAAGGGGGGAGGCACTGGAAAGGAGCAGGGAAATCCTAGTCCCCCTCAAAAAATCATGGTAGTAAGTGTGGTAAACACCAACATAGAGGTGTCGATAGGGAGAAGGGCAGGGGTAAATGGGGAAAGTGACAAAGGCAAGAAGGACAGGGATGGGGCAAAAAGGAGTAAGGCCATCAGGAAATGGAGGGTAATGAGTACCAATGCCTATAGTCTGGGCAACAAGCTCCCTGAGCTGGTGGCCTTGATGGAAGAGGGATGCCTGGATATCATAGCAGTCACAGAAACATGGTACACAGAGAACCATGACTGGGATGTCAACATACCAGGGTACATAACCTACAGGAGAGACAGGCAGGGGAGAAGAAGGGGAGGAGTAGCTCTCTATGTAAAGGAAGGGATAAAAGCAACTGAACAAAACAGTAAACAGGGAGGAGAGGAGGCACTGTGGGTCACCTTGGAGACTGGAAAGGGCAGCACAATCCGCACAGGGGTTGTGTCCAGACCCCCATGTCAGCGGGAGAGAATGGACAAGGATATGATAGAAGGCATTCTTAGGATGGCAGAGAAAGGGGAGATACTGTTGATGAGGGACCAGAATATGCCAATGATAACTGGAGCACATTTGCTGCAGCCACATCCAAGAGCATGGCCATTCTCAATGCCCTACAGGTGGCAGGCCTCAGACAGCTAGTTTCAGAACCCACTCATGAGGGAACAATCTTAGACCTCATACTCTCAAATGGGGGCAGTGACAGGATCTCAGATCTAGTAGTGGGTTGCCATCTGGGAATAAGTGACCATCAAACAGTGTGGTTCACGTTAAACTCATCTACAGAGTCAAGCCATACAAAAGTGATGGTACTGGATTTCAGGAGGGCTGACTTTGGCAAGATGGGAGAGTACCTTAGAAAAGCACTAGCAGACAGGCTAGAAGGAGGTGTGGAGCAACAATGGGGAATCATCAAAACTGCCATCACAGAGGCAACAAGCTTTTGTGTGAAGCAAATAAACAAATCAAAATGAAATAAAAAGCCACTATGGTTCTCAAAAGAGGTGGTTGGGAAAGTCAGGGAGAAAAAGATAGCATTCCGGAAGTATAAGAAAACACAGAAGGAGCAGGACAGAGAGCTGTACCAGTTAAGGCAGAAGGAAGTGGGGAGGGAAGTCAGACTAGCAAAGGCTCAAACTGAGGAAAAGATAGCCAATTTGGTTAAGAAGGGGGATAAAACCTTTTATAAGTACATCAGCGAGCATAGAAAGACAAAGGGAGGGATAGTGAGGCTGAATAGAATGAACGGTGGGTGGGCAGAGGGAACAGTGAAAAAGCAGGGATACTGAATGAATATTTCTGCTCTGTATTCACAAAAGAGGAGGGGGAAGTGCCTAATCCAATTAACAGAAGCACTCTTGATAGGGGGTCGATCCCAGTCCTTTCACAGAAGAAAGGGTTCTGCAAGAACTCCTGAAACTGAAGGTGGACAAAGCAATGGGGCCTGATGGAATTCACCCCAGAATTCTAAAAGAATTAAGGGGGGAACTAGTGAAACCACTGGCTACTCTTTTTAATAAATCATGGGAGGATGGTGTGGTACCCGAGGACTGGAGGAAGGCGTAAGTGATTCCCCTTCACAAAAGTGGGACCAAGACAGAGGCAGGAAACTACAGACCTGTCAGTTTGATCTCTGTGGTAGGGAAAGTGATGGAGTCACTTCTGAAGGAAAGAACTGTTGAGTACCTTCAGGCCAGTGGGACACAGGACCCAAGGCAGCATGGGTTCACAGTGGGAAGGTCATGTCAGATGAATCTAATTGATTTCTTTGACTGAGTGACCAAAGTAGTAGACTAGGGAGGGGCTGTGGACATGGCCTACCTAGACTTTAGCAAGGCATTTGACACAGTCCCACACAAAAGATTAATTGTCAAATTAACCAGCCTGGGAGTGGGTCCGGGGGTAGCCTGGGTAAAACATTGGCTAGACAACAGGACACAGAAGGTAATTGTAAATGGAGTCCACTCCAAAGAAAGAGGGGTTACTAGTGGGGTACCACAGGGTTCAGTACTGGGTCCAGTCCTTTTTAATTCTTTATAAGTGATATTGCAGAGGGACTGGAAGGGAAAGTATGCCTCTTTGCGGATGACACAAAGATCTGCAACAGGGTTGATACACAAGGAGTTATGGAAAGGTTGAGAAGGGACTTGGCAAGGTTGGAGGAATGGTCAAAAGTATGGCAGGTAGGATTCAATGCAAAGAAGTGCAAAATAATGCACCTGGGAAACAAGAACCCAGGGAAAGAATAAACAATGGGGGGGGAGGTAGTAACAACAACAAAAAAGCAAAGAGACCTTGGGGTAATCATATCAGATGACCTTAAGGTTAGCAAGCAATGTGAGAAGGCAGTAGGAAGGGCTGGGGGTATACTGGGATGCATAGGGAGAAGCATCACCAGCAGAAAACAGGAAGTTGTTATCCCTTTGTACAGACAGTTGGTGAGACCCCATCTGGAATACTGCGTCCAGTTCTGGAGACCCCATCTCTGCAAGGACATAGACAGGCTAGAGGCAGTCAGAGGAGGGCAATTAAAATGGTTCAGGGTCTGCAAGAGAAGCCGTACGAGGAGAGACTAAAGGAGCTTAATATGTATACCCTTGAGGAAAGAAGGAAGAGGGGGGACATGATAAAAACTTTTAAGTACCTCAGTGGAATCAACAAAGTCCAAGAGGGTAGCATCTTTCAGAAAAAGAGACGTGCAAGAACAAGGGGACACAATTTAAAGGTTGGGGGCAGTTCTGGGGCAATGTGAGGAAGTATTTTTTCACAGAGAGGGTAGTCGATGCATGGAACAGCCTTCCTGAGGAGGTTGTGGGTTCTAAAACTGTGGGAGAATTCAAGAATGCATGGGTCAGACATAAGGCAATTCTTTTGGGTGGTAGGAAGAAATAGGCTTTTGGTTAACTAGGATCTATGGCCTATCCTGTAGGTAGGGAAATGGGCAGACTAGATGGGCCAAGCGGCCCTTATCTGCTGTCAAAGTCTATGTTTCTATGTGATCACGGCAACACTGCACAAACACATTTTACTAAGTTTTGTTTTCTTTGTCACTTGATTGTGGCAGGGTGGATTGTGATATTGACCAGAAATGTTCAGGGTTGCAAGCCCTAGTATCACAAATGTGCCTTTCAGTGGTTTGATATGAAAATATTCAATAGGCCCATAGTTAAAAAATTCAGAAGTTCAGATGTTTTCCCATAGGATAACATTGCTGCTGTTGTTTTCTTTGTCACGTCATAGTGGAAACGTGAATTGCACTATTGGCTTGACATGTTCAGGGTGGCAAGATCTAGTCCCACAGATGTGCCTTTTGGTAGTTTGGTGCAAAAACATTGAACAGGTCCATAATTACAGCATTCCAAATTTCAAAAATGTTCCATAGGATAACATTGCAGTGCCCATGACGCCTTTCGGGCCCATATCTTGAAAACGGTTCGAGATAAGGACTTTTCATCATAAAGACTCTTAGATGAAGTGCATAAGTAGGTTGGAAATCCATGAAAACCATGAAATTTGAATTTTTCTTCTACTTTGTATGGTTCCTGAGATATTTGGGAATTATCATTCTAATTGCTAATTTTCATGGGCATAGGCCACTATTATACCGTCAGAGTTAGCAGTTACAGCATTTTTCAGTGCCCATGTCTCATAAATGATATGAGATACAGATTCATTTGACATTATGTTTCAAGAACTACCCACTCTGATGATTACAACCACACTTGAATTTTTTTGTAGCTTCTACGGCTCCAGAGATATGGGCAAATTAGTGTTACAAGTGTTCCTTGCCTTATAGGGCTGCTGTATAGCTCCATACTTATGTGTTAGTGGGAGCACAGGGCCTGGAGGGCCCACACTCCCCACAGACACATATCATTATGCAGAAATGGGCAGCTTGGTGGGGCCCCGTGCTCCCACCAATACATATTGTTTACTATTTATATTACACTTTTTGGAAAAAGAAAGGAAATTCTTTGCAAAAACTCAGTTAATGTATCAGTTAGGGTTGTTTCCACAATGACAAAAGTGTGGAAATTCCATGTTAGGGTTACCACCCCACCAACCCACCCCCACAACCCCTCCTCAAAACTCTAACTCTGCATTCTCCCACACACACACACACACACACACACACTCACACATACAAATGCAAGACACATACAACATTGTAAGACACTATACCACTCTGGCACATCTGTAAGCACAATAATCACAACAATGCACTGATTTCACATAACAATATGTAATGAAAAAACAAGTGCAGTATTACAGACTCTATACTGCCAGTGCAGCATGATGGCACATTACTGCTGGCATATCTCCTTAATACAAAGCACTTAGTCTGTACACATTTTCAAAATATTAACTTTTATGTGTCATAATTCAAAAATTGGGCCACTGCAAGTATTTTTGCTACCACATAGGCATGTGGTAGCAGGACAGATACACCTGACATGTACACAGTAGTTTGGAGATACTGCTCAGTGGGAAACTACCACCATCACTCATTATTATGCTGCTGCGTTACCTGGAAATACTCATTAACAGTATGTTATGGTTACCTTTGCATGTTACAACTGCTGCTTTTACATCTTACTTGTAAACTATGCTACAAAAAATTACTTTTATTATTACCACTGTTTGTTATTAGGATTGATTCACTGTATCAGAAAAAAAATGCAAACATCCAATAACTGTTGCTAGGCTCACAGAAACTGTCATTTCCAATACATTATGTGTGGATAACATACTATGTGTTTCATCGGCTGTTAACTATTGAAATATGGGCATCTGCTTAAATCTTGTTATTGATGTTTGTAATGCAAAAATGCTTACTGTGAGCCATCACTCATGATTGCCCAGCATATCTGTGTACCCCCAAGCCACTATGATGACTGCAGAACTCATACAGTTGGTGGACTGTGGCAATGCCTGTGTCCTGTGGAATGTTTACAGAGTTGTATGTTACTTCTGTTACCTGATCCTGCTTTTCTCTGGTTGGTTGTCTTGCCTTGGCCCTTCCCTTTTTTGCATATGTGTATGTGTGTGTGGGGGGTGGGGTGGGGTGAATGCGGAATTAGGGTTTTGAGAAGGGGGCATGGGGTGGGGAAGTGGGGTGGTAACCCTGATGTGGAATTTCCACACTTTTGTTGGTGTGGAAACAATTGATGCATTAACTGAGTTTTGCAAAATACATACATATATTCCATGCAACAAACTGCGTTAATGCATCATTTAGGGTTAAAACACAAAATGTCAGGAAATGAGACCTTTAGTGTTGCCTCCCCCCCTCCCCCCTTGTGTGCCCCCATCCTCCTGAGATTGACAGATGCTGGGGTGTGTCATTGGGGCTGTGAGGCCTAAATGTCACCCCATTCCATGTGTAATCATGTTCACACGTTACAGTAAAGAAGAAAGGGGTGGCATTTAGGCCTCACAACCCCAAGGACACACCCCGCCATCTGTCAATCTTGGGAGTATGGTGGGGCACACGAGGAGGGAGGGGGCAACCCTAAAGGTCTCATTTCCTGACTTTTGGGGTTTTAACCCTAAATGATGCACTAACACAGTTTATTTCATTGAATTTCCTTATTTTTTGACAAAGTATAGAAAAGTACAAACTCTCACAAGTTGGTGGGAGCACAGGGCCCAGATTTTTGCCCAACATAACAGTACAAGTACTAAATATCATATGTATTGGTGGGAGCACATATTGGTGGGAACATGGGGCCCTTTGGGCCCCACGTTCCCATCAGCTTGAAACAAAACAGTTTCATTCATCGGAGTGGCATAATTCCACTCTGAGGAAGCTTGACAGCTGGCCAAGTGAAACGTCTGTCTTTGTAATGTTGTGTACGTTCTGGTCTGCAATAAAATCTGGATTTTTATTCACAAGAAGCTTTTATTGTGCTGTGCTGGTGCTTATATTCAGTTTTTTCATAATTCCACACCTGTTTACATTTAACATGCCTAACCACTGAAAATTACCTCCATCGCAGTAAGGCTGGCTACCCTATAAATGTCAAGCCACTACCACAATGCAAACACTATCCACAAAATGTAAAGTGCGTCACGCAATATCACCTAAATACCGTAATTCACATGTACAGGACATCCCCTCAATGCCCTCCAAATTTGAAGTTAAAAGACCAAATGTTTCTGAGATATTAAATTTAAAAGTTTGAAATTTTCATTTGTTGGAGTGGCATAATTCTGCACCTGTTTTCATTTTACACACCTAACCACTGAAAATACGTCCACGGCAGTAACGCTAGCAACCCCATAAATTTCAAACTACTACTACAATGCAGAATGCTGTCTGCAAAATGTAAACTATGCCATGCAATATGTCCACAAATGATGTATTTTCTAACACCTAAATACCATTATTCACATCTCCAGGACATCCCCTCAACAGCCTCCAAATTTCAAGCTAAAACACCAAACCATTTCAGAGATATTGAGTTTCAAAATTTGTGCACCTCTAAGAATTCTTTGTTCATGAGAATCGGCCGTGACACACAAAATGGCGGACCTCATGACTGAAATTCCCTAAAATGGTGGATTAGAGATCAAAGATAACAATCTTTGATCACTAGGGTGGAAGGGCAACTTCAAACCCTTATAACTCTTGAATGGGGCAACATTTTTTCACCAAACAAAACTTGCATGTTCCAAAAATAAAGGGCTTTCTATGTACCAAGTTGCAGATAACTAAACCACACAGTGGCTGTGCTATGTGTTGTGGAAGAGCAAAAATTGCAGAAAATCTTTGATCACGATGGGGGCAAATTTAAAGCTGTATAACTCTAGAATGGAACAACATTCTGTCACCAAACTAAAACTGGCATATTCCCTAAATAAAGGGCTTTCTATGTGCTGAGTCTGATACAACTCAACCACACAGTGGTTGTGCTATTTGTCATGGAAGACAGTGAGCAAAAATAGCAGAAAATCTTTGATCACGAGGGGGAGCAACCTCAAACCCTTATAAGTCAGAAATGGAATAATATTTTTTTACCACACACAATGTGGCGTATTCCTCAAATAAGTGCCTCTCCACATGGCAAATTTCAGACAAATTGATCACACAGTGGCTGTGCTATGTCTCACAGAAGACAGTGAACAAAAAGAGCAGAAACTGCATTTTTGGTACTTCTCTCTGCACAAATAATGTATACACTACTGAAATAGAAATTGGTAAAATCTTCAAAGCACTCCACCAAAGTCCCGCATCCATGCATACAACCCAATCTGAAGTTACTCAAATACATTCTTCAACAACTGCTGGAAGTGCAGGGCCCTTTGGGACACATGCTTCCACTGACACATCCATTTCTCCACAAAATCACAGTACAAGTACTGTATATCATATGTATGGATGGGAGGACAGATCACTGGGAGTGCAGGGCCCTTCAGGAACCACGATTCCACCAACTTGTCCACATCTGCCAAACATCACACTGTAACTTCTGATTATCATATATATTGCTGGGAGGAGGATTGGTGGGAGCGCAGGGCTCTTCAGGCCCCACACTCCATCCAACTTGTCCATTTCTGCTTAACATCACAATACAAGTACTAAATATCACATGTATTGGAGGGAGCACATATTGCTGGGCTGGCCCCATGCTCCCACCAACTTGTCCACTTCTCCCTAACATGCACTGCAACTACTGAATATCATACGTATTGATAGGAGCACATATTGGCAGAAGCACAGGGCCCTTTGGGCCCCATGCTCCAACCAACTTGTCCACTTCTGCCTTCAGACCCCATGTTCCCTCCCACATTTCCCAGCACTCCATAACCACAAACATCTCCCATACATTTTTAGCTGTCCTATACCTTATCATTAAATCTTCTTACACAACCAAATATATGCTCTCCATGCCTTTTCACAATGCACAGAAATGTTTTCCCACTAACTATAATGAACATGCACCATAACTCAGCAACTGTAACTGCCAACAACACAAAAATGGACACAATCCAAGATCTATGACGACTTTTTCTACATACCACATTTCACGCAAATCATCCACATGGTTCAAACATTTCTGAAGCAAAACAAACCAAATTTTCATTCATCAGAGTGGCATAATTCCTTGCCTATTTACATTTCATGCACCTAACCACTGAAAATTACCTCTGTGGCATTAAGGCTAGCTACCCTGTAAATTTCAAGCCACTAACACAATGCAGAATGCTATCTGTGAAATGTAAACTGTGTCACACAATATCTCCACAGCAAATTAATTTTCCAACACCTAAACATGGTATTTCACATCTACAGGACATCCCCTCAACACCCTCCAAATTTCAAGTTAAAAGACCAAACCATTTCCGAGATATTTAATTTTAAAAGTTGTGAAAATTGGGCTATCTGGTCCCTCCAGATCTGACCATCTGGTCCCGTCCTCGAAAACAAAGATCGCGATCAAAGAATCTGCTGGTTCATGACCAAAGAATTTGCAGGCTTGCGATGAAAGAATTTAACACAATTTAAAACTCAATTTTTTCACAGAATTATATCAAACCACAGGCATGACTCGCTAGAACAAAAACCCCTGAGCAAAACCCATCCTAGTTTGGCTTCATAAGTCACTCCTGGGCTGAGATATTTGATTTTTAAATCTGGCCATCTAGTTGCGCTCTTACAATCAAAGATCACGGTCAAAGAATCACTCATATTTTAGTCATCTTGCCATATTTTTATCGCCAGATTTTGAACATACTCTTCTTATGACCCACCCTCACAAAGACAGAAGGTGAAAGTTTTCAAATCCTGCCCAAATTATATGCATAATGTAGCCACGTTTTGAGATTTTGACCCCAAAATTTCAACATGGCCTTTTGGGGACCCTACCTCATGAAGAATATGACTATCATTATGCAACTTTCCTCCAAAAGGTGATTTCATGGTTGTTTGGGGGGATTTGACAATTTTTCCTGACCTTGTTCATAAGGTGGAGTCATAAGAAGACTATGCTGAACATTTGGGGTCAAAATTATTAAAAATGGCAAGGTTATGACCACTCATTGTAATTTCACTATGCACTCCCATAACTTTGGAAATTTTGAAGATTTTCACCCCAGATTTTAAACATGGCCTTCTTATTACCCCACCTCATCCATTTCATAACTGTCATTTTTCACCTTTTGGAAGGAAGTTGCAAAATGATATGTTATGCAAATAATTTGAAACCCCGTTTGAAATATATTGAAGAGCATTTACTTTAATTTCTCATATTGCACTCACCAGTTCCAGCAGCAAGACATGTTTTTGAAGGAAGAGTGGTTCTGGAACCTGGGACCTGTTCAGGTGTGTGGGTGTGTACTGGGCTGTAGGGTGATGGGTGCTGAGTGGGAGGTCAGGGTAGTGGCTAATCAGTGGATGACCACCTCTTTTTTTTACAGGTTTAAAAACAATTCATTGAGGAACCGTTTTCTTTATTTCTGTGTTATGCCTGAAAAAGGAGGGTGGGGGGATGCCACTAGACACCAGGGATCAAATATAAAAAATCATGGATGTTGATAGGAGGCTGGGGAGGGGTGCCACTACATAAAATGAACAGGGACAGTGATTGGTGGGTGGGGGGTGCCACTAAACACCAAGAATTCTATACAGGGCTTCCACCTGGGTCAGGCTTGTTTTCTTTAACAGGGTTGCTAAATTTCCCAATTCTTCTGAAATGTTTTGCAAGTTATTTTCCCAAAGATTTATTCCACTACTTCCTTCATATTGCAGTACAAAAAATGTTGAGAAATACACAATCGTAAATGTGTTAACGTGAAAAGAATAATTCAAATAAGAATGCAACGTGGTTTTTATGCTTCTGGTTTAGGCAATAGTATGGTCATTCCACAAATTATTGTTTGGTATTATAAGAATGAGAACACACCAAATCTGACTTGAAACACTTTATCAATGCTAAACTCTAAATCAGTTAATGGGTGCCATTCAAAGTCACCCAAGAAATCGCAGAAGCAAATGTATAAGCAACTAAACTACAGTCCAATTGTCTTTAGCCTGCATCTCCATGCTCTGTGTTATGTGAATGAAGCAGTATAGCCAGTACAAAAAATCCCAATTCCCTGGTTAAAAAGGGAACATGAATACAACAGCCTAAAGTTTCCCAAATCTCCTCACGGAATTTCAGGTTTCCCAAATCTTGGGAAAAATCCCATAAAGTAGAAGTCCTGATTCTATAATATAATATAATATAATATAATATAATATAATATAATATAATATAACAAAGGGACAGTGATCCATGGGTAAGGGGTGCCACTAGATACAAGGAATTTGATTATTTTGCTATACAACAATCGGAGGGGGCCCACTGTACACCAGGAAAATTGTGGCACACACCTGAAATTGCAGCCAACAGAACAAGCCCCAGCTGCAGCTGCATAAGTTAAAAAAATCATGCTGTTCTCATACAGAGAACGCGGGGGAAGCACTCCTCTTGCTAACCTGGGCACCCAGGATTTTAGGTGCCCAGAAACGGTATTTTGTGGCATAATTAAAAAAAAATCAGAATGTAGCTAACCAGGTCCCGTTTAGTTAAGTTCTGATGTGTGTTTGTTTTTTAATCCATTCATTTTTCCATACTTTCTTTCTTTCTTTCTCTCACTGACTAAGAAAACAAAATGGTGGCAGATCGAAAAAGGATTTTCCCTATGCCACACAGGATGACCCGTATGCGAAAAAGAATTAGCCACCTGTGAAAAATAATCCTTTTTCATGCTGAACATCAATAATTTCCCATTGAAAGTAATGGGAACTTAAACATTTAATAACTTTGGAACAAATTAATTTGTTTTCACCAAACCAGCAAAATGCACATCTATGAGGAACAAGCTTTCCTCCCTGAAAACGTCATACCACAATTTAAAACAGTTTCTGAGATACAAGTGGACAAAGAAACAGCCAAAAACCACCAGAATTTCTGTATTTTCAACACTCAGTATCTCAGAAATCACAAAAGCAATTCAAACAAAATGTGCCACATCGACAGAATTACTATACTAGATTATGCATGCAAAATTTCATGCAAATCCGTTGAACTGTTATTAAGGTACAAAAACTGGAATTTAGCATTAAAGTGGAGAGTCAGCCCTAACTATAGTGGCACTACTGTGCCACTATGTTATCATAAAAACTATGTTAATGCTTATTAGGGTTGCTACCACACGAAAAGCAAACTGCACAAAGGTTGGAAACAAACTATTAGGGTTGCAAACACAACGCACTTCATAGAATAGGCTTATCACTTCTCTTCACAGTAATTAATTGAGCCCCTTTATTTTAAAATAAGGTGGGGCATTAAAACCCACATGTCACATCAGAGTAGGTAATCCAGGACAAATTTGAAAACGCTTTGCACTTCAAAGCTGGCAAGCATGGCCCACTCAAGGGGTAGCATCAATCAAGACTTTGTGACATGGAAACATAAGTGAAGTGTGTTCAGCGAGGTTCGAGAAAGTGCAACAGTCAGCAGAAAGAGTTTATTTAAAAGTTTAAATTTCATGATTGATGCTACCACTTGAGTGGAGTGTGCTAGTCAGCTTTGAAACACGAAGCATTTTCAAGTTTGTCCTGGATTACCTACTCTGATGTGATATGTGAGTATTGCTGCTGCAGTTTATTTCAAAATAAAAGGCTCAACTGATTACCATGAAGAAAGTGGTAAGCCTATTCTTTGAAGTGCTGACCTTCCGTTATGGCCGGTGTGTGTTCTAGTATTTTACAGCCTGGGTACATGCATGTAAATGCTTGTTCCTGAGAGTGACTCCTGTGTGCATGTTCATTAGAATGCTCACAATGTTTAGAAAAGTCCTAGTAGGGTTCATAAGTCTAACTCCCATCCACCCTACCAAGTCCCCTACATTCATGACCCAATGAGAGTCTACAGGTACAAGCCCATAAATAAAACAACAAGGTTTCGCACTTTGCAGGCTATAGTAACACAGTGATAGAACAGGCAAGGGGTTTTGCAATGGAACAAAATAGAGAAACTTTGTTACAAGATGGAGAAATTGTCACACTTGAAGATAAAAGATTTAATATTGTGACAACTTTTTCAGTACGTACCAGTGAATTAGAGTATATCTTAAGAAAACATTGGTCTGTTTTAGTGAGCGATCCAGGGTTAAAGGATGTAGTACAGCAGCCTCCCAGAATGGCCTTTAGGAGGGCAAAAACACTAAATGATGTATTATTGCATTGCCATTATTCAGATCCAATTCATACACGTACATGGCTTGATAGAGAAGCCAAAGGCGGTGTTACCTGTAAGAGGTGCATATACTGTAAAAATGTTCTGAACAGTAAAGATTTTTTGAGTGCTAATGCATCAAGGAAATTTCAGATGGAACATCTTATGACATGTGACACCTCTGGTGTGATATCTTTGGCATCATGCTCCTGCTCTTCGTTTCATGTGGGCAAAACAACTCAAAATGTTTAAATAAGAGTAGGAGAGCACATACGTGCTATACAACGAGGAGACTGCACGTATGCCACTGCAGCTCATTTTGTTAAAATGCAGCAGAGAACTGATGTTAAACACACCTTTAATTTTTGGGCAATAGAAAAAGTTTCTTTAACACCAAGAGGGGGTAAATATAATGATCAAGTACTTCAAAGGGAGAATTTTTGGGTCATACAATTAGGTGCAGATAGGGAACCAGGACTAAATTCAGGTCTGGACATTAAATCCAATTTAAGAAAGAAGAAATAAATAGAAGACCATTTGGCTTCAGCTTTTAAATGATAATATATGAATTAGAAATACACTAGCCTTATGCATTTAGATTTAAAATGAACTGTATGTTACAAATGTTTTTTACAAAATAGTATATGATCTAATGACTGTTCTCTATATGACTTCTTCCCCCAATTTTTATTCCTTTTTGTGTTTGCTTGCATGCATGTGCAAGAAACACATTGCATTAGCTTTTTTTACAAAGGGGTTGTGGAGGCGCAGCAGTGTTGTGTCGAATGGCAGCAGCCCATTCAGGGGCTGGTCTCTGCCGAGCCAATAGATGAGCATGTCCTGGATCACCACAGTTAAACAAGCAGGCCACAACATCAAAGGAATTGAACTGCTGCAATCAGAGAGCACCCTGTCAGTACACAATCAGCTGTTCAGTGTGCTTCCTGACTGCAGCAGTCAATTACAGAGCTGCAAGCCGCTGCCCCCCCCTTTCATGTGCCTTCCTGGTGAAACACTTAAAGAAAATAAAAACCGACGGGGTAGTCCACTCCCCGTCAGCATAATCCTCCCCTTTACAAAATTGTCCTATGCCGAGGGGGGTGCCCAATCCCCCTCAGCTCTTTCCACCACCCCCACACCTTATTGTGCCAACAGGGATGCCCAATCCTCCTGTCAGCATGCCCCCTTATTCATCATTTTGCTGATGGAGGAGCCCACTCCCCATCGGCATAAAGGTCATGTCCTCCAGTGTCTTGTCTGCCAAGGGGGTGCCCAATCCCCCTCGGTTCTTATCTCCCCCTTGATAGGTGCCAGAAGGAGTGACCAATCCCATGTCAGCTAAAGCAGCCCCCCCAAACAGCCAGGTGGCATGCTGGGAGCCCACCCCAGTGTGCCCAAACAAAATGTCCCTGTAAAGAAGAAAACCTTCCTGCAATGTTTTATTTTTTTTTAAATAAACCTGTAAAGTAGAAAACGGTCCCTCATCAATTCCTCCCCCAACCCATGCCCACCCTCTGCGTACCCACCTCCCCACACCCCTCTCACCTCATACTTACCTGCAGAGTCCAGCGCAATGATCTTCTGTAGACCAGGAACACATCTGCACTCTTCAAATCTGACCACGAACTGAGGAAATGCTGATAAGCTGTTTAATGGGATAGATAGGGTTTTTTCAACTTTGATGCATATCTCAGGCATTTTTTGTAACTTTAGCACCAAATTTTCAACATGGGGTTTTTGGGACTCCTCCTCATGAATTCTGCCACTGTCATGGTGTTAATCGGCCCCGAAAGGTGATTTTGTGGTCACTGTGTGGAATCACCTTTTGGGACAGATTAAGTAAACTTGATAGTACCAGTGTTCATGAGGTGGGCTCACAAAAAGCTATGTTGCAAATTTGGTGGAAAAATCCCAAAAATTACTGTTTTATGAGCATGCGTTGTGCAGTTGCTACACATGCTCATAACTTCTCAAATTCACAATATTTTCATGCCACATTTTCAACATTGGCATTTTTCCACAGCTCCTTGTGAACAGTATAGCTGTCATTTTTCACATCTTGCCTGAAATGTGTTTTCATACTTCTGGCACAGAATAGCATGGTTGCTGTGGGAAATCAGTGTTCAGGACAGATTACGAAAACAACAGTGACACTGTTCATTAGCAGAGGTCCTAAAATGCCTATGTTGAAAATTTGGTGACAATACTCCATAAAATGACTGTGTTACGAGTGTGCATTGCGCAGTTTGCATGCACACTGGTATGTTCATGCATTTATAATATTTTTACTCCAGATTTTCAACATTGCCATTTTTACACACCTCCTTATGAACAGTATAGCTTTCATTTTTCACATCCTGCCCAAAATGTGTTTTCGCAGTTCCGGAGTAGAATAGCACGGTCACCGTAAGAAATCAGTGTTGCAGACACATTACGAAAATCACAGCAGCACTGTTCATTAGCAGAGGTCCTAAAATGCCTATGTTCAAAATTTGGTGACAAAAGTACATAAAATGACTGTGTTATGAGAGTGCATTGTGCAGTTTCCATGCAAGTTCGTAACGTCGCACATTTGCAATTTTTTCACGCCAGATTTTCAACATTGCCTTTTTTTTTTTTTTTTTGCACCTTCTTATGAACAGAACAGCTGTCATTTTTCACATCCTGGCTGAAATGTGTTTTCATACTTCCGGCGCAGAATAGCGTGGTCGCAGTGGGGAATCCATATTCAGGACACATTACAAAATTCACAGCGAAACTTCATTAGCAGAGGTCCTAAAATGCCTATGATGAGAGATTTGGTGACAAAGTCCATGGAAATTTTATTACTACGGTGTGCATTGCTGCTCAGTTTCCACTTTTGTAGCTTCACATTGCAATATTTTTCACTCCAGATTGCCAAAATTGCCATTTTTCTGCAGCTGCTTATGAACAGTACACCTGCCATTTCTCACAGCCTGGCAGAAATCCATTTTCACACTTCCAGCACAGAATAGAGCAGTCTCTGTGGGAAATCTGTGTTCGGGACACAGTACGAAAATGACAGTGACACTGTTCATTAGCAGAAGTGCTACAATGCCTATGTTGAACATTTGGTGACAAAAGTCCATAAAATGACTGTGTTACGAGCGTGCATTGGGCAATTTCCATGCACGCTCATAACTTCACACATTTGCAGTTTTTTCATGCCAGATTTTCAATATTGCCACTTTTTCGCACCTTCTTATGAATAGAACAGCTGTAATTTTTCACATCCTGACTGAAATGTGTTTTCGTACTTCCGGCACAGAATAGCATGGTCGCTGTGGGAAATCTGTGTTCAGGATACATTACGAAAATCACAGTGACACTGTACATTAGCAGAGGTCCTAAAATGCCTATGTTGAAAATTTGGTGAGAAAAGTCCATAAAATGACTGTGTTATGAGCATGAAACGTAGAAACATAGACTTTGATGGCAGATAAGGACCACTTGGCCCATCTAGTCTGCCCATTTCCCTACCTACAGGATAGGCTGCAGATCCTAGTTAACCAAAAGCCTATTTCTTCCTACCCCCACAAGAATTGCCTTATGTCTGTCCCATGCATTCTTGAATTCTCCACAGTTTAGACCCCACAACCTCCTCAGGAAGGCTGTTCCATGCATCCACTACCCTCTCTGTGAAATAATACTTCCTCACATTGTCCCTGAACCGCCCTCCTTCTATCTTTTAAATTGTGTCCCTTGTTCTTGTAAGTCTTTTTTCTGAAAGATGCTACCCTCTTGGACTTTGTTGATTCCACTGAGGTACTTAAAGTTTCTATCATGTCCCCCTCTCCCCTCTTTCCTCAAGGGTATACATATTAAGCTCCTTTAGTCTCTCCTCATACGGCTTCTCTTGCAGACCCTGCACCATTTTAGTTGCCCTCCTCTGACTACCTCTATCCTGTCTATGTCCTTGTGGAGATGGGGTCTCAGAACTGGACACAGTACTCAGATGGGGTCTCACCAACTGTCCGTACAGAGGGATAACAACTTACTGTTTTCTGCTGCTGATGCCTCTCCCTATACATCCCAGTATATCCCCAGCCCTCCCTACTGCCTTCTCATTGCTTGCTAACATTAAGGTCATCTGATATGATTACCCCCAGGTTCCTTTCCTTTTTGTTGTTGTTACTACCTCCCCACCCATTGTGTATTCTTCCCCTGGGTTCTTGTTTCCCAGGTGCAATATTTTGCACTTCTTTGTATTGAATCCAAGCTGCCATACTTCTGACCATTCCTCCAACCTTGCCAAGTCCCTTTTCATCCTTTCCACACCTTCTTGTGTATCAACCCTGTTGCAGATCTTTGTGTCATCTGCAATAAGGCATACTTTTCCTTCCAGTCCCTCTGCAATGTCACTGATGAAGACATTAAAGAGGACTCAACTCAGTACTGAACCCTGCGGTACCCCACTAGTAACCCCTCTTTCTTCAGAGTGGATTCCATTTACAGTTACCTTCTGTGTCCTGTTGTGCAACCAATGTTTTACCCAGGCTACCACCCTGGGACCCACTCCCAGGCTGGTTAATTTGACTAATCTTTTGTGTGGGACTGTGTCAAATGCCTTGCTAAAGTCTAGGTAGCTCATGTCCACAGCCCCTCCCTGGTCTACTACGTTGGTCACCCAGTCAAAGAAATCTATTAGATTCGTCTGACATGACCTTCCCACTGTGAACCCATGCTGCCTTGGATCCTGTGCTCCACTGGCCTCTAGGTACTCAACTATTATTTCCTTCAGAAGTGGCTCCATCACTTTCCCTACCACAGAGGTCAGACTGACAGGTCTGTAGTTTCCTGTCTCTGTCTTGGTCCCACTTTTGTGAAGGGGAATCACATCTGCCTTCCTCCAGTCCTCAGGTACCACACCATCCTCCCATGATTTATTAAAAAGAGTAGCCAGTGGTTTCACTAGTTCCTCCCTTAATTCTTTTAGAATTCTGGGGTGAATTCCATCAGGACCCATTGCTTTGTCCACCTTCAGTTTTAGGAGTTCTTGCAGAACCCTTTCTTTTGTGAAAGGACTGGGATCGACTCCACTATCAAGAGTGCTTCTGTTAATTGGATTAGGCACCTCTCCCTTCTCTTTTGTGAATACTGAGCAGAAATATTTGTTCAGTATCCCTGCTTTTTCACTGTCCCCTTCTGCCCACCCACCGTTCATTCTGTTCAGCCTCATTTATCCACCCTTTGTCTTTCACGCTCGCTGATGTACCTATAAAGGTTTTATCCCCCTCCTTAACTGAGTTGGCTATCTTTTCCTCAGTTTGGGCCTTTGCTATTCTGACTTCCCTCCCTGCTTCCTTCTGCCTTAACTGGTACAGCTCTCTGTCCTGCTCCTTCTGTGTTTCCTTAAACTTCCAGAATGCTATCTTTTTCTTCCTGACTTTCACAGCCACCTCTTTTGAGAACCATAGTGGCTTTTTCTTTCATTTTGATTTGTTTATTTGCTTCACACAAAGACTTGTTGCCTCTGTGATGGCAGTTTTGATAATTCCCCATTGTTGCTCCACATCTCCTTCTAGCCTGTTTGCTAGTGCTTTTCTGAGGCACTTTCCCATCTTGCCAAAGTCAGCCTCCTAAAGTCCAGTACCCTCACTTTGTTGGCTTGACTCTGTAGCTGAGTTTAACATGAACCACACTGTTTGATGGTCACTTGTCCCCTGATGGCAACCCACTTCTAGATCTGAGATCCTGTCACTGCCCCCATTTGAGAGCATGAAGTCTAAGATTGCTCC
Organism: Neoceratodus forsteri; assembly: GCA_016271365.2. Lineage (NCBI taxonomy): Eukaryota > Metazoa > Chordata > Ceratodontiformes > Ceratodontidae > Neoceratodus > Neoceratodus forsteri. The sequence continues at coordinate 799,963,731 of CM057459.1, read as the reverse complement.
CTCATGAGTGGGTTCTGAAACTAGCTGTCTAAGGCCTGCCACCTGTAGGGCATCAAGAATGGCCCTGCTCTTGGATGTGGCTGCAGCAAATGTGCTCCGGTTAACATCTGGCATATTCAGGTCTCCCATCAACAGTATCTCCCCTTTTTCTGCCATTCTAAGAATGCCTTCTATCATATCCTTGTCCATTCCCTCCCCTGACATGGGGTCTGTACAAACCCCTGTGTGGATTGTGGTGCTCTTTCCAGTCTCCAAGGTGACCCACAGTGCCTCCTCCTCCTGTTTACTCTTTGTTCAGTTGCTTTTATCCCTTCCTTTACATAGAGCTACTCCTCCCCTCTTCTCCCCTGCCTGTCTCTCCTGTGGGTTATGTACCCTGGTATGTTAACATCCCAGTCATGGTTCTCTGTGTACCATGTTTCTGTGACTGCTACGATATCCAGGCATCCCTCTTCCATCAAGGCCACCATCTCAGGGAGCTTGTTGCCCAGACTATGGGCATTGGTACTCATTACCCTCCATTTCCTGATGGCCTTATTCCCTTTGCCCCATCCCTGTCCTTCTTGCCTTTGTCACTTTCTCCATTTACCCCAGCCCTTCTCCCTATCGATACCTCTATGTTGGTGTTTGCTGCACTTACAACTGTGATTATTTGGGAGGGCTAGGATTTCCATGCTCCTTTCCAGTGCCTCCCCCCTTGGCTAGTTTAAAAGCTTGCCAATGAAGCATTTAAACCTATCACCTAGGATCCTGGTTCCCCTCCCGGACAGATAGCCCATCATACCAGTATAGGCTTGATCACTCCAGGTGGACCCCAGTCCCAATGAAGCCAAATCTCTGAGCCCACACCAGTTTTCAACCACTGATTGAATCCCATGGTGTGGAACACCCTGGCCTCTCCTATGCCATAGATGGGCAGCACCTCCGAGAAAGTTACCGTGCGTGCTGCTTGACTAAGGCCCCTCTCCAATTCCACAAACTCTTCCTGCACTTCTCTAATCCCTTTCTTAGCCAGGTCATTTGTCCCTAGGTGGACAATGACATCCGCTCCCTCCCCTGTGCAGCTGCTCCGGCAATCCTGAGGATTCGCTCCCTATCCCTCCAAGCCATGGCACCAGGCAGACACCTTACCTCCCTCTCCCCTTCCTCCCCCAGTTCTACCTTCCTAACAATGGAGTCCCCCACCAGGAGTTGTTTACTTCCCCTGCAGGGTCCCATGCCACCCTCCTGTGGGTCTCCTTTGTGGAGGTTCCCAGTGTCCTCCTTGGTCTCTACTGCGGGTGCCTCCATAGAGGAACCACACTTTGCCAGAATGGCATAGGAATTGTGGAGAGGTACAGCTGGAGGGATGCTCCTCTGTTCCACCATCCTCACCTTTCCTGAGCCCACTGTGGTCCAACCACTCCTCTTTCTTGGCAACCTCTGAGGCAACGGCAGTGGCACTGGTGGTCCCTGGATGGAAGAGGAGGTCCCATAAATTCTGGCCAACTCAGCCTGGAGAGGAGCAACCTCCTCCCTCAGCCCAGAGAGGTGCCTGCAAATGGGACAACACCGCATCCTCCAGAACGTCTCCCGGAAGACTGCTGCTCCACAGCCACTGCACTTCACCACTCCAATCATGTCTTATTTCTGGCCCTTAACTGTTTGCAATCCTTACTATTTCCTCTGTGTTTGTTTCTCTCTCTCTCTCTCCTTACTTTCTGCCTGTGTGCCCTTTAAGCTCCTGATTGTCCTGTTCTGAGACAAGAATATCCTATATTTCTCAGTTGACCACTTACTTGCTCAGAGGCAGACCTCCAGCAGCTAGAGGGAGCCGGAGAGCTACTCTTGCCCTTCTAGGATGGTGGGTCTTTGGTGGTTCTGTGATCACTCACTTCCTGCTCCCAAACAGAAAGTTCCTGTTGTCAGTCAAATCCTGTGCATATAAAAATAGAACTAGCTTTGGGTGGGGGGAGGGAAGGAGGGCAATATAGTCCCAGTAGAGAAGTTCAGTCACACAGGAGTTCTTTCTCCTGATGTCTTCTGCCAAGCTATTAGCAGAATCTTTCTAAGGCAGTCTTTAAATGTACCTTCCTTCTAGCTAAGCCACTCCCCTACTTATTAGATCTTTCTGCAAGTAATTTAAACCTCACAGATATTAAGTTCTTTCAATCACCTGAGATTTACACCTAGATAACTGTTCAGATACCCATTCAGTTCAGTTAACCCAGACAAACACACACTTTTTTTTTGTTTTGTTTGTTAGTTTTTTTTACCCTAAATTAAAGGTCCAAGTACAAAAGTTCTTCTTCTTTAGTCCCAGTAGAGTAGTTCAGTCACACAGCAGTCTACGACCTTTAAGATGCACCTGGCAGCCATCTCTGCCTACTGGGTGCGGGCCAGTCAGCAGATGGTGGCACAGGAGAAGGTGGTTTCTTTTGCGGCCTCTACCACATATCTCCTCCAGTGTGTGAACCTCCATCTCTGTGGGATCTACTGCTGGTACTGGCAAAGCTCATGGGCATGCCATTAGAACCAATGCACAAGTGTGAGATTTCACATTTGTCATAGAAGACCAACTTCCTGGTGTCTATCACGTCAGCCAGAAGGACTGGGGAGCTCCAGGTGCTTTTGGTGGAGTTCCCTTACCTGGTGTTCTACAGGGGACAAGGTTATCCTGCGTTCACACCCAAAATACCTTCCGAAGGTGGTGTCGGAGTTCCACCTTAACCAGGTGTTGACTCTACCTGTGTTCTACCCAAACTACACCTCAGTGGCCGAGTACAGGCTCCATACTCTGGACCTGGGATGAGTGCCATCTTATTATAGAGAGCAGATGGTGGAAGTATGGGGAGAGATTTGCCAGCTGTTTGTCACCTACGCTGAAGCTGCACCTGGCAAACTTGCAGCAATGCGGATGATTGGCAGATGGATTACATCCTGCATTGATCTTTGCCACCGGTTGGCGGGCAAGGAGCCTCCTAGAGAGATAAGAGCTCATTCTACCCACCATACTGCTGCATCAGTGGCTGCTACCAGGGACATCCCTATCCAGGAAATCTCCAGCGCTGCTACATGGAAGACAGAAAACACCTTCATTACCCACTACCATATCGACCTAGAGTCATACCGGAATGCTAGTTTGGGGGCCTCAGTTCTCTGATCTCTGTTCCCCAAGTGTGTATATCAGAGGGGGTGTGTGCCTTGCCTCCCTCCTCCTGGAGAACTGCTTGGAGCATGCCAAACAGCATGGTTAGAACATCATATCCATGATCCTAGAAATACAGGTTACTCACCCATAACAGTAGATCTTCCATGGAATGGTCTCCTGAATCAAGTCATTACTTCTGGGGAGTTCCCCATAGGGAATGCATTGCACAGTTTCCAAGTATGCTCGTAACTTCACACATTTGCAATATTTTCACTCCACATTGTCAGCATTGCCATTTTTCCACACCTCCTTATGAACAGTACAGCTGTCATTTTTCATATTTCACCCCGATATGTGTTTTCAGACATGTAGCATACAATGGTGTGGTCTGTGTGCAAAATCAATGTTCAGGACAGATTAAGAAAATCACAGTGACACTGTTCATGAGCAGAGGTCTTAAACTGGCTATGTTGAAAATTTGGTGACAAAAGTCCATAAAATGACTGTGTTACAAGTGTACATTGTGCAATTTCCATGCACCCTCTACGTTCACAAATTCATAATCTTTTCAGTCCAGATTTTCAACATTGGCATTTTTCCACACCTCCTTATGAACAGTACAGCTGTAATTTTTCACAACCTGGCTGAAATGTGTTTTTGCACTTCCGGCACAGAATGCCATGGTTGCTACGGAAAATCAGTGTTCGGGATAGATTAAGAAAATCACAGTGACACTGTTCATGAGTGGAGGTCCCAAAATGCCTGTGTGAAAACTCTGCTGTAAAAAATCTCCAAACTCATTACATTCCGGGTGTGCTTTGAGCAGTTTCTATGCACACTCATGACTTCATTGGTTTTTTTTATATTTTCATTCCAGATTTTCAGCATTGCCATTTTTTACACCTCCTCATGAACAGTACAGCTGTAATTTTTCACATCCTGTTCAAAATGTGTTTTCACACCTGTGAGGTCAAATGCTGCAGTCACTGTGCAAATCAACTTTCAGCTAACAAACAGATAGTGTCTTTGTTCATGTGGTGAGTTCACAATAAGCCCATGTTGAAAACTTGAAGTAAAAATACCAAGAAACAGCCAGGGTGTTAGGGTTTTCAACCATAATGCCCTACAGCTGTCAGGGATATGACTTGGGATTGTCAACAGTAATGCTAATGCCATTCCACCCCCCTCACTCGCACCCTGCAGCCAGTGACAGACTTCGAGGTGCACCTTGGACTCTTTGGCCCAAGAATCCATTCCATTCTCCTATACTGCACCCATTTCAGCATATTTCCTTATGGAATGAGATGAGTAAAGCTCGAACACCCAAGGCACACCTAGACACTTGTCAGTGTCTGCAGGGTAGGGTGAGGGGAAAATGTCATGACTATTATAGGGAATGACCCAAAGGCACACCCCAGTGCCTGCCCATCTCTGCAGCAAGGGGGTGGGGTTGGCATCAGTTCAGTACTTCACTGCCATTCCTATACTGCATGGGCCCAATTCTCATAGGGGCCTGCATCTGACACAAGCTGTGGCAAGCAGCACCTTGCACCAGTGCCTGAAGCACCAGGGACCTGCACCTGATTCAGGTACAGGAGGGATCCCAGTGGCTAAGTTCCCACACTAGCACTGCCTAGAACCCTGCAGCAAACCCCTGGCACACTGCACAGATCCACCACAGGCCACCAGAAACTAACACAGGACCCCCTGTCCTACTAGGTTATGGGCATGTGGATCCAACCTGATGGGTTGATGCCCCCCCACCATGTTTGGTGCAATTGGCGCCTGGCCATAGAGATGAGTGGTGGGATGTACTGAGCTCTGGGGAGCAGTCTGCACTGGTGTACAGGGGGTTTGGGGCACCACCTGTTGGGGCATGGGTGAACACTGTGCCACCATAAGCTGGTGCTGCAATAGCACCGATAGGGCAGGCATCAGGTATCAGGAGAGCCGCATCAGGATGGGGGTACCAACATGGTACCTAGGTAGCATCCGGGAGCTGTGAATGGTGCCATTGGACCAATAGGACAGGGGGCCACACATATGAGGCCACACTCTGTGGTGTATGATGGGTGGACCATCACCCATGGTATGCTGCACACAGGCATGTCACCCAGGGGAGAATGTCTAAGTCTCCTTATGGCTGCCCTGGCTGGTCTAAGGACACTTAGAATTTCTCCCGCCAGGTGATGCCTGTGAATAGCAGGATGCAGCTTGCATTGGCCGCAGTCCCCCTACCATAATGCCGCAGTGCATTGCAGGGTCAAGCCCTGTTTGGGTCAGGTGGACTGCGATTGGTGTGCGAAATCAATGTTTTGGACACATTACGAAGGTCACAGTGACACTGTTCATGAGCAGAGGTGTTAAAATGGGTATGTTTAAAATTTGATGACAAAAGTCCATAAAATGACTCTGTTACGAGCATCCATTGTGCAATTTCCACACACCCTTGTAAGTTCATGAACTTATGAACAGTACAGCAGTCATTTTTCACACCTGGCTGAAATGTGTTTTCGCACTTCTGGTGCAGAATAGCACGTTTGCTGTAGGAGATTAGTGTTCGGGACAGATTAAGGAAATCACAGTGACACTATTCATGAGCGGAGGTCCCAAAGTTCCTAAGTTAAATATCTGCTGTAAAAAATCCCTAGGTTAATGACATTATGGGTGTACATTGCACAGTTTCTATGCATGCTCATGGCTTCGCCAGTTTTTGTATATTTTCACTCCAGATTTTCAACAGTTCCACTTTTTACACCTCCTCATGAACAGTACACCTGTCACTTTTCACATCCTGTTCGAAATGTGTCTTTGCACCTGTGATGCCAAATGGCATAGTCACTGTGCAAAATCACCTTTCGCCTAAAGAACTGATAGTGTCACTGTTCATGCAATGAGATCACAAAAAGCTCATGTGGAAAACTTGGAGTAAAAATACCAAGAAACTCCCAGGGCAGTAGAGTTTTTGACCATAATGCCCTACCCTGTAGGGACTGACGGGGGTCAGAGGTGTGACTTAGGATTGTCGACAGTAATGCTCATGCCATTCCACCCCCACCCCCACTGTGCAGCAAGTGATAGACATTGAGGTGTGTCTGGGACTCTTTGCTCCCAGAGTTCACCCTATTCTCCTATACTGCACCCATTTCAGCATATTTCCTTATGGAATTAGGTGAATGTAAAACCCAAACACCCCAAGGCATATCTCGACACTTGTCAGTGTCTGAAGGGTAGAGTGATATGAAATGTCATGACCATCACGGGTGACAGCCCAGAGGCACACCCCAGTGCTGTCCATCTCTGCAGGGTGAGGGTGGAGTTGGCATCAGTTCAGTGCTTCAATGACATTCCTATACTGCATCTGTCTAACTCCTGCACTTCAACTGCTAATGCCAGCAAGCAAACATTCTGCATTAACAAATGCTTGTTATTTCTTGTTGTTTGTTCTGTGCCTCTTTGATATTCACATATGTTGATTAGATTGTTTCCAGCTGTAGGATAAAATGTTTGGTGTTCAGAGGTGCTTTAATTTGTATGGATTTGTTCAAGTAGTTAATTTTTCATGATCAATTAATTTTATACATCATTATGATGTCATAGTGGATTTCAAGTATTTAAATGGTGAGTAGTTTCAAACATTTTAGCCTTCGATAAAGGATCTAAGCTGATCCAAAACACGTCAGGCATGTATTTTGTTCAATAAAATAGATATATTTGCTCACATTTCTGGTGTCCATGTTATATGAGGTGGTGAATGCTCGGTTCCTGTGTCTGCAACAGGTACAAGTCCATAGATCAATGGTATGTTCCTCAGATAGGGTAAATGCATTAAATATTGATATATAGTAACCCTAATCCCCAACACTCTCCCCTACCCTACCCTTGTTACCAGGTTGGGACTAATCAGTTAACCAGATTGCCTACAGCCTGTAAAATAGTTTTTTCCACCACTTTTTGATACTTACTAGCTAACTTTGGATCTGACCGTGAAATGATTCTTGAGCGCTTAAAAATGCTGGCCATTAAAACTATTGAATTGGCTACCACATTTTGAAACTTACTAACCAAACTAACCACTCAAGGCCAAGCTACATGTCTATCATTGTTCTACAAGACTGTGCTGGGTTATGTGACTCTCTAATGTTTCATTGGTAACCTGCACATCTGTGACACAATTTAATATTTGTGTGCTTATTGCTGCACACCCTGTGTGTAGTATGACATAATTTAATCACAATATTTTTATTCATATATTGTTAACATATGTACCATCCACTTACAACTTCTTTTATATACAGTAACTACAAGAAGACCCTGCATAAAATAGTATACAAGGCCCACACATATATCTTGCTTTGATTATTTGTAAATATGCAAGAAAGAAACTCACAACTCATAACAATTCTGCTGCTTTGTGGAGGGTCTATAATATTGTGTTTTTCATAAATTTAATGTTATAAATGAATGTAATGTAAACCTCTGCAGGTGTGCACACTAAACAATTCTATTTACAGATCTACAATGTTCACCATGTGTATGAATTACCAGACCTGTGTGGCATGACTCCAGACGTGTATTTATTTTACCAATGTATTTAGTTTCTGTTTACCAGGTAGGTGTACTAAATGATAATATGCCTATCTTCAGGCATGACCTGAGAAAATTACAAACATCAAACAGTAATGCATAATGGAAAAGGTAACAATAAACACAATGGGCCTGATCCACAAACATGTTGGGAATGTCGCAATCCCCCAGTGCACCGAACATATGGTGCACGGGGCTTGTGACATTATTATTATTATTTAACTTTTGTTGACCAGGTAGGTACACTAGACAAGTTATATGCCTATTTTCAGGAATGACCCAGGAGAGTACAACGTAGATACAGGTACAAGCAGAGTACATAACAATGAGTAGAGCTAACTACATTGAATCAAGAGAAACAGGCTGACATAAATAGTCTACCATAAGAAATAATCGGTAATATACATACATACAAAAAATAAATAGTCTAGGTCATTCAGTGGCAGGGACAGTAAACACAGTGTACGTGAGAACATTAGCAGATCCACAGAAACAGATTATGCAATCAAGCAAATCACATGCAACCAAGTGTGAGTCCAATACAGAGACCATGAATTAAGGAGGCTTGGGGCACTCACACACAGAGGGCAGCATCAGATGCTCCCACAGGGAATTCCAGAGGCACTGGTGGGAGGGGGAGGAGTGAACATGGGCAGGAAGGGAGTTCCAAAGCCTAGGAGCACTTGTAGCAAAGTCCCTATCCCCCATAAGGGTTCAGGTAAAGGGGACTTTGAGCACCCCAAGACGATGAGACCTGAGGGAGTAGGAGGAGGGGTCAGCTGGCATGAGAAGCTTACATTCCCCAGAGAGCAATTGTGATTCTCAATCCAATTGCCTGTTGTCGTAAGTTAGACCACCTTTTTGCTGGTCTAACTTGCGGCACTCTTTGGAATCTTTTTATGAGGCTTGCACCAAACATTTGGCGCAAGCTACCATAAATTGGGAAAAGGGTTGCAAATGTGCCTGATCTTCTTGAATCGGGTGGAAGTTGTGGCAATGTGTCTGGCATAGCTGTGCCAAAACATGGGTTTGCTGCAGGGCTGAACACAAGACCTGCATCAACCTTCATGAATCGGGCCCAATGTAACAAAATTAAATAGCAGATCTACATTGCTCATCAGTCACCAGGGTATTTATTTATTTATTTATTTATTTATTTATTTGGGATTTGGAAACACCTTTGAGTCATAGACTCATTTACGAAGGATCCATGTCACAGAGAATAAGGTACAGACTGACATAACTAATAGTAGATCAGTGAATAAAGTTTGGATAAGTTTACAATGATCAGTAGGCAAACAGCTACAATGAACAGTAAAACATTCAAATACTAGGGATTGCTTAGTGATGTTCTTACATAACAGGTAATACAGATTGGAAACACTTTCTAGCCTTGTTTGCTTATGCTGAGAAGCAGGCGGGGGGAGGGTATATATTCAGACAAGGGGTCATCATCAAGGCTATCATCAGCTCATGAGCAGTCACAGGCTGTTGAGGTCAGTAGATGTTCCCTATGGTGGGTTTTGAAAGGCCCAAGTCTAGGTTCATTTGCCAAGGAGGTGGGTAGGCTGTTCATCCACCGAGGGGTCCTATAGTTAAAGGGCCTTTGGAATAGGGAGGTCCGGCAGCCGGGCACTGAGAGGAAGGGCTTGTCAGAGCTATGACTGTGTTGCTCCTTGAGTTCACGGTTGACTAAAGGGGCTAGCCCAGAGGGGAAAAGGCCAAGGGCCATGAGGCAAGTGTGGAACTTGATTCTGCTGTTGAGGTTTAGCCAGCAGGTATCATTATAAAGTGAGCAGGTGTGTGTGAGCCGGTCACATCCCAGGACAAGCTGTCAAGCTTTATTTAGGGAGAGACGGAGACTACCTAGGGCTGTGGCATTTGCTGCTCCATAGATCAGTAAGCTGTAAACCAACAGCGAGAGAACTGAGGAGGAGACAGCAAGCCTGAGGGCGTCAGGGGTGAGACAGTGTTTGAAACAACATAACAGTCCCAACCTGATATTTAGGGACTTAGATAGGTGGTGAATTTGAAGGTGGAAGTTAAGTACAGAGTCCAAGGTGATGCCCAGGTATTTGAAGAGCCACTTGCTCCAGGGGGTGTCTGGTTTGCAGTTACAGTAGCAGCCACAGACACTGCCAGCTATTTCCTGAAATGTCTGTGATATTTCCAGAAATATCTCATGCTTTCTCCATTTCCACAGTAGGGGCAGCAGAGATAAACTCGTTGGAAATGTTGTGGTAATATCTGGAAATAGCTGGAAATGTCTGTGGCTACTATTGTAGAACTAAAGGGCAATGCTCCTTTCTTGCATTCTGCTGGTGGGAGAACAGCATAAATTTGTTTTTTGAATAGTTGATAGTAAGGTGCTGAGCAGCGAACCAGTTCTCAGCACAGCTAAAGATGACCTGGAGGGAGCAGTGGAGTTGAAAGGGGTTGGGGTTGGAGGAGAAGACAGCATCGTCCGCATACAGTAGAAGATTGCTGGAGCAGAACATAGGGAAGGAGTTGAGGAATAGGCTAAAAAGCAGCAGCCCGAGAATGGAACCCTGAAGAATGCCAGAGAGGACAGGCAGACTATTGGATAAGATGTTCCCTATTTTGACCTGCTGGGACCGGTTCATGAGGTAGTCCATAAACCAGCCCATCACATCACGGGAGAAGCCCAGGTTGGCCAAGGTGGTAAGTAGGGGGGGAGTGGTTGGCAGTGTCAAATACCTTTGTGAGGTCTATGTAGACAGAACCAGTGATGTGACCCTTATCGAATGCAGAGTGCATGTGGGTGGTAAACTCAAGAAGGGCAGTGGTAGTACTGTGCCCTTTGCAGAAGCCATGTTGTTGTTTACAGAGTAGGTTGTATTTGGAGAGGTGATCAGTGAGTTGGTCCGACACAATCTGCTCAAAGGCCTTGGATAGGGGTGGGAGTATGGTGATGGGGCAGTAATTATTGGTATCAGAATGATCCCCATGTTTAGAGATAGGGGTAATGGCAGCAGATTTCCACTTGGAGGGGAATTTACCTAGATACAGGGAGCAGTTTAAAATGTGAGTGAGTGGGTTTATGACCTCCTGAAGGGTGAGTCGAAGGACCTTCACATCAAGGGAGTCGCTGCTGAAGGAGGAGTGGCTCAGAGCTTTTAGGAGATACGGTGCCACAGAGTTGGGAGTAATTGGGTGTAAGTAAAAAGGGGGGCTTCTGGGGGGTAGGGGTGCAGGAAGAAGGTGGATCGAAGAAATTAGAGGGGGAGAACATGGTTGAGGTTTAAGAAGACATGATTGAAACCTCAGCAATTTAGGTAGGGTCAGAAGTCAAAGATCCATTGACTAAGACCTGATCTGGAACAGGGTTAGGGTCTTTTCCACGGATTTCCTTAATGTTGTTCCAGAACTTACACCCTGAGCCCCAGGAGGTAGTTAAGGAGGACTTATAATAATCTGCTTTTGCTTTGTGCACAGCCCAGGTGCACTTGTTCCGAACCTCTCTGTACTTTTGCCTATCGAGCAAGAGGCCAGACTCATTGGAGAGTTGCCAAAATGAATCCCTTGCCCACATCAAGGCCAGGAGGTGATTGGAGATCCAAGGCACAGTATTGCCTCTGACCATTCTTTTGGTGAGAGGGGCATATTTGTCACATATATTGTTGAAGGCCAGGATGAAGAGGTCAAGTGCTCGATCAGGGTCGAGGGAGTTAGTAACAAATGACCAGTCTAATGAGCTGAGATGTGCTTTAAGAAGTGTCAGCTTATCAGGGCCTAATTTGCTCTGCGTTAATAATTTAGGAAGAGATCTAGGAGCTTTGCAAGTCCAGGAACAGAGAATGGGGGAGTGGTCACTAAGTACATTTGGGAGGACGGTGACAGTGATTTTGTGTGGCTGATTGGTGAAAACGAGGTCTAGCAGAGAAGAAGACCCAAAGCGTGGGTCCCAACGGGTGGGTGACATGACCACTTGGGATAAGTCTTGGGCTGTAGCAGCATCCAAGAGCAGTGAGGTGTCCCTACCTAGCCAATTGATATTGAAATCCCCGAGTATAATCTTTTCCGTATGAGACGGGAGGGTGTCCAGATAGGACAGTAATGAGAGGAAGGACACCTTTTGGTCCCTGGGGGGACAGTAGACAACAGTAATCAGGAGCGGGGTTTGGGAGCAACCCAAGTTTAGTTTAAGTGTGAGAGTTTGTGGTCCTGGACCCAGTATGGTGATGTAGAGCAGCTGGTTGCGTAATATAGCCTTGCTGTAAATAGCGCATCCACCCCCACGCTTACCATTCTGGTCGATGCAGTACAGGTTGTAGTCAGAAAGGGTAATGGATGAGTCAGGGATCCTAGGATTAAGCCAGGTTTCACAGATGGCTATGACATCAGGCTGATGCTGAAGGACCCAATCCTGGAAGGAGTCCCACTTTTTTAAGAGACTGCAGACATTATGGGAGGCAATACAAAGCCCACGGACAGGGGGTTGGGTAGTTGGTTGGGTTGCTGGAGGCCCAGGATTAGGGTGTACATTACCTGACATAAGAAGGAGGAGGAGTATGAACCTGAGTACAGCATACCAGGACCTTTTTTTACTATAGTGAGTGAGCCTTTCTGATCACACAGGGGTCGAGAAGATAGGAATGGGGAGGTGGAGTATAAGGGGGTAGCTAGTAGGAGGGGTTGAAATGAGGGACAGGGTGACTGCACCAGTGATAGGGGGTGGTATGGCCAACAAATGGAGCAAGGCAAGGCTAGTGTGGTATGCCTAGGGCGGTGTTCATAGGTGGTGATTGCAGCAGAGAAGGCTACATGCTTTTGCACATCCACAGAGGCTGGGAGGAAGAAAGGGGAATCCAGAGCATTAGAAGGAAGCCAGGCATCCAGGTTATTGTCAGACCCAAAGATGGAGAGGGTGTTTGTGAAGTGTAATGGTTGGGGGGGCCAGGGTAGTCAGTAATAGAGAGCATAGCTGGAGAATTAAAGGGAAGCATTCTGGTGAATAAGAGTAGTCCTAGGAAGTGGGATTAAGCCAGAAGGCAGTGCAACAGCCACTAGTGGTGAATGTGTATAAGTTGCAAATGGAGATGTGGACGGATTGGTTCTCAGCTCGCAACCTCTCCCTATATAAGGGCGTGCTGACCTAGGGTGGTGGCAGGGGCGTGGGGACCGATGCTGGCGCATCAAGGGCCAGTCAATTCAAGTCTGTAGAGTGCTGGAACAGAGGGGCTCCTCGTGGCAAGCCATGCACATACCTGACAAAATTCAGGAGGTGGGGAGGGCGCCTTGCTTTCTACGGTCCTCACTGACCTCTGGGACCCTCTTGGATCTGATCTGTAAGCTGTGGAGGAAAGCACAGGGAGGTAAGCAATTTATATTATGGGAGTGGAGTGCAGGGGAGGGTGTGTGGGTAGGACAGAAATGCTCAACAGAAATCAAGTCCTAATTCAGATTAAGTGGAGTGCTGTCCTGCACTGACTAGGAAAGAACCGACTGTTATAACTTGCAGTTTTCTTGTAGCCTCAGAGATTTTTATTTTTACCTTTTTTTAATACGAGAGCCACAGCGTCGGAGAAGCACCAACCTGTGTGGCGCCTTACAGGCTGTATATTCAGGACACTGACTTAGGACTTAGGAACTGAAGTCAAATTAGGGGACTAGGGTCTAAATGGGGCTCAAACATCCAATTGTAAATGCAGGGGAACAGAGGTTTCTCGAGAAGCAGCACACTTGCATCAATTTAAGGGCATGCAACAGCAGGGCAAAATCCTTAGAAAACAGCAGATATTAGTACTTTACATTATATCCTAAGGTCCTAAATGCAGTTGTAAAGGTCTTAAAGCACATCTGAAATAAAGCATTTTATGCCTTAGGGTGTAGAATTGTGTAACTAAAAAACTACCTCCAAGCCTATGCTGACAGTAATAAATTAAAGCAACAAAGCAAGCAGTGAAAAATGGCACCAAGTCCAGAGTTAATTCAAATCCGTAGAGTTCTGGAATGGAGGGGCTCCTTGTGGCAAGCTGCGCACATACTTTGTGAAATTCAGGGAGTGGGGGAGGGCACCTTGCTTCCTGTGGCCCTCACGACCTCCAGGACCCTCTTTGGATCCAATCTGTAAGCTGGCGAAATTCGGGGGATAGTGGAGGGTGCCTTGCTTCCTGCTGCCTCACGACCTTTGGGACCTCTTTGGATCTGATCTGTAAGCTGGCAAAATTTGGGGAGGGCACCTTGCTTCCCTGCGCCCTCCGACCTCCTGGAACCCTCTTTGGATTCGATCTGTAAGCTGGCAAAATTTGGGGGGTGGGGGAAGGTGCTTTGCTTCCTGTGGCCCTCACGACCTCTGGGACCCTCTTTGGATCTGATCTGTAAGGGAAGGGGTGTGGATTTGTTGACTCTGTGTAAGGCACTGTACAATTTATCTATGGCCTTGTATCTGTAGAGTATTGTTAGGCCATGAGGGTAGTGGACGTGGTAGGACTGGGGTAAGTAAGACATAAGAACCCTAATAGGACATTTCCAAACTTTGTGGGCATTGTTACAAACAGAAGAGATAAAGGATTGAGTGCCTTAACCAGGACATGAACCCAGGCCACCCAGAAAACCATTCCAGTTGCACTACCAGCTGCATCACCAAGGTAACTGGGATGTCTTGAGGCACTTTACTCTTTTTGTTTTTTTGTAACATGTCACTTTCGACACCTTGCTGACTGCTCCCATCTGATCAACTCCCCCAGCCCCATCACCCAGAATTACGGGGGCTTACCTTATACACAGCCCGGAAGTGGCACCTGCAAGGAATTGGTCGTCATCCTGCCGCTGGTGAGTTTCTACTCCATTTTCTCCCAGGGTCCCCAGGAGTAGGAGTGCATATGTGTGGAGGCATGCATGCACCTTACGGCCTGGTAACAACCCCCTTCTACCCACCCCATTGGCCTAATGCCTGCCTGGCACCCTTAAGGCCTGTGCTGACCCTGGTCTCCACCAGGAGGCAACCATTAACCAAGTGTTGCCACTACCACCTCCCCAGAGCGGAAAGTTGCCTGTTGGCAGCTCCATTCAGCTCTACCCTCCCCCCCATTGCCAACCTACGATGGCCCGGGCACATTCCTGAACCTTGGTCGCCAGCATGCCATGAGGTTAGGCGTTCAGCGCCTTAGCCCTCAGCACCACCAGGCCGGCACCTTACTCTTTCTCTAATGCACAACCTAGTGCTGAACAGATATATACATTTTCAATCACAAGAGTGTAATGTTCACATTTATGAAACTAGTACAAACAGAAGAGAGAAAGAAATAAGTGCCTTAGCTGGGACTTGAACTCAGTCTGCCCAGAATACAGTTCCAGTTATGCTACCAGCTGGGCCATGAAGGCAACTGGAAACTGGTCCTCAGGCACCTAACTCTTTCTGTGATGCACAAGTCCCAGTTTCCAGTTATCAGGCTTGGCGGCCTGGGTTCAAGACTCAGCTAAGCCACTTATTTATTTCTCTCATCTGTTTGCATGTGTTCCAGACATATGCACACCGCACACTTGTGATTGAAAATGTAACTCTCTGTAAATATATGTGCAGCACCAGGTTGTGCATTAGAGAAAGAGTGAGGTGCCTTGAAACATTCCCAGTTTCCAGTTGCCTTGGTAGCACAGCTGGCCCAGTTGGATGGGGTGAGGGTGGGGAGATGGCAATATTATGCAGCACTTCTCCAGCCAGGGAATGATTGCTGTAGGGTTGTCCACAGAAGCCCAGGTACCCAACAGTAAAGACAGCTGTCCTTTTGTCATAGGGCCATACACCTCTGAGCCCATGGGTGGCATAGGGCCCTGAACACAGTCTGACAGAAGGGACTGTTTACCCTGTAAATCTGTATCTGTGGCCACATGGAAGCACAGGAACCAGAAGGTTCTGTGCTTGCACAACCCACCAGACAGCCCTCAGAATTCTTGAGATCTGTCACTGCACATCTGTAAATTGACAAAGTCTTCCTTTGGTGCAGGACCCAGAGGGCTCTGTGCATCTGCATCTATTCACAAAGGTCCCAAAGGGACCTGCATGAATGAGGATACCATTCCACTGTCTCAAAAGAAAGGAAAATCTTTACAAAAAAAACTTCATTAATGCACCAGTTAGGGTTTAGCTTACCTGAGCTGGACCCCAAAGTGAGTTCACCAGAAAAGGATCACAAAGCATACCCACTGAGGTCAATACTGCCACTATACACAAAGTTTCTTCACAACTATATTTTTTTCAGTTCTAACCCCAGATTTTCTAAGCAGATGTTTTATGACTCACCTTATAAACAGGACATGTAACATTTATAGTATATTTGCTGAAACATCATTTTGCACCATAACCGCAAAAACACATCTCATCCAGGATTTAAAAATAAAATCATATAGTACCTGTCATGTTTATGAGATAGTCTGGAAAAAGGCTATGATGAAAGTATGGAGTCAAAATATTGAAAATTAGTGAAGTTATGAGTGAACGCTGAAATACTGCAACATTCACTTATCACTTATGCATATTACCATATTCATGCACCAGATTTTCTGCATAGCCTTCATATTACCCCTTCTCATGAACCCAGTAGGTGAACATTTTCAAATCATTGCCAAAATGTCATTTTTTGCCACTGAAACATCATTCCATGCTGAAGGTGCTAAAACACATTTGGCCAGAATTTGAAGCATGACAGCTGTCACATTTATGAGGTGTGAGAAAATGTCAACGTTAAAAATTTTGGGTCAGAATATTTAAAATCACCACAGTTCTGAGTGAGCATAGAAAAATTTCAACGTAAGCTCATAACTTTGTCATTTTTAACTATTTTGTCCCCAAATTTTCAAAATGGCTTTTGTATGACCCCACCTCAAGAACAAGGGTGGTAAAAATGTTCAAATCCCACCCTAAAGGTGATTTCACAATGTGACTGCAAAATCACCTTTTGGACCAGGTTTGCATAATTCCACCACTATTGGTCATGAGGTGGTGTTCAAAAAAAGGCCATGTTGAAAATTTGCTGCACAAAACATTCAGAAATGACAGTTATGAATCAAAGTTCAACCTCTCACTGAAATACACTGTACTGCACTTGCCTTATTTTCTTATATCGCAGTGGTCACAGTGAGGGTGGAGGTGTGTGTATAGGGGGGTGAGATTTGCGAGGGACCATTTTCCTTTTTACAGGGTTACAAAAATAAAACATTGAGGGATGTTTTTCTTTACTGCAGGTGTCACTTCAACACTGGGGATTGGGCACCCCATTGTTGGGCTCACATTTCGTGGCAGCAGGGGTGGACACCCCAGGGCCTCCATGTAAACAGGGAGAACAGAGTGGATGACCTGGAGATGAGGGGGATCAAGTGCACTCTGGTCCACTTATATATTAAAAAATATTAAAAGACTGGGAAGGGCAGGAAGATTACCTGGAGGGGAAGGGGGAGAAAGAAGCAATACCAGTGGTGGGCACTACGGTCCACTTAATAAATAATTAATAAAGAAATAACTAGCTAGACAGACAGACACACAAACAGACAGATGGACAAAGAGAGAATAGGCAGATAGATTGATAGATAGACAAAAAGAGAGACAGGTAGACAGACAGAGATACAGAGAGAGCAGGAGATCAGTGGCTCACTGCTGGAAGTGCAGCCAGCAGCATGACGCCAGCTGTGGTTTCCATATTCAAGAAAGTCCCGCTGTTTTCATGCAGAGAACATGGGTGAACAGCTCCTCTCACTAATGTCTGCACCCCGGATTTGGGTGTCCAGACAAGATATTTCCAGAGCAATTTTCAAAAAACAAACACTAGAATCTTACTACAGTAAATGGTTCATGTTTAGCTAGGTTCAGCTGTTTTGTGTTTGTTTTTAAATTTATCAGTTTTATGTATTATTTGTGATTAAAAAAGAAAATGATGGCTGTCACAATTGGTATTTTTTCAGCATGATAGGTATTTTTTCCCCACACAAATAAATCATGCAGTAGGTTTTTTTTTTTTACTATTTACATTTGTTAGTTAACTGAAAAATCCTTATAACTCTGAAACAATATAATATTTTTTTGAGGAAACCTTTCAGAGACACACCCTTGTCACAGGTCCCTTCAACCCTAAAAATGTCATGGAAAACATCCACACTGTCTAGGCTGTAGGTGAGAGCAAAAAATACACAGTGTTAAGTATAGGGAAAACAAAAGTGTTTTGTTTTTTACACATTTTTTTTATGTTCTCTGTCTCAAAAATTGAACAATATACCATCACAAAACTTTTCACATCTTGAGATTCTGACAGCCTGATTCTGCATGCCAAGTTTTGTGCTATTTTTTCAAAAGATGAGAAAGTTATTAAGGTGCAAAAATTGTGGTTTAACATTAAACAGCCTACTTAACGCTAACTATAAGGATGCTACCATGCCCGTATAATCTGTAGTATGCTATAAAGGTCCCATACTGTTGTTTGCACTACCATTCCTCCAACTAAGGTTGTGTATCATTCTTCAGGTTTGTTTAAGTAGAACAGTACAGAAATAGAACAGTCACAATGCAGATGTAAGGATATTCAGCATACCAGCATTATAAAGAACAACGTTGTATGAAAAGTGCTATCTGCACCTGAGTAGTGCAATTATCCCACCATAACGCACACTGGAATGTCATATTGTGATTATGAAATAGATAATTGAATCCTTTTTCTGTAATAAAAAAATACAATAAATAGTTTTAAATTTTAAAGTATATATTTTATATGTGTACAGCAATGTACTTTCTGAAAAAAAATATTCTTTGCATTTCATTGTTTTAATTGCAGCCACTAGCTGTATCTGTGATGGCCTTACAGAATTTCTGGAAATATTTATTGTTGCAAAGGCACTGGGGCATTTCACACTTACCACTGTGTGAAGGCTAATGCATGAGTAGCATAGCACCATCATAGCACACTATGACTATTAATGCTTGCCACATTCATCAGCAGTTGGGGTGGTGAGGTCATGAGAATTTCAGCTGTTTTGGAGCAGGATCAAAATGCTCATGGGACTTTCTGTGCATGCTAAAGCCAGTGGCTTGGCAGCACTTTCACATTATAAGAGGCCACGGTGGCTGAGATAAAACAGTAGTTTCATCAGTGGAAGCAGCAGTTTTTCCTTCAATGGTAAGAGAATAACAGAGAGAGAGAGAGGCAGAGAGAAAGAGACAGAGAGACAAAGAGACGGAGAGACAGAGAGAGAGAAGATGGACTGAGGAAGTTGAGTGTGAGGAGGAGCTGCAGTCAACAGGCACAAAGAATAGGAGCTGTGGCAGTCGCAATCAGAACACAGCATGAGAGAAGAGGTTGCTGAAGTCCCAACTAATGAAAGAAATAGTTTGAGTGGGAGTGAAGATAGAAAATGAGTATGTTAATGGCATTTTGTCAATTTACAAATGTGTGCAGATTTGTGGGGGTGTTTGTTCTGTGGTCTTTCGGTGAGACAGTTTAAAAAGGCTGCTTCTGACATTTTTTTATTCACTGTGTGCATGCACAGCAAATATTTTTCTGAGAGTGGGTATTGAGAGGTGTGACATTGTCAGTCCAATGTAGAGCAGTCTGCAAGGGGCTTGTCAGTGTCACATCAATCATCAGCCAGGCGGATCATGACACAGTTCTGGATTTCTAGGCAGAAACTTCATGAAGTTCAAAGGAGAGATCTGACCCAATCATAGAGTGATTATTTCCTTTGATCTACATAACACCACCCCGCAAGCACAGCTGATCTGTCAGGATCAGCCTGCTTTGGTTTCTCCCCACTCAAATAATCCCTGGTGCTGCAGCCCATCCCCCCATATCACCAACCATAAAGAAAACGACTCCACTAAGTACAAACCACAAAACCATGGTGCAGAGACGGTGCAGGAAGGAGTGGGTGGCTTGCATATCTAATAAAATAAAATCAGGAAATGCCAGCACTCAAAGAGTGAAACAAATAAGACATTCATTTTTAAGGCATTTATTGTACAACTGTACATAGTAAAGGTGCAGGCTAGCAGAAAACCACTTGCTTTCCTGACACTTCAAGAAAACCTTACTTCGTTACAGGGGTTTTCTCAAAGTACCGGAATAAGCAAGACATTTTGTCACAGAGTGTCTCACTTTTTTCACTCTTCGAATGCAATCATTTCCTGATTTTAACCATAAAGAAAACCATGCTTCAATGCCTCCCACCCCTTCCCTATTTTATTCTGTCATGAGGTGCCTGATCCCCTGTGCCAGCTGCTACCCCACCCTTCCCATTTTCACTGTGTGCCTCTCCAAAATAATGCCTGGTGCGGCTACAACCCCCCCAACCCACCAATTTTCACTGAGTGGCACAGGAAAACATAAAAAAAACCTCCCTGAATGTCTATTATGGCATGGGAGTGCCCAGTCTCTCATGCCAGCTGCTACTCCCACACTGGCCATTTTGATTGTGCAACACCAGGGAGCCCACCTCCAGTGTTGCCAAACAAAACACAGACACTAGGATGCCAAATCCCTGGTGTCAGTACCTGAAATAAATTATTTTTTATTTTATTTAATTCTTTGTTAACCGGGTGAGGCCCACTAGGCACAACTGCCTGTAGTGAGCGGTGACCAAGGAGCTTTCAGCTGGTCAAGTGACTTGCTCAGAGTCACACAGTATGAAAGTGGAGGCTGTGGGAATTAAACCCAGGTCTGCTGGATGTACCGTGCTCATCAACTGCTCCTTACTCTAACCTCTAGGCTATACTGCCAGCCAAAAACCATAAAGAAACCCATCTCTAATAGTTATTTTTAAACACCCTGTAAAAAAGAAAAACACCATCAATGTGTTGGTTCTGCCACCATTGCTCTCCTCCCTACCTGACCCTCCCACTCAGCACCCACCACTCCACACCACTCAAACCCTTAATTACCTACAGGGGTCCAATGCTATAGTCATCTCTGGACCAGAGACATGTCTTCACTTTTCAAGGCTGGACCACGAACTGAGGAAATCAGGTATGCAGTTCCTTGTATTTCAGTGAGATTTTGAACATATCATCATAACTTGATCATTTTTGAATATTTCTTTCCAAAATTATCAACATTTCTTTTTTGGGATACCACCAGATGAACAATTACAGTGAAACTAGGCACACCAGTCCCAAAAGGTGAGTTTGTGGTCCCTGTGCAAAATCACCTTTCGAGAAGGATTTGAAAACTTTATGCACCCTTGTTCATGAGGTGGGGTCATAAGAAGGCTAAGTTCAAAATTTGGGGTTAAAATATTTAAAAAAAAATAACAAACGTAAAAGCTTATGTTAAAATTTATGATTGCAGGCTCATGACAGTGGTAACATTTAGTATTCTGACCCCAAACTTTCTTTTTAAAATTAAAAAAGCTCTATTGATTTTATATGTACCACAATCAACAATAGTATACTACATCCAGAACATAGAACAGGAGAACACAAAACCTTTCCTTCACCCCTCCCCTACCCTATACTCCTCTCCCTTGCGGAGTGTGGAATAACGTCGGAAGATAAGTATCCCAGAGATCAATACACAAGTTGAAACTGTGTGATGATAGATCTCTAATGAGGTGTCTGAGAGTAAACAAAAGACAATCAAATTAAATAAAGGGCATATGATGTGCCTTTGTTTTATTAAACAGAAGCTTATGGTGTTGTACATTAGCAATCAGGTGTTCTGTCTGTAGGGGAAAAAGAGAGCTCATGCAGCCATTCATTGTATGTGATGGGTGTCTGGTCCAACCAGAGTCTGAGAACTATATTTTTAACCACCAAGGAGATAAGAGCCATGAGCTATCGCTTTCCTTTGACCTGAATCTGTGAGTAATCACCAACAATACATATTTCAGGGGAAAAGAGACCTTGTAGCTCCAGAAGGGGGTCCAGCCATTCTTCAATATGCACCCACAGGAAAGATACCTTCTCACAAGACCAAAAAAACATGTAGCAGGGTACCCTCTGCCTTGCCACATCTGGTACAGGTAGAGGAGGCGAGATGACCCATTTTGGCTAATTTGACTGGGGCGTAGTACATATTATTTAAGATATGGTATTGGGTAAGTTTTAGCTGATCTTGAGTTTAATAAATATAGAGATCTGTCCAGGGGCATGGCCAATTAAAAGTAAAGTCTGGTTGAAGGGATTCCCATATTTTAGAACCTGCTGAAGAAGCAGGATGAGAATTGGTAAGCAGGCACATATATAAGGAGGAGACACCATGGGGTTTGGAAGCTAGCTCTTGGATCTGCTGAAGAAGATCACTAAGTAGAGATGATTTTAAGGAGAGTTCAAATTGTTTCACTAATAGGTGTCATAGCTGATAGATCTTAAAAATATTAGTTGACCCAGTCGGAATTTACTTAATAATTCAGGAGAGATGAGTATAGTTGTCTGAGTATAAAAGTCTGACACTCTAAGTTCGGGGAGGACCAGAAGCCAGTTGGGAGATAATGGGCGGTTTCTGATCTTGGTGTTTAAATTAGAAAAAATAGTTTTAGAGAAGTCTTTGGAAAGAGACACCTTTAAGTAAGAGCAAAGCAGCAAAAAAAACTTTAATAGAGATGTCAACTGGGGAGGAGGCCAACATTTTCGGAAGAGATTTCCAGGAGGAAAAGAGAATAGCAGTAGGACATAGGTTATGTTTGGAGAGTAGTTTGGATTCTATTTGTAGCCAGATAGGAACGTATTCATCTTCTGATTCATCTTGAGGGATAGAGGTCCATTTTCCACATTTGTGGAGATGACTGGCCCAGTAATATAGCATGAAATTAGGAAGTCACAAACAGCCTGATTCTTTAAGGAGTCCCAATTTAAGGTAGGACCATCTTGAAGATTTGTCCAGCCAAACAAATGAAGTGATATTTGAATGAATACATTTAAAGAAGGATAAAGGAAGCCAGTTATTAAGCATATTTAAGGGATAGAAAAGCCTAGGAAGGACATTCATCTTAATAATATTAATTCTACCCCATAATGATATGGGAAGATTCTTCCAACATGGTAAAGTCTTGCTGTATAATACTCAGGAGGTATTCTAGATTCAATTTCCACATCAATGAGGGGTCAGAAGTTAGATGTATGTAAAGGTACTTAATACAACGGGAAGACCACTTCATGCCAAATGGGGCAGATGATTGGCTGTGTGTTAAATGATTGAGAGGGTATATTTCTGTTTTATTAAGATTCAGTTTGTAATTAGAATACTTACTGAATTGGTCTAGTATCTTAAGAGCTTCAGTAAGAGAGAGGATGGGTTTTGAGAGATGAAGCAAGATGTCATCTGCGTAAACTGAAAGAGATGGTGAGAGGTTACCAATGGGATGCCACTTATGCTGGGGGATGATTTAAGATGTCTGATAAGCAGTTCTAAATATAGGTTAAAGAGAAAGGGAGAAAGAGGATACCCCTGATGTGTGCCTGTGTAAAGAGAGAACGCCAAAGAAAAAACACTATTGCAATATATTTTAGCCATTGGAGAAGAATAAATTACCTGAAGCCATTGTAGAAAAGAGGAAGGGATGCCCATTTTCTGCAGGGTAACCAGAGGAAAGACCAGTCCACCCTGTCAAAGGTTTTTTCAGCGTCAAGCAAGATTAGGATCATAGGGGAGGAAAAGGAACCAGCTACTTGGAAGATATGGGATATCTTGCAGAGATGATCAGCAGAGGCCCTCCCAGAAAAAAAAAACTACTTGTTCTGGACTGAGAAGACATGACCAGACTTTCTCTATTCTTGAAGCTAGAATCTTACTTAGAATTTTAATGTCACAGTTTAATAAAGAGGTAGGGTAGTAGCTCGCAGGACAAGAGTGTGGTTTATCTGGCTTGAGAAGAAGAACTGTAGTGGCTTCAAAAAGAAAAGGGTCTAATGATCCTGAAGATACCATGAAGTGATACAGATGGAGCAAAAGGGGGTGGGGCTAGGTCTTTGAGAAGGAGTTTGCATAAGTTTGAAGGAAATCCATCAGGCCTGGGAGCTTTATCTAGTGCAAGTTTGTTTATGGCAGATTACACTTCTACTAGGGATATGGGGGTAGATAGAAGGGCTCGGTGATGGTGCAGAAGATGAGGTAATGCAGCGGAGTCTAGATTGGAAGACATTTCTTCGCTGGTTGGTGTGGAGGAGCGTTGGCCACATAAGGTGGAGTAGGATTGTTCAAAAACTAGTGCTATATCTCTGGGAAGTGTCTTCATGGAACCATCAGGGGCCCTAATGTAGGATATGATTCTTGATGTTTCCAATGTCCATAGCCAGACAGCAAGCAGTCGGCCCACCTTTTTGCCTTGTTCTATATATTTAGTTTGAGTTTTTAATATTGAGAATTCAGCCTTCTCCTGTAGAAGGGCAAAATACTTATCTCTAAGAGACAACAGTGTCTGTAAGGAATCTGGTGGGAAGCAGGAGAGAGAGAGATTGGTCTAGGGTATGAATATGAACAAGTAAGGAAAGGACTTCTGATTCTCTACGACATTTCCGGGTTGAGGCTAGACAAATGAATTCCCCTCTTAAGACACATTTTAAAGTCCACCACTTGTGATATATCCTTGATACCATATTTTGATTAGATTAGTTAAAAGACTGAATGATAGATGAAATTCTGGATATCACATGGTCATCCTTAAGGAGTTGAGTATTTAATTTCCAGGTTGTGTCTCATTGCAGATTAGTACCCGGGGCAAGTACTAACCAGACAACTGCATGATCGGAGAGAACAATGGGCTCTATCTCAGTATTGCAGAGACCGGAAAGAAGAGAATGACTGATAAGGACATAATCCAGCCTAGATGAAGTGTAATGTACCATTAAACAGAAAGAATAGGTGCGGGACAATGGGTTTAGAACTCTCCAAGGGTCACAAATACCTAATAGGTCCATAAATTCTTGTAGGGCTCGTTGTGCAGCTGAAAGAGGTTTAAGGGAATAGCTAGACTGATTCAAATCTTGGGTGGGGGGAAGGTTCCAATATCCTCTCAATATCAGTGGGATTGAAAGAAATGGGGTTAGTATGCCGGTTAACTCCATAAAGAAAGTTCCTGTCGGTCAAGAAGGCCCTTTAAGAAAATGTATCTTCCCTGTGAGTTTGAGAGGACTTGGTCTACTTGAAGGGAGACCAAGCAGTTCACAAGAATGGCCACACCCTTAATTGAGGTCAAGATTCCAGAGGCGAATACTTGGACAATATTTTGCCTACAAAGCCTTGTAGCCTTGTGGGGGAGAAGATGTGTTTCTTGAATAAAGTAATGTGGGCATGGAGAAGGGGAAATATGTTTAAGCACCTGATACCTTTTGAGCTGTTCCCTAACACCTCTTAAATTCAGGTTGAGAACTGGATTAACCTATTAGCCATATTCATAGCAACTAAAATGGACATGCTGGTAGACAGTACACCATGAGCACACTCTGCACCCACCCTTCCCCCAAAGTCCCTCACCCTGTTTCTCTTTGGCATAACACACTTTGAAATAACAAAGATAACAAGAATAAACATTAGTCTAGACAATTCAATGAAACAGTAGATATTAATACCCTGTAAACTACAATCAAGAGGGGTAAAAATGAACTCCCAACTACCCATCCCCCCAACCTTCAGTTAACAGTTATAACATTTTGATATAAACATTAATAACCAATCTACCCAGACCCCCTTCCCTACCCTCCCCAAAAAACACCCTCCTACCTTCTTCCCCCCTCACTCAAAAAACATCTGGTGACAGGCAATTCAATGAAGCATCAATGTTCTGGTAAACTGATATCCCTGGTGTCCTTGATATAACTCGCATTCATAAATATATGACATTACAGTGAGTGGGTCCTTCGTATCTAAAATGTGACATTTAGTACAGCTATAATCTCCCTCTGAGGCCCCAGTATGCACGCATAACCCTGACCCCCTGACACATATAATGAAAAGAGTTGCAACAGTAAGAGATACAATTTTCCCCTTCCCCCTCCCTCCCCCATTTCTTCCCAAAAACTATATACATTGGCCCCTTTGGTCTTTAGGAATTGAAAAGACAGAAAAAACTCTCTCAACCTGAAGGATCATCCCTTAGTGACCCTAACTCACCCTACCCCAGGAAATAGAGGCCTAGCAGGAGGACCACCCCTGGCCAAAAGAGACGATACAAGACATCCTAGCTGATATAAGATACTATCTGGTCTCCTTTTGGACTAGTGTCACACTCTCACTCCCAGTCTCCATAGTATGAATATTATGAGTGTGAATAGAGGCATAGTCAAGATCAACCCCGCATTATCCAGAACACGAGGCTCAAACATCCCATTTGGCTTCCCAGTCACCACTCCCCGCCCTCCCAATCCCACAATCCAAGTAGCTGAATGACTGATTATTTAATATAATGATGGCTGGATGGCAGCCCAAGTCTATCCTACCTACCATACTGTAGTTAGCCAGATCAGGTTATGTTACGTTCCACTTGGAGTAACGGATGGCAATTTGGAGATAAAAATATTTAGGCCTAAATATTCTAATACTGCTAAGGGATGGAGGTTAGAGTAAGCCCTGGAATGTATCCTGCAGACTTGAGGAAGAGCAGGGAGGTGCTCAGCAATCTTCTACAGCCTTTGCAGAGGCTATGTCCCCTAACTAATATTTATTGGATGTAAAAAGGCCTATCTCAATACTCCAGAAAGTGATCAGGCTAATGTTATAGAGGTGTCTTGAATTAGGTATTCCATGTAAATACTAAATCCCTGATGTGTAAGTCCAATGTATGTCCCCCCCCCCCCAAGATGCATTCATCATGGTTTGGTCCGTGGGGAAACCAAAATAGAGCAGGAACTGTCTGAACCCCAATCCAGTTCTCTGGAAGTTAATCCCAGCCCAAAACAGTTCCCAGCTCCCCCCTAATTCCAGAAGGAGCCCGTACAGCACCGGGAGGACCGGAGAAGGAGAGCCCAGTAGGTCTGCAAGTTCCAGGGGCACAAAACAGCTGAGGTATAGAGCAGGGATCCTCCTATGACATCTGAAACCAGGGCTATCCTGAGACCCTCCAATACACAGCTGCATCATCTCTTATTCAGGTAAGGAAAAAAACACTCATCATCCAAAATTGTTAATTGCAGAGATTACATTCAAATCTGGGTGAAGTTCACAGTTCAGGGAGCTTTGAAAAGATTTGGCAGCCTGAGGGCTAGGTTGTCCGAAGCCTGTGATGGAGAATCGTAGGAGTACCAGGCCCCGTCTATCAACACTTGCAGTCTGGCTGGATAGGCCATCTTAAATTTCAGGCCGGCTGCAAGCAATGAGCTTGCTTACAGTAGAATGAAATGCATCCCTCTTCTGCCTAGTTTCCAATGGGAGACATTGAGTAAAGCATAAGCACTTGCCCTCCCAAGTGACTGATTGTAGCTCCCTGGTTTTCATGAGGATATGTTGTTTTTCCAGGTAATTTAAACATTTCATAATGATAGGTCTGGGTGGCACAGTATCTGGTGGTCAAGGCCTAAGGGGTGGGGGTGAGCTCTTTTGATCAGGTATACTGGATTATGTGGTGAAGGACCTACTACCTTTAGGAGTAGCTTCTGTAAAAATGTTATTGTTAAGGTCCTTCATCAGCATCACGCTAAAAAATAGAACATTGTTATGCCTGCTGTGCCCTTCAAGATCTTCAGTTTTAAGTTGAAGTTTAGTAATCTGCTGTCTCAGTTTGCCACAGAGGGGCCTGTTTCATCTCCATTTCCATCGTGGACACAAATACCAATAGCGATGTTCCAGACTTGGAAATAATGGTGCAGTAGGCAGTTGTAGTCTGTATTCTACCTCTTTTGGCCCCGATTTAATGCTTTCATGGCAGATTATCAAGGATTAGGAAGGCAGGTAGCAGGAGCTGACTGAAGGAGCAGCTATGGAGTCAAGAGCATCACGTGATCTGACCCCACATTTTCAGGATAGCAATTTCTTCACAGCATGTGATGAATGTGACAGCTGTCATCTTTCAAAGCCTGGCCAAAATGTGTGTTTTGTACTTCTGGTGTAAAATCACCTTTTGAGCAGGATTTCAAATGTTTTCTGCCCTTTTCATGAGGTGGTGTCATAAGAAGCCTACAGTATGGGTCCTAAGAAAGCTATGTTAAAATTTGGGGGTAAAGATATGAGAAAACAACAAACGTATGAGCCTACGATGACATTTTTCAATGCACGCTTGTTACTGTGTTAATTTTCAACATTTTGACCCCAATGTTTCAACATAGCCATTTTTGTGCACCACCTTATAAAAGTGACAGCTGTCATTTTTCAAATACTGGTCAAATGTGTTTTTATGCTTGCAGGTAAAATCACCTTTCAGGCATGATTTGAAAATGTTCTACATCCTTGTTCATGAGGTGGGGTCATCAGAAGGCTATGTGGGATCCTAAGTAGACTATATGCATCCTGCCCAGTCAGGAATTTGCCCTTGGCTTGTTTTGCTGCCTATTTGAATCTTTATTGTTGTGACTGATTTGTTTGAACAATATTTCTTTGCTGCTATGTTGTGGTATCTCTTTCTAGACTGTGTAGGTTTTCTCTGCCTAAAAATTTTATGTGACTTGCATTGATTGTTATTGCCCTTGCTACACGTATTCATTACTACTAACTGTTTTGACCTATGCTATTTTAATTTCATTGTACTCATGCTATGTACCTGTCTTTGATTGTTGTACTCTCCCGGGTCGTGCCTGAAAATAGTCATTTCATGGCTAGTGCACCTACCTGGTTAACAAAAACTAAATGAATAAATATATATTGAACAGTTGGGGTAAACATATTTAAAAACAACAAAGTTATGAGTGCATGTTAACATTTTCAATGCACACTTGTAACTGTGGTCATTTTCAGTATTTTGACCCCAGATTTTAACATAGTCATTTTTTCACACCACCTCATGAATGTAACAGCTGTCATTTTTCAAACCCTGGCAAAAATGTATTTTCACACTTGTGATGCAAAAGTATCCATTGGGCAGGATTTGAACATTTTCTCCAACCTTGTTTATGAGGTAGGGTCATAAGAAGGCTATGTGCCGTCCTAAGATGGCTATGTTGAAAATTTGAGGTAAAAATATTAAAAATAAACAAAGTTAGCAGTGTACATTGACATTTTGCAACACACGCTCATAACTGTGGTAATTTGCAGTATTTTGACCCCAGATTTTTAACGTACTCATTTTACACACCACCTCATGAATGCGTCAGCTGTCCTTTCTCAAATCATACCCGAAAAGGTGTTTTCACACTTGTGGTGCAAAATGCTGTTTTGGCCATGGTTTTAGAAATCATGACTGTCATGTTCAGAAGGAGTGGTCATAAAAAGATTATTTGGGGTACAAATTTGAAAAACCAACTAGCCTATGAGGAAACATTGAATTGTTCCAACATTTACTCATAGCTATATTTTTTTCAGATGTTGGCCCCTAATGATCAACACAACCTTTGTATTACACCACCTCCTGAACACAGCAGGTGTAAATTTTTTTTAGTCCCCTCCGAATCTTAGCTCCACAATCACACAGCAAAATCACCTTTCAGAAAGGATTTTAAAAAATCCAACTCCCACGATCATAACGTCAGATCATAAAAATACCGTTAGACATTTGGGATCAAAATGCCCACTTGAAGGAAAACTGTCCTTATCACCAACCCTCCCCCAAGCTATACCCTCCCAAATAGGATTTCTGCTGTAAAACACTTTTGTTTTTTCATTGCAAACTTACTTTATTTGATTTGGAAAAAGTCTGCAGTCTCCTATCATGGTGTATGCTAGGTGGATCCATTTGCTAAGAACGTGCGATGCCGCACCACTCACCTCAATATATTTGTACTGAGGTGAGTGGTGCAGCACTGCAGTTTCTTAGGAAATGGACCCATGGCAGCATCTGCCATGATAGGAGATTGCGGACAATTTCTAAATAAAATAAAGTAAGTTCACAATGAAAACATTTTTATTTTTCACAGCTGAAAAGCCTAATTGAGGTATTGCTTTGGGGTGGGGGCTGGTTAAAATGACAACTTTCCTTTAAAAGTACATATTACCTCTCAGCTGTCCTATCCTGGGTAATTAAAATCTAACACAGTGTAACAGTAAGACATCCCTGAAAATGAGACATTCCATCTCATCTGCTCTATCCTGGGTAAATATACATGTAAACATGTGTACAAGCAAGACCTAGTATAACAGCAATACCAATGGCAAAAATTTGGCATGGAAAATGCTTGTTTATAGCTAAATTAACAGAGATCTGAGTTAAGCCTTGATATATGATGCCAGAGCAGCCATATTAGATGTCAACATTTTACCCTGAATAAGATGTGGATGGCTCTGGAGACAGAGTGCTTAGGCTTGTGGTTGAAGCTACTTTCATGTGTGCTAGGATATTAGGATGGGTGAACGCACTTGTCATTCATTCAGGTTACATTGTTTTTTCTCTCCATTTCATAGTATTCCTTTAAAGGAATGATAGGAGATCGCGGACAATTTCTAAATAAAATAAAGTAAGTTCACAATGAAAACATTTTTATTTTTCACAGCTGAAAAGCCTAATTGGGGTATTGCTTTGGGGGGGGGGGCTGGTGTTAAATGACAACTTTCCTTTAAAAGTACATATTACCTCTCAGCTGTCCTATCCTGGGTAATTAAAATCTAACACAGTGTAACAGTAAGACATCCCTGAAAATGAGACATTCCATCTCATCTGCTCTATCCTGGTAAATATACATGTAAACATGTGTACAAGCAAGACCTGGTATAACAGCAATACCAATGGCAAAAATTTGGCATGGAAAAATGCTTGTTTATAGCTAAATTAACAGAGATCTGAGTTAAGCCTTGATATATGATGCCAGAGCAGCCATATTAGATGTCAACATTTTACCCTGAATAAGATGTGGATGGCTCTGGAGACAGAGTGCTTAGGCTTGTGGTTGAAGCTACTTTCATGTGTGCTAGGATATTAGGATGGGTGAACGCACTTGTCATTCATTCAGGTTACATTGTTTTTTCTCTCCATTTCATAGTATTCCTTTAAAGGAATGATAGGAGATCGCGGACAATTTCTAAATAAAATAAAGTAAGTTCACAATGAAAACATTTTTATTTTTCACAGCTGAAAAGCCTAATTGGGGGGTATTGCTTTGGGGTGGGGGGCTGGTGTTAAATGACAACTTTCCTTTAAAAGTACATATTACCTCTCAGCTGTCCTATCCTGGGTAATTAAAATCTAACACAGTGTAACAGTAAGACATCCCTGAAAATGAGACATTCCATCTCATCTGCTCTATCCTGGGTAAATATACATGTAAACATGTGTACAAGCAAGACCTGGTATAACAGCAATACCAATGGCAAAAATTTGGCATGGAAAAATGCTTGTTTATAGCTAAATTAACAGAGATCTGAGTTAAGCCTTGATATATGATGCCAGAGCAGCCATATTAGATGTCAACATTTTACCCTGAATAAGATGTGGATGGCTCTGGAGACAGAGTGCTTAGGCTTGTGGTTGAAGCTACTTTCATGTGTGCTAGGATATTGGGATGGGTGAACGCACTTGTCATTCATTCAGGTTACATTGTTTTTTCTCTCCATTTCATAGTATTCCTTTAAAGGAGTTTCTGATGGAAAATGGGAACCACAGCAGGATTTCTTTTCTTATGCTGGACATGGTACACGAGTGGGAACTTTTAAAAATGTAAAAATCTTGTATATCAGTTCAGGAATGAAATTAAACTAAAAGAAAAATGGATAACTTGCTTTTTTACCATAAAATATTATTGCTGAAAAACCTACACGGTTGAGTAACAAATACTACAGCTTTGAGCAGTTATTTTTTCTATCCAGCAGTTAAACACTTATTGTCTCACAACACAGTTCTCACATGGAATTGTAAATGTCACTTGTAATGAAAACTTTCATCATTTTAAGGAATGTCATGCCCTATAATTTGCGATAGATCTAAGCTGTGGCTGCCCAAGCAATTAAAAAGGCTGACAAATTCTTTTCACTTTTGTTCCCTGACTGATGAAAACTAATCTAATACCTTACATTTAAAATCTTAACACTAAATGTAGTAATGTGTGTCAGGGGATTCAAAGACCAAACTCCAGCTGAAACATTACTATATATCTAAAGTTATCTTAAAAATCTAATTAAGAAAAAGGCATCTTGCTATAACGCAAATAAGTTCCCACTTAGGTCTATCTGATAAGTCACTGTAATATCACTCCCATGTCATCAGTTTAGACCTGACAGGCATACTGTACACTGTCTTATAGAGCTCATCACCAACCAGTGTTGGAATTAAAGAGGGACTTGCCAAGGATCAGCCCCACAGCTATGAAGAGACAATTGGTAGCTTACTCTTGACTGCCTTTGACTTACTGTATAATAGCAAGGTGGCTCAGTTTAAAGATAGAACCCTCATGGGGCCCCCTAGCTCCCGAAGCTCATAAAATGTAATTCCAGCACTTGCCTAACTCAGCACTAACTGGTGTTTACAACTACAATGCAATATAAGAAGCCATTACTTTAGTCCTTACAGTCTACAACTGAATTTTCATTATAACCAGATAAGTGCTATTGCAAGTCATATTAAAATACCTGTTTAGTTTTTATGCCATGTATACTTTAAATTCATGTTGTCAGAACAGTGATCATATGCTGGTCTCACAAAGGAAAATATCACATTCCTTTCTTATTGCTTTTCAATACTGTCTCTTACAATGCTAATTTTCTAGTTTTTTGTTTGTGCCCTCACATGGATTTTCTTCCCTGCCTTCTGCCTTTCTCTTCTGCCTACACACATTCTTGCTTGTCTGCCACACAGGTTCTATTCCAGCTACCAGTTCAGTTCTGCTTGCAGAGTCCCCTGGTCTGTAGAGAACAGCACCCCTCATGATGGACCCATAGCACCCAGGAGTGCCTGGGCTATAGGCTCCAATTTCAGACTACCAGAGAGGAACTGGAAACAGAGATGTTGGGGTGATGACTTGGGGGAGTCAGTAGTGACATATGTCAATCAGAGATGCTTTATCCACTGCAAGTCTCACTCTCCTCCAACTTCTTCTGAGGCATGCTCAGTGTAGAACCTGACCTTTGGAAGGCAGACATTGCCGGATTAACCACAATGCCTGATTTGCCACTATTGTCTTAGCCAACCACAGGAGGCACTCACACAGTGTGCAGGCTCCCTGCTTCTAAAGCCTGCAAGATCTGCTTCCAGTCGTCTCCCCTGACAGCACAAATCTACAGCAGAACAGGAAGTTGGGATTGCAAAGCAAACATAGGTCTTCTACATGGGAGCACAGCATCCTCATCCAGTACCACAAGCCCGGGTTCTAGCAGCATTGTTGAAGTTGTATAAAGGTCCTAGAGTTGTGTAACGCTGACACTAGAAGTGACAGCCAAAAAGGATGTGCTCCTAGGTGTTGTTCATCTAGGGATACTCATTTTCTCGTCCCAGATCCCCACAGTACAGGCCATAGGACACACTGTCCTTTTTTTCCATGGGCCAGAAACCTAGAGAAAGGTGATTTACTGAAGCTGCCACATGCCAGCTCATTTTTCAAATCTGAATATGTTAAATGGCATTCCTTTTAAATTAAGAGGGTGTTGTAAATTACAAATGGTATGTGCCCATTACTCTTTCTTTACAAAAAGTATCGGAAGTGCTTCATCCTGAATTAAGGTTAGAGAAGTGAGCCAGGGCCAATTTCAGTTCAGCTGTAAATTGAGGCCTAGGAATTCTGTTTGGCTTCACCAATTTGGCTGAACCACTTTGGCTTCCAATGCAGTACTTGTCAGCCTATAAGTAGGGGTGTTGGGTAAACATGGCTAGAGGTTAGCAATGAATATGAATTACTGTCTCTCACTCGTAGCAGGTGCTGTTTGTATACATCTACTGTGGATAGCTATTTGTTGTGTTATGCCAGAACCTGCAAAACCCACTAAGTCTGAAAATGTACAGTGTGAGTTACAATAATAGTTACTATTGATTGCTGACCTCATGGCATATACCACCCTATAATCTTTGCTTTACCTCCATGCCAGTTACTACATTCCCTCTGGTGCCATTGATTTTTAAATTATGTAATAATATCCCAACAGCCCCTCCCCAACTGAAAAAAAAGTGAGGCATAACAAAATAAATGGAAATGAAAATACATTAAATGTAAGGCACTACCTTACCATTCATAATATTTTCCACCAGTGAATACATTTTTCCTTCATCTTTTTATATTTTAACTGCTGCAATGACTTGAATGAAGCAGTGGTGTTGCCACCGCCAACTCTTCCAACACCATTATCCTTGCAGTAATTATACAGTAGACACCACCACAAGTTTCACTTTGACTACCACCACCACTGGCCTTGCTTTGTTGGGTTGTTGTTAAAGATCATAAACAACAGCATACATGGCATTCAAGTAGACTTACCATTCATTTATTATTTATTTAAAAATTGGTAACTGGGAAAGGCACACTGAGCCAAGACTCATTTCAAGGTGCATACAATAAAAAAGCATACACAGTATTACTGATTGGTACACAGTAAATTACAAAGTACAACTAAACATATTACAAGTGCACATAAACAGTAGACAGACCCAAACAAAGGTACAATGATCAGCTTTGATGTGCAAATAAAGAGACAAAAGCAGGTAGAATAAATGGCAGTACAGATCTAATACAGGCTGAGGAAGAAGCCAGAAGGAGGCTCAACCAAAGGGATAGTAGGGGATGCAATAGGGGAGGAATCAGAGTGGGTGATGACAGGAGCAGAGAGGGGTGAGAAGGTGTTTTAGGATATCCAGTGAACAAGGCAACCACAATTGAGCACTTACAAAAATGATGACTCAATTACAGTGCCTGTGTTCATGGCTACCTGGTAGAGTAGCGACCAGATACCTAGATGGGTGAGGTAGGGTGATGGGAAGTATGCGAGTATACATGCACATACACACATGGTGGGGAGAGGAAGGGAGGAAGGTATGTGGGAGGGAGTGGTGGGCAGTTGCTGAGGTGGTCCACTAGCATGGTGGAGAGGGTGGTCAGTTGGGAGGTGCAGGGTTTGGGTCCAACGTGGTGCGGTTCTTTTTTGCTGGCAGGTGATTTTTTATTTTTAAATAATTCCCCCCTGACATGCACCCCCCTGGAACTAAGAATCCTTTAGTAGGAAGGTGTTTACTGCCACAACCCCCACGCATTGAAAGGAAAGCTATAGATCTCGGGTGCCCTCTTCCCATTCGCTGCAAGTGTGCATTGACGAAATTCATAATGGCGATCACTATTCTGCAATCACTGTTATCACATAGAATCATGTTTTAGTGGGTGTCTAAATGAGATGTGGTAGGGTGAGAGAATGGAAGAGGACAGGAACAGATTGCAGATGGAGGGAAGGTGACAGAAGAAGGCTGACTGCCCAAAAGAGGAGTGAGGGTGAGGAAGGGAGAAAATGTGAGGGTCCCTGGAGCAGACGGCATATGAGACAGAGAGAATGGGAGAAGGGAGTGAGGAGAGCTAAGTGGGTAGCAACCCAATACAGAATTTAGAGATGAGGTAGGGGAAGATGAATAGGGAGGAGTATAGGAAGCAGTGTGAGTTTGGGGGGAAGGAGTTGGTACTGAAATGGCCATTCTAGGAGTTGGTGATTCGGCATTGATTCAATGTGGCATTCAAACACCCCCACACACACACCTTCTCTTCAGAAGTGGAACCATCTGCATACATTCTGCTTTGTATGTGGTAGCGAGAACATACAGTGAAAATATGAATCGAGAAAGCATGATTGGTGTTGACTTTGCCTTTCTTACCTCATCTGACATGCACTGGCTATATTATTTATTTATTGATTGATTGATTGATTGATTTATTGAAAAGTTGATAACTGGCAAAGGCACACTGAGCCAAAGCTCATTTCCAGATGTGACCTGGGACAGGGGAAGGGGTGTAGTATAGCATGCAGAACAAATAAGCATAGCTTAAAAAAAACAACAGAGATATGAAGGAATACATAAAATAAGCATAGGTTACATCTTATACATCTTAAGCATAGGTTACATCTTATATAAAAGTAAAGTCTAAACAGTGTACATAACAGTAGACTCTAACATCCATAGTGATGGAAATGCATGGACTAAGATAAAAGCTAGGAGCTTTAGTACAGGATAATGTGCAGAAATGTGATGCAAGAAAATGAGGTTCGAGAAAACATGACTGGAAATGAGGTTTAGCTCATTGTGTCTTTTCTGGCCAAAAACTGTAAAATCAATAAAAAAATAACCCTTGTACTAGATACAACCTTAGAATTTGAGTTACCAGTGGTAACATACTATGACCTATCTGTTAGGTAGTTGGAAAACCATGTGATGGGGTGAGGCACCATTTGAGGGGAAGGTAATTTGGCAAAAAGGAGGTCATAGTCATGGCTTACAAGGTCAAAAGCCTTGCCTAGGTCCACAAACACCACCCCAGTAAGACAGCCCTTGTTTATGGGCCAAAGAATGTGGCCAGTGAACATAGCCAGTATAGTATACCATGACACTTCTGGAAATCATGTTGTAGAGGGGAGAATAGGTGACACTGTGCTTGACCAAGAAATCTTTGAGCTGGGATGTGATCTCTTCCTCCAAGGAGTCTCCAAAGATGGTCAGCACACTGGGCATGCTGCAAGTGGAGATAGTGTAGCTGGTTTGATGTTTTGATAGATTTAACCAGTTTTATTGAGTTTCAAGCACATCTCTGGTGCATTTTATGGATTGGAGTACTGTTTAACAAAGGTGTTTCTCCTGCTCCTTTGGTCTCTGAAGCTACACTGTTTTGAATATGTGCTCAGGCATTCAGGTCCAAGTTTTGGGCTGGTGTATCTGCCTGTGTGCATCTGATCTCACTGATTTTCTGTGTCACTGACTATCATTGATCAACACTTTCTCTTCGTGGTGCTGGTGTATCTTTGGTGATGATCACTGCTGTACTGTTCACAAGAATTAGCTACAAGTTTTGGACATTGCATATTTTGAGGGCTGATAGTTGGTTGGACTCTGTTCACTTACCAGCTAGACTTTACCCTGGCTGCTGGCCTCTATGCTTAATGGCTGCTGGCTCCTTTCCAATCAGTTTGCTGCAGCTTGGCTATACAGATCTAGACTGTCCTCCATGGAGTGGGCATCTGTGCTGATTGCAGTTAGGCCAGGAACAGAGAAAGAGTTCCTGAAGCTGTGATGCACCACCCCTCAACATCGTATGAATAATTGAGTTGGGACCAACCTGGATCATCCTTGCTATGGGGGGTTGGGGGAAGTTTGTGGTTGGGAGGTTAAGAGCTAGTTCTGTTACCAAAATGGTGAATAGAGAAATTATTCCCCATCTCATTAAGGGAGTAGTAAGCTCAACCCTGACTAATTCACTGAGATTTAATCACAATCTCTTTTGAGCACTTACTTATGCAGACAGTTGAATTGGACAAATGTTGGTAATTAAGATACTTTAGAAAATCTTTGGAGGGTACATTAGGGGAGAAAGTAGGTGGGGGCCAAGCTGGGCGATTGGTGAACAGCAGTTACTTAAAAGTATGTGGCATGGTGGGAGGATGTGACTGAATATGATCCCGACAGTGAGAGGGAGTCTTAAAAGCACATTAAGAGAGTGTTGTACTATTTAGGAAGTTGGATTGTTGAAGTATACATTTGTATAGGACACTTTTTAGTACATGATATAGGACTTTATATGTAATAAGTTATGGTGTTCTATGTTATGTTTTGCAATTGAAATAGTTGAAGGAGGAATGTGTGTGTTCTAAGAGTTACATGTATTAACTGTAATTTTATATGTATCTGGAATATTTGTTCTTTTTTATATGGAGACCCTTGTAAATTAGCATATTTTTATACTCAATGGGTTATTTTTCCATGTTCACTTGTGAATAAATTATTACTACTACTACTAATACTACAAAAAGCACAACAGTTACATCACTTTTGGATAGCACTTTCTGATTGAAGTACTACTTTCACTCAGTGAAGTAAACAGTTTGATACATGAAGAACATGGTAAAGTGGCACAATGTGAAGTCAGGGAAACATCATGGAGCATTTTGGAATGTGAAGTTTGTGGAAACATAGGGATGTGAAGCAACTTGCTTACGGTCACTCAGTATGCAAGTTGTGGCTATGGGATTCAATCCCAGTTCCTCAGGTTTGCAGCTTAGTGCTCTTAACCACTACACTATACTGCCTCCCAAAATGTAGTGGTGGTAGTAGTAGTAGTAGTAGTAGTAGTAGTAGTAGTAGTAGTAGTAGTAGTAGTAGTAGTAGTAGTAGCAGTAAATATCTTTATTTTTGTACACGATGAAACTCTTAGGACCCAGAGGCCCTATTTACAGGGTTTTCCTGTCTTCACATAGGAGTTCCAGTGCAGAATAATATCAAAAGTAAGAAAATATTAACTAGATCAGACAATAACAAATTGCTGAACATACCACAGTAAACTAATTTAAAAACATTCACAAGCAAAGCATATGTCTTTTAAAAGCTGGTGTTTAAAAGTCTGTATTAAGGGACTGAGTAGTAGGGGCAAGTTGGTTCATATTTTGTGCACATTCTTTGTAAAGAAAACCCTCTGTTGCTTATATCCTCCAAATTATGGTTATTGTACATTTTGGAATACTTGTAAAACTGACTCAAGCTACACCATTCATAATGTTATATGCTGTTATGGTGTTTTACTTTTTTCTCCTGACGGAGAGCAAATCCCATGTGGGCATTTTTTTTTTAAATCACATTGACTGGTGTACAGTGGTTTGTTTGAAGCAAATGGAAAAATACCTCATGTGCCCATATTCTCCAGATTGCCCCCTCCACTCTGCTGGGGAATATCACCTAGAGTTTTCATGGGCTCATCTACAGTGGTCAAGGACCAACTCCTCCTCGCCAGAAATGGAAATCTCTCCCACAACAACTGCAATGTGTATCCTTGGCAGAGGCCTTTCAAAAGACTGTTAAAACTCATTTGTTCTCACTAGTCTTTTATGACCTAGCTTAAACCATTGTTATATGACTGCAGTTCTGAATTTAATTATTTATTTTACATTGGTTTCATGTTTATCTTCTTATTTTTTATTGTTACGTACAGCACCTTGAGTCCCTCCCAGGCGAAGTTCATCAGCTCATGGACTTGGATGAACATTTATGAATTACTCATTAACATCCATCAAAGTTCTTCAACTCACTTCTTAAACCAAGATCATGAACGGTTTATCAACACGAAGTTCATGACATTGCTGAATGTGTAAAAGACCACAAGTAACCTAGACAAAAAAAATTACATAACTAATGTGCATATCAGAATGCACTGCTTCCCACTGTAGAAGTTATAAATCATATCAAAACCAGAGCTTTTCTGTTTTGGGGGATATACTGCATGCCCTACAAGACAATTAACTTTCTGAGCACCCAGAAGGATTAACATTTATACTTATCACATGTTTAAGTGTTTTAGATCCTGCTGATATAAATATCAAGTGAACCTTTCTGGTCATGAAAGTAAGGTGAGCAGTGATGCTAATTAAAAAGACTACAGAAAAAAGCCAAGTATAAAGTAAATGTCGAATTCTTAAATGCATAGTGAGAAAAGTCATTCATCAAAAAATGTTGAGTTTGTTAAAATAATTCTATTCTTATGATTAATAGCTTACATTATGTGATCCAACAACTAAGGTTTTGGCCAGTGTGACCTCTGATTTGTGTATAGGGCAACACTATTTTGAGA
The DNA here is from genome assembly GCA_016271365.2 of Neoceratodus forsteri. Taxonomy (NCBI): domain Eukaryota; kingdom Metazoa; phylum Chordata; order Ceratodontiformes; family Ceratodontidae; genus Neoceratodus; species Neoceratodus forsteri. The sequence goes on along the minus strand of CM057459.1, from coordinate 799,924,279 downwards.
AAAGAGCTAAAACACAGAGTTACCTGATGAACTAGCCAATATTAAAAAAGCATGGCATTTCTAGTCACAAAACATATTGAAGGACTATGTCCATTACAGTTCAGTGGAGGAGTTTTATGAATTTTCATGGACCTTTATGAAACTTCATGATTGTGAATGTCCATGAACACAGGGGAGTAATTTTTTGTTCATGTACTATACAAGAATATTCATGAATAATATTATGCATACTTGATGAAAGTTCAAAGGTTGAACTCATACACTGTTCATAAATAATTTGTGATCATTCATGAATGGTTCATGATCATTTTAACTGGGCTAGGGCAAGGTGCTTTAGGAAATAAAAATGAGCGATTGGTCAGTTGATTGCTGATTGATTGATTGATTAACTGAAAGATTGATTGATTGCTTAAGTCTAACATACTGAGAAGGATTAGGAGGAATGCAGAATGATAATTATCCAACAAAGTAGAAGAACCCCATTTAGGGATAAAGACAACCTTGCTTCTTTTCCAAATGGCAAGAAAGGAGGAGGTGGAAAGAAAGAGATTAACTATTAAGATAGAGGATTAACAATATGAGAGATATGTTTAAGGATCTGAGGGTCAAGACCATCACACATATCATGGACATGGTCTTGACTCTAGGCTGTTTAAACCTATATCCTGCAGTATTGCTGTTCCTCATTCTAAACAGTTTAATCTCACTCTCTCTTACCACCACCTCCTTTCCTTTTGTTTGGAAAAGAGGCAGAGCTGGCCTTTCCCTAAAGGAGGTTACTTCACTTGCTTTGATTACTCTATCGAATAATGTAAATACGCTAAAACGTATGCTGCTTTGATATTGCTCACAGTATAAAATGTATAATGGCCAGGATATTCATTTGTCTAGACTGGGGCACTCATAATATATGCTTAGGAACCAGCCAGGTGATGCTGAAGGATGAGGTGCTGGATGCCACACCTCGCCCCATGCCAGTGATCCATGTTCAGAAATAAGCATGGGATGCTGGTGATCGGCCGGGGAGGGGGATGATCAAATGCCCCAGGGACAGCTCTTCTCTCCCAGGAAGGGATGACTTCTGTCTCCACCAAATGACTGCCATCAGGTGGAAACATGGTGGTAGTACAGGATGGGAGAAGTAGTAGTGGGAGGTGCTGGACTGTAGGACTCTGCTGTACACAGCACACACTGATATGCATGCCCCAGCAACACAGGCTTGGTAGAAAATCAGAGGAAAATGGCTGTGGGGCAGGCATTCATGAAGCCCTGCCCACTGATCCCTCATCTACCATGTCACCAGGATGCCAACAGCCAGAACATGAGATTTGGACTTCAGGAAGGAGGATGGCCCTCCCTCTGTGGACCCCATAATTGGGGGAAGCCCTGGGAGAACACAGGCCAGCCAATATTTCCTGGGGATGTTGGCGATGGTGAAGGTTGAAGGATCAGGATAGAAGGGAGCCCAGCCTGTCCCAGCTGTGAGGAGGATAAAAACCAGTATATGAAAAAAAAAAAATTGCTTCACGAGCTAATTAGTTACCATAACAAATCAGTGGTATATTGAAACATGCTAAGGCACCCTGTGAGTGCTAAAGGCTTGTTTCAGTATACCAGTCAGGCACTACCTTGACCTTGATCATGATTGCAGTCCATAGCCCACTTCAAGCAATAGGAGGTATGTGGTCAATAGGGTGCTAGAGGAGATTGGGACCCCAATCAGGCTGTTAGGGCTCCTCTGGAACAATCTTCTGTATTGGTACCTTAAGATGCAAATTATTTCATAGCACTAGCAAGGTGATATGGGGTCATTTACATCTCATTAGGACTTCATCACATGCCAAAGCACACTCTATTTGTGCCCCCTTCCCCATAAGAGCTGCCAAGAGCTCAGTCCTGGTGCACAGTATGAAATAAAACAAGTGATAATGCAGTACCATGTCCCTGATGTATAAAATAAAATAGGGCAACTGCACTAGAATGGGGTGCTAACTGATAAGAACAGTACATACTAAAAAAAGCCAGCACGCACCGCCACCACATTAAAAAAGAGACGCTGCTCTGTTAAAGGTGCAAAGTAATTTACTGTGTGCTAACAGACAAAGAAAAAGTGTCTTGACACATTTCAGAAACTCCTTTTAATAATTTTGGATACTCTTTCATGCTTTGTTTATCATCATTTAAGGGACTTTGTTCCTTTGTTAAAATGATGCCGTGAGGTATTATTACTTCTAGATTAATTCAACAGAAGTAGTCTTGAGCTTGATGAAGTGTGGTTAGTGACTATGAATGTTACTGACTTTTATACTTCGATATCCCAATCAGAAGAGATTGATGTTTTAGAATCCATTCTGAACCTCAGAAACTTAGGAGAGAAACACAGTACCAAATGTTTGGTTGAACTGGCAAACATTGTGCTGCAAAATAAAATTTCAGATTTGAATCTAAATTCTTTTTGCAAATGTGGGGTACAGTGATGGGGCCCACTAAGGCTCCATCATTTGTCAATTTGTGTAGGTATAATTGTGAGATTTCACTTATTACAAGCACAATCAATCCTTTTGAGAATAAGGTGCTATTATACAGGTGCTACGTTAATGACCCCCTGCTTTCTGGAGAGATACAGAAGGGGAACTGATCAGTTTCCATCAACATTTGAATGGTTACAATAGAAATATACAGCTCATCTTAACATACCATCAAGCAATGATCCCATACCTTGATCTGGAAATCCTTAAAGATGGTAACATGTTGCAGAGTAAGCTACATCATAAGGAGACTTATTAAAATAAGCAACTCAGAGGGGACAGTGCCCCTCCTAAAAGATTGCCAAAATCCCTTATGGGCAATTCCTTATGGTGAAGTGTAACTGTTCTAGATGTGATGAGTATTGTGAAGAAGCCCAGAAATTATCCTGAAGATTTGACAACAGGGTTTATGGGAAAAAAGTGATTTCCACTGTTAGATAGAACACTGCTTTGAAACCGAGAGAAGATTTCCTGGCTTCCAGATCTAGAATTTCCATTAATCAAAATACGAGTGTTTTTCCAACTGCTCTGTGTTCAGTCATTGTCCATTTGACATATATTATCCAAAGAAAACTGGCATATTTTAGGGTCAGCACATAAAGGAGAGACAGCATGTAAGAAACTACCATTAACTTTGATTAAATGGAGAAAGACATCGAAAGACATGCTGGTGTCCTCTGATTTTGAGAGAAGTGATCACTAAAACTGGTTTTAGTTTTGGGCTACTGTCCATGGGGAATTATCAGTGTGGGAACTGTGCTCAGTGCTCAAATACCTACAAACTGAGTGAAATCTGTAACTCAGTGAGAAATGAGCAAATCAAAGTCAAGCAAAGAATTACTTGCTTCAGCACTCACGTGGTTTACCTCATCAAGCGTCAGTGTGAAAAAAAATGTTACACTGGCAAAACCAAATTTGAATTGAAATTTAGAATCTGAACATAAATCAAGGATCAAAAGGAAGGACTAAGCCTTAAGTCTGTCCAGACATTTCTGAAAGGCGGGATCATCAAATCTCATCAAAATGGACAAGTGTGGTAACTCTAACCTGATTAATATACATTTTTTTCTCATTTAGTAAGCTTTATTAGTTTGAAATTTTTAGAGCAACCATCAGTACAGACAATGTGTAGATACATAGACAAAAAAATAATCATTAATGAAATACTAATACATACACATAATATGAAATACATAGATGATGATTACAATATAATAAGTCCTAGAACATGCTATCGTTGTCTGTATCCCACCTCCCCCTCCCTCTCAACTCCTCCTGGTCTGCCACTTACTATTAACTGAGGATGGTTATAAAGAAATACTATGATAAAGGACCATATTAAATGAAAATATCCTTAAAAGGAAAAATAAAACTGACTGAGGTCTACTGAATCAATAAAAGGGTATACAGTGATTCCCTTCTTAGTTTATAGTAGTCCATTCTGTTATTGGCTCCAGCAATGATGAGCTCTACTTGCAAAGCAAACATAATCTCCTTATACCATTCCATATAGGCGGGAGCATTGGGATCCAGCCAATGCTTCAAAATTACTTTCTTGGCACAGCTTAATATTAAGGCCATATGCGCTCTCTGCCGACTCTCTTGTAAACATGCATAATCACCCAATATACAAATTTCCAAATTAAAATGATCTGATAATGCAAGAAGTGGATCATGACAATTTTGGACGCTAAGCCAGAAAGGAGTGATTTTATCGCATGACCATAACATATGAAGTAAGCCAGCAGGGGTTTGTTGACATTTGGGGCATTGGTTAGAAGAAACCCTTCCCATTTGGTGAAGTTTAAACAGTGTGTAAAATAGATTATGATTAATATAAAATTGCATGAGTCTATATCTGTCCCACTTAATATATTTATATAAGTGTTTCCAAATTTTAGACCAGTTCCTGGAAGGGGAAGTTGATGTTAAAACATTATCCCACCAATAGAACCTCTTACCTTCCAGAGTAGCAGCATTTGTTAGGAGAAATTTATATGAATAGGATATTATATGAAAAGAGGGGATAGAGCTAATATAAGGGAGTAAAGCAGACATAAAGGGACTGTCCCATCCCCCAACCCAAAATAATGTGTCTGCATACGGGATATCTGAAAATATTTGAAAACATGTGTGGCAGGCCAGTTAAAAAGGTGACTGGCTACATTATAGGGGAGCAGTTTATTGTCCTGAACTAACTGGTTCACTCTTAGAACACCCATTTCAGGCCAGAAAAGGTGAGATTTAATTACCTTGCCCGATATTAGAAGGTTAGAGTTTGAGAACAAGGGTTGGGCAGTGTCTTTGTAAGCGTCCACTTTGAGGAAAGTGATTAACTGATGTTGTATATGAAGTGAAGATCTTAGTGGTGTATTCTTTAGGGATTTAGGGAGGTTCTTTCTAGTAATAAAAGGAAGGGCCTTAGGGTCAATGTCATTTTCAGAACAAAGTGCTTGTTCAATTCTGACCCATGATGGACAATATACAGAATCTGAACTATTCTCTGGGAGTTGTATCCAGTATCTAACCCTGGCCAAGTGTATAGCTAAATAATATATGTAAAAGTTAGTAGCTTGAAGACCACTGTCAGTTTTTTGATGAGTAAGCTTATAGTAACTTTGTCTAACTTTTTTCTCTTGCCATATAAAAGTATTGATAATTCTCTATATCTGGAAAAACCATGATAATGGGAGAGCCCCATTAAACATTTGTAGGAGATATAAAACATAGGGTAAAACATTCATTTTTATTGTACTCATATGACCCCATATAGAGAGAGGTAATTTTGCCAGCATCTAAGATCTTCTTTTAAAGTTTTAACTAGAATATCTAAATTAAGTTTTTTCATAATGTGGAGAGAGGAGTGATGGTAGAGCCCTAAATATTTAAATTTATCGGTGTTCCATTGTAGTCCCAAATGTTCAATGTCAGTCCTTACCGTGTATTTATTGAGGGGAAAGACTTCCATTTTTCCAATATTTAACTTGTAATTTGAAATTGCCTCAAATTGGGAAACGATGTAAAAGACAGCAGATAAAGATTGGGTAGGATTAGAGACATGGAGGAGTATATCATCTGCATAAGCAGAAATGTTATATTCCATGTTACTTATTGATATACCAGATACAAGTATCAAATTCTTAATTTTCCTGATAAGAGGTTCTAAATATAAGTTAAAAAGGAAAGGAGAAAGGGGACACCCTTGATGGGTACCTTTGGAATAAAGTGAAAGATGCAGAAAGAACACCATTACATTGGATTTGAGCTGATGGGGAAGTGTACAAAATGTTAACCCATTGTATAAATTCCATCAGGAAGTGATATTTGGGTAATAGCATAAAAAGATAATCCCAAGAAACCCTGTTAAATTTTTTCTGCTTCCAGGGAAGCAAGTGCTGCTGGTACAGATGAGTCCCTGGACACAGAAAAGAGATATGCTATTTTTCTAAGGTGATCAGATGAAAATCTTCCCTTTACAAACCCTACCTGCTCTATACTTATCAAGGATTCCCAAACCTGGCCTAATCTAGAAGTGAGAATTTTTGCAAGAATTGTGAGATCCACGTTAATTAGAGAGATTGGTCTGTAATTAGGAATCAAGAAAGGATCTCTGCTGGGCTTGGGAATAACAGTTACTATAGCTCGAGTCAAAGAGGTGTCAGATATGCCCTTCTCAAGATATAATGAAAAGTATCTAAGAGAATAGGGGAAATTATCTCCTTAAATTTTTTATAGAAATTAATAGTGAAGCTATCTGGGCCAGGAGATTTATCCGGGGCAAGAGAATCTATGGTATCATAAATTTCTATTAGTGTAATAGGAGCTTTTAAAATATTAGCCTGGGTATCTGATAATATGGGGAGATCAATATCTTGAATGAAACTATTGAATTGTTGAGGCAAAGAGGGGAGTACAGCTGCTGAATATAATTGTAGGTAATAATCGTGGAATGCATTCACAATATCTGAGGGCGAGGTTAAAAGGTCACCCGACATCGAGTAAATAGAGGTGATCATTTTATCCGTTATTTGGGTACAAAGACAAAGAGCCATAAGTTTCCCTTCCTTTTCATCGTGATCAAAATAAGATATTTTAGAATGGAGCATAAGAAATTCAGCCTTTTCTGCTATTAATTGATTATATTGAGCACGAAGAGACTCGACTTTCTCTCACTTTTCTATAGGAGCTGAAGGAAGGACATACCTCTCCTGGTCTTTAATCTGGACTAAAATAGAAGAGAGAACCACGGTTCTCTGCTTCTTATGCTTAGTCGCTAACCAAATTAACTCGCCTCTCAGTGCACATTTCAGGGAACCCCACAGAAAATCTTTTTTAGACATGGATGGGGCATTGATTTCCATAAAATTAGAAATGAATGTTTGAAGGAGTTGTATTTGATCCTCAGATTTCAGAAGCTGATTATTCAATTTCAAAATTCTGTCTCTATGAATGTTGGGAGAAAGCTCTAAATGAAGATGAATTATACGGTGATCTGAAATAACCTTTGAAGAGTAATAGGCTTGAGAGACCCCCAGAAAGTGATTGGCTGTTATAAGAAAGTAATCTAACCGGGAGAAGGACTGATGGGGGAGAGAATGAAATGAGAATTCTTTATTTTCTGGGTACATTATCCTACAAGGGTCTGTCAGGCCAACAGAGTTCATTAACTCGTGTAGAGCCTTTTGTCCCAGTGATAATTTTTGGCGAATCTGAACAGATCTATCTAGGGAATTAGAAATCACATGGTTCCAGTCTCCACCTAGTATAATTGGAAACATGGTCCAAGGGGCAAGAAAAGTCATGAGATTTGTGAAAAAAGCAGAATCATCACAATTAGGTCCATAAATGGAGCCTAATACCAATTCAGAGTGGTCCAAGATGCCCTTCAGTAAGATAAATCTACCATCAGGGTCAGTAATTTGTTGTATAAGATGAAATGTAATTCTGCGGGCTATCAGGATGGCAATCCCTCTTCTGCGGGAGTCAATACCCGAGCCAAATACTTGACCCACCCAATTTCTGCTTAAATAACGAATATGCTTGACCAGGAGATGCGTTTCTTGCAAAAAGGCCACATCAATTTGTAGACTTTTTAAGTGGAGTAGAACCTTGGATCTCTTAGCTGGAGTCTGGGCTCCTTTTATATTCCAGAAACAGTATTTAAAATTAGCCATAAAGAATTATATGACACAGTAGAGTAAAATATAGGACAAAGAAATATAACCAATCCAGAATACGTAAAAATAAGAATATTGACACCTTTACAGTGGCAGACAAACCCTTAATTATTGTCCTTTCTCGCTTCTCCCCCACTTCAAAATATGAAATCCCTCAAAGCTAGGACCTAAAAGACCTAGCTCTGAACCCCACAAACTATAATGAGAAACTAAACTAAGAACAATCCCCGACTGGGATATTGATATAGGAGGTTAAAACCCCATTGTTTGATTCATGACTGCTTTTCCTGCAGCTAAGCAATCATGCATTCCTTCCTCCCACCCCAACCTGCTGATTAAGTGTTAAGATTAACAATAAACAATTATCTGTGCTTAAGAAATACAGGTACCTTAACCATACTCTCTATCTACCTATTAGAGATAAGATCAAAAATTATATTATCATATTTGTTTTTAAATTAGCCATTAGTAATCTGGCTGTCAAATCAAACTCAATGTATCTCTGTATTCTGGTAAAATATTAAGAAATATCTCAGTAATATTCTGGAGTTATAACAAAACATAGTAAACCAAAAAAAAAACGGAGGAGAAAATTATTTCCAAATGCCATCCGTTAAAAAGAAGAAAAACACACAAGAAAAAGGGAAAGAAGAAAAAAACCATCTAACTTGACCAAACCTTTATCAACAACCATCTTGTTGTAATTTGAAATACTCTTAAAACCTAAACCACTAGGTAAAAACACAAGTTTACAAGTAGGTCCTGTGTCAGGACATAACGTGTCCGATTTATATTAATCTAGAATGAAAATTAGAGTTCAACAAATTATTATTTGTAGGCAACCATATCAAGTTCTGTTTATTTCCACCCAGGTGAATCAGCAAACACTGCAGTACTAGTGCTGACCCAATGCTGAATGGAGAGTCAGAGTAACTTGCAACAGCTGATCGATCGTGCGCTTCTGTGTGTGGACCAGACCACTCGTATCTTCGTGTTGAGTGAATGAAGCATCTAAAACCAAATAGCAGAATTTAAAAAAAAAGGAGAAAAAAAAAAAGAATATTCTAAGGCTCTTCCTCAGCCCAATGAGTCTGCATACCTCTTGGAGAGCAGGCAGTTAGCTCACTAACAAAACCACTATGGGGCACTTCAGGAAGGGGTAAACAGAAGCTCCCATAAGGGAGAAAACAGGACCAGACATCCACTGGGTTAAAAATAAATCGCACCCCCGCCTCCAAGAGCCCCCAAGTCAAACTTTTCTTTGGCATGGACAATAGAAACAGTCACTCAGGATTTAATCTTGCATCCAATGTATCCTCCAGTAAACTCCAGACACTCCATAGAAAAGCACAATGACGAAGCCTCAGCGCAAGGTAAAAAGATCTGGGAAGAGAGCTGCCAGCTCCCCCATAGCTTGCTCTGCATTTTCGAATGTTTTCCAACTGCCCGAATATAATACGGATAGCTTGGCTGGGTAGAGCATCTGGAATTTTATTCCAGCGGCTATTAATTTAGTAATGGAAGGATGATATTCAGCCCTTTTTTGGCGTGTGGCAATTGGTAGATCTCGGGAGAACTGAATCAGGGCTTCTTCCCATTTAACCTCCTGAAGACCTTTGACTGTTGACAGGATATGTTGGCGATCAATATAACTCAGCAGTTTCAGGATAAACAGCCTAGGTTTGCACCAGCAGGGGGTCTAGGCCTTAAGGATCTGTGAGTTCTTTCCACTGCATAGGCCATTGAGTGTGGGGGGGCAGCTATTTTCATGAGCAGCTTTTGTGCAAAGGTAACTGGTGAGTAACCCTTTACTTCTTCTGGAAGGCCGAAAATCATCAGGTTGTTACGCCTGTTTCGGCCTTCCAGATCCTCCAATTTTAATTCCAATTTTTGTAATTTGTGCCTAATTGAAGTCATTTCTGGTTCCGTTCAGGTTTTCCATGGTTCAAGTGAAGACGTGCAAGCAGAGACATCTGAGAGTGCCCTGTTTGTTTCTTTCAATTCTGCCTGCATATCTTTTATATCGGAGGCAAAGTCTGCAAAAGCTGCTTTAAGTGGAGCCATTTCAGCTAAAAATCTGTCTTCGGAAAGCGGAGCAGCCACCACGGGAGGTTGGGAGCCCTTCCCAGTGCTAGTGGTATGCATCTTAGCTCTTTTTGCTTGTTTGTCTGGGGTAGTAGGTGACATTCTGGACCGGAGGACCTGTTTAATTTTGGCCTCCATTTCTCTTGGCTTACGCTGTTAATTTGTTTAAGTTGGCATCCAATTCCTGCCTTGACACAAAGAAGATCAGTACGGGTTGAAATTTCAGTGCCTGTTAAGCGATTTACCGAATTTGTGAGTAAATTAGGGCATTGAGGTGGTAGCGAGAACACAGCACGACTGCTCAGGAAGAAGGCATCACGTGATCTCCGTCAATTAATATACATTTAATTTTTATTTCATTTTTCATTTTGGGAATAATTCGCACTGTTTAATTATCTGTTTTCATTTCAGGGGACATTTTTATTGCTTTTATGCACAGTGAAGGATCCAGCAAGGTACAGTATATGTTTCTTTACACTTTCTGTGAGCCTCTGACCATGTATAAACTCAATGACCTTCGGCGACTCCCGAACCTCAAGCAAGAAAGTGTTAGTTTTTCATCTACTTTGCCATTTTAAATGAAATGTGCAATTCTAAGACTGATACGTTTAATGTATAATTGTTATCAAAGGAAGTTAACTCATGAAGAGGTCAGTAAAGACACTGGTGGTTGCGACATTTAGCACATGTGTAACTGGTGCCACTCCATGATGTCAGATGCTAACACTGTAAGCCTGACATCATCATGCCACCCCATCCACATGACAGTGCTGTTTAGCATGAGGAGAAAGAACACCAACTGATCATCTGGATGGCGTTTACCATAGGAGCATCTATAGCTGTAGGATACACTGCAGGGAGTACTCTGACATATGCAATGCAGAGATTATTTAAATGAACATTTAATGGTGAGTGCTCACTCATTTGAAATAGTTTGAAATGCTGTATAAATACTGCATATATTAAATGCTGGTGGAGGATATTTTACTTTTTATCCCCTCTCACTTTGTATATTTTAACTTATAGGACCTAAGACTCTTGGTAAAGCTGGCAAGTGGGGATAGTGAAACATTGGGGACTGAAATGGTGGTTAAATTAATTAAAGCTGAGTGAAATTTGAATACTCTTAGTTCTGCTGGTGGATTTATTCATCTTTCATTTTGAACTCAGATTTAATATCGAAAGTGCGAGGTCATGCACATTAGGAAAAGAAACCCAAAAACACAGTATTGGATGGGGGGTTAAGTTAGACCAGACCACAGAGAAAAGGGACATATAGCTCACTGATCACCACAGTGAAGTGTGTCTATTGACCAATAAGGCCCTACCTGAACATCCTCTCCACTTCACCAAGGAAGGCCTCCTGGTAGTCCCTAAAGTGATACTAAAATCTTACTGGGACTGAGCATTTCAGGTTGCAGCCCCGTCCTCTTGAATTTGTTGCCTAGGTCTTTGAGGGAACCCACTCAGTGGAGGCCTTTTTAGTGGGGTCTGAAAACGTTTCTCTTTACACAGGCATTTGGTGTTTAATTGTTCATCACTATCTATATACACACACACACATACATATATAGTATACTGCCACGGTAGTGGCAATATAGTTAGGGATGCATGGCCACTTCTATGTTAAACCCGAAATGTTACACTTTAGTAACTTTGTAACCATTTGTCCAATTTGCCTGATACTTTGCATGTGCAGTCTGATGCTGTATATCTTTGGATCTGGCAAGTTTCATCCTGGTCAGATGTGCGGTTGCAGAGCTGCAGAGTTCCTAAAAGTGTGAACAATCCTCATTTTTTGGCAAATTCTTTGCTCGTTTCTACAGCCCAAATGGTTTGTGGTAATGGTGTGAAATTGTCATGGTATATGGGGACTGCATCAATGAAGTGCCTTTTGAAAGTTTGGTGAAAAAAATATTAATCCATTCAAAAGTTATTAATATAGTTTCCCATGATAGCCTATGAGAAAAAATACATGCTAGGCATGACAACGTTTGTGGAAGCAGTTTTTACTGCTGCAAATGGGTTTTGTACTTTTGTGCTGCTGCCATCCTGTTTTTAGTTAGTGAAGGGAAAACAATTGCTGTAATTCAAAAAATACTGGCCCTTGGTAAATACCAACAGTTGTGTTTACCTAATCGGAGCCTGAAGAACACGATCCTGACATTAGTTTTTTAAAATAATGCCTGAAAACATGTTTTCTCAATTTTTTCATTGATACTTCGGCAAATTTGTGAATGTGCTTTCACTAACGTGTGAACGGTTTCTCAAAACAGTCGCAAGATTTTGTGAGACTTTCAAAAACAGTTTTTTTGCCACATCATAGCAAAACAATGGTTAGGACTTTTGAGCTGAAATTTGCAAGGTAGCAAGGGCTTGCACCACAGATGTACTCTTTGCTGGTTTGGTGAAATATTATACAATGTTTCCTTAATTATAACATTCTGAAGTTTTGAAATTTCCTATAGAATAACATTGTGGTGGCTGTGCCACCCTTCAGTGGCTATATCTCGAAAATGGCTCAAGATTCAGATTTTTTGCTAAGTGCAGATTAGTACACCTTTGCACGTGTGCAGGTTGCCAGGTCATGATTACAACTCTGGTGAAATGTTTTCCCAAAGTTCCTATGGTTACTGAGATATTGCCACATTTGCAGTACAAGGGTTACTTGGAATGTTTCTAGTCCTGCACTATGTCTCTATACTTAAGGCTGGGCCCTGCGCTCCAACATATGGATACCTTTGTGCAATACTGGGAGTACAAGGCCCACCATTAAGCAGTATTGGGAGATGTAAGAATATTTAAATATCTCTACACTTATGAATAGATACATATGAGTAACATTACACTTTCTCAAAAAGAAGGGAAATTCATTGCAAAAAAACTCTGTTAATGCTTCAGTTAGGGTTAGTATTACAGCAACAAAAGTTTGGAAATTTGGTGTTAGGGTTACCAACCCTACTACCCCCAACCGACCCCCCACCCTCCACACACCAACAGGTGTCGGGGTGTGCTTTGGGGTCATCAGGCCTAACTCTTCTCACCCTGTTCTCCTGTACTTTACCATCTCAGCTTGTTTACACAGAGAATGGGGTGAGAGTTAGGGCCGATGACTCCAAGGTACACCCTGATGATTGTTGGTGTGTGGAAGGTGGGGTAGTTGGGTTGGTAACCCTAACACCGAATTCCCAAACTTTTGTCACTGTGATATCAACTGTAAATGATGCATTAATGGATTTTTTTTGCAATGAATAGATATATACTCTATATTGTATACATTATACTATCCCAGTAGGGCCAGTATAATAGGGTTGTGCAGCCACTTCTATGTTAAACTCAAAATTTGCACTTTAATAACTTTGCAAACATTACTCTGATTCACCTGAAATGTTGCATGTGCAGTGTGATACCATAAGTCTCTGGGTCTGGAAAGTTTTGTTCTGGTTGGTTTTGTGGTTGTGGAGCTGCAGAGCATGAAAAAGTGTGAAAAATCCTCAAATTTCTGAAATTCTTTACTCATCTCCACAGTCCAAATGTTTTTTCCATCTGGTCTGACATTTTCAAGGTATATGCACACTGGGTCAGGGAAGTGCTTTTTGAAGGTTTGGTGATAAAATATTGATCTGTTCAAAAGTTATTAAAGTTTAAAGTTTGCCATTATATCCTATGGGGAAATATTTGTTCACCATGAACTGGTCATGCTCAGAATCTGAACTTTCAAAATGTAATAATTTTTTAACAGATTATTGTTTCACCAATCCAATGCTGGATTGTTCTGTAGGATAACTTCTTTCTATCCTAAAATTTCAGGGCAAAATATTAATCTGTTCAAACGTTATTAAAGTTTAAAGTTCACATGTTATCCTATGGGAAAATTATATGTGCACCCATGTTTCTTTGCCACTTCATAGCAAAATAATGGATAGGGTTTGGGGCTGAAATTTGCAGGGTGGCAATCCCTTGCCCTAATGATGTGCCTTTAGGTGGTTTGATGAAAAAAATTACACCAGTTCCATAGTTACGGCGTTCCGAACATGTGCAATTTCACATAGGATAACAGTGCACCACCCATGGTGTCTTTCGGAATCCGTATCTCGAAAATGGTTTGAGATATGGATTTTTCGCTACTTGGTGCTCAGTCCACTGAATGCATGGAGGATTCCAAGTCATGATTACGACTGCAGTGAAATTTTTTTCATAGTTGCTACAATTACTGAGATATTGCCAAATTTGCATTACGAGGGTTTCTTTTCATGTATCTAAGTCTGCGGTCTGTCTCCATGCTTACATGTAAGTGGGAGCACAAGGCTGAAGGGCCTGAGCACTTACATATGCATGGTTTTGTGAAAGTACAGGTGGTTTGCAAAGTACTGGTACTGATGAAAGTACTGAACCAGTTACTAAAGAGTACCAGGAGTTCGCAAAGTACTGGTAATTTCGCCGAAAGTACCAGGTACATTCAAAAGCAAATGGTAGTTTTGTAAAAGTGCAGGTACTTTCACGAAAGTACCTGGTAGTTTCATGAAAAGTACAAGGTAGCTTCACAAAAGTACTGGTACTTTCACGAAAGTACCAAGTAGTTTTACAAAAGTACCAGGTAGTTTCACAAAAGTACTGGTATTTTCATGAAAGCATCAGGTAATTTCGCGAAAGTACCATTGGTTGACATGGGGTAACTTTCAGAAAAGTCCCTCAGTACTTTCACTAAAGTTCTCCCATGCAAACCAATGGTACTTCTGCAAAAAAAAATGGTACTTTCGTGAAAGTACAGCTGAAAACCAGCCCCAAACAACACATTTCTTTGCCAAGTCATAGCAAATAAATGGTTAGGGCTGTTTGCCCAAAATTTGCAGGGTGGCAGGCACTTGCCCCCCCCCCCAGATGTGCCATTTGGTGATTTGGTGAAAAAAATTTTCCATGGCTCCATGGTTATAGCACTCCGAAGTTGTCCAATTTCCCATAGCATAACATTGCACCACCTTTCAGCGTCTGTATCTTGAAAGCGGTTCAAAGATACAATTTTTTAACCACTTTCGATGCTTGATACCTGGGTGGACTAAGCATCATATTGAGTTTCAAGTCATGAATACAACAGCAGTTGAAGTTTTCCACACTTGCTTTGGTTACTGACATGTTGCCAGATCTGTGTCACAAGGATTCCTTTTCATGTCTCTAGGCCTGTGGTATATCTCTGTACTTATATGTAAATGGAAGGCACAGGGCCCAGAAGGCCCGTGCTGCCACAAATGCATGCCATTATGCAAAAAATGGTAGTAGGGGAGCATGCCATTATGCAGTGCTGGGAGTGCAGAGACATGGGGGTTCATTACAATGTCTCTGCAAGGGACCCCCTTGAAGACTCATTGAGTTGAGGCGGTAGGGGAATGCAGATACCAGGAAATCCTATCACATTTGCTGTAAATTATTGAAGCACTAAGTAAAAATCACTTGGTATAATTCAAGTGTCTCTGTCCTTTCTTGAGTGCACCATGTTCTTGCTTTCAACAATTCAAGTGGAACAGGTGAATGGGCAGTACAAGCTATTAGAATGTGGTAGTTACCCACCTCCCACTTGTGTCACCTCCCCAGTGGATTCTACACAATACCAAACAATTCCTCACTTAGCTCTAGACAGATGGCAACAGACAAATAAATGCAAACTGTTAAACAGCTATATTTAAGCAGAATTTTAATGAGGGAAAAGTGGAGTTAGGTAGCAGTATGAAGTTGTTGCAAGATGCTGGTCATCAGTTGGCCTGTGTAGACCCAGAGCATTAACAGTGGCCACACTTTTAAATGCCCCATGCAAGTGCAGCCAAATCAAACGATTTCCAAGGCTGTCCCTAGAAAGGCATAGCTTGGCACAGCTCCTCATACTTATTCCAACCCCACAACACAATGCACAGTACAGTACTGACCCCTCACTCTCATGTACTGGAGGCTCTTCCCTCTGCTGATACTAGTATTGTCCCTTTTTAGTGAGCTCCCAACTATGTTACTGGGTAACCAGTGGCTGAATCATTGTAGTCCAACAGATGCTGCAGCTAGATGGCCAGAGATAATGCACTTTCCATTTAACATCAGCAATGTAAAATGAACTCACTTAACCCCTTCCCAAAATGATATTCAATTGCTAAAAGTATGAACTGGACCTTAAATGGCAGTACTTGTAAATCCCTCACAGAGGGAAAAATCCAGTTAAACAATTTCCAAACCAATATATGTTACACTTGGTCCAGATGCAGGACAAGGATTGTGTTTACTCATAATTCTGAAGCATGCAGGCTTCACTCACTATGCCAAGCTCCATGCTGCCATTCTTGGCATCTCACTCAATCACTCGTGATGGTCTCTTGCTTTCTTTCACTTTGTCTTGTCTATTTGTCTGTCTTTCTACCTCTATCTCTCCAGGTCTCCCTTCCTCTCTCTCTCTCTCTTTCTCTCTCTCTCCAGCAGCATCAAGATACTAGGCTGCACAGATCCAGCTACTCAGACCAACAGGAACATACAAATCAGTATTATTAATATTAAAGCTGTCTTTAGAATAAAATGTAAATGAACTGAAAAGCTCTTTCATATATCTGTAGATCCTACTCTGCAAAGCATGAGCTGGAAATCAGTCTGAGACATGTGCATTATATGCTGGTCAAGATCTTCAGCGTTACTGGCACCTGCAAGTCATCTAACTTTCAGAGTTAGGTTTTCATGTACCATGCACTTCCTTTAAAAAAGTAATCTGCATTAAGATGTCAAAGTGCTGAGGGGATGCTGAAGGAGTGCTACACACTTTATGGTTCTAGAAGTGATATTATAGTACCACTTGAACTTTGCTCTCATGGTTCTGTAATGTCACAAGAACCCTTCAGTGTCCAAATAAGCTTGTTCTTCACAGGCAGAAGCTAATTATTTAACACAGTAGTCATGAAAAAAATCACTGGGGTTACAGGGTACTAGATATGCCCTTTCACTCTAATTTCAGGATCCACTTCAGCTGGAATAAGGCCCTTATGTGGAAGTTCTATGCACAGCAATGTGCTCCTCATTAGTTAAGGTACGCTATTATTCAGTGGCTACTGCAGAGAGGTACTTATCCTCAGATGTCCTGAGCCTGCCCAAAGTAAATTACAACAGAGTGCATTGTAGCTAGCATGGCCCCCTTTGAAATGATGCATGCACACAGGGCATTTACATACCTTTGAAAATCTGGGCCTGTATTCCTTATGATCCCCCCCCCCCCGCTAATAAATCTTTCAGTTCTATGTGTTTTTTCAAAACAGAAGAAAACATTAAACTTTTAAGTCCTATCATGCAGAACCAGAAGGCCTGAACCAGCAGTATTAATTTAATTCTCTTTACCAACCTTGCCCTAAAAGAGAATGAGTAGAGATGAAAAGGTTGCTGAACAAGTAATTTATTTTTACTCTCCCATGCAAGGAGAACAGAAGCTTTACAAAATAACACTGTTTAAAGATCTTCCTTTCTTCCTGCAGGGGAAATCACAAATCTGCACAGCGCTGGTGGTTTCATTTTAAATCTCCTCCACTACTAAGGGTCTAAGATATCCTACAAACATTTGGTCGAATTCAAAATACCCTCCATTCTTGCTAGAGAACCAGAAATGTCACTCTTGCCAGGGACCATAAATAGTCCAGGAAGATTTGGAGCATTCCCCACCACATCATGGACACACACAAAAATGGATACACAGGACCAAAGATGCTATCAAAAGCAATCTCTTTTATTAGGCGCCACATATGAAAGCGCCAAAACTGTGCCAACTAACAACACAGTGAAAATCAAATGCAGACACCTCATGCAATTGATTTTTGCCATGTTTAAGCATGTTTGTACTCATGTGCCACTTATTTTTCACTTTTCATATATAGCACACATGAAAGGGGACCTCTTACTAGTGCATTTTTTCTGCTAGCTTATCCATTTTTGTGAGTCCATAACAAGGTGGTGGGTACTTCATGTTTTTTTGGACTGAATTATTTATTTTGAGCAGCACTGGCATTTTCTGTGGATGTAGCCCATCGATGTCTTTATACGGCTACAGTAGGCATAGCCCTGCAGACATCTTGCGAGCACAGCAGAGTAAAAGGAGTTTACTGGATACTGGACATACTTGTAAATAGTGGAGGTAAATGGCAATCACCATGTGCTCACTGCACTATTTTGTCTGCTGGTTGCCCGTGGAACATAGCACTGGCTGCTGTGTCCAAGATGGGCACCGGAATTCTCAGTTTGAATTGTGACTATAAACACCAGCCAAATTTGCAGTTTCATTCAGAATCCTTTCCACCCCTGCAGTGGACTCACAGACAACCACTCAACAGGTGGTGCCATTTAAAATCCCTTTCATGCCTATGGGAGAGCCACGAACCCCAGTGGGTTTTTACAGTCTTCTAGCATGAAGGGCAACTGGCAATACTGAGGGTATATGCAAGGCCCCAGGAATTTTGCAGTTGCACTATGGCAGAATTTTCCACATAATTTGCAACAAACTGCAGAATATATGTAATGCCATGGAGTTCATTGCGCTTGGTGAATTTTCATTCCGCTGTACAGTTGTTCCATAGTGCCTGGCTTCCTTCCCCTTTTTGTTTATCCTGAAGCCCCTCCTCTATGCTTAGCATGTGATGTTATCAATAACATCACTCCATATTGTAGTCAATGGAAGGACTGCATTCTGCCACAGAAATGAATCAGTCATACTGCATGAATCAATTAAAGTTACTGCAAAAGCCTATAGTAGGAACCCTAACACAGAAATCAGAAAGTATGTGATGTGGAAAACTAGAAGCCCTGGTCATAGAAATCAGAATTATGTACAATGTGCCAGAGCAGCAAGAAAGGTTCATTCTGAGGATAGAGCTATGGTTTTTATTGAACAGTGACTTCAATAAAGACTGCAGATGCCATTTTAAAAAGTTTTACTACTGTGACATTAGGAGTCATATTGAATTGAAGTGATAAATGTTTAGAGAAACTGGTACAAAAAAGAATATCAGGATAGGGAAATTGTAAGGCAGTTATACAGCAGAGAACAATATAATGTTCCTCCAGTGTCACAACTTCACAATGTAGCCAGCAGCAATAATGTAGTAGTAATTATGGGTGGAATGACTGTCAAGACTTCTCCCTGTCAATCAAAATGGAAAAAAATTAGCTCAGGGTATTCATTCCAACGACTGATAATTAGGTTTTATATATATATAAGTTCCAGTTTTTATTCAGTCAGTAAAAAATTTCATCCCAATGAGGTTATCCATGACATGCAGGGTAGCCCCTGTATATTTCCTACAGTGGTTAAATAAGCATATAATGCTTGTCACATTCTGTGCCATCTAAAAGCAAGGTAAGCTAACCTTGTCCCTAAGGCTAATGAAACAATGAGTAATATAATAAGACAGTAGACAGGTGTGCCATGACTTGATTGCCAGCAGTATTTCTACTGTATATTCTGTTCTGTCAGTAATTGAATTTTGGCAAGTCTTACTGCCCACCATAGGATGACAGACAGAACGTTAACTACAGTAGTAGGCAGACTAATTTTTACACAGTGGCTTAGATATCATTTTATGATTTCTTCAATTATGTCACTTTTGACTCCAAAATAATATTTTCTGGAGAATGAAAGCCCCGTGTTTTTACAAATAACCATGGATTTTCTGTTATTAAGGTCTATATTTTCTAAAGATTTATAGCAGGTGTTTTGAATGGGTATAATTGCCTTGTGATATCCATTGTATGGTTTCTCTTGACTATCTCTTGAGTATCAGTTTCCAGAGTTATCAAGCAGTGTGAACTAGATAGAAAGCCAGCTTTTGAATTATTTTCTCTCCGGGCAACTAAACATAGCTGAACCTGAAAAAGCAATGAAATGTCTCTTTCAAAAGTTTAACAGGGTTGTACTTTCTTTTACATGTACATGACAGGAATGTCTTTGAACATTTTTCTAACTGTCTTATATGATGGTTTTAGCTGCCCAGAGCTGGCATTATGTATTGCAAAATGTTCCTTTTAGTGTAACTTGGCATCTGTACTGCACAAACTGTACTTTTCATTCAACGTTGACTGTTTAAGAAATTCTAGAATATTTTGTAGGTAGACCATTATTTTACCCATCAAACAAATGAGGGCAATAAAATGAACTGTAGTCTAAAATTTCAGACTCTAATTAAGCAATAACGCATGACAGGAAATGTTTTGTGCTTGGAAGTTGGCAAGCCTTGGTGGTTGAAGCACAAGGCAAAAAGCCAAGTGTTTCCACCATCTGAGATGTGCCATCCTCCCTGCACAAAGTACATCCTGCAGTGCCCTACTGTGATTATGAAATGGGTCCATGAGGTTGAGTAAATAAATATTAACAAAATATTAATTTAAATAAGTAAAAATTACAAACAAAAAGGATCACTGACTCCCTCCTCTCTGGGATGGATCAGGGACATATCATTGTGGTCAGTTTCATTGATCTGGCCAAAGCCTTTGACTTGGTGACCCATTAACTTCTCCTGGAAAAGCTGAGCTCTACTGTCCTCTCAGCCCCCACTATTGATGGGTTCTAATCATACCTCCTGGGCCATCAGCAGTCGGTACAGGTAGGTGGCTCCCTCTCCCCACCTTATGTAGGCTGGGGTCCAATACTCTTTTTCCTTTTCCTAAATGACCTCCCCTCTGCCTGTGCTAGCTCACATATTCACATGCACATGGATGACAGAATTCTCTACACCTCCAGGCCCTCATCTAGGTTTGTGCAAGTCTCACTCCAGGAAGACGTTCATAATATCCTGTGCTGGTTCCAGTACCATCAACTCTGGGTCAGCACTGAAAAACAGTGTCTATAACCTTTGGCTCCAGCCAGAAGCTGGCCAAGCTCTACCCCTCCCCATCTTCTGCACACTGGATGGCACCTCTCTTGAAGTAGTCCCTGCCTTTAAGTACCGCAGTGTTTGTTTAGATAGCAGGCTAGACTTTTCTGCCCACATTGATGCCATCCATAACAAATTCCATCACAAACTCAGTGCTCTGGGATGCAACAAGGGCTACCTTTCTTCCCGGGTCCACCAGGAGCTGGTCATCAAAAGGTTCTACCATTGTTTGACAGTACAGATGCGGTCTATGATGCCTCCCCCTCCTCTTCCCTAGCCAGACTGGACATCTTCTTCAACGCCGTCTACCCTACCAATTCACCTTCTCATACCCACCACTGTCCCCTTTACTCCTCCCTATCCATCCATCCACCCTCTCCCTTCATGTCACCAGTCCCACTGCACTTACTTCATCACCAAATACTGGTTCGGGCACCTCCCGTCATACTTATCCTGACTCCTCTTCCCCATACCCTCTTCCATGTACACCCTGCACTTCAGGGAACATTGCACCATCTCCATTCCCCTCCCACACTCTTCAGCCAGACAGTCTTCATTCTCCTATCACCTCCCACCTCCCTCTTGAACCTGTCACCTTTCTCCATCCATCCATCTCTCCCGCTTACTTCCCTCTGCTAGGCACAAGCTAAAACTTTTTCCTGCTCCCCCCATACTCTGACTAACCCTCTACCTGACTCATTACTTAACCCACCCCCTGCTATTGACTACCTCTTACCCTTTCCACCCTACTCCACATGACTTTTAGCTCTCATGTGAGTAATTTTAGCTGCCTCTTTGACTCATCCTTACAGCATAAGCTCTGCCACCTTTCCTACAGGCACAAGCACTTTACTTTTTTCATATCCATTTGGACAGCTTATCTGTAAACTAATATTATGAAATGGGCACTGAAAATCCTAAATGCTGATTGGTCGAGAGTCACTTTCAGCCAGGCCATTATCCCAGCACAATGGCCCGGCTTAAAGTACTCCCAGACCAACAGACTGACCACTCCCGTTTCAACCACTCCACCTCTCAAACTGACCATTGCCCACTGCCCGCCATGTAAAAGAGCGGATCATGTTTTTTTTTTTTTTTTAAATATCATGCACCCGCACTTTTGTTGTACCACAAGAGTTGTGGGGGGAGGACAGAAACTATACCCTGCACTAAAGGCACAATTGTCTAATCCTCCTATCCTGGTGACCAAAAACTAAATCAATAAACACAAATCAACTGCCAGCTGTGAGAAATTGAGCCATCCGTAGCTACAAGTCACCATTTCCTTCATCACTGCTCAGCTAGCCTCTCCTCCTTGGTGCTGCCTATACACCATTTTTTTTTCTTTTTCTTTATTTATTTTTTAGTTCAAAGGGAAAAGCCCTGTGCCCCTATGAGACTCTGTCCACACTGACCAAACCCTGCGACATGAAGCCAGTGCACAGTGCTTCCATTACTTAAATGGGAATTATGCTGCCACCTGCTGGCAATGAATCCACAATAAAATGTCCAAATGGGATTTTATTCCCCTTTTGTTGATTTATTTAATCGCTTCTATCTTTTTTTTTTGGCAATTGAAATATTGATTGCAGTCATTTATTTATATAGTTCTGACAGGGACCCATTTCATAATCACAATAAAGCACTCTGGGGGGGTCATTATGGTGGGCTAATGACCCTTCTTAGGTAGTGGAAGCACTTGTCTTCTCCTCATGCTTCAACCCACCCGAGGTGAGCCGTTATCCCACCATAACACCCCCCGTCCATGTCTTTTTGCTTAATTAATGCCCTCTGCAAATTCTACAGATTCTGCTGTTTTGTTTTGTTCTGTTTGCATTGTGTTTTTGCACATTATATTACTGTCTCTGTAACTGCATAATTTGACTTACTCAACTTTTTTTTTTATCCAGCTTTTTGCCTGCCCTCCTCCACCTGGCTCTGTCTTCAGGTCCAGACTCAGGACCACAGTCTCTTCTGTCACTCCACCAGCCATAGGACTAGCCAGGATGCACATGATGCAGGACCTTTTTTTCTGCTCTTAACACTCTGGGGCCTCAGCAACATGGTTGCGCATACAGGTTGAGGTATGCATGTGTGCAAGAACCAGTGGCCCTGCTGCACTCATGTGGCGTAGTGCCTGCCCCCCCATCTGCATGACGCTACCACTGAGCCTCCAGTCGGTGGCAGCCAAACACTGGGAAGACCAGCCTCACCAATCCAAGAGAGGAGAGGAGAGGAGAGCTGCCTGATGACCACTCAATCCTTCTCCCAACCCTCCCCCATGGCCGAATCCCAGTAGCCCAAGCTTGTTCCTACCTGGGTCACTGTCGGGGGAGAGGTAAGGCATTAGGCACCTCAGCACTCTGCAGCACTAGGCCGATGACTTAGTCAACTTTGTAATGATGTTATCCACTCCCCTCTCCTCTATGTTGCACCAAGAAATGAGTCATGGTTCAGTTTCCAAAAAAATAAATGAAAAGATGGAAAGAAAAAAAGTACTTCTCTTGAGCAATTGTAATTTTGCTATTTTAAATACAAACATGGAAAGTGAATTAAGATGTACTGTTGACAGCTGTGTCTGCATAATGTAAAAAAATAAGAGATGTCACAGATCTTCTTCCAGTACTACTGTTTTGAAATATCAGCATTAGGTTCTGAGCCCTGAGCTCAGGCTTCTGGATTTTTTTATACATATTTCATACTTCAGTTTATTGGAACAAATAAAAATATGGATATTGGCCCATTGCTGTCCTACAGTATATGGATTACCCTAGTTATGTGGCCATGCCCACCTGCTTTGGGACACTGGAAGCTTTGGAGTGCTGCGGGACACCTGTTCTGGGACAGTGGAGCCTTGGAAGTGCTGCAGAGATTACCCATCAGCTCTGGACAGTGACGCCTTGGAGAACTGTAGGGTCCTTCATGCATGCTACGGGATAGTGAAGCCTTATGAATGTTGTTGGGCTCTGCCCAACTGCTGTGGGATAATTCAGCCTTGAAGTGTTGGGCAAGCAGTACTCTCAGGCTCTGGGAGGGAGGTTGGTGGCATCCTCACTGCCACAGTACCTCCAACAGGGGTGTTTAAAGCAGCATGGGATGTCATGGATCACCACTCAGTGTGGTGCCCACTCTCATAGTCAAGCACTACAGGAATGTGATGAGTGTTGATAGGGAGATAGGCAAGTCCTTAAAAGAGTGTGGAAAAGTGCAGCTGCTTTTATGACTGACGTTACCCTTTGCCTCCCCACCCCCATGCTATCAGCTCCATCTACCAGAAAATGAATTAGCATGTAAGTACATAGGTTTCACCTCACCTTCTGGGCCAGTCATTTGTTTGCACCCTGAGGGGTAATACCTGGCCAGCAGGGCAGCTGCAGAGATGGGCAGGATGTCTCATGAGGCTGCCAGTAAGGGAGCAAGTGGTTACTGAGGTGAGGGAGTTACAGGATGGAAACAAATTTGCAAGCAAGGATACAAAGTAAAATAAAATAAACTTTTTTTATGGGAAGTCAGCAGTCAGATAGGGAAATGGAAGTTTTCTTGTTTTCAAAAAATATATATATCCATTTTAAAATACAAAACACGGTGAGGTCTGTCTCTTACAAAAGAACACAATTCACAACACCAATTTAGCCCTTCACCCTGCTTAAAGGTGGCCAATAATTTAGAAACGGATGTAGTCATCCAGTGTTAGCGTGATTGATTTAACTTCATTTTCGTTAAGAACAGGATTACAGGCTGATGCAATGTGCAGTGTACACAATGTCATGAAATGATTTCTGTAATAGGTACTGTGTATTGGAAGTCCAAGATTTATGTTAGATCAATACAAAACAGGGAGTTGTTTTCCTCTATTTATCATGCTTTTTTGTGAAACTGCACTGCAAAATGGTCCACATGTTTCTACTTTGTGAGCAATGTTGATGCTTTTGTTTATCAAGTCAAAACAGATTGTTTCATAGCTCTTAACACAATAAAAGCCAATATACACAAATGTAACTGGGTCACCATGCAAATGTTAAGGTGTTGTTCATGGTTAATAGTCCTGCCTTGTGCTCGTGGGCTCAAACAAGGTTGAGGGGCCTGGGCTCATTAATCTTCTCAAACGGGGGTTTAGTTTGAAAAGGGGAACAAGGGAATAGCATGATGCCCCCACCCAGAAAAAAAAATAGTGGTGTGGATTATGAGTGCAGTATTGTCTTCAGGGATGCTGTACCAAATCACTTCCCCAGTGGATACAGGATGCCTCCATGAGACTGAGTACCCACAATTTACCTTTTGCAACAGTATATTTTCTACTAAAATTAATGGAAATTGCTAATAATATGCTCACACACAAGAAGTAAGAAACTAACAACAGAACTTTATTAACAGTAGGATCAAGTACTGAAAGGGAAGATGGTTATGCATTAAGGCAAATAAACAGTTATTAAAGGAATAATGCCCGACAGGGTGGGTGTTATGCTGGGATAACCTCCCAGCTTGGGTGGATGGGCCGAGGCCAATGGCGGTCCAACGCCTGGGCAGGATGTTATCCCAGCATACCTACCGAGCATCATCTAATGCTCGAATGTGTTAAATGAAGAAAGATTAGAAAAAGTAACTTTAAATTATTTTTATTGATTAAAATGTGAAATATCCTTCCACTGAATTAAATAGTTCTGTTTTTAATTTGTAAATTTGTTACAAATATGTGAATAACAAGTATTTTAACATGTGGAGCGTATACAACATTTGTCAAATTAATAACGTTTATAGTAGTTCATTTACGGTTTGTAAATATTAAATACACACATGCTGTTGCCTTGGATGTAAATTGGTTGCTGTTGCTAGTACTTTGCAGGGCAGTATTGCTGTTTTCTTGGTCGATGCAGTCTGCTCAGGTGTTTCTTGTTGCTGGCATGTTTACTGTTGCCATGGTGTGATCGGAGGTAGCTGTCGGTAGTGGTTCCGGCGGCATGACGTTTGCTGTGTCACAGGTTCGAGGCATGGATCCGGTGCTTCCTGTTGTTCCTGATATAATGCCACTCCATTGGGATCTTTGCTGCAGCGTCGGGCTCCAGTAGCTTTTAAGAGGGGATTCCTGTTTGTGGCCAGTTACGCTTATTATTGGCGGCTTTCTAGTCGGTTACTTAAGTAATTGGATGGCAGTCGCTCACAAGGAGTGGTTTGTGTGCGTGTGTGGGAGCCCTGCACCACGGCACATTTGGGCAGCATGGAAGACAGGTAATTTTGCCTAGGGCTCCAAAGTATACCAGACTTTTCTGTTACCCAGGGACTGGCAGGCTTTTCCTAGGATGCAAAAGAGGCATGGGCTGTTGATGGGGAGTTTTGATATGTATTTTTAGGAGAGCAACTGGGCATTGAGGATGGCCTTCTATAGCAAACATTGTGCCCTGTAGCGATCGCGGTCTTTTTCTAGTCTTGTCGCAGTGATTTTTGTTTTTCATTGAAGCTCAGTGTGGCATATTGAAGTCCGGTTTCTGTTGTTTTGAATTCAAAACTGGAGGTTGTAGCTGTATCTTTGCCCCTACGCAACCGGCGTCTAATGAAATGCAGCTGAACTTCTATCAGACTTCGGCGTAGAAGTCCTTCGGGGGTTTCTGTGTTGAGTGCCTTGGATTGTCTCAGGAATGACAGTTCGGTCTCCGTGAGGGGAGCGTGGTGTTGGGCCTTGTCCTTTCCGTCCCGTCTCAGGCTTTTTATTTGGGCTGTGAATATGTTGTTTGCCGTTTGAAACTCTGTGTGGGTGATTATGTTGATGTTTCTTGACAGCGGGGGCTCGTTTAGGTAACGGTTAATCCCCGATCTCAACGCGATAAAACTATTTATTCCGTGCTGGTCTCCGTTGCTGTTTCTGACTGAGGCATAGAATTTTCGTAGGATTTTATTTAAGTCGGTTTCCGTTACTGTTGCTAAGTTTACTTGATGCCTGTTTCTTTCATCCAGTCATTTAAGGCGTTAATGGCCCCACAGTTTGCCGCCTTGTGGATGGTTCATTTCTCTCATTCAATTTGATCTAGGTGGTTGTCGTGGATTTCAACATGTCTTCGTTTTTCTTTTTTCTTTTTAGGCTCAGTATTTTCTTTGTTTTCTGAAAACCATTTATCTATTGTTGCCATTTTGAATAAATTGAAATTTAACTTTGGAAATGCTGTCATGAGTCTGCTTTATTTTGTTTAGTATTTCTGTCACAGTGGTCTTTGACAGCTGCTGTGTAGTAATCTGTCTTTTGATGTTTAGTGATGAGGTTGACAGCTGGGATGTTATGCCAGGATAACATCCCTGCTGTGGTGGGCAGCTGACCAATCAGAGTCCAGGAAATTTTCTTGCCATTGTATAATTAGCATTATGCAATGAGCACCCCAAAAAAGGTAAATCCTGTATTCTGATTGGCTGGCTGGCATCTTTCTGCTGTGGTAAATCCACCGATTACCCATGCAAAAGGTGCTAGCCAGTTGCATGTGTCAGCCCCATCTGAAATCACTCTGACCGAAAAACCAATCAAGAAAGCCTCCTTGCTGACTCACTCATAAATGTTAGTTTCCAGCTTCGATTTATCCTTAGTGTCGGCTCCATCCTCAGCCTGCTGTCCTTAAAATTGCAGCTCCACATTCCAGGTCCACATTACATACTCATTCAGTGTATTCCAGTTATTGTAATCCCCCACTGCTGAAAAAAGGAAACAATAAACTAGGAAAAACATCAGCTGGGAGCGTCACTACCTCCTGACAGGCAGCCACAGTGCTGAAGCACCCAGAGAGTCATACTCGGCTCCCATGGTCCCCATTCACCTAACCACATATTTTAAGTTTCTCAGGAATGCAGATGTGGGGAAATGCCATCTTTATTAAAAATGAGAGGTAAAAGTAATAAAAATTTCGACTGCAAGCTAAATGACCAGCGCTGATACTAGGCATGTGCAAGAGATAAAAATAAGTGTGTGCCCAGTATCAGTGCTGGGCTTTTAGTTTGCAGCCATGGTTTTTATTACTTTTGCCTCTCGGTTTTAATAAAGAAAGAGTTTCCCCACACCCGCATACCTAAGAGACTTTAAATATGTAGTTAGGTGAACGGGGACCCTTTATGGGCTTCAGCACTGTGAGTGCCATTCAGGAGGTAGCGACACTCAAGTGCTGTTTTTTTTTTTTTTGTTTGTTGTTTACTTTTTCAGTGGTGGAGGATTAGTAATTTAAATAAAGACACAGTTGCCACCCCAGCATCGCTGAATACTGTAGGTGAATGGCGATCTATGTCATGCAACAGCAGCACTTTTTTAATGAGGGAGGTCTGTTGCATTCACTAGCAGTTGAGAGGTATGAATAGCAGTGAAGGGAGATGCTGTTTCATTTAAAGTGTTCAGGATCAGGAACAGTTGACTGGTATAAAGAGCTGCTGTTTTAGAAGTGTTCCCACTTGACATACTGAGATTGCCTGAAATGAGTGAGAGTCCCTCCAGATACAGTCTAGGCAGGATCTCCTCAACAACAAAGGACTATTTTTGTGGCAGAGTAATAAAATCATTAAAATAATTTAAAATGCAGAAAAAAACTCTTTTCTTTTGTTTTCTGACACTAAAATGGGGAAATTGTATAATCACAATAAACTACTCCTGTGTGTGGGTTATGCTGGGATTTACCATGACTGGCCAGGATTTGACCACTCGGCCTGTGGCCTCATGGCCAAACCATGCCAGCCATGGTAAATCCCTGCAGAACCCACACATTGTTATGGTTTATTGCTTAATTATAGCATTGGAGCAGAACCAACCACCAACAGCATGGATTCTCCCTCCAAGTAATCTCGTGCAGCTTTGGGCTTCTCCACAGAGATATCTTAGCCTTCTTAGCACCCACATACTCAGTCCCTTGCGGCCTACTGTACTATTAGGCCTCCCGACTATCCTTAGTAGCTCTACCCCACAGTAATGCAAATGCCTTCAACACTTTACTGTGGGCAATAAAATAAACTGCAGTTTACTTAGTTACAGGGTACCCAGGAAACTAATTGGTGCAAGTCAGATGACAAGTTGCCTGGGGTCTTGGCTTGGCGAAGTTAATTAAAGGTGCAAGCCTGCAGATAGAAAGCTCCACCCAACAGATGTTTTTGGCTAGCACTATAACAAAAGATTTGTAATTCCAAATGAAGACCTTAATTACCAGAACAAAACTATGATGTAATAAGGTAATTGATGGTGTTGAACTCTGGGTGGCTATGCCAGTACTCGTGTGTACTTGGTCAATGCAGCTAGCAGCTATAATGGAATCTCAGACTTGTGATTCAGGCAGGTCTCTGATACAGGCTGGTACTGATGACTCTGCACAGATAGCAGAGGGTGGATTGGATGTAGGCCTAGACAGCAATACAGTAACTATAGTACATGCACTAACTGGGCTTAGGTTTTCTGGCTCCTAGGAAAACAATGTTTGGCCACAAATTCTTCTTACGGTGTGGCGAAATCCACAAAAATTGTCTATTCTTTCTTGGCGTGGTTGTTTGTCCTTGCCTAAGCTTGCCAAGATAGGCACGGACCATCAATATAATCAAAAGTTTCCAGATACTATCGTGGTCAGTGCAAAAGAAATACAAGGATCCTTGATACCTCTCAAGACACCCTTCGGTCCAAGGGAAACTGTTCCTTTAAATTCAGAATGCTCTCATGCTGGTAAAGTCCAGAATGTCTATATCCGCCATCCCAGATGGGCTTATTATCTGGCCTCCTCCAAAATGAGGTCCTGCCACAATATGTAAACCTATCACTTCCTCTCCCCCAGGTGAACAAATTAAGGTTTGTCATGAAGGGCAGTCCCCTTTTTTCCAGACCAAAAAGGACCCAAGAAGGAGGCAGAGGAATAAGGCAGAGTGAGGAACCAAAGGAAAGGGGATGAAGTTTTCCTAGAGATGGTGAGGTCTCAAAATTGGGTGGGGCCTCATAGAGAGGGAGGAGGAGCAGGGAAGGAAAGATGTCACCAGCAGGGGAGGGACTATGGGAGAGAGCAAAATGATTGGCAGCTTAAAGAGAGACACAGAGAGAGAGAGAGAGAGAAAGAGAAAATAGAGCAAGGGGAGGGGAACGCAAAGGGCTTAAAAAAGCCTGCACAAGGAAGCTCTCCCACTTTTTCTATACTAAATAGAATTTCATTTGGTTTAGCACATCAGTCGGGGAGTTCCTTGGAAGCAGGTATCAGTACTGGATAACATCTGTTTGAGGTAAGGAGTTTTTGTCAGAAATTATTCATGGCTACAAAGAATAGGTTATTAATAAAAAAAAATGAAAAAAATATATTATATAAGTAGCAGAATAAGAGAGGATGTCTTGTTAATTTGGGGTTTACATGTAAGCAAGTGTAATTTCTGTAACTGGTGATTAAAATAAGAGAGTTTTGCCAGTAAAGTGTAATGCCTGTGACTGTTGGTAAAATAAGGGAGGTTTGCTAGTTAATGGGTGGGTGATGTTAGAGAGCAAACTGTCCTAATGTGAGAGGGTTATAGCAGCACAGGGCACAGAGAAAAAAATGAGAGTTTTTTAAAATGCATAGATCTGGTGATGGTATCGTGAGCGAAATGATAAAGTTTGGCTGATATCTGGGGGGAGTGCAGAGCGAAAGAAATACCAGTATTTACAGGTCAGAGCATGGCAGGAGACAGACACAAGATAGAGCATGCGACTCGCTCATCAAAGTGCAGGTGAGGCCACAAAAGGGGAAACCACAAACAAGAGCTGCACGCAAGGGAAAAAAACAAAAATCGCAAGGGCCAGGAGCGGTTTCGCAGCAGAGGGAGAACAGGACCACATGGTCGACAATGTGGCTAGCAGAGCAGGACCTCGTGTTTCAGTGACAGGGGCCTGGAGAGAGTCCTCACAGAGGAAGCGACCATTAGAAGAACCGCGAGGGCAAATAAAAAAGCGCATGAAGGCCTGGGGGGTGGGGGGAGAGAACAAGAGAGGGAACCATGCATGATCTGGGAACAGGCAGCAGCATTGGGGGAGTTTTTTGGACACAAGAAGGGGACACTGGAGGAGGGGGGAAAGTTTGCAAAGAAGGAAGGCCAGAAGCACAAGGGAAGCTCAAGTCCACAATGCAGCCGCCATTTTGGAAGCACGTGGCAGCCGACATCTTAGGAGACAGCGAGGCGGTCACCATTTTATGAGTCCACATGGTGCCCACCATTTTGGGATGGGGGAACAATGCCCACAAGACAGAGAGAGAGGGGAATACAGGAACCAAGCAAAGCGTGATTCACATGGGACAGAATAGCCCCAAGGAGGGCAGGAGAAGAGTTAAAAAGAAAATAAAATAAATGGAGCCAGGGTGGCACAGAGCATGTGGGGGAGTTGATTAAAGGGGGATGATGGTACAGAAAAGACAAGAAGGTTTTCAGAGGGTTTGGGAGGTTTAAGGATGAAATCATAAGGGTGGTATGCACAACAAGAACAAAGATAGTGTTTTAAAAAAAAGAAACAAAACAAAAATAGAGGAAGTTATGTATACAGATACAGACAAATAAGTATCACTGAAAGTTAACAATTGTCTCCTTGTTCTGTTGCTAAGTGATAGTATGGACACCAGAGGATCAAGAGCATTGAAAGTGGATGCCATGAGGGTCATATTGGACTTAGGAACAGGACCCACTGAGTCCTGGATGCAGTGGATGATATGGAAGCAGTGAAGGAGCCACCCATACCTCTCAACTGTCCCTGATTTTCAGGGACGTCCCTGATTTTGACTCAAAATTTTACTCTGTCCCTCCTAAAATTGGTGTTTGCGTGGCTAAACATTGGGGATAGTAAGCACAAAATAATGTCAAACATTAAAGTTATATATTTGTTCTTCTTTAGAAAATGCATTTTGCACTAAGCTCCATATTCTATTAGCTTTCTGGGTGGATATCTTTAATTATAAAGATGTGTCCCTGATTTTGGTCCTTTGTCCCTGATTTTTTTTATGCCTTGTCCCTGATTCATGCGGCAGAAGGTTGAGAGGTATGGAGCCACCAACAAGGAAGGGGACAAAGAGGAAGGAAAGATCAGGCATGGGGGGAAAAAGAAAAGGACTGCACAATGATGGGGCCCCAAGAGCGCCCATGCCAAAGGGTCCCAGGTCTGATCCTCTTCAACCTGAGCTGATGCCAATTCCAAGGCCCGAACCTCTTCCTTTGCTGAACCCAGTGGCTCCTGTACCTGACCCTTTACCCGGGTCCCATACCATGGCCAGTTTCACTGCCTCTACCAGGACCAGTGCCCCTACCTGCACCAGTATTGCCACCAATGCCTCAACCACCATGGCCAGCAGGACCAGCCCCAGGGACTGGGCCAGAGCCCAGTCCAAAAGGACCTGCCCCATCCCAGCCAGGCAAGGTAGCACCAGTCATCACTCTGGCACCAGCCCTGGTACTGGGGCCAACAAAGGACACACACAATGGAAATGTTATGGAATTGACTTTAGAAAGTAACATGAAAGAATATGTAGAGCAATTGTAATTAGGTATGGGGAGGGGGCGGCATTGGGAAGTTACAAAAGGTATTACGTGAATTGGGAAAAGGAAGTAAAGGGTAAGGTACAGTGGAAGAAAAACAGACAGAATTAGGGGACAAAGAAAAGGGGACGGGGGAGTATGGATTGGGGATCACGTACCACTAGCAACAAAAGAAAAAATATGGAAGGGTGAATATGTAGATGTATTCACCCTAGTGGACAAGAAGACAGCAGAAATGCATGAAGAAAAAGAGGGTTTTGGAAAATGGGAACTAGCCACAACAGTAGTGTTGGTCAAAAAAGGGGAGGAGCAAAAGGGGCCCACCTATAAGGGGAAGATGTGGGATGGCTGGTCCCTGGGTTTCATCTACTACAGTGCTATAATGCAAGAGAAGAAGCCAGAGTTGGGAATCCTACTACTGGCATATTCGCTGATTATCAGGAGTGCATATAAAATGATGGGAGGGACAAACTGGCTACAGGACGATGAAAAGTTCAGGACTCCGATGGCTAACTATGGGGCAGATTGCAGGTGGGATTCAAGGCACAGTGATCTATGGTGGGAAACCATGATGGTGGCTGGAGGGTCGGAAGGGGAGTGGGCAAAAGGTGGCAGTAGCTGCCAAAAATGTTGTTGGAGTTACAACAGGGTATACTGTTCCTTTCTGAGTTGCAGGTTTAGACACGCATGCTCAAAATGCGGAGGGTCACACCCAGCAATCAGATGCAGGACCTATGGCGATAACAGTGCCAATTGGGGACAAGGGAGTATTCCTTTCGAGGAGGATGGGGGGCAGAGGAAAGCACAATAGGACAACCAGGGGCATGGGAAGGGGCACTCAGGGGGGGAAGGGGTACCAACAAGGAGGAAAATAAGACAGCTGGGGAACAGGTATTTCCCTTGGCTAGAACCCCAATCAAGGGAAAAGTGGTAGAGCAATGAATGGAGGGGTACCCAGACTAAGCAGCCGGGCTAGATTTGATTACAAGTTTTTGAGGGAGTTTTAGTTTACACTACAGGAGAGAAAGGGATAACATGGGGGCACATAATCTGAAATCCATAAAAGGAAAGGAGGAATTGCTGGATAGAAAAATAAGGAAAGAGAAGGAGGCTGGCAGAGTAGAGGGGCCATTTCAGGAACCCTTTACCACACTTGAGAGTGTACCCTCTGGATTTAGTGCCTAAAAAATTAAAAGGGAAGTATCAGGTGATACACCACCTATCCTACCCAGAGAGGGGATTGGTGAATGATTTTATTGCAGAGGAGGATAGCAAGGTGTCCTATGGGACCCTGGAAGATGCTGTGGACATTATCAGGGCAAGTAAAGAAACATGGCTGACAAAAATTGACATACAGTAGGCCTTTAGGTTACTACCAGTCAGGAGGGAGGATTGGGATTTACTGGGATTTCAGATCAACGGGGAATATTACTTTGATAAAAGCATGCTGATGTGGTGTTCTGTGGCATGTGCAAAATTTGAACAGTTTAGTACCTGGCTACAGTGGGTGTTTAAGCAGAGGTATGGACATGACACAGTTGTACACTATCTGGAAGATTTCTTATTCACAGGAGAAGGGAAGGAAAGGATGGGGTCCAGCAGATGCTAGGAGATTTTCAGGAAATGTGTAATGAAGTGGGGGTGCCATTAGCAAAGGAGAAGACAGAGGGACCCGACAGGCATTTAGAGTTCTCCCGGCAGGCTTTTAAAGTTCTTGGGAACTGACATTGATGTGGAACAAGGGGTCTTTAGACTCCCAGAACAGAAGGTAAGGAAACTAAGGGTGATGTTGGGGGAGTTAAGGCACCACAAGAGGGTGACCTTACTGAAATCACAGCAGCTGCAGGGTCACTTGAATTTTTTTTTATGTCATTTTTCTCCCTACTGCCAGCTTGTATCTTTTTAGGAGGGTGTCCCCAGCCCCGTCCCCCAGCGTCCACTAGCCGACGCTTACCTGACCCCAGGGCTTATCCCCAGCAGAGTCAGTGGAGGTCCCGACTCCCCACCGGGCCCTGGATGATGGACCAGCACCGTGATAGCCGGGGCAGAGCCTGCAAGGCGCTTTCCACCATCCTGCAAGGCAGTGTTCTTTTTCTCCTGTTTTCCCAGGAGTCAGGACCATGCAATGACATCAGCGGAGGGGAGCGTGCATGCATCTGCATGCGCTCCCTCCAGACGTCTGGCCTGACTCCTCCCCTGCTTGTGGTATGGCACCCTGTCCTCCAGCTTCCACTGGGGGGCAAACAAGCGCCAACCACCAGGATCCCCCCTTCCCAAAGAAGGAGAGCAGTCCATCGGATGCTCAATCCTTCTCCTCCTACTCTGCCGACCCCCGATGGCTCATGCTCGTTCCAGAACATGGCTCACCGGTGTAGCATGAGGTAAGGCACCAGCACCTCAGCCCTCAGTGAGGGTCATTTGAATTTTGAGCACAGGGCAATAGGGCCAGGACGTGTGTTCACACGATGCCTGGCCAGGGTGATGTCAGGGGGATCAAGACCTCACCACTGGGTCAATTTAGGTGCTGAAGTCAAGACGGACTTGGGGATATGGTAACAATTCCTAAATGCATATAATGGGATAGCCATTTGGCAAGAGAAGTGGTTATTTAATATAGACCTGGAGCTATACACCGACACCTCTGGGGGGATTGGGGTAGGAGCCTACTTCAAGGGTTGATAGATCACAGAACCATGGCCGAACGAGTGGAAAGAAAGGGGATTGACAAAGGTCATCATGTTCCTGGAGATATTGCCCATTTGGGTAGTGACAAAGCTATGGGGTGAGTTATTGGAGAACCAGCAGGTGACGTTTTGGTGCGACAATAGGGCAGTGGTAAATGTGCTGAACAACAGGAGGACAAAGTCAAGGATGGTATTGAAGGTACTGCTACAGCTGGTGCTACAAAACCTGAGGCTCAACATGAGCTTTAGGGCCAGGCACATCATGGGTGAGATGAACACCATAGTTGACAGCCTCTCCCACCTACAGATGGACAGGTTCTGGGCACTAGCACCCAGGGCAGCCCCGATAGGAGAGAAGATCCCAGAGGACCTGTGGTAGATTGGTTGGAAGGAGCAGAGTTCCTCTTTTGCAATTCATGGGAAACCAGCACATTAAAAGCCTACGAGAGTTTGTGGAGGACATTCCAGGCTTTCAGGGCACGTCAAGCCATGGAGGTAAGTGGGGCAGCCACTGAGGAGCAGGTGGGTAAGTTTGTGGTTATGGGCTGGCAAGAAGGCTTGGCCTGTGCCACCATGGGAGTACACCTAGCAGCAATAGGGTGGGTGAGTATGATGAAGGGCTGGGGAGATCCTTGCAGGGGCATACTAAACAGAAGTATGATGATGGGGTGGCAGAGAATAAAAGGCAAAGTTATGGATAAGAGAAAACCCATATCAAGCCAGTTGTTTGGTCAGCTGTTGGCTGTATTACATAACATTTGTTACTCAAGATATGAAGAGGTTTTATTCAAGACCTTGCTTGCAGTAATGCACAGGAAAGCCTTTCGGATGGGGGAGATGGTTGGGCCAATAAAACCCACAAAAGGGAGGGTGTTGGAGAAGAAGAGTGTGCAGTGGGAGGGGGAGACCATTAAGATTTGCATAGCAAAAGCTAAGACAGACCAAGTAGGACAAGGGTGTTGGGTAGCATTGGAACCACACCTGGTCACAGGGATTTGTCCCTGTCGGCTGCCGAAGGAATACTTGGCAGTTAGGCCAGGGATCTCTGGCCTGTTTTTTAGGCATGAAGACGGCAAGGAGGTCAAGGTGTGCCTGGTGTCAGGAGTGTTGAAAAAAGGAATACAGCTATTAGGAGAGGACCCAGAGGGATATTCATCCCACTCATTTCGAATAGAGGCAGCATCAGAGGCAGTGGCACAAGGAAAACAGGCAGAAGAAAATAATTCCATGGGGTAATGGACATCGACATGTTATAAGAAGTATGTCCAAAATCCCATGCACTAACATCTGTTCTTTTGTTTCCTTCCCACAGGAGAAAGTGAGGGAAATGGGGCTGGGGGGAAGTGGGGACGAGAGTGGCAAAAAACACTCAATGTTTAATATTATGTATTGTAGAAAACAGATGCAGAATGGACATATGGATCATGGAGTACTCCTACATTTACTGGGAGGAAAGGGAGGTGGCACAGAAGCCGGGTGGAAAACAGCTAGGTTTTGACCACCATGTAGTACAGATTTTATGGAAAGGAGTATGAGGGATAAGATGGGGGCAATGTCTGCCATTATTGGACGAGATGACCAGAAGCTGGATCTCATCATTTTACACTTGGGAGGCAATGACCTGGGGTCCAGGCTATGCTTGGGCATTTTTAATAACATCCAAGAGGACATCAGGATAATCAAAACCTGGTGGCCAAGGGTCATGATGATGTGGTCAGTGATGGTGGCCAGGAGGGTATGGAGGCAGGCCAAGAAAGAAGTGGCCATTGACAGAGCCAGAAAATGCATGAATAGGGGGGTGGCAAAATGTTTTTTTACATTTTGGGGGTATGAGCTTGTGTCATGAAGAGATAGGTGAGAAAATTGCCAGCCTGTATCGGTCTGACAGAGTACATCTATCCACAGTGGGTAACCACATTTTGTCACAGAGTTAGGGAGAGGAATAGACCAATGGATGAAGGAGAAGTCCTAGGGGAGAAAAGAACAGGGGGGAAGCCTGCCATCCAATGCAAGCTATTTTGCCACCTTCCCACCCTATACATTCTTTCCAAAATTCATAAAAATGTCATGGACTATCCTAGGACGTACATTGTCACCTGCATTGGGTCTTTCAGTGAGAGTCCTTCTAAAATGTAAAGAATTAGTGGTCAAAAGGCTTTTTTATATATCTGATACCATGGATTTGTTGCACAAAATTAAAGGTCTTAAATAGTTAGAGAATTATTGCTGGTTGGCAATAAATATAACATCTCTCTACACCTGTATACAACATGACACAAGCATTCAATTATGTAAGGAGTTCCTTTATTCAGATCCTGACTTTGGCCAAGCCCCAAGAAATTTTATAATTGAGTTCCTGTCATTTGTGTTGAAATCAGGGCTATGCGAATACCGAATATTACTTTACAAATACCACGAATAATGGGCTATCCGAATATTCGGAACCGAATACCGACAAGTCCACTTTTCAGCTGGTATTCGGTCATGCCCAAGGAAAAAAAAGTCATTCCTACCCTCCTGGCCAACATTAAATAAATATTTTAGCCCTGGTGTCTAGTGGTCCCACCCCCATGGCCAATCCCCAGTCCAAAATGAAGAATACCCCCTTTTCAAGACCCTCAGCAATATCCACCAGTCCCCTGTCCCCAAATGTATAAAAATAAAAAAAAAATGCCCTAATTTCCCTGTTGTCTCATGGACCTCCCACCCTGTCAGGAAGTGCCTTCCACCCCTCCCCCCCCACCCGCAACCCTGTGCGGGCCACCAGCACAGCCCTCCACTCACCTCCAGGCCAGCAGCCTGACTGAGTTTTCAGGGAATTAGTGCATGCTTGTAGAAACACATGCTCATTCACTGAAAACTTAGTTGGGCTGTCAGCCATGAAGGTGAGTGGAGGGCAGTGCCAGTGAGCCGCTCAGGGTCATGGGTAGGGGGACAGAGGGGTGGGAGGCACTTCCTGAAAGGGTGGGGGGTCACTAGACACCAGGAAAATTAGAGAATATTTTTTTATTTTTATACATTTGGGGACAGGGGCTGGGGATAATGCTGAGAGTCTGGGCAGGGGAGGAGGAATTCTTTATTTTGGACTGGCGATGATTGGTGTACACTGTATTTTGCTTCAACACATCTTGTTTGTGTGATATATTTTTGCTATCGTTGCAATTTTTACTATATACACTATGCCAGAGTCACAATTTTTTCACTTAATGGGTCAACAGATATACATTTTTTAAATATTAGGCTTTTGCACCAAGATGGTAAAGCTCCTTCACTACATACTGTAGGCAATTCAAAAACTCAGCACTTTATACTCTTTCATTTGTTGAGCAGTGAATATTGTTTAACATTTGAATTTATGCACTTACTTTGCAAAGTTGCACCATTGTTAATCTTCACCATGTGTTACTAATTAATTATGTAAATGTTGGGGTATTTAATTGTGGCAGTTTACAGGCTGACCCTACCTCCTGAGGAAGACCCATTGTCCAAGTCAATACATAGGGGTGTTAATGCATTATTTTAATCATGCAGTAGTCTAATAAATTGATATCTATCTATATATTGCTTGGTGTGTGCCTAGTTCCTTCCTATTGTTCTGTGCTTGTTGCTGACAGGTGCACCTTTGAGGATACTGGTGTGTGCTTCCCCTTTAGAACTTTTGGTATGCTTTGGCTTCGAAGCAGCACTTGGTGCCACATTTCAAAGCTCTTATTGTGGTTTACTTATCTATAGCTTGAACCAAGCATTTGGTTTCAAGTCTCCAACTAATGGCAACATGTTAAAGATGAAACTTTGTATTGCATAAACATTGAATCTGATGAAAATCTGTTCTGCATGACTGAACAGAGTGTTTGGCATTAAACCATTAAAGGAAGACTCTTCCAAGAAGGTATGTCTAAGCCCCCAGTAAATAATGACCTCAAAGCCCTTTTCAAAAATTATCTAGACAAGAAGCAAATGTGTGGTTTGATAAATTAACTTTAGAACAATACTTTGAGGTTGAGAGGGTCCTGAGGGGGCAGTGTATTCATAAAGCATCAACATTAGGTACCCTGGATGACAACTTACATGGCAGATGGGAAGAATCACTAGCAATTTGTTCCAAAAAACTGGTGTCCATCTTGATAGAACAGGACAGTAGGCAGCAGATCAAAATTAAAGATGAGCTCAAAGATACATGTTGGGAACTTGACCCATATTAAAAAACTCCAGAATTCATTTCACTTTACAAAAGCCTGAAACAGAAAATCTGTAAACTGGAATTGGGAATGAAACAGAGAAAGTAGAACAAATTTGATCGAGATGGGGGGATTATAATGCTGGAGGTATGTTCAACTGGGACGTGAAGTTCCACCTTAGAAGCCGAGGATGGTCACATAGCCAGAGTAACTTTCGGTGCACTGAACAGCAAAGTGACAATAGCTCCAGGAGGTTAGCTAACAAGACACATCTCTCTTTCAGAGATTGAGCAACCACTAGCAAGCAATGCAACTCCAAACACTGATGCTGCAAAACTAAAAAGGTTGAGGAAAAGGCACAGGAGCCACAAAAGAAAGTGGAGCCCAATTTGAGCAGAGATACTCCAACAGAAAGAAACTGGGATACAACAGTTGTGAATATTCCTAATGTTCAACTGATGGATGTCCAGGTAAGAGTCCTATCCAAAGAGTTCTGTTGTATATACTCTGCTAAATTTAAACTCTTTCAGCTTGGAGGTGGACTTGTCAAGCTTTTCAAAATGCTGGACATAAAGGTTAATTTTTTAGACACTACATATAAAAACATTGATACTAATACCAATATGGGCTTAAGAATACTTGAAGATGCGCTTGAGCTCACGTGAACTGTTGAATGAGAATGATGCTGCATGTTTGGGGACTGA
Source organism: Neoceratodus forsteri (assembly GCA_016271365.2). NCBI lineage: Eukaryota > Metazoa > Chordata > Ceratodontiformes > Ceratodontidae > Neoceratodus > Neoceratodus forsteri. The sequence goes on along the minus strand of CM057459.1, from coordinate 799,884,571 downwards.
TTTGGGAGTGAGGGAAGATAGTGTTTTAATACCAGCACGTGTTGATGTTTTGTTTTTTTTTGGAAACTTTATTTTAGTCATCAGCAAGTCAGCATTCTTCAGTATAACATATAGAGTTACTAGATCACCTTAACAGGAGAAAGCACTTAATCCAAATACATCAATCGGCATCTTTTGTGTCAAAGAAGTAAAACAGCGTACTGTGGGTTACATGTAGTACAGCTATCATTTTATCTTATGGGAGTTAGTTTATAGTTTTTTTATGGAACATTAATGGTCAAATCACCTCCAGGCCCCACTGCCCCAGAGAACCCAAGCAGCCCTCAAACTACCCAGTTCTCAGATGTGGGACATTTTCCACTCACTAGGGTTTTAAAAGGTGGGGATTCAAGGCAATTGGAGAACAAACTCCAGGAGCCCCAAAATTTCATGATATCTGTCATGCTGATTTCTAACACTGTATTGTATGTGCTCTATTTTCATGTAATGCAGTAGCATCTTCACCCACACAGCCACAGTCAGGTTGGCCTCCGATCACCAGTGTTGAGCTAGCACTTGCTCCTCCACAACTACTGTATTCCCATTTGGCCCAGTTGATCTTATGTCCTAATAGTGGGCCATAGTCCTTAAATAACTGAGTCAGGGCTGGGAATGCTTTTTCAGGGTGGGCTATGAACATCAGCACATCATCCGTAAAAAGAGAGATCATATGATATACTACATTTTGTTCATATCCTTGTATACTGGGGTGGTTTTGAATTGCTGTGGCTAGAGCTTCAATAGTTAGAATATATAAAATTGGAGACGGGACAGCCCTACCTCATTACCCTGGTTAATCGGATGGTGTGGAGATATGGTCATTTGTTAAAATGTGTGCCCTGGATGATTTGTACAGGGTAGCAATCCATGACCATGCAAACATGAAGGACCATTCGACCCAGTTGAAGGCCTTTTCTGCATCGAGGGCCAGAAGACCCTGGCAGCTACTCTCCCCCCCCTCACAGACCACCTCCCCATGATGTTCAAGGTGCAGCAGATGTTACGTTTCACTTGGTGCCCCTTAACAAAACCTCCTCGATCTGGGTGTACTAATCTTGGGAGCACTGTCTCCAGCTTAACTGCTAAGATTTTTACAATAAGTTTATATCTGCATTGAGGAGGTAAATGGGGTGGTACGAACCATATTTTGTGGGAGTCTTCCCTGGCTTCAGTAGGATGGTAATGGTGGCCAAGGTCTGTGAGGGGAGGAGTTATCCTCCCTCTAAGGGCTCCTCCACCATCATACATATGAACTGGTTTAATGCCTCCCCAAAAATCCAGTAGAACCCCACTGGGATCCCATCCAGTCCAGGGGACTTACCCAGTCTGGAGCCACAGGGGGGTCAACACTTCCTGGTGTGTCACTAGCCTGTCCAGGTCTTCCTGGAGGGAAGGGTCCAGGGAGTATAGAGGGAGGTCCTTTAGAAATGCATGATGTGTTGTACCCGGGGGTACTTCAGAAGTGTAAAGTGTTCCATAAAAATTCTGAAATGCTTTATTGATGCTTCTCTGGTCAGTGGTGGTATCTCCCCACTGCATCTCTATAGCCAGAATCACCCTGTCTGCCTGCCTCTTTTTAACTTGCCAAGCCAACCATTTTCTGGCCTTGTCCCCCCAAAGTATGTTCCTGCCCAGGCCAGCAGAAGTTTTCTCTCAATATGTTTGGAGGATAGTTGATTTAATTTTCCTTTTAACATTTTTAGTTCCCCCAGGCTCACTCCCTGCTCCCCTGACATCACTTTTTTCTCCAGTTCTGTCACTTGTTTCTGTAAGTCCGTCTCTTCCTGGGTGTCTTTTCTACACTTGTGGGCAGCGTATGAAATAGTTACCCCCTTCACATATGTCTTTAGAGCATCCATGGTAGTTGTTGCTGAAGTCCTTTCCACTTTATTATATAGTAGATATTCCCTTATGGCCTTAGACATCTGATCTTTGACTGTCTTGTCTGTTAGTAGTGTACGGTCTAATCACCACTGCCTGGCTGATTGTTCCTTCCCAGTTAACTCTAAATCTACCCCAAAGGGGGGGCATAGTCCAAAACACATATAGAGCCACACTCAGCACTAACCCTTCCCTGAAGCAGCCCCAGGGACATCAAAATATAATCTATTCTGGTATAGAGGCAATTCACATGTGAAAAGAAGGAATATTCATTTCCCTGTGGGTGTAAATAGCACCACACCTCTGTTAATGCTCTTTCTTGTGCTAAAGTTTGTAATGCTGTAACACTTTTCAGAGGTGGGCAGGCCTGGGTCCCCAAGTGTTCTTAGATGGGGTTCAAAAAGGTATTAAAGTCCCCCCAGATGAGGAGATCGTCATGATAGGGTGCCAAAACTAGGGCCAAGTAGTGGAAGAAGTCCAGGCTGTCAAACTTAGGTCCATATATGGACACCAAGGTATATATTGTGCCCCCACTGTTGCATCTACAACCACATATCTACCCCATGGATTTGAAATTTTAGTGTGAATGGTGGCCCCAAATTAGAGCGAAACCAAATTGCAACACCCCTAGCTCTTGAAGTAAAGGGTGCCACCAAGAGTGCACCTCCCCAGGAGCTTGCCAATCTATTAGATTCTTTCTTTGTCAAGTGAGTTTCTGTAGGAAAACCACATCCCCCCATTCTTTTTTTATGTAGTACCAAATTCTTTTCCTCTTCACCACTGTTTTGAGACTATTGACATTTCATATGACAAATTTCAGTGACCCCACGATTCCAAAATTTCTGGAAAGTTCACACCAGAGCAGTAAGTATGTGCTATTCTTTTCTCCCTGCCACATTTGTTGCTTGCTGAGATTTTTAATATTTTGATCAGATCATGTAACTATTGTGGAAACAGTCTGCTGAGAAATAAGAGTTTATTTAGTTATCAGTTTTTGTTTATCAGTTAAGGTACACTAGAGAAGTCAATCCCTATTTTCAGGTATGACTCGGGAGAATACATCAGACAATAAAAACACAAGGGGAGTACATGGTACAGATACCACTCTCCTGTATCTCCTTGTGAGAAGGGAAATAGGAGGGGGAGTGGAGGAGCAGTGGGAAAACCAGAAGACAGCCATTGAGGGAGGTGACAAGCCAATAGACCAGGGTGGTAAACAAAGGCAAGAAAAGGAGGAAGCCACTTTGGTTCTCGAGAGAGATGGCAGACAAGGTAAGGGCCAAAAGGGTGGGTTTCAGGAAATATAAGGAAACTCAAAGGGAGGAAGAGAGGGAGGTGTTCCTAAGGAATCTAAAGGAAGCAGGAAAGTCTGTGAGGAGAGCAAAGGCACAGACAGAAGTAAGGTTAGTGCAGACAGTAAAGAAAGGGGACAAGACATTCTATAGGTGCATCAGCAAAAGAAGAAAGGTTGGGGGGATTGTGAGACTCAAAGGGGATACGGGAGAGTGTAAGGAGGGAGACAGGCAGAAATATTGAGCAAATACTTCTGTTCAGTATTAACTAAAGAGGGGGAGGGTTAGGACCCCCAGATGGGTAACAGACAGGGGGGGGGGAGGTAGACACAAGTCCATTCACAGTGGAGAGAGTTCTGGAGCAGCTCATCAAATTGAAGGTGGACAAAGCAATGGGACCAGATGGCATACACCCAAGGATATTAAAGGAGCTGTGAAGAGAGATAGCAGTGCCTCTGGCAACCATGTTCACAGAGTCACTCAATACAGGAGTAGTTCTAGAGGACTGGAAGAGGACTCATGCGGTCCTTCTACACAAAAGTAGTAGTAGGGAAGAGGCAGGGAACTATAGACCGGTCAGCCTCACTTCAGTAGTGGGTAAGATCATGGAGGCACTGCTTAAAGTAAGAATAGTGGCACACTTAGAATCCAGAGATGTCCAGGATCTGAGACAACATGGATTCACAGCAGGAAGGTCATGCCAGATGAATCTGACAGACTTTTTTGACTGGATGACAAAGGAAGTTAATCGGGGGGGGGGGTGGTAGATGTAGCCTAGCTTGAGTTTAGCAAAGCCTTTGACACCATCCTACACAAAAGGCTGGTTAATAAGATGGTTAGTCTGGGAGTGGAGCACAAGGTGATACACTGGGTTAGGAACTGGCTAGTGGACAGGATGCAGAGGGTGGTGGTAAATGGGATCCAGTCTGGGGAGAGTGGGGTGACCTTTGGGTATCTCAAGGATCAATCTTTGGGCCAGTCCTTTTTAATGTCTTCATTAGTGACATTGCAGTAGAGCAGGAAGGAAATGTCTGTCTGTTTGCTGATGACACTAAGATCTATAACAGGGTGGATACTCTAGACTGGGTGGAGAGGATAAGGAGGGACCTGGAGAAGCTTGAAAAATGGTCTGAGTTGTAGCAACTGAGGTTCAATTCCAAGAACTGCAAAATAATAAACATGGAAAGAGAGAATCATGGGGTGAGCTACAGGATGGGGGGAGTTGCTGACTAGCACCAAAGAAGAAAAGGACATGAGGGTTATCATTTCTGATGACCTAAAGATTCCAAAGCAGAGTACAAAGGTTGCAGGGAGAACCAGTGGCATGCTGGGGTGCATAGGCAGAGGTATCACTAGCAGAAGGCGGGAGGTAGCGATGCCATTGTATAAAATGATAGTGAGGCCTTACTTAAAGTATGGTGTGCAATCCTGTAGGCCACACCTTTGTAAGGATATTGGCAGGTTGGAGTCAGTCCAGAGGAGAGCAACTAAGATGGTGCAGGACTTGTACCACAAAACATGAGAAGAGATTTAAGGATCTCAATATGTTCTCACTGGAGGGGAGGAGAGATCGGGGGGACATGATAGAAACATTCAAGTACCTTAAGGGTATAAACAAGGTGCAGGGGGAAGACATTTTCCAATATAAGAGTTGTTTGAGAATGAGGGGGCATGATATGAAATTGGAAGGTTGCAGGTTAAGGGGAAATGTGAGGACATTTTTCTTCATGGACAGGATGGTGGACACATGGAACAGGCTGCCACAGGAGGTGGTAGAAGCTAGCACAGTAAAGGGTTTTAAACATGCCTGGGAGAGGCATAAGGGAACCTTAAAGGTGGGAAGGAGGGGTGAGAAGCCATTGACCAGTTAGGGTCAAAGGGCACAAACTAGTGTAGTGTTCTCGAACAGACTGGATGAGCCTGGCAGTCCTTATCTGCTGACAATTTCTATGTTTCTAGATAGCAGCTATCCTAGAACAGTCATCAACTGGAATTCAGAACATACACGCAAATTTTACATAAATGGATATAAAATCATCAAAAGTTGTGAACGTACAAAGCACATAGCAAGAGGAAGAACAAATACATAATAATAAAGCCCATATCAATACTAATACATGGAACAGGAAACCAGAGAGTTAATCTGTGCTGTGTCAGGCTGACAAACTGAACACATGCCTATGTAGGGCAATTTTGCAAAGCCCTTGTGAGGGGAGACTACATATTTCAAAGGGAAGGGAATTCCAGTATTTAGGGGCAAAGATGGAATAGGTCTGTTCCCCAATCATAGATGCCCATTTTGAAACTTGTAGCAGGGCTGTAATTCCCGATCTCTCATTGAAAGTATTCCCTTCAGTCAATTTTTAGCATTGAAGAGGAACTACTGAAAAATAAGCTTTTGTCCAGGAGGCTAGTAAACTAAGTGAGAGATTTAGAGGATATACCTCTGGAGTTCCCAATAGATCCTTTGAAAAGTCTATAGTATCAATAAGCCATCTTTATTTATACTGAAATAGAAGGAGGCATGTACACTGTTTATCTCACAGGTTACCAAGACTATCATGTCAGATCCATTGAAATCAAAAATATGGTGACAATTAGAAGGTCAGTCCTGGCAGTGGATGAGACACTTGGACACATTATGGACAGTGCACCTTTAGTCTCATTCAGGAAGGGCACTAACCTTTGAGATATGCTCACTGCCAGTCATTACCAGGAGACACGAAAACAGCTCCAACAGGGAATCTGAAAGGGCTGGTTTCTTCCATTGTAGACCTTGCAATGTTTGTTGCTGTGCTGACACTGGGGATACATGTGTCCACTCTAGAACTGGGAAAAAATATTTGTCACATGACTGTAAGGATTGCCTTATCCAGTTCACAGTGTATACTGCCTGGTATCCGTATGGCCTACTTTATGTGTCCTGCACAATACACCCCCTGATGTGTCACATCTAGGAGCATGTGACAGCCATTACTAATAGCAAATTGGACAATGCCATGTTGGTGCACTTTAGGGGGCAATTTAGAAGTAAGTCAGGCTTAGTTTACAAGCAGATAGAAAACCCAAATGTCAGTTGTAGGATTATAAGGACATCATTTTATTGACACGGTATCCTGCTCAGCAGACCTTCAACCCATGCCAGAGTAAACTGCTATAGGAGCTTTGGGCCAGACAGAAATTTGGCACAGAGTACTTGGTATGGTGTGAAGTTCTGCTATGGCAACACACAGGAAGAATTGCAAACCACGCTGGCTTGTCTGATTTAAAAAAATAAGCTTTTATTATTCGGATCACTGATGTTACAGGAGTCCCCTAATGCACTTGTCGAGTACTTTTGAAAACAACTGTGTTCTTTCTCAAGGCATGTAGGAGGCTTGAACCAGCAACCTATTTAAAACCCACAATTAATTGCAATCAATAAATAGTAGACTGATTGAATGGGTGCAAAATTGGCTAGGGGAAAGAAAGCAGGTAGTCAGGATTAAGGAGATATATTCCAGAGCATCTGAGGTGACAAGTGGGGTGCCACATGGGTCAATGTTGGGCCCTACATTGTTCTCACTATATCTAGGGGACATGCAACACAATTTAAAGAACATTTTGGTTAAGTTTGCTGATGACGTAAACCTGGGGGGACAAGTAAGCACTATGGAGAGTATTCAGAATCTTGAAGAAGATTTTAAAAAGTTGGAAAATTGGGCCTTAGAGAATGGAATGCCATATAGTTTAGAGAACTGCAGAGTACTGCATATGGGGAGAAACAATCCTAGGCATATAAACTATTTAAATGATCAAAAAATAGAATCAGCAGAAATAGAAAATTTCTGTGGGATTATAATAGATGAGGGTATGACTTTAAGACAACAGAGAGCAAGGGTAGTTAAGAAATCTAATCATATGATTAGAAACATCAAGCGAAACTTTATAAATAAATCAAAAGAATGTTTACTTCCTCTGTATTTAACGTTTGTAAGACCATAAATTGACTACGGTTCATCTTTGTGGAGTCCACATACAATCAGAGAAATAAGTAGAATAGAAAAAGTGCAAAGGATCTTTATAAAAATCATATAGTCCATAAAAAAGGATAATTACAAACAGAGGCTGAGGAAGTTGGGTTTATTTAGCCTTCAAAATAGAAGGAAGAGAGGTGATCTTCTGCAGTTATTTAAAATTATGAAAGATCCGGAATTAAAAAGTGAAATGGGTATACAGTTGAATGAAAAACTAGAAAGCTTAAAAGCACACAAACTTCAAATAAAATAAGATATTACACCTTTTCACATAGAGCAGCAAGAACATGGAATGCTCTACCAGAATATGTGGTTCTGAGCGATAGTTTGTACACATTCAAAAGGGAAATAGACTAATTGATATGTCTAAATTGAAAATTTGAGCCTGCTTTGCAGGGAATGGTAAAATGGGCAGTAATGCCTTCTCCCGTTCTATCTACCAGTATAAGAACCAGTATATCAGTAAAATACATGATTAACACACATTAAAAATAGAATTTCCAATTATTATACACAGCTAAGAATCATCATAAGAATATAAATACATTTTAACATGGCAATAAAGCAGCAGAAAAACTATACATATTATTCTAACAGCAATATAAAAAAAATGAAAATCATCATTCAAAATAGCCCAATTGTTTCTCCTTAAGAGGAATATATTCTATGCTATCAATATGAGCTAATGTGTATAAACTACTGGGGGGAAGGTACCAGACTACAGGAAAGAACAATAATTCAATATATCAGGTTAAAACCACATACTGTGTCAATGAAACATTTCTTTGCATACTGACCTGTGTTGTAGTTTAACCAGTAACCTCTAAATTGAATTTTATTTATTTATTCGAGCGTTTCACCAGGAAAGTATACAGAGCAATAAATTGCTCATTTCCAAATACGTCCTGGGAGATAGGGGAAATTGGAGGTACAGGTACAGCAGTACAAAATTACAATTTAATTATTTTTAACAATGTGGTAAAACATAATTCGAATAATACAAGATAGAAAGTTGTGAACATAAGTGTAACATGAACAGTAAAGTGCAAATAATACAATTTACAGAGACCAGAAGCAAGAACAAGAAAACATGAGGTGTTACAGACAAGCAGTGATGCATGGTTACAAAATCAGGAGACAAAGGAATATGTTACAAAAACAAAAATAAATAAATAAATAAATAGATAGATATGTTCAGCCTGTTCAGCCATAGGTTAGATTAGATAGATAGATAGATAGATAGATAGATAGATAGATAGATAAATAGATAGATAGATAGATAGATAGATAAAAACAGGGTCCAGCCAAGGTACTAAGATATCAGTTAAGGACTTCCAGTGACATCACCTGATTGATGGCAGCTTAAATCAGAGCTCCGGCACCTCGGGAGCAATTTTTGGTTGAATCGTTCACCATCATGTGAATTTTCTGGTTTTATTTAGACAAAGAAGGTTCCTACACTTGCTGTCAGCATGGGTCATATGAAAAAGAAGCCTTCTATGGAAGCGGGTAGTCAATCACGGGACCGGAGTGTTCCAAATCCTGCAAGCCCAGCCTTGTCTCATTCTTCCCTAATTACAGCCTCAGGAGATGACTCTGATGGTTCAGGATCAGAGGCCGCATCAACCTTTACAAAGGTGGATGGGCATAGAACGCTCAAGATCCTTCATTGCATCGAAGCCAGGATCATGGGCATATAGAAGGATTTTAAAAAGCTGGAAACATGTACTGCCTCAGTGGAAACGCATGTTGAGAGCCTCCAGACAGAGCACATGGCTTTTGGCAGATCCTTAGCATACCTCCACAGACAGGAGAAGGAGGTAACCATGCAGGCGGAGGATGCTGAGGTGAGATCCTGCCACAGTAACATCCACATTTTCAGTATCCCGGAGGGGCTGGACCCCCCTGTATGGAGGACTACATAGATACCTGGCTGAAAACCAAGTTGCGCTTGGAGGAGGACTTTAATACAGAAATTGAGCATGCACATAGATCTATTGCACCCAAGCCAAAGCAGGGTGCACCCCCAGGTCTATCAGTCTATCATTGTGAAATTCTTAAGGTATACCACAAAAGAAAAAATTATCAGGTTGGCTTGGGCTAAGAAGGATCTCAATCTTGATGGTCAAAAATTGTATGTGGATCAAGACTTTCCCCCCTTAATGCCTGCTCAATGTAAAAAAAGTGCTGCTTGTGGTGCAGGCGTTGAGAGATATGGGGCATAGGCATACCTCAGATATCCTGCGAGGCTGTGAGTGCAGGATAAGGAAGGAGCAAAGGTATTTGATTCTCCACTAGTGGTCACTCCCTACCTTGAGTCTCAGGGGATCCCCATTCCAGATACAAAGGACGAACAGGCCAAGAAAGAGACTGAAGACTTGCTGTGGTCCATTGCTCCAGGATCTAGGAAACAAGCGGGGAAAAGATGCGACACCTTGCTGCCTCTGCATCCATATATGGCTAAATGGTTCCAAGCAAAGAAGACCTGAGGATCATATTGGGTCATGGCTTTTGTTTTTTCCAGGGCTAAACCCCTTGTGGGGGTTTCTTAGCCTTGAAGTCTGTTGCTACTAATGGGCGTCTGTGCACCACGGTGGTTCATGATCACCTGTCCAGCCTGTCTGAATCATCAGGATCTATTTATGGCTTTCTTACTAACAGTTGAATCTATTATGTTTCCATACCTTACCGATCTGTTCAGACTCATTTTGCCTGCATGCTGCAATGGGGGCCCTCATCGATAGTGGCATTAGTTTTCAGTGGGACTGTGTTGAGAGGGAACCATAGGGTGGTGCTACAGTCTTCACCCTCCCCTGACTGACCTGCCTCACATGGGAGATGCTCAGAACTGGACTTCAGATAAGACCCAGATTATTTTTTGACTTTGTTCATGACTTTCCTTTCTCCTTTCTGCTGATTAAATCAGTTTTCAGTACCACAACATCTGGTATAATACAAGGCGCTGATTGTGTTAATCGTGGGTGATTTGTTCAGCCTTAGGTTAATGTTGGGGAAAGTGTTCTGTTGTGGGGAAAAGTTTATCTGCCTGGACAATTATGTTGTTTTATGTGAATGTTGGGGGGAAGGGAGGCTTCTTATAGCTTTCATGGGGCCCACTGAGTACAGAGGGTGACTTTTTGGCCCTATCTTAGTGTCCCACATGGACATTCCTTGAATTAGTCTGGAACCCTTCAGGGACTGGCAGGGGGCTGTAAGGGGGTTGCATTCCCCTTACTAAAGGTTTCTGTGATTGTTTAAGAAGTCCCTATCATTTGGGGTTGCAACTGAATGGGGACTGAAACATGATTGTTTTACATGTGATTTCTATACTTAATACATATATTGCCCAAGGTGCTTGACTCTGATCTTCACTTCAGCCGGATTTTGTTAGTTAGGAGAGGGTCTGGTCTCCTGCATTAACCAGGTGCTCATCCCCTAGCACAACTTTGGTGCTTTCCTTCTATCTGTCTTGGACTTGGAGCACCTAGCTTTTTGGGGCATTACCACTCCTAGCCCCAGCTTTTAAGCTCTGTCTAAGCTTTTGGGTACCCAGTGAGGTAACTGGTACCCTTCTTTTTATCTTTGACCCACGTTTTGGGATAAGCTGGGTGAAGTTAACCCAGTGCCTAGTATACATTTTTTTGTTATTCTATTTGATCTTAACTATTGTTTTTGTGAGGTGTGTTTCTATACTTCAACATTTTTTTTTACAGGTACATGTATATGCTTACACACTTATAGAATATTGGGTAGGGATTGGAGTCGCAGAGAGCATGGAGGATCTGTTTGTTGTATTCCATGGTCCCTTACTTTATGACTTCACTTAAGGTAGTTTCTATCAATGTTAAGGGTATTAATGGGCTAGTTAAATGAGCGTGGGTCCTTCAGAAATTAGGTTGATTAAAATGTGATTTGGCATGTCTCAAGGAGACAAAACTATCCAGGGTGGAACACTCTAAATTGAGGAGAATATGGGTAGATGGGGTGTATTTGGATTCTCACCCGGATGCCTCCAGATCAGGGGTGGCCATACTAGTACGTAAGGGACTTCCTTTTAAAGTTCTTAATGTGAAGATAGAGGGTTCGGGCCACTTTGTTATAATCTTGGGCAAGTATATAGGACATATCCACCACCTGGCTTCCGTATATGCTCCTACCTCATCCTCAGGTGCTTTCTTTAGACACTTTTTCTCCATATTGTATTCTCTTCCACCAGGCTGGGTAGTCATGGTGGGGGACTGGAATTGTGTTGAAAATTCTCTTTTAGATAAGAATTTTGGTGGAAGGGGGGGTTGCATGTTCCAAACTCCTCAGAACCTTAGTGTCAGAAGGGGGTTGGATAGATCCCTGGAGGCAACAAAATCCAGTGCTAAGGATATTACTTTCTACTCTGATTCCACAGGGTCGTACTCCAGGCTTGATAGAATTTACACACAAATGGTGAATGCCAAAGATTTGATTGATATGACCATACACCCATTACCTTTTCTGACCATGCAATGATCAGTGCAAGGGTGACTTGGCTAGGGGTCAAAGCTAGGGGGTCCTGAAGATTTGACCCAGGACTACTGAATAACAAAGTCTTTGTTTCCCAAATGAAAGACTCTATTAAGCAGTATGTGATAGAAAACAGGGAGGAAGATACACATGTTCCATTTATTTGGGACAGACTGAAGGCAGTCCTTCATGGCCAAATTATCAGCTATGCCTCCCACAAACACAAATGTAACCAGGCCAAATTGGAAAAGTTGTTGGAAAGTATTGTATCTTTGGAAGCGGAGCATAAAAAGAATAGGGATCCCTTGATCTTGGTTAAGCTGAGGAAAATTAGAGACCAATACAATGCAGAAATGAAAAGAAAAACTGAAAACTCCCTGAGGTATACCAGGCAAAGATACTATGAAAATGGAGGAAGGGCGAGTCCTCTCCTGGCTCTTAGACTCCGAAAGCAGGAAGTGGAAAGATATATTCCTCGGCTTAAAAAGCATGGAACTCAATCCACTTCCTCAGATCTATTACAAATAGTGGACAGTTTTTGTAGCTATTACATGGATCTGTATGCCCAGGAGAGAGGTATCGATCACTCTAGAGAGCTTCTTGCACAAGGTTGCACTACCTATGCTCAAGGACTTGCAGAGTAGCAGACTGGAGCTGCCCTTTTCTGAACAAGATGTCAAAAGGGTAATTAAAAATCTTAGCAGGGGAAAGCCCCAGATCCAGATGGATTTGTGGCCAAATTTTATCAACTCTTTGCTGCAGAGCTGACCCCTTTATTAATCAGGGTCTGTAGTGTGGCACAGGAGCAGGGAGAGTCCCCAGCTTCCTGGGGGGAAGCTGTGATCACCCTCCTACCAAAGCCAGGTAAAGACCTGACATAATGTGGGAGCTATTGCCCCATCTCCCTGATTAATCAAGACATTAAGATCTTTGCAAAGATACTGAGTTCCCACCTACAAGAGTATATCCCTGAGCTGCTTCACAGAGACCAGACGGGCTTCATACCTGGACGGCATATCCAGGACAACATTAGGCTATTGCTCAACATCTCGTCTGCCTCAGGGGCATTCCTACCTGGAACATTCTGGGCAGTGATGGTCCTGGATGCTGAGAAGGCATTTGATCTCTTGGACTGGGTCTTTTTGGATCATACACTGGAAAAATGTGGCTTTGGGGATAAATTTAGAAACTGGATTGCTAATTTGTATAGGGATCCTTGGACAAGGGTGAGGGTGAATGGGGTAACATTGAGCAAGATAAGGATTAATAGGGGAACTAGACAGGGCTGCCCATTATCGCCCCTGCTGTTTGCCCTATGAATGGAGCCCCTGGCAGCTCTCATAAGGCAATCAGATGGATACAGGGGTATACAAATATAGGGGGTTGAAATCAGGGTGTCCCTGTATGCAGGCGACACCCTGTTGAACATTACAGACCCAGTAAAATAGATGGCCTTGATTAATTCCCTAATTCAGGAATTTGGCGGAGTGTCTGATTTTTTTTTTTCCCTTTTTTCCTGGTGGTACCACCGTCTGCCCTCCGCCCTGGTCATGGCCCCCGGAGACCTCCACCACCGCCTATAGCTGCCGAGGACCCCAGTCATCCCTGGCTTACCCCCCGGAGGGTGGGGCCACAAGCCACCTTCGTGACCCCAGAACTGTGACTGGTTGGGGTCCCGCAGCGGCGGTGGCAAGGCGAGGCTCTCCGGGGAGTGCTTCATCCTATGGTGGTCCTGCCCACCAGTTTTCCAATTTTTCCTCCCCGAGGAGGCGGGGATGTGCAATGACGCCAGCGTCTGCCCCGCCTCCCCAACTCCCCACGTCAAGCATCGGCAGTGCTAGATCTCCTGGCCTCCGCCAGGAGTCCTCAGTGCTCCGAGCACTACCCGCACCCTCCCCCGGAGTAGGAGAGCTGTCCATCGGATGCTCGATCCTACTCCCCCCGGCCGGCCCTCCGACGATCTGGGTCCATTCCCGAACCCGGGTCGCCGGCGTCACAAGCGGAAATCCCACCACTGCGCCGACGGGCTGGCTGGAGTGTCTGATTTTAAAATCAACAACACTAAAACAGAACTCATGGCCATAGGGTCGACTCCGAAAGGGGTACTCCCAGTCATAGGTAATTATAAGTGAACGAAGGATAAAATTAAGTACTTGGGGATTTGGATAACCAGAGACCTTTTCAAGCTCTATGCCTCCAATCATGAGAGACTCCTTCAAACTGTGTAGAAGGATTTGAGATGGTGGTGGGAACTATCCCTCTGCCTGTTCGGGAGAATTGAGTGTGTGATAAAGAATGTGCTCCCACATTTTCTATTTTTGTTCCTGTCTCTGCGACTTAGATGTCCTGCTGGTTTTTGGAAGTCCCTTAAATCTTCTCTGTCAAGGTTTATTTGGGCTGGTAGACCCCCAGAATGAAGTGGAATTCCCTACTCAGGGATAAGGGAAAGGGGGGAGTGGGTTTGCCCAACTTTAAAAAATACTACTGAGCCACCCAGGTTCAGCCTTTGGTGTCCGTTAGGGTAATGGATGAGCCTCCTTTATGGGTAGAGATTGAGAGACCAGAATCCTCCTGGGGTGATATTAGGGACCTGGTACATATGGATCGATGTGGAATCCAGGGATTACATGTTAATCCTTGGACCAAGGTGATTATATCTTCTTGGCTAGAGATCAATAAGAAAATGGGCCTCCAGCTGGCCTAGGGGCCAAACTCACCAATTAAGGTCTGTTTAGACTTCTTGCCCCTTACTTGGGATCTGGGTTTTGAGAAATGGGGTGGAGAGGCCTGGTAAGGGTGGGTCAGATGTACTTGGAGGTTAATAGTAAATCTTTCCAGCAGCTTTCACAAGAATGTGCACTCCCTGTTAATGATTTTTTTCTATATTTGCAGTTTAGACACTTCTTGCAGAAAAAGGATTACCAGGGACAAGGTTCCAAGGAGGCTCGCATAAACTCACTGGTGGAATTCATGGTAGCTGAGGCTGGTAACACACAATATCATGACCATGTCTCCTGGTTGGTGGGACAGTTCTCAGCTCTTAAACCAGACTCCCTGGAAAATATTAAACACTCCTGCAATTTGGAACTTGGGAGGGCACTTGAAGAACTGACCTGGGATAAAATATGGGAAGCTATCCACTGCATGACGGCCTCCAACACTTGGCAAGAATTTCAGTGGAAAGTAGCTTCTCATTATTTCCATACCCCGGTAATTACAAAATACTTTGGCCAGCATTTCTCAGACCTCTGTTGGAGGGAATGCAGGGAGATGGGTACCCACATGCATGTGTTCTGGTCATGTCCCAAGAACCATACATACTGAAGTCAAATACTGGATCTAACAGGATTGATCTTTGGGGTGACTCTACCAAATGACTTAGTGCACTGGGTGCTGGGGAATACCCTGAGATGATCAGGTACAAGACCCAGCATTATTTATATAACTTCCTGGTGGCTTCAGCCTTTAAATCAATTATGCAGTGTTGGTTAACCAAGACTACCCCCTTGATGGAGGCCTGGTATAAGAATTGTTTAACTACTCTTGAAATGGAAGATCTTACTGCTAGGGTAAGGTTACAAAAGGAAAAGTTCAGAGCTTGTTGGTTGCCCTTTTTTCATTTTCAGGCACAAAGACAGCAAATAAATATTTTAGAAGTCCTAGCCAGACACACCTAAGAATCTTTGGTTGGATCTGCTTGCTCCCTATGGGGTAGAGAAGAGGGAAATATGTGCTTGATTAACTTACCTGTATGTGTAGTCCATCCACTGGCTATGTTAATATTCCTGTAATCAACCTCCATTATATTGTATTTGGATTGTATGCATGTAACCTGAAACTCTCTTTACTTCTATTCTTTGCTTTGATCTCTCTTTTTCTTCCTTGTTTTGTTTTACAGGTTATGTTTTTTTTTTTGCTACCCTACTTT
Organism: Neoceratodus forsteri; assembly: GCA_016271365.2. Taxonomy (NCBI): domain Eukaryota; kingdom Metazoa; phylum Chordata; order Ceratodontiformes; family Ceratodontidae; genus Neoceratodus; species Neoceratodus forsteri. The sequence continues at coordinate 799,868,918 of CM057459.1, read as the reverse complement.
ATTTCCCCTTTTTTTCCCTTTTTTTCTTTTCTCTTGAATCAATTAACTTATTTATTAGTTTCTGAATATTCATGGATCTAGGCCTAGATTGGGTTTCAAGTGTGCTATCAGTTCTCTGCATTGAGGATTTTAACATATGTATTTTTAACCCGATGTATGCTGTCATGTGAAATTTCCATACTGGTTTATTTTCTATTTTTCTGTTATGCTGTTTTCTGTAAAGAAAGTTAATAAAAGTATAATTTAAAAAATCAGTTAAAACAGGAGAGTTGAGTGAAATAGTCTTAGTGAGTATTTAGGAGCTAATATTGAGTGCTAAGTTGGGCATAGCTAATTGGGCACTGGTTGCATAGAGAAGGACCAGAGGCTTTAAGTGGTACAGAACTTGATTATGGTCAGGAGGATTGGCATGAGCAGGAATGGGATGAATACACTCAAAGGAAGGAAGAGAGAGCATTGGGTGAAATTGCATTGCGGATGGCAGAGGGGAGGGCATTCCAATTTTGGGGGCAACGGTAGGAAAAGGTGGATTGGCCAACAGTAGTAGAGCGGAGGGGGATGGTGAATGAATGAGAGTCAACATTCCTAAGGAAATAGGGGCTCAGTGAAGAGGCAGAAATGAGAGAGGAAAGATAGATGGGGAGATTCCCAGACCAAAATTTAGCCATGAATGTATCAGTGTGAGCTAGACGCCTGCACTCCAGTGAAGGGAAGGACATGGCTATAATAAGATCACACTGGTGAGAATGGGGGGGCAGGATAGTATGAAATGGCAGAAGGAATTGAAGAGATTGTCCAGTCTGGCCAAAGTATCTTTGAGGGTGGCACTGTAGACTATGTCTGAATAGTCAAAGGTAGGAGTGATCATTTTCTGCACAATAGCATAGTGGGCTGATGGAGGAATGTAGTCCCTGCTTCTATGTAAGACTCCAGGCTTGGGAAGTAGGTTCTTATGGATTGCATCCACATGTGCTGAAAAGTCCAAATGGTGTTCTAGCCAGCCCCTGAGGTATCTGAAGGAAATAACATTCTCAATCAGAGTACCATCCAGTGTATAGAAAGCTGGGGATACATTAAGGGAAGATAGCCTCTGTCTGGTACTGAAGGAAGTGGAGTCTGTCTTTTTAGCATTCAGGAAAAGTTGATTCAACTGGAACCATTTCTGAACCTAAGTGAAATCCTGTTGCACTCTAGACTGGGCATCACCGGGAGATTTGGTAGACGTGTAGAGGACTGTATCATCAGCGTACATATGGATTTGGGAAGTGGAACAGGCAGAAGGGAAGTGGTTAAGGAAAATTGAAAATAATACAGGGCCAAGTATAGAGCCCTGTGGGACTCCAGTAGTGATCAGGAGTGGTGAGGAGAGGGAGGAGACAATCTTGACAGATTTGGTTCTGCCTGTCAGGTAGGAACCAAACCAAGCTGCAGTGGTTGGGGTTAAACCAGACCCAGCAAGTGTCTGTAGAAGAAGAGCATGGGATACTGTGTTAAAGGCTTTTGCCAGATCGATAAAATATGGCCATGGTTACATGAGAGAAGGTCCGTTGGGTGGGTACCTTTTGGTTATGGATAAGCCCTAAAAGTTTATGTTGAGGGCTGGTTGTACGGATTCCAAGATGCAGAGAAAAGGTTTTATTGTTCATCAGCCAGCCACAGTTGTTTTGTATAAAATCAATTTTCTTTAATTTGTTGCTTTACTATGAACACAGTGATCCCCTGAGGCCCAATGTTTCACCCAACTCTGGGCTTCATCAGGGTCAAGAATCTGCTATTCAATCTCACACATAAATCCCCTTTATGTTATTTGGTAACCATTTTTCATTTTTAGCATTTCTTGTTTCTTATTGATTCATGTGTAGGGCCTCTAAATAGCCTACTAGTATCTTTTTACTTTGCATCTAGGGCCTTTAAAGTTTTTGTTACCCCTTTCAATGGGCTGTTTTTGTGCAGGAGCTTGCTCCTGTGTCCTGGGCTTTGTCTGGTGCCGTTTCAAAAAGTTCTGATTGACAAATATGGCCATGATTACATGACCCAGATCCATACTGGAGAGTATGGAGTCTGTGAGGAGTATTTGGGAGGTGGTGGTGGAGTGGGACTTGTGGAAGCCAGACTGAAAAGGAGTAAATAATGAGATGGAGTCAAGGTAGGAACTGAGTTGGGCAAGGACAATACATTCCTGTAGTTTAGCTAGGATTGGGAGATGGGAGATAGGGCGATAGTTCCCAGCAGAGGTGGAGTCACCACCTTTGAGGAGGGGAATGACTGTAAAATGTTTCCAATTGGTGGAAACTGCGGAAAGGAAAAAGAAAGGTTGAGGAGGGAGGCTAGCAGACCTGCTGTAGCAGGTGCCAAGAGGTGGAGCAAATTGGGATCAAGGCCATCTGGGCTTTTGCCTTTGGAGGGGTTTAACACTAGGAGGGCCTTGAGGGCATCATTTGGAGTTATGGAAGGAAAAGAAAATTGGTTAGCAGTGACAGGGTGAGGAGCAGCTTGAGAGACAGTGGAGGCAGGAGGTGGGCAAGTGGGAAGGGAGGAGAGTAGCAAGGAGGCACAGGATGTAAATAAAGTGTTGAAACTGTTTGCAGCAGAAGGAGGTTCAGAAATAGTTGCATTACCATGGACAAGAGTAGGGCTCGGGGGACTAGAAGGCGGTGAGAAAAGAGATTTGACTACCTTCCAGAACTTAGAAGGGTGATTTAGATTTGGTATGGAAAGATGAGAAGTATTCTGCCTTAGCATATCTAGTGGCTTTTGTACAAGCATTGTGTAGTTGTCTGTAGCGGAGGAGGAGAGTGGGAGTTTTAGAGTGAATGTAAGCCTTCCAGGCCTGGTCTCTTCCCCACATAAATGTCAATAGTAGTTACTAGCATAGCCTATAGATGTTATTGTTCCCTCATAATATACAATCTATCGTCATTTAAAATACATCTTCAGACAATCGAGTGAATATCCGTTTCACCCTCGGATGCCTATAGCGTCACTCATGACCACAAGTTTTTTTCTATTCCATCAGCCATAATAGCTCCCTCCTTGGCATATAAAAATTAGGCCACAATTTACAGTCGTTAAAAGGAGGTCACCAATCATGCCAAAGGCCATGCATGTTAAAGCTACAGCAACCTTCAAATCTGCAACTGTTTCAATAAAACTTTCAAAGAGTTTTTAAAGTATTTTTGAAAAAAAGCTCTGTAATTTTGTTTGTAATCTAATAATTGGACTAAAGGGGAGGAGGAGGAGGAGAAGCGAGAAAGGGAGAAGGAAGGGGGGGGTGGCTGCACACAATAACAATGGGTGCCCAAGGACGACATTTGAATTACAATTAAGGTAAACATATGTATAGTGCAATATTTTCAGTGCAGCTCTCCTCCTTTCAGTTCATTTAACACTTATATATGGCCAATATTATGTTGTCACAAATGTGGAGTTAGTTCAAACTTCTCGTTAAGTTCAACCCCTTCCATAGCTCTCAGATAATACTGCCAAAAGCTTTATTTTCTTAATAATATATTATCAATATTTCCTCCCCTACTAAGTATATACATTAAATTGATACCCTGGGATATAAAAAAAATGGCCTGCACCTTTTTCATTCATATACACTGCCAGTGCACTTTTCATATCCTTCAAGTGATCTTAAATGTTCTCCTATACAAAGTTTAAATTTTCTCATTGTTTTGCCAGTGTAAAAGCAATTGCATGTGCAGGTTGCCATATAGATTATGTTTTCAGTGATACAATTAATGTATTCTGTAATAACTATATTCCTTCCCCCTTTTGACATCAAAAATACATTTCCAGTTTTATGTGCTCACTGAAAATACAAGTTCCACATTTAAAATTCCTCCTTGGTAATGGAGTTGATGTGACCTCTGGTTTTCAATGTGTACCAATTCGATGTGAGCATATCAGCTAAATTACAGCCCTGCTTATAGTTCACCTCTGGAAATACAGAATCACATTGTGTCAACCTTTGTTCTGCTTTTAAAACATTTTAATTTTTTTTTTTGATTATATTAACAACCTGCTGAGTTTGTGTTGAATAAGTAATAAAATTCATTCATTTATTTACATTATTGTTTCTCCTTTTTACATTACATACCAATTCATCTCTATCTCAGTTATCTACTTAAGCCATTGCTTTCTGAATGCAGGTTGTACTATATTTATGTTCTAGAAAACACTTGCTCATTTCATGAACCCCTCTCTTGAAGTCCTCAACAGACGAACAGTTACGCTTCAGTCTTGTTATCTGGCTCACAGGTATGTGCTGTATTATATATTTGAAATGACAACTGGTATATTCTAAAATGCAATTTCTATCAGTTTGTTTCCAAAATAAACAAGTCCTGACCCACATTATTCTATCCCATCCTTAGTGATTCTTAGATCGAGGAAATCTATTGTTTCTTGACTGGTCATGACACTAAATTTCAAATTCTGGTTTGTGGATTCTAAATACATCACAAACGTATGTAGTTTAACCTTACATCCTTTCCACACTAAAAGGAGATCAGCTATGTATCTCCTATAAAGATCTATTCTTCCTAGAAATACATTTTGCTCTGCATCATAGATAAACTGTTTCTCCCATTGATGATAAAAATGTATGTGCATATGAGAGCACAAAGTTAGCATCCATATCAGTGTCTTTGACCTGCCAATAGAATTGGTCTAAAACATGAAAGTATTGCTGGTTAGCACCAATTCTACAAGATTCAGAATGAATTCTGCATGTCTACTGTATTCACAGAGCATCTCCCTGACTGCATTCAGACCATCTTGGTGAGGAATGTTAGTGTATAGTGAATTAACATCTAAACTCACTAGCCACCATTCAGGATGCACATACAGATCCTCTAGTGTTTGAAGTATATGGGCTGTGTCCCTAATTTAACTGGGAGTAATTATCATTAAATGTTTTATCTGTTCCTCCACATATTGTGCCAAATGTTCCATGAGGGAACCAATATATGACACTATGGGATGTGCCGGTTGGCCCTTTGAGCTTTTATGTGCCTTAGGCAGCCTATAGAACACAGCCTGAACTGGATGTCTTACCATGAGAAATTCTTAGGTATGTTTGCTTATGTGTGCCTCAAGAAACATTTCATGTAAGTATGAATTTATTCTACTCTTAGATTTATTCATAGGGTCATAAGATGAAGGCATGTAAAATTCATTATAGTATATGGTGGAACATTGTTACTGATAGAAATCAGTTACTAGAATCCACCTGTTGTGCTGCATTGGCTGCATCACTATGTTGTTATGCTGCACTAGCTATGTCACTAGTGCAGCACAACAACATAGAATGTCTTCGCGCATGCGTGATGAAGCGGGCTGCGGTGATGAGAGATCATGAAGTGAACAGCGCTGGAAGGAACCACGCCACTGTGAGGCATTTTTGTAATTTCTCAGGTGACTTTTTGAGACAAAGGAGCAAAGTTATGGTTGCCCATACACTATAAAAGAATGTGTTGGCAATCATACACTCACAAGGATATTTTCGGTTCTTGAGGTTTCCATGGTAACAAGACCTCTCGAGCTGCACTCTCGAAGTCTCTTGTTACCACAGAAGCCTCTCAATTGGAAAATATCCTTGTGTATGATTGCTCTTACACAATCCTCTATGTTACTCAGTTGTCTATGTATTTCAGCTTCATACTGTGCAGCTTTCAAGATCACTATGGCACCCACCTTATCCACTTTTTTAATAACAATGTTTTTATTATTCCTTAAGCTCTCTATCGCTTTTCTTTCTACATATGTGCAATTATTAAAATGAGGACTAAATGGTTCACTCGTAATGTTCTTTAAATATTACATATGTAACCCCCTTGTTACCCGGGGTTACTAGAATCCCAGTAAGACCTAGTGGTAGGCAGGGAAGGCAGCTTGTGAAACTCCAGTTAAATGGGTTTCACACTGTCTCACTCTGTTTTCAGTCTCAGCTGAGACTGAGGGATTACATCACCAATAGAACTTTCACAGCTGCATAAGCCACATTGGAATCTGCAGCAGAGGGAGTTAGATAGAATGTTGGGAGTTTTCAAAGGTAGTAGTCAGTGTCCAGTTTGTGTTCAGTAAGTGAAGGTGTGCTCAAGTGATGGAGACCGCTGTTGAGGTCTCAGTGCCCCCTCCCTCTGGGGTGGGATGTAAAGATCCCCATGCAGATTCCTGGGGCAATCCCCTTAATTCTGCCAAGAGGAAGAAAAGCTGCCATTTCAGTTCAGCATTTGTTTTGAAAAGTTGGAAGATTTGTGATTCACCTGTGGGGCACCTGCAACTAAAGGGTGAGTGTTTCCTCTAACATGAGAGGGCAAAATGTTTTCTTCACCCTGGTACATGTGTGGAAATCTAGGAATTGAGCTACATTTTGGGAAGCCTATAGGACTGGGCCAAACAAGTAAAGTAGTGTCAAATGCTAGAGTGTTGTGTGATTCAAGTAATATGTAGAGGAGATGCATTCAGATCATCTACCCTTTAATCTACATTCAGAAGTTCAGTTTTCCCAGGGAAATGGCTGGGTATGGGCTGTGGGAGCTGGAGGTGGGCAAACCCCCCCATCTTTAGTAACCAGATCCACCTCTACGCATTTCTGCTGTGGTTGCTACTTTGCCTCATGCACTTGGCCAGTGATGGGGGAAGTACCCAGACGTGGGGTTGCAAAAGGGAAAATCTCTCTAGGAGTCGCGGACTCTAAGTGGTGTGTGGAGCCATGACAGGATAATTGGTTCATTCTTCCAATGGACCGTGGATCAAGTGGCCGGCGGGAGCCAGGCCAGTCAGGCTGTGTACCCAAAGCTGCGTGCAAGTCCGGGCTGTGTACCTGGTGGGTCCAGAGCCTGAAAACAGTATAATTGGTTCATTCTTCCAATGGACCGTGTTGTAGTCTCTAATCTGCATTACCAGGAAATGTAGCCCCATGGGGGTCCATCTATGTTTTGTTTTATTCAGCTAGTTTGTGAATAAAAGCCACACTGAAGAATCCCATTCCTGGTTCTGGACATTACAGTTATTGCTTCCTGTGTTTGAATTTACTTGGGTGCCCCTGTGCAGAGTAGCCAAACCTAAGTCCCCCTGTGCCAAGTAACCTCATCCTCCCTGAACCCAGGTCCCCACCCGGTACTGCTGTCAGCTTCAACAGCATGCCACCTGTCATTTTGGCAAAAAGGCAGGGGTGAGGGGTTACAAAAATGGAGGCACCGCTTTGGATTTTGTTCTGGGAGGAAGGTGCTTGGGCAAGGGGGCTAGCGTTTTGGCTATCTGGCAGTGGGTAGCCCAAAAAAGCTGAAGCAATTTCCCTAGTGTGTTGATGTGTGCTGTGAATCTTATGCTGCTGTTTAAAAATGGCAACTGTTTACCAAGGAACATTAAAGCCAAAGAGTGTGCCCTTGTCCTGCATCAAAAAATTGTTTACAGCGTTTTTGCTTGCTTTTAAAAATAAACTGTTGTGAAGAAAAGTGTGGAAGACTAGGGGTAGCAACAGGAAAATTGTGCCCTGGACATTTGAAATGCTTTTAAAATGAACTGTTGTGAAGAAAAGTGTGGAAGACTAGGGGTAGCAACAGGAAAATTGTGCCCTAGACATTTGAAATGCTTTTAAAATGAGCTGTTGTGAAGGAAAGTGTGGAAAACTAGGGGTAGCAAAAGGAAAATTATGCCCTGGACGTTGGAAATGCTTTCTGAGTGAATTGAGAGACTGCAGAGTAAATGGCTATGTTATATGGCTGAAATGGGCTTCGCCGTGGAGTCAGTTGGAAAAGAAAAAAAAAGTTGCATTCTGCAGTTTAAATTTGCCTGCTCAACGATCGCCTTGAGGAGAAGAGCCCTCGCGAGGAAGAAGAGGCTCATTTGCATGGCGTCGTGTGGTTGGTCAGGCTGCAATCAGTCCCGCCCCTCAGCCAGCTCTACAGAGACTGCCCCAGCATTCGAGAGGGAGTGAGAGTGGAGTGCGTGTACTGGCAGTGGAGGAGCGTCGCAGAGTGTTCAAAGCGTTGTAAACAGTTCAAAAATAGACTTTATAGTTTAAAATCAGGCTCAACTCGCTAATTGATCATCAGAATTGCAAGTTTGGTGTTTAAAATGACGATCGCTAGTACCGCCCACCCGTTTGTGTACTGAGGCCTTCAAGAACTGGCTGCAGGCCGTTTTTCCCCATCGCAGCAAATTGCTACTAATAACAGTAAGTAAACAACCAAGAAACTGTTAAAACAGTGATTTTCAGCCTATGCCATATAAAATGTGTGTGCAGCAGTGTAGTCGCTTTGCAAGTAACAACTGTATAAAGTCCTGCCAACAAGTGCAAGTCTGTTAAGCCATTGACTGTGTGCACAGAAGTGAAATTAGCCTCAGTTTTAAGTTTGCAGCCAGAGAGAGACTGTGGATTGTAGCAAAGTGAAGCACTAGAAATACAGGCAATCCTGTGCTAAAAACCTGAAGCTTTAAGGGACTGTGAATAAAATAAATGTTACCAGCATGTAAAAAGTCCATGGAAAATCCTGTAAATGTGTTTAAAGCCAGATCAGAGCAAGTTGTGCAGTTTGAGCAAAAGTTATCAGTAGCTTGTGTAAATCGGGTGCGCAGTGGCTTGACCCAGATTCTAAATGTTGATGCACAGGACTGCTGCCGCCACCATTACAGGGTGGGGTAGTAAAGTAAACACAGCAGCAGAGGAGCCATTTTACAGCTAAAGAGTGTGTTCAATAAAGTGGGACTTTCAGTTACAGTGAACTTTTGTTTATTTTTCTGCAGTTATGGCCTCAGGACCAGCTCGTTACCCGGATCATGCCCGGGTTGCAGTAACAGCAGCAGTAAATAGACTGAGAGATATTGAAAAGTGGTGCTATGGAGGGCAACTGCCTCCTCAGGTGGCGATTCCTAATTATCCAGTACGAGTATGTCAAATATGCTTGAGTGCTGGAAGGGATATCTTCATGATTCCTCACTGTGCTGGATGCCTAGAAAAATATGGCTTGTATAAAGCGCCTCCAATTTGTTTGGCCCCCACATGGACAAAAATTCAGGAATCTGCAGTTGGCAGCACACAGCACCAGGCGGAGCCTGTGGAGGAAGGTCCCTCAGGGGAGTGTGGCACAAAGCTAGAGGGTGCAGAGTTAGAGACAGAACCTGAAGTTGAAGTTTCGGATGCTGGATCCCAGAAAGAAAGTTTGGATAAAGCATCAATATACCCCTGGAGGGGGGGGCCTAGCCCAAATCTCCTAGATGAAGATGAGATGTGGGAGGCCTTTGAGTGGGAGGTGTCGACCTCCACACCTAGTGATGAGTGGATAGTCTCAGAGGTGAGAACGACTGCTCACTCCTGGGCTCAGATCCTCAGTGAAGAGGAAGATGAGGGGGAACCTATGTGGCCTTGTGAAAAAGGAACGGGTACACAGCCTCAAGATTTTGCCTTGGAGGAATGTATGGAAGAAAGTGGTGATGCCACTGCCCTGGCTTTACAGGAGGAAGAAGTCAGGGATCTGTTTCTAATTTCCTTAAGGATGCGTAGCTGGCAGAACCAGGACTGGCCACCCCCAAGCCAGGCCAGCGGTCTCAGATTGCCCAAAGCAAGTAAAGAGGAGAGACTGGTTCGTAGAAAGGCAAATGAGATCTATGGTATGACCTTTCCTACCTTTCCTCGGAAAGTCTGGGAAGAGATTGAGAACTTTAGGAAATGCTGGATCTGGGATGAAGCAATGAAAAGTGTGCATCCTGGGGCCAACAAGCATGTAAAGAATAGACTGTTCCACGAAAAGTATACCCAGTGGAAGAGAGGCAGGACACTGTTTATGGACAGAGTGAGAATAGTGGACGGAGAGGGACATGAAATCTCCCACTGTGTGAATTATGTGTGCCCAGACGGGGTAATAATTCAAGCCCCTGACCCCCGGTACTATTGGCCTCAGTGCAAGGACCTCTCAGCAAATGTGCCCTTGCCTACAAAATGGAGAGCCGAGCAGTGGTAGTCAATACTGCCACACCAGACTGTGAAGTGCCTTACTGATCTGCCAATACGAATATCCAGGACTCAGGTGCCCCACATTCATCAGTCTACAGTGTACTGTCCTGTCCAGCAACCATCAACTGGCCCACCAGATGACTTCAGATCCAGAGAGGACACCATCCCAGCTGTTTCCTGTTCATCACCTGGTAATCAGATGACGTCGGACCAGCTGTTTTCTTTTTGTTCCTGTTCTAAGGTTCCATCTCCAGAGATGACATCACCCCAGCTGTTCCCAGATGTGCCCTCCTGTGGTTCCTGGAAGATGTCTGCCCAGCTGTATTGGAAGAAATGCTGCCAGGGACAGTCTTCATCAGAGGTACAGGTTGGTGCCGAAATCTCGTACTACAAGTGGCTGGTAAGTCTGAACTTTTCTATCTTTATGACATTGCAGTACACACCCTACACTAACAGACTTCAAAACGTGTGAACTGTCCTCAAAGACTCTCCCCTTTGGGACTTTGGCCTTTAGAACTGTGCTTCACCGGGCTCCAGCCCAGGAGAGACTCTTTATTGGACTAGCCTTCACGCCTTGTGGTCATTAGTTGGGACTTTTAGGGCACTCCATCCCCCCAAATGTGTATTGTAAATAATGTTGTTGTTTTCTAATGTAAATACTGTTTTTCTACCTTTTTTCTAAAAAAAAAATATTTTTGGGATTTTTCAGTGTTTTGATGGTAGAGGTTTAGGTAGCCTGTGTATGCAGATTAGCAGCGTGTGTTTTGTCTTTCTTTTTCTTACAGGTGTTCCTGGGAAGACAGAAGAGAAGACAAGAAGAGGAGGAAGGGCTCATCAGAGTTCCTCGTCAGTGCTTTATTGTGTAGAAATTTAAAGTATTGTGGTGTTATTGTTATGGTTATTGCTGTATTAACCCTTTCCTTCCACAGGTGTGGTTGTGGGGGTAGGGAGGAGGCAGTAATGTGATATTTTAATGGTGTGTGTTGTAGGTTGCCCAAGGTCGGGGAGGTCCCCGGGTTGTTTTTTGGTTTTGGAATATTATGTTAAAGGCAGATAGGTTTTCCCTAGAGGGTTAGGGGGGATAGACAGGCTGTGGTCCTGAATGGCCGTAGGGACTGCAGTGCTGATCTATCAGGGCTATGCTCTGGATGGTTCTACCAGAGCCACTAGGTGTCCATAGTAAGTGGATAGTGTAGAGGCTGATATGTCAGCTACAGGTCTCTAGGCCCTTAGTGTTGCCTGCCTGTGCTTGCACATGGTAAGAGGGGGCCTGATCACCCCCCTTCACAAGTAGCACATAGGGTGGGATGGCCTAAGGCCGGGTAAATAATGACTGCGGACAGTCATTTTCCTGGTCAAGGGTGAGTGTAACCCCCTTGTTACCCGGGGTTACTAGAATCCCAGTAAGACCTAGTGGTAGGCAGGGAAGGCAGCTTGTGAAACTCCAGTTAAATAGGTTTCACACTGTCTCACTCTGTTCTCAGTCTCAGCTGAGATTGAGGGATGACATCACCAATAGAACTTTCGCAGCTGCATAAGCCACATTGGAATCTGCAGCAGAGGGAGTTAGATAGAACATTGGGAGTTTTCAAAGGTAGTAGTCAGTGTCCAGTTTGTGTTCAGTAAGTGAAGGTGTGCTCAAGTGGTGGAGACCGCTGTTCAGGTCTCAGTGCCCCCTCCCTCCGGGGGGGGGGATGTAAAGATCCCCATGCAGATTCCTGGGGCAATCCCCTTAATTCTGCCAAGAGGAAGAAAAGCTGCCATTTCAGTTCAACATTTGTTTTGAAAAGTTGGAAGATTTGTGATTCGCCTGTGGGGCACCTGCAACTAAAGGGTGAGTGTTTCTTCTAACATGAGAGGGCAAAATGTTTTCTTCACCCTGGTACATGTATGGAAATCTAGGAATTGAGCTACATTTTGGGAAGCCTATAGGACTGGGCCAAACAAGTAAAGTAGTGTCAAATGCTAAAGTGTTGTGTGATTCAAGTAATATGTAGAGGAGATGTACCCAGATTATCTACCCTTTAATCTACATTCAGAAGTTCAGTTTTCCCAGAGAAATGGCTGGGTATGGGCTGTGGGAGCTGGAGGTGGGCAAACCCCCCATCTTTAGTAACCAGGTCCACCTCTATGGATTTCTGCTGTGGTTGCTACTTTGCCTCATGCACTTGGCCAGTGATGGGGGAAGTACCCAGACGTGGGGTTACAAAAGGGAAAATCTCTCTAGGAGTCGTGGACTCTAAGTGGTGTGGGGAGCCACAACAAGTGTAAAGAAAAATTCTCTTTGTGAGATGGGGAGTCACAACAAGTAAGGAAGAACTATCTCTAGGAGTCGCAGACTCTAAGTGGTGTGGGGAGCCACAACAGGATAATTGGTTCATTCTTCCAATGGACCATGGATCAAGTGGCCGGAGGGGGAGCCGGGCCAGTCGGGCTGTGTACCCAAAGCTGCGTGCAAGTCTGGGCTGTGTGCCTGGTGGGTCCAGAGCCTGAAAACAGTATAATTGGTTCATTCTTCCAATGGACCGTGTTGTAGTCTCTAATCTGCATTACCAGGAAATGTAGCCCCATGGGGGCCCGTCTATGCTTTGTTTTGTTCAGCTAGTTTGTGAATAAAATCCACACTGAAGAATCCCATTCCTGGTTCTGGACATTACAGTAATTGCTTCCTGTGTTTGAATTTACTTGGGTGCCCCTGTGCAGAGTAGCCAACCTAGGTCCCCCTGTGCCGAGTAACCTCATCCTCCTCGAACCCAGGTCCCCACCCGGTACTGCTATCAGCTTCAACAGCATGCCACCTGTCATTTTGGCAAAAAGGCAGGGGTGAGGGGTTACACATACAAAGTTCCTCAAATTTGGCAACTGCAGCATTATAAGGATGCATTCAAGTAGGCTTATTTTTTAGATTACTCACATTACCATCATGGTCTGAACTTTGACTCATGCAGTCTAGTGTCTCACCATTCAGTGTCATAACTTTCATAAACTGGTTTCAATCTTTTTCAGCATACAACACTTTTAAATTCAAATTACATGTAAGTCTGTGTAAATCAACTACAAAGTCAAACACTGTCACTCTGTTAGTAAGCACGAAGGTCAAACCTTTCTCCAGTACATTTAATTGTCTGTGAAAGTTCAAAATCAGAAATGTTAATGACCAAAGATTCTTTTACTGTCTGCCTCTCCTCTGACTCCTGTTGTACGTCATTCCTCTGAATGTCCCTCATCGCGGATATTCGTCTCTTTGATACTGGTCTCTTCTTCCCTCTGGTGCCTCTACGTGTTCTACCCCTCTGAACTTGGTCAACCAAAGGCTTCTCTGTAACATCTGCTGTGGTAATTGAATTGCCTATTCTGAGTGTTGGTTCATCTGTAACAGGAGCTGTTGATTGGGTGGAACTTCTTCTATCCTGCTGTGATCTAAAAAAACACCTCCTTCATTGGCACTGTTGGTAGCTCCTTCCATCTCCGACCCACTAGTGTAAGAGTCTGTTTCTGGGGTTGAGGTTGTTTTTAAAATGGGTTTTGGTTTAGACTTCTTTTTTGACCAGTCAAAATTCTGTCACTCTGCATAATCAGCTGTGTCCTTCTTAAATTTGCTTTTTTTAATCTTCTTGATCTATAAATTAGTTAATTTAATTGTCTGATCTAATTGGACTCTATATCTATCATACTCAGTATGTGATGCGAATTGTGATACCAGTCTTTCTTTTTCAGTTAGTTCATTTTTGATCTCTTGTTCTACATCTTCAGCATCTTTCAAAATGTATTGAATAAGCCCAGCAGAGGAATCTAACAAGTATTGCTGCCAACCTTTCAGAAATCTTTCACGTTCTGTCATAATGTAAGTTATTTAGTGAACCTCAAGCCCTGAGGTACTTGTTTAACTTCCAAGTCAGATATGCTGATAGAGTCACTCGTTCACTCGTTACCAATACATTCCCTAGCTTTAAGGGCTACTTTATCAAGTTGTTGAAATGTTGTTTTAATGTCCAGAATCATAGCTTGTCTCATTATTCCTTATCATACAGCTAGGTTGCTGCTGTTCACTCTGCTTTAATAACAGATTCACATCACCTTCTTTAATGAACAGTGAGTCCACAAAGTTGTTAGTACTGATTTGTGGGTTACTTACATGGGGAGTGCTGCCACCCACATTTGGCATTGATGCCATTCCCGAAAAGATATTAGGAATACCATGTGTGTCCATCTGAGCCACAAGAAATGTCACAATTCTATCTGTCTACATCCCCCTAAGAACTCGACTCAAGGTCTCCATGCTATCATTGACTGCCTTGGAAGCCTAACCCTAAGCTCTGAGGCTATACTCCTAGGTGATTTTAATATTAATTGGCTTGCCCCTGAAGTCAGCCAATTCAAGGACGCCTTTCAAGCTATCGACTTTACTCAACTCATCTAAGCACCCACTAGGACTAACTACAGAACAGGCACTAGTACTTTGCTTGACTGGGTGCTTACTAACCTACCCAAACATACTTCTCATGCCTCGGTGCTGCCTGATGACATCAGTGACCACTCCCCTGTCAAGTTCAGTTGGTCTAATAATTTCTCCAAACCCCCTCCCAGAGCAATCTCTAATAGGGTCCTCAAGCCTGGTCACTCTGACCACCTCAAAACTGATCTCCTAAATGCTGACTGGTCTGTGGTTTATGGGGCCTCTGACACTGATGCTGCACTCGACCATTTCATCTTCCAATTCAATATGATCTGTGACACCCATGCTCCATTGAGAAAGTGGAAGATCAAAGGCTACTTTAACTCATGAATGAGCCCTCATACCCTTGAACAGATGAAAAATAGAGTTCATCTCTGGCATATAGCTAGGGCCACAGGCAAACAGTCTGACATCCAGAATTACAAATGGGTGAGGAATTTCTGTACTAGGACCATCAGATTTGCCAAAAACACATACTATAAAGATGCCCTAGTGAAGAACTGGTACGATGGCCGCAGATTCTGGTCAAACCGGTCGGGAACCCAAAACAGCCCCTTCCATGCTCAATGTTGACGGCTCCCCCATCCTCAACCCTAAAACTATTACCAGCACCTTCAACAATGCCTTCACTGATCTTCAGCGTGTCCTCCCTGCTGATTTCTTCTCCCTCACTAAACCTGCTGCACTCTTACAATCCCCTAAGCAACCCCCATTCCGCTTCAAGACCATTACCCGGGAAGCCAGGAAATATCTGCATAAAGTAGTTAGTGAAGGGGAGATTCAGTGGAGATAACCTTGATCTGAAGCTAATCTCACTCACACTGGAAGAAATGCTAACCCCCCCTTATCCATATCCTCAACCTTTTGCTCCAATTATCAGAATTTCCCCAAAAATGGAAAGCTGCAGTAGTCACCCCGGTGTTCAAGAGTGGAGAACGTGCCCTTCCTGGGAAAAATAGACCCATATCTATACTTCCACCACTCTCGAAGGCCCTAGAATGCATAGTTGTGGACCAACTTGTTGAATACCTAGACAAGTATGAGTTTCTCTGCCCAGAGCAACACGGCTTTAGGGCCAGGTATAGCACCACTACAGCCCTCCTGGAATACACAGGCTTCATACACAAATCCCTTGATCTCAGCCTGCTAGTTGGGGCTATCTATATCGAAATAACAAAAGCCTTCAATGCAGTCAACCATACCTTTCTAGTTAACCAACTCACTGCCTTAGGCCTTGCCCCTGAGGCGGCTGCATGGTTCCGCAGTTACCTACACTCTCGTTCACAACAAGTCAGGATTGGTGCTGATCTCTCCGACCCCAAGCCTGTCTGCTCAGGTGTTCCCCAGGGGTCTATAATGGAACCTCTCCTTTTTAGTCTGTTCTTGATCTGCCTTCCCCAAACCAGTCAGGGCCGCATCCTCCTCAATGCGGATGGTGCCGTTATCTTCTCTAATGGCGCAGACCCCACTGCCCTTGAACAGCAACTACAGTGTGATTTCACCAGTGTAGAGACATGGTTCAAAAATCATAACCTGATAATGAATTACAAAAAAAATAAAACCATGCAGTTCACCAACCCTCAGAACAAACACAAAAACTACCTGCTGACAATATGCGATAGTGGTGGTGTTCCCCTTGAATGTGTTCATTACTTCAGATATCTCGGTGTCACTACTGACAGCTTGATCTCCTACACTCAACACATTGACATCACAGCCAAAGCAATCAACAAATGCATAGGGCTACTCTATTGTCACAAGCAAAGCCTGACCCCAGAAGCCCTAAGCATATCGGTTCACAGCTCTGTGGGTTACCTTGTGGTCTACAGACTGCCAGTATATGGCTCTGACACAGAAATTGCCCTCTGGTATTTAAAAACTGTCCTTAACAAAGCCTGCAGTCTCACTTTATGAGCTCACCAACTAACTCATACCTGCGATCGCTATGCTAAGGCTTACTGGCTAAAACTTGATGGTCGCTTAAAATATCAATCCTGCCTCTTGGCCAAAAAGATCTACCTTGGTCAGCTACCAATGGGGTCCAATAACTCCTGGTTCCCAGCATAAATTTGTGGCACCCCCAAAACTCAGCACAACAGTCCTTCCTAACCCCAAAATGTCGTACATCACAAGGTCAAAGGTCCTTTGAATACCGGGCCCCATTGTGGTTCAACTCTTTCCACCAGAGCATTGTTTGCCTACCCACACTGTGGTCCTTCAAGAGGAACCTAAAGAACCTTATAATGCATGATTCATATTGCACCTGCCATTGCTAGCTCAGATCAAGGCAGCCCCCCTGTCTTCTTCTGGCTGAACTGATCCTCCTCTCTCTTATACACACTGCACTTGGGGCTCCTCCCCCCCTTTTTTCTTCAACTCTTACTTTGCTCTAACACCTTGACAACTAACAGGTCTCCTGTTGGGCACAGTATTTTTGTCTCTTCCTACTTACGTATCATACTGCATCTAGTAAATAATCCAGTGCTAGTATTTGTTGTATCCTGCTATACTTTGTTTAATCACCACTTGTACCTAAATGTTTATTCCAATCTTATTTACATTATTACTTGTACTCCTTGTACAATTCTCTCACCTCTTTATCTGAATTGTCCCGATGTGGAACCTATGTAAAGAGTTTTGAGCTCAAATGGTTTATCCGAGAACTTAAATAAATAAATAAGATTCAATAGTAGCAACAAGAAGGCGGCTAATTGTCTAACTCAAAATAAAAACAGCTTTTATTGTTTCGGCCACTGATGTTACAGCACTGCCCTAATGTACTTGCTGAGTGCTTTTGAACACAACTGTGCTCTTTCTCAAGGCATGTAGGAGGCTTGAGCCAGTGTCCTATTTAAAACCCACAATAAATTGCAGTCAATAAATACATAATTAACAGATATTAAATACATGATTAACACACATTAAAAAAATTATTACCAATTATTATACACAGCTAAGAATCGTCATAAGAACATAAATACATTTTAACATGGCACTAAAGCAGCAGAAAAACTATATATGTTATTCTAACAGCAATATAAAAAAAGCATCATTCAAAATAGCCCAGTCTTTTCATCTTAAAAGAAATATATTCTGTGCTATTTATATATCCTAATGTGTATAAACTACTGGGGGGGCGACGGAATAGACCACAGGAAAGAAAAATAATTCAGTATATCAGGATAAAACCACATACTATCAGTGAAATGTTCCTTTACATTCTGACCTGTGTAGTTTAACCAGAAACCTCTAAATTGAATTACGGTACTGGCATTGCCTATAGATTATATTGCTCTCTTATACGATCTATCATCTCTTAAAATACATTTTCACATAACCAAGTGAAAATCTGTTTCAACCTCGGAAAACAATAACTTCACTCATGGCCAAAAGATTTTTCTCTTCCACTAGCCATAATAGCTACCTCCTGTGCATATAAAATTCAGGTTACAATTTACAGTTGTTAAAAGGAAGTCACCGATCATGTCAAAGGTCATGCATGTTAAAGCTATAGCAACCTTCAAATCTTTAACCAGGTTTCAATAAAACTTTCAGAGTTTTCAATGAGTTTTTGAAAAGAATTAGCTCTGTAATCTAAAAACAATCTTGGAGTAGTTGTTCCCAATAGCTGGTACAGGAGGGTAGGTGATGGAGTGAGAGGAGTAATTCAGCTGATACTAGTTCTTGGCTTGGTGTATGTTGAAAATGGGTTTCCAACAATGGTAATAGGCTGAAAGGGTTTGGGGATTTCATTTGTTATAAGGATACCTAGGTATGTAGTACCAGTTGGTGCCCACCTGAGGCTATATAACGTAACCTTTTCGGCTCCACAGGACTTGTCCAGGGGGAGAACTTCAGTTTTGGTCTGGTTTAATTTGAGTCCTGAAAGCTGTGTGAAGTTTGTTGCCACAGATAGCAGAGGCTGGATGGATACATCAATATCTGTGAGGGGAACTAGCAGATCATATGTATACATGAGTGTAGAATAGTTCTGTAGGCCAATGGGTATGCCAAGGATTTGGGGGTGTTGTCTAGTGGCCGCTGTCAGAGGCTCCACTGTAAGTATCAAAAGAAGTGGGGATAAGGGGAAATACTACCTGGTGCCTCTCTCCAGAGGGAGAGGGGTCAGTTAGTAAGGGGTTGGTAAGTATTCTTGATTTGGTAGTGTATAAAGAGAGCGTTTCCAGGTTAGAAATCTCTCCCCAACCACATGTGTAAAAGTACTGTTTGCAAATAGTCCCATTCCGGGGAATTGAATGTCTTTTCAAAATGTACAGCTAATGCTGCAGCTGGGGTAGGAAGAGATTTAGCTCTTTGGGTGATGTTAAGCAGGGATCTAATATGATCTGCACTATACCTACCTGGGACAAACTCTACCTGGGATGTGTGTGTATAAGCTGGGAGAGCAGAGAATTAAGTCTGGAGGCTAGAATCTTAACTGCCGAAATACGAACAGAATTTGACAGAGGGAAATTACTCCATCTTACATTGGCAGGGAAAATTGCTGCAGTCAAGATGGTCACCACCCATAAACTCCTATATGTTATTTTACATCTGCCCATAGATTTCCCCTCCAACTGGTACACTAAAACAGATGCTGCCATTGGCAATTTCATCTGGGAGGGCAGAAAGCACGGATACAGTTAACAAATTACGTGCCCACTGGAAAAATGAAGGGTGGAATCTCCTCTTGATAGAAAGCTACAAGTGGGCCTTTCAAGCCACATAGACCTTAAAATGGTTTAACCCACAGTCTGTGTCCTCACCTCAATTGCTTAATATGGAGGAAATTCAAGCCAACTTGCAGTGTCTCTAACTTCTTGTATACAACACCACCAATAGCTAAGTTCTCATCCCACTATAGGCCCCACAATCAAATATCACTTCAGTGGGTGAAAATGGCAAGGCCCTAGTATGGTCTCTTGGGGTCTTCATCTACTGTGGCCAGTTATGTTGGAGGAAGTCCATAAGGTGATCGGGGGTGGCAAAATGTAGCAGGACTCCATTATGAACCACCGTCATGGTGGCAGCATAGTGTAGAGAAAAGGAGATTCGTATGCGGTGCATTATTGTGTGTGCCTCAGCGTAAGCCCGTCTCTTGTCAGAAAACTCCCTAGAACAATCTTGATAGATATAAATCCTGCACTCCTGCCAATATATTTGCTCCAGATTGTGAGCTGCAGTCATGATTTGTTCCTTTTGTTGGAAGTAAAGAAAACCGGCCTGAAAAGGACAGAGTTTTTCTCCTTCCTTGGGTGAAGGGTCTAAGGATCAGTGGGCCCTCTCTATTTGTAGTGGCAGCTGGCTGGTCACCATCAGCATTGTGGGAATAGCTTGCTGGAGAAACCAGGCTACGTCTCGCTGTTTTTTCCCCTCAGAAAAGCCTAGGAACTGGAAGATCGCTATGTTGGCTCTGGTTCTCTAGGTTGTGCATCATGTCCTGAAGGGTTTGAATGGCTCAGTCCTGCTCCCGTATGACTGCTGTGAAATCCTGTATGACAGCCTCATGGGATCCCACTTTGCGCTCCATCTGAAAGAGCCAGACTTCAATGACATGGATGCCTTGCATTGTGTGGTTAGAGGCCACCGTGACTTGGGCCATCTGATGTATTAATTAGTTGAATATCGATTCGACTGCCGACGGGTCCCAGCTTGTAGCTATGGTCACAGCCATGTTGTTTCACTCTGTCAGAGTGTGTCAGAAGGATCAGCTATATTATAGTACCAAATAAAACAAGAATGTAGCACTCATTCCAGCTAATCCCACTAGTGAAAAAACATCAAGTACTAGTGGAAACTTAAAGAAATTTATTCACAGATAATCCAGTAGTGATACACCTACACGCCATACAGCCACCCAGCGCTTTGACTCCTCGCGAGTCTTCCTCAGGGGTGTGGCCAGCAGACAAGAGAACATACTTAAATATACAAAAGAATGTGACGTCACATAAGCAATCTAACAAAATTTTACAAAATGCTTTAAACAAGTACTTCCTAATTCAATTCTGCATTTAATTAAGAAAACAACGAAATTGCTCTATTATGTACAACATATATAAAAGTGCAATAAACCAACACCTTAAAAAAAAGAGAAAAGGAAGTAGAGAGATAGGTATAGTGACACTTTCATAGCTCTAAGTTATAAGTTATAACAGGTACAGCTGATAAAGCGTACTCTGTTAAAAAACTTAAGTATACTTATACTTTTATGTCATAGGGATCTAGTAAATCCAAAATAAACCAATTGTTGAACTTCAAATGAAACTATACACTAGCACTACGATGGGATTCCGTCTCTGGAAGGATGCATTTTCCTTATTTAAAACAATGGTGGCAACCACAACCTCCATAGATATTTTATTACCAGCCCTGTGAGTCTGGATCCAGAAAACAGAGTGTCCCACCTTATGTTTAGAAATCTAAAAGAAAAAGAGAAAGGGAATAAAGGTTAATATTACAAGAAAAAAGCAAAAAAGCATGCAATGTCACATAATAACAGTTTATAACTCAAGAAAAGAAAGGAAAGTGTGGTGGGGAGGGAGGGAAGGGAAGAAAGGGAAGGAGTGAAGTGGGGAGAAGAAAAGAGGAAAGGGAGGGGAGAACAAAAGAGGGAAAGGGGGAAGGGAGGGGGAAGGGGTGATGAAGGGGGGGGTTGAAGGGGGGGAACTACTTGACAAGAAAAGGTTTTAAATCCCATCTTTCATTTAAACCTTCAGGTTTAACACTTTTCAATTGAAATATCCATTTGCTTTCTTTTTCCAAAAGAAGATTTGCTCTGTTACCTCCAAAATCAAGTGGAGGTACCCACTCAATGCCCATGAATTTCAAACAGTCTGCCTTAGAATTATGTCGGTGGCTGAAATGTAATCCTACTGGTGTGTCCTGTCTGTTGTTGTATATTGATCGAACATGTTCTTGGATTCTTTGTTTCAAAGGTCTAATCATCTTACTAACATAGATAACATTACAGCTACACCATAATACATAAACTACATAACTTGTATCACAAGTTATGAATTTCCTGATTTCAGTCTGGATTTCTTGTTTTCTAGGGTGTAGGAATTTCTTTCCTGTCACACAAAATTTGCAGACATTGCACCTAGCACATTTAAAACAACCATTAGTCCTTCTAGGTAACCAAGTGTTACTTGGTATACTTTGTATTGCTAGTGTTCCAAATATGCTGTGTACTAAAATGTCCCTAAAGTTCTTAGCTCTGCTAAAAGACACATTTGGTCTATTTCCCACTGCCTCTGCTACTGTTAATTCGCTAAGTAGGATAGGCCAATTATTAAAAATAATGTTCCCTATCTTACTTGCCTTGTGACTGAATTGTGTAGTAAAAGTGCAAGGCTGTGTTGTAGCTTCTTGCTGTTTTGTAGACAAAAGTGTCAACCTATCTAGGTTCAGAGCCTTTTCTCTAAGACCCTGTAATAGATCTGGAGCATACCCCCTCTTTGTAAAGTGGTTAATGAGTTCATCTGTCTGCTGTTAGAAAATTTCATCAGTACTGCAGTTACTACATATTCTAACCATCTGACTATACGGAATAGAATCTATAAGTTGTTTAGGGTGTGCACTTGCAGCATGTAACACTGAGTTTGTGGCTGTTGGTTTACGATAGCATTTGGTTTTGATAGTTTTCAGGTCTTTATCTACAAAAAGATTTAGATCCAAAAAGTTGATGTCAGACCTATCAGCTACATAAGTAAACCTTAAATTCAGGCTATTCACATTAAGCCATTTAACAAAATCACCTACATCTAGATCACTACCCTGCCAGATGCATATTATATCATCAATAAAATGATACCAATATCTGATACTTTTAATAAAGGGATTGATTCTGTCATAAAAAAAATTACAGTTTGTTCCCAATGGCCGAGAAACAAGTTTGCATAACTTGGTGCCATTGCCGCTCCCATAGCAGTACCGCATTTTTGCAGATGGAACTGTGTATCAAACTTAAAGAAATTATGTTCCAAAATAAATTCCAAAGCCTGTAAAATGAAATCTTTCTGTCCATAAAATATTTCACAGCTAAGATACCTTGATCATGTTTGATCGATGTGTACAAAGATTCCACATCGATTCCAAGAAAGCAAAAATCCTCCTCACATTTAATGTTCTGGATTTTTTGTAACAAATTCTTAGTGTCACAAATATATGAATCTAGATTTGATACACTTAATTGTAAGAAGTAATCTATGAATTTACCTAAATTCTGTGTCATACTCCCTATACCTGAAACAATAGGGTGACCTGTTGGATTTACCAGATCTTTATGTATCTTAGGCAGTATATAAAAGCCTGGTGTGACAGGGATTTCGCTCCAGATAAACTGAAATTCAGACTCTGAAATCCCTCCAATTTGAACTGCCTGGGTCAATAAGGCAAATAGTTATTTTTTATAAAGCATCGTTGGATCAAAATGTAGTTTATGATAATTTTCCACATTGTTCAACAAACTCTTGACTATAGTTAAATAATGTGCTTTATCCAAAATGACAATAGTGCCCCCCTTATCAGCAGATTTAATTGCAATGGATGAATCCTTAGCTAAATCCCTGATGGCATCATTTTCTACTTTTGTTAAGTTAAAACTGGGTTTATAACTTTCATTTAACACTTGTTCCACTTGTTTACAAACAATTTTTTTCATATGTGGAAATGGTGTTATTAAATACAGTAGGACAAAAAGTGGATTTAGGTTTAAAGCTACTTTGCCGTTCTGTGTGCCCCCTTATAGGCAAAGTATCAGTACCTTGTCCAGTAGTGGGATGTGAACCAGGAACATTACATGTACAGTATAATCTTGAGATGGTATTTCAAAGGAATCCAAATCCAATGGAAAGTTTTCAAAATTGCTGTCCACATCTTCAGTTGTTGCAGCATTTTCAAGATAACCAGTCGTTGCACTATTAGACAGCCTGTGACTTCCTGGTTCCTCAATAAAAGATGGCATAGAAGAAATAGCGCATAGCATAAAATCAATGTCCTCATTTTGAGTAGTATTAACTGGAGAGCCACCCATATTATTTTCATCAGAACGACAGTTTTTAGAATGAAAGAAAACCTTTAATTTGAGCTTTCTAAAAAATTTGAATAAATCCACGAAAACATGAAAATCGTTGATTGATGGTGTGGGTATAAAACCGAGCCCTCTGCTTAAAGTTCTCATCTGTGTCTCTGTTAATGTAACAGCTGAAAGATTGATTATGTGTAATTTTTCTTGTTCTTGCCTTTCAAATGCCTTTTGTTTTTTTCCCCAACGTTGACCCCTCCTGGTCTTCCTTTTCCTAGTCCGTTTTTTGACTGTGCTGGTATGCTTGATGATTCTCTATCTGTGGCAGTTCCAATATCAGGTGTTTCACCTTGCTCGTTAGTAGTTGTGGGTCTACTGTTATTACATGTATTTTTAAAGGTAAACCGCACCTTTGAGCAACCTCTGCTATCGGGATCTGTTATTCTGAGTTTTGGGCCAACTTACAACGTTACCCCTTTCATAATCTAAAAGATCTCTCTGTAGTTTTTTAGTTTTACGCTCAATTACAGCTTCTTCATGTTTGATTAATTTGTCTTGTAATGCTTGATTGAACTCTTGATATTTAACATCAGATTTCAATTTTAACACTTTTTCTTTTGCTTCAGTCAATTCTGGTAGTAATTTTTCATATTTCAAAGTGTCACTCTTAATGAGCAGCTGAATAAATTTTTTTAGAGCATTCAGAGATCACTTGGACACCCTCGTCTTTATCAGGGAAATCTTCTAAGCCACTGGTAGGGACAATAGTAATTCTCAAGCCTCTTGGTGCCTGTTCTCTATTCAAATATTCTTCTAATGTGGATATATTGAAAGAGATATCAATTTCTTTAAGAAGTACCCTTTCGAGTTCAAAAAATGCGAATTTAATGAGATTGGAAGTTTCAGCACAAACCTCTTCACCATGTAGACGTTGTCGAACCTTTCTCCTTCTGTTTTCAAATTCATCAATGTTCTCCCACTCATACTGATTTGGTGCGACAGAGTGCATGCCTTTGACTATAGGAATCCAAATGCTTATAGCACAATTTGTAGAAAATCCTAAAACTCAGCTTTCTTCACTGAGATGCATTCAAAGCTACACTGAAATACAAAGTGTAGCGTGTAGGAAAAAGTGCTGGAGTAAACTGAAACGCAAACCTGCGTGACATTCAGCAGCAAACAAAGGCAGTTCAACAATACAACAAAGAAAATTGCCGCGAAGCAGTCTGCTCAGTCTGGTGCATACAACAGAGTGGCCAGCTCGTAATTATAGAACAAAACAAGAATGTAGCACTCGTTCCAGCTAATCCCACTAGTGAAAAAACACCAAGTACTAGTGGAAACTTAAAGAAATTTATTCACAGATAATCCAGTAGTGATACACCTACACGCCATACAGCCACCCAGCGCTTCGACTCCTCGCGAGTCTTCCTCAGGGGTGTGGCCAGAAGACAAGAGAACATACTTAAATATACAAAAGAATGTGACGTCACATAAGCAATCTAACAAAATTTTACAAAACACTTTAAACAAGTACTTTCTAATTCAATTCTGCATTTAATTAATAAAACAATGAAATTTCTCTATTGTGTGACAGGAAAGAAATTCCTACACCCTAGAAAACAAGAAATCCAGACTGAAATCAGGGAACTCATAACTTGTCATACAAGTTATGTAGTTTATGTATTATGGTGTAGCTATAATCTTATCTATGTTGGTAAGACGATTAGACCTTTGAAACAAAGAATCCAAGAACATGTTCGATCAATATACAACAACAGACAGGACACACTGGTAGGATTACATTTCAACCACTGACATAATTCTAAGGCAGACTGTTTGAAATTCATGGGCATTGAGTGGGTACCTCCACTTGATTTTGGAGGTAACAGAGCAAATCTTCTTTTAGAAAAAGAAAGCAAATGGATATTTCAATTGAAAAGTGTTAAACCTGAAGGTTTAAATGAAAGATGGGATTTAAAACCTTTTCTTGTCAAGTAGTTCCCCCATAACCCCCTTTTCATCACCCCTTCCCCTCCCTTCCCTTTCCCTCTTTTGTTCTCCCTCCCTTTCTCTTTCTCTCTCCCCACTTCACTGCTTCCCCTTTATTCTCCCTTCCCTCCCCCCACACTTTCCTTTCTTTTCTTGAGTTATAAACTGTTATTATGTGACATTGCATGCTTTTTTGCTTTATTCTTGTAATATTAACTTTTATTCCCTTTCTCTTTTTCTTTTAGATTTCTAAACATCAGGTGGGACACTCTGTTTTCTGGATCCAGACTCACAGGGCTGGTAATAAAATATCTATGGAGGTTGTGGTTGCCACCATTGTTTTAAATAAGGAAAATGCATCCTTCCAGAAATGGAATCCCATCGTAGTGCTAGTGTATAGTTTCATTTGAAGTTCAACAATTGGTTTATTTTGGATTTACTAGATCCCTATGACATAAAAGTATAAGTATACTTAAGTTTTTTAACAGAGTGCGCTTTATCAGCTGTACCTGTTATAACTTATAACTTAGAGCAATGAAAGTGTCACTATACCTAGCTCTCTACTTTCTTTTCTCTTTTTTTTTTAAGGTGTTGGTTTATTGCACTTTTATATATATATTGTACATAATAGAGCAATTTCGTTGTTTTCTTAATTAAATGCAGAATTGAATTAGGAAGTACTTGTTTAAAACGTTTTGTAAAATTTTGTTAGATTGCTTATGTGACGTCACATTCTTTTGTATGTTTAAGTATGTTCTCTTGTCTGCTGGCCACACCCCTGAGGAAGACTCGTGAGGAGTCGAAGCGCTAGGTGGCTGTATGGCATGTAGGTGTATCACTACTGGATTATCTGTGAATAAATTTCTTTAAGTTTCCACTAGTACTTGGTGTTTTTTCACTAGTGGGATTAGCTGGAATGAGTGCTACATTCTTGTTTTGTTCTATAATTATGAGCTGGCCGCTCAGTTGTATGCACTGGACTGAGCAAACTGCTTCGCGGCAATTTCCTTTGTTATATATTATAGTACCATCCAGGTCTAGATAAGAAATTTAAAGTTCACACCTTTGCTTTATGTGTTTTGAGCTACCCACTGAGTCTTAGTTGCATGTTGTAGAAGCTGGCAGTGTCAGATGCTGACGGATTTGTTACCTGGTGGGTTGTAGAGCTAGGAATCTACCCTGCCATCTTGTTAAGGGCCAAACCACGCCCCCCCCTTCCCTTTTCTGAAAATATTATTTCAACATAAAACAAGATGGAGCTCTACTTTAGGAGCATTTACTCTAGTGTGTCTCAATGATCAGATTGATTTCAGACCTTTCTTTTAATATATCTTATTGTTAATCTTTCTCTCCTCTGTATTCGATAGTATACTGTTGCGTTAATATTGCTCTTTAATAAATATATATGTAGTTTGGTTCTATCTATTCCCCTTTCCTCACTTAGTCCTTTCTTCCTCCACCCCCTTACTCCCCCTTTTTTGTTGTTTTTGTTTGTTTGTTTCTTCTGGTGTTCCTTGTTGTCACTTCTTTTTTCTCTTCCTCTCTCTCTTTTCCCCTTCCCTTGTCCTTTCCTAAATCTTTGTTTACATTTGGAGATACTGTGCTGCTTAGTTCTTATTACTTTTCTACAGGTATATTTGTTATCCCTTTTCTTTGGTACATTCACATTACTTTCTGATCTCTAGTTTTGGTGCCCATGCAGTATCACCGATTGTAGACCAATTCTGCCTCTTATTTTTGGGCTCCACTGAAATCATATCCCCACTTTAGTCTTTGAAAACATGAAATGTATTTTATGTTAATATTCTGAATTGGGTATATCAGTGTCAGTCACCCTTCATCCCCTTTCCAACTTTTCCTTCTCCCCTGAGCTGCCAAATACCTTACTTTTTCCTATCTACTCCCTACCCTCATTTTTTCATTTACTTTTGGAATTTTTATGATGTGTGCTTCCTCTTCAGAATAATAATAAGAAGTAATAAGAGTTGATAAAGCAATGGGGCCAGATGGGGTGCACCCCAGGGTCCTTAAAGAACTAAGAGAGGTGGTGGCTGAACCTCTGGCTATCCTGTTTAGCCAATCACTGGAAACAGGGGAGGTACCCAAAGACTGGAGGATAGCAGATGTAGTCCCCTTATACAAAAGTGGGAACAAAGAGGAAGCAGGGAACTACAGACCAGGCAGCCTCACCTCGGTAGTGGGGAAGATCATGGAAGCACTACTGAAGGAGAGATTGGTGGAACATCTGGTTGTCAATGGACTACAGGACCCAAGGCAGCATGATTTCACCAGGGGGAGGTCATGTCAGACCAACCTTATTGAATTTTTTGACTGGGTGACTAGGGAGGTGGATCAGGGGAGGGCAGTGGACATGGCCTATCTGGGCTTCAGCAAGGCCTTTGACGCTGTGCCACATAGAAGACTATTGCACAAACTGGGGAATATGGGTGTGGGCAGGACAGTAGTGTGGTGGGTAGGTAACTGGCTGGGCAGCAGGACACAGAGGGTGGTGGTAAATGGCTGTCACTCCACAGAGGGAAGAGTGACCAGTGGGGTACCACAGGGATCAGTGCTGGGACCGGTCCTATTCAATATCTTCATCAGTGACATTGCGCAGGACCTAGAAGGCAGAATTTCACTGTTCGCTGATGACACAAAGCTGTGTAACAGAGTAGACACACCAGAGGGTGTAGACAAAATGAGAAGGGACCTCAGAAACTTGAAGAATGGTCAGGGGTTTGGAAGTTGAAATTCAATGCAAGGAAGTGCAAGATAATGCATATGGGGCAAAAACCCTGGCACAATATATCAGTTGGGGTGAGGATATAGCATGCACCAAGCAGGAAAGGGATCTTGGGGTTGTCATCTCTGATGACTTCAAGGCAGGGAAACAGTGTGACTAGGCAGCAGGTAAAGCTAATAAGATGCTGGGATGCATAGGCAGGGGCATCGCCAGCAGGAAAAGGGAGGTCATAATTCCACTGTACAAGACACTAGTGAGGTCCCACCTGGAGTACACTGTACAGTTCTGGAGACCTTACCTACGTAAGGACATAGACAGGGTAGAGAAGGTTTAGAGGAGGGCAACAAAGATGGTGCATGGATTGCATCACAAGTCCTATGAGGACAGGTTGAAGGAACTGAACATGTACTCCCTGGAGGAGAGGAGGGAGAGAGAGGGGATATGATAGAGACATACAAGTATCTTACAGGGAGGAACAGGGTGCAGGAATACACTATTTTTAAGCTAAAAAGATGTTCCAGGACTAGAGGGCATGGGATGAAGTTGGAGGGAGGACGATTCAGAGGAAACGTGAGGAAGAATTTCTTCACAGAACGGGTGGTGGACAAGTGGAACACCCTGCCAGAGGAAGTGGTGGGGGCTGAAACAATCACAGGATTTAAGAATGCATCGGATAGACATAAAGGAATTCTGGAGGTCAGGGGTAAGGGGCAACAGACTTCTTGGAAAACATAAACTGAACTTACAAGCTCAAATGGGCAGACTAGGTGGGCCATAGGCCCTTATCTGCCGACACTGTCTATGTATCTACTGTATGTATCCAGGGGAGCCCAGGAGAGTCTGTTTGTAAGCCACAGCCTGGGAGGATACATATGGATACAAAATATATTTTTAAAATAGTAAGAAACTTGGCAGTTCTTGGTTGAACAGGCATACCCAGCCACTTACTCTCAGATCCTAGACATAAAGACTTATACATTCACATACAGTACAAAGTATCAATGAAATATTTGCTAATGTGAAGCACCACAATGTAAACAGACAACTTTACCTATATGTTTGGATCTAGTTACCTACAGGCAAATGAAGACACCTTGGGCCTCATGGCCTAATTGCAGGTTTGTGGCAAAGTGGTCACAACAACCACTTTGTACTACAGGTCTACATTAGACCCAGTTACAATGTGCACAGTTGGGTAAGAAGCTTTTCCCTGCATTGTTGCACAGTTCAGTGTGACATCAGAGGAAAAAAGGGTAGGGACCAGCATGTAAATAAGCCACATACCCATGCTTTCATGACTGCCAACTCCGTACTCAGCCTACAGCATGCAAGTGTATCACCATCACCCTAAAAATGTGAAATAGTTCTAAGAAGGTGGCACTGATGTTTGACAGGAACTAGAGGACCTTACTTGGGAATAGTATTAATAAGGGATTAGATGTCCGAATGAATTGTGTGGAGGAATGAAGCTAGTGGGGGAGAGTGTCCACTGGATGACAGGGAGACCAACTTGGCTTGGGTTTAGGAGCAGTTCCCAAGGATCAACAGGGGCAGCCCACATGGGACTGAATGTCTGAATAGATTGTTTGGGGGAAAGAGGTTAGCATTAGGGTGGTCTACAGGGTGCCTGGTAGGCTAACTTGGCTGGGGTTAGGTAGTAGGGTCATTGGAGCACCAGTGATGACCAGCAAGGGACCAGATGTCTGAATGGGTTTTGGGGGGAATAGGGCTAAAGAGAAGGTGGATCCACTTGATAAGAGGTACACAAACTAGGCCTGAATGAGGGAGCAGGGCCACTGGACCACCAGATACAACCAGCAAGTGACCACAAAAAGAAAATCTTCACAGTCCAGAAGTAGGCTTACAGGTACAGGTTAGGGACGTGGGGGAACACCATGCATAGCATCATTTACTGTAACTTAAGGAATTATACATGGTGTAGCTTCATGTAATTGGTGCTATGCTATTCAGAGTCCTCCACTATGTATAAAGTGGTCCTATTTGAGATCAGAAACTCCATTTCTGACAACAAACATCAGGCAACCATCATTTATGATGTGCCTTAGATGCCAGAGAGACTGTAGCCCCTGGAAACTATATTTTTCATTTATTTATGGACGTTTTAGGTGATAGCATGGCAAGGAGTCTGATGTTCCCCGAATTTCCACCATAAACAACTACAAGTATATAACAGGCACCTTAACTAGAATCATAGAATTTGGGATCACAATAGGACCGTTTGGCCCACCCAGTCTGCCTTGATAGCCCCTGCCTAGTCTGTCCCCATAGACACTAACAGGACTCTAGTGACCCTCCCTCCTCCTTGCTTAGTTACTAATATTCCTCTATATCTATCCCACACTTGCTGCAAGCCACCTTCTATTTTCACCTCCACCATGTCTGTTGCAAGTTTGCTCCAGGCATCAGCCACTCCTTCAGTGAAGTAGTAGTTCTTCACATACCTCTTAAACTCCCCCCTTCAGGTTCACTGCATCCCCTCTGGTCCTGCTGCTCTTTCTCATGCAAAAGAAGCATCACTCCTGCACCAACTTCGTCCCTGTGAGGTACTGATAGGTTTCTATAATTACTCCTCTCACTCTCCTCTCTTCCAGGGTGTGCATGTTGACATCCTTTAGGCTCTCCTTTAGGACTTTTGATGCAACCCCTGCACCATTTTAGATGACCTCCTCTTGACTGCCTCCACCTTGTCTATGTACAGGCAGCATGGGTTCACAGCGGGAAGGTCATGTCAGACGAATCTAGTAGATTTCTTTGACTGAGTGACCAAAGTAGTAGACCAGGGAGGGGCTGTGGACATGGCCTACCTAGACTTTAGCAAGGCATTTGACACAGTCCCACACAAAAGATTAATAGTCAAATTAACCAGCCTGGGAGTGGGACCCAGGGTGGTAGCCTGGGTAAAACATTGGCTGGACAACAGGACACAGAAGGTAATTGTAAATGGAGTCCATCCTGAGGAAAGGGGTTACTAGTGGGGCAGAGGTTCAGTATTGGGTCCAGTCCTTTTAATGTCTTCATCAGTGACATTGCAGAGGGACTGGAAGGAAAAGTATGCCTTTTTGCAGATGACACAAAGATCTGCAACAGGGTTGATACACAAGGAGGCGTGGAAAGGATGAAAAGGGACTTGGCAAGGTTGGAGGAATGGTCAGAAGTATGGCAGCTAGGATTCAATGCAAAGAAGTGCAAAATAATGCACCTGGGAAACAAGAACCCAGGGGAAGAATACACAATGGGTGGGGAGGTAGTAACAACAACAAAAAATGAAAGGGACCTGGGGGTAATCATATCAGATGACCTTAAGGTTAGCAAGCAATGTGAGAAGGCAGTAGGGAGGGCTGGGGGTATACTGGGATGTATAGGGAGAGGCATCAGCAGCAGAAAACAGGAAGTTGTTATCCCTCTGTACAGACAGTTGGTGAGACCCCATCTGGAGTACTGTGTCCAGTTCTGGAGACCCCATCTCCGCAAGGACATAGACAGGATAGAGGCAGTCCAGAGGAGGGCAACTAAAATGGTGCAGGGTCTGCAAGAGAAGCTGTATGAGGAGAGACTAAAGGAGCTTAATATGTATACCCTTGAGGAAAGAAGGGAGAGGGGGACAGGATAGAAACTTTTAAGTACCTCAGTGGAATCAACAAAGTCCAAGAGGGTAGCATCTTTCAGAAAAAGAGACTTGCAAGAACAAGGGAGACACAATTTAAAGATAGAAGGAGTGCGGTTCAGGGCAATGTGGAGAAATATTATTTCTCAGAGAGGGTAGTGGATGCATGGAACAGCCTTCCTGAGGAGGTTGTGGGGTCTAAAACTGTGGGAGAATTCAAGAATGCATGGGACAGACATAAGGCAATTCTTGTGGGGAGTAGGAAGACATAGGCTGTTGGTTAACTAGGATCTGCAGCCTATCCTGTAGGTAGGGAAATGGACAGACTAGATGGGCCTAGCGGTCCTTATCTGCCGACAAAGTCTATGTTTCTATGTTTCTATGTTTCTCTCTGTGGTACAGCATCCAGAACTAATCACAATACTCCAGGTGGAGTCTTACAAGCGAACAATATGGTGTCAACACCACCTCCCTCCTACTGGAAACATCTCTCCGTATGCATCCCTGCATACCACTAGCTCCTCCCACTGCTTTGTCACATTGTCCACCACTTTGAGGTCATCAGATATGATAACTCACGGCTCCTTTCTTGCATAGTGACTGTCAGTACCTCCACTACCTATCATATACTCAGCTACTGGGTTCCTATGCCTTACGTGCATAATTGTGTGCTTTATGGCTTTGAATCCCAACTGCCATGCTCTTGACCACTCATTGAGTTTCCCAAGATCCCTATGCATTACCTCCTCCCCCTAGTGAGTGTCCATCCTAGTACAGATGTTGCTGTCATCTACAAAACATCATATCTTCCCTTCTAGTTCTTCTTAAATGTCACTTATGAAGACATTGCAGAGGACCAGTGAGCCCAGTGGCACATTGCTGGTCACTCTCCACTCATTAAAATGAATGCCATTAACCACCACCCTCTGTCATTTATCCAATAGTATGTAAGGAAAAGTATGTCTCTTTGCAGATGACACAAAGATCTGCAACAGAGTTGATGCACAAGGTGGGGTGGAAAGGATGAGAAGGGACTTGGCAAGGTTAGAGGAATGGTCAAATGTATGGCAGCTTAGATTCAAGGCTAAGAAGTGCAAGGTAATGCACCTGGGAAACAAAAACCCGGGGGAAGAGTACACAAAGGGGGGTGAGATACTAACAACAACAAAAATGGAAAGGGACCTGAGGGTAGCCATATCAGATGACCTAAAGGTGGGCAAGCAATGTGAGAGGGCAGCAAGGAGGGCTGGGGGGATACTGGGATGCATAGGGAGAGGCATCACTAGCAGAAAAAAGGAAGTTATTATCTCTCTGTACAGACAGCTGGTCAGACCCCATCTGGAGTACTGCGTGCAGTTCTGGAGACCCAATCTCCGCAAAGACATAGACAGGATGGAATCTGTCCAGAGGAGGACAACTCAAATGGTGCAGGGTCTGCAGCGGCAGACATATGAAGAGAGACTTAAGGAGCTTAATATGTATAGCCTCGAGGGAAGGAGGGAGAGGGGGGACATGTTAGAAACTTTCAAGTACCTTAAGGGAATCAACAAAGTCCAAGAGGGTAGCATCTTTCAAAAAAAGAGGTGTGCAAGAACAAGGGGGCACAATTTGAAGATAGAGGGGGAGCAGCTCAGAGGTAATTTAAGAGTATTTTTTCGCAGAGAGGGTTCTGGATGCATGGAACGGCCTTCCGGAGGAGGTTGTGGAGTCAAAAACAGTGGTGGAATTCAAGCATGCATGGGACAGTCATAAGGCAATTCTAGGGGGTTGGGGGTAGGAATAAATAGGCTGCTGGTTAACTAGGATCTGCAGCTTATCCGTTAGGTAGGGAAATGGGCAGACTGGGTGGGCCAAGCGGTCCTTATCTGCCATCAAATTCTATGTCTATGTTTCTATGTTTCAATAACTAGTTCATTATCTAATTCAGCTCTTTGGATTCCACTACTAGGTAGTTCAATTTTTTCTTCAGTCTTTTGTGCGCAGTATTGAACACTTCACTAAAGTCCAAATAGGCAACGCCACATCCATTGCCTTCTCCTGATCTGTTTTCCTGGTCACCCAAAGAAATCAATCAGATTTACCTGGCATGACCTCCCCACCCCCATGTATCCATGTGCCTTTGGTCTTGTAGACTGCTGGATTTAATATAATTTAACAACCTTTTCTTTAACAGTGTTTCCATTAATTTCCCCACCACTGATGTAACACTGATGGGCCTATAGGTGCTAGCCTCCTAACTGCTGCTGCCCTTATGGAGAAGGATCACTTCTTCTCTACTCCAGTCCTCTGGAACCATGCCTGTTTCCAGTGAGTTGTTGAATAAGGCCATCAGTGGGCCAGCTAGCACCGCCCTCAGTTCCTTTAATACGCTTGGGTGTATCCTTTCCTGTCCCATAGCCTTGTCCTCTTTCAGAGCTGCAAGTCCCTTCAGCACTCTTTCCTCTGAAAATGGACTTGTGTCCACCTCTCACTTTGTTTCTGCTGCTTCCTAGTGCCCCCACTGTGAAGATTAAGCAGACATACCTGCTCAGGATGTCTGTCTTTTCTTGATCCTCTTCTGTGCAGTCTCCCCCGTCCTCCTTATCTTCACTATCCCTCCCCTTGCTTTCTTCTTCTCACTTATGTTCCTGAAGAAAGTCTTATCCCCTTTGGCTACCCCATTGTCTATCCTTTGTCAGTCAGCATAGTTGCACCCCTCACTGCCTTTCCTGCATCCCTCTGTTTTACTTGATATACCTTCCTATCTTCATCCCTTTACATTTCCTTATACCTCCTAAATGCCACCCTTTTCTCCCTCACCACTTTGGTTACTTCCCTAGAGAACCATAATGGTCTCTTTTTACTTCTGCTTTTACTCACTTCTTCCATGCAGAGGTTGATTGCCTTAATTATGCTCTCCCTTATTTCCCCCCACTGTGCCTCTACCCCTTCTTTGCAATCCCTCCTATGAGGCAGTGTCTGAGGCAGTCTCCAATTTCTTTAAAATCCGTCCTCCAAAAGTCCAGGACCCTTATCCTTGTGTGGTATGCCTCTGTTCTTCTCATAATCTTGAACCAAACTATATGAAGATCATTTGTACCTAGAGGACTGCACACTGTGATGTCTGGAATGCCATTTCTGTCTGTAAGCACAAGATCCAGCACTGCCCTGCCGCTAATGGGTTCTTTGATCAGCTGCCTGAGAAAAGTCCCTTGTATGGAGTCAAGGGTGGTCTGCTCCTTTCTGAAGCTGCAGACAGAAGGCTCCAATCCACATCTGGCTGATTGAAGTCCCCAACTAGCAGCCTCTCTCCCTTGCTTGCCATCCTGATGATTAATTTTCCAAGTGCCTTATCCAAACTCCTCTCCCTGTGCAAGAGGTCTGTATGCCATCTCTGTGTGGATATCAGCCAAAGTACCTGTCTCCAGGATAACACACACCACTTCAGGCCCTTCATTTTCTTCTGGGTGCCCCTATAATTCCATGGTTTGTTTCCCTCCCTCACATATATTAGAACCCTTCCTCCCTTCCCTGTCTCTCCTGAACAGGGTAGCGTAGTATGGTCATGTCCCTGTTGAGGCTGTCGTGCACCACTGCTCCATTATGGCCACCAAATCCAGGTTAACCTCCACCATGATGATCTCCAGGTCTGGAATTTTATTTCCAAGACTCCTTGCACTGGTGCCCAAGGTTCTTCATACCTGACTTCCACCCTGCCTGCTTCAGTGCTTCCCGCTTCCTGCCTGGTCTGTCTCCTGAAACTCCCCATGACCCCCACCCCCTTCCCATGTTACATTCTCCGTTACCTACCTCCTCTACTCATTTCTTCTTGTTTTCCTTACTTATACCCCTTATCCTCTGCCTTGTTCCCATCCCTGTCTTCTGCCCTGGAGGAGCTTAGTCCCCTTGGGCTTTATGTCCTTCTGCTTCATTATGTGGGGGGCAATTGTTGCCTTCCTTGGTTTTACAACCTCTCCCTTGGCTAGTTTAAGTACTTATCAAAGTAACATTTAAACCTTCACCTAAGTGCTGTGGTCCCCCTCCTGGAAAGATGCAGTTTGTCTTTCCCATAGGGGCCCATATCCTCCATGGTCGACCCCCAGTCCCAAATATCTTCAATGTCCTCCTCCATGCACCATACCTTCAAACAATTGTTAAAAGCCCTAGTAAGGAGTGTTCTGTCCTCTCCCTGAC
Source organism: Neoceratodus forsteri (assembly GCA_016271365.2). Taxonomy (NCBI): domain Eukaryota; kingdom Metazoa; phylum Chordata; order Ceratodontiformes; family Ceratodontidae; genus Neoceratodus; species Neoceratodus forsteri. The sequence goes on along the minus strand of CM057459.1, from coordinate 799,832,940 downwards.
CATATACAGGCACCACTTTGGCAAAAGCCACTTTGCATGCCACCTAGTAGGAGCCCCTCTCAAGCTCCCTGAAATTTACCTACACTTTTCCTATCCTGTCCCTTGCCAGGTCATTTGTCACCAGGTAGACAATGACATCTAGCTGCCTCCCGTCTTTCATTGCCTTAGGGATCTTCTGGATCTATTCTTTGTCCTGCCATGCTGAAGCACCTTTCAGGCGTATCACCTCCCTCTCCCTTTCTTCCCCTGCACCCAGGTCTATCCCTAGAATAATAGAGTCCCCCACCAGAAGCTGCTTCCTTCTCAGCTGGGGGGCCTCTTCCTCTCTTCTTGTGGTCTCCCCTTTTGAGGATCCTCACTTCCTACCTTTCTGCTGCTATGGATGCTTCTCCCAGCTGTCCCATCCCACCAGTACTGTGTAAGAGCTGTGCAATGGTACAGGCTGAGGAGTGTGTACCCTTCTTGCCTTCACCACCCTCTTGGAGCCCACCAAATTCAAACAGCTCTGTTTGTGCCTAAGCATTCTCTAGGGGGAGTGGTGGTAGGCCTGGTGGCCCCTGCATGGGGTCGAAAGTTCTCTGGACTCTTACTCTTACCAGTTCAGCCTGGAGTCCAGCAACCTCTTCCCTCAATCTAGAGAGGTGAGTACAAATGGGGCAGAACCACTGTCTTCAGATGGTATCCTGAAAGACTACAGCTCCACAAATTGATGCACTGCCAGTGGTAGATCTAAGGGGGAATGAAGGGGACTGCCACACACCCCACTGTAACTTGCTTGTTTTGTGTTGCTGCATTTTACTTTGTTGATGAAATCTAGTTTATTAATTTAAGAAAATATATATTCAAAACTATCGATTACATTTGCATTTTCTGTCAAAAATATAATGAAAAACAAACTAGAAGACAATATAAAGGATTAAAAAAAGTTTTAAATTGCATTTTAAGTATGCACATAACCTGAGCACCTTCCATTGCAAAATTCTGGATCTGACACTGTGCACGGCATCACTGCCATGCTCTTTCTGGCTTTTATATTAGTGCCGATTAAAACTTCCCCTGTACCGTACTGCATCCAATGCCTGTTGAATTCCTACCTTTCCCTTTGCTTGTCTTAAAGGAAAACTGTCCAAAACAGTGCTGGCAATTACCAGGGCTGCAAAAATGCCCGATTAGCATAACCTATATATTTTAACTTTACTGCAGCTAACCTTTGCCGAGTTATTTGTTGTGTTTCTTGCCTTTACGGTGGTGTGTTGAACTTTCCTGGCTGCACCATTTCGAAAGTGCCGCCACACCGAAAGACAGAGCATGACCTTGGAACCCCCCCAGATCATCCTCTTGTGTGCCGGAACACTCGTTCATGGCGAAAGAAGCACAATTCCACAGACTAAAACTAAATAGGGTGTCATGTAGAGGTCCTTGAGGTATACCTCTAGAAACAATCCCCATTAAAAAATGGAGCAGTGTAAGTTAGTTAAATTATTAAGTAAAGTTCCAGTTCTGACTTTGGGCAGCACTACTACACATGCCCGAACTCGGAGCTTGGGTGCTACTGTGCATGCTTGGAGTCAGAGCCAGAACTTTGCTTAATAATTTAACTAAGTTACACTGCTTCATTTTTAACTGGGATTGTTTCTAGAGGTACAGCTCAAGGACCTCTACATGACAGCCTGCTTAGTTTTAGTTCATGGAAATGTGCCTCGCTTATCATGAACAAGCGTTCCGACGCACAACAGGAACATCAGGGGGGAATTTGTATATCAGTTGCAGCTTTGGCCCCTATCTTCTTTGAGATGGCGCCACCCACCCTTGAACATAAAATAAGGATTACTAATGAATGCCAAGCCCTACAACAGAAATGTCAATCTCTCACTGCAAGTTGGTAGGTGAGTACACACTGGGAGGGGAAATGGGATTATGACAGTTTTCCTTTAAATTTATTTGGTACCCTACCTTAGATAGAGAGTCTCCTATTTTCCCTCTTTCAACCCTCCTATCTATGCCAACCTTTCTCTGGGTGTCTACTACTCCTTATCTAGTTGCCCAGACTTGTTACCCTATCCTAGATAGGGTATCTTCTACTTTTCCTTTTCAGCCCCTTACCTGTACCTACCTTACCATGATTCTAATTACTCCCTACCCACTGAATGTTTACCAGTTACCTTTTGCTACATACCCTGAATCTGATTGCTTCAGTATACCGGAACACAGTAGTATGCTGTCCCCTATCTTGGCCAGGGGTTCTTCCTTCAGAGTCTACTGTGGACTATCTGCAAATGCCTGCAGATGGCAAATGCAAATGTCCCACTCCTGTTCTATTCCACTCAAGCACCGGGACATGAGTGTGATCATATTCTCTTACTCCAGGTAGAAGAGAAGGCCATGAATATATCAAAAACTGCTCATGTGATCCCATCCATGAGTTTATATGCGAGCTAAAGATACACATGTAGATGAAATGAACAAATGCTCCTATTGAAGTTTTAGAAGCACAAAATCTAGCACTCACCATTTGCAAAAAGACACAGCTCCCAAAAGTAGTATAAAAAAAGTGGCAACTTTATTAGTGTGCCATAACTATAACACATGCCTTGACACATTTCGGATCAACTCCTTTATCAAAAGATGTGGTTAGCCACTGGCTAGATCGCCTTATATACATGTCAATCCATGTCATTGACGGTTGTCCCACACCTGAGAATGAAAGCCAGGTGATCTAGCTGTGGCTTGATACAGTGGGCCCAATACACAAAGATCAGTACAAACTGCACTGAAGGCAGCTTGCGACGATCACCGGTGCACCAGGGATGCTGCAACTGATTCATTATTGGGTAGAGTTCCAGCGGCCAAGTCCCATGGCTTGCAGCAACCATGGCCCTGCACCAAATAGACTGTGCATCTGAAAGGTATGCCATAAGCTGCGAGGCGACTATACAGAAAAAGAACAATGGACAGCAGTCCATGGTGGCTAGTGGCCCATCTCAGCCCTGATCCTCTTGTTATTAAACAAAACCATGTCTCTGGTGGCTAGCAGATCACCCCAGCTCCAACTCTGTCTTAAAAAAATTAGATACATCCCTGGTGGCCCAGCGGACCTCCCCCAGCCGTGATTCTTATCTTAAAAAAAAGAGACACATTCCTGGTGGTCCAGCAGACCCCCTATGTCCCAATATGCCCATATAATAAAATATTTCCCTGGTGGTCTAGCGGTCCCCCCTCCCAAGCCCCGATCCCTGTTTATCACAAAAATCATACCCTGGTGGTCTAGCAGACCCCTGCAGTCCCAATCTGACCATATATTAACATATCATTCCCTTGTGGTCAAACAGACCCCCCATCCCCAATGAGCCCATATCATATAAAGATATATTTTCCTTGTGCTCTAGTGGCCCCCCTCCCTAGCAGGCAGTGCTCCAACACCCCACTCCCCCAACCCATCCCTAAGACCACGACAGGAACAGCCCTCCACTCTCCACCATGGCCAGCCACAGACTGAGCTGTCAAGGAACATGTATTGCATACAGTGGGTCAGAGATTTAAAACTGCACCTGGCAATGGTGCAAGTGGTTGATGACCAAAGCGCTCGCAGTATGTACTGTACTAGTCATTCATGACTTTGTAAATTAACTCATTCATTTACAAAGTCGTGAAAGACTAGTACAGCATGTACTCTAAGCTGTCATTCAGTGGGCAGCCATGGAGGTATGCAGGTGGGTCTGCTGCCTGCCGATGACCTGGGGGGGGAGCGAGGTGGGATGGGGTCCTGTGTGGGCGGGATACCTGTAGACTGCTAAGGATGTGGGGATGCGATTTCAGATTATCTGGGTTACGGGTAGGGAGGTGGGTACCATTGGACCTCCAGGGTATTAAATCTTTCTTTCTTTCTTATGGGGATTGTGATTATGGGCAGGGAGGGGGGTACCACTGTACCACCAGGGAACTATATCTTTATTTATTACAGGGATCACAGTTACAAGTGGGGAGGGGGGTACCACTGGACTACCAGGGAATAATGTGGGCACTTGTGTACCATGTTCTGGGGCAGGGTAGCCACCCACATCTGGTGGCTGCTATGTTGTGCCTTGCAATACGGCAGCTCATCTGTGGGTGGCTACCGTTTGAGCATGATGCATACATGTTCAACTTTGTGCCCATGTATGCAACACATCTCTTGGATGTGCCGGCAGATGCACCGCACATCTCAGCTGAATATTGAGATGTGCCTCATATGCATGGGCACGCCCCCGGAGATGTGCCGCATACATTATCCTTGCACCACGGCACATCAGGAATTGCGCAGCGCAATTTCCCCTTTTGAATATAGCCCCGTGGTACATTTCTGGGATTGCTCCAGGTGCAACTCCTTTGAATATCTAGGACTTTATGTGATCCTTGACAGCTCAGTCCATGGTCAGTCATGGTGGAGAGCAAATGGCTATGCTGGTCACAGGCTCAGGGACTGGACAGGGGAAGCAGGGTGGTGGACACTGCCCATCAGTGTGGGCACTACTAGACCACTAGGGAAATATATCTTTATATGTTATGGGGACATCGGGGATAGGGAGAGGGGTACAATAGACCACTAAGGAGTGATATTTTTTATATGAACAGATTGGGGGGTCAACTAGACCACCCAGGACATGATCTTTGTGATAAATGGGGACTGGGGCTGGAGGGAACCGCTAGACCACCAGGAAAATATTTTTTATACCAGCCTATCAGGAACGGGGGCATCTGCTGGACCACCAGGGATACATCTAATTTTATTAAGATGGTGATTGGGGCTGGGGGGTCTGCTAGACCACCAGGGACATGATTTTGTTGATGATAAGGGATCAGGGCTGGGAAGGGGGGACCACAGCACATTGGCACAATGGTCAACACCCTGCCAGAGGACACACTTCTAAGTACCTTGGACCAGCCCTGGCTGGTCAAACAGTACTTAGAATTTCATCCTCTGGGAGGGTTTTGTGAATCCCAATTTAGGGTATATGGCAGCTTGCATCTGTCACAGGCCCCTAGCATCAATTTGCCGTGCAAGGCTGGCAGAAGCCCCCTTTGGTGCATGCAGCCTGCATTTGACCCTGGCTGCTTTTGTGAATCGTTCCTGGTGCATCTTGTGGCGTAAGCCACACCTTGTGCCATTCGTTGTGATGCAAGCACCTTGCACCATTCTTGGGAGCTTTGTGAATCAGGCCCAGTATGAACAAGTGAAACTATATACACAAAGTTAAATATACAAATATGCAATACATAAAATCTCCCTTCCACATATAATAAATATGTCATATTAAAAACTTAAGTCATGTATAGCAGCTTCTGTTATATGCTTTTATGCTGATCGCTACCACAAACAAATTTTCTGTTCCTGGTGCTGACTCAAATCTGTAATTTAAACAGACAGATATCGTTATGCAATATAACAGACAGCAATGCAATATCTAGAAGCATATTAATAGCACACATCAGTGAAAGTCACACCTTTTATAATGAAAGACATGGTGAAGTTCACCCCATTATTATACATACAGAGTGACATCAGAATTACCATCGAGACCAGGTTGTGTGCATGCTCCAAGAGTGTATATCCACAATACTTCACATTGCAGTAATAAGCTATTAAAATCACCACCTCTGGGCATAGCACATACCTTATTAATGGCTCTGAACATAAACCCATGTTGCTCCTTATTATTATTGTGGATAATATGTAAGGATGTAACATATTTGACATCCTCATTCTGAATGGCTCTACAGTGCTCTGCAACTCTTGTTTTAAACAGCCTTTTAGTTCTTCCAAAGTAAAATGCTTCACATTTACTTACAGCTGCATATATAGCACCAGAGCTCTCTCGGGCAATATACTGTCTGATACTATATTGTTTACCATTGTGTGTGTAACCCCCTGCCAAATGGGGGCTTACCTGCAACTTTGCAGCGCCTGTTCCAGCCTCTTTTCCTGGGTGCCCCCCGATACAGCCTGCATTTTTTTCTGTTCCCCTCAGGTCTTTTCTTACCTTTCTGGTGCCCCATCCAGCCCCAAACACTAATCTAGCCCTGCAGGGCTCAAAAGTTTAAACCGCGATGTCCCACTTGAAGCATGCCCTCGGGGTAGTGGGGATCACAGAGGCACAAGCCTTTATTATTATAGCCTTTAATATTGTACTCTATAATATGCCGGTCTGACTCCTGCTCTTGAATTTGTGATCACTGTAATAATGTTCTACTTTTGTGACGTGGAGCCTTTGTAAACGAGTCTCAGACTCAGGTATTTTCTGAATCTGCAATAAATAAAATAAACAAGTGGCACCTTTGATTTGTGACTGCCCGAATTTGCTGTCGAACCAAGGAGTGTTCCGTCGGTCCCAGGATCCCAATTGACTAAGTGGGACCCAGTGACCATGAACAGGGCCCTGAGCGGCCACTCCCTTGAAAATTAAGAGAGCTCCACAAAGTGATCTTGATCATAGAAACATAGAAACATAGAAGTTGACGGCAGATAAGGACCGCAAGGCCCATCCAGTCCGCCCATTTCTTTTTCTACCTTATAAATGTGCCATTGGCCTTTGCTCTGTCAGTGACCTATCTATTCATAGTCATTTGTATTGCTCCCTTATGCCTATCCCATGCCTGTTTGAAGCCCTGCACTGTATTCATAGCCACCACTTCTTGTAGTGGCCATTCCATGCATCTACCACCCTTTCTGTGAAAGAATTTCTCATTCCCCTTAATCGGCCTCCTCTAATCTCATGCTGTGTCCTCTTGTCCTGCTATTTTCTTATATTTAAACATGTTAGACTCTTTTCACCTTGTTTATGCCCTTAAGGTGTTTGAATGCCTCGATCATATCACCTCTCTCCCTCCTTTGCACAAGGGTATACATATTGAGCTCCGTTAATCTGTCCTCATATGTCTTCTGATGCAGTCCCTGCACCATTTTGTTGCCCTTCTCTGGACTGCCTCAATTTGGTTAATGTCCTTGTGAAGGTGTGGCCTCCAATACTGCATGAGTACTCCAGATGGGGCCTAACCATCGTCTTGTACAGAGGGATTATTACCTCCCTCTTACGACTTGTGATACCCCTACTAATACACCCTAACACCCCCTAGCCTTACCTACTGCTTTAGAGGTCTGCTTGGATGATTTTAGGTCATCAGTGATGATGATGCCAAAGTCTCTTTCTTCCTTTGTGACTGCTAGCAACTCCTCCCAGCCTATAAGTGGCTTCAGGGTTTCTCTTCCCTATGTGCATGATTTTGCACTTCTTTGCATTAATCCCAGTTGCCACTATTCTGACCATTCTACTAGTTTATCCAGATCTCTTCTCATTCTGCCCACCCGTCTGGATCATCTACTCTGTTGCAGATCTTGGTGTCATCTGCAAACAGACAAGCCTTACCCCTAGTCCATCTGTGAGGTCACTAATGAAGATGTTGAATAGACTGGCCCCAGGACTGATCCCTGAGGTACCCCACTTGTGACTTGCATCTCTTCTGACTGTATACCATTTACCACCACTCTGTTTTCTGCCAGTCAACCAGTTTGCCACCCAGTTGACCAACTTCTGACCCACTCGAGCCTACCTAGCTTATTTATCAATCTTCTATGTGGAACAGTGTCAAAGCTTTGCTGAAGTCAAGGTAGGCGACATCAACTGCTCCCCTTGGTCCACCACTCTGGTTACCCAGTCAAAGAAATCTATGAGATTAGTTTGACAGGACCTTCCTTTATAAACCCATGCTGTCTTGGATCCTGTGCCTATGGATTCCAGGTGTTGCACTATCCTTTCCTTAAGGAGTGCCTCCATAATCTTGCCCACTACTGAGTAAGACTGACCGGTCTGTAGTTCCCCGCCTCCTCCCTGCTACCACTCTTGTGGAGCGGGATCACATGAGCCCTTCTCCAGTCTTCTGGGACCTCTCCTGCGCTCAGAGACTCACTAAACAATTCTGCTAATGGCTCTGCTAGTTCCTCCTTTAGCTCCTAAGTACCCTGGGATGTATGCCATCAGGTCCCATTGCCTTATCCACCCTGAGCTTAGCAAGCTCTTGTAAGACCTTTCTTTTGTGAAGGGAGTAGTGCTCACCTCCTCCCACTGTGTCCCTGATGCTGAGCTGTGGGCCCTGCCCTACCTTTCTTCAGTAAATACTGAGCAAAAGTATCTATTTAGGATAGATGCCTTTACAGGGTCCTCCTCCTCACATGCTCCTTTCTCCATTAAGCTTAGCAATACCCTCTGAACTTTCTCCTTTCACTAATGTATCTATAGAAAGTCTTGTCACCTTCTTTTACTGTTCGTGCTAGTGTTTCCTCAGTTTGGGACTTTGCCTGCCTTACTGCCTTACCTGCTTCCCTTAGGGCAGTTTGGTATGCCTCCCTATCTTCATCCCGCTGTGTTCCTTATATTTCCTGGAAGGCCAGCCTTTTGGCTCTGACCTTTTCTGCTACTGTATTTGAGAACCAAAGTGGTTTCTTCTTCTTTTGCACTTCCTTTTCTGTCTAACACAATGGGATGTTTCTTCAAATTGCATCATAATGAACACCCACTTGCCTGTACCCCTCACCTGTGTTTCTTTTTGCCAGAGGCTAGCTTAACTCTGTTGGCCATCTTATCAAAGTCAGCTCCTCTGAAGTCCCATATTTTTGCCTTGGAATGGGATGATTTAGATGTAGTAGCCAAATTGAACCATACCATGTGATGGTCACTGGCCCCAGGTGACCTTCTACCTGGAGATCTGTGATCCTTCTTTGTTAGTCAGTACTAGATCTAGGATAGCCCTGTCTCTTGTGGGTTGCTGTACCAGTTGTTTGAGGCCCTCCCCTGCAGGGAATCCACTATGAGTCTAGTTCTGGCAGATGTTCCTGCTGGTATTGATCAATCTGTATCTGGCATGTTGAAGTCTCCCATTATCAGAACCTCCCCTTTAGCTGTCATGTTTTGTATATCTTCTAACAGTAATGTGTCTATGTCCTCCCTCTGGTCTGGGGGCCTGTAGACAACCCCAGTTCTTATGGCTGTCCCAGTTCTTCTGGCTCCTTACGTGTATTCTGAATTTCTGTAGCTTTGATATTTTCATTAACATACAGGGCCACTCCTCCCCCCCTTTTTGCACCTCGGTCTCTTCTGAACAATACATAGCCAGGTACTGAAGTCTCCCAAGTGTGGTTACTGGTAAACCACATCTCACTAATTGCTACTATGTCCAGTTTAGCCTCTGACATTATTGCCTGCAGGTCTGGGATCTTATTTCCCAGGCTGTGAGCATTTGTGTACATGATTTTCCATTGGCCAGATTTTGGTGTGTTAGTTGTTGGGTGAAGTTTGGCATTACCCCTGTGCATCGTATGGGGAGACAAACCTTTTTTCTTACCTGGTGATGCAAATGAACAGCAAACATGCTGAATTCCTGTTTGACCACTAGCTGAGGGGGGAAGGGTGTTCTTCCCATTCGACGTATGGGGTGCTGCACCCCTCTCCCCATTTGCTAGTTTAAATATTCTGCAAAGACTTCAAACTTCTGCCCCAATGCACTGACTCCCTCTTTAGTCAGATGCAGTCCATCAAATTTAAAGAACTTTCCTCCCAGAACTGTTGCCAGTTCCCTACAAATCTGTGTCCTTTTTCCTGGCACCAGTCCTTGAGCCACGTGTTTAGCTCCCCTATCTCCCCTTCTCTGACCTTCCGTCCATCTACTCCCTTCTCCCAGACTGGCAGGATCTCAGAGAAGGAGATGCCGGATGAAATAGATGATAGTTTGTCACCCAGCCTAGTCAGGTGTTCCTTGGTCTCCGCAACTGACCGGCTGGCGATATCATTAGTCCCTATGTGTACTAGGACATCAATGTTTTCTCCTGCTTTGTGAACAATTTTAGCAATGTGGTCAGTGTCTCTCCATGCTGATGTACCTGGGAGACATCTGACCATCACCCCTGGCTGGAGATGGTTATCAACTCCCCGAATCATGGAGTCTCCTATGATCAGAAGTTTTTTGGATTTCCTTTGTGCTTGTTTAGTTTTGGTTCCTGATTTTGGTGAGTATTGTTGTGCTAGCTCCTGTGCCGCAGTGTCCCGCTCTGCAGTGTCTTCTGCCTCTTTATTTGATTTCAGAGATAGAGGCAGATACCTGTTTGTAGTGTTTATATGGTTTTTGGAGGCAATGTGTTGGAGAGCAGAGAGTGATGGGGCACCTGATTTGCTCCTCCTAACCACCTGCCAACCTCCTGGACCAACTACCTCTGCAGGCTCAGGTTTTTCTGTTGGATGCTGGGAAATGGCGGTGGTTCTTATAATGTATTTCCTCTTCAATATGAAATTTGAGGCGTGCAATCTCTGCCCATGCTGCCCAGAGCTGAGACCTAAGATCTCCAAAGGCCCAGCATGTAGGACAGTGTCCTAAATCCTGTAAGACTGTCCTTCTGAAAATTGTTCCACAGTACCTGCAGTTAATGAAATCCATTCCAAATAAGTTGCTGGGTTTGTAACCTAGTCAGAGTAATTAGAAGGAAAAAATGCAAGTAATGGTTTAATTGTGCTTTGTTTAACTTGTTATAACAAGTTAAATTACTAGTGCCCCTGTAAATGAGATCACCTTGTGGAGGCCCCACTGATCCGCCCCTTCCTGCTCTGCCACAGGAAATGTCACAACTGTGGTACCCTATAAAAGGAGTGTAGCGTGGGGTGGTTGGGGATGGGGGTGGGTGGCTGGGCCCTTCCCCTGCCTAAAAAGAAGAACCACGGACGAAAGAACAAGGAAGTAAGAGCAGAAACAATCAGTCAACAACAAATGCAGTAACCCTGAATGCTTATCCTAATGTTAGATAAAACTGTAAAACCTGTAAAGCACCACCTGTAATAATTTCAGAGAAGATATACCCTGTAAGAAACACTTTGCTCCAGAGAAAAATAAAGCAGTAACAGAAGATATATCTTGCAAAAGACAATTTGAATCAGAAGATTACAGCAGTAATCTGTTAGCACACACCTGTAGGCACACCTTGTAATAATGCAGAAGAAGGTATACCAGCAACAACAATTTGAATCAGAGAAAAATAAAGTAATGAAATGTTAGCAACAAACAGTAGCAATCCCTGTGAGTAAAAATAAAACACCACCACACAGTAAATCTGCTTAGCCAAACTAAGTCTTAATCCTTCTCCCTTGCTCTGGTAAGTTTCTCTACTCTGCCTTTCAAGCAGTCTTAGAAGGAAAGAGCTCAGGTGAAGCTAGGTGCCTTGGCCAGCAAGCCAAGTCTCCTACCTCCAAGATATCAACTAACCTGACTTTTTAACCCTTCTTTCTGTTGGAAATTACTGACAGTTTGCCAGCTCCACCCCCACATACACACCTAATCCTTTGGAAGAGCTGTGGGAGGAAAAGCAATTAGCTCCTTCAATGTGAGAAGGAGACTGAAACACCTCTGAGACAACAAACCTTTTCAACAGACAAGAATAAAATAAAACACAGTGTCAAACAGTAATTTTGCTTAGTCCAATGATAAAAAAGTCACAAAAATGTAAGCTCCACCTGTAATACAGTAATTTCAGAGAAGATATACCCTGTAAGAAACACTTGATCAGGGGGTCATGAATATTACTGAGCCCGAGCCCCGATCGTATGAATATTCATAAGAGCCAAGTTCTGCCCTAGGGGTAGCTTGTTTTCCGCTATGGACAAAAGTGAAAGAAAAATGTAAAACGAAATATTGTAACTGTAATGTGTGCTTGGGGAAGAAGCTTGCAGGTGGGGAAGTATTCAAAATAAATGATTGCTTTACTCCTGGCTGCACCAGTAAAATATTGGGACTCAGAGAAACGTCAGCCTGTCTGCTGTTGCACGTCAGGGAGCTAAAATATCGGCAGCAGTGACAGGAAAACAGACTGAGCAATTAGTTCACTCTGTGCAGCAACAGCAACTGCATAACCAGGGTTAATTTTTTTTTCTTTCAATTGTTTATCCAGGTGTAGCACACTATGCTGAAAGCTTGTTTACAGGGGCAACCTGGGAGCACATGGAAGTTAAGTGACTTGCTCAGGGTCACCCAGTATGCAAATGGGGGTTGTGGGATTCAAACTCAGATCTCCAGATTTAGAGCTCAGAGCCTTAAACCACTGTGCTATACTGCCTCTGGACTGTGAAGCATTGGGGCAAGTGTTTGCTTTATGCTGGCTGCACCAGAACTTTAATTTGAGATTGTAAACGATCTGCTTAGAGACAGTGGATTAAGCAGCCATTGCAAGCAGCCACAGCCAACTGGAAAGTCAGGACAACAAAGCCAGGACTTGTGGGACATTAACCAAAGCTCATGGGCAGGGGCACTGTAAAATTGTGCCCTCAATTTTTTTGTTTTGCAGAATCCCCAATTTTCACCATTCTCCGCAAAAACTGACATGTTCGGCAATTTCTTGCAATTTTTGAGTTTGTATATTGAACTGTGTAAAAAGTATTAATGTTTTTAATAAAATACTCTCAAATACATTGACAATTTTGCATACAAACTTTGGTTTGGCTGAAACAATGCAGTGCAAGGTAGGGCAAGGGTTTTATGTGACACTGATTTCTTTTTAATCCTTGTCTTGTTTGTTTTCAAAATCCACTGGCCAAGCATAAGTACTCTTAAACACTAAACGTTTGTTTTGTTTTGAAGCAGTCTATCATAAAACTTTTTGTTGCCACACAGATTGTAATTAAAGATGGGAGAAAAGGTGCAAATTATCCCATTCACTTAAATGGGGTGCTAACTATAAAGCTTTTTTGTAAGTAGCAGGACAAGTTTTTTCTTGTGAGCATATTTTCATTCAGACTAGTTTTGATTCAAACAACTGAAGATTTTTGGATGGCTCTGCTGATTTTAAACTTGAATAAGCTAGTTGCTAACAGTGGTCTCACTCTTAGCAACTACCCCCTAGATGCTCACATGCAAAGACTACAATAAAAACCTGACTAAAGTCTAAAAACAAGGTTATAAATCACAAAATATATCTGAACATTTATCTTTAACTAAACAAAATCATTGCAGCCAGACTAAAACAAAGGTAAATTACAGGGTACCATGACTACTGTATGATGCAGTAAAAATATATATATATTTTTTTAACATTTTTTGGAAACCGTGTAAGACCCACTCGGCACAAGTGCCTGTTTTCAGGTACAACCCAGGAGCACTGAGGAGGTTAAGTGACTTGCTCAGAATCACACTGTGTGCAATTGGAGGTTGTGGGAATCAAACCCAGGTCTTCTAGATGTAGTCAGTTCATTCACAGTTTGTTACTCTAACCTCTAGATTATACTGCCAGCCCCAATAATCACTAGATTTAATGTTTAAATATGTGATTTCAAAAATAGTGTACAGTACCTACAGTACAAATTATGACTATTAAATACTTTAACAACATTTTAATAAAACTCAATTATTCACCACTCCATCTCCTTATTTTTTCTTGTACCAAAGTGGAGGAATAGCTGGCAGAGCACTGTAAGCAGCTGTTGATTACACTTCATTATTCTAAAGCCAGAAACCAAAAAAAATATTTCTTCTGGCTTTATTTAATATTGATTTGTTATGGCTCACTTTATAGAATCTATTTAGCACTGCATGAGGCAGGTGCTTTTAAATTTTGGAAGACAGGCAATACTTACGATAGCTTATCAGTTTAGTATTCTTTTTAGGAACATAAACTTTTCTTTATGTTTTAAACATATTCAGGTGTCAGTGTATTCATTTAGTAATTTATACTGACTAATATATGCTGCAGAAAACATTAAAAGATTTATTGTGAAACACTCCAGGTATATAGTAGAACCCCAGCAATTTCCCGCAATTTTTGCAAAACGCTCTGCAATTTTTGGTAACCTTTTCCACAATTTTCCAGTGGCCCTGCTCATGGGTAAATGTCACGTGCTCATGGGGACTTATAGGGACCTAATTCTAGGTGCCAAAATGCTTGACAAACAGTTCATCAACTAAGATTCATGCATAATTCATTTTTGTGACTGACAGGCTTTGCAGCCAGTCGAAGGCCATGCTACCCAAAGCTTCAGCCAATCAGAAGCCTCAGTAGAGCCCTATAAGAGGCTGTGTTTTCCAGCATTTTGTGAGAGTCCACATTCGAGAGAGGGAGATCAAGAGAGATTCGAGCAGAAGCCCCCCCACAGGGGTATGGGGCTCAGGCCCCCAGCCATGCAGCCAAGCCTGGAGATCCAGTTAATCCTCTCTAGCATAGACAGGGTGTGCCTTCTTTATTTAATTAAAAGTTTAAAGCAATGTAGTTTGTTCAACTGCTAACCTGGGGGTTGCCAGAATGTCCCCTAGGTACTAGCCCTCACTTCCACTTCGGGAAAAGATGTGGACCGAAACCAGATGACATCAAGCAGCTGTGAGAGAGCTGAAAAAGACCTCAGTTATGAGAGAACTGAAGATCATCAGGAACCTTTTATAGCAGGGATCGCCCGTGAGGAACCTAAGTAAGTACTCTTGTATCCTCCAGTGTAAGAAAGAATACAAGCTTAATGAATCTGGGCCACCTTGCCCAAAGTGACTCTTCAATAGAAGTTAGTTCTTCATTTCGCACCTTGCCCTGCTTGCCCTGTTTGGCCTAGCATGGATGGATCTCTGGAACTGTTTTTGAGATTGCAGCTATTGCTGGGGGACCCAAGAGAGCCCAAGCAGTGATCAACTATTGGGGGACCCATCGTGAGCCTAATAGTGTCATACAAATGTGCTGAGATGCACCTATGTCAGAAAGCATCATAAATGTGCTGAGATGCACCTATGCTAAGAAATATCATACACATTTGCTGAGATACACCTATGTTAGTTGTCTGGAAGAAATGTCCTGTGGAGCCGCCAGCCATAGCCACACTGCCACACTGATGGACTGAGACCTCAAAGTTAAGTCGGACTGGCCGATAAAATTTGGAAATGACATTTATCCACCTTTCTTAATTATGTCTGGAAATATAGACATACTAGAGAAATAAATGTACTGGATGTGACAACCCTATGAATGTGCTGAATATTCAGGATTGCCAATCCATGTTCCATCTGTTGTACCCAGGCTGGTTACCATCCTTCTGAATTGCTCAGTTTGTGACAAGCATGGCCACCCCTGCTCTTCTGCCAAAAGCAGGGCAATCCTTGCACTTCTGCTAACATATCTAAATAGTTATTGTTTGTTAAATTGCTTCTCAAGTTAAACCTCTTTTCTCTTTGCAAATCAAAGCTGGCCAACACCACCAGCTGCAACATCCACCAGACCTGCAACTATCCAGGACTTTGGTAACTGGGTACCCAGGGCATAGTGTGAGATTGTGGGGTTTCATATGTGTCTGGGAACTGGAACCAGTGGCAGGGGAATTAAATGTGTTCCATCTGATTAGTCAGCAGCTAGATAGCCAGGGCTCTGGGTGTCATTCCCATTGGTCTAATGTGATTTCTTTCAGCTAATCTGGTAGTCACCCAGCTGGAGGGTTTCACCAGCACAAACCAAATCAATTGTACATTTTGTATATAATGATAATCACTGCATAACCTCAATTCCTCCTGTTTCCCCTTCCTAACTCGTAAGTCCCCTAAATAAATATTATTATTATTGCTTTTTGCAAATGGTTGCCATGAGCATATTATTAGAGAGAGTCTTTAATTTCAAAATGTGGGAAATCTGGGGAAATGCTAATGGGTCATGTTTTGGGGTGGCAAAAGGTAACCGTGGGTGGTATAACATCTCAGGGGGTTGTACCAGGCAACAGCTAGCCCACTTTAAAGTTAAACTCTGAGTGGAGGCACTGTACATTTTAGAACCTAGTGTAAGCTTGAGAACCCAAACCCTTCAGCCTATTTCGTAGGTAGTAGGCAGGGGTGTAACTCTAGGATTAGCACCACATAGGGGTTACATGTGGATTTGTAAAGGAATCCTCTATAGAAATAACTTCACATCATGTACATTTTTTACTTGTAAAACACCCTGTGACATTTCTAGATAGCCAAGTGGAGCTCATAGGTTTTATGTGTCTGCTGTGAACTAGTTTATCTTGAAAAGTCACTGCCCTCCTATATTCCATTCATCATGGTTCCCCACTGATTTTGTTAAAATCCGGGTTCCCTTTCAGAATGTACCAATTCATTGTAATAATGACTTCAAAACATGATGCATGTGCAGAATAGGTTGTGACAAAGTTAAAAACCTGTTCTGCATAGAGTCATTTTGTTCCTTTACTGCCAACTGTTCAGACCTACCTTTTCATTTAACTGCAAACTGTACTTTTATTTAAGATCTGACTGCTGTAGCCTTTACAGCTCCCTTACCTCTACGTGCCTTACTCTGATTCCTATTACTCTTTACACACTGAATGTTTATCCACCACCTGTAGCTACATACCCTGAAGCTGACTGCTTCAGTATACCAGAACACAGTAGTATGCTTTCCCCTACCTTGGCCTGGTGTTCTTCCTTCAGTCTCCAGTGAACTGTGGACTATCTGCGAATGTCTGCAGATGGTGATGGTAGATGTCCCACTGCTGTGCTATTCCACTCAAGCACTGGAACATGAGCATGATCGTATTCATTCTCTAACTCCAGGTAGCAGAGAAGGCCACAAATATCACAAAAACTGCTTCTGTGATCCCATTCATGAGTTTATATGTATGCTAAGGATACACATCAATGAGATGAGCAAATGCTACTACTGAAGTTTATATGATCATTTTTAACTAACATAATTCTTTTAAAGAAATGGGTCACCCATTCTTTTCCTCTTTATGTTGTCTTGCACGTGCAGTGCAGACAATATATTGGGGTTGCTTGAAGTGGAAGAGCAGGTTTTGGAGGCATGGTCGTGTTGTGGCCAGTGGCGCCACTGCTTTTTTGGGCTTGGCTGTGTGGCATGAATGAGCTTGCATGCTGTCTATGACAGCAGTTGCAAAGTGTGCCACCAACTTGAAATATTTTAGCTGCTGCAATGAGGGAGCTCGACCTCATTGCAGGACGTGCCTTCCCTGGTGTAACATTTCAATGATACGGGGCAGTGACTGTGCTGTCCGCCTCTCACAGTCCCCAGAAAAGCCGATGTCGGGGGTGCCCAATCCCCCTGTTGGCATCATCATGCCCCCCCTCCCCAGTTCATTTGATGATGGGGGAGCCCAGTCCCAGTCAGCACCATGTACAGTGCCAGTTGTTTGCTGAGCGAGGTGCCCAATCCCCCTCAGCATCACCCCCCCTCTGCCAAACACCCTTTTTTATTTGCCAATGGGGTGCCCAATCCCCATCGACTCCAGTCCCCCCCTTCCCAAAACATGCAGGTGACACTCTGGGAGCCCACCCCAGCATGCCAAATGTACCTGTCAAAAGAAAAAACCTTCCCACGATGTTAAATATTTTTTTTAATCTGTAAAGTAGAAAACGGTCCCTCACTGTCTGCGGACCCCTCCTCCATCCTGCGCCCACCTACTGCATACCCCACCTCCCCATACACACACCCTGACCCCATACTTACCTCCAGAGTCTGGCGTGATGATCTTCAGCGGACTGGGAATAAGTCTGTACTCTTCAAAGCTGACTGCAAACTGAAGAAATGCCGGTAAGTGGTATAATGGCATGAATACATTTTTTTCAAGTTTGGTGCATATCTCAGGCATGTTTTTGAATTTTGGCACCAAATTTTCAACATGGAGTTATTGGGACCTCTCCTCATGAATTTAGTCACTGTCATGGCGTTATTTTGTCCAAAAAGATGATTTTGTGATCACTGCACAGAACTACCTTTTGGGACCAATTAACAAAATGACAGTGCCACTGTTCATGAGGTGGTCTCTCAAAAAGCCTGTGTTGAAAATTTGGTGAAAAAAATCAGAAAAATTACTGTTTCACGAGAGTGCATTGCGCAGTTTCCACACATACTTACAAGTTTGTGAATCTGTAATATTTTCACTCCAGATTTTTGACATTGCCATTTTCCACACCTCCTTATGAACAGTACAGCTGTCATTTCTCATATCCTGGCCGAAATGTGTTTTCGCACTAATGGTGCAGAATAGTGCGGTTGCTGTGGGAAATCAGTTTTCGGGACAGATTATGAAAATCACAGTGTTGCTGTTCATGAGCAGAGGTCCTAAGATGTCTATGTGGAAAATCTGGCAACAAATGTCCATTAAATGACTGTGCTATTAGCCTGCATTGTGCAGTTTCCACACACCCTCGTAACTTTACAAATTGGTAATATTTTCTTTCCAGATTTTCACCATTGCCATTTTTTTACACCTCCTTATGAACAGTACAGCTGTCATTTTTCACAAGCTGGCCGAATTTTGTTTTCGCACTTCCCACACAGAATAGCGTGGTAGCTGTGGGAAATCAGTGTTTGGGACAGATTTAGAAAATCACAGTGACTCTGTTCATGAGCAGAGGTCCTAAAATGCCTATGTTGAAAATTTGGTGACAAACGTCTATCAAATGACTGTGTTACAAGCGTGCATTGTGCAGTTTCCATGCACACTCATAACTTTGATAATTTTTAATATTTTTACTCCAGATTTTCACCATTGCCATTTTTTCATACCTCCTTATTAACAGTATAGCTGTAATTTTCCACATCCTACCCGAAATGTGTTTTCGCACATCTGGTGCGCAATGACACAGTCGCTGTAGGAAAACAATGTTCAGAACAGAGTAAGAAAATCACAGTAATACTGTTCATGAGCAGCGGTCCCAAAATGCCTATGTTGAAAATTTGGTGAAAAAAGTCCATAAAATGACTATGTTATAAGAGTGTGTTGCACAGTGTCCACGCACAGTCGTAACTTTGAGAATTTGCAATATTTTCACTCCAGATTTCCAACATTGTCATTGTTGCACACCTTCTTATGAACAGTACTGCTGTCATTTGTCACATCCTGCCAGAAATGTAGTTTCACACATCTGGCACACAATTACGCGGTCAATGTGGGAACTAAACGTTCGGGGCAGATTAAGATAATCATAGTGCCACTGTTTATGAGCAGAGGTCCCAAAATGGCTATGTTAAAAATTTGGTGAAATAATTCCACTAAATGACTGTGTTACGAGTGTGCGATGTGCAGTTTTCACACATGTTCATAACTTCGAGAACTTTTAATATTTTCACTCCAGATTTTCAACATAGCCATCTCGTCACACCTCCTTATCTCAACAGTGCAGCTGACATTTTAATGTGGTGCAGAATGGCGCGGTCACTGTAGGAAATCAACTTTCGAGACAAATTAACAAAATCACAGGGACATCGTTCATGAGCAGAGGTCCCAAATGCTTTCATGCGATGGGGTCACAAAAAGGCCATGTTTTAAAACTTGGAGTGCAAATACTAACAAACACCCTGGGCATTAGGGTTTCTAATAGTATATCCTAGAGGTTAGAGGAAGGAGGTGTGAACAAGCTTGGTACATCCAGCAGACCAGACCTGAGTTTGCTTCTCACAACCTCCACTTGCATACTGTGGGACTCTGAGCAAGTCACTTAACCGCCCAGTGCTCCCAGGTCAACCCTGAAAACAGGCACTTGTGCCTAATGGGCCTTACCTGGTTACCAAAGACTAAAATAATAAAATAAAATAACCATTACATCCCACCCTGTACAGACTAACAGGCATCGGGGTGTGTCTTTGGATTGTCTGCTGTAGTGCTCATGCCATTGGTCTTCCACTCTACCCTGCAGCCACTGATAGGCATCAAGGTGTGCCTTGGACTCTTCAGCCCCAAAGTTCAACCCATTCTCCTATGCTGCACCCATCTCATTGTACTTCCTTAAGAAATGGGGTGAGCATAAGGCCCAATGATCCCAAGGCCCAATGCAACACTTGTCAGACTCTGCAGGGTAGGGTGAGGTGAAATGGCATGAGCGTTATGGCCAGCGACCCAAACGCACACCCCAATGCCTGTCACTCTCTGCAGGGTGGGTGGGTTTGACGTTGGTTCTATACGTCACTGCTATTCCTATTATGCATTTCTCTAACTCCTACACTACCAATGCAAACACCAGCAAGACAACATTTGGCATTAACAAATGCTTCTCTGATAATGGTAAAAGCTCTTTTCCTTGGAAGACTTCTGTCGATAAAACAATAAATATGCCCTTTCTCACCACTTGAGATCAAGTAACATTTTTTACATTTTGTTTACTACGGATAGCCCAACAGAGATGCAACATCTTATTTACCATTGGGTCTTACTCCTGCACAGTTATACAGATGAGTGAACTGACACAGGCCACAAGGTCAAGTGACTTGCCCAAGATAATCTGCTGAGCCAATAGCTATGATTGAATTTGAACCTGCAATCTTATGTCACAGATCAGTGAAATTGCATATTTTGAGTCAGCTCATTGCATATCCCCTATATCCCCCAGGGAGTCCCCATTCATTCCAATGAAATTTCCTCTGATATACAGTAGCTGGATATAGCTAGATAATTTTCTGGGATGTATGTTTGCCAACTACTGTAACTTTATATGAAAACATCACTTGAAAAAAATCAAACCATTTGGTGTACTGTTATTTTCTGTAAACCTGCAATCTTCAAAACATAAATCTGCACTCACAAAATGTTAGCACTTTGAATGTTGTTCCTCTGTATTGCGTCTTAGTTTATAATGCAATGTAATGATAACACTTCTTAGTTATTTATGAAATGGAGGCCCAGCAAGCTAAAATTACTCCAGGATTGAATGTGTCATTTTTATGGTGTCATAAAACTGTAGCAGAGGAAGACAGGAATGACATTTTAACACATACAAGGAAGACATATCACTCACATATTCCAGAAATGGTTGGCTATCTGTCTTTCCTCTTTACAGTGACAGTACAATTTTGAAATGGCACTTCTTGCTCGTTTTAGATTGAAACTAAAGTATCTATGTGCTGCTTGGTTATTGGTTTTGAGATGACATAATCCTTTACTTCCCAAATATAAGACTGGAACAGTGTTCCACAGGCCAAGTGCAGATTAAGAATGTAATGCAGCACATTTTTAATATGTTCTTTGTTCTGTTTTTTTTTTCTTGTCCTAGGCCAAAGGTCTACCTTCTTTTTAAGTCCATGTCATTTCACACCCAATGATCCTAGTTTTCTCATTCACTGCCTTTGCATCTGCTCCAGCTCCTATCCTGCTCTCCTCCATCTTCTCACTTTATACCCCACGATGGGGCCTACCAGAGTAGGTGGCAGACCCCACTGTGGAAATACTTGAGTCTGGGATAAGTGGCATGTTGTGGTTGATAGAAAAGCCCTGTTCATTCTGACAAATACAATATTTTTAATCTTCTCAAAAAGGCAAACTACTACTGTACATATAGAGAGCAGCCTCTTTAAAGCACTGCTAATTTTCAGTCACTCAAATTCAGATTCTTTGTACTCCAGATAAAGAAAAACAGGCACTTCAGGAAGTGAAATGTACAAAAAATGCTGTAGTCATTGTGTGACAGGGCTGATTGAGACCTTGTCCCATTTGTTATGCAGAAAGAGTTAAAAGCAAGGATCTGTTCTATCCTCCCTCTTTTCTGTCTCTTGTTTGTCTGATTGTGCAATCAAATTTTCTTATAAGACCTAAGAACTGATGACTCTGACAGTCTTATAATCTCCCCCTCCCAGCTATTGCTCTGCCTTCGTTTGCTGTTTCTATCTTTTCTTCCCCCTTGCATATCTGTGGTTATAAAAATATATGTGAATCTGTGTTTGAAACTGTTTGTGTGAAACTGGGTTCTCTGGTTTGAAGATGTACAGTATATAGTTATATTATTGAAATGATTGCAATAGCTATTTGGAACTCAGGGGATTAACAATGAGATGCAGCTTGACCTGCACAAGCTCATTTGCAGTGTTGTCAATAGGAGATTAGTTTTGGGACACAGTGTTCTATTTTGTTGCTCCTGCAGGAAACAAACTGATAAAGTTCTGATACATTTTGTGAGAAATGGAAGGTAACTTTAAGCTCAGGATGCAGAAGTTAATTGCCAGGAAAATACATTATCTATAAAGATAGCAATCTTTTGTTGGAAGGAGGGAGAGAGAAACTGACATTTAAAATTAGAGATACCCACAGAGGAAGGACTTTGTTTTGTTTGAACTGCATATGTTAAAAAAAAAACATTCTGCACAATTTAAAAAAAAAACATTTTCTATTGTTGATAATAATAAAATGCTACTTGCAAATTTTATAACTGCTCCTGTTTTTCCTATGCTTCCTAACCTACACCTCAGTGACACATTTATCCAGTGGAGATATTTGGTAAGAAAATTCAAACTCAGTTTGCTTAGCCTCTAAAATCTACTACATAGACATTAAAATCCCTGCAAGATATAATAGGGATAAAGACCAGAAAGGACCTTACAATTCGAATTTGGGGTGGGCAGTGGCTTGGGAGGCCATCACTGAATGGAGGTGGGGCTGATTTCATCCCTCTTCCATTCTTCAACATTATTTCAATACAGATAGAAATATAAAAAATGTTGGCAGAAAATGACCACTGGTTCATTCAGTCTACCCTGTTCCACCCTGCCCCACCACATTCCCTAATGTATAGTCGAGGTAATTGCCTGCACCTCCTCCCCTTGCCCCTACCCTACCACTTTCCCCTTTATAACTATTAAGCCTTTTACTTGGTCCACAATGTTTGAAACCATTACTGGTGACAGGCTGTACCACAGCTCAACCACTCTCTGTAAAATTACGTTGTCCTTCATCCCTTCAGAATCCCCCCCAGCTTCCACTCATGTCTCTGTATTCTTGATTCACCAGTCCTACTCAATATGACTTTCCAATCCACCCTTTTCATTCTTTCAGGAGCCTGAAGGCCTCTCTTATATACTGCCTCTCACCTCTGGTCTCCTGCAAGTACATGTTCAGGGTTAGAGGTATTGTGAATTTAAACTTTGCTGGTGAAGTGGAAGCAAAGTGGTCAGAAGTCACCTTTGTGAAGCTTTGCAAAGTTTCCGCTGACCTCAGCAATATTTTCAGTATTAACTGGTCGTTTCTTTGATAGAGTGACCAGTTTCATAAGTGAATTTCTGTCAGTTTGCATAGAAAACCACCACTTTGCCAAGTAAAACAGCAAATTCAGTGAATTTACACTTTGCATATATTGTGGAATTCACAAATTTTGGCCGCTTTGCCCACCCCTATTCAGGGCTTTAGGTCAGTCCTTGTAGGATCTATCCTGCTGGCTCTGAATAATTTTGGTTATCCTGCTCTGCACTGTCTCTAACCTGTCTTTGTCTTTTCTTGGGTGTGTGCTCCAGAACTGGGCACAGTATTCCAGATGTAGCCTCATGACGGGTCTATAGAAAGGCAGTATCACTTCATTCCTCCTGCTGTCAAACCTCCTGTTGATACATCCTAGTATGTTGGTTGACTAAGTATAGGCCTTGTTACATTGACTAGATTATTATAGGGATTCACTTTTGATGACATCCAGGTCCCTTTCCTCAGTGGTAGTGTCCTGCTTAATCCTTCCAATCCAATATTCCATCCTGGAGCTCGTGTTCCCTATGTGCATTACCTTGCACTTTCTGGCATTGAATTTCAACTGCCAAACTTTGGACCATTTCTCTAATCTTTGTAGGTCCTTTTGCAGCTCCATAACCCCCATCTTAGCTGTCTATTCTGTCACAGAGCTTAGTTGTCTTCTATGCAGAGACACATCTTGCCTTGTATTCCTTCTCCAATATCACTGCTGAACATACTTAAAAGGACTGTCCCCAGGACTGAACCCTCAGTGCCAACCCACTCTTGACCTCTCTCTTCCCTGAAATGACTCTGTTTGGCACCACCCCTGCTGTCCTTCACTGAGCCAGTGTCCTGCTGATCTAACTAGATCCTTCCCTATTCCCAGATCCTCCAACTTCTTCAGTAACCTTCTGTGTGGTACAATATCAAATGCTCTGCTGAACATGAAACAGAAATAAGTTACTGCTTGTCCCTTGTCTAGTGCCCTAATTACTCAATCAAGGAACACTGTCACGTTGATCTGGCAAGACCTCCCTGCCGTGAACCCATGCTGCATACTGTCTTGGAGCCAATTTCTCTCCAGGTAGTCCACAAGACACTCTTTGACTAGTGACTCCATTGTTTTACCTGCTATGGCAGTAAAATTAATGGGGACTATAGTTTCCCATCAGCTCTTTGTGCCTGCCTTGTGCAGCAGGACTGCATCTGCTACACTACAATATTTTGTAGCCACCACTGTCTGTTGGGAATTTTTGAAAAGCCCTGCCAGGAATTTAGTCAGTTCTGATGCTAGTTCCCTAAGCACCCTCAGGCGCATCTCAGTCAGCCCTGGGGCCTTATCCATTGTCAGGGATGCTAGCTCTTTTCTGTCTTCCTCACATAAATACCACCAACCCATGACTGGGATATTTCTTGCAGCAACCTTTATTCTGCTTTTAGAAAAGGTCCTGCTATCCTCAACTGTGAACACAGAGTAAAAGTAGTCATGTAGAACAGCTGACTTCTGCTTATCCTCCTCTATTACTCTGCCAGTACCTATGAGCCTAATAATTTCTTCACTCATCTCCCTTGTTTACTAACATACTAAAATGCCAGCAGAATAGGCCTAACGGTCTTTTGTGTCTGCTCGTTTGGTCAGCCCCCACCTGGGAGCTGACCTTGCTGCCCCCCCCGCCTTCTCTGGTTTCTCCCTTTCCAGTTCTGGATATTGTTGCTGCATTGGATTTTTCTTCCAGAACCCTTCCCCTGTACCTGTCCCACCCCCTCTTGAACCCCTCCACTGTCTCTGCCTCCACCAGCCCCCTAGGCAGCGCATTTCATGGCTCCACCACCCTCTCAGTGAAGTAACACCTCCTCCTTTCTCCCTGAATCTTCCCCTCCAGCTTCCACCCATGCCCTCTAGTGACCCCTCCTACTTCCTTCAAGCACCTGACTGTTAATCCCTATTTACCCCTTCATGTACCTGAAGACCTCTATCATGTCCCCCAGTCCCTTCTCTTCCAATGTGTACACATTTAGCTCTTTGAGCCTCTCCTCATAGGTCCTGTTCCCCAAGCCCCAAATAATTTTGGTTGCCCTCCTCTGGAACCTCTCTAGGAGTTTAATGTCCCTCTTTAAGTGTGGCCTCCAAAACTGCATGCAGTACTTGAGGTGTGGCCTCACCAAGCAGTTATACAGAGGGAGTATCACTTCCCTCCTTCTGGAGGTGATCCCCCTAGCTATGCATCCCAGCATCCTGTTGGCCTTGGCTGCTGCCCTCCTACAAGTCTCCGAGTTGTTCATCTTGACATCACCACCACCCGCCCAGAGTGTACACTTGGCCCAGGTTTCTGGCCCCCAGGTGCAGTACCTTGCATTTCTCTGCATTGAACCTCAGCTTCCACTTTCTAGACCATCTTTTCAGAGCCTCCAGGTCCCCCTGTAGGGCCACCCTCCCCTCCTTCACATCCACCACCGCTCCCAGTTCTGAGTCATCCGCAAAGAAACTCATCTCACTCCTGATACCTGTCCTTATGTCAATGACATAGGCGTTGAACAGGAGGGGCCCAAGGACTGATCCCTGTGGGACCCCACTAATGACCCTCCTTGGGGATGAGACTATCCTGCCAACTATGACCCTCTGGGTCCAGTCCTGGAGCCAATTGCCTATCCATCTGATCATCTGGTTCCCCACCCCCATTTCTCCCAGCTTATCCAACAGGCCCACATGAGGAACAGAGTCAAATGCCTTGCTGAAGTCTAGAAAGAGAACATCCACTGGTCTACCCAGGTCCAAGGCACACGTCACCCAATCATAGAACTCCACAAGGTCTGTCTGACACGATTTCCCCGGGACGAATCCATGCTGTTTATTGTCCGGGCACCCTGACTTTTCCAGGTCCCCCCCTAGCCACTCCTTTACAATGCCCTCCATCACCTTGCCCACTACCGATGTCAGGCTGACAGGCCTGTAATTCCCTGCCATCTCCCTTGATCCCCCCTTGTGGATAGGCACTATATGTGCCACCTTCCAGTCCTGGGGGACCCACCCTGTCCTCATAGAGATGGTGAAAAGCTCCGCCAGGGGTTTCGCCAGGACATCCTCAAGTTCCTTCAGCACTCTGGGTTGTAATTTATCCAGACCAGGTGCTTTCTCCATCTTAAGGGACCTGAGGGATTCCATCACTCTCTCTGCTGTGATTTCCACTTCCGCTACCTCTTCTCCCTACTTAGCCTTCCCCCCTCCTGCCAGTGATGCCTCCCCCTCTCCCCAGACCCACCGATTGGTAAGAGTCCCCCCTCCTCAGTATCACAGTCTCCTCCCATGTATGATGCAGCACCCCCATTTTCCTTGATGAAAACTGAGGTGAAGTACTCATTTAGTACCTCAGCCTGCTCCCCCGGGTCTTGTGCCCATCTCTCCCCTGTTTTAATCCTGCTAATCTGCCCCTTCACCCTTCGTTTTTTCCCCAATGTATCTAAAGAACCCCTTGTTCCCTCTCCTAATTTCCCTGGCCAGGTTCTGCTCCTTCCTTGCCTTAGCCGCCCTCACCACACTAGTGGCCCTTCTAGCCATCAGCTCGTACTCCCCTCGATTCCTTTCACTCCTTGAATTGCCTGTAGGCTGCCTTCTTTCCCCACACCACCTCCTGAACCTCTCTGGTCCATCAGAAGGGTTTTCCGGCCCTACCGCATTTTCGTCTTACTCTTGCATAGGTGCTGGTAGCATCCTGCACCCCTCTCCTGATGATTTCCCACCTACTATCAGCGTCCATGTCTGACCCAATCCCATCCAAATGCTCCTTGAGGATCCTTCCCATTTCCTTAAAATCCATCCCCCTGAAGTCAGTTACCTCTGTCTTTGTGCAGCCTTCTACCCCTTCTAGGTCCAGGCAGAACCAGACTGTGGTATGGTCACTCCCCTCCAATGGGCCCCTTACCCCCAGGCCCCCAATCTGGTCACTGTCTGCCAGGACCACATCCAGTACCCACACCTCCCTGGTCAGTTCCCCCACCTGCTGAGTTGGGAAGACATCCAACAACCTCTGTTCCCTGGTCACCGAGGATGTCATAGTCTCCCAGTCTGTTCCTGGGATGTTTAAGTCCCCCAGCACCACCACCCTTCCCCTGCCCAGTCTGCAGTGTCTCCCAACATCTGCCACCAGACTCTCCTCCAGCTCCTCCGCCAGTGCAGGGGGTCTATACACCACTCCTATTTTTACTCTCTTGCCCCCCCTTGTTATCAAGGTGACCCAAATCACCTCCATGGTTCCCTCTGCCTCCTCTACTCCCCCATGCCAATGCAGTTTTTGACTATCATTGCTACCCCTCCTCCCCTTCCCTCCCCCCTGTCCTTCCTGAACATAATGTAACCCTCCAGGTTCAGGTTCCAGTCATGTCCTACGGTGGCCCAGGTCTCAGTGACCACTGCCACATTCACCGCTCCCTCAGTTAGCATCGCCTGGAGCTCAGGCATTTTATTGCCCAAGCTCCTGGCATTTAACAGGACTACCTTTCACCCTTTTCCTATACTTCCATTTCCCCTGCTTGTGTTCCCATGGGGATTCTGTTTTCCCCTGGTCTGCACTTTACCAGTCGGCCTCCAGCAATCCTCCAGCTCCCCAGGGGGGTGGAGACAGATTCCCTCCTTTATCGGCACCCCCTTGACAGCCTTTTCTCCCATCCCTCCCCCTTCACAAGTTTAAACCCCACTTTTCACCAATTAACCCCTCCTTAATGTATCTAAAGAACTGTTCCCCCTTGACCCCCTCTGCAATACATGGTTCTGTGTCTGCTTTTGTATCCTTGACTGCCTTCTTGGTGTTACTCATCCTTAACTGGTATTCACTCCATTCCTCATCTTCCTGATTCTCTTTGTATCTAATAAAGGTCCTTTTTTTTAGCCCTTACTACCTCTCTTACCTTCTTCAAGAACAAGATTGGTCTCTTCTATCTCTTACTATTGGTAACCATTAACAGGCATGACTTACTGTAGTTGCCTCTAGAATGGCACTTATGTTTACTCCCCACCTCTCCTCCTTCCTTCTGATTTTGTCCACTCCCCTCAGTTTACACTTCACTAGTTCCCTCATTTTATCAAACTCTACTCTTCTTAAATCCAAAACACAGGCTTTGACAAAGGTATACTGGTACCCAGGGCCAGTTTGAACCATACAGTGTTGTGATTACTGGTCCCCCAAGGCCCCCCAGTCCTCACAACACCTCCCATTTCCATATTGGTGAGCACCAGGTCAAGAATGCATTTGTCTTGTGGATTCTCTGACTAGCTGCATCAGCAGGCAGCCCTACAATGTACTCAGCAGGTCCTGACTTCTGGCAGTCTTAGCTACAATAATGTCTCAATCTGTGTTTGGTAGATTGAGATACACCCCCACCACTAATGTCCCCTTTGCTGCCTCTTTTGAATCTTTGCCACTAGTTCCCCATCTCCCTCATCCCCTGTCTGTAGACACCCCGCCATGTGCAGCTTCTTGCCCAATGTAGTTATGAGCTACACCCATGGTGATTTTGTCTTCCCCTTCACTCCGTTGATGGACCCCTGCTCAGCTGCCTCTATGCTTTCCTTGACACAAAGGGCTACACCATTGCCTTTTCCCATGCTCCAATTTCATAAATACAGTGCATGGTGTATTCCAGTACTGCTGAGTCCCAGTCATTTTTCCTGATGGCCCAGGTTTCTGTGATGGCTATGAGGTCTAATCCTTCCATCTGCCAACATCACCTGCAGCTCAATAATATTGTTTCCCAGGCACATGGCATTTAGGAAAACCACCTTCCAGCATATGTCTATAATTCTACCTTTCTTGTTAGAACCTCTCCACTTGTCCTCCCCTTCAAACACTAATTTCCTGCCCCTTGCACGTTCTGTGTGGTCCTGCTCCCTGACTCATTTTTTTATTTTACTCTGGCCCCTTGTCCAGATGCCTATATCCCCACTCTTTCTAGCTTGCATTTCGGGGGAGTACTAGCCAATATCCCCTTTTTTCTCCTTCCTTTGTGGTTTCCTGAGCCTCAGACTTTCACTCACATAGTTTAAATGTACAACAGCATAGACATCAAACTTTTGCCCCAAAGCACTAGCCCCCTCTTTTGTCAAGCAGAAGCCATCATCCTTGAAGAGACTCCTGTCCCAGAAAACCCCAGTCTACCACACAATAGTACCCTTCATCCTGACACCATTCCTTCATCCACCTGTTAACTCCTCAGTCTCCCACCCACCTCCATTTTTTTGTATTAATATAAACATTTGGTTACCTGGAAAAGCACACTGAGTTGGAGATCATTTCCAGGTGTAACCCGGGGAAGGGAAACAGGCATACTGACACTTTGGAGAGAATAGACACCTTGTAGAAGCTGTTACATACAGATATAGTATAAGTTTACAAAATAGTAGTGCTGAGGCATCATGTATAAGTACAATAGCTTTGGGTATTTACAACAGCAACGGACACTTGACAGTAACTTACACAACCTTATGTACATAAGTATTTATAAAATGTGCACATCTGCATGTACATCTATATTTACAAAGGTTGCTAGGCAATACACAGAGTCCTTAGCTATGACGAGTTGGTGTCGCACTTGTTTGACAGGAGCACATGGGGTGGCAGTAGGCAAAGCTACTAGTTAATAGAATAGTGTGAGGGGGAGTTTCTGATAGGAGGGGGGAGTTTGTTCCACAGGCAGGGGTGCCTGTAGGAGAAGGTGGATTTACTGGCTGAGGAGAATGGCCGAGACAGTGTGAAGGATCTGGAATCCCTGGGAAACAGTCCATAAAGGGAGTGTGAAGCCATGGAAAAGAACTCAGATAGGTAGGAGGGTAGCAAGTTGAACCAGTGTTTGGATATAAGATTAAGAAAGTGGATGTAACATTGATGGGATAGAGGTGCTATGGCCAGAGAGGTGCAAAGGGAGCAGTGGTGTGTCCTGAGGGGGGTGTTTGTGGTGAAGAGGCAGAACTTATTCAGGAGGCTGTCCAGTCTGGATAGGACTATTGCTGGGGCAGTACTGTAGGCCAGGTCCACATAATCAAAAATGGGAGTGATCCTTTTGGATAGGATTTCATGTCTGACTGGCAGTGGGAGAGAGAATCTGTTCTGGTAGAGCATAACTAATTTAGGTGTAATGCAGAGGTAATAGCTTCTACGTGATTCGAGAAGGTCATATGGGGGTCCAGCCAGACACACAGGTATTTGTATTTTTGTGACCCATCCAGTGAGGAGATGGGGGGAAGGGCTCTGTTTTATTTTTGTGCCATATCGAATGTCATGGACACTGTTTTAGAGGTGTTTATTTTCAGTTGGTTGTTCTTGAACCAGCACTGAATGTTGTAATCATTTTGAAGGGTGGCTTTAACATCAACTAAAACAGAACCAGAGGTGAAAAGAATAGTGTCATCTGCATACATATGTATGCAAGAATTAGTGCAAGGGAAGGTCATTTATAAATAATGAAAATAGGTTGGGGCCAAGAACTAATCCTTTGGTACACCCACGAGAATTGGGAGTGGGGGGGGTGTGGAGTCAGCCACTCTGACTGATTGGAGTCTGTTGTTTAGGTTGGATTGGAACCACTGAACTGTGATGGTGGCTAATTCTTCAGCCTCAGGTTTCACCAGAAGAAGGGGTTGGAGACTGAGTCGAAGGCCTTCGCTAGGTCTACAAACACAGCAGCTGTTAGATGTCCTTGGTCAGGTGCAGTGTGGATGTGATTAGTGATACGCATCAGTGAGGAGATCGTGGAGTGTTGTTTTCTGAATACTGATTGGTAGGAAGAATGGAGTTTGGTAGTTGTAAGGTACTTCATTAGCTTGGTTTGAACAAGAGATTCTTGTACCTTGGCAAGGGCTAGGAGGATGGAGATTAGCCTGTAATTACCCGGCACTGAGGGGTCACCGCCTTTGTCAAAGAGAATTACACATGCTGATTTCCAGGCTTGTGGTACCATGCCTGATGTGAAAGAGAGGTTTAGGAGGTGGGTTAGTGGCTTGGCAATTACTGGAGCCGTTATGAGCAGAAGCTTAGGGTGGATCCCATCAGGACTGTACTTGGAGATGTTTGGTAAACAGGGAGCGATGAGGACCTCTTGCTCAGAGATGGATGTAAATAGGAAAGTGTTGTTACAGGTATAAAGGAGGGTTTCAATGATGGGGGAGGGAGGTCATCTGGTAGGACCCAGGAGGTGAATAATTTATTTAGGGTGTTGGCAATGCTGATAGGGTCAGTGATTGGTAGGCCATTTTGCTGAAGGGCTGGAGTGTTGGACTTGAGCAGGGGGATGCTGCCTCCTCTCTTCTATACACAGGGAGGACCTTGGAAAAGGCCAAGGAGGCCAAGTGTGCCTTAAAACAGTCCCACAACCTTTGAAAGTTGCATTTCACCATCTCAATTCGCTGATTCACCACATAGTTGGCATCCAGTTGTACCAGCACTGCAAGCTCTCCTTCCCCCCTCCTCTACCATCCTCCCTATCCAATCCATATCCTGGAAGACTGATGCTCCTGGAAGGAATCTGCCCCCCCCCTTCTCCCATGTCCCAAAAATTTCTTCGCCCCTCTAATCATTGAGTCCCCTACCACTAGGATACTTCTTGGTTCTAAATTTGCTGTTGGGATGTGGTAAGCCAGGATGATTTATTTGTGGCTCCCCATGTCTCTTCTTCCCCTTCCTGCTACCCACCAGACTCCCTGTCCAGTGAGCCTCTGGAGAGTGGGGGTGCTGGGATACGAGCTCAGCTTGTGTTGCAGCCAAGATATCTCCTCCCTCGCTACTTGCTGCTACCAGCAGTGTCTGGAGTTCTGCAAACCCCCTATATATGGGGCAGCATCCTCTCCTCTATAGTATAGCCCTACAGCTGACTATGTCCCCACTGTACTTGTGCTCCATTCTTTCTAAATGTTCCCATCCCACAGTGCAAACCTTTCTCCAATAAAAAACAAACAAACTGGGAGTCACGTGATGCGTCTGGAGGCTTAGCAGCTGGATTTTGGGTCTCCCCTCCCCGCTACAACATTTCGTTGTCAAAAGATATAATCCGACGGCATAACTTGTCAAAATCTGATTAAAAAGTTTATTAGGACTTTGCTCGAAAGTTTCCTTCGTTTTTAGAGCGCAGACGGAATGGAAGCTCCAGAAAAAGAGCTAGAAGAAAGGATCATGGGCGGAGCTCCTCCCGCAGCCCAGCAGGAAGAGATAACTCCAGCTAAAATACACAGTGATCTCACTACCATCAAGGAGGCACTGTTTAAATTGATTGAAGAGATGGCTGATTTTAAGCTGGCTTTAACGCAGCTAGCCCGTCGGGTGACGGACGCTGAGGCAAGGATCTCCTCTATCGAGAGGAACACGGAGAAAAGCGGCCTAGGCTTAGCGGAGGCAAAGAAGTCAATCACAAAGCTGGAGGACTGTTTAGATGATCTAGAAGGAAGAAGCAGGCGCAACAATTTGGTCCTGTTGGGGCTTCGAGGAGAAGAGGGCCCCAACACTATTTCATTTTTGCAAAAGTTTCTTAAATCGTCTGTCGGGCCCTCGCCTAATGGCCCAGAATTTATCATCGAGAGAGCCCATCGAGCCCTCAGGGCTAGGCCGCTGCCTTCTGAACCTCCAAGACCTGTGATATTTAAACTCCTGAACTACCTTGATCATGAGTTCATATTAAGGGAAGCCAGGAAAATATCTGCAATTTTATGGGAAGGGAAAAAACTTTGTGTCGTTCCTGATTTGACTTTAAAATCACGTACAATCAGAGCTAGCTTTCGCCCTATTACATCGAAGCTCTGGGCTGCTGGAATCAAACATCGCCTGTTATACCCGCAAAGTTGGAGATTACTTCTGAAAGAAGGAACAAAGGCTTTGAGTCAGTGGAAGAAGCTCTGAAATTGCTTAACGCTGCGTTGCCAGATTTATTTCCTAAACGGTGACTGTTCTGAGAAACATTTACAGAAGGCCTTTGAAGTACTGGGGGGTAGATTAATGCAGTGGCGGATTGCATAAGACGTTGAAACGAACTAATTATGGACAATCCAAATCTTTACTATCTTAGATTCATGGAGGCATTCGGTTTATGTTTTGATATTTAGATTGGCTGTGCAGAGGGAATTAGATGCTTATACTCAGCCAGTATTTCTCGGGGTTAACATGGTAACACGGGGCCTGTGTTATATTAACTAACCGTTAGAGGGAGTTCCTCGAGCAATATAATTTTGATGTACTTGCATTTAATGTTTATCTATTTGTTTATGGCAAGATCAGCTTCTGGAATGTCTCAAGGAATTAACTATTTTTACCTCAAGCATATATGTCTCTGGGGAACTTTCCCATATGGCTTAATTATTGTTTTATTAGGGTAACCTTTTTCCTCATTAGTTTATTTTTTAGTTTGAAGGTAGGGGAAGGTTATTCTCCTGCATACATAATTTTAAACTGATCTAGATATAATAAGGAGTTTTCTATATTCAGTAATAGTTGATGGTTCTCTTGTTGGGGTTAAAGTTAGATGCATGGTTCGGCTGGGGTAGTTTAAATGGATTACTCAATTTTAGTTTATAAGACCCGACCCTTACACCGTTAATAAAGAACCTTAGTTCTTTTTGTGAGACATTAAGGTAATAGGACTTGATTTGTTTGTTTAGTGATGTTGCTGGTGCCTAAAGCACTATAAGAGACTTCATAAGTGGAAAAGTTCTGATGTAATAGTTTCGATGCAAGGGGTTATGCCCTATAGGACCTGAAGGTAACATCGGATAGAAGAGCAGGGTATACTATTTGGTTGTGAGGGGTGGGGGGCGGTGCTTCTAGAGCATACATGGACCAGAATTTTAGGTGTTGGCTCACAGTGAGGTTGTTTTCAGTAGTTTGTTATTGGGGGTTTTGGGAGGTTTATTATGTTGGGGTTTTAGGTTTTTTGGGGTGAGGCCAGGCAGCCTTCCATACAGTCACGGATTTCCATTGCCAGCTTCCAATGGTTAGCAACCTGAATATTATTTCCTGGAATATAAAAGGGGGAAAGGATAACACAAAAAAATATGTTATATTAAATCATTTGGCACATTATGCTCCATCGATAGTTTTTCTCCAAGAAACTCATGTGCCTCTAGACCAGCTTCACCACCTGAAGAAAAAATGGGTAGGTCAGGTTTATGGGGCGGGACTCTCTCCGAATAAGAGGGGGGTGGCTATTTTAATAGCAAAAGGAATTCCTTTTTTCCATGCACAGACACTCTCGGATCCTAATGGGAGGTATGTAATAGTCACAGGCAAGTTAGGGGGAGTAGATGTGCTTTTAGGTTCCATTTATGGCCCAAATCAGGAATCGCCCTCTTTTTTTTCGGAGTTGGCTGTGCTTATGGCCCCTTTAGCAGATAGACTGGTAATTTTAGGATGGGATTGGAACTTGGTGCAGTCAAACTACTTGGACCGTTCTTGGTCCAGAGTTGAACGTATGTCTCCTTCTCAAAGGGCTCTAGTGGAGTTTACATCTTCCTTGGGCCTTATCGACCTCTGGAGGACGATCAACCCCACTTCCAAAGAATTTACTTTTTTTTCTTCTGTGCATAGAAGCTATTCACGCATAGACTTTTTTCAGGTTAGCCACCAAGTCTTCTCTTTTGTTTATGAAGTTACTATTCTAAGTAGAGTAATTTCGGATCATTCTCCTATACGATTATGTTGCCGCCCCTTGTCAGCTCCACCTTGATCTTATTCTTGGTCATTGAACAATTGTCTACTTAAGGACTCTAAATTGGTAGAACATCTCCGTTTTTATGTCCCATACAATTATATCTAATTGGGGTTCAGTCCAGGTGGCGGATATTGTTGGTCTGCTTTGAAGGCTACATGGAGGGTGAGTTGATCAGGCATGCCACAACTCGTAAAGGAAATCAAGGAGCCTTCTGTCTAAGTGTTTAGAGAGGGTTAAAGCCTTGGAGATTATGGGTGATGATGTGAGATCACCGGATCAAGAGCAAGAATTAGTTACGCTTAGGGCATGGTATTCGAGGACAGTGAGAGAAGGGGTAGAAAATCGGGCTTCCAGATTGAAGGCCACATCTTTAGGACAGGGTAGCAAAGCTGGTAAAATTCTGGTTATATCATCAGTTAAAAGTGTGGCTGGACTGAGGCATCCATGTACTAATGATTTAGTCTCGGACCCGGAAGGGATTTTAGCCATTTTTTTTGACTTTTACAAAAATTTATATTCTAGTGCGTTGTCGCCATCTGATGAGTGTGCAGGGATAAAGGATTTTCTGGCAAAACTTCCACTCCCTATGCTTTCTGAGGCAAGCTGTCAGAAGTTAGAGGCTCCCTTTACCCAGAAAGAGATTGCTGAAGCTATCGATGATCTTAAGTTAGATAAGGCTCCAGGCCCTGATGGGTTCACTGCCCAATTCTTTGTTGTTTAAAGATCTCCTTGTACCACTGCTGCAGCAACTTTACACCTTCTGGCATGATTGTGGGGTACAGGATCCTTCCCTTTTTGAAGCTAAGATTATTCTTCTGCCCAAACCTGAGAGATCGCCTGATTTGGTTGGCAATTATAGACCAATTTCATTACTCAATGTAGATATTAAAATTTATGCTAAGATGTTAGCTGCTCGAATGAAAAACATATGGCTTGACTTGGTGAGCCCGGAACAGATTGGTTTTGTGGCTGGTCGTTCATCAGGCGATCATTTCAGGAAAATATTTTATTTAATCTCTGCATCTAGGTGTCCGGATTTGGAAGCATCTCTGGTTTCTCTAGACGCAGAGAAAGCTTTCGATAGGGTGGAATGGGGGTTTCTGTTCCAGGCCCTATCTAAATTTGGGTTTCCTGCTAAATTTCAGAGATATATTAAGGTCCTTTATACCTGTCCAACAGCAAGGATTCAGTGCAACAATCTGATCTCAGCGGTTTTCCCCTTAGGAAGAGGTACTCACCAAGGTTGCCCCCTTTCTCCGTATTTATTTAATTTATATTTAGAACCCCTAATTAGGGCTATTAATAATGACAACCAAGTGCTTGGGATTCGTATTGGGGAATCGGAATATAAGTTATCAGCCTTTGCGGATGACTTATTATTGCACGTTCGCTATAGTCGGGAGTCACTTCCCCGTGTATTCCAAATTATTTCTGATTTTAGTAAATTTTCAGGAAATTATTTAAATAAAAGTAAAACTATGGTTCTTCCATTATCTCCTTACCTTCAACAAAGTTGGTGTACTTCTTTAGGATTACAATGGCAACCTAAATCTCTGCTTTACTTAGGTATTCGGATCTCCAAGAATTTGGATGATTTGGTAGACTTAAATTTCAGACCACTAGTGAAATCTATTAAGGAAAGCCTAGAGAAGTGGGCGAAGCTCTCATTATCCTTTTATGGGAGAGTTAACACAATTAAAATGATGATTTTGCCAAAAATCTTTTACCCCCTCTATAATCTCAATGTATTTCTTCCCAGATCCTTCTTTAATTTGGTTACTAAGTATTGCTCCGATTTTTTATGGAAGGGGAAACCCCCTCGTAGAGCTTACAGGAAGCTTACCTATTCAAGGAAGGTGGGAGGCCTTCAGCTTCCAGACTTTTACATATATTATTTAGCTTGCCATGCTGCTAGGGCAGTTTTATATTATCAGATGTAGATGGGGCTTCCACTGGTCTGGCTATGGACCGTTGATGGCAAAGAATGTTAATGTAGATTTGGAATCTTGCTTATTTATTCCGTGGTTAAAGGTTCCTGTTAAGCTGAGAGATACCCCTATGGGGTGGGATATAAAGGCCCTTCGCCAAGTATATTCGCTGTTGAGAATTCCCTATATAAAAGATATACTCCAACCTATTTTAAGGAATCCTAACTTTATGGTAGGGAGTCAGATGATAAAGAAGAATATTGGTAATGGATTTACTAACCTTAGACTAATGGATTTTGTTTTGCAAGGCTTAGTTATCTCATCCACTGCCCTGGCAGAAAAATTTGACATTCAATCTAGGGATCGGTTAAGGTTGTATCAGATTCAAGGATGTATTAGTTCCTTTCTTAGGGGTGGCAAGGGGCTAAGAAGCTGGGGAATTTTGAAGAAGATGAGAGATCAGGCAATATCTGGTAATTCAGTTTCAAAACTGTATAAATTAATCCTAACTAACAGGGATTCCGTATCTCTTCAGTTCCATTTTACTGGGAGGCTAACTTATCCTTGGGATGGCGGAAGAGCGTGGGGTAAGATATGGCTAGATTTATATGCCTATGTTAAACAAGACAGACTAAGGGTTTACAATTCAACCTTCTACATAATCTCTACCTCTCGCCAACCAAGCTTGCCCGGTTATACAAGTCTAATTGCGGCAAGGTGCAGGTTCTATGACTGCCTTATTTGCTACTACATATCATATACTTTGGGAATGTCCTAGAGCCGGTTAAACTCTGAATCTGGTGAAAAACTGGCTAACCCTTTCACTAAGATTTCACATTTGACGCTAAAACATGCTTTTTGGGATGTTTTACAAAGTATGCCAAAGTCTCATAAGTACCAAATGGCCTTAGTGGCACAGGTGACAAAGTTGCTTCTTCTTCAATATTGGTGCAGCGACCAACTTCCTTCATGTAAGGAATGGTGGAGCGAATTTCTTAATGCACTAAATGCAGAGAGGTTCGCTGCAATCTTTTTATAACTCAGTAGAGAAGTTCAATTATTATTGGGATAGTTTTTTACAGTGTTTGAAAGCCAAGTATGGCTATTAGTGTAGTTCAGAGCCCTCCCCTTTACCTATTTCTGTTATCTATTTTTATCTGTCAAAGGTTACACCCTGTAGATGGGTGGGGCTTCCCTACACTCTTCGGCTATGCTTGACACTAGTTTAGTTAGTATTTTTTGTTCCCCCGGAGAAGGTTACTAAGAGGGATGATTTTAAGGAAGGTACTAATCTATTATGGTCAGAGTTATTAATGTGGAGGTTGTTAACGCATATAGGCTATTATTTAAAGTTAATCATATCGATATTAAACCTTAAGTATTGGACTGCTGCTCTGGTTGGGGAGAGGGGCAGGAGGATAGGGGATTAAAAAGGAAGGTATTTCTTTTTATGAAAAGCTATGTGCATTTTATTACTCTGAAGCTATGGTTAAAGGACCACAATCTGTTTTTTCCCTTAATATGTTTTTTGTTTTAATGGGATTTTGTGTAGTGTAAGGTTATGTTTTAATATATAATAAAATAAACTTATTTGCAAAAAAAAAAAAACAACAAACTACACTCTGGAACTAACTGTACTGAACTCTGCCTGCCTGAAACCCCTTTAGCTATTTCTACAACACTATACACTAGATAGGGTGTTTGTTTCTTAACCTTATTATGGAACCATCTGCTACATTCGGCTACCCCAGAAAGGAAATTCTTTAATTACCATTACATGATCTGCCCAGTATCTATCAGGTAGCTGTACTGCCTTGCAGAACTGGGAACATACCTGTGGATACCCTGCAAATGTGCCTAAACATAGAAACATAGAAACATAGAATTTGACGGCAGATAAGGACCGCTTGGCCCACCCAGTCTGCCCATTTCCCTACCTACTGGATAAGCTATAGATCCTAGTTAACCAGCAGCCTACTTCTTCTTACCCCCAACCCCCAGAATTGCCTTATGACTGTCCCATGCATACTTGAATTCCACTACTGATTTTGACTCCATAAACTCCTCCGGAAGGCCGCTCCATGCATCCACAACCCTCTCTGAGAAAAATACTTAAATTACCTCTGAGCCACCCCCATCTTCAAATTGTGCCCCTTGTTCTTGCACACCTCTTTTTTGAAAGATGCTACCCTCTTGGACTTTGTTGATTCCCTTGAGGTACTTGAAAATTTCTATCATGTCCCCTTCTCCTCCTTTCCTCAAGGCTATACATATTAAGCTCCTTAAGTCTCTCTTCATATGTCTTCCGGTGCAGACCCTGCACCATTTTAGTTGCCCTCCTCTGGACAGCTTCCATCCTGTCTATGTCTTTGCGGAGATTGAGTTTTCAGAACTGCACGCAGTACTCCAGATGGGGTCTCACCAGCTGTCTGTACAGAGGGATAATAACTTCCTGTTTTCTACTGGTGATGCCTCTCCCTATGCATTCCAGTATCCCCCCAGCCCACCTTGCTGCCCTCTCACATTGCTTGCCCACCTTTAGGTCATCTGATACGACTACCCCCATGTCCCTTTCCATTTTTGTTGTTGTTAGTATCTCACCCCCCATTGTGTACTCTTCCCTGGGTATTTGTTTCCCAGGTGCATTACCTTGCACTTCTTAGCATTGAATCTAAGCTGCCATACATTTGACCATTCCTCTAACCTTGCCAGTCCCTTCTCATCCTTTCCACCCCACCCTGTGCATCAACTCTGTTGCAGATCTTAGTGTCATCTGCAAAGAGACATACTTTTCCTTCCAGTCCTTCCGTAATGTCGCTATAAAGACATTGAAGAGGACCGGTCCTAATACTGAACCCTGCGGTACCCCACTAGTAACCCTCCTTTCTTCTGAGTGGACTCCATTTACTATTACTCTCTGTGTCCTAATCTCCAGCCAATTCTTTACCCAGGCTGTCATCTTGGGACCCACTCCCAGGCTGGCTAACTTGTATATTAATCTTTTGTGTGGGACTGTGTCAAATGCCTTGCTAAAGTCTAGGTAGGCCATGTCCATAGCCCTCCCTGATCTACTACTTTGGTCACCCAGTCAAAGAAATCTATCAGATTTGTCTGGCATGACCTTCCGCTGTGAATCCATGCTGCCTAGGGTCCTGTGCCCTCTGGCCTCTAGATACTCGACAATTCTTTCCTTCAGAAGTGATTCCATCATTTTCCCTATCACTGAGGTTAAACTAACAGGTCTGTAGTTTCCTGCTTCTGCCTTGCTCCCACTTTTGTGAAGGGAATCACATCTGCCCTCCTCCAGTCCTCGGGTACCACCCATCCTCCCATGATTTGTTAAAAGGGTAGTCAGTGGTGTCACTAGTTCTACCCTTAGCTCTTCTTTGAATTCTGGGATGAATCCATCAGGCCCCATTGCTTTGTCCACCTTCAGTTTTAAGAGTTCTTTCAGAACCCTTTCTTCTGTAAATGGGCTGGTATCAACTTCTGTATCCAGAGTGTTACTACTGTTTGTTTTATGTACCCCTCCCTCATCATTTGTAAATACTGAGCAAAAATATTTGTTTAGTATCTCTGCCTTTTCACAGTCTCCCTCTGCCCACCCTCCCTCCCTTTATTAAGCCTCACTATCCCTCCCTTGGTCTTTCTTTGCTCCCTGATGTACCTATAAAAGGTTTTATCCCCCTTCTTAACTGAGTTGGCTATCTTTTCCTCGGTTTGGGCCTTTGCTGTTCTGACTGCCTTCCCAGCCTCCTTCTGCTTTAACTGATACAGTTCTCTGTCCTGCTCCTTCTGCAATTCCTTACACTTCCTGAATGCTTTCTTTTTCTCTTGAACCTTCACTGCCACTTCCTTTGAGAACCATAGTGGTTTCTTACATCATCTTGTTTTGTTTATTTGCTTCACACAAAGGCTTGTTACCTCTGTGATGGCAGTTTTATTATTCCCCATTGTTCTTCCACCCTCCTTCCTGCCCATTTGCTAGTGCATTCCTTAGGCACTCACCCATTTTAAGCAAAGTCAGCCTCCTAAAGTCCAGTACTTTTGTCTTTGTATGGCTTGACTCTATTGCTGTGTTTATTGTGAATCATACTGTTCGATTGTTGCTAGTTCCCAGATGGCTACCACTTCTACATCTGTGATCTCTCTCCATCTCCATTTGAGAGAATCAAGTCTAATATTGCTCCCTCTCGAGTGGGCTCCAGTACTAGTTGTCTAAGGCATGCCCCCTGTAGGGCATCTAGAATAACTGCACTCTTCGAAGTGGCAGCTGCAACTGCACTCCAGTTAACATCTGGCATATTCAGATCACCCATCAGCAATATCTCCCCTTTTTCTGCCATTCTAAGTATACTTTCTATCATTTCCCTGTCCATTTCCTCCCCCTGAGAAGGGGGTCTGTATACAACCCCTGTGCGTATTGTGGTGCCATTGCCTGTCTCCAAATTTACCCACAGTGCTTCTTCTCCTCCCTGTTTACCCTTTTGTTCTGTTGCTTTTATTCCTTCCCTTCTGTAAAGAACTACTCCTCCTCCTCTTTTACCCTCCCTGTCCCTCCTGTAGACAGTGTATCCTGGTATGTTTATGTCCCAGTCATGGTTTTGTGTACCATGTTTCTGTGACTGCCACAATATCCAGATGTTCCTCCTCCATCGAGGCCACTAATTCAGGAAGCTTGTTACCCATACTACGGGCATTGGTACTCATTGCTCTCCATTTTTGATGGCTTTACCTTCTGTTGCAGCATCCCCACTGACCGTTCTACCTCAGTCTTTTCTCATTTAGCACCCTGTTTTGTAGGGAGAGGCTGGGATTTTCCTGCTGCTTGCCAGTGCCTCCCCCTTTGACTAGTTTAAAAGCTTGCAAATGAAGCATTTAAACCAATTGCTCAAAAGACTTGTTCCCTTCCTGGACAGATGCAGACCATCCTGCCAGTATAGGCTGGTGTCCCTCCAGGTGGAACCCCAGTCCCCAATAAAGCCAAACCCCTGTGCTCCGCACAATTTTTTCAACCATTCATTAAACTAGGCCAAATGCCACACTCCTGCACAGTTACACCCATGCCCCATGGCATGAATGCTCTAGTGTTCCTAGTAGGCTTTGTATAGCACAATTAATCAAAATCTACATGGCTCAGCCCTCTGTGTCAGCAGTGATGTCACAATAAGGCTCAAGACAGGCACTCTCCATTCCTTACACACAGTTACCAATCAATATAACTCAAAATAAAAGAGTTAAAACAGCTTCAGCTGTCCTCTAATCTGTGTCAGTGTGGGGGCAGCCAATCCTTAAACACAACCCAGCCCAGCCCAGAGATCTCACCTTCCCATAGAGATGCTCTGCAGTGAGTTTTTAGGCAATCTAGTTGAATGGGGACAACTCAGTATGAAAACTAGGGATTGCTAACCTGTGTCTGTTTCAAGTCCAACCCACCTCATGATAGTAATGGCTTTGCCTCAATTTGCAGTGCAGGAAACACACCTTTTCTGGCTTTGTCTACATCTCCAGAATGCCCATTTATGATATGATGTGGAGCCATGTTGGCTCTTTCTCACATTTTCTGGCTGATAAAAGAAGGTTTCAGCAGCCTGTAATGTCCCATCCACTCGCCTGTCTACTACATGGTACACAAAAATATACATTATGTTGTACAAGACTGAGTTGGCTTCCACTGATGTGTATGTGGTAAGCCCAGTCAGTGAGAAACACAGCAGAAGAACATGTGTTTTGCAGTTCTGAAACAGCTGGCAGAAAATAGTTCACAAAAAGTAAAAAACAAAACCCCTAAACAGTGATAAAACATGGAAACCAACTCAAATGGAGAAATGTGG
This sequence comes from Neoceratodus forsteri, assembly GCA_016271365.2. NCBI lineage: Eukaryota > Metazoa > Chordata > Ceratodontiformes > Ceratodontidae > Neoceratodus > Neoceratodus forsteri. The sequence continues at coordinate 799,790,535 of CM057459.1, read as the reverse complement.
CTGTCAGAAACTAGGGGTGGGACAGGAAAAGGCTGAACAACTTGTAAAGGGGGAAAACAGGATTGAAAAACAACTGATGGGAGAAGGATGATGGTCATGAGACACAGGAGGGCAAAGGTAGTGGTCAGAGACAGAAGAGGACAAAGAGGGGAATTACAGGGGGCACAAAAAAAAAAACAGAAAAAGGGCACAAAAAATATTAGTGTTGTAATATATTCACCCACTGTTACAATATGTGTTATGTAATGGTGTGTGTAACATCCAGGGCCTTGCTACCAGTGGTAGCATGCCTGCCTTCACAGTGTGTATTTTTCTGTCTCAGTTGGATTGTGCCCTCTTGTCCACATGTTGGTGATGTGTATCCCAAAGAGAGAGAGAGAGGAGTGTTTGCTGTCAGAAAGTAATGCTAGTGTTGTCAGTAAGCACTGCATAAAAACAAAAAGAAAGTCACTATTTCAAAAAAATGCATTTATTTTACTTTACCAGTTGATTCCATGAGTGGACCACCAACATCTGTGTAAGCCCTAAAACAAAATAAAAAGTATTCCAAGTGAAAAATCCTGAAGTCTCATCTAGGGACACATGCAGTACTGTGTCTATGACAGTAATAGCTGTACTGATTTCTGCTCCTGGCTTCCACCAGAGACCAGACAGTACATAAATGTCACTGACAAAATGGAAAACCCTAAAGCAACCAAAGCATGGAAAATGTAGGCAAAGATCACGGAAAAGTACAGTGTCAGACTCAGTAGGTAGCATGCTTGCCTCTAGAGCTGGAAGATCAAAACTATAGGCAAAGGTTACAGAAAAGTGCAGCGTCAGAGGCTCAGTTTGTAGCATGCTCACCTCTGGAGCTGAAAGATCAGATAGTCAGAGGTTCTAACCCCAAACCAGGTACTTGGGGTAATACCCATGACTGACACTTGAGCAGTACGAAGGGGGTGCTGCACAACTGAGGTGCTGTCCTTGAAATGAGATGTTAAACCAAGGTCCCTTCTGCCCATCTCAGGTTACTATCCAGGGGGAGGTAAAAGATCCCATGGCACTTATCAATGAAGAGTAGGGGAATTGGTATTATTGAATAATAAAAATTATAAACAAGAAGTACATACACATTTTCAAAATGCATTTTACATTCCATATAGCTTCACATCTTTTTTCTTTTTTTGGGGGGGCTCAGAAATGTACATCAACATAGGCTGGAGGTCTAAGGTTCTCTATGAATCTTCACTCAAGCCCAGCTTCTTTAATATTTCATTTCATTGTAGCCCACCCATACCTATGTGATTCATATGGTCCAGGGTGTCCACCCTAAAAGTAATCTAGAGCTAATGATGATCATCGTTCATACTCCCCTCTGTAAATATCCATCCCCAAAAAATTGCCATAACTCTTCAAATCTGATTAATTATCCAGACATGTTATAGGACACCCTTGTGATTTTTGCTGAATCCATGATCACAGCTAGTAAATTCTCAAATATTGGAGGCTTTGGGTCTTTCCAGTGTTGAGGTATCAATTTTTTTACATTTATAAGAATTAGGTTTGCCAAACTCTCTCTTTTTTTCCACCAACTCCATATTATTCATGATCCAAAGCAAAATTATTTCTGTATGAAAATGGAAAGTTAACCCCTATCAGTTTGGATAATACTTGTAAAATGTTTTGCCAGTATGTAGCCAAGAAAGAGCATATTACAACGTGTGCAACGAGGTCCCTCTGTTCATTCGGTGAGGACAACTATCAGGAATGACAGCATTAAACTTATTTAATCTAGCCAGTGTGTAGTATGCTTTGTGTACTACATTTAAGCAATAAACCATAACAGGGTGTGGGTTACGCTGGGATTTATGCATGCTTGGTGTGATTCGGTCACGAGGCCACAAGCCATTTGACCAAATCACACCAGAAGTGGGTAAATACCAGCATAGCCCACACCATGGAATGTTTTATTGCATTTATACAATGTACCCATTTTTCAGACAAAAAAAAATGAAGAAAAACAGTTTTTTCTTGCATTTTTAATTGTTGCTCCAGAAAAAAACAGTCCTGGATTGGTAGGGCTCTGGTTGTCCTGTACATACACAACACTCTTGTTATTTTTGGCCCTGATGCTTTCCCTGGGGCTGGGAAACCTTGAAGACTGTTCCCGATGTCAGACGTTCACTTTGTCCTGGCTCAGTTTTTGTTGTAGGAGCTCGGACAGCCTTCTAAAATAGGAGCACAACCCGTTTTGAACTATGGAGCTCCAGCTCTGTTTTTTGCATATTGGATGTGGGAGAAAAAGTAACTGGTGCTGTTTTTCTCTTCCCTCTGCCTCGACCTGCAGAACTCTGGAGAGGACCTGAAGTCAGAAGTTCTGAGTAGCAACAGCTGCAAATTTTAACTATGGAGGTCTGGTTCACTTTGTACCAGGGCTCCTCCGTTGCTGTGACTGCCGTATCAGTCCTTCCTCTTCAGTAGTTCTGGGATATTGGGAGACAGGGGACAACAAATCTGTTTAGGTAAGCCATGAATTGGGGGTGGGGCTTGCAACCACTTCATATTTTTGTAGCCAGGGTTCCGGTTCTTCATCATGGTTTAGTTAAGACTCAATATGGGGGGTTTTCCTCTTTGATGTTCAAGGGCTCGGAGTGATTCCAAAAAGGTGGGGACTGCAAATGCATCTGACTGGCACCTTTTGTGTGGATTATGTCAGGATGTACCATGCTAGAAAGGTGCCAATCACCAAATCAGGTTCTTAAATTTTAAAAGCCCATTGTATAATAAATTGCATTTGGTTAAGTTTATTGTTGTGAGAAATTTGTTGAGAAAGCTGCTAATGATTTTCTCCACTGATAATCTGCAAGTATTGCCCTCATGTCCTTATTTTAAGCCCTTCTTTGAGATGACAAACCTACTATGGTTGCATCTCTTACGTATCTATAAGTTTTCCCATTTAGTTTCTGAGATGAATTACGATGCTCAATAAACTCTTCCATAGGTGACTGAGGAAGTTCTGCCAGCTTTTCTATACATCTTTTACTATTTCTCTAATATTGAAACATTTTATCAATTTGCCTGCCTGAAGGTTAAGAGTATCTAAGAATTGTTCACATGATAGGAATTTTTTGTTTATATACAGATGCTTAAGGAGTAAGAAATTCTCCTGCATCCTGCAAGAGATAATGGGGGTTATAAAACAGTGGAGACAACCTTGACAACTAATTCCAAAATCCCAGCAGCATATTAATATTTTGCCATGCTTTTGCTGTAGTCCTAGTGAATTCTGATCTAGTCAGATGTGTCCCTTTGTTTGAAAAGTCCATCCCTAAAGATGTTGCTAGTTTTTTACGATGGGCAAATTGGGCTTCTATCGAGGCCCAAGAAGAAGACACCTCTTTGTTTCTGATCCAACTAAAGGTTGGTTCCACTTGAGCTGCCAAATAATATGAATACAAATTTGGTAGATTTAATCTTCCTACTTCCTCTGAACTATATAACTTCTCCAGGCTCAATCTTGGTCTTTTCTGCAACCACAAGAATTTACAGATTTGTTTTTTCAAACTTATCCAAAAATTGTTTTTTTAAACTGCTGGGTAAGGCTTAGAAATTAAACATGATCCCAAGCAAAATATTCAATCTTACTATATTAAACATACCTATTAATGATAATGGAAGAAGGCACCATCTGTCCATGTCATGATTAATTTGTTATATTAGGGGGCCAACATTTAGTTCAAATAACTCTTTAATATCTTTATGGAACCATACCCCCAAATATTGTATTTTCTGTCTACAGTCTCCTACAGATTGATGCAAGGTAATGCACCTGGGAAACAAAAACCCAGGGGAAGAGTACACAATGGGGGTGAGATACTAACAACAACAAAAATGGAAAGGGACCTGGGGGTAGTCATATCAGATGACCTAAAGGTGGGCAAGCAATGTGAGAGGGCAGCAAGGTGGGCTGGGGTGATACTGGAATGCATAGGGAGAGGCATCACCAGTAGAAAACAGTAAGTTATTATCCCTCTGTACAGACAGCTGGTGAGACCCCATCTGGAGTACTGCGTGTGGTTCTGGAGACCCAATCTCCACAAAGACATAGACAGGATGGCAGCTGTCCAGAGGAGGGCAACTAATATGGTGCAGGGTCTGCACCGGAAGACATATGAAGAGAGACTTAAGGAGCTTAATATCTATAGCCTCGAGGAAAGGAGGGAGAGGGGGGACATGATAGAAACTTTCAAGTACCTCAAGGGAATCAACAAAGTCCAAGAGGGTAGCATCTTTCAAAAAAAGAGGTGTGCAAGAACAAGGGGGCACAATTTGAAGATGGGGTGGCTCAGAGGTAATTTTAGGAAGTATTTTTTCACAGAGAGGGTTGTGGATGCATGGAACGGCCTTCCGGAGGAGGTTGTGGAGTCAAAAACAGTGGTGGAATTCAAGCATGCATGGGACAGTCATAAGGCAATTCTAGGGGGTGGGGGTAGGAAGAAGTAGGCTGCTGGTTAACTAGGATCTGCAGCTTATCCATTAGGTAGGGAAATGGGCAGACTGGGTGGGCCAAGCGGTCCTTATCTGCCGACAAATTCTATGTTTCTATGTAACACTGTATGAGTTTAGTCCAGTGATAAGGCCTCACACTTTACCCAGTTTACATTACAACCCAAGACTTTATTAAAGTCTTTGATTAATGAGAAAAGATTGGAATTATATTTGTAACATCCCTTAAGTATGTAAGATATCATCCACGTAGAGTGATATGATATATTTCTCCCCATTAAAAAAAACCTCTAAATTTGTACTTTTACAAATTACTGTGTCTAATGAGCAGCCCTGTCTCATCCCTCCCAACAGAGTGAATTTTCTTGATATCTTGGAATCGGTTTTCTCCGGAGCACATGGATGGTTATGAATCCAATGTGCCCATTTATTAAATTGTCCTGAAAAGCCAAACTTAGCCAATACCACCTTCAAGTACCTCCAATCCACTTTGTCGAATGATTTTTCTGCATCAATTTTTAAAATTACTGAATCCTCTGGAGTCTATTTAATAACATCTAATGCTTTCCTAATATTGGGCCCTATGCACGATGCCAACACGCCCATTTAAACCGGGCACATTGATATTGTGTGCATGAATGCCATGGAGTGGTGGACATGAGACATTTATGACATGGGCATGCAGAGGTTACACTTCTGATCCCCCAGCTGCATGGACAGCAACATGCTGGGGGTGGGCAGGGGTGTTCCATGGGTATGCCAGCACTATGCTCTATGCTCAAACCTGCATAGTGCTGGCTGCATAGGTGCAGAGCAGGGCACAGGTTATGGCAGGGGGGAACCCTGCTATAACTCACTGTGTGCCCCCATGGACACAGGCTGATGGTTGCCGGGGGACCAGGACAGGGCTATCCATGCTGCCCCTGACTGCTGGAGTGCTGGAGATGGCAGGGACAGCTGAAAGGGTGAGAGCCCATCACTGGACGGAAGCAGTGACACCAGGACAGGATGGTGCCATGTGGGTCCGGGTGGCAGCAATCAGCATGTACAGCCCCAGACCCATGCCTTCCTACATGTGGGATCTGCTAGAGGGCCAGGGGGGTATCCTATTGGATGCCTGCCTGGGATAACGACTCCTTCCCCAGCCACCCTGCAGAATCTTGCATGCTGGGGGGGAGGAGTCACATACAGGTGGCCAGCATTCATGACTGCTGGTGTGGGAGCACCTGCCCACAGGTGCGACATGCCATGGACAGGGTAGGTGACTTTTCCATGTACCCCCACCCACTTGGTGCATAGCACCCATTATTAGTAAGTTTTCTTTCTGGAATGAATCCTGTTTGCTTCTGTCCTATTCTCTTGCCAACCATTAGAGACAATCTTTTTGCCAACATTTTTGTTAAGATCTTATAATCACAGTTTAGAAGTGAGATTGGTCGATGCAAGCTATACCGTTCAGGATCTTTATCTTTTCATAGCATCAATAAATGATGCTGGCCATCTTTCCTGTGGATTGTATATTGTTAAACAATGTGTGCAACTTTGGGGCAATGCCGTGTATTAATTTTTTGGAAAATTAATTATAAAACCCACCCAGGCCTGGTGTCTTTCCATTAGGTAAACGCTCTGTTGCATCTGTCACCTCCTCAAGGGAGATTTCTTTGTTCACAAATTCCCCATCCTCCTGGTTTATTGTTGGGAGTTGAATGTGCTCTGGATAATGTATGATCTCTTCCTCTGTAGTCTCTATATCTGATCTTTATAAATTCTTATAGTATTCTTCAAAAATTACTGAGAGATCTTATGGACTATAACTTGACAAATCATTCTGGTCCCTGATACAAGCGATCCTATTATAACAACTGACCATGAATTTTTTTCAGTAGTGATGGCCAGTTATTATTTGCTGTAATAAACACTCAGTTATTACAGCAAACACATCCTCACTGAATAGCAAGTGCAGTCTTGAGACAGTCTCAAGTGCTATTCAGTGAGTCCCTACTCATCTGAAATGGTCACTGTGTGGATTTTTACATGCTTGTCAGTTATTTTTTTGTTTGTTTTAAGCCAGAGGTACTTTTAAACTACAGTCTCCTGCCATATTTTTCTACACTGCAGGTCACTTCATTATTGGAGCCAGCTGACCACAGCAACTGAGAGGAAGACCTTGCTATCTGACCTGACTTCTGGTTCCTCTATACTTGTTCATTGGGTGCTTGTGAGGAAAAAAGTGCTCACTTAACAATGCATTTTGGGGTCTTTTCACAAAACATGTAAACTGGACATCTGCCCAGTATAAGACCTGGTCACTGCTGTCAAAAGCAACGCTCTTCCTAACCAACTAAAAACTAAAAAATAATTATGGGGGGATTAAGAAAAAAATGATGACCAAGAATTTTATAAAATAAGGCATGAGGTGGTGTGATTACTCAAATGTAATACACACCCTTGGTGTGTGATGCTTAAATAAACCCCTTGAGCTTCTGTCTTGGGATTTTTGTAGCACCAAACACCTCGGGTGTGTATTAAATTCTGGTAACACACACCACCCCATGAATTATTCTCTATGGCCCAGTTATTCAGAAATGTGCCAAAGGTGGCTCAAGTCTGGTGCAGCATAAAATCTGATGCACCACGGCGCAACAGGAGCCATATTCAAAGGTTGCACCACTCACACTGTGCCAGCACAACCTGGCTGAATATGGCACAACCAGAGTTGCACCATGGCACAAAGACAGTTGTGCCACGATGCAGAAAGAGATGCTGCAGCACAACTGTGGGAGCAGAGCAGCAGAGCAACAGGGGGGCACAGCATAGAGAAGAGACTCAGGGACAGAACCAGGGAAGCACAGTGACAGACCACATGAGGCCACAACTAGCAGGGCAAAGCAGGGTGCACACAGGCACCCAGACCCCCCCAGAACACAACAATGGCACAGATAGTAGGCAAAAGGAGGTGCCAATGGCCAATGGAGGGCCACCAAGGGAGTGCCCCCCAGCAGACTACAGGCTGTGCCCCCCCACACACCCAGACCAGTGCAGGCCACACCCAGGACCATGCAGCCAAGCACACACACATGCCACAAAGGCACACAGGTGGCCCAGACAGTAGGCATGGAACATGCCAGGAGGCATGTAGTGTGGCAGACCACATGGGACAGGCTGCACAACACCAAGCAGTGGCCCTAACACAGCGTGCAGCCAGTACCCGACCAAATACCATGGCCGTGTGCCATCACCATGCACACACTCACCACACATACCTGACAGCTGCCCCATGGCACCCCAAGGCACAGCCATTGACCAAGGGGAGAGTCACCACCACAGTGGGACACACCACAGCACATAGCAGTGAACTACAGAAGCACAACACGCACTCTGACACATGCACATCACATGGACAGGCACTGGGCCACTGCAGCAGGGCTCCTCATGCCATCTGCAAAGCAAACACTGACACAGGCAGGTAAGTAAAAACTATATATTGCAAATCCAAACTCTGTACAACAACAAGGGGGTAGGAAAGCAAGGGAAGGGGACAGGGAACAGGGACTGTACAGTGGGATGGGGGACTATGGGGGAGGTACAGCAGGGGAATGCTGGGGCGCATCTACCGGTGGCCACAGCCTGCCACCCCTTGGTGTGCTAGCTGCCTCTGTTCCTCCAGCAGCAGGTGGTGAACCTGCTGCATAAACTCCACTGTGGTTGAAGTAATGAGGATAAGCTGCTGGAGCAGCCTACAGTAGACGAGTCTCCGTCATCTGCGCTGGACACCTATGACAAGGGACAGGACAGGTGATCAGTGCAATGTCTCAAGGAACCATGCCCATCCACAGTTTGCAATGGACAGTGGGAACACACAACCCCGGAGGGTTCATACCAGCCACCAGCAGGGGGGGGTGGGCCAATACCTGCCAACAACATGGCACACCATGACAGTACACAGAAGTGGTCGACACTGCACAATGGCCACCCAACTGCTCAATGAAAGTCACATGGCACAGTGCACCGGCAGCACCACAGCAACATCAGTGGCAGCTGGGTGCACACCCACCTCACCAACAGCTGGCACATGTGTCCAATGGATGTGCCACAGTGGCAGGCACCTCACACAGTGAGACACACACAGCTGCCATGGCACATGGCACAGGTGGTCATGCCTGCACCCATGCCGTGCCATCCCCATGTAATGTGCGAAGGACCATGACAGTGCCTACCTGCCCTCCATGGCCCTGCTGGTGCTGGAACTGCTCCTGCACTGCCTCTATGGCCTGCTGCAGCATGCTGTCCTGCCGCTACTGATGCCGCTGCCTGCGCCCTCCAGCGGTTCTCAGGCCCTGGGAATGGAACATAGACTCGTACACATCAGTAAACAACTACAGCAGCTGCCCAGTACCCATAACCTTGTGCACAGAGGCAGCCTAACCAACACGACAGGACAGCACCAGGGCACACATGCAATATTGGCCTCCTCATCTGGCTGTGGCACAGCCCCACTCCTGACATGCACCTCAAGCCTCCTTAGGTGCTCTGGATCCCTCTGCACTAGGTCGCCATACCTGTGGCAGCACTGCTCCCCCATTGTGGCCACCCTGGTCCTCTGCTGCAGTGTGGCAGCAATCTCCTGCCACACCGTGACCCTGGGCTGCTGCAGGGGCACCTGGCCAAAAAGTTGGGGGGCGTGGGGCAGGACACAGGTGACCAGGTAGACCAGCTCAACCTGTGTCCAGTTCTGTGCTTACGGTACCTGTCACTGTGCCATGCTGTGAAACAAATCCTGTGACCAAAATGGTGGCAGTAAGCACACATGGCCATGACATGCGCCAGATGCATGATGTGAGGGAGCATGCACTGTGTCCACCCATTGTGCAGTCTCAGAGATGCGCGGCAAGGGCATGGCTAGGTGGGGTCATTGGGTGAGGGGAGTGACCCAGGGGTCAGGTCAGGGGTCACAGCAGGGGTCAGGGTTCACCTGCCTCTGCGCAGTGCGCATTTGTGCGATAGCAGGCCTGGTGCATCATGCGCTATGCTCCCCATAGCACAGTTGGTGCACAGTGCATGATTGACACCATGATGCCATTCAGTGCATGTGCACTGCGGTCCTGCACACTATGCATGTATGCACATTGTGCCGTGACTTGCTCCAGAGCAATCTCATTGCGCACAGAGCAAAATCGTGATGCTCAGATGCCACATGCAGATGAGTTCATCAGCCAATGTGTGGCACACTGGGGCATTAGTATGTCATAACTGTTGCGCCAAACCTCATTTGCATGCACTGCACTGTATAAGTGCCACAGAACAGCACAGGCCATGGATCAGTATTGCATCCTTTTGGGGTAAGTTGCACATGCCACTGCAGCTCTCTGGGAGCAGCCAGCACAGCAGGGTGGGACAGAACAAGGTGATGCTGGCACTGACACACTGCTGTCCATGTCCACAGGAAGCAACATGTCAGAACGTGAGGAGGGTAAGGAGCATGTGCCTGCTCACAAGCACAGACCCAATTTCGCAAAGGTAGAGACATAGGCCCTGTTCAATGCTTACCATGACAGGAAGCCCCTGTTGAGTGGTGCCACGGGCACACCACAGGCCAGGGCTGGGGCCTGGGAGGAGGTGGCAGCATACATCAACCAGCATAGCAGCCACCAGTGGTCAGCGCAGGAGTGCCAGAAGAAGGTGGGCACGGACAAGAGGCACATCAAGGAGAAGGTGGCAGCCATCCATGCATCCCAGAATGCTATCTGAGGGGGGCCTACAGATGCGCTACTGCTCACGGCACAGGAGGAGTTGGTGGCAGCTACCATTCACCACAGCACGGTGGCAGGTGTGCCTGGTGGCACATTCCAGATGGGTGGCAGCCTATCACTGCATGGTAAGTATGTCAGCGATGCACAGCTGGGGGTGCGTAGGGTGTGTACACGGCCAAGCTAGTGTGCGTGCAGCTGGCGTGCATGTCATCTGCATGTGTGTGTACCCATGTGCATGCCATGCTGCAGGACATATGCAGTGGCAGTGTGGGGGGGCACATGTGGCATACTGGGTCATAATGTCATACACTTAATAGCACATGGCATAAAGCCGAAACTCAGACCTGTGTACTGTCCATGTTGGACCCCTCAGAGTTAGAATCCTTAGTGGGGGGGTCTGGGGGTGCAGCCCCCCATAACAGGGGGTGTGGGGGTGGAGCCCCCCTCAAAAAGAAAGTTATCATAGAATCGCACAATGCAATTATGTCGCACAACATTCTGCTGTGTGCGGTATTGACCCTGTGCCCACATGTGGGCAATCCATCACTTACACACCTCTCTTTCTCTTGCAGCACCGGCATGCCTCCATGCAGATGATGGGGCTGTGGCAGCAGCCGTGGAGGCTGGACTGGCCCCAGAGGACCAGCCTTCCAACTCCACTGGCATCCGGGGGCCCAACAGGCTGCAGCTCACCACCACTGTGCAGGTGGATATCCTGGACCTGGGATCAGATGAGGCCCTGGATGTGTTCCTGCAGAATGCCAGCCTTGGTGTCCTCTGTGCAGAGACACAGATCAGGGCGGGGAATGACACCGATGGCGATGTCATGCTCATCCTGGACTGCATGGCCACCGTTGTGGGTGAGAAGCCCCTACTGGCCACTGACACAGGCAGCACACCCAGTGGTCTGCCAGTGGCAGAACAGCTGCCTGCCACCACTGCAAGTGCAGCAGTGTGCGCTGCCCTTGGCTGTGCCTTGTGGTGGAGGTGGTGCAGCCATGCAGGTGCTGAGTGGTGTGCAACTGCCAGACAGGTGACAGCAGCAGGCTGCGGGTGCCACTGGGCAGCTGGACACAGGGTCCACCACTGGTGCGCCTGCCATTCCAAATCCCTCTGCACACCCCACTGTGCAGCATCCACCAGAGAGAGGGGCTGTGCAGCATGGCCAGTCACCATATGGGGATCAGCATCTGGCCCGGAAGCCCCAGGGCACCGACCTGTTGGCTGAGCACACCCGTTTGCTGCAGGCATCTGTTCAGCAACAGGTGCTGCTTGCCACTGGGGTGCCCGCACTGCATGCAGAGGTGCACCAGTTAGCCAAGCAGCAGGAGGAGAGGGGCACTGCCCAGATCCTGGTGGGGATGCAGCACATGCAGGTGGCCATGACTGCATCCCTGGATCACATTGCCACTGGGATCTCTGATGGCTTTGTGCTGCTGGCTGCCACAGGGCATGGCCGGGCACAGATGACCCCCCACAGTGCACTGTTGAACCCACTTAACCAGCTTCAGGTGACCCCAGCACAGTCAACGCCAGGCTCTGATGTCGGTATCCAGGCATGCCTGGGGACAGCCTGTTTGAGTGCCTTGACACCCCCAGGCAAACACAGTCGTATCCCGCAGTTCAACCCCTGGGGGCTGTTGCACCCCCCCATGGCTGATGTGCAGCCTGTGGCTGACAAACAGCCCAGATATGGCCACCCCTATGGCTGTGGTGGCCATGGTTCCATGCAGCGGACCTGATGTGTGGGCAGCCCCGCCTGTGGTCTGCAACTGCTGCCCAGTGCGAACATGGGTGCTGTGTGAGTGCCTATCACTAGTGTGGCACCTGTGTGTCATGTCACACGCTGTCTGTGTGCTTGCTTGCCCAGCCACTGGGCTGTGTGGTGTGGATGTGATGATGGCAATCTTGCACCAGTTGCACCGGTGTGATGCATTTGATCTACGTCACATACCCATGCCTGTGTGTGGGTGCATGTGTGTGTGTGGGGGGCTGTGAGACATGCTGTGTGTGGTTGTGTGGGTATGTGCCCCTGTCTCCCCTACCCCTGCTTCATGCCTCTGTGTGTGCATGCCCAATGCCATGCACACCCTTGCATGTGTGCTGTACCTGTTTGTGTGGCCATGCATGTGTATTGCACCACCTACCTGTGTGCACCATAATGCTCCTGTGCAATGGTGTCCCGGTGTCATCTCACCTGCTGTTGCAGCCAGGGATCCCTCCACCCAGGGGGTGACTGCCCACATCCCTCTGGCCCATTGCCTCTGTCGTCCCCACTACTGTCACCCTCATCAGCCTCGACAGCTAGCCCACAGTCAATGGCCATGTTGTGCAGTGTGCAGCAGGCCAAGTATAGGCCACAGGCTTTCAAGGGGCTGTACTGTAGGGCACCACCTGACCTGTCTAGGCAGTGGAAACATGTTTTCAGCATGCCAAAGACTCATTTGATGATGTTGTGCATGCTAGCATGTGCCTCATTGTAGCGTTCCTCTGCCGAGGATGATGGGCACCGGTAGGGGGTGAGTGGCCAGGGCTGCAGTGGATAGGCACTGTCCACTGTGTGGATAATGACATGGTTAGCCCTCTGCTATTCTATGCTGTGCCCCTTGCCTGTCTGTGGCCACCACACCAACATGCACACCCTGCCCTCCCCCATCCCAAGGTATGCTCTGCTCTTCGCCCCTTGTCTGTGCCATACTCAACTACTAGGTGGCCCATGGGGATGTCCCCACATTTGAACCTGTGGCACAGCACAGAGCTGTGCCAGATTAATGCATCATGTGCACTCCCAGGGTGTGTGGTGCAGACATTGGTTATGAGCCCTGTGGTATCGCACACCACCTGGCAGTTGACACTCTGGCTCCCCTTCCTGTTGATGTGCACCACACCCTCAGGGCCAGGTGGCATGCAGATGCCCACGTGGGTGCAGTCAACGGCCCCAGTCACACCAGGCATACATGATATCCTCTAGAAGTCCTGCATGGTTGCTGTACGCTCTGCCTGTGTGCTGGGGAAATGAATGTATTCCGACGCACGTGGTAGCAGAGCATTGAGGAACTGTGTGAGGAAACAGGATGTGGACAACTGGGTTATGCCTGTGGTGTCCCCTGTTAGTCTCTGGAAGGTGTCCATGGTGAGCAGGCACATGACGGCTGTCACCTTTGTTTCCACGGACATAGCGTGGCTCCATCTGGTGGGTGTCTGCATCTGCTTACTGCACAGCTCACAGAGCTGCCTCAGAATGGCCCCGTTCAGGCAGTACCAGCCCACAATCTCTGTGTCACTGTACTGCTCGATGGTGATGTGGGCACGGTACCACCTGTGTTGGGCATACCACCGACGTGCCCTTCCACAGCCACGTCGCTGTTCCTCCTGCCCCTTCACACCCCTCATTACGGCCTCCATCATGAAGGGCACACTATCCATGGCCCTTGCTGTCCAATATCTCCCTGGACGGTTGGCTGCTGTTGGCTGTGTGCCACCCTGGTGCATTGCCTGGCAGTGTATCTATATGTCTCTCTCACTCTCACTGCCCCATCTCCCTCTTCAATGCCACCTCTGTCCCTCTCCCTCTGTGTCTGCCTTGGTCTGTCTGTCTGTCTGTCTCACTCTCTATCTGTCTTTCTTTCTTTCCTTCTTTCTTTCTCTCTCTCTCTCACTCCCTCTCATCTGGTTCAAATGCTGTCTGTGTGCTTGCGTCCTGTATTTATAGGAACAAGTCTGCTTGGTGCATCTTTGATTTGCTCTGCTCTTGCATCATGGTTTCATGGTTGAATATCCCACTGTGCTGGATATTCATGGGAACACCCCCTGCACTTGCACTTGCATTCATTATAGTTGCACATTGGAGCAATGAGATTTGTGCTGTGCACTGGCTCTCACTGAATATGGCTCCTTGGCACAAGTCCACACTTGAGCTGGTGCAACTCAACTGCACCATGCACAACTGCTTTAAATATCCAGGCCAATATAATTTTCCGCACCTCTTATTTGACTGGCTAAGAGTTTTTCTGGTTTATCACTTAAAAAATAATATTTAGAGTTTGCCTTTGTTATTTCTCTCTCTCTCTCTGTGCTTGTTCTCCTGCCTCTTACTGTATCGTTTGCATAACTGTAACACTTCTATGAGATCATTTTGATTTCCTGATAGTACATGTTTTGTTTCTGCCTCCCCCAGTATTGCCTCTAATAGACTCATTCTTCTTTTTCTCTCCATTCTCATATAAGAATCTTGTGATATACAAACTTCTCTCAGATAGGTTTTTAATGCATCCTACACTAAATCCAATGTAAGGCCTGTTTTAATGGTTTTTTTTTTAGGATTTTAAGTATTGTTTCTGAAATTTTAAAAAATAGTCTGTGCATGAGTATGATTTTATGTACAGTTGAATAAGAATGTTTATAGGAGACAGTATAGCATGGTGATTAAAGGTACTGAGCTGCAAATCTGGAGACCTTGGTTTGAATCTCATTAGCTCTCACTTGAATACTGTGTGACCCTAAGCAAGTCACTTAACTTCCTTGTGCTCCCAGGTTGCACCTGGAAACAAGTTCTGGCTTAGTGAGCCTTTCATGGTTGAACAATTTTCCCTTTCCCTTTAATATTTGTCTCCTAAAATAGCTGTATCTCCTGCAACATTATATTTATAAAAGATTCATTTTTCAATGGTATCAGATCCAGCCTCCAAAAAACAAATCTCTATGAGTATGTGAGAACTGTACTGAAAACTGAAGCATGGTCTGAAATTTTAATGACTCTGTATTTAATATCTTCAGTCATATAATGGATTGTCTCTGAAATAAAAAAAAGAGTCTATTTGTCAGTATGATTTTATGCACTGTTGAATAAAAGGAATATTCACTAAGCAGAGGATATTTAATTTTAAATGCATCCTCCAAAAAGCATAGAAGTATACTAACTGATTTTATTTTTCATTCATTTCCTGTTGTATGATTTAAGTCTCCTAAAGTCAAATTAAAATATCTTCCTGTGATATATGAAGGTGGAAACTGCACAATTTTCAAAAAATAAATATACATAGAATTATGTATTATCTTCATTAGACATGTAAACATTTATTAAACTAAACATGATATTATTCTTTTTAATTTTTAATATAAAATATCTGCCTGGTGGCTCCAGCAACTGCTCCTGAATTTCAAATTTTAAAGATTTTTTTAAATATTATTGCCTCTCCTCTAGCCATTGTGTTATACTTAGCATTGAATCTCACCCCTTGAAATACATTTGTAATATACTTAAAATAATTTTACAAACAATGAGTCTCCTGTAGCACCAAACAGTTTACATAATTATCTTTTGTTTCTCTGATAATCTTTTTAATCTTAGTTGTGTCTCAGGTGCCTTTAACATCCCAGAGCATGTACTTGAACCTTGACATAACTTTGGAGCAAGGGAAAAGATTATTGAGCAGTTAGGAAAGAATGGTATTGTATAACAACAACAATAACAAAAAAGAAATTGGAATGTTTGTATACCCCCGCAGACCATATCCTGTGCAGATTCTTCCAATCCAATCTTAAAGCCAGATTAGATGAATTTCCAAATTTTTAGTTTGAATGTAAATATTGTAAAGTATATACTATCCCCATCTATTAGGGTCAATAAAACCTTTACATATTGGATCCATAGAGACCATATGTCATTGCCCTTTACTTTTACTAATCCCTTCTCTGATCACCATCCCTTTCCTCTCTGGCCATCCTCCCTCCGCCCGCTTGGGACCTCAGTGTCACCATTACCCTGACTGAGTTGATTTTTCCTTGTCTTGGCAATAGTGCAACTTAATATAAACAGATCTTGGATGTTTACCCTGATAGTTAGGATTTATTGCTGCCCTATGGGATCAATCTGGTTCCACCTTATCTGTATCTATATTTCTACCAAGTGCCTCTGTTATCAACTTTGCAAATACTTTTACTGGGTCTGAGCCTTCTACATCTTCTGGGATTCCCCCTATTTTCAAATTGCTCCTTCTGTTGTATGTTTCCAAATCTTATACTTTTGCCTTAACAGCTTCTAATTCCTTTGCATGATTTGCTACTGTCCATACCAATGGATTCACCAGATTCTCCTGTTTACATATTCTTTCCTCTGCCTCTTAAATTCTGGTAGACAGGGATTCTAATTCTTTAGTTATGTAATTGCTTGCCTCCGAAAGTGTCCCCAGTGTCTTACTGATCTGTAAAAAAGCAACTTGCATTTCCATTCTCATTTCTGAAGTACATCTTTTTGAACAGTAGGGGTTCTTGTGCTTGTAGTGCCATATGGTTCCTCACTTTATTTCAATATCTAATGTTCCCTTCTTTGCTCATTTTTCTGCATTTTTTGTTTCCCTGCGGTTTCCATTTTATTCTTACTCCTGCCTCCAGCCAACCTTTGTAGCTCTGAAAGATTGGACACCTCAGAGTTCTATCCTTTACCTTTTATTCCCCGTGCACTCCATGAGGCAAATTTCTTTCAAATTCTTCCTTATTTTTCAGGTTTTTCAGGGTCTTGTCTAATGGAAGTTCCTGCAATTTTTCCAACTTTTGACCTGGTTGGCCCAATTTAGGAATGGGGACAATGGAGAAATTGACACAGCTAATGGTAATATTTCATTCACAAATGTACTAAAAGAGGAGTTGAGGATGTAAGTCCAAAAAAGCCTTAAGTTCGCTTCTATTATCCAGGACACACAATATAGCTCCACTGCTCAAAAACAGTGCACGGTAACAATAAATGCAGAGAAAGGAAAAAATACCAGCACAACTGAAACTGCATAAAAAGGCAGCTTTAGTCAAGAAATTACATACCGCCACAAAACTACATGCCAATGGATCATCACAGAACCCTACCAGTTTCACAAGTTAATGCATAATCAGGGGGATCCCCTTAATGCTGCATTAACTTGCAAAACTGGTAGGGGTTCTGTGACAATCCGTTGGCATGTAGTTCTGTGGCAATATGTAATTTTTTTTAATGAAGTTGCCTTTTTATGCAGTTTAAAATGTGTTGGTATTTGCTACTTTTGCTTCTATTATCAAAACTCTTGCCACTCTCTCTGTTCTTTTTAATAGCTATTTGTAGATGCAGAGCCTGAATCTCTTCTACTGTTCTGACTCCCAGTATTGTTCCCTTCTATGTGAAATGACTTTGGGGGTTTTGGTGCCTGCTGCGAGTTCCCGTGAGAACAATCTAATGTATCAGTGCTACTGTTCTGCCTGTATCCAAGCCCATGCTCCAGCTTTATTTCCTGAAATTCCCTACCTGGCATACTTCTACTGCCTTCAACAATGTTTTTCCAGCTTCTCTCTCTTTCTGTATTACGGGAGATGAAATCACCTTTGACAATTTAAAAAGCACAGTCCCCCTAACTGTGAAGGTTGAGCAGCTTTTACTTATAGTCAGCTCCTGCTCTTGGCTTCTACTTGAAGTTAAATGGGTAGCTGAATTCTGAAGGAAGATAAGTGGGCATACTTGGTCAAGAGTTCTCCTCTCAGTTTGAAGGGCTGTGACTTCCAAAGCCACATTTGTCTCTCCTAACTAGTAAAAATCTAAGATGTGGGTTTATCTGGTGCACCTCAATATGTTTCTAGTAGCTCTGGTCTGTCTTAGGTCTGCAGTTCTGTGAAAACCTTTCAACATCCCTAATAAGGTATTCCTGCTTCAGCTGGGGTGGGGGAGAAAAGATGAAAAGATGCTCCATATCACTTTATGTCATCTGATTCATTCACATAATTTGCCTTCTTGCTGCTGTAATATGATGTGGTTGACTAGACCACTTCCAAGGTCACTTATACCCAACCTCCTCTTCCACCATTTTAGATCACCCTCTGGCTCCTCTGTACTTGATTGAGGGTCTGCACTACATCCAGGTTGCCAGAGGGAGCTTCACATTGTTACTACTGAATATAAAAATAGTTTCTAGATCTTATCCCGCAAAAGGATATAATAGAAATCTCTAAATCTGCTATCTAAGGTATTCCTTACAGACCTATTCTTTTAGGCCAAAATACAGAATTTTGTTTCTAGAAATATTTAACAGATCTCCATCTAAGGTGCAGCTGGGATGCACTGAGATTTTTTGTATCATAGTTATATGTAGCTTGCTATTGTTCTATCTGTGCTATACACACCTACGCAAGGACATAGATGGAATAGAGAGGGTTCAGCTAAGATCAACCAAGATGGTGCAAAGTATGCAGGGGAAGCCATATGAGCAGAGATGTAGGGAAATGGATCTGCACCCATTGGAGACCAGAAGGGAGAGAGGGGACATGATTGACACTTTTAAGTACATGAAGGGGATCAATAAAGTGAAGGAGGAGAGCTTACTTAAAAGGAAGGAGGGGGCTAAAACTAGAGGTCATAGTGCAAGATATGAGGGAGGATGATATAGAGGCAATATCAGGGGGTGAGTCTTCATAGAGAGAATGGTGGAGGCCTGTAACAAACTACCAGAGGAGGTGGTGGGGGCTGAAATGGTGGAGGGATTCAAGAGGGCATGGACAGACATATAGGGTTGGTAAGTGGTGGGAATAGGAGGGCCTGTGGAAAAGAAGATGAGTGGGGGGGGAAGGGCAGACTTGATTGCCCATTGGGGTCCTTTTCTGCCGTCAAATTTCTATGATTCTATAATTGTTCTTGGTCACAATTTCATTTGCTGAAATACTAGTTTGCATCTTGCCTGCCACAAAAAATTTCACACAAGTAAAAATTAGCTGTACAGTACCAGGACCATACCATAAAATAGTAGCAGCAGAAGCTGTTACTATGTCTTCAAAAGTGACCCCAGTGCTTGTCTTTCCAGTGTATAGCCCAATAGGGACCAACACACTTTTGCAAAGGAAAAATGTAAAAACAACTGTTCAATTATTTCCACCACCAGTACACAAGTATTTCTTGGACACATTCTCTTTTGCCAAATGTTATGTTGTGCATTTTCCCTTTAATCTTAATCTGCCATGACAGCTAAGCCACACTACATCCCACATTCTCTATAATGTTCTCATATCTAACAGATGTTGTTCTGTTTTTGGATAGATACCCATGGATATTGGCTCAATAGAAAAACCTTGATCAAGTATTATAGCATACAGTTTTTTTCCTCTGATTATCTAATACTTGTTGCACAGTTAATTTCCATTTCTTGATTTTCTCTACTACAGGTAAGAAAAAAAGATAACCCCTTAGATTTTTTTTACTACCTGTGGAGACTGCTGCCACTGCTGAAAAAAAAACCTAGCCATCTATTTTTAAATGGCTGCCACAAACAATTTGTTTTAGCAACAAAAGCTCTAAGATTATATTAAAAAAAGCATACTAAAGAAAAAGCTAATATGATTAATCAAATCCAGTCACACACACTTATAAGTTAAGTACAAAATTTCTATCTTTATTAGGTAAAGTCTACTTCCCCAGATCACTTGGAAAACTAAGCTTAGTAATGTGACATGGCCAACATTCCCCCTTCAATAAAATAAAATAGGTCCCTATAACCCACTTCCCAGAATGCACTTGGAACAAACTATCACAGTATAGTGTGCCTTTCTTGGTCATAAATTGTAAATCAATCAATAAATATCTACTGTAGAACCATTCAATGTGGCAGTCCATGATGTTATAGCCATATATGCTGTATACGGCTCCTTGGACCCATCTAATCACAGTATTGTACATCAAAGTCTGACATTGCAGATAAAGTGAAGGAGCTCTTAAAACCATTTACATTTATCAGTACTTAGAAAGTGTCAAGACCCGCATAAGGCAGAGATTATTATCATCATGTAGTGTGTGCCCCTACATTCAACAGCAGCAGACTATCATTCAGATGCTTAAAGGCAGTTATTTTTTGAACTGAGTGGCATGAACCAGTATCCCTTTTTGGTTGCGTAAAATCTTGACTTTTTTTTTTTTACCTTATGTTTATCCGCCTACTGCACCTTCCCTCCACTCATTCAGAGCTCCTCAAGTCGCCTTCCTGACATCCCATGATGCCCCCAGGTGTCTGCTCCTAGAGTGTCCATCCACTCAGAGACACTCAGGTAGCCCGGTATACCCCCCGGGTGGGGGCAGGGGGAAGGAACCCCAAGCCTTCCCCCTAACAACAGTAGAGCAAGCGGGACACGGAGGAGCCTGCCCCAGTGAGCACAGGTGATGCGGTCTGGCTTCAGAGGTGTTGTCACCTAGGACTGATGGGCTCCATTTTCTCCAGTTCTGGTGAACCCCTGCCCCTGCAGTCACCGGCACACTGGGAGAGCCAATGAGGAGGCATGCGTCAAGACGCAACTCCTCCCTGGGCTTTTGGCTGGCGCTGCCCCTCCCTTACTGTGAGTCCTGATCTGCATTGCCAATCACAGGTTCACCCAGGAGGTGGTGATAGAGCAGCGGGACAGACCTGCAACCCTCCCCAAAGATGGACAGCCACTGTTGGGTGCTCAATCCCTCTCTTCCCCTGCCGACCCTCCAGCGGCCCGAGTCCGTCACTGAACCTGAGTCGCTGGGGTGGAGCGAGGTGTGGCGTCCAGCGCCTCAACCCTCAGTGGCACTGAGCTGGCAAATCTTGACATTTTTTGAGTTCTGATCACATACTTTGCCCCACGGTACCATACTGAAATTAATCCATGCTTTGTCATTGCGACTGCGATGAAGATGTACTGTATAGAGGATACTGGTTGGAAACAATGTGCAAGCAGCCTGTGCTGCCACAAAAGGGTTCTGATTACATCAGACCTCGAGAAAGAAGCTCAAGAGGGCCAATGAAATCAGAAGCCTGCCGTGGCAGCTCAGGCTGGTCAGGCATGTGGTTGTCCAACCAGTATTGTTTTATAGTGTATAGTTGTTTTTTTTAAACAAAAGTGCTTTTTCTCAGCACTCCTCGGCAGCAGTGAATCTGTGGCAGTTTCTATTCAGAACTTGAACTGATTGCTGTGGCAGCACTGTAAAAATAAACACTAGCTACCACGAGGATTTTTGATCAGCTGGAACCTTGTTGTACCATAAAAGGGCACAACTGTGGTCCATGACCTTTGAACTGTGGTACAACAATGTTTCAGCTGGCATTGAAATCCATGCAGAACAAACCCTTACCATACACTATGGGTGGGATATTCAGAAGTGCTCCAAAGGCTGGTGCAAGCCCAAAGCAAGTTAGGTGCACCATGGCAACCAGATGACATATTCAGAAATAGCACCAGCCAAACTGTGCCAGGGCAAGTCAGCTGAATATGGCAGAGTTGAGCTATGGCACAACCAGAGATGCACTAGTGCAACCAGAGAAGCACGGAGCACAGACAAGAAGCCCAGGGACAAAGCCAGGGAAGCCCAGTGACAATGGACCGATGACCCCACCAGCAGGGCACACTGGCACACACACAGGCACAGAGTAGGAGGGATGAATGCCCAACACATGATGGGGCACATCCACCAACAGGGGTCCCGTGCATCATAGCGATCGGAACCAGGCCACTGGTGGTGGACAAGTGCATGCCCCAGAACCATACCCCAGACAACAATGGTGGCATGGTCAGCTGGGGACCAGTGGGGACACTGGCAATGCAGGTCCACCAATGGTGCCCCCCAGCCCACCAGCCAGCTGGCTGTGGCCACCACCACACTGCAATGGGTGTCCATCTCCACATCCATGGTGCCACACACACCCATGCCCCACACAAACACAGGCAGCCTACACACCGGGAAGGAACTGAGCCAGGGCCAAGGCAGAGGGCCAGACCCCACAGGACTGGTCACCCAACAGGGGATGCAGACAACCCACCCCAGCATGCAGACATGTCCAGCAGGAGGATCCAGACTGTGTGCCACCCCCTGCACACACCAGCTGCCCACCCCTGACCACACCCCCACAGTGACCCTGCAGGCACAGAGCACACCCACCAAACCGGGAGATAGCCCCCACCACAATGTGGCACAACACTGTACACAGCTGTGAACCACAGGAGCACAGCACAGCCACCCCACCTGCACAGACACCACTAACCAACACCTGACCACTGCAGGCATGTAGCTGTAAAACGCGTCATAAAGTTTAAAACCACAACAACATATCAAGGTAACAGGGGCAGGGACAGGGGAGGGACACTAAAGGGTGGGGACAGGTAACAGGGGCTGTACAATGGGAAGGAGAACTATGGGGGAACAGGACCAGCAAGAGAAAGGAGGGATAGGAACAGGGCCCATCAATAGTGGCTATGGCCTGCTGCCACGCCATGTCTCTGCCTCCTCCAGTCTACCACTGACATCCTCTGCAGGGAGCCACAGCTGCCAGCACCATCCTCACAACCACCAGTATCTGTTGCAGGAGCCTGGTGTGTGTCCGTCGAGCACGTTGAGCAGGACGCCGTCTGACACCTATGGCTTGGGACAAGACAGGCAATCAGTGCAATGGCCCAGTGACATATGCCCACCCACAGCATGCAATGGATGGCAGTACCACACACCTCTAGAGAGCCAGGAATGGACGCCCGTGGGGGGGACAACACCAGCCAACAACATGGCATACCACGGTGGTGCAGAGAGGTGGATGCAGCTGTGCAGTGGCCACAGGGCTGCACCATGACAGGCACATGGCACACAGCAACAGCAGCACCACAGCACAACTGGTGGCATCCGTGCACACATCCACCCCATGAACAGCTGATGCACTGTGGCCAAGGGATGGCATGCAACGGCATGCACAACGGACTGTGCACACACACACACACACACACACACACACACACACACACACACACACACACACAGCTGTCATGGCACATGGCAGAGGTGGCCATGACTGTGCCCAATCCCCACCAGTAACCCACTGTGACACTGAGAAGCAATGTAGAAATGCATACCTGCCCCACGCTGTGTAGCTGGAGCCACCTGCTGCCCACCTGGCTGTGCTGCTCTGGCCACCTTTGCCACTGTCCTGGCTCATCTATGTTCTTCTGGCAATGTGGAGGGAATGAAGAGAGGTGGACATCAGTTCACAAAGATGAATGAGGAGCCCCCCCACCACCACACAGCCCACCATGCACTGGGTATGTCCCTGTCTGTCCTTAGGCCCACACACCAGCACGGCAGCCACCGGAGCAGCAGCCATGCTCGATGCACGGTACACCAGGCTGATGTGATACTCCTCTGCGGGCCATGCCACGCAGTCCTGCCAACAAGCCAGTATGACGCCTGGCCATAACAGCAACATGAGCACACGTACCTGGCTGTGGCACTGAACCATGCAGGATGCGTGCCTGCAGAAGCCGCAGGTGGTTCAGTGCCCTCCTCTGCAGGTCCCCATAGTGGTGCCTGCACTGCTCTGCTGAGCGCCCATCACCAGTTCACTGTGTCAGGGCTTCCACCACATGGTGCCACACCTCCACCATGGCCTACTACTGCAGGGCACATGGCCATACAGCTGGCCTTCATATGGCTGGTCTACAGTGACCAGGTTGATCAACTCAACCTCGGACCAGTTGGCTGCCCTCATGCTCTGCCTCTGCGCCATGCTGAACCACTGAGTTACACAGGAACATGGCTGTGAATCAGTGCATGTGCCTACCACATGTGCAGGATGCACGATAGGGTACACAGGGCTGCAATCATGCAGCACGTGAGCCTGCAAATTCTTTGATCATGAGGAGGGACCAGATGGCCAAAACCCCATTCTTCTTTTGCAAAATAACCATATACATTTTCCCATTGACTTATAATGGGAACTTAAAAGTTTAATAACTTTTGAATGGATTAATATTTTTTCACCAAACAAAAAGTGGCATATTCCTTGACCCAAACTCTTTCAGACAAGCCAAGTCACAGAGCAGCACACCACATGATGGCCACACAGCACCACTGACAACATCTGAAAAACTGCTCACATAACTAGCGAAAAGTGCATTTTTCAGCATTTTGGTGCACAAAAACCATACGTTCAACTGAAACAAAATTTGGCAAATCAAGAGATCTACCATGCTCCACTGTGCATACCAAGCTTCATACAAATCTGTTGAATGGGTCCAAAGTTATTAACGTACAACATTTTGAGTTTAATATTGAAGTGCCTACTTAACACTAAATATAGGAGTGCGATAGATATATGTACTATATATATACATACATATATATATATATATATATATATATCATATGAAATAATATATTTCTGAGGGTTTTCTTGATGTTTCATACTAATAAAGGTTTGGTACTGTTTCTAACATATTTCCGGTATTGTGTGTACTTTCTTATTATACCACTGACATTTGTTGCATTTTACTGTGTTATACTATGCCATCCAACTAATTACTTCAGAAACCAACCTGAACATTTATTTATTTTTTTAATGCTGTATTGCTGTGCTATTGGATGCATGAACAGTAGCGGTGGTGGTAACGGTTTTTACCACTTTCCTAAGGATAAAGGATGTCAGAAGCTGTGGCCAAGTGCGGTGAAATGAGCTGGATGATCACCAGATCATCAGACAGTGCTACGCACTGATCATTTCACCCTGGATCAGTTTGCTATTCTGCAGAGCCTACTGAATAGCATTGAATTCACTCAAGGGCAAAGATGGTTAAAAAGTGACTCGTGCCCATCAATTATTTCCTTCAATGTTGAGAGGCCTCAGTGAAGTAGCACTATTTGTTAGAAGTGAAGATAAAAGGGACCTGGGGGTAATCATATCAGATGACCTTAAGGTTGGCAAGCAATGTGAGAAGGCAGTAGGGAGGGCTGGGGGGATACTGGGATGTATAGGGAGAGGCATCAGCAGCAGAAAACAGGAAGTTGTTATCCCCCTGTACAGACAGTTGGTGAGACCCCATGTGGAGTACTGCATCCAGTTCTAGAGACCCCACCTCTGCAAGGACATAGACAGGATGAAGGCAGTTCAGAGGAGGGCAACTAAAATGGTGCAGTGTCTGCAAGAGAAGCCATATGAGGAGAGACTAAATGAGCTTAATATGTATACCCTTGAGGAAAGAAGGGAGAAGGGGGACATGATAGAAACGTTTAAGTACCTCAGTGGAATCAACAAAGTCCAAGAGGGTAGCATTTTTCAGAAAAGAGATGTAAGAACAAGGGACACAATTTGAAGAGAGAGGGGATGGCTCAGGGGCAATGTGAGGAAGTATTTTTCACAGAGAGGGTGGTGGACGCATGGAACAGCCTTCCTGAGGAGGTTGTTGGGTCTAAAACTGTGGGAGAACTCAAGAATGCATGGGACAGACATAAGGCAATTTTTGTGGTGGGTAGGAAGAAATAGGCTGTTGGTTAAATAGGATCTGCAGCTTGTCCTCTAGGTAGGGAAATGGGCAGACTAGGTGGGCCAAGCGGTCCTTATCTGCCATCAAAGTCTATGTTTCTATGTTTCTATGTATTGAGGTAATTTTTTTGTATTTTATAAATATTTCTTTTTATACTTTGGGCTGTATATATGGCCACAGTACTTGCTCAGTTATTTGTAATTTTTTACTTTCTAATCTTTTTTACAGGTTCTTACAGAACTGGATTTATATGGCCTGAAGAAGTGTGTTCCTGAATCCACATCTGTCAAGACTGTAACCATGAAGATAATTCAATATGACGTATGTAAGAAGGAGACCTTTTCCACTGAATATTTTCTACAACCTGATTTCTGCAATATATTGTCAAAGTTCATGGAGACATGTACACAAATGGATCTAAATGTTAGGAACAGTTGTGCCGATATTTATGTTTTAATTTAATTATTTTTTTGGGGGGGGTTAAAACCATACTTTCCCCTGACTTGTGCATGCTACAGCTCAGCATAATTCTGCCATCTTCTCTTATCCCTATCACTGACAGGCAAGTCAGGCAAGTATCTTTCCTTGTGTCACACCCACTCACCATGTCATTAGCCAGGAGTTACCTTGCGTGTTGTGTTCACACATGTTTGCCACCCCTAGTAGTGGATTGCCTGGTACTCCAACAGAACAAAACCGAAGTAATGTTTTTGTGTAGGAGATGACAGAATTGAGTTGTATATTGCCTAGGTGAATCCAGGAGCAGGGACATCCTGCAATTCCTGCATGGGACATTCCTTAGGCAATTGGTAATGGAGCCCACTGGTGATGGGGCAATACTGGCCCTTTTACTCAGTGACAGGGACAGTGATGTATACATAACGGTGGGTGACCACCTTTGGTACAGTGATCACTGTATGGTGTAGTTCAATGAAAGCATTGTGGCAGAATCAAACCACAGAATGGTAATGGTCCTGGAATTCAAGATTGTCTATTTTAAAAAGATGGTGGAATGCATTCGGGATGCTCTAGCAGGGGAAGGGGCCATGAGTTGACTGGTGAAAGAGTTGGTGAAAACTTAAATGGGGCATAGCAAAGGGAAAAAACTTCCACTAAGGCAAATAACCAAAAGCAAGAGTTAGAAAGTGACTGCTATGGTCCTCAAAAGAAGTGGATGAGAAGAGAATGTCAAAAAAATTACCTTTCAGGGAGTCTAACAAGGCACAGAGCAAGGAGGATGGGGTGAGCAATCAGGAGAAAGTGATGGAAGGAGGGAAAGCAGTAAAGACTGGAAAATTGGAGATGTAGGAGAAAATAGTCCAGGCAGTAAAGTAAGGGGATAAGACATTTTTTAGGTATGTATGCAAAAAGAGAATGACCAGGTGAGAAATTGTAAGGCTGAAAAAGGAAGGGGTGGATTGTGTGGAGGGTAACCAGAAGAAAAGTTGAAATATTGAACACATAATTTCATTCAGTGTTTGCCAAGGAATGGAAAGTCAAGGGGCCTCAGAAAAGTGGCATGAGCAAAGAAAGGAGGGAGGTGAACACTACTGCATTATCAGAAAAGAGAGTACTGAATGATCTTGCCAATCTGAAAGTGGACAATGCAGTGAGGCCACATGGGTTGCAACCAAGGATATTTAGGGATTTCATGGAGCTGATCACAGCACCTCTGACTGTACAGTTCAACCACTCACTGGAGATGGAAATGGTTCCGGAGGGCTGGAGGAGGGCAGATGTAGTCACACTTTACAACAGTGGTAGTAGGGAGGAGGCTGTCATGTACAGGTCAGTCAAACTGACTTTAGTGATGCAGAAATTAATGTAATCACTACTGAATGAAAGGATTGTGGAATATCATGAATGCAGTGCCTTACAATATCCAATGCAGCATGGATTTCTGAGGGGGAAGGGGTGACCTCAAATGCATCTGATAGATTTCTTGGAATGGTAAACTAGTATTTGGATATTGGTGTAGCAGTGGATGTGGCATACCATGACTTCAGTAAGGCATTCAACAATATAAAATGGGCAAGGAAATCCCTCTGTCCCGATCGGCAGGGACTGGTTTTTAGCCATCAGTAGTGTTCTCTTATGGCAATGGCTTTGAAGCAAGCCACTTTCTTCTTAATTTCCATCATAAACATGGCTGCCACCTTTACTCATATATAAGAAAATTAAACTAGGCCCTAAAAATATTAGTCAATTAAATTAAACAAAGTAAGTAAATAATTTAATGTCATTTACAGTGAAGAGCCCATTCTTACACACATGCGGCAATTTAAAAAATCAAGAATTATTCAGAATTTCCTTATCTGTTGTTTATTTGAATACCATAAAAATATGCACCTCCTATCCCCATCATTTTTCCAGACAACACTCTTCTCCTTACCCTGTAGCAGATAACACTGAAGTTCTGGCTCCACTTAAGGCCTCTGTGTGTATCTGTTTGTGTATGCCAGTGGAGCTCAGAAGAATTTTGAATTCATGTATTCTAGGTTACGATTGTGTGTGTGTGTGGGGGTGGGAGGGGTATTCTACTACTGGAATAATGCAGCGTTTTGAATTATTCTATTCCATGGTAAACAATCACACAATGTATTGAATGTCTAAGAAGACATATGCCCTACAGGTGAAAAACATCTGTGGAAGGACTATTTTACACCATTAAACAATATTTTATTATAGTTTTTGTGGCTTTTAAATCTTTTAGAGTTCTAGTTTTTTGAAAGTTGCCTACGGACACATTTTATATTAGCAATAAGGCACTTCAGGGACATTTGCTATACCATGTTTACCCTATGGTCAGGGGCTGAAGGCACTTGGCTTTACTTTGTGCCTTACAATGCCCTGTCCATTGGGTAAACATAATACAACCAATGCCTTTTTGTCCTTACTGCTTACACATTCCATTTGGGAAAACTATAAGCAAGATGGGCAGACTAAGAGTAGGTAAAAAGTTTGTAAAGTGAGTAAGAAATTGGATAGGGGACAGGTAACAGAGGGAGGTGGCCAATGGAGTGCACTCCAAGCAAGGGTGGGTGACCAGTGGTGTGCCACAGGTATCAGTATTGTGAGTGATCCTTTTTAATGTCCTTATTAGAAACATTGCAGTGGGGATGCACAGGAAGGTCTACATTTTCTCAGATGACACTGAACATTTTCAATAAGGTATACACTAAAGGGGAGATGGAAAAAATGTGTGGAGACCTGAGAAAGGTTGAGGAGTAGTTGAGGCAGTGGCAGCAGTATTTCATTGCAAAAATGTGCAAAATCATGCATTTTGGCCTCATAAACCCAGGGTGGAGTACCACATGGGTGGGTGAGCAGTATTGGTGACTGTCAAACAGGAACGAGACCCACGAGTAATCATAACAGATGAACTAAGGGTATCCCGGCAGAGTATTAAAGCAGTTGGGAGACATAGAGGGATCCTATGGTGCACAGGGAGGTATAGCATTGGAAGAAAGAGGAAGTTGTTGTTGCCTCTTTATAGATCAAGACCTCACCTTGAATACTGTTCCCAGTTCTGTAGACCTCATCTCATAAAGGACATAGTAATAGTGGAGGTGATCCAAATGACTGTGACCAGAATGGCGCAGGGTCTACATCAAAAGCACTATGAGGCAAATCTGAAGGACCTTAATATGTACACCCTGGAGGAACGGAGTGAGAGGTGGGATATCATACAGACTTTCACATATCTAATCATTACAAATAAGGTACAAAAGGGAAGCAGTTTTCACAAAACAAGATGATCAATGAGAAAGGGGGTTGTGACATGAACCTGCAAAGGTGTAGACTCAGGGGAGATGTGATGAAGTAGTTCTTCCAGAGAGAATTGTGAATGAAAGAATTAGCTTCCCAGTGGAGGTGCTGGGTGAAAAACCTGTAACGTGATTCCTATTGCGTTGGATTGATATAATGGAACCTTAGTGGTAAGGCCAGGGGAGTGGGAAAAGCTGGAGATCACGAAGGTTCTATGTTGATACAGTAGGTAAGGATACATGGGCAGACAATGTTGGTCAAGCAGTCCTTATCTGCTGTCAAATTCTGTTTCTATGTTACTCAACGAACTGTTTCATTCAGTATTCACAGTGGAAAACGATGGACAAGTGTATACGGATGGGGCGGGAGGAGGAACAGGAGCAGTAGGGTAGTTGTCAATGGATCTGACAATAGACTACAAGATAGTGAGTTAGTGTCAGCTCAAACACAGGGTGCAGAACTCCATGGGCCCAGACTGAAGGCACCCCATGGTAGTGATGGAACTCACAAACAAACAGTCATCCCTGAAACAGAATAAGTAGTGGTGCCCTTGATACAGCCTTTTAAATACGTAAAGGGATAAATAGAGTAGATGTGACAAGACTACAGAAACTATATGTAAAGCAGCACTCGATGGGGGGGGGGTGTGGAAGATAACAATGGAGATTATGATGCATTGTTTCATGGACAGGTTTGAGGATGGCTGGATTGCACTTCCAGAAGATGTGATGTTGAGAAAGACAGTGGGAAGCTTCAAGATACACAGGGATAGTCATACTGGTAATGTAAAGGCCATGTGAATGGCAGGTAGAGGGAACGCTATCAACAGGGTGTGGGTGGGGGGGTGAGTCAGTAACACAAGTGGATGGACCCTGCAATACCTCCAAACCAGATGTACCAAATGCCCCTGTTCCTTTGCCTTATTTGTATGTCTGTATGATAGTGAATGTTGTGGTCTGTGCCACGGCTAGACTGCTGACATAAACTTCTCAATGTAGTGTATTGAGTGCCTCTCTGTTTCTGCACAGTTATTTGGGCTGGTTACCAGGGCCTCACATTTTAGCACCAACCGCTTAGAGGTGCTTCATGATTATGTATCTGAAATTAGTCAGAATGTATGTGATTGCCTTCAGGTTATTTCTATTACAGTTTTTATTCCTTGTTTTTTGTCACAGATCAACACAAACAATGAAGCAATCATCAATGATAAATGGAAGTCAAAATTCAGTACTGGTACACAAACTATACCATTTCAAATTCAGAAAGGTGATCAAGTGAACATGAAACCATGCAGGATGTGTGATGCTGCCACACAGTGCTCTTCAATACCACAAGAAAACTTTAGTACACTTTGGCATCTCATTTCACAGGACATAGATGATGAAGAATCTGATGAATATTTTTTTTGAATCGGACAACTATGATGAGAACGACAGTGATCCTGACTAGGAAATGACTGACTACATGGCATCCAAGGACAATTCTGAATTTGATGACATCTGTGATGATAGCAAAGATATGTGAGTTCCCTTTTCATACTGTCATATTGGACAGTGGATCAGTGCCTCGTGACTACATGTCTGCATACATTCAAGTAATTCTATCTGTATGTGTACACAGGTCCAAAAGAAATGTTCTCATTCACTTGTGTGGTATGTGATGGTTCTACCTATGTATGATGACCGTCTTACTGTGGATACAGTTTTACTAAAGTAAACTTGGGCTATGCTTCACATGTACATGCTGTTGTATTTAGTCTCAGTAGTTGCAGGTAAATGTGGGAAGTCCTATTGAAAGGAATATTGGTTAACGGACATTGCGGTGCAGTAAGGTAACGCGGTTGTAGAAATCTCATTGTATATCACATCATCTCTGGTTCAAGTATGTGCCATGTGTTCAAATGCCAGAGTAGGACAGACAAAGAAGAATATTATTAAAAGGGTCATAGTTTTCTTTTAGCTTCTATTCATCACTGACAAAACATGTATGCAACAGATGTTTATTTATTTGCTCTTTGTATTACAGTGGCGTGAAAAAGTATTTGCCCCCTTCCTGATTTTCTCTATTATTGCATATTTGTCACACTGGATGTTTTCAGGTCTTTAGAGAAAATGTAATATTAGATAAAGGGAACCTGAGTGAACAAATAACACTTGTTTTTTTTTTTTATTTCACTTATTTAATGAAAAAAAGTTAACCAACACCAACTGGCACTGTGTGAAAAGTAATTGCCCCTTACACTTAATAACTGGTTATGCCACATTTAGCTGCAATGACTGCAACCAAACACTTCCTATAATTCAATATCAGTCTTTCACATCACTGTGGAGGAATTTTAACCCACTCTTCCTCGGAACTGCTTTAATTCAGTAACATTTGGTAGGTTTTCGAGCATGAACTGCTCGCTTCAGGTCCTGCCACAGCATCTCTATTGGGTTTAAGTCTGGACTTTGACTAAGCCACTCCAAAACTTTAATTTTACTTCTTTTTAGCCATTCTGATGTGGACTTGCTTTTGTGTTTTGGATCATTGTCTTGCTGCATGACCAACTACGCTTCAGCTTCAGCTGACGGAAGGATGACTGGACATTCTCCTTAAGAATTTTCTGGTACAGAGCAGAATTCCTGGTTCCTTTAATTATGGCAAGTCATCCAGGTCCTTAGGCAGCAGCATCCCCACACCATCACCTACCACCACCTTGTTCGACTGTTGGTATGGTGTTCTTACTGTGGAATGCTGTGTTTGCTTCATGAACATTATGGGATCCATGTTGTCCAAAAGTTCCACTTTGGACTCATCTGTCCATAGAACATTTTCTCAAAAGGCTTGTGGATCATCCAGGTGCTTCTTGGCAAATGAGAGGCGAGCATTTATGTTCTTCTTGGTTAGCAGTGATTTCCTTGCTACTCTACATGAAGCCCATTTTGCCTAGTCTCTTTCTGATTGTGGAGTCATGAACACTGACCTTAGCTGAGGCAAGAGAAGCCTGCAGTTCTTTGGATGTTGTTTTAGGATCCTTTGAGACTTCTTGGATGATTTTACATCGCCCTTGGAGTAATTTTGGCAGGCCGCCTCCTGGGAAGGTTCACTACTGTTCCAAGTGTTCTTCATTTGGAGATTATGGCTCTCACTGTGGTTCGATGGAGTCCCAGAGCCTTAGAAATAGCTTTGTAACCCTTTCCAGACTGATAGAGGGCAACAAATTTTTTCTGATCTTTTCAGGAACTTCCTTTGATCATGGCATAATGTGCTTGTTGAATCTTTGTGCTAGCAGCGTGACTCTGATTGTAAGGGCCAAAATAAGTGAGGTTTATATTGAGCAGGGCTGGCTGTAATCAAGCCTGGCTGTGTTCAATCAGCTGACTCTAATTATCCCTTTAATTGGGCTGATTTAACTAGGGGCAATTACTTTTTCACACAGTGCCAGTTGGTGTTGGTTAACTTTTTTCATTAAATGAATGAAATAAGTAAAAAAAAAAAGTGTTATTTGTTCACTCAGGTTCCCTTTATCTAATATTATATTTTGTCTAAAGACCTGAAAACATCCAGTGTGACAAATATGCAATAATAGAGAAAATCAGGAAGGGGGCAAATACTTTTTCACGCCACTGTATTCATTTCTCCTCAGAATAATGGCGCTCAAGAATGACTGTACTCCATATGAGAAATGTAAATTCAATATCTCCCATAGTGCACTGCTCTTGTTTCAGACATGCTCTGTCTGCCTACTGCCGTATATTCATAAAACGCTTTGTGGGTAGCGTGATGATAATTGAACAAATACAGTCCCCACTGCTTATAATGGGTGTATTTGTGTGAGCACATTCTGCCCGTTCAATGGGGTGGGCGCTGTAACCAAATTCCGTGTTTTTATTGATCAAGAGTCATTAACTTCCATTACTGAGACACCGCAGTGTCTCGAATACAATGATTAGTGGTCTCTCTGTGGCTAGCCACACTCCTCTGCTCTCCTCACTATCATCTGTCTGCACATCCAATATAATACAGAACTGCAGGGTCCCTAAAATAACGAGAGCAGTTTTACTCAGTCTCCTATTTTGGCATCAAGTCAGATCACTGCTCCCCATAGCTAGCCTTATCATGAGCAATATTGTCCGACTGCAAGACTTGATTCTGACACAAGCAAATAAGAATAGTCACAACAACTTTTCAACTGTTTTCCAAAATCGGATGGCATTTGAAGAGTGTGGGGGATGGGTGAACCAAGAATACAAGAGGGAAGTAGGAGCGTGAGGTAAGTTAGTGAGCGATCAGTGGTAGGCTTATCAGTTCAGTTACCTTTTACCTCAGATGTGCCCGAAATACATGGTAGCCTTAAGACGGTATATACAGTAAACTTTACTCTACTACAAATTTGGGGTGTATGAAAAAAAAATTTTCTCTGGCTGAACCGAAGTGAAAGTTAGACTTTCGCTTCCGCGGAAGTTCGGAAATCCATTTCAGATTTTTCGAGGAAATTCCACCTCCCCTATTATGTCTGGACTCTGATAGTTTTCAAGTTAGTCTGATGATTGCAATCAATCCTGTAATCCCTGGTGGCTAGTGGTCCCTCCCCCACCCACCCCACAGGTGCACATAAAATCCCTGGTGGCTACCAGTCTCTCCCCCCCCACCTGTTCACCCACCGGCCGCCCAACTTAAAAAGAAAAATTGAGTATAAATGGTGCCCTCCCCGCCCGACAGTACCCACTGCCCACACAGCCCAAATGTCCTTATGCCCTGGTGGCTAGTGGTCCCTCCCCTCCACACCTTCACCCTGAGTGTATAGTGAATTGAGTAACCCCCACCCCATGTCTGTCCGCAGTTAAAAAACTCCCTGGTGGTCTAGTGGCTTCCCCAATAGCCCTCCCCCTCCCAGTCCCCAGTCACATATATTTCTCCGAATCCCTAGTGGTCTACTGCCCCCCACCCCAGCAGGAGTCCAACCACCATGCTCCCACCCGTAAACCCTGCAGCAAGTGGACCAGAACATCCCTCTTCTCCTCCACAGCAGACCCACCCACTGAGCTTTAATGAATGAGCGCGTTCCTGTACAGGAACGTGCTCATTCATTAAAAGCTCAGTGGGCAGGCCAGCCGTGAAATGTTTTATCTGTTTCTGCTAGTCTAGGGCTTTTCAGCTACAGCTAATATAGGGATTTTAGGAGGGTTAGTTAAACCAAGGCAGGAACAGGGAGCGGGGGTAGATGGGGATAACAGACAGAAGTGCAGCAGGGGGCCAAATAAGTAGTGAGGGCAATTTAGTTAAAACAGAGGGTGGGTTCAGAGAAGAACAAACAGTTTGTTACAAGGTTACATGGGGGCAGGTGCAACAACAGAAAAAGTAGAGATTAACTCAACGGGGGGTAGGGCGGATCAGCACCGAGCAACACAGGAAGGGGCGAGTTTGCAAGGGGAAGGAAGAGAAACTAGAGAAGAAGAGATTAGTTAGCAGGGATGTGTAAAGATGGAAGTATCACAATTAATAAAAAGAAAATTATTCACTAAGCACTCTAAGGTAAATGCGGCAGTCAGAAGCTTAAGTAAGCCGTAAGTATTAAGTAATCACTAAATGGCAGCAGTTACACAATTCCACTGCTACTTCTAACTCAATAATGGGGGAACGGCGGGTGATCTGGTAGGGGGGGAGGGACTGCTAGCCACCAGGATTTGTTTATTTTTATATCGGGCAAAATTTCACCCATAACTTTGGCGGAAGTTTTCCTCTCCACCACAGGCAGAGGTTTGGAAACTTTCATGAAAGTTTCTTGATGTCTGTGGAAGTTCCACAGGGGTGAAAAATCACACTTTCGCCCACCCCAACTACCAATGCAAGTGGCAAATGGAAAACAGGATCTTCTCATATTAGTCGACTGCCCGGGATAACCATGATCAGTATAAGTGGTGGGGACTGTATGTGCATTTGAACATTGATGCACATGGAATAGCCAACTAACAATGTGGACAATGCCTGTTGGCAATCTTTGCACTGCTGCACAGATTTTATTTTCTGGCAGTAGTCCTGTTAGAGTATTTAAGTTATTTAAACATTCATGCATACCCAGAATATCTCTCAGGACATATAACTTGATGCAGGCAACATATTTGATCCCTTCAGTTTACCAACTGTGGAAAAGGGAATAGTAGAGTCAATTGGAAGCCATGGGAAATGCACCAGCCAGGTGGAGATGCATGTTGCTGCACTCCTGGCCATATGGCAAAGTTTGGTTCTTACTCTATCATGGATCTCACACATTTCTGGGTAATTGATGTACAACTCATCCAGGTTAATGTACATTCTTGCAGATGTTCATGGTGTCTACCCTCAGCTCCCCTATGGAGCTCAACATCGCAGAAGCCTTCTGAGAGCAAGATTCACAAGTACGGTAGAGCTCAGAGAAATGGAACTGTTGTGGTCTGTGGACTGGTGTAGCCCATCGACTGTCCCATCCCACCCTAGGTTCCAACAGTCGTGTGACTGTCATGTGATCTCCTTACTTTTTTCTAAGTCCCCATTTTTACACTAGACAGTTATACCTGGTGACCACTAGGAGTCACTAGTGAGCCCTCCGTAGCACATACATCCCTGTTCCACCCAGCCCCTAACCTGACATATCTTCTCAGTCCACCTTCTAGACTCCTAAGGTCCCCATGTTATTTCCAGCTTCTGCCTCTTCGTGGTATTGAACCTTGGACCCTCTCCACCAAAGGCAAGCACCCTACCTCTGCACTACCTGGCCAGCTCAAAGTAAGGTGGGCAGTTATCCATCTTACCCTCAACTTTAGCTTGTCATTAGCCCTGTCCCCCATTCCTACTTAACTCTCCCCCCTTCACCCTCAAATGCATACTCCATATTAGTGGATCCTACTTGCTTGCCATGGACATCTCAACCTCCTAGGCCTCTTCCCCACAATTTTGACTTGAATGCTAAATTTTCCTAACTGCCTTGGTCAGGCTCCTGCTAAATGATGGAGCCCACTATGTACCCTCTTATATTTGTCTCCCTGATGGTAATAACTATACCCAGCTGGCCAGTACAACATACTGCCACATCTACCCTCCCCGATTCTATGCTATTAGACGTTACACTTCCCTCATGCACTAGGAGTGCTAGTGCAACACACCTTCCCATGCCCTACATGCTTCACTATGGCAATATGTACCCTGGTCCTTTCACAACTCTCTTTCTAGTGTCACACCTTGCTTCAATCACAAGGTCCTTGCCAGCTAAATCACATCCAAAACATCATATAATCCCCAAACCTAAGCTGGTTAAGCTCATGCTTATCAGACATGCCCTCCTACTCCTACTACTCTCAGGGAATGTGCACCCCAACCCCGGCTCCCTGCAGCAATCACACATTCAGCAAACTAACTCTAGCAGTCTTAAGATAGCGTTCCTCAATGTTTGCAGTCTGCATCCAAAACTAGATCAGTTGCAAGATTGGGTTCAACAGCAAAAGCCTGACATTCTAGCCATCACTGAAACCTGGCGCTCCCCCCAAAACACCTGTCTCCACTGCTGCCCTTGCAGGTTATACTCTTTTCAGTGCAGATCAGGTTAGTAAAAGAGGAGGGGGCTGTGCCATCTACCTCTCAAATACCCTCCAGGGCCATGTCTCCTCAACGTTTTCCACTAGTAATGGTGTCCAGTCTGTTGCAATCAAAATAACTCTGGGTCATAAAGAGCTTACACTTACTGTCCTGTCAGTCTATATTCCACTCAAGGACATAGCTTCTGGCTTTGATACTATCATTGAATACATTTCCAAATTACCCAATAGCTCACAGATTATCGCACTTGGAGATTTTTTTTGTGTTATTCCTTTCTCCTCCTCTTGGCATACCTTATCTGCTCCCTATTCTGGCAGCCTCCTCAGGATATTCCAGCTGCTGTCCCACATCTGCACTCCAGTCAGGGTCACGCCTGCTCTCCCCTGCGGCTTACCCCCTGCAGCGGGGGTGATGGGGAGCCCCCAACTCACCCACCTCGAATCAGATACAGAACTCAGGCACACTCACAGAGCCAATGTCGTGCGACAGTCATCAAGCCACTTGAGCCATATGCCACTCCATTTTCTTGAGTTTTTGCTCCCAAGGAACTGTGGGCATGCAATGACAACAGGCGGAGGGGAGTGCTCACGTGTCCACATGCACTCCCTCCAGGAGTCAACCCCAGCTCCTCCCCATGCTTGCAGAGCATCATCTTGTCCCCCAGCTTCCACCAGGGGGTGAGCAGGTGCCTACTCTTGAGGATCCCCTTCCCCGGAGAAGGAAAGCAGTCTGGCGGATGCTTAATCCTTCTCATCCCCTGTCGACCTGCAGTGACCCATGCTCATTCCTGAACACAGGTCACCGGTGTAGCATAAGGTTAGGCATCCTGCGCCTCTGCCCTCAGCGCCACTGAGCCAGCGCACTAACATCAATTGGCAAGCACCTGAGGCTGGCACCTTCAAGGATGCCGCTGCATCTGTTGACCTTACTCAAATAGTCCAATCCCCCACTAGACCGAACTATGAAACTGGCACCCACACCATTTTAGACCTCATTCTCACAAACCACCCAGAAAGAATTATGGACACTGAGGTTCTGCCCCACTCCCTCAACGATCACTCTCCTATCATGTGCCAGTGGTCATGCCAATATACTAGATGCCCTAAGAAACTGTCCTACCAGTATGTATTAAAGCTAGGAGTACTTGAACAATTTCAAGAATACCTGTATAAGTGTCACTGGTCACTAACTGACACTGCAACATGTGTTGACCTGGCACTAATGCACTTCATCTCCATTTTCAACAGAGCATGCAATAAATTTGCTTCCTTCAAAAAAATGAAGTTTAATTTAACCATCAAACCCTGGATTACTGCACCATTCTTAAGCCTTATGGATTCCCGGCACCACCTCTGGCACGTAGTACATGCCACAAAAAAAAAATAAAAAGTGATTGGCAGTACTACAAGGAGGCCAGAAATGCCTGCACCCATGCAGTATGGCTTGCCAAAATCACCCACTTCCAAGACCAATTCTCTAACTCCTGAAGTAATAGCAAAAAATTCTGGGAGAACATAAAAAATCTCATGGGCAAACCCAATAAATGCCCTACCACAGTGCTTAATTTTAATGGTGTGACCACTCAGGACCCTAAAGAAATAGCAGATATTTTTAATACTGCTTTCACTGACCTGAGTGGTGTTCTCCCTCCCAACTTCTTTGATGATTCTCCTTGTCAGCTCAAGGACACCAAAGTGAATATGCCCTCTAGTGCACCTCCTTTCTACTTCAAGGCAGTAACTATCAAGACAGCTAAAAATTACTTACAATGCACCCTCAGCAAATCTAGAATTAGTGGTGAAACTCTAGCTCTTAAAATGCTCTGCCTCACCCTTGACTCTGTCCTGACACCTTTCACCAAAATACTCAACCAATCCCTCCATTTTGGCCAATTCCCACCGGTGTGGAAAGCGGCGGTTGTGACACCTGTGCACAAGAGTGGTGACAGGGCCACACACTCAAACTATCATCTGATCTCCTATCTGCCTCCCCTCTCTAAAGCATTAGAGTGTATTGTTGCTGATCAGCTGACTGACTACCTTGCCACCCACAATATACAATGTGCCCAATGACACATCCTCAGAAAGGGCCACAGCACCACCACTGCCCTACTAGAATACACAGATTTCATCCATAAGTCTCTAGATCATGGATACCTTGTGTGGTCAGTCTACATTGACCTCACCAAGGTGTTTGATACTGTTAGCCACACCTTACTACTCAGGTCCTTACTCACCCTTGGGCTCTCTCACGACATCATTGAATGGTTTAAAAGTTACCTGGAGGGCAGAACCCAAAGAGTGAAAATATTGGACACTCTCTCAGTCAGCCACCCAGTACGCTCTGGTGTTCCCCAAGGCTCAATCATGGGTCCTCTCCTATTCAGCCTCTACCTCAATGTCCTCTCCCAATCTGCCCTACCAACCTTCTTTTAGCGGATGATGCTGTACTCTTCACCAGCCAGCTTGAACCTCTACCTCTCGTCAGTAGTCTGCAAAAAAGTTTCACTGAAGTTGAGTCCTGGTTCTCCCATCAGAAACTCATTTTTAACTATAAATAAATTAAAGTGATGCTGTTCGCCAACCCTCACAACAAACATTAAAATGCCTAACTATGTAATACTAACAACCTTAACACACCTCTCAAACAAGTCCGCAACTTCAAATATCTTGGCATAACATTAGACAGTCACCTTTCCTACAAGGATCATGTAAATACAATCTCCAGAGTTGTAAGCATCAGGTTAGGGCTTCTGTACAGGCACAGGTGGAGCATGTCTCAACAAGCAGTTCACCTTATCATTACTGCCTCCATCCTATCAATTAATGACTCTGGGTTAATAGTATATGGCTCTGCCACCAATACTACCCTCAAGAGGTTACTGTCACCCTTAACAAGGCCTGGCATCTAGTCACTGGCTTCCACCTTAACACCCACACCTGTGACCTCTATACCACAGCAAACTGGTTGAATCTTCAGGGAGGAATCTCCACATTCATTGACCTATCAAAGGCATTTGATATGGTGCATCATGGGCTCCTCCTCAAACAACTGTCTGACATTGGGCTCTCCTCTGAAACTTTGGGCTGGTTCACTAGCTACCTGAGCAACTGCTATCAGCAGGTTAGGATCGGGGATGTGATCTCTGACAGCACACCTGTCAGATCTGGTGTACTGCAAGGCTCCATATTAGGACAACTGCTGTTCAGCTTATTCTTAAATAACCTCCCAACCACTAACTCATGTCAAATGCTCCTTTATGCAGATGATGCAGTTTTATTCACCAGCAGCCAACACCCTGAACATCTACAAAGTGGCTTTGCATCCATGGAGTTGTGGTTTAAGGACCATAGACTGGTCTTGAATTATAAAAAGACCAAGACCATGATGTTCTCCACCCCACAAAGCCCCCACAAAGCAAACACAGAGCCTTCCCACTTGCAATTATGAACATTGGGGGTGCCAGTCTCAAACTTGTTTGGCACTTCAAATACCTAGGCATCACTATCGATTCCATCCTGTCCTATGCCGAGCACATCAACATTACTGCAAGAGCCATCAGTACCAGAATCAGGATCCTGTATTGGCACAGGCACTATCTTACACACAAAGCCCTGAGCACTGCCATCAATAGCTCAATCGTCTCACTCATCGATTATGGGCTGGTGATCTATGGATCTGAAACAGACACAGCCCTCCACTGCATCTCAGCTGCAATGAATAAAGCCTACCATCTCCTCACAGGTACTGCTAGACTCATGCACACCTGTGATCTCTATACCATGGCTGGCTGGCTACAGCTCAGTGGAAGAATCAGGTACCAAAAGTGCCTCCTTGCCAAAAAAGCCTCCTTAAACCTTCTACAACCAGGAATATGGAAACTACAGACCCCTTCCCGGAGCACAAAGCAAACCAGAATCACTGCCTTTCAGGTATTCCATGTGCCAAGGTGCCGCACTACTTTAGCTCAGTGGGGTTTCTCATGCAGGGCCCCCCCTTTGGACAAATGTGCTACCTCAGGACATCTGTGATGCAGCAATGATTGGTTCTTTTAAACACAAACTGGGCCAACATCTTTTCACCATAGGTACCTGTGCCTGCCCCCCACTAAATCCCACCTCAAGTCAGTAATCCCATTGCCGTAGTCTGCACTTACCCTCTAGCACTTCTTAACCCTGTCACTGTTCCACTGGGTAGCCCTGAACTTGCACTTCTCTGCCCCACCATCCTCTCCCATGGCACTGCCACAACCCCCACTTCTCTTCCCTACCCCTACCCCTCCAACGCCTACCCCCACCCACCCCTTCCTCTTACCATTACCTCTCCATCTTCTCCCCCTTTTCCTCCCTCTGTCTACTGTACTGATTTTTGTCTCTCCTTGATGTGGGCATACATTGTACAGTTTCTCAGTATAGTGTAACCATGAACTTTATCTGTATTGTTGTACTGTAACATGTGCTTGTATATTTGCTACCGAGCCACTCTGTATTTGAATATTTATGTATCACTCTGTACTTGTTAACTGATGTGGAACCAATTAATGAGCAACCGCTCACTGGTGCTATCCAAGATTTAAAAAAATAAATTCCCTACCATACCTGCCTTTTCGCGATGAAAATCAGTCTAGGTCTAGCCCCACCAAAGTTGTTGCAGCTCCTCAACAGGTCAGACATCCACCATTGTACCAGAAGCACGGCCAACCCCACCTTTCAGGTCCCCTTCTACTGTACTACACAGACACAGAACTCCTTCATGTATAGGGCACCCACATGGCTTAATAACCTTCCATCTGACCTCCAATCAGACACCAAAATCAGGCCCTTCAAAGCCAAACTGTGGCAACATCTATTGAATTGCAGTCACTGCGAATGCCTAACCTAACTCCAACTGTATCTTTCTTTTCCTTCCCTACTGCTCTCACTTTCTACATATTTACGTTAGTACCCTTCAAAACCTGCCTTTCCTCTACCCCCTGACAATCCCCCAATCTTTACGTTACTTACCTTCTCCTTCCCCAGAGTCTGTAACTCTCCTTTATTCTAACCTGCCCTCTATCTCAGTGTCTCCCCTGATGTTTCTGACAAGGTCTTCCTCTCTGAGCACAAAATACCATGGGTAAAATGCTTTAACCCTGTAACATATGTAACCTAGTAGCACTTACTGTGCACTGACTGAATACCGTACAATATGTAATCTATTTGTATCATATATTTTTTGTAACCTGTACACTTGTGTTGCCCTGTACCATGTTCAACTATTGTTTTTATTATCCTTGACATGGCACCTTTGTAAGTGAGCCTCTGGCTCAAATGTTGTAATTTTGAGACTTCAATAAATAAAAAAAAAAATTATTACAATGCATGTACCTATGGTTTCTGTATACCTCACCAATGTTTATCTATGTAATTTTAATTATTTCACTGTCTTAGAGCAATAGGGTCAGTAGCTCCAATGCTATAGAGTTAGAAGGCTTAAAACATTCTACAGCCTTTCCAAAGTCTTAAGGTGTCAAGATCTCGAGTATGACAATGGACAGACACATTGGCATCAAGACGTACCTCGGAGAGAATCAGAAGGATGTCACACATTGGTTCGATGTGTGGCACATTGCCAAAGGTATGTCTTTTGTTTTGCTATGTCAAATGTAGTCAATTCTTGGTGCACTCAGAGTCTTAAGTTGAGATGTTGGCATGGAATAATAGGTACAAATTAAACAGTACAATCAATAACTGGTGTTATTCCCCACAGTATGTACTGACATTGTAAGTCCTATTTCTAATTACTGCATAATATTGTTTATTTTACAGGTTTGTACTGGGGCTCTACATATTACAAGTGACTTCTCACAATTTGTTCTTTTTCCAGTGCAGGCATCAAGAAAAGACTCATAGCCAGAGGTAAGCACTGTGACTGCAGACTACTGAACCATTGGACACAGGTGATCAGTAAAAACTTTTACTGGTGTGCCAGCACAAGTGATGGTAATGGTCCATTAGTGCTGGAAAAGTGTCTATCAGTATTAAATCATGTATCCAATATACACACGAATCATTACAATATGTTCAGGTCCTGAAGACATGGTGAACTAGAGGACCATT
Organism: Neoceratodus forsteri; assembly: GCA_016271365.2. Taxonomy (NCBI): domain Eukaryota; kingdom Metazoa; phylum Chordata; order Ceratodontiformes; family Ceratodontidae; genus Neoceratodus; species Neoceratodus forsteri. The sequence goes on along the minus strand of CM057459.1, from coordinate 799,747,619 downwards.
TCTGGACTGTGAAAGGTTATTACTAGATACACAGCAATACTGTCTCTGAAACAGTGTGCTGGACTATTGACTTAGAATGGTGGTATCTGTGGTTAGTTGTATTCAACCACCAATGCATATGTACCTCATATGGTGCATTACAAGTAGAAAGATCCCCCCCCCACCTCATCGAAGTGCACCTTTCCTTTGCATATCAGATGCTTTTATTTTGTGAGGAGTGTCCCTGATGCATATGCCGTGGAAACAGACATGTATTGGGATGATTTTTATATATCAATACCACTGATACCATTCACCTTGACAGCAAAGATTGATAGGTCTATGTGAATCCATACCATGAGGTGGCCAAACGCACTGACTAGGCATAAAGTAGCTCATTCTTTTTTTTTTATGTTATAGACTATTATGTGAAATTTTCACCCGGTGGTTCTTATGCTTTTAGAAAATAACTATGGTGTACAGAAGAACATAGTTCTACATAGAATTCTTTCCCTTTTAAAATGCTGTTGTACCACAGTTCAAAGGTCATGGAATGTGATTGTACCCTTCTGTAGTACAAAAGCATTCTGAAACCTGTAGAGACTGTACAATGGGAGGACTTTAAGCTCGAGGTTCAATGGCCGGAGCAACTATGTCACTCCCCCCATTGGGCTTTAAATGGCCAGTCATCCTAGACCTTCTCACGATCTGTCTCTCTTTGTGGCCGGAGGCACCGGTCTGCATTTCTCCCTCCCAGCTCATCGTATTTTACTTTTCATGTGGCGGCCTTCAGCCACTGGCTCACTCTCCTGCCCTGCGCTTTTCTCCCTCATTCTGTATGCAGTTGCCCTCAGCCACCCGCCTTTCTTGGGCTCCCTCGCTGCTGCTGTTAGGCAGCCATAATCCGCGCCTCTCTTAACTCATCACCCACTTCTGCCATCTCTCTCTTTCCATCTCCCATGGCTCTGCAGCTTCATTCCCCTCTTCCTCCTCTCCTAACCAGAGATCCAGTCTGCCATCCCCTGTGGGTGCCTGGTGCCTGGCTCCCCGCTTCTACTCCTTCTCCATCCTTCTCGCCCTTGCTTCTTATTCTGTGCTCTCACTGTGATTGCATGGTGCACATCTAGACACCATCCTCCTGAAGTCCTACGACTTGAGCACTTTCTCCCACATCCCTGGCTGCATTGTTCACCTTACCCTCCTCGCCTGACAGCCCATTTCTGGGCGTTTGCTCCCTGTATATTGCCTCACTGTTCCTCCTCCTCTCCATTCTGTGGCTCATTCCTCCTCTACCCCGCCTTTCATTCCAGGTCTGCCAGATCATCCGGTCCCCCTCTCTGGTGCATACCGTGCAGTTTTCTCTCTGCTCCAGCTTGACTTCATCTGCATTTTGCTATCGTGGGCTTGCTCTTCCCCTGTTCTGGATGTCTCCCATGGGGACCCATTCAGCCTGCTCAAGCCATTTTCAGAGGCTCCATCTCATCTCTCTAGCCCATCCCTCTGGCTCCTGCCCTCCTCGCTACTGCCAACAATAAGTTTGTCTTTCCATACTGCATTGTGTTGACTGCATCTAGTGAATTATGCTAGTTTGTCTTCATTGTTCCCTGTGAGTTCAAGTACTATGCTTTTCTCTCCATTATCAGTACACCTCTCTGAGCTTCTCTCTCTTTCTTTCTCTCTCTCTCTCTCTCTCTCTCTCTCTGTCTCTTTCTGAAATTCATGTACACTAGCAAATTGAAATCCTCTCTGCTGCCAACTGGGGAAAATGTTACTATGGGAGGACCCCCTCTCTCCTTTACATATTTCAACACATTATAGATAACAGGTTCAACCCAAGCTCCTTCATGAGTTCTATATCAATTTGATATTATTAATCTGTTTAAGTAGTCTAGCCTTTCCTATTTTCTAGTTGTCAGCTTAGTTATCTGCCTCCCTTCTTCAGCTCAGTGACGCCATCTTGTCCAGTATGGACCAGGTCTATATTACCGCTGTCATCATTGTTGGCATTGGCCACTGTGGCCTCATCTTCCCCCACTCCTTTGCTTTCTCTTGGGCCAATGCTTCCTCATCGTACCGCTGGTCTCCTGCAGTTCTCACCTTCTTCCTTCTCACGCTCTGCCATCCACATCATTTGGCTGTCTCTGGCTGACCCTGTCTGGCCTGCAATTGATATTTCTTTTGGGCATACCTATCATGAATCATATGCCACCTCATCGAACCACGGCTCTCCTGCTGCATCTATTAGGATTATGACTCCGGCCATCATTCACTCATCCTTACCCCATGGTTTCTCTATTTACATCGCTTACTCAAGCATTCCTATCATTGAATCCTATGCCATGCCTCTACTCAAGGATTCACTACATCACCATAGGCATGCCTTTTTCATACTAGCCATCAAGGATTCACTCCAATCACGGCTTCACTTCATCATCATTCATCACCCATTTTCCTCCCATTGATCGCTTGACCCAGTCATGCTCTCTGGTTCTCGGCATGCCTCCTTGGCCTCAGAGTCTATTCAATCACATCGCTTAATCGAGCATACCTCTCATTGGGTCTTACGCTACATTGTTGAACTGCTGCACTCCTGCAGTGATCAACATCAGTCTTCATCATCGTCTTCTCGTGAGCACATCTGGATGCCCCTCGCTCCTCTGACCTCTACATGGATCTGCTCCTTCCCTTTGACTACTCGAGTATACCCCTTTCAGGTCCATGCGGCCTCCTGTTCCTTCTTTGATCTGTGCTTTATTTTGGAGTTTTTTCCATATCCCATCATCATCTTCCCTACTCATATCCTTCTCTTTAGCGACATATGTCCTTAAACGACAACCATCCTTAATCAAACATCTTTCAGCCTGGAGGGAAGGCGACCTAGGCCTTGGATCCCCAGAGGTTTGATCCTTAAAGGGGGTTTTCCCTCTCCTCCGTGCCGATGGTCATAATATTAGATAGGGCTAGTGGTTTTATAGGTTCTGTAGTTAGGTTTCCACTGGTGGATGGAGTCAGATGGTGGCCCCAGCATTCCCCCTCTCCTTAGAAAGTCTGCTCTTTGACATCCTATCAACTTACTTTCATTCTTCGTCCTCGCCTTTTCTCATCTTCTACTGTAATTCCTATCTACATATGTTAATTTATTTCCAATCTAGATATCTGCTACTTCTCCCATCTTTGATGCTCGATACCCGATTGGGTATTCTTTTGGGGCTTCTTCGTAAGCTACCTTTAGCCAATGGAATCACTCCCACAGCACCTATGGGGGGGACCCTCTTCTAGGGTTCCTTGCATCATATCCCTACAAGGTGGTATATCCCATGGATAGAGAGAGAGAGACGAATAGCCACAATCAAATCAAGTCACACAAGCATCATATCATCCAGTTGAGTGAAGACAATTGAATGGGAGGGCTTTAAGCCCAAGGTTCAATGGGTAGAGCAATTATGTCACTCCCCCATCGGGCTTTAAATGACCAATCATCCTAGGCCTTCTCATGATCCATCTCTCTTTGCCCCGCCATCCACCCATCCTTCTCCAATGGCTTGTCTCTCTTACCTGTGGGCTTCTTCCTAAGTTACCTTTAGCTAACGGAATCACTCCCACAGCACCTATGGGGGGATATCTCTTCTAGGGTTCCTTGCATTGTACCCCTACAGGGTGGTATATCCAACAGATAGAGAGGAGAATAGCCACAATCAAATCAAATCACACAAGCATCATGTCATCCAGTTGCGTAAGCACAACTGAACTTAGTTTTGTTCTGAAAGCAAAAAAAAAGCTGTATAAACATTTAACACAAACATTATACACTAAAAGACATACAGGATAAGCAATGACATGCACAGCCACTGTGTTCTGCCACCTCAGAGTTCTGATTCCTATGGACTTCTCGAGCTTCACTCTTAAGGTCAGAGGAAATGTGACCCCCCCCCCGGCCCCGTGGCAGATCACACTGGTTGTGCATAGCTGCCTAGCCAGTATTCTCTATGTCTTGTGCAGTCTGTAGAGGTTTCAGACTGATGTTGTACCACAGAAAAGTTCACTCACATTCCATGACCTTTGACGTGAGGTACAACAACATTTTGACAGGGATTGAATTCAATACAGAACAATGCTCTACTGTACACTATAACTTTCTATTTGATTTATGTGTAGTGATGAATAGTGGTCTATATCTGAAATAATGTGAAATGTAACATGTAATTTTGCTAGCGTGTATAAGATGTATGCATATTTTTTTGCAGTACACAAATGTTTATCATGCTTTTTTTTCTTACACACCTTTCTTTCTGTATTACACAGGGAGCAGACCTTACAAAGAACTTGCCATCATTGCCACCAACAAACTCCTTTGTAAAGACTTTCAAAAATTGTCACTGGCTGAGCAGACTTCCTCGCTAGAGGCATATCACAAAGTAGTGATTTTTTTTTCTCTCAAAAGTACTCACTTCTTTTACACTCCATGGAGACAAGGTAAGTGCCAATGTACATTTATGTGACACCATATCATGATGTGTTAATGGTATCCATAATGACAATGTAAATTTAGGAATGAGTTATCACCGTTGTTCAACTCATGCCTTTCTATTTCACTATTGAAAAATGAATGGGTTTGTGAAAGTTAAATCATTGTGCAGTGTTTGAATTATACCTTTTTGAGTGTCACAGTCTACCTCACAACATCTTTAGCAATACTGTGCGTAGTCCGGGAATAGTCTTGTGTTTCATTTTTTCTTCCTCCTGCTCCTCCAGTTGGCCCCCTTTCAGCCCTCATTATCCCCCAACCCCATCACCTGCTGTCTCTGGGTCTTACCTTCAGGGCCACTGATTTCTCCACAGATTGCCCACTTTGGCAGGGCTGACAGGGATCCCCTCAAGCCCCCTCCAGTGCCACACTTAGTTTGGCAGTCCTTGGAGCCCAGTAGGTTGTGTGAGATCTGCGAGGATTCACAGGGTAGCGTCCTGCCACTGAAGGTGATTTCTGTGTTCTTCCTCTGACCCCACAGATGCTCCATCGGGATGACGGCTTAAATGCATGCACATAGATAATGTGCTAGGCGTCCTTCTATCAGGGAGAGTCCTCCCCCTCCCAGAACTGCTGCTTCAACCTTGCATCACTAACTAGGGTAACCTCGGTGGCAATGTTGTAGCAGAACAGAAAACTGTCCCTCCCCAGAGGACAGCATCCCTTGGGATGCCCAATCCTCCTCCCACCCAGCCATCCCCTGAGTGACCGAGACTCATTACCAAACCTGTGTTGCTGGTGTGGTGGCAGGTGAAGCATAGATGGTTTTGCCCTCCATGACACCGGGCCAGCGTAGTCTAGTAGTTTGATAGGACACATTCACCATCAGATGTAATGCCAATCAAATCATGTAGTCAGTGAAAGCACAGTATTAATATTTGACTTATTAACACCGTATATTTCAATCTGCAGGCTCCTTATTTCTGCTTTATATTTCAATGACAACTCAAACAGGGAGCAGGACCACACACAACAAGGAGAGGCCAAATGGGGAGCGTCTTTTCCAAAGTCAAGAGGTTGCACACCAGTTAACAAGGAAATAAAGGTCCCACCAACATACAGTAAGAAACAATATGTAATAACACATTTCCAATACAGATCAATTTGGTGCAGTAATGCTCCTTCTTGTGGATGTAAGTTTTGTCCCCTTTACAGTGTGGCCAACTGTGGCTACTGTGAAGCATCGCACTGCCGGCAGTTAGTGTCTATAAATCCATATATACTTTCTGTGAAGTACATATATGATACATTACTAGGTAACAAATGATAGCCATATTTCCGTGTACATGGTAATATATATGGTATACTGTATGGTAGAACAACAGTAAGAGCTGACATACTGAACAGATATTTCTGCTCAGTCTTTACTGAGGAAGAGGAGGGTAATAGACCTGAAAGAAGTACAAGGGGTGGGAATGGTGCAGAAATGGATACAAGTCCCTTTACATGGGAAAGGGTCCTAAAGGAACTGGAAGGAATAAGAGTCGATAAAGCAATGGGGCCAGATGGGGTGCACCCCTGGGTCCTAAAGGAACTATGACAGGTGGTGACTGAACCTCTGGCAATCCTGTTTAGCCGATCATCACTGGAAATGGGAGGTACCCAAAGACTGGAGGACAGCAGCTGTAGTCCATTTATACAAAACCAGAAACAAAGAGGAAGCAGGGAACTACAGACCAGTCAGCCTGCCCTCAGTAGTGGGGAAGATCATGGAAGCACTACTGAAGGAGAGATTAGTGAAACATCTGGTTGTCAGCAGACTACAGGACCCAAGGTAGCATGGTTTCACTGGGGGGAGGTCATGCCAGACCAACCTCATTGAAATTTTCAACTGGGTGACATGGAAGGTGGATCAGGGGAGTGCAGTGGACATGGCCTATCTGGACTTCAGCTAGGCCTTTGACACCGTGTCACATAGAAAACTATTAAACAAACAGGGGAATATGGGAGTGGGTTGGACATTAGTGCGGTAGGTGAGTAATTGGCAGGATGGCAGGACACAGAATGTGGTGGTAAACGGTTGTCACTCCACAGAGGGAAAAGTGACCAGTGGGGTACCACAGGGATCAGTGATGGGACCGGTCTTATTCAACATCTTCATCAGTGACATTGTACAGGACCTCCTAGAAGGCAGAATTTCCCTGTTCACTGATAACACAAAGCTTTGTAACAGAGTAGACATACCAAAGGGTGTAGACAGAATGAGGTGGGACCTGCAGAAGCTTGAAGAATGGTCAAGGGTTTGGCAGTTGAAATTCAACGCAAAGAAGTGCAAGATAATGCATATGGGGCACAAAAACCCTGGAACAACATATCAGTTGAGGGGTGAGGATATGGCATGCACCAAGCAGCAAAGGGACCTTGGGGTTATCATCTCTGATGACCTCAAGGTAGGGAAACAGTGTGACAAGGCAGCAGGTAAAGTAAATAGGATGCTAGGATGCATAGGCAGGGGTATCACCAGCAGGAAAATGGAGGTCATAATTCCACTATATAATACACTAGTGAGGCCCCACTTGGAGTACAGTGTACAGTTCAGGAGACCTTACCTACATAAGGACATAGACAGGGTAGAGAAGGTTCAGAGGAGTGCAACAAAGTTGGTACAGGGATTGCATCACAAGTCCTATGAGGACTTTAATACTGTATGTACTCCCTGGAGGAGAGGAGGGGGAGAGGGGATATGATAGAGACATACAAGTACCTTATAGGAAGGAACATGGTGCAGCAATACACTATTTTCCAGTGAAAAAGATGTTCTAGGACTAGACGTAATGGGATGAAGTTGGGAGGAAGGGCAATTCAGAGGAAATGTGAGGAAGAATTTCTTCACAGAAAGGGTGGTGGACAAGTAGAACACCCTGCCAGAAGAAGGGGTGGGGGCTGAAACAATCACGGGATTTAAGAATGCATTGGATAGACATAAGGGAATTCTGGAGATAAGGGATAAGGGGCAACAGACTTCTAGAAAAATGTAAAGGGAACTTAAAAGCTCAAATGGACAGACTGAGTGGGTCATAGGCTCTTATCTACTGACAATGTCTATGTATCTATGTAACCATTGCATGCATTGAAATTCATGCATGGAATATAAAGAATGTTGCATGGATAACTATGCACAGTTAGTGCCTTCTGCCACAGAGGGGTTCTAATTTCATCTCATCACAAGATTAGGGCTGCACAAAATACCTCTAAATGTTCTACCTCATGAACGTTCTGAGTAGAACCAAAAAAAGTTCTATCTGATTCTACCTGGGTCTACCAGGTAGAACCCAGTAGAATTGGGTTCTACCATTTATAACTAAGTTCTGCCAAGTAAAACCAGGTTCTACCAAGTAGAACCAGGTTCTACCAAATAAAACTAGGTTCTACTAAGTAAAAGCAGGTTCTACATGGTATAACAAGGTTATATAATGCAAAAAAAAAAAAAAATTACTGGTTCTACTTAATTAAGAAATCCACATAAGAATTGTTTTTTGTTTTGGAAAGTACATGTAGTACTAAGAACGGTATTAACAATTAAGTATTGCAAAGATTTGGTGCATATGATTCTGTCTCAGTGCTCGAAAGCTTTGCAAAACTTATCATTCATAAAGTTTAAATCTTAGTGCTACATGTCTATTCCCAAACATGCAAAATAAAATATGTGGATTTTTTTTATAGTTAAGTAGAACCAGGTAGAATATGGTTATATATTGTAGAACTACCTGGTTACCCAGTAGCTGCTGTAAAATAGTACAACAGATTTCGAAAGCGATAAAGGTCAGGAATGATATATGACTCATATAACATCCCTGACAATTTCAGCTTTTTAAATCTGGTTGCAGGCATTCCAGAGGATTAACCCCCTGAGCTACACCCGGTTACAATAATTTTAAATCTTCCCCCACTGTTAGACCCAGGTACTAATACAGCCCAGTTCAAAGTGACTGGCGCTTCTGGTACCTATAGCCTCAGCTGCTATAAGTACATGGATGAAAGTTTAAAGTAGAAAATTAATTTAATCCACATAATGTGGTAGAGCAGAATGTCACACTGCCCCAGCGCTTCTGCACCTTACCTTCCTCATTGCCCCCCCCCCCATGGAAGACAAGGTGCTGAAGCTCTGGGGCAGTGTGGCACTTTGCTTTACCACATTGTGTGGATTAAATTATTTTTCTACTTTAAATTTGTGTCCGTGTAGTTTTTATTTAGTACCATAGCACCTGAGGCTATAGGTACCAGGAGTGCCAATCATGTTGAACTTTTCAGAATCCAAGGGTGGCCCCTTTCTGACTGAGTAGCTCCTGCTTGAAGCTTGGCACAAGTAGTAACCCCCTACTGAACTACTAATAAAGCCCAATGGCTGTGGTCATGGGCCATAAAGAAATGCAGGGGTGTTAGGCATCTAGTATCAGTTTGGGGTGTTCTGTTATTATGAGTTACTGTCAATATTAGTAGTATATTACCCACCCTAGTTTTCTTCTTTCCCTCTAGTACACTCTCCTGCCCTGATCCCTATACCTTCCATAGGTAACTATGTCAATATTACTTCATTTGTCCCACCCTCCCAAACACCCATCCCTTCCTCATCTTTACTCAGAATAATTGAAAAACCCATAACAGTATACCATCTGCAAATTGCCTTTATGATGCCAGGTGTGTGGTTTGGGGTCTAACAATGGAAGGTGGATTGTATTTGTAAGAGGGAGTGTCCCAGGGGGTTTGGACTTGTAGTTGGGGGGGGGGGCTAGAGTAAGATGAGGAATTTTTTTATTGTCATGATGGTCAATTAGACAATTAGTGCTGTATGTGGGAACAACATTTTTTAAAATCTATTCTTTTATTTTCATTTTACAGGTTATGATGAAAACTGTTTCTGTCTGGTACATGGCTCCTTCAGATCAAAACATTGGATGTGTCATTGGGTGCAACATTGAAACTGAGTATGTATTGTAAAGTTGACATTTTACAGCAAAAAAATATTAAAATTAAATCCTCAACTGGAGTCGAACCAGAAGAACAGTTATTTATTATTTATTTATTTTATTAATGTTTTTAACAGCCTAATAAGTATTTATTGAGTGTGTATTTTGTTATAAAAATCCAGTAAAAACAAATGGATGAAGAGCTGCATGACAGTAATGTGTAGTCCTTTATGGATGTCTTAGTTGAACCGCAGTATGTAGTGGTCCTTCAGTTTCTGAGGCTTGCCAGATTGGGCCTCAGTGGCACATGAGAACCAGCAGCAGATGTTAGTTTCTGAAATTAATGGAAGTCGAGGAACAGAAAGAGAACAGGACAGGAGGACCCACCAATGGAGGACAGACAGGTGGAAAGGCTAGTGGCTACTAGTGGCAACAGAATCCCTCACCATCATCAGCATGGCATGCCATCCGGGTGCTGTCACCCTGCATACATTTTGGACAGTATATGTTTTTGAACTGTGGCAGGTTCATTTTAAGAAAAGTGAGCCTTTCTACATTCTTTGTGGAAAGACATGCTGTTGGTCATTCACTATTGCCCCAGCAGCACTGAAAATTCTCTCAGAATATGTGCTTGTGGGTGAGCAACTGAGGTATTCAATTGTGATCTCAGTTAAAGAAGGCCACATATATTTTTTTCTGTTACCAATACAGCAATGGTTCATCAGTCTCCTCCATATAAGTGGGTGGGGATCCAGGGACAAAGTCTTTCACCACCAAGTTAACAGTGTGTGTGTGTGTGTGTGTGTGTGTGTGTGTGTGTGTGTGTGTGTGTGTGTGTGCAAAGCATGGTACATGTGTAAAATTGCCAAGCCTTACTGCTTTCACAATATTAGAAACATTGTCAGACACTATAAACCCTGGTTGCAAGCACTTTGGAGATAGCCAGTTAGCCACTCGACAAACTTTTCTTCAAGGCCCTCCAGAAGATGTTCTACCTTGTGATCTTTTTCAAAATCATAAATACATAATGCTGCCTGCCTGCAATTAGAGAAGGACCCTTGCTTTTTGCTGATGCTGCTGCTGCCACCAGTGCCACTACTATAAAGTTTACCCAATGGCCAGTCACAGCCATATAGTCAGTTGTCTGGCCATTGGTCCACATATCTGTTATGACATGGACCTTTTTGCCCACTAAATCTTTAAGAGCCTCAGACACACTGTTAGGAACAGCATCATACAAGTCTGGAATGGCAGCAGTTGAGAAATAAGGCTGGCCGGGGACTTGATATTTGGGTACAGCAATTTCCATTAGTGCTTTAAAACCTGGATTAAACACAAAGGAGAATAGTAGCAAGTTGGTGGCTATCACCTCTACAACTGCCTTTGTTAATCGTCTTACCTCAGGCCTTTTGGGCTTATATTTCTGAGACAGCTCAGAACAGGCTTTCACTGAAATTTGATGACTGCTACAATTGCTGATATCAGCAGAATTTCTGAGTAGCTTCCCTTGGCTTTTACCACCACGAGGGGTGGATGTCGTGGACATGGATGGCGTAGACTCCTTGCAGGCTGTAGTGGTGGGCTCAAAGGGGTGAAGAAACATGAAATTGAAAATGTTGTGCTTGGACTGGAAGTCAGACTTTCATCATCCTCCAACTCTGCATCAATTACATCATCACCATGACCTTGGTAAACATCCATATCATCCTCCTCCTCAGCAGAGTGCAACAGTGCAACAACTTGTGTGTGCTACTTCTGTGCTTTTTGATACTGATAAATGTGAGACTTGTTCATATGCCTTATCATTGTCGATGTTCCCAGTCAAGTACCCACTTTACCGCAACTTAATTTTGTTTTGCATAATCTGCAAACCACATGACTGCCAGACGATTTATCTTGTGTGAAAAAATCCCACACAATGGATTTCACAGATTTTGCTGCGCTGCTGCTTATGGGGAGGATGTGTTCATTACTATCACTGCCACAACCACAGCCACTGCTACTTCCACTATGTCTTTGAGGTCTTTCCATGCCCATCTGCATGTCTTTTTGATGCACAGCCTCTCTGACTGGTTGAACTGCTTCTCTTTCTTCCCTTCGTGAAGCCTGTCCATCTTCTGTCCTCTGTTGTTCCTCTACATATGTGAGTGTACTCTGACTCTCCTTATGCCCCACCATCATTAATGTCTTTTTCCCACCACCACCATCCTTCCTAGATGTCTTTTTTGTTCTTTTTCTGCCCTTGTATTCCTCCTCTTCATCCCACTCTCCAGAACTACTGCTACTTGACAGACTGCTACTTTATCTACTACTAACTCAGTATCTGTTCCACTGATTTCCCCCTCTCTCTCATCTGTCTTCTCCTCCTCATCACTGTCTTCTGATCAATCTCCCAGAAATAAATCTCTCCACAAGTGTTTTTGTTGGATGCACGCTGGCAATATTTTTTAAGGCATGCAAATTATATTTACATTCCCAACTTCAATTTCAACAATATACAGAACAGTACAGTACCATCACAATAATTCATTCTGCTTCTTCTTTCTGGGAACCTTCTGCCAACGTGATCCTCTCCTCCTTGCTTGTAGCGCTACAGGGTTTGGACACTGTCTGATCCGGCCTTCCCATCATCACCAGAACCAGGTGCCACCACCAGGTACCCCCCCTTGGTACCACCACTAGGTACCACCACTACTTAGTACCACTAGCAGGTAGCCCCAATTACCCAGGCTGGACTCGCACAGGGTCAGTTCCTGGTCCATACCTCACTAGGTCCGGACACATGATCCGGCCCCTAGTATCTATGCCCTCCCCCCTCTACTTCCATGGCTGGGTTCCTCTGTCCCCAGCCTGTGCTGCCCACCCCCTCCTCCCTCTCCTGCCCCCCTTTTCCCTTTTGTTCCCTCCTTTTCTTGTCCTTTTCTCCTTTCTGTGGGCCACCTGTTGCCCACCACCAGGGCTCCTGCCAGCTCCCTGGGCCATATGCTGCCCTTCTGCAGCTCTCCCACCCCATGCTGAGCTCCACCGGGACGGTATTTTATACCCTCAACTTTCCATGCAGTACCAGCCAGCAGCAAAACTCTCTACTTAGTGCAGGGCGGGTGGGTGGGGAATCATTATCCCAGCAAAAGAGGAGACCAAAAGCTCTTCAGGCTCTTACATAGCCCAAACAGGCCCCACTCCCATCCCCCAGCCCTCCCTTGACCAATTAGGAAGCTCTCCTGTCCCTAGTCATTTGACCCTCTCTGATGTCCCATCCCTCCCTTTCCTATCCCCTCCCCTTTGCTTTTCTGGCAGGGGACATTAACAAGCTGGCCTGCTTTTTATTGGCAAGCCTTATTGTCCTCTGATTCCCCTCCCAGAAATAAATCTCTCAACAATTGTTTCTGTTGGATGCACGCTGGCAATATTTATTACGGCACGTAAATTATATTTACATTCCCAGCTTCAATTTCAACAGTATACAGTACTTTACAGTATCACCACAATAATTCATTCTGCTTCTTCTTTCTGGAAACCTTCTGCCAACTTGATCCTCTCCTCCTTGCTTGTAGTGCTTCGGGTCTGGACACCGTCCGATCCAGCACCCCCCATCATCACCAGAACCAGGTACCACCACCAGGTACCCCCCTTTGGTACCACCACCAGGTACCACCACCACCTAGTACCACTAGCAGGTACCCCCATTTACCCGGGCCCGACCCACACAGGGTCAGTTCCTGCTCAATAGCCCACTAGGTCCAGAGATGTGATCCAGCCCCTAGTATCTCTCCCCTCCCACTCCCCCCCTCTACTTCCACGCCTGGGTTCATCTGCCCCAAACCCATGCTGTCTACCCCTCTTCTGCCCCCCCTTTTTCACTTTCGTTTCCCCCTTTTCCACTGACCCATCTCCAGCTTGCGAAGGACGATGGGGCTTTCCCCTTGCAGGCTAGAAAAAACCTGGTCCTTCCCTCTTCCTTAGCACCCCTACCCCCATAGCTCCTGCAGCCCTCAGTAGGGGCACTTGCCCCATGCCAGACCTGCCCCCTCTCCCTTGTAGGCATCCCCTACCCATACCAAATGTCCTTGGGATGGGCCTGGACCACCACACCTTCTAATCAGCCTCGCACACCGCAGCCTAGTCTGTTGCTGCCTGCCCTCACCCATCCAGGGGCACACCACCCCCCTAGGAGCCCCACCACAGAGCTGGCCATGCATGCAGGTCCACCCACCATCACCTGGTTGAGCTCGCCGGGGTGAGGGTGGGCACCCAGATGCCTGCGATGTTGTGTCCTAGCACTGCTGTGGCTAAGGCCTGGCCCCCTGGGCCCTCTGCCTGGGGCAGCTGCTTTCTCTCCCTGATGAGGGTAAAAGCATGAATCCCCTGTGGTTTACCCTTGTCCCCCAGTGCCTCCTTTGTGGCTCCTTGGGCCTGCCCTTCCATAACACCCCGTAGCCCCAGCCACCCAGCGCCCTGCCTGCTCTGCACACCTCTGGTCAGACTCTCCCTTGCACCACTGCACCAACCCATCCCTCCCCATGGCTATCCCCCTGCCCTTGTATGCCTGCTGCTGGTGTGGCTATAGCCCTGTCCCAGAATGCTGCTCCTCCTTTCTGGACCCTGGCAGGATGACCCTGCTTTTTGCACCTACCCCACCTCCTTCCACAATTCCTGTGCCGGGCCATTCTAGCCCCCACCTCCAGAACCCAGATGTGTTGCCTTCCATCCTTATTCTCACTCATCATCCATGTCCCTTGCAGTCACCCACTGCTCTCCTGGCTGAACCCATGCAGCCATCCCATGGCTATCCCCCTGCCCTTGTATGCCTGCCGCTGGGCCCCCGAGGTGGCCAGGGCTCTTTGTTCTGTCCCTCATCCACAGCTATCCAGCTCCATGGCCCTTCCTCATCCTGTCCTGGGTTATGGCTCATTGATCGCACTTGCTCCTACCACTGGGATTTCCAGAACCTTCCAGACCCATATCCTGTCCCTCCCCTGTAGCCCTCACACTACTGTCCAGGTTGTCAGTTTTCCTTCCTATATTCGGGGTCCAGTGCACCACATGCCCCCTCTCTCCCATTGAGGCTGCCCTCATGGCCCCTGCAGTATGATTGCTATAGCTTGCCACTGCCCTAGCTTCAATGCTTGCCCTTGCATTGCTGCTCCGCAAGCCTCGTACTGTTGGGCCCACACTACTAGTGTGCTTCCCAGTTCGGTCCCCATGGCTCCCCAGCCCAGGGCTTGGAATTGGCACACCTGTGCCAGACCACCCTCCCCAGTGCCCCTTTCCTTCCACTTATCTGGGAACTACCTGGCATAGGGGCTGGACCTCTCCTACCTGTACTACCATGGCCAGCTAGTTTCCCCCAAGGGCTTGCCCTTCAACCCCTGGTTGGTCAATGCCTTCTGGACCTGTGTCCAATAGCCCCTGCTTCTGCCTGCTGTTGCTCAGCCATCCTTCTTCCCACCGAATTCTCGTTCTCAGCCCAGACTGGCTGCCTGGTCCACCCTCTGGATCCTGGAGACCCCCATTGGGATCAGTCCACCTTGCCCAGGAAGGGCACCCCAGGCCCCCTTGGACTTGCCTAGCTCATGGTTCAAAGATCCTTCCCCTCTTGCCAAGCTGGTGCCCCCCACCCCCCCCAGGCTGGGTAGTCCCAGTCGAGGCCCCCGTTCCCCGAGAGACCTGCAGGCGCCTACCAAGGCGTGCTACCCCTTTCCTGCCCTGGGTTCCACCTTATATAAACTGTCTTTTCCTGGGGCAGGAGACATGCCACACCTCTGACCAGTGCCGGCCCATCACAGCCCCGGGGGTCCTCCCCTACCCTTCCCATTCTCTGTCAGCCTGTGTCCCTCCTTCAGCATGCTTTCACTGGCATAACACAATGCGGTGGGTGGACTCCCCTAGTCTAACTCCCTACCCTGTCTCTGTGCCCTCACCACCCCCTAGGCTCTGCCCCATGGGGTCCCAGGGCCCACTCCTCACTCACGCCAGCCCTTCCATCCACACTGGGCATACCTACAAGGGCTGGCCTGGGTGGGTCTCTGTTAACTAAAGGCCTCACTTGAGGGTACAACGGTGCATGAGGAGACCGTGGGCTTCCAAACCCAGTGCCAGACCCCTTCTGTGCCTCGCAGCTCAGGTCTTCCTGACCTCTGCACCACATCGCCTTCTGAAATTAATTCTTGAGACTATATCACCTCCTGAAAATCCCTCCCAGCTGGATTAAGCCTTCCTACACCTGCCCTTCCCCCAGATCCCTCCACACCTTGCTGGTATGACCGAGGTTCCCGGGCACCCTCCGGGACATCTCTCTGTCCCTACCCCAGTCTCCCACTCCTGGGCCACGAACGCCACAAGTGAATTCCCCTGTCATCTAGGCCAATCATTGCTGACAGATTTTCTTCTCTTTTTTTTTATAACAAAACTCTTGCCCGCTATCTTTTAATTGGACATGGCAAAATATGTCCCAGCCATGGCTACTGGGTGCCACTGGTATGTTCCCCTTTCCCCCACCTGCGTACAGCTGGTCTGCCTGGCCTTGGAGCTCAGATCGGGCTGCTTTGCCCCAGTGCCCCCGACCTTCTGCTTTGTGACCAGATCCTGTCCGCATTGGACTGGGGACCAAATCCCCCCAGCTACTAACAGCTGAAAACCCCTTAAGCCTCCTAAACCTGTCCTGGCAATACTTGGATGCTCCGTCCTCCCCTACTTTGCCCCCTCTGGAGAAATTGCTCCTGGTCGACCGTTAGGACTCATAATGGTTTGAAATTCCCAGACACTCCCCTTGTCCTTACTAAGCCCCCACTGGAGAAAAAAATTACCTGGTTCAAATTTGCCCTTTTCTTCCCTGTTTGAATCCCCTCAGAGCTGCACACCCAACAGCCACCTCATTTTAACTTTGGTTGATCCACAGGAAAGGATTTTGTGTTCCTCCCATTTAATCTAGGGGCATGTCTCACCCTTTTTCTGACTGCCCCACCACAAACAACTCAACTCAGTACCGGCCTGGGCCAAAGCATCCCCCCCAAAAAAAATTTTGCTTTTTCTCCTTTTTTTTTGGGAATAAACCCAGCTTGCTACCTTTTGACAACCATTCTAAACTTTGTCCTGTTCCCCCTTAAATGTGTCTATTGTGACCCCCCGCAGCATTGCCTCACAGCTATTACATATGCAGCGGGGGCCTCTGAGGAAACACCCCCATCCTGGTTCGGAGAAAGGACAAAATCAAAAACCTTCCCATGACCGGCATGCTTCCTTATGATTTTTTTTTTTGTGTGTGTGTGTGTGTGTACCGCATGACACAGCCTACTCTGGTATGTTTCCTTGTGTAACTCATCTGTATCCGCACCCCCTTCAGTTAGTGCTTCAAAAAAGAGACCCCATCTTTACTGGTTGGCTTGACCTGCTGCCTGTATGACCCACTGACCTCTAACCTGAACCCGGCGCTGTGCCATCTGGGTCCTGCAGCCTATACTAGCCTGCCTTAAACTGCCTCGAGGAATGCCCCCCCATGGTGCTACCACCATCACTCAGCTGCTCGTGCTGAACGGCACCAAACACCTGCATAAACAATATATATATTCTGAAAAGTATCCCCCTAAATATGACTGCTGACCATACCTTTGAGGATATAACTAATGGTCTGTCTAATGTATTTCCATGTTGGGCCCCTCACCCCCCCGTGTGAATACGTAGCCCCCCCTCATGTAAATAAATAGCCAAGTTAAATATCATGCACTGCAGTGCCTCCTATCTACAGAGAACAATCTTTCCAGGCCCCCCAGCCTGGCCTAGTTCCACAGAGGTTCCTCTTCATCTGCTTGCTGTCTGACCCCCCTTCCTCAATTGTCCTCGGCCCGACCGACCTTCCCATATATGCACACTGACTCTGGCTCTCATTCTTCTGATGCCATCTGATGGCCCCTCACCTTGTATTGGCTTGCCCTGAGCGATTTTTGCCCACCGCATCACTTCAAGCCACCGCTAGGCGCTATGCAACATACCAGAACGCGCCCGACTGTCCCATCTACAGCTGGACCCCCTCCTGCTATGGAAACCCTTTATGCACCACCTGTGCTGACACAACCTGTTAGCCAGCCACCATCCGGCTCCCTAGGCCCCCCACTGCGGTGCTCGACGGGCTGCCTGCAACCCCCATGGCTCATGCCACCCACCGAGACTGCCCCCCAACTGACCCCTGCTCACAGCCAAACAAGCAAATCAACTGGCAGAGCCAGAGGAAAATGCCAATAGTGTTCAGCCTCTCCATCTAGAAGCCTGAAAGCCTGCCAGGCCCCAGCCCATTACGCTGCCACGAACTACCACTTCAGTCCATCTGATAACATCCTCAAAACACTGCTCACCCTAATGCCCCCCCCTTCGCTTGGCCCGCATGGACCGAGATTCTAACACCATGCAGGCATTCAAGTGGTGACCCTTTGTCACCTTGTCCGCCCCTGAAAGCCCACAAATTGAACTCCCTAGTCACCCAGGCTAGCCAAGATGACCAAGCCCTTCTGGGGCTGCTCCTCTTTTACAACTGCCCACTCTACATTGGAGCTGCTCACTCGCTACCTTCTCATGCCTTGCAGCATCTGCACTAGCCTCATCAATGTAAAGCTACAGCTCTATGTTTTGAGCCCTGACTATGCCCCTCGTATCAAGGCAAACCACCATGTCCCTTCTCCCAGGCCCCATGCAGCCAAATCAGATGCCTTCCTGCAGTGGGCACCACAGCAGTTGAAAACCCCCCTATGCTTGCACCGTGATCCTGCTCCTCATGGCTCGCTTGCTCCCCCCCTCCGTCTGCCCAACTGCTGCAAAAGTTCTCTTTTTTTTATATATATAAACAATGCAACCAAGAGCTTCTTCCAAACTGATTGCCATGTCATAGCAGGCACCACACCTTTCCAAACTGTCCCTTGCTTGCACCTTGCCCGCCACCCATGCCCCGACCACCGTGGAAGCCCATGAGGCAAAACCACCATGTCCCCTCTCCAATACCCCATACGGCCAAACCAAATGCCTTCCTATAGCAGTCGCCACACCAGTCAAAAAACCTTCTGCAGTTGCACCGCGATCCTGCTCCTCATGGCCTGCCTGCTCTGCCCAAATGCCCCAACTCGTTTCCACTTTTTTTTTAAAACACTACCAACCCGAGCTCTACTCTCACCAACGGAGATCACATCTCATCCTGCTGTGCAGTATAACCCATTTGCACTGCATGCAGCTCCGTCTATGATCTTGCCCTGCATGGACAAACTGTTCTCCAACCTCATTCCAAACCTGGGAGCCATAAACCTCCCAACAGTATACACCTTGGCAGTAGCTCCCCTCCCTAATTATCCACATTTCTTCTTCTCCTTCCCTTCCCTTCCCTCTTTCTTTTTTTTTTAAACTACCAACCCCAGTACATTCTCCCAATGAAATGATAAAAACAAGGAAACCTACTCGGCCTAATGCCTAGGTACCCTGGGAAGTGCCTTACCCTTAGCTGACAATGCTGTGCAGAGAATCATTATCCCAGCAAAAAGAGGGAGACCAAAAGCTCTGCAGGCTTTTACATAGCCCAAAGAGGCCCCATCTCCCAGCCTCCCCTCTAGCCTCTCCCCTTGACCAATTGGGAAGCTCTCCTGTCCCTAGTCATTTGACCCTCTCTGACGTCCCATCTCCCTCCCCTTTCCTATCTCCCTCTCCCCCTTTGCTTTTCTGGCAGGGGGACATTAGACAAGCTGGCCTGCCTTTTATTGGCAAGCCTTATTATCATCATCCATCACTCTGTTTACTAAGACTGGCTGCCGCACTATGATGGCCCTTCTGCTCATCCTCTGTGTACCATGGTGGGTTACTCCTGCAACGTCCTGAATTTTCTGTACTATTGTCACTGTTGCCTGGATTGCCTGAGAAGTGCTGCTATTTTTTTTACCACTCATGGTTTTGCTTGCTAACAGGTCAGTACAATACTGCTGACTGTGTCGAGTCAAGTACTTTAAGTAGTAAAACACGAGGATATTAAATCCCAGATAGGTAAATACAGCACTGCTGGCTGCATCAAGTCAAGTACTTAAGTAGTGAAACAGAGGAGAATTTACTCTCAGATAGGTAACTACAGCATTACTGGCTGCATTGAGTCAAATACTTTAAGTAGTAAAACACAGGCATATTTAATCCCAACTAGGTAAATACAGCACTGCTGGCTGCGTTGAGTCAAGTACTTTAAGAAATAAAACACAGGAAAATGTACTCCCAAACAAGTAAATACAGCACTGCTGGCTCTGTCAATTCAACTACTTAAGTAGTGAACACAGGAACATGTACTCCCAAATAGGTAAATACAGCACTGCTGGCTATGTCAAGTCAAGTACTTAAGTAGTGAAACACAGGAAAATGTAATCCCAAATAGGTAAATAAAGCACCGCTGGCTGTGTCAAGTTAAGCACTTAAGTAGTGAAAAACAGGAGAATTTACTCCCAAATAGGTAAATACAGCACTGCTGGCTGCATCGAGTCAAGTACTTTAACTAATAAAACACAGGAAAATGTACTACCAAACAGGTAAATACAGCACTGCTGGCTTCGTCAAGTCAAGTACTTAAGTAGTGAAACACAGGAAAATTTACTTCCAAATAGGTAAGTACAGCACTGCTGGCTGTGTCGAGTCAAGTACTTTAAGTAGTAAAACACAGGGATAGTTCATCCCAAATAGGTAAATACAGCACTACTTGCTGTGTCAAGTCAAGTACTTAAGTAGTGAAACACAAGAGAATTTGCTCCCAAATAGGTAAATACTGCTGCACTTCTGGCTGCGTCCAGTCAAGTACTTGAGTAGTGAAACACAGGAAAATTTACTCCCAGATAGGTAACTACAGCACAGCTGGCTGTGTGAAGTCAAGTACTTAAGTAATTAAACACAGGAAAATGTACTCCCAAATAGATAAATACAGCACTGCTGGCTATGTTGAGTCAAGTACTTTAAGTAGTAAGACACAATGATATTTGTTCCCTAACAGGTAAATATAGCACTACTGTCTGCATTGAGTAACTATGAAGACAAGGGAAATTATCCCAAGCAGGTCAGTACAGCATTAATGGCTGCGTCAAGTCAAGTACTTTAAGTAGTAAAACACAGGGATATTTAATCCCAAATAGGTAAATACAGCACAGGAAAACAGATCAGTACAGCACTATACTAAAATTGCTAGGTGTGTTGTGTGTACTTAAGAACACCGGAATTTTTTTCCCCTATCAGTTCAGGTCAATAGGGATCTATGTGATAATGGTGATCACACAAAGAAGATTGCCATTACAGCATATGTACATAGGTGTCCTGTTAGCGAGTAAAACCATGAGTGGTAAAAAAAAAAAAAGCAGCACTTCTCAGGCAGTCTAGGCAACAGTGACAATGGTACAGAGAATTCAGGATGTTGCATCTCCCCTTCCACCATGCTCGCTCTCCCTCACCTCACATGTGTATATATAGTGACAAAATGTTGCTATACCTGCAGTCTCCCCCCCATCCAGTAGCCGTCTGATAAGGCATCACTATTGAGTAGCCCTTTTTGTGAGCGCTCAATAGCGAGTGCTCTTATCATGGGATACCGGTCAGGATTTCAGCAGTGAAAACTTTTAAAACACAAGGAGAGTCTGACTAAGATTTACTCTATTAAACAGGTCTGGAGGACTCAGTCAGAAAGAACACACTGCTGGGCTGACTGTGTGGAGTGAAAGAAGTCAGTCAGAGACAGAGAGCAGAGCACTTTCGTTTTCACATTTAGCAAGCACTGCACCAAATAAAAGCCTTACTTTTTTATTTTTTGTCTTACTGTTTTTTTAAAGCAGCCTGCAGAGATTCATCCCCCCAGTACTACTTAACACTACAGAATGATTTAAATTGTGCAGTACTATGCTAAGTACATTATGTTGGAAAAAAAAACAAGTAGTACTTGTCTTAAACTTTACTTTTTTTTGCCCCAGCCCTGACTTATTTTTGAATAAAAAATATACGATCCGATTCCAAAGCTAAGAAGATTAACTAGATTAAAGCAGTGAACTTAGAATGAAGAACAAGAGCAAAACTGAAATTTCAGTAAAACTTACTCCTTGAGGTATCCTCCTTCTGATCATTAGTCACTAACTTCTCAGTCTCTCAGTCTCAGTCCACTCAAGTGTACTTTTTTATAGGTAACAATTGAAGGTTTGATTTTTTTTTTCTCAAACACAAACAAAATGAACGACAGGAATGATTTGGATTCTCTGGGTGATCAATTGTGTTCAACTGATGAGGAATAATTCCAAGGCTAAGCAAGCATCCTGCTCACACCACCACACTCAACACTATGACAGGGAAAGTGTTGAGCAGGTCTTAGGCATCGTGGTGTTCAACCACGTGTTTGTGTGCCCTGCTCCACCAATGACTGCTTTACTTGCTTCCCTGTATGAAAAGTGGGTGGTGGAGAAATCCTCCTTTCTCCAATCAAATAATTTCTTACTGGAGGAAGGCTGGATAACAGACAGGCTTCAAGACTGTCTAATGACTCTCCTCTTGGTTTACCACATGGGGTGGACTCCAGGAGAACTACAGAGCATGCACTGCAGCTAGGAGGACTGGAGGAACCACAAGGTATGGAAAAAACAAACAAACTGTGTTCTGTACTGGATGAATCATGAACCAAAGTTCACATTTTTATTAAAAATGTTTGTGACCCTGTGGACTCGGAGAGTTTGAGCATTTCCTGGGCTAGGGCAAACCAAACTTGCTGCCCTACTCAAGATCAAACCTCGAGAGGCCCATGGGAATCAGAAGTCCCAGGGTACAGAACACACTGCTTCTGCATAAAGATGCTCCTCCTGTATTTTTTATAGTGCATACTATTGTGTGATATGCGCATGCAGTTGTTCTTTCAATTTCAGAATGAATCTGCCTTATGCTGTTTCTAAAGGTTTGCATAATGCTGCAGTACCATCAAAGGATGCAGTTGCATTCCATGATCTCTGAACTGTGAAACTGCAGCATTTTGAAAGTGATTGACCTCTATGCAGAATGGTTCACTCATGCCACAGTGACATGGAAGTAAGCGATGTAAAATATAGTGCAAGCAATGCGCCAACATCACCTGTGGCACCCTGACAATTCACCGCCTGGGAGCCGTAGCACCACATGACAAGAAGAACCACAGTGCAATATTGTGAGCGGCTCTTCCCCCCACACCTCCAAATATAGGGAGCTTCCCCTCCCCCACAGCTCCCACAGTAAATGTAACAAACTCCATATACTGGCACAGTGGAGAAAGGACTACAGTCAGATGCATCCCAGGAGCACAGTGCTGTGAAACTGCAGGAGCTGAAAACACAGCCCAACAAGAAATCAAGGCAGTCAACAAAGTCTGCAGCAGCATCCCAGTGGCATAATCACCATGCCAGTAATGAATCAGCACATTAACAGACTACCATGCAGAACAATGGTCCAGTATACACTTTATGCTTGCTGTGCTGCAGTGCACACATCGGTATCCTGTTCTGCACTACTGAAGTCAGTACTGCAGCACAACAAGTTATAAGTCTACAAGATACTTTCTGTCTTATATCCAGTCATGCAGAAAGCTGCACTGCAGACTGAATCAGTACTTTGATCCCCACAGCAACCATCAAGAGTCAACCACTAAAACCAAAGGAAGCTGAGGCGTTGGAGGAGGAGGAGTATAAAAAAAAAAACAGAGATTAATTGTCTGAAATGGGACAGGGTACACACCCACCATAACAGACACACTACAAATGATAGTGGATGGCCATCCATACACAGATGAGCCGGTGCACTCATCTCGAGTTTCCACTGAGAACCACTGAACCTGACAGTATACTGTATGCTCTCCATGTACCTGGTCAACATGGAAACCTGTAGATGCAGGCACAGGTTTGTTGTGTATGGCTGGCTATCAGGTAACCTCTAGATTGCTTATATTGTATCTGGTACTGCATGATGTTCATGTGTAATAATTAACCATCATTTGCAAAGAACAAACAGAAATCGGAAGTGTAAATACTGTGCGTGGAACTCAGAAGAGTATTATGGGGATAAACAACATTCCAATATTCCTTTTTTTCAGTTTCAGTGAAGTTTCACTGTTAGGGCTTATTTGGAGTGTTTTGATGAATACTGGTTGCAGCCATGTCTCTTATGACATTTGGGGCCAGATTTTCAAAACATTGCCCCGTGGCTAAATTAGCACTGCCCGGTGGGCAAATTCAGCCCGGAGCATAAAGCAAGCTATATTGAAAAGGAAATAGCCTGTTTCTAAACCTGCTGAATATAGCAGTCTAAGGAAGCCGGGCAAACCAATCTGGGAGGGCAGGGCAAAAATAGCGCAGGAACAAGACAGCACTGAATATAGCAACAGGGAAGTGCAAACTGCAGCTGCAGCTCATTAGACTCTGTAGCAAGCCAGTATTGCAGGTGGAGAACATTGTGTGTGATTGCACAGAGATGTCAGCCAGCATAATCCTGTACCATGAAGAGTATATAGAAATACTTAGAAAATACTGTATGGGTAATAAACACATACAGAAACATAACATTTGATGACCCATAAGGACACTTTGCTTTGGAGTCTGCCCATATTTTCCTGCCTACTGTACAACTGCAGACCCTACTTGATCTCTGGCTCATCCCCCCTTGTCTTATCACTAAGTTTCCTTTATGCCAATCACATGCTTTCTTGAATCCCGTTACAGTTACTCCCATGCAACCATTGCAGTTGGTGGAGGAAGTGCAGCAGCCTTACCCCCCACCATCACCACCACCAACACAGTAGCCCCATGTGTACAGTGGTCCATAAACACACAAATCCTTGCCAGGTATATGACATCATAGTGCTTGGTGTGTAGTGGTTCATTCCCCTACCTGATGTCCTGCTTGAGTCCAATAGTAATATTTTCACTTATTCCACCTCCCTCCCCAACACACCCAGCCCATTCCTCTATGTTGGAAAGTGACAAGTGGAGAATTATATTCTATAACAAGGGCAGTGCATAGGATGGAGGGAGGCAGCAATAGACACCAGGTAGTATGTTATCATGTAACGATTAATGGCCACGTTGGCGGTATTTTCACCTCGCAAGGGGACTGTGCCAATTCCCATTGCAAGGCCCAAATAGTGTGATAATCATACTTTGTTGATATTCAGAGCCACACCACGGAGCACATATTGAAGCTACACACCACAAGATCACATACACTAAAATTAAAATGGGAAGTTGCAAAAACTGCAAAAAGAGAACATTGGTTCAACCATAGAGTAGTCTCACTATGGAACTCTCTGCCAGAGACTCTGGGGACAAGTATCTCAATGGAATCATTTAAACATTCTCTAGATGAGCACATGGGTGTGGAATGATGTGTTTTCTACCAATGAAGCAGTTGAGAGTGACTATAGGTCTATGACCTAACTCATATAATACCTATGAACTTATGAACATATGTATGCATTCTACTCTGACTTTCACTGCATGTCTTTGTTGCTAACCTATCTTGTGTCATTTCTTCTGTCTGTTAGTTTGGACACTTCCATGGAAGAAGAGGAACAGTTGGACTGTCAATGATGATCCACTTCTACACAGTTCGGAGACTGAGTTGTACTTTGAACATATTGCATTGCAAGCTTTTTATAGTAATGGACACCGCATGTCGATGACTGCCACTCATGAGGAAATAGTTATTATGTTTTTCTTTTTACAATACTATTGTTATTGGTAAGACATGTACACTTGTTAAGACTGTATTGCTATTCCTATGTACTGCTTGCTGGTGTAAACTAAACAGTTAGAAAACAGGATAATTTTATTGTTCGAAAATGTTGTTTACTATGTCAACACATGACACTGTTTCAAATATATGAAATTATTTATTACAAGCAATCACTTCAGCACTGTTATTCCAAAAACATTAAACAGGGATTACTTTCATTGAAATGTCATATATAATTTATGACCTTACACATATGTCCAACAGGAAATGCTAATGCAATTTAAAGGGCCTTCAAGGTCAAACTGTGTTCAGAAGTCATAACAATATTGATGAACTACATAATTTACATTGTCGGTCTGTGAAATAGATGCCCAGTTATGTCATTGGTATTGGAAACCCTTAAAGGAATCTGAGGGGAATTTGTTCCATATGGCTGTGATGGCACAAGAAGGAGGAACCTTTCTGTTACCACATCCAATACATTGCAAAATCCAATAAACAAAGCACCCATAGGACATGTAATGGTACATTCAGAAAAGAAAGAAAAGGGAAACATTTTTTTGATACCTAGGACACAATTGGAGGAATGCCATACTCCCCACATCTGAGTAGGTACCATGATCCATTGCATACTATGCTGCTGCACTGTGCTCAGCTGTCACCATCATGTATCAGTTTGTGTGTACAAAACTGCAATGTTTTAACTTGCAAAGATGTCAGCATCAACTCCTGCTCAGTCTGTGTCTCAGGATGGTTGTGACTGTCCATAAACTATGCCCAACACGCATTGCAGTTCTGCAATGCAATGATTTGAGGGCAGGAAACTGTCAATGTCACCAACATCACAGTCTATGTCTCTGATCAGTTGTAACAGTCCCTCATCTATCACCACCACACAATTATGTGGAAATCATCAATGCAGCCAGGAATGAAAGTGTAATGGCACTCATACTCCTCATTCGATGTAACTGGTTGCTCCTGTCAGTCTCACAGCTTTCAACATCACATACTGCTGATCACTTATGCAAGGATGTGAGGCAATGCCTGTCTTCTCCTTCTTAGCATACAGTACTTTATTGGTCTTATGTGTTAGTTACCCTTTTTTCACCATCACCCAATTACATGAAAGTCCGCAGTGCTCGGTGCTGTCACTCACCCACCTTTGATATCACACAGGAGGTTGTATTGAATCAGTGGTTTGTTAATTAGTTATAAAGCCTTCCTATGTACTGGAGATGGGATGAAAGTAAAAGAAACATATCCTGTGGTGAACCACATAATCAAACTGCACAATGTCTGTAACAAACAATAAGATGATGTCATATGTTAACACATATACATCCTGTATGTGAATATAGTGGATTAAACTAGGTTCTGTATGACAGGTTATTAAGTCTGACAAGTAAAATATTTTCCCTACAATGAAAACACCCTGAATTAGTAAGACAGTGATTAACCAACTGACGTATAGTAAGTGTACTTGGTAACTTACTCATTATGAGACTCATTTTCTCCAACTGGACAAGCGATCTCAGAGTATTCATTAAGTGATGATAGTGTTACATACTCATCAAGGCACAGAGATCGGAAGCCTGGGAGCTTAGTAATACACATCACTCCATCATGCACATGAGATTCAAAGGTGATGGCACTGTAATGCCAGCAGCAGCGGTTCTCCACTTGAGTTGGCATGGCAACACCGTTTCCACAGTGACACCTGTTGAATACAGTTTTGAAGGATCCATGCATGAGATTAAGCCTATCAACACGATCACCTTGATAATTACATATGAATGTAAACAGGTGGAGTATATATTAGATTTGTTAGTAATACATTGTGGCATGTGACCACATAGAAACATAGAAGTTGATGGCAGATAAGGACCACAAGGTCCATCCAGTCTGCCCATTTTTTCTACCATATCAATGTGCCATAGGCTTTTATTCTGTCAATGGTGTATTTATTCATACTCATCTGTATTGCTTCCTTATACCTATCCAATGCCTGTTTGGACCCCTGCACTGTATTCATATCCACCATTTCTTGAGGTAGGTCGTTACATGCATCCACCACTCTTTCTGTGAAAAAGAACTTCCTCACATTACCCCTTAGTTGGCCTCCCTCTAATCTCATGCTGTGCCCTTTTGTCTTGCTATTTTTCTTATATTGAAACATGTTAGACTTTTTCACTTTTTAATGCCATTAAGATGTTTAAATGTTTTGATCATATCACCTCTCTCCCTCCATTGCTCTAGGGTATACATGTTAAGCTCCATTAATCTGTCCTCATATGTTTTCTGATGCAGTCCCTGCACCATTTTGGTTGCCCTTCTCTGGACTGCCTCCATTTTGTTAATGTCCTTGTGCAGGTGTGGCCTCCAGTACTGTATGCAGTACTCCACATGGGGCCTAACCAGTGCCTTGTAAAGAAGGATTATTACCTCCCCCTTCTGAATTGTAATACCCCTACTAATATCCCCCAATATCCCTCTGGCCTTACCTACTGCTTTAGTGGTCTGCTTGGATGATTTCAGGTCATCTGTGATGATGATGTCCAAGTCTCTTTTTTCCCTTGTGATTGCCAGCAACTCCCATTCCAAACTATTGGTAACTTCAGGGTTTATGTTCCCTATGTGCATGGTCTTGCACTTCTTTGTGGTAAACCCCAGTTCCCACTCTTCAGACCATTTTGCCAGTTTTTCCAGATCTGTTCTCATTCTGCCCACCCGATCTGGATCATCTACTCTGTTGCAGATCTTGGTGTCATCTGCAAACAGGCAAACCTTACCCTCCAGTCCAGCTGCAATGTCACTGATGAAAATACTAAAGGGGACTGGCCCCAGGACTGATCCCTGAGGTACCCCACTTGTGACTTGCATCTCTTCTGACTGTATACTGTTTACCACCACTCTTTGTTTTCTGCCCGACAACCATTTTCCACCCAGTTAATTAACTTCAGACACACCCCGAGCCTACCCAGCTTATTAATCAATGTTCTATGTGGAATAGTATCGAAAGCTTTGTTGAAGTCAAGGTAGTCGACATCAACTGCACCCCTTGATCCACCACTCTGCTTACCTAGTCAAAGAAATCTATGAGATTAGTTTGACAGGACCTTCCTGTTGTAAACCCATGCAGTCTTGGACCCTGTGCTCCTATGGATTCTAGGTGTTGCATTATCCTTTCCTTTAGGAGTACCTCCATAATCTTGCCCACTACTGAGGTAAGACTGACTGATCTGTAGTTCTCTGCCTCCTACCTGCTGTCACTCTTGTGGAGCAGGATCACATGAGCAATTCTCCAGTCTTCTGGGACCTCTTCGGTGCACAGAGACTCACTAAATAGTTCTGCTAATGGTTCTGCTAGTTCCACCCTTAGCTCCTTTAGTACCCTGGTATATATACCAACAGGTCCTATTGCCTTGTCCACCCTGAGCTTAACGAGCTATTGTAGGACCCACATATAAGAGAGGTATAACAGCAGAACATGGACAGTATCCACCATTGTGCTGCACTGTCTCAATGACATATTATGACCATCAGTCCTTTGACAGTGCCAGTTCCCATTGGTCAGGTATACTGAACACACTGTCCATACTGTTCACATTACTCCAGTATGGCATGAAGATATATGTGTATATGTGTGTGTGTGTGTATATATATATATATATATATATATATATATATATTTATATGAGGGCTCGATAGCGCCCTTATAGTTAGGGTTGGTAATAATAATAATAATAATAATAACTTTATTTTTAAAGAGCCTTTCAAAATATCAAGGCACTTTACATATCAAAAACCACAATATACAATGCCAATTAAGAACATATAAATAGGATAAATACATAACACCATCATATATTAAAAACAAACAATAAAATCATCCATACAATCACAGTATAATATTTGCACTCAGATGTCATTAATCTTCCAAATAGGCCATATTCCACAGGTAAGTCTTCAAGTTTTTCTTAAATACCTCCATGGAGGTGCACTCCCTTAACCGGCGAGGTAGAGAATTCCAAAGAGTGGGTACAGCATAAGAGAATGCTCTACTGCCAGAAGATCTTAAACTCACTCTTGGAATCTCTAACAACCCCTAGTCTGCCGAGCGGAGTGATCGGCTGGGGCAGTAAGGCACCAGAAGTTCTTTCAGATAGGTCGGACCCTGATCATGAAGGGCTTTGAAAGTCAATAAAATGACTTTAAAGGTGATCCGCCACCATATAGGAAGCCAGTGCAGTTTGCGCAGTACCAGGGTACTATGACTGGATCTCCTTGTCCCAGTCAACACCCTGGCTGCAGCGTTCTGCATCAGCTGTAGGCGATGGATTTCAACCCCACAAAGCTCAAAGTAAAGGGCGTTGCAGTAGTCCAGACGCGAGGACACAAAAGCGTGGACCAACGTTGGCAAAGATTCAGACAGAACAAGGTGATGCACCCTGGCAATATTCCTAGGATGGTAAAAGGAAGTCCTGACAGCGGCCGACACCTAAGATTGAAGGGTCAGCCTGTCGTCAAGGACCATCCTAAGGTTGCGCACCCGTTCAGAGGTCGGAAGTGACACGCCATCAAGAAAAATTCCAGAGGGCGTGTCATCATGCGACCTCGCTATCTGACCACCCGGGTCCACCACTAACACCTCTGTCTTCTCTGAGTTCAACTTTAACCAACTAGAATCTATCCACTCTTGGATTTCTTCCAGACAGTTATTAAACACCGAGAGAGCTCCATCCTGGTCAGGCGCAAAAGACAGGTATAGCTGGGTATCATCTTCATAGCAGTGAAACCTCAGTCCATACCGTCTTATAATGTCTCCGAGGGGCAGCATATACACTGTGAATAACATGGGTGACAGCACTGAACCCTGAGGCACCCCGCACAACAAAGAAGTTGGGCCGGAGGAATAAACCCCTGACACAAATCTTTGTGATCTCCCAGTAAGGAATGAAGTGAACCATTTTAAAACAGTTCCTGACATTCCACAGATTAGCC
Source organism: Neoceratodus forsteri (assembly GCA_016271365.2). Lineage (NCBI taxonomy): Eukaryota > Metazoa > Chordata > Ceratodontiformes > Ceratodontidae > Neoceratodus > Neoceratodus forsteri. The sequence continues at coordinate 799,717,484 of CM057459.1, read as the reverse complement.
TCAGGAGTGCTAACAACACCAGGTGATCCACAGTGTCAAAAGCTGATGAGAGATCAAGAAGAACTAGAATTGAATGTCTCTTCTGATCCCTCACCCTCAGAAGATCATTAAGCACCTGAACCAGCACAGTCTCGGTGCTGTGTCTTTTATGAAAACCAGACTGGAAGGATTCATAGACATTATGGATGGTTAAATGGTCTTCCAATTGGGCTGCCACTACCTTCTCAATAACCTTCCCAATAAAGGGAAAGTTAGAAATAGGTCTGTAGTTTGAGAAACAGTCTGGGTCCAAAGTAGCTTTCTTCAGCGGGGGTGTAACCACTGCCTCTTTCAGGGAGTTAGGAAACTCACCTGACTCTAAGGGGCACAAGACTATTTGCACCATAACTGGACCAATGATCTCAGAACAACCCAAAATTAGGGCAGTTGGTCCAGGGTCCAAACTACAGCTCATGGGCAGCATGCTATGGATGATCCTCATAATATCCAAGACCTCTAGTCGACAAAAGGTACTCCAAGAGAATTGAGGTATTGCGAACTCGCACTGTTCCACAACATCACCCTTAGAGATTGCTGGACGCAAGCCGGCCCTGATGTCAGCCACCTTAGTTGCAAAGAACCGAGCAAGCTCCTCATACTCCAATTGCGAAAAAGCTTTTTGGACTTGCAGACAGGCTGGGTTGCACAGTCTGTCTACAGTCTGAAACAGCTGAGTAGGTCAATTCTGTGCAACTGCAATCTCCCTGGACAGGAATTCTGCCTTCTTATGGGTGATTGCAGATTTATAGATAGCATAATGTTCCATCAATCTAAGGTGGTCAGCATCAAGGGCGGACTTGTGCCAGCAATGCTCTAACCTTCGCCCCTGTCTACGCAACTCCCTCAGTGTCCCATCAAACCGAGGGGACCTGGGGTGAAGGGATAGAGGGCACTCACGAACAGGAACAATAAGATCCAGGGCCACCATAATGGCCGTATTATAAGCTGACACCAGTGCCTCTGGGTTACTGCTAGTCAATACGGGGGATGAGAGGTCAAGGACCGCTGCAATGCCCTGGGAAGTAATATTCCTTAATGGGCAGTACCTGACCATCTCCACAGGGGAAGGTCTTCTCAGGGGGGTGCAAAAATTGAACCTCACGGTGTGGTGGTCAGACCAAGTGACTGGTTCCACCCCCACGTCGGATGAATCAATCCCTAAGAGGAAGACTAAATCCAGAGAGTGCCCAGATTTATGTGTAGCAGTGGAAACTACCTGTGTGAGGCCCAGAGAAGACATAAGTTGGAGGAAGTGATTACCAAATTGTGAGAGTTCATCGTTGACCCAGGCATTAAAGTCACCCAGAACCATCAATCTGGGTGACTCAAACGACATATCGATGAGGAAATCTGCTACTTCCTGTAAGAAACGTTTCCCATCTCCGGTGGATGGTAGATGAGAACGATTCGAACGCCTACACCTGCTACAACTGTACACTCAAAGGATACTGCCTCACCTACTACCACATTCACGAGGCCCAATTTAGTCTTAAAACAAACTGAACCCCCACCCCCCGCGGTCCAATCTCGGGCGGTGTATCACCGAGTACCCGGCTGAAATCATGACCTCCAATATGGGGCCTGAATTTTCATCCAGCCAGGTCTCAGTGATGCAAGCCAGGTCGGCTGAACTAATAAGATCAGCTATAACGGCGGTCTTATTCCTAACAGACCTGGCATTGCATAGCACCGCCCGAGTTGGACAAACCTCGGAGGCTATCTGGCCTTTCTGCCCACCAAAATCAGCAGTGCCCTTGGGTATGGGCTCCAGACATGGGAGACCCTGGTCTGGATTCCATTTCGCCCCAGGGCACCTTCTGGACTTAGTAACCCCGATACGGTGGCCCCACTGATTCATCCTCTCCTGTTCGCCCACCCCCACCATCCTCACTCTCCCACGAACAATCCCCAGCACTCTACAGTGCTGGTAGGTCTCAAATTGCAAGGGAGGAGTATAAAAAGGGTGGAGGGCGTGAAGAGAGGAGGATGAATAGCGCACCGCTGTGGAACCTGCAGGCCAACACATGTTCCTGCTAAAACTAAACAGTATATGTCAAAAATAATGAAAAAACTAATCTAATCAAAAACTCTCACTACCCCTAAACAAAAATAAAAAACTTCCCCACACTAAAACCCTCTCACGGCTCTGAGAAGGAGAAAATTAAACTAAACAAACATAAACATGATATTTAAAAAAAACAAAATAATACAATCAAAAATACATATGAAAAAAATAATCCAAGTCCTGATGGTGCTCTCACTACCAGCAGGACTGTAAAAGTACTCAAAAGCAGGAATTAAATAATCTTTCATCCAGTTTTCTGGCACTCTCACTGCCAACGATGATAAGAAGAAGATAAACAAAATCCAAGCACACGGGAATGATAAGACACTCTCACTGCCCACACTCTCCTTCACAAAGTCAATGATAAAAAATCCAATGAAGAATCGAATGATGCACCAACAAACCAGAAAAGGTCAATAACTGCTCCAACAGACTTCAGAATCTTAAATCCACAAATAATACATACAGTCTCGATATGAAATTAATAAAAGGAGCAAGGGGACCCTAGACAAAGGCCAAAAATGTGCAAATACCAGCAAAAAGAGTGAAGACTTCCCCCCACTTCCAACCTGCCTAATCAGGCCTTACACATGCCACCCAAGACCCGCAACTACAGGTACCCCAAGGCCAGACCAATAAGACCGACCCCCGGATCCCTTAGGAGTGCCCCACAAAGTGCCTCCAGCTCCCCAGGGCAAGTGAAGCAAATCCCGCTCGGTCCTGGGCAGCGAGACCAAAATCACCCTGGCAAAAAAGGGGGGGGGTAAAAGCCGCCCTCACCCAGCACACTGGCACTGGTACCCAAAGTACAATACTACTTGCTCCAATATAATCCCAATAGTGGAACTGCAGTAAACAATCAGGACGATCTGGATCAAATTCAAAAAATGGAGAAGGACACCAATCAGCAAATCAGGTCCCACCACTCACGGCACTCCAGGACAACACCACCGGTTCTTTCAGTCAGCTCTCCAAGATGATCTTCCGTTCGGAACTCCAAAGCAGCACTGTCAGTACTTCCAATCCTGCACTTCTTCCTACAAATCCAGTGCAGCGAAAGGTCCAAACATCAAGGAGAAAATCAAAAAGGCTCCAAACTAGGACATCCAAACAGCACCGATCCAAGCAGTGGGACACTAAGCCCCCTCAACTCGCAGCCCGTGCCAATACACAAAAATGCAGAGAAATGAATCAGGGCCAAGCCCGCAGCGAAGCTCAGCCATATACTGCACACAGCCTACCAAAAAATGCCGAAAAAGCAGTCGACAGCAAAGAGGTGCAACAAAGCATTCGAACCTCTAAAACATAAAATTAAACAAAATCCAAGCAATAAAACAGCACAAACAGTAAAGTGGCTTCAGGGTAAGTTACAGAGACAAATCCAGCATGATCGCCATCTTACGCCAGGGTCAGGTATGCATGACCATCAGTCCTTTGACAGTGCCAGTTCCCATTGGTCAGGTATACTGAACACACTGTCCATAGTGTTCACATTACTCCAGTATGGCACAAAGATATATTTGTATATGTGTGTGTGTATATATATATATTTATATATATATATATATATATATATATATATATATATATATATACACACACACTTCAACCTTCCAATGTTAAGTCCCTATGTTTGCACCTTAATAACTTTGTCATTTTTCAACCAAATAACCTAAACATTGGAATGTGCTGTCATGTTGCCAGTGCCACAAGCTGTGAAAAGTTTCATGATAGCAGCTTTTATGGTTTTGGAGCTATAAAGCGGTAAAAAAAGCAAAAAGGAATGTTTATTTTCCATAGAATAACATGGGATTCTTTGATCTCCTGTACAGTACACACAGAATTAAATTTGCCTCTGATATTTATAGGGATGATGGGGAGTGTGCCAAGGATGTGCCTTTAGATGGTTTAGTGTTAAAATATATATTACTTTTTGACTCATAGGCCCAGATATTCAAACTGCACTAGTTTGTGGCACAAGCCCCTGCACCACTCAAAATAGTTGCGCAGGGGTGTGGCCAGGGTGATATTCAACGGAGTTATGCTATGGTGCAACTTCTTTGAATATCGCCTCCTGCCCACACCCACTGTGCATGGCACAGTGGAACTACGGCAGCGCAAGTGGTCAGAGTGGAGCATTGAGATGCGGCATGCACAGCACCTGCGATATTCAGAGGGTGACTTGCAAATGGGGCCATAATTTATGCAAGACGCACGGAGGGCCATTTGCATCTAATTATGGACCCATTTGCATGCCATTAGCATGCAGGTGCGCTGATCCCCTACGACTTGCGATTGACACCCTGCCAGGCAGCAGCCATCGGGGACCGACGCCCGCTGCAGCCCGATCGTAGGCATAAGAGTATTCTTCCCCCCTATTAGCCTGATCATGGGCATAACTGAAACCCCCCCATTAGCCCGATCATGGGCATAATAGTATTCTTCCCACATTAGCCCGATCGTGGGCATAACTGAAATGTCCCCCAGCCCGATCGCGGGCATCTGTCCCCCAAAGTCCAATATGCCTGGTGGTCCAGTGGACCAAACGGAGCCTGATCGTGGGCAGCATTCCTCACTCCACCAAAGTCTGAAATCCCTGGTGATCTAGTGGCCACCCCCCACCCACCCATGGAGCCCCACCGCGCTCCCGTCCAGCGGCGGAGGTGGCAGCACCACCTGCCTGCCTCCCGCCACCACTGACTGACAGCTCAGTATGGCTGCACGCCCATTGGTTCAGAAGCATGAGCAATGGCTTAGCCTATATCAGAGAAAGTCAGTCCAGATATGTGAATGAATTCATTCACATATCTGGACTGACTTGTGACGGTATGGGCTACATGCCCATTGGCTCATGCTCAACCAATGGGCATGCAGCCACTACTGGAGCTGTCAGTCGGTCAGCGGAGGGGTGGCAGGCAGTGGGTGCTGCCACCGCCACCGCTGACAAGGGGGGAGGGGTGGTGGGCCTGTAAGTGGGTGGGGGGGCCAGTTTAGATCACCAGGGGATTTCGGGATTTGGGGGAGGTGAGGGAATGCCACCGCGATCGGGCTCCATTCGTCCACTGGACCACCAGGGATATTGGACTTTGGGAATAGATGCCCGCGATCGGGGCTGGGGGACGTTTAGTTATGCCCGTGATCGGGCCATTTGAGGGGAAGGGGGGGAACACTTGCCTGCAATCAGGCTACTCTGGGGGTGGGAGAACACTTCTCGCCCGATCGATTGCTATTGGGGAAATACAGTTTTGCCCGCGATTGGGCTAATGGGGGTTGGGGACGTTACACTTATGCCTGCGATCAGGCTACTGGGGGAGGAATACAGTTATGCCCACGATCGGGCTAATGGGGGGGCATTACACTTATGCCCATGATCGGGCTACTGGGGGAGGAGGTACAGTTATGCCCGCGATCGGGCTAATCTCGGTCCACTGGACCACCAGGGATATTGGACTTGGGGGGGATACTGATGCCCACAATCGGGGCATGGGGGCACCGCCAGGTGCGGCAGGAACAAGTCGAGGCCACCCACAGGTGGCAGCTGCTGTGTTGCGCCCTGCAATGTGGCAGCTCACCTGTGGGTGGCCCTCAACTTGTTCCTTTTTTTTTCGGCGTAACTTTGTACAGGCGCAGGTAGGGGTTGCACCTGCATAACTCTGTACGGCCCTGGCTGAATATCGGGCTGTGCAGTTTATGCATGGTTCCTTCCCCTTCGGTTGCACATGCCTTCATTATCATTGCACTGTTGCTCAGCATAATTTGGGGGGAGCAACTGTCTCCTGCTGAATATCGCAGAATGGCACATTTCGGACTTGCGCAGGCGCAACCCTATTGCACATGGCTCAACTCTTTTGAATAGCTGGGCCATAATGATTTTTGGGATAGATGCAAAACAGGCTGTACATACTGTAAACTGCAATTACCGTTTGAACAGTAAATTGCGAATGGTAAATTACATGGTAAATTTACTTTTCAAACAGTAAATGTTCGAATGGTAAAAGGAGTTCACCATTCAAACTTTACTGTTTGCAGTCACAGTTTTCAGTGCCGAATTCTGCCATCTTGTTTTCAGTTAGCGAGGCAGGAAAATTGAAGTATTTTTAAAAATAATGCCCCTATGTAAACACTAACAGTTGTGTTTACTAATGGGGGCCTGAGGAATTTGCTCCTGACATTTGTTATTATGAGTCCCCTGATGTGGCACAGGAGTGATGCTCCATCCTGCATTGAACTGCCATGCATTGCCGAACAGTATGGCAGTTCGATGCAGGATTGTGCATTGATATAATTTTCAACATGGTGGTGCCCATTCCCCATGTAGGCAGTTGCTCCTCCACATCTCCCTCAGTGTGGGACACTAGGCAACCCACCTCAGTGTCCCAATGCCAGTTTTGGCCCATTTATTTAACCTATGAAAAAAAAAGAAAACAGTCACACGATGTGGCACAGGTGCGATGCACCATCTGACATGGAGGTGACCATTCCCCATGTTGATGGTAGCTCCTCCCCCAATAGTGTGGGACACTGAGTAGCCCACTCCCAGTGTCTCCAGTGTACCCCCTAGCAGTGTTCCACTTCTTTGTAGTTTGCAGACAGTGGGGGTGCCCAATCCCTGTGTTGGCAGCAGCCCACCCTGCCCCCGACAGTGTGGGAGACTGGGTAGCCCACTCCCAGTGTCCCCAGTTGTCCTTTAGCCCACAGCTATTTCTGGACTCTGGGGAGCCCACTCCCAGAGTCCACAAATATTAAAAATCCCTGAAATAAAGAAAACTTACCCCAATGTCTTTTTCCCTATAAAAAAGAAAATGCTCCATTGTTGTCTCCCCTGCACCCTTCCCCGTCTCCACCCTCCCTCTGCACACCCACTTCCCCACACCCTCCTCACCTCATACTTACCTCCAGTGGTCGGTGGCTGCGATCTTCGGTGGACCAGGACACATCTGCACTCTTCAAAGCCGAACCGGGGACTGAAGAAATCAAAGGTAAGCCATATAATGGCAGTCATTTATGGTTTTCAGCTTATGTTGATATGTCAGCCATTTTTCATAATTTTGACCCCAATTTTCAACATGGCGTTCTTGGGACCCCACTCATGAACACTGGCACTGTCATTTTATTTCTCAGTCCCAAAAGGTGATTTCATGGTCACTGCACAGAATCACCTTTAGGGACAATTAATAAAATGACAGTGCCACTGTTCATGAGGTGGGTCCAAAAAGCCCATGTTGCAAATTTGGTGAAAAATTCCAAAAAATGACTGCATTACGAGTGTGCATTTGCAGTTTCTACTCACGCCGTAACATCACCAATTTTTAATATTTTTGCTCCAAATTTTCAACATTGCCATTTTCTCACACATCCTCATGAAAACTACAGATGTTATTTCTCACATCCTGCCCAAAATGTGTTTACACACCTGTGGCACAGAATGGCACAATCGCTGTGCGAAATCAACTTTCGGGATGTAGTAACAAAATGACAGTGACATTGTTAATGAGGTGGGATCCCCAAAAAGCCATGTTGAAAACTGAATGAAAACAATCCTGAAAATAACCAAGTTATGTGCATCCATTGAACTGTGTTGCCTTTGGTGCTTTTCACCCATATCTCGAAAACAATTTGAGATATGGATTTTTCACTCTCCCCAGCTTAGGACTAAACTTCCATGGAGGTTTTGAAGTCATGATTACAACTGCAGTAGAATTTTTTCATAGTTGCTATGGTTACTGAGATATTGCCAAATTAGTGTTACAAGGGTTCCTTTTCATGACTATAGGATTGCGGTATGTGTCCGTTATGTGTGTAAGTGGGAGCGAGAGCCAGTGGGCCCATGCTCCACATATGCATATCATTATGCAAAATGGGCAGCGTGAGGGGAGCGCAGGGCCCGGAGGGCCCACACTCCCACAACCACATACCAATTACATTAGACTTTCTCAAAAAGAAGGAAAATTTATTGCAGCAAACTACATTAATGCATCAGTTAGGGTTTTATTAAAGTGTCAAAAGCTGGGAAATTCAATGATAGGGTTACCAACCCTACTATCCCAATCCACCTGTCCTCCATACAGCAAGAGGCATCAGGGTGTGCCATGGGGTGGTCAGGCCTAACTCTCACCCCATTCTCCTATACTGTACCATGTCAGCCTATTTACACATGGAATGGGGTGAGAGTTGGCCTGACTACTCCATGACACACCCCGATTCCTGTTGGTGTACGGAGGGCAGGGAGGTTGGAGTGGTAGGGTTGGTAACCAATGTCAAATTTCCCAGCTTTTGATGCTTTAATAAAACCCTAACTGATGCATTAACGTAGGTTTCACAATATATATATATATATACTGTATATATATATATATATATATATATATATATATATATATATATATACACGTTAATGCTCTATATTTTGGGTTTAGCAGGACTTTCTATGTTAAACCTCAAATTTTGACATTTAATATCTTCACAACTGTTCAATGATTTGCACAAAATGTTGCATGCACAGTCTTGTTGTGTAGATCTCTTGATGTGCCAAGTTTCATTCTGGTTGGATGTGCGGGTTCTAAGATCCAGACAGTGCAAAAACTTTAAAAATTGCCACTTGTTGCTGTTGTTTTTGTCATCACCTTGCACCCAAATAGTTTGAAATTTGGGTCTGAAATGTTCAGGGTAGAAAGAGCTTGGGTCGCAGCAGTGTCTTTCACTGGTTTGGTGAAAAATACATTAATCTGTTCCAAATTTATAACATTTTTAAGTTCCCATTATTTTCAATGGGAATTTCACTGTCCATGATAGCTTCCTGGAATGAAAAAAGAATGTGGTCTCACAAGAAAGGGTTCTTTATCATGAAGGGTTAATCCTTTTTTGTGAGGAAAAAAATCCTTTTTCTTTTCCCCATCTTGTTTTCCTTAAAAAAAAAAAAAAAAAAAACTCCCAAAAATTACAACCTGTGCATATACCAAAACATGTATCTTGCTCGTCAGGACTCTATTACATGGATTCTGCACTTATCTGTTTAAAATGGGCTCAAAGAATGTATTTTTTAAATAATTTTAAATCCTTTTTCATCACTCGCTAATGTCTTTTTTCGTGAGTCCTTTTTTGTTCACATAAAAAGGGTCATGAGTGATGAAAAAGGATTTCTAAAGCTCAGTTCTGAAATACAGTGATCACCACCACTGACGCACATCATCTTTGTTGCCTGAATAAGCCTCAAACACTGTAAAACTACAGAGATAGATGTTTCTCACTATTATCTTAACCTGCTAGCTCACCGGGACTCTGTTAGGTGGATTCTGCACTTAACTGTTGGATAAATGGCCCAGCAATGTGTTTTGTTTTTTCACTATTTTAAATCCTTTTCTGTGATGCGCTTCCACGTTTTCCATATGTTCTATTTTATTTACTGCGCTCAGCTGGTGTGATAGCTCTTGTTCATTCTGGTAAGGTCAGCTGTTCCATTAAAAACAAGCCCCAAATTTTGGGAATGATTCAGTCTGAGTGAGTCCCACACCCATGAAAGTGATTACTGTTAATGGCCACGGAGGATGTGTGATTAGTACCTACACACACACACGTCTGCAGCTTAGTGCTATGTGGTATTTTATTTGTCCCTCCCTCATGCTTGATCTGAATTTAAAACCAACACACCAACCAGAAGCAGAAGATTGAGACTAACTGCTACTGTAATCACAATGTGTTTTTTTTTTCATTTAGTTGAGAGATCACTGAAACTGCCTCCCTCCTGCTACGATCTTCAGTGATCAAAAAACAAACTGAAACTGCAAGCTTACTGCAGTGCTTTGAATTTCACATTCAATTTCTTTGGCGACTGGACACTGACACCCCCTGCCATTGCCACATTCAACTATCAGCTCTCAGTTTCTTCAGCAATGGGAGATTGACACTGCCTGTCCCCTGACACAGTCTGCCACCACTGCTCAGCATTAGGTATTAGCATTCAGCATCTTTTTAGGGCACCTAAAAACAGACCATCCCGCTTGGGAAAGAAAAATTAAGCCACTGTACCCAATGGAGTGGCTAGGTCCAGGTGGGAATGGGGGCAGCTGCAACAACATAGCAAGGATCGATCCCTGTAAACAGCCTGACTGGCAGTGGTGGCCCCCTTCTGCCCCTCTTCCCTTATTTGTTTTTAACTTACAGGAAAAGCACAATGCTGACACAAAGATAAGTGACCCATGATTAACCTGCAGGAACATTAGGAAAAGTTGGGGGGGTGGAGCTAGAACCATGTGATCCAATGCATCCCAAGTAAAACAAAAATGAAGAATTTATCTAGCATTAAATGCTTGGTACAGGGAATCCCAGACATGGAGCCAATGCACAGATCCCTAAGCGAGATATCCAAATTCAAAAAGTAAAACATCCTCTCCTCCTAGTGGAATCCAGTACCTGGATGTGTAGTCTTTATGTAGAAATCAATGGCATGCCAGACTCAAACAAGCATTTGTCAACAGCGAATGTTGATTGCATTGGTCCATTGAGCTCGCTCACTGCCCCTCTGTCACTTGCTTAGTCTGTTTCTCCCAGTGCTGCAAGCTAATCTTTTGTACTGGGCTCCTGCCTGTGTTGTCATCTTTTTCTGTCAACTAAGAAATCTGCAGCTGTCCCAAGAGAGCTCCGTTGAGGTGGCTCACCATTCTGTTTCTCCTGGCACTGCAGGCTGCCCTTTTGTACTGGGCTCCTGCCTCTGTTGGTGGCTTTTTCTGCCCACAAAGAAATCTGCAGCAATCCTGACACAGGTTCGTTGAGCCTGCTCACTCCCCCTCTCTCACTCGTTCATTCTGTTTCTCCTGGCACCGCAGGCTGCCCTTTTGTACTGGGCTCCTGCCTCTGTTGGCACCTTTTTCTGCCCACAAAGAAATCTGCAGCAGTCCCGACAGAGCTCCGTTGAGCTTGCTCCCTCCCCTTCTCTCCCCCCTTCTCTCACTCTCTCATTCTGTTTCTCCCACCACTGCTGGCTCTCCTTTTGTACAGGGCCCCTGCATGCATTGCTGCCTTTTTCTGCCCACAAACAAATCTGCAGCAGTCCCAACAGAGCTCCATTGAGCTCACTCACTCCCTCCCCCTACCTCACTCGCTCATTCTGTGTCTCCCGCCACTGCAGGCTGCCCTTTTTGTACTGGGCTCCTGCCTGCATTGGCACCTTTGTCTGCCCACAAAAAATCTGCAGCAGTCATGATAGAGCTCCTTTGAGCTCACTCATTCCCGCTCTGTCACTCACTCGTTCTGTTTTTCCTGGCACTGCGGGCTGTGCTTTTGTACGGTGCTCCTGGCTGCGTTGGCACCTTTGTCTGACTTTTGCTGGCTACAAAGAAATCTGCAGCAGTCCTGACACAGCTCCATTGAGCTTGCTCACTCCCCATCTCTCACTTGCTCATTCTGTTTCTGTCTGTGCTGCAGGCTGGCCTTTTGTGCTGGGCTCCTGCCTGCATTGGCACCTTTGTCTCCCCACAAAGAAATCTGCAGCAGTCACGATAGAGCTCCATTGAGCTCACTCACTCCCGCTTTGTCACTAGCTCATTCTGTTTCTCTTGGTACTGCAGGTGGCGCTTTTGTATGGGGCTCCTGACTGCATTGGCACATTTGTCTGCCCACAAAGAAATCCGCAGCTGTCCCAACAGAGCTCCATTGAGGTCGCTCAGTCTCCCTCTCTCACATGCTTATTCTGTTTGTCCTGTTTGTGGGCTCCCCTGTTGGCACATGAAACTGGGGGGAAATAATGCCGATGGGGAGTGGGCTCCCCCATCGGCAACATCAAAGGGCAGGGCCACTGAAGCTAACAGGGATTGGGGCCCCTGTCAGCAAACAAAACCTGTTGTGGGGGGGCGCATGCTGCCAAAGGGGATTGGGCACCTGCTTGGCACTGGGGGATACCTAATATTGTTTGTGAACACGGTGGAAAGCTGCCGCCAGGTTCACAAACAATATTGCACTTGGAAACATTCCACCCAGCAATGACGGGTCACTCCCTCATTGCAGCGAATGGCTGATGCTGCAATGATGATGCGGCCCCTGATTGCAGCGGCTGAAACTTTTCAAGGTTGTGGCATGCTGACTGAACTAGTTTCAGCAGCAGTGTACCATTGCACTGGGTAAAGCCGGCCAAGCCTTTAGAGGCTGCGGGGGCATTGGCCACAACAGTACTGCGCCTCCACAACCTGCTTCTGAAAACCTGCCACAATATGTTTCTTGCACATGTGCACAATCACCATAAAAAGCAGCAAACTAGAAGGCTCACAGTAGAATTTTTTTTTCACTAAAATCATTTTGAAATTTCAAAGACCTTTTCAGTAAAATTCTTTTCATTCATAAATAAGTTTGAAATTGCTTCAAGAAAACAGTTCACATTTGATTTCTAACAAATTGCTATAAAGCTTAATTGCCTTTGCAGTTAGATCCACTTCATTCTTAAGTATGAAATTGCTTAAAAAAACAGTTCATGTTAGATTTTTGTAAAATTGCTATACAACTTTATTTTCTAGAAATATCTTGCCATAAACATACAACTTTATTTTTTTTTTTTTGCAAAGGATTGAACTTCACTTTGTTTGAAACAGCATTTATCAGCATCACTGCTTTATTCATCTAATAAAGAGCTGATGTCTTCCTCAGTAAAATATACGTAGGCTAAGCTCATTTATGTATTCATCAGTAGAGCAGAACACTATGGAAAAGTGAAGTGAAATAAAAAAAATCCTTGCATATAGAATGTGTTGCAACAAGTGGCAACAAACTGTCCCAGAACATAGGTACACGTGGTGTATCAGGCAAATGATCGCTGTTAACGAGTCACACACACATATCAAATGGCTGTCATTTTATTTGCAAATGAGGTTGGGGGGATGAATGAAAGACACTGTGATTCTTACAGGTATCAATACCAGCAGAAAACATATGGGCCCAGATATTCAAACTGCGCCCAAAATGTGCGCAACAGCAGGAGCAAGCACAAGTCAATTGCGCACATGCGTAACAGACACGATATTTAAACGTGGAACAAGTCAAACTGTTCAACCAGCCAATGTCTGAATATCGCACAACCTGCGCCATAGAGCAACCAGGTAGAGGAAGCTGAGCACACATGTCGTGCCATAGTGCAACAAGGCCAGCCCAGCTGAGCAGTCAAGATGCGCCATAGCTAAAGCAGGGAGCCACCCCAGCTGCAGAGCAATGGAACTGCACAACCAGGGAGGTAGGCAGGGGCCCACCGCCCCTGCCACAGATGGGCACAGGAACACAGTGTAGAACTAACAACACACCCCCACACCCAAAGCACAGCATCACTGGTGGAGGGACAGAAAATCCACTGGCCCATGGGGACAAGCCTACAAAGCACAGCAAGGCCACGGCACCCCAGCACACCCACTGGCAAGCAAATACTGCCACACAAAGGGGCCGGACAACCCAGATGTACCACAGCCCCCACTGTGCACAGCACACTATGCTCTGGAACCCCAAGACACCACCCATGAGCAGTGACTGTGACTGGCACTGCCGGAACCACCATGCCCCCCCACCTGGCACAATGCAACCGTGTGTACCACAGAACCATACAAGCCAGACCCACCAGGAGCCCACAGTGGAGTGGGGCAGCACACGGCCAGACTGGCTGACAGCCACCACCACACCAGGGACACCCCCCCATGCAGACACACACACAATCCCAGGACCACATCACACCAGATGCCATGCACACCACTGCAACTCAGCACCTATAGCCAGCTGCAAATCAGAGACCACCACAGTATTCATAACAAAATAGATATATATATTCAATGAAAAAAAGAAGAACAATGACAACAGGAACAACAATAACACTAATTACATATATACAAAACAGGGGTGGGGGTACAGGTACAAGGTAAGGGTGGGTGTGGGGTTGGGGTGAAAAACTTGGTGAGGGAAGGCAGGGTGTGAGAGTAGGGTAAAGGGTGTAGATGTGGGGCAGCTACTGCCCCCCAGGCTGCAGATCTGCAGGATGGCTCAGACCTCGTGTCCCTCTCCGGTGTCGCACACCCCTCCGGTTCATCTCCCTGAGGATGCTGATTGATTCCTGTGAAATCTCCAACAGGCAGTGGATGGCCTGCTCTATCCTGCGTAGGACCCGTACACCTAGGGTAAGGGAACAGAATCAATGGCTAGGACTGTACACAACCCTGAAGCCCACCCAGTATGCATGGCATACAGCCAAGTGCCCTACCCCTGTGATGGATTGCACACACTCACAGTGACCATGCATGGGCCAAGCCCAACCAGGGAGCAACAGCCATGTGTGCCACTACACACACACACACCCATGCCCAGCACAGCACAACCAAGGCAGTACAGTGACATGTCTACTTGGTGGGAAGGTAGTGCCACAGTCATGTTCCCAGTGCATGCATGGACCACCAGTGATACACTCACAGACACGCAGTGCCACTGGAAAGTGCTGACAGTCACACGTCGCATGCATGGCAGTGTTGTCCATGGATGGTGGTCATGCCCTACCCCCCCATTGCACGCAATAGCATCCATGATGTAATGACACTCACCCTCATCCAGCCACTGCTGCTGCTGCTGCTGCGGTGGCTGCTGCAGATGCTGCTGCTTCTGCTGCTGTTGCGGGCCCATACTGCCACCTCCTCTGCTGGCCACCCCTGCAGCACCCCATGCGACTCAGCCTGGGCCCTCCTCCGCTCCTCCATGCCTGTGGGAAACAAATGTTGAGAAGCACATTAGTGAGATCTAAACGCAGACAGCCCCCTGCACCAATGAGTGTGCTTGCCAACACAGCCAGACCCATGCATCACACACCTGCAAACACTGACACAGCCAACCATGGAACAACCCTCCCCCATGCTCTGGCACCAATACACAGTCATACCCCTGCGGACAATACAGGTGCATAGATGGGTCACCCACCTGGCCTAGGCACAATGCCCCTCCTGGCACGGGACCTGAGGCATTCCAGCAGTGCCTGCTCCCTCCTGCGCAGGTCACTCTAGCGGTGCCTGCACTGCTCTGCTGTCCTGCACCACCCTGTGACCTGCTCCAGTGCAGTGGCCACCTGCTGCCACACTTGAGTGCGGGCCAAGTCTAGGGGTTCCCCCCCCCCAAACAGTGGCCCATAGTGAGGCTCAACCATGGCCACTAGGTTGGCCACCTCCAAGCTACTCCACTGGGGAGCTCTCCTGCGTGCCATGTTAGCAACTTGATAGTAGGCAATATGGCACTCTGCAGTGCGGCAAACCCACGTGGAAATGTTGTGCAATACAACCCCGTCTGTTCCTATCGTGCTGTTCAGGCAGCGCAGTCGGTCTCTATCGCGCTGTTACCGAACAGTGCGATAGAGCTGCACACATGCCAGATGTACAGTGCCAAGGGGGCAAAGGTCAGGCACAAGGTCATGTCTCTGGCACAAGGCCATGTACAGCGCCATCGGATGTCTACACGTCCAGCGCAAGCGGTCACCTACGTGCCAGTGCCACAGTGGACTATTGCGCAGTTGTGCCACAGCACCATGTGGTGACCAGCGCTGTAGTGCCATTGGCACAATGGTGGCCGTGTCATGAATAGCTGACCGCGCACAGCACGTAATCAGCATGGCAGATGCCTGCGTAAGGTACCTGGGCATGCACGGTGCTGTGTACTACGCAGTCACAGAACTGTATCATAGGCTCAGCCAGCCCAACCGTATTGCACAAGGCGCAACAGCGCGATATTCAGCCATCATATGCAAATCAGCTGATCAGCCATTCAAAGGCGCCGCAGCACGATTTGCATCCCATTAAAGTTGCTCCACTCCTAATTTGCATGCATTGCATTATAAATGTGCGACAGTGATCTGCAGTTGCCATATTCGGTTACTGCAGGTGATAGGTGGGTTGCATGCTGTGTGGTGTTATGGACTATGGTCATGGGAAAATGCTGTGAACTGCACAGTCACAGGTGTCCTCTTCCACCCATACAGACCGTGACATTGCCGAGCAAGGACTGGGTGAGGAGGAAGATGGTGGGCGGAAGAGGAGGCCCAACTTCACAAAGGCTGAAACAGAGGCACTCTATGAGGCCTACCTGGATGAGGAGCCACTACTCATTGGACGGTGGGGCACCCCTCAGGCCCGTGCTGCTGCATGGGAGGGGGTAGCTCGCACCATAAACCTGCATGGAAGCCACCAGCACTCCGTGCAGGAATGTAAGAAGAAGGTGGGGACAGGCAGGAGACGGGTTAAGGAGAAGGTGGCAGCACTTAGGGCGGCACGCACTGCCACAAGCGGGGGCCAGCCAGAGGTGGCGCAGCTGACCCCGGCGGAGGACCGTCTTGCTGCATCCATGCAGCGCAGTGCCATCGAGGGCATTCCAGGTGGTGGCTTCCAGACAGGTGGAAGCCCATCACTGCACGGTATGACATGGTGGGGGTGAGGGGAAGGTTGATCCCATGCACTAACATGTTCTCACTTTCTGTTACAGATCCTGTGCACCTGCAGGGGACAGTGGTGGTGGGCCCGTGCACTATGGACGTGCAGCCAGAGTTGGAGGAGGGTCCATCCACCTCTGCTGGTAGCCGGCGTGCATTGCACCAGTGTGCATGCCTGGCTGCCATCTCCGATGTCGGTGAGTCAGGTGTGGGGGGTGCCCTTCCTGTGTCCCAGCGGTCTGGCATGCAAGCATGCCAGCACGCTGTGGCTGAGGCTGTGGCACAAACCTGCACCATTGATGATGCAACGGCCGCTATGAGCAGTGACACATGTGTGTCACAGAATGGACACACAGCAGGACAGCCCGTGCCCGTGGACCTAGAGGGTTCCAATGTGTGTGCCAGCACGTTAGCACAGTCCCAGTCTGTGCCTGTCAGCACTGGTGAGGCAGCACCGGTGGCTGTGCAGGTCCCTGGCACTGTTGCGGACACAGCATTGGAAGGACTGGTTCCTTGGGCACAGCAGGCAGAGGGGCAGCAGCGGCAGTCACCCACCAGGTCTGGGGGTACAGGGTTCAGCGGTGGCGTATGCACACCACCTGTTGACATGCTCATACCTGGTCCTGGTGAACAGCGCCCACCCTCAAGGGGTGTTGAGCATCAGGCCCTTCCATCCCCTTGGGGACAGGTTGCCAATTTGGCAGATGACCCATTTGACGAGCACACCCACCTGCTGCGGGTATCAGTACAGCAGCAGATGCGGGTTGCAATGTCTGTGGAGGCACTGTGTGTGGCTGTGGAGTGGCACAGCAGGGACAATGCAATGATCCTGGCAGAGATGGTCCAAATGCGGATGGATGTGACCGCAGCCATTGACAGGCTGACCCAGGCATTGGTCGCTGTCATGGCCACATTGGGCACACAGTCAGGTGCCCCTGTACTGCGCACCCCACGCAGTATGCTCTCCACTCCACGTTCCTGGCATCATGTGACACCCAGCCTGTCGACGCCGGGTTCTGCTGTGGGCATCCCGAGCACCCCTGGTGCAGGTATGTTCGGCATGCTGCAGATCCCTGTGCGGACAAGGTCGCGCTCACACAGTGGGACCCCTGGTGGTCCATCGGTGCCACCCCATGTGGCCCATGCTCAGCCTGCCAGTGCAGCTGGGTCACGGCGGGGCCACCCACACATCCGTGGTGGCCGTGGCTCAGTGCCACCTGACTGACCTGTCTCCCAGTGCAGGCCCTGTCCGGTGCTGCCCTGTGTGCAATGTGTGTCTTGCTGGGCACTGCACCAGTGGGTGCCCTGCCCAACACGCCGACACACGGACCACCTGCACACCCACCCGACTGCTGTCCACAGGTGTGTGTGCATGATGATGCCTGCATTGTACTGTACACCAAGGTGCAAGGGTGCCCAGCATCTGACACACGTACATGGACAGTACAGGTGGTGGGGGTGGTCTGTGGATCTGTGTGTTTGACATGTCTGTTCCTGCTCTGCTGTGCAACTGCCCCTGTGCACTGTGTGCCAGGTGTGTGTGTGTGTCCATGTAGCATGCAACTATTCACCCCTCCCTGATGGTGTGTCGGTGCGCCTGTACCCTTCCACTCCCCTTGCCATCATGCACCCCTGGTGTGTTACCGTGTGTGTATGTAGGTTGCGCCTAGACAGTGTTGGTTGCACATGGCCCCATGACTTACCTGTGTTGTGCAAAATGCTCCTCTGTGATGGTGTCCCGGTGCAGCTGGGCCTGCCGGATCAGTCGGGGGTCACGCCGTCCAAGGGGGGGGCTGCTTATCCCCATCATCATCGGCGTCACTGGCGTCCCCATCGCTGTCCCCATCCTCGACCTGTATGCCTATCCCACAGTCTTTGGCCATGTTGTGCAGGATACAACAGGCCAGGAATATCCCACAGGCCTTTGAGGGGCTGTACTGTAGGGCACCGCCGGAGGTATCTAGGCATTGGAAGCATGCCTTCAGCATCCCAAACACCTGCTCGATGATGTTGCGTGTGGCGGCATGTGCCTCATTGAAGTGTTGCTGCGATGGGGTCGTGGGGCACCGGTAGGGTGTGAGCAGCCAGGGACGGAGTGGGTATCCACTGTCACCTGTGTGCAGATAGTGTAGGTTAGTGTCATGTTCAGGTCCATATTGTCCCTAGCCCTGTGTGCCACCCCCATGGCACCTGTGGCTTGCCCACCCATCCCCCAAATGTGCCGCTCCTACATGCATACTCACCCACTAGGTGTCCTGTGGGGATGTCCCCACTCTTGAATCGATGGCACAGTGCAGACTGGTACCATATGATGAATCATGTGCTCTGCCAGGGTGTGTGGCACAGGCATTGATGATGCACCCAGTGGCTTCACACACCACCTGGTAGTTGACACTGGAGTACCCCTTCCGGTTGTGATATGCGGCCCCATCGGGGCCAGGTGGCATGCGAATAGCCACATGGGTGCAGTCTATCACCCCTAGCACGCCCGGCATACGTGCTACCCTGTGGAACTCCTGTATGTTTGCCGTACGCTCTGCCATGGTGCTGGGGAAATGGACGTACTCTGCAGCGTGTGGCAGCAGTGTGCTGAGGAATTGGGTGAGGATGCGTGATGTGGCTGACTGTGTTATGCCTGTGGTGTCCTCTGTTGGCCTCTGGAAGGTACCCGTGGTGAGCAGGCACATACAGGCTGTTACCTTTGTCTCCACTGAGAGAGCGTGACTCTGTTGTGAGGGTGCCCGCATCACATCACATCACTGCACAGCTCACAGAGCCACCTCAGTATTGTCCTGTTCAGGCGGTACCGGCCCACAACCTCGACATCTGTATACAGCTCAAAGCTGATGCGGGCACGGTACTGCCTGTTGGGGGGCGTACCGGCGATGGGCCCTTCCACGGCCACATCCCCCTGCAGCATGCCTTCTCACCCCCCTCACTACAGCTTCCATGTGGAAGGTGGCACTGTCCATCTCCCTGGCTTGTGTCCCCCCCAGCTGTTGTTGTTCTGTTCCCCCTACTGTCCTGACTGCTACCTCCACTGCACCGGGTACACCCACTGGCCTCCAAACTCTGTGGCCCCACATGCCTTCGGCTGCCACTATTCTGTCCTGCCTACTCCCTGGCCTGCACTGGTTGCTGCTGTGGCCTGCTACCTGTTGCTGCCTCATGAGCATTCCCTGTCTTTCTTGCTCCTCATCCTTGAGCCTTTTTATTTTGGCTCATTTCCGCCATAGCGCAACTTCCAGCCATTCCACTGTTGAGCATTGCGCAAGGCTTTGAATATCGCATTGCGCTCTTTATGCATGGATCCACCCCCTTCGGTTGTGCATGCCTTCATTTGCATTGCGCTGTTGCTCAGCATGTTTTCAGTGGTGCAACTGCATCCCACTGAATATCGCGGAATGGCACATTTTCAGACTTGCTCTGGCGCAACCCTTTTGAATATCCGGGCCATGTTAAATAAAGGAGACCTCCTCAATTCCTTTATCTGTATCAACAAAAACGTTGACAAAACTGAAAAATATTTAATTTGAAATTGCTAAGGTCCACAAAACGATCCTGTAAAATAAATTGGTTTCATGGATATAAGCAGTCCTCCCTGTTATCTAGCCCTATAAGGAAAACAGATCAGCGATAAATGTGAGTTTTCTGAATCCTGCAACGAAACTAAGAAATAATGATTTCTGTTAGCTCCAGTGCCATTCATAACTGTAATTAACTTCCCAGCTGTTCAGGTCTGCTAACAGTGCTTAATGATTTCAGGTTTAGATAACAAGGGCAGCAGCTGAGCAGTTTAAGTTCAGAAGCTTTGATTATACATCTCTGGCACTTAATTTTGTACGAAGTTTACAACATGAGTTATAAGGATTTCAATATATATTTGTTTATTTTCCATTAAATTTACAACATTGATTATAAGGAGTTTGATGTATGTTTATTTTTCATTAAATTTACAACATTGATTATAAAAATGTCAATGTATATTAGTTTATTTTTCATCAAAGAACATTTTATATGCTAAAAGATTTTATGAGTAAGATATGAGAGAGGGAATCTGTAACACTTCTGACAGCTGATCAGAAGTTCTCATGGAACATACAAAGGCTATAATGTCAATCAATTAGCACAATTTCAGGACTAAAGTTGTCTGTGTAGAACTGTTCCTCGGGTTGTGCAGCTTGGCTGCAGTTGGTGGTATGCTGTAGTGTGTTAAGCTTGGCATTGGAAAGTCTAGTTGTATGGCAGAAAAGGGATGCAGATGTCAACGTGCCAGAGTGCCTGAACCACTCCATGCAGCTGCTATGAACCATGATTAACACCCTTGAGGTACTACACAGCCCTTGATCCTGCTTGACTGGGGTGGCATCCAGTGTTGGAATTAAAAAGGGACTTGTCAGGGCTCTGCCCCTCCTAGCTCTGCAGTGAACCCCAATAGCTCCTGCATCACTCCCATTGACTTATATTTGGAATGTGGGCTCAGTTTAATGATAGCATCTTTATGGGCACCCAGTTCACAAAGCTCAGAGAGTGTAATTCCATCACCGGTGTCATCCTGCCACCTCCCTCATTTCTAGTTCAGGCCAATACAGTAATACACTGGGTCTCTAGTTTGCTTGTTATTGGTAACTTATGAATTTTTGCTTATCCCACTATTATAGAAACATAGATGTTGTCACTTGCTATTGACTGCATAGTTACATACATTTCCTTACCACTGCAAGTGACTCGTTATTGATAACTTGTTTTTTTTGGTTTTATAGTTAAATGGCCTATTCATAGCATAGCTACTGACATTTCCTACATCACCAATTACTCGCTATTGCTACTATGTTTATATTTTCTCTATCACAAGTGATATTTTACTGGTAACACAGTTTTAGTTACTGTACAGTACCGTATATATCCCTACAAGTGACTTGTTATTAATAAAGTGGCTACTGTAGTTACATTTTCTCATAGCTAGCTACATTATGCCTATCACAAGTGACTTGTTGTTGATACAGTAGCTATAGTACTTATCATTTCTCTGAATCACGTGTCTCATTACCTGATGCATAGCTTGTTACATTAACCCAACCACTACAAGTTACTCAACTGCTATATCTGAAATAAGGTAAGTGCGGTTCAGTGCATTTCAATGGGGTTTTCAACTTCAGTGCATAACTTTGCCATTTTTGCAGATTTTGACATCACATTTTCAATGTGGCATTTTTGGCACCCCACCTCATGAACAATAGCAGTGGAATTATGCAAATCCAGACCATAAAGTGATTTAGCTGTCACTTGGCAAAATCACCTTTTGGGTGGTATTTGAACATTTTTATCACCCTTGTTCATGATGTGGACCCATATGAAGGGTATGTTCGAAATTTGGGGTCAAAATAATGGCGAAGGTATGCGCATCCATTGAAATTAAGCTACTCTCACTCGTTTCATAATTTGTAAAATTTTCACCTAAAATTTTCAATGTAACCTTTTCCTTACACCAACGCATGAATGTAACAGCTGTAATTTTACAAATCTTCAGCAAAATGTGTTTTTGCACCTCTGGCATGGAATGACATTATGGTGGTACAAGAATGACATTTTGGCAGGGATTTGAAAAGTTTCAGTAGCGGGTTCATAAAGTGGGACAATAACAAAGCTATCCTTACAATATGGTTGCTGTTGTGCAACAAATTGAAGTTCAGGTCCCAGAGGGCCCTGCACATCCACAGAAACATACATTTATACATCTATGCTCAGCAGGTAGTATACTCACCTCTGAGGCCTGGAGATTAGAAGGCTGAGGGTTCTATCCCCACACCAGGCACTTGGGTTAATATCCCAATACTGACACTGTAGTGCAGCATGATGCTGCACTCCTGAGGTGCCATCTTTCAGATGAGACATTAAACCGGGGTCTTGTCTGCCTGTTCTGGCGGTTGTTCAGGCAGACATTAAAGATCCCATGGCATTTCTCAAAAAGAGTAGGGACTTTTTTTTTTATTTAAGTATCAAGACAAATCACATCAACAGTAATATGTCATATAGAATAACATTTCAAATAAAAAATAGACAGGAAATTAAGAATAAGTATTTCAATCATACATTCATAAATTCCCCATGAAATGAAAAGGAAGTAAACCCAAATAGTCTATGTAAATTTGTAACCAATACTGTCGATCAAAAACAAGGCAAAATAAGTATTTATGCATACACTGTCTTCTGATAATCTCATACTTGTTCTACATTGCAACATATCCTTAAATGAAAATAATTACATATCACTTCATACCCTTAATGTAGCCCCCCCACCTAAAAAAAGGAGCAGGGGAATGTTTCTATGAAATCATCACAATGGTTGAATACAATACGATACATACTGCCCTTAAAACAAAGAAAAATATACTCATAAAACAGATATGTATCAATGATGCAGCACTGTGTTTGTAACCAATGAATCCAAATCAAGAATTTATAAAACTGAAATCAGCAGATACCTTCAAAACACTGAGAATACCCCAAGGAAACTATTCCTAGAGGAAACCCTCTCCTCATTTCCAAATAGGGTTGTATCTAATTTCTAAAAGAAACAATCAAACAACAAGATAAAAATCTGAAACACAAATAAGGTAGAGATATGTTATTTGAGCCAATGAAAGGCATCCCACCTGCTATGCCAGATTTTATTGTCCACCTGCTGATATTCTGTTACTTTCAAGTCCTGACGGTCTTTCTGAATCAGCAATATCAATTCCAGTTGTGAAACAAACTGTTGTTGGTGCACATATCAACAACAAGTTTGCCATATTCAATAAAGGAAACAAGCCATAAGTATTCTTAAAAACCCACTGTCATAATTGCCCATCTCTTTGGAAATAACCCCTTAAACAGGTTTACAGGAGATAAAGAAAGCCAAGTGGCTGAATTCCATTTATTTGAAAGTTCTGTCCAAAATTCCTTAATATACGGACAGGTAAAATAAGATGACCCATCATTTCTATTACCTAATGACACTGTTCCCAGGGACAACAACAGTTTGCTAACTCCTTATGTTTCTGATTTCCCTTAACATTTATTCTGTCATGTACCCCCAACCACACTACATCCCACATCTTCCATGGAATTCTAGGTCAGTCAAGAGCTCCCCTACTGCTGTTTGTTCTGTAGCTGTTAAATGTAAAAAGGGCTGCCCAAGGAAAAAATTCCATAAGATAAAATTATATAACATTTTCCGAGAAGTTGTCAGTAACATGGCCTGGTTGATGTTCCATTTCTTTAACATATCAAAACATTCTGCCCAAATCTGATTTAAAGTCACCCTTCTCTTATTCTTGTACCTAAACTGCATAGTTGCCCAATCTGACATCACCTCCTCCAACAAACAAGTTCCCCAATCCACTCAATGGGCCATACTATTTTTCACAATTGGAACTAAATTTGCATACATAAAAGTACTCCAAAAAAAATACTATCGGATGCACCATTCCCACTCCACCTTTTCTCCTTAAATATGTAATAGCGCTCTTCAGAGGATTTAGGCGGCTATCCCAAAGACAGAAAAAGAAATAATAATATAATCTAGTTTCCATTACCATAGGCACTGGATATACATAACTTAAAAAAAGAAACAGTGGCACCAAAAATGTTCTAATTAAAAAGACCCTCTTCATTTTACTCATATGCCACCTATTCCATCTGGACACCATCTGTTGTCCTTTCCCAATTAAATGTGCCCAATTATAATTTGGCATATTGCCCTGACCAAGAAAGACACCCAAAATGTTACATTGTTCAAGAGCTACTCTGACTCCCCCTACTCTACCAGGAGTTGCAGAAGTCACCTGAAGTGGAATGCATCTACTCTTATTCATATTGATGTTTCCCCCATAATAGTTGATAACATCTGCACTAACTTAGTAGCTTGGCCACCAGACTTCTTATCTGTCACTGTAAAATTAGATCATCCACATATGCAATACATTTGACTGATGTCTCAGAAATATGTGTGTCACTCCCCTAATTCCAGGTGAGGAAACCAGGAGATGAACCAATGGATTGATCATTAAGACATATAAAAGAGGGCTGAAGGGACAACTCTGATGAACCCCCTTTTTAATTTTACACTGTTTCCCCAACCATTTATTATCATAAGGTCTAATAAAGGCTTCACTATAACACAATTGAATCCAATCAATAATTTGTCTTGGAAACCCATGAGCCTGTAAACATTTCCACAGAAACTCATAGGAAACATTGTCAAAAGCCTTAGATTAATCAAAATTTATCACAAAACTCTCAGCATTACCCTGCTCCCCTTGTTCCATAATGGTCCTTAATAGAAACAAAGCATCAGTGATATGTCTTCCCAAAACTGCACACGCTTGAGCTGGATGGATTATGAAGTGCAAAATCTTCGACAACCTTTTACTCAAAATTTTTTAAAAAATTTTAAAGTCCGTATTTAATTGGGTTATTTGCTCCAATTTTTGAAATCCAATTTATCCCATTTTTTTTTACAAAAATATTAGTGATCCTTCAAACATTTGAGGATTCAATCCGACTTCTTTCATAAAAGCTTGAAAAATGGTAAGTAACCCTTGTGGAAACAATTGAAGCATCTTAAGATAAAATTCACTGGGTAACCCATCCGACCCAGGAGCAGTCCCCTTAGTATATGACTTAATAACATCCGATAATTCTACCAGTGTTAAAGGGGCCACTAGTTCCTCTGACAGTGCAGAATCCAACCTGGGAATAATACTGCTGCTTGTAATATCTGCTGAAACCAATCAGGATAAGTGGCCGAGTGGGAAAACACCACTAACTTCAATTTTCATTGCAGGCACAACCACTCCAACCTGCCAACTGGTGAACTTGCAGCCCTCAGATCTCTGCAATGGAGAAATGACATTGTTATTAAACCAGCTGATAAGGGAGGTGCTGTTGTGGTCTGACAAAAGGAGCTATACATCACTGAAGCCACACAGCAACTCTCTGACAGCAGGTTTTAGTCTTCCCTTCCACAGGACCCCACTGCTGACTATCAGACTGAGGTCACCACCACCATTACCTCTGCTATTGAAAACAAAGAGCTCCCTGCTTCTGCTAAGAGACTCACAGTTCAGCAACCCGGGACATCCAGGTTTTATCTCCTTCCCATAATCCACAAAACAGGTAACCTTGGTTGTCCTATTGTGTCTGCCTGCTCCTTCCCCACATTCCACATCTCTGCAATTTTGGACAGCCTCATGAGACCACTTGATGGGTCCCTATCCTCGTATGTTAAAGACACTAATCATGCTCCCCAGTTCTTTGATAGTTTCAGATTCAATGGCTCTCATCAGCTCATCTTCACCATGGGCATCAAACCTCTACACAGTGAACCCCACAATGATGGCCTGACAGCTTTGCAGCATTTCCTGAATAAGTGGGATGTCCAGCAGCCACCCCCCCCCCACACACACACACTAACTCTTCTGGCAGAACTTGTTCTTAAACTCAGTGCTTTTTGTTTTAATAACAGTTTGTTTCAGCAGGTCAGTGGAGTTGCCATGGGTCCCAGCTTTGCTAATCTGTTTGTGGGTTGGGTGGAGGAACAGTTTGTTTCTCTCATTCACATGGACTGTGCCTGAGCTCTACAAACACTATATAGATGACTGTACTGGGGCCACCTCCTGCTCCATGGAGACCCTTCAAGTCTTCCTCAACAAATTTACCATGGCCCATCCTTCCCTTCAATACACTGTTGAAGTATCTTCCTCTACACTGCCTTTTCTGGATATACAATAGTCAGTACATAACACTGGTCTGAAGACATCAGTTTATTACAAACCCACTGACCTGCACAGTTTCCGCCTCCACAGCTCCTTCCATCCTAAACATGTCAAGAATGGCCTGCCTTACTCAGTTTCTTAGACTTTGCAGGTTATGCAGTGAAGAGAATGATTTTGCTGAGCAGGCCCAAATTATGCATAGTTTTTTTTATTAACAGGGGATATCCTAAAAGTATAGTGGACAGAGCACTCTCTCGGGTCAGTAACATGCCCCATAACCTTGACATCCGCAGGAAGGATACTGTCATGCAAAAACAACAAAAAATTCCACTAGTGCTTCCTTTCCATCAGAGTACACCTTCTCTTCCCAGGATCACCACCAGTAACTTTCCTATTTTGCATACTGACCCCAACATTGGTGCTTCCTTTACAGAACCACCTATTGCCTCCTACCACTGGCCACCCAACCTGTGGAATCTCCTGGTAAAAAGCAGCATATCTACTTCTAACAGTTCCTCCCTTCCAGGTACCAAACCTTGCAACAGAACTCACTGCTACACCTGCAAATTTGTTTCTAGTGTGACTGAAATTCAGGGTCCTACAGGTGTTTTTCACATCACCAAGGAGTTCTTATGCACCTCCACTAATGTGATATATTGTATTCTTTGCAGGAAGTGTGCCACTATTTACGTTGTAGAGACTGGTAGATGCCTTGCTGACTGTTTCAGGGAACATTACAGGGCAGTCAGGAATGGAGTCACTGATAAACCCATTGTATCCCACTTTATCTTCAGGGACCACAGTGTCGATGACCTTTCTGTTTGTGTCCTTCAGCAGGGCTTCTGGGATTCTGACCATAGAAAAAACATGAAAACCAAGCTGATCGTTCATCTTGGCTCCCAGTAACCCTCCAGTTTAAATGATAGACTTATTTTTTACTAACATCTTTCAGCCACCCCTTGTTTTTCCTAAAGTTTGTTTGAATCTGTACACATTTAATTTATTTTTCATTTTCACCATATTTCTCCATCTCTGTCTCCTTCCCCCACATTTGTTACCTTTCAGCCTTCTTACCAGGCCCTGTTAATTAGTCCCCCCCTGGGGACTTCTCTAGGTCATTCACTCCTATTATGCCTTGTCTTTCCCATCATCACCTTTTTGTTTCACAGATTATCTCTTAATCTTGCCATGTATCACTTCTTCTCCCAGAGACTTCCCCTTTTTTCATTCCCCACATATATATCCCTTATTTTACCTCCCCTCTACACTAACTTTGTTTTTTTCTCTTTTAGATATTTCCTGAAGAAGACCTAAGGTTGAAATGTAGATTTTTAACTCTATTTTCTATTTTCAGTATGCATTTAATATAACCATTTTGTTTTGCTTTCAGACCACATGCTGACGCAGCACCTTGTTTTTGCATTTTGAGTGTTTTTGTTGTTCTTCTATTCTGTCATTCATTTCTTCCATATTACCTAAGTTATCAGTAAGAACCTTCCCTCCCTTTTCCCTAAGTCCCACAATCTGCTGTCTAGTAATTCTATTGTAACAATCTTATAAGGGGATAGACTGATATTTTGACCTCTGGATCCAAAATCTTTGTTCTAATTCCAACAATTTTTGCTGATTATATTGCAATATAACAATGTCTGCCTTTATGTCTTCTAATTGTTCTTTTCTATCCAATCCCTGATCATATTGTTCTGAAAGAAATTTATGGAAAATATATCTCAAACCGAGACAACTCTCCTCCTGACTTATCCTTTTCTGCCTTAAAACAGACTGTAAAAAAGCAATAATCACCTGTTTAGTGTCCGACCACCATTCTAATGGAGAGAAATGTAAAAAATCCACAGTATAGCTATCTTTTAATATCATTTGTAAGTCTAGACATACAGCTGAATCCTCCAAAAAACTAGCATTCATGCACCATATCCCCCTCTCCCCGCCCTAGGGGTTGAACTAGAAATATGTATCCCTATGAGTGCATGATCTGATGTTTCTATTGGTATTGTTTCTGAAAAAGATACAGTGGCAATTTTGGGAACAAACCAATAATCTATACTTGTTGATAAAGATCCTTTAAAAAAGTATGCCAAGGTTTATTATTCAATACTGCCTGTGCATCTTTCAAATCCGTTTGTTTAACAACATTACATAGGAAAGCAGTATCACTGTAACTCTTTACTTTCTTTGACTGAGTGTCTGTATCTAATAAACTGGTATTAAAATCACCACCAAAATGAACCTGTTTATTTGTGCTCAAATATGGTTGTAATAGTTTCAACAGCTCCACCCTCAATGCCTTCATTTGTCGGGCATATATATTGATTATTCTATAATTTAGGCCTTCAAAACCCATATTTAGAATCAAAACCCTCCCAAGTGTCAAGTCTACTAATTTTTGTACCATGAACCCAGGACTAGAAAAACAAATCCCAAGGCCACAAGAAAGATCTTCTCCTATAGATCAAAAAGAGGCTCCCATATACCATGCCTTTTGAGCCTTTTCTATGTCCCCCTGAGAATGTAATCTGGCATTCTGCAATAAAAAAAATTGCATTTTAATTTCTGCAATATTGCAAAGGATGTATTCCTTTTAAAGTCTGACTTTATGCTATTAATATTGAGGCTTGCAAGCCTTAACGGGAGTCCAGGTTCATGTTTGAGAAATTCCTTGTAACTTGGACCGTGCTGTCATCACCCTCATGGTTCTAAGTACAGTACTTGTCTGTAAAGGAAGTCCCGAACCATCCATCGAAGGTTCAGTCTGAGAAGACTGGGAAGAAGTGTTTGAATCTGCCTCCTCCATTTGATCATTCCAACTCTGCAATACCTCATAGTTATTTTTTATCGGGATCTCTGATGCATTACCAAGAAGATTGATTTTCAACCTTGACCATCTTTTTCCTTTAGTGACCTCCTGAAAACCCTCTGCATGTCGAGGTTCAGAAACCTGCTGTATTGAACCCTGCATTTTCATGGCAGGGGTGGAGGTATATGCACTTCTTGTTCCCTCGGCTCCTCCTGCAACTGGTCAACTACCAGGGTGTCATTTATAGGTGAAGAAACCTTTGATTCTGTTGGTGAGTTTGTACATTCTCTCTGCTCTTGAGACTCAGGTCTAGGTGCATTTCTGGGGGGGTACCTCTCTTCACAATATGCCCTTTTTGCTCTATTAAGATACAACTCTTGTTCCAGAGACTCTTCTGAATTATGAGCTGCCCATGGGCATGACAGAAACAAGTGTTCATCATCACCACATAAATTACACACAGGAGATACAGTACATAGATTTGCTGCATGGCCCAATTGCCTACACTTAAAAAATGCCTGATTTGATCACAGTCAGAATTTAAATCGCTCAAAGACCCGCATTTGTAGCAACTGTTTGGCTACCCTTGATAAAAGAGTATGCCCCGATCCTGTCCTAAAAAGAAAGATGTGGGGAGGTGTCTGATACCCGACTCAGTATGCTTGAACGGTACACAAAAGGTTCAACACCTAGTCCAGAAACCATTGTCATCCATAACTGGCCTTGGATTGCCTTGAATATCTGTCCTTTTTTCCAGCCAAAAAATTAAATCATTTACCCTCATCCCCTCATTCCAAAATAGAATTGTGACAGTTTTAACAGATGGCTTTGTGATGGGAATTGCATAAAAGGCCTGCCACTCTGGCTCCTCCTTTACTGTATAATACATTTTCCAGAATTTGTCAAGCAAAGCTGCTGAACAAAAACTAATATCATAATTACTGTCCCCTGGTGCACTGATAAAGGCATAAACTTCAGCAGGGGAAAAGTGCATAGAGTCAATTAGCAAAGATTTTCCAACAAACAACCTGTCCAGGATCTTACTAATCCCTCCTTTAAAATGAATTTGAACCATAAATCTCCTTTTTGCCTTTTCTGCTGGCTTTTTAAAAAGACTTGCATAGCTAGGAGCCTGTCTTGGCACAGAACTATTATTAGGCCTATTTGTATCCTGCTGTGGAGATTGCTCCCCCCCATTTCTTTAGAAACATCAACATTAGTTTGAGAAAACAGTACCTGGTCCTCTCACTCCATTCTAGAATCCAATATTCATTCTTTGCCACATTCTGTTGTGCAACAGGGGGAGTCCCTCCCTATCCTGCAGGCTGCTGCAACTCATCTGGACTGCCTGCATCTGGCGCAGTAGCTGGATGCTGAGCCACATCCTCCTGAACAACTTCTTGAGCAATCTCTGTCATAGCAATGGTCTGCGACCTATGGCTATTTGGAACTCCTGAGGGCAATACTCTTCCTCTGTTCACCACGATAGTGTCCTTTTTCCACTCCGGTGATCCTGGTATCAGGATAGCAGGGTCAGGAACCCATTGTCCATTAAGAAAAACTCAGCCCGCCTGCTGCAGAGAGCGTCCAGGTGCCCACTCTCCTGATGAAAACACTTCCTCCGCTGGAGAACTCAAAGTTTAAACATAGACCATCTGTGCCTGCTCACTACTGCACTCGATATTTGAGGTTAGATCATCCTCTACCAGACAGGTAACTCTTTTGCCTGATGTGGCTTGTGGACTTGCCACAGATCTCTTCCTTTTTTTCTCCTCTATAGTCCATTAATACTTTTGGTAATCTTGCTCCACTTCAACCATCATTTGTAACAGATGTTGCTTTTTCCTCTCAAGTTCATTTTTCAACTCTGTTTCAACATTAGCCAAATTTTACCATTCTATAGTAACCTCAGTATCCATTTCTATTTGACCCTCCTATAAGCCATTTAAAGGATCATTTTCCTCCACAGAAACCATTTCACCTTTTGATTCTATATCATCCAGTTCCAATGTCAGACATGTATTTCCAGAATCCCCTTGCTTCTGCTGCATCGTAATGCCTCCTGCATTTCCAAAGTGCATCCTGGAATGGAGTCCTCCATTCTGCCCACAGGAAGTCAAGCCCCATGATGGCAGAGTAGGGGAATTGTTTATTGACATCAAACAAAAACAACAAAACATAACAATCCATAATACTTCCTACAGAACCATTATACAGTAAATACATATATCCATCAATTAGTCATTCTCAATTTACAACAAATCCCCTTCCTCTAAATCAATAAAGGAAAAAAACTAACTTCATTTATAATCAGTAACCCTCTTTTTAATGAAATCATAATCTCCCCAAAGTTGATCCCCAGGTACATTCCCCACTTTTTTTATTCCAACATTTTCATACTACCTAATCCCTGTAGTATCATAAAAAAATAATTCCATCTCTCCAATGAGCTGTTGTTGTAAGGCCAATCGACATTGGCCAATCCATAACCAATACAGAAAAAAACACGAGTCACTCTAAGTGTACTAATTCATTCATTAGAGCGAACCATTGTATGAATCCCAAAATATAGCAACTCTGGTCATGGGGGAGCTCTAATCCTACCTTTCCATTGATTCTTCACCACATCCCAAAATTTTATTGCGTAAGGACAATGAAAATATAAATGGTCCATCGTTTCCATTTTGGTCACACAAGAAACCCTCGGGCAATATTGTTCCTGTAAAGCTTTATGCTTATGATTACGTTCGATCTACCATGACTCTCCAAACAAACTGTATCCCACACATATACCGGGATCCTGACATTCCCAATATGATCATCTTCTGGTGAATTATGGAAAACCCAGCCAATGGACATTCTATAAAGCAACAAACCAAAATATCTTTATATAATGCTTTCCTAGCGAGACTAACTGCCGTCCCATAACTAATCGACCATAGATTGATTTTATCGAACACTCCCTCCCATCTCAGGTCTAATCTAGGACTTTGTTTCTTTTTATGCAGAAATTTATTCCCCTGCCATTCCAATATCACCCCTTTTAACAACGCTAGCCCCCTGCAACTCCAAAAATTTGAAGTACCTTTTAACAGAGGGATGAGGTTAATGTGCAAAAAAACTGTGAAAAAAGAGGACAGGATTCAGCATACTAACCCTCCCCCGTCTTTAGTCTCTAAGTACAAAATATTTCTCTTAATCGGGTTCAACCAACTACCCCAAAATCCACTAAAGAAACAACCCAACAATGCTGTCTCCAAAGTCTTGGGGACCATGAAAATGGCACTAATATATATAAAAAAAAAAGAATCAAATAAGTTTTAATAAGGTAAATTCTCCTTTATTTTTGATAATTTCCATCTATTCCAAAGAGATACCTTTGTCTTTCTGGTAACCAGCACTTTTTCCCAATTAAAGCTTTCCATATTAGTACCCCCAAAATAAATACGCAAAATTTGACAAGGGGCAGTAGACACCTTTAAACCTCCTACCATGTCTCGTATGGCAGAAACCCCCTCTATATTAAGACACTGTGATTTCATTTCATTAATACAGTACGTGCCCAGGTAAAGGTCCCTATTGTTTGCATCAATGTACATACTGTACAAATAGAGTCTCTATCCTTCAACACTTAACATAAATCATCAGCATAAGCGATGACCTTGCAATGATGTTCAAATTCCCCTTCTACACTAAAAATCCTTGGTGATCTCTGGATCAAGCGTAGTAAGGGGTCTAATGTGAAAACATACAGCAGGGGACTTAAAGGGCAACCCTGATTCACTCCCTTATAAATCTGATATTTTGCCCCTTTCTATCCATTATCATAGGGCATAACGTATGCCAGGGCATAACACAACTGTAGCCATTGGAGAAACAGTAATGGGATACCACAGGCTGCCAAACAATGCCATAAATATGAATGGGAAACCCCATAAAATGCATTTGTCTGGTCCAGACTTACTAAATATCCAGATCCTTGGTGCCCCAGCTTCCCACCATCATGTTGTTCTATCAAGTCCCTTAACAGCAAGAGAGCATCTGTAATATGTTGCCCTGGGACCGAACAGTATTGTGCCTCACTAACCAACTCAGGCATAACTAGTGACAATCTGTTCCCCAAAAGTTTAGCCAATATTTTAAAATCTGTGTTCAGAAATGTCAGGGGTCTCCAACTGACAATCTCCACCTGGTCCCCATATTTATAGAGGAAAACCATCAACCCCTCATACATTTGAGTCGGCAAATACATATCAGATAGAAAAAAATTTAATAACTGTACCAATTCATACGGCATAATACCCCATAATACCTTGTAAAGCTCACTCGGCAGCCCATCTGACTCAGGGGAAACATCTTTATTTAATGTGAGAATCACTCTCTCCAACTCTTTATATCTAACAGGACCAATCAAGGGCAACTGCTGTTCTGTTACTAATTGCGAAAGCTCAGCAGCTTGCAAAATATGCGCTGTGAATTGGGAATCCACCACCTGTTCCCCAAAAGTATTCTCAATATGTGTATTCAAAACCCACAATATATTGACATTATCCCAAACTTTCATACCCTGTGCATTTGTGAGACAGGACATCGCCCCTTTTCTCTCTTCGTACTTGACTGTCCAAAAAAGGATTAACCTGTAAGGATTTACCTTGTGTACCGAAGGATTGCTGTTTCACCAAGGAATGCAACCTGTTGTACTGATAGTGTATCATGTCTTGTTTCACTTGCCTAATTTGTTCAGAATTATCTGTAAGTCCCATGCATTGCTGAGACATCAGTTCCCCCAACTCCAGTCTAAGTTGTTGGTATGTTTCTGTTTGAGTAGATGCCCGGGACTTGCCTAAGGCCTGAAAATATCCAATCAAACAATTTTTTAAAATCCTCCCACCATTGTCCTATATCCGAAAATAAAAAAAATTGTTGTTATGTTATCCTTAATTATAATTTTGAGATCTGCATGTGTCTCTTTGCACAACAATAAAGAAGCATTAAGTCTCCAAATCCCCGGTCCTGCCATCCATCTAGGAGGAGTCTCAATATGAATACCGATCAGGGTATGATCCAATGTTTCTACAGGTATATTTGTACTTTGTGCTAATTGCAATATCTTATGAACAAAAGGAAATCAATTCATGAGGAAAGGGGGCCTTTAAAAAAAGCTGTCTTTGTCCGTTGTTGCCCTCTAGTATGCATATCCATAAGGCCAGCCTGACTAATAACAGAACGAAGAAAATTCTTATTACAATATTGTTTCCCTTGTGTTTTCTTTCTGCTGGAAATTTATATTAAAATCACGACCAAAAAAAATCTGCTAACTTGAATGCAAAAAAGGTTGTATTTTCCTCAATAAATCTACTCTGAGGGCCTTTGTCTGTGGCCCATACACATTTATCAATCTACAATGTAACCCTTTAAGAACAACATCCAATAAGAATGCCCTCCCAGGTTCAATGTCCACCATCCATAATATTTGCACCTTTGGGGTGAGGAAACAAAAACCCACCCCACAACAAGTGTCCTCTCCCATCGACCAAAAGGAGGGCCCCCATGACCAATCCTTGGAAGCTTGGGTTGTTTCACTCAAGGTATGCAAACATGTATCTTGGACCATCACAACATCGTACTTCAATGTAAATAAGACCCCAAAAGTTGCTAGTCTTTTACCCAGTGATTTCAAACTATGCACATTTAAACTAGCTACCATAAGAGGGGAGGGGGTTTTAATATTTTTACACTGGACCATGTCAATCTTTTCCGTGAGTCTAAAGTCTTAGACTTATGAGGTGGCAGATCCACTGGAACAGATGTATCCATTGGGACACTAAACTCCCTTTGATTCAAAGCAGAAACTAGAACCATAGGTTGCTCCTGCACCACTAGGTCACCCCATGAAATAAAAGGGGCAAACCTAATCGTCAAGGGTAGTGGCGAAAGTGGGATACCGTGACTGTCCAGGGTCAGTACTACTTCAGGGGGGTAAGTGCAATCCCTTCTTCTAGCTCTACTTCACCTCCTTCCATGCCTATTGGATTGAGAGATGCTCTAAAACAACCTCCTGAACAAATGAGTCCAAGGGGGATGAATGGATTAGAGCTGGTAGTCCTCCTAGAGGGGAGCCCTGTGGAGTCACATATGGCATTTCTTTTTCCTCGGTGCTAGCTATCAAAGGAGGGGAAACCACTAAATCAGAAGTTGGTCTTTGGGAACATGACTCAACTGTCTGAGGAGTGGCGTCTTGGGGTGGGAAAACCAAACTTCAGTCCCCCATCCCGCCACCTCGACCTCGGCCTCTGCATCTTCCTCTAGTAGAAACTACCTCCTCTGGATCTGAAGATTGGCTAAAGGGTCTCCTGGCTTACGTCAAAACAAGTTCATGGTCAGAAGTTCCCTCAGTACTATGATCAGCCCATGGACATTCTGCATACTAATGGGTGTCATCCCCACACAGATTACAAATTGGGGAGGCAAAACATTGGGCAGCAGTATGACCTAAGACACCACATAAAAACATTTGATTTGGTCACAATCTGTGTTCCAATGTGACAAGGAACCACATTTGTACAAAATTTAGGCTGACCAGCATAAAATATTATACCCCTGTCCCAACCCAAATAAAAAGAACTAGGAAGATGCTGTATTCCGGCTTCTCTTTGCTTCAATTGAACCCTCGCTGTTCACCCTCCTGTCCAAAATTTGTTTTCATCCATAAAAGGCTTTGGGCAATCATAAATAGAACAGTGTTTTTCCAACCAAAATACAATATTTGAAATGTTCACCCCCTCATTCCAAAACAGTATAGTCATAGTATCAATCATGGGTTTGGTTATCGAAATAGCCCAAAAATCCCTTCAAACTTCTAAATCTTTGACCTCATAATAAATCCTCCAGAACTTGTCCAATGTCATAATCGTGCAAAACCTAATGTCATAATTGTGGTCTCCAGGCATGTGTATAAAGGCATATACCTCTGCAGGTGTGAACCCCATCAAATCTTTAAGCAGGTTTTCCCCAACCATACCATATCCAGAACCATCGGAGCTTTCCCTATATAACAAAGGTGAACTAAAAATATCTCTTAGCTGCCTCTGCAGGTTTCCTAAAAAGCCCTGCATAAGTTTTAGGACCTGGCAGGTCAGTCTTAGGGTGAGCTCCATCTGTCTCAGCTAGTTTACTTGACAAAGCATGAAACATTGTACCTGGGTTATGAAAGTCTCTATTCCATAGCCAGCCTCTGGTATCAGTAGGGAGAGGAACCTCAACCAGACCTCCCACCTATCCAGTAAGCAAAGTAGCTCCACCGTCCACCACAGCTGTCAAAACCACGTCTGTCGCAGTTAAAAAATCCACCGCCTCAGTATCAGCCCACGCAGCAGCAGAAGACAAAACTGTGGACTTTGAAAAGTTCTCCACATCTGGAAGTGTTACCTTCATCCCTTCAACAGACTCCTGTTGTGGTGAGAAATGCACCGGTGACCCAGGTAAGGGAATCTCCAGATCAGGTACCCAGATATTATTTTGCCAAACATAGCCTACTTTCTTCAATGCAGTTTCAGGAGACCAGTCCGGCTCAGTACTGCTCATACCCACATCTAGCACTGCCACTCGTTCCACAGTTGTAACTTCTGCTCCTCTACCTAGAATAATTTCTTGCGAGTCCTTTTGTAAATCAAGCGGGAGTCTTTTATTACCTTCCTGAGAAGGGCTTGCCATTGATCGTTTCTTCTTATTTCTCTCATTCTCTTACTTTTTCCTACATTCTTGAAAGCCTTGTTCAGCCACTGTAATTCAATTCAGCAACTGGGTTTTTTTAGTTTCTAATTCCTTTTGTAGTCGCTCTTCCTCCTCCATACTACCTGCATCTAACAGCATATTGACCACAGTCTGCACCGTCTCCAGATTAGGTTCTTGTGCCTGGTCTGCCATAAATCCCTTCACATCTCCAGAATAATTCACCAAGAGCCCTGGAGCACCATCAGCATGTCCTCCTCTCTCAATGCCATCCTCTGGACTGGGATCCTCCATCCCTCCGGCAGCACCCTAGCACCACCTACAGAAAGAGTAGGGGAATTGTTTTTATTAAAATCATAACAAATATATGCACATCACTATTACATCATACAAAAGAAAGCCAAAAAAGCAGCTCCACGCTGGAGCTGTGCAAGCCCAAGTCAATCTCAATCAAATCCAAAAAAAGGCAGCACCAGCATCCGTCTCAGTCTATGAAGAAAAAACAAGATTTATTGTATTACATGCCTGTAAAGGAGCAGTGGCAATTAAAAGCAGACTCACAAGCCCCCGACCGGTTTTGTGCATGAGCACTTCCTCAGGGAGACTGACATAGACACAATCCCTTACTTAAATACCCCCACACCACATATGTTAATAATTATACAATCATCACATTCCAAGTAAACACCAACTTCTAACATGTTTAAATAAAGATAAAACATTATGTATCACTAAAATTCTTATCTGGATATGTATCTATCTCATACAAAGTTAATAAATATTTCTAAATTCTTAAAATGTTTATGTAGAATAAGGAAATTATGTTCTAGTTAACACACAGTTGGTTCAAAATCATAAGACATCCAATAATCATTATAAACGGAATCCAAATCTCATTATTCCAAAAATTCCTATTTTTTTCTCATAGGAATTAAGTCAATATAACATACTCAACCTCACTCTTAAATCTGTAAGGATGAGTAGCGACCCGAAGGTCACAAGGGTCACCTACTAATATGCTCAATCCTAAAACTTTTTTATATTATTGTCATTTTAGTCAGCATATAATTTATTCAAAATAGGAAACCCCATTATCATTACTTCTCGGAGCCCAAAATATCATTACTCCGTAGTTTCCTATTTTTTATATAGGAGGTCAACGAGGTCAACATAACATGCTCATCTACAATAGACATCATGTATAATCTTTCCTTAGTCATCTCTAAAGAATCAAAAAAATATAAATCCCGGTTTTTTAACTTCATATAAGCAGCTAGCGACCAGAAGGTCACAAAGGTCAATTACTAATATGCACACTAAAAAAAAATTTTTATATACCATTTCTTCTATATTTCATTAGTTCTACCTTTTAAACATATCCATATAGTGATGCTTAACTATAAACAGGGAAAAAAAGGGGGGAAGGAAGGGGAAGGAAAAATTGTATTAAAAAAACTGGAAAAATTTATATCGGAAAATCATCTCATCTTTATCTTTTCTTTAAAAATGGCAAGACAGAGATACCCTCATTTAATCCTGGTGTTTCAACACCTTTTAACGTAAAAATCCAAAAAGCTTCCCTTTCTAATAGAAAATCGTCTAGATTCCCCCCCTTTCACCGACAGTCACTGTCTCTATTCCTATAAAACGAAAGACATGTTCTCCGCTTCCAGATTGTGATATTATGTGTTTAGCTAGTGCATTTTTCAAATCTAAATTTCTTACTGCTCCCAAATGTTTGCCAATTCGAACCTTAAAAGGTCGACTAGTCTTACCCACATAAAATGCACCGCAAACACATGTTGCCAAATACACAATACCCCCCGTTGAACAATTAATAAACTGTTCAATTCTATATTCTTTTGGGGATTTAGGAGAACAAAATCTATCAGTTTTCTTAACCACCTGACAAAACTTACAATGTCCACATTTAAATGTACCTTTTGGCAAAGGTGGTGGAAAACACATTTCTTCTCTCAAAATGGGTTGTAAACTGTTCACTAGTCTATCCCCTAGGTTGCCAGCTCTTCTATACACCACACGTGGCATCATTTGTACCCATGGTGTCAATAATGATTCAGTTTGCAGTACACTCCAATGCTTTTGTAGAATATCTCTCACCTGTCCTGATTTTTTAGTATATGTACTAACAAAATTCAAAATACCATCATCATTTACTTGTTTTTTTGTTTTATATCTCATAAGCCCTTCCCTATTTTTTTCCAAAGCCATTTTATTAGCCTGTTGGATTTTTTCTGGTTTATAGCCTCTCTCAAGAAATCATGTCTCCATTTCAGATGCCCTAATCTTATAATCTTCTATATCAGAGCAATTTCTTCTAATCCTCAAAAACTGTGCATCTGGTATATTTTCCACAATATGTCTAGGATGGCAACTCGAGGGTAATAGTATCGTATTCCTGTCGCTATCTTTTCTAAACAAATCTGCTCCAAGTGTACCATCTGGCATCAAAGTTATATTTAGATCTAAAAAATGTACATTCACAGTGCTCCTATCCATTTTAAACTTCAAATTTGAATTTGTTAATTCTAAAAATATCACAAACTCTTTAAGTTCTTCCATGGTACTAGACCAGAGAAATAAGATGTCATCAATAAAACGCTTCCATAGAACAATTTTGTCAAAAAAAGGATTTTCATATTGGGATAATACTACATCTCGCTCCCAAATTCCCAAATAAATATTTGCATAATTAGGAGCAAAAGTAGCCCCCATTGCCGTACCCTTAATTTGCTGATAGAATACATGCTGAAATAAGAACACATTACATTCAAGAACTATCTTCACACACGTAATAATAAATTCTCTCAATTCCATATTTAATTCATTATTTCCTAAACAATGCCATAAAAAAAGGAAAAATCAAAAACATAAAGAAATATTATTTCATACTGTAACCCCAAACATAAAGAAAACATTATAACTGTATGCCCTTCCCCTCTCCTCTAAAAGAGTAGAGGACATTTTTTTTTTTAATCAACACATAAACACACTGAAAATATACAAATCAAGTAGAACTACTTTCAAATCAAGAAGGGAAAGGTAACCAGAACGTAAATACACATTAATTTCATCAAATCACCTAAATTCAATCCAAACCTTTTCATCCTGATATCCAACCCCCCCTCCTTCCTCCCCACCACACCTGTAGGGTGAAGGTTTTAAAAATACTGTTTCAATCAGTTAATACAAAGTAGTAATAAATCATCCTAATATAAACAGGAAAAACAAAGAAGTCCTGTCATCCATTATCAGCCATTCCGTTCAGATAACTCCCTTTATTTGTAATAAAGTACCGAATAGAAACTTCAGACTTCTCCCAAATATTTACATCCCATCACCCTCTCCCCTGTTTTTTTATTTTGTTTTTTAGAACTATACATAACTTCTAACCACATAAAAAAGAAAGAAAACACAAAAATTCTTATAATCCTAAACAAAAAATAAAGGAGGACCTTCTAAACACAAAAATTCAGCTTAAAACTCAAACAAATGAAATCAAACTCATTCCTAAAAGCCTTCCATCAAGAATTTGCATAATTTTTCCATTCCCCCAATTTAAAGTCTGCAAATCAGTCACTACCATATGTACCAAGACCAATTCTAAGATCTCCTGTTGTTGTAGCACTAAACGGCATCTACTAAGCCATAACCAATATAAAAAATATAGATGTATTATTCATAATGCGTTCACACTATCTGCTGTCATCTGTACAGAAAAAATACCGTAATATAAGGCTTCCAGGCAAAGGAGGGATCACTAACCAACTCTTCAAAGCATCCCAGAATTTAACAGCATAAGGACATTGA
The DNA here is from genome assembly GCA_016271365.2 of Neoceratodus forsteri. Lineage (NCBI taxonomy): Eukaryota > Metazoa > Chordata > Ceratodontiformes > Ceratodontidae > Neoceratodus > Neoceratodus forsteri. The sequence continues at coordinate 799,676,823 of CM057459.1, read as the reverse complement.
AAGTATAAGTGATTCATTGTTTCTAACTTCACTGTGCACTCCATTCTTGGGCAATAACATTCTTGCAGTGCTTTATACTTTTAACATTTATTTTATTGTGGATCCCTAACCAAGCCATGTCCCACATATGAGCTAGAATTCTAGTGTTCATAATATAGGAGGAAATTTGATTCTGTTGAGACATGGGAAAAAGTCAAAAAAGGACTTTCTACAAAATGAGAACATATCACCTCCTCGTACAATACTTTCCGGGTTTGATTTAAAACCTTCACATAGCCTATATTCCATAATTTAATTTTATCAAACACTTCTTCCCAAATTTTTATCAACCTAGGTCGTCTCTTATTTTTATGTAGAAAACTAGCATCTTTCCATTCACTTAAAACCCCTTCCAATATCGGAAATCCCCATAAGGTCCATACTTTTGCCTCCTTTCTGATTAAAGGAATCACATTATGATAAAAAAAGATTCTAAAGGAAAAATAAGACTGGATTAATCATGTCTACCCCTCCTTCCTTAATACTCAAATATAATATATTCCTTTTAACAGGGTTTAATCTACTTCCCCAAAAACAACTAAAAAAATCCCTTAATAACCTAGTTTCCAACTGCTTTTGTAAGGGAAAAATGGCACTTAAATAGAGAAAAACTGTATTAAAAAATGTTTAATATAATATATTCTCTTTTGCTTTGCTACTTTCAATCAAGACCAAACTTCTACTTTCACTATCGCAATCCCAGTGCTCGTTCCCAATTAAAAAGGGCCACGTTCTTTCCTCCCAAATAAATTCCCAAAATCTTACACGTTCTTGTGCTACTGGAAATATACCCACGCATCGTTTAATACTAGTAAACCCAGTTAAATTCACAATCTTAGTTTTATGCAGATTCAGTGCCACTCCAGTAACACCCCCTATTTCCTGAATCATCTCACAGGCTAAATGAAAAGAAGATGCATCTTTCAAAATCAAACACACGTCGTCTGCATATGCTATAATTTTGCAATTGACTCCATACATCTGGTTCACCCCTTTAATTAATGGAGACCTATTCAAAATTCTTAATAATGGGTCTAACACAAATACATATAAAAGGGGACTTGGGGGACATTCTTGTCTTAATCCTCTATAAATCAGATGGGCACCTCCCCTCCATCCATTTTCATATGAACTATGTAAGCCAAAGCATAACACAGTTTTATGCATCCAATAAATTCTGCAGGCAATCCAAAAGCTTTCAAACATACCCATAGAAAGGAATGTGAGACTGCATCAAATGCTTTAGCTTGATCCAGACTCACAAGATAGCCATGTTCCTCCAAAGGTTCTATGAGTTCAACAAACTGTCCCATAATTTCTCTTAATATTAATAGGGCATCTGTAATGTATTGCCCTGGAACTGCACAAAATTACATCGAACTAATTAAGGAGGGCATAATTTCTGATAATCTATTCCCTAACATTTTTGCAAAGATTTTGAAATCAACATTAAGTAAAGTCAAAAGCCTCCAATTTTTAATATCCTCACAATCTCCAGATTTATATGAAAACACCAACAAACCTTCATACATTTGCGTAGGCAGACTATTCTTCTCCAATATATGGTTATAAAAATGAAGTAAAACTTTAGGCATCATGGTCCACAGCATTTTAAAAAACTCGCTGGACAACCCATCTGATCCTGGTGAAATATCTGCATGTAATGAACTGATTACCCTGTTCAATTCTTGGGTCTTATATGGCTTCACAAGCAATGCACTTTGTGAGCTAGAGAGTTTAGGAAGTTCTGCCATCTGCAGAAACTTAAATGCCTGGTTAGCTGTATCTTGAACCAACCCAAAGGTTGTTTCAATATATTCTTCTACAACTGCCATAATCCTCACATTTCCCCCATGTTGTACCCCTGAAGAATCTGAAAGTGTAGTAAACCCATGTTTCCCCCGTCTCCTTTTACTTGCAGAAATGGATTTACCTGCTCTGATTTCCCCTGTGTACCAAACATTTTTTCTTCATATAATGATGTGATTTGGGAATATTGATATTCCCCCATGTCTTGTCTCGCTTTAATGATTTATTCTGTTATGTCAATACCCTCCATCACTTGTCTTGTCAATAATCCTCCCAATTCTCTCCTTAAATCCATATATTTCTCTCTTTGAGTTTTTATTCTATGTACACTTACAATTTAAAAAAAGCTGACCAGACATTCTTTAAAATCTACCCACCACATATCAATATTTTCATACAATTCTAACGTAGTCAATTTATCCTGTATAATAATCTTCAATTCTTGTAAAATAGACACTTCTGTTAATAAGGAGGCATTTAATCTCCAAATCCCTGTCCCTGCCTTATGTCTCTGGGGGACTCAAACAGTATACCCAATAAACAATGATCTGAAGTTTCTATTGGTACTATTCTTGTAGAATCAACCTGGAAAGGCTGTTGATCAAATATAAAATCTATACATGAGGAAAGAATTCCTTTAAAAAAATGTAGGTTTCCGTGCTTGCAATGTATTGCTAAAGGCATCTCTTAAATCTGCCTGTGACAACACTTGTTTCAAAAAAATTTTGTCACAGTATTGTTTCCCACCACCCTGCTTCTCCTGAAAATTAATATTAAAATCTCCCCAAAAATCAGTTGATGGTTTGTATATAAATAGGGCTGTATTTTCTGTAATGGCTCAATTCGTAAAGCTTTCATTTGTGGGTTATATATATTCACTATATGAAAATTAATACCATGACACTCTATATCCAACACAAAAGCCCTTCCAGGTTTGATATCTACCAGTTTCTGAACTATAACCTCTGTGGTTAAGAAACAGAAATCCACCCCACTACAAAGGTCTAAACCTGGAGACCAATATGAAACTCCCCAACCTCAATCACATTTTGCTTGCATAATATCTCCTTCAATATGTGCTCTTGTATATTGAAGAAAAATGATATCTTAACTCAAGGACTGCAAGATACCAAATGTTGTAAGGCATCTTTTCCTAAGCTTAATGCTGTTCACATTAAGACTCGCTATTGAAAGTACCATTATTTTATGGTGAAGATTTTTTTTGGTTTCCCGCTCGATCTTGTCACCTGTTTAAGAGAAGCAGGTAAACAGGCTCCCGTGACAGGCAAAACCTCCTCCATTGCCCCCACCGAGGATGTCTGTGTGTCTTCTATCCCCTCCTTATTGATAGGGTGTTCCTGCTCCATCTGGTCACTCCAGGATATAAGAGGAATAAATCTGTTTTTCAATTAACACTGGGGAAATAGTGGGATCAGGAATCAAACCCTTTCCTCCCCCCTTGTTTTTTACCTTCATGAAGGATCCTTCTACCTGAGCAGGTTCCTCTATTCTCAGAGTTCCTAATGGGGTGTCTGTATCTGAATCCTCCAAATGTATACTGCATGGAGAGTCCCTAGATAACACACTTTGTAACCTAATCGGGGACCCCTGAGGTGTAACAAAGGGAGTATCTTTGCCCTCAAAACCTACTCCCTGAAACTTCTCCATTACTACCTTTGTAGTCTCCTGACTTTCTAAGTTGGAAGGGCCACAAACCTTAGGGGGTAGGGGTCTCATACCCATTCCTCATTTTGCGCCCCTCCCCTACGTCTCTCTCTCTCTCTCTCATTTCAAATGTGTGTTCTACCTCACCCGATTCTACATAAGGGAGTTTAGCCTTATTTAAAAAATATTCTTGATCAGAAGCCTCATCTCGGTCATTTGTTGCCTAAGGACAATCCTCATAAGAATGTTCTATATCCCCGCACAAATTAAACACTGGGGAAGCTTCACAATCTGCTGCCAGATGCCCAAGAAACCCACAGATAAAACATTTGACCTTATCACAATCAGTAGTTAAATGCTCAAGTGAGCCACATTTGTAGCAGCTTTTGGCTGACCAGCGTAAAAAATTATCCCTCTATCCCTTCCCACAAAAAACAAACTTGGCAGATGTTGTATGCCTGTATCATCATGGAATAGCTGTACCCGAAAAGTCCAACCCCCAGTCCAGAAACCATTTTCATCTATAATTGGTTTAGGGTGGTCCATTATATTACATCGTTGCTCCAGCCAATATGTAATGTTAGCCACATTAACTCCTTCATTGCAAAAGAGTAAAGTTACAGTCTTAATAGTGGGTTTAGTGACGGGATAGCCAAAAAGTCCTTCCATATATCCTGATCTTTCACCTCATAAAAAAAAGTTTCCAAAATTTGTCCAACAGTTTCATGGAACAAAAACTAACATCATAATTGTGGTTCTCTGATGAATGTATAAAGGCATACACGTCAGATGGTAGAAAACCCAAACTATCAATAAGCAATGTTTTACCCACCCATATTCTGTCTGGTACTATTGGAGCAGTACCCCTGTATCTCAATCTTACCAGAAATCTGCGTTTAGCTTCCATAGCAGATCATCTAAACAACCCTGCAAAGGTTTTTTTTTTTCCTGATGTCTTATTTCGTCCTTTAATGCTCTCTGATCTTGGTCGAGTACTGTCACTTTGTACAAACAAATTTTCAGCATCATCTTGTCATTTACTGTCCATCCTAATTCCTTTACCAGAAACTAAACTCACCCTCACATTTTCTTGTGCAGATTCTAGAACTTCAGAGGACCGGTTAGTGGCATCTGGCGCAGTTTCATTCTCGGCTACCTCCCCCTCATCCGATGCCTGTGTAGTGTGGGATTTCTGGGACTTTACCATCTCTGCAATGGACGCAAGGTCGTTTGATACTCCCAGTAGATTTGGGACAGAAACCAATGTAGACTCTGGAAATGGAATGTTTGGATCAGGAATCCAAATTTCGTTATGTTGAATCCATCCCGCTCTTGTCAGGACATCACCTGCTGACCATGTATCTTCTCCTACCACATCCTAACTTTCAAAAAGGTCCAGCCGCATCTCTTGTGACTCTGTTGTATTCATGGAGGTAACAGATGACTCCTCTGGTATATTAACAGGTAACCTCTTATTTCCTGCCGACAAAGGACTAGCTATTGATCGTTTTCTTTTTTTTTTCCTCTTCTTGGTGTTTTTTACAAATTCCAAAGTCTCTTTCTGCCACAGAGATTAAATCCAATAACTGTTTCTTCTTCAGTTACAATTCATTTTGTAACAATTCTTCCATTGAATACTCATTTTCAGGTGTTTCCAACAACATATCTTGGTCCCCCAGCTGAGGAGCAATTTCTTGGGCTATAGACAACGTTTTATCCAAGTTAGCATGAGATATTTCTACCAAGAGCTCCGGAGTTCCTGGGACCAAACCTTCCTCCTCCATAGTCTCCTTCAAACTGAGGTCCTCCATTCCTGCAGACAGATGGACAGCGCCACCTGCCTACAGAGTTGGGGAATTTCCCCAGTGTCCTGGCCAAATTTCCTCCATTCACTAGAAATATCACCAACATCTTAATCTGGTTCAGTTTCAGTTAATTACCATCTGTATCCCCACCCCTGCTTTGCTCCTGAAAAAGGGATTTCTAGTCTCAGTGGGCTTATTCAGTCAACAAAATTTAATAAATAAATATATAGGAGTGCAGGGCCCTCCCACAGGTAAATAAGGATATGATTATACTGTCTCAAAAAGTAAGGACATTTTTTGCAAAAAGTCTGTTAATGCAACATTTAGGGTTATGGCTAAAGCAACAAAAGTAGGGAAATGTGACTTTGGGTTTCCAAACCTAAAACCCACCACACCCTTAAAACAAATCAGGGGTGGAGTCTTCCTTGTGGTTGTCAACCTTAAAGCTCATCCCATTCTATACACTCCAGAAACATGCACACCTGTGTCCAGCATCTTACCTTTCTTGCTACCACAAGGAGTGGGGGTGGGGGTTTAGGGTTGGAAACCCTAAAGTCATATTTACCTACTGTTGTTGCTTTAGTTATAACCCTAAATGTTGCATTAACAGAGTTTTTTTGCATAGAAAATATATATATAGATATAGTCACTGCCACTACGATGATGTGTTATGATAGTGAGACATGTGTCAGGGCACACTTATTCCATTACCACATGATATGGGAGTTCGGAAATGTACACATGTGTTTTCCAGCTGGTACTGTGGGATACCACATGACGTATGTAAGTGCAGACACTTGCCATTGACTCAAAGCACATTGCAAAATCAGTGAAGAAATAAAAAGATGAAAAAGAACAGTGTCCACCACTGCAACCGAATATGAGAACAGAATGCTGTGAGAGACAGAGACTGTCAAGTGGATTGCTCACATGATGCTGCACTTGGCACACCTTCCTGCCTTACCAAGAACTGAAAGCATGACCTGCTGCCACAGCCATAAATCTGTCAACACTGCCTCAAAGGGGGCCAAGAAGGAGGAGAGACTGGACTACAGTGGCCTAAGAAAGGGTGTGGGTGATGTGGGAGAGGCACCTCCCCCCAATGGTACCACTGCACATTTCATACACTGATGTGGTGGAGTGGGAATGTCACATGAAGACATCCATTATAGTGAACATGGAGAATGTGGGAGGTCTCCATAGTCTAGTCCCAGGAAGGGTGACAGAGGACCCTAGAGGAGGAGGAGGAGGAAGCAGCTACTGGTGAGGGACTCCTTTGCTAGGGGGACAGATTTGTGGACAGGAAAGAAGGGGGAGTGGGAGGGTAGGTGCATACCCTATGCCACAGCTCAGAGAGATGGGAACTGAATCCTTAGGATCACTACGGCAGTGGGACAGAAAGTAGAGCTAGATATCAGTTTCCTCCTCAGGACTAATGACTTGGCTAGGGATAAGGGTTAAATAGTGTAGGAGTGGGTTCAGGGAGTTGGGGAGGAGTCTTAGCAAGGTAGCATGCTCTGTGACCTTTTCTGAGGTTGTGCTGGTCCTCCCAATGTGGGGCAAAGGTGACTTTACTGACAAAATTAGAAACAAGATCAAGGAATTTAATGAGTGGTTACAAGGCTGGCATCTTAAAAAAGGATATCACTTCACAGGTGCCTGGGGGGACTTCTGAGAGAGGAAGTTATTCAGGTTCACCTAACCAAGGAAGGGGTGAGTGCGTTAGGACAGAAATGTTTTTTTCCATATAGCTGTTTATGGCTCCCCAAGCCTGGCAGGCAACTCCAGTCCCTCCCTTGAAGGGACTCAGCCTCCAGCTGCACCATTTTCCCAACCCGACACCCCCTTAAATCCTCCATGGATTCCCTCCCCATGGCAGGGCTGGAGTGAAGGGTCACCTGGAGTGAAATCCAGATATTGGGGGGCCAGTCGGGCACTGGTGCAGCCATCATAGAGCCTTCTAGCTCTGATTTTCCTTGTTCTCCCATCCCCCCCACCAATGTGATGACACCGGTGCATGTCTTCCTAACACCTACTGCCCTCCGGCCACCACCAGAGGGCAGTCAGTGAGCAGGATGACCAAACTCCCTCCCCCCGAGAGAGGAGAACAGTACTGTGGATATTCAATCCTCCCTCACCCCTGCTGACCCCCAGTGGCCTGGGCTTGTTACCAGACTCGGGTAGCCAGCATGGTGCGAGATGTAGTGACCAGCACCACAACCTTCAGTGCTACTGGGAAGGCACGCTAGGACAGAAATGTTATATTCATGTCAGACATTTAAACTAGGTGAGGGAGCGTCTGATGCTAGGGAACCTATCACTTACAGCACAAATGATGGGAACTTAGCTGACACTCCCCCACAAGCAAGAAACTCTCTCCCTGGATCTGGGGGCATTCATAGGGGACAAAGGGGGGCTCAAGAGGGCAACAAAAGGAGCCATGCAGTCATAAACCGGCAGTTAAAATCTAATGAAGGGATGAATAGTTCTAGTTCTCCTACTGGTTCATGGAAGGGGGTGAGCTTCAATGCCAGAAGCCTGGGTAATAAAATAAGTGACCTACAGGCGATAATAGCAGACTCCAAAGTAGACATGGTAGTCATCACAGAAACATGGGCCATGGAGAACAATGATTGGGACCTCTCAATCCTGGGCTACTCACTCCTTAGATAGGATAGCAAGGGAGCTGGGGGGAGGGAGGAGTGGCACTATATGTTTGAGATGGAATAAAAACCATTTCACTTGATGTTAATAAAAAGGAAGGCATAGAATCCCTGTGGGTGCAGCTCAGCTCAGCATCAGGAAAGAAGATTTACACTGGGGTGGCATACAGGCTGCCGGGTCAAGCAGAGGGCAAGAACTAGGAACCTTGGAGGAAATCAGAGGTACAGTATGACACAAAAAGGGGATATGGTGGTGGTTGGATATCTGAACTTGCCCTTTGTTGACTGGGGTATCCCAATAGCTAGATCCTCAAGAAGTCAAACTCTGGTAGAATCCTTACAAGAGTGCCTACTCACCCAACTTGTTAGCACTCCAACTAGGCTGGATACCATCCTGGATGTGGTCCTCACTAACTGAAAGGTAGTTGGTACTGTTAAGATTGGGGAACTGTTGGCCAATAATGACCACAACTCTGTCTGGTTTGAGTTATCCTTAGGGGATATAAAATCTCAATCCCAGGCAGAGGTCTTGAATTTTAGAGAAGCTAACTTTGGAAAAATGAGACTTTTAGTCAGGGGCAAACTGTCTAGTATCCATGAAGAGTTGGATGTAGAAGACATATGGGGGCTGGTTAAACAAGCCATCCTAGAGGCTACAAAGCTATGCATAATCAGTGACAAAAAGCCATAAATATAAAAGACCCATATGGTTCACTGACCAGGTCAAAAAAAAGTAATTAGGACCAGAAGGGAAGCTTTCTGCAAATATAAAAGGAACCAGGGAAACAGCAAATGGGAAGATTTCGCTGAGAGGACTAAGAAAGCTAAGAAGGCAGTGAGACTAGCAAAAGTGGAGGCTGAACTTTGAATTGTGGTGAGGATCAAAACTGGGAATAAACACTTCTTCTGTTACATCCAGGAAAAAAGGGAGAAAGGGGGCAGGATAGTTCAACTTATGGATGGGAACAGGATCATTGAGGACGATGAACAGAAGGCCGCTGTTCTGAATAACTTCTTCTGTTCAGTATTTACAAAGAAGCACAATGGATGAATGCCTGATAGTGGCATTAAAGAGGGACTCCCGCCAAAAGTGTTACATTGCAGAATTAGAATAAGCATACCCCCAATAAATCTCATGCCAAAAATTAGATTTCTACATTACTTTGTTTTAAAGTTATGAGACATTTGTAACCCTGATTTCACTACCTATTCAAAAAAGCCTGTTTCAGTGAAGAGCCACTGATGAGGTCATCTCCTGAACTCTCACTCTAGTCCTCCCTATCAGCAACCTTATAGGACCTGCTTCTCCAATGTTTAAAAAACTGTAGCTACAGTAATCTTTTTAAAAAAATGACATAAGGGTCGGCTGCAATGCTTGCTTTTCCATAATGTTCAGATGCATGGCACTGTACTGTAGAACATGTCAGAAGGTGGTTTTGGAAAGCAGCACTGAACCAAGGCATAGACTGTCAAGGTGGTACACAATTTTAAAATGTTGGGGGGGCACGCAATCTCAGAATGTGACAGCGATGTGCCATCTCAAAATATGGTGGGACAATCAGTCTTGGAATGTGACAGGGACACACATTGAAGAATTTGGTGAGGACTGGCAATTTCAGAACATAGTAGGAATACACGCTGTCAGAATGTGACAGGACACACCATTTATTCTGAAATTGCTTGTCCCTGCCACAAACCAGAATTGTACACACCCACCATATTTCAAAATTGTGCATCACATCTCCACCACATTCCAACATTATGCATCTCAGCAACATTCTAAAATTATGCATCCCTCCTACATTTTGAAATTGAACATACCTTCCCTGTTCCCAAATTGCTCATCCTGCCACATTCTGAAATGGCACATCCCCACCAAATTCCAAAATTGCACATCCCCGCCAAGTTGTGTGTTCAATCCCACATTCCAAATTGTCACTGCCTTGTTCCCAAATTGTGCATCATGCCGCATTCCAAAATTATGGGTCACCACCACATTCTGAATCTGAGCATTAGTGCCAAATTCTGAAAAAATGCATTATTGCCTCATTCTGAAATTATGTATTATGGCCACGTTCTGAAACTGTGCGTCACCCCATATTCCAGAATTGTGCGTCATTGCTGCATTCCAAAATTGCTCATCACTACCACATTCGAAATTGTGTGTCATCACCACATTCCAAAACTGTGCGTCACTGCCACATTTTAAAATTGTGTGTCACTGCTACATTCTGAAATTTTGCATCACCGCCACATTCTGAAACTGTGCGTCATTGCCATTCCAAAATTGTGTATCATCGCCACATTCCAAAATTGTTCTTCACTGACGCATTCTGAACCTGTACGTCACTGCCACATTCCAAATTTATTTGTCACTGCCACATTCCAAAACTGTATGTCAATGCTGCATTCTGAAATTGTGCATCACTACCACATTCCAAAATTGTGCAGCACTGCTGCATTCTGAACTTGCACATCACCATTGTACTATGCATCACCACCACATTCCAAAATTGAGCATCACCACCACACTCTGAAATTTGAGCATCACTGCCATTCTGAACATATGCATCACCACCACATTCTGAAACTATGCATCACCACCACAATCTGAAACTGTGCATCACTGCCACTTTCTGAAATTGTGCGTCACTGCCACGTTCTGAAATTGCATGTCACTGCCACATTCCAAAACTGTGCATCACCGCCACATTCCAAAATTGTGCGTAACCACCACATTCCAAAATTGTTCATCACTGCCAGATTCTGAATCTGTGCATCACCACTGCATTCTGAAATTGTGCATCACCTCCACATTCTAAAATTATGTGTCAATGCCACATTCCAAAATTGTATGGGCACTGCTGCATTCAGAACCTGTGCATTACCACTGCATTCTGAAATTATGTGTCACCATCACATTCTGAAATTGAGCATTACCGCTACATTCTGAAATTAAGCGTCACTGCCACATTCTTAAACTGTGCATCACCACCACATTCTGAAATTGTACATCACAGCCACATTCTGAAATTGTGTGTTACTGCCACATTCCAAAATTTTGTGTTACTGCCACATTCTGAACCTGTGCATCACCACCACATTCCAAAATTATGCATCACCACTGCATTCCAAACGTGTACATCACTGACACATTCCAAACCTGTACATCACCACCACATTCTGTACATCACCACCACATTCTGAAACTGTCCGTCACTGCTGTATTCCGAAACTGTGCGTCACTGCTGCATTCCGAAACTGTGCATCACTTCTGCATTCCAAAATTGCTCGTCACCACCACATTCTGAAATTTTTCATCACCACATTCAGAAATTGTGCATCACTGCAACATTCAGAATTTGTGCATCACTGCCACATTCTAAAATTATGTGTTCCAGCTGCTTTCTGAAACTGTGTCATTGCGACATTCCACAATTGCAACCTGGTGACATTTCAAAATCGCATACCTTCAGTATTTTAAAAATTGCACATAACTTTGTCATTCTAAAGCCATGTTAACCACTGCATTCCATTCCCCCAGTCACATTCTGAAGTACTGTTCCTTGCATCTGCACATTATGGAAGTGCATGTGCTGACCCCCCAGTGTCAGTTTTCCTTTTTCAGATGTTTACTACACCTTCAGTTTTAAGTAACATAGGAGAAATAAGTCATATAAGGTAGTTCGCAGGCAGGACTTGGTTGTGAGTTAAGAAGATGACATCAGCAGCAGCTCTTCACTGAAACATGCAGTGAATTAAGGGTTACAAAATGACTTGTAACTTTTAAACAAAGTAACTTACAGATCTGATTTTTGGCATGAAGCTGATTGAGGCTATGCTGATCCAAATTCTGAATTTATTGATGCCCAAAATTTTGGTGGCAATCCCTCTTTAAAGCAGCAGACAGGGGATCCCACAAATGGAAATGCCAACAATTACCACCAACAGGGTCAAAAAAGGCTCTAGAGCACCTAGGGGTAGACAAGACACCAGGGCCTGATGGGCTGCAAGTGAGGGTGCTTAAGGAACTTGTGGAGGAATTGGTGGACCCCTTGGTATATCTCTTTAACTGTTCACTACAGACAGGAGTCGTGCTGACACATGGAAGGGAATAGGTAGGAGACTGACAACTACAGGCTGGTTAGCCTCACACCTGTAGTAGGGAAACAAATGGAAACCTTAATTAAACAAGCCCTACTAGAGTACCTGAAAAAGAACAGTCTTCATGATGACAGGCAGCATGGTTTTGTAGTAGGCAGGTCATGCCAGATGAATCTAATTACGGTTTTTAACTGGGTGACTAAGGAATTGGATAGAGGCCATCCCAGTGGACTTCCTCTACTTTAAATTCGGCAGGGCCTTTGACTCAGTGCTGCACAATCACCTGCTTAAAAAATTGGAATATCTAGGCACTGCCAAGAGCATAGTCAGCTGGGTAGGGAACTGGCTCAAGGACAGAAGACAGAGAGTGGTAGTCAATGAGGAGAGGACTGGTGAAGGAAAGGTCACTTGTGGTGTGCCCCAGGTCTCAGTCTTAGGCAATGTCCTGTTTAATATGCTCATTAGTGACATGGGCAAAGTCATTAAGGGCAAGATAGGCCTCTTCATAGATGATACTAAGCTAGATTGTAGGGTTGACAGCACAGAGGCCATCAGGGACCTAAGAAAAGATCTGCAGAGGCTGGAAAGAGGTAGCCAATTAAAATAATGACTCCCAAACTGCAAGGAGTCAAAATGGCACTGAATAATAGGGAGAGTGGTATCAGTGAACTTTCTGTTGGCCCCTCACTGAGGCCTACCCCCTGAAGTTAGTATATGAAGTAAGGGGGTATGTGGGGGGCACACGAGGGAGCGCAGGGGGAAAATCCCCCTGCAAACAGAAAGGTTGCTGATAATGGCACTCGCTATTATTCAGTGCTGTTTTGTCTCCTCGCCATTCAGGAGTCACTATTTTTATGTGGTGCCCTGGAAAAATAGTCTAATGTCTGGCAACTGAGGTTCAATGCGAAAAAGTGCAATGTGATGCATCTGGGCTAAGGGAACCCAAGGACAGAATATGGGCTCAATGGGGTCAAATTCAGTACCTCAGATGAAGAAAGGGACCTAGGAGTCATCATTCGTGACACAATTAAGAAATCCAGCCAAAGCAGCAGAGCTTACAGCAAGGCCATCAAAATGTCAGGGTGTATAAGGGGAGGATTTGACAGCAGGAGCAGGGAGGTGATCCACCCACTCTATAGGTCCATGGTGAGGCCTCACCTGGAGTACTGTGTCCAGTTCTGGAGTCCTTACCTAAAGAAGGACATGGATAGGCTTGAGGTTGTGCAGAGAAGGGCAACCAAGATGATACAGGGCCACCAAGGGTTCTCAAATGAGGAGTGCCTAAAGGCACTAAATATGTACTCACTGGAGACTAGGAGTGAGAGAGGGGACATGATTGAGATGTTCAAGTTCCCGAGACATAAACAAGGTGCCCTACTCAGAACTTTTCAGTAGGTTCTCCAGCTCAACTACTAAGGCTTAAGTGGAAGCTGAGGGGAGTGAGTATCAGGAAGGAACTAAGGAAACACTGCTTTATGGAAAGAGTCATGGAACCATGGAATAGGCTGCCTGCCAAAGTGGAGGGAGGGATTACTGTGACAGCATTCAGACTGGGGTTAACAGAGCAAGAGTGGGAAAGGGAACTCGAAAGAACAAAAAAGTCAGAAGGGGGGGCCTAGGTTCCAGGACACGTAGAAAGTCTCAGAAACCAATGGGCAGACTAGATGGACCCTTTATTTCCTTCTGCCATCATTTTCTATGTTTCTATGTTTCAGGGAAGAAGCTGTCAATTACAGGCCAGTCAGCCTGACATCGGTGGTAGTGAAATTAATAGAATTGCTATTGAATTAAAAGTTTATGGAATATCTTGAATTCATTGGCTTGCAGGATCAGAGACAGCATTGATTCACTAGGTGGAGGTAATGTCAAACAAATCTGAAAGATTTCATTGACTGAGTGACCAGGGAATTAGATCAGATTTGAGCAGTAATGTTGCCTACCTAGACTTCAGTAAGGCCTTCAACACTATTCTGCATAAGAGATTCATAAATAAGACTTGCAGCTTGGGGGAGTCCAAAGTTGGTAAACTGGGTAAGGATTTAGTAAGGGGAAAGGCAAGAGTGTGGTAGTAAATGGAGTTCACTTCAAGTAAGATTGATTGACCAGTGGGGTGCCACAAGGATCAGTACTAAGGCTGGGCATCTGTAATGCCTTCATTAACAACTTTGCAGAGGGGATAGAAGGGAAGGTATGCCTTTTTACAGATGGCACTAAGATCTGAAATAGGGTAGACAATCCAGAGGGAGTGGAGAAAATTAATGGGGACCAAAGAGAGCCTGAGGAGTAGTGAAGAGCATGGCAAGTAAGTGTCAATAATAATAAGAGAAAATGCATGCACTTGTGGTGCATAAACACAGGAGTGGAGTACAAATTGGGGGGGCTGGTACTGGCAATCACCAAACAGGAAAGAGACCTGAGGGTAATCATATCTGATGACCTAAAGGTGGACAGTGTGTCAAGGCAGTGGAAGAGCACATAGAATCCGTGGGTGCATAGAAAGGGGTATCATCAGCAGTTAAAGGGAAGTGGTAAATCCACAGAATAAATCACTACTGAGACTCAAACTAGAGTGCTGTGTCCAGTTGTGGAGACCACATCTCCAGAAGGACATAGACAGAGTAGAGCTGGTCCAGAGGGGGGCCAACAAAAATAGTGCAGGATCTGCATCAAGATCCTATAAGGAGAGACTGAAGGACCTCAGTCTGTACACACTGGATGAAAGGAAGTGGTGTGGGCAAAAGCCATAATCCAATTCAAGGAAGCATGGGACAGGGATAATGGAACATTAATGGTAAAGAAAGGTGGTATAAGCTGCAGATCAAGTAGGGGTTGTGGTGTTACATTAAGAAGGAAAATGTGCTATTAGGTGTGCCATATGGTCCTTATCTGACATCAGATTCTATGTTTCTGTTTCTAGATGAAGGCAGACAGTATCCAACATGGGTGCACTATGCCATTATGTGATATCTTGTGACACTTCTCCCTCCATACCTGCAGTCACTGGACCATTCCCTCTAAGGCACCTGCCAGAAGCCCATCTGTCACCACAGTTCCCAGCACTAGTGGACCATCCTCCACATGTAATTCAAAAATACTGACTTCCCTCCATAAAGATATACCACCAATAGGGCATAGAACATAGGGTGCTGTAATAAGGGCATTGCGATTCCTGCAAAACCGATATATGTGACTGGGATTTCAGAGCGAGTTGCTCCATGGTTATCACTGGGTGTTTCTTGTGCGAGGGGTGGAAGTTATTATATATTTGTAATGGGGAGGTGCAGGGGGCTGCTAGAATGGGCTGTGCACCGTTAATCTAGGGGGATACACTTTGTGGTCACTCTTGTTGCTGGCAGGATTTTCTCTGTGCTCTAATTTCCTGTGCCCAGGGAAATTTGCTGTAAAGTGGGTAACCCCTCCATAAACACCTGCTGCGGCAGCATCCTCCATCCACAGCCCCAATAATAACCCCCCCCCCGGACACAGTCCTCGTCATTAGCACACCTCCCTCCACAGCACCAGACATTGGCCAGCCTCTTTCGCAGTCTTGACACAACACCCCTTCCTCCACAGTCCCACTGACAGCAGCCTCCCTTCCTTCATGGCTGCTGACAGTAGCCCCCTTCCTCAAAGGCACCTGCCAATGGCCCACATGCCACCACAGTACCCTGCACAAGCCCACTAGCCTCCAATTGCAACCCAACACTATCTACCTCCTTTCACAACCACCTGCCTCAGCAGCCTCCTCCATCCACTGCCCAAATACTTACCCCCTCCTGTCTACAGTCCTTGGCATTAGCTATCCTCCTTCTGCAGCACCACACATCTTCCCGCTGTTCACAGTCCTGACACTACTGTCCTCTATCCGCAGTCCTACTGACACAAGCCTCTCTCCCTCAATAGGTACAGACAGTAGCCTCCTCCCTCTAAGGCATCTGTCACTAGCCCACATGCTGCCACAATACCCAGCACTAGCCCACTGGCCTCCACATGTAACACAACACTAGCCAGCTCTATCCATGACCACCTGCTACAGCAGCCTCCACCATCCACTGCACTAGTACTAACACCCCAATGTCCACAGTCCTAGACATTATCACCCCCCTCTCTCCACAGCACCAGACTGCTGCCCCCCCCATTCGTAGTCCCAACTCTTAAACCTTCCTCCACAGTCCTACTGACACTAGCCACACTCCCTCCATGGCTGCAGACAGTAGCCCCTTCAATCTAAGACATCTGTCACTAGCCCACCTGCCCCCACAGTACCGGGCACTAGACCACGGTCCTTCACATGTAACCCAACACTATCCACCTCCCTCCACGATCACATGCCCCAGCAGCCTCCTCCATCCACTGCCGAAGTACTAACCCCCCACTGTTCACAGTCCCTGACATTAAAAACCCTTCCTACGTAGTTCCAGACAGCTGCTCCCTTGTTCACAGACCCAACACTACCCCTCCCACCATCCACAGTCCCACTGAAACTAGCCTCCCACCCTTCATGCCTGCCGACAGTATCCCCCTATCTGTAAGGCACCTATCACAAGCCCACCTGCCACCCCAGTACCTGACCCTAGCCCACAAGCCTCCACATGTAACACAGCACTAGCCACCTCTATCCATGACCACCTGCTACAGCAGCCTCCACCATCCACTGCACTAGTACTAACACCCCACTGTCCACAGTCCTCGACATTAGCACCCCCCTCTCTCCACAGCACCAGACTGCTGCCCCCCCATTCGTAGTCCCAACTCTTAAACCTTCCTCCACAGTCCTACTGACACTAGCCATACTCCCTCCATGGCTACAGACAGTAGCCCCCTCCAGCTAAGACATCTGTCACTAGCCCACCTGCCCCCACAGTACCCAGCACTAGACCACGGTCCTTCACATGTAACCCTACACTATCCACCTCCCTCCACGATCGCATGCCCCAGCAGCCTCCTCCATCCACTGCTGAAGTACTAACCCCCACTGTACACAGTCCTTGACATTAAACACCCTCCCTATGCAGCACCAGACAGCTGCTCCCATGTTCACAGACCCAACACTACCCCCCTGCCCTCCACAGTCCCACTGAAACTTGCCTCCCACCCTTCATGCCTGCCGACAGTATCCCCCTATTTGTAAGGCACCTATCACAAGCCCACCTGCCACCCCAGTACCTGACACTAGCCCACATGCCTCCACATGTAACATAACACTAACCACCTCCCTCCATGACCACCTGCAGCAGCAGCCTCCACCATCCACTGCACCAGTACTAACACTCCACTGTCCACAAACCTCAAAAAAATCTCTCCTGCCTACACAGCACCAGAAAGCAGCCACCCCAGTTTGCTTTTCCATCACTACTCCCCTTCCTCAGTAGTCCCTCTGACACTAGCCTCACTCCCTCCATGGTTGCCCACCATCCCCAACATGTAACACAACACTATTCACCTCCCTCCAAGACCACCAGCCCCAGCAGCCTCCTCCATCCACTGCCAAAGTACTAACACCCCACTTTCCACAGTCCTCGACATTACCACCCCTCCCTCTGCAGCACCAGACAGCTGCCCCTGTTTGCAGTCCCGACTCTACCCCCCCACACACAGTTCCACTGATACTAGCCTCCTTCCCTCTATGGCTGCAGGCAGTAGCCTTTTCCCTGAAAGGCACCTGTCACTAGCTCACCTGCTACCACAGTATCTGGTACTAGCCCTCCAGCCTCCACATGTAACACAACACTAGCCACCTCCCTCCATGACCATCTGCAACAGCAGCCCCCACCATCCACTGCACAAGTACTAACACCCCACTGTCCACAGACCTTGACATTAGCCCGCCTTCCTTCACAGCACCAGACTGCTGCCCCCCATTTGCAGTCCTGACACTACCCCCCTCACTCCACAGTCCCACTGACACTAGCCTCCATCCCTTCATGGTTGCAGACAGTAGCCCCCTCCCTGTAAGGCACCTGTCACTAACCCAGCTACCTCCACAGTAATCAGCACTAGCACACCTGCCTGCACATGTAACCCAACAAAAGCTGCATTCCTCCATGAACACCTGCTGCAGCAGCATCCTCTATCCACTGCACCAGTTCTAACACCCCAGTGTCCACAGACCTTGACATTACCACCCCTCCCTCCACAGCATGAGATGGCTGTCCCCTTGTTCACAGTCCTGACACTAACCCCCTTCCACCACAGTGCCACTTACTTTAGTCTCCCTCGGACCATGGCTGCAGACATTAGCCCCCTCCATCTAAGGCACCTGTTACTAGCCCATCTGCCACCACAGTACCCAGCATTAGCCTACCTGCCTCCACAGCTAGCCCAAAACTAACCAGCAAACTCCACAACCACCTGCCACAGTATCCTCCTCACTCCACAGCCCCTGAACACTAGCAGCCTTCCTCAACAACCATACTCATTAGCCCCCTTTCTCCATACCACTATGATATTAGTCCTCTCTCCGCAGTACCATACAGTTAGCACTCCACATCCAAGATAGTAGCACCCACTGCCACAGAATCAATCAGTAGTCACCTTCCTACATGGCCACAGATTACAAACACCATTCCTCTTTATCACCCTACAATAGTCCCTAAATACACATTCCATACAAGTACCCTGCTTTTCCTGATCTTCTAATACTATGCTCTTCTCCAAGAACAACCAACACTGAATCGCCTCCAGAAAGCACATTATGACATTCTCTTTTAATGTGTGTGGGATCTCACATATAAATAATTATGGGCTTGATCGAAACGTACACTGATATCATCACATTCATTGTCATTCCTGTATTTTATTATGACAACGTTGTGACAAAAAACAAAAATTAAGCCTCTCCAATCAGTAACTGATGTGGCAAGGTTGGAAGAATGGTCAAAAGTATGGCAGCTAAGAGTAAATGCAGAGAAGTGCAAAGTAATGCACCTGGGAAACAAAAACCCAGGGGAAGAGTACATAATGGGGTGGGAGATACTAACAACAACACAAATGGAAAGACACCTGGTGATAGTCATATTAGATGACCTAAAGGTAAGCACGCAATGTGAAAGGGCAGTAAGGACGACTGGGGGGATACTGGGATGAATAGGGAGAGGCATTACCAGTAGCAAACAGGAAGTGGTTATCCTTCTGCACAGACAGTTTGTGAGACCCCATCTGGAGTACTGCATGCAGTTCTGGAGACCCTATCTCCGCAAGGACATAGACAGAATGGAGGCAGTCCAGAGGAGGGCAACTAAAATAGTGCACGGTCTGCAACAGAAGCCATATGAAAAGAGACTAAAGAAGCTTAATATGTATACCCTTGAGGAAAGGAGGGAGAGGGGGGACATGATATAAACTTCCATATACCTCAAGGGAATCAACAAAGTCCAAGAGAGTAGCATCTTTCAAAAAAAGAGATGTGCAAGAACAAGGGGACACAATTTGAAGACAGAGGGAGATGGCTCAAGGGCAATGTGAGGAAATATTTTTTCACAGAGAGGGTGGTGGACACATGGAATGGCCTTCCTGAGGAGGCTGTGGGGTCAAAAACAGTGGGGGAATTCAAGAATGCATTGGACAGACATGACGCAATTCTGGTGGGGGGGTAGGAAAAAGTAGGCTATTGGTAAGCTAGGATCTGCAGATTATCTAATAGGTAGGGAAATGGGCAGACTAGGTGAGTCAAGTGGTCCTTATCTGCCATCAAAGTCAATATTTCTATGTCATGACAGAGCTGTCATAGTTGGTATCATCTTCCTCAGCCTCTCTGCCCTAGGACTCCAATGATAGAAAAACATCAGCTTGGCTGATGTCTGGTTCTGAAGCAAGCAGCTCAAATGAATAAGGAGTAACACCTTGCACAACACAGCATGACAGCACATGGATCTACTACTGAATAGCGAAACTCTGTAGCCCGACACCCAGAAGCCTGAGATGAAGATCCCGACAGTGGGATTTTGCCTGCAGTGGACAGTTTTTTTCAGTGTGGGGGGCTTCACCACACCCCCTGCACCCCCATAATTATATAACTAATTCCACCAAGGGCAAAATCCCACTGTTGGGATTTTCGATGCCAGGATCTTCATCTCAGGATTCCGGGTGTCAGGCTACAAAGTTTCAGTATTCAGTTGTGATACCCAGCACGTTCCTCTCACTATCAAATTCTTCCTCCAGTGATGGCATTTTAAATTAGCCACTGACTCACAGTAGCTGTCAGTAAATTGTTACCTAGGAGGAACCTCAGAAGAGGCCAGAAGGGGAAGGATCCGGATTCATTTCAGTGCAGTGCAGTAACTGCTCATTGCTGTTTTTGTTATAAACCTAGATCTGTGCACTTTTAGTGGAGCTGTTTTCCTTGGCTGTCTTTACTTGCTGCAAATTTTTGCCCCCCTCCCCCACCCCCACACCCAATCTTAATTATATGCCCTGTTGTTTCCTTCTTTAAAAAAGGTATCTGAGGATTGGTGGCAGGATTTTCAGGGCATTAAATTAATAAGGACTGAACTACAAGGAGAGCTTTAGTAACAGGCAACTACTGGAATAGCAGTATAAGTGCAATATAATATGGGGAGTGGTGCAATGCAGTGAATGCGGGGCAGCCGTATTCAGGCAGACCTTCTGAATGCTGAGGTGCTGTCCTAACTGCAGATATCTCTATGGACTGTGGGATGAGGCAGTCAGACTCAGAGTGGAAGTAAACAGGGTCAGGAGTACCTTCACCCCTATCCAGACACCACCCAGTCCAACGCCGCTGCATCAAAGGATGCCAAGGATGAGGAGCACTTGGATGACAGTGGGCTAAGGGATAGTTAGGGTGGTCAAGCAGAGGCACACCCCAAATCCCATTCCACTCCAGAACTCATATGCTACACTGGCAAATGGGGACAACCATACAGAGGTACCCAGAGAAGTGGAAAGGAAAGATGTGGAGGTCAACCAAGGAGGTGACCTCAGTGGGGAGAGCAGTGGACCCCAGAGGAGGAGGAAACAAATCCTGGTGGGGGACTCTATCATTAGAGGGATCCAGCTAGGAACACACGAGCGGGAGGACAGGGAGGTGAGGTGCCTACTAGGTGCCACGGCATGGAAGGATGGGAGGAAAATCCTGAGGATCGGCAGGAAGGCAAGATGGCAGGGTCGGCTGGATGTCATTATCCACCTAGGCACTAATGACCTGGCAAATGGGGAGCCTAAGGAAGTTCAGGAAGAGTTTAGGAAATTGGGGAAGGGTCTCAAGCAAGTACTGTAGCTACATCTGTCACCTTCTCAGAAGTACTACCTGTGAGAGGCATGGGAGAGCATAGTGGAGCATGCACCAGGAGCTTTAACACATGTTTGAAGAACTGGTGCTGTGAGGAAGGGTTTGGATTCACTGGTGACTGAGGACCCACCTGGAGGGATGGGGGCTTGCTCAAGCCTGATGGCCTGCATCCATCCTGGAAGGGAATCAAAGCACTCAATGTTAAGTTTAAATGCTACATGGACAAGCATTTAAACTAGCCAAGAGATAGTGGCAGGCCAGTAAGGAGGGTACCTAATTGCTCACCCCCCACTGCTAGCAGTGGAACCAGTCAACAGGAAGAGGGGCTATCTCTTCAAATCAGTGTGCAAAGGATGGAGATAAGCAGCCAAGGGGATCGGCAGAACGGGGGCAAAATTCAACAGAAGGGCAGACAGCAGGGATAACCAGGGATAAAGAACAACCAGGAAGAGGGCTGGAGTAGAGCAACTAAACAGTCCAGGGAGTTCACATCATGGAAAGCCATGTGTGCCAATGCCAGGAGCCTGAGCAACAAGATGGAGGATCTGGAGGTTGCCATGGTGCAGTCGGACCTGGACATTGTAGCCATCACAGAGACCTAGTGTAATGATAACCATGACTGGGAGATTGCCATACCCGGCTACAACATATTCAGAAGAGACAGGGCAGGCAGGAAGGGAAGAGGAGTGGCACTTTATGTGAAAGATGGCATAAAGGCCACAGCGATCCAGGAGGAACAAAATGGGGGAGAGATACTGTGGGTTAAGCTGGAAAGGAAAATGGGGTCAGCTATCTGCACGGGGTGGTCTATAGATCACCAGCCCAGGAGGAGGAAACAGATAGAGAGTTGGTGCTAGCCATCCAAAGGATGGCAGACAAGGGTGAGGTGGTGCTGGTTTGAGACTTCAGTATTCCAGATGTGGACTGGAGCCTCCTAGCAGCAGCATCAACCAGGAGCAGATTTATCCTAGACTCCCTTCAAGGTGCCTTCCTTAAGCAACTGGTTATGGAACCAACTCGGCAGAAGCCAATACTGGACCTTGTGCTCACAAACAGGGACAGTATGATAGAGGTAGCAGTGGGGGAGCACCTGGAGAACAGTGACCACCGATCACTGTAGTTTGAAATCAAAGAAGGAACAGAACCAAACCACACAAAACAAGTGGCCTGAATTTTGGGAGGGCAGACTTTGGGAAAATGGGGACATGCTTGAAAGAGGCACTAATGGGAATGGGGAGGGAATCAGGGGTGAAGGAACAGTTGGCAATATTTAAAACAGGGATTACAAGAGCAACAAAATTATGCATTAAGCAGGTTATCAAAGGGGAAAAGGAAGAGGACGGCATTATGGTTTTCCAAGGAGGGAGCGGAGAAAGCGAATGCCAGAAAGATCGCATTCCAGCAACACAAAAAGACACAGGCAGAAGGGGTTAGGAAGAAGTACCAGCAGAAGCAAAGGGAGGTAGGGAGGTCAATATGGGAAGCCAAAGCTCAGACAGAAGAACACATTGCAAAATCAATGGGTAGAGGGGACAAAACCTTTTACAGGTACATAAATGGAAAAAGAAGGGCAAAGGGAAGGATAGTGAGACTGAAGGGGGAGGATGGGGGTCATGTGGAGATGACAGTAGTAAAACTGACATATTAAACAGATATTTCTGCTCAGTCTTTACTGAGGAAGAGGAGGGTAATGGGCCTGAAGGAAGAACAAGGGGTGGGAATGGCGCAGAAATGGACACAAGTCCCTTTACACAGGAAAGGATCCTAAAGGAATTGGAAAGAATAAGAGTTGATAAAGCAATGGGGCCAGATGAGGTGCACCCCAGGGTCCTAAAGGACTAAGAGAGGTGGTGGCTGAACCTCTGGCAATCCTGTTTAGCTGATCACAGGAAACAGGGAGGTACCCAAAGATTGGAGGACAGCAAATGTAGTCCCCTTATACAAAAGCGGGAACAAAGAGGAAAGCAAGGAACTACAGACCAGTCAGCCTGACCTCGGTAGTGGGGAAGATCATGGAAGCATTACTGAAGGAGAGAGTGGTGGAACATCTGGTTGCCAATGGACTTCAGGACCCAAGGCAGCATGGTTTCACTGGGGGGAGGTCATGCCAGACTAGCCTCATTGAATTTTTCGACTGGATGACAAGGGAGGTAGATAAGAGGAGGGCAGTGGACGTGGCCTATCTGGACTTCAGCAAGGCCTTTGACACTGTGCCACATAGAAGGCTATTAAACAAACTGGGGAATATGAGAGTGGGCAGGAGAGTAGTGTGGTGGGTGGGTAATTGGCCGGGCGGCAGGACACAGAGGGTGGTGGTAAATGGCTGTCACTCCACAGACGGCAGAGTGACCAGTAGGGTACCACAGGGATAAGTGCTGGGATTGGTCCTATTCCATGTCTTCATCAGTGACATTGCAAAGGACCTAGAAGGCAGAATTTCCCTGTTTGCTGATGACACGAAGCTTTGTAACAGAGTGGACATGCCAGAGGATGTAAACAGAATGAGGAGGGACCTGCAGAAGCTTGAAGAATGGTCAAAGCTTTGGCAGTTGAAATTCAATGCAAAGAAGTGCAAGATAATGCATATGGGACACAAAAACCCTGGAACAACATATCATTTGGGGGGGCGAGGATATAGAATGCACCAAGCAGAAAAGGGACCTTGGGATTATCATCTCTGATAACCTCAAGGTAGGGAAACAGTGTGATGAGACAGTAGGTAAAGCAAATAGGATGCCTGGATGCATAGGCAGGGGCTTCACCAGCAGGAAAAGGAAGGTCATAATTCCACTGTACAAGGCCCCACCTGGAGTACAGTGTACAGTTCTGGAGACCTTACCTACTTAAGGACATAGACAGGGTAGAGAAGGTTCAGAGGAGGGCAACAAAGATGATACAGGGATTGCATCACAAATCCTATGAGGACAGGCTGAAGGACTTGAATATGTACACCCTGGAGGAGAGGAGGGAGAGAGAATATGATAGAGACATACAGGCACCGTACAGGGTTAAACAGGGTGCAGGAATACACTATTTTCTAGTGAAAAAGATGTTCCAGGACTATAGGGCATGGGACAAAGTTGGAGGGAGGGTGATTCAGAGGAAACGTGAGGCAGAATTTCTTCACGGAAAGGGTGGTGGACAAGTGGAACACCCGGCCAGAGGAACTGGTGGGGGCTGAAACAATCTCAGGATTTAAGAATACATGGGATAGACATAAAGGAATTCTGGAGATCAGGGATAAGGGGCAACAAACTTCTAGAAAATTGTAAATGCAACTTACAAGCTCAAATGGGAAGACTGGGTGGGCCATAGGCCCTTATCTGCTGACAGTGTCTATATATCGATGTATCTATGAACCACAATGACAGCATCACTTGCATCATCGTGCTGTACATCCTCCCAGCTGGGTCTCTTTTTACATGAATGAAGCATGATAAGACTGTGAGTTAAACAAAAATCTAAAATTAAATGTGCTCAGGGAAATATCACAGAAAATGGACAGAGGATCTGTTTGAACAACCAGTAAGTGCCAGTAACATATCAATATTGCAACAAGCTGTGCAGAGCTTTGCATTAGATCTTTAAAGTGATGTACATAACCAAAAAAAAAAATTTACTCTTAAAGACAGTGAATGTTCCATGGTGCACCTTATCACTGCTTTGCAGGTAAGCTGCCAAAAAGAGGCCTAAATGCACATTATTTACAGCACACTGAGTGTCAATTGCATAATCAAAATCTTCAAGTACAACACCAATTGCTCATCTGAGACAGGGTCGGATGCACAAAATGGCTATTGTGGATGTGACAACCCACCTCTCCCTCTGGGCTGAAACAGCTTTTAGAGAGGTGTGTGTCCTCGGGTATTCGCTGCCACCAGCCGGACTTTCCTTCCGGCACCTCTTTCAAGTGTACAAACTTGAATAATCACACGTGCACTGTACAAGTTAAAGTCTGGTAGGGTGTCTCTTCAGGTGGCGGATGCTACACAGAGTTTACCTTAGCCAGTGGAAAACCAAATCTTACCTTAGGAAAATGACATCAGAGTCACAACTGTTGAGCAAATAAATAGCTTTTACTTAACAGAAAGTGCAATGAGCATTTACAGGAAATGTATTTACAACACAAGAGAATAACACTTATACAGGAAAAGTAAACAAATGTTTTTAAACAACAGATGGCAAAAGAAGAAGGCTATTACTGAAATATGCTATCATTAAACTTACCCTTCCCTGTCCTTACAAGAGACACTGGACCCTGTTCTAACTGCCAGCTCCCACGGACATACCAGGTAGGCTCCAAGCTATGTTTCCCACAGCTTCCAGGGCAAGAGAGGCGTTCTCTGTCTTACAGTAGCTTATATAGTCTATGGAGACTAGGTCATTCCTATTCTCCCCTTAAATGCACCAACCAACTAACATGTATGTATTTAATTGTCCCAATCAGAGTGAACACCTATTGGTGACCAATTATATTCCCTTTTCACCCTAAGTTTATATTTGAATGATCCAATCCATTCAAACTGCCCTGTGTCCGTGTCTGCAAGGTCTGTGTGTGTCTGGAGATGTCCACTCGAGATTTATGACCCAGCTCTTATCTAGCAGCTAGGAATTCCACAAGCTGGTTGCTGCTGGAGGATTTCAGCCTCAGTGTATTTTTTCCACACTGCTAAAAAAATAAGGCATCTACAGAATCCAAACCATTAACTCTTTCCTTCCCATTTCTGTCACATCTCCCCCAGATAATGAAGGCGTGTCCCTTGGGCTACCCCAAGTGACACAGCAGTTCATGCAATTACTGGGAAGTGCCCAAAAGTATCCAGCCAGGCCATTAGTCCTGCCTAGATAGCCCATCCGCATTTGCATTTTGTTTGCCACTGCGATGCTGTATGGTCATGTTGTATGCCTGCAGTACCAAACTCCAACGTAGTAGTTACCATTTTGTCCACTGGACCTATGAAGCCAAATCAGAGATTATGATCTGTGACCACAGTAAATTCTCTCCCATATAGGTAAGGCTGCAGCTTCTGAAGGGCCCACACTATTCCCAAGCATTCCTTCTCAATTGTGGCGTGTGCCTCCTCTCTGGGAAAAGCCTTCGGCTGAGGTACACAACTGGGTGCTCCTACCCCTGCTGAGTAACTTGGCTCAGCACAGCCCACAGCCCATGATCTGAGGCATCCACATGGACCATAAACTTTAAACTATAATTGGGGCTAGCCAATACAGCTGGGCTGCTTAAGGCCTTCTTTAGCTCCTGAAAAGCAACCTCACAGCCTTCTGACCACTTCACTGCATCTGGCTTTCCCTTCTTGGTTAGGTCTGTCAGGGGCTTAGCCAGATCGCTATAGCGGGGAACAAACCTTCGGTAGTACCCTGCAGTCCCTAGAAATGCCCTGACCTGTTTCTTTGTGGTAGGAGTAGGCCAGGCCAGGATGGCATCAACCTTGGCAGGCTCCGGGCGGATGTGTCCACTACCCACCCGGTGCCCAAGGTAGGATACTTCTGCCATACCTATCTGGCACTTCTCTGCCTTGACTGTCAGACCTGCCTTCTTTTAACCTGTGGAACACATCGCACATTCTTGATGTGCTCATCCCAGGTCTGGCTATATATGGCTATATCAACCATATAAGCCAATGCAAACTCACCTACCCCAGACAGAATGCGATCTACAAGCGTTGAAAGGTTGCAGGTGCATTCTTCATTCGAATGGCATTACCTTAAATTCATATAAACCAAATGGAGTAACAAACGCTGATCTTTCCTGGCACAGGGGTCAGAGGTACCTGCCAATAGCCCTTTGTTAGGTCTATTGTGGTCAACTACTTGGCTCCCCAGTCGCTCCAGGGTCTCATCTGTTCTGGGCATGGGATAAGCATCAGACTCCTGCAGCTGTTAAGCTTCCCGGTAGTCCATGCAGAATCGTGTGGTGCCATTCCTTTGGGGATCAGTACCACGGTGATGCCCAGGGGCTACTAGATTCCTGGATTACCCCAGTTCCAGCATCTCTTTGAGCTCCTCTTTCACAGTCTGCTTAACATGCTCAGGTACCCTGTAGGGGACTGTTCAGGGATCCTGGGTCCCTGTATCCACATGGTGCTCTGCCATCGTGGTGTACCCTGGTTTCCTGTGAACATGTCTTCAAATTCTCTCAGCACACCCTAATTTCTTGCACCTGGGCTGGTGTCAGCTGTTCCGAGAGGGTAGGCTGTCCACAGAGGATGCACCCCTGGCCTCCCAAGTAGGTCCACCAGTGGATCTACCTCAGTTTCCTCCTCTGGAGCACTGCATACAGCGAGGACCATTTCCTCTCTGTCATGGTAGGGCTTCAGCATGTTAACATGATACACCTTCGTTTACATCTCCTGTCCGGGAGCTCTATCATGTAATTGACGCCACTAACCTTTTTGGACAATGGAGAATGGCCCTCCCATGCTGCCTGTAACTTTATTCTGTCGGACAGAGATGAGTGCCATCACCGCTGTCCCACCACATATTCTCTGGCTCGGCCCCACGGTCATACCAGACTTTCTGTCGCTGTTGTGCAGTGGCCAGGTGCTCCTGAGCAAACCCCATGAGCTCCCTAGGCGGGTCCTGAAGTTCAGGACATACTCACAACAGACTCCCTTGGGAGGCACGGTCACCCTCCCATTCGTCCTGAATCAAATCTAGTGGCCCCGCATCCCATGACCAAACAGGAGCTCGAAGGTGAGAACCCTGTGGACTCCTGTGGGACTTCCCTGTATGCAAATAGGAGATGAGGCAAATATTTGTCCCAGTCTCTTATGCTGGTCAGAAAAGTCCTTAGCATGGTCTTAAGGGTTGAATTAAATCCTCCACTAGACCATTAGCTTGGGGATGGTATGGGGAGGTTTTGAGCTGCTTTACCCACACTTCTCCCACAAACTACTCATTAATCCTGACATAAAATTGGCACCCGGTCTGACAGTATCTCCTGGGGAAAGCCACCCGGCTAAATATTTCCAACAGTGCATCTGCCACTGGTCCTGCCTCAGAGGATGTTAGGGCCACTGCCTCTGGGTATCTAGTGGCAAAGTCTACAACTACCAGGATATACCGCTTGCCAGTGCGACTTGGGGTGCTCAATGGCCCCACTATGTCCACTGCTACCCTCTTGAAGGGTTCATCAATAATGGGCAGGGGCACAAAGCTGCCTTGGCATTGTCCCCATTTTCCTACCGCTGGTACTGTGGACAAGTCCGGCATAATTTGCCACATCCTTGCCAATACCAGGCCAGAAGAATTGTTGGTGAGGCGCTTTTTCGTATGCCTCACTCCCCAAGTGCCCTGAAAAGGGATATCATGTGCAAGGGCCAAAAGCTGCTGACGGTGAACCTTAGGGACTACCAGCTGCTGGAGTACCTCACCAGCTAGCCCTTCCTCTGTTGTACATTCTCTGTACAACAGCCCATTGTCCCAGTAAATGGACTCTTTACCCCGCTGAGAATGCTCAGCCCTATGAGCTATTTCCCTCAGTTTTTCCAGGGCAGGGTCAGTTCGCTGTGCAGCACTCAGCTGCCCTCGTCTGACCCTTCCCAGTGCCCCTTCTGAAGGAAGTCCTGTGGGTTCCTCTATTTGTGACTGGGGTTCTGGACTGCAGCTTCTAGCCAGCCCCTCCCCTGTGCTGGACACTTCCTCAGCTGCTGAGGGTGTGGCTGGACCACCCAGAGTCAACCCTCTTCCCCTCAGAAGCTTGCCCTGTGCCTGACTCACGAGCACAACACACACCAGTTTTTTACTGGGGTCCAAATCCTTTCCCACAATCATACTCTACAGGTAGGTCCTCTACAACTCCCACCTCCTTTTCTACATGGCCCCTTCCCAGCTCAGGAAGACTCTAGCCATTGGTAATGGGACTGGTGGCCCTGTGAATGCCGAACCTTGGAGTATTTCCAGGCAGTCTGCTCTGCCTGAATGAGATCTTGCCTTACCAGGGAGATGTTAGCACCTGTCTCCCTTAGTCCCTGTGTTACTATTCCATTAACTGTAATGGGACGCAGATTCTCATCAGAGGAGAATGGTTCTTCAGACTGGACACACCCTACAAACACACCAGTGCCCTTTGATCACCCCGCCCCAATATCTCTGCCCTTAACCAGTTTCTGAGGGCAGTTATATCTCAAGTGTCCACTTGATTGCAAATATGACATTTCTTGGGACTTATTTCTTGAGTCCCCTTAGAACAGAGGCTCTACTTTGGGCTCAGGTGCAGGCTGGTTTCCTTTGGGCTTCCCCCCATGGGATCCCTATGCCATGCTGCCCCCCATACCATATGACTTACGTTGTGTGTGTGGCCGGCTAGACAGATACTAAGTCAGCGCTTCCTGCCACCTCTGTGGAAGAGGCGAATGCCCTGTCTATGAGCCATACACGCATGTCCTCAGGTACAATTTAAGGAATTGTTCTCTCACCAATACATCTTTAATCAGTTCCACAGTAGTTGATTTAGCCCCCTCCATCCACCTATCAAGGTAAGTATACAGTTTAACCTGCAGTTCTGCATAACTGTCTTCTGGGCTTTTCTTTAACTCCCTAAATTTTCTTCTATAAGCCTCAGGAGTTAATTCAAAACGTTTCAACAACACTGTTTTTACTTTATCATAATCAGCATAGTCTTCATTACTCATTTTAGCAAAGGCATTCAGCGCTCTCTCCGTCAGCAAGCGTGTGAGATAAGTTGACCAGGAAGCCTTATTTAATTGTAATTGATTACATACTCTCTCAAATGACCTTAAAAATAAATCAAGGTCATCTCCCTCTTTAAACTGAGGGAACAATTTAGAATTCATTTTGGCTTCATGAGGTAAACTCACTCCACCATTACTCACGGTTTGCTTGACTGCGAGGGTCATCATCTCCTTCTCGTGCTGTTGTCTCTGGGTTCATGCTGTCGTTCTTTCTCTCTGTCTTCACGTTCCTTCTCTTTGTCTTGGTGTTCTTTCTCTCTGTCTGCCAGTCTCTTTCTTCAAGTTCTGTCTCTGCTTCCTGTCTTCTTGCTTCTGCTTCCAACCTTCTTGCTTCTGCTTCAGCATCCAGTCTTTTCGCCTCCAATGCCTTGTCTTGCAGCAATAGCTGCAGTCGCAGTGCCTCAAGCTGGTTTGGGGAGTCTGCTGCCTCAGTTCCTGACTCACCCCCAGCGACAGTCTGCTTCAGATCATGTGCCAAGAGAGTAGCTATGAGGTCTGCCTTTTTCTTCTGCTTTAGACTTTCAGGCTGATCCCCTTTTCCTGCCACCTTTCAAAAAGCTGTGTTACAGTAAGTGAGTCATACTACTTGGAGCTCATTCTCTACTGCTACACTTTACTGTGCTATCTAGAAACAAATAAAACTGTTGTACAAATGTATCCTCTTGTATATCCTGTTTTGCAATGCTAAGGTAACTGTTCCACTGGCAAACTCTGTATCTCAGTGTGCTACGCAGTCCGCTATCATCATCCCACTGCTGCCACCAATATGTGACAACCCACCTCTCCCTCTGGGCTGAAACAGCTTTTAGAGAGGTGTGTGTCCTCGGGTATTCGCTGCCACCAGCCGGACTTTCCTTCCGGCACCTCTTTCAAGTGTACAAACTTGAATACTCACATGTGCAATTGCACAAGATAAAGTCTGGTAGGGTGTCTCTTTCAGGTGATGGATGCTACACAGAGTTTACCTTAGCCAGTGGAAAACCAAATCTTACCTTAGAAAAATGACATCAGAGTCACGACTGTTGAGCAAATAAATAGCTTTTACTTAACAGAAAGTGCAATGAGCATTTACAGAAAATGTATTTACAACACAAGAGAATAACACTTATACAGGAAAAGTAAACAAATGTTTTAAACAACAGATGGCAAAGAAGAAGGCTATTACTGAAATATACTCTCACTAAACTTACCCTTCCCTGTCCTTACAAGAGACACTGGACCCTGTTCTAACTGCCAGCTCCACGGACATACCAGGTGGCTCCAAGCTTATGTTTCCCTCACAGCTTCCAGGGCAAGAGAGCATTCTCTGTCTTACAGAAGCTTATATAGTCTATGGAGACTAAGTCATTCCTATTCTCCCCTTAAATGCACCAACCAACTAACATGTATGTATTTAATTGTCCCAATCAGAGTGAACACCTATTGGTGACCAATTATATTCCCTTTTCACCCTAAGTTTATATTTGAATGATCCAATCCATTCAAACTGCCCTGTGTCCGTGTCTGCAAGGTCTGTGTGAGTCTGGAGATGTCCACTCGAGATTTATGACCCAGCTCTTATCTAGCAGCTAGAATTCCACAAGCTGGTTGCTGCTGGAGGATTTCAGCCTCAGTGTATTTTTCCACACTGCTAAAAAATAAGGCATCTACAGAATCAAACCATTAACTCTTTCCTTCCTATTTCTGTCACATCTCCGCCCCCAGATAATGAAGGCGTGTCCTTGGGCTACCCAAGTGACACAGCCATTCATCTAATTACTGGAAGTGCCCAAAAGTATCCAGCCAGGCCATTAGCCCTGCCTAGATAGCCCATCCGCGATTTGCATTTTGTTTGCCACTGCGATGCTGTATGGTCATGTTGTATGCCTGCAGTACCAACTCCAATGTAGTAGTTTACCATTTTGTCCACTGGACCTATGAAGCCAAATCAGGGATTATGATCTGTGACCACAGTAAATTCTCTCCATATAGGTAAGGCTGCAGCTTCTGAAGGGCCCACACTATTCCCAAGCATTCCTTCTCAATTTGTAGTATACCTCCTCTCTGGGCAAGCCTTCGGCTGAGGTACACAACTGGGTGCTCCTCCCCCTGGAGTAACTTGGCTCAGCACAGCCCACAGCCCATGATCTGAGGCTTCCACATGGACCATAAACTTTAAACTATAATTGGGGCTAGCCAATACAGCTGGGCTGTAAGGCCTTCTTTAGCTCCTGAAAAGCAACCTCACAGCCTTCTGACCACTTCCTGCATCTGGCTTTCCCTTCTTGGTTAGGTCTGTCAGGGCTTAGCCAGATCTATGTGGGGAACAAACCTTGGTAGTACCCTGCAGTCCCTAGAAATGCCTGACCTGTTTCTTTGTGGTAGGAGTAGCCAGGCTAGGATGGCATCAACCTTGGCAGGCTCCGGGCGGATGTGTCCACTACCCATCCGGTGCCCAAGGTAGGATACTTCTGCCATACCTATCTAGGCACTTCTCTGCCTTGACTGTCAGACCTGCCTTCTTTAACCTGGAGACACATCCACACATTCTTGATGTGCTCATCCCAGGTCTGGCTATATGGCTATATCATCCATATAAGCCAATGCAAACTCACCTACCCCAGACAGAATCGATCTACAAGCCGTTGAAAGGTTGCAGGTGCATTCTTCATTCGAATGGCATTACCTTAAATTCATATAAACCAAATGGAGTAACAAACACTGATCTTTCCTGGCACATGAGGGTCAGAGTACCTGCCAATAGCCCTTTGTTAGGTCTATTGTGGTCACACTAGGCTCCCCAGTCGCTCCAGGGTCTCATCTGTTCTGGGCATGGGATAAGCATCAGACTCTGTGCAGCTGTTAAGCTTCCGGTAGTCCACGCAGAATCATGTGGTGCCATTCCTTTTGGGGATCAGTACCACGGGTGATGCTCAGGGGCTACTAGATTCCTGGATTACCCCCAGTTCCAGCATCTCTTTGAGCTCCTCTTTCACAGTCTGCTTAACATGCTCAGGTACCCTGTAGGGGGACTGTTTCAGGGGATCCTGGGTCCCTATATCCACATGGTGCTCTGCCATCGTGGTGTACCCTGGTTTCCCTGTGAACATGTCTTCAAATTCTCTCAGCACCCTAATTTCTTGCACCTGGGCTGGTGTCAGCTGTTCCGAGGAGGTGAGCTGTCCACAGAGAATGCACCTGGCCTCCCCAAGTAGGTCCACCAGTGGATCTACCTCAGTTTCCTCCTCTGGAGCACTGCATACAAGCGAGGACCATTTCTCTCTCTGTCATGGTAGGGCTTCAGCATGTTAACTATGATACACCTTTCGTTTGCATCTCCAGTCCGGGAGCTCTATCATGTAATTCGTCACTAACCTTTTGGACAATGGAGAATGGCCTCCCATGCTGCCTGTAACTTATTCTGTCGGACAGGGATGAGGTGCCATCACTCGCTGTCCCACCACATATATTCTCTGGCTCGGGCCCCACGGTCATACCAGACTTTCTGTCGCTGTTGTGCAGTGGCCAGGTGCTCCTGAGCAAACCCCATGAGCTCCCTAAAGGCGGTCCTGAGTTCAGGACATACCCACAACAGACTCCTTGGGAGGCACGGTCACCCTCCCATTCGTCCCGAATCAAATCTAGTGGCCCCGCACCCTATGACCAAACAGGAGCTCGAAAGGTGAGAACCCTGTGGACTCCTGTGGGACTTCCCTGTATGCAAATAGGAGATGAGGCAAATATTTGTGCCAGTCTCTCTTATGCTGGTCAGCAAAAGTCCTTAGCATGGTCTTAAGGGTTGAATTAAATCACTCCACTAGACCATTAGCTTGGGGATGGTATGGGGAGGTTTTGAGCTGCTTTACCCCACCTCTCCCACAAACTACTCATTAATCCTGACATAAAATTGGCACCCCGGTCTGACAGTATCTCCTGGGAAAGCCCCCCAGCTAAATATTTCCAACAGTGCATCTGCCACTGGTCCTGCCTCAGAGGATGTTAGGGCCACTGCCTCTGGGTATCTAGTGGCATAGTCTACAACTACCAGGATGTACCGCTTGCCAGTGCGACTTGGGTGCTCAATGGCCCCACTATGTCCACGCTACCCTCTTGAAGGGTTCATCAATAATGGGCAGGGCACAAAGCTGCCTTGGCCTTGTCCCCATTTTCCTACCCGCTGGCACTGTGGACAAGTCCGGCAATAATTTGCCACATCCTTGCCAATACCAGGCCAGAGAAGAAATTGTTGGTGAGGCGCTTTTCATGCACCTCACTCCCAAGTGCCCTGAAAGGGATATCATGTGCAAGGGCCAAAAGCTGCTGACGGTGAACCTTAGGGACTACCAGCTGCTGGAGTACCTCACCAGCTAGCCCTTCCTCTGTTGTACATTCTGTACAACAGCCCATTGTCCCAGTAAATGGACTCTTTACCCCGCTGAGAATGCTCAGCCCTATGAGCTATTTCCTCAGTTTTTCAGGAGTACGGTCAGTTCGCTGTGCAGCACTCAGCTGCCTCGTCTGACCCTTCCAGTCCCCTTCTGAAGGAAGTCCTGTGGGTTCCTCTATTTGTGACTGGGGTTCTGGACTGCAGCTTCTAGCCAGCCCTCCCTGTTCTGGACACTTCCTCAGCTGCTGAGGGTGTAGCTGGACCACCAGAGTCAACCCTCTTCCCCTCAGAAGCTTGCCCTTGTGCCTGACTACGAGGTTACAGCACACACCAGTTTTTACTGGGGTCCAAATCCTTTCCACAATCATACTTACAGGTAGGTCCTCTACAACTCCCACCTCCTTTTCTACATGGCCCCCTTCCCAGCTCAGGAAGACTCTAGCCATTGGTAATGGGACTGGTGGCCCTGTGAATGCCCAAACCTTGGAGTATTTCCCAGGCACGATCTGCTCTGCCCGAATGAGATCTTGCCTTACCAGGGAGATGTTAGCACCTGTGTCCCATAGTCCCTGTGTTACTATTCCATTAACTGTAATGGGACGCAGATTCTCATCAGAGGAGAATGGTTCTTCAGACTGGACACACCCTACAAACACACAGTGCCTTTTGATCACCCCCGCCTCAATATCTCTGCCCTTAACCAGTTTCTGAGGGCAGTTATATCTCAAGTGTCCCACTTGATTGCAAATATGACATTTCTTGGGACCTATTTCTTGAGTCCCCTTAGAACCAGAGGGCTCTACTTTGGGCTCAGGTGCAGGCTGGTTTCCTTTGGGCTGCCCCCCATGGGATCCCTTATACCCATGTGCTGCCCCCATACCATATGACTTACGTTGTGTGTGTGGCCGGCTAGACAGATACTCATCAGTGCTTCCTGCCACCTCTGTGGAAGAGGCGCATGCCCTGTCTATGAGCCATACACGCATGTCCTCAGGTACAATTTTAAGGAATTGTTCTCTCACCAATACATCTTTAATCAGTTCCACAGTAGTTGCTTTAGCCCCCTCCATCCACCTATCAAGGTAAGTATACAGTTTAACCTGCAGTTCTGCATAACTGTCTTCTGGGCTTTTCTTTAACTCCCTAAATTTTCTTCTATAGGCCTCAGGAGTTAATTCAAAACATTTCAACAACACTGTTTTTACTTTATCATAATCAGCATAGTCTTCATTACTCATTTTAGCAAATGCATTCAGCGCTCTCCCCGTCAGCAAGGGTGTGAGATAAGTTGACCAGGAAGCCTTATTTAATTGTAATTGATTACACACTCTCAAATGACCTTAAAAATAAATCCAGGTCATCTCCCTCTTTAAACTGAGGGAACAATTTAGAATTCATTTTGGCTTCATGAGGTAAACTCACTCCACCATTACTCACGGTTTGCTGACTGCGGAGGGTCATCATCTCCTTCTCGTGCTGTTGTCTCTGGAGTTCATGCTGTCGTTCTTTCTCTCTGTCTTCACGTTCCTTCTCTTTGTCTTGGCATTCTTTCTCTCTGTCTGCCAGTCTCTTTTCTTCAAGTTCTGTCTCTGCTTCCTGTCTTCTTGCTTCTGCTTCCAACCTTCTTGCTTGCTTCAGCATCCAGTCTTTTCACCTCAATGCCTTGTCTTGCAGCAATAGCTGCAGTCGCAGTGCCTCAAGCTGGTTTGGGGGTCTGCTGCCTCAGTTCCTGACTCACCCCAGCGACAGTCTGCTTCAGATCATGTGCCAAGAGAGTAGCTATGAGGTCTGCCTTTTTCTTCTGCTTTAGACTTTCAGGCTGAATCCCTTTTCCTGGCACCTTTCAAAAGCTGTGTTTCATGAGAGTGAGTCATACTCCATGGAGCTCATTCTCTACTGCTACACTTTACTGTGCTATCTAGAAACAAATAAAACTGTTGTACAAATGTATCCTCTTGTATATCCTGTTTTGCAATGCTAAGGTAACTGTTCCACTGGCAAACTCTGTATCTCAGTGTACTTTCATGATCGCTATCATCATCCACGCTGCCACCAATATGTGACAACCCACCTCTCCCTCTGGGCTGAAACAGCTTTTAGAGGTGTGTGTCCTCAGGTATCGCTGCCACCAGCCGGACTTTCCTTCGGCACCTCTTTCAAGTGTACAAACTTGAATAATCACATGTGCAATTGCACAAGTTAAAGTCTGGTAGGGTGTCTCTTTCAGGTGGCGGATGCTCACAGAGTTTACCTTAGCCAGTGGAAACCAAATCTTACCTTAGAAAATGACATCAGAGTCACAACTGTTGAGCAAATAAATAGCTTTTACTTAACAGAAAGTGCAATGAGCATTTACAGGAAATGTATTTACAACACAAGAGAATAACACTTATACAGGAAAAGTAAACAAATGTTTTAAACAACAGATGGCAAAAGAAGAAGGCTATTACTGAAATATACTATCACTAAACTACCTTCCTGTCCTTACAAGAGACACTGGACCCTGTTCTAACTGCCAGCTCCACGGACATACCAGGTAGGCTCCAAAGCTTATGTTTCCCTCACAGCTTCCAGGGCAAGAGGCGTTCTCTGTCTTACAGAAGCTTATATAGTCTATGGAGACTAGGTCATTCCTATTCTCCCCTTAAATGCACCAACCAACTAACATGTATGTATTTAATTGTCCCAATCAGAGTGAACACCTATTGGTGACCAATTATATTCCTTTTCACCCTAAGTTTATATTTGAATGATCCAATCCATTCAAACTGCCCTGTGTCCGTGTCTGCAAGGTCTGTGTGTGTCTGGAGATGTCCACTCGAGATTTATGACCCAGCTCTTATCTAGCAGCTAGGAATTCCACAAGCTGGTTGCTGCTGGAGGATTTCAGCCTCAGTGTATTTTTTCCACACTGCTAAAAAAATAAGGCATCTACAGAATCCAAACCATTAACTCTTTCCTTCCCATTTCTGTCACAGTGGATTTCTACATTTTTTTGTAAGCATCACAAAGTAGGCAATAGTTTAGTAAAGTTATATGGTAAAATTGTGGGGTGTTTGCGCCAGTGAGGATTGTGCTCTAAATTTACATTGTCTAAAAATGGTTCCAACGATGCCCAACCATGCTTTAAAAGATAGCGACTTTCATCATATTCCCTGTTTTGTACATTCCTCATATATTCTTGCCAGAGCTTTCCTTTCTAGCGATAACAATAAATTCACATAAGTGGGAGTAGATAAGAAAATGTTTGGACATTTCTGGCACTCAGTAAATATACAGAGTATCTAGGCAGAGCTCCAGAAAAAAAAAAAAAACTTGCCAGCACAGAATCATACACAAGATGTGCCCACAAAAAGGCACACTACCTACTATATACTATATGTGAAAATTCCTGGTTAAAAAAAAAAGGCAATCCTTGAATACAACATGAATCACAATGTTGCGGATAGGGTGATGCTGAAGTTGCTTCAGGAGAGCAATATGAAACAGGTTACACTGTTTTTGAATCCTTTGAAGAAAGTCACTCAGCAAATTAGCTGGGTAGATACAATCCTCATCAGGTCACTCTTATGATCAATATATTGAACAATTAGTTTATAATGCTGCAGAGACATTCTGATCAAAAGAAACACACAGTGGGAGTGTTCCTAATTGACAGAATGATGCCACAATTCGCAACTACCAGCAACTAAGCAATGGTGCCACCAATAAGAATTTACTCTTCTTTTTCTCATCATTTGTTTATAATCCCTTATCACTGACCTGGCCCCTTCTGCCCTGTGTCACTGCAGCCCAGTCACCCACCTTCCCTAGGATTTACATCTCTGCAGGGTCTCGTACTGGATTACCCCCTGTAGTTGGGCTGGAGGGGTCGGATGAATCACTCCAGAGTACAATCTACAATCTAAACATAAAGGGGCTTAGTTGGTGGTTCAAGGGATCAAAGGCCCCATCCAGCTGTGGTCAGGGATTTCCTACTGTAGTTGTTTTGCTCTTGAGGACCACCAAGTATGCAATGATGTCATGCAAGCACATGGAAGTGCACACACATGTATCAGTACCAAGGGCCCTCCCTCCCTTAAGGATACACGTCTCGACTATGCTTCCATCCAGCATTCAGAATGGGTGGCTGGCTAACAGCAGGATGAAAGATCCCTCTTCCTAAGGGGAAGAGAGTAGTCCTTGGGATGCTCAATCTTCCCTCCCTTGCCAGACCTCTAGCAACTTGAGTCCATTTCTGAGCAGGGTCAGTGGCATAGTTAAGCAAAAGTGCTGCCGGTGCGACATCAGGAAAGTTGACACCTATTTCTTCATCACCCTTCTTGACCATTGATTCAAACTGCAACAGCTGCCTTTTTCAGAATGAAACTCTCAAGAACACCTTGTTGGAGTAAAATGGTGATGATGATAATACACTTTGTTAGATAGTGTTGACTTATTTTGGGGCTCACCAATTGTTTCCTTATCTATTGCATTCAGTCTCCAATCCCCTCAGCATGCATCTCTGAATCCAATCATTCACTCAAACTGCTTTTTATTGTAGCTGTTAAGCTCAAATACCTCCTTACACATTTAGTGGAACAACCTTTATTTCTGTCTTTGTCCAAAATAAACAAGCACTTGTCAATGCCAAATGTTTGTCGCTTTCATTGCTGTAGTATGGGATCTTGCTTGCGTAGATTGGGCCCAATTCTAAAATAGATATGACAAACAGAAATGCAGTATGTCAGCCCAAAATGGCACAAATCGCAAGTTATGTGTGTGACTTGTGACATGTGCGATTCCAAAAGGTCCCCTGCACCACATGCAGAAACCGTTATGCCAAACATGACATAGGAAGGAGTTGCGCCATAAAAAGCATGCGCCAAGGCAGAATGCGACTTGCGACATGCACAATGAACAGTTACAACAGAAAGGCTATTCCAGAACAAGCGGCGTATGTAACAATGTCAAAACAAGCATGAGCAACCTAGCTGGCCCAGTGGCGCTGAGGGTTGAGGGGCTGGATGTCACACCTCATACCACGCTAGCGACCCGAGTTCAAGAGCGAGCTCGGGCACCAGAGGTCAGCAGGGGAAAGAGTAGATCGAGCACCCGATGGGCTGCTCTCTTTTCCCGAGGGGAAGGTCGGGTGGTGTCCAGAGTTCCAGAGGCCCCCGGTGGTGATCGGAGGCACTGCAGAAACCCGGACTGTACGTAGCAGCGTGGCTGATGCCGGCAGGGTTGCTATGCAACATGGCATCAGCGGTGCCCACGCAGGGGGGAGAGAGGACAGGAAGTGGAGGACACTAAAAAGGGGGTAAAACCCCTTTGGCCTTGGATAGGTGACTGCCTGCAGGTCCACTGGTCACATGTCCAATGTTTGACCTCCATCACCGCTCCTTCGATAGCATGCAGGGCTTAGCAGGGGGCTCCACAGGTACCGTAATTTCTCTGAGGTTGGTGGAAGCAACAGCGGGCAGAAGAGCTGGGGAAGTGTCATGGCCCAAGAGAGTTCCAGGTGTCCGAAGCAGATAAAGAAACTTAAAAAAAAAAGCATGCGCAACCTGGACCATGTTGGAGGTGGTCTAAGTAGAGGACAGAATATATAAGCCCCCCCCCACAACAGCCAGAGTTCACACAGCAGTGTGTACTGACACACAGCAGGAACCATGTCAGCAACATTAACCCTACTGGGCATCATGATAGCCGAGCAATGTGAACGCAGGCAAGCCAGGTGTCGAGGGAGTAACCAGGGGACTGTGCAACCACAGGTGCAAATGTGGTGCCAAGGATACCTGTGCTAAGAGTGAGATGCACAAGGAAGTCTTTTGAGGAGCTGACAGACGATCAGTACATTACATGCTACAAGCTCAATAAGAGCACCAAAAGGGAGGTATGCCAGGAACTGAGGGAAGACCTGCATAGTGCAACCAACAGGGGACATCCACTGGCTATGGAGGTGTGTGTCAGTGCAGCAGAGTGCTTCCTAGCCACAGGGGCCTTCCAAACCCCCACAGATGATACAGTAAGCATATCATGGCCTGCTGTGTCAAAGTGTCTCAGGAGGTTCCTCACAGCACTGCTACAGCATGCCACCCAGTACATATACTTCACACTTGACACACAACAACAGCTGCAAGTGAAGCAGGCCTTCTACAGTGTTGCAAGGTTCCCATGTGTACTGTGGGTGATTGAATGCACACGTGCCCATCAGGGTACCACACACCGATAGTGACACATATGTAAACCAGAAAGGATACAACACTCTGAATGTCCAGGTGGTATGCGACAGTGACTGTCACATACTAAATGTGGTAGCCAAGTACCCTGGGTCCTGCCACGATTCCCACATATTCTGCCACTTTGGCCTATGTGAGGCCTTTGGAAAAGGGGAGCTCACTGGCCGATGGCTGATTGGTAATCAGTGCAGTGCGCAACACTAGTATATGGGTGCATGGGTCAAAGTGTGCAGAACAATCACACAGTGTGGCCAAATGGTAACTCACAGTGCGGTGCAATAGGGCTACCAAATGCAAATGTCAGGTAAGTCACCTGAGTGGCACAAGGACATGGTATAGGACAGGAACACTACAGTACAGATGCAAACTGTTACCACAACCATGGACAAGGATGGCACACATTGTAAACACCATACACATGTGAGATATACACAGGACATAGGACACAACATCCAGCAAACTGTGCATACCCATGGCCCCACTGTGTGTGTCAGTATACCCCAATAGTTAACACCTGTGTGTTGAGCAGCACAGATGGATGCCATACTAACTCGTACTCTATCCAAACCCCAACAGGTGACAGTGGATACCCACAGCTGCCATGGCTGATGACACCAGTCCGAGTACAACAGATAGCAGTGGAAGAGCAGTATAATAAGACCCTAAGCTGCACTACATCGGTTATAGAATGCACATTTGGTCTTCTGAAGTCCCTATTAAGATGCCTTGACCTCTCTGGTGGGACATGGCAGTACAGCCCTGCAATGACATGCAGGATAGTGGTTGCATACTGTATCCTGCACAACATTGCTCTGTCATGGCACGTGCCATGGTTAGACACAGAGGAGGAGGAAGACATGGCACTGGATGGGGACATAGAGCCAGACAACATGCCCAGTGAGTCAACAACTGGTGTAACATCTGCAGGACATCAGGCAAAGCATGAGGTGACTGAGCAACATTTTACAACATAACAACAACAACACCACCATGGTGACACTGGCAGCAGTGTGGAACATCATCATATGTCACCCCACAACAGCCAGGCACACAACAACAAATGCTAATGACACAGTGGAAGATGGGATACTGACTGCCAGGTGTCGAGCAACATATGTGGAAGCACAGCATCTGCAATTATGCCCATGTGCATTGTGCTGCATCTGGTGACCCACAACTCAGAGGATATGCAGCCCATGCCACCATCAGAAACACGTACAGGGGACACTGGCAGATGTGTGGGGGACACAGAGCACACAATGCACAAGGTAAGGAACATGGCACGACAATGTGGACTTGCATGTGTAGAGCATCTGTTGTGTGAGCCGGATGCACTGTGGGATGGTATGCGTGTGGTAAGGGTTCTGTTGGGAATGACTACAGCGTACCGTTGCACAGGTCACAATACACAGTTGTCCATTGGAATGTGTGAGACATGACACAGTGCCACATTGTAGCAATGTGGCATGCATACACTGGAACTGCCGACCACAAAAGGCCCACAGAGATAGACACACAGGTCTATGATGGGTGGGGGGGCCCTGGAACAGTATGCCAGACCTGCAGGCAGTGTCAGACATGCAATGGTGTGGATGATGTGACATGAGCAATGTGTTGCATGACTGTTGCATGGCTATTGTGCCACACATGAGACAACACATCATGAACACAATCATGCCACACTTGTGTGGGGGCCAGCAGCAACCATTTGCACACATGATCGCATGCAGTTACCAGATGTCATGCTCCACTGGAGCCAAGGCCACAATGTGGACCAATAGTGCTATGGCACATAACACAACACCTGGTGGACTGGGAAATGTACACAGGAGAATGACACACACACAACAAACAGCAACAAGGGCACAACACACACAGACCATGTGCAGTACAGTGTCCAACAGTGCAGAAGACGTGCAACATCATGGACACTGGCCAGCCAACATGTAGCAGTTGCTACCAGGCACAATGCCCCAGCCCTGGCCACCGAAGACAGGTACAGTAACAGTGTCACCATGACAGGTTCACTGCACCGGGCAGCACATCAATGTTTTTAGTGATTGGCCATGTACACTGTGTCCATGTCCAACCGGTGCCACCTGCAAGGCTATGGCAGCCCTCAGGTAGAGTGGTGCCACAAAGATCCACAGACACCCAAGTGACATGACCACAGAGGTGGGGAGTACCGTGTACATAGCACAGCACAGGCCACCACTGCCAGAGAAGTGCATTGTGCTGTCCAGTACCATGTGTATAATTGTCAGCTGTGTATTGTACAGCTGTCACACAAGGGCGCTGTAATGGGTGTTGACACACAAATGGCAGCACCTTTGTGCTGTACATATGTGTCAGCATGTGCACACTGAGAACCATACACACATTAAACACACACGTGACAACATCCAGTCAACAGGATGAGTCACAGGGCACATGCATGAATAGTAACACATTTATTGAATGCTCATCCCCCCAACAGGTACAGAACATGATAAACCCATCCACACAACACCCCTACCCAACCCCCACTACAGGTACAAAACAGTAGAATACACATCTAAAAATATACCCACCCAAACATATGTACAGAACAGGAACTGTAAGCATTAACAACATGATAATGAACAACAACAACAGCAAAACAGGGAATAGCGGGTGAAGAAATGTCATAACAAGTCCAAATATGTACATGATTGCCTATGCTTGTTGGCCTATCACTGTCTCAGTGCTGACAGCAGTGCACGCAGCAAGTTGTGTAGTCATGTAACGTCCCCAATTATGACCTCCACAATGTCCTCCAGACGTCTGTCTCTGTCCACATGCTGAACAACTGCCTGGGTCTGCCCTGCAATAGGTGCATCTGTAGGTGTCTGTTCAGTGACAAGTGCGGCGGTGGCTACCTGCAGCTTCTCTGACACAACACCACCGGTCTCCTTGTGCTATGCTGCCAGCTCCAGGGCAATTTCATAATGATGCATGTCCTCTTCCTGATCCTCCAAATGTGCTGCAAGAATGCTGTTGTCTGCAGCATCTGCAACAGCCTCCTCGTGCTGTGCTGCATGCTCCTGGCCACTGTCCTCCTGCTTCATGGCCTCCTCCTGCACCTCCAGCTGTGCAGCAGCAACGCAATTGTCAGACTCATCCACTGCCCCCATGACAGACTCCGGCTCCACTACCACATCATCAGTTGCCCCCATGTCCTGCTCAGTAGCGTCCTGCTGCATGCTGCCCTCTGGCTATTCTTCATCCTTCACACTTGCAGCCTCCTGTTCACCTTCCCCCTCCTCCTCACTGTCTGGCAGCAGTGGCCGTGCAAGGTGATATTTCCGTAGTGTAC
The DNA here is from genome assembly GCA_016271365.2 of Neoceratodus forsteri. Lineage (NCBI taxonomy): Eukaryota > Metazoa > Chordata > Ceratodontiformes > Ceratodontidae > Neoceratodus > Neoceratodus forsteri. The sequence continues at coordinate 799,632,859 of CM057459.1, read as the reverse complement.
ACAGCTGGTGCTCCTTGGTGTCCTGTTGCTTGCACTCCACCATTGCCCTCAGGAGTGCCCTGTGTCAGGGCGTGATTGGTGTGTGTGTGTGTGTGTGTGTGTGTGTGTGTGTGTGTGCCCCTGCAACAGCACAATATGGAATGTCAGTGTGCAAGACACACAGAGTCCACAGCACTAGGACCACAAGCCATGTCCCTGATGGTGCTGTAGCCATATGTGGCATGCAACAACAACACACATGCAGGACTGGGCAATTGTGAACCCCCACACCCTGTCTGGCCCTCATCACCCATGTCACATGGCCACGGCACAGTATGGCATGGCTGTAGATACTGACACACATAGGACCACGGTAGCCCTACATGAGCGACAGCAGCTGGTGTCACAGAGGTGCCACCACCTGCCAATGGCTGGGCCAGGGATGTTATGCACACCAAAAACCGTAACATGTGTCATGTGCAAATAAAGAGAAGCACTGCAAAATTAATATATCCAAAGTTTTTTTACTTAAGCGAGTGCTCAAAAATCACAGCAAAAGAATTTACAAGCAGGTACATCCTGGTAATAGCAACAAACCCCTAGCACCTCGACTTCAAAAGTCTTCAAGGGGTAGGGCTACAGAAGCAAGTTAATCCTTAAATACAACTTGAATCATGACATCATTACCAATTAAACTCGTAAAGGTGTAGCATTATTTTCATATAAGAGAACTACTGATATCATGTCAGAATTGTATGCATATTACACATACAAACACACAAATTGCTTTAATACAAAAAGTGCTATGTAACATAATGTAAACAGTGTTTAGAAGAAAACATTTTAACAGTGTATGCTACCAAATCCACTTGTGTGTGTATCCTGGGTCTGATGAGCATCAAGGCTGCAATTATCAGTTCTCCTTTAGGCAAGTGCCAATTGCCTAGTTGAAAGGGGCCCAGAGGGGATTGGTATACTGTCACTATAAGAGAAAAAGATCAAAAATTAGCAAGGTGCAGCAAATCAAATGAAAAAAGGCTAGGTTTGCTGGCCAAGGCACCTAGCTTCACCAGAGCTCTTTCCTTCTAGCTTGCTTGAAAGGACAGAACTAATAACCTTACTAGAGTAAGGGAAAGGATTACGACTTTTGGCTAGGCAGATTTACTGTGTGTTGTTTTTATTTTGTACTCACAGGGATTGTTACTGTTTGTTGCTAACATTTTATTGCTCTGTTTTTCTCTGATTCACATTGCTGTTGCTGGGTATACCTTCTGCTGCATTATTACAAGGTGTGCCTACAGGTGTGTGCTAACAGATTACTGCTGTAATCTTCTGATTCAAATTGTCTTTTGCAAGATATATCTTCTGTTACTGCTTTATTTTTCTCTGTAGCAAAGTGTTTCTTACAGGGTATATCTACTGTGAAATTATTACAGGTGGCGCTTAAATTTTTGTGACTTTTTATCATTAGGCTAAGCAAAATTACTGTTTGCCCCTATTTTATTTATTTCTTTTTGGCTGAAAGTTTTTTTTTTGTCTCAGAGGTGTTGCATTCTCCTTCTCACATTGGAGACAGGGAGAGTGAGAAAGCAGCCAAAGCTTCCTTGAATCAAGGAGGTTATTTTCTAGAGTACACTGAACTGAATTATTACTTTCCTGTGTAAGTATCTAGTATTGATTCTGTTTTGGGGTGGGCTTTTCTTAGTTTTAACTTTAATTTGCCTGGGAGGAACTGTAGCTGGGAGATATTTCCCATCAGTTGTGACTAGACCTGTTACTTAGCCTTTGTGCAATAGGTGTCTGAAAGGAAGGAAGGCACTCCCCGGGGTGGAGGGAAAGAGTTGTAGCTCCTGGACAGCATAGGAGACATATTGCTGATGGAGGACCTGAATATGCCAGATGTTGACTGGAGCACCTTTGCTGCAGCCACATCCAAGAGCAGGGCCATTCTCGATGCCCTACAGGGGGAATGCCTCAGACAGCTAGTTTTGGAACCCACTTGGGAGAGAGCAGTCTTAGACCTGGTACTCTCAAATGGGGATGGAAAGAGGATCTCTGATCTTGAAGTTGGTAGCCATCTGGGGACAAGCGACCACCAAACAGTGTGGTTCATGATAAACTCACCTACAGAGTCAAGCCACACAAAAGTGAAGGTACTGGACTTCAGGAGGGCTGATTTTGACAAAATGGGAGAGTGCCTCAGAAAAGCACTAGCAAACAGAAAGAAGGTGGGGTGGAGCAACAATGGGGAAACATCAAAACCGCCATCACAGAGGCAACAAGGCTTTGTGTGAAGCAAATAAATAAATCAAAATGAAAGAAAAAAAACTACTACGGTTCTCAAAAGAAGTGGCGGGGAAGGTAAGAGAAAAAAAGATAGCATTCAGGAAGTATAAGGAAACACAGAAGTAGCAGGACAGAGAACTTTACCAGTTAAAGCAGAAGGGAGCGGGTAAGGCAGTCAGAATAGCAAAGACCCAAACTGAGGAAAAGATAGCCAACTCGGTTAGGAAGGGAGATAAAACCTTTTATTGGTACATTAGGGAGCAAAGAAAGACTAAGGCAGGGATACTGAGGCTGAACAAAGAGGAAGGTGGTTGGGCAGAGAGCGACAGTGAAAAAGCTGGGATACTGAACGAATACTTCTGCTCAGTATTCACAATTGAAAAGCAGGGGGAAATACCTAATCTAGTCAATAGAAGCACTCTGGCTAGGGGGGTTGATATTAGTCCTTTCACAGAAGAAAGGGTTCTGAAAGAACTCCTAAAACTGAAGGTGGATAAAGCAATGGGGCCTGATGGGATACACCCCAAAATTTTAAAAGAACTAAGGGAAGAACTAGTAAGACCACTGACTACCCTTTTTAATAAATCATGGGAGGATGGGGTGGTACCTGAGGACTGGAGGAGGGTGGATGTGATTCCCCTTCACAAAAGTGGGAGCAAGACAGAGGCAGGAAACTACAGACCTGTCAGTTTGACCTCAGTGGTAGGGAAAGTGATGGAATCACTTCTGAAGGAAAGAATTGTTGAGTACCTAGTGGCCAGTGGGGCATAGGACCCAAGGCAGCATGGATTCACAGCGGGAAGGTCATGTCAGACAAATCTAATTGGTTTCTTTGACTGGGTGACCAAAGCAGCAGACCAGGGAGGGGTTGTGGACATGGCCTACCTAGACTTTAGCAAGGCATTTGACACAGTCCCACACAAAAGATTAATAAACAAATCAGCCAGCCTGGGAGTGGGTCCTGGGGTTGTAGCCTGGGTAAAACACTGGTTAGACAACAGGACACAGTGGGGTAATAATAAATGGAGTCCACAGTGAAGAAAGGAGGGTTACTAGTGGGGTAATGCAGGGTTCAGTACTAGGGCCAGTCCTTTTTAATGTCTTTATAAGTGACATTGCAGAGGGGACTGGAAACATAGAAACATAGAGGTTGACGGTAGATAAGGACCACAGGGCCCATCCAGTCTGCCCATTTTTTCTACCTTATGAATGTGCCACACACCTTTACACTGTCAATGACCTATCTATCCATATTCATCTGTATTGCTCCCTTATGCCTATCCCATGCCTGTTTGAAGCCCTGCACTGTATTCATAACCACCGCTTCCTGAGGTAGGCCATTCCATGCATTCACCACTCTTTCTGTGAAAAAGAATTTCCTCACATTCCCCCATAATCGTCCTCCCTCTATTCTCATGCTGTGTCCTCTTGTCTTGCTATTTTTCTTATATTTAAACATGTTAGACTCTTTCACCTTGTTAATGCCCTTAAGGTGTTTGAATGTTTTGATCATATCACCTCTCTCCCTCCTTTGCTCAATGGTATACATACTGAGCTCTGTTAATCTGTCCTCATATGTCTTCTGATGCAGTCCCTGCACCATTTTGGTTGCCTTTATTTGGAATGCCTCAATTTTGTTAATGTCCTTGTGAAGGTGTGACCTCCAGTACCACACGCAGTACTCCAGATGGAGCCTAACCAGTGTCTTGTAAAGAGGGATTATGACCTCCCTTTTATGACTTGTGATACCCCTACTAATACACCCTAACATCCCCCTAGCCTTACCTACTGCTTTAGAGGTCTGCTTGGATGATTTCAGGTCACTGGTGATGATGATGCCCAAATCTCTTTCTTCCTTTGTGACTGCCAGCAACTCCCCTCCCAGCCTATAGGTGGCTTCAGGGTTTCTCTTATTTATTTATTTATTTATTTATTTACGAGTTTTACCAGGAAAGCATACTGAGCAACATGTTCGATTCCAGATGCAACCTGGGGGCCGAGACCCACATACATAAATTGGAAATGCTTAGAGAGTACAAAATGATCAAATGCTTGTACATAACATTTTAAGAGAAAAAATTACAGCCAAGGGTAGGATACATACAATCAGTATAAACAGTATAACGACACAGAGGGTAGAGTACTGTACAATACGTATTAGTTTATAGCAGTGGGACATTTGGATAAAATTCTTAGTTGAATGTGCATGATCTTGTACTTCTTTGCATTAAATCCCAGTTGCCACTCTTCTGACCATTTTGCTAGTTTATCCAGATCTCTTCTCATTCTGCCCACACCATCTGGATCATCTACTCTGTTGCAGATCTTCGTGTCATCTGCAAACAGACAAGCCTTACCCTCTAGTCCATCTGCAATGTCACTAATGAAGATATTGAAGAGGACTAGCTGCAGACTGATCACTGAGGTACCCCACTTGTGACTTGCATCTCTTCTGACTGTATACCATTTACCACCACTCTCTGTTTTCTGTCCGTCCGACCAGTTTGCCACCCAGTTGACCAACTTCTGACCCACCCGAGCCTACCCAGCTTATTTATCAATCTTCTATGTGGAACAGTGCCGAAAGCTTTGCTGAAGTCAAGGTAGGCGACATTAACTGCTCCCCCTTAGTCCACCACTCTGGTTACCCAGTCAAAGAAATCTATGAGATTAGTTTGACAGGACCTTCCTTTTGTAAACCCATGCTGTCTTGGATCCTGTGCCCCTATGGATTCCAGGTGTTGCACTATCCTTTTCTTAAGGAGTGCCTCCATAATCTTGCCCACTACTGAAGTAAGACTGACTGGCCTGTAGTTCCCTGCCTCCTCCCTGCTACCACTCTTGTGGAGTGGGATCACATGAGCCCTTCTCCAGTCTTCTGGGACCTCTCCAGTGCTCAGAGACTCACTAAACAGTTCTGCTAATGGCTCTGCTAGTTCCACCCTTAGCTCCTTAAGTATCCTGGGATGTATGCCATCAGGTCCCATTGGCTTGTCCACCCTGATCTTAGCGAGCTCTTGTAGAACCCTTTCTTTTGTGAAGGGAGTAGTGCTCACCTCCCTCCCCCCTGTGTCCATGGTGCTGAGCTGTGGGCCCTGCCCTACCTTCTCTTCAGTAAATACTGAGCAAAAGTATCTATTTAGGATAGATGCTTTTACAGGGTCCTCCTCCTCACATGCCCCCTTTTCACCTTTGAGCTTAGCAATACCCCCTCTGGACTTTCTCCTTTCACTAATGTATCTATAGAAAGTCTTGTCACCTTCTTTTACTGTTCGTGCTAGTGTTTCCTCAGTTTGGGACTTTGCCTGCCTTACTGCCTTCCCTGCTTCCCTTAGGGCAGTTTGGTATGCCTCCTATCTTCATCCGCTGTGTTCCCTTATATTTCCTGAAGGCCAGCCTTTTGGCTCTGACCTTTTCTGCTACTGTATTTGAGAACCAAAGTGGTTTCCTTCTTCTTTTGCACTTCCTTTTCTGTCTAACACAATGGGATGTTGCTTCAAGTATTACATCCTTAATGCTATCCCACTTTGCCTGTACCCCCTCACCTGTGTTTCTTTTTGTCAGGGCTAGCTTAACTCTGTTGGCCATCTTATCAAAGTCAGCTCCTCTGATGTCCCATATTTTAGCCTTGGAATGGGATGATTTAGATGTAGTGGCCAAATTGAACCATACCATGTGATGGTCACTGGCCCCCAGGTGAACTTCTACCTGGAGATCTGTGATCCCTTCCCTGTTAGTTAGTACTAGATAGCCCTGTCTCTTGTGGGTTGTTGTACCAGTTGTTTGAAGCCCTTCCCATGCAGGGAATCCAACATGTGTCTAGTTATGGCAGATGTTCCTGCTGGTATTGGCCAATCTGTATCCGGCATGTTGAAGTCTCCCATTTTCAGAACCTCCCCTTTAGCTGTCATGTTTTTTATATCTTCTAACAGTAATGTGTCTATGTCCTCCCCCTGGTCTGGGGGCCTGTAGACAACCCCAGTTCTTATGGCTATCCCATTTCCTGTTTCAGGGTGACCACAGTTCTTCTGGCTCCTTATGTGTATTCTGAAATTCTGTAGCTTTGATATTTTCATTGACATACAGGGCCACTCCACCCCCCCCCTTTTTTAAACCTCGGTCTCTTCTGAACAGTACATAGCCAGGTACTGAAGTATCCCAAGTGTAGTTACTAGTAAACCACGTCTCACTAATTGCTACTATGTCCAGTTTAGCCTCTGACATTATTGCCTGTAAGTCTGGGATCTTACTTCCCAGGCTGTGAGCATTTGTGTACCTGATTTTCCATTGGCCAGATTTTGTTGTGTTAGTTGTTGGGTGAGGTTTGGCATTTCCCCCTGTGTGTCATATGGGGAGACGGACCTTTTTTCTTACCTGGTGATGCAAATGAACTGCAAACATGCTGAATCCCTGTTTGACCACTAGCTGAGGGGGGAGGGGCGTTCTTCCCATTCGACGTATGGGGTGCTACAGCCCTCTCCCCATTTGCTAATTTAAATATTCTGCAAAGATGTCAAACTTCTGCCCCAATGCACTGATTCCCTCCTTAGTCAGATGCAGTCCATCAAATTTAAAGAACTTTCGCTCCCAGAACTGTTGCCAGTTCCCTACAAATCTGTGTCCTTTTTTCCTGGCACCAGCCCTTGAGCCACATGTTTAGTTCCCCTAGCTCCCCTTCTCTGACCTTCTGTCCATCTGCCCCCCCTCCCAGACTGGAAGGCTCTAAGAGAAGGAGATGTCAGATGAAATGGATGATAGTTTGTCACCCAGCCTGGTCAGGTGTTCCTTGGTCTCCACAACTGACTGGCTGGCAAGTTCATTAGTCCCTATTTGTACCAGGATGTCAATGTTTTCTCCTGCTCTGTGAACAATTTTAGCAATGCAGTCAGTGTCTCTCCACGCTGATGTACCTGGGAGACATCTGACCATTACCCCTGGCTGGAGATGGGTATCAACTCCCCGAATCATGGAGTCTCCTATGATCAGAAGTTTTTTGGATTTCCTTTTTGCTTTATTTTGTTTTGGTTCCTGATTTGGGCGAGTTTTGTTGTGCTAGCTCCTGTGCTGCAGTGTCCTGCTCTGCAGTGTCCTCTGCCCCTTTGTTTGATTTCAGAGATAGAGGCAGATACCTGTTTGTAGTGTTTATATGGTTTTTGGAGGTAATATGTTGGAGAGCACAGAGTGATGGGGCACCCAATTTGCCCCTTCTAACCACCTGCCAACCTCCTGGACCAACTACCCTCTGCGGTCGAGGTTCTTCTGTTGGATGTTGGGGAAATGGCGGTGGTTCTTATAATATATTTCCTCTTGAATATGAAATTTGAGGTGCGCAATCTCTGCCCATGCTGCCCGGAGCTGAGCCCTAAGATCTCCAATGGCTAAGCATGTAGGACAGTGTCCTAAATCCTGTAAGACTGTCCTTCTGAAAAGTGTTCTGCAGTACCTGCAGTTAATGATATCCATTCCTGATAAGTTGCTGGGTTTATAACCTGGTCAAAGTAATTAGAAGGAAGAAAATGCAAGCAATGGTTTGATTTTGTGTTTTGTTTTCATATAGCTTGTTATAACAAGTTAAATTACTAGTGCCCCTGTAAATGAGCTCACTTTGTGGATGCCCCACTGATCCGCCCCTTCCTGCTTTTCCACAGGAAATGTCACAACTGTGGTACCCTATAAAAGGAGTGTAGTGTGGGGTGGTTGGGGGTGGGTGACTGGGCCCTTCCGCTGCCAAAAAAGAAGAAACATGGATGAAAGAACAAGGAGGTAAGAGCAGAAACAATCAGTCAACAACAAATGCAGTAACCCTGAAAGCTTATCCTAATGTTAGATAAAACTGTAAAACTGGTAAAGCACCACCTGTAATAGTTTCAGAGAAGATATACCCTGTAAGAAACACTTTGCTACAGAGAAAAATAAAGCAGTAACAGAAGATATATCTTGCAAAAGACAATCTGAATCAGATTACAGGAGTAATCTGTTAGCACACACCTGTAGGCACACCTTGTAATAATGCAGAAGAAGGTATATCTGCAACAACAATTTGAATCTGAGAAAAATTAAGCAATGAAATGCTAACAACAAACAGTAGCAATCCCTGTGAGTACAAAATAAAAATAACAACACACAGTAAATCTGCTTAGCCAAAAGGAGTCTTAATCCATTTCCCTTGCTCTGGTAAGGTTCTCTGCTCGTCCTTTCAAGCAATCTTAGAAGGAAAGAGCTCAGGTGAAGCTAGGTGAAAGTATGCCTCTTTGTAGATGACACAAAGATCTGCAACAGGGTTGATACACAAGGTGGGGTGGAAAGGATGAAAAGGGACTTGGCAAGGATGGAGGAATGGTCAAATGTATGGCAGCTTAGATTCAGTGCAAAGAAGTGCAAAATAATGCACTTGGGAAACAAAAACCCAGGGGAAAAGTACACAATGGGGAGTGAGATACTGACAACAACAAAAGTGGAAAGGGACCTGGGAGTAGTCTTATCAGATGACCTAAATGTGGGCCAGCCATGTGAAAAGGCAGTAAGGAGGGCTGGGGGGATACTGGGATGCATAGGGAGAGGCATCACCAGTAGAAAACAGGAAGTTGTTTGCCCTCTGTACAGACAGTTGGTAAGACCACATCTGGAGTACTGTGTACAGTTCTGGAGACCCCATCTCCGTAAAGACATAGACAGAGTGGAGGCTGTCCAGAGGAGGGCAACCAAAATGATGCAGGGTCTGCATCAGAAGACATATGAAGAAAGACTAAAGGAACTAAAGATGTATAGCCTCAAGGAAAGGAGGGAGAGAGGGGACATGATAGAAACTTTCAAACACCTCAAGGGAATCAACAAAGTCCAAGAGGGTAGCATCTTTCAGAAAAAGAGGTGTGCAAAAACAAACAGGCACAATTTGAAGATAGAGGGGGGACGGCTCTGAGGTAATGTGAGGAAGTATTTCTCAACAGAGAGGGTTGTGGATACATGGAACAGCCTTTCTGAGGAGGTTGTAGAGTCAAAAACAGTGGGGGAATTCAAGAATGCATGGGATAGACATAAGGCAATTTTAGTGAGGGTAGGAGAAAGTAGGCTGTTGGTTAACTAGGATCTGCAGCTTATTTATTAGGTAGGGAAATGGGCAGACTAGGTGGGCCAAGTGGTCCTTATCTGCCATCAAATTCTATGTTTCTATAACTAACTGTCACTAAGTTAAAGTGGCATCCATTTTACATGCAAGTTTCAACAGACCACAAATCTATACATTCATTTCAAAAAATTGGGGGGGGGGGGGCAGGTCCCAAGGGTTATTTCAATCAAAAAGTTAAGGATCCACGTTTGCTTTCTGGAGAAACTTGTTGCCACTCTATTTAAAGTGGGATCCATTCTGCATGCAAGAGACCATTCATTTCAAAAAAGGTTTCAGGTCCCAATTATTGTTTAAGCCTTCAGGTTAAACACTATTTAATTTAAAAATCCACATGCTTGCTTTCTGTAACAACTTATTGACCCTGTTACCACCTATTAAATCTCATTGTACCCAGTCAATGCCCATAAATTCCAAGTATTCCGAGGAGGAGTCATGGTGAGTTGCAAAATATGTTCCCACTGGGGTATCATTTCTGGCATTGATAATGGATCTGACATGCTCCTGGATTCATTGTTTAAGTGATCTTACAGCTTTGCCTGCTTAAATCAGATTACTTTCACATCAGAGCACATAAATAACAGAGGGTGTTACAAGTAAATAGGTCCCTTACTATTATAGTGCATTCTGGATTGCTGGGATGTTTGAAGCTATTGTTTTCTAGGGCAAATCTGCAGATTTTACATCTCCTGTGTCTATGAAAACCCTTTGGTCTCTGTGGGAACCAGCTGGATGTTTTTTCACTTTGTTTTGTTGCTAGTCTTGAGTGTACTAGTTTATCATTTATATTTTTGGCTCTACCAAATGTTACTCTCAGTCTGGGTCCCACGGCACCACCCACCCTATCATCACTCACCAAAATGGGCCAGTTTTTGAAAACCATGTTTCCTATCTTTCCTGCTAGGTGGTTATATTCTGTAATAAATGTACAGGGCATATTTTGTTGCTGGGTTGGTGTGCCTGGATGTCATACAGAATTTCATGGAATTGTTTCCACTCTTTTTGTTTCATTAGTAAGTCTAGGTCATAACCTCTAGCCCTAAGGCATTCTATCAGTTCATTTGCCTGTAAGTCAAAGTCTGATTGCTTGCTACAATTCCTTTTCAGTCTTAAATTTGACTCTAAGGAATCGATTTCTTAAGGCTCATTGGATGTGCGCTATCTGAATGCAGAACAGAATTAGTGGCTGTAAGTTTCCTAAACGTTTAGGAATTAATGGCAAAATCTGTGTCTTTCTCTTTTTCCACAAACAAGCAGAGATCCAAGAAATTTAAAGTAACAGGGTCAAATTGATGGGTAAATCTAAGATTTAGATCATTGCTGAGTAACCAATTTATGAATTCATCAGCTTCAACTTGATCTTTGTCCCATACTCAGATAATGTTGTCAATAAAACGCAGCCAATGTTTTATGTTGTGAAAGTGAGGATTAACAAGAGGGTTTAGCACAGTTCATATTCCCATTTGCCTAGAAAAAGATTAGCGTAACTCGGGGCCATGGCAGTACCACAGAGCTGTTCATAATGTTTGCCTTCAAACTTAAAACTATTATGTTTTAGTATAAATTCCAGTGCACCCATTATGAACTTCACTGGGACATCCATATTCACAGGCAATTTAGATAGAAAATATTCAGTAGCTGCCAGTCCATGTTCATGCAATATTGAAGTATATAAAGACTCATAGAAGCATAGAAACATAGACTTTGATGGCAGATAAGGACCGCTTGGCCCAACTACAGGATAAGCTCTAGATCCTAGTTAACCAACAGCCTATTTCTTCCTACCCCCCATAAGAATTGCCTTATATCTGTCCCATGCATTCTTGACTTCTCCCACAGTTTTAGACCCCACAGTCTCCTCAGGAAGGCTGTTCCATGCGTCCCTCTCTGTGAAAAAAAAAAGTCCTCACATTGCCTCTGAGCCGTCCCCCTCTATCTTCAAATTGTGTCCCCTTGTTCTTGCACATCTCTTTTTCTGAAAGATGCTACCCTCTCGGATTTTGTTGATTCCACTGAGGTACTTAAAAGTTTCTATCATGTTCCACCCTCTCCCTCCTTTCCTCAAGGGTATACATATTAAGCTCCTTTAGTGTCTCTTTGTATGGCTTCTCTTGTAAACCCTGCACCATTTTAGTTGCCCTCCTATGGACTGCCTCCATCCTGTCTATGTCCTTGTGGAGATGGGGTTTCCAGAACTGGACACAGTACTCCAGATAGGGTCTCACCAACTGTCTGTACAGAGGGATAACAACTTTCTGCTTTCTGCTGGTGATGCCTCTCCCTATGCATCCCAGTATCTCCCCAGCCCTCCCTACTGCCTTTTCAAATTGCTTGCCAACCTTAAGGTCATCTGATATGATTACCCCCAGGTCTCTTTCCATTTTTGTTGTTGTTACTACCTCCCTATTGTGTAATCTTCCCCTGGGTTTTTGTTTCCCAGGTGCATTGTTTATCACTTCTTTGCACTAAATCCAAGCTGCTATACTTCTGACCATTCCTCCAACCTTGCCAAGTCCCTTCTCATCCTTTCTACACCTCCTTGTGTATCAACCCTGTTGCAGATCTTTGTGTCATCTGCAAAGAGGCATACTTTTCCTTCTAGTCCCTCTGCAATGTCACTTATAAAGACATTAAAAAGGACTGGACCCAGTATTGAACCCTGCGGTACCCCACTAGTAACCCCCCTTTCTTCAGAGGGGACTCCGTTTACAGTTACCTTCTGTCTCCTGTTGTCCAACCAATGTTTTACCCAGGCTACCACCCTGGGACCCACTCTCAGGCTGGTTAATTTGTTTATTAATCTTTTGTGTGTGACTGTGTCAAATGCCTTGCTAAAGTCTAGGTAGGCCATGTCCACAGCATCTCTCTGATCTACTACTTCGTCACCCAGTCAAAGAACTCAATTAGATTCATCTGACATGACCTTCCCGCTGTGAACCCATGCTGCCTTGGGTCCTGTACTCCACTGGCCTCTAGGTACTCAACAATTCTTTCCTTCAGAAGTGATTCCATCATTTTCCCTACCACAGAGGTCAAACTGACAGGTCTATAGTTTCCTGCCTCTGTCTTGTTCCCACTTTTGTGTATGGGAATCACATCGGCCTTCCTCCAGTCCTCAGGTACCACTCCATCCTCCCATGATTTGTTAAAAAGGTTAGTCAGTGGTGTCACTAGTTCTCCCCCTAATTCTTTTAGAATTCTGGGGTGAATCCCACCAGGCCCCATTGCTTTGTCCACCTTCAATTTTAGGAGTTCTTTCAGAACCCTTTCTTCTGTGAAAGGACTGGGATCAACCCCCTTTCCAGAGTGCTTCCGTTAATTGGATTAGGTACCTCCCCCTCCTCCTCTTTGTGAATACAGAGCAGAAGTATTTGTTCAGTATCCCTGCTTTTTCACTGTCCCTCTCTGCCCACCCACCGTTCATTCTATTCAGCCTCTCTATCCCTCCCTTTGTCTTTCTAAGCTCCTTGATGTACCTATAAAAGGTTTTATCCCCCTTCTTAACTGAGTTGGCTATCTTTTCCTCAGTTTGGGCCTTTGCTATTCTGACTTCCCTCCCTGCTTCCTTCTGCCTTAACTGGTACAGTTCTCTGTCCTGCTCCTTCTGTGTTTCATTATACTTATTAAATGTTACCTTTTTCTCCCTAACCTTCCCCGCCACCTCTTTTGAGAACCATAGTGGCTTTTTCTTTCATTTTGATTTATTTGCTTCACACAAAGGCTTGTTGCCTCTGTGATGGCAGTTTGGTGTTTCCCCATTGTTGTTCCACCCCTCCTTCTAGCTTGTTTGCTACTGTTTTTCTAAGGCACTCCCCCATCTTGCCGAAGTCAGCCCTCCTGAAGTCCAGTACCCTCACTTTTGTATGGCTTGACTCTGTAGCTGAGTTTATCATGAACCACACTGTTTGGTGGTCACTTGTTCCCAGATGGCTAGCCACTTCTAGATCTGAGATGCTCTCTCTGTCCCCATTTAAAAGTATGAGGTCTAAGATTGCTCCCTCATGAGTGGGTTTCAAAACTAGCTGTCTGAGGGATGCCTCCTGTAGGGTATTGAGAATTGCCCTGCTCTTGGATGTGGCTGCAGAAAAGGTGCTTCAGTTAACATCTGGCATATTCAGGTCACCCATCAACAGTATCTCCACTTTCTCTGCTATCCTAAGGATGCCTTCTATCATGTCCTTGCCCATTTCCTCCCCCGAGATGGGGGTCTGTATACAACCCCTGTACAGATTGTGGTGCCATTTCCATTCTCTAAGGTGACCCACAGTGCCTCCTCTCAACCCTGTTTACTCTTTTGTTCTGTTGCTTTTATCCCTTCCCTTATATAGAGAGCTACTCCTCCCCCTCTTCTCCCCTGCCTGTCTCTCCTGTAGGTTGTGTACCCCGGTGTGTTAACATCCCAGTCATGGTTCTCTGTGTACCATATTTCTGTGACTGCTACAATATCCAGGCATCCCTCTTCCATCAAGGCCACCAGTTCAGGGAGCTTGTTGCCCCGACTATGGGCATTGGTACTCATTACCCTCCATTTCTTGATGGCCTTACCCTTTTTGCCACATCCCTGTCCTTATTGCCTTTGTCATTTTCTCCATTTACCCCTGCCCTTCTCCCTATCAATGTCTCTATCTTGGTGTTTACTTCACTTACTACCATGATTTTTTTGGGGGGGCTAGGATTTCCCTGCTCCTTTCCAGTGTCTCCCCCCTTGGCTAGTTTAAAGGCTTGCCAATGAAGCATTTAAACTTATCACCTAGGATCCTGGTTCCCCTCCTGGACAGATGCAGACCATCATGCCAGTATAGGCCTGCATCACTCCAGGTGGACCGCCAGTCCCCAATGAAGCCAAACCCCTGAGCTCTGCACCAGTTTTTCAACCACTGATTGAATCCCATGGTATGGAGCACCATAGCCTCACCCATGCCATAGACAGGCAGCACCTCCGAGAAGGTTACCGTGTGTGATACTTGTCTAAGGCCCCTTCCCAACTCCACAAACTTTTTCTGCACTGTTCTAATCCCTTTCTCAGCCAGGTCATTTGTCCCTAGGTGGACAATGACATCCAGCTTTCTCCCCCATGCAGCTGCTCACGCAATCCTGAGGATTCACTCCCTGTCCGTCCAAGCCATGGAACCAGGCAGGCACTTTACCTCCCTCTTCCCCTTCCTCCCCCAGTTCTACCCTCCTAACAATGGAGGCCCCCACTAGGAGTTGTTTTCTTCCCCAGTGGGGCCCCATGCCACCCTCCTGTGGGTCTCCTTTGTGGAGGTTCCCAGCGTCCTCCTTGGTCTCCACTGTGGGTGCCTCCATAGAGGAACCACACTTTGTCAGAATGGCATATGAATTGCAGAGAGGTACAGCTGGAGGGATGCGCCTCTGTTCCACCCCTGACTATACATCATTGCCTAGCCACTTGTAATTTTCTTCCCATAATACAGTTTCTAGTTTACCTAAAAGGTCCATGGTATCCCTAATGTCTGAGTTTAAGGTTTTGAACCTCATTTTGTAGAAAACAATCTACAAACTTTCCTAAGTTCTGTGTAAGGGAACCTACACATGAAACTATAGGCCTTCCTGGTGGTCTCTCTGTATCTTTATGTATTTTAGGTAATACATAAAATCCAGGTGTAATGGGATGATCCTGCCAGATAAAGCCATATTCTTGTTCCGAAATTACTCCAGCAGACACTGCCTCTGACAACAATTTGTACAGTTCTTTTTTGTACTGTGGGATCGGGTTCGATAATAATACTTTATAGTTCTTCTCATTGTTAAGTAAACCATACACAATTTCTTTGTAATGTTCTACATTTAAAATAACAATGTTGCCAACTTTATCAGAGGGTCTGACCACAACAGATGCATCCTGTGACAGTTCATTTAGAGCAATAGCTCCTTTTTAGATAGGTTAAACCTGGTGATGTTAGATTTCTCTTTTATTAGGTCCCTTACCTGCTTTATTACAATCTTTTAAAATGCTCCTAGCACGTTATTGTAGATGTTTGGGCAGAAAGTAGATGTGGGTTTAGATAACTGTTTCCTAACTTTTTTTATGTCAAGATTTGCTCCCAACATACCATGCCCTTTTTGAATGTGGGAGGTCAAGGGGTCACATTGCATGTGATTTTCCGTCAGCAATTCTTCTAATGTCCTACAGTCCAGTTCCATTGTTGATTTGTTTGGATTACCTGCATCAGGGTGCACTGTCCCTGTGAATTCCCCCAAAGTATCTGTTGGTGTCTCCTTAGGTGTAATCTCAGGCTGTCCAGTTTCCAGGATTTCTTGTAACAGAAAGTCTATGTCTTCAAAAGAAGTGGTCTCTGTTGGAAAGTCCATGTCTGTTAGATTAAAGTCTGGTAAATTCCATTTTTCACTTTCAAAGAAACGCAGTTTCAGGTGTCATTTACGAAAAAGTCCCCTTAAATCCACTGCTGTTTGAAATTCTTTGATTTGTGGTGTTGTAATAAAGTTAAGACCTCTTTTTAACATATTGTCTTGATTTTCAGAGAGAATTAAATGAGACAAGTTTAGTACCTGTAGATCAGATCCTTCTTGTGCTTTCTCAGCAGCCGTTCTATGCTTGTTTGCTTTTCTGTCCCCCGGTGCCTCTCCTGGTCTTTCTTTTCCCTTTTCTTTGTCTTTGGGATAGAATATTCACTCTTAGTGTTTCTGGTGTTATCCTTAGTTTTGGAATTGGCACTTTCTTTCTGCTGAGTGTGTTTCTGGTTATCTTGTTTTGAAAATCTTTCTTTGGATCTTCCCCTACTCTGGGAACAGGGTTTGTTCCATTTCAGTACAGTATAGTGTTAAACCTGAAGGTTTAAACAATAATTGGGACCTGAAACCTTTTTTGAA
The DNA here is from genome assembly GCA_016271365.2 of Neoceratodus forsteri. NCBI lineage: Eukaryota > Metazoa > Chordata > Ceratodontiformes > Ceratodontidae > Neoceratodus > Neoceratodus forsteri. Next base: position 799,616,619 of record CM057459.1, on the reverse strand, counting down.
ATGAATGGTCTCTCACATACATAATGGATTCCACTTTAAATAGAGTGACAACAAATTTCTCCAGAAAGTAAACTTATGGATTCTTAACTTTTTGATTGAAATAACCCTTGGGAACTGAACCCCCACCCCCAATTTTTTGAAATAAATGTATAGATTTGTGGTCTGTTGAAACTTGATATAAAATGGATCCCACTTAAACTTAGTGGCAGTTAGTTTGTCCAATTTTTTCATTTGATTTGCTTCACGTTGCTAATTTTTCATCTTTTTCTCTTATAGTCACAGTATACCAATCTCTTCTGGGCTCCTTCTGACCTGGCAATTGGCACTTGCCTAAAGGAGAACTGATAATTGCAGCCTTGATGCTCATCAGCACCAGGACACGCATATAAGTGGATTTGGTAGCATACACTGTTAAACTTTTTCTTCTAAACACTGTTTACATTATATGACATAGCATTTTTTGTATTAAAGCAATTTGTGTATTTTCATGTGTAACATGCATGCAATTCTGATATGATATCAGTATTTCTCTTTTATATGTAAATAATGCTACACCTTTAAGAGTTTAAGCAGTAATGATGTAATGATTCAAGCTGCATTTAAGGATTAGCTTGCTTCTGTTGCCCTACCCCCCTTGAAGACTTTTGAATTTGAGGTGCTAGAGGTTTGCTGCTACTACCAGGAAGTACCTGCTTATAAATTATTTTGCTGTGATTTTTGAGTACTCGCTTAAGTAAAAAAACTTTGGATGTATTAATTTTGCAGAGCTTCTCTTTATTTGCGCACAACACACGTTATGGTTTTTGGTTTATGTGGAGGTTTTCTGCCTCATACATGGTGCTGCAACAGCCTAGAACTGCATCGCGGTAAATTGCTTTAGTCTATGTCCTGCACACCATTTGCACTGTCTGGCATTCAGAGTCTTACAGAAAACATTGACATGCAAGAGCACAGTTGTACCTACCATGCCTCAGATGCCCCTGCATGGGTCCCTGGGCCTCACCTTGCTCTCCACCAGCACTGTGTGTCTGCCTTCACCTGTCCCTGTCATCACCACTTGTGTAGACATGTAACACATAGTCAGCTGTCACCCACTCATGTACATGCTCTGTGTACACAACTGTGCACCCCAGTGCAAAACCTGTGCCATACATACATGTAGCAGCTGGCTGTCCTATCCTGATCTCTATGTCATGGCACTCTGCCATGGCCAACATCTGTCCCAGTATTTGTGGGTCTCTCCTGGCCAGATCATGCCAGCGGTGTTTCAGCTACCACGTGGTCTACCTCACGCCACTGATCTCAGCCAGCCTGGCACCAGTGCACCTCCACACCTGTCCCTCTCCCTGGGTGTTTTCTGCATGCACCCTGGTGGCATCAGTGTGGTGTGCCACTGCTGCACCAGATTCACCAGCTGAGCAGTCTCAGCTGGTGTGTAATTGGGTGCTCTGCCACTTAAGTTCAGACCCCTGCTCATGTTGGCAGTAGTTTGTACTACACTGTCACAGTGGTCTGTGTGTGTGGCCTTCCTTTCTGCCTGCATGGCTTGTGGTGTTGATAGTGTTTGACTGCACGTCGTCGCACAAGACACATGCAGATCGCACATGTGGCCTAGTGCACAGCGCATGCCGTGAATGCTTGTAATATCTGCTGCTGCAAAATGTGTAAAAATTACAGTGGCACATGCATCACACTACTGCAGCAAACGCACAACATTACAATGGCACATGCATCACAATAGTGCAGCATATATTTCTAGCAGGTGTGGCTTGCGGATAGGACATGCACACAAGCCATAGTGCATCACAGAAAGCCACACATGAGACTGACATGTCACAGCATACACCTTGTTGGCAATCATGTACAACACACAACTGAATGTGATATTTGTTTACTGTTATATAGTGCAGACTGATTGAAAAACTGTGATATAATACAACATTGTGTGCACATACCCTACACCCATACATACCCAGTGGCAGTACGCATAGAAAACATACACACTGTGCTGTCACACAACCCACACACACATGCACAATGCACACCCATACACGCACACAACACTCACACAGTCAGCACACTATGCACCACATGTGGATCAATATGTACAGTGCCCCCTCATGTATTTGTCCAGAAACTCAGTTACTGTCACGTCAGTGCTGGCTTTTCAACAGTCCTCTTCCATTTGACTGGTTGGAAGTCCTGTGTCTTCCCATGTGGCATAGGTGCACATGTCCCTGTGTCCTCCAACACCCTGTTGCACTACTGCTATTCAACCAGACATACTGTTGTCCTGCACAGTTGGTGTCTTTGGCTTCCTGCCATGCTTCACAACAACAGAGGATGCCATTCTTGGCACAGTCCCATGCCCTGTAGTATGTTTGCCATGGTCATCCTGTTCCGCAGCAGGTGCAGAGGTCTGCACAGTGGGCTGTATTGTACCAGCCCCAGCCACGTTCTTCCCCTGCTGTATAGCACATTTTACAGCACCACCACTGGTTGCGCCTCCATCACCCAACACACCTGTCAGTTTACGTTGTGTCTGTTCCCTACCCCTGGTGATGTGGATGGATGTGGATGGATGGTTCTACTTCCTGCTCCACTGTTGTGCGGGCATGTGGTGGGGTTGGTACTTACCTGTACTGACTGCTGTTGGCTGTGTCACATCCAGCACTGTGTGTCCTGGTGGTTGCCCTGTCTGCTTCGGTGTTGTTTGTGCTACTGCATCATGTTACTGTGTCTTCATGTTGACCTGTGCCTGTGTGGCAGCATCCATGATTGGTGGTTACCTCACTGATTATGTTGCCATGATGTTTTGTAGGGCTGCTGCTAGGATATCCATCTGCCTCTGCTGCTGTGCCACAGACTCTTCCACAGCCATTGCCAGATGAGTGATGGCCTGTGTCTCTTCCTTGACACAGGCCTGTGTGGCTTGCATGGCATCCACCAGCTTCTCCATGGTGGTCTGCGTTTTGCTTTTTCCAGTCTCAATGGCAGTCACTAGGCTGTCCATCTGCTTATCCAGGTTTTTGCAGCGGGCATTAAGGCAGAGGCGTATGCAGCCTAACATTTCACTCATCTCCTCATGAAGTCCCATCAATGACTGGCAAAAGCCAGCATAGTCCATGAGTGTCCTATTACATGGTTCCTGGAGGAAGCATGCTGCCTCATCCAAGTGCACCTCAAACCCCTCATATGTGGTGGGGCTGAGGTCCTGGGCTATACTGGCTACAATGCTGCCGACACTGTAGAGGTCACAGCCCCTCCATGCCATCCTCCTCCTGCTGTGTCCCTGCTGCTGCAGCTAGCACATCCTACAGAGCTATGGACTCACTGTCCTGCAACACATTGCTCTCCCCACTCTGTAAGTCTGCTGTGGTGTCTTGCGTATCTGTTGCATGTGTGCAAAGCTGCTCTGTGTCACTGCCTGTGCCACTACTGTTGTCCTCTCCTGTGTCTTCACCCGCAGTACCTGTGGGGTCACAACAGTGTGTCAGTGCCAGCGTGACATGTACAGGCCACTGCACAGGATACCTAGCCCCCCCCCGCAGAGCCCATGCACATGACAGTGATAAAGACCACAAGGCCCACATCCCCATGGTTGACTCATGGCAGGCCACTGCATGGGTAAACTGGCCACCACCCAGCTGCAGGACATGTCTCCATGCTACTGGACAGGACCTCTGGACCCTCATACAGTGCTACCCATAACGCGGTCGTAGGTGACCTCCAGGCAACCCCCAACAACAGTGCTGCATTCCATGCTGCTTGTCAGTACATTCCTACACCACATGACCACTTCCAGTGCATCACACCATGCATCACAGGTGCAACCTCAGTGACATGCCACCGACACTGTCCTGCAACATGCTTTGCACCTGCACAGCTGCATCCATCTAGGCACAACCCCCACCTGCCACGCACAGTCATACTGCTGAGGCAAAACCAACATTGCTGTAGCAGTGCTTGTTTCTCACCTACCTGTGCCACTCTCCATTCATGTTGTGTCCAGGTCTGTGCCCCCATGCACACTGTGCTGGCTGAGGAATGCCAGGACACATTCTTCATGGGCACTGAGGGGTCTTGCATCTCTTGGGCCGCCACCTGTTGCCATTGTATGGCACTTATTGTGTGCCTCCTTGTCCTGTCACTTTAAATCATTGAGACTTTTCTGTAGGTCCCCTGCAGTGTGCCTGGCATTGGCCACCACATTGACCTTACAGACAACTGCATCCCAGGCATCCTTGCTCTGCTTAAGCAGTTCCCTCTCCCCACCCTTGCCCAGTAGCAGTTTGGCCTGGCCCTCCACCTCAGTTAGGAGGACATCTGTCTCCTCGGATGTGAAGTTTCTTTTGCATCTTCATCTTCTTGCCACCTGTGATGCCACTGTACCAGCTTGTGACATTGCCTCCACCTACGTTTCGATATATGTCTGCTTTTTGCGGTTTGTGCCCTTTTTATTAACGTTGTTTTATGTCATGTGTAACTTTCCCATCTGGCTTGCGGTTTGCGACATGTGTTTATGGCATTACTTGTGACATGTGTAAATCCAGTGTTTTCTGTTGCAATCAGCCTTTGTTCTGGAATTAGGCGTATGTCGCATGTCGCACGGTTTTGGACGTATCCTTCTGCCAGGATGTAATTTGCGTCATGCTTTAGCCGATCTCTTGGAATCGTTCCCATTTTACTACATATTTATGCAGGATAGAGCAGATGAGATATAATATCTCATTTTCAGTGATGTCCTGCTTTTACACACATTTTTAAATTGTATTTAACAAGGAGAAGGCATCTGAGAGGCAATATCTAATATTCAGTGGGCACCCACATTTTGACCCCAAATATACAATAGTATTTTTATAAGCTGATGTTATGATCAAGATAGGTTGAATTTTTAAATCCTTTCTAAAAGGTGATTTTGCAGTGCAACTGTGAAAACAGCTTTTGGAGGGAATTTATAAAATGACACCTGCCATGTTTAGGAGGTGGGGTAACACAAGGGATATGTTGAACATTAGTAGGAGCCCAAATCTGCAAAAATTAAGTTATGACTAAATGCTGAAACAATTCAATGTTTCTTCAAAACTAGAGATGTGCAAAATTAGAACATTTCGCCCCATGAAATATTTCATGTAATTAACGCATTTTGCGAAATATTTTGCTGAGCAAAATGCGAAATTTCACTCATGGATGTGAATGAAATTTCACCCCCTAGCTGGTGAAATTTCACACCTGCAGGTGAAATTTCACCAGCTGCGGGAATAATTTCCCCTCCCACAGCGAGATGTTGTGGCCACTGGCCAAAGTTCTCCCTGGTGTCTAGTGGTATTCGCGTCCTCGGTTGCTCAATGGCCAATTTTTTTCTGTGGTATCCAGTGGTCTGCCCCCAGCTGATCACCAGACGAAATTGCATTTATTAAGCACCCCCAAAGTTGGCTCCTGTCTCCTCCATTTGTTTATTTAAAAAAATAAACAAATTCACCGTCCATTCCCTGGTGTCCAGTGGTCACCCCCAGCCAATCACCAGCCATAATCACATTAAATAAAGCCCCCCCTTCAAAGTTACCCTGCCCGCTCCATTTGTTTTATTTAAAAAATAACAAAATTCACTCTCCACTCCCTGGTGTTTAGTGAACCTCCCACCCCATCATTAGATGGCAGCACTCACCCAGTTCCACCCCAGTAACTCGATCAAGCCAATGGCACAGCCCTTCATTCACCTCCATGGCCAGCAGACTGACTGAGCACAACTGAGCACTTGGATGAAAAGCGTGCAAGCGCTCATTCATTAAAGCACTCAGTAGCGTTCAATCGGGCCACCCGACCATGAAGTGATGGAAGGGCTGTGCTGCTGATCGATGAGGTACTGGGTGAGGACCTGGGTGGTACTGCTATCTAATGATGGGGTGGAGGTGGGGGTTCCACTAGATACCAGGGACTAGAGAGTGAATATTGTTATTTAAATAAAACAAATGGAGGGGGCAGGGTAACTTTGGGGGGTGGGCTTTATTTAAAGCAATTACTGCTGGTGATAGGCAGGAGGGCACTAGACACCAGGGATTGGAGGGTGAATTTGTTTATTTTTTTAAAAATAAAACAAATGGGGGGCAGGGTAACCTGTGTGTGTGTGGAGGTTCGATTTATGGACTTTTGTGGTGGCCAACAATGGGGCAAAATTGCAGGTGAAACTGCAAAATTTTGCTGCAATTTCACGAAACATTTCACCAGGCAAAATTGCCAATTTCACGGCAATTTCACTGGTACAATTTTATTTTGCTGGATCTCTAGTCATAACTTCATTGTTTTTTTTCACATTTTTGACCTCAAATTTTCAACATAGTCTTTTTATGACCACTCTTTCTGAGCATTACAGGTGTCATTTATAAAATAGTGGCAGAAACATAATTTTGCACTACAAGTATGAAAATACATTTGGGTCAGGATTTGAAAATTGACAGCTGGCATATTCTTGAGGTGCTGTAAAAAAATGGCACTGTTGAAAATTTGGGGTCAAAATACTGAAAATTACCAAAGTTGTCAAGTGTGTGCTGAAAAATTGTAATGTACAGGTGTGTGCTGAAAATTACAATGAGCACACATAACTTTGCTGTTTTTTAATATTTGTATCCCAAATTTTTAACATAGCCTTCTTATGACCCCACCTCATGACCAAGGGTGAAGAAAATGTTCAAATCTTGCCAGAAAGGTAATTTTATCACATAAGTGCAAAAACACATTTTGGTCTGGATTTGAAAAATGACAGCTGTCACATTTATGAGGTGGTGTGAAAAAAAATGGCTATGATGTAAATTTAGGGTATAAATATTGAAAATTATTAAACTTACATGCATGTTTTGAAAAATTTCGCATATATCTATGACTTTGTTGTTTTTTATATTTTTACCCCAGATTTTCAACATAGACTTCTTATGACCCCAGCACATGAATTAGGGTTGAGAACATTTTCAAATCCTGACCAAACAAGTGATTTCACAGAGCAACCACAAAATCACCTTTCAGGAGGGAACTGCATAATTTTACCATATTTCTTCATGAGGTGGGGTCCCAAAAAGGCCATGCTGAAAATGTGGTGGAAATATATTAAAATGTGTCCAAGTTATTGGAAGAAGTTCAAAACCCATTGAAATACATTGAACCACATACCTGATTTCTTCAGTTCCTGGTTGGACACTGAAGAGTGAAGATCTGTCTCCAGTTCAGATAGGATTATGGCATTGGACCCACAGTAGTAAAGTAAATGGTGGGGGTGGTGGGGATGGTGGGTGCTGAGTGGGAGGGTTGGGTTGGGGGAAGGTAATGCTAGTGGTCTGCCAGTGGCAGCAACAGACATTGATGTAGTTTTTTTTTACGTGTTATATAAAAATTAAAAAAGACTATGAGAGATGGTTTTCTTTATTTCAGGTACCAACATAGGAGACAGGGAACGCCAGTGTCAGTATTATGTTTAGTGGCACAGGGGGTGGGCACCCCTGTGACACTCGGTGAAAATGGGTGGGGGTACTGCCTGGCACTGATTGAGCACCTTAGGGTTGGAATATTAAAAGGGTTGGAGGGTGTGGGGTTGGGGGCTGAGAGGGATGGTCGGGTGAGGGGAGTGTAATGGCAGTGGTGGGCCGCTGGCAGCAACAGACATCAATGGGCAGTTTTCCTTTTTTACAGGGTGTGTAAAATTTAAAAAAAAATGTGAGGGACGGTTTTCTTTATTTTAGGCACTAACACTGGAGACTGGGCACCTCAGTGTCAGTGTTACATTTGGCAGCACCAAGGGTGGGCTTTCCAGTGTCGCACAGTGAAAATGGGAGGGGTGGGGAGTACTAGCCGGCACTGGGAATTGGACACCAGGGGTGTCAGAAAATTAAGCAGGAGGAAACAATGGTACAGTAGGTGGGAGGGATGCTTGACAGAGGGTGGAAGGGATTGTTTTTATATCTAGGGGAATTATCACAGCAGGCTCATTATGATTGCAATCAGCACTGCTTGCTGATGATCTTATTCCGATTGAAGGAAAGAGACACCCTATGATATTTTCTTTGAATTACACAATGTTTCCACCCAGCAAGACCAGGAGAGTGCCATGATCAGCCTGGCTGATGATTAATCCTACAATGTCAAGCCCCTTGCAGACTTCCCTGCATTGGACCAACAGTGACAGACCTCTCAAAACCCACTACTATACCAATATGTTCCCTTTGCACAAGCACAATGGTGAATATATATAAAAAAAAACTGTTTCCAAGAACCACCTATTAACATACTAACATACTAACATACTAATTGCCAGCAGATAAGGCCTTATGGTCTATCGAGTTTTCTCGAACCTCAGATCCCTAGTTGGGTGCCGAGGCCCTCCCCCCCTTGTGTTCCAGAAACCCCTATCATCCATCCCCACCCCCCTGGGCCAGGCCATCATCTGATACATCCACTTTCTGTGTCTGTCCCACCCTCTCTTGAAGCCCTCCACTGTGGATCTCTGACCCAGTTTGCCAGGCAGTGCATTCCAAGGGTCCACCACCCTCTCAGTGAAAAACCTCCTCCTCTTTCCCACCTCACCCTTCCACCTTCCAACTTCAAACCATGCCCTCTGGTGATACCTTCCTGCTTTAGTCTAAAGATCCCTCCATGTTTACCCTATTTATTCCTTGAGGTACTTGAAGACCTCAATCATGCCCCCTGTCTCTCTCCTCTCCAATGAAAACAGGCAGAGCTCCTCAAGTCTGTTCTCATACATCAAATCTAGTCCTCATGTCATCTTAGTTGCCTCCTCTGTACCCTCTCCAGGAGCTGTATGTCTTCTTCAAGTGTGGTCTCCAGTACTGTACACAGTACTCAAGGTGTGGTCTAACCAGTCCATTGTACAGCGGAGAATCACTTCCCTGCTCCTAGAGGTGATCCCCTACGATGCATCCCAACATCCTGTTTGCCTTGCTAGCCACTCTCCTGCATTGCTCAGAGTTATTCATACATGCATCTACCATGACCCCTAGGTCTTTTCCCCTATTAGGGCCTCCAGCGCCTCCCCTCCCAGGGTGTACCTGTGTTTAGGGTTTCCCCGCCCAAGATGTAACACCTTGCACTTGGTGATATTGAAATTTAATTTCCATGTGTGAGCCCAGCTTTCCAGGGTGTCCAGGTCCCCTTGCAGGGCCAACCTCCCCTCTTCTCCCTCAACTACTGCTCCCATCTTGGAGTCATCACCGAAGAGACTCATTTCACACCCTATACCCTCCCTGATGTCCGATATGTATGCATTAAACAGGATCAGACCCGGGACTGAGCCCTGTGGTACCCCACTACCGACCTCTCTAGGGTTTGAGAGCTCCCCACCGACCACTACTCTCTGGGTACATCCAGCTAGCCAGTTTTCAATCCATCTGACCATCAAAGGGCCTACTCCCAACCCCATCATTTTCTCCACCAGTCCATTGTGGGGGACAGAGTCAAACGCCTTGCTGAAGTCCAAGAATAATACATCCACAGGCTTTTCCCTGTCCAGTTCTGATGTTACCCATTCATAGAACTCCACAAGATTGGTTTGACATGATCTACCTGGCACAAACCCATGTTGCCGACTATCCAGACCTCCCACCTCCACCAAGTACACCCCCAATCGTTCCTTTAGTATACTCTCCATTAATTTTCCCACCACCGAGGTCAAACTGATGGGTTTATAGTTACCTGGTACTTCCTTGACCTCCCTTCATGGATTGGCACCACATGCCTCTCGCCAATCCTAGGTACCCTCCCTGTCTCACGACCTGTTGAAGAGCTCTGCCAGGGTGCAGCCAGTGTCCACCAATTCCCATAGTACTCTCAGATGAATGCCATCCGGCCCAGGAGATTTGTCTTTCTTTAGGGCCTTGAGGGCTAACCACACCCTTTCGGTGGAGATGACATCATCCGTCCCCTCCACCTTACTGGCCTTTTTATCCTTATCCTGATGTGACACCCCTGGGGTACCTCTCCCTCCCTCTTGCTCCATTTCTGTTGCTCCCCTGATCCCACTCACTGCTGCTTCTATCCCCATTGTGCCTTGCTTTGTAGATATCCCATCCCCCTCCCTAGTGAACACAGAGGCGAAGTACTCATTTAATACCTCTGCCTGGTCCCTCACCTCTTCCACCCACCCTCCTTCTCATCTCAATCTGCTGAGATGGCCCTTAGTTTTTCTCCACTCCCCAATGTACCGGAAGAACCCCTTTTTCCCTCCATGTATCCCCTGTGCCAGCCATTGCTCTTTACTGGACTTTGCCCCTCACCATCCTGGTGACTTTTCTAGATGCAAGATGGTATATTTCCTTATCCCTATCCCCTCTTGTTGTTTTATATTTTTTTGTAGGCCGCCTTCTTTTCTCTGACCACTACCTGAACCTCACTGAACCACCAGCATGGTTTATGTGACCTTGCTCCCTTACGTTTCACCTTACTGCAGGTCCTGACTGCCTCATGAAGTCCCCATTTTATGACCTCCCATCTCTTTTCCACATTTGTCATTGATGTAATCCCCTTCAAGTGATCCTTGAGAATATTACCCATGCCCACAAAGTCTGCGCCCCTGAAGTCCACTGCCAGTGTCCTAGATCTCACCCCCCTCCCCCCATGCTTATTTGAAACCAGACAGTATTGTGGTCACTCCCAGTCAGGGGATCCTCTACAACCAGGTCCCTTACCAGATCCCCATCTGACAGAACCACGTCCAGGACATGCCCCTCCCTTGTGGGCTCCATCACATGCTGTATTAAGAACACATCCTGGAAGCCGTACAGCAGCCTCTGCTCCTTGGCCACCTTAGAAGGACATGGTTCCCCAGTTTGTACCTGGCATATTAAGGTCCCCCATCAACACCACTCCTTCCCCTTTTGGTCCACACTGGGCAATGATGTTGTCCAGCAAACCATCCTCCAGAACATCACCCATCCCGGGGGGCCTATATACTACACCCAGCTTGACCTTATCTCCTGCTGGGGTTCTTAAGGTGACCCACAAGGCCTCCACGTTTCCCTCTGCCTCTTCTACCCTAGCAATTTCTATGTCATCTCTAATGAACATAGCCACTTCACCCCCTCTGCCCTCCTTTCTATCCTTCCTAAGCATAGTGTACTCCTGCACGTTTAGGTCCCAGTCATGGTTTTTGTTGGCCTACGTCTCCGTGACCGCCGACACATCCACCCCCCTCCTTGAACATCATGGCCTGGAACTCTGGCAACTTGTTTCCCAAGCTCCTGGCATTTACTAACACCATTTCCCACCCCTTATCCCTGATCCCCTTTGTCGAACCCCACCCAGGTTCCTTATACTTCCATCCTCCCTCTGCTCCTCCTGAAACCTCCACTCCCAGTCGGTTCCCCCCTTCCCCCTTGGGTTTGAAGGCTACTCCCCTCATCTGGAGGAGAGGGCTTCTGGTCAGCCCCTCCCTTATCCCTCCCCCTTACAAGTTTAAACCCCACCTTTCTTGAATATAGTCAGCCATCCCCTGTTTAGGGACTTCCTTCCCTAACGGGGCAAGATGAAGCATGTCCTGGCATACAGTCCCTTATCCTCCCAAACTCCTGTCCAGTTCCCTAACACCCCCAACCCACTCTCTTCACCCCACTTCCTGAACCAGTCATTAACCTCTGTGATCTTCATTTTTTCTCCAATGAGTCCTTTGGTACTGGCAATATCTCTGAAAAGGAAATGTTGCATCCATTATCCCGACAGACTCTGGCAAGTTCTTGGAACCTTGCTTGGATTTCCAAAGCGCTATTTCCCTCTAGATCGTTAGTTCCCAAATGCACCAGGAAATCCAGTTTCCCTCCATAATCCCTAACCAGTTCGTACACCATGAACTTTGCTCTGTGTACTGTCAGCCCAGAGATACTCACTACCTTCACCTGGCTATGGCATCCACTCCCCCGTCCCTCCCACTGGATACCCCTAATCATCGAGTCTCCCAATAACAGAACTTTAACACTGCCATCATCCTTATGGTTACCTCCACTATGCACTCCCAACCCCCATCCCCCCTTTATTCATGATCTCAATTCCATGGGAGTCTTCCTGCCTTATTAGAGACCCCCTTGTCACCCTCCCCTTTCTGCCTCCCTTGTTATTTTGCCTACTTAACTCAGACCCCCCCCCGAATAGGTGTCCTCTTTAACTTCATTGCTGATGTTTTTGAGTACTGGCAGAGGGGAAAAGATCCAGCCTTCACATGCTTTCTTTGTGATTATTCTTCTAAACTGTTCACACATTAGTATGCAGGAAATGTTGTCCTTATTAGGTAGTCACAGCCGAGTTCTGAAAATGTACAGTACCTTACATTCCTCAAACCTGAGCTAAATAGATCAACCTATGCAATACAGTAACAATGGCAGAAAAATAAAATGAAAGAAAATGCAGGGAAAAGAAGAAGGAGAAGGAGAATGAAAGGAAAGAGAAGGTGAAGAAGAAGAAAAGAAGAGGAGGAGGAGAAGGAAGAAGATAAGGCCCAACTAAATCAGACACCACACACAGCCCTTCTTTGATGTGGTACTTAAAAATGATGATAATCTGTAAGACTGAAAATTCATAGTGTATAAGCTTATTGGGCCCTATGCACTAATGGGGCAGGGGTATGCGGAATCTGTGTGTCCCCCACCCATGTAGCTGCACACCCATGGACAAGTGTGCACTGGTGGTATGCACAACTGCCAGCCACCTGTCCGCAGCCCCACTCCCTGGTGTGTGTGTGTGGGAGTGCAGAGGACAGATATGCAGACCGGGCAAGCATCTAATGGGATGCCCAACCCGGTCCACCAGTGGATCCTTTGCGCCCGCGTGCACAGAGTAATGGCTGCCACCACACCATGTGCAACAGCCAAGAAGAGAGCTGGTGCCTGGTCGGCCCTCTCCAGACCACCATTTGTTTTCCATGGTCTGGGGCAGTGCGGTGTGGAGGACGTCAGTCCCCACCTGAGTTCAGCGACCGTGGGTGGCATCCTGGGGGGGTGCACAGACCTTACAGCAGGGGTTTCCCTGCATGCTGTGCACCCCCATACACAGTGCTCTGCAACTCTGTGCATGTTGCAAAGTGCAGGCACGCCCCCCAGCACACCCCCTGCCCATCCTGACTGCTATGCCCTCCATGCGGTCTGGCGGTGGGGCTGCATGCCCCATTGGTAAATTCCACTGTTGGCACAATGGGTGCAGAGTGGTTCTGCCCCCCCAGATACACAAGCATAGCCACTCTGCCCCATTAGTGCATAGGGCCCATTGTCAGTAAATTACTATAAACAACATACTATACGTACAGCTCCTTGAGTGTGTGTCTACCTCTATTGTTATTTTTATTGCCTCACTGCATACATAGTATAATACTGCATCAACACATTTTTGTTTGTATTTTTGAAAACAATTCAGAGTTGAACTTTCAAGCATGATGCAGCACATGCTTATGAAATGGATACAAAAATCCCCAGAACTGATAGGCTGAGAGGTAGTTTCATGCTGTGCTGAAATCCTAGCAAAACTGCACAGCATTAAACTACCTCTAGACAACAGACTCAGCACTGAACTCATATTATGAAATGGGTAGCATGAATGCTGGATCCTAATTGGCAAAGAGGTACTTTCAGCTAGACCATTATCCCAGTACCATAGCCTGGCTAAAAAAGTAGCTAAAAAATATGTTTAAAAAAATATATTGAATTTATTGAAAAGGGCCATTTCATAACCCCAATAAGGCACTTGGAGGGAGGGGGTGTTATGGTGGCTAGTGGCCCTTGTTGGCAGGTGGAAGCACTCGGCTTAAACTTGTCCTTCAACCCACTCAAGGCAGACCTTTATACTACAATAGTGCACCCCCTGTCATGTACTGTTTTATTGCTTAATAAAAGCATCAATTGACATTCCCAAATGCCCACATTGAACATGGCTGCCTTTGCATCATATATCTACAGTAAAATACTTCACAAGTCCCAGATAGGCCAATTTAATCACTAAAATCTCCCTAATAAAAGAGCTGAAGCCTATATCTGACTGCACAAAGTCTGTCCAGTGCCCAAAGGTGGCTGCTTGCAGTGCTGCTTCCAATGTGACACATACTGTAGCTCGGGCCCAGATAAAGCCATTGCAATCACTCTTGACCACATGGCATATACTATATCCAACTGCTCGCTCCCGTGATATTGATTAATGAACTCACCAAGGCCACCACAAGTGCAACAAATTACAACAGCAGTGAGTTATTCACCCAAGGCTGCTTTACTTAAACTGTCCAGCTACAGCCTAAGGCTGCAATTGGATCCTCTAACTGAGAAAATATTAGCAGTGGCATCCTAGGTGCCAATAAGACATTTTCAGTATACCACTGGTTATGACTTTATCCTAAGGCCCAACTCAGATTAATCAGCTTTTGCATCATGGACCACAGGGTTTTGCTGGATAAACTCCAGGAATATGCATGTTTTTTTATGTAAGCATGGTTCCAGTCATTCCTGGCAGATTGGAAGCAGTTGGTGGCAATTGGGCCCTTCTCGGCATTGTCAACAGCTGTTGCCTATAGTGTTCCTCAGTAGTCAGTCCTTTCCTAAGTGCTGTTCATCATGCATATCCTGTGCCTGGGGGTGAACATTGGGAAATACAGTTTGGATGACAGTGATTTGCAGTGGTCACCCAGCTGTACTTTGCCTTTGAACCTGAATAAGGACAGAGTGACTACTTAGGGGTGTTACTGATGCAGTGTGTGGCAGAAATAAAGGATTTAATTGCCTCCAGTTGACTGGTTCTTTAATGTTTTTGTTGGCTGTACTGTTTGATATTTCCTCTGCACCCCACCCCCTCAGATTACACCTGGAAATGAACCTCAGCTCAGTGTGCCTCCCCCAGTTACTGATTTGCAAATAAATATATAAACCCAGAAAAATGGAGCCACTCCTGGTTGGTTCAGATAATCAGGTGTCTGACCTAAAAAGAAAGTACATGCTGCCCATCTTAGATTTTAAAGATACATACTGTAGATACATATATGTTGAATGTCAGATAAGTAGAGATGTTGCAAAATTTAATTTTGCTGGCAAAATCTCGGCTAAATCACCAGTTTTGCCCAGTGAAAAATTTTGTCTAATTACATGCTTATGGTGAAATTTCACTGATTGCTATGATGTGATTTCGCCATAAATTTTGCCTTGCGTTAATATTAGGCGAAATTAGGTGAAATTGGGTTTGTCGCATGATTAACTTTTTGCCGGTCACATGGGTGACTGTAAACAGGCAGGAAGTGACAGATTTATTTCTTTTGCTACGTTGCTGAAGAGTTTGGAGAAGCAGGCAGCAGCAGAAAGATTGTTCTGTGTGGTACTGTTGGTACACAGTCTTTAAAACAAATAATAAGACTTGTTCTCTTTTCTTTATCATTCAGTCTATCTGGTGTGTGTATTTATTATCTCCTTTTTGTGACTGAGATTTTGTGTGTGTGTGTGTGTGTGTGAGACAACAATTAGAATGTGCAGTTAGGTGGCTCAGTGATTAGTGCCAAAATTGCTTGTCTACATTCCCCCACTATCTCGATCAGTTTCAGCCTTATGCATGTCAATGTTGATTTTCATGAGTTGTCCAGTGGTGAACCCCCACCCTCTGATGTCCCTCAGAGCCTGAAAAGAAGAAATCGTCCTGCAATGCCGTTTTTTAATATGTAAAAATGTGTACAGACTGCACTGATATGTTATTCTGGAATATATATGAATATATGTGTTTATGTATTAGTGAGTGTGTGTGTGTGTGTGTGTGTGTGCGTGTATCACAACAATTATGAAGTGCAGTTACCCTGTAGGTGGCTCAGTGGTTAATGCAAAAATTGCTAGTCTACTTTCCCAAACTATCTAGATCAGTTTCAGCCTTATGTATGTTATTGCTGATTTACATGAGGTGTCTAGTGGCAACCCCAACCCCACACCCTCTGATGTCCCTCAGAGCCTGAAAAGAAGAACACAGTCCCTCAATGCCTTTTTTTAATCTGTAAAAAAAGGTCCATCACTGATGCAACCCCGCACCACCAACCCAACCTCCCACTGAGTACCTGCCACCCCATATTCCCAGAGATGCCACCACACACCCTCACTCACTTTAGCAGTTCCCAGTGTGAAGATCCACTGTCCCATGGAAGACATGTCTTGCTGCTGGAACCGGTGACTGCTATATGTGAAATAAGGCAAGTGCAGTTGAAAACCCATTGAAATACATTGAACGGCACTTATCTTATTTCTCATATAGCAGTCCTTAGTTCCAGCAGCAAGACATGTCTTTGATGAGAAAGTGTATCATCACACTGGGACCTGCTCAGGTAAGTGAGGGTGTGTGGTGGAGTCTGGGGGTGCGGGGTGGTGGGTGCTCAGTGGGAGGTTAGGCTGGGGAAGGTTGGAAGTCACAAAACCACCCAGTCTACTCTATTAATCCCTATGTAGTGTGAGTCTACATGCCCAGACTGAACTCTGCAGCCCCCCTTGCCTCCAGGACACCCATGTGTCTATCGCACTTCTTCTTAAATTCCCTGACCATTTTAGCCCCTACTACCCCCTCTTGTAGGCTATTCCAGGCATCCACCACCCTCTCTGTGAAAAAATATTTTCTTACATTTCCCCTGAGCTTCCCCCTTCTAACTTCATTCTGTGCCTCTTGGACTCGTAGCATCTCTTACTTTGGAAGTTGCTTCCTTCCTGTACTCTTTTTATACCAGTGATGAATTTGTGTGTCTCAGTCATGTCCCTACCTCCCTCCTTGACTTCAGTGAATACATATTTAACTCCTTTAGTATTTCCTCATAGGTCTTATCCCACAGGCCCTGCACCATTTTGCTTGCCCTCCACTGCACTGCCTCCACTCTATCTATATTCTTTCTCAGGTGGGGCATCCAGAACTGGATGCAGAATTTGAGGTATGGTCTCATGAGTGTCTCATACAGGGGCAAGATGACCTCCATCTTTCTACTCCTAATACCCCTCCCATTGGATCCAAGCATCTGGTTAGCCTTTCCAGCCATCTTATCACACTGCTTACTTTCTCTTAGTTCCTCTGAGATGATAACTCCCAGGTCCCTTTCCTGCTTTGTGACTGTCATTACCTCCCCACCTAGTTCATACTTTACTCTTGGGTTCTTGTGCCCTGTGTGCATGATCCTGCACTTCTTTGCATTGAATCCCAGCTGCCATTCTTCAGAATATTTCTCCAGTTTTATAAGGTCTTCCCTCATTCTTTCAACATGTCCTGGAGTGTCCATTCTACTGTATACCTTTGTGTCATCTTTGGAGAGGCATACCTTCCCCTACAGTCCCTCTGCAATCTTCCCAATAAAGACATTGAAGAGAACCAGCCCCAACACCAATCCCTGTGGCACCCTACTCATCACCTCTCCCTATCACAACCCTTTGACTTCAGCCTGTCAGTCAGTTCTCCACCCACAGAACTATTTTAGGATCCACCCCAGGTGTGCTGTTTGTTAATCAGCATTCTATGGGGGACAGCGTTGAAGACCTTTCTGATGTCCAAATAGGCCACGTCCACTGCACCTCCCAGGTCCACTACCTTAGTTACCCAGTCATCCTGTAGATCAGTACAATGAGTTAGTGCAAAACACAGTGCGTATCCTAAGTACAGAAAAGGTTAGGGTTAGATGTATAAGTAAATAAATGCCACATACGCCAGTGATTGTGTGTTAGTGTGTGTGTGTGTGTGTGTGTGTGTGTGCGGGGGGGCAATGTTCTGTGTGTATAGACAGAGCACTGTTATGTTATACTGAAATATATATATACATATATGTGTATATGTATTAGTCAGCAAGTGTGTGTGTGTGTATCACAACAATTAGAAAGTGCAGTTAAGTTACTCAGTGATTAGGGAAAGAATTGCTAGTCTATATTCCCCCACTATCTAGATCAGATTCAGCCTTATCCATGTCATTCCTGATTTAAATGAGTTGTCTTTTGGCAACCCCTCCTCCCCCCCCACCGGTGTCCCTCACAGCCTGAAAAGAAGAAAACAGTCCCTCAATATAGTTTTTTTAATCTGTAAAAATGTATGTAGACAGTGCACTGCTATGTTAAACTGGAATGTATATGCATATACAGTGAAACCCCTTCAGGATGAAGTGGTGTATATGTTTTAGTCAGAGTGTATGTATCATAACAATTAGAAGATGCAGTTAGGTGGCTCAGTGGTTAGCGCAAAAATTGCTAGTTTACACATTTCTCACTGCCCACAATACCATTATTTTGCAGCCCTATTGGCACTTGCTAGAGTTTGTTACATTTAGGTGTCTCTTTAGTTAACCTGTATCATTTGTGTAATGTGGGAAGGCTGCTAAATCCCAATGGGTGGTGAGGTAGGGGTGTACTTATTTGAGTGGGACCATTGTGGATGGTAGCTGCAGAGGGAATTTGGATTCTTCAGCACTGCTGTCAGGAGAAAGTGTTTTTAGTATAAAATAAATTGTTCGGAGCAACTTTAGGTGGGTACTATGAGGGTTGAGGAAGGGGGATAACAACTATATTTTAAATGGTGGTGTGAAAGGGGGTTGGTGTTATGGAAGGTGTTTTCTTTTAACTAAAGGGAAATTTTAGAAAAAAAGGGTTTGCCAGTAAAGCTAGGAACATCACCCTTCTACAAGCAGTATGGACTTCCCAACTTTGCTGCAACTATGCTGGCGAATTTAAATTCCCAGTACTCGTAGTCACCAGACAATGGTGAGAAAGTGAGATTTAGAAAACTCAATCTGAGGTTGATTGCTGTTTATTCATATTCACTACCAATACATGGTACCTCTCAAATTGAAATTTGAACTGACATTATCTAAATCTGGCATGAAAAATCACCAGGAGATGAGCATGACATATGATAGAACATAGAAAAATATTTTCATGTTATAAATGAAATATTTGGAATGTGTTGCACGTGTGTTCACACTTGCTATTCTTATTTATTTATTTTGATCTTCAATTGCAATACCTTTGAGCACAGAACCACTCATTTACAAAGGTTCCATTTCAGAAAGGGTGGGACAATGTACAGTGGGAACAATACAAGTGTCACTAGCTATACAGTTATACAAATAACAAAACTGAAGCATTCAATAAACAATATGGTACGGTATAGAGATAAAATTATAATACAAGAAAGTTTACAAAAAAAATAAATCGTGCCAGTGTAGGCCTGGTCAGTGGGAAGGACAAGTACAACCTAAGGTGACTAAGTCAAAATCAAAAGGATGGGATTCTGACAGAGCAAATAAAAGTCTCATGGAAGCACAGTGAGGGTTGGAGAAGGAGAGGATGGGCAGGGAAGCATTTGAGAAGGAGAGGAGGGGAAAGGAAGACAGATGTCTTGGAGGAAGAACTGAGGGAATGGTCAGAGAGAAAAGACAATATGTATTAGGTTGGTACCGATGGGCGGTTAGGCAATTTGAGGTGTGCCAGGGAAGTATCAATGGAGACAGAGGGCCATTACCAGGAGCAATCACAGCTTCTGTTCTCTAGCAGATGTTGACGTGGCAGACTTTTGAAAGGGCTCAGTTTTGGTGCAGTGATGAGTTCTGCACTGAGGTTCTTGAACCAGATGGGTGACCGGTATATGTAGGACCACTGACCTTGAGTAGTTCTGCATCTTGGAACTATGAGAAGTTGATGGATGGAGTTTCTGGTGTACTGCAAGCCAGGGAATGAGCTTAGAAGGTTTGCAACTCCAGGAGGTATGCATCCAAGAAGTGTTTTTCTGGCTAACAGGTAGGTTTGATAGCAAATTCTATTCTTCAGTTGTAGCCGTCCAGATTGCGCATAAAGGTCACAAGTTTGCATGAGGCAGGCGGGACCAGTGAGCAGACTGAAAGCTTTGTTGAGTGCCACTGCTATCCTGCAGAGGGAAGTAGCGGGTGAAGATCTGTAAATGACAAGACTGTAGTCAATAATGGAGATGATTAAGCTACTGATTACAGTTCTTAGGACTTCAGGTGTCAGGCAACACTTGTGTCTGTATAGGAGCCCTATTCTGATATGAACTGTTTTAGCCACATTCTCAATGTGCTTGGAGTAGGTTAGGGAGCAGTTTGCAGTTACCCCCAGGCATTTGAAATGATCGACTTCTTCAAGTGGAACTCCTGAACAGTTTCTGATGATAAAAGGGGTGAATTTGTGCTTACTTCTTGCACTTCTGAGCAGCATTGCCTTTGTTTTTTAGAGTTCAACACCAGTTTGTGATCTGAACCAGTTCTCAACTTGCTTAAAAGCAATTTGCAGTTGATTTTCAAGATGGGGTGGGTCACGATGGGTAGTATAGATGACAGCGTCATCCACATAAAGGAGGATCTGTTGATTAATGGAGCGAGGTAGGTCATTAAGAAAAATGCTAACAAGAAGGGGCCCAAGAATTGATCTTTGTGGTAACCCACAGCAGACAGGCAGACGTTCAGATGTGACATTGGCAATCTTCACCTGCTGGGAGCAGTCAGACAAGTAGCTTTTGAACCAGTTTGTAGTCTCATTAGCAAGGCCAAAGGATGGTAGCTGTTGTAGTAGGAGTGAGTGATTGACAGTGTCAAAAGCCTTTGTTAAACCAATAAAGGCTGCACCAACAAGGCTACCCTGGTCAAGTGAGTTCTGTATAGTACTGGTGAATTCCAGTAAAGCAGTGGTGGTACTGTGCCCTATTTGAAATCCATGCTTTGGATCCTGTATTTTTCAAGGTATTCCACCAACTGATCTGCAACGATACACTCCAGTGATCTGGACGGGGGTTGGGGGATTTTGGCCTATAGTTGGAATGTAGTGACTGGTCACCAATCTTATGCACTGGTGTTACCAAAGCTGACTTCCAAACTTTTGGAAATTGAGCCAGATGTAGGGATAAGTTCAGTAGTTTTGTGAGGGGAACCAAAATCTCTTTGAGTGTAAGGGCGACAAGCTTAAGGTCTAGGGATTCCCCTTTTTTCCCCGATTTCCGTAGTAATTTGTGAAGATACTTTCTAGCCAAGTGCAGGGGGGCTGCTTTGAAATAGAATGATGGTGGGGATGTGTGTTTGTGTATTGGATCTTGGTCACTGACGAATGTGCATTCCTCAAAGAAGTTGTGCAGAAGGTCACTACTCAAGTCAGTGAATGCTTTATTAAATTTATCAGCAATGGTCAATGGGTCTAGAGTAGGAACACCATTTATGTTAAGCATATTTGGTACTGCCTTATGGTCTTTCCCAGTGACATCTTTTAAGTCATTCCAAAAATTCTTGCTGTGACCCCAGGAGTTTTTTAGTGCCTCCCTAAAGTGGTTGTTTTTTGCAGAGTGGATGGTGTAGAAGGTGTGGGATAAATGACAGATGCCAGACAGTAATTTTAGTGCATAAAAAACACAAATATTGTGTTCATCAATTTATTTGCAAAAACTCAAAAACAAATGATATATTTACAGAAAGAGAATTGTGGGTGTTCGTCCATCACACCATTTCAACACATCAGGAAAATATTTTTCTTGAGACTCCTGTCTTTCTTTTGTAGATTAAATATCCAACACAGTGTGTAAGCACTCACACTAGCTCCTTCTCTTCAGTGGTCAGAAGATACTGACCCACACACACTTTCTTAGCCCCCTGGTGTCAGGTTTTATAGGAATTCCTAGGGTGACATCATAATTAGGTGATCTCCTAGTTAAAATGAATAGACCATTCCTAGGTCATATCTAAGTATATCTAGGATACCCTTAATACAAACAAACAAGACGGGCATTCATGTTATATTCCTTCTGTGAATATATCCTAAAATATCAGTTTTAGATCATCTAAACCTTAATTATTGGGTTTCTACCTCATTTGGAGCATAGCTCCTCCCATCTGCAGTGACCTCATCTCTCTTGATTCCTACAAGAGCAGTCATTACCTGGGCTGACCACCCTATAGTAGGAGTTTCCCCAAATCATCAGGATTTCAGGTAAAGAAGAATAATTATTTTTAAACTTGGCAATATACAGGAATACCCAGTGTGGACAGGGGGGTGGCAAATGAGGGGCGCACTCCCTATCTGCCTTTCCCTGCTAGACCAGGAGACCTGCCACTGAAGCATATTTTATTTAAGCAAAAAAACAAAGGAATAAATACATTCTGTCTTGTTATGCAGTACAGCATTGTGCAACTGCATACTTTGATTTAAGCTGGGCTCTGCAACCCTTTTTGAGAGCCCTTTCCACTTAACACAATCTTTTTCTATGCAACTTGGTGGCTGAAATGTCAGCCATTGGTTAAACATTTCAATATGACCTTCTGACAGCTCCCAGATACTCCTTCTCTGGGGCTGTCCTTTACAACAAAAACTGCAACTTTTAAATCAGTGACACTATGGGTCTTCCCTTTCTACCCTTTGTGTCCTTTTCTGGGCTTGTCTCTTGCACTTTCACCACCCAGGGTGGTGCTTTTACTCAAAATGAAGCATCCTGCTCAAGTCAACCATATGATGCACGTGTACATTGGAGCGTGATCCTGCTCCGATGCACAATGCAGTGCTGCTATTTCTTTTGCTGCAGAAGGCAGCTCTTCTAAATTCAAGCTTGCAAAAAGAGCTTTTCAGTTTTACCACAACAAGTGGTTTTCTTTTGATGTACTTTGTCCATCCTCGGGCTTGCAGCACAGCATTACTGTGCATCTTAAAGGGGCACCAGTTAAACTAGTGCATAGCGCTTCACTTAAATACTTAGAGACATTATTCTTCCATCGCTACCAAAGTGCTACATAAACAACTTGGGGGCACCTTTATGAGTGTAAGCACTTTTTATTCAAACAAAAGGATTCCTTTATAAATGAATGGAGATACTATATATGTGCAACAATGGAGAATTTTAGGATTTAAAGGGACAGTAAAGGTTAAAAGGATATGCCAGGTTGGCCACCCTGACACGAAAAATAGCAAAGGAAGGAGGAAGAAAAGATGATAGGAAAGCATGAAAAGAATATATTAGAGGGTTACACCTTTCATTTCAGGACTAATCATTCATAACAGGGGCACCCTGTTATGCTCCTCCCCATTTCAGAAGGCAACACAGCATGTTGTTGGCTGAACCCTTCACACTTAGAAGGATTGGAACTTGTGCCCACCCTCACCAGAAGTTCCCCTCAGGGACCCTTAATAAGCAGAACAGTTTTTAGCATATAACTAACATTTATACATTCAATAAACTGATACTACTGTTTTATTTCCCTGAGGTATGTGACTTTTTTAAAACACATCATTCATTATTACAAGTCACATCTCAATTTTCACTCATAACATGTTCAGCTCCATATTGGGATAAAAAATTGCCATTTTGATGTTGAGACCCAGTTCTATGTTTTACCGAAAATTTATAGGGCTGGAGAGACAGGTACCAGCACATAATATGCATATTCTTATCCTTCATGAGTTGTAGTCAACATAGTGGGTTGTGGTCAGTTACAATAGTGAATTCATGCCCCCACAAATAATATTTGAGAGCCTCTATAGCCCATTTTATGGCCAGACACTCTTTCTCTACTGTGGAATACTATATTTCCCGTTCATTCAATTTCCTATTAATAAATAGGATTGGGTGCTCACCTTTGTGATCATGCTGGGTTAACACTGCAACAATGCCCATGTCAGAGGCATAGGTTTGGACCTCAAATGGTTTACAAAAATCTGGACTTAGGAGCACTGGTGCGGAATATAAAACTGCCTTTATTTTCTGGAAAGCTGTTTTACAATCAGCAGTCCACTTCACTTTATTTGGATACCTGTTTTTAGTCAGTTCTGTAAGTGGTGTTGCAATGGTGGAAAAACCAGGAATGAACCTTTGATAGTAACTTGCTAGCCCTAAAACAAATCTAACATTGCATTTGGCAGTGAGAATAGGACTATTGGCAATGGACTCCACTTTGTCTATTTCTGGCTTTACAGTTTCCTGGCCAATTATAAACCACAAATATCTGGTCTCAGTTTTAGCAATAGCACATTTGGATGGATTTATTGTAAGTCCTGCATCCTTGATGCTTTGGATAACAGTGCTAAGATGAATTAAATGGGTATTCTAGTCCGGGCTAAAGAAGACCACGTCATCCAAATAGGCAGCGCTGTATTGATTATGGGGTCTTAAAATACGATCCTTGTATCTCTGAAAAGTGGCCAGAGCCCCGTGCAAACTGAATGGCATGGTCATAAATTGGTATAAACCAATAGGGGTACTAAAAGCTGCTAACTCTTGGGCCTGTGGTGCTAAGGGTATCTGACAGTACCCGTTCGTCAAATCTAGGGTGCTGCTGTATCGTGCAGAGCCTATCTGATCTAGCAGATCATCAGTTCTTGGCATGGGGTAGCCATCAAACTCAAAAATTGCATTAATTTTCTGAACAGCCAAACATAACTGGACACCACCATCTTTTTTATTTACCACTACTAAGGGCGAGGACCAAGGGCTATGTGAAGGAACAATCACCTTTGCTTGTTCCATTTTCCTTACCTCATCCACTACCTCTTTTGGGATTTTTTTCTGGTAACCTGTAGGGCCTTTGGTGAATTGGTTTACTTTGTGTCAGTTTAATCTCATGTGCCACCCCTAATGCCTTCCCTGGTGTTTTAGTAAAAGTTTCTTTAAAAAACTCCAAGAGTTGATCAACCTCTTGTTTTTGATCAGGCTTTAATTCCAGATTGATCTGAATTTCATTCTCCCCTTGTTGTGTCTCTAATCTATCATAAGCCACCTCTATCTCTGATAGACCTTGTTCAGGTTGAATGTAGAGGTATGGGTTTGGCTTATCTATCCATTTCCTTAACAGATTGGCATGGTATATCCTTTCTACTGGTCTCCGTCCAGGCATTTCAGTCTCATAAATTCACAATATCAGTCTGTTGAAGTACCACATAAGGCCCTTGCCATCTCATTAGAAGCTTATTTTCTGTACTAGGCAACAACAGTAACACTTTTTCCCCTGGTTCAAAATGTTTGTATTTCAATCCTTTATCATACATTTCTTTTTGACCCTGCTGTTTCTGGTCAAAATTCATATAAGCCATATTACATATTTCACAAGCCTTTCCCATATGTCAGTCATGTAATTTACAATGTTTGTAAATCCCACACCTTTGCTTTCCTCTCAGTATCCTTTAATTGCATCTAATGGTCCCCTAGGGCTGCGACCATATAGTAAGGAAAAAAACAGTTATTGCTTGGGGTACTTCCCTGTAGAGATGGATGAAGTGGCCGTAATTCACTCCACGAAGTGGAACGCGGAGTGAAAGTGAATTTGCGGAGTGCTCCACAATGCGAAGCGGGGTACTTTGCGTTATTAATGGGTAATAAAAAGTCCATTGAAAACAATGATTCACATTACTCCACCTTCCCAAACCACTACTCCACTAATTCTTAAGGTGAAGTACATTGAAAACAATGTACTGCTCCTTACTTCACCTTGTCTTTAAGCTCAAAAGGCGAATTTTGCAGTGATTCATGGGATTTCAGGTCACATGGGCTCTGGGTTGTTCTGCACAGCCTCAGTGTGGGGTAGTGTGTGTAGGAAGCTGTAGGAGACAATCTGCTCTGAGAGCTCTCTGTGATTCAAACCTTGTGAAAGCTGTTAAAAAATCCTTTTTGAGTCTTTTTTTTTGCTGAAACTTTAGTTCATCGATTATAGGAAACCATCCCGTGCTCATATCATCGAGCCTTTATTGTTTGTGTGTGTATTTTGAATGTTAATGTACAACATTCAGTCTGTGTACTGAGAGACAGTGGAAGTGTGCTTTGGGGGAGGGGCGTATCTGTGGTGTAGGTAGATTAACCTGGAGAAAAAGACAGTGCTTTCTGTTTTGGTGATATTTTTCTTGTATAACTGTGTTATTGTACACACAGTAATATTTTCAATAATTCTTGCCATTTTTTTGCCGATTGTTAAGGTGCAGCAGTGCATAATTTTAGTTTGTTTAAAATATGTGGTTATATTACTGAAGTTTTCAATTTGCTACGCATTACTTAGTGTGTGTGTGAGAATATGTGTGACACATGTCATCAAATCAGACACCTTTTACTGTGCCACATAATTTCAGCAATGTGAACCTGCTATCCACTGCAGCTGTGTAATTTTTTATACTTCTTTGTGGTATCTTTACTGGTACTCCTACTAGTGGCTCTTACTGCAGCAGTGCAGTACGTTGCCCCCCCCCCGCTTCCTGCCCCAACTGGCAAAGATATTCTTTTCCAGATTTGAATTTCTGATGGTGAGCACTGGTTATGTGTTGTGCCTTTGCATCTGCATCTCTTCAGTGCATAGCACAATCTTAATCTGTCTGTACATTTGCATCTCATTAGAGCCCTATCTCCATCTCTAACTTAATGCACAGTTGTTTCTTTGTCTTCCCTTCAAAGTACTAGACAGGTGTGGTGCATAATTCAGCATGAACATTGTACTCATTAATATGCATTTTTAAGTCAGGACCATCATCAGGAGTCACTCGTGATACAAATCACGTTCTTCATCATCATGGTCACAAATGCAGTTACAAATTACTATTTACAATCACGTCACGAATCACAACAGTAAATTAATTTACTAGTTACTTGGATGTATTGTAAGCCTGTTTTGTAGTATCTCTCCATGCTTCACCACCCTGCCATTGTACTCATTAATGAGTGTTTTTAAGTTGGGAGGTTTTGTGCCACACCTCATCGGGGCCCGGGGAAGTACAGCCATAGGCATTTGCATTTCTTTAGCATCACGGTGACAAATGCAGTCACAAATCACTGATTTACGATTACGTCATGAATCACAACATTAATATTTTTTACTAGTTACTTGGATGTATTGTAAGCCTGTTTTGTAGTATCTCTGCAGGCTTCACCACTCCACCATTGTACTCATTGATGTGTTTTTAAGTCAGGGAGTTGGACAGTGTCTGCAGTACATACACAGACTAGAAAGAAAATTGCACCCATGCAGTTTAGCACAGTATACTTTCACTGCTCAGAATACCTATGGAAGACAACAAAAAAGGGCATAATTACATACAAGGGTCAGGGATGGTGGAGGAATATGTTTTATAACACATCAAGGAAGGTGGGGGGGGGCACATGGTGTGAGGAAAAAGAAACTAATGTGGGATCCCATGGTGACCCAGCAGGAGTTCCAGCATGGACATAATTTGCAACTGATGTCCCTCTATGTAAGAAAAATAAAATTTACAGAAAGAACAAATTAAGTAAAAAAAGAGTACAGACAGAAAAGACAAAAAATGTAGCTTTTAAAAAAGCTGTTGGGTCTAAATCAAAGTTTAAATCTCTTCCTTGTTCTGATCTCAAAGTATCAGCAGTCACAAAACACACTCCTCTCTCTCTCTCTCTCTCTCTCTCAGTCTGCAGAGGAGAAAGTAAAAGTGTCTGCTTGTATGATTCACTTTCTTCCTGCCTAGCTAAAGAGCATGTGACTTACAGTACTATAAGCCATGTGATGTGTGGGGGGGCTGCCAAATCTGAAACACCAAGTGGATCACTTAGAATCATATTGGGGCATTGAAGTCTATTAAAACAATGACTTTACCTCTTACATGACACATTGCCATTTAACGCGAAGTGGTAATGACAAGGAGGAGTGAGCACTTTGCATTGCCCACTCCGCATAGTGGAGTGGCAATGCGAAGTGCCCACTTCACATTCACTTCACCAGTGGAATTTAAATTGACTGCATCTCTACTTCCCTGTAGGCAAACAAGAGGTAAGGGAGAAGTCTGTCCCAGTCTCGACCTTCCTCTTGTATGTACTTTTGCAACATTTTCTTAAGTGTTTTATTGAATCTTTCTAACCCATCAGTCTGAGGGTAATGCAGGGAGATACGTACTGCAGAGACACCCAACATATGGTGCAATTCTTGCAGCATCACAGATGTAAAGTTACTGCCTCTGTTGGTTAGAGTCACTTGTGGTATTCCCATTCCAATGAAGATTTTAGCTAATTCTTCAGCTATTCTAGGGGCAGTAACCATTCCCATAGGTATGGCTTCTGGGTACCGGGTGGCGTAGTCACACACAACCAGTATGAATTTATTTCCCTTTGAACTCTTTGTTAGGGGCCCCACCACATCCATGGCTATTCTCTCAAAAGGAGTTCTTACATAAGGGATGGGTTGCAGGGGTACTTGATCTTTCTTCCCTCCTTGAGCCACCAGCTGGCATTTTGCACAAGCTCTACAGTATGCTGCTACCTCTTGATGAATCCCCGGCCAACAAAACCTGGATAGTATCCGCTGTAATGTTCAATCCCTTCCCTCATGGCCAGCCATAGGTATATCATGGGCCAATTTTATTACCTGCTCCCTACACTGTTTAGGTACCATTAACTGCTCTGTCTCATAGTTTGTAACAGGATCAGCAGTTATTCTATACAGCATGTTACGCTTTAATGAAAAATAAGAATCTCCATTCTTTTCTTCTTGATTTATTTGTGCAAAATAGAGGTCTTAAAGTCTCATCTGCTAACTGTTCCAGCTCATGTCACCTTTTAACAATCCTGATGCTTATTCCACATTCTTTTCTGGATGTGAATCCTGTCAAGCTTTCTTTTCCTTCCTTTTGTCTCACTTGGATTTTCTTGCTTTTCCTTGTCCTTCAAAATAATCTTCTTCAAAAGGAAAGACAGGTTCCATCTGTACTTTTGCCTGTGCCCTGGTAACTACATTAACAGGTTCCACCAGTGATTGATGAGTCTTCATTAAGGCATCAAAACAAGGAAAATCCTGGCCAATTATAACAGGTACAGGTAGACGGGGTACTAATCCAACTAACAAGGTGTAGATTTGGTTGTTAACAGTCAATGCCAACTTTGCAGTGTGGTACTGATGGACATCCCCATGTATACAGCAAACAGTTGTATCATTCTGGCTTAAGTCTATTTCAGGGGCCAGATCGGCTCTCATCAGGGTTTGTCTACTTCCGGAGTTTAAAAATCCCAAAGTTTGTTTGTCTCCCACTCCCACAGAAATATCATACCCAAAGTTCACTAAGGCCAAATGGGTTGTATCATTTCTTTTATTAGGGCAGTTTCTGACTATGTGTCCCTTCCCGAGACATCCATGGCAAATAATGTCTGCATATGGGACCCTGCCCCCTCTATCTCGTCTACCATAAGTTGA
This sequence comes from Neoceratodus forsteri, assembly GCA_016271365.2. Classification (NCBI taxonomy): domain Eukaryota; kingdom Metazoa; phylum Chordata; order Ceratodontiformes; family Ceratodontidae; genus Neoceratodus; species Neoceratodus forsteri. The sequence continues at coordinate 799,587,494 of CM057459.1, read as the reverse complement.
TTGCCTTTAATTATTGGGGAAAAAAAGTTCTTACCAGAGCTGTAGCTGGTCCTGAGTTACCTTGTTGTCCCCTTGGTCTGGTGGGATGAGCTGCCAAGTAGTCCTCCACAAGTTTAATGGTTTCCTCTGCTGTCTCTGGCTTGTGCTCCTTAACTCATAACTGTACATCCAGTGGTAAAAACTGAATGAACTGTTCAATGATTATTAACTCCATAATCTGATCAATAGTCTTAGTCACCTGTTATAGCCATTTACCACAATAATCTCTGAGACGAGCATATGTTTCCCTGGGGGCGTCATAGTAGGCCATTTTCTGTGAATGAAAACACTGGCTATAGGTCTCAGTACTGATATTATACCATCTTAAGATCTCTTCTTTTACTCTATCATAGTAATTAGCATCAGTCCCACTCAGTTGGCTATATACTAACTGGGCTCTACTGGATAAGTATGGTACCAGTCTTATCACCCACTGATCCTGAGGCCATACACAAGTATGGGCTATCTTCTTGATGGTAGTAAGGTATGCCTCAATGTCATCACTGTCTGACAGTTTAGTTAGTTTTATGTCCCTGGGCCCAGTTCTATCTGCCTGACCTTGATTCATGTCCTGTATGGCTTTCAGGGTATCATTCCATTTTATGTCCTGCCATCTTCTTTCTTCTACCTGGATGCGTCGATCCTCATCCCTCTGTCATCTGTCCTCTTCTTGTTGTCATTCCATCTTAATCTGCCTCAGACAGAGCCACTTCAGGAACTCACTCGGATCATCCGGGGCTGGAATCATCTGTCTCTCTTTTGGCTTCTGCGCATCTTCTTCCTCTTCGAAATCCTTGAGTTCCGGTTTCTTCATTTTAGGTCTGACTCCTGTGCCTAATCCAGGTAACAATTTAATCCCAGTTTTCTCAGTTACTGATTGTGTCAGGTGATGTGCACAGAGGTCTGTCTTGTCCCCTTCTATCATCTGTCAGGGTATATTGGAACAATGCCCCACTGGTAGTGCCTCCTGGGCAGCCTCGACGTACCAGGTCTGTCCCACTTCTGACACCAGTATAGAAGGTGTAGGATAAATGACAGATGCCAGACAGTAATTTTAGTGCATAAAAAACACAAATATTGTGTTTATCAATTTAATTGCAAAAACTCAAAAAACAATTATATAGTTACAGAAAGAAAATTGTGGGTGTTCTTCCATCACACCATTTCAACACATCGATAAATAATTTTTCTTGAGACTCCTGTCTTTCTTTTATAGATTAAATATCAAATATAGAGCGTAAGCACTCACACTTGCTCCTTCTCCCTTGGTGGTCAGAAGATACTGACCCGCACACACTTTTTTAGCCCCTGGTGGCAGGTTTTAAAGGAATTCCCAGGGTGACATCATAATCAGGTGATCTCCTAGTTAACATGACTAGACCATTTCTAGGTCATATCTAAGTATATCTAGGATACTCTTTATACAAACAAACAAGATAGGCATTCATGTTATATTCCTTCTGTGAATATATCCTAAAATATCAGTTTTAGATCATCTAAACCTTAATTATTGGGTTTCTACCTCATATGGAGCATAGTTCCTCCCACCTGCAGTGACCTCATCTCTCTTGATTCCAACAAGAGCAGTCATTATCTGGGCTGACCGCCCTATAGTAGGAGTTTCCCCAGATCATCAGGATTTCAGGTAAAGAAGAATAATTATTTTTAAACTTGGTAATATACTGGAATACCCAATCTGGACAGGGGAATGGCAAATAAGGGGCACGCTCCCAATCTGCCTTTCCCTGCCAAACCAGGAGACCTGCCATTAAAGCATATTTTATTTAAGCAAGAAAAAGGAATAAATACATTCTGTCTTGTTATGCAGTACATTGTGCAACTGCGTACTTTGATTTATGCTGGGCTCTGCTCCCCTTTCTGAGAGCCCTTTCCACTTAACATAATCTTTTTCTGTGCAACTTGGTGGCTGAAATGTCAGCCATTGGCTAAACATTTCAATATGACCTTCTGACAGCTCTCAGGTACTCCTTCTCTGGGGCTGTCCTTTACAACAAAAACTGCAACTTTTAAATCGGTGACACTGTGGGTCTTCCCTTTCTTCTCTTTGTGTCCTTTTCTGGGCTTGTCTCTTGCACTTTCACCACCCAGGGTGGCGCTTTTACTTTTAAAGATGAAGCATCCTGCTTCGAGTCAGCCACACGCTGCACGTGTACATTGGAGCGCAATCCTGCTCCGATGCACAATGCAGTGCTGCTATTTCTTTTGCTGCAGAAGGCAGCTCTTCTAAATTCAAGCTTGCAAAAAGAGCTTTTCAGTTTTACCATAAGTGGTTTTCTTTTGATGTGCTTTGTCCATCCTCGGGCTTGCAGCATAGCATTATTGTGCATCTTAAAGGGGCATCAGTTAAACTAGCGCATAGTGCTTCACTTAAATATATAGAGACAGAATTCTTCCATTGCTACCAAAGTGCTACATAAACAACTTGGGGGGCACCTTCATGAGTATAAGCACTTTTTATTCAAACAAAAGGACTCCTTTATAAATGAAAGGATATACTATATATGTGCAACAATGGAGAATTGTAGGATATAAAGGGACAGTAAAGGTTATAAAGATATGCCAGGTTGGCCACCCTAATGCGAAAAATAGCAAAGGAAGGAGGAAGAAAAGATGATAGGAAAGCATGAAAAGAATATATTAGGGGGTTACACATTTTATTTCAGGACTAATTATTCATAACAGGGGCACCCTTTTACAAATGGCTCGAGTGCAGTCATTTCATGACCTTTTGTATTCCTGTATATCTACTTGTTTACCAGTAGTTTTTGTTCTCTGCCATAAATGATTTTCATGTGATCGATAAGGAGAGGAATTATCCACAGGTTATTAGTACCCTTGATCTTGGACTGCTTTACGGGTGCATGTATATCACATGCCTCATTGAATTTATTGATGAAGTGCTCCAGTTCTATGTTTACATCCGTCATCGTATTAATTTGACCCCAGTCAATGCTATGAAGTTGTTGTTTGAAGAGCTCGAGATGGCCCCTTTTTATCTTTCTACTAAATATTGTCAGGGGGGAGGCTTGTTAAATTTGTTAGTTCAGTTACAGGTGATTGGCGAGTGGTCACTTTGTGAGTTTGGGTGTTCGGTGACATTAGAGATGCACTCTGGGTGATTGGTAAGGACCCAGTCCAGCAGGATGCTTGGTCCCATTTTGTAATTAGTTCTGGTAGGTGAGCTCATGAGTTGGGTGAGATGGAGTGCAGAGATTGTGTCCTTATAGGAGCCAACACAAGGGGAAATCCAATTAACATTGAAAGCACCCAAAGATGATCGTTTCAGATTCAAGGTGCTGACTTCGTATGTGCTCCATGACCTCATCAAATCCTGTGACTTGCTTTCTAGGTGGAATATATACCAAGAGGATAGTAAGTGCCTTCTTATTTGCCCCCAATAGAATGTTTATGGGGAGAATCTTTGTGGTGCAGCCTAGGCTAGGTATAGGCAAGGCAAAGGCAAGGTAAATGTTATTTAAAAAGATGCCCATCCCAAAGGCTTTGAGCACTGAACAAGATAGAATCACATACAAATAACACCAACAATATAATTATACTGTATATACAAAATAACACCACAATATAAAACCTAATAATAAATATTCTACACTGCAACTCACTATTATAAAATGTATAAATAATATGATCAGCAACAAATGCAAGAAACTAAATATATAACCAGGGACAGAATTAAAGCACAAAAGTCATGCATCAGATAAAATTATAAATTGAAGTCCAGAAAGGCCTGATTATACAGGAAGGCCTTGAGGTGGGCTTTGAAAACTTCAACAGAAGGGGCCTTTCTTACAGCTAGAGGTAGTGAATTCCACAGGATGGGGCCAGCAACACTAAATGCTCTGTTGTCTGCCATTTTTAACCTCATCCTGGGAATTACAAGGAGGCCCCTAGAGGAGGATCAAAGGGAATGGACCGAGACAGCAGATTTAAAAAGGTCCTTCAGGTAACCAGGGCCCAGACTGTGTAGGGCATTAAATGTGAGCAAGCCCACCTTAAAGAGGACCCTCCACCTGACTGGCAGCCAGTGCAATTCACGCAGCACTGGGGTGATGTGACAGTACTTAAACTGCCCCGTCAACAACCTGGCAGCTGCATTCTGCACCAGCTGCAGCCAGTGGAGGGTACCTCCAGAGACTCTGCGATAGAGTGCATTACAGTAGTCAAGCCTAGATGTCACAAAGGTGTGAACCAAGGTGGGAAGATCCTGCGGCGGAACTAGGGGCTTTTTCCTGGTGATATTCCTCAGATGATAAACTCTGGTAAGAACTATGGATGACACCTGAAACTCAAGCGTCAGTTCACTGTCAAGAATAAAGCCCAGATCACACACCCCAGAGGAGGCCTTCAATGGTACAGACCCAAGAAAAAGCCCTGTTTCTGCACCAGAGGCCAACCTATTACACCCTCTGTTTGACTCCACCACCAGTACCTCTGTCTTATTGGGGTTCAGTCACAACCAGTAAGAGGCCATCCAGCCATTGATCTCAGCAAGGCAGGTGTTTAGCGCATCCACTGTGTTGGATGTCCTGGGGCAAAGGAAAGATACAGTATGTGTCATCAGCATAGCAATGAAAACCCAGACTCTGCTTCCAAATGAGCTCTCCTAGGGGCAGCATGTACATGGCAAATAACATCGATGACAAGACTGAACCCTGGGGTACTCCACATGAAAGGAGGCTAGAGGAGGAGGAGAAATTCCCCATCATTACCGTTTGCCTCCTGTTGGTGAGAAAAGACTCAACTCAGCAGATGACAGTGCCAGCGAGTCCACAGAATTCCCTCAGGCAGTCAGGTAATGCATGATGGTCCACCGTGTCAAATGCTGAGGCGAGATCCAGGAGATTGAGAATTGTCCCCTCCCCTCAATCTCTCACTCTAAGGAGGTCATTATACACCTGAACTAATGCAGTTTCTTTACTATGCCTCGCATGAAACCCAGACTGGAGAGGCTCATATAGATCATGGGCCATGAGCTGCTCCTCAAGTTGAAGTGCCACCACCCTCTCCACAATCTTACCCAAAAATGGAAGGTTGGAGATGGAACGGTAATTTGCCTTGACGTCAGGGTCCAAAGATGGTTTCTTCAAAAGTGGTCTCAGCAATGCCTTCTTCAAGATGTCAAGAAAGACCCCCCTTTGACAAGGAGCACTGGACAATCAAGGCAAACACTGCACCAATGGAGCCAACACATCCCATTAAGAAATGAGTCGGCACCAGTTCCCGTTCACAAAAGGTGTGCCACAGCTTGGAAGCAATCCCAATGACCTCCATCACATTCACCAGTCTAAACTCGCCCCAACTACGTGTAGTGTCTCTGGACACCCACGGTGACCACTGCCAGCCAGAATATGGCTCACTAGTGGAATCCCCTGCTGGATGGCAGACACTGTGTCAGAGAAGAACCAAGCAAACTCTTTGCATAAAGCACTCAAAAAGGCTTTTCTCAGCTGTAAACAGGAAGGATGGAGAAGTCTGTCCACAGTCCAAAAGAACTCAGCTGGTCAGAGCTTCCCAGCAGCAATCTCCCTGAACTGGAATTTTGTCTTCTTATGGTTGATTGCCCCCTGGTACACACCATAGTGTGTACACAGGGCCAGTTTGTGCGCCTCCAGACCGGTCTTCGGCTAGCAGCACTCTAATTCCTGAACCATAATCTTCATCATCTTGAGTTCTCCATCATACCAAGGGGACCTCAAGTGAAGATTTGGGTCATACATGGACTGGTGCGAGGGAGTCAAGCACACCAGACAGCGTCTTATTATAGGCAGCAACTACTGTGCACACACCCCCAATGCATGCACTGTCCACACTTGATAGATCAGCCAATGCCAGAAAACCCTCAGGGGTCAAGCCTCTCAAAGGGCAGTAGCTAACCATCTCAGCAGGGGGAAGGCTCTTTGGGGGGGAAGCCCGAACAAGAACTCCACCGTGCAATGATTGGACCTAATGACCCAATCAGTCCTGAGATTATTTATCTCAAGCCCCAGTGAGAAGATCAGGTCCAACATATGGCTGCCCTGGTGGGTCATGGAAGAAACTTCTTGCATCAGTCTCAGAGATTACATCATCTGGAGGAAATTGTAACCAAGCCAAGAAGATTCGTCATTGGCCCAAACATTGAAGTCCCCCAGTACTTAACATCTGGGGGCCTTCAATGTTTCACCAACGATGAAGTTGGCTACCTCCTGCAGTAATTCTCCCACCACTCCAGGGGGGCAGTAAATCAGGAGAATCTGGCAACCTGCACCTGGACCCCCACGAACAGCCACACACGCAAATTAACCTGGTACTTTCACTGGGTGCAGAGTGAAGCCTAGTTCAGATCTAAAACAGATGGCTACCCCCCTCCCCTGCATTCCACTCTGGGGCAGTGCACTATGGTATACCCGGGTGGGAAGGCAGCCTCTAGAACCAGGCCAACATTGTCACTAATCTAGGTCTCCGTGATGCAAGCCAGATTGTCTGAAGAAATCAAGTCTGCAATAATTGCAATCTTGTTTCTGATTGATTTGGCATTGCAAAGTACTGCCCACAGGGGATTGTTGGTCAGTGCAGCCCCTCTGGCTACCTGCCCACTTGGTCTGGTGGGAACCCTGGTGATGGGTACTAAACATGTCTGGCCTCTCCATAAGACCCGTCTAACCCCAGGGTGCCTTTTACACCCAACTACCTCAATCCTACCACCTACCGCAGTGCACGGGGTACCCCAACCTGATCAAACAGTGCAGTTCCTCTTTATTCCAACCTCCCAACAGTGCCTTGCTGTAGTGGCGGAATCTGGGAGGTTGGAAAAAAGCCACAGGTCGAGCAACTGGGATGTCCCATACACTATCCTAGCTCGACCCAAGCCCTCACACCTTCCCAAACACATCCTGCCTGACAGCACAGTCTCAGGCCCACAAAATACTAACTAAACAAGCACACAGAATACAAACATACACTTAAACAGAAAATCCTAAACCACACACACACACACACACAAACTAAAACCCTTACCCTCCACTCAAACAGCCTGGTGATTAGGATCACAAATATATATTGCTAGAAAATAGCAAGCAAAAAGCCCATTTCTTACTGCCAACCACTTCAAGGCAAGGGCTATCTCACTGCCCCAGTCTCTTCACAGTCAGATATTCAGGCAGAACTAATAAGCATACATCCATACCAAAAATAAATCCTGAATTCTCTCCAGAGCCGCTCTCACCAGCTACTGAGACTCCAAAACAGTTACCAGGGTGAGGAAATCTTTGGCTCCTTAAATGATAAATCCACAGGGGGCAACCAATCCAAGTCCCAGATGGTGTAGCCTCCACCTTGCTCTGCAAGCCACCTCTTCAGTCCATGAAGCAACCCAGAAATCCTGACACACTACACAAAGACACCTAGGCAAATCAGTCTCGCCAGCAACCCTTGCCCCGGGGGCACTAACACAGAAGCACCTTCTGCGACCGTGTGCCCCAGGAATACAGTCCATCTGACTCGGGAAACTAACTTATGTCAATTGATCCTCAGGCAATGTAAACCAGGAGCACCAGCAAGGTGCACAGTTCTCAGGCAGTTCACGGCCACAAATGAGAAAACTATGAGAGAATTCTGCTTCCACCCAATGGAGCTATCTGGTGGGTTTCCTCCAGAGTTGGCCCTTCTGATAGTTAAGAGTGCACCTTCCAACGAGGTGCCACAATGGACTTAAAACAGCAGCTAAATGGGCAGCAGTATAGGAAGAAGGAGGAAGGAGGAAGGTCAGTGGCTCAGTAGGTAGCACACTCGTCTCTGAGACCGGGAGATCAGAGGGCTATGGGTTCAGTTCCCACATCTGGCACTTGTGTTAATATCCCAGTACTGATACTAGTGCAGGATGAGAGGGGTGCTGCACTTCTGAGGTGCCATCTTTCGGATGAGACGTTAAACCGAGGACCCATCTGCCTGGATTGGTGGTAGTTCAGGTGGATGTTAAAAATTCCATGGCACTTATAGAAAAGAGTAGGGGAATTTCCCTGTTGTCCTGGCCAAATTTCCCTCATTCACTAAAAATACCACCAACAGCTTAATCTGGTTCAAGATCAGTTGGCATTCATCTGTATCCCCCCCACCCCCCGGGTCGTGCCAGAAAATAGGTAGGATTTGTCTAGTGCACTTACCCGGTCAACAAAAACTAAATAAATAAATAAAAAGAACATACCCCTTAACTGTGTCCTTAAGGAAGATGGCACAGCCACCCCCTCTTTTTGTTACCTTGTCATGCCTGAATAGGGAGTATCCAGGTATCAGGACTGCAGTATACGGTATATTCGGTGAGAGCCATGTTTCAACTATTGAGAGGATGTCCGGGTTGTGCTGTGTGATCCAGACATGGAGGTCATCAAGCTTTTTGATCAAACTGCAGATATTGATAGAGGTAAACTTTATAGTTCCCAGCCTTTCTGCAGTGCTTGGCATGGGTTGCACAGCTGGGCCTGGGTTTGAGTGCACATTGCCATATATTTGTAGGAGCATAAGGATGAGTCGAAGCAGGTAGGTTTTTAGGAGCCTGTAGCTTAGTTTGAACTTCTGTTGGGGCGAGGAGAGTTTATTTCTGTTCTTATGCTGAATGGTTAGGCTAAGGGGAATAGACTGGTGTGGATGTGGCACAGAGGAGATAGAGATTAGCCAGCTCTGTGATCTTAGTGGGAGCCAACCAAAAGAGCTTAATCCTGAGACTGTGGTGTCAGTTGAACTAGTGACACAACCAGAGGTATAGTGCAGATTGCCATGGATCCTTGTGGTAGAACACTGCTGTTGCAGGGCAACTTTGGGGGTCAATATGACTGCAGAAGGCTATCAGTATCAGTGACTGGAGAATGCATCACTGGAAATCCATGTCTAATGCCTCTGAGGGACTGGAGCTGTGAGGTAAGTGATAGCTCCTGTTTACAGAGATAACCTACTCAGCTGGAAGAGGAGAGCCCTATGTGGGGAAAACTTTTGCCCTTGAGTGGCAGGAACTTATAACCTGCTAGTTGGAAATTGGACATTTAGGTCATGTGACATTTCTCAGGGGTATATAGGTAAGTGTCCAGATAGGGTGGGTGGGTGGGGAGCTGGCATGAAGCACCTGTGGGGTTCCTTGAGTTATTAGCTGAGTCCTGTTAATACAGTCGCTTTCAGAGCAGCAGCAAGGTCAGGTCTGGGGGGGGGCAGCGGCTGGAGGAGCAAAGCCACACTGCCAGGAGAAGCAAGAGACTGGTCAGGGGCCTCAGTAGCTGTATGAGAGATGGGAAAGCATTAGGCATTAGTAGAAGGGGGCAGACAAGGGCAGGTGTAGCCGGAGACAGAGAACTAGCGGGGGTCAGTGAAAGACAAAGCTGTAGCTTAGGTGGGAGGATTTAGCAGAGATATAGGCAAAAGAGACAGAAAAATAGCAGAACAGTAGGTAAAAATAGCTGAGCAAGCACTTAGGCTGCAGTTAAACTACTTAGCAATTATCTTTAACAATTCTAACATTGTAATACTTTAAAAATTATCAGGCAAGCATTTTACATTGGATTCAGGAAACAGGAGACAAGCAAAGCTTCAGCAAAAGGCCGGGAGAGCAATACAGTCAACAGGTGGCCAGTTAGAGTTAAGGTAGCCAATCAGAAAAACAGTTCAGCTGGGTATCCTATTTTAAATGATAGCGCAGCTACCATACCTCAGCAGGGGCTCATGGAAAGCTGGTGCACCTAGTCTTCAGCCACTACCCAAGAGGTGGCGACAGCAGGGGTTCTTCAAAAAAGCTTGAGTCCCATTTGTACAGACACTTTCACAGTGGCGGTGTGGTTGGGTCAGTAGGGGCAGGCGGCAGCTGGAGGACCAAAGCCGCACCACTGGGAGAAGCAAGAGCCAGGTCAGGGGCCTCAGTAGCTTAGCAGGGGCTCATGGAAGGATAGTGCAACTAGTCTTCAGCCGCTACCCAAGTGGTGGTGAAAGCCGGGGTTCCTCAAAGGAGCTGGAGTGCCGTTAGTACAGCCACGTTCGGAGCAACAGTGTGGTCAGGTCTGATGGGGTGGGTGGCAGCTGGAGGAGCAAAGCTGCACCACCGGGAGAAGTGAGAGCCCAGTCAAGGGCCTCAGTAGCTTAGCAGGGGCTCACAGAGGGCTAGTGCTCCTAGTCTTCAACCACTACCCAAGCAGTGGTAAGAGCAGGGATTCCTTGATGGAGCTGGAGTCTGATTAGTACAGCCACTTTTGGAGTGGTGGCATGGTCATGTCCGGAGGGGAGGCAGCGGCTGGAGGAGCAAAGCCACACCGCTGGGAGAAGTGAGAGCCCTGTCATGGGCCTTGGTAGCTTAGCAGAGGCTCATGGAGAGCTGGTGTATCTAGTCTTCAGCAGCTACCCAAGGGGCAGTGAGAGCAGGGGTTCCTTGAAAGAGCTGGAGTCCCATAAGTACAGACGCTTTCAGAGTGGTGGTGTGGTCAAGTCTGGAGAGGTGGGCAGCAGCTGGAGGAGCAAAGCCGCAATGCTGAGAGAAGTGACAGCCCGGTCAGGGACCTTGGTAGCTGTGGTCTTCTTGGCTTTTTTCTCAGATTTACAAAATGCAACACAAAAAGAAAGAATGAAAATATGTTTACAAGGAGTGTAATTGATTTTGTTAATCTTTATTAATGAAAAATGTAAACATAGTACACATACACATTTTTTAACAATGCCTGCAAGATGGTATACAGTACTGCAAATAGAGATGCAGTGAAGTTAAACTTCATCAGCAAAGCTGCATCGAAGTTACAAAACTTCAACTGAACTTTCACTTTGCAAAGCTTTACAAAGTTTCTATTGGCATCACTAATTTTGACTTTGCAAACTTTGCAATGTTAATTTAGGTGAACTGGCAACTTCATAAGTAAAGTTTGGTCACTTCACGGAAAAAGTACCGTTTTGTCTGGCAAAAAACATTGTATAGCCAGCACTTCAAACTTCATGAAGCTGGCCAGTTTTGTGAAGATTTGATTAGGAAAAATATTCTCATCTTTGCACATCTCTAACAGCAAATAGCATGGATCTAGCTCTAGGTTGCGATGATACTAGAAATGTTTTTTTTTTTTAAAAGGGAACCCCAGTGGTAGCAAAATAACATTAAGTGCTGGTAAAGGGAAGTCAGTAACAATGAGCCACACTGAGCTCCAGCTTTTTTTTTCTTTATTTACTAAAGCTGGATGGGTGGGTTTGTAATATTTCCATTCCTCAAGCAAGTTATTATTTGTCACTGTCATAAAGCACCAGTGTTGGTTTCAATTTAAGTTGCAAATGCTCAAGGAAGAGTTAACGCCATATCTTTTGGCAAAGTGTGAGAAACTGATTTTTTGCAGTGGTGCTAGAAGATGTATGTCCAATGCTGAACTGATACTGTTCAGACGTGAATACTTTCATTTACATTTTTGAACTTGACCTGGACACTCTTACTTATTTTCTTTCACTTGGCTTTGCTTGCTGTGACTTTGAATAGGTGAAGGATGCAGGTATTAGAAGCTCACCTTGTAATTCTGCATTTTGTTTTGCTTTTTAGATCTATCCTTATTCAAGTTTAAATAGAAAAGAGGGATTAGCAAACCCCAGAAGAAAACAATGATGAGGCTCAGTCCAATCACTGTAAACCATTTATTTCCTAAATCACACCAAATACAGATCCTGAGAGCAGAGATGTTGAAAAGTTTTACTTCGCCTGCGAATTCCCTGCAAAGTCACCAACTTCGCACCATGAAAAATTTGTGAAATTGGCTTCTGGTTACGAAACTTCACCGGTTAAGTTCAAAAACTTCGAAGTTAACTGACTTTTGTTAATAATTTCGAAGTTAATGGAAAATGTGGTTTGCCACATGATTCACTTACTGCAGGAGACTCCAGGCAGGCAAGAAGTGAATGTTTCTCTTTCATTTTGGCAGTTGTTGCTGAAGGAGACAGTCTCATAGACAGTCAGAGAGCATCTACAATAGCAAAATATCTTTAGAGTTAATATTTTCCACCTTTCTGAGTTCTAATCCTTATCCTTCTTTACTGTATTTTCTGCATTTATAAATTTTGTTCATGTATCCTTTTGTTTTTTGAAGTCAATCAATCAATCAATCAATCAAAATCTTTATTTATCCAGGCGGGCACCATTGAGCAAGGCTCATTTGCAAGGTGAACCTGGTCATGAATATATCAAAGTACAGTACAGAAACAGGTATACAAAAAGCAATAATATACAAGGAAGAAAAAGTATATGCAGTATATATAGCACAGTACAAGTTTGAAATAAATAAAAAAAAACAGCATTATTTTACAATTGAAGAAGTCAGCAGATGTACAATCAACCATAGGCATACAGGGGTTATAAGCAGAGATCTTTTGAGTGAGGCAGCCAGCAACTACACATATAGGGGAAAGAGGCCATGTATGGGGTGGCAGGTTAGAGAGGTAAAGAAAAGGATGGATATATTACCAATGACTGGGGGAAAAATTGAGCTAAAACCACAGAAAGTGACGATGGCTGTCATGTACTTGTTTATTATGATAATAACAGAGGAGGGGTAGATAATTGGGACACTACTATGGATGGGGTGGGACTTTAGCCAGGCTGGAGTGGACAGAGAAGGGTGGGTGCAGTAGGAAGAGTTAATAGGGAAAGAGTGAGAGCCTGGGGTAGAAACATGGCGAGCATCTGGACGGAAAGGGGGAGTTGCGGAATTAGTGGGCTAGCAGTAAGGAAAACATTTTCAAGGTGTTTTCAGGTAGCGATCGTAGAGCACCTTGAAGATATTCAGGCTAACAGGGCAGCTCAGCTTCAAGTTTCTTTGTAAACCATTCCACAATGTGGGTAAAGAGAAGCTTAGAGCAGCTTTGCCGAAATGAGTTTTGACCCTTGGAACTTGGAGGGCAATTAGGAAATAGCTCCTTAGAGCATAGGTGCCTAACACACTCTGGGGAACACAATCTGAGACATATGAGGGGAGCTTGTTGGTCACCACTCTGAAGGCCCATAAGGCAGCATTTCTATTCCTTCTATAGAGAAGGGAAGTCCAGCCTAACAATGAGTACAGGGAGCAGTGGTGTGTGGAAAGCAGTGGTGGCTCTACACCAGGGCCCGCCAGGGCACGTGCCCCGGTAAAAAAATGCTGTGCCCCAGTTGGTGCCCCATATGGTGCAGAGCTTCCCCCATAGTAATAATATATCAGTGCCCTGGCTGTCATCTGTTGTGCCCCAGCTGTGCCCCGGTAACCCTTTGTGGCTAGAGCCGCTACTGGTGGAAAGTGGAAGGCCAGTAATGAACCTGATAGCTCTGTGGTAGAGGGTGTCCAACTTAGCCAGTGCAAAGGCAGTGCAGTGGCTGTAGAGCAGGTCTGCATAATCTATTAAAGATAGGAAGGAAGCTTGAACCAGTTGAATCTTGGCCTCCTTTGTGAGCAGGTGGTTAATTCTGTAGAATAGTCCTAATCTTTGCCTTAGTTTCTTCTGTAGTTCTTCGAGATGGTCGGCGAAGGAAAGTTTATGATCAAGCCAAACTCCTAGGTATTTGAATATAGCTACATACTCTAGAGTTTCTCCAAGAACAGTGGTAATTTGTGGGCTTGCACCCCCCCCCAACAGGAATTGCCACATGCAAGGAGGGAGAGAGGAGCTTGGCTTTTGTCTTTTTTGCATTGAGCAAAAGTTTTTTGTTTATGAGCTGGTATTGTAGAAGGTTAAATTCAGCTTGGAGGTCTTCACAGGCTGCTTCCAGCGTGGGACGACTCAAGTACAGTACAGTGTCATCCGTGAATAAGTGGATGTTGGCTTTTTTGATGGGGTCATTGATGTTGTTAATGTAGACTGCAAAGAGGAGGGGACCAAGGATAGAGCCCTGGGGCATGCCCCTCAGCATAGGTTTTAATGGAGAAATATCACCTTCTGCTTTAACCTGCTGTTTCCATTCTCCGAGGTAGTCTGCAAACCAGTACATAGATTTATGGTCCAGGCCTAAGGTGCTTAGGGAGAAAAGAAGCAGGCTGTGATCGACTGTGTCGAATGCCTTACTAAGATTCAAGAAAACAGCATAGACCTGCTTCTTCTTCTTGTCAAGGTCTAGGAGCCAATCATTGGTCACTTTAGCTAGGGCTGTTACGGTGCTGTGCTTTGTTCTGAATCCAGACTGAACTGGATTTAATAGGCTTCTAGATTCTAAGTATACCCCTAGCTGGCCACACACTATTTTTTCTAGTAATTTAGAAAGGATGGCGAGGAGGGAGATCAGTCTGTAATTATTGATTGTAGGGGTCACCTGCTTTTAATAGAGGGATGACATGGGCTATTTTCCATTGAGGGCGGAGGCTACCCTGGGAGAGTGACATGTTGAATAGGTGGGTGATTGGCACCGCAAGCACATGGTAGGCACATTTCAGATAGTATGGCTCTATGAAGTCGGAGCCTGCTCCCTTCCTGGTGTCCAGTTGCAGCAGTAGGTCTTCCACCTCTTTTAGAGAGACAGGCAGGAGGGAGAAGGCCTCCTCGGTAGAGGAGGACTCATGGGTTGGTGGGCCCTGAGCTGTGCGGAGGTCATTGCCAGGAGAAGTATCAAATGCTAGCCCTGCATGTGCTGCAGCAGGATTTCAAAAACTTTCAGCAGGAGGTGATGGATCAGCTAGATAATGTCACATCCAGCCAGGAGAGAATCCTCACTCTCCTGGCTGAGCTGTGTGGTGGTGGTGGGCAAGGCTCAGCTTCTGGAAGTGCTGCTCAGGTCATCTTAGTGGTTGCCAGAAATTGTTTATTTTATGTTTAGTCTTCCTGTAATCAATGTTCTTAATTTCTCCACCCTCTAGTCCCCACCCAAAAAAAATAAACACCCCAAAAATATAAGTTAGAAAAAGTGAAAGAAAATATATGTTTCTGTAGTTTTCATCTCTTCCTTCTCTATCCCCTTTTTTAGCATTGTCTTGTTTGTTTGGCTGTCCCTTGTCTGTCCCATTCTGTTGTTTCTTTAATCTTTACACATGATGAGCCACTTTCCTTCCTTCTGTTTTTGTTAGTGATTCATGTGTACTCCTGCTATCCACAAATGTCAAGTATTTGCCACATTAAATAAATTATTTCCCGATGGTATGTGATGGTGCATGACTGGTAGTTGTGTGCAACTGCCAAACCACCCAAAGAAATGCAAAGCCATACCACAAACATGAGCTATTCTCCTGAGAAGTTCAACATAAATCTATTTTAAGCACTTAACATGTTTACTGTGTTTACCAGTAATATTAAGTTGTGTACTCAGAAAGAGAATGCTTCCCTTCTGTCAAATACTGTTACCACACACACCTGAATAGGTGGTGCAAACCACATGTGAAACTTGCAAGAGCACATAATTATGGCACTAAGCATTTATAGGCCTGCTACCCCCCACCACCACCACCACTGTGCCAGAAATGTCAAGTTGTGTCCCCAGAGAGAAAAATGCTTCCCTTCTGTTAAATACTGCTCTTACACTGGTCATAGAAGTTGGGAAAAAGAAGATTAGAAAAATTCAAGAGGAGTTATACTTAATTGCGTAGTGGTGCAAGGCTGAGCTTTGATAATCCCATCCCAGTAATGCAATATGAATATCAAGTGGCTGTGTTTACAGTGAGAATGGAGGAAATAGATTAACGAGAGGGTGCTTTGCGGCTGTTGCTGCATGCTGCTGCAGTTTCGGGGTCGGAGATACAGACTCTTGCTCTGTGTGGATTCCTGATGGCACATAAACATAGTACACACTAAGTACCTTTTTTTTCTTTTCATTATAAGGCGGGGGGGGATTATTGGTACTGTTTGAAGTCTAATATATTCATACTGCTCATTCATTTATTTTCAGTTATGTGTGCTGATGACATCATACTGCTGGACAACTACAACATATATATATATATATATTGATATAGATATATGTTGTCATGCACAGCATTGGCCAATCACGAAGGTAAGTATTTAATTTTTTGGGGGGGGACTTGCTTCTGTACCATAATTGATACATTAATTGTTTTTGTAAATCACTGTCTCTGCTCTTCTTCCTTACAGGCATTCATTGTGCCTGTATTTTTTCCAATCAAGGACAGTGATTTTATTCCTAAGGCAGGTGTGCCGACAGGGGCACAAGTCGCACAACAATTGCTCTGGTTAAATTGCAGTCAGTAGGACCGTGATTTTTTCCCTAGTACATGTGTGCTGACAGGGACACAAACAACAATCACTCTGGTTAAAGCACAACCAGAAAAGTGATTTTTTTCTTAAGAAAATACAGGGCACTGTGCCACTTCAGTTGCAGTCAGGAGGACAGTGATTTGTATTCCTAAGGCAGGTGTGTTGACAGGGACACAGCAATCACTCTGGTTAAATTGAAGTCAGGAAGAAAATGATTTTTTTTCCTAATACATGTGTGCCGTCAGGGACACAAAAATCACTCTGGTTAAACCGCAATCAGAAGGACAGTGATTTTATTCCTAAGGCAGGTGTGCTGACAGGGACACATCATCACTCGGGTTAAATCGTAGTCTGGAGGACAGTTATTTTTTTTTTTTCTAAGGCAGGTGTGTCGACAGGGACACGACCTTTATTCAGATTAAATTGCAGTCAGGAGGAAGGTGATTTTATTCCTAAGGCAGGTGTGATGACAGGGGAAACAAGTCACACAAAGATCACTTTGGTTAAATCGCAGTCAGGAGGACAGTGTTTTTTTTTTCCTAATACATGTGTGCCAACAGGGACACAAACAATAATCACTCTGGTTAAAGCACAGTCAGAAAATAGATTTTTTTCTTAAGAAAATACAGGGTACTGGGCCACTTAAATCGCAGTCAGGAGGACAGTGATTTTTTTTCCTAAGGCAGGTGTGCCATCAGGGGCACAACAATCACTCTGGTTAAATCGTAGTCAGGAGGACAGTGACTTTATTCCTAAGCCAGTTGTGCAAACAGGGACACAACAATCACTGGTTAAATTGCAGTCAGGAGGACAGCAATTTTTTTCCTAAGGCAGGCATGCTGACAAGGACAAAAGTCACAATGATCACTCTGGTTAAATCGCAGTCAGGAGGACAATGATTTTTTTCCTAACACGTGTGTGCCAACATGGACACAAACAACAATCACTCTGGTTAAAGCACAGTCAGAAAAGTGATTTTTTTCTTAGGAAACTAAAGGGCATTGGGCCACTGATTTTTTTAATGAACACAATTGTGCCTTCGAAATTGCTGCTACCCTTCCTCACACAAGCCACCAAACCACTGCTTCTCTGTTAAAACAAAAGTAAATACTTCTAATAAAGAATACAGGAGAAAATCTACACAAAAAATACTGTGTGTGCACAGGGCACTCACAAGCACAGTTTTGAAGATATGTAACAAAATGATATTTTATATAATGTTATATATAGATTTTGACTTTAGGCTGCTACAGCAAGCACAAACTCTGCTCTCTAAGTCTCTTTCCAACTCACTACACTCAGAGAATGACCAAACTAGCTTCTCATTGGCTATTCAGCAACATGTGACCTCCTGTCTCATGGTACAGTACATTGCAAACTTCAAATATTATACAAAACTCCGACAGTGAAGTTCCAGTTTCATGGATCTAGAATACTTCCATTATTGAATTAACATGTGTCAAAGTTTCTGAATTCAAAATTTTGTGAAACAGCAAATAGAATGCAAAGTGTAACTTTGAACTGCAGTAAACGTCATGGATCCATTAACATATGCAAAATGTAATGCAGAGTGAATTTTTGTAACTTCGCACATCTCTACCTGAGAGACATTTTTTAACCAAACACACCACTTTGTCCGGCTCACAAATAAGGTGTTTGTTATCCTGTTATTAGTGGTGGGCGAAGTGGGCTCAATCCGCTCCGCGAAGTGATTCACGGAGCAAAGGCGGATTCGCGGAGTGCTCCACAATGTGAAGCAGAGTACTTTGCATTATAATGAGGAACACAAAGTGCATTGAAAACAACTACTTTGCATTACTCCACCTCCACTGGTCACTTCTCTTTCAATTTTTAAGACGAAGTACATTGGTGGCAGTTCACTTCGCCTCACTTCACCTTGTTTTTGAGCTCCGAAGGAGGATTTTGCAGTGATTCATCGGAGTTCAGGTTACATGGGCTCTACATTGATCTGCAAAGCCTCAGTTTGAGGTAGTATGAGTAGGAAGGAGTAGGAGACAGTGTGCTCTGATAGCTGTCTGTAGGAATCTTTTAAAAGCTGTTCAAAAAGCATGTTTGCTTTTTTGGGGGGATCCAACTGTAGTTCATCAATTGTAGGAAACCCTCCTGTGCGCACATCATCGAGCGTTTTTGTTTGTGTGTGGATTTTGAATGTAAATTTACAACACTGAGTGTGTATAGTGAAAGACAGTGAAATGTGCAGTGCCGGGGTGGGGCGTATCTGTGTGTAGGTAGATTTGAGTTGGAGAACTAGTGATTTCTTTGTATTTTGGTAATATTTTTGTTATATAACTGACTGTGTTACTGTACGCAAAGTAAAATTGTCAGTGATAGTACAAATTTTATTGCTGTTTCTTGTGTGAATGTGGTGCAGCATTTCAGAAGGTCAGGTTGTTTAAATTACAAATTTACATTACGTAGCACTGAGTACACTGAACTTTTGCATTTGCATCACATTCCTCGTTCAGCATTGTACACAAAGTGTTCTGTGTTGTGTGTGCAGTGTTGCATGCATCAAATATAATACACCTTTTAAAATTTGTGACACAGATCAGTGTAAGTGCAACTCAGTGCAGCAGTGTGAACCTGCTATCCACTGCAGCTGCCTGATTTTGTACTGTGATCGTGTTCTTTGTTCTTAGTGTTGCTGCTTGTAGTGCCGTAAAAATCATCACTTTCTGTATTCAGTGCCCCCCCCCCCCACATTGAAAAGGTATTTTTTACCAGACTGGATTGTTTTTGTGACCCCATCAGCACCATTGGTTACTGAAGTTGTTTTAATTCCGTGACAGTGTCACAACACAGTAGTCCCTTATCAAGTTGCTGAAGCCACAGTTGTTTATTTTGCTTCACATCCAGCTAGCGAGTAGCGGCCTTCCAGTGAGAAAGTGAACATATCAAAATCTGAATTTGGTAATAATATTTGTGGTTGATCCCCCAAAATGCCTGCAAAGAGACATGCAAGTAAAGCTGTTTCTGGCCATGGCAATGTTGGCAGTAAGAGGGTTTGTGGTGTGGTAGTAGTACGTGGATGGATAAGTGCATTGCTGATGTGAGGAAAGGTATTTCTCCTGCAATGTTTTTTACAGCCCAATCAGTAGCTTCACTGATAGTTGGAGGAGATGATGGAGGAGATGACGTTTTCCCAGCCGGTGGTGTTAGTGTTACTAGTGTTAGTGGTGGTGGAGGTAGTATTAGCATTGTTGCATCAAGTTCTAATTCCGACCAGTGTACTGTATCCAAACATATTGAGTATGAAGCAGTGCATGTGAGTGGCAGCGTAGATGATGTCATACTTCCCAGTAACATCCCATTAACTGAACCTGATTCTGATGATCATGTCAACGATAGCATAAAATGTGATATTCCATCCACCGTGGCACTTAACATCACTCATTTTCCATGCAACAGTGATTCACAGTGCAATGAAAAAATATCAGGTGATGGTGGTGTAGATGCTGATGATGAATGTGATGATGCTGATGATGATGATGTTGCTGTTGTTGCAACATGCAGTCCACATGTTAGCATCCGAGCAGAAGATGTGGATATGTGTGACAGTGACGTTGATGAATATGATGATGATTTAATTGACCCCAGTTGGGAACCAGAGAAAAAGAAATTAAAAGTGGCTGCATCTGAATCTGTTTGCAGGAATCTCCCCCCTCTGTAAAAACTTGTGATTTACTGATACTGGTTTTAGTGGATGATGTTGATGATGACCCAGTACTCAATATGATAGGTAGTCATGGTAGTCAGTTGCAGTCCAGGTGTGCAGTGCCAGAAACATCACGTCCCCCCCCCCTTCAGTGCTTAAAATAACAGACTTAAATAAACCACATCATCATGGACATGTTAAAAGCAGAGCATCACAGTCCCTTGTTTGGGATTTTTTTGTTCAAGATGCAAATGATGATTCAGTTGCAATCTACCAGGTTTGCCATGTGCGTGTGAGTCAATGTAAAAAGGGGAGCCATCTTGGGACAGGAGGACAGCATACGCATCTTAAGAATAGGCACTTGGCTCTGTGGACCCAGCACAAGCTGGCAGCTAATACCAGACTTGGGTGTTCACCCGTATCACCAGAGGCAACCATAGCCAGCATGTTATCCCCTTCCATGACTGTTAAGCCCAGTAGGAAATTAAACATGTGCAGTAGTGCGGAAATAAGAGCAGAGAATTACTACAGGCATGATGAGATGGAGGACCATAATGACTTTGAAATATTGTCCAGTGCTGGTGAGAGCAGCAGTTTTTGTGGTGGTGGTGGTGGTGGTGGTGAACGCAGTATGTCTAGTGCAAGTGGTACATCAACCCTGGTTGGCAAATCTGGAAAAATAAAATGATTTCTGGGTTTGTCATCATCACCTGTGCAACCGTCTTCATCAAATGTCCACACTCCACCCCCTGCCAATGCCATTCATCACAGAGCACAACCATTTGTGACCAACAACACACACCGTGCAAAACGTTTAAGTCAGCCCACGTTACAGAGTGTTTTTGTGCATAAGCTGAAGTACCTCCCCAATCATACAGTGTCACATGAACTTAATGCTGCTGTAGCGGAAATGCTGGCAATCGATCTTTTGTCCTTCTCCTTTGTGGAGAATTTTGGGTTCCGGTGGTTTGCTGCCCGTGCCTGTCAAAAATGGAAAGTCCCATCCAGGACATACTTTTCTACCCATGCTGTTCCCGAGTTATTCCGCTCTGTCTCAGACTCAATAAGATATGCCCTTCAACATTCCTCCTCTCCATTCATCCATTTAAGTATGGATATGTGGACAAGTGGCAAAACAGCAGGAGTTCATATCTGTGTATAACTGCACACTGGGCACAGGTGCCAGGGGTTGCTTGTGATGTTGGGTTGTGAATAATCAGTGCAGGAAGGTGGATTGTCACAGTAGCAATCTTCCTGCAATTCACCAGGATGCAACAATTGCTATGTGCAGTGTGACCTGTTCACACACTGGTGAGAACATGTTGGACATGGTATTGACTGAAATTGACAGATGGCTAAACCCTCTGTCCCTGAGAGCTGGGTTCATAGCAAGTGACAATGGGTCAAATGTGGTGAAATGCATCACGAATGGTGTTTTTTTTCGTGTTCCATGCATGGCCCACTGTTTAAATTTTGTGTTTCAGGAGTTTCTGCAGCGCCCTGACATAAAGGAAATGCTGACCATTGCACGACGTATCTGCTCTCACTTTTCAAGATCTGGAAAGGCCCGTGACCAACTGCGGCAGTTGCAGATACAAAACAGCCTGCCTCAGCACCGCTTGAAGCTGGAAGTTGTCACCCAATGGAACTCCACATTATACATGGCAGAGAGGATGTATGAACAATATAAAGCCATCACAGAATATCTTGTTATGCACACTAGCCGTGACAGTTCTGGGGACTCCATGTCTATGACGACTGAACAGTGGCACCTCATGGACTCTGTAATAACAATTTTGCGGCCTTTTGAACATGCCACACAGGCAGTGAGTGGCGGGTCTGCCTCCATTCGCCAATCAATTCCACTGCTGCGGGTGCTGAGGCAGACATTGGTGAATGTACAGCATAGCCTTGATGTTGCCGGAGATGGTGGTAGTAGTATGTTGCTGCAACACATGCTGACAGTATTCGACCAGAATCGTCACATTGTGAGCATTCAGCGTAGTGACAACTTTGCCATGGCAACAATGCTGGACCCACGATACAAACGTGGAATTGCATCAGTACTGGAGGGAGGGCCTGAACAGGTGAAATATATCAGTGGTCAACTGGTTCGCTTGGTTCATGAGGCACAGAAGTCACATGCCAAGGTTTGCAAACCTCAGCAGCATAATCCAGCTGAAGGTGTAGCTGGAGGACCAGCAAGCATATCATGCAAGGGTAAGGGGACTGTAGTTCCTGGTGGTCTGTCATCAAAAGTGATTGGCGTCAACCCGCTTTGGGAGGCTTTGTCCCAAGTGGGTGAACAGGCTGATGCATCAACAATCAGAATTAGTGCGGCACAGAGAATGGTTGAGTCATATTTGTCTGAAAACAGGCATCTGACAATAAGTGAAGATACTCTTTTTTACTGGAGTGGTAAGGTCAGTGAATGGCCAGAGCTGACTGCAGTGGCACTGAAGTACCTCACATGCCCACCCTCCAGTGTAAGTGTTGAGAGGGTATTCAGCTCAGCAAGTGCAATAGTCAGGGATCGTCGGACAAACCTGTCTCCTGCAAGTGTTAGTTTGCTAACATTCATTAAAATGAATGAGAGGCACATACTAACACAGACTGCAACCTCGGTAGTCATACTCCAGCCTAGTCATGGTGGTCTTGCTGATGTGGAAATGGAGCATCCCGGTGGCACTGGCAGTGGCTACCTGAAACAGCCCACCACTGACATAGATGATGACACAATGGATAAAGAATTTCCCAGTGGTCAGACTTCAGACATTGATGACTGTGAGCACAGTTTTCTTTATGAGGATGATGATGTGGTTAATGTTGGCAGGTTTTAACTGCAGTATTTAGAAGGCGGTGTGCCCCCCCAACCCGGACCACCACCACCGGGACTGATCTTATCCAACTCTGCTGCCACCATGAGGCTGTCTGCCCCTCCATGGACCACCACCACCACCGGGACTGATGTTATCCAAGTCTGCTGCCACCATGAGTCTGTCTGCCCCCATGGACCACCACCACCACCGGGACTGATGTTATCCAAGTCTGCTGCCACCGTGAGTCTGTCTGCCCACCCCGGATCACCACTACCGGGACCGATGTTATCCAAGTCTGCTGCGACCATGAGGCTGTCTCCCCACCCCGAACCACCACCAACGGGACTGATGTTATCCAAGTCTGCTGCCACCATGAGTCTGTCTGCCCCCCATGGACCACCACCACCACCGGGACTGATGTTATCCAAGTCTGCTGCCACCATGAGTCTGTCTGCCCACCCCGGATCACCACCACCGGGACCGATGTTATCCAAGTCTGCTGCGACCATGAGGCTGTCTCCCCAACCCGAACCACCACCACCGGCACTGATGTTATCCAAGTCTGCTGCCACCATGAATCTGTCTGCTGCCCACCACAGACCACCAGTCTACCAGTGCACTACCACCACCAGCTTCTTAATATTTAAACCATAAAGTGAGTGTGTACACTCATGTTTGTTATGCTGCCTCACTTCCTTAAGTTGTCTGTTTTGTTTTCTGTAGCTTTTCAGAGCCGCAGTGGCAAAACACGTACAGTACACTTATTTTGTTTATTTTGCAGGAGAACAAAAACAGGGTCCATCGCTAATATTACTCATTGGGAAAGATGCTGTAACTATACCGTACAGAGAGGAAGTGATGTAATGTCCATGCGAAATCCATTCTGGTAAATATGAAGATTTTATTTAATCTATTTCATTGCTTTGTAAAGACTACTGCAAATATTGCAAACAACAGGTTGTCTTAATAGTTGACAAGATGTGTCTCTGAAATGTAACTTAGTTGACAATAGGGATTGAGAGTTGAGAACCAGGGAGGGACACATAACAATGAAGTTGTAACTTTTAAGAAGTCATTCATTTCTTTTTTTAAGGAAAATTCACGATACTTTGTTGTTCTGTCAAAGTGGCCTTATCCAAAAAAGTTTGTCAACATGATCAGGCATACCCCTCCCCAATCTGAGCTTGGGTACACATGCAACACGCAGAAGTCATTTCAATCGATGACCATGACCATCATTAAGAACCGGACTCCAGAAGGATGCAGATGAAATCTGTAAAGAAATAAAAAAATAAGAAACCATTACAGACAAAACTGAAAATATGATCCCCCCCCCAAAAAAAAGAAATACTTACCTTCACGTGCTTGAGAGTTATCCATTTCCATTTAAGTGCAAAAGATTCTCATTGAGCACCGGACGGTGCACAGCAACAGTTCGGAGATGGAGTCACCTGTGTGTGATGCAGAACAATAGCATGAGTACATGTCCATGTCAAGTTCAACCCCCCTCATCATCACCTACAAAATACACAACTATCTATATATATATATATCTACTCACCAATGCTACTATTACTGTACATCCAAAGGGCACCTTTCAATCCGGTTGAGATGATCACTTTTCACTTTTCTGCACACAAGGAAATGCATTGTGGGCCTGCAGAAAAAATCTGGAGACTCTGTGCCACCACTGCGCACGTGACTGAGTGCGCCATAAATTCTGGGGGACTTTGTATGTGCTGAAACACTCTCATTTCACTCTGTTACCTGTCTATTTTCTGGACACATGGAGGATGCATTCTGGGTCTGCAGAAAAAATCTGGGGACTCTGTGCCACTTTTGTGCACATGACTGAGTGCGCCATTAATTCTTGGGGACTTTGTATGTGCTGAAACACTCTCATTTCACTGTGTTACCACTTGTCAATTTTCTGGACACAAGACAGATGCCTTTTGCGAATGCAGAAAAATGAAGCACCAAAACAGAGCACACAGACAAAACACACAGACACTTAACAGAAGGAAGGGGCCCCAGAATACAAAGTATAACGCATACTGAAGACAACAAAAAAAGGCATAATTACTGTACATACAAGGGTCAGGGATGGTGGAGGAATACATTTTATGACACAGCAAGGAAGGTGGGGGGGAACATGGTGTGAGGAAACAAAACTAATGTGGGATTCAATGGTGATCCAGCAGCAGTTCCAGCATGGACATAATTTGAAGCTGAAGTCTCTCAATGTCATCCAGCCACTGCTCCACAGCAGTCATCCTCTCGCTGTTCTCCTCAACAGCACTCCAGAGAACTGCAAAGTCAGACAGCGTTACATGCACTTTTCTGGTGTTTACTCCTTTGACAGGCTGACCTACTGGTGGTGGTGATGGTATGGTGGTGGTGGTGGGGGAGCTGGTGGAGCAACAGGTGCTGCTGTGGCCCTCCTCTTCTTAGGGATGCCGCTATGCACAGTGGCACCCTCTGCCACGGAATGGCCAGCAGGTGCAGACATGGTCCGTTCTGTGGCAGTCTGCCACTCCAACTGGTGGTGATTAAGCATATGGATGCACTGGCTCCCAGTCCCCAGGTGACTCCCCCGGGGGCCATGGCACACCTCCACCACACATAGGCGACACTTCACCACACTGCTGTCCCCCCCGACACAGTCAAAAAACTGCCAAACAGTGGAGGTGTGGGAGGACCAGGCAGGAGAGGGCCAGATGAACTGGCAGTAGACTGCTCACACTGCTCAACAGTACAGATGGGATCCACACCTGGGCCTGGGGGAACAGGCACATCCTGCTCCAAAGGACTTTGTGCTGGACTTGCTGGTGGTGGTGGTGGTGGTTGAACTGCTTCAGAGTCAGGAGGCAGTGTTGGTCCTGCTTTCTGGAGTTAGACACTCACAAGTTTAGAGCAGTCCAACACAAATGGGTGCCCATGACCCCCACGCATTCAAACGGTATGACGACGTGTACTACCACGCTCTCCCAGAGCTGCCCCCACCCCAGACATTCCCTCACCCTGCTCCATCTCATGACACAAGCACAACACACACATAGTCACACACACAGACAAACAACTAAGTAGGTAAGAAAAATAAAATTTACAGAAAGAACAAATTAAGTAAGAAACAGTACAGAAAAGACAAAAAAAATGTAGCTTTTATAAAAGCTGTTGGGTTAACTATCAAATTTTAACTCTCCTCCTCTGCAATCAAAACACTCCTCTCTCTAGTACACACTCTTCTCTCTCAGTCTGCACAGGAGAGAGTGAAACTGTCTGTGTGACTCACTTCCTTCCTGCCTGGCTAGAGAGCATGTGACTTACAGTACTGTAAGCCATGTGATGTGTGGGGGGCTGCCAATTCTGAAACACCAAGTGGATCACTTAGAATCATAATGAGGAACGTGAAGTCTATTGAAATCAATGACTTCACCTTGCTTCGCATTGTCATTCAGCCCAACGAGAAGTGGTAATGAGAAGGCGAAGTGAGCACTTTGCATTGCCTACCCCGTAGCGGAGAGTAACGCCGGGCGTACACTCCTGCGCAGCACTCGCCAGAGGATTTTACATTCGCTGCATCGCTACCTGTTATGTGACATGCATACTGTTCCAACAAGTAAATTGAACACAAATTCCTATAGAGGTGAGTGACTACCCTCCCTGACAGACTCCATCCCTAACAGCCTCCTCTCTCTGGTAAGCGGCTTCAGTGCCTTGCAGGGAAATGAAAGAGCTCTCCGGCAGACTCTTGTTTTCACCAAGAGTTTAGAAATCCAAAACCTAATCCACTCCTGGATTTGCTCACCGCAAATTCAAGTTAGGTGTTTTAGAGCTACTGGAATTATTGCACCATGAGTCTTCCCTTTCTTATGAACTAAACCCCTAAGTTTCCAATTTCAGTTAATAGTGTTGCTCTCTGTCTGTGCAGTTATCCATAGTAGAATGTATAGTGCATTCACTAAAACTACAGGTTCTAAAATAATGCACTGAAACAAAAAAACAAGAATTTAGGGGAACTGTTCTTCCCTCTGCTCAAACATGTAGAGTATAAAACAGAAAAGAAGAAAACATGTTTTATAAATAATGATGTAAAATTGTGGGTGATAGTCTGCATTTCAAATTAACACACTTTCCTTGGTAACTAATGATTTTTAGTCTAAAGTGTAATAACTGTGGCAAAAATGTTAATTAATATATATTTTTTTTTAATCTAAAATTAGTTCCAGACTCCTGAGTGCTGGTAACAAATTAGTTGGTGGGACCTAGTATGCTTCATAGATTTTTTTTCCAGTTGTGCAGGTGGCATCTGTTATGATTACTTGCCTTTAAAACCTTTTCTTCCATTTTGCTAGCAGAATGAACTGTGTAACATGCAATAATGGCATGTTCACCACAGTTGTAAACAACCTCCTATTTATTAACCCCTGCTGTGTGCTAGTCTGTCATGGGGGTCACCCATACATGTGGTATGGCAAAGTCCATAATGGGGTCATGTAATCTTTGCTATCCAAAAGCTACGTTTTTTTTTTGGTTTATAACACTGAAGTTAAACAGAAATGCTGAAGTCTTGAGGGAATAAATGGAAAGAAAAGATTGCTAAAACAGAATCCTCTCATATAGCACGTGCAATATAAATTTTAGGAGCTAGTTTCTTAAACCATCACTTTAAAAACAAGTAACACACTTAACATATATTGAAGGAGAACACCAGCATCCACTCTCTTGGTCACATCTTTCCCTATCATATTTCTTTTTAATTTTATTTCATTCTCTGGTAACTGGGGTACAGCCCACTGGGCACAAGAGCCTGTTTTCAGGGGCAACCTGGGAGCACTGGGGTGGTTAAGTGACTTGCTTAGAGTCACATAGTATGCAAGTGGAGATTGTGGGAATCAAACCCAGGTCTGTGGCATATACCAAGCTCATTCACAGCTCATTACTCTGGTCTTGAGGCAGTACTGCCAGCCCCAATGGTACTAACTGATATATGGTAACCTGTTTACATTATCACTTTGGTTGATAGCACATTCCCACATCATTAATCTTGTGTATGGGGTGACATTCTATATTAAAAATGTTTATAAAAAATGGTGGTGCTGTCCAGCCTAGTGGCACGCTCCACACAGGAAGCCTGAGTTTGGAAGCATACTGTGGTTGTTGGGGGTCAGCCCGGAGGGAGGGGTGGACAAAAATGGGTTTTTCTGCTGCGGCAGAACTTCTACGAAAATTAGGTTACTTTCGCAGAGGTTTACGAACTTCTGCCTGTGGTGGAGTGGATACCTTCTGTGAATGTTACTGGCATAATTTCACCCTTTTACATTATTAAAAGCCCTGGTGGCTAGTGGTCCTCCCCCACCCGCCCCACAAGTACATCAATTATCTCTGGTGGCTAGTGGTCCCTTCTCCCCTGCTGGACCTAAATAAAATGGTTCCAAATGCAATTCCTCCCCACCCCATCCCTGCCCACAAACTCCCTGGTGGCTAGCAGTCCCTCCCCTCCACCTTACCCAAAGTGTCCAGTTAGTAGTAGGCACCCCTTCCTATCCCCCTCTCCATTTAAAAAAACTTTTCTTGGCTTAAGTGGGTTCAAAATCAAGAGAGACAACCCCCACCTCCCCATCCCATATCCTACCCGAGTCCAGGCCCTGAATCAAAATTATTTCTCTGGTGGTCTACAGCCCCTCACCCCCATCCCAGGAGTCGTCCCACCACCCTCTTCCACCCCCATCCCGAACCCCAGCAGGTGGACCGGCACAGCCCTCTTCACTCCACCACGGCCATCCCACCCACTGAGCTGTCCATCAATGAGTGTGTTCTTACACAAGAATGCACTCATTCATTGACAGCTCAGTGGTGGATGACCGTCAGTGGAGAACTATACAGTCCACCCGCCGGGGTCTCGGGATCGGGGGAGCAGTGGAGGGACACCTGCTGGGGTGGGGGTACTGCAGAGTTAGGGCTGATGACCCCAAGGCAAACCCGACACCTGTTGATGTGTGGAGGTGGTGGTTGAGGGTGGGGTGGTAGGGTGTGGGGGGGTGTTAGGGTGCAAAACCCTAACACCTCATGTCCTACTTTTGTTGCATCAACCCTAACTGATGCATTAACAATGTTTTTGCAATGAATATATATATAAATATATATATATATAAATATAATTTACAGATTAAACCATTAATTAGAATAATTTTTTTATAGTGTATTTTTTGGTGTCTGTTCTGAATGTAATGGTGAATTTTGCATGCAGAGTGGCAGTTTCTTTTCCCCCTCTCTTTCTGCTTACTGGTGTGCTGTTTTGTTCTTGTGGAACCAATGCCATCTTTTTGCTGAATCTTGACTTGGGTGTCCCATTAAAGGTCATTTTATCAAATCTGTAACTGTAACCCATCTCTAGTCCAATATACAGTCTGGTGCAGTGATACAGTATCTTCTCTTGCAGTTTGATGTCTGTAATTGCAATCTTCAGTCTCCATAAAGGCCCTGATAAATGCAATTCCTTGAGTTCAAGAAATCCAGTACACAGCTGTTGATTGGGTCACACTTTTTTTAACACACATACATGTCATGCCTGCATGCTATCCAACATCTGATTGGCTTGCTCCTGAATCCCCATCTTGGGATTGATCTCATTTCATGGACACACCCAGTTGACCTTCTGTAAGTACTATACAGTTAGTGGCATTTAATCTACTCTTTTGGAATTCATTTGAAGATTGAGAAACCACCTCCTTCACATTATCATCACAAAACAGCCTTGCTGTTTCTGAAATGCATAAAAAGAGGATGCCAATGAAGGCAATACAGCACTAACAGCAGCCAGAATTTTTTTTTTTTTTTATTGAATGAACTTTTAGTGCTTGTGAAAGGTGCTAGATTGATAATGACGCCTGAATTCCTCTGTTTATCCACATGACAGGTACAACATGGGCAATTACAGTGCACGATTCCCCACACTGCCCCACCAGTGTGCTTCAACTCTGCCATGGAGGGAGGGACCACCATGTAGATGAGAGAGTAGTTCAGACTCCATGCCATTCATTCCTTTGCCTCTCATGTGAGGCTGCTGGCAAGGATGCCAATTAGCAACAATTGCATTGGTGGTTTTGTGATGTGGACACTTGCCCACGGGAAACTGGCCTGTGACTACCACAACTTATTTTACATATGCCACTGAACAGCTCTCCGATAATAATGGCTTTTGACCACTACCAACCTGTGTGGGATTTGAATCCATGAACTAGAGATGAAAGGCTCTTAATCTGCTACCAATCCACTGAGCCTTCCAGTTCCCCAGCAGCCAAACTTTTGATACGTCTCACTGGCCTTTACAAGCACCTCTGTCCATGCAGAAACCATTTGCAAAATACAGGAGTGTGTACTAAGCAGGCATCTGTGACAACATAATACAGTACTATTGTGTACTGTACTGCCTTAGTGGCCTTGAGCAAGCCACATTACACAACAGCTAGATGCTAGGGCAGTGAGATTGTACTGTGCTACCACAGTGGACTTGGGAAAGCCACCTTAAATGGCAGTGAAATGATACTGTGCTGCCACGGTGGCCTTGAACAAGCCATATTACATGGCAGTGAGATGGTACTGTGCTGCCACAGTGATCCCGAGTAAGCATATTACATGGCAATGAGATTGTACTGTGCTTCTACAGTAGCACTGACATCCACTCCCCGAACTGTGTGCTCAGATAAAATGAGAGGCAGGTGCAGGGATGGGGGTTGCTGACCCCAGCTAGTTACAACAGTCCAAGTTAGCTCTGCACTCATTTGGATGCACAAATAAAGACTTGTAACTTCCAGCTTCAAAATCTAGTATAGTTTATTGGTACAAAACAAAATTTACATACAAATCCTTTGTATGGTGTGGATCAGTACAATCAGCCTCCAAACTTGCTCCCCAGTGTTTCGACCAAGGTGTGGTTTTTGTCAGGGGGTGGAGTTCATTTGGATGGTTCCTCCTTTAAGTACCC
Source organism: Neoceratodus forsteri (assembly GCA_016271365.2). Lineage (NCBI taxonomy): Eukaryota > Metazoa > Chordata > Ceratodontiformes > Ceratodontidae > Neoceratodus > Neoceratodus forsteri. The sequence goes on along the minus strand of CM057459.1, from coordinate 799,556,794 downwards.
ATAAAATCAGGTGATGTGAGCGCACCCTTTCCAAATTTTGAAGTAGTACCTGACTTTATACTAATAAGTGGCTCTGGGGGGATTAGAACTTGCTACCACCCAAAATTCAAAATGTCAAATAAATATTACAAAATAAATTGCAGTGGCTAAGAGAACCAAAGGCAAATCATAGTCTTTCCAAAAATAACTCATAAAGCAATACTGATTACATTTAAGACTACTCCATTGGTTCATTTCATATTGGGACAAGTGTCACCTAAGGAGACCCAGAAGCTGCTCTCAGGCCTCTCCCCCCACAGCGGAGCAGGACATGGTGGCCTTGAGCCGAAACTGCTCAGACTGGGGGCCCACCTCCTTGCCAGACCCATCTTGCACCTATTCAATTCCTCCATTAACAATGGGATCATTCCCAACCTGTGGAAAGTGGCCACGGTCGTTCCTGTCTTAAAACAGGGGAATCCCAAAGATCCTTGGAACTACCACCCCATCGCCATTCCGTCTGCCACCAGTAAACTGCTCGAGAAAGCCGTTGCCTCCCAGCTCTCCCAATACATTCAGGACTACAACATCCTCTCTCCTGCTCAGCATGGCTTCAGGAAAGGGCACAGCATGTCCACCACCCTTGCTGTTGTCACTTCACTGATCAGGGCAGGTGCTGACCAAAGCAATCTCACTGGAGCCATTTTCGTGGACCTTTCAAAAGCTTTTGACTGGGTTGATCACTCCCTCCTCAGCTCCACGCTCCAATCCCTCGGGTTCTCCTCTTCCGCCCATGCTTGGTTCCTAAACTACCTCTCCAACCGACAGCAATACACCAGCTTCAACCAGACCTTCTCCAAACTCTCACCAGTCCTCTGTGGGGTCCCTCGAGGATCCGTCCTTGGTCAGACCCTATTCTCTCTATTTATCAATGACCTACCATCCGTCACAACCCATGCCCACACCACCCTGTACGCGGACGACCTCGTCCTCCTGGCCAGCTCTCGGGACATCTCCACAATAAACTCCCAACTGAACACCGACTTTGAACACATCCATACTAGGCTGGGGGACCACAGGCTCACCCTCAATCTCAAAAAAACCCAAGCCATGCTGTTTGGGTCCTTGAACAAAATAAAATCCTGCCCTGCTCCTCTTCTGATCCTCAGGGCCGACAGCTCGTCCCTTGAGACGGTAACCTCCGCCAAGTACCTGGGTGTCACCCTGGACCCGCAGCTGGACCTTACCTTACACATCCGTCATGTTTGCAAGGCCACTAATTTTAAGCTTGGCATAGCTTATCGAGCAAATAACTGCCCTCGCCCTCGCCCGCTTGGCCCCTAAGCGGTCCTCTCCCCTCACTCTGCTTTCTGGTCTAGTACACTTTTTGCCCCAGTTCCCAAATCCAGCCTTTCAAAATGGGACACGGCCTACAACAACATTTGCCACTTTGCGCTTTCCGCCCCTTCCCTCACCCACCATTGTGATCTTTACAACCACCTTGAGTGGCTTCCCCCGGAGAAGCACCGCTCCTTCGTTCTAGGTAATTTCATTGACAACATTATCCGCTCTGGCACCCCTCCAGCCCTAGCCCTTCCCCTCAATCCAGGTGCCCCATCCTACCACCTAAGATCTGGGACAAACCAGGAACGCCTGGTTCCTAGGACCCGCACCCTTGCGGGGGATCGGTCCTTCTAAATATATGCCCCCAAACTCTGGAACTCGCTCCCTGAGCTAGTCAGGGCCTCCTCCTCCCATCCAAGCTTTAAAGCTTCCCTCTGGAACTTCCCAAAACCTTCTTCCCCCTGCTCCTGCTCCTCGTAGCCTACTCCACTGCCCCTTTCCTCCCTCTAGCCCGGTTGGGCGGGGGCCTCAGCCTCAGCCCTACTTGCACTTCTTCTCCAGTTCCGGCCCAGTAACCTGGTTCTGACCCCCTGCCAATGGGCACCCCCCCCTCAGGCACTTACCATTGTCTCTGCTTCTGTCTACTCCGCTGTTCACCTCCTAATTTATATCCTTTATGTCCCATCCTATTGTTTATGCACCATGCCAACCTTGTCCTAGAGCCAGCCTTGAAATGCTTGTTACGTTAGGTATTTTTCTTGTCGCCTCAACTGCCCATGTGTGAACTTTTGCCAACCGTGCTCTAGAGCTAGCCTTGTCATGCCTGTTTATTTCTATGTATTTTTCTCGATTCCGCAACTATGTACCAATTTTCATAACACCCTGCTTCAGAGCCAGCCCTGAAATGCCTGTTTTTCCTATGTATTTCTTTCTATTCCTCAACTGTTTATGTATGATGTTTTTCACCTGTAACTCTCCTGGGTCGCACCTGAAAATAGGCACTTGGCTGTCTAGTGTGCTAACCCGGTTAACAAAAGCAAATAAATAAATATTAGAATATGTTTGTCCATGTATCAGTATATATGCCCTGTAAATCAAACATAGTGAATCACATCATTCTTTTCAATATCATTCTTTTCAATATAACGTTACTATTCTGTATATTATATTATATTTCTTGTGGCATTCCAACTAAACAAGCGAGTTCAGAATCACTCCCATTTATTTCTATTCCATTCTGGAGTAGGGGGATCCAACAGTCCACAGTCTTTTGAATCTATTAATGAACTGGAACGGAAAATAATAAATTAAAACACTATCGATTTTAGTTTTGATAATACTAACATCAATTCATTATTTATTGGTAGCTGTACCCTTCATTTTTTTCTCAAAAAAGATTTTAAATCCCATTCAGTATTCAACCCTTTTGGTTGTAGGCTATCCAGGGTGAAAATTCGGAAGTTCTCCTTCTGCAATAGTTTTTTAATCTGTCACCCCCAACCCTGGATTTCTGCCTACCTGTTCAAGAACCATGATAATGCCATCAGGTTTATTATGTTTCTCCCCATAATGCCTCCCTAATGGTTAATTTTTCAGCCCAATTGTAATATTTCACATGTGTTCTTGAATCCTCTGTTACATTGGTCCGATGGTGCGATCTATATATAATAAATTGCATGGGCACCGTATCACATATACAGCATAAGGCATGGGGTCAAAATGTTGCACGGCAGAATGGCAAGAGTGCTGCTTTATTCTCTCTTTTTTGCTTTTTCCAATGCCCATGAGAGATTTTCTCTATTTTATCCCCTATCTTCAACTCTCTGGAACATTTCTTGAGTTTGTGTTTCAAAGTCTTCCTCCGTGGAACAGTTCCTATGACTCCAGAGAAACTGTTCATAGGGGATGGATCTTGTAAGAGTAAATGGATGGGCATAGTCTGCTCTCAATAGATTGTTTGTGGCAGTTGTTTTTCTAAAATTCTTTGACTGCACCTTTAAGTCTTCATCTACAAACAATGGGCCCTATGCACTAATGCCCCAGGGTGCATTCAGACACAGCATGAGCATAGGCTGATACGTCAACCCAGTGTGCATGCCCCCAGCTGGGGGCATGCACGATGGGCAAGTAGTGGTCCATGTAGCGCAGACAGGCAGAGGTCCACAGATGCTATGCACTGAATGTCTGCGGGGGTGTGGCCTCATAGTGAGGCATACTGAGAGCTGCTGCACACATGCACAAAGCAATGTACGATAGTGAGGTGCGTGGGTGGCCGTGCGTAAATGTACACCATGGGTAAGGGTAGCATAACACTATGCACACCGATGATAGCAGCCCAGAATTACCATGGGGGCCTGAAAACAAGGTGGCCCGCAAGATCAACACCATGGGCCAGACCCACACATGGCAGCACAGCACAGCAGCACATGTGCGGATCCACGTGGGTTGGTGCATGCATGTGGGTGGTGGCAGTGGGCAGTGCCTGAGTAGAAGATGTGCACCCAGCCCCACCAGCTGCTCACCTGGGCTATACATGGTGTGGTCAGGGTACACAGCTCAGGCAGTGGCAATGGCACAGGCGTGGCAGCAGCACTTGCCCATGCCTATCAGGTGTAGCCCAACAGCACACCTGCCACACTGGCTGAGCAGGGGTAGCAATGTGCCACCCTGGCCAGACCCCTGTGCATGGCCACAAGCAGTCGCCACATGAGAGGCCCTCCCTGCCCCCTCCTATAACCCCCTGGAGACAATAATGACACAGCTGTGCAAGTCAACATGTTTATTACACAAAGCAGAAATCACACACAGTAGTACAAGGCAGGAACAGCACAGGCATAACATGCCACACAAACATGCAGGGAACAAGTCCTAACCCTTCAAGGTCTAACGATCAGTGTGGTGGCATGGACCAAGATGCCCCCATCCCCTGCAAGGTCCACACACCAGCACTGCTTAAGGTGTCCGTATCATCATCCTCTGTCTCCTGGCACTGTATTCCCATGAACGTCAACATCATGTGCCTTACTGGCCCTTGGTAGCACTGGTAAGGAAGGGGAAACACCATCAGTGCACAGGCTCCATAACACAGCCCCCTCACCCTGCCCAGGGCATCGAGCACTAGACTGTCCTTGGACACCTACCAGTGAGAGCACATAGACCTCCCACATCTCATTTTCCTCATCCTCATAGAAAAGCTGCAGCCACAGGTGGAAGAGGTACCATCTCCATCATCAGTGTGGTGTCCAGATGTAATGCACAGCCCTATCCGGCTGCTCCAGGAGTGTCATCTCCAGACGTATTGGCTTCCCTTTGGCTTCTGTGGGGCAGAAGAAATAGACATCATCAGACACCCTGTCCATAGTCACACCCAACATCACACTGACAACTGCTGGAAAAGCAATGTACCCACTTTTGCAAAGCCCTTTACCCTCCACAGGTCACCCGCTCCCCAGTTGTCGTTGTAATTCTCCTCAGAGACCCACCACGGGTCCTGAGGTAACAGTTGTATATGGTCAAGGATGATCGCCACCATAACTGGCTGATACACAGTGGATGGCAAGCTATGGCTGCAATGGTGTCCCACAGGGCATGTGTAGCCAGCACATGGGAAAGCGTGGCGCACCCAGGACCAAACATGCCCCCTTAAAGGTGTACCTAGGGTATCATGTCGATATAAAGAGGACCCCATTATATGGTGCACCATGCTACAGGAAGCAGATGCGGTAGTAGAGGATGTGTCCTGAAGCACTAGTGCAGGCACTTCTGATTGCAGAACTGTGTGACAGGAGTCATGGCAGGGGTCCACGGTCATGGGTGTTATGGCCACGGATTGACACGGCGACATGAAGGGACACACACATTGCAGTGAGAGGTTCTGCTTCCCTTTGGCCACTGTCACACAGCTCTGTGACAGCATCTGTGATGTGGTCAGCCCAAGGACACAACCATAGAGGGAAATGTTGGTGGAGACCAAGGTCATGTGCGTGCTGTCATACTATGCAACAGGCTCATTCCAGCATGTGACCAGCAGCATGCTGGGCATAAGCCAGTTATCAGTGTCCTGTGCCATTGCACAGGTGACAGATGCCCTGGTGGAACACATGAAGGAGCACATCTGATTCCCTACAGCATTGAATGATGTCCGTGCAATGAAGCAGGCATTCTATGACATGCACCGGCATGCCCAATGTATGTGGGGCAATTGATGGGCACGCAAATTGCCATTCTGATGCCTGCGGAGAATGAAGAGGTGTACTGCAACCGCAAAGGGTTCCACAGCATGAATTGCCAGGTAGTGTGTGATGCCAAGGGTATCATCACCAATGTGTGCACCAAGTACTCAGGGTCCTCCCATGACTTCTACATTCTGGACTCCTCAGGACCTGGTGCCATGCTGCGTGAAGGACAGCTGGATGGATGGCTGGTTGGTGAGTATACCAATGCTGCATGCACTGCACAGTCCGCTATACAGGAACACTACATGGCTGTAAGACTGTGTTCCCCGCTTTGCAGGTGACAGCAGGTACCCACTATGGCCCTACCTGATGACCCCAATCCTGTCCCTGGCATCACCTGTGGAGGAGGTGTACAACACAGCCCACAGGAAAACAAGGGGCATAGTTGAGAGGACAATTGGGCTGCTGAAGATGTGCTTTCGCTTCCTGGACCATTCCATAGGGGACCATAATGTTGACCCTTGCAAAGGCATGCAGGGTATTCACTGCATGTGCCATGCTACACAATGTTGCCATGCCTCAGAACCTGCCAATGCCATGGGTACCACCCACTGACCTTAGGGATGATGGGGCCAATGAGATGTTATGCCAGGAGCTGTGGACAGTGGACGGCCATGCAGCCAGGCAGGCACTTGTTGATGGCATGATTCAGCACTAGCGGTGTTCCAGCTGCATGCACACACCAGTTTGCAGCACCAGTGGCACAGACAGCCCAACCATACCGGCAGTGCAGTACAGAGCAGGGTGACATGGTGAACCTCCATATGGCACAGCCCAATGCAGTGTGTGTCCCATGTGTGGTCGTTGATGGGGTGCACAATGATGATACAACCTATTGAGTGCAACCATGTTAGGGTTGGTGGGTGGGAGCATGCCTGCATGTACTGCGCTGTGTGTCCAGCCATGCCATGCCACATACCACAGGGGGTGTGGTCTGTGGGATGCAGTGGTTGTGACCATGTGTATGTGTTGTCAGCATACATGTGGGTACATGGGTGGGGCACCCATCAGGCCTGGATGGGGGGACCCCTCCCATAGTGGTCATAGGCGTGTGCTGACTGTGGTGGGATGCCACTTATATGATGTTGTGTGGTGTGGCATGACCGTTACTGTGTGACTGCATGCCCAATGTGTACAGCTGTCGCTCATGCCATGTCCCCACCTTCACTGCGCATGTGCACTATTGCCTCTGGATATTTTCCAAAAACACTGTTAAGCCCAGACTGCAGTGTGCATCTAGCCAGTGCTGTTGCCATCAGGCTTCCACTGTAGGAACACAGATGTACACATCCCCTGACACCTGCTCAGAACCTGTGACTATGCTACGTCACATACCCTGCATGTGCCCTGTGATAGGTCTGTGTTTACTCCATCCGAGCACTCCCCCAGCAGTGTCCAGGCAGCAGGTGTCCAGCTGTGTGATGGTCTCATTAGGGGCCTCAACAGGGGCACTGTACAGCGGTGTGGCACTGGCATCAATGGACCCAACGTCCAGTGCCACCTGTGATGTGGGTGGCGATGTGGCACACTGCTCCGTCTGGGCCTGGTCCTGGCACAGTGTGGTTGGAGATCACTTTGTGTCTGTGTCCATGGTGTGCAGTTGTGTGTGTGTGTGTGTGTGTGTGTGTGTGTGTGTGTGTGTGTGTGTGTGTGCAGGGTGCATGAGGGTGCTGGGTGGGCCTGTAGCTGCCCTTGTATGTTCTCCTGGGCATTAGCACATTGTTCGATGCCCCTGTACATGTCCCGGGCTGCCTCTGTCAGGGCAACAATCACATCTGTGTTGCACCTATGTGCTTCCAGCTAGTCCCTTCCAGCTGCTGAAGTGCACGGTAGTGCACCTCCATTTGGGTGAGTGCACATGCAGCCTAGCTTTGCCTCACCATCCGGGCTGAAGTATCCTCATCCCCAGTGTCATCAGAGCCGGCATGTGTGTTCTCAGTAAGGGCGGCCATACTAGTGTCCCTCACAGGTGGGACACTGGTGATGCTAGGAGTGCACTAGGAGTCAACAGTTGCTCTATGGGTGGGAGGGAAGCGGCTGCCTCCGCCCAGGCCATGCCTCTGCTCCTGATGCTATCTCGCTCCGCAACACCATGTATTCCTCCTGCTGCACCACCGTGCTGTCCCTGTCTGTACTGCTGTCCATCTGGGTCTCTGTGTCCAGCTCAGTATCTGTTGGAACACAATGCATAGGTTACAGTGTCGTGCTTCTGTGCTGCCAGCCCCACACCTTCCCTTTCAGCCCTTGGTGTGGTCCTATACCTGAAGGCTCCTGTTACTGACTGCCAGACCCCAGTGGTGGCAGCACATTGGTCTTCTGCCTTGTGTTCCTGCTGCACTCTTCCCCCCTCTGTGCTGTGGTGGCCATGTCTGTAGGTGCAAAACAGCAGAGTCAGTAATGCTATGGTGCGCTTTGCCCATATGTGCACACATACATGGAGTCACCTGTCTGGCATGGTGTCAGTTCCCTCCATCTCACCATGGACCACAACATCCATCAGCAACTCAGCCACCAACCACTACAGAGCCGTCAGCTGCATGCCCATGCTCGGTGGCCCACCTCCTGTGCCTTGGTGGACCTGTATGCCTGCGGTGACCTTTTTCTTCATGGCGGCATGCAGGTCATGCCACTTGTGTTGAATGGCTGTGAAGGTATGGGATTCTGGGCTGGCGAACTTCACACCAGCCTAGATATCCAGCCACAGCCTGGCCTTTACTTTGGGGGCAGTGGTCAATGCCAGTGCCCCATACAGGTGGCTATAGTTCTGGTAGATGTCAGTTGCCATCACCACCATCTGGGATGGCCTCTACTATGTGTGCGGCCATGTTCATGCCGCCATTCACCCAGACCGGCTGCCTTTTTCCCCATTCCTGTGTTGGCGGACTACCTTCCCCACCACATTCCACCTCCGCCATTGTGTGGTAATCCCTGTGCTGCATGGCATTCACATTTGTGGCACTACGCAGGGCTTGTTGCATGCCCATATATGGCGGGGTCAAGTGGTATTCCCATGTATCCTGGCCACTCCCTTGTAGAGTGCGCACAGCATTACACAGCCATCCAGTTATGACCCAGAGTGCATGTGACACCCGCTCACTTTCATGTATGCCACATGTCAGGGATGACTTGTCAGCACCTATGCAAAGAATATAATTAAATGAAACAGTATGTTTTCTAAGTGAACACTGAAAAAAAAATGAATCTCTGAAATTCAGATTTGTTTTTTCCTAGTGTTTTGTATCCCACATCATTGTGGTATCATGTAATAACCCCTATCTGGGCAACATCCAGAGGTGTGATTTCAAGTTTGCTAATCCAGGTTGCAGGAGAGGTGTTTCCCATGTTCCCCGTCAATTCCCTGCCCAGGGTGTGTATATAGGGGATCAAGGGCATAGTGTCACCAGCCCCCTTCCCCTAACTTCATGACATTAAAGAGCTAGTGTACTGCCTGGAATTAAAAGTAATTTCCAGATGCAGTCAGCTGTCACATCTTAAATCTGAAGAATTTTCTTTTCTTTTCTGTTTGCTAATTGGAAGATTTTCCACCTGCCAGTAATGGGCTAATGTGTGGAGCAGCATTCTGGAGGCTAAAAAAGTCAGTTCTGTTTCTTTCACTGCATCATCAGAAATGTGACCAAACACATTGAGGCACCACAACCCTTACAACCTGAGCAGTGACTTTCACAAGTTACCAATCAAAATGCAGGGAGCTGTGACATCACTAGTAACCAAGAAGAGCCAATTCCAGCTGCTTCATGTGAAAGATAATAATCCGGCAGTGAGAAATGGTTCTCCTTGGTTACTAGTGATGTCACAGTCCGTGTGGTCTCAGTGTTGTAGATGTAGTGAGAGGAACAGAACTGACTTTTTTTAGCCTCCAGACAGAGTGCTGCTTCACACATCTTTCCAGTACTGCCAACGGGGAACATCTTCTAGCTAGCAAACAGAAAAGAAAAAAAATACTTCAAATATAAGAAATGATAGCTGACTATATCTGAAAGTTATTAATAATTCCAGGCAGTACACTAGTTCTCTTACTCATGCCAGTCAGTGGATTGGGTGAATGAGTATGACTACAATGCATTATGTCATGCAAGTGGTGTTCAGAGGGCCACCAGTGGGATTTAAGCTGTTAACTTTGGATTGCCATACATTTACTTGGGTAAAAGATGGGTGATACATTACTTCATGCCATTTGGTGGGAGTCAAAATCATGTTTTATTAAATGTATGTTATTTAAATTGTTATTTAACTTACTTGTTCTGTAGGGAACCGGGAGAGGAGAAAGCGACAGGCCTGTGGTGTGCTGGGGTTTGGAGGCAAGGGACTTGGGGGGCATGGTGTATATGGCTGGTGGATGGAGACCAGTAGTTTGAACTATGCCCCCACCAGTCCACTGCCTAGAGAGGCAAAGGACAGTGGGGACATGGTGAATATAACCTGGCTTGTGACAGGTGGTTTGCTCCATGTTCCCCATCAGTCTTCTGCACAGGGTGGAGGACATGACCATACCACACACTCCTCTGCCCTTAAGCCCCTGGCATTATCTCATACCTCAGGTTGCCTAGTGAAATTCAAGCTGGTTAGTGGGAAATTGAATAAGAAGCCACGGTGGACACAGAAGAGGTTGTTGACTGCAAGGGTGATGCGCCTTCCTAGATGCTTGGAACTGATCACTACATACTACTGTACTTAACTTACTTGTTCTGTAGAGGACTGGGGGGGGGGGGATCCACAAGCCTGGAGTAATCCTGGTGGGATGGGGCAAGGGACTGGGAAGAATTTTGCATACTGCTAGTGGATGAGGACCTGTGTTTTGCACCATGCCACCACCAGTCCTCTGCCTGGGAGGGGACAGAGAACTTGAAGGAACATGGTGCATATCACCTGCCCAGGGACTGGTGGCATGCCCCATGTTCCCCATCAGTAACCTGCTCAGGATGGGGGGCAGGGGAGCACCATGTCCCCCACCCCCTGCCTCAACCCTGCTGGAATTACCTCATGCAAGTGGAGTGTGTGGCTGGAGGGGCATAGCACTGTAGAAGAAATGTACAGATGCAGACAGCAAGGGAGAGATGGAGCTGACAAGGTCTGCAATGTAGAATAGGTCTGCGAGGCAGATCAGACCAAGGCACCAAACTTCAACAAGTTGTTATCATTAGCCCTTTGGATTGTGAGAAGACAATATGGCATGTCACTGTGTAATGTACTTTGGGGGATGTAATGATGGGGACACTAGTTTGAGGTAGAGATGTTGCAAATTTTTTATTCGCTGGCGAAGCTGGCACAAATCTGTGATATTTACCTTTGCAAACAAATTTGCAAATTCTGCTGCTGAACTGTCAAATTTGCTGGCGGATTTTTTTAGCTTAAAAAACCCTCCTCCACCCACTGTGCAATGAAAGAACCCCCTTCCCCAACCCAAGAACTTGTAAATAAGCCAACCCCACTCCCACCCTACCATTGGCACCCTCTGCCCTCCTCCCCCAGCCACCAGTTAACATCACGCTGCTGCTTTCCTTAAGTTAATAAAATTAAATCTCCTCCCTCCACCCACATGCCAAATACACTCCCTCCCACCTTCCACCTCCCCCTGCCTTTAATAGAGTTTAGCTCAGTTCCCACCCAACCCCTGACTTTCACCACCTCCTCCCCCTACCAGTAACCACAAGATACAATATTAGGCTGCAAATAAAGCAAATGGTCCCCCTGTGCTGAGCGTCTGCTCTAGTGCTCTGTTCAGTGCCAGCCCAACTTCCTGTGTGATAATGGTGTGATGAATGAATGGCGACTTCTCTGCTGCTAGTAAAACCTGACTGGCTGAAATTTCAAACTGTCAGGTTTTACTAGGAGCTAAGACATCACCATTCATTTATGGACATTACAAGACTGGAGTCAGCACTGAACAGAGCAGATACTCTGCACCTGGAAGGCTGGGGACTGTGTTCTTTGTGTGCAGGATATATTTTATGGTGCTGGTGTGAGGAGGGGGGTGGTGGAGAACCAGGGGTTGGGTGAGGGACTGAGAGTAACTATTAAAGACTGTGGGGCTCAGCTGGGGGGAGGTGTGGAGTGTATTTGATGCACCAGTGGTGGAAAGGATTATATTTTGTTACAGAAAAGCAGCAGCATGATGTCCTGAGGGGATGCCAGAGGGATTGGGAGGGTAACCATTTTTTAAACCCAATTTACCATGGGACACACCAGCAAACTGGCCATTCACCACATGAATTTTGACCAATCTGCCTGGCGAATAACAACACCAGTTGTAGACCCCAGCCCCACGAATTTGCCAAAATCTGCAGAATTTTTCACAGAGCAAATTTCAACAACTTTGCACCTCTCTAGTCTAAGGTAATGCCAGGGATAGGGGTCTGTGTGACATGGTGCATACCACTGGTGAATGGGGATAGGTGGTTTGTACTATACCCTGGCCAGTGCCCTGCCTGGGGTGGGGGGAAGAGGACTGGGTGACATCTTGCATACAACCTGGCCAGGAATTAATTGTGTGCACCATACCCCAAGTCCACTGCCTTTGGGGGCAATAGGCTAGGGTATGGGCATGTGAGACATGATGCATACCACTGGTGGATAGGACCTGTGGTTTGCATTTTGCCCCTTATCCCAGTGCCCTGCCTGGGGGTCAAATGATGGTGGGGACATGGTGCATATCAGCTGGCCTGGGACAGGTGGTGTCCAACATAACCCCAGTCTCCTGTCTATCAATCAATCAATTCTTTATTTCTTAAACACTATCCCAAAGATCGTAGTACTGTACAAAAGATCATAACAATAAAATTAATAAAAACAACAGGTAGCAATTTTTTTTATATATACATAGGTTTTTGTATCCCTGGAGCCTGGAAAGTGGCTATGGCCCTCCCTTGGAGGCACTCATCCTCCGTGCCCATGCATCCCCACTCTGACTGACCCCCTGTAATTTCCCTGTGGCTTACACCCCCCATGGTGGGGCCAGGGAGGGGATCACCAGCTTTCTCCTCCCCCCAGAGCATAATCCAGAAGCCGAGGGTGGCCATGGGGATGTGACAGACTATCATGGAGCCTGCCAGCTCCCTTTTCACATTTTGTTTCATCCCCCTCCCCACTTATGTAAGGGCACCGGTTGCATACCTCCTGACTCATACTGCCCTCCAGCCATTGCCAGAGGGTAGTCAATGAGCAGGATGGCAGAACTTCCCTCCCCTGCGAGAGGAGAGCAGTCCTCAGGATGCTCAACCCTCTCTCAATCAATCAATCAATCACTTTATTTAACCAGGCATAAACACCATTGAGCAAGCTCATTTTCAAGGTGGTCCTGGGCATTAATACAATACAGTACACTTCATAAGATTACAATTATGGTGGACAGTGCCTCTGCTGATCCCTTGCAGCCCGGGCTCATTCCCGAATCCAGGTTACAAGTGTGGCACGAGGTGTAGCGACCAATGCCTCAACCTCCAATGCCACCAGGCTGTCCGGGTATAAAATTTAAAAACACCAATTCTAAATAAAAAGATGATGGTGGCTAGCCAATACTTACATCAGGGAATGCTAAAAAGAATAAATATGTTTTCAAGGCAGATTTAAAACCCTCGATGGTCAGGCACTCTCTGATCCAATGAGGTAGAGAATTCCACAGGGTCAGGGATGCAAAAGCAAAAGAGCGAGCCCCAGAGGGCTTCAATTGAACCCTGGAAACCTCTAGCAATCCCTCATCAGAGGAACAGAGTAAGTGGAGGGGGGTCTAGGGGGCAGGGAGATGGAGGCACTATTCCTACCAGCCCCCTGTCCCCCTTCCACCCCAGCATTCAGTCAGTGCACTACATAGACCAGTGTGAGGAAGTGTAAGAGACTGTGGGGGCTTTGTACAGTTTCCACAGAACTATCCATCCTCACATGGCGATCAGAAAAAGTTGCACATCCTTTTGTGGTATTAAACTGCTGAGTATCATTTTGACCTCACTATTCAGTCTCATTACTGCTAGAAGCTGCTTTGCACTTCTCTACAAATCAATTCTTAGTAACTTCTTCCCTAAAGTCTACATTGGTGGGGGGTTGAGGGACATGATGCGTACCACCTGACATGAGGTGATGTGAATATGAAAATGTGAAATAATAGTACTATTATACTTGAAATTACAGAATAAATAAGAACATATATACAACACAGTACTATTGTGCTTGAAGTCACTGAATAAATAAAAAGTGCTAATACAACATTGTGCTATTGTACTTGAAATTACTCAATAAATACGAAAAAAGTATATATGACAACACAGTGCTATTGTACTGCTGTATGTGAAATCACTGAATAAGTAGAAAAATGTATAGATGACAACACAGTGCTGTTGTACTTGAAGTTATTGAATAAATATGAAAAAAAGTATGTATGACAACACAGTGCTATTCTACCTGAAATTACTGAATTAATGCAAAAAAGTATATATGACAATGTATAATGTGTCTCGCCTTTTTTTTAAGTTAAACTGAAGTTCAACAATACTTTGAGATCAGAGAAGGAGTGTTATAGTGTACTGTGCTGTACATAGAGGCCATGCACTTTTTAAGTTCTGGCCAACGTAATGCTCAGTATTGTTATTGTCCCACCTTTTCAGGCCTTATAGTAAATTCAGTGGAAAACAGGTTCAAAAGTCTGCCATGGTTCAGTCTACTGTACACAGGCCATTTAGCAGCCCATGGTAAATGAATGTTTCTGCTTCCCATGGTGGTACAGTAGTCAGAGCCTTTTTAAAAAAAAACAGAGAATTACAGGTCAGTCATCTGACCTCAGTAGGGGGGAACTGATGGAGCCTAACCTGGAACAAGTTGCCAGAAGAGGTTGTTTCTTGAAAATGGTGGATAGCTTCAAGTGGAGATGGGATAGAATGAAGGGGAAAGTTGTTAATAGGGAAGGGGGATGTGGAAACTGAGGGTGTTGGGGGGATTTGGGGGGCAGGTCCCACTGTAGATGCATGAGGGACCTACACACTCGAGCAGACAAGATAGACCATAAGGCCTTTATCTGCTAGCAAGTTTGGATATTTGCATTGTTTATGCACTAATTCAAGAGAAGAACAGGGAGGGACACAACCTACCTGATGCAGTTCTGAGTTGGTCGTTACTAGCAAAATGTAAATCAGAAACACCCACTAGGATACTTTAACTGAAAAGCATGTAGAGATGAAACAATAACAGAATTATTTAAAGGTGAACTGTGTTGAACTTGTGGGTGTAAAAAAATATTAGGAAGACAGGATATGTGTGTGTGTGTGTGTGTATGTGTGTGTGTGTTTGTGTGTTGGGGGATGGGCAATAAAAAAAATGCAGGTTGTCTTCCAAGTCTCAGTAGAGCAACACACCCAATGGGCCCTATGCACTATGCCAACGTGTCATGTAAACTGGGAGCATTGGCATAGCTAAGTCAGAACTCCACAGAGCAGTGGTCATGCAACATTCACGACTGGGGCATGCAGCTGGCATGCGCCCGATCCCCTGGGTGTGCAAACAACAACACACTAGGGGCAGGCGGGGACAGAACAGGGGTGTGCCAGCAGTACGCTCCATGCACCATGGCAAGTAGTGCCGCACACCGGAGCATGTAGGAGGCCAGCAGGTACACCAGAGAAAGCCCTACCATAACTGCCTATGCGCCCCATCCACGTGCACACCAAACAGGAGATCGGATGCACAAGTGGCAAGCAGTACCCCCCACACACAGCTGGCCCCGACCCCATACCCACCTGGCAGACACCCCTGCACTCACCAGAGAATTCCCCACCCCCTGATGCTGCCCCCCCATGGCTGCACTGCCATGCCCAAGCAGCCCATCACCTGAATGTGTCAGCATGACACACAGTGGGGCATGGTCAATCCACCCCAGAACCAACAACCCCCTACCCATACCGACTGGTCTGGTACTGTGAGCTGGATGGCCAGCGGCACAGCCCTGCATACACCTCCATGGCCAGCTGCCATCTGATCTACACAAGGGCATGCAGCTGATGTGCACCTGCATAAGTCAGATGGTCAGCGGCTGTGGAGGTGTGTGGAGGGCTATGCTGCGGGCCATCTGGCTCACAGTACAACACCAGCAGGTACAGGTAGAGGGTCATTGGAGGGGCACCATGGAACACCAGAGTAGGGTCGGGGGTACGGTGTTCAGAGGTCACCTGCATGGGGTATCCAGCGCACCTGTGTGCGGAGTGTGCATGGTGGGGCCCTTGCTATATGGGCACTGGGGTTCCTTGGGCTGAGGAGGGCAGCATGGGTGACCCCCATGCACTGGGGGTGATGCCAGAGTTCTGAAGCCCAATGGGGCATTGCCATGTGGGTCTGGTGTCCACAAAGGAATTCACACACTCGGACCCTCACCAAACTGTGCAGGTGATCCACTGGGGACCCAGGGCAGGCATCTGATTGGATGCCCGACTGGGTCCGCTTACGGCTCCCCCAGCCACCCAGCACAGACCTGCATGCTGGGAGGGGTCCACAAACAGGTGGCAGCCAGTAGTGAATTCAGGACAATGCACACCTGTCCACAGGTGCAGAGCTCCATGGGTGGGTTACGCCCCTCAGGTGAGTATAACCCAGCCATTAGTGCATAGGGCCCATTAACTTTCAAGCCTGAGTTTAGCTCATACAGTATCTACAGTATAACAGTAAAGTGAGATAGCAATAAAAGTTGAACAGGGACAACTTTATTAACCAACACATTTTAAGCAATGGAAGTGTGGTAGGGCCCATAATTAAAAGCAATTGCCACAACAGTAACAAAGAAATAAACATTAAACTAGAAACATAGAAACATTGACAGTGATGGCAGAAAAAGACCAATGGTCCATCCAGTTTGCCGAAGTTCCCTATTTAGCTCTGGGACCAACTATGTCTCCAGGGTCCTGGCCCTCCCCATCATCCCATGATTCCCCACCCTGATACTGACCCCCTCCAGCAAACACAATACCCTTCATTCAGTCCCAAGCATGCTTGAAACCACTAACAGTTTTCTCACCCATTTCCTTGGTTGGGAGACTGTTCCATGGCTCCACCACCCTCTCTGTAAAATGATACTTCCTCATGTCCCTCCAGAACCTTCCTCCTATTAGTTTCCACTTGTGTACACATGACTACAAGGTAATATTCAAGCTAAAAAGTTCCCTGAAGTTCACCATGTTAATTCCTTTTAGGAACTTAAAGGTCTCTATCATATCTACCCTCTCCCATCTGGTCTCTAGTGAGTACATGTTCAGTACCTTTAGTCACTGCTCATAGAATCTGCCCCGTTGGCCCTGAATTATTTCTGTTACTTTGCACTGCACCATCTCCAGCTGTCCCTATGCTTCCTGAGGTGAGGGCTCCAGAACTGGGTGCCATACTCCAGGTATGGCCTCACCATACAGGGGAAGTATTACCTCTCCTTTCCTGCCATCAATACCCCTCGCAATACATTCCAGCATTCTACTTGCCTTGCTATATGCCTTGTTGCACTGACTTGATTGCTTTAAGGTGTCACTGATGATAACTAAAAGGTCTTGTTCCTCTGCTGTAGTACTAAGTCTCATCCCTGCCATCCCGTACTCCATCTTGCTGTTCTTGTCCCCTCGGTGCATTATCTGGCACTTGTCAGCATTAAATTTCAACTGCCAAACCTAGACCACTCCTCTAGCTTTTGCAGGTCTCTCTGCATTTCCTCTATTCACTCATCACTATCCACACTCCCAAAGAGCTTAGTCTTATGTGAACATATACACCTGCCCCAGATCCCCTTACCAATGTCACTGAAGAGCATTTTAAAGAGGACAGGATCAAGGACAGTTTCCCATGGTTCCCAGCACGTGACCTCCCTCACTTCTGGTTTATCCCACTGACTACCACCCTCTTCTGTCTCCCCTTTAGCCAGTTATTTACCCAGATTACTATGACCTCAGCCACTCTCACATTCTTCATTTTCTTAAGCAAACATCTGTGAGGCATGGAGTCAAAATCCTTGCTGAAGTCAATGTAGAGCAAATCCACAGAATGGCCCTATCTAGTTCCCTTGTCACTCATTCAGAGAAAGCTATCAGGTTAGTCTAATAAAGACCTCCCTGTCATGAATCCATGCTGTTTACTATCCCAGAGACAGTTGCTTTCCAAGAAGTCCATGAGATTCTCCTTGACCAATGACTTCATCAGCTTCCCTACAATAGAGGTAAGACAGACAGGTCTGCAGTTCCCTGCTAGTTTCATGCTTCCACCCCTTTATAGAGTGGAACCATGTCAACCATCTGCCAGTCTTTTGGAACAATCTCTGCCCTTAGTGAGCTGTTAAATAGACCTGCCAGGGGTCCATCCAGTTCTGCTGTCAATTCTCTGAGTATACTCAAATGCAACCCATCTGGTCCTGGGGCCTTATCTATCTTTAGGACTGATAGCCCTTTCTGGATCCTTTAAATAGTAAATATTGGCTGCCTTATCTCTGGAACCCCCTTAGTGGCCACTTTGATGCCACTTTCTGGCAATGGTTCACTTTCCTCCCTATCCTACCTCCCCTCCCTGTCCCACACAGGAAGGACTTTGGAAAAAGGCCAGGGAGGCTTAGTGTATCACCAGTCTATCCCCCAATCTACAGAAGTACCGATTCACTATCACCACCATCTGGTTTACCAGGTCATTGTTACCAAGTTGAATCAGCTCCCCCTGCTCTCTCTCCACCATCCTCCCTATCCTTTCTAAATCCCTGCTGGCCAATTTCCCAAGAAGGCACCATCTCTTCCCATTCAACCCTCGTCACCCTCTCTAACCCCCTTAATCATTGAGTCCCACTAAGACTCTTCTGGTAGATTTTCTCCTCACAGGTGTCATCATGTTCTCCTGCCCTTTTCCCATTGACTGACTCAGATTCCCACCCAGCAGAGTCAGGTGTTGGAACCTCCTCTAGGAGTGCAAAGTGATTCACCATCTGAAGGGTCAGAAGGGTCAGAGGATTGACATTATGGCTACCCCTGCCCTTCCTTCTCCAACCCCCTCCCCCTCCCCACCACTCTCTACCCCCTGGACCAGTCGGTCTCTGCTGGGGTGGATGTGTGGGGGTGGGCTCCAGCTGATCTGAGGATGCAGCTGAGATATTTCTACCCTTACTACCACCAGATGAGTGTGGTCCTACAGATGGGGCAGGCCCTCTCCTCCAGATCATATCTGTAGAGAAGAACACCCATATCCACCATACCTGGCTGCCTGCTCTCTGAACCCCATCCCCTTAAAGACCTGTACTAAACAGATGACTAACTGAACTCATGGTGCTCACCCAGATAGGGTGCAGTTAAAGGCTCAGCTATAGCACAGAAATCATGGATTAGAACAACCACATAGTGTTTACTGGACAGGGTATAGCTGTAAGGCTCAGCTACAGCACAGAAAAGAGGGATAAAACTACCTTGTAGTGTTCACCCAGACAGGTGTTACTGTAGTCTAAGATAAAGCCCAAACTACAACATAGTTTTCATCTAGCTAGGGTGTAACTGTATACTTAGCTATAGTACAGAAATCTACTTTGTAGTGCTCATCCAGATAGAGTGAAGCTGTAAGATTTAACTATAGCACTAAACAACCATGCAATTAAAGCTATACTAGTTATGAAACAGAACACGTGTGAAATTAAACTTTATTTATTTATTTTTTTAGCTTTTGTTGACCAGGTAAACATACTAGGCAGATATATGCCTATTTTCAAGTACAATATAAGCAAGAAATAATTAACTGTAGCTGACATAGATAGATTACAGCTAGGACCTAGTAGCAGGATGCTTCCCACATAATAGTCCAGTAAAAATGCAGCTAACAGTTCATAAACAGTTTTACTAAGGATGAGAGAGGCAGAGTTCCTGGTTGTGGCTCCCCGATTGACTGCCTGGCAAACTGCCAATGATGTCCATTGTGCTCAGTACTAAGAGACTAGGGTCACAGCATGGAGGTCTGCTTGACAGAAGATTATTTTAAGATGGTCTGTAGCCCATTCTAACAGCAAACCACTTTGCTGCTGCTACTGTGCATCTTCAGTCCTGGTTTCTGACTTGGGAAATGGCCCTGGTATCCATGCTGTAGAGGAGAATGGGGCTCTGAACACAACCGGATCCCCACAGCCATTGATGATCTTCTGTATTTCGGTGGTAACTGTAAAATGTCTATCACATTCCATTTTTAAAAGCAGGACTTCAAATTGTGGCATCCTTGCACATATTTGCTGCTTCAGTTCATTAAGTCCTTCATGACAGCAACTCAATTGGCTGCTGTTGTTGTCCATCTTCAGTCTCAGTTTCTGAGTCAACAAGTGGCTCCTGCCTCTGAGCAGTAGAGTGGATGGGGGTCTCTCA
The DNA here is from genome assembly GCA_016271365.2 of Neoceratodus forsteri. Classification (NCBI taxonomy): domain Eukaryota; kingdom Metazoa; phylum Chordata; order Ceratodontiformes; family Ceratodontidae; genus Neoceratodus; species Neoceratodus forsteri. The sequence continues at coordinate 799,536,888 of CM057459.1, read as the reverse complement.
ACACAAGCTGACCCTCACAGTCTCCGGTGACCTTCTGCAGTTTGGCAAACTAAAATGAAATACAAATACACATTAAACAGGGATGACTTTCTTAACTAATGAATTGAATGGTAAATGGACCAAACACATTAAAGATTTAAAGAGTAGGCATAAACAAACCACTGCCTCACTTACTGTAACTCCTTTAAAAGAAAATTTGGGGTAACTCCATAAGACCATTGATAACAGCCGCTAAAGCTAAATACAATGCTCAGATGGCATTCAATATGAAGTCTCATCTGCATCAAATGGCAATTCGCTAGAAATTCCTTTAATCAAATTACTGAGTTCCAGTATGGGCCTTGATAATTCAGTCCCTTCAGCTATTATTAGAGCAGAATTAGATTTAACAAATCTTCAGGCTGTCTGGGCTGCTAGGAAAATACATTTCTGGACTAAACGATTACAGTACAATAAGAATTGAATCTCCTATTCTGCATTAATGGAAAAATATTTTTGGCTCAATCTAGGCCACTTACAATCAAATTGGCTTTTGTATATTTTTCATATCCTTGATGATAATGATTTAGAATATTTAAAAACTTAACAAGCTAGTGGAATAAACGTTAGTCTTAAATATCAGAAATATGTGTCTAATAGAGTTGCTGTTAAATATAAAAATCAAGATCTTTATTTTATTTCAACTTTTCATGTTTCACCATGGTTAAGGGCTAACAATAGATTACACCACTATCGTCCTTACCTTGATATAATTATGGATAATAATCTGAGAGTACTGTATACTAAATACAGGTTAGAAGTTTTTCCAAGCAGTGTACTCTCTGCAAGATATCACAAGTGTACTGATACACATGATAGCTATTGCCAATGTTCTTTCCAATATTTAGAGAATTTGTTTCATGTCTTTTTTGTCTGTACTTGATACAATCAGCTCAGGGAAAAGTGGTTAAAACCTATCTTTGACTCAATATCAACAGAGGATCACTTCTTACTGTTGAAAATATGTTTCACAACAAGTGACAAAGCAATTGTATATGCAGTTGCTGAGTACATTGACGCAATTCATAGATTACAGATTAAGGTCTATAAGCCTGGATGAGGTTCTCTGGTCTCTGTTATGATAACATATTATATCACTTCTATATAACTTGTTTGGAGACAGCAATGATAAACTGTATAGCTCTAAAGGAAACAAAATCATTTTTATTTTTAAACCATTTAAGATTGTATAAATGCTTTTTGACTTTGTGTATATTTATGCTGTATATTATTGTATTGTTTTTTAACTTATTGTCTGTTCTACATTTAGAACTGTTTTGTACTTACATTATTTTATATTCTTAATAATTATGTACTGTGTATTTGTGTAAATTTGTAATGGTGTTTAGACCAATCAATAAAGATTACTACTACTAACTAATGCATTTTAAGCAATGTAAGTGTAGTATGACCTATAATTAAAAGCAATTGTCACAAAAGTGAGAAAGAAATAAACATTAAACAAAAGTGAGATATAGATAGTCATTCAACAGGGACAACTTTCTTAACCAATACATTTTAAACCATGGAAGTGTAGCAGAGCACATAATTAAAAGTGATTGCTACAAAAGTGAGACAGAAAATAATAATACACTAAAAGGAGACAGAAATAAACATTAAACATTGATGACTTTTTAAAGCAATAAACTTTAATGCAATGTTTTGGGAATAGCAAATGAGTATTTAGTGCTTGTGTAACTTGTAGTGCTTTTTGTGGATTTACTCTATTCCCACCCTTGAGTAGTAGATATGTAGGTAGGAAGTTGTAGGGAATAGAAGGCCCATGAACAAGGGTGAGAAGAGCATTGGAGAAGGAGGAGGAGGGGATGGCAGTGGACAAAAAACACTCCCTAACAAGGGAGGAGCGTTAGTGGAGGGTTTAAGTAGGGGTTGTGGGAGGAGCTATTCCCCACATTGAACCTTGGGCTAAGCCCTCTCATTCAATGTTTGGGGAATAGTGAAGAGATATTTAGTGCTTGTGTAACTTGTAGTACTTTTTGTGGCTTTAACCTGTTCCCACCCTGGAGTAGTAGGTATGTAGGAAGGAAGTTGTAGGGAATAGAAGGCCCAAAAAGATACCTCCTCCATCTCATGGAAAGTATGACCCCCTGGTACTCAGGAAAGGAAAATCCCCTAGGTGGAGGAGGAAACCTCTGAGGATCCATGGCCAGTGGTCTGCCCGTCCTCTGGGCATACTAAGAGGAGAAGGACCTAGGTTCTAGTAACCATAGCTAATTTGAGGAAGGTTAGCTCTTGGAAAGATGATGGTCCATCCTTGATCCATGGATGATGCATATGGAATGATGATCCTGAGGTTGAAGAGTAGGTCATTTCTGAAGGAGTGGTAGAATCCTATGCGTGAAGAAGATCCAGTTGAAGAAGAAAAAATAAAGTCCTGATTTCCAAGGTGATGAAGGATGCTTGTCCAGAGGGATTGCATGGGCATAATGAGCAGGGACAGCATGATTTGATTGATACATTACCAGACAGTGACTGGTGGGAAATGTGATGATTTGTGAAGTCATAGATAAATAATCCAACTTGTGTAAGATTTGACTTTCAAGATAAAGTCTGGAGGCAGAGAATTTGGTAGTGGCTGATGGGTTGCTAAGTAAGCATCCATGAAGTAGAACATGAGTAGAGAAGACTCTATGAGTGCCCAGTGGGAGTACTGCCATAAGTGATTAGTAGATAAATTGAGAAAGAGTTGCAGATGCAGTCCAGATGGTAACCGAATAGCTATAGAGAATGATTGGATGTTCAGTATAAGGAATTCGATGGCTTATTTGGGTATGATGTCATAACTATACTTGTATATGATTTTCTGGTATGCTAGTTGAAGTAAATACTGATCTTTCTATGGTGTAATTGTCCATAAGATGCACTGAGGTGGCTTACAGTTGGTTAGGTTTGCAGGTAATCCGATGCTGAAATGCTTGAGAGAGCTTGGATGCAGATATATGGAAGAGTCTGTAGGCTGGAGTGAAAGTGAGGTTGAGTAGCATGGAATGCCAGAGGGTCCAGTGCTACGGCTGATTAAGACCAGTTCGGAGGCAGACTGGGATAGTGAATTTGCATCAACTGTTGCGGATTTTCAGATAGATAATTGAAAGCCTCTTCTAGGTGATAGTTTTTACCAGAGATATTAATGGAGATAATTGGTGAATGATAGGCTGGGGGGTCCACTGGATGGACAGCTAACTCGACTTATGGTAACAAATGAAAAAATGCAGATGATTGTATGAGGTATGTTGATGTCCAGGAGCTAGAAAGCAGTGGTTTGGATAGCATGACATTAGTAAGCAGCTAGGCACTGGAAATCTAATGATGGTCTTAGGACAAGCTATGTCTATTGAGGAAGTAGGAGTCGAGAAACATGGTCAACAGAGCCAGTGATGGTCGGAGAGGCTGCAGAAGAGAACTAGATGATGTCCCAGGTGGCATGAGGTATCTTGCAAGTCCCGATATCTATGGCAGCGATAATGGCCTTTAAGTCAGAGCATAACAGAAAAATGTAAGTTCTTTCCATATGGAGGATAACCTGTAAGACTTGATAGACAGGGAAGTACACGGGGACTGAATAGACAGATTTGTAGGGAGCATCCGATAGGGAAAAATGGGAATCTTTCTAGTGTCCAGTCGAATGAGATTCCAGAATGATCGAGGGGATCTGAATGTGCAGTGTAGAAAACTCTATGATGACGTAACAGTTTATGAGGTATGTATCCAAGGGCTGTGTGCTAGAAGTAGTTTCCTTGAGTGAAATGAACAAGTGATCCATCAAGTAGTGGATGGGAGCTGTTAGAATGACCAGAGCAGGAGTATAAGATGGATAAATGGGAGGAGTAGTTAACGAAGTAAGGATACTGGCCAGAGATATGGTAATATGCCCAAGAGAGCCACAGCTAACAGGACAAAGCCCCAAGCCTGCAAGGTGGAGATGAAAAGTTGCTATCCGAAGAAGGAAGGAAAGTCCAGAGTGGATCCTGATAAACTGAAGGACTAATCTAGGAAGGTGCCAGGCTATGCAAAGCTGGATAACATACAGTGCAGGTAGGAACAGGACCAGGTCAGCTCCTCAGCAAATGGCAGTGGAATGCAGGAAGGTTGTAGTAAATCACTAGAAGATAATCCATGGAAGGCTAAGGAGCGAACAAAAGTATCAAGAGCAACTGGGTTGAGTTACATAAGTCCTACATCTGACGAAGTCTTCAAACAATGAGTGGAAAGGATGGAAGGTGCTGAAGAAAAGGATGAAGTTCCCACATCTGAAAGAGAAAATAACCTCATGCAGCAACTGGAAGGGGTGGCTGTAGCAGGGAACTATCAGAGGCAAACAAACTGGATTGAGATAGATACCTAATCAGCTGGAAAGATCCAAATCATGAGAGAAAGGAGGCCAAGGGGTTAAGTATGATGAGCCATAGAAAAGCAAGATGGCGAGTGGTGAGGAAGGATGCAAGTTAGTCAGAGTAGAGGGGTCCTGAGTCTGGAGGAAAGTGGTAATCGAGTAGGATATGGAAAATGCATAAGGAGGAATTGCAGGTGCAGTCACAGGCTCATAACCAAGGTAGGCGAGGTGAGATGACCAGAAGGTGATGCTCCAGGTAATGGTTAAGGGTGAAGGCACATTCTGTACAAGACTCAGGTCCAGGAGGGAGCGTAGGCATTGGTCCAGTACAAAGCAAATAAGATCAAAACGGCTGATTGTAGAATCGAGCTTCCAGGCTTGGTGATCAAGGAGAGAGAACTAGTATCTGATACCACTCAGCAGAGGTAGGAGGATGGAGGCAAATGAGTTAATGAGGTCCTGGTTCAGACAGGAAGTGGCAACTGGGCATGAGATAGATGATGCAGTGAACTATCGGGCCCATAAACAAGCTACCACAGCCTGTAGACAGTGAGCTGAACTACGGTTGCTGTCATCGGGCAGAGCTGAGATGGTGGAAGGCTGATGAAGTGTAATGGTCCCATTCCCAAAGGGAAGCACGATCTGTATCAGGTAAAAGGTGCAGAATGTGGAAAATGAGATGCAAGCTCAGGCTCCCGACCAGGGAAGTCAGTGCGAGGAGATCAGAGGGGAGGCTGCAGGCAAGGAAAACGGAGAATGCAAGCAGGGCAAGGTCCAGTTCCAGAAGTGTTGCAGCATCCACTAGCAGGTCGAGAATGGATATGTGTGAAGCAGTGGAATGTAAAGTCAGATATCCATCCATGACATGTGAGGCGAGATGTTCTTGAAGTGGTGCAGCAAGGACAGGAAGGATGATGAGAATACGTGGTTGAAGAAGTTCTGTTCTGCAGGTCAGTAGGATGGAGAAGACAAGCCAATCAAAGTCATGTCCTGAAAGGGAAGTAGCATTCAGGTATCAGGCTGAGAAAGCATAAGTTGAAGCAGGGGAATGGAGACTCTGACGTCGCTCGGTGATTGCAGAGGCAGGATGAGCATGGATTGCAGCAGTTAGGCATAGGTAGGGCGGAGCGGGCATGTAGGGTGAAGATGTTCCATTCCCAAAGTGAAGCAGCAACTGGTATGGGTTGAGAAGGCATGATATGACTCAGTAGATTGTAGACATGGCTCCCATCTCTGGTAGTTAGTGCGAGCTAACCTTCACTCGATGCTGACCATCAGAGTTAGAGACGGAGGCTGTCAGATTGTTAAGTAGTAGGAGGTAGTGAATCTAACGGAATCCCATCCCTGGTAGACAGGGAAAGCCTACATTCACTCAGCACCTCAGAAGACGTGAGTTAGGGACAGAGTCCGGAGTACTGCTGGTATGGGCTGGCAGATGCACAGAACTCTGCTGAGAAAAGAGAGGAGTGCAGGAAACTGAAAGGAATTAGGATGATTAATAGTGCATAGGGATGATAAGATAGATGTAGCTTGATAGGACTGATAGGCACATAAATTGAAATGCAGCAGATCAGGAAAGTCCATCCTTGTAAGGCAACAATGCATGGGAAGGAAGACTCCACAGCAAACTGAAGCAGGAATGAGGGGAGAATCATGTGGGTGAAGGTGACTGAGGTCACAGGAGGCCAGAATAAACAGGGGCAGGAGATTGGGAGCACCCCCCTTTCTACACACCCCGATGGCCTGAGGCAAGTAGTGTAGTGAATGGTAGGACTGCCTCCCTCCCGCCACCCAGGGCACCCCCCCATCACCACCACCAGTACCACATAGAGCAGAGAAGTGGAGGCATAGGCCACCCACCAGCTTTATTCTTATCAGTGGTGCAACAACAGATCTGTAAAGGTACGGCTTGGTATGTCGTTCAGGAAAATGAACAGCCACACACTCAGACATGCATCGATAAAGTGAAGAATAGGATGTGTGACTTGTAGTTGAAGGTTAACACACTAATAGCAAGTAGCAGATGCGGGGCCCAAAATGGACTAGGAATGGTGAAAAAATAAATCACAGGACACTGAAACACAACAATTATATGGTATGGACCAGTGCACCATATGCAAGTATGGGATGCTCCAGCCAGCAGAAGCATAGGAAGTTTCATTGCATGGGGTGACGGATTGCCGAGAATGAGGAGAACGGGTCAGGAAGTAGCTGAGCAGCAGGAATGCATCCGAGGGGGAGCTGAATAAACAGAAAATTAACCAGGTGACAGGCATTGTAGAGGAGTTCAGCGCAGTGAGAACTGCATAGTGGCCATGATTGAACCCCAAGTAATATAGACAAATGCTGTAATGGACTTCAGAGGTACTTACTGTGAAAGCAGATCTTGCGGGGCAAACAGGTGAGGTGAATCCTGGTTCATCGTTCATAGGGAGACTGTGTGCTGCAGAGCAAGGAAATTCGAGAATGATGGTGATGCTTAAAACGGACGGACAGGAAGAGGGCGAGCATTGGGAAGGGAGAAGGAGGAAGCTCAAAGAATGGCATAGTTAGATTTCCAGGAAAAAATAGTGAGTATAAAATGTACTGGTGCTGCCAAGTTCTAAGTGCACATTCCATAAATATCTGTCCCGCATATGAAATCTAGTCAGGAGATTTGTGAAAGATTTCTCTTTGTGCCATTTCAAATAATGACTCTGTGCCATATGGCAGTTCCACAAATTTGCTACCTGCTGACAGAGTTATCATGATGAAATATTCGATAACTGGGAATAGTGCTTTGCTCTCTCCTCTGCTATCAGAGACTCTTAGAGTGACGGCGGTATAGAGGAGTGAACGAGGGCAGAAAGCAGAAAAAGAAACATATACTGGGGAAAACCCAGGACCAGTGAGGCAGGGAAACAACAGAGGAGGGGAGCAAGGAGGTAGAATGAGCTACTGAGAGAAAAGAAACGAACCAAGGACAAGTGAAAAGGGGAGAAACTGAAATGAGAAAGCACACCAAGAAGGGAAGGGGGAGACACAAGGGGAAGGGAAACAGACCAGAGACCAACGGGAGGTACAAGAACAGCAGCAGCCACACGAGCCATGCAGTGAGCTCATGGAGCAACACAAAACACTCCCTAAGCAAGGAAGGAGCGTTAGTGGAGGGATTAAATAGAGATTGTGGGAGGAGCTATTCCCCACATTGAACCTCTGGCTATGCCCTCCCAGCAATGGAAGTGTATTAGGAACCATAATTAAAAGTTATTGCCGCAAACATGAGACAGAAATAATTAAAAGTGACCAGCATTTCATAATATATTTTTCCAAGGAGCAAAAATCTGTAGAAACATGACCATAACAGAGCTAAATGCCTATGGTATTAAGGCAGGAAACATGGGAGGGGTCTGCAAGGCAAAAAAACCCTGGAGAAAAAATAGTACTTCTGAAGCAGAGGATAACTGAGTACTATTACACAGAGTGTGTATTTGGTATTTATTACAGTAGGTCATAGAAACATAGACTTTGAAGGTAGATAAGGACCACTTGGCCCACCCAGTCTGCCCATTTCCCTACCTATTTGAAAGCTGCAGTTCCTAGTTAACCAACAGCTTACTTTTTCCTAACCCCCACCAGAATTGCCTTATGTCTGTCCCATACATTCTTGAACTCCCCCACTGTTTTTGACCCCACAGCCTCCTCAGGAAGATCATTGCATGTGTCCACCACCATCTCCATGAAACAATACTTACTATCATTGCACCTGAGACTTCCCACCTCTATCTTCAGATTGTTCCCCCTTGTTCTTGCACATCTCTTTTTCTGAAGGATGCTACCCTCTTGGACTTTGTTGATTCCCTTTAGGTACTTGAAAGTTTCTATCATGTCCCTCCTCTCCCTCCTTTCCTTGAGGGTATACATATTAAGATCCTTTAGTCTCAGGAAATACATATGGGCAGGTGGGAGACCTACGGTGGCTTTCCCAAAGCTTCAACTTCCCAAGGAATGTGGAGGACATGCCCTCCCTAATTCCTATCATTACTGGATAGCCTCGTTAATATCTCATACAGCAGCCTGGCTTATACCAGCCTCATCTGCCCCAACGTGGGCATCGCTAGAATGAGCTACTACATCCACCCCTCTAGATTCACTATTGATTTTTCAATCTCCCCAATCAAAACAGTGTGACAATTGCCCTTTATTCACCAGGGCCCTGCTGAGAAGCTGGAAAGAATTCTTAAGATCCCTAGAGCAAACATTCTTGGCAAACTGGATAGGAATTCCAACACAGAATCAAGACTTTATACCTGCACAGACAGACGTTATGTTCACTAGATGGTGTAACAGGGACTAATACATGCATATCAGTTTTACGAAGCAGGGATATTCAAAACCTTTGCACAACTGCAGGAATCATATGATCTCCCTCACCAGGATTTCTATAGGAATCTACAGATTAGGTACTTCCTAGACAAAAATATAGGCCTAGGTGTATATTGTCCCTTGTTCCTTGTTAACAAACCCAGGTCCACCTCGAAAATGAGCTTGCTCAACGGTGATCGCCTAGTTAAATAAAGACTTTGATTTATTGATAGACATTTCTCAAACTGAGAATCCCCCCCCCACATGCTTTGTTAACAAATTTAACAGTACTATATGGACAGGAGCATTTGATATCTTGAGCATATGTGGCCCTTCAGGGCTCACCACCACAACACATGGAACTAGTTCAGTTCCAATGGGAGGCAGAGTTGGGGATGGCCAGGATAGGTCTCTCCCCTAAAGATTGGCTACAAATATGGCGGATGCAGCACAAGACCACCAGCTCTTATTCCTGGAGAGAATTCTCGTGGAAGATAGCGGCTAGATTTTTCCTCACCCCACAAATTACGGCAAACTATTCAACATCAGGAGATTTTTCCTGCTGGAGATTCTGTGGCTGTGAGGTTTCCACACACTCCCATGTATTATGGTATTGCCCGGTGATAGTGGAGTTTTGGAAAGTAGTAGACCGCACCATCAAGGAACTATTTCCTAATCTAGGCTCTCTTACACCAGAAATAGCCCTTCTTCTTCACTATCCTAGACAAATTAAACACAAACAACACAAAAATTTACTGAACATCCTTTTGACCGCCACCAAAAAGTGTATTACTAGATTAAGACTTAAGCCAGATTCCTCTTCCCTCTACTCCTAGGAGAATACTATTTATGATATCTATAGAATGGAGTCTCATTGCCAGGCTACAGGATAAAACTCAGGAGTTGCTAACATACTGGAGCTCCTGGTTTTTATACATTGCACAACTGAGAACCGACCTCGTGCCTTAGAGGGAGTGCTGATGTTTGTGATTATTCACTTCTTCTACATAACATAAAATATGGGATCCGGCCAGGCCAAGAACTATTTTTTCTTTCCTCCTCCCTCTCCCCTATATTCCACTCTGTTACACATGTGATTTAACTTGAGATATGAGTGGAACATGATGTACAGATAGTGGATAACTGGATTCTCACTTATTGATATTACTCATACACCATACTATAATATTGAAGTGCTGTACATCAAAACATGCTCATATGTATCCTTTGTCACACTTATTGTATGCCAGATTTATGTTGAGCTGTCTTCCTTGTAAGTTGAAAGAAAACAAACTGAAAAATAAAAAGTTGTTTTTTTTAAAAGCTCCTTTAGTCTCTCTTCATATGGCTTCTGGTGCAGACCCTGCACCATTTCAGTTGCCCTCCTCTAGAATGCCTCCATCCTGTCTATGTCCTTGCGGAGATGGGGTCTCTAGAACTGCATGCAGTACTCAAAATGGGGTCTCTCCAACTGTCTGTATAGAGGGATAACAACTTCTTGTTTTCTACTGGTGATGCCTCTCCCTATACATCCCAGTACCCGCCCCCCTAGCCCTCCTTACTGCCTTCTCACATTGCTTGCTTACTTTTTAGTTATCTGATATGACTACCCCCAGGTCCCTTTCCATTTTTGTTGTTGCTAGTACCTCCCACCCCCATTGTGTACTCTTCTTCTGGGTTTTTGTTTACCAGGTTCATTACTTTGCACTTCTTTGCATTGAATTTAAGCTGCTATACTTTTAGGTCACCTATAAACTGATTCAGTTGCACACTGCAGCCCCCAACCATGCTTAAGGGTGACACACAAGCTGTTTGAATGCCATAAAGTGACATCTGCTGACTGCCACAGGAACTACTTTGCCCAATAAATTCCAACATTGGAGCAGAACAGAAACCAAACCGACAAAGCATGTCCAGTACAGGGCGTCATGGCACAAAATCCTTATAGGCAGCAATGGTTATTAATGTAAATGAGTCCTAACTCATCTTGTACAGTGCCTTCAGGTCAAGTCTGTTGCATGTCATGAGTCCTAACCGGCAGGAGGGTTGTCATAAGTTTCTTAATATTTTATGTATGACTAATTGTAGTAAAAAATGCACGCAATTGTTTTTTTACTGTGTTCCTGACAATTTTTCATGTTTTGCACCTTTTAACATTTTTGTTCTTGTGAGACTTAGAAAAATGCTCATGAACATTTTTACAGTTCCAAGACAAACATAAAAATCTCTCTGCTATATCAGGCACATGTACTATATGAACTCACACATTTCAGTTCTTTGATGGTTTCTGTTTGAAAATAAAATCATGTATATGTATAACTAGAGACACTATATGGCATCCTGATGTCCCATCACCTGCCTACAGTTGAGGCAGCTGCAATCTGCTGCCCCCTTGTCACCTGCCCCATAAGCCCACTGTCTCCTGCCTGACATTTGAGGCTACTGCATCCTGCTGCCCAGTCTCTTCTCCCATATAGTTGGGGCTGCTGTACCCTGTTGCCCCCATCTCCTGCATGAACAATCAGGGCCACTACACCCTGCTGATGCTGCCTGAACAGTTGTGGTTGCTGCACCCTGCTGCACTTTTCCCCCCACAATCAGAGCTGCTGTACCATGTTGCCCCCTTTTTCTGTCACCAGAGTCAGGGCTCTGCTATGCCCTAGAGTCCCTGGTCCCTTGCCTCCACATTTGAGGTTGCTGCACCATGCTGCCCATGCCACCAGATGTGGGGCTTTTATTGCACCATGCTACGTACTTCCATTTTCCCAAATGGGCAGGGCTGCTGTTCCATGCACATCCTATCCCAAAGTCAGGGCTGCTGTACCCTGATGCCCTCCATATCCTGCCCCACAATCAAGGCTTTATTTTATTTTATTTATTTAGCTTTTGTTAACTGGGTAACAGGCACCATGCTGTAGTCTGTCCCCTGCCACCATAGCCAGAGCTGTTGCACCCTGTTTCTGTCTACACAATCAGAACCGCTGTACCCTGCTGCACCATACAGCCCCATGCCTCCACTGCCCCATGACCCCACAGTTAGGGTTGCTGCGCCATGCTGCCCCCTGCCTCCAAAGCCAGATGTTTTGCTACACTGCCCAAAAGAAAAAAACAGAAAAATACTTTCATCTTGTGTTATGGGGGTGATGGACAGAAGGCAGTAAGGTGCAGAAGTCCTGACTGTTTGAACAGGAGACAAGGGAGGCATTAGGGTACAGCAGCACAAACTGTGGGATAGGATGCAGCAGCCACACCAGGGTGGAACTGATACAACTATGGGGGAAGAAGACAGGGTGCAGCAAATGCCATCACCCTTGTGGCAGTGGCAGCATGGTGCAGCTGCCCAAACTGTGGAGGCAAAGGGCTCTAGGGCACAGCAGGCCACAGCAGCCCTGCCTGAGTAAGCAGGAGCAGGGTGCAGCAGCCCTGACTGTGGAGGCAGTTGACAGTGGGCAGGATGGTGAAGAAGCCATGACTATGGGGCAGGACACAGGTGGGCATCAGGGTACAGCTGCCCTGATTGTATGATAGGGTGTGCACAGTGCAGCAGCCCTTACTGGTCAGGCAGATGATGGGGGAAACAGGGTGCAGCAACCCCAGTTGTGTCGGAGAAGATAGCTGCCAGCAAGATGCAGCAGCCTCAAATGTGGAGCAAGAGACAGGGGGCTTATGTGGCAGGGGATGGGGCAGCAGAATGCAGCTACCTCAACTATGGCACAGGAGACAGTGGACATGAGGATACTCTATACTGTTTCTAGTTATACATTATGTATTTTCACACAGAAACCTTCAAAGAACTGAAATTTGTGAGTTCATATAGTACAAGTGCCTGAAATAGCAGAGTGTGGTAGACACCTGTTTGTCAATCTGAGAGGACAATAATTGTTTTTACATGGACCTATTTATTGAGGCTACATCAAGGACAAACAACTTGTATGAATTTACAAACTTTAAACAACCCAGTGTTATATAGTTAGAAAAAAAAAACCAATGTTTTGATGAGAAAGAACTCACAGCTGTGATACGGACAAGCTGATTTCTCAAATGCATACCACTTCAGTCCAGAACTGAAACTCAAATACTCAGCTTTTTAGAAGAACAAAATGGTAGATTTTCAGCTAATTCATCTGAACACGTGCCGTAGACTGAGTTAGTAAAAATCCTGGACAGAAAAAGTTAACTCTGTACACTGTTCTAATTAGGAACTTTACAGTTCTTCGGTCAAGCAGGGACTTACACTGTTAAATCAGTAGCTTAGTCCAAAATGATTTCATCATTCTCCAAGGTTCAGTCAGAGGGACAGAAGCAGCCTGGCTGTTTCTAGTTAGTGCAGAACAAGTTAAATGCTGATTTAAAGAAAACCACAAAACCAAATAGCATGACATTTTCAGGAAACACTACTCATGACACAGGGACTTAAATTCAGGCTTGTTTTAACAATGTGTAAAATGCTTACCACTGATCTTTAAGCAGAGCAAGAGATCGCTCATAAGTTTCCTCATTCAGGTCCCGGTGGTCCCAATGTGAACTATGAGAGAAGTCATGCAACTTTCTTTACTTAGGACCATGTGGACTCTGCGCAAAGCAGATCAGTCATACCTTTCTGTGAGCCAGACCCCAAACTTGCAGCTTGATATAGTAGACCCACATGGCATGGCCCCAGACCTGTAACTTGACCCTGTAGCTTTGAAATTATCAGGCTATATTTCTGTAACATAGGTTTCTGCAATTAATTTTTATACATTTTGAGAAAGTAGAGTCCCATCTTACTTCACAAAGAGCCTTTCATGCCCTGTGTGAATCAGAAGGTGAGTCATGCAGGCTCTGCACAAAGCAGAAAATGATGCATAACTTTCTTACTGTTTTGTTTGTGTATGAGTTTAATTGTAGTATAAAAATGAACACAATAGCTTTTTACTGGAATAATGGGGGAGGAGAGAGGGAGGGAGGGAGTTGAGGTTCTAAGTGGATTCAGAGAAGGGGTTAATATTTATGATACTGGGACTGTGGTGGGAGTTAGGGTGCTAAATGATTTAGAGGGAGGGGGTGCAAACTATTTTCAAATACTTTCATAATGTGATGGGGAGAGGGTTGGAGATAGGTGTTATGAGGATGGAGAAGGGTTATTTTTTTTAATCTTTTTTATAACAGGTTGCTACACTTCACATTGTACACTTCAAAGCTTAAGTCCCGACCTTCCTAGAATTGGTCTTTTGCCAAGGGCGACTGTTCATTGTGGAGGGGAAGAGGAGTAAGCCCTTTGTCAAGGAAGAATATTCCTAGTGTTTTGGGACTTCACCGTGAAGTGCTGCAGCCTGAAATAACACATCCTAAATAGTCAAATAACATATAGTAAGCACCCCTGCTGGCCAGACAGGCACCGAAGTAATGGCCAAAGTCACAAGATAGTGGGAGGGAGATATAAAGGAGTAAAACCTAGGGTTACTGAGGGTTGAAAGCAAGATGTAACACAATAAAATACATGCTTTCATTTCCGGAGAAGTTACAAAGACATGAAGGCAAAAACAAGTATATAGGTTTAAAAAAAAAAACAGTAAATGAACAATTACTAAAACAAGAAAAAGGGTGTGGTTCTCGGTTACAGAACACTACCAGTTTGATCTGGCTACCTCTCCACCTCTACCCAATCAAGACAAGGCAGCAGGAAGAATTATAGAAATAAGATTATAGAAACAGAAACACAGAATCTGATGACAGATAAGGGCTGCTTGGCCCACCCAGTCTGCCAAATGTATTTATTTATTTGTACTTTCATTTTTCTGCAGACCCACTTGATCTACTGTGCTGTCTATTCCCACACAACACACTTCATTTCACCTACAATTCCCTGTGCCTATCCAAGACATTTTTTTACACCACCACTGTTTGCCCCCACTACTTCAGCTGGAAGGTTGTTCCAGGAATCTTTCTGTGAAGAAATACTTCCTCACATATCTCCTGAACCTACCCCCCTTCAGGTTCATGGCATGTCCCCTTGTTCTAGGGCATCTTTTTTTCTGAACAAATATTCCCCTCCTGTACTTTATTAAATCCTGTGAGGTATTTAAAGATCTCTATCATATCCCCTCTCTCCCTCCTCTCCTACAGGGTGCACATATTGAGCTCCTTAACCTCTCCTCATAGGGCTTTTGATGCAGACTCACCACCATTTTGATAGCCCTCTTCTGGACCACCTCCACTCTATGTCCTCCCTGAGATAGAAACATAGCAACATAGACTTTGATTGCAGACGAGGACCGCTTGGCCCACCAAGTCTGCACATTTTTCTACCTATTGATTAAGCTGCAGATCCTAGTTAACCAACAGCCTACTTCCTCCTCCCCCCCCCCCACTAGAATTGCCTTATGTCTGTCCCTTGCATTCTTGAATTCCGCCACTGTTTTTGGCCCCATGACCTCCTCAGGAAGGCCATTCCATGTGCCACCACACTGTCTGTGAAATAATACTTCCTCATGTTGACCCTGAGCCATCCCCCCTCTACCTTCAAATTGTGCTCCCTTGCTTTTGCACATCTCTTTTTCCTTTTTTTATTTAAAATGCTTTACTAGTTTTCAGAATAGACAGACATCCAACCATTACATAATATTACAACACTACAATCACATATTCCTAATTCCCACCCACTACCCCCAGCACCAATTACACTGTAACATACACTGTCCTTGACAGAGGACCAGATTTGTAGTTTAGCTAACACTGTCATTAAGAAATACGTTAACTTTATGTACTAGTGCGGGGCCTGTAAAAAAAAAAATAGGGTTTCCAGCTTGCCTCACCTTTTGTTATAGGCACCCTTACAGCTTTTCAGGCTAACTAGTGTTTTCTCTATTGTCAAACTGTGCAAAATATCATTTAACAATTCTTGGTAGGATATAATTTCCTGGCCTATCCAGTGATATAAAATTATTCTTTTGACAGTCAAAGAAATTAAAGACTTATAGAATCTTCTTTCTTTTACCAGAATTAGAGAGACGTTGCTCAACATGCATATTTCTGGGATAAAATATTCAGTTAGGCCCAACAGGGGGTCCAGTGTTGTCTTAAGCCTGTCCTATATAGGGGTTACCTTGGAACATTCCCACAGAACATGCTTCAGAGAGCCTTCTGCATTTTGACATCTGGAGCAGGTTGCTGTTGGTAGCTTATCCATTTTGTACAGATGAATCAGGGTAAAATATTGTTATGTATTATACGAAATTGTGCAAGATGCAGTCTGTCATTAGAAAGGCAATGATATACGTCCAACCATATACACTCCCAACTCAGAGACAAAGAGAGTAGTGCATTCTCCCAGTAAGGTGAGTGTCCAGTGACTTGGGGAGTATATCTGAGAAAAAAGGAGGGATACCAGCTGTGATACAACATGGGGTTGCCAGGAGTGAGACTGGATAAGAGAGAGAGAAGATTTTCATTATTAATATCCCAATCCTTGTTCCCAAACCACTTGATTAGCATGTGTCGAGGTTGATAGATTTTAAAAATGTGCGTGTTACACAAACGAAAAAGTGCCAGCACAGCATGACACTCAAGTAGCTTCCCATTCAGCATCAGATCAGATACATTTTTATCCAGGAGCCCTGGGATCCACTGGGGAAAGAGGACCTTTCTGTTTATTTTAAAGTTGAGATTGTGACATAAGGGTTGAAAAGTGTCATGTGTGTTCTTGTAATGCATGTATCAACATAGCTGAGCATGCACTTTCATAGACGTGTACACTACTGTTCCTTTAAGGTTCAAAGGTACCTTACTGGGTGGGACAAATAAAAGGCTGAGTGGGGAGATCCCCGTAGATGATATCAAGTGTCTGTCTATCTTTACCTATATGGGTAGATAGCCAGGGGCTACGGTCTGTCTGTCAGAAATAACCCACCGGGCATATTTAGAAGCATGACTGGCCAAGTAATAGAGGTAAAAGTTGGGAACTTTAAGGCCTCCTAAATGCTTCAGAACTACCAAGTGGTGGCATGCTCTATGGGGAGGTTTACCTTTCCAGAAGAAGTGGGATATTATTGAATGGAGTTTTGTAAACCAGGTTTGAGGGAGTCAAATATTGAGCATATTGAGAGGGTAAAAAATATGTGGGAGGATGTTCATTTTGATCACACTGATTCGGGCTTGAAGTGAGAGTGGGAATAAGGTCCATTTGTTTAAGTCTTGCATGATAATGTCCACTATGTTCTCCAGACTGAGTTTCTTAATAAGGGACTGTTATTGGAACAACGTGATACCCAAGTATGTAAACTTTGCTTCTCAAAGTAGGCCTAAGCCCACACAGTCTGAGGAAAGAGCAAAATGATTTAAGGGCATGAGTATGGTTTTATCTATATTCAGCTTATAATTAGAATAAATACCAAACTGAGAAATGATACTTAGGGCCTCTAGTATGAATGTCACTGGGTGCGATATATGCAGCAGGATGTCATCTGCATAAGCTGAAATCTTAATTTAAAGGGAGCTCACTGGGATGCTCAGAAGCCTTAGGGATGCCTTCAGAAGCCTGATCAGAGGTTCCAAATAGAGAATAAGAAGGAGAGGGGGACAGAGGACAGCCCTGACTGGTTCCCGATTGAAGAGGGAAGCCTTTAGAGAGTGTCCCATTGCAGTATACTTTAGCACTTGGGTTAGTATATAATACTTGTACCCACTGGACAAATTTGGATGGGAATCTGAATTTCCCCATAACCAAAAACAGGAAGTCCCACCGAACCCTATTAAAGGCTTTCATCACATCCAGGGAGACCAAAACCATTGGGTCCTTTGACTCCCAGGCAGCGGAGAAAACATGGTCTAACTTCCGGGAGGTGATCAGCAGAGAATCTTCTTCACATAAAGCCCACCTGCTCTGGGCCAGTCAAGTGGTCCCAAACGTGCATGATTCCAGTGTCCAGAATTTTGGCAAACAGCTTCATATCACTGTTCATAAGGAAGATGGGATGATAATTGGTGACCTTATCTGCAGGCTTGTTGGGCTTAGACAAGACTATAATAAGGACTTCTGGCAGGGATGCATCTGACAGTCCATTGTCACAGAGATAGGAAAACAATTGAAACAGGATAGGGGCTAGGTCCTCTGCAAAGGTTTTTGTAAAAATTAGAGGGAAGACCATCAGGTCCTGATGATTTATCTAGGGATAGGGAGCCCAAAGCTGTAAAGATTTTGTGAACAGAAATAGGGCAAGTGAGAAACTCCTGTTGGACAGGGGATAACACAGGGAGTGGGGTAGACTCTAAGTATGTCTTGATCTCTGTTTCTGTTGGGAGGTTTGCTGGGAGACCATAGAGATGAAAGTAAAATTTAACAAATTCTTGGGTAATTTCTACTGGGGAGGTTTTAGGCACGGCTCCATCCTGGCGTACTATGGAATGCACTAGTCTAGAAGCTTCCTGCTGACAAAGCCGCAGTGCCAGCAGATGCCCTGCCTTGTCACCTTGATCTACGTAGGAGGTCTGTGTCTTTAAGAGGGCATATTCTGTTTTTTCCCTGAGCAGGTCAGCATATTGGTGCCTTAATGTGGTTAATGTTATCTGCTTTGCTTCATAGAAATCAAGACCTACCCTGTTTTCAAGGGCTGTAACCTGGTCAACAGGGATTGCAGCGTGGCCTCTCTCTTCTTTTTTTATTAGCTGCCAGGTGGATGAACTTGCCTGGCAGTGCACACTTCAGAGTAGCCCCATATTTTGTCAGTGTCTGCTATAGAGTCCTTATTGCAATTCCAGTAGTCCGTAATTAGGGATTTTATTTTAGTAATCACCCAGGGGTCTTTCAATAGTTGTGTATTGAGTTGACAGGACTCTTGGAGATATGCCACTGTCCAGTATCCCTGGCAGAGCTGAGGTACTAATGAGGAAGTAGTTAATTCTCGAAAATGATTTATGCACTGGGGAGTAAAAGTAAATATTTTCTCTTCTGGGTGGAGCACCCTCCATGGGTCACAGAGACCTCCAATATGTAAGAGTTCTTGCAATACCTGCTGGATGGGAGAGAGTTTGGGGGAATGTCCCTTTGACCTGTCAAGGTCTGTAGTGATGGTGGTGTTCCAGTCCCCTGCTAAGATCAAGGGAAGATGTGCATATGGCACTATCAAGTTAACCACATCTGAAAAAAATTTGGGTGATTGAATATTGTGACTGTGGAAGCAGCCCAGTAGCATTTCTGTATGATCTAGGATACAGTGAAATAGGACATATTTGCCCTTCATGTTCCCTGTCTGAGCAGATGGAAGTTAACCCCTCTAGAGGTAAGGATAGCAACACCTCTTTGGTTGATGGTGTCTACTGCTGCATATACCTGCCCCACCTGCTGGTGCCAGAAGAGAAGCTTTCCCGATGCCAGGAGGTGAGTTTCCTGAAGGAAGGCAATCTGGCAGTGCAATAACTGTAGGTGCTTTAAGATCTGATGCCATTTCACTCTGGTACATGCCCCTTTAGCATTCCATGATAAATATTTTGTCATCATTGAACCATAGATAATAAACTACAGGAACAGTGCTATATAACAAGTGCTTACTAGCATAACTTATTGGTGCTGTGGCCTCCCACCCCTTATCCCTGCTACCCCCAGTTATACCAAATTCTCTCTCCTCCCTCTTCTCTTCCCCAATCCTTCCCTTAATACTTCCAACATGTCTTTACACATGATTACCAGTCCAGGAGACTGTTCTCCTCACTCTATCCAGGCCGAAATAGCACCATTGCCCCCAAACAATCCCAGATTCCCCCCACCCTCCCTTCCCACTCTCTTCCCCGAGTCACCATTAAGCATTCACTAAAACAAAAGAAAAGAAAAAAGAAAAGATGTTTCTCTGCACTAATCTAGACGCCTGCGCATTATTCAGACATAGAATAATCTTAGTGTCCCAGTGTTTAATTAGGCGAAGTACCAACTTAACAGTACGATGCATAGCATCCTTATGGAAGATTGAAACAGGGCATAAATACTGCATCAATAAAGTATAGAACTACACTGCTGGTTAAGTTAACCAGTAATATGTTTAAACAATGCATGATCCCCCTATAAAGTAAAATTATAAACAGATAACAGCATCAGTCCCATAAGTATAGCAATTCTGTTCAATGTGCAGCTATCAATTCTGCAGACCTCTTCTCGAACATGCGCATACCAGAAAAAGTTTATTCTCTCTGCGAAAACAAAAACTAGTAGAGTCCTTACATCAGGAAAAACAGTCTCTGGCACAGTCATGGCCCCACATAGTAAACTAGTAAAGCAAAAGGGTACAGGGCCTCCAACAGAGGTAGGAGCTAGAAACATAGAAACATAGAAACATAGAAATATAGAAACATAGAATCTGATGTCAGATAAGGACCGCTTGGTCCATCTAGTCTGCCCATTTCCCTATCTAATGGATAAGCTGCAGATCCTAGTTAACCAACAGCCTACTTCCTCCTACCCCCACTAGAATTGCCTTATGTCTGTCCCATGCATTCTTGAATTTCCCCACTGTTTTTGACTCTCACTGACCTCCTCAGGAAGGCTGTTCACGCATCTACATATGCTCTCTGTGAAGAAATACTTCTCACATTACCTCTGAACCATCCCCTTCTATCTTCAAATTTTGCCCCTTGTTCTTGCACATCTCTTTTTCTGAAAGATGCTACCCTATTGGACTTTGTTGATTCCCTTGAGATATTTGAAAGTTTCTATCATGTCCCCCATATCTCTCCTTTCCTCGAGGCTATACATCTTAAGCTCCTTTAGTCTTTCTTCATATGTCTTCTGGTGCAGACCCTGCACCATTTTGGTTGCCCTCCTCTGGACTGCCTCCACCCTGTCTATGTCTTTGCGGAGATTGGGTCTCCAGAACTGTACACAGTACTCCAGATGTGGTCTTACCAACTGTCTGTACAGAGGGCAAACAACTTCCTATTTTCTACTGGTGATGCTTCTCCCTATGCATCCCAGTATCCCCCCAGCCCTCCTTGCTGTCTTCTCACATTGCTGGCTCACCTTTAGGTCATCTGATATGACTACCCCCAGGTCACTTTCTATTGTTGTTGTCAGTATCTCACCCCCATTGTGTACTCTTCCCCTGGGTTTTTGTTTCCCAGGTGCATTACTTTGCACTTCTTTGCATTGAATCTAAGCTTTTGACCATTCCTCCAACCTTGCCATGTCCCTTTTCATCCTTTCCACCCCACCTTGCTTATCAACCCTGTTGCAGGTCTTTGTGTCATCTGCAAAGAGACATACTTTTCCTTCCAGTCCCTCTGCAATGTCACTTATAAAGACATTAAAAAGGACTGGCCCCAGTACTGAACCCTGCAGTACCCCACTAGTAACCCCCCTTTCCTTACTGTGGACTCCATTTACTATTACCCTTTGTGTCCTGTTGTCCAGCCAGTGTTTTACCCAGGCTACCACCCTGGGACCCACTCCCAGGCTGGCTAATTTTTTTATTAATCTTTTGTGTGGGACTGTGTCAAATGCCTTGCTAAAGTCTAGGTAGGCCATGTCCACATCCCCCTCCCTGGTCTACTACTTTGGTCATTCAGTCAAAGAAATCAATTAGATTTGTCTGACATGACCTTCCTGCTGTGAATCCATGCTGCCTTGAGTCCTGTACTCCACTGGCCTATAGGTACTCAACAATTCTTTCTTTCAGAAGTGATTCCATCATGTTCCCTACCACTGAGGTCAAACTGACAGGTCTATAGTTTCCTGCCTCTGTCTTGCTCCCACTTTTGTGAAGGGGAATCACATCCACCCTCCTCCAGTCCTCAGGTACCACAC
Organism: Neoceratodus forsteri; assembly: GCA_016271365.2. Taxonomy (NCBI): domain Eukaryota; kingdom Metazoa; phylum Chordata; order Ceratodontiformes; family Ceratodontidae; genus Neoceratodus; species Neoceratodus forsteri. The sequence goes on along the minus strand of CM057459.1, from coordinate 799,515,388 downwards.
CATCCTCTCATAATTTATTAAAATGGGTAGTCAGTGGTGTTACTAGTTCTTCCCTTAGTCCTTTTAGAATTCTGGGCTGAATCCCATCAAGCCCCATTGCTTTATCCACCTTCAGTTTTAGGAGTTCTTTCAGAACCCTTTCTTCTGTGAAAGGACTTATATCACCCCCCATCCAGAGTGCTTCTATTGACTGGATTAAGTATATCCCCCTGCTCTTCCATTGGGAATACTGAGCAGACGTATTCATTCAGTATCCCTGCTTTTCACTGTCGCTCTCAGCCCAACCACCTTCCTCTTTATTCAGCTTCAGTATCCCTGCCATAGTCTTTCTTTGCTCCAGAATGTACCTATAAAAGGTTTTATCCCCCTTCTTAACCGAGCTGGCTATCTTTTCCTCAGTTTGGGCCTTTGCTGTTCTGACTGCCTTCCTTGCTTCCTTCTGCTTTAACTGGTACAGTTCTCTGTCCTGCTCCTTCTGTGTTTATTTATACTTCCTGAATGCTATAGTTTTCTCCCTTACCTTCCCCGTCACTTCTTTTGAGAACCATAGTGTTTTTTTTCTTTCTTTTTGATTTGTTTATTTGCTTCACACAAAGGCTTGTTGCCTCTGTGATGGCGGTTTTAATGTTTCCCCATTGTTGCTTCATCCCACCTTCTTACCTGTTTGCTAGTGCTTTTCTGAGGCACTCTCAAATTTTGACAAAATCAGCCTTCCTGAAGTCCAGTACCTTCACTTTTGTATGGCTTGACTCTACAGCTAAGTTTATCATGAACCACACTGTTTGGTGGTTGTTTGTTCCCAGATGGCTACCCACTTCAAGATCAGAGATCCTCTTTCCATCCGCATTTGAGAGTACCAGGTCTAAGATTGCTCCCTCCCAAGTGAGTTCCAAAACTAGCTGTCTGAGGCATTCCCCTGTGGGGCATCGAGAATGGCTCTGGTCTTGGATGTGGCTGCAAAAAAGGTGCGTTAGTTAACATCTGGCATATTCAGGTCCCCCATCAGCAATATCTCCCCTTTCTCTGCCATCATAAGGATGCCTTCTATCATTTTCTTGTCCATTTCCTCCTCCTGAGATGGGGGTCTGTATGTAACCCCTGTGCAGATTGTGGTGCCATTTCCAGTCTCCAGGGTGACCCACAGTGCCTCCTCTCCTCCCTGTTTACCATTTAGTTCTGCTGCTTTGATCCCTTCCCTTACATAGAGAGCTACTCCTCCTCCTCATCTTCCCTCCCTGTTCCTCCTGTAGATTGTGTACCCTGGTATGTTGACATCCCAGTCATGGTTCTCTGTGTACCATGTTTCTGTGACTGCCTTGATATCCAGGTATCCCTCTTCATACAAGGCCACCATTTCGTGTAGCTTTTTACCTAGACTACAGGCATTGGGACTCATTAACCTCCATTTTTTTATGGCTTTATTTCTTTTTGCCCCATCCCTGTCATTACTGCTTTTGCCTTTTTCTCCATTTATCCCTTCCCTTCTCCCTATTGACTGCTCTATCCTGGTGCTTACCTCACTAACTACCTTGATTTTTTGGGGGGGTGGGCTAGGATTTCCCTTCTCCTCTTCAGTGCCTCCCCGCTTGGCTAGTTTAAATGCTTGCCAATGAAGCAGTTAAACCTATCACCTAGGATCCTGGTTCCCCTCCTGGATTGATGCAGACCATTGTGCCAGTATAGGCCTGCATCCCTCCAGGTGGGGCCTCAGTCCCCAATGAAGCCAAATCCCTGAGCTCTGCACCAGTTTTTCAACCAGTCATTGAATCCCATGGTGGGGAGTATCCTAGCCTCATTCATGCCATAGACAGGTAGCACTTCCGAGAAAGTTACCATGTGTGCTATTTGTGTAAGGCCCCTCTCCAAAGCCACAAACTCCTGTTGCACTGCTCTGATCCCATTCTCAGCAAGGTTATTTAGAAACACAGAAACATAGACTTTGACGGCAGATAAGGACTGCTTGGCCCACCTAGTCTGCCCATTTCCCTACCTAGAGAATAAGTTGCAGATCCTATTTTAACCAACAACCGATTTCTTCCTACCCCCACAAAAATTGCCTTATGTCTGTCCCATGCATTCTTGAATTCTCCCACAGTTTTAGGCCCCACAACCTCCTCAGGAAAGCTGTTCCATGCGTCCACCACCAGCAGATCAAATGTGAATATACATCTGTGTTTCTTTGATATGAACCAAGCTTGTAAAACCTCATTCAAAATTATGCCACACTTCCCGGTGTTGCACTTGTAGCACAACAGGGTATTTCATTGTAATGCAGACTCCAGCTGCAATAAGCTTAGTAACTGAAGGATTCAATTCTGTTCTCTTCTGTCTTACCAATTTAGGAAGATCCTGGGCAATTCAGATTCTCTGTCCCTCCCACTGCACTTCACTTTTTTCTTGGATTTTACTGAGGATATGTTGTTTATCAAGGAAGTTTAGCAGCTGAAATATCAGGGGTCGTGGAGGAGCCCCAGGAGAGGGTGTGGGGTGCTGAGATTGGTGGGCCCTTTCGATTATATAACCGAGGCCATTAGGAGAGAGCCCTGCTAGTTTGTTGCACAATATCTGAACAAACGGGATGGGAGAGCACCCATCCTCCCTTTCTGGGAGACCCTGAATAACAAGGTTGTTACATCAGGATCTTCCTTCACGTTCCTCCATTTTGCTCTCTACAAACTTGAGGCACTGGTGTAGTTGGCTTAATTCTGGATCTGTCCTCACCCTCCAATCATCTGGGGAGGAAATGCAAGCTTCATTGTTCCCAGTGCATTGCGACAGGGCAGCTAGTGAGAAGTTAAGGGTTTGCACAGAGGTCGCTAAGGATCCTAGCTTTGATTTTATCAGCGAAATCCCTTCCAGGAATTTTTGTTTAGTAAGTGCAGCCTGGGAGCTTGCGGCCATTACATTTCTGCTCTGAGATGCCTTAGCTCACTTTGTGTTCTTGTCACGAGTCGGGGTGTTAGGTGAAGTGTGGCGGAGCAGGCTTTCGCACATTGCTGCCTCCATTCTAACAAATTTTTGACCTAACAATGTTCTGAACACTCTCCCCAGGGTGTCAGGAGCCAGGCTGAGAGTTTAAGCAGCTGATCAACACAGAAAAAGAGGTTTTAAATGAGAGCAGATCGGGAGCTCGTGGGAAAGCGTCTTGTTCAGTTGGCCATCATGTGCCTCCCTGCACATCTCTTTTTCTAAAAGATGCTACCCTCTTGGACTTTGTTGATTCCCTTGAGGTACTTGAAAGTCTTTATCCTGTCTCCCACCTCCCTCCTTTCCTTGAGGGTAAACATATTAAGCTCTTTTACTCTGTCTTCATATGGCTTCTTGTGTAGACTCTGCACCATTTTAGTTGCCCTCCTCTGGACTGCTTCCATCCTGTCTATGTCCTTGCAGAGATGGGGTCTCCATAACTGCATGCAGTACTCCAGATGGGGTCTCACCAACTGTCTGTACAAAGGGATAACAATTCCTGTTTTTTGCTGGTGAAGTCTCACCCTGTGCATCCCAGCATCAACCCAGCCCTCCTTACTGTCTTCTCACCTTGCCTGCCTACCTTTACGTCATCTGATATGATTACCCCCAGATCCCTTTCCATTTTTGTTGTTGTTAGTACCTCCCCTCATTGAGTACTCTTCCCCTGTTTTTTTTTTCCCCAGATGCATTACTTTGCACTTCTTTGCATTGAATCCAAGCTGACATACTTTCAACCATTCCTCCAATCTTGCCAAGTGCCTTCTCATCCGTTCCACCCCATGTGTATCAACCCTGTTGTAGATCTTTGTGTCATCTGCAAAGAGGCATACTTTTTCTTCCAGTCCCTCTGCAATGTCACCTGTAAAGTCATTAAAGAGGACCGGTCCCAGTACTGAACCCTGCGGAATGCCACTAGTAACCCCTGTTTCTTCAGAGTGGACTCTGTTTACTATTACCCTCTGTGTCCTGTTGTCAAGCCAATTTTTCACGCAGACTACAACCCTGGGAACCACTCCCAGGCTCCTCAGGTACCACACCAGCCTTCCATGATTTGTTAAAAAGGGTAGTCAGTGATGTCACTAGTTCTCCCCTTAGTTCTTTTAGAATTCTGGGGTGAATCCCATCAGGTCCCACTGTTTTGTCCACCTTCAGTTTTAAGAGTTCTTTCAGGATCCTTTCTTCCATGAATGGACTGGTATCGACCGTCCTATCCAGAGTGCTTCTGTTGTTCAGTTTAGGTACAGCCCCTTCATCTTCTTTTGTAAATACTGAGCAGAAGCATTCCTTCAGTATCCCTGCTTTTTCACTGTCACCCTCTGCCCACTCCCCCAGTCTTCCTTCGCTCCCTAATGTACATATAAAAGGTTTTATCCCCTTCTTAATTGAGCTGGCTATCTTTTCCTTTGGGCCTTTACTATTCTGGCTGGATATTCTGGAAATGTGGTCTCCAGAACTGGACACATTACTCATAGTGGGGTATTACTAGCAAACTATATAAAGGCAACACCACCTCCCTTTTTCTGCTGGTGTTACCCCTTCCTATTCACCGCAACATCCCACTGGCCCCTCTTAACTGCCTTTTCACACTGCCTGGCTACCTTTAGATCATCCAATAATATATGATTTATCCCAGGCATCTTTTCTGCTTGGTCATTATCAGTATCACACCACCCCTCTTGTACTCTGCCCCTGGGTTTCTATGCCCTAAGTGCATTATTTTGCACTTTTCTGCATTGAAACCCAGGTGCCATACCCTCGATTACTCTTCCAGTTTTTTTCAAATCTCTGCCCATCCTTTCCACCTCCACAGAGTGTCCACCCTGTTGTCATCGGTGTCATCTGCAAAGACACAGACCTTCCCTTCTAGCTCCTCTGTTATGTCACTAATAAAGACATGAAAGAGGACTGGTCCCAGCACAGAACCCTGAGGTACTGCACTGGTCACCCTCCCTTCCTTGGAGCGAACTCTGTTTATCATTACCTTCTGTCTCCTGTCCTCTGACCAGTTTCTTACCCAGGTTACCATTTTGTGACCACTCACAAGCCACCCAGTTTGCTTACAAGTCTCCTATGTGGAATGGTGTCAAAAGCCTTAGTGAAATCTATGTAGTCTAAGTCCACTGCTCCACCCTGGTCTAACTCCTTGGTCAGCCAGTCAAAAAAATGTCAGATAAAAAAATGCTGAGTTGCATTGACTAGGAACTGAACCCAGGCCACCCACATGGCAGGTGAGAATGCTACCACTGAACCACCAATGCACATGATCAAAACAGCAATGAGATAGAGTAGAAAGAGACTGCAGACAGGTTTTGCTCTGGACCAAAATGCTAGTAAGTGATGGTTGTGGGATTCCAACCTAGGTCTTCTAAGTCACAGCTATGCACTCTAACAACTAAGTAGGCAAGACAAAGCAATTTTATTTATAGCGCACCCATTCCCTGATGCTCAGGATGCCTAACAAACATAAATATGTAAAAACAATTGTTAAAGTGCAATAAAAATTGATTCAATAAAATTCAGTATGTTATGTTAGCACAACACTTTTATAGTGTGATTCAGGTTGCTGGGGAAACACACTGGTGGTTCGGACACAGATCAGCAAGCTTCGAAGGCCTGGATGAAGAGGTGAGCTTTCAGCCTTAGCTTGAACACCTCAATCAAGGAAGCCTCCCAAACTGCAGGTGGAAAGAGTTCCACAGGGTCAGTACCAAGATGCTAAATGCACTGTCACCCAATGTCCAGAGCTGAACACTGGGAACATCCAGGAGGCCCCTCAAACAGGAGCGGAGGGACTGAGCCGAGGTCACCAGTGTTAGAATCTCTGACAAGTACCCAGGACCCAGTCCATATAGGGCCTTATAGGTGAGCAAGCCCACCTTGAAAAGGCCCTCCACCTGACAGGCAGCCAGTGCAGGGCATGCAGGACTGGGGTTACGAGACTGGACCTCAAAAGGCCCATCAGCAACCAGGTTGCCACATTCTGCACTAGCTGCAGCCTGTTCAGGGTCCGTCCCATAACCCTGAAGTATAAAGAGTTGCAGTAGTTGAGCCTGGAGGTGACAAAGGCATGTACCAGTATTGGCAGATCATCAGGCAGAACGAGGGCTTGATCCTGGTGATGTTCTGCAAGTGGTAGAAACCACTTTTAACAACAGATGACAGCTGATCTTCAAAGGTCAGTCCAGGATCACACTTAGATTTCTCACCCTCAGGGAAGCCATCTGTGGAGTGGACCCCAGGGCCAGGTCTGTGTTGGCCCCCGGTGTCAACCAATCATGCCCTCGAGCAGGCTCAATCAGCAATACCTCCGTCTTATCCAGGTTAAGTCTCAACCAGCTGGAAGCCATCCAAACATTGATTTTAGCCAAACAGTTGTTAAGCACATCGACACCTCTGGGTGTTCCTGGTGCAAAAGACAGATATAGCTGGCTATCGTCTGCATAGCAGTGAAATTCCACACTGTATTGTCAAATGATCTTGCCCGGGGCAGCATGTTCACTGCGAACAACATCAGGGACAAGATCGAACCCTGTGGTACACCACAAGAAAGAGGCATCGGGGAGGAGGAGAAATTCCCCATCACTGCCTGCTGCACCCTATCCAAGAGATAGGAGTCAGACCACCTGATGACAGTACCAGCGAGTCCACAAAACTCACTGAGCCAATCAAGAAGCACGACATGGTCTATAGTGTCAAATGCTGAGGAGAGATCGAGGAGCATAAGAACTGACCTGTCTCCTCTATCTCTAGCCCTGAGCAGATCATTATGCACTCTAGAGCTGTTTCTGTGCTGTGTCTTGCCCAAAAACCTGACTGAAATGTCTCATAGATGTCCAAGGACACCAGATGATCCTTGAGCTATTTAGCCACTAATTTCTCGACAACCTTGCTCAAAAAAGGCAGATTGGAGATCAGACAGTAATTCGCCAGGACATCTAGGTCAAGCGATGGTTTCTTAAGGAGGGGTCTCACCAGTGCTTCTTTCAAAGCCACTGGGAACACCCTCTCCACCATCAAGCACCTGGCAATCCTAGCAAGCAACTGGCCAATGGCCTCGGTGCATTCCATTAAGAAACGCGTTGTGGCCAGGTCCAGTTTGCAATAAGTGTGCTTTAGCTCTAAGGTCACCTTAATCACTTCAGACACATCCACTGGCCTAAACTCCTCCCAGACAGATGGAATGCCTCTGAACCTCTCAACCCCACCACTGTGAGGCTGTTGTCTCTCTGATGGGATCCCTGACTGGATAGTTGACACTGTCAAAGAAAAACAGAGCAAACTCTTCACACAAGGTGGATGAAAAAGTCTTCTTTGGCTGTAGACAGGCAGGATGGAGAAGCCTATCCATAGTCCGTAAAAAGCTCAGAAGGCCTGTTTTTCCCTGCAGCAATCTTTCTGGACAGAAATTCTGCCTTCTTATGGTAAATTTCCCCCTGGTACTCACCATAGTGGGCACGCAAGGCCAGCCTGTTGGCCTTCAGCCAGGTTTTCTGCCAGCAACTCTCCAACTTTCGACTCTTGATCTTCATCACCTTGAGATCCCTATCAAACCAAGGGGATCTCAAGTGAAAGGATCTGAGTCATATATATGTACTGGAGTGATGACATCCAGAGCTTTGGAAATCACCCTGTTATAAGTGGGCAACACCTCTCCGATGCCAATCGCACATGCAGCATCAACTCTAGATAGGACAGCCAATGCCAATAATTCCTCCGGGTGCAAGCCTCTTAAAGGGCGGTAGCTAACTATCTCCACAAGGGAGGGACTTTTGGAGGGGCCCCAAACATGTACCCCACGGTGTAGTGATCAGACCAAGAGACTTGATCAGTCTCAAGGTTGTCAGTCCCAAGACCCAGCTGGAACACAGATCAAGTGTGTGGCCATGCTTATGGGTTGCTGAAGCAACAACTTGTGTCAGGCCCAGTAAAGAATCAACTGGAGGAGGTCATAACCGAAACATGAGGATTCGTTGTCAATCCAGGCATTGAAGTCCCCCAAGATTAAACACCTGGGGGACTCCAATACCTGGTCGACGATGAAGTCTACCACCTCTGGCAGGAATTCTCCCCCTTACCCAGGTGGGCAGTAAATGAGAAGAATCCTGCAACCTAAACCTGAACCCCCATATACGGCGACACACTCAAACAATCGGGTGTTACCAACGGGGTGTACTGTGAAGCCCAGGCTGGCTCTAGATACGATGGCCACTCTCCCACGCCTGCAATCCTTCCTCAGGCAGTGCACCATGGAGTACTCAGTGGGGATGGCAGCCTCTAGAACCAGGCCAGCATCGTTGCCCAGTCAGGTCTCCATGATGCAAGCCAGGTCAACAAAGGAAATCAAGTCCGCAAAAATGGCAGTCTTGTTCCTAATCAACCTGCCATTGCATAGCACTGCCCGAAGAGGATTAGGGGACACGACCAGTCCTCTAGCTACCAACCCACTCGGTCCAGTGGTAACCCTGGTTAAGGAGACCAAACATGTCTGGCCTCTCCCTTGGCTCCGTCTAAACCCAGGGCATCTCCTGTACCAGACAACCTCAGTGCTGCTCACCACCCCCTCCTCAACCGTCCTCTGCTGTAAATCTGCATTTTGATTCTGGAAAAAGTGTCTGTGGAAGGTAAGGGACTGATAGAGATTTTATTTAAAAAAAATGAAAAAAATATCTAAACATGTTTGTATTCTCGAATATAATCTCACTCTGTGCCAACATAACAAAGCAATGTTGATACATTCTCAGCTGATGTTAAGTCTCCCAGTTTTTGCCAACAGGCAGTCATGTTGACCTGATTCTAAGCTTTCATTTACTAAACAATTAGGTTCTTTGCCCTAACAGTTTCAAAATCAATTCTTTTTGAAGATACTGTACTGTAATGAATCCGATTTTCAAAGGTAGAAAACATAGGTACAGATACGATTTTTGCAAAAGTCACCATTTTCCAAACTGCTCTAAAACTTTAGCATCTTTTTTAGACGTGTTTCAGTTTGTACAACAGTTTCTTTAAAATGTGGCAGTTTGTGTCAACAAAATTACCCATGCATCATCTGTTTGCTGCAAGCATTACCATATTTGCTGGAAATTACCATTGAATCCAAAAGCTAGACAGCTCTATAGCTGATCTACTTTTTGGCCATGATCATATGAAATATGGCCGAAATGGGCTGCAAATTGGCAAGAGGACTTTGGAAATCCTGTGAAGTATCTCTGAGAAGGGTTAAATTTGGAAACATAAGAGCTAGGAATGTAATTTCTTTTTAATGAAAGGAAAATATAAATAACTGGCATGAGAAATTAGAGATCGTTGACTGAGGGGATTGGGCAGGATGCTTCAAAACCCCAGCCTCCTTGAGGAAGGGGTTATATTTAACTTTGTGTTTCTAGGGGGTGTAATCGAAATTCTGAACTCAATTACTGGCCAAATTAGCTAAAATGTATTATCTGGATCTAAATATTATTATTTGTGGTATTCAGAGAATTACAGCAAAAAGATTGTCCACACACCCCTATTGTATAGAATTTGAATTACTACATGTATGACGTACAATTGTAACATATGGCTGCATACCTGCTCTCCGAAGGGCATGCCTGCACATGATGAGCCAGTCACAGAGGGGAACCTCAAGCAAATTAATAATTACTGTGATAACGTACTTTAAAATGATTGAGAAGATTTTAAAGATTGTTATCTCCTAAAAAAGTACTTTGTTACTTTAATTCAGTGTACTTTAACTCATTTCAGATTCTTCATTTGGCATCTGATCCAAATGCTGAGGTTGATGTCAGACTGATTATAACATCATAACCATAGTTCTTAATTAAGAATGTTATTCTAGACCAGCTCATGTTTCGGGGGCAAGATTATGTGCAATAGGGGAAAACCCAGCCACTATTGCTGAAGTTGTGAGAATGTGGCAGACTGTCTCATGTACCTTCCCCACAATCACAATACACAGTGTCTTCCCAGGATCAAGGTTCTGTGTCAGGAAGGGAATGCCTTCCCGGAATACAGTAAGCCACCATTAAAATAATAATAAAAAGTATTACAAGGCTCTGTTACTAATGCATTGGGGATATTTTGTTTCATGTTAAATGTCATATGTTATTGAAGATGTCCTTGAGTAAGTGAATTATTAATGTTGCCTGTAGTTTTCAATTATAGTCCTTTTGTCCTTAGATCCACAAACCACAGCAATGCCGCTACTGATTTTGTCTGCTCACCAATTAAATCAAAAATTAAACTGTACCTGTTCAATGCCAACATTGCCAAGTAAATGAAAGACTACCAATTGATTTCAAATTAAACTGATGCATATCCCTTTATCTTCTATATGTGATACATGGGCTGTCATGTTTGTTTATGCCACATCAACTGATTTTCATAAATCTGAATGGGGCAAAACTTGTCCTCTGATATTGAATTTTTATTCTTATTTATACTTGTTCATACAAAATAGAGTAGCCTAAGAAAACCTATCTTCTATTTTCTTTTATGGCATGGTCACTTGATTGGATTGATCATGCACTGGGGCATATGCTTGTTCAGCTGTCACATTTCATAGACTCAGCAAGCAACAAGATACCCACTTATTTGGACATCTGTGACATCTAATTTAACTTTTGCCAGCTTGGAAAGCATTACACTCAGTCTTCTAAATTGTATTAACTGACTCGCCATCATTTCATCTATAGCAAATTTAATTATCTTCTTCTTGCCATAATTGATGCTGTCTTATTCTTTTCTAACCCATATGTTTCCTTTGCCGTACAAGTAATTTGCTCTGTACATAGCTTTCTTCTTGTCAGTGAATAGGTAGTAGGTCCCTATTACTCTCAATAACTAAATGATACATATGATTTATTGAAGCAAAACAAAGTTTAACTTGGAAGCCACATTAATTTAAAAAAAGTTGCTTTTCTATTCCTTGACAGGAAAATATAACCTCAGTGTGCACACAGATTGTTTTGTTGTGGCTGCAGATAAGATCATGGGCTGCAGCCTCTGATTTCCACTAGAGCAGCTGGCTTTTTTTTTTTTTTTGCTAACATTAGATAAATTACTGCCAACTTATGAGAATATCCCTTGTTATCAAAATTAAGATTATTGCAATCATATCATAAGCATGCAAATCCACTAAGAAACAAAAACAGCTAACATAAGAAAAATAAAAAGGATAGGGGCTGGATTCCCAAAAGTCATGATGAAGATATAATTCGTTATTTCAGCCTGATCCTGTGTAATATGAAAAGAAATGCAGCAAAACATTTCAATGCCACTTTCAAACCTCTTGATGCTTTTGCAATACTTTCCCTGCTTTATGGCAGCATGTATCAAAACAATAGCACATGAATTACATTTTTGATGCATGTGTACTTTTCTTTTTATCCATGCCTCACTTTATTTGTGCAAATTGTGGCAAGCCAGCTATTATGGTGCCCCAAATCCCCAACGCCTCTCTTAAAATCCAACCAAGCATGTTGATTTTAATGTAGCACTGCAAAACCTTCTTGGGCTGGAAATGTACAATACATCGATATAGCAGGTGTCCTGTGGCCTACAAGTGTATTTTTTTTTACTTTCTTTTTTAACCCCTTGTCACCATCATGGCCCCCTCCCATCCTCAGACAGCCCTCCAAGCCCATCATCCCCAACAATCTGCTACACTCTTTAGCTTGTTTCCTTTGGTCCTGCAAAATGGATAATTCTCTGCATATCATAGAAACAGAGAAAAAAAATGGCAACAGCAAAAGATCAAGGTCTGTCCAATCTGCCCAAGTTCCCTAAATAGCCCCAGGACCTAATGTTCTCCCAGGGTCTTAGCTCATCTCACAGGTAATCTAGGGGTGGGGACACTCATCATGTTGTAGTGGGCTATTTTCTTTGTTTCTTGTTGATCAGGGAAGTAGACCAGGAAGGGGTGGTGGATCCTAATGGGATTTCAGCAAGGTCTTCAACACTGGCCCACACAGGATGTATGTAAACAAGCTGGGCAGCCTGGGAGTGGGTCCTAGGGTGGTAAACTGGATCAGAAATTGATTGATCAGTAGGACATAAAGGGTGGTGGTGGTGAATGGAGTTCAATAAGCAGAGAAGGGGGTGACCAGTGGGGTACCAAAAGGATTGGTGTTAGGACCAGTCCTCTTTACTATCTTCATGAGCGATATGGCAGAGTGGCTGGATGGGAAGGTATTCCTTTTCACAAATGACACTAAGCTGTGCAGTAGGGTAGACACTCTGGGGGGGGGTTGCAGAAAATGAGAAGGGACTTAAGTAGTCTTGAGGTATTGGGTCAAAGTGTGGCAGCTGAGTTTCAATAGAAAGAAGTGCAAAATTATGTATCAGAGTAACAGAAATCTAGAGGAGGGGGTACATGATGTGGGGGGAGGTTCTGGCAGCCACCAAACAGGAATGAGACCAGGGAGTGATCATATCTGATGACCTAATGGTGACAAGACAATGCCCAAAGGCTGTATGGAAAGCCAGTGGGATGGTAGGGTGCAAGAGAAAGATACCACTAGCAGAAACAAACTCTAGCCAGAGTCGATACGGCTGTGATGAGCTGCCAAGTGACCAAAGTTACACATGTGTGTAGAAATAATTTAATGCCTGGGTGTAACTTGACCATTTATTGGAGGCGTAGCACCAAGTTTTCAACATGGCCTTTTTGGGACCCCTCCTCATGAAGAGTGCCAGTCTCATTTTGTTTACTTGTCCTGAAAGGTGATTTTGCAGAGTGACCATACCATTCTGTGCCACAGGTGTGAAAACACATTTCGGGAAGAATGTGAAAAATGCCAGCTGTACTGTTAAAATGGAGGTGTGCAAAAATGGCAATGTTAAAAATCTGAAGTGAAAATATAAAAAATTGGCTAAGTTAGGAGAGTGCGAAGAAAGTATGCATGCTCATAACGCAGTCATTTTTTGGAGTTTTTTCACCACATTTGCAACATGGGCTTTTGTGGACCCCACCTCATGAACAGTGGCACTATCATTTTGTTGCTCAATCCCAAAAGGAGATTCTGAGCAACGACTGCAAAATCACCTTTCAGGATGAAGTAACAAAATGACGGTGACACTGTTCATGAGGTGGGGTCCCAAGAACACCATGTTGAAAATTTGGGTCCAAAATTCCAAAAAAATGGCTAATTCATCAACTTAAGTTGAAAACCCCATTTAATGCCATTACATCATGCTTACCTTTGATTTTTCAGTTTGCAGTTCAGCTTTGAAGAGTGCAGACATGTCCTGGTCCAGAGAAGATGACAGCGCTGACCTCCAGAGGAGTATGGGGTGTGGGGAGGTGGGTGCTCAGTGGGAGGGTGGGATGGGGAGGGGGACTGGGGCGATGACTAGGACCATTTTCTTTTTACAAGTTAAAAAAACAGCACATCGGGGAAGTTTTTCTTTATTTACAGGAAAAAATAAACATACATTTGGTAACACTGGGGTGGGCTCCAATTGTGCCACATGAGTTGGGGGGTGGGTACACGATGCCGACATGAGGATTAGGCACCCTGATGTTGGGGGGGGAAGAAAAAGCAAACATTTGAGCACACTGGGGTGACCTCCCAACGCACCACATGAGTTGGGTGTGCACATTATGTCGACACGGGGTAAATAAATAAATACATTTGTGCACACTGGGGTGGGCTCCCAGCAAGTCACATGAGTTGGAGGGGCTACCTACTGCCGACACAAGGATTGGGGACCCCGATGTCTGCGCGGGGACAGGAAGCGGGGAGGACAGCAGCAGTGGGAGGGTTTTCTTTCCTGCTGTTGCTGGTGGTGGCTACACGACTGCACATGTGTGGCACTCATACATGTGCAATTGCTGTTAATGGCATTTTGCCATTTACAACGTGGCGGCACCAGCAGAACTATGCATGCGCGCAAGTCATATATGCATAGTTCTTGCCCCGTAATATATAAGTAACAGCCGAAATAGTGCAGCTGTTATTCTATAGTGGCCATTCATGGTGGAGTGTTTCAAGCATCATTGGACTTTTGGAAAGATACTTTCAAAAGTCCAATGGAAGGTTTCATGATTGGCCATTTTTGTAAGTTACGATCAAGCTTAAAATGGCTGTAAGCTCTGCCCACAGCCATATAAAGGAGGTGGTGATGCCACTGTTCAGAACTTTGGTGAGACCTCATCTGAAGTACTGCATCTAGTTGTGGAGGCTGCATCTCAGGAAGGACATAGAGTAGAGGCACTTCAGAAAAGGGCAACAAAAATGTTAACAGGGTTAAACCAAAAGTCATATGAGGAGAGACTAAAAGACTTCAATATGTACTCACTGGAAGTGAGAAGAGGGGGGATATAAATGAGACTTTCAAATATTTCAAGTGTATAAATAAGTTACAAGAGGGTGGCATCTTTCAGGAAAGAAGAGGTTCAAGAATGAGGGGTCATGATATGACACTAGAGAGGGGTATACTTAAGGGTAACGTGAGGAGATATTTATTCATGTAAAGGGTGGTGGATACATGGAACAGCCTCCCAGCAGAAGTGGTGTGGGTAGAAACTGTGGAGAAATTATGTTTCTCATGTTCCCTTGGGATGTTTCTATCTAGCAAATCAGGGGCTCAAGAAAATTATGCATTCTAGTGAACTGATGCCAGAGACATCCATCCCTCCTCTGGCTCAAAAGAATGACCACAGTGCTCACAGTAAATCCCAGTGCACTCACAGACTGGGGAAATCAAATCAAAGAATGCGCACTCGTAGACCCGGTGATGCTTGAAATGTTTTTATTTTATTTCGCCATCACTTATTCATCATTTCCAGCACCTTTAAGAACACCTACTGCCATGAACAAGAACCACATATCACTTTGAGGCTTACCCAGCCTCTTCATCATGTAAACATACGAACATACAAAAATGCCAGCAGAAACAGGCCTCACAGTCTTTCGAGTCTGCTCGTTTGTGCAGCTAGCCCCTCAACTTGCAGCTGCCCCACCCTCCCCTCCACATTTCATAACAACCCCCGCCCTCCCTCTGTCCCACCCCACTCTTAATTCCATCCACCGTTCTACAGGATACCACTTCCTTGGACAGAATATTCCATTTGACCACCACCCTTTCTGTGAAAAAGTGTCTCTTGGTTTATCTCCTGAATCTTCCCCCCTCCAATCTCATCTGATGCCCTTTTGTGTCCCTCCCCCTTCTGATCTAAAAAATCCCTTCTGCAATAGTCTTGTTTATTCCCTCTAAGTATTTAAAGGTTTCAAACATATCTCCCGTATCCCTCCTCTCCTCCAGGGAATACATGTTCAGCTCTCCCAGCCTATCCTCATAGTATTTTCCCTCCAGTCCCTGGGTCATCTTTGTTGCTTTACGCTGCACCCCCTCCAACAATCTAATGTCCTTTTTCAGGAGTGGATACCAGTACTGCAGGCAGTATTCCAAGTGCAGCCTGAGCAGTGACCTGAACAGGGGAAAGATCACCTCCCTGTTCCTGGAGGAGATTCCCCTTGCTATACACCCCAGCATCTTGCTGGCCTTTGCAGTCACCTTCCTGCATTGAGCTGAGTGGTTCATACTCCCCATTATAAGCACCCCTAGATCCTTTTCCTCCATGGTGCTTTCCAACTGTACCCCTCACAGCTGATATTTCCTGCCCTGGTTCCTAGCTCGGAAGTGCAGGACCTTGCACTTCTTGGCATTGAACCCCAACTGCCAAGTTTCTGACCACTCCTGCAGTTTGGTCAGGTCCTCCTGCAGCCCCCTCCACCCCTCTATGTCATCTACCACAGCTCCCATCTTGGTATCGTCTGCAAACAGACTGATATTACTCTGGATCCCGTGAGAGATATCAGCTATAAATACCCCAAACAGTACTGGTCCCAGTACTAATCCCTGTGGTACTCTGCTCGTTATGTCCCTCAGTAAGGAGAGATCCCCACCACCACCACTACCCTTTGCTGCCTACCTCTCAGCCAGTTGGTGATCTAATTGACCATCTTTGTTCCCACCTCTATATGTCCCAGCTTCCCTCCAGCCTCCCATGCGGCACAGAGTCAAAGGCCTTGCTGAAAACCAAATACAGGACATACACTGCATAGCCCTTGTCCATTTCCCTGGTTACCCAGTCATAATACACAACTAGATTTTTCTTGCAGGATCTGCCCAAGACAAACATGTGCTGTTGACCATCCTGGAGACCATTGTCCTCCGAAAAGGTTGCCAGCCTCTCTTTTAGGATTGTCTCTATGAGCTTCTCAATGATTGAGTGAGGCCCACTGGCCTGTAGTTAACTGGTTCATCCTTTGGGCCACTTTTGTGAATGGGCACCATGTGGGCCATCCTCCAGTCTTGTGACATGCATCCTATGTCCAGTGATGTACTGTACCAATTTGCCAGTGGTCCCACCAGGATCTCTGCTAGCTCCCTAAGTACACAAGGGTGAATGCCATCTGATCCCAGTGCCTTGTCCACCTTCAGCACCCTTAGTCCTTCTAGTACCCTATCCTCTGTAATCCCAATATCAGTCACCGCCTCCATCCCCTGCCCACTCCACCACTCCCATGGGTTATCCCCCCCCTTTTCTTTCGTGAACACAGAGCAGAAATAATCATTCAGTGGCTCTGCCTGATCCTCCCCCTTCTCCACCCATCTCCCGTTGTTCCTAATCCTCACAGTCTGGTCTTTGTTTCTCCTTCTCTCACCACTGCATCTGAAGAAGGCCTTTTCCCCATTCTTAATTCCCTATGCTAGTCTCAGCTCTCTAGAAGCCTTGGCCTCTCTGACTAGCCTGGTAACCTCCCTGGACATGTTTGTGTACTCATCCTTGTCCCCTTGCCCTCCAGCCTTCCTGAGTCTCTGGAATGATTTTCTCTTGGCCCTCACCCCTTCCATGACCTCCTGAGTCAACCAACTGGGCTTCTTTGCTCTAATCTTCTTGCTCCGTGTCCTGGTACAAGTCTCAGTAGCCTCCGCTAGCCCTTTTTTAATAATATCCCATTTTTGGCTAGCATCCATGCCTGTTTGAATTCTTGCCAGATGCCTAATGAAAATTTCACCCATCTTTTTAAAGTCTGCCCCCTTAAATTCAATCACCCTGGTATCCGTACCTCCTGTTTCCCTGCCCATATTGTGTGTGAACCACACCGAGTGATGGTCACTGCCAGCCAGGGGATCCTCCACTCCCACATCCTTTACCTCCTCTCCATTTGTTAATACCAGGTCCAGAGTTCTTTCCACCCTAGTTGGCTCTTGGACTAATTGCACCAGGAAGCTGTCCTGAACTGCCTGTAATAATACCTGCTCCTTTGCACTTGTGGTTGTTGGGGTGCTCCAGTCCACTCCAGGTAGGTTGAAATCCCCCACCACTACTGTGTTCCCCTTCCTACAGACTCTTCTAATCTGCTCAGCCAACTCCCTATCCAGGTCATCCCCCTGAGCTGGTGGCCTGTACACTACTCCCACCTTCAGTGTCCTGCTTTTGTAGTAATGAAATTGCATCAATAGGGCCTTTGTCTTGCCTCCCTCCCCCACCTCTCTTATACACCTTATCTCCTCCCTCACATAGATCACCACCCCCCCTTTACCTTTGCCCTGCCCTTCCTGAATATTCGGTACCCTGGGATTATCATATCCCAGTCCTGGTACTGGGTGGCCCACGTTCCCGTGATGGCCGCAATGTCCACCCTCCCCACTGCCAAGAGAGCCCGTAGTTTTACTGTTTTGTTGCCTAAGCTTCTCAGATTCAGTGAGATCACCCTCCAATCTGTTCCTTCCCCTCACTTGTTTCCCCCACCTCCTTGTGCCCCATCCCAACTCCTCTCTGATAGTTTGAGGGGTATGCTCGCTTGGCCTCTCTGGTATCCCTGCCTTCCAGCTGTCCTCACGCCACCCCCCACCAAGTTTAAATCTACCCTTGATGCTATGTACCCCTCAGACCTCTGTTTTAATATCCCCTTCTCTTCCCTGCTCAAGTGCAGCCTGTCTTCTGCATGTAGATCATTATTGGCACAGGTTCTGCCCCAGCCCCCCACTATTCCGTACCCCTTGGACCGACATCATTCCATTCACCAACTGTTGAACTCCCCAATCCTTCCTTTCCTCCCCATACTCACGCAGGGTACTGGGAGCACCTCTGAGAAGGCCACCGATACCCCCACTTCCTCACATAGCCCTCCTAGTTCCTCAAACCTTTTCCTAACTACGTCCACAGTCTCCTCCACCAGGTCATTAGTGCCCACATGCACCATGACATGTAGTTTCTTCCTGCCCCAACTTGTGCACTTAAGATCCACCAGCACCACCCTCACCGCCATTAGCCAAAGTAGGGCCTCCACCTATATGCGACTATGTCTTTCCCCCTTGCTGCCCTGTCTGATCCCTTTTAGTATGGAATTGCCCAGCACTAGCACACCCTACTCTTCCTTCCTTATCCCCGTCCCCACCCTTTTCCCAAGGTATACATTTCTAAAGCTTGCCCCTGCTCTATCCCTCCCTCCCTCCCCCATTGGCTCCCCTTTGCCCCTGACCTATCCCCACCCACTCTTCACTGCTTCCTTACAGTCCTCCATATCCCTTTCCTCCACCCAGGTCCCCCCCCTCTGCTACGTCCCCATCATCCTCCCCACCAGCAGAGTTTCTCTCCCATTCACCCCTGTTCCCCTCCTCTGACCACCTCTTGTCCCATCACCCCTGTTCCCTTCCTCTGACTGCCTCCTGTCCCCTGTGGATTCCACTCCCCTTCTCTCTCCTGCCCCCTCCTGGAGATCGCCCACCCCTCCCTTCACCAGTGTTGCCAGCACAGCAAACCTATTTCCTTCCCCCTTCGCATAGCTGTGTGTTGTCTTCTTCCCCCCGACTTTAACCTTCTCATCAGTGATATGCTCCATGTTCATTCTGCTCCTGCACTTCCTCCCCCGTCTCTCCCCTGAACCGCTGTTCCTCCCATGTGGTGTCCTCTTGTTATTCCCTGGAGGAGACCTTCCTTCCTCTTGTCCCCCTCCCCTCATCCTCTCCAACTTCCTACCAAGCCACAGCACTTTCTCCTCTAGACTCCTCAACCTGTTATAGATTGGACAACCTCCTAGCCTCCACAGTATGCTCATCCACACCGCTGCCCCACAACCATTGCATCCAACAAATTCTACCCATGTTGGCCCCCCCAGCATCCTGCTGCTCCCTGTGCCACGTCCTCCTGCACTGTCCTCAACCTCCCCCACTAGAGCCCCTCGCCCTCTAGTATGTCCTTCCCTAACCAGCTCCATTTGTCTTCCCTGATGCTGTTCTAGCCCTAGAAATATCCACAACAGTTAGACATAACCCCTTACCTTCCTCTGATCCCTCAGATGTTGAAGTGAGCCCCTCCTCTATAGTGTTCCTTACTACTGATTAGTAGGTTCCTGTTTTCCTATCAAGAACATAATACCAAAACAGCCCCATCAACCCCCAGTGCCTTTACATGCAGTTTCATCCAACTGAAGCACCCCCCTAGAAAAACAGAGCACACCACAGTTTCATTCACCTCCCAATGTCCCAATTGTTCCAGAACAGTCACAGTAACCCAGACTTTGTGGCAAAGACCAGAGCTGGAAAGTCCTAGTACCTTAACTCTAAATGCAGCTGAACCATAAAAAGGAGAAAAAGGAAGTCACAGTACATTGTCGCTAAAACTGGGCCCCTCCAGCCGGATGAGTTCCTACTCTACAGCTTGCCTTGGGGTCACGCTCTCCATTGAGCTCCTCCAGCTGTCCTCACCTGATAGTTGCTTGTCCTCCTATCATCCACCAGTGCCCAATCCCTTCAAGTAGTGACCAGCTCCTTTTTGGTATATTTTTAAACCTCCCCTTTTTTCCTCTAGGGGTCCTTCCTTGGCCTGTAGGTTCACACTGGATCCTTCCTCCCTTGGGTACTTAATGGAGGTCGTGAGTTGGTGGGATAAAGAAAACACCCTCTATTCTTTCCTTAAGGCTGGTTCCTGCTGACTCTCTCTGCTGTTCCCTCTGATGTGCAGCAATGACCTTCTGGTCCCCTTACTCCCCAGACCTTGCAGTTGAGTGAACAGCAGTCAGTAGGCTTTTCAAAGCTGGCCGCTCCACTCAAAACTCACTCCTTCCTTCTTGATTGGCTCCTCCATGAGCCTACGTCTTTCTATCTTGTCAATAGGATAGGCTGCCTTCTCCACCTCAGGATTGGCTCCCTCCTGGAGCTGGAAGGCCACAGCTTGGTGAGGTGGTGTAGCTCAAAGAGAAGAAAAAAACACCTCTTTTTCTCTCCTTTAGGACGGCTCCTGCTGACTCTCTCCATGGCTCCCTCCAATGTGCGGCAATGGCCACTAGGTACCCTTGCTCCCTGGACCTCGCAGTGGAGTAAGCAGCAGTCAGAAAGTGTTTTAAAGCCAGCTGCTCCTCTCAAAACTTGCTCCTTCCTTCTCAATTGACTCCTCCAGGAGCCTACATCTTTCTATCCCATCCACAGGATAGGCTGCCTTCTCCACCTCAGGATTGACTCCCTCCTGGAGCCAGAATGCCACAGCTCAGTGTGGCAGTGCAGTCCAAAAAGAAAAAAAAAAACACCCCTCTCTTCTCTCCTTATGGTCAGTTCCTGCTGACTTTATTAATGGCTCCCTCCAATGTGCAACAACGGCCTCCTGGTCCCCTTGCTCTTGCAGTGGAGTGAGCAGCAGTCAGCAAGCATTTTAAAGCTGGCTGCTCCTCTTAAAACTCACTCCTCCCTTCTCAATTGGCTCCTCCAGGAGCCTATGTCTTCCTATCCCATCCGCTGGATAGGTTGCCTTCTCCGCCTCAGGACTGGATCCCTCCTGGAGCCAGAAGGCCACATCTCAGTGTGGTGGTATAGCCCAAAGAGAAAAAAAAAACACCTCTCTTTTCTCTCCTTAGGGCCGGCTCCTGCTGACTATCTCTGTGGCTCCCTTCGATGTGCGGCAACAGCCACCTGGTCCCCTTGCTTCCCGGACCTTGCAGTGGTTAAACCAAAAGTCATATGAGGGAGAATCCAGGGATATTGCCCTCATTGGAATTTGAATCCTTATCATGATTAACCAATTAGCAATTATCAAATTCCCACATTTTATTTCAACCTATTGTTAAGATTGGCACTGGTTCCAAATCACTAAGAGAGACATCCCTGCTTCCACTTGATTATTCCTATATAGCAGTCAAGTATCAGAGAGGTTTTCCCAACATACATGTAAAACCCACAATATTAAATGCCAACTGGAGTCACTTCTGTATGCATATTTGATATTGTAAATACATTTTTTTAAACATTCAATAATGAAAAAGGGGGTTCATACACAAGGACCAGGATAGATGTGAAAAATAAATAATGACTTCTCAGCCCAGATATTACGGTGCGTGTGGGGCTGGGGGCGCTAAATCTATACTCCAATTCTTATCAGTCTAAACTCACTTTGTAATTTCATGCTTTTATGGCTTCCATAATTAAAATAACATATTCCCATTAGTTTAGAAATATATTCTATATATCTATTCAGTACTAATACTGCTCTTTCACTAATATATTTTCATACTGGTCTCCCTATGGAAAAATGGATGAGATAAAAGGGACAAGAAAAAAATAATTTTCAAGCCATGCAAGCAATTTGAGGTTCAGGTATATAATCAAGGAGAAACCAGGTTTATTTAAAGTAGTTGTATGATTCCTCCTTGATTTTTAAATAATGCTGTATACCAACCTCCATCCCACCCCACCCCTCAAAAAAAAATATTGGCGGAGCCTATGGGGACGAGTGTTAAAGCATATTAATAAGGTACTTCAAAACATAATTAAAAGCAATACAAATATTTTTTAATAAAATACAGTAAATAATAAAAACAAAAGGAATGACATCTCTCTCTCTCTCCTGAATTTTAAATTGCTTGGATGGTTTGAACATTATTTTTTCCTCATTCCTTTTATCTTCCCTGTTTTCCCATAGGGAGACCAGTGTGAAAATATAGTAGTGTAAGAGAAGTATTTATACCGGATAGAAATATGGAATATATATAAACTAATGGAAATATTTTAATAATGGAAACCATAAATGCATGAAATTACAAAGTGAGTTTAGATTGATAAGGATTTGAGTATGGGGGGGGGCATGGCTTGGCCTCGACTAAGATGGCCACCTGATTCTTCATCTCCTCAAGCCTCAGGGTCTGAATCCGGCATAATCCTGAAATAGCCAAGAAATTAGAAACAAGCAACAGTGGCGGCAGACAGTGCTGAAACTGTGAAACAGACAACTGCATTTCTTGCTTCAAATATTCTGAGCTACGCTGTACAGGATCATCCATAGATCTGCTGTCCCACTACACCACCATGACCTTGATGGCAGACTATAACATAGATACGACAAATATTGGAGAGATGTTTGCAGCTATCATACAGCAAATGTCAGAAGTAACTATGGCATCAAACAATACTACTCACACTATAAACAAACTGGATACCCGCATCTTCCAGACTGAAAGAAAGGCTGCAGCCCATGATGCCACAATAGAGGATGTGACGGCAGTTGTTAAGGATCAGGGCCACACAATTTGACTCCTTCAAGATAAGGTGGATGTCCTGGAGAACCGCAGCCACAGAAATAATCTGCAGTTCTTGGGATTCCCCGAAGGAGCAGAGCGTCAGAATCCCATAACCTTCCTGCAACAAACACTGCTGCCCATGCTACAGCTTAAGGGAAAGATCAGACTCGACATCAAAACAGCCCACCACACACACTAGTACCATCACCCAAGCCCTGGGATAAACCATGGCCTATCTTGGCCAAATTTCTAAACTTTTCTGTGAAAGAAATGATTCTAACAAAGACTAGAGAGATTGGACACCTACAATGGCAAGTACCTAGAATTCACGTGTTTCAGGATTATTCTGAAGAGCTGTCAAACAAAAGATGATCCTACAAAGAAGCTCATCACATTATGTGCAAACTAGGCATTCAGTTTTCCCTCAGATACCCCCCAACCATGCGGGTTATCCACAACAGGTCCCCCTGCTCTTCTCTACACCTGACGCTCATGTTGCAGTCGACGAGGATGTATGGAGATCAGGTGTGAGTCACTAAAGTACCATCACTATCCCCCTTGACTCCCCTAGAAATGCAACAGTGTAGGCTGGGATCCTTGTTTGGGTCAAGGCCCCCCCCCAAAAAAAACAGGTGGGCCTTGATCGGCTACTTGCTGCTGGTCCTTAGCTTTGTCTTCTCTTCTGTGTACTGCATAGTTTGGTTTGTAAATAGTTTTGTGTTAGAAAATAGTAGAGTTAAGTTAATGTGTAACAGAGATAGTAATGCAGATGTGGAAATTCATAAGAAAATTAACAAATACCTGCTACCACCACCCCCCCTTCTTGGCTGCAATCTAGACATAGGTTGATTTGTCTATTACTGCTTCACCCAGAAAAGGTATTGAATTCAGCCTCCTATGGCTGAGCCACCACACACCACCCCATTCTCCTCCATACCATAGACCATGGATGAAGTTACTTGCCATACTCGGTACGTTAGGGGGCTTAATACCATGGTTAAGAGGAAAAAAGTGTTGTCTCACCTTAGGAGGCTGAAGTCTCAGGTGCCCTTTTTGCAAGAAACAAAACTGATAAAGGAAGACCATGCTACATTGGTACAAGACTGGTTGGGGCAGGACATCCACGCAAGTGCTCCCACCTGCAGGTGAGGTGTAGTTATTCTTATACACAAAAATTTCAAATGGACCCCTCTCAAAAAAGACTGTGACCCCCCAAGGCAGATGAGTCCTGGAACTTATGGTTACCCTCCCCTCTGGACTTGTTATCCTTGGTAACCTATATGCCCCAATGAAGATGATCCTGTCTTTTTTTCACAATGTTACCAGTCGGATAGGGAATCTAGCCTCAAACAACACACCTATGTTGCTAGCAAGGGACTTCAACCTCACATTGACCCCCGTACTGGACAGAAGATCCGCAGGTATAGAATCCCACCCCCGAGGAGTGCAAGCAGTGTACCAAATGATACATAACCTCGGCCTGATAGGCATCTGGTGGATATCTTATCCCCGAGACCAGGACTACACATACTATTCTGCAGTCTGTGGCTCTCATAGCCATCTGGATATGTGAGTAACATACTCATCACTGTGCCAGGCAGTCATGTATTCCTCCATACTTCCCCTGGTCATATTCAACCATGCCCGGTATAAATCCACTTTTCTTGGGGCCACCCCCTCAGTTATCTCCCCAGCTTGGAGGCTGGATCCTCTTATACTTCACAACCCAGAATTTATTCCATGGGTGCAAACAGAAGCTATATCCTTTTTCAAGGAAATCCATATTGATGACACATCAGCAGGTAACACATGGGAGACCTTCAAAGCAACCATCAGAGAGAAAATCATCGGGTATGCAACAAATAGACATAAGACTAGGAAGCAGTGATTACATCAGCTGGAGGCAGCTCTGCAGAGAGCCAAAACACAGTTCGAAGCCTTGGACAATCCCAATCTGCACTCCTCCCAGGACGCCACATTATAGGCCTTAGGATGGAAATGAACATGTTATTCCCCAGAAAAGTGGAGATATATATCCTCTAGCTAAGACATAAATATTGGGAAGGGGAAAAAGGGTGGGGGAAGGTACTGGCCTATCATCTGTGGAAGCAGCAGTTAGAAAGGTTTATATAGTAGCTGGCCTCCAAGGCCCTATGGGGCAGGTTCAAAACAAACCACAAGAGGTCAATGGTATCATGCAGTCCATCTATGATGCTCTATATTCAACCTCTCACGCACAGACACCTGCAGGTATTCAAACCTTTCTGGAGGAGGTTAACCTTTCTAGGCTGACAACAAGCTAAGCTATGAGATGCTCCCCTATCCATGACTGAAATCACACAAACTCTCCTTTCCCTAAGCAAGTGGCAGTCACCAGGTGGAGGTGGATTCCTGGTGGAGTTCCAACAACCCTTAACCCCTATAATCTCCCCAGTACTTTGTAAGGTATTCTCTGAAGCAGAATCATTGGGAACATTCCCTCCCACTCTTAGGGAGGCTATTATAACAGTGCAGCCTAAAAAAAGGGACAGACCCTACCTGTCCTGCAAGCTATAGACCTATATTATTAAGAAATGCAGATAGCTCCACCCATCCCAAGTAGGCTTTATTAAGGGCCGCTTTAGCGCGGACCATATTAGATCACTGGTAAATTTAATCCATAAGGCCCAAACATTATCTTCCCCTGCTGCTGCCATTGCAATAGGTTTCGAAAAGGCCTTTGATTCCCTGGAGTGGGACTATGTCCAACAAGTACTTTGCACTATGGGCTTGGGGGCAGGGTTTTGGGCCTGGATTGGGGCAATATATTCATCCCCAGCTGCACGGATACTCAGTAATACGATGCTGTCTCCCCCATTTATACTGGGTAGGGGTACCTGTCAGGGCTGCCCACTTTCCTCACTACTTTTTTGTATTGGCAGTAGAACCCCTGGCAGCTGCTATTAGGCAAAATCCTCTAATTTCCGGGCTCCAGGTGGAAACAAGAGCATACCCTACTCTTATGTCCTGTTGCTCCCTATTGCCAGTATCATCACCTCCCTCCCTCCCCTACTGTCCACCTTGTCAGATTTCTCTACATTTTCAGGGCTCAAGATTAACCAGGCCAAGTCGGAGGTCCTACCTTTAAACTCTAAGTGTACCTCTCAAATGGTTACTCAGCATGGGCTCCGATGGGCCCTGGAGGGGATTACCTACTTGGGCATTACTATCTCTCCTAATCTGCATAAAATCTGGGACCTGAATATGAAACCACTGTTTGCATCCATTTGTACAGAACTAGACAGATGGAAATCTCTTTGACTGTCACTTGTAGGTAAAATATTTGCAATTAAAATGGTCACAGCACCAAAAATTATGTATCTTCTCTCCCACATCCCTTTGAAAATACCTCGTTATTGGTTTGCTAAATTAGACTCCCTGCTGGGATCCTTTTTGTGGGAGGGTAAGAAACCTAGGTACAGTAGAAATAAGCTCAGAGCTCATTGGTCGGAAGGGGGCTGTGGTCTTCCATGGTTAGAGGTGTATAAATGGGCCTTTCAGCTGGCTCAGACGTTAAAATGTTTCCTTTTCCCTGAACACAATGCTCCCCAGTGGCTGGATATGGAGAGAGAGATATGTCAGCCTACTCACTTGGTACTATTGTTATTTAACCATCCCCCTGAGGGTACTCTCTCTCATCCTACTATAGGTCCATCTCTGGAATATTGGGCCAAGGTGCATAAGAAGTTGGGCGCCTCCCCATCTCCCCTAAGACTTACCCCACTATGAGGCAATAATAAGATTACCATCGATAAACAACCAATTGCATGGCCCTCATGGGAACGTGGTGGTATCTCATTGCTTTGAGATATGCTCATTCCTGGAACAGATTCGCTTAACTCCTTTGAGGGCCTGCAGAGCTCTTATGGGCTCTCTCCCAAAGACTTCTGGTGATTCCTTCAAATAAGAAGCGCCATCCTTACATACAGGCATAAGCAGCACCAAGAGCAACACATCTCCCATTTAGAGTCATGGCTGGCCCTAGAAAGAGGACAGTCAAGCCGGGTATATGCGCCATTCAGAGCACCATCCCTTCCCAAGCAGCAGAATCCAAGCATAAATGGGAGAAAGCACTGCATGCCCCTATTATGAACCTGGAGTGGAAAAAAATGGAGTGGAGTGTCTAAAATTAGCTCATGGGGCATATCCTGACACCAGCAGTCAATTAATACAGAACAAGATAATTCACTCCTGGTACAGGACTCCTGTAGTCCTCGCCAAGGCAAAGCTGGCTCAGTCTGACCTGTGTTGGAGGTGTCAGGAACTCCCAGGTGACCTGTTCCATATACTTTGGTCCTGCAAGCTGATCCAGCCACTATGGCAGGCTACCTGTGAGATGGGGTCCAAAATACTTAGGAAGCCTATGCCTCAGTCCCCTGAGTTGCTGTTATTTGGACTCCGGACCCTGGCCCCTCACCTTCGTCTCTCCAAAGTGAAACTACTACTGACACTAAGCATGCAGGTTAGAAGACTCCTACTGTCTAAATGGCGGTCCCAGATAATCCCCTCCCTGGGGGAGGTACTTACCTCCATGGCTTAAGTTGCCAACTGAGCCAGAATATCACATACTGTGACCAATATCCTCTTTAAATATACTGCCCTCTGGACTTCCTTCCTTCTGTTTTTGAAACCTAGGGACAGAATCGGCTGAATAGGAACAACCATGCTATTATAATAGTTTCCTCTCATGGTGCATTTAGGGGCAAGTGCTGGAGAGATTGTTACTGAGTTATAGGGGACCCTGCTCTATGGATGACATGGTATACTATCAGTAAAGGATAGTATCTTCTCTGACAATGAAGACCTGTTTGCTTTGTGTGTGTGATCTCTTGTATTTTGTAGGTGTAAAGTAGAGGGCAGCAGCCCTGGACCTCTCATAATTTCTGATGCTATGTCAAATACTGTAGAAACTAGCAGGATGGGGCCAGGTAAGATATGTTTGTATGAGTTAGCCATAATGCAATATACCAACTGCTAATACTTTCGAAGTTAGTCTCCAGCTGGATAGGTGTTGTACATCCAGGCACAGAGTATTATCCTACTGCTTACCTGGCTAGTATATTCAGTTCATTACTATTTGGACAGCATGTCCCATTATCTGCTTCTACAGACATATGTAACAGTCTGTAAGACCTTTGCAATGTATCCAACTGTTTTAATGTTTGTATCGTCTTAATAAGTCAAATCAATAAAACTTTTTAACCACAAAAAGAAATGCAGATAGCAAAATCTATGCTAAAGCTTTGGCCACAAGACTTAATCCACTTCTCCAGAATCTCATTCATCCCTCACTGGTGGGGTTTGTTCAGGGCAAAGACAGTGCTGACCATAACCGCTCCTTGCTAAACCTCATGTATTCAGTTACAAAGCTACATTCTCCTGCTGCGACAATAGTCATAGATTTTGAGAAGGCCTCCAATTTGATTAAATGGGACTATTTATACATTGTGTTGAAACATTTGGGATTTGGAGAATGGTTCCAATCATGGATACATGCTACATATATATCTCTTCTACAGCCCATGTCCTTACAAATTCCCTACTGTCTGACCCTTTTTCATTAGCAAGAGGCACAAGGCAAGGCTGCATTCTGTCCCCACTCCTCTTTGTGCTGACAGTGGAACCTCTGGCAGTGGCCATTAGGCTTCATAAAGAAATTCAGTGCATAAAGACTGGACATCAACAATACTCCACCCTCATGTACGTGGATGATCTGCTAATACCCTTGGCCAACATAAACAAATCCATACGACCCCTCTTACACCTGCTGAATGGGAAGAACACCCCCAGCTAGTGATCAAACAGGAGTTCAGCATGTTTGCAGTTCATTTGCATCACCAGGTAAGGAAAAAGGTCCAGCTCCCCATATGATGCGCAAGGGGAAAGCCGGACCTCGCCCTACAACTAACACACCAAAATCTGGCCAATTAGTAAATCATGAACACAAATGCCTGCAGTCTGGGAAACAAGATCCCAGACCTGGAGGCAACAATGACAGAGGCTAAACTGGACACAGTACCCATTAGTGAGACATGGTTCGCTAGTAACCACACTTGGGAGACTTCAGTACCTTGCTATGTACAGTTCAGAAGAGACCGAAGTGCAAAGGTGGGGGGATTGGCCTTTTATGTCAATGAAAATATCAAAACTACAGAAATTCAGAATACAGAGAACAAGCCAGGAGAACTGTGGGTCACCCTGGAAACAAGAAATGGGATAGCCATATGAACTGGGGTTGTCTACAGGCCTCCAGTCCAGGGGAGGACATAGATACATTACTGTTAGAAGATATACAAAATGTGACAGATAAGGGGGGGGTCTGATAATGGGAGACTTTAACATGCCAGATACAGATTGGTCAATACCAGCAGGAACATCTGCCAGAACTAGACACATAGTGGATTCCCTTCAGGGGGAGGGCCTCAAACAATTTCTACAACAACCCACAAGAGACAGGGCTATCTTGTAACTAGTACTGATTAACTGGGAAAGGATCACAGATCTTCAGGTAGAAGGTCACCTGGTGGCCAGTGACCATCACATGGTATAGTTCAATTTGGCCACTAGAACTAAATCAACCCATTCCAAGGCAAAAATATGGGACTTCAGAGGAGCTGACTTTGATAAAATGGCTAACAGAGTTAAGCTAGCCCTGGCAAGAAGAAATAAAGGTGAGGGGGTACGGGCAAAGTGTGCAAGCATATATAAGGATGCAGTACTTGAAGCAATATCCCATTGTGTTAGGGAGAAAGGCAAGAGCAAGAGAAGGAAGAAACCACTTTGGTTCTCAGAAACAGTATCAGAAAAGTCAGAGCCAAAAGGTTGGCCTTCAGGAAAATATAAGGGAATGCAGCAGGGGGAAGATAGGGAGGCATACCAAACTTCACTAAGGGAAGCAGGGAAGGCAGTAGGGCAGGCAAAGGCCCAAACTGAGGAAACACTAGCATGAACAGTAAAAGAAGGGACAAGACTTTCTATAGATATATTAGTGAAAGGAGAAAGTCCAGAGGTGGTATTGTTAAGATCAAAGGGGATAAGGGGGAGTGTGTAGAGAAGGACCAAGGAAAGGCATCTATCCTAAATAGCTACTTCTGCTCATTATTTACTGAGGAGAAGGTAGGACAGGGCCCACAGCTCAGCAGCATGGACACAGGGGGGAGGGAGGTATGCACAAGTCCCTTCACAAAAGAAAGGGTCCTACAAGAGCTCGCTAAGCTCAGGGTGGACAAGGCAATAGGACCTAATGGCATACATCTCAGGGTAGTAAAGGAGCTAATGGTGGAGCTAGCAGAGCCATTAGCAGAACTTTTTAGTGAGTCTCTGAGCACAGGAGACATCCCAGAAGCCTAGAGAGGGCTCATGTGATCCTGCTCTACAAGAGTGGCAACAGTGAGGAGGCAGAGAACTACAGTCCAGTCAATCTTACCTCAGTAGTGGGCAATATTATGGAGGCACTCCTTAAAGAAAGTATAGTGCAACATCTGGAGTCCATAGCAGCACAGGATCTAAGACAGCATGGGTTTACAACAGGAAGGTCCTGTCAAACTAATCTCATAGATTTTTTTGACTGGGTAACCAGAGTGGTGGACCAAGGGGGTGCAGCTGATGTTGCCTACCTTGACTTCAGCAAAGCTTTCAATACTGTTCCACATAGAATATTGATTAATAAGCTGGGCAGGCTCAAGGTGGTTCAGAAGTTGGTCAACTGGGTGGAAAACTGGTTGGTGGGCAGAAAACAGAGAGTGGTGGTAAATGGTATACAGTCAGAAGAGATGCAAGTCACAAGCGGTGTGCCTCAGGGATCAGTCCTGGGGCCAGTCCTCTTCAACATTTTCATCAGTGACATTGCAGATGGACTGGAGGGTAAGGTTTGCCTGTTTGCAGATGATACCAAGATCTGCAACAGAGTAGATGATCCATATGGGGTGGGCAGAATGAGTGGAGATCTGGAAAAACTGGAAAAATGGTCTGAAGAGTGGCAACTAGGGCTTAACGCAAAGAGATGCAAGATCATGCACATAGGGAAGAGAAACCCTGAAGCTACCTATAGGTTGGGAGGAGAGTTGCTGGCAGTCACAAGGGAAGAAAGAGACTTGGGTATAATCATCACAGATGACCTGAAATCATCCCAGCAGACCACTAAAGCAGTAGGTAAGGCTAGAGGGATGTTGGGGTGTATTAGTAGGTGTATCACAAGTCATGAAAGGGAGGTGATAATCCCTTTTTACAAGACACTGGTTAGGCCCCATTTGGAGTACTGCGTGCAGTACTGGAGGCCGCATCTGCACAAGGACATTAACAAAATGGAAGCAGTCCAGAGAAAGGCAACCAAAATGGTGTGGGAACTGCATTAGAAAACATATGAGGACAGATTAATGGAGCTCAATATGTATATCCTAGAGCAAAGGAGGGAGAGCGGTGATATGATCGAAACATTCAAACATCTTGAGGGCATTAGCAAGGTGAAAGAGTCTATCATGTTTCAGTATAAGAAAAATAGCAGGACAAGAGGACACAGCATGAGGTTAGAGGGAGGCCAATTAAGGGTTAATGTGAGAAAGTTATTTTTCACAGAAAGGGTGGTGGATGCATGGGACGGCCTATCTTAGGAAGTGGTGGATATGAATACAGTGCAGGGCTTCAAACAGGCATGGGTAGGCATAAGGGAGAAATACCGATGAGTATGACTAAATAGGCCATTGACAAAGTAAAGGCCTATGGTGCATTCATAAGGTAGAAAAAATTGGCAGACTGGATGGGCCTTGCTGTCCTTATCAGCTGTCAGCTTCTATGTTTCTATGTTTCACTTTAGTCTCTGTTCTGGGCTGAATGTAAACCAATCAAAAACAGAGGTTATCCCTCTAAACCAGCAATGTGGCCCTCATGCAGTGTCCTTGCACGGATTGAAATGGGACTCTGCAGGAATCACTTATTTGGGAATTAAAATAGTTCCAAATATCAAGAAAATGTGAGACATTTTCTTAAGCTTAACCATGGCCAGGAAAATTGTGGCCATAAAAATGGTCACAGCCCCCAAGTTGTTTTACCTGCTATCCCATCTTTCACTGGAACTCCTCCAACATTGGTATAATAAAATTGACATATTAGTTGGTTTCTTTCTGTGGGAAGGGAGGAGACCAAGACACAGCCACAATAAGTTAGGGGCCTACTGGAAAGAAGGAGGATGGTGCCTCCCTTGAGAGGAGGGATACAAAATGGCTTTTCAACAGTACAAATGTTGCATTGCTTCCAGTCTAGGTCTGAAACCTCCCCTTAATGGCTAAACATGGAGCAGGAACAAAGTGGGGCACACACACTTCATCTTCTATTCTAGCCTCTCACAGGATCTGCTGACCCATCCCACCACTGGACCCACAATTCATTACTGGTCTCAATTGCTCCACTAGTGAGGTACAGATCCGACTCCGTCACTTCTTGTCCCAATATTGCAAAACCCAAGTATCTTGATAGACAGGAAATTCTTTTATGGCCCCACTGGGTTACCAGAGGCATGCAGTGTGTAAGAGACGTCCTGAAAACAGATCGTTCACTGTTGGCCACTTTTCAAACACTGCAGTCCCGATGGAACATTCCATCTGCAGATTTTTTAAAGATATTTGCAAATTAGGGGTGCAATCCCAGTAAAAACTTATCACACAAAGTAGATCAGGCCTATTATAGACTTGCTGGGTTTGCAAGTTGTAACCCTTTTGGTACACATCATTGTTTAGTTTATCAAAAATTGGATTGGCTTGGTCCAGAGGAAAAAAATAACTTTTAACTGGTTGTCATGGGGCTTTAAATTATTAAAGACTGAAACTTGTGTCACTTAGTAGAAATAGGTATAACTTAAGAACACATCACATTAGTCTGGCACAACCTACAGTCTGTAATAGGTTTGGTGAAGCCATGATACAAACATCTCTGGCCAAGTCATGGAATGGAATAAAATCTGAAATAAAAGCCAAAAACTCTAAACGATTTCCAAAATGCACTTAGGAAGTCCCTGCAAACACCTTGCAAATGCTACACATAATGTAATGCTATATTGTTTCTAGTGTAAGTCATAACATACATGTTGTATTTCTTCTAATTATTATTTTAATTGTTCTTAAGTCTTGTTTGTACCTTGTACAGGGCATTCTTTGAAAATAGGGATTCATCCCTAAATGTATGTACCTGGATAAAAATAAAACATTTGTCATCATCATCCAACATTATCTTTGTTGCAAGGGTCAACTTATTTGCCAGTCCCTTTCCTCTCCTGGTTATCCCTAACTATAAGGCAGGCTAGCATAGTGTACTCTGTATTTGAGACAGGCTGCCCAACCAGTCCCAGGCATCTAAAGGTAGGTGGGAAAGAGCACTGCACATTACGATAACTGATCAGCAATAGCATAGCTGCTGGAAATTTGGGCACACTATACCCAGATACCAGGAGCAGGCTTATCAAAAACAAAATTCTCCACTCCTGGTACTGAACCCCTGCATTCAGCCAGCCTGGTGGCACAGAGGGCTGAGGCATTATGCCTTACCTCATGCTACACTGGCGATCTGGGTTCAGGAATGGCCTTGGGTCATCGGGGCTCTGGCACGGGGGGGAGCAGGATTGAGCAGCAAAAAGACAGTTCTCCTCTCCCAGGGAGGTTGTCGCCTCCCCCCCATAGTTCCGCTGCCACTGGGTGAAAGTCCAGTGTCAGTGCAGGCAGGAAGGGGTGGCAAGTCAGGAGGGTGTCTTGGAATGCAGTGTGTGCATACCTCCACACATGCGTATGTAAGGAAGGGGCAGGGTGAAAACTAGAGAAAAAAAAAAACTAAAAATGTAAATTAAAAAATTAAACCTCTGCATTCCTCCATGCAGCTTAATTACTTAATACAGACAAATGTTGAAGGTGCCAGAAAAACTGGGGGGTGGGGGGGGATTGTATCATATTCTGTGGACCTACCCCATGCTTCAGTCCTTCTGGAGACATGTTTGCCATTTGGGTACTCAAGTACTCTAAAACAAGGTACCCCAATCAGCCACCCTGCTACTTTTGGGAATGACATCAGAGGCCACACACTTCACCCTACAGGAGTACAGATGGATTGCTTTGTTAGGCACGTAGGCCAAATGGTTAATTATGTGCAGATGGAACAGTATTGATATCCCCAGTAAGCAGGAACTCCTCACTTCTTTAACCCAGTTAGCTACGCTAGATCGGCTAACCTACTCAGCTGCTAACAATCTTACAGCCTATCAAAACTGCTGGCACCCATTTGTATCACTTACTAAGTCAAAAACAAGGGTAGGTTAATTGCCATTGGAGTGGTTTATGTGACCCCCCATTTGCCATTTTAAGAGGGTTGGTTGGATACTGTTGGCATAAGCAACTTATGATCTTCATTATATCTCTGTATTGTGTATTGTTGCATGACTAGTTTTAGGTTCTTTGTGTTTGCATTTTTTATTGATCTTTAGTGCAGCAAGTTCTTCGACACCTACACCCATAAGGTAACATACTGATGGATATGTCAGGTGTGAAGATAGTGCAACGTCTATAGGTAGGACATCATACTTATCACCAGATGGATATGCCATGGCAACTGGTATGTACAGTATACTAATGTCATTGATTTGTACTTTGCTGATGTATTGTTCTGTTCCCTGTGACCTTTGTTCTCATCTATCTGTAACCTGTATCTTTTAAAAATCAATAAAAAGTTTAAATGCACAAAAGAAAGTATTTGAGTATTATTTTAGTGCCCCCCCCCCCGTAACATCTGGGCTGAGAAGTCATCATTATTTCTTCACATCTATTCTGGTCTTCATGTATGAATCCCTTTCCCCCCACTTGACCTTTTCATTTTTTATTATTGAATATCTAAAAAAAAGATTATTTGTTGGCAATATCAAATATGTACACAGTGGTGACTCCAGTTGGTATTTAAAATTATGGGTCTCACATGTGTAACCAACCAGTTCCCTAGGGTTACTAGATTCTCATCAGTGATAGTGCTAGATAGGGAAAGGCAGCTGGTGAATAACTAGTTAAATGGGTTTTTCACCTACTCACTCTCTTATTTACTTAGCTTCTGTTGAGATGAGAGAGATTAGGTCATTTAGAACTCTCGCAGCAGCCTAAGCCACAGTTGGTTGTGAGTGGGGAGTTTTAGAATCTTGGGTCAGTTGATCAGTGGCAGTAGTTGTAGTGAGTCCGTGGACTGAGTTGGAGCTGCAGCTGAGGGCTCTGGGAAGAGAGTCTATTTTTTCACCCTAGTCCTGGTATTCTCCAGCCTGCCAAGAGAAGTAGTGGAAACCATTGTCTACAGCAGGATCCCCTGATTTTCATCCCCAGATGGGAGAAAAGGACTGCTAGGGAAAGGATCCTAGGGGCACACCTCTTTTTGATCAAGGACAATTTGAAGCTACCTGTAATGTTTCCTGTTCCATCATCTGGCCTTCCAGAAGACACCTCTCCAGCAGTTTTTCTGTTTCATTGTTTTGTTTGCAGATGACATCAGTCCATCAGTTTTCCTGTTTCATCATTTGGTTTCCAGAGGACATCTTTTCAGCAGTATCTGAAGATACCATCTGGTCTAAAGGGAGAAGGTCCTCAGCTTGTAGAAGTAAGGTTATCTTTTGTTTTCGTTCTTCAAGGAGCTGGTAAGACAACTTTTTATTTACAATTAATTGATTTGACAACACATCCTACATTTGAAGGCTATCTATGGAACTCTAATTCTCATCAAAGACTCTCCACATGGATTGCAGTGCTATATAGGCCCAGTCCTGTCCAAGAACTGTTCTTCAGCAGGCTTCAGCCTGGGAGAGACTCTTTCATGGACAATGCCTATGGGCAACAGTAATCTTGTCCCTAGATTTGAACATTGTACGGCCTTCAATCCCCGAATATATTGTATAAATGTCTACTTTCCATTTTTTTTACTTTTGTACTTTTATAAAAAAATATTGTTGAGGTTCTCTAGTGTTCAGGTGGAGGTTTAGGTACTGTGTGGAATGCAGAATGTATTTTTGTGTTTCTTCTTCTCTTGCAAAGGTTTCTGAAGAAGAAAAGAGAAGAAGAGGATGTTGGAGTGCATCCAAGTTCCCCTTTTGTTAATGTTTTTTAAGATAGTTTATGGTTAACAGGATGTTAACATGTTTTTCTTCACTGGTGTGAACATTATGGGGAAATGTAATACGATGTAATGTAAGTTTCCTTTTGTTGTTCACAGATACCCTGGGAAGTTGGAGGGTAGGTTCCCCAGTAGGCAGTTTAAGTCAGATAGTTGTTTCCTAGAGGGCTAGGGTGTAAGGCAAATTGGTGGTCCTGATTTGCAGTAGGGGGTCATCAATTTTGTCTATTAGGGCATGCTTCAAGTAGTTTTCTTGGAGCCACTGAGTATCCATAGATAGATCATAGGATAGGGGCTGAAATTTCATCAGCTGGCCTCTGTTCCTTTAGTGTTGCCTGCCGGTGCTTGTCACATGGTAGGGGAGAAGTAGCGCTGCCTCCCAGTAGGTAACACAGAGGGTAGGATGGCCTGGTACCAGGTGGAGATATGACTGTGGACAGTCATTTACCTGGCTGGGGTGAGTGTAACCACCAAGTCCCCTGGGGTTACTAGAATCTCATCAGTGTCAGTGCTAGGTAAGGAAAGGCAGCTGGTGAATAACTAGTTAAACGGGTTTTTCACCTGCTCACTCTCTTATTTACTTAGCTTCAGCTCAGATGAGAGAGATGAAGTCATTTAGAACTCTTACAGCAGCACAAGCCACATCTGACTGTAAGTGGGGAGTTTTAGAATCATGGGTCAGTTAGTCAGTGGTAGTAGTTGTAGTGAGTCTGTGGAGTGAGCTGGAGCTGCAGCTGAGGGCTCTGTAAGGAGACCCTATTTTCTCACCCTAGCCCTGGTATTCTCCAGCCTGCCAAGAGAAGTCATGAAAACCATTGTCTACAGCAGGATCTCCTGATTTTCATCCCCGGAGGGGTGAAAAGGACTGCTAGGGAATGGATCCTACAGGCAATCCTCTTTTTGATCCAGGACAATTTGAAGCTGCCTGTAATGTTCTAACCATGAGTTAGATCTGACTTTGTGCTGCAAAAAGAAAGTACCTGTGCTTTGGTGTTTCTCTGATTAAAAGGGAAGGGTACACCTGCTTGTTCAGGCATTTGAGACTGCTCTCAGTTTAAAGCTGGCTGACAATTGTGGAGTTCAGACCCAGGACTAATTCACATTGTTCAGGACTTTACTTCTCACACTATCTGTGTAGTGTTTCTTAAATGCTGGATGTGAAAGTTCATTCAGTGATGCATTTACCCAAGTGTGTTCAAGATGTTTAAGGTGCAACTCTGAAAGAATGACTGGGTATGGATTTGGGAGCAAAAGGTGGGCAGTCCTCGATCTGGAGTAACCAGTTCAAAACTACAGGTTCCGTAAGGGCGCCTGGTTACTTTGTACATAGTGGCCAATGTCTGAAGAGAAGTTAACTCCCTGGAATGGGTTGTGCTAGTAATTAGCTGTATGTGTGCTCAATTGTGGCCAGAGCAACTAGAAGTATTTTCAGTTTGTGGTCAGTGCCACTGGAAGAAATGTTAAAGTCCTATGCTACATGGGAAATGTGTGTTCGGTTGTGGCCAGTGCCACTAGAAGAAATGTTCTTGTTGTGGCCAATGCCACAGAGAAAGTGTTAAAAAGTCCTATGTCATATGGGAATGCCAGTGCAAGAAGTACAATGTCCTATGAAATATTTGAATATGTAGAATTCTGTCAGATACAGTCATTTTTGTTATTCTGCCAATTCCTTGTGCCACACTGGGTAAACCTTGGGGGTCCACCGTTGCTTTAGAGAACATCTTTTTGGAATAAAGCCACACTCTAGAACCCCAGCTATGGTTTGGACATTCACGTTATTGCTTACTGAGTGCATGGATTTACTGGGTACCTCTCCAGAAGTATAGATCTAGCATAGCCCTAGTAAAATGTTCTCTCCCTAGAACCTGGTTGTTTGTAAATACCTTATACAGTAGGTCATAATTTTGCTTTTGTACACCCCCACCCCTTTTGACCTCTAGAAGTAATGGGCCTGGTATACATTTCCAAAGCTAGAGATGGTACCAATTCTAAATGTGGGCTCTACCATGCCGGTTTGGCATCCTTTATGTCGACCAGCATCTCAACGACAGGAATCATGTCGACCGCAAGTTGCAGTCGACATGATTCCTGTGTGTCTCATTGTCCTAGTTTTATCGGGGTGAAGACCCCGAACTCCTCACGCAGGGGGCTCTGCCCTGCCCCCTGTCTTTTGCTCTCAACCCAGTCGGAGTTGATGCGGGGCGGGCGCAGGACTATAAGACAGCATGCCCTGTCTCGGGCACACCAACACAACAACCTGTCTGAAAAGTGTTGATTTTGCCGACAGGTGTGTATTTCGCTATGTTGGTGTCGCTGTAAGGGTGGCATACCCTAAAGGTGTGACCAGTGAAGGGTACCAGGGGTAGCTAACTGTGTAAAGTAGCGGGGGGGTGGTTACACATGTATATTGGGAAAAACTCTCTGATACTTGACAGCTATCTAATAAAGTGGAAGCAGGGATGTCTCTTAGTGATTTGGAACCAGTGTAAATATTAACAATAGACTGAAATAAAATGTGGGAGTTTGATAATTACTAATTGATTAATTACAAAGCCTCAAATCCCAGTGAGAGCGATATCCCAGTATTTCCCCTAACAAAGAGGCTGGGTGAGTCTCGAAGCACTGGGGTTCTTATTCCTGGCAGTACCTCTTCTTAAAGGTGTTGGAAATGATGAATGACAAACTGAAATAAAAACTTTTCAAGCATCACCAGATCCACAAGTGTTACGTTCTTTGCTTTGACATCCAATCCATCTGCAGGCCCCCTTATCACTCTTTAATCTGCAATTACCCAGATGTCAGCATCGTGGTGGAGGACATAACACTTGCTTCCTAGAGGAGAAGGGTGTCCTCTGGGTCACTCAGACCCCCCTAGTCAGCACTCAATGACCCTAGGTTGTTCAAGAACCCATGTCCCTTGTATTTTGAGCAGTGGCCCTACTGCTGGGCCTGTGGCTTGTGAATTTTTGGGGGCGGGATGTTTTGGGCTCTAGCTATTGATTATATTTTATCCTACTACCTGATCCACAACTCCACTATTGTTATAGCACCTCAGCTCCTCTGTGCATATCGATGCTATCCTGAAGAAACTGCATCCCAAGCTTTTTGCTTTATACAGGAATCAGAGTTGCATCACACTGACTGCAAGGTGTGAAATTGTCCAGAAGATGATACTCCCCATCGTTGACTACTGTGACGTAGTCTACGGTGCTGCTCCCAAATCCTCCCTGACTAAATTGGACACTCTTTAACTCCTTCTGCTGCTTTGCTCTTGACTCCCCTTCCCACTCCCACCAATGTGAACTCTATCACTCTGTAACCTTATTTCCACTGTCTCACAGACACATCTCACACTGTGCCAAACTAACCTCCAAATTCTGGTTCGGAGTGCTCCCCTCCTATCTCTCTTCCTCTCTGTCCACTCCACCTCCCCCCACCCACTCTCTCAGATCTAATGATGGCCGCACCTTGATGGTCCCTTGATACTCCACCCTCATTGGTCAGACTGGTTTTGCCCATTGCTTCCCTAAAATCTGGAGTTCCCTCCCCCGAAATACGACACTCCTCCTCCAACTAATCCTTACCTCTGCGCTGCACAATTACCTCTCCTTAAGCTGTTCCTGATTTAACCCTCCTTAACACCAATCCCCAGTTTCTGCCTTCCTACCCTGTGCCCCCCCCCGGCAGGGTTCTCAACATCCTGGAGGAGGAATCAGGAAATGGCTACCTCTACTCTTCTCTCCCTCTCTTCTCCACCTGCCTTTCTGGGTCACCTGTGTGCACAACCTACCCTATCCTTTTTACTCCAACAGCACTTCCATACTACCTTGAGCCTGCTCCTGGTACACTTGTGCACTATAATGGTTCTGTTGCATTATTACTGCTTTGTACATTTATATGTTCTTTTGTATGATTTTGGACATGCATTGTAATTTACCCAATGTTCCACTACTGTTTATTGTACAATACCTTGTGTTCCAACTGTTGCGTAGTCTTACAATATTGTATTGCTTGCACAATCCACATACTATTGTAACTGATCATCCTTCACAACCCTATATAACCCCCTTCCCCAGGTTGCACCATGAGATGAGCAACTTGTTGTTCAGTGTGCTCTCCTGGTGAAACATTTCAATAAATAAATAAAAAATAATCTGAATGTTGTAATCTGTTTGAATTAACATATAGTAATGATGAATGCAGAAAACTACAAACTGCTATAACTTCAAACAGCTTATTTTTCACTTCCTTAAGTGCATCATGCAAGAGTGTGGGGCAGCAAAGATGGTTATGTATTCAACTGGGGGCCCCAAAGAATGTAGTGGTGTACAAATTGTATTTTCTTAGCTATACCCCATCCTCAGTTCCCCCTCCACTGCATATGCACATAGAAAAAAACACACCAACACCACTACTGTTGTAGACATGTTGGCTCCTGAAGTTGTTCAGAATTTGTTAGTGGGCAGTTTAGGAACATCACATTTTCCAAATGGAGAATAAGAATATTAAGCAGTGCATTATTTATTTTATTTAAAATTTGGTGACAGAGATAGGCCCACTGAGCTAGAACTTGTTTTCAGGTGTGACCCGAGGGAGCAGATAAAGTAACAACAAATATAAAGACAACGACATTTATTGAAAGCTTGCAGGCAAGTTGATAACAGTAAATCCTATTGATGCAACTTGTATGTTTCAATTACAATTCTATATGCAACACATAAAATAGTGGATGGGTGACCATCCACAACAAGTCTGTGTTTCCATCGAGGGAGCTGATGACATCATAGACACCTCAAGAGCGAAACTTGAGAGGTCTTACTGATGTCATCAACTCCCGAGATCGAAACACAGCCTTAGCAGTGGATGGCACACCCATCCACAAATTTATATAGTATATGATTTCCGCTTCTTGTGTTTTTTATTTTTGTTATGTTACTAGTACCTTCTGCATGATCATGTGATGCTTCCGCTCCCAGTGGCTCCTGCTTCTCCCCACTCGCACTCACTCTGGCGTCTCTCTGCTCCCACTGGCTCTGGCTTCTCCCCACTCACGCTCATTCTGTTTCACTCTTGGTTTCTTTTTAAATATGAATTTAAAAAAAAAAGACTTTTGTGACACAATGCCATGTAAGGATCTTCTTGACAAAAGTAGGAGGGTCTCCCGCTCAACGTCCGCTTAATCGTGCTGCCATGTTAATGCTATTTTTTTGCATTAGAGCCAGGGGAGTGAGCCAGTCAGGTGACAGGACAAGGTTAAAAAGTTGTTGTACTATCGATGTGATATCAGAATGATAGTACAACTTTTTTGACCTTTGAACTGTCCTACAAGATTTTAAAAACAACTGATTTCCAGCCACAATAAGCCCTAACCATACACTATATTCATTTATTCATTACAAATCGGGTTTACAACCTTTGAGTCAGAGACTCATTTACAAAGGCACCTTGTCGCGTGGGGAGCAGACATCAAGACAGTTATTACAGTGCAGATTAAAACAGAGGATAACATTACAAGTGCAGTAAAAGGAACATTTAACATAGATACTCTTAGGTTACATAATGTAGTAGTTTGTATGTTACTTAGGTTACATAATATTACAAAATTGTGAGTTACACTCATGGATATAGTAGGTCCTCAGAGAAGACAACGGGTTACATCCCTGTTTGGACCTAGTAGGGAAGGGGTAGGTCTGGGGGAGGGAGAGGCTGTCCAGTGGAAGTAGTGTTACTATTTTAAAAATACTTTTTGAATTTATTATGGATACATTTTTTTTTGTGACACAAGCAACTGATGTCAAGCATATATATTATGAAAAATTTTTTGCATCAACTGATTGTAGCATTACAACTTTTTCATAATTTTAAATTGTTTTGCTTTTTCTGAATTTTTGGTAATACACATTATTTTGTTGAAAACAGTGTAGTTTGTGACCCACTACACATTCATGTTATTCCCTTAATTACATTGTAAACATTTTCTCTCCCTCCAGGAAAACCTCATCTTCTCCGATTTCACATGCTTTGCCTGCATAAGCATTGCAAGATAATAATATATAAAACTGAACATGGAGGCCCCAAAAAAGAAACAATGGTGGTGAAGATGTAAGCTGGAACCCAAATAAAAGCATTCCCAGCAGAGAACAAAAGTGATCATTACATACAGTAGCCCAAAAA
Organism: Neoceratodus forsteri; assembly: GCA_016271365.2. Taxonomy (NCBI): domain Eukaryota; kingdom Metazoa; phylum Chordata; order Ceratodontiformes; family Ceratodontidae; genus Neoceratodus; species Neoceratodus forsteri. Next base: position 799,473,569 of record CM057459.1, on the reverse strand, counting down.
GTGCATAAGATCCAGAAATGTAGGTGTTTAGGGATCAAAAAACTGGCATGCATCGGGAACAACAAGGGCTCAGAGCAAAGAATGAACCAATTGTTAAACCTATACCCAGAAAAGGATATTGACTATAGCTGCCAATTCACAGCAGTAACGATCCTCAATGACTAGGCATAGAACAGGGAAGTAAAGGCCAGGAAATCGTACAGAGGCCAGGCACAGAATGACTTGGAAAACAAGGCAGCTCAATTGCAAAAGTACAAAAATGGTTGCAGTGCTCAGTAAATTTGGACTATCACCAAAAGGAGGGTCAGGGAGGTTGGGCAATGAGATTGTGGTAGGCACAGGACAGCACTCCAGGGCATTTTGTACTCTTATATACAGTCATTTTTTTTTTCTTTCCTTCCCTGGTTGGCCCCCATCTACAGAGGGCCCCAGCCCCATTACACCACGTCCTCCATGACTTACCACTGCTGTCTTCCTCCAGGGCTTGCCCCCAGTGGGTCAGAGGCGTTCCTCAATCCCCGCTGTATAACAGATCCAGTTCTGGCTGCATGACCAGTTGGCCAGGTGCAGTGCCTGGGGAAGATTGCTGCCATCCTGCCACTGGCTTTTCCTCTTTGTACTGTCCCCAGGGAGATGTGGCATATAATGCATGTTAGGTACTTCCATGTGATGTGTGTCAATGCCTGCTGCACCCACCCCCCAATGTGTGTTGGCCCAGGCTGCCTTTTCATCCAGCTTTCACTAGGGGACACACCAACACCAGCCTCTGCTACCCCCCAGAGGAAGAGTGCAGTCCTATGGATGCTGGATCGGCTGGCCCTCTGACATCCCAAGTTCTCTTCCAAACCCAGGTCATCAGCATTGTAAGCATTAGCACTACCACTGTGCTGGCAGACTGGCTTGCGGTCTTCATTTTAACTATTTTTTAAGCAGTGTGATGGGTGATTTCTTTTTTATCCGAGTAATAAAAAAAGCCATTCTTAAGAAACTTTGTCTGGAACCCTGGAGAACACCATCGAACAAACTGGGGCAGTTGATGCAGACCATCTTCCTAATTAAAAACATAAATATATAAGATATTGAGAATGTAAATTATTGTGCGCTAGTTTCCAGTATTGAGAGTTATTTACTACGCAGTGAACTCCACATACAGTGTTGAAGCAAAATGTTTTTCTACTGCCCAAGAAAGACTGGTGTATGTCTGCATCAGTTCCTGTGTGAACAGACTAAGAAGAGAATGCACTTTAACAAATTCAGAATAAATACTGTATTACAGCTTTGGAAGCAGAGAGGTATTGTGTAGAAAATGGCATTAGAGACTGAAAACATCAGTAAGCATGAATTAAAGATGTACTCTTCTATGACTGTTTTATTTGCATTTTATCAAACTAGTAAACAGATAATGTCAAAGCACTCAATAAAGTGCCCTAAAGATGCTTCCTGCAAGCCGAACACTCACACCTGAAAATAAAAAAAAAGATGTTCCACACAATATAGCTGGTAGCACAAAATGCTGATTTAGTATAAGTGCAGGAGAGCTGCCCAGGACCCAAGCTGGAACACCTCAATATGTATTTTAGTCTTTGGTAACCAGATAAGGCCCACTAGGCATAAGTGCCTGTTTTCAGGGGCAACCTGGGAGCACTCTGAGGTTAAGTGACTTGTTCAGAGTAACAAATTATGCAACTGGAGGCTATGCGAATCAAAATTAATTCTGATGGATGTAACAAGCTCATTCACAGCTTGTTACACTAGCTTCTAGGCTATACTGCCAGCCCCCAAGGGTGTTCCTTCCAGTCTGTGTCCTGGGCAGCTCTTCTACACTGATAATAATGCAACATCCTACACTATCAGCTATGTTGTGTAGGCTGTCTTCGCTTTTTTAATTACCTAATAATTTACCACACCACTGGTGAATAAACTGTGTAAATCAAATCCTGTTATTTTTCAAACAGGATAAAAAATGTTTCACTAAGAACATGTTAAAACCACATTGACTGTGTTATTTTTGCTTAAAACATTTGGTTTTAACTTAAAATCTGAAAATACTATACAGCAAAGAGAACAATATTCCAGATAAAGAGTTTACAATGGAAATCAAGGCAGTTTTAAGCACAGACAAGTTACAACACTAATTAAAACATTATAATATTATTGCATATGAGTATGAAGTACATGGGTTATAGTGAAATAACACATTTATCTCAACACATGAACGGAAAATCCTTCATAACTAACTTGGGGCTTTGCTATTTATGAGTTATATGGGTTTAGAAAACAGCAGAAAAAGGCCCATAGGTCCACCCCATCTGCCATAGTAGAGATCATGTGTTCTTCCACCACAAATATTATGAATTCCATATTTATTTGTGAGAAGGATTTTGCAGTCTTTCTGTCCATGCACAAAAGAGGATAACTTTATTTTTGTCTACTGTCTGCAGCACTTCTTAGCCTTTTGTCTCTTAACAACAAAGTTGTAGGGATAATGATTTCAATGATTTCTTTAAAATCATCCACATGTAAACAGAATATTAGCCTCATGTCAGAGGTAGCAGGAATCTCTCAGGTTGCCATATATCTTGCAAACCGTTTGGAGAAGTAACATGGTTCTCTTTAATAGATTTTCCACAAAAAAATTGTTTTCTGTGCAATTCAGAAGGATGCTTGTTAGAATCATAAAACCATAGAAGTCTTCATCAAAAAAAGGTCCTCCCATCAAGCCTGCCCAGCTTTACCTAGTATTGATTGAGGTGGCCCAATTGGCCCTTCATTTCTCCTTATCCCCGCCCCTTTTAGCCACCATTCTTACATGCTCCACATGTCTGTCCTGCAAATGTTTAAACCCCTTACTGATTTCACACATACTAACTTCCTTGGTAGTGTATGCCACCCCGCCAGTACCAACCTCTTTGTGAGTAACTGCTTCATCATCAACTTAGTTTAGCTGCTGCCTTCACAACATAGCAACCTTTTCCCACTGCACATAGAAGATTAAACAACTTCTCTGTATCTCTCCGTACAGCCCCATCTTCCCTTTCCTTTAAAATCATTCCTTGTAACTTCTCCACCCATGCTTGCTCCTACCACTAAACTTATGCTTGCCTCCTCCTTTCTGCCTCAAATACAATCTCTCTCATTCCATCTACCACCTTCCGCTCTTTTTTTTTCCTTACCAACCACCCTTGTTGGCCTAGTGCTGTTTCCTTCAGTGTGTAAACACCCTTACTCCCTCACCCACCTAGCAGATACTTCCTTTATCTCCTAGACCCCACCTGTGGTGCCATTCATAGTATCAGTATATTCATCCTATTTTGCTGTCACACTTTCAATTTCTTGATGCATTTTTGACTTATCCAGCCTAATTGTACTACTGGCCTGTTGATAATTTCTTTCCATTTAATAACCTGAATACTCTTTTGTATTATTGTATTCAACAAGTCCACCTTCTTCAGAATTGCTGCTGTCCTGTTGCACTTGTATTGAGCTGACCTATACCAGTATGTGCTGGCATTATTATTTAGTGCTTATAACTTTTGTTGTACTTCTCCCCCTCTGTAGTTCCCCTTCCCCCGCGTTGCACATGGTAATGAGCCTTGGCTTAGTGGCCCTCATCTGGTCACCACTTTGTAAATAAATAAATAAGAGGATTCCCACACAACATGTTATTTAAATTATTTTTTCTTTCCTTTACTGAATTAATCTGTTAAATTAAATTGAACAGGTCAGTTACTAAATCCATGCAGTAAAATTTAAAATAATTATATGAGGATGGTACACATTTCATTTAATTGGGACAGACATGATGGGCAATTGCCTTCTTCTGCATCAATACAATGTACAGGAAGTTTATACAAAACTGTACATACAGTACTATAGAAGATGAACTTACTAAATTAGGCTCAATTATTTTAAACTGTTAGTTTTGAGAATACTTTGAAAATAAAATATTTAGACACTTCAGGTTTTTTTAGTTTCTTGTTTGCATTTCTCTTCCATTTTCTTGTTATTACTAGGATTTTAGGAGGCAGTTTTGTCTAATGGATAGAGCATTGGTTTGAGGACCAAGAAATTACAGGTTAAAACCCTACTAGAGCTAAATACTCACTGTGTAATCTTGGACTAGCCCAAATTCCAAATGTTTTACCAGGAAAGAAATACTGAGCAGGCTCATGATGCCTCCTGTGTGTGGGGAGAGAACAGTGTAAATACAAAGTGCAATGTTCAAAATGCAATAATATGGAAATAATAAAATGGGCAAATACAGATAATGCTTCTGAGCAGATGTTATCAATATAATAAGATTGTAGAAGAAGAACAATAAGAACAATATGCAGTGAGCAACCATGTAATAATAAGAGGGGAGTGACTAAAACTTGAGGAAGAGGAGATGTACCAGTGTAGGGTGGAGGATAGCTGGCAAAGTCCAAGACCCAGTATCAAGAGTAACTGCAGGAGTGAGTAGTGAATTCACAGAGGGGAGATTTCAGAGTGTGTAGGGATGGTGCAGAGCCAATGGAAGGGGAAGAGAGCCTCAGAGTTTACTGCAGCAGAACAAGAAAGCAGCTTGACAAGCAAAATATCTCATTGGGGGGATAGTAAAATACAGAGTTGTGAAGAGAGTTAAGAGGAATTACGGGGAACAGAGGCATGGAGAGATGTGAGATACTGTAAGAGGGGAGCGAGCCAAACCAGAATTTGAAGATGAAGGAGGCACAGTGGTGAAGGCACCTGACATTAAGCAGGTGAGGGAGGGGAAGGCATACAAAGACCAGTGGTGAGTGCACCAGGGTTTGTTGAGGGAAAATCAATAGAAGAAGTGAAAGAAGGGTGCCAGCCTGGCTAAGGTAGTCTTGGGAGCAGCACTGTAAATGATGCCACCATAATTGAAAATGGAGAAATAATTTTCAAGATGATATCTCTCTGGGTGGGAAGTGAAATGCTCCTCTTTTTTCCATAACATGCGTTAAGTTTGGGATGGAGCTTTATTGGATTGCATCCATGTAAGCAGAGAAACTGAGGTGTTAGTTCAGCCAGACTTAACCTCCCAGTGCTGTAGTCCACCCAACTTTGGAAATGGGCAAAAGCAGGACCCCAATGAAAATAAGATACTGAATGTCAGCTGGGCTATCCCTGGTCAGTAAATTCTTCTCCCTTAAAAGTGCATCTGCTTCTGCTGCTTAATCCTTTGCTGAAGTTATAATTTTCTAACTGTGATGTCACAGTTTGGTATGGACAAGATTAAGACATTGACACTGACTGCAACCTAAGCAAAGAAATAAACTGAAATGGTGTTATTTTCAAAAGTCATAAAAATGGGCACTATTTCTAATTACGTTGGTCAGTATTTTCAAAAGTAGTAAAACAGCTGAATCTCTTAGTTATGTCAGGTTGAAGTTTCATGAAATGGATAAATTTCCTAGGGTGGATGTATCAAAAGTCATTAAATGGATGTAACCCCAAGTTCTGTTAATGTCAGAGATGGCACCGATATATCTGGACCTATTTTCAAAAGGTGTACTTACTTGCAGCATTTGTAGCTGTTTCATGGTACTTCACATCCAGTTTTGGATTAAAAAAAAATGTCAAGAGATGTAAATGGCAGACTAGATTACATTTGGTCTGAAAATTGTGTCCAGACACATTTATATCTGAACTTTGCAAACTGGGCATCACTACTGCAAGCCTGAGTTTGAAAATTGAATATAGGTTTGTCCTAGCTTTTAAAACTGGACATGCAAGCCGTTTGACTTATGTGCAAAAGTGAACAAAAGGAAAAAATGTTGTATTAAGTTTAATTGGTTTATCATTTGTAATTGATTAAATAAATGCAATCCTGATTTTTAATAGGGATAACACTTCTTATTCAGTAAGGAGTGGTTTCAAAAATGTACATTCTGATGATACAATCATGCATGACTTCTCCCTATTATCCTTCTGTCTGGTAATAAAAAATGTGCCAATACGTGACTTCTTTCAACTATGGTTCTTACTGTGCTAAAGGGATTGCCTGTGGACTTAATGACCAGGTGATTGTCAAGGTTTTTAATCTTGAAATAGCTTTGCAGAAATGCACTAACAACCCAATTTTCTAATTGTCGATGTTTTTAACTGTTCAGTGATTTTCAGTGGTCCCACTGAGCATGCTATGCAAAGCAATCTTCTATTAAAAACCTACTAGTACTTTATGAAAGTCAATGCAGTCATATAAGTATATGAGCCTAGTGGTATTTAATGTGCCTGTGCCATTCATTTGAGAGTGAATGACTGGTATGTAGCTACGATGTAATGGTGTCAGAAATTTAACTGAATTATTTGCTTCAAAGTAGATTCCTACAGTAACCATTAAAACAAATAGACTTTGCACAGAATTAATTTCCACATGGAATGTAGCTGTTGGAAAATAATTTAAGCATTTGTTTCAATGCCAAAGAAACTCTAGGTAGCAAACTTACAATCACGCTGTAATGGCTTTATCTAGAATTCCTATTTGAATAACAATAGTTATGCTACAGTTCTTGACAAATACTGGCCTTCAAAATATGTATGACTAATAATCTTATCACTCCAGGCCAAGCTTATATTTTTGGCAAGAAAAATAAAATTCAAAGCATTGCACTGTAGTAAAAAAAGAAAACAAAAATATTTGTCATTGATGGCCCCTAAGAAACTAAGGAAACTAATTGGATTAATATTTGTAAATGTGGTTCATTTCATTAGAACTTTTCATAGGCAATCATGTCATGTACTTCAGATGCCAAGATGCTGAAAATCAGTAATAAAAACCAGAGCAATGAAAATATTGCAGTCTTTGCTGACAAGGTCAAATGGATAGTAATGATCTGTGATGGCAGAACAGCAACACAATTGCCTAATACTAAATGCATGGACTATAGTTTTCATTACTGATGCCCTGAAACCTAGTCTAAAGTTCAGTGAAGAGATAATAATTACCAGAGGGAGGGGAAATATAATGGAACATGTAGCAAGGCATCAACTGTGCATATGTTAAGGTAGTCATAATTAAAATGTGATTGTTTTTCTGAACTGCTTGGCTTAAGATTTATTAACACAACTGTAGAAGCCAACATTGCTCTCTGATCGAATCTATTTTTTAATTTATGTATTTTTTATTTTAGCATTTTCAGGAAACAAAATATAAAAATGTTAAACCAAAACACTATCAAAATGAAATGACATTATGGGTCTAAAGAGTAAATATGATACCATAATCAAAAAACATGCAGCTATATTGAGTTTTATGCTGCAACAGTTTTACATGCCTTTATGCTGGACAGACTATGGACCTTTTCTGTCCATAACCATGTATGTATCAATGCTTCCTTTTTTTGAACAAATTACAGTAAATGATGGACTCATAGACTGCCAGTAAACAGAGGCAATAAGAATGGGGAGGTGTTCTTTATGATTTCTTTTTTAAGACCGTGTGTTATTTTATGTCTTATGATGTTATCGTCCTATGGTTATCTGTTTTGAAAGCTTTATTTGCTTGCAAACTCCATAAATAAAAAATACAAAAACAAAACGGTAGCTTTTGCTGCCACTTAGCAGCTTATACATAGATAAAGTACTCATCTTAGTAATGCAGATGTAACTCTTATATGTAACTGGGGCTTTCAAGATGTCTCTTGGCTTATCATGAGTGTCATCTTGTGCCTTCCTAGGGTTCTGAAACCCTAAGGAGGCACAGGATGATACCCTTGATAAGCCAAAAAGACATCTCAAAAGCCCAATTTAACTTTAATAAACCTTGCGCTATTTTAGAAAAATTAACAGAACACCTTCCCTCATTTTGCTGTGTAACATAGAAACATAGAAACTGATGGAAAATAATACTGCTGGTCCCACCCAGTCTCACCATTTTTATTACCCTCATTATTGCTGCAGACCATACATGATTTATGGTGCTGTCTTCCCCCCTTCATTACCCCAATGAGTCCCTTGTGCTTATCCAAGACATTTGTGAACTCCACCACTCTTTTTGGCCCCATTACCTCCTCTGGAAAGCTGTTCCAAGGAATCTACCACCCTTTCTGTGAAGAAGTACTTCCTCACATCTCTCTTGAATCTACCTCCATCCAGCTTCATAGCATATGCCTTTGTCTAGAGCATCTTTTTCTCTGAAAAATATCCCCCATACCTTATTAACCCCTGTGAGGTATTTAAAGGTCTCTTTCATATCTCTCCTCTCCCCTCCCTCCTCTCCTCCAAAGTGTACATATAGAGCTCCTTTAGCCTCTTTTCACAGCGCTTTTGATGCAGACTGCACAATTTGTGTAGCCTTCTTTTAGACTGCCTCCACTCTGTCTATGTCTTTCCTGAGATGTGGTCTCCAGAACTGGACACAGTACTCAAGGCTCATCTTGGGGTCTTTCCAAAGATCTTCTGTATATAGGGAGTAAAACAAAAGAAGTATGGAAGGGGGAAGTGGTGCTCACAAAAAAAATCATAAGCATATGAACTACAAATTTGGGCACTCACCACCACTTATTAAGGACACCACACAGCACTTAGAACCTTGCTTCTATATAGGGGCAACACCACCTCCCTTTTTCCTGCTGATGATACCCTTATCTATGCACCCTAGCATCGCACTAGCCCTGCTGACTGCCATGTCACACTGCCTGGCCACCTTTAGGTCATCAGATATGATTACCCCTTGATCTCTTTCCTGATTGGCCATTTTCAGAATCACTCCCCCCATTTTCTACTTCATCCCCAGGTGTCTATGGTCCAAGTGCATTATTTTGCACTTGTTTTGCATTAAAACCCAGCTGTTATACACTTGACCACTCCTACAGTTTGTTTTCAGATCCCCACCCATCCTTTCCAGTCCTCTCACCAAAGTGTCCACTCTGTTGCAGATCTTGGTGTTATCTGCAAAGAGGCACACCTTCCCTTCCAGCTTCTCTGCTATTTCACCAGTCCTAGCAATGACCCCTGAGGTACTCCATTGATCACCCTCCCTTCTTCAGAGTGAATTCCATGTACCACTACCCTCAGCCACCTGTTCTCAGAGCAGTTTCTTGCCCAGATTACAACATTATTGCCCACCCCCAAGCTACGCAACTTGTTTAACAGTCTCCTATGTGGAACGATATCAAAAGACTTGCTGAAATCCAGGTACCATGCCCATCACTCCTCCCTGATCTAACTCCCTGGTAACCCGGTCAAATAAATCTAGCAGGTTTGTCTAGCATGACCTTCCTCCATGAATCCATGCTGCCTTGGGACTGGTAACCCGTTAAATTCCAGATATTCCACAATCCTTTCCTTTAGTAGTGTTTCTATTGACTTTCCCACCACTGAGGTCAGGCTGACAGGCCTACAATTGCCTGCCTCTTCCTTGCTCCCACTTTTGTGAAGCGGGACTACATTTGCCCTTCTCTAGTCTTCCAGGACCACTCCAGTCTCCAGTGATCTGTTAAATAGGTCTACTAGAGGTGCAGCTAGTACCCCTGCTGAGCTCTCTCAGCAGCCTGGATGCACCATGTCTGGTCCCATAGCTTTGTCAACTTTCAGGTTAGTGAGTTCTTTCCTGACTCTCTCCACAGAAAAAGGAGTTGTGTCCATTTCCCTTCCCTCAAAGCTTTTGGTATCTTTTTTCATGATCCCTATTGGTTCAAGATGTCTGTGTATTAGAGTGGAACCTAGAACAAATCTTGCGATAGATCAACTGTAATAAAGGCTTCTTTTTGTGTATCTTCTTTTTTCTTTGCCAGGATCTTCTGTAATGCCTTTTAAAAAGAAATCACTACAGAGATGTGTAAAACAAAAAAAAATGAAATTGCATGCTACAAAAGTTGTGTGCTGGCACCTCCCAAAAATGCACTCACCAACAGGTGTGGTAGTCAGAACCTGTTCATAAACATGACCCATACAGCAGAATGCAAAAAAATGCAGTGTTTTGGTTCAGTCTGTTTGTACAGCATGACGAAAATGCTTTTCAAATTAAATATGACTGGGGATCTCAAAGGGCATGCTTCCTGCTTTACTGGTCTGACTGTCGCTATGGTAATGTATTTGCTGTGTCAGTTGTAATCTTCCCTTCCTCCACCCAATAGCAATGCATGCACATACACAGATTCAAACATACTCATATTGTAACACAATACCTGAACAATAAATAAATTATTCTAAGTGCAGTCAAAAATGTCATGTTTCAGTTCACTCTGTTTTTCAGTAGTACTGTAAACCTAGTTATCTTTAGTGATCTTCGATTTGGTGGCACTGTTCACTTGTGGCATTTTCTACAAGTCACCAGTGTGACAATTGCTTGGCTACAGCCCCATCCAAACTAGATTAAAATGGTTTAAGTTGTTTAGACAGCTTTAAGTCCATCTAACATGAATCATGTCTGCAGTACGAACATGTTTAAACAGGGGTTCCTAAACCTTGTTAAAGCCTTTATGGGATCTAGGCTTTAACATGGTTTTTGCAACAGATTACAATAAAGAACCGTGTTACCTGCAAGTCTGGAAATGCAGGCACTATTCCATTTCTGTTTTGGTCCCCAAGAAAGTGTGCTTGGCAAGCTCTACTCAGCACAATTAGAGCAGTAGGTATGAGTCATGCAGCATGGATGTTTTATCCATGCTAAAACATGACTGAACTCAATTGGCACGAAGCAACATGATAATGGGACTTGCCATTAAAAGGCAGGCCATGTTGTCTAATGGCCTCTGCCAGAAAAAGGTAAAAGGGGAAGGATAGGAAAAGGAGAGGAGACCAGTGACAGCAGAGAGGGTCAAATGACCAAGGGTGGGGGAGAGGTTTCAATTGGCTGGGGGAGGGGCTAATGGGGGGCTGGGGAGGGACGGGGGGAATACTTAAAGACTTGTAACCCCCTGGGCTTCCTGTTTTGCTGGGAAAAGAAATTCATCTCAGCACAGCATTGGCAACTGATGGTAAGGTACTATGCAGGGAGCATAGGCCTTAGGTCAAGTATGGCTCCCTGGCTTTTTCTATGGGAGAATGGCAATGGGAAGCTGTTTGTGTGTGTTCATTGGGGTTGGGGGGAGAATTATGGCTCCCATTCAAGACATATGTGGATGGATGTTTGGTGCTTGGCTTGCATGTCATAGTTTGCCCAGGGGTTTACAGTAGGAGTACTGAAACCGGGCTGTTTCTACTGCACAGCAGGATGAATGGTGGTTGCAGCAGTCAGAGCAGATGGAAGGGTGAGCAGACAGACAATTATAGGCGGCAGTGCTGCTCGAACATAGGAGCATTTTTTCAGCTCACGTGGCACCTGTTATGGGAGGGCACGTTGCGCAGTTGCCTTGGCACCTCATAGAAGGGATAGGTGGATTTATTTGCTTGATAGTCTGTCTCCTGTGTTTTCCATATCTTGCATGTACATGGATGGTTTTTTGATTTGAATGAGGCTCTTGTGGTGTTGTGGCTAAGGTGTTAGACTGTAGCATTTGGGATATTTTGGTTTAAAATGGTATCTGGTGGTTGTCCATGGCCCGTCTCAGTGGTTGTGGGGAGAGGTGTGCCATGGTGGTCGCAGGTTGGATGCTGATTCGGGAGTCTTGGGCCATGTGGCCGACTGAAGGGGGATCTGGTAGGTTGACCAGTTAACAGCAGGGGAAGAATCAGGCCACTCTTCGTAGCTTTGGGATGAGGTGAGGGCCAGAGCTGGGCAGGTTTCGTATTTAAAAAAAACTAAAAAAAACTGAAAACTTTGGCAGAAGCCTCCTGGGGCCTGCCATTCTCAGGGATGGAGTAATTTGGGGAATAAAGTGGTGCTCTGGTCACCTCAATGGAAGGCACCATTGTCTGGTTTGGTCTGGCAGTTTTATGTGGGGCTGGAACAGGCGATTGGGGAGGGTGGGCCATGTGGGTGGTGGGCCTGCTTTTTTCAGACAGATGGCTCAGTCAAGAGGCTGGCAGGCTAACACTTGTCCCAGCATTTGCTAGGGCAGGTTGGGCCTGCAGAGGGGGACCACATGGCGCCGGTAGGTCAGTTTACCTCTCAGTGAGGGTCTCCAGAGGCCCGGAACCTGGCAGGAGGAAGAAGTAGGCTGGACGCCGAGGCTGGGTGGGATGGTAAAGTAGGAAGCGGGAGCTTCTATTAAAAAAAAAAGTTTGTGTTTTTTTTTTAAATGATAGGGTTGGCTGGGGTTGCACGGGCCACAGAGCAACTAGCCATGCTGGTGGGTTTGACAGGCATCCACCTAAGCTGGGGGGGGGGGACTGGAGGGCGGTGCAGGTGCCAGCTTGGTACAGCCCCAGTCGGGCTTTCAGCCACTTGGCAACAGTGCCATGGTGTGCATCTGTGAGCTGCGTAGGACCAAAGCGGGGAGCCTGTTTTGAAAAGGGCTACCTGGACAGGGAATGCTGGCTGGAACAGGGGAAGGGTGTCAGTTGAGCCGCATGCTCATGGGGGGTTAACTGGGGGGGGCTGTAGTGAGGCATTCTGTGGAAGGCTGATGATGTGAGGGCAGGGCGATGGGCTGGGGGGGCAACTTGAAGAGACGATGTATGTACGATGTACAACAATCAACTATATCATTATCTAGCTTGCTTACTGTGCCTCTAACCTTTAGAGAAATACATAGGGCATCTTTCATCTCCCTGAAAATTCATTCATAAAATTGTTAAGCAGGTGTACTGTAATCCATACTCATAAATGAAACACTGAAAGACAAGTAATGTGAAGGCTTTACAAATCAGTAAACATGCAGCTGTTGTGCAAAACTCTGTAGCTTTTTGTTTTTTAAATACAAAAACATTGGATTTTTTTTTCAGAGTACCTTAAAGTGTATTTTCTTTTGTTGGGAGACTGGCCTATTTGGAAATAAATATAGCCGGGACAGGGGGTGCTTTACAGTATCTTATGTAGCACCTGGTGGTGGTGGTTGTGGAAGTGAAGGCATGGGGGATTTGGTGTGGCTTCCCTTCTGGGTGGCCTCACAGGCTGCTTTAGTGGGCTTGAGTCACCCTAGGTGCGGGACAGGGTTCCCAGGCCCAGGTGGCCACTCAGGTTATTATCATATCAGGGCCCCAATGGGGGGGCACGGCGGTAGTACGTGGGGACACGGCCTCAGTGCACCAGGTGGCAGGGCTGCCGTGGGGTGGTGGATCCCTCTCTCCTCGCTGAGCAGGGGCACTTTCAATGCTGACCGGCTGGGTTTAATTTTCCTTACTCCCAGGGGATGGCTATTAACTGGGGGGCTTGATGGGCCCCGGGTTTCCTATGCAGGCAAGGCAGCGTGGTGCACTTGGGACGTGACAGGGTTTTTCAGGGCATGACATCCTACATCTGGCTGGCAGCTTCGACCAAAGGGGCCAAGGGGCACTGGGACAGGTGGCCCTGAGGCCAGGGGAGACCCGCCATCTCATGGGGGCTGCCGGCCAGAGTAAGAACATTTGTTCTCTGCGGTTGTTGCAGTGATGCTCTCCTCTTTTGGGGGAGGAGAGGCATGACTAGGCCAGGGAAGTAGGTTCTCTGAACAGGGGCCCGGCCTTGCTTTGGCATAGGCCAGTGGGTGGGGCATAGTAGTTCCATTTAGAAGGAGATTTTGGCTAGGGTGGTGTGGGGCCCCGGTAAAGGTGCCTTTGGTTTCCACCAGCAAAGGGGCAGAAACAGGGCAGGGGGGAGCATTGGCCGGTTGAGGGGAGCGACATCCAAGGAGGTGGACTTCCATCGGATTTCTAAAGCAGCTAGTGAGCAGTGGCAGGGCCCGAATAATAGGGCAATGGGGCGTACGATGCAGGCAGATGGATTTCATACTCTTGCAGGCCAGGGCCAGGCCTGTCCTACACGGGACAACGTAATGGGAGTTACGAGAGGGTGCCAAAAAAAAAAAAAATATACATAAATAAATAAATAAATAAAAAGTGCATCTATCTTATATATAACTGAAATGAACTGAGGCATAGCAAGACATCTGAGGCCTTGCAGCAGATGCAGAAACAGAAAGGGTACAGGGTACCTGGTATGTTGCACAAAAAGGTATTATTCTCACAGGAGACATGGGTGGACAAAAGGAGTGCACAGTCAACCTTGGGGGTAGGCTGCAGGCTCATGTGTGGAGGTTAACTCATCGTCATCCCTTACCTTGAAGAGAGGGAGTATATGGTGGATATGGCATGAGAAGTGGCTGTGTGAGCCGGGATCCCCGTGGCCACTCTGGTATGCATTCAGTGATACTGCAGGAAGGGTCAGGCTACAGTTGGGGTGGGGAGATAAGTAACACTGTGGCATCATACCAAAGTGGGGCATGCATGCGGGACGTATGAGAAAATCTGAAGGGGGGCCAAGGGTACACTCAGAGAGAGAGACTAGGAGGGTCATAATAAGATGGGGAGAAAACATAAGGGGCAATGAGCTGGGTGTAGCCAAAGTTGCCTCGTATACCATGGGAGACAGACAAAAGAGGGGGTAACTGAGGGCGGCCTTGGCCCAAAGAGGTGGAAAATTTAGAGCAGGGGTAAGAATTCATGCAGGGTCCTTGGAAGCCCCCCACGCTGATTATAATTCTAGGAGTCCTGTCACAGGCTGGCAGGTGAGAGGAACACATGGGAGGGGTGAAGGCCTTATTAGGCCAAAGAATTATTTGCCGGGATGGGGGGGTGATTTTAGACATGAGCAGTTGGGTGACAATGATTGCAAGAGCTGGGGGTTCAATTCGAGTCTCCCACGGTCTAAGAAGGGGAGACTGGAATAGGGCACAGTTAGAGTTGCCACAGGGTTACCAAGAAGCCGTCGTCACAACGGCAATAGTTTGTAGGACCTGGTGGAGATTGGCTGGAGCAGAACACAGGCAGAGTGGAAAAGCCTAATCCAGTCAAGGATGGACTTTCAGGAGGCAATACAGTCCATGAAGTAAATCTCAAGAGGTAAGAGAGCCCAGAGCTTTCATTGGGGCTCCAAGAGGAAAGACAGGGAGGCCTGGGGGTTTGATCCCACAGCCTCACATGATTACGGATCCCCCTGGAAAGTTACACAGTAGGTATTAGTAACTCCCACTATGGGATCCCAGGGGGCAGTACCAGAAAAAAAAAAAAAAAGGAGGGCACAGAGAGGAGGTAACGAAGCAGGCTTGGGGAGAACTTCCACCATGCTTTGCGAGCAACCTGGAGAATTTTTTCTGTGGCGCATTGTGATAAGTCTGTTAGTACATGTTTGTGTGGTATGGGGTTCTGATCCAGTTTATAGGAGGGAAAAGATATGGGGAGGTGCTCCTGATGGAGGGGTCACAGCACGTAAGGAGAGATGAGCTGGGTTTTGGTCCCAGGCTGTGGAACTTCTGCTACAGAGGAAGGAGAGCCTGGGAGTGGAAGAGAACAATGGTGGGGTTAGTGAGGAATGCGACAATAAGAGTGCAGGGTTGCAGTTGGGGCAGCAGGCTGACAGTAATGGTACTAACATCTTAGGGACCTCTGAGGCCGAGCCAGTCCTGGACAGATACAGAGGCTTGAGTTGGCCCTTGTGCCAAGAGGGTGGGGGGACAAACCACTGGGGGGCCCAGGGGCATGGGAGGGTGCCTGGGCAAGCACCCAGCATGCCCTGGGGAGAGTGGGCACCCGAGGCAGTCCGCTCTGTAGGCTCAGAAGGAGGGGACAGAAGAGGGGGGGGAGCAGCTGGGCATGAGGGATGGAGAAGAGCTGGAAGGGCTGATAACAGAAATCAGGTGGGGTAATGCCAGCAGAGAAGCAGCTGGCGGAACCTGGGGGACAAGGTGAAGCGGTTTAATAAGGCACCAATTAGATGGGTGCCAAAGGGCATGGTCCCAAGAAGGTCAGCGGGCCACGGCAGTGCAGGGAGGTGCAAATCCTCTCATAGCTTCAGGTTTATCTTTCAAAGGGAGAAGGAGGAGGTCACAATCAGATAGGCCTGGTGGTGGGGGGGACACTCCCGAGCCCCATAAGGGTTGTCCTGCAGTGACCGAACAGGAGGCACAACAGGGGCTACAGGTCGGCCTACAGAAGGTTTGCTGGGCAGGAGGCCATGAGCCAGTGAGGAATCAATGCCAGCAGAGAGCAGCTGGCTGAGCTGGGGAACAATGGAAAATGGCTTAGCATGGCACAAATTGGGGGTGGTGCCAGGGGGCAAGGGCCCAAAAAACCCAGCTGGCCATGGCAGCACAAGGAGGTGCAGCCCCTCCCATAGGTTGGGTTTATCTCTCAAAGCAGAAGGGGGAGGTCACAATCTGCCAGGCCTGGTGGGGGGGGGTACAACTCCCCGAGCCCCATACTGTTGAAACCACAGCAACCAAACAGGACACACTCCAGGGAGGCAGGCCTGATAACAGGAGGTTGTTGTGCAGGGGCCATGAGCAGATGAGGAAACCAGGGCAGGCAAATTGGATCAAATGATCTGAGGTCCAGTGACTGGCCTACAAGGGTGCTGGTTGACCCACATAACGGGGGCTGGGCTTCACTGCAGGAGGTGGCACAGCAGATGGTTGCAAGGGGCGGAGGTCAGGGGAGGCAAGTGATGGTACGTGTCACACCCCAGGGAGTTGGCCGGCACAAGGATGGGGGCCACAGAAATTGCCAACAGGGGCCATGGTGGGGGCCATATAATGGGGGCAGCCCACCCTAGCCAGAGGGAGTGAGAAGGCAAGTGGCAAGGGTGTGAGGGGCACCTTGGGGACTGGGGTGCTCCTGTGAGGTCTTGTGGGGATAGGGGGCTCATAGGAGGGTACCAGTTTTGCTAGCCCGAAGGGGGATCCCCATCATTCATCACAAGCTGGAGATGGATCAATGGAGAAGGGGGAGCAGAATGGGGAAAGGGGGTAGGAGAGGGGAGGGTAGGCAGCACAGGCTGGGACAGAGGAACCCAGGCATGGAAGTAAGTGGGGGAGGGGGAAGGGGAAGAAAACTAGGGGTCAGATCACATGTCCGGACTTAGTGGGGTGTGGACCTGGAACTGATCAGTGCGGGTGTGGCCTGGTAAAATGGTGGTACCTGGTGGGGGTACCTGATACTGATGATGATGAGGGGGGGCTGGATCCAGTGTGTCTGGACCCCGATGCGATACAAGCAAGAAGAAGAGGATCAAGTTGGAAGGAAGAAGCGGACTGAATTTTGGTTGTACTGTACTGTATACTGTTGAAATATGAATTTGGGAATGTAAAATATATAATTGGTGTGTCTTAATAAATATTGCCAGTGTGAATCCAACAAAAAGCAAGTGTGGAGAGATTTATTTTTGGTGATCAGGGGACAATGGGGCTTGCCATTAAAAGGCAGGCCATGTTGTCTAATGGCCCCTTCCAGAAAAAGGTAAAAGAGGAAGGAAGGGGGGATAGGAAAAGGGGAGGAGACTGGTGACAGCAAAGAGGGTCAAATGACCAAGGATGGGGGAGAGGTTTCAATTGGCCTGAGGAGGGGCTAATGAGGGTCTGGGGAGGGACCAGGGGGAATACTTAAAGGCTTGCAACCCCCTGAGCTTTCTTTTTGTTGAAAAGATTCCCACCCACCCACCCTGAACTTGGTAGTCTGATTCAGCATTGGCTGACACGTATAAGAAATTGGCAGGGTATAGAACATGGACTCCTGGTGTGCCCCCTAGTGGGGTCAGGAAGCTGCAAAAGGGCAGCAAATGGTCCCAGGGTAAATAGGGACCCTGCCGGGGGACAGGAAGGCACCCGCAGGAAGGTGAATAATCAGTAATAAAGAAAAGGGGGGGGAGCGGAATGGGGAAAGGGGGTAGGCAAAGGGTAGGCAGCATGGGTTGGGTGCAGTGGAACCTAGGTGTGGAAGTAAGTGGGGGAAGGGATAGTAAACTAGGGATCGGATCACATGTCCGGACCTAGTTGGGTGTGGATTGGGAACTGACCCCGTGCGGGTGCGGCCCGGGTAAAATGGCGGTACCTGGTGGGGGTTCCTGGTTATGGTGGTGCCTAGTGGGGGTACCTGGTTCTGGTGGTACCTGGTGGGGGTATATGGTACTGGCGATGATGAGGAGGGCTGGATCCAGTGTTTCTGGACCCCAAAGTGATACAAGCAAGAAGAAGAGGATCAAGTTGGAAGGAAGAAGCAGACTGAATTTTGTCTGTACTGTACTGCACTGTACTGTATACTGTTGAAATATGAAGTTGGGAACGTAAAATATATATTTGGTGTGCCTTAATAAATATTGCCAGCATGCATCCAACATAAAGCTAGTGTGGAGAGATCTATTTCTGGCAGGGGATCAGGGGACAAGTGATAAAATGTTTTATAAAAACATTACAGCTTATTGTGTTGTAGTCTAGATACAGCCTAAGTGTCTGAGGCAAATGTGTGTTTACCCCCTTCCCTCCCTACACACACTTATCCAGTAACAGTACACTAAAATACAAGAAAATGTTAAAACCTTTCTGAGCTCCGTGAAACAAGCTGTGATTTAGTCCATTGACTACTCACTGAATGAATTACATGGTTTGCAGTTCAGTGCTAACATGGAAATCGGTTCAAAAATGTATCTATTACTATGCTTTTGAACTACTGTTATTAGAATCACTGCAAGGGTTGGGGGCAAGTCCAGTCATGCTATACAGCCACCAATTCATGCAGGTGGTTCAACAGAGAATGAAATGTCTTTATTTTTTGAAAACCTGATCTCAGAATTCAGAACTTATCAGTTGCAATGGTCATAGATTTGCAGGTTGTTTCACATAAAGTCCTCTTTGCAGTATAAGAGGTCTTAATATGCTACAGCCTTCTCAAATCATTTAATGATTTATAAGGTGTTCTATGTCTCCATGAACTCTGTCTAATAACCTAATAAAACGTGCCACAACAATTAGCTGCTATAAATTACACAAAGGATTAGATAGTGTTTTTACATGTAAAGAAAGACTCGTTTATGCTAACATAAAAATGCAGAAAGATTAAAAGATGTTTACAGGAGAGAGCAAAAAACTACACAGGCCTTTACTATTAAGGCATACCCATCATAAATATTGTAAGTGTTAAAAAATGGCTGCATAACATTTTTAGACCTAGCCACCCTGAACCTTAACTCTATACTTGTTACCATGCAAGAAAATCGAAGTTAGAATAAACCGCCAGGGTTACTTGGTAACCTCAGTTCACCATTCAGATGATTATACTACATTGTGTTCTATATATGACCACAATGGTGCCAATTAAAATAAAAGAAAGGTGGTTTACTTGTATTCATTTAATCAGAGCAGAATTCCTCTGGGTGCATGAGAAGAAAGGTACAGTATAGTACCCTTATGCTTAATTATTTAGATTACCAAAAACTAGGACCTGAAGCTTCCAGACCCATCCTTATACTACTTCACCTTTTGAGCAAATCAGTATCTATGACTGACAATTCCTCATTTCCCTATGGATACATACAAGCCAATCTGGTTATTCAAAGACGAGACCTTAATCAGAAACCAGGGACTCTTTTTTGGGTGCCATTTTACACCCCACTCTTTTCAGTTACTGTACATGTCAAATGTATGCTGTATTTGCATCTCCACCTTTGTCTCAATTACCATATGACTAAACCACAATACTTGCAGTGGCCGCAAGAGTATTTTGAAAACATCTTAGGGAAAAAAGGGTTTTTCATTGTTTATGAGGCAAATCCTAATGGCAGTTTTCTTCTGTTCCTCCAGTTTCCAACCCATGTCCAAATTCCTAATGTTTGAGGCTTTCTTATACATCCATGTAAAGCATACTATCTGCTTTAAATCGGGCACTTCCTCTTTTTGTGATAAGACCTCTTTAAAGGAATACCACAGTCAAAATTTGCAAAAACATACAGTGGTGTCCCCCAGGATGAAATACAATTCTATAACATTTTGCAGCACTCTGCAGAATGCTGCAGATGACTTACTCAATAAAGCAATGTAATTTCAATGATAATTAGTCCCTTTTGTCATTCAGGAAAATGTGCCACTGCCAGGATGAAGTGAATGCCACAGTTCCCTGCATAACAAAGGGGACTAATTGCCATTCAAATTACATTGCTTTATTCAGTAGGTCTGCTGCAGCATACTGTAGAGTGTGTTAAAAGTGTGTTTCATCCTAGGGGATGCCACTGTATGTTTTGCAGAGTGGATTCATGTGTTTAGTTTTGGTGTGTCCTTCCCCTTGTCTGCTGTTAGGAATTTTTTCCTAAATTTGACTACTAGTTTTATGGTCACTCCTATAAATTTTATGGCCCCTGGGGATCTCCATATTACCATGGTTCATTGCTCTTCTTCTTCCTACAATGCCTCTGTTACATGTGACAGTGATGTTCCCAGGACCATAGATTCATCAAGTACTGGTTTACAATCAATTTTACAGGAGACAGTGTGATTTTAAGTCACTATCCTTATTCAGAGGGCACTAAAGGCTACATTTATAGCTCAGCAATCACTTGAGGTCTAACTGAATGGGTATTCTGTAAGAAAACAGCTAAAGTCTTTACTAATTATAGCACTGATGACCTAGGGTAATTTGTATGCTTTCTATGGCTGGGGTGTAGTTTGATGAAATTAAAAGATTTAAAAGCAATACCTTTACTTCTGCTGGCTAGACCTAGACAAACATATAAAAAACTAAAATATTGAATTATTTAGTTGAGGCCAGAACAAAAGGTTTCTATCTTCAGATCACTGCTGCACTGCTTTCCTTCACTGACTCAGTGGTCCTAGATGCATCACTGTCACATGAGACAGGAGGCACTGTAGGACAAAGAGGAGCAATGAACCACTCTAACATGGAGATCCCCAGAGTCCATAAAACTACAGTGGTAGGCAAATTTAGAAAAAAGCTCCTAATAGAAGACAAAGGGAAGGACCCACCAGGAATAAACACACAAATCAAAATTGTCTGCATGGCATACTGTATGTTTTTGCAAATTTTGACTGTAGTAACCCTTTAGCTGGGGCATTCCTCAGAAAAGCTGAAGCAAAGCTCTAAAAGTTGGCACGTGGTGGGCTAAGGATCTTAATACAAATACAGCAGAGTGGAACAGAAATAAAATCTGAGTGTTTGCCACTAAGGCATTCAGGAAGCAAACCAAGTTAATTCAAATTAGAATACTTCACAATCTGTATTATACCCCCATAACGTTATACTGCACGGGGATGTTATCTCAGTATACATGCTTTAAATGGGACTCTACAGTACCTCAGATATCCTCCTTCACTATTTAGTTCTCCATATTATGCAATTCAGGAAACACATTAAAGATAATCTAACCCCCATTCTCAGATTCCGGGGTCCATTTACTGCAGATATCTGCATAGTAGGAAACATCTTTGATGTTAGTACTGGTCTGACACAACAGCATAATATACAGTAGCTCTTGTCTCAGTGGTGCTGAAAAATTATCCCGAGACTCTTGCTTGATAACATAATTCCTACTTACCAAAAGAGGATGCATAAAATGATAGATGTACTTTAGCTGCAAAAGGTGGTTCATACTCTTAAGTACTAAACAGCCAGATGCCAGGTGAAATGGTATCAATTATACACTTTAGTGACATTTAAGTGATTCCTCTAGATATAAGGCATTTTCCTCAAAATCATTAGGAGTGTCATAGCACTCTGTATCTGCTGCTTACATCCTGTATTGTTCACATCTTAGTGAATTTATTTTACTCTACCCAAGACACTAATGCATATCCTCTATAGTTTTTCTAAAATGGTAAAGTTAAAAAAAGTTCTATTCTCTGTACTACTGTCCACTTTGCATTTCTGTGCCTTTATTATCTATATCCAAATCACTCGCAAGCACGTCATAGTACTTTGTAGTTACTGGCTATAAAGCCAAACTTTTAATAAGAAAAACAAATAGCAAGCATGCCTCTGTTGTACTTATTAAACACAGAACATACTGAATTTTAAATCACAGAATGAGAGAGACCCCTGCTGGCCCATTGCTGTAAGCATGCTACTGTGAGTCCTGTTTTACATTATTTAATAACTAAAGTTATTTCAGCACAGGGAGGAAACTTGTCAATACGGACACGCAAATAAGGATCACAGCATCTATTTTGTAATACTGTATATTAGCAAAACTAGACTTCAGTCTTACTGTACAAGAAATATGATATACTTTGCAATACAAAACATACTAATCATGCACATTGAATTACTAATTAAGTAATATACGTAGAGTAAGTTTAAATGTAATGAAGTACAGGTCATGCTAATGACCTGGAAGGTAATGGACCACTTATTAGTTGTGGCTGGGTTCACAACTGAAGCCTAGGATTCATAATGAGATCTACCAGGTAGGGGTGCATGAGAAGCCTAAATTATTTCCAAGATACCTGTACCATCAATAATGTGGTACTCTCAGCTAAATGCAGAGTATTTTTACTATTTGGGAAAATCAAAAAGAGGTTTTAAAACTGACAAAAATAAAAAAAACACTCTGATACTACCCAGATGGCCAGGACTAGTAGCATGTCTCCTACCCCAGTAAGTCACCAGTACCCTCCATCCTCTCTCCAGTTCGCCTGGGGTAACAAAACAGTAAAGAAACAAGCATTTGTCAATGCCGAATGTTGATTGCGTTGGTCTGTTGAGCTCGCTCAGTGGCCCTCTGTCACTGGCTCAGTCTGTTTGTCCTGGTGCTGCAGGCTGCTCTTTTGTACTGTGCTGCTGCCTGCATTGGCACCTTGTTCTGCTGAGGAAGAAATCCACAGCTGTCCCGACAGAGCTCCATTGAGGTTGTTCACTCCCCCTCTCTCACTCGCTCATTCTGTTTCTCCTGGCATTGCAGGCTGCCCTTTCGTACTGGGCTCCTGCCTGTGTTGGTGGCTTTTTCTACCCACAAAGAAATCTGCAGCAGTCCCGACAAAGCTCAATTGAGCTCGCTCACTCCTCTTCTCTCACTCACTCATTCTGTTCTGCCGGTGCTGCAGGATGCCCTTTTCTACTGGGCTCCTGCCTGCATTGCCACCTTCTTATGCCCACAAAGAAATCTGCAGCATTTACAATGCAGCTCTGTTGAGCTCACTCACTCACACGTTCTCATTTTCCTGCAACTGCAGGCTGCCCTTTTGTACTAGGTCCCTGCATGCATTGCTGCCTTTTTCTGCCCACAAACAAATCTGCAGCAGTCCCAACAGAGCCCCGTTGAGCTCACCGACTCCCCCTCCCTCACTTGCTCATTCTGTGTCTCCTGGTGCTGCAGGCTGCCCTTTTGTACCGGGCTTCTGCCTGCATTGGTGTCTTTTTCTGGCCAGAAAGAAATGTGAAGCAGTCCCGACACAGCTCCACTGAGCTCACTCACTCCCCCTCTGTCACTCTCACATTCCGTTTGTGCCGGTGCTGCAAGCTGACCTTTTGTATTGGGCTCCTGCCCGTGTTGCCGCATTTTCTTCCCACAAAGAAATCTGCAGCAGTCACACTAGAGCTCCATTGAGCTCGCTCACTACTGCTCTGTCACTCACTCGTTCCGTTTCTATTGGCGTCGCATACTGCGCTTTAGCATGGGGCTCCTGGCTGCATTGGCACCTTTGTCTGTCCACAAAGAAATCCACAGCTGTCCTGACAGAGCTCCGTTGAGGTTGCTCAGTCTCCCTCTCTCATCACTCATTCTGTTTGTCCTGGTGCTGCAAGCTGCCCTTTTGCACGGGGCTCCTGCCTGCATTGACGCCTTTTTCTGCACACAAAGAAATGCCAGCAGTCCTGATAGAGCTCTGTTGAGCTCACTAAGTCCCCTTGTCTCACTCGCACATACTGTTTCTCCCAGCACTGCAGGTTGGCCTTTTGTACTGGGCCCCTGCCTGTATTGACACCTTTTTCTGCCCACAAAGAAATCCGCAGCAGTCCTGACAGTGCTTTGGTGAGTTCGCTCACTCCCCCTCCCTCACTAACTCTGTCATTCTGTTTTTCCCAGTGCTGTAGGCTGCCCTTTTGTACTGGGCTCTTGTGTTGGGGCCTTTGTCTGAACACAAAGAAATCCGCACCAGTTCCGATGAGCTCAGCTGAGCTCAGTCACTCCCCCCTCTCACTCGGTCGATCTTAATCTGTCCCAAACACTGATTTCCTAGAGTGACCATGCTACTGTCCGGCAGGAGTGCAAAAACATATTTTAGCCAGGATGTGAAAAATGACAGCTGTAGTGTTCATAAGAAGTTATGAAAAAATGCTACAGTTGAAAATGTGGCGTGACAGTATTACAAATTTGCGAAGTTACAAGGGTGTGTGGAAACAGTTCAACGCACGCTTGCAACACAGTCATGTTATGGAGTTTTGTCACCAAATTTTCAACATAGGGATTTTAGGACCTCTGCTCATGAACAGTGCCACTGTCATTTTCTTAATCTGTCCCGAACACTGATTTCCCACAGTGACCACGTTATTCTGCGACGGAACTGTGAAAACACATTTCGGTCAGGATGTGAAAAATGACAGCTGTACTGCTTATAAGGAGGTGTGAAAAAATGGCACTGTTGAAAATCTGTTGTGACAATATTACAAATCTGCAGTTACATGGGTGCGTGGAAAGTGCGCAATGCACACTTGTAACACAGTCAATTAATGGGCTATCATCACCAAATTTTCAACGTAGGCATTTTAGGACCTCTGCTCATGAACAGTATCATTGTCATTTTCTTCATCTGTCCCGAACAGTGATTTCCCACAGTGACCGCTCTATTCTGCACCAGAAGTGCGAAAACACATTTCGACCAGGATGGGAAAAATGACAGCTGTACTGTTCATAAGTAGGTCTGGGAAAATGGCAATGTTGAAAATCTGGAGTGAAAATATTATAAATTTGCGACCTTATGAGCATGTGTGCTAACTGTGCGATGCACGCTCGTAACACAGTCATTTTTTGGAGTATCATTACCAAATTTTCAGCATAGGCATTTTAGGACTTCTACTCATGAACAGTGTCACTGTCATTTTCTTAATCTGTCCTAAACACTGATTTCCCACAGCAACCACGCTATTCTGCACCGGAAGTGTGAAAACACATTTTGGCCAGGATGTGAACAATGACAGCTGTACTGTTCACAAGGAGGTGTGACAAAATGTTAATGTTGAAAATCTTGTGGGGAAAATATTGTAAATTCACGAAGTTACGTGCGTACGTAACAACTGTGCAACGCATGCTCATAAAACAGTCATTTTTTGGATTTTTTCCACCAAATTTGCAACATAGGCTTTTTGAGAGTCCACCTCATGAACACTGGCACTGCTGTTTTGTTAGTCAGCCCCGAAGGGTGATTCCACATAGTGACCGCGAAATCACCTTTCTGGCTCGATTAATGCCATGGCAGTTCAAGAATTCATGAGGAGGGGTCCCAAAAACCCCATGTTGAAAATTTGGTGAAAAAATTCCCAAAAATGCCCGTGATATGCACTAAAGTTGAAAAAACCCTATTTATTACATTATACAGCTTACTGGCATTTCCTCAGTTTGCGGTTGGCTTTGAAGAGTGCAGATGTGTTCCTGGGCCAAGATCGTCATGCCAAGCTCCGGAGGTAAGTATGGGGTGAGGGGAGGTGTGGGGAGGCAGGGGTGCACAGTGGGTGGGTGCAGGTTGCGGGTGGGGGGCAGAAGCACAGAGGACACTTTCCTTTTCCAGGAAAAAAGGCATCGAGACATCGTGAGGACCGTTTTCTCTTTACAGGGCATCTGGCACGCTGGGGTGGGCTCCCAGCGCACAGCAGAGGCTTTAGTTTGGGGCCAACAGTAGCAGACTGTGGATTGGGCACCCCGCCAGCAGGAACAAAACTGGGGGGTCATTATGCCGGCGGGGATTGGGCACCCGTCGGCAGGGAACAAAGCAGGGGTCATTATGCCGGCGAGTTGGGCACCGCCGGCAGGAACAAACTGGGGGTTACAGAATGCCGACGTGAGTCGGCAAGTAAACATGGTATTGTTTGTGAACACGCCATGTTCACAAACAATATCAGAGGTTTCAAATCCCACCCTGCAACGACAGGTTGCTCCCTCATTGCAGCGGATGGCTGACGCTGCAATGACGAGGCAGCCCCTGATTACAGTGGCTACTTTTTTAGAAGGTTGTGGCACTCTGGCTGAACTAGTGTCAGCAGCATCGTGCACGGCATTGAGGGATGGGGGACAAGCCTTTGCAGGCTGTGGGGCATTGGGCACAATAGTGCCACACCTCCACAACCTGCTTGTGGAGAAAGCTGACGCAACATGTTTCTTGCACATGCATGCAGTCAACATAAAAAATAACTCTCTGGCATCCTGCCAGCCCTTCCTTCCACCCAATACCATCTTTCCAGTACCTAACTGAGGGATTGATAAGTTGATCTTAAGCACATTGGTGTGGGGTGGAGTGATGTGTGTACCTAGTGTCAATGAATGACAATGTGCAGACTGTCATAGAGGCTCACAAAGGACCACATTGATATATTTCATAAACCTAAGGCAATTGATCCTGAACAAAAAGAAGGCCTATGACAGCTAAAAAGAGACAGGTTGCTTCCCAGCCAGAAACAAGTACTAAGGGACTACAAAATTAGACCAGAAAGCAAATGAGGGTCTGGAAGACAGGATATCAGCAGGAGTTTTGGACCACATCAAAGCCATCTTCATTGAAACATCAAAACTGTAAGCAAAGAAGGACCCATTCAAATGTAACTAATATTAAATGAGAGACCCAGATGTTCTTCAGTCTCCCCTTCACCTCTTCCTTTCTGGTGTGGTTTTTAACAAGCCTTTGTATCCATTCCACCCTCTTTTGAATCCCACCTTCTTTTGAATCCCCACCACCACCACCACCACTGATTTCATAAAGCTCACCTGCTCTGGCGGCCTATTCCATCCCCCCTCCCTCTCAGTAAAAACGTACATCTTAATGTCGCTCCTAAACATGCACACTGCCTGCTTCCTGGAGTTGCCCCTTGTATTTGTGTTCCCACTCAGTCTGAACAAGTCCCTGTTATCCACTTTATTTACCCTGTGAAGGTAGTATTTGTATATTTCCGTCATGTCTCCTCTCTCTCTTCTCACCTCAAATGTGTACTGTACATGTTTAGCTCTGCCAACCTGTCCTCATACATCCTTTCCTGCTGTTTCTGGAGCATCTTGGTTACCCTCCTCTGCATTGCATCCACCCTGTCCCTGTCTTCTGTACATGTGGGCTCCACAACTACACACAATACTCCAGGTGAGGATGAACCAGTGATTTATACAGTACTAGTAGCACCTCCTATCTCCTGCTTGTGCTCTCCTTAGGCACCCCAACATCCTAGCCCCCTCATAGACCTCTGCCCATTTGTATTGTGCTGATGCCTTTCATGTAGTGTTTTCCATTGCTACCTTCCCCTTTTGTGTTAAATAAAAGGATCTGTTACCCTTATGTGCATGACCTTGCACTTCTTGGTGTTACATTTTAAATGTTTTTGACCATCTTTTCTATCTACACCAGTCATCTTTCATAATTCTGACACACTTTTCAATATCCACCCAGCCACATATCTTAGTATCAAATGCAAAAAGGCATGTCTTGCCCTGAATCCCTACCCTTATGTCAGAGATGAACATTTTTTTTTACATTTAGTCTTTTTGCATCTTGTTTCCACTTGCTGGTCCATCTGCCCAGTCACAAACCCCTCGGCTGTGGCATCCCCATATGAGCCACTCTCCCGGGTCCCCCTGGATTACCCCCCAGGGCGGAAATGTGGCACCCGGCCCTAAGGTGCCACAAACAATGGGATAGGGTAGGAGTCAGCCTGGGGAGCTGATTGCAGCTGAGGTGTGGGCTTCATGTAGGCAGTGGAGGCAGGCTTCATTTTTTCCACTATAGGGAGTGGGAACGGGCAATGATGCAAGCGTCCATTCCGCCCCCTCGAACCTTGCCGACACTGGTTGCTGTGGCACTCCTGGACTCTGCCAGGATCTCTCATGCACCATTGACATTCCGTACCCTCCCCCCAGAGAAGGAGAGCAATCATGGGATACTCAGTCATTCTCCCCCGGCCAGCCCTCTGATGACCCGAGTCTGTTCCCGGATCCGGGTCACCAGCACCACAAGTGGAAATCCAACCGCTGCACCAGTGGACCTGCTAGAGATGAACATTTTAAAGAGGACCCATCACAGGACTGATCTCTGTTGCACCCCACTAATGACCCCTGACTCCAAGAACTCCCTATTTATTGCTGCCCTCTGTGTCTTGTTACCTAGCCAGTTTCCCACCACCTAGTAATTTTGTCCCCTACTCCAAGGTACTGCACCTTTTTAACCAACTGTCCATGTCTGGAAAGCCAGTGACTAAATGGGAAAAGAAAGAGGAAGGAGCGATTGGGCCCTTGAAAGCAGGGCAAAAGGAGAGGAACCTGTTAAGAGAACCAAAAGCAATGGCCAAACTACTGAATAAATACTTCATTTCAGTGTTTACCAAGGGCCCCCCTGTGGGGGAGAGTGCTGACTGGGAAAGACTATAGCATCCAGGACAGTAATAATGCAGCCAATAGACATCACTTTTACCCTTTAAACTGACTAACTGGCACAGATGAAGCCAGGTAAGTTGCAGCAGGTGGCCAGAATACACAACAGGATCATTATGGAGCAAAAGGAAAAACTGGCAAAGCTCTTTGCAGTAATTTTTTATGAGTTTATCCAGACAGGTGTTGTGCTAGAGGCATAAAAAGATCATGTACAGATACATAACCCCACCCCTCCACCACTAGTACCCGCTTCATCCTTGCCTCCTGTCTTGGCAATGTTTTGTTATATTATATCCCTTTCCCCCACCAAGGCCATGTCAGTAAAGCCCCCCCCACCCACTGCCCCACCCTGTCCCTGTCTCCAAATTCCAAAAATAAAGTAACAACCCCCACACTACTGACCCTCTAGCACCCAACCTCTCTTATCTTTGCTCAGGCCCAAAGTAGCCAGAACAATACACAAGTCAGTATTAAGTCTGTAAGTAAGTAAGAAAATAGTCCCATACTGGTGTGAGCATGCTCACTCTTCAATGTACTGTTTCTGAATGAATGATTACATGGATGAGATCAGGATCTACAGCAGCTTAAGGCATGCTTTTGATGGTAGAAAAACCACCAGATCCAACTCTCATGTTCCTGTTTATTGTAATACTAGTGCTGTGTAGGAGTCAAACAAATACTGAATTCCAAAGTAATTAAAAGACATAGCTGGTCTCCACTCCCAACATTTTATTAGTGTTCCCATTCCTTTATTTTATATAAATACTATAACATCATTTTATATCAAAAATTTCATTTGGGTCACCGGCCTGGTGCCGCTGAGGACTGAGGCACTGGACACTTAACCTTGCGCTGCACCGGTGACCAGGGTTCAGGAATAACTTGGGGTCATTGGGGTGCCAGCATGGGGGGAGGGTGGAAGCAGGACTGGGCAATTACTCTCCTCTCCTCTCCTGGGTGGGAGTTCACCCTCCCATAGTCCAGCTGTCAGTGAATTGAAGTTCGGTTGTGAGCGCAGGTGGTACCGGGCGATCCATAGGGTGGGGTGTCCAGCAAGATGTGTGTGTGTGTGCCTCCACACACATATGTCACATCGGGGACACAGGGCAGTGGGACTGGAGAAAACCTGAAAAACCCAGAAAATACTAATTGAAAAAATGTACATTTGCAATTGAAAATAATCCTCATTGCAATACACTGGATCCTAATCTGAGTCCTAAATGGACTTCTTCAGACCCACTACATAATCAATTACTGTTCATATTTATCAATACTCAGCTGACATTTCAGGATGAATGTCCCTTTTCTGAGATAGAGGCTAGTCAGCATCTGCACAATAAATAAAGAATTGTGTACTGAATGAATAATATTAACTTAATAAATATTGTAAAATAATGTGTAATGTTTTTAAGACTTGATAAACCTGGTGAAACTAACCTGGTAACCACACAGACTCATAATGTAAAGACTGATTTCTTGATAAAATGTTCAGTCTTCAATTCCCAGTCTCTGTCAGATGAAGTAAACAATAAAAAAGGGGAAACTGTTTTTAAATATGAGTTTACTAACTCAGACAAATGTTTTAAAGAAATTGGTAAAATGTAATCATAATTTACAATCCCTAAATTCTTTTAAGAGGAGGAGTTATTTGATTCCAATGGTGCCTTTGGTCATCTGTTTGTAAAGAAAGACGTTATACCTTTTACAGTGTAGGAGATGTAAGACAAAGTTATAAAGTTTTCAGAATTGAACAGTTATCTCTTTTTATGTGACAACATGAACCTTCTGCAATAGTCTTTCAAATCATATACTGTAAAAAGCTCATGGGAGTTGCTTTTAAATAGCTTTCTTGTCATAACAGGACAGCCATGTGCAATATATTTCTGGGCAAGCCTCATTCCTATGTGACTCTAACTTTTGTTATTCTATATTTTTGTGCCCCTTGTGAGCTTGTATCTTTCACTTTCTAGTGAAATTGGTGAGGAGTAACAAAGACACAGCCTTGCCAGAGAATGAAAGAGTCTCTGTAGGCCAGCGTCTCCAAATACCATTCTGGAGAATGCCATTCTGCATGTAAGCTGCAAAAGCACCTTCCCTTTAAGTGGTTAGCCAGTGTCCAAAGGTTCACCCATGTCATAACAACAAACATGTTGCCAACACCAATTACGGCATCAGCAACATGCCACCTGGCATTGCAGCACCAAGCATTATGTTTCCTGGGAGTTACAGAGCCAGAGTGCACTCCTGGAAAACAGTCAGTTTTTGCAGGGGGCTTCTTCCCCCGCACCTCCCCAAAACTAAATATAACCTCCTGCAGAACAGGCATGTCCCAAAAGGGTAGAAAATGTGTGGGGGCAAAGGGCAACAGGAGTAAGGGATGATCTAAAATCAAAATCACCCCTTTCACTGTTGCCCTTGTTGTGGTGCTGTAATTGTGGCAACAAAATTCAGATCCACCATGCTGCACCAACAACAAAGTTGTCGATGTGTGGCTTGGTGAAATCCCCAATGTTGATAGGTGGCATTTTGCCAGTCAGACATTGTGTTTTTCTTACCAAGCAACTGTGCCCCCTGATCCATCATAGCGACAATCTCGAAACCTGTCGAGATTGTCGCTGTAATGGGTTTCGCCATTGAAGTTTCATTACTTCAGTGGTATATGAAAAAATTCAGTCACCATCCTAATGGTATACTGTGTCATGACCTTGCACATGAATGATGCACAGTGTATTGTTCTGCCCAATGAGTATGAGGAAACTACCATGCTACAGAGCAGGGTTGACTGCTAGTAGGCACCGATGGCCCACTTGAAGATGGGTTTATATTTTAGGACACTGCTGGAAGTGACTGACAAAAGAAGTGTGAAGGAAAATCACTTTTGATTACACTTCTTGAAGATATCATTTTTTTTAAATTGAATAGACTTTATTGAAAAAATGAATACAAAAATGTTACAAAACATTAAATAGCAATGTACACATATATATACCTGTAGAAAATATTGAAGATATCCATAGAACACTTGTGGCTGGTACTCACCCACTACCGGTATCCTTCCTCCCTCCCTCCTGATATTTTAAGCAAACTGGCCAGTGGGTAATACAACCTTCCAGATGGTATCCCCACTCCCTCCCAGTCCATGTTTTTGTTTGAAATGGCAAGTGGACATGTAATTCAGTTGGGTGGTATGATCATTTTGCCCAACACTGGTGTTCCCAACATCCAGTGTTGGCTAACATCCCCCCTCAAAATAAACAACACTAAAATGCCCCACTCACTGATGTTGGAGATCACTGTCTCCCCCTTCTTCTCCAGATTTGATCCCACCACCATAACTTGGGACACCTTGGTGCCCAACAGGATTGTGTCAATACCTTTTCCCGAATATTCAGCTGAATATTTGCTATTCGGCAGTCAAATATTTGAGTATTTGGGTACTCGGGAAAAGTATTCAGCTACCTACCAAAAAAAAACAGAAGCATCCCTCTCCCTCCTTCCTCAGCCCCAAACCAGGTAAAATATAACCTCCCATACCCAATGCCATGTCAGCAGCCCAATCCCATACTCCTCCTCCCCCAGCATGTACAGTTTGTTATATTATTTACAGTAAATCCCTCAATGGGTGACTGGTTCAACCCGCCCACCTCCACAGCCAGCCACTATCTTAATAAAGTACTGATTTTCACTTAAAAAATATATTATGATCCCCCAACCATGGCACAGCATCATACTCTCACCCAGCACCCACTTCTCAATATGAAAATGTAAGAAGGTGACTGACTCAACCCACTCTCCAATGGTAACCCAAGAATTGCAAACTGCAGACTGCAAATGGTGAAGCATTTGAAAATTGACCACGGCATAAATCCAACAAAGTCGCTGAATACCAACTCTCATGCTGACAAAGCAAAATGGACCTGGTGATGTTTCGGGGGAGACCCCTTCATCAGATCCTGCTGACAATGCAAACGCTTTTGCAGGTTTGCATTGTAGCACATTTCAATTTGCAGTCTGCAGTCTGTACTTCTTGGGTTACCATTGGGAGGACCTTCAGAGCAAACATTTGGTATCAGATAAGTTAAAGACTTGTTCTGAAATACTGCATAAAGAATTGTGACGCAGCATTGACATATTGAGAAGTGAGATGTGAGTTTTTTTTTTTTTTTTTTTTGTTATTGATTTATGCTTCTCCTGTGCCGTGGTCCCTACCTCTGGAGGGAGCCCCAGTCCCATCCCCTGGCATCCACCATCCGGCATTAACCCATACCACCAGAGCTTGCCCTCCCCCCATTGGGGCCAGAGGGATTCCCCAACCCCCACCAGAGACCAGATGCAGTGTGGCCAGTGCGATTGGCTAGCCAGGAGTGGAGCCTGTGAGGCACCCTCCATCATTCACCGTGGCACCATTTACTCCATTTTTATCCTTTACAGGAGGTGAGGCATGCAGTGATGTCCACAGAGAGAGAGAGAGAGTGCACACATGTCTGCATGTGCTCCTTCAAGTGTCTGCTCCATCTCCTCTGTCTTACTGCAGCATCGGCACACTGTCCCCCAGCCTCCGCTAGGGGCCAGTCAAACACTGACCACTGGTGACCCCTCTCTCTAGAGAAGGAGAGCAGTCCATCAGATGCTCAATCCTTCTCCTCCCCTGCAGACCCCCAGTGGCCTGTGCTCATTTCCGAACATGGGTCACCAGCATGGCACGAAGTAATGTGTCCAGCACCTCAGCCCTCAGCGCCACCAGGCCAGCTTGTGAGATATGAGTTTCATAAATAAATACAGGCAAAGTTGCTCATGTAGTGCTGCAAGGTGCAGTGATAGAAGGGTGCTATTTATTTATGAGGATTTACGAGAAATACTGGGTCCACTTTAAAAAAAAAAATTCCTCATAGTAGACCCTGGCACTAACCACTGGACTTGCAGTCCGTTAAAGAGAACTCTGAAACATTAAACTGAGCCGGTAGCCCTGACAAGTGAAGTTGCTATTAAAGACCCAGCAGCTAGTGGTATGAGGCTTCTATCTCACAGTAATCAATATGAATTTTGCATTTGCCACTCGAAATAATTTGGTTTTCAGAATTTAGCTCTGGTGGGTCATTCCTTAGTTCTCAACACATAAAACTAAATTTGCTATCTTTTTTCACAATACAAAGTTCCATATTTACTATAACAGCCACTCTGCATTCTTTGCATATTTTATTGAACAATGTGGTTATTCAGTCTGAGCACACATCACTTTTCTTTGTTGAAATTCACAAAACAAGAGTAATGCACTTGCACTTTTGAGACTGCTTTATGGGACTTTTGTTGTTTTAGTAACCATTTAATACCTGAAGAACAGTCTCACAAATGTCTTAAAAGCTGCTGCTTTCTTAATGGATTTTCATTTATTCAGCAGCACCAGCCCATGCTGTACGCAGCCCCAGAAAGATTTTTACATTTCGCACCCTATGGTGCTTCCACAGAGAATACCAAAACCACAACATGAAAACATTTAAATATACACAATGATATAAACCTCCACCAATCACATTATCCAATTAATTACACATCTAATCGTTATCCAGTGACTTCATACATAAAGTGATTTACATAATTAAAAACAATGATTGCATCTTTAGATAATAAATTACTTTTTCAAATACATAGCTTTCACATGTTATCTAACTCATGGAATAGGAAGCTTGTTTCATTACAATATATGGGTGGTAACTAACATCAGCTAACAATTAATTAGTCCATTCACTTCTTTTTACATAGCCTTTAGCGTTGCAATAAGAAATGCAAAGAACTCAATGTTAACTTCATTGATGATTCCTTACTTAACATTTCTTCACTAAATGCTTATTGTAATATATGGCATCTCCTGTTGGAAGCAAAACAAAATAAATACATACATAATTCCATGAAAGGGCATTTCTACCATCATTCTTTTATATATATTCAGAAAGCACACAGCAGTAATAAGTAGAACAGTGGAATTTGGGAAATGCAAGGGGTGGGGCCTTTATTTATATATATATATATATATATATATATATATATATAGCCACTTTACAAATATCGAGGGTTACACATAGTAAATTTTAAATTATAAATACATCCTGACAAAAGGGGTTTTATAATACCAGCCAGAGTGTTTCCAATTTTGATAAAATCATAACCACATTGATATTTATAGTAAAACCGGGAATTATGAAATTGTCAGAATTTACTGCATGCTAAATACTGGAAGACAGTGGAGTGATTATCTCCAAATTTCTTAAAACATATCTTCCCAATAACATCTCCATAAGGCATCATATGATCCAAGCAGTAGAAACAATATTGGAAAAAATATATTTCATTTTAAAGAATACCATATATCTTTAGCCATTTCTTTTAGCAGTTTGACTTTTTTTCTGTAAAAAAGTTCTTAGCTCAAACTTGCCATTCAAACCAGGGTATTGCAGTGCCCCTATATGAAAGCTCCACTCTTGTTCTTTACAATTTAACAAATTAACTAAATCTCCACCTCTGATATCATATGGCACATGCTCTATACCCCTTGCAGTAACCTTATGTACTGATCTATCCATTTGTGTATTAACGTGCACTGCCATTGCATATTCTTGGTTATTATTGCATAAAGCCAAAACATGCTCGTTTATCCTTTGTCTTAATTTCCTTTTTGTGCATCCAATATAGAAACATCCACAGCTACATATTAGCAAGTAAATTACTGTCTCAGTGTTGCAATTTATACTATCCCTTACTTTTTCAAGGCAACCAGTCCTTTTGTTATGGAACATATTGTTTGTTATCATTGTCCCACATGTTCTATACCCACCACAAGCAATATATTCCATCTATATTGGATGCACACAAAGGAAATTAAGACATTATTTAACTTTAACCTGTAAAAAACAAAACCATTCCTCCTTGAAACCTCTGTCCCCCACCTCCATCCCAAATCCCTTCTCAGCATGAACCACTCCACCCCCACACCCCTCACATACCTAAAAAAAGTCCTCCACCATAAATCCAGTCTCTGCAGAGAAACATGTCCTTCTCCTTTTGTGCTGACCCGGAACCCAAAGAAACAAGGAAAGTGCTGTCAATGTATTTTCAATGCATTTTGAATGTTTATCATAACTTGCTCATTTTATTATACTTTTTAAACCAAATTTCCAACATGGCCTTTTATGGACCCCATCTCATGAACAAGGTAGTACATTTTCTGAAATGTGGACCAAAAGGTGATTTTGTAGTCACTCCCAGAAATAATCTTTTGAGTGGTATTAGAAGAATTAACTTACCAGATTCTGCACGTGGGGTCACGAAAATACTGTGCTGAAAATTTGGGGTAAACAGCTTAATAAACAACAAAGTTGTGAGGGTACATTGAAAGTTTTCAGCATTCACTTATAACTGGTAATTTTCAATATTTTGATTTCAAATTTTCAACATAGCCATTTTTTTGCAGTACCTCATGAAAGTGACACATGTCATTTTTCATGACAGAAACTGTTTCTGCACTGGCAGTGTGAAATCATAGTAGGCCAGCATTTTATAAATGGCACCTGTGGGAAAAAGACTATGTTGAAAATCTGGGGTCAAAATGTCAAAAAAAGCTATGAGAAAACATTGTGTGTAGGTCCATCCATTGGCCAAGTGGATAGTGTCTTGTGTTCCTGTGCCAGCCACTTGAGTTTGGGGATGAGTTCACAGAGCCAGCTGGGCAGCACAAAGATGGGGGCTGACACTGTCACACACTATTGCTTCTAGCTAGGCCAGGGAGCCTGGGAGCCTTCCCTCACAAGGGGTTAATGTGAATATCAAGGCCCGATGGGACCACATACAGCACTGGGAGAAGTGGATTGCTGTGATTTCCACTATTCTGTTTATTCTATTTTGCACAGGTCCCTTCTGGACATGCATGAATGAGAATATGATTCCTCTATCAGAAAAAAATGGAAAATCATTGCAAAAAAACTGTGTTAATGCAGACATTAGGACTGAAGAACACAAAGTGCACAAATTAAGGAAATGAAAACATTAGGGTTTGTAGTCTCATGAGTCTTGGCAAATCAGTGATGGGTGCTCCTTAGGACTGTTGTCATCCCTAATGTTCACCCTCTGACATAAGCAAACAAAGTTGCGCATGATCTCTTGCATCACACAGGACCTGCAAGACACTGCATGAAGAAAGCTATGACTGATGCTGTTGCCCACATGTGATGAGCCATATGTCTCCACCTCCCAAAAAGTATTTGACTATGAGGTACTGCCTTGGGACTGTACCTTGTGCTTTGGGCAGAAGGCTATGTGCTGGGGTGGAGGGGGTGGGCATTAAGTTTGCATACCCAAAGGAACATCACACCACCAATCTGCAAAGGCTTTTTAGACTATAAACCCATATAATTCATTGTCTTACTTTGTCTACTTTCTGTTCTTCAATCCTAATGTCTGCATTAATGTAATTTTTAGCAATGAAGTTCCCATCTTTTTGTGAAAGTGGAATCATATCTTCATTTGTGAAGTACCTTCAGGACCTGCTCAAAATGGAATATTGCAAGCCTCATTTACAAGCCAAGCCACTTCTCCCAATGAAGTACGTGGCCCCCATGAGGGCTTGACATGCATGTAAATCTCTTGTTTGGGAAGGCTACCAGCTTGCCCCAGGGTGTTTCCTGTGTGAGAGAACACAGTACAATCCCTTCCCAGGCTGGGAGTGATGGTTCATGACAGCATCAGTCTCCATCTTCATCTTTCCTTATCAGCTTTCCAAGCTCATCCGAAACTCATGTTTTCAGCACAGGAACACAACATGCTACATGCTTGGCCAGTAACTGGCCCTGCACACAACTTTTCTTCCTTTTTTTTCTTTTAACTTTTTTACCTCAAATTTTCAATATAGTCTTTTTATGACCCCCACTTTCTGGACATGACTGGTGTCATTTATAAAATATTGGCTGAAACATCATTTCACGCCACAAGTGTGAAAACACATTTTAGGCAGGATTTGAAAAATGATATCTGTCACATTTATGAGGTGGTGTGAAAAAATGGCTATGTTGAAAATCTGGGGTCAAAATTTCTAAACAAAAGTTAAGAAGACAGGTTGAGTGCTGTACCAGCAGTTGGCCAAGCAGGTAGTGTGTTTAGTTCCAGTGCCATTGATTCAAGTTTGCAAATGAACTCAGGAAACTGATTAGGTAGCACAAGGATGGGGGCTGGCACTGTCATGAGCCACCACTCTTAGCCTGGGAAGGACTGCACAGTTTTCTGCTGCACAGGCAACACCTTGTTTCAGGCCAGGGATCCTTACCCAAAAAAGGAATGATGTGCATATCAGGTCCTGAAGGGGCCATACGGCAACGGAGGAGTGGGTTGGCATGCAAATGGGACTTTAAATATTTTCACTGTTTTGTTTATTGCATTTTGCACAAGCCCACAGGGACTTGAGCAAATGAGGATGTGATTCCACAGGCATAAGGGAAATTCATTACCAAAAACTATGGTAATGCTAATAGAGTTAAAGAACAAATAGTGGACAAAGTAAGGAAATGAAAAGCATTATGGTTTGTAGTCGCGGGAGTGTCGACAAATCAGGGTATGGTGTTCCTCGGGGTTGTCAGCCCTAATGTGCATCACCTCCCAGGAACAAACAAGGTTATATGTGAAATGTAAAATAACACGTAGCCATACAATTCAAAACATCATAGGTAATATATGTAAATCACCACAAAACAGTTTAGACTGGTTCCAATTTAAGCAAGAGCATATGGTGTTAAATGGCCTTTTGCACACTCTGTAAATAATGTAAACTAAAGACACAGACACATATTTCATCCCACACAGGATTCAACAGTGTACTTCATCTGTAATGGTGGGAGGGAGGATGAACCAGTCATAGTTTGGTCTTACTGGTTTGTATCATGGTGGAGTTCAAAACAGGAAAGTAATCTGATAGTCAAAGACCTTAGCACAAAAGTATTGAGGCAAGGGTTACCTGGAAAAAACATTGACAATAAAACCAGGTTTCAAGGAAATGTATAATAACACATATCTCAATAATGCAAAGTATATGGGAAGTATATGCACATCACAATGTAAAAGTTTAGACTGGTTCCGCTACTTCCCATGATGCTTTGCATATAAGAGCTATGTGTTATTTTATATTTCTTTGAAACCTGACTTTATTGCCAATGCCCTTTCCAGGTAACTCTTGCCTCAATGCTTTTGAGCTGCGGTTCTTTGACTTTTAGACTGTGTTCCTTTTTTGAGCTCCACCATGACCCAAAGCAATAAATTAAACTATGACTGGTTCTTCCTTCATCCTCAAGCTGTTACAGATGAGGCACACTAATGGGTTCTGTGTAGGAAGAAACATTTGTCTGTGTCTTCTGTTTGCGGCCTTTGTAGAGTAAATAAGCCAGTTGGCACCATACAGTCTTGCTTATAAAGTGGAACCAGTTTAAACTCTTTTATGGCAATTTATATATACTTCCCATGATGTGTTACATTATAGGGATATGTTTTATATTGTGTTTCTTTGAAACCTGGCTGTACTGCCAGTGCCTTTTCTTGGTACATCTTGCCTCAATGCCTTTGTGCTAAGGGTCTTTTACTTTTAGATTTCTTTCTTATTTTGGGCTCCACCATGACCCACATCAGTAAGACCAAAACTATGACTGGTACATCCTTCACCCCATGGGCTGCCACAGGTGAGGCACGCTGATGATTCTTATGTAGTATGAAACACATGTCTGTGTCTTCTGTTTATAGCCTTTGCAGAGTGTGTGAGAGGCCATTAGGCACCATACACTTCTGCTTAAATTAGAACCAGTTTAAACTCTTTCATGATGTGTTGTTTTACATTTCATGTATAACCTTGTTAGCACATGGGAGGGGGTGGGCATTAGGGTTGATACCACATACTCTTGTTTAAAATGGAACCAGTCTAAACTCTTTCATTCTCATATCCTGTATCCATCTAATCTTATTTACTCATGGAATGGGCTGACAACCACAAGGCACATCCTATGCCTATTACTGCCTACAGGGTAGGGGTGAGGTGTTAGGGCTGGAAACCCTAATGCCACATTTCTCTACTTTTGTTGCTTTAACCCTCACTAGTGCTATAAAGATTCTTGCAGTGAATATATATATATATATATATATATATATATATATATATATACTATTATATTCATTGCAAAAAACTCCACTAATGCATCAGTTAGGGTTGATAGTACAGTGACAAAAGTTTGGAAATTCGATGTTAGAGTTCCACCACCCTCCACACACCAACAGGTGTTGGGGTGTGCCATGAGGTCATCAGGCCTAACTCTCACCGCATTCCATGTGTAAACAACCTGACATGGTACAGTATAGGAGAATGGGGTGAAAGTTAGGCCTGATGACCCCATGGCACACCCCTACACCTGGAAGTGTGTGGAGGGTGGGGTGGTAGAGGTGGGAACCCTAACATCGAATTTCCAAACTTTTGTCACCGTACTATCAAACCTAAATGATGCATTAATGGAGGGTTTTTTTTGCGATGAATTCCTCTTCTTTTTGAGAAAGTGTAATGTAAGTGGTATGCAGTTGAGGAAGTGGGGGCCCTCTGGGCCCTGAGATCCCTTCACGCTACACATTTTTGTTAAATTATTTATTTATTTATTTATTGAAATGTTTCACCAGGAAGGCACACTGAGCAACAAGTTGCTCATCTCCCAGTGTGACTTGGGGGGAGGTGATACAATGAGGATGGAGCAGTAATACATACATTTAAGATACCTAAGTCAACATTTACATACATATGCATAAGACAGGTGAATATACAGTGTATCATACAATAAGGTACATAGATAGACCAGGCAATTGCAAAAGACAGGTTATAAATACAGGTAACACATACAATCAAGTTACATAAGTCAACATTTACATACATTTGTATAAGACAGGTGAATATACAGTGAACCATACACTAAGATGCTTTAGTAGAACCAGTATTTTGCATAAGACAGGTGATATATGCAGTGCACCATACAGTAAGGTTAATGTGAGAGAACAAACATAAGTGCAAGGGGAGGTAGGGGGAAGGGACAGGACAGACATGGATGGACATGGAAAAGCAAGCAAAGAAGGAGTTTAGCTATTATGAAACAGGAGGCAAAGATAGAGCAGGGAGAGGCAGCAAGTTGGGGATCATACAGAGAAGAGTTAAAAGGTACAGTAGTTCAAGAGGAATAAATGGATCTAAGAGCATGTAGGTAGAACAAAAGGTTAATTTGGGGACAAAGAAGTAAGTTCTGAAGCACAGGTCCAAGGTGGAAAGGGTGAGTTGAGGAGGAAGAGAGGAGTCACTCCTTCAGGATGCTTAGAACCCTGCAAGGTGACTGAGAGGGCTAGAGTGAAAATTGGGGGAAGATGGCATAGGGACTTTAGAGAGGGTACGGATAGAGTGCATGAAATGAGAGTTAGCATCTAGGAGATGCATAGGACCAACTCAAAGGAACCCTTCAGGATGCTGAGAACCCTGCAAAGGGTTGGGAAAGGCCAGTACAGCTGAGTGAAGGTGGGAGAGAAAGGAAAGTCTATCCCAGAAAGGCCCCCTTCAGGATGCAGAGAACACTGCAATGGGACTGAGAAGGCCAGAGAGACTGGGGAGAGATGGGTGTAGGAATATGGAGAGGGTAGATGAGGTAGGAGCTTAAAACTTGGAGAGGATGGGGCCATGCCCACGAGATAAATTCTGGATGCTTTAAATCAGATTTTGAGTGTAGGGAGGGCCAGCCAGGGAGGAAGATGGAGGGAGAGAGAAGGAGTGTTGAGAGGTAAGAAGGAGGGGGCGTGGAGTTCCAACATGGAGTTCCAATGCTATGCATACAGTATGAGCTCCCACTTACACATAAGTACGGAGACATACCGCAGCCCTAGAGTCATGAAAAGGAACCCTTGTAACACTAATCTGACAATATCTCAGTAACCATAGCAACTATGAAAAAAATTCCACAGCAGTTGTAATCACGACTTGGAAACTGCCAAGCATGCTTAAAGGTGGACCAAGCTACCCAAAGCAATGTTATCCTATGGGAAATTTCTCAACTTTGGAATACCATAACTATGGAACCGGTGTAAATGTTTTCACCAAACCACCAAAAGGCACATGTGTGTGTGGCAAGGGCTTGCCACCCTGAACATTTCGGCTCAAAAGTCCTAACCTTTTATTTGGTATGAAGTGGCAAAGAAACAAAAGGTGTTTGGGTTGTACTTTTGCAAATTTGCAAAACTTTCACAAATGTACTTCCACAAATTTATTATACTTTCGCAAATTTGTAAAAGTACATTTGCGAAAGATTTGCAATTGTGAAAGTTTTGCAATATTTTGACCACTATTTTCAAAAACTAAAAGTCAGGAATGTGTTAATCGGACCCCGATTAAGTAAACACAAGTATTAGTGTTTGCTAAGGGGCACTATGTTTTGAATTACAATATTTTTTAGCCACCACTAACTGAAAGCAAGGTGGCGGCAGCTTGAAAGTAGAAAGCCCATTTGCGAAAGTAAAACATAC
The DNA here is from genome assembly GCA_016271365.2 of Neoceratodus forsteri. Lineage (NCBI taxonomy): Eukaryota > Metazoa > Chordata > Ceratodontiformes > Ceratodontidae > Neoceratodus > Neoceratodus forsteri. Next base: position 799,431,646 of record CM057459.1, on the reverse strand, counting down.
TTTCATGCCATACATATATTTTTCCCCATAGGCTATTATGGGAAACTTCAATCTTTGATAACTTTTGAATGGATTAATGTTTTTTTGCCAGACTTTCAAAAGGCACATCACAGAGCCATACCCCACATACCCTGAAATTTTCAGACCACAAACCCAAACCATTTGGGTTGTAGCCCCAAGCAAAGGAACAGCCAAAAAGTGGTGTTTTACACATTTATTGGTGCACTGGTGCACTGCAACTGCACATCTGACCGGAACAAAACTTACCAGATCCAGAGATCTATGGTACGGCACTGAGCATGCATGCAAAATTGCAGGCAAATCAGTAGTACGGTTGCAAAATTATTACAATGCAAACTTTTGGCTTTAACATTTAAGTGGCTGCTCAACCCTAACTATATACATACATACATATATATACATATGTATATATGTATACACATATATGTATGTATTGCAAAAAACTATGTTAATACATCAGTTAGGGTTGAAGATAAAGCAACACATGTAGGGAAATATGATGTTAGGGATTCCAGCTCAAAAACAACTGTCCCATCCCTGAAGTGAATGAGGGGTGTAGTCTTTCTTGGGGTTGTCAACCATAATGCTCTCCTCAAAACAGTAGTAGAAAAGCTAAGATGCGATACAGACAGGTGTGTATGTTTCATGAGTGCATACAATGGAGTGAGCGTTAGGGCTGATAACCTCAAGAAAAATTACACCCCTCATTCGCTTCAGGGGTGGGGCAGGTGTTTTAGGGTTGGAAACCCTAACGTCATATTTCTCTACATTTGTTGCTTTATCTTCAACCGTAACTGATGCTTTAACTTTTTTTTGCAATGAATTTCCTTACTTTTCAAGATAGTGTAACGGTAGCCTTATTTGCATGTGGGAGCACAGGGCACTCTGGGCCCTGCACTCCCACCCATGTACAGTTTTTGAGATAGAGTAATCATATCCTTATTTGCAGATATTTACACAAAAAGAAACACATCTGACAGAAGAAAATTTAATTTGAGAAAATGACAAAATAATATATGTATTTTGTTTTTGATTTAATTTTTTTTGCAGTCTACTTACCCAGGTCTGCTCAACTTGAGATTGCAGCATCAGGTTTCCAGTGGGATCATCCTTCTACCCAATTATAAGACTGAAGCACAGTTGATCAAGGGACTTGATTTGGGTCACACAGTTAGCTAAGGGCTGTGGTGGGGTTCGAACATGTTCTCACAAGATTCCCAGTTCAGTGCTCCAATTACTAAACCTCACTGCCTTTTTACATTATAAAAAAATATTATGTGCCTATGCACTACAGTTCAATGGGTGGCACAGAAACATTCCATTTTCAACATTCTTTAAGCAATGGTGACATCATTTTGTGTACCATGTTTTATGCATGGCTTGCAGCTCTGCACTAGTAGTCATTATTACAAAATTAAATGCTGTCTGGGGACAGATGGGCTCCTAGTCCTGTTTTGACTGGAGTAAATTCCTTGAAATGGGAAATGATGATGATTTTGGATGGACAAGTTTCCCTTAAAGGGACACTGTCAACTGTAAAGTAATGTTTCACTTGGGCAGTGATGATAAATTCTGTGTAGCAACAAATACAGGTATTTATCCAAATGTGGCTTTATTTTTTTGTTGGACACTTTCACTGTATAACACCAGCCTGCATACTGCACTATAAAAGAGAAGTTGAGCCATCTCTGACCTACACTGTGTTTACATTCACACCAGTGCTCGTTCACATGATGCATGATGTTTCACATCTTAAGTGCAGACAATACACACCTGCACACTGTCAGCTGAAAGTGTCAGCACAGAGTAACAGGAGTGACACTTCTTAAAAATAGACCTAAACCCCATTCACAAGGCAAAATGTGAGGCATTCCTGGTGGTGCACAGCAGCAAGATCATTGCCACTGTGCACATCTGAATGCCAAAGTTTTGCTGTTTGCAGATTGTGTTTCATTGTGACTGTGATCCCTCTTTTCTTGGGATCGCAGTAGTGATTACTGCACCATTTTCTCACCTGTCCAAACAGCCTGGCATCACCCACAACATTGTGACAGGCTTTTCCCAGCCTGCACTTGTGTTTGTTCAGCTGCAGTCAATGCATACACGCATGCCCAGTGTCATGGCTCAACTCTTGAGACCATGTTTTTTCCAGTTTATAGCCCTCGGTCTGCAAAAAGAGCCACTTCGTTGAGTTCAGATGTGTTTAGCTGAACTTAGGACTGAAGGCCCATTCTCGAGCCTTCTGGCACTGCAGTGTTGTCAACCACATCCCCCCCTCCCCACTTCCAAATGGCAGAACTTCTCTCAGAGCATCCACAGTGCTTCAGAGCTATGAAGTCTGAACACTGCTCCACAGTGTTTCAGACAGACTGGTCATAACCATCAACACAGACTGTTCAAAACTTCTTGCTGTGTAAATGAGGCAATAAGGACTCCTGCGTCCCAATATCAATTTATGGAACTCGTTCACACTGCTCATGCCTGCACTCGGAGCGCTAGGCAGTACTTCGCATGACCAAACTCGGAGCTCCAACTTTAATTACAAATTTAAGTACCTTACACTGCTCCGTTTTCACTGAGAATTGCTTCTAGATGTACAATTAAGAGACCTCTACATGGGACAATGTTTCTTTTTTTATTCCATTTAAATGTGCCTCCCTCGTCATTTTTATGAGCATTCCGGAAAAGGACAGGATGCCAGGGTCACACTCCATCTTCTGGTGCGGTTGCACTTTGGACATGGCTCATCCAGGACCAATATTACAACAAGAAATAACTCATAAAAGGTTAGCTGCAGTCATTTTAAATGGTTTTACCATACCACAGCGACAGTGGCTATGGAGACATCCCCGACAGTGACAGCCGCATTGCCGAGTGTCGGCAATGCAGTGTCAGGGATGCCTCTGTGTTTTCATCGAGGGCTCCGTGCCCCACACGCCCAGTCTCTAGGATTCTAACTCCAAATCAGAGTTGGACCGGGGGGGGGGGGAGGCTGTTCCAATCACCACATGGATCGCCACAGTGATGGGCAGATTTTGCCCGATTTCTGGCATTGTGGTGGTCTTCGTGGTCGGGGATTTGCTGCAGTGATGGTACTTTTTTAAACTATATAGGTTGTTTTAATCAGGCATTTTTGCAGCCCTGGTAATTGCCACCACTGTTTTGAACAGTTTTCCTTTAACTTCTGCCAGCATATTTCAATATTTTATAAATGAAACACATATTCAGTAGCTGCAATTTCCTTTTTTAGTGTCAGCAACTATACCCTTTCCTTATAACAAAACCTGAATCATGTGAATTCTCTTTACTGTTAGGACAGTATTTCTTTTCCTCTTGGTTTCTCTTGCACCTGTCAAACCTGCTGTTGCTAAGCTAGCATTTTGCTGTTTATTTCTTCTTGATGTCCAGTATCTGGCCGATGGAAATATAAGTAAAGTAATTAGGGGTACTACACTGTATTGTGTAAAATCTTTATTTTTTGTCAGTCTGAACCCCACCAGTCCTACATTCAGCCCAACAGTAAGATCACCCACTGGGAAGGCTTTACTTCACTTATGGCAGTGAGGCAGTGAATCAGCGACCTTTCTAGGCAGGTGAAAGGCTCACGTAGAAACTCCCAACCCCACTGCTATCACCACATTTTACTGTTCCCTTAAATTTTGTTTTATTTTTTTATTAAATAAAAGAAAGAAGCAACATGAAAGGGCACAAGCTGAATGCAGAGCAGCGAGAGAGGTTAGTGCCATATCTGGTAGGCTTGGAATCCGTAAGGTATGGGGGTATCATTATTTTTTCTCCAGGAGGCACAGTAAGAATGGTAGTTGGTAGAGGGGTAAGTATCAGTGCCTTTTTCATTCATGAAGAGTGGCAACAGGGCTTAAACCTTTATTTTTATAATCTAAAATCAGTTATCTTCGCTTCCAGTTTCGGCACTGACTGTAAATTTCACTGCCGAGTTACCGGAAAAGTGTCAATAATGACACTGCCTTTTTTCCACCTCTACATATAAATATAACAATGTCCTGTATTGGATACCAGCCTTACATCATGTACCAGATCACTGGCTGGCATGGCAGGAACCAAAAAACAAAGTGACACTGTAAGACTCAACCAGCAATAAGTGTGCAAATTAGGAATGCCATAAGAAGCTACCAGAGATAGTAGGTGAGTTAAACAGTGACCCCATATGTCTCTGTTGGATTTAATGAAGGTGCAACAACCCTTTACAGTTTGAACAGTAAATTTACAATTTAAACAGTAAACTTATAGTTTGAACTGTTCTCATTTACCTGTCTTGTGGCTAATACAAAAATCATTATAATTCAAAAATGATAACATATTTATTCACCAAACCATCCAAAGGCACACCCATGGCACAGAACCCATCATCCCTGAAAATTTCAAAGAAAAATTTAATTCTGTCTGGTCTGTAGATGACAGCAAAAAATCCCATGTTAACCTATGTTAAAAAGTCATTTTTGTTTCTGTTTTTCACCACTTTATATCTCAAAAACCATACAAGATGCTATCATAAAACTTTTCAAATCTTGTGACACTTGTAGAATGACCACACATGTCAAATGTTGGACTATTTTGTCAAAAAATGCCAACGTTATTAAGGTGCAAAAATTTAGATTTAACATTGAAGTGCTGTACCAACCCTAACTATAAGGGTGCGACCCCATCCCTATAATATATATACTGTATAGATAGATCACTAGATAGATAGATAGAAAACACAGGTCATCAATAACCAGTGAAATATATACATTCATACAATGTAATAATAACAAGGACCCCTGGGGCAGCAAATTCATGTACACAACACCACCTTGACCCTTAGCCACATATAGGAGAATCTCTGGTCCATAAGGTCTGACAAACCCACCTGAAGATGTATCTTTCCACTGGCTAGATTCTCCCCTTCCGGTTTGGGCAATACCATAACTTTCATCGAGAAGCATGACTGCCCAGGGCCACACTCCTCAATTATACATCATGACTGCCTGCATCCCAGTGCACACCCCAACCACATAACAGCACACTTTGCTGGAATGCATATCCACTCAGGGTTCCACATCCTGCCAACACCAGCTGACCCAAATTTGTCATCCAGGAAGGCCTCTTTTTGGTCAGTCTGACATGAATTTTGACCACTACTAACGTGTATCACTATGCACTTCCCTTACTGATGCTCAGAGGCCCTACCCTGCAATTGCAAAAGCCATTCACAAGCCTCCTATAGTTCTGAATTAAAATATATAAATTCTGATTCTTGACATACAATGCCTCGCATGTCCTTGTGGTGTGGTAATGTCTGATGACTTCCACACCACATGAGGCAGCAAAATGGGATACCTCCCTATTCACTTCTCTATGTGTTTTCTTAATGGCTGACAGTTTGCATGCCCCTTACAAGTGTAACTATGGTATCATGCTCGACCATACAAGGACCATTTTGGGCAGCTGTTGCCACAGACAGGCTAGACCCCTCTTAATTTTTTCATTCTGCTCCCGAGCCCTGTAGCTGACAAGGATATTGCCACCCAGGTGCACCACCAAACTGATTAGAGGGTAACTGTGTAGGCTTAGTATATGTACAGCACGATCCACTTGATCCCATTGCACCCCCTTTTCCCAACCAATTAACATGGAGGTACACCAAGCTGCATGTCATATGGCTGAATCTTAGACCTGCTGTGTGCCTCCCTAATGTAAGAATGCCAGAGAATCATATTACCAGTGTTGCTATGCACTTGCCTGAGGAAGAAAGAAAAATAAATGTGACCACCCAATGAAAAGACATAATCTATGCCAATGCTGCCACTGTCCACCTCCTGGGTACACTGCCTCTTAACTGCTCCCAGCCTGTGGTCTTATGTAATCCTTAAAGGTGTTGGAAGCTAATCTGACCACTTCTATTATCTGCTCAGGTGGCATTCCCAGTCTGGCCACCTCAGTAGCAGCCCCTGTCAAAAATGAGTGGGTATTAAAATCCTTCAGATCCTTCCCCACCAGCTATTCACCTTTCCTGAGGAGCATTGTGAATTGCCTCCTGGTCACCTGCTTCCCATCCCTGCAGATGAACAAGTGTTCCCCCACCAGGGCATGGCCATGAGGTAACCACTAAGGTGCAGATGGGAAGATGTCAACCACCTCAGTCTGGTGCAGAGTGATCCTATTGGGAGGACTGCATTGGTTAGTTTTTGACCATCTGAGGTGCAGTCATTTCCTATAAGGCAAGAGGGAATATCCTTCAGCAGGTGGTTAGGCACTTAATGCTGACTTAGGCACAAATTCGGAGACTCCAAAGGCCCCCCAAAATGCACAAAAATAGATGGCTTAGAATAGTAGAGTTACAAATGAAGAACTGCAAGCTGTACTCATTACCCTCAGTAACTTCAATAACTCCCTTAGGCCGACTGATTTCCTGCTCTCCAGTAACCTGCCTTTTTCCAGCAGTACATGCAGAACAAAAAGAACGAATCAGTGTACATAATACATTCTCAGGCCCCCCCTCCAAAAAAAAAAATCATATTCAAATCAAATAAACTAATCTCTAATCAAATAAACTAATCTCTAATCAAATAATCTCTGTGCTAACTAGGTATCACAAAAGCAAGCATTTATCTACCTATTGCCTGTCTACCCATTAGCCATATGGGGTGTGGGATGGGGAGACCCTAAAGGGGAACCCTCCCACTCCCCCTCCAACAAGAGAAAAGGCCTCAGAGTACTCCGACTTAAATTTTCGTAATAAGGCTGTTTAGTTTAAGAAGGAAACATTGACTCTGTTGAGGCCTTTAAATATATGAAACTTATTTAGACATTGATGGGTCTAGGTGGAATGCCAATGGCCATTTGTCTTCTGTGGGTAGATCGGAGAGATATGTTAGGCACCCTCCCCAACTGAGTCTAAATGGAAGGGAACCATAAGGTGGACAAAGCAGTTTCCAAGCATCCCCAGATTTGCAGGTGTTTTTCTTCTTGATTATTGGCGCTATATTGCATATGTTCCAGCTGTATACAGCACATCAAAGCCTGGACACATTGAGCCACTGATGGGGCCTTATCTGACCCCCAATTTTGCGCTAATACCTGCTTAGCTATTACTGCCGCAAGTGTCCATAAGGGGTGCTCCCCCTCACTATTCCCCCAAGTTCTTCCTGGGAGACCTAGTAAAATGTTGATTGGGTCTATGTTCTGTGAATAACCCAGTAACCTTCCTAACAAGGTGACCATCTTCCACCAAAATTGAATCACCAGGGGACATTACCACATTAAATGAAAAAAGGTACCCATATCGGCTTTACATTTTGGACATATGACAGATTTATCTGTATTGATTTTATGAGCCAGTGCAGGAGTAAAATATGTCCGATGTAGTATGTTGTAATGGACTGCCTTAAGTCTGTTGTTTCATGAACATTCCATTCCCTGTTTAAATATGGAAATACATTCTCCCTCCGTCAGCTGTTCTGGCAACAAATCTTGTTCCCGTTTCTTTTTCAATGCTTCGATTGGATTTGGAAGACCTCCCAAAAGGGTTCTATATAGAACAGACATCAGTTTTGGTTTACATTTAGCACCTTCCCTTGGCAAGGCCTACTCTATTGGAGACCCATTCGAGGGTAAGTGGGGTTTCAGAGGATCCTGATCCTCTAACAGCCTTGCCCGGACCTGGAGATATGCAAAGAAATGCAAAGGTGGAAGAAGAAATTTCCTAGCTAGAGTTCTGAATGATTTTAGAACCTCATCCTTGAATAGCTGAGAAATTTTCAGGAGTCCTTTTGCTTCCCAGAACAATAAGCCTTGGCCAGCCCAGTGGTGCTGAGGGTTGAGGCACTGAATGCCATACTTTGCGCCATGCTGTTGACCCAGGTTCAGATGTGAGCCCGGGATGTCAGGGGTCAGTGGGGGGAATATGATTGAGCATCTGGAGGACTGCTCTCGTATCCCAGGGTGGGATCCAGGGTGCCACCGCTCTGCAGCAGTCCCTGGTGATGACCAGGGGCACTGCTAGAGATGGTGTGGTAAGTGGGGAGTGTAGCAGGCATAGGCATGCATGTGCCTGATGTCATTGCATGCTGCACTCCCAGGGCATGAAGAACACAGGAAAATGGCAGCACAGACCGTGGCAGATTGATGGCCATGCCTAGATAGTCGTGTGCTGGTATTGTATCCTTGCTGGGCGTGGGGGCAATCAGAGGTGCCCCTTTTGCAGGTATAGCTGTGTATGCCAGCTGGGCGTGCAACTCTGGGGTCGGTGGTGGAGGTGGAGAGGTGGTTGGATTACGAGACAGGTCAGTGGCTGCAGGGAGTAAAAATAGTGATATGATAAAAAAAAAAGAACAATAAGCCTTGATGAGTCTGGCATTGGACAGAGCTTTTCTCCCATAATGCAAATCAGATCATTGCATCTGGTGAGAAAGCCGGGGGCCACCTCATCACAGAATAGGCCATTAACCATGCCGTCGCAGTGGATCTGGTAAAAGGATTAGCGATCGCTTTGATCACTCTCCTCTTCAATGAAGGGGCAAACAAAGAGCTATAGAGTGGCATCGCAGGAAAAGTATCCTCCAGGTCCACCCATGCCTTCTGTGATTTGGCCCCTGGAAGCAAATCCATGAGAATTACCAGTTGTGCTGGCTGATAATAAAACTTTAAATTTGGTAGGCTCAAGCCTCCCCTAGTGGGAGGCTGCCATAATATCTCCTGCTCTACCTGGGGACATCTGCCATTCCATAACAAGGTAACAATACTACCCATAAGTGACTTAAAGTATTTATTCTGGACATAGCAGGGGAGACTCTGAAACAAAAAGAGGCACTGTGGAAGCACATACATTTTAGTTAAGTTAACCTTACTGATCAGCGTGAGTGGAAGGGATTTCCATCTATCATAGTCCTCCTTAACTTTTGTTATTAAAGGTTTGTAATTAATCTTCCTCAGTTTAGATAGTGCTCTGGGGAGTAACCTCCAGTATCTTTGTGGTGAAAAAACTGTTCCTTGGCTCCAGGTGCCTTAGTGCTTTGCGCAAGAAGGTTATGCCCGCCAGCTGCACTTGGATTGCCACTGTACATTTTCACCGCTGAATTAGGGTATGCACAAAACTCATGGCATGGCATTCCTCCTCCTGGGAAACCCACTTACCTGATGAATGCAAAATGAGAGAAACTCAGCCAAACTACCTGTATATCTCTTCCATGTTGAGAGGGCAAAAGAGAGCTGTACCAGTTGAAATGTTTTTGGATTCCCAACTGCCATACTACCTCCGGTATCCCCATGGGTAAAGCATCTGTATCTAGCACCAGCTGTTGGAATCTCTCAAGCTGAAATCAAGACAAGGCATCAGCAATCATATTCACCTTTTGAGGAAGGTGACGTACCCTGAAAGTGATGTTCTGTTGGAGACAACACAGAGCAAAAACACAGTATGTACATAGCATCCTCCAGTTTTGAGGCTGGGAATCAATGTCAGCTATCGCCTGGTTATCTATGTTGAACAATACACACTAGTTCGCTAGCCTATTCCTCCATAACTGTACAACTACCAGGTTAGGAAAAATTTCCAGAAGAGTGATGTTCTTTGTGAGACCCCTTTCCACCTACTCCAGGATTTGCCTGGCAAACCAGAACCTTTGAAAATAGGTCCCAAAATCCTGGCCCATAGTAGAATCATCCATTACCAGTTCCAGCACTCTTCATTCCCATTTTCATGTTGGCTTGCATGCCTGCACAAGCAACACCTTATGGTAGTAGCACATTTCGGGTTGTATATGCCGGTGCATCAAAAAAGATCGTGACCTGCACTACAGCGATGGGCTCCATGGTGACCGCAAGTTGCAGTCGGCATGGAGTCGCACTGTTCAAGTCAATTTTTAACATTGGGGGGCTTCACCCCCTGCGACCCCCGAACTAAAGGATTCTAACTCCAGGTCAGAGTTAGTTCAGCGAGGAGGTGCAAGTCGGGGGAAGTGGTTGCCCCCTTCCAGCAGCACGTATATGGCAGCATGGTGCTGAAGTCGATATCAATGCATGTCGCCATAGAAATGTTGCTGTTAGAATGGAAAACTGCACATTTCAGAGGTGTGTCAGTGTTGTGGCAAATGCAGGGATGCTTTAGCGGGTGCATCCCTCAGCCGCCAATCAGTGAGTATGCTTGCGATGACAGAGCCAAGGAGTTGAAACAAATCTGCCATTGCAATCACGGACAGTTTCATCATCGCAGCGGCACCGCCCTCCTCCTTCGCAACCTTGTCAGCTCCTGCCAAGCACCAAGCACTCTGTCCCTGGGTCTTGCTCTACGAGAGCAATTTATTTGTTCACTGCCTTTCCTGGTGAAATATTTCAATAAATAAATCAGCCCCCATGCGTGTTTCCACACTGGCTGCTTCTGTCACACACTCCCCAGAAAGCAGAAATCGGGGTGCCCAATACCTGAATCATCATGTATCCCCCCTTCCCCACATTGTGGCACACTGGGAGCCCATCCCAGTGTGCCCAGATCATTTTTTTATTTCTTTATTTTTCCAACACCGAGATGCCCACTCCCAGTGTCGGATGCCTCCCCGGCTCACTGTCTTTGCCAATGGGGGTGCCAAATTCCCATTAGCATCATGTTTCTTCTCCCCCCCCAAGCTCATTTTCTTTGCTGATGGGGGTGCCCAATCCCCATCGGCATCACCCCCCCCAACTCATATGGCAGACTGTGAGCCCACCCCAGTGTGCCCAAAAGTTTTGTTTTTTCTTTGAACCTGTAAATTAAAAGCCATCCCCAGGCATTTTTTATCTGCTAAAGGAAAGCGGTCCCTCGTAGTCTCCCTACTACCCTTCCCCATCCCCACCCTCCCATTGAGCACTCACCTCCTCGCATCCCCCACTACCCCATACTTACCTCTGGAGGTCAATAGCAGTGATATTCTGCAGAGTAAGACACCTCTGCACTCTTCAAAGCCGACCAGCAAACTGAAGAATCAAAGGTAAGTGTGTATAATGGCTGTCAATGGGAGTTTCAGCTTACTGTATGTTGATGTCTTAGCCATTTTCAGGAATTAATTTTCAGCATGGGGTGCTTGGGACCCCACTTCATGAACACATTACTGTAATTTCATTATTCAGTCCCAAAAGGTGATTTCACGGTCGTTACGCGGAATCACCTATCAGGACAGATTAATGAAATGACAATGCCATTGTTCATGAGGTGGGGATCCCAAAAAGCCCATGTAGCAAATTTGGTGAAAAAATTCCCCAAAATTACTGCATTATGAGCATGCATTGCACAGTTTCTATGCATGCACGTAACTTTACCAATTTTTAATATTTTCACTCCCGATGTTCAACATTGCCATTTTTCACACCTCATTATGAACAGTATAGCTGTCATTGTTCACATCCTGCCTGAAATGTGTTTTTGCACCTGCTGCACAGAATGGTGCAGTTGCTGTGGGAAGTCAACTTTTGGGAGAAATTACCAAAATCACAGTGCCACTGTTCATGAGCATTGGTCCCAACATGCCCATGTTGATAATTTTATGAAAAAATTCCAACAATTGATTGTGTTACCGGCGTGTGTTGTGCAGTTTCTACGCACAATCGTAATTTCGCCAATTTTTCATATTTTCACTCCAGATTTTCAATATTACCATTTTTTCACACCTTCTCATGAACAGTACAGCTGTTATTTTTCACATCCTGCTCAAAATGTGTTTTCATGCCTGTGACGCCAAATCGCGATGTCGCTATGTGAAATCACCTTTTGGGTTTGAGATGATAGTGCCACTGTTCATGAGGTGGGGTCCCAAAAAGGCCATGTTGATAATTTGGAGTGAAAATACCAACAAACACCAGGGGTGTCAGGATTTACAACTGTAACATCCCACCCTGTAGAGATTGACAGGTGTCCGGGGTGTGACTTGTGTTCATCGGTCGTAATGCTCATGGCATTCCACCCCCACCCTGTAGCCATTGACAGGCATTGAGGTGTGCCTTGGGGTCCTTCAGCCCTAACATTCACCCTATTCTCCAATACTGCACCCATCTCAGCTTATTTCCTTATTGAATGGGGGGAGCGTATGGGCTGAAGACCCCAAGGCACACCACAACACCTGTTGCTGTCTGCATGGCAAGGTGAGGTGGAATGCCTTAAGCGTTATGGCCAACGACCCAGAGGCACACCCCCAACACCCTTCATTCTCTGCAGGGCAGTGGGGGTTGGCATTAGTTCAATACTTCACTGCCATTCCTGTTACGCATCTCTCTAATTCCTGCACTACCAGTGCCAATGCCAGCAAGCCAACATTCAGCATTGACAAATGCTTCTTTATCCTGCCATATGGTTATTTCACTAAATTCCCACACAAAAACCTCCCATCCTCTTAAATTGGCCCCTCTACACTGGGTCACCCTGATGCGATGATAAGTCCTAGTTGGCCTAGCTGTTGCCACTGATAGCCACCTCAAGAATGGTCTCCCAGGTGTGACAGTCATGCATACAATGTTTAGGTGGCTCACCAGTGACTGCAGTTGTACTACGATCACATTTGCCACCACCACCATTTCAGCCAGCAACTGTTTTAGGGTTGCTGCTGTTTCAGATGGAAAATGGAAAACCATATGCATGGAGTCCAATTAAATTCCCAGGTAAGACAGCCTTATGGCTGGACCTTCTGTCTTTTCTGTGGCTAAAGGGACCCCAAACTAACATGCCTTGATATCTGCTGGATTAGGCAGGCCCCGTAAACAAGAAGTCATCCAGATAATGTGTTATGTGGCAGTTCCATGTGTATGACTTCATGGCCCAGTCAAGGAAGGATGTAAAGGTCTCAAAAGTGGCATAGCTAACTGAGCAGCCTGTCAGCATGGCCTTGTCATAGTACCACTTCCCATGGAACATAACCCCCAAAATATCAACATCTCTTTCGCCATTAAATGTTCCAGATCCAAGGTCTGCACCAGATCCACTGCAGTGTTGAAAGGCACATATCTAACTGTACTGTCTTCTGGAAAAATGAAATCAGGAACTGAACTGCCCTTCAGAAATGATAGATAGTGTATCAGTCGGTACTCATCTGGGCTCTTTTTTTGGGACTACACCTACTGTGGATACCCTCAAGCACTACAATGGTGGGTGTTCAAATGGGTCAGCCACCCAGCCGGCATCCACACTTTTCTGTACTTTGGGAGTGAGTATCCCAGAGACAGCTAATGCAGATTTCAGGTTCTGTGCCATTATGGCCATTTTGTGTCCCCTATACAGAATCTCAAACACTTTTTTAAAACCAGTGATCAGACACTGGCAACTTGCCTGTTTGGGTATTGGGAAAGCCAGGGAATCAGGTTAGCCAATTTTACCAGTGTTTTAGTCAGACTTTTCAGCACCTTGCTCCTTGTTGTCTGTGGTGAAGCTGTCTGCACCCTGGTGCTTTGCTTCATAGACTCTGGAATTGCTGGTCTTGTAGTCCCCACTGCAGTTTTTACAGATGTGGCTAAATTCTCAGTGGGCATGGAAACAATGGATTTTATTGATTTCATAACATATGCCCTTTAGGCCATTTTTAGCACTTGCCTGGTGTCCCCCATACTTTGCCTAGCTATCACATGCCTGCAATCCATATACATTACAATGTTAAGCTAACCTCAGGTCATACAAGGTGCCCACCAGTAAATGTGTATATTTTCCCACCTTTAATTTGTCTGCTGCACCGTCTTTGGCCTGAATTGCTCATCATACATTGGTTTTGTTTATTTATTTAAAATCTGGTAAATCCATGTGCAAAACTGCCCATTTCCATGGGTTACCAGGTATAAATAAAATTAAAACTAACAACAAGACAATACACTGAGGTCTATATTGGAGTATTGCTCTCCTTTTTATGCACTGAAGACTGAAGGAAGTATTTAACTAATAGAAAGGGTACAACGAAAAGTTACAAATGGAGTTAGAAACCAAAAAACTAAAACATATGGAGATAGATTAAAAGCACTTAACATGTTTTCCTTGAGTTACAAAAGACTAAGAGGAGACCTATGCTACATATACAAGGCATTCCACAATAAGAAAATATGGGAAATCCCAGGTCTAAGTAAAAAAATCTAGTGACAGACCCAGTAGATCTCATTGATTAAAACTCAGGGGATAAGTGACAGTTCTCCCAAATTCTAGGCCATCTGGAGCTGGATTGAGGGAAAAGGCTGGTCCAATATCTAGAGACTCCATCCACTGCTGGAAACACCATAGAGTACAAGTTACCATATATAGAGGGGACAGCATGTGGGGCAAGTGCAAGGTCTCTACAGACAGGCACCCAAGAACCTATGGTGTCTGATAAAGAGTTAGAACTGAAGTGGTTAACTAGCAGGTGTCAAATCTGATAAACCATGAATGTCCATCATTGTGTTAGTCCAAACTTACTAAGTATTTCAGGAATATGCATCCAACCATTACCCGGAATGTGAAAGTCCTTGGCTATGCAGTGTTGCAATTGCGGGAGCCAGTTGGGAGGGAGCATGTTCCCACCCAGCATGAAGTTGGGGTTTTGAAAGATAGGTTGTGCTGAGTCTAGTGTATTTGCATATTTTAAGGTGGTGCAAAGTTGAGAATGAGAGTGGACCGAATGCCCAATTACTGTGTGTCAAAGGTCAGGAGGTAACTTTCCTACTTTAATGTAAAGCAAGGCTTCAGGTGTTATACCGGCAGCCATTATCATCTCTTTTTCAACATTTAGCCATGTCAGGGTGTAGCCCAACAGTTCCGGAGGGTTTGCCGGAGCAGTCCACCGGAGGTGTTTACTCAGTTGACTGGCCTAGTGGTATATGCCGAAATGTGGTAATTTCAACCCTCCCAGGGTCTTTGGAGCTACAAGTTTATGAAAAGCTCATCTTGGGGATTTCTCTTTCCATAAAAATTGGATTAGACAGGTGTGAACAGATTTAAATCATGTTTTAGGGATCCTTTGGTTTAAGAGATTAAGGGGGTTAAAGAGGCATTGGAGAACATTCATTTTAATTATATTTATTCTCCCCCATAAAGTTAGGGGGAGAATCTGACATCAATTTATATCCTGTTGTATAGTTTTAAATAAAGCATCTAAGTTCAGTTTGCGCATTTGGAGTTCACTTTCAGGAAGTTGCAATCCTAAATATTTGAGGGTTTGAGGCATCCAAGCAAGGCCTAGATCAGTCACATCCTGTTTGAGTGCCTTATTATTTAGGGGGGAAATGGAGGATTTGTCCATGTTTAGTTTATAATTAGAGTGTGAGCTACACTTGTCAATTATTTGTAAGAGGCCAAGTAAGGAGGATTTAATATGTGCTATGTGTAGGAGAATGTCATCCACGTATGCTGCTATTTTTACCTCAGAAGATCCAAGTTTAATGGCTTTTATTCTTTGGGGTAGCTGCATGGAAACAATAAGGTGTTCTAGATATAAATTGAATAATAGAGGAGTGAGAGGGCAACCTTGTCTCATCCCCGCTGCTGAAGGGAAATTAGAAGAAAGTACCCCATTGCAGCAAATACGGGCGGTCAGGCCAGTATATAGCATTTGGATCCAGGAGATAAACCTGGAGGAAATCTGTATCTATGAAGGGCTCTAAACAGGAATTACCAATGCACTCTATTAAAAGCCTTCTTTGTGTTCAGGGAGACCAAAGCCATTGCTTGAGGGGCATCCCTGGACGCAGAGAAGACATGATACAAATGCCACAAGTGGTCCACTGAGGCTCTTCCTGTCATGAAACCAATTTGATCTTGGCTTATAAGATAGGGAAGTACCTTATCAATCTGCTCAGCTAATAGTTTGGCAAGAATTTTGATGTCACAGTTGAGTAGTGATATGGGTCAATAACTTGAAACACAGGATGGATTCCTTCCAGGTTTAGGTAGGACTATGATGGTGGCTTCCAGCAATCTAGGATCAAACCTTTTGGAGTTCAGCATACTATGAAAGACAGCTAGGAGCCGGGGGGCCAATTGTTTGGCAAATTTCTTGTAGAAATTGGACGAGTATCCATCAGGTCCTGGTGCTTTATCTGTTGGGAGATTTTTGATCATCCTAACAATATCCTCCACCGTGAAAGGCGTTAACATTCCTTCAGCCTGCACCACAGTGAGAACAGGCAGAGGGATTCCTTCCAGGTATTGGTCTACTACAGTCTGTGGGGGTCGGTTGGGCATTTGGCTATATAGATTTCTATAATATTGCTCAAACTCATGGGAGATTTATTTGGCATGAACTAGCAATGGGCCTTGGGGTTCTTGCTGTATTGTTGTAAGGAACCTTGAGGATTCCTGCTACTTGAGTCTGAGAGCTAATAAGCATCCAGCCTTCTCACCCTGTTCAGTATAGTGGGCTTTAGTTTTTAAGATTGCCCATTCTGCTTTTTCTCTTAGCAGCTCAGAATACTTATCCTGTAATTTAATGAGGGATTCTCTTTCTGAGTCAGTGGTTTGATTAGATAGGTATTTCTCTTTGTCTCTAATTTGATACAATAGCAAGTTGATCTCCTGTTCTGCCCTTTTTTTCATTGCTACTGATAACTGAATAAGTTCTCCCTGAATAAAACATTTAGGGGCTCTCCATTCCATAGATGGTGATTGTGTCATACCCCAATTATCTACTTTGAACTGTTCTATGGATGTGCTAATACTGTCTGCAATTTGTTTATCTTTTAAGAGTTGATTATTTAGTCTCCAGATCTTGTCCATTCCTTTATTAATTGACAAGGATAGAAGGCAGGAGACCTCAGAATGATCGGAGCCTATTCCAGGTTCCAATCTACTGTCTATCAGGCCACTCAGGAGAGCTTTGCTCATCAAAAAATAATCAATCCTAGAAGCAAAGGCATGGACTGGAGATTGGAAGGAGAATTCCCTGTCTGTTGGGTGTAGAACTGTCCATGGGTCACAAAGTCCCATGTAATCAACTAAGTCCCGCACCGCTCTTTGAGCGGGAGAAAGACATTTCATAGATCTATCCAAAAGGGGGTCAAACAGAAGATTCCAATCTCCCCTTAAAATTATTGGTAGATCTATAAAGGGCATTAATAGGGACAGTAACTCCATGAAAAATGAGGTGGAGTCAGAGTTGGGGCCATAGATACTGCCCAGCACTATCTCTAGGGAGTGTGTTTTACCTTTAACCAGAATGTATCTATCATTTTTGTCATGAATACATTGTGTACAAGTAAAAGGAAAAGTTCTGGTAAGCAAAATTGCCGCACCTTTATTGTTTTGACTGTCTCCAGTCGTAAATACTTGCCCCACTTCTGCCTCCTCAACACATTGCCCTCTAGTTCTAAGAGATGGGTTTCTTGCAGCATAATCACCTCACTATGTAGAGTCTCTAAGTGCTTGAGTAACTTCAAGCACTTAAGCAGTTGTCAGGCACCCTTTACATTCCATGAACAGAATTTAAATGGTGACGCCATATGGTAAGTGAATTTGTGAAAATCTACTACTCCACAGCATAGGGGTCAATATCCAGTTTAAAAACCATTTCAAGTTTCCCTGTTGGCACTTACTAATTCCTATCCATTTAACCCACATATTAAAGTCCCATCCCCCCTGCAACCCAGATCTACTTCCCCAAACCCCACCATCCCTCCCACAGGCCAAAATTAACCACATATACAATAATAATTCATTGTATGAAACTTCAAAGAACACCCAATCCCTGAAAACAATCACAGTGATGAATCTACAGGAACTACCCTTCCTCCTAACATAATGGCCCCTGGTGGTCAGCTTACCATTGCATCCCTCTCCCTCCACCCACTCAGTGACGATAATCAAAAAACAGTATCTCAAGACTTCTCATATCAGTGAATAACTGGGATCTCTCTAAGCAGTGCATTGGAGAATAGTGGGGTTTAACAGAGGTCCTCCACATCTATAAATCAATCATGGTAAAATAACCAAGGTTCCCTATATGGGAGAAAAATTAACTCTCCCAATAAACTAAGGTGGAGAGCTGATACCTAATCCCAGTATGATATTTAAATAACTATCTCCAATTAAAGACACCTTAGATCTCCAATTGGCTTTTATAATGTAGACAATATTTGCTTCATTCCTTATCCCATAATATCAGGGCTGGGCATACAACAGCCTCCCAGTGTTAATATACAAAAACAATAGGAGTTATTAACTGCATAGCCCAAGAGTTAGTGGTACTTTAACAGGACTGTGGGCACAGGTTACAGTGTGCAGGGACAAGTGAGAGGGAAAGTTATTGCTAGTACTACTGAGATATCATTATATAAACTAAATACACTTCAAAGGGGGGAAGTTGTAACCTCTGCCACTATTGTCACAGATCGAAGACAGGACTGTGCAAATCTGTCTTACTAGGGAACAGATTGTAGGCATCTAGGCTTGTACCACAGAAATAATATCTTCACTACGGGTAAAGCCCTAATGTTATGCCCTGTTAAACCTTATCTAAGGTAAGTCAAAATGTAAGCTTACGACCCCATGACATGAGTAGAGAGAGACCAGGTATCAGGGAAAGTTAAATCGGGACGGTATTAGGTGCTCAAAAAGTTATTTGCATAGATCTTGTTGCTTAAAGCAATTCAAGGAAAATGCCTGCGAACCTATGAGCTCCATCAACGGTCGGTGAATAAAACTGTCTGTTTGTTCTTGAAGAATTCCATTGCTGGGTCAACATCCTCAAACGATGACCAGGACCTGTCCAGAAACACTTGGAATCATGCAGGGTAAGCCATTTAAAACTTAATGCCTGCCACTATGCATTTAGAGACAATCAGATGAAATAAGGCTCTGCGCTGGCGAACAGTGGCAGGAAGGTCTTGCATAACCCTAATTTTCTTTCCCTCTCACAGGACATCTTATATTTCTCTCAGCCTTGACAAGATGTGTTATTTTTCCTAAAAATTCAAGAAACTAAAAATTAGGGGTCATGGCTGTGCATCAGGTGAGGGCATGGGATGTAATACCTGGTGGGCTCTCTCCAAGATGTAGGAGGTACCAAAGGGAGAAGGCCCAGCCAGCTTGGCAAGCAGTTTTTGAACAAATAGAACAGTATCAGATCCTTCCTCCTCCTTGGGAAGCCCAATGATTACAACATTGTTTCTTCGGCTTCTGCTCTCCAAATCTTCTATTTTTGCTTCCATCTTTGATATACTGGCAGTTTACTGTGATGAGGGAGTCCATCTTGTCTGCCAGTTTTTCAACTGAAATTATTCTGGCCTCATTATCTGAGGCATGTCTGGTGACATCTTCCAAGGTATCCGATATAGTTTTCATGTCCGTGGCTATTGAACGGATCTTTTCTTTGAAGGAGTTGAACTCAAGGAGGAATTGCTCCAAGGTTAGAGGGGCCGATTCTGGAGTAGACTGCAAAGAGGTTGTTGCTACATGCATACAGCCTGTAGTAGAGGTCTGGGCCCTGGGTTTCTTCAGGTTTTTCTCTGGGGTGACTGGCAGTGAATGCTGAGGTGCCGCCGGTCACATCTCTGCTTCCATTCTGAACAAAGTTCAGTCTCCAGCTGACAAAGAGTTCAGGTGTTCATCGCTCGAGAGATTTCAAATTGAATATGCTAAATTGGCATATAAATTTTAAACAAAAGAGCTGGGTGAGCGGAGTGCGAGCAGGACACTTCTTATCTGGTTGGCTGCATCACGTGACTCCTGAAGCAGAAAAGTTTGAGATAGTTAAAGTCTTATGGAAGGTAACAAAAATGAGTTGGTCCTGCATAATGTTCCTCATCCTTGGTGAAGTGTTCTAATTAGGTGTGTAACATGTATATCTATAAAAAGCTCTAAGTATTTGAAAAAAGCTACTTGTTCAACGTTGGTGCCATTCAATGCAGTAATAGTAGTATTTGTATTAAAGGGTATTTTTCTCTTTGGGTTATGAAAAACCATGTATTTTGTTTTTGAAGCATTCAGAACAAGCTTGTGCCCTAATAATCAGTGCTGAACAGAACTGCTTAAAAGTCTGTTTGAAAGTTATACTGTAGTTCCACAAGGTTCTCACTACCAGAAAAAAAATCACTGCATCATCTACATACAATAACATATTAGTCTTTTTACAGACAATTGGGAGTGTATTAAGAAACAAACTAAAAAACAAAGGACACAGAACTGAGCCTTGCAGAACTTCAATAGACACCAGGGACAACAGAGAAAGATAATTTGCAATTTTAGTTTTCTGAAACATTTAGTCAAGTAACTTTGACACCAGCCCATCACCCCCTCAGATCAGCCAATATCACCCAAGCCCCTAATCAAAAGCTGGTTATTAACAAGATCAAAGGCCTTGGTGAGACCCACATACACAGCCATAACAAATCGCCCTTATCCAATGCCTGGTGTTTGGCCTGAGTAACCTCATTGTCTTCTTTGACTGGATGACAAGGAAACTGGACAATGGACAAGGGACATGCAGTGTCTTATACTTCAACTTCAACTAGAGAAGGCCACAGTCCTTAACAGGCTCTTCTGCTCAGTCTTTACTAGAGACAGAGCGGGCGGGGACCGCAACTGGAAAACAGATGTGTGGAGGAGGAAGAACAGCTTCACAACATTTACAGAACAGAGGGCCCTAGAGGAACATACAAAACTAAAGGTGGAAAAAGCAATGGGGCCAAACAGAGTACATCCAACAATCCTAAAGAAACTTAGGATGGAGCTGGCAGCTCCTTTGATTGCCCTGTTCAGTGAGTCACTGAACACAGTGGTGGTCCCGCAGGACTGGAGAAGGGCAAATGTGGTCCCTCTTCACAAGAGTTGTATCGAGAAGGATGCTGGGAACTACAGGCCAGTGAGTCTCATCTGAATAGTGGGGAAGGTCATGGATACACTACTTAAGGAACGTATTATAAAGAACATTGCAAGCCCACTGGATACTGTTCCATGTATCTCCTAAAGTGTATTGTATATTCTCTTCATTATTTGTATGATGTGTGTGTGTGTGTGTGTATATATACAGTATATATATATATATATAATACCTTACCTTGTGTTTGTAAATTCATATGATGTACTGTGACTGACCTTTCCGGGTCAGTTTGTAAATATTGCTTATAGTAAAATTAATTGTTGTACCTGACTGGCCATAACCAGGTCCATCATGTAAATGAGCTCTGCTCAATGTTGCTCGCCTGGATAAATAAAGATTTTGATTGATTGATTGATTGATTATTACTTGGTATTCATTGGAATACAGGATCCAAGACAGCATGGGTTCACAGTGGGAAGGTCCTGTCAAACAAATCTGATAGAGTTCTTTGACTGGCTGACCAAGGTGGTGGACTAGGGAGGGGCAGTGGATATTGCCTACCTTGATTTCAGCAAGGCTATCAACACAGTCCCACATAGAAGGCTGGTAAACAAGCTGAGACGTCTAGGGGTGGGACACAGGGTGGTGAACTGGATCAAAAATTGGTAAGTGGACAGAAGACAGAGAGGGATGGTGGTAAATGGCATACAGTCAGAAGAAATGGGAGTCACTAGTGGGGTGCCACAGAGGTCAGTCCTGGGACCAGTCCTCTTCAATGTCTTCAAACCAGATATAGCAGAAGGGCTAGAAAAAAAAGTATGCCTGTTTGCAGATGACAACAAGATTTGCAAGAGAGTAGTTACTCCAGGGGATGAAGAGAGTAGAGGTGGGCAAAGTACTCTCACTTCACTATGCTGAGCACTGTGTGTATTAACCCTCAATTCGCATAGTGCTCCGCAATGTGAAGCAAATTACTCTGCCTTTATTTTTTATCGTAAAGTGCATTGAAACCAATGGACTTCGCACTACTTCACCTTGTTTTACTGCCTTCCCTTAATTTTAACACAAAGTGCCACTGATTTTAATGGACTTCGCTTTACTTCGCCTTTATATTGCTATTTGAGGTGAATTTTGACAGGTCACATGCACATGGACTCTATATTGTCTTGCACAGCCTCTGTTCTATATAGTGTGTGTAGTGGAAAGCTAGAGACAGTTTGCTCTCAGAGCTCTGAGAATCAAACCATAGAAAAAGCTTTGAAAAATCACTTTTGATCCAATTATTTTCATCCAAATTTAGAACATCGATTGTAGGAAACCTTCCTGTGCATAGATCATCAAGTGTTGATTGCTTTTCTGTGCATTTTGAACATTCAGTCTGTGTACTGACAGACACTGTTGAAGTGTGTTTCGGGGGAAGGGCGTATCTGAGATTCACATGAGAAAGGCAGTATTTCTGTTTTGTACTAGTAGTGTGTGTTAGTATTTGTGTGTTTATGTACACACAGTAATACTTGAAGTAATTTTTGATAATTATTTTCCGTTTATTGTGGTGCAGTGAATATTTTCATTCTGTTTAAAAGATTTGGTTATATAGTGTACTAAACTGTTACATTTTCTGCACATTACCTGTACTGTGTGAGTGCATGTGCATGCCATCAAGTCAGACACATTTTATTGTGCCACACAGTAATCGCAGCACTCTGAATCTGTTATCCATCTATGATATTTTTTACTGCTTCATTCTATCTAGGTAGTGGACTGGTACTGCAGCGGCCCCCCTACCCCCATCCCACAAAAGGTATTATTTTTCCAGTTTGGGATTTATGTGACCACTGGCTAAAGCGTTGTTGTACTTCTGTGGCTGCTTTTCTTGAGTGCACAATCTCCTTCTGTCTGTGCATTTGCATCTGTTTAGGGCTCAATGTGCATCTGTAAGCCACAGTTGTTTTGTTTTATTTTTTTGGCTTCCCATCCACCTCAAAGTTCAGAAATCTGAATTTGTTGTGAATTTTCTGTGTAATCCAAAATAATGCCTGCAAAGAGATGTGGATGCAAAGATGTTTCTGGCCATGGCACTGCTGTGACTGGCAAGAGTGGCCATGGGTGTGGTAGTATGCACCATAAGTGCACAGTTGATGCCAGTAAATGGATTTTTCCAACTATGTTTTCACAGCACAGTCAGTTGCTTCAATGATGGTTGGAGATGCTGTTGTTCCCGCTGGTGGTGGTAGTGAAGTTGCTGATGGCATGAGTATTGCCCCAAGTTCAACCCGTGACAATGTAACAATGTAAAGGGGTCAAAATTTGAAGATAGAGGGGGGGACAGATCAGGGGTAACGTCAGGAAGTATTTTTCATGGAGAGGGTGGTGGATGCATGGACAAACAAAAACTAATGCTCCACATTATGGTGTGAGAGCAGCAGTTGGAACATGGCCATAATTTGGAGTTGGTGACCCTCGATGCGCTCCAGCCGCTGGTCCAGGTTCGCAACCCTGTTGTTCAAGTGGTCCAATTCACTCCACATCAGGCCCAAATTGGCCTGTGTGGCAGGCATTCTTGCAGGGTTGACAGCATCCCCTGTTGGTTCTGGAGCAGCCATTTGCTCCATGGCCTGACCATGCTTGACCCAATGTGCAGGTGGAGGCTGTGCTGCCACCCATTGCCCACCAGGAACAGCAGGCACATTCCATCCCTGTTC
Source organism: Neoceratodus forsteri (assembly GCA_016271365.2). NCBI lineage: Eukaryota > Metazoa > Chordata > Ceratodontiformes > Ceratodontidae > Neoceratodus > Neoceratodus forsteri. The sequence continues at coordinate 799,408,176 of CM057459.1, read as the reverse complement.
GGCAACCTTGGCCTCCCACTGTGCATGGTGGTGGTTTGCAAGTTGGGTGCATTGCCCACCTGTCCCCAGATGTCTCCTCTCACACAAAACCTCTTTCTCCCACACTGGGTAAGGCAAAAGTTAAAGTCTTTCACTGTCTTGCCTGATTAACTTCCTGCCTGAGCCATGTGATCTGTAGACTGTAGCAAATGTGATCTGTGGGCTGTTTCAATTATGACTCACTTCGTGTTCAACAGAAACCAACACGAAGTGAACACAAAGTCACCTTAATGTGAAGTCATAATGGGGAAAAGTCATTATAAGACAAAATAGTGTAATTCTATGGGGACTTCAAGTAATGTTTAGAGATGTGGAGTGGACGACTTTGCCCCAGCTTCACTGGAGGAGTTAAACTTCACTGGATCTCTAGTAGAGAGATTGAAGAGAGACCTGGAAAAGCTGATCTGAGTTATGGCAGTTAAGATTTAACATGAAGAAGTGCAAGATTATGCATGTGGGGCACAGAAACCCCGAGGGGAGCTACAAGTTAGGGGGTGAGTTGTTGACAGTAACCAGGGAGGAGAGGGATTTGGGGGTCATTATATCAGGTGACCTGAAATCCACCAAACAGACAGAAAAAGCAATTAGGAGGGCTAGTGGTATGATAGGGTGTATAGGGAGGGGTACTACAAGCCATAGGAGGGAAGTGGTGATCCCATGGTACAAGACATCGGTTAGGCCTCACCTAGAGTACTATGTGCAGTTCTGGAGGCTGCACCTGTGTAAGGATATTGACAGGGTGGAAACAGCACAGAGGAGGGCAACTAAGATGGTCCAAGGTCTGCATGACAAGGCATATGGGGATAGACTTAGGGACCTCAATATGTACACATTGGAACAGAGACGGGAAAGGAGCGACATGACTGAGACTTTCAAATAATTTTTTTTTTCAAACTCTATTTCTTCCTCCGGATCACCGAGGCATCTCTCAAAGGTGCCCACATGACTCTAGCCCTACTACTCCCCACTGAAGCAGACCACTCTGGCTCTCCCTACCCTCAAGGGACTTCCCAGTGCCCCGGATCACCCGCTGGGGCAAGGCCAGCCCTCCCTTGGCAGCGTCTTTCTGGAATTAGAGGGTCCATCCCTCTCTGGAAGTTGGCCATGGATCCCAGATGTGGTCTGCCTGGTATTGGGGATGAGAGGGAGGTCCCTGAGGCCCTCGTCTCCCCCTTAGCTAGCTGGGGTGTTTTCTTACTTATGCCCCAGACGTGGGATATGCAATTCCACCCAGCCCATGACGTGGATGTTCCCACCCACATCCGGAAGGCAGCCGCCCAACGTCTTCCCCTTAGATGCTGGCCCTAAGCGTTGCAGTGCCTCCGGTCTCCAACGGGGGCCACTGCAGTGCAAGGCCATCCCTGGATCCCTCCCTGAGAGAGGAGAGCAGTCCTCCAGATGCTTGATCCTCTCTTTCCCTTGCTGACCCCCAGCAGCCTAGGCTTGTTCCTGAACCCAGTTCACCGGCATGTCACAAGGTGTGGTGTCCAGCACCTCAACCCTCAGCGCCACAAGGCCAGAGACTTTCAAATAACTTAAGGGTATAAGTGAGGTGGAACTGGATAGCATCTTCCAATATAAAAAGTACAATGGAACTAGAGGGCATGACATGAAATTGGAGGGGGGTCGCATAAGGAGTAACGTGATAAAGTTATTTTTTATAGACAGGGTGGTGAATGTGTGGAATTCCTTGCCTCAGGAAATGGTGGTAGCAGGTACAGTGGAGGGATTCAAGAAGGTATGGTATGGCACATGGGAATCATACATATGATGGGGGTATAGCTGAGGCCACTGACCTAGTAGAGGCAGCGGGAGCAAATTGGTAAAATGGGCAGACTGGATGGGCTGTGCAGTCCTTTTGTGCCATCAACTTCTAAGTCTCTCTTTCTGTGTTCAGTAAGGCATTCAACTCAGTGCCTCATAGACACCTGTTTAAGAAGCTAGAGGACCTTGGTACATCAAAGGATATAGTTAGGTGGGTGGGAAATTGGCTTGGAGATAGGCAGCAGAAAGTTGTAGTCAATGGAGTGAGATCTAAGGAAGGGGAGGTCTCAAGTGGAGTGCCTCAGGGATCAGTCTTGGGCCTAGTCCTCTTCAACATGTTCATATGTGACATTGGTGAAGGAATCCAGGGTAAGATTGCCCTCTTTGCAGATAACACTAAGTTTGGTGGAAGGGTGGACAGTGCTGAAGGGGTCAGGGAACTACAGAAAGACCTCCTAAGGCTTAAAAAGTGGTCCAATGTATGGCAATTGAAGTTCAATGCCAAGAAGTGCAAAGTAATGCACCTTGGGAAGGGAAACCCAAGGACAGAGTACTGGCTGAATGGAGTGAAGCTTAGTACTCCCTTACAGGAGAAGGACCTAGGGGTCATCATCTGTGACACCCTAAAACAGTCGTCAGGTTAATAAGTCATACAGCAAAGCAAGTAAAATGTTGGGGTGTATTGGGAGAGGAACTGACAGCAGGAGCAGGAAGTGATCCTCCCCCTTTATAGATCCCTTGTAAGGTCACACTTGGAGTACTATGACCAATTCTGGAATCCTCACCTTAGAAAGGACAGGGATAGATTGGATATGGTTGAGAGGAGTGCAATAAAAATGATCCAGGGCCCCCAGAGTCCCTTCTACAAAGAGCATCTAAAATATCTGAACATATACTCACTTGAGACAAGGAGAGGGGGAGAATATGATCAAAACAGTCAAGTTTCTATGGGGCATTAATAAAGTGCTCTACACTGAGACATTTCATAGGAACACTAGCTCTAATACAAGAGGACACAAATGGAAACTGCAGGGAGGGAACTTCAGGAAGGATCCGAAAAAACACTATTTCTCCAAAAGGGTGGTGGAGAAACAGAACAATCTACCTTTTGGTGTGGTGGACTCAAGTACTGTGGTGGGATTCAAGGCAGGATGGGACAGATTAAGGGCTCAAATAAGCCAGAGTAGCGTAAGTAAAAATACCAGGAGGGAATAGGTCCCCTGACTGATGCTGGGTCCCAGGTATTCATTGGCAGACTAGATGGACCATTGGTCTCCTTCTACCGTCACTTTCTATGTTTCAATGTTTTTAAATCCCAACAAAGCTGTCTCAGTACTATGTCTGGGACGGAAGCTGTGCTGATCTGCTGCCAAAATCTCATATTTATTGGGACACTCAAGAAATTGATCAAACACAATATGTTCTAGTATTTTTGCCAGAGGGTCTAACAGTGAAACCGGCCTATAATTCTTTTTTTCATATTGAATAAACTATATTGAACTCAGAAAAGCATGTCGAACAGACATAAACAATCGACAAATCTTATTATACAATAGAAAAACTATGTCTGAGGATAAATGACAATGTACATTTTATATTATAACCCTAACACCCCTAAATCCCCCTCTTCCCCACTCAAACACCCCACCTATACACCACTGGAAGGGGTCCAGGAAGTCCCGACCTGGGGCTTCATTTCAGAGGAGAATTAAATGCCAGGTGTCTTCCATCTAATAGGTGCTGGGGGGCCTGAAAAATTTCTAAGGAAAAACAAACAATGTAATCAAGAAATCTTCAAGATGTCAGTAAGACTTGTAAGGGTTCCCATATATGGGAATATGTGGATGAGTTGCCAGTCATATTAGCAATGAGGCACTCAGCTTGCAGGGCAAACAATATCTCCCTATATCATTCCAGAAATTGAGGTATACGCTGATCCAGCCAGTGCTTAAGAATGACTTTTTTAGCACAGGCAGAGATCAGGGCCATGAAAACTGGCCTATAATTCTGTAAACATGTGGTCCTGCCAGTTTTGTGAAGAGGGACCACAGTGGCAAATTTCCAAATGTTTGGAAATTGACCCAAACAAAGTGACTGATTAAAGATTTTAGCTAGAGGATAACATAACATTGCCAGTAGCCTTAAGCAATCTATAATTCAACCCATCAATCCCTACAAGGGGTCGTGAGTTTATTTTAGAAATATAGTCAAACCAGGGGTGTTAAGCAAACAGAATTTTTTTGGGGGGCACAAAATCCTAAATTTCCTGGGAGGGGGGTCTACCATATGCTGCATTCTGGTGGTTTTTAGGAGGCCATGAAGCTGTTTCACACATGGTAAATATTGTCATAATGTTAAGGCAATTTTGTATTTTTTGGATCTCTTTAGTCAGTCTGTGGGACTGTTGGATGGTAATACCATTCAAGAATCCCACAGACTCAACAAAGACATTCAAAAAATGCATGGTAATCCTTTTTTACTCTAGGAAAATTTTTCAAAATACAGTATAAATAATGGCATTCTGGTGGCTTTTTAGCAGGACATGCATCTTTGTCTCAACATGGTAAAGATTACAAGAATGATAAGGCAATTTTCATCATACTCTATATCCAGGGCCATTGCCAAGATTTTTCCATATTGTAGCTCTCCTCCACCCCCTTGCTCTAAAATGATGACATGTCTGGCTGCAGGGTGAATACATACTAGTATTCTGTACAGGAGATTGCTGATATTGTAGTGCAAGTGATACATACATATATATATATATATATATATATATATATATATATATATACATATATTTATTTATTGTCTGCAGCAGTAACCTGCTGGCTTGATACAGGCCAGACCATGACTGTCAGCATTTTTCTAACCTCATGCACAGAATAGAAGTATGTATTCACCCAGCAGCTAGCCAAATAATAGTGGTCTGGGTGCTGCTAGACCAACAGATTTTTTTCAAAGGGTGTTCCTTTTTTATAGATTGTTAGTTTTAAAAAAAAGCTGGGGGTCTGGGGGCTGCCAGAGCCCCAAAAGCCTAGGGATTCTAGGTGCTCTGTGGTGTATTTTCTGGCTTATTTTGAAGCTAAATAACTCATATCTGAACTCTCCTCCACCCCTTGCTCTAAAATTATGATGTGTCTGGCTGCAGGGTGAATACATACTTGTATTCTGTACATGATGTTAGCAAAATGCTGATATTGTAGTATAAATGATACATACATTGTCTGCAGCTGTCACTTGCTGGCTTGACACTGGCCAGGCTAATGTCACGTACAGAACTGAAGTATGAATTCACCCAGCAGCCAGCTAGATATTAGGGGTCTGGGTGCTGCTAAGCCCAGAGAAGCCCTGGGTTACTATAGGCTCTGTGGTTCATTTTGTGATTAATTTTAAAGCTCATGAAGTCATTTGTCATCTCCCCTCCACTCCTGGTTGTCAGGACAATTACTATCTGTGTCACAATGTCACACAGTATTTGGTTCTGGATGTTAACTTATCCCTGCCTGGTTCACAAGCTGGTGTGCTTCACAAAAAACAATAACACACTGTGCCTATCTTCTTAAACAGTGACCCACTGTAGCTAGGTCACAGGGCTGGAGACATAGTCAAAGGAAAACCTGTAGGTGGATATATTACGGTTATAATTTCACTTAAACGTTGCATAAAAATACCTACCCAATAATATTACAGGTCAGTAATCCAAACACTTATTTTGACCCAGAAGTTGCAGAAATTTAAAATGATGAAAATATAATTATCTGCACACAATAATACTGGCCTCCAGAAATAAAAATAAGCACCACAGAACAAAATTCAGGTAGCCAAAGGGTGATAAGCCTGGGTTCTCGATAGCTCAACACAGTCAGATTTACTCAGGCAAACTGTGGAGGAGTTCAATCTTTTTTTTATTGTCACTCTTGCTATTGGACCCTTAATTTGCTGCAGTGGTGAGAATGAATGAGCAACAACATTATTCAGGCAGAGCCACCCAGGAAAATTGAGCTCTCTGATAGTGAGACTAACAGCTAATCATTATTTTATTCTTTTTATATTGAGGAGAGAGGGATCTTTCAATTTCTTGTTTATTCTGAATTTCTCTCTTGTTGCTTAGCTGCAGTGGACTGCTTCTGCCTCACCATATCCTCAATGTCAAACAGTCCCAGCCACAATAGATAAACTGATCCAGGCGGATGTATGCAATTATATGACTGTGCCACTGACTGGTGACTGCTAAAATAGTCAATAATAAGCCCGAATGATCGATGGTGTGCCCACATTATATTTCTTCAGAAGCCAAGTGCTGAATCATTGCATCGATGTGTCCATGCTGTATTTCAGCAGTTCCTGCTCGGCTTCTGGTGCAGTATGAAATTCGCAGGGAGGATTCCAGTTGCACCATGGGCATGCTTGCTGCTTAGTGCACAACTGATTGGCCAAGATGATAACTGGGGGAGATAGTGGCATGAAACACTGGCAGGTCAGCTATAGCAAGGACGGGAGCTGATTGGCAGATCAGGAATCTCATCAGTGGAGACACGCTTTTCACTGGAGGACTACCATTGTATGATTGACAGTGAATGGAGCTGTCGGGGGTGGGGATGAGGTGCATATCTCAGATGCGAGTCAGGTACAGTCTTAAAGCAGCAGCCACCATAAAATTGTTAAAGGGACAGTAATGAAATGTAATAAAAAAAAAAGGCTCAAAACAGGGTGGGGGGTTGTTCAAACCACACAGATCCCAGCTGGCAATGGACCTGACATCTATTTTGGAAGCTAGTACCTCAGTTGCTCTCCATATTTCCTCAAACTTCTCATTTGAGCTCAGTGCCCTTAGCTTAGCTTTACAGTCCTTAATCACCTCAGCTGTGACAGATATATCTAAATCAATAGACGGGAAATATTTTGACTGCAAACAACAAATATCAGCATCAAATGGACATGGTGAAGAAAAGGCTTTATTCAAGTGATCCAAAAATGCCATACAACTCAGGCTCAGATAATCCTCTCTACCTGTTTCGCTGTGTGTTACAGCATCATCAGGAGAGACTGACATATCAGCTAATAAAATCAATTTAAAAGGCTGCATTTAAAGTGATAGTGTCTCATAAAAAGATGTAAGATACCCAGATACATGCATCTATATTACAGTCACAATACATTGTACATATACATCACCTTACAATATGCTATTTAAAAAACAATAATTAAAAACAGAGAATATCAATCTGGAAGCAGGAATTAGTCAGCAGCAAAGATTGCAGTTGTTGATTTCTCCAGTATTTTAAAGGATGAAATCCAAAACAGGCTTCACAAGAGCTTCATATTCATAAAAATAGGAACAGAAAAATGGCATAGTGAATAATAGTTGTAATATACATACAGGTTCAATAATGTGAAAATCAGAAAAGAAACAAACCTATTGTAACTATTTGCATAGCGGATTCATTTGTTTCATGAACTTCTAATCCATGCATATACATATTCATTTCCCCATATTACCATACATCAATTCACCCAGGCAACACTATATTCAACATGATAAATTCCTACTTTTTCATTTTCACAAGAGGCATTATATATATTTTACCATTCAGTCCTGGTCTTCTCAGAGCTCCCAGGGTATATATCCAATAGGCCTCCCTTTCCAACAATTTGGTCTCAATGTCCTCCCCCCACCAGGACCTAACGTGACATGTTCAATTCCATAGAATTTGAAAATGTGGCTGTTTTTCTTCTCATCCTACCTCTATTTCTCATACATTGTACTATCAGAGCATTTGTGGTGTTATCTCCTATTATACTTCTAAGATGTTCATGTCATCTCCTATTACGCTTCTAATATGTTCCCCAATCCTTATTTTAAATGGTCTTGGGGTCTTTCCTATGTAAAATGCCCCACATGAACAGGTAGCCAAATAAATCACATTGTCAATGACACAACTGAAAAATGTTCTGATTTGGTATACCCTACTAGCATTCACCATTGTAAATGTTGTGCTTTTCAAAACTGAGCTGCAAAATTTGCAATTCCCACATGGGAAGGCGCCAGGCAGCCTCATGGGTATCCAAGTACTATTCTCAGGGACAGATGTTTTCTGGAAACTGTGAACTAACTTGTCCTTAAGGTTATTTCCTCTCCTATAGGACATGCATGGGAGTGCAAGTGTAGCCTCTCTGAGTAAAGGATCCGATTTCAAAATATCCAATTAGATTTTAAAATACCCTCAATCTCTCTAGACTGTCTACAGTATGTGATGACAAACTTTAACCTCTTAGGTCCCTCTTCCCTACCTTCCTGTGCATCTAGTAGTGTGTGTCTTGGAGTTTCAAACACCTGACCAAATGCTCTATTGACTGTTTACTGGCTATTGCCTCTGGCCCTGAACCTCTCACACATATCCGATCCATGTGCTATAAAGTCAGCATCCCTGCTACAATTTCTTCTAGTCCTGAGTAACTGGGCCTCAGGAATGCTTTTCACCAAATGGTGTGGGTGGAAACTGGAGGCCATCAGTAGAGAGTTCCTGTCAGTATCTTTCCAGAATAAAGTCACACTGCCAGCGACTTCTTTTGAAATTTTCAAATCCCCCCAAATTAACTACTGTTTTATCATTTTGTATTGAAAATTTTAGATTCGAATTCCCCAATTCCAGATATTTTACAAACTCTACAAGTGCTTCCTGTATACCACACCATTCCATTAATATGTTGTCTATAAATTGAAGCCATAGATCAATCCTATGGAAGAAAGGATTGATCTTGGCATCATAGACTGCTGATGTTTACCAATTGCCCAGGTAGAGGTTGGCATAGTTGGGTGCAAATGTTGCATCCATAACTGTCCCCTTCAACAGCAAATAAAAATCTCCCTGAAATAAGAAACAGTTCTTCTTAGAACATACTCTGAACACTCCTATAGAAATTTTTTTCTGGCTGTATTTAGGGATTCATCAATATCAAGCCAGTATTCCAGGACCTGTAATCCCCCCCATCCCCCCATGGTGAATATTCGTGTACAAGGATGTGATGTCCATATACACCAGTAACCAATCTGGCTTCAATTCAAATTCCCCCAGGATGCCCAAAATATCTGTGGTATCCCTGACATAAGTAACAGACAAAATCTTGTCAAATTATATCAGATGGAGGCAAAATTGAAAGTCTATGGATCTGCTTAGGGCCATGACTGTGGTAGCAGTCTCTCTGTCAAACGAGTCATCCTATTAAATTTTGTTAAGGGTTTGCACTACACACTCAATGGTTCAAGCAGTGCCTGACAATTGTCAATTCTGCTAGACCAGCATGTCCCAGACAGTGGTTTCAGAGTGTGTGTTCTCTGTGAAGCATTGTCTTTTAAGACCTCTTCCTGTACAGCAAGAAACATACTGTGTCTTTCAGTGGAATTTTCAATTAAAGTGTACAGCTGTTCAAGGACACCAAACAAATTATGGTTCTGGGCAATCTTCCTGCATGTGTCAACAACAACAAAATTTAACCAATGAGCATAGCAATGAACAAAACATGCTTTAGCACGAGATTATCTAATAATAGCCTAAACTCCTCTGCAAGTCCTGAACATTGCCACACAGCCATCATAGCCTTGCTCCCTTACATTTGAAATGCTAAAGGGCCATTGCTTCAATGTTTCAAAAAGGTAATCTGCTATAGTGGCACGAGTACCTGTTTCTGCATGAATAACACTAATTAACAATTTGTGAATTGTGGCATCTTTAGAAATGTAAAATAAAACTACAGATAACTGGTCTTATTTAGAAGCATCAGTCATATCAAGACAAACTGCAAAATATGCAGACTCTTGACTTCCTGAATTATTGTGTTATGGACATCTCTTGCAACACACATGATTAAGTAATTCTGACTTTGAGCTGATAAGTAACTAGGGTAGCCCTTTGGATTTTTGGCAGCCAGTTCTAGGTGGTCTCTAAGCACTGGGTCATATCATGCAAGTACAGCTGTGATTTCTCTAAACACACCCTGTTCTTTGAACCCTTATGCTCATCATGGCCTCCAAATTGTAGTCTTAAGTGAACCAGTGTAGCACTAATGTCAACAAGCCTGGTGAAAGCATTGTACCTATTCTCTCTCTGTTTTGATTTTAGCTGTACTTGCTTTGCCCTTTGTTCAGATAACTGTTCATCTAGTGGCATTGTAATCAAATGGAGTTGCCATTTTTCAACATTTTCAATATGTTGTTTGCTGTCACTGTGTTTTGAAAAGCCTTTGCCAGACTCTAAAGATATTTTCTAGTCTCTAAACACTTCTACTGCAAATGTTGTGCCATGATTTGCTTTATCACTACCAAATACATTGCATGGGAATCAGAAAGCTGCATCTGATGAACTGTCATATTCAAGTCAGTTATATTTAGAAAACCATCCTTTGTTAAAAGATCTTATCCTGTTGCCAGTCATAGTTTGGGGGTACTTTTCTAAACATTTCTGAATAGGCCCTTTCCTGATGTACTCTTCCCTAGCCAGATGATCCTTAGGCACTGTGAACTCAGACTTAGTGTTACCACCTGTCCTGATTTTTGCAGGATAGTCCTGATTTGGGTAGCTGTGTCCTGCAAAAAAACATGAAAAATGTTACATGTTCTGACCTTATGTTGAACATTTTTTTTAAAACTTTCCTCTAAATGTTGCAGAAAACTGTAATACCTTAACAAAAATACCTTAAAATGATAACAATAGAAACAACTAAAAAACTACAATACTTATTCAGATTATTTTGAGAAAACAAGTCTGTTGCATTGGTCAAGGATACATATCGTCCTATGAAAAATAATCATGCTTCAGTAAGAAATGTTCCACTTTGGGCTTCTTAAAAGGTAGCAAGTTAACCCTACTCATACTCCAACTATGTATTAGTAGCTGCCTCTGTTAAAGAAGGTAAACATAGTCTCTTAACTACAGGTTTTTTTTGATAGCATGTTTTTGTCATGATCCAGCACACCCCAATTGAACAGTAACATACCTTGCAGCAGTTTTGTGTTAACTTCAGCATGACTAACTGTTACATTAATATTATGTTGACTGCTGAGCTGCTGGGTGATGTTCTCATCTTGCCCTTGCCTCTGAGAAGTGGCTGAAGTACTTTGGAAGAAGTTATATATAGTACTCTGCTGTATTGTTAACTTTTCATAAATGGCTTTGCTTCTTCCTTGTAAAGAAATAAAATTCTTGATTTGCATAATACAAATGTATGCCTGTCTGTCGAGTGTAATCAGATTGGATAAGACAATATGAAGACATTACTGCTACGCAGGCTCAGCTGACACTGAAGATTCCTTTCATTAAGAGACAGTAAGTGGCAGCAAGACTTGTAGGAGAAAGGTGGAAGGCAAAACCCCATAGTTCTACACAGTAGCTGGGCCTCAAGCTCATTACTGCTGAGACATGTATAATTTGTGAAACACCACAAGACGTTATGGACTTCACTTTTTACCCTGCCACAAGCAGGCATGACTGGTGGCAATGGACATGTGGGACATAACAGGCAGACAAGTGGGACATGAAACCCCATGGCTGCATACAAGGATCTTGAGCACAGTAATGCTGAGACATAGAACATTTGGCAAATACTACAAATATTACCACATAATACATTGATTACTACTTAGAACTCAAATAAGGTCAAAATGCCACCCGCATGACTCCTCGCATGAAGCAAGTGCCAACTTCATCTATGGACATGTGGAAGAATACTGGAAGACCAAAGAGGGATCAATGTTGCTTTTGATATCAACATTCACAATTGCCTAGATACAACACATTCCTGATAAACTATTGCAGTTATTTGGTTCTGACACATGATGTGTTTCTGGTTGTTGTACAGGAAGAGCTTATACAATCTGACCATGCATTTCAGAATTTGACTGTAAGCTACATTGTATCCTACAATGGCGATGCAGATGAGATGCGATGAATGAGATGAGGAATGCAGCACTGGCTGTGGACCTTGAAGGAAACCATCATGGATTATGTAAGAAGGAGCTCATGATATAGATGCACATGGACTGACTGGAAGGACTGACAGTGACTGACAGCCAGTGGGTTACTAGTATGTAACAGACACCATGATACCCACCTGGTACAGCTTTAGTGGGTGGCAAAGTGGTCTCAATCTGCTCTGTGAAGTGATTCACGGAGCAAAGACGGATTCGCGGAGTTCTCCGAAACATGAAGTGGAGTACTTCCCGTTATAATGAGCAATGCGAAGTCCATTGAAAGCAATGAGTTCATGTTACTCCACCTTCCCAGACCACTGCTCCACCAAATTTTAGGGTGACGTGCATTGAGAACAATGCACTTTGCCTCACTTGGCCTTGTTTTAAACTCAGAAGGCGAATTTTGCAGTGACTCATTGGATTTCAGGTCACATGGGCTCTATATTGATCTGCACAGCCTCAGTTCAGGGTAGTGTGTGTAGGAAGGAATAGGAGACAGTGTACTCTGAGAGCTGTCTGTAATTGAAACCTTATAAAAGCTGTTAAAAAAGCATTTTTACATTTTTTGGGGGGCTCAAACTTTAGTTCATCGATTGTAGGAAGCCCTCCTGTGCTTATATCATCGAGCATTTTTGGTTTTGTGTGGATTTTGAATGTTAATGTACAACATTGAGTGTGTGTAGTGAAAGACAGTGAAAGTGTGCTTTGGAGGAGGGGTGTATCTGTAGTGTAGGTAGATTTAAGTTGGAGTAATAAGGATTTCTTTGTTTTTTGGTTATCTTTTTGTTATATCACTGACTGTGTTAATGTACACACAGTAAGTATTGTCAGTAATTGTTGAAATTTTCTTGCTGATTGTGTGTCGTGTGGATCTGGTGCAGCAGTTCATAATTTCAGGTTGTTTACAATACGTGGCATATTACTGAACTTTTCAATTTGCTACGCATTACTTGTTCACCATTGTAGATAAACTGTTCTGTGTGTGTGTGTGTGTGTGTGTGTGTGCATGAGTGTGTGTGCGGTGTTGTGTGACAACAAATAATACACCTTTTATTGTGCCACAGACTAGTGTAACTGCAGGCGCAGTAGTGTGAACCTGCTATCCACTGCAGCTGCCTGATTTTGCACTGCGATCGTGGTATCTGTTCTTTGTTTTGCTGCTTGTACTGCCATAAAAATCTGCAGTCAGTGCTCCTCCCAACCCCACCGGCAAAAGGAATTTTTTACCAGATTGGATTGTTTTTGTGACCTTGTCAGCACCACTAGTTACTGAAGTTATTTTCTTTGTGTGACAGACTAGTCTCTATCTGTTGCTGAAGCTACAGTTGTTCTTTTGGCTTCACATCCAGCATCCCTCCCAATCAGAGAGTGAATGTACCAAAATCTAAATTTGGTTATAATATTGTTGTTGATCCCCCAAAATGCCCACAAAGAGACGTGCAAGCATGGGTGGTTCTCACTATGGCAATGCTGGCAGTAAGATAGTCTGTGGGCGTGACAGTACACAGACGCAGAAGTGCATTGCTGATGTGAGGAAAAGTATTTCTCCTGCAATGTTTTTTACAGCTCAATCAGTAGCTTCACTCATAGTTGGAGGAGATGATGTTTTCTCAGCTGGTGGTGTTAGTTTTACTGGTGATGGTAGTATTAGTATTGGAGCGTCAAGTTCAAATTCTGACCAGTGTACCGCATCCAAATATATTGAGAGTGAAGCAGTGCAAGTGAGTGGCAGCGTAGATGATGTCATACTTCCCAATAACATCCCAGTAACTAAACCTGAGGATTCTGATAATCATGTCAACGATAGCATACAATGTGATATTCCATCCACCATGGCGGTTAATGTCACACACTTTCCATGCAGTGATTCACAGTGTGGTGAAAAAATATCAGGTGATGGTGGTGTAGATGATGAAGATGAATGTGATGAATGAAGATGATGTTGCTGTTGTTGCAACATGCAGTCCACATGCTAGCATCCAAGCAGAAGATGTGGATGTGTGTGACGTTGATGAATATGATGATGATGATGATGTAATTGACCTCAGTTGGGAACCAGAGAAACAGAAATTCAAAGTGGCTATGTCTGAGTCTGTCTGCAGGAATCCCCCCCTGTAAAAACTTGTGATTTACCAGTTTTAGTTGATGATGATGACCCAGTAATAAATATGATAGGTAGTCGTGGTGGTCAGTTGCAGCCCAGGTGTGCAGTGCCCGAAACATCACGTGCCCCCAATTCAGCACTTAAAATAACGGACTTAAATAAGCAATATCATGGACATGTTAAAAGCAGAGCATCACAATCCCTGGTTTGGAATTTTTTTGTTCAAGATGCAAATGATGAGTCAGTTGCAATCTGCCAGGTTTGCCATGTGCGTGTGAGTCGAGGTAAAAAGGGGAGCCATCTGGGCACAGGAGGACAGCATACACATCTTAAGCATAGGCACTTGGCACTGTGGACCCAAAACAAGCTGGCAACTAATACCACAGTGTGGCATTCACCCTCATCACCAGCAACCATAGCGAGCATGTTATCCCCTTCCATGACTGTTAAGTCCAGTAGTAAATTAAACGTGTGCAGTAATGAAATAATAAGAGCAGAGGATTATTACAGGCATGATGAGGTGGAGTACCATAATGACTTTGAAATGTTGTAAAGTGCTGAAGTCCCATCCAGGACATACTTTTCTACCCCTGCTGTCCCCAAGTTGTTTCACACTGCGTCTGACTCAATAAGACATGCCCTTCAACATTCCTCCTCTCCATTCATCCATTTAAGTATGCATATGTGGACAAATGGCAAAACAGTGGGGAGTTCATATTTGTGTATAACTGCACACTGGGTGCAGGTGCCGGGGGTTGTTTGTGATGTTGGTAGTGTGAATAATCTGTGCAGTAAGGTGGATTGCAGTGGTAGCAATCTTCCAGGAATTCAACAGCATGCAACGATTGCTATGCACAATCTGACCGGCTCACACACTGGTGAGAACATGTTGGACATGGTACTGACTGAAAATGCCAAATGGTTAAACCCTCTGTCCCTGAGAGCTGAGTTTATAGCAAGTGACAATGGGTCAAATGTGGTGAAATGCATCACAAATGGTGTTTTTTTTCCGTGTTCCATGCATGGCCCACTGTTTAAATCTTGTGGTGCAGGAGTTTCTGCAACACCCTGATGTAAAGGAAATGCTGACCATTGCACGATGTATCTGCTCTCACTTTTTAATATCTGGAAAGGCCTGTGACCAACTGCGGCAGTTGCAAATACAAAACAGCCTGCCTCAGCACCGCTTGAAGCTGGAAGTTGTCACTCAATGGAACTCTATTTTATACATGACAGAGAGGTTGTATGAACAATACAAAGCCATCTCAGAATATCTTGTGATGCACACTAGCCGTGACAGCTCTGGGGGCCTCCATGTCTATGACTACTGAACAGTGGTGCCTCATGGACTCTGTAATAACAATTTTGTGGCCTTTTGAACATGCCACACAGGCAGTGAGTGGCGAGCCTACCTCCATTAGCCAATCAATTTCACTGCTGCAGGTGCTGAGGCAGACACTGGTGAATGTGCAGCATGGCCTTGATGTTGCCGGAGACAGTGGTAGCAGTATGTTGCTGCAACACATGCTGACAGTATTCGACCAAAATCATCACATTGTGAGCATTCAGCATAGTGACAACTTTAGAAACATAGAAACATAGAGACATAGAATTTGATGGCAGATAAGGACTGCTTCGACCACGTAGTCTGCCCATTTCCCTACCTAACGGATAAGCTTCAGATCCTAGTTAACCAGCAGCCTACTTCCTCCTACCCCCATTTGAATTGCCTTATGTCTGTCCCATGCATTCTTGAACCCCCGTTTTTGACTCTACAGCCTCCTCAGGAAGGCCATTCTATGCATCCACAACCCTCTCTGTGAAGAAATACTTCCTCACATTACCTCTGAGCCATCCCCCCATCTTCAAATTGTGCCACCTTGTTCTTGCACATCTCTTTTTGTGAAAGATGCTACCCTCTTGGACTTTGTTGATTCCCTTGAGGTATTTGAAAGTTTCTATCATGTCCCACCTCTCCCTCCTTTCAACAAGGCTATACATCTTAAGCTCCTTTAGTCGTTCTTCATATGCCTTCTGGTGCAGACCCTGCATCATTTTGGTTGCCCTCCTCTGGACAGCCTCTACCCTGTCTATGTCTTTGCAGAGATGGGGTCTCCAGAACTGTACACAGTACTCCAGATGTGGTCTTACCAACTGTCTGTACAGAGGGCCAACAACTTCTTCTTTTCTACTGGTGATGCCTCTTCCTATGCATCCCAGTATCCCCCCAGCCCTTCTTACTGCCTTCTCACATTGCTGGCCCACCTTTAGGTCATCTGATATGGCTATCCCCAGGTCCCTTTACATTTTTGTTGTTGTCAGTATCTCACCCGCCATTGTGTACTCTTCCTCTGGGTTTTTGTTTCCCAGGTGCATTACTTTGCACTTCTTTGCATTGAATCTAAGCTGCCATACATTTGACCATTCCTCCAATCTTGCCAAGTCCCTTTTAATCCTTTCCACCCCACCTTGCATATCAACCCTGTTGCAGATCTTTGTGTCATCTGCAAAGAGACATACTTTCCCTTCCAGTCCCTTTGCAATGTCACTTATAAGACATTAAAAAGGACTGGCCCCAGTGCTGAGCCCTGCGGTACCCCACTAGTAACCCTACTTTCTTCACTGTGGACTCCTTTACTATTACCCGCTGTGTCCTGTTGTCCAGCCAGTGTTTTACCCAGGCTACCACCCTGGGACCCACTCCCAGGCTGGCTAATTTGTTTATTAATCTTTTGTGTGGGACTGTGTCAAATGCCTTGCTAAAGTCTAGGTAGGCCATGTCCACATCCCATCCCTGGTCTACTACTTTGGTCACCCCAGTCAAATAAATCAATTAGATTTGTCTGACATGACCTTCCCACTGTGAATCCATGCTGCCTTGGGTTCTGTGCCCCACTGGCCTCTAGGTATTCAACAATTATTTCCTTCATAAGTGATTCCATCATTTTCCCTACCACTGAGGTTAAACTGACAGGTCTGTAGTTTCCTGCCTCTGTCTTACTCCCACTTTTGTGAAGGGGAAACACATCTGCCCTCCTTCAGTCCTCAGATACCACACTATCCTCCCATGATTTATTAAAAAGGGTAGTCAGTGGCGTTACTAGTTCTTCCCTTAGTTTCTTTAGAATTCTGGGATGAATCCCATCAGGCCCCATTGCTTTATCCACCTTCAATTTTAAGAGTTCTTTCAGAACTCTTTCTTCTGTGAAAGGACTAATATCAACCTCCCGATCCAGAGAGCTTCTATTGACTGGATTAGGTATCTCCCCCTGCTTTTCCATTATGAATACAGAGCAGAAGTATTCATTCAGTATCCCTGCTTTTTCACTGTCACTCTCTGTCCAACCACCTTCCTCTTTATTCAGCCTTAGTATCCCTGCCTTAGTCTTTCTTTGCTCCCTAATGTACCTATAAAAAGTTTTATCCCCCTTCTTAACCGAGTTGGCTATCTTTTCTTTGGTTTGGGCCTGTGCTATTCTGACTGCCTTCCCCACTTCCTTCTGCTTTAACTGGTACAGTTCTCTGTCCTGCTCCTTCTGTGTTTCCTTGTACTTCCTGAATGCTATATTTTTCCCCCTTACCTTCCCCGCCACTTCTTTTGAGAACCATAGTGGTTTTTTCTTTCATTTTGATTTGCTTATCTGCTTCACACAGGGTTTGTTGCCTCTGTGATGGCGGTTTTGATGTTTCCCCATTGTTGCTCCACCCCACCTTCTTGCCTGTTTGCTAGTGCTTTTAAGAGGCACTCTCCCATTTTGACAAAATCAGACCCCCTGAAGTCCAGTACCTTTATTATTGTGTGGCTTGACTCTGCAGCTAAGTTTATCATGAATCACAATGTTTGGTGGTTGCATGTTCCCAGATGGCTACCCACTTCAAGATCAGAGATCCTCTCTCCATCCCCATTTGAGAGTACTAGGTCTAAGATTGCTTCCTCCAAAAGTGGGTTCCAAAACTAGCTGTCTGAGGCATGCCCCCTGTAGGGCATCGAGAATGGCCCTGCTCTTGGATGTGGCTGCAGAAAAGGTGCTCCAGTTAACATCCGGCATATTCAGGCCCCCCATCAGCAATATCTCCCCTTTCTCTGCCATCCCAAGGATGGCTTCTATCATTTCCTTGTCCATTTCCTCCCCCTGAGACGGGGGTTTGTATTCAACCCCTGTGCGGATTATGGAGCCAGTTCCAGTCTCCAGGGTGACCCACAGTGCCTCCTCTCCTCCCTGTTTACCCTTTAGTTCTGTTGCTTTGATTCCTTCCATTAAATAGAGAGCTTCTCCTCCTCTTCTTACCTCCTTGTTCCTCCTGTAGATTGTGTACCCTGGTATGTTGACATCCCAGTCATGGTTCTCTGTGTACCATGTTTCTGTGACTGCTACGATATCCAGGCATCCCTTTTCCATCAAGACCACCATTTCAGGGAGCTTTTTACCTGGACTACGGGCATTGGTACTCATTACCCTCCATTTTTTTATAGGTTGATTTCTTTTTGCCCCATCCCTGTCCTTACTGCCTTTGTCTTTTTCTCCATTTACCCCTGTCCTTCTCCCTATCGACTTCTCTATCTTGGTGTTTAACTCACTAATTACCCTGATTTTTTGTGGGGGGCCAGGATTTCCCTTCTTCTTTTCAGTGTCTCCCCCTCTTGGCTAGTTTAAATGCTTGCCAACGAAGCATTTAAACCTGTCAGCTAGGATCCTGGTTCACCTCCTGGATAGATGCAGACCATCACAGCTGTATAGGCCTGCATCCCTCCAGGTGGTGCCCCAGTCCCCAATAAAGCCAAAGCCCTGAGCTCTGCACCAGTTATTTAACCAGTCATTGAATCCTATGGTGTGGAGTACCCTAGACTCATCCATAGCAACAATGCTGGACCCACGATACAAACATGGAATTGCATCAGTACTGGAGGGAGGGAGGGCCTAAACAGGTAAAAAATATCAGTGGTCAAGTGGTCAACTGGTGCACTTGGTTCATGGGGCACAGAAGTCACATGCTAAGGTCAGCAAACCTCAGCAGCATAATCCGGCTGAAGGTGTACCTAAAGGATTATCAAGCATATACTGCAAGGGGAAGGGGACAGCAGTTCAAGGTGGTTTGTCATCCAAAGTGGTTGGTGTCAACCCGCTTTGGGAGGCTTTGTCCCAAGTGGGTTTTTGTGAAATAAATGATTTGGGAGAACAGGATGATGCATCAACAACTGGACTTAGTGTGGCTCAGAGAATGGATGAGTCATATTTGTCTGAAAACAGGCATCTGACAATAATTGAAGATCCTTCTTTGTACTGGAGTGGAAAGGTTAGTGAATTGCCTGAGCTGACTGCAGTGGCACTGAAGTACCTCACATGCCCACCCTCCAGTGTAAGTGTAGAGAGAGTAGTCAGCTCAGCAGGTGCAGTAGTCAGGGATTGCCAGACAAACCTGTCTTCTGCAAGTGTGAGTTTGCCAACATTCATTAAAATGAATGAGATGCACATATCAGCACAGACTGCAACCTCGGTATTCGTACCCCGGCCTAGTCATGGTGGTTTTGGTGATGTGAAAATGGACCATCCTGGTGGCACTGGCAGAGGCTGCCTGAAACTGCCCACCACTGATATAGATGATGACACAATGGAGAAAAAATTTCCCAGTGGTCAGACTTCAGACATAGATGACTGTGAGGGAAGCTTTCCTTATGAGGATAATGATGTGGTTTATGTTGGCAGGTTTTAACTGAAGTTGTTAAAAGGCGGTGTGCCATCCCAGACCCCCACCACCACCACCGCCGGGACTGATGTTAGCCACTACCACCACTGAGCATGAGTCTGTCTGCCCCCCTGACCACCACCACCGGGACTGATGTTAGCCACTGCCACCTCTGAGCATGAGTCTGTCTGACCCTTGGACCACCATCACCTGGACTTATGTTAGCCACTGCCACCACTAAGCATGAGTCTGTCTGCCCCCTGGACCACCACCACCAGAACTGATGTTAGCCACTGCCACCACTGAGCATGATTCTGTCCACCCCCCCAGACCACCACCACTGGGACTGATGTTAGCCACTGCCACCATGGAGCATGAGTCTGTCCGGACCACCACATCCATCAGCCACAGACACAAAGCTTCTTAATATTTAAACCATAAAGTGAGTATGTGTACTCATGTTTGTTATGCTGTTTCACATCCTTTAGTTGTATGTTTTTTTTCTGTAGATTTTCAGAGCCGCAATAGCAAAACACATAAGGTAGACTTATTTTTTTTTTTTTTACAGGTTAACAAAAAAGTCCCAATCGCTAAAACTCTGTGGAAATGGTACTGCTGCTGTACTGTACAGAGAGGATCCTATGGAATATCCATGTAAAATCCATTCTGGTAAGTATGAAGATTTTATTTCATCCATTTCATTGTTTTGGAAAGACTGTAGCAAATATTGCACACAGGTTGTGTTAGTTGACAAGATGTGGGTTTGAAATGTAACTTGACTTGAGATTGAGAACCAGGGAGGGACAAATAACAATAAAGTTGTAAGAAGTCATTAATTTCTTTTTTTAGGAAACTTCCAGATGCTTTGTTGTTCTGTCAAAGTGGCCTTATCCAACAAAGTTCTTTACAACAGACTCTGCCCTCTCCGGCTTGGCAAGCATGCAACACTCAGAAGTCATTTCATTAGGTGACCATGACCATCATTAACAACCGGAAGGATGCAGATGAAATCTGTGAAGAAGTAAAAAAATAAAAAACTATTACAGACAAACTGCTTGAGAGCTATTCATTTCCAATTTCAAAGCAAAAAAATCTAATTGAGCACTTGCTCGAATCACCTCACAGAACACATTGGACCAACAACAGTACGCTCATGGTCATCATTTTATTCTGGGGGACTTTGTATGTGCTGAAACACTCCCATTTCGCTGTGTTACCACTTGTCAATTTTCTGAACACAAGGAGGATGCATTTTGGGCATGCAGAAAAAATCTGGGAACTCTGTGCCACCACTCAGCGATGACTGAGTGCACCATGAATTCTGGGGACTTTGTATGTGCTGAAACACTCCCATTTCACTGTGTTACCACTTGTCAATTTTCTGCACACAAGGCATGACTGAGTGCGCCATTAATTCTGGGAATGCATTTTGTGTGTGTGTGAGTGTGAGCTCATGACGCTCACACTGACATTATCAATTAAAGCAGCATTGTAAGAATGTTGTGACAGTTTTGAACTGTACTTTTTTGTGTTACTTTACATTGCCACAGCCATTAGTTACCTCTGAGTCATGACTTGAATGATATGTTTCTTTTCACAATTTCTGTCTGCTTTACTTAGTTGACTACTTTTTTTCATGTATTAAAAAAAAATGAGCACGCCTTTCAATATTGTTCCGACCAGATTTGTATTTATTTGCAGCTGCTTTTCAATAAATATTGTTCCGTGGGTGTCATAAAACACTACCTGCTGCATAACTGTTACTTTAGAACAGAATGCCTGCCCACTGGCTCAGCGGTTGAAATTCCACCTTATGCCGAAAAACTGGGTTTGGGAATGAGCCCGGGTCGTCAGATGGCCAGCTGGGAGGAGATGGATTGAGCTTCCTAAGGACTGCTGTCCTTCTCTGGGGGGTGGGGGGTTCCTGTGGTTGGTGCGCAAGTGGGACCTAGTGGCAGCTAGGTATATTGCCCCAGGCACCGTCACACGGACAAGAGGCCTCGGGGAGGGACAGATGCTGGCTTCATTGCATGTCTCTGCCACAGCCTTTAGGTATTAAAATCCTCTCTGAAATGTGTCCCATGGCACCCTGCCCTGGACTCAATGAGCTGCCTGGCTGAGTGCTCCCCAACCACATCCGGGTTCACGTCACGGTGCCCTTTTGGTGCTGTGCCCACTTTCTGGGGGTATGCCAGGAATGGCCGGGGAGAGAGGGCTTATAAGGCGGTGGAGTCTCGGGAGTGCCGTGACCAGGGTGGAAACTTGACATATGGCAGAGAAGGGCAAAGACAAGACAAAAAAAAAATTACAATAGAAGTTATATGTAACAACTAACTGATGTGATGTAGGAAAGCAGAGGAAAATAATGACAAAGACCTGGTCAGCACCAATTTAAAAGGAATGCTCCTTTCATTATTTCACACATGAAAAAAGGTAGTACAGCAGTCTTAACTACTGGAAATTCTCATATCATTCCAGCCAGGATGTAAGTAAAGGAAGTTGTAGCATAGCATTAAAAAATATAGGTCAGAGTTCTCAACAGATTGTTGCACTGTTGCTTTACAGAGATTCACCACGTTACATAGTTATGGTGATGCACATAACCTAATATGTGGGCGCCTTATTTTCAGGGTAATATTTCTTGCTCCACATAGTGCAATACATTTCTGAGAAAACTGCCCATAATTTCATTACAGTGTGTCATGTGACGGAGGAATTCCCATTCAGAAAAACCACCCACATTCTGTCCCACTTTCTCAGCAATGTTAGGACGTGATGACAGGAGAGGCTGGTTGTTCTCTACTATAGTGAATGTTCAGGAGCTATCCCAATGTTTCGTTATGTTATAAGGTTCATTTTGTGGTGAAATGTGGGAATGTTTCCACTAACAAGGCTCTTCTGACTGGAAACGTGCCCACACATTTCACCACAAACTGACCATTATAACATAAAGAAACATTTGGAAAGCTGCCGGACAATTGGACATTCACTGTAATGGAGCACACACCTGTGCTCTCCCTGGCATCATGTCCTAACATTGCTGAGAAGGGGGGGGCAGAATGTGGGCGGCTTTTCTGAACGGGAATTCCTCCATCACGTGACACACTGTAATGAAATTACAGGCGTTTTCACAGAAATGTATTACACCATGTGGAGCAAGAAAGGTGCCCTTAGAAGTAAGGCTCATTTATCGGTGCAATGCTGTAATTTGGTGAATATCTTCATGTCTATTTCACAAGCAAAAGAGTTATAGAGCTCCATAATGCTTATTTTGTGTTGGGACTCATGAATTGGATTTTAGTGTTTTGCAACAGCATGAAGACTGAGCAATGCGAGTATGCTGTGCTATACTGCATGTGTGCCGTCACTGTACTTTCCTATGTGTGCATACATTGTACAGCTTCATGCAAACATATATATGGTAAGACTTTCTGCATTATCAAGAATAAAGATTACAAAGAATACCTGATATATATTTTATTGGTGCCATCAGCACCAGCAGACTAAGTGATATGATATTTTTTCTGAGGTATTGGGTCACCGTGCACCTCAGTCACTCACAGTGCACACATGACTTTGCGGAGATCATAGCACAAAAAACACATGCTCTCCTAAAAGTTGTGTGTGCAGTATAGTATATAATGGGACTAAGGTGCACTCTGGCCATACACTCTGAAAAGTATCATACCACTTAGTCCACTGATGATGATGGTGACAATAAAAAATATATACTCTGCTCATTATTCTTTATAGCATAAACACTGCCTGCAAAAGTCAGCAACAACAATATATGTTGAACACACTGCACAATGTATGATGTCTCACACACACACAGGAAACAACACTGACTACACACATGCAATTTTACACATCATACTTGCACTGCTCACAACAGCTTGTCCACAAGCACTCCAAAACAAAAAAAAACATTACTGAGGCACTGCAACTACAGAAGGGAAAATGTGTATTATTAAACAACAACAAAAAAAAAAACACACAAAACAGTACAGCACAGTAGTGAGGTGGAGTGATCCAGAAAACAATCCCTTAATGTGCCCGTGGATGCCGTGTGGTCCAGCAGCAGGTGCAGCATTGTAAGTATTTGCTGCTGCTGCTGTTGATTGTGTTGACCTGTTGCTGCACAGCACCTACCCTCTCATTATTCTCCTCCAGGACCGCCTGCACTGGGGCAATGTCAGCCTCTGTTGTGGGGACTGTATGGGTTCACTGCAGGTGAAAACCCATGTAGTGGTGGTGGTGGAGAGGGTGGTGCTGGTGGCTGTGGTGCGGTGGTGGTGCTTCTGCTGTACTGGCCATCCTCCTGCTGCAGTGGCGAGGCACAACTTCAACCCAGCAGCACCCTCGGCCACTGCCACAGAAGGACCAACAGGTGGACGCCCGGCCCCTTCCGTGGCAGCCTGCCACTCTGCCTTGTGGTGGTTCAACATGTGAGTGTGCTGGCCACTGGTCCCCAAATGTGACCCCCCGGGGTCCACGGCACACCAGCACACTGCACAGACAGCACACCACGCCTGTGCTGTCTCCCCCTACGGAGTTAAAAAACTCCCACACAGGGGAGCTGCAAGGGGGACCAGATACAATCCTAGCACCATCTATGTTTTTCTGGGGCACCTCCTGTGGCTGTGGAGGTGGTACAGCTGGAGCCTCTACAGCTGCTACTGGTGGTGGTGGTTTTAGTGGCGGAGTAGGTGGATGTGCAGCAGCCACCAGTGGCACTGCTGCTGCTGCTGCTGTTTCCATGGGGGGGGCAACACCCAAGAGTTGGGAGCGGTCCAGCAATGCACGACCTCCCCACGCAGCGCACTCCTCCTCTGACCACGCCCATGGGCCAGACACTCTTCTTCTCCAGGGTCCATCCTTTCCACACAAGTCCCCGCCCCCGACTATAAAAAAAAGTCCAACCACAGTCGACGCCTAGCCTTCACCTGGCGGCCGCACTCACTCTCACATTCCCAGATACACACACATACACTGGCACATACAGTCACACACACACAAAACAAAATAAAACTTATAAAAAAAAAATTCACTACCAAAAAAACAATCACAAACACAATAGAAAACTAATATAAGAGATAGCTTTTAAAAAGCTGTTGTTTTCAGACACAAAGGCAATAAAGCACTTTCTGACAGTGACTCAAAACAGCTCTCCTCTCCACAAAGCCTTCTCCTCTACAACTGCAAAGGAGAAAGTGAAACTGCTTCTCTGACTCACTTCCTTCCTGTAAGCCATGTGATGTGTGGGGGCTGCCTGTTCTCTTCTCCTTCGCCTTACTTCACGTTAAGACATAATGACAACATGAAGTAATAATGAGAATGTGAAGTGGGCACTTGCTGTGCCCACTTCGCCAGTTCGCTAACGTGAAGTGTCCGCTATGCATTCACTTCGCCAGCAGATTAAAAATTTGCTGCATCTCTATACAGCTTCACTTATCATTGGTTAATAACATTACACAGCCTGAAATAGGAAGCAGTACAGAATGTGCCATGACATTGCCATCCATCTGCCTGGTAAATAGGTGGCAGTGTGACACAATGTGTGCTGCATATTTACAGCAGCTTAATGTTATTGAGCAAAAGTTGTATGTACAGTACAGCTGTACCCTTTTGTTCTGATGTGAAGCAGCAGGCCTCGGCTTCTGTGACAGGCTGTTTCTTCTAATCAAACATGTAATTTGTCTTGCAACTGCCTCTCAAATTGGTGTCACTGCAATGGTGCCTCAGTCTACATCATTGTACAGTTAAGCTGACCTGGCCTGGGATTGGGCTACATAGCTGCATAATGTAATTCATCAATCTAGACATTATGAGGCAATAGTCGTTACAATCATCACAGTTCATGATCCCTGTGCAACGTGAGACAATAGAAGCACTGCTTAGCCACTGAATGAATTTCATGTGTGCCCCCACCCCCTCAGGTGAAACACCAATTACCCTTGTAATCCTATGAACCACTACTTTGATGATGTCATACTTGTGATAACAATTCTGGGTAATGTGTCACTGAACGTCAGCAAGGGCAGTGCTGGGCATCACTGCATTCATCTGTGCTGACTTGGATCACTTTTTCTGTAACTGAGCAGCTGTGCATAGCAAATGGTTCAGTGGTGCAGTGCCTTATTGTGTCAGTTCAGGAACACAATGCAAGCTTGACTCTTAGTAGCACAAACACGTTGCTGGCAACCAAATAACATTACGGGCCAACATGCATGGTAATCGATGGCTTACACTTTTCCCCCATTTGAGGGTGGGGGAATACCAATTAAAGCTTTCATTAATAAGTATTATAAAATGGACGGCCTGGTAGAGCTGAGGGCTGAGGCGTTGGACGCCTTACCTTGCGCTATGCCGGTGACCTGTGTTTGGAAATGAGTATGGGCTGCCGAGGGTTGGTAGGGTTGGAGAAGGATTGAACATCTGAAGGACTGCTCTCCTTCTCCAGGGAGAGGGAATAACAGTGGTCGGTGTTCTATTGTCCCCCAGTGGAGATTGGGGCAGTGCATCGATGCTGCAGAGGGTGGAGTTGGGGCAGACACCTGGAGAAGCACGTGTGGAAGCATGTGCTCTTCCTCCTCTGGTGTCATTGTATGCCCTCCGCAGGGGAGTAAATCAAACATTCCTTGGGAAGGGGCATGGCCTGGATCTAGACAAGATGGCAGGTTGAATCTTTGCTTCATCCCAGCCTGGATTCAATCCTGAGTAATCTGCTTTGTTTTGAGATGCTAGCAACTCTCAAGATGATGGGACACACTGTTTACTGCACGCTAACCAAAAATGTGCTGGTATTATGGATGCACTCGCCATCTCCACTAAGCTTCTGTCCTGGAATGCGCTGAGTGTTCACTCAGCCTTGAGTGGCCTAGCAGGCCTCTCTCTCCTCTCAAGCCTGCCTCATCTCCTTTTCAGCTGCTGATCCAATCCTCGGAGGCCACATCAGTATACTAGCCCTTAACGGTTAAGCTCCTACACAACCCACCTGGCTCTCCCTAACCAAGTGAAAGCACCTGCTGGCTTTTATGGTCTCTACTATGGCAGCAGTTATCCACAGCATGGCAGCCATCAGAGCAGATATCAAGCTTGGGCCTCTGATCAACTGAACCAGTGAGGAGATCCCCGAGCCTACATTACGAGGATGGTAGAGACATTGCTGGTACATGTGGAGGGGATCAGCTCTGCTTTAGCGGGCAATGTGGCTGATGTTCACAAAATAGAGGATCTCTTAAATGTGGTTGAACAGCAAACTGAAGATATAGAAAAGCAGCAAGACGTAATGTGGCAGAGGTTACGGGATCACGAAAGCAAACTTAGCAAGCTTTGGTGCCATGCTGAGGATCAAGAAAATAGAAGCAGATGCAATAACATTCATATTTTGGGAGTGCCTGAGGCGGATCAAGGGGTCAAATAAGGAACACTTTCTTAATGATTGGATCCCTAACCTCCTTGGAGAATGCTGGAAGGACACGGTGGAGGTAGAGTGGGCTCATAGGTTTACAGGGGAGCCAGGTCTCTCCACAAACTCTCCTCGACCCATCATTGCATACTATCCTGTAAACTTGAGGGACATTAAATGGAGAGGGGCTACTACTCCTTTTACCAGGATTACTCACAGGAGGTAGCTGCTAAACGCAAGGTGTTTATCCCACTCAAGACAGTATTATTGGCTAATGGCTTTGGATACAGGTTCAAAGGACTCACCCAGCTTTATATGTCCAAGGAGGGCAGAGAGTTCATAGTTGAATCTCCCTAGGAAGCTGCAGCCTGGTTTCATAAGTTCTGGCCCAAACTGGAACTCAGGACTACATTTCCCAAGCGCCTTTGGGTACCTAGCCCGCAATCAGGTGGGCAGTATGAACATCCTAGGAAGACGTCCACCAGGGACCATAATAGCAGTCGGATCAGTCCCCAGAGGCGATCCCCACCCCAGCAGTTCCAACACCAGGAGGTATCGCCACTATCCCCTGCACAAGATCGACAAATCTTTGCAAGCTAGTTCAGATACTACCCCGCTTGATAAGAGAAGTCTTTGTTGTTGCTCCTCTGAGTAGAACGTGGGCAAGATCCAGAGCCCGTGAGCTGGTGGTGATTTTCATTCTACTCCCTACCCTTCAGCTAAGCTTCTCCAGACCGGATTCCTACCGGACGCTGGACAGGCTGACTATCTTGAGCCTCTCAGGAGGATATGGACATACAGACCCCACTCGACTGAGCAGAAGAAGTGGATCCACAGAAGAAACTCCAGCAACTGTCTGGGGCCTCCTGAAGCTGGGTGTCAAAACCTTTGCAGAGGCAGTGAGTGGGCACCCATTACCCTGTAGAGATCTTAGCAACCATGGGAGCTATATTTGCGCCACGAACAGTGAGGCATGCTCATCAGCTCCTGCACCAAGGAAGGACTCTGGTTGAATGTGATTATGTCAGTTGCACTTTTTCTACTATGTCAGTCCTGTTTGTCTGATTTCTGTATAAAGTGCCTGCCTAGTGATTAGTTCCAACTTTCCTATGTGTTCTAGTTAGTAAGGCCGGGCATAGCTCCATTCTGAGCTTTTGATTTATATTGCCCCACAGAAGGAAAAGGCTGGTGGGTTGAGTTGGAATAGCCCCCCTTCCAGGTGATACCCTCTCCTTTCACTCGCAGCCCCTACCCTGAAGTTTTGATAGGGCGTGAAACTGTTGGGCAGGCTTATAGAATCATAGAATCCTGCATGGGCTGATGCATCCTCTGGGAGTTAGAGGGCTTTTCAGCAGCCTTGTTTGCTTTTGATATCTGCCCAGCTGGCCCAGTAGGCAGCACTCAGCCCTCAGAGCCTGTTATGCCTGTTTCCATGGAGGCTATAAGCACTATGTCCCCTTACTTTTTACTTTTTGTTTGCTCCTCTGGAGATTCTCTCCTTACCCTTCTATTGGGGATATATATTTAAGCTGGGCTCTAGTGACAGTAGTTATCTGTCTTATGCTGTAGAGGCCTGTTTTGCCATGATGACTTTCCTTTTCTGTTATACCAAAGCATCCCTATAGTATACCAGTTAGTGGTGATAAGTCTGTATATTTTTTTTATGTGCGCTTGTGATTAGCAGCTGGGCACATGCTGTGCATGGGACAAGTTTCTTTTCATCGTGGTAGCTAATGGGGTACCTGCCCCTCCCGCAAGCTGTGTCTGTTTTTGGCCTCAACAGCTTTGTGCTAGCATTCCATTTCACATATTTGGGACTTTATATCCAGGTGGGGACAGAGACATGTGTTTAGAGGCTCTTACTCCTCACTGGATATCCCCATATGTGACGATCGAGTCAGCGTGGCTAGGGGCCTTTTGGTAGTGCCCACTCACATGCTCACCTCAACGCCACAAGTGCATTCTTGTACATTGATCATAGTCAGTCTGTCAGATACACAAAGAATTCATCACCGACTAAACTGTAGCTGCATCCTCCTTTTTTTGAGTCGTTCAGGTGTGGTTGCAGCTTCTGCCCCCCCCCCTTCTAGATACTAATGTGCTATTAGGTGGCACTTGGTGTGGCTGGTATTCTGAGGGACTGTCAATTATTATTTGTTTCTTGATACTGTTCTTTGTTGATTATTTAATAATTGTTGTTCCTATCTCTTATTACAGGTCTAAATTGTTGGTACGTTACATGGACCCTCATCCCTCCCCATACTGTAGCTGCATCCTCCTTTTTTGAGTCGTTCAGGTGTGGTTGCAGCTTCTGGCCCCTCCCTTTCTAGATACTAGTGTGCTATTAGGTGGCACTTGGTGGCTGGTATTCTGAGGAACTGTCAATTATTATTTGTTTCTTGATACTGTTCTTTGTTGATTGTTTAATAATTGTTGTTGTTCCTATCTCTTATTACAGATCTAAATTGTTGGTACGTTACATGGACCCTCATCCCCCTGTACCTAGTGGCTTTCTGCCCTCCACCATCCGGGCCATCCCTCTCGTGAGGTTTGTCAGGACCCAGGTTCTCATATTAGGTGCAGGGTTGCGCTTTCCCTTCTGGTCAAGTAAGACTTTCCATTACTTCCTGGTTTATGCGGTCAGAATGGTTGGGGAACCCTATGGGTTTATGATTCGTCTCCTGGAATGTCAAAGGGCTTAACCACCCAGTTAAGTGCACTAAGGTTCTTCAGCACCTTTCCACCCTCAAATCGGATGTAGCCCTCCTGTAGGAGATGTACCTTACAACCCAAACTGTGCAGTGGATGAAGAAGCTATGGGTGGGTACAGTACTAGCCAGTTTGACTGCTACCAAATCGAAGGGAGTAGCTACCATACTCTGAAGTTCATCCCCATGGGTGGTGGAAACATCCCTCAATGATACCCAGGGTAGGTGGCTTGTTGCTTGACTCTCATATCCTGGTGGGAAGCTTCTATTGGTTAATGTCTATGCACCTAATTCCGGCTTTGATAAGTTTTTCTTCGAGGTGGGACAGGTCATAGCTCAGCTAGTGGACGGCCACCAGGAACTGGCTATTTTGATGTGTGGTGATTACAATTTGGTATTAGATGCCTTTCTTGACAAATCGCCAGACCCACCCTAAGGCAGTGGTGGCTCTCTGAACTTATGGGAATGGGGTTGAATGATGTGTGGTGCAGGATCATCCATCAGGAGAGATTACTCCTTCTTCTCCCAGTCCATCAGACTTATAGCAGGATTGATTTTGGTTGAACCAAGATGCAGCCTCGGGTCACAGATCCCAGGAAACTAAAACATTGTAGTGTCTGACCATGCCCCCACAACTCTTTTATTTCTCCCTCAGGGAGAGGGGAACTCCTCTACTAGGTAGAGGTGTAACCTGTTGCTGTTTCAGGATAAGGACTTCTGTGCCTTCCTTTGAGAAGAAGCCAAATCCTATTTTCTACTGAATGCGGGTGGAGAGGTCCCCCCAGGCACTGTATGGGAAGCCTTTAAGGCAGTCCTTAGGGGGAGAATTATCTCCTACTCCACTATGAAAGTGAAGTCCCGTCGGACTGAACTCGATCATCTTCAGGTGGAGTTGAGTAGTCTAGAGCATAGGTTCAGAGGAATGCCAAATCCTCGGTCTGATCCTGACATCTTGAATGCCATCACAGGGCTAAAGTATTGTATAAACATCTTATTGCACAGGAAAGCAGAGTGATAACACCTTCGTTCCAAACACAAATTGTGGGAGGGTGGGGAAAAAAGGGGAAGACTTTTGGCATATCAGCTACGAAAGCAGCAGGCTGCCTCTAGAATTCACGTACTTCGAGACTTGTTGGGAAATGCTGTATCGGATTTCAAGGGAATCAATAATGTGATGCACCTATTTTATGAATCCCTTTACCAGTCTAAAAGTTCATTGGACACTCCTGGGGTTATCCAACTCCTGGCAGAGTTTTGCATCGCTGATTCTCTCCCAAAGCTATCTGCCATTGACCGTCAGAGCCTGTTCTATCCCATAACTGTGGAAGAGCTACGAATTTTGATTTCTCAGTTAGCCAGGAGGAAAACCCCGGGCCCAGACAGGATTCCAGTAGAGGTGTATCAGCTCCTAAAGGAGGAAATAACAGAGCCACTACTGTGGGTGTTGCAAGAGGCTCACAACTGTGGCTCCCTTACCCCTTCCATGAGGGAAGCTCTGATTACACTGTTGGCAAAAAAATCCACTGATCCCTTCAATTGTGCCAACTTCAGACCCATCTCTCTCTTGTCTGTGGACACCAAGATTGTGGTCAAGGTCTTGGCGAATAGGTTAAATGTTATTTTGCCTCGCCTTATTCACAAATCACAAGTTGGCTTTTCCAAGGGAAAATCGGGCATTGACAATCTCTGTCTTATTCTTGATCTTAAATGGTAGGCCCTGCACTCTCCCACCCCCATGGCAGCCCTAGTGATTGACTTTTCTAAAGCATTCGATTCCCTCAAAGGGATCTACCTACATGGGGTTTTGCAAGCATATGGCTTTGGGGAATACTTTCGGTCTTGGGTAATGACCTTATATAGGGACCCTCGGCCAGAATTATGACAAATAAAGATATCTCCTCTCCCTTTATCCTCCAGAGGGGCACTCGGCAGGGCTACCCCATCTCTCCCCTGCTCTTCCTCTTGGCCTTGGATCCCCTGATTAGGCCCATGACCATGTCCCCTAAGAGTTTGGGGATAATGGTGGGCGGCCACCCTTACCTTGTTGCAGCCTATGCGGACGATGTTTTGTTCATTCTCTCCGAACCAGCACACTCCCTTCCAACAGTTGTTTCTCTCCTGCAAGACTTTGCTGTGATGTCTGGCTTATTGATGAATCAAAAGAAAACAACCCTTTCCTCACTAAATTTGGACTGTACAAAAGAGTGCCTTAAAGGGACAGAAAAATGTTGTAGGTGCCGTATTGGTCCTTTTAAGAACAGATCCAGAAACAAATGATTTGATACCTTTTATTGGACCAACATGGATGTCACACAAAAGAACAAAGTGCTTTAGCTTCGGACCAACCAGGTCCTTCTTCACTAGCTTTATGGCAGATATTTTGAAAATCCCATACTATTAGCACCAGATAATGTTGAAAACAGAAATATCTCATTGGTTTAACATATACATTTAAAACATAACAGAAGATTACGTCAGAGCAGCTAATCAACACCAGTATGTTTTTAACTGAGAAGCCTCAGAAGGGCAAAAGTTTATCAAGAATTATCAACCACCAGAGGTTCTTCTCATATAAATTTTAAAATGTCTCAGTATGCTTCAAGAAAGCATTCTAATGATAAAACCTTGGGATACCATTCTCTCTAATACATGTAAGATGAGATTACAACTTACGTTACAAGTGTCCTTGTGTTTTAAAGAACAGAGAATGAGAGACAAAATCCTGAAATTAGGTCTAACTGCAAATTGAAACCAAGCTCCAAATGAAATATACACACATATACATGATGCATGGTAGTATCACTCGCAAGTATAAGTGCCAAAAAAAAATACTTGTCAAGGACCCCCCACGAAAATGAGACCATGAGATTGATAATTGCAGATTTCAACACAGAGCCAGTGTATAACAAAAATGCAGAGAATCAGTCTAAGGAATCTAAATGGAAACTTCTAAGGATGAAATCATCCCTTTCTCTCTCTCTCTCTCTCTCTCTCTCTCTCTCTCTCTCTCTCTCTCTCCTTGGGAAAGATAACTAGTAGGAATGAGACATACTGTATGTACAAGAGTCATAATACAGCATCATTCATACCAATCTTAATATTTACCCAAAGGAATTACACCTTTTATGAACCCCCAAGTAAAAGGGATATGCATCTTAATATGAGCAGATTTAAAAATGTGACAGTGTGTAATCCAACCACTGACAACTAGTAGAAGGAAGTAAATGTATACTATATACAGTATATGAAAACTAAGTATCCTAGCCACATAACAATTGCCCCATGCCACACTCCCCCACACATACGTGCGTACATACACCACACCACACCACACACGCACACACACACACCAGCACACCCCACACAACCACAACACACAACAAATATAACAACTTCAGCTTCAGTGGTAAACATTGTGTTCAAATTATGGGAACAGCAATGGGAACCAGAATGGCTCCACGGTATGCTAATCTTTTTATGTTGAATTGGGAGGAGGATTTTCTAAGGCACTGTTCATGTAAACCACTCACTTATTTCCGTTACATTGATGATTTGTTTATAATTTGGACACAGGGCACTGACACACTTAAGGATTTTCATCGGGAACTTAATAACCTCCACCCAACTATAAAGCTTTCCCTGGAATATTCTGCCACCAGTGTACATTTTCTGGATACCACTGTCATTATCAAGAATGGAACTCTACATACCTGTATTTCCAGGAAACCAACAGACAGACAGAACTACTTACACAAGAGAAGTAATCACCAGAGCCACACAAAGAAATCTGTTACATATATTCAAGCACTTTGGTATCACCGCCTCTGTTCAAATGAGAAAGAGAGAGACACACATCTGGCAATGTTGAAAAACACTTTTATTGAGCAGGGACACTCATCCAGAGAAATTGACAGAGCAGTGGAACGTGCAACACAGGTCCCAAGAGAGCAACTACTGCAATATAAGGAACAGACCACTACCAACAGAATACCCTTAGTAGTCACATACCATCCTGACCTTGAACTTCTATGTAAGATTATTAAGGACCTCCATCCAATAATTAATGAGGATGAAACCCTTAATTGTATTTTTCAAGAACTACCACTACTATCTTTTAAACAACCACCCAATTTAGCCAACCTGATTATTAGGAGTCAACTTGAACTGGAACAGAATACCATGACATCATATGGTACACCTAATCTGTCATCAACACAGATGTAAGACATGTAACCTCATTTCCACTTCAGATTGTGTGGTTATATCACAAAACAGACAATTCAGGATATGGGAGAATTATACATGTACTTCAAGTAATGTGGTCTATTTTATCCAATGCAAGAAATGTCCACGCACAGGTTATGTGGGGGAGACTAGGCAACAACTCCACACTAGAATGAATTCACACAGACATTCTATTAATATTAGGATGACTGACAAACCAGTAGCCCAACACTTCTCCCAGGATGGCCACTCAATCTCAGATATGTCTGTGATGGTCTTAAAAGGACATTTCAACAGTATACAACAGGGACAGGCTTCTGAAATTAGACTTATTTTACTTCTCAATATGGTGGCGGACGGAATGAACATTGATGTGGGTGATGTGATACATTATTCCGCTTAAACTTACACAGACCTTTACTTTAAAAGATGGACATAAATACTTTAGTTCTTCAGTGGGCCTTTGATTTTGTAAGTTTATGGTTATCTACATCTTGACTTCTCACCTTAACACTGTGGTGAGTGTGTAGTATGTATGTGTGTGTGTTGTTGTATGTGTGTATGTGTGTGTTTTGTATGTATTGTGTTTTTGTGTGTTGTGGGGATTGTAGTGTGTTGTGTGTGTGTTTTGTTTGTGTGTGCGTGGTGTGGTGTGGAGTGGGTTGTGTTTGTTATATTTGTGTGTGTTGTGGTTGTGTAGGTGTGCTGGTGTGTGTGTGTGTGATGTGGTGTATGTACACATATGTGTGGGAGTGTGGTATGGGGCAATTGTTATGTGGCTAGGACACTTTGTTTTCATATATAGTGTACATTTACTTATACTAGTTGTCAGTGGTTGGATCACACACTGTCACATTTTAAATCTGCTCATATTAAGATGCATATCTCTTTACTAGGGGTTCATAAAGGTGTAATTCCTTTGGGTAAATATTAAGATTGTATGAATGATGCTGTATTATGACTCTTGTACATACAGTATATCTCATTGCTACTAGTTATCTTTCCCAAGGAGAGAGAGAGAGAGAAGGAAAAAAAGGAGGGGTGGGCTGGAGGAGTTCATCCTTAGAAGTTTTCATTTAGATTCCTTAGACTGATTCTGTGCATTTTTGTTATACACTGGCTCTGTGTTGAAATCTACACTTATCAGGTTCATGGTCTCACTTTCTTGGGTGTCCTTGACAAGTATTTTTTTTTTTGGCACTTATACTTACAAGTGATACTATCATGCATCATGTATATGTGTGTATGTTTAATTTGTGGCTTGTTTTCAACTTGCAGTTAGACCTAATTTCAGGATTTTGTCTCTCATTCTCTGTTCTTTAAAACACAAAGACACTTGTAATGTAAGTTGTAAGCTCATCTTACATGTATTAGAGAGAATGCTATCCCAAGGTTTTTTATCACTAGAATGCTTTCTTGAAGCATACTGAGACATTTTA
Source organism: Neoceratodus forsteri (assembly GCA_016271365.2). NCBI lineage: Eukaryota > Metazoa > Chordata > Ceratodontiformes > Ceratodontidae > Neoceratodus > Neoceratodus forsteri. The sequence goes on along the minus strand of CM057459.1, from coordinate 799,372,832 downwards.
AAATTTATGTGAGAAGAAATCTCTGGTAGTTGATAATTCTTGATAACCTTTGCCCTTCTGAGGCTTCTCAGTTAAAAACATACTGGTGTTAATTAGCTTCTCTGACGTAATCTTCTGTTATGTTTTAAACGTATATGTTAAACCAATGAGAATTATTTCTGTTTTTTCAACATTATCTGGTGTTAATAGTATGGGATTTTCAAAATAACTACCATAAAGCTTCTGAAGAAGGACCTGGTTGGTCCAAAAACTAGAGCACTTTGTTCTTTTGTGTGACATCCATGTTGGTCCAATAAAAGGTATCAAATAATTTGTTAAAGGGACAGAGATTTCCTGGGCCCCTCAGGGCTTTCAATATTTGTTTTTGTTTTTTTCCGGCTAATTGGAAAGATATAGAGCATCTCAACTTTTCCCCTCTCCTATCTTCTCTCAAAGTCAAAATACAGCGTTGGTGCAAGATTAATCTTTCACTGAAGGGTAAGGTTGAGGCAGTGCGATTTTAGTTCTTCCCCGAGTTGCCTACTTATTGCCTAATTTGCCCATAACTCTCTCACACCAACTCTTCTGGTCTCTGGATAATCTGGTCTCCTCATTGTTATGGGAAGGCACAGCAGCCAGATTGGGTAGACAAGACTAAGAGGGTATCCAGATAATAGTGACGCAATTACAGCGACTCAAAATCGAGACTGAAGAATAGTGAAAAACTATAGTGACCATGCAATAAGAGTGACTAAGCTTTAATAGTGACTACTCTTGCAATAATAGCGAGGTTAAGGATTAGCGCTGGTTTATTACTGAAACAACTGTGGATAGCACCTCCAAATTTGTTTCCTGCTGTCCAGCCTTGATTTATCCCCCCCCCAATCACTCAATTGATTCTGATATTGAAGGTGGTGGAGGTAGGGAAACAAACCCGTGGATATGTCATTTGAAGCAGTCAGCTATGTGACCAGCCAAAAAGGTAAGCCACTGGCTCTACTGGGCTACCTTTATTGCAGGGATAAGGAAAAGGCAGATAGGTGTATTGAGATGTGCAGAGTCTCACAAATATAATTGCCTTGTGAGACTGCACACCTCCATGACAGTGTTGTAGCCATTGTCACAACATACCCACATACCTGATGCTGCTGAAATAGGTGTTAGACATGTAATGGCTGACATAATAACAAGAACATGCTCAACAGTGGACACAACAGCACAGGTTGTGATTGAGTGCACTGCAGCTGCACCTGAGTCAGTAAAAGGAAGTACAAGGACCAGAATATTCACATTACTGCCATTGTGGATCAGTACAAGTCCTGTACTACCTATGAGTACTTGAAAGGGCTAGCCTATAATTTCCAGTTCAAGCAGTGAAGAATTAATTGAAGGAGGCAGACAGAAGAAAGCAGATTGCACACCGAAGTGCTGTGAAGATTTGAAAGCAAGATAAATAAAGAACAAAGAAGTTTCTCCTGGCTTTGGCCAGTTTTTTTTTAATTCAGAAGGTCGCTATTTTGATGTTTCTGTTCTCTGAGACTACTGATCCTTGTTATCTGTTTTAGTGCAAGTGGTGAAAGTAGAGCACGAGAAATTAGCTGCTGCTTTTTTATTTCATATTAGCTGTTTTGACATGTTGTTCGGGTTTTTCGGTAGTTGTTTGTATTCAGTAATCCTTGTTGTGGTACAGCATACAGGATTACGCTGTTTTAACACTTGCTGTTATGCACTGTCACTTTTCCTGTTGTCGCCAAAATGTAGTCGCCTATATTGAAGTCGCCGTTATAACATAGAACTGTTAAGAGCTCATTGGTCTAGAGGGGGTCTGGGTCTCCCCTGGTTTGACAGGTACTGGCTTGCATACAGGATGGCCCAGGCCATCAGATGGTTCTCCCATGATTCTCCGGGCCCTCCCACATGGGTAGACCTGGAGGCATCTCTACTACAGGGGAATGTCCTTCCATCACTGCTGTCCTCAAGGAAAGCTTGTACCAAGCTCATGACCCCCATTATGACTGAGACCCGTAATGCCTGGCAGAAGGTAATGGCCCTACGTACACTTCCCAGTTTATAGCCAGCCGCCTGTACAATTTTCCCATTATGGAGCAACTAGAATGTCCTGGTAGAAGGCAAACCTCTTTCTGGCCCACCTGGGCAACCAAAGGCATTAGACTGGTTGGACACCTCCTCCTCCCTAACTCAACTACCCTGCTCTTTTGAGCAACTTTGTGCCAAGTGTGACCTCACCATTAAGGATTGTTGCTGGTATTTGCAGCTCAGAAGTGCACTGCCCCTTTACATAAGCAGCGAGAGGACCAGAGGTGGATGTGGATGAATAAACTGCACTTACCTGAGGTACACAGGGGCTCGCTGGGAGGATTTATAAGACCCTATGGGATTCATATCCTGATCACACCCACTCTTTCAGACAGCAATGGGAGGAAGAGCTCCAGATCTGTATCACCGTTCTAGCTTGGCAGGGCTGGCTCAAGAGCACACACATGGCATATAGGGATGCTAGGAGTCAACTCATTCAGATGAAGATCTTGTTACGATGGTATAGGACCCCCAAGGTGCTGCAATCCATGGGTGTGCTGAGTCACTCCAAGTGTTGGAGATGTCAGGAGGACTCCGCCATCTCTGGCATGTTCTGCACCAATGTCCATGCTGATCCCTTCTGGTCGGAAGTGCTCCAGCACTGTTCCAGGGTGATCGGCTTTACGATTCCCTCAACTCCTTCTCTTCTCTTGTTGGAAGATACGGCAGTCCTTGACCCCTTACCTAGTTCATGTAAACTTTGAATTCTTGAAACCCATCTTGAGGCAAAAAGGGCTGTTTTGATGAAACGGAAGGCATCCCACCCCCCCTTCTGTGTCCGCTTGGCAAACTGCATTAGCTAGGTTGGCTATCTTTGAGCGATTGACATATGCAGGTAGTGTCCAGCTTTCTAAATACCATGCTAAATGGGATGCATACTTACACTCCCACTTATGTCAGGTCCTTCCATCCCCCTCCCCGCTAATCCCCCAGTCTGTCATGGAGATAACACATTTCCACTTTATTTAGAATTGCCTTTTTGGCTGTCATTTGTGCTCCCAGTTATTGGGCGGTGAGGTTCTGTGTAAAGTACCTTTGGTTTGGCTCTAGTTTTTGCTCTCTGTGAATTTTTGGCCTCAGTGCAGGTCTCCATAGTTATTTGATGACCTAAATTTAGCCCTTGTGTCCTTTTAAGGTTGAGCTGTTCCTTTTAGACTAGATTCCTGAGGCATAGTTCAAAAAGCAATATAATAGAGTAGCACTGTTATACCACAAATGTGTCACTTATGAGATTTTGATTTTGTAATATTTCTTTTTCTTTTATGCTTAATAGATACTTCAGTTATATGGTGGACCTGAATTTGTTCTATATTTAGAAAATAATAACATTTTTCATGATAAAAAAAAAAGAAACATTCCTTAGCTGCATGAAGGCTGCCCCGATGACACTGCCACAATCGTGCCCAAGTCAGCACCCTCACAGGCCCACCCTCCAGGTCTCCACGGTGGTGGTGTACATACTCACTACGACGCAACCTGGGGTGGCTGTGGCAGGGAGGTACGAGTTCTGGCCATGATCAAGGTGGCAGCCGTAAAGATGGGCTGGATCAAATGGGGGAACCAAAGGCACAACCCCCTCCAGCTGAAGGATACAAATAAATAAAGTAAAAAAAAAAAAGGTATTATAAAATGGGTAGAGAGGGTAAAGAAACCCGATTGACTGACACCTCTTGCCAGCTATTTCATTTATTTCAGATATAGCATGGAAAAAACAAGTCTCTCCAAAATGAGAAGCATCCCAAGAACATATCAGCGAGCCACCCACTTTTGAAGCCTTGGAAACCCACCATCTTGATTCCTCACTAAATGGCATGGTTTTAGCAAGTCAAATATAAACCCAGAAACATAAAATCAGACATGTCACAACACTTAAAAAGTGTTGTTTATGCTTACAAATCATGCTGCTGTTCCTCCCAAGCTGCTCCCTTCTCCTCCTCAGCTGCAGCTTTATGAATGCTCCACAGTCCCTCAAAGCCCCAAGCAGAGGGAGACCAGTGAAATTTTACAGAAGTTGCTACTGCAGATGGTAGCCTCAGACAAAACCGAAGCAAAATCACAGTCTTGCTTGGTGTCTGATGTAGGAGTCGGTGGCTGTATTTATCTCCCTAGTAACAGCACTTTATATAACAGTGTCCCTAGCAACCAAAGGAAAGTGAAGGGCTAATTCACATCAAGGAGATTTTTTTTATTTAAATATTTTATTTTTAATATTAAAGTTTCTCAAACAATACCCATTTTATAAGTGCAATAACACACTCCGGGGTGTGGTTTAGTCTGGATAAATGCACTTCTTGTGGTAGCAAAGCATTCAGCCTGTGGCCTTGTGCCTCACTACACCACTCGGTGTGCATTTATCCTGAGTAAACCACACCCCATCTTGTGTTATTGCTTATGCAGAACACTGAGTTCAGTGTATAAGACTGTAGGGATTGCAGCAGGCATCGCAAACAGTTGATAGGTTACATCACATGTGAGTAATACTATAAATAAATAATTCTATTTTAAATACGTGGAAAGAATAATTTCATGCGAAGCATACCTGAGTGACCACTAAATATTGTATGCCATTGTGTAGGTATCACAGTTCTTGTGTTACATATGAATAATCCGAATAATTTAAATAAATACTTCTATTTTAGATATTACAAAAGGAAAATGTTAAAGCATTCCATCCTCCCCCACTAAATATTTTATGCCATAAGGCAGGCTGTGCAACAGTTCAAGTTGCAGACAATTTCAGTTACAGTGTTCAAAACTGAATTATTTAAATAAACGAATAAAATAGCCTAATTTCATTATTAATGGCACTAATGTATGTACAGTATTGTATGCATTAAGCTGGAGACCTGCTTAATGCTTATGATATATGGTATAGTGGTCATCTGGTGGTGACAGCACATTACAGCAGACAAGGTGGGTATCACCAATCACATGCATTATTTTTGCAACTGCCTGTGGAGCAAGTCACTGGTACAGTACAGTACAGGCAGGCCAGAGAGAAGTACACTTTAGATGGACTTGTCAGCATGGCTCACTAACTTCTCCAGTAGGACACAATGTGTCTTTCAGCAGTTTGGTATGAAAAATTAACACTGCATAACAGGTCAGTGGCACACCACAGTTCTTCCACATTACAGCTAAAGTGACCAGTGGTTTCTGGAGGGCAGCAATAGTGCAGTAGGTTACGTAGATGAGTTCTTGAACAGGTGAGTGGGAGTCACCTGTGAGAAACAAACTATCATGATAGACATAGTAATGTACTGCAGTTCATGCTCAAACTGTCTGGTCACAGCAATTTGGTTTTCTAGTTGAATTAATAATTTTCTATTGCTGTACCATCCACTGTCATGTGACGCCCACTCCCTAACACAAAATTAAGCTGCTACTGTGGCTAATGCATTTACTATCCATCTCTGTAAACACTGTCAGCTTACTTTTCTATGTCATTTGACTTGCCTCTGCATAAATCTCTGGACTGTGATTACTTTCTCTTCACTCACTTTGCATCAATCTGACAACCATGAAGAAAAAAAAGTGAAATGTTGTTACCACCAAGTTACCTACAGCTGATGAGATCCAATAAGAGCAAAACCAATGTATTTGTTGGTCCTGTAGTGATACACAAAATATGGCAGTGTGTTCGCTGTACACTTGCTACGGAGTCTGTACTGCTAGAGGGCATGTAGCCCACATTGAATTTGAATTGTCTGCACATGACATACTGAATGTCATGCAGCTCTGAAGTCATGTAATCAAACCAAAGGTGATGTGACACATGCCATTTTGTTACATGACTTCTCAAATTGCTGCATTCCATGCTGCATCATGTGTACGTAATTCCACACGTGCTAGCAATATACAAACTTTACAAACAATTCATTGTAACTATGGTAACAACGCAAGTGTTGGAATGGTGAGCAGTATACTAATCATTTTTTGGCTGAGAATGAGAATAACAATGAGTATGAGTCCACTGCCCTCACTATTATCATTTTAATCATGAAATGCAAACAAACAACTGTAGTAGTAGTAGTCATAGTAGTAGGCCAACACTGCAGCAGATGCCTTGTGTTACCATAGTGACTGAGACACAGCCTCCTCCCCACAGTTGCATTTAAAGCACTTAATGTTAAAATGTGATATCGGTATCGTTTTAGTTTTACCAAGCTTAATAAGCATGGTACTACCAGCCAGCAGACCATCATCATCTCCTCCTGGGTGATGACATACCAGCTGGTTTAAGCATGGTAGTACTACAATGAATGTGACATGTCGCACACAACCATCTGAAACAGAGAATCCAGTAGGACATCTCTACTCTCTGCTTCGTAATACATGGTGGGGGCATTGGACCCATGGCAGCTGGATTCTATATGTTTACATGCACAATAGCCACACAGCACAGCCTGATACACAATCTTGGCCTCACCCACCATGCCCTATCAAGTACACAATGCAAAACTACAATTTAGAAGTGAGGCAAAAAGGAATACCATTAATACACTACTGTCCTGCAGACCCCGTACCCCCTTCACAACACATTCCCCTTCCCCACCGTAAGACCTCTTGATTCAATGTTCTTCTTAGCCACAATATCACTCACCCCTGCCCTGACACCCAGGACAGTGTGGTTACTGTGGTAGTATATGACAACCCGCCTCCTAGACCTGGTCAACCAATTTTTGCCTGGCCCTGGCAACTAAGCCTAGGCAGCACTTCCAACATACCCGCCCAACACCAATTTGTATCTTCATTTTCAAAAGAAAAAATAGTTCACCTGTGGGAGAGGTGGATGAGTCAGTGGGCTGCCTAAAGTCCCGACTCTGTCCATGGTCACTGTGGCTTAAATGGTGGTCACTTCTGTCCTGGTGGGCTGGCTGCTGGATGTGTTGCTGGCTGGAGCCTCCTGCTGCCTGGCATGTGGTTGTGGTGGATGATGGTGCTGCTGGTGGGCTGTCTCTGGACTTGTGATGCCCTCAATATTTTTCTGTACTGTTTTATTGTTTGTCCTAGTCTTTTTTTTTTTTTGTAGCACTTTATTGTTTGGCCGTCTGTCTTTGTTTTCTTGTGTTCTATTGATTGGCCCTTAGTCTTTTTTTTTTTTTCGTAGCATTTTAGTACCATTTGGCCCTCTATCAATTTGTTTTTTTTTGGTAGCATTTTATTGGGTCTGTGCCTGCCTGACCAGTGCTGCACAGACGGAGCACAGCAGATCTCTCCTCTCCTCCCAACGGATCTCAGGCCTTGTGTTCCCCCAGAGTCCCTCTCCCTCAGTTCCACCACAACTCACAAACAGATCTGGTCTCAACTCTCCCAATGCCTCGGCTCTCCTCCAGACCAGCTCCTTCATGTTTGTGGCCCAAGCCAGGCTGCCAGTTCAGTGCCACTCCAAACAGTTCTTTTCTTTCATCCTGGCTCCTTTCCTTTCAAGATTTGCAAACAAAACAAAGAGCTGCTCTAGGAAGGCGGTGCTCCAAGACTATAGTAAAAGTATGCAACTCAGCAGTCGGGCACAACACACCACCTCTACAAAATTAATGAACACTTGGCTCCAAAAGTAAAGTTTCTATTGTACTTTATTCAGTAAGACAAGAGACATGCTGCTGCACGCCTAACACATTTCGGACGCTGGGTCCTTTATCAAGGGCTGATCAATTCAAGATTTCTCTGAAAAGTGAACCCACACAGTATCCCATTTCTTGTCTTTTTACCTCTGGCTCCTTGGCTCGGTGGTGGGCAGTGGAAGAACGGACCTCAGGTGGCAGGCCTCAGCTGCTGGTCTGCTCTCTCTGCCTCACACCTTCACTTTTCTGTGACTTTTAGAGATCTTATTTAATGGCTTATTTTCCACAGTCAGGTAGCTTCTTTTAGCACCTATTTAATTGCTTTTTTCCCAGAGGCAGCCTCTTTCAGTGAATATTTAAAGGCTTTTTTTTCAACTGGTAGCTTTTTCCTGCACCCTTGCAAAGTTGTGACTGTCTGAGCTGGCTACTATGACTGTGAGGCACAGTGGGGCATTCTCTGCTCTCTTCATCTGTCTGGGACAGCTCTTAGGGCCTAATTAATGGCTTTTGTTTTGACCAGCATATGCTTCTTCCTGAAAGGTGGTGTTCTGATGGGATACTGACTCATCTGCTATGACGTGGGCCTGGGGTACTAGCAGCACTGGGTCTCTCTGCTTCACCTCTGCGATGTTAGGGCCTATTAAATGGCTTCTGTTTCAACTGGTAGCTGGTTTTCCTCAGAGGTGGTGATGTGATGTGACACTGACTCGCCTGCTATGACTGTGGGGAAGCACTGATACTGGGTCTCTCTGCTTCACCTCTCCGGCCTTTTAGCCTATTTAACTGCGTATATTTTGACTAGTAGTGGCTTCCTGTGGAGCAGCAGTGGGTCTGGGTCTCTCTCTCTCTCTCTCTGCTAGTCTTCTTCACCTCTCCAGCTTTTGGGACCTATTTAATGGCTTTTGTTTCAACTGGTAGCTACTTCTTGCCTTCTTCCTCTGAGGTGGTGCTGTGATGATGTGATATCGACTTGCCTGCGATGACTGTGGGGCAGCACTGGGCCTGGGTCTCTGCCTTCCTCCATTTTTTTTAGGGCCTATTTAATGACTTTTGTTTTGACCAGTAGCTGCTTCTTCCTCAGAGGTGGTGCTGGACATGATACTGACTTGCCTGACATGACTTTGGGGCAGCACTGGTCATGGGTCTCTGCTTCACCACTCCTCTCTGGTTTTGAGGGACTATTTAATGGCTTTTGTTTTGACCAGAGCTGCTTCTTCCTCCGATGTGGTATACTGATATTACCGACTAGGCCTGTGGAGCTGGGCTGGGCTAATCTCAAGTCTGTGCTTCATCATCTGGGCCTGGCTTTTGTTTAGGGCACATTTAATGGCTTTTTTTTTACCAATGTACTGTTGATGCTGGTAGCTTCTTCTTTCTGCCTTTGAGGACTGGTGGACCTCTGGTGATCAACTGACTGCTTTTGGGGCTACAGGTTTTTTCAACCACTATGCTGCCTTCTTTCTAGTTTCTGACTTTCTTTCTTGTTGTGACTCTCTCCGATGTGATACCAACTCGCCTGATATAACTCTGGGACACACTGCTGAGGGCTGGGACTCTCTATCTTGGCTTTAGGCCTATTTAACATATTTCTTTCAACCAGTAGCTGTCCGAGCACATTGTGATGCAATACCAACTTGCCTGCTGCAATGTGAATATGTGCTGTGTGCACGCGATGCAGGTCACTATAAGGGCTGTGCATGGCATGGCAGGAACTGTCATGACCAATCAAGAGGGACTAATAAAAAAACAAAAGACCCTGCACGTGTTGCAGCATGGCTGGAATTTAGTCAGCCAGATGGTTGGGAAAAATGAAAGCAAAACACATGAAAAGCAAACAAATGGGCCGTGCTTGCTCTCTTGGGGGGGGGGCTGTGACTCGTCTCTCCTGGACTCCCCTGCAACCCAAAAAGAGAGTGAAAAAGGGTCACTTAGATTTTGGATCCAGGATGTCTCTTATAAAAAATTAATTTCTAGGGATGTGGATATGGTGTACCATCCACACTTCTGGCAGAATTCCTTTTCCCTTTCAGACTTGCTGGAAGGTCTTCAAGCTGGCTCCTCCCACCCACCTGGATGGTATCCTCCTTGGCACCATCCTGTGACGTCAGATCTTCCTTTCTGCTGGAAGAAGAAATTTCCTTCAATACAGTCAATGTTTTGTAGACCCTTTTGTTCTTTAGTTCAAAAAATCTTGGTCTTCAAGTTGCCTTGCAGTTTTCATTGTTGCAGCAAGATGGATCTCACTGATTCCATGTTGGAGCCCAGTTTCAAACGTTGTCCGTGCGGGCAGAGAATGTCACACATGGACCCTCACAACACGTGCATGTAATGTCTGGGCCAGGAACAAGTCTTCCAGGCTTGCAGCTTGTTCACACTTTATACCCTTCCACTTTGGAGGACCTGCACCCAATGGTTAGCGGTTTTCAAAGCTGTAGCCAGTCCACAGCAGGTGCGTCATCGGTGTCTCACGCTGGTGCCACTGGGTTTTGACGTCTTAATCAGGAGCATTCCAGGACTTATACGAGTCCCTTCCTACCCTCAAGGAGGGCCCTTGTCATGGGTCCAAATTTTCTAAGAAGGACATCAAGTTGAAAGATAAAGCCCCATCACAGATCATGGGACCGCAAGTACTCTGGAGCCTCGGATTCCCGTGCTCCTGCTTCGTCGACCTTCATCATCGAGTTGGCTTCAGATGATGCTTCGGTTTAGGATGCTGGCCCCACAGTGTCCCTGTAGGTCCTGTTGGATGAGACAAGGGCCAACTAAGCTGTCAAGATTTTCCTCGACCCAGTTGACTTGCTGTTGTGGGACAAGGGGGATACCTCCTTCTCCAGGACTCTGCTCCTGCCTCTCCAGTCCCCAGGCAGGTTGGATCAGCTTCCTGAGCCAGTCCTTACCCTCAGGACCCCAAACTTCCAGAGGACCCTAAGATTCCCCACCAGTTCCCAACTCCCTTGCCATCTGGTCCACTGGCAGTTGAGGTCAAGGTCCCCAGCTCGAGGTAGAGTAGTCTCACTGGGATCACCCTGACACTCAGGAAGCCAGCACCACTGCTATTCCTCCTCTTCAGGAGAATCAGCTAAACAACGAATCTAGACAGCCATGGACATTGGCGACCTCTTTGCCAGGTCTGTGGCGCTGTGGCCTTAACTATGACCACAGGCCTTGGCTGAGATCTTGACCTTCATGGCAAATACACAGCAGAGGTGGCAGTTGTCTCTTTCTTGGCTACCAGCTTTTTGGGACGGGGTGAATGGTCATCTCACCAGGATTGAGAAATACAGTGCCACTCTGGACTCCATCACCTCCATCCAATAGGACATCAAGGGCTCTAAACCACAGAATTCATCCTTTCGCCCTACTCTGTCACTGTGGCTAGGTTGTCCCAGTCAACTGGGCATCAGCAGACCTGGCTTTCCAGACCTAAGTCTGTCACTTCTGTGGTGTGGAAGCCTGGTGGTTGAGGCCAGCCACGTCCTCCACTGGCCATGCATCTGCCTTCAAGCCTGCTAAGTGACAGGTTGAGGGTGCCCTGTCCCAGACCTTCCTTTCTCCTGGGTCCTCCGTGGGGCTGGCTCCACTTTTCTTTCCACCTGGTCCAGTGTTACCACAGACAGGTGGGTGTCAGAAAGTGATCAGCCAGGGCTTGCCTCTGGGTTTGGGACTCCCTGCCAAGCTGAGCCTGCACCCTGGGAGGATGTGGTTTCATGAACATGTTGTCTGCCCTTGAGGAGAAATCACCGGCTCCTCCAGATGGAGGTGGTTGCTCATGTCCCAGACCCACCACCAGATCCAGGGTTTGTCTCCAGATACTTTCTGGTACTAAAGCGGGTGGGGTCTGGCACTGTATCTTAGATCTGCATGACCTGAACAAATGTCTGAGGCCAAGCACCTTCAGAATGGTCACTCTGAATCAGTTCATTCCATCCCTGGAGTAGGACATGTGGTTCTACTCCCTGGATGTCCAGAACACCTTCTTTCATATCATCATCCATCCATCCCACCTGCGGTTCCTCCAGTTCTGCTCATAGGGAACCCTCTAAGAGTTCCAGGCCATGCCCCTTTGCCTCTCATCAGCCCCCAGGGTCTTCACCAAATGCATAGCAGTGGTGGCAGCCTTCCTGTGGTGCCAAAGGGTCTAGGTGTACCTCTACCTGGATGTTTGGTTAATTGCAGACCCCTCCAAACTGGAGGTGGAACGTTCCAGGGACCTGGCCCTCCAGACCTGTATAAGCCCTGGCCTCTTGGTCAATGAGGCCAAGTCAGAACTCATCCTCTCATAGGTGATTCACTTCACTGGGGAGGAGCTCAACTCTCACGAGCCCAATGGTCACTCTAATAACCAACGCCTCCCTGATGGTTTGGGGTGTTCACCTGGGGGAACACAGGGTCCACAGCATCTGATCCCCATGGGGTCCCATGTCACATAAACCTGCTGGTGCTTCAAGCTGTTCACCTGTCCTGACAGTCTTCACTCCACATCTCCAGGATCAGATAGTCCAGATCCAAACAGACAACATGACGACTATGTACTGCCTCAACAAGCAGGATGGAACACATTCCTCCCTCTGTTCAGGGATACTCCACATCTGGACCCTTGTGCTCAGCCTCAAGGCTGACCTGCTGGCCATTCATGTGGCTGGCATGTTCAATTGACTGGCAAATGACCTCAGCTGAGTGGGTGAGGCATCTCATGAGTAGTCTCTTCATTAGGAGGTAGTAGACCATCTGTTCTCTCAGTAAGGCACCCAACAGGTGGATCCATTTACCTCCCTGAAGAATGTCAAGCTGAGACAGTTTTGTCCCACCCCCCGTGGGGTATGCTGCAGTGAGGATGCCTTCGCGCCCTGGACCCCAGGCTTCCTTTATGCCTTCTCTCTCTCTTTTTCCTCTGATCTACAAGGTCCTGATCAAAGCTCAGAAGGACAAGGCATGGATGATCCTGGTGGCTCCATACTGACCACGCCAGTTCTGGTACTCTGATCTCCCCAGCCTGAGTAGCAGGCCTCTGTGGCATCTGCCTCTTTGTTCAAATCTGCTCTCATGCTCTCAGGGGAAGGTCCTCCACCTAGGCCTTCAATCCCTGCACCTGACAGCCTGATTCCTTAGTGAGTGGAGCTCTAGGTTCTCAGTCTCTCCTAGGTGGTCCTCCATGTAGTTGGGGCCTCTCAGAAGGAGTTGGCTCATCAGTGCTATGCCTTCAAATGGAAGAGATTCTCCATTTGGTGCCAGGGCAAGGAGCTTGACCCTGACCTGTCCATGGCTAGCATCCTCAATTACTTGTGGTCCCTCACACTCTGTTGGACTTTCAGTCTACAACCCACAAGGTGCACCTGGCAGTCATCAATGCATACCAGGCAGGGACTGGTATAAAAACAGTGGTGTTGGAGAAGGTGGTTGGGCACTTTTTAAAGGTATAGACCAAATGTCCCCTTTGGTGTGTGAACACCACCACTTTGGGACTTGTTGCTGGTGTTGGCAATGCTCATGTGCAAGTCATTTGAACCAATTCACAGGCGTGAGATGTCACATCTGTCATGGAAGACTGCCTCCTTGGTGGCCATCACATTCATCAGAAGGATCAGTGAGCTTCAGGCACTCTCAGTGAAGTCTCCTTACCTGGTCTTTCACAGGGACAAGGTTGTCCTTTGCCCCAACCCGAAGTTCTTTCCAAAGGTTGTCTTGGAATTTCACCTTAACCAGGTGATCAGTCTCCTGGTGTGCTACACCAACCACACCTCGGAGACTAAGCACAGGCTCCATACTCTGGACCTGTGGCGTGAGCTCACCTACTACAAGGAGAGGACAGCTGAAGTTTGGGGAGAGGTTCGCCAACTGTTTGTCACCTACACTGAAGCTGCATCTGGCAGACCAGCTGCAAAGCAGACAATCGGCAGGTAGACAGTCTCCTGCATCGACCTCTGCTATAGATTGGCTGGTAGGAGCAGCCATAGGGCTTAAGGCTCATTCCACCAGACATACCACTGTCTCAGTGGTTGCTTCCATGGACATTCCAATCCAGAAAATATGCTGGGCTGCTACCTGGAAGTCAGCACACCTTCATCTCCCATTACCTCATCAACCTTGAGTCATGCCGGAATGCTGGTTTAGGGGCCTCAGTTCTCCAATCTCTGTTCCTAAATAGGGGTGTGCATTGTCCCTCATCCTGGAGAGATGCTAGGAGTCTGCCAAGTGTGACTAGTACACCATATCCACACCCTAGAAAGACAAGTTACTCACCTGTAACTGTAGTTCTAGGAGTGGTATATGGTGTACATCCACACGCACCCACCTGACTCTCCTGGCAAGTGGCAAACTGGTCTTGCTTCCAGTAGGTAAGATCTGATGTCATGAGGTGGTGCCGAGGAGGATACCACCTGGGTGAGTGGAAGGAACCGGCTTGAAGACCTTCCGGCAAGTCTTAAAGGGGAAAGGAATTCTACTGGAAGTGTGGATGTTCACCATATACCACTCCTAGAATTTCGTCTCGCTGTGGTGGTGTGCTATTATTTGGGGGGGGCACATGGCCTGCTGGGCCCCATGAGCGTGATGCCACTGAGTCAAACACATCCCTTGGAGTAAGTACCCTGAAGTAAAACTTTGGAGTTAAGGCCTCATTTACAGTTGAACTGAAATTGGTACCACAAAAATTATTAATACCCTCTGCTGTTTTCCAAGGGTCAGAACAGTTACCAAATTCAGTAATTAATAAATTAGGACAGAAGTTATGGTTCTTGACAACAATTTTGTTAATGATTCTCCAGGTAGCAGTTACATCCCTGCCTGCAAAATAATTCTGCTTTTTTAATAAGTAGTCCTTTTTCAACTTACAAACTAATGATTTATGTGGGAGGTCATTTGTATACCTCTGCTTATCCCCTGCTCCTGCACCCTTGGGTGACCCTGCCAGTGATGCCCATCCCTGCAATCTCAGCCTTTGGCCAGCAGGTTGCCCTGGTGTCAGGGCATACTGCCCCAGTTACCAAGGTAGTGGCTCACTTAGCTGAGCATATTCCACTCCTCCATGGGAAGGATTCCCCTTACAGCTGGGCTGCAACATCCCACTCAAACTGTAGAGAAGCCTCAATATCCTCATTGTCATACTCACCCTCCATCAGTTGATCCTGGTTGTTGAAATTGTGGGCATCCTGTACAATGCTGCTGGTGTCCTCCACCCTCATTGTGGCCACATCTGCAGTTCTGCTGCATCCTTCCGCTGGATCAGCCTCTGTGTCCTGTCTCCTCCTGTCTACAAGTCTATACTCCTTGTGCTTTGCTAGCCTGCTTTGACCCTTTCTTTTACCTCTCGTACTGTGTCACCAACTCCAGGAACTGAATAAAAGGCTGCCACCACTTACTGGAGTAGCCCAGATATCCAGATCCCATACCCATGACCTAGGTATGTCCACAGAGATGCTGCCATCAGTGCCTTCATGGCCACCAGCAGCCATGACTCAGACCAGGCTCCAGTTCAGACAGGGTCTGCATCCAAATGGATCATCTCAGTTTCTTCAGGCATTCCATTGCCTCCACAGAGGCTTTTTTCTAACCCTTGTTCTTGTAGCAGGGGACGCCGGGAGAGCTCAACCATCCTGTGGCTGAGAACTTGCACCTGTAGGCATGATTGTAGCCTAATTATATTAAGGACTGAAGGAGTACCAAGCAAAAGCGTAACCTTCTAGGAAAGGTCCAACAAAAATATATGTAGTATACAGCAGTATGAGGAAACAGCATAACATAACAACAAAAATGCAATAAGATATCTTGATTGTCTGCATTGTTTTATAGTGAAAGCTAACCCTCCACCCACTGACACTTTAATTTGACTTGAAATTCTAGTGGTTGTTCTGCCACAGATAGGGATTCATACTATATAAAATAATTTCTAAATTAAATACAGAGTCCCCACTCATACTATGCCTCCCTGCATCTCTGGCCTATACCTCTCTCTAGTTTCCTCTTTATCTATGATATATATATATATATATATATATATATATCTATATCTATATATATATATAGATATAGATATATATATATATATATATATATATATATATATATATATATATATATATATACACATACACTACCGTCAAAGTTTTAGAACACCCATTTTTCCAGTTTTTATTGAAATGTAAGCAATTCAAGTCCAGTGAATAACCTGAAGTGGTACAAAGGTAAGCGGTAAACTGCTAGAGGTTAAAAAAAAGTTTAGATTAGCAAAACTGCTGTAGAGAAATTGCAAAGAAAGCCATAACAGTGAGTACAGTTTCCTACACCATCAAAAGGCACTTGGAAACTGGAGGAAGCTCTGACAGGAAGAGGTCTGGCAGACCCAAAGCCACAACGGAATCAGAAGACAAGTTTCTGAGAGTCAACAGCTTGCGTGATAGGCGGCTCACAGGACAACAGCACAGAGTGACTGGCACCCTGAACCAAAGGGCTACCACAGCATTTTGCAGCGCCATACCAATACCTCTGGTTTACGCCTAGTTGGTCAGGGGTTCATCCTACAGCAAGATAATGACCCAAAACATACCTCCAGGCTATGTCAGAACTACCTGAGGAAAAAGAACAAGGCAGGTAGGCTTCAAATCATGGAATGGCCAGCACAGTCTCCAGACTTAACCCCCATCGAGCTGGTTTGGGATGAACTGGACAGAAGGGTGAAAGCAAATCAACCTACAAGTGCAACAGTGTTGGGAAGAACTTCCCAAACAATATTTGATGTCCATTGTAGGAAGAATGCCACGAGTGTGTTCAGCGGTTACAGTATATCTGCAAAAGGTGGCTACTTTGATGAGTCAAAAATTTAGATTAAATTTTGTTAAACAAAATGATTCTATGATTTCTTTTTTATCTCCAAATGTTTATTTGTTCTATGCTTTAATTTCAGAGTACATTGAGACATTAACTTGTGTAAATTTCAATAAAAACTGGAAAAATTGGGGTGTTCTAAAACTTTTGACCAGTAGTGTATATATATATATATATATATATATATATATATATATATATATATAAATATATAGTGAAGCCCATCAGGATGAAGCACATCACTGCAGAATTCTGCAGCAGAATTACTGCAGCAAACAATGCAATTTCAATGGGAGTTAAACCCTTTTGTCATGCAGTAAACCTGTGACACTGCGCTTCATCCTAGTGGGCTTCACAGTATATATATATACATATATATATATATACATGGCAAAAATAATGTGTTTCATTCATCATTTAGGATTAAAGCAAAAAGTCAGGAAATGAAACATTAGGGTTGGCCCTAATCCCCCCACAGACAATACACCCCATCCTTCAGGGCAGCAGATGCTGGGGTGTGCCATTGAGTTGTGAGGCCTAAATCTCACCCCATTCCATGTGTAAGCAGGTTTACATGCCACAGTAAGGGAGAATGGGGTAAGATTTATGCCTCACAACCCAAATGGCACACCCCGGCATCTGTCAGTCTGTGGAGGATGGGGGTGCAGGGTCTGTGGGAAGGGGTTGGGGCTCAACCCTAATGTTTCATTTACTGACTTTTTTTGCTTTAACCCTAAATGATGCATTAAATGCATTTTTTGCCATGAATTTCCATACTTTTTGAAAAAGTGTAATATAACTAGCAAAAATCATATATTGGTGGATGCTCACCAAGTTGCCAATTTTTGCATAACAATATGCATCTATGGAAGCAGGGGCCACCTGGGCCCATGCTCCCACTTATGCGAAGCTACAGAGCCACACAGCTGCCCTATAGGGCACCAAACCCCTCTAACAATAATTTGCAGACATCTTGCGAACTGTAAGAGCTAGAAAAAAACTCAAGTGTCATTGTAATCGTGACAGCGAGTACTTCATGCAACACCTAAAGACCAAACCTATATCTCACATCCTTTCTGAGATATAAGCACTGAAAAGCACTGGACAGGCACTCTTTGAACCCATGTGACAGTAATTTCACAATATCTCATGAACTGTGCAACGTAAGAAAACAATTCCACTGCAGGCTTTCTCTACAATTTCAAGTCTTTTTCCAGTGGTGTAGATCACCTAAAGGTGATGCATTAAATGCATTTTTTTGCCATGAATTTCCTTACTTTTTGAAAAGTGTATATAACTAGCAAAAACATGTATTGATGGATGGTGAATTATACTGTCAGTAGCGAAAGTTTGTATCTTGCTTCATTTCCAGGGTAATGGCACCAAAAGTCATGACAAAGACTGCAATGTAATAAATGTGAACTTCATCATTGAATATCTCTGTAATCAATTAATTCCTCAACACCTAAACAGCATAATTGGCATCTCTATGACATTCCTCAACACCTGTAAATTTCAAATAAAAGACCAAACCATTATGGAAATATAGGCATCCCAATTTGGGCCATTTAGTCTTCCCTAGGGACATCTGGTCTTCTCCATGGACACTGTAAAAAATACATATAAATTGTCCCATAGGATATAATGGGAAGTTCAAATTGTAATAACTTTTGAATAGATTAATATTGTTTCACCAAACAAATGCTGGCATATTCCTTGGCCCAAGCTTTTTCTATGTCATAAGACTCAGACCAATAGACCACACAGTGTATGTGTGGTGCCCCAGACAAAAAACAAGCAAAAGTTGCAAAAAGTACATTTTTTGGCACTTCTCTGTGCAAAAACTATATATTCGACCAAAACACAACTTGGTAAATCAAGAGATCTATGATACCAGACTGCACATTCCAAATTTCGTGCAAATCCATTGAACAGTTGCAAAGTTATTAATGTGCAAAATTTGAGGTTTAACATTAAAGTGCCTACTCAACCCTAAATATAGGGGCGTGACCATGCCCCTATAATAGCTACTAATAAACATGTAGTGGTAGCAGAAGGCCCCACACCCATTTTTGCATAACAATATGCATCTGTGAGAACACGTGCCTCCAGGCCTGTGCTCCAACTTAAACATATCTACAGAGCCACAGCAGCCTTATAGGCCACCAAACACTTGCAACAGTAATTTGTCCATATCTTGGGAACCGTAACTGCTAGGAAAAAAATTTAAGTCTCATTGTAACCATGACAGTGAGTAGATTATGAGGCAATCACTGACCAAACCTGTATCTTACATTGTTTCTGACATATGGACACTGAAAAGCACTGGATAGGCGCTCTTTGAACCCTTGTGACAATAATTTCACAATATCTCATGAACTGTGCAGCGTGCAAAAAAAATTCCACTGCAGACTTACTCTATATTTCAAATCTTTCTCCAGCAGTGTAGGTCACTTGCAAATGACTTAGACTGCCAGTAGCAAAAAGTCTGTATCACGCTTTTTTCCAATATAATGGTGCCGAAAGTCATGACACAGACCACAATGTAATCCTATGGGAAAAATATCAAATCTGTCATTGAATATCTCTGCAACCAATTAAGTCCCCAACACCTAAACAACATAATTCACATCTCTGGGACATCCCTCAACACCCTGCAAATTTCAAGTAAAAGACCAAACTGTTATGGAGATATGGCGCCCAATTTGGGCCATCTGGTCTTCTAGGGACATCTGATCTTCCTCATGGACGTTGTAAAAAATACATATAAATTTCCCATAGTATATAATGGAAGCTTCAGATTGTTTCATACTGGGTTTTATACTGGGTAATGTAATGGAAGAAGGCATCTTAGCCCATTATACCTAACCCCGCATAGCGGGCTCAATCAGTTCCTTATATATACTAATTTATCTATCTCGCTCTTAAACTGATCCAATGTGTTACCAAGAACAATATATTCTGGTAGGGCATTCCATAGTCTAGCTGTTCTCTTTACAAAAGAAAAGTATCCTGAATTTGTTTTAACCATGTTAACTTTGATTTGGAGAATATGTGCTCTCAACCCTTCTGGTTTATTCACTATTTCCAAGCCTAATTCTTCAACTAATGCAGGATACTTCATAATCTTGAATAGCTGTAATAAATCCCTCTCTTCTTCTATCGTCCAGTTTAAACATATTCAACCTTTTCAACCTCTCTCATACCTGTTATTCTTTTCGGACCATAACTTTTGCACAGATTAATACTTTTCACCAAACAAATGCTGGCATGTTCCTTGGCCCAAGCTCTTTCTACCTCCCAAGATTTGCCCAATAGACCACACAGTGTCTGCATGGGCCATGGACAAAAAAACACAAAAGTGGTAGAAAGTGCATTTTGGCACTTGGCAAAAAACGATGTTCAACTAAAACACAACTTGGCAAATCAAGAGATCTACCATACCAGACATGCATTCCAAAATTTGTGCAAATCTGTTGAACAGTTACAAAGTTATTAATGCACAAAATTTGAGGTTTAACATCAACCATCAACAAAGTGCCTGCTCAACCCTAAATATAAGGGAACAACTGCACCCCTATAATATATATATATATATATATATATATATATATATATATATATATATATACATATAAAAATTCTTTGCAAAAAAAACTTCATTAATGCATCAGATAGGGTTGTTTACAAAGTGACATAAGTGTGGAAGTTCAATGTTAAGGTTACTAACCCTAACACCACCTGTCCTACCCCTTCCACACAACATGCAATGGGATTATTCATTGGGGTTGTCGGCCTAACTTTCACCCCATTCCATTTTTGTAAGTAAGTTGAGGTGTTGTAGTATAGGAGAATGGGGTGAGAGTTAGGTGCGACAACCCCAACAAACACTCCAACACCTGTTGTGTGGAGGGGGGTAGGGCAGGTGATGTTATGGTTGGTAACCCTAACGTTGAATTTCTACACTTTTTTTTACTGTGGAAACCACCCTAACTGATGCATTAACAAAGTTTTTTGCAAAGAATTTCCTTACTTTTTGAAAAAGTGTAATATAAATAGTAAATGGTATGTGTTGGTGGGGGCCCTGCGCTCCCACCAAGCTGCCCTATGCAAAATGATATGTGAAAATACTGTAGGTGCGAGAGGCCTGATGGGCCCTGTGCCCCATGTACATATAACTATGGAGCCATACTGCAACCTTTTAGTTCAAGGAACCCTTGTAATGCTAATTTGCCAATATCTCAGCAACCTTTGGAGCTAGGAAAAAAATCCTGTGCTGTTGTAATCATGACAGCAAGACCTACCACACAAGATATATTGACAAAATCTGTATCTCACATTGTTTCTGAGATACGGGCACTGAAACACGGTGGGGGTGCTAGTTCTGACTTTCTAATAGTGGCCTACGGATATGAAAATGGGCCATTGGAATACTAATTTCCAAATAGCTCAGTAACCATACAAAGTAGAAGAAAAATTCAAAATTCATGGTATTCATTGCTTTCCAACCAAGAGGGGGACTAAAAATTTTTGTGAGGAAAATCTGTATCTCGTACCGTTTTTGAGATACCGGTGCTTAAAGGAGTCATGGGCACTGCAATGTTATCCTATGGGAAAATTTATCAGCTTCACAATGCTGTAACTATGGGCACATTGAATGTTCGGATACAAAACCAACAAAAGACACATCTGTGGGACAAGGGCTTGACAGCCTCAGAACTTCAGGCCAAAAGTTCAATCCACCTTGTCACAATGAAGTGACAAAGAAAACAACACATTAGAAAATGTGTTCATAAAGTGTTATTGTGATTACTTTAATGTTTTTGTGGCACTCCTATCCCTGTAATGGAAATTTTGTCACGCACAGAAAAATGTTGTCAAGGTTACTTTTTTTGATTGCAATTGTTTTTGCGGTAACCAAAAATGTTGCAGTGATAATAAAACAGCAAAATGATGTAACAAGTTTGACAAACATATTTCCCAACCAGCTGGTGAAAAACAAATGCCAGAGTAATGTTCCTCAGGGCTCGATTATTTAGACACAGCTGTTGGTGTTTACCAAAAGGCATTATTTTTTGTTACAACATTTTTTGTCTATCACTAATTGAAAACAAGATGGTGGCAGCACAAACAAATTCAGGAAGCACGACAACAAAAATGTGAATGCAAAAGTTTTCACAATGCACATATAAATTTTCCCATAGTCTATAATGAGACATGAAAAAATTTAATAACTTTTTAATGGAGCAATATTTTTTCACCAAATCATTTTAAGGTGCAGTTCAACAGAGGCCACATGTAGACACACACATTTGAAGCCACTCAGATGCATTCTTCAGTCCATTATGGATTACAGAAAAATGTGCAAAAGTTGGTACTTTTTAACATTTTGAATACCCTATGGTTCCACAGCCATACATCTTCCTGGAAAGACACTTTCCAGATCCAGAGATATATCATTGGCAGTTGTGCATGCAAACATTCAGGCAAATCGGACAAACGGTTGCAAAGGTATTAAAGTGCAAATGTTGAGGTTTAACATAGAAGTGACCGTGCAACCCTAATTATGCTGGCCCTATAGGGCCAGTTTAATTCACTGTATATACTCTGCAAAACCTTCATTAATGCACCATTAGGGTTCCAGTGACAAAAGCTGGGAAATTCGGTCTTAGGATTTCCAACCCTAACAACCCACCCCCATCCTGCATGCAGGAACAGGTGTGGGGGGTCTGCCTTGGGGTTGTGAACTCTAAAAGTTCACCCCATTCCATAAGTAAGTAAGTAAGTAAGTGGTACAGTATAGGAGAATGGGGTGAGCATTAGGGTTCACAACCCAAAGCACCTAACACTTGTTTCTGCACACAGGCATGGGGTGGGGGTGTTGAGTTGGAAAGCCAGGCAAAGGGGGTGGGGTGTTAGGGCTTGAAACCAGGGTGGGATGCAGTGTTAGGGGTTGGAAACCCTAAGACCACATTCCCAACTTTTGTCACTGGAACCCCAATGGTGCATTAATGATTTTTTGCTGAGAATTTCCTTACTTTTTGATAGTATAATTGTAGGCTTATTTGCTTGTGGGAGCACAGGGCCCTACAGGTTCTACTGTCTCAATTATCCATAATTTTTGAGAAATGGCAATTGTATCCTTATTTTCCTGTGGGAGCTCAGGGCCCAAAGTGCCCTGCGCTCCCAGCACTCCATAACCCTCTTCGTATTTGAGTGTGGGAGCGTAGGGCCCAGAGGGCCCTGTGCTGCCATGTATGGACAAGGCATGCACTCCCAGCACTCCATAATGGTATTCATACTTGCAACTGGGAGTGCACGGTGCCATCCATCCATAATGTTTGAGATATTGTAATCATAAACCTATTTCTGCACTCTCATCAATCTTTAATGGTATTCTTATTTGCATATGGGAGTGCAGGGCCTGCGCTCCCATCCATGCATAATTTTTGAGATATTGTAGAGCCCTGCGCTACAATGCCACAGTATGCAGATCCAAAGAAACTCCTGACATTGTAATGTTCTCTGTAGAAAACACAGGAAAATGTGAAACCTGTTTAACTTGACACCAAATTAATATATTTTCATGAAACTAGCAAAAGGCATATCAGTAGGGCAAGCCATCTGTACCATGGAAATTTCAGAAGAAAATTGCAAACCATTTCTTCACAGTGGTGAGACAAAGAAATTACTCTCAACACCTCCCATTACAATGTTATCATATGGGAAACAAAGCAGCATTTAACCCCACAGAACTCCACACCAAATTAACGTATTTTCACAAAGCCAGCAAAAGGCACATCAGTGGCTCACTCTGTCTGTACCCAGGAAATTTCAGAAGAAAATTGCAAACCATTTCTTCACTGCAGAGTGACAAAGAAATGACTCTGTTCACCTCCCATTACAATGTTATCGTAAGGAAACACAGCAAAATTTACCTCACAGAACTCAGAGCAAAGTAATATATTTTCACCAAACCAACAAAATTCACATCTATGGGGTAAGCACTTTGTACCCTGAAAATGTAAGATCAAAATAAAGCCATTTTCTAACTGTGTAGTGACAAAGAAACAGCTATCTTAAAATCCTTTTCCATAGTTCCTTTTGTCGCAATTCATGGTAAAAGAAAATCTTTATCACAAATTGTGGAAAAAGACCCTGTTTAGTGGCATAACTTTTCTGTAATTTGCAAAAAAGGATTTCCACAGGTAAAAAAAAAAAAATTTCTGAACAGCTTATCAAAAAAATGACCCCAGAATCCAATTCAATGGGCCCCGATTAGGTAAACACAACTGTTAGTGTTTACTAAAGACCTCTGCTTTTTATCAATTTAATTTTGTTTCCCTTGCTAACTGAAAACAAGATGGCAGCAGCACAAAAAAAGATTCCGCATTTGTGGCAAAAGATTGCGCATTTTCAAAAATGGATTCTGTATTTGCAATATAGAAACCTTTTTTGAGTGGAACATCAAGCTGGTCCCATAGGAACCAATGGAAAATTTTAAAATTTAGTAACTTTGGAACGAATTGTTATTTTTCACCAAACCTTCAAAAGGCACATCTCTGACCCAAGATCTATTGTATGTACACTAAAAATTTCAGATGAGAATTCCACACCAATTTAACCCAATGGTGTGAAAAATAATCTCATCAAAAGTGGTAATTTTCAAATTTTTTGGCAATCTGTATCTCCTCACCTACACGTAAGACCAGACAAAACTTGTCACATCAAGAGAACTGTAGTTCCTAGTGGTGCATGCAAAGTTGCATGTGAATCACTTGAACACTTACAAAGTTATTAAAGTTCAAGCTTTTCAGTTTAACATAGAAGGGAAGACTGAAGCCTAATATAGGGGTGCAACTGCACCCCTATAACATACATGCATTCATATATATATATATATATATATATATATATATTGCAAAAAACTCCATTAATACATCAGTTAGGCACAACTCTCACCCCATTCCATGTGAAAATGAGCTGACATGCTACAGAATAGGAGACTGGAGTGAGAGTTAGGCCTGACAACCCCATGGCACACCCTGTCACCTGTTGGTAAGTGGAGGGTGGGGGGGTGGTGTAGTAGGAGGATAACCCTAACATCACATTTCCATACTTTTGTCGCTGTGCTATCAACCCTAACTGATGCATTAATGGAGTTTTTATGCAATGAATTTCCCTTCTTTCTGAGTAAGTGTAATGTAACTGGTATGTGTTAGTGGGAGCGTGGGCCCTCTGGGCCCTGCGCTTCCTTCCCATTGTCCATTTTATGCATAATGGTATGCATATGTGGGAGCGTGGGCCCTCTGGGACCTGCGCTCCCACTTACACATACGTATGGAGCCATACAGCAGCTCCATAGTACTCCAAAGTAACCTTGTAACACGCTTTTGCAATATCTCCATAACTGTAGCAAGTAGGAAAAAATCCACTGCAGTAGTATTCATGACTTTGATACCAGAATGCATACTTAGTCCACCTAAGCTGAAGAGAATGAAAATCTGTATCTCGTCATCGCTTTCTGAGATACGGGCGCCTAAAATTATGATGGGTACCACAATGTTAGCCTAGGTAAATTTCTCAACTTTGAGCACTGTAACTATGGGTCTGTTGAATGTTTTGGGACCAAACCACCAAAAGGCATATCTGTGGGACCAGAGCTTGCCACCCTGCTAATTTCAGGCCAAAAGCCCCAACTGTTTTGCTGCAGTGGGATGGCAAAGAATTGATTTTTGGGGGCAAAGTACTGTCACAAACTGCGATAGTTTCGCAAAAATAGGCACAACACTTTCGTGATTTGCAAAAGTGTCATGGCCATTTATGTCACAATTTTTGACACTACTGGGGGTCTGATCTTTAAAAAGTTATTAGTGTGGGGGGCCCCCAAAAAAGATAGTGCATGATCCTCATGCCCTGACTAGGTAAACAAAACAGTCGGTGTTTACCTAGGGCAGGTGTCTGCAACCTTTTCAGGCCTGAGAGCCGCATGCCCAGTGACCACAAAATGGCCAACCACAAAAGAGCCACACAAAACATTTATAGATGTGATCATGACTAATGCACATGTATGTGCCAGACAATCTCCAAACATGTCATTTTATTATGAAATGTATGTCACTTTGCTGAAAGAACAACAGACTACTATATTAAGATGAATTCACTATTTTTATTGAATACATTTTCTGTTAAAATTAATTCACTATTTTTTATTGTATAGTAAAGACATTTTGTGCAAATGAATTTGCTGTGTTTATTGAATAAATACATTTTGTGCAAATGTATCAACTGCTTGTTATTAAAAATACCGCTTACTAAAATACAATCAACAACGTTCATTCACCACTATCTGTCCAAGCATAAACTGCTGGTTATTCAAAATCCATGTTTCCAAAATACAGACAGTACTGTTCAGGTGCCACTTTTCTGTTCCAGTGCATAAACTGCTGCCCAGTACTGGCTGTATTTTGACAAGAGGGATTTTGAATTACCAGCTACCAATTCTGCCTCCATGCACAAGCTGCTGGTTATTCAAAATACCTCTCCCCAAGGTACAACCACTACTATTCTGTCACCACTGCTCTGTGCCAATGCATAAACTGCTGCCCAGCACTGGCTGTATTTTGACAAGAGGGATTTTAAATAACCAGCTGCCATTTCTGTGTCTATGCACAAGCTGCTGGTTATTCAAAATACCTCTTCCCAATGTACAACGAGTACTGTGCCAGTGCACAAGCTGCTGGTGATTACAAATGCATCTTACAAGCAGTACTGTTCTGTTCATGTCCTGTTCACTACTGTTCGGTGCCAATTCATAAAAGGCAGGCATCAAGAAAAAAAAAAACAAGACCTTCCCCAACATACAGACAGTGCTATACAAGCAATTAACTTAATTTAGTGAGATTTCTGCCCTTGCATCCCTTTGCTCAACTTTTCAACATTTGGCTTATAGCTGGTCAGTTTCAATCGTGTACAAATATCTAATGATTCATCAGCTTAGCTGAGAGGGAATTTGTTTTTAACTCATTCAGGCCTAGATATGCCTTGTAAGTGGTGTCTGCAAGCATAGCCACTCAGGACAATAACACCTGTAGATGTACTCTAGCTAACTTTCACTCAGGCCTGGAAACGTCTGAGGAAGTCAGCAGTTTTACCTAAATATTAACCAAACCAATTGCTTAGAACTGATTGCATAGCACCATTAGAAAGGTAATTTTGTGCTGAACAATTTTGCTGCTGATACTTTGTGTCTATCATATATACTTTAGGAGTTATTCGCATTTGTTTAAGATATGGTGTGCTTGGTTGACATTTGTCTCTCAAGCCTCACCTAAGCACTTTGAATAAATCTAAAAAACATAGTTGTTTCTATTTCAGCTACTGTAAAATAAAATGAAATGGATTACAATTGATCGCATAGCAGCACTGAAATATAATTGTGTGCTGAACAATTTTGCTGGTGATACTTTATGTCTAGCAAATATATTTTAGGAGTTATTTGTATTTGTTTAAGGTATGGTGTGCATGGCTGACATTTGTCTCACACCTCACTTAAG
This sequence comes from Neoceratodus forsteri, assembly GCA_016271365.2. NCBI lineage: Eukaryota > Metazoa > Chordata > Ceratodontiformes > Ceratodontidae > Neoceratodus > Neoceratodus forsteri. The sequence goes on along the minus strand of CM057459.1, from coordinate 799,345,816 downwards.
CACCTTGAAAAAAAATCAGTTGTTTGGTATTTCAGCTAGTATAAAATAAGAAGTAAATTGATTACAATTTATTGCATAGCACCATTGGAAAGGTAATGTTGTGCTGAACAAATTTGCCACTCGTACTTTGTGTGTAGCACTTAAGGTTCAAGAGGTATTCACATTTGTTTGTGGCATGCTGATTATGGCTTGATTTTGCTTAGAAACCCCAGGATGCAGTGCTAAGAGTATACAGGGCACAAGTGGTAGAAGTCTCAAAGAGCTCTTGTGGCATGAACGAGTTAATACAGTTCATGTGAGAGAATACTTGTTCACATAGATATGTGGAGCCAAAAACTGACAGCATGCCAAAAACAAGTCATTTCATTGTCTTTGAAATTATCAGGGAGTGCCATCCAAACATAGAAGATGAGCCCATCTGTCTTTGGCAGCCTTTCCATCTTTGCCCACTTGTGCACCACTGCTAGCGCTGCCCATCTTCTTTCCAGATTTTCTAGCTCTGCATTTAGCTCTCTAAATTTATCCATCCAAATGTGGGACTCTACAAATTCAGCCACTTCCATCTCCAAGTCAGCAATGGGGATGTTAAAATGGTCCAACCACATTTCATCAAGATTTAGTTGATAAGGCTGGGTCATAAACTGGAAGGTTGGTACATATTTTCTGAAATCATTAAATCTGTGACTGAAGTTTTTGATCAGCCCATTGATTGCATCATCAAGCACCGCAGTGTTCATAGTGAAGCTGGGTTCTTGTGTTTCATTGTATATTTTATATTTACTACTGTAATCAAAATGATGTAGTGTCCTCTTTTAAGTCATTCTGGAACACTTTCAGTTTTGACGAGAATGTCAGGACCTGTTCACACAGGGGAACACAGTATTGTCCCAGCCTTGCAGACCAATATTCAGTCTGTTCAAATGTCCAGTCAGAACTACCAAGAACTAAAACTTGGAACCAAAAGCTGTATGATATTTCTTGTGCACAATGCCTTTCTCATATAAAATTGCTTTATTTCAGTCAAGCAGTCTGTGAACTGTTTCAGGACCTTGCCCTGGAAAGTCAACGAACATTGTTATACAACAGTAGGTCAGAATATTGTGAGTCCAGCTGTTCCAGAAGTTGTTTGAATTGCTGATGGTTCAGAGCCCTGGCAAGAATTGTGTTTACAATTTTCACAACAAGTGCCATGACATCTGCCATCTCGTTTCAAGGACTGGGCACTCAGTGACTCCTGATAAAGAATGCAATGAAACATAATAATTGGCTGTTGTAGTTTCCCTCGAGAAGCTTTACAAGTCCTTTGTGACATCCAGTCATGCTGGGGCTCCATCAGTACAAATACTCACTATTTCGGTCAAGGGGCAGGTTCACTTCTGGAAATACTCACAGAGAGCATCGAAGATGTCCTCTCTTCTGGTTTGTTGCTTCAGGAGGCAAATGCTCAATAATTCCTCTTTACTCCAGACCCACAAACAAGACAAACCATTATTGCCAGTTGTGCTTGTGTCCTTGATGTCTGTGGATTCATCAAGTGCTAAAGAAAAGAAGATGACACAACATCTTTCACTACCTGAGAATCCACATCTTACATCATTTTATGTGCACGATCCTTCACGATCTTAGCAGACATTGGCAAATCTTGAATCTGGTGAACAATTTTGGCCTTTTCCTTGAAGTCTGCAAACAAATATGGAGCCATTTCAAGAAATGTATCTTTCAGAAATTCTCCATCTGTGAAAGGCTTCCCTGTGTGAACCACCTGCAGAGCTCTAATGAAGCTGGCTGTTGTAAGATGATCGGTAGATGATGACCAAGACATCAGCACAGTTTGTTTCTTCCCCAATTTCTTTTCCAGCTCCTCAAAGACCTTCCTTCGTGCATGTCCTTCAGGATACTTGGTTGCAATGCTGCATGTTTTGTCATGAAGTGACACTGTACATTCAATTTCTTGTTTATGCAAGAGATTCTCTACAAATCATGCAGAATGGCAGTCCCTTCCTACTGATAAAGCCATGATCATACCACTCATCCCAAAATGTCCAGTTCTCATCAGCAATCTTTCTTTTTTTAGCTGGATGCCCCATGTTTGCTTGCAATGTACACTAACTGAGATACTTTCTGAATAGAGGCCACAAAAATACAAACAGAAAGATGTCAAAAAATCTATAACCGTTATTGCCATGTGTCAGGAAGAATGTCATTAAAACAGAGCACCAGAACTCTGAGACACTTGAGGAAACAAAAGGCAAAAAAAGAAGGAGGAGCTCAGCTCTACAACATGAGACATATTTAGAAGAATGGCAGAACATAACAGTAAACCTCTTTAAGATCTCTTTAAGAAAGTCATGTGGCAGAAGGTGCAAAAAGGAGTTCCACAATTTGCTAATATGCATTTCAGATGAAGGAAAGATCATGCCACAGTCGAATCCGAGTTGGATGTAGTCACAGACATTGGACCCACAATTAATGAACAGCACAGAGACTGGAAGCATGCCCACAGCTAAACTGGAAATAGTTTGAACATGGCAGATGGCAATAACCAAAAGACTGATAAAGTAGGCATGCTTTATGATCAATACAAGTACCAACTCTGCACATAGGGAACAAGAATCCTTATTCTTATTTGAGACATTGCTAAAGGACACAACAAAATAATAGAGAAGCACTGTTTTAAGATACAGAACCAGCCAGTGTTAAGATACACTGCCTTTTGGGGGAGCCCCCTGGCCAGCTGTATTCAATCAATTCTGATGTTCTCTCAACATGACTGCAGTGTTAAAGCACAACAGAACATCAGAAGTGATCAACACAGCACAGCAGAGTCCCCCCCCACACACACACACCAAACAAGGCAGCACTGCAAATTTATATGTTATTTATTAAACACACAGAAGTAACAGAATGCAGCAGCAGCAAGCCAGACATACCCTCAACCAAAAAACATGTCATGTTAAGATACACTGCCTTCAGCCGGCCCGGTGCCACTGAGGGTTGAGGTGCTGGACAAAACATCTCGTGCCACACCAGCGACCTGGGTTTGGGAATGAGCCAGGGTTGCAGGGGGTGGGGAAGGAAGGGGAGGAAAGGGATCGAGTGCCCAGACAGCTCTCCCTTCCCTGGGGAGTGTTCTGGGGATGCACCACTCTGTAGCAGGGGTGGAGCTTGGCAGGTGGAGGCACACACGTGCCCAGCTGCCTTTGCATGTCTGAGCTCCTTGGGGTGGAACAAAGGAAAATCTCCATCTACTAGTAGGAGATGGTGGGACCAGGGACCACCTCCCATGCCCAGGCAGAGTGCGTCAGCTACCTTTGGAGCTCTTCCACTTTTGGGTTGCCCATCCAGATTAACACACAGGTCACCTGAGGAAAGTGGTGGTCCCACCCCAGAGGGCTTAAATCCAGGGGAACAGGTACCCGGAATAGATGGAGTGACATTATCCCCAACCGTCTGGTAGGACTGAGCCTTCAGGTGGATGGGACGGTAGTTGAGAGTCCCCACTTGAGAAATTCTGGTGGTTGGCATCAGGAGGAAAATAATGTCTACAAAAAAATAAAGATACACTGCCTTTTTGGAGGAGGGGAACCCTGGCCTGCTGTATTCGATCTATTCTGATATTCTCTCAACATGACTGCAGCATTAAAGTGCAACAGAACATCAAAATCATCAACACAGCACAGCAGAAGCCCCCCCACACACACACACCCAAGAAAGGCACCTCTGCACATTTACATCTTATTTATGAAACACACAGAAGTGACACCACAGTGGCAGCAAGCCAGACATACGCCCCCAACCATAAGCATGCAGTGTTAAGTTACCCTGGGCTACCACACCAATAAAGGCAGTGGAAAATCAAAAATATGTTAACATAAATCCAGCAAAACAGCAATTCAAGCATCCTTCCACCCCTCTGACAAAATAATAAAATAAAACAAGCATTTGTTAATGCTGAATGTTGTCGCGCTGGCATTGGCAGTGGGAGTGGTGGAGCTAGAGACGCCATAGTGCAGTGATTTTGTGAATGTGTCTGAAAAGGTGATTTTGCACAGCAAGCATGCCATTGTGCACCACAGTTGTGGAAGCACATTTTGGGCAGGCTGTGAAAAATGGCAGCTGGACTGTTGATAAGGAAATGTGCACAAATGCCAGTGGTGAAAATGTGGCATGAAAATATTGCAGATTGACAAAGTTACAAGGGTGCGTGGAAACTGCACAATGCATGCTTGCAACACAGTCATTGTATGGAGTTTCGGCACCAAGTTTTCAACATAGGCATTTTAGGACCTCTGCTCATGAACAGCGTCACCGTCATTTCCTCAAACTGTCCCGGAAACTGATTTCGCACAGCGGCCGTACAATTCTGTGCCGGACATGCGAAACACATTCCAGGCAGCTGTGGTGTTCATAAGGAGGTATGGAAATTGCCAGTGATGAGCAGCTGGAGTGAAAGTATTACAATTCACAAAGTCATGAGTGTGGTGAAACTGTGCAATGCACGCCTAAAACACTTATTTTATTGACTTTCGCTCCCAAATTTTCAACATAGGCATTTTAGGGCATCTGCTAATGAACAGTGTCACTGTCATTTTCATCATGTGTCTCAAACACGGGCTTTCCACAGCGACCACGCTATTCTGTGATGGAACTGTGAAAACAGATTTTGGTCAGGATGTGGAAAATGACAGCTGTACTGTTCATTAGGAAGTGCAGAATAATGGCACTGTTGAAAATCTGGAGTGAAAATATTAGAAGTTTGCGAACAAGCGTGCGTGCAAACTACGCAATGCACGCTCGTAACACAGTCACTTTATGGAGTATTGCCACCAAATTTTCAACACAGGCATTTTAGGACCTCTGCTCATGAACAATGTCGCTGTTATTTTCGTAATGTGTCCCAAACGCTGATTTCTCACAGTGAACGACTATTCTGTGCTGAAAGTGCAAAACACATTTTGGCCAGGATGTGAAAAATGGCAGCTATAAGGTTCACAAGAAGGTGTAGTAAATGCCAATTTTGAGAATCCGTGAAAATATTGCTAACTTAACTTACAAGCCGCAGCATTGCACAGTTGCTACTACGTCAGTAAACAGTCATTTTACAGATTATTGTCACCAAATTTTCAACACAGGTATTTTAGGACCTCTGCTCATGGACAATGTCACTGTCATTTTTTAATGTGTCCCAACACTGATTTCTCACCACGACCATGCTATTCTGCGCTGGAAGTGCGAAAACACATTTTGGCCAGGATGTGAAAAATGACAGCTATACAGTTCACAAGAAGGTGTGGCAAAATGCCAATGTTGAGAATCTGGTGTGAAAATATTGTGAATTCGCTAACTTACAAGCATGCATTGCGCAGTTGCTACGCACGTTCGTAAAACAGTCATGTTTTCAATTTTTCCCACCAAATTTGGAACATAGGGTTTTTGAGAACCCCCCTCATGAACAGTGGCACTGTCATTTCATTACACGGACCCAAAAGGTGATTCCACGCAGTGAGTGCGAAATCACCTTTCGGGACCGAATAACGCCACGACAGTACAAGAATTCATGAGAAGGGGTCCCAAAAACCCCATGTTGAAAATTTGGGGCCAAATTTTGCAAAAATGCCTGAGATATGCAGCGAAGTTGAAAAAACCCTATTTATTCCATTATACAGCTTACCGGCATTTCCTCAGTTCGTGGTTGGCTTTGAAGAGTGCAGACGTGTTTCTAGTCCTCCAAAGATTGTCGAGCCAGACTCAGAGGTAAGTATGGGGTGGGGGGTGTGGGGAGGCAGGGTGCACAGTGGGTGGGCGCGGGTGGGGAGGGAGCACGAGACTATGAGGGACCGTTTTCCTTTACAGGTTAAAATGGAAAAAAAAAACCATTGGACATTTTTTTTTTGCAGGATTCAGCATGCTTGGGTGGGCTCCCAGCATGCCATCTAGTTGTTTTGGGAGGCTGTCTGTAGCCAACAGGATTTGGCACCCTCGCTGGCAAACTACATGGGGGTTACTGGTTATTTCTGCCGATGGGGAGGGTCTTCACCTACACACAAGGAAGGGTAGAGCCATGTGGGATTGGACAACCCCGGCATATCATAAATGGAGATGATCTTTATGCCGATGGGGAGTGGGCTACCCATCAGCAGATTCACATGGGGCAGGGGCAGATGACAGGGGATTGGGCACCCCGAGTCGGCAGTTTGGTGGCAGTGTGTTGCCTTGTACATATATTGGCACGACGGTAAGAAAAGGACTGTTAAGTGCCTGACGCAGCTTTGCTCGATTGCAGGGACCTTTCATGTGCTGGCCACATTATGTATGCATGGTGTGGTGCCGACATGCAGGCTGATTGAGGAATGCAGGACGCACCTACTGGTGCATGCCTTGCATTCGCCGAACAGTGACTATGCCTCCAAAGCTGCACTGTCCCAAGATGTTGGCTGCGCAAGTGCGCCAACATAAAAATAAAAAAGCACAGTAAGGTATTTCTTTGGTGTCGGGGGGGTAAGCTTGCTATATATATGACCACAGCTGACAGTTGTTTTTTTTTTTTTTTATTCTTTTTTTCCGCCCTCCTCATGCTCGCTGGCCCCCACTCCTTCAGGCTTCACAAGTCTCCCGCTATCCCCACTGTCTTAACCCAGCTCTCCTCTAACTCCTTGTGTGCAGCCATTCCCAGGATATCCCGGGCGATCCCTTCGCTGGCGGGTCCCTCCTCCGAGGGGGAAGGCACAGTGTGGAGAGGATGACCCAGCACACTTTCTTCTTAGGGCCCAGGGATACTGCCACAGAGAAGATGGCCCTGGAAAGGCACTGGAGGCATTTGGGGACAGAGAGCCATCATCTGGGGCCAACGAGCAGTATTTCCTGGTTTCTGAGATGCGTGACGCCTGGATGTCAAGGTATTAGCCGACGCCTGTCACGCACCACCCAGCAGTGAACCCAGACATGTTACCCTACTCCTGACCTCCACCAGTGGTCGCCCAACACTGGTTGCAGCCCTGCATCCCTGGAAACAACGAATAGTCGTAGGATGCCAAGTTGTCCTCCCCGGCTGGCCTCCAGAGACCCAAGCTCATTCCTGAACCCGGGTCACTGGCGTCGCAAGCAGAAATCCAACCGCTGCACCGGCGGGCCGGCCGACAGTTGTATTGATATCAAAATCATATTAATAATATGATAATGAGGTGTCCCTTGAAAATGAGTGTTTACCTTATCATTACTACTACTACTACTACTGTCTAATGCAGCAAACCATGTACTCCCCTAATACCACACCAGAGAAGCCAAGAAAGGGCATAGATTTAACACACCACAACACCCCCCCCGAAATGCCCACAATTATTACTCAAAATAATAATCCCAAAAATTATTCAATGTACATGCACCTACCTGTGAATATGTCCAGCTGTTCCTGCTCCTCTTCTGGGTTCTTATGGTTGCTTTCTGGTCTCCCTCACACAGGGTTCTTGAGGTTACTTGCTGGTCTCCCTCACAGCTGATCACCCTCCTCCTCCCCTCTGGGAAGCAACAGCAAAAATTCTGCAGGCAAAGGCAGCAGTACAGCTACAGTGCAGAGGCCACTGGACCAGGCAGCAGATTTACCTTTAGCAGACGTGGCACTGCTTACACCCTGGGCTCACACTCTGCTAAGAGTGCAGACAATGTTCAGTTGGTACTGCTGTCCTAGTAGTCTCAGGTGTGTCAGACCCTCTCTGAACTGCTCACCAGTAGCCCAGTGAGTTGGATGATCTCTGGTCAGCACAACCCACAGCCCAAAGTGACTACCGCTCAGTTCTGAGTGCTGGGCACTGGTGCTGGTTTCTCTGGCCTCCTGCTGGTCTCCCTGTCAAGTCTATGACTGTGCCTGTGGTAGAACAAAGCCCCAAAATGCTGAGCTCAACAGGTGGCAGTGAAGTAGGGCTGCACAACACTCCTCGATGCGGCAGTAGGCTAACAAATACACTCCTCAGATGCGGTAGCAGGCTGGCTGGCTGGCAAAGTGCTCCTCGATCCTTCTTGTATCCTTGTTATACCAGAAAACTGTAACTGATTTTATGGTTCCCCCTCTGGTTAACCCCACAACTATATAGTGCTGTCACGGACCTGAGGGGTAATGGAACACTCACAACTGCAAGCTCTTTAGGGGGCGGGCTTCAGGTAAAAGGGAGGGGGCTCACAACTAATTAATGCAGCTGGGGGAGCAGTGGAAGAAGAGAAAGAGGGAGAGGGAGAGGGACAGACTTGGAAGGGACAGTAAGGAAGTCTTGGTGGTGCCACAAGCTAGAAGTCCCTGCTTCTTTGTCCTTTGCCTGGTGACCACAGACCATGTAGCATATGCGTGAAAACACCATGCAGAAGAAACAGGAATGCCACAGTGGGGTATTTCACCGGAGAGCAGCGGGGAGTATTCTGGACCTGGCAAGCACACCTCGGGGAACGCCATGCACAAAAAAAATGGGATGCCACCATGGGGTTTTTCACCGGAGAGCAGCGGGAACAGTGGGAAGTATTCTGGACTGGGCAGCACACCTCCGAGGTATGTGGATGAAATGGGAGCCACCCCAGGAGCCGCAGATTAGGGCAGGGAGAGCAGCATGCTTTTCGCGGTCCACGGGTTGTTGACCTTGACCTAGGGATCCCACATTTAAATACCATGCGTTTTTCTCTTGCTAACTAAAACAATATGGCTGCCATATGCTAGTAAAAGGGCCATCTGTGACAGTAAGATGTAGTGGCGGCAGATTTCGAGACACATAGATTGTTTCTCTTGACTATAATGGGAAACAGGTCTTTTGAATAACTTTTAAACAGTTTAATATTTTTCACCTAATCTTTGAAAGGCACATCAGTGACCCAGACTGCATCGTCCCTGAAGATTGCAGACCAAACAGACAAATCATGCGGGCTGTAGCCATGAGCAAAGAAATGTGCAAAAAAAAAAACATTTTTTTGCATTTTTGGGCGCTCTGCAGTTCCACAACTGCTTATCCGACCATAACGCAACTTGCCAGATCCAGAGATCTATGGTACCAGACCATGCATGCAATATTTCAGGCAAATCCATCATATGGTGGTAAAGTTATTAAAGTGGAACATTTGGGGTTTAACATAGAAGTGACTGGCAATTCCTAACTATACTGGCACTACTGTGCTAGTATAATATATATATATATATATATATATATATATATATATATATATATATATATATATATATATATATATATATATATATATATATATATATATATATATATATATATATATATATATATATATATATATATATATATTCTGTTAGCACCCTTTGCAAACTGTGTGAGAGGCCTTTTGGCACCATGCAATCTGCTTAAAGTTGGACAAGCATAACATTCTGTTGTGATTTGATATGCAGCCCATGATGCTTTGCATTGTGTGGGCATGAGTGATTTTGTATTTTCTTGAAACTTGGCTTCCCAGCCAAATGCCCTTTAGTAACCCTTGCCTCAGTGTTTGCACAGAGGTTCTTTGTCTTTAAATAGTTTTTATTTTAATGGGTTCACCACAGCATATCCAAGACACACTGTCTTAGGGTAGCTGGTCCATTCCACTAGGGTGTCAAACAGACGAGGCATGCTGATGAGTCCTGGTAGGACGAAACACGGTCTCATGTCTTCTGTTAGCACCCTTTGCAAACTGTGTGAGAGGCCTTTGGCACCGTGCAATTCTGCTTAAAGTTGGACCAGCATAACATTCTGTGGTGATTTGCATATGTAGCCCATGATGCTTTGCATTTTATTTATTTATTTATTTAGTTTTTGTTAACCGGTAAGTGCACTAGCCAGCAAGTGACTGTTTTCAGGCACCACCCGGGAGGTAAAATTACAGAACATAACGATACAGTAAGGATAACGAAAATACATGATGCACAGAAATACAGGAAGATACATATGGCAGGATACAATGCATGACAAAGGAAAATACAAGGCAAAATACATTTCAAGGACATTTTCCATTGATGATACATAAAGTGCATTGAAGGACCTAGGGAAGGGGAGAGGATAGGTGTAGGGTAAGCCAGAAACAAGATGGAAAATGACAAAAGGGGAAGGTGAGGAGGTGAGGAAAGGATAGAGGGAAGGATAGAGGGCAAGGGGCCAAAAGCAGGGCTAAAGAATGGCTAAGAATATAAGAACAGAGAGGTGGCAGGATAGGGAGGTAGGAGGGAGTGGGAGGGATGGCCGGGAGAGGGAGGGAGGAGTCAGGGTTAAAAAGCGGCAAATACAGCAGCGGCAATACAAGGTTCCAACCTGCGGCCTAGTCGGTGGAGCCGAAAGACGGCAAGTGGAGAAAGGGTGACAGGGGGTTACGGCAAAAGACGGCAACAGCGGCAAAAGGTAACAGAATGCGGCTGGGCTGGTGGAACCGATAGATGGCAGGGCAAGGGTGATGATGCCGGTAAGAGGAGGAGAGAAGCGAAAGAGTTACGGCAGTAGCAGAAAAGGTAACAACGCCAAGCCGAGCCAGTGGAACCGAGAGACGGCAGGGCAGGGAAGAAGAGGTTGGTAGGAGGAGGTAAGTTTATGGCAAGTGGAGGTAATAGGGAACAATGCTCAGCTGGGAGGGTGGGACGAGCGAACGGGCAGGGGTAACTCAGGAGGAGGTAAAGACGAGGCAAACAAGCAGAGAAAGGAAGGGGAAGGCAGAGGGGGAGGGGAAAAGGAGAGTGCAGAAGATGTGGTCGGGGGGAAGAGAGGAGCAGGGGAGTTGAGTGAAGGAAGGCTGAGAGGTGAGGGGAGAGAACAGGGATCAAGGGAAGCCAAGTGGTGGCAGGAAGTAAACAACTTGTAAATGGCAAAGCTAATATTTGGCATAAAGTCAAACAGATTCAAGCAGCAATTATAGTAAACACCACATAAAACAACCATTGGGAAAGGCACAAGTGCTAGCAATAAGGAAGTGGGAAAACAGGTTAGAGCAAGGGGATCAGGTAGGATCAAAGCAAACACATTTATCCAAAGCAGTAAGAAAAGTCCTGAGTTTGCCCTTAAAAGTTTCATGAGTAGGGACATCCCTTAGTTCCTGAGGCAGCAGGTTCCACAGGTGAGGAGCAGCATAATGGAAGGAGCCCATGCCCTTTTTTGTCCGACAGAGTGGGATGGATAATAAGGTCTGATCTGCAGATCTAAGGTTCCGTGTGGGAATAGCTGGTCTAAGGAGTTCTGATAGGATAGCAGGTTTGGATGTCCTTATGATGGTATCTGATAGATTGTACAGGTAGTATTGTCTGGTAGAGGAGGAGAGCCAGCCAAGGTCTTGATATAGTTGGCAGTGATGCTGCAGTCGAGGTGCTTTTTGCATACCTGCATACATTATTGAAAGTAGTGTCCCACAGATGCATTGCAGTTTATTGGCCAAAGACAGAATGGGACAACCATATGTAAGGGTTGGCACCAGTATACCTCTAGCTACTGCCAGTTTAGCAGCAGGGGTAAGGAGGTAGTTGGTTCTGTAAGCAGCTCCTAACTTGCAATTGACTGACTTGCAAGTATCCTGGATGTGTGTTTTTAGGTCCAAGGTTTGGTCGCGGTGGATGCCCAGGTAACGGAAAGAAGTGACAGGTTCTAGTGGGTTCCCATCAATGTCAGGAACAGAGATAGTCGAAGGACATGATCTGAGCTTGTGAGTGGAGCCAAATAGCATGACTTTGGTTTTGTTTGTGTTTAAAACAAGGTGTTGAGAGTTCAGCCAGTGTTGTACCGAGTGAAAATCAGCAGTGAGGGCAGCATTCAGTTCCAGAACGTTGTCAGAGTGAGCATAAATGACCAGGTCATCTGCATACAGCAGTGAGTGACCAGTGGTTACCATCTCTGGGAGATTATTTACGAATAATGAAAATAGAAGAGGGCCAAGTATGGACCCCTGAGGGACACCAACGTTGATGACAGCACTGTCTGAAATCACTGAATTAAACTTCACAGCCTGGGTTCTGTTGGTGAGGTAGCTTTTAAACCAGGTAGTTGCTGGAAGGGAGAAGCCCAAGGTACTGAGGGTAGAGAGTAGTAATGTATGATCAACCAGGTCGAAAGCTTTGGTTAAGTCAATGAAGACTGCCCCTGTTAACTTCCCTCTATCCATGTTTGTGACAATGTCAGAAGAGAATTTTACAAGTGCAGTCATGGTGCTGTGATGCTTTCTAAAGCCATGTTGGGCTGGACTGAGCAGATTGAAGTTCTCAATGTATTCTGTGATTTGTGTTGATACTATTTTTCCAGGATTTTGTTCAGGACAGACAAAATAGCAATAGGCCGTAGTTAGATGTGTCATTTTTGCTACCTTTCTTAAATCATGTTAAATCTTATCAGTGTCAGTGGCTCAGTAGGTAGCACACTCGCCTCTGAGGCCGGGAGATCAGAGGGCTGTGGGTTCAGTTCCTACATCTGGCACTTAGTTAATATCCCAGTACTGACACTGAGTGCAGCATGAGAGGGTGCACTTTGAGGTGCTGTTCTTCGGATGAGACGTTAAACTGAGGTCCCATCTGCCTGGATTGGTGGTAGTTCAGGTGGATGTTAAAGATCCCATGGCACTTATCGAAAGAGTAGGGGAATTTCCCCGGTGTCCTGGCCAAATTTCCCTCATTCACTAAAAAAAAATACCACCAACAGCTTAATCTGGTTCAAGGTCAGTTGGCATTCATCTGTATCCTCCCGGGTCGTGCCTGAAAATAGGCAGGATTTGTCTAGTGCACTTACCCGGTCAACAAAAGCTAAATAAAAAAAATAAAATAAATAAATACTGGGTGATTCTGGCTGCTTTCAGACTTCAGGGACAATGCCATTGGAGAGAGAGAGGTGAATATCTTCTTTGGGGGCCAGAGATGTAGTGAGAAGCCATTTTAGTAGCCTTGGTTCCAAGCCATCGAGCCAGTGCTGGTGTTGTCAGAGAGGGCTCTGAGCAGCTTGAGAACTTGATGCCTAGACACTGCCCTGAAGTAGAAGGGGTTAGGTAGGTTAGATGGTTCGCCTGGTGCTGAGAAGTTAGGTTGTGAGGCAGGAGATTGTGATTGAAGGGAAGCTGTGTAGGCAGATAAGTCCGAAACTGTTGATTAAATGCATTAGCAATTGTGGTAGAGTCATTGCAGTCGCCATGTATAACCATATCAGAGGGAGTGACATCTTTAGCAGATCCTAAGAAGGACTTAATGTGACCCCAAAACTTATGAGGGTCATGGGAGGAATTAACCAGCAGGTTTTGGCAGTATTTACTTTTAGCCTGCCTGATGCACCTTTTGCAGTCATTTCTGTATTGCTTATACAGAATGAGATCAGGCTGAAGTCCAGTCTGTTTGTATCTCCTCCACTGCTTGTCTCTGACTTTTAACTTGTGCAGAAGGTCTTTTTTCAGCCATCTAGAGTGCTGGCCTCTAACTCTCCTTTGGCTTTTGGGAGGTGCTTCTTTTGAACATTACCAAACTTGGTTAGAAATGAGTTGAGGGCAGTATCAACATTGGTAGTGGTGAAAATGTCAGTCCAGTCAATACAGGAGATATCCAATAGGAAGGCTTGTTTATCCAGGGCAGCATAGTTCGTAAAAGTGATCAGTCGTGGTTGAGGAGGAGGTGGTGGACAGGGCGCCAGTGACAGAGTGTGGGGAATGATCAGTAATTGAATCAGCCAACACTGAAGCACTTGAGACATGGTCCGGTCTATTAGTGAGGATCCAGTCAAGTAGTGACCCTGAGAGAGTCGTAGCTCTGGTACAGTCTGTAATAATTTGATGGGGATTGTACTTCTGGATCAGAGATGCAAGAATATTGTGCTGTGGACCCAGCCAGTTAAGGTTCAGGTCCCCAAGCAGGAGTGCCTCACTTGATTTTGTATTCTGAGAGACATACTGTAGTAGGTTCTCAAGACCACTCAGCCCACTGGTTGGTGGGTTGTATACACATACGATGTGCAGCAGTTTCGAACCCAGTGCCAGGGCAGCATGCAGCATTTCACAAGGTATGAGGGAATCAGGGCAGGGTAGGATGTTGAGGGACAGATGATTTTTATAAATAGTCGCAACCCCCTTAGACCCAGCACGGTCTCTCCATAGAATATTATACACAGGTATAAGACATGAAGCATCAGGTACAGAAGGCTTCAGCCAAGTTTCTGAGAGGCATAATATGTCAGGGGCAATCAGTTTAGTCCAGGTTTCGAGCTCAGCCAGGTGATTCGTGAGGCTTCGAATATTCATATGGGCTATCACCAGTCCCTTTTTTGTGCCAGCCGTTGTGGGGGGTAAGGTGCAAACTTTAGGGCCAGGGTTGGGTTCAATATCTCCAGCTAGCATAAGGAGCCACCGGGCCAGGTGAATAAGTAGTTTAGCAGAAAGAATGCCTAGCGGGCATTCTTCAAAATGGTTGTTGGATAGATAGCCCTTAGAGACAAGTACATTAAGAGTTGCTTTCAATTCAAAATGTTTGATACCTGGTGGTTAAGTCAAAAGCTAAAAGAAATAATCAACAGCTGAGGTCCACAGTCATAGAATGTGTTAGAATTCCTGAAAGGGATGAACTCTGCCTGTACATATGCAGGATGTGAAATCCTTTTGTCTGTATGCCTTGAAGGGCATGTGTGATTTTGTGTTTCTTGAAACTTGGCTTCCCAGCCAAAATGCCCTTTGGGTAACGCCTTGCCTCAGTGTTTAAGACAGAGGTTCTTTGTCTTTTATATATATATATTTCTTTATTTTTTATTTTTATGTTAATGCACTGCAACCATAACCAGTGCAAGCTGTTTTCACCTGATGCAGGCACTAATCCTGAAACAGGGAATGGAGCAGAGCCAAACCTACAAACAAAGCCCCTTCTTCTCAGCAAGCATATAACATAATATAGTATGACACCTAATGGCACTGCAACAGAAGCCTCTTCCAGCTATCAAATCCTTGCTAATCATATACTGACCACACCAATCCCCAAATAAGTTACACAGTTCATAACAAAACCTACTAGTTATACCCTTCCTGTCCCACTTTACCTGCAACAGGCAACCCCCCATACAGCAAGCCCAAACACAGAAATGACTGCCACTTGCTACCATTACTGTACTCAGGATGGCTGCAGGTGGTAACCTCCTGGCATGCCATGTAGCAGTGGCCAGATTCCATGCACCAGACCATGCTGTAGGCTGAACACAGCCCTTTTAACTAGTCATGCCCAAAATCATATAAAAGTGCCCCCACCTGAATGGATTGTTACAAACTACTGTGACACTGTTTTAAACAGATACATTTGCTACCAAAGTAATACTAAAAAACATTTAAAGCCAGCTGAACAACTAAAAGTACTCCACTGAACTGGATCTACCACTGCTGCAGAGGTTTCTTGTGGCACCTGCTCACTAACTGTATCAAATGGCACACCATGGCTCTCCCACATACATTGAAAATTACCACTTTGGAAGTGCAGCCAATAAACTCAAACCATTGAAAATCAGAATACAGCACACTGAAACAAACATCTCTGTTGAGCATAACATTCTATCATTCAAAACATCCAGACAAGCCCCAGAATAGCCTTGTAAATAAGTAATACTAATGCACAGATGATGTGAACATTATGCAGCAACAAGATGAATACACAATGAATGTCTGTAAAAATCAGGTAAGCCAGAAGATGCCCTCACCCTAGTAATTCACAACCAACTCCCTCAATACAAAACTAAAATACCACTTGAACAGTTTGTACCACCAATTATTGGGTGCTTCATATTGATGCCTAGTAAGAAACTAACTGCATCTGCTACATAAACTTACAAGATTGACCAATTAATGTTTTGTTCTACCCATGCTGTGCTGCTTAAACCAAAATACCAAGCAAAGCAGCCCTTCCTGAGAGGTGTGAACATCGGGGGAGGGGTGGTAGTCAAACAAGGAAAACTGACAGTGGGTCAGTCCGTGCCTTGAGCAGGAAAAACAGCAAACCATGGAACAATGAGGAAACACTTATAAAACCATGATAACAAAGTACTTGTGCCACGACAAACAGAGCAGTCACCTGACGAGCATGCTGCAACAAGACCAGCAAAAAAACACATTCAGGAAAAATCCAGAGCAGGAGCAAAGGCAGAGGAGCATAGCAGCAGGTGAGTCAAACAGGAAAAGATGAGCAAGGAAAAGAAAAACAGTGGACTGATACATTCCTTCCCATCACCTTGCTCCCCATCCCTGCAGCCCCAGGTAGAGTAGGATCTGCTGGACAATGGAAGAATAACTCTCCATGGTGTCTGGTGAAGTTCAGCATGGATCATATCACAGAAGGAAATCTCAAGTTGTCAGCCCTGGGCAGTGCAACACAAATTTCAGTTCTGGAGCTAGCAGTGCAGGGACTTGGAGAGGAAGGTGAGAAAGAGCCATGAGGGGAACAGGAGGCCAAGAGGCTAGAGGGATGACCAGCATGTGGGAGGAAGCAACAGAGAGGAGCAGCTGGGAACCCCACAGCATGTGGAAGAGGAGGCTACAAGGAACAACAGGGAAAAATAGAACAAAGTGAGGTGCAGTGGGGAATGGAGATGGTGAGGGTGGATGATACAGAAAAATTGCAGAAGGAAGTAAGCTGGGGCAGGTGGAGCAGGAGAGCCACTTGGGGGTGGGGGGATGGGGAAGGCCAAAGAGTCTGAGAGAAGAAGAAATCAAAAATAATTTTCTTTGTAGCATTAAAAGAATAGGGGAAAACAGGGAATGACCCAGACAAACACATGGAGGGCGAGGGGGGGGAAGGGGATATCCATGTAGACCCAAAGAAAGGAAGAGATGCGTACCTCAGAAGAGTAAATAAGGCACCAAAATCAAACTTACTGATCGGTGAGATTGGAACAAAAAAACACCTCTGCTGTGCTGTCCCAAAACAGAGCAAGCTTTTCTGAGCCAGCTTTTTCTAGGGCATAGGCCAATACCCTGGGGGTGTCTCCAGGCTGGTCCTTCCAAGCACTTCTGTGCCTGATTGAGCCAGCTCAGGGAAGCATTTGGCCAAAAGGCCAGCTGCCCATGGTTGAAGGACTGTGGGAGACCTGCCCCCCCCCACACCCAGTGAAAGGCCAGGGCGGATTCTTCTCCACTCCTTCCATGCAGTTATATGCCACTTTTACCAGTTCCCAGCCAGAACTGAAAGTTTTGCTAATTTAAGTGCTGAACAGTGGCAGGTTACTGCACTGGGGATATGGATTTTCACCGGGGATGTAACAGAGAAACTTAAGTGTTACCAGGTGGCAAGTCTGCCCGCGCAGTGGTTGCACTACTACTTGCGACATTGATGACATAGATTTGGTAGCAAGCCCAGGGTGTTGGACAGCTGACCAGGGGGAGGAGGATCGAGTATCTCCAAGAACACTTTTCTCCTCAGGGGAAGGTGGGCAGAGCTCAGTGCTTGCCTGGCCCCTGGCAGAAGCTGGGAAAAAGGCATCCCAGGCCCGAAGGCTGGGAGACGTTGCAGACATCGGCACACATCATGAGGGAACACGTGGCGTGTGAAATGATACCATTGCATGCCACATCTCCCAGGGGACAAAACACTGGAAAAAAACAGCAGCAGGATGCTGGCGGGTACTCGAAGGCCTAGCACCTAATTAGCTGGGCTTGCCAGCCTGAAATGGATCTGGACAACAGTGGGGACTGAGACCCCTGCCAACCCCACTCCGGGGGGCGGGGCCCTGGGGGAAGATGGCTGGTAGTAAGTCCTAGCGGAGGTCAGGGTGACGGGGCTGGGGCTGGGGCACTTGCCCAAAGGAGAGCTAACAGGGATGAGATTAAAAAAAAGGAGTGCCACCAAGTGGCAAATTGTTGCACTAATGCCAAATTTCTTAAATTCTGCATTTTTGACGCCTGCAAAGCAGGTCTAAAAAAATTTGGTTTCCCTTCTGCACTTTGACATCATGACCCAGAACCTTTTACAGGAAACACTCACTGAGCTTGTCTAAGTTACTGGCAAGCCACATGAACTGCAGCTCCCTATCAACAATTTTGGAGATTGAGAACTCCTCCTGCTGCACACATCTCAGTGCTCTTTCCAGCTGTCTCACATAGGAAGGACTTTGATACTAAAAGAGCTCCTTTTATGTAAAAATGAGTGACTTTGGTTAAAAAAAGAAAAATGTTTGCATAATCAGAGAATCATACATTATCAATCAGTTAGCTAATTCCCCTACATTTAATTACAAGGCTATAGCTGAGGTTTGGAAGGGAAATGAGTGGCTCCAATCTTCCTGCTCCACCTTTTTAGGAGGCAGTATAGTGTAGTGTTTGAGGGCATTGAGCTGCATACCTGGAGACCTGGGTTTGAATCCCATCTGCCCCTATTTGCATACTGTGTGACTCTGAGCAAGTCATGTAACTTCCTTGTGCTCCCAGGCTGTACCTGGAAACATGCACCAGATTAGTGTGCCTTTCCTAGTTAAACTATGTTCCCTTCCCCTTTCCTTTCCAGTGCTATTTATGTTACAATGCACCATGAGTGTATATATCCTGAATCTAAATATGTTCCAAACATATTTGGCACTCAAAGAGTTAAAGGAGGCATGCCAAGCCTCCCCAAAGGCTTTCTTTGCTACCAGTTCTGTTGTGGGAGTTCCTGATTCCCTTATGCTGGCTACATTCCCCCTTCCCATGTTGGACACTGGATTCCTGCTGTGTCTGTAAATGTTTTCCTTTTCCTTTTAAGAATATTTGCTCATGTATCTGCTGCTTTAGAAGTCAGCTTATTCATCTTTATTCATATTAGTCTTCTTTACAACATGTGTAGAAAAATTCTAGTGATTTGACTGGCTGAAAGCAGCTCAGAGCAGTGTACTTACTGACACATAATTACATGCTTGAACTACCCACGGCCATTCAAGTCCTATAATAAGAACATATAAAAGTATCACTACACTCCCACATTCTGACAGGAGCTGTCACTTCAGAAATGTCACTTCACATGTAGGCAGTAAAAGTGAAACAACATCTGCACAGAATGGCAAATTGTCTTTTTGCCCTACCTGCATCACAAAACCATTTTTCCAGAGGCTCTTCTACAGACTGTACTGCTGTAAACACTACCAAAACAAGAGACTGCACTTTCATTAGGGGATAGAAAAAATCAGCTATTTACTGTACCCACAATACCTCACTATGTAAATTAGTATACATGCTATTATATTTCTGTACTCACTACACTACTACTCTCAGTAAAGAAATCTTGTCAGCTATATACTGTATGCATAATGCCTCACATTGAAAATAAACAGCTGCAATCTTATACTGTTGTAATCAGCACAAAAGTAGGAGACTGCACCTTCAGTAAGGAAAATTAAAGACAGTTTCATATTTTACCCACAGTGCCTTGCAATGTACATCTATATATTAGGTGCTATATTGCAGCCCCAAATAGGTGACATCACCTCTTAGCGAGGAAAATGTAAGACAACTTTATGATGTACGCAGAATTCCTTGTTGCAATATGTATATCAGCATATTAGCTCTTATACTGCTGTAATCATTACCAAAATAAGAGTTAGTTGATTTAACAAAAAGGGACTACACTATATCCACATACAGTTACAATAATAAATTAAAATGTTTTTCAAGCAATGTTATAATTTTTTTTTAATTATTTTATAGCTTTAACAATTTTTTACACATGCTATAACTTAAAATACTTCAGGGATGTATTACTATACTGTAATAATTGTAGCTTGTTCTCAGGTGTTTAAACGCACTCAGCACAAGTGCCTCATGCCTAACAACACCCTCGAGCCATGCAATTATTACAGAATATATACACACCCTGGTGTGTCTTATTGCAAACTTATTTATGTCTACCTCAACTCAGCTGTGACTGTAGCAATAGACCTCTTTCCTTTGTCTGTCTCACTCTCCTTTCAGTTGAGTTTTGTTTTAAATATATACAGTACTTATCTGTTTTGCAACACAAGCTCTTTTGCATACCTTCTAAGTCTCTTATTTTCAGAGAGCCTCTGATTTTGCCATTTTTTAAGATTCCTCCTGCTTTTATGGCACCAGTCCATGTCCCTAAAATCGTCAGTATCAAAGAACAGACTATTGCTCCTGACTTTAAATGGCATTAGCAATGCATCTCTAGCACTTTAGTTTCAGTTAGAATACATTAGGGCCTTATGAAACCTCCCTGATTTTAATGGTCAGAATCAGGAGATCTCCCTCATTTGAGGAGTGCTGATTTGGAAGCTTTGTCATTGTATCCTATGAAACTTTAAACCCCATATTTAGCCAGTTTCTCCTTTTTACGGCTGCAGTGGGTGGAGCCCTGCAGCACTTTGGGGAGGTTTGAGAAAAAGGAGCTGACCGGATAATGTCCGCTCCTTCTTTTTTTTTTTTAGAATTCCAGAAGTGGAGGCAGACATGCTTCCACCTCACTACTTTGTTCGGCATATGGAACACGGCACTGTCCGCCTTGTCCAATTTGGCCATTGGTGCTTACTGTGCATGCGTGAGTTCCCAAGCATGCTCAGATAATTCTGGTGGCCATATTGTTGTAGATTTGTGACTGAGTGTGCCCTTCCAATCACTAAATATTTTTTATGTTGACCAGAATGTTGCCTAAATCATCAGTGTTTTGGATTAAAGTGGCCATGGCTCTGTCCTTGTTATGTTTGCTTGTGTACATGTATAAGAAACATGTTGTGACAGCTTGCTAGAGTAGCAGGTTGTGGAGGTGTGGCAGTGTTGTGGCCAATACCACCACTGCTTTTTGGGGCTTGTCTCTTTGGCACAAATGAATGAGCATGCTGTTTATGACAGCAGCTCAGAAGCGTGCCACCAACTTGAAAGAAATTCAGTGCTGCAATGAGGGAGTGCCCACTCATTGCAGGGTGTGCATTGCCTGGTGTAAAATTTCAATAAACATGGTGGTGGTTGCAGCCTTCCACCTCTCAAAGCCGACATCAGGGGTGCCCAATCCCCCTGTCAACATGCCCCTCCCAGTTCATTTGCCAATGAGGGAGCCCAATCCCAATTGGTTTAATGTCCCCCTTGTTGAAATTTGTCTGCTGAGGGGGTGCCTAATCCTCCTTGGCATCATGCCCCCCTCAAACACAGACATGCTTTTTTTGCCTATGGGGGGCCCAATCCACATCGGCCTCAGTCCTCCCTCCCCAAAAACACAGATGGCACACTGGGAGCCCACCCCAGTGTGCCCAACATTTGTCAGAATGCACCTGTAATAAAGAAAATGGTCACATGTTTTTTTTTCTTCTTACTACCTGAAACAAGAAAATGGTCCTCGCTGTTCTGTGTTGCCCCTCCCCAACCCACACCCACCTCTGTGCACTCCACCTCCCCGCACCCCCACCCCATATCTATCTCTGGAGCCCAGCATGACGATCTTCGTAGAGCAGGAACATGTCTGTACTCTTCAAAACTGACCGCAAAC
Source organism: Neoceratodus forsteri (assembly GCA_016271365.2). Classification (NCBI taxonomy): domain Eukaryota; kingdom Metazoa; phylum Chordata; order Ceratodontiformes; family Ceratodontidae; genus Neoceratodus; species Neoceratodus forsteri. The sequence continues at coordinate 799,324,407 of CM057459.1, read as the reverse complement.
TGAATAAATGTAGGTAAGCTGTGTAATGGCATAAAATGGGGGTGGTTCAAATTAGGTGGATATCCTGGTCATTTTTGCAACTTTTGGCTCCACATTTTCAACATGGGATTCTTGGGATCCCACCTCATGAACCCAGTCACTGTCATTTCATTATTTGGTACCTAAAGATGATTTCCTGGTCACTGTATGGAATCACCTTATGGGACTGATTAATGAAATGACAGTGTCACTGTTCATGAGGTGGGCTCCCAAAAAAGCCTATGTTGCAAATTTGCTGAAAAATTCCAAAACATGACGGTATTATGAGTGTGCATTGTGCAGTTCCCATGCACGCTCATAACTTCGAGAAGTTTTAATAGTTTCACTCTAGATTTTCAACATTGCCATTTTTCCACACCTTCTTATGAACAGTATAGCTATTATTTTTTGTATCCTGCCCAAAATGTGTTTTCACACATCGGGTGCACAATGGCGTGGTCGCTGTGCAAAATCAATGTTCAGGAGAGATTAAGAAAATTACAGAGACAGCGTTCATAAGGAGATGTCCCAAAAAGCCCATGTAACAAATTTGGTGAAAAAATTCCAAAAAATGACTGTTACCAGCACGCGTTGCACAGTTTCTGTGCACGCTCGTACCTTCGCCAATGTTTTATATTTTTACTCCAGATTTTTAGCATTGTCATTTTGGCATACTGCCTTATGAACAGTGCAGCTGTCATTTTCACATGCTGCCCAAAACATGTATTCGCACCTGTGGTACATAATGGGCACGGTCGCTCTGCGAAATCAATGTTCGGGACAGATTAAGAAAATCACAATGCCACTGTTCATGAGCGGAGGTCCCAAAATGCCTATGTTGAAAAGCTGATGTAAAAAATCCCCAAATTAATTGCATTATGGGTGTGCATTGTGCAGTTCCTACACACGCTCATGACTTCATCAATGTTTTTATATTTTCACTCCAGATTTTCAGCATTATCATTTTTTTACACCTCCTCATGAACAGTACAGCTATCATTTTTCACATCCTGTTTGAAATCTGTTTTGCACCTGTGGTGCCAAATGGTGCAGTCGCTGAGCAAAATCACCTTTCCGCTAACAAACTGATAGTGTCACTGTTCATGTGGTGGGGTCACAAAAATCCCATGTTGAAAACTTGGAGTTAAAATACCAAGAAATGCCCAGGGCATTAGGGTTTCCAACCGTAACGCCCTACCCTGCAGGGACTGACAGGCGTCAGGGGTGTGACTTGGGATTGTCGACAGTAATGTTCATGGCATTCCATCCCCACTCCCACCCCCACCCTGCAGCCAGTGTTGGCATCGAGGTGTGCCTTGGACTCTTCAGCCCCAAAGTTCACCCCATTCTCCTGTAATGCACCCATTTCAGCATATTTCCATATGGAATAGGGTGAGTATAAAGCCCAAACACCCCAGGCACACCCTGACCTTGTTGGTGTCTGCAGGGTAGGATGAGGTGAAATAGCTTGAGCATTATGGGCAATGACCCAAAGGCACACCCCAATGCCTGTCCATCTCTGCAAGGTGGGAGGGGTTGGCATCAGTTCAATACTTCACTGCCATTCCTATTCTGCATCTGTTTAACTCCTGCACTTCCAATGCTAATGCCAGCAAGCAAACATTCGGCATTGACAAATGCTTGTTTATTTATGTTACTGTACTTCCTTCACAGTATTGGCTTCATGCTTTTGGATCACTGCTAGCTGGTTCGTTGTCCTAGAAAATGGGTGAGATTCCTATAGCAACAGAATGCCGCACTTATCATTCTTCTATGTGTGGAGGGGTCCAGTTTAACCCCACATGCCATGATAAAAGTTATTTCTAATTAACAAAAGAGCATCATGTCATGATTGTAGGGTAGACCTTTGGGATTGTTTAGCAATGACCCTAACTCCTTTTCTGACCCACTAAAACAATGTTTCAGTAGGCTGTAAAGTCACAGGAATTTTCACCCTTCCAGCTAATGCTATTACTCCACTGCTCAGCTTTTCTGCAGCCCTCAAATTATTACATGTATTACTTCAGGGACTGTTAGTATGAACTATTGCTCACAACATTTATTGCTCTTGTAGTAAATGAAGCAGAACTGGAGCTTCTGTGCTTTTTAAACTAACCCCTTCTTTAAATTGGTATATTCCCAGGTGGAAGTCACAGAATCATAGAAACCTGACAGCAGAAAAGGACCTCCTGGCCCATTTATAGTAGTCTGCCTCTTTTCCCTCCCACTATTCCTCCCCACCCCGCAAGCCCCATCCCTCACCCTGTAACCCCATGTGCCTGCCCCATGCTCTCTTGAAGCCTGACACCGTTCTGACCCACAACCTCCTCCGGAAGCTTGTTCCTTGCCTCCACCACCCTCTCAGTGAAGAACCATCCCCTCACATTGCCTCTGTAGTTTCCTCCCTGTAGTCTCTCATTTTAGTGCCTCCCTTCCTGTGAAATAAATGTCCTGAACACACTCTGTTTATCCCTTTGACATATTTAAAGGTCTCTATCATGTCCTCCCCTTCTAGTCTCCAATGTGTAGAGTCTCAATTCCCTACACCTCTGTTCGTATGGTTTGCCCTTCATCCCCTGAATCATCTTTGTCACTCTTCTCTGTACCCTTTCAATCATATAGATACATAGATACATAGACAGTGTTGGCAGATAAGGGCCTTCGGCCCATCCAGTCAGTTCATTTGAGCTTGTAAGTTAACTTTATGTTTTCCTAGAAGTCTGTTGCTCCTTAACCCGGACCTCCAGAATTCCTTTATGTCTATCCCATGCATTGTTAAATCCTGTGATTGTTTCAGCCCCCACCACTTCTTCTGGCAGGGTGTTCCACTTGTCCACCACCCATTCTGTGAAGAAATTCTTCCTCACGTTCTCCTGAATCATCCTCCCTCCAACTTCATCCCATGCCCTCTAGTCCTGGAACATCTTTTTCACTTAAAAATAGTGTATTCCTGTACCCTGTTCCTCCCTATAAGATACGTGTATGTCTCTATCATATCCCTCTCTCCCTCCTCTCCTCCAGGGAGCACATATTCAATTCCTTCAATCTGTCCTCATAGGACTTGTGATGCAATCCATGTACCGTCTTTGTTGCCCTCCTCTGAACCTTCTCTACCCTGTCTATGTCTTTATGTCCTTATGCATGTATGGCCTCCAGAACTGTACTCCACATTTGAGGTGCTGCCTTACCATGGCTTGGTATGGGGCATCAGGACCTCCCTCCTTCTGCTAGTGATTCACCTGCCTATACATGCCAACATCCCATAGGCTTTCTTCACCACCCTGCTACACTGATTTCCCACCTTGAGGTTATTAGTCACCACTATACCTGGACCCCTCTCCTGCTCCATAACCCTGACTTCCTCCCCCATGTGTGTACCCTGACTTCAGGTTCCTGTGCCCCAGGTGCATGACTGCACACTTTTTTTTTTTAATTCTGTATTTTTGTTGCCCGCGCTCCGCCAAGGATCTGCCGGGTCACGGACCCTAGTACCCCCACTTTCATTTTAGCCAGACTCCAGAGACCCCCGGCTTGCCTCCTTGAGGTGGGGTCACAACACCTTAGGGCATCAGTGCCGCGAATGTGGGACTGGAATCATGGAGCTGGCCCCTAAAGCTGATTAGGGCAGGGGCAGGCTTCATAGAGGCAGGAGTGAGCTGTCTTTTTCTTGTTTTTTCCCCCTGAGGGGCGAAGACATGCAATGACGACCTGGGTCTGTCCCGCCTCTTCTATTACTGTTATATGCCTGCGCTAGTGATTCCTTCCAGCCTCCACTAGGAGTCATCACGCACTGGACATTCTCCCCGACCCTCCCCCCGAAGAAGGAGAGCAGCCCGAAGGTGCTTCAATCCTTCTTCCCCGGCCGGCCCTCCAGCTCTCGGGTCCGTTTCTGATCCCAGGTCGCTGGCATAGCGAGCGGAAATCCAACCACTGCGCCGGTGGGCCGGCCTGACTGCACACTTTTTGATATTGAATTTAAGTCACCAGGTCTCTGCCCACACCTCCAGTGCCCTCAGGTCCTGCTTCATGTCCTAAACACCCTCTTGAGTCCACCTATTGCAAATTTTTGTATCATCTGCAAAGAGGGCCACCCTTCCCTTCAGTTCTACAGCTATATCGCTGATGTAGATATCAAAAAGGAGTGGTCCCAGGACTGACACCTGGGGGAACCCGCTCATCATCCTCCCTGTTCTGGACTGCATCCCATTTACTACCACCCTCTGGGTTCTGTCCATCAACTGGTTATGTACCCATCTAACTATTTTGTCCCCTACCCCCATACTGTCTAGCTTGTTGACCAGTCTTCTGTGGGGTATGGTGTCGAAAGCCATGCTGAAGTCCAGGTAGGCTACATCCACCGCCAGCCCCGGTCAACTACCTGCGTCACCCAGTCAAAGAACTCAATCAAATTAGTCTGGCGTGATTTCCCATTTCAGAACCCTTGCTGTCTGTCATCCATCAGCCCATTTTCCTCCAGGTAGTCTGTCACCTCCTCCCTGATGAGTGCCTCCATGATCTTCCCCACCACTGCTGTGAGACTAACCAGGTGGTAGTTTTCCCTCAACTCCCTGTTCCTCCCTTGTGCATTGGTACCACAGTCATCTCCTTTTAGTCCTCCAGTATCTTACTAGAATCCACAGACAGGTTGAACAGCCTCGCTATAGGGGCAGCCAGTTCCTCTCTCAGTTTCCTGATCACTCTCTGATGTAACCTGTCCAGTCCCATGGCCCTGTCCACCTTCAGCTTGCCAAGCTGCTCCTGTACCCTCTCCACACTGAAGGACTCGTGTCCACCCCCATGCCCCCTCCCATCCTCCTTAGTTCGGACCCCTTTCCTCTCCCTCATTCATAAATACCGAGCAAAAGTACCTGTTTAGTTCTGCTTTTTCCCCGTCTCTTCCAATGGCTTCCCACCCTCACCCCACAGCCTTACGACCCCCTGTCCACACGTCCTCCTTTCTCTTACATATCTAAAGAATGTTTTGTCCCATCGCTTGGCCTGATTTCATATTTTTTCCTTAGTGTTGGCCTTTGCCCTCCTTATTACCTTCCCTACTTGCCTCCTCATTTCCCTATAAACTGCTTTGTCGCCTTCCTTTTGTGTTCTCTTATATTCCCTTAAAGCCCTCCTTCTACCCTTAACCACTCTCGTGACTTCCCTAATGAACCAGAGTGGTCTCCTGTGCCTTGTACCCTTCCTAACCTTCCTAATACACATATGCATGGCCTACCTCACCTGGTCCCTAATAGCTCCCAATAACTCTGCCACATCATTAGTCTTTTCCATCCCCTCCTTCACTATCCTTCTCATCATGTCGAAGTCTGTGCACCTGAAGTTGGCACATTTATAAGGTAGAAAAACAAATGGGCAGACTGGATGGCCCTTGCGGTCCTTATCTGCCGTCAACTTCTATGAAGTCCAGCACTGTTGTGATTGTATGGTGTGCCTCCCTCCCTGGTCTCACCTTGAACCTGATGGTCCTGTGGTTGCTGTTTCTCAGCTTCTTCCCCACCACCACCACCTCCTCCACACTTTCCCCATTTGTTAAGACCACGTTCAGTAGGTTGTTTCCCTTAGTTGGCTCTTTGACCAACTGCTGCAGGAACACCCCCTGTAGTGTCTCCAGAATCCCTCTGCTTCTGGCCGAGAGTGTCTCTGGGATGGGCCAGTCTACAGTATGTCAGGGAGGTTCAGGTCCCCCACCAGAAGCGTTTCCCCTTGAGAGTCATCCCCTTGATCTTCTGTGACATCATCCTGTCCTGTTCTTCCCCTTGCGTTGGTGGCCTGCATACCCCTAATCTCAGGGATTCCCTGCCCTTCTGCTCAGCGTTATCCAAAGTAGTTCATTTTCCCATCCCCTCCTGCCCCTCCTTAACCTTTATGTCCTCCCAATGTATAGTGGCACCCCCTTCTTGTCCTTCCTGAGCAATCTGTAGCCAGGGATAGCCATCTCCATGTGCTATAGTTTGTCCCCATGTTTCTGTGATGTAATTATGTCCAGTCCTTCATGCACAATGATGGCTACTAGTTTCTCCATCTTATTTGCTACACTCCTAGCATTGACCACTAAACCCCTCCACCATAACTCCCCTTCCCTTCTGGTGCCTAAGGGCATGCCAGAACCTAGTACATCATCCCTTCCTCGGGGGGAGGCTAGAGCCCCCCTTCTCAGGTGTAGTTTTCTGTAGTTTTACTCCCAGCCCCCCCATTTAGTTTAACTCATATGCTTTTTCAAAGAACTCCTCCAGCCTACATTTTAGTACAGTTGCCCCTTCTCTGTTAAGATGCAGCCTGTCAGGGGCAAAGAGACTCTCATCATCACACATTGCCCCCAGTTCCCCACCAGCCCATACCCCATCAGCTTGCACCATCTTACCAACCAGTCATTGAATTCCTTTATCCTTTGTTTTCTCTCTGTACTGGCTCTGGGCACTCCAAGAAGGCTATAGATTTGCAGCAGAAATCACTGCAAAACCTAGCCAGAGTCCTACATCTCACCTGCACATCCAGGAGACTATTTCCTTCCAGATCATTTGTCCCTAGATGGAACACTAGATGTGATTTCTCATCCTGTTCCCTACCCATGAGGGAATATGGTGGATTACCTCCAGTGCCATCTTTCTCAGCAGGCACTCCACCCAAACTGCACTGTTTCTGCCCCCCCACTTGATACCCTTTATGATCAAGTCTCCAATCAGTAGTACCTTGCCCCCTTTTTCCTTCTGTTTTACCTGCCTGACAGTTTTCCTTCCCAAGCTACTGGCATCTGTTCTACCATCCTATCCTCCGCTACCACCCTGCTGATTTCATGCCTTGAGCCATCCCCTCTTCAACAACTTCAGCTCCACCCTCGCCTTCCCTGTTGGTATTTAACACTACCCCTTTTGCCCCGTCCCATTCTCTCCAATCCCCCATCCCCCAATGTACCTGTCCCCTGCCAGCGATTCTCCCGATAGGCTCTATGAGTATGTAGCATCTTCCAACCCAGTTTCCATGTAATCCTCAAGTTTAGAGCCACCCTGAGTCTCCCTCTGCCCTCCTTTGTCTCCCTCAATTTTCTGCTCTACATTCAGAATCCTGTGCTCCCCACTGTGAATCCCTGATGTCCCCATGCCACCTGGGTACCATCTTTGCACATCTCTTCCCCCCTTCTCCCTAACCGTATACACCCCACTCCCCTTTTCACATCCTCTGTTGTCTCTTCACTTTCATGTGATCTGGCTCCCTCCCACCTCACTTTAACCTCCCTTTCCTTCTGACTCCTGCCTACTTCTTCCCCATCCCCTCTGATACCCCTATCACCGTGGTGACTGCCAGCAGCAGTGCCTGTTGGAGACCAGAATTCCCCAGCCTGTTTTGCCCAACAGATTTGCCCACTGACCCAATAAACTTGTTCCTTTGTCCCTTGCCCCAGATCAAGTCAGTACCCAATTACCACAGTGTCTCTGTAATTTCCTCCACTTTCACAGTACCTTTTATATCCACAGATGTCCCATGTATGCCACAGTACCTTAACTATAAGCAGATAGTGCAGTAGAGGTCCCTTCAGGACAACGGCAAATTGGTTGCACTTGCAGTGAGAGCCTCCAGCTTCCACAGTATCTACTATAGTTTCTCCCCAGTTCCATAGTACCTTTAATAGCCACAGATGTCCCATATCTGTCACAGTTCCCTAGTTATGTAGTCTTGAGCACAGTACTTTAGATCTGAAGCATTGAGCACAGGTGTCCCAGCTCCTTTGTAGGTGTTGCTACCCAGGTTTCATCTGCAACTGAAGGCGTCCCTTCTCCAGCAGAGGAGCCTCTGCCTCACAGCTCACAGATCTCTTGTTGTCACCCCTAGTTCTACCATGCCTCCTATCCCAACCTAATTGGTGCAACCACTACTGGGTGAGGTACTGCTAGACCATTTAATATGGAGGGGTGTGGGGAGGTGGGAGAGAAAACAAATCCAGCTTTTACAGTCTGAGTCTGGGCCCAGGCTTAAATAGCCAAGCCACAATCTTGAAATTTGTGGCCCTTGGTGCCCTGCTATCTAATGGCTCCAGTGGGGCTGCTGCCTCCTTCAATTTGAGGCTAATGGCCACTGTAGATCCTGCTGCTGATCTGGCCTGGATGTTGTGCAGCTATGGCGCTGACCCCCTCCACAGATGCTGCAGCTGCCTCCTCCTATTAGAGGCAATGGACGCTGAAGATGCCTGCCACGAATGTGGCCTGACTCATCTCCTTTGCTGTATTTGCAGTCTGTGGCTGGGCCAAGGCTTAAATAGCCCAGCCGTGATCTTGAAATTCACCTTTTGGCACCCTGCTATCTGATTGGCTCCAGCAGGAGCTGGCTGCCTCCTCCGATTTGCGGCTAATGGCGCAAAGATTTCTGCCACTGATGTGGCCTGGATGTGTTGGGGCCACAGTTGCTGGTGACCACTGCCACGAAGCTGTAGATCCCTACCAAATGTGGTTTGGCTGTTGTGCATCTATGGTTGCTGGTGACCCTCTCCACGATGCTGCGGCTACCTCCTCTTATCAGTGGCAATGGCGCTGAAGATCACCACTCCGAATGTGGGCTGATCCAGCTTATTTGTTGTGTTTGCAGCCTGCAGCTGGGCCCTGGCTTAAATAGCCCAGATGCATTCTTGAAATTCATGCTCCATGGCACCCTACTATCTGGTTGGCTCCAGCGGGGCCAGCTGCCTCCTCTGATTTGTGGCTAACGATCACCAAAGATCCCTGCCTCCAATGCAGCCTGGCTATTGTGTGGCTATGGTCACTGGTGACCCCCATCGCTGAAGCTGTAGATCCCTGCTGCTGATGTGGCCTGGCTGTTGTGCGGCTACGCTGCTGGTGAACCTCTGCCAGTGCTGTGGCTGCCTCCTTCTATCAGCGCGCAACAGCCACTGAAGATCCCCACCACCAATTGCGGCCTGACCCAGCTCCTTTGTTGTGTTGAAATGAGATTTGCTCTGCAGGTGAAAGGTTAGACAGGACAATGACAACAACAAGTGTGATGGCCAGTGTTACATGTGCAGTCATTACCTGCTGTGACCCTTCCTTCATGGAGGAGGAACTTGTGAGACATGAGTACATCCCTACAGAGTCAGGGGATGCAGGGGGTTGGGGGTGGACTCAAGATCCTTGAGTCCACACTGTTTGGAGTGCAGCATGGCACAGCGAGCATCTGTTGTGTGCATGAAAGGGGCAAGGGTGGGAGAATGATGGACAAACCAGTGACTGTCAGATTCATACTGGCATTTAGCAGTAGGTGAAAACATTACAGCTAAAATGCATGCAGACCAGCATACCGCTCAACCTGTTGTTGCTGACACTCAAAATGATAGACCGTGGCCCAGGCCACAAAAAGTGTGACACATACCCCACAATGGATTACTTGACATTGCAAATGGTAGGAAATGCAGAGCAGTGACACTGGGCACTCACCCTCAGAATGTGTGACATTGTCTCCTAAATGGGGGACACTCAAACGCTGGATGCTGACTCCCGTAAATGCGAGGAACTGTTGGACATTAACTCAGACAGGGGAGATATGGGACAGCGACACGCAAACATGTGGGGCACTAGCCCTCAAGATATGTGACAGTGACACTCAGAATGTGAGATACAGGCCCTCAAGATGTGGGAATCTGGCCCTGAAAATGTTGGACACTGACACTCAAAATGTTGGACACTTGATTGCTAAATATGGGAAAATGTAAGGCACTGACACTCAGACTGGGGAAAATATGGAACAGGGACTCTCAGAGTGTGGGGCATTAGCCCTTAAGATGTGGGGGTAGAGACATTTTACATTTAAAGGCCTGATTCCAAAACATTCCCATGGACGCAAGGTGCTTGCATCAAACCCCAATGACACAATCTGGACCTTGCGTCATAATGTGCGACACACCCAATTCCGAAACATGATCTGCATTGGAATGGGGATTCGCTGTGGAAAATGGGCAACCCACCACCCTTACAACCTACATCAGGGTACGACAGGTCACAAGGGGGTTTGTGCCATGGTAGTACTGCAACCTCCCCTTGTTAGGGATTCTAAAAGCCCCACCATTGCCATAGCAAGACCTCAACTTAGAACTGCCAGGAAGTGATCTAAGCCCCTTGCACCAGTGTGGGACACTATGGCGGGTTGGTGGGGGAAGAGCTACATGTGGGGTCAGGGGCAGGAGGGACATGGGGGGCATAGGGTGAGTTGGAGAGACAGTGGGGAAGTAAGGGATTGCTTTGGCATCTGGTGGGGTGCATTTGCCTCTGTATGTATTATTATATAGAGGCATATGCACCTCCAGATGCTAAAGCAATCCTCATTTCCCACCATCTCCCAACCCCCTATGCCCCTCCTGCTCCTGATCCTCCTGACAAGCAGATGTCCCCTCACCACCACCACCACCACCAATGCTGGCCCTTCTTGTGTTGTGCCAGCAGGGGGGGCAGATCCCCGCAGAATTTGCCTCAGCTGCACCAATGGTCAGGTGCTGTTGTACACTGCAGCAAACCCAAGGATTCTGGCACCAGGACCCTGCTTTTTGCAGAATCTGGCACAGAGTCATTGGCACACCCAGATATTGCCTCATCCCTGGAGTGTCACAACTTGCATCACTCCAAGATATCATTTTCAAATCAGGCCCAAAATATTGGACAGTGTTACTTATAATCTGGGACACTGGACTGCTAAATATGGAATTCCTCATTAAACACAGAAGTAGAAGCACAGACAACTGGAAGCAGCTGCATTTATTTATGTACAGTTTAATTTTGATTTGTCATTATAAACAATTTTCTGCTTTTAATTCTTCTAATTTAATTCTTGATGTTTCATTGTAAAATGGTGCCTTCTTTGTGTGGGATGGATGTGTGATGGGAGAATTCTGAGTGGTAATGTGGGACATTTAGTGTGGCCTAGTGTTTGCAACACCCTACTAGAACAAATTTCTAACCTTGGGTAACTAAATAAACCTCCCAGTGTTCCAGTCTACCCAGCTTCAGAAATTGGTAGAAGCAGGGCCACACTGGAAATTAACTACTGCATGTCAGCTGGGCTATCCTAGATAAATAAAGTACAACAAAAAAAAGAGGCAAACCGAGTCTCAGTTTTTGGTGTTGGAAGGGATTCTCTCATCTCTCACTACTCATCATAATGGCTAGTCTCTCCCCCCCGCCAAAAAAAATGGTTACAGTGGTAACTCCTGTGATGGGACACTTCGCCTTTGGGCTAGAAGATCATGGGTTACAGTACACACATTGGGGGCTTGGGGTCATTACTGACTGGCAATACTAGGGGGGTTGCTGTGCCACAAGGTTCAACCCTGGGACCTTTCCTGTGCAGTATGTTCATTAGTGATGTTGAGAAAGGTATTAAGGGCAAGATGTGTGGATGTGCCTCTTTGCTGATGACACAAAGCTTTGTGGCAGGGTGGACGGGGACAGTGAGTAAAGGATGAGGGAACCTCAGAGGAAACTGGGGCTGGGAAGAGGATATGAGTGAGTGGAACAGTGCAGGAGTGGAACAGGATTAGCATCTACGTAAAAGGGTAAAGGCATGTTAAAAAGGGCAAACTAAAAGCACCTATAGTTTGGGACTAGGGGTAACATCCTATCTAGGGTAAGGGTAAAAAGAAAAAGAAGCAAAATGGGAAAACTTAAAACACCCTATCTAGGATCAAGAAAAAAGGGGGAATTAGAAATACCCTCTCTGGGGTAAGGGTACAAGTTCTTCCAGTTAACATAGTGAGTATAAGAACTGGAATTTTTGGGAGAGGTGCGGTGCAGTGGCTGTGGAGTGGCAGTTTTCAGAGCCCTTCTGGAGACATAGGTGCTGTCCCATCTGCTTGCATTTCTCTGTACTGAGGGAGGAGGTTGCTAGACTCTAGGACAAGCTGGCTAGGATTCCAGGGGCTCTTCCCTCACCCAGGGGCCACCAAATCTACCACTGTTGTCCCAGAGGATGCCAAGGAGGAGATCCAGCTGATTGAGGTGGGCTATGGGAGGGTGCGGTTGGCAGATCTTGAGCACATTCCTCAGCTGGTGCCACTATGAAACTCATTCACTGCTCTGGCAGGATGGGACTGCCAGGAGAAGGCACCCATGGTAGTGTCCAGGGGGATGTAGGAGGCCCCAAGGTGTGGGGGAGAACCTCAGCAGAGGAGGAAGCAACTTCTGGTGGGGACTCGATCATCAGGGGTGAAGATTTGGGAACAGAAATGGAGGAAAAGAGGAGGTGAATGCCTTCCTGGCACCTTGGCTCATAGGGATGGAACACAAATCCTAAGGATTGCTAGGGAAGTGGGACAGGAGGGGAAGCTGGATGTGATTGTCCACCTGGGGCAAATGGCCTGACAGGGATGGGGCTGGGATTGTGCAGGAGGATTTTAAGGAGCTGGGGTGAGGTCTTAGGCAGGTAGTGCACTCAGTGGCTTACACTGAGGTGCTGCCTGTCTATGGCAAGGGGGAGGATATGAATCTCCACAGTGAAGGAAGGGTGTAGAGAGGAGGGATTCAGCTACATTGGGGACTGGGAACCAACCTGATTCAATCACTGAAACAAGATTTTGGTATGAAATGTCATCTGCCATTCCAGGAGACAGAGGGAGGTGGTGGTTCACCAGATTGAGCCAATAGAGATTTACACTCCAGTATTAGTCCCCAAGGGTATAGACCAGGTGAGGGAGGAGCTATAGTGCAGACAAAATAGGGTGCCCTCATGGCACCTGGGACACCAGGCATTTGGGTACCCTCATGGCACTTGGGCAGTCTGTTAGTTGCCCTTGTCTGGCAGGTGCTTTGGGGTGCCAAGTAGTGGGCAGACTGGGACACCCTCAACTCAGGTGCCAGTCTGGGAGCAACAGGCATGGCCAGCAGGATGTCTGGTAGTGCCAGGGTGCCTTTGGGTAGCATGGGTGCAACCTGGAGTACCTAGGAGGATGAGCACTAGCTGTTGCTCACCAAGCCACACAGTTACAGGATGAGCTGGTGCCTGTGTTTTAGCCTGGGTGGTGGCTAACTGCAGGATGTGAAGCAGGGGCACAGGAGACACTGGGTGGAAGGCTTCCACCACACAAAATGGGCAGGTGCTGGGTAACAGCTGTTCCTTGGGCACAGACAGTGGCAGAATTCCAGGACATTTTGAGGGTTCAAGACCTTTCTGTCAACAGTGAACAAGACCCAGGTTTCTACCAGGGATAGATTTCAGGCTCCAAGGGCAGATCCCAAATTACCGGGGATCTGTGGGTCCTCTGAAGGTGCTGTCCATAGAAGGGAGGAGTAGGGAACACCAAGGGTGCAGGAACATGGGGTGGGGAGTTCCCTTAAGGTAGATCAGCTGTTGGCTCTCAGGCCAGTGGTGTGTTTCTCAATGACATAGAGGAGATTGTGGTGGTGGGTGGTGACCTTGGAGACTGGCCCATGCAGAGTTATGGTACCTGATGAAGGTGAAGTATGCTGCAATTTAAAGCCACAGGATAAGGTAGGAGACCCATCTCCATGGCAGAGGAAGAAGAATAGGAATCCCTGGCAGAGCATTGCCCACAGTAAAACCCACCCAGGAAGGAATCCATGTGGGCAGATAGGGTTTTTCCCATTAGCACAGGCAGCTGTGATGTGAGCTGGTGGGCCTTCACTGAGATTGAGACATTAGGAGGGTTGGTGGTGTTGCTGGCAAGGCAAGTGCCAACCCCCATTGTTACCCTTGAGAACAGCAGAGTGTTCACACTTGAAGAGATCTGTTGGTATTCTGTATGTCTTGACAAAGCACTAATTTGTGTGAAACATTGGTGGTGGTAGGAGGCTATCTCTGTTGCTGCATTTTAATAGAATGTTTTAACCTTTCTCCAAGCCTTGGACTTTGTGCCTATTTTCAATGAGCCCGGCTCCTTCTGAGTTATTGCATTCTGTATGCAGCTAAAGTAACTTCAAAGCAGAGTCCCTGCTGTATTAGATTACTTTTGAGTTTACTGTACCTTCCCCCCCATCGCTGACTTGCCACATAGGTCAGCCACTCTGCCCAGCCCTGTCACCTGTCATCTTTGGGACTTAACATACTCTCTATATTCTCCCATGGATATGTCTCATGGAAATGGCTGCTGGAGGTTACCCCTTACTCCCTCCCCCAGCAGAGGTTGAGATTCAGTGTGGGAGCAAGAGCACAGTCCATAGTGTGGGTCCTGCGGTGGATGGCATACCACATGGTTGTTTCTTTTTTCGTTTTCCCCCTAGCCTGTGGATGTCATAGAGGTGGTGCATCTAATGTCCCCCAACCTTATCATTGGCTCCAGCCTGCACCACTACCTGTTGTCACCCAGCTGGTGGTACAGCGGTGGAGTCCAGGATTCCACCCTCACAGAAACAAGCATCTGCTGCAACTCTCTACCATCCTTCCCCCACAAGCCCTCCAGCAAACCGGGCTTGTTCCTGAAACCAGGTCACTGGCATTGCAAGCGGCAGCACTACTGCTGTGCCAATGGGCTGTCCTGCTTTATTAAATTCTAAAGTAGATACCATCAGATAAAACAGACAGGAAAATGGGAATCACCTTGTAGAGCCATGTTTTGGCAGTCAAGGAGAGGCCGTCTGTGAAGCTCACAGTACACACTAAGGAAAAGACAAAGAATGGCCACTATAAATTGTAGAAATAATCTGGGAGCCATTGGGAATGAGATAGGGTTCATGTTCATTCCAATGGGAGGATGTGTAGTGGAGTGGTTCATCCTTGACAGCCTGGTACCGCGTGACATACTGTGCCAGTTATCAGTTGAGAGCAAATAAACTAGGATTCCTGGATCCGTGATTACCCTTACAAATGAACACTGACAAAACCTTACAGTAGCACTTGACATTTACAGTAAATGTCAAGTGCTTGGACATTTGACATTTGAGATTGTGCGTGCTTATTTACAACATTATGTCAGGGTCTCAGAGGGACCAAAAGTCCTCTAATCCCAAAAAAAGCAGCAACTGAAATGATGTGATTGCAAGGGAGCTTTTGGTGAGCAAAGATACTCCTAGACAAAGGATTTTTCCTGGGCCATGCCCTGCCCACCCTCATTCATGGACAGTAATGCAGGATAGCATGTGCATTGCCTCAAGGGAGGAGGGAGGATTACATTATAGTGTTTAGAAATGCGCGTGTGGAAGCAGGCCTTCCTCTCAGCATCTCATTCAATGTCTAAGGATTTTTTAATACTTTTTGAAGAACTAAATTTAACTCAACATGTACACCCAACTAGATGACACAACACACTGGACATTGTGTTAAGCAGTGAACTCTTAACTATTCAAGACTGCAAAATTACAGCACCTATAGGGAACAGTGACCACTACGGAGGTAAATTTGCTTTTCTCCCATCATGGACCGAATCGTCTAAACTGACTGAAGTTTTGCCTATAATAAAACCAATAAATTGGCCTTAATGAATATCAAACAAACATAGACTGGAAGACTGTGTTGAGGGTCCAGATATTGATAGTATCTGGCATTCCTTCAAAAATAATATTTTGGATGCAGTGCATAAATTTATTCCCAAAAAAGGAAAACAAACACTCTCATTTGAATTCAAAATGGTCAACTGATAATTTGTTAAACTTATTAGAAAGAAAAAGAAAGCGTTTAAAAATAACTGACAAATGAATGTGACAGAATCTGGTCTGTATTCAAAAGGATACAAAAGAAATGTAAAACTGCTATTAAAATTGCAAAATATGACACTGAAAATATATATGCAACTCAAGCCAAAAGGTAATCAAAAATTATTTTCAGTTATATAAATTCATTAAGGAAACAGGATTGAAAAGTGATCCCTATTATAAGTAATGATGTTGTAATAACTACCCCAAAGGATATGGCTGAACAACTAAATTCTCACTTTGGAAAAGTGTTCAATAACACATCAGGTAATGGTACCCCCAAAACTGATAAGGTCATGGATAAGGTTGTCTTATCTACTGAAGACATAAAGTCCAAGTTAGACAGTATTAAGCGTGGTTCTTCCCCAAATCCTGATGGCATCTGAGGGGATTACATTCATTTAATGAAAGAGCATCTGTCCTCTCCCCTAAAAATTATCTATGAATGTAGTTTAAACTCAGGTTTGGTTCCCTCTGATTGGAAAGGGCAAACATCACCCCCTCTTAAAAAGGAGATAGAAAATCCCAACAACTATCATCCTATTAGCTTCACACCTGTCTTTTGTAAAATTTTAGAAAGAATTATCAAGACATGATTACCCTGAGCTTAGGTTTCTTGACCCAACTCAACATGGTTTTCTCAAGGATCATTCCTGCATTACTAATTTAGTGAATTTTTATGATAAAATAAGTCAATACTTAACAACAAAATCCCTGTGATGTAATCTTTTTAGATTTTAAAAAAGCATTTGTCTATGTGCCTCATTGGGCTCTGGTACAGAAACTTCAATTACATGGTATTAATCCACTTATCATACATTGGATTGCAAACTGGCTAAGTGAGAGATATCAAAGAGTTGTCATTGATGGCTATGAATAATCATGGCTTCCTGTTACTAGTGGTGTTCCCCAAGGCTCTGTCTTGGCTCCGCTAATATTTCAAATCTTTATTTTGTATCTATCCCAACATTCAAATTGTACCATAGAAAAATATGCACATGATTATAAAATCAGCAATCCTTGTAGTAGCTCTGAAGATGTCAGTTTACTACAGAAAGATTTTGACTCCATAGGAGCCTGGTCAACAGGAGCCTGGTCAACTAATTGGGACCTGGCCTTTAATATCTCTAAATGTTGTGTTCTTCATTTTGGAAAGCAGAATTGTAGAAATCAATATTTTTTTACAATGAGATACTTACCAGCAAGTCCCACGAAAAAGATTTAGGTATTGCAGTTGATTTAGATTTGAACTTTAACCTGCACACTTCAAACATCCTCAGTACAGTTAATAAAATTTGGTGGTCCATTAAACATAATATAAAATCAAGGATCAGATATTCTACTACCACTGTATCTAGCCTATGTAAGGCTCCATTTTGACTCTGACTCCCAGCTTTGGTGTCCTTACCATTGGAAAGAAATTAATAGGTTAGAAAATTTCAGAGAAAAGTCACAAAATCAATCTGCCAAGATAAAACTCTACCTTATGAAGCAAGACTTTCTAAATAAAACTTGATGTCACTAAAGCTCAGTAGACTGTGAGGTGATCTCCTACTAGCATGGGATATCATTAATGATCAGTCCCTTACAATGGAGTGTGGCCTAGATTTTAAACAGGTAGTGATTAACACTAGAGGACACCCACTTTAGCTATTAAGAACTAGAGCCAAATCCAAAAAAAAGGAGCCTACTTCTTTTCACAAAGAATTGTTAACCCTTGGAATAGTTAGCAACATGAGTCATTATCAGTAATAATAAAAATATATTTAAAAGTAGAGTAGATAACTTTTTATTGGTTAATAGAAATTTGACCTACTATATGTAATATAGGATCTACTATGGGATTTTTGCCTTTCGGCTCCATTCAGTTCTTTACTATGATCCTCTCTGCAAGTATGGATGTTAAACAATGGCTTCATCTAAAACATGCCTGTGTGCATTTACATGCAAGCCCAGATTTGAGATCCCTCAGTCTCTTCTCATAGGGCTTTTTATGTAACCCCTGCATCATTTTCATTGCCCTCCTCTGGACTGCCTCCACCCTGTCCATGTCCTTTCTGAGGTGCGGCCTCTAAAACTGGACACAATACTATAGGTGAGGTCTTATCCAGTGAGCAATACAGTTGCAATACCACCTCCCTAAGGTCAGGTGGTCAGGTGTATGGTAGTTGAGTTTCAATGCTAAAAAGTGCAAAATAATGCATTTGGGTCACAGGAATCCAAGAGAGGAGTACAGGATGGGGGCTGAGAGGCTCTGGTCACCACAAAGCAAGCAAGAGACCTGGGGATCATCATATCAGATGACCTAAAGATGATCAAGCAGTGTGAGAAAGCGGTGTGGAAGATAAACAGAATGCTGGGATGCGTAGGTAGGGGCATAATGAGTAGAAAGAAAGAGGTGGTAATGACACTGTAGAGATCACTGGTAAGGCCTCACCCAGAGAACTGCATCCAGATCTGCAGACCACATCTCAGGAAGGACATAGACACAATGGAGGCAGTCCAGACAAGGTAACCCCTCCCAAATGTCCACTCTATTATAGATTTTGGTATCATCTTTGAGGATATCTTGCTCCTTAGAGTCCAACTCTGTGGTCTTGGGCCACTGAGCACTAGGTCTTCTGGGATGTCAGAGAACCTTGTTTAAGTCAGTGTCCCTATGGCATTGTGGGCCAAAGCATGTATATGGATTTGACATCACCAATGGTCTCCAGTTCTCTGCCCACCCCACCAAAAAAGAACTTCTGTCTCGAAAAGAGCATCCCGATACAAAGCATTTTCATAATAAGCTGGTAACCTATGGCCTGCTGTTCTTATTTACGTTACTCTTTATCCAGCTCCCCATATGATGCACAGGGGAAACACCAGACTAATACACCGAAATCTGGCCAGTGGAAAATCATGTACACCAATGCTCGCAGTCTGGGAAACAAGATCCCAGACCTGCAGGCAATAATGACAGAGGCAAAACTGGAAATAATAGCAATTAGTGAGATGTGGTTTACCAGTAACCACACTTGGGATACTTCAGTATCTGGCTATGTACTGTTCAGAAGAGACCGGGGTGCAAAAAAAGGGTGGAGTGGCCCTGCATATCAATGAAAATATCAAAGCTACAGAAATTCAGAATACACATAAGGAGCCAGAAGAACTGTGGGTCACCCTGGAAACAGGAAATGGGACAGCCATGAGAATTGGGGTTGTCTACAGGCCCTCAGACCAGGGGAGGACATAGACACATTACTGTTAAAAGATATACAAAACATGACAGCTAAAGGGGAGGTTCTGATAATGGGAGACTTCAACATGCCAGATACAGATTGGTCAATGCCAGCAGGAACATCTGACAGAACTAGACACATGGTGGATTCCCTGCAGGGGGAAGGCTTCAAACAACTGGTACAATGACCTGCAAGAGACAGGGCAATCCTAGATCTAGTACTAACAGGGAAAGGATCACAGATCACTAGGTAGAAGGTCACCTGGGGCCAGTGACCATCACATGGTATGGTTCAATTTGACCACTACAACTAAATCATCCCATTCAAGGCAAAACTATGGGACTTCAGAGGAGCTGACTTTGATAAGATGGTCAACAGTGTTAAGTTAGCCCTGGCAAAAAGAAATACAGGTGAGGGGGTACAGGAAAAGTTGGCAAGCATTAAGGATGCAATACTTAAAGCAACATTCCATTGTGTTAGAGAGAAAAGGAAGTACAAAAGAAGAAGGAAACCACTTTGGTTCTCAAAAACAGTAGCAGAAAAAGTCAGAGCCAAAAGGCTTGCCTTCAGGAAATATAAGGGAATGCAGCGAGATGATGATAGGGAGGTATGCCAAACTTCCCTAAGGGAAGCAGGGAAGGCAGTAAAGCAGGCAAAGGTCCAAACCAAGGAAACACTAGCACAAACAGTAAAAGAAGGTGACGAGACTTTCTATAGATACATTAGTGAAAGGAGAAAGTCCAGAGGGGTATTGCTAAGATCAAAGGAGATATGGGTGTGTGTGAGCAGGAGGACCATGTAAAAGCATCTATCCTAAATAGATACTTCTGCTCAGTATTTACTGAAGAGAAGGTAGACAGGGCCCACAGCTCAGCACCATGGACATGGGGAGGAGGTGAGCACTAGTCCCTTCACAAAGGAAAGGGTCCTACAAGAACTTGATAAGCTCAGGGTGGACAAGGCAATGGGACCTGATGGCATGCATCCCAAGTTACTAAAGGGTGGAACTAGCAGAGCCATTATCAGAACTGTTTAGTGAGCATCTGAGCACAGGAGAGGTCCCAGAAGACTGGAGTAGGGCTCATGTGATCCTGCTCCACAAGAGTGGTAGCAGGGAGGATGCAGGGAACTACAGACCAGTCAGCCTTACCTCAGTAGTGGGCAAGATTATGGAGACACTCCTTAAGGAAAGGATAGTGCAACACATGGAATACATAGGAACACAGGATCCAAAACAGCATGGGTTTACAAAAGGAAGGTCCTGTCAAACTAATCTCATAGATTTCTTTGACTGGGTAACCAGAGTGGTGGAACAAGGGGGAGCAGTTCACATGTCGCCTACCTTGACTTCAGCAAGCTTTTGATACAGTTCCACATAGAAGATTGATTAATAAGCTGTGTAGGCTCGGGTGGGTCAGAAGTTGGTCAACTGGGTGGCAAACTGGTTGATTGGCAAAAACAGAGAGTGGTGGTAAATGGTATACAGTCAGAAGAGATGCAAGTCACAAGTGAGGTACCTCAGGGATCAGTTCTGGGACCAGTCCTCTTCAATATCTTCATCAGTGACATTGCAGATGGACTAGAGGGTAAGGTTTGTCTGTTTGCAGATGACACCAAGATCTGCAACAACAGAGTAGATGATCCAGATGGGGTGGGCAGAATGAGAAGAGATCTGGATAAACTAGCAAAATGGTCGGAAGTGTGGCAACTGGGATTTGATGCAAAGAAGTGCAAGATCATGCACATAGGGAAGAGAAACCCTGAAGCAACCTATAGACTGGGAGGAGTTGCTGGCAGTCACAGGGAAGAAAGAGACTTGGGCATCATCATCACCGATGACCTGAAATCATCAAGCAGACCACTAAAGCAGTAGATAAGGCTAGGGGATGTTAGGGTGTATTAGTAGGGTATTACAAGTCAGAAGAGGGAGGTAATGATCCCTCTTTACAAGACACTGGTTCGGCCCCATCTGGAGTACTGTGTGCAGTACTGGAGGCTACATCTTCACAAGGACATTAACCAAATTGAGGCAGTCCAGAGAAGGGCAACCAAAATGGTGCAGGGGCTGCGTCAGAAAACATATGAGGACAGATTAACAGAGCTCAATATGTATACCCTAGAGCAAAGGAGGGAGAGAGGTGATATGATCGAAACATTCAAACTCCTTAAGGGCATTAACAAAGTGAAAGAGTCTAACATGTTTCAATATAAGAAAAATAGCAGGACAAGAGGACACAGCATGAGATTAGAGGGAGGCCGATTAAGGGGTAATGTGAGGAAGTTCTTTTCACAGAAAGAGTGGTGGATGCATGGAACAGCCTACCTCAGGAAGTGGTGGATATGAATACAGTGCAGGGCTTCAAACAGGCATGGGATGGGCATAAGGGAGCAATACAGATGAGTATGAATAGATAGGCCATTAACAGAGCAAAGGCTGATGGCACATTTATAAGGTAGAAAAAGAAATAGGCAGACTGGATGGGCCTTGCAGTCCTTATCTGCCATCAACGTCTATGTTTCTATGTTTTCAGAATTAACATTTTTAATACACCCCATTCTGAAAAGGAACAAAACATCTGTTTTAGCCTGGATTACATTCTGTACATAGCATATTACTGGAAAGCACTTGTCTCCTAAATTTATTTATTTAAAACTTGCATCAAGTAGATGGAAGAATGATCCTATGAGACATGGCGTCATGTTCTCGTGGGGATCCATTGGTATAATAAGGTGCAAAAAGGGCTTAGTTTATAGTGCAGCACACTTGAGAACATCCTGTAAGTTCTAGTTCCAAAAGGATATACAAATAAGTACTTGTAAGTTAACTAATTGTCCAAGAAAGTTCATGGCAACAGCGGAGGACAGTTACTTATTCATAGATAAGGTATAAAGGGGATGATAGTCATAAATGCTGTGAGCTGCCCCTTTATACATACAAGCACTGCAGAAAGTTGAGAGAAAGGAGGGTATTAGTTTGCCATACGGTAACTAGTAAGTTGTGAAATTGTAGTCATATAGACTATAAAATGGCATGTGTGTGCATGCATGTGTGTGTGGAGGTGATGGCAAATCAAGTATTTTAAAGTTAGATAACAGAGATATTAGATTTGTCATTCCGTCTTTCGGATGAGATGTTAAACCGAGGTCCTATCTGCCTGGATTGGTGTAGTTCAGGTGGATGCTAAAGATCCCAAGGCACTTATCAAAAAAGAGTAGGGGAATTTTTTTATTAAAATCATAGCATAATCATAATAACATATATACCAGTCAGTATTACATCATACATCTCCAAAATGAAAAAAATTATATTTTAACATAAATAAGTATTAGTCCATAAATTTTTCTTAACCAGAGAACAAAAACATATTACTCAATCCCTTCCTCCCACTCTAAGAGTAGGGGAAAACTATATCTATATATTTCCCCAAAGGTAGGATATACACACCCTAGTGTTATTTTACTTAAAATATGTGGAAAATCATCAATACATAATCAAAGTACTGTATTTCATCATAATTCCTACACAAAATTCCCTGTTATCCAGCCGAAACCCCCTTAACATTTTTTTATATAAAATCCAGTAAATGCCACCATCTAGACCATTTCTCATTATGCATTTTCATACGTTCTTCTACCTTCCATTGATGTAAGTCTGAAACCAGCATTTGAGTAAGTTCATGAGGTGCAATTTGTTGTTGCTGTAACACTAGTCGACAACGTCCAATCCAAATCTAATACAACATATGAGCCATAATAATACAAAAAGTACTCTCATGTATCTGTGCCACCTGATCCACCTTTGTCCCATAATATAATGACTTAGAGTCTAGTGGAATTAATAGCTTCCCTTTCCATCTATTTTTTAGAACATCCCAAAATTCTTTTATATAAGGGCAATTATAATATAGATGATCCATTGTCTCCAATTTTATAATACAACATTCTCTCGGACAATATCTATCTTGAATAGATTTATGTTTTTGATTATTCTTTACAATTATTTTCTGATGTAACCCTAAACAAACCATGTCCCATAATTTTACTGGTAATCTTATATCACTAATATATTGTGAAATTTCTTCACATTGTTTCCCATTAAATGGATTTTCATAATAATGGGTTGACAATATTCCATAATATAATTGCTTCCTTGTTGACTTAAGCACCATTTCACAATAAATACCCCGTTAATTGACCCATCTACCACCCCTTCCCATCTTTTAACCAGCCTAGGTTTCCTTTTGTTTTTGTGAACAAAATGACCTTCTTTCCATTCCAACAGTACCCCTTGTACTAATAAATATCCCAACTTCTCCCAAAGTTGTGCCCTGACCTTAATAAGGGGAAGAAAATTCTTATACAAGAAAATAGAATAAAAAAAACAAAATGGGGTTAATCATGTCTACTCCTCCAGTTTTAATACTTTGGTAAAGCACATTTCATTTTATGGGGTTCAATCTGCTCCCCCAAAAACAAGAGAAAAAAACTCTTAAGAGTGACGTCTCTAAATTTTTTGGGACCAGAAAAACTGCACTAACATATAAAAATATAGGAATTAAGAATGTTTTTATTAGATGTATTCTTTTTTTAAAACCTTCCATCGATTCCAAAATTTTACCTTTTCTTTCCCCTTATCAATGACTAAGACATCCTGCTTCCAAAAAAGACTGCTCATTTTGTAAAAAAAGACAAAGATTGTCCGCATATGCTAATACTTTACAATCCCTAATTTCTCCACCCAATAAACCTTGTACTTTTGGGGAATTCTGTACCACACGCAACAAAGGATTGTTCATAAACACATATAATAATGGGCTCAAAGGGCACCCTTGCCATACCCCTCTTCTTATAATACATTTTGGTCCTTGATGTCCATTATCATATGGTCTTACGTATGCCAATGCATAACATAGTTGTAACCAACTTATGAAATGGGCTGGGATGCCATATGACTGTAAACAGTGCCAAAGAAAAATATGCAAAACTCTATTGGATGTTTTCGATTGGTCTAGACTGACCAAAAACCCTTGTTTTGGGTCCTGTCCATACCCCTTTTCTCCTTCTATCATCTCTCTCAATAGGAATAATGCCTCTGAGATTTTCCTCCCTGGCACTGAACAAAATTGAAACAGACCGATTACCTTATTCATTACCTGTGTTAAACTATTGCTTAATACTTTAGTAAACACTTTAAAGTCCATATTCAAAAGTGTAATGGGTTGCCAATTCCCCAGATTTGTCATATCCCCTGACTTAAAATGAAAAACCACCAGACCCTCATACATTTGGGTGGGTAAAAAATGTTCTGAAACAAAAAATTATAAAGAGAAAGCATCTCATTTGGAATAATCTTCCATAATACTTTTTATATATCTCACCTGGGAGCCCATCTGACCCTGTGCTATACCCTGCCACAGGGATGATATAACTATGTCCATCTCTTCCTTCGGAAAAGGCATAATCATGCATTCTCTATCCCTTGAGTCTACACTGGGGGGCAGCTGTATGTAATATCTGCCAAGCAATTTCAGAATCTGCTACCGGCTCACCATACACTTCAGTCACATAATTTACTAATTCTTCCATTATTTCTATGTTCTCAGTCTTTAAACTACCATCCCTTGATTTTAACTCCTGAATTTGAGTTTTCCTGTTTCTCTGTTGACATGCAAAAAAAGGGTTAATGTCTGCAGATTTCCCCTGTGTGCCAAAACACTGCTCTTTCATTAACAAATTTATTCTTTTATATTGATAGGTTTTCATTTCTACCATAAGTTCCTGAATCTCATCCTTCAAATCTACTTTCTCCTTCATTTGCCTTGTTAATAATTCTCCCAAGTTCCGTCTTAATACTAAATATTGCTGTTTCATTACAACCTGCTGTTTACCCATGAATTGTAAAAAGCTGGTTACTAATTCTTTTACATCTACCCACCAAAAACTAATGTCCTCATGCAAACAGATAGTAGTTTTCTTTTCCATTACCAAAGTCATTAGATCCTGTTGTATTTGTGGATCTTCTAATAATGAAATATTAATTCGCCAATATTCCTTCCCTCTCTCCCTTCCTGGTGGTACAGCTATCTTTACTCCAATTAACACATGATCTGATGTTTCAATCGGGAAGGTAATCATTTGAAACACTGGCAGAGATTGCTTTAAAAACATAAAGTCGATCCTAGAGGACACATAACCTTTGAAAAAAGTAGGTTGTCCTTTTTGTCTCCCTCTACCTAAAGCATCCTTTAACCCTGCTGGATGTATTATTGATTGCAGAAATATTTTGTCACAATATTGTTTTTCCGAGCCCGCTCCTTTCTGCATATTTATATTAAAATCTCCACCCCAAAACAACTGTCTACTCATATATAAATATGGCTGAATTTTTTTCAATAAATCAATTCTTAAGGCCTTGGTCTGAGGTCCATAAATTGTGATTAACCTAAACAACAATTTATTCATCTTTGCATCCAGTAGTAAAGCTCTACCTGGTTCAATCTCTGTTATTCTCATAATTCATAGTTCTGGAGAACAAAAACAAACCCCTACCCCACTGCATGTTTCTACCCCCAAAGATCATTTTGATTGTCCCCATTTCCATTCCTTTGTTGCTTGCCTGACCTCATTCAATGTATGCAATCTTGTATCTTGTAACATAATAACATCAAAATTAAACTGTTGCAAAATCCCAAAAGTCGTTTTCCTTTTTTCCCCTGATTTGATGCTATTTACATTCAAGCTTGCTATTCTTAATGAAAATTGCTCATGGAGGATACTTCATAATTTTTTTACTAGACCTTGTTACTCTTTTCAACAATACATCAGTTCCTGTCTTCCTCAATTCTCTTTGTGGTAACTCCTCCAATCTTTGTGGTGATGGCGGGGGTGATCCCTTTTTCCATAGGATTTTCATGTTCTACCTGTTCCCCCCAAGAAGAAAACACAGCAAAATGGTTTGTCAGTGGTAGTGGTGATAATTGTCTATCATCCACCACCGATCCTGATCTATTCGAAGGATCTGAGCAGGAAGGAAGCGTATGCTCCTCTATCTGCTGCTGTAGGTTCGCATTTGATTCCAGTGCTGATGCCAGCTTATTCCTACCTTCATGGATTGGAGTGAGAAGTGGAACTGGCACTCTTTTTGGTGACCCTTGAGGAGTCATGAAGGGAGTATTGTTTATAATTGCCAAACCCTGCTCAACCTCCCTCACTACTGCAGTTATTAATGGAAAAAGGAATCACTTGGCTATCTCCTAAGGGCTTTCTTCAATATCTGCTCTTTCCCTCCTACTATCCCTATAACCCTCTCCATCTCCCTCTGTGTCTACTCTGGGTAAAAGGATTAATATGCTCCACATGCTGGATATTCGAGTGCTTGTGGACCTGTATCAGAATTAAATCTTGGTCTGAATTTTCTTCTGAATTATGTGCTGCCCAGGGACACTCTTGAAAAGAGTGCTCATCATCACCACACAAATTACACATGGTGGAAGCTGTGCACTGGGCCGCTGAATGTCCTAATATCCCACAAAGAAAGCATTTTATTGTATCACAATCCATAGTCAAATGTTGCAGTGATCCACATCTGTAACAACTTCAAGGTTGTCCTGCATAGAACACTATTCCTCGATCTCTCCCTAGATAAAAGGAACTGGGTAGATGTTGGATACCAGAATCTGTTTGTTTCAATTGTACCCAAAAATGCCACCCCCCAGTCCAAAACCCATTATCATCCATTATTGGCCTAGGGTGTTCTGAGACCGTACATCTTTTTTCCAACCAAAAAACAATATTGTTAACATCCACTCCCTCATTCCTGAATAGAACAGTCACAGTCTTTATCGTTGGTTTAGTCACTGGTATGGATACAAAGTTTCACCATATTTCCAAGTGTTTAACACCATAATACAGTTTCCAAAATTTGTCTAACAACAGCATGGTGCAAAAGCTTATATCATAACTATGATCCCCCAGTGCGTGAATAAATGCATAAACTTCGCTAGGCGAAAATCCCAGTGACTCTTTAATCAGGGTTGTCCCACCCACAGTCTATCGGGGGAAGGGGGGGCTGCACCTTTATAGCGGAGTCAGACTAAAAGGCATCTTTTAGTTGCTTCTACTGGCTTCTCAAACAGTCCTTCATAAGAACATGGCCTATCTCCAACAGACATATTGGAACCCTGATTCCCCCTTTGCTCAGTTCTTGTTCCATTCTGTCGTAATGGTATCGAATTCTCATTGTCCTCTCTTCCCTGTTCCTGTTCAAACATCGATATAGTCTCATTTGTCCTACTTCCCTCCATTTCTGTAGTTTGTTTGTCAGTTTCTAAAGCCTCTCCTTGTATTCCATCTGGAATTGACCTAGCAACCACCCGGTCAGCTTCAGTTCCGATCTGCGCTGATGTACTAGGAGATGATTCAGACTTATAATTTTGTGGAGATATATTCTCCCTTGCTTGAGATTGCATTATCATCTCACTTTTCTGTCTTAAGGCTAAACTTTCTGGAGAATCTGGAATAGGCAGAGATGAATTGGGAACCCATTGATTTCCACGTCATTCCCAGCCTGCCTCCTGAATTGCCGTTTCAGGCGTCCAGACCTCTGAGTCCACCTGTTTGTCTTCTTCTTGCACTTCTGTGCCTTGCTTGTCCATACCATTAATATCTTCCACTCTCAGATCTGATGTAACATCAAAGGGTAATCTTTTGCTTGTACCTTGCAAGGGACTTGCTGTAGAACATTTCCGTTTTTTCTTTTTTTCTTCCAGTTTTGTTCTACTCAGCTGGAATTCTGTTTTTGCCACTGCAATCATATTCAATAAAAATGTTTTTTATTTTCTAATTCACTCTCAGGCTTCTCTCTTCTTCATCCATATCTTCAATAATATTAATAGACTGAGAAAAGGATTCCATTTGCAATAAAGCATCCTGTTCAAGATCAGTTGTCTCAATTTGTTCCTCCTCAGATTGATCCTTAGGTAACTCAGGAGCTCCCAAACCATGACCTTCCTCTTCCATCGTCAGTTCTTGAATGAGTCCATCCATCTCTCCTGCAGAGCTTCAACGTCCTCTGCAGCAGAGTGAGAGGAATTTCCCAGGTGTACTGGTCAAATTTCCCTCATTCACTAAAAATACCACCAACAGCTTAATCTGTTTCAATTTCAGTTGCTTACAATCTGTATCCCTCCTCCACCCCACGGTCGCCCTGAAAAAGGGACTTCTAGGCCCAGTGGGTTACCTAGGTCAACAAAATTCAATAAATAAATGAATTATAGTGTATGGTGGAATGTGATTGTGTATGGAGATCCATTCAATGTAAAAGTCATTCTGCTGCAGTAGAGATGTTCATACTAACTTAGAATAAATTTTTGTTCTCCGTTAGTATGGATGTCTAATGCAAGTGACCCTATCAGCACTGTTGATAGGACTAGTTTTGTATAGGATTTGTGAACACATTTTCCTTTAAGGTGGAGGGACAGAATTAACATCCCCACAAGTATAGTTACCTTGTGGTAACAATGGCAACCAGTTCCTACACCCTGCAGCATTAGTTGATTGTAAACTATGTGTCACCCTATCCCCAATTGTCATCCCTCTTATACACAAGCTCGATTTCTCATTATATTTGCTTGTGCGGATGTAAAAAGAAACATGTTGTGACAGCTTGCTGGAGTAGCAGGTTGTGAAAGTGTGGCAGTGTTGTGGCCAATGCCTCCACTGCTTTTGGGGCTTGTCTCTGTGGCACCAATGAATGAGCTAGCTGTCTATGACAGGAGCTCAGAAGCATCCACCAACTTGAAGAAATTGCTGCTGCAATGAGGAGCACCCCTCATTGCACGATGTCTGCTGCCTGGTGTAACATTTCAGTAAACATGGCAGCAGCTGTTGCCATCCGCCTCTCACAGTCCCGGCTGATGTCGGGGTGCCCAATCCCCCTTTCAGCATGCCCCTCTCCAGTTCATTTGCTGATGGAGGGCCCAATCCCCATCAGCATGATGTCCTATAGTTGAATTTGTGTGCTGGGGGTGCCCAATCCCCCTCGGCATCATGTCCCCTTCAAACACAGTCCTGTTTTCTTTGTTAACAGGGTTCCCAATCCCCTTCAGCTCCAGTCCCTCTGAAAACACCCAGGTGGCACACTGGGAGCCCACCTCAGTGTACCAAATGTACCTGGAAAAAAGGAAAGCTATCCACAAAGTTTTTTTTTTAACCTGTAATCAAGAAAACGGTCCCTCGCTGTCTGTTAAATTACAGCCCCTCCCCAAACCCGCACCCACCCTCTGTGCAGCCCACCTCTCTGCCCCATCTCACCCCATCTTACCTCTGGAGGTCCAATGCTGTGATCTTCAGTGAGCGGAAAATGTCTGCACTCTTCAAATCTGTCCATGAACTGAAGAAATGCGGTAAGCTCTATAATAGCATAAATGGGGTTTTCAACTTAGGTGGCTATCTCGGCCATTTTTGCAACTTTTGGCAACAAATTTTCAACATAGGGTTCTTGGGATCCCATCTCATGAACTCAGTCACTGTCATGTCATTATTCTGTCCCAAAAGGTGATTTCACTGACACTGCACTGAATTACCTTCTGGGACTGATTAACAAAATGACAGGGTCATTGTTCATGAGGTGGGCTCCCAAAAAGCCTACGTTGCAAATTTGGTGAAAAAATTCCAGACAATGACCGTGTTATGAGCGTGCATTGCACAGTTCCCAGGAACGCTCGTAACTTCGAGAATTTTTAATATTTTCACTCTAGATTTTCAGCATTGCCATTTTTCCACACCTCCTTATGAACAGCATAGCTGTCATTTTTCACATCCTGCCCAAAATGTGTTTTCGCACATCAGGCACACAATGGCATGTCGCTGTGCGAAGTCAATGTTCAGGACAGATTAAGAAAATCACAGTGACAGTGTTCATAAGGAGAGGTCCCAAAAAGCCCATGTTGCAAATTTGGTGAACAAATACCAAAAAATGACTGCATTACCAGTGTGCATTGTGCAGTTTCTAAGCACACTTGTAACGTCACCGATTTTTAATATTTTCACTCCAGATTTTCAACATTGCCATTTTTGCACACTGCCTCATGAACAGTACAGCTGTCATTTTTCACATCCTGCCTGGAACATGTTTTTGCACCTGTGTCACACAATGGGTGCAGTTGCTGTGCGAAATCAACGTTCGGGACAGATTAAGAAAATCACAGTGCCACTGTCCATGAGCGGAGGTCCCAAAATGCCTATGTTGAAGATCTGGTATAAAATCCCCAAATAATTGCATTGGTGCGTGTGTCCAGTTTCTATGACGCTAGAGCTTCATAATTTTTATATTTTTCACTCCAGATTTTCAATATTACCATTTTTTACACCTCCTGTGAACAGTACAGTTGTCATGTTTCACATCCTGCCCGAAATGTGTTTTCACACCTGTGGCACCAAATGGTGCAGTCGCTGTGCAAAATCACCTTTTGGCTAACTAATAGTGTCACTGTTCATGTGGTGGGTTCACAAAAGCCCATGTCGAAACTTGGAGTGAAAATACCAAGAAATACCCAGGCTGTTCGGGTTTCCTACCATAATGTCCTACCCTGTAGGACTGACAGGTGTCAGGGGTGTGACTTGGGATTGTCAACAGTAATGCTGATGGCATTCCACCCCCACCCTGCAGCCAGTGTTGGCATCGAGGTGTGCCTTGGACTCTATGGCCCCAAAGTTCACCCCATTCTCCTATACTACACCTATTTCAGCATATTTCCTTATGGAACGGGGTGAATATAAAGCCCAAACACCCCAAGGCACACCTCGACACTTGTCAGTGTCTACAGCGTAGGGTGAGGTGAAATGGCATGAGTGTTATGGGCGATGACCCAAAGGCACACCCCAATGCCTGTCCATCTCTGCAGGGTGGGGGTGGGGTTGGCATCAGTTCAATACTTCACTGTCATTCCTATTCTGCATCTGTCTAACTCTTGCACTTCCAATGCTAATGCCAGCAAGCAAACATTCAACATTGACAAATGCTTGTTTATAATTTGTGACAGTGGTGGATCCCATTTCAAAACTTCCCAATGTTTTTCAGCTACAGCACCAAATGCACAATGGTGGACTATAACTATTGATTAAAATTGTTTCAGCAAGTATTATTAACTGCCTATCTGAGCATCACACATATCAAGAAGGGGGGGTATTTAACAGTGGATTGCAATCAGGACTCAAGGTTTACATGTTCAAAATGAATTCTGCAATTGGATCTGCATATGTTTAGGAACAAACTGGGACTTATGTAAAAATGGATGTAACACCTAGGCGGTTCTATTCCTAGAGTTACTACCCCTGCCTTGCCAGCCAAAACAAGGTTGAGGGGCCTGGGTTCCCAAGATTACTTTAAAACTGTTTTTTTTTCAAGATATTATAATGACACGTGCCTCCACCCACAGTTTAACTTTAAGTGGGCTAGCCTTAACCTGGTACAACCCCTTGGGATGCTGTACCCACCCACTGTAACCATTTGTCACCCTAACACATGACCCAATCGGCATTTCCCTACATTTCAATACCTGGTACCATTTAGAGGCTTGATCCTAATAATATACTCACACCACAGAAATTCTGCAAAACAACAACAAACAATTTATTTACAGTGGAACAGGGCTTAGGAATGGTGGAAGAAGGAGTACAGGATATGCAGTTTCAGTATTTACAAGCAGATCAGTTTAGATTGATGCTGATGAAAACCCTCCTGCTGGGTAGATATGCTGTTTTGCAAATCAGAATGTAATCACACATTATACCAACTTTAAGGCGACCAGAGCCCTGTCTATCTGATTAAACTTAATAAAATCAGATGACACCAAAATATTATTCTGCCCACTCTTGTACCAGTCCCCACATTAGGCAAGGGACCCGCAATCCCCACCTTAAATCTGGTTAACCAGTTACCAGAGTCCATTTAGGGTGCAGGCCTGGTGGACAGTGCTGCTGTACATTGCCCAGCTAAATTAAGAAGGATTTGTAGCTTGAACTTGAAGGCATTAAGCACTTGAACTATGTACAGTCTTTTGAAAGGATGCAGGGTGCCCTGCATTTTGTAGGCTGAATGCTGTCAGAGTAACCAGCTGGTTACATTGGTTTTGAATTCAATTATCCTGCCCCAAACATTCAGCTCATATTGAGATTCCTGGCACATTCAGCACATTTATAAACTAAACACATTCAGTACATTTATAATTTAACACATTCAGCACATTTTAATGCTGCAAATTCTTCAACCAGGGGCCAACATGGCCACCCTAGTCCTTTTGTACTTGAATCTGCTGGTACTTGTTCCCTAATCTAGGGTGACCCAGTTTCTTTACATCCAGATCGACTAAATAACTGGTTTCATAACTGTTTCTTCTATGTTAGCAAATTGAGTGATTTAAGCAATCTTGCAAACTCAGACTTGATGTCTCAGTCCCATGTGGCAAATGGCTGAGGTTCACAGCTCCACAGAACATCTTGACCAGTTATCAATCAAATACTGGACCTTCCAGGCCAAACTGGGATGAGCCCAGGTTCTGAGTGCTCCCTTCCAGTCCTGTAGGCTCTGTAGCAAATAAACATAACCTCACATTTATATTTCAACTGGACCATGCCAGGCCCCTTAAAGCATCTAGGTCCACCCACACAGCAGATGCAGGGTGTAGACCAAACAAACAGTTTCAGCAGGAGCCAGTCTCTTAGGCATTGGCAGCCTTTTAAGCATTTTCTGTTTCTTGCACTGGGCGGGGGGTACAAGATTACTCACTCTGGCTCCTCACAGTATGGATCTCCGTCATAAAGACTCCTGAAGTCTTCAGTTCTCTCACCACTGAGGCAAATTCAGTGCTCTCACCACTGGCTTTATATCAACTTGCCGTCCATGCTCTTGTCCAGCATGGAAGGAGGCTAGCCCTGGAGGACATTCTTTGTCAACCCCAGGCTAGCGGGTTCTACTTCAAGTAAACTACTTTACAGGCAAAGAAGACAAAAAAAAAACCTCCTGAGTGGAGGGGCTTACACTGGATCACCAGACCCAGTTGCATTGCTGGGGGCCTAAGCCCCCACCCCTGTGGGGGTTCCCACTTGAATCTAGAAAGCTGCTGAAAAACATAGTCTTTTATGGGGCTGTCCTGAGGCTCCCTATTGGCTGGAGCTATTGGCTGCTATAGTTCTGATTGGCTGGAAGGCTTGCATTCACAAACATGAATTATTCATTAAGCCTCCTCGATGCAGTTGGTGTGCTGTTTTGGTGCCTGAAATTTGGTCCCTGCAGTTCCCCATGAGCACTAGAAGGTTTCCCATGAGCTTTGACAAAAGATCCCATAAGTTCTGGCTTTAAAATCCTAGCTTTCTGATTGGCTGTGTCTGCTCTGTAATGGCTGCTGAACACACAGTCCCCTTAAGCAGCATTAACACAGTCCCAAATAGAGCCCTGGTGCAGCCAGAACAATTAATATATTTGCCCAAATGCCTCACAGTTCAATAGTCATTGGTGTGTCCTTTCTTAAGCTGCCCAGATTTAGTAATTCCCTTAGTTTGTTCGCCTGTCACTGCTGCCAATTTTTAATGCCCACCAATTTGCAGCAGGCAGGCTGTCATTCTGAGTCCCATTATTTACTGGTGCAGCCAGGATTGATTAATATATTTAAACATTTTGCTCCTTTAACATTTGCCCCCATCATACTTCTTTCCCCCAAACATTCAACAGTAGCTACGTTGTTAATATACATTCCTTTCTTTCTCAGCAGTTGCCAAAAACACTGTTCTCTGAGGGCACAAGCACCCTCTTGAATATTGATAACGATCGAGGCTCTGACTTATTAATATTCATGAGCCCCGATCTGTAATACTTTGTGGATCTCTTTATTTGTTTTAAACAACGGGCTCTCAGGGCCCTTGCTGAGGTCACTGGGTCCCTTTCAGTTGATGGGGACACTGGGACTGCCGAACTCTCTCCTACACAATCATGAATACAGCAATCGGGAGATTAAAGGCAACACATTGCACATGCGTGACCTCCTTGGCACCAGGTGTGCCGATCGAGCAGCAGGAAGGCACGGTTGAGCTCCTGAGCCTGAACTGGCTGAAATCACACATGGGTGCCACACCTTGGCACAAAGGGCACAACAAGACTGGGGGTACCAGAAAAAAATTAGCAGGCATTCTGAGGAGCTTGGAGGAGAGCAAAACGAGAACTACATGGGCCAAAGGTAAGCCCCCAAATTAGTAGGGGTTATATGGAATTTAACTATGTATTATGAAAATAACTATGGACTATAATTATGGAATAAAACCATCTTGGAAAGTATTGAAGTTCAAACTGAAAGTGCTGTGTTGTTGTGGAATTTATGGATTGCATAAGTGGAGATAAATGTACTTGATGAGCTGCATTTCTTTTATTGCACTCTGGTTTTGTAATCAGGTAATTGATTTATTTTAATTAATTGACAAATGTATTATTAGCGAGGAAGTTGGTTTTATTAGAACAATGGTGTTGAATTAATTGCACGTATGTTAGTCATCAAAAGTAATCAAGATCACTATATAAAAAACTCTTAAATAAATAAATAAATAAACATAAAGACCCCTTTTGCTAGCAACAAATTAGCCTTGAAAATGTGCTTTGGGTGCAAAATCATCATCGGCTGGTTGTTCTGTGTGCTACTGCCTGTAATTTTTACCATGGCATTATGCTTGAGCAAATGAGAAATAAGGCCACTTAAATAATATTTTTTGATCTGGTGAGTTGATGTGGTGTGGCCGATAGCTCAGACTTTTTTCTAGCAATTGATTTGAATGCACCAATAGGCCTACGACCTTGCCAACATTTTGGCAAACATTTTTGCATCCTGGTTCAGGAGCAATGTACAGTAGGCGTACATGATCCACATATCAAAGGGTCATTCTCTGGTATATGTATTACAGTGATTAAGGCTTCATGCAATGGGGAAGGCATCAACAGCATACTGCACAGCAGAAAAGATCTGATCTAAGGGGTATAAAGGCTCTTGAGAGAAGGTTTTATAGAACTCCACTATGAATCGAGCTGTACCTGGAGACTTGTTTGAGGGTAACATTTTATGGCTGCAGGTGGCATTGCCCTGCAGACATCTTGCAAACACTGTAGAGAAAAGGGAGCTTACCGGATAATGAACAGACTATTTAAATGGGGGGGGGGGGGTGAATGGCAATCAATGAGTGTCCACCGCTCTATTTTGTCGATTGGTATTGGTGGCACTGTGGCACAGTCCGCCGTATCCAAGATTGCAGTTAGAGCCAGTGTGTATGTGCGAGTCATTGCGCATGGGCAAAGAACTCAGGCAGCCATATTGGACATGGCAGAGTGTTCCGCCATGTCGCTGGAGTTCAGTCCACATGTGCAAGTCATCGCACATGCACAAAAAACTCCAGTGGCCATCTTGGACATGGAGGACAGTTCCATTTTCTTCTGGACCTCTACTGCAGAAGTATTGGCTCTTGCTAGACCTTGTTTATGTTTGCTTGCAAAATGCTAGTAAACAATTTTATTTAATGATGGACTCTGTAGGTGTGACAGTGCATCAGCCAGTGAGCAATGGAAATAAAACAGCCTCTCCCACTTACCAGCCAATGGTGTAGTGTGGCTCTGGGTTAATTTGAATACCAAGATATGACCACTTTATGTACATCACTGCCTACAGACATGCACCTATTAAAAATCATGGTTACATGGATATGATGTGCTGAGGTGTCAATCTGACTGAGAGCTTGTGATTTGTTGATTGAAGTGTCAATCTGCCTTTGAGGCAGATATGCTACTGATATGTGAGCAGTGTGGACAGCCGTGTGGTTCTGTGTTTTCATCTTCCCCATATGGCATTTTTCTTTGCAACCAACCCCACTCATAGCTCAGCTCTCCTCCTGGCCCACTTCTTCGAACCTCTTCTTTCTTATTGAAACCAGCCCTGCTCCTTGCTCAGCCCTTCCTCACAATCCAAGCCCCTGTACTTCTTTTATTGTAAAACCAACCCTGCTCCCAGCTCATCTCTTTCTCCTGACCCAGTTCCCTGAATCTCTGCTGTCTATTTGTAACCAACCCTGCTACAAGCTCAGTTTCCATCTGCGAAATGGCTTGCTTCACTGACATCGGCTGGGGATCCTTGACTGGTAAAATTGTAGGCAAAGGTTGTTTTTTTTAATTCCAAAGGGTTTGCTGTGTATTAGATATTAGATATGCAGATGTATTTCCATTAGCAATCCTACAGTTTGCTTTTTACACAGAAACAAGAAATCAGACTATCTAATTGTATCCAAACTATATGGGGAGAACTGCATTGATGATCTGTGTCCAGTATTATGGTAAATAAAAGCACTTGCATATGAATTTGCCTTGTGTGCGCTGTTACTTGTGAGTACCATATTGAAATCCCAGTTGTACACTATTTAAAAACATTAAAGAAATATTTTTGTCAAAAGCCACTACAGAAGACAAAAGAATGACATTACAAATTTATTAGTTTCCCGGAGCCTTTAATTACCAGCAAGGAGGCAATGAACTGTTAATATTGTAACCCCTCTTGGTATGGTTACAGCATAAGGCAGGGTACAGTCCATGCCTGTAGGTAATTATTGGGTAAAGTCTATGCCTTGTTAGGTAATTAGTGGGGAGTAGGCAGTTCAGCAAGGAAAGGGTTAATCCCGGGCTGCCATCTGGGGACCTGCTGATGGCAGGAGATTGTCATGGGTGGGTGAGATATAAGCATGGGTATGTAGGAAGAGATGGGAGAGAGAAAGAGACTGGGGGGTGAAGTTTCCCTCGGACAGCCGTAGGATTTCTAAGCCAAGTTGTTGAGAGAAGCCTGTTTGAGGATGTGTCAGCAACTGAAGTTTGAGCCCCAAGTGGGACCCAAAGAAATGCCACCCTGGTGGGATTGGGGAAGATGCCCTGTTGGGACTGCCACCTGAATGTGGCGCAAGGTTGAGCCATGTAGAGAGGCACGGAAGGGTTTCTCCAGGAGCTTCCAGCTCTGAAGCTCTCCGGACAGTGACAGTTGATCAGGCAGGGATGAACTGCTACTTGCCACAGTTTGGGGATGTGTTGCCTGTAAGTCCTGGGAACAGTCACCTAAGGGAAGCTACATGAAGCTGACATGGGAGTTTGAAAGAAGCTAGCATCCCCAATTTGAAAGAACAGCCTGTTTCATGTGTAGAAGTCGCAATGAACCAGACAAGATGGGATTAGAATGGAGGTGGTGGCCCCAAGGTGAAAGGCAAGCCTCTTCCATGAGAAGAGAAGCCAGTGAGTAAAGGGGAAAAAGGAGAAGGGGGGGCCATATTGGCCCAAGGTGTATCTGGGGATTAAAACTGCCTGAATTTGAGGACATCCGATTCATGCCCCATGTGAAATTTGTCAACTGTCTGCTCATGTGTGCTGTTCAAAATGTGAAATATGGGCTCATAGAGGTCCAAGATATGTACTGCGTACCTCAACCCAATTAATTTCTGCTCCATGGAATGTTAATGACGTTTGTCATTAAATGGGATCCCCATGGTTTGTTCTACAAAGTTGTGGTGTACAGTTATTTCATCAAATATTATTGTGGTTAACTCTGATTGCCTTTAAGCCAAGCACCCGAACAGACTTGCACCCCAGTGTGACAGTAAGACTGGTCCCATGTCATAATGGCGATCACAAAACAGTGATCACCATTACAGTGAGTGTACATCACTGAAAAGCAATTCGGTGATGTACACTAACTGGCGACATAAATTCAAACAACTAAAGAAGCATTAATAAGGGGCTGTGTCCCCACCACCTGACTTTAGATAACCAACTCCAGGGGTGCATGTTGAGGAGGGGAGAAGGTCATAAAATGAAACTATGTGCTACCAAAACATACCCCTCCCAGCCCCGAACCCTGTACCTGCTGCACTGGAGCCAGCCACTCCTAACCACCACACACATGGCTAGCTCAGCAGTGGTACCACGCACTTTCCACATAAACCCTCTTCCCTATCTCTCCCTTCCAG
Source organism: Neoceratodus forsteri (assembly GCA_016271365.2). Classification (NCBI taxonomy): domain Eukaryota; kingdom Metazoa; phylum Chordata; order Ceratodontiformes; family Ceratodontidae; genus Neoceratodus; species Neoceratodus forsteri. Next base: position 799,286,510 of record CM057459.1, on the reverse strand, counting down.
TCACTGTCCTACATTGCCACAACTCTCCCTCGCTCATCCTTACCCTCGTTCTGTACCATCCCTCGCCACCCATACAAGGTAGCCTAAATGTGATATGCTGCAAATGAGTCACTATTATGGTAGTTGCTCATTTGCAGTCCTAGTATCACTGGATACCAGTAAGACCTGCTAACGTAAGCCATTTCTGGTAATATCTGCTGTGGTCCCCTAGTCACCAGAAAGTTACCATCAGCATACCCCTAGACACCAGGGAGGGAGCGGGCTACAATATGAACTAAATAGATTCGTCCAGCATACAAAAGGCATGGGGTTATAATAATATTGGTAACATAAAGTGGAAATCTACAACAACCACCACTCAGCCTTTTTTGTAAACAAAAGTATAGTGATCAGACATATAAAAAGCGGGTCTTATCCCAGGACAAATGCCAGCAGTGGGGAGAGGAACTGCAGAATCAAAAATGGCACACTTTGTGTACCTCTTGCAGGCTGTTATGGAGGATAAGGAGCAGATAAATCCCCCCAGAGCCCAACCCAGGCCTCAGAGGTGCTATGCCGCAAACAGACAGTACTGTCCATGAATCATGTTCAAAGTCCTCAATGACGTACTAATCATGGGTTGGTAAAGGCTCAGCAATGCCATGTTCATGCAGCAGTGTGAGCTGCTTCATGAGCAGCTCTGAACAGACACCCACCACAGCCATGCAATGCCCATAGAGCTCAAAGTGACAGCAGCACTGTGCTTCCTGGCCAGCAGAACCTTTCAAATACTGCTGGTTGACACTACTAATATCACATATTCTGCCACCTTGCACATGTTGGACCAGTTCCTAGATGGCCTGCTGGCCCATGCTGGGGAGTTTATTGTATTCCCCACAATGCCAGCAGAGCAAACAGCAGCCATGCAGCAATACTATCATGTTGCACACCTGCCAGTCATACTGGGTGCCACTGACTGAACTCATGTTGCCATCCGTGCACCCCCACCCCGGGGATGGGGTAGACACCTACTTGACTACAAAGGACCTCTACTTTGTCAACTGTCTGGTGGTGTGCAATGCAACAGGGTGCGTCATAAACACCCTGATGCAGTACCCAAGCAGTGCCCATTACACCTTCATCTGGCAAAATTTGATTCTGTGCCAGAGGTTTGAAGGCTGAGATATACCGAGTGGGCACCTATTTGGTGGGCAGATGCTCAAGAACCCCCCCATAGCTGCCATTGATGTCATTAATCAATGCCCTCTTCCCATACAGGGGACAGTTCATATCCCCTGTGTCCCTGGCTGCTAACACCTGTCCTATGACCCACATCCATTGCTGAGGACAGGTACAATGTGATACACATTGCTACATGCATTAAGCGAGTCTTTGACAAGCTCAAGATGTGGTTCAGATGCCTTAATTTGAGAACTGAATATGTGTGAACATATATAGATTCTGGACGTATATATACGTCCACAGTCTTCTAAGGGTTAATCATTCTGGTGGTGCCCTACAACATGGCCTTCAGAAGTCATGTGCCAAATTCCTTGCATGTTGATTACTATAAGACATGGCACTGAACTGTGGAATATGCCTGCTAGCCCCAGAGGAACACCCTACAGCAGATGCTGAGCCAATGGACCAGGGGATGCAGGAGCAGATCAGTAGGTATGACCCTAGGATGGCCAGGAGGTCTAAGGAGTACTAAGATTGCCTCACTGCAGACCTGTATAGACCCACACGGTGATTACAGAACACAGAGGAGATGGTCATGGTGTAATAAATTGTGCTAGTAATGTTACATAATGCATGCTTGAAAAATACAGGCTATGAAACAAAAATAGTCATCCAAGTGGGGGGGATCAAACAAAATAAGAGCCATCCAGGCAGGGGGTGGGAGGGGATTCAAATTAAATATAAGCCATCCAGGCGGGGGGAAGGAGGTTCAAAATAAATGTAAGCCATACAAATGGAGGGGAGAGGGACTCAAAGAAAGTATAAGCCATCCAGGTGGGGGTGAGAAGGGGGACTGAAAATAAATATAAGCCAGTAAGGTGGAGGGGAAGGGGGATTTAAGATAATTATAAGCCATCCAGGTGGGGGAGGGATCAAAATATGAATAAGCTATCCAGGCAGAGAGCAAGGGGAAGTCAAAGAAAATATAAGCCATCCAGGGGGGAGTGGGAAACATGGTATGTGAGAAAAAGAGGCATGAGGTGGCAAAGTTGGGATAGGCCCAGTTGTCACAGGCAGCCCTATGTGGGAGCCTGTACTCCCGCTATAGACACAAAGCTGGCATGTGCAATGCATCCTGGTGGGCACTGGTGGGGACATAATCCATGCAATGGGGGATGGGTGTGACAGCAGTTTGAGCTGCCCATGGCCAAGACCCTGTGGGGGGCCATGGCCAGGGGTGTCCATCATCTGCCACCATTGGCTGGAGTGGGAGGTGTGCTGGATGTCCTTGGTGTCCATGTGCCTGCACTGTGGGGGTGGGCAGACACCAAGGTGTCTGCCACTAGGTGACATTGCCCTATACAATGGTCAGTGCTGGTGCTGACATCCGCATTGCCAGAGACCATGGCCATGGTCTCCAGTATGGCAGTGGCCACACCACCAAAGCCGGCCGCAAGTGACTACTCCAGTCTCCAGAAGTCAGCATCCAAGCTGGTCAACAGAGACTGCACTAGTTTATTGAAACAGGCCTCAAATGCCACCATGGGTTTTGCATGAAAAACTGCTGCATTTATCTTATTTATTTTGTTATCTGTTTTGCACACTGAGCCAAAGGCCCTTTTTTAGGTGTGACCCAGAGCTGCAACAGGTAGCTAATAAATATGGAATGCAAAACAAGTACAGCAATATAAGTTCCACTTGCAAATATGCAGGTACAAAATATATAAAGTGAAAACACACTTTGCAGTGTGAACATTACAAACAAGTACATTCAGAATTAGACATCTCTAGAACTGCCATGCTCAAGAAGAGGAACAGGTGCTTGCAAAATTATCATCGAACAAAAACACAAACAACAGCACGATTCCCAGACAGATTATAAAAGTAAAAACAAAGAAGTAAAAAGTCAAAATAAGCTCAATATATTTTGAGGCCTTTACTTACTACAACTACTTAACTTGTGAGTAGCTATATATTCTGTTCTATTTATTCTAATTACTCTGTTATTCTTACATTTGCTATGTTATACATTCTATTTATTTTTTTCTTTTCTTTTTTCTTCCCCATAGTCAGTTGCCACTTTTTTGAATAACTTACACTGCATGTACATTATATTTTTATGCGCATATTTACATGTAAGCATTAAACTTTTACGCTGTTATGTAATAGCAGCCTTTGACATTCTTAGTGACGTGCATCAAATGTGTTACCGTCTTAAAAAAATTATTTTAAGCCCGCCTCCTCCCCAGGTCCCAAATCAATCAATGTCAAATTAATGTACTCTTATGTAAACATATGGTATGTTGCACTGTGATTACATCAATCAATGTTTTGAAAGCAGTTTAAGTATTAATAACTTTGTTACTTGTTTACCACATTGTACCTTCAAGTGCATCATACATTTTGATTACATCAAAATAAGTTTAGTAAATTTTTGATGCCTTTATCTATGACTAGCTATATATGCTATTCTATTTATTCTAATTATCCTATTAATCTTACATATTTATATTTCTATCTATTCCACCCTCTTCCCAAAGTCTGTTGTTGCTATTTTGAATAATGTATACTGTATGCACATTATATTTCTATGTAGAAATTCATTATTTACTTAAATTTGTTGACATTGTTATGGGATGACAATCTTAGACATATTTTAGCTACATGCATTAATCTTGTTACCTTTTCAAAAGATATTACATTTATCACCCCCCATCCTCCTTTCTCTCTCTCTTGCTATCTGGCTATTATTGTTTTCTAGTTTTAATTTTCTTTGGCTGAACAAATCTGTCTGAGACTAACTTAGTTCTGTTTTGCTGTTTGTTAAGTGTATGCAGCTTGATTAATGTGCTGCAGGTGTTATGTGTTGCACATGTGCATTATGTCATTAATAAATGTGAATACATTGTGGGACATGGCACCAAAACCCTGCCTCTTTTTTACGAAGCATCATGATTACGACACACAGTGCAAAAAAGAGCAGTAATGCTGGGGCTTTTGTTAGCAGACTACTTGGCTTGTTGACCTCTTTATTTTTACTTTCATAACCTGGCTGTCTGTGTTTTTGTTACACTCAGCATTAACAATTAAATGATGCTTTAGGTGAACTTGGCATGAGTATTGACATTGTGAACAGAAATAGGAACGCCGTTCAAACATTTAGTGGCATGCTGCTTGTGGTCTTGCATCATGTGCCACATCTGCTGAGCCCCCAATGGTGGCATGCAGCAGCTGCCTCTTGGCCTGCTGCCAATGTAGACTGTCCCAGGGACAGGGTTGGCTGCACCCTGGCTTGTTGTGTGGGCATGGTTGGCACCACATTTGACGCTGCACCTGGAACATTGAGCTTGGGTGACTCAGCGGTCTGTGGACATGGGCCCTGGGAGACATGGCAGTGACTTGATTGGGGGCATTGGTCTGTGGTGACACAGTGATGGAAGGTCTGGGGAGGGGGTGACTGGGACCGATTGGCGGGGGGGGCAGCAGGGATGGCCAACTCATCGGGGTTCAACCTGGAACCAGAGATCTCCTGGTTCCACCGCTCCTTCCTACACATCTCCACATCATTGTCTGACCCTAGGTGTGCCCCAGCATGGGTCATTCACAGGGAGAACAGTTGTCTTACTGTTTTAAATATTTTATTGAAATGTTGCAATAACACAATAATACATATAACATTCATAACAGAGGACTGCAAAAAGAAAAAGAAAAAATAGAAAAAAAACAACAAATTGTAGATATACAGATTGTTCCAAGTTATGAAGAAACATTCCAAGTGCATTTTCATAAAAGATTACAAATAAGGGTAAATATGGCTATCAGCCTGATCTGCAATTAAAATGACTGGATAATGAGACAATAAAGTGGTATTCCTAAACAGACAGAGATTATAGTGAAAACAGGGTGGGTAGTTTTCTGTCGGTGACATCTCAGTACAGGAGGTGGGGGCGGAACTCCACCAAGCAATTGTTCCTAGGGTTCCAGGGTTAAACTGGAGGGGTGGAGGAGGAGGAAGGGATAGGGCCCAGTTGTGCACGTTCAGGATAAGTGGCAGAGGTGTTCCTCAGGAAGGGGTTCCATATGTGAAAGAACCTACACTAGGTAGATTACATTGGGAGGCATGGGACATTTTTTCATATTCTGCCAGTTTACAAAGGGCTACTATCCATTCAAAGCAGGACGAGGATGTTTCTGACCACCAACTCAGCAAGATTTGTCTTTTGCCTTCAGGGCTGTGGGGAGAAGCCAATGTTGACAGCTGCTAAGTTGGCTATCAAGTGTTGAAGTTTCTCCTAGGAGACAAAACCAAGGATCCAACAGAATATTGCCTCCAAAGGTACTGCTGCAGAATAGTCTCACCTGGAACCAGGAGTTTTGCAGCAGTTGGCAGGACAAGAGGATATGCTCAAGGTTGCCTTCCAACCTATGACAAACCAACATATGTTGCTATGGAACAGACCCATTTTATGTATAGCAACTGGGGTTCTATATCACCTCTTCAGGCTTTTTTTTAGATGAGCTGATATCTAATGTCTCTGAATTTTCTGTGGCTCACCGAAGGAGTATTTCACAGGTATTGTCTGGGAAGGAGATTTTGAGCTCCTGCTCCCAGCCTGATTTTTGTTTCTGGAGAGAGGTTCAGGTTGATGTAAGGAGTGTAAGGAGGTGCATATAGACTTTGACATCCAGTCTTAGAGGGTGTTTCATCCATCTGATGAGCAATAATGGGAGGTCTGTGAAGATTTCCTGGTCAATTGAATTCCACCACTTATGCACCACTTGCTGAATTTGCAAGTACCTCCAAAAATTTGATTTTGGGAACTGATACCTTTCCCTCAATTGTTGGAAGGAGTCTATCACTTGCCTTTCTGGAGTTAATAGGTGGCCAATGACAGTGATGCCCCTCCACACCCATTGGGAGTAATAGATTGGTTTATGTTCTACAGTGATGTGGAGGTTATACCAGAGGTGCTCCCAGTTCCCCAGGTGGTTGTTAGTCCACAGGTGGTGCTTGATAGGATTGTTCCAGGCATCTGATTCAAACTGTTCTGCTGGAGATAAACCAACTCCCCTACCCTTTGCTGTTCGATTGGACCTGCTCCATGGTGGGTGTGTTTTGGAGACCTACTCCAGGTGCAGCAATGAGGTGGTGAGATGGGGCTGAGGATGGAGCCAGCATAGGGTTTATTTGAATGCCAGCCACCTGGTGGTAGGCCCATAGCCATGGGAGACCTCATCCCCAGTTGTCTCCAGGGTAACATAGCTTGGGTAGTAAGAAGCATGATCTAGCTCCTCCTCAGAGGTAGGAGAGAAAATCTTCCTCCAACCTCAGGAACTCTGAATGAGGGATATGGAGGGGGAGGTTAAGACAAAAAAGAATCTTTGGAAATGTCATCATCTTGTATGCCACACTCTTCCCCCTGAAGGCAAGGTTTAACTTGTTCCAGTGTGAGAAATCTATCTCTGTTTCTTTGATTTGGGGGTTCAGGTTCATATCCACAATTTGGGTTAGGTCAGTGGTGATGGTCATACCTCGGTAGGTGATGTGCCTGGGGATCTTGTAAGGTGCCAATGGCAGTGGCTGTTGAGAAAAGAGTGTGACATTGGTGAGTAATGCACATACCGGTGGCTTGGCCATGACACATGCAGGCCCATTGTACTGTATATAAACACGCGCCCGCCACCCATGCAGTGCAGTGCTCATACACTCCCAGTGCTGTACACATCACACACCTCCCATTATCAGTGATCACACAGTACATAACACCAGTGTGGTACAGTAGGGAATCTCCCCACAGATGTCTGTGCTTCCAGGATAACTGGATAACACCATGCAGACTACACTCATTGTGTAACCTATCCAGCAAGTACACCATTACTAACAGAGCATGCAGCAGTGATGGATGGCCCATGTGCATGATGTACAAAGTCCAATGCAGGATACTTGTATAGGGCAGCAGTAGAAAGTGTCTTCAGAACACAAGACCAGTGCAGTACATCCTGTGCTGCCCTCTGTACCTGCCTGATGTGGCCCACTTCACCACACCACATGCTGCCAGTACCGCTGGTGCATGTGCACACAAGACCTCAATAAGATGGGACTACTGTAGTCAGTCACATGGCTGGGTTGGTTCAACTTGGCTTTCATAGCCACGTCCTGGCACTTCCATTACTGCCATTAGCTGCAGTGTTCCAGCCATCACCATCTCTTCAGGGGCTAGTGGCTCACTAGTGCTGAGCCCACCATCTATGGCCTGAAGGTCAGACCAGACCTAGTTCATGATTTCCTTCATTCACCTTATTTTTGGACCTCTTCCATCACAGCCCATGTCTGGGTTATTTTAATTCTTTGTTCCCCTTCACCAGCCCACCAAGTCCTTCCTAGCCACTAGCATGGGCTAGGTCATCATCTCCTCCTTGAAAATAACTGTTTCCTGATCCTCTCCTCCTTCATCATGATACCAGTTGAAAATAGAAGGACAGACAGCATTGAACATTGTAAACACAAAGCAGAGCACAAAGCACAGGTACAGTGATGTGTAGGCCCTAGTGTCCCCCGGCCTGGACATGCAATGTGGATTTAGGGCACTGGTTGCAAAATTAAGCTCCTTTGCATACACTGTTTCAATACAGCAGCTTTGTGCATTGCTCTGTTGCATTTGGGCAGTACTAGCACTAGCACTATGGCCACAGGGCATGGACAAGATGTCACTTTTGCCGACTCTCATAGTGCTGGGTGGCTATGCATGCTATGGCAGTGTGCAATGGCATTGTTCATGTGCAGGGTGATGCTGCACAAGTGTACCATGCACCTGCAAATCACACTGCTGTCCACATGCTTACAGCTATCCCACATCTGGAAATTAAGTACTTAGAGCTGCACAAATTGATATTAGTGCAGTGCAAATGCAAAAAGTTTTATTTATTGAATTTTGTTGACCAGGTGAACCCGCTGGGCCTCAAAGAGTTCCTTTTTGAGGCGCAACCCAGGATTAATTACAAATAATGAACTACAAGGTTACATAATACAGAGGAGATTAAAAACAATAGGTTTAGGGTTACATGAATAGAGGTATCTAAGAGCATTAACAGTAAATAGAACATTGATACAACTTTACACAAAACCGCACAAACATCTGTCCTACTCAGCAGAGCTAAGACAGGCAAGAGAGAGGCTGAAGGAGTGCAAGGGAGTTGACAGAAGATCTGGAAATAGACAGACAGGTGTAGCAGAATGAGGGAAGCAAGCCAGAGGAACACCAGGTGGTCGGCTGTGTAGCTGGCAAGCCTGGTCAGCCTGATTGTTGACTGGGAGGATTTGCTGCTGAGTGAGTAGGAGGCTTCAGACAGGCTCAGATGTGAGGTTTGGGCATCTGTAGGGTGGAACCTGGCCTGCAGGATGGGCATCACCCTTACAGGTGACCAGTGCTACTACAGATTCAGTGACCTGTCCCAAAGGGAGCCACACCATCTGCAGCAACTGAGGGTAATGGTGGACAGTATCACTGTGCCACCACAGGTGAGTACAGCCAGCTGTATGTATGGTTGCTGTGGTGTGTGGTGTGCTTTACTGTTTGAGTGCTCAAAGTCTGCTTTATTACTTTCTCTAAGATGCCAGGGCAATGTACAGTACTTTTGTTTATCTGCTGAGTACACCATTTCCTATAGGAAATTATTTACTGTATTGTCATATAGAGACAAGGCAGGTCCATGGGGCCACTGTTCCTACAGAAGTAACCATTGCCTTGTACAATACAGGACTTGCTGTGAATTTGGGAGCCACGCTGTCTGCCATACCATCAAGGGGGTGTGATATCACATTGACATGTGATCACTGTGTGTTGCTAGGCACTATGTCTGGTTTTATGAATATGTCATGTGCTTGGGGGGGTACTTTTAGAAAGACTAATAGTTGTATTGAACAGCATGTTGCCATAGTCAAAGTCTGTTCCATGTATACTGTCGTAGCATGGGTTCAGGTGACATATACCATGAAATGCATGGTTTACAGTTTTAGTGGGGTGGGTGTGCCAATCAAAGACATACGATTGTTTTTGGTTATACCTACAGTATGATAACTACCACTGCTGTTGTAATGGTATGATTATTGTGCCCCTGTTGTATTCGACCTTAGGTTACATGAATCACATTAAGTAATATGAGGTGTAGAAGGTGTGTAGCTGACATGTATGGCTATGTTGGACAGATGTGGTGAGGAACGTGGAAGAGGGGCACAACACAGACCTTCCATATACAGTGCTAGGTCATAGCTACAACATTGGTACGTAGTATGGAGGCTGTACTCAGTCCATGGTGTCACCTGTGTACTGGGGCATGGCTGTGCATACCAGTATGATGTGTCTATGAATGACATTCCTGTCTATCTCCACCATGCCCATATGGCTGCAGTGCTGCAGTACTGGTATATAGGTGTGTGTACCGTTTAGGGTGCATGGTCATGTGCCATATGTTCTGCTGCATATTGATCACATCTCACCTTTGTCCCCTCCACAGACAACAGGACCCATTCAGAAAAACACAGGGCCCGCCAGAGAGACAGGTCCAACAGGACACCAGATGGGGGAAGGGCACCTGGCAATGATGGGGTGCAGTGAGAGTCGAAGGAGGCCAGACAGTCCTCAGCCAAAAGTCCACATAAGTACCCTGTATTGTGTGTTTCACAGTCTGGGTTGCATTTTAACACTCTGCCTCATGTTTCTGCTGTGGGTGAGGGATGACCATGTATGTATCTTGCCAGGCGGCAGCGCCTCTGGGTTTTGGGTATGGCCCCTCACCTGGCCCTTGGAGCACTTTCCCACCACTGACACTGTCGTGTGTCAGGAGCTGTGCTATCTACTGTTTGATATTCATTGTGACAGGAATGCTGCCCTGTGTGTGTCCTGTGCCATGGCATGCATTACACCATGCAGTGACATCATGTCCCCTGTGCCGCAGCATTGGTACAGCAGGGTGTTAACAGTAATGCTCACTGCCTCATGTGGTATGCTTGTCATTATTAGTTGGGTCTGTTGTGCCACATAATTGGGCCTAGGTATGCATGTCTGTCTGGCAGCAGTAGGTATCGGCCACTATTTAGTGGTACAGGATAACTCATGGATGGCCGTTATCCTTCACACCTTTTTGGGCCTGTGTGCTAGATGTCTGGTCCGGAGGGCTCTGGGTGAGTGGCTGCAGCTTATAGCTGCTTAGGCCATTACAATGTCTACTGCACTCTGGCTTGGGGGCTGCTGTGGCATGTGATGTGGGTGTGTGATTCCATCCACCTGTGTGTGGCATGTTGGCTCATGTGTCATTCGGTTGTAGGTCTGTTATGCACATTCTGCCACTCTTATGTCTCTCATCCATTCTGCACGGCTGGCTGAGTTCAGTGTATTTCTTTTCATAGGTGGTTGGAGAGATGCAGGAGGAAGGAGAGGTTGACAGGATGCCATGCAAGATGAAGGGAGGGGTTACGTGCTGCATAAGCAGATCCACCTGCTTTAGATCCTAATAAGATGGATGTAGGAGAACATGATGGCTGCGTGGGACCTGGCCACTGTGGCCCAGAGGCAGCAGCAACCAGCAGCGCCACCACCACTTGCTGCAGCCCCTTGAAGGGGATGACTCATTGCTAACAGGTGGTTGTACCCTTTGTTTTAGTTCTTCACCCATTTTTATGTTAGGTTCCCCCATTGTTTACTTCCCCTCTTTCTATGGATGGTTGCCGCCACTTTGCTTTAGTTCTCCCCCTCTTTTATTTGGTCTGTTGCCCCCTTTGTTGTGGTTCCCACCTGTTATATGGGCAGTTCCCCTTCTTTTATTTCTTTCTCCCTTTCATATGGACGTTGTCCTTCTTTCATCCCCCCCCCCCACATTTTTATACAGGTGATTGCCTTTTTCTTTTGTTTCTCCTCTTTTATATGGCGGTTGCCCTTCTTCTTTGTCCCCCCATGTTATCACGGGAGACTTTCCTGTTTCTTTTATTTCTCTTCTCCTTCTACATGGGCAGTAGCCCTTGTTATTATTTTTGATAATATTACTGTCTTGTTTTTATTTATGGGTCACTGTCCATTCTGTACATTAAAAATTATTTCTGATAGCTATGATGCTGTGTTGTGTGTCTTTCCTTAGTGTCCACCTATCCCGTCTCCCTGCCCCCCCTTGCACTGTTCTTCATGCTTCTTGCACTGCACCTGTGTGTAGCTCTATAGTTGTGCTGCACTTGTGCCTCTCGCTGTGCTGTTGCACTGCGCCAGTGCTGCACCATGTTACTGCACTGCACCTGTGTGTGTGTGTGTGCTGTGCTCTAGCCCAATATTCATATGTGGTAGAGCGGGTGCACTACTTCTGAATATCTCTGATGGCAGGTGCAGAGCTAGTGCAGCTGACTAAGTAAAGGGTCCAACAATATGAGTAGCAAAAACAGAATTAGAGCTAAAATGCACTATATGTAATTCATGGAAAAGTGCTTTACAGCCATAATGGTTAATTTTTCCAGGAGTGTGCCAAGCAGACCAAACAGCAACAGGTCGCAATTCCAGCTAATACTGCAAACACGGGATGAGTTCTCAAAATTTTATATATTTTCAATGTCTGTGCAGCTCATTAGCTCAGTGCTCCAAATCAGTGATTTTTGCTATTTTTTAATATCTTCTTGGAAGTTTTTCTTTGTCGACAACTCAAGACTGAAATATTTTAGCATTAACTGGTGGAAATCTAAGAGCTACAATTGGGCATACAGGCAAACTGCAGTCACCTTCTATTTAAGTTAAATTACCCTGAATTCAAAAAGGGGCCAACCAGATTTTTTTTTTCTTTTTTAAAATTCATTTGGCTATGTGGAACATCATACTTGGTGAAGACTCCCTGATCTCCTTCCAAGCGGACTTGCTGCACTGCTGCTGGTTTTGGCTCCTTGATGGGCAATACGGCAGGTAACGTTTTGAATCACAAAGGATTTGTTATGTACTAGATAAATGTCTGTGTTTTCGTCAGACATTCAGTAATATACTTTCTGCATAGAAACAACAAATGAGAAGACTCTTAAATTGGGCGTATACTATGTAATGAAAACCCATACTGTAACTTATTTAAAAACATAGATCATGAATTCAAAATAAAAAAAAAAAAGATTTTATTGCTAGTGCAATTTATAACCATTTAATGGGCATAGAGACCAGCATAGCTCTAGAAGGCAGACATGTCTTTTCAGGCTAAATGGCAGGAAAATGCTTTTTTCATTATATTGGGATACCGTAAATGCTGTCTTTCTAGGAATGATAACTATGTATAACAGATCATTCAACTCTCATCAAACGGTGATGCAGTGTAAGTTACATTTTTATGGTTGGTGGTTTGCTTAACTAAGACAAATAAATGACAACTGTCCCCTCATCACACCAGTTTTAACTTAGGACCACAAGGGTCCATTCTGGGACCTCTCCTGTTCTCCCTGTTTGTTAACCATTTCCTCAGGGATGGCATAGGCTGCAACATTAATGTACTCAGATGATCTTATTCTTTACCAGGTGACAAGAACTCAAAGAGAGGGGTCACGTGATGCAGGCAACCTAGTGGCAGAAAGATTCAGGGCTCCTGTCCTTTCCTTGCATCCTCGTCTTTCTTCCTCTGTTTTTGGTCTAAATTTCTTAAAACAACTACAGTAACAAGGAGAGGACACCTTCAGCATTCGTTTTCATCATTAATTGCATTGCTATAGGAAGCATTTCTTCTGCGATGGATGCTGACATGAAGATGGCCCAGCTGAAACACACATCACCCCCCTCACCTGAGAAAATGCCCAAAAAGGTTAAGCCTCAGGGGGCTGCTTCTGCTTCCGAGGGCTCGGCAGCTACACAACTGGTCCCCCTTACAGAAGATCGTTTTTTGCAAGAACTGCTACCTTTTCAGAAAACCTTGATGGAAATCTCATCAGAGCTTAAATCTATCTGCGGTGACATGGCTGACCTGGCCAAGAGAGTTGGGGACATGGAGGCCAGATCTTCCTCCTTGGAAAGGTGGAGAGATAAAATGGACCCCAAAATAACCCAGCTCAGACAGCTTGTCCACAAGTTACAGTTTAAAATGGGGGACCTTGAAGGCAGGAGCAGACGGAACAATATTCTTATTATGGGTCTCCCAGAATCAGAGGAAGGCCCCAACATCATTGCATTTGTGAAGAAATTCTTGGAAAAAACTGTGGGCCCTTCTCCCTTAACAACAGCTATCAGATCGAGAGAGGCCCACTGGTCATTTTCGACCCAACACTCCACCTGGTTGACCCCCAAGACCCCCTGATTCTGAAATTCCTGAGCTATGTGGAAAGAAACACGTGCTAAATAAAGTCAGGGAGCTTCAAGCCATTATGTGGGAGGGATTCAAACTTAAAATTACTCAGACCTGCCAATTGAAACACGACAGAAGCACTCAGCCTTCCATCCCATAGTCAGCAACCTAATAGCCATGAGTATTCCCTTCAAAATGCTCTAGCCCGCAAAACTTCAAATATTAATTGCAGGCTCCTGGTCTTCCTATGACTCCCGACCCTAGCTGCGGCTGAATTAAAGCTCAAGCTGCAGGACTTATTCAAGGATGGCTGAACACCTATTCAATAATACTTTGAATCTGGCTGGAAGGGACGCTATCTCTAAATAAAGATTTTCAGGCTCTGTGTTTTTTTTACCTGCCGACGGTCTGTGTTTCAACATAGGACTTGGTGTGCTCCCACTGGGTAGGCCAGGCTTTGTCTGCTGCATTTCCTGATTTTCAACATGCAGGGCAGTCATGTGCTGGGATCCTCATCACAAGGATGAAACTGATCTACTTGGGTGTGGGAGGGGAAGGTTACTACTGAATAGAACCGATTGTTGTTCCGACTGCTTTTTCCTAACCCCCTCCACTTCCTTACCCTAATCGGTGGGCATTTCCAGGACCTGGAGCATTTCAAGTACTGTTCCTCTTTTCATACATCCTATTTTTATATGTTTAAAGTGGACTTTATAATTTTTGCATGGTTGGGGACTTAATGTAACTGTAAAAGGGGGGTTAGGCTAATTTTTCCTTAGCGAGGGCCTCTACTTCTATGAAACTCATAACCTGGACTTATGGTTGCTTGGTTTATTGGGCCATTTAAATGGTTTTACTGATGTTTTTGCTGTTATGGTCTTCTTGCTGTTAGCCCACAGTTCGCCCCTGATGTTTTGGGGTGGCTCGCCCTGGTTGCACCCCTTGACATCAGACTGGACTCCTGGCTCGTTCTGGGTTTCATTTTATATCCTGGTTCGAGATGTTACTCATTGTTTTAATCTTAGATGGGGATGGTGTTGTGGGGGAGGGATGGGATTGCCCTGGCTTGCACAAGCTCGTGGTACACCTGCATAGTGCGCCAGTATATGTGGGGGTTTGGCTCCTTCACAATCCCACTGTATTGATCTGGAGGTCTGGATTTTTACAGCTATTAGTTCCCTGGCTGGATTGGACCCTTCAAATACCAATGAGCTTTCCAAGTGTACTGTCCCGGGATATGTGTTTAGGAGCCTGTTGGGGGTGTCTCCCTAGCTGGGTCTCTCTCACTCTAAATTGTAGTTTCATTCTATTAAAGGAGACCACTGTAAATAGTTGTTGGGGTTTCACGGGGTGGGGGCAGTCTTACCTACGACTCAGTGGTACTTCTTGGTTAGGTTGGTTTTGGGTTGTGTTGTGTTGGGGACTTGGAGGGGGAAGGCACGATTAGGGATTGGGGAGAGGGAAGGAGGATACCTCCATGGCTATCACACCTCATTTCAAGAGGATGTCATTTCTTAGTTATGAGTTTGTTTAGGTTATATTGTTATCCTGAGACCAGTTATTCCCTGAGCTTTTCAATATTTCATGTGCAAGGAAGGGGTTGGAGGGGTGGGGTGGGTCGAGTGTGCCTGGTGGGTAGTGCTATACTTTGTTTATTTTTGAAGCTCTTTAACTAGGATTGCATTAAAAGATGAGTAGTATGCTTAAAGTAATTTCGTGGAATGTTAGGGTAGTCAGGGAGCCAGTGAAAAGAACCCAAGTCATTAAACACTGTGCATTCCTCAATGCTGGGATTATCATGTTACAGGAGACTCATTTACTGGTGAAAGAGACCCTATGGCTTTGTCGATATTGAATTTCCCAGATTTTTGCATCTGGGGACTCGTCAGCTATTCGGGGTGTTGCTATTCTTATTAAAGGCAATGTATCCTTTCAGGCTGATCTAACCCTGGAGGACCCCAATGGTAGATTTATCCTGGCTAAAGGCACCCATACAGGAGTGCCGGTCACTTTCGCCTCTATCTATGGACCTGTGAGTGGGGACTCCTTATTCCTTATGGACTTAGCCAATAGAATTGCTCCACTTTTGCCTGTCTTTCTGATACTAGGGAGAGAGACTGGAACATTCCATCTACTCAGGACCTGGAAAAATCTGGTCAGCATTGGGAACCCCTGTCACCATCCCAAAGAGCTTTAAGTGACATCATAGACCTGTCTGGCCTTTGTGACCTGTAGTGTATCCTTAACCCTTCCCATCGTCTCTTCTCCTATTACTCAGTCTTACACCAGTCATGGTCCAGATTAGACTATATTTTACTTAGTTGTTCACTTTTTAGTGGCTAATGTCAGGCAGGTATTGAACCCATAGTCCTGTCTGACCACTCGGTGGACTGGGTGACTTTGGATCCAGACCCACTCCATCAAAGGGATTTGGCATGGAAATTAAACACCCAACTTTTGAAAGATAATCCAATCACTGAAAAGATACAATCTCTTTTTCAGGAATTCACTGAGCATAATGAGGGATTGGTACAGAGAGGGGATGTGTTATGGTGTGCTCTCAAGTGCTTCCTTAGAGGTGAGTTCATTAAGATAGCCTCTAGAAGTAAACGTCTTAGAGAAGCAAAAGCTGCATCTTTCTTATCCCAAATTAGGGCCGCTAAATTATCTCTGTCAACCAGTACATCTCCTAACTCTATGCAGGCCTTAATTCTCTGAGGAATAAATATGTGGATTTGCTAAGAGAAAAGGTCAAATATGCCTTCATTAAAACTAAAGCTAAGTATATGGCCAAGGGGAAAAGGCTAGTTGACTTCTTGCCCTGCGACTGCGTAAGTTAGAAAGCTCAAGGTTAATCCCCTCGGTCATAGCCCCAGATGGGTCCATCAAGACCACCCCTCACGATATATCCCAAGTTTTTGAAGACTTTTATCTTTCCCTTTACGCCCAACGGATCACCCCCCCCATCTTCACAGGAGACTGACACTTATCTTAATTCCCTTGGCCTTCCTTCTCTTCACGAACACCAACAGTCCTATCTATCTTCCCCAATATTAATGTCAGAAGTGGGGAAGCAATTAGGGACATAACACTAGACAAGACTCTCGGACCTGATGGCCTCCCCTCCAACTTTTATAAAACTGTCTCCAAAGAGTTAGCCCCCCCATTGCTTAGACTGTACAGGTACATTCTATTGTCCAATCCCCTCAATTCATCTCTACTCAAAGCAATGATAGTTCTCCTTTTAAAATTAGGTAAGCCCCCATCGCATCCAGCTAGTTATCGTCTGGTGTTGCTCATGAATTATGATATCAAGATACTTACTAGGATACTCTCCTGGCATATCAGAGCAATATGGATGCCCTTACTAAGTCCCGAGAAAGTTGGGTTTGTCCCAGGCAGGTCGTCAGCAGATCACTTCAGGAAACTGAGCCACATTTTTCAGACTGCCCAATCATCCCACTCCCCCATGGCACTGATTTCCTTAGACGCCAAAAAGACATTCGACAGGGTAGACTGGGAGTTTCTCTGGGCTACCCTGTGGAAAATGAGCTTCCCTGCCTCTTTCCTCCAGTGGCTCCAATCACTCTACTCCTCAATCATGGCCAGGATCTATTGCAATGTTTTTTTTTTTCCAATTTCCCCCTTTCTACAGGCACTAGGCAAGGCTGTCTCCTTTCACCCTTTTTGTTCAATCTTTATTTAAAGCCCCTACTTCGGAGCATTAAGCTATCACCCCATATTCAGGGCATCCCAATGCTCAATCAGGCCTTAACCCTTTCGGTGTATGCCGATGACATTCTCCTACATTTAAATCATCCCAGCTCCTCTTTAGAATATGCCCTCCAGGTAATCAATCAGTTCAGTTATTATCCCAACTACAAGCTCAATTATTCCAAGACAGAAATTTTCCCTTTAAATCACCTCACCTACAAGGGGGATTTCACTCAATATGGAATGTCATGCTCTCCCCAACATATCCGATATTTAGGTATTCTCCTTTCTTCAGATCCTTCGGCCGTTAAGAAATTAAATCTGGATAACTTGTTAGTCACTCTCCAACAGGATCTTAAGCATTGGGAGTCTCTTCACTTTCACTGTGGGGTCGTATAAACATCGTTAAAATGAACATTCTTCCCAGTTTTTTTTATCCTCTCAGTATGTTAACTATCTGGCTCCCCCTCTCTTTCTTTCACCAAATACACTCTACAATTTCTAATTTTATCTGGCTCAACAAACACCTGTGGCACTTCTTTCTCAAACTGTCTCTCCCTAAAGAAATGGGGGTGCTCTGTTTCCCTAGCTTTCTTCTATACTATTGGGCCAGTCACCTTACAAAGCTGGGGAGATGGTTCTCAAATCCCAAAGATGTTCATGCTCCAGTCTGGTTGCAGTTGGAACATTGTCTTCTAGAGACTCACAATCTAATGGTCTCATCTATTTTCTACACTTCATGGAAGGATCTCACCCCGCTTTTATGCTACACTGTGATAGGTACTTCCCTGAAGGTCTTCTCCCAATGTTGTTCTTACTTCAAGCTTTCCCCAAGACAGGATTTTGCTCAACCTATTTTCCTCAATCCTAATGTGAAGATAGGCGGTTCCCATATTTTGTCAGCTTGGCTTTCACAATTGAAGGATGCAGTAGTTGCCGATCTTTACTCTCCAGACTCCCTGATGACTTCCCCTGATATTCTCTTAAAATATAATCTGAACCAGGTTCATATTTTTAAGATTTTCCAACTGAGGCACCAATTAAGTCGCCTCTTTGGTGTATCCCAGCAGATATCCAAGTTGGAACCCTTTCTGACTCAGCTGTGGGATGCAACTTCCAAACCTCACAGCATCTTGTTGTTATATGATAGTCTTTTAATCTTCGGCCACTCAGTTCCTCTCCCAGGTTTGAAAGTCTGGAGTTTGTTGGTGCCAGATATTCCCCTCAACTGGTCACAAATAAGGAAAGAACTCTATCGTTATATATCCCAGGACAAACTTCGACTTACCCAATACAACATACTGAATGATATGTATTTCACGACTGTTAAACTGGATAAAATAGGCTATGTTCCAGACTTCACCTGCTCCAGATGTAGCAAAGCAGAAGGTAATCTGCTTCATGTATTTTGGCAATGTGAAAAGGTAGCCCCATTGTGGCAACTTATCCAATCCAGGATGAACCCACTATTGGGCTTTGAGGGGCTCTTCACCATTGAAATATGCCTCCTAGGTATATATACCGAGGTCAGGGTTAAGGAGTGCAGATTTCACATGGCTCTAATTTCAATGGCTGTTAAAAAGTTTGTGCTTAAACACTGGATGGATCAGCTGTCCATGTCCTACAGTAAATGATTAAATGAACTGAATTCTTATTTTCGCATGGAACATTTGATAGCTGGTTCTCGTAATACCCTTAAGCTCTTTGACAAAAAAATGGGGTAAATTATACTCCCTATACCTGCTTTAGTTTTGCCCAATTGTACTGACTCTCCATACGAAGAATTACTCAACTCTCACTGTCCGTTTTTCTGGTATGGGCACACTCCGAGGGTGGGGGTGGGGTATGGGAAAGGTATGAGTCTTAGTTAGTTTGTTATGTTAGCCAGTTTCATACCTGTTTGTAACTTCTGTAATTACTGATGTTTCATAAAATCAATAAAGATTTTGAATAAAAAAAAAAAAGAACTCAAAACAACTGAAGAAACAAAGTGCTGCATTAGCTTGTGGTCAGAAAACAGAGGAACTATCCCTCTCCCTCACCAGGGAGTTTGGTGCTACCCAAAAGTGCTTTGCTGCAAACAGACTGCTGGTTAACACCCAAAAAAACATAGGCAATATTTTGGGGGTCTAAAGTTTAAACCAAGGTTCATCAAATGTTCAGTAGGGCAAAATACCCCAATGAACATTCCTGCTCCAGAGGGGTTTTACCTTGAACAGGTAACTGCATTCAAATACATTGGCATCACCCTTGATCTCTCCCTAACCTTCACAGATCACATTGGACAAGTTGACAAGCTTGTGAACCAGAAACTGGTAATCCGCTTTCAACTAAAGAATCTTATGACCCCAGAAGTGCAGTTGGCCATTGCTCAAGGCACACTTCTACCCTTCCTGGATTACTGCTCCCCTGTTTTGACCCAGACTTCCAATCGCAACCTCACTAGACTCAACATTGTCTATAATAACATCTGCAGGTTTGTCTCACAGGTGCTGTGCAACACCCACAACTGCTCCCTATGCGTGACACTTGCTAGGCTGTCCCCACAGGCCTTCTATGACTACCTTATGGGTATCCTTATCGAAAAGTCCCTTCGGATAGGGAGAACTCCCTCAATCAAGCTTCTTCAGTATTAGGACTGACATATGGGAACTTCGGTCCTCCTCTCAACATCTCTTTGAAGCACCTCCTGACAGCAACTGAGATGGGTCAGAGAGCCTTCTCTCTTGCTGCGCCCAGGCTTTGGAATGGTTTACCGGCCACATTTCACTCACTGGACCCTTCCCCTCTTCAAAACACCTTTTTTAAGATGCCTTTTTAAACACCACAATTTGCATGTGCCCCTCCTGACATGGGATGGGGGTATTTCCTATACCCAGCTCAGACTGCTGGTCATATTTTGAAGCAATTATTTGTTAGTGGATTCCTTGTGTATTTTTAATTTGAACCACACTGCTGTTTATTATCCAGGTCAGTCTCCCCATCTGTTTGTTTATTTTCACAACTAGCCTGTGTTTCAGTCTAGAGGCCCAACTGTTATTTTGTTGCTAATTGCATTCACTGTATGGCCGTTTGTTTCTGCCTATATAAATTGTTATATTTCATGCTTGGACTGTACTGTAAGTACCATTTAGATGGCCCCAGTTGCACCTTAAAATGGTCCCTCAGATCAGTGTACCTACCCAGTTATTAAGTAAATAAACATTTTAGCATATGTAGAAATAATGGAAAAATAAAAATAAATAAATAAAATGAGCTTACACATCAGGATAGAATTAACCAACACAAACTTTATTAAAATATCTCAATGTAAGAAAGCCTTAAATTGTTTCATCTTGATAAGTTCTGATATGAGTTTGGTTTTTAGAACACTACAGTGTGTGTGAAACTCTTTTCATATAGAAAATGGCACCATTTAATTAACCACCAATAGTGTAATGCAGAATACAAGGTTTTTGCAACTCTCATGAAATACATGATTGTGAAAGGCAGTTTGTAGAGACTAGCAGATTTTTACTTAAACATTTGTCATGCAAAACATGCCTTATCTTTCAAAGACTGTCACCAATGTCATTTAATTTTGCAGACCCTTGACAGTAAGAAATCAAAAGCAACCCAATTTTAATGATTTTTTCCAATGTGCCAGAGCATTATTATTGCCCCTTACTTTATGCTGTTAAAAAGTTTCCTTCTGCAGAGGCTATTTCAGGACAGCAAGAGGTGAGTCAGTGTGCTGATCTCTGTATTGTGACTACAAACATTCTCTAGAGTCCATGTAACTGCAGGACTGATTAGTCTACTACACTGACAATGCAAAGCTATTTTATGCTTAGCATTTTTAACAAGACCATTGTCAACCCCATTCCACAGACCCACAGTAAATTGACTTTTTCTGATAGGAAACGGAGGTTCGCGTTCCCATATGGGATGCCTTCCAGTTATTATTTCTGTAGTTTTCTCCCTATTGCCATATTAAAACTCTAACAAGCTTCTTTTTCTGTTGAGTTCATAACAAGCAGTTACTCTCAATACATTGTACTAAGCAAATTTATTCACACAGGTACTGTAGATTGCCATGTAAAAAAACATTATTCTATACTACTGAGATAATTCTGTAAGTGAACAAAACAAGACATAATATTCTATTTATAGTGTCATAACAATTTCACTAATAAAGCTTGTTTACTTTCATTTTCTCTCTCAAACTTTCACTTTTTCTTTAAACTGTATATTTTCCTCTAAACTACCTTTTTTCATAGTTTTAATCTTCTGTAGATTTGTACCTCTTGTTGCTACTGTGTCTCTACTCTTGTTTCTATTTTCACCATTCTAACCTATGTTTCACCTCTGTTTCTACAGATCTGACAGGATGATGACCCCTACCTATCAGGTAAGTATTTTATGTTGGCTTTCCAGATCCATCCTATTTCTTTCTAAAAGGACAACAAATCCTTTGTGACCCCTTTTTATTTTGGCTTGCACCTGTGCGCAAGCCAACATCTTGCGGTAGTAGAAAATTTCGGAGGTGCGTCAGTGTGGGTGAATGCAGGGCACACTTTAGTAGGAGCGTCCCTCATTCCCCAATAAGCCAGCATACAGGCACTCACACAAGAAATATGTAAAGTGGTCAAAACTTGTAAAGAAAGTGCCGCTGTAATGAGAGACAAACTTGTCATGCAGTGGTACAATAACACAGCTCCCGACGTGCCTTTCCTGGTGAAGTATTTCAATAAATATGGTGGCAGTGGCTGCTGCCGCTGCTTGCCGCACAATGCCTACAAAGCCAACTTCAGGGGTGCCCAATCCCCCTGTCAACATACTAAACAACCCCCCAAGATTGTGTGGCACACTGGGAGCTCACCCCAGTGTGCTTCCCCGTAATCAAAGCCGACCATCGTCAGCATGTTCTGGCCCCCGACCCCATTCTGTACCACACTGGGAGCCCACCCTAGTGTGGTGAACATCACCCCCCCAAAGTCATGGGGCACACTGGGAGCCCTTCCCAGTGTGCACAACAGTTTTTCATACATCTGGAAAAAAAAACTGTCTGCGGTGTTCGTTTTTTTTTTTCTTTAGTTACCTGAAAGAAAGAAAACAGTTCCTCGTCATGGGGTCCCTCCCCAACCCACAGCCACCCTCTCTCCACCCCTCCTCCCCACACCACCCCTCACCCCATACTTACCTCTGGAGCCTGGTCCGATGATCTTTGGTGGACTGGGAACACGTCTGGACTCTTCAAAGCCGACCGTGAACTGAAGAAATGCCGATTAGCTGTATAATGGCATGAATTTTTTTTTTCAACTTAGGTGGATATCGCAGCCATTTTTTGGAATTTTGCCTCCAATTTTCAACATGGGGTGCTTGGCACCACATGCACTGTCATCTCACTACTCGGCCCCGAAAGATCGTTTCATGGTCACTGCATAAAATCACCTTTTGGGACAGATTAATGAAATGACAATGCCACTATCTGGTGGAAAAATTCCCAAAAATGACAGTGTTACAAGCGTGCATTGTGCAGTTTCAATGCATGCTTATAACTTTGACAATTTTTAATGTTTTCACTCCAGATTTTCAACATTGCCCTTTTATCACATCTCCTTATGAACAGTGTAGCTGTCATTTTTCACATCCTGCCCAAAATGAGTTTTTGCGCATGTGGCGCACAATGCTGCAGTCGCTGTGTGAAATCAATGATCAGGATACATTAACAAAATCACAATGATACTGTTCATGAGTGGAGGTCCTAAAATGCCTGTATTAAAAATATGGTAAAAAAACTACCCAAAATAATTGCGTTATGGGCGTGCATTATGCAGTTTCTATACACGCTTGTGACATCACCAATTTTTCATATTTTCACTCCAGATTTCCACCATTGTCAGTTTTGTGCACTTCTTTATGAACAGTACAGCTGCCATTTTTCACATCCTGCCAGAAATGTGTTTTCGCATGTGTCACACAATGGTGCAGCTGCTGTGGGAAATTAATGTTCAGGCAAGATTAACAAAATCACAGTGACACTGTTCATGACCAGAGTTCCCAAAATGCCTATGTTGAAAATTTGGTTAAACAAATCCCCAAAATGATTGCGTTATGGGCGTGCATTGTGCAGTTTCTACGCACGCTCATGATGTCACCAATTTTTCAGATTTTCACCTCAGATTTTCAACAATGACATTTTTTTTACACCTCCTCATGAACAGTGTAGCTATCATTTTTCACATCCTGCCCCAAATGTGTTTTCTCACCTGTGCAGCCAAAATGCACAGTCGCTGTACAAAATCACCTTTCGGCAAACAAACTCATAGTGCCACTGTTCATGAGGTGGGGTCACAAACAGCCCATGTTGAAAATTTGGAGTGAAAATACCAACAGATGCTCTGTGCATTAGGGTTTCCAACTGTAATGCCCCACCCTGTACAGACTGACAGGCGTCAGAGGAGTGACTTGGCATTGTCGGCTTTAATGCTCACGCCATTCCACCCCCCACCCTGTAGCCAGTAACAGGTGTTGAGGTGTACCTTGAACTCTTCGGCCCCAGTGTTCACCCCATTCTCCTACACTGCACCCATGTCAGTATATTTCCTTATAGAATGGGGTGAGTGTAAGGCCCGAAGACCCCAAGGCACATCACGGCACTTGTTGGTCTCTGCGGGGTAGGGTAAGGTGAAATGGCATGAGCGTTATGGCCAACAACCCAAAGACACACTCCAATGCCTGTTACTCTCTGCATGGTAGGGCTGGGGTCGGCCACAGTTCACTACTTCACTGCCAATCCTATTGTGCACCTCTCTAACTCCTGCACTACCAAGGCCAGTGCCAGCAAGCCAACATTCGGCATTGACAAATGTTTGTTATATTTACTTCCATAGTAAGGAAACCTCTTGCTAACAGGGGTCTGTACGTGAGTCAGGTCTTTCAACAAGTAAGCAAAGAAGAATGGGGTATGCAAATACATTATTCAAAATATTCTATTCTGGGCCTCCAAATATTCATTAGTAGGTACTAGTATTCGTCACTCAGGGTCTATTTAAAAAAAGGGAAAAAACAGCCCCCCACCCTCCTCCCTTGCCCAGATCCTTTAAGCTATCCCAGCTCCCTGTCCCCTGGCAATCAGTTGGAACACCCATCCCACCTTCCTCCCCCCAGAAGCCACATTTTGATAATGTTAATTGCTTATTTATTTTATTTTGATAACAAAAAGAAAACTCTGATAGGTGACCTTCATGACTCGCCTGCCTCCACAGCCAGCCATAAACATTCAGTGCTTTCCACCATGGCCTTTCAGCCCACTAACAGATTGTCCCCTCTCCTGCACCCCACGCCCTACCAGCTCCCAGTTTCATACAGGAGGGAAGAAGGTGACTGACACAGTCCACTCACCTCCATGGCTGGCCACCTTCTTCTGAATGAAAGTTCTTGCATGCTTGCTCACACAGGAAAACAAGCAGACCAGCTACAAAGCCCCAGTGCACAAGAAAGTTGGTGGCAGACCGTGGAGGCAGATGGGTTGTGCTGGTCGCCCATCAGAGTTTTTTCATTTGTTAGCAAAGCAAATAATTGACACTATCAAGATGTAGGTGCTGGGGAGAGAAGTGTGGATTGGGTGTTCCAACTGATGATGGGGGAACCGGAGGCTGAGGTACGTTACAGAGGATGCACACTCTCTGCATTTCATTACAGTGGCAAGTAGAGGAGGTGAGAGGAGGGCTGTGCCACTCACCATGTGTGATCCCACAGCACCAGACCATCAGGTAAGGGGGTGGCAGGGTGGGTGGTCAGTACCAGCAATTTGGGAGAGGCCACTGGATGTCAGGAAAGGATTTCATTGGAACGGGGATGGGGATCGCTGGGTGGTAGTGTTACCACAAGGCAAAAGGGACTATGAGTTATTTTGTTGGATTTTATTTATTTCTTACACTCTTTGGTGATTACCTCTGATTACCTTAGTGATCTCAGGCAGTGAAAGTGATCAGAGACCAAGGGAGAGCACCGTCCAAGGTGGAATATGTGTTCTGCCTATGGACAGACTATCAGAGGATGGGGAGTCCACTAAGCAACAGGGAGTGTTCTTGAACATGACAGGGCTGGTTGTCAGGGTGGGGGGACCACTAGATACCAGGGTGATATTATTGACATTTGGGTGTGATGATCGGAGACTAGGGTAACCGCAGACTACCAGGGACACCTTTGTCAAATTACAGGATGGTGATTGGAGGCCGGGGGAGCCACTGGACACCAGGTATATCATTTTTCATGCGCATTTATTTATTTATTTATTAGATCATCAGTTTACAGACCTTTGAGTCAAAGACTCATTTACAAAGGCACCTCGTCGAAAGTCAGTCGCGGCGGGCCACTAGGCACCAAGGACTGTATACTGAAGATATGGGCTGGCAATTAGTGGGCAGTGGGTACCACTAGGCACCAGGGAATGTATAGTGAATATACAGGCAGGAGATTAGCGGGCCAGGGGGGACCACTAGGCACCAGGGATTGTATATTGAATATAGGGATTGGCGATTGACGGGGAAGGGGGCCACAAGGTACCAAGGACTGTATATTGAATATATTGCCAGCAATCCAAAGGCAGGGGGTCCACTAGGCACCAGAGACTTTATATTGAATATATGGTCTAGCGATCGGCAGATGGGGGGGCCACTAGGCACCAGGCACTATATATTTAATATATAGGCCAGTACTTGGAGGGTGGGGGGTCCACTTGGCACCACGGTATTTTGTTTTTATATGATGGGATGGTGATCGGGGTAGTTGGACCACTAAGCACCAGGGAATTTTTTTTTTTTTTTATGTTGGGATGGAAATCAGAGGGCGAGGGGAACACTAGGCACCAGGGTATTTTGTTTTTATATGTCAGGACAGCAATCAAAGGTTGGGGGCAGCCACTGGACACCAGGGAATTCCTCTCTTGTTTTGAGTCAGAGAATTGGGGTGGGAGCAGTGCTTGCAAACCTGTTACCACTTCCCATACAAATGAGCCCATGGTGGGCATGCAAATGGCCCCTTAGCACCTTGCATGCCGATTGGGCTCCTTTGCTTGGGACTGTCTGAATATCACACCTAGGGCTACAGGCACTAACAGGTCTGGTGGTGCTATTCCCTGTTCTGCAGGGATCCATGTCAGTGCAGGTCTTCTTGATTTAGTACTGTGCCAACATGTCCCCGTATTCAACTGGATAGTGCCAGTGCATTATCTGACTGAATATAGCAACCTCAGGGTCCTGAACAATGGGAAAATTCAGTGCAAACCTTTGTGCTCCACTTTGCTCAGTTTAGAATATCAGGCCCCAGATGTTTAGTGGCTCAAATAGGGGCAGGATGTCAGTGATTTACCTGTTACAAACTGCAAGTACAGTAGTTCTTGTCAAAGTAGCCCACCCACAGAGATTGTGTATATTATACTGTAAAAGCCCTTCTTATATGCAGTCTTT
Source organism: Neoceratodus forsteri (assembly GCA_016271365.2). Taxonomy (NCBI): domain Eukaryota; kingdom Metazoa; phylum Chordata; order Ceratodontiformes; family Ceratodontidae; genus Neoceratodus; species Neoceratodus forsteri. The sequence goes on along the minus strand of CM057459.1, from coordinate 799,259,895 downwards.
ATAGAAATATGCTTGGGCAGGCAGGGTTAGGCATTGGACCACACAAATATAGTCCATAGGGGAAATGGTAAATGTTCCTCTTATCTTTTTGTCAAACCTAAATGTGTTGTTACCCCAATATGTAAGCTGGCTACAGCAAGCAGCTTATACAAGGATATCAGTGCCCATGTTTGAACCCCTATAGTTCTGATGCAACTTTATGAGCTTTCTTTTTTCACTTTAAAATGTTATTTTCTTAATGATTCTTTGCTGACTGCGAGTCATGGTGCTGCAGCTGACTACCATAGTGAAAGGGTGCATCTCAGATTAAATACTATCTAACCGTTTCAGCAATCGCTGCTGCTTCGGTGGCTCAGATGAACTACTGGTGTCACCTCCAAATTGGTACCATCACAATTGATTGTGCAACTGTAATTTCTTCATGTTCATCTACAACTGATCTGTTGGAGTGAGTTAGGCAATAAGCAAGCAAGAGAGCAAGCAGGTGGATGGATTGGTAAGCGGGCAGGTGAACGGCCTGTACAGAAACCTACAGTGGCCCTGAAGTGCAAAGCACACACCAAAAAAGTGAAAAGCAATCCAATAAGTAGAGCAACAAGCAAAATAATGAAATGCAAACAAAAAATAAAGCAACAAAACCAAATGTGAAGTGTCATGCCACAAAAAAAATAAAGTAACAAAACAAAAAGAAATGTAAAGAATTTGAGTGAATGCAAACAAAAAGCACAGCACAGCTAAAAGTGAATTCAAACAAAAACCACAGCACAATGAAAAAAGTGAATGCGAACTAAAAAGCACAACACAACTAAAAAGTGAATGCAAACAAAAAAGCACAACACAACTAAAAATGTGAGAGACAAATAAAAAGATAAAGCACTTCAGGGCCACTGTACAAACACCCAAAAAAAAGACATGCAAAAAAAACCTGTAAATGGAAATACCGTTTTTAAAAGGGAAATGCATTTTTACAAACGAAATGATCTTACCAAAGTAGTCTGACACTGGAGAATTTAGACCTGACCTTACATCTGATTCTAATCTCCACAGCAAAAGGTTTTGTGAGATGGGGCGCACTTACCACCAGCTTGCGACTCACTCTCCTAAGATGGGGTGGATTCTCTTGCTACCAGCTGACAGCTCATATTCTCAGGGAGGGAGGGTTGGGTCCAGTGCACAATATGGAATGGGCCATTTCCATTTCCTTTTCTCACCTGATCAGCAGCTCCTGTGAGGGGAGTCACTTGCTACCAATCCTCAGCTCACTCTCTCGAGATTTTGGGGAGATCTCTTGCCACCATGTAGCATGTTACTCCCCTGGGATTGGGGTGGATTATCTTGCCATAAGCCAGCAGCTCATATTCTGAGGATGGGTGGGTTGGGTAGAACGGGCCAACTGAAATGGATGATTTACATTTCTGCCTAATCAGTGGCTCCTGTGATCCCTGGCAGTGCACAGTAGGGAGGTACTATAGGGTTAGACGTTCTGGCTGCTGAACAGTAGACAGGACTCCCAGGAACCCTGTGGTAGTTAATGGCAGTGAAGTAGATATTCACTGTCTGATTGCAGAGCAGATGACACTCCTGGGATCTCTGGCAGAGTTCTGTTTTCTGACTGACTGACTGACTGAACATTGCAGGAGTGCAACCGCGGCCACACTGACTCATCTGTACTCTGTGAGACTGGGTCCCCATCACTAGTTTGTGCCACCACCTAGGCCTACTACATTGTACCATCTTAGCTCTTTGCACCTGTCCCAGCCTTTTTATGATACTCCCCTCAGCACACTGCATTACATGAAACAGTTTAGTAAAATGATCTATTCAGCATTAAATTGAAATATAACTGTTATGCAATAAACAGGCATACAATTAGAAAGATTTTGCTTCACACAAGATATTTCTTCAACTGCAAAATCCACAACAAAGTCAGTCAGTAAAGTTCAAAATCTTCCAGTCCCCTGCCACGCATTACCTGTAAGGAGACACCTATCACATCACACTCTATATCGGTCAAATATAGTAGTCCATTAAAAGAAAAGTCAAATTGATTTACTATGTGGCTGACTCACCAACAGATTGGTCATCACTATCCACAGTTTGTAAGTGATCCTGGGAGTGTTATCTGTTGTGCAAGCAGACAGTGAATACCTGCTTCACTGCTGTACACTACCATAGGGATCCTAGGAGTCCAGTATACTGTTTGGCAGCCAGAAACTCCAACCCTATAGTACCTCCCTACTGTGCACTGCCAGGGATCACTGGAACCACTGATCAGGCAGAAATGTAACTCACCCATTTCAATTGACCCATTCTACCCCAACCCACCCATCCCAAGAATATGAGCTGCTGGCTTGGGGTAAGAGAATCCATACCCATCCCAGGAGAGTGACATGCTAGACGGTGGCAAGAGATCCCCCCAACATCCTGAGAGAGTGAGCTGAGAGCTGGTGGCAAGTGCCCCCCCATCACAGGAGCTGCTGATCAGGTGGGAAATGAAAATTTTAATCGTCCATTTTATATGGCCCACTCTGCCCCAACCCTTACATCCTCAGAATATGAGCTGTCAGCTGGTGGCAAGAGAACCCACCCCATTCTGAGAGAGTGACATGCCAGATGGTGTCAAGTGACACCCCCCACACCCGGGAGAGTGACATACCAGATGAAGGCAAGTGACCCCGCCCCACATCCTGGGAGAGTGAACTACAAATTGGTGACAAGTGACTTCCCCCCATCACAGGAGCCACCGACCAGGCTGAGAAAAAAAAACAATAAATGACCAATTCCATTCAGTTCTCTGCCCCATCCCTTCCAAGCTATGGGTAAGTGGTTCCCCCATCTCACAAAACCTTTTGCTGTGAGATTAGAATCAGTTGTCAGGGCAGGTGAAAATTCTCCAGCATCAGACTACTTTAGTACTGTAAGGTCATTTCTGTTGCAAAAATGAATTTCCATTTTAAAAATGGCACTTCTGTTTTTTTTTTTTTTGCATGTCTTCTTTATTTGGTGTTTGTATATATCACTAAAGTGCTTTATCTTTTTATTTGTCTCTCACATTTTTAGTTGCGTTGTGCTTTTTTTGTTTGCATTCACTGTTTAGCTGTGCTGTATGTTTTTGTTTGCATTCACTTTTTAGTTGTGTTGTGCTTTTTGTTTGCATTCCCTCTTAAATTCTTTACATTTCTTTTTGATTTTTACTTAATTTTTTTGTGGCATGACACTTCACATTTGGTTTTGTTGCTTTATGTTTTGTTTGCATTTCATTATTTTGGTTGGTGCTCTACTTATTAGATTGCATTTCACTTTTTTGGTGTGTTTTGCACTTCAAGGCTACCGTAGAAACCTTTCTCTAAAAAAGAAATAAAGACAGCTGGATGTGATGAAAAAATGAACTGTAAAAGAGATATTGAGGACTGGGTAATAACGGTAATATTATTCAAATGTAGAAACTTGGGCTTTAGTAGCTCTTTTGTGGATTTTCTGTGAATTTAAAAAAAATGTCTGTAGCATGGAAACTTCAGTTCAGAAAAACTGGCAGCACAAGGATTTTTTGATATGCTGTATCTTGGTTGGCAGACATTGCTTTCAGCCATGCATTAGAATGATTTAATGCTCAGTTAACAACTAATCAAGTTTCATGATTTTCCCAACTCATTTTTTAAAGAAAAAAAAATATCCAGTACTCGAGTTTGATATTTGACCATGCTGCAGTGATAGTGTGATGCTGACCAAAGTGATGGTATTAATTTGGAGCTGACACCTGGGAATCGGGCCCCAGTAGTTCATTTGAGACTCAGCAGCAGCCGTTGCAGCAGCAGCAGCAGCAGCAGCAGGATGCTGAGGTCATGAAAGAAGTGTCACACATTTCTTCTTATAGCATTTGTGGGAAGGTTTGATAACATTAATTAGGCAGATACTGATGCAGTCCATTTCAGGCAATACAGGCAAATTATTTAGACTACACTGGGTAAATAAGAACGGCATCACAAAGCACATGCAACTCTTCTGGAACTAAGACAGACAAGACAGGGTTAACAGAAAGCAATATTTATCTGATACACAAAATCAGTGTCCTGCCAGACACCGGTGGGTATCTTCTTATGGCATGGTCAGTGTCCTGTCAGATGTGTAGAAATAAACGTGAAAATGGGTCAGTGTGAGGAATAACATACCAATCAACTGGGTTAGGCAGATGGGCTTGCAGAGGGAGTTTCTTTTTTATATAAGTGGGGTGGGCTGGTGGGGGAATACAGGTACCTGTAGGGAGTGAAGATGGCAAAACAAGCACTCCAGCAGTCCTTTAATGTTCTGAATTGCCTGCCCAGTGGTGCAACAGTAGTGATACTGCCCACCATGCCTGTGCTTTGGGTTTAGGAATGGGCTTGGGTAATCATGGTACCAGCATGAGGGGGAGAGGATTCAGCATCACTGGTAGCACTCTCCTCTCTGGGATGGGAGGCCATGTTACTTTGCTCATTGTTGGCCAGCAGGTGGAGGTCTGGTGACAGTGCAGAATGAGCAGCTTTCAAGGGCTGTCTGCCATCCAACATCCATGTTCACATGTATCCACATGAACATGCATCAGTGTCATGTCTGCATTGGGCAGGTGTGTGGGAAAAAATGGAAAAACCTACTGCCAGGGCTGGATACCTTTATCAGCTGTTGCAGGCCCTGCACCATCGACAAGTCACCCTACTGCCAAACTGGATGGCACTCCCCCTCCTGGCCCCACCACAAGGGGAATCTATGGGGGTACCAAGGTTTGAGTTAAGTCCGTGGGATGGTAAATAATGGTGTTGGGCAGTTGGCGGCAGACGTGGCCTGATGGTGGTTTGGCGCCTGAGGCAGCCAGATCTTCATTCTGTCAGCAATAGTTTTTCCCATTTTGTATGCCTGCCCACTTCACTCAACTCGGTGTGCAGACCAGTCAGACCTCAACACACACATTGAACCTTGTGAGAGAAGGCTGCCTGACTGCCATAAAGTGTCACCTGTGCAGTGGAAGTTGTGGAACACTGCACTGACCCTCCACAAGTCATGAGTAGTGCTGCACAGCAGTGCCAACCTCAAGTCTTGGTCTGCCTAGCAGGATCCAAGAGCTTGTTTTTAAACTCAAAATGCCATCATAGGAATACAAAGCACCATCCACTGGAAAATGGGTAGCCCTGAACATAATGTTTCTTCATAACTTATTTGCTTTGGGAGATTTTGAGCCAAAATTTGCAACTTAGTCTTTTTATAACACCACCTTCTGAACATGATGGGTGTCATTTATGAAATCCTGGCCAAGATGTTATTTTGCAGCATGAAAGTGGAAAAATGTTTTGGGTAGGATCTGAAAAATGACACCCATCATGTTCATGAGGTGTGGCAAAAATGGGCTATGTTGAAAATGTGGAGTCAAAATATCGAAAAAAGCAAAGTTATCAGTAAACATTGAAATATTTCAACGTTTTCTTCATAACTTTTGTTTGAGATTTTTTTTTTCTATATGCACTTCATGGTGGGGACGGGGAGCTGGAAGGTGGCTATGGCTCTTCCCTCAGAGGAGCTCATCTCTCCGGCCCCAGCATCTTGCACTGAGTCTCCATGGGAAATCCCTCATGGATTGCCCTTCCCCCATGACAGGGCCGGGGATGAGGAGAGTTGACTTTCTCTCCTCCCCCGGAAAGCCAGTGTTCAGATTCCGGGGTTCGGCATGGACATGGCCGGGCCATCACTGAGCTTGCCAGCTCCAGTTTCACTTTTCTCCCCAACTCCCCTCCCCTCCAACATTAGATGCATTGGCTGCATGCCTCTTGACTAATATCACCCTCCAGCTCCCACTAGAGGTCAATCAGCATGTGGTATGACAAACTCTCCCTCCCCAAGAGAGGAAAGCAGTCCTCCAGATGCTGAATCCTCTCTTGCCCTGCCAAACCCCAGCAGTCTGGGTTCATCCCTGAACCCAGTTCACTGGCATGGCACAAGGAGTAGTGTCCAGTGCCTCAACATCCAGCACCTCCGGGTCACCTTTTTTTTTTTTAGATTTTGAGCCCAAATGTTCAACATAATTTTTCTATGAATACACTTTATCATCGAAGCAGGTGAAATGTTTTCAGTCCAATTCTAAAGGTGATTTCATAGATCGACTGCAAAAATATATTTAAGGGAGATTTGAACAATTTTACCTACTTTGTTCATGAGGTGGGGTAAAAAAGGTTATGTTGAAAATTTGAGGTGAAACTGTTAGAAATGGAAAAAATCTTGAGTGAAAGTTTAAAATGCATTAGAAAGCCTTTAAAGAACCTCTGGCAGCATCAGGAAAACTTTTAAGAAAGTAAGATTAATATTCAGCTCCATCTCATTTTCTTTATTAGTTCATATGTTTTCAGTAATTAACTCCCCATTTTCTTTATTACTGAAAACAGATGCACTAAAACATTACCCCTGTCCCCTAGACTATATATACTCTGGATGCTTCTCTGCCCATGACATCACAATCTTCTGTTTATAACATCATAATTATCGCCACAGCAACATATTTTGATGTCATAACCAGAATTATGATGTCACGTCTAGGCAGGCAGTCAGAGATAAAAGGGCAGAGATACTGTATTCATGCAAATATCCTTAGAAATAAGGAAATAAGAGTGAAAATTACAGAATAAAATATGAAAAATAGATACAGTTATGCATGAATATTAAATTTTTTTAAAGTGGTATCAACTCTGTCAGAAGCTCTTTAACCACATTAATCTTGTTTTCAGTAAGTCTGTGGTCAGCCTCAAGATGTTCTCTGCTCCCAGACAGAATTACTTGTTGGATCAGATAGGTAAGTGTGGAGTGCAGAGTAGGTGGGGCTGTTGGTGGGTGCTGATAGTAGGGGCAGGATGGGGGGGGGGGGGCAGAGGGTCCATGGTGGAAGTATGAGATGTCTATAGACCATTTTCTTTTTTCCAGGGACAAAAAAAAAGAATAATGATAAATTGTTTTATTTATTTCAGAGACAGTCACTACAGATTGAGCACCCCACTGCTGGTGTGATGTTTGGCAGCACTGGGGGTCAGCACCCCAGTTTCATGTACAAAGGGAGTGTCCTGACACTCTTTCATGGGGCACCAGGGGTAGGCACCGTGGTGTCACAAACCTTTGGGGGTTAACTGCTACTAGTGGTTGGGCATCCCAGTGTTGGAATCTGTGTGCAGTGGGGGGCTGTGATACTGGTGGCAGGATACAGCACCCACTGTCAATTTTTGCCAGTATCTATGTCAGGTGGTAATGGGATTGAGCTTCCATCACCAGTTTTAAATAAGTATAAAATAAATATTAAAAGCTGACAAAGTTGAGGGGGAGGTAATACCAACAGTGAGACTGGGAACCTACTGTCTGTGTTTCACATAAAAAACTTGCCAGTCATGCGGGAGGAAGGATACCAGTGGCAGGCACCAGACACACAAACAGGAAGGGATGAAGGGACACAAGGACATGCTGATGCAGCTCTGCACCCCAGAATGGATGCATGGTGCACTAAACAATAGCATTAGGGCATCATTCAGGCCAGCTGAACAAAATCATTTTGTTATAACTTTGACAAATTAAAGCACAATAAAATGGTTTCTCAAAAATATAGCTATCCTTAGAATGTTTATTTTTGCTACTAAGCATGCATGAAAAATGGGACAGTTTTTTGCGAAAAATTCAAAAAGGCTCAAACCAGGAAAAATAAATGAACACAATTTGGGCCAAATCTTTATCAATTCTGAAAGTTTCAAGGTTCAAATCTAAGATATTTTGGAGGTATAGGTGAGCAAAAAAAAGCCTCATAAGTTTGGTGAATGTAAGTGTTTTTGCGCCTCTATGACTTTGCCCCCACTAAACTAAAGTAACTTTCATGAAGCTGACAAGATCCAGAGAGCCTGACACTGACTCTGCACCTGCTCAGTTTAAAGAAAATGTGTCAAATGGAGCCAAGCTATTAAGGTGCAGAATTTGGGATTTAACATAGAACTGCAAACTCGACCCTAATATACAGGTACAACCACAACTGTATAATATACTGTATATGCATATACTGTATATGTGGGATAGGTCATGGCCCTATTGAAAATATCACTGATATTTTTCCCAAGTGCAGTTTGACCTTATGTCATTACAAGTGGTGAAGGTACGAGTGATGCAAACTGCATGAGGTGTACTATCAGTGATATTTTCAGTAGGACTCTGGCATATTTGATTTATGCAATGCTTTTTGTTACAAAATAACAAGAAAAGTTCCTGCATTATGATTGTTCAATGGCCACCTTTAACAGTGATGTTAGCCCAACATCAGCTTTAACAGTACGTTATACACAGACCTTATCCACATAGTACCAGGTTAGATAAGTGGTACCAGAATAGTGCCAGTCAACTGAGTGCTAGTCTGGATAGCGCTACCTGGGACACTGAGAGGGGATTTACAGTGCCTGCAGTAAGAGCTCCCATCATTGCTGTCCATGGTGCTGCTCATTTACAAGGGCATCAGAATCCAGACAGCTGGCCTAGCTGCTCCCGTGGTGTGCAGGGCTGGGGCATAGAGCAGCTTGGTCAGCACTATTGGAGACCAGGATTCTAATCCTGGGGCCTGATTCCAAGACAGGTTATGCCTGGTACAGGGCAATTTATGCTGAACCCCATGGCGCAAATCGTACCTTACGCCAGGCATAATGCAAATTGTTATTCCAGAAGGTGCTTTGCGCCATGACATATGCAGGTTGCACCAAAGGTGGGCTACACCACCCACTATGCCAGCAACCCAAAGCATGGTGGAAGGGTGGGTTATGGTAGCAACTGTGTCCTGTTCCAGAAGGGTGGCTGCCGTAACCCACTTACACCATTCCAGAATAGACAATGTCATATCGGGGTTAGACCAGATAGAATGTGGTCTAAGGGGCATCTGCCTTGGCACATCAATGGATGCCCCCCCCCTGCAGCACAGCAGAACTGAAATATCCATGTCCAGTGTGCCTCCTCTACACAGTCATGCCCCCACCCCTGGAATTGGGGAACCCGGTCTGTTTTGACATCCCCCGATCACCAGTGAAAACCAGCCAGACCCCAATGCCCCCAGGTGCGCTTTGGGTGCTTTATGGGGTGGGGTTTGAGAGAAGTTGATTGTGTGCCGCAACTTGTGGCACCCAGATCCAGTGCACCATTCTCTTGGTACTAGCCTGTGGCTACCACAAGTCATGGGTATAGGTGCCGGGGACCCTGCCTGTCTTAGAATAGAGCACAGGGTTCCCGGGTGTAGTCACTTTGCACAACTTGCGTATGCCCGCGAGTTGCACCATGCATTTTGTAATAGGGCCCCCTGGTCTCCATTGCATGGACTGGGAAATGCACCATGACCCAGCGTAAGGAGTATCTATGGCTCTTCTTCTTTTGGGACAGCACTGTCAGTGCCTGTGTTAATCCAGTTTATTTTCTGTCCCCCCTTATTCCTGACATAATCTCTATTGGTGACCTCTCTGTGGAATATGGACTTTTTCCTGCCTCATCACAATTTGGACAGTGGAACCTTTTAGCTCTTGTTTTAGCTTCTTCAACTTTAGCAGCATCGAACTGGGATGAGATCTGCCTTTAGGATTTTCCATTTTCATTTTGGATGCCTCTAGGTGATCACCCCACTGACTAGTTTATCCCCACTTATCCTACCCACCTCCCCCATTCTCTCGGATAGTAACCGATATGGGAGCCCCTGGAGGGGGGGTGGGTTGCCTACTGCTGAGAGGAGTTTCTGTCTTTATACCGGTTTGTATGCCTCATGCTTTCTTTATTTTAGTGACGGGGGAGGGCAGATGGGAGGGCAGGGTGATGTACATCATGGGCAGAGAGATGTGTGGAGTGCAGTCCTTGGGACCAGGGTATGTTTTTGTACATAAGCGTTTAGAGCATGTTGAGGAATTTTCATTGTTTGTTTGGAGACTTGATTTTGCTCTAGGTGTTATAGGGGTTTGGGGGGTTTGGGGAGAGGGCTTCCCAGAGCATTATATGGTTACTATGGAAAAGGGCTCCTATTTGTATATATGGTTTCTCTTGTACTACCCCTTTGTGTCCTTAGATGAGTAGTGTTTCTTACAGGTTTGTTTCTTAGAACATTAAGGGGGTTCAGGCCAAAAAGAAATGACTTTTGATCCTGAGACACCTCCATAAATCTCAGGTGAGCATTGCTCTGCTTAAAGAGTCACACCTGCATAGAGAAAATGTTTACTTATTTAAGAGAAGCTGGGTCTTTGGAACTGGTTTCAGCATGAAGACAGGAGGTGTACTTATTCTAGTGGCAAGTGGATATCCCATTACAGCTTCTGTAGGAATGCTGGGACATGGAAGGTCATTATATCCTTCTCCATGCCTGGCTGGGGATCTCTGAGATAATTCTGGGTTCGATCTATGGACCAAATACAGAACCCCTCAGCTTTTTTACTGCTTAGGTTCACTCCTAGACTCCCTCCCGGCAGTTCCAACTTTATTGGGGGGAGGGACTGGAATGTGGTCTTTCCAAATGACTTAGATAGATCGGGGTCTTATTGTAAGGGCCTTTCCCCAGCACAGCGAGGTCTGTGAGACCTCATGGACCACCACGGCCTCAATGACCCTGTGGAAGTGTGGGATAACAGATGGACACAAACACAGTAAATAAGGTGCAACTCACTTTTGTCTTGTGGGATGTTTATTTTTTCTCTTTTTTGTTTTTTCAATAAAAGAAAAGATCAAAATAAACAACTGCATTACTTCTTGCTTGTAACAGAAAGACAACTAAAGGTTAAGGTATAAATCAAATAAAGGTGGCAAACTAACTTAGTTTCCACTTTGCTAGTGTAGCATTCAACCCACTCAGTCCTTCACCTGCACTTGTCAGCAGATACTGAACCTATCTGCTTGTCAGTAGTCCAGGTAGGCTTAAAATACCTACTCACCATGGTCAGGTGACACCAGGATCTCAAATAATATATAACTTCATTATTCAGCCCCTTTTTAATATATGCTAACATCTAGGGTTTACTAGAAACCATATGACCTCAGATTAAGCATTAAATCATAAAAACAACCTATATAGAATAAAATAAAAGGGGGTGAGAGTGGAAAACTTTCCACTCCACTTTGACAACTCAATCTGTATAAATAACAACCACTAGGGGCCGCTGCTGCCTATAGGACACCTGGACTGGCTCTCATTCCAACCACTCTACAGTACAGAACAGACATGCTTCAGGTAGGCCGTTAAATCTATTAAGTTCCAAAAGTAATAGGAAACACTGAATGGTTTCTGGAGTAATTTATTATATACATAAAAAAAAGAAAGCAGCCCTTATTATACTGGGCTTCATAAGTATTCCATTGATAGGTTTTGCTGATGGCAGAAAAGTTAAGGCGTCAGCTACACATTTCATTTTGGACCACTGCCCAAGGGCCAACAGAAATAAGGAAAACCCCTGGTTAAACAGGCAACCCCCTCTCTTTATTCCTTGGGGGAGCTTACAGTGTAATATCCTCTCTTAGTAGAATGAGCAGTCTGGTTTTAATATCCCTTTTTCCTGTAGCTGTTTTATTTGTTTCCTGCCAGTCTGCTCAATGCTCCAACATGAACTTGTAAGAGAGGGAGAGGGAGCACTCTTCTTCATGGTAAGCGTTAAGTACCCCATTTTTATTTATGTTAATTATTAACCTCTGGTGATTTCAGAGTGGTAGAGGCTACAGAAAATATCTCTGTGAACTGCACTGGAGCAGAAGAGTCACAACTGACATGGCAAGGAGCCGCAGTGCGCTCTGTCCATTACACTGGCAGTCCAGGAAATCAAGCATCAGAAGCCGCCAACCAAATGGGAAAAATGGGTTAGAGGAGCCACACAGTCACCTACCTTGGCTCTGCGAGTGGCAGTTCCTCATTTCTTTGGGCCAGAATCCTGAAAGGGGATCTCTTTTTAATAAACCAAGCCACACGTATGAGGGGCAAGCTGCTAGCAGTGCTTAAAGCAGCCACACAATGCAACATGGCTCAGTCCCTGTGGCAAACATGATCAACAAAGTACGGGGCATGTACCAGACTCCATTCAACATATCATCATCATTATAGGACAGAGAACAGCAGGAAAGGGAACAGAAAGAAAGATGGGTACTGCTCCTGTCCAAGCATTTTTTTCACATTTCTTACAAACTGTATATGTAGACATACTTATAAAGAAAAAAACAATAAGGGGAAAAATACAAATAAGTATGCCATGTACTCATTACTTTTAGCCAGCTATACATTAAACCATCTTTTCATTCCTCAAGGCAGAAAGCCTTCATGCATTCTTAGTGCCCCAAATCCAGTTTCAAACAACCTGAGTCGTGGAGGTCACACACTACACTTGACCATAATTTGGACCTATAGAAATAAGAAACTCAGGGGGTGATAGAAAGAGAGAAGAGAGGGGATTTGTCTGAAAGTGGATAGATAATCAGTAAAGACAGAATGTTTGCAACTACAAAGGAGAAAGAAAAACAGAGGTCTTATTCCAGTGGCAGGGATGTTCCCTGTCACACTCCCTTCCCAAGAGGGGAACAGGTTCAAAAACATGTTACCCTTCCTAATCCGTGGAAGGGTGAGGAGCTTCCACCCACCTACTCTCAGAAGCTCCGTCCCAGGGTCCCTTAATATATGTAACATGCACAAAGATCTATTGACCAATCAAGTGCTATTTCTAGACAACTTCTTTTACCCTGGGACATTAAAATATTCTCAGACTATAACAATATCTAGCATTCTTAAACATTCCATGTTTCAACATTTACATTACCATCAAATCATGTTTCATCAATTCCTGCCCCATATTGTGACAGGTAGTCAGCATTCATGTGTGAAGCGCCCTTTCAATTGGCTATAGAATATTGGTATGGCTGAAGTGCCAAATACCAGCACATAATGCAGGGATTCTTTTCCCACATTTGATGTAGCCAACACAGTGGGTTGTGGTTCATAAGTACCTTGAACTCAGTTCCCCAGAGATAATATTTTAAGGATTCGGTCTCCCTCTTAAGGGCTAAACACTCCTTCTCCACCATAGCATACCTCCTTTCTCTCTTATTGAGTTTTCAGCTTATGTGGATGATGGGGTGTTCTTCCCCTTCTATTCTCTGGGTTAGTAAAGCCCTGATACCAGCACCAGATGCATCAGTGTGCACTGCAAATGGTTCAGTAAAATTTGGGCTTTGTAATACTGGGGAGGAACAGAGGCTAGCCTTGATGGCTCTGAAGGCTTTGTCGCACTCTGCAGTCCACTGTACTTTATCCATGCATCTTTTCTTGGTTATGTCAGTTAGGAGACAGGCTATGGTGTAAAAATTGGTAGAAAATGATGGTAATAGCCTGCTAAACCCAAAAAGGACCTAACCCGCTTTTTAGTTATAGGGCTGGGACTATCAGCTACAGCGGTTACTTTGCTTAGCTCAGGTTTAACCTGCCCATGACCAATAACAAACCCCAAATACCTGGTGTCTGTATTCACTAAGGCACAGTTGGAGGGAATAATGGTCACCCCTGCATCTCTGATAGCTGTTATGACCTTTTCAAGATGTTGTAGTGGGGTCTCTCAGTCAGGGCTAAACACCACCACGTCGTCTAAATAAGTGGTGCAGTACTCAGTGTGGGGCCTCAGCATTTGGTCCATGAAGCATTGAAAGGTTGCTGGTGCTCTATGTAACCCAAATGGCATGGTAACAAAGTGGTACAGGACTAGTGTGGTACAGAAGGCTGTTATTTCCCTAGAGGCAGGTGACAAGGGCATCTGCCAATATCCTTTGGTGAGATCCAAGGTTGAAATGTATCTAGCATTCCCCAATAGATCAATGATGTCATCGATTCATGTCATGGGGTAACCACCAAAATGAGACACAGCATTGACTTTTCTAAAGTCTAAACAAAGCCTAATACCTCCTTCCTTTTTACCAACCACCACTATTGGGGAGGACCATGCACTTTTTGAGTGGACTATAATACCCAAACTCTCCATCTTCTTAACCTCCTGCACTTCTTCATCCCTCACTTTTATAGGCAGGTGGTAGGGTTTCTGATGAATTGGTCTTTCTTGGGTCACAGTGATGTCATGAACTATCCCTCTAGCCCTCCCGGGTGTGCTGGTAAAAGTGGGGGCATACTTGTTTAAGACCGTTTTTAGTTCTTCTGTTTGCTGGGGTGTTAGCTCTTGGTTCACCATAACTTCTTCCTTACTCTTAGGTCTCTCTAGCCTCTGGTAGACCACCTCCAGCTCAGAGTCCCTGCCTTCTGAGTGGATGTAGCACACAGGGTTATCCAAGTTTTTTCTGTCATGCCAATATTTTAATTAGTTTGGCATGGTAAATCTGATGGGGAACTCTTCTTCCTAGCATTTCCAGTTTGTAGTTGACAGGCCCAGTTTGTCTAAGGATGGTAAATGGGCCCTGCCACTTCATCAGTTTTTTATTTTCAGATGAGGGGAGTAATAACAACACTTGTTCACCTGCCTGATACACTTTATTCCCCACCCCTTGGTCATAATGTGTTTTCTGATCTTTTTGTCTTCTAGGGACTGATGAGCTATCTTTACATATTTTACCAACCGTTGTCTGAGCTGGGACATGTGCTCTAAGATATCGCTTTTCCCTACTGTCTTACCCTCCTCCCAGTGCTCTTTCACCATGTCTAGGGGTCCTTTAGGGTTATGCCCATATAAAAGGGAGAAGGGAGAGAAACCAGTGGAATCCTGAGGTATTTCTTTCTATATGAAAACAAGAGGTATGGAGGGTATTGTTCCCAATTTCTTCCCTCTATGTTCACAAATTTCTGCAACATTTGTTTAAGTGTTTGATTGAAATGCTGAACCAGCCCATCTGTCTGAGGATGGTATGGTGAGGTTCATACTGCATTAACACCTAACAAGCAGTACAACTCCATTAGTAAAGCAGAAGTAAAGTTTCTCCCCCATCAGTGAGGATTACTTGGGGTATCCCCATATGGCTAAACACTTTAGCCAACTCCTCCACTACTCTAGGGGCTGTGACTGTCTGTATAGGAATGGCTTCCTGATAGCAAGTGGCATAATCGCACATGACCAAGATGAAGCGGTTCCCTCTGGAGCTTTTCTCCAGAGGGCCTATTATGTCCATTGCTATCCGGTCGAAGGGCTGAGACACTAAAGGGATAGTCTTAAGGGGCACCATATCCTTTTTGCCTATCTGGGACACTTTCTGGCATGCAGGGCAACTGCGTATATATATTCCCGCTATTTGTTCATGGATCCCTGGCCAGTAGAACCAGTTCAGAATTCTACTCAGGGTACTGTCTCTACCAGAGTAACCTGACAAAGGAATGTCATGTGCCAACCTTATCACTTAAGTGCTAGGTTTTTCTGGCACTAACAGTTGGTCCACTATTTCCCCACTCTAAGGGTTGACACATTCCCTATACAGTAACCCATTCAACATAACACATTTGGGGACCTATTCCAGTGGCAGGGACATTCTCTGTCACAGACTCCTGGCATGTTGAACACCCTGCTTACCGTCAGTACACTTTTTACTCACTCCCACAAAACACGTCCTCCCACATGGACTTTTTCCTCCTCAGTTTAGCTCTACTATCTGGGCTTCTAGTTTTGTATTATTTTTTCCTTAGTGGTGTCCAACCATAACCCTGTATTTTTAACACTATGTTACAATGCCTCCGAAGAGCTGGACAGGATTTGGAGGCTTAATATTCACCTGCTGGAGGACTCATCCTCCAAGCAGAAGTTAAACGATTTATTAATTAAATTCTTGGAGGACAATGAGGAGTCAATAGATCAGTTGGCATCCCTTTGGGGTGCAGTGAAGTACAGCTTCAGAAAAGAGAGCATTAGGGTAGCCACTCTCACAAATCAGCTGAGGGTTACCTAGGATGACTGGCTTCTCAAAGAGATCAGGAGTCAAGAACATTGCTTGTCCCCTTCTCTCCCCAGTCTGCCTAAATGAGCTTACCGTCCTCCGTGTGCGCTATTATGAAATTTTAGTGGAAAAGGCTGACCTTGCGTTATTCTGCACAAAAATGAGGTACCTTGAATCCAGAGAAAGAGCTGGGAGGTTGTTGGCCTGGCACCTAAAGCACTTGGAAGCTCTGAGACCTGTCCCATGGCTACAACCTGCCGCACACACTGATCCTATTACTCATCCCAGAGGCTTTCTGTGTTTTCTTTAGTAACCCGTACCAGGATGACCTTTTGACTCCTGACCTCCCCTGCAAGGTTGTGGATTATCTAGCTGACCTTCCACTCCCTTCTCTTACCCCAGACCACCAGACCATTGTTGATAGTCTGATTCTTCTCTTAGTGGTTCTTGGAGCAATAGACCAGCTGCCCCTGAATAAATCTCCAGGACCCAATGGGCTTAGTAATGAATTCTAAAAACATTTTAAGGCAGAGCTTTCCCCACTGCTTATGAGACTGTTTAACTTCTTGCTTGCTAAGGAGTTGGCTGATTCCTTCTTTAATAGAGCTTGGGTAACCCTCATACATAAAGAAGGGAAAGACAAGTTCCTACATTCCAGTTACTGCCCAATTGCTCTACTCAATTCTTCTGACCTAAAGTTGTTGGCAAAAATTTTGGCTAATTGGTTGAAATCTGTCTGGGATGACTTAATCTCCCCAGACCAGGTTGGTTTTATGGCTGGTCACCTATCTAGTGACCATTTAAGGAAGCTCCTTGACTTGATCTCCGTGTCCTGGGAGGGCAGGGCCCCTGTGGCCCTGGGTCTCCTTGGCTGCAGAGAAGGCCTTTGACTAAGTCTCCTGGATGTACTTGTCTGAGGTGTTACATAAAATTCGGTCTTCACCCAAATTTATGTTACTGGATTTGGATACTTTATGACAAACCGATTGCCCAAATTTGCTGTAACGGACTTTTCTCAGCCCTTTTTCAGCTCCAAAGGGGCACAAGGCAAGGCTGTCCCCTCTCCCCCTTTTTATTTAATTTGTATTTAGAGCCCCTACTCTACCAACTAAAGCACAATTCTGCAGTGGTGGGGATCCTAGTGGGCAGTGTTGAATATAAAATTTCTGCCTATGCAGATGATTTAATACTCCATGTGGAGCACCCCTCAACCTTGATTTCCACAGCACTATCTGGGATTCAGAGGTTTTCTCAGATAGCAGGCTATAAATTAAATGTGGAGAAATCGCAGGTGATGCCCTTAAATAGTCATGTTACCAAGCTAGACATACAGCATTTAGGTCTTGCTTGGGCCCCTAAAGATTTAGTTTACCTAGGGATTAGGATACCCCATCTCATTTCTACTCTAAACAAGGTATACCTGACCCCTCCCTTTACAGATAATTAAACAGGAACTCCAGAGATGGGCTTTTCTTCCTCTGTCCTTATGGGGCCGGGCGAGTATGAGTAAAATGAATATTCTTCCCAGGCTTCTGTACCCCTTAAGCATGATTGGGACATTCCTGCCCAAAACATGGTTTCAGCAGCTACATAGCTCTCTATGTAGGTTTCTTTGGAGGGAGGGTATGGTTAGGCATGTTTATTCTAAACTAACCCACCTACTTGAGTGAGGTGGGCTCCATCTCCCTGATTTTCTTTCTGTATTATCTGGCCTCACATGGCTCTAAATTGGGTACACTGGGAGGGTTCGACTATGGGTAGGCTACCTGGGGGCTATCACCCTACTTTGCTCCATATGGACCTCTGTTGATGGGAGGGTCTGCACTTATCTAGCTTGCTATACCTATCTCTATCTCTATCTACCTTACCCTCTGATCTGTGGTGCCTCCCTCTAGTATGGTCCTTGAGGGCCTGTGAGCAACTTCACCAGTACTTGAAATTGGATTGGGGTAAGGACCTTTCTCAACCTGTTTTAGGTAACCCCAACTTCTTAATTGCCAGCTGTCTCATACAGAAAGCCTTTTGTCTGCAAGCTTTGGGACATCGCGGTGCAATCGCTCATTAGGGAGGGCAGGCTGGTTTTGAATAGGGAGCTGCAGGAGACCTTCTCGAGTCCTCTTTTCCATAGCTTTAAATATTTTCAATTAATGAAGGCCTTGCAGGCATTTTATGGCCTGGGCCTTTGGCTACTCCCACAGCCAGGACCGCTTCCTGCTTCTACAGGTTGCTCTATGACCTCACGTGATTGTTAGCCTCTACTCTCACTTTCAAGCCACCGACCCTACCCAAATGACTAGGATTGGCTATTACTGAAAACATAAACTGAAATTAGCCTATCCCTTGGTGCAATGGCTATTGATTTGATGTAAGTTATATCATTTTTTAAGGAGGGATAGGCATAGATGGACACAGTTCAGAATCTTGCATGACTTATATTTTACTCCCCTCAAGCTTTTTCGAATGGGGAAATCCTCAGCTCCTATTTGTTCTCATTGTGCGCTTTCTGATGGTGATCTCAAGCATATGTTGTGAGATTGCCCCAAAGTTCAACCACCGTGGCTCAAGATTCAATCATCTCTTGATACACTGCTGGGGCTAGACCAAGCTTTTTCCCCTGACATTTGCCTGCTGGGAGACTCCTCCTCCTCCTCCTCCCACTCTTTGGGACCACAGAAGAGTCATATTACCCTTATCTCCATCTCTGCTAAAATTATAGTACTCCACCATTGGCGAGATGATGTTGTGCCTTCTTGTGAGGAATGGTATCAAGAGTTTATCCAGGCCTTAGCAGTAGAGAAACAGATTGCCAGGTTGCATCACAGAGAAACTTCCTTTACTCGAGAACTGGAAACATTACATATGCTACTATAGGTTTCGAGTAGCCCAGTGTATAACCAGACCTGAACTGCATTCTGCTCTACAGGTACCTGTTTCTAGTTGGCAGTTTCCCAGGCTTCCCAGCTGACCAATAGGAATGTCACAGCCCCCATTTCTAACTGTTGTTAGATCCCCAATCAAATACTGGATTACTCTTACCTCTATTATACCCATTATTACATATTCATGAGGTGCTCTGGGAAGAGGGGCTTGAGAGGAGGGTGGGGGATGGAGGATGTGGAGGGGTGTTTATTATAGTGTGGTGTACTGTTTTTGCTGCTTTGTAATTTTTCTTTGTGTTTTGTATTATTTTTCTAGTTTGATGTTATTGTTGAATTTTAATAAAGTGTATTTGATTTAAAAAAAGATTATGGCAATATGAATCATCAACGTGCATCATTGTCCTTCATTGTCACTATGGACCTACTGTGTGGATAAATTAGACCAAGAATGAGGATAAATATGATATTCTCACTCTAGGTCTGATGACCCTCAAAATGTCAAAAATATTGACTGAAATTTTTTCTCATAAGTGTTGCATAAATATATATATATATATATATAGAGAGAGAGAGAGAGGATACATGATGGACAGGAGTGTGATATGGAAAATATTCTTACTCTTGTATAGTGAGCTATGGATACTCATGAGTGCTGAAGGCATGAGTGAGAGTATCCAGAGCTCACTCTGCAGGAGTGAGAATATTTTCCATAGCACAGATTCAACTCATCATGTATGCTATTTATACAATAGGAGTGGGAGCTTGTGAAATATTTTTTCTGTGTGCTTTCTGCTTTTTCTGTGTGTGTTGTGAGTGAGTGTGAGTTTTTGTGAATGTGCTGGGAGTCTTAGAAACACCATGGCACACAGGTGAGTTTCCTTTGCAATGGTAAATGAGTAACTTGCAGGCCTCAGTGAAAAAGAGAAACTGAAGCAGTTTCATTTAGAATGTAGGCTGTAGTGAAGCTGATATTAGCATATTAATGGGCTGGGCATCTTAGAAACACAACAGCACACAGGTGGATGTATTTGCAATGCTAACTGAGTAACTTGCAAGTCCCAGTGAGAAAGAGAAACTGAAGCAGTTTCATTTAGAATGCTGGTTGTAGTGAGATAGTGGTGACATCAGCACAGTGTGTAAAACACACCTACAAATACTTAGGAGTTCTGCTCGACCCCTCCCTCACCTTCACTGAGCATGCAAATTCCTGTCAGAAGGTTCCATCAGAAGTTAGGTTTTGCCTAGAGATTCAGGCAATACCTTACCCATGAAGCCAGACTAGCCATTGTCCAGGGTAATCTTCTCTCTGTTCTAGACTACTGTTCTACTATATATGCCAGGACCTCTGCTACCACCATGGTCATACTCTCCGCTGCCTACAACAGTGCCTGTCGCTTTGCTTTATTGGCCCTGTTCTCCACCCACCACTGCACCCTGTATAATACCCTTGGCTGGCTACTGCTGCAAGGTCGCTTTGACCTAGCCCTCTGCTGCATGGTGGACATCGTCATCTGCACAGGTCTAGAATCCCCCCAACTGCCCTCCTGAAAACCTGTACTCTGCACCGCATCCATAGAAACATAGAAACATAGAATTTGATGGCAGATAAGGACCGCTTGGCCCACCCAGTCTGCCCATTTCCTTACCTAGTGGATAAGCTGCAGTTCCTAGTTAACCAGCAGCCTACTTCTTCCTACCCCCACCCCCTAGAATTGCCTTATGACTGTCCCATGCATGCTTGAATTCCACCACTGTTTTTGACTCCACAACCTCCTCCGGAAGGCTGTTCCATGCATCCACAACCCTCTCTGTGAAAAAATACTTCCTTAAATTACCTCTGAGCTGCCCTCTATCTTCAAATTGTGCCCTCTTGTTCTTGCACACCTCTTTTGAAAGATGATACCTTCTTGGACTTTGTTAATTCTCTTGAGGTACTTGAAAGTTTCTATCATGTCCCTCTCCTCCTTTCCTTGAGGCTATACATATTAAGCTCCTGTGTCTCTTCATATGTCTCCGTGCAGACCCTGCACCATTTTAGCTGCCCTCCTCTGGACAGCTTCCATCCTGTCTATGTCTTTGCAGAGATTGGGTCTCCAGAACTGCACGCAGTACTCCAGATGGGGTCTCACCAGCTGTCTGTACAGAGGGATAATAACTTCCTGTTTTCTACTGGTGATGCCTCTCCCTATGCATCCCAGTATCCCCCCAGCCCTCCTTGCTGCCCTCTCACATTGTTTGCCCACCTTTAGGTCATCTGATATGACTACCCCTAGGTCTCTTTCCATTTTTGTTGTTGTTAGTATCTCACCCACCATTGTGTACTCTTCCCCTGGGTTTTTGTTTCCCAGGTGCATTACCTTGCACTTCTTAGCATTGAATCTAAGCTGCCATACCTTTGACCATTCCTCTAACCTTGGCAAGTCCCTTCTCATCCTTTCCACCCCACCTTGTGCATCAACTCTGTTGCAGATCTTTGCGTCATCTGCAAAGAGACATACTTTTCCTTCCAGTCCCTCTGCAATGTCGCTTATAAAGACATTGAAGAGGACTGGTCCTAATACTGAACCCTGCGGTACCCCACTAGTAACCCTCCTTTCTTCAGAGTGGACTCCATTTCTTATTACTCTCTGTGTCCTATTCTCCAGCCAATTCTTTACCCAGGCTGTCATCTTGGGACCGACTCCCAGGCTGGCTAACTTGTATATTAATCTTTTGTGTGGGACTGTGTCAAATGCCTTGCTAAAGTCTAGGTAGGCCATGTCCACAGCCCCTCCCTGATCTACTACTTTGGTCACCCAGTCAAAGAAATCTATCAGATTTGTTTGGCATGACCTTCCCACTGTGAATCCATGCTGCCTTGGGTTCTGTGCCCCTCTGGCCTCTAGATACTTGACAATTCTTTCCTTCAGAAGTGATTCCATCATTTTCCCTACCACTGAGGTTAAACTAACAGGTCTGTAGTTTCCTGCTTCTGCCTTGCTCCCACTTTTGTTAAGGGGAATCACATCTGCCCTCCTCCAGTCCTCGGGTACCACCCCATCCTCCCATGATTTGTTAAAGAGGGTAGTCAGCGGTGCCACTAGTTCTACCCTTAATCTTTTAGAATTCTGGGATGAATCCCATCAGGCTCCATTGCTTTGTCCACCTTCAGTTTTAAGAGTTCTTTCAGAACCCTTTCTTCTGTAAATGGGCTGGTATCAACTTCTGTATTCAGAGTGTTTCTACTGTTTGTTTTAGGTACCTCCCTCTTCCTTTGAAAATACTGAGCAAAAATATTTGTTTAGTATCTCTGCCTTTCACAGTCTCCCTCTGCCCACCCCCCTTATTAAGCCTCACTATCCCTCCCGTGGTCTTCCTTCACTCCCTGATGTACCTATAAAAGGTTTTATCCCCCTTCTTAACTGAGTTGGCTATCTTTTCCTCGGTTTGGGCCTTTGCTGTTCTGACTGCCTTCCCAGCTTCCTTTTCCTTTAACTGATACAGTTCTCTGTCCTGCTCCTTCTGTGATTCCTTGTACTTCCTGAATGCTTTCTTTCTCTCTTGAACCTTCACTGCCACTTCTTTTGAGAACCATAGTGGTTTCTTACATTGTTTCATTTTGTTTATTTGCTTCACACAAAGGCTTGTTACCTCTGTGATGGCAGTTTTTATTATTCCCCATTGTTCTTCCACCCCTCCTTCCTGCCCATTTACTAGTGCATTCCTTAGGCACTCACCCATTTTGGCAAAGTCAGCCCTCCTAAAGTCCAGTACTTTTGCCTTTGTATGGCTTGACTCTATTGCTGTGTTTATTGTGAACCATACTGTTCGATGGTCGCTAGTTCCCAGAGGGCTACCCACTTCTACATCTGTGATCCTTTCTTCATCTCCATTTGAGAGAACCAGGTCTAAGATTGCTCCCTCTCGAGTGGGCTCCAATACTAGCTGTCTAAGGCATGCCCCCTGTAGGGCATCTAGAATAACCCCACTCTTCGAAGTGGCTGCTGCAACTGCACTCCAGTTAACATCTGGCATATTCAGATCACCCATCAGCAATATCTCCCCTTTTTCTGCCATTCTAAGTATACTTTGTAACATTTCCTTGTCCATTTCCTCCCCCTAAGAAGGGGGTCTGTATACAACCCCTGTGCGGATTGTGGTGCCATTGCCTGTCTCCAAATTTACCCACAGTGCTTCTATTCCTCCCTGTTTTCCCTTTTGTTCTGTTGCTTTGATTCCTTCCTTATGTAAAGAGCTACTCCTCCTCCTCTTTTACCCTCCCTGTCCCTCCTGTAGATAGTGTATCCTGGTATGTTTATGTCCCAGTCATGGTTTTGTGTGTACCATGTTTCTGTGACTGCCATGATATCCAGATGTTCCTCCTCCATCAAGGCCACTAATTCAGGAAGCTTGTTACTCAGACTACGGGCATTGGTACTCATTGCTTTCCATTTTTTATGGCTTTACCTTCTTTGCAGCATCCCCACTGACCTTTCTACCTCGGTCTTTTTCTCATTTAGTACCCTGTTTTGTAGGGAGAGGCTGGGATTTTCCTGCAGCTTATCAGTGCCTCCCCCCTTGACTAGTTTAAAAGCTTGCCAATGAAGCACTTAAACCGATTGCTCAAAAGACTTGTTCCCTTCCTGGACAGATGCAGACCATCCTGCCAGTATAAGCTGGTGTCCCTCCAGGTGGAACCCCAGTCCCCAATGAAGCCAAACCCCTGTGCTCCACACCATTTTTTCAACCATTCATTAAACTGCATGGTGCAAAGTACCCTCGCCTCACTCATGCCATTGACAGGCAGCACCTCAGAGAAGGATACCATGTGTGCTACTTGTCTTAGGCCCCTCCCCAATTCTACAAAGTCCTTCTGCACTGCTCTAATCTCATGATGAACCAAGTCATTTGTCCCTAGGTGGACAATGACGTCCATTTCAGACTCCCGTGCAGCTGTTCTCGTGATCCTGAGGATGCACTTCCTGTGCCTCCTAGCCATGGCACCAGGCAGGCACCTTACTTCAGTTTTCCCTGCTCCCCCCAGTTCTATCCCTCTAATAATTGAGTCCCCCACCATGAGCTGCTTCCTTTCCTTGTGGTGTCCTCTGCCTCCTTCCTGTGGGCCTCCCTTGTGACAGTTGTCCTCAGCCTCCTTAGTCTCCTCTGTGGGTGCATCCATAGGGGAGCTATGCTCCCCCAGAATGGTGTATGGATTGTGGAGTGGAACAAATGACTGGGTGTGCCTCTGCTCTTCACCCTCCCTGAGCCCACTGTGGTCCAACTGCTGTGCTTTCTTCACAACCTCTGAGGTAGTGGTGGTGGCTCTGGTGCTCCCTGGATGGGGGAGGTTCCCTTCCTACTGTCCAGTGTGGCCTGGGGGAAGGTTCCCTTACTACTGTCCAGTGTGGCCTGAAGACAGGCAACTTCCTCCATCAGGGCAGAGAGTTGTCTGCAAATAGGGCAGCATCTCAGCCTCCAGAAAGACTCCTGGAAGACTGCTGCCCCACAGCCATTACATTACACTACTCCCCACATGTTTATCTACTTTTTTTGTGTGTGTGTTTGTGTGTGTGATTGGTTTGTTATATAGAAATATATATATATATATTATACAATGTGTATGCTTATATTGTCAGTGCAGTGTGCTAGAGAGGATATGACAGTGATATGCACCTTGCACTCTTGAGGAAATGATGTCAGAGCCCCAGGTATAATGGAACTATTTCCAGGGGTGGGTGGGGTGAGGGGTGGGAAGGGGTTGGGTCTAAACTGTGCCCTCAGAAAACAATCAGCTAAAAGTTCTGACCCACCACTGCGATGAGTGCCTTCCTGTCAGCAAGATGCCTTACACAACAATTTGACAGAGAAAATACCCTGCTAATCAAACAGATAAAAATCCAGACATCCAAGTCAGACACAGGTAAACCTCCCCAGCCCCAAAACAGCCTGGTGGTTTGTGCTCTGAAAGCAGTCAGCCCCAAAATAAGTCAGCTGTGCTTTAAACTCTTCCTGCACTGAAAATCTTAAGAATTGTAACAAACGTAAAAGCTAGATCCACCTCCCTCTGTTGCTTCAAAGACTCTTTTCCTGACAATTCTAAGTTCCTTATTTCACCTTTCAGTTAGAAGTAGCCTCCACCTGCAGAATATCTGCTACAAACCAAAGACAATTGTAAGGTTCACCTCCCTCTGTTGTGAGCACAAAGTGCAATATAGAATTTGCAAGTGCAATATAGAATTTTCTCACACATCTCACAGCTGAATAAAGAAGTAGTGTCCTTCCAGGTCAAGAAGATGTGCTTCCACCAATATGGGTACCAGAGCTTGGTCTGCAGCTGCCCCCTCGCAGTGGAACAAACTGCCAGCCAAACTCTACTCCATCAACACTCACACCAGCTTCAAGTCCCACCTCAAAATCTGGCTCCTGGAAAATTCCTCCTGCCACTGATCCCACGGGTTACCCACCTACCCACACTAGACAACCTCCTAGCCTACAAATGTGGCCTCCTTGCCTTGTTTATATTGTATATTTACTATATATGTGACTTCCTTGCCTTGTATATATTGTATATTTGCTGTATATTCTCTAATACATGCCCACTGGACTTATGTATCATACCATGTACATTGTGCTTACGATTTTTATTTTGTTTCAAATCTCTTTCATGTGATATATTTGTAACCTTGTATTCACTGTTACCTACTGGACTTATGTATCACACCTGTACATTGTGCTTACTATTGTTGCTTTGTATATTATCTTCTCCATGTGTAATATTGTTACCTTGTATTCACTGTTACCCTGTGCCATGTGTTCTGGCCCGGGTTGTGCCTGAAAATGGTTTCTGGGATCAGTACACTCATCCGGTTGTCAAAGTCATAAAATAAATAAATAAACTGCATTTATCATCGCAGTTCTGATGCCATTGTGATTTATTACACTCCAATGAAGATATCTCCATTTATCACACTCTAGAAGCTCCCACCCCTATTGTATCTCTCTCTCTATCTATCTATATAATGTGTATATATATATATATATATATATATATATATATATATATATATGTATACACACATATATATATTTTACATGGTTGATTCTTCTTCCCATGGGGACCATTATTTCCCTGTATACCTTATTAATTAAAATTGTAGACCACCAAATTACATTTGTATTCCACCAGCAGTATATAGCTGTATACTTACCAATTAAAGCTGTACCTGTATATCATTGAAATATATTCCTCCCCAAAGTCATGAAGCATTTCCCCCCAGTTCAGAAGCACTTAAATCTTAAAAACCAAAACATGTTTGTACACAACTCTCTCCCTCCATCCCTCACCACCACTCCCAACCTGGAGCTCATGTACCTAAAAAATAAGTTGGAGACTAACTGCAGAGAACACACCAGAAACTCCCCACCCACCCCAATACTTATCAACATTCTTTTCTCTTGAAACTGCAGGTCTCTCCTTTACTGCCATGTGCTGTGTGCTGCTGCCACCATCTGAGACTCCAGATCAACTTATTCAAGTGACTCCTTTGCCTCAGACAACACATGTCGCTCCCCAACCACATACCATCTACCATCCCCGGAACCGCTGACATCTCTTCCATCAAACCACTGCATACCTCCCCTTCCCCACAGAGCTGCAGTCCACAAGTCCACCAATGAACTAAAGGCCAACCAGCCCAGACACACCCCCTTTTATGGGGGAAACCTGCACTATAGAAAAGCAAACATACCAAAACAGAGCCCACTATCACAGCACCACTGTACTACAAAAACACATGGGAACAGAAAGGAACACGGCAAACCCAAAAATGGCCTCAGCCACAGCTCACCAGAAAACTGACTGGGCCCCACAGAGCAGGCACAATAAAAAACAAATAGCATGTATTAAACAAAATAAATGTTGGGTATGTGTGGCATACAAGGCCATATACCCACTTACAGGGGGCTAACTAGATAATAAAATCACTCACCTTTCGGGCTCCTGGCCTTATTATCCAATTATCCCCCCTCTTTGGGTATATTTCTTTATATACTACATACAGTATACCCATAATTTATTCTCTCTTTGTATATATGTATACTGTATTTCATTTATTTGTATTTATTGATTCTTGGATTACAACACCTTTGAGCAATACAACTCATTTACAAAGGTTCCACGTCAGTAGTACAAAAACAAAACAAGGTAAAGAATAAATAAGTAAATAGCAGATATCAAGAATATACGTAAAAAAAAATAATACATCAAAAGCAATCAAAATAACACTGAGTATTGCTCAATATAACAGTAGAATAGGCTAGAAGAGAGGACAGCCTGGGAGGCCTTGTGAAAATCTAGGAGAGAAAGTAATGGTTTGTAAGGTGGGGGATGGGAGAAACAATAGGGAGAAGGAGATAAGTTGCACAGGAGGTGGAGAGGGAAGGAGCGGAGTTGCAAAGGAGATAATGGGGATAGAGAGAGATGAGAGGATGGAGAGGTGGAAGGAGGGAAATAGGGTGAGTGCAGAGAGAAGGAGGAAGTGCTATTGAAGTGAAGGAGAGGAAGACAAATTAATAGTATAAGGAGAAGAGGTAGTGTTTAGTCAGGAGAAGGGGCAGCCTAGTAGGCCTTGTTGAAAACCCGAGAAAAAGAGAGAGAGAGAGAGTACTATGGGTGGGAGAGAGGTAAGAGAGAGAGACATAGGGAGAATGAGGGCATGGTCATGTCGCTATAGTTAGGGTTGAGTAGCCTAATTAATGTTAAACCTCGGATTGTGCACTTTAATAATTTTGTAACCGATCAATAGATTTGCATAAAATTTGGTATGCTCTGTTCCATGGAATAGATCTCTTGCGGTGGCAAGTTTATTTCTGGTTGGATTTACAGTTTCTGAGATCCAGACATTACTAAAACCTTAAAAGATGCCTTTTTTCGCAGTTTGTTTCCTCATCGTGTTGTGTCCACACAGTGTGGAATTTTGGTATGATTTTTGTGTGGTAGAAACAGCTTGGGTAGCAGAACTGCCATGCTTTGTTTGGTGAAAAAATATTATATTGCAAAGGTATTACATTTTTAAGTTCCCATCATTTTCAATGGGAAATTCATTGGTCAGATTAGAGGGATAATGTTCAACTAAGGATTGAACTTGCATAAAAGGATTAATTCTCACAAGATCCATTCCTTTTCCATGAGGAAAAAATAGTTTTTTGCTAGTTGCCATCTTGTTTTTTGTTCCCACAAGCTACAAAGTGTGGAAAATACATACAAATGTTATCATTTTACAAAACAAACACCTGAATATAGCTAAACAGGGCCTGCTTAGCTATAGTCTGTGTTTTTTTCCCAATTAGGGCCAGAAATACTTTTTCTAGGCACCCAAAAACTTGGGTGCAAAGCTTAGTGAGAGAAGCCTTCTGCCACGTTCTTTGTATGAGAACATTGCATTTTATTTAGTTCTGCAGCCGCAGCTGAATTCCTGCCACTGACTGCAGTTAAGTTGTGAGCCCACTTGTTTTCCTTGGTGTCTAGTGGCACCTCTCACTCCCCGATCACTGTCATCACATATTCCCTGATGTCTAGCATCACCTCCACTCTCTGATCCTTGTCCCTGATATCTCCCTGGTGTTTACTGGCATCCCACACCCTCAGAACATTGTCCCCAATGTTTTCCTGGTGTATAGTGGCACTCCTCACCCTCCCATTGTTATCTCCAATGTTTCCCTGGTGTCTAATTGCACTCACCACCCTCCGATAGTTGTCCTGATGTTTTCCTGGTCTCTAGTTGCACCCCCCACCCTCCAGTCACCATCCCCTAGTCACTTTGTTATTTATTTATAAATAATCCAACACCGGGATGCTCACCTCCAGTGTTGGATGCCCCCCCCCGCAGCCCCTTGTTTTATTTATTTGCTGATATCAGGGGGTCCAATCTCCGTGATGGCATTTAGAGACCCCCTAGTAGTGTGTGACATGGGGGAGCCACTCCCAGTACCCCCAGATATTTTTCTAATGTAATACTGTAAAAAGATAACAGTCCCCCAACATATTTCTATGTTTCTAATCCTGTAAAAAGAAAACAGTCCCTCAATGTAATTTTATGTTTTTAACCTGAAAAAAAAAGAAAATTATCCCTTGTCATCCCCACTGTACCTCTCACCCATTCCAACCTTCCCACTTAGCACCTACCACCCCACACTCACCCTTACTCTATAGTTGCCACCAGAGGTCATAGGCAGTGATCTCCTGTGGACCAAGACATGTATGCACTCTTCAAAGCAGAACCATGAAATGAGGAATCAAGGTAAGTGCTGTATAATGTATTTCAATTGCATTTTGAACTTATGTTCATAACTTTCCATTTTTTGCAATGTTTTCACCAGATTTTCAACATAGCCATTTTGGGACCCCACTTCATGAATATTGGCCTTGTAATTTTGTTAATCAGATCCAGAAGGTGATTTCATGGTCACTACCTGAAATCACCTTTCAGGGCCAAATAACGAAATGTCATCACCAGTGTTCATAAGGTGGGTCCCAAAAAGGCCAGGCTGAAAAACTGGTGAAAAAATTCCTAAAATGGCTGAGTTATTTCATTTGTTGAAAATGTTCTATGCATGTGCATAATTTTGGTAATTTTCATTATCTTGAGTCCACATTTTCAACGTAGCCATTTTTTTGCACCACCTCATGAACAGTACAGCTGTCATTTTTCACATCCTGTCTAAAACATGTTTTCACACCTGTGGTGTAGAATGGCATTTTGGCACAGAGTTGAACATTTTTACCTAGGTGGGTTATGAGGTAGCATAATAGGAAGACTATGTTGAAAAATTGGGGGGTCAAAACATAAAAAAACTGACAAAGTTATGAACATTCATTGCAGTTTTGCTATGCCTGCTTGTAACTTTTGAAATGTTAAATATTTTGACCACATATTTTCAACACAGCCTTTTTGTTACCCCTCCACATGTACGTCACAGCTGCCATTTTTCAAATCCTGTCCAAAGTGAATTTTTTACACCTTTGGCATGGAATGGCATTGCAGCTGCACAGAATCATGTTTTGGCAAGAATTCAAAAATGTTCTGTTACAGGTACATGAGGTGGGATAATAAGTTGGCTATGTAGACAGTTTGGTCACTGTTGTCCTATAAGTTCTTTCACAGCTACAGTTTGGCAAGTGATATGGAGGTAGTAGTGACATTGTTTGGTACTGATTGGGGGGCTTGCTTTGTTGCTGAGGGACACTTTCTATACATGGGTTAGCTTTGATGTTCATGTGTGGCTGTTAGTTTGGTAAGTGATACGGAAGCAAAAGTAAAAGTGGTTCATACTGATTTTGGGGGGCTGCTGTTTCTTTTTTGCAGGGGATGTAGTTGAAGAGGCTGTTAGGGTTGTAATTTGGAGGATTGTAGGTTGTTGTTACGTGTTATTCAGGTGGTTGCTACACATATTAATAGTTCTGTAATAACATGTGTGTATTTTGTCCACACTTGTAATAGAGTGTAATTTGCAATGTAACAGAATGTTATATCCACACTTGTTAATATAGTGTTAATTACACTGTTATAAAATGTTGTGATTACTTAATGTTAGTTAATTTACATCAGCTATGGATAGTTATGGTGTTATATAGTCTAACTGGTTAATTGCATATGTGGAGAAATAAATGATGTCTTTTTCAATGGGGACAAAGGCCCATCCTATATATATATATATATCTATATCTATATATCTATCTATATCTACATCTACATCTACATCTATATCTATATCTATATCTATATCTATATCTATATCTATATCTATATAAAATGGGTAGGGAAAATGATGTCTCCTGATTGGATGAAACACACCATATGACCATGCGAATATCAGAGCACAACTGCACACCTACACTTTCACCCCACTCCAAAACAATTTTGTCCATTTTATGAGATAGATAACCCACTCTAATGTGTGCAGGCACCTTTGATATATACATTCCTTGGATGGTTGAACGCCTACCAAGGCATGCTTATATTAGAGTGTGTATATATATATATATATATATATATATATATATATATATATATATATATGTATATATATATATATATATATATATTAGACTGGCGTAGCACCAGTATTGTTAAGGTTGAGTGCACAGTTCTATGTTAAAGCCACATTTTTGAACATGAATAACTTTGGAATCATTCAAGAGATTTGCACAACACTTTCCATGCATTATCTCTAGGGTAGGTCTCTTAATGTCTCTTAATGTGCCAAATTTCATGTGAATTCATTGAGTGGGTTTTGAGATACAGAGTGTCAAAAAATCTTAAATTTACCATGTTCTTGCTGGGTTTTTTTCCACGGCTGTTTCTCAGAAACAGCTTTAGGTTGTGGTGTGAAATTTTCAGGGTAGAAAGCCTTTGCCTCACAGATGTGCCTTTTGAAGGTTTGGTGAAAAAATATGAATCCATTCAAAAGTTATAACATTTTTATTTTTTCCCATTATTTCCTATGGGAAAAGTTAGATGTTCCACAATAAAATACTTTTGTTTTCACAGGAGGTACTCCATTTTTGCATGTAGAGTCACACAGAGCCTGCTGTAGTTTTGCAGCACTCTGTTTTGTCCGCCATTTTGTTTTCTCCTTAGTGAGAGGCAGAAAATTCAGAAAACATAAAACAAATTTCATATAAAAAAGAAACATCAGAACTTAGCTAAATAGGACCCGTGTAGCTACATTCTGATGTTTATTTTAAATAGTGGCCAGAAACACCATTTGTGGGCACGCAAAATCCTGGGTGCCGAGGTTAGCGAGAGAACTGTATCTGCCGCGTTCTCTGTATGAGAACAGAGAACAATTTAAACATTTTATAAGATAGATGGACAACTCTGGATGTTGCAGTCACGCCTCTGATATCCACGCGACGCCATGGTGGTTGATGCACCGTGCCCATGGCCTCGCATAGTAACGCACACCAAGGCATGCATATATCAAAGCATGACCGACACCCTCAGAGTAGTTTATCTATTACATATATATATATATATATATATATATATATATATATATATATGTATACACACATACATATATATATATATGGAAATGTCTCTATATGCAATACATTTGTTTACAGACATTACTAGTATCTTTTGAAAGATTGCCTGACTTGTGATTATTAATTTTGAGTATAGTTCATGAGATAATGAGCTTGATATTTATTGTTTCATACAGGCCCCCATTTTGCCTTATGCATAGTGTATAAATCCAAATCATTCCAAGGCCATTGTGACATATAATATTAATAATGATCAGCAAATCAGAGCTCTTTTCCCAATAAAAGTCTGCTGGTATAATAAATAAAGAATAAAGTCATAAATAAAGAACCAGTGACTTATGGAAAAATTTACAGGGATTTATACATGGATTTGATTCTGCTTTTGTGGGGAAAATACAGGGAAAATGAAGGCTTCTTACAGAGTAATGGTTATTTGGAGCTGGGAGCACTGAATATTTCTTATCCTATATTTTGTATCCTGGCTAGGGCAGGGGAGATGCTACATCTCATTGCCACAGGGATGTTCATTTACATATTTTTGCACTGTATTTACTCAGGCTGTCCCAGATTAGACGCAATATCTTGTTTTCAGTGGGGTCATGATTTTACAATTTTTATAATGTATTCAGGCTACCTAGTCCAGGACCCCTGTATTCAAAGAAGATATGTAGTGCATCCCAGTGGAAAAGGGAGATGTGCCACACAACTCCAACAATGCACAACAGCACAATATTCAAATGTGCTGGATGCGTCGGCTGCAAGGGAATGGGCCAGGGCACACACAAATGACATGCCTTTCAAGTCGGGGGCAATGCTATGCATATGGCGTACTGCAACATATTCAGTGGAAATGTGCCCCTCACAGTCCAGAGCACCATAGTCCACAGTTAAGCCATGAATAGCTGGCCTAACCCGGCCAGCCACCCACAGGCAGGCTGTAGATGTGCACCCAGGTGCACAGCAGCCTGGCAGCCCTGGTAGACTAGAGGTACCCCCTTTCCATCCCCAATATAGCCATCTCCATCCCTGAAGAGCTCCATAGTGCAGGGCCTCCCTCCCAGACCTGATTTCAACAGAGGAAACCATGGTCCCTATTCATAGTCCCATCCACCCTCCCAGCACACAGACACCCTCACTCCCCCATACCCAACCTCTTGCAAAGACTGGCACTGCCCTCCACACCCTGCCATGACCAGCCATTGACTGCACTGAACCCAGGCTGGGGACCTGCACTCTGGAATGACCCAACTGTCTGTACTGTACTGTACATTAGGGCACTATACCAGCTGTGGATCATCAGTGCATGAAGCTGTGTGTGCATTCTTGGCAAATTGAAGAGGGAATTTACATACCTCCAATGCATGCCTTGTCAATGCTGTGTCTTCTTTCTGTCATACACCACTGCAAGTCCACACTCTCCCCTGCTCCCCTGTGTATCATGCCACCCTCCAGACTTCTGAAGTATCCCAGGTGTCATGGGGTGTAGTTTCCTGTAATGCCATTTACAGTGTATCCTTCAGGCTATAGATTGTTCATCCACAGTTCTCCAATTGTAGAAATGAATGGGAGATTGGCTATAACATGCCTGTTTTGGGACCTGTGTGAGTGGGTACAGCATTGGCCGTCACCCACACTGAGCAGTGCAATGGCACCAGGCTGATGGATCCACATGTGAGCGCCTGAGGAGTATGACCACTTGGTGTTATCACCCACGCACAGCTCATGCCTATGTATAACACATTCCAGCATTGTACTATGAGTGCTCTGCCACCTGCCGATAGAGTGGTACAATCCCATTACAGAGCCAGTCGTCACAATGGGATGGGCTGGGGAGGCAGGGAGAGGGCTGTCTATGCACCATTGAGGGGGAACTGGGGCCACTACACTATGGACATGGACTGTGGGTGTATTCAGGTGCAATTAGGGATGGCATTGGGGTCCCTACAATATAGAACTGATAGAGCCTGGACTCCAGTATGATCAGTGCTGGTGAAAAGGGTGGGTGGGGTGCCACTATACCACCAGAGACTTCAGGGCCTGTCTCATGTGAGAGCAATCATGGTCAGGGCTTGAGGGTGAGAGCTGCTCTGGTGCATTCATCCCCATGCCAACATGCACATGGGCTGATAATGAGTATGCATAAGGCCCCTTTGCACCCTGCATGCTCAATTTGTCCATTTGCATTCCTGGGGTAAATATTGCCCATGGAGGCTGCGGTGCATACCGGTATGTGCCACTCATTTTCCCTGGAAGGTATTCAGTTGGGGTCATCCTGGATGCTCCTGACTTGGTGGCCACCTGCACTGGGACTCCCATCCAAGGTCACATTTTCAACAGGAATGATGAAGCCCACCAGGATGAAGTGCAGTGTCACAGATTTACTGCATGACAAAAGGAATTAACTTCCTTTGAATTTGCATTGTTTGCTGCAGTAACTCTACTGCAGAATTCTGCAATGCTGCACTTCATCCTGGTGGGCTTCACTGTATGCACTCCCTGTATCAGTGGTGCAGTCTCTTTGAATGTTATATCAGTGTATCAGTGCCGATGGTGCACCCTCTTTGTGCAATGCATCTTTCTGCTTGTGCATCGATCCGGCACTTAATATATTCCCAGATGTAAAATATTGTTTTCAGTGTGTTCTGATTTTACACAATGCAGCATAATATTGTGTAGATGTACAGCACCACTGAAAATAAGATACCATTTTTTCTGTGAACAATCCAGACTAAATATGTAGCAATCAGCAAGCATACTCTAGGAAAAAAACATTATAAAATTGTGTAAAAGTAAGACCACATTGAAACTGCCTCTCCACAGATCTGCATTGTGCAAATTCATTAGAAATAATTGCTAAAAGCATCCTAAAAGCTCTCCACAGCCATATCAGCTCTGACCAGATTTTGTTCAACATTGTTCCTATAATTTTCAACATAGCCTTTCTAGGAATCTAGCTCATGAACAAGGTAGGAGAATATGTTCAAATGTGCCCAGAAAGGTTATTTTGCAGTTGCTCCATGAAATCCCCTTTCAGGTGGAATTCGAACATTTTCACCTACAGGGATCATGAGGTGGGATCATAAAAACAGTATGTTGAAAATTTGGATTTAGAATATTAAAAAACAACAAAGTTATGAAGGCACATTGAAAGTTTTCAATGCTCACTCATACCTTTGGTACTTTTCAATATTTTAAACCAAAGTTTTCAACCTAGTCATTTTTCCACACCACCTCATGAACATGGCAGCTGTCGTTTTTCTAATCCTAGCCAAAATGTGTGTCTGCACTTGTACAAAATGATTTTTAGGGTGGGATTTGAGCATTTTCACCTACTGGTTTCCTGAGGTGGTGTCATAAGAAGACTATATTCAAAACTGGGGGTCAACATATTTGAAAATTTGGGATTTTTTTTTTAAATCCTGGCCTAAATGTGTTTTCACACTAGTGGCATGAAATTGCATTTCGGCAAGTATTTTATAAATGACATCCATCATATTTGGGGGTATCATAAAAATACTATGGTGAAAATTTGGGGTCAAAATGGCACAAAAAAGTTATGAAATAACATTTTTCACAAGGATGGCCATTGACCCAGTAGAGACCACTGAGTTAAAAAACATGATCTAGCAGATTACAATAAAATAAGAAGTCTGATATCACAAATTGATTGGAATAAGAAATTTGAAGACTTGAGTGTAACTCAAATGTGGGAAGAATTTAAGTCTTTCCTTCATAATCTTGTAGAATCACATATCCCCACGAAAACAAAATATAACTCAAAAGGAAGAATTCCCATATAGTTTAATGTGAAAATTCATAAATTAATAAAAGCTAAAAATAGACTGTATAGAAAGACAAGGAAGGATGGTATGAGAACATACACAGAAAAATATAAAAAGAAACTTAGAGAACTAAAAAAGGAAATAAAAAAATCAGAAAAACAATCTGGGGCTTAAATTGGTTACCCATATGTTAAATAATAAAAAAGCTTTCTACAATTATATAGGCAGTTTAAGACAAAATAATAATATGGGGAAACACTGTGATCATTGACTATCAGGATATGGCCGAGGAATTTAAATCTTATTTTGAGAGTTTTTATATAAAGGGGACACAAATAAATATTGGCAGTAACATTAATGAATGTACAAAAACACTAGAAATGGCAAAAGAGAAACTAAATAAGCTGGGTGCAAATAAATCTGCAGGTCCTGACAGAATCCACCTGAAATTATTAAAATAATTAGCCTTGATGCTTTGCAATCCAATGCTGGCTATTTCCAAAGGTCCATTCAGGAGGGTGTACTACCTGAAGACTAGAAAACAGCACACATGGTACCAATTCATAAAAAAGGCTCTAAGTCATCCTGTAGTTATTATAGACCTATTAGCCTGACTAGCATCCTGGATAAAATCTTAGAGTAGCTTATCAGAGATGCATTAGATCTATATCTACAAGAAAATAGTTTACTAGATATACACCAACATGTTTTTAAAAAGGGAAGGTCATGTTTATCATAGAAAGATAGAGACATAGAAACATAGATTTTGACAGCAAATAAGGACCGCTTGGCCCACCCAGTCTGCCCATTTCCCTACTTAATGGATAAGCTGCAGATCCTAGTTAACCAGCAGCCTACTTCTTCCTCCCCCCAACCCCTAGAATTGCTTTATGACTGTCCCATGCATGCTTGAATTCCACCACTGTTTTTGACTCCACAACCTTCCTCCGAAGGCTGCTCCATGCATCCACAACCCCTCTGTGAAAAATACTTCCTGTTAACTCTGAGTCGCCCCTTCTATCTTCAAATTGTGCCCTTGTTCTTGCACACTCTTTTGAAAGATGCTACCCTCTTGGACTTTGTTGATTCCCTTGAGGTACTTGAAAGTTTCTATCATGTCCCCCTCTCCCTCCTTTCCTCGAGGCTATACATATTTAGCTCCTTAAGTCTCTCTTCATATGTCTTCCGGTGCAGACCCTGCACCATTTTAGTTGCCCTCCTCTGGACAGCTTCCATCCTGTCTATGTCTTTGCAGAGATTGGGTCTCCAGAAGTGCACGCAGTACTCCAGATGGGGTCTCACCAACTGTCTGTACAGAGGGATAATAACTTCCTGTTTTCTACTGGTGATGTCTCTCCCTATGCATCCCAGTATCCCCAGCCCTCCTTGCTGCCCTCTCACATTGCTTGCCCACCTTTAGGTCATCTGATATGACTACCCCCAGGTCCCTTTCCATTTTTGTTGTTGTTAGTATCTCACCCCCCATTGTGTACTCTTCCCCTGGGTTTTTGTTTCCCAGGTGCATTACCTTGCACTTCTTAGCATTGAATCTAAGCTGCCATACATTTGACCATTCCTCTAACCTTGCCAAGTCCCTTCTCATCCTTTCCACCCCACCTTGTGCATCAACTCTGTTGCAGATCTTTGTGTCATCTGCAAAGAGACATACTTTTCCTTCCAGTCCCTGTGCAATGTCGCTTATAAAGACATTGAAGAGGACCGGTCCTAATACTGAACCCTGTGGTACCCCACTAGTAACCCCCATTTCTTCAGAGTGGACTCCATTTACTATTACTCTCTGTGTCCTATTCTCCAGCCAATTCTTTACCCAGGCTGTCATCTTGGGACCCATTCCCAGGCTGGCTAACTTGTATATTAATCTTTTGTGTGGGACTGTGTCAAATGCCTTGCTAAAGTCTAGGTAGGCCATGTCCACAGCCCCTCCCTGATCTACTACTTTGGTCACCCGGTCAAAGAAATCTATCAGATTTGTCTGGCATGACCTTCCCGCTGTGAATCCATGCTGCCTTGGGTCCTGTGCCCCTCTGGCCTCTAGATACTCAACAATTCTTTCCTTCAGAAGTGATTCCATCATTTTCCCTACCACTGAGGTTAAACTAACAGGTCTGTAGTTTCCTGCTTCTGCTTTGCTCCCACTTTTGTGAAGATCAAATCTGATTCATTTCTATGACTCTGTTAGTAAAGCTTTGGCTATGAATCTACCTGGGGATATTCTGTTTATAGACTTCAAAAATGCGTTTGATTATGTCTCACATCATGAAATGATTAATACCCTAAATTAATTAAAGGTATACAATAGTACTGTCAGATGGATAGCAACTTGGCTAACTAGCAGAACACAGAAGGTCGGTATAAAATGATACGTCTGGCTGGGTACCTATATGTAGTGTGATCCCTTAGGGATGTGTACTGGGTCTAATCCTTTTTGCCATACTTATCACATCCATCACTTGTGCATCTAATGCATGGAAAACCAAATTTACAGATGATATAAAGATTGGGGCATTAATCCTAAATGAAAATGATGCCAGCACATTTCAGGAAAACACTGACGTCATAGCTAGAAGGACAGGTGAAAAAAAATGAAGTTTAATTTGAATAAATGTAAAATCATGCACCTTGATAAAAATAACCGAGGTTTCGATTGTATGATAAATGGGCACACTTTACAGAAAATGGATTCCAAAAGGGACTCAGGGATTCAGATAACAAATGATTTGTCTTCTTCTAATCATTGCACCAATGTATCTAAAAAGGGGTATGCCCCATATGGTATACCTCTCCAACAGCAACTCCAATGCTGCTACCTACATCGCTGTTGGCAAAATCGACAGTTTGCTGTCAGGTCACTGTGTTGCTGTGCCTGACACAGGGGCACACTGTCTCCCAGTCATGCACCCCCACATTGAATTAGTTTCGGCTCAGAGTTGAGAATCTAAAGTATGGAGGGTGCAAGGGTCAGAACCCCCTGCATGTGGGATTTGGGGGGATGAAGACCCTGATGAAAAAATGGACTGGGAGACAATCGGGATTTGTGTTAACTGCAACTTGCGGTCAACATAAATCCTGTTGATATGATGCCAATTAACAAAAGTGCTGTCGAACTGGCATTGTAGAGTCTGCCATACCAGCTGCAATAAGGAAAAATATTAGGAGTAGAGCTAGGGAGGTGATAGTGCCTTTGTATGAATAGCTGGTACAGCCGCACTGGGAGTACTGTGTGAGGTTTTGGTCTCCATACCTTCAGAGGGACGTTGGGAGGTTGGTGGGTGTGCAGAGAAGGGCAACAAAGTTGTTACATGGAATGAGGGATTGTCAATATGAGGGGAGACTTAAACAAGCAGGATTGTACTCCTTACAATATAGAAGGTACAGAGCGGATATATGCCTGGTATACAAGGCATGTAAGGAAAAACACCTATGGAAATGTGTGGGGTTGGACAGTAGACCAGACCTAAAAATAAATAGAGAGCATAGATTTCAACTTAAAGTTGAAAGTTTTTTTTCAAGAATCAGAGAGGTGGATGGTTTTCTCAGTGAGTAGTGTCACAGCAGAACTCATTGCCAACAACTGTGGCATCATGTAACTCCATGAACCAATTCAAACATTCATTAGATGAATTTAGTGGTGATCGCTGCTTTAAGCTATTAATTTAACAGTGCAGGTTACAAAAGGCTAACACTAAAAATACCTGTTACATAACTTATGAAACTTATGAAACCATGTTGTCTTTTCATGCCAGTGGCCTGTGTTTTGGTGGGAGCTCTGTTAGCTGGCTGAATAGGCCGAGGGTGGGAAGAAGTTATTGTGGCATGTGGCACCCATCCCAGTTTGGGTTGGGAAAGAGCAGTGTTCTGCCTCTCATGCAAAACCTTGTGGTGAGCCGAGATGCCTTAGCTCACAAGGGGCTGACATTCATGTCAAGGCCTGATGGGCCTATGCACTGCATCAAAACAAGTGGACTGGCAAGAAAAATGAGGGAAAAGTGTACCTGGCAGGATGAAGCTCAGGTCACTTCAGGGCCCGTACCACCAACAGGTCTGCTACTGTTGTCAGCTGCCCAGCCCAGTCACGCTCCACCACAGGAACTTACCATACACCTTTGGTACCCCCTACAGATTCCTCCTATAATAGGGATAGGAGGTGGGTTGATGTCCACCACCCAGACTGTCAGCCAGTTTGACTGTCCTTTGACCTGTCAGTGCTGCAGAAAGTGCGAAAAGTTCTTGCTTCATCCTGTCCTAGGAGTAGTCAAAGGGTTTAGCAACCACTTCCTGAGAGGACAGAGGAGAGTGGACCCAGGGATGCTGAATCTTGTTCACATCCCCTATGCTGGCCTCCACAAGTAACCCAAGTCTGTTCCCAAACCCAGGTCGCTCACTGCCATGGTACAGGCATTGACTGTCCCTACCAACCCATTTTATGTCCCTCCAAAAACTATAATCCCTTTCCAACTGACATAGCTGATCGGTATTTCTAGTAATCATACTATCCCATTTTCCACTATATGTCTAGAGGTCCTGTGAAATGATGAAAACAGGATACCAGCCACAGTACTGGAGGACACTGACCAAGTGTATCAAATAATATAGAACTAGTATACTGTACATCGCTGACACAAAAACATTGCTATAATCGCACTGTACCTTTAAGGCGTGATGTTTGTTTGACAGTAGTGTTTGTTTGATGTCAGGCTATGTGGTAGGTGGTGTGTCAGTGACTCCATAGGCAATGCTGTTTTGTTTAATGACTACGCGAAAAGGAATTCAATTCCTTTTGCAAAACTTTATTAAATTAGTGCCCAAAAAAGGAAATTAGGGGAAATAAACATTTTGCTTGGTCTGCATCCTCTTCCTGGATTACTCTCGCTGGAGCTCGAACTCACTCACTCACTCACTTCACTTGTCAACAGAAGTGGCATAGAAAAAAAATAAAAAAACAAGTAAGTACTGCACAAGGTTACCAAAATGCAAGGGACAAGGAGGGCGAGAGTGTGCAGGGTACAGAGTAAATCAGAAGCAGAAGGAGCAAGCGGTTTTCAACATGCAAGGGGGGAGTGTGGTTACACTGTGGTGTGTGAGGGGCAAGAGGTCTGAGAGTGTGCTGGGGACAGAGCAAAATCAAAGAGCAGAAGGATTAAAATGTTTCCAACATGCGAGGAGGAGCATGGTTACACTGTGCAAAAGGGCTGAGAGGGTGAGGGTGATTTGGGGACTGCCCGAGTAACAGAGAATGTGAACAAAATGAAATGATGCACCAGTGGCATCGTCGTTTAGTTTGTTGAGACAGTCACTGTATGCTTGCAGTATTCTAGCCTTTTCACTGTCAGCTATTTCCAAAACAGAAAAACCGAGTGACCAATGGGAACGTCGATTAGTAACAAAGCACGATGTTACTTTGGCGTGATGCACTGATTGATTCAGAGACCGCAATGAATACTTTACGTGGTTATAAATAGTTCTACAGTATGTATTGTTTTATGTTTAGAGTACCTTGTTTGTCAGAATTAGTTACTAATGAGCTGCAGATCCTTTGTGACCCCATTTCTACAGGATTTTTATTTTACAGGTAAGAATAGATGTTCCCTCAAGCCATCTAAAAACCATCCCACGATCCCCAGGACCCAGGAAAGGAATTTTTATTATTAGTAATGCATCTAAGCTAAGAAGGTACAGTGTAACGTTACAACTACAGGTATTAAGACACTATTAACTTTCACTCATTGGTTGGTGAAGCTGGTCTGGAAATATTCTCACTATCCTGTTTTTTCATTTGTGAGTCAGTGCAAATGAGGATACAATTCCACTATTACAAAAAAAGAAGGGGAATTCATTGCAAAAAAAACCCTACATTAATGCAGACATTAGAATTGAAGAACGTAAAGCGCACAAAGTAGGGAAATGTAAACACATTAGGATTTTGGGTTCTGGAGTCTTGGTGAATCAATGGTGGGGTGTTCCTTGGGGTTGTTAACCCTAATGCCAACAGCCACCCCTGGGCAAACAAAGTCAGATGTGATCTCTTTTCTTGGCAAGATGTGACGAGCCACATTTCTCTACCTGCAAATAGTGTATCGCTGTGAGGTGCTGGCTTGGAGCTGTATCTTGTGCTTCAGGCAGAAGGCTATGAGCTGGGGAAAAGGGGTGAGCATTTGTATTAACACCAAGAAACACCTCACCACTGATTCAACAAGAGTTTAGAGACACAAAACCCTAATGTTTTTTGATTACCCTATTTGGTGTGCTTTGCATTCTTCAACCCTAATGTCCGCATTAACATAGTTGTTTTGCAATGAATATCTGTATGTGTATACAACAGGTTTGGGTATACATTCATAAAGATAACAAGTGATATCTTTCAGCCAAGTTTCAAAATATCAAGATCACCTGTGAGGTACCAAGATATCACCTATTAGATTCATCACAACTGACCTACTGATAATTGTCCAGTAGCAACAGGACATACCGCATTACCTCATAACAATACTACTTCGACAACCATTACTTCACACATTCTGCAGAGACATTTTGTTCATACTATAGAAACAAGCATAAAAACAGTGACTGAAAAAGAAAATTACTGATTTATACATCAAATGCCTGTAAATGTATTAATGAACTTTCTTTTGCCCATTTTCACAAAAAAAGCTGATTTCAACAGTTTCAACAGTGCCCCTTTATTTCTTTATTGGGACCTTTCCACAAGGTGCAGAGCATGCACTCAAAAGCGGTTTTCTCTCCAGTAGTAGACTCTACCTGCCATAACCATTCCTCACTCAACAGACTGATCTCTGCTTTCCAGTATGACGACCGCAGCATTCCCAAATCCAGCCTCATACAAGACCCCACTCACTGCCTCCCACTCCCTCTCTCAACTCCCTCCCCCTCGCAGAACAGCACACATGCAGAAACTGCAAGCCATCCTATAAATAAAAACACCTTACAACTAACAAAAAGTAATAATAAAAAAAATAAATAAATAATTATGCAAAGACAACATTGTGTGGCATAAATTGAATAGGCCATGGGCCGAATGGAAACATTAGTGAGATTTCCCCTTGTGCAGTTTGGCATTTTGACATCACTCATGGCTCTGCAACTCATGATGTCATAACTGCACTCTTGAGAAGAACTATTGATATTTCCAGTTAGCCGATGGCATACAGGTGTGGTTGCTCCTGTATATGAGGGTTGATGATGCCAGATTCTCTGGATCCTGAAAATGTTGTGGCAATCGGTTCACCAGGATCAAAGTTACAGAGGGAAAAAAAAACAAAATTACATAAATAAAGGCCTTTTTTGCTCACCTATAACTAAACAAGCAATTGTCAATGTCGAACGTTGTCTCACTGGCATTGCTAGTGCAGGAGTTACAGATGCATAATGGGAATTGCAGTGAAGTATTGAACTGACACCAACCCCACTCCCACCCTGCAGAGACTGACAGGCATTGGAGTGTGCCTTTGGGTCATCAGCTATAAAGCTCATGCCATTTTACCTCACCCTATCCCGTAGACACCGAAAAGTGTCATGGTGTGCTTTGGGGTCTTTGGGCCTTATACTTACTCCATTCCATAAGGACATGCTGAGATGTGTGCAGTATAGGAGAATGGGGTGAACTTTAGGGCCGAATACTGCAAGGCACACCTCAATGCCTGTCAGTGGCTGCGGGGGGTGGGGTGGGGGTGAAATGGCATGAGAATTACAGCCAATGATCCCAAGTCACACCCCAGATGCCTGTCAGTCTCTACAGGGTGGGATGTTACAGTTGGAAACCCTAACGCCATAAGCGTTTGTTGGTATTTTCACTCCAAATTTTCAACATGGGCTTTTTGTGATCCCATCTCATGAAGAGCGGTACTATCAGTTTGTTAGCCGGAAGGTGGTTTTGCACAGTGACTATACCATTTGGTGACACAGTCTTGAAAACACATTTTGGGCAGGATGTGAAAAATGACAACTGTATTGTTCATGAGGAGGTATAAAAAAATGGCAACGCTGAAAATCTGGAGTGAAAATATGAAAAATTAGTGAAGTCATGAGCAAGCATAGAACTGTGCAACACACGTCAGTAACCCAATTATTTTTGGGATTTTGTTAACCACATTTTCAACACAGGCGTTTTGGGACCTCCCCTCATGAACAGTGGCACTTAGATTTTGTTAATCTGTCCCAAAAGTTGATTTCCCAGAGTGACCACGCCATTGTGCTCCAGAGGTGTGAAAACACATTTTGGGCAGGATGTGGAAAATAGCAGCTGTACTCTTCATAAGGAGAATTGAAAAAAATACCAGTTTTGAAAATCTGGCATGAAAATATTGCAGATTTGCAAAGTTACAAGGGTGCATGGACACTGTGCAACGCACGCTTATAACAGTCATTTTATGGAGTTTCATCACCAGATTTTCAACATAGGCATTTTAGGACCTCTGCTCATGAACAGTTTCACCGTCATTTTCTCAAATTGTCCTGAAAACTGATTTCGCACAGCGACCACGCTATTCTGCACTGGACATGCGAAAACACATTTCAGCCAGGATATGTAAAATGACAGCTGTACTGTTCATAAGGAAGTGTGGAAAATTTCAATTTTTAAAATCTGAAATGAAAATATTACAAATTCACAAAGTTATGAGAGTGCGTGAAAACTGCGCAATGCACGCTCGTAAAACAGACATTTTATGGATTTTTTCACCAAATTTGCAACATAAGCTTTTTCAGAGCCCCCTTCATGAAAAGTTCCACTGTTGTTTCGTTATTCAGTCCTAAAAGGTGATTCTGCGCATTATACAACTTACCGGCATTTCTTCAGTTTGCGGTAGGTTTGAAGAGTCCAGACGTGTTCCCAGTTCACCGAAGATCGTCACACCATGTTCCAGAGGTAAGTATGGGGTGAGAAGGGTGTGGGGAGGCAGGGTGCGCAGAGGGTGGGCGCAGGTTGGGGAGGGCTACTGGAGTCGACTAGGGACCGTTTTCTGCTTTTCAGGTGCTAGGAAATAACAAAAATCACTGGATGGGTTTTCTTTTATAGGGGCAT
Source organism: Neoceratodus forsteri (assembly GCA_016271365.2). NCBI lineage: Eukaryota > Metazoa > Chordata > Ceratodontiformes > Ceratodontidae > Neoceratodus > Neoceratodus forsteri. The sequence continues at coordinate 799,215,255 of CM057459.1, read as the reverse complement.
TTGGCACACTGGTGTGGGCTCCCAACATGCCACCTGAGTGTTTTTTTGAGGGGAAGGATTCTGTAGCCAATGAGGGATTGGGCATCCCCGTTGGCACACAACAAATGGGGGGGACATCATGCCGACGTGGAGTGGGCTTCCCCATTGGCCAATTAAACTGGTAACGGGGAGAGATGATGCGAGGGGATTCGGCACCCCTTGGCACACTTTCAAATGGGGGTTGTATTATACTGATGGGGAGGGCTCCCCGGTTGGCAAATAAGGGTGGGTTGGGGCACTTTGCAGCGGCATGCTGCCATGTTTTTTTTTTGTAAACTGGTTCACCAGGAAAGACGCGCTGCATGAGAAGCTTGACTCTCATTGCAGTGGACCTTTTCGTTGATCTGGTGGTCAGTTTACATGTTGCTGGTGCCAGTGCCTGCAGCTACTGTATTGGGGAATGAGGGATGCACCTATTGATGCGTGCCCTGCATTCACCCATAGTGACTGCGCCTCCAAATCTGCTACTAATGGCAAGCAAGTGTGAGCCAAAATAAAAACTTGGAAGATTTGAAACCTGAAACTTGCAGGATTGATACAACTTGGCCCAGGGTGTGTGCTTACATGGTGTTTAGCTCCCGAACTAAAGTATTTTTTTTAATATTTAAGAAAAATCTTTCTGTTTCTGAGCATGCACTGTTAAAAAAATCAGCATTAGGCCAGCCTGTCAGTGCAGAAGTTGGATTTCTGTTTGCAACGCCGGCGACAGGGGTTCAGGAATGGATCTGGGCTGCTGGAGGGCTGGCCGGGTGGGGAGAAGGATCGAGCTTCCCATGACTGCTCTCCTTCTCTGGGGGGAGAGTGTTTGGTGCAAGGGCAACACCCAGCAGAGGCTGGGTAATACTGCAAGCAACAATGCCTTGCAATCTCAGGGGCAGGGCGGATGCAGGCCATTATTGCACGTCCCCACCCCTGCCTACAGGGGAAAAAACACGCAGCCTGACACCATGATGATGCCTGCTCTCCGCTCATGCACTCCCAGGCTGACTTCCAGACCTATCCTATCATCGGGGGTGCTTGGGGGTGACACTACCCCACCCTGGGGGGCAATCCAGGGGGTATCTGAGGAGTCACAGCTCATGCGGGAGTGGGAGTGGAGGGGGCCATGACCTGGGTGGAGGCACCGGCGGCAGACTGTGATGAAAAAGAGATAAAAAAAAGGAGCTAAATCAGTGTTTTGAGGATAACTGAACTAATTTTATGAGCATGCATTTGTGTGTCTGGTGGCAGGGCTGTTTCTGTCTGTGTGTGTATTAAATTGTGCTCCTTCATTCAGCAGGGGTGAGGCTGTATGACAGTGCATAACCCTGGCCCTGCTGAACATGCTATGCATGTTTGTTTCCCCTAGCCATCAGCTAGTATCTGCATGAGAAGCTTCCCCAAATTAAAGTGGACCCCAGGACACCTAGTGCCATGTGCTGGATAAATGTGTTGCAATTTTAAATATTCCAACAGTGGTCTGCCCACACCCCAGTGCTGGTCTGTCTCCCCCCCCATGTTTTCTTTTCTGATCCCCTACCATGACAGTCTGCTAACAGCGGGGGTCCAGTCCCTGGTGTTGGCATAGCCCAACCCCCACAGAAGTCTGGGATGCTGGGTTACCCAATTCCAGTGCTCCCAAGTATCAAGCTGACACTGAAGTGCCAAATCTCCAGTGTCAGAGAATCTACAATAAAGAAAACCATCCTGCAACATCTTTTTTGTTTAGTTCTTTTTAAACAGAAATAAACAAAAAGGTCGCTCATTGTCTTCACTGCCAACCCCATCCCTACCCATCCCACACTGACCCTCCACTCAGCAGTCACCACCCATACACTCCCTTACTCTACTCTTACCTACTGGAGATTCAATTCCATAATTCCCTCTGGATTGGAGACATGTCTTCACTCTTCAATGCCAGGCCAGGAACTTAAGAAATCAGGTTAGTGCTATTTAAAGTATTTCAATATATTTTGAATTTTCATTCTTACATGGACATTTTTTTAAAACTTTTCTCCCTAAGTTTCAGCATGGCCTTTTTGGGACCCTAACTCATGGTCAATGAAGGTGAAATTTTTTAAATCTATCCCAAAAGTTGATTTCACAGTCACTTCATAGAATCACCTTTGAGACAGGATTTTAAAATGTTCACATTCCGGGATCATGAGGTGGGGTTATAAGAAGGATATGTTGAAACATTTGAGTAAAATTATAATAAAAAAAAAAATTGTTATGAACATACGTTGAAAATTTTCAACACTTGCTCATAACTTTGTTAATTTTCAATATTTTGACCAAAAATCTTCAACATAGCCATTTTCACACCACCTCATGAATGTGACTGTTGTCATTTTTCAAATTCTGGTCAAAATGAATTTCTGTGTCTGTGGCATGAAATGGCTTTTTGGCCAGGATTTGAAAATGTTCACCTACCAGGCCTGAGATATTAGCTTTGGCATTTTTCAATATTCTGACCCCAAATTTTCAACATAGCCATTTTTTCACACCACCTAATGGATCTGACAGCTGTCATTTTTCAAATCCTGGCCAAAATGTGATTTCCCACTTGTGGCACAAAATGATACTTCAGCCAGTATTTCATAAATGATACCTGCCATGTTCAGAAGGGGCAGGGTCATAAAAAGACTATGCTGAAACTTTGGGGTGAAAATGTCACAAACAAATTTGTGTTGTCAACCTTAATTTCTGCATTCAAGTTTTCTGCAATTAATTTCTCTTCTTTTTGCGACTGTGGACTCGTATCCTCATTCGAACAAGTCCCAAAGAAACCCTCTCAAATGAAATAAACAAGTGGATATACTTCTAGCTCTGCTTCACCAAACAATATGTGAAAGAAAATAGTGTATTAATATTTGCGTTTGCACTGTTACAGCATACCATACTAGTGCATATACAGTACTAATAAATAAAGATTTCTTACCTGGGTTCTGTAGATTCTGGAATGGGGGTTGGACGGCTAAGGAACATCCAGTCATAGCTGTAAAATAAGAATGGCAGTGGGATCACAAAAAATCTGCAGCTCTTTAGCAACTAACTGGAACAAACAATGTGTTCTAAATATAAAACAATACTTACTGTATCTGAAACACTTGGTCAGTGTCCTCCATTGCAGGAGGCTGGTGTCCTGTCGTGCCATGTTTCATGCCACTGGACTGTAGACATAAAGTGGAAAATGGGTTAGTATGAGTAATAAAATTACTGATCAGATGTGTTAGGTGGGAAAGACATGCAGTTGTTTTAAGTGTTGGGGGGGAGTTAAAGTGAGTTGGTCAGGAGCAGAAATACTGGTACAATGGCAGCATCCCAGTTTCGGGAATGGACTTTGGTCACTCGTGGAGGCCAGCGTGTAGGATGTGGGAAGGATTCAGCATCCCTGGGACTCCTTTCCTCTCTGGCAGGGCACAGTTGCTCTGCTCACTGATTGACAACAGAGCAGGATAACGTCACCAGCTTTCGCATGCCCTGCAGCACCGACAGGGTGATGGACATGCATATCAATCCCTTGTGAGGGAAGGTTTCCTGGCCCACCACAAGATGTCACCTGCTCTGCAGAACATTGCTCTGTCCCTCCCCAGACTGGTGCCAGTGCTGTACATCACAGTCCCGTCCCCAAACCTTGGCCCATCTAGCTGGCTTTATGAGCTCACACCAGAACTCAGGCCATTGGCAGGGGAAGGCAGTGTGGTGCCCACTGGGCCAGTTACCAGCCCTGCATACATTACTTCATACCCTTTTTATTGACATTTTGACCCAAAGTTTTACCATAGTCTTTTGACTGATTGATTGATTCATTCATTCATTCATTTTTATTCATTATAAGTGGATTTTTATATGAGAACATTTACAATACAGCAAATTGCTCTGCTTAGAAATGAAGGCCTGTATAGACTGCAATACATAAGCACATAAGTTTAAGTATAAAAAGAAATACAATAAAAAAGCAAAAGCCATACGTATAATTCACCTTTTTCCCAGATATTGATATATATGAGAAATTTTTTGACAAATGGTGTTTCTTGAATATATTCAAAGTTGCTGATGTTCAAGAAATGGGTGTAAGCTTGTTTCAGGAGGATACTACACTTACATATAAAGGGTTCCATGTCATAATAGTGAACGCAAAACAGCAATCGCTATTATGGCAAACGTATATCACCGAAAAGTAAATCAGCAATATACAAATGCCGGTGACTAAACATTCAGCAACTAGACTTAGTGTGTATGTGGGGGGGGGGGGCTGTGCCCCCCATAACCTCCCTCATGGGGGCTTTGGCCTCCTCACCTCCCTACTAAAAGATTACTAACTTCAGGGAGTGAATGTCAAGCAGGGGGCGACACTCCAGAGTTAGAAAACAAAAATGGCAGTGGCAGCCAGCAGCAAAAGTTTTCCCTCTGGTTCCCAGCCCTGAACACAGTACCTGCTGCACCAGAGCTAGCCACACTCACCACCACACCACATGGCTGGCTTGGTTGCAGCAGGCACACTACTTGCTAAAAACCCTCTTCCATATCCCTCCCCTTCCCCTCACTATCCTCCCTTTCCGGTCACCCTCCCCTATCCTCGTGGTAGCATTGCATCGCTAACCTTGTGGGTAGCCCATGATGATAGTGCTGAATATGAGTCACCAATTTGACAGTCACTCATATTCACTCACCATCATCACAGGATACCCATGTGAAGTGTTTAAACCATATTTGGTAAGGGTTTTTGGAAGAACTAACATATTTCCATACTTGGGCATTGTGGGATATCTCTCCAGTGATCTAAACATTAGAGAACAATGTGATTTTAATGGATGGTAAAAGCTCAGAGAATAAAATATCAAAGATCATTAATAACCATTTTTTTTGTGTGCTATTTATTTGATCTCCTTCCACTTTCCCCAATCAGGCCAATTACTCCATTCCTGTACCCGCCCTCTCATCTCCGCTCCAACCACATATTGCAGCCATTCCCCGTGAGTACCCAGGCATTACCCTTCATCGGGTGGGTCCTCCTTTCTTCCGAGGAGAAGGGGCATGATGGCCTAGGCATTGGGTCAGGGTGCTGCTGTGGTCGGACACAGTGGAGTCTGAGGTGGTGCCCAGCCCAGAGTGGCTGTCATCCTAGCAGGTGGAAATGCCATTTTTTTTCCTCCTGTACTTTCCCCGCTTGTGTTGCCTCTGTGCTTCCCCTGGTCTCCACTGGGGGGTCACCAGAGAGCAACACCTATCCCTAGCCCACCTCAGGAGAGGAGAGCCATCCTCTGGAAGCTCAATCCCACTCCTGCCCCTGCCAACCCACCAGTGCCCAAGTCCGTTCCCGAACCCGGGTCACCAGTGTGGCAAGTGGTAAGGTGCCAGCACCTCAACCCTCTGTGCCACCGGGCTGAAATAACCATTTTAACTCTATTACTCAAAGTTTGCCAACCCAGAGTTTCACATAAAATACAATTATGTACAGTTGATTTACATTGAATGGCAAATCTATCATATTTATGGTAAAATACATTTAACTTAGCCAGAGTTGTTTTCCCTGAAAATTAATAGATCTGACTACCATATTCCAAGGCAGGAAGAAGTGTGACCTGTACAATGTTTAGCCTGTTGCTCCCTAGAAGATGGTAGGCCACTCTTGAATAGCTCTCAGCTTTGTATTTATGGAAGAGACCACCGTGCTTATGTGAAATAAAAATGTAGAGCATGGTCTGAATGTATGCCAAAGTATTTATGTACCTTCACATTTTACATTTTTGTGCCTTTTATGGTTATCAAATTCAGTTATATATATTTATGTGTATAATTTTCAAACCACACACATTGAGTCTTTTTCACATTAACCAGATTAAATCAGATTCAAGAAAGCAAATTTGTCCTCAAATCCAATTTCAGATCATGTTTTATCGTGTTGAAGTCCCTATTGGATGGGGTCAACACTGTGCCATCTGTATATGTTCTGACTGTTGAATTTGAACCACCTGAGAGGCAGGATTTATGAAAATCAAAAACAAAAGAGGGACCAGGCTGGATCCCTGTACTGTAGCACACCCCTAAAAATCTCTATAGTTAGACATACAGGGCCCAATTCCAAGATGGATACGTCCTAGCACAGTGTGACTTGCACCAACATATATGACATAAGTTGCACTTTGTGCCATGGGTTCCACCAGATGGGATTCTAAGATGTGGCCATGCGCCATGGCACAGGCTGCCTGTGCCCAGGGGGACTTATGCCTCCTAAGGCACCTTTGGCATGGTGGAAGGGGGGTTACAGCAGCATCTGTACCCATTTCTACGAGGCAGCTTCCATAACCCCTCAACACCATTCCAGGAGGCACTGCAGCACTGTGGGGTTAGACCAGCTCTTAGCTGGCATAAGGATATTCCACCATGCCCAACTGCCTGATTCCCACCCCCAAATGGCCCCGACCCACACACTGGCATGCCGCACCAACCCCCCCACTGCATAGTAACCCCACCTTCACCCTGGCAATACCAGGGTTCCACTCTCTGGCTCCTGGGACCATGTTGTGGTGATGCCACCCCCCCAGTGCCAGTGCAATGCTGCCAACACCCCCCTCATGGCCCACAGGAGCCTGCTGGCATATTTTGGAGCTTGAGGCTGGGGGGGTGGCTGAGCCCTGTCATAGGGCATGTCGGTGGCTTGTGGTACCAAGGTCAGGTGCACCCTTCCTGTGGCGCACCACTGGAGGTGCCACAAGTCTCAGGTCATTGTTGCCGGATACTCTGCCTGTTCTGGAATCTGGCACAGGGTCCCCGGCATAGCGCTGTATGTCACAACTCGCATTCAACAGTGAGATGCACCATATGTCTTAGAATCAGGCCTATGAAGTCCACCACAGAGACCCTCTGGGTTCATCCAGTCAGATAAGATTTGAATCAAGTTATTGAATCATTACCTACAGTACTCTGACTGCCTTTAGTAGATGGATTGGATCAATATTGTGAGGTCTACTAAATCAGATTCTTTACATAGGAGCATGAACTCTTATTTCTCCCTTCTGAAAATGACAAGGGTCATTTATAAAATGTTAGATGAAACACCATTTTGTGCTACAAATGTGGAGACATGTTTTGGCCAGGATTTAAAATATGATACCCATCATGTTCATTAGGTGGTCTAAAAAATGGTTATGTTGAAGATTTGGGGTCAAAATACTCAACATTACCAAAATTATAAATAAACATTGGAAATACTCAATGTTCACTCATAAATTGATAATTGTTTTATATTTTTTTCATAAAATTTTCAACATGGCTTTTTTTTTACTCCATCTCATGGCCAAGGGAGGTGAAATATTTCAAATCCCACCTGAAAGGTGACTTCACAGAGCAACTGAGAAACCCCTTTTGGGATTGATTTAAACATTTTTACCTACCTTGTTCATGAAATGGGGTCCCAAAAAAGCCATGTTGAAAATTTGGTACAAAAATGTTTAAAATGATGGCATTATGAATAAACATGCAAAATACATTGAAAATACATTCAAGTGGAAACCCTGTCAAAATGTCTAGCATCAATAAATTCTGAATGTGGATCAGTATATCCCCAATCAGCCTCATGCCAAAAATGATCTCCAAGTTACTTTTTTTAAGTTGTATATTATTTTGTAACCCTAGTTTTACTGCCTGTTGAAAAAAGCCACTTGCAGTGAATAGATGCTGATGATGTAATAACCAGAACTCACAGCCTATTTCCCCCTGCAAGCTACTATACCTTACAGAACGTACTGTAGAACCGATTATATTCGCGGGTGCCAGTAATCACGATCAGCTGTTATGCCATTTAATCGAGGGTGACTGAATTCGCGCATTCCAATGAGAAAGCATGCAGGCATTTAGTAAATTGTCAGGTAGCATGTATTTAATCAGTCATTGAATCAGTGAATCACTCTTAAGACATCATCTCGCTTTTCAAATGGTTGAAGCCCTCCCAGCAGAAACGCAAATACCGCTTAAAACTTCAGATCTTGATTCTGAAGCACTAGCTGTAATCTCCGTTATTGAACCTAATGTAGCAGCCTCTGTGTGAGAGAGATTGCAGCAGCTTCCCCTTCCTCCAAACGCAGCAGACCTGCAAGCCACGCTAATTATACACCGGAGGTTCGGTTCCAGCTAGGCAAGTATGCGACTGAACACGGTGTCGTGTCTGCTGTACGAGCTCATCATTCTTTAACTGGGGATATTGTCAATGAGAGCACTATTAGGAAATTTAAATTGGACTACAAATCAGCTTTGCATACTAACTCTGACCCTGCAACTCTGTCTCCCAATTTGCCCCGAAAGTCGAGAGGTCGTCCCACACATTTGGTATCTGAATTGGAAGATCAATTAAAGAAAATCGTACAGTCTTTAATGGTGAGGGCAGTAGGAATGGTCATGTTATCCATGCAATAGCGATGGGAATTGTTAAGGCAACCAGCCCTCATGTTCTGATGGAGAATGGGGGGCACCTGCAATGCAATAAGTAGGCTTGGGGCTTGTTACATAGAATGGGCTACAGTAAACGTAAAGGCACAAAAGTGGCACGTAAGGTTCCTTCCGACTTCCAAAATTTAAAGGCTGAATTTTTACAACGCATATCCAACTGTTGTGCACAGGAGCTCATACCTCCACAGCTAGTAATTAATCTTGATGAGACTGGAGTTAAAATTGTGCCAGTATCTGAGTGGACTATGGAGGTCACTGGTTCACGTCAAGTGTCACTGACAGGGTTTGGAGATAAAAGGCAGGTCTCCATGGTTCTTGCTTGCACACTTGCTGGCCATATGCTTCCCCCCCAAGTCATCTACCAGGGTAAGACAACAGCATGCCACCCACAGCACACATTTCCTTCCAAATGGGACATCACGCAGTCAATTAATCATTGGGCTAATGAGGAGACAACCATCCGGTATATTGAAGGGGTACTCGCAACTTACTGTGAGACTGTTAAAGAACAACTCGAACTGCATAAAGAACAAAAGGCAATCCTAATTTTTGACTTGTACAGAGCTCACTATACTACTCCCATACTACAGAAGCTGGAGGAAGTCGGTATTATACCAGTGTACATCCCAGCATCTTGCACAGATTCACTCCAACCACTGGATGTCTCAGTAAACAACATTTTCAAAGACCTAATGAAAGGTCACTTCACTTCATGGTATGCAGCACTAATTTCAGACAAACTGGTATCAGGGGTTGGTGATGCAGAACTGAACATCGATCTATGATTATTGGTGCTAAAAGAACATCACTCGAGGTGGCTGCAGGCAAGCATTGAATACCTCGAAGTAAAACCAGATGTCGTTATTCATGGATTCAGACAAGCCGGGATACAGGACGCACATAACAACTGCCTAAACACGGTAAATTTGATTTTGCTAACACCTGTTTAAGATTAAGATCATGATTTAAAATATTAAAGTTGCATTCTAAGGTCTGCATTCTTATGTTTTTGCAGACACAGCTAAGGGAGCAGGAACGAACAGCTAACTGAGGAACAGAAAAATGCTGCAGGGATGAAGATACAGTTTGCTTTTCTAATAGTGCCTTGATTTTATTAATAAAGGGACTAACAGTATTTATTAAATAAAATAAAATAAAAATATTTTTAGAATCATGTAGTAACTCTGCTTCCTCATGTTTGCTACTGCACTGCAACTAATTGTTTAAAATGAATACTGTAGCTTTGTTTTATCTTTGACATCATGCAGTCACTCCACTTCTCATCATTTATGTTGACTTTCTAAATTAAATTGCGTTCCGTTTATTTTCGCTTGCCAATTGCGATAGTGAACATAGCGAAATTAAACGGAGCGTGAAAATAATCAGTTTTACAGTATTTCTTCCATGTTACATAAAACTGCAGTTGTAGTAAACATTTGAAAAAGGAAAGCTGACACTGAGTGGGTACAGGGGATACATTACCATAATGTGCAGATGCAAGGTACTTAAGAATGTGACAGGGGGAGGGAGAGGGTTGGAATGAAGTGGAAAACATGTCTTTAGAATGTCAAAGTTGTGTGAAGTTTTTAGTATATTGCAGGGATGTGATTTCAGAATGTCACCAGGTTGCAGCTCTGGAATGCAGCTATGAAAGAATCTCAGAATGTAGCTGGCACATACTTTTAGAATGTGGGATGGACACAGAAATTCAACATGTGTCAGTGTCATAAAGTTTTAGAACGTGGCAGAGATACTCAGTTTCAAAATGCAGGAGAGGCGTAGTTCTGGAATGTGACAGGGATAATGCAATTTCATAATGTGTAATTCAGTGGGTTTATATGCACACAGTTAGCTGGCAAATGCAGTGTTATCAGAATACTTTATCCCGATAACACGGTCACTGTCAATATTGGTTTTCTGACAAACTGTGCATTTACATGCAGGTTTTATTACCAGGATACACCTGGAAACACCCCAAAAATATTTTAGCTGATTACAAAAAATTGCATATAAACACACTAACTGATGCATGATTTGAGCATGTGGTGGTGATGAAAAATTTCAGAATGTGGTGGGGATGCTTGATTTCAGATTATGCTGGCAATGTGCCATGTTTCGAGATGTGGACACCGAGTCTTAGAATGTGGTGGGGATGCACAGTTTCAGAATGTGGTGGTCACATGCAGTTTCAGAATGTGATAGGGAAGCACATATTTTAAATCTGGTGGGATGTGTAATTTTGAAGCATGGCAGGGAAATATATTTTCAGAATATTACAGGTATGCATGATTTTGGAATGCAGTGAGGATGCACAATTTTGAAATATAGCAGGGATGGGCAATTTTAGAATTTGCCTTGGACAAGCAATTTCAGAATGTGGTAGGAACACTCATTTTCAGAATGTGGTGGGGATGTGCATTTTCCAAATGTGATGAAGATGGTAAATTTTGGAATGTGACAATGACATACAACTTTGGAAAGTGGGTGAAAGGTACAATTTCAGAATGTGGCAGTGATGCACAATTTTAGAATGTGCCAAAACAGACATTGATGGATATTTTTCTTTATTTCAGGTAAATAAAAAAAAAAAATAAAAAGACAAGGGACAGTTATTTTTTTTTTTTGTTTAAAGGTTCAGACACTAGGGATTGGGCACCTCATTTTATTTATTTTTTTCTTTGGTCGCACTAGGGATGGCACCCCATTGTCACCCACTGTTTCAGCATGTGACGGGTAGAAGCTGGAATCTGGGACGGGGCACTCAAATTCTGGGTTCTCTGTGTGGTTGGCAACCTCAATGCCTACCCTTACCACTGAGCAAACAAGGTCAGATGTGATCTCTTTCCTTCACGTAGGACCTGCAAGGTCCTGCTCTGCATGGCAAAAGCTACAACAGATTTTTTTGGCAACATGTGGCAAGCAATACTTCTGAAGAATGCATCACTATGAGGCACTGGCTTAGAACTGTAAATTGTGCTTTGGACAACAGGCTATGGGCTGGGAAGGTGGGCATTAATGTTGACAACCCCAAGGGTTCTAAGCCATAATAGAGATCGCTGAACAGCGATTGCCATTACAGCAAGTGCATGTCGACGAAAACCAGATTGGCAATATGTACTTGTAGGCAACCTGGCATCAGGTATTACAAGTGTTTTAGCTGGAGAGGCTGCGCCCATGAAGTCATGAAGTTAAACTGCACTCAGGAAGGATATTGATGATATTCTCAGTTTGGACATAGCATATCCCTTATTTATTTTCACATTTGTTAAATAAACTGTAGAACCCCCATTTATTCTACCCTGAGTGTCACTCATTCCCCTTCCTACCAGCACTACTTGCCTACTTTTACTTTCCACACTACTTCTCCTACTGTACCACATTACCTTATGCCTTATATCTTGTTAGTTGAACCCTAGCTCCAGGATTAGCAAATGGCCACTTAAACAGCAGAAAACTGCACTTTAAAATTACACCCCATACACTTCAAAAAGCCTGCCCCCACGCTTTCCCTAGTGCTGCATCATAAAACAGGGTATGGCCATCAACAGGTAAGTGGAAAGGGATTGTGCCACTAGCCCCACAGGGGCAATATATGATTCCTTCCCTCCCTTGGGAGTGTAATTATACCGCCTGCTATTGCTACAGAAGAGCTCCCATGGAGGTGAGGGAGCTTCCTCTTGTTTGGGGGTGGGGGGAGTTTGTAAAATATCAGGAATGGTTCTTTTTAAAACTATCAGGGAAAATGAAAATCTGTCTCTCTTGATAATTGAGAAACAGAGCCACCATCTGTTTCAAACTCTTCAGCCTGAATAGATGCAAACTAACAGTTAATCGGAGCTTGCACTGTTAATCTACAAATGTGGTATCCCCAGGAACCATGTCACCTTCCCTAGCAACTTGCTGTAAACTGGGCATGGGTACATAGCACAGCACAAAATAACCCCACTTTTTTCATAAAAAATAAAAAAAACACATGAAAAATATAACCATTTCCTTAAACTCCCTCAGTATTGCATATGTGGAATATGCAATGGGGAACTTGTCATATAAGTGATTTATGTGCACTTGTGCAGTTAGTACTCAGGCTACTCACTTTTGTCTTACACCACTCATGAGAATACCCGAGGTCACACTGTTCTTGTGTACATTAGTACTTTTTTTTAAATTCATCCTCATTGCATATACTTTATCTGTCTGTCTGTCTGTCTGTCTATCCATCTATCCATCTATCTGTCTGTCTGTCTGTCTGTCTATCATATCTATCCAGATATACAGTAGTGTGTGTGTGTGTGTGTGTTTATACCTATATAACTTGCAAATAACTTTGTTTATGCTCCAGTTAGGGTCAAAGCAACAAAAGTTTGGAAATGAGGCATTAGGGTTTCCGTAACACCCCACCTTCCCAAACCAGGCAGGAGAGCAGCTGTGGGGTGTGCCTTGGGCTTCACAAGCCTAATGTTCACCCCAATCCAGTCAGATGTGTGGACTTTATGAGAATGGGGTGAGCGTTAGGCTTGAGAAGCCCAAGGCATATCCCACACCTACTCTCCTGCCTGGTTTCAGAGGGTGGAGTGTTAGTGAAAACCTAATGCCTCATTTCCCAACTTTTGTCACTTTGACCCTAATTGGAATATTAATGAAGGTTTTTTGCAACTTATGTCCTTATTTTTTGAGACAGTATAATTGTATCCTTATTTTACTGTGGAGCACAGGGTCCTTTGGACCCTCCACTCCCATCCCTCGGTATACACATCCTGTATATGAATGTAGCTGTGGAAGTACAGGGCCCTCCGTACCCTGTGCTTCCATTTATAGGACAACAGTGATCAAATTGTTAGCATAGCCATCTTATTACCCCACCTCATGTACCCAGTACAGAAAAGTTTCATAATACCCACCAAAATGTAATTCTGTGCAACTGCAACACTTTTCCACACCACAGGTACAAAAGCACATTTTGGGCAGGATTTGAAAAATGACAGCTGTGACATAGATGAGGTGGGGTAATAAGAAGGCTATGTTGAAAATATGGGTTAAAATATTTAACATTTTTGAAGTTATGGGCGGTCATAGTGAAATCATAATGGTCATAACTTTGGCATTTTTTCATGCTTTGACCCCAAATTTTCAACATAAGCTTCTTACGTCCCCACCGCATAAACCCTGTAGATGAAAATGATCAAATCAGTGCAAAAACACCATTTCACACCACAGGCGCAAAAACACATTTTGGACACAATGTAAAAAATTATAGCTGTACTGTTCATGAGGTGGTATGAAAAAATGGCTACATTGAAAATTTGGAGTCAAAATATTGAAAATTACCAAAGTTATGTGCGTGTGTAGAAAAATTTTCAATGAACACACATAACTCGGCCATTTTTAGGAATTTTTTCACCAAAATTTCAACATGGCTTTTTTGGAACCCCACCTCATGTACTTTCATGAAATTTCATTATTCAGTTGTGAAAGGTGATTTCATGCAGTGATAGCAAAATCACCTTCTGGGCCTGATTAACAAAATGACAGTTGCAGTGTTCATGAGCTGGGGTCCCAAAAAGGCCATGTTGAAAGTTTGGTGGAAAAAAATGGCAAAGTTATGAACATAAGTTAAAAACGCCATTTCAATACACTATACAGCATTTACCTTGATTTCTCAGTTTTCAGTTCAGCTTTGAAGAGTGCAGATGTGTCCCAGTCCACAGAAGATGATAGCCTACGACTTCCAATGATAAGTATAGGGTAAGGGGAAGGTGTGAGGTGGTGGCTACTAAGTGGGAGGGTCAGGATAGGGGGAGGGGGATGGCAGGGATGATGAGGGACCATTTTCTTTTTTTCAGGTTTCATTTATTTAGTTTTTGTTGACTGGGAAAGGAGGACTAGACAATTCCACCTATTTTCAGTTTCATCATGGGGGAACATGATACAGATGGATGCCAACTGACATTGAACCAGATTAAACTGTTGGTGGCATTTTTAGTGAAAGGGAGAAATTTGGTCAGGACACTGGGGAAATTCCCCAACTCTGCTGACAGAGGGCAATGTTTCTCTGTCTGTCAGGGTCCTGGATCCCAGTTGACATGGATGACGACAGTGGAGGAGGCTGTGAGAGCACTGTGGAGAAGACAAACAAGACTGATGAAATGCACTGAGTAGGTGGCCAGCCCCAGGTCTCTGGCCCTTTCAGATGGAAAAGTCAGGTGCTGGAGATGCCAGGTTGGGGAAAAAAGTTCAAGTGCCCCCCCCCATCCATGAAGCAGAATCCAGCACTGGGAATGGCATAAGTTGCCGAATCTGCCCACATACAGCCCCTCATGGGGAAATTGCAACAAGCAGAACATGAATACAATGTAGCGAAGCTACAGGCAGAGGAAGAAAGGAAACGGAAATGCCTGGAGTTTATCTCCCCTCAACAGATTCCGGAATCCTGCACCAAAATCTTCATATCTTCTGCAATGGAAAACAGCACAGCAGGATACAGTCCACAGCAAGAAAAGAAGGGTCCCTGTAGATCATCCAATGCATCCTCATGGTCCACGGAGTCATCACTAGCGGGAGCAGGGTGGACCCATCAGGAATCAGGGACTTGGATCCCAGACCCAGAAATGCCACTTCCTGGATCCTCTGTTCCAGTGGAGACAAAAAAATGCAAATGGCAAGGAAAGATTACAACAGGGTGAAATTCCACATGCAGCTCAGATGCAAGGGATACCTCTGGAGCATACAGTGCCACTGGATCTGGATCTGGTCTCCAAACCAGGCACTATCTCCTTTTCACCTCTTGACAATCCTAGTAATGATGTGTTTTTTGATGCTACAGCCATTTTTCCCTCACAGTAGGGGGGAAGGGGAGTTAGTGACTGTACCTATAAATATGCCCCAAAATGATACTTCCTCTAACATGGAAGGCTAAGTACCCATGGTGGGACCTGACACTGTAGATCAAGAGGAGCCCACTGAAGTCCCCACCTATGCAAGTCTCCTAAAAAAATGGTGGAATTGGCAAAATGGTGCAATGTGGTGCACCTGAGGATTTTGAGGTCATCTGAGGAAACTCATACAGGTTCTATGTGGGCAAAGTGTTATTGAAGCAGCAGATGGGCTTTTCTCCTGTGGAGGTTTACGCCCTCATCCATACACTGGGAGAACAGTCTTTTGACCTTAGTTTTAGGTCCCCAGACATCTTGGACCTTTTTTGGAAAAAGTATGCCAATCTAAAAACTAACCCAGCATAGGAATGATTCAAAGCCGTACCCCTCACCAAATATTCATTTAAAGTGATCATGGTCTTATTCTGGAATGAAGGGGTTTTTGGCTGGAGAAAATGTGCAAGGTACATGGAAATCTGGAACCCATATTGGATGATGAAGGCTTTTGTAATAGGGGTTGTAGGGTGAAAATCAATTTACAACAAAATGACAGTGGCTTACAACATCTCCCTAACTGTTTTTATATAGGCTGTGACAAGGGTTTTATTTGTTTATCCTGGACAACCTCGTCACTGTTATAAATGTGGATCCCCAAGACATTTGAGCCATACATGCAATGTTGTTAAATGTGAACAATGTGGGGAAATGGGACATTCAATGTTCCACTGCAGAGGCCCTCTGAAATGCAGCTTGTGCAATGACAGCCATTCATTCACTGAATGTCACTGGACATTGCACAACACCTCTAATAATGATTATGCCATTCAGGATTACTACATCAACACTGCACTGAAACATAACAATGGAACTCAATTGTGACCTCTACCCCCTCTTTCCCAGGAGGTGGCTGCTTGCTCTGCTACTCCTCTGCTGGATCATACACCTGTGACTTAAACTGTTCTTTCAAATACAGTGCCTTCTGCATCAGAATCTGAATTTCCAGCTGTGACATCGGCAGCTTTAGCTGAGGTCAACACCAGGACTATGCCCTCCCCCTTCCAGAGGCAGATCCCTTCTAAGTGGTAAAAAGGCATGGAGGTACAAGGAAAAAGGGTCCAGACAAAGGGCTAAAGGTGGAGGGACCAATTCTGGCAAAAAAACAAATATGATATACTGTGTATGGAAGAAGGAGGAGACCATGGAACTGAATCTGATTTGGCATCCTTTCATTCTTCCCAGACTGATGGTGGGTCAGAGGGAGAATTAACAAATGAAGAGCCTGACCCTAAACCCCAGGCAAGATGGATGGGGATCAGAGCATGAGTATGAAAGAAAAGATGATAAGAGGCTGCAGTGACTTCCACATTGTACAACACTGATGTTGCTTCTTTGAATGCTAACAGCATCTAGTCTGAACATAAAAGAGTGTTGACCTATGCACATTTTGATTCTGTCTCTCACGATCTTATTTTTTTACAGGATACTGTATTACACTTGATGGAAGATATGCTCGCTGCTAGTTCAGCTTGTTTCAAATGGGAAACCTTTTGGTCTATGGGGGAAGACTTATGTAGTGGGGTGGGGATTTGCCTAAATAATGTGGATATCAAGGTGATACATCAGGTTGACATAGTTCCAGGCAGATCCTTTTTGTTGGATATCTGGTTACATGACACAGATTTTAGGTGCATAAATGTGTATGTTCCCCAGACCAAAACAGCTAGGATTGAATTATTGCAGGTTATTCGGCAATATTTATTTACTTCTATATATGTCCTGCTGGGAGGGGACTTCAACTGTAGTAAAAATAAGACTGACAGAGGATCACAGACAAACAAGGTATTGTGCGATGCCTCCTGTTTAAATAATCTTCTATCACTAAGTGGCTTGAGAGATGCTTTTGAAAAGCCAGGAGTCACACCTCCTAAAACATATGTTAGAGGCTCACAAGCAACCAGGATAGATTACTGATTTATCTCAGATAATCTAGATATAATTCAAGCACAGGTTACACCGGTGGCATCCTCAGATCATGCCATATTAAGTCTTACTGTATCTAATTTTGAAAAAATGGGAAAAGAACTTGGTTACTGGAGGATGAAACTTAACCTTTTGGCTATTCCACAAATCTATGATGGGTTTCTGGGACTCTTACAGGCTAGGAAATCAATATGCTTTTTGTATGATGACCTCCAAACTTGGTGGGAGGAGACAAAGGTTGACATACAAAATTACTTTAAATCAATTGGGAAACTCATTGGCAAATACAAAATGGACCAGTATCAACTATATTGGACAGAATTACAAAATCTGATGTCTAAACAGAACCAGTCTCAAATAGATTTGTTGGACCAAATAACTAGGGTAAAACAAAAAAGGAATGATATACAATACAACAGATATAAAACCTTAGAAGCTGAACAATGTTCTGGAACACAGGGTAAACAGGATTTTACTAACCCTCTCCAAGTTAGCCTTTCCCAACAACAAAATAAATGTCTCTCCAAAATAACAACAGCAGACGGTAAGGTTGTAACCGAGAGATCAGACATTCTGCAGGAATTTGAACGTCATTTTACACAAATGTTTCAGGCCCCCCAAATAGCGGTTGGTTTGGTAGAACAGTGCTCACAAGGCTGTGATTTATCCAGTCTGTCAGTACAGCATCAAGAGCTGATGGTTCAATCCATCACAAAACAAGAACTCCAGGGAGTAATTACCTCAATGAGAGAAGGTTCGGTTCCCGGACCCGATGGCATAGCTTATGAGGTGTATAAACACACTACGGGAGTTTTACTGGGAAAACTGTTAACACTTTTTAACACCATGCTAGCAGAGGATAGTTTACTTACCAGCATGTGGTAGGGCTTAGTAGTGTTGTTGTGGAGATAAATCCCTATTAGCAAATTGAAAACCCATATCCTTACTTATTGTGGATTTTAAGATTTTAATGAAAATATTGGCTAATAGATTAGCTCTTGTGGCTGGAGATCTTATTCACCTTACACAGACATGTATCTTGGGGAGATCTATTTACGGAAATTGAATTCTAATCCGAGAAATTTGGGAAAGAGGGCAGGCGGGGGAACTGTCTGGCTCCCTCCTGGCCCTGGATCAAAGCAAAGCTTTTGACAGGGCACTTCATGAGTATCTGTGGAATTGTCTAAAACAGTATGGTATACCTTCCAAATTTATTGGTTGGTTACAAACAAGGTATAAGAATGCCATTATTAAGCCTTACTGCAATGGGTGGACTGGGAGGGGAAGTAGAGTGGAGAGAGGTGTGCATCAGGGATGCCCTCTTAGTCCACTACTGTACATATTCTCACTCGACCCATTGGTACACAGAATTAACCAGGTGGCAGGTATTAATGGCATGTCCTTCTCCAGCACTGACCCAGAAATTAGAACTGTCATTTATGCAGATGATCTGTGTCTCCTTTTAGCAGACAGAGATTCTTGCACACTGGCTGGACAAATTCTATCTCAATTTTCACAGTGTATGGACTTGAGAATCAATCTTTAAAAAGCAAATGCATGGTTATAGGTGAGGGCAACCCTCTGGAAGATGAAATAATCAACATCCTAATCACTAATGACCCCTGTAGTATTTTGGGAGTGACCTTTGCCCTAAAGAATTGGCAGGACAAACTCCAACAAGCACATGCCAAAGTTAACCTTTGGAATAAATGGAGAATGGCTAAAATGAAAAGGGTACATATGGTGAAGACCTTTTTACTTTCTATAAGCCCCTATGCATGAAGTGGCTGATAATACATGCCAGAGGTGCATACCCTGCCTGAGCAGCTCCACACCCATGGGAGATCTGTGGGTGGCCAAATTCACAAACAGTGGCCATTGCTCATCTCCTATACATGGCCCCCCAGTGTGCAGGCCCGTAGGGGCAGTCGGGTGTGGAGCTGTGGATCTGGGCGGGTGGCCAATTGGCCGCCAGACCCCAATCCCTTCGTGGATCATATGCACCCATGTGCATTGGGCGAAGAGATGGTGCATACAGTGACACATGCAGCTTGAGGGGTGGGTGCCCAGACACCACCCACAGGCCCCCCAGTGTACCCACATGCTGGGGCTTCCTCGGTTGGGGTGCAGTGGACCCTGCATCACAGCCACCACCCATGGCTGTCACTCCTGGGGGGCCATGTAACAGGACCCCTGCCTTTATGGATGCCCTGACCTGGTGGAGGCGCTGACACCTGCATCCAGCACTCTGCACATTTGTGCATCCTGTGGAGTGCTGGAACGCCCCCTGCACCTCCCCCATGCATAGGTTTGCATGGCACCAGAGATCTGGTGTGGAGGGGGTGGACGTCTAGTCATGCATGCCATGCAGGGGGTGCACTGGCATGGGTGGGTGCAGAGTAGGCTACATGCCAGGGATATGTGGTGTGTACCCACTCTGCACCTTTGTGCATTGGGCCCAATGGTTTTACACATTAGCACAATTTATGTTCTCCCAAAAAAGCTAGAAACAAAAATGTATAGTTGCTTCTTCTCCTGCATTTGGGGGAATCACCTGAACCCAGTTAAGAGGGGGATTTTATTTTTAGATAAAGCTCATGGGGGTCTCAAAATGATAAACCCAATAACCTCATTCTTTACTATGTACACCAACATTAATTTAAGGCCAGTGTTATTAAGTAAAGATAAACTATGGATACCTTGGGTGAGAGATGGACTGAACCCCTTGCTACAAGTATGGCCATGGCATGGGGAGATCCCTAAGCAGAGATCAGTTCATGTCCTCCCAGACCATCTTACTCCTTGATTTGGGAGGATCAAGTTGTGGCTATTAATGAAAAATCATTTTTTATCACTCTCTCTTGGAAATAGTTGTATGAGCATATTATGGGTACATTTTTTGTAGAGCTTACACCCTTTGCCAATAGACCCAGATATGATAAAGAAGCTATAGTGAAAATGCTTATTTGCCCCCATATACCTCCACAGATGTGGGATGTGACATGGTTTTCTGTTCTTGGGAAATTGAATGTAAGTTGAAACCTTAAGCATAAAGGGGTCAAAGAGAGATACTGCCCCAGACAATCCTGTGTGACCACAATTGCTTATAAAGACCTCCAGATTGAATTCAACCACTTGCAGGAAAACCTTTTGCATTTAAAGCTTCTGTTAAATGCAAAAAACTAAAACACTAAAGCAATGCCTTGTGTGTCAGAATTGGGATTTAACCCAAGTGCCTGGTGTGGGGCTAGAGCCCACACACCCTTCTGATCTTCCAGCCTCAGAGGTGAGTATGCAACCTGCTGAGCCACTGATACTGCAAATGACACTTTAAAAAAATACATCAGAAGACTGTTTTCTTTTTACAGTAATTAATGAATAATATATTTTGGGACACTGGGAGTGGGCTCCCCAGTGTCCCACACTGCTGGGCGGAGGGACTGTAAATACGGACAATAAAAAAATGGGCTGAGGTGGGAGGAGGTGCATCCCACACCAGGAGTGGGTATCCCGGTGTCAGATTAATATTAATGAATACATAAACTGGGGACAGTGATCAGAGGGTGTGGGGTGTCACTGGACACCAGGGAAACATTGGGCAGCAATTCAAGGCTGGGGGGAAACAGACACCAG
The DNA here is from genome assembly GCA_016271365.2 of Neoceratodus forsteri. NCBI lineage: Eukaryota > Metazoa > Chordata > Ceratodontiformes > Ceratodontidae > Neoceratodus > Neoceratodus forsteri. The sequence continues at coordinate 799,194,304 of CM057459.1, read as the reverse complement.
AGAAATTAGTTTAAATATGGTCATGGTGATCAGAGGGTGGGGGTGCCACTAGACACCAGGGAAATTATATTTATTGCAGGGACAGTGATCAGAGGATGGAGGGTGCCACTTGACACCAGGGGAAATGGAGGGACAGGGGTAATGAAGGGTGGGGGGCCACTAGACACCAAGGAAAAATAGTTGAGTACTGGGGAGGACAATTGGAGGGACAAGCAGGATTCTCGAGTGATGAAAAAGGATCCTTTTTCATGACTTGTGATACAAAAAAGGATTCTTTTTTGTATCATGAGGTCACGAAAAAGGATTCATTATATTTAAAAAAAAACAAATTTCAGGGCATGTTTATAACTTTGAAGTGCAGATTGCACCTAAGGGGGACCCGATCAGCCAGCTAGGTGTAGTGGTGTCGCTCCAGGATTTCATTTTTGTGTTTTTTGAAAAATAAAATGAAGACAAAATGGAAAACAAGATGGCAGCTGATGAAAAAGGAATTTTCACTCACAAAAAGGGATTTTTACCTCATGAAAAAGGAATGGATCTCTCAAGAGTGAATGGATATTATTAACTACAGGTACTGCAGGACACTTTTCAAAAGGGCAGTTTTACAGGACTTAGGACACTGTCCTACATACTGGGCCATTGGAGATCTAAGGGCTCAGCTCCAGGCAGCATGGGCAGAAACTGTGTGCCTCAAATCACATATTCAGGAGGAAATATATTATAAGAACTGCCCGCCATTTCCCCAACATCCTACAGAAGCACCTCGACCGCAGAGGGTAGTTGGTCCAGGAGCTTGGCAGGTGGTTAGGAGAGGCAAATCAGGTGCCCCATCACTCAGAGCTCTCCAACATATCAACTCCACAGACCATATAAAAACTAAAAACAGATATCTTCCTCTATTTCTGAAATCAAACAAAGGGGTAAAGGACACTGCAGAGCAGGACACTGCAGCACAGGAGCTAGCACAACAAAACTCAACCAAAACAGGAACCAAACCAAAAAAAGCAAAAAGGAAATCCAAAGAACTTCTGATCATAGGAGACTCCATGATTCATGGAGCTGATACTTATCTCCAGCCAGGGGTAATGGTCATAAGTCTCCCAGGTACATCAGCGTGGAGAGACACTGACTGCATTGCTAAAATTATATGGGAAGCAGGAGAAACCATTGACGTCCTGGTACACATAGGGACTAACGATCTCGCCAGCCAGTCAGTTGTGAAGACCAGGGAACACCTGACCAGGCTGGGTGACAAACTATCATCAATTTCATCTGCCATCTCCTTCTCTGAGATTCTGCCAGTCTGGGAGAGGGGGGCAGATGGACGGAAGTTCAGAGAAGGGGAGATAGGGGAGCTAAACATGTGGCTGAAGGGCTGGTGCCAGGAAAAAGGAGACAAATTTGTAGGGAACTGGCAACAGTTTTGGGAGCAAAATTTGTTTAAATTTGATGGACTGCATCTGACTAAGGAGTGAGTCAGTACATTGGGACAGAAGTTTGACGTCTTTGCAGAATATTTAAAATAGTAAATGGGTAGAGGGGTGCAGTACCCGATACATTGAATGGGAAGAATACCCCTTCCCCTTCAGCTAGTGGTCAAACAGGAGATCAGCATATTCGTAGTTCATTTGCATCACCAGGTAAGGAAAAGGTCCGGCTCCCCATGTGACACACAGGGGGAAACACCAGGCCTCACCCAACAACTAACACACCAAAACCTGGCCAATGGAAAATCATACAGACAAATGCTCGCAGTCTTGGAAACAAGATACCAGACCTGCAGGCAATAATGACAGAGGCTAAACTGGACATAGTAGCCATTAGCAAGACAAGGTTTACCAGTAGCCACACTTAGGAGACTTCAGTACCTGCCTATGTACTGTTCAGAAGAGACCGAGGTGCAAAAAGGGGGGGTGGAGTGGCCCTTTATTACAATGAAAATATCAAAGCTACAGAAATTCAGAATACATATAAGGAGCCAGAAGAACTGTGGATCACCCTGGAAACAGGAAATGGGAAAGCCATATGAACTGGGAATGTCTACAGGCCTCCAGATCAGGGGGAGGACATAGAAACATTACTGTTAGAAGATATACAAAACATGACAGCTAAAGGGGAGGTTCTGATAATGGGAGACGTCAACATGCCTGATACAGATTGGTTAATACCAGCAGGAACATCTGCCAGAACTAGACACATAGTGGATTCCCTGCAGGGGGAAGGCCTCAAACAACTGGTACAACAACCCACAAGAGACAGCGCTATCCTAGATCTAGTACTGACTAATATGGAAAGCATCACAGATCTCTGGGAGGAAGGTCACCTGGGGGCCAGTGACCAACATGTGGTATGGTTCAATTTGGCCACTAGAACTAAATCATCCCATTCCAAGGGAAAAATGTCGGGGTTCAGAGGCACTGACTTTGATAAGATGGCCAACAGAGTTAAACTAACCCTGGCAAAAAGAAATAAAAATGAGGGGGTACAGGAAAAGTGGGCAAGCATTAAGGATGCAATACACTTGAAGCAGCATCCCATTGTGTTAGAGAGAAAAGTTAGTGCAAAAGAAGAAGGAAACCACTTTAGTTCTCAAAAATAGTAGCTGAAAAGGTCAGCACCAAAAGGCTGGCCTTCAGGAAATATAAGGGAATGCAGCGGGATGATGATAGGAAGGCATACCAAACTTCCCTAGGGAAGCAGGGAAGGCAGTAAGGCAGACAAAGGCCCAAACTGAGGAAACACTAGCACAAACAGTAAAAGAAGGCGACAAGACTTTCTATAGAAACATTAGTGAAAGGAGAAAGTTTAGAGGGTGTATTGCTAAGATCAGAGGGGATAAGGGGACATGTGAGGAGGAGGACCATGTAAAAGCATCTATCCTAAATAGATACTTCTGCTCAGTATTTACTGAAGAAAAGGTAAGGCAGGTCCCACAGCTCAGCACCATGGACACGGGGGGGGGGAGTATGCACTAGTCTCTTCACGAAAGAGAAGGTCCTACAAGAGCTCGATAAGCTCAGGGTGGACAAGGCAATGGGACTTAATGGCATACATCTCAGGGTACTAAAGGAGCTAAGGGTGGAAATAGCAGAGCCATTATCAGAACTGTTTAGTGAGTTTCTGAGCACAGGAGAGGTCCCAGAAGACTGGAGAAGGGCTCATGTGATCCCACTCCACAAGACTGGTAGCAGAGAGGAAGCAGGGAACTACAGACCAGTCAGTCTTACCTCAGTAGTGGGCAAGATTATGAAGGCACTCCTTAAGGAAAGGATAATGCAACACCTGGAATCCATAAGAGCACAGGATCCAAGATAGCATGGGTTTACAACAGGAAGATCAAGTCAAACTAATCTCATAGATTTCTTTGACTGGGTAACCAGAGGGGTGGACCAAGGGGGAACAGTTAATGTTGCCTACCGTGACTTCAGCAAAGCTTTCGATACTGTTCCACATAGAAGATTAATTAATAAGCTGGGTAGGCTTGGGGTGGGTCAGAAGTTGGTCAACTGGGTGGCAATCTGATTGATGGGCAGAAAACAAAGAGTGGTGGTAAATGGTATACAGTCAGAAGAAATGCAAGTCACAAGTGGGGTACCTCAGGGATCTGTCCTGGGGTCAGTCCTCTTCAATATCTTCATCAGTGACATTGGAGATGGACTGGAGAGTAAGGTTTGTCTGTTTGCAGATGACACCAAGATCTGCAACAGAGTAGATGATCCAGATGGGATGGGCAGAATGAAAAGAGATCTGGATAAACTGGCAAAATGGTCAGAAGAGTGGCAACTGGGGTTTGACACAAAGAAGTGCAAGATCATGCACATAGGGAAGAGAACCCCTGAAGCCACTTATAGGCCGGGAGGAGAGCTGCTGGCAGTCACAAGGGAAGAAAGAGACGTGGGCATCATCATCACAGATGACCTGAAATCATCCAAGCAGACCACTAAAGCAGTAGGTAAGACTAGGGGGATGTTGGGGTGTATTAGTAGGGGTATCACAAGTCGTAAGAGGGAGGTAATAATCCCTCTTTAAAAGACACTGGATAGGCCCCATCTGTAGTACTGTGTGCAGTACTGGAGGCCACACCTTCACAAGGACATTAACCAAATTGAGGCAGTCTATAGAAGGGTAACCAAAATGGTGCAGAGACTGCATCAGAAAACATATAAGGACAGATTAATAGAGCTCAATGTGTATACCCTAGAGCAAAGGAGGGAGGTGATATGATCGAAACATTCAAACACCTTAAGGGCATTAGCAAGGTGAAAGAGTCTAACATGTTTCAATACAAGAAAAATAGCAGGACAAGAGGACACAGCATGAGATTAGAGGGAGGCCGATTAAGGGGTAATGTGAGGACATTCTTTTTCATGCAAAGGGTGGTGGATGCATGGAATGGCCTATCTCAGGAAGTGGTGGATATAAATACAGTGCAGGGCTTCAAACAGGCATGGGATAGGCATAAGGGAGCAATACAAATGAGTATGAATAGATAGGCCATTGACAGAGCAAAGGCCGATGGCACATTCATAAGGTAGAAAAAGAAATGGGCAGACTGGATGGACCTTGTGGTCCTTATCTGCCATCAACTTCTATGTTTCTATGTTTCATTTTCATGAGGTCAATCCTTGGTCAAACTTTATCCCTCTAATTTGGACAGGACAATTCCCATTGAAAACAATGACAACTTAAAAATTGAATAACTTTGCAACAGATTAGTAATTTTTCAGCAAACAAAGCACGACAGTTCTGTTAGCCAAGCTAGTTCTACCATAAAAAAATCACACCAAAATAACACACCATCTGGATATAAGGTGATGAGGAAAAAACACCAGAAATGGTGACTTTTAAGGTTTTAGCACTATCCATATCTCTGAATCTGTACATTTGACTGGAAAGAATCTTGCAACATCAAGAGATCTACCCCATGGTAGAGGGTATACCAAATTTTGCACAAATCCATTGATCAGCTGCAAAGTTATTAAAGCACACATTTTGAGTTGTTTTTTTTTGAAATTCAACATTTTTTATTGAATTCACATTACATATATCCAGAAAGGAAGCTACAAGGTTGACCATACAAAAATACTGGCCAGGATAGATACGAAGTAGCATACATCACACTGTCTCTGGATCAAATAAAACTAAAACAATACCAATATCCCTATAAACCCTCCTTCCCCCCCTCTTTACTCCCCCCCCCCCGGAGTGTGCCTCATAAACATAACAACACAGAAATATTCGTGAATTAGACAATAACAGTCAGCATTTACCAGAGATGGATAAGACCAACCAACTAAGATAAGCAGAGACATGTACCTTCCATATTTCAATTCAAATATAAAACATATAATTTACCCCATTTGCGATTAAATGCATCCATACAACTCTGGGAGCTGGCTATCAATCGCACGGTATTGAAACAAAGTGACATCTCCTTCAACCATTCCTCATGTGTTATGACTAATTGGTCCACCCAATGCTTGAGAACCAATCTTTTGACCACAATAGAAATTAAGGCCATGTGAAATCTACGCTCCTTAAAATTAATGGTCGAGAACATCCCAAGGATACATATCTCTATAGTAAACAAGTCTCCTAATCCCAATAGAGTATCTAGGCTAGATAGAATTGCCTTCCAGAGTGGAGCCGCTTTGCTACAATGCTAGAAAATATGAATCAGATTCCCTTCAGATAAACCGCATCTGGTACAGGTTGCCACAGGAAGCCTACCCAGCTTGGCTAGTTTAACCGGAGTATAATATATGTTATTTAAAATATGATACTGAATAAGTCTATGTCTATCTTGGGTAAGATACCTATGCAGATCCTTCCAAACCTGACTCCACATAGGACTAACATCAGTCAGAAGGGGAGTCCAAACTTTAGAACCCGGAAGAGCATTCGGGAATTTGATTCCCAAAAGAAGAGAGTAAATCGCTGATATTCCATGGGGTTTACCGGTGTATAACTGTACCTGTTCCAAAAAGGGCCTAACCTGGGATTGTGATAATGTGATTCCAAAACTGGACACCATAAGGTGTCTCAACTGAAACACTTTGAAAATATATTTCTGAGGGATGTTAAATTTAGCTATTATGTCAGGGGATGAAAGGAGAGCAGTTTGACCATATAGGTCCTTTACTGAAACTTCCTGTAGCTGAGGAAGCCAATCTGGAAAAAGTAGTGATCCCCCAATTTTAATATTTGGATTCCGAAGAAGGGGTTGAGCAGTGTCTTTTTTGTGTGAAATATTAAAAAAATTCCAGCATTTCGCTAGAACCTTAATGGAAACTCCCACCACTGAATTTTGTATGGAATTTGGCAACGCAGAACTAGGAGAGAAAAATATTCCGGTGGAGTTAAGGCCGTTGAGACCAAGAAGCTTCCTTTCTAATTGTAGCCAGATTGGTAGGTACCCAGGTTGTGTCTGAGAACCATCTTCCAATTTTTGACAGGTGGCTTGCCCAATAGTAAAAGTTGAAATTAGGAAGATGAAGCCCACCTAATTCCTTAGGGAGGCTGAGTTTGGTGAAAGAGCGCCTGGGAAATTTGCCCCACCAGATAAATTTGGAGAGGACAGAGTGGAAATTATGAAAATAGGACAATGGGAGCCAGAGATTTAATAAATTTAGGGGATAGAAGAGACGAGACGAGGGAGGACGTTCATTTTAACAATACCGATACAACCCCATATTGAGAGGGGGAGGTTTCCCCATCTTTGAAGGTCCTGTTGAATGTTCATTATTAAGTCATCCAGATTAAGCTTCCTAAAAGTCTCTGGATCATTGGTGAGATGAATACCCAAGTATTTAATAGAGTAAGGGGACCATTTCATGCCAAGATGAGCAAAGTTAGCCTGGTGGGTAAGGGCATTTAGAGGAAAAATTACAGTTTTCGATAAGTTTAATTTATAATTGGTTACAAGTCCGAACTGTCTGATGATTTGTAATGCATATGATAATGATATATCAGGATAGGCCAAATGGAGGAGAATATCATCTGCATATACTGAGAGGGTTAAAGACTGTTGATATACTGTACAGCCCATGACCTGGGGGGCACGCTTGATACTACATAGAAGGGGCTCCAAATATAAATTGAAAAGGAAGGGAGATAAGGGGCAGCCTTGCCTGGTACCAGTAAATAAAGAGAACCTTGGAGAGAATACACCATTACAATAAATTTTAGCAGAGAGAGCTTGATAAACCGTCTGTATCCATTGAACGAAAACTGTTGGAAGCCCATTTTCTTAAGAGTTGTCCAGAGAAACTCCCAGTTTACTCTGTCAAAGGCTTTTTCTGCATCTAACGAGATTAAAGCCATGGGGATCTGGGAGTCCTGGGCAGCCTGGAAGATATGAGAAAGGGTCCGCAAATGATCAGCTGAAGATCGACCCTGTACAAATCCCACCTGCTCAGGGCTCAACAGATGAGACCATACCTGTTTGATTCTGAGAGACAAGATTTTTGTTAGGATTTTGATATCATAGTTTAAAAGCAAAATTGGACGATAACTGGCAGGATCATTATGTGGTTTGTCGGGCTTCAGGATGAGAACTATTGTGGCTTCCAACAAGGAAGAATCTAGAGTATCTAAGGTAAACATATATTCAAATAAATTTAAAAGGAGGGGGGCTAATTCGCTGGAAAAGGTTTTGTAGAAGTTGGAGGGAAAGCCGTCCGGTCCTGGCGACTTCTCTAATGCGAGCCCTCTGATCACCTCCTCTATCTCCCCCAAGGAGATTGGGGAAGACAGACTTGAGCAATGGTGTGCTTGAAGGGACGGGAGGTCCAGGCTATCCAAATATTGCTCTATGCTTGAGAGTGTGGCCTGTGCAGGATTTTTACTGTATAAATTTTTATAAAATTTTTCAAAAACCTGAGAGATATCATGTGAGGAAGTCTTAATAGAGATGTCCGAGGCCAGAATAGAAGGGATGAGCCTTGAGCTCTCTAGTTCCCATAACCAGAGGGCAAGTATTCTTCCTGGCTTCTCGCCTTGATCAAAATAGCGGGCTTTAGTTTTTAGGATGGCATATTCCGCCTTTTCTTTTAATAAATCTGCATATTCATTTCTGAGTTTCAGCAGGGTTTCCAAGAGTCCTGAAGGGGAAGAGGTGGATAAGATACTTTCAGTCTCCTTGATTTGATTTGACAGAGAAATAATTCTTGCCTCCCTTTGCTTTTTCCATTTGGTAGCTAACCAAATGAATTCCCCCCTAATATTACATTTAAAGGAACACCATAGTTGATCAGCCCTTGTGATGGAACCCTTATTAATTTCCATAAAAGATGAGATTACATCCTTTATGTGAGAGGTTATGCACTCCTCTTTTAGAGTTGAGTGATCAATTTCCGGGTAGTGTCCCTTTGACTGTATGGGTCAGGAGAGATCACTAGCCATGCCATTGAGTGATCTGATATGACAATTGGTTCAATACCAGTCTGGTGAAGGCCAGCTAAAAGTGAAGTGCTGGTTAGGATATAATCCAGCCTAGACCACGACTGATGAACCTGGGAATGAAACGAGAAAACCTGACCAGAGGGGTTGAATAGGCACCATGGATCGCACAGACCTAGTAGTCCCATAAAGTCCCTTAGGGCTTGCTGCGGAGGGGATAGGGGCTTTAGTGGCCTGTATGTTCTATCTAAGTCTTGAGTTGGGGGGATATTCCAATCTCCCCCAATAATTAACTTGGAAGGCAGAAATCTGCTCAGCTTGTCTGCCAAACACATAAGGAACTCCGCACTACCTCCCACTGGGCCATAAACTGCACCTAAGACCACCATGTTGTTGTTCAGCGTGCCCTTAACTAAAATAAATCTGCCCTCTGGGTCTGAGAGTGTTTCCTCTGCTACAAACAAAACATGCTTCTTGACCAGAATTGCCACCCCTGCTCGCAGACAATCCACAGGCAGCAAAGACTTGGGAGAACCACTGTCTGTGTAACCCATTTGTTTCGGTAGCCAAAAGGTGGGTTTCCTGCATCAAGAGGATGTCTATATTTAAGAGAACACAATTTTTGATAACTTGATATCTTTCAGTCATGTTTCTGACTCCTCTGACATTCAATGTGGCAATTTTAATTGTTACTGCAGTCATCACCATCTTTTTGAAGGAAATAATAATCCCGAGTCAGTGAGTGAAAACATAACCCCAAGAGGCACACTCCAGACCCCTCCCCTAACCTCCTCCCCCTTTGAACAAAGATAGAACTGAAACCAGAGAACCTTTCCCGATATTTGCCTGTATATGTTTGTAAACCTGAGCAAATGAGGAGATATAGCTGTTCACTTTTAACCTCCACCATTGCTATATTCGGGAAAGTGATCAGCTTCGAAAAATCCTCCCCCCCCGCAAAACCCACTCAAACTACGTACAATAGGTCCCTCTTTGAAAGTAGTTTTAGGTATGTAAATCTCTAGTATAGAGGAACCAACCCAGTAAGCAACCTTCCCTTGGGAAACTATAACTCCATATAAATACCAGGTCTGAGCATTGGTGGCAGAGACTACCTCAGTGAGGTATACCAGAAGTGTCCAGCAACTGCCTTGCCCTTTAAACTTCCCCAGGAGATCGCCCTCCCCCCCTTCTCTGGTGCGATATGCAGTTCTCCCAAAGCTTGCTCCGTCCCAAAGCCTCCCGCCCACCACCCCTCAAAGAGAAACACAAATGTAGGTTAATCAAAATCAGGAGAGTAATTAGAGAGAGTGCTGAACTAATTCCAGGGAAAGTGAAAATAAGTCCATCTGGATGTAGGTTTACCACCCTACACGAGATCAAGAATGTTGCCCCAGAAGAGATTAGATAAACCCAAAAAACTTGCGAAGCAGACCTCAGGGGATAGAGGTCTCCAAAAAAAACCCTTTGTCGCCTAACTTATTAAGGTCTATGGGAATGAGATCACCCCAAAGGGTGGGGAAGTGATCGGGGGACCTAAAACTGATGGGACTAAAACAAGAACCGTCCCCATTAGCAGCGCAGGGAAACACATGCTGAACAAAAGATTCCTCCCCCCCCCCCGACTGGGAGACACCAGCAATCACACCGCTGAACTAGGCCTGCTAGGCCTCAGGACACCCTAGCAGCCCTCTAAAACCAGCGCGACGGAACCAGAAGAGAGAAGGAAGAGAGGGGAAAGGAAAAGAGAGAAGGAATCCAAAACAGGTATGCAATTTACTCCCACAAGACTAAGGACAGAAAGCCTTAGGTATTTGAAGTAACAGTTCAACCAGTCTTAAATAAATTAGGTAGCTTGATTGTGAGTTCTGCAGTTGCCTGCTCTGGGGATTCATAAGAATGCCAGACTCCTTCAATAGCCACTTGCAGTTTAGCTGGGTAGACCATCTTGAAGCGAATTCCTGCCGCTATTAACTTGCTGACTGTGGGTTGGAATGCTGATCACTTTTGATGAGTTTCAAAAGGGAGATCCTGAGTAATCCTTAGCTTTGCATTACCCCATAGGATAGATTGGAGCTCCTTCGATTTGGAAATGACATGCTGCCTCTCAAGGTTGCTAAGGAATTTCATTATTATTGGCCGCGATGGTGATCCAGGTGGGGGTTTCAGCTTGAGAGAGCGATGGGCCCGATCTATATGGTACTGTGGACTTAATGGAGATGGGCCCACAATCTTAACAAGAAATTTCTGAAGAAAATCAATGGTATCAGGGCCCTCCTCTGTTTCAGGTAGGCCTAGTATCAGGACATTATTCCTTCGGCTTCTCCCCTCCAAATCTTCGGTTTTCAGTTGCAGCTTCTTAAGCTGTAGCCGGAGCTGAACAATTTCAGGATCCACTCTCTCCTTCCATCTCTCCAGAGAGTTGGTTCTCACTTCAGCGTCTCCCATTCTTTGCGACAGGGAGCTTAGGTCACCCCAAAGCGATTTTAATTCTGCTGATATCCTCGAGTGTCTCTCTGAAAGGGAGCAAATCTTGAAGAAAATGTTCCTCCGTTAGAGGATTCGTCGAGGAGCTGGAAACACTTGACTTGGAGGTACCCCCGGAGCTCTGATGTTTCGATTTTTTGGCAGTTTTCTCTGGGGTAGCCAGAGGAGTATGCTTGATGCAGGCCTGTTTCATCTCAGCCTCCATCTCGGCTTTAATACCAAATCTCTCATTCAAAAGCGTTCTTTGTGGCAATCGCTAGTGCTCCAAGTGCCAGTACGGAGTGTAACTAAGGTCTGCGACTAGTTCTGTACTTTAAATTGGGCAAAGTAAGCCTTTAAAAGAGGTCGATAGGCAGGAACTTTGGATCAGCGCTGCCTCTAGGTGCCCTGCATCACGTGACCCCCACATTTTGAGGTTTAACGTAAAACTGACTACTATGACTGTTCCAATATAATATCTATATATATATATATATATATATATATCTATATCTATATATATATTCTTTGCAAAAAAAATCCATTAATGCATCAGTTAGGGTTGATGTCACAGTGATAAAAGTTTTGAAATTCGATGTTAGAGTTACCACCCCTACCGGCCCCCCCAACCCCTCACCCTACACGCACCAACAGGCATTGGGTCTTGCCATGAAGTTGTCAGGACCAACTCTCCCCCCATTCCATGTGTAAACAAGCTGACACACTACAGTATAGGAGAATGGGGTGACAGTTAGGCTTGCCGACCCCATGGCATGCCCCAATGCCTGTTGGTACATGTAGGGTGGGGGTGGTTACCCTAACATCGAATTTCCACACTTTTGTCGCTGTCACATCAACCCTAACTGATGCATTAATGGAGATTTTTTTAAAGATTTTTCCTTCTTTTTCAGATAGTATAATTGTATCCTCCTTTTATTGTGGGAGGACCCTGCGTTCCCATCCTTCAATCCAGATAGTACAACAGTGTCCATATGTCATGGTGGGAGTGCAGGGTCCCATCCCTCCAAGCAGATAGTATTACAATGTTTCTGTGGTTGACAGGGTGCTGCACAATTACTATAGTCTTAAAATATTTCACTTTGCAAGTTCCTGCTCAGTTACCACTACCTTGAAATGTTTTGCTTCATAGAGGTAAATTTTTAAGCATGGTGCCACAGTGTGGACAGCAGCATATCAGAAAATGACAACTGACATTGCACATATAAAACATTTATTTCTTCTGTAGTTAAAAAGGATTACAGATTTCACATCTGTTGAGCAACTTAGTAAAATGTAAAAAGCACATTTCAAAGGAAATTTACTACTGCTGTTGACAATATGCAGAACAGACATTTCTAACATTAATTGGAATACTAACTACTTGAGGGATAATGCTGTGCATCACCTGACTGACCTCCCAAATGTTGCAGCATGTGTTTCATCTCTATCAAGTTGTCTGAAATGTCAATGAGAAAAGAGTGATTCTGTAACTCAAGTGTCACTCAGTTTAGCTCACCATTTGACCACATCTTAAACTGTTGCAATATATCTTTTAAGACCTGTGTTTGCACTCTTTGTTCCTGGAGCATGTCCGAGAACACTTGCGTGGAAGAATCTACACAGTTTGTCAATAATGACATGATCTACATTGCTGTTTTCAGGCTGTCTTGCTGTTCTTTCCTCTGTTGCTCCCTTTTCTTTTCCAGTATGTGTCCTGCTGGTATAGCTCCTGTTTCCTCTGCTTCTATGCTTTGCACATCTCCTAATATTTCAAGAGTATTTTTTTGTTTCTTTGTTGAGCATTCCTCAGTTACAACAATATTTCCTTTATCTTCCACAAGTGCACTTTTTGAGGGCCGACTTCCTGAAATGGAATAGTCATATTCAGTGCTGCCCCGTTGTTCCGAATCTGCAGTGAACAGAAATAATTACTATTTCAGCATACTTTTACTGCATTGTGGTCTAAACTGTATTGTTCCATCCCTCCTTAACTGACTGATTCCATTCAGTAGTGTCACAGATATTGACCTCCTCAAATTCACTGCTAGTCTCCCCATCTGTGTCATCACTGTGTTCTGTTATCAACACTGGATGCTGTGTTCTCAAACGGAACCCCTTCATGCACTCTGAAACACAGTAGCATGTCACATTAAGTATGTGTGTGAATCTGTGTCTGCATGTCAGTGTTAGTGTCTGTATAGCTGTGTATGTGTCTCTCTGTCTGTCTGACATGACTGTTTTGTTTGTACTGTGAATTCGTATATGCACTGCAGAACACGTATCACTGCCATAATAACATGTGCCAAGAGGTGGTTTTCATAGAAACATAAAAACATAGAAACATAGAATCTGACGGCAGATAAGGACCGCTTGGCCCACCCAGTCTACCCATTTCCCTACCTACTGGATAAGCTGCAGATCCTAGTTAACCAGCAGCCTGCTTCTTCCTACCCCCACCCCCCAGAATTGCCTTATGACTATCCCATGCATGCTTGAATTCCCCTACTGATTTTGACTCCACAACCTCCTCCGGAAGGCCGTTCCATGCATCCACAACCCTGTCTGTGAAAAAATACTTCCTAAATTACCTCTGAGCCGCCTCCTCTATCTTCAAATTGTGCCTTCTTGTTCTTGCACACCTCTTTTTTTGAAAGATGCTACCCTCTTGGACTTTGTTGATTCCCTTGAGGTACTTGAAAGTTTCTATCATGTCCCCCCTCTCCCTCCTTTCCTCGAGGCTATACATATTAAGCTCCTTAAATCTCTCTTCATATGACTTCCGGTGCAGACCCTGCACCATTTTAGTTGCCCTCCTCTGGACAGCTTCCATCCTGTCTATGTCTTTGCGGAGATTGGGTCTCCAGAACTGCACACAGTACTCCAGATGGGGTCTCACCAGCTGTCTGTACAGAGGGATAATAACTTCCTGTTTTCTACTGGTGATGCCTCTCCCTATGCATCCCAGTATCCCCCCAGCCCTTCTTGCTGCCCTCTCACTTTGCTTGCCCATCTTTAGGTCATCTGATATGACTACCCCCAGGTCCCTTTCCATTCTTGTTGTTGTAAGTATCTCACCCCCATTGTGTACTCTTCCCTGGGTTTTGTTTCCCAGGTGCATTACCTCACTTCTTAGCATTGAATCTAAGCTGCCATACATTTGACCATTCCTCTAACCTTGCCAAGTCCCTTCTCATCCTTTCCACCCCACCCTGTGCATCAACTCTGTTGCAGATCTTAGTGTCATCTGCAAAGAGACATACTTTTCCTTCCAGTCTTCTGCAATGTCGCTTATAAAGACATTGAAGAGGACCGGTCCTAATACTGAACCCTGCGGTACCCCACTAGTAACCCTCCTTTCTTCTGAGTGGACTCCATTTACTATAACTCTCTGTGTCCTATTCTCCAGCCAATTCTTTACCCAGGCTGTCATCTTGGGACCCACTCCCAGGCTGGCTAACTTGTATATTAATCTTTGTGTGGGACTGTGTCAAATGCCTTGCTAAAGTCTAGGTAGGCCATGTCCACAGCCCCTCCCTGATCTACTACTTTGGTCACCCAGTTAAAGAAATCTATCAGATTCGTCTGGCATGACCTTCTCGCTGTGAATCCATGCTGCCTAGGGTCCTGTGCCCCTCTGGCCTCTAGATACTCGACAATTCTTTCTTTTAGAAGTGATTCCATTATTTTCCCTATCACTGAGGTTAAACTAACAGGTCTAGTGTCCTGCTTCTGCCTTGCTCCCACTTTTGTGAAGGGGAATCACATCTGCCCTCCTCCAGTCCTCAGGTACCACTCCATCCTCCCATGATTTGTTAAAAAGGGTAGTCAGTGGTGTCACTAGTTCTACCCTTAGTTCTTTAGAATTCTGGGATGAATCCCATCAGGCCCCTTGCTTTGTCCACCTTCAGTTTTAAGAGTTCTTTCAGAACCCTTTCTTCTGTAAATGGGCCGGTATCAACTTCTGTATCCAGAGTGTTACTACTGTTTGTTTTATGTATCTCCTCTTCCTTCAGTCAATACTGAGCAAAAATATTTGTTTAGTATCTCTGCCTTTTCACAGTCTCCCTCTGCCCACCCTCCCTCCCTTTATTAAGCCTCACTATCCCTCCTTGGTCTTCCTTCGCCCTGATGTACCAGTTCCACAACTGGTGTACTGTGGTAAACCATCCAAAAGAAGTAGCTGCTGAGTCTTTATCTGGAAGCAGTTTGACAAACTTTTGTCTAATCAGTTTCCATTTCCTCTTGCAGGAAATTGCCTTTCTTTTAATACTGTGTTCAGTTTCAAGCATGGAGCTGACTGCTTCCCATATATCTGTGAACAGTTGGTTTGAAGTTCTCATCATAATGTATGGGATGCCAAGCTTCTGCACTGCTTCCACTAAACAAAGAATTTCACCTTGTTGCAACAGTGTCGTCATGTTTCTTTGGAGGAAAAATAAAATTATGTACATAGTATATTTATACTATGATGCAATTGTATTTAACTTTTTACATCAACAATAACTAGGATGAAGCAAAAGCAGGAATTGTACCATGATTCACAGTGACATTGCTATACTGTAGACCAGCATTCTACCACTGCACCACCATGACAACCATACCATGGTACATAGTTCCATCCCTTTATCTATCACAAGCATTAACAAGCATTTGTCAATGCCAAATGTTGTCTTGCTGGCATTGGCATTGGTAGTGCAGAGTTAGAGAGATGCATAATAGGCATGGCAGTGAAGTATTGAACTGATGCCAACCCACCCCCACCCTGCAGAGACTAATAGGCATTGGGGTGTCCCTTTGGGTGTTTGGTGGTGCAGTGCGGGAAAACATTTTGGGCAGGATGTGAAAAATGACAGCTGTACAGTTCATAAGGAGGTGTAAAAAAATGCCAGTATTGAAAATGTGGCATGTAAATATAGCAAATTTACGAAGTTACAAGGGTCAGTAGACATACACCACACATATGTGAAACATACATGACAAAAGCTGTGTATGATTAATCTCATTACTTTCTATTAAGGAGTGTCTGGGCTGGCCCGTGGTGCTGGAGGTTGAGGTGCTCGTCGCTACACCTTGCACCACACTGGTGACCCGGGTTAAAGAATGAGCCCAGGCCATCGGGAGTTGGCAGGGGGAGAGAGGATTGAGCATATGGAGGACTAATCTCCTCTCTCAAGGGGTTTTCACATGCTGTCCCACTCACTGATTGCCCTCCGGTGGTGCTTGGAGGGCAATATGGCTGGGGAGGTGTGCTCTGACATGGTTACATCAGTGGTGAGGGGGTTGGGAGAAAAGCAGGAGGAAAATTTGAGCCTGGCAGGGCTCCACATCGGTCTGCCACACCGTTGGCCAACCCAGGATTCTGGATCGGGTCTCTGGGGAAGGAGTGCCACTTCCCCGGGCCCACCATGGAGGCACAATGCACAGGGGAAGTACTAGGAGGTGGCTGATTGTGGCTTGGCAGGACCTGAGAGAGAGTTCCTCCTTCAGGAGGACCGAAGCTCCTGCCAGGGCTAAAGAGGGAAAAAATGTATATGGGGAAAAAAAGAAGTGTCTGTGGTATAACCTTATCAGCACTGTCTGGACCACATGGCCTACCTCCTACAATTTGTAGCCCTACACCTACCCACAAAACAGAACCTAGCACTCCCAAGGCTCTGCAGCTGCACCCCCCCGATAAGATAAACATCAGTTAATAGCCACATCTCTTGCTGTAAACCACAGCAGAATACCATTCCCATTCTCCATCATAAAAACAGCAAAAAATCACATCACCACTGTATGCGGGTCATTGTATACCCCCAAATATCCCCTCACCTACCCGTTTACACATCATAACACTCAGTTGCAGTGGTGGACCTACCAGAAAGTGATGTGCACAACACAGAGCTACAATAGTTTTCTTGATTTGCACCACCAAAGTTTTACTGTCATAAACAACTGCAAAACCCGACACAACCTATGGACTCTGAGTCTCTTTGCAGTGTTTTCCCAAGGAACATGTGTACTTCACAAGCACCATGCTTACTAGGCTTAACCCTGTATGGCCTGTACATCACTTCCTCTCCTCCTGACTCCTAACTACATCCTCACACTTGGAACTAAGTCATTAAGTTAATAAGAAGCACAGAGCACCTTATACTGTACTGGTAGCTTAGTGCAATAGTTGGAGGAATGGGGAGTGCAATGTGCAGGGTTTGACTCTCCCAGGTGGAACTTGCAGAAATCATATTTTCACACTTTGCATTTTTTTAAAATATTTTTAACCAATAAATATGTGCTATCGTAGCATGTTACCAGCCACTATACACTGTTTTCGACACTGGTACAATGGTTGGGAAAAAAAGCTTTTGGTAACTTGATTTTCGCACAGCATGCAAAATAACTTGATCTTTGCACAGCAGGCAATATTCGAACGTCTTGTAAAATGTGTGAAAACCTTGTTTTTGTAATGTTAATGTATTAGTGAAAATCTAGCACATTTATGAAAGTTCTGCTTTCGCAAATCTGCCATACATATGAAAATCTCAGTTTCAAATCTGCTATACTTGCAAAAATCTCAGTTTCGAATCTGTCATACTTGCGAAAATCTCAGTTCCATGCTAAACACTTAACCTCTCCCCATAGGAAATAATGGGAAATATAAAAAATACATAACTTTAAAATGGATTAATATTTTTTTCACCAAACCTACGAAAGGCACATCTGTGATCCAAAGGCTTTCTACCCTGAACATTTCAGACCACAACATAAAGCTGTCTCTGAGATCCAGGATAACGGCTCCAAAGTTATTAACCCTCAAAGTTTGGACTTTAACATAGAAGTGCACTTTCACCCTAACTATACTGGTGTGACCGAGCCAGTATAATATATATATATATATTATAGTGGCACAGTAGTGCCACTATTATTTGGGTTGTGTAGCCATTTCTATGTTAAACCTCAAATTTTGCACTTTAATAACTGTGCAACTGTTTGTCCAATTTGCCTGAAAATTAGAATGAAGGAAGAGTTTTGGTAGGTCTCTGGATTTTGAAATTTCCATGTAGAGCAGATGTAGTGGAATTGTAGTGCGCTGAAAAACGTGAAAAATCCCCAACATTCTGTTTTGTTTAGACGTCCACTTTGTACTGAAGACTACATCTGAGCGGGTTCAAATTGGGTGGGCTAGATGGGTCCTGGGTCGCAGATGTGCCTTTTGAAGATTTTGTGTAAAACTCTTGTTCCGATTAAAAGTTATAGTTTTTTTAGTGCCCCATTATGTCTTATTGGAAAATTTATATGTGCAGCTCGAAAATTGTCGCGATAGTATTTTTTAGTGTTGAGCTTGCCATACATAATGTCATGCAGCCACCATCTTGTTTTCAGTTAGCAAGAGAGAAAAAACAATATAACTCAAAAAATACTACACTTTTCGACACACCAACCATTGGGTTTACTATTTCGGGGCCTGAGGAACAGGAATCTGACATTCGTTTTTCAGCAACTGGTCTGGAAATGTGGTTTTCAGATTTTTTCCACCATTTTGCTATTTTTTGATTGCGACACTATCTCAAAGTTATGCGGCAATATGCACAAGCATGAAACATACAACCGTGACACTATTTTTACATTTGCGGTTGTGTTCCCATTATAGAGATAGGAGTGTTGTGATCATATTTTAAATGACCACATTTTCTGAAATGCTGTTTTCTTTGTCACTTGATTGTGGAAAGCTAGATTGTGATATTGGCCTGACATTTTCAGGGTGGCAAGCCCTGGTGACACAGATGTGCCTTTCAGTGGTTTGGTTCCATAACGTTCACCACGTCCCTAGTTATAGTGTTCCAAAGTTATGAATTTTTCCCATAGGATAACATTGTGGGAGTTGTTTTCTTTCTCACTTCATTGTGGCTATGTACATTGTGGTACTGACCTGAAATTTTCAGGGTGCAAAGCTTTACCCCTACAGGTGCGTCTTTTGGTAGTTTGGTAATGAACCATGGAACACGGCCATACCTACAGCATTGTGAAGTTTGGAAAATTCCATATAGGATAACATTGCAGCTCTGGTTTCTCTTTGTCACCTTGTTGCCGCAATGCGCATCGCAGTACTACCCTGAACATTTCAGGATGAAAAGTACTAGTCTCACAGGTGTGCCTTTTAGTGGTTTGCTGCAAAAACATTCAGCAGGCCAGAGCTACAGCATTCCAAAGTTCCAAATTTTCCCCATAAGATAACATTGCAGCAGCCGTGATGTCTTTTGGGGCCCGTATCTCGAAAACGGTTTAAGATACGGACTTTTCGTCACAAATTTTTTACCTCCCCACTAGGGGCCTAAGTACAGAACTAGGGTAGAAAGTCTTGAAATCCCTGAAATTTGATTTATTTTTCTGCTGTGTATGGTTCCTGAGATATTTGAGAATTACTGTTCTAACTGGTGATTTTCACATGCATGGGCCACTATTATGTCCTCAGATTTAGCACTCATATTGCGATTCAGTGCACATATCTCAGAAACAATGTGAGATATGGGTTCAGTCATTGCACGGTCGCAAGAAATGCACACTGTCATGATTACAACAACACTTGAAATTGTTTTCTAACTCCTATGGTTCCCAAGATATGGGCAAATTACTGTTGCTAAGCCTCCTTGCCTTATGGGGCTGCTGTATGGCTCCATGCTTATATATAAGTGGGAGCACAGGGCCCGGAGTGCCCGAGCTCCCACCCACACATACATTATGCACAAATAGGTGGCTTGGTGGGCTCCCACCAAGCCGCCCATTTCTATTACTACTTACATTACACTTTTAAAAAAAGAAAGGAAATTCTTTGCAAAAGTTCATTAATGCATCAGTTAGGGTTGTTTCCACACTGACAAAAGTGTGGAAATTCAACTTAGGGTTACCACCCCACCAGCCCACCCCACCCCACCAACAGGCATCGGATGTGTGTTGGGGTCGTTGAGCCTAACTCTCACCCCATTCTCCTATACTGCACCACCTCAGCTTTACACATGGAATGGGGAGAGAGTTGGACCAATGACACAATGCACACCCCAATGCCTGTTGGTGGGGGTGGGATGGTAGGGTGGTAACTTAACGTTGAATTTCCACACTTTTGTCAGTGTGGAAAACCCTCACTGATGCATTAACAAATTTTTGCAAAGAATATATATATATATATACTGTGTGTATATATATATATATATATATATATATATATACACACACACACACACACAGAGTGGTGATCACGCAAAAGTATACTGTTACTGCGCACCGTGGTATACATGTAATTCAATGGTACGCTGCATTTGTGCTGTATACCACACTACCAGTATACTTTTGCTCGATCACCACTGTATGTAGGATAAATGATGGCCAGCAGCTGAATAACTGATTTCTCTGAATGAGCCAAGAGTGACCTCAGGTAACCTCATGAGTGACGGAGCATAGCGGAGCCACGAGTGAAGCTCCCCGAGGTCACTTGAGGTGAGTTCAGATAAAACAGTTTTTCAGTAGCTGGCTATCATGTGTTTCATTTATGCAACAGGCCTGCATTTTGTGTGGTGTTTCTTTCTTTTTTTATTGGTTTTTGGTTTTATTTTATGATTAAATTGCAGGGTTTATTTTTTAAGTGTATTAAACTTCCACAGTGTCGGAGTAGCATTGATTGGCTGTTGTTTCTATTTGGATGGGCTAGAGAGTTTGGAAAATATGGCGGCTCCTTCTCTTGCTTAGCGAGAGTTATAGGTGGTCACTATAGCTTGGACATGGCTGTTTTAAAATGTACTGCATTGTATTTTACTTATCTGGCTGATCCAGCCATTTATTTATTTATTTTTCTGAAAAAAAATGTATTGTTTTTTCAGTTAGTCAATATTACAGAAAAATCGAGGAGTGAATGATGTGGCATTAATATATTTTCATACCTCTGAACTATGTTAATTGCAACAGGCAGTATGACAGCTATCATAACATACACATACATTAATATTCGAGTTCCTGGAATAAGGAGGGGTCCGTGTTGTGATTATCAAACCTTCTGCAGGGAGTATACGGGTAATCCGTGGTCATCTTTCACTGGCAGCTCAACTTGGTGGTTGTCATATCCTGTCCCGTCTCCTACATGAGGCTACTCTATTCTTCAGTTCTAAAAAAAGGAAACATGAAACCACAAAGCATCTTGGCTACAATGGCGTGATACACATACACATATTGGCAAACATAAAATGGTTTAAGTAAGGTTATCTGAGGCTCATTTCAAGCTACAGTCAGAGTCATGAGAAACATGAGAATAGTAAGGGAGGATTGGATGGCAATTCGGCCTATACTTTTCCTGGGGTCATTATAAACCAAATAAAGGTTCCAACACTTATAATACTTATCTGGGGTACCACTTAATGATTGGGTGATCTTATTCAGGGAGGCCAAGGCTGTTAAGGAGGTCAGCAGTTCAGGGACAGAGGGAATAACTGTGATTCTCCATTATGGCAGGATAAGTATTTTGGCTTGTATCCCTATCAGAGCCAGCCACCTCTTCTCAATGGGGGAGTACACACCTGTGTGGGCGGGGGAAGGGCAGCCCTAAAAGCCAAAAGGCTGCAGTATGGGGACTGGGTTTGTGAAGAACATCCATCATCAGCAATAACACCTGCGACCAGAAGGGGGATATTAGGAGGCAAGACCATAGTATGTGGACAAGGTCCCCTCTGTCAGCAAAGCATCTCCAGCACAAGTCCGTGGGTAACAGTTTAGCTTTATACAGCCCCTCTGGGGTCCTATACCAGGAATGTAGAATCTTATTCTGTATGAGCTGACTCCTGGGGTCAGGGTATATCTTATGTGCCACTGTCCAGCAGGTCAGCCACTGCTGGTCTGTAACCTCAATATGCAGAGCATGCTCCCACTTATATTTGGACTCAGATGTTTTGTCATGGATTTTATTTGCAAGATCAGAGTATATTCAGCTGGCCACCCCTCTCTGAAGGGCTGCCCATCCACGTGTGCTACTAGTGAGGTGAGTTTGGGTGCGTTTCCGCAGATATGTCTGGACAGCACTTCTCAGATGTAAATATCTCCAGAAGTCTGCCTGTGGCAACTTAAACTTAGTCTTCAAGGATAGGAATGTGGCTATTTGTCCAGTGGTGGGGTCTAGCACATGCTGGAGGAGCGTAATTCCCTGTTCACTCTAGTGAGACCAAAATAGGAGCTTATTGTCAATCTGAATAAGATGGTTGTCCCAAAGGAGAGTATAACTCAAAGGAGTTGGATTTGTCTTAGGGAGCTGACGCACTTTGGCCCAGTATCTGACAGACAGACCTCTGGTTGGGTGTGTTTTTAGGTTCATTAGGGGGATGCCATAGAGAAGTGGTGATAGACTGTGCAGTCCTGCCTGCACCTCTTCCATATGAGGCCATTGTGGAGATAGTGGAGCCAACGGATGATTTGGGTGACCCAGTATGCCATGGTGTACCTCTCAAACCATGAAAGGCACCAGCTTCCTGCGTTTCAATGCACCCTCAGTTTATTCCGGCTGTATCAAGGCTTACTGCCTTCTCAAATAAAATCTCCAATGATGCTGTCAATTTCTGTGTACCACCAAAGGAGTAGGTATAGGGCTAGGTGTAAAATGATATACAGTAACTTTGGGGAAATTACCATTTTAATGGCAGCTATTTTCCCCACCATAGTGAGATGTAGTAGCTTCCACCTGGAAAGTTCAGCAGGTATCTCGCTTAGTAGAAGTTTAAGACTCAAATCCCAGAGCTGAGAATCATTACATGATATTCTTATGCCAGGTATGTGATGCCTACAGGTGCCCCTCTCAAATTGTATGGTGTGACGATGCCTTTCATGCTAAGCTGATTTAAGGGTATGTTTTACTTCCGTCTTGCTGTGGTTAACTTTAAGACCAGATAGGATGGCAAAGTGGAATAGCATGTCCAATAATGGGCTGATAGATACTGTTACATCAGCAGGAGAGACCAGCAGGTCATCTGCATACATGAGCGTAGAGTATCTGATTGTGCCAATGGTGACTCCGTATATTTGTGGGTTCTACCTAATAGCTACCACTAAGGACTCTACTGCCAGTACAAAAAGGAACAGGGATAGGGGGCATCCCTGCCTGGTGACCCTGCCCAGAAGAAAGGGGTCTGTTAGGATGGAATTAGTCAGTGTTCTTTCTGTGGGGGCAGAATATAAAGCATTGATCCATGCTAGAAATGTCATGCCAAACCCCATATGTGCCAGCACTGACTGTAGATAGTCCCATTCTAAGGAGTCGAAAGCTTTTTCAAAATCTACAGCCAGTGCTGCTGCTTGGGGTGTGGAGGGACTTGGCAACTGTGGAGATGTTAATCAGGGATCTAATATGGTCTACGCTGTATCTAGCGGGGATAAAACCTATCTGTGAGGGGTGTATCAGGTGGGATAACATGGGACTATGGTGTGCATCCAGAATATTTGTGAAGACTTTGCTGTCTCCATTAGTTAAGGATATAGGCCTGTAACTGACGGGTTGTATGGGGTCTTTACCTTTCTTAGGGAGGATGGTTATCACTGCATCATTAAGGGTGGGTGGAAAGTGGCCTTTATCCATGGCCTCAGCATAAAATCTACTCAGAGTGGAAGATATCTCAGCGGATAGTAATTTCCACAAGTCTATACTGAACCCATCGCCGCCCAGGGCCTTCCCTGCTTTAAGAGCATGAAAGGCCTCCGAGACTTCTGTATCAGATATGGGGGCATCCAGTAGGGTCTTCTGCTAACTAGATAATCTTGAGAATCTTGGGATGTCCAGTGGGGCTAGAAACTCCTTTACACCAATGGGGTTACGTATGTGAGAGGTAAAATATAAAGTACTGTAAAATTCTTGCATTAGAACATTTTTGTCTTTGCCTTGGGTGTGCATACTCCCACCCGGGTCTAGCAGGCTAGAGTTATACCTGTCAGCCTGCTGTTTTTGAAGTCAATATGCCAGGACCTTCCCTTCCTTCTCCCCTCCCTCCCAGTATTTATGTTTTAAGTGCAGAATGGAGCTCTCTGCCTTCCGAATAAGGATGTCGTTAATGTCCATTTGGGCACTCAGGATTTCCTGCCCCAGGGGAGAGTTCAGGGTTGCCCACGGGGCTGCTTTAAAAGTGGCTTCTGCAATCTGAAGCTCCTTTTCCAGGGCTACCAGACATTTCTCCCTGGCACGCTCTTTTGCAGTTGCACATCCCTTGATCCCACCCTGGAGGGTGGCTTTGAATGCCTCCCAGGTATTTCTGGTAGTGTTATCCTCCATCTGGTTCATTTGAAAAAAGAGACAGGCTGCCTTTCTAGCCCACTTGAACTCTGGGGCTTTGGGAAGGAGGGGGTTCAGCTTCCAGGATGCAGAGGTTGGGGGGGGCCTATACGAGAAGTAACAGTACCTGTGCAGGGTCGGATAACATCATGGTGGCTGTGTAGGAATCAAGGGATGCCTGGGTCATCTGGGGGGATGTCAGCCAAAGGTCCAGATGGCTGTGTAACCCATGAACCAGTGAGTAGAATGAATATTCTCTGTCTCGGAGGAGGAAGATCTGCCGTATGTCCGCCAGGCCCATATCCTTCATCCACTGGGAGAGTGCTGCCAACACTCTACTATGTGGCTTGATCTGACTAGCACTTCTAACCATCACTGGGTTGATAGGATTAAAATCTCCACCCAGAAGGACTGGGGTGGGGGGTGGGGGCAAAGGATTCTATCCTCTGGGCAACATTATGAAAATATCCGGGGTCATCCTGTTTGGGCCCATATGTATTGCCCAGTAATAGGGGGCCTTGTGGTGTATCCATCAACACCAACACCCATCTACCTAGCTGGTCTTGATCAGTGGTGATGGGGTCAATCGCAACTTCTTATGAACCAGAATGGCTATCCCTTTTTTTCAGTGTGGGTGCTGACGAGTGAAACACCTGCCCCACCCACTCCTTTGCCAATCTAAGATGGTCTCTCTGGGTCAGTTTGGTTTCCTGCAGGAAGGCGAGGTTCTGACTTAAGTTTTTTCAGATGCGAGAGGACCTGTTTCCTTTTGATAGGGGTATTTATGCCTCTCACATTCCACGAGGTACAGGTGATCTCACCCATCTCCAAATCTAGGAAAAATGTACAAAAAAGGGGTCAGCAATGGGGGAGTGAACCAGTCATAACTAGCTTTCCATCCTGCACCGGTGGGAGGTATTGACCCATGCAATACATAAAATACACACTTTGAAAGAGTTCCACTAAGCCACAGATTAACCATGTAAGCATCATGTAGAGCATCGCATAACATTCTAGTAAAATCATACTACACACTACTCTGATAACTACCTTCATTAAACTATTTACACAGGTCACAGCCTGAAACCTTGTGGAGTAGAGGGTATCAGAGCCAGGTGGTCTGATCCACCCAAGGCTCACCATCTCTCTCCAGGGGTGTTCCTGGCTAGATCTTGCTAGGCTCCTTATAGAAAGTATGATAGTGGGGGGGGGGGCTTTAGGGCACCCCAAAAGAAATTGGAGCCTGAGACCATCCTGGGGCAGACAACTGCTGCATGGCTGTGCATGTGCTTTACTTGTACCATGTCTACAGCTTTGGGGGGGTCACATACTGAGTGCCCTTAGATTGGGTTTGAGGTCAATTCGGCTGTGCCACCATACGCAGGTTTAGGTTCATGGGAGGGGGGATCTCCATGAGTACCACATTTATGTCTGTATACAGGCCAGAAGTTCTTGTGGAGCAAGAAAAATTCCCTCCTCTCTGTTACAGTTCCCAGCTTCCCAGAGGCTAATATATCAGGGCTGTATGGCGTGAGCTGTGTAACAGAAATATACAGTAAACAGAATGCACTAATTCACAAGGCCTTGGTGGCAAAAGCAGTTGTCATAAGAGAACAGTATCAACATCATTAACATCAATCCATAACTCATAACAAGGGTTACCACCTCTGGGCTTCCTCACTCAGGCCTTACTGGGCCTATGTCCCTAGGCCACTAATTCAGAGTTTATGAGATGGGGGGGGGAGTGAAAGATGGGGCCTGCCACCATTCCTTGTTTCTGGGTTGTGGAATTACTGTGCAGCTCGGTGGGACTGGTACCATTCTAAGCTCTGGAACCCCTCCCACCCCCAAAACCCCAAATTGAAAGTAATCACTTATCTGATTTCTAGCAGGTCTTCTATTCTGGCTCATTGACATCCTTCATGGTGATGCTTGTGGACTGCTGCAGAGTGGTTGGGGTGTTTGGTCTAGTCCATTATGATTCTTGTCAACAGAGTCAATCGGTGATGCGGCCACTGCCCTCTCCACTCAGGTAGTAATCTGTTTAGTAGGGTCTGGGGGAGCCACCTCACTGTCCATTGGAGCCAGCTCAGTTAGTTCAGGAGGCGGGGAAGGGGAACGAAACACTGCATACCTATTCCCCCAGAGCCATGAATCCTCTTCTGCGCCACTTTGCCGATGTCCTTCTTGCCTCCCTGGACTTCCTGATCCTGCTCTACTCTCCGAGTGCTATCTCTGTTCATGTTGATGTGAGGGCTGCCTTTTGTCAGTATGCGGAGGAAGGGACCATGCTTCTGTTGCTGCCTCTTGGTTGTGCCCGGCTTTAGTCTTGTCCATAATAGCCTGTGCACTGGGCCCTGGCATCCCTGTAATCTTGTGTCTAGTTGGTTTCTCTATGTCAGAGCAAAAGTGGTAAGGCGCTAAAACATTGTTGATACAGACAAGATGATTCCATTTTCAGAATTCCTTTCTTTTATTCATAATTTTAGAAGATGGCAATATACTCAACGTTTCACTAATCATAGGCTTTATCAAGAGTTGCCACTTCTGAAAATACAAAAATGCAAAAAAGTAAAATTAAAAAACCTGTCTGCATTAAAACTTCGATGAGTCTTAAACAATTACAGACTACTCAAATTCGTATCATCACCAATTGGTGTTACTCACAGGGAATATTTTCAATACTGTCTTTTTCAAAGCCTGGTAGTTTTCAAACACTCAGTATTAGCTCCACAAATGAACCTATACAATACACATTTTGATGATACATACTAATGAACAAAAGGTTCTTCATAGGGGCAGTATAATATCTATATCACAGAAACATCATTCATGCTCACCTATCCTTAATTTCAAGAGAAGCATTACCAAAATCGTAATATTCTTTCAATTTCACACAAAAGTAGTACATGATCTCCTGAATACATTTCTCTGAAAAAGAAACTTAAATAAGATGTTTTTAACTAACAGCCTCTCTCTAATACATATTAATTAAACACATGTCTTATAGTTCAATCATTTCCATATAGTCACTTTTTTAGGAATTCAAATTCATATGTCTCGATACACTCCTAACATAGGCATAACTGGCCTCCATATTGAATTCATAAGATCACGGTATTCCATTTCTTATGCATGCCTATCACATATAGAATTTTTTATTCATTAACTAACTAATGGCTTCCTTAAATTTAATACCTAACTGTAAACTCATTGCATAATTACTTTAAATCAGACGCCAAACTCACAGAGCAGGCTTATATTTATCATATTCACAAATACAAATATCCAAGTTTAACATCATGTGTCTCCATTCAACAAACTGTGTTTGAAAAAATCTCAAAAAACAAAAAGAATAAATCTAAAAATCAATACAGGCTTTTCATGAAACATTAATGTGACATCACACACCAAATAATTATCACTCTTGTATCTGTCCATGAACCATTAGCACAAAAAATAAATAAATCATGCCTTAATATAAAGGCTCTTAAAGACTGTCCAAATGGTTATTAAGTAAAGATATCGAACTCCAGTGCTTACACTTGTGTGATCATGGAATGCCACGTTATGTGTTTGAACACAATGCTGCATCACCCACCATATAAATTTATCAACCCTCCCTTGTAAAATTATACTTTCCCTTAGAGTCTGTTCCCAAATTCATTTGATTATTGAATCGATAGCCAAATTCAATAATTTATAAACAACTCATTAATTTCATGAAACAAGGCAGTACACAAGAACGCCAACCCTTGCTCCCTACATGATACCCCATTCACGAGGCAAGCTTATACTTGTCAAAATGATAGATCCAGACCACTAGCTTTAAAATGCTATGCTTCTACTCAGTAATCCTCATTAGAAAAAATTCTCACAAGCACAGAGTATTTTTTACATCAATACAAGCTTGTTCATAAACAATTTATATGACGTCAGACGCCAAATGGTTCTCGCTCCTGTATCAAACTAAGAGCTGATCTCCACAATATGGACAAACAAAGATTAAAATATGTCTAAAAAACTTCAAAAGGCTATCCAAAAAGCCATCAAGCAATAGATGTATCAAACTCAAATCCTTATATATTTTGTCCCATTTACAAGTCAAGCTTACATTTTTCTCACTGATAAATCCAAATAGTTGGCTATTAAAATGCTACACTTCTATTCAAAATTCCTTATTAAAAAGATTCTCATAAACACAGAGTGTTTTTTAATAACTGCAAACTTGTTTGTGGAAAGTTTGTATGACGTCAGACGCCAAGTGATTGTTATTCTTGTATCTAGCTAAGAGCTAATCTTAACAATGTGGACAGACAAAGACTGAATTGTGTCTCAAAAAGCTTAAAAAGCTATTCAAAACACCTTCAAGTAAGAGATATCAAGTCCAAATCCTTATATTTACATTGTCGAAAGAGTGCTGCGTGATATACTTAAAAGCACTACTGCACTACCCATTATGTAGGTGTATACATTATTTTCCAAAGGCTTCTAAACATCCCTAGACTCTGTTCTCAAAATCATTAGATTTTTAGATAAAGTGGCAATATTCCATAAAGTAAATCCCACTCACCTGAAAGCGGCTTTTTTCCCTTTAAACGAGCACCGCTTCAGCTATTTTTAAAAGGCCTGTTTGGCTTTAAATTACAGATGCATGACGTGACCACTAGTGTGTCCAATCAAAAATAGGTTTAAACAAGGACATTAACTGTAACTGTTGTACTCCGATTGCTAAGAGAGTGATATATCAGGATGTTTAAAATTTTTTATATAAATCCGCATTTTAGGGATTATACTGTTAGGATCACTAAGAAACTAAGATTCATATAAAATAAAGCAGCTAGTTTCCATTTAAATAGATATTGTTGGAGTTAGATCTGAAAAAGAATGTCTGGCTTTGAATTTTAGATATATGACGCTATTACAAGCACGTTGCAGGGTTTGATAAGGTGAAAGCGGCATCTTTCCCTTTAAATGAGCACCGCTCCAGTTAGTTTCTAAAAGGCATGTGTGGCTTTAAGCCACAGATGCATGACGTGATCATTAGTGCATTATAGAGCTAGATAATACAGAAGCTCCAAATGAGAAGACGCACGAGGAGCACTGGTCGGCGTCCTCATGTATCACTCGGTTTATAGGAATAGGTGAGTGGGATTTACTTTATGGAATATTGCCACTTTATCTAAAAATCTAACAATTTTGGGAACAGAGTCTAGGGATGTTTAGAAGCCTTTGAAAAATAATGTATACACCTACATAATGGGTAGTGCAGTAATGCTTTTAAGTATATCACGCAGCACTCTTTTGACAATGTAAATATAAGGATTTGGACTTGATATCTCTTACTTGAAGGTGTTTTGAATAGCTTTTTAAGTTTTTTGAGACACAATTCAGTCTTTGTCTGTCCACATTGTTAAGATTAGCTCTTACCTAGATACAAGAATAACAATCACTTGGCGCCTGACGTCATACAAACTTTCCACAAACAAGTTTGTAGTTATTAAAAACACTCTGTGTTTATGAGAATCTTTTAATAAGGAATTTTGAATAGAAGTGTAGCATTTAATAGCCAACTATTTGGATTTATCAGTGAGAAAAATGTAAGCTTGACTTGTAAATGGGACAAAATATATAAGGATTTGAGTTTGATACATCTATTGCTTGATGGCTTTTTGGATAGCCTTTTGAAGTTTTTTAGACATATTTTAATCTTTGTCCATATTGTCGAGATCAGCTCTTAGTTTGATACAGGAGCGAGAACCATTTGGCGTCTGACGTCATATAAATTGTTTACGAACAAGCTTGTATTGATGTAAAAAATACTCTGTGCTTGTGAGAATTTTTTCTAATGTGGATTACTGAGTAGAAGCGTAGCATTTTAAAGCTAGAGGTCTGGATCTATCATTTTGACAAGTATAAGCTTGCCTCGTGAATGGGGTATCACGGAGCAAGGTTACGTGCTCTGTGTACTGCCTTGTTTCATGAAATTAATGAGTTGTTTATAAATTATTGAATTTGGCTATCGATTCGATAATCAAATGAATTTGGGAACAGACTCTAAGAGAAAGTATAATTTTACAAGGGAGGGTTGATAAATTTATATGGTGGGTGATGCAGCATTGTGTTCAAACACATAACGTGGCATTCCATGATCACACAAGTGTAAGCACTGGAGTTCGATATCTTTACTTAATAACCATTTGGACAGTCTTTAAGAGCCTTTATATTAAGGCATAATTTATTTATTTTTTGTGCTAATGGTTCATGGACAGATACAAGAGTGATAATTATTTGGTGTGTGATGTCACATTAATGTTTCATGAAAAGCCTGTATTGATTTTTAGATTTATTCTTTTTGTTTTTTGAGATTTTTTCAAACACAGTTTGTTGAATGGAGACACATGATGTTAAACTTGGATATTTGTATTTGTGAATATGATAAATATAAGCCTGCTCTGTGAGTTTGGCATCTGATTTAAAGTAATTATGCAAATGAGTTTACAGTTAGGTATTAAATTTAAGAAAGCCATTAGTTAGTTAATGAATAAAAAATTCTATATGTGATAGGCATGCATAAGAAATGGAATACCGTGATCTTATGAATTCAATATGGAGGCCAGTTATGCCTATGTTAGAGTGTATCGAGACATATGAATTTGAATTCCTAAAAGCGACTATATGGAAATGATTGAACTATAAGACATGTGTTTAATTAATATGTATTAGAGAGAGGCTGTTAGTTAAAACATCTTATTTAAGTTTCTTTTTTTCAGAGAAATGTATTCAGGAGATCATGTACTACATTTTTGTGTGAAATTCGAAAGAATTTTACGATTTTGGTAATAAGCTTCTCTTGAAATTAAGGATAGGTGAGCATGAATGATGTTTTTGTGATATAGATATTATACTGCCCCTATGAAGAACCTTTGTTCATTAGTATGTATCATCAAAAATGTGTATTTTATAGGTTCATTTGTGGAGCTAATACTGAGTGTTTGAAAACTACCAGGCTTTGAAAAAGACAGTATTGAAAATGTTCCCTGTGAGTAACACCAATTGGTGATTATATGAATTTGAGTAGTCTGTACTTGTTTAAGACTCATCGAAGTTTTAATGCAGACAGGTTTTTTAATTTTACTTTTTTGCATTTTTGTATTTTCAGAAGTGGCAACTCTTGATAAAGCCTATGATTGGGTGAAATGTTGAGTATATTGCCATCTTTTAAAATTATGAATAAAAGAAAGGAATTCTGAAAATGGAATCATCTTGTCTGCATCAACAATTTTTTAGTGCCTTACCACTTTTGCTCTGACATAGAGAAACCAACTAGACACATGATTACATCGGTAAAGGCAGCTTTGGAGAAGAACGACAATTCTTGAAAGTTTTGGAATTACACTACTCATTGCCTGTGGACTTTGTCCCTTTCCCCCTTTTCCTACCATATCCCTGTAATCTTTCCTGTTACCCTCTATGGATCCCGGGCACCTCATTACTTGTGGCCAGGTTCTCATAAGAAAATCCATAAGGGGCTCAGGCATTTCTAAGGTCAGTGGGACCCCATTGTGGTTGATCCGCATGATAGCCTGGTACCACAGTGAAAATGTGATGGCACGTCTATGTACAGCTCTGCGTGTCATGATGTAGGCCTTCCTTTTCTCAGCCAGCTCTTTTGAGTAATCTTGAAAAATGGAGACACAGCTGTCTTGACAGTACAGGGGGCCTCTTGAGAGTGATACTGCGAGCAAACTGTCCTTTTGGCGATAGTCAAGGAAACAAGCCAGCAGGGGTCTGGGACTCTCCCCCTCTCACAGCCTCTAAGCCATTGTTCTGTGGGCACACTCAATCTGGAGAGTGGGTTGTCCTCAGATTTGCAGGATGTCAGGGAGCACTGCCTGAAGAAAACCAGCAGCATCATTTTTTTCTGTGCCTTCTGGGAGTCCTGGGATATGGAGATTGTTCCTCTGGCCCCAATTTTCTAGGTTGTCAGCTTTGACTAGGAGTGATTGAATAGCTCTTTCCAGCCTTTTAGCAACCTCCACAATGTCCTGGATTGCAACATCATTAGCAATGATTCTCTGCTCCATTTAAAACAGCCTAACTTCAATGTTGTTGACTGCCGCCGTGGTTTGATTTATCGCAGCAGTCAGTAAGTCCAATTTTTGGAGCATTTGCATGAACATGGCTAGAACCGAGAGGACCTCCCCCCCTCCTACCAAATCTCCCTCCATGCTTCCATCATGGTGGCAGGCCCAGAAGCGAGTGAGGTGAATTAGTCCATTACTACTGTCATGGCACTCTGCAAAAGAGATCGGATTATACCTTGGCGCTTCAACCGAAAACTCAGGTTTGTGGTGTTTCTTAATGGCTGCAATTTTTGGATACTATCATGACAGACGCAGGAGCTACCAATTCAAACTACCATTTTGGATCTGAGCTAAGATTTTCCCCTCCTGATCCTGCCATTTATAGTCGACTTTTTCAAAATGTTTTATCTGTGATCGAGTGAGGAAGCGTGCACGTGTCGGGTCAGAGGCCGTGAGGATCAGGTCAGACACCATGTCTGGAGGGCTAGTAATGCACAGTTTGGCAGTTGCTTGAAACAAAAAAAAAAAAGGAAAAACCTTTTGGGTTTATCTGTTGCCCAGTTTACCCTAATGAGGAAACCGGAATGAAGATGCAGAATGGTTGTTTGGGAGCAGAGCAAGCGCAAGTAGGCTGAAAGGTTGGCAGGTAGGCGGCTGTGTACTGAGCAGGAACGTAGTCCAGAGCCCAGCAGGACAGAGAAGGAAAAAAAAGGTACTCACAAAAACACAGTAACACTGGAGAGAGATATATATAGGCAGAAATACTGACCATTCTGCATCTTCATTCCGGGTTCCTCATTAGGGTAAACCAGACAACAACAAAAAAACAGAAGGTTTTTTATTTTGGTTTGCACTATGAATTCAATTTTATTGTAGTACATGTCTTTTATTTTTGTCAGCTCTTCACCCTCTTGTCCTTTGTATTTACAACCTATCCCTATTGTTTTCTACCAAGTTTTGCACAGTATTAGTCCCTTGTCTACCTTGTCTACACAGGAGAATCTAGTTTATGTACTTTACCTTGAATGTATTATTCACTATATGTAGCCTGCCTAGTCTACTCTGCCGATTTAACTGGTTTATATTGTATGTACTTTCACCTTAAATGTATTATTCCTTGTAAATAGCATACCTTGTCTACTTTGGAGATTGTAACTAGGCATTTTCGCATGTTCTATACTTAGTTGATG
The DNA here is from genome assembly GCA_016271365.2 of Neoceratodus forsteri. Classification (NCBI taxonomy): domain Eukaryota; kingdom Metazoa; phylum Chordata; order Ceratodontiformes; family Ceratodontidae; genus Neoceratodus; species Neoceratodus forsteri. Next base: position 799,160,888 of record CM057459.1, on the reverse strand, counting down.
TATTCTTCCTCTACCCCTTACCCCAGGACGCACTGGGAGATGAGCAACTTGTTGCTCAGTGTGCCTTTTCTGGTGAAACATTTCAATAAATAACCCATTCTTAGGTGTGCGGTCATGCTCTGATATATGCACACCTTGGTGTGTGTTGTACGCACAAGGCCACATGCCGAGTTCATCAACCACCCAAGGCGTGCGCATATCAGAGCGCAACCGCACACCATAGAGTGGGTTATTTATCTTATAAAATGGCAAAATAGCTTTTTAGGGAGGTAAAAGTGCAGGTGTGTGGTTGTGCTTTGATATACACATGGTTTTATATATATATATATATATAAAAATATATATATATATATATATATATATATATATACACACACACACACAGGTGATCTACAGACCTCCAGCAGAGCTTGGAGTAGACAGGGAACTAGTGGAGAACATGCATGACATGGCAGCTAAAGGCAAAGGGGATTTCAATATGCTGGATGTGGTTTGGGCCACCCAGGTGGCTGCTTCTGCCAGAAGCACAGCCATCCTGGAATCCCTGCAGGGGGTTGGACTCAGGCAGCTGGTGCATGAGCCAATCAGGGACAAGTCCATTCTGGACCTGGTATGGACCAATGGGAACAGAGACTGAGAAATAAAGGTGGAAGGGCAGCTGGGGTCCGGTGACCACCACATGTTGAGGTTCAGCATAGAGACATGGACTCAATTAAACCACATAAGAGTAAGAGTATTATATTTCAGGAGGGCAGATTTCACTGAAATGGGTAGATGTACACAAGCAGTCCTTGGGAAGGGAGAGGTAATAGAGGGGGTGGAAGAACAATGGGAGAAACTGAAAGGAGCCATAGTATAGTGGATATAACAAACCAATGCATTAGGATAATGGCCAAAGGGAAAAGAAAAAGGAACACTATGGTTCTCCAAAGATGTGGGGACAAAGTCAGGGCTAACAGGTTGAGTTTCAGGGAATATAAGGGGTAGCCAAAGGGAGGAGGATAGGGAGGTGTACCTTGAATGTGTAAGGTAAGCAGGGAAGGCTGTTAGGAAGGTGAAGGTGCAGACAGAAGCAGGCTTAGCACGGTCTGTAAACAAAGGGGATAATGCATTTTATAGGTACATCAATAAAAGAAGAAAAACTGGGGGTATTGTGAGGCTCTGAGCGGAGAAGGGAGAGTATAAGGAGGGGGATCTGAACAAGGCAGAAATACTGAACCAATACTTATACTTAGTATTCACTAAGGTGGGGGAGGGTCAAGGACCACAGTTGGGTTGCAGAGGCAATGAGGGGTGGGAGTGGACACCAATCCATTCACAGTGGAGGGAGTTCTGGAAGAATTCACAAAGCTGAAGTTGGATAAGGCCATAGGAACAGACAGCATCCATCTGAGGATATTAAAAGAGCTGTGACGGGAACTAGCAGTGCCTCTGGCAACCCTGTTCACAGAGTCACTCAATACCAGTGTCATTCCAGAGGATTGGAGCAGGGCACAGGTAGTCCCACTGCACAAAAGGGGCAGTAGAGAGGAGGTGGGGAACTACAGGCCAGTCAGCCTCACCTCGGTGGTGGGAAAGATCATGGAGACACTGCTGAAAGAAAGGATAGTGGCACATATGAAATCCCAACGTTGCCCAGGAAGGATCTGAGGCAACACTGATTCACAGCAGGAAGGTCATGTCAAACTAATCTAATAGATTTTTTTTGATTGGGTGATTAGGGAAATAAATCAGGGAGGGGCAATAGACAACATCACCTAGATTTCAGTAAAGCCTTTGACATAACCCCACATAGAAGGCTGATTAGAAGGGGAAGGGGAACATTGTTTAACCAGGAGTAGCACACTAAGCAGAAGGTTGTTTCCAGATGCAACCTGGGAGCACAAGAAAGTTAAGTGACTTGCTCAGGATCACACAGTATGCACCTAAGCAGCTGTGAGATTCAAACCCAGGTCTTCAGATCTGCAGCTCACAGCCTTAACCCACTGCGCTATACTGCCTTCTTGATTAACAACATGGGTAGTCAGGGCATGGGAGACAAGGTGGTGAACTGGGTTAGAAACTGGTTAACAGACAGGGTGGTGGTAAATAGAGTACAATCTGGGGACAGGGGGTGACCAGTGGGGTAACACAGGGATCAGTACTAGGACCAGACCTGTTCGATGTCTTTATTAACGACATTGCAGAGGGCCTGGAAGGAAATGTCTGCCTGTTTTCAGATGACACCAAGATCTGCAACAGGGTGGATACTCTAGAAGGGGTGCAGAAAATGAAGAGGGACCTGGAGAAGCTTGAATGATGGTTGGAGATGTGGCAACCAAGGTTCAATGCAAAGAAGTACAAAATAATATACCTGGATAAAGGGAACCATGGAGAGAACTACAGGTTGTTGAGGGGAGGAGCTGACTGTCAAAGAGGAAAGGGACCTAGGGGTTCTCATCTCTGATGACCTTAAGGTATCAAAGCAGTGCACAAAGGCAGCAGGGAGGGCCAGTGGCATGCTTAGGTGCATAGGCAGGGATATCACTAGCAGGAGGGGGAGGTGATGATGCCATTGTAGAAAACATTAGTAAGGTCTCACCTGGAGTACTGCATGCAGTTCTGGAGGCCACAGCTGCGCAAGGACATAGATAAGGTGGAGACTATCCAGAGAAGGGCAACAAAGATGGTGCAGGGCTTGCACCACAAAACATACGAGGAGAGAAAAAGGGACCTCAATATGTACTCACTGGAAGAGAGGAGACAGTGGGGGGACATGACTGAAACTTTCAAGTACCTCAAGGGCATAAACAAGGTGCAGGTGGGGGACCTTTTCCAAAGTAGAAAAAGTACTAGAACAAGGGGGCACAATATGAAATTGGAAGGGGGTAGATTAACTCATTGCCTCCACAGGAACTCTCTGAAGGTGCACCTCTAGTCTCCTGTATGCTGTTAAGAGTGAATCCTGGGCCTTTCTACGCAAAATCAAGCCATAATCAGCATGCTGCAAACAAATGCTAATAGCACAAAAAACGTAATTGCTAGACACAAAGTATAAGTGGCAGACTTGTTCAGCATAAAATTACCTTTCCAATGGTTGTATACAAGTAATAACAGGTATTTTAATTTTGTTTCTATGCTGGTTGAAACAGCAAAAAAAAAAATGTTTTTCACTAAAAAATGCACCATAAGCTTTTTTTGTTGGGAAATATGTAACATATCAACTCCAAATTAGGCAACCAGACATTAGATGTAGTTTTAATAATTTTTTTTGTAAAAAAAACATCTATTTCTGTAGTATTAAACATAAATTTTCCCCATTTTAGTCAAGGTGCGTTGGTGAGGTTTGAGGGATGAATTTGAACCATACACACCATACCATAAACAAATGCATATAACTCCTAAAGTAAACATGATACACACAACATATCAGCGGCAAAGTTGTTCCACACAAAATTGCCTTTCCAACAGTGCTATGCAGTCAAATGTGCTCAATTCAGTTTTTGTTTTATACTGTCTGAGATACCCAGAATGTGTGTTTTCTTCAAAGTGCTTAGGTGGTTCATGATGGACAAAATGTCTGCCATACACACCATGTCATAAACAAATGTGAATAACTCCTAAAGTGAACATGATACACACAAAGTGTCAGTTTCAAAGTTGTTCAACACAGCATTACCTTTCTAACGGTGTTAAGCAGTCAATTCTAATCAATTCTAGCTGGCAAGTAATATTAAAACAAGTGAGTTATGTCCCCAGACATTACTAGAGCACACAGGAAGTCTGTAGGTGACTTCTGTAGATGTTCTGGGACACAATGCAATACATTTGCTGCCGCCTTGAGGCTTATTCTAGTAGACAATGAGTTAAGAGGTAATGTGCGGAAGTTTTTCTACATAGAAAATGTAGTCTACCACAGGAGGTAGTGGGGGCAAGCACAGTAGAGGGGTTTAAGCATGCTTGGAAAAGGCACAAGGGAAGCTTGAGAGGGGAGGGAGTGATGAAAAGCCATTGTTCACTTAGGATCAGTGGCCATATACAATGTATAGGGCCTATGGACAAACTGGATGGGCCTAGTGGTCCTTATCTGCCGATAATTTCTGTTTCTATATATATGTGTGTGTGTATATATATATATATATATATTTAGTGCAAAAAACGTCATTAAAAAGGCACACCCGATGCCTGTTGGTATGTGGAGGGTGGGGGCTGGGTGGAGTGGTTGGAGTGGGGGAAGGTGTTAGGATTTGAAACCCTAATGCCTCATTTCCCTGCTTTTGTTGCTTCAACCTTAACTGATGCGTTAACAAAGTTTTTTGCAATGAATATCCTTACTTTTTGAGAAAGTGTAATCTTACAATCTTATCCTTATATATTTGTGGGAGTGCAGGTCCCTTTCCCATAGGATAACATTGTGGCAGAAGCAGTACCTTTCGATGCGGGTTGGGGGCTGTGCCTTGGGGTTGTGAACCCTAATGTTCACTCTATTCCATGAGTAAGTAAGCTGAGATGCATACTGTATAGGAGAATGGGGTGAGCATTAGGGTTCACAACCCCAAGGCACACACCTACACACCTATTCCTGCATGCAGGGTGGGTGTGGGGTGTTAGGGTTGAAACGGGAGTGGGGGTTGGATCTTAGGTTTGGAAACCTTAAGACTGTATTTCCCAACTTTGGTCACTGGAACCCTAATAGTGCATTGACAAAATTTTTTTGCAGAGAATTTCCTTACTTTTTTAGAAAGTATAATCATAGGGAAACCCAATGGTGCATTAACAAAGATTTTTGCAGAGAATTTCCTTACTTTTTAAGAAAGTATAATTAAAGGCTTACTTGCTTGTGGGAGCGCAAGGCCCTCTGGGCCCTGAGCTCCCAACCATCTGTAATTTATGAAAGATTGTAAGTGTATCCCTTATTTCACTATTTTGGAAACATGCTGGCAGACTGTTGTGATCTGGTTTATTGTAGGATGATGGCCCAACAAAAATAAAGCACAATCCCCAAGTAGTTTTTCACTATCTGACTTGAACTTTATTTGCTTCAGTGCCAAGAAAAGAAAAGTTATGCATATTGGAGCCATGAATCCCAGGACAGAGTCTACCTGGGTGGAGTTCGAGTATCTGCATCAGACAAGGAGAAGGATCTGGGAGTGATGATCACTAGTGACCCAAAGCACTCCACGCAGTGCAAGAAAGCAGCAGCAAAGGCAAACTAGATGCTGGGATACATATCTAGGGGATCAGTAGTAGGAGAGAGGAGGTTATACTGCCCTTGTACAGGTCACTGGTAAGGCTGGATCTAGAGTATGCAGTTCAGTACTGGTGCCCACACCTCAAAAAGGACATTAACCTGCTGGAGAAGGTCCAGAGGAGGGCTAAAAAGATGATAGCGGGTCAGCAGGGTAAGACATAAGAGGAGAGGTTAAGAGCACTGAACATGTGCTCCCTGGAAGATAGGAGAGAGAGGGAGAGAGAGACAGAGAGAGAGAGAGAGAAAGGGGACATGATTGGGACCTTCAAGTACTTGAAAGGGATAAATAAGGTTGATAAGGAGAGTCTCTTTAAGTTGAGTGGCAACCATAACATGGGGGGGGGGGAAAGATTCTTAAACTGGAGGGTGGGAAGTTTAGGACAGAGGTCAGAAAGTACTTCTTCACATAGAGGGTGGTGGACACTTGGAATGCACTGCCAGAAGCAGTAATCTCATTGAAGGCAGTGGGCAGCTTTAAGAGAGGCCAGGATAGGCATAGGGGGAAGGTAAGGGTCATTACTAGGGAGGATGGGAGGAGGAGAGAGGGAGGGAGGTGAGGGACATTAGCTCAAGCTGTGGACCCTGCAATACGAGCAGACTTGATAGACCACATGGCCTTCTTCTGCTGGCTTCTTTGTATGTTCAGATAATGTGACAAAGAGCAAATAACTCTAAGCCCTGAGAAACAAGGCTGAGATGCCAGGCAGGAGCTCAAGGTCCTTCAACTGATTTTGTTTTAGTGTACATCATCCTGATTGTAGGAGGACTCCATAAGATCTTGAGGAAATTGAGGGCAATGGGACTGACAAAAAAGTTACCTCGCAAAAAACTATGTCATCATTGCAGATAAAATTTCACATGGTATTAATACTGTGACGTCCAACATTGGGGTGCACTGTTACACTAATGATCATATTCAAGTTTCACCTTTGCAGAACAAATGATGATAAGGCATTTTAATAACAGTTGTTTCAAAATGGGCCCGATAGTTGAGCTTCATAGATACATAGATACTGTACATAGATACATAGACAGTGTCAGCAGATAAGGGCCTACGGCCCACCCAGTCTGCCCATTTGAGCTTGTAAGTTTACTTTATATTTTCCTAGAAGTCTGTTGCCCCTTAACCCTGACCTCCAGAATTCCTTTATGTATATCCTATGCATTCTTAAATCCCATGATTGTTTCAGCCCCCATCACTTCCTCTGGAAGGGTGTTCCACTTGTCCATCACCCGTTCTGTGAAGAAATTCCTCCTCACGTTTCCTCTGAATCTTTCTCCCTCCAACTTCTTCCCATGCCCTCTAGTCCTGGAAAATCTTTTTCACTTAAAAATAGTGTATTCCTGCACGCTGTTCCTCCCTGTAAGATACTTGTATGTCTATCATATCCCCTCTCTCCCTCCTGTCCTCCAGGGTGTACATATTCAGTTCCTTCAACCTCTCCTCATAGGACTTGTGATGCAATCCATGTACCATCTCTGTTGCCCTCTTCTGACCTTTCTCTACCCTGTCTATGTCCTTACATAAGTAAGGTCTCCAGAACTGTACACTATACTCCAGGTGGGACCTCACTAGTGTCTTGTATACTGGAATTATGACCTCCCTTTTCCTGCTGGTGATGCCCCTGCATGTGCATCCCAGCATCCTATTTGCTTTACCTGCTGCCTTGTCACACTGTTTCCCTAACTTGAAGTGATCAGAGATGATAACCCCAAGATGCCTTTCCTGCTTGGTGCATGCTATATCCTCAACCCCCAACTGATATATTGTGCCTGGGTTTTTGTGCCCCATATGCATTATCTTGCACTTCTTTGCACTGAATTTAAACTGCCAAACCCCTGACCATTCTTCAAGTTTCTGCAGGTCACTTCTCATTCTGTCTACATCCTCTGGTGTGTCTACTCTGTTACAGAGATTTGTGTCGTCAGCGAACAGGGAAATTCTGCCTTTTAGGTCCTGCGCAATGTCACTGATGAAGATGTTGAATAGGACCGGTCCCAGCACTGATCCCTGTGTTACCCCACTGGTCACTCTTCCCTCTGTGGAGTGACAGCCATTTACCACCACCCTCTGTGTCCTGCTGCCCAGCCAGTTACCTACCCACTGCACTACTGTCCTGCCCACACCCATATTCCCCAGTTTGTGTAATAGTCTTCTGTGTGGCACAGTATCAAAGGCCTTGCTGAAGTCCAGATAGGCTATGTCCACTGCCCTCCCAGGATCCTCCTCCCTAGTCACCCAGTCGAAAAATTCAATGAGGTTGGTCTGACATGACCTGCCCCTGGTGAAACCATGCTGCCTTGGGTCCTGTAGTCCATTGACAACCAGATATTCCACCAATCTCTCCTTCAGTAGTGCTACCATGATCTTCCCCACTACCAAGGTGAGGTTGAATGGTCTGTAGTTCCCCACTTCTTATTTGTTCCCACTTTTGTATAAGGAGACTACATCTGTTGTCCTCCAGTCTCTGGGTACCTCCCCTGTTTCCAGTGATCGGATAAACAGGATTACCAGAGGTTCAGCCACCACCTCTCTTAGTTCTTTAAGGACCCTGGGGTGCACCCCATCTGGCCCCATTGCTTTATCAACTCTTATTACTTCCAGTTTCTTCAGGACCCTTTCTCATGTAAAGGGACTTGTGTCCATTTCTGCACCATTTCCACCCCTTGTACTCCCTCTGACCCATTACCCTCCTCTTCCTCAGTAAAGACTAAGCAGAAATACCTGTTCAATATGACAGCTTTACAGTTGTCATCCTCCACGTGGCCCCCATCCTCCCCCTACAGTCTCACTATCCCTTCCTTTGTCTTTCTTTTTTCACTTATGTACCTGTAAAAGGTATTTGTCCCCTCTACCCACTGATTTTACTATGTGCTCTTCTGTCTGAGCTTTGGCTTCCCTTACTGACCTGCCTGCCTCCTTTTGCTTCTCCTGGTACGTCTCCCTATCCCCTTCTGCCTGTGTCTTTTTGTATTGCCTGAATGCAATCTTTTTGCCTTTCACTTTCTCCTCTACCTCCTCGGAAAACCATAATGGCCTCCTCTTTTTTTTCCCCTTGCTAACCTGCTTAATGCATAATTCTGTTGTTCTTGTAATCCCCATTTTAAATACTGCCCACTGTTCCTCTACCCCTGATTCTTACACCATTCCCCTTAATGCCTCTTTCAAGCATCTCCTCATTTTCCCAAAATCTGTCCCCCTAAAATCCAGGATATGTGTTTTTGTGTGGTTTGGTTCTGCTCCTTCTGTGATTTCAAACCACAATGACTGGTGGTCACTGTTCTCCAGGTGCTCCCCAACTGTTACCCCATCACACTGTCCCTGTTTGTGAGCACAAGGTCAAGTATTGTCTTCTGCCGAGTTGGTTCCAAGACCAGTTGCTTGAAGAAGGCACCCTGAAGGGAGTCCAGGATTAATCTGCTCCTAGTTGATGCTGATACTGGGATGCTCCAGTCCACATCTGGAATATTGAGGTCTCCAGCCAGCACTACCTCACCCTTGTCTACCATCCTTTGGATGGCTAGCATCAGCTCCCTCTCTGTTTCTTCCTCCTGGGCTGGTAGTCTATAGATCACACCTGTGCGGATGGCTGGCCTATTTTCCTTTCCAGCTTAACCGCCAGTATCTCTCCCCCATTGTGTTTCTCCTGGATCTCTATGGCCCTTATGTCATTTTTCACATACAGTGCCACTCCTCCCTTCCTACCTGCCCTGACTCTTCTGAATATGTTGTAGCCAGGTATGGCCATCTCCCAGTCATGGTTATCATTACACCAGGTTTCCGTGATGGCCACAATGTCCAGGTCTGACTGCACTGTGACAGCCTCCAGATCCTCCATCTTGTTGCTAAGGCTCCTGGCATTGGCACACATGGCTTTCCATGATTTGACCTCCCTAGACTGTTTAGCTGTTCTACTCCAGCCCCTACCCTGGTTGTCCTTTATCCCTGGTTATACTTGCTGTCTGCCCTTCTGTTGAATTTTGCCCCTTTTCTGCCTATCCACCTCTTGGGCACTTATCTCCATCTTTTGCACACTACTTTGTAGAGATAGCCACTCCTCTGGTTCACTGGTTCCACTGCTAGCTGTGGGGGTGGGCAATTAGGTACCCTCATTGCTGGCTTGTCTCCCCCCTTGGCTAGTTTAAATGCTTGTCAATGTAGCATTTAAACTTATCATTGAGTGCTTGGATTCCCCGCCAGGATGGATGCAAACTGTCAGGCTTGAACAAGCCTCCATCCCTCCAGGTGGGTCCCCAGTCACAAATGAATGCAAACCCTTCCTCACAGCACCAGTTCTTCAACCATGACTTAAAGTTCCTGGTGCATGCACCCCTATGCTCTTCCATGCCTCTCACAGGTAGTACTTCCGAGAAGGTGACAGAAGTAGCTACTTGTTTGAGAGCCCTCCCCAAATTCCTAAACTCTTCCTGAACTTCCTTTGGCTCCCCATTTGCCAGGTCATTAGTGCCTAGGTAGATAATGACATCCAGCTCACCCTGCCATCTTGCCTTCCCAGTGATCCCCAGGATCTTCCTTCCATCCCTCCATGCAGTGGCACCTGGTAGGCACCTCGCCTCCCTGTCCTCCATCTTCTGTGTTCCTAGCTGGATCCCTCTTATGATGGAGTCCCCCACCAGGATTCACTTCCTCCTCCTCTGGGGTCCACTGTTCTCCCCACTGAGACCACCTCCTTGGCTAACCTCCACATCCTTTCCTTCCACTTCTCTGGGTACCTCTGTTTGGTTGTCCCCATTTACCAGTGTGGCATATTAGTTCTTGAGTGGAATAGGATGTGCCTCTGCCTGACAGCTCTAACCCTCCCTGAGCCCACTGTGATACAAGTGCTCCTCGTTCTTGGCATCATTTGAGGTAGCAGTGTTGAACTGGGTGGTGTCTGCATAGGGGTGATGGTACTCCTCACCCAGTTTACTTCCACTCTGAGTATGGCTACCTCATCCTGCAGTCCAGAGAGATGCATGCAGATAGGGAAGCACCTCAGTGTCCAGAAGGTCTGCCTAAATATGGCTGCCCCACAGCCACTGCACTGCACCACTCCCCACATTATACTGCAATTATACTGCTATTCCAGTACTTGTCTGTTACTGAAGCTCTCCTAGTTCCCTTTGTATTAATTTATTGTCCTAAAAATCCTGCCACTGATCCTCAGATACTTTTCTTTAAAAAAAAAATTAAAAAAATAAAACATAAGTCAAAACACTTGTGCTGAGGGTGGGCTTCTTCCCCCTTATGCTCCTTATACTCCACAACCCCTACTATCTCCTGTGTTTAGCTCCTGTCAATCAGATTTAACAGGGCATATAATTAAGAGGTGTGGGCAGGGGAAGGGGGGGCGAACATTTGCAGCAATTAAAGACAGCAAAGAAATACACCACCACCACTACAAGCACACAAAACTAGGTTTTAAATTTTCAACAGCCCAAAAACAATTCTAAGTAAAGACAGCAAAAAAATTACAGTGTCAATAAAAGCCCACAATCTAAGTTTAAAACAAAATTAGCAATGTACAATTACTGTAAAGAACTGAAATGAATCTTTTTCCTTCTTCTTCTGGCTTCTTCTCTTCATTTTCTTTTCAGATGGACTATTACTTCTTCCACCATTGACAGCTCAGAACTTAAGCTATATTCTCATCAGGAAATAAAGTGTGCTAAAAGGGTGAAGGGGACAAAAAAAGAATCACATCTTATCTGTGTATCCAGACTGATACATGTGCCATTGGTGGGGGTACCAGTTTGATATTTCACAGTGAGATGTGTGGGGAGCCTTCCTGAATGCACACATATTCCAGTGCTGAGTCTGTAGAGGGGCCCCCTCCCTACTGCAGGTTTTACTGCTTGGATTTTCAAACCTTACTTTAAAATGCATATATGCAGCTTTTCTAATGTTCTCATTAGCAGGTATGAGGAATAAAGCAGACTATATTGCCTCATTTTGTTGACTTTGTGGTCAGAGCTGCTATATTTGTAGAATAGAAGTTTCTATTTATGTGCAAACATGAAATATCCCAAAGTGCTCTGCAAAGCAACACGTCTGTTTTAGAGTTGTGACTGTATGCTGGTAAATGGAGTAATCTTTATTTATATGAAACCAGCAAAAGGCACATCAGTGGGGCAAGCTGTCTGTATCCTGAAAAATTCAGAAGAAAATTGGAAACCGCTGTCCCATTGTTTTAAAAATATATCTGTAGTATTCTGATGGTCCCTCCCCCCTCTCCATTCTCTGATCACTGTCCCGTTGTTTTAAAAATATATGTGTGGTAGTCCATTGGTCCCTCCCCCATCCTGCTGTTTTAAAAATATATCCATTGTAGTCCAGTGGTCCCTCCCCCTCCCTGTTCTCTGATCGCTGACCCCTTGTATTAAAAATTATTCCCAGTTAGTCCAGTGGTCCTTCCCCCCTCCAGTTCTCCTATCACTGTCCTATTGAAAATAAAAGAATCTTCCTGTGGCTAGTACTCCCTTCCCCTACCCAATCACACATCCAATATGTATAACATATTAGAATTGGTGTCCAGTGGTCCTTCCCTCCACCCGATCACCCATCCAATATGTATACAATATTAGAATTGGTGTACAGTTGTCCTTCCACCCCTTCATTCTGATCCCTTGTAAATGAAATATCCCCAATTCCCTGGTGGTAGAGTGGACCCCACCCCCCACCCTGTGAGGGATTTATCTCTCACCCAACTCCCCACCCAATCTTAGCAGTGACCAGCACAGCCCTCCTCTCACCTCTACAGCTGACCACTGACTTAACTGTCAATGAGCATGTACATTATACACTATGCGTCCATTGGTTGACACTGTTGTTGTTTCACTAGGACCTGTGCATCTGCAGCCATAGATACAAAAAATTCCAGAAAGGTAGTACATCAGTGCTACTGCATTTGTGTCATTTGAAAACAGTTGCATGTTTTTTGTCTTACCAGATGATGACTGTTTGTGCATGCTTTTGTGGTATTGTCTTTTTGCTGCTTGAGGGTAGGGAGTTAGAGTTTGAAACCCTAATGCCACATTTACTTACTTCTGTGGTGTTAAGTTGAATGTTAACTGGTACATTAGGACAACATTTTGCAAATAATTTCCTTTCTTTGTGAGATATCAGAATCACATCTTCATTCATTTAAGTCCCTTTGAGCCCTGCATGAACAGATACAGATGAGCAGGGCCCTCTGGATCTTTCACCAATTGAAGAGGCCACATGCCTATGGAAGTCTCTGTGGCAATAGATGTCAAGAATTTCTGGGTCTGTCAGGTGGGCTCTGGAACTGCAGGGCCCTCTGTGCTTCTATGTGGCAACAGATACAGATGCACAGGGCAAAGTGTCGATCTGTCAGCCAAAGTGCAGGGCCCTCTGGCACTCATAGGTGCAGAGCTGCAGGGCCCTATGCCAAGAGAAGAGTTATCTTCACTATATGGTACTTGGGTCTGTGTTAGGCACCCTGCACCTTCCCTTCCCTTCCCTTTCCAGGTTGGGGGGGTGGTACTGCATGACAGCACTATCCCCCCCAGCCTTGGACCATCCAGCTGTCTCAGTAAGCTTGTCCCCTGAACTCAGATCACCAGCACAGGATCACAAATCACTACCTGCTTTGGTAAAGGTTGGCAGTACATACATTTTTAATATATTTTATTAAAATTTTGGACACACTTTTTCAAGACAGCCATTGTATGAGTCCTCCTTTTAAGCATGACATGTGACATTTATTGAATAGTGGGCACAATTTCATTTTGTGCCACAACTGTGAAAACATGTTTCATCCAGAATTTCAAAAATGACACCTGTCACATTTATAAGGTGGTGAAAATGCCTATGTTGAAAGTTTAGAGTCAAAAAATTTATATTGACCAAACTTATGAAAAAGCATGGAAAATTTTCAATACACATTCATGGAGAGGATGAGAAGGGACTTGGCAAGGTTGGAGGAATGGTCAGAAGTATGGCAGCTTGGATTCAATGCAAAGAAGTGCAAAATAATGCACCTGGGAAACAACAACCCAGGGGAAGATTACACAGGTGGGAGTAGTAACAACAACAAAAATGGAAAGGGACCTGAGGGTAATCATATCAGATGCCCTTATGGTTAGCAAGCAATGTGAGAAGGCAGTAGGGAGGACTGGGGGGATACTGGGATGTATGGGGAGAGGCATCACCAGCAGAAAACAGGAAGTTGTTATCCCTCTGTACAGACAGTTGGCGACACCTCATCTGGAGTACTGCATTCAGTCCTGGAGACCCCATCTCTGCAAGGACATAGACAGGATGGAGGCAGTTCAGAGGAGTGCAACTAAAATGGTGCAGGGTCTGCAAGAGAAGCCATACGAGGAGAGACTAAAGGAGCGTAATATGTATACCTTTGAGTAAAGAATTGGGGGGGGGGACATGATAGAAACTTTTAAGTACCTCAGTGGAATCAACAAAGTCCAAGAGGGTAGCATCTTTCAGAAAAAGAGATGTGCAAGAACAAGAGGACATAATTTGAAGATAGAGGGGGGTATGGCTCAAGGGCAATGTGAGGAAGTATTTTTTCACAGACAGGGTGGTGGATACATGGAACAGCCTTCCTAAGGAGGCTGTGGGGTCTTAAACTGTGGGAGGATTCAAGAATGCATGGGACAAGCATAAGGCAATTCTTGTGGGGGGTAGGAAGAATTAGGCTGTTGGTTAACTAGGATCTGCAGCTTATCCTGTTAGGTAGGAAAATGGGCAGACTAGGTGGGCCAAGCGGTCTTTATCTGCCATCAAAGTCTATGTTTCTATAACTTTTTAAAAATATTTTGACCCCAAATTTTGGACACAGTTTTCCTATAACCCCATATCATGAACTTGATAGATGAACATTTCCATATCACAACTGAAACGTGATTTCATGGAGTGAATTCAAAGTCACCTTTCAGCCTGAATTTGAAAACTTTCACCTGCTTTGTTCATGAGATGGGGTCCCAAAAACGCCATGTTGAACATGTGGTGACAATTAGGGAAGTTATGAGTGAACAATGAAATATTTCAATACTTACTCATAACTTGGGCATGTTACCATATTTTCCCACTAAATTTTCAACATAGTGTTCTTATGAACCCAGTAGGTGCAAATTTTCAAATCTGGCCCAAAAAGTGATTTTGTGGAATGACTACAAAATCATCTTTTGGGACAGATTTGAAAACTTTGACATACTTTGTTATAAGGTAGGGTCCCAAAAAGGCCATGTTGAAAATGTCATGTTAAAATATGGAAAATTATAAAGTTATGTGTAAAAGTTCAAAACACATTGAAATACATTAACTGGACTTAGCATATTTTCTCGTATTGCAGTCAGGGTTCCAGAAGAAGGACATATTTTTGATTGGAGAGTATATTTACCTCAAGTGATCATTTTAGGTGAGTGAGGGTGTTTGTAGGGGGTAGTGGGTGCTGAGCGGGGGTTGGGTGGAGTTGGTTCAGGTTTGGGGGGTTCAGATCAGTGAGGAATCATTTCCTTCTTTGCAGATTAAGCAATTAAAATAAAAATAAACTGATCAGGAAGGGACAGTTTTCTTTTTCTGCAGGGGGACCAAATCTGACACTGGTGTTTGGGCACCCCAGTGTTGAGATGTTCTGTTTGGCAGCACCATGGGTGGCAACACCAGGGGTGGGCCCCCAGTGCCACCACTCAGTGTCACCACCTATGTGTGTGGGGGGTGAGCAATCTGGGGGCAGGGTAGTGAAGTGGTGTTAGGTTGGCACCACAATCTTCTATATAATGGTTTGTCACAAACAAAAATAAAACATGCCACATAATAAAAACTAAACTGTAAATGAAATATACTACAAATATGAATTTCAGTGCTGACCACTGACAGCATCTGAACTTCTAGCCAAAATCGAAATCACAAGGCATCAGAGAGAATCCGATGTTTCCTATTTCATGTTCTAGAGTACTGTATGTTTTAAATAATAATAGAAATAGACTGTAATCTCTAATGGGGTCTCTGTATTTACCTTTCTAAGAGGCAACTAGGTAAAAAAGTGTAATTATTTTCTTTTTTCAGCCACTGCTATACAGGGAGGCAATGAATATCAGTAAAACACTTAAACCACAGAGATACTCTAAACACCAACCAGTGGCTGCTTGACAATTGGCAGTCAGTGTCAATGACAAATTACATTTAATGAAGTAGAAGAGATACTGTTTAGTGGGTTATGGAGGCAACAAAGGGGCAAAGTTAACAAAGTTGCCATTATTATGTATGGCTTAGAGTTGTAGACTCATCACAATGTAGAAAACAGCTCATCTTGCTAAGCTGGGCACCCAGGATTTTGGGGGGCCCAGAAAAGGCATTTCAGGCCCTAATTTTAAAAAACAAAGACCAAAATCTAGCTAAATGGGTCACATTTTGCCAGGTAATGGGTTTGTTATTAATAAAAACATAATTTTTAGGTATCTTCCATGTTTCTTAGGTATTTTCCATGTTTTTTTAGTTTAGAAAAAAAAACAAGATGGCATTCATTGCTACCCAAACAAATTGCTTTTTGGGTTGTGAAAACAAACTGCTGTGACACAAAGAGGTGTAGTGACTCCAAAATGTTTGGGTTATATCTGAGGGTTATCCAAAAACCCTACTGGACACGCTCAGAAAAAAAAAAATTAAATCCTTGTAACTCTGAAAAATATTAATATTTTTTCACAAAACCTTCGAAAGACACTATCTTGGCACAAGCAACTTCTACTAAAACTTTTAAGAAAAAATTCCATACCATTTAGGCTGTACATGAGAGAAAAAAATGTGTAATAAGTATAGGAAAATGTTCCCTTTCATTTAGTATCACAGAAATCGCACAAGCTGCCGTCATGAAACTTCTCAGTTCTTGAGAACTTGCCACTGAGGCAATGCATGCAGTTTTGGGCAATTTCATTTACTACCATCTTAGTTACTAAGGTCCAAAATTAGGGGTTAACATTAAACACCCTACTCAAGTCTAGCGATACTGGCACTGCAGTGCCAATATAATGTGTCTGTCTGTCCAGATGGACATCTATCTGTCTGTCTATCTATCTATCTATCTATCTATCTATCTATCTATCTATCTATCTATCTATCTATCTATCTATCTATCTGATTGGCTAACTTCTAATTCCTCTCTGTCGGCACCAAGCCTACAACCACCATAAAAAACTGACACTAAATGAAACATGGAAACAGACAGCACTACTACACCATTTCTTATTTCAATCCAAAAACATATGTCTATATAAACAGAATATGACATGACCTACTCTAACAGAAGATATTACATTTATTGCCATGAGTGGCCAAAGAATGATATTAGGATTTTGTTGGCTTCTCATAAGGATAAATGTGATATCTTCAGTCAGACCATGTTGTATCCTGTATTTATACAACATATGTTTTGAGATAGCTGTCCAGATAAAAAGTGATATCTTTCTGAACATGAAAATATAGATACCTTTTTTTGCTGCATTATGTAAGAGTGATTTCTCTCCTGTACCACTACGTCATAGTGCATTCTTAAATTATAGAGTGGCACTATGAGAACAAAAGTTGTTCAGCATAAACATATCTATAAAATGAGTCATGTTTCATTTATAGATACCATTCAGATATTTTGTAATCAGCAATAAATGGCCGAAAATTCTTATTTATGTCACTTTTTCAAAGAACAAATGTTAGTAACTTCAAAATGAACAAACTCTGGTCAAAGCCAACATGGCTGCTATGCTGTTTTAAGAGTGCTAATGGGGTTCCAATAACAAAATGCAGTTTTGTTTTGCCAGAAAAAAAGAGCCAGTTGTGCCCAAGAAGGCCTCCATGAGTTTCATGTGCATGTGTGACTTCACTGCTACTGAAGAAGTGAAATCAGGCATATACAACTGCGGATGTGAAGTCACGTATGTGCACTGAGTTCACGTGGCCATCTTGGGTACGGCGGGCTCTTTTTTTTTCAGCAAAATGTAAGTGATGGGCAGCAATCAAATAGTGTGCCCTTGGAGGGGTGGCTACCATGGCAACAGGGGGGGGAGGCAGTGGAGAAGCAACAGTAAAGCACTGACTGCAGCACTATTGAAGAACAGAGGGAAGGAATCTGGTCAAATGCTTCTACTGTCCCTCCTCTCTTCTGTGTAATAGCAATATGTCAGCATGGCTCTGCCCATGCAGCCGTAAAAATGATAGCTTGGTACTGGAGCACGAAGGCTGTTCAGCACAAAAATATCTACAAACTGAGTGGTTTTTCATTTATAGATACCTTTTAGATTTTTTTTGCAATCATCAAAAAAAGAAGATGTAATTCTGTTTTAATTTTTTTAATGAAAAAATACGCATAACTTTAAAATGAAAAATGGTAGCATGATATTGTGAGCACAAAAATCATTTATCACAAAAATATGTACAAAATGAGTGGTGCTTCATTTATAGATACTTTTTAGATTTTTTTTATAATCAGCAAACCATGAGAGAAATTGTTTTCTCTTTTTCCATGAACCAATGCCCCCAGCAAAGCAAAAACAAAACAATTGTGCATCAAACTTTTTTTCATTATGTAATGGTAAAGTTAGGGGGCTCATTGAGTTAAATAGAAGTAGTGGTGAAGCTCAGAAACCACTCCTAAACAAGTACTATAATTGTAAAAGAAGTGGAAAGTTAGTTAATACATTTCAAAGTCACAAGCACTTTTTATACATTCTGAATCATGTTTATCCCAAAACATGTCTGTATAAACAGAAAATGACATGGTCTGACTGAAAATATCATATTTACCTTCATTTAAGGCCAATGATATTGATATTTCACTTGTGGCTTTCCCAGTTAAGAGATATCATAATATCATTAACCTCTCAAAAAGATTATAATATCCACAGTCAGGCCATGCCATATCCCCTGTACATACATCTCTACCCCTTGCCTCATAAATCAAGGACAAGACTTAAAGAAATCAGGGACAAAGACCCATAATCAGGGAGACATTTTAAAAATTGTTAATATTCTCTCAGAAAACTGATGGAATGGGGGGATAGTGTAAGATGCATTTTCTGAAAACAAACAAGTCTGTATCTGTAAGGTCTGACATTATTTTGTGCTTTCAGTCCCCACTGTTCAGCCACAAAAACAAAACTTTTTCAATTGACAGGGGAAAATCTTGAGAGAAAATCAGGGACCTCCCTGAAAATAAGGAACAGTCAAGAGGTATGCTAACCTCAATGCTTTGACTACCCCTTATATGAATCTGAAATCTCTTT
Organism: Neoceratodus forsteri; assembly: GCA_016271365.2. Lineage (NCBI taxonomy): Eukaryota > Metazoa > Chordata > Ceratodontiformes > Ceratodontidae > Neoceratodus > Neoceratodus forsteri. The sequence continues at coordinate 799,142,401 of CM057459.1, read as the reverse complement.
TACCTCATGCCATTTATTGCACTGGGACCTTAAGTGGCTTGTCCGAATTACCAAAGCTGAACGAAATTCATGGGACCCAAATTTACGCCAAACCAGGCTTATCAGCCCTACTTGATCCCTTACTGCCAAGCCCTCCACCCCCTTCTAGCAACTGGTTCATAGTGAAAATGACTTTATTTTGCAATTTACCCAGGGGCACCCAGTTGGGATGTAGTATCTCAATTTCAATGGTGGGTCAACATTTATCTATTTTCATAGCTGGCTGGGCTAGAGGACTAAGCAGTCAACTGACTTGCTCAGCATTACTCCATGAGAAGGTAACTGTCATAGCTTTTTTACCTTGGTCATCCGGTCTCCAACTTAAATGCATCCCACCCTCACCCTCACTATTATATCTGTTCTGTCTTCTTGGTTACATGAGAACCTTCAGCATTTTTTTGTCTTTGACCCAGACTCCCAAAGGCAGCAACTCTAATGGGAATGTTTTAAGACTGAGGTTCAATTGGGGGGAGCTTCCCCATCAGGCTTTAAAGGTCAATCATCCTGGGCTTCCCAGGATTCATTTCTTGTTGCAGCCGGAGTCCTAGTCAGTCGTTCTCTTGCTGCTCTCCCACTACCTCTCTTTTCCATCCTTTTGCCTCAGGAATTTTCGTTGTCCTTCCGATTCCATTCCTCTCTCTCTTCTGTACTGGCATACCTACCATTCACCATGGCTATCTGGTCTCATATCTCTCTTCAATCTGTCCCCCTCTTCCTCCCCGCTCATCCATTTACTTTGTCTCGCCCTGTCCCATTTCTTTCCTCTTTGTGATGCTCACTCACAGACATCCTCTCAATTGTGTTTGCTCTTGCCCCCCCTTGCAGCACTTCTCTTGGGTTTCTCCACCTCCTGCCTAGACTTTCCTTACCTTCTTTCCTCCTCCATTTCTTGGCTCACCTGCACTGAGCCACGTTCTTCTATCTTGCCCTCTCTCTATCCAGTTCTTCCCTAGCTTGTGGGTTGCTGACCTCTAGGCCTCCTGCTGTTTGTCCCTCATTCTCCTCTAGCCATCTGCCTCTCTGCTCTTCTGGGTTCATCCTGGCCCTCTTCGTGCCACTCTCTGTGGGTTTTTCTCCTCACCAGGAGCCACCGCTCTGCTCCATCTTTCCCTGCAGTTACCATCGTTGAGTGGCTCCTGCACTCAGAGCCGGCCCTTCCTGCTCATTCTCACCACTTTGATTTCTGTGACTTTTGAGCCACCAGTGCTCTTTCTCCCAGCATCACCCACACAGTGTGATTCTCCATTGCTAATCCTTCCCAATCTGCATCCCTGCCTGCTTTTGTCTCAGCCGTGTTGGACTCCCTGTCCCTTCCTTGACACTGAGGCCACACCTTCCCTTCCTCAGGGCTTTTCTCTTCATACGTCTCCATTTCTATCATTGCACTCCTTGTTCATACCTAATCTTTGCACCTCGATGCCTACCCATTCCACCTCAGATCTCTACCTGGTTTGTGCATTTCTGCCAATCATTACCTTGTCCTTTGCCTGGTGTATCCCCATCCCTGGTTCAGATGTGCCCTTCTGTGCACTTCAAATGGGCCTCTAGCAGTTTCCATCACCTCTGGATGGCTCCGTTTATGCTCCCCCTCGCTTTGCCTAATCCCTCTGCCTCCCTTACTGGCACTTTCTTCTTCATTATCTTAATTTGCTCACCTGCCCTGCCCACTTGCTCGATGCTGGCATTGAATCCCTTATTTCCATTGCCGTGTTTCTTTGCTTCACTTTCCGTTCCAATGTGTGCTTGACCCCTGCATTCCCCTTGGTGAGCTCTCACCCAGTGTCTGCCCATCGACTCTGCTCCTTACCTTCCTTCTCTTGTTCCCTTCTCCCTCCATTCTGTTTCTTTTCTGACCTATGCTTTCTTTTGTGTTTTTTCCCTATCCTGCTCTCCTTGGATCCTATGCTACCCCATCAACCTCCCTACCTCATTGACCCTCCTTCGATCAGTGCAATCTCAGGGTCCACACATGTATATTGCTTACTTCATCATTCATCATTCAATTCCTGTCTCACCATTCAACCATCCAACCTTTCAAGGCTTCTTTCCATCATCGTACTTCCTTTCTGGATTTCGAGCATCTTGTTACAGACCACACATTGGTACCTTTTTCGGCTCGGTTTCAGCCTTCACTGTCTACTTCCTCACATCGATTGCTCAAGCATCCCTCTCTTTGGGTCATATGCTACCTCATCATCCTGCTGCACTCCTGTGGCGATCATCACTATCAGTCTTCATTATCCTCAGACTGCATCTGGAAACCCCTCCCTCATCTGGCCTCTACATGGGTCTCCTTCTTTGCATTACATACTCGAGCATACCCCTCTCAGGTCCCTGCCACCTCAACTCGACCTACTCCCTCAACTTCTCATGCCTGCTCCCTCATCTTCGCATGCCCGCCTCTGGGTATCCCTCGCTCATCTACCCATTGCTTTCTCCAGCCTCTCAGTAGGTTGTTCCATTCACATCGACACTCCTCCCCCCATTCTGCTCCTTTGTTGATCTGTGCTTTCTTTGTTTTGCTTTTCCCTATCCCATCATCATCTTCCCTACTCGTATCCTTCTCTTTAGCGACATACATCTTTAAATCAAACGTCTTTAAGCCTGGAGGGAAGGTGACCTGGCCTTGGATCCTCAGAGGTTCCCCCTCAAAGGGCTTTATTTCCTCTACTCTGTGCCTATGGTAATAATATTAGTTAGGGTTAGTGCTTTCTTGGGTTCCTTATTTAGGTTCTGCTGTTGGATGGAGTCGGATGGTAGCCCTGGCTGTTTCCTCAATCCTTAGGAAGTCCACCCTTAATCATCTTCTCAGACTTCCTTTCATTCATCATCCTCATTTTTCCTTATCTTCTCCCAATATTCCTATCTATGTCTGTCACATTTATTTCCAGTCTAGATATCTTCTGTTTCTCCCCTCTTCGATTTTCGACATTCAGTTGGGTATTCTTTTTGGGCTTCTTCCTAAGCTACCTTTAGCCAATGGAATCATTCCCATGGCACCTATGGGGGGCCCTCCTCTAGGGTTTCTTGCATTGTACCCCTACAGGGTGGTATATCCCACAGATAGAGAGGTGAATAGCTACAATGTAATCAAGTCGCACAAGCATCATTTCATCAAGAACAATTGAATGGGAAGGCTTTGAGCATGAGGTTCAATGGGTGGAGTGACTACATCACTCCCCCATCAGGCTTTAAAGGTCAATCATCCTGGACCTCCCCAGGATTTGTTTCTCGTTGCCCCACCATCCACCCCTCCTCCTCCTACTCCAGCGGCCCATCTCTCTTACCTCTGGGCTTCTCCCTAAGTTACCTTTAGCCATCAGAATAATTCCCATGGCACTTATGGGAGGATCCCTCCTCTAGGGTTCCTTGCATCATACCCCTACAAGGTGGTATATCCCATGGATAGAGAGATGAATAGCCATAATGTAATCAAGTCACACAAGCATCATCTCATCCAGTTGTGTAAGCAGAATTGAACTATTAAATTAAAGGAAAATCCAAGGAGCTAGAACAATGAAAATGGGTGAGCTGAGTTAAGGGACAGGGGAACCCCATCCTGGCAATGGTGCTTAGCTGTAATGTCTCAAAGCTCTCCCTACCCAAAGCATATGGCATACAGTGAGAGACTGACTAGAAGGGCAGTTGGAAAACTCTTTCTGGGAGCTGGGAGTGACCACAACTACAACAGAAGGGAAAAAATAGTATTCTATTGCCCAATCTGCAGCAATAAAAAACATCAACTTCTTAAATTACATTGGTAAAACCAATTCAATGTTAATTGTGCATTATCAGCTATGCAAAACTACTGTCTTAAAAGTCAGTAAAGCATTAGAGTAGTAACATGGTAATTTACAGTTAGAAGGGACTCTGGGTCCACCAGGCCCCCCTACAAGCACATTTCACACACAGGATGAATAAGCAGACTGTGTAAACATGTATTCAATCATTGGGATTCTGTACTCATGCTCCTACTCAAGGTACCCTGTGATTGCCTTGCTAACAGACATTTGTCCAGGTATACCCTGAAGACATATACTGTCTTCTACTCCATACAGTAGACTAAAACACCATGAATAGATATGATTATGTATTGGATTTTTGTTACAGTTTGTAACTCATTAATGTTGCTTAAGGATAAGAAGTTTATTTGTGTGTTTGTAATTTTTTGACCAGAAAATGCACAGAAAAAGTGATAGCTTGTTTACTGGTGTGTCCAGGGGGGTGGGTTGCTTGGACCTGTATTATTTTTAACTGATGGCTTTAGCCTGAGCCTTATGTTCCCAAAGGGAATTAGCTACTGTGTTATTTCAGCCAGTGCAGCTGGCCTGAATTTGAGATACCTTTAGTAATGCTATCTTAATTGTAGTGGTACTGGATCCTACCTCCACACCTCCCCACACACAGATTGTGACTAGGATGACTGAATGTAAATTACTGTTACTCTACTTCAAGGGTTGACATAACATGCAATGATGTTTCAGAATAATACTAATCCAAAACTTGTGTTGCATTTTGTTATGAATGTCTGTGCTGATCCAAACTCACAAATGGCATCTTCCTGGCATGCAGTACTTCATTCCAAGTACTGAAAAAAAACACTCTGATAGAGCCAGGCTATATAAAACACAGTGCTGTAACAATCATTCTGGATGGAACTGAAAGGCAGGTTATTTCATTTCTGTTTTCTTTTGCTACAAAGATAAATATCATATTATTTATTACCTAGTTTCATAAGATTTATTTACATTTCCCAGAACTAGTCTGGCTCATCAGGGATATGATAAATGGGAGTGCCTTGCAGGAAGCTCTGACAGCATCAATATTTCATGCAGTAAAACCTGGCTTGTGTCTTATTTTGCAGCACATATCTCATTCACATTGGCATTTTGACCACCCATATCAACTCTAAAGCACCCAAGCTAAATTGCACCATCAAAACAAAGAGATATCTGACAAATTGGATGAAGGCAATCACAGAATGTTGTTAAAAGCATGATTCCTAAATGATCCACTGGCTAGAAGAAGGTCTACTTTTGTGGATGGGTCCATAATTATCGGAATTTTCACTCGGAGTGCTCCGTCAGCACTGGACTCAGCACGTTGATCAATCTAACACATCGAAAACTGATTGGGTACTACTTTTCAATTAATTTAGCCCTTGTGAGTGCAAAACAAGAACACTTAAATCAGTTTAATACATGATGTCAGCAATATGAGTTCTTGGAACAGAGTGCAGGAACTCTAAATTGAAAAGAAGGAAGCTTAGGAAAGAACTGAAAAAGAAAACTCTACATAGCAAAAACAATAGGACTAGCACAAAATTCAAAGGCATAAAATAATACAAAATATGTGACCAGTAATTTCACCTTAAATACTGAGTGATGATTTTAGACAATGAATAATGATTAAGTCTTGTAATCATGTTCTGCCTGTGTATAGCACTTTATGTTAAGATGACTACTGTATATAAAAGAAAAAAAACTTTTGGTATAAATTGTGGTTACTTGTGCCATTTAAAAGCAACATGAATCATGACCTTCAGATCCTTGTATGCTGACTGTTATTGAACTTTACATGAGAGGTACACAACCTTTTATAATTCATTGCTGCAGGATTTTTAATGACTGTTTCCAGGACTGGAACAGTTTCAACCCTTTTGATGTATGCACTGGATTACTGTCCTCTTTCAACAAAGAAAATGTATCTGCAGTTTCCTAGCAGCATCTTTCTTTTCTGTTATCTGTTTGATACTGAATTCTTTCTTTGCTTTCTCCCATTATATTCTGCATTTATGTGAGCAAGAAAACTTGGAATCAGCATTGTATGCCTCTAACTCATTCCCAAGAACAGTAACCATCTATCTGGTGAAACACATCGCTTTTGTCTCCTTTCTCATTTTATTCTTATGTCAGATGAATAAAGAAATGTTCTGCTTTTGAGTAAAAACAACATTTCTGCAGTACCATTCTATAGTTCTGCTATTAAAGAAAACCATTCCCAATATTTTGCAAACTCCCCCCCAAACAAGAGGAAGCTCCCTTACCTCCATGGGAGCTTCTATGTAATACAATCTCTAGCCAGAGCTGATATGGCTGTGGTAAGCTTGCAAAGCTGTGGACAGCTAGTGTCGACGAGTGCCATTTGTAGGATGGTGGCAGCAACGCAACTGCACATGCGCAGCATTCATGCTTGCATAGTTGCAGTGAGTGGCATTGTCTCATTCCTAAGATGGTGGCTCCAGCAGAACTGCACATGCGCACGAGGCATGCATGCACAGTTCTTGTACCAGAATGCGGAAGTAACAGACGAAATAGTGCAGCTGTTACTCCATAGCGGCAAACCGTGGCAGAGTGTTCCCAGCTCTGTTGAACTTTTGGAAGGATAATTCATGTGCCCTGATTGGCCGTTTTCAGGCTACTGAAGCAAAATGGCTATAGGCACTGCTCACAGCCATAAAAAGGTGCCAGTGTAATTACACCACCAAGAGAAGTCAAAGGATCATAAACTGCCCCCGAGGGTCTAGTGGCGCTTTCCCTTTCCACTTCCCTGTTGCTATCCACATCCTGTTTTATGATGCATCACTAGGGAGAGTGCAGGGGCATGCTCCAACAAAGTGTATGGAGCTTTATTTTAAAGCGCAGCTGTCCGCTGTTTAAGTGGCCATTTGTTAAAACTGGAGCCAGGGTTCAACTAACAAGACTAATTTTAACAAAAGGCCACTTAAACAGCCAAAAACTGTGCTTTAAAATTATGCTTTATACACTTCAATGGAGCGCACCCCCTCGCTCTCCCTAGTGCTCCCTCATAAAACATTGGAGTGCGGGGGTGTGGACAGCAACAGGGACATGGAAAGGGAAAGTGCCACTAGCCCCTCGAGGGCAATTTACGATCCCTTCTCTTCCCTTTGTGGTGTAATTATACCAACTATTTTTACTACAGAGGAGCTCCCATGAAGGTTTGGGAGCTTCCTCTTGTTTTTGTGCAGCATTGAGAAAGGTGCTCTTTAAAGCAGCACAGCATGTTAGGGTGAGAATTTTGACTTACACTGTTGCCTTGTACGATGCTGTTCTTTCCCTATTTTGAGTTTGCTTTAGCACTTTTTTCACATTTGAGATAATAAAGGCAGTACTCATTTTAAGATGGCTTAGGCCAGGATTTCATCAGTATTTCAGCTGTGTTTATATACCTTTTACTTCATAATGTCAGGAGTACTTTCTGCTACATGCAGGTCATTTGAGTCACGAAAAAAATTATGCTAAACATGTATGCTAGAAAACAACAGAAAATATGGATGAAAATCTGGACTGAGACATATTATTATTATTTCAAATGCAAACAGTAGTGCTGAAGCAGACCAAAATGAGAACAAACAAGTTTTGTTCAATACAAGAGATATATTGTAATACAATAAAATAAAAAAGTATTGGTCAATGATTTGAAAGAGATGGACAAGGTGAGGAAAGGGTTGCTGAAATTAAGGGTAGATAAATCCCCAGGCCGAGACAGTAAACACCCAAGGCTGCTGAGGGAGCTGCAGGAGGATCTTTCAGGTATCTTGGCTGGCCTGTTCAGTAGTTCACTGGAGTCAGAAGGGGTACTGCAGGACTGGAGAATGGCACATATAGTGCCCCTCCATAAGAGTGGTCCTAAGGACTACCCAGGGAATTATAGACTTGTCAGTCTGACCTCATTCTTGTGCAAATTCATATTGACCAGACTTAAGGAAAGGTTAATAAACTGTCTGGAAGAAAATGGCCTCTGGGATGAGCAGCAACATGGTTTTATGGGAGGGAGTGCATGTCAAACACATGAATGACTTCTTTGATTGGATCACTAAAGCAGTGAACAGGGGCCAAGTGTGGGTAGTCTCGCTCCCTGTGTTATCTTGGACTCCACTAAGCATATTTGTGCACCTGATTTGTTTTCAGTGTGTGTGTCTAGTCATTATTTTCATTCATTCAGTGGACATCCTTTACCTGGACTTCAGTGAGGCCTTTGACTTTGTTCCCCATAAGAGATTGATAAGGAAGTTGATGGGGCTAGAGGTTGCTGAAAAGTTGGTCTGGTGGGTGGAAAACTGGCTATGGAGAGGGCCCCAGAGTGTGGTGGTAGGAGCCAAGCTCTCCAGCACCAGGGAGGAAACCAGTGTGGTCCCACAGGGCTCAGTACTCAGACCAGTGCTTTTCAATGCCTTTCTTCAGTGACATTGAGGATGGCATTAAGGGCAAAACTGGCCTATTTGCAGACAACACCAAGCTCTGTAGGAAGGTGGACACAGCAGAGTGGGTACAGGACCTAAGGGAAGATCTGGAAAAGCTAGAGAGGTGGTCTGGAATTTGATAATTTGCAAGATTATGCACACTGGGATCCTCAATGGGTCATCAGCAAAATATTTGTTGACGGACCCTACAGCAAAACTGGCAGGTCAACTGCATTTTGTAGTCAGCTGCCGGTTTCCACAACACACTAGTGTTTTCTTTGGGCCCCCCCCGAATCCCCCATGCAAGGGGCAGAGTCTCCGCAACCCCCTACTTAGGATTCTTAACTCTGAGTCAGAGCTGATTGGGGGGTGCAGGACTCCTGACAGACAGTGCCAGGTTCAAGTGGGTTCCCTACAGTGACATGGTGCTGTTGTCACTGTAGGGGACTCCACTGTCAAAATGTCGACGTCATGACTGCATACCTGCACACTGGATCCAAGGATGGAATACAGCCTGGAGGGTTTGGGTAGCTGCATCTGAGGAGGAGAAGGACCTGAGTGTGATGATCACTAGTGACCTGAAGAACTCCACACAATTTAGGAAAGTGCAGCTAAGGCAAATAAAACAGTGGGTTCCATTTTCAGCAGGATTAGCAGTAGGCAGGAAAAGATACTGCCCTTGTACAGGGTATTGGTGAGGCCACACATGGTGTACAGTGTGCAGTACTGGTGCCCATATCTTGAAAGGGACATAAACCTGCTGGAGACAGTTCAGAGGAGGGCTACCAAGATGATATGGGGTCAGCAGGGTGAGACATATGTTGCGAGACTGGAGGCCCTGAACATGTGCTCCGAAGAGAAGAGAAGAGAAGAGAAGAGAAGAGAAGAGAAGAGAAGAGAGAGGATGTGATTGAGACCTATGAATACTTGAAAGGAATAAATAAGGTGAAAAAGGGGAGATTCTTCAAAATCAGTGGGAATTGAAACATGAAGGGACAAAGTCTCAAAATGGAGATGGAGAGGTTTAGGAGAGAGGCTAGGAGACGCTTCTTCTTTGAGAGGGTGGTAGCAGGCTGGAATGGCCTTCCTGAAGAGGTGGTTTCATTGAAAATTGTGGGCAACTTCAAGAGGAGGGCTGGGATAGGCTGAAGGAGAAAATAAGGGTCAAGAGGGGTGGATGGAGGGGAAGGGCAGGTTGGAGGGGAAGGGTCAGTAGCTGATGCTGAGGACCCTGTAACATGAGCAGACTTGATAGACTTAATTGCCTTATTCTGCGGGCTTTGTTGTATGTTTGCATGTTCATAATATGCACTACTGCTTTAATTTAAATAAGAAAGGAAGCATATGACATGTGTCTGCATTTTTCAAAATCAGAATTGTCTCTTTGGCCCTTTTGCCCCACCGAGTGATTCTTTTGATCACATCTTAACCCAGACAATTCCTTTACCTTCACTTCTAGGCCCCCCCCCACCAGCCATAGATTGCAACCCATGGCTGGGCCCCACAGGAAGGCACTGTACTGTACTGTATCTCCCTTGCTGTGACTCAATCCAGTGTGACTTGGAAAAGACTAAGGGGTTCAAGAGCACCAATGCCATCTTGCTGGTGGCCACCAATATTTCCTGTGATTTAACCCCATAATCTCTTCCCTTTGACCTTCCATGAAGCTGCACACAGCCTATAACAGGCCTCATGTGCATACGGCATGGCACCCAGCAGGGAGGGTAACAGGTTAACCTACTATCAGGAGTTGTTGAGGTGGTAGAATGTGTTGACACCCCTCCCCAAGTTGGTATGCATTGCCATTGGCAGAGCTCTTTCCAGGTGATTGTCCCATTGCCAGTGTCCCATGTCCACTCTCAAAACCATGTTATGGGCAGTGTAGTACAAGACATTACCACTGGAACATCAGGTGTCCCATATTTCTGCATTTTAACATTCACATGAAGTACCAATGCTTAATACATATATACATAGATGTTGACGGCAGATAAAGGCTTACAGCCCACCTAGTCTGCCCATGTGCACACGTACTAAGCTTCTTCAAGCTTCTCTAGAACTAGGTTGTCCACTTCTTCTGACTACCAGGATCCCCTAATGCCTATCCCATGGATTCTTAAATCCTGTAATCATTTTAGCCCCCACCATTTCCTCCGGCAGTGCATTCAATTTGTCCACCACCGTCTCCACGAAGAAATTCTTCCTCATATTCCCTCTGAACCTCTCTCCCTCCAGTTTCATCCCATGTCCCCAGTAACTTAATGTTATCATATCATTTATACATTCAATTGCGGTTCTATTTCACCTGAATTTTACTATTTAAAACATGGTTCTTAGTGTTTTAGACAATTTTTTAGTAAGAATAACACATTTATGCAACACTCAAGAGTTCTGTTTCCCAAAAATATTGTGTCATGTGCACAACATAAGAGAAAGCCTACTTTACTATATTAAAAATAAAAACACCACTTTGAGGGAAAAAATTTGTATAGAAATTATAAAACGGCAAGAACAAATGCAGTTACAGCCAAACAGCTGCTCCAAAAGAGTTTGCACAATATTCAAAAGGAGCATCAATGCAATCACAAAAAATATGCAGTCAACACCTATAGTCCACCAAGGATAGGCTCACACAATGTCAAAGAAAAAAGTTATTTTTTGGTTTTGTAAATTACCTACAAAAACTGTGTCATCAAGAAATGCAGGAACCATATTGACAGAGACATGTCACCTGACCTTGCATTACAGTTTATTCATGGTCAGGTTTCTGATCTCCTTTCTATGCCTGAAAAATCTGTTTTTTACCCAAATCCATTTTATATGCACTTCATGGAGTGCATTCAAGCATTTGTGATGCATTTTCCAGTGTTTACTTGGACACTGGACCTTTTCCCTCGTGCCTCACAACACTCTGAGGCCAGCTTTAATGCACACTCTGTGGTATATTATTGCTTACATAATGTATGGGTAACAGTATAATGAGTTTCTTTATAGGCCTGAGGCACATGATACCACACAAATCATAATAATAATGACTTTGATTTTTGATAGTATCACGCACTGTGTGTGTGTAAAAAAAAGTTTTCACTGCTATCCATTGTTTAGTTTTTATAATAGTTGATAATAGAACTGACTTCAGAAGGTAGTAACAGAGCTGATCAAACATATTAGGCAGCAGCAGTTGTATGTTCATGCTCAGGGCTGTGTGTGAGAGTGAAGCAGTGCTTCATTACACACACTGTGAGTGTAGTGGAAAATGTTAGCTCCTGGTTTCAGCATGTAACTGACCCTAACCAGTAATTATATACAGATTAATAAATATATAGGAATACATAGAAGATGATGGCAGAAAAAGATTGATGGTCCATCCAGTTTGCACACATTACCCTATCATATCCCAGGATCTATTGTCTTGGTGGCATCTTCACTTACACTGTTCCCCTCCTTTTGTTATCCATGTTTCTGCCCCCTCTTTCTGCTGAGTAGCTAATATCCCCTTGACTCTATCCCACCCATGTCTGAAGCCATTTATGAATTTGGCACCCATCACCAATGCCAGCAGACCATTCCATGGATGAATTACTCTTTCTGTACAATACTACTTCTCCACATCCTTTATAACCTGAGAAGAGGCAGGACAGAGAGAGAGAGAGCAGAACAGTAACATGCTGTTGTGTGGAGTACAGAGCAGCAGGGAGTCACAAAAGCCTTGATCAGTTATTTACAGGTATGCCACTGTGACAGGTTACAACCCTGCCACTGTGATAGGACCCCTTTAGATTGATTAGGTTGCAACCTTTCTTTCTATACTCTTATCTAGTAAGGCTATCCCTTTTTATTTCCTGTTTGGAGGCAGGCCACCTCCAGACAGCCCTCCGTGCTTCTCTTTAACTTTCTTTTCTCTTCCTTCCATGGGTCCGTATGTATGGAGGTCAACTTCTGGTGACCTCGAGCTCTCAGACAGAATGGGACAATAAAATAGAATAGTTATAGCTATAGCTCTATAGAATGGCTGGCTATTTTATCTAGAATTAAAGATACATATTGTATACAGTAAAGCACATTAATCAAAAAACGATACAGTGGCTATTTAGTGTGTAGGCAGAGAAAGACCTACATGACTAGCCTGTACATTAGTATTTATTGCAAAGCAGCAAAGCCCTTTCCCTTTTATTTTTTGTAACCCTGTTGCTACTATGGAAATGTTAGAACCTGTACTGATTGCTGCAGTTTATCTACTGGATGCATTATACTGCTGTTAAACTATAGTTGCATAGGTAGAAATTGGAAGGAACCCTGTTGTAGTTATGCCATATTAGCTTCCAGAGCCTAAGAAGCAGTGATCATCCTTTACTTAACAAAGCACTTTACTTAGCTGCACCAGAGATAAACAAAAATGGTGCAGAGCAAGTATTAGGCATGCTCTCTAAGAGACAGAGAGCTATACAGCATCGTGTAGAAGCCTATGCGGAGGAATGTGAAAGTGTCAGCCGATGGCTTGACATTTCAGCCATTGACTGGACATTTCAGCGGAAAGTACATTGCCTTGCCCCAAATTAGGAGAAAATGCTCTGAAACACATGGCTAGCTTTGAGCTATACAAGTAAGAGATGTATTATAAAGGGTTTTCTTGCTACCCTAGGATAAATATGAAAGGCTAAGGGATAGTATACTGCATAATAAAGATTACAGCATGGGAAACTTTAGCGTACTAATAAACCTGCCATAAACATTGCTAGTAAAAACTTACATACTAGAATACTGAAAGAGAGTAAAGTAAACACTAACCTTCTTCTGGCAACACAATATGCTCTAAATAAATGTACTTCTTGAAGGGGAAAGAATGAAATATTGTGTATAGGAGAACAGTGGCCCATTGTGGTCCCTTTTTATATTAATTGTTTGTTTGTGTGGTAGCTGCACCTGGGATGCCACACCATGGCAGAGAATCAAATATCACAAAATTGTTACTATGCCAGCACCAGCTACTCATGGAACTATAAGCTATACAGTTGCACCTGTATTTGTCAGCTCATAAGGACTCCACAATTCATTCTATTTCAGAAAAAGTGCTTGATTTTATTCAAAGTGCACAGTCGGGTTTTCCTTCAGTCCCCTCCACTCACATATTACAAAGCCTCCTGATGCATTTCACACCACCCACCGCTATTTTATGATTAAGTGCTAGTTGGTGTGAAATGCGTCAGGAGGCATTGTAATATGTGAGTGGAGGGGACAGAAGGAACACATGACTGTGCACTTTGAATAAAATCAAGCACTTTTTCTGAAATAGAATGAGCTGTGGAGTCCTTATTAGCTGAGAAATACAGGTACAACTGTATACCTTATGATTCCGTGAGTAGCTGGTGCTGGCATAATAACCAATTTTGTGATACCTTTTTATAGTAAGCTGTCTGTCACTCAAGTCCCAGTGGAAAGTTTTTCACCTTTAAAAATGGGAAAATCCTTCTGGGAAGTCCCTTTTATTATCTAAAGCTGTTCCTCATTGTAGAAGAGTTACTAAGTCCTTTTAGACTATTATTTAATTAACTGAAGGGCCATGATGATGCTTGGTCACCTGACTCAGGTGGGCTGGTATAAATAGTACTGCCTGAGCAAACAGATGTTAGATAGGGTCAGTGTCTTCTGACTGAATGTAGGTAAAGGTCTAGGAGAGTCCTGTGCTGCACTAAAGAGAAAATTGTGAAAAGTATTTACAAGTCTTTTCTTTTGAATTGTTTTGATTGTTTTATTTTTACTTCATATGGTGCAAAAGCAGTTGTTGGTTATGATTACAAAATAAACATCCCATTTAGAAAAAGTAGGTTGCACCAAAAATCTTGTGATTGTGTTCATCTGTATTTCCCACACCTTTTAAGTGGTGGCAGCAGTGGGCTTTACGGCTGCTAGTGTCTTGCCAGGGAAGGGAGACATTGCAACAGATACCATCTGGTATCCCAGGTGGACACATGGCGAAGGGTGTCCAAGTGACTGGCACCCTTACCAGGAAGATGGCTGTTCAGACAGGAGTACCACTACTAGCCGGCCTTCCAATGGATGTCAGACCTAAGGTGAAGATGCAAGTTTCAGAGGATGATGATGACCACAGTGATAGTGTGGAAGAGGATCCTATCGATAAACTTCCAGACATCGAGGAATGTGACGAGGACGTTAACACTTCCTTTCCAGATTTGGAACATGCTCCACAAGAAGATGTAGGAGAACTGTTGAAGTGGTTTTGTGTCCAACATGTCCAGTTGGACAGGGAAAGAGAGGTGGAGAGAAAGCGACAAGATGCAAAGTGGGCAGATATGATGAAGGTGTTGCAAGCCATACATGCTGGGACAACAGAGCACACACAGCACCCAAGAGACATTCAATTATCATGACTCCAGGGTAACAATGACATAGAGGCCTATCTAATGACATTTGAGAGGGTAGCTCAAACATGTGGGTGGCTATGTGATCAGTAGGTAGTTCATCCAGTCCCACATTTGACTGGCAGAGCACAAGTAGTTTATAGTCAATTAGACATACAAGTGACTCAGAATTATGGGACTATGCAAAGAGGGAAACCTTAAGACATTATGACATAAATATGGAAATGTGTAAGCCACTTTTCAGATATTTAAAGATGCACTCTTCAAAGTTGGCCCGGTGGTGCTGAGGGTTGAGGTGCTGGATGCCACACTTCATACCACGCCGGTGACCCAGGTTCAGGAATGAGCTTGGGGTGCCGGCGGTCAGCAGGGGAGGGACAGGATCGAGCGTCTGGAGGACTGCTCTCCTGTGCCGGGAGGGAAGGGGGTTGCCTGTCTTAGGATCTGGGGACTCCTAGCGATGGCTGGGAGCACAGCAGCCTGAAATCAGGAAGTCTTCAGGGATTGGCTGCAGCAGTGACCCTGTAGGCATGCACGGGACTGTGTGTTCCTGCACTGGGATGCTTTGCAGGACCAAGTCAATGGGGTAGGGACTTATGTAAGAAATCTCTGTCCTTGGGGATAGGCAATGGCACTACCTCCCTCAGCAACACTCCACTAGCTGGACTCACTCCTCTCCAGGGCCAAGCCCAGCCCAGCCCAAATTCTAGATAGAATGCCCTGGGCAGATAGGGCAGCCCTATCTCGGGGGGCTTAGAGCCGGACGGATAGCCTTACTGGTGTCAGGAAGATGGAGGCACTTCAGGTGCGGAGGTAGAGCTGGAGAGTAGTGGATGCCTGAGAGAGTTCCCTGAGAGATGGTGCCAGAAGCAGAGTTTGGAAAAAAGATGCACTCTTCAGATGCCCCAAGGGAAATCTTTGCCTGCCCCAAGGGAAATCTTTGCCCACCTAAAGGACCTCAGCTATACATGGTTGCAGCCAGAGACAAAGACAACTCAACAGCTAATGGAGGCCATAATTTTTGAGTAGTTCATGAAGATACTTCCCCAGGATGTTCAACTATGGGTGAGAGAGCATAAACCTGAGGGATCAGAGAAAATGATTGCCCTAGCGGAGGTCTTCTTGGCAGCTGGACCTGCGAAGGGGAGGAATATCCAAGGAGGCCCATCATTATGCACCTTCACCAATCTGGTAAGACCTACTTAAAATGTTGTAAATAGAGATAAGCTTGAATGGAGACAAGACAGAAAAGGGAGCTTGCCCCTTTCAGAAATTATTTGCCATGGATGCCAGAAAAAAGGGCATTTGATAAGAAACTGCCTGCATGTAAAACGAGACTATGGTCACTTAGTTCTAGATAACTGGGCACCTTATATAACAATGGTGGAGGTGTGTACTCAGAAAGTTGTGGAGCTTATTGACTCAGGGAGTCAGCAGACACCCATTCATACTGATCTGGTGGCTATATACAACAAACCGGGGAAAAGTACAGCAGCAACATGTATTCACAGGGATACCCATGTTTATCCTACAAATCCCCTGGAGATGGCCATAAATGGGAGAACACATGAGTTGGAGGTAGGATTGGTACCTCAGCTTCCTGTCCCCATAATCATCGGACAGGATCATCCTGACTTTTCTTCATTGCTAGAAGGACAGTCGACTCTGGCAGCAGTTACTACCCGAGCCCAGGCCAAACAACAGGCAGTACTTACCATTGTATTTCCCTTTTCTGAGGAACTATTTGACTGTCCAGGTAAAGACAGGAAAGGGAACACCTTAAAAAGAAAGGAGAAGAAGGAATGTCAAGGGGAACAAGGGACTCTGAAAATATTGAAAAGTCAAGAAGGGATGATGCAAGATGAACAAAAAAGTGATAAAACCTTAAATCCCTTTTTCTTGCAGATTGGACAAGAACAAAGCACTGGGGCCCCCAAATATGTGGTAAAGAATGATTTGCTGTATAGGGAATGTAAAAACCCTAGAAATGGGGCAATAATAGCCTGGTTGCTAGTTCCCGAGAGGTATAGGAATGCTGTGGTGAAGCTAGCTCATGATATTCCCTTAGCAGGACATACTGGTAGGGATAATACCCTAAGCAGAATCCTTAACAGATTATTTTGGCCAGGGATACATGAACAAGTGGCTGAGTATGTGCAGAGCTGTCCTGATTGTCAAAAGATAGCCTGGATAGGAAGAAAAGACATGGTGTCTCTACAGATTATCGCCGTTGTCACCCAACCTTTTGATCGCATAGCCATGGATGTGGTAGGCCCCTTAGAAACCAGCTCAAAGGGAAACTGCTTCATTTTAGTCATATGTGACTACGTCACATGGTATCCTGAGGCCATCCCCTTGAGGACAGTGACAGGTCCAAGAGTGACAGAGGAATTGGCCAAGGTGTTCAACTGAATGGGAATCCCCAAAGTCATACTCACCAACAGGGGTAGCAATTTTACATTTCTAATGCTGAGTGAATTATATCATTTGTTGGGAATTCAGGCAGTTATAACCTCCCCTTACCACCCCCAAACAGATGGTCTGATAGAGAGGCTTAACCAAACTATAAAGAAGATGCTGCAGAAGTATGTGAATGAGGAAGGCAGTAACTGGGATGCATTTCTACCCTACCTTCTCTTCTGTTATAGAGAGGTTCCACAGGCATCCATTGTGTTTTTCCCCCATTTCCCTGCTCTATGGATGCAGCCTCTGAGGACTTCCAGATGTGGCCAAGGAGTACTGGGAGGAGAATAAGAACATTGAGCATAGTGGTATACTGGAGTACATGACAGCTTTGAGGAAAAGATTAATGAAATAGATTGGATTAGCCCATCAGACCCTACAAGAGAAGCAGAACCAACAGAAATCTTTATATGATAAAAGGGTGTGGACCAAACAGTTTGAAACCGGAGAAAAGGTGTTATTTCTCCTTCCAGCAACTGAGAACAAGCTTTTGATGAAGTAGCAGGGCCCTTACACCTTCATCCATCAAGTAGGCCCTGTAAATTATGAGACTGAGATGCCAAACAGGAGGGTTACTAAACAGATTTGCCATGCTGACCTACATAAGAAATGGCATGAAAGACCACCCCAAGCCAACCTAGGGTGCTACATACACAGTGCAACCCAAGAAACTTAACTCGTTGTTGCCTATAGAAGATTAGAACAGCCTGGGCATATTCAAGAAATAAAAATCAACACTACTCTAACCAATCTGCAAACTGAACAAGTGCAGAAGGTTATAGAGAAATATGCAGACACATTCACTAATATTCCAGGAAGGGCATCTGAAATAGAAAATGACATTTGAGTCACACAAGAGAGACTCATTTACCAGAAACCCTACAGATTACCCATCCATGTAAGAAAGAAAGTCATCGAGGAGGTCAAAAGGCTTGAGCACCTGGGAATAACTGTACCATCGAAGAGTGCCTGGTCATCTCCCATAGTGGTGGTTAATAAAAAGGAGGGAGGCATTCATCTTTGCTTAGACTTCCATAAGGTAAACGTTGTCTCTCTCTTTGATGGGTAACGTATGCCCTGTATCGACGATATTATAGACTGATTAGGGAATGCTAAGTATGTTTCCATGTTAGACCTAACAAATGAGTACTGGCAAATCCCGTTAACACCACACTCTAGGGAGAAAACAGCTTTTAGTACCCCTTTAGAATTATTCCATTTTGTTACAATGCCGTTTGGTCAGCATGGAGCACCAGCAACCTTTCAACGCTTCATGGATCACATGTTTAGACCTCATTTAGACTTTTGTGCTGCCTACTTAGATGATGTGGTAGTGTTTAGCCCCGACTGGGAAACACACATATGACACCTTGATCAGGTGATATCCACCATCCAAGAGGCAGGAATTACCATACACCATGCAAAGTGTGTCCTGGCAAGTACTGAGACTAAGTATTTAGAGTTTATTAGAGGAAATGGGGTGATTAAACCTGAGATAGACAAAGTCACTGCAGTGGCAAATAGAACTGTGCCCACAACAAAGAAACAGGTGAGAGCTTTTTGGGGGTTAGCAGGATATTATCAGTGGTTATCCTGAATGTCTCTGCTGTAGCATGTCCCTTAACAGTCTTAACCAAAAAGAGCTATGTCAATAAGCAAGCAATAATACCTGACAGGATGGGCGGTATTGGGCAATACCGGACTGCCAGGGGAGTAATGAGGCCCGATGTTGCAGGCGGAGGGCCTTGTAACCCCTTGAAGGTCCAATATTGCCCAATACCACCCACCCTGGAGGGTATTATTGTGCTTAGAAAATGGGCACTGTGGAAAAAAAATTGTTTAATAAACAAAAATGTTATGAGTTTTAAATGAGTTTTTTAATAAAATAGTTCCTCCGCCTATAGTAGAATGATATGTGTGTGCTTTTTTTGGGCTGGTTGTCATGGTCACACACACACACACACACACACACACACACACAGACATCCAGAGTCAAGCTTCTTTGTAGACAGTTGAATTTCCCTCCTGCAAACACCCACAGAAATGTACAGGCTGTGTTGCTTTTTGTTTTTGTATACTGGCATCAGTTTGTTGCCCCACTCCTCCATTGACTCGCATTCGGGACACCTGACAGCTGACACCAAGATACTACTGGTCACCCCCCACCACCAGCAATGAGAGAAGAATGGACAATTTAGCAGCTTTCATTTATTCTTTATTTTTTTAAACTGCAGGCTTGACAGCGGGTGGCTACATGGAGGATGTAGTCATGAGAGATCAAAAGTATTGTGTCCCAGCGTGGTGCTCGGCAGAACTCAGCATGTTTAACAGAAATCCTGTGTCTGCTGCAAATGGTGTACACATTAAAAGTAATTTTGATTTGGTCACAGAGGGAACTAGCAGGCAGCATCGAGACTAGTTGATCTGCTAAATGGCTTTACTGTTTTTGTGTCGCCTGTTACGTGACTGGGGCAGGTGGTGGAGCTGTTCACTCATAACGGCTGTTTCTAGGAGTGCAGTCACGGAAACTGACAATGGTCAGGTCAGAGGATCTAAAGGAACTGCTCAGTCAAAATGGTCACAGTCCACTGTAAGGTAGGCAGAATAAATGATGTTGATCTGTGCAGAAAAACAGTACTGCTTGGAAAGGGGGCAGACAGAAATGCTTGTAGGTCTGTTCGTAGGGTGTGTGAGAGATGGCTCTTCTCTGGTGGGGGCGGGCATCCAGTTTGAATTTATATTTGTCACCGTGGACTACAGATGACTGAGCAGTTGAGCTGGGTTGTAGTACACACTATCTGGGTCATTGGAAATGGATGTTTTTGTTTTAACTATGCTCTGTATCAGAAGCTATTGAACACTGTGGTGTGGTGCAGTTCAGCTACAAAAATTCTTATTTTTCAAAACTACTGTTTCATTTTAGGAGAGTGAGCAGGTACGCGCAGGAGGGAGGAGTGAGAGTGTCGTTCGCTCTTGTATACAAAATAAAATGATGGGGAATGGGAAAACTGGGCATTGTGACTAAAGAAAGAAGGAAAACATCTTTTATGCACAAGTATGATATGTGTTTTTTGTGGCAGTTGATTATGGAGCATTTGGGGCCAGTATGTCTCACTTAGTGAGACAAAAAAAATGGTGGACAGTTGAAAACAAAATAAGGGTTTTTTAGCCAATTAGAAACCAGGCTGGGCAGAAAGATTCTGGTGATGGGGTTGGCTGTGCTGGTACTTTTAATAGCTGGGCATCTATTGTCTGATAGATGCCCAGCTAGAGAAGTCCCTCAGCCAATCAGAAGCCTGAATTACTTTTACCCATTTTCTAAGGTACACTTGGACCCCAGAGTGTGATGAAGCTTTTAGAAAGATCAGAGCCAGTTTATGTTAATACCCTGTGTTGAGGAGTCCCACTTTTAGCAAACCATTTGTAGTACAGACTGATGCATCAGGGGTGGGTATTAGTGCAGTACTAACCCAGTACATCCAGGGGGATGAACACCCCATTATTTTCATAGGTAGAAAACTGCATGGAAGGGAGTGAAAATATGCCAATGCTGACAAAGAATGTCTGGCACTCAGGTGGGCAACTGAATCACTAAAATACTACCTGAGGGGAACAGAATTCCAGGTGGTAATAGATCACAACCTGCTGTATTGGTTACAGCAGATGCGAGAGAAAAATCCACTCATCATGCAATGCTACCTAGCTTCGCAGCCCAATCGCTTTAATGTGACCCACAGGAAAGGTAGTGAACTTAATAATGCTGACTACTTGTCATGGTATGGAGCCGGAATTGGAGACCAAGATGATGAAACATGAATGTATAAGATTTTGAAGGAAATGTTTGAAATACTGATAAAGGATATGATTTGATTCTAGATCCCAGGGTAAATGTATGCATTAATGCAATATAAATGATTGTTTGGCTACACTGTGAAGTGTATTCTTGCCAGAAATGATTAATGTTTAAATGGGACCCTGGGATGGAGCTTCATGGAGATGTTGGGCAGGAGCTGCTCCAACACCCCAATATAGGAGGTGGTATACCTTAAAGATATTTAGCAATGTTATGTATTGCTGATTATAGGATATGACCAGTATGAGTATCGAGTATTATTGTTTATATCATGCTTCAGAGCCTTTAAAGGTCTTGTCAATGTCCCAGGGTATATAGTTAAGATCAGCATAACTGGTCAGTAACCAGTAGAGTTGAAAGGAACCCTGGGACAGAACTTCTGAGAGTGGGTGGGCATCAGTTCCACCCCTTCCAGGGCTTATTGGAAGGGTAACCCATAGTTTAAGGTTCCCCTCATAGAAAAGGGGGGATAAGAGTGACAGGTTACATCCCTGCCACTGTAATAGGACCCCCTTAAATCAATTAGGTTGCAACCTCTCTTTCTATACTCTTATCTAGTAAGACTATCCCTTTTTATTTCCCGTTTGGAGGCAGGCCACCTCCAGACAACCCTCCGTGCTTCTCTTTAACTTTCTTTTCTCTTCCTTCCATGGGTCTGTATGTATGGAGGTCAACTTTCAGTGACCATGAGCTCCCATAAAGAATGGAACAATAAAATAGAATAGTTATATCCATAGCTCTATAGAACGGCTGGCTATTTTAGCTAGAATGAAAGACGTGTATTGTATACAGTAAAGCACCCTAATCAAAAAGGGATACAGTGGCTATTTAGTGTGTAGTCAGAGAAAGACCTACATGACTAACCTGTACATTAGTATTTATTGCAAAGTGGCAAAACCCTTTCCCTTTTATTTTCTGTAACCCTGTTGCTACTATGAAAATGTTAGAACCTGTACTGATTGCTGCAGTTTATCTATTGGATGCAGTATGCTGCTGTTAAACTGTACTTGCATAGGTAAAAATTAGAAGGAACCCTGTTGTAGTTAGTCCATATTAGATTCCAGAACCTAATTGTAAGATCACTCTTTACTTAGCAAAGCACTTTAATTATCTGCATCAGAGATAAACAAAACGGGTGCAGAGTGAGTATTAGTCATGCTTCCTAAGAGAAAGAGAGCTATACAGCAATGCGTAGAAGCCTACATGAGGGAAAGTGAAAGTGTCAGCCGACAGCTTGACATTTCAGCCGAAGGTACATTGTCTTGCCCCAAATTAGAAGAAAATGCCCTGAAACACGTGGTTAGCTTTGTGCTATATGAGCAAGAGATGTAGGATAAAGGGTTTTCTTGCTACCCTAGGAAAAATATGAAAGGCTAAGGGATATTGTACTGTATAATAAAGATTACTGCATGGGAAACTCTAGCATACTAATAAACCTGGCATAAACATAGATAGCGGAAACTTACATGCTAGAATACTGAAAGGGGGTAAAGTAAACACAAACCTTCTTCTGGCAACACAACATGCTTTAAACAAATATACTTCTTGATGGGGAAAGAATGAAATATCGTGTATAGGGGAACAGTGGCCCCTTTTGACCCCTTTTTATAGTAAGCTGTCCGTCAATCAAGTCCCAGTGGAAAGTGTTCCTCCATTAAGAAGGAGAAAATCCTTCTGAGAAAGTCCCTTCTATTATCTAAAGCTGCTCTTCATTATAGAAGGGTAATTAAGTCCTTTTAGACTGTTATTTAATTAACTGAAGGGCCATGATGATGCTTGGTCACCTGATCCAGGTGGGCGGGTATAAATAGTACTGCCTGAGCAAACAGATGTTAGATAGGGTCAGTGACTTCTGACTGAGTGTAGGTGAAGGACTAGGATAGTCCTATGCTGCACTGAAGAGAAAATTGTGAAAAGTATTTACAAGTCTTTTTTTTTAATTGTTTTGTTTTATTTTTACTTTATGTGGTGCAAAAGCTGTTGTTGGTTATGATTACAAAATAAACATCCTGCTTAGAAAAAGTGGGTTGCACCAAAAATCTTGTGTTTGTGTCCATCTGTATTTCCCACACCTTTGCAAGTGGTAGTAGTGGTGGGATTCGAACCCATGCCCCCAAAGAGACTACATTGCCTATATATGCCTAAAAAAACAAGTTACGTTGTTTGTGCATT
Source organism: Neoceratodus forsteri (assembly GCA_016271365.2). Lineage (NCBI taxonomy): Eukaryota > Metazoa > Chordata > Ceratodontiformes > Ceratodontidae > Neoceratodus > Neoceratodus forsteri. Next base: position 799,119,291 of record CM057459.1, on the reverse strand, counting down.
TGAGGTTTTGACTCTTTACTGGAATTTTTTGTGCTGCAAGTTTGCTGGTGGTTGCCACTTCTGGTTTCATTTGTTTTCCTATAGACAGTATGGAGTTCTGCTGTGGAGGAGCCCTGTGCTAGCAGGAGGGAACAAAGAGGTTCTGCAGAGATCAAGTTGCAGAAGATGGCTAATACAAATAGGGAGCCTGGAGGAGCCTGAGCAAAGAAGAGTGAAGTGTGTAGTGAATGATCCGGGAAGTGAGGAGGAAGTAAAGAGGTGGAACAAGCTTTGGAGCTGTGGAATGCAGTTATTGATGGAGTGAAGAAGGTGAGGAAAGACAAGGAGAGTAACAAAGTGTGGAAGACTGGACTATCTCTAATAAAGATACAGTAATTGTAGTTGCAGATTGTTGTTTTTGTCTTCCCTCGTGTGCTTTTTACAATTTTAGTTTCTTTTGGCACTCCTAACTCCTAATTTCTTATTCAGCATTTCTCATTAACCCCCGCCCAAAACTATGCAAACTACTATTTTCTCTCTCCTCTAACCTTTTGTAATATTGTTATTGTTCAGAATTTTACTGTGGAAAATTTATATTTTTATATAATTTAGGTACAATTATATTTTGTATTTTAAAATTCGCACCATATGTGTCACATGACATAAGTTAAGTATTTAATAAGCATGCACTGGCATCCTGATACTGCAGCAGCCATTCTGGACACCAGCACAGCATCACAGCATTATAGTGCATGGTAGAATGCTGTTGAGCATGGAAATCCATGCTCCCAACAGCATTGTTGTGCTTGCCTCAGTGCGTCACTATCTTGTTGTGCTGCACCGAGTACGTCACTGGTGCAGCACAACAAGATCAACATATTCGCCAAGATGCGCAATTGAGCGCCTACACGGCAACGCTGAAGTAAGACAGCGGCAGAAACAAGTAAGCTTTTAAAAATACTTGTTTCTGTGTTAACGAGTATCATGTGTATGGTTGCCCATACATTATAAAGATTAGGTATGAGCAAGATAAGAATAAAAAGGAGTTATTAGATCTTGAGGTTTCCTTGGGTAACGGACCTTCGAGCCACGCTCTCGAGGTCTCTGTTACCATGGAAACCTCTCGATCACAACTGCCTTGTTGTGTATGCTTGCTCATACACAATCCTCTATAAGGTTTTGAGTATCATGTTTTAACAAGCTTTTTTTACTAGCTTTCGCTAGTTATTTTCAGTACAATAGTTAATTTGAGCTTTTGCCTGTCCTCTAGAAATTTAACACTGTGGTAGTTTTTTACATCGTGTTCCTCTAGCCTATACTGTCTGGCATTTTTAGCGTGCCTAAATGTGGGTGGATTGATAATCTACAGCCTACACCTGAGTTAACACTTCGAGAGATAAATTTACCCCTCTGTTTTTTTGTTTCCAAGTTGCTTCTCACTTTGTCATTCCTGCAGTGTGATGTTGTTGGACCTGTGAGCCTTTGGTTGCCTTTGAGGGATTAAGCTTTATCATTTTTTTTTGTGTGAACTTTGTTTTCCTCCTGGTCACTGGCTACTGGGGCATCTCTCAGGCAGAGACCCACTCAATCTCACCTTCACCGCCCACCTGAACCCCTTCCCTGACTGAGGAATCGGATGCTGGGTCCCCCTCTCCTGCTGACCTATAAGGGAAGAGGCGGGGACCATGGACAGTCAATTTGGAGTTCAGGGCTGGCATTGGGCATGTGGGTTCAGCCCCTAGTGTCCCACCATCACCTTCCCAGCAGCTAGGGTTTTCCTACATTGTTTCTGGTCCCCCCATGAGACACAGGACATGCATTGCCATCCAATGCATTACATGCGTGCTCCTGCCCATGCCAGCAGGACAGCTGTCTGACATCGTCCCCTCTTTTTGAGTTCCCAACTGCAGTGCACCCAGTCTCCACTGGACACCACTAGCATCATAGAACATGATCCCCCCTCCCTCCTAGGACAGCAATCAGGTGCTAAGTCCTCTCCTCCCCAACTGACCTCTGGCTCCCTATGCTCGTTCCCAAACCTGGGATGCCAGCTTCACACAAGGTAAGGTCTATGCCTCAGCCTTCAATACCACCAGGCCGCCGGGATTAAGCTTCTTGATGGAGCACATGCTGTAAGTGTTTTTACCATATTAGACTTTGCGCTTTTTTGTTTAAACATATGATATTTATTGTTCTGTTTTTATACCTTATATTTTTGCTTAGCAGATAGGTTTTGAGATCCGGATGTTAATTGGATACTAACTTGTTAGAACTTGTTTGCTGATATTATTATGGCATTATTTATAGTCATTTAAGTTTTCAGCTGTTATATCTTTTTTCCTGCTTTCCTTTGTTAATATACACAAGGGCCCAGATATTCAAAAGGGATGCGCCATGCGCAACAGGGATGCGCAAGTATGGAAATGCGCCATTGTGCGATATTCAACAGGAGGCAGCTGTACAGTGCAAGTAGCAATGTGCAAGAGCGCAACAGTAATTAAGGCATGCACAACCGTAGGGGGCGGAACCATGAATAACATGCACAGTGCGATATTCATAGCATGCGCCATGTGCAATGGGGACCTAGCGGGAGATGCGCGACAGCGGAAATAATCCAAAACAAAAAGAAGCAAGAGAGGGGTGCAAGAATGCTTCAGGGAAGCCACAGGTGGGAGCGTGCTGACAGACACAAGGGCAGTACAGAGGGTAGCAGTGAGCAGGACTGGGCAGGAGCAGGACAAGCACACCTGAAGTGATCCAGGAACAAGATAGGATTGGGGAGCCTGTGCCACTGAGCAGGATTCAAAGTGGAGTGCCACAGTGGACTGAGGGCAGTAGAAGTAGTCAGGACAGCCACAGCCAAAGGCCGGAGGTGTACCCGGTGCAGGGGGAGCATCAGAAATGTTCAGCAGGGAATAGGATAACAGCTTGGGGGGACACCAGCCAGGGACATGGCCAGCATCACCTTCCAGATGGAGGCAGTAATGAAGGGTGTAAGAAGGCAGACAGCGGGGGGGGGGATGGCCGTGGAAGGGCCCGTCAGTGGTATGCCCAGAACAGGCAGTACGAGCCTGCACCACCTTCGAACACTACTCTGACACAGAGATTGTGAGCCAGTACTGCCTGAACCGGGTGATCCTGAGGTGGCTCTGTGAGCTGTGCAGTGATGAGATGCAAGCACCCACACGACGGAGCCATGCTCTGTCACTGGAGATGAAGGTGACAGCCGTCATGTGCCTGCTTGCCATGGGAACCTTCCAGAGACCAACAGGGGACACAACAGGCATAACCCAGTCGGCCGCATCACGCCTACTCACACAATTCCTCAGCGCACTGCTGCCACATGCTGTGGAGTATATCCGTTTCCCCAGCACACAGGTGGAGCTCACAGCACACATACAAGAGTTCCACAGGGTAGCACGGTTGCCTGGCATGCTCGGGGCCATTGTCTGCACCCATGTGGCCATCCACACGCCACCTGGCCCGGATGGTGTGTCCTACATAAACCGGAAGGGGTATGCAAGCATCAACTGCCAGGTGGTGTGCAATGCCAGGGGGTGCATAAACAATGTATGTGCCATGCACCCTGGGGGAGCACATGATGCCTTCATCTGGCACCAGTCCACACTGTGCCACAGGTTTGAGAGTGGGAACATCCCCACTGGCCACCTAGTGGGTGAGTATGCATATCATGCAGGACGACATGAGCAGACGTGGGGGGGTGCATAGTCAGAGGTGCCATGGGTACCGGCCTTGTCGGCCCATGGCAAAGCAATGCAGACCACCATACTAATGTTCACCCTCTACACACAGGTGACAGTGGCTACCCACTCTGTCCCTGGCTGCTCACACCATACCGGCACCCCACGACCCCATCGCAGCTATGGTACAATGAGGCACATGCCACAACATGGAATGTCATCAAGTGGGTGTTCGGGGTGCTGAAGGCACATTTCCGGTGCCTGGACACATCTGGTGGTGCCCTACAGTCCCTTGAAGGCCCCTGCAGGCTATTTCTAGCCTGCTGCATCCTGCACAACAAGGCCAATGACTGTGGAATAGCTGTAGAGGTTGAAGAGGGGGACAGTGGTGGGGATGATGAGGACACTGATCCAGATGGTGATGAGCAGCCACCCCCTGGGAAAAGGGACCCCCGGCTGATCCGGATGTCACAGCTGCACCGGGACACCATCACAGAGGAGCACTTTGGTCAACATAGGTAGGTCACGGGGCCATGTGCAACCACCAATGGCAAGAGCACAGCCTACAGACAGGCAGGGATGAACCCCAGGGGCAGATGGTAGTAAGGGAATGGGTCTGAGTGTGGCACCGCACACGGAGTCAAGGATGGCAGGGCCGAACACGACATGTGCACACACACACACACACACACCACAAGACATGCACAAGGGGTAGATGGCATGCCAACCCCAAATGCCACCCCTACCCTCACACAGGTCCACACACGACCACACCCAGTGGCCGTCACTGTGCATTCCTCAGATGCTGGGCACCATTGCACACTGGCAGACAGCGCAATGCAGGCATCATCATGCAGACACCACAGTGGCCAGCAGCTGGGAGGATGTGCACAGGGACCATGTATGTGCAGGGCCAGGTACCCCACCTGTGCGTCACACGATGCGCACCACACTGCACATAGGGTAGCGGCAGACAGTGGTCATGGTGGGAGGCAGGTCAGTCATGTGGCACAGTGCCATGCCTGCCACAGATGCGTGGGTGGCCCCACCAAGACCTGCCAGCCATGCCAGGCCGACCATTGGCCTCATGGGGTGGCACCGACAGTCCCCCAAGGGTTATGCTGCTTGAACATGACTATGTTTGCACAGGATTCTGCAGCTTACTGAACATGCCCGTGTCAGGTGTGCTCAGTATGCCAACAGCCGAACCCGGTGTCGACATAGCAGGTGTCGCACGGCGCTGGGAATGGGGGGTGTACATGACACTGCAAGGTGTCTGCGGCACATGGGCACTGAACTGGGTGCCCAATGTGGCCATGACAGCTGTGAATGCATGTGTCTGCCTGTCAATGGCAGTGGTCGAATCCTCCCACTGCCAGGCCATCTCTGCCAGGAGCAGACCGTGGTCTCTGCTGCATCACTCCTCTGCCTGGCACAGAACTGCACTGAATGCATCCACCACAATCACAAGAAGCAACTGCTGATCCACTGAAGCCTGGAGTAGATGGCTGTGCTCATCAAAGTGGTCATCCGCCGATCTGGCATGCTGTCCGTCATGGTGTTCCTGGTCCTTCTGGGCAGCACCCCTTGATGATGGGCGTTGATCACTAGAGCCATGCCAGGGCACATCCAAATGTGGTGCACTGCCACCACCCCAACACTGTCCCCCCGTCACCATTGGCTGACTGCTGTCACTGCCCCTCAGGCTGCTGATCACCAGGGCTCACCGGCACCACTGCAGCAGCTGCAACAGCCCCACTGGCCTGGATGCACACCAGTGCTGCCCCACTGGGGCATACAGGCACAGGCTGGGAGTGTAATGTCATGCAGGCCTCCATGGCAGCATCACCCATGGCTACACCCATGCCATTTCCTGCTGTGGGACTGTCCTGCATCCCACACATATCACTGTCCAGGACATGTGATCCATCATCATCGGTGCCGGATCCAGCACCAATCCATGTCCCAGCATGCTGGAGTCCATGGGCGCTGTCATGCTTGGACACAGGCAGGGCCTTATCTGCACCTGTACCACCCTCTTCAGTCCAGACAGACAAGCAGGTATGCACTGGTCCGGTCCCTCGGACACCTGTGGAGGTGGATGGGTGTTCCTCCATGTCCAGGGCATCACCCTCAGTGGACAAACCCACCACCACTGACCCATGTAGATGCTCAGGAGCTGTAAGGGAACACAGTAACGTTATTGTCTCCACCCTGCCCTGTGGCATTCCGCCCACCACCCACACAGTGACAGCACAGGACCTACCATGCAGTGATGGGCTGCCACCCATCTGGAAGCCACCACCAGGAATGCTCTCTATGGCACAACGCTGCATGCTGCCGGCCACCCACTCATGTGGCATCAGGCGTGGCACATCTGGCTGTCCACCACCAGTGGCAGCATGTGCTGCCCTGATGGCAGCCACCTTATCCTTGATCCTCCTGCTGTCCATGCTGACCTTCTTTTTATACTCCTGCACGGACCACTGGTGGCTGCCATGCTGGTTCATGGCATGCACCACCTCACCCCACGCTGCAGCATGGGTCTGTGGCATTCCCCCGCTGTCCACTGAGCAGCGGTTCCCTGTCAAGATATGCCTCTAACAGGGCATCTTATTCAGCCTGGGTGAAGTTGGGCCTCCTCCTTCTCCTCTGTCCCTGTTCCTCCTCATCCTCTCATTCAGTCATGATCGAGCCTGTGGGAATGACAGGTGTTGCCTTTGAATGTGCAGTCCCATTCAGCCCTCACAAACCATAGTCCACACATCCCAACAGTGTGCAACCCACCACAATAGACTGCAGTACCAAACTATGTCCTCTGCAGCCCCATGTCACATTTATATAGTGCAACGCATGCAAATGAGGTGAGGCGCAACTTTAAGTGGATGCTAATGCAGTGGTTGCACCATGGAATTGCTGATGAGCTGATTTGCATATGCTGGCTGAATATTGTGCTGTTGCTCCTTGTGAAATGTTGTTGAGCATGCTCAGACTATGGCACAGCTCTGTGACGTGCGCAGTAGGTATCGCACGGCACTTGCCCGAGGTGCTGGCATCGACGCGTGCCACACTGATGACGTGCTGTGTGAAGGAGGCAGTGCAGGGCATAGCCACCACTGTGCCAGTGGTGCTAGTGCGCTGTTCGCCCATGTGGTGCTGGTGCCCTGGTGTGCCATAGGTGCCATGGAGCCACAGCACGGTAGGCCACTGCAGGGCATCACACACAGGCACCCTACTATGCTACATGCAGGGAGTCCCAATAGCACTGTGGCGCTCCATGCGCAGACAGACCCTTGACCCTGTGGTTGACCTTTGCCCCATCGGCACCATGCGTCTGCATGGGTGCACCCCTATCATGCAGTTCTGTGACAGCACCTTGGGGAATGGCAGTGCAGTACCACACTGCCTCTGCATGTGGGGAAAATGCGCTACAGAGTGCCATTTTGTTATCAGTACTCACTGCAGGATGGCAAGTAGGTGAGCACAGCAGTGGAGCGCCATAGATCTGGCCAACCTGGTGGCCATTGTCGAGCCCCATGCTGGGGCCCTGTTCAGCCAGGACCCACTTGAAAGGCCACGCAGTGCTGTGTGGGAGGAGGTTGCTGAGGGCATGGAGGAGGCCACTGGTATCACCAGGTCTGGTAAGCAGTGTTGCCACTGGTATAGAGACCTCCGGCGGAGGGACCTGGACAGACTGGGGAATCTGCAGGGATGCACCCAGTGAGGCGCTGTGCCACGGCCAGGTAGGTGATCCATCCATACACTGGTAGCATCTGTCCGTCCGGTTATTGTGGTGTGCATGTGTCCACCCCACAGGTAGATGGAGGCCATCTAGTGGGGGTGGTGTGGGTGGTGGAGTTGCAGCATGGCTGGGCTGTGTGGGAATGCACATACTGGGGCTTTGCTACTGGTTTGTACTGATGTTCCCCTCTCCGTGTTTGTACCCTAGGCTCAGAGGAGCACTGTAGGGTGAGGCAAGCCTGAGCAGAGCAGGACAGGTTGGTGCACCGCAGCTGCAGCAGGGTCATGGAACAGGGGCCATGGGCCAGTAGTGCCCAGCCTGCCTGGATGCAGGTGAGTGCCTTTTTTCCCCTTACATCTGTGCATGCTGTGTTGCAGGGTTGGCGCCGGGGTATGGCCATCAGCACTTGGTCCCACTGCCGTGCATGCCACATGGTGCACTCAGCACTGTCCTGTGGCACTGCATGTGTAGGTGGGCATCACTAGTGGTCCGTGTGTGCACTGGGTACATGGCTGTGCCACTGCCTTCGCACTGCATAGCCACATCACTGTATTGCCACAGTGGTGCTATGTGGGACACGGGCAGTGGGGGTGTGTGCAGCAGTCTGCATGGCTGTGAGTGCCTGGGTCAGCAGGTCTTGTGGGCATGGTCACTGTTGGTGGTTGCATGCCATCACAGGGGCGTGACCCATGGCTGTATGCCATGCAAAATAGGTGGGCTGCAGGGGTCTGGCCAGTCACGCGTATTGACTCTGCTCCCTTGTCCTAGGTGGACAATGCTGGACGGCGCTGGAGAGAGGGGTACAGGAGCTGCTGCAGCTCACCAGAGATACTCTCAAGATCCTGCAAAGGATGGAACGGGATGGGGTCCGGCGCCACGGAAGATGGCGAAGGCACAGAAGTGGGGAAGTGGGGAGAGGGGCAGGCGATAGGCCCTCTATGCCCCCTTATTGAACTCCCCCCCTGGACTGACCCTCACACCCCTTCATCCCTCTCCCATTTGTTCACCCCTGCCCTATGCCCGCCCCCACCTGGTTTGTGGCCCCTCCCCCCATTGTATACAGTTCTACATATGTTTTGTTTTTCACATTCGTTTAATATATACACTTTGTTATGACAACTGTGGTGGTCTCTGATTTGCAGCAGGCTAATGGTGCTTGGCTGAACTGGTGTGCATGGCATTGGGGGTGGTGAAGGCCTGGGCGTGTGTGTATGTGGCAGGGACCCACCTATGGTGTGGGTGGGGGACTCGGTCACTGTCTGTGGTATGTGTGTTGTTCCCTGTGCACTGGACACCTGTGTGCAGTGGTCCCCAGTGCATGCACTGTGTCCATGGCACCCCTGTCAGTATGTCCATGGCCCATGCAGCTGACACTCTTGCATGTCTGTGCTATGCATGGTCTGCTGGCATGTCAGTGGTGGCTGTCCATGCTGGCCACCCCCTGGACCCGACGCAATGGCAGATTACCTCCTGTCACCAGTATGGTGCACATCTGCCTCGGGTGGCACTGCCGCCTCTGCCATTGTTGTCCCCCTCCATGCTGTCGCTGGTGTCTGTCACAGGGTCTGTGCTCTGATGTCTGTCACTTGTGCTCTGGCTGCATGCTGGTGGCGGATGGCTTCATGGTGCATGCGCAGGGTGTCTGGTACGCCTGTGCCATGGTGGGGTGTTGGCTGTGGGTACACGGCTGCTGTGGTCACTCACCAGCGGGTTTGTTGCCCCGCTATTGTGTCCCTGTGTTGGGATGCCCTTAGGTCTGGGTGGGTGTTTGTCCATGCACTGTGTTGCATCCTGTGTGGTGCATGCCTCCATGCACCACTGTGGGCTTCTGTGCTGGCTGTTGGGGCCAGTGCTGGGACAGGGTGTGTGCTTGGGTGGGTGTGCAGGGTGCTGTTCTGCTGGCGGTGGAGTCCAGGGCAGGCCCTGTCACATGCGGGGTACTTCGGGTACCGACGCAGGGTCGACCTCTCGGCTGTGCCTATGGAAGCCATGCAGGGTGGCACTGTGTCTGTAGTTGTGTCAGTGACTGCTGCTGTCCACTGCAGGGTGCTCAAGGTGGGGCTTCCATGCATGGCTCCATGGTGCACAGGGTTGCATTGTCACAGTGGGGGTGGTGGCATGCATACGGAGCCATGCACTGTTGTGCGCTGCTCCTGGACAGGGTGTCTGGGGATCGCTGTGCAGGGTGTGCTCTGCATCGGTGGGATGGGGTGGCACAGGGTGGCTGGACCTCCTTGTGTTATGGTCACTGCTTGCCAGGGGGTGTGATGGGGCACCATGCCCTGGCTGTGGATTCGGTGCTGGTGTTCATTGGCTGGTGATTCATCCAGCTCACCACAGGTTGTGCAGTTCATGGGGTGTGGGGGGCACTGTCTGGTCTGCTGTGTGCTCCTCTGCCCATGTCTTCCATGGGTGGTGCACCCCTGCATCCTGTCCCTGAGCATCCCTGGTTGTGCTACTGCACTGCTACCCTGCTCCACTGTGCCTCCCTGGTTGTGCTACTGTGCATCAGCCCTGCACCACTGCATATCCCTGGTTACGCCATGGCACAGTTGGTGCAATATTCAGTTGTATTGTGCAAGCGCACCTTGGCCTGCGCTGTGTTTGAATATCGCACGTGTTGTGCATGGGCGAACTGCACTTGTACCTGCTCCTGCTATTGCACTACTTTGTGGCACAGTTTGAATACCTCAGCCAAGGTCTTATTTGTTTTTTGCCCTCTATTCTTTTTAATTGTCTGCTGTATGCCCTTATGAGCGTTGGACCTTCCTTGTATAATCAAGATATTACTGGACATTTTGGGAGAACTGGCAAGACTTGAACTGGCCTGATCTGGCTGAACCAGTCTGAATTGATTGAAAAGCTCAAACACAAACAAGGGTGAGAATATATACATATATAACAGCTAGACTGGCCGTTACAACAAAACTGCACTACTGGAAAGTGGAAATTGGAGAAATCATAAAATTGGAGAGACTGTATAAAATGTTTCTATTTGCTAGGGACTGCTTCCCGGTTTTCAGTGTTTTCTGAATTTTTTTTGTTATCGAATTTTCTAGTGAACAACCGAGAGTTGGTAGTGTTGGATTTTATTAATTTACTATTGCTATACATAGTCCATTTGCCTAATTATTTCCTAACTATTATTATTATAGTTAGCTTATTTGTATAATCTTGGAAGATATGGAAAATTCTTCTTCAAATGAAGTGATGAATCTAAGAAATAAAAAAGTGATACAAGTTGATTATAAGACCAAAAGACTATAGCTAGATAAAAAAAAAAAGATATTTCTCCTAGGACCTCTTCCCCTCGGACAGCTTGACTGATTTTGTTAAATTGCAGCAAGTTTAGTCCCTCTGATGACTATTTATTGAAAACCATTAAGGCTCTGGAAACACCAAATCACTCTCTGAGGGAACAACAGTCCCAGCTAAATGGGGGATCAGTGTCTTCTGTGGAGGACATAGTGAAAGAAAAGGAAACGATTAATGAGTAAATAGAAGGGAATGGGGACTATTTTGCAGATTTTGTAAATTTTATCACCCCTTCATGAATAGAGTAAAACATGGTAATGTAGATGAATGTAATAAAATACCTGTGAGTATACAGGTTCATGAGGAAAATTTAATACAGAATAACCAACATCCTGATCTTTTAGATGACTATACTGTTCAGGCAAATATTATGATTAGTAAACAGCTATCAGAAATTAAAACTGTTCTTGGATGTAATAATTTAGCTATGGGAAAAATAATGAACGAGCTAGAAGTGCAAAAAAAAAAAACAGACTGAAAATCTGAAAGTGATTGTAAGCACTGCTGTAATTAACAAAGAAAATGTAAAAACTATACAAGAAATTACTTCTGAGATTGCAGAAAGGGAATACATAGAAATAATGGATTGCAAGAAATAAGTTAATGGGGGAAAATCCGCAAAGCTGTTGGAGAAAAAAATAAGAAAAAAACAAGCTAAAGTTAAGGATAAGGGAATACAAACAATCCTGTGTAGACTAGAAGAGAGAAGGAGAACTGATAGCTGGGGTAGCGAGCAGAAAGGGAGTGATGCAGATGTAAAGTGTAAGATGAAATATCAGAAGGCGGTACAAGCTGAGAAATTACCAACAGTTTATTTTAAGAGTATCCCAAAATCAAAAAGATAGACACCCTTTTTTTGTTAAAGATTGTAGTGTGTAATATTATTAAAATTATTAAAAGCCAGCTCAAAAATGAAATCTCCTGGGAGGATCTGTCATCTGTATACCAGTACAAGACCATACCGGATAAGGGCTATGTTTGTTTATAATCCTAAGAAATTATACAGCTTGACAAGAAATTTTGAAAATCAAGAATGAGGCTGATAAACTAGGAGTAAACTTGGATGTTACCACAAGAAATTTTGGTACATGGACTACTAATGAAGTTCAAGAGAAAAGCCAGTGTAATCAGAGAGAAAGAAAACCGAATTGTGCAACAACAACAAACTATTGTTAGGTACCCGCAGAAACCAACTGTCATAGAATACGAATTAATGGGTTCACCAGAGTTTGACAAAATGATGAGAGAGAGGAAGCAGAGAGGGTGGAGAATTAATAATTGTGTTATTTTGGATGATTCATGGGAACAAGCCCCAAATGGGGGTGAAAGAAGATTTGACTGTAAGCATAGGCCAGATCTAACACTTAGTTACCAATTTGAAATGTCTCATTATCAATTAATACAACAGTGGATAGTCCAATTACAGAAATATCAGATTGAAATTTTGAAAAAAACATTGAGGCCTCGTTTAAAACAGGAATAAATATCCTGTCTTGGAATGTTGCATAGGTAAATAGAAAAATGGATGATGGTACCTGGCATTCCTTGATAAAAAACTGTGATATAATATTGTTACAGGAAACTTGGCTGGATGTTATCTCAAATATTGAATTTTAAGGGTATAATAAAATTATATTACCTGGTGAAAAAACAAATACCGAGGAATGAATTAAAGGAGGCATCATCTCCCCTCATCTCATCCCTACCCACCTGTCCCCCCCGGTCCACAGTTTCACTCTCTCCACCATATTATTGTACTTCCCCCCTCCCAATTTCCACCCTGATTAATCCCCCTCCCTCTTCTTTCCACTTTTCTCACTTTCTTCTTTTTCTCCCTCACCTCACCCCCCTCTCTTTTAAAGCTGCACTGTCAGATTTTTCCAAGAATCTGTAATCTCACTCACCATTCTGAATTTAGGCTCTGTGGTGCTCCATATTTCATCCATCAAGACACAACCATGTGTTTGCTTTTCTTCCTTGTACTTTTGTAAGAAATCCAAATATAACTTTGCCATTCTGTGCTGTGTGAGACCCCGCCTTTGGTCTGATAAGAACCTGCCCATGGCTCTGCCTGCACTTCTAACAATGTCTAAAGCAGGTGGGGGAGGTGTGCAGCCACTATCAGTAACTCGAGCCTACTTCCTTCCTCCTTCAGTCCTTCTATATTTACTTCCCCATTTCTGTCCCATTCTCCTTTTGCATGACAGCTAGTGTCATTCTGCCTACAAGCTTCCTCAAAGTCCTGCAATTTCACCTCAGAATGGCTAGAGAATTGGTAATTACAAATGATCTAATGCTCAACGAAACCTATTATATATAGCTTTATTTATCTATCATTTCTGTTGTAGTGTAGCCTGCTGCACTTTTCACTCATTGTATTTATTGGTTATCAGTGTGTCAGTGAGCACACATGAGCTTTAGGTGTCTACAAGTGCACTGATGATGAGACACACATTTGTTGTAACATTGCCTTGTAACACAGCCCAGTTATACTTTTGTAATGCACTCCTATCATGTTCCCTAATGCAGCACTTAATATTATTTGCATTTATGCTATCTCCTCCTCAGAATCTTAATTGTTTCCTTGATGTAATAAATCCCACATTTCACCACCCTGATTGAGTGCTTACTAATATTAAAGGAATAATGCATGACAGGGTGTGTGCCGTGCTGGGATAACGTCATGCTTGGGGTGATTAGGCATGAGGCCGCATGCCGAGTGCAACTAATCACCCCAGAAGTGACATTATCCCAGCACGACACACATCCTGGAGTGCATTATTCCTATTATACAATGGCTCATTGTATATATAAAATAAAAAATATTTTAAAGAATGTTTTTATTAGTGTGAACAAATATTTTTGTTTCTTAAGAGGAGATGCAAAAAGAGAGATGCAAGGTACAAATGCAGTGAGGCTGAGACTAGAGGTGTGATACAAGGTACATAATGCCATCTACACTGGTTCACAGTGAGGCTGAGACTAGAGCTGTGATGTTATGCTGGATAACATCACACCCATGATGTTATGCTGGGATAACATCACGGGTCCAGCCCTAGACTGACCAATCAGAATCCAGGAAATTTTCTTGCCATTGTATAATGATATACAATCACTCTCCTCAATGTCCGGCATCTCCAACCACACTATAGTGTTCTGCTCCTTGCTGATGTTTGTGATACAGGATGTTTATTATAAATCCATGTTCCCTTTCCATGATGCTGACTAGTACTTCTTTGAGATCACCCTCCCCTACGTCTGAGGCCGCCAGTTCATGTGCCATATATACCCCCCCCAAAAAAGCACATGTTCTGTGGTCTACTTGACTGAACCACCTGCTATCATGCATAATGTACCCATCACCTTCCACGAAACCCCATGCCATCACCTTGACACATTGCACCTATCACCAACACCTCTGTTTGGTGACTGTGCTGTGCACATGTACTGTTGAAGTTCACTATATGGTTAATGGACTGTACGTTCCCTCTCACTGGCAGTCAGTCGTCAGCTCGTGGTGGTGAGAGGATGATATGCTGCCTGTACCTCCTTTAGGGTTCTGTTGTAGTAAGTGTTATGAAGTGGTGTGAGGGTGGTTGCACTAGATCACCGTTAATTTGTTGTGTGTAGAATTTGTATTACTGTATACATTTTTTTGTTGGCTTGCCGCTCTCGTGCGACAGTCAACATATTGGGAGAGTGCAGCTTTGGGGGCGTGGCTGCTGTTGGGCGAATGCAGGGCACGCATCAGTAGGTGCATCCCTTATTCCCCAATAAGTCAGCATGCTAGTGCTGACACCAACATTATGAAAAGTGGACAAAACTTCTAAACAAAGTGCCGCTGCAATCAGAGACAAGCTCGTCATGCAGCATCACTTTGTTTAGAAGTTATGTCCACTTTACTACGTCGCCCCCCCCCAGTACAGGGTGCCACACTGGGAGCCCACCCCAGCATGGCAACTGATGCCATGGCTGATGGGGGTGCCCAATCCCACGTCGTCTCCACTGTCCTCCCCCCAGTACAGGGTGCCATACTGGGAGCCAACCCCAGGTGGCAACTGATGCCATGGCCGGGGGTGCCCAATCCCCTGTCAGCTCCACGCCCCACCAGCCAGCTTTCTGCCATGCTGGAAGCCCACCCTAGTATGGCAAATGTCCCGAGTCGTCTTTTTTTTTTTTTAAACCTGCAAATTAAAAACGGTCCCATGGTGCTTTTCCCTGCCCCCCCACAACCCGCGACCCACCCACTGTGCACCCTGCCTCCCACACCCCTCACCCCATACTTACCTCCGGAGTCTGGCATGATGATCTTCGGTGGACCGGGAACATGTCTGCACTCTTCAAAGCAGACTGCAAACTGAGGAAATGCCGGTAAGCTGTATAATGGGCTAGATAGGGTTTTTTCAACTTTGTTGCATATCTCAGGCATTTTTTGGAAGTTTTGCACCAAATTTTCAACATGGGGTTTTTGGAGCCCCTCCTCATGAATTCTGTCACTGTCATGGCGTTTATCAGCCTCAAAAGGTGATTTTGCAGTCACTGCGTGAAATCACCTTTCCGGGCCCATTAACAAAATGACAGTGGCGATGTTCATGAGGTGCCCTCTTAAAAAGCCTAAGTTCCAAATTTGGCAGAAAAAATCCAACAAATGCCTGTTTTACGAGTGTGCATTGTGCAGTTGTTACGCAGTCTCGTAACTTCGCGCATTCACAATATTTTACTGCCAGATTTTCAGCATTGTCATTTTTGTACACCTCCTTGTGAACAGTACAGCTGTCATTTTTCACATCCTGCCTGAAATGTGTTTCCGCACTTCCGGCGCACAATTGCGCAGTCGCTGTGGGAAATCAGTGTTTGGGCCAGGTTATGAAAATGGCAGTGACACAGTTCATGAGCAGAGGACCTAAAATGCCTATGTTGAAAATTTGGTGATGATACTCCATGAAATGACTGTGTTACAAGCATGCATTGGCAGATTGCACGCACGCTCGTACCATCGTGCATTTGTGATATTTTCAATCTGGATTTTCACCATTGCCATTTTTCCACACCTCTTGATGAACAGTACAGCTGTCATTTGACATATCGTGCCCAAAATGTGTTTTCTCACTTCCGGCACAGAATAGCGTGGTCGCTGTGTGAAATCACTTCTTGGGACACTTTGAGGAAATAACAGTGACACTGTACATGAGCAGAGGTGCTAAAATGCCTATGTTGAAAATTTGGTGCTGAACGCCCATAAAATGGCAGTGTTGCAAGTGTGCATTGCATATTTCCCACACACCCTAGTAGCTTCGCAAATTTGGTATATTTACATGCCACATTTTCAACACTGGCATTTTTTTACACCTCCTTATGAACTGTGCAGCTGTCATTTCTCACATCCTGCCTGACATGTTTTCCTGCACTGCACTACCAAACACCCAAAGGGACACCCTAATGCTTGTCACTCTCTGCAGGGTGGGGGTGGGTTGGCATCAGTTCAATACGTCACTGCCATTCCTATGATGCATCTGTCTAACTCCTGCACTACCAATGCCAATGCCAGCAAGCCAACATTTGGCATTGACAAATGCTTGTTTTTTGTTGGTGTTGGTGGGCACAGGAACATGAAGATTTTCCATACCAGTTTGTGAATGACATTACCTAAATTCAACTATCTGTGCAATGTAAAGATGCATTGAATAGTGTTGCATCACTTATCTCCTTTGCTTACAGGCAATGCATTTCGTCATGTTCTACCACCTCTGAGACAGCATGTTGAGAATGAGATTCACAAATGAAACTATTGCTGCTGCGTGGTGCATATTCTTATATTCCTCAGTGTAACCCCCTTATAAACAGGGGTTTACTAGAATGCCTCTAGTGGTCTCTTTAATAGCTGCCAGCTTGCTGACCCAGTCAGTTTACTAAGAAGGGAGGGGACTGTGATTTCTCTTGCTTGAGTCCCGCCTAAGCTGCGGGGTAGGTGCTCTATTGTTGCCATTGCTAAGTAGGCAAAGTGGGCCCCTTATTGGGCTGTAGTATTATGTATTATATACTAACATGCTAAAATGGCAGCAGAATAGGCCTAATGGTCTTTCGAGTCTGCTCGATTGGTCAGCCCCCACCCTGGGTGCTGATCTTGCTGCCCCTCTCGCCTTCTCTGGCTTCTCCCTTCCCAGTTCCGGATATTCTTGCTGCATTGGATTTTGCTTCCAAAACTCTTCCCCTGTATCTGTCCCAGCCCCTCTTGAATCCCTCCACCATCTCTGCCTCCACCAGCCCCGTAGGCAGTGCATTCCATGGCTCCACCACCTTCTCAGTGAAGTAGCACCTCCTCCTTTCTCCCCTGAATATTCCCCCCTCCAGCTTCCACCCATGCCCTCTAGTGGCCCCTCCTTCCTTCGAAGCACCCTGACTGTTCCTCCCCTATTCACCCTCTTCATGTACTTGAAGACCTCTATCATGTCCCCACAGTCCCTTCTCTCTTCCAATGTGTACATATTTAGCTCTTCGAGCCTCTCCTCATAGGTCCTGTCCCCCAAGCCCCAAATCATTTTGGTTGCCCTCTTCTGGACCATCTCCAGGAGTTTAATGTCCCTCTTTAAGTGTGGCCTCCAAAACTGCACACAGTACTCAAGGTGTAGCCTCACCCAGCAGTTATACAGAGGGAGTATCACTTCCCTCCTTCTGGAGGTGATCCCCCTAGCGATGCATCCCAGCATCCTGTTGGCCTCGGCTGCTGCCTTCCTACAAGTCTCCGAGTTGTTCATCTTGACATCCACCACCACCCCCAGGTCCCTCTCAGCCATCAAGACTTGTAACATTTCCCCCCCAGGGTGTACACTTGGCCTGGGTTTCTGGCCCCCAGGTGGAGTACCTTGCATTTCCCTGCATTGAACCTCAGCTTCCACTTTCTAGACCATCTTTCCAGAGCCTCCAGGTCCACCTGTAGGGCCACCCTCCCCTCCTCCCCATCCACCACCACCCCCAGTTTTGAGTCATCCGCAAAGAGACTCATCTCACTCCTGATTCCTGTCCTTATGTCAGAGATGTAGGCATTGAACAGGAGTGGCCCAGGACTGATCCCTGTGGGACTCCACTAATGACCCTCTTTGGGGATGAGACTATCCCACCAACTGCACGACCCTCTGGGTCCAGTACTGGAGCCAATGCTCATCCATCTGATCATCTGGTTCCCCACCCCATTTCTCCCAGCTTATCCAACATGCCCACATGAGGAACAGAGTCGAATGCCTTGCTGAAGTCTAGAAAGAGGATGCCCACTGGTCTACCCAGGTCCAAGGCACTCGTCACCCAGTCTTGGAACTCCACAAGGTTTGTCTGACACCATTTCCCCAGGATGACTCCATGCTGTCTATCATCCAGGCACCATGACTTTTCCAGGTCCCCCCTAGCCTCTCCTTGACAATGCCCTCCATCACCTTGCCCACCACCGATGTCAGGCTGACAGGCCTGTAGTTCCCTGCCACCTCCCTTGATTCCCTCTTGTGGATAGGCACTATATGTGCCACCTTCCAGTCCTGGGGCACCCACCCTGTCCTCAGAGAGATGGTGAAAAGCTCTGCCAGGGGGTTCACCAGGACATCCGCAAGTTCCTTCAGCACTCTGGGATGTAATTAATCTGGCCCCGGTGCTTTCTCCATCTTAAGGGAGCTGAGGGCTTCCCTCACTCTCTCTGCTGTGATTTCCACTTCCAGTACCCCTTCTCCCTGCTTAGCCCTCCCCCCTCCTGCCAGTGATGCCTCCCCCTCTCCCCAGATCCTATCACCTAGTGTCCTGTTTCCCCTTTTGGACAGATGCCAACCATCATGAAAATATAGTTTCTAATCATTCCATGTCTACCACCAGTACCAAATGAAGACAAAAACAGTATCTCGGCTCAACTTTTTCAATCACTGATTGAATCCCATGTTGTGGAGCACATTAGCCTCACTCATGCCATGGACAGGCTGCACCTCCCATACTGTTACCATGCATGCTGCCTGATTAAGGATCAGCAACAAATCCCCAAACACTATCAGCATTGCTCTTATCCCTTTCACCGTCAATTACTTTGTCCATATGTGGACAATGACATCGACATCTCTCTACCATGCAGGTGCTCCAGGGATCCTCAATATTTGCTCCCTGTCACATAAAGCTATTGCACCATGTTGGGTCCTTATCTGCCTCTTGCCTTCCTCCAATGGAGGCTTGCTGATTTTTTTTGTAGAGATCGCTCTTCACAGCCATGGGTTATCATTCAACAGATTGGAATGCAGACATCATCTTTTATCACAGTCACAGTCAGAGTCTCAGCCAACCAGTGATTCACCAGAGTGGTGTGTGTGCCAAAAGTGCTGGTTACTGTATTTGCAAGTTGAGAGAGTCTGCAGTGGATTATGTCCTGGGGTCTGCATTTCAGAATTACTGGTATGTTGTACTGCAACCAGTGCCTGCTTCTTTGCTCCTGTCTAACCTGTGCACTGTCACTGTTATGCTACCAATGTGTTGCCACATGCATCTATCTGTTTTTAATATTTATCCTAATAGGTATGCTGTGTCTTTGTATGCACTGTTCATGCCTCAATGCGATGTGACTTCACCTATTAATTGATTGATCAACACAGCCAAATGTGCAAGCATGTACACAAATGAACCCAGTCTAGTACACAAGATGTGCTGTGATGATGTTCATTTAATTCGAATGTGCATAACAGTGTGTGGGTGACAAATGCGCAGCTGAGTGACTTCAGCACACAGGAATTGGGTACATCCTCAATAACTCCCACCCTTGAGTGCCTTACTGCAATTATACAATGGACCCATCTGTTAGTTGTGTTTAATTAAGTTGTTTTATAAGTGCTTTTCATCAGCCATGGGTAATGCATGATTTACCCACGGACATGTGACATGCGTTGATCAATAAGGTTACAGGATAGTCACACACACCATTGTATAATTCAATATATTACATACGTTATGTGTTCATCATTACATTGATTGCATATGGAAACCTGTGAATGCCTTTCCTGTGTGAGTACTGTGTGATCTCTTCCCTTTCAAACAGTTCATTCCTGCGTTATGCTGTGTTCACTTATTCCATTTCCGGCAGCGTATGACCAATGAACTAGTGCAGTCTTGAACCATTTTTTTTAAGTATGGCATTTAAGATTAATTTAGCAGTAATGATTGTTCTGTTACCTGTTGTTCATGCGAAGCCTTGCACTAAAATCTGTCATGCTCTGCCAGTGACATTTATGCCTTTAAATGTGCATCTGTTGTAATTTATCATTATTTCCTTTCTTTCAGGAGATGGATCATTTAGTATTGGACCCTGCTGTATTAACTTTGTCAGCAAGCTATCAGCAGTATTTTTTTTTTCCTTTGCCTCCTGCTGCAGACACCAACCGATCTTGGAGGTATTCGGCATTCCATCAATACATATTATGGCATCTGGGACGTCTTGTGCATTTGCGTTCCAGTGCCCATCTGCTGCATGTGGAGAATTAGAGATGTGTACCCTGATCCATCTGGACAGTATACCAGTTTCCGTCCAGATCGCTTACTTTAGTAGACACATGTTTAAAAATGTACTGTCCCTTTTGATTCCTCTGTTGCATTTAGTATGCATCAGTTATACTTTGTTGAGCTGTACTTTATGCACTCTGCATTAAATGTATTCTTTCAGCTGCTCAAGTGTCTGTTTGTGATGCTCAATGTATGTATACTTTGGATGCCAAGTTTGACCATACAATGTTTGTACCATGATTTTATTATGTCTGTTCATCACAGAAATATACAGTACATAACATGCACAGCTACTGAGGTACATGTCATTTAAATATTCTTGAGCATCCACCAATAAGTACATGGTTGAATGAGATAAGGTTAATAAATCAACCAGTCTTATTACAGCGAAAATTTGAAATAGTAGCTATTTCTTTTTTTGTGCTATGCTATGCTATGGATGCCTGGATATCATAGCAATCGAAGAAACATGGTACACAGATATCCATGACTGGGATGTTAACATATTAGGGTACACAAACTACAGCAGACACGGGGGGGGTCGAATGGGGTCTGATTAGCTCTCATGTAAGGGAAGGAAAAAAAGCAACTGAACAAAAGAGTAAACAGTGAGGAGAGGGAGACAGTATGGGCCACCTTAGAGACTGGAACTGACACTACAGTCAGCACAGGTGTTGTATACAGACCCCATGTCAGGTGGAGGGAATGGATAAGGATATGATAGAAAACATTGTTAGAATGGGAGTGAAAGGGTCAATACTGTTGATGGGGACCCGGATATGTGCAATGTTAACTGTTGCACCTTTGCAGGTACATGACTCAGACAGCTAGTTTTGGAACCCACTCATGAGGAGCACTCTTAGCCATCAAAACTGACATCACAGAGCCAACAATGATTTGTGTGAAGCAAACTAACCGATCAAAATGAACAAAACCGTCAGTATTGTTCACAAAGGAGGTAACCGAGATGTTTATGGCAAAAAATATAGCATTTAGGAAGTATAAGTACACACCGAAGAAGCCGGCCAGACCAGTTAAGGCAAAAGAAAGCCGTGAGGGTAGCCAGAATAGCAAAGGCCCAAACTGAAGTGGGATCAAGCCTTTTATAGGTATATCATGGAGTGTAGAAAAACAAAGGAAGGGACAGTGAAATTGCATAGAATTTGCAGTGGGTGGGCAGAGAGGGACAATGAAAAAGCAGGGACACTGAAAGAAAACTGCTCAGTATTTGCCTAAAAATCGAATGTGTTGAGGTGCCTAATATACTTTCCATCAGCACTTTGGCTTATGGGGCTGATCGCAGTCCTTTACAGAAGAACGGTGCAGAAATAAGTCATAAACTGAAGCGATGGTGCCTGATGGAATTCATCAAAGCATTCTAAAAGAATTAGGGAGAGAATTAGGGACACCACTGACTACCCTTTTGACAAATCATGGGAGGATGGTGTTGTACCTGAGGACTGGATGAAGGTGGATGCGATTCCCCATCACAAAAGTGGGAGACATGGAAATATACTTGTGGATAATCAT
Source organism: Neoceratodus forsteri (assembly GCA_016271365.2). Taxonomy (NCBI): domain Eukaryota; kingdom Metazoa; phylum Chordata; order Ceratodontiformes; family Ceratodontidae; genus Neoceratodus; species Neoceratodus forsteri. The sequence goes on along the minus strand of CM057459.1, from coordinate 799,097,508 downwards.
ATCAGATGACCTCAAGGTAGCAGAAAAGGTCAGAGCCTAAAGGCTGGCCTTCAGTAAATATAAGGGAACACAGCAGGATGAAGATAGGAAGACATACACAAATGTACTAATGGACGCAGGGAAGGCAGTAATGCAGGCAAAGTCACAAACTGAGGAAACACTAGCACGAATAGTAAAAGAAGGTGATAAGACTTTCTATAGATACATTAGTGAAAGGCGAAAGTCCAGAGGGGGTATTGCACACCTTAAGGGAGAAAACCGGTGCATGTGCAGAGGAGGACCCTTTATAAGCATCTATCCTAAATAGATACCTTTGCTCAGTATTTACCGGACAGAAGGTAGGGCAGGGCCCACAGCTCAGCATCATGGACACTGGGGGGGAGATAGGTGAGCACTACTCTATTCACAAATGAAATGATCCTACAAGAGCTTGCCATGCTCAGGGTGGACAAGGCAATGGGACCTGATCCCATATATCCCAGGGTACTTAAGGAGCTAATGGTGGAATTAGCAGAGCCATTTGCAGAACTGTTTAGTGAGTCTCTGAGCACAGGAGAGGAAGGTCTTATCAAACTAATTTCATAGATTTCTTTGGGTAACAAGAGTGGTGGAACAAGGGGAGCAGCTGATGTTGCCTACCTTAACTTCAGCAAAGCTTTCGACACTGTTCAACATAGAAGATTAATAAATAAGCATTGGTAGGATTGGGTTGGGTCAGAGGTTGGTCAACTGAGTGGCAAACTGGTTGACAAGCAGGAAACAGAGTGGTGGTCAATGGTATACAGTCAGAAGAGATGCAATTCACAAGTGGGATACCTCAGGGATCAGTCCTGGGGCAAGTCCTCTTTAATTTCTTCATTAGTGACATAGCAGATGGACTAGAGGGTAAGTCTTGACTGCTTGCTGCTGACACCAAGATCTGCAAAATAGTAGGCCATCCTGATGTGGAGTGCTGAATGAGAAGAGAACAGGATACACTAGCAAAATGGCAATCACAACGGAAGAAAGGCACTTGGGCATCATCATCACTGATGACCTGAACCCATCCAAGCAGACCACTAAACCACTCGGTAAGACTAGTGTGATGTTAGGGTGCATTAGTGGGGGTATCACAAGTCATAAGAGGTAGGTAATAATCCCTATTTACAAGACACTAGTTAGCCACCATCTGGAGTACTGCATGCTGTACTGGAGGCCACACTGTCATAAGGACATTAAGCAAATTGAGGCAGCCCAGAGAAGGGCAACCAAAATGGTGCATGGACTACATCAGAAGACATATGAAGACAGATTAATGGAGCTCAATATGTATACCCTTGGGCAAAGGAGGGAGAGAGGTGATATGATCGAAACATTCAAACACTTTTGGGGCATTAACAAGGTCAAAGAGTCTAACATGTTTAGATATAAGAAAAATAGCAGGACAAGAGGACAGAGCTTGTGATTAGAGGTAGGCCAATTAAGTGGTGATGTGAGGAAATTCTTTTTCACAGAGTCATGTATGCATGGAATGGCCTACAGCTGGAACTGGTGTCTATGAATACTGTGCTGAGCTTTCAACAGGTATGGGATCGGCATAAGGAGCAATACAGATGAGTATGAATGGATAGGCCACTAACACAGTACAAAGGCCAATGGCACATTTACAAGGTAGATAAAGAAATGGGCAGACTGTATGTGCCTTTGTATCCTTATCTGCGTCAACCTCTATGTTTCTATGCTTCTATGTTACATTGAAGGCAATGTGAAAAGGCAGTAGGGAGTGTTGAGGGTAGGAAGTAACTGATGTGTATTGAAAGAGACAACACCAGCTGAAAACAGGAATTTGTTATCCCTATATACAAACAGTTGGTGCGACCCCATCAGGAGTACGGCATCAGTTCTGGATACCACATCTATGCAGGGACAGACATAGACAGGATGGAGGCAGTCCAGAGGAGGGCAACTAAAATGGTGCAGGGTCTGCAAGAGAATCCATATGAGGAGAGACTAAAGGAGCTTAATATGTATGCCCTTGAGGAAAGGAGCGAGAGGGAGAGGGTGGACATGAGAGAAACTTGCAAGTTCCTCATTGCAATCAACAAAGTACATGTGGTAGCATCTTTAAGGAAAAGATGATGCAAGAACAAAGGGGCACAATTTGAACAAAGAGTGGGTGACTGATTATGGGCAATGTGAGGATTTTTCACAGCCGTGATGGTGCACACATGGAACAACCTTCCAGAGGATGCTGTGGGGTTCTAAAACTGTGGGGAATACAATAATGCATGGGACAGAAATGTGGCAATTGTGGGGGGTAGGAATAAATATGTTTTTGGTTACATAGGATCTACAGCTTATCCACTAGGTAAGCAAAAGTGCTGAATAGGTTGGCCAAAGTCTATATCTGCCTTTCAAAGCCTATGTTTCTATGATTCTATGTTTCGTTAGCCTGTCAGCAAGAAATATAGTTACAATGAGTCATACAGCCTTTGATTAGTGTCTTACTGAATAATCACATGTTCAGTGTTGGTAATGAATGGTGTCTCTATCTGAAATGAGTCATCCTGTGCTTGCAGTCAATCACCCACCGATTCAACATGTCACTCTCCCAGGGTAGACTCCTCAATGGAAAAATAGCCTATGATATCAGTCTATTAAAAGCAGGTGACCACAGCCATCAAAATCATTACAGACCGATCCCCTACTCCCCTTTCTGTCTAAATTAATAGAAAAATAGGTGTGTGGCCAGCTAGGGGTATACTTAGAATCCAGAAGCCTATTAAACACGGTTACGCCAGGATTCAAGAGCAAAGCACAGCACCATAACAGTATACCCATACTTTAAGGATAGCAACAGTCAAAGAGTATTCTGCTTCAAAAGAGCATTTCAGATGCACATATCAGATCTTGATAAGTTGCAGTAACTGGACACATACATGGACAGGTCATGAAAATGGGTACATGCAGTGGATAATGGACCCGGAATGGTCCATGTAAGGCAGGCATTGATTTTAATTTCAGCTAAGAACATAAATCACCAAACAAGGTAAAACAGATAATGTTGTCTCAATAACTGTTAATGCATTTCAGCAGATGGAGAGTACACAGCATCAAGTCAATGCCTAATCACTTTACTTTACAATGATGTGCTTCACACCTAGTGTCACAAAGAAAGGAGTATAGATAATGTGGCCTCAAAAACTGTGAATGCACTTTTTAGATGATGAGTACCCATGGGTGCTCAGATTATCTGAACAACGAGGTGCTTTCTCAGATGTCTTGGTAATTGCAAGCAATTAGAAAAAGACAAAAACCAAAAGAAGACAGCATGAACTGTCTTTCACTAAACTGTCTCCATCCATCAGGTTATGAAAGCAGACAGTCTGGCTTTTCATGTCTGCAGCTGTAATGTGAGAGAACTGAATGAATATCTGTTGTAATTTTATTACTATGTATGGTTGACATAATGGATGCATAGATGACTAAAAGTATCCTTTGAAATATACTCTATGAACACAACATGAATTGTACGTGAAAAAGACATTTTCCACTAATGATTGCTGCATGTTCCCAAAAAAAGATGTCAGGTCACTGAAAAGCAAATTGTGTGTCTGGATTTATGCTGGGTTGTGGTGGGTTGTTTGTATATATTCTCCAAGAGAACATCCAGACAGGGTGAGTGAGAAAGGAGTTGCTGTGGCACTTTATGTGAAGGAATGACTGAAGTGTGTAAGGAAGGAAGGCGTCTGAGTCAGTTTTGATGCAAATCCAGGATTCCAAGAATAGCTTCTATATAATGGGAGTGGTGTACAGGCCGCCATCTCAGACTGAGGAGTTAGACAGAGACCTAGTGGGACCGATCAGGAGGAGCTGTGAAAAGGTAGTATGGTGATTGTAGGGAACTTCAAGATGCCCAGAGTAGACTGGAGTAACCCAACAACCAGGAACAGAAGGGAGCATATACTGCCGGATGCTTTCCAGCACAGCTTCTGCTGCAAATGGTAAGTGAACTGACAAGGTTAAGGAATACCCTTGACCTTGTGCTGGGAAATGGGTACTTTGTGAGCGAACTTACAGTGGATAAACTGCTGTCGGGAGTGACCATTGCTCAGTATGGCTCACATTGTATATGGGCAAGGGAAGGAGTGGAAGCTGGAACTAAGATCTGTGGACTTCAGGACGCCAACTTTGGTAGGATGGGTGAAGTGGCAAAGGGTACCTATCAAGAATCAGTCTAGTATGGATGCTAATCAGAAGTGAGAGCTCACAGTTGGGGACAGTGGAGGCAACCAAACCTTGCTGAAGGCCCTGAGCAAGAAGGCTAGGGCTAAGAAACAGAGCTGGTTGAGCAAGGAGGTCAGTGGAAAAGGTAAGGAGAAAAAGAGCTGCCTTTAGGAAGTACAATAAAACAAGGAGAAGGGAATAACAGGGAGGAGTACTTGACGGAATCGAAGGAGGTGACAAGGCCAATAAGGGGAGCCAAGGCATCTATGTAACTCAGGCTGGCACAAGGCATTAAGAAGTGAGAGAAGGGCTTGTTTATGTACATCAGGGAGAAAAGGAGCTGGAAGGACCACGTAGTAACGATTAGGAAGAAGGGGGATTGGTAGGAAGCCGGGTGCGATAAGGCAGAAGCACTAAATGAGTACTTCTGCTCAGTATTTACTAAAGAGAAGGGGGTGACACCAAAGGATGGAGAAATGCCTGAAACAGGGGCGGAGGGGGTGACAGATGGGCAAAGCATTGAGGGCAGAGTTTTGGGAGGGTTTGAATGCACAAGGCCCTGATGCCATCCACCACAGGGTACTGAAGAAGTGACAGAGGTTCTTGCAGGATCTTTGCCAGACCGACACACCCTCACTACATTCAGGGTGTGTACTTGAGGACTGGAGGACGGCTCATGTAGTACCTCTCCACAAGAGTGGCCCCAAGGATGAACCGGGAAACTACAGACCACTGAGCTTCACATCCATCATAGGTAAGCTACTGTAGATCATCCTGAAGGAAAGGACTACAGGACAGCTGAAATCATGGCTTTATAGTGTAGATCCTGCCAAACAAACCTAGTGGGAGTTCTATGCCTGGGTAACTAGGCAAATGGACAGGGCCATGCAGTGCGTGGTGCTGTATCTTGACTTCACTAAGTCATTTGACTCGTGACACATCCAAGGCTGTGAAGTAACTTAGTAGGCACAGGGGCAGGTAAGCAGATCTGATGGTTATGGAACTGTCTTCAGTGAAGGCAACAGAGGGTAGTTGGGGTGGGTAGCTCAAACCCAAGGGTAGGTGATGAGCGGTAAGGTGTTAGGGCTCGGGTTGGGATCAGTGCTGTTTGGGATATTCATTGCAGATGAGTATGTAGATAGGCCTTAGACAGAGCACAGGCCGATGGCACATTTATATGGTAGAAAAAGAAAAGGGCAGACTCGATGGGCCTTCAAGGTCCTTATCTGCCTCTCAACTTTATGGTTTCTATGTAAACAAGGCCTGAGGCTACTGCTGGGATTCCTTGGTGCACCCATCCATGTCTGCTGTACTCCACCACCAACTTGCTCAGCCAGACTCTGCTTCCAAACCTGCCTTCTTGTAAAAAGACCCTGCTAAGGGCTCTCCCTCAGGGTTGCCACCACCCTGCAGCATGCCTCCCGTCAGTGTCCACCAGCAGCTTCGTCAAACCTCCATTATTGTCCCTAGGGTAATGACCTCTATGGCTCAGAGATCCTTCTGTTATCAGGCTCTCCTGGTTCAGTTCCATCCCAGCCAACATAGCTGACTCTACTATGCTTGGTCCTTTCAAAGTCTCTCTCTCAGAAACCATCTGACAAGCACTGGCTACTGTAACTGCACATAATCCCCCACCTGCCCATTACCATCTACCCTAGGCTGGGTCAGCCTGTCTACTTTTGCTGTAGATGCCTGGGGTCTCAGTCAACATCTGACTTATTGTAATAAACTATCTCTGGTTGCTACCGGGTGGTACTCATGTATGTATATTACTGACTGTGTGATCTACCTATTACCAGCTGTACCATCCATTCAATTCGCTAACACTTTCGCTTTTCATCTCATTGTTATGTTATTTCATGTTTTGTTTCAGACGCTCTGCTGTCTTTAGTGTGCTTGTAAGTGAGTCATGAGTCAAAGGTCATTTTATGATCTAATAAATAAATAAATAAGTAAAAAAAAATACTGCACCACGAACGCCCTAGAGTTCGCTTGGTGACTTTAACCGTGTTGTGACATTTTCTGGGTGGACTGGGGTAAAGGTAGTGGTGGCCAATCTGTTAATTAAAGTAGGTTTCTGAGCGGTATGCTATGTCCGGAGGATGGTGCAGTATATCAGGCCGAGTCCACGGTTCAATTTGTTCATCAGGATATAGTGGATATGCGGTGTTCTACCAATATAAGAGGGCTCAACGAATGTGTGTACTGATACTTACATAGACTTTGGGCAGGAGGAAGAAGAGGAAAGGTAAGAATTTAGCACTGTGTCTGTTTTCAATTACTCAATATGCAAATTAAAAAACTCGCACTGTCCTTTTCTGACTGCAAGTATCCATCACCAAAAATATACACTATGAATTAAAAACAGTGCTCTTCCAGACTGTAGAGCCAGCCTAGTCTTCCAAATTGAGGTTTGCCAAGAGCTATTATCCCACTATAATTCATCATGTGTAAGGTTGCATTTCATTAGCGCAGAATGGCATCATTAATTACATCTGACCTAAAATGTTACTCAATCACCTCCTATTGTCACCTGTTTTCTGCCCATTTTGATTACTCATTGAGAAGTGAGAACATCAGTATTGCTACCACACAATTGGGTGGTAGTGCTTATTATAATGCCCTGGAGTGCAAAACAGATCGTTATAGTCCATGGTTATGCTTGTGTCAAGCTGTCACTGACAATTTTACATGCTCTAGTGCTCAGTTACTGCCCGTGAGTCAAGAATCTATATGCTCACCAGTTGACATATGTCGACTGATGGCTATTTCTGTTATCTCATGGATAAGGCAAGGTGTACAACTATAGTTGCATTCTGTTTTTCATGCCTGGGGATTGATGGCACCACTGCCCAGGACTTGAGATGGAGTAAGGAGAGTTAGACAGGATGATTATTGAGCTTGAACGCCCTGGTGATAGTGGTGTTGGGTGGTGGTGGTGCAACACTGAGACTTATGCCACGGCAAGACAGGATTGGGATATAAACACACAGTACTTGTTACATCACTATTCTGAAGAGATGGTGTTGAGGGTGATTGTGGGTGGATTTTATCATTCATTTATATACACCATATTAACATACTGGGGTGTTGGGAACGGGCTGGATGGTATCTCGTGTCTGCTTGTAGCCAGCCTCCTACTGGGTGTTTGCTTTTCTCCACCCCGAGGCCAAAAGAGGCCTCTTCAGCTTCAGTTTTCCTTGTACCTGTCCCACCCCCTTTCTAATTCCTCCATCGCCTCTTTCCACCAGACTCTGGCAGTGCATTCCATGGCCCACCACCTCAGGTGAGGTACTGTCTCTTGCATTCCCCCAGTAATTCCCTCTAGCTTCCACATGTGCCCTAAGTTGTTCCCCACATCTCATTGGCTCTGCCTGTGTTGATTCCTCTACACATTTGAATACAACTATCATGTGCCTCATTCTTTTCCTCCAGCAAGTACAGCCCAAGTACATCCACCTTTCTTCTATGGCCCACCTCCACCATGCCCTGTATCAATGTTCCTCTTGTCTGAACCGCTCCATCAGTTATGTTCAACTTTGAGATGAGGTCTCGCACTGTACACAGTACACTAGATGCTATCTAACCAGGGCATATATAGGAGGATCACCTCCTCCTGGATGTAATCCGGCTATGCAGCCCAGTATCTGGTTTGTTTTTCTCAGTTCTCTGCATTTTCTGTATATCTTTTGACACTACCACCACTCCAGGTACTTTTGCTTCATGTGGCTTTCAGATACCACCACTCTCGTGGTGGACATGTCCTTGTTGCTGGCCCCCATTGCATCACCCTACACTTCCCTGCATTAAAGTCAATCGTCACCCTTTGACCACCAATTCATATCCTGGTCCTCTGGACGGTCTGTCTTGTTTCTTCTATTTGCTAGTGCTCCAGTTCTGAGACATCCACCATTATATGCGGTTTCTCCATGTATCCTCAACTCTGCCGTGAAAACAAACCTCCTGTCATTCCCCAAATCATTTTTCCTTCTAATGTCACTGTCCTCTGTCCTGCTATTTGTATATTGAACATGTTACAGTCTCTTTGACCTACTGATGGCCTTTATATTGTTTTCATTATCACCGCTCAGCTGTGCCTATGTTACACATATTGAGGAGGGAAGTGATACTCCTGTATAACTGCTTGGTGAGGACGCACTTCATCTTGCGGCAGGTTGGAGGCCACTAAAGAGGGACATTAAACCCTGGAAGAGTCCAGGAGGCAACCAAATGATTTGGGGCTTGGGACAGGACCTATGAGGAGAGTTCAAGAGCTAATATGTACATATTGAAGAGAGAAGGGACTAGGGGAGAACGAGACTTTCCCAGATGTGTTGGTACTTGTGAGCAAAAAAACAATAACCAAATGAAGATGAAGCATGGACTCCTTTCTAAACTGTCTCCAGCCATCAAGTTGTGACAACAGCCAGTTGGCTTGATATGTATGCCGCTGTCCCTTAGGTCAGTGAATGAAAATGTTGTAACTGTGTTACTATGTGTGATGGTGGCACTGATGCACAGCCAGTGCACTGTGGTCCGTGTTTCCAACATATCAGGGAACATTCTGTGCTGCAATGTAGTGCAACTGACCAATCTGCAACTCTTTACATTGCCAGATCTTCGCTGATGCAACTCATCTGCATCACTGGCACCAGTGCAGATCTGGTAGTGTGAAAGCCCCAACAGTGTATTAACTCCAGAACACAACCCTCAACAAAACCATTTCTTCATACATCTCCCCTGAATAGATACACCATCATTCACTTGTCACTATCTGAGATTCTGGGTGAATATAATTTTTATCTTCATACAGCTGCAGATATAAGCAATACTCAATTGCCTGTTTCAGAATATGAAACTTATCTGCAAGCTGGATGGGGTGAGATCATAACTAATGAGTGACAGAGCCCGAGGTGAGTTAAGAAAGTCCTACCACCTCACAAGTAATAATAAATTGCGTGTTTGAGTGAGGCCACTGTCTGCTTGATTGATGCATCAATGTAATAGTTATTTTTAAATCTGTTTGTGTCGAGATTTAACTATTTCTCTTTGATTTCAGCTATTGGTTTCAGTGTTGCACCAAGTAACTGTAATTCCATCAGCATTATAAAAGCTGCTCTCTGATTGGTTCACTATTACTCCGTGATGTACCTAGCCTGCAAGAGATCTGCTTTGACCTACTTAACAGCAAATATGCCATGCTGTCTTGTTGTGTATAAGATAACACAATGTTCACAGGCTTATTGTCACTTGTGTTATAAAAAACATTTCTATCTTCACTTATTACCATGCTCATCATAGAGAGACAGACATACACAGACAGACACGTACATTTTTCATTTATAAAGTAAAACTTGGAAAGAATTGTGCAGTTACAATACTGGAGACTGTCGCTATAAAATGTATTAAGAAATATAAAAAAGTGTGAAACAGCAAGCGCTCGAAAGAAAGCCAGAGGTAAAACACATTGTAGACTGGAACCATGCTTAAAGTATCTTATCATAAACCATTACCATCATAGCTCCATGAGTCAGATGGTGACATAAGTGGAAGCTGGTGAGGGGGTCAGAAAGGAGACGAGAAAGTTTTATTTTACAGAGAGCATGGCTGACCTAGGGATCAGCCAGCTACCAGAGGTGGTGGGAGCCAGAAATGTTGGTGGTTTCAAGGAAGGCTGGGACAGAGCTGAGGGCTTCACAGTTACTTAGGGGAGTAGCAGTAAAGCAGGGGCCAGGAGAGATGGGGCAAAAAAAACTGTCTAGACAGCCGGTCTCAGGGGAGGATAGCATATAAGGGCAGAATGGATGAATCAATGGTAATTTTTTGGTGACAGCATTTATATTTCTATGATTTTGACAGCATCTAATGTTGGCTCTTCTCAAACCAGCTCTCACTTAATGCCAAAAAACTGTCTTCCTGACTTTTGGTACTAGACAGAGACTAGCAAGGCTCCAACATGCACCTGTCTTCAAGACTACAGATGGCAACTTTCTTAAGGAGGTACCCCATTTCAAGTACTTATGGTTGTGGCTAGACTAGAACCTCAGGGTTTCCACCCACATTAACACCATGAATAAGAAACTTCCTCCAAAGCTTGCAATGCTGTCCAGAAACAAATCCTGCCTTCTTCTCTTCAGTCCTCCAAAAGATCTTCCTTAAAGATGATCTTGCCAGTGTTTGCCTATGTAGATGAAGTCTACAGTGCTGCCCCAAAGTCTGTAATTGCATATGCAAGGCTGGACCCCTTTTTTAATTCCTTCTTCCAGTTTGCCCTTAGTGCTCCATCTCTCACACATCACAGCTCTCTCTATGCTGATCTCTCTTTCCCCTCCCTAGAGGTCCAACATTTCTTACACTGTTCCTCCTACCTGACCAAATACTGGCATACCACTTTTCCTGCTTACCGCTTCTCTCCTCTCCTCTTAACTCTGTTATCCCGTCCTCCTACTACTACCTATGATCATCCGCTGTTTCTTCTTTTCATGTTCCTCTCAGTAAATCTATAGCAGGCCAGTCTGCTTTCTTTATCAGCACTGGCAAACAGGCTAGAAGGAGGGGATGAGCAACAATGGGGAATCATCAAAACTGCCATTAGGCAGAGATGGGGTCTCCAGAACTGGACGCAGTACTCCAGATGGGGTCTCACTAACTGTCTGTACAGAGGGATAACAACCTCCAGTTTTCTGCTGGTGATGCCTCTCCCTATGCATCCCAGTATACCCCCAGCTCTCCGTACTGCCTTCTCACATTGCTTGCTAACCTTAAGGTCAACACAGGCAACAAGCCTTTGTGTGAAGCAAATAAACAAATCAAAATGAAAGAAAAAGCCACTATGATTCTCCAAAGAGGTGGCAGGGAAAGTAAGGGAGAAAAAGATAGCATTCAGGAAGTATAAGGAACCACAGAAGGAGCAGGACAGAGAACTATACCAGTTAACACAGAAGGAAGCAGGGAGGGAAGTCAGAATAGCAAAGGCCCAAACTGAGGGAAGGACAGCCAACTCGGTTAAGAAGGGGGATAAAACCTTTTATAGGTACATCAGGGAGTGTAGAAAGACAAAGGGAGGGATAGCGAGGCTGAATAGAATGAACGGTGGGTGGCCAGAGGGGGTTAGTGAAAAAGCAGGGATACTGAAAGAATATTTCTGTTCAGTATTCACAAAAGAGGAGGGGAAGGTGCCTAATCCAATTAACAGAAGCACTCTGTATAGGAGTCAACCCCAGTCCTTTCACAGAAGAAATGGTTCTGAAAGAACTTCTAAAACTGAAGGTGGACAAAGCAATGGGGCCTGATGGAATTCACCACAGAATTCAAAAAGAATTAAGGGAAGAACCAGTGAAACCACTGACTACCCTTTTTAACAAATCATGGGAGGATGGTGTGGTACCCAAGGACTGGAGGAAGGAGGATGTGATTCCCCTTCACAAAAGTGGGACCAAGACAGAGGTTGGAAACTACAGACCTGTCAGTTTGACCTCTGTGGTAGGGAAAGTGATGGAATCACTTGAAGTAAAGAATTGTTGAGTACCTAGAGGCCAGTGGGGCACAGGACCCAAGGCAGCATGGGTTCACAGCGGGAAGGTCATGTCAGACAAATCAAATTGATTTCTTTGACTGGGTGACCAAAGTAGTAGATATGGGAAGGGCTGTGTACATGGCTTTGACACAGTCCCACACAAAAGATTAATAGTCAGATTAACCAGCCTGGGAGTGGGTCCCAGAGTGGTAGCCTGGGTAAAACATTGGCTGGACAACAGGACACAGAAGGTAATTGTAAATGGAGTCCACTCTGAAGAAAGAGGGGTTACTAGTAGGGTACCGCAGGGTTCAGTACTGGGTCCAGTCCTTTTTAATGTCTTTGTAAGTGACATTGCAGAGGGACTGGAAGGAAAAGTATGCCTCGTAGTAGATGACACTAAGATCTGCAACAGGGTTGATACACAAGGAGGCGTGGAAAAGATGAGAAGGGACTTGGCAAGGTTGGAGGAATGGTCAGAAGTATGGCAGCTAGGATTCAATCCAAAGAAGTGCAAAATAATGCACCTGGGAAACAAAAACCCAGAGGAAGATTACACAATGGGGGGTGGTGGTAGTAAAAAAAACCAAAAAGGAAAGGGACCCGGGGGTAATCATATCAGATGACCTTAAGGTTAGCAAGCAATGCGAGAAGGAAGTAGGGAGAGCTGGGGGTATACTGGGATGCATAGGGAGAGGCATCACCAGCAGAAAACAGGAAGTTGTTATGCATCTGCACAGACAGTTGGTGAGACCCCATCTGGAGTACTGCATCCAGTTCTGGAGACGCCATCTCCGCTAGGACATAGCATAGAGGCAGTCCAGGGGAGGGCAACTAGAATGGTCCAAGGTCTGCAAGAAAAGCCATACAAGGAGAGACTAAAATAACTTAATATGTTTACCTTTGAGCAAAGGAGGGAGAAGGGGGACATGATAGAAACGTTTAAGTACCTCAGTGGAATCAACAAAGTCCAAGAGGGTAGCATCTTTCAGAAAAAGAGATATGCAAGAACAAGGGGACACAATTTAAAGATAAAGGGGAGGCAGTTCAGGGGCAATGTGAGGAAGTATGTTTTCACAGAGAGGGTAGTGGATGCATGGAACAGCCTTCCTGAGGAGGTTGTGGGGTCTAAACAGTGGGGGAATTCAAGAATGTATGAGACAGACAGAAGGCAATTCTGGTGAGGGGCAGGAGGAAGGAGGCTGTTTGTTAATGAGGATCTGCAGCTTATCCAATAGGTAGGGGAAATGGGCAGACTGTCAGGGCCAGGTGGTCCTTATCTGCCATGAAAGTCTGTGTTTCTATGTTTTTGTCAGCAGATAAGGATCATACAGCCCACCTTGTCTGCCCATTTGCCTGCTTGCTTTGGTAATCCCTACTCTTACCTGGACTGCCTTTCCCCTTTTCTGTTGTACAGCTGGGTGCCTTTATGCTTATCCAATGCACTTTTGAATCCATGTACTAATTTAGCTTCCACCACCTCCGCTGATAGGCTGTTCCATGGATCCACCACCTCCTCTGTGAAACAATACTTCCTAGAATGTCCCCATAAGCCTCCTTCCCTCCAGTCTCATGTTATGTCCCTGTGTCCTTGTGCAGTTTCTTCTCTGAAAAGTGCTCCCCCTCCTGTACCCTGTTTATTCCTGTAAGGTATTTGAAAGTCTCTATCACATCCCTTCGTTCCCTTCTCTCTTCCAGTGAACAGATGTGAAGTTCCTTGAGTCTTTCCTCATAAGGCTTGTGGTGCACTGGATGTATAATTTCTGCTGCTCTTCTCTGGAATGGTGCCATTCTGCCTATGTCCTTCCTGACATGAGGGTCTCCAGAGCTGGACACAGTAGTCCAGATAAGGCCTCACCAGTGAGCTATACAGTGACATCATCACTGCACCTCCTACTGGTTATGCACCCTATCATTCTGTTTGCTTTTCCCACTGCTCTTGGCAGTGTTTGGAAACTTCAGATCATTGGTATGATAACCCCAAGTCTCTCTCCTGCCTTGTGGGGACTAGAACCTGCCCCCATCCTGTATTCATCTCTTGGGTTTCTGTGTCCCAGGTGCATTATCTTGAACTTCTTAGCATTGAAACTGAATTGCCAAGCCCTTGACCATACTTCAAATAGTCTTGGGTCATTTCTCATTTTATCTAGCACCTCCTGTGTCAATTCTGTTGCAGATATTGGTGTCATCTGTGAACAGTCATGCGTTCTCCCCCAGCCCCACTTCAATGTCTCTTATGAAGACATTGACTAGGACTGGACCCAGCACCGATCCCTGTGGTGCCCCACGGGTCACCTCCACCTCTTTGTGTTTTATGCCACTTACTATCACCTTCTGGATCCTGCCTTTTAGTCAATTTCTAGCCCATTTTACCACTTTAGGGCACTCAACCAAATTCCCCAATTTGTTAAGCAACCTTGTGTATGGAACAGTGTTAAGATTAGTCTGACAGGACCTTCCCCCAGTGAATCCATGTTGCTTTGGGTCTTCTGCATTGCCTGACTCCAGGAACTTCATTAACCTCTCCTTAAGCAGGGACTCCATCAGCTTTATCAAAGGTCAGGCTTACAGGTCTGTAATTGCTTGCCTCCTCCCTACTTCCAGTCCTTGTGCATGGGGACCACCTCTGCCCTCCTCTAGTCCCCAGGTACCTCCTGCATCTCTAATGATTGGTTGAAGTGGGTTGTTAGCAGACCTGCTAGGACTTCCCTGAGTTCCTTCAAAACTCTAGGGTGAATCCTGTCTGGCCCCATTGCCTTTTCTGTCTTTACATCCAAGACTCTATCTGCAACCCCTGTTAACCTTTCCTCGTGAGTTAGGCCCCTCCCCTGACTCTTCCTTGGCAAATACTGAGGAAAAATACTTGTTCAGTATCACAGCTTCTTTAAGGTCATCCTACACCCACTAATCCACTTTAGTATAATAGTTTTCAACCTCCTGAGAGCATGCCAGAATGCGCTCCACTCTCCTGTCATCCTTTGTGTATGCTTGTTATCCCATTATATTATTTTCAGTATTAATTACCCTACAAATACTAGTGACTACCTTCCTTCATGACCCCTCTGCCATGGTTCCCCACTGTTTGGACTGGCAGTATTATTCTGGATTAACTGAATAAATGTTGAGAGAAGCAAGCCAGTGAGTGGTCATTGAATCTGTGGAGTGCTTGTCATCTCTTTGGATTTGTTCCCCACTGTTCCCCTTCCCTTATATATTCACATTCATGTGGTGTACTCCCTTATCATCCTTTCTTACCTGTAACCCAGCTTCCCACATCCACATGCTGACTGCCAGCTTTTCCTCCCCACAGTAGAGCCTGACCATCACACTCCCATTTGTGATCCCCTATTGGACAATCCCTCACCAGGACCATGTTGCCCTCCTCCCTGTACCCAATCCCATTCTTATCGTGACAGACACCCATCCTGACTCTCCAACCTCCCTGTCCATGTTACCTCTCCCTACTACTGTCCCACCTGCTCCACCAAGTCCTCCCTCACTCAGCTATGCCTCTACAGATGTTTGAGACATGGTAACTTAACACAGCTAAAAGCCAATAATTGCCTTGCAACAGGGGAGTTGTAGTCGTAAGGAAAGTGCAAGGCAACATTACAGCACGCAGCCAGACATGGTTGTGTTACTGAAGGATTTCAATTGATTCCTTTGCTGATGCATAGCGTGCAACCTGGCAACAACTGTGAACAGTGTCCACACCACATTGTTTGGATGGTATCACAGTTTGACCTACTGGTCACATTGTTCGGCAATGGATGTGACAGTTATTATCCTGTGTGCCAGCGATTTGTCATCAGTATGCACTGATGTTTTTCTGAGTGTTGGTTGGACATGCAATGGTAAAAAATGTTTCTGAAGTTGTGGGCATGCCTCTAACACCTGGGTATAGCACTTGTGTAGCTGTTGCTGAGTGCTTAGTGATGTTCATTGTTCACATTTCAAATCCTCAATTTACATTATTGTACAGGCTATTGTGAATTGATTGCCTATGTCTCTGTGAAGACTTGTTTTGCTGCCTGAACTACACAGAGACACTTACAATTGGGTGATGATAAATACTCTGAAACAGCACGCTGCTCACCAGATGTAGGACCATGGACAGCATTTGACACTTATCAGTGAGACCCTGTCACTCACTTGAACTGACTTCAACCTGTCCAAGTGCCTTTTGGATCAACGTGAAATAGCTATATACCAAGTAATAAAAAAAAGAACATAATAATTCCATACTTCAACAAAATGATGCACCATTGCATCACTTGTAACAAGTCTTGATGTGTCAGTGTGCAATGACAGACATAGGTAGCCTCATACTTAGTGTACATCAAACAAGTGTGGGGTGTCACTGGAAGTACTTGAATCGGATTGTTTATTTGTTCTGCCGATTATGTTCATAAACCACAGTATGTTACATGCAACAACTGGCATTTTCTCATGTGTCATAGTTTGTATCCCATGTATGCATGCATGCAGATACTCAAGTTTCCTAGTTCACCTCTGCCAGTAGCCTATGGCAGTCATACACCACTATCTTAGCATTACAATAATTCCCAGCAACAATGCTGGTGCAACTCAAGTCCAGCCACATGGCATGACTCCATTTCTGTCACCATGTTGTTGTCTGTGGACAACTCATCCATCTTGAACTGTCTTACATAGAAACTTAGAAACATAGAAAGTAATGGGAGTTAAACATAGCTAGGCACATCCAGTCTGCCAAATTACCATGCCTTCTATGCCAGTAGAAGGCCAGACCTGATCTTCTCCTTTGCATTCTTATCCCTATTGCTCTGGTTCCCTATGGCCATACCAGGGCTCTTAAAATCACACAAAGTGTTTGCCACTACCACACAACTGTCCCTTTACAAGACTAATAATCTGTGTATAGTGAATGGTCTGAGCTTGGTTCACGTGATTTAGGGCTTGGGCACGGCCGCCCTGCTATTTTGCTCCAACCTGCAGTTGATAACAGTGCAGAGGGAGCTTATGGGAACTGTGTTTATTTACTGTTCATGTACTGTTATATTAGAAGCAGAGGAGTTTATTTAACCTGCTTTGCCTGCAGCTTATCCTTTGAAAGGGAGCCACCATGTTATGTCTGGGACATCCAGCATTTGCACCAGTGGAGACTTTGGGGAACAAAGTGTGTCCTTAGCCCCAGTGTCTTGAGGGATTGAACATCTGTAGTTCTTCTAGTTTTTAGGTTGGCACCAAAAGTATCCTGGAGGGGGAGCCCTAACTATGACTAATAGCTTCCCCAGCCAACCAAAACCTTGGATTAGCAGGGAAATCCCCAGACTGTTAAGAGACAGTGGAGCAGTTAGAATTGGAAGTTGAAGAGTGAACAGTTAAAGTTTTTGAGCAGTTGCTCCCTGAACGGAACCTAGGGGAACTGGCGGGGAGAAGCCTAACTTGCCTCCCTTCCACCTTTCTCCTGCCTGGGACTACCTTATCAAAGAAGTTGAAATCATCTGATTTGACTTTTAAACTGCAGCAGCGAGTGCTGGAGTGTTTGACAATACCATTTGCAGTTTGGACCAAGAGATGCCCTGGTGAAGCAATGGGCCCAGTTTGTGTGCAAGACAAATTTTGGAATGAGAGGTTTGCTCAGTGAATCTACTAAATCAGCAACGGTCTATATCCGAACTGTTCAAAGTTAGTATTACTTATATTGAATGTGCTGAATGAGTTACATGGGTCGAGACCTGCTTGCCTACGACACAACCTGGAAGGCCAACTAGAGACGTCACCATCAAGAAGAAAAATGAACTCTGCCAATTTGCTCAACCAGCCTGGGCCTTTGCCAATCTGGTCCAGACCAATCACCCTATACCACAGACTGTTTCAGTGCGAGACTGACTTCAGGGATGCAGCCCCTGTGCAGCAACAACTTGCAGGTTGCCACCACCTGGCAGTATGGCCTTGAAGAGGAGGTACATCATGTTGCCTAGCTTCCCTGTGCTCATCGGTGAACACCACAAGGTCTCCATATCGCCGGCCTATCAGCAGAAACCTGGTAGCATGAGTACAATCAGGGTAGCTCCCTGCAACAAATATTTAAATCGTCTGTGGTCCCATCTAATTGCTGATAGGGATAGTGGCCTATCATAGCACTGCCTTGGAGTTACATATGGATGAAGCATTCTGCTTGAACCTTGTTACGTATAAATATTTAAACTCAGAAACAGAAAGTTACGGCAGTTAAGGACCACTAGGCACTTACAGTATGCCCAGTACCATGTTTTCTGTTAAATTAGAACCTACTTGATCTGTGCTGTTACCTCATACTTCCTATTGCTATGGTTCACCTATGCCAGTCCCCGGCACACTCTACATCACTCTCTGAGTGTGAAAATACCACCTCTGCTTGGAGTCTGTTCTATGCATCCACCATCCTTTCATTGCTAACATTTTCATCTGTTATTAATTTAGTGTTTGTTGACCAGGAAGGAGGACTAGAAAATGTTTTGCCTATTTTCAGCCTTGTCCCAGGGGGAGGGAGATACAGATGGATGTCAACTGAAATGGAACCAGATTTTTTTAAGCTGTTGTTGGTATTTTTGGTGACTCAAATCATGCTACCCCTCAGTTATCCACTTATAACCTCATGCACCTTGTTCATTGAAGTCTCCGGTTATGTAAAATGCTACCCTTTTTCACCATATGTATGCCCTGGTGACATTTGTTGGTTTCTATCTGATCTCATCTGTCTCTCCTCTCCTCCAGGGGCATACATAATGAGATGTTTCAGTCACTTTTGGATACTGGCCCTGCACAGTCTTTGTTGCCCTTTTTTTTTTAACTGACTCAACCATGTCTATGTCCTGATGGAGATGCAAATGCCAGAACTAGACACAGTATTCCAAATGAGACTTCAAAAAATCATCTGTACAGTGGCATCACCTCCTCTTTGCTTCTGCAGGTGATAGTTCTTCTATGCAATCAATTATTCCACTACAAGGACGCATGCCAGGCTGAAACTCACTTTTACAGCATTCAGCAGTATTCTGCAGTACAGTTACTCCAGTAAATAATGTAATTTCAATGGGAATTAATCACTTTAGTCATGCATGACAATGTGACACTGCCAGGATGAAGAGAATGGCAGTTTCCTGCTTGATAAAAGGGACTAATTGCCATTGAAAATACATTGTTTTCCACAGTAACTCTACTTCAGCAAGTTGCAGAGTTCTGCAAAATGCTATAGAATTGGGTTTCATCCTGCTGAGCTTCACTGTAGCTCTCAGCACTGTTTTGCCACATTATTTGGCCACCTTTAGGTCATCTATTATGATTAACACAAAATACCTGTCCAGTTTGGTGAGCATCAGTACCCCCCTCCCCATCATGTAATCCTCTCCTGTTTCACTGCATGCCAGATGCATGCTTGTGCACTTTTTCGCAATTAAAGACAGTGACCACAGTCAAGCACATACTCCAGTCAGACTGGCTCCATAGTCATTTTTGACACAATGGCAGTAGTGGTCACTCTGTTGCAGGGCTTAGTGTCATACACAAAGAAGCACACCTTGTGCACATGTCAATCCACAATGTCACTAGAGACATTTATATTTGTTATTACAATTTTTGGTGTTTTTGTACTCCCATTTTATGCCTTTCCACTTACTCGGTGCATGAGTGTAGCGACACGTGCACACCACAGTCTAATATGCCATCCCAACTTGCCGCCCCACCCACATGCCCAGCCACTGGACTACCACCCAGTGGCTGCAGAACAATGGGGGGCCATGACCTTCTTGGAAGAGGAGAGCTGCTGTTAGCTGTTCGATCCTGCTACCACCCCGCTACCCCAAGCTGGACACCCCAAGGTCATTACTAAACCAGGGTCGATGACATAACGCAAGTTACAGCATAATGCCTCAGCCTCTCACCACAGGTCCAGCTCTTATGAAAACATTTTGCCGGACTGGCACCTGGGCTGATCCCATGGGTCCCCCTGCTGGTCAACCTCCATTTCTAGATTTAGATCCATTTACCATGGCCCTCTGTCTTCTTTTCTCAACTGGTTTGTAACCCTTATAGCAGTATGTGACCCCACTCACTGATTGCCCAGTTTGTTCACAAGTTTTCTATGTGGAATGCTATTGGGTGCTGTTATAGAAATACAAACAGGCCACATCCACTGCCCTCCCCCACCACAATTCATTTACTTAGTCATTGAGGCAAAGCAATCCATTAGATTAGTTTAATGTGACCTTCCCACTGTAATTCCATGCACTGCTTGATTCAAGGTGTTCCCCCATCACTGGTTTAAGTAGTGATTCCAGAATCTTCCACACTATTGAAGTGAGCGTGACTGGTTGATACTTTCCAGCCACCTCCATACTCCCATTTTTGTGAAGAGGGACTATATCTGCCCCACTAGGTGCATACTGTGATTTGGTGAACAGGTCTTCCAGTAGTGCTGCCAACACCTCCCATAGTTCCATTAATGTTATTTGATGTATCTCATTCTGGTCACATTGCCTTGTCCACTTTAAGTTTTGTGCATTCATTTATGACTCTCTGTTCCATAAATGAACAGGTGTCCATATCCTTCCGATGTTTGTTCATGTTGCCTAACTATTTTCCCTCACCTTCTACTTCCTGTAATACAGCACCAAATTATATATTCAGTATTTCACTGTTTTCCTTGTTCCCTAACACCCACTCTCCTTCTTCCCCTGTAAACCTTATTATCCCACCCCTTGTTTTTCACATGTCACCAATGTACCTATAACAGTCTTGTCTTCTCATTTTACCTACGGTGCTATTTTTTTACCCACTGTTTGTGCCTGGTCAGTATGGACTGCTTTCCCTCTCTACCTTGGTTAACCCAAGGACACTATCCTGTCCTCCTGCTGCTGTGTTTCCTTGTATTTTTTGAAAGCAATCTTTTTAACACTAAGATTCCTGGACACTTCCTGGGAGAACCACAGTTGGCCATAGTGGCATTTGCTTTCTCTTGCACTTGATTGCTTTACCTAAGGCAAATAGTTGTAGTGTACACCATGGCTCCTCCTGGCTGCTGGTCTCACTGCTCCTCCATGCCACCCCATTTGTCTCTTCCTGCAAGAGCATGCTTAACACATACCCTCATCTTATTAAAGTTTGCCTACTAGAAATCAAGGAACAACAGCTTTGTGTGGCTTTCATCTGCCACTGTACTTGTGCTGAACCACACCATGCCATGAATAGTCAAACCCAGCACACTGACCGCCTTAAGTTCCTCAGTCATGTTTTGACTGGTGAGTTCCAGGTACAAAACTGCACACAGTGACTGTGCGCCTACCAACAAGGGTGTGATACCAATGGTCTGGATCCACTGATACTGTAAAAAGGCCTCAGTATGTGCAAATCCTTTAGTTAACACTACACAGTTGGCTGTGTTAGATGCATGGAATAGGCTCCATGCACAGGAGTCATAAAACGTAGTGGAATATGTAAAAAGTAATTGTGTTATCTTAGTGGAACTCTAGTAAAAAAAAGAACGAATAACAGCTCCCTGCTAGATGTTATCTTAGTGAATAAACCACATCTTTCTCTCATGCTGGCACCTTCTTCAGTGATATCAGTGATCATTCCTTCATTGCCAGTGTAAGATGAATTAAAGGGGCACTGTCAGCTTTGCCCCTCGGTTTACCTTCAGTTCACAAATGCTGACCTGTGGACACAAACAAGCATTATGTATGCTCTGGAATGGCCCTGCATCAACGTAAAAGTGATCAGTTTACCTGATTTTCTGATATTTAGCATTTCTTTCTTCATATTCATCCCGACTGAAAGTCTCCATCCCCCAGAAGCAGATGCCATGCAGGGAGCGTGCCAGGAACACGCCAGGAACACACGTCTGCTGTTCACTCGGTGCTGAGGTGCACCTTTTAGCAAACACATCACAGCACACACGTAATACAGCATAAATAATAAAATTAAAGAGCTGCTAGCATGTACAGCATTAAAACGAGTGCTGGATTAGCTTTAAAATTCTACTGGAGTCTGGGGGCCAAAATCCGCGCATGCATACTAGTGGCACTTTTGGCGCATCGCGAGATCTTTCCTGTGACCGCAAGTGCGATGCTTGGGATTTCGCACCAGATTCCAATAGGATTTTAAAGCTAATCCAGTGCTCATTTGATCATTGTACATACCAGCAACTCTTTAATTTTATTGTTTATGCTGTATCACATATGTGCTGTGATGTGTTTGCTAAAAGGTGCACCTCAGCACCGAGTGAACAGTAGACGCATGCTCCCGGTGCGTTCCCGGCATGGCATCTGCTTCTCGGGAATGGAGACTTTCAGTTGGGACGAATATGAAGAAAGAAGTGCTAAATATCAGAAAATCAGGTAAACTGATCACTTTTACGTTGATGCAGGGCCATTCCAGAGCATACATAATGCTTGTTTGTGTCCACAGGCCAGCATTTGTGAACTGAAGGTAAACTGAGCGGCAAAGCTGACAGTGACCCTTTAACAAACCAATTGCTACACCCAAGTTCACTGCTAAGAGATCTAGATGGAACTTTGACCTTTCTGCCTATGTTAATGAACTAAAACACTCCCTGCATTGGCTAGAATTCTACCTGGCAAAAAACGCACAATCAGCCTTCGACATATTCAGCAAAATAATCTTAGCAGCCCTAAATAAATATGCCCCTATAGTCAAGGTGCGTGAGCAAAGAATGCATGTTGGTGGTTCACACCAGAATTAAAATCTGCATTGACTGGAGACAGACAATCTATGGAAAAAGCATGCAGAACTCTGACTTCTACAGACTGGTGCCAGTTCAAGAGGGCAAGAAACTCATGCACTAGATTGGTTAGAGATGCAAAGCCACTTATTATCATTCTGAATTTGTCTCTGCCTCCAAGAATCCAACAAAATTTTGAAAACCATTATGATTTGTCCGTCACACACCTGGTGGCTCTTACCTGACAAGATGTCTTCTAGCAACAATACTATCAGTGATAGGTTGGAGATTTGTGGATGCTTTCAATAATCATTTCGCTACTGCAGGCTTAGTATTTGACAATTCCCCTGCAAATTTGATATGCTTCCAGGTGGATAATCAAGATGCTGAACCCAGTGTCACCGACTCAGTATTCTCCTTTCACCCTACTACATTGAAAGGGGTCGAAGAACTGTTGCTGAAATTGGATGTAAAAAAAAGTGCGAGTGTGGACACCCTGGACCAGTATTTTTTGAAGGTGACCATTCATGTGCTAGCCATGCTCATAACCCACTTATTTAACCTATCACTGACCAAAGCATTCATTCCTTCAATCTGGAAAACAGCGCATATCATATCTCTGTTCAAGTCCGGGAACCCCTGTGTTCTTAATAATTACAGACCGAACGCAATTCTCCCTGTCCTGTCGAAACTACTGGAAAAAATCATAAGTGACCAACTGAGGCATTACCTAGACGCTAAGGACCTGTTAAACCCTGTCCAATCAGGTTTCAGAGCAAAACATAGCACTATCACAGTACTTGCCAAAGTGACTGATTGGCAAAGAGAGCTTGATAACAGAAATTATACTTGTGCTGTGTTCTTGGACCTAAGCAAGGCTTTCAACACTGTTGACCATACTCTGCTACTCTGTTCCCTGAACTTATTAGGTGTGGACCCATTATCTTTGCAGTGGTTCAACAATTACCTCTCTGACAGCTTCCAGCGGGTCAAGGCCGAAGGAGATCTCGCAACTCTCAAACCTCTCTTAAGAGGTGTCCCCCAGGGATCTATCTTAGGTCCTTTATTATTTGCAATCTACATCAATAACATTGATGACAGCATAACCAAGGCCAACATCCATCTGTTTGTAGATGATACAGTTCTTTACGTGAGCCGCCAATCATTACAAGCTGCATGTAACGACCTTCAATCTAAATTCAACCTGTTGCAATACCAACTTCTAAATAAAAAAACTATTACTTAATGCCAAAAAAAGAAGCTGTGCTTTTTTCTCCTTCTGTTCATGCAGCAAAGTCAGCCTCATCAGAATCAGTGCCACAGATTACTACAATTCTAGGTGAAAAGTTGGAATGCATCTCAAAATTCAAATATCTGGGAGTATGGTTGGACCATAGGCTTTCATTTACAGAGCACATCAAAGAACTACTCAAAAACTATGACAGAGACTCAGCCTTTATTCAAAATAGTCCACTTCTTATCTAAAGATACTGAACTGCAGCTGGTCCAAGCAACCTTTCTCTCACTGATAGACTATGCTGACTTCCTGTATAGTCAATGCCCTACCTCCTACCTCACTAAACTTGACACGCCTATCACAGAGCTTTGAGGTTCATCACAGGTCTTCCTACTCACGCATCACTGCTCTTTATATGAAACAGTGGGATGGACTTCTACAATACAGACGTGATAGAAATGCAGCCTTATGGACCCTTAGAGCTATCTCTAAAAAATGTCCCCAATATATTACAGACTGTCTTTCTAAACTCTATAGGCAAATATGCCCTGAGAAGTTGCATATCTATCTAACTGAAGGTTCCCAAAGTTAACTCTTGCTTTGACCGGCTGCTATAAGCTTTGCACTGCCCTCCTGTGGAACAAACTGCAAAAATGCTAAAATTAAGGACACATGTCAGCATCTCTACCTTCAAGTATTTATACTCCCGCTCTCAGAAATGAACAGTGCAATTGTTTTCCATGATCCTAATTTGTTGTCATGTTCAATCTATTCCACATCTGTTGCCTCTATTTTCTTTTTCAGTACTGGCTCACATCGAGCTTTCTTTTCCCAGCACCCTTACAGGGTGGATTTACCATAATTGCCTGGTCAAACATCATCAGTCCCCCAGCCCCCCACCCGAGAGCTCCCGCCAGTTCCTCTCTATTATATCCCTATTTATGGTAGTTACCTCCTCACCTTGAAGTCCTTCGCCACATTATACTCCCTCCTGGTACCCCATCTTCCATTAGCTGGCTGTTCTTGTCATGGCCTCTTCATGGCTGGATTTATTATTGCCCCTGGCAAGTGGACTCATTGATATTGTTGTACTGTGTATATGGACTACATGAAATGTATTTAATACTGCTAATGAATTTTTGTAATTGGATTCTCCCCTGTTATGGTTTCTTCCTCCTTTTTTTTCCCTACTATTAGAACACCTCATAGTATTCATTTGCAACAATATGTGTATGTATATATATATATATATATATATATATATATATATATATATATATATCTATATATCTATATATTATATCATTTATAAAGTGCTTGAGACAATCATGGTCAGCAGCACCAACAGCACTGGACAGACACCATCACATGACCGTGCGTATATCCGAGCGCGACCGCACACCTGCACTTTTACTCCCCCTTCAAAACAATTTTGACATTTTATAAGCTAGATATACCACTCTGAGGTGTGCAGTCGCGTTCTGATATACGCACACCTTGGGCGGTTGACACACTCAGCCTTGTGGCCTCGTGCGTACAACGCACACCAAGGCAAGTGTATATCACAGCATGACCGCACACCTCAGAGTGGTATATCTATTACATATATATATATATATATATATATGTAAAATAATATGTATGTTGTCTTATTGTGCCCTGACCTTGTTCGAACCAGGTGCATTTTGTAAAAGGGCTCTACTCAACAATGTTTGCCTGGTTAAATAAAAATTTTGAGTTTTTGATTCATTGGCGCTCAGCATTAGAGGAGAACATAATTGAACAAGTATGGTCAGCAGCAGCAGATGCCAGTTCTAAAAACAGATAAAAGTGGTTGAGAAAGCAAAGCAACATTAAATGTCATTGAAGGGCAAGTGAAAAGCAGAGCACATTTCCTTGTAATAAATCGAGGAAGTGAAAATTCAGTTGTAGTCATGGCTGGGCAAGTCCTAAAGTTTTGAACAGCTTATGACTATCTCCTGCATGCTTGCATCTCCCCTTGAGTTCCACTGTACCACCAACATGGTGGGGGTACATTCCCACTGCCACTTCTCTTTGTCAGATTAATTACTGTCCCACCTCACCTACCCACTTCAAACATTGAATTACATGCCTTACAGGCACAGTGGCATAGGGTGATCGTGGTGTTCAGTAAACTGTTTATGGCATTTGAGATGGTCCATAGGAAGCAACATTTCTGATTGTGATGATCCAGAGACTTTATATCAATGCATGCAATGTCATTCCATTTAGTAACAAGCATTTCCAAACAGACAGGAGTTGTTTGGCAAGGCGTAGATTTGACTCTTGTGAGTATGAGACATGGGTCATTGATGCACAAACCACACACTATGTGTTGCTGTTGCTTGATGGTGAGTCGGTACTCAGTATAATAGATTTCAATTGTAGGCCATAAGATGAGGCCATTGTAATGTTATGCACCGCCCAATTCATAACTAACGCTCTGGCTATAGGCAACAAAGATTTTGCTATTAAGAAGGGCAGTCAGACAGGTCCAGAGGCTCTTGTGGCACATTAAAGAGGATGCATGTTCTCAGTATCACAGGTCTGTGACAGGCAGAACGAGTTCAAAATCAAAATCCAGTGTATTGAAACTATCCAACTTGCACATGTCGCAATAGACAGCCTGTGTAATTATAATCCAGCACTGCTCCCCATTGAACTTATCCTCTATGCCTGGTATCCCAATGTTTTTTTTTCAGCAGAATTTTACATGCTATGCACACATAAGCGTGTACCATGGAACACTAGCACCTTATAATTTGCAATAGCAAGCAGCACAGTTACCACTCCATTGCTAAGATACCATCATTAGTCCTTAGTTTCCTTTTTTTTCCGGGGGTTGGGGTTAGGGGAGGGTGAGAAATTAACAATATAGCCAGCAAAATCATAAAACAAAAATTTATGAACAGAAACATAGAATTTGATGGCAGATAAGGACCACTTGACCCACCTAGTCTGCCCATGTCCCTACCGAATGGATAAGCTGCAGATCCTACTTATCCAACAGCCTACTTCTTCCTACTCCCCACTAGAATTGCCTTATGTCTGTCCCATGCATGCTTGAATTCCACCACTGTTTTTGACTCAATGACCTCCTCAGGAAGGCAATTCCATGTAACCACAACCCTCTCCATGAAAAAATACTTCCCCCCCATTAACTCTTAGCTGTCCCCCTCCCCCATCTTTAAAATGTGCTCCCCCAAATGTTATTACTGCAGAAGCATCTCAATGATACCAAGGAATACAATGTGTCTACAGACAACTCACCTTTCTTCATGTAAAAAGCAGTACCATGTGTCAAAATATTTTGTCTAACAACTTTCACAACTTGCCACAGAAGTCAAGAGAAGTATTTTGGAGCACTGTTAAAGTATATGGAAACTCCCTAGTATTCCAGCAAATTATTGAAAAATAATTGCCATCTGGAATGACCATTTTCTGAAACTGGTATTTTGTAACTATGTTTTGTTAGCTTACAATGTGTTAGTCAAATTTCCTTAATTTTTCGTGTCCTTCTTTTGAGGTGGAGTTTGGTACTCATATTGCACTGTAGTTTTGCATGGAAAAGCAGAGACAAGAAGCAATCACAATACGATAAGTTCTGTTGACAGAACAAACAACAAAACAAGAATGAGACATTCTGTGTATATCTCATTGCTGTGTATGAATTTCAGCACTGATCTACCTTTATGGTACAGCGAGAGGCTGACATAGATTAATTCAATAATTCATCAGAAGGGAACCTCTTCTGGAGTCTGCCTAAAAGACAACCTTTACTTTAACAACACTTGTGGCAATTGGGTTGGTCACTGTGAGAGGGGGACTAGCACATATTAACAATTGGTTCCAAATGTCTGTTCCTGGTTTAGCAGTCAGATAGACAGTAAAGTGGAACAATTGCCCTGTGTGTTTGCACAGCCATAACATTCTTACTTTTTTGGTATGATCTTACTATTACTTTCTGGTTCTATGTGATAATCACGACTGCCAAAAGGCGATCCCTGTTGTCACAACCTGTATTATCGCTGATGCAGTAAGAGATGACCATGAAACTGTGCATGGAGGAGTGAGCCCACACCTCACACACCCCTAACAAAAGATTGTCAACTCCAGGGGTGCATGTCGGGGGGGGCACAGCCTGGTAAAAAAGTCCTGCAGCTGGGGACGAGCAAAATTGTACACACCCTGTCCTAATCCCAGGACCTGTCTCAGTGAGCAAACCACCTCCCACCACACCACATGGTTGGCTTGACAGAAGCAGGCACACTCCAGGGTTACAATCCTGTTCCATATCCTTTGTGTCCTGTTGCCAACCCTCCCTTCCTGTTGTCCACCATACCCCACAGGCACAACAGTCACTGTCCTCTGGCCATCATCCACGATGATAGCGCCATCATATGGATCGCCATTTTGACAGTCACCTATATGCAGTTGCTGTCATCATGGTATACCTTATGGGCCCATCCTTCTATAGTAGGGGATATTGACCATAACCATCTCTGGGTAATTGATGTAGTGACCACTGCTAACATAACACTGTTGGCATATTTAGTGCCTATTTGAATGATAAACTAGACATTTTTGAATCTGCATTTCATCTAGCTGTTTGTTCTGTAGTTTACAGTGGTTATTGCACTTATGTTGTGATTGCTTCTTATGTTATATCATGAATACTCCTGGCATAGTTATTCTCCAGATGCCAAACTTCCCATGTCTAGAGAGATTCTGTCTGATATTTTAAAGTTAAATAAAGCCATCTACAAGGAAATTGTTCACATGGACTTACATTGGGTATACGGGGAAACAAAGCTATTTAATTTCCATAGGAAACAATGCAAACTTCAGGAACACCCAGAACAGTTGTCCATGAGTTATACAAAAAGGGCCTAAGTGATCTTGGAGCACTGAGATGCAGATGTTGGTGTCAATCCATGGTGCACCACCATAGTTCAGTTATTAGATAGGCAAAAGTATATTTTTTTGTCACCAATAAACACACTGCCTTTCTGACAGTGGTACAATTTATGAGACCTGTAATGACTGCATATGAATGGTAGGTGGTTTGAAAAACTAAAGGATATCCTAAATCTAAGTTCACTTGTCTATAGTGCCCACTTTCCTTGTTGTTTTATTTGATGACCGATCACCTTCCATATGCAAACACTGCACCATCTCCAACCCAACCAATAAGAACCAGAGCATGCCCAGGTTGGTTCTGTGTTGCTGGCCATCTGGTTCAGAAGAATCCACTTACAGGATTTTGTCCTGTCTCTGGTCTACCTTCCATGTGTGGCCCCATACATACACAGATGGTACCATTTGCATCTCCCACAAGCTAAACCATGATATGACCAAGTAGGTACATTGCTGCCATGTATTCTATGTCATGACTGGTGTTGGCTATCTATTGATTTGAACTACTTTGTGTGGCTGCTATGTTGTAGTCAATCTCCTTATGCTAAATGTACATGGAATGTAACTACGATTATCTAAATTATTGTGAGGAACTCCCTTTTGAGTGTCACCAGATACTGCCTTGCCTTTTTACTTGAAACTACAGTAAATGAAATGAGCCCCAGACTCTGTGGGTGTATTTGGTTCTCAGAAATAGCAGTATTACTATTTTTATCTTATAAGACAGATTATGAAACAGAAGCAACTGCTCAGTGTAAAATGATGTAATGTCCTCCTCTAACTTGGTTATTTTGTAAAATTTAGTCAAGTGAACCGCTTCTCTAAATGTTTTTTCTTTTTACGTTTTTTATTTCATGGACTACTCCACCCTATTATGAGGCTGCATCAGTTTTAGGCACTGCAGTGCTAGACACATTACACATGTGTAGCAGCTGTTTAATGATCTGTAATGGATACTATTATTTGGATCACGTTAATTAAAATGCACATGAAGAGGAAATTGTAATATTTCAGGTTTACTAAGTTAAACGCCTGTTTTTAAAACACAAATGACTGTAACAACCCAACAAATAGCTTTATGTTGACTACTTTAGGACATTGTGTAATGGGATCGCTACAGCATCTCCATTTTAGTTTCCATCCAAGCAAGCTCATGTACTTTGGTTCCTTGTATGTCCTGCAATAGTTAATTAGTTACATTATCCAGGCTATTTTCCCTGTCTGTTGCAAGTGTACTTGATTATGTCAGACATCAAACTTATATCCAACAGGCTGTCATATTATAATAATTGTCAATAAAGGCTCTTTACATCGGTGAACCCTATCCAATAAATTCATCTTGGTGGCTTATTCTCTCCGAATCATTCGCTTTTGTTTCTAAAAGTGAACTTACGCATGCCAAAGTGTCAGGTACAAAACAGTGACACCAACAAACATCATATAAAGCTGGCATTTGGTGTATTAGGAAAACACGCAATGGGTCCACATTTTATGCCACGGGGAGAATGACCTGTGGCTATTTCTTCTGACAACGATGGTTAACAATTAAAAGGAGTGAAACTTGAGCATAGCAGTGAACCATGGGAGAAAAAAATAGGTTGTGTTGTTTGAACCAGCTTGGGTTATTAAAACAGAACCTCAACTCGAAAATAATCAGGGTATAATTATGGACTCAGGTGATCTTCTGCTCCCGACCCCCATCCCCATCAGCTGCAGGTGACTCCTGATTATTGCCTGATATGTTCAACATGCAGCATTGCTCTGAATATGACTTGCACATACCCTCCCACATGCACCTTCAGTTTGCTACAAATATAACAATATTTTTTCCTTGCTTGGATCACTGCTATGCACCACTTCTATTCATTTCTATTTGTAACAGTCACTGTAGAAAGAGGTAGCTGCACGTCGCTTGACACCGATTTGCAAAGAAAACTTAGACTTGTTATCCTAATTACACAAATAAATTTCCCCCCCAACAAAAACAAAATAAAATATTTTAACTCTGGAGTACATGCCATCATCTATGTTAGTCCTCCCAGGGGTATCGCTCAGTAAGCACAATTCTAAGTTCGTCAAGTTTTTGTTTCTATTCTATTTATTTTTTTTACTGTCATTAGCTTTTCCCTTGTCAGTGCTGTGCGTGATCCACCACAAGTTCGGCAGTGCCCATTTCAACCGGGTGTTGACATAACACTTATGCACATGGACAGTTGAATTACAAAAAAGAAAAAGTTTGGATAAGCTGTGACTGTAAATGCAGAACCTAAACTCCAAAATTGTTAGGTCTCACATGGTCTTCACCCCCACCCCCATCCCCGCTGATTGCATGTGTCTCTGGAATCTTCACTGCGATCTCTTTTCTGCAGCAATGTTCTGAATATGATACGTGGACACACACACACACACACTTTCATATTTCTAAAAGGATATTGTTGAATACACAAGCTCTGAGACATAATTGTCCATGTACATACTGTTTATAGCACTCCTAAATAAACAGTGCTACACTTTCAAAAGTTTGACAAGTTTGATAATAATTGTTTTTATGAACTGTCCATGCATAGGAATGCAATGCTGATGCCGATTGAAAGCGGCACTGGCGAACTTGTGGTAAATCACTGCACAGGTTCACAGTAAAGGGTAGCAAAAAAAAAAAAAACAGAGAAAGAAAAAACAATTTGGAAAAGCTCACAATAATTGCACTAAATGTGTGATACCCCATACAGGGTAAACTTACATACAGTAGATGCTGCCAGTTACCTCAAAGATGAACTCATATGTTTTGTGTAATTTGGACGATTACTTTGACAATATATCTCAAATGACTTGCTGCTACTTCAACTACAGCAATTATTACAAATTGAATGGAATAAAACTGGCAGACAGCAGTGAGCCAGGGAGAAAAATAGGTTGCTTGAAAAGCTGGGGTTATAGACACAGAACCTGAACTTAATAGGCCATATATTATGGTCTCACAGGATCTTCCCTCCCCACAGGCTGCAGGTCACTCCAGATTCTTGCCTGCTATCCCCCATCTGCAGCAATAGTCTGAATATTGTTTAATGTGCCATTTTCACAAGTTTTGACACACTGAGGAAAATTATTTTAATACCGAGTGAACTTGCATAAGTGCCGGCAGTTACCGCAAAGTTGAAATCGTGTTTTTTTTTTAATTTAACACCAATTAAAGGCTTAGCTTAAAAATAGATGGCAATGCAGATGACAAGCCGCTAGATTCAGAAGCTAGAAAAGAAGAATATGAAAAGCCCCAGATGGAGACAAATTGCAAAGATTGACTTTAGATGATCATGGAGAGCAGGAACGCAAGGTGTGCAGTCACTGATTCAGCATCGGCAGAGTAAGAGAGAGGGAAATGCGCAAGCACAGGTAAAGGTGGAAGGTGTCTGTGGGCAGGTGCATGCTAACTGCCTATGAGAATGACGTGAGTGCGCAAGGGGTTGGGACATGGTCTGGAGAGATTATTTTCGGACCCGAGAGAAATACAAAAGGCGCTGAAGTTAAGAAAATGAGAGCAGGAAGGATAAAAAAGACAATGAAAGAGGTAACAACCTAACAACATTATCAGAAGGATACAAAAATAACTATCTATGGTTGGGGTAAAAAAAACACGGAGACAGACTGACAGTACCGCTTTAACCTTACCTGGTTCTCCTTCCTTCCCAACTTCTATCCTCCTCTAATCTTCTCCTTCCTTTCCTTGTTCAGTCTTGTTCAAGTGGCATCATAGTCTAGTCTAGTACCTACTGGCGCATCACCTCTAATGTTTATCCTTGCTGGTATTACTGGAATAATTAATGTTTTTTGTTTATATCATTGTATTTCTTATTGTTGTCATATTATGTCATGATGTTATCAATTTGCTGTATCATCCCTTACCCTTTCCCCCCAGGATGCTTCTGGAAATGAGCTTTTTGGCTTATTGTTGTCTTTCCTGGTAAAATTCTTTTAAATAAATAAATTGATGGACACAAAAAAGAAGTGATCTACAACAAAAACGTATTTGTCAATCCACACTAATTGGTTAGCAGTTGAAAATGCAAATTTTGTTTTAGTAAATACCTACTTTCCCCAATTCTGAATAGCAGAGACTTTGATATCCAGCTAAAGGAACTCTCCCACTATCTGGATATATTATGCTGTTATAACCACCATAAACATACTATTTTAATGGGAGATTGGAATGCCCATATAGGTAATAGAAATGAGTTAGATCTTTTTTTACATCAGAAAGATATAGGTTATTATCAGAATATACCACTAAGAAATTCTGTGTATCAAAGAACAGATTAAAAGGGTGAATTATTTCTAAACTTTGTAATCAGACATAATCTATGTGTTGTAAATGGGAGAAGTAAAGATGATAGATTGGGGGACTTTACATTCCTCACTAAGAATGTGAGTTCACTTTTAGATATAGCAGTTCTTGCCATCTCCCTTTTTAGGGCTGCATGGGCGGAGCCCTGCAGTTCTCTTGTGAAAACTAGGAAAAAAAGCAGTTTGTGAATGAATAACCTCATGAGGTGACAAAAGTCACCTCCTCTGCCTCTGTGCACCATGTATCATTTCACTGGCACTACTTTTTTACATCTTTTCAAACCCCTTCCCCAGGCTTTTTTATTAAGCTACCATGCAGCTTCACTCAGTGGTGGCTCTGGCCACCTAGCACACTGTATAGGAACCTGCTCACCCAGCTCTGCTAAACAGCCATCCAGCACTCTCTATAGGAACCACCTCCCCTTCCCTCCCTTGGCTCTGCTACAGCAAAAAAGTAAACAGTGATTTTCAGCAGTCTCAGCATGCACTTCATTTAACAGCATTGTGCATGTGTAACTGCCAAAACTGGCCATTTTTTCCCTTCCTCTTGCCAGTTTGGCCGTGGGGGGAACTGGCTGTTGGGAGGTTGCTGAGGAGGAGGAAGAGAAGCATGCTGCACAGTCTAATGTCCACGAAGAAGCTAACTGTCAAAGCCTGGTCATATGACTCCTGAAAGTGTCATCCTGTGATCTTCCCTTTGTCCATTATGAAAAAAAGAGAGTCAACAGTGCTAGCAAATAGGCAGAAGGAAGGGGTGGAGTAGACAGTGGTACACCAATGGTGTTTCCTCTTGAACAGTAAGGAACCACCTTCTGAGCACTGGAACACATGCGCTCCCAGTTGCTCAAAGCAGGGAGTGGAGTGAGGAGTCTGAGATGACTAGCCTGGGACAGTGTGCTTTAGCAGTGGCATGGTAGTTTATCCAGTGTGAGGACTGAACAGTGAGGATAAAAAGAAATATACACTAAGTAAAAAATATATTTTCAGAGCTCAAGAGAGTTCTCTGCTTGCTGACGCTTTTGAGGAGGGAACAGGAGACAGACTTGTGTGTGAGGGGCCAGAACTGATTTTGTTGGAGGGGAAGAGATTGGGGGTGGGGTGGCAAAGTGAAAAGTGAGAGGGGCAGGGCTTAGTTTGGGCAGACTGGACAAACAAGTAAAAGAGAAAAAACATTAAATAAAACTCGGCTCTTAAGCCTCCTGTTGCAGCTAAGGGGAGCTGATTGAAAGAGGCACAGCAGCATTCATGGAGGTGCCCATTATTACACAGACCAGGGAAGGCTAGCAGATATTGTTTTGGAAACTGGGCGCTCACTGTAATACATTTTAAAAAAATGCAAGATGAAATTTATAAGATCTAGCTGTTTGCCCCCACAAAGAAAAAGAACAGCTAAGGCAGGCAGCAATGATAATTGTAGTGCTAGAAACAAGAGAGAGGAGACTTAAGAAGAGGAATGGGGCAGACAGAGATTGGCCATTGAGTGGCTGCAGTGCACATTGACATATTTGAAAAATAATGCAAATTTTATAGAATTAAAAAAAAAACCTCTTTAATACAGTTTGTCTGAGAGATAAAAGATTGAGGAGGAGAGGAGAGAGTTGACAACTCCAGCATTTACTGGAGTGGCTGCAGCCTAGATAGCAAATATTATTGCAAAAAAACTAAGTCAATACCTGCAGTGCACTGGGTGGAAATAATAAAAGTCTGAGCCAGTGCCAAGCGGAGAATCAGGTTTGCTTTATGCTATTGATGATACTTTTTTTTTCTTCTTCTTTCTTGGTCTATGCCTGTCCCTTCATTAGACTGAAAAAGAGATGCATGGGGTAGAGCTGTGAGTTTCTCAGGTGATGCTAAGCTACAGCTTTAAGTGATTTTTTCTTTCTGATTTGGGGAATTTACCCGACCATGTTCCTGACTTCTTCAGGGGGACCCACGTACTATATATAAATACTGTATCTGTTTTCCATACAGGTACACAAATTAGCAGACATCAAAAAGGATGTCTGTGAACCCCTCCAGTGCATTGTGGCTAAACTAGGATACTGTACACTACCTGTTGGCCCCCATGAGTAGGGTGGCACTTCTCTCTTCTGGAACCTTATTTTTGTAAGCCTGTCACTAGTTCACCAGCAATTTGGTGCAGCTTGCACAGATTGCCAGTGCGCAAGCATACAAAAATAAGGTTCCAGGAAAGAGTAGTGCCACTTTATTCATGGAGGCCAATTGGGTAGTATTATTTTATTCTTTGCTAACCAGGTAAGGCCCACTAGGTACAAGTTCCTGTTTTCAGGGGAGATCCAGGAGCACTGGGGTGGTTAAATGACTTGCTTAGAGTTACCTAGTATGCAAGTGGAGGTTATGGGAATCAGTCCAGGTCTGCTGGATGTGCCAAGCTCATTCAAAGCTCGATACTCTAACC
Organism: Neoceratodus forsteri; assembly: GCA_016271365.2. NCBI lineage: Eukaryota > Metazoa > Chordata > Ceratodontiformes > Ceratodontidae > Neoceratodus > Neoceratodus forsteri. The sequence continues at coordinate 799,062,149 of CM057459.1, read as the reverse complement.
TCTATGCTATACTACCAGCCAATGCCATCATGGTGCACACTGCATGCTGCCATATGATGTTCATTAACTAAACTTTTTTTTTAACCTCTACAGGTCTAAGAGGACATGGACTTTGATCCTATCAGATAAGTATAGTTTTATTTCTATCCTGCCCCTTCCACCTTTTTCTACTCCCTAAGAGCTGCAGATTCTTTGTGACCCCTTATCTACTCATTTTTGCAGGTGCAGTGCACAGCATCTCTTCATAACTACCCCTTGACACCCTGCACTCAAGTAAATCCCGTTATTATACATTATTTTGGTGGGTTGACTGTAATGAAGTGGCTGTGTCCATTACTATTTGGGTCTCCACGGGTTGATGAGATGTCAAGGTCCTTATAATTTGAAAAAGTGAGGGGCCAAAACAGAAAATCCCATTGGATCAACATGACCCAAGAGAACACATTTTCACAGAATAGTAACTAACAGTTATGTTACCATATTTTTCTAGCACCTCATAAATGTGTCAGCTGTCATTTTTCCAAATCCTGGCCAAAATGCTTTTTTTACATCCCGAAAGGTGACTTCAAGGTCCCTGCGCAAATCACATTTTGGGCAGGAGTTGAAAATTTTCTCTGCCCTTGTTCATGATGTGGGGTCATAAAAAGGTTATGTTGTAAAAATATTACAACTCTACAAAGGTATGAGTCTATGTTGAATTTTGTGAACACAGGCTTTTACATTTGTTAATATTCAATATTTTAAACCCAAATTTTCAACATAGCCATTTCTTTATAGCACCTCATGAATGTGACAGCTGACATTTTTCAACTCCTGCCCAGAATGTGTTTTATTGTCCCGAGAGTTGATTTCGCAGTCCCTGCACAAAATTACCTTTAAGCCAGGAGCTGAACATTTTCTCTGCTGGCTTCATGAGGCAGGTTCATAACAATGCTATGCTGAAAATCTGGTGTAAAAATATTAAGAAAATAATTTACAATATTTTTACCCCAATTCCACAACTGTAGCCCTATCAGCTCTGGCCAGAGTTTGTTTATAAGGGTAATGAATTTTGAAAATCAAGCATGAAAACATGTCTGATCACTATCTTATCAGTCTGACAATGGGGCTTGCCACTAAAAGGCAAGCCAGGTTGTCTAATGATCCCTGCCAGGAAGAGGCACAGGAGGGAGAGGGGTGTGGAGGAGGAAGCAGATGGAATAGAAGGGATGGTGCCTGGTGACATCACCGGGGCAGGTAAAGTGTAAAATGACAAGGGCATGCCAGAGCCAGAGGGATTGGCTGGGGGGTGGAGCCCAAGGGCGGGTCCTGATCTGGGGTCTTGGTAGGGGTATATTAGGCCAGGACTCAGGCAGGATGACCACTTTGGCTGGGAAATATTTGTACAACTCTGCACATCATTGGAAAGTAGCAGATAAGGCACATTGAGGCTTTTAGGCCTTGTTAGGCCATGTGGTGCATTATGGTTAGCATTACAGTTTGTAGTTTGTAGCAAAAAAAAAGGAATTTTTATTAAGAGAAAGAAGAAAGAAGTGGAGGTTGGTTTTATCATGGCTAGGCATTGTAAATGATCAGTTGCTTTTAAGAAATGTAGTTTGTGACTGTGGAGCCCAGTGGGTTTTTGTGGGGCTAGCTCTCCTGGCGTTTATTGAAGAGAGGAGGGACAGGATTGGTTTTCACCCTGCAATGTGTTTTGGTCTGAATGTGGGTTGATTGGTGCTCAGGGCATCGGTAACCTGGAGTGAGCGTGTGCTAGCATTTGAGTGAGGGGCTGGCATGCAGATTGGTTCATGTGGGTCTGAATGGCTCGAGGGGGCCAAGCACATGAGGCGGCATGGAGTTTCTTTTGTTTGTTTGTGTCCAGTTGTTATAGGCCAGAAATCATGGGCTACTAGCCGGCTCAGAATGGGAGGGCAGGCAGTTTGTTCCACAGTTGTTTCCACGTTTTAAAAGGCAGTGAACCAGGGGGATATGTGGTGCATATCCAGTTCAAAAGGAAAAAAAAAGAACGTTTTTGGAGTATGAAAGGAAGCATTAGGTGGTAGATCAAAAGAGTTGACCAGCATGCAGGTTTCCGGTGGAGGTACGGTTGTCAGGTACTGGCAGAGAGCCAAGGGAGTTGCGTGGTAAGGACAGAGAGACATGGGGGGTCTTTTTACAAAAAAAAAAATTAATAAATAAAATAATAAGGAAGACGCACTGGCTTGGAGGTGTGCAGTGGTGGCGTTTAGGCTGTTTGAAAAAAAGCCAAGGAATGTGGTATCGGGAGGCAGGGCAGAACAGTGCATGGGTGGTGCAGCTGGGCCTCTGGGCCACGTGGCCTGGGGCAATCTGGTGTAGCGTCTGTTTGTCCATGCGAACCGGGAGATGCATTTGGCAAGCTGCTGCTAGGGAGGATCTGGCATTTGCTGTGCAATTCAGGCCTGGAGCGGGCATGTAGGATCACCAGGTCTGCTGGAGTCGGGAGGTTGGCCAGTGGGTGAGGTTGTGGAGTTTTTGGGCTATTCAGGGGAGAACCGTGGGTGGGAGGGAGGCCCCCTTTCAGGTTTGGCATGCGACTGCCAGGTACTTTACGGCCACGTGGTCCAGAGGGGCGATGGCTATGGTTGCTGCACGCTGCATTTTGTGCTAGTGGACAGGCATGGGATTTTTTCACAATGAGGGCTTTTAACAGAAAAAGAATGAAAGAGGCTCAAAATGGGGCTGCTCCTTATCCAAGGCTGGGGCCTTCATTGGTAAGGCCTGAGGGGATGCAGAGGAAATGCCGCTGGCACTGCGCTGTTGGTGGGGCCCAGGTACTACCACAGGGGACACAAGACCGGCAAGATGGGACAAGGCCTGGTGGGGGGCATGAGATAGCGAGCAGATCCAGGCAGGCCCAGAGTGAAAAGGAGCTTTGTGGGGCCTCATGGGGGATGAACTATGGTGAGGGGCAGGTGCAGGATGCAGGAGCAGGTCCACAAGGCCAAGGCACCTGCCTGCTGTAGTGGGGGAAGAGCGGGCCCCTGATACAGGCTCCAGCTCACTTTGGGGGTCTGGCAGCATGGAAGGCCAGGCCAGGAGCAGGAGGCAGAGCCGGTAGTGTGATGGCCAGAGGAGGGGATGAGAAAAGGGCCATGTCCCTGTGGCCTGTTATGATGTGAGTGGTTGTGGGACAACATGGCTAGTGGCCTCAGTGAGGGACTAAGGCCTGGTCACCACAGCAGCATGGCGGGCCTGCAGGAAGGGTGAGCACAGTGGGAGTTCCATCACAGAGGCATTGTGTTTTTTCTGTTTGGGCTGGCACTGGGAGGGGCAGGGCATAGAAAGAAGGCGTGCCTGCCAGGCTGGAATTGGGGGCACGGTGAGGGCCAAAATGGGTCACTGGATGCTGGGTCAAGCAGCAGTGCAACAAAGGAGGCTACAGCAGCTATGGCTGTGCTACATAGTAGCAACAAAGAGCAGGTGTCAGACACCCAAGCAGGGGGTGCTGGCCCGCAGGGGGGGTTCTGGAATGGGGCAGCCCCAGGGCTCATGGCACTCAAGAAAGGGTGGCCTGGTTGTTGGTATACATGGCTGACATTGTTTTTCACCCCTCTGATTATAGTGACTTAGGAACACCATGGCACCCAAGCGAGCCCAGCTGTCCAGTGTGACATTGATGCAGGAAGCATCCAAATTGATGGGTCAGATGTTAGAACAGGTGGCAGCGGTATAGCAGAGGGAGGCAGAAGAGGAGGCGATGAGAAAGTAGAAGGAGTGAGAGGAGTGCCCAGGCATGGGGAAAGGAGGCAAGAGGCCCAGACGGGAAGTGCTGCTCCCAGCACCCATCCCGGTGCACCTGCCCACACCGGAGCCGGATGATGGGAGCCTGGATGGTGATAAGAATGATGTGAATCTCTCAGATGAAAATGGCCTAAAAGAGTACTTAGAAGGGCTGCGGTGGGACATGGGTGATGCAGGGATTGAAAAAATGGAACAGGCCATGCAGGCTTTAAAAAATAAAGGGGCTGGGGCAGAAAATGTAGGGGGGGCCAAGACGGCAGGCAAAAAGTTATACGATGGGCCTCCAGGATTCTCAGTTGGGGACCACGACCCAGTTTCAATCAAGGAAAAAATCTGGAAGGTGGAGTATGTTGACATCTTTGGGCTGGTGGATGAGGACACGGCCACGAAGTATGAACAGAAGGAGTCAGTGGGGAAGTCGTAAATGGCTGTGGCTCTGGCAGTGGTGGGCCACAAGACGGTGGAAGCTAAGTACAAAAGGAAGACCATTGAAAACTGGCAAGGGGGATTCATCATATACAGCATGTTGGTGCTGGAGAAGCAGCCAGAGCTCACCATCCCCCTACTGACATACATGTCCACTATCACAGACACGTACAAAGCCAAAGTCAGGTATGGCTGACTCAAGTATGACGAGGCATTCCGGAAGAGGATGGTGACCAAAGGGGATGTGAGCTGGGACTGTATGCACTTGGAGTGGTGGGTAAGGACTCTGTCTGGGGAAGTGGGTGGGGCTGGGGCAAGCGAGTAAGAAAGACGTGGGATGAGGTGAGAGTTAGGGATGACAACCCCAATGCACACCCCGATGCCTGTTAGTGGGGGTGGGGTTGGGGTGGATTAAATGGGTGGGAACCCTATTGGTGAATTTCCTCACTTTTGTCATTGTAGAAGAACCCTAACTGATACAATAACAAAGTTTTTTGCATATAGATATAGATATAGATATAGATATAGATATAGATATAGATATAGATATAGATATAGATATAGATATAATCTTCACTGAAAGGTGTCTGCAAATTTAACATTTGATGTAAATGCTGGGACGTCTTGTTGTTTTATGGGATGGAATAAGTATAAACTTGGACTAAATTGTAAGAGCGGAAGACTAGGTTTGCTGGCCAAGGCACCTAGCTTCAACTGAGCTCTTTCCTTCTAGGTTGCTTGAAAGGACAGAGCAAAGAACCTTACCAGAGCAATGGAAAGGATTAAAACTTCTTTGGGCTAGGCAGATTTACTGTGTGTTGTTTTATTTTGTACTCACAGGGATTGTTACTGTTTGTTGCTAACAATTTTATTGCTTTATTTTTCTCTGATTCAAACTCTTGTTGCTGGGTATACCTTCTGCTGCATTACTACATGGTGTGCCTACAGGTGTGTGCTAACAGATTACTGCTGTAATCTTCTAATTCAAATTGTCCTTTGCAAGGTATATCTTCAATTACTGCTTTATTTTTCTCTGCAGCAAAGTGTTTCTTACAGGGTATATCTTCTGTGAAATTATTACAGGTGGTGATTAAATTTTTGTGACTTTTTATCATTAGGTTAAGCAAAATTACTGTTTGCCACTATTTTATTTATTTTTTTTTTTTTGCTGAAAAGGTTTTTTGTCTCAGAGGTGTTGCAGTCTCCATCTCACATTGAAGGAGCTAATTGCTTTCCTCCCACAGCTCTTCCAGGGGATTAGGTGTGTATCTGGGGGGGTGGAGCTGGCAAACTGCCAGTAACTTCCAACAGAAAGAAGGGTTAAAAGGTCAGGTTAGTTGATATCTTGGAGGTGGAAGACTAGGTTTGCTGGCCAAGAAACCTAGCTTCACCTGAGCTCTTTCCTTCTAGGTTGCTTGAAATGACAGAGCAAAGAACCTTACCAGAGCAAGGGAAAGGATTAAGACTTCTTTTGGCTAGGCAGATTTACTGTGTGTTGTTGTTTTTAATTTTTACTCACAGGGGTTGTCACTGCTTGTTGCTAACATTTTATTGCTTTATTTTTTCTGATTCAAATTGTTGTTGCTGGGAATACCTTCTGCTGCATTATTACAAGGTGTGCCTACAGGTGTGTGCTAACAGATTACTGCTGTAGTCTTCTGATTCAAATTGTCTTTTGCAAGGTATATCTTCGGTTACTGCTTTATTTTTCTCTGTAGCAAAGTGTTTCTTACAGGGTATATCTTCTGTGAAATTATTACAGGTGATGCTTTACCAGTTTTGCAGTTTTGTCTATCATTAGGATAAGCTTTCAGGGTTATTGCATTTGTTGCTGACTGATTGTTTCTGCTCTTACCTCCTTGTTTCTTTCGTCCGTGGTTCTTCTTTTTCGGCAGGAGAAGAACCCAGCCATCCACCCCCATCCCTAACCACCCCACACTACACTCCTTTTATAAGGTAGTACAGTCATGACACTTCCTGTGGCAAAGCAGGAAGGGGCAGATCAGTGGGGTATCCACACGGTGACCTCAGTTACAGGGGCACTAGTAATTTAACTTGTTATAACAAGTTATACAAAAACAAACAAACAAAACACAAAACCAAACTTTAGCTTGCATTTTCTTCCTTCTAATTACTCTGACCAGGTTATAAACCCAGCAAATTATCTGGAATGGATATCATTAACTGCAGGTATTGCAGAACACTTTTCAGAAGGGCAGTTTTATAGGATTTAGGACACTGTCATACATGCTGAGCCATTGGAGATCTTAGGGCTCAGCTTCAGGCAGCATGGGCAGATATTGCACGCCTCAAATTTCATATTCAAGAGGAAATATATTATAAGAACCACCTGCCATTTCCTCAACATCCAACAGAAGCACCTTGACCACAGAGGGTAGTTGGTCTAGGAGGTTGGCAGGCAGTAAGGAGGGGCAAATCAGGTGCCCCATCACTCTGTGCTCTCCAACATATTACCTCCACAAACCATATCAAAACTATAAACTGCTATCTGCCTCTATCTCTGAAATCAAACAAAGGGGCAGAGGACACTGCAGAACAGGACACTGCAGCACAGGAGCTAGCACAACAAAACTCACCCAAAACAGGAACCAAAACAAAAAAAGCAAAAAGGAAATCCAAAAAACTTCTGATCATAGGAGACTCCATGATTCGGGGAGTTGATACCTATCTCCAGCCATTGGTAATGGTCAGATGTCTTCCGGTACATCAGCGTGGAGAGACACTGACCGCATTGCTAAAATTGTTCAGAAAGCATGGGAAAACATTGATGTCCTGGTACACATAGGGACTAATGATGTCACCGGCCAGTTAGTTGTGGAGACCAAGGAACACCTGACCAGGCTGGGTGACAAACTATCATCCATTTCGTCTGGCATCTCCTTCCCTGAGATCCTGCCAGTCTGGGAGAGGGGGGGCAGATGGACAGAAGGTCAGAGAAGAGGAGATAGGGGAGTTAACATGTGGCTTAAGGGCTAGTGTCAGGAAAAAGGACACACATTTGTAGGGAACTGGCAACAGTTTTGGGAGCGAAAGTTTTTTAAATTTGACAGACTGCATCTGACTAAGAAGGAAGTCAGTGCATTGGGGCAGAAGTTTGACATCTTTGAAGAATATTTAAACTGGCAAATGGGGAGAGGAGTGCAGCACCACATACATCAAATGGGAAGAACACCCCTCCCCCCTCAGCTAGTGGTCAAACAGGAGTTCAGCATGTTTGCAGTTCATTTGCATGACCAGGTAACGAAAAAGGTCCAGCTTCCCATACAATGCACAGGGGAAACGCCCGACCTCACCCAACAACTAACACACCGAAATCTGGACAATGGAAAATCATGTACACAAATGCTCGCAGACTGGTAAACAAGATCCCAGACCTGCAGGCAATAATGACAGAGGCTAAACTGGACATAGTAGCAATTAGCGAGACGTGGTTTACCAGTAACCACACTTGGGAGACTTCAGTACCTGGCTAGGTACTGTTCAGAAGAGACTGAGGTGCAAAAAGAGGGGGTGGAGTGGCCCTGTATGTCAATGAAATTATCAAAGCTACAGAAATTCAGAATACACATATGGAGCCAGAAGGACTGTGGGTCACCCTGGAAACAGGAAATGGGACAGCCATAAGAACTGGGGTCATATACAGACCCCCAGACCAGGGGGAGGACTTAGACACATTACTGCTAGAAGATATGCAAAACATGACAGTTAAAGGGGAGGTTCTGATAATGGGAGACTTCAACATGCTAGAAAAAGATTGGTCAATACAAATGGAACATCTGCCAGAACTAGACACATGGTGGATTCCCTGCAGGGAGAGGGCCTCAAACAACTGGTACAACAACCCACAAGAGACAGGACTGTCCTAGATCTAGTACTGATTAACAGGGTAAGGATCACAGATCTCCATGTAGCAGGTCACCTGGGGGCCAGTGACCATCACATGGTATGGTTCAGTTTGGCCACTAGAACTAAATCATCCCATTCCAAGGCAAAAATATGGGACTTCAGAGGAACTGACTTTGATAAGATGGCCAACAGAGTTTAGCTAGCCCTGGCAAAAAGAAATACAGGTGAGGGGGTACAGGCAAAGTGGGCAAGCATTAAGGATGCAATACTTGAAGCAACATCCCACTGTGTTAGAGAGAAAAGGAAGTGCAAAAGAAGAAGGAAACCACTTTGGTTCTCAAAAACAGTAGCAGAAAAGGTCAGAGCCAAAAGGCTGGCCTCCACGAAATATAAGGGAACGCAGCGGGATGAAGATAGAGAGTCATACCAAACTTCCCTAAGTGAAGCAGGGAAGGCAGTAAGGAAGGCAAAGGCCCAAACTGAGGAAACACTAGTACAGACAGTGAAAGAAGGTGACAAGATTGTCTATAGATACATTAGTGAAAGGAGAAAGTCCAGAGGGGTATTGCAAAGATCAAAGCAGATAAGGGGGCATGTGAGGAGGAGGAGGAGGAGGACCATGTAAAAGCATCTATCCTAAATAGATACTTCTGCTCAGTATTTACTGAAGAGAAGGTAGGGCAAGGCCCACAGCTCAGCACCATGGACATGGGGGGAGGGAGGTGAGCACTAGTCCCTTCACAAAAGAAAGGGTCCTACAAGAGCTCGATAAATTCAGGGCGGACAAGGCAATAGGACCAGATGGCATACATTCCAGGGTACTAAAGGAGCTAAGGGTGGAACTAACAGAGCCATTATCAGAACTGCTCAGTGAGTCTTTGAGCACAGAAAGGGTCCCAGAAGACTGGAGAAGGGCTCATGTGATCCCTCTCTCCACAAGAGTGGTGGCAGGGAGGAGGCAGGGAACTACAGACCACTCAGTCTTACCTCAGTAGTGGGCAAGATTATGGAGGCACTCCTTAAGGAAAGGATTGTGCAACACCTGGAATCCATAGGAGCACAGGATCCAAGACAGAATGGGTTTACAAAAGGAAGATCCTGTCAAACTAATCTCATAGATTTCTTTGACTGGGTAACCAGAGTGGTGGACCAAGGGGGAGCAGCTGATGTCACCTACCTTGACTTCAGCAAAGCTTTCGATACTGTTCCACATAGAAGATTGATTAGTAAGCTGGGTAGGCTCGGGGGTGGGTCAGAAGTTGGTCAACTGGGTGGAAAACTGGTTGATGGGCAGAAAACATAGAGTGGTGGTAAACGGTATAGTCAGAAGAGATGCAAGTCACAAGTGGGGTACCTCAGGGATCAGTCCTGGGGCCAGTCCTCTTCAATATCTTCATCAGTGACATTGCAGATGGACTGGAGGGCAAGGTTTGTCTGTTTGCAGATGACACCAAGATCTGCAACAGAGTAGATGATCCAGATGGGGTGGGCAGAATTAGAAGAGATCTGGATAAACTAGCAAAATGGTCAGATGAGTGGCAACTGGGGTTTAATACAAAGAAGTGCAAGATCATGCACATAGGGAAGAGAAACCCTGAAGCAACCTATAGGCTGGGAGGGGGGAGTTGCTGGCAGTCACAAGGGAAGAAAGAGTCTTGGGCATCATCATCACCGATGACTTGAAATCATCCAAGCAGATCACTAAAGCAGTAGGTAAGGTTAGGGGGATGTTAGGGTGTATTAGTAGGGGTATCACAAGTCAGCAGAGGGAGGTAATAATCCCTCTTTACAAGACACTGGTTAGGCCCCATCTGGAGTACTGCGTGCAGTACTGGAGGCCACACCTTCACAAGGACATTAACCAAATTGAGGCAGTCCAGAGAAGGGCAACCAAAATGGTGCAGGGACTGCATCAGAAAACATATGAGGACAGATTAACGCAGCTCAATATATATACCCAAGAGCAAAGGAGGGAGAGAGGTGATATGATCGAAACATTCAAACACCTTAAGGGCATTAACAAGGTGAAAGAGTCTAACATGTTTCAATATAAGAAAAATTGCAGGACAAGAGGACACAGCATGAGATTAGAGGGAGGCCAATTAAGGGGTAATGTGAGGAAGTTCTTTTTCACAGAAAGGGTGGTGGATGCATGGAATGGCCTACCTCAGGAAGTGGTGAATTTGAATACAGTGCATGGCTTCAGACAGGCATGGGATAGGCATAAGGGAGCAATACAGATGAGTATGAATAGATAATCCATTGACAGAGCAAAGGCCAATGGCACATTTATAAGGTAGAAAAAGAAATGGGTAGACTGGATGAGCCTTGCGGTCCCTATCTGCCATGAACTTCTATGTCTATGTTTCAGAGAAATGGAATTCTGTCCATATTTTACTTGAATGTTCAAAGCTGAATGTTATATGAAATAAATGGTTATCACAATATTTGGTCAAAATTGAAAATGCAACAAAGGACAAAAAGTTAAGTTTTTTTCTAAATATTGAAGACACTTCAGTTTTGTGTAGTGTTGCACAGCACTCAGTTGCCTCCCATATATTTTTAAACATGTAATTAGAAACAAGGGTGAATGTATTAAATTATATACAGTATGTGGTGGTTTATGTGAAGGTCTCCATCATAGCTTCCCTTTCTCTTCTGGATTTGAGTGAATACATGTTCAGTGCCTTTACTAATCCTCATTAGATCTGCACTCCTGGTCCTGAATCATCTTGGTCATCCTATGCTGTACCTTTTCTATCCTGTACCTGTCCTTTTCTAGGTGAGGACTCCAGAACATGGCACAGTACTTCAAGGTGTGGTATCACCAGTGACCTATACAGTGGTGACAATACCTCCTGCCTTCTAATGTCTAACCCTCTACCGATGCACCCCAGCATCCTGTTAGCCTTGCAGTAGGATTTGTTAAATTAGGTTTGTTTAAGGGAATCACTAATGATGACTCTTAGGTTTCTTTGCTCTGATGTTGTGTCCAGCTTAAACTCTCCATCCAATACTCTTTTCTGGTTTTTTTTCCCTATGTCCATAACTTTGCACTTTTTGGCATTGAATTTCAGTTGCCAGTTCCCTTATCCCCTCCACATTGTTGAACCTACCAAAGAGTTTAGTGTCATCTATGAACAGACACAAGCTGCCCTGGAATCCCTCCTTCATGTTGCTGATGAACATATCGAAGAGGACTGGACACAGAACTGATCCCTATTGTACTCCCATAGTGACTGCTCTTTACTCTGATCTGACTCCATTCACCACAATGCTCTACTGCCTCCCCCCCAACAAACTCCTTATCCACCTTACTATTTCCTTAGCTGTTCCCAGATCCCCCATCTTCTTCACCAGCCTTTAATGTGGCACTGAGTCAAACCCCTGGCTGAAGTCAAAGTAGAGTAAATCTACAACATAACCCTTTAAACATCTTTGGTTACCCAGTCAAAGAATAGTATCATGTTGATCTGATGAGACCTCCCTGTCACAAATCATTGATGCTTTGGATCCCGAAGTCTGTTGTTCTCCTCGATTTCACTAGATCTTCTTCAATTAGTGTATCCATCACATTTTCTCCATTGGAGGTAAGGCTGAGGGGTCTTCAGTTTCTAGACTGCTCTTTGTCCCTCCCTTGTGCAGCAAAATTTTGTTCATCATTTTTCAGTTCCTGAGAACCACCTCTTGTTGCACAGAGCTATTGAATGGCCCAGGCAGGTGTTCAACTAGCACTGATGCCAGTTCCCTTTCCACATTAGGATGAATCCCATTCAGCCCAGGGCCTTATTTACCATAAGGGCTGCAAGTTCATTTTTGACTTTTTCACCAAAAAATTTCTGCAGTTTCTTTTTTGGGACCTCTTTATCAAATCCCTTTATGCCACTCTCTTGCAAGGGCCCACTATTCCCCCTAGTGAATATTGAGCAGAAGTAGTTGTTTAATGCAGTTGATTTCTGCTTATTCTCCTCTATTACCCTGTCTCCTCCATTAGCATGACAATTCCCCCCTCTCATCTTTCTTTTTTCTCTTATACATCTAAGGAACTGTTTTTCTCCTACTTTGACCTCCCTCTGCAATGCACAGTTCTGTGTCTGGCTTTGTGATCCTGACTGCCCTCGTGGTCTCTCCAGTTTTCTCCTGGTACTCATGCCAGTCTTCATCCCCCTGTTTTTCTTTGTACCATATAAAGGCCCTGTTTTAAGTATTCACTGCCTCTTTAACCCTTTTAGAGAACCAAACTGATCTTGTGTGCTTGCTTCTCTTGATATCTGTTCTACTGCATGTTTTTGTTGCCATAAGAAAGGCCACTTTTATAACCCCCATCTTTCCTCCACTCCCCCTGATGCTGTCTACCCCAACTAACCTGTCCATTACAATTTTCCTTATATGGTTGAAATCTGCCTTCCTGAAATCTAGCACGTCAGCCTTATATGAGAGCCTACTGGTGCTCAGGGCCACATCTAACCACATAGCATTTCATACAGTTGTATCCTGACCCGTACTCCACCTACTCTTTTTGAATTGGTGAGTACCACATCTAGAATGGCTGACTGTCAAGAGGGATCCCTGACCTGTTGTACCAAGATGCAGTCTTGCAAGATATCTAGTAGTGCCTGTTTTATGGCTCTCCTGGCTACTGGGATGTCCCAGTTAATGTCTGGCAGGTTGACAGCTCCCACTATTACAACCTCCCCCTTTGCCACCCCTCCCTACTTCTGCACCCAGTTTCTCATCTCTCTCGTCTCCCTGCACCAGTGGCCTGTAAACTACCCCATGTGCATCTTCCTGCCTAATACCCTATGAGCTGAGTCCACAGTGATTCTATCTCCCCCCAAAGGTAGCATCCTTTACTGTCTCAATCCTTTCTCTAATGTAGATGGCCACCCCTCCTCCTCTACCCATCCCTCTGCCATGCCTATGTAAGGTGTAACCTTTGATCACTATGTCCCAAGCTTTGTTCACACTGGCCCAAGTTTCTGTAATGACCACTAGATCCAGCCCAGAGTCTTCCACCAAAGCCAAGAGCTCACTTATCTTATTACCCAGCCTCCTGGCATTGAGACATACCAATCTCCAGCATGACCCCCTGAGGAAGCCTTGGTCAGAGGTCCTATGTAGGGGTATTAGCCCAGTGCTGTACATGGTTTGGCTGTCTTGACAAAATAAAATATATCTGCATATTGCTCCTGATGTGAGCCCATCTCCATTTTATTTATTTATTTTTTTTCCCATCCAACATGCACCTGCACCTCTACTGGTTCTGACTTGCCCTCCCCATCGCCCTCCTCTAATAAAGATAGTGTCTCATGTTTCCCTTTTCTTGATGTCTGTTGTGTCTACCCTGACCTGTCCCCTGGATTTGTTCCTCCCATCTATCACTCCCTTAGTACCTTACTCCCATCCTGGGAAGAGCCCTGTCTAGGCTCTCCACTGTTCATCCCTTCACAGTGGAATGCCAGCCCCAGCCTCCTCTGCAGCTAGTTTAACCATCTGCCAGTGTAGACTTGCCAATGTAGATGTTAAACGTCTGCCTTAATGCACTAGTCCTCTCTCATGTCAGGTGAAAGCATCATTTTTGAAGAGCTTTCTGTCTTAGAAGATCCCCTAATCCTCTATAAAGTGATGCTCCTGGTCCTGACTCCACCCCTTCAACCATACACTGAACTCCACAGTTTCTACCTCCCTTATTGTATTCTTCCCCTTCTCCACACCGCAGAGAGGAAGGACCTCACAAAAGGTTGAGGAAGCCAAGTGCTTCTTCACTCTGTCCCACAGTCTCTGGATTTCCCTCTTCACCATCTCCACAGGCTGATTCACTAGATCAATGGTACCAAGGTGTACTAGCACTCCTTGCTTCTCCCCCTCTGCTATCCTGCCTGTCCCATCCCTATCTCACTTGAGTCTTAGATGATAGATGCACCAGACAGGTATTGGGCCACCTCTCTCCTTAACCTCCTTACCTACCACCTTCTCCACCCCTCTAACCATGCAGTCTCCTATCACTAGAATCCTCTTTGCTAACTTCTGCCCCCCCCGCACCTTGTGTCACCACATTTCCCTTCCCATCAGCACCAAATGACCCATGGTCACCCCTGCCTGAGTCAGTCATCTGTGCTTCTCCCAGGGGTGCAAAGAGGTTTTTCATTGCTACCTCATGGGAAGAGCAGACGGTTCTTTAACCATCCCTGCCACCTGGTTTCTTCCCCCTCCTTTCCACCTTCCATCCCCCAGGGCCAGTGATCCTCTTAGGAAATGGCAGTGTGGGAATTGGGTACAGCTTAGTTGAAGCTGCTGCTGAAATATTTCCTCCCTAGCTGCTGCCAAATGAGCATTGAACTCCCTGAAGGGCTAGCAAATGGAGCAGTGCCCCCATCTCCAAAGCATAACCTTGGAGACAAGTGTCAGTGGCTCAGTAGTTTGCAGACTCACCTCTGAGGCCAGAACATGAGAAGGCTGTGGGTTCTATCCCCACACCAAGCACTTGGGTTAAATCCCAATACTGATACTGTAGTGCAGCATGAGAGGGGTGCTGCACTCCTGAGGTGCCATCTTTCAGATGAGATGTTAAACCGAGGTTCCATCTGCCTGTTCTGGTTGTAGTTCAGGTGGATGTTAAAGATTCCATGGCACTTCTCGAAAAGAGTAAGGGGCATTTTTATTAAGATTCAAAAACAATCATACAAATAATACACCAAAGCTGGATAAAATAAACACTGTACAAAACAAAAGGAATAATCACAAAAAACCTCAAACGTTTCCTATGCATTTAAAAGAACACTGAAAAAATCACCACTCCCTCAGAAACTGAAATCATATCCACCCAAAAATCGGAAACCAAACTATGCTGTATAATCCTAATATAATATACTTCTTATACACAATTAATACACATCGCTTCCTTTTGTTCATTAAGAAACAAAACTCCCAGAAAGTTGATACTGTAATATTTATCTAGAAAAATAATTCCACACAGTGTATGCCTTCCCATAAATAATCACATGCATCTTCACCCAGAGTCCTTTTCTCATAAAGATATACTTTGTCTAATTCTGCTTGAAGGTTAAAAAACATACTGTATCATGGAGATGTACCTCCTCATTTCGTAATATCCTCTGACACTGAGCCTGCTAGATTGTCCATTTAATACAAGCTAGAATAATATGTACTGTACCCTTCTTCCATTTCCTCCAATTAGGCAATATTTGGCCTTGTGCCAAAATTTCATAAGTCACAGTAGAAAAGATAGCTTCCTTCCACATAGATGCTAACAGAGACCAAAAACCACTAATGCAGACACAGTCAAAATACATATGCTTCATAATTTCAGTCGTGTCCTGGCAACCCCTTTCAGTACATATCCTTTCCTCTAGACTTTTATGTTTCTGGTTTCCTTTAACATTAAGCTTGCCATGCCCACAGAGCCAAACAATACACTGCATTTTCAAATGTATTCTATTTTCTGTCATACTATCAAGCAAATGTGCACAATCAAGTCCGGGTGCAAGTAGAAAATAGGCTCTTCAAAGTAGCATTTTTCCACCAATGTTTTATAAAATTGTTTTTTTGTCATATTCAGAAAACTATGTTAACTCTGTTTTCCGCATACGGAGATAATGCAATGTGGTGTGAACATAAAATGGTAAAAGTTTGTCTATAACATCCCATTTGCCTCTTCCCAAGCTGTCAAAAAACCTGCACCCCAATCCTGCATCCTACTGGTAACTGCATCTGCAAGTCCCACTAGTACTGGCCTTATGTCTGAGTAAAAAAAATAGTGAAAAAATACACCAGGGGCTGTAACATATTAAGCACCCCTTGTTTCCATGTTCTGTATGTGTGCGCTCTTTTAACCGGGTTGAGTCTGCTTCCCCATAGTAATAAGAAAAAAACTCCTAAGATGTGCGTATGCATGTCAAAAGGTAACGGATATATGTGAGATGTATATAAAAAAAATTGGAGCTATATATGCCCTGATAAGATGTACTCTTTTCTTTCTGGTCATTTCCCATGATTTCCATGTCTGTACTTTCTGTAAGGCTGCATTATATACCTATTTCCAATTATGCCTTTTCCCTTTTTTTATCCCAAATTCAATTCCCAAATTACTTAAAGGCCCTTCTGCCGTAGGAATTGTGGACTCAAGGTCCACATGTGTAGCACCAATGGCCAGCACATTGCTTTTTGAATAATTTATGCATATTTCTGTATCTACTTAAACTTTTTCTATCAGATGCAAAGCTTTCTGTCCAGCCTGCAAAGTGGCTACTGTCAGAACATAATCATCTGCGTATGCCATTAATTTTCTACACACCACTCCAGTTTTACTCCATATTGGTGTAATTTCAGCTGCAATCTCTATCAAACACAGTATCAGACCTAATCCAAAGACATATAAAAGTGGACTTAATGGGCACCCCATCACACCCCCTTCCTCACATATACTGGTATACCTAGGTGGCCATTAATCAGGGGTGTCATCTGTATGTCCTTATACAGAAGCTGTATGAAATTTATCATCTGCTCTGGTATGCCATATAACTCCAAAACTTTCCAGACATGTTCTTGTTTGATAGCGTTGCGCGTCTTCTCCTGATCAATGAACAGTAAGTATCCTTCTGTGTCTAAGGCCATTCCTTGTTCAATTATCTTCCTGACATAAATCACATTTTGTTAGAAATTCCTACCTGGAATAGCACATGTTTGAGTGTCCAAAATAAGTTTTTGTGCAACCTTTGCTAGATGAGCTGTCAACACTTTTTATTTATTTATTTTTTTTCTTAAAGTCTTGGATAACACCACTTGAGCTCAGAGCTGTTTACATAGGTTCCATGTCATGATCATAATACAATCAGAGTAGTACAATATTACAGTCGAAGTAGATACAACAGATATACAGAGTAGTACATGTTACACAGGAAGTTAGAATAGGGGAAACGGGGGCTAACAGACTTAAGGGTATAAGATGCCTGACAGTAAAACCAGTCATTTGTCTGCAGGAAAATAGGGTTCGAGGGGTGAAATGGAACAAGATGTTAAGTGGAGGAGCCACAAGTGCCAAAAATGAGCGAGCAATATTAGACAAATTAAGCTGGGGGAGGGGGTATGAGCGCAGCAGGTGGGGGAGGGGAAGGTCAGGGGAGGGAGGGGGAAGGGTTGGGAAAGAGCAAGGGAGTAGGGGTGACAAGAGGGGTGGCGAAGCTATGGATGATAGTCACAACTGTATTATTTTATAATCTGTAATGAGCAAACTTAAAGGACTCCATTTTTTATGTTTTGTGGATCTCCCTTTTTATATAAAAAAATCATAATGCCTTCCTTCATACTCCTACACAAGCTATATTCCTGCTGTATTGCCTCATATACTGTTGCCAGCACAGATGCCAGCTGTTCTATAAAAGCTTTATAAAAATCATTTGATAGGCCATCTATTTCAGGAGTTGTATTAGTTGATAGTTTTCCAATAACTAATTTAATTTCTTCACTGGTTATTGGTAGAAGCAAATCTGTTTCCTCTGTTTGAGTAAGAGACGGGATATCCAAATTATTATACACATTACCCTCCAAGACAGTGTTATCCTTATTTTGGAATGTGCAAACTATATGTCGTACAATGTGTTGAATAGTACCATTATCAGTCACTATTGCTCCCTTTTCATCTTTCAAGGCTGAGATGATGGTTTTCTTTATACCATGTAATTCCTTATCATAGGGATTTAGTGTCTCTTTTTTCCCTTTTGTCATGAATTTTTGATTTACTGCCATGGTGTGCTCCTGCTGCTTCAGGTATGCACACATATCTTTTTTTATGGCATGCAATTCTACCAACATATCTTTCCCTGTTTGCATAATTTGGGTCACAACCTTCAAATATTGTGCTCTTAGTCCCAGCTATTAAATATATTTCTTTTTGGCTGTCTTACTTGTCATAGAAATCATAAGTTCATTAACATCCCTTTTTGTATCCTCCCACCAGTCTAGTGGACTGTCATAAAGAAATTTAATCTCAGATCTAGTTGTAAATAGAGCCTGCATTTCTGTAGTGTATGAGGTATCCTATAGGGTAGAAGTGTTCAGCTTCCAATACTCTCTTCCTATCGTGAGCTTATGATGTGATCCCATGTCCATCTTAATAGCCAAATGATCTGATGTTTCTAATGGGAGAACTTGTACTGCCTTACTAGTAATCCTATCAGTAATAAACCAAAAGTCAATCCAAGTGGACAACTTTCCCTTATAGAAGGTGTGTGTCGGGTCTACCCCCAAAAGCTCATAAATGTCCTGCAACCAATTTCGTTTAAGGATATCTATTAAGGAGTTAGTGTCACAAAACACAGTGTCTGTTCTACATTCCCAATCCCTATGACTAAGGCCACAGTTAAAATCCCCTCACCATAAAATCATCTTGGAGGTTTTTAAGTAGGGTTCTATTTTCCTAAACAGACTTGTCCTATCTGCCTTAGACTGAGGGGCATATGTATTTATTAACCGGTATACAACCTCATTTATGCATACATCAGCTATCATAGCTCACCCAGGCTGAAAGCCTAATACTTTAAGGACTTCAGAGTCTTCTTGTATAAATAAAATACCTACACCTGAACAGGTGACTTCCCCAGTAGCTTGTGTAATTTCATGGATGTTATGTAACCTGCTGTCTTGCACAAAGTAAATCTGCCCACCTCCTGCTTTTAAACTGGACAAAGTATTTAAACACTTTTCCTGTGATTTTAAACTATTGGCATTTGATGTAATACACATAATGGTAGCATGCATGTTAAATTAGGTTTATTCCTCATTTTCTTTTTTTTCTCCTTTTCAGCTTCGGTTTTTCTCCTCCTATAATCTCTCCAGAATTATCTGGTTGAGATGATGCCAAAGAGGAGACATCAGAGTCCCTTCAAAAGTTTTCCTCCTCTGTATCCATCAGGACCTCATATGTGTTTTGCACTTGTAAGGGTTCTTTTTCCTGCAAGTCACTCTGCCCCATAGAAGGTTTGTGGCCAGCCTTCGACCTTGTAACCATTTGAAAAGAGAGATCCACAGTGGTTTCTGGGGGTGACATATCCTCCATACTGTCTTCTATTGGTGAGGTAGCAGATGGTTACATAAGCTTAGACGTTTGTCCTGTACTGAGCTCTGCCTCAGGACTTACTTGCTGTTCTGACTCCAAAATGGGGTGTTCTGGAGCTTCCCATGGGTGTTCTGATATGTCCGTACTATGTTTAGTATTTTGTACCATGGTAACCTCTGGTACATCCTTGGGATGAGTTAGGTGCCCCATGTCTTCCTTTTTTCTCCTAGCTTCTGGCTGTGGGACAACATTTTCTGTTTGTAATGTTAAATCCTGAAGTCTCGCTTTTTCCTTTTGTGCAGTTGCCACATATATGTCTTGCTCTACCCACAAGGTTTGGGCTACACTATTGTGCGATGCCCACACACAGTTCTTGAAAGTGTGTCCATTTTCATCACACAGATTGAACTTAGGGGGCTGGTGACAATGTGCTCCTATGTGGCCTAGTTCTCGACAGAGCCCACATCATTGTTTTTTACATATGTTGCTGAGATGCCCCACATCCCCACATTTATAACATGCCCTCAGTTGTCCTGGGTAACAGATCACCCCTCTATCTCTGCCCCCCCCAAAACAACAGTTGGCGGAGGTGCTTCATGATTCCATTGTCTTGCTTCAGGATGATTTTATACTTACATTCCCCCGTCCAGATATGTTCCTCATCCAGTATGGGTTCAGGGTATTCCATAATCGTGCAGTGCTGTTTCAACCAGTATGTAATGTCAGCTACATTTACCCCTTCATTCCAGAAGAGGACTGTGATTTTTTTTAAAGCTAGGTTTTGTCAGAGGTATTGCTAAAAAAGGCCTCCAGAGGGGTGTATTTTTCAAAGCCTGATATTGCTTTCAGAACCGCTCCAATCCGGCTGGGTGCTTAAAACCAATGTCATACATGGTATCTCCAGGCATATGAATCAAAGCATAGATTTCATATGCATAGTATTTCATACTTGTCTTCAATAATGCTCTTCCCACAAAAATCCTGGCTAGAATGTCATTCATGTCACCCCTATATCTAAGACAGACTGCATTCCATCATGCTGCTGGCTCAGTTCTGGTATGCCTATCATCTGGAAATAATTGATCCCGAACATTTGCATTCCATACATTATGGGGTGTCTGGTCTTCTCGTCTCAAATCCTCATTTGTGCCATTTTGTTCAGTGTTGGGTTCAATATTTATTGTGGGGGGCAGGTATGTCATTCTCAGCGACATGGATGTCATCATTTCTGGGGTGGAGGGCATGTGAAACCTGCTCCTGTAATGTCTGTACATCTGGAGTCTGTATTTCTCCTTCCAACTTTTTTATAGCTGTAAATAAGTCAGGATTCCCTTTGTCTGATAAATCATATAAGCCTATGGGAGTCACTTGTCCTGGCGTGATGTTGTCTGTAGGGACCATACTCCTATTTCCAGCTTCCCTGAGTTCATCGTGGGGAACTGTATACCTCCAAATATAACTTGTGGGCTAGCATCCCACCCTGAACCATTGAAATTTTTCACCTATCCTATACCCTGAAGCACCTCTGTAACCCATACCGATGTGCTTAAGGTAGGGTCAGTAGAAGCATGGGGAGTGTTAGTAATTCCCATACCTTCCTGTGGATTAGGCCCTTCCTTCTGTACCCCTCACCCCTTTTTCACTTTAGTCACATCATCTTTTAGTATATTCTTTTTAACTGTGCCCCCCGTTGAAACACCAATCGTAAAGGTTGTGTTTTTTCTATAACAAGGGTGTATCTGCTAATTCTGGCTTTTTCTCCAGCCCTATACCCCCTTCACAAGACATTTCTATATTGTCTGGCTCACATTCTGGTGACTAACCTTGTGCTCCCATCCGAATCCTCTACTAGACAAATAATTGGTACCTGTATCCTCAGAGAGCCGATGTCAGGTTGCTGAATCATTTCATCATTCTCCTGCATGCTGTTCGTATCTTTGTCTGAAAAAAGCTCTGGTTTCTTGTCGATCACATTTTCCTCATGGACTGGCCTGTCCAGTTTCTTTCCTTGCTCCTATTCCTTCAAAGCCTGTTCCAAATAGTTCCTATGTTCCAAAAAGCATTGTTCCTCTAACTGCAAGCACTCACAAGGTTGCTGAAATGCTTTTTTCTAAACATTTTTTCAAATTACTTTTTTTGCTATGCTTAAGAATAATTCAGAGCAGTTTAGAGCAAATTAACAACATTTTTTTTATCTTTAAATGATTAAATGCAAACATTATAATAAGATTGAACCCACCAGCCTCCTGGTGCAGAGGCATGGTGACCATTTGTGTCACTGACAACCTGTGTTCGGAAACACACCTGGAATGTCGGAGGGCTGGTGTCAGCTCTCCTTCTCTTGGGTGAGGGTGGGTAGTGTGACTGGCACTTGCTGTCCTTTGGCAGAAGCCAGGATGGCAGCTACAGTGGGCACTGACATAATTCAGAGGGCCGAGAAAGATGTCGGTGTCAGCCTGCGATGTCATTGCATGTCTTGCCCCCTCAGGGAGCATAGCAGCAAAAATTGTCCGCCAACTAAATGAAGTTGTCCAGACCTTGCTGCAAGTCCCTGGCCTTCAATGCCAGTACCACTTAAGGCTTACCAGGAATCCCATGGCCTCGACCTGGGATTAAGCTGGGGTGTCGGAAACCCCCCTCTCTGCCCGGTACCATAGCAGCAGTTCTGATGGGGAGCCAACCCCTGGGGGGGAGCTATGGTACTTGGGTGGAAAGGGGAGCTGGTGGGATGCTTGGTGGAGAAGTGGTAGGGTGGCAGGACAACCTATGTGGGTCAGGTAGGACCCCTCTAAAACAAATTATAAGATTGAACTACTTTACAAAGTTTAACAATGTGGGCCAACATGCCAGTGCAGTGGTAGTGACTGCTTGCAACACTGATGATATGAGTTTAGTAGTGAACTCGGGCCATTGGAAGACTAGGCAAGGGGGTGTGGAGAAGGATGAGCATCCCAAATACTGCTCTCTTTCTCTGGAGTGCAGCAGTTCCTGGCACCCAGTAGACACTGACCTCTGGTAATGGATACCTGACTAGCAGCTCTTTACAACTTGCTGTCGCAGAACTGATACTGGAACACTGTGGCCAAGCTTTGAGGCAGGGTGACATCACTGGATACAGTTCTGCTGCAGATAGAAGAAGTGCTGGGGACCTTCCTACTGTAGGTCACAGTCAGGTTCTGAAGAAGCTGATCTGGGGGGGGGGACAGCCTGCCAGCACAGTGGCAAGGCGTCTCGAGTTTGGGAATGGACACAGGTGTCAGAAGGCTGGCTAGGTGGAGAAGGATTGGGCATCCAAGGGATGACTCTCCTTCTTCAGGGGGAGGGAAGGCTAGTATCTAGCACAACATAGACCCCTGGCAGAGGCAAACCTGCAACATTATAATAAGATTGAACTACTTTACAAAGTTTAACAATGTGGGCCAGCACACCAGTGCAGTGGTAGCGACCACTTGTAACACTGACAATATCTTTTCAGTAGTGAATTCAGGCCATTGGAGGGCTGGGTGAGGGGGTGTGGAGAAGGATGAGTATCCCAAAGACTGCTCTCCTTCTCTGGAGTGCAGCAGGCACTGGCATCTGGTAGACACTGACCCTGGTAATGGATACCAGACTTGCAGCTCTCTACAGTGTACCATTGCAGAACTGATACAGAAACACTGTAGTGGAGCTTCGAGGCAGGGTGATGGTACTGGAGACAGTTCAACTGCAGATGGAAGATGGGTCGGGGACCTTCTCAGGTCAGTGTCAGGCTCTCAAAAAGCTGGTCCAGGGTGCTGGGCCACCGGCACAGCAGAAAGGCATTTGCGTGCAATGCTAACATCCCAGCTATGGGAACAGACTTGGTTATCAGAGGGCCAGCTGGTTGAAGAAGGATTGAGCATCCAAGGAACTGCTCTCATCCAGGGGAAGGGGGGCTAGTATCTGGCACAATACAGACCCGTGATGGAGGCAAACATGCAGTATTATAATAAGGCTGAGGGATCTACTGCAACTGTTGCCTAGATGTCTGGGAGGTGGAACAGACTTTGTGCTTGTCCCATGGATGTCATTGCACATCCCACCTCCAGGGAAATAGTGCAGCAGCAAACATCTGGTCTCCCAAGGCATGATGCCCCTGCACCGCTGCTGTTCCCAATGCCCTTTCTTGCCCACTGGGGAGTCCCACTGCCATGGTACCACCCTAGGGGTGCCCTTTCTTGTCCTTTGGGATGGGCACCCACTTGGCACCCTGACCAGGGGGATAAGCCAGGGCATGATGGGATGGTGAGGAGCAGGGGCTAAGCTCCCATGGCAGGGATCTGGGGCCTGGGCCAAAACAAAAGCTGGTCCAAGCAACAAAGGCGAAGCTGGATTTCATCTCAATTGCACTGCCAGCCATGTTCACCTAGGCGGTCACTTCGGTGGCAGTAGTGCAGCAGAAGCAGTGACCCACCCTCTGGTTTGCTCAATCCTGCTTCCCCCAGCTGACTCCTAATAATCAGGGCTCACTTCTGAATCTGAATTACTGGCATTGTGAGTGGTAGCATTACTGCTGTGCCAATAGGCTGGTCCTGAGACCATTTTTATAATTTATTTTGTAGTAGTAGGTTCATATATCTGGCAACAGCATTCTTCTTTTCTCCTATGACAGAGAAGTCCTCGGGGGGCAGTAGAGAGTAAAAAAAGGTAGCATGCATTATCAGCTTTGCTCTGCAAAGTAAGCATTTACACTTTTGAGGCATTGCAAAAGTGAAAGGTACAGGTATCCCATGAAAAGAGCAAGCATAAAACAGTGAGGAAACAAGAGCGCTTCCAAAATAGCTAATTTCATTTTGATGACCTTGTGCTAATAGCACCTGTTTGTTTGAGCTATGATAGTATTGTTTGGCACTGTAGGGAGTACTTGGTAGAGATTAATGTAGTCATCAGTGTCTGGAGAAAGCCGTGCTGGCTCTGTAGCCTAGAGATTAGAGTCACCAGCTTTGTGGATGGTTGCTGCACCCAGATCTGGGTTCAGATGTCAACATTACTGATTTTTCTTGTCTTGCACCCACCTTCCCTCCCTCCACATTCCCCCACATCTCCCTCCAGCGTAACCCCTCCATTCTCAACCCAACGCTAACTCTCCTCACTACCTTCTTTCTATAGCTCCATCACCCCACAGTTTTTGCAGCACCATCAGTCCTTCTGTAGTCCCTTCCAACACCCTTGATGTCTCCAGAGTCTCCCACCATGTATACCAACTGCACACACTGTAACACCAGTAATACCAACCAAGAGATGTTTACATGAGGCACTTAGTCAGGGACCTGGAAGGAGAATGCAGTAGCAGAAGGGAAGTCAGACAGGGCAGTTTTAGCTACTGAGAGAGTGGTCAGCTAGAGGGATAGTAGACTTAGGACTGGTCCAGTTACAGGGTGTTTTGGGGGAGTAAAGGGTGGTTGAGCTGTACAGTGCTGGTTCCATTACAGGGAGGGAGTTAAGGAGGCTAGCCCAGCTGCAGGGATGGTAGCTTGCTACGAAGGGGAGGGTGGTGTTGTGGGGGGGGGAGTAGAGCATGCAGAGTGAAAAAGAACTCACTAAGACCCATGTTTTTTGCCACAACAACCATCATAGAAATAATGTTGTTTTTCCTGTCTTATGCTCTTAACACAAATGTCACCTCAGTGATGGCATGTTTACTCAGTCACTATGATTTACAGCTCAGGATTGACATCTAGGTCATTTGCAATCATTTGATCTCCCTAGGGTCTATTCATCTTCTAAAGAATTGAGCAGACAAAGCAGGACTTCCCAGAAAATTAGATATTTCATCTTAATTTGACAACCCCAGGTAAGTAAATGGTTAAATAAAGTCATACCTCTAAGATGCACTCTCATGTATTCATCCTTATGACCCAAATTTGTTGCATAAATGATTTGGAACATTTTGAAAAACTAACAGATTACACTTCTCTGTTGCTTTAAAATCTAAATAAAAACTTCATTTCCCATAACCCCTTGGCTTCTTGGCAGGATATGATACTGCCAGAGTGATTCACTTCCTAGTTTGTTGCTGTTCTGAAAACAGGCTAGACAAGTTGGAACTGGTTTGTGATCTAACCCGGATGCTTGTTAAAGGGCCTGCCTAGAGAAAACAAGAATTTTCAGGCATTTTCTACAGTTTTTTAAACTTTAACTCAGAAAAGAGCTTATTATTCTAGGAAGAGTTGCAGCGAGAGTCTTTTAGTTTACATACATTGTATTTTGGGGCTAGCTTCCTGCTGTTATGGGTCAGATTTCATTTATACTTCCTTGCTGTAAATAAGATTGATTAGTGCATTCTTTGTTTTTATTGCATTTTTAAAGTTTTGTCTGACAAAAAATTGCCTTTCAGATCAAGAAATATATGCATTCTTTATTTTTACTGCATTTTTAAAGTTTTGTCTTACAGAAAATGACCTTACAAACTAAAAAATGTGGAACTGCAGTTTTACTACAGTATGTGTTTGTGTGTGGGGGAGAGGCTGGTTTGCATTCAATGGCAGTGTTTGTAGCTGCTGTGGGTATCATGTTGCAAACTTGATTATTAGCTGAAGAAATTGTTGTGGCTGTGTGTGAATAACATTTTGAGAAGGAGAACAGTCTATGCCATCTATGTCTGACATGAATTGTATGCTTTTTATGAACTATTGTTTTTATAGTGTTCTTTTTAAATTATTTTTCTTATACTGTACTCAGTCGCTTAACCTGTAGTCCACCCAGCTGTAGGAATTAGTGTTTAGACGCAGGATCACATTAGAAATGAGATCTGTCATGGGTAAAATGAATTACAGTATAAAATAAAAACATTTAAAAATGCATAATATTCACTAAGCAGGAATGAATTTTTTTTTTAATCTGTTCTTTGTAAACCACCCCAGCCCAAGACCTTATTGGCCTAATCACTTTACAACTACTTAGGCTTAGCTCTATGGATAAAGTAGGGCAGAACTTGGGGGCATTTGCAAGTGATGGGGTATGTTGTCATCTGTGGCATGAATATAGCTGGTGCCCCCCCCAACGATGGTGGTCTGTACCCCCCCCAACAACTGTGGTGCTAGGATATCACTTCATATCCAGTTTTCCTGCTTTCTGGAACTTTTTACTTGTACTAACATATTTCTCTCTCTCTTTTTTTAACAAGTCTACAGAGCTCCCTACAACCCATCAGATAAGTATTACAGTATTTATCTTTTTTCACCTGTCCTAGCTGTAGTCTTATCTTTCTCAAGAACTATGGATCCTTTTTGATCACTCTCTTTATTCTTATTTTACAGGTGCCCCATCTACAGTATGTTTTCTGGATCCCCCCTTAAGTTCACCCAAAAGCAGGAAAGCGCTACCTTTAATTACTGCCTTTTCTAAACTAGGGTGAACTAAATTAGGGGGACTTTTTCCTCAGGCCCTACTTATACTGATTTGTTAATCCTCAAACCATTCTTCTCATACAAAGGGTAACCCTTTGTGGGTCTTACAGACATGCCTTACCTATTAGGTAAGTAGAGTCTGATTTGGGTGTACTGGGATTATGTGCATGTAATTTATTTTTAAGGTACTAAGGAACTCTAGGTTCATCATGTCCCTGTAACTATCGCTTCTGGGATGAATAAATATGATGTGAAAATGTGTATTTTAAGACCTTCCTTAGGCAAGACAATGCAATTTTATTTCTAAGGAACCCAATCCTGGAGGCTCTGGGCTCTGTACTTAAGAAAAAATGCATAAAATACAAAACACAATTATAACAGCAGCAGGGAAGTTAAAATCAATGCTCTACAAATTGAATTACCTATAAATTTAGCTATAAAATAGTAAATTATAAAACAGCTTATTCTGTAAAAACCTGGCTGAAGGGGTGGGCCTTAAGCCTCTGCTTAAAGACACCAACCAAGGGGGCCTCCTGAACTGCAGATGGAAGCGTGTTCCACAGGGTTGGCCCAGAGACATTAAATGCTCAGTCACCAGAGGTCTTGAGCCAAACTCTGGGAATGTCCAGGAGGTCCCTCAAGGAGGAGCGGATGGAGCAGGCAGAGGTCACAGTGGGCAGAGGTCACAGGCATCAGGAACTCATAAAGGTACACACACAGTACCACCCAAGAGATGTGCTCGAATTTTTTGGAATCCATTCTGTCAGTACCTCAGATTTTCAGAATTTCCAGTTCAGAGTCTGATTCTGTTTTGCCTCCAGTTAAGACATAGGAATGAATTCTGAGGTGGTATTCATAATCAATCTTTGGAGTTGATTTGATTAAGTAGCATGTAATCTGTATCTGATCCATCTTTTTGAGTGCCCTGCATTTTTTTTTTACTTTTGGATATTGTGCTATCTCTCTATTATTAAGCCAAAGTTGAATGTGTACCACACTTCTTCAGTGTGATGAGTGGTTAAGTGTTAGGGTATCTTCCACTAGCTGAGGTAATGGAAACTGCTTTTACAGTTCCCTTAGTAGATCCCTTCAGCAGTGTCAGTCTTATGGTTTGAGAGCCCCATGTCCATTTGACCCTCACTTATGGTATGCTTGGGTTGGCAAGTAACGTGCAGGTGTCCTGATGCTGTTTTGGAAGATTCTGCCCAGCCAGTGTTGCCTCTGGTGTGTCATTTAGAAGGGCTAGTGGCTGAATTAAATAAAACAGTTGTTTTAAAAGGCAGTCAGGAAACCACTAATCAGTATATAAAACAGAACTGCCATTAGCAGATTAGTTTCAGTGTTGTCCGTGAAAAAAATGTAACCTGGCTGTGTCTGTAAGAATGAATAGTGAACTTTGTCTGGAAAATGCCTTCACTTGAAAAAGTCAGAGATGTACCACAGACTTTCCTACTTTTTCAGGGGGAAGGGGGCTTATACTCTAAACAGATCTGAGGCTCTCTTGTTGCTTTCTGTGTGCCTAGAGTTTGAATAGAAGGGGTAGCCAGGGGTAAGTTGCAGAAGAAGGGAGTTGGTGTGTCTCTGGAAATGTCCAAGGGTCTGTGATACTGTGTTCCCCAGAGCAAGTTGGGGAAAGTGAATATTACTCACCCTCTTGCACTGGGACACACAGATAAAGACAGCCCCTCGAACTTGGTTCAAAGACACATCGATGCAAACTTTCCTCCCAATGTGCCCCTGGTCAGTATGTAAAACAAACTTCTCTCCATCCCCCCGCATTTTCTGTGTGGGGAAACAGAAAGAAACACAGGGCCTCAGACTTTGTAGGCGGGGAGGCCTTAGACACTATGTGTCCTTGAACAAGTCTGAAGGTCTCTTGATTTTTGCATAGAGAATGGCAAGTTGAGCAATGGGGGTTGCATGATGCACTAACCAAGCTGGGGGGAGTGATCCCTGAGCAAGTCCGAGGACCTCAGACCAAGTTGTAGGTGTGTGGGGTCACATCATATATTGCTTACAGTGTGCAGTGTGTGATCCCCTGTAAACTTGCTCTGTGGAAGCAAGCAGAGGCCCTCAGACTTGCTCAGGAACACAACCATCGCACTCCCCCAAACTTGTTCTGGGGCAAGCAACAGAAACCCTCAAGCTTGTTCAGGGAAGCATAGGATGTAGCCCACCCCCACCCCAATGCAGACTTGCTCTAGGGATGCAGTCCTTTCTGTTTACTCCAAACACAAGTTTGCTGGTGTTCTTCAGGGATCATCTAATTTGTCCAACCCTATAAGTCTGAGGAAGGCTGTCTGTGTTTGGTGCAGTAGGGGGACTGTCTGTGTCGGTGGTATGGCCACACAGTTGCCTTGGGTATGGTGGGGCAAGGGGACTGTCTTACTGGTGGGGCAGGAGGACTGTTTGTGCCTGGCTGGGTCATGGGACTGTCCGTGTTTGGTGGGTCAGAATGGGGAGTGGCCATGCTGGTGTGGTTGGGAGAGTGGCTGTGCTGGTGAGTTGGGGGGAGTGGCCATGCTAGTGGGGTGTGGACATTGGTCATGCTGGTGGGGTGGGGATAGTGGGCGTGCTGGTGGAATGGGGTGGAGAGAGTGGCCGTGCTGTAAGATTCTACATTTATACACACAGTTACTCAGATAAAGGTATTGGTATTGATCACACTCCATTTATGTCTATCTCATTGCATAGATTTATTTATATTTATAGCTCATCTGGGCTCTTTCTATTTACTGCTCTGTGTTTTTAATTATAGGCTCTCCTGGCCCTTATGCTGTTCTTTTCTTCCCCCAATC
The DNA here is from genome assembly GCA_016271365.2 of Neoceratodus forsteri. Lineage (NCBI taxonomy): Eukaryota > Metazoa > Chordata > Ceratodontiformes > Ceratodontidae > Neoceratodus > Neoceratodus forsteri. The sequence continues at coordinate 799,032,852 of CM057459.1, read as the reverse complement.
CTTTAGTAGCCCTTGATGCTCTGATATTAGTTACTGTGCGGCTCTGTTGTATGCAGTTCTTGCCATTTCTATGACTTCTTAGGGAGCCCAAATAGTCCTCCCTGCCTGCCTTCCACCACTACTTTTAAGACCATTTCAGGCATTGACCTTTGGCTGCAGTGTGGCTTTTCCTTTTTGGCCCCTATTCTGTGTGTCTGTTCTCCATATCCCTTTATACCAGGCCCCTAAGGGCACTTACACTCAGCTACCATGTGGCTTAGCTGGCAGTTCCTGCCACCTACTGCTGGCTGACCACCCTTTTGGACCCACTTAACCATCCTCTCCTCCGGACCCTCTTAACCAGCCTCTCAGTGGGGGGGGGGGCTCTTCACATAGTTGCTTTGTGGATGATTGGTAGAGGGATGCATATCTCCATCTTCTTTCCCACCCACATGGAGTAGGTTATAGCCTGAACTCCATACAGGTTGGGACTGGGAATTGAAAGTGCCTGCCAGCACTGTCACTCTAATGCAGTAACGTTAAACTGATGGGTGCATAGCAACAGCTGCAGCATTTCTGTTTGGCAATTTTCTGACCAGCCTACCTGCCTGCTACATACAGGCAGAGCCAAGGGACACTCTTCCCCCCACTAGATGCCAGGAAAAGGTTAAACAGAATAACAAAACAAAAACATTATTTGTCACTAGCCATGAGGGAGTTGGTCCACTACATCACCAGGGCTTTACCTTTAAAACACTGGCCTCCTGGGACAACTCAAGACCCCTGAACAACCAGTGTTTTTTTTAAATAATGCAGGGACTACTAGCCCAAGAGCATCCCCACTAGCCCATTAGGGCTACTACTTAAATTTTCTGGTCACCAGCAGGCCAACTAGTGGTGCTAAGGGGGTTTTGCTGAGCCCTCAATATCTCTTTATTATTTTCTTAGCTGTCTGTGTTTTTATTTCCTATCTATGTTTTCCTTACTGTGACTTTAAGTGTGTCTTTTCCTCTAAAACTCCCATTCCTTTACTCCTGTACTGTACTGTACCCCTTTGTTTTTGTTATTTAGTATACTTTTTGGTCTTGGACACCCAGACCCCACTGCTCATCTTCACATGCTCTCTCTCAATGTCGCTACTATATGTTTCCCATATTAATCTCTTTTTTTCTCTTTAATTCTACAGGTCTGGCCAGACTATATACCAATCAGATAAGTATCTTTGTTTAATTCCCCCCACCAAGAAAAAACAAGATGGCTAACATCATGAAACACATTTCCCTGAGAGCCAACAGTAAATCCCTGTTGAGCAACTATCACAAAAATCATTATTATTCAAAAATGGTGAGATATCTTTTCACCAATCCATCCAAAGGCACACCTTTTGCACAGATCCCATCATCCCTGAAAATTTCAGGGAAAAATTTCATATCGTTTGGGCTGTAGATGAAGGCAAAAAATCCCATGTTAAGTATAGGAAACAAGTATGGATTTTTTACATCATTTTATCACTCTATATCTCAAAAACCATACAAGATACCAGCAAAAATCTTTTCAAATTTTGAGACAGTGGCAGAATGACCAAGCATCCCAAATTTTGGGCTATTTCATCAAAGAATTCCAAAGTTATTAAGGTGCAAAATTTTGGATTTAACATAGGAGTGCCAGTACAACCCTAACTGTAGGGGTGCTACCGTGCCCCTATAATAATTACAGAAATACATTCTCAAAAAAAATACAACAGAAGAAAAGTTTAGAACTTGGCTTCTCAGAAGATTCCAAAGTGTCTGACTTCTCTTGTTTTATTGTGAACAACTGGTTGCAATGAATTGACGTCATAAGATTCCAAACATGATGCCTAGGGCGTTTCTTTGTAACACAGAAAAAGTTTTTGGTTTTAAATTTTGAACATATGCAAATCATATATCAAACAAAAGTTTTATTTTCAAAATGTCTGGCTCTCCAAATAGGTGACAGCAGTAGAGAAGAATGTAAGCTTCAGCTAGTACCAGATGATCAAAAAAACAAAGACCAAAAATACCAACAAAACTTGGCAAAAACTGCAGATAGAGAGGTCCAGTAACCAAGTCATTGAAATAGCAAAATTAATTCTGCAGGAACTCTATGGATACAAAGCTACTGCTGACCTCTAGCCATACTGTACACAGTAAAGTTTCCAGACAGCACAGAATATTTCAGTCTCCGGTTAGACAGAAGTCTGTGAAAATAGACAGCAGCAAACAGGTAATTTTCAGTAATAAAATCCATAAAAAAGTCAATGTATAACAAATAATAAAAATAATCTGTTCAAAAGTTTTTAGACAAAAATAAAAAAAAATTCTACTGAAAATAAAATTAGTAGATCAGCACAAGTTGATCCAGTTGCAAATAACTGTAGCAGCCATCTTCACAATCAACATTCTAGAGTCGAATAATTCTAATGCATGCATAGCAGTGTGTGGCTTTTTACACACTTGAGGTGTGTGATTCCAACTAAAGCACAGGAGCAAATGTCAAGTGGCTTTGACAGACATTACACACTAAAGGTGTGTGAAAGAATAAGTTACCATAATTCTCTTCTCTTGTTTTGTGTTTTGTAATATATGGATATCAAAAATAATACTATCAAAAGTCATACAATTTTTTCTCCATAATACCATTGATAAAATCCATCAATAGTATTATGAGGACCCGTAATACTATTTGTTTGCTATTCATCGATAGTATTATGAGATCCCATTATACTATTGATGCTTCTTCTCTCACATAGTAGCACAAGAACGCTCCTTCCTTGGGCAATGCGCACACTCATGACCCAGCTTTTACTATAACCACTGGGTACAGTAAAAGACGGTCATCACAGTTGACAGAACTAGTGATTTGAAAATGGCTCAGTAATATGAAAATACAAGGAATACACAAAGATGACAGTTCTCCGGTCACTGTGCTGCACTCTGCTCCACCTCCTGATTCTCAAACTCATAACCCTTTGGCGCTGTCACATATAGCAACAATCTGGCTTTTCTATATTGCTCCCCACAAGGAGCACCTTCTTCTCCCTGCCTCTTGCAGGCTTATTAATTTATTAAAGCTCAGTCAGGTGCTTCCATTTTATCTGTAGTGTGGCCTTATGTACCAACCCCTGCCACGCTGCTTCTGTCATACTCCCCTGACCTCTATGTAAAGCCCTGTCAGACATTTTAATGGCACATTAGCAGTGACTTTACATTCTGATGGCTCTTGCCACTTCCCACTCATAACTGGGAGCTTTACATTACTGGCAGGTTCCTGCTCCATACAGGCCCGCTCACTTGAAATTCTTCTCAGATCCATATATTACAAAAAGTAACAGATAGGGGGCTGTGACTACTTGGCTATAATACCATCTCGAGGTTCTGGGGACATGTCAGAACCTCTTGAGCTTCGCTTTTGAGGTTCACATGTCCCCAGAACTGCTCGGTGGCATTATAGCCCCGTAATATGCAGTCCTCTATTTATGATCTCTGGTTTTAAAAGTGGACCGAGGTTGTGGCCAGCCTGGTAGTGCAGCAATAGTGCCACCATTCACTATGCTGGTGACACAGGTTTGGAAGCAGACTTGGGTCACTCATGCGTTGGCAGAAGGTGGGAGGATCAAGTATCCTAATGACAGCTCTCCTTGCTCAGGAAAGGGAGGTAGGCAGCCCACTTGTAGACTGTCACTTTGTGGAGGCCAGGTGATAGCACATTTGGGTGCATACAGAAAGGGAGTGTGGCAGCTGTCAGATGCTGTCATGCATGCATGCACATCATTGCATGCTGGTACCCTCAGGGGAGAAAACCTAGAGGAGAACATCTGCAGTATGCTGAAGTGAATGTCAGCATCCCCTGCAATCTCTCACAGGACTGATGAGACAGGCCATCTACCATACTATAATTGTGGTCCTGGGTAAGTGGTGGGATAGTATGTCCCTGAGAATGTCTATGATGGTGCTGTGGTGGGTGCACACAAGAGGTGGCAGACTGGAGGCTGGAGGAAAAGCTTGATGAATAAAGTGGGCAGAAGTTAAGTTGCATCACATTGCCCTTCTGCCCCATCAGTCAAACCATAAAAGCAGCGTGGTAGAGGAGAAAACAAAAGTGTTTTTTCATTGATAGTCTGCAGCTGTTTCAATACGCACATTAAAACCCACAAGGAGTTGGGAGTGAGTCAGCACACTATGCAGTAAAACTATAACAGAAAAGCCACTTACCAGACCAGAATGGTGCAAAAGTACTTTATTCTCACCCTTTGTAGCATTACACACAGTAAAAATAAATTTTAGCCATACTGGTCCTTGGAAAACAGGAGTGACTGGATAGTTTCATACTTTTATTGGACCAACATATGTCTTGTACAAAGCTAGTATAATACACAAGCTTTCAGGGCCACACAGGAGCCTTCTTCAGGTGAATAGGAAACTGAGCAAAATAAGCAGCATTTATATACACTGGGATGCACTGTTTCAAAGTAATTATGACAGGATAGGTGAGAAGAACTTAACAGGAAGGGTGAGTGGGCCATGAATAGGAACAGATCTATAGCTACGATGGCGGGGATGATTAGTAGGAAGTGTTAAGATATTCATAAGAGAGGCTGAATGGATGCATTGAAGAGTTCATTTGAAAGTTATTCTGACAGGAACACAGAATAAAAAGGACCTGAGATACACTCTGTGTACTGGTATCTCGGGTCTTTATTATTATGTGTTCCTGTCAGGATAACTTTCAAGTTAACACTTTGAGGCATCCACTCAACCTGTCTTACAATGCCTTAGTATTTTCTTCTAATCATCTACTCACAGTTATAGATCTGCTCCTATCTGTTGCCAACCCACCCTTCCTGTTATTTTCTTTTCACCTATCCTATTATAATTATTTCAAAACAATGCATCACAGTGTATATAAATTCACAAGCGTGGTCCTAGAGGGAATGAATAAGGGGTGTTTAACTGGGGCTGTGTTCATGGACTTGATCAAGGCCTTCGATTTGGTTGACCATACACTGCTTATATCTAGGTTGGGTACATTGGGAGTGGGGCAGTCTGCACTAGGTTGGTTTACTAACTACCTCACGAACAGACGACAGATGGTCAAATATAGTGGCAGCCTGTCAGATAAAGCACATGCGAAGTATGGAGTCCCACAGGGCTCCATACTGGGCCCTACTTTGTTTTCATTATTCTTTGACAAAATTTTCTCAATTTTAATTAATGCTAGCATTACACTCCATGGAGATAATGCAGTAGTTTACTTTCAAGCTGCTACAATTGATGAGTTGAATGGGGTAGTAACAGTTGAAATGAGTAGGGTGCAGCAGTGGCTGACCACTAATAAACTGATTTAAAATGCAGACTGTGTGGCCTAGTGGGTAAAGCACTGCACTATGATCTAAATTACCTTTAGGAGGCAGTATAGCACAGTGGTTTAAGGCTCTGAGCTGCAAATCTGGTGACATCCAGCAAACCGGACCTGGGTTTGAATCCCACAGCTTCCACTTGCATACTGTGTGCCATGAGCAAGTCACTTAACTTCCCTGTGCTCCCAGGTCACTCCTGTAAAAAAACTTTCAGCTTAGTGTGCTACTCGTGGTTAAACAACTAAAAAAAAAATAAAGTCAAAATGAAAACAATGGTTTTTGTATCACAGCAAAGCTAAGGGATAGGAGGAAGAGTTTGCAAATTCCTGCTCCTGATGGCACCATATATGAAAATGTCAATAATTTCCAATATGTAGGTGTATTACTGGATCCAATACTGAGTTTTAAACTGCATTTAGTAAAAATGACCTCTAAGATTCATGCTAAAGTTGGTGCTTTATATAGATTGAAGTTTGTTTTGACACCAGAAACTAGAGTGGCCATTACCAAGCAATACTTATTTCCAGTTGTCAGTTATGCTTCCCTTATTACAGATAACACATCTATTTGTATTGTTCATAAAAAATCAGCTTTATTGCAACTTTTGGGGAAATGTGCATTAACAGTTCCACGGAGAACACATCATTGTATAGTTTTGAATGATATGGGTTGGTTACCAGTTAATTTAAATTTCAAATATTGATATGTTAAATTTACAATTAAAGTTATTAGGGATGGAGTTCCTAAGAACCTATCTGGTCTTTTATACAGATATGATCAGAATTTTTGGCCCAGTGCTAGGGTAGATGATGAAATATTGAAATTGCCTTTAATGAGAACTACCTATGGTCAGCAGTCTTTTACATATACAGCTCCTAAAATATGGAATGAGGTTCCAATTGAAATAAGAAACTTAACCATAAACAGGTCCTTTTCTACCTCTCTTTTTCAGCACTTTAAGATCTTATCCAAATGCCAATGTTTTAAATAATCATGTTTGTTTTTATAAGAAGTGGAATTTGCATTCCTATTTTTTGTATGTATGAGTCTTATTCTATTGTATAGTTTTATGTATTGTGTGATTTTTTGTGGGTTGCACCTAAAAAGGGAACTCTTTTTCCAGTGTACTTACCTGTAAAGCAAATAAACAAACAAACAAATGCTGCTTATTTTGCTCAGTTTGCTATTCACCTGAAGAAGTTGGGGCCCTGAAAGCTTGTGCCTTATGCCATCTTTGTGTAAGACATATGTTGGTCCAATAAAATGTTATCAAACTATCCAGTGACTAGCATTACACACACAAATTGCCACATATCCAGAGTAGTCAATGCTTCAGACAGCTAAGACGTTGGCCAGGGTGGGAGGGCAGGATGTAGTTGTTGCAAATAGACTGACAATATCTATACAAGCAGTACACAGTAGTACACAGAAGTGGTGCCTAAATGGAGCAATACTCCTCAGTATGTTAGCTAAACACAATACAGAAAGGGACAAAAAGTATCTGCTGTTTTCCTTGCTTACACCAAAATAACGCTCTGAGGAAAACATCATTTTCAGATGTCAGTACCTAAGCAGTGTGACTGGCTTTGATCTGATTGGCATGTCCATAGTGGTGGGGGCACCCCACTTTTGTTGTTTTGTTATTTTGATATAAGCAAGCAAAACAGCAGGTACTCTTTTGTCTCTTTATGGATTGTACTTAGTGTGCATATTTAAGAGCATTGCTGTATTCAGGCACTGTTTCTGTGTACTGCTGTGTTGCTTGTATAGATACTGTAGGTATTTCAGCTGCATTTACTGCATGCCTTCCCTCCACAGCCAGAGTAAGACTTCTTTTTGAAGTGGTGATTATATTGGATATGAGACAATTTGTATATGTAATGTTGCAAAGGGTGAGAATAAAGGACTTTTGCACCATTCTGGTCTGGTGCTGGCTTTTTCATTACCATCTCACTGCATAGCATGCTTGCCCACTTCCAGCTTCTTTTTGGGATCTTATGTGTGTTTTGGAATTAATGTGTAAGCTACATGGTTTGTACATAAATCCGTTTGAGTCAGAGATACAATTCTACTGGTACAAAGAGCACCTAATAACTCAATGACTCTACCATAGTCTGCAGCTGTTTGTTCCTCTGTTATGTATTCTTGTATATAACAGAAAATTACAACCCAGTTTTCAGGTTGTAAAAGCACTTAACTAGTAATTAAAGGATTCCTAAACAACATTTTGACAACAAACTATTCAAAACTCTGACTCTGTAGGTGACTAAAGGAAAGGATGCTGTATTCATTAATGCTAAAACTACATTTATATAATTTACCTAAATGTTGTTCCAGGGCATTTGAAAATTGTTAAATCAGCCTTCCAATTTAAAAAAAAAATTGTCTTACCTGCTTTCTAAAATGGCCGCCAAATATGTTATGTAATGACATCATTGGAGCCAAAGTCAGAGAGATATATGGCTCTCCATAGTGCTATTTTTTTCCCTTTGTATAGAAGTGTTTCACCCAAATGGACAAAACCATGTGCATTATTTTGTATAATACACATGTTAGGCTATGGTTCTGTTCATTTTGTTTACTTTGATATGCTGACATTGTGTTTTAATCCAACTGATGTTCCCCATGGCAAACCACAGTGCAGTACAAATCTTGAACAACCTGGTGATCTAGTGGTTATGGCAGATCCAGGATGCAACAATGGGATGTTTGGGTGGTGTGCATCCTTAATATGCACTTTTTAACATTTTTATTAAACTTTGATATTTTCTGCTATTATTCTTTTCTAGTACGTTTTTGACAGATCCTACACATGTAATCCATAGTTTGAATGTAAACAGTTGTACACTCAATAAATCAGACTTCTTCAACAAAGTGAAATGCAGCAGCAGCAAGCAAGTTCATTACAATGGGGGGGGGAGGTTGCAGCCACACCCTTCACCACCCCCTGGATCCACCACTTTTTTATAGCAAAGTTCTTGTGCAGCCCGATGCTAGAGTTCATACTTTCTCAAAAATCAAATATACACTTCTTGTGTCTTCTTATTCCATGAGAAATAAAAATAATACTAATAAGAATCAGCATTCATGTTGTGGTTTTCATACACATTGTATCCCAAAGTGCTTTACAAGCAATGCTAGATGGGTAGTGAAGTGACTGAAAATGTAGTGGCAACCATTTCATGCATTAATATCTGCACACACCCTTGGACAATTGCATGAACTGGTTTTATGGGAAGGGGAATGTTGGCCAGGACAACGAGGTCAGGTAGTGATCATGGTGCTGGCAGCCCCACATCTTATTTCTCACACTAATCTGCTCATATTTCCCTCCTTCTGTCTTCCCCTTCCCAGAATATAACAGTACCTTGCAAGAATGGCCTTCTCAGTCCCCCCCCATGGTATTCATTCTTCACTACTCCTCCTCACACCGAAAACTGGTGAGCTCATCACTCTTCTGCATCATGAATGCAAGTAGTACAGTCCCCACTTTTTTTTCACATATCAAACATAAACATATATTGTTCAGTAAGTCAGGATGATAGCAGCAGGGAACAAGGGGAATGATGGGCTTTCATAACCTTCAAAGATCTAGGCTACCTTTGATTAGGCACTATTAAATTATGGGTGTGCACATCATTATGCATGTCATTTAACAATGCCTAATCTTAGGTGGCTTAGATCTTATGTGGGTAGGAAAGCCTATTTTTCCACTTGTGCCATGCTGCTATCAGCCTGGCTTACCAGAAAATCATGTGTATTATTAATATGTAAAAATAACACGGGAGATTGTACTAACCACATTCATGATGCAGAAGGTTAGTGAACTCACCAGTTTTTGGTGTGGGGAACAGGTGAGAATAATGAATGCCAGAGAGGGACTGAAGAGGCCATTCCAGAAGGGTACAGCTATATTCAGGTTAGTTAAAAGATGTTGAGCAGATCACTGTGAGATCTGAAATTTGGGGCTGCCAGTATCGTGATCACCACCTGTGGATGAAAGAAGCCAGGGATGACAAATACTCAGAGTGGCAGGGCTGCACTTAAACTGTTACTTGAATTCAGTGTAGGGAGATTACCCTGGGGGATGCTGACATTTGTTAGGACAGTATTGAGGGAGTTGTGTATAGCTCATTCAATATTTGGAAGGGTGGTAGCCAGCCATCTCGCATTGTGGAGAACAGCACAGAAAAGTACTGGAGAAGAATTGCTGGGAACTGTCCTACGGGGTTCTGTAGATCATAGGTAAAGAAGTAGACTGACACTGGAAGTTGGGTGGGTTCACTCAAGGTATTAGTATGCCTCTCCTGCTAATAATATTGTTATCCATTGTAAGTGCAGCCCACATGAGGGCACGAACAGCAGTTTTTCTGATGGGTCATGATGCTTACTTCTTGGCTGTCCAGGAAGACGTAGTTGTTGATTAATGAGGTGGGAAAAAACACAACAAGGGAACTGTAAGTACTACCTTCACTGTGCAGAAGGGTGGAGATCCACTCAATGTTTACTGTGGGAACAGAAGTCAAACACTGAGAAACTGGACTGGAGAGTGATTTTGGAGGCATTTTTTAACAGTGCCAGCTGATGGTGCGTATTGGTATAGGTGTGCACAACTCTCTGTGGTACAAGATTACTTTCTGAGGTGTGATAATACTCTTCATGAGACTGTAAGCACATATGCAACCCCAGACAGTACTAAGGACAGGGTATGGATGGTGGGGCATTCAACAGAAGGCAGACTAGGTGCAGGGGGTCCATGTGAAAAAATAAAGCCTTATTTGCAGATTAACAAGGGAGCATGAGCTTTGGAATTGAACCAGACTGGTACTTTGCTGTGTGACTCTAAGCAAGTCACTAAACTTCCTTGTGCTCCCAGGTCACACCTGTAAACAAGCTTTCAGCTTAGTGTGTCTCTCCTGGTTAACAAAAAAAAGAAAATTCAGGGCATCACATAACTACTAGATCATCAGGTATTTGAAGCGTTATAATGTACTGTGGTTTGCCAAAGAGAAAGTCAACTGGACTGCAAAACATTTTCAGCAAGTTAAAGTAAACAAACTGAACAAAATCATAGCTTAACATGTGTACTGATCAAAATAATCCATGAGTTAACAAATGGTGTTGATCATTCTCATACAACAATTCAAAACAAAGAGGGAAAGAAGAACTAGTTAGCACTATAGGAATATCTGTCACTGGCTCCATTGATGTCATCATGACTAGTGATGGGCGCAGTGGCCCCAATTAGCTCCGTGGAGTGTTTTATGGAGTGAAGGTGAAGTTGCGGAGTGCTTTGCAATGCAAAGCAGAGTACTTTGTGTTATTAATGAGTAACATGAAGTCCATTGAAAACAATGACTTTGCATTACTCCGCCTTCCCAAACCACTACTCCACCAATTCTTAAGGTGAAGAACATTGAAAACAATGTACTTCACCTTACTTCACCTTGTTTTTAAACTCCAAAGGCGAATTTTGCAGTGTTTCATGGGATTTCAGGTCACATGGGATCTAGATTGTTCTGCACAGCCTCAGTTTGGGGTAGTGTGTGTAGGAAGCTGTAGGAGACAATATGCTTTGAGAGCTCTCTGCAATTCAAACCTTCAAAAAGCTGTTAAAAAAGCCTATCTGAGTCATTTTTTTTGCTGAAACTTTAGTTCATCGATTATAGGAAACCCTGCTGTGCTCATATCATTGAGTGTTTATTGTTTGTGTATGGATTTTGAATGTTAATGTACAACATTCAGTCTGTATACTGAGAGACAGTGGAAGTGTGCTTTGGGGAGGGGTGTATCTGTGGTATAGGTAGATTAACTTGAAGAAAAAGATAGTGCTTTCTGTTTTGGTGATATTTTTCTTGTATAACTGCATTAATGTACATACAGTAATATTTTCAATATTTCTTGCCATTTTTTTGCTGATTGTTGTGGTGCAGCAGTGCATGATTTTAGTTTGTTTAAAATATGTGGTTATATTACTGAAGTTTTCAATTTGCATGCATTACTTATTGTGTGTGTGAGTATGTGTGTGATGCATGTCATCAAATCAGACACCTTTTATTGTGCCACATAATAATTTCAGCAATGTGAAGCTGCTATCGACTGCAGCTGTGTGATTTTTGTACTTCTTTGTGGTATCTTTACTGGTACTAGTACTAGTACTAGTGACTGTTACTGCAGCAGTGCATTATACTGCCCCCCCTCCGTGGCCTGCCCCAACCGACAAAGGTATTCTTTCCAAGATTTGAATTTCTGATGGTGAGCACTGGTTAGGTGTTGTGCCTCTGTGTCTGCATCTCTTCAGTGCACAGTGCAATCTTAATCTGTCTGTGCATTTGCATCTCTTTAGGGCCCAATCTCCATCTGTAACTTAAGTCACAGTTGTTTCTTTGTCTTCCCTTCAGAGTACTGGACAGGTGTGGTGCTTAATTCTGCATGAACATTGTACTCATTAATATGCATTTTTAAGTCAGGACCATTATCACGAGTCACTCGTGCTACAAATCATGTTCTTCATCATCACAGTCACAAATGCAGTCACAAATCACAATTCATGATCATTCACGTCTATAGAAACAGAGAAGAGAAGAGATGCAGCAATGGGACCAGCAATGGCTGGATTGAATGTAAGCTGTTGATGTTGGATGGTCTAATACAGGTCTAGCAGATCAACAAAACACAAATAGCCTAAAAGGCATTACATTTAGAAAAAGCTGTGTCTGTCAGATGATATTGAAGCATACCCGACAACTTTTTAAAGGATTACTGGAGCTTGCCAATGGACGAAACAGCAATGTGCAGTCAGGCTTGTACTTTATGTGACAGGTAAAGTACAACTTACCTACAGTGATATGGACACTGCACAGTCAGAAAATTATGACATTGTGAAAAGAGAAATCCTTAAAAGGTATGATACCTCAGGAGAAACCTACAGGCTGAGATTCCAGTCCCTGAAGTATAACTCAATCGACAATCATCAAGAAGCCTTTTCCCAACTCAAACAACTAATTAAATGGCTCCACCAGATGGCAAAACAGTCCCACAGATCATTGACATATTTGCAATGGAACAATTCATCAACATCCTTCTGAAAGATGTGCAGCTCTGGGTAAAGGAACAGCAACCAAAAAGTGGGGAAAAGACCATTTCTTTGGCTAAGGATTATCAGATGGCCAGACAGACATTGCAGCAGTGAAGTAACAGCCAGGGGCCAATATGGCTTTCATTTTCTTGATTTAACCCCACATCAGATAAGAACTCTGATGGGGATATCAAATCTGCACCCAGAGACTTTATTTGCTATAACTGTAATAAGCCAGACCATATTGCAAGAAACATCTACAAAAATAAGAAGAGTAACACTGGAGCTAATTTGATCTTAACAAATTGGACCAAGTATTTTAACAGATGTCAGGGTTGGGAATAAGACTATGAAAAGACTTATAGGTTCGGGAAGCTGACAGACCCAGGTAAATGCTGAAGCTCTGGTAAAAGACTGTGCAAAAGGACCAGGTACTGGGGTCACATGCATCCCCAGGGACACTCTATACTATGCCACCACAAAAGTGACTCGGAACATTAGTGGGGCATCACACCAAATAAAAGTGGTGGTAGTGCCTAAGTTACCTGTACCTGTGGTTATTGCAAAGGGCTTTCCAGGATTTGCAAAGTTAATCACAGAGGGGCCTATAACTGGGAAGAAAAGGGCAACTAAAGGGAGGGGGCATGGGGCACCTACAAAGAACATTTCTCAGTTTGTTGTGCCTAAAAGTAGTGCATGTACTAAGAAGTGGTCAGTGGGAGCAGAGGGACAATATTCAGATGACTCTGTGGCAGGCAGTAACAGTAGTAGCACCAATGTATTTTTCAGTAGTGGTGGCTTTTCTGCCTCTAAATTTTTGTCTGCCAAATCTGTGGCAGACTTGTTGCTGGATGTGTCAAGTGACACCATGATAGGATGCAGTAGCACCACCAAGCAGCCAGCTATGCGCATGGAGGTGGTCGGATTTGATGAAGTACACTTGGAAAGTGGTGCTGTTGTTGATGATGGCTAGGAGCCTGATAACATGTGTCCTGTGTGTGAGGGTGAGGTGGAACATGTTGAGCAACATGATGACACTGGTCATGAAGAGGAGGTGTATGTCACAGAGCCTGTTGCTATTGAGGACACACCTGCGGTGGATCATGAGAATGTCATTTTCTTTGCTGCAGATGATGACGATTATGCGTCGGACTAGGATCCCTTATGGAAGCCTGAAAAGAAAAGGTCAAAGCAGGGTGTTAAGGATGCAGAAGGTGTGTTTCCTGTTGTCTTCACTGCTTCACCCACCAAGGAGCCCCCTAGTTCTGTTTCTCCCATTCATCAATTTCTTCAGTCATCCCAAAACATTACAAAGACCAACCCTTCTCCTTTACTATCCCAGTCATCTTGGCACCAAGTAAAAACAAGGCCAAATCAATCCTTAGTGTGGGATTTTTATGTACTGGATCCATCTGAAGAGACAGTGGTAATTTGCTAACTGTGTCACACAAGAGTAAGTAGGGATAAGAAGGATAGTCACCTCAGCATGGGTGGGCAACATACACACCTTAAAAACAGGCAGCCATTATGGCGGTGTCAACACACACAGCACAGCTGGTTCCCATCCATGAAAATTATCAGGCAATGTAAAACAAACACGGCAGTACATAAGGGAGATGGAGGTGCAGGTGAGGAGGAGGACATATATGTGATGTTAGAGGATGTGGGTGATTCTGGAAGTGGGCCAAGTAGTGGTCCTAGCAGCAGGACTACCTCCCCGAGTCCAGGTATGATAGGTACCCCAGTGATGAGAAACAAAAAAGGCACTGAAATCAGTTGTGTAGCACTTCAAAGTAACATTGGCAATCCCCAATCAAGGAGAACCCCAATAATGCCATCACGCCGAGCCAAGCTGTTTGTTACACCAGGTCCATTGCCAGTATCAAGAAAAGTTCAGCCTATGCTGCATTCAATTTTGGAGTATCAAACTAAATCCCCCACCTAATCATGCTACAGCACAGGAGCTGAATGCAGCAGCTGCAGCAATGCTCCCTCTGGATATGTTGCCATTCTCCTTTGTAGAGAATATTGGATTTAGGTGGTTTATGGCCCATGCCTTGCCAAAATGGCATATAACATCACGCATGTTCTTTTCTAAGCGTGCCATCCTGGAACTGTACAGTAATGTCTCTGACATGGTACAGTATGTCACATCCTGCAGCATTCCTCAGCACAGTATGTACATCTGAGCATGGACATGTGGAGCAGTGGGGAAAACAGATGTTAGCACTTACCTATGCATTACAGCACACTAGGCACAGGTACCTGGGGTAGAATCTGATTGAGAGAGAGAGAGGCAATAATTGCTCTAAGACAAACTGTGGTGGTAGCAACATACCTAGTGTTTGGCAGCATGCAACTCTGACCATGTAGAGTATCCCCAGGTCACACACTGGAAAAAAGATGCTTGAAGTGTTACTCACAGAGATTGATGAGTGGCTCCACCCCTTTGCACTGAAAGCTCAATTCATCGCCAGTGACAATGGATCCAATGTGCAAAAATGCATCAGTGATGGTGGATTTTTTAGAATGCCATGCTTGGTACACTGTCTTAACCTTGTTGTGCAGGCTTTCATTGACCATCCAGATATCAAAGAAATGTTGACTCTGGCCTGACGCATCTGTGCCTACTTTGCACATTCAGCAAAAGCGTGTGATCATCTACGTGTTCAACAGGTACAGAACAATCTGCCTCAGCATCGTCTTAAACCTTACATTGTCACCAGATGGAACTCCACCTTGTACATGGTGGAGCATCTATATGAGCAGTACAAGGTAATATCAGAGTGTCTACTACTCCATGCAACTCATGACAGCAGTGGGGCATCCATGTGTCTCACAACCGAGCAGTGGTGCCAAATGGATGGGCTCATCTCGATTCTAAGGCCCTTCAAGCATGCAACAGAGACAGTGAGTGGGAACACTGCCTGCATCAGTGAGTCCATCCCTCTGCTACGTGTGCTGAGGTAGACACTGCTGAACATGCAACAACAGCTGGGGACAGGTGGTGACAGAGGAAGTTGCTCATTGATGGAACACATGCAGTCCACATTAGACTCCAACACCCACATAAGCTATATTCTGCAGTCTGAGGAGTTCGGGATTGCTACAATACTTGACTCACGTTATAAATATGGGTTCACAGCCATAATATAAGGTGGGCATCAGAAGGTGGAGAGACTGACAGAAATTCTCACTCAGAGGGTTAGTGGTGCACAGTTGCAACTATGGGCACAGGGGTCAAACCCACATGAGGGTATTGCACATCAAACTGGATTTCCTGCCACCTACTCATCCTCATCATCACAGGGGTGTAAAACTTCACCAAAACCATGCCACTTAAAGGAACCTATGCTGAATACCAATTGGGCTGCCCTGAGTCAGGTGGGAGTCGCAGACATGGAGGAAACTGAGGAGGAGGAGGAGGAGGATGATCACGCTGCACGTCTTTGAGTAGCAAAACGCATGGTAGATGCATATTTAGTGAATATAAAGAACCTCACCATTGTAGATGACCCACTGCTATACTGGGGCACTAAGGTCAATGACTGGCCAACACTTACAGCAGCTGCACTGAAATATCTGAGCTGCCCATCCTTGAGTGTCAGCATTGAGTGGCTGTTAAGTTCAGTGGGTGCCATTGTGCATGACAGGTGCACTAACCTCCCTCCCAAAAATGTTGGCATGCTGACATTTGTTAAAATGAATCAGGCTTACATTCCAATGAGAAGAGTAATGTGCCTTGTCACACCACCACTTGACAGTGATGATGATGATGAGGAAAGTGTTGTTGGCAGACTGGGATGTACCTCATCATTGTCTCGCAACATTGAAGTGAATGAAGCAGTGATAGAGAGGGAGTTTCCCTATGGTGACAATTACAGTTTTGAAGACTGTGAGGGATGCTTCATGGACAACGTGGAAGAATAACAAACTCTCCAGTTGATTTTCTCCTTCTCCCTCCACACCCATCCCAAATGTAATCCTGTATGTCAAATTAATAACAATGATGGTGTTCACATTCATTGCTCCGATATAAATCCACAACTATTAATTAGTGTTGCTTTTTAATTGTGTCAAGTGGAACACCTGCAAATGATGCATTATGCCACTTACAATGAACACCCACTATAGCCAGCATGACACACTGCAGCTGTGCAGCAGTGACTTCAACATCTCAGCCTTCTCCTCCTCCTACTACTGTCATCTCATGGGTGTAGTCACCTTGGATCCTATGACACAGGCAGAAACAGTATGGGACAGCACTTCCACCACCACAGTGGTAGCTACTAGTATATTGATTCATCAGGAAGATGAATATATCTCCATACTGCCCCCACTCTCTAAGGCACTCGAGTGCATTGTGACTGATCAACTTACCGACCACTTGGATAAATACAATATACCTTGTCCACAACAACATGGTTTCTGGAAAGATCACAGCAATTATGCATTTTGGGAAAATAATATGTGTTTCAATTATGTTATTAATGATCATCTACTGAGTAAAACTAGCTCTGAAAAAGTTCTAGGGGTTATTATCTCAAATAATTAAAAATTTTCTGAACACTTAAATGATACGGTTAAAAGTGTGCTCATTTAACTTGTTGTATACTGAAAAACATAAAAAGTAGGGAGCCAGCTATATTAATTCCATTATACACCAGTATTGTGAGATCAAATTTTGATTACTGTTCCTCATACTGTGCTCCCACTTTAATTTGAGACAGACAATCAAGGGAAAGAGTTCATAAAATATTTACTAAGCACATCACTGGTATGTGCCCCATATCTTACAATGAAAGATTAAAAAAATTAAAGCTCTACTCTATGGAATATCATTCCTTGAGAGGAGACCTATGTTTACTCTACAGAGCTATGAAGGATGAATTTTTGTTTGAAGCCATTTATCTAGATTGGCATCCTTCAGCATGTTTAACTAGATTGCATAATCTGAAATTAAAGGCCAATACAAATAGGACCTCAAAGAGAAATAATTTCTTTACACAGAGGATAATCCCATTATGGAACTCCCTCCCACATGAAATTGTGCATAGTGATAATTTAACACAATTTAAATTGAAGCTTGACTTGCACGTGGATGAACTAAAATATGAATTCCACCTAGAGTAGGTGGCGTGATCAAAATGGGTTTGTCCTTCGATCACATACTCTTCCTATGAACCTATGAACATATGAATACAGCCCTTCTTGAGTTCACTAGAGCTTTGCACAAATACCTTGACAACGGCCTTCTCACAGGGGTCATTTTCCTCAACCTGTCCAAGGCCTTCGATACAGTACACCATGGACTATTAATTGACCAATTACTGAATGCCAGGCTATCATCTGACTCTTCAAACTGGTCACAGAGAGTAAATATTGCTGACGCTCTTTCTGACACCCTGCCTGTTCACTAGGGTGTCCCACAGGGATCCATACTGGGCCCTCTCCTTTTTAGCCTTTTCTTAAACTCCCTCCCTTACCACTGCTCTGAGCAGATCACACTATATGTCGATGATGCTGTTGTATTCTCCACTCACAAAGATCCTGCATCTCTTCAACACAACCTTCAACTTGGTTTCAGTTCTGCAGAGACATGGTTTCTTAATCATAAACTGGTCCTCATTGACAAGAAAACCAAATCTATGCTCTTCTGCAGCTCTCATAACCCACACAAGTTACACCATTTGGCTATCTCCACCACCCAGGGGAACACTCTAGATCAGGTGGGGTCCTTCAAATACTTAGGGATACAGCTTGACCCTAATCTCTGCTATGGACCTCACGTAGATAATGTAGCTAGAGCTGCTAATACACGGCTTGGTCTCCTCTACAAACACAGACAACACCTCACGCCAGAAGCTTTGATGGTTTTAGTCCTGAGCTCTGTGACCTCCATAATAGACTATGGTCTCATCATTTATAGCTCGGCCACAACCACAACCCTTAGATGCCTCTCAACTGCCTTAAATAAGGTATGTCGGCTCATCGCTGGTGCTCACCATCTCACCCACACATGTGACCTGTACACCCAGACCGGCTGGCTCCAACTATCAAACCGTATAAAGTTTCCTCACCTGCTCCGTGGTGAAAAAAATCTACCTTGGCCTTGCACCTTCAGGGGTCTCAACTCTGTTACAACACTGAACCAACAAACGCTGTCTTCAGAGATCCATACTACAGCTACTGAAAGTCCCCCACTGTCATACTTCACAGGGACAATGCTCTTTTGCTTACCAACTGCCACTCTGGTTCAATGGCCTCAGCCCCACCATCTCCACTGCCCCGACACTTGGTATGTTTAAAGCTAGGTTCCGGGACTATCTCACTACCTACGGCTCCTGTGACTGCCCAACTTAATCTTGTTTCTCCACTTCCCTGCCTGCTCTAGTGGTTCCCCCCCTTACTGGATTCTACCCTCACATCTTGGTATACCCAATGCTGCACTTTTCACCCTCTCCCCACCCTACCTACATCCCTTCTTTCCCCCTCCCCCCTCCCCTCTTCCTTCTCCCTATGGCTCTGGCACTTCTTATCTCTTGTCTGTTTTCTCTGACAAATGCCGCTTGCCTTGCTTACAATGTTACCCTTGAATTGTATTAATCTGTAATCTGTTTGCAATGTCTGCATTGTTATAATGTCTGTCTTGATGTTCCCCATAATTTGTATTTCTCTGATGTGGAACCTTTGCAAAAGAGCCTTGGCTCAAAGGTATTTGTAATCCTAGACTTGAAAAATAAAAATAAATGAATTTAAAATAAAAGCAAGGCACAGGCTGCCTGCTCCCCCAAATGTGATAAACAGAACTGCCTCCTCTATCTCCTCTGTACTCCCTTGACTGCTTCAGCTATGTCCTTCTCCTCACAGTATGTATGAAACAGTATTGGCTACCACTTCCATAGCTGTAGTGATGATGCAACAGCCTGAACACACTATCACCAATGTGGCAAACAGAACCACCTCCTCTACCTCCTCTGTACTACTCTTGCCTGATTCATCTTGGTCCCCCTCACCAGAATTATCATACAGCATGCCACAACATTTGAACTGTTAGCACAAGGAAGTGATAGTCCTACACTCTATATCAATCCACTGACTGAAGCTGGCAAGCCCTCAACACGTGGAACCACACTGCAGCAAGGACTTTCTTTATCAGCTGTAATGGTAAGACATCTGCACTGTTCTTCAGAAACTGCGGCCCTTCTATCAGCCTATTAGAGGCAGAAAATAAGTCCAATTGATTCATTGCGGCATTAAAATGTTTTCATGTCAACATGCAGGTTTCGCTGGTTCCAATACACATAGACACCAAAACATACACCATTGCAAAGCCAGCAGTAGTACTCTGATGATAAGAATCCCTATGATTTAATGTTTTTCCTTTCCTTTCCTTTCCTTTCCTTTCCTTTCCTTTCCTTTCCTTTCCCTTTTGTTCTCTCATTTTTTCTCTGTTCTCAGATATTTGAACAGGTGATGCCATATGTTGCTTGTGTATAATTACTATGATGTGGATTCCTCCAGAATTAGTAATGCATGTACATCGCAGTACAGACATTATTTACCACAATGGTAAAAGATCTCTGTACATTCCTTCACAAAAATCGTTGCTTGTCTTCACAGGTGTTAGTTGGACTGTAACTGGAATGAAATGGTCTGTGAAGAGCTCCTGCAGGCAAACAAGCCATATCCATCTTCTCAGTTCAGTCAGCTCAAGTATATCACAAAGCAGGCACAGTCTGCAAAGTACTGTACCTGAAATATAACAGCAACAGGAAATACTGAGTATTGCATCTGGCACAATTTCCAATGAAAATGCCAACACGTCCATAATGGGAAAATGAAAAAATATTTACCTTGAAATGTGCATGCAATACCATGGATCAAGTTTGATGGAAATTGGAAGTGAGCATGGCCACCTGGATCACTCAGCCAACATCATTTGCTTGGTAAAGCTAGTCCATCATTGGAAAAAAATACAGGCACAAGGAATACCTGTAAGAAAGAAGTGCAGAGACAGTGATTTACAAATACAATTAATGTATCAATTATGGTACAGAAGCAAGTCCCCCCCAAAAAAACAAAAAATAAAAAAAAAAACTAACCTTCGTTGTTGGCCAACGTTGTGCATGACAACATCTATGCTGTAGCTATCCAGCAGTATGATGTCATCAGCAAACATAACTGAAAATGAATGATAGAGCAGTACGAATATATTAGACATCGAATGTTAGCAATATCCGCCCCAACCTTACAATGAAAAGAAAAAAAAAGTACTTACCTGTGCACTATGTCTATGTGTCATCATAAATCCACATCAAGCAAGAGTCTGTATCTCAGGAACAACAGCAGCATGCAGCAGCAGCAAAGCACCCTCTCCTTAAGCTATTTCCTCAGTTCTAAATGTAAACACAGCCACTTGATATTTGTGTTGTATTACTGGGATGGGATGATCAAAGCTCAGCCTTGCACCACTACTCAATTATGTATAACTTCTCTTGAATTTTTCTAATCTTGTTTTGCCCGATGTGTATGGCTGGTGCAACAGCAGTATTTAACAGAAGGAAAGTATTTTTCTATTTGGGGACACAACTTTCCATTTCTTGCACAGTGGTGGTGGTGATATGGTGGCAGGCCCAAAAATGCTTACTACCATAAATATGTTTAAGTTCTCTTGCAAGTTTCACATGTGGTTTCCACGACCTTCTCAAGTGTGTGCAGAAACAGTATTTGACAGAAGGGAAGCATTCTCTCTCTCTCTGTGTACAAAACTTGACATTTTTGGCACAGTGGTGTTGATGATGGTTGCTGGTGGTTGGGTGGCAGCAGGCCCAAAAATGCTTAGTAACATAATTACGTTTATCTTCTCTTGCAATTTCCTAATCTGTACTTCAATGCTATGTCTGGCATGTGCAGGTACAGTATTTAACAGAAGAAAAGCAGTTTCTGTTTGGGGACACAACTTGACATTTCTGGCACAGTGGTGGTTGTGGTGGCTGGTGCTAGGGTGGCAGCAGGCCCCAAACTGCTTAGTACCACAATTATGTTCAAGTTCTCTTGCAAGTTTCACAAGTGGTTTGCACCGCCTTCTCAGGTGTGTGCGGCAACAGTATTTGACAGAAGGGAAGCATCCTTTCTCTGGGTATACAACTTGACATTTTTGGCAAACACAATAAACATGTTAAGTGCTTAAAACAGATCTATGTTGAACTTCTCAGGAGAATACCTCATGTTTGTGTTATGGCTTTGCACTTCTTTGGGTGGCTGGCGGTTGTACACAATTACCAGTCACACACCATTACAGAGCAATGGGAAACAATTTATTTAATGTGGCAAATATTTGACATTTGTGGATAGCAGGAGTACACATGAATCAGTAACAAAAACGAAGTCAGGAAAGTGATTCATGTGTATTGAACATAACAGGACAGGGCAGGGTCATCAGGGCAAGGGGAATGACGAAGTCTACATGAGGGACAAATTCAGGGAGTAAATAAGGGAAAGGATGGAATGAAATAGGGGCCATAACATAAAACAGTTACACAAAAAATTACAAAACAACTATTGTACAAAATGAAAAAAGAGGATAGAGAGGAACCAGATATAAGTTTTTTTATCACATTTTATAATTTTGGGGTGTTTTTTTTTTTTTGAGGGGTTATTATGAACACAGCATGTACAGAATAAACAAACTAAATTACTAAACATAAATTGAAAATTTACTGTTCCACACCACCACTGCTAGTAGCAGTGCCAGGCCCACCACCACCACCACCACCCCCACCACAATCATGAAGCTTATGCAGGAAGTTCAACACCTTCTCCTGGCTGGACATCAGTTTGTCCATGCCATCTCAAACTTCCTGCTGGTACTCATTGAAATCGTGACACAGCTCTCAAACCTCATCCCACAGGACAGCCACATCTGCCTGTGAGACAGGTTCTCAGGAGTTCATTGGTTGTAGGGAGTATAATTGTGCTGCCACCTGCTGACCTTTAGATGCTCAAGAACAAGTAGAAGGGTGAGTAGCCCTGACAGTAGCATGACTGCTGATCTCACTTCCCCCCTTCAGACTCTGCAGTTTCACCATCACCATCACTATGTGCTGCCAACTCACTCTCCTTTGCCTTCCACTAAGCCAAGCAATGTATTTTGTGGTGCGTGCACTGGCTGACAGTCCCCAGGCGGCTGTCTTGCTTCCCCCGCCTCACACTCCAGCCATAGATCTTGCAGATGACAACAGTGTCATCTGCAGGATTGAGGGAGAAAAACTCCCAAACCAATGATCACTGTGCCACAGGAAGGGGGGCACCAGGTAAAACTACTATGGGGTGCTCTAAGTCCTCATTCCCAGTGCCAGAGGTGGAGCTGCTGGTGGTGGTGGCACTGGTAGGCTTGGTGGGTTGGGCGGACACCACAGGCTACAGCTGGGGAGTGGGGGGCTACTGGGTCCTGCTGCTACTTCTTGGGAGCAATGGAACTTCCATCCTCTGCTGGGGGTGGGGGGACATCAGTACCTCTTTTAAAAGCGCACCAGACAAGGCAAATACTTGCCCACCTGACTTCCGGCTTGCATAATTGCCATCCATTATTTTTAACAAAAAGGGCTTTACACCCCCCAAAAAGAAGGTAAATAAAATAAAGAAAAAAAGAGACACGCACACAAACACTCACACAAGCACACACACACTTACCTAAAATGACAAAAAAAAGAGATTAAGCACTAACAGAAGTTCTCAGAAAACAAAAGAAAAGATAAACTATTAAACTAGATGAGTTTTTTGTGTAAAACACACTACAAAATGTAGATATCTCCTACTCTACTCTGTCTATGCCTGTCTCACTCTCCAACAACTCTCTCTCTCTCTCTCTCTCTCTCAGCAACAAGATCTGGTCTGAACCAGCTCTAACTGCCAAAATGAAATTGAAACATTATCTTCCTGCCTGCCAAGAATCTCCCATGTGACCTGCAGTAAGTGAATCATGTGACAAACCATGTTTTTCATTAACTTTGAAGTTACTAGCAAAAGTCAAAGTTAGTTTTAAAGTTTACCGGTGAAGTTTCATAACCAGAATCCAATTTTGTGAAATTTTTCACAGTGTGAATTTGCTGATTTTGCAGGGAATTCGCAGGTGGAGCAAAACTTTGCAACATCTCTAGTCAAAGTAATTCTTGGACAGAGAAAGGACTTGAGAGTACAATATTACAATTACAGCCATAGATAAAGGATCTCCCTTTCTCTCTGCTACTAAGATTATCCTGCTGCAAATCTCAGATGTTAATGACAACCCTCCAGTATTTCTTGAAGAGTCATATGCATTATACATTGCAGAAAACATTCCTCAGGGAATTTTTATTTACTCTGTGTATGCAACAGACATGGACTGGAAGGAAAATGCCCATATCACATATACTATAGTGACTGATTATTTTCATGGAATGCCGCTGTCTTTATATATCTCTATTAATTCAGAGACCAAAAATATTTTTGCACTTCAATCTTTTGACTATGAGCAGTTCTGAGACTTTCAGATTCAGGTCAAAGCCAAGATGGTGGCTCTCTGCCACTTAGTAGTAACATCACTGTTAATATGTTTATACTAGACAAAATGATAATGATATAGAAATCCTGTATCATTTATTGCTAGTCAAGGGTTCTGTAGTTTATGAAATGGTCCTCCATTTAGCAGGTGAAGGATATCTAATAACTAAGGTGGTAGCTGTTGATGCTGACTTGGGACAGGATGCATGGTTATCACACCAAGAGATCCAGGCCACAGAGCCTGGCCTTTTTAGTGTAGGGATTCATAGTGGCGAAATCAAAACAGTACGTCCCTTTTTGGAAAACTATACTGTATTGCAGAGGCTGGTCATCTTGGTTCAGGATAATAGACGATCATCTCTTTCAGCCACTGTTACACTTTCCACGCTATGGGCTGACAACATTTCACATGTTCTTTCCGATATAAGCAATCTACACAGTGGTACAGAAGTCGAATCATACTTAACATTGTATGGTCATCTTGACATTATGATGGTGATTCAAGATGGCATTCACGCTGGACTAGCCCCCATTTTTATGCTTCATCGTTCTATAATTTTTGTCTTTTTCTTAGTTTAATTTAATTTTTTACATGCTAATTCAAGTATAGTTGTGTTATGTGTTTTGTTTTGCTTTGTTTTGAATCCTTTAGTCTTGCGGTTCAAGTCTGTGGCTCTCGGTGGCATTTCCTCTGTGCCTTTTCGGGCAGCGAAATGGAGAGATGGAGAAGCGGCGCCTGGTTGCTTGCCAGAACTCGATCATTTTCCCGGAGCAGTGGTGCCTTTTTTGGCATCAGGACTGAGACTGGGAGCTGGCTGGTCTCTTTGGAACAGCTACTCTGCCAGTAAAGAGGAGCGCTTTTGTCTGCCTGCTGAGAGTTGGAGGGCAGCTTTTTTCCTAATAGGATTTGTGTGCTTTGATTGCTACCACTGACTCGAGACAAACTAGTCTATCGAACTGTTGTTTTTGGAGTATCCATTGGTGTGCTGCATGTTTCAGTTTGTGGAAGCCTGGACTTTGGATTTTATCATTTTTTATGCTTTTGCCTTATGAATTTCTGTTATTTTGGACAAGTGGATTTATTCAGGTCGAGTTGGATAAAGAAGAGTTCAATTTGGGATCTCTTGTGGTGATCTAAAGAACTGGAGACTGGCTGAAAGGACTACCTATGGTGTTTTGAAAATTGTGAGTGGGGGACTAATTTGCTGATCAATGCCCCCTTTTCTTTTTTGTAATTTTATAAATTTTTGTAGTCCAGAAGTAGGGCCGGTATAGTGGTTTGGTTGTGGGTTTTGTCCCCCCCATTGGTGCCTGGGTAATTTTGTTATCACCTGGGACCGAGCGGGAGCTGCTTTGCTTTCCCCTGGGGAGCTAGGGATCAGTGGGAGGGGCTCCAAATTTATCTTCAGGTTGGTCCTTTTGGTGTGGCCTTGGGATATTTGTGGCTGCAGGCCCATGGTGTATAGATGGACCTGATAAGGCAGATTGGGGGTGAGGTGGGGGAGCCCCTGCTCTCCATTGGTTTGGCCTGTATTTACTTCTGGAGATTTTTATTCTCTTCTCAGAATATCCACCGAGACTGAACATTTTGTATATTGGAAACATCTATTCTGCTCCATCGGACCTGACATTGGGTTTATCTTACGTTGGATTATTTGGACTGTTATGGTTCCTCCTACTGTTTGATGCCTTTCCCCCCCTGATTTTTTAATTGTTTTTTATAGTTTTCTGGTAGTGAAAGTACCAGTGTGTTTTGTTACTATTTTTTCCTTGGCTGTGGAAGGACTGGGGGAAATTTATTTTATTATTATTGTTTGTTTTGAATATCCTGTAAGAGGGGGGGCTGTTTTATTATTTTTCACCCTCCTTGGCTGTGAGAGGGCTGTGGGAGAGGGAATATTTTATTTTATATTTTGATGTGTTATTTTATCCTGTGAGAGGGGATTGTGTTATTGTATTTTTTAGTTTTCTTTTCTTTTCCTTCAGAGTTTGAAGGCTATCTTATAGTGGGAGGGGGTAGTCTATATGATTTATTTGGTAAGGATTGATATTTAAGTTATTTATATATTGGGGGGTTTAGTTCTGTTTACAGTATCGCCTTGTGATTTAGGAAATTTGAGTTTTGTGCTTTCCCATTATTTTAATAGTGTTAATTGAAATGTGCCTGCTTGCCCCTCCTGTCCTGTGCTATTCGGCCTCTGGTCTCCATGCCCTCCACCCTTTCTCCTCTCCCTCTGCCTGCTTTTACCTATCAATGCTGTCGGGCATTGGGGATTGCTCGTGGGGGAGTCGGGGTGGGGGTTGTGGACAGCAGAGTGAGTGGGGCTCTCCCATAGGGTGGTTAGGCCAGAAGATACCCTGGGCAAAATGGTACCTGGAACGTGTTGATTCCATTCTGGTTCCCATACCCAAGGGCATCTCCACTTTGGGAGGGCAAGTAGTTGAGACAGCTCACCAACCTCGTCCAACTCGGGCGCTGTTATGCAATGCCAGATCTGTCTGCAACAAAACTGGTCTTACTGCAGACTTTGTTGCTAGGGCAGATCTGATTTGCATTACCGAGACCTGGTGGGATGGGAATGCAGCCCCTTTTTTAGAGGTCGCTGTTCCCACCAGGTACTCAGTTGTACATCGCCCGAGATTGGACCGTGGGGGGGGGTTGCAGACTGTTTCAAGACCGAATTGGGCCTAACTGGTATACCAGTTGAGGAGGCCAGGTCATTTGAGTGTACCGTGGTAGCTGGTGTTGGGTGCAGGATCGCCCTCATCTACCATCCACCAGGTGATGAGAAGCTATTCCTGCAGGAAATAGCAGACTTCACCACCGACATGGCTTCGGAGTCGCCCAGACTGATGGTTCTGGGTGACTTCAATGCCTGGGTCAAAGACGAATCCTCACTTTTTGGCCAACATTTCCTCCAGGTGATGACATCTCTGGGCTTTACACAGGTTGTTTTCTCAGCTACACACAAGGGAGGTCACTCTCTTGACCTGGTTTTCCTCCTGGAGATCGAGGCCTCCGATTTAGTGGTGGAACCAGTTGGTTGGTCTGATCATTACTCACTTGGGTTCAGTTTTGAGGCCCCCCTGGGTAGGTCGGCCCCTGTGGAGTTGGTCAAGTACTGCCCTTTGCAGGATGTGGTCCCTGAAGACCTGATGGCAGTTATTGACCTCTCATTGTAGGATGAGTCTTGCACTGATCCTGAGCAGTTGGTTGTGGCCTATAATGGGGCCATATCTTCAGCCCTCAATCAGATTGCTCCTATCCGAGTTTGCCCCCTTCTGCGTCACCCTGGAGCCCCATGGTTTGATGGGGCTCTGAAAGAGTTGCAGAAATTGGGGCATAGGTTAGAGAATCATTGGAGGAAGACTGCCACTGATGCTGACCACCGTATTTTGCTAAAGCATTATAAACTCTACCAAACAGAAATTTCCCATTAGAAGGCAGAATTCCTGTCCAGGGAAATTTCTGTCGCACGGAACCGGCAGGCTCAACTCTTCAGAACTGTTGACAGGCTGTGCAACCCAGCCTGTCAGCAGCTCCGTCGAGTTTTTACACGAACTGATTGTGACGAGATTGCTTGCTTCTTTGCGAATAAGGTCGATGACATCAGGAGGGAGTGCCACCAACTTCACTCTAAGGGGATTGCTGTTGATAGGTGCTCTGTTGCAGAGCCCAGAGTTTCCTGGAGTACCTTTGACCGGCCGTATTTCATAGACATTATGAGGATTGTCCAGAAGATGCATCCCACATGCTGTAGTTTAGACCCAGGCCCAACTTCCCTGATTTTGGGTTGCAGTGAGATCATTGGCCCGGTCTTAGCTCGGATTGTCCGGTGCTCTCTAGATATGGGTGAGTTCCCTAGCTCCCTGAAGGAGGGGATGGTGATCCCCCTTCTGAAAAAAGCTTCTTTAGACCCAGAGAACCTAGCAAACTACAGGCCTATCTCTAACCTCCCTTTTGTGGGGAAGGTTATTGAGAAAGTTGTGGCTGCTCAAATGGATAACCATTTAACCATCCATAATTTATATGAACCTCTCCAATGTGGTTTTCATAAGAGGCATAGTACTAAGACTGCTCTGGTTCGGGTGCTCAATAATCTCCTGATGGTGAGAGATTGGAGACACCGTTCTATCTTGGTTCTCCTGGATCTATCATCAGCTTTTGATACTGAGGATCATGGGATTCTGCTCAAATGCCTGAGGTTCATCTGTGGGCTGCCAGGCACAGTCCTTAGATGGTTTTCATCTTTCCTCGCTGGGAGAACTCAGAGAGTGGTCTCGGTTCTGTTTTCATCCGGGGCTTTCTCTTTGCCTTGTGGGGTGCCTCAGGGTTCGGTGCTGTCCCCCATGTTATTCACAGTATATATGCTACCCCTCAGAGACATTGTAAGATGGTATGAGCTGGGGTTTCACTGCCACGCTGCTGATACCCAGCTCTACTTGTCTTTTGCGCCTGACCAGGTTGGTGCTTCCTCGGTACTGAACAGCTGCCTCACAGAAATCCAAGATTGGATGAATTCCAGTGGTCTAAAGCTGAGCCTAGGAAAGACTGAGGTTTTGGTTGTAGACCCGAGTCATAGGATAGAGGGATTGAGGACTGGACTCCCTCCTAGTTTAGTCCTAGGGGAGGCCCAGATTATCACTTCTGAACAGGTGCATAACCTGGGAGTGGTGCTCGACGATGGTCTGACTCTTCGACATCGAGTATCGGCAGTAGTCAAGCTGGCCTTTTTCCATCTTAGGAACATTGCCAGGGTAAGGCACCTTGTTCCATCCAGTGACCTGCATGTTTTGGTCCATGCCTTTGTGACATCGCGTCTTGATTACTGCAACTCCTTTTATCTTGGGCTTTCTGGGGTTGATATCGGCCGCTTGCAGCAAGTGCAGAACGTGGCAGCACATTTGTTGACTGGGGCATCTAGAAGATCTCATATTACCCCAGTGCTGCACGCTCTGCACTGGCTGCCAGTACAGTGGCGGATCACCTTTAAAGTAGGTCTATTGACTTACAAAGCCCTACATGGATTGAGTCCCGATTACTTGAAAGAGCTCCTGGTTCCTTACACCCCTTTGCGACAGCTCCACTCGGCTGATGAGGAGTTGCTGGAGCTTCTGAGGGTTAATTTAAAGTCATCTGGTGCACGTGCCTTTGTGTATGTGGCACCTAGCCTCTGAAATTCTCTGCCCTGTCAGTTCCGGGAGTGCAGGACAGTGGGGAGTTTTAAGCAGGCACTTAAGACTTTTTTATGGGGGAAGGCATTTCCTGTTTTGTCGTGATTTTATATTATGTGCATTTGTATATGTGTTTTGTTTTTGAATATTGTACAGTGCTTTGAAATGTTGAAAGGCGCTTAATTAAATAAATTTTATTATTATTATTATTTAGTTCTAGCTTTAGCATTTTTGTCCTTCATGTTTCTTTGTATTGTGGTAACACTAATAGTAATAAGGATTTGAAGATTTAGGACTCCAAAATATTCTGAGTCATTTAGTTCAGATATTTGCCTTAAGCCAAATTTAAGATTTTCTCCAGCTTATGGAGACAGAACCCTCCCACAGATTTGTGATTACAGAGTTTGAGAGAGCTGGGCAAAAGCTGTGAATTCCACTTTAGTGGGCACCATTAGACATTCAGAAGAGTTCTGATTTCACTGAGGGTGGAAGTTCAGAAAATTGTGTGAAAGTTGTGAAATTTTGCAAAAGTTCAGCTAAAGTGGAATTGGCAACTTTTGTCCCACTCTATAGGCAGCCCTATGTTTGAATGCCATGCAGTGAGGGTCCAGCAGACCCCCAACAACATTCACTACAGGCACACTAGCACCTTATACACAGGATTCCTTAGCTTCCCAAACAGTTACATGCCATGGGCAGTCCAGCAGCATGACACGGGGTGTGCCTGTGCTCTGCGCCATTCACTAAGCTGCAGAGTTGGTGCAGAGTGCCAGGTAAGGGGGGATGTGAGTTATGTGACAGTGGAACCTGCCATAAGTGCTACACCCCCAATATAAATTCACCAGTAACAGCTGACCAGGAACCTCCTCCATACTGCTGCCCCAGCCCACCTGACTGAGGGGGAGGGCTGGGTGCTGCCAGTCGGTCATAAATCCATGGTGTCTGAAAAGTCAAGTACCTCTTGTTCACTTTATCAAATGCACATGAGCAGCCAGGGGTCCACTGCAGGACCCAGGACTGACATCCCATTGGATGCCTATCTGTGTCCCATGATAAACCCCCACACAGCTTCAATCCCCCCCATGCAGCTGCATGTCAGGGGTGGGGCTGTGGACAGGTGCATTGCAGGTGCTCACAGAAGTGAATACAGTGCACTCTGCACCTATCCAGAGGCATGGAGCTAGGCAGGCCCGGTATGCATGTATTGCATGTACCCTATGCCCGTTTTGTGAAGATGCCCCTGCTTGAGTAAATCCTGCTGTGTCAGCAGCCGTGATAACAAGAGCAAGACAAAGAAAATCTCAGATGTTGGGGACTCGTTTCCTTTTGGTGCCTTTGATTTGGACTTGTCTGAGCCCAGCTCCAGGATCCAGAGGTCCAGGAAAGAAAGAAGACACCTGAAAAAACAGTGGCACAAAAAGACTGACAGGTATATGAAAATGCTGAAACTAAACTGATAAGTGATTCTGATTTTGTTTCTGAGCAAACTAACAATGTTTCTCTCCAAGATTATTTTAAGCAGCTGGGTGTGAAACAAAAACAGGGTGAACCCATGTTTAAAAAATATAAAGGGATACTGCACAGAGTTTGGGTTATTCCTCAGCTGCAGGAACAGATAGAACAATTGGTCATATCAAAGAAGTATAGAACTAAATTGTCACAGATAGCACATGATGGTCCTATGGCTGGTCACTCGGGAAGAGACCACACCCATTCCAGACTGTTGTACAAATTTTACTGGTCTGGGATTAATGAGGATGTTACTGCCTATTGCAGTTCTTGTGCTGAATGTCTGAAAGTAGCCCAAGTAACTAAAAAAGACAAGGTGCACCTGATGCCCATAACCTTGATATATGTGTCTTTTGAGAGGATTGTAATGGATGTGGTTGCCCCATCTGACAAAAGTAAAAAGGGTAATTGATTCATTACTATGCTGCTCAATACCTCAGAGACAATTCCAATTACTCTCACATCCCAAAAAGAGGTGGCAGAGCTTGCTAAAATTTTCAGCAGCATTGGCATACCTAAAGTGATTGTTACTGATCAGGGTAATAATTTTGGTGCTGCATTACTGAAAAAGCAATACCGACTACTAGATATCATTGCCACTGAAACCTCTCCTTATTGCCCTCAAACAGACAGTCTTGTTGAGCATTTTAATTAAACCCTAAAATGCATGTTAAAAAGGTTTGTGAAAGATGAAGGGAAAGACTGGGACCAATATTTACCTTACCTGCTTTTTACTTACAGAGATATGCCACAGGCATCAACAGGTTTTTCATCCTTTGAAATGTTGTATGGTAGATAACCTAGAGGGCCACTAGATGTAATAAAAGATACATGGGAAGATAGTCCCTCTCATAAATAATCTATTGCATCTTATGTGCGTGCACTGAGAAAGAAACTGGCAAAATATGTTGAAATTGCTCACTGTAACCAGGCACAGGCCCCAAAACAGCAGAAGGTGGATTATGACCATGGGGTAAAAGAAAATGTTCTTGAGCCAGGTGAAAAGGTCTTGTTACCATTGTCCTCCTCAGAAAACAAACTGTTAATGAAGTGGCAAGGGCCTTATAAAGTGGTTAGATGTACTGTTATAGTTAACTATGAGATTGAGACCATGATAGGAAAAATCCTACCAAAAAATATCATGTCAACCTCCTGAAAAATTGGATGAAAAAAACACCATAGGTTGCTTTTTAGTATTACCAGAAACAGCTATATATATCGATATAGCTTATGACAGATTGGAACTAACTGTAACATATGATACTGTAAAGGTGAATGTTTCCTTCCTAACAGAACAAACTGCATAAATTCATAACTTGGTAATAATATTTAGAAGTACTTTTACTATACTGCCAGGCTGAGCAAAAGGGGTCAAGCACATAATAGTGCCAGAGAATGTTCACCCTATCAGGCAAAAGACATACAGATTACCAGAGCAGTTAAGATGACATAGTTAAGGAAATATAAAAAATAAAAGAGTTGGTTATTACTGAAGAATCAAAAAGTGCTTGGTCATCACCAATGGTGATTGTAAATAAAAAAGAAGGGATGTAAGAATCTGCATTGATTTTAGAAAAGTTAATCAAGTGTCCATACTTGACAGGTATCCTATGTCCAGGATAGATGATTTGGTGGACAGGCTAGAAAGTGTCAATTATTATATGTTAGTACCTTGGTCTCACCAAGGATTACCGGCAAAGTCCCCTAGCTGAAGAATCCACAGATAAAACAGCATTTTCCAATCCAGTTGGATTCTATCAGTTCACCACCATGTTGTTTAGTTTACATGGTGCACCTGCTACATTCCAGCAGTACACAGATATAATTCTAGCCCCCCCACACTGATTATTGTACTGCTTACCTGGACGATGTCATGGTGTACTGTCCAAGATTTAAAAAGTATCTGGAACACCTATGAGCAGTTATCCAATCTCTCAAAAAATACAGGTCTGGCCATTAATTCTACCAAGTTCACATTAGGCATACAGGAAATCAGATATTTAGGTTATATTTTGGGAAATGGAGAAATAAATCCAGAGATTTCCAAGATAGAAACTGTAGCTAACAGTCATGTCCCTAAAGCAAAGAACTATAAATGTTATAAGATAATACTAAAAGAGAACTAAAATAATGTTTTAGAAACCTTTTTCCAAAAGAGAAAAAAAAACAGGTTCTCTTTTAAGGAGGAGGCTATGTGGTAGGATTGGGTAAGGCCTTGTCCTATTTGTTATGAAGAGAGAGAGAGAGAGTTAAAAGCAAGAATCTATTCTGTCTTTGCTTATTCTGTCACTTGTGTATCTCTTATCTGTCTCATGGCACAATCACATTTTCTTTGTGGCTCATAGGAATTGACCACTTTGATGGTCTCACAATTTCCCCATTTTCTCCCTCCCATCCTTCACTTGCTATTTCTATTCTTTCTTTCTTCCCTTGCTTCTCTGTGTCTACAAATCTGAATGTGAAACTAGGATCTCTTGGTTTGCAAATGTATATAATTATACTGTTGAAATGAATGCAGAAAATTATTTATGTTTCTTTTAAAAATGGCATTCTGTAATACAAGGCATTAACCTTCAGCTTTGTTTTGACCCCCACAAGCTTGTTTACAGAATTATTAACAGGAAACTAGCTCTGGGAAAGGATATCTATCATCAGTTGAGATGACTAGTGTACTGTTCAGACTATCACAGAAAGGTCAATGAAAAAAATGTTGTTGAATTGTGTGAAACCAGAAACCAGAGATATAGCCTAATGAGAACAGGATGCAGAATTTAATTGCCAAGGGAAACATTTCATTAGAAGCGAGCAATGTTTGTTTAGAGAGAGAGAGAGAGAGAGAGAGAACTGATATTAAAATTAAAAAGTGACTCCCAGCTGAATGACTTTTTGCACTGCCTTTGTGAAGTGCTATCTTGTAAATGTTTGTTTTTTTAATTTTATTGTTATTAATAATAATAATAATAAAATACTACTTGTGAATTTTGCAACTTCTCCTGGTTGCCTATACTTCATGATGTATTCTTCTACAACAGTCTGATTTACACAGCAGTCTGTAAAAGAAATGGCTGTGAAAAATGCACTTACCTGGGAGTCCCGTCTTTATGGTTCTTTATTTCTCCTATTCCCTTTGCTCACATATCCTTTCTTTTCTCCTTTGAATCTTGTGTTTTGTTACCTGCCCAAATAATGTTAATGCTACTTAAAGAAAATCAAGCATTTTGAGTTAACATTAAAAGCCATGAGTGTCAAAAGGAAACAGAAGGTTTGCATTCAAATGGGATGTAGCTCACATGCTGACCTAGAAACAGGTTGACCAACAAAGGGTTTCCTTTTTTATGAAGCAACTCTGGATTCCCACTATAAAAGGGACAATTTCAGGCCAAGTCAAAAGACAAATATGTATGACACACAAGATGACAGAAACAAAATTGAGATGAAGAAATTATTATTTTATTTTGAAAAAACTGCAAGATTAAAACAACATGCGCTTACACCTCATAGCATGGAGACGGAATCACATGGCCATGACTAAAACCCCAACATTTCACCTCAAATCCAAGGCTTCGACCAGGGGCAGCACTGGTCACAGTCAAAGCCCACATTTTATATGCAGTACTCAATTAAAGCATTAAATATCAACAAAAATTCTAACATTGTACAGCACAATAATTCGGCAAGAATATGTGGTACTTTAACAGAGGTGCAATGAACAATAAGAAATACATTTAAAACAACTAAAAACATAAAAAAGCAATTAAAACATCAAAGAGGAATATAGCTGCGCAATTAAATGACGAATCAAATTGCAATAATCAATAATTAGACTAGGACATGAGATAATATAGAGAATAATGGCTGGGTAGGAAGTTATAATGAGAATTTTACACCACCACCCCCCAACCCCGAGATGTAGGATGCCATAAAGCCCAAGAGTGGCTCAGGGGTTTATTAGACACATCCTACACCAAGGGTAGTAAAATGAGTTTTAACACCTACAGCCTTTTATTTTATATAATTGCTGGTGCCTATTTTTCACCACAGCAATTACATAAAATAAAGATAGCCGCTGGTTAGTCTGGTTTCAGTGTGGTCCACGGCTTGTGACAAAAACATTTTATTTTTTTTATTTTTTGGTCAGCCACCTTTTTTTTTAATCAGCCACTTTACAAAAAAAATGCTCATTTGTTTAATTAACTTACCACCACTTAGTTGGAGTGTGAAGAACTGTGGAGCAATTGTGAAAGGCTGACAGCACCCAGGAGAGGAAGATAGCAGCTGGTGTATGTGCAGAGCTAGGGAAACTGGGTGTGTGTTCGCCAATATAACCAGCTGGTTATAACGGTGAAATTATAACCCAGTTTCCCTATGAGAAAAAATAAGCATCAGTTATTATTTTATTTATTTATTTATTGAAATTTTGATTTACAACCTTTGAGTCAGAAACTCATTTACAAAGGCTCCACATCAGCAACACAACAGATCATAAATTGACAGTTTAGTACAATACAAATGCTTATTCCTTGGTATTAGAATACATACAGAAAATACATAATGAGTAGGAGTGTATGGTCTATACAATTATGTAGCTGATCAGACCAGGCTAAAGAGTTTTGAACTTGCCACAGTTCAAGCTGTCGGGGTACTGACATTGTCATAAACACAGTCAATATAGATGTAGAAATTAGCCGCATTAGAATACAGAGCAGTATTGCAAATACCTAATCCAAGTGGTGTAGGTGTAACTTGAGGCTTAAGACTTTCTGTGCCTGCTAAAAATGAGGCACCAGATTCATTACTGTGACCAGACCAGGCAGACCTAACAGGGTCCAGGAGCCATTATTGGTAGTGGTAATCAGGCAGTTCAGAAATGAACTTAGCCAGTGCAAAGGCAGCAGCATGCAGATAGTATGTGGTTTTTGAGGGCCACTTTGAATGGGCCTATTCTGGGGATAGAGGTAACAGCCAGTGGAAGATCATTGTACCTTAGTGGTGCTCTGTAGGAGAAGGACCTTTGGGCAAGTGAGGTTGAGACCTTGGGAACAATTCTTATCTGTCTGTTTGCCAAGCGGTGTGCACTGTGACATGGGTGGTTCATAGGAAGGCAGTAACTCCTGAGGGGGAGAAGCCTAGATTAATTTTTTTGGTGAGGAGACATGTTTGGTAGTGGACTCTTTCATCTAGGGTGAGGATATTTGTTAGGGCATGCAGGGAGAAGCTGAGGGGGTGTGCCTGTCTACTCCAGCGATGAGTCTACATGCTTTGTTGATGGCTAGGTGGATTTTATTTAGAGCAGTGTGGTTGTCGGCCGAGTATACAGTTAGTCCATACTCTACTAGGGAGAGAACAGAGGCGGTAACAGCAAGGTTAAGGGTCTCTGGTGGAAGGCAGGTTCTGTGCCGATATAGTAATCCAGCATGAATATTTATGGCTGTGGTGAGATTATTGATATGTGGATAAAATGAGAGGTTGGAATCAAATGTAAGGCCCAGGTATTTATAGGTATGAACCTGTTCAAGTAGGAGCAGGGCTTTAGAAAAGATTTTTAATTGGGCATCGCAGTCCTTGCTCTGTCAGTGGGCAAAGAGTATGGTCTTTGTTTTTTTTTACATTGGCTACCAGCCTGTGGTCCATAAACCAGTTTTCGATGTGGTTGACAGCGAGTTGTAGAGATGACTGTAGGATTGTGGGATCTGGGTGGGAGGCAAACAGTACTGCGTCATCTGCATAGAGTAGAAGATTATTTGGGCAGGATTTAGGAAGGGTATTTAGGAAGATGCTGAAAAGTAATGGGCCAAGGATGGAGCCTTGGGGGACCCCAGAGTGGACTGGCAAAGGAGACGAGAGTGCTGTTTATCTTAACACATTGAGACCTATCTGAGAGGTAACTTCTGAACCACGAAATGGGTCCAGAGGACAGCCCAGTGAGGTGGAGAGTATTTATGAGTAGTGTATGTGAGACAGTGTCAAAAGCTTTTGATAGGTCTATAAATACAGCTACTGCTAGGTGTTTTTTATCCAGAGCATTGTGCAGTCAGTTAGCAAACACTGTGAGGGCGGTTGTTGTGCTATGCCCTGTTCTGAAGCCATGTTGTTCATTACAGAGTATATTGTGTGTTCGTAGGTAGTTGGTGAGTTGGGTGGCAATGATTTTTTTCCAAGGCTTTTGATAGGGGTGGGAGAATGGAGATGGGATGGTAATTGTTAAGTGATGTGCGGTCCCCACTCTTTAGTATCAATGTGATCATAGCCATCTTCCAGTCAGTAGAGAACTACCTGAGGCATAGGAAGAGGTTAAGGAGGTCAGTCAGTGGAGAAAGCACACTGTCAAGCACCAGGTTAAGGATTTTCAAGTCAAATGAGTCATTGCAGTGGTTGGAGCCCCCAAGGGCCTTCGCAAGGTATGGCCTTGCTTCATTCATTGTAATAACCCTCAGGTGGAAGGGAGGGTAGGCACTGCTAGGCTCAGGTGTCATAGGGGTAGGGTCAAAGAAATTGTTTGGAAGAATTGCAACTCAGATCAGAGAATGCAGCATTTAGGCCATTGGCGATAAGGAGAGGGTCAGAGGTATTGTCATTGTTGACCGTTAGCTGGGAGGGAGGTGGTGTTCTAGATTTTCCATTTAGTTCTTTTAGATTGTTCCAAAACAGCGTGGCATTCCCCCAGGAGGAAGCGAGGGTGGTTTTGTAGTAGTCTGATTTGGTTTTTCGTATTGCCCAGGTGCAGCTATTGCGAGCCATCTTGTAGGCAAGCCTGTCCACTGTCCCACCAGAGGCAATCGCTTTGCGCCATAGATCATCACAGTTCTTTAGTTGCTGTAGTAGGGCAGGTGTGACCCAGGGAGCATTACGTTTTTTTAATAGAACCTTAGTGAGGGGGGCAAGTGTATCACATGCATTATTGAAAGTGCGAGTGAAGTAGTCAAGGGCTTTATCTATGGTTGGGGCTCTTTTAATTGGGGACTAGTCACAGTGGGCTAGATGCATCCTTAGTTTAGTAAGGCCTCAAGGTTGCAAACGGCACTGGGTATAACTGCTAGATTGGGGTGTTTGCCACTGACATGACCTGGTGAAGAGGATGGGGGAGTAATCCCTTAATGCATCCGGAAGTACAGTCAGGTTTGAGATTTTGTTTGAACGATTGGTGAATAGTAGATCGATGAGGGCGCTACTTCCTTTTCTGGGATTTCACCTGGTAGGTTGATTAACTTACTAGGCCAGGTCAAGAGCAGTGAAGGTGTCTCTTATAGAGGAAGCCAAGCTTGACAACCAGTTCACATTAAAATCTCCCACTATAATGTGCTCAGATTTTGGAGGGAAGCTGGAGATATAGTTGGCCAGGGATTGGATCACTGGGATTTGGTTTATTGGTAGGATGTAAGCCATAGTAACAGTTACAGAGGCTATGGAGGGGTCAGGAGTGAGTTTTATTGTAAGGGCTTGTGCCCCGTGATCCAGCAAGAGAGCTGGATGGTTTTGGCATAGGAGGGAGTCTCAGACATCGAATGCACACCCCTCTCCCCATTTGCCAATTTTGTTAGCTCTAACAAGGGTAAGGCCAGGTAGTGCAAATAATGTGTCAGGGGTCTTCTTTGATAGCCAGGTTTCTGTGACAGCTAGTACATCTGGCTGATGCTGCAGCAGCCAGCATTGTAGTGGCCCCAATTTCTTGGGCAGGCTGATGATATTCATAGTGCCCATTTTGAGCCCTAGGTGGGCATACCCATGATTTGGTGATAGGGGACCCAGGTTTCAGATGGACATTTCCTGAAATTAGTAGCAGTAGGGAGACAATTCTGATGACTGCCAGCACTTGCTGCTAGTTGGTGTTGTGATGCTTCTTTGCAGTTCTGCTGCAGGAGCTAGAGGTGGGCAGGGAGAGGAGAGTAGGGATGGAGATTAATGTGAGTAGATACGGTGGGTGGTGGTGGGAGGTGATAGGTGGGAGGTGAATGGGGGGGGAGGACAGATGAGCTTCAGTGAGTGTTAGTATAAGTGGGAGTCTGTACGGTAAATTTAATTTGGAGGGGAGAGAGAAAGAAAGGTATACTTGGTCAAAAGAGTCAGAAATTGTAGATGCAGCACAGTGCAGCCACCAAGAGGCTAATCGCTATAAGCTGCTATTGGAGAAATGGGCAGATTGGTTAAAAAGTCACCCAATTCCACTGCAGCCCCATCCCTATAAAAAGGCATGTTGACCAAGGGTGGTGGTGGGGGCAGTGGGGAGCCAATGTGCAGCATCAGCGGAGCCAACACAAGTCCAAAGTGTGCCACAGAGCTCCTCAGTGAGGCTTCCTGCTGCTGTAACTGAGTGGTGTTCTCAGGGGGTGGGCAACCTCAGTAGACTTGGGGGGGGTGAGGGATGGTGCCTGCTTTCTGGCCCTCACAACCTTCAGTGAATCCTGCCAGCTGAAAATAAAGGGAGCAGGTAAGAATTAAATAGAGCAGCGTAATGTGACGGAGGAGCTATGAGTTCTCCAGGAGGCTGAGCATTACTTTAAATCTAATTGTGGTCTGGAGCACAAATTATCAACAACGCTCAGCACTTTTGTAAATTAATCTATGTGTTGTCTACATTTGCTCTAAAGCCTCAAACACAGCATCCCTACAAAGCTCAACAGTGCTATGGTTTAAACTCTACTCTACTTTTGTTCAGGAGCTTAGCTTTTTTTTTTTTTTAAGGTGCAGCAGGGCACAGCTATCAGGATAGCGAGGCAAGTTACCAGGATTCTTTAAATATGCTTAAGAGGCAAATTACCAGGATTCTTTAGATATGCTTAAGCGCAGCTGGTGCAACATGCAGAATACTGGTTGGTAATTAACAAACAAACTTAAAGCACATTTGATGAGGCATGCAGACTATTGGGATAGTCTGAATGGAAACCTTTGTGTGGAGAGACTATCTCCTTGCCTGGGCCGACATAAAATAAATTCAAACAGAAAAAGGCGCCAACACAAGTCCAAGTGCGCCACCGACAGAAAAAAAATTCTAACAGAAAAGGCACCAACACAAGTCCAAAGTGCACCACAGAGCTCCTCAGCGAGGCTTCCTGCTGCCATACCTGAGTGGTGTTCCCAGAGGGGTGAGTGACCTCGGTGGACTCGGGGAGGTGGGGGAGGGTGCCTGCCTCCCGGCCCTCATGACCTTCAGTGACTCCTGCCAGCTGAGTGGTGTTCTCTGGGGGGTGGGCGACCTCGGTGTACTCGGGGGTGGGGGAGGCTAAAGCTGCATTAAGAAAGCCTTTTGAATTCTTTCAATCTAGAAGTGGAACTTTCATCAAAGCAATATAAACTATGCCTAAAATACCAGCCAAACTCAAGGTGCTATACTGACAACAAAGATAATTCAGACATAAAGATCACCTTGTTAAATGCCAGAAGTATGGGCAATAAAAAAGAAGAGTTAGAGCTACTATTATCAACAGAACATATACACATATGTGCAATTACTAAGACTTGGTGGAGGGAGGATGGTAGGGGGAAGGATAATAGGTTACAATGTCTTTTTTACTTGCCATCATAATAAATGAGGTGGTGGATTACCTTTTTATATTAAGCAAACCATTGAAGCTTATCCTAAAAAAAAAGGTGAGAAAATAAGGACATAGAGCAATTATGGGTGCAAGTAAACCAATGTAATAATAAGAAAATAATCATGGTCATAAGTTACAGGGCACCCAACCTATCTACAGAAGAAAACACGTTTCTGGAACTGCTTAACCAAGTTGATGCAGATATCAGAATAATTGTTATGGAAGATTTGAATCTGCCCAATATAGATTGGGGAAACACTCAGGAATCACAGTGCTAGATAAACAAGCATTTGTCAATGCCGAATGTTTGCTTGCTGGCATTGGCAGTGGTAGTGTAGAAGTTACAGAGCTGCGTAATAGGAATGGCAGTGAAGTATTGAACTGAAGCCAACCCCACCACCACACTGCAGAGAGTGACAGGCAATGGGGTGTGCCTTTGGGTTGTCAGGCATAACGGCCACGCCATTTCATCACACCCCACCCTGCAGACATTGACAAGTGTCACGATGTTCCTTGGGGTCTTTGGCCCTTATGCACACCTCATTCCATTAGAAAATATGGTGAGATGGGTGTGATATAGGAGAATGGGGTGAACTTTGGGGCCAAAGAGTCCAAGGCATATCTTGATGCCTCTCACTGGCTGCAGGGTGTGGAATGGTATAAGCATTACAGGCAAGAATCCCAGATCACACCCCTGATGCCTGTCATTCTCTACAGGGTTGGGCGTTATGGTTGGAAACCCTAATACCTTAGGCATTCATTGGTATTTTCACTCCAAATTTTCAACATTTTTTTTTTGTGACCCCACCTCATGAACAGGGGGAATAGCAGTTTGTTAGCTGAAAGCTGCTTATGCACAGCGACTACGGCATTTAGCAACACAGGTGCAAAAACATTCCTAACAGGATGTAAAAAATGACAGCTGTACTGTTCATGGGGGGGTGTAAAAAATGGCAATGTTGCAAATCTGCAGTAAAAATATTAAAAAAAATGGTGAAGTGATGAGCGTACATAGAAACTGTGCAACGCACACCCGTAATATAATTAGGTTTGGGATTTTTTACAGCAGATTGTCAACTCAGGCATTTTGGTGCCTCCGATCATGAACAGTGTCACTGTGATTTTCTTTATCTGTCCGGAACAATGATTTCCCACAGTGACAATGCATCTCTGCACTGAAAGTGTGAAAACACACTTCGGCCATCTTGTGAAAAATGACAGCTGTACTGTTCATAAGGAAGTGTTGAAAAATGCCACTGGTGAAAATCTGGACTGAAAATATTACAAAGTCATGAACTTACGAGGGTGCATGGAAACTGTGCAATGTTCACTCATAACACAGTCATTTTATGGACTTTTGTCACCAAATTTTCAACATAGCCATTTTAAGACCTCGGCTCATGAACAGTGTAACTGTGATTTTCTTAATCTGTCCCAAACATTGCTTCTTTCACACAACTGCACCATTGTCGCTACATGTCTGAAAACACATTTGGGTGACATAAAAAATGGCAGCTGTACTGTTCATAAGGAAGTGTAATAAAATGGCAATGTTGAAAATCTGGAGTGAAAATATTAATTTGCAAACTTACGAGCATGCATAGGAACTGCGCAACACACGCTCGTAAAACAGTCATTTTAGGAATTTTTTCACCAAATTTTCAACATAGCCATTTTAAGACCTCTGCTCATGAACAGCATCACTATGATTTTCTTAATTTGTCCCGTATATTGATTTCGCACACCGACTGCGCCATTGTGCGCTACATGGGCGGAAACACATTTTGGGTGAGATGTGAAAAATGACAGCTGTACTGTTCATAAGAAGGTGTGGTAAAATGGCAACTTTGAAATCTGGAGTGAAAATATTGAAAATTGCGAACTTACGACATGCGTAGGAACTGCAATGCCGCTTGTAAAACAGTCATTTTGAATTTTCACCAAATTTTCAAAATAGTCTTTTGAGACCCACCTTATGAACACTGGCAGTGTCATTTCATTAATCATTCTGAAAGGTGATTTAGACAGTGGCTGTGGAAATCACCCTTCGGCCCGAGTAACGCCATGACAGTGCAAGAATTCACGAGGAGGGTCCCAAAAACCCCATGTTGAAAGTTTGGTGCAAAATTCAAAAATGCCTGAGATATACAATAAAGTTGAAAACCCCTATCGCCCATAATACAGCTTACGGCATTTCCTCAGTTCGCGGTCGGCTTTGAAGAGTGCAGACGTGTTCCCGGTCCACTCAAGATCATTGCACCATGCTCCGGAGGTAAGTATGGGGTGAGGGGTGTGGGGAGGCTGGGTGCACAGTGGGTGGGTGTGGTTGTGGGAGGGGGCTGGAGACTGTGTGGGACGTTTTACTTTACAGGTGCTTTTTTTTAAAGATAGCCGGGGCGTTTGCCACACTGGGGTGAGCTCCCAGCATGGCACAAGGATGGCAGTGACCGGGATTGAGCACCCCGTGAGCACCGCATCATTGCCACGCTGTGATGGGCTCCCAAGCGTAGCACGCGGTACTTTCGGGGTGGGGAGGACAGTGGAGCCAACGGGGATTGGGCACCCCCGTCGGCTATACAATAACTTGCCACATTGGGGTGGGCACCCAGCTTGGTGTTTGGAAGACTTTGTGGGGAAGCGCAGCACAGTCGATGGGGGATTGGGCACCCCCGTCGGCTATAGAGTGTGTGCGTGGGGGGGACAGCATGCAGTATGCATGCGCGCGTGTGTATGTGTGTGTGTAGGGGGAGCTGCGCATGAGCAGGCGATATCTTATTGCTGCTCACTGAAGCGTAGCTCCCCCTTTCAACTGTATGCCACTGCATTTTGGAGCTTGTCATAGACAGCTCCAGCATGCATTGGCTTACAGGGGCCACGCCTGCCAACACACTGACTGAATTGGAGGAGGGGGTGACACACCTCTGAAAACTTGGATGATGGCACTATGTTTCTTGCACATGCGTGCAAGCAAACATAAAAATGCATTGATATAATGTAGTCACATAACTTTGAACAATATGTACAGCATAGTACAAGAGTGGTCAACTCTCTAGACCTGGTTCTGAGTAACATGGATGACAATATCTCTGATGTTACTGTAAGGGACCCACTGGGTGGGAGTGATCATAACATAGTGTAATTTAGGATAAGGGGTAGTGGGGCACCAATACTAGGTAAAACTTGAATTAAGAACTATTCCAGAGCAAATTTTGTAGAGATGAGAGCTCACTTTAGAAAATGGGACTGGGGAAATAACTTTTTAAACAAAACCCTGGAAGAGAAGTGTGAAAGACTATCTTCAGAAATACAAAATTGTATACAGAAATCTGTGCCTGAAAAAGTGAAATATAATAAAAAGGGAAAAACTCTCATTTGGGTCAACAAAACTACTACAAAATTAATAAAAACCAAAAAAAAATTGGCATATGCCTAATACAGGAAAAACCCTACACCAGAACACTGGCAAGACTAAAAATAAAATCTAAAAAAATGTAAAACATTATCTTAAAAATTCAAGATGAAAATTTGAATTACACTTGCCACCACCACAAAAGATAACAAAAAGTTATTTTTTAGTTCTATAAATAGCAATAGAACTGGACATCAAAAAAATATGTCCTACCAAAATAAATAGGGAAATTATAAATGATGGTGCTAAAATGGCAGACACTTTCAGCAAACATTTTCTAAGTATTTTTCAGTCTAAAAGTCCACATAGTAGCCACATTCTGATATCAGTAACATGAACATAGCTGTTCAAGCTACAGATGTCAGAGACAAGCTAATTAAAATTAATCCAAATAAATCACTGGCTCTGGACAGGATCCATCGTAGGATGATGAGGGAACTCGCTGAGGAACTGGTGGGACCATTAGCTGTAATATTTAAGGACTCAATTACTAAGGGAAGGATGGTATTGGAGTAGAAAGAAGCAAACGTGGTGCTGATCTACAATAATGGGCTGAAAGATGACTTCAGAAACTTTACACTTATTAGTTTGACCTCTGTTGTCAGGAAGATGATGGAGGAATTTATTATAGAAGAAACAGACAAGCATGTTAACTTCAAAGGTTTACATGACAATAGCCAACATGGTTTTAAATCTGAAAGATCATGCCAGATGAATCAATTTCATTTTTCTGAGCCCATCAGCAAAGCTCTGGATATGGGGTTACCATTAAATATATTGTTACTGGACTTCTCAAAGGCATTCAACATGGTGCCTCACTCAAAACTAATACAAGAACTTAAAGAACTAAGATTCTCAGCAAATATTATTAATTGGATTCAACTGTGGCTGGCTAACAGAAGACAAAGGGCAGGATTCAAGAAGTGTTTTGGGACTTAGTCCTACTCCACAACCCCAGTTGCATTTTGAAAGTGCCGCAGCTGTGGAGCTGCCGATCCACAGCTGCAGCAGCTGTGGAGGGTGTTATGGCAGGTCCCACTGGCTGTAGCAGCCTTCAGCAGCTGCGGTTCTGTCCCTGGCAACAGCACCCCCAAGCTGCCGTAATCCATGGAGCCAGTCAGACTCTGGCTCCACCTTAGTGAATACCTGCAGCCGTGGGTGACTTGCAGCTTCGCAAGTAGAAACTCACTAGTGCCCAGGTTTTCCTGCAGCTGTGGAACCTTCCCCGACATTTGTGAATCCTGCCCAGAGAGTCTCTATAACAGACTTTGGGCAGGATTCACGAACATCAGGAAGGTCCCACAGCTGCAGGAAAACCTCAGCGCT
Organism: Neoceratodus forsteri; assembly: GCA_016271365.2. Classification (NCBI taxonomy): domain Eukaryota; kingdom Metazoa; phylum Chordata; order Ceratodontiformes; family Ceratodontidae; genus Neoceratodus; species Neoceratodus forsteri. Next base: position 798,987,925 of record CM057459.1, on the reverse strand, counting down.
AGTGGGTTTCCACTTGTGAAGCCGCAGGTCACCCGCACCTGCGGGTGTTCACTAAGGTGGAGCTGGAGTCTGACTTGCTCCATGGATTACGACAGCTTGCAGGTGCTGTTGCCAGGGACAGCTCCGCAGCTGCGGGAGGCTGCTACGTGCAGTGGGACCTGCCATAGCACCTCCACAACTGCTGCAGCTGCTGTAATTTCGAAGCACAACTGGGGGTGTGGAGTTGGACTCAGTCCCAAATCACTTCGTGAATCCTGCCCTATGTCTCAGGATAAGGGACAATGACTGGATTTCTGCAGGGTTCAGTGCTGGGTCCAACCCTATTTAATTTCTATATAACATAAATGAGGGCAAAATATGATGCATGGATTTGAAAATTTGTGGATGACACAACGTTGGGTAACACTGTAAGCAACATTGATGATATTGAGAAATTCCAGAAGGAAATTCATCAGCTAGAAGAATGGGCCAAAAATCATGAATTATTTTTCAGTGCAGACAAGTGTAAGGTTTTGCACTTGGGAAAGAGAAACATGAAGGCACCGTATTACTTGGAATGCAGGCTATTACAGGTTACTGATGTGGAAAGGGACCTTTGTGTGCTCATCAATAAAAAACTACTTTCTGATGAACAATGCGGTGAAGCAGTAAAGAAGGGTAGTAGGATACTGGGATGTATCCTATGTAACATCAGGAGTTGGGAATCTGAGTTGATAGTGCCACTGTATAGGGCCCTGGCTTGCCCTCACCTTGAGTATTGTATCCAGTTTTGGGCACCATATACTAAAAATAAAATAGGGTTATTGGAAAGACTAAAAAGAAAGGCAACCAGAAGTATTAGGACCATGAAGGACAAACCATATGGAGTGAGACTGAGTGAATTAGGATTATTTTCTTTGGGGTATGGGAGAAACGGGAGATCTACTGTATGTCTGGTGTTTAGGGCATTTCATGATGAGGACCTGTGGGAATGCCTGGGAATTGAAAGAAAAGAAAGGGAATGAGAGACAAGAATGCATAGGCTGCAGCTTAAAGGTGAACTCTATAAAACTAAAAAAAAAGGGGAATATTGTTTAACCAAAGAGTGATGAAACTATGGAATGAATTACCAGGCAATGTGGTCCACAGCAAATCCCTGACTACATTCAAGACAGCACTACATAGAAACATAGACTTTGACGGCAGATAAGGACCGCTTGGCCCTTCTAGTCTGCCCATTTCCCTACCTACAGGATAGGCCGCAGATCCTAGTTAACCAACAGCCTATTTCTTCCTACCCCCCACAAGAATTGCCTTATGTCTGTCCCATACATTCTTGAATTCTCCCACAGTTTTAGACTCCACAACCTCCTCAGGAAGGCTGTTCCATGCATCCACTACCCTCTCTGTGAAATAATACTTCCTCACATTGCCTCTGAATTGCCCCCCTTCTATCTTCAAATTGTGTCCCCCTTGTTCTTGCACGTCTCTTTTTCTGAAAGATGCTACCCTCTTGGACTTTGTTGATTCCACTGAGGTACTTAAAAGTTTCTATCATGTCTCCCCTCTCCCTTCTTTCCTCAAGGGTATACATATTAAGCTCCTTTAGTCTCTCCTCATACGGCTTCTCTTGTAGACCCTGCACCATTTTAGTTGCCCTCCTCTGGACTGCCTCTATCCTGTCTATGTCCTTGCGGAGATGGGGTCTCCAGAACTGGGCCAGATACTCCAGATGGGGTCTCACCAACTGTCTGTACAGCGGATAACAACTTCCTGTTTTCTGCTGCTGATGCCTCTCCTATGCATCCCAGTATACCCCAGCCCTCCCTATTGCCTTCTCACATTGCTTGCCAACCTTAAGGTTATCTGATATGATTACCCCCAGGTCCCTTTCCTTTTGTTGTTGTTACTACCTCCCCACCCATTGTGTATTCTTTCCTGGGTTCTTGTTTCCCAGGTGCATTATTTGCACTTCTTGCATTGAATCTTAGCTGCCATACTTCTGACCATTCCTCCAACCTTGCCAAGTCCCTTTTCATCCTTTCCACGCCTCCTTGTGTATCAACCCTGTTGCAGATCTTTGTGTCATCTGCAAAAGGCATACTTTTCCTTCCAGTCCCTCTGCAATGTCACTGATGAAGACATTAAAAATGACTGGACCCAATACTGAACCCTGCGGTACCCCACTAGTAACCCCTCTTTCTTCAGAGTGGACTCCATTTACAATTACCTTCTGTGTCCTGTTGTGCAGCCAATGTTTTACCCAGGCTACCACCCTGGGACCCACTCCCAGGCTGGTTAATTTGACTATTAATCTTTTGTGTGGGACTGTGTCAAATGCCTTGCTAAAGTCTAGGTAGGCCATGTCCACAGCCCCTCCCTGGTCTACTACTTTGTTCACCCACTCAAAGAAATCTATTAGATTCGTCTGACATGACCTTCCTGCTGTGAACCCATGCTGCCTTGGGTCCTGTGCCCCACTGGCCTGTAGATACTCAACTATTCTTTCCTTCAGAAGTGACTCCATCACTTTCCCTACCATAGAGGTCAGACTGACAGGTCAGTAGTTTCCTGCCTCTGTCTTGGTCCCACTTTTGTGAAGGGGAATCACATCCGCCTTCCTCCAATCCTCGGGTACCACACCATCCTCCCATGATTTATTAAAAAGAGTAGCCAGTGGTTTCACTAGTTCCTCCCTTAATTCTTTTAGAATTCTGGGGTGAATTCCATCAGGACCCATTGTTTTGTCCACCTTCAGTTTTAGGAGTTCTTGCAGAACTCTTTCTTCTGTGAAAGGACTGGGATCGACTCCACTATCAAGAGTGCATCTGTTAATTGGATTAGGCACTTCCCCCTCCTCTTTTGTGCATACTGAGTAGCAATATTCATTCAGTATCCCTGCTTTTTCACTGTCCCCCTCTGCCCACCCACCATTCATTCTATTCAGCCTCACTATCCCTCCCTTTGTCTTTCTACGCTTGCTGATGTACCTATAAAAGGTTTTATCCCCCTTCTTAACTGAGTTGGCTATCTTTTCCTCAGTTTGGGCCTTTGCTATTCTGACTTCCCTCCCTGCTTCCTTCTGCCTTAACTGGTACAGCTCTCTGTCCTGCTCCTTCTGTGTTTCCTTATACTTCCGGAATGCTATCTTTTTCTTCCTGACTTTCACAGCCACCTCTTTTGAGAACCATAGTGGCTTTTTCTTTCATTTTGATTTGTTTATTTGCTTCACACAAAGACTTGTTGCCTCAGTGATGGCAGCTTTGATGATTCTCCATTGTTGCTCCACACTTCCTTCTAGCCTCCACTAGACAACATTATGGGAAACAGGACTGTAATGTATTCTTCCCAAGACTAGTCGAGTCACAAAGGCTTTTGGCTAATACACTAATTTTATCCTATGAACAGATATCTATATCTATATATCTATATATATATATCTATCTATATCTATATCTATATATATATATATATATCTATATATATATATATATATATATATATATATATATATATTATGGTAGCACAGTAGTGCTACCATAGTTAGGATTGAGTAGCACTTTTAAGGTTAAAGGGTCAAATCTTGCACCTTAATAACTTTGCCACCGTTCAACAGTTTTGCCTGAAATTTGGTGTGCATGATTAGGCGTGGTAGATCTTGGGATATGTCAAGTTTTGTACTGGTTGGATATATGGCTGAGGAGCTTTTAAGCAACAACCAATTGCGCAATGATGCTTTTTTGCGATGTCTTTGCTCTCACCTACAGGTGGCACGGTTTGTGCGACCAGTCTGAAAACTTCAGGGAATGTGCAGCCAGGATTCCCGATGTGCCTTTTGAAGATTTTGTGAAAAAATATTTGAATGGTTCAAGTTATTCAAAAAACAAGTTCCCATAATAAGTCAATGGGAAAAGTTAAAATATTCAACACTTTTGCAAATGCACTTTTTAGTGTCACAAATGGCCCTAGTAGTGTCGCAAATCCACCATTTTTTTTTCAGTTGGTGATCAGAAAAATGCTTGCCATTTAAATTTGGGACCCTCTAGGGACACAATTATTTTTGAGGATGCTAGCCATGTCTTTATTTTGGGGTAAAACACCCCAGAAATATGTTTTTCAAATTTCTGAAACCAGCAGTGTCACAAAGTAGTGTCGCAAGTGCAACACTTGCACAATTTTGTGAAAATTGCTGCAAATTGCGACACTACTTTTTCAGACTTGGCCAAAATGACAGGAATTTTTTGCCACCCTGCTGCGGAAGAACAGTTTGGTCTTTTGAGCTAAAATTTGGAGGGACGGCAGCCAATATCTCACAGATGTGCCTTTTGGTGGTTTGTGAAAAGATATTGCACGGCTGCCAAGTTACGGTATTCTGAAGTTGACATTTTTTTCCATAGACTAACATGGGGGTGTCCACCATGTCTTTTGGGGCTCGTATCTCGAAAACAGTGTGAGATACGGAATTTTTGTTGCAAGTTTAATAGCAAAAACCTAGCCAGGAAAATCAAGATTTTTGTGAAATTTTAATTTTTTTTTTACATCATGCGGTGGCTGAGATATTAGCAATTAAGTACTTGCAATGCTCGTTTTAAGCTTCAATCCCCATTACAATGCATACATTCTTTGTACACACTGTGTTTCTGTATGCACCTATTTGGCACAAACAGGTGATGCGCTTCCATTACTGTTACAGCTACTGTTTCCACTTGTGTTTATGTCCCCGTTTGCGTTAGCATTCCCGTGTATGCCACCGTCTGCGTTACCCTTTGCATTGTCATTTGTGCTTGCATTTTCATTACTGTTGCCATTTGCGTTTCCACTACTGTTTCTGTTTGCATTTTTTTTTTGCATCACCTTGTGCATTGCCATTTGCGTTTATAGCAGCCCTTTCATTTGTGTTTCTGATTCTCTTTTGTGTTGCGCCTTCCTTGCTGTTACTGTTACCATTTGCATTTGCAATTGCTTTACTGTGCCCATGTGTATTATGGTTTGCATTTCCATATGTGCTTGCATTTCCTTTTGCACTTCTGTTTCCTTTGCTGTTATTGTTGCTGTTACCGTTACCATTTGCATTTACAATTGCGGTACGGTGCCGTGCGCATTTCGGTTTGTGTTTCCATATGCGCTTCTGTTCCCCTTTCTGTTTCTCTTTCCTTTGGCATTATTCTTCATGCTAACTTTACCATTTGCATTTACAATTGCAGTACCATGCCTTTGCGCTTTACGGTTTGTGTTTACGTGTGCACTTGCATTCGCATTTCCGTTTCTGTTCCCTTTCGAGTTCTTTTTGCTGTGACACTTAACATTTCCATTTAAAATACCACTGTCATCACTGTTCGCATTAACAGTTGCATTTTCGTACATGGTTCAATGTCCATTTGCATCACTGTTCGCTTCAGCGTCACTTTGTGCTTGCGTTTCTATTAACGTTTCTTTTACCATTTATGTTTGTGTTACCATGTACACCACCGGTCATGCATCTGTTTGCATTGCTGTTCCTGTTACTATGTTACAAGACATCATGTGGCAGGAGCTTCCCGCCGCCTCATTATCAGTATTTCTCGTCATCATTCTCAAAAGAAGGAAATTAGAGGCAAAACTTCATTTAATGAGTTAGCTAGGGTTAGTTCTACTGCACAAAAGGGAGGAAATCAGTGTTGTTGAAAGCCCCTTGATTTCTAGCCCACCCCACAACAGGCATCGGGTCGCGCATTGGGACGCCAGTCCTAACTCTCACCCCATTCTCCCATACCTCTGCTTCTTCACACATGTGATGGGGTGAGAGCTAGGCCGACAAACCCAATGCGCACCCCGATGCCGTTGAGGGGTGGGCTGGGGGTCCAAGGGGGTTTGAACCCCAACACCAAATTTCTCACTTTTGTCGCTGTGGATCAACCCTAACTAATGCATTAAACTGAGTTTTTGCATCTAATATATACATATATATATATATATATATATATATATATATATATATATAAAGTGCACTTCTATATTAAAGTTCAAAATTTGAGGGTTAATACCTTTGGAGCTATTCAACAGATTTGGATGACATTTGACATGCTCAATCTCTAGGTGTAGGTATCTTGGCTTGCTAAATTGGGTGGGAATTCATTGAGTGGTTTCTGAGATATGTAGTGTTGAACAAACAGAAAAATCAGGATTTTTTTACTTTTTTTTTGTCATCCTGGATCTCAGAAATGGATTTATGTTTTGGGCTGAAATTTTCAAGGTAGGAAGGATTTGTGTCACAGATGTGCCTTTTGAAGATTTGGTGAAAAAAATATTAATCTGTTCAAAAATTATTAAACTTTTAATTTCTCATTATTTCCTAAGGGAAAAGTTAAGTGTTCGGCATGAAAATGGAATTTTTTTGAAAATGTTTTTTCCCCAAAATTGGGCATTTTTGCTCGAAAATTGGACATCTTTTGTGAAAATCAAGCATGCTGTTTGAAAACTGGTAATTATTTGTGAAAATAGGGCATTTTGTTTGAAAATGGTGTATTTTTTGAGAATATAGGGCATTTTTTTGCAAAAATTAGGAATGTTTGTTCAAAAATAGGGTATTTTTTTGAAAATGGGGCATTTTTTGTCAAAATGGGGCATTTTTTCTGAAAATGAAGTACTGTTTGCAGAAATGGAAATGTCCCATTTTCGGAAGCGAGGGAGCATTTTCAAACATTTTCGTGTTGTTTTGAAAAAGAAAAGGTGCCTTTTCAACCATTTTCTCCAATTTTCACATGTTATGAAGTGCTGTTTGTGGAAATGGAAGCATCCCATTTTCACAAGCTAGGGAGCATTTCCGAAGATTTTCATAATGTTTTTGCCAAAAAAAGGTGCTTTTTCAACCATTTTCTAAAATTTTCTAATGTTATCAAGTACTGTCTACGGAAATGGACGTGTTGCATTTTGAAACATTTTTGTGTTGTTTTTTCCAAAAAGGCGCTTTTTGACCATTTGCTTCAATTTTCACGTTTTCCAGAGATGTGATGTTGCTTTTGAAAGTTGTCCAGTCTGCTTTCAAAACCATTCTGTTTATTTTGAACATTTCTCCTCTTCTACAGTGACAGATACTAATACATAGAAAAGCAGAAATCAACAACAGTGCTGCAGTGGTGCAGTAGGTAGCACACAAACTGCAGTATAAAACATCCTGGGTTCAAATCTAACGAGTTAAACTTTTTTCTTAATTTAAACACCAGAAAAATTGCTGTTTTTTAACTAATTTCATCCAATTTTTTTTATTCATGTGACTGTTACTGATATTTCTTAATAACAAATGATGTTTATGTAACAGAATGAAGTTACACAATTGTACTATCTTGATGGACAGATGGGAGCACCCTGTGCCCCCACTGTGACATATAGATACTATTCTGCTATCTGGATATATGGATGGGAGCACAGGGTCCTGTTCTACTATCTGGATGGAGGGATGGAAGTGCAGGGTCAGAATGACCCTGTGATCCCACAGCAAAATGAAGATACAATTATACTATCTGAAAAAGAAGAGAAATTCTTCACAAAAAACTTTGTTCATGCATCAGTTAGGGTGAATACCACCTTGTACTATCGCAATGGAGGAATGGAAGGGCAGGGTCCAAAGGATCCTGCGTTCCCACCATGACATATGAATAATATTGTACTATCTAGATGGAGGGTTCGGACCCTGTGCTCTCACCATGACATATGGATACTGTTGTACTATGTTGTACTATCTGGATGGAGGGATGGAAGCATGAGGTCCAAAGGACCATGTGCTCCCACAGTAAAATGAGGATGCAATTATACTATCTGAAAAAGAAAGGAAATTCTTTGCAAAAAACATTGTTAATGCATCAATTAGGGAGAATACCACAGAGATGAAAGCAGGGAAATGAGGCGTTAGGGTTTCCAACCCTAATGGCCTACCCCCAGGATTCCCACCCTACCACACCACCCCATCCCCCTTGCTCCACACACCACCAGGTGTCAGGGTGTGCCATTGGGTCATTAGGGCTAACCCTCACCCCATTGTCCTATACTGTAGCATATAAGCTCATTTACATGTAAAATGGTGTAGAGTTAGGCCTGATGACCCAATGGCATAGTCCGATGCCTGTTGGTGTGCTCAGGGTGGGGGATGGGGGTGGGGTAGTAGGGATGGGAACCCTGGAGGTGGGGCATTAGGGCTGAAAACCCTAATGCCTCATTTTTGCTCCTTTTGTCGCTGTGGTATTCACCCTAACTGATCCATTAATTAAGTTTTTTGCAAAGAAAATATATACATATATATATATATATATACAATATACACACACACACACACATACAACATATGTGTCTGGATAACCGGCAAGATAAAATGTGTTATCTTAGGTAGACAGTATCTCCATGTTCTTCAATCAATCAATCAATCAATCAAGCAATCAATCAATCCAAATCTTTATTTAACAAGGCAAAACACAGTTGAGAAAAACTCATTTTTGAGGTGGACCTGGACAATAACATACTCAGAAGAAGGACATAAATACATACGCATATACATTTCTAGACATATTCAGACATTTACTAGATTTTATATAAGGTGCAGAACAGTATATACATATACAAGTACAGTTCAAGCATAAAATATGCATATAATAAACATGAGGGTTACAAGATAATGCTCTTACAGGATAAGAAATGTTCAATGCCGTATGCGGAATATGAGATCATTCACTACAGTATGCAGAATAAGATAATGTGCACTGCAGGTTACAGAGGAGTAGAATCCCATAAGAAGAGGTGATGGGGCTAGTAAGGGGCTAAACTTACTCAGGCAGTCAATATACTGTTAGATAACACAGGCAGGTACGCAGAGTGATAACACATTGATAATGAATTTGGTGATGCCTTATGAGCAGGGAACAGAAGGGAATGGAGGAGAAAATGAATGGATAAGATAGGCGTACAAAGCAGTGGGAGGGAGATTAAGCACAAGGAGGCTTGGTGACGGGAGTTGTTATATTTCATAGTGATATCTTTTATCTTCCTATCTGTCATACTAATATCTTTAGTCTTCCTATACGTCGCCTTAATGAAAGCAAAACTATTTCTGTTTCACTGCCCTGGCTCTCCCAATGACCTGCAGCCCCCACCACCCCCTTCCTCGCAGATCTCACATCTGGTTGATCCTGCCACCATTTTTAATCCAACAGGCATTTAAAAAATATGATAGTGCCATTTAAATAACTTATCAAGTTGATCCTGCCCTGTCCCGAGTGGTTATGTAGCAAGCGCGTTCACTTTTGCTCCAGTAAAGTAGCTTGACCAAGCGGTGGGAATAGAGAAAATGTTGGTCCTGATAGAGATTTATAATATGCTCTTTCTGGGTAAAATGTAAGACAACAGTGCTTTTTAGCTTAATTTTGATTAGTTTTGTTAAAAGTAACCTGCCGACAGTACAGAGAGAAGATCCAGTGTAAGTATGGTTTCAGAAAAGGAGAAGCAAGCATGAGCGTGTGTTGCCACAGCAACACACGCTCACACTTGCCTCTCCTTTTCTGAAGCCATGTTCAAACTGGATCTTCTCTCTGTACTCTCAGCAGGTTCTTTTTAACAAAACTAATCAGAATTAAGCTAAAAAACACTGTTGCCTTATGTTTTATACAAAGAACATTTTCTCTTTTCACACCATTCGGTCACACTACTTTACTGGAGTAGAGGAAAAGTGAAAGTGTTTAGTTCATATAATCACTGGGAACATGGTAGAATCAACCAGATAAGTTTTCTTTTTACTTTCTTTTTCTCCCTGGGGGCCCCGTCAGCTCCTACTATTCTAGGCATCTCCTTCCTCTGGCCGCCATTTGACTGTACCTGTCTCCTATAGGGCAACCACCTTGTTATCCCCATGGCTTACCCCTCCCCCCGTGGTGGGGAGCCCCCAACTCCCCAACAGAACCAGATCCAGTACAGGTGGCATCCAGAGATGGTGCATAGAGGCAGACAGCCATCAAGCCACTCGACCTGACTGCCAATTTTTTCCTGTTTCCTTTGGGAGCAAAGCGTGCAATGCTGACATTGGGATGCCAGATGTGCTTCTGCATGTAGCATGACCACCAGCTGCTCCGCCTCCATGCCCCATTGTATTGAACAGGCATGCCAACACCTAGCCTTTACTGGGTGTCAGGCAAACACTGTCTGCTGTTTTTCACCCTCCCCAGGAGAGGAGAGCAGTCTTCTGGATGCTTGATCCTCTCCCACACTGGCTGGCTCCTGATGACCCACTCGCACCATGAACATGGATCACCAGTGTGGTAAAAGATAAGGCAATGCCTTCACGCCACTGGACCAGCCAGATACGTTTTGTAAATGGCAGGATAACTCACATACATTTTTTAAATGGCAGAATCAACCACATATGTTTTTTTAAGGACATCCTGCTAGTTATCCGGACAAATATGTTGTATAAACAAGACACGACATGGCTATTTAGAATGTCATATTTATCTTCACTGAGGCCCATGACATCAAGACATCACACTTGTAGCTTTTCCACTCATGAGATATCATGATATCATTGGCCTGTCGTGAAGATAAATATGATATCTTCAGTAAGGCCATGTCATATCCTATATATATATATATATATATATATATATATATATATACACACACACACACACACACACACAATAGGAGTGAGCAATAACTCATTGCATAGAAACATGTATTCTCACTGCAGTGGAATAAATAACATTTATTTATTTATTTATTTTTATTTATTTGTGAAATCAGTTTACAACCTTTGAGCCAGAGGCTCATTTCCAAAGGTACCTCGTCACATTAAAGGCATACATGGAGTTTTAGGTTACATAGCATAGGTTTTGCTAAAAATAGGCATTCATCAGAGGTGCCACGTCACACTGAGGTCAGACAAAATACATTTAGGTTACAGGGTACAAGTAATTGAGAACAGGTGTTACACAAGTTGGTATCAAAATTGAGCAATCTAATAGGCATACCAATGAAACAGCATGGCACTGGCCAGGTTAGACGCCAAATGCGGTGTGCGGGAAGAGGTGGTGGGGAGGGTTAGGTGGAGAGACGCCCGGTGGGCATTGTCATGAGAAGTCGAGGTGGAAGCTGTCTTCAGAGATAGGAGCAGCTACGAGTTGAAGAGTTGGTTTCGAAGGGTGGTTTTGAACTTGGAGATGGTGGTGGCATTGGTGATGGGAGCAGGGAGAGAGTTAAACCAGGATGGGGCTCTGTAGCAGAAGGACCTCTGGCCACGGCTGGTTCTTGATCTGGGATAGAGTGGTCTTGTTGGATGACCGTGTTGCAATAGTGGGTGGGATCTGGTGGATGGATGCCATCACCCCAGGAGGGGAGAGCCCGAGTAGGGTTTTTTTTGTGAGGAGGCAGGTTTGATATCGGAGCCATTCATCCAGGGTAAGGAGTTTAGCCTCATCATATAGCTGACAGGTGTGTGTGAGCCTGGGGCACCAGTAATCAATCTGCAGGCTTTATTCATGGTTAAGTGAATTTTTGAGTGCAGTCGGTCGGCAGCACCATAGACTGAGACCATAGTCACAAGGGACAATCGAAGGCGTAACAGCGAGCCAGGAGCATTTGGGGAAGGCAGGTTCTATACGGAAGAGGATGCCAAGCCGGTGTTAGTGGCGGATGTTAGGGCATCAATGTGGTTGTGAAAATGAGGGCTGAGTCAAAGGTAACCCCAAGGTATTTGTAGGAGCAGACTTGTTCCAGTGGCTGTTTGGTATTAGAAAGGATATAGAGCGGGTGGTTGCTAGCTTTGTTTTGGGGGTGGGAAAAGAGCATAGCTTTGGTTTTTTTAAGATTGATGATGAGTCTGCACTCCTTAAACCAGGCTTCGGCATTATTGAAAGACTGCTGTAGGGTGTCCTGAAGGGAGACGGGATTGCGGTGGGTGGCAAAAAGGACAGCGTCATCTGCATACAGGAGAATTTTGCCAGGGCATGCACTGGGCAGGGTGTTCAGATAAGAGAAGAAGAGCCCAGGATGGAGCCTTGGGGACCTAGAGTGAATGGGACTGGATATCAGAGAGTATCCTATTGATTTAACACACTGTGATCGAGCGGCGGATAGCTTGTGCACCATGCTAGGGGGCCAGCCGAGAGACCAGTGTGGCAGAGAGCATTCAGCAGAAGAGGGTGGGAGACGGTGTCGAAAGCCTTTGAGAGGTCGATGAACACTGCACCAGCTAGGGAGCTGGTATCCAGGAGAGTGTAGGAAGTTGGAGAATTCAATTAGTGCAGTGCTGGTACTGTGACCAGCAGGAAATATCATTGCTCTGGGCATAAGATGTTATGCTTAGCCAGATAATCAGTGATTTGAATGGCCACCACTTTCTCCAGGGCATTAGAGAGGGAGGGAGGATGGAGATTGGCGGTAGTTGTTGGCCAATGACCTGTCTTGCCCTTTATGAATGGGTGTGATTATGGCATTTCCAAGCCGTGGGAAATTGTCCCAGGCAGAGCGATCGGTTAATTAGGCTGGTGAGTGGGGCAAGGACTTCATCTAGCACCAGCCTGAGGATACTGGGGTCCAGTGAGTCACTGCCTGGACTGTTGCTATTCAAAGCTTTGATTAGGATGGGTCTGGCTTCCCGGGCAGAAATCTTGCGCAGGTGGAAGCTGGGGTTCTGGAGGACAGGGGTAGGTTGGTTGGGGGGAGGGTCAAAGAAATTACTAGGGAGGACTGAGCTAAGGTCAGTGAAAGTGGTAGAGAGTTGAAAGAGGAGCTAGAGTGGAGAGTGCAGCAACCCCTAGTGGTTGGTGTCTATAAGCTGCAAATGGGAAAGTGGACACTTAGTAAAAAGAATGGTAGGTCGTGTGATGTGACACATGACCTGTCAGCAGCAATAAATGAAGCGCTGACCCTGGGTGGGTGGGAAGTGCCACATGACAGTCAGGCTGTAGTGCAGGATGCTTTACCTCTTACAGGCTCTGGCAATCCCCGAGTTCAGGCTCCGCTGCTCGGCAGATGGTTCAATGGTTCATACAAAATGTCACTGATAGCATGACTGAATACCATTGAACAACATGCATTGTGTGGCCGTGCAAACTGCGCTATTCTGTGCTAATGGTTACTTTCGCATGAACCACCCCTAACAATGGGGGGCACAGTTGTACAAATGGAATACATGATGACAGGCCATTGAATACACTATTGTCCTTCTTTCTCAATTTCAGTCTTATTTGATATAAATCAGTGATCTGTTATATCGTGGATTGGATTATACACACAATATATACAGGTATGTATAGATATAGATATACAGTGTATAGATATATATAGATATGTATATGTATAATCCAGATCCACTACAGGACAGATCATTGATTTATATCAAATAAGCCAGGACTGAGGGTGGGGGGGAAGGACAAGGGGAAAATGTAAAAGGAAAATTTGAACCCCCTGTCCGATTTCAATATATAATACAGTTATTAAGCTGCATCAGCAAGAATGGAAATAAATTAATACAATTTGCAGCATTTATATCTAATATACAAGTAGTTTAAATCTATCATATAGTAGAGCATTAATACAATGCAAAAACAAAGGCCAAAACTGGGGGTGGGCAGGAGGAAGGAGAAAAAGGAAAGGACAATTTAAGCCCCCAGTTTGGCTAACAAACACTTATTAAGCTGCTCAATAAAATTACATAGAAACATAGAAACATAGACTTTGACGGCAGATAAGGACCACTTGGCCCACCCAGTCTGCCCATTTCCCTACCTATTGGATAAGCTGCAGATTCTAGTTAACCAACAGCCTACTTCCTGCAACACCCCCACTATAATTGCCTTATGTCTGTCCCATGCATGTTTGAATTCTCCCACTGTTTTAGACCCTACAACCTCTCTCCAGGAAGGCGGTTCCATGTGTCCACTCTCTCCGTGAAAGAATTTCCTCACATTACCCTGAGCCATCCCCTCTAACTTTAAATTGTGCCCCTCGTTCTTACACATCTCTTTTTCTGAAAGATGCTACCCTCCTGGACTTTGTTGATTCCCTTGAGGTACTTAAAAGTTTCTATCATGCCACTCCCCCGTCCCTCCTTTCATCAAGGGTATACATATTAAGCTCTCTCAGTCTCTCTTCATATGGTTTCTGATGTAGACCCTGCACCATTTTAGTTGCCCTTCTCTGGACTGCTTCCATCCTGTCTATATCCTTGCGTAGATGAGGTCTCCAAACTGCACGCAGTACTCCAGATGGGGTCTCACCAACTGTCTGTATAGAGGGATAACCACTTCCCTTTTCCTACTTGTGATGTCCCTCCCTATGCATCCCAGTATCCCCAGGTTCTCCTACTGACTTCTCACATTGCTTACCCACCTTTAGGTCATCTGATGACTATACCCAGATCCCTTTCCATTATTGTTGTCGTTAGTACCTCCCTGCTATTGTGTACTCTTCTCCTGGATTTTTATTTCCCAGGTGCATTACTTTGCACTTCTTTGCATTGAATCTAAGTTGCCATATGTCTGACCATTCCTCCAACCTTGCCAAGTCCCTTCTCATCCTTTCTACCCCCCCCTTGTGTATCAACTCTGTTACAGATCTTTGTGTCATCTGCAAAGAGGCATACCTTTCCTTCCAGACCCTCTGCAATGTCACCTATAAAGACGTTAAAGAGGACTGAACCCAGTACTGAGCCCTGAGGTACTCCACTAGTAACCCCTCTTTCTTCAGAATGTATTCCATTCATTATTATCTTCTGTGTCCTGTTGTGCAGCCAGTTTGCTACCCAGGCTACCATCCTGGGACCCACTCCCAGGCTAGCTAACTTGATTATTAATCCAATTAATATAAACAATAAAAATATAGAATTACAACATCACAGCAACACAACATATCATGTCTAAAAGCCAAATCAAGGGGCGGGCAGGATGGGGAGAAGGGAAATTTTAAACCCCAAGCTCAGCTACTGGGCAATGAATAGAATCACAGTACTGCACCCTAGAGATCACAAAACATAAGCTATTCAAAGGTAAATGCATAAGCACAGATGTGATGTTTAAGAACTTCTTATTACAACTTGCTGTTGCATAGTTAAGAGTGTAGCGGTGAAACAGAATAAAGAGCAATCATAATAGCCTCCACCTTTATCATTGCATTCTGCAAATGAAATGGCTGTGAAAAATGCACTTACTGTACCTTGAAATCCTATCTTAATGATTCTGTGTTTCACCTCCTTCCTTTGCTCACATCCCCTTTCCTTCTTCCTTTGAATCTTGTGTTTTGTTACCTGCTCAAATAGTATGAATGCTACTTAAAGTAAATAAAGCCTTTTGGGTTAACATTCAAAGCCATAAGTGTGAAAAGAAAACAAAAGGCTTACATTCAGATGGCAAGTAATTCACATGCTGACCTAGAAACAGGATGACTAAGGAAAGGTTTTCTTTTTCAACAAGCAAAGCATGGACTACCACTATGAAAGGAACATTTTCAAGCCTACTTGCCTGAGGGTATTTGCTTTCAGTTTTGTATTGAAAAAGAAGCAAGGTTATAACAATGAAAAAGCGATAGATAAGTTTTTGTTTCAAAAGAGTTGCACTAAAATTTATATTTAGGACAGTTGGCTACACATGAAGAATGTGAAGATACCCTGAGGTGTAATACAGATGAGGTGTACAGAAGAGTCCTGGGTAGGATAAAACACATGTCTGTGTCTTCTGTTTGCACACTTTGCAAATTGTGTGAGAGGCCCTTTGGCACCATGCATTCCTGCTTAAAGATGAACCAGCCTACAATTTCATGGTGATGGGCATATACTGTATATCCTATGATGCTTTGCATATGGAGGTATGTGTGATTTTTGTATTTCTTAAAATAATTTTTGCTGTGTTTGCTAGTAACAATCCATTTTTTTCATCCACAAATACAGGCTTCATTCCAGAGACAATCTTTCCAATTGTTTTAAACATTATAAAATAACATTGGAAAATACCATATTAGTTCTCTAAAAGTGAACATAGGGAGTATTTTGAAATGGAAAAACTTTTCTTATCCTTACCAGAAAACTTACCTGCTGTAGTTCATTCAGAGACACAAGAACATGCTGACTGCAACAAGTTGCAATTTGAAAGAGTATTGAGTGGACAACCTCTCTAAATTTTCAGTGGATGATGGGGAGAAGGTTTTCACAACCCATCAGGTAGATAAAACTAGGCAGGGGGCAGCACAGTTGGGTGCAGACACACTAACACAACTCAGGGGGCCATACTGGCCTCCTCTCCCCCCACCAAATGCAAAAAATGTAAATGGTAAATAGACTGGGAAAGGAATGGGCAAAGGAGGGAACAAAGTGTTTGGGGTAGTGTGCACAAATGCCAGAAGTCAGGGGAGCACATTTCTACAGTTGCAGGTGCTAGTGTTGCAAGGGCAGGTGGACATATGGCAATCACAGTAATGTACTGAAAACAGATTAAAATAAGAGTGGTGCATAAACCACAAATCCAGGAACAGGATGCAGACAGAGAACATGGTAAGGCTATCAGGAGGATAGCAGGATCTAGGGAGGTGTTGGTGTATGGGGATTTTAATATGTTGGAGTTGAACTTGAGTGTCCAGTCATGGCAAGTACTGTACAAGGAATCAGCTCCTGGTAGAGGCATGTCAAGAAGCTTTCCTTGCACAATTAGTTCAGGTACCCACAAGGGAGGGAGTCACTCTGGATTTGTTTCTCAACAATGAGGAAAGAGTCCACAATGTAACAGTCTGGGATCCATTTGGGGCAAGTGATCATGGGACAGTGTGGATGGGAGTCCAATTGGAAGTCAATAGGAAGAACAGCCAAATAAAGGTGTGGGACTTTAGGAGACCATACTTTGGTAGGATGCAGGAATTATTAGTGAACAGAACACTTGGTGAACCTGGAAGGGGAAGGAAGCAAAAAGGAGGGAATAACCCACTGTTGCATTAGGCCAGGGTAAGGTAGTACCAACTACTGGTAGACTTTGTGGGCCACTGGTTTCTTTCTGTTTTCATATTCCATGTTTCCAGTATGGGTGGAACTTCAGGGATTGGGGGAGTGGATGAAAATTTGTATGCATTTAAGTCAGGAATGACAAAAGTGGCAGAATGCTGAACTGTTCTGGTAAGTAAATACAAGAAGGCAAAGAAACTGTTATGGTTCACAACAGAAGTAAGAGACTTGTGAAAAAAAGGTATTTAGGAATCACAGGGTAAGTCAAAGGGATGAACTGTACCTAAGGGTAACTAGGGAAATCAGCAGGTCAGTTACAAAAGCAAAGGTCAATGTAGAATTATGACATGCTGAAGGAGTGAAGCAAGGGGACAAGGCATTCTTCTGATCTCCAAGGGAGATGCACACAATTAAGGAGGAACCAGTGAAGCTGAGCAAGGAAGAACGATCGGAGGAATGGACAAAGGTAAGGCTGAGATTCTGAATCAATATATTTGTTTAGTATTCACTAGTGAGGAGGAAGGTCTACTGCTGACTGTCCCTGGTCAAAGAGTAGGGGCTACTTCAAACATTAGGGTCTGGTTGAAGCTTTTTTATGTACTGTTAATGCACTGCTCTGCACTGCTACACATAATAGTCTGAATAAGACTTCTATGGAACTTATTGTACCTTCCTGCTAATCTAAGTGTGTTTTCTCTGCTAGACTGTGTACTGGGGGAACCCCTGGCTCATCACAAAGAATGAGTGGTGGAGGAACTAAAAGCACTAAAAGTAGACAAATCAATGCACTACTAGTAGGTATTTTCAGCTGCTTGCTGAGCACTGGAGTGGTCTCCAGGGATTGGGGGACAGTCAACACTATGTCCCTGCACAAAAGTGGCAGTTAGGATGATCCAGGTAACTATAGATCTGTCAGTCTGACATCTACAGTATAGTGGAGAAATTACTGAAGGCTATACTAAGAGAAAATTGACAGACTTTCTTAAGGTAAATGGTCTACAAGACAGTAGGCAGCATGGGTTCACATAGGGGAGGTCATGCCAGACAAACCTGATTGAGTTCTTCGATTAAGTCACTAGAGTGGTCAACAAAGGTCAGGCAGTAGACAAACTGCAGTGGGACTTAAGTAAGGATTTTACTCAGTTCTTCACAGGGGCCTAGTCAAACTACTGAGGGGTCTAGAGGTAGTAGGAAGGATAACAACATGGATGGAAAACTGGCTAAAGGGGCAGATAGAGAGGATGGTTGTGAACAGGGAGTACTCTGAGGTTAAGAAGGTGACAAGAGGGGTACTACAGGGCTCAGACCTGGGGTCTATTCTCTTTAACATATTCATCTGTGAGAGAGAGAGGAATGTGTTCAGGAAAAGATCTGCCTCTATGTGGATGATACCAAGATCTTGTGGAGGCTAGACAGTGAGGATGGAGTCAGAGCAATGAATGAGGGCCTGAAAGTGCTTGAAAAGTGGTCTAGGATATAGCAGCTGAGATTTAATGCCAAGAAATGCAAGATACTATACACTGGGACAAGAACATAACAATACAATACCTCATAGTGGGAGTAGTAATAGAGAACAAAACTTAGAAAAAGTACCTAGGGATGAAAATACTGGAAAGCCTGAACTCCATAGAACAGTGCAATAGGGAAGTGAGGAAGACAAACAGGATACTGGTGTATTCAGGAAGAGGGATCAGCAGTAAAAGTAGGGATGTTGTCCTTACTCTGAATATGTCTCTGTTATTCCCTTGTCTGTTGTACTGTGCAAGATTCAGGAGTCCTCACCTATGAAGGGACTGTGAAAAGTTGGAGGCTGTACAGAGAATAGTGATCAAGATGATCCAAGGAGGCTGAGGGAGAAAGCATATGAGGAAATACTGGAAAGCCTTAATATGTACACTCTGGAGACAAGGAGATAGAGGAAGGGGACATAATCGAAACATACAAATATCTCCATGGAATCAAAAGGGTTAAATGCAATGCACTGCTCACCCTAAATACAAACAGAAACACAAGGGGGACACCACTAAACCTGGTTGGGGGAAGGATCAGAAGAGATGTCTGCAATTTATTTTTCACAGAAGGAGTTGTGGGCAAGTGGAAGGGACTGCCAGAGAATGTGGTCTATGCCAAAACAGTGGGTGAATTCAAAAATAGGTGGGACAAGAACAAGAGCCTGACAAAGGTAGGAGGAGGAAGAGGAGGAAATGGAGAGGATAAAGGAGGAAGATAATCAATAGGGCCATGGCAGGAGTATTAGGTAGGGTTGGGCAGACTGGATGGGCCAGTCAGCTTTTTTTCTGTAATCATCTTCCATGTTTCTATGCCTCTATCAATACAGCATCTCAGACTCATCAAAGAGGTAATTTATTTTATTGCATTTAAAGGACTCATGGAATATTCTTTTACATTAATCCTTCAACTGAGATTATGTAAATGCAGCAAATGTATATACTGTAATTGAAGGATGTGAAATGTTTAAAGAATAATTAGCAGTATTTCGTGAAGAGCAGAATATACTGGGAAATGCCTTTCTCTGAGATAAAAGGCTGACCATGCCATAGTACATCACTCCAAGTGAAAATTTTAAATTGGACTGCTCTATGAAGAGGCTGAGTTGCTACCAAGACAGTGTTCAGGAGACAAGAAATTAAAAAAAAAGTTATGCTAATCATTAAACTGAATTGAACTGATATTTTCCTGCTGCTACTTATTTTTATCTTAATGACTTTTAGTAATAAAATCTGGTAATTGTTAACTATGTGCTGTTCACTTTTGCTCCATTCATGACACAAGCATGACTGCATTCCTCACAATAGATCATATTCACAAAGCATGCCAGCAAACCCTTGACTCATGTAACCAACTGGCAACACTCCACACCCCCATGCTACTCCATATACAAGGGCTCATAATTAGCATGCATAACCCTTGGGTGCCATCTTGAATAATTGTGGAGCTCTGCACAGAGTAACGGAGTAGCTGGAGTGGAAGTGGTCAGACATCAGCCTTTCCGTTGGAAGCTCATGCCAGTCCACTATGGAAGAAAAGAAGGCAAAGCAAATGTTATTTGTTTGATGCCCTATCCACAAGGCTCAGAGCCCCATACAGCAATAAAAATACAATAAAATAAACTGTACAAATAATAAATATGCAATAACTATAAACACATCACCAATAAAACTAAGTTAATCTGGGTAAGCCTGTGCAAATAAGGTTTTCAGCTGGGTTTTGAAAGCCCCCACATTTCCGGCAGATCCTTCTACCTCTGGAAGTGCATTTCAGAGTAGTGTGCAGCAACTCCAAAAGCCCTGTCCTCTGATTTCATAAAATGGGAATGAGGGACCTGAAGCAGGCCCACATCTGTGGAGTGGAGGGAGTGAGTAGATGTGTAGGACAACAAGAGGTCTTTCATTGTTGAACTTTTCATTCAGTTTTTTCTTTTGCATGACATACATAACAGAGTTTACATAGTCAAGAAAGGGCATTCATATGACTGATGCACATAGCAGATCTACAAATAGTGTGGCTGCTGTACTGGTCCTAGTAAGAACGGATCCAGAAGCAAATGGTTTGATACCTTTTATTGGACTTGGTTGGTCCGAAAGCTAGATCACTTTGTTCTTTTCTTGTAACATCTACTGTATGCTGGTCCAATAAAATGTATCAAACCATTTGCTTCTGAATCTGTTCATAGCAGATCTTTTAACATTCTCTGTAACTGGTAGTTATTAGGTAGTAACAGTGCACCCTAATAACTGTGTTTGAAGGTAGTTCAGGGTACGATGAACTTTCCAGCTTGGAAGCAAAGTTCTTCATGCATTGCATGCCTACGCAAGGCTGAGGAGGAGGTCTTGCCTAAGTATTACCCAAAACAGTAACTGCACACAGTAACAGAAGGAGTGCTGCAAAGTACTGGTACCTGAGGACAGAATCTGTTTGCAGAGGGGATGGGACCTCATTTGGTTTGCCAGGGTTATTGGGGGGAGAGAAAGACCATCAAATTCAAAAGAGGGTCAAGCTGGCATGCTTCAGCCAGTTCCTGTTCATTGAGGTGAAGGTGGGGTTGAGTAGGTTATATGTGTACCTGGGGGCCTCAGCTCAGGTATGCATGGAGCTGGGATCATAATCTATGTTATTTGTCCAACGTATCCACTGTCAGATGAGACATACACACATATGTGGAGAGCTGAGCTGTACTCGAAAGAAACTCATTCATAGTGGGGATGTCTGAGGTGCGCCACTTGCACAATAGTAGTCTCTTAGCTTCAGTGCTGGAGTGTGTTACCAGATCAAGTTGATGATTCAGCAGATGAAGTGCTTCTTGCCGGGAGCCCAGAAGGAAGAGGCCTGGGGATGTAGGTATAGGTGCAAGCAGGACCACTTCCAGAGAACTGGCAAATGTTGGGCCAGTATTTTAATTTATTTATTTGTATTTCATTTGAATATTGGTGACTGGAAAAGACACTCTAAGCCAAGGCTCATTTCCAGATGTGACCCTGGGGAATGGGAAGCAGGAGGAACAACAGAGAGATTAAAGTGCATTTCAAGTTACAGAAGTAAAGTGAAATCTCAAACATAAAATTAAATAATTTGCTGGTACATCTTGGATCAGATTAAGTGAAAAATACTTGAACCTGTATCAACCCAAGTGCACTTGCAAAAGTACACAAAAAAAATGTTTTTACCATAGCAAATGTTAACAAAACAAGTAGGCAGTGCACTAGGCAAGCATGTCAAGATAGGAGGAAAACAAAACCCAACTGGTGCCAGTGACAGTCAATGAAAATGGAAAACACAGGTCAGGGGTGTTAGGTGTTTCAGCTGGTGCCTGGAAGAGCCTGAGGTGGTGGAGTGGTGGAGGGAAGCAGGAATCTGGTTCCAGAGAGTTGGAAGGCAATAGGAGAAGGTGACTTGTCAAGCAGAGGAATGGGGATGAGGATTGGAGAAGGTTCACTGGTCCCCGGAGTGGAGAGAGCCTGCAGCAGGTGTAACTGGGGACAGGAGTAATGAGAGGTAAAAGGGAAGGGAACCAAACCAGTATTTGGAGATAAAGGAGGAACAGTGTTACTTGTGATGTGATGGTAGAGGCATGATGGAAAAAGAGGAGTAGAGAGAGCAATGGAGAATACAAGGAGGGGAGTTAGTCGTGAAGTGACAAAAGACATTAAAGAGGGCATCATGTCTGCCTATGGAAGTGGAGGGGGTGGTACAATACCGTAGACCATGTCAGCATAGTCAAACACTGAGAGCACCATTTTGTTGACCAACTCATGGCAGACCTGCATGGGAAGACAGTCTTTATTATGGTACAGGGCACCCAGCTTAGGACAAAGTTTCACATGGATAGCATCAATATGGGCTGACAAGTCCAGCTTGTAGTCTAGCAACACACCGAGGTTCTTGAAAGATTGTACTGCTTCAAGATGGGAGTCATCCAGCATGCATAAGATCAGAGGTCTCAAGAGCCTGGTTAATTTCTGACTGGTACCAAAGGTCAAGGACAGTTTTTGGGTGTTGACCTGGAGATACAGTAGTTGGTGTGAAACAAGCATAGAACATTATGATAATCCTGCTGAAGCAGATCTTCCACAGAATTGGTGGAGGGACCAAAGGCAAAGATGGCTGCGTCATCTGCATACATGTGTATATGCGAGTTGGCACAGGTGGATAGGAGGTCATTCAGAAAATATGGAAAACTGGATAGGGCCTAATATGGAACCCTGTGGGACCCCAGACTTGATGGAAAGGGGTAAGGGTAAGGTACCTCCAACCTGTACTGGCTGTTGATGGTCCATTAGATAGGAATTGAACCGGCCAACTGTGGGGGCTAAGAGGCCAGCAGAACTGAATGTGTTCAGGAGGAGTAGGTGGGACACCGAGTAGAAGGCTTTGGCCAGCTCAATGAAAATGGCAGCCATAATGTGCCCCTGATCCATCTCTAAGAAGATGAAGTCAAGGACATGCAGCAAAGAGAAGGCAGTGAAATGGTGCTTCAGGAAGTGAGATTGTAATAGGGAGAAGACCAGTAACCTTTCTGTGCAGGGCATGCCCAAAATATGTGATACAGATCACCCTGGGGCTTGCCACATCTCCAGCAATGGTCACTGGGTATATAATGGACAGCATGAAGCACCACATCATTATATCATCTGTGTGCCACTTTGTTCTGTATGGGCTGGCTGCAGGAGTCTCTAACTGGGTTGCAACTTGGTCTCCTGCAAGCCTGCCATTTGTTGTCTTCTATATTCCATCCCAGGGCAGCTCTCCAAGTGTCTTTCGCTCTTGTACTTTGATCTGGAATGCAATCCCTAATTTGGTAGCAAACTGCAACTGCTTTTCCTGAGGATTTGTATATCCAGGAGGAAAGGGGATAAAACTGCAGCGGAACGGGGGCCTCTCCAAGCAGTTTTAGATGAGGGGTCATTACACTCTGCCATTGCAAATACCTCCTGAACTCTGATTTGTGCTCTTCATAGTGGTTCTGGAGACTGTGGAAGGAGTCCACTGTATTGCTGTGGGGTAGGACGAGATTGGACAAGGTGTGAATGCTGTTGGTCTTCCAAGGGCCCCAGCATATACATGTCTCCCCTGCCCTGATATCTTGTTTGCCTCAAAGGGGGGTGAGTGCTTGGTGTGTCAGATCAATTCCTAGCCATGTTCCCAACTCATTCCACCATTGGAGGGCAATGTAAATCATTGTGGGTTGTGGGCTTGTCTATGTTGGGTTCCATAGAGGCATACTGGGGGGGGGGCCTGTTCATGAGGTGTGATTCAACTGTAGGCCATAATGGTGCAGCTCAGGATTATGAAACCCTCTGAGGTCACGTGATGCAGCGAGCCTGAAGAGACGCCTTTTAAGCCTCTCCCGACCACCGCCGTAAGAATCAGTAAATATCTACTTTAAATTAACGGTCCGATTGTAGTAAAGGCCACTGAAGGGTGTGAGAACATCTGGAGAAGTATATTAGTGTGTTATGCAGGAGATGGAAATTGAAATGAGGAAGTCACAACCGAGACATACCCCACCTGCCACGCCCTAGAAAGCTCCCAAAAAACAAAGGGCCAACACTGTTCCTGGGCCACCCACACTACAGCAGAGTTCCGAGCAAGAGCCTCTTACGTTGTCCGGTTTCTTGGTGGAATTTCGTCCTTTTAAGGATGAATTGAAAAACATAACTTCTGAAATTAAAGCAATTTCTCAAGCGATAGAAGATATTGCCCAGCGTACGTCTGATAGCGAAGCGTGAATCTCATCCCTAGAGAAGATAGCCGATAAAATGGACCCTGAAGTAGTGAAATTCCAACAAAAGCTGGCAAGGATGGAGCAGAAGTTGGAGAATTGAGAGGGTCACAGCCACAGAAACAACGCGGTCATAATCGGCCTTCCTGAAGCTGAGGAAGGGCATGATCCAATAGTATTTGTGCAAAAACTCGTGGAGAAGATAGCAGGTCCATCTCCATATGGGATACGGTATACTACAGAGCGTGCCCACAGGGCACTTAGACCCACTCCCCCATCTGGGGCTCCCCCCTGCCCAGTAATCTTTCGATTCTTGAATTACCTGGAGAAACAGCATTTTTTTAGTAAAGTTAGAGAGATTCAAGACCTACAATGGGAGGGGGTAAAAATCCGTGTCGCCCAAGACTTGCCACTATCGGTGCGCCAGCGAAGATCCTCTTTTCATCCTCTGGTTACCAAAATAATAGCGGCTGGAATTAAGTTTAAAATGTCATATCTAGCCAAACTGCAAGTTTTAATTTCTGGAGCCTGGCACTCATACGACGACTCGGAGAGGGCCAACAAAGGATTGAAAGCGGCTATGCCTGACCTTTTCAAGAATGTCTGATGGAGGATGTGTGTCCCATCAAAGTAATCAGCGGAGAAAAAGAAAAAAGAAAAAGGAAAACTCAAAGTAAAATGGACTGGCCTGTTCGCTCGGAAGTACCTGGACCTGGAAAGACGAATTTTCCAGGAGGACTTGTGTGATGGTTAGATGTTTTTTTAAAATCTATAACTCCATGTTGGGAACAGGAGTTAAGTTAATGCTGATTTAAGGTTTCATTTGTTAGTTCTTCAAAGGGTGCATCATTTAAGGAAGTTGTATTTATAGGATCTGGGGTGGAATTAGGTCGTAGAGGTGCAGTATAATCTTACTCTCGAAGAAGGCTTCTAACAAGAGTAAACAAAAGCAATGTAATCAGTTAAATGTCATAATTGCACAGGATTATTTAGCGTAATAGAAGGGGACAGCGTAACGAAGGGCTGTGTAAAGAGGAATCTCAAGTTAACAAAGTTTATAGGTTATGTAACGGTTAGGAAAGAATGATGAAGTGGCAGTCCCTAGTAAAGAACATGTACTTGCTCCCATCTTTTAATGGTTTTCCTCTCTACGTTTTGTGTATGTTTATTGTAATACCGTAGTCTCTGGAAAAAGATGTAGTAGCGGGGCGCTGCCACAGGAGGGAGATATTGCCTGTGTTTTTTTTTTTCTCTGCTAATTCACTTAACTGAGCCGAGCTCTAAAGTTATTGAAGTTACGGGCTTATTAATGTAGTAGTTCTTGTTTTCATGTTTCTCTTCGAAAAGCGGGTTTGTAGATCGGGTTGCTACAGTGCTCAACCTCAGAGAACCCTCCATATCTTAAGGTAATTACAAAGTCAGTAAAGTGAGAAGTGCATAGTTCTGGCTGGTCGGAGAGATTTTGGTAGTATAGGGAGCGAGTATAGTATAAGAGATAGTTTTATAGGTCAAAATAGTGCAGTTCCCCTCTGTCTCTTCAGTTTTTGTTTCCGGATTAGGTGTTAAGGAAAATTTAAGTAGTGAGAATGATAAAAGGGGTTATGTCCATTTTATGTGAACCCTCTTATGCCTCGCATCTGGTTGCAGGGGTCAAATCCTAATTTTTAAGCCACACTTTATAGTCTCTACGACTCAAAAGACTCTTGAGGTACCTGGCAGTGAGACAGATGGAGTCTACATCTTATGGGGCATTTGAGGGAAAACAAGGTGAGTGGGTGGGAGAGGTAAGGCGAGGATGCGGTGTGCTGCAAAACGATTCACAGGATAAAAAGGGGAGAAGGGTGGGCTGGGTACATCCTAGGGTTGAGGGGTTTTGGGTCTTTTCTATTTTTTTCCTTTTTATGTATTTAATAGGTTATAGGAGAGGGGTTGGGGGTCCCACAGTCTGTCGCTATCAATCATATTCAGAGTTTAAAAATAAAAGGGTTCGATACTAGAGAAGTTCTATTTATGAGGAGGTAGGATGGCTAATGATCTGTATATTTCCACGTGGAATGTCAAAGGGGTCCAACATAAAATGGAACAGTATAAAGTGTTGAAACATTTAAATGTTTTAAATTGTAACATTTCCTTTATTCAAGAAACGCACCTGTCAGACTCCGAAGCCATTCAGATGAGGAGACTTCAAATAGGGCAGGTTTTCTCTGTTCAAGGTACTTCCAATAGTTGTGGAGTCTTGATCCTCCTGAACAGGAATGTCCCATTTATTTCTGCTCAGGTGATCAAAGACCCACAGGGAAGATTCATATTGGTGAAAGGCACTCTTTATACCAAAGAAATATTGCTAGGGAGCATTTATGGTCCCAACAGGGAAGACCCCCTTTTTTATATGCAATTGTTAAACACTATTCTTCCTTTATTACCTGCGTCCATAATTCTGGGGGGTGATCTAAATTTGGTGTTGGACTCAGGTAAAGACCGTACTAGTAACAATCCAGGAAGATCCTCCCCAGCCCAACGGGCTGTACATGATCTAATGGATAGATTGGGGCTTTGTGATATATGGAGAGTATTACATCCAGAAGCTAGAGAGTATACCTTCACATCCCCGGTTCATGGTTCCTCGTCTCGTATTGATTACTTATTGCTCTCACAACAATTACTTCCTGGGGTAATATCCTCCGATATTCAAGCAGGTCCCCCCTCAGATCATTCAGTGGTGCAGGTTAGGGTGTCGCTCCCTTTCATTCCCAAACGTCAAACTCGTTGGAAGTTGAACGACCAATTACTCAAAGATCCTAAAATAGCAGAATGCATTAAGGAACACATCACACAATATTTTGAAATTAATTTGACACACGATGTTAAACCTGATATTGTGTGGTGTGCCTTCAAAGCCTACCTACGAGGTATCCTAATTGGGTTAGCATCCAATTGAAAAAAGAAACAGGAGTTAAAACAGAAGACCTTGTTATCCCAGATTAGAGCATTAGAAGCAGATATGCAACCACATTCATCAGACGAGGTCAAACAGAAATTAGCAAAACTGAAGGATGAGTACATGGGTATTCTCAATGAAAAGGCCGAGTTTGCAATCTTATGTGCAAAAGCCTCATATGTAGACCACAGAGAAAAAGCAGGGAAGTTACTGGCACAGCAAATTAAACAACAGGAATCAGTCCGCTTTATTCCCCCAATTCGTTCTAGGTCGGATGGGTCCTTAAAATCTGCGCCGAAGGACATAATCTGGGAATTTACTAGGTATTACAAGCAATTATATTCTGCTATGGAAAATCCTCCTTCTAATTCGTCTCTTCTTCTTTATTTACAAGAAGCACAATTGCCTGTCCTTTCCGAAATTCAGAAAACAAAAGTAGCGGCACCAATCTCAGCATTAGAAATAGGGGAAGTAATTCAGGGATTAGCATCGGATAAAACTCTGGGACCCAATGGGTTTTTGCCTAATTTTTATAAACGCTTTAAGGAACTGATCATCCCACATTAACTCTCACTATACCAGTTTATACTGTCTGGGGCGCAAACTGACCCTACATTATTTGAGGCTCTCATAGTTCTTCTTCCAAAACTTGGTAAAAACTTGGAACTAGTGGAAAACTATAGACCCATTTCGTTATTAAATCAGGACATTAAGATACTATACAAGATTCTCGCGCAGAGGCTTAGTCTAATACTCCCAAATCTAATAGGCCCTCAGCAGGTAGGATTTATGAGGGGTAGATCTTCTATAGATCACTTGCGTACCCTCTCTCTCACGTTCTCTCTGTGTCAAGGGATGCCTCTTTCCCAGCAGCGTTGGTTTCACTGGATGCAGAAAAAGCCTTTGACAGAGTTAACTGGAACTTCTTGATTCAGACTCTGGGTGCCTTCGGCTTTCCACAACAATTTTTAGAATGGATCAAGGCACTCTATCAAACCCCTACTGCTAGGATCTCAGGGAACAGGGCTATCTCTGATTTGTTTTCTTTACACTCGGGTACTAGACAGGGCTGCCCTCTTTCCCCCCCTTACTCTTTAATCTTTACTTAGAACCATTAATCCGCAAACTGTCTTTAAGTCAGATGATGCAAGGTATCACAATTCTAGATACCGATATCAAAGTTTCTGCTTACGACGATGATTTACTCTTGCAACTCTCATATCCAGAGTCCTCTATTCCTGTAATGTTAAACCTCATAGCGGAATACAGCAGGCTCTCTAATTATAAGCTCAATATTGGTAAATCCATTGTATTCCCCTTTGAACCACAGAGATTTTAAGCATAACATCACTGCTTTGGGCCTGTCATGGGCAAAAGAATCCTTACGTTATCTAGGCATTGAAATAACCAGAACTACTCAGCTTTCCATAAAAAAGAACCTGGATACATTGTTAACGATAGTTTTGCAGGATTTAGAACGATGGGGCGGCTCTTCCTATTTCTTTGTGGGGAAGAATAAACTTAATTAAAATGAACGTACTCCCTAGATTGCTTTACCCTCTTCAATCACTGAATATCTACTTACCTGGAGTGTGGTTTAAAAAAGTGCAAACCCTAATAATGAAATTTATCTGGGCCAAAAAGCAACCAAGATTAGCATATCACAAACCTGCTGCTTCTAAACTCAAAAGGGGACTAAGACTACCCCATTTCAATTTGTATTATTGGGCTAGCCAAGTATCCAAATATCTTCAATGGTTGGTTCCTAAGGCACCAATGGCTCTTTCTCCATGGTTGAAAATCGAATTGGAAATGATCCGTTCATGTAACATGGATCCCTCCACTTTACTGTTCCTAAAGGTATCAGAGTTACCAAAAAAAGTTAAAAGGAACTACCATTGAAACGTCCATCAGAATTCAATCACAGCTATGTGGTTTTTTAAAATACAAGCAATATGCAGATCTTTCACAATCAATTTGGAATTCCCCGGCCTTTAGAATAGGTGATAAACTTTTAGTAGCTTCATGGTTACCTCAACTAGGGGAGGGAAAGCTGTCCTTGTTGGTGAAGGATGATGGAACATGGTTATCCTTAGATGAACTTGTAGTAAAATTCAGATTATGGTCACAGGAACACTTTCGAATATGTCAACTAAGACATCTTTTGGTTAAAAAATTCAAAGGGTCAGTTCCTATAAAGTCAAAGTATTCTTTTCACAATGACCTAAGTCCCCTAATTATATCCACAAAGGTAATTTCCAAAGTATATACCTTTTTATATGATTGGCGATTTCCGGAGGCTTTTGGACCATCAGGTTACTGGTCTGAACTTTTTCCACAAAGGAAGATAGATTGGCAGGCCCTATGGACCAATTGTCATCGTTTTGTATCTCAAGATAGGTTGCGGTTGATGCAATTTAATATATTTGTATAATCTTTATTACTCCCCACAAAAACTGGTGGCCTGGGGGGTAATTACCTCCAATTTATGTACCAGGTGTACACGGAGTGAAGGTAATCTGTTACACATTTTCTGGGAATGCCCCAAGATAGCTCCTCTTTGGAGAATGATACAGGATAGAGTTGATCCGTTATTGGGGTTGTCCGACTTATTCTCTCCTGAGATTTGTCTCCTCGGGGACTACTCTCAGATATCTGTGAATACTCATAAATACCACATAGCTATGATTTCCATGTCCGTGAAAAAGATGGTTCTTAAATATTAGAAGAATGCTCAGTCGTGCCTCTATTCTGAATGGCTTAACGAGTTTTTAGCAAATCTTAGAACAGAAAATACTATTTCTAGTTTAAATAATAACAAAGTGAAATACCAAAAGTTTTGGGCTCCTTTACATACGTTATATTCTACCTAACATGTAAGATGTGCTTTAAATATGGATTCTTACACTTTTGTACACCGGGACTGTGTGGGAGGGGGTGGAGGGAGGCAAGGGGGGAGGGAGGGGGGACAGGATCATGTATGTGGTTTCGTATCTGTTTACATGTGTTATTGTACAAATGTGGTCCTGTTCTTTGTAAAATGTAAAACTCAATAAACTTTAGATTGGAAAAAAAAAGGATTATGAAACCCCCTGGTGGTTTGTGCAGCTTTGAAGGCCCAGTAATAGCTTTTGAGCTACAGGATCCCCCAGCCTCCCTTACGTCAGTGGGATTATTTTCCCTCCCATATAAATGTACCCACTAGTTTATGCAGGCGATCAAACTAGCTACCGGGTACGGAGGTCTGGATATGTGATAGGAGATGGAAGATTTTTGCGGCCATGATCATTTTTATTGCCTTGGTCTTACCTACCATTAACTGTCAGAGGGGCTTCCCCAGTACAGTTCAGTCTGTATCTCATTGAGCACTGGGGTGAAATTGATATCACATACTGTAACTTGTTAATTTGGGGGGGTGATTTTGATCCCCAGATATGTGATGTTGTCTGGAGCCCACCACAGACCTAAGTCTGAGAAGTTTTGGTGCTGGCGTCTGCAGTTAAGGGGCAGGATCTCAGTCTTACCTAGATTACTCCAAAGCCCCGACAGGGAAGTAAAAGTTTGTATGAGTTGCATTAAGGGGGTAATGGAGGTGTGAGCTCCCTTCAGTAACACTTTGAGGACATCCACATAAAGTACATTTTGTGCTTGGTATCTTTCAGTGAGATACCCCTGATGTTAGGGTGCTGCTTGATTGACACCACCAGGGGCTCTATAGCAAAGATAAAGAGCAGGGATGACAAAGGGCATCCTTGTCGAGTCCCCTACACCAGTAGAAAGGGGTGGATATGGTGTGCCTGGTGAAGACTTGCACTTTGGGTGAGGAGTACATTGCTTATATGTGTGACAGGAAGGAAGTTCCAAAGTCCATGCATACCGGTATCACATACAGATACCCCTACTCCACTGAGTGAAAGACTTTTTCAAAGTCAATTGCAATTGCAGAAGTTGGAGTGTGGGCAGTTCCGGCAATATGCATCAGGTTGATTAGTGTCCTGATGTGGTCTGAGCTGAGTCTACCCTGAATAAAGACCTCTTGTGCTGGGTGGATCAGTTGGAGAAGGAGGGTTTTCAGCCAGGTGGTCAGGCCCTTGGCATAGATTTTGTTGTCAACTGTTACAAGGAAGATTGAGCGGTAGCCAGCCAGTGTGGTTGGGTCATTTTCCATCTTAGGGAGGACTGTAATCATTACCATGGTCATCGTAGGAGGGAACAGCCCAGCTGTACTGACTTCCACATAGAGTTGCTGTAGGATTGGGCAGACATGGGGTGCTATGACCTCATAAAAATCCCTTGGGAGACCCTCTCCTCTCGGGGCTTCACATTGGTTAAAGACCTTTAGGGCTGCTTCTACTTTAGCCTGAGTAAGGGGGAAGTCCAGTGCAGTGGCTTGTTCTAGTGTCAGTTGTGGTAACTGTAACATGGCTAACAAGGACCCCAGATGGTTGTGATCTGGGCCTTCTTGAGGTCTACTGGTCTGCTGCACAGTGAGTCATTAGAATTGTGAAGGGAAGCTATGTGCCATTTGGCTTGTTACTTTTTCAGATATTATGCTAAGAGCTTTCCACCCTTTTCTCCCCCTTCCTAATACTGGTGCCTGAGTCAGAAAATGGCTAGCTCCATTTTTCTGGCAGTGAAGGTGTTAATGTCCAAGCAGATTTTCACTATATCCCAGTGTAGTTGTGACTGACAGTAGCATTTGCCTTGGAATCTGTCTTATCAGATGCATCTTTTTGGGTGGTCTGGGTCTCTAGATTGGCAAGTTCCCTCACCATCTCCTAAAATGAAATGTGACATAACTGATAATTTAGCCTCAGAGGGAGGCTTTAAATGCGTTCCACTTTGTGGCCACTGATGTTGCCCCATTGTCATGTAATTGGAAGTACTCCTCTGTCACTTTCTGGAGCCAGGCTTTAAATTGCAAGCCTAGCAGTAACAGAAAGTCCAGTCTTCAACTCTGAGATTGGTGAGTTGTTTGACTAAGCAGTAGGTCCAGACAGAGAGGAGCATGATCTTCACTGCCATGACCACTGGTGCTAGCTGTTGGGAGGTTAGCCAGAGGATTAGTTGGCTTTTTAACCCATTTACTGCCAAGTAATATGTGTAGCCCCTAGTTCTAGGGCTATTGGTGCACCAGACATCCACAAGAGCCTGGTCAGAGAGCCACAGCTGTACTGCTTATGCCACCCAAGAATACGGTTCTGGTTTGCCATGACTCCTGTCCAGTGAGGGGTCCAGAGTTAAGTTGAAGTTGCCCCCAAGCAGAAGGGGGGGGGCTTGAGAGTTATTGAATTGAGAGACTGTTCCTGCTAGGGCATGAAAAAATCATGGAGAGTCCACATTCCGAGCACTTAAATTACCCATCATCTGTGGTCCCTGAGGGGTGTTGAATAACGTTAATAACCAGTGGCCTTCATTGTCCATAACTGACTTCTGGAGGATCCAATGCAGGCTCTTGTGCATCAGTATTGATACCCCTGTTTTTTTTTTTGGTGTTGGCCGAACTGTAGACCTCCAGTCCTACCATTTTGGGCTTTTGTGACTCAAGGTCAGTGAGTTTGGTCTCCTGCAGAAGGACCAGCTTGGACTGGAGTCACTAAAAGTGGGTCATCACCTGCTTGCATTTGATCATGGAGTTGAGTCCCCTAATAGTTCAGCTGTGGCATGTTAAGTCACTCATCGTGGAGGGCAGGTGTGAAGGTAAAGCACAGCATTGGTGCCTGAGGAGACACAAGTAATGATAGTCAAGGGCATATAGGGGGTACCATTCTATAATTCCAGCAGTACGGTGTTCCATCTATTCACCCAGGCATTGATGGTTTCCAACACCCTCCTCTGACAAAAGCCCTTTCCCCTTTCCAACACATTGAAGCAGGTCCAGGAGTTCATGTACACGACAGCACTGTAGCAAAAAACAAAGAAGTTAAACTATAACAAGTGAAGTACAAACTACTGGAAATACAAGAGTGAGAATCAATCTAGTGGGTGCATTCTGTTAGCCTCTAAGCAGAGTAGGAGAATGGGGTAGGTTGCTTATAGACACCCCAGGCCCAACAAGTGGCTTTTCAAATAGCTTGTGCCCGGATTATGTAGGGCCTTGAATGTTAAAAGGCCAATCTTGAATGTGACATGCTGCCAAATTGGCAACCAATGGAGATTGTACAAAACCAGTGTGATGTGGTCCCTCTGAGAGGTTCCACCCCCAGCCAGCTGCAGTGTTCTGGATCTGCTGCAGATGGCACATTAAACCTTCAGAGAAATCTAGGTAGAGACAATTGAAATAATCCAGTCTGTGGGTGGCAGAGGCATGGACTATCATCTCCAAGTCAGCTGGCACTAGATGTGGCTTGATCTAGGCAATATTACATTGATGGTAAAAATCATTCTGGACAACTGCTGACACTTTCTGTTATAGTGACAGCTTGTGGTCCAAAATGATTTCCAGATCTTTCACCCCATCAACAGCATGAAGTGTCTGACCATTCAAGGATGGTAAAAGAAAGTCACCACTTGTTATTGCTGACCCATGCCAGCCTGGATTGACAGTCAGCACATCTGTCTTACCTGGGCTGAGACACAACCAGTTGGAGGCCATCCAGTTGTTGATTTCATGCAGGCACCACCTAGCACCAAAGCAGCATTTGACCCATCAGGAGCAGAAGTTCGGAAGAGCTGAGTATCATCTGCATAACAGGGAAAATCTACTCCATGCTACCTAATGATCTCACCCAAAGGATGCATATACATGGTGAACAACAAAGGTTTCAGGATTGAGCCTAGGGTAGCCCCACAGGTAACTGCAGCCACTCCAGAAGTGAAATATCTTGGAGAAACCTGCTGTGAACTCTCCGTGATGTAAGACTCAAACAAGTGCACAACAGTGCCAGTGAATCCCACATTCAGTAGTTTCTCAGGTGATGTATCAGCACACTGTGGTCACCGTATCAGATGCTGACAAGAGATCCAAGAGGACCAAGATGAAACAAGTCCTCTGGTTTCTTTCTATAAGAAGATCATGGAGCACTCTGAAATAAGCAGTTTCAGTACTGTGATGAAGCCTAAATCCCAAATAGAGAGGCTTGTAGGTGTTACATAATTTCTAGTGAGCCTCAAGCTGTGTCACAGTTACCTTCCTGATCGCCTTCCCTAGAAAGGGAAGATTTGAGACAGACCTGTAATTCACCAGGCTGTCAGAGTCCAAAGACAGTTTCATCAGGAGGGGCTTCACCATCGTCCTTTTCAGAGGTGATGGAAAGACACCATCCCTCAAGCAGCACTCGACAATCTCAGTGCATGTTGGCCCCAGTTACTCAAGGTTGCCGTTAAGCAGTCATGTAAGTCCAGTGCACAGTAAGAAGTGCACGACCGCAAGATCACCCGGATAACTTCTTCTACAACTAGATGGAACTCCTCCCAGAATGGCAGATCACCATTAACCCTGTCTTTCTGGACACTGCTGATCACTGACAGACCCCATGAGGAGATCCCAGTTCAAATGGAGGACACCTTTTCAAGGAAAAGTGACTAAACTCTTTGCACATATCTCCTGAAAAAGCTCTATCAGATCCTAGACTGGAAGGATTATAAGTATGCCCATGGTGAAAAAGAATTGGACTGGTTGATTTTTATTTGCAGTAGTCAACCTTGACAGGAACTCTTGTCTTTTTTAGAATGACTGCATTCTGATATTCACCACAGTGAGTTCTCAGAGCCACTTTTTCCTCCATGGAAAAGGACCTCAACCAAGAGCACTTCAACTTCTGCTCCTTAGTCTTCAACTGCCGTAGTTCCTCACAATACCATAGATAGCAGTGGTGGGAGGTAAAGGGACAGACACAGTAGGATGCTAGGTAATGTTGGTGCAATAACTGTGTTATAGTGCTCCATGGCTTTCTTGGCTCCCTGACCACATGCCGTTATCATTCTCAAGACATTCAGCACTGCCAGTAGTTTGCAAGGTTCCAGCTTATGTTTCAGGTAGTACCAAACTCTCTCAACTGTAAGAATTAAAATGAAGGGCCCTGCAGAAGAATGATATGACATGCTGATCTGACCAAATGACTGGATCAGCTTTGATCATACTTATGTCAAGCCCTGATGAGAAGACTAGGTCCAATGTGTGACCATGTAGGTGGGTAACAGAAGCAACTGCCTGTGTAAAGCCCAGTGATGACATCATCTGGAGGAGATGTTGACCAAAAGATGAGGTTGTAACTTCAAACCAGACATTGAAGTCCCCCAACATTAAATGTCTGGGGGAATCCAGCAGCTGGTTGATCATGAAATCCACCAGTTCCTGAATGAAATCAAACCCTGGAGGCCGGAATATGAGGATGATCCATCAACCGACACCTGACCTACCCCTAACAGCCACATATTAAAATGACCTGAAATTTTGTGTGGGGTGCGCCATGAGTCCCAAAGCAGATCTATGAAGATGGCTCCCTTCCCTTCCCTGATCCAACCTCAGGCAATGCACAGTGGAGTACATAGCCAGGATAGGCACCTCCAGCACTGGTCTGGAGTCATCAGCCATCCAGGTTTCTGTGATACAAACAAGATCAGCTGAGGAGTCAGTGATGAACTCTTCAGTTACTGTGGTCCTGTTCCTCATTTATCTTGTGTTGTAAGAAATGGCCTGAAGGGGAGGAGCAGAGTAGGGTGGCCTGCTTAGCTGTCACCCCATTATTATTGTGCATTGCTCTAGTGAGGGGGACAAAACTTGGAGGAACTCTGTTGTTATTCCCCTTCCTTCCTGGGCACCTCTTTGTTGCCACTAACCATAGTCTTTCCCTGCCATCAGCCATCTTGGATCTTCTCTCCTGGCCCTCATTTTGCCTCCAAAGGACCCCAAGTCTTGCACAGTGGCTGATGATCTCTGAGGACTGGACCATTGGGGTACCTCAAAAGGGACATAAAAGCCAGAGGTGGTCCAAGGTGTGACTGAGCCTCTCAGTACGCCTTCCCTTATGCGTTGTATCTAACCAAGTAGCTAATAAAATGAAATCAGAACATACCAAAAGAAAACAAAAAAAACAGATCAAAACAAAAAATACCATATGAACCTGCCAGCAGATAAAGGCCTTATGATCTATCTAATTTGCTCGATTGTGTATATCCCTATGAGTTTACAAAGGGAACTGCCTTCCTCCTTGTTTCCTTTTTGACCTCCCTCAATTTCCCCCTCTCCTCCCACTGACATCCCTTCTACCCATAACTTTTCCCTTCACCTTGTCCCACTTTCCCTTGAAGCTATCCACATTTTTTAATGATGCCACCTCCTTGGTCAACACCATCCTGGTGAAAAAGTGCCTTCTCATCTCCCTCCTAAACCTTCCCCCCCCACCTGCTTTAGGCTGTGCCCCTTAGTGGTCTTCTTCCCGCTAAGGCTGAAGAGGCCCTTAGTGCTCACCCTTTTAATACCCTTAATGTACTTGAAGGTCACAATCACAGCTCTCATCTCCTATCTTTCCTCAAGAGAGCACATGCTGAGCTCCCTGAGCCTCTCCTCATAGGTGTTGCCTCGCTGGCCATCACTCGTCTTGGCTGCCTTTCTCGAGACCGCCTCCAGTAAGTTGCTGTCCTTCTTAAGATATGGGCAACAAAACTTCACATTGTACTCCAGGTCTCTTACTAGTGACCTGTACAGTGGCAGAATGACCTTCTCCTTCTTGGTGGTAATTCCCCTGGCTATGAAGCCCTGTATCTAATTTGCTTTGGCTGCTGCTCTCTTGCAGTGAGCAGAGTTTTTCAGTTCTCTTGTGATTATTACTCTTAGGTCCTTTTCTTCCTCTGACTTGGCTACCTGCACTCTGCCCAACCAGTATTGTATTGGTCTACAGATTCTTTGCCACCAATTGCATAGCTTTGCACTTTTTAGCACTGAACCCCAGCTTCCCAATGTCCAATCACTTTTCTAGCCTAGCTAGGTCCTCCTGGAGTTCCTGTCTTCCCTCCTACATGTCTGCCCTTCCACAGAGCTTGGTGTCATCAGCAAACAGATATATTTTACCCTTGATTCCCATCTGTGATGTCACTGATGAAGATGTTAAAGAACACCGGACTGAGCAGTGAGCCCTATGGAACCCCACTGGTCACATGCTTCAATTCTGAGAATTCTCTCTCAACTAACATAGAAACATAGGCAATGACAGAAGAAAAAGACCTATGGTCCATCCAGTCTGCCCAAGTTTCCTATTTACTGTAGCCCTGGGACCTACTGTCCTTCCAGGGTCCTAGCCCTACCTAGCCAACCCCCCCCCAAATTCCCTTCCCAGTTTCTACCACCCTGATCAAGCACCCTTCATTCTGTCCAAACCATACTTGAAACCACCAATGGTTTTTACACCAATCACTTGGCTGGTAGATGTCCCATGTCTCCCTCACCCTTTCTGTAAAATAGTACTTCCTCATATCCCTTTTGAACCTCCCTCCTGTTAGTTTCCACTCATGTCCACATGACCACATGTTAGTATTATAGCTAAACAGTTCCCCCCAGTTCACTTTGTTAATTCCTTTTAGGAACTTAAAGGTCTCTATCATATCTCCCCTTTCCCTTCTGATCTCCAGCCAGTGCATGTTCAGTGCCTGAGGTGCTCCTCATAAGACCTGCCTTGTTGGCCCTGAACAATTCTTATCACCCTGCACTACACGGTCTCCAGCCTATCTCTGTCTTTCCTGAGGTGAGGACTCCAAAACTTGGTGCAGTATTCCAGGTATGGCCTCACTTAGGATCTATACAAGGGAAGTATTACCTCTTCCCTTCTGCTATCAATGCCCTTCCTGATAAAACCCAGCATCCTACTCACTTTGCTATATGTCATATTGCACTGACTTGATTGTTTGAGGGAGTCACTGATGATAACTCCAAGGACCTGTTCCTTAGCCGTGGAGTTCAGTCTCACCCCAACCATCCAGTACTCTGTCCTGGGATTCTTGTTCCCTAGGTGCATTACTTTACATTTCTCGGCATTGAATTTCTACTGCCAAACTTTAAACCACCACTCTAGCTTTTGTAAGTCCATGTGTATTTTCCTAATTCCCTCATCACAATTCACCCTCCCACAGAGCTTAATGTTATCCACGAAGACACAATCCGCCCCGGATTCCCTCATCAATATTGCTGATGAACATGTTGAAGAGGACTGGACCCAGGACAGAGTCCTGTGGTGCCCCACTCATGACCTCCTTCTCTTCTGATTTGACCAGTTGATCACAACCCTCCACTGTGTACCTATTAGGCAGTTACCTGCCCAGTTTACTATGACCATCACCACACTTAGATCCTCCATCTTCTTCAACAAGTGTCTGTGAGGCACTGAGCTGAAAGCCTTACTGAGATCAAAGTAGAGTAAATCCACAGCATGGCTCCTATCAAATTCCCTCATAACCCAGTCAAGGAAAACTAGGGTAGTCTGACAAGACCTTCCTGCTTTGAATCCCTGCTGCTTACTATCCTGGAGCCTGTTGCTTTCCAAGTAGTCTGCAAGGTCCTCTTTGACCAGTGACTCCATCAACTTCCCTAAAATAGAGGTACGACTAACAGGTCTGTAGTCCCTTGCTTGTTTCCTGTCCACCCCCTTATTGATCAGAACCATGTCTGTCACCTTCCAGTCCTTTGGAACCACCCCCATATCCAGTGAGTTGTTGAATAGACCCACCAGGGGTCTGGCCAGTTCTGCTGCTAGATGCAACCCATCTGGTCCTAGGGCCTTATCTATCTTTAGGGCTGCCAGTCCTTTCTGGACCCTTTCACTTGTAAATGTTGGATGCCTCCTCTCTTGGACTCACTAAGTGGCTGCCATGATGCTAGTCTGTCGTGAACCTACCATCCTCCTAGTAAAAACTGTGCAAAAGTAATCACTGAGGACAGCAGCCTGCAGCCCATTCTCCTCTATCACTTTACCCCCTCAGCTAGCCTTACAATTCTCCCTCCTTTCTTCCTTTTCTCCCTAACATATTGCAAGAACTGTTTTTCCACACTTAATCCCCTCTGCAATACATGACTGTGTGTCTGCTTTTCCTTCCCTAACCACCTTCTTAGCATCCCTCTTTTTCAGTAAATATTCTCCCCATTCTTCCTATCCCTGCTTTTCTTTACACTTGTAGAAGGCCTCATTCTTAGCCCTCATCACTTCCCTGACCCTTGCTGAGAACCACAATGATTTCTTGAACCTGTTCTTTTTGATTACCATTCTCATGCATAAGTTAGATGCCTCGAGAATGCCCCCCTTAATTGCCCCATCTCTCTTCTACCCCACCTATGTTGTCCACCTAACTTTTGACTGATCAGCTACCTCAGCCTGTTGAAGACTGCCCTTCTAAAATCAATGACTTCTGCTCTTGATTGGAGTCTTCCAGACCCAAGGGTCAGTTCAAACCAAATGGAGTTATGATCGTTGTTCCCCAGTGGCTTCCCTTGTCCTACAGCTCCTATCACCTCCAAGCTGGTGAGCACTACATCAAGAATTGCAGTCTGTCTGGTGAGTTCCTTAACTAGCTGTACCAGTAGACAGTCCTGGAAGGCATCCAATAAGACCTGACGTCTGGTGCTCCTGGCCACTGTGACCTCCCAATCAATGTCTGGCAGATTCAGATCACCCACCACCTTTACTTCTCCCTTTGTCACCCTTCTTTCAAGTTCTTTTCTGAGTTCTCTGTCCCTCTCTTCCCCTTGCCCAAGTGGTCTGTAGATCACCTCCAAGCACAGTTTCCTGTCTGTGGCTGCTATGAGTTGCACCCACAGCAACTCTGTCTCCCTCTTACTATCCTTGATGCAACCATCTTTTGTCACTTTGATGCCATCCTTGACAAAAATGGCTACTCCTCCCAGTCTACTGGTTCCTATATCCCTCCTGAACAGTGAGTACCCAGAAACCATAATTTCCCAGTTGTTATTTTCCAAAGCCCATGTTTCTGTGATGGCCACAAGATCCACCTTAGTGTCGACCATCAGCACCTGGAGCTCACTAATTTTGTTACATAGGCTCCTGGCATTAAGGCATACCCCCTTTCAACTAACCCCCAATCCTACTTTGCTACCACCTTTGTGCTTTCCTTGCCCATTCTTTCTCATGTTTTTCCTGGTGATTGCACACTTTGTGTTCCCCATTTCTAATGTTCCTTCATCTTTTTTTTTTTATCTCCCCTGCGATCTCCCCTACCTCTCCTTCAGGCCAGCTGCCACAAGGACACTCACCTCTCTCTGGTCTCTGCCGTCGATCCCAACCCCACATTGCAGCCACCTCAAGGTAACCCGACATAATCCTTGCGTCGGATGGGTCCTCCTCTTCTGAGGAGAAATGGTCTGTCGGCCTTGGCATTGGCCCTGGGTGCTGCTGTGGCTGGGTCAGCTGTCGTGGAGCTCGAGGAGGCACTGGTCCAAGTACCCATCATCCAACAGGAGAAGATGCCATTTTCTGTTTTTCCTCCAATTCCCCTAGTTGCGTTGCATCTGAGCTTCCCCTGGTCTCCACTTGGGGCCGCTACAGAGCGGTGCTGATCCCCAACCCATCCCATGAGAGAAGAGCTGTCCTCTGGATGCCCAGTCCTACTCCTTCCCCTGCCAACCCTCCGGCACCCAAGTCCGTTCCTGAACCCGGGTCACTGGTGTGGTATGAGGTAAGGAGCCAGCGCCTCAACCCTCTGCATCACTAGGCCAGTGTCCCTTCATCTTAAGGGATTTTTACCATGGTAATACAGTGAGTATTTGGCTCTGGTGGGGTTTAAACCTGTGATCTTCTGGTTCCCAAGTGGGTGCTCTAAGCATTAAACCACACTGCCTCTTCAGGTTTCTACCACCACTTTTTGGCTTCTGTCTTGCAACAAGCTTCTGATCCATCCCGTGAGATTAGCCCCCCCACCCAAAGTCCTCTAGTTTCCTGACTGGTCTCCCATGAGACACTGCGTCAAAGGTCTTGTTGAAGTCCAGATACAGGACATCAACTGTCTGGCCCTTATCCACTGTCCTAGTGCCCCAATTGAAGAAGTCAGTTTGGTTAATTTGGCAGGACTTCCCCGACACAAACGAATGCTGCCTCTTACCCTGGAGCCCATTTTCCTCCAGTAAGCTAATCAGTTTCTCTTTTAGGATGATCTGCATCAGCTTACTCACTATTGAGATCAGGCTGATAGGTCTGAAGTTCCCTGGTTTGTCCCTCAGCCCACTTTTATGGAGAGGCACCATGTGCCATTCTCCAACTCTGGGACATGTTTATGGACTCCAGACAGGTGTTAAACAGGTCTGTCATGGGGCTGACCAGAACCTTTGCTATTCCTCTAAGGACCCCTGGGTGCATGCCGTCTCATCCTGAAGATTTGTCCATCTTTAGTGCCCTTAGGTCCTTGAGTACTCTGTTCTTGAATTGTGACATCTGTAACTCTCTCCTCTCAGTCCCTACCCCATACTCCATTGTGGTACTGATCCATCCTTCTCCTAAGTGAAGACTGAACAGAAGTACCCACTAAGCACCTGTGCCTTTTATTCACTACCATCTACCCAACTACCCTCCTCTTCTAGCCTGACAGTCATGCCCTTTATGTTTCTTTTCTCCGTTATATACCTGAAGAAGGTTTCCTCACCCCCTTTTGCCACTTGGGTTAGCTGTAATTTTCTTGTGGCCTTTGTCTTCCTTACTACCCTGCTCAGCTCTCTTGATTTAGCAGTGTAATTCAGCCTATCCTCCTCCTTTTGGGTATGCTTGTACTTTCTAAAGGCTGCCCTCTTTCCCCCACTGCTTTTGCCATCTCCTTGCTGAATCTAAATACTTACTTCCCCACCCTAACCTCCAAACATACCAAAATACACGCAATTATGCAATAACAAGTTAATCATTCACATGTCCCCAGACACACCATCAAAAAAAAACCCATGAAATATAAAACAAATATGGCCAGGAGGAATGTAAATTACTAGCAGCTTATGCAAGTACAGTAGTGCAACAACAAACCAAGTCCACTACAAGTTGAAAAATATAGAGAATTTCACATGCTGCCACTAAAAGGCATAAATTGTCCACAAAATGTCCAACACTACCAGTTTATATGGCATCAAAGCACAGACAGAAATTCTGGGCAATAGAGAGTTTTGACTCAGAAAATGATTGAGACACCCCAAGGGCCTCACAAACAGATTTTGTCATGCTCTCCCACAGTGTGGCTCACATAGCAAAGTCAGAAGAAAGAAATTGCTCTTGGTACCAGCCCAGGGCTCACAGCAGCAGCTGCCTCTCACAATGTAGCCACACCAAAAGAATTAGAACTACTCTAGCCTCTGGTACTCCTCTCTCACTGCAGTCTATAACGGAGGCAGAACAAAAGTTCAGTTCACCTGTCCACCACAAATCTGTCAGCTCCTTTGGAGTGTACAGCAGGCAGATTTTGAATAACAGCCTATGCAGGCTCTACTCCTTTATCTTCCACTGTCCGCCCCCGCTGCTATTCTCTGACTATTCAGTCGGAACCAAGACCAAACTGAAACACTTGCTGCCTTGAAGATTAATGAGGTAGCAAGAAGAAATCTCAGTGAATCAGAATCTGGTTGCCCAGAGAAGTACAACTTATGCCTCCAAGACTGCCACTGCACACATTTAGTCATCTGCCAACAACATAGTAAATGGCAGATTATTTTCTTGCTGAGTGAAAACAGCCACTGTCAGCCTCACAGGTAAATGTCAGCAACTTGAAAATGTTCAGGAATACAGACCAAGAAAACACCCACCTTGGCCTCTACACTAACAAAATAAAAAAGTTTAAAATCCTTGGCTATGCTGACAGCCCACACTCCAATCATATGATATATGATATGATATGATATGATATGATATGATATGATATGATATGATATGATATATGATATGATATGATATATGATGTGCATTTTTCTAGCAAAAAAGTGTTTTTAAGCACCGAGAAATATATTTTAGAAGTCAGCTCTTTAAAGCTGATTCAATGGACCACCCAGCTTGGTGACCATCTTAGAAAGTTAGTAGACTGTGGGATATGGCTATAACTTCTGTATCTCCTCAGTGAAGTGTATTTTGCTTTTTTTCTTTAACAGATAGTCCTAAAGAGTGTCTGCTACCCCTCCCAACCCTCCACATGAAAGTGGATGGGGGGGGCACTGTTTTAGGGACTGGAGCCTCCCCTTGATATTGTTCTGGCAATCATTGCATAGTAATTATTAGTGGTGCATGAAGTTGGAAGAATTGCTCCACATAGAATTTTGCAACTTGTTTGAAATTCACTAATTTACTCATTAATGCTGATTTCTACTTTGTGGTAAAGTAGAAATTCACAAATGGCAAAACCTAGCAGCTTCACCTAACTTCACCCATGAATTACAGTTCTAAGGCAAAGTTAGCAAGGATTCATGG
This sequence comes from Neoceratodus forsteri, assembly GCA_016271365.2. NCBI lineage: Eukaryota > Metazoa > Chordata > Ceratodontiformes > Ceratodontidae > Neoceratodus > Neoceratodus forsteri. The sequence continues at coordinate 798,944,456 of CM057459.1, read as the reverse complement.
GATAGGAGGTCACATGGGCTGTTTTTCCATGCGTAGGCTAATTTCAGTGCAGTGTGAGAAAGAAAGCATTGGAGTTAGCTGTATTGTGGAGCTGTGTGCCAAAAAACCTTATAAAACCAGTTAAAACACTGAGTTTTTTGTCCAGAATGACTCCGTTAAGTATGTGCTTTGCCTTGTGCCTGTAGATCAGCAACTGTTTTTGTGATTTACCTAGCTAAAAGTAGTAGTTTCCATTTCTGTATTGTAGACAGTACAGTGTGTTTTAGGGGAAGGGAGTTTACAGTATCTGTAGCTCAAAATGACAGGCTTGCTTTTTAGCCTAGGCAGTGTCTAGTGCAGTTCAAGTTAGCGTTTTTGGTGATTTTTTCTGTTTCCTGTTATTACTTTGCTTCTTTAGAACAGTGCAGTTTGTTTTACCAAATTATTTTTGTTCCTATAATTCATTTCTGTTGCTTGATTGAAGTTAGCTTTAGTTATGTACTTATAGCATCTTGCATGTGTTCCCTGAATCCGACCTATTCTGAAATCCCTATTGTGTACTGTTTTTCTTAAAAACCTAAAAAAAAATGTAATTCTGGTGATGCCGTTTTTGTCTGTGTAAAGTCTTGTAAAGAGTTATAGTCTTGTGTGCCTCCCCCAGTCCCTTAAATAATCCCTGTTGTGTATTGTCTGATGGAAAAAAAGAAGGAAACAAATACTTCTGATGCGGTTGTTGTTTCTATGTAAGGTCTTGTAAGGTGTTATGTAGTCCTGTCTGTCTCCCCCTAGTACCTTAGTCCTTAAATCCCTCTTGTGTATTGTTTTTGTTAAAAAAAAAGAAAGAAAAAACAAAAAAAATTGGTGATGTTACTGTTGTGTGCTGTCTGTCTACATCAGTAAACTGTTTTAAATTGCTGTGTTGTTGTGTTCCAAAATCTACCCATGTAAGGAAATACCCATAAAGAGACACTCTGCAACAGGAGTTGCTGGCTACGGCACTGCTGCCAAAAAGAGCTTAGCTTCTGTGATTCCGAAGGGTACCGTAACCACTCCCAGTTGTGATGGTGTAGGTTCATCAGGGGATGGTACTTCTAGCAATACTAACTGACAAGGAGTAGTTGTTGCAAGTGAAGGCATTAATGTGGCCAAATTTGTCTCTGCAAAATCTGTGGCATCAATGCTGGTGGGTGCTGCCAGTGCAGGCAGGGACATCATGAGCATTGCAAGAACACCAAAAATGATTTCCTCTGGGAATGTGGTTGAGGCTGAGGTCTTGGAGGTAACTGATTTCCCAAAAGTGTTGTACATGAGCCTGAGCCTGAGTCACAGTATGATATTGCATATCTGAGTGTTAGGGAATCAGATGCTGCAAAGAAGGAAATACAGCATGACCAAAGTGAGGAGGAGAAGAAGGAGGAGGACATATCTCAGGAGGTTAGCATTGTAGGTGGGGATGGGGATGACGATATGGACCCTCTATGAGAACCAGAGAAAAGGAAGACTAAGGGCCAGGGACAGGGCATCAGTAAAGGCCCCCTCCCAGCTCTCCAGTTGTTGGCTCTGTTGATCCAGTAGTCATAAGACAGGATGAGTTAACGGTTGCAGCAGAGCAAAAATCATGCCCTAGAACATCCATTTCTACCCATCCAATAATGTGCTAGTACCCTGTCCACCATCGTCATGTGAAAGCAAGAAGTACAAAATCCCTGGTTTGTGATTTTTACATTCTGGACCTGAAAGATGAAACAGTTGATATCTGCCAGCTATGCTAAGTGTATGTGCACCATGGGAAAAAGGGTAGCCACCTAAGCACTGAGGGGCAACACACACACCTGAAGTCCAGGCACCTGGCACACTGGACTCGCCCCAAAGGGAAACTGGTTCAGGGAGGCCTCCCTTATTGACCTCATTCAGCAAGGCATTTCAAAGCATCATACATACAGATCCAGGGTGGGATTCTGAAGTAACCGCAGAGGATTACTACAAACATGAGGAGGAAGAAGACTTGATGGGATTTCCTAGTAGTGGGCAGATTAGCAGTGGTGGTGTGAGTATTACCAGGCAGAGTCAGTGAAGCACATCAACCCCTGTCCCCAAAACATACAAAGTCACATAATTCATTCAGTCAGCATCTGTGACCCCCCCCCCCGGGACCAAAGCTACTCCTTCATCCATGTTGCCAATGGGCAGAGCCCAGCTGTTTGGTGTCTCCAGCCCAAGACCCCAAATGGTGTAGCCTACACTGCAGAGCATGTTTGTATATCACACTAAGTCATGCTGTTGCACATGAACTTAATGCAGCAACTGCAGAAATGCCGGCAATTGATCTGTTGCCATTTTCTTTTGCAAAGAATGCAGGGTCCTTTTCAGATTGATGGCATGTGCCTGTCCAAAATGGAAGATCTTTTCACATATGTATTTCTCCACCCATGCTATTCCTGAGCTATGTAGGACTGTGAAACACACAGTAAGACATGCACTGCAGCATTTCGCATCACCATACATCCACCTTTGTATGGTATGTGGACCACTGGCCAAACAGCCAGTAGCTCTTTAGGACAAATTATAAGATGAGTACTCAATTGCTAATCAACTGGGTCATCGTCTGCAACCCATCCCACATTACCAACTCCATATTATTGCAGTACAGCATCAGTAATCACTGTGCCACCTACTGTCTGTGCTCAGCCCAGTGCCCCAAGTACCCCCCCCCACCAAGTTCATCTTCTCTAGACGTTGGACAAATAACTGCATCGAAAATATTACACACAATGTTAGTCTAGTCATCTGGCCATTCACCACTGCACCAGATAACCTTGACTCTATCCTTGACAGATTCTCTACCATCCTCAACAGTGTATGGACAATTACGCCCCTCTCAAAAAAATCAGAGTTCGGGGACGTGTTAGTCCATGGGTATCATCCAACATCATTAAATTGATGAGGATCAGGGACAAGGCCTGGGCCCATTACACCAAGCACAGAGACCCTGCTCAGCTCTGCCTCTACAAAGCACTCAGAAACAAGTGCAAATCAGTCATCAGAAAAGCCAAAACTGACTTTTTCCATAAAAAAACAACTAGGGGAAGCATCCAACCCCTGTCAACTCTGGGTTACACTAAACTCACTACTCAGGAAACACAAGAATATTGAACCTATCACTCTGATCCATGGTGGTAAGCAGACCAATGACCCCTCAGAAGTAGCAAACATTTTCAACTCATTCTTTGGTGGCCTCAATAAATACAATCTCTTCCCCTCCTCTCAAACTCCCCCCTGATCCAGCCCCTATCACCATGCCCCAATTCTAAGTCCAAGCCCAGTCCCGGATTCTATTTTAGGATCCTAAAATCCTCAGACACTATAAAGATCATCCAAAATAACAAACCGAAACTCAGCAAAGGGGCAGATGGGATCGACTTTAAAATCCTTAAACTGGCCATTAATTCATTGGCGGTCACCATCATCAACATACTAAACCACTCACTCTGCTCAGGCTTTTTCCCTAGCACCTGGAAAACTGCCACCATCAAAGCATTGTTCAAGTCAGGGTCAAGGAATGAAGTAAGGAATTACCAACCTATGTCCCTCCTTGCTCCCCTCTCCAAAATCATTGAAAAAGTTGTTCATACCCAGCTCACTGCCTTCCTCGACCGTCATAACTTGCTCTCTGTTGCTCAGCATGGTTTCAGATCTGGACATAGTCAAAACCGCCCTGGTCAGGTTCAACAGTGATACCCTCAAGGCAAGCAATAAGGGCCAGTACACAGGCTCTATCTTCTTGGACCTGACCAAGGCGATCAACCTGGTCTACCATTGCCTTCTCCTGGACACTTTCAAGGGCTTGCACATATCTGAAAATGCAGTCAAATGGATCAGAAGCTGCCTCTCCAGCAGATCACAGAAAACTAATATCAATGATCATTTTTCTGCTGAATGTCCGATTAAATATAGGGTACCCCAGGACTCCATCCTGGGCCCACACCTGTCCTCGCTCTTCATCAATAACCTCCTTTCCATCTGCCAAACCACCCAACTAGTCCTTTATGCTGACAACGCGGCCCTCTACTGCAGTGAAACTAACCTTGAAACAATATTCAGTAACTTGCAGGCTGACTTCAGCAAGTTACACAATTGGTTCTCTGCCAAAGGCATAGTTCTCCACTCCAAGAAGACCAAGTTTATGATCTTCTCTGGACCAAGAAAAGCCCCAGTCATGGGCCAATCCCTCTCAGACAATCTTGGTAACATCATAGGACAGGTCTATGAATTCAAATACCTTAGACCAGGGGTTCTCAGACCTTCTCAGGTTGAGCCTCCCCTATGTCACTTTGGACAAGCCTGGGCCTCCCCATGTCTCAAGCACAGTAGAACACACTCAAAAGGATATGAAATTTCATGCGCGATTTCATGCGCAATCACCGAAACAGGCAAAATATACTATGATAGTGTTTCATTTACAAAGCGAGCACTGTGCATTTAAATACAGTGCAAATGACTAATTAAAAGTCAACTGAAAGGCAGTTTACCACTGCACACCAGATACCATGCAAAGCAGCAATAAAAGTCAACTGATAAAAAATGTGCTGTACATCCAGTGCTGTTTAAGTCAGTCAGCTGAAGACAGCCTGTACGCCTGTTTTTCGCAGTCATTAAAAGGCACCCCCACCACCAAATCTAGCATCTGAACGTTTTAAAAAATCATTCAGCTGAAGGGAGCCTGTGAGCCTGCTTTTTGGCAGTCAGTTGCTGGATTCATGGCTGCACTGTTGAGAGGTAGAGGCACAAGTCATCTTCAACCCTGAGACGGGACCTATACTTTGTCTTTATGGCAGCCAGTGCAGAGAACCCAGACTCACAGAGATAGGTTGAAGCAAAAGGCAGTAACACTTTAAGAGCTCGTTGTTTTAATTCTGAAAATTCACATCCCAGTGACAGCCAAAACTTAGCCAGTGGCAACTGTCCAAAAGAGACCTTCAGTGCTGGGTCTGTAGCCATATCTATAAGGCTTTCTTGCTCTCTTAATGGCAGGTTGTCCACAGACCTCGGTTTAAAAATGAACGGATTCCTAACCCACTGGTTACACTCCTCCTGCTGGTATTCAGGGAAGTACTCACAGAGTTTTTCATGCAGTCCACTTAAATGTTCTGAAATTGGCATCTGGACACTGTCAATGGAAAGCTCATTTTCCTGCAGGAAATCCTCCAGTGTGGGGAAGGAGGAAACCAATCCTGCTGCAGTCTTGAAGACCATAATTGTAGTTTCTGGCAAAATGCCTCAATCCTGTCCTTACAATGAACATGTTGGTGTCCCGACCTTGAAGTGAGGCATTGAGTGTGTTCAGTCTGTCAAAACATCCGCTAAATATGCCAGCAATGCAAGCCACCGTGAATCATGGAAATTTTCCACAAGTGCAGAGCCACAGTCAGCAAGGAGGAAAATACGCGCCGTCACGCAATTCAAAGAGAGCGTGTTCCGTACTTTTCCCTGGACAGCCAACGGACCTCTGTGTGCAGCAGTAGTTGTTTGTGGTTTGCTCCCATCTCCTCACACAGCACAGCAAAGAGTCTTGCATTTACTGGCCATGCCTTGATAAAGTTCACGACTTTCACAGCATCTGCCAAGACTTTGTGAAGATCAGCTGGCATCCTCTTGGCTGCTAGTGCTTCCCTGTGGATCATGCAGTGATTCCACACAGCACTAGAGCCACTGCTTGCAACCTTGTCACCATGCCACTGTGTCCACCAGTCATTGCCCGTGCTCCATCACTACAAATTCCCACACATTGGCTCCAGGCAAGATCTTCTTCTGTAATGAATTTATTGAGCATGTGGAACAGCTCCTCCCCAGTTGCTCGTGCAGGCAGCAGTTGGCAAAACAGGAATTCTTCTGAGACTTCAGTCTCCATGGCATAACGGACATAGACAAGGAGCTGTGCAGCATGGGCAATGTCAGTGGACTCATCAATTTGTAATGCAAAGTATGGACTTTGCCTAACAGAGTCCAGTATCTGTTTCTTGACATCAACAGACAACTCCTCAATGCGCCGGCAAACTGTGTCATTGGAGAGGGGGATGACATCTAGCTGTGCTGCTGCTTTGTCTCCCAGCATTATTGCACACATTTCTTTTGCAGCAGGAAGAAGTAATTGCTCACCAATGCTGTGTGGTTTTCCTGCTTTGGCATGCATGATGCCACACAATCTGAGGCTTCCACAGCTTTGCTAGGCACAGTGCCATGCCTTTCCACCAGTTTCTTTTGGCCCCTCAGTTCTTGTAGCTTTCGAAGAAAGAATTCCAGAGGTTTGGAAACTAGTCTGGGATGCTTTGTCTCCAAATGCCGTCACAGCTTGCAGGGTCGCATGCTGTCTTGTGCCAGAATGTCAGCACATACCACACACTGTGGCTGAGGTGTTTCACTTGTCACAGTCCAGGTGAATCCCATCTTCAAATATTCATCATCATACCGTCTGGCCTTGCACTTTGCTTGAGGGCCTGCAGCTCCTTCGTTGGCGTCAGCAACAGCTACTTCTCCATGCACGCGTTTTCTTCCAGTCACCAGAAAGCGATCCATTATCTCACGATACACCAATGTTGGAAATTGTCAAACAATGTAACGAAAATCCTGCTGGACATGCACATACTTGCATGTCCAACAACAATCGGGCATTCCAAAAGAGAAAACAATGATTGCAGAAAACGAGTACCCCCAAACTGCATGTCAATTTGAAAAGAAGACGAGCATCATAAACAGACCAACAAATAAAACACTGTTCCCTCGACGAAGTTTCGCTGTGCATCCATGAGACCAAAACCAAGCAATGAGATGTTTAAAGAATGATTCACAATCCGTTCTATCCAGAACCAAACTTTCCCATTTGTCACTTTGGCATGCCAGGCCAACACTGCTTCACTCACAGTTCCCAAGCTAGCCAGTCCTGTGTTTCACTCCTCCAGCTCAAGCCAGACCAGCACACCAACCACAGATTCCATTCACCTTCTTTGACCTCAACATGGCAACTCCTGTCGGCTTGCATCCTGATCTGCACAGCAAAGGTGACTCACAGAGAGTGTACTGTAACTGTGCAGTCAGCTCCAATGTCTCAATTTAAGTGCACATAAACACTTATGCTGTGACAAAGGGTTGAGGTACACCTCAGCCAATCCTAGCACAAATTCGTATGCAAGGGCCTTGGGAAATGGATCCAAGGGCATGCAGATGGCGATCAAGTGCTTGTCTGTGCTCAGAGGCAGATGCAGTTTAGAGTAGGGACCCAGCTGATGGGAGGTCTACCTCAACGTGGTAGCTGGGTGACTTCACAGCAGGGCCCTGCTGTGAATACCAAAAGACCCCCACTCCACTGAGCCTATTTTGGGCTGATGCACCCCATGTAAAGGTAAGCCATGAGCACAGCCTTCACTCCACGCTGTCCAACACACAGGCAAGACACTGGGGGTTGGGGGACGGGGGGAGCAAAGTAGAAATTCCTTCATACTTAACATGATTTTCTTATCAGTTAGTTCCAGCATGTCAGTGGGGTATTCATGTGGGATCTTCACTCCAAAGCCTCCCAACCCACCCAAATATGCAGACACAAGATTACAACACACATTTTGAACCCCACAGCACACATAGGTAAGGCAAATAATGCTTTTTACAGTGAAGGGTCTTGGATGGGTTGGGGTGGAGAACACTCCTGAAAACCTGAAGAAGCCCTCACCCCCAAGCTACACCAGCAGACCCTTCACTCACAAAAATGAACATAACCAGCACCATTTGATACCCAGGCACACAAGAAAGGGAAATTATGCCTACCGAAGGGTCTCGCTTGGGTTGAGGGCCATTCCTTAAGACCTGAAGAAGCACCTCATGTCCAAGGTACCTGCAGCCCACCCCAAAAAAGGGCACCATTTTAGTACCAAAAAACAATCATATATATGCCCCAAGCTACACCCACAGAACCTTCACTCAGAAAACAGTCAAAACCATAATTATACAATGGCAAGAAAATTTCCTGGATTTGGATTGATCAGTCTGGGGCTGGACCTGTGATGTTATCCTAGCATAACATCACAGCTCTAGTCTCAGCCTCACTGTGAACCAGTGTAGATGGCATTATGTACCTTGCATCTCTCGTTTTTCATCTCCTCTTAAGAAACAAAAATATTTGTTCACACTAATAAAAACACTCTTTAAAATATTTTTTTTATATATAACAATGAGCCATTGTATAATCGGAATAATGCACTCCAGGGTGTGTGTCGTGCTGGGATAACGTCACTTCTGGGGTGATTAATCACCTCGGCCTGTGGCCCGTGCCTAATCACCCCAGGCGTGATGTTATGCTGGGACGACACACACCCTGTCGTGCAGTATTACACCCCCTCCAGGTAAAACCACCAGGTCTATCACTTCAAAAACAGTAGCAGAAACAACTGTGCATCTTCCCACAAAACAGAAGCATCCAAAAGTCTCCACAGCCCAGGCCCCAAGATGCAGATCCATCATTGTAGCATTGTAGCACCCCCCCTAATCACCACAAGACTTCCTTTTGTGGCATTTCAACCATACCCCCTCCCATAAATACAAATAGACCAGACATAAAAAACGAACCAGAAGCAATCCTTCCTGTGAAATAGTCAGCTCTGTCTATGTACACTCCCCTGTTTCCAGTAACAATATTCATGGAACCTACTGGCTGAGAGTCCCATTTTCACAGCAGCAGATAGATATGGGGGGGGGAGAACATTTTTTACCAGCATATGAAAAACCCCAACCATACAACTCCTTCCTTAGAACCCCTCCAAGATGAGGGGAGGGCAAGAACATTTTTTAGCAGCAGGTAAAACCCCAACCTTACAGACCCTTCCTTACTCCATTCTTGAAGGCCCTCCATGGGGGTCAAATGAACTTTTTGCACATTAAAGACCCAGCCTTACAGACCCTCAATGTGGGGTGAAATAAATGTTTTTAAGAGGCATATTAAAACACCAGCCTTGCAGCCCCAGGCCCCTGCACAAAAACCCTGAGTTGACCAGCCCCTTGAAAAAAACAACTAAAAATCAATGCTTACCAGCCCTTCAGCAACAGACGGAGAGTTCACTTCTACACTCCAGGTGGCAGCTGGCAGCTTCAACGAGATGAACTGTGAATGCACGGACGATCGGAGTCGGCGACTGAGCAGTGGCTTGAAGAAGCAGTGGCAAATGAACACGGACGATCGGAGTCGGCGACTCAAGCAGTGGCTTGAAGCAGCGGGTCCCCGGTTGAAATTTCGGCGCAGATCTTTCTGATTCAGCAGCTGTGAGAAAAAAAAGCATCCTGGGCATGCTGCTTTATTGCTGGAACTATTCTGCAGCACAGGGTAAGCAGCAGCTGATTGGCCGAAGAAGTCTGCCAGCCATTGGCTGGAAATGTGAGGCATACGATTGGTTGCATTTCCTTCCTTCTCATTGGCTGTTATTTGCCTGCTCCTCATTGGTCCAGTACAGATGAAATTCGGCCTCTTGATTGGTGGGCTTGTGATACCCTCCTAGCTCCTCTAGGTCCGATGCCTTTCTCGTTTCTCCGGCACTGGCAGAAAGAAGTTGATGCCTCTCATCAAGGTGCTATTAGCACCTCATCAAGTCATCAAGGGACAACTGGGACTGAAGACAAAGGTAGGGGAGAGGGGGGATGATGTGTTTGTAAAGAATGGATGGGGGATGTGCGTGTTTACAGTCCGCGGAGGCGCCGTTTTGCCGTTTTCAGTTTGGCTGCTTGTTTGCTTTCTGGTAATACAAGCAAGCCTCCGCGCCTCCCCTGGAAGCAGCTCGCGCCTCCCCAGGGAGGCGCGCCTCACCATTTGAGAACCGCTGCCTTAGACTTTACTTAGACCCTCACCTGACCTACAATATCCATATTACCAACCTCATCAAGAAAATCCATATGAGGCTAGGTCTCTTATACTGAATCAGAAAGTTCCTTATCCCCATCTTCAGACTGTGCCTCTCCAGCTCCCTTCTCCTGTCCCTCCTTGATTATGGCTTTATTGTCTACTCCCTCCCTAGCACATCCCCCTTTTTCTCCAAACTCAGGACTATATACAATAATATTGCACACTTCATGATCAGCCTCCCCTGGATGATCCATCACTGTACCCTCTATGCCTCCCTCAAATGGCTCACCCTTGAAGGCAGGTTCCACCTTAAAATGCTCTCTTTCTTAAACAAAGTTCATCATAACCTACTGCCGATCAGCATTAACTCCCCTTTCCCTTTAACTGTTCCCAAGTGCAGTACTAGAGGGGCCACCTGTCATATCTTCGACGCCCCTTTTTACTGAACTATGCATGCACAGAACTCCATCACATACAAGGGCCCTAACTTTTACAATAAACTACCCCCTGAACTTCAGGCCTGTAGTTCAGTTGGCTCATTCACCTCCTCCCTCAAGGACCACCTCCTCCAATCCACCACCTGTGTCTGCCCCGGTAGCTAACCCCCTGAATGTCCACCAACCCTTGAGTTTCCTTAGAGTTTATAATTATCTGTATATTGGCTCTGTTGTTGTGTGCTCTGTATTTTTTTTCTTTATTCTAAATGATCCTGTCATATATACTGCCTATTGTAAATACCGTAAAATTTTGCAAATATAGTTTTACCTTTTTCTCTGTATTTTCAAATTTTTGTACCACTGGACATTTGTGAAAATGAGCATTTTTGCACACATACCTTCCAGTATAAAAATAAAATTGAATTGAATTGAGCTCATATCTAAGTATTATGGCCCATTGGGCACATGTACCCAGGGTAGTATTTGACACTGGGATGAAAAAAAAATGCATGAAGCCCATGTGTGATGTGGTGGTAGTAACATTCCGGGTATTTGTCAGCATGCCACACTGGCAATGAGGAGTATACCAAGCTCACACACAGTTCAAAAAATGTTAGAATTGCTCCTGACCAAAACTGATGACTGGCTGCCCTCACTTTCCCTGAAGCAGGTTTCATAGCAAGTGATAATGGCTCAAATGTGATGAAATGCATCACTGACAGTGTTTTTTTAAGTGTTCCTGCATGGCACACTGTCATAATCTTGTAGTGCAGAAGTTTTTTGCTTACCTAGAAATCAAGGCAATGCTAATTGTGGCTCGCCACATCTGCACACACTTTGTTCATTCTGGAAAAGCCTGTGACCATCTTAGGCAGCTGCAGATCCAAAACAAGCTGCATCAGCACAGTCTCAAGCTGGAAGTTGTCATGAGATGAAACTCAACACTACATGATCGAGCACTTGCATGAGCAGTACAAAGCCCTCTCAGAATACCTGGTGCTGCACACCAGCCGTGACAGTTTGGGAGCATCCATTTCTCTGACAACCAAGCAATGGCTACTCATGGGTGGCCTGATCATGATTCTGAGGCCGTTTGAGCATGATACACAGGCAGTGAGTGAGGACACTGACTCTATCATTCAGGCCATCCCACTATTAAGGGTGCTGAGGCAGACCTTGTTAAATATACAGTAGGTGCTGGATGAAGGCGGAGATGGGTCAAGCTGTACTTTAATGAAACGCATGCTGCAAATATTACACTACAATATTCATAATTCAAGCATTCTGCACTCTCCTTAATTTGGAATTGCCACAATGCTGGACCCACATTATGAAAGGGATCTGTCATCCACACTTGAAGCTGCATGTGGTCAGGTACAATATCTAACTGATCAGCTCGTAAGATGGATTTATGGGTCATAGATGTCATGGACACAGTTCTGCAAGCCACAGCATCGCAATGGTGACAGACTAGGTGTTGTTACCATTTCACTTATGCGGTCAGAAAAAACAGGGCTGTTCACAGGAGGACAACTGACCATAAATCCAACTTGGAATGGTTTGTCACAGGTGGGAATTGTGGAGAAGCAGGTTTATGGGTTGGTAAGTTTGCATGCAGCACAGCACATGGTGGATGCATATTTGGCAGACACCAGGCACCTGAACCTATTGGAAGAGCCTCTGCTGTACTGGAGTAGCAAGGTGACTGAGTGGCCAGCACTGACCTCTATAGCAGTGAAATATCTGAGTTGTCCACCCTCTAGTGTGAATGTGGAGAGGGTGTTTAGTTTCGTGGGGGCCACTGTGAGGGACAGGTGTGTAAATCTATCACCTAGAAATTTTGCCATGATAACATTTATTAAAATGAATGAATGGCACAGTACATGAAAGACAAGTACATCTGTATTTGTACCCCAGAATGATGGAAGTGATGATGCTGGGTAAGCAGAACAGCATGCTGGTAGTGGCAAACTGCATTCCATTGAGGTGGATGAGGCACTTCTGGAGAAAGAATTTCCAAGTGAGGACATCCAGTTTGGAAGACTGTGAGGGCTGCTTCCTAGATGAGAATGATGATGGTAACAGCGCATATAGAAAAAAAATTTTCATATTCCTCCTTTCCTCTTTCCTTTTTCAATATATTTTTTTCTGTCAACATTTTTCCCAAGTTGTGCCACGCTTCTGTACATTCATATAAATACACCTCTGCAGCAAGGCAGCCTGCTTTTTGCCATCCTGCCAATGCTAACAGTAATCTCACCAGCCAGCCATCTTGTTTTAAGCCATTCTGCCAGTGCTACCAGTAATCCCACCAGCCAGCCATCCTACATTTAGCCATCCTGCCAGTGCTACCAGTAATCCCACCAGCCAGCCAGCTTGCTTTTAGCCATCCTGCTAGTGCTACCAGTAATCCTACCAGCCAGCCAGCTGCTTTTAGCCATCCTGCCAGTGCTGCCTGTAATCCCACCAGCCAGCCAGCTGCTTTTAGTCATTTTGCCAGTGCTGCCAGTAATCCCACCAGCCAGCCAGCTGCATTTAGCCATCCTGCCAGTACTGCCAGTAATCCCAAAAGCCAGCCAGTTGCTTTTAGCCATCCTGCCAGTGCTACCAGTAATCCCACCAGTCAGCCAGCTTGCTTTTAGCCATCCTGCTAGTGCTACCAGTAATCCTACCAGCCAGCCAGCTGCTTTTAACCATCTTGCCAGTGCTGCCAGTAATCCCACCAGCCAGCCAGCTGCTTTAAGTCATTTTGCCAGTGCTGCCAGTAATCCCACCAGCCAGCCAGCCAGCTGCTTTTAGCCATCCAGCCAGTGCTGCCAGTAATCCCACCAGCCAGCAAGCTGCTTTTAGCCATTTTGCCAGTGCTGCCAGTAATCCCACCAGCCAGCAAGCTGCTTTTAGCCATCCTGCCAGTGCTGCCAGTAATCCCACCAGCCAGCCAGCTGCTTTTAGTCATTTTGCCAGTGCTGCCAGTAATCCCACCAGCCAGCCAGCTGCTTTTAGCCATCCTGCCAGTGCTGTAAGTAATCCAACCAGCCTGCCAGCTGCTTTAAGTCATACTGCCAGTGCTGCCAGTAATCCAACCTGCCATGTGAACTACAGCAAAGGCCAACAGTGTATGCTGTGATGGAAAGTTCATTTCATTTGAAGCATCAGTATTTCTTAGACAAAAATGTCATCCCATGCTTTAAAAAAAATGTTTTTCTAACATTCTACTTTATCATCATATTCCGCTTATTCTTACTTTGTGCACATAGGCTGGGCTATTCAAAAGGGTTACACATGCACCATGCACAACCCACTGATGCGCCCCGGTGCAATATTCAAAAAAGGAACATGTGCTGCACAAATCCCGATGCACCAGGGTGCATTAGTAATGTATGCAGCGCAAGTAAGGTGGGCATGCCCATGCATACTCTGCACATCCCGATATTCAGCCCGGGATGTGCTGGGCATATGCAGGTGCAACCCCTACTTGCGCCGCACACAGTCGAGCCATAAAAAGGCAACAGCTGGCCACCACGGGTGAGCTGCCGTATTGCATGCACGGCAGCCATCAGCTGTGGGTGGCCACCTGAGCTCTGATGTCACCGCTTGTCGGTGTCGAGCCCCCCACTATGCCTGATCGTAGGCCATGTACATGTTTAAGCTCCCTGGTGGTCCAGTGGACCCAATCCCCAGCCCGATCATGGGCATTCAATACTAATAGAAACCCTGGCAGTCCAGTGGACCCTCTCCCCAGCCCAATCGCGGGCTTTCAATACTAATAGAAACCCTGGTGGTCTAGTGGACCCTCTCCCTAGCCCAATCACCGGCATTATGATTGAATGATATCCCTGGTGGCCCAGTGGCCGCATCCAGCCCAATTGCAGGCAATCCGATGTAAACGGTACCCTGGTGGTCTAGTGGTACCCCCAACCTGCTCACACGGTCGCTACCGCTCCCCCTCAGTGCAGCGGCGGCGGCAGCACTGCAAGCCATCCAGCCACCTGCTGACTGACGCGCCACAGTATGGCTATGCGTCCATTGATCACAGTGTGGGCCAATGGGTGTGCGAATCGTGCTATTCTACCTGATCCCAAAATGTGAATTAATCCATTCATTCACATATTAGGACTGTGTAGTACAGTACAGTCTGCACACCCACTGGCTCACAATGTGGACCAATGGGCGTACAGCCATCCTGTATGCTGTCTGTCAGCGGGCGGCCGGGTGGCTTATGGGTGGAGTGCTGCCACCCGCCACTGACTGAAGGGGAGGAGCGGGGTGGTGGGACTGAGTGGGTGGATTGGGAGGGGGGTACTGCTAGACCACCAGGGTACCATTTACATTGGATTGACCGCGATCAGGCTGGATGCGACCACTGGGCCACCAGGGATGTCATTCAATCATAATGCCTGCGATCGGGCTGGGGAGAGGGTCCACTTGACCACCAGGGCTAATATTAGTATTGAATGCCCATGATTAGGCTGGATTCAGTCCACTGAACCACCAGGGATACATTTATTTGTTATAAGCCCACGATCGGGCATGGCAGCGGGTCCACTGGACCACCAGGGAGTATTCATATGTATTTAAGCCCGTGATCAAGCTGGGGAGCAGGTCTACTAGACCACCAGGGATTATATTTCTTTACAGAGCCCATGATTGGGTGTTTGGGCACGTTGGGGCCAAGGGGCAGGGGCGTCAGTCCCTGATAGCTGCTGCCTGGCAGGCGCCAGGCACAAGCTGCCGGGGATCAGCATACCTGCATGCAAATGGGGCCATAATGACATGCAAATGGCCCCATTTGTGCCTTGCATGCATTATGGCTCCATTTGCATATCCACCGCTGAATATCTCGGTTGCTGCGCATAGCGCAATGGTACTTGCGCTAGCGCATCCCCCTGCTCCTCTCTGGCCACTTGCACTGGTGCAGTGCCACTGCACCACTGCGCCATGTGCAATGTGGGTGGCCACAGTGCCATATTCAATGGTGCTGAGCCATGGTGCAGTACCATTGAATATCACCCTGTCAACTCCCTGGCGCATCTCAGTTGCGCTGCACCCAGGCTTACACCACAGCCTGGTGCAGTCTAAATATCCTGGCCATAGTGTCGAAAGTGCTTTTATAGCTAATGCTGTGCTTAATGACTCATGTCATTAAAGAGGGCCACCATTCGTACTTTTCTAAAATGTGTTCTGCAGAGGATTACCCATATATTAGGATGGTTCTAACACGTTTCAGCTCTGGTAAAGAACAGATAGCACTGTGCCACAACATAACATTTTTTCATGGGGTACGTGGCACTGGACTGGGTAGTTTTATACAGTTGAAAGTCCTTTATGTTGTCCCAGGAATTTAAAAAAATGACAAATAAAAGGATCTTAATATTTTGGCAGACAAATATTATTTCTGATGAAAACTATATAGATAACAACACATACTGGTGCTTTAAACATGTTTTTATTTTCCTTTTGTCGCCCTTTCACTTTACACAGCACAACATAAGCCACTGACTGTTCTGGCAGTACCACATGCTGTGGTACCATTGTGCCAGTAATGGCATGGCATGGTAATTGAGATGACTTTTTCATGTCCCTGATTTTTATGTTGTCTTGCACGTGCAGCATTGACAACATATTGTGGTTGCTTCAGTGGAAAAGTGGGTTTTGGAGGTGTGGTCCTGCTGCTTCCAATGGCGCCACTGATTTTTGTGGCAGGGCTCTGTGGTGCCAATGGCATAGCACGCTGTCTATGACAGCAGTTGAGAAACATTCCACCACCTTGAAAGAAATTAGCCACTGCAATCAGGGAGCACCACAGGGCGGTGCCTGATTGCAGCAGACAATTACCGCTTGCCTCGTCTGGTGTCCCCATCAAGCAACATGGCAGCGGCTTCCCCATCAGCTTCTCATAGTCCCCACAGAAGCCGAGGCATAGCTACCACCTTTCACAGTCCCTCTGAAAGCTGACAGGGTGCCCAACCCCCCTGTCAGCATGCCCCCTCCTAAGTTAATTTGCTGATGTGGATGCCCAATCCCCATCAGCATAATGTACTCCCCCATTTCTTGTGTACCGAGGGGGTGCCCAATCCCCCTCAGCTCATGCAACCCCTCAACTCTATATGGCCAGAGGGGTGCCCAATCCCCCATCAGCTATAGCCCCCTCCAAAAAAAAACACTCAGGTGGCACGCTGGGAGCTCACTCCAGCGTGTCACATTTTACTGTAAAAAACAAAGTCCTGGAATTTTTTTTTTATCCTGTAAAACAGAAAATGGTCCCTCGTTGAGTCCAATGGCCCCTCCCACAACCCACGCCCACCCTCTATGCACCCTGCCTCCACACCCCCCTCACCCCATACTTACCTCAGGAGACTAGCGCAATGCTCTTCGATGAACCGGGAACACGTCTGCACTCTTCAAAGCCAACCGTGAACAGAAGAAATGCCGGTAAGCTGTATAATGGCATACATTTTTTTTTCAACTTATGTGGATATCTCAGCCATTATTTTGACTTTTGCAACCAAATTTTCAACATGGTTTTTTGGGACCCCTCCTCATGAATTCAGTCACTGCTGTGATGTTATTCAGTCCTGAAAGGTGATTTTGCAGTCACTGCGTGGAATCACCTTTCGGGACCGAGTAATGAAATGGCAGTGTTGCTGCTCATGAGGTGGCCTCCCAAAACACCTATGCTGCAAATTTGGTGAAAAAATTCCAAAACATGACTGTTACTAGCATGCGTTGAGCAGTTTCCACGTTCACTCGTAACTTCACCAATTTGTAATATTTTCACTCCAGATTTTCAACATTGGCATTTTTTCACACCTCCTTATGAACAGTGCAGCTGTCATTTTTCACATCCTGGTCAAAATGTGTTTTTGCACTACCAGCACAGAACAGCGCGGTCGCTGTGGGAAATCAGTGTTCAGGACAGATTCCAAAAGCCACAGTGAAACTGTTCATGAACACAGGTCCTAAAATGCCTACATTGAAAATTTGGTGACAAAAGTCCATAAAATGACTGTGTTACAAGCAAGCATTGCGCAGTTTCCATGCGCATTCATAACTTCAATAGTTTGTAAGATTTTTCACTCAACATTTTCAGCATTTTCAATTTTGAAAACGTCCTTATGAACAGTATAGCTGTCATTTTTCAGATCCTGCCCGAAATGTGTTTTCGCACAAGTGGTGCTGTCCCTGTGGGTAATCAACAATCAGGACAGATGAAGAAGAAGAAGAATCAACATTTATATAGCACTTTTCATACATCCAAAGCACTTTACAAGCAATGCTAGACTGGTAGTGAAGTGACTGAATGTGTGGTGGCGGCCATATCGCACATCATCACCCACACACAGTCTGGATAATTGCATGAACCGGTTTATGGGAAGGGGAATGTTGGCCAGGACACCGGGAATGTTCCCTACTCTTTGTGAAGAGTGCCCTGGGTTCTTTTACTTCCACCTGGACAACACCAGGATGGGCAGAAGGGACCTCGGTTTAACGTCTCATCCAAAGGACGGCACACCCCAGCAGTACAGCACCCCCCAATACTGCACTCGGATGCCAGTGATTTTTATGTACAAGTCCAGTCCAGGTGTGGGACTAGAACTCACGACCTTCTAGTCCAGAGGCAGATGTGCTACCAGCTGAGCCACCCTGACAGATGAAGAAAATCATAGTGATGGTGTTCATGAGCAGAGGTCCCAAAATGCCTATGTTGAAAATTTGGTGAAATAATTCACTAAATGACTGTGTTGAGAGTGTGCATTGGGCAGTTTCTATGTATGCTCATAAATACGAGCATTTTTAATATTTTCACTCAAGATTTTCAACACTGCCATCTCTTCATACCTACCTATGTATGGTACAGTTGCCATTTTTCATATCCTGCATGAATGGTGTTTTCCCACATCTGGTGCAGAATGGAGTGGTTGCTGTGAGAAACCAACGTTGGGGACAGAGTAACAAAATCACAGTGCCACTATTCATGAGCAGAGGTCCCAAACACTTTTATGAAATGGGGTGCACAAAAATGCTGTGTTGCAAATTTGTAGTGCAAATACCAACAAACAGCCAGGGCATTAGGGTTTCTAACCATAACGTCCCACCCTGTACAGACTGACAGGCATTGGAGGTGTGTCTTTGCATTGCCATCTGTCATGCTCATGCCATACAATCCCCTCCCCATCCTCAAGCCACTGACAGGCATCAAGGTGTGCCTTAGACTCTTTAGCCCCATAATTCACCACATTCTCCTATGCTGCACCCATTTCAGCATATATCCTTATAAAATGGGGTGACTGTAAAGCCAAACATCCCAAGGCACACCTCAGCACTTGTTAACGTCTGCAGGATAGGGTGAGGTAAATGCTATGCATTATGGCTGAATGGGGTGAGCATAACACCAAGGACCCCAAGGCACAAAGCGATATTTGTCACGCTGCAGGGTAGGGTGAGCTGAAATGCCAAGAACATTATGTCGGATGCACAAAGGCACACCTCAGTGTCTGTCAGTCTCTGTAGGGTGATGTGAGATTTGATGTCACTTTCATACTTCACTGCCATTCCCATTATGCATCTGTTTAACTCCTGTGCTACTGATGTCAATGTCAGCAAGTCAACATTCGGTATTGACAAATGCTTGTTAATCTTATTTGTTCCCTTTCAGAGGTGAACAGTGACACAGTGGCCATGCCAAGTCATGCTAAATAATGTCTCTTTCTTTCACCACAGGTGACAGTTTCTCATCCACCTTCTACTGGGAAACCTTTATTCCATGGCCATGCCAGACCATCACCTATGTGATGGCAGGTATCCTTTTTAGAAAGTTATTTACTTTTCTAATTTTTTAATTATGTCTTCCTTTCATAGGTTTACTGCAATCCAGTATGGAGCATACTACAGTGTCTAAATAATTTGTGTTTTTTCCATATATCTGGTCTGACAGTGATATATCATTCCAGCAAGATAAACAGCTTCTCATCCTACAGCACTGTAAGTTGTGTACACTCATGTAGTCCGCTGTGTATCAGTCATCATGCAAAGCAGTCCTCCAGGATCACGCTGACTCTGCTTTCTGATTTTGTCATTTCCAATTTATTGTGCACATGTGAAATGCCTGAAATGAGAGAAATAGGAGAAGACAACAGTTAACCTGCCCTATGGCTACAGTCCAATGATTTCAGAAGGGAAAAAAAGAAAAAATACTTACCTACCCACGCTATCTAAGTGTCCAAAATAAAAAAAAAAAAACATGGGTGAAACCCGTATAGCAATAAAACAAAATCACCCTGATAAATACATGTAAGGAAGCAAACAGTGACAAAAGATGTTTGGAAAGACAATGATTTCATCATCTCACACCCACAGAACCCCACCCCCCTTCTGGCAGCAAAAGAAAAGAATACCTTTGCTGGTACAGTATGTCAGTAGCCACACCAGCTATCAGTGAGCAGCAGCAGCACAGTATTTTTGACAAGTCAGAGCACTTCTCATTTCTGGGCATCATGAGAATTTTATAGGACAAGACAACAATTAACCTAATCGGACTTCAGGTGACATCATAGCCCTGGAAGTAGCCTAAAACAGGAGCTCTCCCTCAAATTTATAAAAACAAAAAACATACAGATGCTTGATTTTAATAAAATTCATGGTAAAACTTAGCTAAGGGGTGTAACAGCTGATGCTGAAAAGAACCCAAAACAAATTACAACTTTTATGAAGCCAGTCCGCTTGCACAGCAGCAAGGCATCCACTTGTGGTCCTGATATCCTGGGTTCAGGGACAGACTCGGAATTCAAAAGGCCAGCTGGGGGAAGATGGATTGAGCATCCTGGGGAATGCGCTCCTTCTCTTGGGGGAGGGGTTGAGTGTCTGGCACATTGCGGACCTATGGTGGAGGCTGGGAGTACTGCAGTGGCCAGCGCCGTATGTCAGGGGGTGGGGCAGATGCTGGTCATCATTGCATGTCCCCACCCCTGGATCCCAGCAGAAAAAGAAAATGCCGTCTCCTGATCATGACGTTGGCCCTGCTGCCATCCCGCTGCCTACCCATGTCCACCAGAGGGGGGCCCGTTCCCATGGTTCTGACCAGGCAGGCAAGCCGGATCTCACCTGCCCCAGTGTCCATTGGGAGGAGGTTCCCTCCTGGTGGCTCCGCCCCAAGGGGTAAGTCTGGGGCATGCGGGAGCGGCAAGCAGAGCTGGGCTGAGCCTCATGTGGAGGGCCTGTTAAAAAAAAATTACAGCTTTTACTGGAGGATGGAGATGGAGTGAAAAGCAGGGGGTGAACTTGGAGTTTTCTACTGTTTTGGGCAAGGCTTTGTTTGCTGACAAAAAGAAAAGAAAAGAAACCAGGCCAACTTCACAAAAAATACAACTTGAAACCATTTTGAAAGAAATACAGTCATTTCAAATAGAAATGAAAGACTCACTAAAAGAAATATAGTCAGATATGGCATCTTTACAACAACATGTTTCAGAGGCAGACCAGCAGGTATGGGACAATACTACTCAGACTGATCAAATTGTAATGGCAATTACTACTTTAACTGAGACCCAACTGCAAATAACCCAAAGACAGGAGGACATGGAGAGTCGAACTCGGAGAAAAAATCTTGAGAATCTATGTCATGCCTGAAAATGAAGAGGGTCAGAATATGATGTCTTTTCTAGACCAAGTGCTTTGCACAGCACTGGAACTCAAGCCGGAGTTCTCAATAGACATAGAAAGGACACATAGAGCTTTGGGCCCAAAGCCTTCCAATTCAGATGCCCGCTCCCATTCTATCATTAGACGTTTCCTCAATTTTACGATTAAAGAAAACAATTTTGCAAAAAATCCTGGTCAAAACAAAAGGTCTTTTACAGTACAAACCATATATTCCTCGATAATGACTGTGCTCCAGTAATGCAGAGACTCAGGTGGGAATACACATCGCTATTTCTCTGTTTATGTTCTAACAAATTAAAGTTCAAGACTCCACATCCTGCGAAATAGATCTGGCATTTCCTGACCGGACAACAAACATATGATTTAGCTGCAGAGGTACACCTAGATTTGCGAAACAGGGGGATAATACCAACGGTGGGATCTGGCAAGGATTTACAACAAGACCTCAAACCACTGAGGTGGCAATCTCAGTGCACATCATGATGGAAGTCACAGTCTGCAGACATTTCATTAACAGCTATGCTAGAATGCCTGTAACAGTACCAGAGCTCTACATCACCCACATGAAGATTTACCTCCTAAATGTACATTCATTTATAGCAGGTTGGCAGGACGATGGTGATTTATAACATCTAAAGGGGTGGGGGTAGTGGAGCACTGGGTCCTCTAGTGGGACAGATTAACTGTCAGAGAAGCTTGTGGAATGTGTCTCTATGTACTATCATACCAAATCAAGGAATGGGTCCTGTGGTTTAGCTTCCGGAGAGCTGGGTTCATGAGCTGTGGCACTCACTCACCTTTTACTGTTGCAATGGTTAGTATTACATGTTTTCATTGATTAATTTCTGCTTAAAATCATAAGGAGACCTCCTACGACCCTAACATTTTGCTGGCTCTGGCCCACTGGTGTATCTGGGTGCCTCCAACCTGTTCAAGTCCCCCCACCACCACCACCACACAAAATTTTCCCACTGGATGACTGCTTTACTTGGAGGTTAAATTCAATAAAGTTTTTGGGATCTGACTCTTACAGTTTAGACTATGTGTAACATTTGCATGTACAAACCAAATCTGTGACTTGAAACCTAAGTTATATTTACTATTTGAGTCTCTCTTCATCTGTCTCGCTTTACTTGGGTAATTTTGGTCAATGGCCCCACCTCTGAGAATTGAGGTAATACAGTCCTAAGGGTCCAAGAGGTATAATTCAGAGACTCTACAACACTTGACTTTGACTTTCAGCTGGATAAAAGTTTCAGCTGAGCAACAACAAAGTGACTGACCGATATATTAACTTTGGTAAATCTGGGACTAATTGATTTGGGGTGGAGAACCAGTCTGACTATACCCTCCTGGATGTGCCCCTTATAGTTCATGGATGGCTGATAATTTAAAGAAATATTTACTAGTGGAGGGAGCTAGAACCTATAATCCCAGGTTTGTCTCCATGTTAAAAGATGTCTAATTATTTTTTACATGAAAGATATTTTAGACAAAGGTTCAGGTGTCTGTGGTTTTCAGTGGAGACACCACTTACTATTTGTGGGTGGGGCTGAGGCAGGAGACTAGATGCTTGGGTAGCTTTCGAGCTTTGAGCCCTCTTTCATTTGTCATGCTTTAACTGAGTAGCTGTGGATTATGACCTCACCTTATAGAGGTAGTATGGGTTTGATTGCCCCAAAAGGCTTACTCCCAAGTCCTTGAGTCATTTGGGTCTGGCTTTTACTTGGACACAACCTTTGATCGAGCA
Source organism: Neoceratodus forsteri (assembly GCA_016271365.2). Classification (NCBI taxonomy): domain Eukaryota; kingdom Metazoa; phylum Chordata; order Ceratodontiformes; family Ceratodontidae; genus Neoceratodus; species Neoceratodus forsteri. The sequence goes on along the minus strand of CM057459.1, from coordinate 798,921,754 downwards.
ACAACAAAGTAGTTATACAGCACAGAACAGTGGCTCAGGGGGTCTAACCTGCCTGATTTAAAGACTGAGACCAAACATGCCCTATTGGCTATACAACTTAAATGTAATAAACAGCAGTTATTTTATACAAAAACAAATGGAGGGGTATACAAATTATAAACACAGATCTGTCTCCATGTATTGAGATTTTTGATATCAGTCCAGACATTTATTTTGAAGGAATCCTCTGGTGGGTATTGCGAGATGCCATTTTAATTTTACTTACAGAGGAGGGGAGGTTAATTGGTAGGGCTACCAAATGAACCTATGTCATTATCTTGTATGCATCATTTTTTTCTTTTATGTTACTTTGATTTTATTTAGTCGGGACAGTATCATCTCAAAGGAGGCCCAATTTACCCAAGGAGTTGGTATTTCCTACTGCAATGGAAGTTGTCCATAATGCTAGAATCATGTACCAGGGCTCTATAGGTGGAGGAATTGACCCACCTATACTATGGAAGTCACTATATATATATATATATATATATATATATATATATATATAATTGTTCACATTCGACCTGGGGGCAGTTCTTAAAGTTTTCTAATTATTGTTTAAACTCCAGTTGGAGTTCATTGAGCCAGGGAAGGGTACCTTGTATATTATATAATTTGTCAATCATTTTTTTATTTATATTACACCAATTTTTTAACTATAAAAATGAAGCACACACAGACATTGTTATGTGAGAGATATATTTTATTGAAAATGTTAAACGGAAGGAGAGGGAAGTGAGTAGGGGTAAGATCTTGCTTGACGTAGCCTTCTTCTCATCAGATTTGCTGCATTGGATCCTGCAGGATAACTGGGTTGGGGAGGAGCATTCTGGGTTGCTCCTCTCTTTTTGATGACAATTTCAAATGGATCAGGGGCATTTCCTTCTTTGCAGTGGTGGCATCTTCTTTCTTGTGGAACATGATGGCATCCATACCTATTAAAATATTTTCACAGAATATTAATGGGCTGCATAACCCAGTAAAATGAATCCAGTTCATGCAGTATTTGAGGAAAAATCCAGTGAATGTTTATTTTTTCCAAGATGCACATCTATTGGGCACAGAACATCTGAAACTAAAATGGGGAAATTGTTATGAAGTTTTTGCATCTTCCCACTCTAGTGGTAAAAAGAAGGGAATAGATATTATTATCCAAACCACTACTCATTGTGAAGTGCAAGAAACCTATATCGATGCACTGGGACATTTTGTGACATTGTAGGATCACCTCTATTCACATTAGATAACATTAGTAAGTGTTTATCTGCTCCCAGATTCATTAGTTCCAGTAATTAAGGCCTTTTTAGGCAAACTACTAGATATGCGTTAATGGCAGTTGGTAATGGGAGGAGACTTTAATATGTTATTCTTCTTAGAACTAGATTCAACTCACCCTTCTAAACATAGATCATCTAGTGCTATGCATTATTTGCATAGTAACTTTGAACACATTGGAATAGTGGATATATGATGCTGATTTTTTCCCAACCAGCGGGCCTACTCTTACTATTCTGGGCATCATCAAAGTTACTCATGAACTGACTATTTTTTTGTCAAGTGTGAACACGATAGGAAACACAAAAAGCAAACAGCAAACTGGTGGCAGCAATAACATGTCAGGCATAAATTGGTGTCTTAAATGCAGAGGAGCCCGCGGCTACTTTGAACATGTTACCTGGATTGCAGTTGTTGCTGGACCATCATTCATCGATGTTAAAAATAGATTTAGGCAAACTGAAAAAACAATGCTTTTTGGCATATCAATACTTCCTTATTAAAAGATCATTCATAGCTTTGACAAGAGATTGCATTCTTCAAATTATTAAGAACAACAACCAACAGATAACAGCCACAATATTATGGGATATGGTCAAGACTGTGATCCTGGGCAACATTATAGCCTATGCCACAAAGAAAAAAAGAATTTAGAGAGAAAACATGAGACTCTTGTACAAGTACAAACCTATCAGTTATTATACTCTAGAGGCGATGTAGTAATAGGGAGAAAAATTAGGGAGCCCCAAGAAGAAATACAACAAGTCATGGATTTAAAGGTTGAACAGGCTATGGTGTACTTAAAACAGACCTACTATGTGGGAGGTGCTGGGGTATGAGAATGCTGTCCCACCAACTTATGGCATGAAATCAAACAGAAACTACATTAAAATTTGAAAATCTTGTTACAAAAACGATTATCCACAAAGAAGAGGGAATTGGTAACATCTTCAAACATAATTATCAAAACTTATATACAAGGGAAACAGTTACAAGATCTGAAGATATACTTAGATTTTTAGAACAGTTACAGCTTCCTCAATTAATGTTTGACCAACAGGCGCTGTTACAGGAATCTATACTGGCAGAAGAATTGGTACAACAAATTAAGTTGGCCAAATCCTAAAAATGTCCAGGCCTGGACTACTCTGTGACCACATGGTATAAAAAATTTTAGGACGTGCTCCTTCCCCAATGGCTACAAACATTTTGAGAAGTTGCAGAAGGTAATCACCCCCCCCACCCCCATCATTGGCATATGCAGTAATAGCTGCTCTGCCCAAACTGGGTAAAGACACAACAGCTCCATCTTCCTACCACCCAATTTCAGTACTGAACACAGACTACAAATTATATATGGTAATATGTCTGAAAAGGCTAGAACAAATAACACCATCTATAATACGTGTGGATCAAGCAAGCTTTATAAGGCAATGTCATACCATGACCAACATTCAGTGTACCATATATTTAACAGAATATATTCAAAACAGGAAAATTCCAGCAGCACTAATTAGTCTTGATGCAGAAAATGCATTAGAAGGGTGTCCTGGAACTTTTTCTGGGACACTTGGAAAAACCTTAACTTCCTGAACAATTCATGAACTGGCTAAATAAATATATACTCAACCTCTGGCTTATGTTCATATTAATGGGGCAATGTCTTCCCCAATAACATTACATAGAGGAACCCTTCAGAGGTGCCCACTATCCCCTTTACTTTTTGCATTATATATGGAGCCTTTGGCAAAGGCACTGTAAAAATCATCTCAAATTGAGGAGGTCCTCCTGGGGCAAACAGTACATAAGGTGTCACTATACACGGATGATGTCCTCTTGATGATATTGACTCCAGAAGAGTCAATACCAGTGGGCTTGACAATTCTGCAAGACTTTGAGACCATGGTGGGATTTATGTTGAATCCCCATAAAACTGAGGTCCTTTTATTGAATTATATATACACCATCAAGAGTACTAAAGCAAACATTTCCATTAAAATGACATAGTACTAAAATTAAGTATGTAGGTATTCATATTCATAAGGATACTAATAATCTAGAATTAATAAACTATGAACCATTAACTTCTAAAATCCAAGAGGATTTGATGAAATTTGGAAGACTGTCTAACTTCTTTTTTCAATGGGTGGAAACTGTATGGATTAATATCTTACCTCAACTACTGTACCTTTTTCAAACAATCTCAATCTACCCTACTAGATATTATTTTACATCATGGAAAAAAAAATATATTTCCAGTTTTCTGTGTGTGTGTCGGGGGGGAGGGGTAATAGATCCTGCATCTGTTTCTCACTACTGAAACTATCCTTAACACAGGGAGGGATACATTTACCAAATTTAGTGTATATGCAAGAGTAGCTTTTTTAAGAACAACATTCATGAGGCAAGCACTACACTATACAGCTCCTTTGAAAATTATTCAGCAGGGGTCCATCAGGGATCAGTATTGGGACCTTTACTGTTATTTACTTTTGTAAATGATTTTTCTAGTGTTTTTGCAAAATCAGAATGCATGTTGTACGCAGATGAAATGGTCTTTTTCAACTTGAGCTGTTCTGTTCAGGGAATACAAGAGGTCCTACATGAAGATTATGCAAAATTAACAAGGTGGCTGAGGTAAAATTAAATGAAAATAAGACTAAAGTGATGCTTGTTGTTACAGCACAGAGACTGGTCCAAGTTGAAGAAGACTTGTGTATCTTGGGAAGTAATGGGAAGAAGGTTTCCAGAGTGCTTTCCTTTAAATATTTAGGCATCCACCTGGAATCAGCTTTAAATCTATCTGGAGACTTGGATAAAATTGACAAAAAAATCAAAAACTGGGTTTTTTATACAGAAATATTAATGTTTTGACCAATGATGCCCACATGTTAATAGCTAAGCAAATACTAGTGCCAGTCTTAGATTATGGAGTGGTCCTATTTGTGAATCAGAGTAGTTCATTTATTTTAAAATACCAAATGATTTTGAATATTTGTTGATTTGCACTAAGGACTCCCCTAAGAACTCATCATTGTTTATTAAACTAAAGGATGAAAATGTTGCCTCCACAATTAAGAATTGAGTATCATGTTGCAGTTTTTGCATTTAGAGTTCTTCAAAGTTCAATGCCTCAATCACTTTTTAATAAATTCACTCAAAATGCTTGCACATATCAGACAAGGAAAAAACTGCCCCCCCCCTTCTATCTCAAGTCTCCAGATTTGGACTTAAGCAAATGGTCTTTTACTTGGTATGTTACCACCATTTTGAACAGTTTGTCTGCACTAGTTAAATCTGCGGGGAAAAAAATTAAGCACTTTAAAAATCTGTTGAGAAAAATGTATATGAATGTTAAATCTTGTTCCTCTAATAATCATTGATTGGGCATAGTCTACTTGTTCAGTTTACTTATTGTTAATTGTTTTGCCCTCTATTGTATTTTAAATGTCAGGCATGACTGAAAAAGGGCTGTGTCCTGTTCACTTCCTGGTTAAAAATAAAAAATAAAAATGAAATATATTATTAGAAATTTATCAATTTGAGAAGGTAACAGCAGAAATACATGACAGACTTTATTTTTTGTATTTATTTATTTAGCTTTTGTTGACCGGGTAAGTGCACTAGACAAATCCTGCCTATTTTCAGGCACGACCTGGGGGAAGGGGATACAGATGAATGCCAACTGACCTTGCACCAGATTAAGCTGTTGACTTAACTAATTTTATAATAGATGGCAATGCTGGGTGTGGTATGTAGCTTTGGTGGATGTGGATTTTGTCCATTGATATCTATAAGGAGACAATGCTGATGTAGAGCAGCTGTTGGGGGGAGGAGATACCCTCCTGTTCTCACTTACAGGTACAGGAAAGTAGTTCTGTGAAAATATCCTTATACATTGGGGGGATATATAAGAAACAAAATTAAGGATTTTTTTATTTGTTAAAATGACTCCTTCCCAATTCTAGTTAGAGATGTTTTGAAATAAAATTTTGCTAGTGAAATTGCCACAAAATCGGCAATTTCACCATGCAAAATGTCCCATGAAAATTGCAATATTTCACACAATAATTGCAAAATGTCACCCAAAAATGTTAAAATTTCAAATTTTGCAGCAAAAATTCACAATTGCTGAGCAAAATATTGCAATTTTTGGCAATATTTTGCATTTTGTAACTGTGAAATATTTTGTAAAATGTGCAAATTCACAAACGATTTCACATGACAAAATTTCTCCATGTCACACAACACTAATTCTAGTAGATGTTAAGACATATATGAACTTATTAGAAGCAATAAATGTAGGAATCTTCTCTGACAAGGATCCTGTACTGTAATGTGTTTATATTGATTGAGATTGTAAATGTGTAATTATTGTGCTTCACTTAATAAAGACTTAAAATACAAAACAAATGATAGCAATGAGCCTTTCTTCCTCAGTCACTTTATCTTGTGCATTTTATGAGCAGCAGCAGCACAATATTTTAGACTTCTCAAAGCACTTCTCATTTCTGACATCAGGAGAATTTTACAGGACAAGACAACAATGAACTTTTGTTTCTCAGCCACTTTATGTGCTATGTTATGTAACAACATGATGAACAGCCTGCACAATTTGTTAACACACTAGACAACATTTCAGGGAGAAGAGAAATTATGTAAATTCTGATTTTGGCATGCTTCACAACTAAGTAGAATAACAACAGTGCTGGGGTGCTTACCACACACAGCATATTGCCATGAAGCAGTACCTGAAGCACACTGTGACAAATTTATTCTGGTGGTTGAGAAAAACTTAAGCAAAGAGATAGGCAGAGAGAGAGATGTGAAAGCTAGACATGACATATAGGTGTGAAGTCAGGATTTTGGAAATATAATTTTTTTTGAGATAAAGAAAATGAACAATAAAGTGGAGCAATACACACAGATTATTAAGATAGAATTTTTGTCGCTATTTGTAAACTTGTTTTTGTTTATTTTTTGGGGGGGTAGGTAATGAAGTACTACAAAACTTGGAAAGAGAAAGACAAGAGAGAGAGAGAGAGAGCGAGGCATTGGACAATTTGTTTTGCTACCTTTATACTTTTTTTTCGTTTTTGGCGTAACGAAAAGTAGGACTACAAAACCTGGAACAGTTATACTCTTAAATCTAGAAAGAGAAAGAAGATGGGACAAATCTTCTTGTTAGAGGTAATGAAGGACTACAAAACTTGGAATGAGAAAGACTATAGGGTGATTTTGTAGATTATCGGACATGCATAGGAAGTTTGCCATAAAAGCTTCTTGAATACAGCACTGTTTTGGAGAAGTGCCTCCATTCAATTACTTTTTATAGTTTGAGTTGGGGGTCTTTGTTCACCACACCCTCCCTTTAAAACAAACAAGGAGGTTTGGGGGCATGATGCCCCCCCAATTCAAATAAACTAATAAATAGGAATGGAAGCGGTGATTTGGCTAAGTGCCTGTGCTTGCTGTTAATTTTGGTTTTGACAGTTGGAGTTGAGGGTCTTCACCCCCACACTCCTTGAGCTTTTTAAAAGGGGGTACGGGGGCAAACCCCCCCATCTCAAATAAAGTAATAAAAAGTAATGGAATGTTCAATTTGCTCAAGTAGCATAACTTGAGCTGTACGCTAATAGTGTAGGTCCTAGGAATGTTCAATAATCTACACAATCACTTCTCCTCTTATCTACCATCTCCTCCACCTGCCCGCACTGTGCCTTCCATCCCCTCTTGTCCCCTATACCTTCTTGCTTGTTATCTCCTTCCACCTACCACATCTCTCATTCATTTCTATCATTTTTTACAAGTTGATATTGCTTCACCTATTAGTTGACTACTTTTGTGTCATATTACCTATTAGCACTTAACCAGCTGATTGTTTGTATAGTTTGTGATAGATGATTCCTGTTGTTCTTAATATTATTGTGTTGCCATATATTTTCCAGGTATACCAATACATTTTGGCTGCCTGTTAATGTTGTCCGGCCTTCTTTGTTGTACTGTTGTTATCTTGTGTATCTATGTACCCCAGGACCACCTTGTAAATGAGTATCCTCAATGGTATTTTCTCCTGGTAAAATAAAGATTGATTGATTGATTGAAAATTGAAAAGCAAAGTCGCTATAAGCGAATTTCTCATTGAACAGAAAAAATTGGTGAACTTACCTGTGAAGTTGAATTTTATGAATTCACCCAAAATTCACCTGCAGAGAAAAACTTTGCAATGTCTCTAATAATTATGGCAGGGTCACCCCTGATGTGGCCCATGCACCACCTTCTATATGCCCATAGCATACCCTGATTGGCTTTAGGCATATGCAGAGCACTGTTTTCATAAATAGCATGCCCCATGGCCTAGTTCCACATGCAGCTCTGTTACTGGAGCAGAATTAGGTCAAGACACAACCTTGCTCAGTCAGTTATTTGTTTGATGCATGCTATGAAGGTAGAGCATTCATGAAAGGATACCCTCTGTGGTATATGGAGGCTTGCTCACCATGTATAGTGGCCATTGCCTTCATGCATGCAGTACAGATTCATGTGTGTAAGCATTCAAAAAGGCAGAGACTTAGCTGGCTTGAAATGTCTTGGTTACCTTCCACTCAGGTCTGTTCATCTTTGCAGGTATTTAAAAAGGCAACTGACTGGAGTGGTTTGAATTTTCTAGGTTACCTTTCTCCTGGGAACAATTTTCAAGGTACAGAAAGAAGCAAAAATAACCAACATTTTGGATAGAAACAAATGAAAGAGATTAAGACAAGCATTTGTCAATGCTGAATGTTTCCTTGCATGGTTTATGTGGCAGGGGTGTATTGTGTTAGTTGAACTTCTGTTGGGAGGAAACGCCTGCCTGAATTATGTTTTGACAAGCTATCATGTTTTGGACAGATTTTCAATATAGAAGCTAAGGTAATAAGAAGGCTATGTTGAAAATAGGTGCAAATATTTAACCTTTGCACAGTTATGAGCATGCTTACCAAAATTGTAATGAAAGGGCATAACTTTGTCATTTTTTCATATTTTTACCCCACATTTTGAACATTGTCTTCTTATCACCCCACCTCATGAACCCCATTGGTGAAAATGTTCAAATCCATGGGAATACGGCATACTGCACCACAGGTGCGAAAACACATTTTGGGCAGGATGTAAAAAATGACAGCTATAATGTTCAAAAGGTGGTGTGATAAAATGGCTATATTGAAAATTTGGAGTGAAAATATTGAAAATGACCAAAGTTACACTTGTGCATAAAAACTTGAACAACTGCATGTAAGTTGGCCATTTTTTGGACTTTGTTAACCAAATTTTCAACATGGCCTTTTTGGGACCCCACCTCATGAAGAGTGCTACTGTCATTTCATTCATTGATCCCGAAAGGTGATTTTGCACAGCATTCATGCCATTCTGTGACACAGGTGTGAAAACACATTTCAGACAGGATGTGAAAAATAACAACTGTATTATTCATGAGGTGGTGAGAAAAAAATGGCAATGTTGAAAATCTGGAGTGAAAATATTAAAAATTGGCGAAGTTACAAGCGTACATAGAAACTGCGCAATGCACGCTCATAACGCAGTCATTTTTAGCATTTTTTTGCAACAACTTTTCAACATGGGCTTTTTGGGACTTCTCCTCATAAACACTGGCAGTGTCATTTCATTAATTGGTCCTGAAAGGTGATTCCGTGCAGCAACCATGAAATCACCTTTTGGGACAAAGTAACAAAATGACAGTGCCACTGTTCATGAGGTGGGGTCCCAAGAGCCCCATTTTGAAAAAGTGGGGCCAGAATTCCTAAAAATGGCTGAGATAGCAACATAAGTTGAAAACCCCATTGACAGCCATTATACAGGCTTACCTTGATTCCTTAGTTTGCAGTTCGGCTTTGAAGTGTGCAGGCATGTCCAAGTCCAGAGACGATCACAGCTGCAGACCTCCAGAGGTAACTATGGGGTAAGGGGAGGTGGGTGCACAGAGTGATGGTTGGGATGGGGGAGTGGGATGGGGAAGACAATGAGGGACCATTTTCTTTTTTACAAGCTTAAAAAAAGACATCAGGGGACAGTTTGTTTTTTTTACTGGGCATAAAACATGTTTATTTCGGGACACTGGGAGTGAGCTCCCCTGAGTCCAGGGAGGGGGGGATAGACAATGCCGACACAGGGATTGGGCACCCCAATGTCAGCACAGGACAGGGAACAGAAGGAGCGGGACAGACTGCATGCAGAGGAAGGGAGGAGTTATTGGGCTGTGGGACGGGAACAGAAGGAACAGGGCAGAGAGCACGTAGAGGGAGGGAGCAGGAGGGGTAATTCTGCTGCCAGGATTCTACTGCAAGATGTTTCCTGCGCATGAGTAAGGAAACAGAAAAACGAGATGTTCTGAACAAATCTGAACCTAGAGTTTCCTTAATCTCTTTCACTTGTTTCTATTCAAAATGAAATACATTAGGAAAACTAGATGTTCTGAACAAATGTGAAATTGGAGCAGCAGAGAGAAGCAGCCCAAGGGAAATAAATCCCATGAGGTAAAGGGAATTAAGCAAAAGGGGAAGGGTCAGGAGGTGGTTCCAAGGCTGAGAGAAATTTAGAGAGGATGGAAAGAAGGAAGATAATGAGGCGGAGGAGGACAGTGCCAGGTACAAGGGAAAGGTGAAGGATGGGCTTGAGAAGAGAGGGCAAAGTAGGGGCAGGAAGGGACTTAAAGAGTGGAAAGCTATGTATGCAAACACAAGGAGCCTAGAAATTAAAATTCCTGATCTGAAGGCTACATGTGCAGAGGTGAAGCTGGATCTGGTGACAAAACAGAATCATAATACACCAAAAATGACAGCTGGGATGTGGCCATACCAAATTATTCCCTGTTTCAGAATGCTAGGGTACAGAATAAGTGGGGGGTTGTTTCATATGTGAGGGAAGATATAAAGGCCACAGAAATACAAGGACTAGGGATGGGTGGACCAACACCCTGAAATCAGTCCCCCAGATCCAATGCTGCCCAGCGGACCTGGATCAATAAGAACCCATGGCATAATTGTATTGATTCCGGGTCTACCAGCCACATGTGGCTAGAAACATCCTCTGATTAAAAAATGTATTCCCTATTGTGTCTAGTGGACCCCCCATCCTCTGATCTCTGCACATTCACTGACCGGCCCTAAATCAGTCCCCGTTGGCACCCCCCTACTCATATTGCTGCTGCCTGCAAAAAAAAAAAAATCCCTGTTATCCACCTCCAGGTACCCCCATCCCCTTCTCCTACTTCTTGATGTCTGGTGGAACCCAACCCCACACCCCTATCCTCTGACCTCACTGGCCACACATTTCTACACTGATTTGCTCTCCAGGCATGTGTCTGCAGAAGGGTAAAGACTGATTGCTTTTTGTCAGCCTTCTTGCTCTGAATCCAAACTTCAATGCAAATAGCAGGCAGTTCCAGAGCGCAGCCCCACGCTGAGATCAAGCCAGCAGCTACAAGCTGTAAGACCATTCAAATACTGTTAAAATGGTCTTACAGCTTTTAGCTGCCAGCTTGATTGCAGCTCAGGGCTGCATTCTGGAACTGCCTGCTGTTTGCATTGAAGTTTGGACTCAGAGCAAAAAGGCTGACAAAAATCAATCAGTGTACTATTCACCCTTCAGCCAGTGCCACACACCCAGAGAGCAGATCAGTTTAGAAAGGTGTGGCTGGCATGATTGGAGGACGGGGGGGGGGTCCAGACACCAGGGACCACACGATCGGAGGACGGGGGGGTCCAGACACCAGGGAATAGGGGATGGGGATTGAGGATGGGGATGGGGGTACTGTACCTGCTGGACCTGGACAACAACAGAATATTTTGTTTTTACAATACAGGCAGCAGTGATCTGAGGAGGAGGTGTCACTAGACACCAGACACTGATTCAGTACCGGTGGTTGAATGGGTGGTGATGTGGGGGGTGCAGCTGGGAACATTGGTGGCTGTCAGAGTGTTTGGTTTATGTTGTTCACAGCTCAAGTTGGGGGGACACATTCAGAGGGGGAGAGAGAAGTATGCTTGTGTCACACATGCACGTCACACTCAGTCATCTGACCTGCTACTGTACTAAGTTGGTCAGGTGGTACTGAGCTATATAAAGGTGTGTGTGCCATGGCAATCAGTCAGTGCGTAGCTGAGAGGAGTAGAGTCAGATGTGATTCTTGTCATTGCATTTTCCAAATTCCATCAACCAGAGTCTAAGTTCTAAATGAAGCCAGCACAGCAAGCAGCTTAAAAAAATCAAATAGGGGATAAAAGAATATAGAGCATAGCAGGGGGAAGGGAAGTCCAAGGGGAATTAAAAAAAAATGATCAACCTCAACATGATGTGGGGAAAGGAAGGGCCCAAAATGGACTCTCGACTAGATGTGATTCTCATTGTTGTTTCCAAATTGCACCCAGACCAGAGCCTTCTAATAAAGCCTGCAGCAACAAGCAGCTAAAAAAAAAAACAAATGGAGGATAAAAGCTTAAAGAGCATGGCAGAGGGGAAGGGAAGTTCAAGGGGAATAAAAAAAAAACTATCAACCTCAACCTGGGGAAGGGAAGGGCCCAAAATTGACACTGGACAGAGCTTCAGTGCTTACTGCTCACACTGTATCATGCTGTATTTCGTGGTGTTTTACTTTGTAAGCCTCTGCCAGTTTGCCAGTAGTGCCTTCTGTTGTTGCTCTAACTAAAGCCTGTAACAGTGGTTTGCAAGCCTCTGCCAGTACACTAGCACCTGGCCTTCACTTATTGCTCTAACTAACACTTGTAGTGCAAAGCAAAGTGCAAGATTGCCTTAATTTTATTTAAAAAAAAAAAGCAGCTATAAGGAACAAAAGGGCCAAGGGGAATAAAAGAAAAAACAGATCAACCTGGCAGGGGGAAGGGAAGGGAAGGGAAGGGAAGGCCAAGGGTACTACACCAGGAGGTGAGACAGGCTGATTTTTCAAGAATGACAGCATCCAAGTGACCCCAAAGTTTATTGCTGGAGGTAGAATAAATAACAGCAGCTGACTGTTTTGTAGCCTGACAGAGAAGAGAGGGCTGTGAAGGTGCAGGAGAAATTGATAAGTGGGCTGCATCTGTTGTCACTATTTTTTTTAAAACCGAATCTACTTCTTGAATGCTTTTCTCTTTGCAGTTTTAGATCATATTGGGGTCATCATGCTGTGAGAGCTGTTACATCTTGTACTGTGGGTCTAGTACTGTTGCTATTATATAATGTCCTGTTGCCAGCATTTCACAGAGTTTTTCATTATCGCTGACTTTTTTAATCATTCGATGGACTATGTCTTTTTTTCATTCTGGGTGGAAAGTCACTTTCAGTGGCACAAGACTCACCCATCTGAAACTAGCTTTTTGGACCTTCCAAGTCATCCCTGATTGCATGTAGCTGAAATCTAAGCATTTTGCTCAATGGGATTATTTGGCTGAATGTGGCACTGTTAGAACTCACTTCCCTAATAATTTCTTCAAAGGGTTACAAGATCTTGATGAGAAGTTCTAAAAGAGCCCACTGCTGAGGATTAATGTACACATCAGCAACCCGTATGCTGTTTTCCAATGTATACAGTCTTACAGCCTTTTTTCGCTCCAGAAATCATTGGAACTTGGAAAAGGGAGAGTTCCACCTTGTTGCAACATCCTGGATGAGCGTATTTGGAGGCAGTCCATGTTCTTGTACGGCCCGAAGTCATTGGTGTGCTTTGCAGGAGTGGCTGAAATGTGCACACATTATTTTGCCACATATGTGAGAGCTTTTATATCTCTGTCCTTTTCCATAAAGGCATGCACGATCAAATTTAGACAGTATGCAAGACAATGAATGTGCACAAAGCCCCCATCAGACAATGCTTTCTTTATGTTTGAACCATTGTCAGCCACAATAAAACCTACAGAAAGCCTTTGTGACATAAGCCAGTACTGTATGTCTCTATTAAGCACATTGAGGATGCTGGAAGCCATGTGATCCCTGGGATATACTTCATGCGAAGGGAAGCCAGTTTCAGAAGGGAGTTATCTGTGTCACTACTGGGAGTAAATAACATCAAATGTGCAGTCAGTGACATAAATGGTTCTGGTTGACATCCTGTATATATGTTGGTAGTCAGATGGACAACCCCAGCAACTGCATCTTGTAGAGCATTAGTTTAGCACTGACTATCTCGTACATCTGAGGTATAGTAACAGTAGACAAATATTTCCTGGATGGAATGCTGTATCAGGGTGACAGGCAATTCAAAAGCCTTTTGAATGCAACATGCTCCACAATTCTGTAAGGCTGTAAGTCCAGTGCTGTCATCTCAGAAATTAGTTTTGTTATAGCAATTGCTTCTGGATGAGTACGTTGATATTTGGCTTTACGTTTAAGAGTTTCTGAAATTATGAGCTACCTTCTAACAGAAGAAGTCTTCAGACGGCCAACATTAGGAGTGCTGGATGACAATAAGGGCAAAATGGGATTGTTTGTAGTACTTACTCTTGAAGAACACTGAGAAAGGGGAGACAGTAGAACTGTATCAGCAGGGCTGTTTCTACCACTTGCTACAACAGTTGCAGGTGGAGTGTGACCTATGCGTGCCTGCATGTTGTCATCATCTTTCTCTCTATCCAAGAAATCATGCCACAGGCACAATGGGTGACATCTCTCTAAATGCCTTTTTAATGCTGAGGTACCCAAACCACCCTTTTTGCTCTCTCTACTTATGGTCTTTTTACATATAGAACAAACTGCTCGTAACTCATTATCAGCAGTCAGAGAAAATAAGACCACACATAAGAGGTCACCTTTTTTATTTTCTTACTAGGCATGCTATACTGCCCTTTGTCACTAACACCCTATTGTTCTTTCTCAACACTAAGCTGCTCATCAATGTCTTTGTTTCACCTTTATCTTCATCCAACAGCTCATCTAGGACAATCACAGAAACCAATTCAGAATACACTGCCCCCTCGTCTTGCACCTGCACCACTCTTTTCATGTCCATCGCCTCCAAATTCAAATCATTACATTCACATTTGATCTGCATATGTTCAACTGCTCATTCCAGCTTTCCACTTCCTTTGGTTTTTCTCCCTCCTTGTCTACATCATCCATTTCAGTAGTTTCATCATCAGTTTCAATCAAATGTGTCCTGGTGCTACGGTACACATAGGTACTAGCATATCTTTGCTTGCCACTCCTTGTGGTGCTGACTATCCCTTTTGTTTTAATTAAGGTAGTTTTTGCCTTTTCTGACTGTTTTAACAGCATTGGGGAAGGACCATTATGGTTAATGGATAATTGTCCCAGAAACTGGACTTTTACCAGTCTGAATCTGCAATAGTGTATGTGCATCCATATGGTTCCCCATCCCTTTCCCCATGTGTGCTTCTTCCTCTCCTTGTCTGGTGCACATTATGAACTGGTTTTTTTTATCAATTTTTTTATGTGACAGAAACCACACAAAAGTGATTTGAGAAATTGGAGAAAGAAGTCATGACTCAGGATAATAACAAACACACAGACAATTGAGAAAGGACCTGGTGTGAGTGATGTAACTACATGATTTTTTTTTTCCTTTTTTCCTTAATGCTTGCAAGGCAAGCAAAAGCACAGCAGACAGAGTGGTGAAGAGTATCACAGCAAGGACAGACTATACTGCCTCCCTAGTATACTGAATGAGATAACCCTTCCCACTACATGCAATGTGATTGCCGCAGTCAGGAGGAAAAGGGCCAGATCAAGTGGGATTTTTTTATTTAGTAGGCAGGATGCAGCAATGATAGGAGAAGGTTCAAATTCAAATTGTATTTTATTTAACCAGGATAACACCTTTGAGATAACTCATTAAGAGGTCCTGGGAGACACATATACTGTATAATGAGAAAAAAAAAATAAGTTGGATGTTGACAATTTTTTTCAAGTAATTTAGAGAGGACGGATAGTATAGAAATAGGCCAGTAATTGTTCAGGTCACTCAGATCCCCAGTCTTGTATAATGGTAGGATGTGGGCAGTTTTCCACAAGACAGGTAGCTCACCTTGAATCAGAGAGGTGTTGAATAAATGTGTAATGGGGGTGGTCAGATAGGTATGGCCAAGTTTTAGGAAGTAAGGTTCAATATTATCTCCACCCGCACTCTTTTTTGTATCCAGAGAAAGGAGGAGGTCCTCCACTTGCTTGAACGTAATTGTGAGGAAGCTGAAGGGGGTGGGAAGTGGTTGGTTATGGTTGTGATTATCAGTGAAGCCAACAGTGTAGTCTTTTGCTGGGCTAAGTTTGCTGATAGGTAAGGTGTCAAAGGCAAGCCCTGCAGTGGCAAGGTGATCATTAAGCTTTTCTAGTATATCAGCTTTGTCCATATAGGTGGGACCATCAGACACAATTTTGTTTGGAAGGGGTGTTACAGTGGACTGACCTTCGACTTCTTTGAGGATGTTCCAAAATTTGCAGAGTTGTTTTTATTGTCTTCTAGTTCTTTTTGGAAGTACCTAGCTTTTTCTGACCTAATTAGCTTGGTACAAGCATTCCTAGTGGTACAGAATGCTAACCAATCAACCTCCAGGTTGGATTTCCTCACTTTTTTCCACCAGTAGTTCCTATCCCTAAATGCTTTCTTCAGGATGGGAGAGAACCAGCCAGGAGTTTTATTTTATGATTTGATCAGTCTTAGTGGGGTGTGTTTGTCTATTAGCCCCAGTAAGAGGCTGTGAAAGATGTTAAATGCCTCGTTAAAGGTGGGGGCTAGATAGAAATCCTGCAACAAGAAGGGAATGTAATTTATGTTGCATATCCAGATCTTGTAATACAGAAGAATTCAGTTTCCACTGAGAGGTAACAGCAGGAAACTTAGGAGAAAACCGAGACATATTTACTGTACAAAGCAGGACCAAATGATCCAATAATTCACATAATCGAAGAAAAAAAGCATTGAGAAATAAACATTTTGATAAAAAAAATGAGATCAGTTCTAGTACAAAAGGCACTACGCCTATAACTGGCTCCTACATCTTTATGAAGTTCACGATAAGCATCCTTAAGGGATGCAGTCTGTAAAACCTTCAATAAAGCATGGGAATCACAATATACTTTAGTTTGGACAGAATCTTTGAACTTGACATCTAGGCCACAATTCATGTCACCACCCCAGATTACCTGTTTCCAAGTAAACAGATATGGCAGAATACTATTAAACAAGTCTATCTGTAAAGTCTTAACTTGAAGGGCATAAGTATTAATGAGACATAAAGGGAAACCCTTATAAACACAGTCTAAGAGCGGAGCCCTTCCTGGGTGTATATCCACCAGCCTAGAGACATAGACAGAAGTATGATTGAACAGAATGCCTAAGCCATCTGCTGCATCCTCCCCATAGGACTAAAAAGTAGGTCCTCTGGTCCAGAGCTTACATACTTGTCTGATATCATGAATACAAGTAAATCTAGTTTCCTGTAAAAAAATATCAGCTTGTAGAGAAAGACAAAAATGTAAACATGCCATCCTTTTTTATCATTTTTAATACAAGTATTTAAGGAAGCTAGTTTAATTTCTGCCATGAGTTGTTTAGAGCAAAAAAATTAAAATCAGGGTTTAGGAACATCTTTTTTTTTTCGTTTTTTCCCTTTCTTTTTCTTACCGTCTAGAACCTCCCCCCTTCCTCCTCACAATCCATTTCAGAAATAAACCCAGATTTTGTGGATACATCTGATTCTGAGCTGCCCTCCTGATCCTGTGGAAGGTATAAAGGGTTCTCAGTTGGAATTTCAGAAGGTTGGCTCAAGTGCCAACTAGAAGCTCTAGTTACCCGTTTCGAGTGGGAGATTTGAAACTCTTAAGCTGAGGGGGGTGTGGAGGCCTACTAACCTGTTTGGTTAGGGGTTCACAACTAGGGGGAGTCCCAGAAACCTCAGCAGAAGACTGACGTGCATGATCCGGGGGGTTAACATCATTATAGTGTGCATCTGAATGAGACCCTGAGGCAGAGCCATCTTGGATTAAGGGAACTAGGCTTGTAGATCCTAGGTTTCTGTTGTTAGGAATGTGGGGTGGATGAGATACTTAGGCGTAGAATTTGAGAGTGGCACCCGGGGCTTAGGGGTCATCGGCATCTGAAACAGTTGCAAGATTCCTTCAGATAATCGATTAATAGAGCTTTGAATGTGAAATTGCTTGGAAGTGAGGATAGTTTTAATAAGTCTTGCATAGTGTTCTAAAGTGATGGAAGTGAGAAGTTGATTGCTGCTGAGCCAAGGGTAGTTTTCACTCTAGGAATCTGGAAGCAGATTAAGGAGAAGCATCTCAGGCCATAGGAACCTTTAGCCCATTTGAAGATATTCGAGATGTATGCAGGGAGGTTATCAGATAATGCTCTAAAAAAACAGAGGACAGTATTCCTTTTTCTTCTAGTTGAGAGTGAGGTCCATCCCAAAACCTGGTACAGGTGACAGTGATGTGTACTACGGGGTAGATTTAAGATAAATCTTAAAGCCCGGTGGTAAAGGGTGTCCAGTTTGTTTAGCATCATTGATGGGCAATGACTGTAAAGGAAGTCAGCATAGTCCAGTATAGGTAGGAATGTAGTTTGTACTAGTCTCATTCTGGCTTCTAACGTGAGTAGGTGTTTAATGCAATAGAATAAACCTAATCACTGTCTTAGTTTCTTCGAGGTTTCATTTAAGTGGCACAGAAAGTTGAGCTTGTTATCCAGCCAGAACACTAGGTATTTAAAGGTATCAACTACTTCAAGGGGTTCATCTAAGAGTGTTTGGATCTGTGTGATATGTGGACATCCAGAAGTAGACTTTGGTGAGAGAATCATTGCTTTAGTCTTTTTGGCATTGAGGAGGAGCTTATGAGTGAGAAGGTTGTATTGGAGGGTGATGAAGTCTTTCTGTAAGTACTCATGGGCCAGATCCAAGGATGAATTTGTGGTATAGAGTACAGTATCATCTGCGAATAAGTGCACATTTGCTGTGCCCAGCTGCGAGTCCAAATTATTGATGTATATTGCAAAGAGGATAGGGCCCAGGATGGAGCTTTGTGGGACTCCTCATAACAAGGATTTTTGTGGGGACAGATCTTCTATGGCTTTGACTTGCTGTAACCTATTGGTTAAGTAGCTGGTGAACTATTTAATGGCAGAACTATCAAGTCCCGATGTTACTCAGTGCAGTAAGCATGATGGTATGATCCACAGTATCAAATGCCTTACTTAGATCAAGGAAGAGCGCAAATACATGCTTTTTAGAGTTCAAGGCCATTTGCCAGTCTGTAGTTACTTTGGCAAGAGCCAATACTGTACTGTGTTTGGCTCTGAAGCCGGACTGAGCCGGGTTTAGCAACTTTTGTGAATACTATAGGTGGATGACTGGTCCATGCTGTCATTAATGAATCCATTGTCTTTGATACCCAGGAATCACATGTTGTTAATGTATAAATGTGACTCTGTAGAATATGGTGTAGAAAGAAGGAAAGAAAAAAAATTAAAGGGTTTATCATTCCTAAACCTCCTTGAGCTGTAGAAAGATATGTAATTTGTCTCTTAATAGGATTTAAACGACTGCCCCATAACATTTGAAAAAAAAGACTCAATAATCTAGTTTCCAGGGGTTTCAGTGGACAATATATATGGCTGAGAAACATAAAAATCGGTGCTAAAAATTTTTTTATAACCATAACTCGTTTCTTTTTACTTAATTTCCATGTTTTCCATAAACACACCTTATTATCCCCTAAAGTCAATTGTTTATCCCAGTTTTAAATAGAATCATGTACTGTATTGAACCATATCCCCAGTATTTTCTGAGAGGTAGTGCAGACTTGTATCCCATGTATAACTGCCATATCATTCTTGATGTGATGCAAGGGAATACATACACTTTTCTCTAGATTTAATTTGCTTCCAGATATTGATGTAAAGGATTGAAATATTTCAAAAGCTTTTTTACTCGAGGAAAGGTCAGAAACCAATAAAACCACGTCATCTGCATAAGCAGATATCTTAATGGATCTTAAACTAGGATGTGGAGTTATATCTATGATATCACGATTCTCTTGTATATGTCGAATAATAGGATCTAGTGCGAAGACATATAATAGAGGACTCAAAGGGCAACCTTGTCGGAGTCCAATTTGTTGTAATAGGGTCGGTCCACGAGAACCATTTATTATTGGAAAGAAATATGTTATTGATAACACATATGAGATCCATGAAATGAATTTGTCAGGAATACCATATAGCGATAATGTGTATAATAAAAAATTATGCTGTACCAAGTCAAAAGCTTTTGATTGGTCTAGAGCAAAAAGATAGCCAGATATTTCCTTATGCGTTTTTCTTTCAAAAATTTCCCGTAATAAAAATAAATTTGAATGAATGGACCTACCTGGTATAGCACATGTTTGGGCCATATCAATTAAATCTGGTGCAACTGATCACAATCAAGAGCATAGGATTTTATAAAAAAGTTTGTAATCTGTATTTAATAGATGCAAAGGTCTCCAATTTGTTAGAGAAGTTTTGTCTCCTTTTTTATATATAAATTTTAAAGCAGATAAGCCAAAACTCGATGATGTGTCCATTGTGTCTAAGATATAGTTAAAGACCTGGGTTAAGATTTCTAAGAGATGTTCTTTAAACATTTTATAGAATTCGTGTGTTAGACCATCCGGTCCAGGAGAAACTTTCAACTTTAGACATGAAATAGCACTAGCAACCTCTTCCTGTGAAATTCTATTAATTAGGTTGGAAACACAATGTGCTGGTATCTGTGGGAACTGAATCATAGGGAACAAGGATGTATTTATGGGGCATCTAGGCATATTACAAAAATGGTTCTGCAAATAATCCAACATTACTGTTATCATCCCTGAAATGGAAGTTACTATAGTACCTCGATTATCTTGTAAACCATGCATGACCGTGGATTGGAGTCTATCTTTAAAGGCAACAAAAGGATCAACAGTCGGAGAATTCGGAGTGCCAGTTTTCATAATATAATCCAGAGACCGGGCTCTATCATATTGATACGACATCATGTTAGACTTTATTTTAGAAATTTGTGATGAATAATCTATTGATGATACGGACTGAAGCGACATTAGTTTATATAATTGATTACGGTGCATTAAATAAGTAAGGTAATTATCCCGAGCAGTTTTTTTTCCCAAAGTTGTGAAATAAGTAGTTAAGTCTTGTTTTGTGTCTTCCCACCATTTCCATAAAGAATCATAGAAAATCATGACCGACACCCGTGCTTGAAAAAAATAATGTATTTGAGATTGCATAATTGTGGAAGTAAACAGAGAATTATTTAACTTCCAGAGAACTTGATGTACAACAGGTGTGCTGGGGGAATCTATGGAGAAATGACCAAGTAAAAGGCAGTGATCTGAGATCTCATTAGGACATACAGTAACAGAAACAGGGGTGAAATGGTGAGAAACAAAAAAATAATCTATCCTAGTACAATATATTGATCTATAATATGTATATCCTGTATCGGAGTGTAACGTACGATATGCATCAACCAACCCTGCATTCCTTACTAGATAGGACAATGCTATAGAGTCACAATATGTTTTTTTCCCATTGAGGCCCTATTTTTTGTATCAATAGAAATATTGAAATCTCCACCCCAACAAATATATTTACCTGTACATAAAAAAGGTTTGAGTAACTCTAGTAATGCTATTCGAGCTGCTTTGGTCTGTGGACCGTATATAACTATGATTCTAAATGGCAAGGAGCATTTGATAAAATCTATGATAAGTGCTCTTCCCGGGAGTATATCAACTATCCGAGTAACCGAAATTTGTGTAGAGTAGAATAAGATAGCCACACCGTCTGCTGACTCTGTTCCAAATGTCCAATAAGAAGGGCCTTTATACCATCCACGCTTTAATTGCTGAATGTCATATAAACTGGAAACATGGGTTTCTTGCAATAATAAAATGTCTAGTGCTAATGAATTTGCATAGTGCAAGAAGCTCATTCTCTTCTTGTAGCATTTAAGGCTACACACATTTAAGGAAGCAATACGTAATTTCAGGATTAATTTTAGCTTTAGCCACTACCATCAGTTATTGACATGTTTTTCCGTTTTTTCCCTCCTTTTTTCGTTTTCATCAATTTTTTTCTAGTGACATCAGGGGTTTAATAACAGGGGTATCAACGTCAGAGGGTACTGCAGACACATCTGATTCCCCATCTGAGGCCTCTTTGTCTCCTTTCAGACAATCAAACATGTTAGATATAGGGGTATCAGGCAGTTTAAATGATTTTCGAGCAGCAGCTCTGGTGACTCGCTTGATAGTTTGAAACCCTTCTTTATCAGTAATAGTGGCAGAGGTAGATGCAATGGATAAAGATTCGGGGGGGGGTCAGTGGAGGTCTTTACTTGGGTAACCTGATCCTGAGGTTGCAAAGGAGTTTGGTGTGACATATGTTGTTCAGGGGAGGAGGGTAAAAGATGATCTGAGGAATCAGGTGGAGGAGAATCATGTTCTTTTACTTTATCTTGCGCTGTTTGTACTAAGGTGTCAGAATTCCAACCATCTGACCTTTTCCTACTTGCCCATGGACATTGATGATAAGCGTGTCCTGTTTCATTGCATAAATTACACTTGAATACATTCATGCAAGACATGCTGGAATGTCCGTATCCCCCACATAAACTGAATTTGAGCAAGTCACACGTACTACTCAGATGTGTAATAGCACCACATTTATAGCAGGCTCTAGGTTGGCCTCCATAAAAACAAACCCCCCTATCTTTACCAAGAAAGAAACTATTTGGTAGATGTACAACTTCTGAATTTTTTTGAAATAATTTCACCTTGAACCTCCAACCACCAGTCCATAGACCCTCATCATCTAGGATAGCTTCAGGAAGGGATAGAACATTACAGTGGTTTTGTAGCCAATGATAAATATCGCTTACACTAATACCTTCATTCCTGAACATTATGGTCACAGTTCTAACCATAGGTTTAGATAAAGGTATAATAGAGAAAGGAGTCCAGACAGGATCGTTTTTCTGTAAGGTATATAAGTGCCAAAACCGGTCTAATCCTGCAGATGTTTTAAAGCTAATGTCAAAAGTTTCCTCCTGAAATATGTATCAGAGCATATATATCAGATGCTGTGAAATGTAGCCTGTCTTTTAAAAGGGTTCTGGCTACATAATATCTATCAGGGAATTCAGGAAGTCCCCCTCTATAACGAAGGTGGACTGCATTTCTACATGGGGCAGGTTCAAGTTTGTTTTTAAAAAGGTCTGATAGTATGGGTGGACGACCAGGCATCTGTGTGGTGGAGCTTTTATTTTGAACAGAGGTTAGTGCAGTAGATGTGCCTGGTTCAGGATCCTCTAGTAAAGAAATGTTTTTATTTGAGAAGCCTAGTGAAATATGGGAAGTAGGTTTTTGAGGCAGGGTGGTTTCAGGAGTTAAAGCGTCAGGAGTGGGGTCTGATGGTGTATCTAGTGAAATTAATGATATATTAGTATGTTCTTGTGATCCCTGACTAGTCCCTAGGTCAAACGTATCCATTATATCCCCCCATGAATTCGCATTTAAAACATTATTATCAGAATTTTTTACAGTCTCTTTATTAAGTTTTGGTACCTCGTTGGAGCTCGTGTCTGTTGCAGGCCTGTTTGTGGAAGGTAAAATACCTTGCTTGGCTTCATTCAATTTGGATCTGTAACACGTCCTGTCGACGATTGTATCCATCCTGCTGTTGATAATGCTGTAGACACTGACCACGAGGTTTCTTGAGTAGATGTCCTTGTTGTAATCCATAGCACAAGCGCAAAGAATCGATGGTGGCAGGAGGTTTAGCAGTGGTGGAAGTATTGAGAAAGCCAGACTTCACGGGAGCTGAAGAATCTACCGTGGTAATTAAAATTAGATCCTCTTTCTGGTCGCAATGCTCCTCGTAATGCTGCAAAGCAGACCCGGAAGGCGGTGGGGGAAGAAGTGGTGTTACTCCCGCCGCGTCCTGAGAAACTCGTTCCTGCAGTTGGATCAGGGCAACACCGGCAGAGTCCGCAATATTCACTGTAGTACACAAAAGTTTGTTTGGAGAAACTCCTGCATCTAGCAACGTACCATCCATTATACAGTCAGTATTATTTTGCTCCATCTGTTCAGCGGCAGCATTTGGCATTATCGGCAAAAAGGATATCAGTGAGTCGGTATCACAGGCAGGCAAATCTCTAACTGACTCACCCATCATGCCAGCAGAAACGGAAACTCCACCCTACAGAGTAGGGGAATTTCCCCGGTGTACTGGCTAAATTTTCCTCATTCATTAAAAATACCACCAACAGCTTAATCTGGTTCAATTACAGTTGCTTACCTTTTGTATCCCCTCTCCACCATGGTCGCCCCTGAAAAAGGGACTTCTAGGCCCAGTGGGCTTACTGAGTCAACAAAATTCAATAAAAACAACAAAGACATACACCTTCAAAGACATTCATTTTATATGTGCTCTGTGACCCTTATATACAAACACATGAAATGGGTATTTAACCCAGTAGAAAACACAAACTCTAGTTTTAACACTGTTATATTCACATCCAAACAGTAGTTCTAGCAAATTCAAGGGCTTCAATTATTAAAGTAAATAAACCTCTATATTTAAAAAGATTAACTTCATACCTTTTGTTTTTAATACCCTTTGAAAGGTGCTACAGTTCATTGAATTTTTTTTTTATGTTTGGCAAGATTTATCATACAGCCAGAACTCAAGAAAGAAGGAATAACAGGATTGGAGGGATGGGGCTGGGCGTGGGGTGGGGGGATGGAAAGGGTTGTGGGGAGAGACACGGGGCCTGGGGAGCAGGATGGGTGCCCTTTGCATCAGAATAACCACACAGAAGATATGTTCCTGAAAAACAGTTGCACTTAGCCCCTCACTTGTGTTACCTCCTTCTAGTTCTTCCAAGTAGAAAAGCTTGTGGACTGAGCAGGAGAACCTATAGGAGAAAGAAAAGAAGACAAAAAAGAGATAAAAAGGTTAACTTTCTAACACATAAAGTTGTTAAAAAAGGTTTTCTGCAGCTCGCAGTAGCATCTATTTGTTAAGAGGCCTAACTACTGTAGTTTTCACTCTGTACATCCATTCATTATCAGAGACAGTTTTAACTCTGTGCTTTATTGCAGAAATGGTATAAATTCTATTTTGCCATTCAGGCCCAAAGGACCTATTGATGTTCCTAATCTGTAGATCCAATATGTTTCTCTTTTACTAAAGGCCAAATCGTTATCACCGCCTCTGGCATTTAAACACACTTGTTCTAAACCAGTAAACCTGAGTGTGTGGTTCTGCCTATTGGCTACTTGTAAGTGTACAGACAGAGCATATTCTGAGTCCCCATTAATGACTGCCTGAACATGTTCACCCACTCTCTCCTTCAACTTACGCTTGGTGTGACCTACATAGTAGCTTCCACAACCGCATTCTGCTACATACGCTACCCACTTAGTGTCACAGTTTAAAAACTGTTGCATCCTAAAGGATTCTCCATCATAACCACTTATAAGTGTTTTGTTCTGGTGTATGTATGTATGGGCAGTACTTGCATCTCTTGCATTTGATTCACCCTTCTGGTAAGGGAGGTAATCAACTTTGGGGGTTTCATGTCCTCATGTATGGAACTCACCAATATGTCCCTCAGATATTTTGCTCTCCTATATGCCATTCGTGGTGGCTGCTTGGCTGTTTCCTGTAGCCTAGTGTCAGTATCCAGTATGGGCCAGTTTCTGCAGATTATTTCATTCACTTTCCAGGACCTGATACCATATGTGCTGACAAAATTTATCCTGGTCTCAACTTCTGGCTGATTGTGTTGTGTACCTCCATGTGATATTGCTATAAAAGTGTTTCTGGGGATACAACAGAAGAGGAGAACAAGAAGGGGAAGGAGGAGGTCAAATAGGCAATGGAGATCAAATGAGGAAGAGAAGATACCAGGAATAGTGGAATCACAACCAGCAGGTGGGTACAATATAATCAACCTTTCTGATTATACCCCGACTGATTCGGAGACCAAAGTCCTGAATGAGGGCTTGTCTTTTATTCCAACCATAGACATTGATTTCTTTCATACCAGCATTGACATTCAGCCCTTGTGTAGGGTGCTTAGCCTTAGGTTTTTCTTCAGTAACATTGGGCACTTAGTGGACCCAGGGGAGCCAGATGGATTAGGTGATTGTTTGAAAGTATTGAATCAATTCCAACACAAGATGTTTTTGAAGCCTTGAATGATTTTGAAATGAATGCAGTGTTGAACCAGGGGAATGAGGTTAAGGTGTTCTAGAAATAAATTAATCAACTAATACTTCAAGTAAATGGTGCAAACCAAGCACCTTTTGTCCGCCCCTACCACCAGCAGCAGCTACCTTTAAAAAGATGTGTGAAATTGAGATGGAAAAACTTAGGTCAAGTTATTGTCATCTTACAATGGAGGAGAAATAGGCAATGACTAACTTAAAGAAGAATAAAACACTTGTTATTAAGCCAGCGGATAAGGGTGGGAGTATTGTGATTCTGAACACCAGAGACTATTTTGAATGAAATTCAACAGCAGCTGAGCAACAGAGAATATTAAAAATCAATTCACTGTAACATCACACCTAATCTAAAAAAAAAAACAAGTTGATGGAGTTTTACAGTGGGCCCTAAGGGAAGGTCTGATAACAAAAAAGGGAAAGGATTACTTAACAGTGCAATATCCACTCACTGCTCCATTTTACACATTTCCTAAAGTGCATAAAACACTAAATCAGCCCCCAGGAGGCCAATTGTGTACAGTATCGGCAGTGTTACAGAGCCGTTAGCATGTTTTATAGATGGGGTAACAAAACCTATGGTCCAGGAACTGCCTTCCTTTTTATTAGATATAGGGGATGTATTAAAGATGGTAGAAAACCTAGAAAATGTTGACAATTGTATTCTGGTCACTTCTGATGTTGAAGCATTGTACACCAGCATACCTCACATAAGGGGTCTGAGAGCCCTAAGGTATTTTTTAAACAACAGACCGGAAGGGTCAAACCTAGACACAGATTTACTGGTAGAAATGATGCAGATTGTACTGGAAGGGAATTATTTTAACTTCATGAGAAGCTACTCCCATCAAGAGAAGGGCACAGCTATGGGTGCAACTTTTGCCCCTGGCTATGCCAATCTATATCTAGGTTACTGGGAGGAAGAGCACATTTGGAACCATAGAACCAACCCTTTCCTTGACAAAATTAAGGTTTGGAAATGTTTTATTGATGATATGTTGGTGGTGTGGCAAGGTGACATGTCAGAACTAAGCTTATTCACTGATTATTTGCATTAGAGCAATCAGAGCTTAAGATTTACAGGCAAATGACAAAAATATAGCCTTTTTGGACATCAATATAGAGAACACACATGATGGTAAACTCATAAATAGTCTCTATAGAAAACTCACTGACTGTAGCAGCATACTTCTGGCAAGTAGTTGCCATCCCCTACACACAATCAACAATATTCCTACAAGCCAGTTTCTCCATATTAAGAGAAACTGCACTGAGCAAGATATATTCATGAGAGGGTCAGAAAACCTTAGCAAAAGATTCAGAGAGGGGCTATGCTAGTAACATAATAGATGCAGCCAGAAGGTGGAGTGAAAACACCCCCAGAGACACTCTTATAACAACACCACATGGAGGTACACAATACAATCAGCCAGAAGTTGAGACCAGGATGAATTTTGTCAGCACATATGGTATCAGGTCCTTGAAAGTGAAGGAAATAATCTACTTCCTCCACACATAGTAATAATTCTCCTCACTTCTTCCCTTTAAATAAAAACACCTCCTCCCACCTACCTCAGGGAAGGAAATCAAAACACAGCCTCAGGCAATGAAGAGAGTACCTCTGGAGGCTTACACTGTTGCTCCTGCTGCTTTCTGAGAATATCCATCCCAACCCTGGCCCCCAGCCAGGCACCACATCACCAAGCAGGACCGGGTCTGTCATGATCGCCTCAATAAATATCTGTTGCCTCCTCCATAAACTCAACATCCTTAATGCTTGGATCCAGCAGCACAACCTGGACATACTCTCAGTGGTCAAGACATGGCTCTCACCCAACACAGAAGATGCCTGTGCCTCACTCCCAGGCTATAAGGTCTACAGAAATATTGCTTAACAAAGTGTGGAGGAGGGTGTGCTATCTACCTTAAAGACAGTCTCCAGGGACTAGTTCTGCCACTGCACACCTTGGGTGACCAAATACAAGCACTTGCCTTAAAAGTGCTCCTTGGCTCTCATAATAAAACCCTCACAGTCACTTCAGTTTATATTCCTCCAAAGCATAAGGCTTCTGGCATTGATGGAGTAATGGAGTGCCTAGATTCAATGAGCCTAAACAACGAAACTATACTCCTCGAGGAATTTAATATCAACTGGCTCTCCCGGAGGCCAAGGTCTTTAATGATGCTCTCACAGCTACTCACCTCTTGCAGCTGGTCACCACTCCTACTAGGGTCAACTACTCCACTAGAACCAGTACCTTAATTGACTGGGTAGTTTCTAACCACCCCAGTCACTTATTGGGGATCACTATCCTCCCACATGCTCTTAGCGACCACTCTCCTATCATGTTCAAACGGTCCAATAATTACACCAAGCGCCCAGTGAGAATAATTACCAACAGGGTTCTCATTTGGGGACACCTAGAAGCATTAAAGGTGGATCTCCATCACCACGACTGGTCTCCAGTCTATAATACACACAATGTTGACACTGCCCTAGATTACTTCATTTGCCACTTTAATGAAATCTGTGATCGGCATGCCACTATGAAAACTAGGAAAGTCAAGGGCCACTGCAACCCCTGGTTCTCCACTGGCCTACTCAACTTGCTGAATTCAAGGGACTGCCTATGGCTGAGGGCACATGCTTCTAGCAAACAGACAGACCTGCAAAACTATAAGAAAGCACATAATGATTGCACTCAGGCTATACAAGCTGCTAAAAATCAATACTACAAGGAAGCCCTCACCAAAACCTGGCATGATGGCAGAAATTTTTGGAACAACCTAAAGGAATTAAGTAGTAAATACTGCAGATCTGTTCCCACTATGCTTAACATAGAAGGCACTCCCACTTTTGATCCTAGAACATTTGCCAACTCATTCAATAATGCCTTCACGGACCTGAGTGGGGTGCTCCCATCTGACTTCTTCAACCCACCCAGCTCTTCTGATGCTCAAATAAGTAGTTCCACAACCCCCTCCAACCCTCCATTTTACTTCAAAACAATCACAACCAGGGAAGCAGTGACACACCGGACCTGAAATTCGTAGCACTGTCCTTGGACAAAATTCTGACCCCACTGACACACATAGTCAACACATCTCTCAGGTACTCACAGTTTCCAGTAAAGTGGAAGTCTGCCATAGTCACACCAGCCTTCAAGAGTGGTGACTGAACACTTACTGGGAACTATCACCCAATCTCTATCTTACCACCACTCTTGAAAGCTCTCGACAGAATAGTTGCGAACCAGCTTGCTGAATACCTTGAAAAGCACCAGCTGCAATGTCCTGAGTAACATGGCTTTAGACAGCACCACAGCAACACAACTGTGCTGCTTGAACTTACGGGCTATGTAAATTACTCCCTTGACCGAGGTCTCCTAGTTGGTTCAGCCTTCATCGACTTATCGAAAGCATTTGACACTGTCAACCATGCTCTTCTAATCAAACAGCTCGATAGCATTGGTCTCTCCCCTGACACAATAACTTGGTTCTCCAGCTACCTGTTGGAGAGGTCTCAACAGGTCAAGATTGTTAATACCTTATCTGATAGCCACCAAGTCTGCTCAGGTGTACCTCAAGGGTCTATTTTGGGCCTGCTTTTGTTCAGCCTCTTTCTTAACCAACTCTCCTCTGCCTGTAACTGTCATCTACTCCTTTATGCAGATGATGCTGTACTGTTCACCAACGACTCTAATCCCTTCACTCTTGAAGGCAAACTCCAGACCAACTTTTCAGTGGCAGAAAGATGGTTTAAAGATCAGAAACTGGTGATGAGCTATACAAAGACTAAAACTATGTTGTTCTCCACTGCTCAAAATCGGAACACAGCCCACCCTCTTCTGATAACCAACAAGGTGGGTTCTCCCCTGGAGCTTGTAAGAGAATTTCAAACACCTGGGGATCATGCTGGACAGCACAATGACTTTTGACCGCCACATCGACATAGTCACTAAGGCTGTTAATACACGCATTGATCTGTTGTACAGGCACGAGCATAACCTCACCCCTGAGGCCCTCAAACTAGCAGTGCAAAGTTCTCTTGTGACCCTAATTGACTACAGGCTGGTAATATATGGTTCAGCCACAGAAACTGCCCTACACCATATAAAAGTTGCTTCAAACAAAGCCTGCTGACTTATCACAGGAGCCGCAGGCATGATGCACACGTGTGACTTGTATGCCCAGGCTAACTGGCTTCAGTTCCCTGATAGACTTCTCTACCAGTCCAGCTTACTAGTGAAAAAAGCTAGTCTCAGTCTGGTTCCCACAAGGGTTCAGAATCTTCTCTCCCCCAATACTAACCTTTGCAACACTTGAAGCTCAGACTGTCACCTATTTAAAATTCCCCACTGTCGCACCTCCTTGGGTCAAAACTCCATCTTTTTCCATGCCCCTGGGTGGCTAAACTCTCCACAGCCTGACATCTCCTCGCTAAGCTCGATTGGTCCCTTCAAAAGACTGCTGAGACAGCAGCTAATAGTGAATGCCCGCTGTACCTGCTTCCAATAACATCTTACGCATGATCTCTGGACTTTCCCTGACCTTACGCTAACCCACTTTTGCAGTGCCTTCTATTCTTGTGCCCCCACAGCCTTTTATTATCTCACCTCTGCTCTCAGTTCCCTTCACACTCCATCCTCTCCACCACCTTCCTACCCATTCTCTTCCACTCCCACCTACCCATATCCATTCTCTGCTTACCCTCACCCTCCCCTTCCCTCCAGTTGTCCTATAACCTCTACTCCACTCCAGCTTCCACCCCCTAATTCTATTTCCTGTCTCTCCCTCATTCCTTCCCCTGTACTTTCAGCTGTCATCTCTCTTCCCAAGGTACTGACTCTCCTCTCCTCTCTTCTCCTTTCTTCTCTTTTCCCCTCTCCTCTCCTCTTCCTATAACCTTGTAACAATACCTAATTTAGTGTACTTGACTCTGGCTACTAACACAGCCTTTGTATAAATGCCTACCTACTGTAACTTAACAGACTCTGGCTACTGTGATCAGCCAATGACCTTGACCATGCTGTGCCTGTTCTACTTATCATTCCAGCACAATTGTGTTGTAATTTACTTATGTTTTAAGTTTCTTATAGCTTTTTTGTCTAGCCACAGAACCTATTTAATGAGTTTTTGCTCAAAGGTACTACCCAAGATTTCAATAAATAAATACAAATATATGGAGAATCCCTTAGGATACAATAGTTTATAAACTGTGACACTAAGTTGGTAGTGTATGCAGCAGAATGCAGTTGTGGAAGCTACTATGTGGGTCACACCAAGCATAAGTTGAAGGAGAGAGTGGGCGAACATGTTCAGGTGGTCATGAATGGGGACTCAGAATATGCTCTGGCTGTACACTTACAACAAGTAGCCAATAGGCAGGACCACACACTCAGGTGTATTGGTTTAGAACAAGTGTGTTTAAATGCCAGAGGTGGTGATGGAGATCTTGCACTCAGTAAAATAGAGGTATATTGGATCTACAGATTAGGAGCATTAATAGACCCTTTGGGCCTGAATGACAAAATAGAACTTATCCCATTTCTGCAATAAAGCACAGAGTTAAAACTGTCTATGATAATGAATGGATGTACAGAGTGAAAACTAATTGGGTCTCTTAACAAATAGATGCTACTGTAAGCTGTAGAAAACCTTTTTTAACACTTTATGTGTTAGAAAGTTAACCTTTGTATCTCTTTTGTTGTCCTCTTTTCTTCCTACTATAGGTCCTCCTGCTCAGTTCACAAGCTTTTCCACTTGGAAGAACTAGAAGGAGGAAGCACAAGTGAGGGGCTAAGTGCAACTGTTTATCAGGAACATATCTCCTGTGTGGTTATTCTGATGCAAAGGGCACCCATCCTGCTCTCCAGGCCCCTCCCCCGTCCTCCTCAACCCTTTCTCTCCCCCCCTCCCCCCCCATCCCTCCTATCCTGTTATTCCTTCTTTCTTAAGTTCTGGTTATATGATAGTGTAACCTCCTCCCACTGGCCCCACTTGTTCAACTAGCGGGGCTGCTCCTCTCAAACCAAGGTGGCACCTAGAGGTGTGGGGGTTGTCACTACAAACACAATTCTATGACCCCATACTTCTACTTCGGAGCCTGCCATCCTTAGACAGACAAACTAAGTGTGGCAACTACCTGACTCACACCTGGGGAGACCATTTAGCATGGCCGTCAACCTGGGTCCCTGGGAGAAAACGTTTGCTCAGCATTATGCTAGGCTTGTACTGCTGGTTAGTGGCACCCAAGTAAATCCAGACACTGGAAGCAATAACTGTACTGTCCAAACTAGGTTGGAATTCTAGTGTGTGGCTTTTATTCACATACACAGAGAATAACAAAGCAAAGATGGACCTCCCAGGGCTACTCTCACTGATAATGCAGATTAATGAGGTACAGAGAACACACACACAGTGAACCCTCAGGTTCTGAATGGATATGGACACACACGGCCCGAACTGGTACACTTCCCTTTTTTCCCTTGACTTGTCACCCCAGCCAGTACTAGGACACTTTCTCATATAACATGAGGAATTATTCTTGGTGGCTCCCTACCACCTCTGAGCACTCTCTGGCTCAATGAAAATCCAAAATCCTACATCTGGGTATTTTCCTCAGGCACTGGCCAAATACACTGAGAGAAAATAAAGGTGCCCAAACTGAACCCCGGAGAGGTAAACATGGTCACTCCAGATGGGGGGTCTCCCACCTTTTTCTTCCAATATTTATACTCAGCCATTCATCTGGTTACAACACCTTTCTCTGAAACACTCTTGTAGATGCTCTCTTGAAATGTATTTTACATTTAACATTCTACTTCTCACACCTCGAAGGTGTCATGAAATTAAAAGTTCTGTATTTGGCTATGTCTTTACTCTAGACCCCCACTTTTGCAGATGCTTTTAAATCATACACAGTCTAAAAGTTCTGTACTTGGCAAGTCTTCCTCAGACCCCATAGAATGCAGACACTTTTACTAGAAACACAGTCTTGGTGAACAGAGTCCTTTTGTCAGAGAAAAACTCAACATGGGAATGCAGATGCCCCAGGGCTTTTTCCACAGAAAGTCTTGGGTACTCACAGAGCAATGAATCTAGGCAGCTTCACCACTCTCCAGGCTGGACCAGGGGATTGCCCCTGAATCCTGGAATCCCCCCCCATCTCTCTGGGGATGGGGCACTGAAAAATCTTCTAGGGACAGTCTCTACCACTTCCTTCAATGGTCTTCTGTGTTCTTCTCTAGGGTGAGAACACACTACCACTTCTCCTGAGGTAGCTCTCTTTCAGAGCTAAGTCTGTGGAGCTGCACTCTGCAGCACTCCTCACTCTTCAGACTCTTCACCCAGACTACTAACTCTTTCCCAACATTCTACTGCTAACCCCTGTAGCTAGCATTCCATTGTGGCTTATGCTGCTGCGAGAATTCTAAGGTGACATCATCACTCAAGGTAGCAGAGACTGAAGACAGAGTGTGGCAGTGTGAAACCCATTTAACTGGCATCTCACAAGCTGCCTTTCCCTGCCTGCCACTGATTCTAAGTGGGATTTTAGTAACACTTTGGAACAAGGGAGTTACAATCAATCTTGCCAAATATAAAAAATTCAGTTAACTGTAGCATCCTTCAAAGGGCATTAAAAACAAAAAGTATTAAGTTAATCTTTTTATGTATAGAAGTTTATATATGAATTTAAGCCCTTGAATTTGCTAGAAATACTGTTTGGATGTGAATATGACAGTGTTAAAACTATATTTTGTGTTTTCTACTGTGCTAAATACCCATTTCATGTGTTTGTATATTGGGGTCACAGAGCACATATAAAATGAATGTCTTTCAAGGTGTATTTCTTTACAAAGACCTCAGTCACATGATCGATGTTTTCTGCTATACAAGCATTCCACAAGTAAGGGGTAGCAACTTTGACAAAGCCTCGTAGGAGGTGAAGCGTCAGTTTGTCTTTTTGCATTTGGATTTGCTGTGGATCTTGGAAAATAAACATTTCTACAAGTTCTGATAAGCTTTTGTGGACAATTGATTCATTTCTGGTGAGATTGTATGCTCCGTGACTGAGTTTTACACTGTGGACTTTAAGTGTCACTTGGAACCCGGTCCCTAAGATCAGCTCTGCTTCATAGAGTGTTTATGTCAGATCTTCAGTTTTCCTCATGTTTTACATAAGTTTATGATTCAAATCAGAACTAATCGTAAATAGACAATATGCTATAATAATATCTGCAGATTCGCCTTATCCTGCAATTACCTCACTCATCACTGCCTACTTTATAGCAACCTAGGCTGGCCCTTTCCATCTGCCCTGCTTGACTCTTCTCTCGGAAAGTTAGTACACAACATCCTCCCCACACACAAACCACCTGCCCTAGTCACCCTACTGGTAGCCAACTCAAATCACTACTCCCTTAGGTCCTCTGGAGCTGGGCAACTATTAATCTCCAGATCTAAATCCAAATACAACTCCATGGCCTTCTCCTCTGCAGCTTCTACACAGTGGAATAACCTCCCAGCTGCTGTACACTCTTGCCTAGAACCTAATACCTTCAAAAGGTTGCTCCACCCTTTCTTGTTGCATCACTCAATATGCACATGTCCCTAATCAATTCAACACCTTGCACATACCCCCATTCTATTGATTCCTACCCATCTTCTCCACCCCCTCACCCTCTAACCTCTCCCCTGCCCCATCAAAGCACTGTCACCACTCTTTCCTCCAGTTCCTCACAAAAGCACCTCTGTCTTTCTCTTTCAGCTCACTAATTCGATACTGTTAATGGCGTCTCCATGTAACTAGGTATTGTCCTGATCTGTGTATTTATTTATTCTTGACAATGTCGCCCTACTGCTTGCTCTTTTGATTGCCATAGTTTACATGTAGTGTTGCACTGATCTTATTACTCTGTTCGTTGCTCTGTAAATTTCAATATACTGTACAGTACTCCCCTGAGTCATACCTGAAAGTAGGCATATATATGCCTAATGCACCCCACCCGGTAAACAAAAGCTAAATAAGTAAATAAGTAATCATAACTAATCAGGACATTGGCCTGGATCCTGATCCTGATAAAAAGGGTCAGGACCTTTTCGGGTCCGCCCATCCCTAATGGGGACACAGTAGGGATAAGGAAGGGATGGAGGTTCTTTGGGTGGGCTTAGAACCAGGGTCCCAGGCCTGTATCTATGAGGTGGTGGTGCACAGACCACCAACACGGGGGGAGGAGATAGACAGGGTTTTGGGGAAAGCCATTGGAAGTAGTGATTATGGGGGGCTTTACTGGATGTGCACTGGGGCATTCTGGTTGCAGCTGCACCTAGAAGCAGGACTATCCCAGACTCCATACAAGGTGCACAGAACCCACTAGAGACAGTACAGTGTTGGCTCTAGTACTTATGAATAGGGACAGCATTGCAGATGGCACAGTGGGTTGCCCTTTGGGTACAAGCAATCATCATACAGTGTAGTTTGGCATGTGGATAGGACAGGAGAAAAACACACTAGAACAAGGGTCCTGGACTTCAGGAAGACAGATTTTAAAGAAATGGGAGAGTGCTTTGGAAAATACCTTGAAAGGGAGATGACCAGTTGGGAGTTAAGGTGAAGGTGCTTTGGGCCAGAAACAGCATGGAACAAAACATCATGGATGGAAAGAAAGCGGCAAAAACACCACCACCCACAATGCCACTGGCACAACAGAACATGGGGTAGAAACAGTGCCGGGCTATATATCACAGGGGGAAACACTGACCCCCTAAATTAAAGCAGCAAACACACCACCTCCCGTAATGCTGTTGGCACAACAGAATGCAGGTAGAAACAGTGCCAGTCAGAAAACAACACGGGGTGAAAATTGACCACTGAAATTAAAGCAGCAAACACACCACCACCCGCAATGCCGCTGGCACAACACAATGCAGAATGCAACAGTGCCGGGCAGAAAACCACAGGGCACACACCGGCTGCCACACACACAATGACACCAGCACAGCAGTGGGCACCAGTGTCTGCGGACAGCACAGGGGAGCAAGGTGAGAGAGGAAAACAGGGTCTGGTTACCGCTGGGGTACGCATAGCACAGGCCCTCCCATGAGTGCCACCAGGCACAGATGCCTATGGGGGGAATGACCCCACACAGAGAAGGATGAGGTGGCCACAACAAGGCAATGGGGCAGTGGTTGTGTATTGGTGGGCCTCTGCCGACAGCAGGACTACCATGCCACAAGGTAACCAACTCATGGGGTGGGGACCCAGAAAGAGGTGTACACCCTGCACAACACATGAAGGTGCAAGGCGGAAATGCATGGATGTGACCAGCAAGGCAAATGGCCATAGGCATAGGGGAATGGCGCAGGTGGCCAGACACAAAGCTGTGCCATGCACCCCTGCAACAGGGACAATAGTGAGGACAGTGTGCCCTGGTGCAGCGGCAAATGCACATTGTGGAGGTTGCCACCAGTACATGGGATGCCAAAGGATGGGGTCTCGAGGACAGCAGTCTCCATGAGGCTCATGCAGCCTGTATGCACAGCAGGCCACCCCGGACAAGATACAGTGCTCACCCACAACATGGGGATGAAAATGCACAGCCTGGCATCCACAGATGCAACACCGCATTGTACACAGCAGAGTGGTGTGCATCATCCACTCATGTCCATGGGACACCACTGACCCCACACACACCCACATGGATGTGCCAGTTCTGTGGCCACAGAACATGTACATGCCCCTGACACATGTCCAGTGCAGTACGGTACAGACAGCGGGGGCATCTGCACAGTAGGGGCACGGCCAATCTGTCACAGACACAGCAGTGGTGCATGGAGATGTGGCCAGGCATCTAGATGGTGTGGCTGTACAATGCCATGGTTGTGCAAAGCACCCCACCTGTGCAACAGGGTCTGTGGATGCACACATGACAACAAGCGTAGAGGGGGCCATGGGCAATACTGTGGGTGAGGGCACCATGTGACCATGTGACAATGCCCAGCCACGATGCACATGAGTGCCCCCATTGGGCGCATGACATGGTGCGACCATGGGCATGGAAGACCAGGGGCACTGGGCCATGCCGGCAGACACTGCCACCTATACATGTATGCATATACTGAACAGCCACTGACTGAAATAGCCATGGGCTGGGTAAGGGTTGTGCACGGTGTGTGCATACATTGACAGACATGGACCGCATGACAACTGCATGGGCACTGCAGTGGTCACAACTGTCGTCATCAATCCGGGGTCACAGGAATATAGAATGACCAGCGTATACCCCTGGTGTCTATGCTGGAAAGAAATGACCACCAGACATGGAAACAGCATGCAAACAGTGTTTAATATCATGTGAACATCAATTATATGCACACAGTGCCCCCTCAGCAGACCACAAGCACAACCAACATGCAACCACAATGTGCACAGCACACACCCACCACCGATGCATGACCAGGTGGTACACAGGACACAGGACATGTGACCAACATACCATGCTACCACAGTGAGGCACGGCCACACACATGTGCCTCACATGGCACACACACCTGGGATGGTGCACTGTCCCTGGACAAGGCTCGGACATGGCATCACCGCAGCCAGCACACACCCCAGCAGTGGCAGTGGCCCCTACCTGCAGGGGCATCCCAACCACCCCACAGCAGCTGACATGAAGACAACCTCAACGTCAGATGCAGTTCCCCCCAATCAGAGGCAAAACAATATCCCCTCAACAGCAGATGCATTCCCCCCATCAGAGGCAAAACAATAGCCCCTCGACAGCAGATGCATTCCCCCTTCCCCATCAGAGGCAAAGTAATATCCCCTCAACAGCAGATACATTCCTCCCCCCATCAGAGGCAAAACAATATCTCCTCAACAGCAGATGCATCCCCTCCATCAGGGGCAAACCAGAATCCTCTCAACAGCAGATGCATTTCCCCATCAGAGACAAAACAATATCCCCTCAACAGAAGATGCATACCCCCAACCCCATCAGAGGCAAAACAATATCCCCTCGACAGCAGATGCATCCCCCCATAAGAGGAACAACAATATCCCCTCAACAGCAGATGCATCCCCCCCATCAGGGGCAAAGCAATATCCCCCACAGCACATGTGCCTTACCATAACCGCCAGCTGTTGCACATTACCCCACTACCCAACTCATATGCACATGCACACACCCTTACACTGGTGTGATGCTGTACCACACAGCACAGGTGTGCAGCAGTCACAGGCACACATAGTGGAATGGTGCCACGGGTGCAGTCAATGGGCATCCGAAGGCAGTACAGTGGTGGGAGCATCGTGGTTGTCAGCCACACAGACAGACAT
This sequence comes from Neoceratodus forsteri, assembly GCA_016271365.2. NCBI lineage: Eukaryota > Metazoa > Chordata > Ceratodontiformes > Ceratodontidae > Neoceratodus > Neoceratodus forsteri. The sequence continues at coordinate 798,883,806 of CM057459.1, read as the reverse complement.
GTGCATGGTCACACCTGCAACTGGAAGTTATGTGCAATGCCACAAAGATAGTCATAGGTGTTCCAGGTGCTGTACTCCCCAATGATCTACGGGATGCGGACCACTTCGTCCTTGTACCACTTACGTGATGGTGGTGCATAGCGCCCAGCAATACATTGCTTGATCTTCTTCTCAATGAGCCTCTATTCCACCTTCAGGGCATCGGAAAACTTCCACAGGCTAGGGTGACATACACCTATGAGGGTGTTGAAGGCACAGTGCCACCCCTCCACTGAATTGTTAGTGTGGGCAGTGCCAGTCCTGCTTACGTCATAACAGCTCCACAGATCCACAAGGAACACTGGATGCCTATGGACACCACCAAGGACTGACCGCCCTACCCTTGAAGTAGTCAACATTGGGGCCAACAGCTCATCATGTCTGACAAAGAACTTGCACGACCTGAGCACCTCAAAAACAGTGGACACTTTCCCTGGAGGGACAAAGGCAAGGGCGGTATCAGGCACACATAGAGTGCAAAGTCCTCATCCTCTGTATAGCATTGCATGGCCTCTGGGACCTCCTGGACCTTCCTCCACAGGGCCTGGCACAGATGGAAAAAGCATCCGTGCTGGCTGGCATCCAGGAAGACTGTGGCAACAGACTTGTTTGCAGCCTGCTCAAAGTCCGTGACTAGTACTGATGGCTTGAGGCCTGCGTGCAGCTCTTTCACTGCACTGAACACCCTTTTGTATGTCACCCCCGTCTTGTTTGCAACAGGATGCACACAGTGCAGTATTGCACCCTATGGATGGTATAGAACTGTGCAAATTGGGGTGGCACAGTCTTAAAGGAGCCATCTGCATACCATGTTGTGCATTGTGACAGGAGCTGCAGGTTTTTGTCTGTGGAGTAGATAAGTATCTGGGAGGCAACACCACTGTCATGGATCAGGAATCAAGCACTGGTGTGTGTCATACTGTACACCTCCAGGATGGTGAGGTCCTCTAGTGATGTTGGCAGGGGTGGTGGCTAGCATGCAGCCATCCGCACACGGCGGACACTCCTTTTCAGAAGGTGTATGCTGGGCATCCTTCCACCCACAGCAGTGGATATGGTGCTGCTGCAGGCTGCCACCACCTGGTGTGGTGTCTCCATCATCTGTCCCATCCTCTGCTTGATGTCAGCGACAGCCTCATGGATGCCTATGGTCCCATGGTCAGGAGCATGGTTGTGGCTGTTCATAACTCTGACAACCTCTTACCCTGCCATGTGGATGCTGCCAGAGCATTTCCTCTGTAATATTCTGTACACTTCCAATATGTCTTTTCAGCCAGGGTCCACGCCTTGTAATAGAGGAAGCCCTCATGTTGCAGTAGGGTCTTCCCCTTTTGGCTCATCATGTATGTCAACGGCATGGATATGTACACTACTCTCATGCCTCACACACTGTAGTGCTCCTGTGCACAGCTCTCCCATGCACCTCAATTCCATATTTGTGCTGTGCTGCTTTATGGGCCTACTGGTTGGTGTGAGATGCACTGCATCTGGCTGGGCTAGCCCCTGCCCTGCACACAGGTGTGCCCTATTTGCACTATAAGCCTGCATTGTGGCTGCAGCCCTGCCATATGTGTGTCGTAGTGTCTGTGGGTTTGGGTCAGGCACACACAGCATGCATCCCCTGCTTGTGCCACTCTGGGCCCATTCTCCTGGGTGCAAGCAGCGGCTCTAGCCCTGTGTGGCCCTCCACCCTTGCAGCTGTGTGTGGGGCTTCAGTGGGAGTGGGTGTCCTGTCCTGGTCCTCTCACCAATTGCCCTTGTCCAGTTCCCCCTCTCCCCATGTCCTGTACCCTCCTTCCGTGACTGGGTCACCTGTTTGACCCTGTAGCAGCATTGTGGCCCTCCCACCTGTGTGACTCTTGTAAGCCCCCCTACCTGTGGGCCCTGTGCTGTGATATCCTGCAGCTGTGGCCCTCCTTCTCGGGGGCCATCTGTTTCCCTGTACGCCATAGACATCCTGCGTGTCCCTCTGTGCAGCACATGCCTCCTCCACCTTGAACCCTGCACTGTTCCATGTGTGTCCGTCTGGTGTTTCCATTCTGTGGGTCAGGGTTGTGCATCCTTGTTCATGCCTGCCACCCTGCCAAACGTTTCATGGTTTGGGCGGTGCTGGCAACTCCTCATCGCACGGTGCCTTGTGTACGCTTTCATTGTAGCTGCTGTGTTGCCCTGCATGGTTTTATCATTGACGGCATTTTCACTGGGTGGTGTTGTGTCTGCCACAATGTTTTTGTTTGCAGTGTTACTTCCATGATGGTATTTCCTCCGCGATGCTCCTGGCCCAAAGAGTGAAGGCACAGTGGAAAAGTATAAAGGAAGGAATAAATAAAGTAATGGCAACCTGTTGAAGGAAATAAGCAAGGGTCAGAGGAGAAACAGGCTGCTATGGTTCTCAAAGGAGGAGACTAAGGTGGTAAGGGAGAAAACAAAAGCTTTTAGGAAGTGTAAGGACACCCGAACAGAGAGGGACAGGGAGGTATACTGTACCTGCATAAACAAAGGGAGGCAGGTAGGAGGGTAAGAACAGCAAAGGCTCAGACAGAGGAGAGGATCACCCAGGAAGTCAAAAAAAGAGATAAGACTTTCCTCGGTACATAGAGAAAACAGAAGAAGGCAAGGGGTGGTATAGAGAGAACCAGGAAGGGGGGGGGGGATTGTACAGAGGAAGATTAAAAACAAGCTAAAATTTTAATGAGTACTTCTGCTCAGTCTTCACAGAAAAGGGGGGAAGGGACAGACCGACATGCATTAGCCGGCACTGGGAGGAGGAGCAAGTGGAAACAAGTCCATTTTCAGAAGAGAGAGTCAACTGCCGATTGGAAGCCCTAAAGAAAAATAAAGTGATGGGGCCAGATGGGATTCACCCAAGAGTACTAAAAGAACTGAGCACAGTGCTAGCCATTCCTTTGACAACACTTCTAAGCACCTTATTAGTGGTGGGCTAGTTCAGGAAAACTGGAGGAGGGCTGATGTGGTCCCTCTGTACAAGAGCAGCAGCAGGGAGGAAGCTAACAATTACAGACCACTCAGCCTCACATCAGTGGTGGGGAAATTATTTATTTATTTATTTATATAAGTACAAAACAGGGTACTAAATGAGAAAAGACCAAGGTAGAAAGGTCAGTGGGGGATGCTGCTACAGAAGGTAAAGCCATCAAAAAATGGAGAGCAATGAGTACCAATGCCCATAGTCTGGGTAACAAGCTTCCTGAATTAGTGTCCTTGATGGAGGACGAACATCTGGATATTATGGCAGTCACAGAAACATGGTACACACAGAACCATGACTGGGACGTAAACATACCAGGATACACTATCTACAGGAGGGACAGGGAGGGTAAAAGAGGAGGAGGAGGAGGAGTAGCTCTCTACATAAGAGAAAGAATCAAAGCAACAGAACAAAAGGGTAAACAGGGAGGAGAAGAAGCACTGTGGGTCAATTTGGAGGCAGGCAATGGCACCACAATCCGCACAGGGTTTGTATACAGACCCCCCTCTCAGGGGGAGGAAATGGACAAGGAAATGATAGGAAGTATACTTAGAATGGTAGATAAAGGGGAGATATTACTGATGGGTGATCTGAATATGCCAGATGTTAACTGGAGTGCAGTAGCAGCCACTTCTAAGAGTGGGGTTATTCTAGATGCCCTACAGGAGGCATGCCTTAGACAACTAGTATTGGAACCCACTCAAGAGGAGCAATCTTAGACCTGGTCCTCTCAAATGGAGATGGAGAGGGATCACAGATGTAGAAGTGGGTAGCCATCTGGGAACTAGCGACCATCGACAGTATGGTTCACAATAAACACAGCAATAGATTCAAGCCATACAAAGGCAAAAGTACTGGACTTCAGGAGGCTGACTGCCAAAATGGGTGAGTGCCTAAGGAATGCACTAGCAAATGGGCAGGAAGGAGGGGTGGAAGAACAATGGGGAATAATAAAACTGCCATCACAGAGGTAACAAGCCTTTGTGTGAAGCAAATAAACAAAACAAAACGATGTAAGAAACCACTATGGTTCTCAAAGGGGTGGCAGTGAAGGTTCAAGAGAAAAAGAAAGCATTCAGAAAGTACAAGGAATCACAGAAGGAGCAGGACACAGAATTGTATCAGTTAAAGCAAAGGAAGCTGGGAAGGCAGTCAGAACAGCAAGGCCGAACTGAGGAAAGATAGCCAACTCAGTTAAGAAGGATAAAACCTTTTTAGGTACAACAGGAGTGAAGGAGAAGACTAAGGGAGGGATAGTGAGCTAATAAAGGGGAGGGGTGGGCAGAGGGTTACTGTGAAAAGGCAGAGATACTGAACAAATATTTTGCTCAGTATTTACAAATGAAAGTGGTACCTAAAACAAACAATAGAAACACTCTGGATACAGAAGTTGATACCAGCCCATTTACAGAAGAAAGGGTTCTGAAAGAGCTCTTAAAACTAAAGGTGGACAAAGCAACGGGGCCTGATGGGATTCATCCCAGAATTCTAAAAGAACTAAGGGTAGAACTAGTGACACCACTGACTACCCTCTTTAGCAAATCATGGGAGGATGGGGTGGTACCTGAGGACTGGAGGAGGGCAGATGTGATTCCCCTTCACAAAAGTGGGAGCAGCTCAGAAGCAGGAAACTACAGACCAGTTAGTTTAACCTCAGTGATAGGGAAGATGATGGAATCACTTCTAAAGGAAAGAATTGTCGAGTACCTAGAGGCCAGAGGGGCACAGGACCCAAGGCAGCATGGATTCACAGCAGGAAGGTCATGCCAGACGAATCTAATAGATTTCTTTGACTGGGTGACCAAAGTAGTAGATCAGGGAAGGGCTGTGGACATGGCCTACCTAGACTTTAGCAAGGCATTTGACTCAGTCCCACACAAAAGATTAATATACAAGTTAGCCAGCCTGGGAGAGGTCCCAAGATGATAGCCTGGGTAAAGAATTGGCGGGAGAATAGGACACAGAGGTAATAGTAAATGGAGTCCACTCTGAAGAAGGGGGTTACTAGTGGGGTGCCATGAGGTTCAGTATTAGGACGGTCCTCTTCAATGTCTTTATGTGACATTGCAGAGGACTGGAAGGAAAAGTATGTCTCTTTGCAGATGACACAAAGATCTGCAACAGAGTTGATGCACAAGGTGGGTAGAAAGGATGAGAGGGACTTGCAAGGTTAGAGGAATGGTCAAATGTATGGCAGCTTAGATTTAATGCTAAGAAGTGCAGGCAATGCACCTGGGAAACAAAACCCAGGGAAGAGTATACAATGGGGGGTGAGATACTAACAACAACAAAAATGGAAAGGGACCTGGGGGTAGTCATACCAGATGACTTAAAGGTGGGCAAGCAATGTGAGAGGGCAGTAAGGAGGGCTGGAGGGATACTGGGATGCATAAGGAGAGGCATCACCAGTAGAAAACAGGAAGTTGTTATCCCTGTGTACAGACAGCTGGTGAGACCCCATCTGGAATACTGTGTGCAGTTCTGGAGACCCAATCTCCGCAAGGACATAGACAAGATGGAAACTGTTCATTGGAGGGCAAATAAAATGGTGCAGGGTCTGCACCGGAAGACATGAATGTAACCCCCTTGCAAATGGGGGTTCCTAATGTGCCTTATGCCTGGTTGGTAATCGGTATAAAGCCGCCGAAAGGAGGGTCCGTGGAGTGCTTTTTAAGGCCTCCGTATACTGTCCCTTTAAGAGCTGCCTTTTGCAGTCAGAATGGGTTAAAATGGGAAGGGGTTCGAGTGTTGTTATGCTCGACTCCTGCCCGGGCTGACAAGTGAGCGCTCCATTCTGCCATCGCTAATAGTGCAGGGGGAGCCCTAATAAAGGATGTAGGTGGGTGCTTGAAATAAGCTGTAAAAATAATGATAATGTAGTTGTTCTAACCTGCTTTGCTTTGCAGCATAGACAGTTTCGATTGCCTCCTCTATTTTGGTCCCGAACTGCAGAATTGGACCAATCAATACTTGGGACCCTACAGAGTCGACTGACCAATGGAAGAGTTGTTTGTTTGAGAAAGGTATTATGGGCTATGGTGCTTTTTCTGCACCACTGAGAGCTGGGAGAAGTGACTGGCAGGCTCAACCAGCCAATTGGATCGGGTCGCGCCCAAGTGGAAAGGAGTGTCCCAAGCTGTAAAGAGACAGATTCGTTGTGGCTAGTGAGGAGTGAGGAGCTGTGTGCTTCTGCGCTGGGGAGTGTTCGCGCAGGAAGCGCGTGAAGGCCTAAGTTGGCCATTTTCCTGCGAGGAGTTCGTTTTGAAATCCGTCAGCGGGCGGTCAGAGGAGGCTGTGCTCCGTACAGCTACCCACCAGGTTCGACCTGTAGGAGGACTGGAGAAAATTGCTGAATTGCGCTTGGTCCGCGGGAGGAGTAAAAAGCTGCCATTGCAGAGCTGGAGTGACTGTGAAAGCTGAAGAGCCTGGGAGCAGCTGCCTGGTGTGGTACCGCTCTGCTATTGCTGTTTACCATATAAATGTGTGAGTAGCTCAAGTAAATCCTGCTGCAATTAAAGGACTTTTTCCTGTTACTGTTTACCATATAAATGTGTGAGTAACTCAAGTTAATCCTGCTGCAATTAAAGGACTTTTGCCTGTTGCTGTTTACCATATAAACGTACTCTGAGGCTTGTGAGCTCAAGTTAATCCTGCTGCTAGTGAGGGATTCTGCCTGGATTGAGATAATCATATAAATGTGTAAAGAGACTTGTGAGTTCAAGTTAATCCTGCTGCCAGTGAGGGATTCTGCCTGGATTGAGATAATCATATAAATGTGTAAAGAGACTTGTGAAGTTCAGGCTCAGCCCTGCTAGTGTTGGAAGAACCGGGATTGGCTGGAGGTTGTGAGTACTGAATCAGGGTAGCTCCCTGTTAAGTGTGCAAACAGTGGTTTTCCAATTGTATTGCTGTACTTTTGACTGCCTAATCGAACTTTCTTTCCCTGCTGACTTGTTCAGGATTGCAGCGTTTATCTGTGTTAAGGGCCCCAACCAGCTGCCATGTTTGGACTAGCCATTAGGGCTTGGGTACCCAGGGACAATGACTCGTAGGGATAGGCCTGTGCACAGAGCTCTAGGTTGTTAAGTATAGTGATAAACCAATTAGCCTGATTCCCCCATCCTTGTTATCTCCCCCTTAATAAATCATATTTGTGTGTTGCAACTACACCCTGGCTGGTTTGTGCATCCCTGTTGAATCGCTGTATAGTGACTGTGATATAACTGTATCCTATTTTACAGGGGGTCCCTGGAGTGAGCTGAGAGATACTACCCGGGGGGGTAAGTGTATTGGTGAAAAGCATTGTTGGTACCCAGTGTGAGCCACTAGCGGGGAAAAAGGGGGGTTGCAGTAACCCAGAGGGCTGTGACCGAGGCAATCTCAAAAGTATTAACCCCAACCTCTGGGTGGAGGCACCCGCCAACAGATCTGGGCCCCTCACCCAGTCTCTGTGGAGACAGGCAGGTGTAGTAGCCCTTAGGGTAGTGCCCCCTTGGGGGTATACAAATTGGAGGCACCACTGGGATTAGCGTCCCCTAGTGGCTCAGTGAGGAGATACCCCAAAGATGGAAAAAATGGGAGGGGATATGTTGGAAAAAATTAAGCTGGGACCCATCAAAACCATGGTACACAAACTAATGGGTTGGGGTGAAGCAGAAGAGCTAGATTCCCAGAAGATTGTATTATTGTTAGATGTGCCCTTGGGTACCTCAGCTGCTGATATTGTCTCTGTTGCAGAACAGTAAAGTATTTGGGTAAGGTTGAAGTGAAAGGGCGTATGGCTGATTGCTTGACCAGACATTGCAGGTGCTACTCCTATGCAGTGTGGCCATCGACCTGAGAGGTACCTCATGTACTTTACCGGAGGTGCGTCCCGGGGTGGAGGCTAATCCATATCCGAAGTGGGTCAGTCACTCCTGGGGGGTCTCCTCAAATGAACAGTTTTAAAGATAAACTGCTTAAATTGTTAGCTGTGGAAGGGAGGACTACCCAGGAGTTGCTACAAGCCTTGGATCTGTCCAGTGATACTACCCCTCGAGGTTCTCCGGGCGTCTCCCCTGGCCCACCCAAAAGCTCCGTGCTGGCTTCTTTGCCCTTGGCAGTCCCATCCATACAGCTCGATTCCTACCGTAAGTTAAAGCTCTTCTCTGGCATGGTACCAGTGCCTTCCGGGGAGGATGACCTGGAGGCGTGGATGGACTATGCCACCCCTTTAGTCCAGGAGTGGCAATGCTCCGAGGTGGAGAAAAGGAAGAGGCTGATGGAGAGTTTGCGGGGTCCTGCCTTAGAAGCCATTAGATTCTTCCGGGCCACTCATCCGGAAGCCACTGCTGCAGAGTATCTCTCTGCTTTAGAAGGGGTTTTTGGGAGTACAGAGACTGGTGAAGATTTATTATGGAAATTCAGGTCTGCTAAGCAGTGAACTAATGAAAAACTGTCCGCTTTTGTTACTAGAGTGGAGCGGACATTGCAGAAGGCTTGTAGAAAAGGGGGAATCACTGCTGCAGCCCTGAATCAGGTTCGGCTAGAGCATATTTTAAAGTCTGCCAGATTCTCTAGTGTAACTCTATTGAAACTTAAGTTGCATGATCAGCGGGCCACCCTGCCTGAATATTGTCAATTGATGAGGGAAATTCAAGAAGTGGAGACTGATGAAGAGGGGTGGGAACCCTTTGTGGGGGCAGTGAACCCTAGTGGGACCCCTGAGTCTAATACCCCTGAGGAGACTGGCTGCCTGGAGGGTCCAAGGGGTCCCCAGATTTCCCAGGTACTGTGGGGATGCGGGTTGTTTCCTTGACCCCCACGTGGAGGATGAGTTGAGGGCTGAGATCAGGAATTTCAGGGGTTGGTGAGGGACTTAAAGCAGTCTACTGTGTACCTTACTCGGCCCAGGGCCCTGAGTCGTATGAGCCCCGAACCTAGCCCTAGAGCTTTCTCCCTCCCTCAGGGCCCCCTCAGAATAGTGATCCCAGGGACCCTAAGATTTGTTATCACTGTGGGGAAGATGGGCATTTCCAGCCTGACTGCCAGAAGATAGAGAATTTAAGGAAAGTTAACAGCAGACTGATGGCTTGATCATAGATCCAGTCTCTTGGGCCCCTAAGAAAAGTTGTGTGACTCAGGCCCATGCCCACCGGGCTAACAATGTTGCTATCCGCAACTGGTCTGATGTGGTTGGGACGTCTATGGAGACCCGGGTGCAGGTGAATGGAATTCCCACTAGAGCTGTATTGGACAGTGGCTCCCAGGTGACCATGATGTTTCAGGACTGGTACCAAGCACACTTATCTGAAGTGCCCTTGCAGCCTGTAACTGGCCTACATGTATGGGGGTTGAGTGACAAGGCTTATCCGTATTTGGGGTACATCCGTGTATGGTTATCTTTCCCTGCAACTGTGAATGGAATAGATGAGCAAGTGGAAACCTTGGTCTTGGTCTGCCCATGCACTAGACTGTATGATGGGGTGCCCTTGTTGATTGGAACAAAGGCGCACATGTTTGGATGATTGGCCCAGTTGTGCTCAGAGAAGCGATCATTTCAGACTGGGTGAGCTTTGGGTGTACCTGCTGTAATTCAAACAGTCAGGGCCAATTCAGAAGAAGGGTAGGCCAGAGGAACCTGAAGGCCCTGTGGGAGTGGTATGGAAGAAGGATCCGGCCCCTGTAGTGCTTGCCCCAAATGCACAGTGTGTTCTGCATGGAGAGGTACGATTAAAGACAGATGTCAAGAATAAGTTGTTGATGTTGGATGCACCTATGGAGGGAGAACTGCCTGAGGGGTTGTTGCCAAACCCAGCATTCTGCCGGCCAGAGCCCATGCCTATGTTAAAAGGGTGATGGTTCAAGTGCACAATGTGTCTGATAAAGAGATTCGGATAAGAAGAGGGTGCACCCTGGCTAGCGTTCATTGTGCAGATACTGCTGTCCTACCAAATAAAAAGAGTTCTCGGATGGGTGATGGAGTTGCTCCTGATATGTTTGACTTTGGTGACTCTCCGCTGCCGACTGAGTGGAAGCGCAGGGTCAGTGAGAAGCTTGCCAAGAGGAACCAGGTTTTTTCCCTGAAGGAGTGGGATGTAGGATGTGTACAAGGGGCTGAGCATCACATTCGATTGCCGACGAAGACCCTTAGAGAGATCCCGACATCTGGCTCCGCTGTGCATAGATGATGTATGCGGCATCTGCAAGAAATGTTGGCTGCGGTGTAATTCAAGAGTCTAAGGTCCCTATGCATCCCCATTGTAGTAGTAAGGAAAAGAATGGGGCAGTTCGGATGTGTGTAGACTATCATACTTTGAATAGGCGGACCATTCTGGATCAATATACCATGCCACGCATACAAGACGCCTTGGATTGTCTGAATGGTAGTAAGTGGTTCTCTGTATTGGATCTTCTGAGCGGATACTACTAGATCCCGATGGCCCCAGACGACCGGGAGAAGATTGCTTTCATTTGCCCCTTAGGCTTCTATGAATTTATTCGGTTGCCTCAAGGAATTTCGGGTGCCCCAGCCACTTTTCAGTGCTTGATGGAACGAGCTGTGGGGGACATGAACCTACTCGAGTGTTTGGTCTATTTAGATGATGTTATAGTGTTTGGCCGATCATTGGAGGAACATGAGAAATGATTATTCAAGGTCCTGGATCGGATGTAGGATTTCGGCCTCAAGTTGTCTATCAACAAGTGTCAATTCTTCCAGACTTCCGTGAAATATGTGGGCCACATAGTGTCCACTGAAGGCATAGAGACTGACCCTGGCAAGGTGGAGGCGTTGACCACTTGGCCTCAACCCAAAAATTTAAAAGAGCTGCAACAGTTCCTGGGGTTTTGTGGCTACTATAGGCGGTTTGTCAGAGACTATTCACGAGTGATTCACCCCCTCCTTAATCTCACCCAGGGATATTAGCCTACTCACAAAAAATATAAGAAGGGTGTGCACACTGACATAGAAAAGAAGTATTTTCGACCAAACGATATGTTCGGGGATCGATGGACTGCTGAGTGTGAGGAAGCTTTTCATGACATCATATATCAACTCACCCATGCACCCGTGTTGGCCTATGCTGACCCAGCCAAGCCTTACACTCTTCATACTAATGCCAGTCTGCAAGGATTGGGGGCTGTATTGTACCAGGAGCACTCGAATGGGCTGAGACCTGTAGCATTCACCAGTAGAAGTCTGATGCCGTCAGAGAAGAATTATCCCGTGCACAAATTAGAGTTTCTGGCTTTGAAGTGGGCCATTGTTGATCAGTTCCATGGCTATTTGTATGGTGCCAAGATATTAGTAAAGACTGATAACAATCCTCTGACCTATGTACAAACCTCAGCCAAATTGGATGCCACTGGGAATAGGTGGCTCTCTGCCTTGGCCACCTACGAGTACGCTGTAGAATACCGGGCGGGCTTAAACCATATAGATGCGGATGCTCTTTCTCGGAGGCCTGCATCCCAGACTGAATGGATCCGGTTGTCTGAGCCTGACATAAGAGCCCTGTGCCAGAAATTTGATAAAGAAGAACAGGTGTCTCCGGACACGGTGGACTGTGTAGTAGATTGTTTGGGGCCGCCGGAGAACTGTATACCTGCCTCCTACTGCCATTTCTCTGCATTGGACAACAGCTCTCTGCCGCAACTCAACAATGATGATCTCCAACAGGCTCAATCCTGTGACCCAATGATAAGAATGGCCGTAGAGGTTTTGCGGGCTGGAAGGGATGTATCCAAACTACGTTTCACCAACTTGCGGACTACCTTGTTGTACAAAGAAGGGCCCCAATTAAAGCTGATCAACCAACTACTATATAGAGAGACTGTGAGTAAGGAGGGCCGGGTGCAACGACAACAACTGGTGCTGCCCTCAGCTTTCAGAGAACTAGTTCTAAGGTCATTGCATAATCAGATGGGGCACCTGGGCATAGATTGAACACTTGATTTGGTACGGGCTCGATTCTATTGGCCAAAGATGAGTGCGGACGTGGAACAGTATGTCAAGACCTGTGGTCGTTGTTTGCAAAGGAAAGCATTACCTCAGAGAGCTGCTCCCTTGGTCAACATTATTACTAGTGCTCCTGTGGAACTGGTCTGTGTTGCTTTCCTGAGTTTAGAGCCTGATCTGAGAAGTGTTAGCAACATATTGGTGGTCACTGATCATTTTACCCGGTATGCACAGGCTTTCCCGACCAAGGATCAGAAAGCAACTACAGTGGCTAAAATACTTATTGAGAATTTTTTCGTCCACTATGGGGCTCTGCAGCGGATTCATTATGACCAGGGAAGGGACTTTGAAAGTCGCTTGATTAAAGAGATGCTATCTTTGTGGGGGGTACGCAAATCACGAACCACCCCCTACCACCCACAGGGAGACCCTCAGCCTGAAAGGTTAAATCGTACATTGCTTGACATGCTGGGCACTTTACAATCAAAAGATAAATCAAGATGGAGTCAACAGATTAGCACTCTTGTTCACGCCTACAATTGTACAAAAAGTGATGCCACAGGGTTCTCCCCCTATCGACTGATGTTTGGAAGAGAGGCTAGATTGCCAGTGGATGTGTGTTTTGGGGTTTCCCCTGATAGGGTACGAGCAGAAAACCATCTACAGTATGTACAGAAATTAAAGGCCCAATTAAATCATGCCTACCAACTGGCCCAGACCATGGCTGCTAAACGAAATCTGGCTAACAAGGAGAGATGTGACAAAAAAGTGAAAACAGTAGAGTTGAGAAAAGGGGATAGAGTGTTGTTGAGAAATCTAGGACTGCATGGCAAACAAAATTGCCGACCGATGGCATCACCTCCCTCATATTGTTGTGGGACAGCTGGCAGACCTACCTGCGTATAAAGTGCGGCCTGAAAACAATTCGAAAGATGTGAAAAACATACACAGAAATCAGCTGCTGCCAATTGGGCAGATCTTGATTGAAGTTGAACCTTCCTCTACCCTTCCTTCTAAGCCCATGACTAGATCTATTACTAAGAGAGGAATCAAGTCCGTGGAGCCTTCAACAAGTCCACCAAGGGAGCCTTGTCCAACCCCCCCTGCAGAAGGAGATGGTCAACACTCAGTGTCAGAAGACAGCAAAGATGATGTTGAATATTATCCCTCTTTTGAACTAAGCCAATTGTTTTGGGGCAATCCCCTCCTTAACTCAGGAACTGAAGCTAGCCCATCTGTGTTGATTGAGCCCTTGACTTTGTCCCCGGAGGAATTCCCTTCAAAAGATGAATGGGGTAGCAGACAAACGCAAGGGGCTGAGTCCTTAGGCTTGGTTGAACTGTCTGGTCTGGCTGAGTTATCTGACTTTTCAGAAGAAGAGAGTGAGGTGGGGGAACAAGTCCGTGATATGCCAGAACCAGAAGAGTATTTTGAATGCCCTGAGGGTTCCCCTTTAGTAACTGGACAGCCCCTAGATGAGCCCAGTGGGGTGGGTTCAGGGGTAGAAGGTCAAGCCCCTAATAGTACTATGAGTATTGAGCCTGATCCTCTTGAAGGGAGTCCCATTGCTAACTTCCCTGACATGGAAATAGAGTCAGTGCCTGGTTCAGAATCCCCTGAGACCCTTAGATGATCCAGCCGACAGCTACGGCCAGTAATCAAGTTGAGTTATGAATCCCTGGGTCAGCCAGTGGACCTGCCCTTAAATGTGGTTCACAAGGGGGTATATGTGTCTCCAAGGTCTTTGCCTAAGTTAGCCTTGGGGGATAACTCCAGACTATTAGTAAAGCCTTTCAAGTGTGGCGCCCTTGTCCCGGGAGACCAGTTAGTAGCTAACCGAAGAAGGAGCCCTTCAGTCCCGGGGTCACGGGTAGGGCCCTATGACCTGATATAAGAGAGTGTAAGATTTTATATGTATGATGTGTATACACTATAGTGCATTGTAGATCTAATATTTATGTATGTAAGGTAAAATGTGATATGATGTTACTTGGGATGTTCATTTACTTTGCCTCAAGGGTGAGTGCTTGGCGTGGACGCCAAGTTTTTCAAACCAGGGAGGTGTAACCCCTTAGCAAATGGGGGTTCTAATGTACCTTATGCCTGGTTGGTAATCGGCATAAACCGCCCGAAAGGAGGGTCCGTGGGTGCTTTTAAGGCCTCCGTATACTGTCCCTTTAAGGGCTGCCTTTTGCAGTCGGAATGGGTTAAAATGGGAAGGGGTTCGAGGTGTTGTTATGCTCGACTCCTGCCCGGGCTGCTAAGTGAGCACTCCATTCTGCCATCGCTAATAGTGCAGGGGGAACCCTAATAAAGGATGTAGGTGGGTGCTTGAAATAAGCTGTAAAAATAATGATAATGTAGTTGTTCTAACCTGCTTTGCTTTGCAGCATAGACAGTTTCGATTTCCTCCTCCATTTTGGTCCCGAACTGCAGAATTGGACCAATCAGTACTTGGGACCCTACAGAGTCGACTGACCAATGGAAGAGCTGTTTGTTTGAGAAAGGTATTATGGGCTATGGCGCTTTTTCTGCACCACTGAGAGCTGGGAGAAGTGACTGGCAGGCTCAACCAGCCAATTGGATCGGGTCGCGCCCGAGTGGAAAGAAGTGCCCCAAGCTGTAAAGAGACAGATTCGTTGTGGCTAGTGAGGAGTGAGGAGCTGTGTGCTTCTGCGCTGGGGAGTGTTCATGTGGGAAGCGCGTGAAGGCCTAAGTCTGCCGTTTTCCTGCGAGAAGTTTGTTTTGAAATCCGTCGGCGGGCGGTCAGAGGAGGCTGTGCTCCGTACAGCTACCCACCAGGTTCGACCTGTAGGAGGACTGGAGAAAATTGCTGAATCGAGCTCGGGCCACAGGAGGAGTAAAAAGCTGCCATTGCAGAGCTGGAGTGACTGTGAAAGCTGAAGAGCCTGGGAGCAGCTGCCTGGTGTGGTACCCCTCTGCTATTGCTGTTTACCATATAAATGTGTGAGTAGCTCAAGTAAATCCTGCTGCAATTAAAGGACTTTTGCCTGTTGCTGTTTACCATATAAATGTACTCTGAGGCTTGTGAGCTCAAGTTAATCCTGCTGCCAGTGAGGGATTCTGCCTGGATTGAGATAATCATATAAATGTGTAAAGAGACTTGTGAGTTCAAGTTAATCCTGCTGCCAGTGAGGGATTCTGCCTGGATTGAGATAACCATATAAATGTGTAGAGACTTGTGAAGTTCAGGCTCAGCACTGCTAGTGTTGGAAGAACCGGAATTGGCTGGAGGTTGTGAGTACTGAATCAGGGTAGCTCCCTGTTAAGTGTGCAAACAGTGGTTTTCCAATCGTATTGTTGTACTTTTGACTGCCTAATCGAACTTTCTTTCCCTGCTGACTTGTTCAGGATTGCAGCGTTTATCTGTGTTAAGGGCCCCAACCAGCTGCCACGTTTGGACTAGCCATTAGGGCTTGGGTACCCAGGGACAGTGACTCGTAGGGATAGGCCTGTGCACAGAGCTCTAGGTCATTAAGTATAGTGATGAACCAATTAGCCTGATTTCCCCCATCCTTGTTATCTCCCCCATAATAAATCAGATTTGTGTGTTGCAACTACACCCTGGCTGGTTTGTGCATCCCTGTTGAACCGCTGTATAGTGACTGTGATATACCTGTATCTTATTTTACAGGGGGTCCCTGGAGTGAGCTGAGAGATACTACCCGGGGGGTAAGTGTATTGGTGAAAAGCATTGTTGGTACCCAGTGTGAGCCACTAGCGGGGAAAAAGGGGTGTTGCAGTAACCCAGAGGGCTGTGACCGAGGCAATCTCAACAGTATTAACCCCGACCTCTGGGTGGAGGCACCCGCCAACGGATCTGGGCCCCTTACCCGGTCTCTGTGGAGGCAGGCAGGGGTAGTAGCCCTAAGGGTAGCGCCCCCTTGGGGTTACATGAAGAGAGGCTAAAGGAGCTTAATATGTATAGCCTCGAGGAAAGGAGGGAGAGGGGGGACATGATAGAAACGTTCAAGTACCTCAAGGGAATCAACAAAGTCCAAGAGGGTAGCATCTTTCAAAAAAAGAGGTGTGCAAGAACAAGGGGGCACAATTTGAAGATAGAGGGGGGGCGGCTCAGAGGTAATGTAAGGAAGTATTTTTTCACAGAGAGGGTTGTGGATGCATGGAACGGCCTTCCGGAGGAGGTTGTGGAGTCAAAAACAGTGGTTGAATTCAAGCATGCATGGGACAGCCATGAGGCAATTCTAGGGGGTGGAGGTAGAAAGAAGTAGGCTGCTGGTTAACTAGGATTTGCAGCTTATCCATTAGGTAGAGAAATGGGCAGACTGGGTGGGCCAAGTGGTCCTTATCTGCCGTCAAATTCTATGTTTCTATGTTTACATTGGAATTACAACCCTTTGAGTCATGGACTAATTTTCAGTGGCTCTGTGTCAAAGGAAGCACAAGACATATTGGTACATTGACAGAGATGACATTAGAAGACGGGTACATTGGAGTATTATACATGTTACATGTACTAGATTTGAGCCATTAAAATTTCAAGGTAGTAGCCTAAGCAGCTCCATACAGATCATCATGATACATACAATCAAAGTTGCCTATGCAACAGTTTAGCTAGGTACTTTATAACAAATAGATACAGTTGCTACCTGTGAAAGGCATTGTTAGATTTTAAACAGGTCTTGAGATCTTTTATTTAGGCTGGTTGGACCTTCGAACTGGTGCCTCAGCAAAACATGACAGAGGGAAGCCTCAGAGAGGCCTTGTCAGTGCCAGGGAGGGTCCTGAGGCTATGTAGGTCATTAGGGAAGTTAGTGGGCACAATGGCAGTTACTTGAGGCTAGTTTATGTGATTTTAGCGCTACCTTAAAAGGGCCTAGTTTGTTAATGGATGAGATAGCTGGGGGAGGGCATTGTACCATAGTGGGGCTCTGTATGAGAAGGATCTTTGTGCTAGGGATGTTCTGACCTTGGGTACCTTCCAGATAGATTTGGAGGCTGCCCGAGTAGTAATAAGTGGGGTGGCTGATTGAAGGGAGGCCACTAAAACTATCAGGGTTAGCCCCAGGTGTATCTTTTTTGTAAGTAGGCAGGTCTGGTACAGCAGGCACTCCTCTAGCGAGAGAATATTTGCAAGAGCAAAGAGGGCCCAGGTGTGCATTTGTCTGCACCTGAGACGAGCCGTCAGGCTTTGTTGATGGTAAGTTGAATTTGCTGTATTGCTGTGGAGTCAGCTGCTGAAAAGATTATGAGGCCATAGTCAACTAGGGACATGACTGAGGATGATACTGCCAAGTGTAGAGCTTCTGGCGGGAGGCAATCTTTGTGTCGATATAGGAGGCCTAAGCAGATATTAACGGCTGAGGTGAGAGTTTTTATGTGCTCATGGAAGGTAAGCGAGGAGTCAAAAGTGACTCCCAGGTACTTGTAGGTAGACACTTGATCCAGGAAGACAAGTAAGTTGGATAGAATTGTGAGGGTTGGTCTCTGGCCCTGTGTTGACGGTGTACAAAGAGCATAGATTTTGTTTTCTTAATGTTGACAACTAGTCTGTGGGCTATAAACCAGTTTTCAATCTGTTTGATGGAGTCTTGTAGGGAGAGCTGAAGGGATGAGGGGTCAGGGTGTGAGGCTATTAGTACTGCATCATAGGCATATAGGAGGATGTTTCCAGTGCAGGAGTCAGGCAGGGCATTTAGATAAACACTGAAGAGGAGAGAACCTAGGATAGACCCTTGAGGCACCCCTGAGCGTACTGGTAAAGTGGATGACAGGGTCTTGTTTATTTTGATGCACTGCGATCGATTGGAGAGATAGCTGGTGAACCAGGCGAGAGGACCTTGACCAACTCCGAGATGTTTGAGAGTGGCCAAGAGGAGGGGGTTGGAGACTGTGTCAAAGGCCTTTGAGAGATCTATAAATACGGCCCCAGTGAGGTGCCCTTTATCTAGTGCAGAGTGCAGAGCATTAGAGAATTCTATTAGAGCTGTAGTAGTGCTATGTCCTACTCTAAAACCATGCTGTTCCCTGCATAAAATGTTATGAGTGAGAAAGTATTCAGTGAGTTGGTCCACTATAATTTTTTCGAGGGCTTTGGAGAATAGTGGTAGAATTCAGATGGGCCGATAGTTATTAAGGGAGGTGCAATCACCACTTTTTAGAATTGGGGTTATAACGGTAGTTTTCCATGCATCTGGGAATTGGCCCAGTCAGAGGGAATGTTTTAGAAGATCAGTGATTAATGGAGTCCATGCTGAAAGAGAGACAGATGGATTACCTGGAAGAAAATGGGCTGCAGGACCACCAGCAGCATGGCTTCACTGGAGGAGGTCATGTTACACAAATCACATAGATTTCTTTGATTGGTTAACTAGAGAGGTGGATCACGGGAGAGTAGTGGATGTGGCCTATCTGAACTTCAGTAAGGCCTTTGACACAGTACCACAAAGGAGGTTGATTAAGGAACTTAGCAATCTGGGGGTGGGGGAGAAGGTGGTAAGCTGGTAATTAACTGGTTGAAAGATAGGGCTGGTAGTAAATGGCAGTCACTCGGGGGACAAGAGAGTGACCAGTGGAGTAAAATGGATCGGTTCTGTGACATTACTAAGGAACTGGATGAGAAGGTGTGTCTCTTCATGGATGACACAAAAATGTACAACAGGGTGGACACCCAGGAGGGATGGAGAGAATGCAAAGGGATATGGGAAACCTACAGCAGTGATCTAGTTTGTGACAGCTGGATTTCAATGCCAAAAAGTTCAAAGTCATGCACTTGGGGCGTGGAGACCTGAGGACTGTATATGAGATAGAGGGAGGTACTTACAGTCACCAAGCCTGACAGGGACTTTAGGGTAATCATACTAGAGTATATCTGATGATGTCAAGGTGGCAGGACAGTGTGACAAGGCAATTAAAAAGGCTAGCCAGATGCTGGGGCTCATAGGGAGGTGGGCTTCTAGCAGAAGAAGGGAGATGGTATTGCCACTGTATTGTTCACTAGTGAGACCCCACCTGGACTACTGTGTCCAGCTCTGGAGACAGCACCTCTTCAAGGACATTGACAGGGTGGAAGCAGTCCAGCGAAGGGTTACTAAAATGGTGTAGACACTCCACAAGAAACCATATGAGGAGCCTGTCGGAGCTCAACATGTATTTCCTGGAAGAGAGCGAGAAGGGACATGATGGAGTGGGCAAAAGTTGCAAATTCCGCTTTCATGGAATGTCCACGAAAATGCAGAAATTTTGTGGAATTTTCCAAATTTCCACCATTGGCGAGATCAGAATCTTCAGAATATGTTTGGTGGCTTTTTGCCATTTTCTGTGGAATATTTTGGCTGAACTGAGGAAAAATACACATGAACTGCAGAATAACACTTCTGAGGAATTTTTTTTATGCAGTTTGATGAATTATTCCGCAATTCATGTAATTATTCCGCAGTTTCGAAACCAGTTCTGAGGACTTTTTTCTCCACAGTTTAATAGAATAATCCACAATTTATACATTTATTCTGCTGTTCTAAGTCAGAATTTCCATGAAAGTTGCTAATTTGATTTTCACACTTTCTCGGAAGCGAAAATCCGACTAACACGGAAATTCTGCTGGCACAAGTTTTTTTCTCACACCTCTATGATTGAGACCTATAAATACCTTACTGGGTGAACAAGGTGCATTAGGAGAGTCTCCATCACTGGAGGAAGAGCACCAGAGCACAGAGACGTGCTACGAAGCTTAAGGGCAGATGTTTAAAAGGGGTGTAAAGAAATACTTCTTCACAGAAAGGGTGGTGGGCACCTGGAACAGCCTGGCAGAAGAGGTGTGGGGGCAAAGACAGTGGGGAGTTTCAAGCATGTGTGGGATAGGCATATGGGTATAATAAGTAATGTAGAGTTAAGGGAGGAGGGAGGGACACCTGTGACTAAATAGGGTCCAGGGTGTAGTAACAGGTAGGAAAAATTGAGCAGACTGATGGGCCTACCAGTTCTTTTCTGCCAACACCTTCTATTTTTCTATGAACATACAAAGTGCCAGTAGTGACACAAAAGTCAGCATCAGGTGGCAAGAGCTCAAAGTCATTGACTGTGCTGTTCATAGTAACTTGTGTAATTCATATGGATAGCATTGTCAAACAGGAGTACCAAAGCAGAACCAAAAAAGAAAGGACAATTCAGCATGATAATGAAAGTCATGCATGAAAGAATAGTATATACATAAAGTTGGAGATGTGCATAGGTACAGTATAGGGTTGCACTGAGATAACTTAGTATTGTGCAGTTCATCAATCTGTGACTCCATTTTACTTTAGCAGCAATACCCTGAACTGTCTCTCCATTCCTGGTATCTATTTAGTTTAGTCTTGGACCTCAGTAAAGAGTCCAAACTTATCACATCCTATGGTAATATATTCCACAACTGTATTACTCTGCTTAAAAAAAAATGCTTACTTTAGTCCTCCTGCTGTACCTGTCTCTGTTTCGCTCCCTTAACTTGTATGCTGCCACCTGTGTCTGCTATTCTGGATTCTGCTAACCAGGCTTAAATCATATCACCTCTCAGTCTCCTGTTTTCCACGGACAACAAACCAATGTGTCCTGCTGTAGTTTTTCCTTATACATCTTGTTGGATTTGTTTACTTCTGCTGTACTTTTGTATAGCTCTTTCATGTCCTTTTTGTAATGTGGTATCCAGAATAGAATACAGTACTTCAGATAACATTTAATCAATGGGTTTTAGAATGGCATAATTCTTTCCATACTAGGTATCCTCTTTTTGGATGCGATGGGAACAAATGAATTTGACCTAACTGGGAATTGAACCTCTGCTCCAAAATATCTCAGTGCTCCTCCAACTGAGCTAGCAAGCCCCTTTAGCTAACCTTGATATATAAGACCCATTCTCCTGTAGGTGCTGCCTTCAGCAAAGTCTGCCTACATTTGCTACAGGAGGAAATAATAAAAGGCAGGTGTTTTTTGGAGACAACATAAGTGGTGTAAGTTGTGGTGAAAACTTGTTTGAATTGGTGTATTTATTATTGAGTGAATGGTAATTCTGAGATCAGCCATAGTAGCCCACATTTAGGGGCCATATTATAGCAACTGTGTCTAGCCTTGTAGTTTGTTGAAGGGGTGATAATTGTCAGGCCTGGGGCCACAGCTAGTTGATAACTAGAGGTGGGACTGAGTCAGATTTCTGATTGCAGGTTGGTTGTGGCAGGGTGATGTGGCAGCCAGGCGACCAATCCAGGACTTGGTAGTCCAACAGAACGTACCACCTTAAGGGGCTGCACAGGAGGGGTAAAAGGTAGCCCCTCCTAACGTGTCCCCAAAAATGTGTGTCCAAACATGTGAGTGGAACAGCACAGGAGTGGATCAGGTGTGAAATTGGAATCTTAGCCAACTGCAGGCATCCACAGGGGGAAGCAGAGTAGCAGGGGACTCTGCAAGTCAACTAAGGCAAGGTTCCTGTTCACCCCAGTTGTAACACTCACTGCATGTAATTCATATGGATGGCATTGTCAGTCATTGTGATGTGCATAGTAAGTAGTGTAATTCATATGGATAGCACTGTCAAACAGGAGTACCAAAGCAGAACCAAAAAAGAAAGGACAATTCAGCATGATAATGAAAGTCATGCATGAAAGAATAGTATTTACATGAAGCTGGGGATGTGCATAGGAATAGGGTTGCATTGAGATAGCTTAGTACTGTACGGTTCATCAGTCTGTGACTCCATGTCATTTTAGCAGCAATTTAGCTGCAATATCTGTCAGTTCTTGGTACTGTATCTATTCAGTTTAATCTTGGACCTCAGTACACAGTCCACATTTACCACATCATATTCTAACATACTCTACAACTGTATAACTGCTTGAAAAAAATGCTTACTTTTGTCCTCTTACTGTAACTTAACTGGACAGTAAAAGATAAGCCATAACTGGGAAAATCTGCAACACCTTATCTAGGGTAAGGATATAAAGATATTAAGAGGGAATAGGGGAAAACTAATATAACCTTATTTAGGGTAGTAGTACAAATGGATTAAGGAGGGAATACGGAAAAGTAATAGCACCTTATCTAGGATAAGAGTATAAAGGGGACAACTAGTAAGGGCCTTTTAAAAGTGTTCAGGGAAAGCTAATTGGTAGCCTACCTAGGATATAGCAAAAAGGGGTAGATCAAACAAAGAAAGGAAATCAAGTTACAGTACTACCTAGGGTTTAACAAAATGGGGTGAACCAAACAAATGAAGGGAAATCAAGAAACACTCTATTGGGGGTAAGGGCATAAATTTTTTTTCAAGATAAAGAGGGAACACATTTAGGAATGCTGGGAGTGGTGCAATGACGTGGCTGTGGAGCAGCAGTCTTCTAGGAGACCTTCTCGAGACTGAGGTGCTACCCCATCTATGTGCATCTCTCTGGGCCAGGGGAGGAGGTCTCCAGACTCTGGGCTGAATGGTCTAGAATTTGAGGGACCTCTTCCCCCACCCAGTGGCCTCCAAGTCCATCATCATTGCCTTGCAAGGTGCAAAGAAGGAGGGTCACCTGGACTGTGGTGGGCTCCAGGATGGTGGGAGTGGGGGAAATGAACTAATTCCTCAGCTGGTACCACTACATAACTCTTTCGTTGCTTATGTGGGATAGGACTGCCAGGACGAGGCACCCTTGCTACATAGAAACAGAAATAAATAATTTGTTGCTATACAAACATATGAAGAAGCCAGCAGAATAAGGCCTTTTGGTCTATCCAGTCAGCTCATATTGCAGGGTCCCCAGCTAAGCTACTGACCTTGTTCCCCCTTACCAAACCTCCTGCCCCCTTCCCTCCACCCCTTTTTTGACTCTTATTTTCCCCTTAACTCTCTCCCAGCCTCTCTCTTGAAGCTGCCCACTGTCTTAAATGAGACCACATCTTCCAGCACTGTCTTCCAATGTGCCACCACCCTCTCTGTGAAGAAATGCTTCCTAGCCTCCCTCCTAAACCTCCTCTCCAACTTAAAACTGTGCCTCCTTGTGTTTCAGTTGCTGCTTAGCTTAAAGAGACCCTTCAATTCAACTCTATTTATCCCTTTCAAATACTTGAAGGTCTTGATCATGTCCCCTCTCTTTTGCTCTTTCTCTCTCTCTCTCTCTCTCTCTCTCTCTCTCTCTTTCTCTCCTTTCCTCTGGGGAGTACATGTTCAGTACCCCCAATTTCTCTGCATATGTTTTACCCTGCTGTTCTATGATCATCATCCTTGCCCTTCTTTGGACCACCTCTAGCAGGTTAATCTCCTCCTTAAGGTATGGGCACCAGATCTGTACACTGTACTCCAGATGCAGTCTCACCAATGACCTGAACTGTACAAGGGCAGCATACATACATAGATACATACTTATATACATACAAATCTGCCAGCAGAAACAGGCCTTATGGTCTATCAAGTATGCTCAAGTGTGCAACTAGAGCCACTAGGTTGCAGCTGCCCCACCCCCTCACTCCTCTCCTGCAATTTCTCATTACTACTTACCCAGACCCCCCCCCATGCCCTGTCTCATGTCCTTTTGAAAATGCCAACTGTCCTTCATGATAGCACTTCCTCTGGTAGGGTATTCCATTTTGACACCATCCTTTCCATAAAATAATGCCTCCTCATCTCTCTCTCTTAAATTTACCCCTCTCCAATCTTAGCCCATGTCCTCTGGTGTCCCTACCCTTCCTCAGCCTAAATAGCCCATCTGTGCCAGTTTCGTTGAACCCCTTAATATACTTCAATGTTTCAATCATATTGCCCCAATCCCTCCTCTTCTTCAGGGTATACAAACTCAAATGCTTCAGTCTGTCCTCATAGGGTTTGCCATCCATCACCTCCTCCCACCTGCTGCTGATCCCCCTGGCAATGCAGCCCAGCATTTTATTTGCCCTTGCTGCTGCTTTACTAAATTGAGTGGAGTGTTAGAGGTCACTCGTGATAATCACTCCCAGATACTTCTCCTCCTCTGATGCAGATACTCGGACCCCTACCAGTCTGTACTCAGTCCTGGAGTTCTTGACTCCAGTATGCATAACTCACCATTTCTTTGCATTGAAACCAAGCTGCCAAATACCAGACCACTTCTTTAGTTTTTAGAGATCCTCTTTTAGGTCTTCTATCCCTTCTTCTGTGTCCAACCTCCTGTAGAGATTAGTGTAATCTGTGAATGGGCACAGTTTTCCCTTATGAACATATGAACATATGAAATTTGCCAGCAGATAAAGACCTAAAGGTCTATCAAGTCTGTTTGATGTGCAGCTAGCACCCCTTATTCTGCAGCTGCCCCTCCCTTCCACCCTTCCCCTTCATTGACCCTCCCCCTTGTCCTGTCCCATCCCCTTTCGAAGCAGTCCACTGTTCTACTAGATACCACTTCTGCAGACAATGCATTCCACCCAGCCACCGCCCTCTCTGTAAAAAAGTATCTCCTCATCTCCCTCCTGAACCTTCCTCCCTCCAGTCTCATATCATGGCTCCTGGTGACCCTCCCCTTCCTTACTTTGAATAGCTCTTCTGTACCTGTCTTGTTTATTCCTTTCATGTACTTAAAGGTTTCAATCATGTTCCCCCGTCCCTCCTCTCCTCCAGCGAGTACATGTTCAACTCCCTCAGCCTCCTTTCATATGATAAGTCCCCCAGCCCCTTGATCATCTTTGTCGCCCTGCGCTGCACCCCCTCCAGTAACTTAATGTCCCTCTTCAGATACGGGTGCCAGTACTGCATGCAGTACTCCAGGTGCAGTCTAACTAATGACCTATACAGTGGCAGAATCACCTCCTCCCTCCTCGAGGATATACCCCTTGCAATACAACCCAGCATTTTGTTGGCCTTTGCAGCTGCCTTCCTACATTGTGCTGAGTTGTTCATTGACCCCCAGATCCTTCTCCTCCTCTGTCTGGGCTAGCTGCACTCCTCCCAACTGGTAACTCCTCCTTGAGCTCTTCATCCCAAAATACAGCACCTTGCACTTTTTGGCATTAAACCCCAATTGCCAGGTGTCTGACCAGGTTTCAAGCTTTGCCAGATCCTCCTGCAACCCCTGCCATCTCCCTAGGTCATCCACCACTGCTCCTACCTAGGTATCATCAGCAAACAGACTGCTCTAGCTCTTGATGTCCAATGATATGTCTGCAATGAATATCCCAAACAACACTGGTCCCAACACTGAGCCCTGTGGAGCACCGCTCGTCACTACCCTCGGGTGTGAGAGCTCCCCACCCACCACCCTCTGTTGCCTTCCCTGAAGCCAGTTCCCGACCCATCTCACCAGCTTTGCACCCACCCCTGTGCCTTCTAACTTACTTCCCAGCCCTCCATGCGGCACCGAGTCGAATGCCTTACTGAAGTCCAGATACAGGACATCCACTGCATGGCCCCTGTCCAGTTGCCTAGTTACACAGTCATAGAACTCCACCAGGTTGGTTTGGCAGGATCTGCCACTTATGAAGCCATGCTGTCTGCTGCCCTGTCATCCTTTGGCTTCTAGGAGGGCCACCAGCCTCTCCTTCAGGATAGTCTCCATTAGCTTACCCAAGATGAATGTGAGACTCACTGGTCTGTAGTTTCCCGGTTCATCCTTGGGGCCATTCTTGTGGAGGGGCACCACATGAGCCATCCTCCAGTCCTGAGGTACAAACCCCGAATGTAGTGAGGCATTAAATAGGTCTGCCAAAGGTCCCTCAAGGACCTCTGCCAGCTCCTTCAGTACCCTGGGGTGGATGCCATCTGGGCTTGGCGCCTTGTCCACCCTCAGTGCCTTCAAAACCTCCCGAACTCTGCCCTCCATGACTTCCCCATCTGTCACCCCCTCCCCCCCGTTTCTGCCATTCTCCCCCCCCTTGGGTGTCACTCCCCTCTTCTCCTTAGTAAATAACCGAGCAGAAGTATTCATTTAGTTCTTCGCCTTTATCGCACCCTGCTTCCACCCAAGCCCCTCCTTCCTAATCCCGCCTATGTGGTCCTTACAGCTCCTTTTCTCCCTGATGTACCTAAAGAAGTCCTTCTCCCCCTTCTTAATGCCTTGTGCCAGCCTGAGTTCCGTAGATGCCTTGGCTCCCCTTACTGCCCTTGTCACCTCCTTCAATTCCGTCACGTACTCCTCTCTGTCCTCCCCGCTCCCTGTTTTCTTGTACCTGCTAAAGATAGCTCTTTTCCTCCTCACCTTTTCCATGACCTCCTTGCTCAACCAGCTTGGTTTCATAGCCCTAGCCTTCTTGCTCTGGGCCTTGCAGCAGGTTTTGGTTGCCTCCGCTATCCCCAGCTTTATGAGCTCCCACCTCTGGTTAGTGTCCATACTAAATTGAATTCTGGCCAGGTACCCTTTTACCACTTCCCCCATCCTTCCAAAGTCAGCCTTCCTGAAGTCCAGCACTCTTGTGCCAGATTCCACTCCTTCCTTGCCCATATCCAATGTGAGCCATACTGAGTGGTGGTCACTCCCTGACAGTGGTTCCTCCACTGTAAGTTCTCTCACAAAGTCCCCATTTGCCAGCACAAAGTCAAGGGTATTCCCTTAATGCCATTCCCAGTGTCATTAATGAAGACATTGAATAACACCAGTCCTAGCACCGAGCCCTGAGAGACCCCACTGGTGACCCCAGTCAGACACCACTGGTGATCTCCTTGATGCTAGATAGATCCCCCCACCACCACCACTCTCTGGGTGCTGTTCTTCAGCCAGTTTTCCCACCTATCTGTTTAGCTTGTCTTCAAACCCCAGATCCACCAAATTCCTGATCAGCCTCTTATGGGGTACAGAGTCAAAGGCCTTTCTGAAGTCCTCATAAAGGATGTTCACCACTTGGCCCCTGTCCACTGTTTTAGTGACCCAGTCAAAGAGGTCTCTCGGATTTGTTTGACACAACCTCCCCCCCCCATAAATTCTTGCTGCCTTGCATCCTGGAGACCATGCTCCACTAGATACTCTACCAACCTTTCCAAAAGTGTGATCTCCATGAGCTTGCACATGACTGAGGTCAGGCTTGCCAGTCTGTAATTCCCTGGGTTACCTTTTGGACCAATCTTATGGAAGGGCACTACATGTGCCATTCTCCAGTTCCGTAGTACCACGTCTGACTCCGATGAACTATTGAACAGGCCAGTCAATGACTCTGCAAGCTCCTCTGCCAGTTCCCTTGGGTGCATGCCATCTGGGCCTGGGGACTTGTTCACCTTCAATGCTAGCAGCCCTGTCCTTACCTCTATTTGCCTCTATCACCACATCTGTGCTCACCCCCCCCCCCATTCCTCTTTTCTCCCCTAGTGGCACCGGTACATCCTTTTCCCTGGAGAAGATGGAACATAAGTACTTGTTCAGTACCTCCACTTTCCCATTCTCCTCCACCCATCCGTCCCCTTTCCTGAGCCTAACAATCCCATTTTTC
Organism: Neoceratodus forsteri; assembly: GCA_016271365.2. NCBI lineage: Eukaryota > Metazoa > Chordata > Ceratodontiformes > Ceratodontidae > Neoceratodus > Neoceratodus forsteri. The sequence continues at coordinate 798,856,465 of CM057459.1, read as the reverse complement.
TTGTCCCCTTTCTTACTTACATTTAAGAAAAAGGTCTTCTCCCCCTTCATAATAACCTCAACTATCTGCAATTCCTTCTGAGCCTTAGCCTATGAGACTACCTTCCTTGCTTCTCTAGCAATTTCCAAGTAATCCTCCCTGTCCTTTTCTCTCTGGGTCCTCTTGAATTTCCTGTAGGCTAACCTCTTGTCCCTTACTGCTTGGGCGACTTCAATACTTTGGTATTTGAATTCTTGCCCTTGAGCAAGATATATTTATATTTAAAAACTATCCTGCATCATCTTTAAAAGTGTCTCTATTAGTCATGCTAGTGCTGGGTATTTTTATAAATGAATCATTGTGTATGGTGAATGGAGTGTTTTCCCTGTCTTCTCTCCCTTCTCCCTCCCCCCCCACACCTCCGACCTTTGCCTGCACATCTTGTGTAATGCACTGTAATTGATAGTTGCCTGGAACAGGTTGATTTGATTTGTTATGCAAATCATGGGTGTATAAAATCAGCTTACAGCCTGTATGATGTTGCCCCCTGACGAAGACCAATTGCTGGTTGAAGCACTGGGGTAAAGTCCACATGGGCCAGAGTTTGTAATAAACCCCCAATTATTTAGCAAAAAAGCTTTGATCTGTTGTTATTTTCCATGCTGAGTGTGGTACTTTGCTGTTCTCATTGAGTCTTTGGGCTAGTCACCTTGAAATGCAGCACCTCTCCAATTCTAAGACATGCTGCTTTTTTTGTGTATTTTACTGGGGACTTTTCCCTGCCTGTGTCCAACCAGAACACACTGTGCAATGGTCACTTCCACCTAGGGGTTCCTCGACCATTATGTCCTGTACATGCTCCCCATTTGTTAGCACCAGATCAAGGATTGCCCCATCCCTGGTGGGTACTGTGATGCCCTGAGTCAGGAAACCACTCTGCAATGCATATAGTCACCTAACTCCTGGCACAGGCTGTGTCCATCACACTCCAGTCCTCCTTGGGCAGGTTGAAGTGTTCCATTATTACAAACTCTCCCTTTTCTGCAGCAATCAATAAGGACTGCTTGGCTTACCCAGTCTGCCCATTTTTCCATACCTACAGTATTACTGCAGACCTTACTTGGATTCTGGCTTTTTTCCCTCCCCCTTCAGTTCCACTAAGATTACCCTTTGCTCATCCCATGCATTCTTGAACCCCGCCATTGTTTTTGCCCCACCACCTCTACTGGTAGTCTGTTCCAGGAATCCACCACTCATTCTGTGAAGAAATACTTACTCACATCTCTCCTGAGTCTACCACCCTCCAGCTTCATACCATGCCCCCTTGTTGAGTAGCTTTTTTTACGAATAATACATTCCTCCTGTATCTTATTTACCCCCGCGAGGTATTTAAAGGACTCTATCATACACACCCTCTTCCTGCTCACTTCCAGGGTGTACCCATTGAGTTCCTTTGGTCTCTCCTCATAGGGATTTTTATGCAGACCCTGCACCATTTTTGTTCCCCTCCTCTGGACCACATGCTCATTCATTGACAGGTCAACTCGCTCTCAATCAGTGACAGCTATGTTGGCAGAGCAGATGAGAGCAGAGTGCTGTTCTGGTCGCTGGTGGGGGGGATGGGGGAATGGCATGGTGGACTTCTGGAGGGGCCATTCCCCCCATCCTGACCCTCCACTGGTGACAAGAAAAGCCCTTCTCTCTTGTCTGTGTTGCCAAGCTGTCACTGAATGAAAATGAAATGGCAATGAATGAGTGCTTGCTTGTACAAGTACGTGCTCATTCATTGTCAGCTCGGTGGGCAGCCAGCTGTGGTGGAGAGCAGAGGGTTGTGCTGGTCACCTGCTTGGGTTCGGGATGTGGGAAGCAGGGTGGTGGGACACTACCTGCTAGAGTGGGGGGGTGCACTTGACCACCAAGGAATATCTTTGAATTCATGTACTAGAGATTGGGGATAGGGAGGGGGAGTTCACTAGACCACCAGGGAAAAATTTATATTGACTCTACGGGGGATTTGGATGGGGAGGTTACACTGGACACCATAGCATGATGTCCATGTCAGGCAGGTGATCAGGTGGGGGAGGAACAGCTACCACCATAAAATTATTTTTTATACATGGGGCAGTGATTGGGTGGGGAGAGACCACCAGTGAACTATTTTTATATATGGGGCAGGTGATCGGGTGGGGGGAAGGACTGCTAGCCACTAGGGAATTATTTTTAATATATGGGGTGGGTGGGTGATCAGGTGGGGGGAGGGACCACTAACCACCAGATAAGCATTTTTTATATATGGGTCAAGTGATTTGGTAGGGGGATTGACTGCTAGCCACCAGGGAATTATTTTTTATATATGGGGTGGGTGATTGGGTAGGGGGAGGAACCACTAGCCACCAGGTAATTTTAGTTCTCTTTCTGGCAGGGCTTCAGGTGGGAGTGGGTGGGCACTGGACAGTTTGTTTGTTGGGGGTTTATTTCTACTGTATTGATGGAACAGGACGAAAATTCACCCAACACATTCAGAAGATTTCCAGTTCACCATAGGCTACAGTTTGGAAACTTCCACAAAAGTTGTGAAATTTTGTGGAAGTTCTGCCGAAGTGGAAATCACAACTTTTACCCAGCTATTCTAGGAAGTGGTAGTTAAACCCAGCTGTGCCAAAAAGTGCAGTCATGCAACTAGGGTGTGGAAACCCAAGGGCTGTGTACAAGATGGGGGGGTACTTAGAAGAAAGAGACCTTAAGGTAATCATATCTGATGACCTCAAGGTGGCAAGGCAGTATGGTGAGGCTGTAGGTAAGGCTAGCCAGATGCTGGGGTGCATAGAGAAGGGGATTTCTAGGAGGAAAAGGGAGATAGTGTTTCCTCTGTATCAATCACTTGTTAGACTCCACCTGGAGTACTGTGTCCAGTTTTGGAGGCTGCACCCCCCACAAGGACATTTACAGGGGAAAGTGGTCCACAGAAGGGCTACCACAATGGTGTGTGGGGGGTGCACAAAAAGCCACATGAGGAGAGATTGAGGGAGCTCAACATGTACTCCCTAGAGGAGAGGAGAGGAGAGGAGAGAGGAGAGGAGAGAGAGAGGAGAGGAGAGGAGGGAGAGGAGACAGGACATGACTGAGATCTAGAAGTACCTCATGGGGGTGAACAAGGTACAGAAAAGGAGTCATTTTCACAGGAGGAAGAGTACCAAAACACGAGAGTTTGCAATGAAACTTGTGGGGGGATTTTAAGAGGGATGCAAGGAAATAGTTCCTCACAGAAAGAGTAGTGGACATCTGGAACAGCTTGCTGTAAGAGATAGTGAGGAAAAGACAGAGGGGAGCTTCAAATATGCATGGGATAGTCACGTGAGTACAATAAGCAGAGGAGTCACAAAAAAGGGTACACATACCATCACTGACTCAGACTGGATATTGTTATATCTTATTTTATTGTAGCTTACACAGATGCTCAACACCCCTGTGTAGTGCCTGTAAAGGCTTTGTCAGGGGCAGTGTTGAGAGGCACCCACTTCCTTTAAATACATTATTTAATAAAAGTTCATCAAATTCCAAAGAAACTCATGCATATCAGAACATGAGTGCTAAACAGACAGAAAACCAGATATGCTACATTACAAAAAAGCACATTTTATTTATTTATTTTGTTGACCGGGTAAGTGCACTAGACAAATCCTGCCTATTTTCAGGCATGACCCGTGGGAGGAGGATACAGATGAATGCCAACTGACCTTGAACCAGATTAAGCTGTTGGTGGTTTTTTTAGTGAATGGGGGAAATTTGGCCAGGACACCAGGGAAATTCTCCTACTCTTTTTGAGAAGTGCCACGGGATCTTTAACATCCACCTGAACTACCACCAATCCAGGCAGATGGGACCTCGGTTTAACGTCTCATCCGAAAGGCGGCACCTCAGAAGTGCAGCACCCCTCTCATGCTGCACTACAGTGTCACTACTGGGATATTAACCCAAGTGCCAGATATGGAAACTGAACCCACAGCCCTCTGATCTCCCGGCCTCAGAGGCGAGTGTGCTACCTACTGAGCCACTGACACTGACACTGACACTGATATTGTCACTATATTACAAATATATACATAATACTGTTTTTGCATCCAATCAATCATAAATATATACGTACAAACCCTATTAAATAAACCACAAGGTGAGATAATGTGAATCAAGGAATAACATGTATCAATATTATCTCTGACATTCAAGACTACTAAAGCTGCATACCCTATTATAATTATTTGTAAGTACACGTTTTAAAATAAGACGGGGGTGCAAGCTAATCAGTACACAAATCTTCCAAACTATTACAATTTCATATTGTCTTATAATAACAGGGGTAAATACTGAAATTGGCAGATAAGAAAAGTACTACAACTATTTTCTCCTTTAATTAGTACACACCAACCAAGTTATGAAGAAAATGATCCCTTACTATGCTGAAGCCCCTTCACTTACTGTGCAGTATTAACCCCATGACATACTAACATTTCCAGATTTACATTTCTGTTTCTATTGTAAATCCATTACTGGAGAAATGTTAGCACTGCCATCACTAGCTATGACCTTAACTTCAAATCAATTACAAAAAAAGGTTAGAAATCAATCTCAGTATTCAGTCCTGCTGGGTACGTGTTATGAGGTATTTAAAAATAAATCCATTCAGCCTCCTTTTTCAGCAACATTTTCAGCCTATCACCCCATCTTTCATTTGCAGGAACATGATCTAATAACCTGAATGAGAAACCAGAGATGGTACACCCATGGCAAACCCCAAAATGGTCACCAAGGCAGTGTCTAAATTCCCTTGTCCTATAGCTTAAACATGCTTTTGAATTCTTTCTTTTCCACTCCTGATTATTCTTCCCACACAGAGCTTGCCACATGTGCACAACCCACATATATTACATGATTGGTACGACAGTTCATTTTAAATTTTGTACCATACTCTTCTCTGGTGACAGGATGCTTAAAAATGGGACCAGTGACTGCATATTGACATACATTGCAACTGTGGCACTTGTAAAATCCCGTTTTTTCTGTCTTTCTGTTATTGTGTGATCCAACAAAGTGACTGCTTGTTAGATAATTTCCTAAACTTTTCCCTCTCCTGTATGTAATCTTAGGCACAGCAGCTGCCACAGACCCAAGTTCTGGGTCCCTTGATAGAACCTGCCATCTATCTCTTACAATCTTGGCAACCTCTGAGGCTCCAAGGCTGTAATCAGAAATAAAATTCACTTTCATATTATTATCGTGTATTCTTTTTTTTTTTAGGAATCAGTAATGTACTTCTAGGTACTGATACAGCTCTGTCAGTAGCCCCTTGTACAGTCTTAGATGAATAGCCCCTCTTGTTGAATCTGACCGACAGTACCTGGGCTTCCCTCTCACATGTCTCCTCCAGAGAAAAATTTCTCTTGATTCTTAAGAATTGCCCTTAAGGGATGCTGTTGACCAGGTTCCTTGGATGTGCTCTCCCAGATCTTAATAGGCTATTACCAGCCTGTGGCTTCCTATTTTGCTCACACACAACAAGCATACGTTCACCTACTTCAAATTTTAAATCTAAAAATTATGTTTCAGTTTTATGCATGCTGTATATGTACTGATTGTTCAACGAATTTATGTTAAACTAATTGACAAAATCAACCACCATTTGCTCACCCCCACCCCAGACACACAGGATGTCATCAATTTCAAAGTCTGGTGAATAGTTTACAGCTTGTGTATACTAACATTGGCCTTTCTCTATTCCCACCCTTGGCAGATAATCTGGGTAGCATGTAGGAAATAGAAGGCCCAGCACCAAGGGTGAGCAGAGTGCTGGAGGAGGAGGAGGAAATTGGGGAGGATGGTGGGTGCTTAGAAACATGCTAAGCACGGGCTGCTGTGAGATGCTAGATTTTATAGGGGATGTGGGAGGAGCTATTCTTCCACATTGAAACACAGACTTCAGCCCTCCACTTCAATGTTTGGTGAATAGCATAGTGCTTGTGTATACTTGTAAAACTGTGCCCTTTCTCTATTCCCACCCTTGGTAGATAAGCCGGGTAGCATGTAGGGAATACAAGGCCCAAAAAATTACCTCCTCCAGCTCATGGAGAGTGTGGCTGGTAGCATGCAGAAGAGGAAAAAAAACAGTGGAGGAAATCTCTTAGGACCCATGGCTACTGACCTGCCCATCCTCTCAGCAAACTAAGAGGAGATGATCCTATAACACTTGATGATTACTGCTTCTGTAATAGGACTGACTGGTTTGAAGGCTGGCAAGTCCATTGTTTACATTCTTCTGAAGATCTGTGAAGAAATGTTGTCCTCGAATGTTAAAGAAGCTGCTCTAAGTCAAAAGTAAGCCTGAAAAATGCATATATATTGAGGCCAAGTCAATGTAGAGTCTTAACAAGTTCCAGGAATCTTTTAAGTTGACCTGAGTGTTAGGTTATTCATGGCTAAGAGAGGATAGGATGGATCTAAGCATACACGGAAAATATGAGTTGGTTAAATATGTTATTTAATGTCAGTTGGTATAGGTCTGGTGATAACTTATTAAATTCCTGTATAAAATCTGTATGTCTTAAGGAAGGAGCGACAGGATATTATGATAAATTTACTTCTGGAATTCGGAAACTTTAAGAAATTTAGCAGAAGAACGTAATGGAACACAATTCTCCAGGATTCAGGGATCCACAGAGGCTAAAAGATGGTGCAGGTACCGTGATATTTGAATGGAACAGGCTTCAGTGAGTCTGGATATTTGTCATGAAGCCATCTGTAGGGAGATGACAAGGAGTTCAGGTTCTTGATAATCTGAGAGTAAGCATAAAAGTTTGTATGACAAGTTCATGGCTTTATGGCCTAGTGAGGAATGTCAGAACATATTTTACATGAGCAAGGAACTCTTGAAGGATTGGTGTATGCATAAGGAGGAGTGCTTTAGGATATTGTAGTGTATGCATCTTGATGATTGGAGTTAGGGCAGCCTACCTGATGATGTTGACCTGGTGGTGAAAGTTGAGAGTTTGATGGATGGAAGAGGAGGGAGTATGACTGAGGTTGCTGGAGGATGGACGCAATGAAAGTCTGCAATTGGAATTGAGATAATGAATTAGCTGCTTCATTTAGCATAGCTCAGAATACAATGTGGTGTAACTTGTAAGACAGAGAACCTAAGTCGGCTTCAGATGGTCTGTATAATCGAATGGGATGCAGACCCCTCTTGTTGAAATGTCCACTACAGGTTGATTGACAGGAAAATAGAGACTGACTGAGGCTGGTGAAGAATCGAGGTGATGAAAGGTCTGCAATTGGAACTGAGATAATGAATCAGCTGCTTCGTTTAGCATAGCCTGGAGTATGAAAACAATGTAGTGTAACACTAAGACAGGTAACCTAAGTTGGTCTCAGATGGTCAGTAGAATTGAATGGGACGAAGACCTCTTTTGTTGAACTGTCCATTATGGTTGATTGACATAAAAATAGAGACTGACTGGAGGGACACATAAAGATCCCATAGGAGGCGGCATTTCTTATTAGGTGATCTTACAAGGAGACGTTGAAGGCAATCTTACAAAGATGCAACACTGGTAGCCAGGGAGCAGAGGTTCAGGATTACTCCAATTAGTTTTTTTTTCCTGTAAGTAATTTGTATGTTTTTTTACTTTTGTTCCCCAACCACATGCATCCTGGTGTCATGCATGCATGTGTAGGCATGTACATGCCATGCACTATGGCAAGCCCCACACAACCTGTCGTGCTGTTACCACCTGCTCCTGACACCTGATCTCCATCTGGTGACGGTGGGACTACGGGTGGGTGACCCCCCCTCCTGGGAAAGGAGCACCAGTGCTCATTCCTGCTCCCATCCTCTCACCCCCTGTGCCAGCACCCCAATGACCCGAGGTTGTTCCTGAACCTGGGTCACTGGCATAGTGTGAGGTAAGGTGTCCAGCACCACAGCCCTCAGCACCACTGGACCAGCTCAGATTGCTCAAAATTAGCATCATGGCCATGCGGTGGAGATGCATTGATGTACACCAGTGTGAAACAGGACAAGGGTCTTTGTAGTAGGTTGAACAGCTGTTCCATTATGACAAATGGGCCCAGCTAGCTATATCAGATGTAGAGCAATCAGGATGTGACAGTAACGGCATAGTTCAGGAACCAATGATGTCTAAGTCAGGAAGTGGGGACTGAATGATTGAAAAAAACTAAGCAGCCATGCACCATCCACTGAGCCAAATCCATTAGTCAAAAAACCATAAGGCAAAAGGCAGGATTGTGAAGCAAAAGTGATTTAATGCTCAATATTTCAAAAAGCAAAATTCAAAATTGCAAAAAGTGCCACGTAAGTGCATGATCCCACACTCACAAGGCTCAACTGGTTTCATGCATGCACACTTCCTCAAGTCCCTGGATGGTGCTTGGCTGCTTTGTTTTTTGGGAGTTGTTATTGCCTTCTGCATGTTGCGTTCTGGAGCTGCCCTTCCTGCTTGCTTCCTGATTGAATGATTGACCCTGAGGAATTATCTGCATTGCACAGATAAGGTATTAAAGGAAGAAAAGAAGTTCTTGTTTTGGGCAAGAGCATCTGTTTGAAAAGGAAAGGATAACACAAAGATAATATCCTGTAATGATGATGGGACGTAACCCAACTCCCGTACATTCTGTATCCAATGTCTTGCTGAGGAATTTGAGGAATATCACTGGACTGAAGATTTTCTTTTCGAGCATGGAAACTGCAAGCTCCTGGAACAGGTAGATAAGGGCTGGAATGCAGCCATGAGGAGAATTCTGGCTGATCTATTGAAAAAAGTTAGTTAACAGATGAATGACTGCTGGTCAGCGGCAAATATGGAGAAGGCCCAAAAAGCACTGCAGAGAGCAGAGCAATGAGCTGAGGATTGCTGCAAATGCCAGATGAACTACACAGGATTAGCATGTCATCCCAAATGTATTACAGAGATGCAAAAGGCGAATGACTGGAAACAAAATGAAGGCAGAGACCAGACAGCTCGGCAGCCAGGGGCCATGGCCATGATGGGTGATGAGAGCTAGTGCGTAGTGGAGATAGTCATGGAAGAATTTTGAGGATGTGATGCTCAAGATGACTGAGGACCGAGAAGCAGAGAAATCGATGATGAGGTGTTTCATGCTGGAAAGCCATCCAGTGGCAACACACATGGGAGTAAGCGAGAAGGAGGGAATGACTAAACTGAAACTGATTTAAGTGGAAGTCGTCCATACTGTACATTCTGTGCAGAGCTGATGGATGATGGTAGGATCCCACATTGCAAAACACAGAGCATGACATCACAAGGAAACAATGACATGGAGCACTGAATGTTGGAAGAGTACCAGGGGCCAGAGGTGACAGGAGCATGTCTGGGAGATTGTTGTACAGCTGAAGATGATAGGTCAAAGACAGGTGAAGGCAAAGCCAAGAAGCAAACTGTGACATCTACCCATGGGGTGGCAAGGAGGAAAGTGAAGAGGCAAGTTGAAGTATAACATCTGGAATCATAGAAGAAGTAGGTTCTGGTAGAGGCAGGGCTGATTCAGACCAAGGCACCAAATAGGAAGAGATGTAGAAGATCTGAAGGAAGCATGCGACTCTGTCCATGTGTAGAGGAAGAGTGCAGGATATGGAAGAATCCAGGTAGGCCTTGAGGAGGGAGAGCTCCAATCCATAAAGGAGTAGTTGGATGTGAAGCCATCGGATGTGCTGGAGGAGCTGAAAAAGTCTGATGAGACCTTGCAGAGACTAGAGCAAGGTGAGCAGCCAAAATGCAGAGAGAGGAAGAAAAGTCCAGAGCACCAAAAGTCCTGTTTATTGCACTAAGAGTGGAATAAGTCTGAGGAGCCCTTAGAGGATATGTTGAGTGAGTGATGTGAAAGAGTTGATAAACAAGAAAGATGCCATGCTGTGCTGAGAGTGGTAAAAGTCTGAGGACCTTGCAGGATCTCAGTGGTGGTTGCAGATGGAGAGTAGAAGGTGTGGAAGGCACAAATGATAATATGCTGCGAAGTGCTGTAGATGCAGAATAGGGCAGACAGGAAGGAGTGATGACAGAACCCTTGGAATAGTGGATTGGCAAACTCACCAGTACTTGAATATCTCACAGTGTAGAAGTCAGAAACAGAGACAGACAGACAGCTGGTTTAGATTGGAACATGGCATGAACTAGAACTGGATGAAACAGGCTCTCATCTCCAGAAGACAGCATGCCCGCCATTGCTCAATTACCTCAGAAGGTATGAGTTAGAAATAGAGGCTGCTGGACTGTCGAATGAATGACTGATATGATGGATTGATACGATTGACAGATATGATTGACTGACAAGATCGACTGATAAAATTCATTGTTATGATAGACTGATATGAATGACTGACTGACATGGACTCCTGTCCCTGGAAGACTGAGTAGGTCCACCTTCACCCAATACCTTAAAAGGCAGAGTGAGTGATGGAAGCCGACGGACTGCTAATATGATTGACTGATACCAATGACTGACTGAAATGGACTCCCATCCCCAGAGGACCGTGTGTATCCACCTTCATTCGGGTATCTCATAAGGTAGAGTTAGTGACTGAGGCTGCCGGACTGTGGATAGGAATGACTGATATGACTGACTGACTGAAATGGATTCCCATCCCAGGAAGACTTAGCAAGCCCACCATCACTCAATACTTCATAAGGTAGAGTTAGGGACGGAGGCTGTGAGACAGCTTGTATGGGCTGAGCAAGAAAAGAGCAGCAGCCTGCTGCTTTCAGAAGGATACAAAAACAGAGGTAAGCAGCATGAGGAAATAGGGAATGGAGCAAGAAGGAAAGTGGAGAACAGCAAGAAAGAAGGAGGAATAAATACCAGAAAAGCAGAAGATATCAAACTAAAAGCACAACAAAACAGTGTTAGGAGAAAGAAATATGGGATGCATGGAGAGGAAGATGAATACAATGCCAAACATTCTGGGTGACTTTGTTGTGAAACAGGCAGCATAAAGCAGTGAATGAATGAATGTAGTAGGATTGAATGGGAAAGCAGTACCACGTCATTTTGCTACAGGTCAAGATAACAAACTGAATATGACAGATGATACGAGAGACTGATGTGACAGACTGATATGATCGACTGGTATGACAGATTGAATATGGCAGATTAATATGAGAGACAGACAGAAGGACAGATGGATAGGACTGAATGACTAGGTAGTGAAAGCATGCAGCGTAAAGCATGTTAAACAAATGTGGTAATGGGACTGAATAGTTAAGTATTACCAATCAGATTCCTTGAATTAAAATGGTTGGAGCAATCCAAGTCAGAGAAATCCATGGAGTACAAGTGGTACGAGATAGAGCTAAAAAGCCAGAAGGTATATCGAGGTGCTAGCATCATGATGAAGTTGCTTGCTATAATGGGTACAAGTACAAATTCAAGTTAAAAGACGCATGGTCATGGACACTGATTTAAATACCACTCCCGGTATGAAGAAATTTGAAAGTACAAGGTCATCCAATAGAGGAACACCAAGTGAGTCGTGTAAGGCTGACAGCTGAGTGCTTTGGGAACACGCACAATCTGGAAGCATTGTGGAAGAATTAGCAGTGGGTCTGAGGGAGCAAAAATGCCCAAAGAGAAAAGTACCAGGAGGAAGTAGGATGACAATAGAACAGGAGGCTGGAGCAGGAAGGGAACGGAAGGGAGGGGAGAAGCACAAAGAAACAGAATACGGAGAATGGGAATGGCGGGGGGGGTGGACACTAGAGAGGCAGACAGAGAACAGCAAAGTGGGAGCCAGAGGAAACTGGGGAATAAATGGATGATACGAGAAGGGGAAGAAAAAGGGGAACAACATTATAGCTAGGTGCAGATATAGTTTTTAGAGTGTGGAAAGGTCAGTTTCTTCTACTGTCAACTGTCTGTGCAACTTCATTTATTTTCATTTCTAGTGACCTTGTAAATCTTTTCTCTGAATGTAACTATGTCCTGCTTGTAAATGCTTGTAGTCACTAGTAAAGAATCTATTTTTGATAGAATAAGTGTCTGCCTGTTATTTACTAAGGTAATTTGGTTATTTTTGCTGGACTCTGTATGCAATCCGTCCCTGAAGGGCATTCTACCAACAGTTATTGTGTTGACCTTCCTGACCTTGTGCAAGGAGGATGCAAGAAGCAGGTTTCCCAGTTCCTGTCCTGGTAAAAACCTGGTGGTGGCCGTGAACTACAAGTCTCTGGCGTGGGATTTTTGTCACAACCATTCTTTCAACTTTTTCAAATCATCCCTAATTTTTGTGTCATCCATGAACAGGCATACTTTTCCTTCTAGCCCTCCTGCAATATCACTAATAAAGACAATGAAGAGGACCAGGCATATATCTGAGCCTTGAGGCACCCCACTGGTCACCTTGCCTTCTCCAGAGTGGACACCATTTACCGCCACCCTCTGACTCCTGTTGCTTAACCAATCTCTTATGCAGTTTATAACTTTTTGACCTACTACCAGACAGGCCAGCTTGTTTACCAGTCTTCTATGTGGAACAGTGTTGAAGGCCTTACTGAAATCCAGGTAGACCACATGTACCGCTCTGCCCTAATCCAGTACCCTTGTCACCTTGTTAAAGAACTCAATCAGCTTTGTCTGGCAAGACCCCCCCCCCCACATGTAAACATGTTGCTTTGGATCCTGTAGTCCACTGGTTTCAAGGTATTCCTCTATGCTTTCCTTCAGTAGTGTTTCCATTACTTTGCCCACTGCCAAAGTCAGGCTGACAGGTCTGTAATTTCCTGCCTCCTCCCTGTTCCCACTTTTGTGAGGTGGGACCACATCTTCCCTCCTCCAGTTCCTTGGAACCTCCCCTGTTTCTTATTTAAGGGGTCCTCTGCCTAAAATCTCTCCCTCTTGCTCATATCCTTTGGCACCCTCCACTTAAGCCTCTTTCTGTCTGCTTTAATCAGCAGCCTTCATTCCTAGTATCTCTGGGTTGTTCTTAGAGTGGTATATCTCATATTTTTTACTACCACATTTCTGCATATTGCACAGTGCTATTGCACCTTTATACACCTGTGGCCCTTGTGTGTCTAAAGTTTCTGCATTTCAGTATATTTCCAAATATGTATGTCTCTCATTACCTACAATTTATCTGTGTATATTGCCGAATGTGCAGGGCCACTGGAAAATTGTGGAAAAGGTTACCCAAAATTGCGGAGCATGTTGCGAAAATTGTGGGGGTTCTACTATAGACCCTGAGTGCTTCACAATAAATCTTTTAATGTTTTCTGCAGCATGTATTAGTCAGTATAAGTTGCTAAATGAATACACTGACACCTGAATATGTTTAAAACATAAAGAAAAGTTTATGTTTCTAAAAAGAATACTAAACTGATAAGCTATCATAAGCATTGCCTGTCTTCAAAAATGTTAAAGCATCTGCCTCATACAGTGCTAAATAGATTCTATAAAGTGAACCACAGCAAATCAATATTAAATAAAGTCACAAGAAATATTTTTTTTGTTTCTGGCTGTAGAATAATGAAGCCTAATCAACAGCTGTTTACAGCGCTCTGCCAGCTATTCACCCACTTGGGTACAAGAAAAAATAAGCAGATAGTGGTGAATAACTGAGTTTTAGTAAAATGCTGTTAAAGTGTTTAATGATCATAATTTGTACTGTAGGTACTGTATGCTATATTTGATATCACATTAAATCTGGGGGTTATTGGGGCTGCTGGCAGTATACTCTAGAGGTTTGAGTAACAAACTGTGAATGAGCTGACGACATCTAGCAGACCTGGGTTTGAGTCCCACAACCTCTATTTGCATACTGTGTGATTCTGAACAAGTCACTTAGCCTCTTCAGTGCTCCTGGATTGTACCTGAAAACATGCACTTGTGCCTAGTGGGCCTTACACGGTTACCAAAAAATGTGAAAAAAATAGCAATATACTGTATTTTGACTGCATCATACAGTAGTCAGGGTACCCTGTAATTTACCTTTGTTTTAGTCTGGTTGCAATGATTTTGTTTAGTTAAAGATAAATGTTCAGATACATTGTGTGTTTTATAAGCTTGTTTTTAGACTTTAGTTGGGTTTTTATTGTAGTCTTTGCATGTGAGCATCTAGGGATCTAGGGGGTAGTTACTAAGAGTGAAATTACTGTTAGCAACTAGCTTATTCGAGTTTAAAATCTGCAGCGCCATCCAAAAATCATCAGCTGTTTGAATCAAAACTAGTCTGAATGAGAGTATGCTCACAAGGAAAAACGTGCCCTGCCACTTAACAAAAAGGCTTCATAGTTAGCACCCCATTTACGTGAATGGGATAATTTGCACCTTTTCTCCCATCTTTTGTTTCAGTCTGTGTGACAACAAAATGTTTTCTGATAGACTGCTGCAACACAGAACAAATGTTAAGTGTTTAAGTGTACTTATGCTTGGCCAGTGGATTTTGAAATCAAACAAGACAAGGATTCAAAAGAAATCAGTGCCACATAAAACCTTTGCCCTACCTTGCACTGTATTGTTTCAGCCAAACCCAAGTCTGCATGCAAAATTGTCAATATATTTGAGAGTATTTTATTAAAAATGTTAATACTTTTTACACAGTTCAATATAAAAACTCAAAAATTGCAAGAAATTGCATAACATGTCAGCTTTTGAGGAGAATGGTGAAAATTGTGGATTCCGCAAAAAAATTACAGGTGCAATTTTCCAGTGGCCCTGCTAATGTGTAGTCTATGCATCATTCATTATTTCATACAATAGTAGCAGGAAATATATTGAGCAGTGGGTAATATTTAAAATGGGGATTACAAAAGCAACAGAATTATGCATTAAGCAGGTTAGCAAGGGGAAAAGGAAGAGGAGGCCACTATGATTTTCCAAGGAGTTAGTGGAGAAAGTGAAAGCCAGAAAGATTGCATTCAGGAAACACAAAAAGACACAGGCAGAAGGGAATAGCGGAAGTACCAGGAGAAACAAAGGGAGGCAGGGAGGTCAGTAAGAGAAGTCAATGCTCAGACAGAAAAGCGCATTGTAAAATCAGTGGGCAGAGGGGACAAAACCTTTTACAGGTACATAAGTGAAAAAAGAAAGGCAAAGGGAGGGATAGTGAGACTAAAGGGGGAGGATGGGGGCCGCATGGCGGATGACAACAGTAAAGTTGACATATTGAACAGGTATTTCTGCTCAGTCCTTACTGAGGAAGAGGAGGGTAATGGGTCTGAAGGGAGTACAAGGGGTGGGTACAGTGCAGAAATGGACACAAGTCCCTTTACATGAGAAAGGGTCCTGAAGGAATTGGAAAGAATAAGAGTTGATAAAGCAATGGGTCCAGATGGGGTGCACCCCAGGGTCCTTAAAGAACTAAGAGAGGTGGTGGTTGAACCTCTGGCAATCCTGTTTAGCTGATCACTGGAAACAGGGGAGGTTCCTAAAGACTGGAGGACAGCAGATGTAGTCCCCTTGTACAAAAGCGGGAACAAAGAGGAATCAGGGAACTACAGACCAGTCAGCCTCACCTCGGTAGTGGGGAAGATCATGGAAGCACTACTGAAGGAGAGATTGGTGGAACATCTGGTTGCCAACGGACTACAGGACCCAAGGCAGCATGGTTTCACTGGGGGGAGGTCAGGTCAGACCAACCTTATTGAATATTTCAACTGGGTGACTAGGGAGGTAGATCAGGGGAGGGCAGTGGATGTGGCCTATCTGGACTTCAACAAGGTCTTTGACACTGTGCCACATAGAAGGCTATTACACAAACTGGGGAATATGGGAGTGGGCAGGATAGTAGTGTGGTGGGTAGGTAACTGACTGGGCAGCAGGACACAGAGGGTGGTGGTAAATGGCTGTCACTCCACAAAGGGAAAAGTGACCAGTGGAGTACCACAGGGATCTGTGCTGGGACTGGTCCTATTCAACGTCTTCATCAGTGACATTGCATAGGACCTAGAAAGCAGAATTTCCCTGTTCACTGATAACACAAAACTCTGTAACAGAGTAGATACACCAGAGGGTGTAGACAGAATGAGGAGGGACCTGCAGAAACCTGAAGAATGGTCAGGAGTTTGGCATTTGAAATTCAAAGAAAGAAGTGCATGATAATGCATATGGGGCACAAAAACCCTAGAACAGCATATCAGTTGGGGGCTGAGGACATAGCATGCACCAAGCAGGAAAGGGATCTTGGGGTTATCATTTCTGATGACCTCAAGGTAGGGAAACAGTGCAACAAGGCAGCAGGTAAAGCACATAGGATGCATAGGCAGGGGCATCACCAGCAGGAAAAGGGAGGTCATAATTCCACTATACAAGACACTTGTGAGGCCCCACCTGGAGAACAGTGTACAGTTCTGGAGACCTTACCTACGTAAAGACATAGACAGGATAGAGAAGGTTCAGAGGAAGGCAACAAAGATGGTACATGGATTGCATCACAAGTTCTATGAGGACAGATTGAAGGATTTGAATATGTACTCCCTGGAGGAGAGGAAGGAGGGAGGGGATATGATAGAGACAAACAAGTATCTTACAGGTAGGAACAGGGTGCAGGACTACACTATTTATCAGTGAAAAAGATGTTCCAGGACTAGAGGGCATGAGATGAAGTTGGAGGGAGGGCGATTCAGAGGAAATGTGAGGAAGAATTTCTTCACAGAATGGGTGGCGGACAAGTGGAACACCCTGCCAGAGGAAGTAGTGGGGCTTGAAACAGTCACGGGATTTAAAAATGCATGGGATAGACAAGAGAATTCTGGAAGTCAGGGGTAAGGTGCAACAGACTTCTAGGAAAACATAACGTGACCGTACAAGCTCAAATAGGAAGACAAGGTGGGCCGTAGGCCCTTATCTGCAGACTCTGTTTATGTAATTATGTATCTATGCAACTATATCTGGATATAATACAGTAAATTCCATTGAAATAAATGGGTATTTCCTGTAATATATCTAGTATGGTAGTCCAAACCCATTGAAGTTCTGGGTTCTGGTTCTGGTCAAGGTCTTCTCAAACAGTGTTAAGATTCTAATCTTCTTTAGAACTCAAGCTCTTTTGTGTATAGGGCTGGAGAGAAAGAACAGAGTGAGAGATTCTGAGAGGGAGGAAAAAAGAAATAGAAAACAGACCTGCCTTCACCTGTGGTGTCAGTATGCCTCAGTTGGTAGCACATCAACTCTGGGCAAGAAGGTTGTGAGCTCTTGTCCCTTTCTGGGATTGGGCTCATACCATAAATGTTGGCATCTGAGTGCAGAACTGGGGGGTGCTGTACTGTTGGGGTGTGCTGTCCTTCAGGCAAGATGTTAAACTGAGGTCCCTTTTACCCATCTCTGGTGCTGCCCAGGTGGAAGTAAAAGAAACCAAGGTAATTTTCAGAAGAGTAGATGATTTTCTTTGGTGCCTTGGCCAACATTCCCCTTCCCATAAAAACAGATCAAGCAGTTGTCCAAGACTGTGTATAGGAGCTGATGTGCAAAATGGCTGCCACTAGACATTCAGTCACTTCACTAACAGACATCACTGCTTGTAAATACAATACAATGTGTAGGAAAAGCACTATATAAATGCTGATTATTATTCTTCTCAGCAGCACAGCAATAATATTCACTGCAGGAGAAGGACAGAAGGAGAAATGCTTTGTCTCATTCAAAGTACAAATGCCAAGAGCCACAACTAATGTGCTGTAGCTTAGAACAGCTACATAAGCAGGTATACAGTATGTGTGGCACATTTTCAAATGTATCAAATATTTGAGACTGTATTTCCCAATAAGTCCATTTGTTTCCCAGACTAGCATCTCCTACATTAAAATTTCTGAACAGAAAAGTGTTTCATTTTGTATTTAAAATAAAACTTAGAACCCATGTGTATTCTAGTTCTAAAATGGAAACCCAAAAGGGTTTTAATCAGACTACAATTAGTTTCGACAACCCTAATACAGTACCCAGAGATACTGGGATTTATCTCTGGCAACCTCTGTAGTTGGCCTACTTTGTATATAAATTCAGTCCCATGTGCACCTAGAAATGAGCTCTGGCTCCGTAAGTGTGCTTTTCCTTGCAAACATTTCTAAATAAATAAATACATTTGAGGTTGTACTGTCATTAATTATCACTACAGTATTATCCACTGCTTAACATGAAACATGAGTACTGTATATTGCTGAAAGAGAGATTAGAGTCTCAATGCAGGTGAGACAGTGTAAGACTACAGGCCTTATTTTTCAAAAGATTCTTGCTCTAGACAGAGTAGGAGGCACCTCTTTCTAAACTAGGACCATTTGTTTGTTATTGCCCTGCTAAAAGTAAAAGATGCACTGTTCCCTAATGGAATATTCACCAAAATCATCTGAAATTTATACTTCAATGACAATATTAATTCCAAATTATACACTTATTTACTTTGCCTTAATGGAGAACTGCACTTAACCCATGAGTCATTTTTTTCCCTTATAGAATGTGTTTTTTAAATATTGGTTCCCATTTTGTTCTTACATCTTTACTAGTCTTTTATTTAATGTAATGGATGCTTATAATTAAGACACTTTAGAACTCTGTTATGTAGTTTATGTATGCAATGAGCCACAACAGGGTGCAAGGTTATACTAAAATTACCATAGTAGTATCAATTGGTATGAGGCACAGCTGACACATTTTAGCATAACCACATGCTATGGAGTGGTGGAGTGGCTTACTGGCTTATTGTGCATATAAAATGAACAATAAATTAAAGAACAAAAAATGAGCTCACCAGTTTGTAATTTTGCAAATGAAACAAATCAAAACAAGCAATCAATTATGGCAAGTGTGTGCATGTAATTTAACTTTTTCAAGTTAATTTAAATTTTGAAGTAAAGAGTAATAATAAGTTGGGGTATGAATTTAATGTAAGCCAATAGGCAACGGTGAACCTTTCAAAATTATATTAGAACTTCAGTTTCATACATATTGTCATTGTGGATGTTAAACTGCACTACCTACAAACTCCCTTTGGTAATATTCTTAACTAAAAAGGAGAAGAAGCTCTTTTAAAAAAAATCAATCTTACTGCCTTGTGCTGCTGTCAAATTGCCCAGAGACTGCTATGCTGATAATGTACCGCTGCTTCACAAGGAGTACTGCAGGCTGTTTCTGCATTTGCATATGAAGTAGGTATAGAAAATACAGGCTCCTGATTGGATGATGCAGGATTGCATCCATGCCACAATCTTAGAATAGATCCCACTAAAAAAAGGCTCAGTGTCAACCTGCCCTGTAATTCTTAATATCTATGTGCCCACAGTCTGTCAGCACTTCTCCTGTTGGCCGCCCACCTGCTGCAATGTTTACTTGTAAAATTCACTTTGCTATTTAATCTAAACTTTAAAATCTCCTTTCATAGTTCAAGAAAGTGCTATCTTGTTTATGAAGAAATCTGCTGACCTCACCAGCAATAAAACTTTCAATTGCCGAGCACTGTATATCTATTCACTGCTTTAGTCTATCACTACCGCTGACTACTGCAGTTTCATTTATTTATTTGTGTTTTATATTTTTTGTTACCAGGAAGGCATATTAGGCTATGCTATCTCGTTTCCAGGTATGTCCTGGGGAGTTGCATGGGCAGATTTATTGATGGGGAAATGTAGGCCATGACTCTGGGGAAACTCCTATACTTTTGCTGAGGAGGGGCTGCTGAGCCTCTCTGCAAGATGGAAGACCTGGGTGGAGGAGGTGGAGGATGAGATGGTGGAGGAGTACCTCCATGACAATGGTAAAGTTCTGCTTTACAGGGTGAGTGGAATATTTTCCTGGCCTGCAGACAAATAAGGTAAAAAATATATATACCTAAAGCAGTGGCTGACAACGACTGGATGGAAACTGAGAGAGCAAAAAGTGCAGATTATTCCTCAGCCAATTAAACCATTGATTTTAGAAATAATGGAGCTCAGAAAGACAAAGAGCCTTTGGATAAAGACAACCAATGTTTTGAAGAAGCAATCTCCAGAAGCAAATGACACTTCCTTCAGCTGTTAGTAGAGGAGGATGAGCATCTGGTGATACACTGACTAATGCGTCTCTTTACCACTGAAAAAGACTTTGTGTCACTGTCGTCCATTTCCACCTCACAGTGGTCAGTGACATCTGACATAAGAACTGGAAGTGCAATAAGCCCTGTTTCAGCAAGTTGCAGCTCAGCCTGAGGAAAGGATATCCTACACCGACAGCAACCAACTACTGGACTGAAACTCTGGTCCACTGCAGTGACACTGGAGCTTGCCAGTTGGACTTGGGATAAGGACTGACAAATTTGGGCATTGAATGACATTCCAACTGTGGCTGCCAGTCACTCTTTGCTGATCAAGCAGCTCTGGGACTGTGTACAACACTCAGGGTGCAAAAACACACAAAGCAACTTCAGTGAACACCCACAGGGAGTTTGTGAACCACAGCCTACAGCTACTCCATCGAATGATAATAGTGAACTGCTCTTGACTGAATCATAACCCACCCCTACACAGAATATACCTGCTAGGGACCTTTTAGAGACTCTTGCTCCTGAACATGCTGCACAAAACCCTGACACAGTCCTTGGTCAGCAAACAAACGTGAACCTAAATGACCAGGTTATGGCTGTATTGCAGACATTCAGTGAGAACATGGACTATTTAGTTCAAGCAGTGGATGTAGGGAAGGAAATGAATCCTTCAACCAACACACCTGTAGCAACAGGTACTCCTGGGGAGTCTGCAGGATTATTAGTCCAATATATTGCAGAAGCCAGTGCAGCCCAGAACACAAGTCTTGAAGATACTGATCCTACTTCACTCAAAATACCACCAACAGCTTAATCTGGTTCAAGGTCAGTTGGCATTCATCTGTATCCCCCTTCCCCGGGTCGTGCCTGAAAATAGGCAGGATTTGTCTAGTGCACTTACCTGGTCAACAAAAACTAAATAAATAAATAAATACTAAGACTTCAGGAATGGAGGAGTCAGCTCAACTAGGTATTTCACAGGGTCATATACAATGGGGGTTGGTAGGCTTCTGGGTTGGGTCGTAAGCTTCAGCCAGGGGCAGCAATCAGTTGTACTGGTCTCACTCAATAGCAGAGAGGACAAGGGGCAATAGGCACAGTTCTCAGATCTGGGACAGGGGAGGAAGTGCCAGGGACTTTGGGATTAGTGGTCCTCCTGTCAGGGTTCAGGACCAGTCAACCATACTGCAGAATGTGGGGAGACCTTGGCCCAGACCCCCTCAAGGAATGACTAATCAGTTCAACAAGAAAGATGAGTGGCTCAGTGGAGGAATTAAGTCTGACTGAAGTAGAGAGGCAGCCCAGAAGATGTCCCCAACAGAGTGCACATTGGTCATGCCTTATGAAAGACTCACTGAGTTTTTATGCATCTGAGATCTATGCCTTATTTGTTCAGTAGGGGAGACTACTTGTGATATATTTTTTTTTAAACTCCAGCTTTGTTAGATTGTTTCTGGTGAAAGTATCAGCCTTTAAAAAGTACCACTATTTGGCTTCCTTTCATAGCCATACCCCTAATGAAACCATCTGTAAAAGTTTCCAAAGTTCTTTTGAAAAGTGACGGGGGTAATGTTCCTGATGTATTGTTCATGGTGTGCCATGTTGGAGTATCCAATTCAGATCATAGATTCGGAGAACATCTTGATGGGAGGGTGGAAAATAAAAATCAGACTACACAGATTGGAGAAGGAGCTGTCACACCTGCCCAGTAGTTTCTATGTGGGGAAAACCATGCTATGTTTTTTTCCCCAGGCCAGCTGAAAACTTATCACAAGTGTGGCTCTAATTCTTGTCTTTGTGGTGCTTGTGACAAGGCATGCTGTGAGACCTGCCTAGTGTATGGACATGGCAGCCTGTACTGTATTAACCCTGATAAATGTAACTTATGTTACAAAACTTATGTCAGAGGCAGTATAGCGCAGTGGTTTAAGCCTCTGAGCTGCAAACCTGGACACCTGGGTATGAATCCCATAGCCCCCACTTGCATACTGTGTAACCCTGAGCAAGTCACTTAACTTCCTTGTACTCCCAGGTCTCACTGTAAACAAGCTTCGGCTTAGTGTGCCTCTCCTGGTTAAACAATTTCCCCTTTCCCTTTCCCTTATGTGAGGGTTCAGGACACTCATATTGGCAATGCCAATGAGCAGCCCATAATCAGAGAATGGTTTGAAGCAGGATACCATACTCCACCAAGTCAAATAGATGAGGATTCATAAAAAGGAAGGTACTCCTCCCTCTCCAACCCCTAATCAGTGAGCTCTAAAAGGCAACGGGTCATTTCTGCTATGCTACCACACCGCTTAGTGTGTCACCTACCCACACTACAGACTCCAGATCCTGAATATGACTCAGGTCCTCCTCTTTCTTCCCCTGTATCACTGGAAGAGGGTGATACCACAGTTCAGGACAGGTCTGGTGACTGCAGAGATGTGACTGACCCCACTCAGATACAGACAACTCCTGAGGAACCCCTGAATGATTCCAGTGAGGAGATGCCCCCCACAACTCCCTCCCAAAGACAGCACTAACAAATATCTAGTGTGCACTGGTCTTCTCTACCTAAGACAAAACTCCTTAAACATGATGCCTCCACTTTGGAAACAAAAAATAGATATGAACCCCTTACTAAATCAGTCTAATGGGGAGATACAGCCAGTGAAGGGGAAGAGTCTGAGGCCGCCTCAGTGATATCCTCACAAAAAAGGACCCTCTGAAACTGGAGGCTTATTATCTGAGTCATGTGCCTCCCAAACATTTACTAGGTCAAGCACGAGACTGCAGACTTGGAAGACCTGATGTATACTGCTTGGGGGATTTGTATTTTTCCTATCCTGACAAAGTATACTCCTTGGTCCACTTAAAGTGGTTACCTGTAATGCAAATATTATTAAGAATATAACTCACAGGTTAAGCACTTTATTTTTAGTTTTTAGGCTGTTTCTGCTGACGTTATATATGTACAGGAGGCACTATGTCAAGACAGTGACATGACAAAATGCACAGTCAATAACAGCAATACGCAGTTGGTACAAACCGTGCTGTCCAAAACCATGCAGATTATATACACCAACTCCTGGACCGTGAATCGCTGTTATGAACGTGCATTTTTTTTGCAGTATGTATTTGCGCTCCCAGTCTTGACTGGACACCCATACAGGACACTGGATTAAGATTCTTATATTTTATTTAGTTTTTGTTGACCGGGTAAGTGCAATAGACAAATTCTGCCTATTTTCAGGCACGACCTGGGGGAGGGGGATACAGATGAATGCCAACTGACTTTGAACCAGATTAAGCTGTTGGTGGTATTTTTAGTGAAAGGGGGGAAATTTGGCCAGGGCACCAGGAAAATTCCCCTACTCTTGCAGTAGGGGGACCTTTGTGTTGTGAGGACGTTTTCACTTCTCACCAGACCTTGCTGGGAGAAGGTTGGCAGCTCTGGCTACGATGTCCCAAGAAGGTATGGAGCCACTATTGATCCCACAGGCTGAGGGATCCACTGCAGAGGTGGCTGGGATGCACCAGATGGGTGGCCAGCATATCGGCCAAGTCAGTGGTCCCTCTGAGATAGTGGAACAGAAACGATTACGCCGTGAAGAAAAACACCAGTGTTTGGAGGTGGAGTTGCTTAGAGTAAGCGAGCTGCTTACAAAGGAGAGCCAGAAACAGGAAGAAAAGAAAAAACGTAAATGCATGGAAAATTCATCAGATTGTGCAGGATCTGAAGGCCCGATTAAAATCCATGCAGCTGATGAGTGGCCTGGTGTGCTGTCAAACTGCGGTGAGATGGCCCCCCGATGAGATTGAGGAACTGTAGTGGAAGAAGCTTGGTGACCAGACAAGGCCCTGCAGGATGCAGGATGGATTCCTGTGTCAGATGGGCACTGGAAACTTAAAGATGTCACGAGTGAGATGGAAAAAGACCTCCTCCACAGACAAGTACTGACACCAGTTTTGTAAATATAGTAGATAATGGCAATCGTGGGGTTCCTTCAGAGACTGGATCTGCCCTTATGTTTGAACTAGAGGATAGGCCGGATAATGATCAGGTTAAGGACCCTGGTGTTCCTGGCCAGACATCTTTTACTAATATTGGGGAACCAGAAAAGCCGACCTATGCGAGTCACTTTTGACAAACTGTGGAACTAGCAAAGAGATGCAATGCTATTCGTCTCAGATATGTGGGTCCCCGGGATCACTCCCCTGACAGGTTTTATGTCGGAAAGATTTTGCTAACAAAAAGGATGGGGTTCTGTCCCGCGGACATTTATGCACTAATTCATGTTTAGGGGAGTTCACTTTTAATGTAAGTTTTCGTACACCAGCTTTGCTGGAGACCTTTTGGTGTAGATACATCAATCTCAAATCTAATCTCCTTTGGTCAGATTTCATAGTACTTCCCTTGACAAAACAGCCATTTAGAGAAATAACAATCCTTTTTAGGAATGAGGATGTTAATATTGTAGATATTGTACATTGGTTGGAGAAAAGGTGTGATACTCAGGGAAATCCCATGCCCATTAAGGACGCAGAGGGCTTTTGGAATGGGGGGGGTGGAAATTTATAGTAAAACTGCACCACACAAATCTGGACCTTATTCATTTACCAAACTGTTTTTCCATTGGGAGGGATAAGGGTTTCCTTTTTTACCCCAGCCAGCCTAGAGTCTGTTTTCAATGTGGGTCTATGAAACATATAAGCACTTCGTGCGATGTGCTGAAATGTACACACTGCGGGGAAACAGGTCACCCTAGTGAGCACTGCTTTCAGACACCAAAATGCAACCTTTGCGATGATATGGGGCATACCTTTGAAATGTGTCCCATAGCTGCAAAAAATACAGAAGAGGCAGATTTTGGAGTACAAGATCATTATGTTCGGCTGGCAGTGAAACAGAATCAATCTTCCCTTGGGGGGGCCCTCTTCTACCATTTTCAAAAGGATTCCAGGTTGTACAACAGAACCCTGAGGACATAGGGAGTCAAGAACTTGATAAGGATCCCTTAAACCCCAACCCCTTGGTGATGGATCCTGGGGTGAGTAAAGCAAGTGATTCAGGTGTTCCACCCCCCCCCATCCCCTGGGGCAAAAGTCATCTAATAGGGAATTTACTTTGGTAGTGGGGAAAAGGGGGAAATTACCAACAACAAAATCCAAGCAGAAAAAAATATTGCTGTTGCAGAAACCTCTGTGGAAGAACCGAATGTGTACAATATTTTGATAGAAGATACAATGGATGAAGAAGACAGGGGGCATACCTGCTTTTGTACCCACGAGGCCTGAGCCTACAGTATTGCAGGATGGCCAAGTGGACCCTAGACCTCAGGATAATAAAATCGGTCGGGTGACAAGAGCATCCAGTAAAGTAAAGTGAAGATACCTTTTCTACTTTTGGGAATATGGCCCCTTTTCGATTTAGTATTGCATCTTTGAATGTCAACAGTATTAAATCTCCAGCTAAATGTAGAGGTACTTTTGCACATTTTGTACACAGTAACTTGGATTGTGTGTTTCTACAGGATGTTTGGCTACACTCTCCTGCAGAGATGAATGCAACAACTAATGGATAGATATGGGGGGACTGCTTTTGGTCTCAGGAAGAGGATTTATGTTCTGGGGTGGGAATTTGTTTTTTTACATCTCATATTCAGGTGTTACATCAGCTAGAGCTGTTGGTAGGCAGGGCCTTGTTGTTAGATATTAAATGGGAGAACCAGATTATTCATTTAATTAATCTGTATGCCCTCCAACTTGAATATAATAAAGTAGCTTTGTTCAAATCCCTCTACCCATTGTTGTGCACCACTTATCCAGTCATTTTGAGGGGTGATTTCAACTGTTCCTTACCGTCCCTAGCTTTGTCTGCCTTGGGGGGAAAAAGACCTATTGTGATGTAAGATGCCTAGCTCAATTAGTACAAGATGTAGGATTAATAGATGCATTTATGCCCTACTCTGGTGGTAACTGCAATACGTATTTTTGTGGACCACGGGTGTCCAGGATAGATTATGTTATTTTGTCTCCTTCTATGGTGGTACAATCAAAAGCACTACAAGAGGTAACTACATCAGATCACAGACTTTTGACACTGGTACTGGGTGATTTACCAGAAGCACAGAAAGGGCCTGGGTATGGAAACTAAATGTTATGTTGTTAAATATTCCCCAGGTAAGGGAGGGGTTTCATTCTCTTTTACATGCACACAAGTCTGTTTTTGTTCTTTATGAAAATACTAAACAATGGTGGGAGGAAACTAAACAAGAAATGAGGGTCTGTTTTCAGAAAATAGGCCAAATAAATGGAAAGTTTAAGCATAATGAGTTAAGTTATATTAGGAAACATATTAATTTTTGGACGAACTTTCGACAATGTTTAGGGACTGATTGTCACAGATTGCTTAAAGGTTTAAAAGCTGAATTAGCTAGGTTACAGTTAGAGGTGTTGAAAAATATGGAGAAGGAACATAAATATGGGATAAATGGGAAATCAAAAGAGACATTGCCCTTTGAATCTGTATGGCTTCTTAGGGAGGGCCGCAGTATGGCATATCTGGATACCTCAGATGGAGGTCGAGTTACAGATAATGTTGGAATTCTAAATGAAATACATGCTTATTTCTCCAAATTTTTCATTAGTAAATCACCCTCGCTGGATGCCATGCGGAATTGGTTGTTACACTGAGAGTTGCCTCAGATAGTGCCAGAGCTTAAAACTGCCTTGATTAAACCAATTTTGCAGATGGAATTAAGATCAGTGTCCTGGTCATTTAAATCATGAACGGCTCCAGGTTCAGACGGGCTCCCGCATAAGATCTATAAGGAAATCTGGGAAATTTTAGGGGTTGCGCTTTGTGAGGTCTTAAATAACTGTTTGACAGGTGGAAAACCCCCTGATAGTATGCTTCAAGGACTTTTGTTATTAATTTTTAAAGGTGGAGACAGGGGTGATTTGAAAAACTGGAGACCATTGTCACTATTAAACACCGATTACAAACTTTTGATGAAAATATTAAGTAACCATCTGCGGACAGTTTTGGATGACATTATCCATTTCTCCCAGTATAGTGGGATCCCTAAAAGACAAATAGAGGATGCCCTTATTCTTCTTCGTGTATCATACATAAAGGTGACTCACGGGAATAGTTTGGCCATCATGTCTGTCTTGATCAAGCAAAGGCCTTTAATCAGGTAGAATATACATACCTTTGGGAAACTTTACAGTGCTATGGGTTGCCTTCCTGTTTTATAGCTTGGCTAAAAACATGTTATAGAGGCATCAGTCTTTTACCGAGTATTAACGGTTGGACAGGGAAAGCTGTTCTGATACATAGGGTTGTAAGACAGGGTTGCCCCCTAAGTCTCTTCCTCTATGTGTTGTCCTTAGACCCGTTGTTGCATGCCTTGAATTCAACAGATTTGATCACTGGTCTCTCAGTTGGTTGTGCAGATAAACAGATTATTACTGTAGCTTATCCTGATGATTTGGTTCTAGTATTGGCAGATAAATCTTCAGCTCTGGGTGCTAGATCTATTTTACAGGACTTTTCATCAGTTTCTGGGTCTACAATAAATACTTTGAAGAGTGTCATTCTGCCATTAGGTTATGATGTGGCTGATGTTGCCTTACTCTGGGATATACCAGTAGATTTCAGTTATAGGAAGATATTAGGTATATATTTTGGTGGTATAGACTCTCAGACATATAACTGGAATATTCAATTGATAGCTGCTCAAGACAGAGTGGTTACATGGAATATATGGCAGATGACAAAGGCAGAATGCATTTATTTAATTAAAACCTATTTGTTGCCTTACTTTTTGTTTGTGGCAGCAATATTTCCTCCCCCACAGTCCTTGGAAGCTTCAGTGTATAGCGTTTTTTTCCAATGTCTGTGGGGTCATAGACTGAACCCAATACAGAGAGGTATAACTTATTTACCCATACGTGAGGGTGGATTGAGGATGTTGAATCCAATTGTTTTTTTGTATATCACTTTTATTTTTTACAATTTAGTACCTATTTTGAAGGACATACATAAGGTTTGGACCCATGGGTGGAGGATGGTATAGGCCCCTTGTTGAACAATTGGGAACCCACCACTTTTCTTTCTCACCAAACAAAGATGTCACAATTACCAAAACATTTTTATGGGGTAATTGGAAAACTAAAATTATGGAAAATTGTTAAAAACTTTCTTTGTTCCTCCTCCTGGAAAGTGGTATATACAAGGGTAGTAGAATCATTTTTTTACATAGACCCTTGGTACCACGGTTTGCCTATTGCAGATCAAAACTCAAAAACAGTTTTTTTAACTAGTAAAAGAATACCACACTATTTATGTGATTTTTTATGGTTATGTATGCATGAAAAGCTAGGGGTAAGGGGTGATTTAAAACACAAAGAAACTATAGAATGGTTTTGTTAAAGACATGAGATATGTATGGGGATAATCAAGACATTCCCACATTTTTTACTTGATTGCCCTTATGCTATTTCCTTTTGGTCAAGTTTTCATGTAAAATGGCCCTTGAATCCTTTCAAAGGACAGTCACCAGATATATGGATTGAAGGTGTGCTGCCTGGCTCTTGGGTCATATATGATACAACTACAATTCACCTTTTAATGGGTTTCATAAGCTACCAGCTTTGGCAGGCTCGTTGTGGTCTAACCCTAAGACAACAGTTGAAATCAGAGTGCCAGGTTTTATTAAATATACAATGTGATGTTAAAAAATGGCAGACATTAGAAACAGACAGAGTACACCCAGATTTATATAGACTCTGGTTGGAGACAGATGTCCTAGTTAGATACTGGTTGAGTGGAGGGTTTGTGTTAAGGGATAAGAATGATCCTGCCTCCTCACAATTTAATGCATTACAGTGGCAAGGAGGTGGAAATCAGGGAAATCTTCTTGTATGAATCAATATTTATTTATGTTTTATTTCCTTTTCTTTTGATGTTCTTTTTGTATGACATAATACGGAAATACTTATTTATGTTTACTTTTATTTTGGCATTGTGATTTGTGTGATGTAACACTGTTATGTAAATGATTTACTTTTGTATTTCAATAAAAAAATTCTCCTACTCTTTTCGAGAAGTGCCATGGGCTCTTTAACATCCACCTGAACTACCACTAGAACAGGCAGATGGGACCTCGGTTTAACATCTTATCCGAAAGACGGCACCTCAGGAGTGCAGCACCCCCCTCGTGCTACACTACAGTGTCAGTATTGGGATATTAACCCAAGTGCCTGGTGTGGGGATATATGATGTCTCCTAGGCTCAGTGATCCTTGCCCTGGGGACAATCTTTCTGGTCCTTAGGGAAGGACCTCTGATCAGGTGTAGGGCTACTAGTTAAAGGCAATAAACATAGAAACATAGAAACATACACTTTGACGGCAGATAAGGACCGCTTGGCACACCCAGTCTGCCCATTTTCCTACCTATTGGATAAGTTGAAGATTCAAGTTTACCAACAGCCTACTTCCTCCTACTCCCCACTATAATTGCCTTATGTCTGTCCCATGCATTCTTCAATTCCCCCACTGGTTTTGACCCCACAACCTCCTCAGGAAGGCAGTTCCATGCGTCCACCACTTTTCTCACAATGCTCCTGAGCCATCCCCCAATCTTTGAATTGTGCCCCCTTGTTCTTGCACATCTCTTTTTCTGAAAGATGCTACCTTCCTGGACTTTGTTGATTCCCTTGAGGTACCTGAAAGTTTTTATCATGTCCCCCTGTCTCTCCTTTCCTCAAGGATATACATATTAAGCTCTCTTAGTCGCTCTTCATATGGTCTCTGATGCAGACCCTGCACCACTTTAGTTGCCCTCCTCTGGACCACCTCCATCCTGTCTTTGTCCTTCCACAGATGGGGTCTCCAAAACTGCACACAATACTCCAGATGGGGTCTCACCAACTGTCTGTACAGAGGGATAACCACTTCCCATTTTCTACTTGTGATGCCTCTCTCTGTGCATCCCAGTATCCCCCAGCTCTCCTTACAGCCTTCTCACATTGCTTGCCTACCTTAAGGTCATCTGATATGATTAGCCCCAGGTCTTTTTCCATTTCTGTTGTTGTTAGTACCTCCCCCCCCGATTGTGTACTCTTTCACCTGGGTTTTTGTTTCCAAGGTGCATTACTTTGCACTTCTTTTCATTGAATATAAGTTGCCATTCATCTGACCATTCCTCCAATCTTGCCAAGTCCCTTTTTGTCATTTCCACCCCTCCCTTGTGTATCAACTCTGTTGCAGATCTCTGTGTCATCTGCAAAGAGGCATACTTTTCTTCCAGAGCCTCTGCAATGTCTCCTATGACATTAAAGAGGACCGGACCCAGTACTAAACCCTGAGGTACCCCACTAGTAACACCCCTTTCTTTGGTGTGAGTTCCATTTACTGTTACCCTCTGTGTCCTGTTGTGCAGCCAATTTGTTACCCAGACTACCCTGGGATCCACTCCAAGGCTGGCTAGCTTGATTATTAATCTTTTGTGCGGGACTATGTCAAATGCCTTGCTAAAGTCTAGGTAGGCCATTTCCACAGCCCCTCCTTGGTCTATTACTTTGGTCACCCAGTCAAAGAAATTGATTAGATTCATCTGACATGACCTTCCTGCTGTGAATCCATGCTGCCTTGGGTCCTTTTATCTGCCGGACTCCAGGTACTCAACAATTTTTTCTTTCAGAAGTGATTTCATCATTTTCCCTACCACTGAAGTCAAACTAACAGGTCTGTAATTTCCTGCTTCTGCCTTGCTCCCACTTTTGTGAAGGGAATCACATCTGTCCTCCTCCAGTCCTCAGGTACTGCCCCACCCTCCCATGATTTGTTAAAAAGAGTTATCGGTGGTGTCACTAAGTCCCCCCTTAGTTCTTTTAGGATTCTGGGGTGAATCCCATCAGGCCCCATTGCTTTGTCCATCTTGAGTTTTATGAGTTCTTTCAGGACCCTTTTTCTGTTAATGGACTGGTGTTGACCCCCCTGCCCAGAGTGCTTCTATTGTTTGGTTTTGGTAACTCCTGCTATTCTTCTTTTGTGAATACTGAGCAAAAGTATTCATTCAGTATCTCTACCTTTTCACTGTCTCCCTCTGCTCACCTCTCCTCCCCTCCCCGTTATTAAGTTTCAATAACTTTTCAGTAAGTACTTTAGTAAATATTATCACAGGGAGGGTGTTGCTTTTGGACATTTTATGGCATAACACTAAATTGAGGATTTACATGGTATACACCTCCCTAGACAAAAGCTACAAGAATCTCATGTTTTAAAGCTATGCAACCATATCTTCATACTAGCAGGGAAATTTTACTCTGGAGATCTTAACTGTAGCCTGACATTGTCAGACAAAATGGGAAAAATGGAAAAACAATTCTGTGATTCCATGACTGAGACAGCAGACCTGGTAGATACATACTGTATAGTACTAAACATACAGAAGGAGGGCATACATATCATAGAAATGTGCATTCCTTAAGAAGTGACTATATTGTTTCCACTAAATCATTATCCCTACCGTCTGTGACTACTATCCCAAATGCATCTCTGACCGTCACATGGTGTGTTGTATTTCTTTCCCGACAGCTAGCACTTCTCGGTGATAGGGATTGTAGAAATTAAATAGTGCTCTGTTAGAGGACACCTCAGTATGGGAATTCTGAAATGATTCATGTAGGGCTAAACAGACTAGTCATTTTTTTTTTGTGAGACTCTGCCACAGTGGTGGGGTTCAAAAATCCCTGAGACAGGCACAAGGGAATCAATCATAGGGTAAGGAAGGGGGGAGAAATTGCACTATAGATCAAGTAGGGTCTGAAAAAAAAAAAAAACTGAAGGTTAAAAAAAACTTGCTCTAATGGCCCTTATCTGCTGTCACATTCTATGCTTCAGTGTAAGATAGATTTTCAACATTTTTTTTTTCTACAATAAGAGGGGGAAAAGCTAGATTGCAATATCTGACCTAGCTTGATCTTCAAAAACAGTCCTCATATTTGATAAATGCTGGGGATATTGACTTATGGGAACACATTTAATATTAAAAACAAAATGAAAGAACATAGATAAAATTGGGCAAAATGTTCACATGCTATATTAAAATTCAGCACCCAAGAGAAAACAGGCTGCAATAAATGTGTGTAAGGGTTGCCAAGACAGGTTTAGTTTCTGAAGAAAGGGTGCTAATACTACACACGGACATGTCCAGTTTACAGAATGTTGTTCAGAGAAACCAACAGAAGTCTTTGTGCTCTCCAATTTTCCCAGATATACTGTACCCATAGAGCAATTCTGTTGTGAAAACCTGGATACATTTCTAACTGCATAAGAAAAGCCAGCAATAGTTGCCCTGATAACAGCTAACGAGGTAAAAATACTCTGTAGGTGCATTATGAAATGGTACAGCACCAGGCCCTGATGCTCTGCTTGTTGAACTGTATAAAAAGGGTAAAGGTAAACTGTTACCAGATTTAGTGAAGGTGAACAATAGCTTCAGTTTAACTTCAGTTTCTCTACCAGATACCTTGGGGGGATACAATTCCAAAGATTCAGGGCACAATGCCAGAAAAGCAGTCAAAAATATGCTTACTTAAATAACCAATTTATTAAATCCATCTCTGTGCTTAGCCCCTCGAGCCTCAGTTCAGTGCCTTCCAGGGGGCATTAGCTAACTTTCAGTAAGTCATTATATATTTAAATACAAAATTGGAGGTGTGACATCATCAAAAATTGATATAACAAAAAAATACACATTCTACCATGTACTCAACTATAAACTATAAACTTTAAACTACAAACATTCTCTTGACATCACTTTGTCTCATCATTTCCTCTGCAAATACAAACTAGAATAACAAAAACTAAAGTTTAAAAAAACTAGAAAGGTACCAAAACTCAAAAGCTTTGTTATCACATTTTAGTAGTAATTTCATCAGCTGGCTGGGATCTCCAAATGGGATTCACCAGTTATTGCTTATTCACATACTTATATAGATTCCTTTAAACTTTTGGAGCAAAAGCTTACTTACAACTCTAGGTACCATTAACAGGATGGAAAGATAATAGAAGGGGTAAGAATAGAGCAGTATTTAGATTCCAGGCCCTCTTTGCAGGAAACAAGTATCCAGACCATCCAAACCGGAAAAAAACATTTAAAATAACATACATTTCACCTGAAAAAGAAATATAAAAAGCATAATTAATATTTAGATTAATTCATAAAACACATAAAAGTCATATTAAACATACTTCTTTAAAGATCGATAGAGAGGAATGGAAAGGTGGAGGGGTGGGAAAAGGGGGAGGGGAAAGGGGTTGGAAAGGGGGGAAGGGAAAGGAAAGGAAAGGAAAGGAAAGACAAGGGTGGCAAGAAGACATACTTATGCCATACTATAATACATATAGAACTCTTTTTCTGTATTTCAGAAATGGTTTCAGATCCCATCTGGCATTCAGGGCAGATCAAGGAATTGTAGATTTAAAAGAAGCAACAGCAGAAGTGACATATATACAGAATTTGCACAGCTACTGGCAGATAGAGGGGTGAAGACAGTAACTATTGATCTTACCAATAATACCAGTTCAAGGCATTTTTTAGAGAAAGGAGAGTGTTCAGCACAAATAAATAATGAAACAGAAGAACAAGAAGGAGAGAAGAGAGGAGGAAATAGAGCAAGGTACGAACAAACAAGCATTTGTCAATGCCGAATGTTTGCTTGCTGGCATTGGCATTGGTAGTGTAGGAGTTACAGAGCTGCATAATAGGAATGGCAGTGAAGTATTCAACTGAAGCCAATCCCACCACCACCCTGCAGAGACTGACAGGCATTGGGGTGTGCCTTTGGGTCATCAGGCATAACGGCCATGCCATTTCACCACACTCTACCCTGCAGACACTGACAAGTGTCACGGTGTGCCTTGGGGTCTTTGGCCCTTATGCACACCCCATTCCATCAGAAAATGTGGTGAGATGGTGCGGTATAGGAGAATGGGGTGAACATTGGGGCAGAAGAGTCCAAGGCATACCTCAATGCCTCTCACTGGCTGCAGGATATGGAATGGTATGAGCATTATAGGCGAGAATCCCAAGTCACACCCCTGATACCTGTCATTCTCTACAGGGAGGGCATTATGGTTGGAAACCCTAATGTCTCAGGCATTTGTTGGTATTTTCACTCCAAATTTTCAACATGGTTTTTTTGTGACCCCCACCTCATGAACAGTGGCAATAACAGTTTGATAGCAGAAAGCAGATTTCGCACAGCGACTACAGCATTTAGCACCACAGGTGCAAAAACACATTCTGAACAGGATGTGAAAAATGACAGCTGTACTGTTCATGGGGAGGTGTAAAAAATGGCAATGTTGAAAATCTGCAGTGAAAATATTAAAAAAACTGGTGAAGTCACAAGCGTGCATAGAAACTGTGCAACGCACACCCTTAATGTAATTAGTTTGGGGATTTTTTACAGCAGATTGTCAACACAGGCATTTTGGGACCTCTGATCATGAATAGTGTCACTGTGATTTTCTTTATCTGTCCCGAACAATGATTTCCCACAGCGACCACGCATTTCTACGCTGAAAGTGTGAAAACACATTTTGGCCATGTTGTGAAAAATGACAGCTGTACTGTTCATAAGGAAGTGTGGAAAAATGCCACTGGTGAAAATCTGGATGGAAAATATTACAAAGTCATGAACTTACGAGGGTACGTGGAAACTGTGCAATGCTCACTTGTAACACAGTCATTTTATGGACTTTTGTCACCAAAATTTCAACATAGCTATTTTTAGACCTCTGCTCATGAACAGTATCACTGTGATTTTCTTACTCTGTCCCAAACATTGATTGCGCACACTGACTGTGCCATTGTGCGCTACATGCGCAGAAACACATTTTGGGTGACATGTGAAAAATGACAGCTGTACTGCTCATAAGGAGGTGTGGTAAAGTGGCAAAGTTGAAAATCTGGAGTGCAAATATTAAAAATTTGCGAACTTACGACCGTGCGTGAGACTGCACAATGCTGCGGCTAGTAAAACAGTCATTTTGGAATTTTTCACGAATTTGCAACATAGGCTTTTGAGAGCCCACCTTATGAACACTGGCACTGTCGTTTCATTACTCAGTCCCGAAAGGTGATTTCACTCAGTGACTGTGAAATCACCCTTTGGGCCGAGTAACGCCATGACAGTTCAAGAATTCATGAGGAAGGGTCCCAAAAACCCCATGTTGAAAATGTGGTGCCAAAATTCCAAAAAATGCCTGAGATATGCATTAAAGTTGAAAAAACCCTGTTTATTGCATTATATAGCTTACCGGCATTTCCTTAGTTCGGGTCGGCTTTGAAGAGTGCAGACGTGTTCCCGGTCCACAGAAGATCATCGCGCCGGACTCCGGAGGAAAGTATGGGGGGGGGTGTGGGGAGGCAGAGTGCGCGGTGGGTGTGCGCGGGTGGGCTGGGAGACCGCCGAGGGAACGTTTTCTTGTTTACAGGTTGTTGTTTTTTTAAGGAAGCTGATGCGGGACATTTGCCATGCTGGGGTGGGCTCCCAGCATGGCAGCCTGAAGGCTATTTGGGGGGGTGGGCCTGTTGCCGACGGGGGATTGGGCACCCCTGTTGGCCATATGGACTTGTGCCATGCTGGGGTGTGCTCCCAGCGTGGCAGCTGTAAAGCTGTTTGAGAGGGTGGCCTGGAGGCGACAGGGGATTGGGCACCCCCATCGGCCATATGGACTTGTGCAGCTGTAAGGCTGTTTGGGGGCCTGGAGCTGACGGGAATTGGGCACCCCATCAGCCATACTGACGCTGCGTCACGCTGGGGTGGGCTCCCGTGGACACCCGGAAAGCTTTTTGGGGGGCGTGAGCCGACAGGGATTGGGCACCCCCGTCGGATATACAGTAAGTGTGTGGGGGGGGCCGTGAGCACGCAATATGCGTGCGTGTGGAGGGGGGAGCTCTGCTCACTGAAGCGGAGCTCTCCCTTTCAACTGTGTGCCACTGCATTTTCAACTGCTGTCATAGACAGCTGCAGCAGTGATTGGGGAACTGGGGCCATGCCTGCAAACACACTGACTGAATTGGAAGACGGCTGCCACACCTCTGAAAACTCAGATGATGGCACTATGCTTCTTGCACATGCGTGCAAGCAAACATAAAAAAGTAATCTCAAGGGGCCGAAGAACACAGTCAGGACTCTGAATTAATTTGAGCAACCACGCTTTAAGTGAACCATAAACTTCACTACTGAAAAAAAAGGCCTTAATTTCATACCTACTTCACCAATAAACCATTTTTTTCAGTTTTTATTCACATTTTCAAACTGTTTAGAAAGACCAGGTTGAAATTATATTTTGCTAAAAGAGAAGACATAATCAGTGGAGAAATGGGATATACAGAGAACATTGAGTTGTCTTAGGAACAAGAAGAAGACTTGGACTTATTAATAAGAGAGGCACGGCCTTATGAAGAATCTGTGGATATTGAGATGCAAGGAAAGGACATTGAGGGAGTCATTGAGGAAAATATAGATGAACTTTTAAGGCTGATTAATGAAGACAATGTGCAGATTAATGAAGACCCTGATATCAGCATACATGCATGATTTTAGAAGAATGAGAGACACTGTGTTTAAATGTAATTTAGATTTTTCTCCTGTAATATTGAATAATAGTATCTCAGCTTTTGAAAGCAGTCTTCTTTAAGGTAAGACAGCTTCTGAACAGGTCTGTGAAAAAAATAATATAACTTATCCAAGGCAGAGGAAGTGGCGCTAAGGGAATTGTCAACAGAAACTGAAATAGTCATTAAAAAGGCAGACAAATGGGGCAATACTGTGCTTATGAGTAAATCACAGTATAAGGCTATGGTGGAGAAACTAATTTTTGACATGAAAAATTATAACAGACTCAGGAGTAACCCAGCTTTCCAATACAAAACATAATTGTTTTCATTTTTGGAAGAAGCATCAAAGAATGGTAGCATTACTAATAATGAGTTCAAATATTTGTTTTATGAGTTCCCAGTAGTTCCCGCCTTATATTGCTTGCCTAAAGTGCACAAATGCTTGTCAGAACCACTGGGGAGACCGATAGTCTCAGGTGTGGGCTCAATCATGGAACATCTAAGTGAATTTATTGATCTATTTCAGCAGTACAGCTACAACGGACCCTGTGGTATGTACTGTGTTCCTCTGGGGCACCTGGAGTTAAAGGAGGTCTCTTGCTAGATGCAGTGAAGCCCTGAACGCTGAGTTTTGGAACCGTTGCTTGTCTGGCATTTTTGGGAGACTGTTTGCTTGGAGAGTGACGACTATAATAGGCTGGAGTTTTTGAAGAAGTCCTTGGTGGAAACTGGCTGTATGAGTTGCCACTGTAAACATGGATTTAATGAATTTGACTATTGCTGTAGACTGAGATTGGGAAGCTACTGTCCCTGTATGGTGAAACTGTGTTGGTGGGGTCAGAAGACTGTGAGCTGGTTTTCTTGAAGCCTCCCTGAAGTATCTGGGAGGCACTTTTACTTGCAGTGGCTTAATTAGGGTTAGCCGAACTGACTAACCCTGAGGTGGACACTGGGGGCAGCCAGTCTCTCTGGGGGAGTCAGGGGTATTAACTGTAGGGTACATGCTCCCCGAGTTCCTGAAGTGGTGGTGAGCTAACTGACGGGGGTTGGATTGTCCCCACTTCTTAAGTGGAGAGATTTGGTGGTGCTCCTGTGGTGGTTTTTGGGTCTGGCAATTTAACCCATTGTGGGATTGAGACAAGAATATTGCTCTGCTGCCAGATGTCTCCCTAAAAAGCTTGGATTAATGCTGCCATGGACTGTTACTTCCTTATCAAGGAGTTTTATTTTATTTTTATTTTTTGGACTGGCTGTGAGAGAGTTAGTTTTTTCTTTTATTCTTTATTTTTTAAGTAATTACATATTATTCAATCTGTTTTAAATGTGGCGTTGAGAGGGCCATGTTTTCTGGTTTAATTTCAAGGTATGGAAAGCGGGTGGTGAGAGCCCCCCCATCAAGACTCGTTTTTCTTCTGTTATTATTAATTTAAAGACGGACTCTGGCCTAAAGTGCTACATTGCAGAATTAGAATAAGCATACCCCCAATAAATCTCATACCAAACAGTAGGTTTCTGTGTTACTTCATTTTAAAGTTATGGGCTATTTTGTAACCCTGATTTCACTACCTGTTCAAAAAAGCCAGTTTCACTGAAGAGGTGCTGATGATGTCATCTCCTGAACTAACAGTCTAGCCCTCCCTGTCAGCAAGCTTATAGGACCTATTTCTCCAAAGTTAAAAGATCATTCTGCAATAGTTTTCACAAGTAAAACAGGCAGCACCATTCTAAAAACAAGCATTTGTCAATGCCGAATGTTGCTTGCTTGTATGTGCTGTGTAGGTATTTGGAAGTCAGTGGAGTGTAAATATTGAAAATTTAGCAAACCTTACGTAGCCGCAAGTGAGAACTGTGTAACGGCTCGTGAAACAGTCATTTTTAGGAAGTTTGTGACCAAATTTTCAACATAGCCATTTTAAGACCTCTGCTCATGAACAGTGTTACTGTGATTTTCTTAATGTGTCCCATACATTGATTTCTCACACCGACTGCACCATTGTGCGCTAGATGGGCGGAAACATATTGTGGGCTAGATGTGAAAAATGATACCTGTACTGCTCATAAGGAGGTGTGGTAAAATGGCAATGTTGGAAATCTGGGGTGAAAATATTGAAAATTCGCGAACTTACGAGCGTGCGTAGGAAGTGCGCAACCCAGGCTCATAAAACAGTCATTTTTAAGAATTTTGTCACCAAATTTTCAACATAGCCATTTTAAGACCTCTGCTCATGAACAGTGTCACTGTGATTTTCTTAATGTGTCCCATACATTGATTTCGCACACCGACTGCACCATTGTACGCTAGATGGGCGGAAATACATTTTGGGCGAGATGTAAAAAATGACAGCTGTACTGCTCATAAGAAGGTGTGGTAAAATGACAATGTTGAAAATCTGGAGTGAAAATATTGAAAATTCGCAAACTTACGAGTGTGCGTAGGAAGTGCGCAATGCACGCTCGTAAAACAGTAATTTTTAGGAATTTTTCCACCAAATTTTCAACATAGCAATTTTAAGACCCTGCTCATGAACAGTGTCACTGTGATTTTCTTAATGTGTCCCATACAGTGATTTACGACAATCGACTGCGCCATTGTGCGCTACATGGGCGGAAACATGTTTTGGGCAAGATGTGAAAATGACAGCTGTACTGCTCAAAAGGAGGTGTGGAAAATGACAATGTTGAAAATCTGGAGTGAAAATATTGAAAATTCAAGAACTTACGAGATGCATGTGAGAAGTGAGCAACACACGCCAGAAAAAAATTCATTTTAGAATTTTTCCACCAAATTTTCAACATAGGCTTTTTGAGAGCCCACCTTGTGAACACTGGCAGTGTTGTTTCGTTAATCAGTGCTGAAAGGTGATTTCGTGCAGTGACTGCGGAATCACCCTTCTGGCCTGATTAATGCCATGTCAGTGAGAGCATTCATGAGAAGGGGTCCCAAAAACCCCATGTTGAAAATTTGGTGCAGAAATTCCAAAAAATGCCTGAGATATGCAGCAACATTGAAAAAAACCCTATTTATTACATTATACAGCTTACCAGCATTTCCTCAGTTCGTGGTCGGCTTTGAAGAGTGCAGGCGTGTTCCGGGTCCATCAAGATCGCCGCCCAGACTCGAGGTAAGTATGGGGTGAGGGGGTGTGGAGGTGGGGATGCAGTGGTGGGCTGGTGGGGCCCAGACAGCGAGGGACCGCTTTTTGTATTGCAGGTTGTTTTTTTTTTTTTTTTAAAACAGGAGGATGACGGATGTTTGCCACGCTGGGGTTGGCTCCCAGCATGGTACAAGGATGCTGTTTGGGGGTGTGTGAAGCTGACGGGGGATTGGGCACCCCTGTCAGTGATAGCATCTGTTGCCACGCTGGGGTGGGCTCCCAGCGTGGCACTGTGTACTTTCGGGGGGGGACAGTGGAGCCGATGAAACAGGACGACGCGGGACGTTTGCAACGCTGAGGTGGGCTCCCAGTGTTTCACAAGGATGCTGTTTGGGGGCCGGGAGCTGACAGGGGATTGGGCACCCCAGTCGTGAGTAGCATCTGTTGCCATGCTGAGGTGGGCTCTGGCGGTACCTGTACTTTCAGGAGGGACAGTGGAGCTGGCGGGATTGGGCACCCCCGTCGACTATACAGTGTGTGGGGGGGACTGAGCACGCAGTGTGTGTGTGTGTGTGTGTGTGTGTGTGTGTGTGGGGGGGCGCGCATGAGCAGGCGATATCTTATCGCTGCTCACTGAAGCATAGCTCCCCCTTTCAACTGTATGCCACTGCATTTTACACTGCTGTCATAGACAGCTCCAGCAGGATTGGAGAACTATGGCCACGCCTGCAAACACACTGACTGAATTGGAAGAGGGCTGCCACACCTCCGAAAACTTGGATGATGGCACTATGTTTCTTGCACATGCGTGCAAGCAACATAATAGTGCTGTAGAATCTATGTGTTTCAGGTTTTGAAACAAAGTTGACAAATTTGTATTTTAATGCCTTTTTGGTGTGGTTCATTTCTCCAGAGTGGCAGGCTGCTGATACCATGTGAAGTCCTAGGCCCATTAGGGCCCATCCAGTCTCTTTTTTTACCTTATAAATGTGCCATCGGCCTTTGCTCTGTCAGTGACCTATCTATTCATACTCATCTGTATTGCTCCCTTATGCCTACCTTATGCCTGTTTAAAGCCCTGCACTGTATTCATATCCACCGCTTCCTGAGGTAGGCTGTTCCATGCATCCACCACCCTTTCTGTGAAAAAGAACGTCATCACATTACCTCTTAATTGGCCTCCCTCTAATCTCATGCTGTGTCCTCTTGTCCTGCTATTTTTCTTATATTGAAACATGTTAGACTCTTTCCCCTTGTTAATGCCCTTAATGTGTTTGAATATTTTGATCATATTGCCTCTCTCCCTCCTTTTCTCTAGGGTATACATATTGAGCTCCATTATTCTGTCCTGATATGTTTTCTGATGCAGTCCCTGCACCATTTTGGTTGCTCTTCTCTGGACTGCCTCAATTTGGTTAATGTCCTTGTGAAGGTGGGGCCTAACCAGTGTCTTGTAAAGAGGAATTATTACCTCCCTCTTCTGACCTGTGATACCCCTACTAATACACCCTAACATCCCCCTAGCCTTACCTACTGCTTTAGTGGTCTGCTTGGATGATTTCAAATCATCTGTGATGATGATACCTATGTCTCTTTCTTCCCTTGTGACTGCCAGCAACTCTCCTCCCAGACTATAAGTGGCTTCAGGGTTTCTTTTCCCTATGTGCATGACCTTGCAGTTCTTTGCATTAAACCCCAGTTGCCACTCTTCCTACCATTTTGCCAGTTTATCCAGATCTCTTCTCATACTGCCCACCCCATCTGGATCATCTACTCTGTTGCAGATCTTGGTGTCATATGCAAACAGACAAACCTTATCCTCCAGTCCATCTGCAATGTCACTGATGTTGATATTGAAGAGGACTGTCCCCAGGATTGATCCCTGAGGTACGCCACTTGTGACTTGCATCTCTTCTGACTGTATACTGTTTACCACCACTCTCTGTTTTCTGCCCGCCAACCAGCTTGCCACCCAGTTGACCAACCTCTGACCCACCCCGAGCCTACCCAGCTTATTAATCAATCTTCTATGTGGAACAGTATCAAAAGCTTTGCTGAAGTCAAGGTAGGTGACATCAACTGCTCCCCCTTGGTCCACCACTCTGGTTACACAGTTAAAGAAATCTATGAGATTAGTTTGACAGGACCTTCCTTTTGTAAACCTATGTTGTCTTGGATCCTGTGCTCCTATGGATTCCAGGTGTTGCACTATCCTTTCCTTAAGGAGTGCCTCCATAATCTTGCCCACTACTGAGGTAAGACTGACTGGTCTGTAGTTCCCTGCCTCCTCCCTGCTACTATTCTTGTGGAGCGGGATCTCATGAGCCCTTCTCCAGTCTTCTGGGACTTCTCCTGTGCTCAGAGACTCACTAAACAGTTCTGATAATGGCTCTGCTAGTTCCACCCTTAGTTCCTTTAGTACCCTGGGATGTTTGCCATCAGGTCCCATTGTCTTGTCCACCCTGAGCTAATCGAGCTCTTGTAGGACCCTTTCTTTTGAGAAGGGGCTAGTGCTCACCTCCCTCCCCCCTGTGTCCATGGTGCTGAGCTGTGGGCCCTGCCCTACCTTCTCTTCAGTAAATACTGAGCAGAAGTATCTATTTAGGATAGAGGCTTTTACATGGTCCTCCTCTTCACACGCCCCCTTATCTTCTTTGATCTTAGCAATACCCCCTCTGGACTTTCTCCTTTCACTAATTTATCTATAGAAAGTCTTGTCACCTTCTTTTACCATTCGTGCTAGTGTTTCCTTAGGTTGGGCCTTTGCCTGCCTTACTGCCTTCCCTGCTTCCCTTAGGGAAGTTTGGTATGCCTCCCTATCTTCATCCCTCTGTGTTCCCTTATATTTCCTGAAGGCCAGACTTTTGGCTCTGACCTTTTCTGCTACTGTTTTTGAGAACCAAAGTGGTTTCCTTCTTCTTTTGGACTTCCTTTTCTCTCTAACACAATGGGATGTTGCTTCAAGTACTGCATCCTTTATGCTTGCCCACTTTACCTGTACCCCCTCACCTGTATTTCTTTTTGCCATGGCTAGCTTAACTCTGTTGGCCATTTTATCAAAGTCAGCTCCTCTAAAGTCCCATATTTTTGCCTTGGAAGGGGATGATTTAGTTGAAGTGGCCAAATTGGACCATACCATGTGATGGTCACTGGCCCCCAGGTGACCTTCTACCTGGAGATCTGTGATCCTTTCATTGTTAGTCAGCACTAGATCTAGGATAGCCCTGTCTCTTTTGGATTGTTGTACCAGTTGTTTGAGGCCCTCCCACTGCAGGGAATCCACTATGTATCTAGTTCTGGCAGATGTTCCTGCTGGTATTGACCAATCTGTATCTGGCTTGTTGAAGTCTCCCATTTTCAGAACCTCCCCTTTAACTGTCATGTTTTGTATATCTTCTAACAGTAATGTGTCTATGTCCTCCCCC
Organism: Neoceratodus forsteri; assembly: GCA_016271365.2. Classification (NCBI taxonomy): domain Eukaryota; kingdom Metazoa; phylum Chordata; order Ceratodontiformes; family Ceratodontidae; genus Neoceratodus; species Neoceratodus forsteri. The sequence goes on along the minus strand of CM057459.1, from coordinate 798,813,305 downwards.
CCTGATCTGGGGGCCTGTAGACAACCCCAGTTCTTATGGCTGTCCCATTTCCTGTTTCCAGGGTGACCCACAGTTCTTCTGGCTCCTTATGTGTATTCTGAATTTCTTAGCTTTTATATTTTCATTGACATACAGGACCACTCAACCCCCACTTTTTGCACCTCGGTCTCTTCTGAAAAGTACATAGCCAGGTACTGAAGTCTTCATATGTCCAGCTTAGCCTCTGACATTATTGCCTTCAGGTCTGGGATCTTGTTTCCCAGACTGTGAGCATTTGTGTACATGATTGTCTATTGGCCAGATTTTGGTGTGTTAGTCATTGGGTGAGGTCTGGTGTTTTCCCTGTGCATCATATGGGGAGCTGGACCTTTTTCCTTACCTGGTGATGCAAATGAACTGCAAACATGCTGAACTCCTGTTTGACCACTAACTGAGGAGGGAGGGGTGTTCTTACCATTTGACGTATGGGGTGCTGCACCCATCTCCCCATTTGCTAGTTTAAATATTCTGTAAAGACATCAAACTTCTGCCCCAATGCACTGACTCCCTCCTTAGTCAGATGCAGTCCATCACATTTAAAGAACTTTCACTCCCAAAACTGTTGCCAGTTCCCTACAAATTTGTGTCCTTTTTCCTGACACCAGCCTTTGAGCCACATGTTTAGCTCCCCTATCTCCCCTTCTCTGACCTTCTGTCTATCTGTCCCCTCTCCCAGACTGGCAGGATCTCAGATAAGGAGATGCCGGATGAAATGGATGATAGTTTGTCACCCAGCCTGGTCAGGTGTTCCTTGGTCTCCACAACTGACCAGCTGGTGAGATCATTAGTCCCTATGTGTACCAGGACATTAATGTTTTCTCCTGCTTCCTGAACAATTTTAGCAATGTGGTCAGTGTCTCTCCATGCTGATGTACCTTGGAGACATCTGACCACTACCCTGGCAGTAGATAGGTATCAACTCCCCCAATCAAGGAGTCTCCTATGATCAGAAGTCTTTTGGATTTCCTTTTTGCTTTTTTTGTTTTGGTTCCTGTTTTGGGCGAGTTTTGTTGTGCTAGCTCCTGTGCTGCAGTGTCCTGCTCTGCAGTGTCCTCTGCCCCTTTGTTTGATTTCGAAGATAGATACAGATACCTGTTTATAGTTTTTATATGGTTTGTGGAGGTAATATGTTGGAGAGCACCGAGTGATAGGTCACCTGATTTGCCCCTCCTAACCACCTGCCAACCTCCCAGACCAACTACCCTCTGCAGTCGAGGTGCTTCTGTTGGATGTTGGGGAAATGGCAGGTGGTTCTTATAATATATTTCCTTTTGAATATGAAATTTGAGGTGCGCAATCTCTTCCCATTCTGCCCGGAACTGAGCCTTAAGATCTCCAATGGCCCAGCATGAGGACGGTGTCCTAAATCCTGTTCTGCAGTACCTGCAGTTAATGATATCCATTCCAGATAAGTTGCTGGGTTTATAACCTGGTCAGAGTAATTAGAAGGAAGAAAATGAAAGCAAAAGTTTGATTTTGTGTTTTGTTTGTTTGTTTTTGTATAACTTGTTATAACAAGCTAAATTACTAGTGTTTCTGTAAATGAGGTCACCGTGTGGATACCCCACTGATCCGCCCCTTCCTGCTTTGCCACAAGAAATGTCACGACTGTGCTACCCTATAAATGGAGTGTATTGTAGGGTGATTGGGGATGGGGATGGGTGGCTGGGCCCTTCCCCTCCCAAAAAAGAAGAACCATGGAGGAAAGAAACAAGGAGGTAAGAGCAGAAACAATCAGCCTGCAACAAATTCAGTAGCCCTGAAAGCTTATCCTAATGATAGATTAAACTGTAAAACCTGTAAAGCACCACCTGTAATAATTTCACAGAAGATATACCCTGTAAGAAACACTTTGCTACAGAGAAAAATAAAGTAAAAGAAGATATACCTTGCAAAAGACAATTTGAATCAGAAGATTACAGCAGTAATCTGTTAGCACACACCTGTAGGCACACCTTGTAATAATGCAGCAGAAGGTATACCCATCAACAACAACAATTTTAATCAGAGAAAAATAAAGCAATAAAATGTTAGCAAGAAACAGTAACAATCCTTGTGAGTACAAAATAAAAGTAACAACACGCAGTAAATCTGCCTAGCTAAAAGAAGTCTTACTCATTTCCCTTGCTCTGGCAAGGTTATTTGCTCTGTCTTTTCAAGCAACCTAGAAGAAAAGAGCTCAGGTGAAGCAATGTGCCTTGGCCAGCAAACCTAGTCTTCTGGCCTGGAATCTAAATACTGCTCTATACTTGCCCCTACTGTTATTTTTCCATCCTGTTAATGGTACCTAGAGTTGTAAGTAAGCTTTTGCTCCAAAAGTTTAAAGGAGTTCTATATAAGTATGTGAATAAGCAATAACTGGTGAATCCCATTTTGGAGATCCCAGTCAGCTGATGAAATTACTACTAAAATGCTATAACAAAGCTCTTGAGTTTTGGTACCTTTCCATTTTTTTTTTCAATTTTAGTTTGTGTTATTCTAGTTTGTATCTGCAGAGGAAATTATGATAGAAAGTGATATCAAGAGAATGTTTGTAGTTTAAAGTTTATAGTTGAGCATATGGTAGAAGGTGTATTTTTTTGTTAAACCAATGAGAAATCACATTTTTGTTGATGACACAGCTCTGATTTTGTATTTAAATGTATAATGACTTCCTGAAAGTTAGCTAACACCCCCTGGAAGAAACTGAGCTGAGGAGCTAGGGGCTAAGGACAGAGGTGGATATTTCTTGCATTGTACACTGAATCTTTGGAATTGTGTGTAATTTGTGGGCTAGCCACCTGTCTCTAGCACACAAACCTCATTCCTGAGCACAGACTGACTCACTTGGAACTTATATCATGGGTGGATCCCTGGCAACCTTTTTTGTACAAAAAGAGAGACAGAAATGACTTTAGCAACTGGAGGCCAGTGTGCACAAGACTATCAATGGCAGAAGGGAAATTGAGCTCTCCAATGCAATCCTGTGCATTACCTGTCAGAAATATTGTGGACAATTTAATAAAAGTCAATGAACTGTCTGAGAGAAGTACTAGAAACATGATCAAGGGCATCCTCTTTTCTATTGACCAGAAGAAGGCTTTCAATCATGTACTCCATAGATTTTAGTTCAAGGAAAGCTCTTGCTGCTGGTAGGTTAAGCTGCCAGGCACAGGGACCACTGATAAAACTTCTAGCTAGCAGTCTACCATGGGGGACCACCAACATTAGCGTCTGACGTCAGCCTATCCCGTAAAGGTGGGTGGTCCCCCACACCTATCTCTATTATTTTCCTGCCATCAACACTCACATGTCGGACCTTGGCGGATGCCACAGCTACAGTTGACCACCATTACCTGTGCTTAGAAACATAGAAACATAGACTTTGATGGCAGATAAGGATCACTTGGCCCACCTAATCTGCTCATTTCTCTACCTATTGGACAAGCTACAGATCCTAGTTAACCAACAGCCTACTTCTTTCTACCCCCACCAAAACTGCCTTATGTCTGTCCCATGCATTCTTGAATTTCCCCACTATTTTTGACCCCACGGCTTCCTCAGGAAGGCTGTTCCATGTGTCCACAACCCTCTATGTGAAAAAATACTTCCTCACATTGCCCCTGAACTGTCCCCCCTCTATCTTCAAATTGTGTCCCCTTGTTCTTGCACATCTCTTTTTCTGAAAGATGCTACCCTCTTGGACTTTGTTGATTCCCTTGAGGTACTTGAAATTTTCTATCATGTACCCCTCTCCCTCCTTTCCTCAAGGGTATACATATTAAGCTTCTTAAGTCTCTCATCTTATGGCTTCTGGCGCAGACCCTGCACCATTTTATTTGCCCTCCTCTGGACTGCCTCCATCCTGTCTATGTCCTTACACAGATGGGGTCTCCAGAACTGCACTCAGTACTCCAGAAGGGGTCTAGTGAAACCTCTCCCTATATATCCCAGTATCCCCACAGCCATCCTTACTGCCTTCTCACATTGCTTGCTTACCTTTAGGTCATCTGATATGATCACCCCAGGTCCCTTTCCATTTTTGTTGTTACACCCCGCCCCCATTGTGTACTCTTCCCTCGGTTTTTGTTTCCAGGTGCATTACTTTGCACTTTTTACATTGAATCTAAGCTGCCATACTTGACCATTCCTCCAACCTTGCAAGTCCCTTTCTCATCCTTTCTACCCCCCCTTGTGTATTAACCCTGCTGCAGATCTTTGTGCCATCTGCAAAGAGGCACACTTTTCCTTCCAGTCCCTCTGCAATGTCACTTATAAAGACATTAAAAAGGACCGTACCTAGTACTGAACCTTGCAGTACCCCACTAGTAACTCCCCTTTCTTCGGAGTGGATTCCATTTACTATTACCCTCTGTGTCCTGTTTTCCAGCCAATTTTTTACCCAGGCTACCACCCTGGGACCCACTCCCAGGCTGGCTAATTTGTTTATTAATCTTTTGTGTGGGACTGTGTCAAATGCCTTGCTAAAGTCTAGGCAGGCCATGTCCACAGCCCCTCCCTGGTCCACTACTTTGGTCAACCAGTCAAACAAATCTATTAGATTCATCTGACATGACATTCCTGCTGTGAATCCACGCTGCCTTGAGTCCTGTGTCCCACTGGCCTCTAGGTACTCAACAATTCTTTCTTTCAGAAGTGATTCCATCATTTCCCCTACCACCGAGGTCACGCTAGCAGGTCTGAAGTTTCTTGCCTCTGCTTTGCTCCCACTTTTGTGCAGGGGAATCACATCCACCCTTCTACAGTCATTAGGTACCACACCATCCTCCCATGATTTGTTAATAAGAGTAGTCAGTGGCGTCACTAGTTCTCCCCTTAGTTCTTTCAGAATTCTGGGGTGAATCCCATCAGGCCCCATTGCTTTGTCTGACTTCAGTTTTAGGGAGTTCTTTCAGAACCCTTTCTTCTGTGAAAGGACTGGTTTTGACCCTATCCTGAGTGCTTTAATTGATTGTATTGGGTATCTTCCCCTCCTCTTCTTTTGAGAATACTGAGCAGAAGTATTCATTCAGTATCCCTACTTTTTCACTGTCCCTCTCTGCCCACCCACCCTCTACTTTATTAAGCCTCACTATCCCTCCCTTGGTCTTTCTTCACTCCCTAATGTACCTATAAAAGGTTTTATCCCCCTTTTTAACTGAGTTGGCTATCTTTTCCACGGTTTGGGCCTTTGCTGTTCTGACTGCCTTTTCCATTTCCTTCTGCTTTAACTGGTGCGGTTCTCTGTCTTGCTCCTTCTGTGTTTCCTTATACTTCCTGAATGCAATCATTTCCTCCCTAACCTTCCCCCGCCACCTCTTTTGAGAACCATAGTGTTTTCTTCTTTCATTTTGATTTGTTTATGTGCTTCACACAAAGGCCTGTTGCCTCTGTGATGGCAGTTTTGATGTTTCCCCCATTGTTCCTCCACCCTTTCTTCTTGCCTGTTTGCTAGTGGCTTTCTGAGGCACTCTCCCATTTTGACCAAGTCAGCCCTCCTAAAGTCCAGTATCCTCACTTTTATATGGCTTGACTCTGCGGCTGTGTTTATCGTGAATCACATTATTTGGTGGTCACTTGTTCCCAGATGGCTACCCACTTCTAGATCTGAGATCCTCTCTCCATCCCCGTTTGAGAGTACCAGGTCTAAAATTGCTCCCTCCCGAGTGGGTTCCATCACTACCTGTCTGAGGCATGCCCCCTGTAGGGCATCGAGAATGACCCTGCCCTTGGATGTGGCTGCAGCAAAGGTGCTCTAGTTAACATCTGGCATATTCATGTCCCCCATCAAAAATATCTCCCCTTTATCTGCCATCCTAAGGATGTCTTCTGTCATTTCCTTGTCCATTTCCTCCCCCTGAGACGGGGGTCTGTATACAACCCCTGTGTGGACTGTGGTACCATTTCCTATCTCCAGGGTGATCCACAGGGCCTCTTCTCCTCCCTGTTTACCCTTTAGTTCCATTGCTTTGATCCCTTCTCTCATGTAGAGAGCTACTTCTCCTCCTCTTCTACCCTCCCTGTCCCTCCTGTAGATTGTGTGCACTGGTATGTTGACATTCCAGTCATGGTTCTCTGGATACCACATTTCTGTGACTGCCACGGTATCCGGGCATCCCTCTTCCATCAAGGCCACCAGTTCAGGGAGCTTGTTACATAAACTATGGGCATTGGTACTCATTACCCTCTGTTTTTTAATGACCTTACCCCTTTTTGCGCCATCTCTGTCCTTACTACCTTTGTCTTTCTCTCCATTTACCCCTGCCCTTCTCCTTATCGACTTCTCTATCTTGGTGTTTATCTCACTTACTACCCTGATTTTGTTTTGGGGGAGACTAGGATTTCCCTGCTCCTTTTCAGTGCCTCCCCCTCTTGGCTAGTTTAAATGCTTGCCAATGATGCATTTAAAACTATCACCTAGGATCCTGGTTCCCCTTCTAGACAGATGCAGACCATCACACCAGTATAGGCCTGCATCCCTCCAGGTGGACCCCCAGTCCCCAATGAAGCCAAACCCTGAGCTCTGCACCAGTTTTTCAACCATTGATTGAATCACATGGTGCAGTGCACCCTAGCCTCAACCATGCTATAGACAGGCAGCACCTCCAAGAAGGTTACCATGCATTCTGCTTGTCTATGGCCCCTCCCCAACTCCACAAACTTCTCCTGCAGTGCTCTGATCCCTTTTCCAGCCAGGTCATTTGTCCCTAGGTGTACAATAACATCCAGCTCCCTCCCCTGTGCAGCAGCTCCTGTAATCCTGAGGATTCGCTCCCTGTCCCTCCAAGCCATGATGCCAGGCAGGCACCTTACCTCCCCCTTCCCCAATTCTACTCTCCTAACAATGGAGTCCCCCACCAGGAGTTGTTTCCTTCCCCTGTGGGGGACTGTGCCACCCTCCTGTGGGTCTCCTTTGTGGAGGTTTCCAGCATCCCTCTTGGTCTCCACTGCGGGTGCCTCCATAGAGGATCCACACTCTTCCAGAATGGCATATGAATTGTGGAGAGGTACAGCTGGAGGGATGCACCTCTGTTCCACCACCCTCACCCTCCCTGAGCCCACTGTGGTCCAACCACTCCTCTTTCTTTGCAACCTCTGAGGCAGCGGCGGTGGCCCTGGTGGTCCCTGGGTGGAAGAGGAAGTCCCCTGAATCCTGGTCAACTCATCCTGGAGATGAGCAACCTCCTCCCTCAGCCCAGCTAGGTGATTGCAGATGAGCCAACTCTGCATCCTCCAGAATGTCTCCTGAAAGACTGCCGCTCCACAGCCACTGCACTGCACTTCACTTCACCACTCCCATCATGTCTTATTTGTGGCCCCTCAACTGTTGTTTTGTAAGCTTACTCTTTCCTCTCATTGTTTTTTTTTCTCCCTACTTTCCTACTGCCTCTGTGCCCTTAATGCTCCTGCTCTTCCTGTTCTGGAATAGAAAGTTCCAGTATTCCTTAGTAGTCTCCTTCTTACTTGCTCAGAGTCAGACCTCCAGCAGCTGGGGTGGGGGTGGAGAGCTACTCTTTTCCTTCTTGGATGGTGAGTCTTTTGTGCCTCTGTGATCACTCCCTTCCTGCTCCCAAACAGGAAGTTCCTGTTGTCAGTCAAATCCTGTTCTTATAAAAGTGGAACTGGCTAGAGTCACATGATGAGCTGATTCGGAAGAGACGTTTCCTGAGTGTCTCCGAGGCCCCGCAGCATACATTTTAAGTTTATTTACTCCGGGACTGGCAATAAGCAATTTAAAATAGCTGTCTAGAGCTCCAGAGATGGCGTGGGTGCATTTCCTTGCCAGCTATCATAGGGCCATGAAGTTTTGAAGAGCGGCGAGTGAACAAATACTAAGGCGCGATTACAAGCTTAGGCCGCGCCTTTGCCGAAGATGGAAGCTGAACTCGCAGAACCCTGGTGGGCTTGTGCTCCAGCCACTAAGAGGCCTAAGTCCCAGTCGCCTACTATACCTGAGCAGGATGAGGAACCAGGGAAGGAAGGGGGCTTGGGCTCAAATGCAGAGGACATTCGGGAAATTAAGGCACTATTGCAAGGGCTGGTGATCGATTTTGCCGAGGTAAAACCGGCGTTACATTCCCTGGCACAAAGAATGGGCGATGCTGAACCCCGGATCTCTTCGCAGGAGAGGAAGGTTTCTGTGCTCGATCAGGAGGTGGGGACGATTCGGAAAAAGCTGAAGAAACTGGAGGAGAGGGTGGAAGATCAGAAATCAAGAAACCACAGAAATAACTTGATCCTGGCAGGGCTACCAGAGAGGGCTGAAGGCCCCGATTGTGTTTCCTTTATGCAGGAGCTTCTGTTAAAGTTGCTAGGCCCTACACCATTCGGGGAAGGTTATAATCTGGAAAGAGCTCACCGGGCACTGTGGGAGATGCCACCGCCGGAGGCGAGGCCTCGAGTGATAATTATGCGATTCCTTAATTACAAAGAAAAGTCCCATGTGCTGCTTGCTGCCAGACAAAAGAAGTCTCTGCAATGGAATGGTGCTTCATTATGGTTTTTTCAAGATCAAACGCCAGCGATTCGAGAAAAGGAGTATGCTGACATTAAGAAGAAGCTTTATCTTGCAGGAATAAAATTCCGACTTCAATTTCCTGCTACCCTGGTGGTGCGTCTCCAGGCTGGAGAGAAGAGGTTCCTCACGGCGAAGGACGCGTTGGAGGGGCTATGGGCTGAGCTCCCAGATCTATTTAAACCCCCAACATGACTGCTTGCGGACAAAAGAAGGTCGGAACTATCTGAGGGCTGTGACGGGAGAAGAGCAAGGGAGTTTAAACTTTTCATGGCCGGTTAGCTTTATTGTTTTTGGTTAAAATTTGGATGCTCAAGGGATTAGCCAGGACTGGGTTTATAGGATCCGCGATGGGTCACGAGGTGTCAAACCACAAGATTGTGGCACATTAAGTAGTGGTGGTCATGGGGGAAGGGGGATTACTAAACCTACCATTTGTGTTATTAGACCCAAGAATATCCTCGTGACCCTGGAACATTGGAGGGAGTCGTTAGAAGGGGGTGATGAGTGAATTTTTATCACAAAAAGGGTTAAATAGCCAGTGCTATACCTGCTAGTGGGCACTGTTAGGTATAAAGCGGGCCTTTGTCAGCTTTGGGGAAGGATGGAGAGGGGCAGTGGCCAAAGGGATCTGGATCCAAGTAGCACTAATAATTGGAGGGATATCACCCCGGGATGCAAGGGAATTTAAAGTGGAGCAGTGCTGGCTCGAGATATAATTTATCAAGGTGGGCTTTGAGAGGGATTCCCTCAATTTCCTTTTTGTTTATTTTTTCTTTCACTTATGGAAAACATAAGGGGGTGATGGACTGCAGAGAAGATGGGGCCTTTACATTCAGGATTTTAGGGGACCTAGGGGCCAGATCCCGGGGCTCAATGTCGGAGGATGGGGCTGGGGGGGCATGGGAAGGGGTTCATACATGACTCAACATCAGGTAGTTGGTCGATCTAAGGATCGGGGGACAAAGGGGGGGAAGGGGGACAGGGGTGGAAAGAGAGAGAGAGAGTCCAAGTATGGGAACAATAAGAATGCAGACCTTAGAGAGGCACAATATTTGGGCTTACTTGAAAAATTCTGATGTTTGATGATGGCATGTTTTAAAATAATCTCTTGGAATGTAAAAGGGCTCAGGGGTCAACGTAAAAGAATGGTCATTCTGCGATATATTGAACAACGAGGGGTACACATTGCAGCGCTACAGGAGACACATTTATTGACTGATGAGTTGGATGGTCTCAGGAAGCGATGGGTGGGACAGGTATACGGAGTGGGAAAGGACAGGGCCTCCGGGGGGGGTGGCGATTTTAATAAAGAAATCCTGCCCATATGAAGTGGCGCCAGTGCTAACTAGGCAAGATAGTTGGGGATCTATTTGTTGGGCACTTTGCTTGGTAGGGCAGTCTCGGTTGCATCCATATATGGGCCAACTCCCCCTGATCCTAAATTTTTCGCCTCAATAGAAGGGGATATAGCTACCCTTCCCCCACACTCACTTATCCTAGCTGGTGACTGGAACATCTATTTTGATAACCAGGAGGACAGGATACCCCCACATAGCGGGCCGAAGACCAAGGCCCAGTTAGCCCTGGCTAAGTTTTAGAGACAGCAGCATTGGCTGTTCCAATCAAGAATCTTTCAAATGGAGGCAGCGACATGACATTTTATTCGGCAGCACATAAGAGTCATACTAGAATTGACTTCTTTTTGGTTAATAGAGAGGCTCTTGCAGAGATTAGAGAAGTGCTGACTGAGGGTAGAACCCTCTCAGATCACTCTCTCATTCAGATGCAGTGGGAACCAAGACCCATACCGCCTAGACCTTACAGATGGGGCTTCATGACTCGCCTTGACAGAGGCCACGAAGGGATGAATTAGAGGGCCTTACAGGAGATCATTATGTTCCAGCTCCCCACACTGCAGGATAAAAGATTAGCTTGGCCTACCTGTAAGTTCGTATATGCCGGGGCAGCTAGGGCCCTAGCGGCAAGGGACAAGTCGCTCAGAAGGGCCAAAGAGGAATTCTTGATCGGGGCGATAAATTCATTGTCACGGCTAGAAGGGTCCTCGGGGGAAATAGATGCGGAACTTAAAAATCTGAGAAGGGAACTGTCAGAAATTGTTTATGGGAAAACAGAGTTCTGGATAAATAAGATTAATGCCAAATTCCTATTGCAGGGTGATGTCCCCGGGTGTCTCTTAGCGGCTAAAATTAAAGAGTGGGAGGCAAGCAGGACAATCATATCAGTTCAGTATGAAGGGAAGCTTGTTACAGACCCACAAGAAATGGCTGAGGCCTTTGCATCATATTTCACAGAAATCTACCAAGCTAAAGACTTGGTGGGGGAGAAGGAGGCCAACTGTTATCTAGAAGGAATCCAGTTACCAATTCTGGATCCTGCCCAAGCCAAGGAACTAGAAGCTCCAATAAGAGCATCTGAGATTGTTGAAGTGGTGCAGTCTCTTCCTCTAGGTAAATCACCAGGGCCTGATGGTCTTACTGCAAATTTACCAGACCCATATTCAGACCATACTCCTGTACTCCATGAGTTTTTCCTCACTATAATGAGGGAGGGAATTTACCATTCACCACTCTACCAGGCGTATGTTACTTTAATACCCAAGCCAGACAAGCCCAGGGACGCATTAGAGAGCTATAGGCCTATAGCGTTAATAAACCAAGATATTAAGATTCTCACTAGAATCTTGGCAAATAGGATCTTGACTATTGCTCCCAGTTTAATCAGTCAGGAACAAGTAGGTTTTATGTCGGGGAGAGGGGCGAAAGACGCTCTCAGGAAAATCCATCATATCCTAAATTTTGCCCCAGACTCTCAGCTACCTTTGGCCCTGATTTCCCTAGACACTGAAAAAGCATTTGATCAGGTCTCACATCCCTTTCTCTTTGCTACAATGGAGAAAATGGGGTTCCCTGGGGGTCTCCTTAGAGGTATTAAGAATTTATACGCTGCTCCCACAGCTAGAATATTATGTAATGGTTATATCTCGAGGGAATTTCAACTAAATAACGGTACTCGTCAAGGGTGTCCTCTTTCACTGATACTGTTTAACATCTATCTAGAACCCCTTCTGAGATCTATAAATAGGGATGTTAAGGTCCAGGGGATCAGGATTGGGGGAATGGAGCTAAAACTCTCAGTCTTCGCAGACGATATACTCCTTCATTTACAAGATCCAGTATCCAGCTTTGAGAGAGTAAGAGATTTAATAGACTGCTTTTCTAAGGTCTCTAACTACAAGTTGAATCTTACTAAAACGCAAATCTTACCCTTGACACCACATGTGTTTAGGGCAGATTTTTCATCCCTGGGAGTACAATGGAATACAGATAAATTGAAGTATCTGGGCATTTGGATTACAGCAAACCAGGAGTCCGGGGCCCGATGCCAATTTGGGGGGGATCATATCTGCAGTTAAGGGGGATATTATAAGATGGAATAAGCTACCTTTGAACTTTACGGCGCGTCTGGGCCTCATTAAGATGAATGTTTTACTGAGACTGCTATATCCGGTATATTTAGCCCCATATAGTATCTCTACTAATTGGTTTAGTACAATCAGAAGGCTAATTTCAGGATTTCTATGGAATAACAAACCAGCCAGGATAAAGTATAATGTCTTGTGACTGCCGTATGAGGAGGGGGCCATCAGGTTACCTGACCTCCATGCTTACTATGTGGCAGGTCAGTTAGGCCTTATGGCTCAATGGGCGGAAAGCGATGAGGGGGAAAATTATATACCTGCGTGGTTGCAAATTGAGAAGCAATTGTTATTGAGCTCCGGGCCTTACCCCCAAATCGATGCTATTTGCTAAGCCTAAAAAAGGTTTATTTAGGGAAGGGTATGGGAACCCAATCAGGAAAACCGAGGAGGCCTGGTGGTCCTTTCTCACTCCGGTACAAAGGTGCTATCAAACGAAGTCCAGAGACCAGCCCATATTGGGTAACCCTAATTTGGTTATAGGGGGTCGAGTCCTTGGACATCGGTGGTCCAATTATTTGTGTGGTTTAAGACTGAAGGAAGTGATGCAGGGAGATAAAATAGTCCTGCCATTACAATGTGAGGGATTGTCCTTCTTCCAAAGGTTACAGCTTAAACAAATGTTAGCAGGGTTTCGGAAGGGGATGGGGGACCCCATAGATAACTTTTTCTCGTGGGGGAGTTTAAGGGAAGCCTTCCGGAAAGCTAACCCACTCTCACAAGTTTATAAACTTCTTTTGGACTTTCTGGGCCCAAATACTCCTACACAAATTCCTTACTGGGACAAGGTGATAGCCCCTAGAAATCTTAGGTGGGAAACTATTTGGAAGAACACCAAATACAATGTGATTCCCTAATATAGAAACATGCAGATCTTTGTGGTTCACAACATATACTATACCCCTGTAAAGCTATATGGCAGAGGGCTGAGACAGACGGACCTGTGTTTCAGGTGCGAGAAGGAAGTGGGTGACCTGTTGCATGTAATGTGGGGATGTAGTAAAATCTCACCCTTATGGAGGGAGATTAAATGGGGCATGGATCCAATGCTGGATTATACAGCTTTTATAACTCCAGAAATATGTGTTCTGGGTGACTTTTCTCAGATTATAGGGATTGCACCCAAATTCCACCTTTCTTTAATGGTGTCGGTAGTCAAGGCGTTCTTAGTAAAGCATTGGAAGGATGATCAGGCTTGTCCGTATGAACAATGGGTGAGAGAGCTTTTGGGGGTATTGGCCAAGATAAAGAGACACCTATTCTCTGAGGGGAGACAAGAGCTATACGTTAAAAGATGGGCAATATTAGATGCAATCTACTCCCAGCAAGTTACAAATACTGGAACTCAGGTCTGTCTGTCAGATAGTGATTAGCAAAGGAAAATATGCTGGAGTGTTTAATGCCTATATTGCTTTGTGCCTTCTTGTACTATGCTTTTTCCTTTATTATCCCCAATATTCTTGGTAATATTTGGACTTTAAAATTTCCTAGATGGTCAAAATTGGGGTCATACTGGGTCCATTATCAAGATAAAAGGGGACTGGTTTTGGTCTGCAGAGGCTTAAGGGGTTGGGGACTCTCTCTCTTTCCAAGGGACACATTGGGAAGCCGTCCTGCAGGAGTCATGCTCCTTTGGGGGCCGTAGGATATAATACCCTTGCAAGTGGACATAGAAGGGAAGATTGAGTCAATGAGGGGAAGGGTGTACACTAACACTGGTCAGCGTACCATATTAAGGCACTATTGATTCTGGAACTTGACCACGACGTGGGGCTGCTCTCCAGTGTGCTTGTACATAGGGGATGTACATAGTTTGCACAGCCAGTATTGGGTTGTGTCCCTGGCTTGGCCAGGTATGTGTATGTTTGTTTGTCTGTCTGGTTTACTGAAAATGAATAAAGGTGATTTAAAAAAAATTAATAAAAGTGGAACTGGCTAAGGGTGGTGTGTAGAGGGGAGGGAAGGAGGGCTATATAGTCCCAGTAGAGTAGTAAAGTTCTAATAGCACCTCATTCCTCTTGCTGTTCTCTGCCCAAAGCTATCTAGGGCAGTTTTAAATCCAAACACCTGGCTTCCTGCTACCTAAGCCACTCCCCCTAATTCACAGTTACCTTCTTCACCTAGCTAACTGCACAGATAACAGTTACCTTCACCTAACTCAGACAAATGCACTAACTGTTGGGTTTTTTGTTTGTTTTTGTTTTTTACCTTAAATTGAAGGTTCCAGTAGTAGAGTTCTAGTTCTTAAGTCCCAGTAGAGTAGTAAAGTTCTAATAGCACCTCCTTCCTTTTGCTGTTCTCTTCCAAAAGCTCTCTAGGGCAGTTTTAAATCCATACACCTGGCTTCCTGCTACCTAAGCCACTCCCCCTAATTCACAGTTACCTTCTTCACCTAGCTAACTGCACAGATAACAGTTACCTTCACCTAACTCAGACAAATGCACTAACTGTTGGGTTTTTTGTTTGTTTTTGTTTTTTACCTTAAATTGAAGGTTCCAGTAGTAGAGTTCTAGTTCTTAAGTCCCAGTAGAGTAGTAAAGTTCTAATAGCACCTCCTTCCTTTTGCTGTTCTCTTCCAAAAGCTCTCTAGGGCAGTTTTAAATCCATACACCTGGCTTCCTGCTGCCTAAGCCACTCCCCCTAATTCACAGTTCCCTTCTTCACCTAGCTAACTGTACAGATAACAGTTCCCTTCATCCAACTCAGAGAAACACAGTAACTTTTGTTTTTTTTTTTGTTTGTTTTTACCTTAAATTGAAGGTTCCAGTAGTAGAGTTCTAGTTCTTAAGTCCTAGTAGAGTAGTTAAGTTCTAACAGCACCTCCTTCTTCTTGCTGTTTTCTGCCAAAAGCTATCAAGGGCAGTTGTAAATGTAAACACCTGGCTTCCTGCTGCCTTAGCCACTCCCTGTAATTCACAGCTACCTTCTTCACCTAGCTTGCCACACTTTTTTTTTCTTTAGTGTTAAACATCACATTTTTGGTAGTTTTCATTGACAAGTTTATGTCTTCTCCACCAGCATCAAGATGCATTGTCCCTTTCTTGGAAGGGGAGGTTTCTGCATGCCTTTCCTTCCTTCACACTTCTACAGAGGGTTCTGCTCAAGCTCCAGTTGAAAGGAGCAGAGATTATTCTAATCGCTCCCTTCTAGCCATGTCATATTTGGTTCCCCTTGCTGCAGCAGCTGGCAGTGTAACCTCTGGTGCCCTTGCCACTGTGCATCGGCTTGATCTCCCAGGACCAGGGCACCCTAGTCCATCCAGGCCTAAAGTCCCTACATCTCCATGTGTGGCTTCTGCCAACCTAGCTATTGCCCACTTTGGGGTGCCCTCTAGGGTCACCAGTGTCCTGGTGGAGGCTAGGAAACCCTCCTCCAGGGCCACTTATGCCATGAAATAAAAGCGTTTCACCCTTTGGGCTGCTGCTCACCATTTGGACCCTTTCACCTGCCCAATGAATCAGATGTTGGAGTACCTTCTTTCAGACTCCAGCTTAGGGTACTCCTCCCTCAAGGTGAACCTTTCCACCATCTCTGCATACCATAGGTCTATGTGATAAGGGTGAATGCCTAAAGATGATCTCCATTATCATACAGTCAGAGTGCCGAAAAGCTTTTCTGCACTCTGACAACCCCAGCGCACAGGACAACGGCACCAGGAAATCTTTGTAATGCTTTCTGTGGGGGGGCATCACCCACCCACACACCCCCCTCATGGGGGGCTTTGCCCCCTGCACCCCCCTACTTAAGGATTCTCAACTCCAGAGGGGTGCATGTTGGGGGGGTGAAAGCATTAAAAAAAAAGGTTCGGGCCAGGTGCAATAAAATCGCACCAGCACCTGGACCCGAACACGGTACCTCAGTTACCCCAACCAGCAGCTAACCCCCGATGCCACGACGTAGCTTGGCCATCCACCGCAGCACCACCCTCTACAGCCTCTCTGCCCCCTCCCAACCCATTCTCACCATGCTCGCTCTCACCCCCTGCGCATACGTATAGTTACATCCTGTTACCCAGTTCACCCACCCCCTCATCCAGTCACCCTACCCTCCCATCTCCATGAGGGATTGCGCCGGAAATGTGTTGCCATTATAGATGGTGCCCTTCCTCATGCGCCCACCTCATGGGTTACGGCATACCATGCACCTATCGAAGGCAAATCTGTTGCCCAGCTTGAAGTGTCCCGAACCTTCCTGCTGGGCATTATGCATTTGAAATCTCACATTCGGGACCCAGTGCCTGTGTGAGACCTTAATTTTATGTTAGAAAAACTCACTTTACGTCCCTTTGGACTGCCTGAGAGTTGCAAGCTGTGCTTTTTATCATGGAAAGTGCTCTTTTTTCTTGCTGTTCCTTCAGCTCAAAGGATTTCTGAGCTCCAGGCTCTCCATGGATCTCACAGTCCCTCCTTGACCGGTTGCGCCTCAGAGATAACCTCTGGCACAGGGCCCTGGACTCCCAGCTACCTCAGGACAGACAACTCTACAGAGCGGTAAGAAACAAATGCACCTGGGCCAACAGGCAAGTTAAGGCTACCTACTATAAGCAAACTCTCTCTACCACCTGGGGCTCAGGGAAAAACTTCTGGAACAACATTAAGGAGCTATGTGGGAAAACTATCTCCCCTGCCCCAGCACAGCTTCAAGTCAAGGGACCCCTCTTCCAAGACCCCACCACCATATCCAATGCCCTAAATACCACCTTCTCTGACCTCAGGCACATTCTTCTGAAAAACTTCTTTGACCCTATCACCAGCCACCCCTTGGACACCCCTGCCTCAGCAGCCCCATCTCCCTTCTGGCTGCAAATCATCTCCTGTAGAGAAGCTAAAAACTACCTCTCCCCAGCTACAGCAGTGACACCCTTGACCTCAAAATCCTCAGACTAACACTTGATGAAACCCTGCCTCACCTCACCAAAATACTAAACTGCTCACTATGACTAGGTCAGTTCCCATCTCTTTGGAAAAAAAGTATTATAACTCTGATCCTCAAGAGTGGGGATCCCACTTCCCCTGGTAACTACCGACCCATTTCTATCCTCACCCCCCTCAAAAGCTCTTGAGAAAATTGTATCGGACCAGCTCACCAATTACCTGGCCAAATACAATCTGCTCTGCCGTGAACAACATGGCTTTAGGAAGGGACACAGCACTACCACAGCCTTACTTGAATTTACATCATACATACACGAGGCACTGGAACAGGGGTCAATAGCTGGAGCAATATATGTTGATCTAACCAAAGCATTCGACACCGTCAGTCACGCACTCATTCTCCACTCTCTCCCTTCCTACCATTTCACCACTGAGGCTATATCCTGGTTCAAAAACTATCTCACTGGCCGGACACAACAAGTCAAAATTAACTCCACCCTCTCCTCCGAGCGACCTGTCCTAAGGGGTGTCCCTCAAGGGTCTATTCTAGGGCCCCTACTTTTCACTCTCATACTAAACTCCCTCCCTCAGTCCTGCAGCAGTAAGCTCTTACTCTATGCAGATGACGCTGTAGTTTTCTGGAAACATTCCAATACTAACTCCCTCCAAAGTGCTCTACAAGGCTTTTTTAGAGAATTAGAGTCCTGGTTCACTGACTATTGCTTAATTCTAAACTACAACAAAATGAAATCTATGATCTTTGCCCACTGACAAAGCCCATATAGTAATGCCCCTCTTACCATCTCAAACTCACAGGGCCTCCACATTGAACAGGTCTCAAACTTTAAATACCTGGGTGTCACCTTGGACACATCCCTCATCTACCATGCACACATTAAACACCTCTCCTCCTCCTCCTCTGTTAATACCTGGATAGGGATTCTCTACAGACATAAGCACTGCCTACCCCACCAGGCCTTACATCTTGCTATAACCTGCTCAGTTCTTTCATTGGTCGACCATGGCATTGTAATCTATGGCACCGCAAACCATACAGCCCTACACTTTATTAGCCTAGCTCTCAATAAAGCTTGCCGTCTGGTCACAGGCTGTCACAGACTAACCCATATGTGTGAACTCTACAAGCTTGCTGACTGTCTGACCTTCGAAGGGAGAGTTAAGTACCATACTTGTCTCCAGGCCAAAAAAATACTTATGAATCTTACACCCAAGGGCCTACACCCCCTCATCCAGCCTGCCACTCACAGGAGGGCACCTAGACAGCCTACAAACACCTCCCTACTATTCCCCACTACAGGACCTCTCTAGGCAAAGGTCTTTCCATTATCGTGCTCCCCTTTGGCTTAACAACCTACCTCCCTCTATATCCCTGGCCACTAGTCCTGGCCAATTCAAAACAGGTATCAAGAGCCTCCTTCTTGACTCAGAAGCCTGTGGCTGTTACCAACATTCCTCTCACCAAATATACCTAATGACTAGCCTATCTCCTGACAACATCCTCAGGTCCTACAACCTAGCTGCATATAAACCTCGACACAGGGTTCTGTAAATTGACCCCTCGAATCAGTAACCTATCTCATCTCGCTACAATGACCCAGGGTCCTATAAGATCCTAGTGGCGGTAACCAACTAATGTAAATACACTTTCTGTGAGACCAGTGTACAAAATGTCTAATGTAATACTGTATGACCAATGTATGTATAAAATGTTTAATGTGTGTTCTTTGTACTGACAAGGAGCCTTTGCAAAGGAGTCTATGACTAAAAGGATTGTAATTCCGATTATCAGCAAATAAAAATAAAACATGTGTAAGGAGTCTTATTTGGTTTTTCACTTAGATAGGGTGTCTTTGTGTACTAATCCTAAGTTTTTACCTAAGGTGGTGTCGAAGTTTACTTTGAATCAATCCGTCCACATTCCAGTTTATTTTCCTGAGTATTCTAATCAGGGGGAGGCCTTGCTCTCTACTTTATATGTACATAGGATTCTACTGTACTATATGAACTGCACCAAGTCTTTCAGAAAATCTGACCAGTTGTTTGTTTCATTTGCCCCCAAGAGAGAGGGCACTCCTGTTTCCAAACAGTGTTTGTCTAAGTGGTTGGTGAATTGCATTGTTTATTGCTGCTGCAAGTTCAACAAGACCCTTCCGGAAGTGGTTAAGGGCCACTCCAATAGGGGTATGACCACCTCTATGGCTTCTTTCAGGAATGTTTCTGCTGCAGACATCTGTGCAGCTGCCACCTGGAGTTCTGTCCATACATATGTCCATTACAGCTTGGACATTCCCTCTAGACACAGGGCCAGTTTTGGCCTAGAACTACTTCAGGGCCTTCTATACTGAACATTTGGCTGCTGATCTGTCCTCCTCCCGATGTTATTTTCCTGGTAATACCTGGTACTACTTGGGACTCAGCACTACCAGTGTGGTCTACTGCAAGAGCCTTCCTCAAAGTAAGATAGTACAGTTAACGTAAGAACTTACCGTAACAGTTGATCTTAAAGAGAAGATCTTGCAGCAGGTCCTGCTTTCCCTTCCTCCTTCCACCTGCCGCTATTTGCTTCTCTTGCACTGCTTCTGCCTTTCTTTCAGCTCTTGGGAACCTCCACGGTTCTCCTTATGCTGCCTTCTTGGGATCTCCAGCTGGGGAACTGAAGTAGGTATGGGGACCAACCGCCTTTATAGGATAGGCTGATGTCAAATACTGACATAGGCAGTGGGCAGTCCCCCATGGCAGACTGCTAGCTAGACATTTTCAGTGTGGTACCGGTGCCTTGCAGCTCAGTCCTACCATTGTGGCCTGCTGTAAGAGCTTCTCTTGAAGATCTACTGTTACGGTAAGTTCTTATGTAACTGTACATTTTCTATTTTCTGCATTGAAATGTTTGGGAGTTCGAAAGGACTTTATCTCCTGGATCTATCTCTTTTATGAGAAGGCATATATGTGGTTTAGATAAATGGTCATAAAGGGGAGTTTATAAGAATCAGGAGAATTGTGCACCAGGGCTGCCCACTGAGTCTGGGATGCCTTTTATATTGATGTTTTACTGAAAAAAAATTCTATCTTCAGAAAGGATTAGAGGGCACCCTGAAACTTTTTCC
Source organism: Neoceratodus forsteri (assembly GCA_016271365.2). Taxonomy (NCBI): domain Eukaryota; kingdom Metazoa; phylum Chordata; order Ceratodontiformes; family Ceratodontidae; genus Neoceratodus; species Neoceratodus forsteri. The sequence continues at coordinate 798,793,274 of CM057459.1, read as the reverse complement.
TTTAAAATATTAGTGTATGTATGCAGATGATGTGTCCCTTTTTGTGGCAGATGCAGTCTCTTGGGGACAGGCCATGTCAGTGTTTCAGCAGTTTTCAAAAGTGGCAGGAGCATCAATTATTTTTTTGGTAAAAGTTACTTTATTCCCTTTGGGCATGAAACAGGAGTCCCCTGTTAGTATTTGCAGTATTCCTGGCTGAAACACAAAGGTACAAATACTGGGAATTCAGTTCAGTCAAGAAGATAAAGGGCAGAAAAATTGGGAACGTAAATTGATGGAATGTGAAGACAAGGTGAGTAGATGCAAAAGTATGACTCTAGCCAAAAAAACAGAGTTATGCTAGTCAAAACTATAGTACAGTACTTCCTATCTTTCCACATTTCTGTGCAATGTTTCTGGCCCTGGCATTGTTGGAGAAACATCTGATTTTTCTAACTATTGTGGGGGAACACATTAAAATAAAGAAATAATGCACAACTGGGTGTGTGTCACACTGGGATAACATCACACCTTGGGTGGTTGGGCATGAGGCCACAGGCTGAGTGCATCCATCATCCAAGAAGTGATGTTATCCCAGCAGGACACATACCATGCAATGCATTATTCCTATTATACAATGAATAATGAGTTTAAAAAAATGAAAAAGATGAAAAAAGTACATTTAAAAGTAGACATTCTGCTGTTTTTTCAACTGGTAGGGTTACTTTCTGCAAAAAATAGTGCTGATTTATTCTTTCTGCCAGTAGGTGGAGCTGTAGCATTGTAACTGTGGCTCTGTGCTGCCATGTCCCTGCGCCAACCTGTGCCTTGTTGTCCTTGGTGGTATTTCCCTGGTGTGTACTGTTAGGACACCTTCTTTTTTACTTTTTAATTTGCGGTTTTTCTTTTTGTCTGAGTTTGCCATCCCTTGCTGTTCAGTCTGGCACAGCCTATGTGACTTTGTCCACCCCTTGTCACCATTCTGACAACAGTCAGTATTGAAGATTCATGCTCCACATTACCCGTGAATCTGCTCCCACTGCCATCAGAACTGGGTGAAGAAATATTTGTGTGCTTGTGTTTTCCCTAACTGCCCAAACCAGAGTGACTCATGTAAGCCTTGAACACTTCCTGGTTTCCATTTCTGATTGCTTACAACTTAGCCAGAGAGGTTCTTGGCAGCAGAGAGGGACTGAATGTGAAAGTTTTCCAGTTGAAAAGTGATTAAAAAAAGATAGGTGCTCATTGCCACTTTTTGAACAAATGGCAGAGCAGCGATAACAAATTTGACTGTCCAGCGATAACGCGCTACGTGTTTGAAAGCAGCGCATGGCATGATCTAGCTGCTCCAAGTGACAGATTGACTTCTGTTTTGAGGAGAAGCAATGTGAAAAATTTAAACTTTGGGTGTGGGAAAGGGGAGAAGTTCAACTGCTTTTGTTGTGTGGGGACTGTGATAGGGAATTAGCTAACTAGGAAAACCGCGTCAGGATCATAGCTTGTCAGGAGGTAGGTGATGCCTCCCATGTGTACATGTAGGGGTGAACTGATTTTTTTAATGTCATTCGGTCATGTATGTGCTCGAACTAGATCCATGATGCTCTGCTGGGACAACATCATGGGTCCAGCCCGAGACTTACCAATCAGAGCCCAGCATTCTTTCTTGCCATTGTATAATGTCACATATCTTCCTGAAATGTCAAGGGGCTTGGACCTAATGAATCCTGTGGCTTTTTTCTGGACATTATTTCCAAATAATAATGTGAAAACAGTAATTCTGACCAAAGATATTTTTTGGCTCCCTCAGATAGCACATTAGTTTCAGACATTTAGAGTCTCTTGGGTATGGGGATTTAATAAAATCCCCAATATAAATTCAGTTAGGTGACGTTCCTGTTTATGTTCAGCAGCATTGTCCGAAACTTAAAATGTGAGAGTTCTATAAATATGATCCTACAAAATAGTCAGACAACAGTGTTACCAGGGAATATTATTAAAAAACTTTTTCACCCAGTTGGAACTCCCCCTGTGTCCAAGTGGGAGGGATGACTGTGCAATACAAAGATTGTAGGAATCCAACAAATACTTGGGAGTTATCCTTGTTATACTGTCATGGATGGTTAGGAATCCGGGCAGCATATAATTATAAGAATTTTCCAGAACATTACTGTACTCAGAGTATATATGACGGACAATTAAAAACACTGCTACATGTTTTTTTCCCCTTCCCATACAGTATTACTTGTTGGAAATGTTAGCACAATAATGGGGTGAATCTAGATTTTCCCTCTCACTTACAACAACTTTATATTTTGTATGGAGCTACAATCCTGGACACAATATCATTGTAGCACAGTATGTTAAGGATCATTTTTACAATTCTGAAGTTATAAATTTGGCAATATGTTTTGTTTAGTGACCGCAGTTGTGGGCTGTAAGGTGGGGAGAGTGATTGTTTAACCAGAAGAGGCACACTAAGCTGAAGTTTGTTTCCAGGTGCACCCTGGGAACACAAGGAAGTGAAGTGACTTGCTCAGGGTCACACAGTATGCAAATGGAGGACTGTGAGATTCAAACTCAGGTCCCCAGGTTTGCAGCTCAGAGCCTTAAACCACTACACTATACTGCCTGTAAGGTGTTGTCTTCTAGACACTGATATGAATTTTTATGGCTGCATTGGGCATAGCTCTGCAGACATCTTGTGAGCACAGTAGAGTAAAAGGGAGCCTACCGAATACCAGAAAGACTTGTAAATAGTGGAGGTGAATGGCAATCACTGCGCATCCACTGCACTATTTTTTCCACCATTCACTGGTGGAACACAGCACTGGCTGCCGTGTCCAAGATAGCCGCCGAAGTTCTCTGTGCATGCACTATGACTCACACATGTGCGCTGAACTGCGGCAGCATGGGAGCACAGTCTGCTGTGTCCATGATGGCCACTGGAGCCCAGTGCATATGCACGAGTTGTCGTGCATGTCCAGGGAGCTCTAGTGGCCATCTTGGACACAGTGGACTGCACTGTCATGCTGCTGGAATTCAGTATGCATGTGTGAGTCATTGGGTATGCGCAGAGAACTCCAGTGGCCATGTTGAACATGGCAGCCTGTGCTGCATTCCACTGGTGACCTTTGTTGCAGCAGTACCGGCTCTGGCCAGAGTTTGTTATTACCAGGGTGTCATTTTCTGCTTGTTGTTTTACCCAGTTCTGAGTTTGCAGGGACTGTGCTTTTCACATAGAACTGCAGTCCTGAGACATGGAGGGCAGTTCATTTTGAAGTGCAAGAGGCTTGCTTATTGTGGCAGATGGTGAGTTTCCACTTAAGATTCATAGAAGAAAGAGTCCTGAAAGAACTCCTAAAACTCAAGGTGGACAAAGCAATGGGGCCTGACGGGATTCACCCCAGAATCATAAAAGAACTAAGGGAGGACCTAGTGACACCACTGACCATGCTTTTTAACAAATCATGGCAGGATGGGGCGGTACCTGAGGACTGGAGGACGGCAGATGTGATTCTCCTTCACAAAAGTGGGAGCAAGGCCGAGAAGTAGGAAACTACAGACCTGTAAGTTTGACCTCAGTGGTAGGGAAAATGATGGAATCACTTCTGAAAGAAAGAATTGTTGAGTACCTAGAGGCCAGCGGGGTACAGGACCCAAAGCAGCATGGATTTACAGCAGGAAGGTCATGTCAGATGAATCTAATTGATTTCTTTGACTGGGTGACCAAAGTAATAGACCAGGGAGGGGTTGTGGATATGGCCTACCTAGACTTTAGCAAGGTATTTGACACAGTCCCGCACAAAAGATTAATAATCAAGTTAGCCAGCCTGGGACTGGGTCCCACAGTGGAAGCCTGGGTAGCAAACTGGCTGCACAACAGGACACAGAAGGTAATAGTGAATGGAACACATTCCGAAGAAAGGGGGGTTACTAGTGGAGTACCTCAGGGCTCAGTACTGGGTCCAGTCCTCTTTAACATCTTTATAGGTGACATTGCAGAGGGTCTGGAGGGAAAGGTATGCCTCTTTGCAGATGACATAAAGATCTGTAACAGAGTTGATACACAAGAGGGGGTAGAAAAGATGAGCAGGGACTTGGCAAGGTTGGAGGAATGGTCAGACATATGGCAACTTAGATTCAATGCAAAGAAGTGCAAAGTAATGCAGAAACAAAACCCAGGAGAAGAGTACACAATAGCAGGGGAGGTACTAACAATAACAAAAATGGAAAAGGACCTGGGGGTAGTCATATCAGATGACCTAAAGGTGGGTAAGCAATGTGAAAAGTCGGTAAGGAGAGCCAGGGGGGTACTGGGATGCATAGGAAGGGGCATCACAAGTAGAACAAGCATTTGTCAATGCCGAACATTCGCTTGCAGGTGTTTGCAGTGGTGTTTGGCATCTATGGTGCTTTACCCTAATGCCCTGTGCGATTGCTGGTATTTGCACAATAAATTGTCAGCATGACCTTTTTGTTACCCCCATTGTGCGCTACATAGGCGGAAACACGTTTTGGGCAGGATGTGAAAAATGACAGCTGTACTGCTCATAAGGAAGTGGTAAAATGGCAATGTTGAAAATCTGGAGTGGAAATATTGAAAATTGCAAACCTAGGAACGCATATGGAACTGTGCAATGCACGCTGGTAAAACAGTGATTGTTAGGAATTTTTTCCCCAAATTGTCAACATTGGCAGTTTAAAACCTCTGCTAATGAACAGTGACACTGTGATTTTCTTAATGTGTCCCATACACTGAGTTCTCACACCGACTGTGCCATTGTGCGCTACATGGGCAGAAACACATTTTGGGCAAGATGTGAAAAATGACAGCTGCAGTGCTCATAAGGAGGTGTGGTAAAATGGCAATGTTGAAAATCTGGAGTGAAAATATTGAAAATTCGCAAACTTACGAGCGTGCGTAGGAACTGCGCAACACAGACTCATAAAACAGTCATATTTAGGAATTTTTCACCAAATTTTCAGCACAGCCATTTTAAGACCCCTGCTCATGATCAGTGTCACTGTGATTTTCTCAATGTGTCCCATACATTAAGTTTGCACACCGACTGTGCCATTGTGCGCTACATGGGCAGAAACACATTTTGGGCAGGATGTGACAAATGACAGCTGTACTGCTCATGAGGAAGTGTGGTAAAATGGCAATTTTGAAAATCTGGAAGCAAATATTGAAAATTCACAAACATACGAGCGTGCGTAGGAACTGCGCAACGCACTCTCGTAAAACAGTCATTTTTAGGAATTTTTTCACCAAATTTTCAACATAGCCATTTTAAGACCTCTGCTCATAAACAGTGTCACTGTGATTTTCTTAATGTGTTCCATACATTGATTTTGCACACCGACTGTGCCATTGTGCGCTACATGGGCGGAAATATGTTTTGGGTGAGATGTGAAAAATGACAGCTGTACATCTCATAAGAAGGTGTGATAAAATGGCAATGTTGAAAATCTGGAGTGAAAATATTGAAAATTCATGAACTTACGAACCTGCGTAGGAACTGCTTAGCCATCTAAATAAAACAGTCATTTTTGGAATTTTGCAGATTTTCAACATGGGATTTGGGACCCCTTTTCATGAATGATGTTACTGTCATTGCGTTATTCGAGGCCAAAGGGTGATTTTGTGCAGTGACTGCACAGTGCCTGCAAAATCACCCTTCAGGCCCGAATAACACCATGACAGTGACATCATTCTTGAAGAAGTCCAAAAACCATGTTGAAAATTGGTGCAAAATTCAAAAATGACTGATAATAATAGTTGAACCCCCTATCTAGCCGATTATACAGCTTACCGGCATTTCCTCAGTTCGCGGTCGCCTTGAAGAGTGCAGACGTGTTCCTGTCCAATTCAAGATCGCCGCGCCAGAGCACGGAGGTAAGTACGGGTGGGGGTGGGAGGATGGTACAGTGGTGGTGCGGGTTGTGGGGTTGGGAGACGCCATTGCTGGGACAGTTTTTGTTTTACAGGTTTGAAAAACAAAAAGACGACGTGGGACATTTGCCACCTGGGGTGGGCTCCCAGCGTGGCAGAAGATATCTGGGGGCTGAGGAGCCGACGGGGGTTGGGCACCCCATAGGCAAACTCACGCTGGGGGTGCCGAGGAGCTGACGGGATTAGGCACCGCGTCGGCAAAATAAAGCAAACATTTGCCACGCTGGGGTGGGCTCCCAGTGTGGCAGCAGGATGTTTGGGGAGGCCGTGGAGCTGACGGGATTGGGCACCCCCATCGGCAACACTGTTTGCCACGCCAGTGGGCCTCCCAGCGCTGCAACAAAGCTTTGGGGTGGCGTGATGGATGTGCGCTGGGGGTAGCACGGACGGAGGGGTGGCGCCAGTATGGCAGCGGTGTTTTCTTTGAAGCAGAGGAACACCACTGTCGCCTGAGCTGCTGCACCATTGGTGCAGGACGCCACACCTGCTCAAGGGAGCAGTGCATTAGGTGGAGAGGCACACTCTAAGTGTGCTACTCTCCAATGTTCCTGCATGCGCCAAAGCTGAACGAAAAAGGAAGTGGTTATCCCTCTATACAGACAGTTGGTGAGACCCCATCTGGAGTACTGCGTGCAGTTTTGGAGACCTCATCTACGCAAGGACATAGACAGGATGGAAGCAGTCCAGAAGAGGCAACTAAAATGATGCAGGGTCTGCAGCAGAAACCATATGAAGAGAGACTGAGAGAGCTTAATATGTATACTCTTGATGAAAGGAGGGACAGGAGGGACATGATAAACGTTCAAGTACCTCAAGGAATCAACAAAGTCCAGGAGGGTAGCATCTTTCAGAAAAAGAGATGTGTAAGAACAAGGGGGCACAATTTAAAGATAGAGGGGGATGGCTCAGGGGTAATGTGAGGACATTTTTTTCACGGAGAGAGTGGTGGATACATGGAACAGCCTTCCTGAGGAGGTTGTTGGGTCTAAAACAGTGGGGGAATTCAAACATGCATGGGACAGACACAAGGCAATTATAGTGGGGGGTTGCAGGAAGTAGGCTGTTGGTTAACTAGAATCTGCAGCTTATCCAGTAGGTAGGGAAATGGGTAGACTGGGTGGGCCAAGTAGTCCTTATCTGCCATCAAAGTCTATGTTTCTATGTTTCTAAGATAATACTACTTTGTTTTCTTCTTGCAAATGCTGATGTTTTCAAGCTAGTCTCATTTTTTCCCATGACAGACATTATTTTATGTTATGCTCGAGTCACCGCTGTGTTTCTTGTGCTTTAATTTTTGTACTTCCTAGACAGGCCCACATCTCTGATAGGTTTAGACATCATGTCTCCAAGGTAGTTAATTCCCATTGGTTCATGAACTTAAATTCCCTGAGACTATGTTTGCTGTTTTATATAAAGTCTTTGTGATTTTTTTGTGTTTTTATTGAAAGAAATAGGGATAGATTTTCAAAGATTTGCATTCTGTTTGTAGTGCAATTGCACTACCTGTGACGGAACTGTTAGGCCACCTTAAAGGCAGGCTAACATTTTTTGCACAAGTATCACAAATTATAATAAATGAGGCATACATCCTAATAATGATGCATGTGTCATTATTTTGCTATAAAATTCAAATGCATCAGTGTGTTTGAAAATTGCCCGTAAACATTTGGCACATTTGACATGATGCAGACTGCACCCAAAATTGTAAATTACACCTACGTCATGCATTACAAAAATCCAGTCAGTACCTATTCAAGTCCATTTTCATCATGTTTTATTTCAATTACTTTCAGTTGATGAAGGCCCTTGCAGTCACAACAGGCAAGATTCAGCTGTAGGTCTGACCAGACCTTATGAACATGTTCACCAGCTGCGTTTGGGTTCAAATCTGGACAGTCACTGAGTTTGGCTTTATCCTTGTTAGTAGTGGTATGCAACCTTGTCTTTGTCAGCCTTTCAGAAACTTTTTAAAATGGAAATATAACATAGTTGCTGCTTTGAAACCCACTGTCACTCGTCAAATTAAATTGTCTATTTAGTTTGTCACTTCTTAAAAAAGTGATTTAAGTCTGCTCTTAATGCAATGAAATGGAACTTGAATGCTGATTTCCTGAAGCATTTCATGCTGTAGCATAAATGTCCCTGAGGAGAATCTTTCAGTCTCTAGGATATAAGCTTTTGAAATCACTTTCTGTTTGCTTTCGAGTCAGGCCAGTCAGGCTTTTAATACGCTGACAGTCCATGTTATAGTTTTTTGTAGCCCTCCCATTTTTATTTTCTTTTAGTTCAAGTTAGATGCTATTTATTCGAAACAAGCACTTACTTCTTTTTCTATTATCTGTTTTTCCTCCTGAGAGCCCTGGCAGGGGGCTACAGTCCCTCTTTGTGGAGAGACTTGCTCTCCAGCTCTGTACATCCCTATAACGTCTAACCCTGGTTAATCTCCCACAGATTGCACTCCGCAGTGAGGCCAGAGAGGATGGTGCTGGCTCCCCCCCCCCAGAGACCCAATCCAGACACTGGTGGTGACCACCGGGAATGTGGGAGCTATCAAAGAACCTGCCAGGCTCTATTTCCACTTTTTCTCCCTTCCCACCTCTCCTACCGATGTGATGAGGTTGGTACGTGCCTCCAGACCTATACTGCACTCCAGCTACTGCCAGAGGGCAGTTAATGAGTGGGATAACAGGTATCCCTCCTCCTGAGAAAGCACAGCAGTCCTCCAGATGATTGATCCTCTCTTTCTCCCATGCCAACTGCCGGTGGCCAAAGCTCATTCCTGAACCCAGGTCACCAGCGTGGCATGAGGTGTAGCAACCAGCACCTCAACCTCCAGTGCCACCGAGCTGACTAACAAGTACTTATTTTAATTTTTTAACATTTGTGGTCAGGAAATTACACAAATCCTAAACTCATTTCAAGGTGCATCTTAGAAGCCATGGGAGGTTAAGTGACTGAACTATACCTATTGTCAGTGTCCTTTTTGGCTCACTGTTTTATTTTTTATTTTTTTGCAGAAATCTTGAGTTTATCTGACAAACCTTTTTCCATTTTTCAAGTGCTTCTTGACCAAAGACATTGAACAAAAGAGGAGGTATGTCATGCATTGGTCTTTTTATGTTTGCTTGCACACATGTGCAAAGCAAACATCTTGGCACTGTATTACAGAGTAGTGACTGGGGAGGTGTGTGCTGCAAGCAACCAGTGCAGCTGAGCCTGCAGAAAGTGTGATTCTGCACACCCAATCCTGGCAAGGCTGCTGCAGAAGCTGGTCAGCTGGCTGATGGGCATAAACGTTGAAAGGATGCAGTTGTACCGATCACAGCACAGCTGCATCCCTTCATGTGAGCCATCAGCCAGCCTGCAGTATCCCACCCTCACCAGCTAGCAGAGCACCCCTGAACCCTTGGCCAACTTCCCTCGCAGTCCTTGGTTTAGTTTATTTTATTATAATGAACTGCCAAAATTGTGCAGATAAATCACCCACAAGCTTCCACAACCAGCAGGCCTGTACATCATGGCTATCACCAAAATCCTAAAAAACTGTACCTTTTCCCTGTCCCACTTGTGTGCACCTCAAACTCCCCCAATACCTGTGCCACATAGCCCCATTTTTCCTTGCCCACACTGAGCAAAAGAGAATTATGGCAAACTGTCAGCAGGGCATGATGAAGGAAGGGCTAGCAGGAGCCCAACTCCAAGGCACTAGCAGGATAGTGAAATGCAGCTCAATCATATTGGCATGATCAATGCCCACAGCTAAATACCTTCCAATCCTGGTTAAGCTGTGGACTGTCCATTTCAGAGGGTTACATGAATATGTAAGTAGAGGCCGGAGTAGGATTTCTCAATGAAAGTAAGGCAAGCTTTGTATTCTTCCCTGCTGAGGGACCATTCCAGATGGTGGGGGAGAGCAGGAATTATGATACATGCCTGACAACAGGAGCAACCAGATGACCAGACCATAAGGTCCAGTGCCCCTTTCACTGTTTCCTTCCAGTCCCCCTTCCAATGCAAGGTGTTCTCTAATTTTATTTTTTTAAACAACATCAGCCGTAATGTCCTCACCATAACTTAGCTGTGAAAAGAGGGACAGCTGGCATTCTGCATGCCTGAACACCTGACAGCCCAACTGTATCCAGAAATGTCTGGACAACATAGGCCCACATCCCAGGTCACCCTGACTATTATGAGAGGTCTAGTCCACCTCAATTGATAATACTGCTCCTAACAGCCCCATCAAAACTAGGTACAGGAAACTACAGAGAGAGGAAGGAGGAGGGGGAGGGGTGTGGGTATGCTAGACCAGTCTTGGGCCACCTACCAATGACCCCTGCCAGTATTATCATCTCACAAAACCAAAATCTGCTCTGAAAAACAGGCTAAGGAGCATGGGGTAGCAGATACTAGTTAATGCAGCCCCGAGGTATCTGCATTCCGTCCACCCAACCAACCAGCTTATATCTTCCCACACCAGAAGGATTCATGTCAGCTTGAAAGGGGCTCATCCTTACAAAATGTGCCTTCTGACTTGAATCCTAGGTGACTGCTGCAATGCTGATCCAGTCACAAACCAGAGTACAAAGGGAAGCACTGGGGGGAGGGTGCGGGGGTGGATAAGTGCAAATGAGTAACCAAAAATCAGCGATGAGGCCTTTTTCCAGGGGCCTCCCATGGAGCGGACATGTGGTTAAAGCAAGTCCAAGTTATTTATTTACTGTTTTGTAATATACAAAGCCAGGTTAGCATAATAACTGTACTGTAAGGCCTTACTGAGACCACACCAGTGGTTCTAACCAATGTTTTTGGTGCAGTCTCTGCTTCTGGCACTCATCCAATTTTAGCCAATGGGAGAGAGCAACAAAGAGGACTGAGGCCTTGCTAAACTTCTTAAGCCCCTTGCTCCACACCTCCAGCCAGTGTACCCCACCTAGTGGGCAGCCCTGCCTGACCCTTCTTTTCATCTATGGAAAGGGGGAAGATGGTGGTTGTGCTGGGTGTGCCATCAGACTGAGCTGCAGTTTGTCTCCAGCTCAGCTACTGTTTTAGCTTGTTGGACCTGTTTTGGACCCACTGAAGCAATTAATAGCTTTTTAGACTAGGTAGGCTAGGTTTCACTATTTTGTATTTATTTAGTGGTGTGAGTGTGTTATTTTAGGATTTTTTTAAGCATTTCTTTTGAGGACAAGTAAAGTGAAGCATTCCTCGTACTTCTGCCCAATCCTACTTTGGATCAGGTTTGGAACAATGTGTTTGCCTGCATTACAACCAGAAGGGTGGTGTTCTGTCTTTAAGACTCTGTGATTAATTTTGATTCATTTTCTCATTGCTGTATGATTTGCTGATTTTCAGTAGCCTGTTTCCTCAGCCCCTCAGTCCTGCTTTTGTCACACTGAATCCTATGAATTACTCTCTGCAGCTGATGTCCCTTTCTTTGGATGTCCACTTCTATCTGCCTGCACTAGTGAGGGGTGTCAGGATGTGCAGCTCCTGCATGCATGTCTGGTGAGAAATGGCATCAGTTGTTGCACCCCCCGAGTGATCTCTCGGTCTGTGCTGCTTTGGACTGCTTGAAGGTGTTCAGCTGTGCTCAACACTTGGGCAATTCATCAAAAGCAGTATGTCTGCTTACTGTTCATTGCTAGTTTTCTTTGAGCAGAGTTAGCTTTCTTAAATCTCTGCAGAGGTCACAGAACTATCATGGGGGCCAGTGAGGCCAAAGAGGATGGGACCAAGGAGACTACTGCGCCCACTGCCACTGCTATGCTATTCAGGGCAAGAGGCTGAGGACAGGTCTGTTTTTCTTTTCTAACAAATTGTGCTGGTAGACTACATTGTTACTGCTGTGTTCTGGAAGGAGAACATCCATTTTTCTCATGGACATTTTGCTAAAGTAAGAGAGCAGTCACTTATCTTCTGGTCATTTTTAAAACATTTTGGTGCCGCTCAGCAGTGTAGGGGCTGGGGAGGAGTATGCTGCAAGCAGCCAATGCAGCTAAGCCTGCAGGAGGAGTGTGAATCAACATTCTGCTCTGACAAGGTTGCTGTTGATGTTGCTTGATTTGCTGATGGGCAGAAACTTCTCATATATGAATGGATGCAGCAGCATCAATCACAGTGTGGCTGCATCCTTTATATTGTCACTATCAGACAGCAAAGCAGCATACACTCTCCTGCTCAACAGGTTGCAGGTGCTCAATCCTACATCACACAGAGTTCAATCAAATTGCAGCAACCTCCCTTCATTAAAGTCTAGAAATTTGGTCCCTACACCACTGGTGCTAGAAATCACAACAACCCACTACCACCAAAGTTTGGTGGTTGGTACCCAGCTTTTCCTCTGGAAAATGTTAACCCCCAACACCATGCAACACTGGGGTGCCGACTCCCAGTGCTGCCAAATGTCACACCGACACTGTGGAGCCCATTCCCAAGTGTCAGTACCTGCAATGCAAAAACAGTCCCTCATTATCCTCTGTTTTTTTACCTGCAAAAAGGAAAATGGTCCTTCGATGTATTCTGCTCCACTGACCTTCTTACCCCCTACCCTGACCCCCCACCCACCAATCCACTCACACCCCTCACTAACCTATGTGATCCACCGCTGAGATGACTGCTGAATGTCCTTCTGCTCCAGAGCCTGACCATGAACTGACTGAAAACAAGGTAAGTTCAAATAAAATAGCTTTTTAATGCATTTTGAACTTTCATTCAAAACTTTGTCATTTTTGACCCAAATTTTCAACCTAGCCTTTCTGTGTTCCACCTCAAGAACAAGGGATGTGTAATTTTTCAAATTTCTTCCAAAACATGTATTTGCAGTTGCTCTGTAAATCACCTTTTGGATGGGATTTAACAAAATTTCACCTGTCTTGACCATAAGGTAGGGTCAAAAAACATGATGTTGAATATCCTGGGTCAAAATATCAGAAAACAAAGTCACTATGAAGAAACATTTTGGGATTTTTATAGATTTCAATCCCTAATGTTTAACATAGCCCTTTTGGTCCCCTTCCAGATCAACGTGACGAGTGTGATTTTTCAGCTCCCCTCCAATACAGGTTTTTGCAGTGGCTCTGCAAATCACATTTCAGATGAGATTTAAAAAACTCCCCCTGTCTTGATCATAAGGTGGGGTCTTAAAATGACTATGTTGAAAATTCAGGGTCAAAATGTTAAACATAACAAAGTTATGAAAAAACTTTTAGTTTTTCAAATGTTTACTCATAACTTTTGATTTTTGCAGATTTTGGCCCCACATTTTTAACATAGAAACATAGACTCTGATGGCAGATAAGGACCACTTGGCCCATCTAGTCTGCCCATTTCCTTACCTACAGGATAAGCTGCAGATCCTAGCTAACCAACAGCCTATTTCTTCCTACAACCACAAGAATTGCCTTATGTCTGACCCATGCATTCTTGAATTTTCCCACAGTTTTAGACCCCACAACCTCCTCAGGAAGGCTGTTCCATGCGTCCACCACCATCTCTGTGAAAAAATACTTCCTCACATTGCCCCTGAGCCATCCCTCCTCTATCTTCAAATTGTGTCCCCTTGTTCTTGCACATTGTTTTTTTTTGAAAGATGCTACCTTCTTAGACTTTGTTGATTCCACTGAGGTACTTAAAAGTTTCTATCATGTCCCCCTCTCCCTCCTTTCCTCAAGAGTATACATATTAAGCTCCTTTAGTCTTTCCCTGTATGGCTTCTCTTGCAGACCCTGCACCATTTGAGTTGCCCTCCTCTGGACTGCCTCCATCCTGTCTATGTCCTTGCAGAGATGGGCTCTCCAGAACTGGACACAGTACTCCAGATGAGGTCTCACCAACTGTCTGTACAGAGGGATAACAACTTCCTGTTTTCTGCTGGGGATGCCACTCCCTATACATCCCAGTATCCTCCCAGCCCCCCTACTGCTGTCTCACATTGTTTGCCAACCTTAAGGTCATCTGATATGATTACCACCAGCTCCCTTTCCATTTTTATGTTGCTTGCATGCATGTGCAAGAAACATAGTGCCATCATCGGAGATTTCGGAGGTGTGTCACCTCCTCCTCCAATTCAGTCAGTGTGCTGGCAGGCGCTGCCCCTGTAAGCCAATGCATTTTGGAGCTGTGTATGACACGCTCCAAAATGCAGTGGCATACAGTTGAAAGGGGGAGCTACGCTTGAGTGAGCACCGATAAGATATCGGCTGCTCACGCAAGCAGCTCCCCCCCCAACACACGCAGCCGTGCGCGCCCCCGCACGCACTGAATAGCCGACAGGGTGCCCAATCCCCGTCGGCTGAGCTGCATCCCCCCCTTCCCAGTAGTAGGCTTTGGCCGACGGGTGCCCAATCCCCATCAGCTGAACGCCCCCAACATCCCTGTGCCACGCTGGGGAGCCCACCCTACTGGCAAACGGTCCCATGACGCTTTTTTTAACCTAAAAACGAAAACGGTCCCAGGCCATCTCCCGACCCCCCCCTCCCACAACCCGCACTCCACCCACTGCGCACCCAGCCTCCCCACACCCTCACCCCATACTTACCTCGGACCCGGCGCGACGATCTTGGTGGACCGGGAACACGTCTGCACTCTTCAAAGCCGACCGCGAACTGAGGAAATGCCGGTAAGCTGTATAATGGGCTAGATAGAGGTTTCAACTTTGTTGCATATCTCAGGCATTTTTGGGAATTTTTGCAGCAAATTTTCAACATGGGGTTTTTGGGACCCCTTCTCATGATGATGTCACTGTCATGGCGTTATTCAGGCCCGAAGGGTGATTTAGCGCAGTGACTACAGTGACTGCAAAATCACCCTTTGGGCCTGAATACTGCCATGACAGTGACATTATTCATGAGAGGGGTCCCAAGCCCCATGTTGAAAATTTGGTGCCAAAATTCCAAAATGACTGTTTTACAAGCGTATAAGCAGTAGTTCATTTATAGGCCTGTAAGTTCATGTAAATTTCAATATTTTCACTCCTAATTTTCAACATTGCCATTTTACCACACCTTCTTATGAGTAGTACAGCTGTCATTTTTCATATCTCACCCAAAATGTGTTTACGCCCATGTAGTGCAGAATGGAGCAGTCGGTGCGCAAAATCAATGTATGGGACAAATTAAGAAAATCACAGTAACACTGTTCATGAGCATAGGTCTTAAAATTGCTATGTTGAAAATTTGGTGAAAAAATTCCTAAAAATGACTGTTTTACGAGCATGTGTTGCACAGTTCCTAAGCAGGCTCGTAAGTTCGCAAATTTTCAATATTTTCACTCCAGATTTTCAACATTGCCATTTTACCACACCTCCTTATGAGCAGTACAGCTGTCATTTTTCACATCTCACCCAAAATGTGTTTCCGCCCATGTAGCGCAGAATGGCGCAGTCAGTGTGCAAAATCAATGTACGGGACACATTAAGAAAATCACCATGACACTGTTCATGAGCAGAGGTCTTAAAATGGCTATGTTGAAAATTTGGTGAAAAAATTCCTAAAAATGACTGTTTCACGGCGTGCGTTCTAGCGTTCTCACTTGCATCGTGGAGATCCATGCAAATTTTCAATAGTTGCACTCCAATGACTTCCAAATACCTAAACAGCACATAGAAGCAAGCAACATTCGGCATTGACAAATGCTTGTTGCTGTTGTTATTACTACCTCTCCCCCCATTGTGTAATCTTCCCCTGGGTTTTTGTTTCCCAGGTGCATTATTTTGCACTTCTTTGCATCGAATCCGAGCTGCCATACTTCTGGCCATTCCTCCAACCTCACCAAGTGCCTTTTCATCTGTTCCACACCTCCTTGTGTATCAACCCTGTTGCAGATCTTTGTGTCATCTGCAAAGAGGCATACTTTTCCTTCCAGTCCCTCTGCAATGTCACTTATTATTTATTTTATTGAATTTTGATGACCGAGTAAGCCCTCTGGGCCCCGAAGGTCCCTTTTTCAGGGGCGACCCGGGAATAACAGTAAGACATAACATACAGTAGAAAACATATGAGAGTACATGGGTATATAGTATTCAGCTGTTTACACATAGCAGACATGACATTGGTTTGGTATAGCTGATTGGTCGGTGTTGTTCATTACATCATCCATTGGCAGAGACATTGGCGAGACAGTACTGTAGATTCCTTAGGTGACACAGTTTAAGGGCAAACCGCATTCGGCTATTTAAATATAGTTGTTAAACAGGATTGATATATCTGCATGGTCAGTGTTGTTCATTACATTATCCATTGACAGAGACATAATTGAGACAGTACTGTCGATTCCCTAGGTAACCTAGTTCAGGAGCTTTAACAGGTTCAGAATTAGGGGAGGAAAGAGAGAGTGCAACATTGTTAGGGGCTAACGCTTATAGTTAGGTGAGCAGTCTGCAGAGTCCTGCAGTAGTGTCAAGGGCGGAGGCAATGGCATATGCTTATTGATAGAAAATGGGTCTTGAGTCTTGTGTGGAAACACGGCATAGATGGGGTGTCTCGTATCTCCACAGGGAGGTCATTCCACAAGGAAGGGCAGTATGAGAAAAAGATTTTTGTCCTGCCTTAGTCCTGTCCTTGGGGACCTCCAGAAGTGTGTGGCCTGAGGATCTAAGGCTGTGCTGGTTTATTTTTGCTGTGAGAGTCCCCCAAGACTCGGTGGCGGCGAAGGGCTGATTATCTTCTTCGCCAGGCAGAGTACAGAGTAACTGAGGCGAGATTCGAAAGAAGGCCAGTTAAGCTTTGCCAACGCCCGGCAGTGGTGGCTCCTGGCGTGGGATGAGGTGGCAAAGTGGACCACCTTGTTGTATAGGGTCTGTAGTCTACTGAGCTCAAGCTTTGCGATACCCTGAATGACCGGGGCAGCATATATTAGAGTTGGAAGTAAGACACTAGTTGCTATAGCAGTCCTAGCTTCTGAGGTCAGCGATTCCTTGAGCCGATACAGTAATCCAAGTTTTGTATGGATTGCTCTCATGACTTGGTCCACATGTTGTTTGAACGTGAGACCTTGGTCAATAGTAAGGCCAAGGTACTTAGCTGAGGAGACCACTTCGAGCTTGTTACCCTCAAGTGACGAGAGTTGGAGTAGATGTGTTCTATCTAGTCCAAGGGCTCTAGGTCCAAACAGCATGGCTTTGGTTTTGCAGGTGTTAAGAACCATTTTATTCTTGATGAGCCACTTCTCCATGATGTGAATATCCTTTTGGAGAGAGGTGGTAAGGTCATCCAAGTTGACCGAGGTTTTGTAGATGACGGCATCATCAGTGTATTGGATGGCACTGCTGCTTCTGCAATGATTGCGTAGTTCATTTACATACAGCGAGAACAATAGTGGCCCAAGTAAAGATCCCTGGGGTACACCATCCTTAAGGAACAATGGTTTGGAGAGTGTCTCCAGCCACCTGACCCTCCGTGAGCGTCTGGAGAGGTAGCTTTCAACCCATTTGAGGGCGTGGGCATCGAGGCCTATTGCGTGGAGATTTTGGAGTAATAGTCCGTGATCCACCCGGTCAAAGGCCTTAGAGAGGTCTATAAAAACTGCCCCTGTAATGGAACCAGAGTCTAGATTTCTGAGTACGTCTGTAGAGAATTTGGTTAGGGCAGTGTCTGTCCCATGTTTGACTCGAAAGCCATGTTGGGATGGGGACAACAGCATGTGTGCCTCCAGGTATTCCTTAAGTTGGGCATAGACAAGCTTCTCCTGGATTTTAGCCAGGGCACACAGCAGGGAGATAGGCCTGTAGTTCTCTATAGGTTCTACTGGCCCACCTTTATGAATTGGGACCACATGCGCCTGCTTCCACAACTCTGGGACAGATCCTTCAAGTAATGACCTATTGATCAGCCAGGTGAGTGGTAGTGCGGGAGCCATAGCCCCATCTTTTAGCAACCTGGCTTTGAGTCCATCCGGGCCTCCAGAGCCTCTTGTTTTAAGGGTGGTTAGACAGGCCAGGACCTCTTTGACCTTAACCAGCCTTATAAAGACATTAAAAAGGACTGGCCCCAGTACTGAACCCTGCGGTATCCCACTAGTAACCCCCCTTTCTTCAGAGTGGACTCCATTTACAATTACCTTCTGTGTCATGTTGTCCAGCCAATGTTTTAACCAGGCTACCACCCTGGGACCCACTCTCAGGCAGGTTAATTTGATTATTGATCTTTTGTGTGGGACTGTGTCAAATGCCATGCTAATGTCTAGGTAGGCCATTTCTACAACCCTTCCCTGGTCTACTACTTTGGTCACCCAGTCAAAGGAATTAATTAGATTCATCTAACATGACCTTCCCTCTGTGAACCCATGCTGCCTTGGGTCATGTGCCCCACTGGCCTCTAGGTACGCAACAATTCTTTTCTTCAGCAGTGATTCAATCACTTTCCCTACAACAGAGGTCAGACGGACAGGTCTGTAGTTTCCTGCCTCTGTCTTGCTCCCACTTTTGTGAAGGGGAATCACATCCACCTTCCTCCAGTCTTCAGGTGCCACACCATCCTCCCATGATTTGTTAAAAAGGGTAGTCAGTGGTGTCACTAGTTCTCCCCTTAATTCTTTTAGAATTCTGGGGTGAATGCCATCAGGCCCCATTACTTTGTACACCTTCAGTTTTACATAGAAACATAGAAACATAGAAGTTGACGGCAGATAAGGACCGCAAGGCCCATCCAGTCTGCCCATTTATTTTTCTACCTTATAAATGTGCCATCGGCCTTTGCTATGTCAGTGACCTATCTATTCATAGTCATTTGTATTGCTCCCTTATGCCTATCCCATGCCTGTTTGAAGCCCTGCACTGTATTCATAGCCACTACTTCTTGTGGTAAGCCATTCCATGCATCTACCACCCTTTCTGTGAAAAAATTTCCTCACATTCCCCTTAATCGGCCTCCCTCTAATCTCATGCTGTGTCCTCTTGTCCTGCTATTTTTCTTATATTTAAACATGTTAGACTCTTTCACCTTGTTTATGCCCTTAAGGTGTTTAAATGTCTCGATCATATCACCTCTCTCCCTCCTTTGCTCAAGGGTATACATATTGAGCTCCGTTAATCTGTCCTCATATGTCTTCTGATGCAGTCCCTGCACCATTTTGGTTGCCCTTCTCTGGACTGCCTCAATTTGGTTAATGTCCTTGTGAAGGTGTGGCCTCCAATACTGCAGTACTCCAGATGGGGCCTAACAATGTCTTGTACAGAGGATTATTACCTCCCTCTTACGACTTGTGATACCCTACTAATACACCTAACACCCCCTAGCCTTACCTACTGCTTTAGAGGTCTGCTTGATGATTTCAGGTCATCAGTGATGATGATGCCCAAGTCTCTTTCTTCCTTTGTGACTGCTACAACTCCTCCCAGCCTATAAGTGGCTTCAGGGTTTCTCTTCCCTATGTGCATGATTTTGCACTTCTTTGCATTAAATCCCAGTTGCCACTCTTCTGACCATTCTGCTAGTTTATCCAGATCTCTTCTCATTCTGCCCACCCCATCTGGATCATCTACTCTGTTGCAGATCTTGGTGTCATCTGCAAACAGACAAGCCTTACCCTCTAGTCCATCTGCTAGGTCACTAATGAAGATGTTGAATAGGACTGGCCCCAGGACTGATCCCTGAGGTACCCCACTTGTGACTTGCATCTCTTCTGACTGTATACCATTTACCACTCTCTGTTTTCTGCCAGTCAACCAGTTTGCCACCCAGTTGACCAACTTCTGACCCACCCCAGCCTACCTAGCTTATTTATCAATCTTCTATGTGGAACAGTGTCAAAAGCTTTGCTGAAGTCAAGGTAGGCGACATCAACTGCTCCCCCTTGGTCCACCACTCTGGTTACCCAGTCAAAGAAATCTATGAGATTAGTTTTAGGAGTTCTTTCAGAACCCTTTCTTCTGTGAAAGGACTGGGATCAACCCCCCTATCCAGAGTGTTTCTGTTAATTGGATTAGGCACCTCCTCCTCCTCTTTTGTGAATACTGAGCAGAAGTATTCGTTCAGTATCCCTGCTTTTTCACTGTCACTCTCTGCCCACCCACTGTCCATTCTATTCAGCCTCACTATCCCTCCCTTTGTCTTTCTAAGCTCCTTGATGTACCTATAAAAGGCTTTACCCCCCTTCTTAACTGAGTTGGCTATCTTTTCCTCAGTTTGGGCCTTTGCTATTCTGACTTCTTCCTTGCTTTCTTGTGCCTTAACTGGTACAGTTCTTTGTCTTGCTCCTTCTGTGTTTCCTTATACTTCCTAAATGCTATCTTTTTTCTCCCTAACCTTCCCTGTCACCTCTTTTGAGAACCATAGTGGCTTTTTCTTTCATTTTGATTTATTTGCTTCACACAAAGGCTTGTTGCCTCTGTGATGGCAGTTCTGATGTTTCCCCATTGGTGTTTCACCCCTCCTTCTAGCCTGTATGCTAGTGCTTTTCTAAGGTACTCTCCCATCTTACGAAAGTCAGCCCTTCTGAAGTCCAGTACCCTCACTTTTGTATGGCTTGACTCTGTAGCTGAGTTTATCATGAGCCACACTGTTTGGTGGTCACTTGTTCCCAGATGGCTACCTACTTCTATATCTGAGATCCCTCTCGCTGTCCCCATTTGAGAGTATGAGGTCTAAGATTGCTCCCTCATGAGTGGGTTCTGAAACTAGCTGTCTGAAGCATGCCAACTGTAGGGCATTGAGAATGGCCCTGCCCTTGGATGTGGCTGCAGCAAAGGTGCTCCAGTTAACATCTGGCATATTCAGGTCCCCCATCAACAGTATCTCCCCCTTCTCTGCCATCCTAAGGATGCCTTCCATCATATCTTTGTCCATTCCCTCCCCCGAGATGAGGATCTGTATACAACCCCTGTGTGGATTGTGGTACCATTTCCAGTCTCTAAGGTGACCCACAGTGCCTCCTCTCCTCCTTGTTTACTCTTTTGTTCCATTGCTTTTATCCCTTCCTTCACATAGAGAGCTACTCCTCCCCCTCTTCTCCCCTCCCTTTCTCTCCTGTAGGTTGTGTATCTTGGTATGTTGCCATCCCAGTCATGGTTCTCTGTGTACCATGTTTCTGTGACTGCTACAATATCCAGGCATCCCTCTTCCATCAAGGCCACCAGTTCAGGGAGCTTGTTGCCCAGACTACGGGCATTGGTACTCATTACCCTCCATTTCTTGATGGCCTTACCCCTTTTTGCCCCATCTCTGTCCTTATTACCTTTGTCATTTTCTCCATTTACCCCTGCCCTTCTCCCTATCGACATCTCTATCTTGGAGTTTACCTCACTTACCACTCTGTTTTTTTTTTGGAGGGGGGGGCTAGGATTTCCCTTCTCCTTTCCAGTGTCTCCCCCCTTGGCTAGTTTAAATGCTTGCCAATGAAGCATTTAAACCTATCACGTAGGATCCTGGTTCCCCTCCTGGACAGATGCAGACCATCATGCCAGTATAGACATAGCCTTTCTGTTCTTTGTGTTACCCCACCTGATTAACATGATAGGTATAATTTTTCAAATACCCTCCGAAACATGTTTTTGCAGTCGTGCCACAAAATCACCCTTTGAACAGAATTAAAAACAATTCTACCTGTCTTGGTCATAACATTTGTGTCCCAGATTTTCAACATAGCTTTTTGCACCCCACCTCAAGATCAAGGGAGGTGTAATTTTTCAAATACCCTCTGAAACATGTCTTCGCAGTCACTCTGTGAAATCACCTTTTATGACTGTATTTAAAAAGCTGAACTGCAGCAATATTACCAAGCCAAGACAATGGCTACTGGGTGTAAGAATCCTCTGCCTGTAGCCTCTAGATACTGGTTTTGCGCTGACAAATACTTTTTGTTTGTTTGTTTGTTTTGTTTCTGTATGCCTGTCAATGAAGCAGTCACAGAATGTTGACAGTGTAGAGATCAGGGAAGGCAGTTAGTATTTTGAGTTCTGGAGATTATGACCACTTCATTATGTATGCTTTGATGTGATGCTCATTTAGCATGCATATTGTGTATATGTATAATTAAGAATTCTTGTCATGCATTTGTGCTTGATTTCCATCATGTCCATGTGATGTGTTGTAACCAATGATGCTATTTGAAATTACTTACCTTTTGTAGTAAAAAAAGAATGCTTTTTGCCAACAGTGAAAAAGTTAGCAAGGACTTAAGCTCATACAGTTCTAAAATAGCCTTTAGCACCACTGTACAAGTCAGAAACACCTAGAAAAATTACTACAAAGCCAAGAAAGATGGAACAATTGCATGCTGTGAACCAATATTTAAAACATGGCTTCTACAGAAAATACAGGCTTGCAGGTTAAATGGAGTTCCTTAAATATACCATAACAGTAATAAACTACATTAAGGTACCAACTGGAGTTGTAGGACAGAGCTGCTGATGAAGGGAAACAAGAAATTAGGGAAAACTTTCTCCTGAAAATTGATGATTGTTTCATGTTATGTTTCAAGTGTTTGAAAGATTGCTTGAAGCTTCGTTGATGTTGCCCTGACTTTAACAATGTCAGTTAAAGGGGATTTATAAAATGGGAAGAGGAAATCCTGTGTCCTGATTGGCTGTTACCTGTACATTAGATCCATCTAATGCACACGTAAAAACAAGTACACTGAAACTGGACCTAGTGCAACTTAAATCAATGTGCTGTTTAGAATGTTGCTGTTTTAAGATGCCGCCATTTTTAAAATCTCTTTGTGAGGAAATCAGTTAAGAATTGCTGCTGCTCCTGCTACTCAACATCTGTCAGTGTTTGTCAGTTCTCACAGTAATCAAAAAGTCACAGAAAAAGTCTGTGGGAAGCCACAGCATTCATTTTAGTAGTAGTAATCTACACCAAGCTGGTAACCTAGCTCATCCAGTAAAAGATTCTTTACTTTATTTCCTGACTGCTGCTACATGCACAAATTGAAATTCAGTTGCTCGGGCTTGAACTTTCTTATCCTGTACCTTTGTCCCCCCCACCAGCTGTCAAATTATGTACTCTGAACCAGTCAAGAAAACCTTTGTCACCCAACTGCTCACTCAGCACTCATTCCCATCCAGTGCTCTATGTTGCTTCTATACAAATGAACTATCAATTCAGGGTATGTAATGTGTCGGCCCTCTTGCTGTTCAAACAGGAATACCACCAAACGCTCACCCTTCCAGCAACCCGCCAACTTGCTCGCTCCACTAAGTCACTTGCAAGTGCTGGATAGCCTCTGTTTAAAAAAAAAAAAAGAAACTTTCCTGACCTCGAGTTCCTGATTCTGCTTTCCCCCACTGTCCTCAGAACATTGTTGTCCACTACATCAAAATGCAGTGCCATTTTGTAACACACACACTTGCCAATTCTTCTTAGAGCACCTGACATTTTTTTTTTAAATGAAATCACTGGTAAACTCAGTGACAAAAGCTTGCATCTCCCCTGTCATGTTTGTATCTTTCCTATCTCCAGTCCACTCACTCTCATGGTCACAGTCTATCAGGATTTAGGGAGAATCAAAATGTGCAGCTCTATATAAACAATTTATGAACATAAATTACCATTTATTCAATTGTTTTTAAAATCAATTAGTGTCTGAGTGTATGTGAGGGGGGCTGGGGTATAGCAAAACCATGGCAACCAACCAGAACTACAGTGGTCACAGTAGGACAAAACTGTTCAGGGAAAAAAATATCCAGACGGAGGGACTATTTTACATCAAAATTTATCAGAGGTTTTATTATATTAATGTCTAAATCAGTTTATTTTAACTTTTTCATGCATGTAAAACACACAGCTCCATTTTATAAGTGCAATAAGACACTCTGGGGGTGTGCATTAGACATTTCTAATGCATGGCCAGGGGCTGAAGGCACTGAGCCTGCGGCCTCGTGTCTCACTACGCCCTTGACCATGCATTAGAAATGTCTAATGCACACCCCCTCGTGTCTTATTGCTTACATATAATATTACACAATGGCAAGAAACATTCTAGGAACCTGATTGGCTGCTGTCCCCTAGACACAGTGATGTTATTAGGCAATAACATCACTGTATCTAGGGCAGGCACTCAGGCAACTGCAGTACAGTTTAGAAAATCACTCCCTGCTGAACTTACCCCCTGAAGCCCAAACGACTTCATATTCACACCCGAAGACAACACAGCTTCATATTCCCACGCAGTCACAACAATTTACATTTTCCTCCTCATTTTAAGAGCTTAACTTACCTTGTTCTCCTCTCTCCATTTCTCTGTTAAGTGAAACAAACTCATAGAGTGGCTTCTCTGTCCTGCAATCCTGCAAGTGCGAGCACAGTTCACCGCCACACTCTTCAATCTGCACAGCAGCACTGAGTGCAGGTACAGTTAAATTATACTAGTAAAATAAGAAGGTAAACAGCCAAATAAAAGTAAAATGAAACCAACATGCCAATAATCTTCTCAGTCCCCTGAGCAGTACCACTGTCCTGAAAAGCACGTGCAAAGTTCAAAACACTGTTCGCTGAAGACAGCAGAAATGTACATGCTGTTTCGTAGACAGAAATGGATGGCTATTCCAAGCATCAAAAAAATACAGCCACTCAGCATATCACATTAAAAGAATGGGCTCTAAAAAGCATGGTGGGTTTGGAACCATAACAAAGAGAGACACCACACATGGTAACAGAGTGAGAGCTGACCAGACTGAGACAATAGACAGCCCATACCAGCAGCATCACCTAGTGGGGATATAAGAAATTGTGGACTTTTTTTTAAGATATACTTCCACATCAAGAAATTAATAAAAAAAATGTATTTACATTTTTTTTTTTAAATCTTTCTTTTTTTGTTAATATGTGAGCTATCATATAATAGTAATAAAGCACTTCAGGGATGTGTGTTATTGTGTAATAGCATCACTTTTTGTGTGTTGAATGCACTCGGCCTGTGGCCTCATGCTTCAACCACCCTGAGGCATGACACAGCCTCGTGCTTCAACCACCCAAGTCATGATGTTATTTAAGCAATAACAACTGAACTGATTGTTGTTTCCTGGGGATTAACGACGGAGAGGGGGGTTGGGTTGCCCGAGGTACAGCCGAGGGCAACCACCCACCACAAGGTCATTAATTCCTCAGGAAATGACCACCAGTGTAGTCGTTATTGCTATTATAAGGATAACTGTTTATTGGAATACTAATATTGGTTAATTTTACTTATGTTTTTTAGAGTTTATTGGGAGACCTTTTTATGCTTAATGTTCATGCCATGATGACATGTGTGCATGTTCACCAACCTGGCATGAAGTACACTTAGACTCCAGGAAAGTTGTGAATTTTTTTTTTGGTTTTCATGTGTATAAATGGGCTTGATTTTAGTGGATATTTTTTGCCTCACTGTTTGTTTTTTTCTGGTACAAAAACAATTGGAAACCGCTGCGAGTGAGAAGCGCAGCCGAATCCTGAATCAGTGAAAGTAGCTTCTGAATCAGCCAAAAACTAAAGGGTGTTAGTTCAATTATCATGGTAAAGCATGTCTTGTTCCCTGATATAGTTTTTGGCAAATTCAGAAGCTACTTTCACTGATCTGGGATTTGACTGTGCTTCTCACATGCCGTGGTTTGTGTTTGTTTTTGTACCACACTGTGCCACCGTGAACTACGGGTGATTTCCTTGTCAGTTTGTGCTCCTGGTGCTGCACTTTAATATACTGTGGTTCTATGAGGCAGCCACTCATGAAAGTTGCACATCTGGATCTGTCACTAACTGGACGTTAATGATCAATCCAGTAGCAAATCAGACAGCAGGAACACCTTATGAATAATGAATTAGCCTTGTAACACACAGTAACACATACCCTGTCATGCCTTATTGCTTAAATATTATGTTCCTAGTTCATATGTGTTTACCCTCTTTGTCTTTCTCTATATGTCTCCTTTTTAAGGCTGCTTGGCATAGCCATTATTTACTAGTGGGCACTCCAGTGTAGGTCTACAGGAAGGAAGCATGAAAATTAACCAGTAGATTGTTGACTACTTTTGTGTGCCTTGGCTGACCCCTGCCTACTTAAGGATATAGAAAGACTTCTATAGTATACCAAATTCCCCGTTCCTCTCTAATGGACAGCACCATGGGAAATATATGCAAATCACCATGCATATACTTTCCATGATACTCTGCACTGTCTATTCTAGGCTCAACATGACCCTAATAAATGAAATAATGAGGCAAGTCCCCCAGGAATTGGGATAAAAGGAGATATAGTCACAGTGTTCATTGGGGCAATACCAGAGAATATAGAAGTCCCTTTACCACTCCTGTTTAAAACTGCCATATATAAATGGGTTTTGCTGTCAGCAGAAAACGTATTCTCTCTTCTGACAGTGGCACAGCTTCAGTTGTGCAGATTCCTTGTCCAGTTATTAATGGTAGTACAGAGGCTGTCTGACCATTAACATGCTGGATTGCAATTTGTGACCGCATAGGGGCTGGCCCATGACATGGCATCGGGTGCATGATGTTACTGCCAAAGTTCTCCCCCCAACCCCTTGTACCATACCTTGATGGTGGGTTGCTGGCCATGCAAATCTGGGGAATGGTGCGTGGTGTGTTTTGGGGTGCACTGGACTCCCCACACTTTCACCCACCAAAACTGCTATACAAAAACAGGTATTGCTGTTTGCAGAGGTGTGTTCTCCCCCATGACAGCTGTGCAGCAAATACTAATGTGAATCGCCTGTCCTGATGCGAAGGGTTAGATATAGCCTGTACAACCAATAACATACAGGGCTATGACAGCCTTTTGGGTCAACCCATGGCGTATGCCCCAGGCACATAGCACTATCATCAAAATCCATCCCCTTAACCCACATCTTGATGCCCATGCCACTATGAGTGGTACAGGGTTCAAGTTTGTGATTTGAATTTTTATTGTCTTTACAATTTGAAACATATAAAATATTCAGTTGAAATATCAGTCAGTATAGTTCATATTTATGTAGCTATAGTGTCAGTAACTATCGTCATAAAACATAATTTTAGACAATTACAGTTATATCTATACAGGCCTATTACATTCAGTTTATGCTAGTAGATAATATGCAAATAATGGAATTCCTTGTTTCCCTTATTTTATCCTTGTAAATCCACTTGTAAATCATAATGAATAGCACTCATTTTTCCATGACTATAGTTTCTATTGTATATTGCCCTAGTTCTACTCTCAAAGTATTGATAGGAACATATGAAGGTTATTCTAGTAAATATCTATGATGTTTGTTTCATATCATTTCTAATGAATAAGTATAGTTAGTGCCCCAGATTTCTTCAGCATAAATAACTGATGATTTGATTTTGGCATTTACTGTATGACTGTTAATGACCCCTTAATCAAATAACTGACCTATTTCCACATGAATGCTGTCACCCTGTTTGAAGATTTAATTCATTTTATTTTCATATAATCCATATGTCTATTCCAACTTAAATTGCTCACAAATCTTCGTACAATATAATCGTAATTATTAACTGTCTGTAGTCTTGCTCCCTCTATGTACAACCTGTACCTGTCTGTTCTTGAGTCCTAAACACTAACATTTGGGTTTTATTATGACTTATCACTAAATATTTTCTGTCACATAATGATGACAACCTGTTTAACGTACATTGCAAACCTGACAATGATGCTGCAATTAGTACAATGTCATCTGCATGAGGAATCAAAGGAATGTTTTATTACTTATATCTGGAGAATGGCATTTGGGTCCAGAAAGCTGTTTCATGATTTCACTGAGATACAGATTGAATAGAAGGGGGGCCATTATACATCCCTGTCACACACCAAGATTAATTGCTTTTGATCTTGTTAGACCACAGTCTATATTAAATTGGACTTTAGACCATGTGGATACATAGGGCCAGATTTTCAAAGGGGCTGTTCGATTGATGCAAGTTGCAACAAACAGCAGCATGCTTTGATCACCAGTGTGCCAGGGGTCCTGCACACGATTTTGGTATGGGATTGGACCTGGCACCAAAGTCATCAGATTTGTTGCAACCGCTCCCATGTGCTGAACAAGTGGCACATGGGAGGGGTTTGATGAAGGCTGCATCACAACCAGGAGGCAGTGCCAGCAAGGTTGTGATACAGCCCCACAGGGTTGTATACAGTGTCAAATTAACAATAATCGTACTTCTACTGACCATTGTGATAGATTAGCAAAAAACTCAAATGCATTGTTGAGGAGAATAGATTGCACATTCATTTTAAAATCTGAAGAATGTATAATCCCACTATATAAAACTTATATTACGCCTTACTCAGACTATAGCTCACCTTTCTGGAGCCTATATTTAAAGAAGGACATACTCAAGGCGGAACAAATACAGAGAAGAACTACTACAATGGTTCCTCATCTGTCACATTTAGATTACCAAAACAGTCTCCAGAAGCTTAACCTGCATTCCTTACAACTGAGGCGTAGCAGAGGAGATATTTTATTTCTCTATAAATTACTAAAATCACTGTCTTTAATGCAGCAATGTGGCATACATTACTCTGAAAGGAAATTATTCCCATGAACACACTCTGAACAACTTGAAGTACCAAGAGCTAAAACTAACTGAAGGTTAAATTACTTCTCAATACGGGCCCCAAAACTGTGGAACAAACTCCCACAAAGTTTAATAGACAGTGAAACATTTGAAGCATTCAAAAAAGGATTAGATATTTGGCTAACTCACTACTAGCAACAATGTTCCACAAACTTGTGGGGGGCATTCTCGATGGGCTCTTGCCTACTTATGCCCCACAAACACCAAGTAAACCAAGTGTCCATGGTATAAACCAGTGTGCCCCAAGGAACAAAATTATTGGCCAGCTCCAGCTCTGTTCGGCATTTCCCAGCTGTCAGTCTGCTGTCACACAGGCTCTACTGTGTGCAGATGTGGGTTGGGGCACATCTGGCTCTGAACAGTCGGGTGTGCCAAGTCAACGTGCCAGATGGTGATACGGAAGAACCTGTGCAAGTGCACAAGATAGCTGACAGGGAACAGAGCACATCTGACAGGTCTATGGTGGACTGTGAGCTGCATGTGGACTCGGAGTACAGTATCCCTTGTCAGCTCTGGCATTGTCTCCTCAATGTGGGTACGTGTACAGCTGGTATCTGATTTGCATGCTTGCCCATTGTGGTGGCCTGTGTTGGCATCTGGGGGGGTGATAGTGACCCAGCAGTGAGCACACTGTGGACAGTCTGGTGTAAGGGATGTTAGACCAGCCCTGGGCTAATCTAACCATAGAGGGGACAGAACTACTTCAGGAATCCCAGATAAGGGGATGATGCAGCAGGGTACAGGCACAAGCCCCCTTTATGACAAGGTGCACCAGGGTGGATGGCGCAAGCATGGCACAAACCACTTTGATGCACACTGACCCATGTCTGTCTTGAGTCTCCTTTGAAAATTGGGAATGACGCAAGGTGCAGCACAGTGAGACACTTATGTCACTTCTCTTTGACGCAAGCACCTAGCGTCATTCCTGAGGTTTTGAAAATTGGGCACATGGAGTCTAATAATAATATCCAACTGATTATTATAAATTCCAATATTGTACAGGGATTTCCATGATCTTTTTATGCTTATGCTGCCAAAGGCCATCTTACGGTCTATAAAACAGCAAAATAGTTTTGCCTTGCTGATTTTGACATATTTATGTTAGATATGTCATGACCATACAATGTTGTGTTGCAGACTGGCTATATCTAAAATCATTTTGAAGCTCCTCTAATATGTTATTATTATTTGTCCAAATCTATAATCTTCCCAATAATATATGGGAAAACAGTTTTTGAGTTGTGTCAATTAGACTGATAGGGTGATACATTGATGAGCCATTCAATGATCCTTTTTTATGAATCAGATAAATTATGTTTCCTGCCTGTGAGGATGGACAAACTGAAAATTGGATCATATAATTGAATATACAATAGAATATTGGGTTCCACGATACTTCAAAGTATTTAAAGATGTCTTCTACAAGTCTGTCAGGAAGAGGAGCTTTATCACATTTTGTTTGCTTTATTGCTAAAGTAATTTCCTGTTTGCTTATCTGCTCTGAGTTTAACTTAGTGTGGCACTCTCATTTCAAGCTGTGTTCTGTTCTCCCTGGGCTTGGCATTGGCGCAATGTCTACCCCTGCTCAGCTCTCTCCAGCAACACACATTCACACATTCTGTTTCTTAACCCCTTCCTTGCCAACATTTTTTTAGAATTAAATTGCATCTGTGACTTGCATCTCTTGCTGTATAACCCATAGCTCACAGCTCTCACTGTTCAACCCCCGCACCACTGTTTCTCAGCACTCTGCTCAGTTGGAGTTCCAGAACAGGAGAGACTACTCCCTCTGGAGAAACAAAGAGTTGTGTTCTGTCTCCCTCTGTCTCTCTCCAAAACTAAGAAAGCCAAAGTACAGCCTGTCGACCAAGGCTTCAGATATTTTTATTTTTTTGGTGGAAGTCAAATACTTCCATGGGTTGAAATTTGGAAGTAATTTCTGTTTTACTGGAGTCAAAATTCTTCCGTCGATTTTTGGAAGTTAAAATAATTCCAGTCAACAAATTTTGGAAGTAAAAATACTCCAAGTCCTGTGGTTTTTGAAGTCATAGGCCTTCTGAATACATCGCTGTAATCCCGTCCACATAACATCCACAGAAATACATTTCTGAATGAGTCTAGGATAGAAAAACAACCACAGTAAATCAATTACTTACTGTATGTGTTTATCTCATGAATTGTTCTTGCAGTTCAAACCTCCATCGATCTTGTGTTAATGTGCTTACAGTCAGATGCCTGCTGCAGTCAAGCACCAGAACCACATACAGCTACCATCACATCACTGCACAACCTACAGTATATGTCAACTTTGTTTTATTTACTTTTTGGTTTTAATGTACATTGGGTATCTCATTCCCTTAAAATCCCACCAGGGAGCAAAATCTGATAGCTATTTGCATCTGCTAGATTGTGCTACCCTCAGAGTAAGTAGCACCCAGAACACCAGAACCACGTAAGAGCTGCTATCACATCACAGCACAAGCTTTATTTAAACCTTCTTTAAAAAAAAATCAGTTTTACTGTGCATTGGGTACCCCATTCCCTTGAAATACTCCCAAACAGCAAAATCTGATAGCTACAGTATTTGTAGATATCAGATTTTGCTACTGTAACCTTCCCCCAACGGTCCCCCCTTTTTTTCTCTGTCACCAGGGCTGCTCCTCTCACATCTAGGTGACACCAAGAGGGTTGGGGGTAGTCACTACAAATTATCTTTTGCAGAAACTCTGTGGACACATTACTTCTACTTCTGAGCCTGCCATCCTTCAGACAGGCAAACCAAGTGAGGCAACTACCTGGCTCACACCTGGGGGGACCATTTAGCATGGCCAACAACCTGGGTCCCTGGGAGAAAATGTTTGCTCAGCATTGTGCTAGGTTTGTACTTCTGGTCAGGGGCACCAAAGTAAATCCAGACACTGGAAGCAATAACTGAAATGTCCAAACCAGGATGGGATTCTAGAATGTGGCTTTTATTCACATAACACAGAGAATAACGAAGCAAAGATGGACCCCCACAGGTCTACACTCACTGGTAATGCAGATTACTGAGGTACAGAGCACACTTCTTCACTACAAACCCTCAGGTTCTGAATGGATCTTGGAACACATGGCCCGACTGGTGCACCTCTCTTCTATTCCTTGACATGGCACCCCAACCAGTACTAGGACACTTTTCCATATGGCATGGAGGTTGATAGTGGCTCCCTAAACCACCCATGAGCACTTTCTAGGTCTCAGGGAAAATCCAAAATCCCATGTCTGGGTGCTGTCTTCAGACTCTGGCCAAGTGCCTGAGAGAAAATCATAGGTGCCCAGACTGAACCCGGAAAGGTAAACCTGGTTACTCCAGATGGGGGGGGGAGTCTCCCACCTCTTCCTCCCACATCTATACTTGGCCATTCATTTGGTTGCAACACCTTTCTTTGAACTACTGGTTGTAGATGCTCTCTAGAAATGTTTAGCACATTTAACATTCTACATTTCACTCTGGAGGTGTCCTGACTTTAAAAGTTCTGTAAGTGGCTATGTCATTACCCTAGACCCCCACTGCTGCAGATACTTCTAAGCCATACACAAACTAAATGTTCTGTTCTTGGCAAGTCTTCTTTGACCCTGCAGTAGACAGACACTTTTACTCTAAACTTTGTCTCAGTGAACATTGTCTCTGTTTCAGAGTAGAACTCACCAAAGATATGCAGGTGCCCCAGGGCTTCTCTCCCACAACAGATTCTCTGGTACTCGCAGAACAACTCAATTCTCAGGCAGCTTCTCCCTGTCCAGGCTGGCACAGGGGATTGCCCATGAATTCCTGGAATTCCCCCTCATCCCTCCAGGGATGAGGCACTGGAGCAACTCTAGGAACAGTCTCTACCACTTTCTTCTGGTCTCTTCTGTGTTCCTCTCTAGGGTGAGAACACACAACCCGTTCTTTCTATGGTAGCTCTATATCAGAGCTAGGCTCTGAGGAGCTGCACACTGCAGCACTCCTCACTCTCTCAAGTCTCCACTCAGACTGCCCTCTGAAGACTGACTTGAATTCCCCAGCATTCTACTGCAACCCCCTGCAGCTAGCATTCCTTTGTGGCTTATGCTGCTGCGAGAATTCTATGGTGACATCATTAATCCAGCTCAGTTGAAACTGAGAACAGAGTGAGACAGTGTGAAACCCATTTAACTGGCATCTCACAAAGATGCCTTTCCCCGCCTGCCACAGTTCTAAGTGGTATTCTAGTAACCCCTGGGAACAAGGGGGTTACACCCTTCCTCGGCCAGGAAAACGACTGTCCGCAGTCATTACTTACCCGGCACCAGGCAGTCCTACTCTATGTATTACCTACAAAGAAGGGTGAGCAGGCCCCCTCCTACCATGTGCCAGGCACTGGCAGGCAACACTAAGGGCCCAGAAGCCATTGGCTGATGCATCAGCCTCTACACTATGATCATACTATGGCAACCAGTGGCCCTGGAAGAACTGTCCAGAGCATAGCCCTAATAGACCAGTACTGCAGCCCCTACTGCAGGTCAGGACCACAGCCTGTATATCCCCGTAGCCCTCTAGGGAAAACCTATCTGACCAGAAACAAAACTTGCCCAAAAACAGGGGAACCTCCTCCATCCCTGGACACCTGCAACCAAAACCAAGGAGCTAACACTACACCTAAGCATTACACTCCCACACTCTCCCACAACTACACCTGTGGAAGGAAAAGTTAACACATGTTAACAACAACACTGTACTTTAAACATAACACTTTAAAGCACATGAGGAACTCCGATGAGTCCCTCCACTCCTCTTCTTGTCTTCTCTTCTGTCTTTGTCAGAAACCACTTGAAAGAGAAAAGACAAAAACACACCCCTAATCTGCAAACACAGTACACTAACATAACCCTTACCATCTAAACACTGGAGAATCCCCCCAAAATATTTTTTTTAGAAAAGTAGAAAACAGTAGAAAAACATCAACATTATATACAACACACATTTTTGGGGATGGAATGCCCTAAATGTCCCAAGTAGTGACAACAGTGCCAGAATGTAAGTCCAAGAAAGAGTCTCTCCTGGGCCGGAGCCCGGTGAAGCACAGTTCTTGTAGGACTGTAGTCCTGAAGGGTAGAGTCTTTGTGGACAGTTCAAGCAGTCTGTAGTCTGCCAGGTGTAGGATGTATATTGTAATGTCATTAAGGTAAGAAAAGTCTGGACTTACCAGTCCCTTGAAGAATGAAAATGGTACGGCACCTGGATCTCCAGCCGAAGACTCTCCCTGGCATCATTTTTTGGATATAGCTGGGCAGAAACCTTCTAGAAATGACAGGATGGCACATCTGGAAACTACTGGGATGATGTCATCTCTGGCAGATGTCATCTGGAGATGGAACCTTGGAACAGGAAAGGAACAGCTGGTCTAAAGTAATCCGAAATCCCAGGCGATGAATCAGGAAACAGCTGGGATGATGTCCTATCTGGATATGATGTCATCTGGAATGCCAGGCGATGGAACTGGAAGGCACACTGCAAGGCTGATGAATCTGGAGGCACCTGGATCCTGGAACACCAGACTGGCAGAACAACATGGGTACGGCAATGGCTGAATGTCAGCACTGGCTACCACTGCTCTGCTTTCCACTTGGTAGGCATGGGAACATTCGCAGGAAGTTGGTTGCATTGGGGGTAGTACCACAATGGGTCAGGTGCGAGAATTGTTACCCATCTGGGTGCTCATAATTCACATTGTAGAAGGTCTCATGGCCCTCTCCATCCACAATCCATACAGTGTCTATGAACAGTGTCCTGCCCACTTTCCAATACATGAATTTTTCTTTGATCACTTTATCTCTGACAAATCAAGTTGCACCTGGATGCAGGTCTTTTGTTGCTTCTTCCACTATTCAGGCTTTCCTGTTTCTCTCAATCTCCTCCCAGACTCTCAGAGGAAAGGTAGGAAAGGATAGCTCACAGATCTCATTCACCTTCCTATGAAGCAGTCTTTCCTCCTTATTACACTTGGTCAACTTAAGTCCACTGGCCTGGCCTGGGGCAGCCAGTCCTGGTTCTGCCAGTGATGCATGCTCAATGCAACGTAAAATGGATCCCTGGCTCCTCCTCATGAGGACAAGGCTGTGGAGTCACTAATCTCTTCTTCTGGCTCCTCTGAGGCAAGAGCCTGAGGCTGTGGACTAGCACCTTCTCCATAAGGATACATAGTTTCCCCCTCCTCCTCTACCTCTCTGAGGATCTGAGCCCAGGAGTGAGCAGTCGTCCTCACTCCCGAGACTGTCCACTCTTCACTGGGCACTGAGATTGACACCTCCCATTCTAGGGTCTCTCTCATCTCATCTTCTCCTATGAGACTAGGGCTTGGCCACTCTCTCCATGGATCCACTGATGCTCCCTCCGCACTGTCCATCTTTGACCCAGAGCTCGAGACATCATCACTACTCTGCTCTGCCTGTACATCCACACCCTCTTCCTTTGTGCCACACTCTGCTGGGCTTCCCCCAACAGGCTTCACCTTGTGCTGTGTGCTGCCACTTGCAGAATCTTGAAGCTTTGTCCACGTGGGAGCCAACCGAATCTTAGGCCTTGCTTCTCTAGGCATCCAGAATAGTGAGGAATCATGGAGATGTCCCTCCCAGCCTTGAGGCACATTATGCATACTCTAACTGGATAACCAGGAATTGCCACATGAGGAGGCAAATGTCCCCCATAGTAACATCTCTCTATGTCTTTCAACTTGTTAACTTCTTCCTCTGTCATAGCCCGGGCATGATCGTGGTAGCGAGATGATCCCAATGCCATGACTGCAGAGAAAAAACAAAAGTTCACTAATATCTTAGACCTCACTTTGGTTGGAAAAGTCTCACAATATGGCTCCACTGCTGCTGTGTTTACTTTACTACCCCACCCTGTCATGGCAGTGGCAGCACTCCTGGCGCATCAACACTCTGTTTCTGACTCAAGCCACTGCACATCTGATTTACATGCTTACTGATAAAGTTCACTCAAACTGCACAAACTGCACTGTTTTGCTCCATCAGCACATCTATATGATTTTTACAGGACTTTTCATTCGCTTTAAATCACTTGTTCTTGCTTAAGGTCCCTAAAGCCACAGTATTTCATGCACAGGATTGCCTGTTTTGTTACATCTCTCATACAACCCACAGTCTCTCACTTTGCTTAGAAAATCACACTGTTGCTGAACCCATAATTATACTCACAGTCATGCTCAGAATTCTTGCTAGGTTGATTCACTTTGCACGGTCCTTCTTTCTAAAAACGATCACACTGTTTACACACAGATACAGCTGGTTTTAGAAAAAAATCACACACAGTTTGAGCTTTTTCTCTGGATGGTACTCACTGAATCAGTAGCTGGCATTTACAATGGAACTTTCCGCCTACAGCCGATCCTGGAGGCCTCTGGATTGAAGCAGGCTGGCAGTCCTGCTGATTGTCCTTGCGAACACTATGCTCTCTCCCCAGTCGATCGAAATGCGGGTTGAGCCCGATTTTAAACAGAAAAGTCTGATATTCTCAGTATTACAACATTTGCAGTCACCACGATGCTCCTCCTGGCAAGCCAGCTCGCACACCACTCGCTCTCTCCCTCTCTAACACTGGGCAGCCTCTGAAGCTGGCTTGGGGGTGGGACTGATTACAGTCTCACCAATCACTCGACGCAATGCAAATGAGCCTGTCTCTCTCTTCTCGTGCTCTTCTCCTCCACGGCGATCATCGAGCAGGCAAAATTTAAACTACAAAGCAACTTTTTTTCTTTTGAACTGTTACTCCTTGGCAGGAACACCATTTTAACTATTTTTCATGGCATTTTCCTTAGCGACTCCCCCAATCCACACAACAAGCCCTTTAAACTTCTAGGGTACAAATATCTCTTTGTTTCCCACAGTTCTCCATACTTTTTCTTTTCACAACTTGAAATTTAAAAGCTGTCAAACGTTATTTTTTGATGCAGGACAAGGGGCACACAGAATCTGGCTTTACAGCTCCGTGGTGAACTGGTGGCATGATTACAGCAGCACATGAACAGCAGCACACACTGGCAGATACGGATTGCACTTCTCTGGTCAATCACTTATGCGTAATGCTTCCGATTTTTTGGGCTACCTACTGCCAGACAGACAAAAAGCTAGCCACGATCTGAGCAAACCTTTCTTGTTTTCTCCCAAAATTCCAAAACAAATCCTCAGCGGTGCCTCCATTTTGTAACCTCCGCCCACTGGCCCCCTTTTTTTCTCTGTCAGCAGGGCTGCTTCTCTCACATTTAGGTGCCACCGAGAGTGGTGGGAGTAGCCACTACAAATTATCTTTTGCAGAAACTCTGTGGACACATTACTTCTACTTCTGAGCCTGCCATCCTTCAGACAGGCAAACCAAGTGTGGCAACTACCTGGTTCACACCTGGGAGGACCATTTAGCATGGCCAACAACCTGGGTCCCTGGCAGAAAACATTTGCTCAGCATTGTGCTAGGTTTGTACTTCTGGTCAGGGGCACCCAAGTAAATCTAGACACTGGAAGCAATAACTGAAATGTCCAAACCAGGATGGGATTCTAGAGTGTTGCTTTTGTTCACATAACACAAAGAATAACAAAGCAAAGATGGACCCTCACAGGGCTACACTCACTGGTAATGCAGATTACTGAGGTACAGAGCACACTTCTTCACTACGAACCCTCACGTTCTGAATGGATCAGGGCACACATGGCCCAACTGGTACACTTCTCTTCTCTTCTATTCCTTGACATGGCACCCCAGCCAGTACTAGGACACTTTTCCATATGGCATGGAGGTTGATAGTGGCTCCCTAAACCACCCATGAGCACTTTCTAGGTCTCAGGGAAAATTCACAATCCCACATCTGGGTGCTTTCTTCAGACACTGGCCAAGTGCCTGAGAGAAAACCATAGGTGCCCAAACTGAACCCAGAGAGGTAAACCTGGTTACTCCAGATGGGGGGGGGGGTCTCCCACCTCTTGCTCCCAAATCTATACTCGGACATTTATTTGGTTACAACACCTTTCTTCGAACTACTGGTTGTAGATGCTCTCTAGAAATGTTTAGCACATTTAACATTCTACATTTCATTCTGGAGGTGTCCTGACTTTAAAAGTTCTGTAAGTGGCTATGTCTTTACCCTAGACCCCCACTGTTGCAGATGCTTCTAAGCCATACACAAACTAAACGTTCTGTACTTGGCAAGTCTTCCTTTGACCCCACAGTAGGCAGACACTTCTACTCTAAACTCTGTCTCAGTGAACGTTGTCTCTATTTCAGAGCAGAACTCACCAAGGTATGCAGGTGCCCCAGAGCTTCTCTCCACAACAGATTCTCTGGTACTGCATAGAACAACTCGATTCTCAGGCAGCTTCCCCTGTCCAGGCTGGCACAGGGGATTGCCCCTTAATTCCTGGAATTCCCCCCATCCCTCCAGGGATGGGGCACTGGAACAACTCTAGGAACAGTCTCGACCACTTTCTTCTGGTCTCTTCTGTGTTCCTCTCTAGGGTGAGAACACACAACCCCTTCTTTCTGCGGTAGCTCTATATCAGAGCTGGGCTCTGAGGAGCTGCACACTGTAGCACTCCTTACTCTCTCGAGTCTCCACTCAGACTGCCCTCTGAAGACTGACTTGAATTTCCCAACATTCTACTGCTAACCCCCTACAGTTAGCATTCCATTGTGGATTATGTTGCTGCGAGAATTCTGTGGTGACATCATCACTCCAGCTCAGCTGAAACTTAGAACAGAGTGAGACAGTGTGAAGCCCATTTAACTGGCATCTCACAAGCTGTCTTTCCCTGCCTGCCACTGGTTCTAAGGTGGGATTCTAGTAACCCCTGGGAACAAGGGGGTTACACTACCCTCAGGTTTAGCAGCACCCAGAACACTGCAACCACATAATAGCTGCCCTCACATCACTGCAGAAGCTTTATTTCAACTTTGCTTTATTAACCTTTTAGTTTTAATGTACACCGGGTACCGTATTCCCTCAAAATCCCCCAAGGTAGCAAAATCTGATAGCTGTTCACATCTGTTAGATTTTGCTACCCTCAGAGTAAGTAGCACCCAGAACACCAGAACCACATAACAGCTGCCATCACATCACTACACTAGCTTTATTTCAAATGAGTTTTATTTACTTTTCAGTTTTACTGTGCCTTGGGTACCCCATTCATTCAAAATACCTCAAATCAGAAAAATCTGATAGCTATTTGCATCTGTCAGATTTCGCTACATCCACAATACATAGCAACCAGAACACCAGATGCACATAACAGCTACCTTCGCATCACGACACCACCTTATTTCAACTTTGTTTTATTTACCTTTCAGGTCTAGAACCCCATGTTTGGCACACTCACCCCCAAATGCCATGGCCAGCTCTTGTGACATGCCTGCAGCTGCCCTCACCAGCACGATCAGTTCCCCACTCATATGCCTGGTCCTTCCACTGCCAACATGGCCAGTTTCTCACACATACACCCGGCTTATCCCACAATGGCAAGCATCCTCCCCCAAGACACACACAGCCTACTCCCCAAACCCACACACAGTCCACTCCAACCTACCCACATAAATGCACACACATACACACACACACACACACACACACACACATAGGTAGAGGAGCAGTTCAAAAACTGGGTGTCAGAATGAATCATTTCATGATATGATAGATTCACAGTCTTGGAAGTCATGTTATCAATACTGTGGGACGGTGATACTACCATTAATGGTTCATGTTATACCACTATTTTCTAGGCTTTTAATCAGATCTGGGGGGTATTTTTTCATCTGTGCCATCTTTCCCTAAATATAGTAATAAGAAATATGTACCTTAATTTGCCAGGCTTGTAACTTACATGTATGAACCAAGTAGCTGTAGAGTGCTGCAGCTGTAGCCCCGCCCCTAAAATATGTTTAATAATGATACAAACTAGGAAAGGGGTTTGCAGGTGCTTTATGTAGAAACAGTATTAACAGGATTGGTGGGGGGGGGGGCTCTCTAAACTGAGCTGCATTATTTTTGCTGGCAGTTCTACATGTATGGGGTTAATTATAGACCCATACATATAGAACTTCCAGCAAAAGTAATGCAACTAGATTTAGAGAGTCCCCCTCCCCATATATCCTATTAATTTCTACAGAGGGCACCTGCAGCCTGTTCCTTTCTTGTATACGCATTAAGTTTATTTTTGGGGCAGGGCTGCTGCAGTACTCAGCAGCTACTTGGCTTGTGCATGGAAGTTGCAAGTCAGGTAACTTAAGGTACATATTTCTTTCAAAACTAGCTTTTTGGGCAGCCAACTCCTTGGTAAGAGTTGCCTGCCTGGAGTACGTCAGCTGCTATCTTGAGATACTGTACATACATGACCCCCGTCACCCCCGGACAGAAACCCAAAACATCTACAGACTATTATGTCCCCCTGCATTCATTACTGGACTCTGCTTTCTCACTGACCAGATCAAATATAAATTGAATTTTTTTGTGAAATCAATGGTCATGCCAGCAACATACAAAGGATTCCAAACAATAAAACAGTCTTTCAAGTGTCTAGCTTTTTCTGCAGAGTACACTCTGCCCATTGTCTTCCTAATAAAGATGATTTATAAACAAAATTAGTGGGCTTTATCCCCACCATCTCCCTCACACAAAAATATCTTACCTATCCAACCCCTGGCGTAACTGGAGAATGGTGGTTCCAAGAAATAGCTTGGAGTGTAGTGCTCATGCTTCTTTGTAAACATAACCACTACTTATCATTAGGTTAAGTTTTCCCATTTTCTTTTCTTTCTTTATAATCCTAATCCTCACTTCTACATTAGTACATTATGTGCAGAGTTGCAAAAACCATAGTGGTGGTTGCTTCTGGATTTTGTTTTCTTCCCAGTTACTCCAGGAGTCAGAAAGCATCACCCCAGATGCCATTGCTTCTTTACCCACCACAGTTCATCAGTTATGCTGCAACCTAATGAAGGGGTGGCATAGCCCCGAAGCGCTGAGGCTGGTTGAGGGAAGTGAAGCAGAATTTATGCCTTATTTGCCCTAGCCAATTTTTTCTTACATTTATGTAAGTATTGCACTTTTTTTGCAATAAAAATATCTCTCCGAATTTCCTGGAGTATTGGAGTGCTGAATTATTTTACTACAACCAGCATGGTTACAATGCTATAGCTATGTTATGCATTAACAAGCATAACATTTTAATTGGGTCAAAACTGAAAACTGCATGGCACTTGTCCCAGTCCCCCACTCTGAAATGAACACTGTAGCTTTTCTTCTCCATTTTGAGTCTGCTTTACACTTCCAGCACTGAGCTGGCAGTAAACCTAGAGGTTAGAGTAAGGAGCTGTGAACAAATTTGGTACATCCAGAAGAACTAGATTTGATTTCCACAGCCTCCACATGCATACTGTGTAACCCTGAGCAGTTTTTCCCAGGTAGCACCTGAAAACAGGTCTGGGGCCTAATGGGCCTGTCCCAGTTACCAAAGAATAAAAATAAATAACAAAATAAAAGGAACATCCCATAGGCTTTCATCAGCATTCTCAATATGTTGTTTCTGAACACTCATTAACATAATTTCTGGTGACTAAAACAAACTAGCATGTAGCAGACAGTGCTCCATTACTTTATAGGGCAGTGGTTGTACTAAAACCAGGACCACCTTGTAAATAAGCATTGCCCAATGAAGACTTTTTCAGGTAAAATGCACACACACTGCTGGTTTCATACTTTCTGAGCACACACATACACACACACACACTTTGGTGTCCATTTTCAGGGAGGCAATTAAGCACTTGACAATGTATAGCCCTTATCACATTCCATTCCAAGGGAAAGGCTGAATTTATCCAGTTAGAAAGCAACCTTATAAATGCCAAGCTTCTCTTAAATGCCAAAAAAAACAAGACAATGATTTTCTCGAGACTTGCCTTGTCTGGTGCCCTACCTACCCCACCTAAAAACTTCATAGTTACCTCCCTAGGTGTACCCTTGGAAGTCGTACCTAAATTTAAATATCTAGGTATGTGGATAGACAACAAGCTTTCCTTCAATGACCACATAGAGGATCTATCAAAGAGGCTTAAAGCACGCTTGGGTTTCTTCTTTAGAAATAGGACCTTCCTTTCTCTCGTGACCCACAAAAGACTTGTCTAAGCAACATTCCTTCTCTTGCTTGACTATGGAGACATTATCTTTATCTCCTCCCCAACCTTGAGCCTATCTAAACTGGACGTACTCTATCACCGTGCTCTTCACTTCATTACTAAGTCTGCGTACAGGACCCACCACTGTGATCTTTATGCAGCAGTTGGGTGGACCTCTCTCACCACCAGACACCTCCTGCATGCTGGCATTTGGACCCTCAAATTACTACTCCACAAACTGCCTTTGTATTTAACATCTCTCATACACATCTCGCATAGCAGCTGCTCCCTAAGGAAATCCAACCTTATCCTACTAGATGTTCCCAGGACACGTACCACAGCTGGCCAAAGAGCTGTCTCATGCACCCTCCCAAACATTTGGAACCAACTACAAGCCATGCTGAAGCTAACCAGCATCGTATCAATTAACTACTACAAAACACTAGCTATCTCTAAATTAAAAGACATATGTAGGTGCTACTAGGCCCCCAACGCCAAGTCAACTTCCTAGGTACCAACTGGCCCTCTACTTATTAAGCTGAAATGTGTTGCATAATTTAGGGCAAGGTTAAAGCTGGAATGTACTGCATATATAGCATAAGGACTTCTATTGTGTATACCTCTTGTATTATATTTTTTTTTTCTTCATTGTTCTACATTTTATATCTCCTGTCTATGTAATTGTGAACTGTATGTGCATGTGCCTCAGGACCTCCTTGTGAATGAGCTTACTCAACGGAGTCTTTCCTGCAATAAACTTGAACTTGAACTTGCTTTACACACAACTAGGATTTCAGACTTTTTTTTTTCATTTCTAAATGATACAAATTCTACCCTATGTATTTAAAGTGAGTTCTTTGCAAAAGCTTAAATTCTTTAAATCTCTGGTTGGTCTAATAAAAGGTATTGGAAAATGCTGGTGAAAAAATTGAGTTTTGTGTGCTAGTAGGAGAAGGGTATGTAGCAATTAGCCAATACAATTCAGTGAGCTCAATGACCTTGCGCTCCCTGACATCAAGTGAATGTGTGTGGTGTGTGCCACAGACTTAAGACAAAAGGCAGACTGAAAATAACAGGCTAGTAAATCCTATATCAGAAGTGGAGGGTCAAAATGTCAGCTGACCCCTGAACCTCTGGTTCTGCCGCCTATGCACACACACACACACACACACACACACACTCTCTCTCTCTCTCTCTCTCTCTCGCTATCTCTGAAAGAATATGGCTAATGAGTCCCAATCCTCCAATGAGTCCTCCTCCATCTAAGAATCCCACTCCCCTGAAATGACCACAGCCAGCCCCCTTAGCCATTGCAACAACATAAACAGCCCCTGAACTACAACACTACTAGTCCCCCCCTCCAGTTTCCCCATACCCAAGTGAACCCAGTTCAGGCACCAACACTGCCAACCCCACCCAGATAAACACAGCCCACCCTGGAATCAACACTACCCTCACCTCCACCAAATCCCAGCAAACACTGATGGACCCATCACCTACATGGCCAGTCAACCCACCCCACCCAAGCAAATAGCCTACCTTGTACCAACACTGCCAACCCCCTTGCACTACCCAAGCGAATGCTGATGCCCTTGGCATCAGCACAGCCAGTGTCCCCACCCATATGAATATAGCCAGCCTTGGCACTAACACTGTGAGCTACTACCCTACCCAAGAAAACCCAGCCAACTCCCCTATCCACAGTAACATCATGACATGAGTCTGTTAACAGTTATAATGACAGTGACATTAATTGATTACACATTTTTCACAAGGACTAATGTAACCTAAACCTCTAATAGTAATGTCTCTGGTGAGGCCAAAAGGAGTAGTATACTAAACTTTTTACAGAAAGGCCAAATTGGGATCTACTCAGCGTAGTGTAGAATAGAGAAAGGGGCCCATATCTCAAGATATTGATGTTTCTTCCATTTGGCGATGTGGGACTTGCAAGAGAGGGGACCACCTGTTAGATCACCTGAAGCCACTCCTGAATGGTAGGGATATTAGTGATGCACAAATCCCTGAGGAGTAAGTGCTTCGCTTCCAGTCCTACTTGTATACAACAGAATACCAACCGATCTGTGTAATGAAAAAGTGGAGGGGATGCCAAGTAGCATGAGCTGAGGGAGAAGTGGGAGTGTCTCCCCTACAACTCATTTGCAGGTTGCCAGAATTTATTTCCAGTAAGTTTGAATAGCTGGACAACTCCACAAAATATGGTATATGTCTCCCTGAAGGGAATGGCAGTGCCAGCAGGTATCATGAGATAGTAGGCCCACAGTATGAAGTTTGACAGGTGTTTTATACGCTCTGTGGAGTATCTGGTTCTGTATCAGGAGGCTTCTGTTATCAGGGCATGTGATATAAGCCATTTTCCAGGATTTTTCCCATATTTGTGGTGTAATGGTACTACCTGTTGTGAATGACCAGTAGGACCTGGCTGTCTGCATCTGATCCAGGATTGCTTTGTGGATCTGGTTAAAACTTAAGCTTGCCCTTCCTTTCTCTTTGGATAACCACCATATTATATCAAGTTTGGGAACTGGTTTGGTTAACTGGGGGGATTGTTTCGGTAGGGAGTTCAGCACACTCCACAGTTGGAGAAACCTCCAAAAATATGATTAAGCCAGAGAGAAAGTGGTTAATAAATTATCAAAGGAATCCATTATTATTCTCCCTGGGAGCAGAAGATCCTTTAGGTGGGATATGCTGTTTTGTGCCCATAAAGGCCAGTGTACAATCAGACCATCTATTCAGACTAGTGGGTTATTATAGAGAGGAATCCAGTTAGGAGGTGTGTTTGAGTGCTTGGTGTTTTTTACAAGCCATCTCCAGGCATGAGTAGAGGCACTTAAAATGCTACACTGCTGTAGTTGGTGGGGGAGAGGTGAATATAAATAAACCAAAGGAGGAGCAGGAGAGCAAAGGAGGGGTTCAATAGTGAGCCAGACAGGTGGAGGGTCCAAAGAGAGTACAAACCACTGACATATTTGTGCACTTATAAATGCATTATGATGGCCCTGGAACCATGGAAGGTTCAATGCCCCTTTTGTCCAATGTGAACGTAGTTTGAATCTGCTGAATCTAGGGGATGATCCATCCCATAAGAAAGAGCCTATTAACGTGTCCAGTTTTGCAAACCATTTCACCTGTAATTTAAAAGGGTGATGGGAGAGACAGTGAAGTATTTTGGGGGTGGCTATG
Source organism: Neoceratodus forsteri (assembly GCA_016271365.2). Classification (NCBI taxonomy): domain Eukaryota; kingdom Metazoa; phylum Chordata; order Ceratodontiformes; family Ceratodontidae; genus Neoceratodus; species Neoceratodus forsteri. The sequence goes on along the minus strand of CM057459.1, from coordinate 798,748,438 downwards.
ATCTTAATTACTGCTATTTTCCCTGCCAGAGAGAGGTGTAATTTCTTCCACCGGTCCAAGTCAGCAGTTAGGTATGGGAGTAATGTAGTGGTGTTTAAGACCGGGATTTTGGTAAGATCACCAGAAAGGTGGATGCCTAAATATTTAATTGAAACTGGAGACCACTTTCAGCCTACCTTTACAGATACGTCTGTTGTACAGTGTTTATTTAGTGGTAAAGCTTTTGTTTTCCCTTGGTTGATCTTTAGGCCAGAGATCTGTGAGAATACCCCAAGAAGAGATAAGAGATGGAGTAAGCTGTCTGCGGAGTCAGAGAGGCAGACTAATAAATCATTTACATAAAGATTAGTGCAGAAGTCCACCTCCTTGATCAGATTGCCATGAATATCCGGACAGTCCCAAACAGCAATAGCCAGGGATTCAATGGCTAAAACAAATAACATAGGGGACAAAAGACATCCCTGATGGGCACCTTTATGGAGTGGGAAGAAGAGTGAAAGAGTGGAGTTGGTTAAAATCTGTGCCATCAGGGCTTGATATACAGTGTGAACCCATGAGGAGAAATATGGTCCAAATCCTATATGATGTAACACTTTGAGGAGGTACCCCCAATTGATCAAATCAAAGGCCTTCTCAAAGTCAATAGCGATTGCAGCCGCCTACCTGGGGAGATTATTAGTGGTTGCTATAATGGATATCAGGGAGCGTAGATGATCTGAGGCTAATCTACTTTTTGAGAAGCCCGCCTGGGCTGTGTGAATAAGCTGAGGAAGGATCTTATCTAACTTGAGTGCTAGGGCTTTTGCTAGTATCTTTGCATCTGAGTTTATCAGGGATATTGGTTGGTAACTGGCTGGGAGAAGTGGGTCTTTTCCTTCTTTGGGTAAGATCATTATAATTGCTTCCCTAAGGGTTGGGGAGAGCATCACTGATAGGTGAGATTCCGAAAACATTTTATAAAGGTAGGGACTTATCACCTGGTTCAGGTAAGCATACAAATCTGCAGGTATACCATCTCCCCCAAGGGATTTGTTCTTATTTAGGGTGCTGATGGCTGTTTGGATCTCTTACAGAGAGAGAGAGGAGCATTCAGTGAGGCCCGTTGTTGTGGGGATACTTGGGGAAGGACAAGTTTGGACAAGAAACTGTCAATCTGGATGTTTTGATCTCCTGTCGAGGAGCTGTATAATTTTTCATAGAATTGGGTCATGATTTTATTTATTGCATTGGGTTATGATGGGGGAGTGCCTGAGGGGTCCTTTAATATTGATAGGTGGTGTGCTGCCTGTTGTTTCCTCAGGCAGTAAGACAGCAACCTCCCTGTTATTTCCCCCATATCCCAAGATTTGTGTCTGGTATAAAGTAGGGCCAGTTCAGCCTTCTTGGCCAATAATTTGTTTATTTGTAGATGGAGCCCCATCAGTTCTGCAAGAAGGGATTTTGCTTGTTTTAGGTTCTTAGCCTTTTTATAATCCTGGTCCTTTTGAGCTAGGGAGACTTCTTGGTCTTTGAGTGCTTTCTCTCTCTCTCTCTCACGCCTGCATTTTGCTGCAATGCTTATGATCCCCAGATTGTCACCATAAAGGCCTCCCACAAGGTGGCTGCTGTGACCTCCTTGAATCATATTCTTGAAAAAATCTGGTAGTTTCCTCTGTAACCCACTTACGGAAGGATTTGTCCTTCATAAGAAAAGGACATAGTCTCCATTGTGAGGACCTGAGAGTCTGTGGACCCCAAACTACTACGGAAAAGACAGAGGCGTGATTTGATATGAGCAGGGGTTCAATGTCACAGGAGATAGTTTTCTGCGTTAGGAGGGAGGAGCCAAGTAATAGATCTAGTCTGCTGCCTGAACCATGTACTGTGGAAATGTAGGTAAAGTCCTTTCCTGTTGGATTAAAGGACCTCCACTGATCCATAAGAGAATGGTCCTCTATCATACAATTCAAGTCCTTAGGAGCCCTGTGGTGAGGATCAGCTGTGTGAAGGGATCTATCCATGCCTGGGACTAGGGTGATGTTAAAAGTCTCCCCCAAATAAACAAGGTATCACCGGGAGGGGGGGCAAAATCTTGAAGTTTTTGACTGAGGATGTGATAAAAGCTCAGGGAGTCTGAGTTGGGACCATAGACTGAACCCAGGATAATTGGACTTTATGGAGTTATGATCCATAAAAGAACCCAGTGACCTTCGACATCCATCTTCTGCTTTTCTATCTTCCAGGCTAAAGTTTTGTGGATAAGTATAGAAACCCCTCTTTTGGAAGAGGGTGCACAACTGTGTGCTTCCTGTCCCACCCACTCCCTACGGAGATTTATAGCTTTGGGGGGTGCCAATGTGGTCTCCTGGAGAAAAGTAATATTTGTTTGTAGCTTTTAAAGGTGTGAGAAAACCTGTTTTCTTTTAATTGGGGAGTTAAGACCACTGACGTTCCATGTGACACATTTAATGTCAGGCATGAGAAGACATATCAATTACAAATTATATATATGTAACTAAGAAATGGGCTTGTGCCTAGTGCCAAAACCCAAAAACATAAGCCAGGAGAGTGATCTGGGGGTAAGCAGGTGGGTTGGACCACTGGCCATAAAGGAGTGAACCAGCTGACATCTGCGTAATTCATTATAACCTGTTGAATTCTTATAGTGCTGTGACATAAGTCAGAACATCTGCATTTGAACCAGAACTTATTTCTAAACTATACAAACAAGTTATTGACAACCATTTTAACAGTATAAGATTGATTAACCAACAATCCTAACCAGTATAGAAAGAATACTAAATGGAGGCACTTTAACTATAGGTTTATGAACCATATAAGGCCGGCAGCTATAGGATTGCCAGTAGGCCAAGGAATAGTACCTGGGTGAGCGTAGCAGTTAGAGAAGCCAGTGATGAACACCTAAAGAGATATATCATCATGCAACCTACCAACTCATATTCAGATGTGAAGGGGAGCACTAAGAGTGGGCATAATTTGGAAGCTTGGATTGAGCCCCCCTCCCCACAGTCTAGATGCAATGAATTCACTATAAAGTGCAAGGAATACTTCCCTGATTGCAAAGGAGTCCCTTTGCAAAGATGAGATAGGTGAAACTTAACAGATGGAGCACCTAAAGCGAAATTTCAAGGAAAATGACTAGGAAGGAGGAAGAACCCTACCCAGTTTCCAGAAGAAAGCATCCATATTTATTGTATCAGAATTGCAACCCTTTGAGTCAAAGACTCATTTACAAAGGCTCCTTGTCGTACAGAAATACAAGACGGGGCAGGTAGTACATACAGTGGGTGGAAAGACAGCCAACAGTGCAGGAAACAAAACAGAAATTTACATCATATACAGAAGGTGTAGGCAATAGTAGCAAGACAAAGGTATTTTTTTGCAGGACACTGGCCTATACATGGTAGTAGCTAAGCAGGAAGGAGAAACCAGTGATACATATATTTCATTATACACAGAAAAACAATGTAACTAATTATTGTGAAGTGGGGTAGGTATTAACCCTAGGGTCCCACACCTGGGGGTGGGGTGGAAAATGGTGGTAGGATATGGAATCTCTACTCCTTGAGGTTTTGGCTCCTGTCATTAGTACTGCTGTCTTGCGACAGGATATTGAAAGATAGCTGATTAATGCTAGGGAAAGAGACAGTAAAAGAAACTGGCTTGCCCCATCTAGTGAAAGGAGATTGAGGAAGAGAACCTCAGGGGCTGAGCTGTGTAGGCTAGGCCTGGCTGGCATCTCCTGCCGCAAGAGAGCAGTACTGATGACAGGAGCCCAAACCTCAAGGAGTAGAGATTCCATATCCTACCACCATTTTCCACTCCCCCCCAGGCGTGGGACTCAAGGGTTAATACCTACCCCACTCCACAATCATTAGTAAGACAGCAAAGTGGAATGTGCATGGGGGGGGGGATGTGGGCCAAGGCATTGCCTGGGAGGACAGAACTCAAGGCCCTGAGGTAGTATTCCTGGAGTGCCATAGAAGATTATATTCCATTATTATGTAAAGTTAATAAGCTCACATTCCCAGGGGGGAGGAGGGTTGACAAAGAAAAGACAAAAAAAACCACATTGCTCTTTTGTCTTATAATTAGAGGAGGTTAGGAGCAAAAAATAACTTACTGTGCTGACTTAAGTAAACATCATAGCACATTGTAATAATGTTTTATGCAGGCATGAGCTCCAGCAGTCACACAATCACACAAAAATATGAAACGGGTTGCCTGCCTGATAGTTAAGCCCTACTGAGGTTACCTACGAGACCTAAGGGGCACCTTACATTAATTAATTAATTAACTTAAAATGAAAGTACTAACTTTACTAGCATGTATCACCTCATTATAACAAGACTGCTTTCTAAACTACAGCCTGACATTTAAAGCAAAGCTCTGGAGTTTCAAATACTAGGAAAGATTACAGTTTGTATAGCTAAGAAAGGAGACTGATTTGCAGGGCCCTTCAACAACTCAATCAGCCCATTAGGAAGCATCATTCTGAACAGCCCGAGCTGACAGACTTAGCCGGGGGCAGAAATTACTCAAACCTGCTCCAGTCTGTGCCTCCTGAATGAAAGAGTCACTGTGAATTCTCAGTCTGGACTCCTTAAATATACCTACTTTAATAAAGAACTAACTTAACACTAACCTGGAGCCAGACTTAAGATACACGGGTAGTCCAGAAACATCTGTAATAGGGTCCCCCTTAGTGGATCGGGGGTACAAGATAAAAGGTACCTGGGTCACATCTACACTGAAAACACAACCCCCAAAAGGGCAAGAAAGCGAGCAAAGGACCAGTAGTACTTCAGTGATTAGGAACTTTCTTTCTGGGAGTGATAGGATCCTCAGTACCTGATGAAGTGAGGATCGTGAGGGGGATTTTGGCTGCATGATCTGCCCAGAAGGAGTGTTCCCCATTCTCTGACTCCACTGTTTTGCGTGTCAGTGGTTGCTTCCCTTGCTGTGTGTGTTGATCAGGTTCCAGATCCAGGGCTGCATATCTATTGGCACTGGAGAACTTCTGCAGACTGTAGGGAGGTCCAGGGACCCAGAGCTGTGACTTCGGCTTCAGGAACGGTGAATGTCTGCCTGTGATTCTTTTTTAGTGTTCCCCCGGTGTCATTGCCTTCCTCTTGCTCTTTTCACCAGCTGCCACTATAGGTCCGGTGATGTCTGCTGGTGCAAATTTGGCTCCATTGACTGTGTTCAGGGTGGTGGTTTAACTTTTTCTAAAAGCAGGGAGAGTGTCTTTAGGTACTTCTCCACCCAGTGCAGGAGAGTGTTTTTTGATGAAGAGTTCAAGTGCTTCGGGGGTGGTGAAGGCTTGTTGCACCCCATTGATTGTGACTAACAATGTGGCCATATACCTCATGGAGTATGGGAAGCCCAGCTGCACCAGTTTCTTGTGGGTGGGAGTGAAGGCCCAATGACGGTTGGACAACTCCATGGAAAATTCTTTGAAAAATCTTATTGTGTGTTCCTGCCACACTAACGGACCAAGTTTTCATGCCAGACAGAATATTATCCTGGTCTGGGAAGCAGGATAGCTTAACAATAATAGGTCTTGGTCTGAACCAGGCTTTGGAGTGAGGCATTGGTGTGCCTGCTCAGTCTCTATAGGAGGACAGTCCAGGGCATTAAGGGGCAGTAGGATCACTGATTGAAGAAAAAAAACATGTTTGGTGCCTCAGCCCCCTCTGGGAAACCTATAATCCTCATAGTATTTCTTCTGGACCTGTTTTCCAGATCATTGATCTTTTCCAGTAAGTAACTGATGGTGAAGTCGTGTTCCTGGAGCTGCTCCTGGGCATTGTGAATAGATTCTTCAATTGTATTCATACGATGTTCAGTATTTGTCATTCTATCACTGAGCTGATTTAATTCCATCTTCGTATCAGTTGCCATTTGAGCTCAGCTGTATCCTGTAATACCTGCATGAGCATGTTCATGATCTGTCGCACGTCGACTGCCTCGGGGGTCGGAGTGATCATCTTCAGGTCTGAAAGTAGGCTAACCCAGTGTTTATGTACATGAAATAGTGCCCAAAGCAGAACGGGTAATTCTCAGCAAATCCTGTACTTGCAGCCCAGGAGTTTGGTATCAACCTGTTGTAAAGGTATTTCCGTCTTCAATGAAATGTAGAATGCCGCTCAGTTTCTCACCCTACTGCAGGATTAAGGTAGATTAGGTTGGTAAGAGGTAGCAGGAAAGGGATCAAGCTGCCATCTTGCTGGGTTGTTAGCCGCACCCCCCTTGGCTCTAATAATTGAAAAGAAATAACTTTCATTCCCTCTAGCTAGTGATGAGTCTATGTGGTGTTGAACTTGTCAGTTCAGCAGCAGGATAAGGGACACACACAAAACAACAGGCTGCTTTTCTTTACAGAAGTAAACTGATACACATTGCTGGTCCACCGGTACTCCTCTACAGTGAGTCATCTTAAGGTTGGGACTGTAAATCTTTCTCTCTTTGAGTCCAAGATTAGCCCCACTGTCACAGAACACTGAAAATACCTCTCCATGCTGAAGCTGATTACAGGCTACAGGAGTGTCGCAAATCTTAGTTCAATTTATCCCCTTCACACCTGAATTAAGTAGGTCAAGTCAATGCAAAGTGAGCTTCAAAAGTGTCTCTTTTGTTAGGTGTGAGACAGGGGTTAAAGTAACAAAAAAAAAAACAATCCACAGCAGAAAAAAACAGATGTCTTTAACAGGGTTGTTACATGCGGATGTACAGTAAATTACTCCAAGGAGTCTATTTCTGGACATTTTGCACACATTTCTGGATATACTGTAAAATATATCCAAAATACAGTTATCTGAAGCCCTGCTGTAGACTGTGTACTGTTCAGGCTCTTGCTGTTTAAAGCCTGCTTTCAGCTTTAACTCAACTTAATTTTTTTTTATAATTCAATAAACTTTATTTACATTTTCTTTTTTATAACACATACATTAACAACACAAGACAGGTGTCAAGCAGGTAGGTACATATCACACTCCTTGTGAAGTCTGCACAGGTACTAAAAGTACAATGCTGGGGTGATCCACATAGTACAACTGTATTTAAATTCAACTGAAACTTAAAAACTCTAATATTGTCCTCCCTCTTCAAAAATAAAGCCTCCCTAACCCAACCTCAATCAAGTGCGTATCAGATCCATTCTGTTAGTGAACAGATAGGGAGACTGGTATTCTTTTATGACAGTTAAGGTTTTCAAATAGAGATCAAAGCATCTAAGGGTCCCCATCTGGTCTGGTAAAGATGAGACCTGTTACCCATGGCTAGGATATGTTTCTCTAATTGCAGGGCAAGTAACAGTTCCTTATGCCACTCTATAACAGACAATGTGGAGTTGTCTATCCAGTGCCTCATAATAATCAGTTTAGCTGTGGAGGGGGTCAGTGCCAGATGGGCTTTCCTACTATTCAGGGTACCCCTCGGGAAAAGGAGCAACAAACATACCTCTGGAGAAAAGAGCGAATCGAGGCCCAAAAGTGGATCTAAAGTTTGCTTAATAGATTGTCAGAAAATCTGAGCTACTGGACATGCCCATATCATATGATACAAGGATCCAGGGGGGCAGGAACTTTTAGGGCATTTGGAAGATGGCAAGTAACCCAACTTATGGAGTTTAACTAACATAAAATACAGATTGTGTACTATGTTAAACTGAATTAAATGCAATCTAGCTTGCTTGATAAATCTGTATATGTTTTGCCAAGTGTTTCTCCAGAGATCGGTATCATTACTTAGGGATAGTGTCTGGGACCAATACTAGCAAACTCCTTGTGGTATGCTATGGTCTAATGCTTGTATGTCTTTATACACTTTGCATATAGAATGTGGTTCCCTTGCTCTTTGCAGAAGAGAGTGCAAGCTATCAGCAGAGGAGCTCTGTGTATCCACATTCCCCAAGTAAGCTCTTATGGCTTACCGAAGTTGCCTGTATTTGAAGGACATAGCTGTAGGCATCTGAGACCGATGTTGGGAAGTGGGAAATGTAGTCCAGAAGTCATCAGCGTATAGATCAGATAACCTTTTGTCAACCAGAGAGTGCCAAAAAGCAGCTGGTATGGGTTTATTACCAATTTTGATGTGGGGGTTTCCCAAAATGGGTTGATCCAGGGAGGCATACAATTTATAGGATACATGCAATTGCAGCTGGTGAGAGGCCCTGATAGACCACCTGATCGGAGTATTCCATAGTGGCTTAGGACATGCTCCAGGAGAGACATATAGGAGAGAAAGGAGGGTAGAGTGACATTGGGCAGCTAGGGATCTCTCAATGTCCAACCAGAGGGGAGAATATCATTGGGGGTCACTGACTTGCTCCTCTGCTGACCAATATGCCAAGTTACTGAAATGCTGGGCACAGTAATAACCAAAGAAGGAGGGAAGTGACAGCCCACCCTGAATTTTAGGTGCAGATAGTTTAGAGTAGGACCATCTAGCAATCTTACCTTTCCACAAAAAGGTTGTTAAAAGAGCTTGTAGTTTAGTAAACCATTTTTTAGGGAGGAACACTCCCATCATTCTTAAAGGATATAACACCCGAGGTAGCACATTCATTTTTAAAGTGTTAATCCTTCCCCAAAGCGAGAGAGGGAGGGAGGCCATTCCAACTGTCGAGATCTGATCTGAGTTTTTTTAGCAGATCTGAAAGGCTAAGTTTTATCATGGTGGGGATATCTCTGGCAATCTGTATCCCTAAATAGGAGAGAGAGAGGTGGAGTCCCATAGTAAGTCTGTATGAGACAACACTGACCTAGGTGTTCTATTATTCAAGGGGAAAACCTTGGTTTTGGAGACATTAAGCTTATAATATGACACCTTGGAGAAGACAGTAACTTCCTCTAAGAGGGTGGGGATACCAATGTGGGGTTCCTCTAAGAGTAGGAGCAGATCATCTGCGTACATAGGGAGGGTGTAATGTTGAGCACCAATTTGGATGCCCCAAGCCCGGGCGAAGACACCAATCTTCAGATCAGAGGTTCCAAATAGAGGTTGAAAAGTAGCGGAGACAAGGGGCAACCTTGTCTGGTCCCTCTTCGAAGCAGGAAGGGTGTGGACAATATACCATTACACCAAATTTGGGCTGAAGGGGAGAAGTATAACAATCTAACCCATCTAAGGAATCTGGAGGGTATCCCAAAGTAGGCCAGGATTGCAAAAAGAAAGTCCCAAGAGACTCTCTCAAATGCTTTCTCAGCATCGAGGTACGCCAGAACTGCCTGCCAGATCAAGTCCCTGGATGCTGAGAGAATGTGCACTAGTTTGCCTGTATGATCAGCTGAGGATCCATCTGTCATAAATCCATTCTGTTCTCTATCAATAAGGAAAGGGAGCACAGGTCCCAACCTGTTAGCCAAAATTTTGACATCAGTATTGAGCAACAATATTGGTCTATAGCTTTCAGTATATAGGGAGTCCTTACCCTGTTTAGGAATAAGAGTTATCAGTGCTTTAAGGAACTCTGACTCTGAAAACCCTTTAGTGAACCAGAAATTATATACCTCAGTGAGGAGAGGAGCAAGTTCTGAAGAACAATATTTGTACAGGTTGTTTGTTAGCCCATCTGGCCCATGGGATTTATCTAAGGATAGCTGTTCAATTGCCAGTGTAACTTCCTGCACCCTTTTCTGGGAGTCGAGTGGAGTGGCTTGGAGGGGGGACAACTAGGTTAAAGTCACAGAGTTGAGGTACCCACTAATCTGCAAATCAGAGGGTATCTCTTCCAGATAATCAGCATACAATGCCTGATTATGGGACCTGTGCACCTCCACAATGTCCCTAGGGGAAGTGACTATTTGATTATCTCTGCCAGTTTTAATACTAGGGATAAAATGAGAGGATTCACTTTGTTTAAGTCGGACTGCCAACAGTTTGCTAGCTTTCTCCCCAGTGTCAAGATATTTGAACTTAGTACGCCTTAAGGAGAGTTCCGCTTGTTGATACATAAAGGCAGAATATTGAGCTTGTAGGTTATGCAGAGTAACCCAATCTACATCAGGACAATGGTGATTGAGCCTTACTTCCAAAGTCTGAATGTCCCTAATCAATTTGTTCTGGTGGGATCTAAGCTTTCTATACCTAGTGGCTGTCATCCGGATACACTCCCCACGAAGGCAGCATTTCAGGGCTGCCCATACTATGTCTATTTTAGACACTGAATTTCTGTTCTCATCTACAAATTTGGAAATAAAGTCTCTGATGTGCTGTAGGGATTCATAGTTTTGGAGCAGTTGAGAATTCAGCTGCCAAAGGGCATCCCTCTTGATACCAGGCCCCAAGAGATACACCAGGGAGATGGGTGAGTGATCAAATATGACCATCTCATGTATGTCCACATGTATTACCCCTTGTAAGGCAAAAGAACTCAGCAGGAAGAAGTCAATCTGGGATAGGAATCTATGTGGGGGGGGAGAACAAAGTGAATTAATGCTCATCTGGGTTGAGTATGCGCCACACATCAATGAGATCCGCACCCCTCCTAAGGTCAAATAAGGCCATCTGAGATGGGGTGACCCCCTGTTTCTGAGGGCCGGATCTGTCTAACTGGGAGTAAAGAACCGTGTTCCATTCACCCCCCAATATGGTCAAGGTGGGTGTGTTGGGGGCCATTAGGCTAAGCAAGTGGGTAAAGAAATGTGGTGAGTCAGAGTTTGGGCCATATATGGCCCCCATCATGACTGGTTGGGTTTCCAACATCCCATACAGCAGGATATATCTTCCATTAGGATTCCAAACTTCCCTCTCCAGTTTAAAGGGAATATTTTTCCCCATTAGGATTGCAACACCACCACTGTTAGTAAATTTCCCCACACCAAAAGCTTGACCTACCCAATTTTTAGAAAGCAGATAAACTTCGTCACGTCAGAGGTGCATCTCCTGGAGATATGCAGTCCCAGCTTTTAAGTGAAGAAGATGTTGGAGAATCACCTGCCTTTTACACCGGTCCTGGCCACCCTTGACATTCCAACTCATAATCCTATAAGACCCGGTCATGCTCAAAAAAATAACATAGTACTGGAATAAAAATGTTGTTTCAGGGCAATAAAGCTTTGAATAAATGATCCCTCAAGGATCAGGATACAGTCATCACTGCAAGGGCGAACTGATGCACTTGAATCCCCATTTCCATAAACCCTCGTTTTTGTTAAAAAAAACATTAGTCCCTTATAACCCTATAACCCAATTTCCCACCAACTAGAATACAAGTCCACCCCCGGTTCTAGCAACCATACCACTTACTGATTCTGTCAACCTATGTTGTTGCGCAGGTTTGAATCACTCCAGAACCACTACCCCCCAAACTCCAAACACATCCCTGCTATTTCTTTAGCGAGCATTATCTGAATCTAGTCAGTTTAACACCATAGAGCTTTCAAACAGTTAACCCCAACAAGTAGAAGTAACACAATTAATAACAAATGTAGCGGTGTTAGTGTAATCAAAGAGACATCTCGTGGTACGTCAGACTAGTACAAGACATGGAAAACATAAGGGAAACAGTTCCATAGTGAAAAATGCATCCGGTCCCAGAGAACACAAAATACCCCCCCCCCCCAAAGATGGAAGTCAAGTAGCTCTACAATGTGGTTGTTATCCAGGGAGCACATGGACATCCAGCCCTGGAAGTCAAACGCAGTATTAAAGCTAAATTCCAAATAGATGGGCAGCAAACACGCCATCTGTAAAATAAAGTGCTTTGCTGCTCAGTCTCTGCCCTAGAGGGCCACATAAGAGACGCATTGAAGCAAAAAAAGTGGCCCCAGAAATCGCACAGAAACAACCCCCATATGAACCGTTACATGGGTATCCAATTTAAAAATGGAGACATCCAACTTAGCATCCCAATGAAACAATAAACGTACAGCCCATCAGGCCGCAATGCATCTGTCCCAATCTCGAGGATTGCTTCCGAGGCCAAAGTAGGCCACGGTCACTCGATAATCAAATTATCCCTCGAAGATATTCAGCAGATGAACTTAAGCTAGGTAAGATTTTCACTTACTCACAGGTTTGTATTCACTTGAAAAGATCAGGGAAGAGACCTCGGAACTCTTATAATGCCTGCTCATGTGTATCAAAAGACATCCACTGATCACCTGATTTAACCTGAAGCACCGCTGGATATTTCATCCGGAATGGTGTGCCAGCAGTGATAAGCTTCGAGACTGTTGGGTGCACTTTCTGCCTCTTGGCCAGCACCAACTGCGGGAGATCGTTAGTAATCCTTATTTTCCTTCCATCCCAAAGAACGTCTTGTACTTCTTGAAGTTTGGCCAGTATGTGCTGTTTGTCTAAGAAGTTCAGCAATTTAAAGATCAATGGTTGAGGTGGAGAGTTAGGGGGTTGGGGAGGATGGAGAGCCCAATGAGCACGCTCGATTATATACATGGGCCCATTCGGTGAAGGGCCTGCAATTTTTTCACACAGTTTCTGTATAAAAACAATAGGGGCAGACCCCTCTTCCCTCGCAGGAATACCAATAACAAGAAGATTGTTCCTCCTGCTCCTCCCTTCCAGATCTTCAAGTTTCTCCTCCAATCTCTTAAACCTCCGGCCAAACTGTGTTTTAGTTAGTTCAGCTTTATCCTGTTTTTTCTCCAATGAACTCAGCATCGCTTCATTATCCCCCACCCTGATGGTAAGCTATTGAATTTAGGATTTGATTTGCTGATTATTCTCCGACATGTCCGAGAACTTTTCTTGCAATGGCTGCATGATCTCAAGGAATTTCTCTTCTGAGAGTGCTGTTGATACAGGAGTAGGCTTACTTGAGCCTGGCTGTTGATGCTTGGGCCGTTTTGTGGCCTTGTTCTTCTCCGGGGTAGGTGGTGTAGAATGGCGCGGCGGCATCTTTTTCATGTAAACCTCCATACGTTTTGGCACCAATTAGTTCCAGAGAGCTTCCTCTTTCAGGTATTAGGTTGCAATTCTCGCTAAACCTGGTAAATCTGGACGAAAAGACTGATACGTGGAGCAGGGACGCAGAGCTGTGGAGGGTTGCTGCCGCTCTTCAAACCACCATCACGTGACCCTCAACTCAACTTATTTTTGAATCCCAACACATTTATAGCATCAGAAAGTTTACTGGAAATTAGTTTTGCTGCCGTACTGATCTTTGTGACAAGAGATCCAGAACAAAAGAGATGATTTGAGACCTTTTATTGGACCAACATAGATGTCACGAAAGAAAATAGGTGATTGAGCTTTTGGATTACATAGAGTCCTTCATCAGAAAACAATGACAGTTAGTTTGGAAGAATGCACTTTCTTAAAGTCCAGATAAAAAGCAGTGAAAAATCCCATTACAGGAGGATTCATGCTGACTTAAAGAGGCACTGTCAAACATTTTTGCATCATATTATTTCTAGGTAAAAACTCACATTTTACGATTGCTTATGTTCTCTAAAATTAATTCATGCTGCAAGTTGTTTTATATGCTTCCTTTCTTAGTAGAACTGAAATGCATGATATCAGTGTACTTGTAACCAGCCTTGTTTTCCAAATCCTTGATCTACTCCTATTACGTAATTCCAGAACATTAGAAACACCCCCAAACAGGGCAGCCACTTATGATACAATAGTCTCTTCTTCTCCCACTGCATCATGAGTGACTGGACTGTGTTGGGGTCTTTCAAGTCCAGGAAAGATGTTGTGGGAGTTGATGAAGGAATGTAAACATGTTTTGTTGTGGTAACACCAGTATGGTGGCAGTCTGTTTTTCACATTTTAAAAGAAAAAGGGAATCAAAATCAATTTACCAGCTACATCAGCAATCTCTACAGAATATGGCCAATCATAAAATGTGTTTTTTAAACTAGGGAAATTTTGAGGCCTAAGAGGGTTGGCAGTGTCCCTTTAATGGAACTCCTTTGACTCACAAAACTACAGTCTGTAGACTGTGTGTACTGTTCAGGCTCTTGCTGTTTAACCCCCTGCTCACAGCTTTTGATGTTGAATTTCCACACCGCTATTTCTTAATGCTGACTTGAATGATGCATTTAAGGTGACAGCAGTTGACTGGGGCCTAGATGGATCATTGTCCATTTTGATTTGTGTTAGTATTTCCTGAATCTTGGGGTTGAAGCTGATATTTCCAATATTTGTGTAAAGTAGCTTTGCCTTGGCTCAAATTTAAACCTCTTTTTGTATTATGTTTTTTCCTTTCTTGGTCACACTCCTTTTTAATTCGGTCGACACTCTGCATACAATCAGGACTGAACTGAAACAAAGAACCACGTCTCATGAGCAACTAATAAGGTAGGCTTGCATGGGTGTCAGGTTGTTTGTTGTGGCATAAGATTATAATTATGGTTGAAAATGTGGATCAGCAAATTTTATGCTAATTAAGTAAACAAACAAAATTATTGAAAGAGGAGGTAGAATAAATATGTGTGCCTAGATTTATTTAACATCAGTGGAACTAAATGAATTTATTTACCTGATACTGTGTCCATACCTATTGCACATACTGTATATGTACAGGTATATGTATGTGTGTGTATATATATGTATATATTTATACAATGTATGTTTTGGGATAAATGGAGGGATAAAAAGTGATATCTTAGCCAGGTCGTGGCGATATCAGTGATATTTTCACATGTGAAGGTATCACTGATATCTCCATGTTCCCATACATCATCCTAATGAAACTGAAATAATGTTCTACTCACTGTCTTCTGCCAGTGGCTGTCTCTCTACCCCAACCCCCAACCCCATGCAGCTCTCAAGTCATCTGTGAAATTATCTGGTTGATCTTTCCATTATTATCGATTTTTTTTTATTTTAAATGCTTATCTGGTTGATCCTGCCACTCTGAGCACTTTCACTTTCCCTCTAAATATAGCGTGGCTGAGCGATATCCACACTGATGGTTGTCATATTGTCAGATGATTTCTAGGAGGAACATTGAGTTCAAAAATTCAGAAAATACTTTATGCAATGAAACCTCCACATGAGATAAGTCATTAAGTCAACTAAATCCATATTTTGCATCATTTCTGAGATACTGGCACCGAAAAGTTCTGTGGGTGCTGCACTGTTATCCTATGGGAAAAACCTCAACTTCACCATGGCATATCTATGGAACCAATTAAATGTTTTACGCCTAAACAGCATAATCTCTGGGACACCCACTTTATACCCTGCAAATTTCAAGCCAAAAGAATAAATTGTTTATTTCAGTGTAATGTACCTGGTACATGGTAGGTGTTGGTGGAAGCCTGAGCCCTTTAGGCTCTGCACTCCCACCAAACTGCCCATTTATGCATTATGATATGCATCTGTGTTAGTGTGGGCCCTCTGGGCCTTGTGCTCCCACTTATACATTACAACAAGCTTTGCTTTCGAGATACTGGTGCTGAAAATCACTATGGGCAACGCAATGTTATCCTTGGGGAAAAACCTCAAATTCATGATGGCATACCTATGGAACTGATTAACTTTTCAACACCTAAACAGCATAATTCACATCTCTAGTACACCCCCTTTATATCCTGCAACTTTCAAGCCAAAAGACCAAATTGTTAATTTACAATGCAGTGGGAAAGTTTTTAAAAGTTAAAAAATTCCTAGTTCATGAGGTAGCAAAATCCCAGACCGCGAGGTCAATCCCCGATCGCGAACTGTCAAAATCACCGACAACGAGAAATCCTTGACCATCAGATTTTGACCATCTGGTCCCTAACTCATGGTCAAGGATTTTACTGCCTCACAAAATGGGATTGTCTCGCAGTTGGGGATTTTAACAGCTTGCGAACAGGGATTTTGCCAGCTCATAAAAGAGGATTCAAAAACCCAGTCTCCTTTCTCAAGTTGACAGAATCCCTGTCTGTGAGCAGATCTCCTTTCATGAGGCAGTAAAATTCTTGACCAAGAGTCAATCCTCGTCCACAAGAAAGGCCATCTGGTCCCTAACTCACGGTCAAGGATTTTGCTACCTCACGAAAGGGGATCGGCTTACAGACAGGGATTTTTGTCAGCTCTAGAAAGCGAGTTGCAGACGAAGAATTTCAGAATTGTTTTGGGCCAAAACAAAGCAAACCAAATGTATAGGTTTGCAGAAAGCATTACACTGAACAAAACCCATACAGTATTACAACAAAAAGTCACCCATGGAGGAAGCTACGATATTTTGTTTGGGGGAAAAATGAAAAGAAGATGAGGGCTTGCGAACAAAGAATTTTTCCTCACAAAGGGGATATTTTAACTCCCCATTCGCAAGCTGACAAAATCCTTCTCTGTGAGCCCAATCCCCTTTCACAAAGCATACATATAAATCTTGGAGTGAATTCAGCATGCTCAGAACCCCAAAATTAAAAATTAAATAACTTTGGATCGGATTAATATTTTTTCACCAAACCAAAGCTGGATTATTTTGTGACCCAAACTCTGTCTACTCTTAAATTTTCAGACCAAAAGACCAAACGGTGTGGTCGCACTGTGATGGGCAAAAAAGTGTCAAAAAGTGGCGAAAACTGCATTATTCAGAGCTTTGCTGTGCAAAACTCATACACACAACCAAAATGCAACTTAGCAGATCAATAGATATACAATACCAGACTGCACATTCCAAACTATGTGCAAATCCGTTAAATGGTAGCAAAGTTATTAACGTGCAAAATTTGGGGTTTAACATTAAACTTCCTACTCAACCCTAGCTATAGCGTCACTAATATATATATATATATATATATATATATATATATATATATACACACACACACACACACACACATATATACATTTATATTATACTGGAGAGTTAGTGACAGTATAGTTAGGGTTGAATAAGCACTTCAATGTTAAACCTCAAATTTTGCACCTTAATAACTTTGCCACTGTACAATGGATGTGCCTGAAATTTTGCATTTGCAGTCTGGTACCACGGATCTCTGGATCTGGCAAGTTGTGTTATGGTTAGATGTACAGTTGTGGAGTTACAGAATACCAAAAAATGCAAAAACACTGACTTCTTGCCCATTTCTTTGCTTGTGCCCACAGCCTGCATGATTTGTCCATTTGGTCTGAAATCTTCAGGGAAGATGCAGTCTGGGTCACCAATGTGATTTTTGAAGATTTGGTGTAAAAATATTAAACTGTTCAAAAGTTATTCAAAAAACAAATGTCTCATTATAGTCAAAGGGGGGAAATATATGTGCAACACAAAAGTTTCGCAAATGCACTTTTACTTTCGCAAATGGCCCTTTCACTTTCGTGATTCAGCCATCTTGTTTTCAGTTAGTGAGAGAGAGAAAAATGCCTGGCATTTAAATTTGGGACCCTCTAGGTAAACACTGACTGTTGGGTTTACTTAGTCAGGTCCTGAGGATGCCAGCCCTATCTTTTTAGAGGGGTACCCCTCCTCCAGAAATGTCTCTTTAAACATTGGGGAAAAATACTTTTGCAACTCATGAAAGAAATGGCCTAAATACTTTCACAAATGCGAAAGTTTTGTGCTACTTTTTGCAAAACTTTCTTGATTTGTGAAACTATTTAAAAAAAACTTCTAATCTTTGCCATCCTCCTGCAACAAAACTATTGGGTCTTTTGGGATGAAAGTTGCAGGGTGGTAAGCCATAGTCACAGAGATGTGCCTTTTGGTGGTTTGGTGGCAAAACATTGGAGGGGCCAAAAGTTACAGTGTTCCAAAGTTGAGAAATTTCCCAGAGGATAACATGACAGTGCCCGTAATGACTTTCAGTACCTGTATCTCGAAAACGAAGTGAGATAAGGAGTTTTCACTACTGGCAGCTTACCTCACTCATAAATGACACCTGCAGTGGAATTTGTTTCCTACTTGCTATGGTTACAGAGATATTGGAAAAAATAAATTGCAAGGGTTCCAAGGGTACCTTTCCAGTGCATTTTGGCACCCGTATCTCAGAAAGGATGTGTGATATGGATTCAGTCAATCTATGTTGAGTACTCGCTGTCATGATTACACCAGTACTGGATTTTTTTTCATAGCTGCTATGGTTGCTGAGATATTAGCAAATTAGTGTTACAAGGGTCCTTGCCCTGTAGGGCTGCTGTACAGCTCCATACTTACATGTGAGTGGGAGCACAGGGCCCAGAGGGTGCGCGCTCCCACATATGCATACCATTATGCAATAAATGGACAATGTGAAGGGGGTGCAGGGCCTGGAGGGACCGTACTCCCACTAACACATACCACTTACATTACACTTTCTCAAAAAGAAGGGAAATTCATTGAAAAAACTCTGTTAATGCATCAGTTATGGTTAATAGTACAGCTACAAAATTTTGGAAATGTGCTATTAGGGTTCAAAAAACCTAACTCCACATCCCCCCCCACACACACATGCAAGACACTTGCAAGATTGTAAGACACTGTACCAGTCCATCACATCTGTAACCACAATAATCACGACATTGTAATTATTTCCCATAACACTATGTAATGAAAAACCAAATATAGTATCATCGACTCTATACTGCCAGTACAGTATGATGACACGTTATTTCTGGCATATCTTCTTCATACAATGAGACTTTGTACTCTGTACACATTTTAAAAATACTGACTTTTATATGTCAGTATTCAACAGTTGAGTTGCTGCAGGCTACCACATGGGCATGTGGTAGCGGGAAAAATAGAGATGACACGTACTACTTTTAAGATACTGTTCAAGTATGAAACTAGCACCATCACATGTTGTTATACTAACACGTTACCTGGAAATACTCATTAGCAGCATGTTATTGCTAGCTTTGGATGTTATACCTGTTGCTGTCACATGTTACTTGTAAACTATACTACAAATAATTACTTTTATTATTACTACTGTTTGTTATTAGGACTGACTCACTCTATCAGAAAAAAAAATGCAAACATCCAATGACTGTTGGTAGGCTTATACTAAGTCTCATTTTCAAGAAACTGTCTCTGGATAACATACTGTGTGTTACATCACTTCTTCATTATTGAAATACAGGCATCTGATGAAATCTTGTTATTGCTATTTATAACACAAAAATGCTTACTGTGGGGCATCACCCAAGGTTGTCCAGCATGCGTGTCTACCCCCAAGGCACTATGATGGTGGCAGAACACATACAGTTGGTGACACATGATGATGGATGTGCCTTGCAGTACATTTAGAGAGCTGCATGTTACTTCTGTTACTTGATGCTGGTTGTCTCTGATTGGTTGTGTTGCCTTAGCACATCCACTGCTTGCATATGTGTGTGTCTGTGGGGAGGGGGGACATGGAGTTAGGGTTTTGAACTCTAATAGCACATTTAAAAACTTTTAAAGCTGTACTATTAACCCTAACTGATGCATTAATGGAGTCTTATGCAATGAATATGTATCTATATATATGTATATATACTGTACATATATACAGTATATATATATATATATATATATATATATATATATATATATATATATATTATAGTGGCACAGTAGTGCCACTGTAATTAGGGTTGAGTACCCCATTTAAGGTTAAATGGTGAAATTTTGCACCTTAATAACTTTACCACTGTTTGATGGATTTGCCTGAAATTTGGCAGGTATAGAGCATTTGCATAGGTCTTGCGATCTGCCAAGTTTCGTACCAGTCGTTTATACGGTTGTGGAGTTATTAAGTGAAATTCTGGAGTGCATTTATGCTTTTTTGCGCATTCTTTGCTTGTGCCTACAGGTTGCACGGTTTGTGCGACCAGTCCAAAAACTTCAGGAAACATGCAGCCAGGGTCTCCAATGTGCCTTTTGCAGGTTTATGAAAAAATATTGAACGGTTCAAAAGTTATTCAAAAAAAAAGTTTCCCATTAAAGTCAGTGGGAAAAGTTAACAAAAAGTTTGACAGTGTCGCAAATGCAGTTTTTACTTTCGCAAATTACCCCTGTAGTGTCATGAGTCAGCCATTTTTTTTTTCAGTTACTGATCACAGAAATGCTTGGCATTTAAAATTGGGACCATCTAGGGACACAATTCTTTTTATGTTTACCTAGTCAAGTTCTGAAGATGCTAGCCATGTCTTTATTTTGGGGTTAAACACCTCAGAAATATGTTTTTGAAATTTTTGGGAAAAGTAGAGTCACAAAGTAGTGTCACACCTGCAACACTTTTGTGATGCATTTTGCGAAAGTGTCGCAAATCATGACACTACTTTGCAACACTATGGCCAAAATAACAGGAATTGTTTGCCACCCTGCTGCAAAAGAACAGTTGGGTCTTTTGGGCTGAAATTTGGAGGGAAGAAAGCCAACATCCCACAGATGTGTCTTTTCATGGTTTGGTAACAAAATATTGAAGGGATGCAAAGTTATAGTACTCTGAATTTGACGCTTTTCCCCATAGACTAACACTGCGACGTATGCCGCGCCTTTCGAGGCCTGTATCTCAGAAATGGTGCGAGATACAGAATTTTCATTGAAAAACTGCTGAGCCCCTCAGGGGGCTAAGTGTTAAGTGTAAACCTAGCCAGGAAAGTCATGAATCGTATGACATTTTAATTTTTTTCCTATGTCATATGGTTCCTGAGGTATAAATAATTTACTATTCCAAGATCTCATTTTCTGGTCTGAGGCCCATTATTATGCATACATTCTTTGTAGTCACTGTGTTTCTCTATGCAGCTGTTGGGGAAAATCAGGGTGTGCACTTCTGTTATTGTTACAGCTAACGTTCCCACTTGCATTTCCATACCCGTTTGCGTTAGCATTCATTCCCATCTACAACACCATGTGTGTTTCGCTTTGCGTTTTTGTTTGCGCTTGTATTACTGTTACCGTTTGCGTATCCACTACTGTTTGTGTTTGCTTTTCGGTTTGCATCACCGTGGGCGTTACCATTTGTGTTTGCGGCCGCCATTCCATTTGCATTTCTCATTCGTTTTGCATCATAATTGCTGTTACCGTTACCATTTGCATTTCCAATTGCGTCACCATGACCGTGCGCATTACAGTTTGCATTTCCATATGGGCTTGCATTTGCGTTTCTGTTTCACTTGGCATTATTGTTGCTGTTACCATTACCATTTGTGTTTACAATTGCGGTACCGTGACTGTGCACATTATGGTTTGCGTTTCTGTACGTGTTTGCATTTCTGTTTCTTTTGGTGTTATCGTTGCTGTTGCAGTTACCATTTGTATTTACAATTGCGGTACCATGACCGTACGCATTATGGTTTGCGATTTTGTATGTGCTTGCTTTTGCGTTTCTGTTTCCTTTGGTGTTATTGTTGTTGTTACCATTACCATTTGCATTTACAAGTGTGGTACCATCACCGTGCACATTACGGTTTGCATTTCTGTACGTGCTTGCGTTTGCATTTCTGTTTCCTTTGGCGTTATTGTTGCTGTTACCATTACCATTTGTGGTTACAGTTGCAGTCCCATGACTGTGCACGGTATGGTTTACTTTTCCATACACTATTGCATTTGCATCTCCATTTACGTTACTGTTCGCTTTGGCGTCACTTTGTGCTTGCGTTTCTGTTACTGTTTGCAATACAATTTACGTTTCTGTCACCATGTGTGTTACCATTTGCACTTGCATTTCCATTGCAGTTATCATTACTATGTGAGTAAAAATAATGTGGTGGGAGTGCGGGCCCTGAAGGGCATGTGATCCCACCACCACATTTCATTCACTATTTATAGTCCTCATTCTCAAAAAGAAGGGAAATTCATGGCAAAAAAAATCTGTTTAATGCATCAGTTAGGGTTGTTCCACAGTGACAAAAGTGAGGAAATTCGATGTTAGGGTTGAAACACCCCTTGGACCCCCACCCTGCCCCCAGCCAGCATCGTGGTGTGCATTGGGTGATCAGTCCTAATTCTCACCCCATTCTCCCATAGTTCACCCCATCAGCTTCTTTACACGTGATGGGGATGAGAGTTAGGTCCAATGACCTCAATGCACACCTCGATGCTGGCTGGGGGCAGGGTGGGGGTTCGGGGGTTCAACCCTAACATCAAATTTCCACACTTTTGTCACTGTGAACAACCCTAACTGATGCATTAAACAGATTTTGCCATGAATATGAATATATATATATATATATATAGTGACGTGGTCGTGCCACTATAGTTAGGGTTCACATGTCACTTCTATGTTCAACTAAAAATTTTGCAGGTTAATAACTTTGGACCCGTTCAACAGATTTGCCTGAAATTTGGAATGCACTGTGGGGCATGGTGGATCTCTTGATATGCCAAATTTCATTTTGGTTGGGCTTACGAACTTTGTGCAGCAAAACTCTGAAAAATGCAAAATTATCTGTTTTTGGAGGCTGCTTTTGGGATTTTAGATGTGGCCCTGAGCGGCCATTGTGTTGTGTGCCACTCTGTGAGATGGCTCCTTTGAAAGAGCTTTGGTGGCTGAACATGCCGCTTTTTGTTTGGTGAAAAAATATTAAGGCATTTAAAGGTTATGGCAGTTTTAATTCTCATTATAAGTCAATGGGAAAATGTATATGTATGTTTTGCGAACAAAGAATGGGGTTCTGGCCATCTGGTCCCACCTGGCGATCAAAGAATTTGCAGCGTCATGGTTCAAGAATCTTTGTCCCTGAGAATTTTTAAAATTCTTTGATCATGAGGTCCACCATCTTGTTTTTAGTTTTCTGATCAGAAAAACACAAATATCTCGGCTCAGGGGTCACTCCTGAAGTCAAACATGGATAGGTTTTACTCACGGGGCTCCGAACTATCGAGCCATGTCTTTGGTTTCATCCAAATCAGTCAAAAAATAGAGTTATAAGCTTTTAAATTCTTTGATCGCGGCTCACTAACGATCTTTGATCGTAAGCCTGCAAAATCTTTGATCGCGATCCTGTATCGTGAGCTAAATTCACAAATATCTCAGCTCAGAGGTGGGCTAGGGACACAAAAGAGGGTGGGCTTTGATCAGGGGCTTTGTTCTATTGAGGCATGCCGTTGGTTTGGTTGAAATAGGTCAAATAGTCGCGTTTCACCATTTTTTCTTCTTTGGTCATGAGCGTGTAATTTCTTTGATCATGAGCCTGCAAATTCTTTGATCTTGATTTTCTTTGATTGCAATCATGCATTGCAAGCGAGGGACGAGATGGCCGGATTAAAAATTGTAATTTTATTGGACCAGGGTGTCCTAGGAAGATAAATGAGGGTGGGTTTTGCTTAGGGGGCTTCGTTCTGATGAACCATGGCAATGGTTTACTGCAATTCTTTGTATTTTTTTAATTACAAGACTTTTAATTCTTTGATTGTGAAGCTCCAAATTCTTTTATCGCAAGCTTGCAAATTCTTTGATCGCGAGATTCTTTGATTGCGATCGTGCATCGCGAGTGAGGGACGAGATGGCCAGATTGAAAAATAATGTTTACCATATCCCTGGTAGTCTAGTGGCCCCCCCAACTTGTATTTTAAATAGTGTTCTACATATATCTGGTAGTCTAGCAGCCCCCCCATCTGTATAAAATAAATACTCTTGTCCATATCCCTGGTAGTCTATCAGCCCCCTCAATCTGTATAAAATAAATAATGTGCTGCATATCCTTGGTAGTCTAGCGGTCCCCCATCCTGTATGAAATAAATACTGTTGTCCATATCCCTGGTAGTCTAGTGCCCCCACCCCATCATCAGAAAATAAATAACAATTACCAATTCCCTGGTAGTATAGTGGCCCCCACCCAGGAGTGCAAGTCTAGCCAGCACTACCCCATGCATCCCTAGCCAGCGACTGGCACAACCCACCTCTCACCTCCACAGCCAGCCACCAACTGTGTGCAGTAGGAGGGCTACTGCAAAGCTGGGTGGAGGGGGGGGACCACTAGACTACCAGGGAGTTGGTGATGGTTATTTATTTTCTGATGATCGGAGGGGGCTGCTAGACTTCCAGGGATATGAACAACAGTATTGATTTCATACAGGATGTGGGGCCGCGAGACTACCAGGGATATGCAGCACATTATATATTTTATACAGATCAGGGGGCCACTAGACTACCAGGGATATGTAGGCGTGGCACAGTTTACATTCTGCGGACAGTGTTTTGCTTGTGGTGGTGGCTTGAAATTGATAGGATACCTGCCTTAGTGTCATGGATGTAGTTTTCAGTCATTGTGTCTGTTAAATGTTAACAGGTGTGGAACTGTTCCACTCTGACGAATGAAAATTTCAAATGTTGACATGTTATATCTCGGACAGGTCTGGTCTTTTTACTTGAAATTTGGAGGGTGGTAACGTCATGTCCTGTAGATGTTAACTGCAGTGTTTACATGTCGGACAATATATTTTTTGAGGAGATATTGCATGGCACAGTTTACATTTTGTAGACAGCATTTTCTATTGTTCTACTAGATTAACATTTGTTTGGTGGCTGGCCTTGCTGTTGTCAATGTACTTTTTAGTCATTAGGTGTGTAATGTGGCCCAACACTTACAAGTTAGTGGGAGCGCGGGTGTGCGGTGGGGTCTTCGGCTCTAACTCTCACCCCATTCTCCTACACTGCACCACCTCAGCTTGTTTACACATGGGATGGGGTGACAGTTGGGCCACATGACCCAATGACACACCCCAGTGCCTGTCAGTCTGTAGAAGAGGGGGGCTGGGTGTTAGGGGAGTTAGTGGCTCAACTTTAACATCTCATTTCCTCACTTTTGTCACTGTAGAAGAAACCTAACTGATGAATTAACAAAGTTTTTTTGCATAGAACATATATATATATATATATATTCATTGCAAAAAAAACTTTATTTAATCCATCAGTTAGGAGTTAAACAACAAAAACAAGAAATTAATGTGAGTTGGGCCACTAACTCAACACCCCAGCCTCCTCCTCTAACTGACAGGCACTGGGGTGTGCCATGGGGTCATGTGGCCCAACTCTCACCCCATTCCATGTGTAAAGAGCTTGACATGCTGCAGTAAAGTAGAATGAGGTGAGAGGCCTCACGATCCCATGGGACACCCTGGTACCTGTCAGTCTGTGGAGGAGGGGGTAGGGTGTTGGAAGGGTCAGAGGATCAACCCTAACATATCGTTTCCTCACTTTTGTTGCTTTAACCCTAACTGATGAATTGAATAAAGTTTTTTGCAATGAATATATATATATATATACAGTATATATACACACACACAGTATATATATATTCATTGCAAAACATTCCATTAATTCATGGAATTAGGTAAATCCCGACCGAAAGGTGAATTTGTGGTTGCTTGAGAAATGAAAAATTTCACCACCCTTGTTCTCGAGGTGGTGTCAAAAGAAGGCTGTGTTGAACACTTGGGGTCAAAATATGCAAAAACGGCAATGTTAGGAGCATCCATTGAAATGTTGCTACACACTCATAACTTTAGTAATTTTAAATATTTTGACTCCAGATTTTCAACATAGCCTTCTTATTACCCCACCTCATGAATGTCCTAGCCATCATTTTTCAAATCCTGGCTAAAATGTGTTTCAGACCTGTGGCATGGAATGGCATTGTAATTGCGCAAATTTATGTTTTGGTGGTAATTTGAACATTTTCAGTACTAGTTACATGAGGTGGGGTGATAAGAACACTATGCTGACAATTTATTTGCTGTTGTGTTACAAATGGAAGCGCAACATACATATACACATCTATGGAGGGATGGGAGCACAGGGTCCAGAGAGCCCTGCACTCCAACAGGCAAATAAAGATATAATTAGACTATTTTAAAAAGTAAGACAATTCTTTGCAAAAAGCCACATTAATGCATCAGCTAGGGTTGAGGATAAAGTGACAAAAGTATTGAAATGTGATGCTAGGGTTTCAAACCCTAACACCCCTGCCCCATCCCGGTAGCATATGAGAGGAGGAGTCTTCCTTTGGTTTGCCACACCTAACACTTACCCCATTCTATATACTCAAGAAACATACACACCTGTCTCCATCACATATCAGCTTTTCTGTTACTGTAGCGGGGTGAGCATTAGGGTTGACAACTCCAAGGAAGACTCCACCCTTCATTTGCTTCAGGGGTGGGTAGATGTGTTAGGGTTGGAAATCCTAACATCATATTTCCCTACTTTTGTTGCTTTATTCTGAACCCTATCTGATGCATTAACATAGTTTTTTGCAAATAAAAAAATATATATATATTTATACAGTGAAACCCACTAGGATGAAACACAGTGTCACAGGTTTCCTGCATGACAAAATGGATTAACTCCCACTGTAACTGCATTGTTTGTTGCAGTATCACTACTGCAGAATTTTGCAGAGTATGGCTTCATCCTGGTGTACTTCACTGTATATATATATATATATATATATATATATATATATATATATGTATAGATGTATATGTATATTCATTGCAAAAACTTTGTTAATACATCAGTTAGGGTTAAAAGCGCCAAAAGTGGGGAAATGAGATGTTAGGATTGAACCCTAACCCCACCTACCCGTCCACCCCATCCTCTACAGACCAAGAGATGCCAGGGTATGCAATGGGGTCATGTAACCCAACTCTCAACCCATTCCATATGTAAACAGATTGACACGCTACAGTAAAGGAGAATGGGTTAAGAGTTAGGCCTCATGACCCCATGGCACACCCCGGTGTCTGTTGTTCTGTGGAGGATTGGGTTGGTGTGGGGAGGTTAGGGGCTCAACCCTAAAATATAATTTCCCCACTTTTGTTGCTTTAACAGTAACAGATGCATTAACAAAGTTTTTTACAATGAATTTCCTTACTTTTTGAAAAAGTGTAATATAACTAGTAAACTGTACAGACAGTTGGTGAGACCCCATCTGGAGTACTGTGTGCAGTTTTGGAGACCTCATCTACTCAAGGACATAGACGGAATGGAAGCAGTCCAGAGGAGGGCAACTAAAATGGTGCAGGGTCTGCATCAGAAATCATATGAGGAGAGACTGAGAGAGCTTAATATGTATACCCTTGATTAAAGGAGGGACGGGGGGACATGATAGAAATGTTCAAGTACCTCAAGGGAATCAACAAAGTCCAGGAGGGTAGCATCTTTCAGAAAAAGAGATGTGTAAGAACAAGGGGGCACAATTTAAAGATAGAGGGGGGACGGCTCAGGGGTAATGTGAGGAAATCTTTTTTCACGGAGAGAGTGGTGGATGCATTGAACTGCCTTCCTGGGGAGGTTGTTGGGGCTAAAACAGTGGAGGAATTCAAACATGCATGGGGCAGACACAAGGCAATTGTAGTGGGGGGTGGCAGGAAGTAGGCTGTTGGTTTACTAGAATCTGCAGCTTATCCAGTAGGTAGGGAAATGGGCAGACTGGGTGGGCCAAGTGGTCCTTATCTGCCGTCAAAGTCTATGTTTCTATGTTAAATGGTGTGTGTTGTTCAGAGGGCCCTGTGCTCCTGCCAAGCTGCACATTTGTGCATAATGATATGCATCTGTGGGAGTGCTGGCCATCCAGGCCTTACGCCCCCACTTACACATAACTACGGAGCTATACAGCAGCCCTATAGGGCAAGGAACCCTTGTAACACTAATTTGCCAATATCTCAGCAACTGTAGCAGCTATGAAAAAACTCAAAAGTCATTGTAATCATGACAATGAAACCTCCACATGAGATATGTCAACTAAATCTGTATCTTGCATCATTTCTGAGATACCGGCACTGAAAAGTTCTGTGGGCGCCGCAATGTTATCCTATGGGTAAAACCTCAACTTTGTTATGACATATCTATGGAACCAATGAAATGTTTTATGCCTAAACAGCACAATTCACATATCTAGGACACCCCCTTTAAATCGTGCAAATTTCAAGTCAAAAGACCAAACCGTTTATTTACAGTGTAATGTACCTCGTAACTGGTATGTGTTGGTGGGATCGTGGGACCTTCAGGCCCTGCAATCCCACCAAACTTCCCAATTGTGCATTATGATATGTATCTGTGGTAGTGCAGACCCTCCAGGTCTTGTGCTCCCACTTACACATTACAACAGAGCCGTACAATAGCCCAATAGACTAGGTTTGCTGGCCAAGACACCTAGCTTCACATGAGCTCTTTTCTTCTAGGTTGCTTGAAAGGACAGAGCAAATAACCTTACCAGAGCAAGGAAAATGATTAAGGCTTCTTTTGGCAAGGCAGATTTACTGTGGGTTGTTATTTTCATTTTGTTCTCACAGAGATTGTTACTGTTTGTTGCTAACATTTAATTGCTGTATTTTTCTCTGATTCAAATTGTTGTTGCTGAGTATACCTTCTGCTGCATTATTACAGTGTTTGCCTACACGTGTGTGCTTACAGATTACTGCTGTAATCTTCTGATGCAAATTGTCTTTTGCCAGGTATATCTTCTGTTACTGCTTTATTTTTCTCTGTAGCAAAGTGTTTCTTACAGGGTATATCTTCTGTGAAATTGTTACAGGTGGTACTTACATTTTTGTGACTTTTTATCATTAGGCTAAACAAAATTACTCTTTGCCTCTATTTTATTTTATTTGGTTTTGCTGAACGTTTTTTTTTTGTTTGTCTCAGAGGTGTTGCAGTCTCCTTCTCATACTGAAGGAGCTAATTGCTTTCCACAGGATTAGGTGTGTATCTGGGGGGTGGAGCTGACAAACTGTCAGTAACTTCCAACAGAGGGAAGGGTTAAAAGGTCAGGTTAGTTGATATCCTGGCGGTGGAAGACTAGGTTTGCTGACCAAGGCACCTAGCTTCACCTGAGCTCATGTCTTCTAGGTTGCTTGAAAGGACATAGCAAATAACCTTAGCAGAGCAAGGAAAAGGATTAAGGCTTATTTTGGCTAGGCAGATTTACTGTGTGTTGTTATTTTTATTTTGTACTCACAGGGTTTGTTACTGTTTGTTGCTAACATTTTATTGCTTTATTTTTCTCTGATTCAGATTGTTGTTGCTGGGTATACTGTACCTTCTGCTGCATGATTACAGGGTATGCCTACAGGTGAGTGCTTATAGATTACTGCTGTAATCTTCTGATTCAAATTGTCTTTTGCAAGGTATATCTTCTGCTACTGCTTTATTTTTCTCTGTAGCAAAGTGTTTCTTACATGGTATATCTTCTGTGAAATTATTACAGGTGGTGCTTTACAGGTTTTACAGTTTAATCTATCATTAGGATAAGATTTCAGGGCTACTGAATTTGTTGCTGGCTGATTGTTTCTGCTCTTACCTCCTTGTTTCTTTCATCCTTGGTTCTTCTTTTTCGGCAGGGGAAGGGCCCAGCTACTCATCCCATACCAAATCAAACCACCCCACTCTACACTCCTTTTATAGGGTAGCACAGTCGTGACATTTCCTGTAGCAAAGCATGAAGGGGCAGATTAGAGGGGTATGCACACAGTGACCTCATTTACAGGGGCACTAGTAATTTAACTTGTTATAACAAGTTATACAAAAACAAACAAACAAAACACAAAATCAAACTTTTGCTTTCATTTTCTTCCTTCTAATTACTCTGACCAGCTTATAAACCCAGCAACTTATATGGAATGGATATCATTAACTGCAAGTACTGCAGAACACTTTTCAGAAAGGCAGTTTTACAGGATTTAGGACACTGTCCTACATGCTGGGCCATTGGAGATCTAAGGGCTCAGCTCCAGGCAGCATGGGCAGAGATTGCACGCCTCAAATTACATATTCAAGAGGAAATATATGATAAGAACCACCCACCATTTCCCCAGCTTCCAACAGAAGCACCTCGACCGCAGAGGGTAGTTGGTCCGGGAGGTTGGCAGGTGGTTAGGAGGGGCAAATCAGGTGCCCCATCACTCGGTGCTCTCCAACATATCACCTCCACAAACCATATAAAAACTACAAACAGGTATCTGCCTCTATCTCTGAAATCAATCAAAGGGGCAGAGGACACTGCAGAGCAGGACACTGCAGCACAAGAGCAAGCACAACAAAACTCACCCAAAACAGGAACCAAAACAAAAAAAGCAAAAAGAAAATCAAAAAAACTTCTGATCATAGGAGACGCCATGATTCGGGGAGTTGATACTTATCTCCAGCCAGGGGTAATGGTCAGATGTCTCCCAGGTACATCAGTGTGGAGAGACACTGACCGAATTGCTAAAATTTTTCAGGAAGCAGGAGAAAACATTGACATCCTGGTACACATAGGGACTAACGATCTCACCAGCTGGTCAGGTGTAGAGACCAAGGAACACCTGATCAGGCTGGGTGACAAACTATCATCCATTTCATCCGGCATCTCCTTCTCTGAGATCCTGCCAGTCTGGGAGAGGGGGGCAGATGGACAGAAGGTCAGAGAAGGGGAGATAGGGAAGCTCAACATGTGGCTCAAGGGCTGGTGCCAGGAAAAAGGATACAAATTTGTACGGAACTGGCAACAGTTTGGAGAGCAAATGTTCTTTAAATTTGATCGACTGCATCTGATAAGGAGGGAGTCAGTGCATTTGGGCAGAAGTTTGACGCCTTTGCAGAATATTTAAACTAGCAAATGGGGAGAGGGGTGCAGCACCCCAACGTCAAATGGGAAGAACACCCCTCCCCCCTCAGCTAGTGGTCAAACAGAAGTTCAGCATGTTTACAGTTCATTTGCATCACCAGGTAAGGAAAATGTCCAGCTTCCCATATGATGCACAGGGGAAACGCCAGACATCGCCCAACAACTAACACACTGAAATCTGGCCAATGGAAAATCATGTACACAAATGCTCACAGTCTGGGAAACAAGATCCCAGACCTGCAGGCAATAATGACAGAGGCTAATCTGGACATAGTAGCCATCAGCGAGACATGGTTTATCAGTAACCACACTTGGGAGACTTCAGTACCTGGCTATGTATTGTTCAGAAGAGACTGAGGTGCAAAAAAGGGGTGTGTGTGTGGCCCTTTATGTCAATGAAAATATCAAAGCTACAGAAATTCAGAATACACATAAGGA
This sequence comes from Neoceratodus forsteri, assembly GCA_016271365.2. Classification (NCBI taxonomy): domain Eukaryota; kingdom Metazoa; phylum Chordata; order Ceratodontiformes; family Ceratodontidae; genus Neoceratodus; species Neoceratodus forsteri. Next base: position 798,717,574 of record CM057459.1, on the reverse strand, counting down.
GCCAGAAGAACTGTGGGTCACCCTGGAAACAGAAAATGGGACAGCCATATGAAGTGGGGTTTACAGGCCTCCAGACCAGGGGGAGGACATAGACACATTACTGTTAGAAATATACAAAACATGACAGCTAAAGTGGAGGTTCTGATAATGGGAGACTTCAACATGCCACATACAGATTGGTCAATACCAGCGAGAACATCTGCCAGAACTAGACACATGGTAGATTCCCTGCAGGGGAGGGACTCAAACAACTGGTACAACAACCCACAGAGACAGGGCTATCCCAGATTTAGTATTGACTAACAGGGAAAGGATCACAGATCTCCAGGTAGAAGGTCACCTGGGGACCAGTGACCATCACATGGTATGGTTCAATTTGGCCACTACAACTAAATCATCCCATTCCAAGGCACAAATATGGGACTTCAGAGGAGCTGACTTTGATAGGATGGCCAACAGAGTTAAGCTAGTCCTGGCAAAAAGAAATACAGGTGAGGGGGTACAGGCAGAGTAGGCAAGCATTATAGATGCAATACTTGAAGCAACATCCCATTGAGTTAGACAGAAAAGGAAGTGCAAAAGAAGAAGGAATCCACTTTGGTTCTCAAAAACAGTAGTAGAAAAAGTCAGAGCCAAAAGGCTGGCCTTCAGGAAATATAAGGGAACGCAGCAGGATGAAGATAGGAAAGCATACCACACTTCCCTAAGGAAAGCAGAGAAGGCAGTAAGGCAAGCAAAGGCCCAACCGAGGAAACACTAGCACAAACAGTAAAAGAAGGTGACAAGACTTTCTATAGATTCATTAATGAAAGGAGAAAGTCCAGAGGGTGTATTGCCAAGATCAAAAGGGATAAGGGTGCATGTGAGGAGGAGGACCATGTAAAAGCATCTATCCTAAATAGATACTTCTGCTCAGTATTTACTGAAGAGAAGGTAGGGCAGGGCCCACAGCTCAGCACCATGGACACGGGGGGGAGAGAGGTGTGCACTAGTCCCTTCACAAAAGAAAGGATCCTACAAGAGCTCAATAAGCTCAGGGTGGACATGGTAATGGGACCTGATGGCATACATCCCAGGGTACTAAAGGAGCTAAGGGCAGAACTAGCAGAGCCATTAGCAGAACTGTTTAGTGAGTCTCTAAGCACAGGAGAGGTCCCAGAATGCTGAAGAAGAGCTTATGAGATCCTGCTGCACAAGAGTGGTAGCAAGGAGGAGGCAGGGAACTACAGACCAGTCAGTCTTACCTCAGTAGTGGGCAAGATTATGGAGGCACTCCTTAAGGAAAGGATAGTGCAACACCTGGAATCCATAAGAGCACAGGTTTCAAGACAGCATGGGTTTACAAAAGGAAGGTCCTGTCAAACTAATCTCATAGATTTCTTTGACTGGGTAACCAGAGTGGTGTACCAAAGGGTAGCAGTTGATGTCGCCTACCTTGACTTCAGCAAAGCTTTAGATACTGTTCCACATAGAAGATTGATTAATAAGCTGGGTAGGCTTGGGGTGGGTCAGAGGTTGGTCAACTAGGTGGCAGACTGGTTGACGGTCAGAAAACAGAGAGTGGCGGTAAATGGTATACAGTCAGAAGAGATGCAAGTCACAAGTGGGGTACCTCAGTGATCAGTCCTGGGGCCAGTCCTCTTCAATATCTTCATCAGTAACATTGCAGAAGGACTGGAGGGTAAGGTATGTCTGTTTGCAGGTGACACCAAGTTCTGCAACAGAGTAGATGATCCAGATGGGGTGGGCAGAATGAGAAGAGAGCTGGATAAATTAGCAAAATGGTCGGAAGAGTGGCAACTGGGATTTAACGCAAAGAAGTGAAAGATCATGCACATAGGGTAGAGAAACCCTGAAGCCACCTATAGGCTGGGATGGGAGTTGCTGGCAGTCACAAGGGAAGAAAGAGACTTGGGCATCATCTTTACAGATGACCTGTAGCAGAACACTAAAGCAGTAGGTAAGGCTAGAGGGATGTTGGGTGTATAGTAGGGGTATCACAAGTCAAAAGAAGGAGGTAATAATCCCTCTTTACAAGACACTGTTTAGGCCCCATCTGGAGTACTGCATGCAGTACTGGAGGCTCCACATTCACAAGGACATTAACCAAATTGAGGCAGTCCAGAGAAGGGCAACCAAAGTGGTGCAGGGACTGCATCAGAATACATATGAGGACAGAATAACGAAGCTCAATATGTATACCCTAGAGCACAGGAGGGAGAGCGGTGATATGATCAAAACATTCAAACACCTTAAGGACATTAACAAGGTGAAAAAGTCTAACATGTTTCAATATAAGAAAAATAGCAGGACAAGAGGACACAGCATGAGATTAGAGGGAAGCCGATTAAGGGGTAATGTGAGGAAGTTCTTTTTCACAGAAAGGGTGGCGGATGCATGGAACGGCCTACCTCAGGAAGTGGTGGATATGAATACAGTGCAGGGCTTCAAACAGGCATGGGATAGGCATAAGGGAGCAATACGGATGAGTATGAATAGATAGGTCATTGACAGAGCAAAGGCCGATTGCACACTCATAAGGCAGAAAAAGAAATGGGCAGACTGGATGGGCCTTGCAGTCCTTATCTGCTGTCAACTTCTATGTTTCTATGTTTCTATGAAAAGGAACCCTTGTAACAGAGTTTTGCCAATATTTCAGTAACCGTACAACCTATGAAAAAAATTGAACTGCAGGTTTAATGTGTGACTTTTAGACTTCCTCATATGTTTAGTTCATTTAAAGTGAACTAAGCTGCAGATAGCAAAAAATCTGTATCTTGCTTCGCTTTCAAGATACGGGTGCCGAAAGTCAATATGGGCACCATAATGTTATCCTATGGGAAGAACTTCAACTTCATTATGGCATATCCATGGAACTGATTAACTTTTGAACACCTAAACAACAAATATCACATCTCTGGGACAGCCCCTTTATATCCTGCAAATTTCAAGCCAAAAGACCAAACCGTTAATTTACAATGTAGTGGGAACATTTTTAAAAGTTTAAAAATTCCTAGTTTGCGAGGTAGCAAAATCCCCGACTGCAAGGTCAATACCCATTCGCAAACTGTCAAAGTCGTTGTCCGCAAGAAATCCTTGACCATCAGATTTTGGCCATCTGGTCCCTAACTCACGGTCAAGGATTTTACTACCTCACAAAACAGGACTGACTCACAGATGGGGATTCTGACAGCTCGCAAATGGGGATTTTGACAGCTCATGAAAGGGGATTCAAAAACCCTGTCCCCTTTCTTGAGCTGACAAAATCCCCTCTCACGAGCCGATCTCTTTTCATGAGGCAGCAGAATCCTTGACCGTGAGTCAATCCTTGTCCACGAGAATGGTCATCTGGTCCCTAACTCATGATCAAGGATTTTGCTACCGCGCAAAAGGGGATCGGCTTGTGGATGGGGATTTTGTCAGCTCACAAATGGGGAGCAAAGCGAGTCATGGACAAAGAATTTCAGAATTTAAAATGGATGTTTTTTTGGCCAAATCAAAGCAAACCAAATAGACAGGTTTATAGAGGGCATCACACTGAACAAAACCCATACTTTATTACAACAAAAAGTCACCCGTGGAGGAAGCTACAACACTTTGTTTGGTGGAAAAAATGAAAACAAGATGGTGGCTCGTGAACAAAGAATTTTTCCTCATGAAAGGGAATTTTTTAACTCCCCATTCACAAGCTGACAAAATCCTTGACCGTGAGCTCAATCCCCTTTCACAAAACATACATATAAATCTTGGAGTGAACTGAGCATGCTCAGAACCCAAACATTTAAAATTACATAACTTTGGAACAGATTAATATTTTTTCACCAAACCAAAACTGAATTGTTCTGTGACCCAACCTCTCTCTGCCCTGAAATATGCAGACCAAAAGACCAAATGGTGTGGCTGCACTGAGATGCGAAAAAAATTGTCAAAAAGTGGCGAAAATATTTGTTTTTCAGCACTTTGCTGTGCAAAAACCATACACATGACCAAAACGTGACTTGGCAGATCAAGAGATCTACAGTACCAGACTACACATTCCAAATTTTGTGCAAATCCGTTGAACGGTTGCAAAGTTGTTAATGTGCAAAATTTGGGGTTTAACATTAAACTGCCTATCAACCCTAACAACAATGGTGCTATTGCACCACTATTATATATATATATATATCTATATACATAGATATATATATATACTTTCGTAAATCATGAATGAAACAGCCTAAAATACTTTCACAAATGCAAAAGTTTTGTGCTACTTTTTGTGAAATTTTCATGATTTGCGAAAGTATTTAAAAAAAAAACTGCAAATCTTTCCTATCCTCATGCAATAAAACAGTTGGGTCTTTTGGGCTGAAATTTGCAGGGTGGCAAGCCCTGGTCACACTGATGTGCCTTTTGGTGCTTGGTGGAAAAATATTCAAGGGGCAAAATGTTACAGCTTTCTGAAGTTGAGAAATTTCCCATAGGATACCATTGGGGTGCCCGTGATGCCTTTCAGTGCCCGTATCTCAAAAAAGAAGCGAGATGTGAAGTTTTCACAACTGGCAGCTTAGCTCACTCATAGATGACACCTGTAGTGGAATTTTTTTCCTAATTGCTACTGTTACAGAGATAATGGCAAAAACATGTTCCAAGGGTTCCAAGGGTTTCACGGGTGCCTTTCCAATGCATTTCAGCAGCCATATCTCAGAAAAGATGTGAGATGTGGATTCAGTCAATCTATGTCGAGTACTGGATGTCATGATTACGCCAGCACTGGAATTTTTTTCATAGCAGTTATGGTTGCTGAGATATTAGCAAATGAGTGTTACAAGGTTTTCTTGCTCTGTAGGGCTGCTGTATAGCTCCATATTTACGTGTGAGTGGGAGCACAAGCCCCAGAGGGCCTGCACTCCCACATATGCACACCATTATGCAAAAAATGGACAGTGCGAAGGGGGCACAGGGCCTTTCCAGTGCATTTAGACTCCTGTATCTCAGAAACAATGTGGGATATGGATTTGGTCAATCTATGTCGAGTACTCGCTGTCATGATTACACCGGTACTGGAATTTTTTTCAGAGTTGCTACAGTTGCTGAGATATTAGCAAATTAGTGTTACAAGGGTTCCTTGTCCTGTAGGGCTCTGTATAGCTCCATACTTATGTGTGAGTGGGAGCGCAGGGCCCAGAGGGTCCACGCTCCCACATACGCATACCATTATGCAAAAAATGTACAATGTGAAGGGTGCACACGGAACTGGAGGGACTGTGCTCCCTCTAACACATACCACTTATATTACACTTTCTCAAAAAGAAGGGAAATTCATTGCAAAAAAACTCTGTTAATGCATCAGTTAGAGTTAGTAGTACAATGACAAAATTTTGGAAATGTGCTGTTTGGGTTCAAAACCCTAACTCTGCATTTCTACCCTCTCCACACACACACATGCAAGACACTTGCAAGATTGTAAGACACTATACCACTCTGTCAATCTGTAACCACAATAATCACAACACTGTACTTATTTCACATAACACTATGTAATGAAAAAACAAATATAGTATCTTCGACTCTACACTGCCAGCACAGTATGATGACACATTATTGCTGGCATATCTTCTTCATACAATGAGACTTACTCTATACACATTTTCAAACTACTGACTTTTATGTGTCAGTATTCAACATTTGGGTTGCTGCAGGCTACAACATGGGCAGGTGGTAGGAGGAAAAATAGGAAGCATACTACTTTTAAGATACTGCTCAAGTATGAAACTAGCACCATTACATGTTGTTATACTGACACGTTACCTGGAAATACTCATTAGCAGCATGTTATTGTTAGCTTTGGATGTTACAACTGTTGCTTTCACATGTTACTTGTGAACTATACTACAAATAATTACTTTTAATATTACTACAGTTTGTTATTAGGACTGACTCACCCTATCAGAAAAATAAATGCAAACATCCAATGACTGTTGGTAGGCTTATACTAACTGTCATTTCCAAAAAACTATCTGTGGATAACTTACTGTGTGTTATATCACTTCTTAACTATTGCAATGTAGGCATTTGCTGAAATCTTGTTATTGCTGTTTATAACACAAAAATGCTTACTGTGGGGCATCACCCATGGTTGTCCAGCATGTGTGTCTACCCCCAAGGCACTATGATAGTGGCAGAACACATACAGTTGGTGACACATGATGATGGATGTGTCTTGCAGTACATTTAGATAGTTGTACCTTACTTCTGTTAACTGATGCTGGTTGCCTCTGATTGCCTTGTCCCTTCTCCTACTTGCATGTATGTGTGTGTGGGCAGGGAGGGGTGGAAGTGGGGGGGAACGTGGAGTTAGGGTTTTGAACCCTAACAGCACATTTCCAAACTTTTGTCACTGTACTATTAACCCTAACTGATGCATTAACAGAGTTTTTTGCAATGAAAATATATAAATACACACACACACACACATATATACATATATATATATGTGTATATATATATATATATATATATATTCATTGCAAAAACTCTGTTAATGCATCAGTTAAGGTTTTTATTAAAGCATAAAAAGCTAGGAAATTTGACATTAGGGTTACCAACCCTACCACCCCATCCCCACACCATCCTCCATCCACCAACAATCGGGGTGTGCCTAGGAGTCATCGGCCTTAAATCTCACCCCATTCCATGTGTAAACAAGATGAGATGGTACAGTATAGGAGAATGGGGTGAGAGTTAGCCCCAGTGACTCCAAGGCACACCCCAATGCCTGTTTGTGTGTGGAGGGTGGTGGGGTGGGGGTTGGGTGGCATGGTAGGGTTGGTAATCCTAACGTCGAATTTCCCAGCTTTTTACAATTTAATAAAAACCCTAACTGATGCATTAACATAGTTTTTTACAATGAATTTCCCTTCTTTTTGAGAAAATGTAATGTAACTGTTATGTGGTTGTGGGAGCGCGGGCCCTCTGGGCCATGCGCTCCCCTCATGCTACCCATTGTTGCATAATGATATGCATAAGGGGGAGCATGGTTCCTCTGGGCTCTGCACTCCCACTTACACATAAGTACGGACATACAGCAGCCCTATAATCTTGAAAAGTAACCCTTGTAACACTAATTTGGCAATATCTCAGTAACCATAGCAACTATGGAAAAAATTCCACTGCACTTGCAATCATGACTTTGAAACCTCCACTGGTGCTTATTCCGAGCTGTGGAGAGTAAAAAACCTATATCTCGAATCATGTTCAAGATACAGGTGCTGAAAGGCACTGCAGGCGTCACAATTTAACGGATGCACATAACTCTGGCATCTTCAGGATTTGTTTCACCAAATTTTCAACATGGCATTTTGGGGACCCCACCTCATGAATAATGTCACTGTCATTTCATTAATCTGTCCCAGAGTTGACTTTGCACAGCAGATGAGCCTTTCTGCGCTACAGGTGAGAAATCATGTTTTGGGTAGGATGTGAAAAATGACCTCTGTATGCTGTTCATGAGGTGATGTGAAAATGGGTAATGTTGAAAATCAGGAGTGAAAATATGAAAAACTAGCAAAGTTACGAGGGCGCATAGAAACTGCACAACACATGCTCATAATGTGGCCATTTATAGGAATTTGGGAAATCCCCTCATGGACATTGGCACTGTGATTTTGTTAATCCACCCCAAAAGTTGATTTTGCACAGTGACAGTGCCATTCTGCACCACGGGTGCAAAAACACATTTCAGGCAGGATGTGACAAATGCCAGCTGTACTGTTCATGAGGAGGTATGAAAAAATGGCAATGTTGAAAATCTGGAGTGAAAATATTAAAAGTTGGTGAAGTTACGAGTGTACATAGACTTGATGTAAATACATTTATCTGTACTATTTTTACTCTGCTCTCCTTCATAGTAAGTGTAACGTATGTGAATGTATTAAGCACAATGTATGCGAATGTAATTTTCTCTATAACTATCATATTCCCTCCTTCTTCCCAGGTTGCAAAAGGAAATGAGCCTCAATGGCTCTCCCTTTTTATCTGGCAAAATATGATTTAAATAAAATATATGTTATAGATAAATAAAAATAAAATATGTGATAGATAGCGATAGAGATAGAGAGATAGATAGACAGACAGACAGACAGGTCCCAGTACATTACCAAACTACACTATTATCATTAAGTGTGGTTACAGGCATTCTATGCTTTTCTGTGGCTTGAGCTTTCACCATCTCAAGTGCAACTTTTGTTAAATGTTATTGCAACTCAGCTGAAATTAATTTGCACCTCTGTCACAATACAGTGAAAACTGAGCTGTATCTCTTAGGGAACAGCTTGTGCAAATATGTGAGCTGGATCCAGTGACACTTATGACATGTAACAAACTGGTGTGAGAGATTAACATGAGTAGAACAGTAGCATTGCCACTGATTTTTGGTTTTTTTTTTCACCAGAAAACCTGGTAAAATTCTAAAATTTGAACTTTCTACACACTGGTAAAAACAATCATTTCACAGAATCTGGTAGTTTTTACCACTTATATTTTTCTTTAAATTCTTTTCTGTATCATTTTTTCTGTTGTTTTATTTAGGTTGCTGTATATTTAGCCTTCTCATATTCATATAGGACAACGTGTGGGGTCCAGTGTGTTACGAGAATTTAACACACACCCATGTTGTTGGATGGCACATAAACCCCGAAGGAAAAGCCTGAGGGGTTTATGATAGCCATCCAACAATGAAGGTGTGTGTGAAATTTGAGTTAAGCACACTGCACCCCTTACTTTGTTTTATATAATTCAAGGGGTTCTATTTTTTCTTCCTACTGAAAGGTGTGAAAATAAATGGAATAGACAGTCTTACCTTGCATCATGGATTTTCTTTATTTGGTAAACAGAGTAAAAATATTAAATTAACTGTTAGAAAGTGTTAGAATTGCAATTTCATTAACTTTAACTGCAAGGAGAAAAAAGAAGAAAAAGTCTGTGTGAATCTTCCAGCTGGCTGTTTTTTTTTTTTTGTTTTTTTTTTTATGTTGTTATGGCCGTTGCTACATGTTGCCTGTAAATTAGTGACAGTAGGAATGATGTAGGGATATTGGAGACCTTTACTTCTACCTTATTTCTCCATATTACTGGCGGTCATATTTTTCTGCAGCTGGGACATCTAGTTACAGGGGTACAAGAATTTCCTTCAACTATTCTGATGGTATGGAATGGGGAATGGAGAGTGAGGGTGTGGGAGCGGCTTTTGAAACTACCCCAGCTACAGGGACATCCATGTCACTGAGTGACATCAGAGCATTTGTTGTCCCTCCACCTTCAGCAGTTGTGCTTTGGTTGTTTGATTGTTTGTTTGTTTGTTTGTACCACAAAAGCAAGGCTAGGAAATATTTTAGTTTTGCTTTGTGTTCAGCCTCATCCTGGAAAGAGGGGATACAGGAAGTGTTGACTGATACTGAACCAGGTTTGGCCAGAAAGCTGGGGAACTTCCCCTAATCTTTTTAAGGAGTGTCACTGGATCAAAAATGTCCTCTTAAGCAATCACCAGAATCAGCAGATGGAGCCTCAGTTGAACATGTCATCCTTCTGTGGACTACTTTATTAACACTAATAGTAGTACTACTACAACTACTACTACTACTACTACTATCACTGAATAGTCAATACCAACTGTATATCTGTTTCTGCTGAGTTCACGATATTCAGTGAAAACCATATGGCCACTGCAAGAGGATGAGAAGAGAAGCAGAATGTGTTGGAACTGCTATGAAATGGTCCCAGTACTGAACTGTGCAATGATTCCATCTAGAATTTTCAGACATCCATTGCTCTTCACTGATGCCATCTTTTAGACTGCATACACATCTCACATGGGGACCTTAATAAGTCCACTTTGGTCACTTGCTGTGCTGCTCATCTCTGTGCACTTAGGTACTTGAGTGTAAAATGTGGTGGACAGTGTCTCTCACCCTGGTACACACAGGAGCTTGACTATAATGTGAGACAGCAGCAGTGATCTTGTGGCTACACACTGATGTGACCCCCATTCATCTGCAACAAAAATACAAGAGAAAACAACCTTTTTGGGTTTTTTTAAATCATACCCATGCAGTCCCTACACCATCACCCAACCACCTACTGGTGATGTGAACAGTGAGGGGGAAGGGATATATACATAAATCCGACTGCAGGCAATCATAAAGTATATCCAATCAGACTGCATTTTATCTCATTGACAGAGCACTCCCCTGTCCTCTCCTTTGACTCTAAAAGTGGGCTACCACAACTAGAAGTGTGCAAAATTGCCAAAATTCACTGCACAGAAGAATCTGTAAATTTTGAAATTTGCAGTATTAAGGACCATAATTAGCATTGCTAGTTACCAGGCAAATTGGCCAAATTCGCATGCCAATTTTCTTGGCGAATAGCAACATGAATTATATGCTGCAGCCACTTCCCATCCCAAAAATGATAAAAACCTCCCCCTTCCCCACTGAAAAAGTATAAAAACCATGATACCCCTCCCACCCCACTCACACTGACACCCTCCTCCCCTTCCCTGCCCGCCGAAATCCTTCTCTGTGTTGACCGTACTTGAAAAAGTAATCCCTTCCCGCCACCAGCACAACAAACACACTTCATTCAACTCTTCCCATCCAAGTTCCACTTTCTTTATTAATCAACACAGACCCAGTACCCCAATGACCACCCAACCAGTCTCTGGTCTGTACCACCCTCCACAGCACCCACAAATCAACCTGGAATAAAGAAAATGGACCCCAGGTACAGAGTGTCTGCTCCCATCAGTGTCCAAAATGAGGGAATGGTGACATATTTGCTCCTAGTAAAATGTAGTTGGTTGAATTTTTAGCCAGTTACGTTTTAGTAGGAGCAAAGATGATACTACTCATTCATTCTTGCCATGATGAGATGGACACTGAACAGAGCAGGTGATCTGCACTAAGGAACTGTTTTTTTCTATTCCAGGTTGACGTTGTAGGTGCTGGTGAGGGAAGGAGGGTGGCAGGGACCAGAAGGATGCTAGATGGGGGTCAGGGGACTGTGTCTGTGCTGATTTTTAAAAACAGCAGGACTCTATGGGGGAAGAGGTTGGTGTTTATTTGGTATATGAGTGGGGAAAAGGTTAATTTTTCAAACATGGTCATGGAGCAGCATTTCAGTAGGGTGGGGGAGGAGAAGGGAGGAGGGTGCCAGTTGGGATGGGGGGTGTCATGGTTTTAGTCATTTCTCTGTGGGGGTATTGGGTGGGTTTTGACTGCATAATGACTGGGGGAGGTTTCTTAAAGGTTTTTCATGAAAAAAATCTGTCGGCGAAGTTGGGGTGTCTGCAGCGGAATTCATGAAATTCCATTGATTCACACCAATTTTGCTGGGGGATAAAAAATTTGCAACATCTCTAACTGCAACATTGTGTCTGTTACCAGCTCAAAGTGTGAGAAACAGTGAGAGAGAGATATCATGAATACAGTACTAGCTGACCCATTGTATCCAGTTACTGACACCTCAGATCTGCCGTGAGTGGCATCCACTCACCTTTGGCTCTCTACCTGGTGATTTCCTTTACTTGTGCTCATTTCTGTGAAATCTGCACCACCCCACCTGTTTCAGGGACTGGAGACAGAACAGCCAACTGCAGCATCTCTGCAGTTTCATGTTCTGCCCATTTTCTGCCCCTGTGTTACATTTCTGTTTGCCTACTCTATTTTCCACTGTACCTAGGTTAGAGGTGATACGACATGCTCCAGACCCTCAGGCTCAAAAATGTTAACACAGTAGAAAATGGCTGCAGTTTAGATGAAAGGTCTTGCTCATCTATTTTAACTCATTTATTTTGTTTCAATGGATATTTTATTATTATTATTATTATTATTATTATTTATTTTTTTATTTTAGAATTTGGGGGCTGGAAAAAGCACACTTAGTCAAATCTCATTTCCAGTTGTGACCTTGGAGCACAGGAAGGTTAATCAATGTCAATTGCTCTAAAAGTAGCAAACTCATTGTTGGGGTTGGAAGATTGAAAGGCATGGGTTCAAGCCCCACAGCAAGTACTTGGAGCAATACCTATAGGCACTGCAATGCAGAGGGGGGGGGATGCTGCACTGTTGAGGTGCCAGTCATCATATAAGATGTTAAACCAAGGTTCTTTCTGCCCATAACTGGTCACTGGCAAGGTGAAAGTTAAAGATTCTACAGCACTTATTGAAGAAGAGTAGAGTGGTTTCCTTGGTGTCATGGCCAACATTATTCATGGCAATATGAATGGTCCTTCTAACTCACCCCGCAGAACAAACCTGGAAATGAGCTATCAAGGCTCAGTGTGTCTTTTCTGGTCAAAAATTAAGAACAAATAGATAAATAAAGTTATTTACTCATGGCCTCACAATATGCAAGTGGTTGTTATGGGATTTAAACCTAGGTCTTCAGGGTCTCCATGTTCACAGCTTGTCAATCCATCCTCCAGCCTATCCTGCCTCCATCTACTCCTTGCTCCAGAAAATACCATTTTGGATACTTTAAAATTGTAATTTGGGTTGTACAAGCAATAGATAACCAAAACTACATTTATTTCTAATGAGTTGGATCTGAACTGAAGGGCTGTAGCTTTTTCTGAAAAGTATAGTTGGTGGATCAGTACATAGCAAACTTGACGTGTCTGCTGTGTGCTAGTAGAGAAGTATGATATTAATGTAATAGCATGTTTCACATAAAATATGAGATTGTTGCATGAACAGTGATTTTCCTTTGGGTGATAGAGCATTTACTGGAGTATTTTACAATTCCTTGATTGACTTTGCCAATGGTAAAATATTACAGTAAACTAGGAAACATGAAGTGTACAGCAGTCACTGAAGTATTTTTTGAGGCCAGATCAGGAAATGCGTGCATCTGATTCAAATGGCACTCAATATGTTTTTTTTTATTCGTGTAATATAGACAGAGACTCATGGAGGTTGAACGTACAGTGCAAATATGGTGTCTGATGTTGTTGTACCTTCTGTTATACAGAGAATAGATCAGAAGTGATAAAATGTAAGGGATCCTATGTGTATGCCATTTTTGCCTCTGCTACTGTCTGACTTGCAGAAGTTTTACAGAATGTGCATAATTAGAAAAGCTCAGGGAGATGAACACAAAAGTGTATGGCAGTGCCTACCTTTTCTGCACACAGTTAAAGGAAAGCAGATAGCAGAACATAGTGACATAACATTGTTCTGCTGGAAGGGATATATAAGACCCTGCCTATAGATTTATTTATTTATTTAAAATTTTGGTAACTGGGGAAGACACACTGAGCCAAGGCTCATTTCCAGGTGTGACCCCTGGGAAAGGGGAGTGAGATAAACAAAGGATGTACAAAGTAAATTATTGACATTGCAACAGTAAAAAAATGAGACAAATACATACACAAGTGGTGCCAGCAGGGGACAGTGGGTCCATGATGACAGTTATACAATATGAGCTATAAATAATGCATTTATACACTATGAGTTATAAATAGTACAATAGGAATTTGGAAAGGGTGAATAAGGGTGTCATGGAACAACGAGTGAGGCAGGAGCACAATGCACAAGTGCTAGTGCCATTTGATGAGGCTAAGACTGGCGTTATAGAAGAGGAATGGAGAGGTGGGGTGGGGGGAGGATGGGGAGGTGTCACAGAGTAACAAGTGAGTCAGGACCACAGTGCTCAATGCACCAGTGCCAGTTGATGAGGCTAGGACAAACATTATACAAGAGGAGGGAGAGGTGAAATAGTGGGGAAGAGAATGGGGTAATAGTGGCCATGAAAGGCAGTCTAAGTAAGGTCAAAAGTGTGGTAAGTGGGGGGGAAGTGCGTGAAGTGGGTCAGTGTCAAAGAGGACCGGGGGGAAACAGCTGCAGGGGAGTGGGGGGAAGCACTTCAGCTGATGTTTTTCTGCGGACTGAGTTGGGGCAAGGCAGATGGATAGAGTGAGTTGATTTCACAAAGCTGGTAGTCTGTAGGAGAAGGCAGCCTTGCCCACTTGGGAATGAGGGAGTGGGAGATGAAAGGAATGACTATCATGCCATTTGAGGTCATAGCCTGAAGAGGGAGAAGGGGGAGAGAGGAGGTCCGACAGGTAAGTAGGGAGGTAGGCGGACCAGTACATGCCAATGAACACAGCACAGTGAATGGTGCGACTTGTAGTAAGGGTGGCTAGTCTGAAAGCAGAATACAGGGAGCAGTGATGGGTGCAGAAAGGGAGGTTCAAGGCAAAGCAACAGAAGGTGTTGAAGAAGGGGTCGAGTCTGGAGACAGAGGATTGAGGGGCAGAGCTATATACAACATCTGTGTAGTCAAAGGTGGGAAGAATGAGCTTAATAACTAGTTGGTTTTGGATATGATGAGAGAGGCAGTCCTTGATTCTATAAAGGGGACCCAGTTTGGGCTGGAGTTTGGTGTGAATGGAGTTGATGTGTTCAGAGAAGTCTAGTTTGGGGTCCTGTCAGACCCCTAGGTACTCAAAGGACTGTACAGTGTCTATTGGAGTGCCATCCAGGGAGAAGAAAGATGGGGGAGATGGAAGTTTGGCTAACTGTTGGGGGGAGCCGAAGGCCATGGTGACAATTTTTTGTTGTTGCACCTCAGGTCATTTGCTTCAAACCTGATTAATGCTTTCATAAAGGTCTCTTGGAGAGATGACAAGGTGGTGGTGTGCGAGGGTCCCAAGGCAAAGATGACCGTGTCATCGGGGTACATGTGAGTGTGCATAGGTGAGCAGATGGAGGGAAGATCATTGACAAAGATGGGGAAGAGAGTGGGACCTAAAATTGAGCCTTGAGGGATGCCGGATAGGATGGGGAGGGTGGAGGACTTGGCCCAGTCAAGATGTACGTACTGGTTTCTATCAGTGAAATAGGACTTGAACCATGCTGTGGTGGAGGGAGAGAGCCCTAAGGATGATACCATGCCTAGGAGGAGGTTGTGAGAGACTGAGTCGAATGCCTTGGTGAAATTGATGGAAAGCACCAGATTAATGTGTCCTTTGTCTATGGCAGAGTGGATATGGTTTGTGAGCAAAGTAGGGAGAAGAAGGAGAAGGTAGAGTGGGCATGTTGGAAGCCAGATTGGAAGGGGTCAGGGAGCTGGAAGAGTCAAGGAAGGAATTTAATCTGGATGAAATGAGTTTCTCCTGGATTTTTGAGAGCATGGGTAGGAGCTATATGCAGTAAAAAATTTTATTTTTATACAGGATTTACAAAACTTTAGATTGAAGGACCTATTTTCAAAGTTGTCCTGTGTAAAGTTAAAGAATTTACAATAAGTTATCAGAAATATAAAATATATCAAACACTCAATAGCTTACAAATATACATACAAAATACTCACTCAAAAATAACACACAGATACAGTACTTTCATCGTACAAAACATTATCAGTTCTTCATTCAATGGACTAATATCTTTCACAATCGTTTAAAACCTCATTAATAACAAGTACATTCAGTAAAAAATATATCACTCAAACCTCTTTTGAACTGTGATAATTTAGTTACTATTCTTAACTGGGGGGGATTTTGTTCCAAATTGTCACCACCTGTGCCTTAAATGTCATAGTTCCTTATGTTGTATTCATTTTTGGAAAGGTATGACCTCTGTGCTTCACATCTCTTAAGACATGAGAATAGCTCTTACAAACAGGGGACAAATCCAAATGTCCATTTATTATCCCATTTTTTATTTTGCAAATGAATACTGAATATTGTTTTTTGACCGTACTGGTAAACTATCCCAGTTTAAGCCTTTGCACAGTGTACAATGATGGGTATTGAAACTACAGTTTAGGACAAATCTTGCCAGTCAGCTGTATGATATGACTAATTTGTCTACATTTTTTTTGACCCGCAAAATTGTACACCATACTTCTGTATTCTAGTACAGGCATTATTAATTGGTTTGCAATTAACCTCTGGGTTTGTTGATTTAATATCCCTGATGACCTGTGCAACGCTCCTATTTTATTATTGACTTTTTTATATGTATTATTTATATGTGCTGAAAAAGATAAAGTATAATCAATCTCTACACCTAAATAATTGTATTGATTTGTAACTACAAGTTTTTTTCCATCCCTCATTATATCCCCACCTCCAATCTGTTTTTAGTTACATTAGTTTTTTTTATTGAAGTACATAACCTGAGTTTTTTTGTAGCTTAACACAAGTTTAGAACTAGAGAACCAGTCCTGCAAAATATTGAAGTCCATCTGTAGTTTTGCCACCATTTCACTATGAGATACTGCTGATGCTAAAAGTATTATATCACCAGCCTAAAGCCTAATTTGTGTGTTGTTTATTTTAGTAGGTAATTCTTTAATATATAACAGAAACAATAACGGCCCCAGGATTGAACATTGGTGAACACTTCTTGATATACTACCCACTTCCAAAAAATGTCTGTTTATTACTACTTGCTGTTTCCTTTGGGTCAAGTATGATTTAAACCATTGCAAGACCTGGAAGCTATCCTGGCCCTCTCCATCCTCTCACATAGTAGATGGTGGTCGACCAAGTCAAAGGCTTTGGATAGGTCGACAACCACTGCGCCCGTGGACTCCCCCCTATCCAGGGCCATGCCACTTTATCCTTGAAGTCCACAAGTGCAGTGCCAGTTGAGTAACCTGCCCTAAAGCCATGTTGATATTTTGTCAGTTTTGAGTATTTTTCTAAGTAAGTATACAATTGGCCAAACACCATCCGTTCCATCAACATGGAGAGGATGGAGAGGACCTCTATAGGTCTATAATTTGAAGGATCATTAGGGTCACCCCCCCCCTTAAATATGGGTACTATTTTTGCTGTTTTCGAACAAGAGGGAAAAACATTTTCCATCAGGCTTCAGTTAAATTTAAGTTAGTCAGTACTGGTGACAAAATATCTACAGCATTCTTAATAAATTTAGCTTCTAGGTTATCCAAGCCACATGATTTATTTATATTTAGTTTTATGATCTCTTTCCTGACTTCTGAAATTTTAATTTAGCTAAAATAAAAAAGGGGACAATTTTCATTGTTGATCAAGTTATTAACTGGATCGGTTTGTACTGGTAGGCCAGCTGGGATGGCAATATCCGGCAGTGTTAAAAAATTATGATTTAGCAGCTGAGCTGATGCTTTTGAGTCAAGAAGCTCTCCCCTGTCATTACACATTTTTATATGAGGTTTAGCTCTCAAGGGGTTATCTAGTTCTTTAATTTCCAATATTGTTTTGGGTCTTGGGTAGTCTCAATTTTAGTATTGAAAAATTGTTTTCTTGCCAATCTAATTAATCTCTGACATTAATTCTGCTTAATTCTAAAATTAGCCCAGTCTTTCTCTCTTCTTGTTTTATTTGCTTTTTTTCCAGGCTCTGTCCTTAGTACGAATTTTCTTTTTCAGGTATTCATTTATCCAGGGGAGGTGCTTTTTCTTTGTTTAAATTTTTATGAATGGCGCATGCCTGTTACAAGCCTCCAAAAATATTTTAGAAAATTCTTCAACCCCAAATTTACATCTGGAATTAGATTTAGTCTATCCCACTTTATACAGTTTAAATCAAAAACAAAGTTATTAGGATGATAGTTTTTAAAATGTCTTTTTAGGGTAATTTTTTCTCCCTCACTTATTTGATTTAAGTCTGTTATAACACAGTATGCTGGATTATGATCACCCAAATTAGGAGGTAAAATTTGACATTTTTAAACAGAAAAACCCTTAGAAAGAAATATCAAGTCTAACATACTCCCCTGACTGTTAACCCCACTCTTCCTAGTACTTTGATTTATTATTTGGTTAATGTTTAGTATCTCAAAACTTTTTTCTAGTTTCAATCCCCTTGGTTTACCCCAGGCAGCGTTAAAGTCACCAATCAGTATTAAGTCTTTACCATCTGATGAGGATGCTAGTTTTGATGCCAATACCTCAAACTTAGTGGTGTTTATCTTTGGAGGGGAATATATTATACTAATTAAGAGCTGCAATCTTTCAAATTTAGCACACAAGCATTCAATCCCTTCTAAAATTCCTTGAAAAGCTACTTCCCCCAATCCCAGTTTCTCTGTAGTGTATAAAAGAACCCCACCTCCCCTTTTCCCCTATCTAATCTAAAAAGATTGTAACCATCCATAGATATTTCAGTATTCTGTATGGCTTGAGATAACCATGATTCAGTTAAACCTATCACATCTGGTTCATAACATTTTGCCCATATTCAAAATTCATGCATTTCATTTACAACACTTCTTGCATTTTCAAGTGTAATTTTTAGGACTTGCTTATCTTTTTCTTTGGGGTTGGGATGGATCTATAGCTTCCTGCTTGGGAGGGGTGCAAAACTTTGGAGAGAGGGATGACCTTGGCTAATTTTCAAGCATTTGGAACATTACACTGATTAATAGAAAGGTTGAGAAGGTGTCTGAGTGGGGGGGGGGCTATGGCAGGAGCCGAGATCCTCAGAAGTTTGGGACAGAGGCCATCAGGACTGGATTTGGAGTGATTGAGAGCTTTCAGGGCATGGGGAACTACTGGAATGGTGATGAGGGGAAGGAGAACCCACAGGAGGCATTGGGGGGATCGAGCCAGTGAATGAGTGCTAGGGATAGGGTGAGAGGTGGTCATGGGGAGAGGGCACAGGTGGTGAAGAAGTGATTTATGGAGGAGGTAGCCAGAGAAGGGTCAGAGCTGGTGGGATTGGAGAACAGATTTTCCATAGTTTGTTTTGATCTTCTATGATTTCAATGGAATATACCTCAGAAAGAGATCCTGGAAACCATGGAGTATTTAAATACATTTTCCACTGGTGCAATGGGAATTATATTAAAATCAACAAGGATTTCCATGGTTCCAAACAGTATGCTTCATGGAAATGAGCATACAAAGCACAGAACAGCAAAAAAAAATATGGCATAACATTTCAAAGAAGAGTACATTTTTCTGTGGTTTCAGAGAAATAGATTACTAAAGGTGTTTGATACTGTTCATGGAAACATTGTAAATTTCATTCCATTTTAATAGAAGTCCATGGAAATGCTGTATGTGCAATTGCTCCATTAGAAATATAGAAACATAGAAACATAGATATTGATGGCAGATAATTACTGCTTTCCCCACCAAGTCTGCACATTCCCCTATCTATTGGATAAACTGCCGATCCTAGTTAACCAACAGCCTACTTCTTCCTACACCCCACCAGAATTTCCTTATGTTTGTCCCATGTATTCTTGAATTCCTCCACTGTTTTTGACCCCATGACCTCCTCAGGAAGGCTGTTCCATGTATACACCACTCTCTCCATGAAAAAAATACTTTCTCACATTGCCCTTGAGCCATCCCCCCTCTATTTTCAAATTGTGCCTCCTTTTTCTTGCACATCACTTTTTCTGAAAGATGCTACCCTCCTGGACTTTGTTGATTCCCTTGAGGTATTTGAAAGTTTCTATTATGTCCCATCTCACCCTCCTCTCCTCGAGGGTATACTTATTAAGCTCCTTTAGTCTCTCTCTTTGTATGGCTCCTGCACCATTTTAGTTACCCTCCTATGGACTGCTTCCATCATGTCTATGTCCTTGCAGAGACTGAGTATCCAGAACTGCATGCAGTACTCTATATGGGGTCTGACCAACTGTCTGTAAGGAGGAATAACAACCTCCTGTTTTCTACTGGTGATGCCACTTCCTATACATCCCAGTATCCCCTCCAAGCCTCCTTACTGCCTTCTCACAATGCTTGCTTACCTTTAGGTCATCTCATATGACTAACCCCAGGTCCCTTTCCATTTTTGTTGTTGCTAGTACCTCCCCCCATTGTGTACACTTCCCCAGGGTTTTATTTCCCATGGGCATTACCTTGCACTTCTTTGCATTGAATCTAAGCTGCCATACTTTTGACCATTCCTCCAACCTTGCCAAGTCCCTTCTCATCCTTTCCACTCCCCCCCCATGTGTATCAACCGTGTTGCAAATCTTTGTGTCATTTGCAAAGAGGCATACTTTTCCTTCCAGTCCCTCTGCAATGTCACTTATAAAGTCATTAAAAGGGACCGGACCCAGTTCTGAACCTTGTGGTACCCCACTAGTAACCTTGCTTTCTTTGGAGTAGACTCTGTTTAGTATACCCTTTGTGTTCTGTTCTTCAACCAATTTTTTACCCAGGCTACCACCCTGGGACTCACTCACAGGCTGGCTAATTTGTTTATTAATCTTTCATGTGGGACTGTGTAAATGCCTTGCTAAAGTCTAGGCCATGTCCACAGCCCCTCACTAGTCTACTACTTTGGTCGCCCAGTAAAAGAAATCTATTAGATTTGTCTGACATGACCTTCCCACTGTGAATCCATGCTGCCTTGGGTCCTGTGTCCCACTAGCCTCTAGGTACTCAAAAATTATTTCTTTCAGAAGTAATCTCATAACTTTCCTTCCCACTGAGGTCAAACTAAGAGGTCTGCAGTTTCCTGCCTCTGCTTTGCTACCACTTTTGTGAAGGGAAATCACATCCACCCTCCTCTAGTCCTTTGGTACTACCCCATCTCCCCATGATTTGTTAAAAAGGGTAATCAGTGGTGTCACTAGTTCTCCCATTAGTTATTTTAGAATTCTGGGGTGAATCCCATCAGGGCCCATTACTTTGTCCACCTTCAGTTTCAGAAGCCTTTCAGAATCCTTTCTTCTGTGAATGGACTGGTATCGACCCTCCTATCCAGAGTGCTTCTATTGACTGGATTAGGTATCTCCCCCTTCTTTTCTTTTGTGAATACTGAATTATTTGTTCAGTGTCCCTGCTTTTTCATTGTCATCCTCTGCCCAGCCTCCATCTCCTTTATTAAGCCTCACTATCCCTCCCTCGGTCTTTCTACTCTCCCTAATGTACCTATAAAAGGTTTTATCCCCCTTCTTAACCGAGTTGGCTACCTTTTCCTCAATTTGGGCCTTTGCTTACCTGACTGCCTTCCCCACTTCCTTCTGCTCTAACTGGTACAGTTCTCTGTCCTGCTTCTTCTCTGTTTCATTAAGCTTCCTTAATGGTATCTTTTTCTCTCTAACCCTCCCCGCCACCTCTTTTGAGAATCATAGTGTTTTTTCCTTCATTTTAATTTGTTTATTTGCTTCACACAAAGGCTTGTTGCCTCTGTGATGGCAATTTGATGTTTCCCCATTGTTCCTCCACCCCTCCTTCTTGCCCACTTGCTAGTGCTTTTCTGTGACACTCTCACATTTTGACAAAGTCAGCCCTCCTAAAGTCCAGTACCCTCACTTTTGTATGGCTTGACTCTGCGGCTGTGTTTATCGTGAACCACATTGTTTCATGGTCACTTATTCCCAGATGGCTACCCAGTTCTAAATTTGAATTCCTCTCTCCATCCCCATTTGAGAGTACCAGGTCCAAGATTGCTCCTTCCCAAATGGGTTACAACACTAGCTGAGGCATGCCCCCTGTAGGGCATTGAGAATGACCCTGCTCTTGGATGTGGCAGTAGCAAAGGTGCTCCAGTTAACATTTGGCATATTCAGGCCCCCCATCAGCAATATCTCCCCTTTTTCTGCCATCCTAAGGATGCCTTCTATCATTTCCTTGTCCATTTCCTCCCCCTGAGGTGGGGGTCTGTATACAACAGCCGTGCAGATTGTGGTGCCATTTCCTGTCTCCAGGGTGATCCACAGTACCTCCAGTCCTCCCTGTTTACCCTTTAGTTTCATTGCTTTGATCCCTTCCCTTATATAGAGAGCTCCTCCTCCTCTTCTACCCTCTCTGTCCCTCCTATAGACTGTTTAACCTGGTATGTTGACTTCCCAGTCATGGTTCTCTATGTACTATCTTTCTGTGACTGCCAAAATATCCAGGCATCCCTCTTCCATCAAGGCCACTAGTTCGGTAAGCTTGTCACCAAGACTACTGGTGCTAGTACTCATTGTCCCCCATTTTTTGATGGCCTTACCCCATTTAGCCCCATTCCTATCCTTACTGCCTCTGCCTATGTCCTTATTTATCCCTGCCCTTCTCCCTATTGACTTCTTGGTGTTTTCATAGAAACAGATTTTGATGGCAGATAATTACCACTTGGCCCACCCAGTCTGCCCAATTCCCTACCTATTGGATAAGTTGCATATCCTAGTTGACCAACAACCTACTTTTTCCTAACCCCCACCAGAACTGCCTTATGTCTGTCCCATGCATTCTTAAATTCCCCAACTGTTTTTGACCCCATGACCTCCTCAGGAAGGCTGTTCCATGCATCCACCACCCTCTCTGTGAAAAAAATACATCCTCACATTGCCCCTGAGCAACCCCCCCATCTTCAAATTGTGCTCCCTTGTTCTTGCACATCTCTTTTTCTGAAAGATGCTACCCTCTTGGACTTTGTTGATTCTCTTGAGGTACTTGAAAGTTTCTATCATGTCCCCCTCTCCCTCCCTTCCTCAAGGATATACATATTAAACTCTTTCAGTCTCCCTTCATATGGCTTCTGGTGCAAACCCTGCACCATTTTAGTTGCCCTCCTATGGACTGCTTCCATCCTGGTTATGTTCTTGCAGGGATGGGGTCTCCAGAACTGCATGTGGTACTCCAGATGGGGTCTCGACAACTGTCTGTACAGAGGGATAACAACTTCCTGTTTTCTACTGGTGATGCCTCTCCCTGTACATCCCAGTATCCCCCCATCCCTCCTTACTGCCTTCTCACATTGCTTGCTTACCTTTGGGTCATCTCATATGACTACCCCAGGTCCCTTTCCATTTTTGTTGTTGTTAGTACCCCCGTGTACTCTTCACCTGGGTTTTTGTTTCCAAGGTGAATTACTGTGCACTTCTTTGCATTGAATTTAAGCTGCCATACTTTTGGCCACTGATCCAACCTTGCCAAGTCCCTTCTCATCCTTGCCACCACCCCCTTGTGTATCAACCCTGTTGCAGATCTTTGTGTCATCTGCAAAGAGGCATACTTTTCCTTCCAGTCCCTCTGCAATACCACTTATAAAGACATTAAAAAGGACCAATCCAAGTACTGAACCCTGCAGTATCCCACTAGTAACTCCACTTTCTTCTGAGTGGACTGTTTATTATTACCCTCTGTGTCCTGTTGTCCAGCCAATTTTTTAACCAGGCTACCACCCTGGGACCCACTCTCAGGCTGGCTAACTTATTTATTAATCTTTTGTGTGGGACTGTGTCAAATGCCTTGCTGAAGTCTAGGTAGGCCATTTCCACAGCCCCTCCCTGATCTACTATTACGGTCACCCACAGTCAGAGAAATCTATTAGAGTCCTCTGACATGACCTTCCCACTGTGAATCCATACTGCCTTGGGTCCTGTGCCTCACTGGCCTCTAGGTACTCAACAATTCTTTCTTTCAGAAGTGATTCCATCATTTTCCCTATCACTAGGGTCAAGCTAACAGGTCTGTAGTTTCCTGTCTCCATTTTGCTACCACTTTTGTGAAGGGGAATCACATCCACCCTCCTCCAGTCCTCGGGTACCACACCATCCTCCCATGATTTGTTAAAAAGGAGTAGTCAGTGAAGTCACTAGTTCTCACCTTAGTTGTTTTAGAAGTCTGGAGTGAGTCCCATTGGGTCCCATCGCTTTGTCCACCTTCAGTTTCTGGAATCCTTTTACAACCCTTTCTTCTTTGAATAGACTGGTATCAACCCCCCCATCCAGAGTGCTTCTATTGATTGGATTAGCTACCTCCCCCTCCTCTTCTTTTGTGAATACTGAGCAGAAGTATTCATTCAGCATCCCTGCTTTTTCACTGTTGCCCTCTACTCACCCACTCTCCCCTTTATTAAGCCTCACTATCACTACTTTGGTCTTTCTACTCTCTGTAATGTACCTATGTAACCCCCTTGTTACCCGGGGTTACTAGAATACTAATAAGACCTAGTGGTAGGCAGGGAAGGCAGCTTGTGAAACTCCAGTTAAATGGATTTCACACTGTCTCACTCTGTTCTCAGTCTCAGCTGAGACTGAGGGATGACATCACCATAGAACTGTTGCAGCTGCATGAGCCACAATGGAATCTGCAGCAGGGAGTTGGAGTAGAATGTTGGGTGGTTTGAACAGTAGTCTTTAGGTCAGTTGGAGTTTGGAGCTTGCTGAGAGAGGAGCACAACAGCTCTGTGTTAGGCTCTTGGAGCCTCAGCCCTGACATAGGGCTACATTCAGGGAAAAGGTGTGTGTTTCCACCTAAAGAGAGACTCAGAAGATAGTTTTAAAGTGTTGGAGACCGCTGATTCAGGTCTCAGTGCCCCATCCCTCAGGGGATGGGGCAGGAAAGGTTGTCCTGCATATTCCTGGGGCATCCCCCAGGTTTTCTGCTAGTAGAGAAGCTGCCTCATTTGGTCAAAGAGTTTGGGAAACAAGAAGATTTCGTGATTCGCCTGTAGGGCACCTGCAACCGGAGGGTGAGTTTCTGCTCTTTCTAAAGGGCCCATGTTTTCACCCTGGGACTTGTGTGATAGTCGGGATTGGACTACTGAAGTAGTGGGAGGCCTAGAGTAATAGGCTTAGCCAAAAGTAAAAGTATGTTCAAGTCCAGCACATAGGGGAAGTCAAGACATGTAGAGGAGATGTGACATATGTCTACCCAGTAATCTACATTGCCAAACTTTCAGAAAAGAATTGTTTAGTTTCCAGAGAAATGGCTGGGTATGGATCGTGGGAGCTGGAGGTGGGAGATCCCCCATCTTTAGTGACCAGGTCCACCTCTACGGATTTGCTCTGTGGATTTCTACTTTGCCTCACACACTTGGCCAGTGATGAGGGAAGTACCCATATGTGGGATTGGAAGGAAAATTCCCTTTAGGAGTCGAAGGCTCTAAGGTGGTTCAGGGAACCACCAATTGGAAAAACTGGTTCATTTCCCAAAATGGACCGTTGATCAAGTGGCCGGCGGGGGAGCCGGGCCAGTGGGGAAAACCCAAGTAGTGACAAGTTGGGCTGTGTACCCTAAGCTGCATGCAAGTCTGGGCTGTGTGCCTGGTGGGTTCGGAGCCTGAGGGCTGGAAATAGTGAAGAAGTGTTGTGTTGTCTCTAATCTGCATTACCAGGAGTGTTGCCCCGTGGGGTCCCTCTATGCTTTGTTTGTTCAGTTTGGATGTGAATAAAAGCCACACTGTAGAATTCCATTCCTGGTTCTGGACATTACAGTTATTGCTTCCTGTGTTCGGATTTACTTGGGTGCCCTTGTACAGAGTAGCCAAACCTAGGCCCCCTGTGCCGAGTAACCTAATCCTCCCCAAACCCAGTCCCCGCCAGGTACTGCTGTCAGCTTCAACAGCATGCCACCTGTCATTTTGCAAAAAGGCAGGGGTACGGGGGTTACAAAAATGGAGGCACCGCTTTGGATTTAATTCTGGGAGGAAGGTGCTTGGGCAATAGGGCTAGCATTTTGGCTATCTGGCAGTGGGTAGCCCAAAAAGCTGAAGCAATTTACCTAGTGTGTCGCTGTGTGCTGTGGATCTTATGCTGCTGTTTAAAATGCCAGCTGTTTAACAAGGAGCAGTAAAGCTAAAAGAGTGTGCCCTTGTCCTGCATCAATTGTTTACAGTGTTTTTGCCTGCTTTTAAAAAAAAAAACTGTGGTAAAGAAAAGTGTGGAAGACTAGGGGTAGCAACAGGAAAATTGTGCCCTGGACATTGGAAATGCTTTTAAAAAAGAAGTGTGGTAAAGAAAAGTGTGGAAGACTAGGGGTAGCAACAGGAAAATTGTGCCCTGGATGTTGGAAATGCTTTTAAATGAACTGAGAGACTTGCAATGTAAATGGCTATGTTAAATGGCTAAAATGGGCTCCCACCATGGAGTCAGTTGAGAAAAAAAAAAAACTTTCTGCAGTTTAAATTTGCCTGCTCGATGATCGCTGTGAGGAGAAGAGCACTCGCGAGGAAGAAGAGGCTCATTTGCATGGCATCGTGTGATTGGTGAGGCTGCAATCAGTCCCGCCCCTCAGCCAGCTGTAGCGTGACTGCCCCAGCATTCGAGAGGGAGTGTGAGTGGAGTGCGTGTACTAGCTTGTGGAGGAGCGTCGCAGAGTTTTAAAAGCACTGGAAACGTTTAAAAATAGAACTGTTTTGTTCAAAATTGGGCTCAACCCGCTTATCGATAGTCTAAATTGCGAGTGTGGTGGACGAGGAGACGATCGGCAGGACTGCCCGCCCGTTTCTGAGGGTTTGCGAACACATGAGTGACATTAGATGTCATAATGATAAGAATGCCTTGGTACAGCATTTACAGTTATATCATTACAACACTGCACATATTTTTACATTCTGTGGTATTGAGAAAGTGTGTATTGGCCCACGTGCAGGGGATCTGAAGAATAAAATACTGTGTAGAGAGTCTTTTTGGATCTATACACTAGGTGCTTTGGAGCACCCAGGATTAAATGACACTTTTGATATTGCACCTTTTTTAAGGTCTAAATATTTGAAATAATGATTAAGAATTATTATACAAATGTGGCATTATGTGCCATTTATAGTGTGTTTCCCTCTCTTTCAGGTTGAAGCTTCTTCAGCAATTCTGGTATATAATGTACTAGTGATTTTGAAATGCCCATTGAGAGAATTGTTTGCTAATTTAGTATTCCTGATTTGTAGTATAAATGTTTATTTAAAATTTTAATATTTGAAGTTATGTATGAATACTAGAATGAATTTGGTTTGGTATTATAGGTGGTAAAACAATTTTTTTGATAATGTTGCACTGTCACTTTAAGTGGTATTTTCTATTTAAAGGGTTTTTGTAATTACCAAATTAGTCCCTGAGGAGGCGCTTTTGGCACAAAACCGGTTGGGCTGTTTGTTCTCTGGGAGCTGTTGCTACCTTGCATGGTGCCACTGTGTTTCATCTTTATATGTGAGTTTAATACAGCATTTATTTTTCAAAGAAGTGTTGATGCTGTGTTTATTTTGATCGCATGCCTGGCCATTTACAATGGCACAACCTGAACTGGAGCCGCTTTTTCCTGTGTAGCTTCAACAGCATGCCACCTGTCATTTTGCAAAAAGGCAGGGGTCCGGGGGTTACAAAAAATGGAGGCACCGCTTTGGATTTAATTCTGGGAGGAAGGTGCTTGGGCAAGGGGGCTAGCGTTTTGGCTATCTGGCAGTGGGTAGCTCAAAAAGCTGAAGCAATTTACCTAGAGTGTAGCTGTGTGCTGTGGATCTTATGCTGCTGTTTAAAATGCCAACTGTTTACCAAGGAGCAATAAAGCTAAAAGAGTGTGCCCTTGTCCTGCATCAATTGTTTACAGTGTTTTTGCCTGCTTTTAAAAAAAAAAAAAGAACTGTGGTAAAGAAAAGTGTGGAAGACTAGGGGTGGCAACAGGAAAATTGTGCCCTGGACATTGGAAATGCTTTTAAAAAAGAAGTGTGGTAAAGAAAAGTGTGGAAGACTAGGGGTAGCAACAGGAAAATTGTGCCCTGGACATTGGAAATGCTTTTAAAAAAGAACTACGGTAAAGAAAAGTGTGGAAGACTAGGGATAGCAACAGGAAAACTGTGCCCTGGATGTTGGAAATGCTTTTAAATAAACTGAGAGACTTGCAGTGTAAATGGCTATGTTAAATGGCTAAAATGGGCTCCCGACGTGGAGTCAGTTGAGAAAAAAAAAATGCTTTCTGCAGTTTAAATTTGCCTGCTCGATGATCGCCGTGAGGAAAATAGCACTCGCAAGGAAGAAGAGGCTCATTTGCATGGCATCGTGTGATTGGTGAGGCTGCAATCAGTCCCGCCCCTCAGCCAGCTCTACGGTGACTGCCCCAGCATTCGAGAGGGAGTGTGAGTGGAGTGCATGTACTGGCTTGTGGAGGAGTGTCGCAGAGTTTTAAAAGCACTGGAAACATTTAAAAATAGACCTGTTTTGTTCAAAATCGGGCTCAACCCGCTTATCGATCGTCTAAATTGTGAGTGTGGTGGTCGAGGAGACGATCGGCAGGACTGCCCACCCGTTTCTGTTCTGAGGCCTCCAAGACTGCCTGCAGACCGTTTTTCCCCATCGTAGCAAATAACTACTGATAACAGTAAGTACTAACAGTGAAATTGCTCAAACAGTAATTTTCTGCCCAATGCCAGCATAATATGTGTGCAGCAGAGTAGTCGCTTTGCAAGTAATGACTGTGGCAAGTCCTGTCAGCAAATGCAAGTCTGCTATGCCATTGACGGTTTGCATAGTAATGAGTTCAGCATCAGTTTAAAGTTTAAAGCCAGAGAGAGACTGTGAGTTGTAGCCAAATGTGCAGCACTAGTTTTACAGGCAATCCTGTGCTTAAAAACCTGAAGCTTTAAGGGACTGTGAGTCAAAGAAATGTTTCCAGCATGTAAAAAGTCCATGAAAAATCATGTAAATGTGTTTAGAACAAGAACAGTGCAAGTTTGTGCAGTTTAAGTAAAAGTTATAAGTAGTGTGTGTAAATCGGATGCGCAGTGGCTTGACCCAATTTCTGAATGTTGAAGCACAGGAGTGCTGCCGCCGTCATTACAGGGTGGGGTAGTAAAGTAAACACAGCAGCAGAGGAGCCATTTTAAAGAGTAAAGAAGGTGTTCAATAAAATGGGACTTTCAGTTACAGTGAGCTTTTGTTTGTTTTTTCTGCAGTTATGGTATTAGGGCCACCTCGCTACCCGGATCATGCCCGGGTTGCAGTAACAGTAGCAGTAAATAGACTGAGGGATATTGAAAAGTGATGCTATGGAGGACATCTGCCTCCTCACGTGGCGATTCCTGGTTTTCCAGTGCATGTGTGTCAAATATGCTTGAAAGCTGGAAGGGACATCTTCAAGATACCTCACTGTGCTGGATGCCTGGAGAGATATGGCTTGTATAAAGTGCCTCAGATTCGTTCGGCTCCCACATGGATGAAGGTTCAGGAATCTGCTGTTGGCAGCACACAGCACCAGGCGGAGCCTGTGGAAGAAGGCCCCTCTGGGGAGTGTGACACAAAGCTAGAGGGTGCAGAGTTAGAGACAGAACCAGAAGTTGAAGTTTCAAATGCTGGATCCCAGAAGGAAAGTTCAGATAAAGCATCAGTAGATCCCTGGGGGAGGGCCTAGCCCAAGTCTCTTAGGCGAAGATGAGATGCTGGAGGCCTTTGAATGGGAGGTGTTGACCCCCACGCCTAGTGATGAGTGGATAGTCTCAGGAGTGAGCACGACTGCTCACTCCTGGGCTCAGATCCTCAGTGAGGAAGAAGATGAGGGGAACCTATGTGGCCTTGTGAAAAAGGAATAGGTACACAGCCTCAAGCTCTTGCCTCGGAGGAATGCATTGAAGAGAGTGGTGATGCCACTGCCCTGGCTATGCAAGAAGAAGAAGTCAGGGATCTGTTTTTAATCTCGCTAAGGATGCGTAGCTGGCAGAACCAGGACTGGCCACCAACAAGCCAGGCCAGCGGTCTCAGGTTGACCAAAGCTAGTAAAGATAAGAGACTGGTTCCTAGAAAGCCGAATGAGATCTATGGTATGACCTTTCCTACCTTTCCTTGGAAAGTCTGGAGGAGATTGAGAACAGCAGGAAATCCTGGATCTGGGCTGAAGCAATGAAAGGTGTGCATCCTGGGGCAAACAAGCATGTAAAAAACAGACTATTTCATGACAAATATACCAAGTGGAAGAGAGGCAGGACACTGTTTATGGACAGAGTGAGAATAGTGGACAGAGAGGGACGTGAAATCTCCCACTGCGTGAATTATGTGCGCCCAGACAGGGTGATAATTCAAGCTCCTGACCCCGGTACTTTTGGTCTCAATGCAAGGACCCCCCAGCAAATGTGCCTGTGCCTACTAAAAGGAGAGCCAAGCAGTGGTAGTCAATACTGCCACACCAGCCTGTGAAGTGCCTTTATTGATCCGCCAGTATAAACATCCAGGACTCAGGTGCCCCACATTCATCAGTTCTACAGTGTTCTGGCTTTTCCAGAATCCATCGACTGGCCCACCAAATGACTTCAGATCCAGAGAGGACAACAGCCCAGCTGTATCCTGCTTCATCGCCTGGTAATCAAATGACGTCAGACCAGCTGTTTTCCTTTTTTTCTTCCTGTTCTAAGGTTCCATCTCCAGAGATGTCATCAGCCCAGCAGTTCCTAGATGTGCCCTCCTGTGGTTCCCGGAAGATGTCCACCCAGCTGTATTGGAAGAAATGCTGCCAGGGAGAGTCTTCGGCAGAGGTGCAGGTCAGTTCAGAACTTTTCATACTACAAGGGGCCGGTAAGTCCAAACTCTTCTATCTTTATGACATTGCAGTACACACCCTACACTAGAAGACTCCAAAATGTGTGAACTGTTCTCAAAGACTCTCCCCTTCGGGACTTTCGCCTGTTAGAACTGTGCTTCACCGGGCTCCGGCCCAGGAGAGACTCTAATGGACTAGCCTTCGGGCACTGTGATCACTACTTGGGACTTTTAGGCCACTCCATCCCCCCAAATGTGTATTGTAAATAATGTTGTTGTTTTCTACTGTTTTCTAATGTATATACTGTTTTTCTGCCTTTTCTAAAAAAAATCTTTTTGGGATTCTTCAGTGTTTTGATGGTAGGGTTTTAGGTAGTCTCTGTATACAGATTAGGAGTGTGTGTTGTCTTTCTTTTTCTTGCAGGTGTTCCTGGAGAAGATAGAAGAGAAGACAAGAAGAGGAGGAGGGGCTCATCTAAGTTCCTCATTAGTACTTTAGTGTGTAGTGATTTAAAGTACAGTGGTGTTGTTGTTGTTGTTGTTACTGTATTAACCCTTTCCTTCCACAGGTGAGGTTGTCGGGGTAGGGAGGAGGCAGTAAAGTGATGTAATAATGTGGTATTATTTTCTTGGTGTGTGGTTGCAAGTTGCCCAAGGTCTGGGAGGTCCCCAGGTTGTTTTTGGTTTTGGGGTATTAAGTTAGAGGTAGACAGATTTCCCTAGAGGGCAGGGGGGGATAGACAGGCTGTGGTCCTGAATGGCCATAGGGACTGCAGTGCTGAGCTATTAGGGCTACGCTCTGGAGAGTTCTACCAGAGCCACTAGGTGGCCATAGTAAGTGGGTAGGGTAGAGGCTGATATGTCAGCTAAAGGTCTCTAGGCCCTTAGTGTTGCCTGCCTGTGCTCGCACATGTTAGGAGGGGGCCTGATCACCCCCCTCTGCAGGTAGCACATAGGGTGGGATGGCCTAAAGCCGGGTAAATAATGACTGCAGACAGTCATTTTCCTGGTCAAGGGCGAGTGTAACCCCCTTGTTACCCGGGGTTACTAGAATCCCAGTAAGACCTAGTGGTAGGCAGGGAAGGCAGCTTGTGAAACTCCAGTTAAATGGATTTCACACTGTCTCACTCTGTTCTCAGTCTCAGCTGATACTGAGGGATGACATCACCATAGAACTGTCACAGCTGCATGAGCCACAATGGAATCTGCAGCAGTGAGTTGGAGTAGAATGTAGGGAGGTTTGAATAGTAGTCTGTAGGTCAGTTGGAGTTTGGAGCTTGCTGAGAGAGGAGCACAGCAGCTCTGTGTTAGGCTCTTGGAGCCTCAGCCCTGACATAGGGCTACATTCAGGGAAAAGGTGTGTGTTTCCACCTAAAGAGAGACACAGAAGATAGTTTTAAAGTGGTGGAGACCGCTGATTCCGGTCTCAGTGCCCCATCCCTCAGGGGATGGGGCAGGAAAGGTTGTCCTGCACATTCCAGGAGCAACCCCCTGGTTTTCTGCTAGTGGAGAAGCTGCATTATTTGGTCCAAGAGTTTGGGAAACAAGAAGATTTTGTGATTTGCTTGTGGAGCACCTGCAACCGGAGGGTGAGTTTCTGCTCTTTCTAAAGGCCCATGTTTTCACCCTGGTACTTGTGTGATAGTAGGGATTGGACTACTGAAGTAGTGGGAGGCCTAGAGTAATAGGCTTAGCCAAAAGTAAAAGTATGTTCAAGTCCAAAACATAGGGGAAGTCAAGACATGTAGAGGAGATGTGACATATGTCTACCCAGTAACCTACATTGCCAAGCTTTCAGAAAAGAATTGTTTAGTTTCCAGAGAAATGGCCAGGTATGGATTGTGGGAGCTGGAGGTGGGAGACCCCCCCATCTTTAGTGACCAGGTCCACCTCTACGGATTTGCTCTGTGGATTTCTACTTTGCCTCACACACTTGGCCAGTGATGAGGGAAGTACCCAGATGTGGGATTGGAAGGAAAATTCCCTTTAGGAGTCGAAGGCTCTAAGGTTGTTTGTGGAGCCACCAACTGGAAAAACTGGTTCATTTCCCAAAATGGACCATGGATCAAGTGGCCGGCGGGGGAGCCGGGCCAGTGGGGAAAACCCAAGTAGTGTACAAGTCGGGCTGTGTACCCAAAGCTGCGTGAAATTCCGGGCTGTGTGCCTGGTGGGTTCAGAGCCTGAGGGCTGGAAATAGTGAAGAAGTGTTGTGTTGTCTCTAATCTGCATTACCAGGAGTGTAGCCCCGTGGGGGTCCGTCTATGCTTTATTTGTTCAGTTTGGATGTGAATAAAAGCCACACTGTAGAATCCCATTCCTGGTTCTGGACATTACAGTTATTGCTTCCTGTGTTCGGATTTACTTGGGTGCCCCTGTGCAGAGTAGCCAAACCTAGGCCCCCTGTACCGAGTAACCTAATCCTCCCCGAACCCAGTCCCCACCAGGTACTGCTGTCAGCTTCAACAGCATGCCACCTGTCATTTTGCAAAAAGGCAGGGGTCCGGAGGTTACAAAAATGGAGGCACCGCTTTGGATTTAATTCTGGGAGGAAGGTGCTTGGGCAATAGGGCTAGCGTTTTGGCTATCTGGCAGTTGGTAGCCCAAAACGCTGAAGCAATTTACCTAGTGTGTCGCCGTGTGCTGTGGATCTTATGCTGCTGTTTAAAATGCCAACTGTTTACCAAGGAGCAGTAAAGCTAAAAGAGTGTGCCCTTGTCCTGCATCAATTGTTTACAGCATTTTTGCCTGCTTTTAAAAAAAAAAAAAGAACTGTGGTAAAGAAAAATGTGAAAGACTAGGGGTAGCAACAGGAAAATTGTGCCCTGGGCATTGGAAATGCTTTTAAAAAAGAACTGTGGTAAAGAAAAGTGTGGAAGACTAGGGGTAGCAACAGGAAAATTGTACCCTGGACGTTGGAAATGCTTTTAAAAAAAATCTGTGGTAAAGAAAAGTGTGGCAGACAAGGGGTAGCAACAGGAAAATTGTGCCCTGGATGTTGGAAATGCTTTTAAATGAACTGAGAGACTTGTAGTGTAAATGGTTATGTTAAATGGCTAAAATGGGCTCCCGCCGTGGAGTCAGTTGAGAAAAAATTAAAATTGCTTTCTGCAGTTTAAATTTGGCTGCTCGACGATCGCCGTGAGGAGAAGAGCACACGTGAGGAAGAAGAGACTCATTTGCATGGCGTCGTCTGATCAGTGAGGCTACAATCAGCCCTGCCCCTCAGCCAGCTCTACAGTGACTGCCCCAGCATTCAAGAGGGAGTGTGAGTGGAGTGTGTGTACCGGCTTGTGGAGGAGCGTCGCAGAGTTTTAAAAGTGCTGGAAATGTTTAAAAATAGATCTGTTTTGTTCAAAATCGGGCTCAACCTTCTTATCCATTGTCTAAATTGTGAGTGTGGTGGTTGAGGAGACGATCGGCAGGACTGCCCACCCGTTTCTGTTCTGAGGCCTCCAAGACTGCCTGCAGGCCATTTTTCCCATTCGCAGCAAACAGCTACTGATAACAGTAAGTACTAACAGTGAAATTGCTCAAACAGTGATTTTCTGCCCAATGCCAGCATAATATGTGTGCAGCAGTGTAGTCGCTATGCAAGTAATGACTGTGGCAAGACCTGCCAGCAAATGCAAGTCTGCTATGCCATTGACTGTGTGCACAGTAATGAGTTCAGCATCAGTTTAAAGTTTAAAGCCAGAGAGAGACTGTGAGTTGTAGCCAAATGTGCAGCATTAGTTTTACAGGCAATCCTGTGCTTAAAAACCTGAAGCTTTAAGGGACTGTGAGTCAAAGAAATGTTTCCAGCATGTAAAAAGTCCATGGAAAATCATGTAAATGTGTTTAGAACAAGAACAGTGCAAGTTTGTGCAGTTTGAGCAAAAGTTATCAGTAGTGTGTGTAAATCGGATGCGCAGTGGCTTGACCCAATTTCTGAATGTTGAAGCACAGGAGTGCTGCCGCCGTCATTACAGGGTGGGGTAGTAAAGTAAACACAGCAGCAGAGGAGCCATTTTAAAGAGTAAAGAAGGTGTTCAGTAAAGTGGGACTTTCAATTAAAGTGAGCTTTTGTTTGTTTTTTCTGCAGTTATGGCCTCAGGACCACCTCGCTACCCGGATCATGCCCGGGTTGCAGAAACAGCAGCAGTAAATAGACTGAGGGATATTGAAAAGTGGTGCTATGGAGGACAACTGCCTCCGCATGTGGCGATTCCTGGTTTTCCAGTGCATGTGTGTCAAATATGCTTGAAAGCTGGAAGGGACGTCTTCATGATACCTCACTGTGCTGGATGCCTGGAGAGATATGACTTGTATAAAGTGCCTCAGATTTGTTTGGCTCCCACATGGATGAAGGTTCAGGAATCTGCTGTTGGCAACACACAGCACCAGGCAGAGCCTGTGGAAGAAGGCCCCTCGGGTGAGTGTGGCACAAAGCAAGAGGGTGAAGAGTTAGAGACAGACCCAGAAGTTGAAGTTTCAGATGCTGGATCCCAGAAGGAAAGTTCGGATAAAGCATCAGTAGACCCCTGGGGGGGGGGCCTAGCCCAAGTCTTTTAGGAGTAGATGAGATGCGGGAGGCCTTTGAATGGGAGGTGTCGACCTCCGCACCTAGTGATGAGTGGATAGTCTCAGGATTGAGGACGACTGCTCACTCCTGGGCTCAGATCCTCAGTGAGGAAGAAGATGAGGGGGAACCTATATGGCCTTGTGAAAAAGGAACGGGTACACAGCCTCAAGTTCTTGCCTCAGAGGAATGCATGGAAGAGAGTGGTGATGCCACTACCCTGGCTATGCAAGAAGAAGAAGTCAAGGATCCATTTTTAATCTCGCTAAGGATGCGTAGCTGGCAGAACCAGGACTGGCCACCCCCAAGCCAAGCCAGCGGTCTCAGGTTGACCAAAGCTAGTAAAGAGGAAGACTGATTCGTAGAAAGGCGAATGAGATCTATGGTATGACCTTTCCTACCTTTCCTTGGAAAGTCTGGAGGAGATTGAGAACAGCAGGAAATCCTGGATCTGGGCCGAAGCAATGAAAGGTGTGCATCCTGGGGCAAACAAGGATGTAAAAAACAGACTATTTCACGAGAAATATACCCAGTGGAAGAGAGGCAGGACACTGTTTATGGACAGAGTGCGAATAGTGGATGGAGAGAGACGTGAAATCTCCCACTGTGTGAATTATGTGCGCCCAAGCTCCTGACCCCCGGTACTATTGGCCTCAATGAAAGGACCTCCCAGCAAATGTGCCCGTGCCTACTAAATGGAGAGCCGAGCAGTGGTAGTCAATACTGCCACACCAGCCTGTGAAGTGCCTTTATTGATCCGCCAGTATGAACATCCAGGACTCAGGTGCCCCTCATTCATCAGTTCTACAGTGTACTGGCCTTTCCAGAATCCATCGACTGGCCCACCAGATGACTTCAGATCCATATAGGACACCAGCCCAGCTGTATCCTGCTTCATTGCCTGGTAATCGAATGACGTCAGACCAGCTGTTTTCCTTTTTTTCTTCCTGTTCTAAGGTTCCATCTCCAGAGATGACATCAGCCCAGCAGTTCCCAGATGTGCCCTCCTGTGGTTCTCGGAAGATGTCCGCCCAGCTGTATTGGAAGAAATGCTGCCAGGGAGAGTCTTCGGCAGAGGTGCAGGTCAGTTCAGAACTTTTCGTACTACAAGGGCTGGTAAGTCCAAACTTTTCTATCTTTATGACATTGCAGTACACACCTTACATTAGCAGACTCCAAAATGTGTGAACTGTCCTCAAAGACTCTCCCCTTCGGGACTTTGGCCTGTTAGAACTGTGCTTCACCAGGCTCCGGCCCAGGAGAGACTCTTTAATGGACTAGCCTTCAGGCACTGTGGTCACTAGTTGGGACTTTTAGGGCACTCCATCCCCAAAGGTGTATTGTAAATAATGTTGTTGTTTTCTACTGTTTTCTAATGTATATACTATTTTTCTACCTTTTCTAAAAAAAAAATCTTTTTGGGATTCTTCAGTGTTTTGATGGCAGGGGTTTAGGTAGACTCTGTATGCAGATTAGGAGTGTGTGTTGTCTTTCTTTTTCTTGCAGGTGTTCCTGGAGAAGATAGAAGAGAAGACAAGAAGAGGAGGAGGGGCTCATCGGAGTTCCTCATTAGTACTTTAGTGTGTAGTGATTTAAAGTACTGTGGTGTTGTTATTGTTGTTGTTACTGTATTAACCCTTTCCTTCCACAGGTGTGGTTGTGGGGATAGGGAGGAGGCAGTAAAGTGATGTAATAATGTGGTATTTTTTTTTTGGTGTGTGTGGTTGCAGGTTGCCCAAGGTCGGGGAGGTCCCCAGGTTGTTTTTGTTTTTGGGGTATTAAGTTAGAGGCAGACAGATTTCCCTAGAGAGCTGGGTGGGATAGACAGGCTGTGGTCCTGAACGGCTGTAGGGACTGCAGTGCTGAGCTATTAGGGCTATGCTCTGGACAGTTCTACCAGAGTCACTAGGTGGCCATAGTAAGTGGGTAGAGTAGAGGCTGATATGTCAGCTAAAGGCCTCTAGGCCCTTAGTGTTGCCTGCCTGTGCTCACACATGGTAGGAGAGGGCCTGATCACCCCCCTCTGCAGGTAGCACATAGGGTGGGATGGCCTAAAGCCAGGTAAACAATGACTGCGGACAGTCATTTTCCTGGTCAAGGGTGAGTGTCACCCCCTTGTTACCCGGGGTTACTAGAATCCCAGTAAGACCTAGTGGTAGGCAGGGATGGCAGCTTGTGTGAAACTCCAGTTAAATGAATTTCACACTGTCTCACTCTGTTCTCAGTCTCAGCTGAGACTGAGGGATGACATCACCATAGAACTTTCGCAGCTGCATGAGCCACAATGGAATCTGCAGCAGGGAGTTGGAGTAGAATGTTGGGAGGTTTGAACAGTAGTCTGTAGGTCAGTTGGAGTTTGGAGCTTGCTGAGAGAGGAGCACAGCAGCTCTGTGTTAGGATCTTGGAGCCTCAGTCCTGACATAGGGCTACAGTCAGGGAAAAGGTGTGTGTTTCCACCTAAAGAGAGACACAGAAGATAGTTTTAAAGTGGTGGAGACCGCTGATTTGGGTTTCAGTGCCCCATCCCTCAGGGGATGGGGCAGGAAAGGTTGTCCTGCATATTCCAGGGGCAACCCCCTGGTTTTCTGCTAGTGGAGAAGCTGCCTTATTTGGTCCAATAGTTTGGGAAACAAGAAGATTTCGTGATTCGCTTTGTGGGGCACCTGCAACTGGAGGGTGAGTTTCTGCTCTTTCTAAAGGGCCCATGTTTTCACCCTGGGACTTGTGTGATAGTGGGGATTGGACTACTGAAGTAGTGGAAGGCCTAGAGTAATAGGCTTAGCCAAAAGTAAAAGTATGTTCAAGTCCAGCACATAGGGGAAGTCAAGACATGTAGAGGAGAGGTGACATAAGTCTACCCAGTAATCTACATTGCCAAGCTTTCAGAAAAGAATTGTTTAGTTTCCAGAGAAATGGCTGGGTATGGATTGTGGGAGCTGGAGGTGGGAGACGCCCCATCTTTAGTGACCAGGTCCACCTCTACAGATTTGCTCTGTGGATTTCTACTTTGCCTCACACACTTGGCCAGTGATGAGGGAAGTACCCATATGTGGGATTGGAAGGAAAATTCCCTTTAGGAGTCGAAGGCTCTAAGGTGGTTTGGGGAGCTACCAAATGGGAAAACTGGTTCATTTCCCAAAATGGACCTTGGATCAAGTGACCGGCTGGGGAGCCGGGCCAGTGGGGAAAACCCAAGTAGTGTACAAGTCGGGCTGTGTACCCAAAGCTACGTGCAAGTCCAGGCTGTGTGCCTGGTGGATTCAGAGCCTGACGGCTGGAAATAGTGAAGAAGTGTTGTGTTGTCTCTAATCTGCATTACCAGGAGTGTAGCCTCGTGGGTGTCCATCTATGCTTTGTTTGTTCAGTTTGGATGTGAATAAAAGCCACACTGTAGAATCCCATTCCTGGTTCTGGACATTACAGTTATTGCTTCCTGTGTTTGGATTTACTTGGGTGCCCCTGTGCAGAGTAGCCTAGGCCCCCTGTGCCGAGTAACCTAATCCTCCCCGAACCCAGTCCCCACCAGGTACTGCTGTCAGCTTCAACAGCATGCCACCTGTCATTTTGCAAAAAGGCAGGGGTCCGGGGTTTACACCTATAAAAGGTTTTATCTGCCTTTTGAACCGAGTTGGCTATCTTTTCCTCGGTTTGGGTCTCTGCTATTCTGACTGCCTTCCCCACTTCTTTCTGCTTTAACTGGTACAATTCCCTGTCCTGCTCGTTCTGTGTTTCCTTAAATCTTCCTGACTGCTATCTTTTTCTCCCTAACCTTCCCCTTCACCTCTTTTGAGAACCATAGTGGTTTTTTCCTTTGTTTTGATTTATTTGCTTCACACAAGAACTTGTTGCCTCTGTGATGGCAGTTTTGATGTTTTCCCATTAATCCTCCACCCCTCCTTCTTACCCTCTTGCTAGTGCTTTTCTGAGGAACTCTCCCATTTTGCCAAAGTCAGCCATCCTAATGTCCAGTACCCTCACAAGTGTATGGCTTGATTCTACGGCTGTGTTTATTGTGAACCACACTGTTTGGTGATCACTTGTTCCCAGATGGCTACCCACTTCTAAATCTGAGATCCTCTCTCTGTCCCTGTTTGAGAGTACAAGGTCTACGACTGCTCCCTCCTGAGTGGGTTCCACCACTAGCTGTCTGAGGCATGCCGCTTGTAGGGTATCAAGTTTAGTTTCCATGTTACATTCCATGGAATCCATGAATAGTCTTGGGACTGTTCTTGTCTGTCCCTACTGCTGCATGTCATTAACTATGTAAGCAATAAGACATGAGGGGGTGTGTATTAGACATTTCTAACGCATTGCCAGAAGCATGGTGGGCATGGGACTGCAGGTTGAGTGCCTTCAGTCCCTTGCCGTGTGTTAGAAATGTCTAATGCACACCCCCCGGAGTATCTTATTGTGCTTATTAAATGGATTTCCTTTTTTAAAATGTCCTTCTGAACTTAAATAAGTATGTATATGTATGTAAAAACAAATCTTATCAGTTGACAATATGGTAAAATAGTTCTTTCGCCTGGCATTTTTTTTCCTTTAGGAAATTTGTCCTTTTGAGGCATTCTTAGTTGTAGTTTGCTTTATTTCCTTATTTATTCATATTAGTAGTTTTTTCAGTCCATCCTTCTCACAGTTACTAGTACTATTTCCTGAATGCCAAGTAGACCAAACAAGAAAGCACCCACCCCCCATGACTCCAAGGGAAAGAAGAAAGAATTACTTACCATAGTAATATTACTTCTTCCAAGGGATCCCTCATTATTTTGTAATGCCCCAAAGTTGGTCATTCCATAAATAAATAAAAATAATTAAATGAACGCAGGATACACAGGTGCTCAGAGTACCTGCTGCAGGTGTAGGGGGCAGGGTACAATGCTAAAGGGCCCCTAGGCATAAAAGTCAACCTCCCTACACATACAAAACACTGTAAATAATGAAAAAAGGTGCCTTGTGCACTTACACCTGGTCAAAAGACAGAAAAAAAAGGCATTCCATGTCATAATGGCCTGGATGGAATGCTGTGCTAAGTGGCTCATGCACAGCATTCCAATCCAGCCATTCTAGAACTTAGGCAAGTTTAACTTTTAAAAATAATTCTATAACTGTTCAGTTGGTCAGTTCCTGGGCAGCTGTTGAGGAGAGAGGACACAGTAAGTCAGAGGGACAAGGAAAGGGCTTACCTGGAGGGTTGAAATCCGTCCCTGAGGGCTTACCTGTGTGCCTGCTCTGCCTCCACTGCCTGAAGAAGCCTACGGTGGTGTGAAGTTGTCGGTGGTGCCATTGGGGCACCACGAAGAAAAACACCGCTCCCGACGCGCTGTATGGGCTTAAAAGCCCTCCGTTTATTTGTTTTTGCCCCCCGATTGTTTATTTTAGCCCCGTGCAAGTTTTAAAAAGTATTCTCAGTCCCACGTTGGCAGCAAGCAAGCTGCATCTTCCTGTCAGCCGTCTTAGGCCCCCCAGAATCGTCCCTCTCGCTGCCTGCACATTCTCTCCCACTGCCAGCATCCCTCCCGCCTCCCGACAGCGCTACAACCCTCTTCAGGATGGCAGAGCGGTGAGTCGGCGGCAGCACACGCTGTGCTGACTGCCAGTTTATCAGAGGGACTGTATTTTTGTAATTAGCGACTAGGCGCTTGAAAAGGTGGCCGAGAGCTGGGGACCATCGGGTCGTTAGGACCCGCGATATGAATATTTATTAGGGGTGGGATGGGACGCCTTTGGGAGGGTGAAAGCAAGGCCTTTAGCTGCCTATAAATATTCATAAGGGGTGATTAAAGGCTGGGATTTGCTGCACTGAATGACAGCAGGTACTGGGAGCCTGCAGATTTAAAGGGCAATACAATTAAAAGGGCGATTCTGCCCAGATATAAAGGAGGGCACCTGGCCCATTTAAAGTAGGGGCACCAGGCCCATGGTAAAGAGGGGCTCCAGGCCCAGTATTTCGAGGGCACCAGGCCCATTGTAAAGTGGGGCATCAGGCCCAATCTAAGGTGGGGCACCAGGCCAAAGCTAACGTAGGGCTTCAGGCCCGAGGTAATGGTAGACATTAGGCCCGGTAAGCCTGGTTGAAAGGGAGGCCCCGGCCTAGCGGAATAGGGCAAGCCAGCCTAGTAGTACTAAAGGGAGGCCCCGGCCTAGCGGAATAGGGCAAGCCAGCCTAGTGGTACTAAAGGGAGGCCTCAGCTTAGTGGAATAAGGCAGGCTTAAGCTAACGTAGGACTTCAGGCCCGAGGTAAAGGTAGGGCATTAGGCCCGAGGTAAAGCCTGGTACTATAGGGAGGCCCCGGCCTAGCGCAATAGGTCAAGCCAGCCTAGTGGTACTACAGGGAGGCCCCGGCCTAGCAGAATAGGGCAAGCCAGCCTAGTGGTACTACAGGGAGGGCCCTGGCCTAGCGGAATAGGGCAAGCCAGCCTAGTGGTACTAAAGGGAGGCCCCGGCCTAGCGGAATAGGGCAAGCCAGCCTAGTGGTACTAAAGGGAGGCCCCGGCCTAGCGGAATAGGGCAAGCCAGCCTAGTGGTACGAAAGGGAGGCCCCGGCCTAGCGGAATAGGGCAAGCCAGCCTAGTGGTACTAAAGGGAGGCCCCAGCCTAGCGGAATAGGGCAAGCCAGCCTAGTGGTACTAAAGGGAGGCCCCGGCCTAGCGGAATAGGGCAAGCCAGCCTAGTGGTACTAAAGGGAGGCCCCGGCCTAGTGGAATAGGGCAAGCCAGCCTAGTGGTACTAAAGGGAGGTCCCAGCCTAGCGGAATAGGGCAAGCCAGCCTAGTGGTACTAAAGGGAGGCCCCAGCCTAGTGGAAAAAGGCAGGCTCAAGCTAACGTAGGGCTTCAGGCCCGAGGTAATGGTAGGGCATTAGGCCCGAGGTAAATCCTGGTCTAAAGGGAGGCCCCAGCCACAAAGGACAGTAAGGGATCCTATTCCAGAAGTAAGGGATCCTATCCCAGAAGGACCCTACCTATAGAAACAGGGGTTCATTTGAGAGTGTTCTAATTGCCTATACTGTGAAACTACTGTGATTA
This sequence comes from Neoceratodus forsteri, assembly GCA_016271365.2. NCBI lineage: Eukaryota > Metazoa > Chordata > Ceratodontiformes > Ceratodontidae > Neoceratodus > Neoceratodus forsteri. The sequence continues at coordinate 798,675,828 of CM057459.1, read as the reverse complement.
CTGTACTGCTTATGCTGAACTATTGCCCTAAGTACCTGAACTATTGCCCTAAGTACCTGAACTATTGCCCTAAGTACCTGAACTATTGTCTGAAGTACCTGAACTATTGGTCCAAGTACCTGAACTATTGCTCTAAGCACCTGGACATTGGCTCTTATCAGTAACGATTACCCCCGTGGTTATAATTTGCCCTCCCAGGCAAATTATTGTACTATTCCACAGTTCTTTGGGCATTCTTCAGTTATATGTTTGCTACTGTACAAAGACAGTCTCAGTCTTCTACCACACTGCAGTCTCCTAGTGTGGTTTGTTACACCACGTGCTCGGAATCAGTCTCTACTCAGAAGAAGACATCCTTCCAGCATTCTTCACTTCAGGAAGATCATCTATCAACTCATCCCGTCCGTTCGTGTCGTCCGCCGAAGTCGAAGTCCGTCGTCAGTTGTACCAGTCATACCCGCCGTTTTCTTGTTTTCACAGCTTGAAAGTACATCCGCCGAAACGCATCACGACAGCTGTGCCAGTGCCGTTCCATGTGGTTCCTGTTCCAGATGTCCCGAATTTGGTTGCCCTCTACAGAAGAGAGAGAGCTCATCTTGGAGAACCTGTTCTGCGCCCCCACCTGGTCATTCGCCGAAAGTCGAGTCCGTCGAAGCCCAGTCCGGGACGCATCCGCCGTTTCTTTGTTTTGTGTTAGTTCCTGACCTGAGGATTGCAGATTCAACCATCATCTCTTCAGATTCCTATGGTTCCTGGTCCTGTCAGAGTTCCTTCCGATTCCAGCTGGCCCTTGAGTGCTGCAGCATCAGTCGGATCGTGGTAGTCCTCCATTGGATCTATCGCCATGCAGATCTTGGTCTTTCTTCATCCTTGGCAACCCTAGAAGTGGGTTTTGGCCGAGGAACCTCTTGCTTCAGTGTGTGTTATTTCAGGAACCAGTTGCTTTGGTTCTACATTCCGGCAGCCTCGGAGAGAGTGGCTCTCGTCAAGATATATGGTCTGTTTACAAACCTCTCACCACCCCAGTGGCCTTACCTAGGTCCTTGCTTGGAATTGAGATTAGGGTTCCACAGTTCTGTTTTATTTCCTTGTAGCTACCAACGAAGAACAACGGTGCGCATTTAAGAAGACAGACATTTGGACTTTGTGAGAACTGGATGGTCATTGTAAAACCAAATATTGCATTGTGGGTAGTGAAGCACATCTGATTTCCTCTATGTACTAGTTGCTCTTACAGGATACTGCTAAGGAATTTTAGAAGTATAGTGGCAATAGGCCGGTGCACCTATAGAGAATAATAGTCTAGAGTTTATACATTTTAGAGTTTAGCTGTTACTGTTTAAGATATCCATAATGCTGTCCATACTCCTAATTGTTTTTGTGGTTGGTTATAATCTGCCCTATTGTTAACCGGGCATTCCCTAATCTTCTTGTGACTGTGTCTGTCTCACCTCTTTGGTTGCAAATAAAACAACCGCCTTTGGGCATTTTAAAACTACTAAGTCGACTCCTGCCTCTCCTTGTCCGGATAGCAGTTATCCTATCCGAAAAATAATTCGGACCTCTGGTGCCCCGCTCATCTCTTTTCACCACCTTAGAGTAGAGCGCACTCATTACATAATTAACATCACCTTCTTGAGAGCACCACAATTTTACACAGATTACACAGAAGTGTGACAGCAGAAAAAGGCCCCACGGCCCATCTAGTCTGCCCAATATCCTAACCCCCTTCTCTTATGCTTCCACCTTTTTTCCCAACCCCTTAAATCTATCCCAAGCCCTCCTGAACCCCTCCACCATTGTTGCTGCCACTACCTCCTCTGGCAGCTTGTTCCAGGCCTCCACCACCCTCTCCATGAAAAAATGCCCCCTGACATCACCTCTGTATTTCCCACCTTCCAGTTTGAGGCTATGTCCCCTCATGTTCGCTCCCTTCTTCAATTTGAACAAGCTACCACCCTCCAACTTATTTATTCCCTTCAAATACTTAAAAGTTTCTATCATGTCCCCCCTCTCCCTCCTAGTCTCCAGAGGGTACAAATTCAGCCCTCTCAATCTTTGCTCATAGGGTACATTCTGCATCCCTCATACTATTTTGGTTGCTCTTCTCTGGACCCTCTCCATTATCTCAATATCTCTGCATAGGTGAGGCCTCCAGAATTGCACCCCATACTCCAGATGCAGCCTGACCATGGTCCTGTATAATGGCATTAGCACCTCCTTCTTCCTGCTAATAAAACCACTTGAATTGCAGGCCAACATACCATTTGCCTTTCCCACCACGCTGCTACACTGGCTGCCCACCTTAACTCATTCCTTCCTGATGACACCATATGGCGTCATAAAAAAACATACCTCTTTTTTCTGATGACGCCATATGGCATCCTAAATCATGTGCTGTAGTGCCTGATGACGTCGATTGGCGTCCGTATCTTTCTCTTGGTACAGCTCAAGCATTTGTTTACATTTGATGAATTGAGTTGTACCAGCTAATAGGGGACATCATACCCTTACTGATTTTACCTAATATAATATGCATTCCCATTGGCTATTTTTGAGAAAACAAGCCTTAATACATTAATAAATAATATTACTATTTTTTGCATGTGCTGTGAAAAATGTATTATGTTCATTCTGCCATTAGTTTGTATTGTAACAACAAATCATCTTGTTTTAGTGTAACAATTTAAGCTGATTAGGTTGACACTATAATTAATTTCATAACTTATATTTTTTTTTATTCGAGCAATCTGATTGGCCGTCGCCACTTTGGTGTATTTTTTTTGTCTTTTGGGGTATTTTTCTACAATAACACGTTGTCACTGATATCATGATTGTTATAACTATTAGTCCATTTATACCACTAAGTGAGCTGAATATTTCTGTATTTAAAAATCGAGCTCTGTGAATGGTCGGATTTTCTGACATCATCAATTCTGAATTTAATTGGTATAAAGGGATTGTCTTAGATGCAGGCACCATCCCCCCTGATGAAGCCTTAGTTGTCAAAGCACCAGGGAACCTGCATGCAGATCTTTTGTTGTGTCTTCCACTATTCTATTCAATGTGTGAGCCTGAAACGTTAGACTAAATTCTTATTTAGCATTCAAGCAAGGACTCGTATTTTTTTACAGCCGTCACTGGAGGGAAAGTGGATCTCTGGGCTCTGGAGTGTACAGTGATTTTTTTTTTTTTCATGTTTCAGTTAGGGGTTGCAGCCCTCATCTGCACCTGCCCTAGCTCTGTAGTGCGTCACCATTTGGTCATATTGATCCTCACTGTTGCCATGCTTGCTCTATGCTTATTGTACACGTCACTATTTCCATTAACCAGTCAGAGCACACACTGGTGCAGGAAGAGCATGGTGACTGGAAACTTAGTTTCAAGATGGAGGGTGCTGCTCTTATCCTAAAATACTCACTTCATTTTGGTGCCAAAACCTCGATTTGTAATCTGTATTTACTTTGTTTTTACTTTTATTTATGATAAAAGTTTTCATAGATGTTACTTTGTTCATTTTGGGATAATTTCTCGTCATCCTGTGTGATCACATCTTATGGATCCGGCTGGCATTCCTGATGGGAGAGAGTGTTTCTTGCACATGTACTAGATGAGGTCACATGAATTCAGCACCTTTTGTTACTTTTTAAAAGAGTTAATGTTTGGATTATGGCTATGTTAAAATCTATGTGGCATGTTGCTGCCTGCGTTATGGATGATAAGTGGGTTAGGGTCAGTAGCATGTTTGTCTCATGCTCTGCACTTGAGTTTTCTCCCTAATACTCAGTTGCTGATTGTTTAAAATGAAAAAATAATGGTGCTGCCTTCAACTTATCTGGCCTCAGTCCAGCCCCAATTTCCGATGCATTGTAAAGGTCAAATCAGTTTTGAATCCCTCCACAGTCACTGGTGTTGTCCGTCGACTCGTATGACGTCAGTCCAGACTCAACCTCTGATGCACTGTAAAGTGTTCTTCAGGTTAAAATCCCTCCAAAGCCACTTGTAAGATCTAGCTCATTACCATGCATCAGTCAAGTCCCAAATTGTAGTGAACAGTGAAGTGTATTTCAGGTTCAGATCCCTCCTCAACTGATGGTGTTGTTCATCGACTTACCATGTATCAGTCCAGACCAATCCCATAATGCACTGTGAAGTGCATTTCATGTTCAAAACCCTCCACATCCACTGGTGTAGTCCATCAATTCATATGACATCAGTTCAGCCCCAATCTGTGATGCACTGTAAAGTATTCTTCAAGTTCAAATCCCTCCACAGCCACTTGTGAGATCTGTCTCCTTATCATGTGTCAGTTGAGCCCCAAACTGTAGTGAACAGTGAAGTGCATTTCAGGTTCAGATCCCTCCACAGCTGATGGTGTTGTCCATTGACTTACCATGCATCAGTCCAGACCAATCCCATAATGCACTGTGAAGTGCATTTCATGTTCAAAACCCTCCACATCCACTGGTGTAGCCCATTAATTCATATGACATCAGTTCAGCACCAATCTCTGATGCACTGTAAAGTATCTTCAGGCTCAAATCCCTCCACATCCACTTGTAAAATCTATCTCCTTATCATGCATCCATCAAGCCCCAAACTGTAGTGAACAGTGAAGTGCATTTTGGGTTCAGATCCCTCCACAGTCAATGGTGTTGTCCATTGACTGATCTGTTGTCATTCCAGCCCCAACCTCTACTGCACTGTAAAGTGCTGTCCAGGTTCAGATCCCACCAGAGTCACTGATTTAGTCCATCTGTTCATTAGTCTTCAGTCCAACCTTTATCTCTGACACTCTGTGATGTGCATTACTGACATGGATCCCTCCTCAGTCACCATGGTGTAGTCCACTGTGCACATCAAGATTCATTCTAACACTACCCTCAGATGCACTGTATTGTTCTATTCAAGTTCGAATCACTCCACAACCACTTTAGTTCCTTGTGCTCATAATGCTTCAGACCATCCCTTACCTCTGATGCACTGTGATGTGATCAGTGCCAGTGCATGACTTGTACAGTCCATTCAAATGAAACATAGCTCACAGTACACATGTGCACCAATAAGCATCACTCCATGGTGCAGGCATTCCACACTATTCCACCTACACAGTGTGTCCATACTGAATGCTGCAACATATCACACATGTATATGCAGACAGTCCATGGACACAGCACATAGTACACAACTTTACAGGTGCCCATGTCATCACCCTGTGATGTGTACCATTAATGTTTCTGCAATGGCGTATGAACACTATTACCAGGTGCAGGCAGCCCCACCTGCTTCAATACAACTGAGTATACCCCAAGGACGGGTGCCAATTCATGACGCAAAATGACTGCAGTGCCTATGAGCATCATTCCTTGGTACAGACACACCCACCCCCTTCCCCATGACACAGTATACCCCAAATTACCAGTGCCTTTTCAGCAATTTCATCATCCTATACGTATACCCATAATGTATCTACAGTGTCTGTTAGAACCATTATTACATGCATACAGCCTCTCTCATTTCTCTAGAACATATGAAGTGCATCAGAGCATGTGTTATGAATGCAGCCCCCCCACCACTAACACACAGTGCTTCATCGTGCAGTCATTCCCTAACCTTAAACCATCCCATAATACAACCCCCCAAAAATAAACTATGCCAAGAAATTAAATAATACACAGATTTATGTAACATTATGTTTACTGAAAGACTGTGAACCTTTACGTGAGCAACACCATGCTTCATTTACAGTATGATAAAGCAAACATCACAAATAAAATACAGTTTCCTATACTTATTATGGGATTTTATTACAAAAATAAAATAAAATAGTTTATTTCAATGAAATCACACATTTTAACTACAGCAAATATGCAGTTAATCATAGAGAGACCTCCAGCACTAACAAAAGTATCCATTTCCTGTGTCAGCTCACTGACCTACACTGGAAGTGTTCTTCCTATTTACATCACTTGACCTCACAAAGCACTTCCTTCCTGCATCACTTCCTGATATGTCCTTCTAAGGTAATGTGTAAATATGTTCTTACTAAACTAGGGGAAAAACAAAAAAATTGATAATCAGATTCATAAACTAAAATCAGTGGATAAGAAGAATTAAACACTGCAAAAATTCCAACCACTGGAGTGGAACAAAAAACTCAAACTGTAATAACAAGACATTCAGATATTGATTTCTGACTAAATAAATGGTAAAAAACTTGCAACATTTATATTTAGACAATTACAGATGTTTATTGTATATTTTTAACAATTTGAATCAACAATTTTACAGAAATTTAATATGTTTGCATGACTAACTAAACAGAGCATAATTATATTTAGATAAAATCATCATAATTTATTAAAATATGAAACAACCTTGCACAACATTAAATCCAGTTAAATAGACATTACCAAACCTCACTCATTTTCAAAAACTTTTTGTCCTGAAAAACTTTTCTTTTTACAGTTTTAAAATTGGATGTATGGTTTTTAAGATATGTAGGTTTAAGCACAGTGTGTTTGTATGAATGCTGCAGATCTAAAACCCCTTCAGGCACACAGGTGTTCTAGCAGCAGGCAGAGCATACCTGAATATTCTAAGTGACAATAGGATAGAATGAGTTAAGGTCACACAATACCATAATCCCCAGGTCCCTTTCTGTTTTCTTCTCCTTAATTGTCCCAAGGAAGTAAGTTTCCCTCATATTCCTCCTCCCCAGGTGCATCACCGAGCACTTTTGTGCATTAAACTTCAATTTCCAGATCTCAGACCACCTCTCCAGCCTTTCCAGGTCCTGCCTCATGGCTTACATCCCACTAGGTGAATTCACCCTATTGCAGACCTTTGTATCATCTGCAAATAGGCACACCCATCCCTCCAGACCCTCCACTAGGTCACTAACATAGATGTTAAAGAGTATTGGTCCTAGCACTGACAACTGTGGCACGCCACTGGTCACCACCTATTCCCTGGAATGTGTCCCATTTACCACCACCATCTGACTCCTTCCCTTCAGCCAGTTCTCCACCCATCTGGTGATCCTGGTGATCCTGTAGTCCACCCCCAGTCTGTCCAGCTTATGCACTAGCCTACTATGCAGAACTGTGTTGAAGGCCTTACTGAAATCCAGATAGGCCATGTCCACCGCTCCTCCCTGGTCCACTATCTGTGTCACCCATCAAAAAACTCTATCAAGTTAGTCTGACAGGACCTTCTCTTGGTAAAGCCATGCTGCCTGTCATCCTGCATGCCATTTATCTCCAAGTATTCTATCAATCTGATCTTAAGTAGTATTTCCATTACCTTCCCCACCACTGAGGTAAGACTAACAGGATGGTAGTTTTTGACCTTGTCCTTCCTCCCCCCCCTTATGTAGTGCAACCACCTCTGCCCTCTTCCAGTCCATTGGCACCACACTTGTGATCAAGAACAAGTTAAACAGCCTCGCCAGATGCGGCACCAGCTCAATCTTCTCCAGCTTGAGAACCCTTGGGTGCATTCCATCAGGCCCCATTGCCTTGTCCACCCTAAGTCTACCCAGCTCTTTCCTTACTCCGTCAGCTGTGAATTCTGCCAAATCCTCCTGCCTTTGGCTGTCTCCCTTCCCACCCCATCCTGGTCCCCTGCTCTCGCTCTCCTCTGTGAAGATTGAAGGGAAATAGCTATTTAATGCCTCTGCTTTTTCAAAATCCCCTTCCAGTATTGTTCCACTTTCCCCCTTAACCTTCCATTCCCATGCTGTGCCCTCCTCCTTTCTCCAATGTACCTAAAGAAGGTTTTGTCCCCCCTCCTTGCCTGCTTCTCTATCCTCTCCTCAGTGGCCTCCTTGGCCCTCCTTGTCTTTTGCCCTGCCTTCCTTCTTTTTTCCCTATAGGTCTCCCTGTTCTCACCTTTTTGTGTCATCATGTACCTCTTGAATGCTCTAATCTTCTCCTTGACTCCTAAAGCCACCTCTCTAGTGAACCATAGAGGTATTTCCCATCTTCTATTCTTTCTTACCCTTCTTATGCATAAGTCCATGGCTTTAAATACCCTTATCTTGATGGCTGCCCATAATTCCTCCACCCCGTGCACATCCCCTATCCTTGACATTTCTTCCCTAATTACCTTCCTCATTCCATGAAAGTCAGCCTTCCTGAAGTCCATTACCTTGGTTCTCATCCTAACCCTCTCCCTGCCCACTCTCATCCTGAACCCAACAGCCCTGTGGTCACTGGTACCAAGCTCTTCCCCCACCTCCACCTCCTCCACACTGTCCTCATTTGTGAGGACTCTTTGCTGCATGAATATGCCTTGCAGAGCCTCTAAGATGCCCCTGCACCTCACGGAGAATGCTGTCTGGGCCTCCCAGTTGATGTCTGGAAGGTTTAAGTCCCCAACCAGCACAATGCCCTGTTTCTATGCCATCCTCACTACTGATTCTACAAAGTGCCTATCCCCTTCCTCCCCTACATAGTAGATCTATAGACTACCCCAATGTGCAGGTTTTCCCCTGTCCCCTGTCCAGGGTGACCCATATTATCCCTGTTTCCCCCTCCTCTTTCCGCTTTTCCTTGACTCCAATCTCTTCCCTGACATATAATGCCCCCCTTCCCCTCCTGATCCTTCCTAAACAAACGATACCCTGGGATCACGGTCTCCCAGGCGTGGTGTTCATTCCACCAAGTCTAACTCACTGCTACAATGTCTAGGTTCTCCTCCACCATGGTGGCATCCAGTTCTCCCAATTTGTTCCCCAGGCTCCTGGCATTTGCAACCAAAGCCCTCCAATATCTAGCCCCATCCTGTCCCTCCCTGCTGCTAACTGTTCCCTTGATTAGTGTCGTGGCTTGGAGAGGAGGCTGATAGCCTCTCTGCTCTGCCTCACATAAGGATGGCCCTGTCCGTGCCCCCCCATTTAGTTTAAATTGAACTTTCTTGCCATGAAGTCCCCCAGTTTACTCTTTAGTGCAGCTGCCCTTGCAGAGCTCAGGTGCAGCCTGTCTTGGGCAAACAGCGCCTCCTCCCCCCATGTAAAGCCTCAGTCACCTATCCAGCTGAACCCCTTCTGACTGCACCATCCTTGTATCCAATTGTTAAACACCCTTATCTTTTCCTTTCTGGGTGTGCTTGCTCTTGGTACTGGCAACACCTCAGAGAAGGAAATGGAAGGAAAAACAATGTTGCTACTACAGAATCTAGCAAGTTCCTTGAACCTTGCCTGTACCTCCATCAGACGGTTCCCCTCCAAGTCATTTGTACCTAGGTGAAACACCAGATGTGTCCTTTCATCATGATGCTTGCCCCAGGAAGGAATATGATGCCTCACCTCCAGTGCCGTAATCCCTGGCATGCACTGTACCCATACTGCATTGTTTTTTGCTTCCTTCCTTCCTTTCCCATTTTATCCCCTTGATTATTGAGTCTTCCAAAAGTGCCACCCTAATGCCCGCTGCTTCCTGAATGTCCTGGCCTCCAGCTTTGTGTCATGGGGCTTGGCTCCCTTTGGACTCCTCCTCCTCATGTTCCAACCTGACTTGGTTTCTGCCCCTGCTCATCATTTTTTCCCCATCACCTAACCTGTCTCCTGGTTTTTACTCACACCCAGCATATTTCCCTCTCCACACTCTCCCTTTAGCCATTCCTCAGACCCCCCTCCTGTACCCCTTCATCCCTTGTACTTCCACCTGGTTTCCTTCATCCCTGCAACCCCCACCTGCATCACTGTGTGAGCATGAGCCAACTTCACCTGATCCCTGTCTAACTGCTACTGGCCTTCCCCTGACTGCATCGCTGTGTGAGCTTGTACCAACTTTGCTTGATCCCCCTCCAACTGTTCCTGTCCCGCCCATCTTTGCAGAAGGTTTTGAGCACCGTACCCCACTTGGGGAAGTCTTCCTCCTCATCATCTGCCCTGTCTGCTTATCTCCCCACTCCTGCACCCTGCCCGGTGCATACCACAGTTTCCTACTGCAGCGCCTTTCCTCCAGGGTTTTCTCCCACTCATTTGCAGCCTTCCAGGGGCTCACCTCCAGCTCCTCCAGTGCTTCCTTTCTTCCCCTTTTCTTATGCCACAGATCTTCTAGTGCCATCCTCTGGTGTGACCCTAATGTGCCCGTACCCTCCTCCACCCCTTCCCCTACATCAGATGTGCCTGTCTCCTCCTCCACCCCTTCCACTGCACCTGAGATCACTCCCCCTGCATCCCTCAGTCGCACTGTCCCCTCACTTCTCTGATGGCCCCTCCTGGACCCCTGCCTTCTCAATGTCCTTGACTAGAATACCTAGGGGTGCAAAACTGTTTGATACTTCCACCCCCTGGCCCATTGCACTTATGCCTGTGTCATCTTTCATTTTGGGCACTATGCTTAACTTGTGCAGCTTAGCCTGCTATGTTGAGCTGCTCTGGAAAGTGGAACATATTCAAATAGTAGAATTCAGAATGCAATTCAAACCTCCATGGCGAGGTGGTACTGCATTTCATGGGACAACAACAGATCTATTTTGATAGCCTATAGGGCAATAGCCATGAATCCAACCAGTCTATCCTACACCATACCTAAAATGAAACTACCAAAACAATAAACATTTTTGGCTTCCCGTGCAATTATAGCAGAGTAAGCCAGGAACTACAGCAAAACTAGGTGGCCTGCAAGCACTGCAGTAGGGCTTCTGCTCACAACACCAAAATTCTGGGTTAGGGAAAAGATCTGAGAGTCAGAGGGCCAGCCAGGGGGAGGAGTATCAAGCATCCTAGGGCCTGCTGTCTGTTTCCGGGGAGGGGGTGGCTAAGTGTCCAGTGAACAACTGACCTCTGGCAGAGGCCGGAGGGAGCAGCTGCTGGCAAGTACATTGTGTTGCTGGAGGTGAGACAAACATCAGAGTATGCGCCTTGATGTCATTGCATGTCCTGCCTCCTGGGAAACAATTGGAAAAACACTTTGGGCCATGCAGCATGCCACCCACCCTGCACTGCAGGTTATGCACTACTGACCAGCGGCACCGCAGAGTCATAGCCAATCATCCAAAAGGAGGAAGGGCCCTCTCCCAGAGGCCCCACCCTGGGGGGCAATCCAGGGCAAAACTCCATGTTAGGAGCAACCCGGGGCTGCATCTCTTTCTCTGAGGAGAGTTGGGACTCCCTCTCATATGTCCCACTCTGGGGGCACAATCCAGAGTATAACTTCAGATGAGGTACGTCCCAGGTACATGGATGATGAGGCTGGATGCGGGGTAGAGCCAATGGAGGGGTGATGAACCTTGCTTTACTTTTTTTACAATTGTTAAGATTTTCAGTGCAGGAAGAGTTTAAACCCACAGGGACTGAATACTGTTTACTGTGTCTGTCCTCATGCACAGCTGACTTGATTGGAGTTAGTGACTGACTGTTTGCATTGCAATATTTGTAATACAGTGAGTTATTCACTGGGCTAAGAATTTGTCATAAGTCCTTAATTGAGAGCAGGTTGCAGGCTGTGTATTTGACCCAGACAGTGCCCAGGGGGTGGAAACTGATTTTTCTTTTGTTTATCTCTGTGTGCCTTAAAAGGCCAGGCCAGACTGTGTCAGGAAGTGCTTACATCACAGCTACTTATCAGCCAATAACTTTGGAAGAGTCTTACAGACCTGATAGCAGTACTAATTTTAACAGGCTCATCAGATAACCTAATATTCTTCAGGTGAAGCTACCTCTGGCTGGAAGCTGCAACACTGGACTTAGGATTTGCAAGAAAGTGAGTTGTGCTCACAACAGAGGGAGGTGAACCTTACAATTTACAATTGTCTTTGGTTTGAAGCAGATTCCTTAGGAAAGTTAATATTCTTCAGGTAGAGGATACTTCTAACTGAAGGGTGAAATAAGGAACTTAGAATTATCAGAAAAGGCAGTCTTTCAATCAACAGAGGGAGGTGGACCTTGCTTTACTTTTGTTACAATTGTTAAGATTTTCAGTGCAGGAAGAGTTTAAACCCACAGGGACTGAATACTGTTTACTGTGTCTGTCCTTGTGCACAGCTGACATGTTTTGGGGCTGACTGCTTTTAGAGCACAAGTCACCAGGCTGTTTTGGGGCTGGGGAGGTTTACCTGTGTCTGACTTGCATGTTCGGATTTTTCTCTGTTTGATTAGCAGGGTATTTTCTCTGTCAAATTGTTGTGTAGGGCATCTTGCTGACAGGAAGGCACTCATTGCAGTGGTAGGTCAGAGCTTTTAGCTGATTGCTTCATGAGGGCACAGTTCAGGCCCAAACCCTTCCCACCCCTCACCCACCCACCCTGGAAGCAGTTCCTTTATACATGGGGTTCTGACATCATTTCCTCAAGAGGGCAAGGTGCATATCACTGTCATATCCTCTCTAGCACACTGCACTGACAATATAAGCATGCACATTATATAATATATATATTTCTATATAACAAACCAATCACACACAAAAAACAAAAACAAAAAATAAATAAATAAACAAGGTAGACAGACATGTGGGGAGTAGTGCAATGTAATGGCTGTGGGACAGCAGTCTTCCAGGATTCTTTCTGGAGGCTAAGATGCTGCCCTGTTTGCAGACAACTCTCTGCCCTGAGGGAGGAAGTTGCCCATCTTCAGGCTGCACTGAACAGTAGTAAGGGAACCTCCCCCATCCAGGGAGCACCACAGTCACCACCACTACCTCAGAGGTTGCGAAGAAAGCACAGTAGTTGGACCACAGTGGGCTCAGAGAGGGTAAGGGAGGTGGAACAGAGGCACACCCAGTCAGTTGTTCCACTCCACAATCCATACACCATTCTGTGAGAGCATAGTTCCCCTATGGATGCACCCACAGAGGAGACTAAGGAGTTTGCAAAAACAACTGTCACAAGGGAGGCCCTCAGGAAGGAGGCAGAGGGCACCACAGGGAAAGGAAGCAGCTCCTGGTGGGGGACTCAATTATTAAGGGGATAGAACTGGGGGGAGCAGGGAAAACTGAAGTAAGGTGCCTGCCTGCTGCCATGGCTTGGAGGGACAGGAAGCGCATCCTTAGGATCACAAGAACAGTTGCACGGGAGTCTGAGCTGGACGTCATTGTCTACCAAGGGACAAATGACTTGGCTCATCATGAGATTAGAGCAGTGCAGAAGGACTTTATAGAGTTGGGGAGGGGTCTAAAACAAGTAGCACACACAGTATCCTTCTCAGAGGTGCTGCCTGTCAGTGGCATGGGTGAGGCAAGGGTACTTTGCACCATGCAGTTTAATGAATGGTTGAAAATGGTGTGGAGCACAGGGGTTTGGCTTCATTGGGGACTGGGGTTCCACCTGGAGGGACACCAGCCTATACTGGAAGGATAGTCAGCATCTGTCCAGGAAGGGAACAAGTCTTTTGGGCAATCAGTTTAAATGCTTCATTGGGAAGGTTTTAAATTAGTCAAGGGGATAGGCACTGATAAGCAGCAGGAAAATCCCAGCCTCCCCCTTCAAAACAGGGTACTAAATGAGAAAAAGACCAAGGTAGAAAGGTCAGTGGGGGATGCTGCTACAGAAGGTAAAGCCATCAAAAAATGGAGAGCAATGAATACCAATGCCCGTAGTCTGGGTAACAAGCTTCCTGAATTAGTGGCCTTGATGGAGGAGGAACATCTGGATATCATGGCAGTCACAGAAACATGGTACACACAGAACCATGACTGGAATGTAAACATACCAGGATACACTATCTACAGGAGGGACAGGGAGGGTAAAAGAGGAGGAGGAGTAGCTCTCTACATAAGGGAAGGAATCAAAGCAACAGAACAAAAGGGTAAACACAGAGGAGAAGAAGCATTGTGGGTCAATTTGGAGGCAGGCAATGGCACCACAATCCACACAGGGGTTGTATACAGACCCCCATCTCAGGGGGAGGAAATGGACAAGGAAATGATAGAAAGTATACTTAGAATGGCAGAAAAAGGGGAGATATTGCTGATGGGTGATCTGAATATGCCAGATGTTAACTGGAGTGAAGTTGCAGCAGCCACTTCTAAAAGTGGGGTTATTCTAGATGCCCTACAGGGGGCATGCCTTAGACAACTAGTATTGGAACCCACTCGAGAGGGAGCAATCTTAGACCTGGTTCTCTCAAATGGAGATGGAGAGAGGATCACAGATGTAGAAGTGGGTAGCCATCTGGGAACTAGTGACCATTGAACAGTATGGTTCACAATAAACACAGTAATAGAGTCAAGCCATACAATGGCAAAAGTACTGGACTTCAGGAGGGCTGTCTTTGCCAAAATGGGTGAGTGCCTAAGGAATGCACTAGCTAATGGGCAGGAAGGAGGGGTGGAAGAACAATGCGGAATAATAAAAACTGCCATCACGGAAGTAACAAGCCTTTGTGTGAAGCAAATAAACAAAACAAAATGATGTAAGAAACCACCATGGTTCTCAAAGGAGGTGGCAGTGAAGGTTCAAGAGAAAAAGAAAGCATTCAGAAAGTACAAGGAATCACAGAAGGAGCACGACAGAGAGATGTATGAGTTAAAGCAAAAGGAAGCTGGGAAGGCAGTCAGAACAGCAAAGGCCCGAACTGAGTAAAAGATAGCCAACTCAGTTAAGAAGGGGGATATTTTTAGGTACATCAGGGAGTGAAGGAAGACCAAGTGAAGGATAGTGAGGCTTAATAAAGGGAAGGGGGGTGGGCAGAGGGTGACGGTGAAAAGGCAGAGATACTAAACAAATATTTTTGCTCAGTATTTACAAATGAAGAGGGGGAGGTACCTAAAACAAACAATAGAAACACTCTGGATACAGAAGTTGATACCAGCCCATTTACAGAAGAAAGGGTTCTGAAAGAACTCTTAAAACTGAAGGTGGACAAAGCAATGGGGCCTGATGGGATTCATCCCAGAATTCTAAAAGAACTAAGGATAGAACTAGTGACACCACTGACTACCCTCTTTAAATCATGGGAGGATGGGGTGGTACCTGATGACTGGAGGAGGGAAGATGTGATTCCCCTTCACAAAAGTGGGAGCAGGGCAGAAGCAGGAAACTATAGACCTGTTAGTTTAACCTCAGTGATAGGAAAAATGATGGAATCACTTCTGAAGGAAAGAATTGTCGAGTACCTAGAAGCCAGGGGACACAGGACCCAAGGCAGCATGGATTCACAGCGGGAAGGTCATACCAGACGAATCTAATAGATTTCTTTGACTGGGTGACCAAAGTAGTAGATTAGGAAGGGGCTGTGGACATGGCCTACCTAGACTTTAGCAAGGCATTTGACTCAGTCCCACACAAAAGATTAATATACACGTTAGCCAGCCTGGGAGTGGGTCCCAAGATGATAGCCTGGGTAAAGAATTGGCTGGAAAATAGGACACAGAGGTAATAGTAAATGGAGTCCACTCTGAAGAAAGGGGTTACTAGTGAGGCACCGCAGGGTTCAGTATTAGACTGGTCCTCTTCAATGTCTTTATAGCGACATTGCGAGAGGACTGGAAGGAAAAGTATGTCTCTTTACAGATGACACAAAGATCTGCAACAGAGCTGATACACAAGGTGGGGTAGAAAGGATGAGAAGGAATTGGCAAGGTTGGAGGAATGGTCAAATGTATGGCAGCTTAGATTCAATGCTAAAAAGTGCAAGGTAATGCACCTGGAAAATAAAAACCCAGGGGAAGAGTACACAATGGGGGGTGAGATACTAACAACAGCAAAAATGGAAAGGGACCTGGGGGTAGTCATATCAGATGACTTAAAGGTGGGCAAGCAATGTGAGAGGGCAGTAAGGAGGGCTGGGAAGATACTGGGATGCATAGGGAGAGGCACCACCAGTAGAAAACAGGAAGTTGTTATTCCTCTGTACAGACAGCTGGTGAGAATCCATCTGGAGTACTGTGTGCAGTTCTGGAGACCCAATCTCCACAAGGACATAGACAAGATGGAAGCTGTCCAGAGGAGGGCAACTAAAATGGTGCAGGGTCTGCACCAGAAGACATATGAAGACAGACTAAATGAGCTTAATATGTATAGCCTAGAGGAAAGGAAGGAGAGGGGGGACATGATAGAAACGTTCAAGTACCTCAAGGGAATCAACAAAGTCCAAGAGGGTATCATCTTTCAAAAAAAGAGGTGTGCAAGAACAAGGGGACACAATCTGAAGATAAGGGAGGGTGGCTCAAAGGTAATGTAAGGAAGTATTTTTTTCACAGAGAGGGTTGTGGATGCATGGAACAGCCTTCTGGAGGAGGTTGTGGAGTCAAAAACAGTGGTTGAATTCAAGCATGCATGGGACAGTCGTAAGGCAATTCTAGGGGGTGGGGTAGAAAGAAGTAGCCTGCTGGTTAACTAGGATCTGCAGCTTATCCATTAGGTAGGGAAATGGGCAGACTGGGTTGGCCAAGCAGTC
This sequence comes from Neoceratodus forsteri, assembly GCA_016271365.2. NCBI lineage: Eukaryota > Metazoa > Chordata > Ceratodontiformes > Ceratodontidae > Neoceratodus > Neoceratodus forsteri. The sequence goes on along the minus strand of CM057459.1, from coordinate 798,659,483 downwards.
CTTATCTGCCATCAAATTCTATGTTTCTATGTTTCTATTCCAAGGCAGAAAAAGTACAGAAAATTAAAAAGGAAAAAAAGAAACTACAGCAAAACTGATTGTGAATGAACAACAAGGAATACTCAAACAAATGAATAACAACAAAACACTGATCTTTGTAAAACTTTTTCAGGTCCCGGAAGGGCAGGTAGGGTGGGAGATTTTAGTATAGTGAGGGATTCCCTGGAAGAAACAATGGACCCTATGGACGATGCCTACATGACATGGAAACAGAGCGTATAGGCATAGATACGCAGTGGGGGTCCTGCAGATTCCCGACAGCATTCACAAATGGTGGCAAATCGGTTATGTGCCAGATCCCCCAGCCATATGAACAGAAAAGCACTGGGGGTGGGTGGAAAGCATACCAGGGGAGTGCCTTCATTACGTACCATTCACTAAGGCACATCATGCTGTGCACCGGGGAGCAAAGGAGGGCGCCGGTTATGCTGGGGGGACCCTGCCATAACCTCTGTACATGCCCAGCCCTGAACATACAAGACCCCCCCACACAGTCCCAGCAGCTGGATGACATCCCCCCACACACAACAGAAAATCCGCACAGGCCCTGACAGGAGGTTCAAACATCCCCAACCCAACTGGACCCCCACACAATCCACCCATCCCTGTTGTTCCAGTGAAAATGGCCCCCCACACACACACACACATGACTGTCCTGTTCCAGCATGTACAGAGCAACCCCAACACCTGACTACCCCATCCCAGCATGTACAGAACAACCCCCAACACATGATGGGCTCCCAAGCCTAGAAGAGAGGTGTCTGTTGTCAGAATAACATGGGGGAACTGTTGCTGAAAGGGCATTCCCTCTCTGAGGATGTCCCTTTCTTTCCACCATTTCAGAGCTTGTAATAGAGTGTTTGTCAAAGAATCAGCCTTGAGAGAGGTTGTTGCATTTGAGACCAAGGAGTCCATAAGAGATACTGGATATCCCTCATTTGAAATCTGGCTGTTTGTACCAAGCCTGAGGTGGAAGCCATATGACCCAGGAGTTGAAGGAAATGCCTTGCTGGTCTGGGTTGGCCCAGAACAAAGGTATTTGCCAGGTTTAGGAGGCATTCCATTCTTCTTGAGGTAAGAATGCTTTGCCCTGGAGAGCATTTAGCTCTACTCCTATGAACTCCAGTGCCTGAACTGGCTCTATTTGGGCTTTCTATGTATTTATGAGAAATCCCAGTGTCTCTAAGGTGGTCTGGGTTAGCTGCATGAAATATTTGAGCTGTTGGTGTGACTTCCCTGTGACAAGCCAGCCATCCAGGTAGGGAAACACCAGCACTCCTTGTCTCCTGAGATGTGCTGCCACCATGGCTAAGAACTTTGTGAATGCTCTGGTAGAGGATGAGAAGCCAAAGGAAGTGCTGTAAACTGGTAATAACCTGAAGGTAGTCTCAGTCTTAAGTACTTCCTGTGACTGGGCATGATCAGAATGTAGAAATATGCATCCTTCAGTTCCAAAGAACCCATCCAGTCTTCCTGTTGCTGGGATGGAATCACCGTGAACAGAGTGATCATCCTGAATTTTTCTTTCTTCAAAAACCCAAGGTCAGAGATGTGTCATCATTCCCTATTTTTCTTGCAAGTGAGAAAATACCTTGGGTAAATGCACTTTTCCTACTGAGATGGGAAAACTCTTTCTGCTTTGCTTGCCATCAGCAGCTTTTTGAACTCCAACTCAAGCAAGACCCTTTCTGTTGGAGTGGGGGACTTTGAATTTTCTGTGAACCTGCAGTGGAATCTTTTGAATTGCAGTGTGAGGCCCTGTCTCACTACTTCCAGGACCCACTTGTCTGTGGTAATAGTTTTCCATTCCTGGAAGACGTGAGCCAGCCTTCTTCTCACTGGCAATGGATGGGCAACCTGAGCTGAGCTGTCAGAGGTTCTGTTTGGGCTGAGTCTTAGGTGCTGGAACTGGATCATCTCATTTGGAAGCTCTTCTGCCCCTGCCCGTAAAGTAACCTCTCATCTGAGAATAATCATAGGGCATGGGCATGGGTATGAAGGCACAGGGAAAATAACCCCTGCCTCTACCTCCTTTTCCCTTGGTCCTATAGGAAGGGGAGGCATTTTCCTTTTCAGTGTTACTCATGTAAGTGGCCTTGTACTTTTCCATCTTTTTCATCTACGTCTCTGTCTTGTCACCAAATAATGAATTGTTCTCATATGGAAAATCCATGTCCTTCGCTTGGGTGTCCTGGGACAGATTAGTAGTCCTTAGTCAAGCAAACCTCCTCAGAGAGATGGCATGGGCCATAACCCTACAGGCAGTGTTGTTGGCATCCACTGCTATATGAAATTGGTATTTGGCAGCATCAAGAGCTGTTTTGGCAGTGTCTGCCAGATGTTGAGTGTCACAGAGTGTCTCTGTGAAAGATTGGGGGACCTTGCAATTATTAATGATAAATCTCCTGTAAAAATAAGTATACAAATAAACCAGATTTAAGTTTAACTTGGAAGTGGAAGGCTAGGTTTGCTGGACAAGGCACCTAGCTTCACCTGAGCTCTTTCCTTCTAGCTTGCTTGAAAGGATAGAACTAAGAACCTTACCAGAGTAAGGGAAAGGATTAAGACTTTTGGCTAGGCAGATTTACTGTGTGTTGTTGTTTTTATTTTGTACACACAGGGATTGTTACTGTTTGTTGCTAACATTTTATTGCTTTATTTTTCTCTGATTCACATTGCTGTTGCTGGGTATATCTTCTGCTGCATTATTACAAGGTGTGCCTACAGGTGTGTGCTAACAGATTACTGCTGTAATCTAAATCAGAGTGTCTTTTGTAAGGTATATCTTCTGTTACTGTTTTATTTTTCTCTATAGCAAAGTGTTTCTTATAGGGTATATCTTATGTGAAATTATTACAGGAGGTGCTTAAATTTTTGTGACTTTTTCTCATTAGGCTAAGCAAAATTACTGTTTGCCCCTATTTTATTTATTTATTTTGTGCTGAAAAGTTTTTTTTTGTCTCAGAGGTGTTGCAGTCTCCTTCTCACATTGAAGATAGGGAGAGTGAGAAAGCAGCCACAGCTTCCTCGAATCAAAGAGGTTATTTTCTAGACTATACTGAACTGAATTATTACTTTTTGGACCTGTGTAGGTAACTAGTATTGATTCTGTTTTTGGGGTGGACTTTTCTTAGTTTTAACTTTAATTTGCCAGGGAGGAACTGTAGCTGGGAGATATTAGCAGTCAGTTGTGACTAGACCTGTTACTTTGCCTTTGTGAAATAGGTGTCTGAAAGGAAGGAAGGCACTCCCCGGGGTGGAGGGTAAGAGTTGTAGGTGATTGTTTCTGGACAGCATAGGTTTACTCCCACCTACCCTTCCCCTCACCCCACCTGCCCCAAGCACATAACTTCCTTTATAGCAGGGGCTCTGACATCATTTCCTCAAAACTGCTAACAACATACACCTGATAATATCCTTAAAGGCACAGCACACTGAATGGGGGTAGAGACACTCACAAGCTTGCACACACTAAAATAAGAACAATAAACAAAAAAGCATCTGTAACTGGAAGGGACACAGACATGTGGGGAGTGGTGCATTGCACTGGCTATGGAGCAGCAGTCTTTCGGGAGACATTCTGGAAACTGTGTTGCTGCCCTATTTGCAAGAACCTCTGTGGTCTGAGGGAGGAGGTCATTCATCTACATGCTGACCTGGCAAGGATTTGGAAAACCTGCTCCCCCACCCAGGGACCATGCAGGCCACCACCACTACCTCAGAGGTTGCCAAGAAAGAGAAGTGGTTGGACCACGGTGGGCTCAGGGAGGGTGAGGGTGGTGGAACAGAGGCACATTCCTCCAGTTGTGCCTCTCCACAATTCATTCACCACTCTGATGAAGCATGGTTCCTCTATGGAGGCACCTGCAGTGGAGACCAAGGAGGATAATGGGAACCTCCACAATGGAGACCCACAGGAGGGTGGCCCAGGACCCCACAGGGCAAGGAAACAACTCCTGTGGGGACTCAATTGTTAGGGGGTAGAACTGGGGAGGGAGGGAAGGGAGGTAAGGTGCCTGTCCGGTGCCAAGGCTTGGAAGGACAGGAAACAAATCCTCTGGATCGTGGGAGCAGCAGCAAGGGAGAGGGAGCTGGATGTCATTATCCACCTAGGGAAGAATAACCTGGCTGAGAATGGGATCAGAGCAGTGCAACAGGAGTTTGTGGAGTTGGGGAAGGGCCTTAGACAAGTAGCACACATGGTAACTTTCTCAGAAGTGCTACCTGTCTATGGCATGGATAAGCTAAGGCACTCCACCATGGGATTCAATGACTGGTTGAAAAGCTGGTGCAAACTCAAGGTTGCAACAGTAGTACTGGGCTCCACCTGGAGGATGCAGGCCTCATACAGGTGTGATGGTCCGTGTCTATTCTGGAGGGGAACCAGGATCCTAGGTGATAGGTTTAAATGCTTCAGTGGCAAGCATTTAAACTAGCCAAGGGGGGAGGGACTGAAGAGGAGATGGGAAATCCTAGCCTCCCCAAAAAAATCAGGGTAATTAGTGAGGTAAACATCAAAATAGAGTAGTCGATAGGGAGAAGGGCAGGGGTAAATGGAGAAAAAGACAAAGGCAGTAAGGACAGGGATGGGGCAAAAAGAAATAAAGCCATAAAACAGAATGGAGGGTAATGAGTACCAATGCCTGTAGTCTAGGTAAAAAGCGCCCTGAAATGGTGACCTTGATGGAAGAGGGATGCCTGGATATTGTGGCAGTCACAGAAACATGGTACACAGAGAACCATAACTGGGATGTCAACATACCAGGGTACACAGTCTACAGGAGGGACAGGGAGGGAAGAAGAGGAGGAGGAGGAGTAACTCTCTATGTAAGGGAAGGGATAAAGGCAACAGAACTAAAGGGTAAACAGGGAGGAGAGGAGGCACTGTGGGTCACCCTGGAGACTGGAAATGGCTCCACAATCTGCACAGGAGTTGTATACAGACCCCTGTCTCAGGGGGAGGAAATGGACAAGGAAATGATATAAGGCATCCTTGTGATGGCAGAGAAAGGGGAGATATTGCTGATGGGGGACCTGAATATGCCAGATGTTGACTGGAGCACCTTTTCTGCAGCCACATCCAAGAGCAGAGCCATTCTCAATGCCATACAGGGGGCATGCCTCAGACATCTTGTTTTTGAACCCACTCGGGAGAGAGCAATCTTAGACCTGGTACTCTCAAATGGGGATGGAGAGAGAATCTCTGATCTTGAAGTGGGTAGACATCTGGGAACAAGTGACCACCAAACAGTGTGGTTCATGATAAACTTAGCTGTAGAGTCAAACCACACAAAAGTGAAGGTACTGGACTTCAGGAGGGCTGATTTTGTCAAAATGGGAGAGTGCCTCAGAAAAGCACTTGCAAACAGGCAAGAAGGTGGGGTAGAGCAACAATGGGGAAACATCAAAACTGCCATCACAGAGGCAACAAGTCTTTGTATGAAGCAAATAAACAAATCAAAACAAAAGAAAAAAAACACTATGGTTCTCAAAAGAAGTGGTGGGGAAGGTAAGGGAAAAAAGATAGCATTCAGGAAGTATAAGGAAACACAGAAGGAGCAGGACAGAGAACTGTACCAGTTAAAGCAGAAGGAAGTTGGTAAGGCAGTCAGAATAGCAAAGGCCCAAACCCAGGAAAAGATAGCCAACTCGGTTAAGAAGGGGGCTAAAACCTTTTTATAGGTACATTAGGGAGCAAAGAAAGACTAAGGCAGGGATACTGAGGCTGAGCAAAGAGGAAGGTGGTTGGGCAGAGAGCGACAGTGAAAAAGCAGAGATACTGAACGAATACTTCTGCTCAGTATTCACAGTGGAAAAGCAGGGGGAAATACCTAATCTGGTCAATAGAAACACTCTGGATAGGGGGGTTGATATTAGTCCTTTCACAGAAGAAAGGGTTCTGAAAGAACTCTTAAAACTGAAGGTGGATAAAGCAATGGGGTCTGATGGGATTCACCCCAGAATTCTAAAAGAACTAAGGGAAGAACTAGTAACACCACTGACTACCCTTTTTAATAAATCATGGGAGGATGGGGTGGTACCTGAGGTGGAGGATGGCAGATGTGATTCCCCTTCACAAAAGTGGGAGCAAGACAGAGGCAGGAAACTACAGACCTGTCAGTTTGACCTCAGTGGTATGGAAAATGATGGAATAACTTCTGAAGGAAAGAATTGTTGAGTACCTAGAGGGCAGTGGGGCACAGGACCCAAGGCAGCATAGATTCACAGCGGGAAGGTCATGTCAGACAAATCTAATAGATTTCTTTGACTGGGTGACCAAAGCAGTAGACCAGGGAGGGGTTGTGGACATGGCCTACCTAGACTTTAGCAAGGCATTTGACACAGTCCTGCACAAAAGATTAATAAACAAATTAGCCAGCCTGGGAGTGGGTCCTAAGGTGGTAGCCTGGCTAAAACACTGGTTGGACAACAGGACACAATGAGTAACAGTAAATGGAGTCTACAGTTGAAGAAAGGAGAGTTACTAGTGGGGTACCGCAGGGTTCAATACTGGGGCTGGTCCTTTTTAATGTCTTTATAAGTGACATTGCAGAGGGACTGGAAGGGAAAGTATGTCTCTTTGCAGATGACACAAAGATCTGCAACACATTTGATACACAAGGTGAGGTGGAAAGGATGAAAACGGACTTGGCAAGGTTGGAGGAATGGTCAAATGTATGGCAGCTTAGATTCAATGCAAAGAAGTGCAAAGTAATGCACCTGGGAAACAAAAACCCAGGGGAAGAATACACAATGGAGGGGTGAGATACTGACAATAACAAAAATTGAAAGGGACCTGGGGGTAGTGATATCAGATGACCTAAAGGTGGGCCAGCAATGTGAGAAGGCAGTAAGGAGGGCTAGGGGATACTGGGATGCATAGGGAGAGGCATCACTAGTAGAAAACAGGAAGTTGTTGGCCCTCTGTACAGACAGTTGGTAAGACCACATCTGGAGTACTGTGTACAGTTCTGGAGACCCCATCTCTGCAAAGACATAGACAGGGTGGAGGCTGTCCAGAGGAGGGCAACCAAAATGATGCAGGGTCTGAATCAGAAGACATATGAAGAAAGACTAAAGGAAGTAAAGATGTATAGCCTCAAGGAAAGGAGGGAGAGGGGGGTACATGATAGAAACTTTCAAATACCTCAGGGGAATCAACAACGTCCAAGAGGGTAGCATCTTTCAGAAAAAGAGAAGTGCAAAAACAAAGGGGCACAATTTGAAGATAGAGGGGGGACAGCTCAGAGGGAATGTGAGGAAGTATTTCTTCACAGAGAGGGTTGTGGATACGTGGAACAGCCTTCTGAGGGGGTTGTAGAGTAAAATCAGTGGGGAAATTCAAGAATGCATGGGACAGACAGAAGGCAATTCTAGTGGCAGGTAGGAGTAAGTAGGCTGTTGGTTAACTAGGATCTGCAGCTTATCCATTAGGTAGGGGAAATAGGCAGACTAGGTGGGCCAAGCGGTCCTTATCTGCCATCAAATTCTATGTTTCTATGTTTCCCCCAGGTAGCTGCAAGTGCCTTTGTGGCTTTTGCCTTTATGTCTTAGTGGGCGTCATTGCACAGACAGGCTTTATAGTTTAGCTGTCTTATTTCCTATTAGAAACTGGGCGTATGCGCTCTGTTGATATTTCTCTAAAATGCAATCGTTAATGAAAAGGGAATGTTCCTATTTTGCCCATGTCAAGATATTAGTAAAATAAAAAGAGTTCTGGCTTTAAGAAATATTTGTTAGAGTTGGCAGGTGAACTTCATGATTGGTTAATATCAGCCGCCACTCCTAAATGTTTGCATGATTACTAAACCCCCCTTCCTTGAGTTAGAAAATAAATTGTACAACAAGGAAAGGCACATTGAACCTAATAGAATGTGCGTATCAATTTACTTTGTGCTCTGGTAATAAGAGAGAATTGTATTATTTGAGCTGGGATTGATTTAAAATCTGGCAGTGTTCCCTGTAATAAAATCTTCAGGCATAAAATATTGAAGGGGTGTTTAAAATTCACTTTAAATGTTTTATTTTGCCCTGCGGTGTTTCCATGGGCTTGTTGGTATTTTTGCAGATGTTTTACAGGCTTTGCAGTGGAATTATGAACCTTTTGGTTCCCTTTCTTGTCCTTGTAAAATGCTCCTATTGAAAATCGGCCTGTGCTTCCTGTACAATTAAAATATACAAAGTAAATAGCTATCTGGAGCCATTTCGGTTGCACTCTGCAGGTTACCCTCTTGTTAAATTGCCGACTTATATTCTGGTTTTTGAGGGTTTGTATAGAAACATAACCTTGTGTGAGACGTTATTGCAGAGTACTCTTTTCTTTTTAAATGCCTGGTTTAAGTCTTGTTTTGTATACTGAGTTTCCATGGGATTTCTTGTGCCCTAAAAAGTTTAAATACTATACAGGACTTTTTAGTTCTGTTCCTTGTTCCCCGTTATGCCTTTTGGCAGGAGCTCTTAGATACTGCAGCGTTTCTTGAGAAAATTGAGCAGCTGAATTCCTGGGCGATAATGCACATATGAGCTTCAGTGTTTTGTTTCTCCTGCTCAAATGTGTGCATAGTAAAGAAGATATTTAATCTTTTAAACCCCTTTTAACACTGAGTTCTTTGTAAATAAAAAGGGTTTAGTACATTACATACCCTCCTGAAGCAGCCTTAGATATGTGGGAGTTATTTTTGGGTTTTTGGGTTTTTGTGTGAGCGAAGATATTTCTTCCTTTGCGGTTGTTTGGGAGCCCCAAGTTCAGTCTCTGTCAGTACTTGTATTCCTCTAAGAGCCGGCCGGCCACAATCCAAACCCTTTTATGCAGATGCTGGAAGGGGAGGTGCTTCTGAGGCTAGAATCAATGCTTAAAAAGATTTATTAAGAATGTAAACCACTTTTATGTTAGTTTATATAGTGATATGGTAATTTAAAGGCGTATGACTGCATTAAATAAAATAAAGATATAGAGTTTAATGTCAGGTACAGGGGTGGAGTTAAATAGTCACCTGTCCCCTGCATTTTATATAAACTGAGCACCTGGAACAGGTAGTCAGATCAATTTTGGGTCTCGAGGTGAACTACAGGGAGTTTTGTAAAGCGCCTTAAGGTGTTAGAAGTTACTTAATGTCTGTGCTAAAAGTGATAATACACTGTTGAACAAGTTCATTTTATTGAATTTATGCTGCTGCAAACAACTTTTGAAGGAATGAAAATAAATATGGAACTTTAAAAAGAGCTGCTACATTTATCACGCTACCTGATTTGTCCATGTACACCTGTGCCCTACCACATTGAGCCAGGTCCCCCGAGACCTTCTCACTCAAAGCAAGAATAGAATTGAAGAGAGGGTTTTCTGTAATTGTGCAGTGTAGGCCATGTATGCCGCTTGCCTCAAAAGTAGGGAAGCAGAGGTATACTCTTTTTTCCCATACTGTCTAGCTTCCTGGAGTCTTTGTCCAGAGGCTGTGTAGAGAGGGGGACCTTAGCCATGTCACAGGCAGCTGCCTGTACCACACCTTCATGATCTATATGTAAGTAGAGTTACTCAGCATTTCACCTGTCCAGTTGGTACGTCTTCTAAATTTTCTTATTTCTCCCAAGTGTGAAGGTGGGGAATAGAGCTGGATGAAATTAGCAAATTCTGAATTCATGGAATTTTCATGAAATTCCACAAATTATGGTGACATTTTGTGAAATTTTTTGGAATTTTCTAAAATACTTCAATTGGCCATAACTCCATCTGTCTTAAAGCTAAGGGTCTGTATGCATATAGTCTGGTACAGGCACTAAAAGCTTACCAAGTTTCATGAAATTTGGATGAAAGGTGGGGAAGTTATAGGGGCTCAAAGTCTAGCAATTTAATATTCATGTGAAAATTTATGAAAATATTTCTATGCTTACAACTTACCCATCTTTGGAGCTAGATAATTGAAAACTTAGTTGCATGCTTTATTGGAATATTCATACAAACTGCTAAATAGAGATTGTAAGGTTTAGCTATGACCTGCCTCCCAACACGACTTTCAGGAGCTCACTTCCAAACCCAGGTCATCAGGATGGCAGCATAATGTTCTGGTGCTGGACCATGGTGGTTGTCTTAAAGCCTGATATTTAGGGTCAATGGACCTAACAACATTAGTGATATTCTGTTCTCTAGCTTTAAACGTATAGGGGCTTAAAATTCAGCAGTTTACGTACAGTAACTGTGAAATGTAATTTTAGAATTTATGAAAGTTTGGAGGCTTATAACTCAGTCACCTTTAAAATTACAGATCCGAAACATGGCACACTTATGTTTAGGTGTCGGTAACATCACTAAACCAAATTTGGTGCAATTTGCACAAATTCTTTTAGTTTACCTGTTGTTAACTGCAATTTAGAAAGTTCCGAATGTATGGAGGCTTATAACTCAGTCATTTTTATGTTTGCTTGCGCGCATGCCCAAGAAACATTATGTGGCAGCTTAGGAGAGAAACAGGTTGTGGAGGCACGGCACTGTGTCAGCCAATGGAGGCATTGCATTTGGGGGCTTGGCACTGCTGGACCTCTGGAGGCACAGTGTGCTGATGACACAGGCTTCCAAAAGTGCCACCAAGTTGTAACGTTTTCACTGCAGCAATCAGGGGCCATCTCGTCATTGCAGCATCAGCCATTCTGCTGCAATGAGGGAGTGACATTCATTGCTGGGCAGAATATTGCCTACTGTAATACTGTTTGTGAACATGGCGGCAAGCCACTGCCATGTTCACAAACAATATTAGACAGCCCCCAATGCCAAGGGGGTGCCCAATCCCTCTCGGTATCATGTGCCACTCCCAAAACAGTTTTTGTTTGCCGACGAGGGACAATCCCCATCGGATTCATCCCCCCCTTCCCAGTGTAATTTGCCAACAGGGGAGCCCACTCCCCGGCGGCATAATTTCTCCCCCAAAAAACATTGGTTTTGTGCTGAGAGGGTTCCCAATCCCCCTTCGCTCTTGCCCCGCCTCATATGTGCTGACGGGGGTGCCCATTCCCCTGTCAGCTACGGCTCCCCCCCAAAAAAACACTTGGGTAGCATGCTGGGAGCCCACCCCAGCATGCCAAATGTCCCTGTGAACAAAAATAACTGTCCCAGGATGTTTTTTTCTTCCCCTGTAAATCAGGAAATGGTCCCTCGTTGAGTCCAGTGGCCCCACCTCCAACCCACGCCCACCATCTGTACACCCTGCCTCCCCACACACACCCACCCCATACTTACCTCCGGAGCCCAGCGAGATGATCTTCGGTGGATCGGGAACACGTCTGCACTCTAGAAAGCCAACCACAAACTGAAGAAATTCCGGTAAACTGTATAATGGCATAAACAGGGTTTTTTCAACTTTGGTGCATATCTCAGGAATTGCTTGGAATTTTGGCACCAAATTTTCAATATGGGGTTATTGGGCCCCTCCTCATGAATTCAGCCCTGTCATGGCATTATTCTTTCCCGAAAGATGATTTTGCGGTCACTTCGCAGAATCGCCTTTTAGGACTGAGTAACGAAAAGATAGTGCCAGTGTTCATGAGGTGGTCTCTCAAAAAGTTTATGTTGCAAATTTGGTGGAAAAAATCCAAGAAATTACTGTTTTAAGAGCTTGCGTTGCACAGTTGCTACGCACGCTCATAACGTTGCGACTTTGCAATATTTTCACTCCAGATATTCAACATTGCCATTTTTTCATGCCTCCTTATGAACAGTACAGCTGTCATTTTCACATCCTGGCCAAATGTGTTTTTGTACTCCAGCCGAATAGCGCTGTTGTTGTGAGAAATCAGTGTTCGGGACACATTAAGAAAATCACAGTGACACTGTTCATTAGCAGAGGTCCTAAAATGCCTATGTTGAAAATTTTGTGACGAAAGTCCATAAAATTACTGTGTTATGAGCGTGCATTGCACAGTTTCCATGCACGCTCATAACTTCGCACATTTGTAATATTTTCACTCCGGATTTTCAACATTGGCATTTTTCCACGCCTTCTTATGTACAGTACAGCTGTAATTTTTCACATCCTGGCTGAAATGTGTTTTTGTACTTCCGGCGCAGAATAGCACGGTCGCTGTGGGAAATCAGCGTTCGGGACACATTAAGAAAATCACAGTGACACTGTTCATGAGCAGAAGTCCTAAAATGCCTATGTTGAAACTTTGGCAATGAAAGTCCATAAAATGACTCTGCTACATGCATGCATTGTGCAGTTTCCTTGTAAGCTAGGAAGTACAAGCATTTTTAATATTCCCACTACAGATTTTCAACATTGCCATCTCTTCACACCTCCCTATGGATGGTACAGCTGTTATTCTTCACATCCTGAAGGATCTGTGTTTTTGTACATGTGGCGCAGAATGGCACAGTCGCTGTTGGAACTCAAAGTTGTGGACACATTCACAAAATCACACTGCCACTCTTCATGAGAAGAGGTCCCAAATGCTTTCATGAGGTGGGGTCACAAAAAGGCCATGTTGAAAATTTGTAGTGCAAATACCAACAAACGCCCGGGGTGTTAGCATTTCTAACAATAACGTCCCACCCTGTACAGACTGACAGGCAACGGGGTGTGCCTTTGCATTGCCGACTGTACTGCTCATGCCATCCCACCCCCAGCCACTGACAGGCACCGAGGTGTACCTTGGACTCTTCTGCCCCAGATTTCACCCCATTGTCCTATGCTGCACCCATTTCAGTGTATGTCCTTATGGAATGGGGTGACTGTAAAGTCAAATACCCCAAGGCACACCTCAACACATGTCGGTGTCTGCAGAATAGGGTGAGGTGACATGGCATGACCGTCATTGCCGACAACCCAGACTCTTACCCCAATTCCTGTCCGTCTTTACAGGATGGAGGTGGGGTTGATGTGAAGTTCAATACTTCACTGCTATTCCTATTCTGCATCTGTCTAACTCCTGCATTTACAATGCTAATACCAGCAAGCAAACATTCGGCATTGACAAATGCTTGTTAAAGATAGAGATCTGAAACATCGTACACTTCTGTATGGGCTCAGAAACAACTAGCATTCCACATTTGGTACAAGTAAGATAAATACTTTTTAAATTATTTGGAAATAACCAAAATCACAATTTTGGCAACATTTCACAAAATGTTTGTGGAAATTTAACAAAATGTCATGGAAGCAAAATCAGCATTTTACCAGAATTCCATTGGTGGAAGAAATATTTTGCCCATCTCTAGTGGGGGTCTGCAACAACTTGAGGTTGCTTTCATGACAGACTTGTGGACAACTAAAAGCAACCTTTTAGTTGGGGGTAACCCCATCATGTGCAAGAATTCAGCCTCCTCCTCATCCTCCACAGTCTCCTAGGTGGAGAGGTTTGAGAGTGCTAAACATTTGCCTTATGAATGCACAGAGAGAGGAAAACTTTTCTGGAACCCTGGAAGGGGAACCAAAATCATTTTCAGGGGAACCTTCAGACTCAAAATGTGACCCCTCATGTTCTTCCTTCTCATAATAAAAGTCAGGTCCCTGATCCCAGTAACTGGGGAGGGAACAAAGACTGCAGGAAGAATAGGTATACCCATTAGGATACCTATGGCTTGAAAAGCCTGGAAAAATTGTCAAGCCTTAGTCATGTCCTCCATAGAGGGCATTTTTGGTCTGCCCACTGATGGCTTCTTTGCTTCTTCATCAGGCGGGGCAGCAACAAGTTTTTTCGTTATACTTCTTTTTAGCAGGAAATGGTTCCGGAACCTACTCAGATGATCTTTTGAGCTTGTCCATGTATGGTTCCTTCTCTCAGGAACCCTTGGGTCAGCCAAGTGTGTCTTTGGGGGATCTTTCCTTTAGTTTGCCATGAGAGGAAGGACCCTCCTCAGAATGCTTTGGTGAGGTAGAGGCAGACTGAGAAGCCATAATTATTTCAAGTTTTGGGGCCCTCTTTTTTACTGTTTTTAGGCAAAACCTGTTGCAAAACTCATAGTCATTTGAAAGGTGTCAAGGACCTAGGTACCGTAAGCACAAGTCTTGACAATCTGCCTTGGCTAAGAGGTTGTAGCACCTCACACAGTTTTTAAAACTTGTGGGTCCTTTTTTCTTTTGGGGCCTGTCTGTTATGCCAGTATAAACAGACCCTGAAGATGAGGTTCCCAAAAAAGAAGAAAACAAGCTTGTGGTCTGATTCCAAAAGAGACAGACCACTATAAAAAAACAGCACTCTCCTCCTGCATTTTAATTATTATTTTTTTTCCCCTCAGTAAAACTGAGAATACAATAAGTGACTGGGTTCCTGAAAATTAGGGAACTAAGTCGCTGCCAATATATAAAAAAAATGCCACAAATAATAAAAAGTAGCAAACTATGTGAAAAGTAAGGGAATATGAAGAAAGTGTGGTAAACAAAACCAGTGATCAAAGCCCGCTGGTGTTTCTCTAGTTCATTGGAACCGCTATGAATCAGAGAAAATTCCCAGAAAGAAAAGAATCTCTCTAGTTAACTAAACTAAGTAACAGCAGATGATGAAAAACAAAAAAGAAATTGAAATACTTGACAATCAGAAATAAATTGCTGAAAAACCAGAGACGATTGAAGAGAGCTCTTCGGGACGACTTGCTTCAGCAAGTGGAGAAATAGATCTACCATTATCCTGCAAAATGCAGCACCACCTCGCAACAGAGGTTTGAATTGCATTTTGAATTCCACTATTTGTATGCATTCCACTCTCTGGGACAGCTCAACACAGCAGGCTAAGCTACATAAGTCAAGCATAGTGAGGGATTCCTGGGGTTTGAAAGAGGAGAAAGAATTTCAGTGACACAGAGGAGAGCTAGCACCATATCAGATGGAAGCGGGAAAGCGAGTGCAAGGGTGTGTAGCAACAAGCCATTAACAAGTTATCAAGTGCCATCGGTGGTGCTTCTGGAGTTCTGCACAATCCTGTCTTACTGTTGTGACATAGCTGCAATGGCTGTCTGTGACTTCAGTTAAGTGTTAAGTATGTAATCATAAAGTGAAAATTGTGAGTGAGGGAGTGATCGGTCAGCTGGCAGGGGCAGGGGACAGATCACAGTGGGAAGGATAGGAAAATACAGACCAACTTCTTAATTTTGTGATGTGTAGCAAGTGAGCACTAAAAGTGGGTGGGTAAGACTGAAAAAAAGCAGTGGCAGATCACAGATGCAAGCGTCAGGCAGTGGGCAGGGCACAGAAGTAAACATGAGGCGACGGCTGTGGCACAGAGTTCTGCACAGAAAATAAAGATGCAGCGAGAGTTACAGTATGCTATTTCTCTCATGCCAAAGAAGAAGTCAGGTTTCATTTCATGACCTGGAGGGCAGAATAAAGGCAGACAAGGAATAATGCAGCTATTGTGGGTTGGGTAGTTATGCCAGGACAATGTCTAGGTAGGCTAATTGGGAGAAAAAATTGCAGCTATTAATGTTTTAAAAAGTTGATGGCTTAAGGATTTCTCAAGTGTCCTGAGTCCAGTTTTGCAGCACTTGTTCTTAGCCATGCATTAAACACTTTTAACGCATGGCTGATACATAGATACATAGAAATTGTCAGCAGATAAGGATCACTGGTCCCATCTAGTCTGCCTGTAAGCCCTATACTTGTACGCAGTCACTGACCCCAAGTGATCAATGGCTTTTCATCACTTCCTCCCCACCCATTTTTCCCTTGTGCCTGTCCCAAGCTTGTTTAAACCCCTCTACTGTGCTAGTCCCCACCACCTCTCATGGCAGATTGTTCCAAGTGTCCACCACCCTCTGTGTAGAAAAACTTCCTTATGTTACCTCTTAATCTACCCCCCTCCAATTTCATATTGTGTCTCCTCGTTCTGCTGTCTTTTCTACATTGGAAAAAATCTCCCAACTGCACCTTGTTTATGCCCTTGAGGTACTTGAAAGTTTCTATGTCCCCTCTTTCTTTCTTCTCCTACAGTGAGTACATATTGAGGTATCTAAGTCTCTCCTTATATGTTTTATGATGCAAGTCATGCACCATCTTTGTCGCCCTTCTCTGAATAGCCTTCACCTTGTCTATGTCCTCACGCATGTGTGGTCTCCAGTACTTCATGCAATACTCCAGGTGATGCCTTACCGGTGTTTTATACAATGGCATCACTACCTCCCATCTCCTAGAGGTAATGCCTCTGCCTATGCACCCCAGCATGCCAGTGGCCCTCTCTGCAGCCTTTGCACACTGCTTTGATATCTTAAGGTCATCAGATATGATAACCCCTAGGTCTCTTTCCTCTTTGGTGACAGTCAGCACCCCTGCCCCCCATTCTGTAGCTCTCCCCAGGGTTCCCCCAACCCAGGTGCATTATCTTGCATTTTTTTTGCATTGAATCTCAGTTGCCACACGTCTGACCATCTCTCAAGCTTCTCCAGGTCCCTCTTCATTTTCTGCACCCCTTCTGGAGTATCCACCCTGTTGCAGATATTAGCGTCATCTGCAAATAGGCAGACCTTTCATTCCAGCCCCTCCGTAATGTCATTAATGAAGACATTGAACAGGACTGGTCCCAGTACTAATCCCTGTGGTACTGTACTGGTCACCTCTCTCTCTCTCCCTGGATTGGATCCCATTTACCACCACCCTCTCTGTCTTCTGTTCATCAGCCAGTTTCTAACCCAATGTATCACCTTATGCCCCATGCCCAGACTACTCATTTTGTTAACCAGCCTTTTATGTGGGACAGTATTGAATGCTTTGTTGAAATCTAGGTAGGCAATGTCTACCACCCCTCTTTGATTGATGACCAATCAGGACACAGGATTTTCCCTTCCCATTTTATAAAAGCAGTTTGAGACTGGACACACATTCAAGAATAATAGCTGAAATATTACCCCTACTCATGTTGTGTAACTCTTAATGTCATTCTTCACCAGGAATGTACAGTATGTAATCAATCTTTGAAATCTCATATAGGGCTAGCTACCACAATATTACCAGGTAGGCCATTCCACATGTTAACCACTCTCTGTGTGATGTAACACTTTCCAATGTTTTCAATCATTCTGCCTGTCTCTCTGTTTAAGTGCATGCCCTCTAGGTTCTACTTCAGTAATTTTGTTTGCATTTAGCAGCTCAACAATCTGTCTGTACTCTATCCTGTATATCCCCTTTGGTTGCTCAGTAGGTTTCATGCTCACCTCTGGGACTACAATATTGGAAAACTGTGGGTTCTAGTTTCATGCCATGGTCATGGCCTAATACTCAAGACTAACACTGTAGTGCAGCCCTGATATGATGGTGTATAATGGTATGTCATCCATTGGTTGAGCCATTAAACATAGGTACCTTCTGTACATGCCTTTTGTGATTGTCCAGGTGGACTTAAAAGACCCATGGCACCTACTATAAGGGTAGAAGATTTCCCCCCAGTGTCCTAGTCAACATTCCCCCTGTCAATAGAAAACAGGTCCTTGTAACCTGCCCCCTAAGATGCACCTGCAAAAGAACTTTCACAGCTCTGTGCATCGTCCCTAGTCAAAAATTGCAAATAAATAAATATTTAAAGCACAATCATGCCAAGAAATTCTCACATATATACTTTAGGTTAAACAATTCATTATTTAATATGTTTAGTTCTGGGTGACATAGTGTGTCCATTTCAGTCACTGTGTAGTGTAGACTGTCTGAGTAACAAACTTATCAGATTGAAAACAGTAATGAACTGGGAGTCCTCTCACCACCCCCCCCAGACTAATCCTTTTGATTGCCCCAAAAATTCTAAAACCAGACTTGGGTGGTACTGCAGCTTAGCTCAGTGAAATAAGGATATTGGCCCCTATGCAATAATGGGTGTAAGTTATGAGCCAAAAGCATATAACCCACCCACGCAGCTCCACACTAGCGGACAGGTGTGCACCAGACATTATTCACTAATGGCCAGCACCTGTCCACAGCTCTGCCACACTGGACACTGGAAGACCAGTGGCACAGCCCCCCTCACACCTCCTTGGCCAGCGGCCATCCAAATGATGCAAGGATCACGCTGCCTTGTTATCCAGGGGAGCACACATGCAAGTTTGGGGACTGGTGAGTACTTTTGTTGGTGCCAGGGGGGCCACCGAACACCTATGGGGTGGGGGTACTGATTTGGGCACCAGACTATGCTGATGGGTCACCTGTGTGTGCGGGGTGGGGGATGTTGACAACCATAGGAATGGGGAGTCTGTGGGTAAAATGGGGTGTGCATTACTGGGGATGGCGACAGTGTGATGAGGGCGGGCTATGGTGGCACATTACTGGGGTCGTGTCCAGCTGTGTCTGGGGTGGGGGTGCAGGCGCACTACTGGAATGGGGTGGCACAGCATGGTGATGGTGGGGGGGTGCAGGTGGGGGGGCTTTCTGGAATCTGGTGGAATGCCCTGCAGCCAGAGATTGGATCCACCGCATCGACCTGTGTTGCGATCAGATGGGCATTCATCCCGTTGGCTGCCCCAGCCCCCCTCATGCTGCCTAGTGGCCCGGAGCAGCACGGGGGGGGGAATGTAGCAAGGTCCTGCCATGACCAGTGGGTGATGTCCATGGGGGTGTGTAGTAGTTTATGGTAGGGTCCCCCCAGAATATCCTTCACACCATTATGCCCTATTGCGGGTTACACTACATACGTTTGTGCATGGCACGTTGTGCTGACATGCCCCCCTGCCCACCCCAGTGCATTGATATTCGGGTGGCCAGGGGATCAGGTGCATACCAGCTGCGCACCCCAGTTGTGAATGCCACACAACCACCTCTCTGTGGCATTCCAACTTAGCCAGCCAGTGCCTGGTTTACTCTGTGCATTGGCAGAGTGCATAGGTCCCATTTTGCATAAAATGCACTCAGCAGAGGTACCAGAGGAAAACATAGTGCATAGAAGATTCTGATATTCTCAAGCTTCAAATGGCAGGACAAGGCATGTTTATATAGCCAATGCACTTCCTCTACTTTTTAATCTTTCTGTTTCTGGACCACCCAATACCATCAGTCAGTGCAATTTATACTGCCCCTCTCAGCAGTGATGCAAGCAGTGCTGAAAGGGGCCATCAGTCTCGGGGCAGGTGGCTACTTGTGCCAGGAGCTTTCACTGGGTGCTGAAGGGAGTGGCACATCCTGTCCACTTTGCTACTTAAGCCGCTTGCTCTGAAAAGCATTCCTACTCCTGTGCCAGCTCAGGGAGAGGATTATAAAATGACTTACTGCACTATGGTAAGTGTCCACATGGCTGTTTTTTTCCACAGCAACCCAAGCAGTCAGGTTGCTGCAATGCAAAGGTGGCTGAGTAAACACAGCTAAAGTGTGTTGGAACTATGAGTTGTTCCATTTAAAGCCATGTTTACATGGCAGCTGCACTCTGACCTTTGCACCACCCCATTCCTGACACAGTTACTGTTTGTGGCTTGATTCAGCCTTTACAAAGCCCTCCCTTGTGCTGATGCAGGTCGTGCTGGAAAGGAGCTGTGGGGATGGGTTGGGAGCAGTGGAGGAGTCTGGAAGTGGCTGCTTTTATTGGAGAAAGCTTCACAGTGCATTTACACTGCCACATAATATGCTCACTCTGATAAACATACCCACCCCAGAGCTGGTGCAGAAAATGGATCCAAAGCACTCCTTGCATGCTCAGGTGAGTGTCCACACAGCTGACTTTGCAGCATATCAACCCATGCACACAGGTTGATATGCTCCAAAGGTGGTAGTGTAAACATGGCTTAAGAAATACCTTGTTTCTTCAGCTGTCAAACTACACCAACCAATTTGCATAATGGTAGGGGGCAGTAGGATCCATTCCATCATACTCTGTATTTAGATAAGCATCTTTACATGTGTCCATTGGATATGTGGCTGTGCTTGGATGGCTGCTCAACTGGTCCTTATTGGCAGTCATAATGTGCAATTCCATCATGAGGGAACATATTGGGACATTTAGTGACCCCCTTGTGCATCCCATTGTATGAGAGCTGTTTGAGGGAGAAAAAACATCTCAGAAGCAGGTTTTAAAATGGCAAAACCATCAGGGCATGTCAGAGAATGATGGTGCAGCTTTGTCCAACACAATGTACCAGCCATAGATTTGGCTGGTCCAGTGATAGTGGAATCCCATTGAAGGTGATGAGCCACAGATTGCCAAAGAGCAGGAGGGGATATATGGAAGTTGTAAGCTTGGCATTTGGCATGCATGAAATAAAACAGATACATGGAATTCTTTAACATTTGTAAAAGTATTGATTTTTTTTTGCTTTCCTTTTTTATTATCATTTTATGGTCATTTACAAAGTAAAATACAACTTAAAGACATTGTGTGGCTATATGGCATACACAAGATGATGGTACATACTTGGTATAAATAAAAAGCAAAACTAACACAAACCGCTTCAGATGTATGAGCATACATGTAAGAAACATTATCATTTTCACTGTTACTGCACTCTATTTTTGTCATAAGAGTTAGATTTTTTTTTCATAACTTTAAAATATACAAAACTGTTCACACTGAAACAGCTGGGAAACAAGCTGATTTGCTAAAATAAAATGTTTTTAATCAGCAGCAATAATCTTGCTTCACTGGAGCTGCTGCAGTTTATTTATTGAACAGAAGCATAAGGGAGGCACCATATGTTGAATTCCAGTTAATGAAAACTTGTCACCTTGCCAAACTAAATTGCCTATATTCGCAAAGCACAGTCTGAAGAGCTTGATCATAACAGTTCCTGTTCCTATAACTGCAAAAGAAAATAATTTCTCATAGTTAAAACATGATTTCAGTTATCAATATGAAGCATAACAATTTCTAGTAAAGCATAACCCTTACTGATGTTACTGGCATACAGACAGTTCACTCATAACTGTTTGATTGTTCTGCCAATTTTGTGTGGTCTGTTTTCTATTGCAGAATCCTAATTTATATCAAACACATTCATGCTTCCAGTCAAATGAGTGCTAGGCATTGCTTGCAACCAAATTGGCATCTGGTGTGGACCAGCTTGGATGCAAGCACCATGGGAAATATGAAAAAAGCAGTTTTGGAAACAGGGACATCCTCTGTCTAGATTTTTAAATGCAATATGAAATTTGCAAAATCCTACCCAATGAACAAAATTGTAGTGTTGCCCAATAGCATGCAAAAGTCTTGTGTAAATGTGAAAAAATCTTTGCATTATTTGCAGTAGCTCTGAGAGTGCTAATGTGTCAAATAAATACCTAACAGAAATATGTCCTCATTTGCTACCAGTAATTAATATTTAATCATAAGTCAAGGCTACTCATTACTATTACTAACAATATTTACATTTTATTATATTATATTATATTATATTATATTATATATATATATAGGATAAAGTATGGGTCTCAGTGTGTAAATTCAAGTTTACACACCGGGACCCATATTTTATTTTATATAATTGTCAGGCTTCTCTTTTTCACCTCAGCAATTATATAAAATAAAATAAAAAAGACTGCTATGCTGGCGCAGTCAGATTACCTCGGCATGCGAGGTCCGCTTTCACTTTATTTAAAATATTGTCATGGAGGTCCATCCGGTAGATGTGTGGAACATCTGAAGTAATTTAAAAAATGACTTACTGCTGAGTGTCCGTGGCAGTTTCTCTCCATGGTGGGTTTGTGTAGGGGAATGGTTTCCTGTTCGTGAAGGACACAGCGAGCGAGAAGTTTGAGCATGCACAGGTGGGGAAAATCGCGACGCTTGCCATTACAAATACCCTTTATAACGCAACCACGCACGGTTTCCCAATGGGAAAAAGGAAGCCCATTAATTATATTATATTATATTATATTATATTATATTATATTATATTATATTATATTATACACAAGGTAACCATTTGGCAGTATAATTGTCTTTTGGAATAGCATTTCTGTCATTTACACAGACAAAGAAAAGATACATTTACTAATAGGTGTTAGCCTCTGTGATAAGGATAAAGTCATTTTGAAATAAATATTAACGTGCTTATGATCTTAGATAATGAGGTGGCCTCTGTTAGGTACAGGATAAAGAATGTATAAGGGGATTGTCACTTTAGGAAGTTAGGACAAGGACAGGGGGCATGAGGTTACACGAGGAATGATGCTGTTCACAATGATCTACAACAAGGGATGTCAAAACTCCAAGGGTTGAGGACGCTTCAAGTCTGACAAGGGCATTTTGACAACACTGACAAGGCTAATAGAGAAAGGAAGTTGATTTTGATTGCTGTTTCATTAAAAAGATGTGAAAATCAGTTAATGATGCCAGATGGATCAAGCTGAGGTTAGAACAAAAGTTTAAGAGACAGTTATATAGGAGAATATGGAGGGCCTCGGCACCCAACTAAGGATCTAAGGTTCGGGCAGACTCGATAGACCGTAAGGCCTAATCTGCTGGCAAATAGTATGTTAGAAAAACAAGTTATATAGCTATCAGCTTATGACTGAAAATCCATTCCTCAATTAATAAAAATTGTTATATGGCAATATACTTATATACCATTTCAAAATGTCTCATGGCCAACAAATATAAAGTGGGTAATAAAAGGGGATCTTATCTGATAACGGATTTTTGATAGTGTCTTAATTATAGCATCTAAACAAGGTCAAATAAAAACAACACAAAGGGCCAGATATTCAAAACTTTGCCCCTGGGCTAAGTTAACACTGCCTGGCAGGCAAACTTAGCCCGCAGCACAAAGCAAGCTATATTCAAAGGGAATAGCCCAGGGCAAACAGCTTCTGAATATAGCATGGGAATGAGGCCGTGAAAACTGGGCTGGGAGTGCAGGGTAAACGTAGCTCTGGAATAAGATAGCACTGAATATAGCAACCAGGAAGTGCAAACCACAACAACAACACAGTGCACAGTGTTGTGAGGGCAGGTAGAGATGAACTACGTGGCCAATGTGTGTGCCAGCAAATGCGTGTACTCTGTATAGCTTCAGGCAGCAGCAGATGTGAAAGAACAGAGATCAAAACTGTATAATATTCCCCAAATCATTAACACCACACTAAGACATTAGTGTGGCTTTAGCGCGAAGCTAAGCTGTTTGCCCAGTGCAAACACATTTGCCCGGCGCTAAGATTTGCCATATTCAAAAGTGACATGCAAATGAGCCTACTTAGGTAGTCTCTGGGCAAACAGCCAAATTAGCATCTCATTATTCCCTGATTTGGATGCAGTTTGCCCAGCGTTACTGCAGGGTCCCACAGCTCCAGCTGTAGTTCAGTCTGGAAGTACAGGGTCTGGCTGGTTCTGGCTGCAACTACACCTGTAGGTCAGTCTGACAGTGCATGATGGTTGCTACAGGCTATATGTATGCAGTACAGCATAGCATTGTGTGCCCCAGGGGATGACACAGCATAAGCACAGGCAGTGGTGGTGCTGCATGCAACCGTCACACTGTAGGCCATGCTACAGTTTGCAGCAGACACTACAGTAGCAAGGGGGCCAGTGGTGTGAGGGACACAGCAATGCCTATGGTACGTAGGGCAGTGATGACCACTGCACTGTACACAGTGACAGGGCCAGCTTGCAGGTGATTACTGACAGTGGACTGTACTGTTTCACTATTGTGTGCTCCACAGATGCTGCACCTGTGGCATGGTCTGCTCACAGTGACATATATATTGCCGGCTGAGTGTGCTGTGGCATCTGTACAGTTGTGCGGTATGTGGCTGGGGGGCATGTAAGATCCGAAAGGCACACAGGTGGTGGGGTATTCCCACTACTGGCCCATGTGCACTGCGTGATGTGTCCCAGCCTTGTGGCCACACCTGGGCTGTGGTGAGGTCTGGCCACCCACACACCCTTCCCTCAAATGTCACCATACCCACAGTGCTGCATGTGTGTGCTGGCATCTGTTGGTCACCAGAGACGTATGGTCTGCAGATGTGTGCTGTATGGCCACACTACCATGATGTCCCCTGTGGGTTGGATCACCCCTTACTGTCTGTGCTTTGCTGGAACTGATGGCAGCTGTTGGCATCATGGTGGTGTCATCAGTGAGCAGCATGTCTGGCATTTTCTAAGTGTCATGATCAAATGTTAGGGTTGCTCAAGCCGGGCTAATCCCATGCTAACACTGCACAAAGCATCAATGTCATGCAAAGCTGTTTGCCCAGGGTTAAGACCAGCTTTTCCTGGGCGGTAATTTGTACCACGCTAAGGGTCACGCTATGACACTCTAAACACCTTAGCGCTGTGCTAGTCACTGAATATCTCATAGGCCTGTATTCATGTTCACTTTGCCCCATGCATATAACTATGGTTTGCCCAGTGCTAATGCAGTTTGCATGAACTATTTAGCCTTTTGAATATGGCAGGCCCATGCTGATCCCACGCAAATGGTTTGCGCACTGTGCAAAGCTTTGAATATCTGTCCCTTATTGTCAAACTGATGTAATAACACCAAACTCTTGTTCTGAGTGGGCATGAAGAATGAAACCAGCAGTGAGTTATACTGCATAGGAAGTGTTTGTGCATGGGAGGGGAAGGGACCCGAACCCCATGGCCCTAGAGTACCATATGACCTAAAATTGCTATGTAATAGCAGTAAAGAATTTTTGTTTTGGAAAATTAGACCTTGTTCAGAGTTCTTAAACATCAGGTCAAATTAAAGACTGTCTTAAAGACATGTGAAGCCCCTGATTTAGCTTGAGAGGGGCAATATAAGCAAGGGGAAGGAGTTGATTGTGTCACTCTAACTGAGGACTTTAAGAAAACACAATATATTAAACCAGTTTTCCAATCAGTGGGAAAAAGGGTCAACATAAAATATTCAGACACAATTTAGCTTATATTTCAATAGCATTCTGCATTTAGTTTCCCTCATTCTTTATTAATGACAACATTCGCATGAGAACATGATCTTTGTGTCTCAGATGGCATCTCATCTTCCTTCTTTTCCCTTTTCTGAAGCTAATACTCTGTTAAACTGTGGTTGTTTCTACAGCAACATATGATGCCATAACCAAATAACTGTGGCTTCTATTAAAAGAAAAGCAGAGGGTAAGAAGTAGTCAAAGAGATTCTGTTGTCATGAAGATGTTCACGGTAATAAAGAATTATGGGGACAAACACAGACAATGAACTGAATATAAAAATTGTGCCCGAATAATATATTTTAAAACATATTCTGGCATACTAGAAAATCTCTTTCAATGAAAACTTGAAAAACAAATGTGCTTCCTGTTCTAAAAGAGTTCATAATACTTCAACATAATGACCTTTCTAGTGAGATATACCACATGACAGGGTGTGCAGTTTTAAGAAAATATTGTACACCTTGAATAGCAGCAGTTAGACATGAGGCATAGTCAAGTGCTGCAGCCACCCAATAACTACTTTATTTTCTTGTGACCGCACATACTCCATTTGTTTAACCAGGAGTAGCACACTAAGTTGAAAGCTTGTTTACAGGTACAACCTGGGAGCACAGGAAAGTTATGTGACTTGCTTAGAGTCACACAGTATGCAAGTTGGGTCTGTGGGATTCAAGCCCAGGTCTCCAGATTTGCAGCTCAGATCTTAAACCACTGCACTATACTGCCTCAAATATTGATATTACACATACTGATATGTGACAGCCCACTTATACCTTTGGCCGTGTCCTTATCAGTGTACACTGTGCCAACTGGCCTCTTCAGCCAGTCAGGACTGACTTCCAACAGAGATCCCTCTACCGGCCTCTGTGCTTTAGTTGCTGAGCTGTCCCCCGCACACACACATGCTCTGAAACAGTACCAAAGTGCACTGCATTTTCCTATCCCATGAACTAAGCTAAAATATTTATAATTGAAAGTCTGACATCTTCTACCTCCAGCTCAGAAAGAGCTGCCCATGATCTTTGCTTCACAAAGAGATGCCCGTGATCCACCAAGAATTGTGGATGCTGCAAAGAAATGGTTTTCAAATTCAAGCCGAAACCCACACCTCCACCAGCTCTTTAAAACATTGTTTCAAAAAAATAGCAAAATGCTGTAAATCAAGCCTTCTAATGGCTATGTAACCCTAAGTGAACCATTGGCAGCCACTAGCTCAGGAAAGGTCTTGGAGAAAAGCGCTTAGTACGGTGACTGGTAAGGGATACCCTTACTACCAGAAACAGCTGTAACAACATTAACATGAAACACCTTGTAAAGTGTATTTCTCTGAGTGAGGATGGGAGGCATACAAAATACATTCTCGAGGGTCTTTGGTTCTGTATGGGGGAGTGTGGGAGCAGACAGACATTAACCCCCTTCTACTGCCTTTTTCATTAAACAAGTGCTACTTTTCTGTTATTATTTTTACAGTGTGTGACACTTTTTATTTGGATTTGTGAATTTTTTAAAGTATTTTCTTTACTCTGGACCAATTTTATAAGCAGAATAAGACACTTTGAGGTGGGATTCATTGGCTGATAAGAGCACTTTCGAGGTGCCAAAAGCACTTGGTGCAAGTGCCTCATGGCTCATTACACACCTGCAGCATGTGTTTAGCAAACATTAGACCAGTTTTTGTTTGGTCTGAAACTTTTGTTCAGATGCAACTATATTTGAACTTTAAAAACTGGACATTACTAAGTCAGAGTTGTGAAAACTGGACAGAACTATGCCCTAGCTTTGAAAACTGAGCAAAGACATAGTGGTAGAGCAGTGTGGAATGTAAAAATTCCTTTGATTGAATTCAGGTAGAATTATAATTTCAAGTCAATAAAATCTCATAGACTTTCTGTGACAGGTCTGATGAAAAAAAAAGCAGGTAACTGTTTTAAGGGAATGTGTGAGACTAATGAGCAAGGGGGAGTTCGGGGAGGGGGGCAGCAGTTTTACTGAGTCAATCTGGTCAAGCTAAGACTGAAAAGGAGAAGGGGTAAAAAAGTCACCCAGAGAGGAACCACCAGACTTCAAACAGCTCAACTCAGAGATTAGAGAAGTGCAAAGCTGGTGAACGTCACTTATTGAATTAGTTTGCAAAGTCTGACAACCTTATGAAATAAGATATGCTGAGCTTTTTAAGTTTTCAGCAGGTGTTGTGGCACTTTGTGAAGTAAACTCAAGCTAATTCACTTGCAAAATTGCCATTTTGCAATGACTTTTCCCAAAATAGTGCCACTTCACCAGTAAAACCCATTGCAAAGTGTCACGTATGAGCAAAGTTAGTTAGTTAGTTAATTAGTTAGTTAGTTAAAATCTTTATTTTTATACAGGACAATGGAAATACAACTATTAGGATGCAGCCCTGTTTTCAAGGTGTTCTTCATCTGTTTTCAAGGTGTTCCTGTTTAAGTTTACAAGAGACAAATGTTTCGCAATATTATGAGTTAGTTAGTTATAAAAATAAAAACAACAACAAAGGAAAAGATGAAAGGTTAAATTTCCTATCTATAACAAACATGTTATAGAAAGTTACACCATCAAATAATTTGTTTAGTGTAAAACATGATAGAGCAACACCAGTTATTCTGGACAATGTTCACAATAGAATTTAAGTAGACAATTTCAAACACTCATTCTTGTATACTTGTCTAATAATAACAATAATCTGAATTTAAGTCATTTTTAACATGTCTATGAAAAGTTTTTGGAGGCATCCCTAGTGTATCATCATATTTTTTAATTAAAGGTCAGAATTTATTAACATTGGGCAAAAAAAGTCACGATTCCATATTTGTTTATGATCTTGTGAGATAAAAAAGAATTTTCAGTGTTATCGCTTAAGTTGTAGCTATTTTCTCTTTTAATTAATTTATCAAATAAATACTCAGGTTTTCCAGTTTGAAGTATTTTATATGTTAAACATGTCAATTTTAACTTTCTTTTGTTTTCTAGATTTAACCAGTCTAAATCTGAGCACATTGTGCAATGATGTGTAAGGTAATTGCATTTCAAGATGAACAAAGCCATACAATTGTACAAGCTATCTAGTTTCAATAAGTTAGTATTGTTTGTTAGGGTATATATGTGATCCCCATAACCAAAAACAGGGATTAAAAGTTGTTGTACAATGGACATCCTCATTTTATGGCTTAAACAATGTTTTGTTCTTTTAAAAGCTCCTAATCTTGTATATATCTTTTTAATTAGATTATTTATTTGATGCTAAAAACTCAGAGATGCAGCCACCCAAATCCCTAGGTACTTATATACTGTACATTTATGTGCTCTAGACTCACATTTTCTCTAGTATTTATTGCAATTTGTTTAACATTTTTTTAATTTTGCTCTGATGAGCCAAATATCATTTCTGTACTGTATTAGCTGATGCCAACAGAACGGTACCGTCTGCATACAAGTGGATGTTTGTTTTGTCCATGTATTCAGCCACTTAGTTTACATACACCAAGAACAATGTAGGGCCTAAAACTGAGCCTTGAGGAACTCTCTTATTTATTGGTAAATTCTTAGATAGTACATTTCCAACCAAAACCTGTTGATACTGGTTTTTGTAAGTAGGAATTAAACCATTGCAAGGTGTCCTCTGCAACACCAATTTCAAACACTCTATAGCTCATAATTACATAATCCACCATATCAAACACTTTAGATAAGTCCATGAACACTGCACCCACCTCCTGGCTGGCATTTAAAGTAGTAGTGACCATGTCGACCAGGTCAGTGAGTCCGGTGTCTTTGGAGTACCCTCATCTAAATCTGGACTGAAACCTTGAAATTAGTTTATATTTATTTATTTATTTATTTTATTTAGTTAAACATCAGTTTAGAAACCTTTGAGCCAGAGGCTCATTTACAAAGGTACCTTATCACAAAGAGGACATCAGAACAGTAGTACAAGGGACACAGTACTTACAAACAAAAAAGTTACAGTTCAATTACAATTTTGTTACAATAGAGTACAATCTCCAACGAGCAAAAGATAACAAAAGGTGCAAAACTTATGGTCAGGGGAGAGCTGGTGGGGGTAGAAGGGAGGGAGATAGGGGAGGAGGAATAAGTAGGGAAAGGAAGGGGGGGGAGCCGCTCAGTGAGCATTGTCAAACAGGGTATATATATATATTTTTTTTTTTTTACACTAGGCTAGCGGCAATTTATCTAAGTATTCTTGCAATTGTATCTGAACCAAAGTCTCTAAAATTTTTGAAATCACAGATAAGAGTGCAATTGGTCTGTAGTTTGCTGGTTCCCTTTTTTGTCCCCCTTTACGAATTGGGATTATTGTAGCCAACTTCCAAGGGCTGGGGAAATGCCTCTCAGTTAAATTCCAGTTTAGTATTTTTGTTATAATTGGGGTTACAACCTCTAATGCACCTTTTAAAAATCTGGCTTCCAGGCCATCAGGACCACAATATTTTCTTATATCATACCTCATTATTTGTTTCCTTACTTGTCTACAAGAAATTTTCTTAAATCTAAACATAGGCCTGTCCAAGTTTGTTTTTTCTGTTTGAATATTGTGGTATTCTGTAGTGGTATATTTAGGTATGTTTGTATTGGGTACATTTGTGAAGTAACTATTTAACAAGTCAGCTGGATTTTTTAGAATTTGTAATATCCCATTTTGCATAATCTGAATAGCAGGTTTGCTGTTTACTGGAGATTCAAGTGATTTTATTAATGCCCAGTATTTACTTGGGTTAGTAGTTGCTTCAGCCTTAGTTGTGTAATAATTTAGTTTTATTATTTGTATTTTTGTCGTTTTAACTTATTTCTTGCCAATTTGTAGTTATTCCACATATCAGGGTCTAAACTTTATTTGCAAGTTTCCATAAACTGTTTCTGACTTGAATATCTTTTTTTAACTTCTCAGTTATCCAAGGGGCTTGAGTTTTAATTTGAATTTTCTTAGTAAATGGTGCAATTTTATCACATACCTGCAAAAAAATTTGCATAAGGTATTCCATTGCCATGTCTAGTTTGGTATCAAAAAGGTTCTTTTCCAATTAACCCTGACCAGTTCTGTTAATAGTTTTTCCTTAGTATAATTTTTAAAAGATCTTGGGCCAGATATTTCAAACTTTGCTCCAGGGCTAAATTAACACTGCCCAGTGGGCAAACATAGCCTGGAGCACTAAGCAAGCTATATTCAAAAGGAATAGCCAATGGCAAACAACTTCTGAATATAGCATGGGAATGAGGCCGGGCAAACTGAGATGGGAGTGCAGGGCAAACTTAGCCCTGGAATAAGACAGCTCTGAATATAGCAACTCCAAAGTGCAAACCACAGCAGCAACACAGTGCACAGCGATGTGAAGGCAGGTAGAGGTGAACTATGCGGCCAATGTGTGTGTGCCAGCAAATGTGTGGACCCAGTACAACTGCAGTCAGCAGCGCATGTAAAAGTACAGTGTTCAGAAGTGTATAATATTCCCCAAACTGTTGCGCAGCGTTAACATGCTTGCATGGGTTTAGCATAGAGCTAAACCATTAGCCCGGTGCAAAAACATTTGCCTGGCGCTAAACTTTGCCATATTCAAAAGTGACATGCAAATGAGCTACTTAGGTAGTCGCTGGGGCAAACATCCAGATTAGCATCTCATTATGCCCTGATTTGCATACAGTTTGCACAGCATTACTGCAGGGTCCCACATCTCCATCTGTAGATCAGTCTGGAAGTACAGGGGCTGGCCAGGTCTGACCACAGCTCCACCTATAGGTCAGTCAGGCAATGCATAATGGATAGCTGTAGGCTACATGTAAACAGTACAGCATAGCATAGAAAATTGTACCCCAGGGAACAACACAGCATAAGCACAGATGGTGGTGGTGCTGCATGCAACTGTCACACTGTAGGGGCATGCTACAGTACACAGCAGACACTACAGTAGCAAGGAGGCCAGTAGTGTGTGGACAAAGCACTGCCTATGGTGTGAAGGGCAGTGCTGATGACTGCACTATACACAGTGACAGGCTTAACATGCAGGTATTTAATGACAGTGGACATTACTGTTATGCTGCTGTGTGACCCACAGATGCTGCACCTCTGGCATGGGATGCACACAGTGACATATACATGTCTGGCTGTGTGTGCTGTGGCAGTTGTACATCTGTGCGGTATGTGGCCAGGGGTACATATATTATCAGAAAGGCACACAGTGTTGGGGTATTCCCAATACTGGCCTATGTGCACTGCATGATGTGTCCCAGCCTTGTGGCCACACCTGGTCTGTGGCACATCCTAGCCACCCTTACACTCTCCCTTCAACATCCTCCATGCCCACAGTGCTGCACATGTGTGCTGGCATCTGTTGGTGTCCATGCAGTCCACTGGTGGCAGGGTCACCATTTACTGCCTGGCATGGCTGGGACTGGTGGCAGATGATGGCATCATTGTGATGGCATTAGTGAGCAGCATGTTTCCCTCTATGTCTGGCTTTGTCTATGTGTCATATTTATTTGTTAGGGTCATGCAAAGCCATGCAAATCTGTACAAACACAGCACAAAGCCAAAATGTTGTGCAAAATGATTGCCCAGGGTTAACACTACCTTTTCCTGGGCAGTAATGTGCACCATGCTAAGTCACGCAAAATCACTTTGCCTGGTGCTAGTCGCTGAATATAGCATTGCGCCTGTATGCATGTACACACACCCTCAGTTTGCCCCTTGCATACATTATGATTTTACCCGGCACTAATGCAGTTTGTGCACGCTGTTTTGCCTTTTGAATATAGCAAACCCAGGCTAATAACCGCACTAAACCTGTACAAATGGTTTTTGCCTGGCTCAAAGTTTTGAATATCTGGCCCCTTGTTACCTTTTTGATGATACTTGAACCAGTATGCTGAATTTCTTGATCTATTATTTGAAAAGTGCCCTTTAGTGTATTATGATCTCCTAAAATAGGTTGTTATATTGGTATTACCAATGGTTTTATTTTTTGTGAAATGAAAATAAGATCCAGTATGTTTCCCTGACGTGTAATTACTCTTTTTCTCATGCAAAAAAATGTTGTAGGTGCCGTATTGGTCCTTTTAAAAACAGATCCAGAAAAATGATTGATACTTTTATTGGAATACATGGATGTTACAGAACAAGTGCTGAGTTAATTAACCAGGTCCTTCTTCAGAAGCTTCTGAAGAAGGACCTGGTTGGTCCGAAAGCTAAAGCACTTTGTTCTTTTCTGTAACATCCATGTTGGTCCAATAAAAGGTATCAAATCATTTGTTTCTGGATCTCTTTTTCTCATGGGAATTTCAATAATTTGTTTTAAATTTAAGGTCCTAAAGCTTATTTCTAATACATTTCCTCTTTTTTTGTCCCCATGCCATTGTAATCCCCTGTTAAAAGTAGTTCTTTCCCCAAGGTCTTATCCATGATTATTTCTGAAATAATATTAAATGAATTTGTATTAACTCTCAGGGGGAGTAAATTACACCCAAAACAAGGTTCCTGCCCCAAACCTCTATGAGGAGGCCTTCTATTTTCTCTGTCTTGTTTTGTGAGTTTATCAGTTTAGCCTATGTCCCATTTTGTGTAAAGTAACACTTCCCCTTCCCCTTTCCCTTCTCTGTCAAATCTATGAACATAGTAACCCTCAATATCTAGTTCTGAGTCCTTTATGTTCTTGTATATCCATATTTCTGTTAGGGATATCATTTCAGGGTTTTCTGTGGCCACCTACAGTAGGTTCTTAAAAGGTCTGTCTTATTTTTTAATCTTTGGGAATTATCATATAATAGTTTAATTTCTGCAAATTGAGGTCCTGGGTTTATGTCCATATCCCCAGCTAATAATATAAGTAAACATAAACTAAGTTTTGTATTTTGTAATTTTAATCTAAATGAAAGTTTTGTAAGATTTAACACTGCCTCCTTGAGAAGTTAAATTTATTCCTTTTAGTGTGTACATTAGAAACATAGAACATAGAAACATAGAATTTGACGGCAGATAAGGACCGCTTGGTCCACCTAGTCTGACCATTTTCCTACCTAACAGATAAGCTGCAGATCCTAGTTAACCAACAGCTTACTTCCTCCTACCTTCCACTAGGACTGCCTTATGCCTGTCCCATGCATTCTTGAAGTCCCCCACTGTTCTTGACTCCACGACCTCCTCAGGGAGGCTGTTCCATGCATCCACAACCCTCTCAGTGAAAAAATACTTTCTCACATTACCTCTGAGCAGTCCCCCCTCTATCTTCAAATTGTGCCCCCTTGTTCTTGCACATCTCTTTTTCTGAAAGATGCTGCCCTCTGGACTTTGTTAATTCCTTTGAGGTATTTGAAAGTTTCTATCATGTCCCCTCTCTCCCTTCTTTCCTCAAGCGTATACATATTAAGCTCCTTTAGTCTTTCTTTGTATGTCTTCTGGTGCAGACCCTGCACCATTTCAGTTGCCCTCCTCTGGACATCCTCCACTCTGTCTATGTCTTTGCGGAGATGGGATCTCCAGAACTGCACACAGTACTCCATTTGGGGTCTCACCAACTGTCTGTACAGAGGGATAACAACTTCCTGTTTTCTACTATTGATACTTCTTCCTATGCATCCCAGTATCCCTCCAGCCTTCCTAACTGCCTTCTCACATTGCTTGCCCACCATTAGGTCATCTGATATAATTACCCCCAGGTCCCTTTCTATTTTTCTTGTTGTCAGTATCTCACCCCACATTGTGTACGCTTCCCCTGGTTTTTTTTTTCTTCCCATTGCATTACCTTGCACTTCTTTGCATTGAATCTGAGCTGCCATACATTTGACCATTCCTCCAACCTTGCCCAGTCCCTTCTCATCCTTTCCACTCCATCTTGTGCATCAACCCTGTTGCAGATCTTTGTGTCATCTGCAAAGAGAAATACTTTTCCTTCCAATTCCTCTGCAATGTCACTTATAAAGACATTAAAAAGGACCGGTCCCAGTACTGAACCCTGCTGTGTCAGAAGTCCTTCACAGGACACGTCTTTCTGTAAGGCCAAGGTACACATTCCTTCCAACATACATCCTGGGTTTCTTTCAATATAGGTCAAGGCTAAAACAAGGACCAAGCAAATAGTAATGAACCTAATTTTTCCCGGTGTGTTAATATTCTATTGTATCACAACTAGTTAGTTCTTAGTAAGAGTGCAATACAAATAAGCCCTTAATTGGTTACAAGTCATTACAAAAACATTGGATACCGAATGACTTCTTTAGCAATCTACTCCCTGTTGGGTTTTATACTTAACAGCTATATTACAAGTAGCTTAGTTACATTTGTATAGTTAATTCATATATGCATGCTGTGCTATGAGAGTACGGATTTGAAGGGGACTGAAACCCTGCCTCAGGAAGCAATTCTTCACAGTGATTGGTTCGCCACCGAGCCCCCTCATCTTTGCAGTTTTTTCAAATGCTTTGTGCAAGAGATTGCAGAGCACCAGGGATTAATTTAGTAGTCCCAGAAACTTTAGCTAGCTTTCAAGTAATGTGTAGGAACAGTTTCAGTCACCAAAAATAGTTCCTGCAACATGAGCACACAAGTTAATTTCAGCTGTTCTTTTTCAGATTTGCCCAATGCATGCAATTAGCAAAATAAAGTGCAATGTGACAGGTTTAAATGAAGTCAGTTACCAGAGCAGCAGGCACTGTAGTTCAATAAATTTAAAATGGGATAGTACAATTGGTTGATTTCTAGAGCACAGACTGGATGTTACATGGAGATGGCCCCAAATTGTTACCAGTGCTGCGAGAGTGTAAATTTAAAGGGGACTGAAACTCCACGTCAGGAAGCAAACCTGCACAGGATTGGCTTACCGCTGAGCACCCTCGTCTTTGCACTTTGCTAAGTGGGAACTTAGCAAAGTGATTCACAAAGGCATATTTAACCAAGTCGCCAGAATGTCACCAGTGAACAGAAACTTTGCAACATCTATTATAGGGATATTTGCATAGTGCATGTTAAATTCCACAAGAGGAATCCAAGAAGCATTACTTATTATTCTATTATATTTGACAAAATGTTGGCAATAACATGCTTTGATAATTGGGATGCCTTTAGGACATATTTTTATACATAATTGTGCCAAATATCAGGTCTGTATCTCAAGATGGCTGGGTTATAGTTAAAATTTGCATGAAATTCTGATGAAATTCCATGGAATTTCACAGAATTTTCTCATTCTAAACAACTCCACATCTGAAGACAAATGAGTCTCCTGAAGAGATTTAATACCTGCACAGTGTTGCTGGATATACTGGAGAAGGCAGTGTCATTTAACAGAGTTAGGCAGCCTATTTATGTTGTAGGATAATACTCTGGGGAAAGATTCCATGGTAAAAAATTTAACATAGCATGCCTCAGTTGATTGTTCCCAATCTGAGACAGCAGCTTTCATCATTGGACCACCCCCTAGAAGAAGTAATACCCATGCTTTGCTAAATATTCCAGTACAGTAATACCCGAAGAAAGACTGTAGAATTGGTCCAGTCGAAACAAAGAGAAAGATATACTGTACAAGCCAAAAAACAACCTGCCAACAGGGCAGAAGCCAGAATCCAAGTCAGTCAAAACCATTATGAAAAAAAAGAGAAACCACCATAAACTTCCAAGGTAGGGAGTGGTGTACAGTACACAGCTCTTTAGTAACATGTGAAGGTGGAAAGACATTACAGGGAGTTTAGTTAAGTCAAACCTGTGCCCCCAAGGTTCAATCCACACCTGATTCAAAACTAAGCTAGGAATCAAAACTGTAACTATCAAAGAAACCATTCCCAATATCTCACTAGTGAGTCAGTAATGTACTGAGGAGCAGGGGAACATAGAATTCAAAATCCCAGAACTAACTAGAGATAATGGCCCACTAGGTAGCTTCACTCATGGGTTCTCCCACATCTCTAGAACTCCAGTTGAACTAAGATAAGAACAAGCAAAAATGCCAAGAAAAAATCAGTCACAACAATATACAATCAAACAATGAGGGAGCCGGCATCAAAGCCAGTAACATAAATAAGAAAAGAATCCCAGAAATACCTGCAAAAGGCCAGGAAAAGGAGAAAAATATAAATTTACAATGAAAGGAATAAAATGCTTATTCCCTGCCCTTACTCTATTTAACCCAACTTGAACGGTTATGCTTGTGATTCGATGGGTGAGAAACCAGCAACGCACCCATCTGAGCAATATAAGCAGTTCCTCCCAGCCTCCTTCTGAAGCATTTTTTCTTTGCCAGCTGGAGGCTCTGTTGGTCTGTTCTCTTCCTTGGGCACTGCTGGGGCCTTGACCACCCCCCCCCCCCCACCATTCCTGGCTTTGTTTGTGCACTGGATTTTGCTTGGTTTCTGCTGGATTCTGTTAGTGTCTTTCTCCTGCCTTGGTTGGAATTGGTTTTGCTTCCATCTGCTATGTGCTTCCGTGAGTGATATTTTTTCTATGTTCCTGTGTTTGTTGTTTTTTGGGTTTGTGTTTTCTTCAGGGTCTTTCTCATTTTCCTCAGCATTTTGTTGCAGTTTGTTTTCACTGTGTCTCTCATGTATCTGAGTTTCAGGCTCCTACCTAATTTCAGCTTTCCTACAATTGTTATTGCATGTTTCAGCTTTCACTGCAGTTGCCTGCCTCTGTGCTTCCCTTAATTGTTTGCATCTAGTCCTGGCCTTGCTGCTCAGCTGACAGCTACTCCCAGTTTTACCTTATCTTGCTCCATTTTGTGATAGGCCTATTTTACCTCAGCAGCCTTGCTTTCTAATAATTAAGCAATAGTGCCTGACAAGGTGTGAGTCGTGCTGGGATAACGTCATGCCTCAGGAGGTTGGGCACGAGGCCGCAGGCCGAGTGTGTCCAACAACTGAGGCGTGACGTTATCCCAAATGACACATACCCTGGAGGGTATTATTGCTATGGTACAATAACTCGTTTTTATATATAAAAGAAAAAATTTAAAGAATGTTTTTTAGTGTAGAAAAATATTTTTGGTTCTTAAGAGGAGATGCAAAAAAAGAGGTAATCTAGCTCATCATATAGCTCATCTACAGGTTCACAATGAGGCTGAGACTAGACCCATGATGTTGTATTGGGATAACATCACGGGTCCAGCTCAAGATTGACCAATCAGAGACCAGGAAATTTTCTTGCCAAAGTATAATGTTTATTTCCTGCTTCCATGCCTCAGCATTTCTTCATTTACTACACTTTTCTGTCCATAGGCCCTCTGGTGTTATACAGCCCTTATGAGGATTTATATCTGCTTAAGCATGTTTATTTGCACTCAGAAGGAATCAAACCTGAGTCTACTGCAATTAGATTCAAATCTGCTTATGTGCAATTGTACCAAGCAGTTGTTACTGTTTTCAAGTGCATTACTGCCTATGCCTACAATTCCTATGCTTGTTTACCTGCTCAGCTCAGCTACTGCTGGATGCTATAACTAATTATTACTGTTGTGTTCAAGTGCATTACTGCCTGTGCCCACAATTCCTATGCTTATTTAACTATTCAGCTCCACTACTGTTGGATGTTATGAATAATTACTGCTGAAAGCTGTCAACTACTTTTGAATAATACTTTATTACACTCTGGAGGTCAGCTCAGCCACAGCTGTCACTGTTAACTAGTTTAAAATCCACATGTGGGTCACGGTGCTTTACTGTGGCTTCTTTGTTTTTCCTATGGTGGTGGATGGGGGGTTATAGTGGAGAATCGTGACCCTGTATGGTTCACATGCCTCATGTTCAAATGCTACCTTTGCTGCTAAAATCCTCTGAGTATTTTGTCACCTTTAATTGGCATTCCTTATATACTGGTGGGCTAGTATTCTTGCCTATTTACTTGCATTGACTGTCCTATAACCAGCCTGGTAAGCACCTAGCACTGGATAAGGGATGTGGTTTGGCTGAGCTGTTTGTTCAATTCTTCCTGCTTATCATGATTCAGAGTATTATATGGTTACCATGCTGCACATTGCTTTGCTTGTTCTATAACCTTACCTAGAAAGAGACTCACACTGGATAAAGGACCCAGTTCACCAGAGATGTTTGTGCAATCCTCACTGCTTATCATGCTTCAGAGTATTATCTGGTTGCCATGCTGCACATTGCTATACTATGTTGTACAAATGATTGACAGAGTTGTCATTCCAGCCATTGCCACACTATGTTGTAAAAATGGTTTGTTGGTGTACCGGCCCTTGCAACACTATGCTGCAAATATGGTTGACAGTGCTGGCATACCAGCCCTTGCATCACCATGTTACAAAAATGGTCAACAGTGTTGTCATACTGGCCATTGCAACACTATGTTGTAATAATGGTTGTTGGCATACCAGCACTTGCAACACTATGTTGTGAAAATGGTTGCAGAGTTGGCGTACTGGCCATTGCAACTACATGTTGTAAAAATGATTTGTTGGTGTGCCAGCCCTTGCAACCTTGTGTTGCTAAAATGGTTGACAGAAGTTAAAGTCCTTCCCTGCAGTGTGAGGAGGCATTCCCTTCTCATGCAGTGTAAGGACACATTCCCTTCTCCTGCAGTGTGAACAGGTGTTCCTTTCTCCTGCAGTGTAAACATTCGAAAAGTTAAAGTCCTTCTCCTGCAGTGAGAAGAGGCATTCCCTTCTCCTGCAGTGTGAGGATGGGTTCCCTTCTCTTGCAGTGTGAGGAGGTGTTCCCTTCTCCTACAGTGTGAGGAAGCATTCCCTTCTCCTGTAGTGTGAGGAAGCATTCCCTTCTTCTGCAGTGTCTGGAGGCATTCCATTCACCTGAAGTGTGAGAAGGCATTCCCTTCTCTTGCAGTGTGAGGAGGCATTCCCTTCTCCTGCACTGTAAGGAGGTATTCCTTTCTCCAGCAGTGAGAGGAGGCTTTCTCTTCTCATGCAGTGTGTGGAGGCATTCCATTCTCCTTCAGTGTGAGGAGGCATTCCATTCTCCTGCACTGTAAGGAGGCATTCCCTTCTTCTACAGTGTGAAGAAGTGTTCCCTTCTCCTGCAGTGAGAGCATTCAAAAAGTTAAAGTCCTTCTCCTGCAGTGTGAGGAGGTGTTTCCTTTTCCTGTAGGGCAAGGAGGCATTCCCATCTCCTGGAGGGTGAGGATGTGTTCCCATCTCCTACAGGGCGAGGAGGCATCTTGTAAGTCAAAGTACCTTCTCATGCAGTGTAAGGAGGTGTTCACATCTCCTGCTGTTTGAGGAGGCATTCTCTTCTGCATTGTGAGGAGGTGCTCCCTTCACCTGCAGCATGAACATTCAGAAAGTAAAGTCCTTCTCCTGCAGTGTGTGGCACATTCCCTTCTCCTGCAGTGTGAGTAGACATTCCCTTCTGCTGCATTGTGAGCATTCTGAAAGTAAAGCATTTATCCTGCAGTGTGAGGAGGTATTCCCTTTTTCCGCAGTATAAGGAGGTGTTCCCTTCTCCTGCAGAGTGAGCCTTTTGAAAGTTGAAGTACCTTTTCCTGAAATGTGGGAAGGCTTTCCTTTCTCCTGCAGTATGAGGAGGAATTTCCTTCTCCTGCAGAGTAAGCAGGCTTCCCCTATGCT
The DNA here is from genome assembly GCA_016271365.2 of Neoceratodus forsteri. NCBI lineage: Eukaryota > Metazoa > Chordata > Ceratodontiformes > Ceratodontidae > Neoceratodus > Neoceratodus forsteri. The sequence continues at coordinate 798,620,092 of CM057459.1, read as the reverse complement.
GCAGCGAGGAGGCATTCCAGTCAAAACTGTCACTAAAAAATACCCCAAGCATGGAGGGAACGTGACCAAGGCCTTGGAACCCCATAGATTTCCTCCTCAAAGTTTTTTCTCTCCTCCATGTGTAAGCCCCACCCTCATTTTGAGGAGGGCTTATTGCCCACCTTAGGGCCCCCTTCCCCTTCCCCAGGGATTAAGGTTTTGTTTTAGGTGCCCTGTGGGCAGTGTAATTCCTGCTTGCTGTCTCTTGGGGACAGCAGAGAGAAGGATAATATCTATATATATATATATATATATATATATATATAGAGAGAGAGAGAGAGAGACACAGTTCTGGAGCTTTTTTTAAGGACAGAGAGAGAGACTGACAGGCACAACAGTAGAGCAGTCAGATGGTGGGGAACCATCCTTAGGCAATGCTGACATGCATCAGTGGTGATGCGCCAGGTCCCTGGGTGGGCATTCTGAGGGAGGTCATCATGAGGCAGTTTGTGGTTGTATGGGTCATGGGCCCGGGGGCTGGTTGGATAGATCAGTCAGGGAGCTTGGAGGGTGGCTTAGGTCTTCTTTGAGTGGAGTTGTTTTCCTGGGTCAGGCATGATGCAGTTGACAGTGACAGGGCCTCTTCAGGGAATTGAGGCTGGTGGGAGCAGTCTCAGTCCATTCCTCGTGTAGCAGGGTGGCCCAAGAGTTAAAATGATGGTGCTGAGTATCTGCCTTTACTCATATGGGGCCTGTGTAGAAAGGCAGGTCCTGAGGCCTTGGGTTAGAGCCCCAGGGCAGGGCCTTCAGGCTTGGGTGGGAGTCCCCTATTTTCTTCTGTTGGCTTTTTAGGCTGCTATGCAACTTGGGCAATGCAGATTTAAATTTAAAAAATGGCGCCACTGTAACTACTGGAACTGGAGCAATCACTCCAAAGAATCAGATGTTGAAGACAAGGGATTAGAGAGGTAGAAAAATCCAGGGACCAGGTGGGTCCAGGCACAAGGACTGGGGACAAGTTGTGAGGCAGTGAGGCAGGAGAAAAGGATGCTGAGGAATTAGAAGGCTGCAATTCTAACACCCTGTTAGTAATGGATTAGTCCAGAGGGTGGCTTGGAGGAGCTTATTGCTTCTCCGTGTGGAGACTGCTCAAGAGAAGAGACTGAGAGGAGCACTGGGGAATAGCTTGACAAGAGCCCCAGTTTCAGTGAGTAAAACTCAAGGTTTCAGGTACTTACCAGTGCTGGAGTTTCACAGTCTAGTATCATTTGGAAAAAGTCTTCATTCATGTGTAAAGAGCTGCTGCTGAATGTTTGTGCTTGTAGAAAATCTTACGCTGCCTAACGAACTGCCCCAAAAGTATTGTGTCTTCCCCCAAGAAGCAGCTGTACAAAGCTTTAGCCCCATGGTGCTGTAGTTTAATTTTTTCCTCAAAGCAAATGGGACCCCTGACCCCTGCATAATAATAAGGGGCTCAGGAGAATAAAATCGTATTTGTTGGGAGAAATTCTGTAGTCATCGCTTGATGTGTTTTTAAGAGCGTTTAATGAAATCCCACTCCTTAGTTTTAAAAGTATTTGTGAATCTTATTCAAGGGCCTCAAGGCAGTTCAAGTTTGATACCGTGCCCTCCTGCTCAAAGGACTGGTGGAGGAAAAGGAGCTATACCCAAAAATGAAACATAGAAATATAGAAACATAGAAGCTGAAGGGCAGATAAGGACTGCAAGGCCCATCCAATCTGCCCATTTCTTTTTCTACCTTATGAATGTGCCATCGGCCTTTGCTCTGTCAATGGCCTAGCTATTCATACTCATCTGTTTTGTTCCCTTATGCTTATCCCATGCCTGTTTGAAGTCCTGCACTGTACTCATATCCACCACTTCTTGAGGTAGGCTGTTCCATGCATCCACCATCCATTCTGTGAAAAGGAACTTCCTCACATTACCCCTTAATCGGCCTCCCTCTAATCCCATGCTGTGTGTCCTCTTGTCCTACTATTTTTCTTATATTGAAACATGTTAGACTCTTTCACCTTGTTAATGCCCTTCAGGTATTTGAATGTTTTGATCCCATCACCTCTCTCCCTCCTTTGCTCTAGGGTATACATATTGAGCTCTGTTACTCTGTCCTCATATGTTTTCTGATGCAGTCCCTTACCATTTTGGTTGCCCTTCTCTGGAATGACTGAATTTGGTTAATGTCCTTGTGAAGGTGCAGTCTCCAGTACTGCATGCAGTACTCCTGATGGGACCTAACCAGTGTCTTGTAAAGAGGGATTATTACCTCCCTCTTATGACTTGTGATACCCCTACTAATACACTCCAACATCCCCCTAGACTTATCTGCTGCTTTAGTGGTCTGCTTGGATGATTTCAGGTCATCTGTGATGATGATGTCCAAGTCTCTTTTTTTCCTTTGTGACTGCCAGCAACTCCCCTCCTAGCCTATAAGTGGTGTCAGAATTTCTTTATGTGCATGATCTTGCACTTCTTTGCATTAATCCCCAGTTGTCACTCTTCTGATCATTTTGCCAGTTTATCAAGATCTCTTCTCATTCTGCCCATCCCATCCAGATCATCTTCTCTGTTGCAGATCTTGGTGTCATCTGCAAACCGACAACCTTTACCTTCCAGTCCATCTGCAATGTCACTGATGAAGATTTTGAAGAGGACTGGCCCCAGGACTGATCCCTGAGGTACCCCACTTGTGACATGCATCTCTTCTATTTTCTGCCCATCAACCAGTTTGCCACCCAGTTGACCAACTTCTGACCCACCCCAAGCCTACCCAGATTATTTTAAATCTTCTATGTGGAACAGTATCAAAAGTTTTGCTAAAGTCAAGGTAGGTGACATCAACTGCTCTCCTATGATCCACCACTCTGGTTATCCAGTCAAAGAAATCTATGAGATTAGTTTGACAGGACCTTCCTGTTGTAAACCCATGCTATCTTGATCCTGTGCTCCTATGAATTCCAGGTGTTGTACTGTCCTTTCCTTAAGGAGTGCCTCCATAATCTTGCCCTCTACTGAGGTAAGACTGACTGGTCTGTAGTTCCCTGCCTCCTCCCTGCTACCACTCTTGTGGAGCAGGATCACATGAGCCCTTCTACAGTCTTCTGGGATCTCTCCTGTGTTCAGAGACTTACTAAACAGTTCTGATAATGGCTCTGCTAGTTCCACCCGTAGCTCCTTTAGTACCCTGGGATGTATGCCATCGGGTTCCATTGCCTTTTCCATCCTGAGCTTATCAAGCTCTTGTAGGACCCTTTCTTTTGTGAAGGGACTAGTGCACACCTCCCATCTCCCTGTGTCCAAGGTGTTGAGCTGTGGGCCCTGCCCTACCTTCTCTTCAGTAAATACTGAGCAGAAGTATTTTAATTAGGATAGATACTTTCACATGGTCCTTCTCCTCACACACACCCTTATCCCCTTTGATCTTAGCAATACCCCCCCTGGAATTTCTCCTTTCATTAATGTATCTATAGAAAGTCTTATCACCTTCTTTTACTGTTCGTGGTAGTGTTTCCTCAGTTTTGGCCTTTGCCTGCCTTACTGCCTTCCCTGCTTCCCTTAGGAAAATTTGGTATGCCTCCCTATCTCCATCCCGCTGCATTCCCTTATATTTCCCAAAGGCCAGCCTTTTGGCTTTGATCTTTTCTGCTGCTGTTTTGAGAACCAAAGTAGTTTCCTTCTTCTTTTGCACTTCCCTTTCTGTCTAACACATTGGGATGTTGCTTCAAGTATTGCATTCTTAATGCTTGCCCACTTTGCCTGTACCCCCTCACCTGCACTTTTTTTTTGCCAGGGCTAGTTTAACTTTTTTGGCCATCTTATCAAAGTCAGCTCCTCTGAAGTCCCATATTTTTGCCTTGGAATGGGATGATTTAGTTCTAGTGCCAAATTGAACCTTGCCATGTGATGGTCACTGACTCATAGGTGACCTGCCTGGAGATCTGTGATCCTTTCCCTGTTAGTCAGTACTAGATCTAGGATAGCCCTGTCTCTTGTGGGTTGTTGTCCCAGTTGTTTGAGGCCCTCCCTCTGCAGCGAATCCACGATGTGTCTAGTTCTGGTGGATGTTCCTGCTGGTATTGACCAATCTGTATCTGGAATGTTGATGTTTCCCATTATCAGAACCTTCCCTTTAGCAGTCATGTTTTGTACACCTTCTAACAATAATGTGTCTATGTCCTCCCCCTGGTCTGGAGGCCTGTAGACAACCCCAGTTCGTATGGCTGTCCCATTTCCTGATTCCAGTGTGACCCACAGTTCTTCTGGCTCCTTATGTATATTCTGAATTTATATAGCTTTGATATTTTCATTGACATATAGGGCCACTCCACCTCCCCCCCTTTTTGCCCCTGGGTCTCTTCTAAACAATGCATAGCCAGGTACTGAAGTCTTCTAAGTGGTTACTGGTAAACCATGTCTCACTAATGGCTACTATGTCAAGTTAAGCCTTTGCTATTATTGCCTGCAGGTCTGGGATCTTATTTCCCAGACTGCGAGCATTTGAGTACATGATTTTCCATTGGCCAGATTTTCAGAGTGTTAGTCGTTGGGTGAGGTCCGGCATTCCCCTGTACATCGTATGGGGAGATGGACCTTTTTCCTTAGCTGGTGATGCAAATGAACTGCAAACATGCTGAACTCCTGTTTGACCCCTAGCTGAGGGGGGAAGGGTATTCTTCCCATTCAACATATCAAGTGCTGCACCCCTCTCCCTATTTGCCAGTTTAAATATTCTGCAAAGACGTCAAACTTCTGCCCCAATGCACTGACTCCCTCCTTAGTCAGATGCAGTCCATCGAACTTAAAGAACATTCTCTCCCAAACCTGTTGTTAATTACCTACAAATGTGTGTCCTTTTTCCTGGCACCAGCCCTTGAGCCACATGTTTAGCTCCCCTATCTCCCCTTCTCTGACCTTCCGTCCATCTGTCCCCCTCTCCTAGACTAGCAGGATCTCAGAGAAGGAGATGCCACATGAAATGGAAGATAGTTTGTCTCCCAGCCTCATCAGGTGTTCCTTGGTCTCCGCAACTGATTGGCTGGAGAGATGATTAGTCCCTATGTGTACCAGGATGTCAATGTTTTCTCCTGATTCCTGTACAGTTTTAGCAATGTGGTCAGTGTCTCACCAAGCTGATGTACCTGGGAGACATCTTACCATTATCCCTGGCTGGAGATAGGTATCAACTCCCTGAATCATGGAGTCTCCTATGATCAGAGTTTTTTTTTTTATTTCCTTTTTGCTTTTTTGTTTTGGTTCCTGTTTTGGGTGAGTTTTGTTGTGCTAGCTCCTGTCCTGCAGTGTCCTGCTCTGCATTGTCCTCTGCCCCTTTGTTTGTATTCTGTGGTCCTCCATCAGATGCCACTGGGGAGGATTGGTCCTTCACCTGAATCCTTGAGACAGGAAAAAGAAGACCTCTCAAGCAATATTTATCTCATGAGCTGTGTACAGAGAAGTGCTGATGGAGATTTCTGCAGGTGGGCCCCCCATTACCCAGAACACCAGGTCCTTAGATGCTTGGGAAAGGGGTGAACTACCCAAGCCGAAAGTCATGGGTTTAGTAGTATTCCGCAGTTTACTCAGGTAAGTTCCACTTTTGGATGGATTTGGATCATAACTCTGCTGGCCATTCCCTCTCCTTAGAAAACACACTGCTGTCATCAGTGTAATCCATTTTATCCATGCTATCCTGCTAACTTGTACATCTCATCAATGTTTTAACACGCAGCCTCTTGCTTCAGTTTGCCTTTTTACCTCATAATCAATGATCACTGCTAATATTTTTCTAGGGGTTCCTTCCTAAGCTACCTTTAGCCAAGGGTAGGGACACAGCTCTGCTCTTATGGCAAGGCAAGGCAAGGCAAATTTTTATTTTTCAAGGCACCCAATCCTGGAGGCTCTGTGTGAAGTACACAAATCTAAACTAGTAAAAAAATGCAGAGATATGTTAATAACATATAAATTGCAACAATTACTATAAAATAAAATAAATTAAATAAAGCTGAGTTAAAAACAGTCTCTAGGAGCAATCGCAGGATTAAAATCTAACAGACATTGTCTGGGAAGGTCTGACTGAACAGGAGGGTAACGAGGCTGGCCTTAAATACCTCAACTGAAGGGGCCTCCCTTACAGATGGTGGTCATGAGTTCCACAGGATGGGGATGGTGACAGTAAAAGCTCTGTCACTGGCACTTTTTAACCTCATCCTGGGAACGACAAGGAGGCCCCTAGGGGAGGAATGGAGGGATCGAGCCAAGGTAGTAGGTGTAAGAAAGTCAGACAAGTATCCAGGGCCCAGCCCATGTAGGATCTTAGGGGTGAGCATACCCACCTTGACAAGGATCCTCCACCTGACCGGGAGACAGTACAGTTCACGCAGCACCAGGGTGCTGTGACAGTATTTCGAATGCCCTGTCAATAGCCTGGCAGCTGCATTCTGTACTAGCTGCAGGCAGTGGAGGGTACGTCCTGAGACCCCGAGGTAGAATGCATTACAGTAGTCAAGCCTTGACATCACAAAGGCATGCACTAAGGTGGGAATGTCCAGGGGCAGAATAAGGGGCTTGATCCAGGTGATATTCCTGAGAGGGTAAAAGTTGGTCTGAACAATGGCTGACACCTGAGATTCAAAGGTCAATCCACTGTTGAAGGTCACACCAAGATCACGCACCCTAAAGTAGACCTTCAATGGCACAGTTCCCAGGAAAAATCCTGTGGCTGTGCCAGAGGCCATCTTACTACGTGCTCTGTTTGACTCCACCACCAGTACCTCCATCTTATCGAGGTTCAATCACAACAAGCTGGAGACCATCCAATCATTGATCTCAGTGAGGCAGTTGTCTAGCATTTCCACCGCAGTGAATGTTCCAGGTGCAAAAGAAAAATACAGTTGGGTATCATCTGCATAGCAATGAAACCCCAAACTGTATTTCCTAATGAGCTCCCCCAGGGCCTGCATATACATGGCAAACAACATTGGTGACAGGACCGAACCCTGAGGTACTCCACATGACATGAGGCTAGAAGAAAAAGAGAAATTCCCCATCACCACCTGTTGCCTCCTATTTGTGAGGTAGGACTCAAACCAGATGATGATAGTGCCAGCAAGTCCTCAAAATTCCCCCAGGTGGTCAAGTAACACCCAATGGTCTATCGTGTCGAAAGCTGAGGAGAGATTGAGGAGAACAATTGTCCCCTTCCCTTGGTCTCTCGCCCTGAGTAGTTCATTGTGGTGCACCTGAACTAATGTGGTTTCTGTGCTATGCCTAGCATGAATCCCAGACTGGAAAGGCTCATAAAGATCAAAGGCCATGAGGTGCTCCTTAAGCTGCTGTGCCACAATGTTCTCAACAACCTTCCCTACAAAAAGGAGATTGGAGATTGGATGATAATCCACCTTGATGTCAGGGTCCAATGAAAGTTTCCTCAGAAAGGGTCTGACCAGTGCCTCCTTCAAGGCATCTGGAAAGACCACCTGTGCTATAGAACACTGGACAATCAAGACAAACACCGGGCCAATGATGTCAACACATCTCATCAAGAAACAAGTTGGCACAGGGTCCAGTTCGCAATATGAGTGCTTCAGCTTAGAAGCAACCTCAATGACCTCAGACACCTCCATTGGTTTAAACTCCCCAGAACCAGGTGGAGTGCTCTCTGGATGCTCAAGGCAACCACTGTCGGACACTCTCAGACTCACTGGTGGAACTCCTTGCCAAACAGTGGACACCCTATCCGAGAAGAAGCGAGCAAACTCTTTGCATAATGCATCCAAAAAAGCTTTATTTGGCTGTAGACATGCTAGATTTAGCAACCTGTCCACAGTCTGAAAGAGCACTGTTGGTCAATTCTTCCTGGCAGCAATCTCTCTGGACAGGAACTCTGTCTTCTTATGGGTGATTGCCCCCTGAAACTCACCATAATGGGAGCGCAAGGCCAGTCTGTCTGCCTCCAGCCTGGACCTTCACTAGGAGTGCTTCCCCTCCAATCCATAATCTTCATCACCTTGAAATCACCATCAAACAATGGGGACCTCAAGTGAGAGGATTTGGGTTGTACATGGATGGGTGCGAGAGAGTCGAGTGCTGTTGACATCGCTGTATAATAGGTGGCGACAGACTCATCGCACCCCCTATGTATGCACTGCCTATGATAGATAGATTGGCCACTGCCAGAAATCCCTCTGAGATCAAACCCCTCAAAGGGTGATAGCTAACTATCTCTGCAGGGGGAGGGCTCTCAGAGGGGCCCTGAACAAGAACTCCACTGTGCAATGATCAGATCAAGCGACCCTATCAGTCTTGAGGTTGCTAACCTCAAGTCCCAGGAGGAAGACCAGGTCCAACATGCAGCCGCCCTTGTCGGTCATGGAAGAAACTCCTTGAGACAGGCCCAGAGATGACATTGATTAAAGGAGGTTATAACCCAGCCTATAAGATTTGTTTTTGGCCCAAACATTGAAGTCACTCAGCACTAAACATGTGGGAGACTCCAATGTTTCACCAACAATGAAATCAGCTCACTCCTCCATATTGGGCAGTGATGTCACCAGAAGTCAAAAATTAATCTTCTTAAATGTTTGAATGCTATTTTCAAACATGTAGATGCATTTATGACAGTTTTACCTGCTTTATAGTGAAAAAGTAAAAAATGCTGCATGCATTATACTGTACATTAATGAATGCCTCATTTGTTTCAATGCAGGAAAAACAAATTAAGTTCTACTTCAGAAACAGCAACAAGCAACTTGGATCCACATTGAAAAATCATGTGCTATTCCACCCAATCAGCACAGCTATCGGGCTATTGCCTGCGATGCTGGTGACCCAGGTTTGGAAATGAGCCTGGGACACTGGGGAGCCAGTATGAGTAGGAGGATTATGTGTCTCAGAAGATGCTCTCCTCCTCAAGGAAGTGAGTGACACTGCCTTTTGCAGTGATGCCACTCTGGTGATCACAGCTGGTAGCACAGTAGCAGGCAGAGTATGGGGTAGAGGTTTGCCAGGCTTACAGTTGGCATGCCATTGTGCATGCCTCCACTTGGGCCCCTTGAACACCAGTCTCCATAGGATAGGGAGCAGAAACTCTAAAAACAGGTCCCAAGGCAGTGGACAATAGACCCTGGTACATGAGGGTGCTTTATACCATTAGTGGTGTATCCTGACAACACACTGAGACCTGGGGTATATCCCCATCTACTCCCATCCCACCTGGGGGAGAAACAGGGCTCTGTGAAGGAAAGAGGTGACAGCTGACTAGGTGTAGAGTGCAGTGGACTGGTGCCTTGGAAGCTCCAAGGAATGACTGGGCTGGGGTAATGATGGGATCATAAACAGCAAGTTAAAACAAAATCCTGTCATCAGAGGCAAAATGTTATAGTTCCATTATAGTGACATGAAGTGACAAAAAGAGCAGATTAAGTAATAAGTCACGACCAGGGGTTGTGTTACCATTATTTTGTCTAATCCTAGGGGTGATGAGACATGAGGCAAAGCTGTGTGTTCATAATGCCCACAGGGCTAGATTAATGAAGGCAACCCAACCCCTGGAGTGCCTTAATGCTGTTGCTAAACTGAAGTGATTTCAATTTTAAATGAATATTTTTACAGTTAAAATTATATTTACTGTATTGTACAACCAGGATCCCAGCCATTAATCTAACCACTTTAGAATAATATCATCCAATCAGAATGCTCCATTTCCAGCTCTTGTTTTTCAAACAAAGTAATATGTATTTTGAACACTAGCATAATGATTTTTATAACTATTCTGTAGTGATACAACACTGTTTTGCAACATCCTGGTGTGTTCCCAAATGTTAGATCACCTGAAAGATGGCCTAAAGTTTGGATGCAGTTGTCATGCTTTGTGGCACTTCAGGTACCACTTTGTAAAAACAAAAGATGCATGCATCACTTTTCTGTTGCAAACTATCACAAATCTGTGTGGTCCTTTGAAGTAAGATGAGGGATGTTTGCTGCATCTTCAAGAATGCATGCACTGCATAAACCTCCGAGTTGTGCTAGAGTCTCCCCCCTCGAAAATCCTGCCCCACATCTCTTTTGAAAGAAACACATCCCAATTCACAACTCATTTAAGATTTTGCTGCCCACTTCTAGACTGTATTTTAACTGAAATACACATATGCACTGTTTATTGCAAAGCTTACAGTAAGCCATTTTGTATTCCATCTTGACAGATTGTAATCCTCAAAGTGAGCAGAGCAGCACAAGTTATAAGAAGGATGGAGTATCAAAAGGCCTGGACTATATGAGGAGAGATCAGAGCACTAATTTATGTTCATGCAGGAGAAGAGATGGGGCTGTGGAGACATAATTAGGGCATTTAACATTTTAAAAGAGACCAAGTGAACCAGGTGAAGCTTTTTCAAGTAGGTAGTAAGATATGCCAGGGTGGTGGTAGTGTTGCCCAGATAAACACGTGCACAGGTGTGAAGTAAGGAACAAGGCTGCAGACCCATTGCCTTTTATCCCCAGATGTTCCTATATGGCTGCAAGACCAATACATTGAAGAGTCTTATTTCATCAAAACATAGACAATGAGGCAAATATTTAGGGGAAAAATGCAAATTAAAAAATGTTAAATAATTCTTCAATAGTCCCTCCACAGATGTGTTCCACTAAGGGGTGCTATTAGACCAGCATTCCTGTCAACTCCTCCACCACCACTGCCGAATTGTTGTTTAGTGTGTGCTCCTTGAAAAAGAGCTAATTGTTTGTTGTCAAATTGGGAGTTTTTAAGTGTGGCTCATGGTTGATATTACGAGCTAGGAATTGGGTTGGCAGAGTTGTTAGTCAATAGGAGGGTGTGAGAGTGGAGGTGGAAGCAAAAACAGGTGATGACAGTCACCAGTACTTTTTGAGGTCATGTTGGCAATGTGTAGCTTGATAAAAAAAAATGACATTGTGAGGTTTCATGTGTGGGTCTTAATTTACATTGCAAGGTAGGAATGGAGTGGGCAGCAGCCAATGAGTAAAAAGGAGCAAGAGTAGAGGAGATACATCAGTGAAATGGAGGTAGCCGGTGAAAAGAAGTTTGAAAGCTAGAACATTTCAGGCTTTAATTTAGAACTGGTGCAATAAGAAGACCTGCACAGCCCTAATAGCAGCTGGTAAGATACAGTTTAGTTTATTTTCCTGGACTGACCCCCAATCCAGGCTACCAACCAGCACTGTCAACTTGCCTACCTGATCTCAGGGTTCTGCATTCCTTACCCCCATGGCAGGGCTGTTGAAGAGGTGTCCTCCTGTCACATCAAGATCTGGTGTCAGTCTGGCAGGCTTCATGGGACCCAAGAATGCAGGCACCATTATCCTGAAAACTGGCCATTTATGTTTGCTTGTACATGCATGCATGAAGCAAACATCTTTTTTAAAAAGCGAAATGGGCTTTGGAAGCATATCACTGTCGTTTCCAATGTAGATCAGACTGCTGGAGGCTCAACAGTGACATGTCAATGATCAGTGAGGCATATAATGATGCTGTTCTGCTGACTGATGGGTGGAAACTTTGTGTAGTAGAAAGGACACAGCAGCAACTGTTAGACAGTGGCTGCAGCTTTTTTCTACATAACACTGTGCAGCAACCAGCCGAGCAGCTTCACTATTAGCCTGCTGATCACTGCTGATAGAAGAAGAGCTTGTTGAAAACAAAGGGACCATGTGACCCACACAAACAACTCACTACTGGCAAGACTCCTATGACAAACTCTTGGGCAGTGATCAACTGGAGTCATAGGCAAGGCCCCAAGTTCTGAAACCTGCTCGAAGCAGAAGGAAAACCACCACCTCATCCTGTTGCAGTAAGCATGACCCCACAATCCAGATAATAGTGCCCCTGCTTTGAGTAGGGAATTCACATAATGAAATGCCCTGCAGTGCCAGACTAACCTTACTGAGTTTTTTAATTGGGTAACCAGGGAGGTAGAATTTTTTTTTTCAATTGTTTAACCAGGAGTAGCACACTAAGCTGAAAGCTTGTTCACATGTGCTACCTGGGAGCACAGGGAAGTTAAGTGAATTGCTCAGGATCACACAGTATGCAAGTGGGGACTGTGGGATTCAAACCCAGGTATCCAGATTTGCAGCTCAGAGCCTTAAACCACTGCGGTATACCACCTCCCACAAGAGGGGGACAGTGGACATGGCCTACCTGGATTTCAGTAAGGCCTTTGACACCATCCCACATCATAGATTGAGAAGAAAGCTGCAGAACATGGAAGTTGGAAATAAGGGGTGAAGTGGGTGGAAAGTTGGCTGGATAATAGGACCCAGAGGATGGTGGTAAATCGCATTCACTCTGAAGAGGGTAAGGTGACCAGCGGGGAACCACAGGGATCAGTACTGGGCCCAGTCCTCTTCAATGTCTTTATAAGTGACATTGCAGAAGGTCTAGAAGGGAAGATCTTCCTGTTCACTGATGACGTTAAGCTTTGCAACAGGATGGACATACTTGGGAGAGTAGATAGAATGAAGGGGGATCTAAAGAAGCTGGAGGATTGGTCAAGGGATTGACAGATGAAGTTCAATTCAAAAAAGTGCAAGATAATGCACATGGGTGACAAAAATCCAGGCGCATCATATCATCTGACAGGGGAGGAAATAGAATTCTACCAGCAGGAAAGAGACGTGGTGGTTAATATCTCTGATGACCTCAAGATTTGGAGGCAGTGTGACAAGACAGTGGGAAAGGCTAGCAGAATGCTGGGATGCATAGGCAGGGGAATCAACAGCAGGAAAAGAGAGGTAATAATTCCACTGTACAGAACTTTGGTAAGGCCACATCTTGAGTACTGTGTCCAGTTCTGGAGGCCCCACTTGCATAAGAACGTTGATAGGGCGGAGACAGTTCAGAGGAGGGAGACCAGAATGGTGCAGGGACTACACCACAAGCCCAATGAAGCTAGGTTGAAGGAATTGAATATTTACTCCCTAGAGAAGAGGAAGAGGGGAACATGGCTGAAACATTTGAGTACCTCACAGGGAGAAATAGAAGAATACAAATTTACAGAGAAAAGTTGCTCAAGGATGAGGGGCTACAATATGAAACTGGCAGGAGTGAGATTCAGGGGAAACATGAGAAAGTACTTCTTCATGGAGAGGGTGGTTGACAAGTGGAACAGCCTTCCAGTGGAGGTGGTGAGGCAGAAACAATAAATGGATTTTAAGATGCCTGGGATAGGCATAGAGGACTACTGGTAATTGGAGGAGGGTGACATCCTGATACTGGCAGAGCATAACAAAGCACAGTTTTGGTGGTATTGGGGCATACTATGTGGGCCTAAGGCCCTTATCTGCTGGAAAATGTCTATGTTCTATGTTTCTGAGCCAATATCTGCTCTAAGCGAGAATATGAAATAATACATAAACCCATCCTGTGCTAAGCAACCCTTCTGAGTCCCCCCCCATCCAATATTCATCAGTCCCCCCACTCCACCACCATTATGACACTGGAGTGCTCATTTCCCACTGTCACCCTTGGTCCCTCGGTCTTTTTAATTTTAAACCTGAAAAGCAGAAACCTGTCCATCAAGCTCTTTTGCAGCTTTAACAACCCCTCCATTATAACACTGGGATGCCCAATCCCCAGTATCACCCTTGGACTTTCAGCCTTTTTGTTTTTTAAACCTAAAATGCTGAAACCCATCCATCAATGTCTTTTGCTACTTTAATGAGCCCCCCCACCCTGACCACAACTCGGCATCCACCACCTCTAACCCCTCCACTGCCTCTCATTCACCTAAAAATTATAGCAGTGCAAGAAATATTTCTATCTTCTCATTGTTGGAAACATTTCCTGCAAGCTTACCTTAATCTATTGTTATTATAACTGTAGCGCCTCATAACCTGTAGCAGGACTCAAAGTAAGTAATCCTGTAATGGAATGCTAAAACACTGGCATGTAGAGTTTGTGTTCTCCAACATTCCATGACAGTTTCAAATGGCTGCCTTTAATCATACTCGGATGCATTCCCACTAATCTTAAACTCAGCTGTAGTTCATCACAGTTTTATTGGCTGAAAAAGGCACATTTAAAAACACAGTTAAGATCTGTTTCAAAGCTAAAACAAAGGATGAATGAAAACCTCGAGATCAACTTCCAAGTGACAGACAACCTCAGATCCATCTCCAGAATGCCCACAACACAGTTAAATCCAGAGTGATGCATCTTTCCTTCACTCCTAATCTAACCTCACGTAACACATTTACTCTCCATGTGAACTAATAATGTTGCCATGGCAATGTGGCATTCAGTATACAGAAAGGTAGTCTGTGAACAAGGTGACCAAAATTGGGCACCAAAAGAATGGTGATTCAATTACAGTGCCTGTGTCCACGGCTACCAAGGGAGGAGGGTGACCGGATACTGGGGTTGGCAAAAACCATGACAGGAAGGGTATACACATACATGCACACCCTTGGGGGGTAGGGAAGGGATAATATGTGGGAGGGGTTGTGGTGAGCAGCTGCTGAGCTGGACTGCTGGCATTGTGGGGAGGGTGGTCAGCTAGGAGGCACAGGGTACTGGGTTCTGGTCTGGGGTGGTGCATTTTTTTTTTTTTTGACACCTGGTGGCATGTATTTTCATTAGGTTTTTCACCCCCCGGACATGCACCCTCCCCCCTGCAGTTGGGAAGCTATAAGTAGGGGTGTGTGGGGGGTGAAGCCCTCTGTAGGGGGTGTGTGCAGGGGGCACAACCCCTGCATTAAGAATGAGACCTGTAGATCTTGGGTGCCTTTTTTTCCTGCACTATGAATGTGCATCACCAAAACTGATTTTTGGTGATGTACACTTGCCATAATAGCGATTGCTGTTTTGCGATCCCTGTTATGACATGGAACCATAAAGAAACTACATAGGGGTATTTTACATTGTCACACTGCTGAAGCCCTTATTAGGACACTGCCTGCCATGATCACTCTTGCTTGTTCCTTGATGTTATTCCTCTGTCTCCCAAGCTTCAGCAAAGAAAGCACTTGTAGTAGATTAGTGACATTAATTTATTATTTTTTCTTTTAATAACAAATTTGTCAAATGTATCAGTAATAGGGCAAGCTCTTATCAGCACAATGTGAGCACCTCGTATTGGCAGCTTACAATTCACTAAATAGAACCTAAAATCATGGAATGCTACCATCTGAAGTGCTGGAATAACAGTTTCATACAAAAGCTGGAACTGTAGTAAAAAAAATAAAGTAAAAATGTATATTTTTTTTCTGCATTGCTTTAAAATGAATAAGGTACTCCCAGGGGTTGTGGGTTGCACTAATCATCAGTTAATCACACCCTAGGGGTGTGTGGCACTTGACTTCACCTTGTGCCACCTCACACCCCTGGGGTGTGATTAACAGACAAGTAATACAAGCTCTGGTTGTTCCTATATGTTATGTTCTAACATTTATTCTGGTCTTGTCAACAAACTCACACCACAACAGGAGTAGAGCAGCTTTCATTTTTATTCAGGTGCTTCTCTGGTCTCAGCAACGACACTCTCTCTCTGCTCTCTTTCTAGCTTAAATATTTTGGAATGCTGCCCTCAAGTGGCAAAGTAACGCAATGCATTATCATTTCACATACATAACATTTCCTCCCCACTAAATTATATTGTTACCAAATGAACAAGTATTAGCATTATTCGCTATTATTAAGATGGTTCATACTATGCTAGAGGTAGGGGGTAGACTGCCTCAGGCCTCGAACCAGTCAAGGGGATTATTCTGCCCCAATAATCTGATCTGGCTCTCTAACTACACAAAACATTTGTTCCTTTAAAATGTCTCACAAGTTCAAACGATCTGGAGGTTTTATAATTCGGGATGGATAACGTTTCTCGTGAGCAACCCTTGGCATGGCTGCCCTGACTGGTACCTCCCTCCGATCCTCGGTTGGTGGTTGTACAGCCTCACCATTGCTCTTCTCCATCTCCTCCTTAGCATCTTCAGAAGGTGTTGAGACTTCCGTAGTGGGGCTTCTGTAAGCTACAGCAGATGGAATCCACATTTCCCATGGGTTTTCTTCCCTGGAAGTGTCCCCATCTGTGCGCCGCTGAAGATCTAGGAGCTGTTCCGCATGACGTTTCCATTTCACTCCATATTCAACATCAACTGTATAAGATACTGGACCCATCTGAGATGTCACCACACCAGAGGTCCACTTCTCCCCCTTCTGGTAATCTCGAACAAGCACCTCTTGACCAACAATGAACTGCCTGTCCTTTGAACAAGCTTGCCGGTGCAGTATTTGAGATTCCTGGTTCTTCAAAACCTCTGATGCCACATCTGGTATAAGCAAATCAAGACGGGAACAAAGCTTACGCCGAAAAAACAACATTGCTGGAGATTCTTTTGTTGTAGCATGGGGTGTATTTCGGTATGCCAGCAAGAAGTTATCCAACTTGTGCTGTATGGTCAAAGACCCCCCCGACGATTTCAATGCATTCTTCATGATTTGCACAAAACGCTCCGCTAGACCATTAGTCGAGGGGTGATATGGGCACTATATGCCTCACACCATTGGACTTCAAAAATGCTGCAAAGTCACTAGAAATAAATTGTGGTCCATTGTCACTGACCAGCTGTTCAGGAATCCCGTAATGGCTAAATAGTCCTCGCAGCACTTGAATGGTCTTACTGGTAGTAGTGGTGTCCATGACTTGAATTTCAGGCCACTTTGAGTGGGCATCTACCACAATTAAGTGCATGTGTCCCTCCCATGGCCCCGCAAAGTCTACATGAATGCGCTGCCATGGTGCACCTGGCCACATCCAGGGATGTAGAAGTGAGGGACACGGCATTTTCTGAACACACTGACAGGTAGTGCATGTTTTTGCTTGTTGCCCAATTTGCAAATCAATCCCTGGCCACCAAATATAGCTTCTAGCTAAAGCCTTCATTCTCACTACGCCTGGGTGTCCCACATGTAGCTCATCCAAAACACGAGTACGTAGTTTTCAAGGGACAATCACCCAGACACCTCACATCAAGCAACCTTGCTGTACTGAAAGCTCATTACGTCTGGCATAGAATGGTAATAACTCACCGTGAATGTCCTGGTTCCTAGTAAAATTCCCTTTTGTTACTAAGTCCCAGACTTGAAACAACACAGGATCAACTTTTGTCTCCTTTTTAATTTCAGAACTTGTGATGGGTAGTTTCTCAAGCTGACTAATGTAAAAGACATCGACAGTGTCCACTTTGTCACTGTGGGCTACCTGCAGAGGCAATCTTGAGAGCCCATCAGCATTGCCATAAAGAGCCGCCTTCTTGTATTCGATGCGATAGTTGTGAGCTGATATCAAGAGAGCCCAACGTTGCAGTCTGGCTGCTGCCATGGAAGGAATACCTTTGTGGGGGCTGAAAATGGTAGTGAGGGGATGGTGATCAGTGAGGAGAGTGAATTCCTGACCATAGAGGTATTGGTGGAATTTGTGAACTCCAAACACTATTGCCAAAGCTTCTCTCTCAATTTGGGCATAGTTTTGTTCAGCTTTGCTGAGAGTTCTGGATGCAAAGGCAATTGGCTTTTCATCCCCATTCGGTAGAACATGAGAAAGAACTGCTCCCACCCCATAAGGTGAGGCATCACACTCCAATCTGATGCTCAGTTGTGGATTATAGTGAATGAGCACATATTGAGAAACAAGCTGCTTTTTAGCCTTCTTAAACGCACTCTCGTAGTCCTTTGTCCAACACCAGGACTTCCCCTTGCACAGCAAGCCATTTAGTGGGTTGAGAATCGTAGCCAGATTGGGAATAAACCTGCCATAATAATTTAACAGGCCCAAGAACGACTGTAACTGGCTCACATTTTCCGGTGCTGGGGCGTCAACAATTGCTTTTTCTTTCTCAAGCGATTTGTGTAAGCCTGCTGCATCTATGGTATGGCCCAAGTACTCCAATGAAGTCTTGAAAAATTCACACTTCTCCTTCTGGACATACAAGCCAAAATCTTCCAACCGCTGCAGAACTGCATCCAGGTTAGTCAGGTGCTCTGCATCATTCCTTCCGGTCACCAGTATATCATCCAGGTAACAGTGAACATTTGGAAAATCTCGAAAAACCTGGTCCATAACTCGCTGAAATATGGCTGGAGCTGATGCAATGGCAAAAGGTAGGCGACTGTAGCAGAAGAGACCCTTTTGGGTGGTTATTGTGAGATACTTCCTTGAGTTTTCATCTACTCTTATTTGTAGATAAGCATGTGACAGATCCAGCTTACTGAATCGTTGGCCCTGTGCCAGGAATGCAAACAAGTCTTCGATGTGTGGAAGCGGATACTGCTCCACACACAGAACTGGATTTATGGTTACTTTAAAATCTCCACATATTCGCACGGACCCGTCTTTCTTTACCACTGGCACTACTGGCGTTGCCCAGTCACTACGCTGTACAGGTGACAAGACTCCCGCTTCAGTTAGGCGAGTTAATTCGGCCTCCACTTTCAGTCTGAGTGCATAAGGTACTGGGCGAGGTTGACAAAACTTTGGTTTGTGCTGTGGCTTCAAAAACACTCTTGCCTCAATGTCCTTCATTGTGCCTAGCCCCCCTTTGAATAAAGGAGCATGTTTTTGCAACACTGCTTCTAGAGTGTTGTGGTCCCCCCCCTACTAACAGTCCTTATCTCCTGCCAATTGAGGCGTATTTTCTTCAGCCATTCTTGGCCTAAAAGTGAAGGGTAGTTACCTTTAGCCACGTACAAAGGCAATAGTGCCGTTTGCCCATTCATTTTCACCTGCACCTTGATGACACCTTCAGGTGAAATTGCCTCGCCAGTGTATGTCCTCAGTACAACGTCAGTCATTTGCAGGAGTAGATGTCTCAGTATAGTTTCATACTTGTCTGTAGAAATCAATGAAACTGCAGCCCCTGTGTCCAATTCCATTTTCAGTGGCTTCCCTTCAATTTCAGGTATTACACAGATGGTTGCCATTTCTCCTTTAAGAGTCAGCACGTGCTATGCTAATTCAGTATCAGTGTCATCACTGCACGTTCCCTGTGTTTCCACACGACTTCTCTCTTTCTACATTTTGCAAATTGCTTCCCTTTGCTTCCATTGGTTTCCCCTCCTTTCTTTTTCCCTCTGCACACTCGCCCAATGTGGCCTTTCTTCCCACAGTTATGACATGTCCGTTCTTTAAACCAGCAATCCTTATCACTGTGATTAGCCTTTCCACAACGACCACATTTATTAGGCGTCCTGGGAGAAGAGAAGGATAAAGCATTTACTTTCAGGGAATCACTTAAGTGCTGAGCATCCCGTGCAGCCGTTTCCATTGATACAGCGATCTCTATCGCTTTCTTGTATGTCAGTCCCACCTCCATTAAAAGACGCTTCTGTGTCACTTCACTTTTCAATCCGCACACAAATCTGTCCCGGAGGGCATCATCTAAATGGGTGCCAAACTTGCAATGCTCAGCTAATTTCTTTAGAACAGCCACATACTGTGCAACAGACTCACCCTCTGCTTGATTTCGTTTGTGAAAGCGAAATCTTTCAGCAATCACCAGAGGCTTAGGAGAGAAATGTGTCTGTAAGACCGCCACAATACTGGCAAAAGTTTTCTCCCTGGGCTTTTCTGGCACTATTAGACTTCTCAGCAAATTGTACATTGTGCTGCCCATGACACTCAGTAACACAGCCACCTGTTTTTCATCACTTATATCATTTGCTGTGACAAAATGTCCAAATCTCTCAATATAAGTTGTCCATTGTTCCACATTTTCATCAAAGGCATCAATATGTCCTATGGTTGCGGCCGTCTTTATGTGTCTCTCGCGGGTTCACTCGTGGGTCCAAAAGTTACTTCTCAGGAAAACCCTCACAGCTGTAGTTCATTCTGGTAAGGTACCGGAGAGTAATTAAACACCTCGTTACCAATTATGTTATGTTCTAACATTTATTCTGGTCTTGTCAACAAACTCACACTGCAACAGGAGTAGAGCAGCTTTCAATTTTATTCAGGTGCCTCTCTGGTCTCAGCAACGACACTCTCTCTCTGCTCTCTTTCTAACTTACATATTTCGGAATGCTGCCCTCAAGTGGCAGAGTAAAGCAATGCATTACCATTTCACATACATAACACTATACTGCTAAAAAAGTCCATCACAGAAAATCCATTCTGTGAGGTAAACACATCCTTCTTCTTCAATGCTGACCAGAAAATGAAGAAATAAGGTAACTGCAGTCAATGTATTTTCTATGCGCTTTGAACGTTTCCTTAGAACTGTGCAATGCATTAATATTTTTGTGCCAGATTTTCAACATGGCCCTTTTCTTATGCCACTATAAGAACAAGGTAGGTGAAATGTTTGTAATCTGTCCCAAAAGTTGATTTCACAGTCGTTCAGTGTAATCACCTTTTGGGCAGGATTTGAAAATTGTCACCTACCAGGTTCATGAAGTGGAGTCATTAAAAGACTATGTTGAAAATTTGTAGTAAGAACTGTAAAAAAAAAAAAAAACAGCAATATTATGAAGATATGTTGAAATATTTCTATGTTCACTCATAACATTAGTACTTTTCAATATTTTGATACCACATTTTCAACATTGCAATTTTTGGACCCTGTTTCATGAACAAGGTAGATGACATTTTTCAAATCCATCCCAAAAAGTGATTTTGCCAATTGCTCCACAAAATCACCTTTCAGGCAGCATTTGAAAACTTTGACTTACCAGGTTGATAAACTGGGGTCATAAAAACACTATGCTGAAAATGTAGGGTCAAAATCTTAGAAAAAAACACCAACATTTTGAAGCTGTATTGAACATTTTTCAACATTCTAATAACTATAGTAAGTGGCAATATTCTGACACTAAATTTTAAACTTAGCCGTCTTTTTGCACTCCATCTCGTGAACAAGGTACAGATGTGTCAAGCCAGGATGTAGCACAGAAATGCTGTAGAATATAACAGAATACTGCAATTTACTGCAGGGGCCATTATAAGGCAATGGCTATTAAGCCCTCTTGTCATGCAGTATTTTATGACATGTCATTACTGCAAGTTACTGAGCTTCATGACACATCTGCAGCTGAAATTTTTCAAATCAGTCCCAAAAGATGATTTTACAGTTGCTCTATGAAATTCTCTTTTAGGCAGGATTTGAAAAATGTCATCTAACAGGTTCATGAACTAGGTGATAGAATTATGTTGAGAATTTTGGGTCAAAATCTTAAAAAATGCAAACTTATGTAGGTACATCGAAAATTTTCAGTGTTCAGTCATAACTTTAGTAATTTCCAATATTTGGACCCCATATTTTCAACACCACCTCATGAACATTATAGGTGTTGTGTTTCAAATCCTGCCTAAAATGCATTTTTGCAGTTGTGGCACAGATAACATTTCAGTCAGAATTTTATAAATGGCACTTGTCATATTCAGAAGGGGGGGCATAAAAAGACTGCACAAAATTTGGGGCCATAATGTCAAAAAAGAAGTTATAAAGAAATGTGTGCAGGGCCAGCTATTGGCCAAGTGATTAACTTGCTATGTTCCCATGCCAGGAACTCGAGTTTGGGTACAAGCTTGCAGAGCCAGCTGGAGAACATAAGAATGGGGGCCAAGGTATTGCTCAGTGTTCTGTCACACAGGTGATACCTTATGATGAGCCAGGGAGCCTTCCCTCACAAAGGGATTGACGTGCATGTCATGACCTGATGGGGCCATGTACTGTGTCAGCAGAAATAGGTTGGCATGAAAAATTGGGGTTTAAATATCTCCACTATTCTTTTTATTCCACTTCCAAAAGGAACTGCATGAATGAGGATAAAATTTCACAATCACATAATCGGAAATTCATTAAAAAAATGTGTTAATGTAGACAAATGTAGATAGATTGTATATATTTAGGATACACCATGGGGACCTTTGTGATAAACTATTTATCTATACAATTGCTGTTTGACCTCAAGTAACCTCATGAGTGGTGCAAAATGCACAACTATAGATAAATCATTTATTAGACAAGTTACTAGCTGCGTATTTCATTTATGCAATAGGATAGGAACTCGTGTGATTATTTTGTAAACTAGTGGTATTGAGTCTTCTCCCATTCCAGCTGCCATAGCAGTTGCCATGGATGCAGTGTCAAGATGAGCTGACACCTCAAAGTGTCAGTTCACTGGTATCGCAGAAGTTCTGCAGAAATTACAAAACACCGCTGCTGAAGTTCTGTGGCAAATGGTAATCGTGCTGCAGAACTTGGTCCCAAAGTGACATATAAAAACTGGGGCCTTGTTTATAGGCATTGCAAGTACCTTTGGTTTACAGCACAGCATCTCATAGTATTATCCCACTTCTTCCTTCCTTCACTAAAGACATAGTTCACACCTTGACTATCTCCTGTCTGTAGACAATGTGCTTGTGAATCTGTATCATTCCTGGTTTTTGCTAGTATTAGTTATATCACTACTCTTGCTGTACGGATTATTATTCTCAAATACAGTAGTGATTGCCTATAAATCCAAATAAATCATATCTTTTGCCGGAGTACTCAGCTCTATATATTTAAGAATTACATTATAAAGGAAATCCTTAAAGAAATATTAAGATGTAGATGTACAGAATCATGTGTATAATTGCAAGGACAGCAATCTTCCAAATCTAGAAATCTGTCAAAATTACATTGCTGCTGCCTTATCCAAGAGCAGCCTGAGGATGCACGTCCATATTCATAATACAAGCACACAAAACCTGGAGTAAAGTGTTGGTGTAGTTCCTTCCTGATGAAATTTCCATCCTCAAGACACTCAAAGAAAGACATGTCTTTAAGCTTGATGTTCAAATTCCAGGTGAAAAACAAAGAAGGGATTCAATCAACTAATAAAGAAGCTCAATGCATATAGCATGGATGTTATCTAGTAGTGGGTCTTCCCTCATCACCACTGAATCTAACATTACTGAGTGTTTACATATTGTACCAGTCTCTCTGCCTCTCAAGCTGAGGTAATAGACTCAGATACATACAAAAGTGAAGGGCTA
Source organism: Neoceratodus forsteri (assembly GCA_016271365.2). Taxonomy (NCBI): domain Eukaryota; kingdom Metazoa; phylum Chordata; order Ceratodontiformes; family Ceratodontidae; genus Neoceratodus; species Neoceratodus forsteri. Next base: position 798,597,092 of record CM057459.1, on the reverse strand, counting down.
ACCGAGAGACAAGCACAACAAGGAGTTAAATCTGAACATGTGGTGTATACAATATTCACACATCCAAATATTCACACAAGAGCAGAACAGGAGCTCCTCTTCACTCAGCCACTGACCACATCAGAGGATCTTAATGGAACAGTGCCTGCTACAGTATATCTTCCAGCTAGCATGTGATGGATAAAGCAGATGACAAGTGGCCGGTCGAGTATCTAACAAATAAATAATAGAAAAACAGAAAGCTGATTTTATCAAGATTAGGGCAGTATGCATGTTGGACTTATAAATGAGATTATCCATTGCACTTTTTTACAGCACTCCAAGTCACACTTGGGTCTTAGAGGCATCCACTATTAGGCTGATGCACAAAAGAAGCTTTGGAATCCAATCCTGGCTCCATCCCTCCCTGCTGGAACATTCCTCAGTTTTCTGCTGTGCATCTCTCAGGCTGGTTGCATCCTTTTGGCTCTCTGCCAGCCATTCATTGTTTGTGATAAGAACCCATATTGTCTTCCCTTTGCAAGTAAATTTCTTTACCATGAACCAAACGTTTAAGGTTTTAGAATGCTAAATTTAATTAGAATTGTCTATTTGTCAAGTTTTTGTATGGGTATTCAGGTTTGGACTTGCTGCTCCCTGACCTGTCCCCCTCCCCCCCAAAGCTTGGTCTATTCCTGGTCAGCTTGTTTTCTACCCCCTTGCAGTCTAGGAGTATTTCTTCAGTGCTGACCTAACCTCTGTTGGAAGCCCATGTGGGCATAGGTCATGTGTTTTTTAGTTTTACATGACTTATACCATTGCTCCCATGAAGTAGAGTCTGTTAAAAAGCATGGCCCCAAGTCTTAATCACTCAGGGCAGTGGTGTTGTCAGGAGGCAGGTGCTTGCACCTGTTATTGCCTCTAAGCCTTGTTACTTTTCAGTCCTGCCTTACAAGGCCTCTTTCTGTGTGTCAATAATATTGCAGAAAGAAGTGGATCTGACTCCCATCTTCTTATCTTGTTCAGATGGAGGGTTGAGCACTGTCTGATGCCTCCAGTGGCATTCCATGGGTGTGGGTGTTCCCCTCCCTACTCCCCTTCAACTCTGGCTCAAAGACAGGAAAGGGGAGATGGTTGCAGTTTGTCCAGAGTGGAGGTCTAGAGTCCTCATCAGCCTGAGTTTTGTCAGCCACAGCCCATAGGTCATTCCACTTTTGCCTTTTGGGTTTTTCTAGAGGGCTTATGATGCTTAGACTCTGGGAGCACATGGTCTGATTCTCCAGCTCACAAACCACATGAAGTTACCTGCGTGGAGGTTCATCCCTGCCCATTCCACCACATGGGCAGGCAGAACATAGGACTACCCAACCACCACCTGCAGTTTAGTTGGGGAAAGTGATATGTTTTGTTTTTAAGTCCACAAGGTTTGTAGTTCTCTTGGTGTACCCATGTGGCTTCCTATATCTCTCCTGCTAAGATGGTGTCAACAGGGCAATGGGCTTCTTATCTGGAGGTCATGTTCCTGTGTACACTGTTGAAGAACTGACCTCCCCAAGATGGCACTGAGATTGTGCACTCTTGCCAGATCTCAGTAGCCATGTTCTGCAGCCCCTTATTTATGATTGCTCTCACACCTCAAAAGATGGCACCAGATCTTGCAAGATCTGGAGCTACCAGTGGCCATCTTATTTGTCTTGGCAGACACAGTGATGCCTATCTCTATGACCTGGGGTATGATTGGTCATCAGTTCGGAGGACAGGGAGGCCTGATTTCTTTAGCCATTTATCAATTTTTTACTTGTTTCAGAAGCTTCAGTCACAACATGAAAGTAGAGGGGCTTGGGCTGGTCTCCACTATTCTGTTCCTTCTATCTTTGGGGAAGGAGTACTGGTTATGGCTGGTAGGACTGCCACCTGTTCCCAGGGACATGTGCAGGATGGTTGTTTTTGCTGTTATCATGGGAGATTTGTCTGGATATTTAATACAGATGCCTCCATTTTTGAGTTGGTGTATTGATAGCTAGTCTACTGAGCTTGGGATTGCCCCTTAATCTTCAGGCTTCTGATACCAGGATAGTCCTTTGTCATATCAGTCCCTAGTTGTTCTGTGCGACCTAGCTAATCATCTTGCACCTCATTCATTTTCCCCTTCTATTCTTATAATTGCCAGGTTACTTCACCAGCTTAGGAAAAAACAGAAGAGTGTTCCACAAGTGCCTTAACTTCCTCCTCCTCATGGACTCTCATGGGGACCTCTGTTCACTGTGCATGGTAGAAATGTACCCCCCAGGTCTACAACTTGGCTTTGGGGTCTTCTGCTGAGGAAAACACAGAGAACAATGCCTCCTTCATATCATGGGGATCATGGTGGACATGTTCCAGAAGCTTCTTGAGAGCACTGAGGCTTTGTCAGACCCAAAGCATCCATGAGAGCCTGACAGAGATACCCCCAAATCAAAGAAACAGAAAGGAAGACACTCAGAAACCCGAGAACTCAGATAGAGAATACTCCTCTGACAAGGAAGATTCCAGCTAGGGAGACAAAGAATCAAGAGAAGACCTAGAAACTCATCTACGCCCTTATAATATTGTGCTGGAGATTATCAGGGTGGTCTCTGAGACCTTCAAGTTTGAAAAGCCATCACCCCTAGAGGAACAGAAATTGGACCCGCTAGTCAGGGAAAGGAAGAAAACACACAACCAACTTCTTCCCAGTGTGCAAGGGACTAGAGAATATTCTATTAAAGAAATGGAATGCTCCAGACCCATCCAGAACAAGAGAGAAGGTATCCTTTGATAGGTTATACCCTTACAAGAGGACAGGCAGGAACCTGGTCTGGTCCACCTAAGAGTGACTCACAAATTGCCTCTCTGAGCCACTGATTGTCCTTCCATCAGAGAGATCCTCATTCCTAAATAACCCAATGGACTGAAAGGTTGAGGACATTATCAAACGGCACACAAGATCCTATTGATTTTAACAAAGTCTTCCACCACAACAGAGCCATCCTCAGGTGGTTGTAGGTCATACAACAATACCTACACAAAATGAGTCCCCTGGGCCACCAAGGACTATGCAGTTCAGGCAATCAAATACACGGCTGACTCCTCCATTGACATGTTCAAAATGGTGCCTCAAGCAACCACTACCATCAATAGGACCATAAGTCATCAATGGTTCAAACTGTGGCAAGCAGACCAGGAGTCAAAAACATGCTGATGAATTTGAAGTTCAAAGGAAACATACATTTTGGACAAGGGCTGGAGAGGTTCTTGAAACTGAAGGGTGATGGCAAGGACCTCCCCAGAAGGCCAACCACTCTACCATCCTCTTGTATCAACTGCTTTTGAAATTTTCTCAAAGGCGATACTGAAATCAGACCTTTTAAGGCTCAGAATATCACAGCATTAGATTCAAGAAAAACATACACAACCGCAAAGGCAGTCACCAAAACAACAGGGGCCAAAATGGATACTATGTGTCCTGAGGAGGCTTCCAATCCAACAATGGAAACAAAACCTTCCAGGCACAAGGAGACACAGGCCCAGGATGTGGACCTGGAGGAATCGAGCAGCACTGCTCAGTATACCTTCCTGGTAAAACTCGAAAATAAATAAATAAATAAAATAAATAAGTGGGAGGAAGACTGCAGGGGTTTGCCAGCACCTGGGCCAAGACGGTGATGGACAAATGGGTCTTGGAGGTAATCACCAAGGACTGTGCAATAGATTTCAGCACAGTCCCAAAAAATTCTAGAGTCCCTCAATCCCACATATTGAAAAAGGAAAACCCTCAATACATCAAGTCAGAGCGCTGCTAAACCATCTTCTACAGGAGGGTGTCATAGCCCCAGTACCAGTAAGGGAGCAAAAATCAGTAGTCTATTCCATCTTCATTTTGGTTCCCAAAAAATCAGGAGGCCTGCAGCTAATCCTAGACCTCAAATTCATGAACCAGTTTGTGAAATACAAGAGAATAAAGATGGAGACTTTTCACATGACCATAGCGTCAATCTGGAAGTACAATTTACTAACCTCCATAGACCATAAAGACATATATCTTCATGTACCCTTTAACCCATCCCACCACAAATTTCTGAGGTTCTGCAGTCTGGGTCAGCATTTCCAATACAAGTGCCACCCATTCAGTCTAGCATCTACCCCTTGAGTTTTCACCAAGATAATGGCAGCTTTAGCTGCAAAACTGACAGCAGAGGGCATACATGTGGTCCACTACCTGGACAACTGGTTAACTTGAGATAGGACCAAGGAAGCATCACTGAACACCATGAGAAGAGTGCAGGACATTCTGACACAACATAGGTGAATCATCAGCAGGGTCAAAGGCAACCTCTCACCCTCAGCAACACTGGAATACCTGGGGGAGATCTTCAACATTACAAGGGGATAGCCCGCCTTTCAAATGCATGCATAGACAACCAGTGAGTGCACTGCACCTGGATCCTGACTCACAAAAATCCACAGTCTAGGACCCGATGTAACTCCTGGGTCTTATGGCAGTATGTATAGATCTTCATGACTAGGCAAGACTCCATATGAGACCCCCACAGAAGGTCCTACTAGACAATTGGAACAATACCTAACAGAATTACAAAAAAACAAACAATTATCACCTACAATAAAGACATCTATATTGTGGTGGATGAGCACAGACAATGTACTCAAGGGACCACCCGCAAAATAAATAACAAGAACCTTGGACACAGACACCAGCCTATTAGGATTGGGGCACAGTGCTGGGATCCAGGACATTGCAGGGACAGTGGTCACTGACAGAGACCCACCTACTGATCAATATCTTGGAGACAAGAGTGATCTGTCTGACTCTCAAACACTTCAAGCCTCACATAGAGAACCACCATGTCAGAGTGCATATGGACAACAGGGTAGCCATGGCCTACATAAACAAACAAGGGAAAAAATATCAAGTGAATGGCCAAGGAAGCCTCCACACTCCTAATATGGGTGGAGACACATCTCCACAGTCTGTCATCTGTACACCCACAAGTGTTTTGGGAGATTCAAGACCATTGGGACCCTTTCCATGTAGACCTATTAGCCATGGCTCAAAAACAGACAGGTAAAGACCTTTCACTCAAGATACAAAGAAAATGAGTTCACAGGCATGGATGCCCTATCAACACCCAGGCACTCATATGTGTTCCCACCAATCTCCATGACAGGATGTGTAATGAGAAAGATCGAGGATACTGGCAGTATAGTGATATTTATAGCCCCAAATTGGCCAAGACAGATGTGGTACCCTTCACTTATGCAAATAACAATAGACCACCCTCTGACTTTGCCTCTCCAGACCAACCTTCTAATGCGGGGCCCCATTCGACACCCAGATCCTGCTTCTCTCCAGCTGATGGCATGACTATTCAGAGGCTCAGACTGTTAAAACTGTGAGTATCTGATAGTGTAGCAAAGAACCTGATACAGGCTCACAGACATTCCACAAGTCGCACCTATGATAGACATTGGTTCATCTTTACCAGATGGTGCAGATCTAAAGCCATTATTCCAGCAGACAGTTCAGTTATTCAAATTCTGGAATTCTTGCAGGAGGTATTTGATAAAGGCCTCTCCGTGGTTTCCTTTAGAGTTCAAGCAGCTGCCACTGGGGCAATAATCAGGGCAGCAACTATGGTTACTTGCCAGGGGTTCACCTACTGGTGCAGACATTTTTAAAGGCAATGTTGAACATTAAACCCAAGACTCGATTCAATGTCATACCTTGGCACCTGAATCAGTTCTTGAATGCCTTAACAAAATCTCAATTTGAATCTTTGCACTCTGTGCCTCTGCCTTTTATAATGTTAAATATTATGTTTTTTGGTTGCCATTTGTTCAACTAGCAAAACTAATGAGATTCAGGCCCTGCCCTGTACAGAACCATTCCTATCCTTCCATAAGGACAGGGTGGTACTGCGGACTGACCCCTCCTTCCTCCACAAAGTAGCCTTAGTATGCCACCTCACCCAAGAAATTTCTCTGCCCACCTTTGAACCTGATCCTAACAACCCTGAGAGGGACACCATCTATATCCTCAACCCAAATCACACCATCAACATACAGCTGTTTTTTGGTGTGTGTGCCTAGAGATAGTACCCAATCCCTAAAATTCCCTTTAAGAGCCAGTGTGTGTCACTGTGGAAAAATAAAAAACATAAAACTATAATACAGCTGGGGGGTGTTGTGTGGCTCTTTTACTAGGAGACTACAAGGGAGGCTGGGAACTGTAGTCCCTCGTGATACAAAGGGGACTGCAGCCAGTAATATCTGTACATCCTGGGTTAGTTGTTATTACTTTTAACAACTCTGCAGAGCCTTTTAGTGGATTGCAGACTCCTTTGGCGCTTTGTTATTGTTTATAGTAATTTTAAATGCATTTTGGGGGCATTGACAACACAGCTTGCAAGTGTGACCTAGAACTACCAACTTCTGGGTGACCTGACATAGCTCAGCCCCTGGCATGAGAGGGGGCAGGCGCACAAAGGAGGCAAAGCACACAGAGGCAAGCTCATGGTCTTCACGTGTCTGCCAGTGTCAGCCAGGACTGTCAGGATAGCAGGACTAGGAATTTTAAATCACAAAGCAGGTCAGTGTTTAATTCTTTAAAAACCTGGTTCCATAAGTATGGCTGACAAAGCTAGTGGGTAGTTTTAGTTGCAGAAACTTAATGTAATATTCTCACAAGCAAAGAAATGTACTTTGAGCTGCAGTGCACTGTGGAAATTGTAGGGGATGGGTGAAATTCTCAATATTTGTATTAGCTGGGTATAGAGATATTTAAGAGGTAGGTAAATCCTCGCGGCTGTATTTAGGACTCTGACCGATAGGTGGCCATAGTAAAAGTATATTAAGATTTTAGATTAAGACTATCAGACAGGAAATCTCACTTAGCCATTTTTTTCTGCTATTTGCATAGTTCTGGGTTGACCCCATGTGAGTGCATTTGTTCTTAGTAGTGTATGGACTGTTTTTTGATACATTTGTGTGTATGATTGTCTATAATCAAGAGAAATATAACTCAAGGAAAAGGAGTCTTATTTTGTCTGACAAACTAAAAGCACATATTGTGGGTGTAGTGCACTGGAATCTGAAAGTTGTAAGCTGCAGTAGGTAGTACAATAGCGGAATCAGAGGACTTTCAAAGGGTGGATTGAAATGAATGCCCTATGTGTAGAATTTATAAAATATTGGTGTTTCAGGGAAATTTCATATGTGAAGGATGTTTGTTTACTCAGACTCTAGAGAAAGAAATAGCTTGTTGAGGAATCTAGAACTATTAACAGAAATGAGGGAGATCGAAAAAGGTGTTCATAATACACGATCCCTGCTGAAAGAAAAAGGGATTGGATGAAGATGGAATAAAGTTTGACCATAACAAACAAATGAATGACCCAGTCAGGGATAAAGGAAACATAGATCGGGGGAGGACATAAATGAGAATGGCGGATGATATTGGGGAAGGAGATGAATGGTGTTTAGTACAAAACGGTTTTAAAAAAAGGAGAGAACAAGTAACACCCCTAAGTCTTGAAAATCCATCTAATATAATAGCAAATCTACAGGAGGAAAATGAGGCACAGGGCTTATTAGTAATTGAGCCTGATAAAGAAAGGGGAGGATGAGTCCAACACGGGGATGGAAGAAAATTGTCCAGGTTGCATACCCCTGTATAACTACCTCCTTATAAGAAACAGCCAAATAGTGAGGAGGGGCTAATAAGCCACAAGTTAGTCAGCCTCAAACCCTGATTACAATGCTACTAGCCTGCCACTGAAGGAATCCGTACAAAGGCAATAGGAAGTTAAAGAGTCATTATCAGTTAAGGGATTTAAGAGGGACATAGTAGTAATTGAAGATTCAGTTATCAAATACACAGATAAGATATTTTGTAGAAACAGGAAAACATTCACAATGGTGTCCAACTTGTCAAGGGTAGGTACCCCAAATGTTAGAAATAATATACAGATCCTGTTGAAAAATACTAAGCATCCACCCTTCAAATTGGAACTAATGATGTAGGAAGAAAACGTTTATTGGAAATACAGAGCCATTTTGCAGATGTTGGAAGATATCTTAAAGAGAAGAATTGCTTGGAAGCAATATCAGAAATGTTACCTGTACCAAGAGCTGGAAGGGCTAAAATGGTTGAAATAAAGCAGTTAAATGGGTGGCTGCCAAGATGGTGTATGAAGGAAAGCTTTAATTTTTCAGGTAACTGGGTGAGATTTATATGGGACTCCAGTCTCTATGCTGCAGATGGTCTACACCTAAGTAGGTATGGCTGTAAAACATTAGCACACAGAATAAACCACATTATTGGTAAACAGTTAAACTAAATCCAAGAAGTATAATGGGAGAAGATAAAGTATTAAAACACATACTTTCACATACATTAGAACCAAAGAGCAGGTGGGATGGAAAACATTATTGATCAATCCTAAGAGCCTAAGAAGCAAGATCAGATGAACTAGAATACATTCTTTTGGAGGAAAACATTGCAATCTGTGCTATAACTGAAACCTGGTGCAACAATGAGGAATGGGTGCCTCATATTGATGGGTACCAGCTGTTTCACAGGGACAGAAGACACAAAAAGGGGATAGGTAGCACTTTTTGTACAGAATGGGGTAGCATGGGATAGAAGCATCTGTAACTGAAGAAATCAGTACTATTCTAGATGTAGGGCAACTGGGGTCTGTTCCACAGGGATAGAAGGCCCAAAAAGGGGGGAGGTGTGGCACATTTTGTACAAAATGGGATAGAAGCATCTGTAATTGAAGAAATCAATAGTAATTCAGATGTAGAGCAAATGTGGGTCAAACTTAGTCCATCATCCAACGAGAAAATCATTGCTGGAGTATGTTATAGATCTCCTCAAATGATGATGAGTCAAACAAAGGAGTTCCTAGATACAATAAGGAAACAAGATATGAGCAACAGAATTATATTAATGGTAATTTTATTTTCCCAGGAATAAATTGTGCAAGGATGGAGGGCAGTACAGCATCTGAAACAGATTTTTTTTTTCAATTCAAATGTTATTATCAGTTTTACAGTAACACAGGAGACAGAACTAGTAACAATTATTCAACATTATTACAGTATGAGATACATTCTGTCCCCTCCCACCCCCTCCCACCCAGTATAGCAGTATCACCTAGAACCAATCCAGTCAATTAACTAAGACATGTTATTATTACCATCACCAATAGTAATTAGAGTGTGTAAGGGATCCCACATTCGCATATATTTTCATAGTCTATTATAGAGGCCCGCAATGGCTTTCTCTGTTCTGAGGTTAGCTAGGATTTCCTGAAGTCATTCATGGTAAGCTGGACAAAGGTCATCCTTCCAATGCCTGAGAACAACTTTTTTAATGGACAAGGCTATCAAGGAGATAGGAAATCTCTGAGTGGTAACCTCTATAGGGGATAGGTCCCAAAGCAGACAAATTTCTGGGGTAAAACAGTCCTGCAGGCCCAACAAGGGGTCCAATTTGGTCCTGATTGAGTTCCACAAAGGGGTTATCTTAGGACATTGCCAAAATATATGGAGAAGCGTCCCTTTGTCTAGGGAACACCTAGAACACAAGTCAGAGTCCAGAAGGCCCCAACTAGCAAGCTTTAGGGGAGTATAATAAAGATTCTGTAAAATGTGGTATTGCATTAGCTGTAACCTATCTTGCAATACGTACTTATGGCAATACCGCCATAATACAGGCCAGTCCAATGTGTTGTGGGGGAAGAAGGAGGATCAATGCTTAGTGGGACCATAGGAACTTCCAAACTGCCAATGAAAAAGGGCCTGGTATAGCTTCGAGATTACCTTTGGAGGACCTAACAAGGAAGTAAGCTCAGGTAAAAAAGAAAATGCAGGGGTGTGGGGAGGAATATTACCCAACGTATTAACCAAAAGGTGTTTAAGTTGGAGAACTTTGAATTGGCTAAATACTGGGATATTAAATTTCCAGATTAGCTTGGGCACAGAAAGCCAATACCCCTCACCATCAAGGAAAGTAGATACAGTCCCCTCTCCCAGCTGAGGCAACCACTTAGAGGGAATCATCTGCTTGTTTATTAAAAGGATGGTGAGTTCCATATGGATTTAGATAAATCCAGGTGAAGTTTGTAGTGCAAAAAAGAACAAAGTTCAGCATGTATTCTTAAAGAGGTCACTATCGTTGGACATCTTTGAATATCTTGTAGGGAAGAAATCTTGACATAGAACAAAGTCGGAGGATCGATACCTGTAGACTGGATGAAATCCAGTTCTATTTTGAGCCAAATCGGCCTCAGGCTACCGGGACCTGGGTTTAGCCATTTAAGGTATTTTGATAAATGGCTAGCCCAGTAATATAAAGCCAGATGAGGAATACGGAGACCACCATCGAGTTTCTGAGCTGCCAATTTGTGGTATGCTAAGCGGGGGTGTTTATTTGCCCATATAAAGTTAGTAAATAAACTATGCATTTTCTGAAACCAAGACAATGGGATGAAAGAGTTAACAAGCAACAAAGGATAAAAAACACGGGGGAACACATTCATTTTGGCTAAACTTAAATGGCCCCATAACAAAATAGGGAGCTTTGACCATCTATCCAGATCTTGCGTAATGACCTGAGACAGGGGTTCCAGGTTCTCTTTGAACCACAAGGAAGGATTGCATGTAAGTCTGATACCAAGATATTTGAGGGAGACCGGCCACCAAGAAAGCCCAAAAGAAATAATATTGTGTTTAAATACCTTATGGTTGAGAGGAAAAATGGATGATTTACTGGAATTTAATTTATAATTTGAAAAGGAGCTGAACTCCATGATCATGGCTAACATAGCCGTAATTGACAAATCTGGGTAGAACAAATGGAGGAGAAGATCATCTGCATGTGCTGTAACCTTAACTATGGCATTACATACCGGTATCCCCTGTATGTCCGGATTAATTAAAAGATTCTGAATGAGGGGTTCTAAATATAAATTAAATAATAAGGGGGAGAGGGGACAGCCTTGCCTAGTTCCCGAGTATAAAAGAAAAGGCTTTGAGAATGCACCATTCCCTGAAATCCTGGCAGAAGGAACTTGGTAGAGAGCTCAGATCCAATTTATGACTGTAGAAGGAAAAGCAAATGCCTGGAGAGTTTGAAATAAGAAATTCCAATTCACATGATCAAATGCCTTCTCGGCATCCAGGGACACCAAAACAGCTGAAAATGTGGCATCCCTGGACTCCGAGAAGACATGGGAAAGAGTTCAAAGATGGTCTGACGACGAACGCCCCTTCATGAATCCCACTTGTGGCACTCCGATCAAGTCAGGGAGAACCAAGGCAAGCCTGTCAGCCAGGATCTTCGAAAGGATTCTAATATCCTGGTTCAGAAGGGATATAGGCCTATAACTCTGTACCAACTCAGGATCCTTGTCAGATTTAAGAAGAAGATTAATTAGAGCTTCAAACAAATGGGGATCGGAGACTGCCCCAGAAAGGATATGGAGGAACAATCTATGAAGAGCAGGAACTATTTGATCCTGAAATGTTTTATAAAATAATGATGAAAAACCATCTGGTCCCGGGACCCGATCCGAAGGAAGAGCCTTTATTACTTCCGTAATTTCGACCAGGGAAATGGGAGAAGAAAGAAACTTCTTTTGAGCTTCAGACAAGGAGGGAAGATGAGAATCCTAGAGATATGCCTCTAGGGTCTCCGGTGAAGGGGGATTGTCCATATTGCTATATAGTTATTGATAATAGTACGCAAATTTCTGCACAATCTCTGAAGGAGACGATTTCAGGGATCCATCTATATGAGACCTGACATGTGGGATAAACCTAGCAGATTCCTGTTGCTTAATCCTTAAGGCTAACTGGCACCCTGCTTTTTCACCTTGATCGGTGTACTGGGCCTTGGTGCGAATAATGGCCAGTTCAGCTTTGTCCCTTAATAAGTCTAAATACCTTTCCTTAACTGTGAGCAGTTTCCACCTAGATTCCTCTGAAGTTTGAGGTGATAAATTGGCCTCTAGGGTACGAATTTGTGACAATAGTGAGAGAAGCTCAGCTTTGCATATTTTTTCTGCTTGGTAGCTAAACTAATCAAAAATCCCCTCAAGTAAGCCTTAAAGACACCCCATGTAACATCAGGTGTCGAATCTTCTGTGGTATTTATTGAAAAGAAGAACTCTATCTGGTCTTTTACCTGCTTAGAGATGCACAAATCCTTAAGTAACTGATCATTTAGTTTCCAACGATTCTCCTTTTTAGGAAGAGAGAGTAAAGCTAGACAACACATTACTAGAAAATGATCAGATATAGGGCCAGGTTGAATTGAGGAAGATATCACCTCTGGAAGAAGAGATTGGGATATTAGTAAGTAATCTATGTGAGAGTGCGACCTGTGTACTGGGGGAGACAAAGGTATACTCCCTACTATTGGGGTGTAAAACTCTCCACACGTCGCATAAGCCACACTGATCTAACAAATTTCTAACTGCTCTCTGCCCAGGTGAGAGTCCCTTTAGTACCGATCCTGACCTGTCAAGAACCGGGTCCAACACCAAGATGACACCCCCCCCCCCATTACTATCGATATGGGAAGCAAGGGTAAAAGAAGGGTTATAAGCTTCATAAAGAAGCTGGGGTTATCTATGTTAGGGCCATACGTACTACAAAGTAAAAGTGGCATAGAAAAAAGTGTACCTTGGACCATAATGTATCTACCACCAGAATCTCTAAAAACCTGTGTGGGGGTAAAGGGAACATTTCTTTTAATAATTATCATGATCCCACAACTATTCATAGATCCCTGGGCAGCAAAAACTTGCCCAATCTGCTGCCTCCTCAGTTGTAAGGCCTTGGTTTCTAATAAGTGGATTTCTTGTAAAAAAGGTAACTTGGGATTGTAAAAGATTCAAATGTTTGAGTATTTGATATTGCTTGGGCTTCCTCCTGATCCCTTTCACATTCCAAGTTGCAAAAGCGATATCATTAGCCATCTTGTCTTATAAGGAAAAAACAAACATAAAACAAGTCGGTGATGATAAACCATTTAACAATTAAACACAACCCCCTGGATACTGTTGTACAACCCTCCCTACCCAATCCCTTCTTAACCCTTAACAAACAACTACCCTTACTAAAACCCCCACTATCCCCCTTATTCCCAGCCCACTCCCCTCTTTTACCTGTCCAGCAAAACGTTCTGCAGCTTCCCTTAACCCCACTATTCCCTGCCAACCATCTTTAAATACCAAATTTCCTTTGTACATTGGTTTCCAGCTATCAGTTTGAAGGAAAAGAGAACCATTTGAAAAAAAAGGGGGGGAGAAACCCCCAATAAACGCAGATTAAACAAATCCCTATCTCACCAAACACCCTGAAACACATGAATATAGCTCTCAGACAGTAAATATAAGGATCCCCCAGTAATGCTATACACTGCTCCCCTCTTGTGGGCAAAATGAGGAACTGCCTGAAATTTAAACCCAAAGCAAAATCAGCGCTCTACATTGAAAATCCCTCTTCCAATACAAATCCTGCAGCTGTCTAGAAAACAATAATCCATTTATATTCAACAGACAGAGTACTTTGACAACTATTTTTTTTAAACAACTTCCCTAGACGAGAAGGACAAAAAACACAAGGAGAAGAGGTGGGCCTATAACCCAACAAAACTTGTGGTGATGCCTTAATCCATCCTCTTCTTTGACGCAAGACACTCCTCTGAGATCCAAATCCAGGAACAGACAGTCCCGACTCACAATAACGTCCGTTGCAACTTGCAGAATTACAAACTCACAAACCAGCTGGATCGCTCTGTTCCAATTCCATTAACTAACACATCTCTACAGTAGGGGCTTACCTCTGGAGCTACGTGGTTCAAGTGCCCCGAAACAAATCCGGAAAAGTTGACTTAAGCCCTGCTTGGCTGCTTTTGCTTCCTCAAAGGACTGCCAGGATCCCAATATTAAGACTTGCAGCTTTGCGGGGTAAATCATTCGGAACCGGAGACCCTCAGCAATAATCTTAGATACAAGGGTGTGAAAGGCTTGCCTGCATTGTCGGATTGTGAGATGGAGGTCCTGGGTTACACAAAAATTTTTCCCTTCCCACTGGAGGTCCTGGATATCATGGATTTTTGACAAGAAGTATTGCCTTTCCAAGAAATTCAGAAACCACAGGATCATTGGTCTTGGGGGAGAGCCCTGATGGGGCATAGGTCGCAGGGCTCTATGCGCCCTTTCAATAACGTAGTTGGGACCATGGGACCATAGGGAGAGGGACCCACCACCTTGGCAACCAACTTCTGGGTGAAGAGGACCACATCAGGACCCTCTTCCAACTCCGGGAGCCCTATTATTACCACATTATTTCACCGGCTGCGCCCCTCTAAATCTTCAATCTTTTGTTCCATCTTTGTGAGTTTCTGGCACAGACTGACGACCTCCAAATCCATTTTTTCTACCTGCTTTTCCAAGGGGACCACCCTAGCCTCATTATCCGAGACTCTCCTCACCGTATCTTCCATGGCTGTGGATAATGACTTAATTTCAGCTGCCATATTTCGTAGTTCATCCTGAAACGGGCGAAATTCTGCAAGGAAATCTGCAAGGGTAAGCGGCTCTTGCTCTAGTTTAGTAGAGGATTGTATTGCTGAAACTGATGCAGCGCGGGCCCTCTGTTTTTTCAGGGCCTTCTTGGGTGTTACTGATGGCATGTGCCGAGGTCCCGCTTTTCTCATTTCCACCTCCATACTGCGAGTAGAACAGTTATCTTGCTAGCTTATAGGCAAGCAAGAGTTAGGGACCTGGAAACTGACCCAATTTTCAAGAAAAAGGAGCTTTAAATGCTAATTTAACACCAGGAGGGTCGGAGCTCAGGAAAGAGCGTTTTCTTAGGCAGGCTGCATCACGTGACCTCCTGAAACAGAATTTTTAGAAATATTAGATTTCCTTAACTTGGAATTACATGTCAAAGAAAATACAAGAGGGGAATATCTGTACAAGCACACGCTCATTCATTGGACAACTCAGTGTGCAGCCAGCTGTGGATGAGAGCGGAGTGCTGTGCCAGTTGCCCTCTCCTTTTCAGGATGGGTAGCGGAGAGGGGTGGGACAGTGGTCAGGGAACTCTACCTGCTTGGGGGGGGCACTAGACCATCAGTGATTCTGTGGATAACTTACAAAAAAAAATAAAATAATAAAAAAAAACAGGGTCTGCTATTAGGATAAGGGACAGGGAGGGAGGGGAGTTCACTAGACCACCAGGTAAAATAAATATTTGTTTATGCACTGGAAAAGGTCAAGGATGGGAGGTTACTACTGGAATGGGGGGATCAGAGGATCCGTTAGCTGGGGGGGTCAACTTTTCAAACCATAACAGCAGTGATCTGGTTGGGGGGGGAGACCACAAAAGCCACAGGGCCCTGGGGTAACAGGTTGGGTTGGCAGAACAGGGCAAAATTTTGCCCAAACCATTCGGATGTTTTCTGATCTGCTACAGGCGGATGCTTGGAAACTTCCATGAAAGTTGCCCCATTTTCGCGAAAGTTCCGCTAAGACGGAAACGGCAACTTTTGTCCATCCCTACAGTAAATGGAAGTAAGATGACTTAACTGGTTTTAATGCAGCATTTGCAGAGGTTTCACAGGTCCCGGTAGTCATTCCAGAGGGTAGGGGAAGGGGAAGCTTTAAAGGCAGACCACAATGAGTCATGCTCCTTCATCAGCTTGAGGAAGTCCAATAAGAGCCACCGAGTGTCAATCCCTCGCTCTCTAAGAGTAGTGAGTGGGACATGCTTATCTTGGATGGATGAGAGAGCTGTGACAAAAATGCAAGTGCTAGGTTGATGTTGGAGGCATGGTAGAGGTTAGTCCAGTCAAGGGAATAGAGGTCATCTTGCGACCTGAGTTCATCACAGTTGGAGAAGTCACAGAAAGACAGGAAAGTGGGTGGTGGTGATAGGGAGTTTGGTGCACCAGACGCAATAGATAGGGGAGTGATCACAAATGGCATCAGACAGCGTGCTGGTGTGGGCCACTTTGTCAGCTCAAGTTTTCAGGATCCAGTCAAGGGTTGTGTGTTTGTTCGTCCAGTTGTTGAGGCGAGTATGGGTAGTAATTAGCTGGAAGAGCTTATGTTGTTGAGTTATGGAGTTGCAGCCAGAGAGGGTGTTTGTATCTCAGTCAATGTTAAAGTCTCCTACTAGAATGGAGTCTCTTTAGAAGGAGAAAGGGGCAAGGATGTTGAGGAGAGCAGCAAGACCATGGTCACCTGACCTCAGCATGTTATAACAGCACCCAATGAGCAGCTTCATATTTGTGGTGACTGTAAGCTCAGCTGCTAGCCACTCAGTAGGAAAGTCCCTACTAAATTGGCCAAGAAGAGTGGCAGAGTAATGGCACCTATAGTACAGCAGGACACCACCACCATGGCAGGAGGTTGAACGACCATGATGGAAGAAAAGAGTAGCCAGGTAGGGAGCAGCAGTGGTTAGCGGTGGGGTTTTTTAGCCAGGTCTCAGAGAAATCTAGTAAGTCAGGTTTGTACAGGGAGACCCAGGCATCCTGTTTGGCCATTTTAGGGAGAAGGCTCCTTGCATTTAGGTGGGCAATTTTTAGGCCATGCTTGATGTCCCACAGAGGGTTATTATGGGATAGAGGAGTGTTTGACAGGGGAAAAGAAGCAGGGCCTCTGTTACTTTCAGTGCCCCAGAGAGGAGGAGTTGGATGGAGCAGAAGTTGGATCAGAGGAGAGCAGAGACAGTTGGGACCCGGAGAGAGAGAGAGAGAGAGAGAGAGAGAGAGAGAGAGAGAGAGAGAGAGAGAGAGAGAGAGAGAGAGAGAGAGAGAGAGAGAGAGAGAGAGAGGTGAAAAAGAGATAGTGCCTGTATTAGTGAAATTGCAGAGGATCTAGAAGCCTTTTTTCAGATGACACTAAGATCTGCAATAGGGTAGACACTCCAGGGGATGGAAAAAATTACTAGAGATCTAAGAAAGCTTGAAGAGTGGTCAAGAGTGTGGCAACTAAGTTTCAATGCGAAGAAGTGCAAAATCATGCACATAGTGCACAGAAACCCAGAGGCTGAGTACAAAATGTGGGTAGTGGTACTGACGACCACCAAACAGGAAAGAGACCTGGGGGTAATCATATCAGATTACTGAAAGATGGTCAAACAGTGTGTCAAGGCAGGGAGTCGAGCAAGTGGGATGCTTGGGTGCACAGGCAGAGGTATCACCTGCAGAAAGAAGGAGGTGGTGATACCACTGTATAGATTGCTGGTGAGACCTCACCTAGAGTACTGTGTCCAGGTCTGGAGACCACATCTCTGGAAGGACATGGACAGAGTAGAGGCATTTCAGAGGAGGGCAACACAATGGTGCAGTGTCAGCAACAACAACCCTATGAGGAGAAACAAACTCAACATTTACAACCTAGAGGAAAGGAGGGAGAGTGGGGATATAATAGAGCTGTTCAAATACCTCACAGGTATAAATAAGGTACAAGAGGGAAGCAATAAAAAAAAAAAAATTTTCAAAAAAAGATGCTCAAGAACAAGGGGTCATGCTATGAAGCTGGAGGGGTAGACTCGGGAGATGTGAGAAAGTACTTCTTCTCAGAAAGAGTGGTGGATGCCTAGAACAGCATCCCAGCAGAGGTAGCGGGGGCCAAAACTGTAAAGGGATTCAAGAATGCATGGGATAGGCATAAGGGAACCTTAGCAGTAAGGAAAGGGGGGGTGAAGCAGGAGATCAGGTAGGGTCTGCAATGTTACGATAGGTAAGGAAAATGGGCAGACTGGGTGGGCCAAGTGGTCCTTATCTGCTGTCAAATTCTATGTTCTATATTCTAAGACATCCAGTTTCTCTTGCTTCTCTCAAGTGAAGGCTCATTCTACCAGCATGGAAGCCAGCTCATGGGCAGAGTGCAAGTCAGTACCCATTACTGACATCCGAGCAGCGGTCACCTAGTCATCAGTCCATAACTTTTCCAGGTACTACATGCTGGACACCTGGATTCTGGAAAAATCCAGTGTTGGCCTGCTAATGTTACAATCTGTCTTCAGGCCACTTCTTTCTCATCCCACACTTTTGTCTGCTGACACTGCTTCTTAATCACCCAAGTGTGATGACTTGGAGTGCTGAAAAAAGGTGCGATGGATAATGGTATTTTATTCACCTGGTAAAGGTGATTATAAGAGCACCTTTTTATAGCACTCCACTTCTCTCCAGATGAGGAGGAACACAGTATCTCTGTTATCTACAGCTCAGCCATTCTTTTGATGCCTACGGTTATTGAGTAGTTGTATGTTTGAGCATAGTAGTTGACTTATGTTGACTATTCAATAAAGCCAATTTAATCCATTCCAATAGTCCACCGCCAAGCTGATTGTCATGCCCTATCTACATTTCTCAGTGCTTGTCTTTGGTTAACCAGTTTTTAACCTAGAAAGTCAAGCTAGGGAAGTTTCACACAGAGGAATGTTCCATCAGGAAGGGGTGGAGTCAGGATTGGATTTCAAAGTTTCTTTTGTGCATCAGCCTAACAGAGAACACCTCTAAGACCCTAGTGTGATGACTCAGAGTGCTGTAAAAAGGTGCTCCTATAAACATTTTTACAAGGTAAGCAAGCTACCATTGTATACCCTGGGAGAAAAAAAATATCTCTGATGGCATAAATGCAATAGCCATGTATGAAACAAATGCTGTGTCTGTGCATGGTGACTGCACAGGAACATAAATATGATAACAAGGAAGTGATAACTTTTGGCAATATGCAATTGGTTATTGTAGCATGCTAATTGTTCTATAATTCATTCATATTAGAATGGTTCTGTTGGGTATATTTTGTCTACTGAAGATGGATTTTTGCTAACTCCCACGAGCTGATATTATAAAATAAAGTAAATGTGTTCTACATTCAGTAACTCAATAAGTTTAACTGTCCATCTGTTATTCTCTCTGTACTTAAAAAATGAAAATTGCAATCAGAGTTTCCATCCTGGGACTAAACACTAAATGGTCTCATTAGCATAGAACAAACACCTACCCCAGTCCCATCTGAGCTATATTTTTTAAACTGCAATGCCAATCATCTAGATTTAACTGTGCAAAATTAAAGGAGGTTTGGGTTTGGGATGAAGTCGCATCTTCTCAAAACGGGCACTTCTGTGCCCAGTACATACAAAGGACTGAACAAACTCACCCTCCTTCCTTGGCTTTATTTGTTATTCAGAAAAACAGAGCAAGAAGAAAATTGATCAATTCTATTCTGATACAAAATTAAAAAGCCACATCTTGCACTGTTGATACCCTGGCTAGTGTTGACTGGAGTAAGAAATTGGTGAAATCCAATTGAGCAATATGTTTGTCCATCAACAAATTGATAAACTGGAAACTTGACCTTAGCAATCAGACAGAGACAATTGTCAGATTATGTCATTCTACTAACTTTCATGTCCTATATTTGTTAGAAATACACCTCCCCCCCAAAAAATATTAGAACGCATGATGCCTCAGGGAAAAATGGAGAACATAAAGACACAAACTGGGTTGTAGTTTAAAAAGTTTTTGTCAGTTATTTTCAGATATTTAGTTTACTGTGCATAACTGAATGAAAACAAGACCTGCCTCAAGGCTGCATCTGCTGCTACTTCGGATGTCAAAGTCCTTAGATGGTGTTATACTATTACTATATCAGGCTGCCATCAAGGGGAATGTAGTGAAAATATGGTGCAGAAGTATGATGGTAGATGTTCTGTTTTCATGAAATATCAGTTGAAGGTTGTTTTAATTTTAATATTATAGTTTTTCTTAGTTCTTGTTTTCAGAAGTATCACTTCAACTCCTTCGATTTTGTGTTATTCACAAGGCAGATTTTGTTGTGCCAAATAACACAAGCTTAGAAATAATTTTGGGCAAAAAAGTTGCAGGATTTCTCTTGTGGAGTACAATTGCTGTTGGGTCTTCTTACAGCACTGATAGAGAGATAGATAGCCATCCATATAGATAGACAGATAGACAGATAGACAGATAGGCAGATGGATAGATGGCTAGATAGATAGATAGATAGATAGATAGATAGATAGATAGATAGATAGATAGATAGATAGATAGATAGATAGATAGACAGATAGGATCACCATTTTCTGCTTGCAGTCCCTCCTGGATGCTATTTGTGGACACTGATGCTGAATCTCAAATTAATTCCTAACTGAAAGCTGTACAAGTACTGTGTTAGCAACATTTGCTTTAAGAAGTGGCACAGTTTGAAATTGTCTGGGCTTTATTTTAGAACCTACTGTAAAAATCTGCACTAGCCCAAATTGATCTTAATCTAGATAAAATTACAAGGATAGGTTGGGGGCTGTATCTGCTAATTATTGAATTTGTTTTCTACTGCTCAAACTCTATACCTGCCCTGTTTCTTTGTTAATTTGTAGCCCTGCCTTTTTTCTCCCTGCTTAAATCCCCTCCTTCTCCCCCTGTCTTCCCCAGGACTTTCCCGCCTATGTGGGCGTGACTCGAACCCTCCATGGCCCCTGGACCCTCCACGTCCCCCGGACAAGCCCCAGCTCTCTCTACTAGGTGGTCCTACTTGCAGGAGACTGCCCACCTCTGAAAGTCAAATTCTGAAATTAACTGTTAGGAGCACGGACCTTGCCACCAGCCCGGCTGCTTGTTTGCCACTACTACAAAGCCAAAACCCCACAAGTGCTCTGCGCCAGCTCCCCACCCACCCTACCTGGGCATTTACTTATATAGTCTCATTTTGGTCAGCTTCAGCTGATGTCTAACAGGCCACTTTGCCATTTGCTCCTTATCATATACTACCACTAGGGGTGTAGCTTATCTTTAGTGCTCATTGAATACTTGTAGTTGATGCTTCTGTCTGCACTGCAGCTGTTCCACTCCTTCCTACATTCTTGGCAACTGTGGTGTTACTGCCCATCATGACCCACAGATTTCTGGTCTCTCTCGTGACCAGCCTGTTGCTCTGTTCACTTGCTAGGCTATCCCTGCTTCCTTGTTCCTACAGTAGTACCTGGCAGCAAAACATAAATAGAAACTTCAAATTCTCCAACATGCTGGTTAGACCTGTTGACTGCCTTGATCTCACGCCACTATTTGTCCCAAGGTTCATCAATTATCTTGTGACCGCCTACTTAGATCATAGTCTCTGCTCTAAAATTACTATGGTTACTCCTTATATTCATCACAAGCTCTGGTATCTTATGCTGCTTTCTGTCCTGTTGGCAAGTAATGTGGAACTGAACCCTGGTCTCTCACATCCTCAGCAATGCGATAATGCCTCCTGGGCTACTACTTCAGGGCTCTGCATAGCCCATATAAACATTAGAAGCCTTAGGCATAATTTCACAGAGCTGGAGGCCTGGGTCTCCACCTACAAACCAGATATACTGTGCCTATCTGAGACATGGCTCAAGCCCTCTATCCCTGATTCAATCTGCCCATTACAAAACTATAGCCGTATCAGGAATGACAGGCTATCTCCTAAGCGGGGTGGGGGTGTTGCACTGTTTTACAAAGCTCATCTAAACATCTCACAGAATACTGTACCTCAATCCTATATTTGTGAATCCCTTCATGCACTTCTCCGCTTGGGTGCTAAAAATCTACATATAGTTGTTGCTTATACTGTAGCCAACCCCAGAGAGGACTGTCTGCCTTCACTAATCTACTGGAGGATACGGTAAAACTAGCTGGCCAAAATGAACTGCTTATTCTAGGGGACATGAATTTAAACTGGCTTGGACATACTCATGGTTCACTTCTATCTGTAATCCAAAGCTATAACCTGCATCAAGTGATGACAGAGCCTACAAGGATCTCCTCTAAGGCAATGTCAAGCACATTACTGGATTGGGTACTAACAAATAGGATTGACAGAACTGTGGATGCCAGCACTCTGCCGGATACTACTGTATATCTGATCACTTCCCCATTTTCTATGTGTGGCAACACTCTAGATCCCGGTCTTTGCCCCCACGCTATATCACCTTCAGGAACTATGCTAATCTGAATCAGGTGAAGTTCCTGTATGAAGTCTTGTCTATTGACTGGTCTTGTCTTTCTCAGTCCCTGGATGCACAAACAGCACTAGACTACATTCTAGACCAATTTCGTGCAATTCAGGATAGACATACACCCCTTGTGACTCGACGGGTTCACGTGACACCCACTAAGTGATTACAAAAAGATCTCCTGGCTGCTTTATGTGTCAGGGATAAGAGCTGGAGGCACTTCAGAAAAACTGGCCTCATTGCCGACTACCATACCTATAGGACCCAGAGAAGTGATTGCAAAATATGGATTAGACTAGCAAAAAGCGCATATTGTAAGGGGCTTCTGCTGGAAGCATCACGTGACTCCAGGAAATTCTGGGCACACGTCAGATCATTCCTAGGCACTAAGAAAACTCACTTGGCTGATGAAATGATCATTAGTGGGATCCACTGCAATAACCCTGGAACCATTGTGGAAGCATTCAATAAACAATTCTCTGACCTGTCCAGCTTTACATCTGTCTTCCGCCACGCTCAGCCCTTACCTCCACCCACTCCACCCACTCCACCCACCTCTACTGTACTTCCCACTCCTTTCTACTTAAAGGGGGTTTCTAAATCTGATGTTCTAGGCCTGCTGAATACCATGTCTGACAACACTAGTGTAGGCTGTAATGGTATTGAACCCAAACTTCTAAAACTGGCCTCACCATTTATTGCCCAGCCTTTATCACAGATTTTTAACCTCTATCTTTGCAGTGGAGTTGTCCTGGATATCTGGAAAATAGCCAGAGTCACACTGGTCCTTAAGAAAAGTGATAAAAGAAATATGACTAATTATCAGCCGATAGCTATACTATCAGTTCTGTGTAAAATAATGGAAAAGTTAGCAAAAATACAAGTTATTGAATTCATGACCAAATATAATCTTCTCTCGCCAATTCAATATGACTTTCGTAAAGGTCATAGCACCTCCACGGCCTTGCTCCACCTTACAAATGGTACTCTAACTGCTATGGACATTGGCCACCTCACGAGGGCAGTTTTTATTGACCTGACAAAGGCATTTGACCTTGTTGATCATCTTCTTAATAATAATAATAATAAAACTTTATTTATTAAGCGCCTTTCAAGCACCAAGGCACTGTACAAATGAATGTTAAAAGCAAAAATACACATATAAAATCAATATTCTCAGCAACATTAATTCATAAATGCCTTACTCCACAAAAGTGTCTTAAAATCCTGCTTAAAGGATTCCACTGTCGTGCATTCCCTAAGCTGATGAGGCAGAGAATTCCAGAGGGTCGGGGCCACAAACACAAAAGACCTGGCCCCAGAAGACTTCAATGTAACCCTCGGAAACTCTAGCAACCCCTTGTCGGCTGAACGGAGCTGTCGTACAGGGCGGTAAGGAATCAGAAGTTCTTTCAAGAAGTCAGGGCCCAGTCTGTGCAGGGCTTTGAAGGTCAAAAGACCTACTTTAAAGGTGATCCGCCACTGTATGGGCAGCCAGTGCAGATCGCGCAGCACAGGGGTAATATGTGTCCTTCTAGTTGCCTCTGTCAACAACCTTGCAGCAGCATTCTGCACTAGCTGCAAGTGGTGGATATCAACCCCAGGAAGCCCCAAGTACAGGCAGTTGTAATAGTCAAGGCGTGAGGTCACAAAGGCATGAACCAACACGGGTAAATCGCTGGAGGGAACAAGGTGCTTCACCCTGGCAATGTTCCAAAGATGGTAAAATGCAGACTTAATGACTGCTGATACCTGATGATGAAGGGTCAGCCTGTCATCAAGTACCACTCCCAGGTTACGCACCCGTTCAGAGGTAAGGATCTGATCCCCCCCAGCAATAAGCCAGAGGGTTGGCCAGACCCCAATTCCCCTGTCCCATGACCCGGGTCCACAACCATAACCTCAGTCTTACTGGCGTTCAACTTTAACCAGCTCACATTCATCCAATCGTGGATTTCAGCGAGGCAGCTATTCAGTACTGAGAGAACACTAACCTGGTCGGGGGCCAAAGACAGGTAGAGCTGGGTATCATCAGCATAACAGTGAAACCTCAGCCTGTACTGTCTTACAATGCCTCCGAGGGGCAGCATGTACACTGCAAACAACATGGGGGAAGCACCGAGCCCTGAGGGACACCACACTGCAGAGGAAAAGGGTCAGAGGAAAAGATCCCCGACACAACTCTCTGCATTCTCCCAGATAGAAAAGATGAAAACCAAGCACTGTACTAGACAGTCCATAGATGGAGTCCAGATGCTTGAGCAAAACCCCATGGTCTACAGTGTCAAAGGCTGAGGAGAGATCAAGGAGAACCAAGTTAGAATGGTTCCTCTGATCTCTCGCCATCAAGAGATCATTGAGCACCTGAACCAGAGCAGTCTCGGTACTATGCCTCTTACAAAAACCAGACTGGAGAGGTTCATAGATACTATGGATGGTCAAATGGTCCTCCAGTTGGTTTGCCACTACCTTCTCAATAACTTTCCCAATAAAGGGAAGGTTAGAGATAGGTCTGTAGTTGGCAAAAATATCTGGGTCCAGAGAAGCCTCCTTCAAAAAGGGGTCACCACAGCTTCCTTTAGGGAGCTAGGAAACTCATCCAATTCTAAGGAGCACCAGATTATTTGAGCCAGAAACGGGCCCACGATATCAACACAACCCAAAATCAGTGTGGTAGGACCCAGATCTAAACTACAGCATGTAGGGCACATCCCCAGGATGATCCGCATAATATCCTTGAACATTGGCAGGTCAAAGGAACACCAGGAGGTCGAGGATTCTGTGGCCAGACGCCAACCAACAGCTTCCCCCTTAGAGTGTGTCAGGCGGATCTCTGATCTGATGTTGGCAACCTTATTCGCAAAGAATTGAGTGATCTCATCACACTCCTTTTGTGAAAAAGCTCGACTGAGCTGGAGACAGGCTGGGTTGCACAGCCTGTCCACAGTTCTGAAGAGCTGAGCCAGTTGATTCTGAGTGACAGAGATCTCCCCTGGACAGGAATTCTGCCTTCTTATAGGAGATCACTGATTGGTAGAGCTGGTAATGCTTCTCCAAACTAAGGCGGTCGACCTCTAGAGCAGATTTCTGCCAACAACGCTCTAACCGTCATCCCGCACATCACAACTCCCTCAAGGACCCATCAAACCATGGGGCCCGACGGCGGAGAGAGAGGGGACGAACACAGACAGGAGCAATTGAGTCCAGGGCCAAGGAAATGGCCTGATTATAAGCCAAGACCATAGATTCCAGGACCCAAGCTGGCAACCGGAAACTCTGAGAGGTTCAATACCGCCATCAGGTCTTCAGGGCTCACATCCCGTAAAGGGCGGTATCGAACCATCTCCACAGGGGCAGACCTACAAAGGGGACCACAAAAAATTGAAGCCCACAGTGTAGTGATCAGACCAACTGACAGGTTCCACCACCAAATCAGAGGCCTCAATCCCAAGGAGAAAAGCTACATCTAAAGAGTGACCGTGATTATGAGTGGCTGAAGAAACAATCTGTGTAAGGCCAAGTGATGTCATCAACTGGAGGAAGTGCTGACCAAAGGCTGAGAGTTTTTCATCGACCCAGGCATTGAAGTCACCCAGAACCATCAATATGGGTGACTCCAATGCCATATCGGTGACGAAGTCTGCCACTTCCTGCAGGAATCGCCTCTTGTCTCCTGGTGGATGGTAGACGAGGGCTATCCTGCAACCCACACCAGCCACTACGGTACACTCAAAGGATTCAGCTTCCTCAACTGGTACACCTGTGAGACCCAACCTGGTCTTAAAACAGACTGCTACTCCTCCCCCCGCGATCCAATCTTGGGCGGTGAATCACCGAGTACCCAGCCGGAATGACCACCTCCAGAATGGGGCCAGCATTTCCATCCAGCCAGGTCTCGGTGATGCAAGCCAGATCTGCTGTCCCAACAAAGTCAGAAATAACAGCAGACTTGTTTTTAATAGATCTGGCATTGCACAACACCACCCGCATTGGACAAGGCTCCGGAGCCGTCCCGACTACTTGCCCATCCAAATAGGTAGTGCCCTTGGGTATGGAGACTAGACATGTATTACCACGTTCTAGGCTCCATTTCACCCCAGGGCATCTTCTGGACTTAACCAACCCTATATGAAAGGTCCGTTCATTCACCCTACAGTGTCCATGCCCCTCGCCACCCCACCCCACCCCACCTCCTCACGAACAATACCGAGCGCCAACAGCGCTGGAAGGTGGAAATGGGAGGGGAGGAGGCAAAAAGGGTAAAGGGCATGGGGATCGGAGGACGAATAATGCACGACAGGGGTAACTAAACAACACATACCAAAAGCGGGAAACAAACTCGCTGCTAAATAGCTAAGTAAAAAATCCTAATTACCTCTTAAATAAAATGCCCACAATTACACTCTTCTACTAGATAGTCTCCTAGCCCTTGGTTTCTCACTTAACTTGGCTGCCTGGTTTAATAGCTATGTATCAAATAGAATTCAGCTTGTTAGATTCAAGTCTGCTGTGTCCAGCCCCACAGCTATTAACCTAGGTGTTCCCCAGGGATCAATATTAGGACCCCTCCTCTTCTCTATTTTTATTAACAGCATCTCATTGAATAGCCCCAATTGCTCAGCTGTCCTCTATCTGGATGACCTGGTCTTGTACTGTAGTGATAAGAATATGCCCCATATTAACCGGACCCTCACCACTGCTTTTATGTCTATTCAGTCCTGGCTCTTCCACCACAAGCTAATCCTTAATGCTGATAAAATGCATACTGTGTTGTTTGGTTCTGCAGTCAAATTAAATAACAACCGGGATCTATTTAAAGTTTCTGGTCAGGGTTGGATGGTCCTTGAACCAGTACGCTCTTTCAAGTATCTTGGCGTACTCCTTGATGAAAATCTTAACTTTGATAAGCATATAACGTCTACCTGTAAATAAGTTAATGCCAAAATTGGAGTAGCCTACAAAGCCAGCTACGTCCTTACACAGTCAGCTAGATTAGCTATAGCCCATGGGATCTTGCTTCCATCGCTATCCTATGGGGTAGTCACTTATCTCAGTGCATCCACTACTCTCCGCAAGAAGTGGGATATTACTTAAAACTGCATCTGCAGGTATGCCTCAACCTCTCCCTGGTCAAAACATTGTTGTCAACTTTATGCTGATCTAAACTGGCTACACCCGTTTCAGCTGAAACTCTTGCCCTTGGCTCCCTGACTGATAACATTATTAGATCAGGGATCCCTGTCTCGCTGGCCTCCCTACTAACTCCACTGCCCTCCTCCCATGGTCACCGATCATCTGATAATTCGCTGCTGCAAATACCTAAATGTAAATCTAACAAAGGAACCCTTGCTTTCTCTCAAACAGCAGCTAAACTCTGGAAATCCCTGCCTCTTGATGTTCGCCTAGCCCCCAGTCATGCCCAGTTTAAAAACAATTGTCGCTTCTTCCTGTTTAGCCAGGTCTCCTGTACCTGCTTCAAACTCCCCTGAATTGGCATTCAGACTTTGTCTCACTTCTCCACTGCTGCAAACTACTCTCTACTCATCCTACCCATCCAGTTATGTTGCTGGGCACTTGTGTCTCTTTTGGTTTTGCTTTAGCTGCTCTTAACCCAGCTGTTGTTAGCTACATGTGATTGTTATTCACTGAATTTTTGTTACTGTTTACAAACTCTAACCTATCTTGTTACTTATTCATGTATTGTGAAATCTTGTACCTACTCATGTAATTGTGAAATCTTGTTTGCTCTGTATTTTGTTTCTTCCTGAATTCAAAATGTAATTTCCTGTCTATCCCTACCTAATGTAATCTCCCGGGTTGTGCCTGAAAATAGTCATGTCTTGGCTATGGTACTTACCCGGTAAACAAAAACTAAATAAAATAAATAGATAGATAGATAGAGAGAAAGATAGATAGATAGAGTGAGTGAATGGTATTTGCATGACATTAAATGAAATCTATTGAAACATGGCAGTGGCAACTTGAAACTTTAAAATGTATATTCTGCATCATTTCTCTACTAGGTCATGCCTGAAATTAGATTTTCATGTATCTAGTGCATTTATCCAGTTAACAAAAATTCAATTTCAATGGGCCTATGCAGCAGGAGTAGTGTTATGTTTGTGCAACTGTGATAACTGTTTGGCCATTTGCACTCTCTGTTCCATGGAGAATTACCACCCTCTAGGAGTACCAAAGGCAAAGAACTCTTGAAGAGGGTTCCACCCCTAGAGGTGCCATGGGAAAGATTCCCTTAGCTAAAGGTACCTTAGGAAGGAGTCCCCCAAGGAGACAGGTGTGCCACTGGAGGAGATGGGGAGAATGGTAGGGCAAAGAAAAAGTGCTTTAGAAAGAGGCTGGGAGGAGCTGCTTATACAGCTCAGGAAGGTGGCTAGTTGCTCACCCCATTGAACTACAGGCATAGCTTTTCAATTCAATGGGCCTAAGCAACCAGAGTAGTGTTATGCTTGTGCAACTGAGATAACTGTTTGGCTGTTTGCACTCTCTATTCCATGGGGAATTACCACCCTGTGGGGGTACCAAAGGCAAGGAAACCTCGAAGATGGTTCCACCCCTAGAGGTGCAGTGGGAAAGATTTCTTTGGCTAAATGTACCTTAGGAAGGAGCCCCAAAAATAACATTGAGCAGTAAATATTGACTACAAGGTACAGAATCAGATTGACAGCAGCAAGACAGCTTGATGAAACACAAATTATATGCACAGGTTGTCAGGACTGCACTGATAAAATGGATTGTGCTAATAACATTGGGGGCTTCCTAAGGAGAGAGGGAATGGTGATTAGGGCCACCATCCGTCTCCATTTGACTTTGGAAACCTACCTAAGGAAATTAGGGAATATACTGTAAACAACTAACAATATATTATGACCTTTGGCACAGAGGAGAAAAAAAAACCCTTTTAACAGGAGGAAACCTCTGGGGATCCAAGGCCTAGGTTGCCTTCCCTCCATGCTAGGGATAGTTTATTTAGTGATGGCTCTTCTGCTGCAATTGTAGAAACCCAATCATGGGGGAAGAAATATTACATTTTGGTAGAAAGCTCTCATGATCCCTCTCACGGGAATGCCATGAAGGGTTGTGAGAGGCCTCTGCAACAATGGGTACTCTGAGTGAGAGCAGACCCCCAAGGTGGGATGAGGAGTGTAATGACTGCTGAGGCACTCAGTGGCCTACCAACTAATACAAACCAGATAAATTGGAGGTGGTCATAGAGAGAATAGCTTTCAAAGGTGCCATGGTAATGCCATAGCCAAAGGAGCCCTCTTGGTCTGTGAGGGCTCCAACCCTCAGCAGCTGAATTCTTAATTTCTGCATCAAGAGGTCCACTGTATGACTGCATGCCATAGCTCTGCCCAGGGCTGGCCCATCAGTGCAGTGGTTGGATTTCCGCTAGTGACCTGGGTTCGGGAACAGATCCAGGTCATCGGAGGGCCAGCCGGGGGAGAGGGATGGAGCGTCTTATGGACGTCGCTCCTTCTACGGGGAAGGGTGGGGAGAATTTCTGGTGCACAGAGGGACCCCTGGTGGCGGGTGGGGGTGCCACAAGCAACCAGCATCTGAATGTCAGGGGGGCGGGTCAGACTCAGGTCATCATTGCACGTCCCTGTCCCCAAGCCTAAGGGGAAAAAATCACCATCATCAACATCTCCATGATGCCCACCATGCTGTGCCTTCATCAGCTCCCCAGACCGGACCTACAATACGTCTGCAGCACCTTGGCCGGTGCCGCGACCCTGCCCTGGGGGTAAGCTAAGGGGGCAACCTGGGACCCTTGGCCATATGAGAGTGGAGGGCAGCAAGGACCGTGACCAGGGTAAAAGTCCTGATGTTGGGGGCAGACAAGAAAGCATAGTAAATGGAAAAATGAGCTCTGCCCGGAGCAAGGACATTCCCACTATGGATCAGATGAGAAAGACTCCAACCCAAGGTTCACGTGCTCAAGATGCAGACTTTGTGAATGCAGAGTGAAACCGTCATCTTACAGTGTGAGCCCTGAGCCAGAAAAGGTCATGGACAAGGTTGGCATGCCTCCAATTTATGAATGAGAGTGTGAATCAACTTTGAGTGCTTCATAGGAGGAGGCCGGGCAAAGCCAGCAGCCGTAGATTAGGTTGCAGGCCTTGAAAGGTTGCAAGTGAACTCTGCAATCATGAGACTTAAAGGTTGTGAGTGTTCTCTGCAACCATGATCACTACCAAGGTGGGGCCTGAGTGAGGTTGGAGTCTGCAGTGTGAGCCAGCATTTGGTGGTTTGATAGTCATAGCAACCAGCAGGAAACAAGCCAACCAGTCCCATTATGGAAGCTGAATTGATGGTGACATAGAAAGTAGGTGTTTATGAGAGGCTG
Source organism: Neoceratodus forsteri (assembly GCA_016271365.2). Taxonomy (NCBI): domain Eukaryota; kingdom Metazoa; phylum Chordata; order Ceratodontiformes; family Ceratodontidae; genus Neoceratodus; species Neoceratodus forsteri. The sequence goes on along the minus strand of CM057459.1, from coordinate 798,566,674 downwards.
TGATGCCAGTGAATGAATCAATGAGGTTTAGCAGATAGGAGATATGTAGAAGGATTTGCAACAGCAATAAAATGGGCAACAGCATAGGTAAGCATGAGGTATCGCATAGGAGGTAAGCTGAATTACATATATGCTTTGCAACCAGTTCCATAAAGGAGCAATTATAGCTTACATAAAAGCATTTGATGCCATGGTTTCAGCATTAACAGTGAATTAATATGATTGGCATGAATACATTAAATGCCATTAAGGTGGAGATAGGTTTATCCAGTAAGGAGCATGCAGCGCAGTAATGGAAAGCCATGTAGGCTGCTAGGTTAATGATTTACACATGGATAACTAAAGGCCATGTAGGCAAGAAAGCAGGGCGAAATCATATAATTTACATAAAAGCATGCTCCTGGTAATTTGAGCCATGATGCCTCACTATGACACCGCAGTCAACCCCCCAATGGGAATAACAGGGAAGCCACCAGCTGAAGCATCATGAGGCAAAACTCAACTGTAATGTTGGTATGGTAGCAACCTCCAAAAGAAGCTCCTTTACTGGCAAGGTCCTAATGAAGGACAAGCAATAAGATAGCAAGCTGCCAGAGTAATGTTAACAGGGGAAGCAAATTAATGACTGAAAGGTTCAAAATAAATTCAGAAACAAACTGCTAAAATGCCTGCAGCTGGAAGCCGAGACCAGGCAGCTAATGTAGTAGCTGAAAGTTTCAGTATAGCAATGCAGCATTTGGGCTAGGCCGCACAAACACTGAATGAACTGAGCAGAGCACACTGACCTCCAATGCTGAATGAATTGAGCTAGCACTGAGTAAAGTAAGAGCAGAGCTGTTGAACACACATAGCACACAAGGAGTCGTCATAGGGTGAAGTACGTGTTCAGGCAGTGAGAGACTATGAGTGAAGCCTGGACCAGGCGCATATAGTTAAGGTGGAAAATACAGGAGACAGCAGGCAGGAAAACAGCAGTGGGAGATGAAACACACAATAATAGTGCAATTGACTAAAGACTTGCAAAATCTGGTGAGTAAATGGAACCTCAGAGCATAGGCACATGGCAGCTTAAGGTAAGGAAACAAAAATATGTAACCTGAAGCACAAATAAACAATGTATACACGGGTTGCTAGAAAACTAGAAAACCCAAAAGAAGTGGAGTCACATGATGTGCTGGGTCGAGTAGGACATATGGTCCATTGCTCCGTTCCTTGTCTATCAGTAGAGCTCTATTTTTACCATTTCAAGAGTACTTAGCCTTTTCTTTTTACTTTGATCACAAGCAGAACGTACCTAGAAGACAGTTTTCTTCAGTATATCTGAGGAAATGGACTCGGAGATGCCCTGGTGCATCACACTCCACCACCAACTCCAGAGCATAACAAGGCATCAAAATGGAGCAATGCGTTACCGGTGTTGGAGAAAGCAACGGCTAATGCCCCCTAGCCCTTAACTGAGGAACGCTTTCTTCAAGAATTTGCACCTATCAAGGGTATGCTTCAACATACTATGGAAGAGCTGGCATCACTTCACAAACTTTCCAATTCCCATACCCAAAGGCTGGGAGATGTGGAGGCCCATGTAAGTTGTTTAGAGGACTGGCAGGTGCAGGTTGAGCTGGAATCCGTGTCTCTTTGGCACAAGATTGCGTCCCTGGAACAGTTAGAGGGATGAAGCAGGCATAACAATCTGATGGTGATCAGCCTCCCAGAGTGGTCAGAGGGGCAGAATCCTCTACTGTTTGTTCAACGATTCTCTGCCAAGCTTGCTGGTCCTTCCCCCAATGGGAGTACATTATAGAGCATGCACACAGAGTATTAATACCTACCCCTCCAGCTGGTTCAGCTCCAAGATCCCCGATCTTTCAGCTGTTGAACTATCTGAACAAGGTCCATATCCTCACCAAATTGAGGGAAATACAGTCTCTGTCCTGGGAGGGTAACTCTGTGCGCATTATCCGAGACTTACCCATCTCAGTCTGGCTTAAGCACTCTGCATATGGGCCAGTTATCTTGAAGCTGATTGCAGCTCAGGTTAGGTTGAAAATGTTGTACCCTGCCCACCTCCAGTTCACTCATAATGGTACCTCAAAAACCTTTGACTCATTTGAGTTAGCTAAAAAGGAGCTGCCTTCACTGTTTCCAGACCTATTTAAAACTATTACTGAATAAATCTTCTGTGTCTGGTCCTCAGATATAATAGAGCGTCAATCAGAAACCTGAAGTGTAGGCTTCATTTGACTCTTACTTGAGTAAAGTTTTGTGCTTAGATTAAGAGACCCATTGCATGTGAAAGGACTGGATTGCTATACAATCTTGTTTTAACTCCCTCGGTTTGATCTTTACATTCACAAACTGTGCAACCTTAGAAGAAGCAGCGGATAACATCATTTTGGGTTTTTCCCCTTCTGAACTTTTGGCAGAGCCTCGGTGTTGTGATTACTGGCTGAATTCCCTTATAGCCTAGATTCATGGACTCATTAATGGTGCCCCTCACTATTCTGTGATGTTTTCTGGCACAACTAAGTCTTAGGGTCTCTTTTAGAATAGTTTTGAATTAATAATGGGAACCTAAAGATTGTTGAGGTTTGCTGTATTTTGAGTGTGGCAGCCTGATCCTTGTCTCAGAGGTGTATCTGGGCCGAGATTCCCCACGTCACACTTACTAAGCCCTTTATCTTGAAGCTCGGGTCAGCTCTTGGTTGACATTGCAGCCTACAACCTATGGTATATTGAAAGGTTTCTCAGAGATGTGCTGTCGCAGTTTGGCAGCCGATCTCAGGGCTGCTTGTCTCAGGGCCAAACTCTGGACATTATTACTTGTAGGGAAATGTGGTGGATGAAAGTGATTCCCCCCTTTCCTCGTCAGGTCTCAGACTGGGAGAGCTCGCTTTCTTCCCACTCTGGTCATCCGCTCTCTGTGGGTAGTGGAGCTCCACTGCAAGTGCTAGTTGGGTGGGTGAGACTGACAGCACCTTCCTTGTATGTAGTCCCAGCTGCCTGGGTTCTTTTTTAAACTTGACTACGGGGGTTATCCTTCTTTGTTTGATCCAATTTTCAGAGGGTTGATAAGGGGAGAGATTTGCCCCTTTACCCGGAGGAGTGTGACAGGAGGTCTTTTTTGAAACATTTGCCACCTGAGCTCAGAGTCAAGAATGGAGTTTGCCATGACAGGCCATTTTCTTGAGGTAGCTCCTAACTCTAGGACTTTATATCATGTGCTAGAAGTGCTCCTCCCCCCTCTCATGGCTTGTTCTATTGGAATGGGTGCTCAAAATCCCCTAGTTAGCTGTTCTGCTTTTGCAGACATGACGACTTGTGACAGCTTTTAAGGCTGAGTTTATTGAGCTGGGAGTGCTCTTTTTAGTCTATTGTGAGCCTTCTAGTCTGATGCTCCAGTCTGCATTGGTGAGGGTGAGCGAAGCCCTATAGTCTTCAGTGGAGGGACTGGTGATTGAGGAGAGGGTCACCTCTAGAGACTATGGCCCGAGAGGGTCTGGGGCAGTCCTTCTCTTTTTTCATACCCCTTCATAGCTCCCTTTATTCTGCTTCTGTGCTTATCTGGAATGAGAGCAGCTATCAGTCAGGACATGCTGCTGGAGGTGGTCTCCCGGTCCACAGAGTTTTCTCCTGTGATAAGATTCGACCTCCGAGACACCAGGTAAGGCATTCATTTGATCAATTTAATTTTCACGTTGCTATTGACCCTTTGTATGAACCATATTGTTTATAGAAGTGTTGGGGTGTTTTTTAGCAGTATTGTATATACTGTAGTATAGCATATTCCTGTTCTAGTTTAATGTTGAGGGACTTAAATTAGGGTATGGTGTTGTGGTAGTGGAAAACTTTAATATAACTGTTTGGGGGACTGTGGATTTTCTTAAGCCCTATCTGGTTGATTTTGCTGGACTATTATTGGTTAACTCTATTACTTTCTTGTGTTTTGAATGGGGTGGTAATGCTAATTTTAGGGGTGCTTTAACTTCCGTTTGTACCTAGAGTAGTTTTTCACTTGCTTGTAGCCAGTTGTAATATATTTTCATGTACTAGTGAGTTTTTGTATCTCTTGTGACCTTGAACCTAGTTTGTTTACTATTTGTGGGGCATGAAGGGAGGGCTGGAGTGGGGGTTGGGGTATGGATTTTCAGCTTAGTGGTTCATATTCATCATGGACCAGCTGCTTGGGGAGGTACAGTCTTTGGGACTGGGTATATTGTATTATGTATTTGTGGTTTCTAACTGTTATTCTGCTTGTGTGTGAGTGTAAATGGTTGGGGAGAGGGGGATTTTAGGAATTATATGGGATTTAGGAGCTATTCTTCACTGCTTCAGATTCAGAGCTTCTTTATTGGGTGGGCTGAATGAGAAGAGGTCTGGGTAAACTAGCAGAATGGTCGGAAGACTGGTAACTGAGGTTTAATGCAAAGAAGTGCAAGATCATGCACATAGGGAAGAGAAATCCTGAAGCCACCTATAGGCTGGGAGGGCAGTTGCTGGCAGTCACAAGGGAAAAAAGAGACTTGAGCATCATCATCACCGATGACCTGAAATCATCCAAGCAGACCTCTAAAGCAGTAGGTAAGACTAGGGGAATGTTGGGGTATATTAGTAGGGGTATCACAAGTCGGAAGAGAGAGGTAATAATCCCTCTTTACAAGACACTGTTTAGGCCCCATCTGGAGTACTGCGTGCAGTATTGGAGGCCACACTTTCACAAGGACATTAACCAAATTGAGGCAGTCCAGAGAAGGGCAAGCAAAATGGTGCAGGGACTGCATCAGAAAACATATGAGGAAAGATTAACACAGCTCAATATATATATACCCTAGAGCAAAGGAGGGAGAGGGGTGATATGATAGAAACATTCAAATACCTTAAGGGCATTAACAAGGTGGAAGAGTCTAACATGTTTCAATACAAGAAAAATAGCAGGACAAGAGGACACAGCATGAGACTAGAGGGATTACAATTAAAGGGTAATGTGAGGAAGTTCTTTTTCACAGAAAGGGTGGTGGATGCATGGAACAGCCTACCTCAGGAAGTGGCAGATATGAATACAGTGCAGGGCTTCAGACAGGCATGGGATAGGCATAAGGAAGCAATACAGATGAGTATGAATAGATAGGCCATTGACAGAGCAATGGCCGATGGCACATTTATAAGGTAGAAAAAGAAATGGGCAGACTGGATGGGCCTTGCGGTCCTTATCTGCCATCAACTTCTATGTTTCTATAGTTCTATGTTTGTATTAAGAGTTTTTTTTGGGGGGTGTTGTGGGGGTCCTGCAGCCTGGAAATCCCTAGAGGGTATAGTGGAAATTGGCTTATTTGACATCATGAGATATTTTTACAGTTTACTTGACCCCTTAAAATGACAGAACACTATAAGGTAATCATGTGGAATGTAAAAGGGGTTTGTGATAGATGCAAATGTCAAACCGTACTCCTTCACCTTAAACACTTCAGGGCAAATATTGTCTGCATACAGAAGATGCACTTAGTGAGGGATGACATTGTTTTTAGAAGAGACTGGGTGAGACAAGTATTTGGTGCTGGCATTATCACCCGTATGGCTGGAGTTGCCGTCTTGTTAGCTCGTCAAGTTCTGCTTCAACTTATTCAGGAGATTTGGGACACTGAGGGGCATTATATTATCATATATGGTGTAAAAGGTTTAACATGTATGGTTCTCAGCTCTATATATGATCCTAATGTTGACTCGCCTTCCTTCTTTGTTCACCTCTCCTCTGTTCTGGCTCCCCTGGTGGACTCTAATCTTGTACTAGGTGGGGATTGGAATATGGTAGGCCACACAAATCTTGACAGATCCAAAGCCCAGAATAAGGGTTCTTCTTCGGTGCAGTGTGCACTGCAGAAAATGGTAGACGATTTAGGGCTAGTCGATCTATGATGTCTTCTCCATCCCCTTGAGAGGCAATATATCTTTCACTCTATGGTACATCACACTTCTTCTCAGATTGACTTTTTCTTAGTTAGTCAGGAGTTTCTTCAGGGGTTACTATCAGCTCAGATACATGCAACTGTGATTTCTGATATTTGCCCATTGGGATGGATCACACTTTAGACAGAGTGGCTGAGCACGACTCGATGTGGCGACTCAACAATCAGCTGCTACTTGATTCCGATCTGGTAGTCCGGGTTAGGGACTATATCAAAAATGTATTTTTGCTTAATGACAAATCAGTAGAGGGTCTTGATACCTTATGGGGGTGGCCAAATGTGTTATACGAGGGGAATTTATTTGGTTAACAGGGATTAGAAAAAAAGTTCTCCAAAGCACTGAATGATCTCTAGGATGAAATCAGACTTCTAGAATGGGGCACCTTAGCCGGTGCACCGGATCAGGTTTGGACCATGTTGAATGAAAAGAGGGCCTAGTATTTTGTTTTACTTGTCCAGAAAAAAGAACTCGCATTACAGAGGACAAAATTTAGATATCTTGAGTCAGGGAACAGAGTGGGCAAGTTATTGGCCCTGTGGCTGTGGGAAATAGAAGCAGCTAAGGCTATATTCTGACTGTGTAAGGATGAGCACAGGGAGATTGAGAATCATCCCAAGGAAACTGTCAACATATTCCATGACTATAATGCTGTCTTATATTCAACCGATTTGTCCGCTGTTTCTCCTTCTTCAGGGATCTGGGATTACTTGGGTGACCTGCCCCTACCAACCCTGGATCCTTTACAGCAGGACTCACTAGATCAATCTATATCCCCCCAGGAAGTTCAGGCTGCTATCCAGCAGCTTCCCTTACATAAGGCTCCAGGACTGGATGGTTTTAGTAATAACTTCTATGCTCAATATTCAGCAGAGCTGGTCCTCTTCTTTACTAGACTGTACAACTTCTGGTTCCAGTCAGGCATCTCCAATTCTTCAGCCTTACAGGCCCTGATCACTTTAATAAGAAAACCTGATAAAGACTAACTGCAACCCAGCAGCCATCGCTCAGTTTCTTTAATAAACACCAATATCAAGATTCTGCCTAAGGTCTTGGCTTCAAGGCTTTCCAAGGTATTAGATTCCCTTATCTCTCTGGTGCAGGTTAGATTCATGAAGGCAAGACTTTCTAGTGATCACCTGAGAAAGTTGCATCACTTGATCACGGTGTCCAGGAAGAGCAAGGTCCCTGTGGTCTTGGTCTCCCTGGATGCCGAAAAAGCCTTTGATTGGGTCTTGTGGCCTTTTCTTTTCACCATCTTGTGGAAATTTGATTTACCTGATGGATTTGTCAGGTGGGTGGAACTTCTGTAATCCTGCCATTTGGCACTGGTCTGGTCCAACAACATACTTTCTGACTCTTTCCCTCTATGTCGGGAAACTCAGCAAGGCTGCCCTCTTTCTACTCTACTTTTCAATCTTTATCTTGGGCCTCTCCTATGCAGCCTCCAAAACTCTGTAGGTCATGTTGGTATTCTGGTGGCAGGAAAGCAATATTTGTTATCAGTTTATGCTGATGACATTCTTCTTCATCTCTAAAATCATGTGAAAACTTTCCCTGCAGTTCTGACTGAGATATGCTGCTTTTCTGAATTTTTAGACTATAAGCTTAACATCACAAAGACAAAGCTCTTTCTCTTAAATAGTCTGTTCCTCAAACATAACATTCAAGGGCTTAGTGTCTCATGGGAGCCAAAGTTCTTGTGATATGTTGGTGTATACCTAGCCCGATCTGTCCCACTGGTACTTAAGGAAACTTTTACCAACCTACTGCAACAGCTCAAGCCAGACTTGGATAGATGGACTTCGCTCCCCCTTTAGCTATGGGGAAGGGTGCATGTTCTAAAGATGAATGTGTTACCATGCTTGCTCTATCCCCAGGGGATGTTGGGACTCTTCTTACCTAAGTCCTGGCTTTCGCAGCTGCAAACTATCCTGAACTCCTTCCTGTGGAAAGGTAAATTGGTCCACAGATCTTATCTCAAGCTGACTACCCATAAGATACATGGAGGGTTCTCTCTTCCTAATTGTTTTTCTTTATTACTGCACTCCACATGTTCACAAATTTCTTCAGTGGGATTCATATGAGGAGCTAGCCCAGGGGAAGGGTTACTATCCACAATGTTTAGAGGCTGAAATGTCTCTGGTTAAGAAATATGGTCTTGTGCTCTCCAGTCTTTTATATGTCAAGAGTGGTCAGTTTCCCGTCAACTTGCACTCCACCCCAATAGATGATCAATCAAAGCCAAAATGCAAATAGAGCGCTTCTTTCATTGGGACTAGTCGAGAGTGCAGTCTCAGCCCATTCTGTGAAATCTGAACTTCAAAATAACTGTTATAACTGCCATTCTTTTTGATTCTAAATTAGTACTCAGTAGCCCACAGCTCAGTCTACCACTTTTAGCACTTCTAGGCATTCTCCATCTTCTGGTATAATCCTTATGGGTTATCTGTCCTTGGTTTATTACAGTGTACATTCTACCTGCATATTGTGTTGCCTACCCTGATTTGTCTCATCCGATGTCTCTGACCTTAGCTTAGTTATCGATCATGCTTCTTTTATGCGATAGTCTGTTGTCATGGATTTCAGTTTAGAAAATGGGTAAATAAAATTTCACATCCTGACTTGCTGAAACAGCCTGGCACCAGGCTCTTATTTCTTAATAATGCCCAGTGAAAAACAAGTGCCAGTTCAGGGTGCCCCATTTCTCTTGCTATTCTTGGGCAACCCAAATTCCCTAACTTGCCAGTCGCCATGTTTTTTGTCTTGCTTAGCAAGATTCAGCTCGGCACCACTCAATACCCCTAACAAATCCTTGCGCACAGCTTTCTAAACTCGTCCCTCACATCTACTCACAACCTGGCACTAACTCACTTTCATCTTGGCCACAGGTGTGAAAAATTTATATTTTTTTCAAACTTACATTTTTTTCTTGGCTACCAGTTCGCCTGACTTCACTCAGTATGTAACTCCTGAGCCCAGACATTTCACCTGTGTCTGTCCTGCTCGCAGTAAATCTACTAACTGCATCATAGTAAAAAAAACTAAAATCAAAACCAAAGAAAAAAAACATAATCCACTTTTTTTTCTGATCAGAGACAGAATTTCTCCCACATGTCTTCAAATCAGGGGTGGCATGAGTGGGCGAGCACCGAGGTAACCATGCTAACCACCTTAAAAGCTTAAACTATGGAGGCTGCACAAGGACAAGAGTCCCCACAGTAACAACACAAGAAAAATCATGCAAATACAAGTGGAGAAACTATTTTATTGTACATTAAATCAAACATGTAAGAACTTAAACATCTAAGCATAAAATTACTATTTTATTAAAACATTAAATACAGTGGCCCATTTTCTAAGTGTGATAATACCCTCCAGGGTGGGCATTATGGGATATAACAGACCATCCAGGGGCTATAAGGCCCTTGGTGGACCGTTATACCCCAATAACGTCCAGCCTGTTGGGTATTATTACTTATGTACTGTATTATTTACTGTACTTTATGTATTTAAATTGCACTGTATGTATTTTATATTGCTATTTTTTTTGTTTGATGTCCCCTCTCTTGTAACCCCACCCCCCAAATGCTTCTAGAAATGAGCTGTTTACAGCTCATGTTGTCTTTCCTGGTGAAATCTTTTCAAATAAATTAAATAAAACTAGCAAGGCAACCTATTCCATTCTCATTTCTTCCACAAGTGCAGGGTGAAGTGCTCTCCCAAGTATTAGACAGGGATAAAATAATTCCTTTTCATGCTGTTAGGCAGATCTTCTCTCTACCTACTGTCATCTGTTTTAAATTCTTACAAAAATCTCAGGCTGCTTTCTCCATGCTGGGACCTAAGCCATGGAATTTAGGTGAGAGTTCTCTCCTCGATAAATTGTCATGGATCACCCTCCAGCCTCATCCAGTTTCTGCCTTGTACAAAAATTTACAGGAACTAGACGTCCTTTCTCCAACAGGAGTTTGCTTTTATTGGACTCAAGCATTAGAGATTCCTGCTGATTCGGTGCTCTGGCAAAGAATTTGGAGAACTCTTTATCAGTATGCGAAGCAAGATAGGCTCAGACTGGTAGAGTTTCAAATTTTGCACAATCTTTATTATTCTCCTTGCAGACTATTTAAAATGGGGCAGCTGGTCTCTCCGGTATGCTCCAGGTGTCATCACGAGGACCCCCAGACCTCAATCATGGAACTCGTCATCTGGATCTACCTTTACATCACTTTATGCAGCCTAGCCCTAACAGGGTACACGTCCGATGGCACTTACCCCAAGGAGGAATCATACCCACTTCCACAAGATTGCCTAATGATGGAGTCTCTTTACAACTCATGCTCTGCTCTCAACTTCTTGTTCCCACTCTCAGCTGAACTTCTCCCTCGATCAGCCTCCAGCACATCGCCACCTATCAAAGGAGTACTACCTACCTGGCCCAGTAACTACTCTTATTGGTGCCATGCAGCCAGGGTTCTAGCCTGCGTGTCCTTAGGCCTAAACTTCTCAAAGAACAGTTCCTTATTTTTACGTCAAGAAGTCCTCTAGTCAAGTAAGGACCAGTTCCTCCAAACTACCACTCCCTACACTGAGGAAAGTCATATTCCCCCCCTCCTGCTATGTTCAGGTAATGTACAACTTAACCCTGGTCCCATACAAGATATTCCCTCACCGGCCGAAGTCACGAAGTATAAAGGTATCAGCTTTATGCATGTTACGTGTGTAGCCTACTAAAGAAACTCACCACAATCCAGGCCTGGGCTATCCATACTGAGCCCGGATGTACTTGTCATATTGGAATCCTGGCTTCGTCCATCCACACCGGACAAAGAGGTCAACATTCCTAATTATCTATTATTTACAGCCGATAGGCCTTCCAGAGGCGGTGGTGTAGCCATCTATGTTAAGGACAAGTTTACTGTCATAACCCTTGACTCAACTTCAATTGCCAACTCCTTTGAATGCCTGTCCTTAAAAATTGAAATATCAACTACCTTGGCCCTCCATGTCATAGGATGCTACAGACCCCCCATCCTCGGGGCCCCAGCTCCTTTCCCACCTATCAACTATTATGAGCACAAGCTCTATGGAAACAATCATACTAGGGGACCTTAACTACGACTGGCTGTCTAACGTATCTCTCCCACTTAAATCCTTCTGCGACTCACATGGGCTCACCCTACTTATTAATGAACTTACTCATATCAATAAGAAAAACCCATCAAAAAGTACACTACTGGACGTACTCTTAGTAAGCAAACCACACTTCTTCTCCGACGCAGGGATCTTTTCTGCTGATGTCAGTGACCATTGCTTTATAGCTGGCATAAGGAGCAGCCCCTAAACTAACAGCCACACCAAAATTCTCCACAAAATGATCTAAACAGAACTTTGACCCTCTGGCATATATCCATGACCTGAAAACCTCCCTGCTTTAGCAGACCTTCCACTTAGCCAAAACAGTAGAAGCAGCATATGCCACCTTCCACAAAATTGTTTCTGGTGCCTTTAACACACATGCACCTCTAGTCAATACCCGCATCAAGGCTAGAAAATGCCCTTGGTTTACAGCAGACATCAAGGCAGCACTGCTAAAAAGGGACATGTTCTGGAAACTAGCTCGCAAATCTCGCAAAGATGAAGACTGGCATCTGTTCAGAACAGTGAGAAACTGTTGCACAAAGCTAATTAGGGAAACCAAATCCAGCTTCTATCGCTCAGAACTCGACACTGCCTCTAATAGTCCTACCAAGTTCTGGTCTGGCAATACCACAAGAAACACCCTCCCACCAAAAATTATCTCTAACAATGTAGCCATCAACAGCAACAAAGAGATACTCCAAGCCTTCAACAACCACTTTGCTACTGCAGGGCTAGCCATTGATAATTCTCCTAAGATCATCACACAACCATTAGAATCCAGTCCCTCATTCACAGCATTCTATTTCTCTCCTGTCTCACAAAAAGAGGTCAAAAATCTCCTCCTCCGGTTGGACATGAGGAAAAGTGCTGGTGCTGACACCTTCGACCCTTACTATCTAAAGATTGCCTACCATGTCTTGGCCACACCGATTACGCATCTATTTAACTTGTCCCTTTCTCTAGGGACCTTCCCCAAACTGTGGAAGACCGCACATGTGATCCCATTGTTCAAATCCGGAGGACCCCTGTGACCTGAACAATTACAGGCCCATCTCCCTCTTCCCAGTACTATCAAAACTACTGGAAAAAATTGTGAACCTTCAGTTAAAATCATTCCTAGATGACAATAACCTGCTAAACCCAATTCAATCTGGATTCAGAACCAAACAATGCACAATTACAACCCTGGCTAAAGGGACAAATGATTGGCAATGTGAACTCGACAACAAAAAATCTGTCTGCGCCATCTTTCTAGACTTAAGTAAGGCAGTCGACACTGTCGACCACTGCCTCCCACTCTCTTCATTAAAAGATACTGGCTTAGACTCTACTTCCTTGTGTTGGTTCCACAGAGTTACCTTACAGATAGGCACCAGCAGGTCAAGGCTGAAGGTGAACTCTCCCACCCAAATCTATTAAAAAGAGGTGCCCCACAGGGATCCATCCTGGGGCCTCTCCTCTTTGCCATCTATATGAACAACATCGACTCTGGCATCAGTGAGGCTAAAATTCATCTTTTTGCAGATGACACAGTGATCTACTTAAGCCGCTGTACTCCTGAAACTGCCTTTAGCGACCTACAAGCCGACTTCAATGCACTTCAATCTCAGCTCCTCCGTAAAAAACTGCTACTCAATGCCAAAAAGACTAAGGCGATGCTTCTATCACCTCTCAACCATGTAGCCTTCCTCACTTTGCCATATATTATGAGATTGTGTCAAAGAAGCCCCTTTCTGGACCTCTAGTAAGGATTCATTAGACCCACTCCTTGGGCTGCAAGAGCTTTTCCTTCCTAATATTTGCCTGGTTGTTCACTTCCTGCAGGTTCTTTTTCCTATTTAGAAGGCTCATATGGGACTCATTATAGCCATTGCTAAATTAGTAGTTTTATGAAACTGGTTGGACTAATCAGTTCCAACAGTCAGGGAATGGCATGCGGAGATGATGACTGTGTTAATGTTGGAAAAGCACATTGCCAGTCCCAGAAAGCACCTTTATCATTTCCCTGATAGGTGGGAGCCACTCCTTACCCTTTTGTCCATCAGTTCAAGCCAATAAGAAGTTTACTGGGTTGAGCCTTTCTTACTGGTGCTTTACTCCCCCCCACCCCAAATTCCCTTTTGGCTTTGCTCTCTTTATATGTCTTCTTCCTTCACTCCTGGACTATGTGTTGCCTATTGAGGTTGGATAGATAGGGTGGGACTGCTGGGCCGCAGGGGTACCTTGGGTGGGGGGGGGGATTGTTTTGTTCCCTTAAGTTTTACCTTTAATTACATGGATTGTTGTATTAGATTTGTTAATGTTACTTTCTTTGCTGTATATACTTTATGGTGATTGTTATTTCCACTCGTAACTGTTTTTGGTGAGTTGTTTGTTCTTCAAAAATTTTAAATAAAGTGTATTTAATTTAAAAAAAGAAACAAACAAAGCAAACCCAAATACAGGAGCAGGAAGGAAACAAGCGCACAAGGAAGCACCTAGCAGACAGAGGCAAAGTAAAACAAACCAGAAGCAGAAGATAGGAAAACACAAGAAACAGAAGTTCAGCACAAATCAAAAGGAACCCAAAGCACAGCAATGCTGGGGGGAAAGCCCCAGCAGGCCCTAAGGGAGAAGACAGACTGACAGAGACTCTGGCTGGCAAAGAAAAGTGCTTCTGAAGGAGTCTAGCAGGAACTGCTTATATAGCTCAGGAAGTGTGCATGGCTGGTTGCTCAACCCTTTGAACTGCAGCCATAGCCTTTCAAAAATAAACACTGGTGGATGCTCACAGATGATTTTCAGAGCCACTGATATCTAGCCTTGCTACACAATGAGGCAGTTTAGGGAAAAGGTTGTGGACTTCTTGTGACAAAATATCACACACCTGTGTGAATTGAATCTTATATTAAACAGGTTTCTGTGAATTGGAGATACATGTTGCGCAGAACTTGAATATATATCATTTGTCTGTACCAATAAAAAGCCCTCTAGTGCCAATCACTTTTACTTTGTCAAGTAAGTGTCATAAAATAAAAACTGTAAATGAGATTTATGGTTTGCTTATTTTAGTTGTGATTGTGTTGTTCTGACATGGCAGCTTTAGTTAGCACATCCTGATTATTCCTTATTAGTGGACAGAGGGTACAGACAAGGCAGCTACATAGGCTCTGGTGCTACTAATGGTGACAGGGAAGGCCCATGAGAATGTGATTGACCCTTGTGAGGTTTGGGGAAGCATTTTTTATTTTTGCATTCCATTCACCAAAGAGCAAAATTCAGAGATGATTAAATGAGAGAGAGACAGTAGGAGAGAAAGAGAGAGAACTATTATAATTCACTTTTTTTTGTATTGTCTTCTGGCCATAACATTCTGGTAGTGCTTATAGCATAGTACACATAACACGCTATCAGATGGCTGAGAGAATGATGTGTGTGATGGCGCAGTAATTAAACCTGATTTTCCTAGTATCCCATCCTAGCTATAGGAGCCCAATTCTTTTAGGTGCATCACAGAAGCTACAAGTACACACAATGAGCTTCCAAGGTCAGGTCAACAAACTACATAAGATGTCTCTGACATCCTTACATTTCTCCTCAGTAAATTTTTATTTTAATCAAATACTGTTAAAGCAGCTTCTATACCTACTTTTGTAATTAATTACTCGTGTCATTAAAAATGACTATCATTCACTGACTATATACACCAGTTCCACTGTTGTTGTTTTTTTTTATTCAGGTTATTTATTAGTTTTTAGAAATTTGTATTTGTTATTTTAATTAATTGTGTTTTAACTTCTCCTGGATCACATGTGTGTATATTGAGAAAGATGTAAGTTTTCTTTGTCATTTGAAGTTACTGTGTAAATGGCTTTGCAATAAAGAAATTATAAAAAAAATGACTACCATTCATAATTTGTGAAAATCTCTTCCCTTGAGCTTACCTGCTAAAGGTACATGCTAGACTCACACTGTACATGTAGCAGAATGATGATATCACATGTTTGTAATGGTAAATATCACAGCACTGTACCAATATATTTCATTTTTACACAGTGCTCATGGCACAAGACTGGGAAATTTTAAAACCTTCAAAATCCGGTATTTTGCTTCAAAAATGAAAATACATTTGACAAACATTACTACTCACTGACTCCACTGCAAACTTTCAATTACTATAACACTACTATGTCTTCATCATTCTATACAACATAACCAAAACCTACCTGACACAACATGCAAACAAACATTCGACATTGAGAAATGCTTGTTCCACTAGCCTTTTCTTGCCTTTACCCTCCCTGTATCTGGGGCAGTGTGCTGGTCTGCTGAAGAGTTGCACGTTTACAGTGTGCTTCTTCCAAGGCAGGAAGCTCCCCGACCCTCCAATGGAGGTTGCAGTGGTGACAGAACATGTTACAAACCCACACAGGTTGGGAAGCACTGCAAGAAGCAGTGTACCTCCTATCCTACCACTGCCCCTCTTTAGAGATGTTGTGAAGTTTTATTTTGCTGGAGGCACCTTATGAAGTTGTCACTTTGCCTCTTTGCAATGTGTTTTCCTGGCAAAGTGACATTTTTTCTGGTGAAGGCGGGGTGAAGTTGCAACTTTGCAAGCAGATTTGCATGACCTTGAAAAAGTGTCACTTTGCATGCTGAAAACTTCACAATGTTGGCACTTCACAAATTCTGCAACCTTCACACATCTCTAGTCCTCTCCCAAAACCAGGTCCCTAGCAAATCAATGCAGGGGCTGTTTGGTGGCCCACTCTGAAGTTCTTTGTAATGACACAATGCAAGTGTTGCAGGTCAAACAATGTACTGCATACAGATAGTATTGAGCAGGCTTTTGCTATGAATTAGGTACTGTAGCAATAGCAGACATTTTAACACTTTTCTGATTCAGCCCAGTTAACAAGTTAGGGACTGGCTGTACTCAGATTACAAATAGCAGTAAGTTTAAAGCTTTTCACACAAGAAAAATGATTGAAGCAATAAAAATCTAACAAGATAGGTGTTCACTGCCTCAATAATGAAACCAGGTTAAGAGCTTGAGTTGGTATTACAGTCTGTCATTTTACAGCTTTTGTATTACTTTAAATGCATTCCACTTTTCTGCTATTTCAGCTTCATCATGAAGATTCTGAAAAACGACTATTTAGCAAGGAGACAATGATTACTGACTCTCAAATCCAGTTGAGTAGAATGTTAGCCAAACCACTTTTGGAGTTTATAATTACAAAACATTCAAACAATAATGATTCCAGTGCAAACCATTTCAGCCAGAAGGATCTTAATCATTCTTCTATATTTAGCAAAAATGGAAGTAGAAAACTAAAACAAATAGGTATTTCAGTGAGATACAAAGAAAAGCACATCACAAAAATATACGTTTTTATTTATTCCATCTATCCTTTCTGTATAATGATTCTGGCTCCATTGTGTAAATTGGCTAAGTACAGTATGCTTATTTTTTCTAATTAGATCACTCCTGAAGAATATCAAATAGTCAAAACAACAGCCACAGAGCTACATGTGTGGATGTTGTTCCACTAGCAAAATTTGAAGATATTAATGTTCCACACAGAAGAATAATAAATGAGACTCCCCTTACCACAGAAACAGTAACGTTAAATGTGTGGACATTTATTTAAACATCTGACCACATACCAAAACGTGCCCCAATATTTTGTGACAAATAAGTCCCTGTACCCTACTTACATTTCATTATCCAGTTATTTCCTTAGTATAAAGAAGGAGAATTATCTCCTTTACTGTGCCAACAAGGAATTTGCTCACAAACATGCTGCTTTCCTTCAATGCTCAGATGTTGAACTTCCGAATCCCATTTCCAGAAACATAGCCTTGCTGTGCTGTGGACTGATTGTTTTAAGTGTCTGTTTCAGTATAACTTTTGGTTGCTCAGTCAGCATAGCATTTATTAAAACTTTGTCATTCAAATTTTCATCAACAATACAGAGTTCCTTTACATACCATATTTAAAACATTTATTTTCATAGTCTCTTTATTTGAACTATCACAATTTATATAATATTTTCATTGCATTTCTTATGACATTTTATATCACATTTTTCTTCCCTCTCCACCCTCCCGATGTAAACCCAAAGGGTTTCTTTCTTTCTTGTCTGTTTTCGCTTTCTTCCCCCCTCTGATATAAACCTGAGTGGTTATCTCTTAATGTCTGGGCCAGGTCTAATTCCTGACCCCCATTTCCATTCCTGGGTGTCCACACCCTTTCCCCTTGTCTGGGCTCGGTCCAATTCCTGTCCCCCATTTTTTGATCCTGGGTGTCCATACCCTTTTTTTTCTTACACCCCACCTTGGTGTAACTCCAGAATTCCCCCCCTTCCCTGCAGAAAATATTTTCTTTCTCATTCTTCCCTCACTGTATCCCATAATTCCTTGGGTGGTGGATGGGAAATCAAAATTTGCCTAGCAAAAGTGAGAGAGAACTCCCTTGTGCATCCCATTATATCCCTCCTTTTGCACCCACCCTTTGATCTCTTTCTCTCTCTCTCTCTCTCTCTCCTTCAACCTATCCCTGGCTCTCTTTTTTTAATGCCCCAACCCATTTTGTGAGGTCATTCTCTCTGGAGCCGAGACCCCCTCTTTCCCTGGCCCTCCCCTATGACCACTGTTCCAAACCCTGCCACTTGGTTCCCAGTTCCCCTACCCCCCATTCTCTGTCCCTCCTTCTAGGCTTCCAGGCCTATAACAAAGGGGCTTGTCTTTTTAGAGGCAATCCTTCTTGTTCTAGAGCCTTTCACCCAAAGAAGGACACCACACTTAGTATTGCTTTTGGTTGCTCAGTCGGCATAGCATTTATTAAAACTTTGTCATTCAAATTTTCATCAACAATACTGAGTTCCTTTACATACCATATTTAAAACATTTATTTTCATATTCTCTTTATTCAAACTATCACCATTTATATAATATTTTCATCGTATTTCATATCACATTTTGTATCACATTTTTCTTCCCTCTCTACCATCCGGATGTAAACCCGAAGGGGTCTTTCTTTCTTGTCCATTTTTTCTTTCATCCTCCCCCCAAAGTAAACATGAGGGGTTATCTCTTAATGTCTGGGCCAGGTCCAATTCCTGTCCCCCATTTTTTGTGCCTGGGTGTTTCAATACCTTTATTTCTCTTACACCCCACCTTGGTGTAACTCCAGAATTTCCCCCCTCCCCTCCAGAAAATATTTTCTTTCTCATTCTTCCACTAGCCCATCTCCAACTTGCGTTGGAAGGTGGACTTCCCCCTAAACTCCTTCCTTCCTTCCTGCGGAAATCCTCAACCCTGCATCCATGTCCCTCCAGATTATTGTGATGATAATTTGTTTACCCTTCTCTACCAGCTGGGTCCCTCTGTTCTGTACTACACATCTATTATTTTGTTTAATGTCATCCTGCTGCCATCACTTCCCCCCAAAACCTTGACAATCATTTTTTCCCCTCTTCAGTTCTTTCTCTTTCTGGCACCTCTCTATGGCCTTGTGTTCTTTGAGCATGCCCCCCATCCCCTTCTTACTGCAATTTTCCACTACCCAACCTGACTCTAGGTCCCTCCCCTCGAACACTCTCTGGTCATCCCGCATCTGATTAAATATAAGTAACTACAGACGTGCACCTAAATCACTTGTCACCCAGGTGTACCATAATGCAGTTAGGTTCTGGATTGGACTGGCAGCTTCCTTCCATCAATGGCATAACAGGGCCCTCGATGCACCCCTTCCATGCCCTTCCACTGGATCCATACCTTTTTGTTGCCCAAAACCAATTGTTCACCCCCCCCCCAGCTTCTGTTCGGCCTGTCTTTTGGAACACCATATTTGGAAATGTCTCCCGCTCCAGTACTTCTGTCCTGCAGCCGGTCTCTACAACACATAAACAAATCATGTGAACCATTTATTTTTATATGCATACTGCCACCCCATCTGCTCCAGTTTTCTGTGGATAGATGAAACACTTCCTTATTGATTTCCACTTCTCATGCCTCTTTTTTTTATTTTTTTGTGCAGCTGGGTGTTCCCCCGCTCAGATTTCTCAAGCTGTCCTTCAACACCCATTGGGCTGTGGCCTCAGAGGCTGCTCCAATCTTATTGCATGTAATAATTAATTTCCTGGGTTTTCCTTCATGGGACTATGCCCACCTTCTTTTTGCACTCTGATTATGATTCCCTGTTGTACCTTATCCACGAACTGGGCAATGAGCCAATCTCCAGTGCTGCTGTAGTGGAACATGGATCCCCTTTTTCTCCACTGATCCATTTTTTGATATACCAGAATTTCATGATCCTTTCTCTGCTCCAGCGGACATCCCCTCACTGCAACCCTGACACTAGGGCACCCTGCTGTTGAGCCCTATGGCTCCTTCCCTTCCCATATTGCACCCCCATACCTGCCCCTGCACCCTACCTTGAAACTACCCACCTTGCATGTCAAGTACCAAACCTGTGGCAGCACCTCTGCCAATTTACCCAACATCTATTCCCATATAGGCCTTCTGCCTCCTGCTCTCCTCTGTGCACTGCTGCCATCCCGTCATCATCCTCTTTGCCATTACACTCTATGATTCTGGTCCAACAATTGGCCGTAGCAGTTTCCATTTCTGAAATGAGGAAAACAAAATCCCTGGACTCCGTAGATGAAGGAGGAGCAAGATTACAGTTCTGCTCTATGCCCTGGGCCCCAGCAACCACAAGCAGGTGGGTAATGGCAATCTTCTCCCAGTTATACCCAAGTTACTTCTGATCAGTAGCTTGAACAACCAGTCTGTTTGGTCGCTTGTTGCTTCAAACCAGCTCACCTCCATCCTCCCTAAGAGTGCTGCTGAACCATCTCTTGCCAGCTGGTACTGTAACAACTGCATGTTATCCTGAAGTGGAAGTAAAGCTCTACTCCACTTCTGTCTGCTGGTAATGATCAGTGTTAATGACCAGGGACATCTATATGCCCCCCTCTAGATTTCGATCTCATAACCCCACCCTGCAACCACATAATGCTCAGGTTGGCACTGCTGTGCTCCTTATAAGCAGCCATTGGAAATAAAGATTCTCTAGCCCACTAGCTCTCCAAGATGATTGTCCTCAACTCCCCCCTCAAATCAGCTACTAAAGTCCAAGGTGCTGCATCTTGCCAATACACGTCCCATATCCCTGTTACCCCTCCATCCCACATCAGCCCTATGGGCCTTCACAAGTACCTGGCAGCATTAGCAACTAACCTGTGAATGGAGGTGATATGTATCATCCTGTGTCTGGCTAATTGGTTGCTAAAGGACCTCTCCCCAAGCGTCATTGTGACCAGCACCATTAAGAGCACCAGGACAACTATCACAGTATAGTGGGACTGTGGACAGGACCACAGAAACCTTAATATATTGTTAGGGCTGGTACACCACCACAGAGTGGCCCAGGTCATGCCTGAAAATGGTCCATTGGATCAGTGCACGTACCTGGTTACCCAGAAGATGAATACATTAATAAAATCATCACCTCCCTAAGTTAAATAGGCAATGGCAAGCAACCTATGCCGGAGACCTTAAACCCTCTGACCCGTAATGCATCTGGACTCATGGCCCCCTTCGTTGACCTCTACTGCTGGCCCTGGCTGGCACTGGATACTACTAAACTGTTCCTTTTCCAAGTTGTTCTCATGTTAACCAATTCACCTATAAAGACTATTTGCTCCTTCTAGCTGTAAAGTGCCTGATCTGACTTACACTCCCAACAGCAACCTTGAATAGTCACAACTCCAGACTAATAATTCTCAATAAATGATCCACCTGGATGCCAGCCTTTAAGGCTGGATATAAATTCTAATACACTACAACGGTGCAAGGAATACGATCTATAACTAATTGCAAAATTACTGCAGCAGATGCTGGCAAACCTCATACACTTCTCAGCATTGTTCCTGTTGGTGTACCTGGCAGAGTGCCTGGCCATGACAATGGTATTGGTACCACTGCTGGGTTTAGCACTGGCAAGCAAGACTGGTCCTTTTTTTTTTTTTTTTTCAACATGTGCCCCAAGTTAAAGAAGTCCCAGTGCTAAAAGAAATAGATAAGGTTAAAACCCAACTTTGTTTATTAAACCTGAACAATTGAAAGACACACTTGGGAAGCGACCCGTTCCATATCCACTCCCTTCCCCAGGCCTCTGTCTATTTGCAGCCCCGCCCCCCATGTCCTGATTACCTCTGTGTGTAAATGCCATGCTTGGTACCTGTTGTCCTTGAAGAGCCCTTAACTAGCATTCTTGTTTGATGCCATCCTTTTTTTTTTTTTAATACTGCTTTTATATGGAAACAACTGAGCCCCTCCCACCAGTTATAGCTACACTGGTTTCCCCCTTTGAGCCCTATCTTCTGGGCCCCCTATGTGATATCTGTTCGCTCCCTTTTTTTTTTTACAAAGGAAGAACCTCCTTGCTTTTTTCCTTTAACTGCCACCCCCCCATTCTCCCATTCCTTGCTTTTTTGTCTCTACAATGGTTTTTCTCCACCCCTGCAACAATCACCCAAAATGGCTGCCTCCACGTAGCCAGAGTCAAAATGATGGCCTTGGCCATGTGGGCTTCCGTTTTTTTTTTTAAAATACCCAGCCAGCCTTTTAACATTTGATCCCCATAATACTGTGTCTGTGACTGATAATTACTTCCATTATATGCACCTGCTGTCTCAGTTCTTCACTGTCTAATCTGAAATCATTCCATTTTTCAAATGATTGCTAATGAGACTACATAGAATTTGACGGTAGATAAGGACCACTTGGCCCACCCAGTCTGCCCATTTCCCTACCTAATGGGTAAGCTGCAGATCCTAGTTAACCAGCAGCCTACTTCTTTCTACCCCCAACCCCTAGAATTGCCTTATGGCTGTCCCATGCATACTTGAATTCAACCACTGTTTTTGACTCCACAACCTCCTCCGAAAGGCCGTTCCATGCATCCACAACCCTCTCTGTGAAAAAATACTTCCTTACATTACCTCTGAGCCACCCCCATCTTCAAATTGTGCCCCTTGTTCTTGCACACCTCTTTTTTTGAAAGATGCTACCCTCTTGGACTTTGTTGATTCCCTTGAGGTACTTGAAAGTTTCTATCATGTCCCCCCTCTCCCTCCTTTCCTCGAGGCTATACATATTAAGCTCCTTTAGTCTCTCTTCATATGTCTTCCAGTGCAGACCCTGCACCATTTTAGTTGCCCTCCTCTGGACAGCTTCCATCTTGTCTATGTCCTTGCAAAGATTGGGTCTCCAGAACTGCACACAGTACTCCAGATGGGGTCTCACCAGCTGTCTGTACAGAGGGATAACAACTTCCTGTTTTCTACTGGTGATGCCTCTCCCTATGCATCCCGGTATCCCCCCAGCCCTCCTTACTGCCCTCT
This sequence comes from Neoceratodus forsteri, assembly GCA_016271365.2. Classification (NCBI taxonomy): domain Eukaryota; kingdom Metazoa; phylum Chordata; order Ceratodontiformes; family Ceratodontidae; genus Neoceratodus; species Neoceratodus forsteri. Next base: position 798,544,178 of record CM057459.1, on the reverse strand, counting down.
CACATTGCTTGCCCACCTTTAAGTCATCTGATATGACTACCCCCAGGTCCCTTTCTATTTTTGTTGTTGTTAGTATCTCACCCCCCATTGTGTACTCTTTCCCTGGGTTTTTGTTTTCCAGGTGCATTACCTTGCACTTCTTAGCATTAAATCTAAGCTGACATAATTTGACCATTCCTCTAACCTCGCCAAGTCCCTTCTCATCCTTTCCACCCCACCTTGTGCATCAACTCTATTGCAGATCTTTGTGTCATCTGCAAAGAGACATACTTTTCCTTCCAGTCCCTCTGCAATGTCGCTTACAAAGACATTGAAGAGGACCGGTCCTAATACTGAACCTGCGGCACCCCACTAGTAACCCCCCTTTCTTCAGAGTGGACTCCATTTACTATTACCCTCTGTGTCCTATTCTCCAGCCAATTCTTTACCAAGGCTATCATCTTGGGACCCACTCCCATGCTGGCTAACTTGTATATTAATCTTTTGTGTGGGACTGAGTCAAATGCCTTGCTAAAGTGTAGGTAGGCCATGTCCACAGCCCCTTCCTGATCTACTACTTTGGTCACCCAGTCAAAGAAATCTATTAGATTCATCTGGCATGACCTTCCTGCTGTGAATCCATGCTGCCTTGGGTCCTGTGCCCCTCTGTTCTCTAGGTACTCAACAATTCTTTCCTTCAGAAGTGATTCCATCATTTTCTCTATCACTGAGATTAAACTAACTGCTCTGTAGTTTCCCGCTTCTGCCCTGCTCCCACTTTTGTGAAGGGGAATCACATCTACCCTCATCCAGTCCTCAGGTACCACCCCATCCTCCCATGATTTGTTAAAGAGGGTAGTCAGTGGTGTCACTAGTTCTATCCTTAGTTATTTTAGAATTCTGGGATGAATCCCATCAGGCCCCATTGCTTTGTCCACCTTCCGTTTTAAGAATTCTTTCAGAACCCTTTCTTCTGTAAATGGGCTGGTATCAACTTCTGTATCCAGAGTGTTTATATTGTTTGTTTTAGGTACCTCTCCCTCTTCATTTGTAAATACTGAGCAAAAATATTTGTTTAGTATCTCTGCCTTTTCACAGTCACTCTCTGCCCACCCCCTTCCCTTTATTAAGCCTCACTATCCCTCCCTTAGTCTTCCTTCACTCCCTGATGTACCTAAAAAAGGTTTTATCCCCTCTCTTAACTGAGTTGGCTGTCTTTTCCTCAGTTCAGGCCTTTGCTGTTCTGACTGCCTTCCCAGCTTCCTTTTGCTTTAACTGATACAATTCTCTGTCCTGCTCCTTCTGTCATTCCTTGTACTTTCTGAATGCTTTCTTTTTCTCTTGAACCTTCACTGCCACCTCCTTTGAGAACCATAGTGGTTTCTTACATCGTTTTATTTTGTTTATTTGCTTCACACAAAGGCTTGTTACCTCTGTGATGGCAGGTTTTATTATTCCCCATTGTTCTTCCACCCCTCCTTCCTACCCATCTGCTAGTGCATTCCTTAGGCACTCACCCATTTTGGCAAAGTCAGCCCTCCTGAAGTCCAGTACTTTTACCTTTGTATGGCTTGACTCTATTGCTGTGTTTATTGTGAACCATACTGTTCGATGGTCACTAGTTCCCAGATGGCTACCCACTTCTACATCTGTGATCCTCTCTCCATCTCCATTTGAGAGGACCAGGTCTAAGATTGCTCCCTCTCGAGTGGGTTCCAATACTAGTTGTCTAAGGCATGCCCCCTGTAGGGCATCTAGAATAACCCCACTCTTAGCAGTGGCTGCTGCAACTGCAATCTAGTTAACATCTGGCATATTCAGATCACCCATCAGCAATATCTCCCCTTTATCTGCCGTTCTAAGTATACTTTCTATAATTTCCTTGCCCATTTCCTCCCCCTGAGAGGGGAGTCTGTATACAACCCCTGTGCGGATTGTGGTGCCATTGCCTGCCTCCAAATTGACCCACAGTGCTTCTTCTCCTCCCTGTTTACCCTTTTGTTCTGTTGCTTTGATTCCTTCTATTATGTAGAGAGCTACTCCTCCTCCTCTTTTACCTGCCGCCCCCTCCCGTAGATAGTGTATCTTGGTATGTTTACATCCCAGTCATGGTTCTGTGTGTACCATGTTTCTGTGACTGCCACGATATCCAGATGTTCCTCCTCCATCAAGGTGACTAATTCGGGAAGCTTGTTACCCAGACTACGGGCATTGGTACTTATTGCTCTCCATTTTTTGATGGCTTTACCTTCTGTAGCAGCATCCCCCACTGACCTTTCTACCTTGGTCTTTTTCTCATTTAGTACCCTGTTTTGTAGGGGGAGGCTGGGATTTTTCCTGCTGCTTATCAGTGCCTCCCCCCTTGACTAGTTTAAAAGCTTGCCAATGAAGCATTTAAACTGATTGCCCAAAAGACTTGTTTCCTTCCTGGACAGATGCAGACCATCCTGCCAGTATAGGCTGGTGTCCCTCCAGGTGGAACCCCAGTCCCCAATGAAGTCAAACCCCTGTGCTCTACACCATTTTTTCAACCATTCATTAAACTGCATGGTGCAAAGCACCCTCGCCTCACCCACTGCCTGCACCGTCCTTTGTTTCAACTTAACTTGAGGCAGCAGCTTTGAAAGCACAGAGCAAATGAATTGCTTGCGGATCACACTGTTCTTACCATAACTTATTGGTTATTAGTGGACTAATGTCAGGTTATTGGCTTATCTGCAGTCTGTTTTTAATTAATGTGGTGGTGAACTTGGCTTCCATGTTCCCAAACCGTTTTGCTTATAGAACCACTAAAGAAACCTTCTCTTCTAATCAAGTTCCTAAATATAAACCATCGACTGCCTTTGCAGTACTTTAAAGAATTCACACTAAATAGATTCTCAGGATGACATACGCCACATTCAATTTGTTAAATATATTTCCATCCGCTTAACATCCTGAGCAGTGGTGTGCTCAGTTTAAAACCCTGTTATTCTAATTGTTTCCTTCCAATTCACACAAGTCACCTTTTATTTTAGTAAACCTAAACAAACAACAAAAAATATCAGAACACAATTCTGTTATTCTTGTAATGGTTTGAATACTAGCGGCCATAAAACACCTCTCTCATTAGCCTCTGATTCAGGATGGTGCCAGCATGGCAAGCCAGAGAAAAATCATCTGCTTGCTCCCCATTGCCCAAACCTACGAAAGCATCTGACCACAAAACCACAGGCCGAGAAGGAAAATGGAGCCAGCCAACCCCCCCAACTTTCCATCCCAACATTTTCCTACAGCCTTCTGATGTTCTCCCACCCTTATCTCATATTTCTGTTCCCCTTTCTGTTTTTTGTTTTATTTATTTATTTTTAAATTTATTTATTATTTTTTTTAGTACTGTTGTCTTAATACCCTTGTCTAAACACCCATACCCCTCCTATTGAGGATTCCCCGGTCTGTCTGGCAGGCTCACCAGCCCTTCCTTCCTTTTACAGTGTCTTATCCTAGGATATATATTTATTTAACTGTGCCCTATGCAGTTAACCTCTGAGGCTTTCCCTCAAAACAAGCGTCTGCTGTCCAATCACAAACATGGTGACCCAACTCCCTCCCTGGAGCAACTGAACATCCAGTGAGATCACCTGCAATACAAAATGGTGCCTGCCACACAGTCACTTGTTTCAAAATGGCAGGCTCCACTTGGCCCTTGTTGTTTAAATGGCCATTGCTATGAGGTCAATTCTATTCCTGTTCATGCCTTTGGCCCTGCACATGCTCTTCTCATCTTTCCCCCAGCCTGTCGGGCCTTGCAACAGACTGCAGGTGTCCCTGAAATCCCGTCTTGCTGTTTGCTCCTTTACCGGGTGCTTCTACCCTTCCCTATCTAGTCCTTCATTCATTCACATATGCTCCTGTCTCTTGCTATGCTCCATTGCCTCCCTCTTATTGCAAACCTTGCTGTCCCCCCCTTTCATAGAAAAACAGCCAAAATGCTTAAAAATTACACAACCCTTTTGGCGGTCCCCTTGCTTCCCCTTGGACTCCCTTCCATGGTCTGCTCGCCTGCCCCTGCTCTCAGCACATACTCCGCTCTCTACCAATTTTCACCTTACACCCTCTGCCACCCTGAAGCTTCCCGGGACCTCGTTCCTGCTCCCAGTTACTCCCAAAGAGGTCATCTGCTGACTGCAGCACTGCGATGCTTCAGCTGTTGCTGTGTTGAACTTCCTTAAGCCTAACCTTGCTCCCCCAGTGGCCTCATCCATCCCTTTTGTGACTGCAGCACAGCCATGTGACAGCTCCTGTCTTACTGACCAAAACTACTGTTTAAACCAATGTGCATTGTATGTTGCCCAACCTAGGTCTGTACTTCCTACTTCATAAGCCCCAGCCTATGCCAGGGAAACAAACCAAAATTGCTCTTCCCTCAAACTCCTATGTTTTTACCCACCTTTGTTACAATCTCCTGCCTTACAAGCCTTATTGTTCTATGACCAACTGTCTACCCAACAATTTTCTGTAACTGCACACTCTTATGAGCACAATTCTTAGAAAAATAAATGACCAAACTAATTAAATACTTTTTCTTGTAACCAGCTCACTATAGAAATAGAACTCAACTCAGCTAATGAATTACCTTACCCCTTCAGACTGCAACAAACCTCAGGAACTCCTCCGACTGATGTGCTAAACAAAATAAAAATTTGCCTAGCAAAAGTGAGAGAGAGAGCTCCCTTGTGCAGCCCATTATATCCCTCCTTTTTCACCCACCCCTTTGATCTCTTTCTCTCTCTCTCTCTCTCTCTCTCTCCGTTCAACCTATCCCTGGCTCTCTTTTTTAATGCCCCACCCCATTTTGTGAGGTCATTCTCTCTGGAGCCGAGCCCCCCCTCTTCTTTCCCTGGCCCTCCCCCATGACCACTTTTCCAAACCCTGCCCCTTGGTTCTCAGTTCCCCCTACCCCCGATTCTCTGTCCTTCCTTCTAGGATTTCAGGCCTATAACAAAGGGGCTTGTCTTTTTAGAGACAATCCTTCTTAATTACATGCAACAGGATGATTACACTGTAGTTTCAAGTTTGTTGCATGCACTTACAATGCAGTTACAGTATAGTTACACTGTAACAATGGATTTCCTATACATTCTAATTTTATCAACAGTCTAAGGGTTAAATAGAGTTTACCTACTTCTGAGAAAACCTAAATAAAAAACATAATTTCTAAACACAATTTAGCCTTTATTTCATGTATTGTCAGCAGTTCTCTTCTCTGAGTTCTTCTTTACTGGGTTCATTTACATGGAAATGGAATCCAGTGGAGGTATAGTCAGACTTAAAGGGGAAGATGGAGAATGCACAGAGGATGACAAGGACAAAGCAGAAATCATTAACAGATACTTTTGCTCAGTATTTACTAAGGAAAAAGAAGGTTGTGGTCCCACCTTGATAGAAAAAAAGTGCAGACAGCAGCAATATGAATTCAGCAGCTTTCACAAGGGATAGTGTCCTGAAGCAGCTAGAAAAACTTAGGATTGACAAGGCCATGGGTCCTGATGAAATACACCCCAGGATACCGAAGGAACTTAAGCAAGACTTGGCAGCACCACTGACTGAACTGTGCAACCTCACGCTTGAGGTCGGGGAAGTTCTTGCAGACTGGAGGAAGGCTATAATTGTCCATCTTCATAAAAATGGCAGTAGGGAAAGTGCTGAAGAGTCCCTCAGGAAATATGCTCACTGTTCTCAAGAAGGTTTCTGTTGGGGGGACGGTGCTGTGTGTAAAACTTCTCATACTCCAAATAGCACCAACTCTGGTAAAAAAACAGGCGCGAATCAAATTCGTCTCATTTCCATTTTTATTTATTAAGCATACCTCAACATTTCACCAATATCTGGCTTCTTCTGGAGAACTATTCAAATCTTTTTTAAAAGCTCTTCTTTTGCCAAGTCTGCTAATCGTTTGCTTTTGTTTCCTACTAGTTTGCTGCTCAATTCAACTTCAAATTGTCATTATTTACTTCAGTAAGCACATTTCCTGCATAATGTCTGTTATAAAGCTGGCATTTGTTCTGTTCCAATTCTTAAATGAGGCAGTATAAGTGGTGAAAGAGCTGTCAATTACCGCCAAGTAAGCCTGACCTCATTTGTTGGCAAAACTATGAAAACCCTAATTAAGGAAAGAATTATATCCTTTCTCAAAGAAAATGATATAATGGATCCAAGACAGCATTGCTTTACCACAGGAAGATCATGCCAGACAAACCTAATAGATTTCTTCATTTGGGTAGCAAAGACAGTAGATCATAGCAGCGCTGTGGATGTAATATACCTAGACCTCAGCAAAGCCTTTGACTCGGTCCCACATAGAAGACTATTGAACAAACTTGCCAGTACTGGAGTTTGTCATAAAGTGGTAAACTGGGTGTGGAACAGGCTTATTAGAAGGACTCAGAGGGTACTGGTAAATGGCCAACTATCACAGGAGAGAGAGGTAACTAGTGGTGTGCCACAGGGATCAATGCTGGGGCATATCCTCTTCAATATTTTTAATAGTGACATATCTGTGGGCCTAGAAGGCAAGGTGTGTCTATTCACAGATGATACAAAGATATGTAATAGGGTAGATGCTCCGGTGGGAGTCAAAAGGATGAGGGCTGATCTTCAAAGACTAGAAAGGTGGACAAAAACGTGGCAATTAAATTTCAATGCCAAAAAGTGCAAGGTCATGCATCTAGGGAGGGAAAAATCTTTGTGAGGAATATATCCTGTCTGGAGTGAAATTGGAAGCCACAAAGCAGGAAAGGGATCTGGGGGTGATTAGAACAGACAACCTGAAAACATCCAAGCAGTGTGAAAAAGCAGCGTTAAAGGCAAACCGTGTGTTAGGCTGCATAAGAAGAGGAATTACAAGTAGAAAGAGGGAGGTGATTATGCCACTGTACAGATCAATGGTAAGGCCTCACCTGGAGTACAGTGTGCAGTGCTGGAGACCTCACCTCAGAAATGACATAGACAGACTGGAGACAGTGCAAAGGAGAGCAACAAAAATGATACTTGGACTCCACAACAAGACATACGAGGAACATCTGCACAACCTAAACATGTACTCCCTGGAACAACACAGAGAAAGGACTGACATGATAGAAACCTTAAAGTACTTGAAGGGAATAAACAAGGTCTAGGTTCAGGACCTATTTCAGATCAAGAATCATGCAAGAATGAGGGGGCATGGCATGAAGCTGGAAGGAGGCAAGTTCAAGAGTAACACAAGAAAGTTCTTCTTTACCGAGAGGGTGGTGGATACTTGGAATGGCCTTCCACCAGAGGTTGTAGAAACTAGGTCAGTCAGATCATTCAAGAATGCATGGGATAGGCACAAAGGTATTAGAACACTGAATAGCAGTTAAGCGAGGGGGCTAGGCTTATGGGCAATCTAAATGGACCATGCAGTTCCATTCTGCCATCACTTTCTATGTTTCTATGTTTTTATGTTCTGTGAATCCTTGCTACCCCCAACCCCCCACACACACATACATTTGATCCACTCCTGGGACCAGATTATCAAAGGATTCAGAATCACCACACTGGTGACATTTTGATTTTCCACATGGGTAGCTGTACAGCTCTGGGGGCTCCAATTAACCCCTGTAGGTCTGGACTGTGTATCCCAATGGCACTCATTGTGAAACACACAAGGGTTAGCCATTTGGGATAAATAGCGAGCACTTCCGAGCTGTGTTGGAGTCTGATTGTAGGGGTCGACAGTACCACAGGAATGCTCTCCCATCTTGGAGGGGGGGATGTTATGCCTATTATTACCTGGCACAGCATTTTGGTGCCACTGCACCAGGAAAACAGCCACAAGCTGCTGTAGATCGTGGAGTCAGTCACAAATGGCTCTGCAGTGGTAAATATGTTGTGTGTGGAAAAACCTTGTGGACCTGCAAGGTTTTTCCGCTTGTGCTCTAAAAATTGGAGGGGGGTCTTTGGAAATCTGGACCCTTCTGTTTAACCCTTTGCTAAAGTAATAATGTGACTTAATAAGCATTTCCACAGCAACAAATTCTGACTTCACAAAACAGAAGTATGACTTCAGAAAAGGATTAAATTAGCAGCAGCAGATAAACTCCAGAGAACAAGGATCCTGTTCCCATGCAAAGTAACCTAGTAACAAACAAAGGGAAGAGAAAAGCACAGAATATGAAAAATATAAGTGAGAAACAAAATTTGTCATCAGAAAAGGACCATTTGGCCCGCCCAGTCTACCCAGATGTTCCCTGCCTAATCTGTCTCCATAGACACTAGCTGGTTTCTGGCAACTCCATCTCTTCCCTGCCTGTTTTCTAATATACCCCTGTCTATACCCTGCATGCTTGAAGCACCCCACTGTGTTTGCCTTTATCAGTTCTGCTGGCAGTCTGCTCCAAGTATCTACCACCCTTTTAGTAAAGAAATATTTGATCGCATCTCTCTTAAACGTCCCCACTACAGCTTCAACACATTATCCCTGGTCCTGATGCTCCATCTCATTTGAAAGAGACTTCCCTCCTGCACCATGTTTACTCTTGAGAGGTACTTGTACATCTCCATTATGTCACCTCTCCTCTTTTATAGTGTGTGCACATTGAAATCCCTCAGTCCCTCCTCATAGGGCTTCTCGTGCAACCCTAGCACCATTTTAGTTGCCCTCTTTTGGACTGCCCCCACCCTATGTCCTTTCTAAGGTGTGTCCTCCAGAACTGGAAACAGTACTCCAGGTGGGGTCTCACCAGCAATCGATACAGTGACACAAGGAAATCATATCTAAATATTTTTCTCAAAGTGTTCTCAGAAATAGGAAACTCAATTTAATTATCCACTGTTGCAGTCTAGCAGGATATGTTTCCTGCTTGTTCAATACATTATTATTATGAGAGCCAACACCCTACTCATTACTTTCTTTTTCCCATTTTGTGAGAGAATATACACCATCTCAGATCCCTGAAATGTTGATAAAACAGCTGTCTCAATAGTAGGTGAGCTGTTGCTCTCTAACAGTCAGATGTTGACTGGCCAAGGTGGTGAGTTGAGGGCTGTGCTAGTTACCTTCTCTAATGCTGTACATAAGCATTGGTAACTTGGATGAGGGGGTGTTATGTCTAGTAAGGCAACACAAGTAAGACTGAAAACAACAATTTAGACTCCTATCACCAGGTATTGTGTTGGTGAGAAAGGGTGTGTCACTGGTGCTTATAATAGTAATAATTAATTGCAAAAAACACATTTAGACATCAATTAGGGTTGAAATCTAAAGCCTCAAAAGGCAGCAAATGTAAAGATAGGGTGTTGAAGCCCCCCGACACTGTGTTGTGGTGTTGCTCAGGGCTTGAACAATTCAGCATTGCCTTTTAATTCGCAGACTTGTACTCACACAACAAAACTTTTAAACAGAGTGCCAAAGTTAGGGTTTCTGCAGGGTCGCAGTGCTTGGATGGCCTTCCTTAGCTTGTGATGTCCATTTTCCTGTAGATAGCACTTTTACCATGTTGTACTGTACATGTGCTGAGCACAAGTTATTTTGAAAGTGAATGCACATGTGCTGCAGTACAACTTGACTGTCTCTACCCCTTGTCGAATCTCCAGGGCAAAGTGAAATATTGAAGTGGTTGGTCATGTTCTGAGTACTTTGTTTCTGTACTGCACCCTTTAATCATGTTTTTTTTTTTTTTATTTGTAGTTTATTGAAGATTTTTTCTTTAAGTCATAACTTACGATGATTTAATTTAAGAAGTCTCTCATCCTAGCTGGAGCGGACACGGAATTTGTTGCTACATGGATTACTGATTAAATCAATTGACAGAGATTTCCGCATGTATACTGCAGGAAGGTGTGGAAAAATGCATTCCTGTATTTATGTAGTCTTATCACTGTACTTTGTTAATCCCAAGACCCTTGCTGGGTTAATGTATTCTTCCTGATAATCCCCATACCCCCTTTCCCCCAGGTCACAACTGGAAACAAACCTTCTGGGCTCTGTTTCCAGGTAAAATACATTTAAATAAATGAATAAATAAGTTCAGAACCATTCCATTCACCTCTGAACAGCCTGTCTCGACCACATTGCACTATTCTCAACACATTGCTGGCTTTTCAACATCCTCTATGGTGAATATACTTCAAGTTAAAAGTTCATACTGAACAAATAATAGAGGTAACAATGAGCAATAAATGCCAAGTAACATCAAATAGAAACAGATGGCATAAGTGATGGTGTATATTATGTGATTGGCCCCTTGAACCCCCTCCCCGCCTTTTCTTCTGCCATGCTGGCACCCTGTAAGGCTGGAGGAAAATCTGCATTGCTGGTAATGATTTGGATTCAGTTTACTAATTCACATGGTCAGCCCCAGGATTGTGCCCCTTCCCCTTCCCACTATAGTGGTACTATCAGGGCTGCTAGAGGTTAGAAAGAGTCCCCATATGTAATCAAAAAGAACAGTGTACCCATTGATAGGTATGAGTGTTCATACCCTGCCAGTTTGTGCATGTTGTCCTCCCCCCTCACTAAGTGTGGGTATCTCTTCTGACCTCCACCTTCTAATTAGGTATCATTTAGTCTTCGTGATGGCTGACATGAACCATAGCTGCTGGGGATTATACTGCACAGGCAATCTCTTAGTATTGCCAAAAATAAGGAGTGAAGCATCCCTAAGCACTCTGAGTTCCATGGTTTGCTCTGTTCCGGTCAGTATTTGATTCCACCAGCCTTGCAGGTTGGTGCAAAGCTACAAAATGTGTAGTCTTGTACCTTCCTGTTTCCTGCACCTTCAACACTCTGATGCTGACATCAAATTCATTCTTTTTAAGAGTGCTGGCATACTATAGCATAAATGCAGAGTTTTTATCTGCATAAGCCTTTCCCCAGTGTCTCTACAGGCTCCATAAGCATTTGCCCAACAGCATTCCCATTCTGCCTCTTTTTAGCTCATGACCAAGAAGCATCTCCCCTCTTTCTAGCACCCTTTTCATGGAGGGCATGTATTCATTAAGCAGCCCTCTGTATGTCAAACCTATCTTTGTGGGAACCCGGAAACTCTAAAACTGTCCATCCCCTGCAAGTACAATTACATCTTCCCTGATCCCCCTTGCAGGCAGTTGAAGCTGGGACCCTATGGAGGATGCCAGTAAGTGCTCAGTTTGCAGGTATTTCCACATACAGTATCTGATTGTGGGAGGGAGGCCTGTGGCTTCAACTCTGAGAAGTCTAAGTGTCCTGGTAATTGGAGAGAGCAAGTCTCCTACCCTCTCTGTCTTTCTCTGTACCCCCTGCCATCTGACCCTGCTAGGCTAGATGAAGGCCCCTTACTTGCAGTTTTGGGTTATGCCACATTGGCCACAAATACAGGAGGCTGTCCCATGAGCTTTAACTATTTTCTTAATGTCTTTCTACACTCATAAAATGAATGCATGGACAGGGTGCACCTTTATTTCCCTGGATGTGTCCCACAGCACAAGCTGTGGGCATGCACCCTTCCCCATCTGTTTTTCAAGGGCTGTCCACCTGGCTAGACATTCCATTTTGTCAGCATGAAACCACATCCAAATCTTCCTAAGCCTTGTGTCCAGGTGCTGCTCCTTAAACTATGGAACCCTCAACCCTCCTTTGGACCAGGGGGCTGCCATCCTAACTGCTGATAGACTACCTCTGCCTCCTTCCCACAAGAAGTCCCGTACAAGGGCTTATAGCTGCTTCCACACCACTTCTGCTATGTGCAGTGAGAGGTACCTCATAAAGTAGAGGACTCAGGGGAGCACCATCTTTTATAGGGTTTGCACTTCCCACCATACAGTAAGGTAAAGATGTCACCAATGGGCCATTTCTTCTTTTACAGTTTTGAACAGTGGGTCAAAGTTCCATGGGTTGCTAGTCCTTCCAGCTTGGGAATATGAGGACTCACAAATATTTTTTTGGCTTAGTAGCCCACTGCAACCCCATCTCCTTGAGGCTCATACCCTTACATCTGGAGTTTAATGCCATTAACTCCATCTTACCCCAGTTGTTCCTTAGACCTGACAGCTCAGCAAACTGGTTCAGCAGTTTAACCAGAGCTGGTATAGAAGTTTGAGGGTCCCTTATTGTGACAAGAATGTCATTGGTAAAGATTCCACCAAGCCAGTTTAACGGGAAAAAGACAGACAGACTCTACATCAACAACATCACCATGACAGCCCCTATACTGACAGCCGACCAAACCGACACGCAAGCACAGTGACAAATGCTGCCAATGTAACAGCGAGAAAACAAACATCACAGTCAAACTGTAAATGTGGGGGGGCTCTGCCCCCCCATACCCCCCATATATTAATATAAGAAACTCCATGGCACACATACCATGGAGAAAAATTCAGACAGCAGTTCCCACACTTGTAGCACACCTCCAGACAATGGACATGGAGATCAAATGTGGCACACCAGTCGAAGTAATGCACCTGTCAGTGGCACACACAGCTTGCTGACAGTGCAGTTGCTCTAAATGTGTCACTGTAATTGTGTCACTGTAACAACGGCATATCGTCTACAAACAACACGGGTTTGTGGGAGCCCTTCCCATCCTCTACTCCCTGGACATTCTTGGACTCTCTGAGTTTCTGAATCAGGAGCTCTATAGCCAGAAAAAAACAATGAAGAGGACAGGGGACCTTTGGCTATTTTTCAATTTAATAAATGTTATCACTGTAATTGCAATGCCTTGAGTGGATTGTTTATTTTTTTATTTGCTGTATGAAGGGGAAGATGCAACATCTAGAGAGTAACAGAACTAGCTCTGGTTGGCTCCCCAGGCCATGTGCAGTTCATTACATGCACTGATTTTGCTGTATGTTATCATTTTGTGTAAAATATAAACTAAAGTATTTTGTGCATTTTCTCTGGAACCTGTTATGTGTTTACAGCATTATCAAGAATCAGTTCACAGAATCCTGCTGCTGAGGCATGGGGTAGAGGACCAAGGGCAACCTGAAAGTCAGATGGGCTTTTTTTAAATTGGTCTATTAAGAGGGACCGCCTACAAAATGCATATGTTTTCTTAGTTTGCCTCCTGTAAAACATATTATGACAAGTGAAAGTTTAACGTGACATATAGTGCACATGTATGCAATGGGCAGAGCATGTAAGCATACTGTTGTGATAAAAATGGCAGACACAAAACTGCTGAGTTATATAAAAACACTATACTTACCAAAAAAAAAAGGGGAACTACCAGTGCACACTGCACTCCAAAAATAAATCAGTGCATGATCAGATCCACACCAGTGGAGTAACTGAAACTATCTAGGGGGACCAGGAACAATATCAGGTACAGCTGTGGCAATTTTCAACAGTGAGCTATAGGAATCATAATTCTCTGTATAGTTCACTGCAGATTAGCCTTAAGCACATGTTGTAGAGCTGAGGATGGCAACAAGAAACAGTTCAGTAGAACATGAACACTGATTCACTTTTATATGCAGTAATTCTGTTTTTGAATTCTATGTCACAGCATGGTATCTTTCCTAAGGACTGCCCACAGTGTACTTCAACTGGCTCGAAACAATCAAGATACATAGTTTGCTACAAACCAAAGTATAGGCATATAAAGAAGGCAGTTGTGCACTGCTAAAATAGACTCTAAGCAACTCATGAGGTAATATATGAGATGTGTAGTTCACCACACACCAAAGTATAGGCATATAATGAAGTTGGATGTGTACTACTAAAACAGACTCTAAGGAACCCATGAGTTATACCTACATGCAAAGCTATGACATGAGAATGATAAATGGGAAACCATCCAGATTCATCTCAATACATGTTGGCTCATGATGCAGTGATATGCCACTGACTGGCTTTGCATGTGAAATGACAGAAGGGACTATGCCACATTTTGAAACTGTGGCAGTCAAACCATTTAGTAAAATACTTATCTGAAAAATGGAGGATGGGATGCAAGGTGGTAACTAAGTGCAGCTTTTCATAACAAAAGTTCTGCTCCTTCTCAGCTAAAATCAACTTATTAAACCAAGATGAGAAAAGGACTGAGCTCAATCCTTCTCTAAAGGGGACAGTACACCACTGAAGAAAGGTCTTATTGACAAATATTTTCTGAGCTAACTATGCACTAACCTGGAGGCTCAAGCTGCAGCTTGTCAAGCAATGATGACTGAGGAAGCAGATCCCTACATTGTTCTGGGGAGTTGACAAATGCCCGAACCAATGGCTACACAGACAACTTGCACGATTGTGTCTGTCTTTGAAAGAAAACAGAAAGAATCCCAGCAGGAATCTCAGAGGTTGACTGATGGTCATAAAAGCTCTGTGAAATACAATGCATTCGCAGCAGAAGAAAGTAAATCATCCCTGTCTGACTTGTTTCTGAAAGTTAAGTCTTTACCTCTAACTTCTCCTCTGACTTCTGTTACTAAATTGCCTCTGCTGGCTGACTTTCTGCATAAAGCTGAAATAAAAACTTTGCAGATGTATCCTTCATGGTTCAAAATATGCTCAAAGTGCTGATTAATATGGATAACAAATTAGACTCCTTATTGGACTGCACAGATGCAACTGAATCTACTTTAAAGTTTACATACACTAAAATTAATTATTAAAAGACTGAACCAAAACTTATTAATGAAAAAATTCCAGACAAAAATGTTTACCTTAGATGCTATTGCATTATCAAACATAAGGGACTTGTTCCAAACAACAACAAAAAAATTGAGAACTTGGAAAAGTTACTGTAATGTAAAAACTTAAAGGAACAATATAGCCTTTTATATTGTGCATTGTATCTGTTTACTTGCTATCAGTGACATCCATTCCTGTAGTTATTTATGTATTAAATTTTGTTAACTGGGTAAGCCCACTGGGCCCCAGAGGTCCCTTTTTCAGGATATAAACTATTGCTTTAGTTTACTTTTACTAGTAGCAGTAGCCTCCTTATAATTATCCATTGTCTCATTGTTGAAATGTCCTTTGTTCCTGAAATCTGCATTAGCAGTGAGTACCTTATGTCCCAGCACCAATTTACATCATGTACTGTACCTCCATGCTTCAAGTACAGATAATCCCCCAAACTCTCTAGAAACACAACAATTGAATGCGATTTAACAGAAGGAAAGCCCATGCACAGCTACTCCTAAGCAGGTTTGAAAGGCAACTGAAGGTAAATGTGCCATGTCACACCTTACTGCAACTTGTTTTGTTGAACTGACAGTAAGCAGACAGGTATAGCATAGAGTCTAAAGGGTACAGACACATGCTCTCAAATTCTAATGCAGCTGTCAAGGACAAAGCAATTTCAACAACCAGAAAATGGAGACCCCAAGGGCAATAAGTGGGGACTAGTATGAACAGTGAAAATAAAGTATGACAAACAAACCAGTATATATCCCAAAAACTGCAAAAATAGAGTTGGCTGTTGACAAGGACACAAGAAAAAATTACAAGACATGAAGGTATAGTACTCCTTTAAGACTTGTGGGGTTGCCAGCTCAGTTTGAGATATCTAATTGCATAAATCATGATAAGCCAAAACTGCTGTTTGTAAAGGCAATTAATCTCAAACAAAAGACCTAGTTATTGACAAAGCAAATGAGAATTCTGAAGAATTCATTTCACAAAGGAAATCAATCCTGGAATGGCCAACCATCATTTCCATTTTGGCCTTAGAGAAGGACAAGAATATGGTTATCCAAGGAGCCAGGAGAAAGGGGTCTCTAGTCTTTTAAAAATCATAAGATTTGAACATACCTTAATATCTCGAAAATAACACAGGAAAGATGAAAGAGACTGTATGTATACCATGAAGATCTTCAAAGAACAGGAGCTACAGTTCAGGTCCCTTTTCCTTGCCATATGCAACATGCCTGTTCTCTACAAGGGTAAATATACTCTATAAAGTGTATGCCCCGATCATGTTAAATAATTGTTGTTATCAAGCACACAGGAGAGACAGGAAAGAAAAGACAGACAGATAAGGTGGAGCAGCAGGAGAGGAGGTGCTATCAGATGACATCTCAGACAATTACTAATTCTGAAGTTGGAAACTTATTTCGATCTGGAAATATTGAAAATAATGAGGAATGAGAGACACTATTTTTATTCTTAAGTCAACAGTTTTTTTAATAATAAACTAAAAAATATATAACACAGAGGTTACCTTCTGAACTGTTTATTTTTTTAATTTTATTCCTTACTTATACACTACATCAAAAAACAGAATACTTCAGATGATAAAGCAAACTACTGTTTACATGTATATACAGTAAGACCTCAAAGAAGAAATATTTTATCTTCCTTACTAAATACTTGTTTTTTGCCCTTTTTGAATCCAGAGATCAGACTCACTTATTAGATATAATTACTATGACGCCACAATACTGATAGTTGCTTGTAGCAGTAATCACTTTCTTTTTCTGTTGTATATAGAGTTTATCTTACATGCAATAAATTATATCTGTCTATCTTTTAAGACTTCATGGTCTTGGATCTCTCCCACACTTGGGTCCTACACTAAATTTTATAACATCTTTGGAGTGATGTAGTATTTATTTATTTGAAAAGTCTCACCAGGAAAGACATACTGAACTACAATAGCTTGTTTCCAGATGCATCCGAGAGAGGGTTACAATATGAATACAGAACAGTATACACAGTCTACATAGAGCAAGTCTGTGTAAAAAACATTAAGCATAGAAAACTTTTAGTACTCATATATGTAATCATTAACATATCCACCAAGCATTACAACACAGTTTTCTTTGTAACACTTTGGAGGGAAGAGTGTGAGGACTTTGCCATAATAGGGGGATGGGGTAGAAGGTTGGATAGCAGATTGGCCTGCACCCCTCCGGGAAGTGAACCCTTCAAGGGGATTGCCAGGGAGGAGAAAGGGATGGAATGGGCCAGTACCCCAACAGGGTGTAAACCCCGGAAGGGGAATGGCATGGGGGAGCAAATGAGGGATGAAATGTGGCCTGCAACTCTCCAGGATGTAAATCCTGCAAGGAGATTGGCAGAGGGGAACAAAATAGGGGAAGGACTGGAGGGCAAAATGATATATTAGAGGGATGTGCTTATATCATTTGCTCTAAGTTAAATGGTACTCTTTTTATGTGGAAATCTATACCCTAACTGTATCACAAATTATTTAAAAATAAAATCTATATAGCCAACCCAGTGGCGCTGAGGGCTGAGGGCTGAGGCGCTGGTCACCTTACCTCATGCCATGTTTGGGAATGAGCACAGGCTGCCATGGGTTGGCAGGGAAGGAAGAGGATCGAGCATCCGATGGACTGCTCTCCTTCTCCAGGTAGGGGAGCTTCCAGCTGTCGGCACCCCATTGGCCCCTGGCAGTGGCTGTGGGGCAGTGCGCTGATGCTGTAACAAGGGGAGGAGATGTGGCAGATGCCTGGAGGAGCATGTGCGGACACATTCTCACTCTCTCCATTGGTGTTACTGCACACCCCACCTCCTAGGGGAGAAAAGTGGAAAATAGGTCCTGGCCGGATGGCATGAAGCTGTCCCTTGCAGGTGCCACCCCCAGGAAGACACCTTAATGGCTGGATACAAGTTGGGTGGCTCGAGACGCTCCTCACCACCCTGTCATGAAGGGTAAGTCATGGGGGCTTAAGGGAGGGGACTGATCCTCAGGGGATGGCACTGGAGGACAGTGGATAGGGGCAGGAGTGCCAGCCAGGACCAAGGAAGACATACCATATACATAAAAAAAAAGAAATCTACAGCAGCCAATTAGCAGCACTACAGGCTGAGAACTCCATATGCTGCACACGTCTTAGTACCATTTCCATCTCTCTCGCAGGGGAAGGACCAATGGCAGGAAGGAGTGTGTACATATTTTTTAAACAGGAGCAGAAGCTGGATGGGGTGTGTACAAAACCGAAATAACTGGCTACACCACTGGCTTCTTGTATGGACAAAAGAACAAAAAAACAATGACTTTTGATCAGCAAACTTTAGAAAGCTTCTGAGAATCATGCATTATCATTCCAGTCAGCTAATGCTTATTGTATGTACTGTAACTGCTGTTTCAGAAAAGCATGACAATGTACTGAAGAGATGAGAGGAGAGAGTGCACAGTGTAAGCTTGCTGCACTTGCTGCAGACCCTGCTTCTTGCAGCAGGAGAAGAACAGAGTGTAATAAGCTAGTAAGCTGGCTGGGAAAAGGTGGAGGTGTGAATTCTGAAAACATTTTTTGGGGAGGGAATATTTTCTTCCTGAATGCTGGTGATGTAAGGTTCACAAAAATTTATATATGGATATATATATTTATTTATATATATCATGGGGGTGAGAGCTTTTACTGTAGAACATTCTGTTATTTCCACTACAGTGAGGACAAATCCTGATGACATCAGCAGAGTGAGGATAAATGCCATTTATACACACTCTGCGGATGTCACCTGAGTGCAGATATCTTCACTGCAGCTTGCATTCTAAATGAAACTGCTTCAGAAAACAGTTTATCTTTCTCACTGAAGCTGCAACTTACTCAATTAGCTTTGCAAAACACTCTCACCTGTGTCTCATTGTGTTTCTAACACTCCTAGTCCATTACTGTGCTGATCTCAGCTTCAAAATAACCAGAATTCTAACTGAAACCCCTTCCCAAAGCAGTTTCTCTTTCTCACTGAAACCTACAACTTACTCAATTAGCTTTGCAAAACACACTCACCTGTGTCCCATTGTATATGTGACTCCCAGTCCATTCAGAACAACACACACACACACACACACACTCTCACACTCACTCGCACCACAGCACCACACACAGAATGAGCAGAAAACACACAAAAAAAAGGAAAAATGTTCCTAAAACTCTCACTCCCATGGTATAAATCGCTCACATGATGTGCAGATTGTGGGATATGGTAAATATTCTCAGTCCTGCAGAGTGAGAATATTTTCCATACCCCCACTCCTGCCATCATATATTCCCTATATATACATATATATGCATATGTATATGTATATATATTATGGTAGCATGGTAGTGCTACCATGGTTAGGGTTGAGTAGCACTTTTAAGGTTAAAGGTTGAAAATTTGCACCTTAATAACTTTGCCACCGTTCAACAGATTTGCCTGATATTTGGTATGCATGGTTGGGCATTGTAGATCTTGGGATCTGCCAACCTTTGTACCAGTTGGATATACGGCTGCGGAGTTATTAAGCAACATCTGAATGAGCAATTATGCTTTTTTGCACATTCTTTGCTCTCTCATACAGGTTGCACGGTTTGCTTGACTGGTCCACAAACTTCAGGGAACATGTGGCCAGGGTCCCCAATGTACCTTTTGAAGATTTCATGAAAAAATATTGAACAGTTCAAAAGTTATTCAAATAACAAATTCCCATTATAAGTCAATGGGAAAAGTTAAAAAGTTTGAAAGTGTCACAAATGCACTTTTTAGTGTCGCAAATGGCCCTAGTAGTGTCGCAAGTCTGCCATTTTGTTTTCAGTTACTGATCAGAAAAATGCTTGGCATTTAAAATTGGGACCCTCTAGGGACACAATTCTTTCTGAGTTCACCTAGTCAGACCCTGAGGATGCTAGCCATGTCTTTATTTTGGGGTTAAACACCCCAGAAATATGTTTTTCAAATTTCTGGAAACAGTAGTGTCGCAAAGTAGTGTCGCACTTGCGACACTTTCGCAAATTTTTGTGAAAGGTGTCTCAAATTGTGACACTACTTTTCCAGGCTTTGCCAAAATGACAGCAATTCTTTGCCACCCTGCTGCAAAAGAATGGTTTGGTCTTTTGGGCTGGAATGTGGAGGCAAGGCAGCCAACATCTCATAGATGTGCCTTTTGGTGGTTTGATGAAAAAATATTGCACTGATGCAAAGTTACAGTACTCCGAATTTGACAGTTTTTCCAATAGACTAACATGGTGGCATCCATCGTGCCTTTCGGGGCTCGTATCTCGGAAACAGTGTGAGATATGGATTTTTCATAGCGACCATGCATAGCCTGACGTGCAAGCAGCATCAGGGTGTGCATTGGGGTCATCAGTCCTAACTCTCACCCCATTCTCCATTACCTCAACTTGTTCACACATGTGATAGGGTGAGAGTTAGGGCTGATAGCCCTAACGCACACCCCAATGCTGGTTGTGGGGTTGGGCTTGGAGGGTGTAAGGGGGGCTTTCAACCCTAACACTGAATTTCCTCACTTTTGTCGCTGTGGAACAACCCTAACTGATGCATTAAATGGAGTTTTTGCCATGAATATATATATATATATATATATATATATATATATATATATATATATATGCATGTTTAGGGTTGTGGAGGGCTTTCTATGTTAGATCCCACATTTTGCACTTTAATAACTTTGCAACCATTTATAAGATTTGCATGAAATTCTGTATGTGTGGTCTTGTGAGGTACATTTCTTGACGTGCCAAGTTTCTTTCTGGCCGGATGTGCAGGTTCCAAGCTGTGTGTAGTGAAAAAACATCTAAAAATCACCCATTTTTGCTGAGGGTTTTCTTGCCACCATGTTGTGCCCGAATTATTAGGAATTTTTGTCTGAAATTGTCAGGGTAAAAAGTACTTGTCTCAGAAGAATTTCCTTTGGTGGTTTGTTGAAAAAATATTAATCTGTTCCAAAATTAATACATTTTAAAATGTTGGGGTCTGCGCATGCTTAATCAACCAAATAAAATAAATACTTGTATAAGTTTTAATATGAGGAATCCTTTTCATGAGTTTTTTTATAGTATGCCACCATCTTGTTTTTCATTTTTTAGCAAAAATAATTAAAACACACATAAAATGGCATGTAGGTGGAGACCAACAAGTCATGTTGGTCATCAGAACTCCATTAGATGTATTCTGTAGTTGACTATTGGTAAAAGGACACCGAAAGGTGATTTTTTTTGTTCATTTTTAACTACTACGTCATGATTTGCTTTCCATTTTTTTGTATTCCTTTCAGATAAAAAAACTCTGCTGAACACTGTCTTTTTGCTGTTTTTTTGCCATTGCCTTGCAGCTAGACAGTCTGGAATTTTGATTTGAAATGTTCAGGGTAAAAAGGGCTTGTCCAACCGTTGTTTCCTTTGCTGGTTTGTTGAAAAAACATTACTCTGTTCTGAAGTCGTTTAGTTTTGAAATTTTGGGTTATTTAAATTTTTTTTCTTCACTCGCTTAGGGGTTGTTCGTATCTTCGAACGTGCTTAGAACCAAAACTTTAAAACTATGTAAAATTAGAACAAATCAATATTTTTTCTACAAACTAGCAAAGTAAATATATCTGGGCCAAGACCTTTCTACACTGAACATTTCAGACCAAATTTTCCAAACCACTTTGCCACAAGCTGATGGCAAAAAGAAAAAATACAATAAAACAATGAGCTCCCTCAGTTCTAAATGCCATCCCTGACTTCAAGTTATATTCCCCTGGTGTCAACTGGCACCCCCCCCCCACACTCCAATTGCCATCCCAATAATAAATTTATTTTCCCTGGTGTCTACTGGCATCCCACACTCTCCAATCGTGTCCCTGTGATTTTATTCGCTTTTCACTGGCATCTAGTACTGCCCTCCACCTTTCCATTGTCATCCCCATACTTTTTCTTTCTCCCTGGTGTCTAGTTGCACCTACATACCCTCCCATTGCATTCTATATATATTTCATTTCAATCCCTGCTGTCTAGTCACACCACCTCCCTTCAATCACATTCCCATAATCTTGTTTCTTTTCTCCTGGTGTCTACTGACAGCCCCCACCCTCACATCTCTGACCCTTTTTTTTAATTGTCCCTAGTATCTAGTGGCATCCCCATCATCTCATTCTGCTCCCGCTTGTTTTCTTTGCTTTCCCTGGTGCCTAATGCTCCCTTCATCTTGTTGGATCCCTGAAATAAAAAAAATGATCCCGCAATGTTTTTATTACTGAAAGTAAATTAAAGTCCATTGCCAATCACACCCCTCAACCCAACCGGACCTCCCACTCAGCACACACCACCCAGCACCCCCTCAGAGCCCTCAACACACCCTCACTTGCCTGAACATGTCCCAGGCTGAAGATCTGAAGATCCACTCTTCTACAGGAGACATGTCTTGCTGCTGGAACAAGCGACTGCAATATGAGAAACTAAGGTAGGTCCAATTCAATGTATTTTAATCTGGTTTTGAACATTGGTGCATAACTTTGCAATTTTTTGGATATTTTGACACCAAATTTTTCAACATACCCTTTTTGAGACTCCTCCTCATTAACAATGTTGGAGTCATTTCACAAATCCTGCCTGAAAGGTAATTTCTTTTGAAAATTTTGGGAAAAAATATGCAAAAATGGCAAAGTTATGTGCAAACATTGAAATATACTGTATGTATGCTACCGCATAACTTTCATAATTTTTAATATTTTCCCCCCAGATTTTCAACATAGACATTTCTTTACATCACCTCATGAATGTGACAGCTGTCATTTTTCAATTCTTGACTGAAATGTATTTTTGCACGTGTGGCACAGAATGATGCTACGGTGGTGCAGAATGATGTTTCGGTGGGAATTTGATCCATTTTAGTACCGGTTTTATGAGGTGAGATAATAAGCAGGCTATGCTGACAATTTGGTTGATGTTGTCCTACAAGTGAAAGTGCAGGGCCCAGACCACATAAACCTCTAAAGGAGGCGGTAATGATACCCCTTTCTTAAGAAGGTTTCTTTTGACCCTGACTGTTTAGCGAACTACAGGCCAATCTTTAACCTGCCCTTTGTGGGAAAGGATATTGAGAAGGCAATTGTGGAGCAACTAGAAGTCCACCTAACCACCTACAATGTCTGTGAGCCTTTTCAGTCCAGAGTCAGAAAGAGGCACAGCACTGGGACGGTGCTTGTTTGGGTACTTAATGATCTCCTGACTGCAAGAGATTGAGGGAGCCATTGCATCTTAGTTTTTCTTGATCTCTCCACAAATTTGATACCATGGACCATGATGTGTTGTTGGAGTGCCTGTGGCTTTTCTGTGGTCTGTCTGGGACAGTCCTCAGATGGTTTCAATTGTTCCACATGGGTAAGACTCAGAGAGTGGTGTCTGGGATTTATTCCATGGTCCCTCTTTCTCTACCCTGTAGGGTTCTGCAGGGCTCCATTCTTTCACCTATGTTGTTTGCAGTGTATGTGTTTCCATTAGGGGATATTATTAGGCACTATGGGCTGAGCTTCCACTGTTATGCAGATGATACTCAGCCCTACATGTCTTTTGTGCCTGAACAGGCCTGGGTCATCTTGGTGTTTAATAATTGGCTCTCTAGGATCCAGGACTGGATATGGGCCAGCTGGCTGAAGCTGAACCTGGATAAAAGTGAGGTGTTGGTGGTGGACCCAGGTCACCAAGGTTTAGGTACAGTGGCTGTTCAACCATCTGGAGTTAGTCTTAATGGGACCCAGCTACTTGCCTTGGATCACATGTTAACCTTGGCATTATTATCTATAGCAGCCTAACTCTAAAGTCTCAGGTATCTGCTGTTGTGAAAACTTCTTTCTACCATCTGAGGAATATCACCCAGGTTAAGCACCTGGTGCTACCTGATGACCTTCCTGTTTTGGTCCATGCCTTTCTGGCTTCCCACCTTGAGTACTGCAATGCCTTTTACCTAGGGCTTCCAGGGGTTGATATTCACTGACTGCAGTTGTCCCAGAATGCAGCTGCCAGGCTGTTGACTGGCTTATCTAGATCCTGCCACATCACACTTGTGCTCCACGGCCTGCACTGGCTGCCAGTCTTTTTGAGGATCACCTTCAAGGTTGGACTTCTGAACTACAAAGCCCTACATGGTCAGGGACCGAGCTATCTGCAAGCTCTCCTTCTTCCTTATCTCCCCCTCTGGTCATTCCATTCCTCTGATGAGGGATTGCTAGAGTTTCCCAGGGTTAGGCTTAAGAACCCTGGTGCTCGCTGTTGTGTGTTCTGTTTTTGGGTTTGACTTTTCTAAGTTTAGTTTCTTAGTTTTTGGAATTGACTTTTCTTAGTTTAACTTTAATTTGCCAGGGAGGAATTGTAGCTGGGAGATATTTGCAGTCATTTGTGACTAGACCTGTTACTTAACCTCTGTGAAATAGTGGTCTGAAAGGAAGGAAGGCACTTCCTGGGGTGGAGGGTCAGAGTTGTAGTTGATTGTTTCTGGAGGGCATAGGTTTACTCCCACCCATCCTGCCCCTCACCCCTCCTGCCCAAGTGCATAACTTCCTTTATAGCAGGGGTTCTGACATCACATCCCCAAAACTGCTAACAACATACACCTGTTCATATCTTTAAAGGCACACCACACTGAATAGGGAGTAGAGACACTCACAAGCATGCACACACTAAAACAAGAACAAAACAAAAACAAAAAAAGAAAAGCATCTGTAACAGGAAAGGACACATACATGTGGGGAGTGGTGCAATGCACTGGCTGTGGAGCAGCAGTCTTCTGGGAGACATTCTGGAGATTGCATTGCTGCCCTATATGCAGACACTTCTCTGGTCTGAGGGAGGAGGTTGTTCGTCTCCATGCTGACCTGCCAAGGATTTGGGAAACCTGCTCCCCCACCCAGGGACTGCCCAGGCAACTGCCACTACCTCAGAGGTTGCCAAGAAAGAGGAGTGGTTGGACCACGGTGGGCTCAGGAAAGGGGAAGGTGAGGTTGGTGGAACAGAGGCACATTCCTACAGTTGTGCCTCTCCACAATTCATTCACCACTTTGGTGGAGCATGGTTCCTCTATGGAGGCAACCGTAGCGGAGACCAAGGAGGATGCTTGGGAACCTCTACAATGAAGACCCACAGGAGGGTGGCACAGGACCCCACAGGGGAAGGAAACAACTCCTGGTGGGGGACTCAATTGTTGGGGTAGAACTGGGGGAGGGAGGGAGGGGAAAGGGAGGCAAGGTGCCTGCCCAGCACCATGGCTTGGAGGGACAGGAAATGAATCCTCAGGATCGTGGGAGCAGCTGCCAGGGGGAGTGAGATGGATGTCATTATCCACATAGGGACAAATGATCTGGCTGAGAATGGGATCAAAGCAGTGCAACAGGAGTTTGTGGAGTTGGGAAGGGGCCTTAGACAAGTAGCACACATGGTAACTTTCTCAGAAGTGCTACCTGTCTATGGCATGGATGAGGCTAGGGTACTCTGCACCATGGGATTCAATGACTGGTTGAAAAACTGGTGCAGAGCTCAGGGATTTGGCTTCACTGGAGACTGGGGCTCCACCTAAAGGGATGGAGGCCTATACAGGCACGATGGTCTACGTCTATCTAGGAGGGGAACCAGGATCCTAGGTGATAGGTTTAAATACTTCATTGGTAAGCATTTAAACTGGCCAAGGGGGGAGGCAATGAAAAGGAGAAAGAAAATACTAGCCCCCCCAAAAAAAATCAGGGTAGTTAGTGGGGTAAACACCAAGATAGAGTGGTCGATAGGGAGAAGGGCAGCGGTAAATGGAGAAAAAGACAAAGGCAGTAAGGACAGGGATGGGACAAAAATAAATAAAGCTATAAAAAATGGAGGGTAATGAGTACCAATGCCTATAGTCTAGGTAAAAAGCTCCCTGAAATGGTGGCCTTAATGCAAGAGGGATGCCTGGATATTGTGGCAGTCACAGAAACATGGTACATAGAGAACAATGAATGGGATGTCAACATACCAGGGTACACAATCTACAGGAGGGACAAGGAGGGCAGAAGAGGAGGAGGAGGAAGAGTAGCTCTCTATGTAAGGGAAGAGATCAAAGCAACATAACTAAAGGTTAAACAGGGAGGAGAGGAGGCACTGTGGGTCACCCTGGAGAATAGAAATGGCATCACAATCAACATGGGGGGTTGTATACAGACCCCCATCTCAGGGGGAGGAAATGGACAAGAAAATTATAGAAGGCATCCTTGGGATGGCAGAGAAAGAGGAAATATTGCTGATGGGGGACCTGAATTTGCCAAATTTTAACTGGAGCACCTTTGAGCAGCCACATCCAAGAGCAGGGCCATTCTCAATGCCCTACAGGAGGCATGCCTCAGACAGCTAGTTTTGGAACCCACTCAGGAGGGAGCAATCTTAGACCTGGTACTCTCAAATGGGGATGGAGAGAGGATCTACAATCTTGAAGTGGGTAGCCATCTGGGAACAAGCAACCACCAAACTGGCGCCACATCTAAATTAATGCTTAGTCTGGCTGCTGCCTCCTCCTCCCCTGTAAGTTTTTACAGTCTTTATCTTTTTCGTCTGTACTCCACGCTCACCACTTTAATTTTATTCATTTTTTTGTTCACACTCCATACTTAATTGTCTCCCTTCCCTATTTCCCCAGGCGCCAACAGCGCCCGAGCTGGCAATCTCTCAACTTGACCGGTGGCTGCAGTGGAACTAGGCTGCCAGCACCTCACCTTTTCCCTGCCTGCCCCAATGCTCTCCTTGTACAAGTAAGCCCTCTGAAACCTCTGGGGATAGAATCAGGCTGTGATTGACTGAAGACTAGACCAGGTTGTTCCCATTGGCCAGAGCTCCTGAGGCTTTTGTTCTGATTGGCCCTGCTTTATCTCTCCAAGCCAAGGGACTCTGCAGCTTCTGTATGGTGCCTAGCAAATCCAGGGAATTGGCAATGGGTTCTCGGTGAACCCCAGAGGATATTTTTCATCCGCCTCCTCCCCTACTCCCATGGCTAATTAAATACACCTTCCCCCCACCCCTTCCTGATCTCACGCCCCTTGTTCTTGTAGTCAGCAAACAGAATACCTTTGTAATCCCCTATGTCTCCTCCCCAGGAGGTGCTTTCCTGCCACAGCTACACTTAAAAATGTTGGTCTTACCATTTACTCTATGCTTTTTCTTCCTCAACACTTGTGATACACCTCGTGGATCTTTTACTGCTGCTTATCAGCTTTACATAGGATCATTCCTAGATATTGAAAATACCTTTTTCTTTTTTTGCATTATCTATTTGTACCCCCTACATGCTCCAGAGCTGCCTCTCCTTCAGGCTGCCATGGTTCATTGGCATTCCCCTACTATCTCCCCCTTCAACCACCTTCTTCATATCTGCATCCTTCCATGGGGTATCCCAGTGTAACCCTTCACTAGGTGGGTCCCCTCTCCACTGAGGGGGAAGGCACTGGTGGGAGGAACCAGCACACTATTCTTTTTCAGTCCTGGGAGCTGCTGAGGCATTCTGTGGCTCTCCAGGGGAGTCTTCGGAGGTGCCTGGGGCTGGCAGCCATCATCCGGCTAGACTTCCATAGCGGTCTTTCTGGTTTTCTTGTTTACCCTTTTGCACCACTTCCTGTAGTGCCCCCAGTCTTCACTGTGGGCTGCTACATGAGTGAGGCCAGTCCCAAACCCACCCCTGGATAGAAGAGCAGTCTGTCAGATGCTCAATCCTATCCTTCCCCTGCTGACCCCCGATGACCTGAGTCTGTTCCCGAACCCGGGTCACCAGCGTGGGTCGAAGTACGGCACCAGCACCTCAACCCTCTAAGCCACTGGGCTGGCAAAAATACCTTTTTCAATGTAGAAAATGTATCCTTTCCTGCAACTTATAACTGTTCCGGCCGCTTCACATCTACACCACTCAGCTATCCTTCTATGTTCCCATTGCTGCTATCCCATCCCTATGTTCCCTCCACTAGCAACCTTTTGCTTGCCTTTCTGCACCCCTCACCCTGTTATAGGACTCCTGCACACAAATGGTGCAACTCTGCATGCACCAAGAGCAAGCCTCGGCCCTTCCAACTGCTTCTGATTGCATTAAAAAAGCTGCTCTTGCTGCTCCTCATTTGCACAGGTAATGTTAAATGAAACCCTGGACCTCTGCTCCATATTAATGCCCCTGCTGACCTTCCTAACTTAAAGGGGCTGTTCTTCTTGTACATAAACGCTTGCAGCCTCCTAAAAAAGCTTGATGAAATAAAAACCTGGTCCTCCCATTGTATCCCAGATGTGCTTGTTATTACTGAAACGTGGCTAAGATCTAATACCCTGGAGTATGAGGTCAACATTCCTTCATACAAAGTGTTTAGAGTAGATAGGTTATCCAGGAGCGTGGGGGTAGCTATCTATATCTGTAACAATATTGTCACTTCTGTTGTTGACTCAGCTTCAGCCCCAAAAGAGTTTGAGTTCCTAACCTTAAAGATCAAACTCTCCAAATCCACTTCCTTATGTATCATTGAGTGCTATAGACCCCCCTCAGCTGGCCTCTCACTGTTAAAGCAGCTAAGTGGCATACTAGGCACCATGAATACAGAAGTAATCATTTTGGGTGACCTGAATCTAAACTGGCTTTCCCCAGCTTCAACACCACTAAAAGAATTATGTGATGTACATGGACTCACCCAATTGATAAATGAAGCTATCCACCCCAATTCCTAACATCCCAAGCATAGCACACTGCTTGATTTAATTCTAGTAAGTAAGCCCTATCTATTCTCCCATACAGGAGTATTTTTCAATGACCTTAGTGATCACTGTGCTATTGCATGTGTAAGATCTGTACAACACCCAGCCTTATCCAATTCAAAGTACATCTTCAAGAGATGCAAAAGGAACTTTGGTGCCAATGCATTTCTCTGCCTACCACCAACACGCTAAATGGCAAAAGTTTTACCTTGCACCTTCTATGGAGGAGGTGACAGAGGTCCTACAATCTGTACGGACTAATGTACTTGATTTACATGCTCCTGTGGCCAGGAGTAGAACAAAAAAAGAAATCCTACCCCTGGTTTACTGGAAACCTAAAAGCTGCTCTATGGAACAGGGACACCCTGTGGAAAAGGGCTAGGAAGTCTAAGTTGGCCACTGATTGGTCTGCCTTCTGAACTGCAAGAAATAGCTGTACAAAGCTCATTAGAGTTGTTAAATCCAATTACTTCCATGTAGAGCTAAATGTATCCACCAACTCCGCCACTAGGTTCTTGAGAACCCTAAGGGAGATCGAAGGCCATAGTTCTTCTGGCACACTTCCCACCAAAAATCTCTTCCAGTGGCACTCACACCACTGACAAGTACACAGTCCTCGCCCTCCTCACTAACCATTTTTGCTACAGCAGGGATGGCCTTTGATACATCTCCAGCAAACATCATCAGATGAAAGCTTCAAAGCCAGAGCTCTGAAAGTCTAAATTCAGCTACTCAGGTGCCATGCACTGCCTTCTTGTTCCAACCAGTCACCATTAAACAAGTTGAGGATATTCTCCTTAATCTTAATACAAAGAAAAGTGCAGGTGCAGATCTTATCAAGTCATTCTTTCTAAAGCTAGCCTACTTTGTCCTGGCCCCTTCCGTTACCCACCTTTTTAACCTTGCTCTCAGCCAAGGTACCCTTCTTAAGATCTGGAAGACAGTGCATGTTATTCCTTTATTTAAATCAGGGGATCCCTTTGACCTTAATAACTACCGTCCTATTTCCTTGCTCTCAGCTCTGTCCAAACTACTGGAGAAATTGGTTAATGAGCAACTCAGAAGGCACCTAGAAAACTCCAACTTGTTAAATTCGATCCAGTTTCGTTTCTGGCCACTCCACAGTACTATAACTGCACTTGCCAAGGTCATGAATGACTGGCAGATTGCTCTTGACAACAAACGTTATGTCTGCACCCTGTTTCTAAACCTTAGTAAGGCCTTCTATACGGTGGATCGTGATTTGCTCCTAATGACCTTAGAGAAAGTTGGGGTGGATAACCAGGCACTAAATTGGTTTGCCAACTACCTTACAGACAGAGATCAGTAGGTAAAGGTTGAAGGCATTGTATCTCCAAAAAAAAAAAAAAACACTCCTAAGAGGAGTGCCTCAAGGGTCAATACTTGGCCCACTGCTCTTTGCTATCTATATATGAATCATATAGACAGCGGTCTTCAGTTGATAAAAATACACCTTTTTGCCGATGACACAGTGCTCTACATCGACAGATTATCACCGGAGTTCACTTGTGTGGACCTCCAAAATGAATTTGAAGTCCTTCAGAAAAATCTGCTTGACCTGGAACTCCTATTAAATGCAAAAAAAAACAAAGCTATGCTTTTCTCTCCCCTAGTCCTTTCTACAAAAAAAACAATCTAGCTGACATGACCCTCCAAATCGGCACTTTCCTGGGTGAAAAACTGGAGTTCATGAAGAAATTCAAATACTTGGGGGTCTGAATTGACTCTAAGCTGTCCTTTCTTGACCACTTAGATGAACTCACCAAGAAATTGAGACAAAGACTTGGTATCTTCTTCTGCATCAAATACTCATTAACTCCAGAGGCTAGAAAACTCCTTGTCCAGGCTACTTTCATGCCACTTCTGGACTATGCGGACTTCTTGTATAGCCACAGTATCAGCTCAGCTCTATCCAAACTTGATATCCTTTACCACAGAGCCCTCAGGTTTATCTTTGATGCACCTTACTCCACTCACCACTGCGCCCTCTATGCTTCCATAGGTTGGAGTTCACTTAGCTTGAGGAGGCAAAAAAATGCTGTACTCTGGACCTACAATGCCATAACTCACAAGCTTCCTCAGTACCTCATAGGCTGTCTGCCCATCTGCCCTCCCAGTATTTATCCACTTAGAAATCTAACCTGCATATCCCTCGCTATTCCCAAAGTTGGAACATGCATTGGCAGAGCCTCATTAAGCTACTCCCTTCTAGAGCTCTGGAACAAGATACAAAAATCCCTAAGGCTAACTCATCCTGTAACACTATCCCGATTTAAAGACATGCTCCTAAAGACCTTCCCTGAGGTCTGCCAGTGTTTCAAATAGGGAAGTAGTATTCAAATGGCCAACCTACCTTCATATTGCTTATAATTCATCAGGCTTGTCTACTAGGATTTCAAGCTAAGAGACACTGTTTCTGAATAGCATACCACATACTGACAACCTCCATCCCCTGTCTTTTTCATTCCTTACATCCCTCCCTCTTCTTACCTCTGTACTGTCCTTACCTGCCCTCATTTACCCTTCTCCCCTTTTTTCTCTTTCCTCTTCTACTCCGTCTTGTCATTACCACAGCAATGTATTCACAAATAGTCTGTACTCCCAGTGCACTGCTCATAGGTCATATAGACCCTGTCTTTCTACAGTTATGCAAATCTTCATGTAATCTTTACTTAATGTGCTCAAAACTGTGTATACATGTATTGAATCATTGACCTTCCTAAGTGCTTGTGTAAATAGCTTGCTAGTGACTCTTAGCGTGTTGCATATTACATGTACTTCCTTGCCCTGTGTATGCCTTGTGTGATTATATTGTCATTATATATGCTTACTATATGTTTAGGTTTTGACCCATCTGGCTACTGTATGTTCTTAGGTCCATCTTGTAAATGAGCTTGTCTTAATGGTGTTTCACCTGGCAAAATAAAGATATTGATTGATTGATTGAATGATTGATTGACCAGTGTGGTTCATAATAAACTTAGTTGTAGAGTCAAGCCATACAAAAGTGAAGGTACTGGACTTCAGGAGGGCTGATTTTGTTAAAATGGGAGAGCACCTCAGAAAAGCACTAGCAAACAGGCAAGAAGGTGGGGTGGAGCAAAAATGGGAAAACATCAAAAGTGCCATCACAGAGGCAACAAACATTTGTGTGAAGCAAATAAACAAATCAAAAAAAAGAAAAAAACATTATGGTTCTCAAAAGAAGTGGTGGAGTAGGTAAGGGAAAAAAGATAGCATTCAGGAATAATAAGGAAACACAGAAGGAGCAGGACAGAGAACTGTACCAGTTAAAGCAGAAGGAAGCGGGGAAGGCAGTCAGAATAGCAAAGGCCCAAACTGAGGAAAAGATAGCCAACTCAGTTAAGAAGGGAGATAAAACATTTTATAGGTACATTAGGGAGTAAAGAAAGACTAAGGCAGGGATACTGAGGCTGAATAAAGAGGAAGGTAGTTCAGCAGAAAGCGACAGTAAAAAAGCAGAGATACTGAATTAATACTTCTGCTCAGTATTCACAATGGAAAAGCAGGGGGAGATAACTAATCCAATCAATAGAAGCACTCTAGATAGGGGTGTTGATATTAGTCCTTTCACAGAAGAAAGGGTTCTGAAAGAACTCTTAAAATTGAAGGTGGATAAAGCAATGGGGCCTGATGGATTCACCCCAGAATTCTAAAAGAACTGAGGGAAGAACTAGTAACCCCACTGACTACCCTTTTTAATAAATCACTGGAGGATGATGTGGTGCCTGAGGTCTGGAAGAGGGCTGATGTGCTTCCCCTTCACAAAAGTGGGAGCAAGACAGAGGCAGGAAACTATAGACCTGTCAGTTTGACCTCAGTGGTAGGGAAAATGATAAAATTACTTCTGAGGGAAAGAATTGCTGAGTACCTAGAGGCCAGAGGGGCACAAGACCCAAGGCAGAGTGGATTCACAGCAGGAAGATCATGTCAGACAAATCTAATTGATTTATTTGACTGGGTGACCAATGTAGTAGACCAGGGAGGGGCTGTGACCTACCTAGACTTTAGCAAGGCATTTAACACAGTCCAGCACAAAAGATTAATTAACAAATTAGCCAGCCTGGGAGTGGGTCCCAGGGTGGTAGCCTGAGTAAACACTGGCTGGACAACAGGACACAGCGGGTAATAGTAAATGGAGTCCACAGTGAAGAAAGGGGGTTACTAGTGGGGTACTGCAGGGTTCAATGCTGGGGCCGGTCCTTTTTAATGTCTTTATAAGTGACATTGCAGAGGGACTGGAAGGGAAAGTATGTTTCTTTGCAGATGACACAAAGATCTGCAACAGGTTTGATACTCACAGTGGGGTGGAAAGGATGAAAAGGGACTTGGCAAGGTTGGAGGACTGGTTAAATGTGTGATAGCTTAGATTCAACACAAAGAAGTGAAAAATAATGCACCTGGGAAACAAAAACCCAGGGGAAGAATACACAATGGGGGGGGTGAGCTACTGACAACAACAAAAATGGAAAGGGACCTGGAGGTAGTCATATCAGATGACCTAAAGATGGGCCAGCAATGTGAAAAGGCAGTAAGGAGGGCTGGGGGGATACTGGGATGCATAGGGAGAGGCATCACAAGTAGAAAACAGGAAGTTATTGGTCATCTGTACAGATAGTTGGTAGGACCACATCTGGAGTACTGTGTACAGTTCTGGAGACCCCATCTCCACAAAGACATAGACAGGGTGGAGGCTGTCCAGAGGAGGGAAACCAAAATGGTGCAGGATCTGCACCTGAAGACATATGAAGAAAGACTAAAGGAGCTTAAGATATATAGCCTCAGGAAAAGGAGGGAGAGGGGGGACATGATAGAAACTTTCAAATACCTCAAGGGAATCAACAAAGTCCAAGAGGGTAGCATCTTTCAGAAAAAGAGATGTGCATGAACAAGGGGACACAATTTGAAGATAGAGGGAGAACGGCTCAAAGGTAATATGAGGAAGTATCTCTTCACAGAGAGGGTTGTAGATGCATGAAATGGCCTTCCTGAGGAGATCATAGAGTCAAAAACAGTGGGGGAATTCAAGAATGCATGGGACAGACATAAGGCAATTCTAGTGGGGGGTAGGAGGAAGTAGGCTGTTGGTTAACTAGGATCTGCAGCTTATCCATTAGGTAAGGGAAATGGGCAGACTAGGTGGGCCAAGTGGTCCTTATCTGCCATCAAATTCTATGTTTCTATGTTTGCAGCCTCCACCTTATAGAACTAGCTACCTCATTGAGTAAGGGAATGCATGACTGTTGAGAGTTTCAAGTCTGCTTTAAAAGCTCATTTATTTAATTTAGCTTTTTCAGATATTGTGTAGTATGAGCTATGTTTAGTATTTATTAGATTAGTGATATCTGTGTTTTTATCGATTTTATTATTTATCTGTTTTTACTGTACAAGTGCTTTGATCTTCATTGGAATTGTGCTTTTTATAAATAAATGATGGATTGATTGATTGATTGATTGATTAACATACATGTACACTTCTATGGAGGGATGGGAGTGCAGGGCCTGGAGGATCCTGCACTCCATCAGAGAAATAACGACATGATTACACTATCTGAAAAATTATGCATGCATACTTCCACAGGCAAATAAGCATATGATTATACTATCTCAAAAAGTAAGGACATTCTTTGCAAATAAAAATGCATTAATGTAACATTTAGGCTTCAGGCTACAGCAGCAAAAGTAGAAAACTGTGGCTTTAAGGTTTCCAAACCCAAAACCTTACTCCCACCACTAAATAAAATCAGGAGTCCCATCTTTCTTGTGGCTGTCAACCCTAAAGCTCACCCCATAAGGTGTTTATGTTTCTGGAGTATATTGAATGGGATGAGTTTTAGAGATGACAACCCCAAGGAAGACTGGACCCCTAGGTTTTAGGGTTAGAAACAATGAAGCCACATTTCCTTACTTTTGCTACTATAGCCTGAACCCATGCAGTTTTTTTGCAAAGAATATATATATATATGTAGTATATATATATATATATATATATATATATATATAATGCGTATAATATATATATATATATATATATATATATATATATATATATATTGTATATATAGATAGAATTATATTTTTTATCCCCCCCACCCACGCAGCAAGAGCAGATTGAATTTGACTGGGGAAGGTGCAGGGTAGATTGTAAAGGATCTTTTTACTGACTACTGATGGCATAGTAGGGCACAGAAAAACATCTTTTTGCCGGTCCGGTGGCGCTGAAGGTTAAGGCGCTGGATGCCACACCTCGCACCATGCCAGCAACCCGGACAGTCAGGGGGAAAAAGAGGATTGAGCATCCAGAGGACAGCTTTCCTCTTTCGGGCGGGAGGGGGGTCATGGTTTGATGTTTGACTGGCCTCTGGCAGAAGTCAGGGGCACAGCAAGTGCTGAACTCACGTTGAGGGATGGGGAGTGGTGATGTCGACAGTGATGCCTTGGCATCTGGGTGTGTGACACTCCCTCATAAATAGGGAAAATGCCCTGCAGGCTCTGGGAAGACAAAGCGTTGAGGTAGTCCTCTCATTGGCCCCACCTGCCTGACTCCATGGTCTCCAATGCAGCAGAATATACGGGGTGTAATCTACCCCATCTTGTCCCCTCACAGGGGGTAGTTCCGAGGCTCCATGGTGGTCGACCAAGAAGTTACGTAAGGTGGCAGAGGTGGGGAACAGGCCTCATTGGCACTCCCGAGGATGTGGTGCCTGCGGAGGCAGGGCGAGTATAAACAATAATTTCCAAAAAAAAGAAACACATCTTTTTATGTTTGCCTGTGTGTGTGAGTCTGCCAGCCAGCCAGTGACTGAAAAGTAAAGTAGAATGCTGTGTGAGAAAGAAGGTCCCTTGGTGAGGTGGTGTGTGGCCTGTCAGTGGTGATGGGGGGGGTGGACTGGTGGCATCACTCTTCTCGATCACCTCATTGGTTGTACAGCACTATGCCTTGTGTGCTGGGCATGGGTGTCATGTGGGCATCTATGAATCATCAATAACTACTGTGAGACATCCTTGTTAGCATTCAATGGTGGCAGGATCATGTCATCCTCTGTCATGCATGCTTTGTTGATACTGTACATGTAGAAAACATGAAGAGAAGAACAGAATGAGAAACGGATTCATGGGGAGAAAAACTGCAGGTAAATGGTCCACAATACCAGTTCAACTAAGCATAAGTTCTGCAAGTGACAGTGGTGGAGACTGGAGTTGGTCATGGTAGAACAGGGGCTGGGAGTCATGGTCTTTGGGCTGTGAGGGAAAGGGCTGCTGTACACATGACTGTACAGCCATATAAACCATGGTGTATAAATTCTCAAAGCTATGTACAGATTTTAACGGCACTTAGATATATTTTTTTTTACTACAATAAAGGAGACTTCTGCACAATTAAAAGGTTTAATCCACAGTTTTATTAATGAAGGAGCAATGTTACTACTGTATGTGGACTTTTAGTAGGTGCCAGTCACTGTGGCTGTCTTTACTTTATGTTTCACTCAACAAAAGTACTACACTTTTCCCTGGTTGCAGTCACTTCCTTGAAAAAAAAAACTTGCATTCACTGCTTAATTCCGAGAAGGCCCCCACCCCATGATTCATTTTTCTTGTCACATAAATAAAAATAGTAAATAATAATAAGAAATGCAGAATGACAAACATTTTTATGTAATAATTTATATCATTTATATAATATCACATTGTTTTATGTTAACATATGCCACATAATATGTCAGATTATGATACATGGATGGATATTTTTTCTATAGAAAAGTTCATCAGTTCATCAGTTATTTCCCCTGTATACCTGTGGGTAAAAATCAATTAAATAGAGAATAATGCATAGACAGGTGTGTGTTATGAGGTTTCTTTATGCACCTGAAGTGTGTGATGACCCATAAACTTTGATAGCAAGCTCAAGAGGTTTATGTGGTCATCATACACTGAGGGTGTGTAAAAAAAAATACTTTCTAGATGAACACATGTCTGTGTTTTTTTTTCTAATAACTGGTGCAGGGATTTGTTAAAAAAAAACTGCCTATCTGAAGAGCAGGCATGACCAAGAGAGTTGGTAGTACGAGTACTAGCAGTTGGTAGTACGAGGAACTAGCAGAGCCATTAGCAGAATTGTTTAGTGAGTCTCTGAGCACAGGAGAGGTCCCAGAAGACTGGAGAAGGGCTCATGTGATCCCACTCCACAAGAGTGGTAGCAGGGAGGAGGCGGGGAACTACAGACCGGTCAGTCTTACCTCAGTAGTGGGCAAGATTATGGAGGCACTCCTTAAGGAAAGGATAGTGCAACACCTGGAATCCATAGGGGCACAGGATCCAAGACAGCATGGGTTTACAAAAGGAAGGTCCTGTCAAACTAATCTCATAGATTTCTTTGACTGGGTAACCAGAGTAGTGGACCAAGGGGGCAGTTGATGTCGCCTACCTTGACTTCAGCAAAGCTTTGACACTGTTCCACATAGAAGATTGATAAATAAGCTAGGTAGGCTCGGGTGGGTCAGAAGTTGGTCAACTGGGTGGCAAACTGGTTGACTGGCAGAAAACAGAGAGTGGTGGTAAATGGTATACAGTCAGAAGAGATGCAAGTCACAAGTGGGTACCTCAGGGATCAGTCCTGGGGCCAGTCCTATTCAACATCTTCATTAGTGACCTCAGAGATGGACTAGAGGGTAAGGCTTGTCTGTTTGCAGATGACACCAAGATCTGCAACAGAGTAGATGATCCAGATGGGGTGGGCAGAATGAGAAGAGATCTGGATAAACTAGCAGAATGGTCAGAAGAGTGGCAACTGGGATTTAATGCAAAGAAGTGCAAAATCATGCACATAGGGAAGAGAAACCCTGAAGCCACTTATAGGCTGGGAGGGAGTTGCTAGCAGTCACAAAGGAAGAAAGAGACTTGGGCATCATCATCACTGATGACCTAAAATCATCAAAGCAGACCTCTAAAGCAGTAGGTAAGGCTAGGGGTGTTAGGGTGTATTAGTAGGGCATCACAAGTCGTAAGAGGAGGTAATAATCCTCTGTACAAGACATTGGTTGAGCCCCATCTGGAGTACTCGTGCAGTATTGGAGCCACACCTTCACAAGGACATTAACCAAATTGAGGCAGTCCAGAGAAGGGCAACCAAAATGGTGCAGGGACTGCATCAGAAGACATATGAGGACAGATTAATGGAGCTCAATATGTATACCCTTGAGCAAAGGAGGGAGAGGTGATATGATCGAGACATTTAAACACCTTAAGGGCATAAACAAGGTGAAAGAGTCCAACATGTTTAAATATAAGAAAAATAGCAGGACAAGAGGACACAGCATGAGATTAGGGGAGGCCGATTAAGGGGAATGTGAGGAAATTCTTTTTCACAGAAAGGGTGGTAGATGCATGGAAGGATACACCACAAGAAGTGGTGGCTATGAATACAGTGCAGGGCTTCAAACAGGCATGGGATAGGCATAAGGGAGCAATACAAATGACTATGAATAGATAGGTCACTGACAGAGCAAAGGCCGATGGCACATTTATAAGGTAGAAAAAGAAATGGGCAGACTGGATGGGCCTTGAGGTCCTTATCTGCCGTCAACGTCAACTTCTATGAGTAGAGAGGGAAGAAGCAAGTGAAAATTTACAAAAAGCTCTTTTGAAAGCTAAAATTCTTAAAAAAAGTGTTATACTGCTGCAGTGCCTAACTGAGAGAGTGAGCATGACAGATGTTTGCATGTAAGTTTATGCTTTCATCAAGCAGTTACAAAATGTCAGATTGAAATGTCAAAATAACTGGATGAGACATCATACCGAGTTATTACGGCATTTGAAACAACTGAAAAATTAATTATTAAAAAGGATAATCTCTGGGGAGGGCAAATTGGCACTAAGAACTCACTATTGAAGGGAAGAATGAATGTGTAATTTTTGGCTTCCATGCTCACTCTGGGTGCTATGCACTAATGGGGTGCAGTGGCTACGCGCACGTATCTGGGGCACGTAGCCATTCCGCAATCACTGTGCTCCCCACACAGCATGCTCAACAGGGGGGTGTGCAGACCCACTGCACCCACCCTTATATATGGACAGCTCTGCTCAGGGGGCGATCCGGGCGTGCCAGCACTACGTGGAGTTCACTAACCCGCGTGGTGCTGGCTGAGCGTGGGTGGCGCGGGAGCAGGCGCCAGGTAGACCCCTGCTGTAACCCACTGCATGCATCCATGGACTCAGGCCTTCACTACCTGGGGGACCAGGACAGGACATACAATGCCATCCCTGACCACTGGGCAGCAGGAGGTGGCAGGGGCAGCTGGATGGGCAAGTGCCCCACAAGTCCAGGTGTGGTGGCACCAGTACGGAATGTTGCTGTGTGGGTCTGGATGCCTGCAATTGCTGCATAGCCCTGGACCCCTACCTCCCTCCATGTGGGATCCACTACAGGTCCCCGGGGGCATTCCATTTAATTCCCACCCAGGATGACATCTCTTCGCCCAGCCACCCTGCAGAGTCCTGTGCACCGGGGGGGGAGGAGTCACGGACAGGTGGCCAGCATTGGTGAATGCTGGCATAGGCACACCTGTCCACGAAGTGCAGGGTCACGGATGGTATACATGACTTTTCCGCATACCCCTACCCACATTGTACATAGCACCATCTCTTAGTAAGTGATCAAATAGGTAGTTGTGGCACAGGTTTAAGCTCACCTTGAATAATCAAAGGTCTACAAGCCTCTCCAATCAGGAGTTAGTTCCTGTTACAGTCCTTAGACTGCTCCAGTCAGAGTGCTCCATAATCTCTTCATTACAAGAGACTAGGAGCTTTGTTCAGTCTTGGTCTGATGGACCTCTCATCAGCGTTTGGCACGGTGGACCATAGTGTGCTTATAGACCACCTGAGGAACTATGTGGGACTTAATGGCATTGTTTTGCACTGGTTTAAGTCCTACATTACCTGGTGGTCACAGCAGGTTGCTCTTGGAAATGTTGCCTCTGGAGCAGCTGTGGTCACCTGTGGAGTTCTGCAATGCTTGATCTTGTCACCTGTGTTGTTCACCATTATTATGCTGCCTTTTGGCAATATCTTTAGGTGTTTCACTCTAGTGCAGGTGATACTCAGCCCTATCTGTCTTGTGCTCTGGATGGGATAAATGCAACGTCTGTGCTGGGGTGGTGCCTATGGGATATCAATGACTGGATGGTTGCCAATCAGTGGATACTTTTGCTAGGGCTGAAACGGTACTATGTTTGGCTCTGAAGCCAGACTGAGATGGATTTAGCAAGTTATTTGAGTCTAAATGTTCTCTGATCTGGGTGTTGACAATTTTTTCAAGTAGTTTTGAGAGGACGGATAGAATAGAAGTAGGCCGATAATTGTTCAGATCACTTGGATCCCCAGATTTGAATAAAGGTAGTGTGCACGTGGGGGTGTCCAATAAAGTCCAGAGAGCAGTCAGGGTCCGATATTTCAAAATGTATTAGAAGCAGAAAAAAATAAAATGGACTTAAAGCAGAACTTGTACATAACTTTCAAAAAAAAAACATAAGGCACAGGAAATCATATCTTTAACAAGAAAGAAAATTCCTGCCAAAAAGGCACCTAGAATCTGGCTAGGCATCTGGTAAGTTTGCCTTCCTACCACACACTGACTCAGCACTCCACATTCACCTCCTTTTATACCAGTGGAGGAGTACATGACTTAGTTAGCTCCTCCCCCAACTTGCATCATAAAAGTGGGTCAACCAGGGCCGCTCAGTCCTAAAAGGAGATTGGACTGAGAGGAGCTGGAAGCACTTTACAAGAGAGTTGTAAGTCTAAGGCATTTCTGCATCACATTAGGAGACTTTAGTCCTTTTAAGTTAAACAGTTTTATCTCTCTCCTTTTAACAGTGGCATGCATTGCCTTCTCCCTTTTAAAAGTATTAGTTTAACCTTTTTATTTAAGGAATAAACAAACACCACTTTTCAAGTGAATTCTCAGTTACAATTCTTATATAGACCATAATTCTGGGCTTCTTATACTAAAAACTAACAAAAAAGGCTGTTAACTTGTATAATTCACCAAATGATGAAAACGCATAACAAACCTTTTCAGTGTCTTCCATGACGTTCTCATGATATGATCGCTACAGTCGCATGATCGCATAATCCTATAGTCGAGCGCTGCATATTCGCAGGAAAATTAGACTAAACAGCTTGTACTGCAAGCACAGAACATTCTAAACATTGGGGCTTTATTATTTAGAGAAAACGAGCTGGAAATAAGGAAAGGGACAGAAAGACTGCTCAAAGCTGGCCAAGCTTGAGTAGGGGAATGACAGAGAAGGAGCGATAGTAAAAGGAAGAGATTAGAAGAGCAGGAGACTGTTGCAACAGATTTTGTTTAATATTTTTGCCCACAATGTTCTCAAATTACCTCTAAAACATAGGCAGGTAATCACATATGCTCTGTATCCATGTGAGCATATCAATGTTCGGGGGGGGGGGTTCACCGACCCTACCACAGGTAGGATGTGTGCAGTTTTCCACAACACAGGTAGCTCGCCCTGTTTGAGGGAGGTGTTGAATAAATTGGTGATGGGGGCGGTTAAATAGAAGTGGCCGAGTTTTAGAA
The DNA here is from genome assembly GCA_016271365.2 of Neoceratodus forsteri. Taxonomy (NCBI): domain Eukaryota; kingdom Metazoa; phylum Chordata; order Ceratodontiformes; family Ceratodontidae; genus Neoceratodus; species Neoceratodus forsteri. The sequence goes on along the minus strand of CM057459.1, from coordinate 798,503,161 downwards.
AGTAAGGTTCGATATTGTCTGCACCAGCACTCTTTTTGCTATCCAGGGACAGGAGGAGGGCCTCAACTTGTTTAAATGTGACTGTTAGAAAGTTGAAGTTGGCAGGATGTAGTAGGTTTGGGTTGAGATTAGTAGTATGGGTAGCAGTGGCATCCCCTGGTAGGCTGAGATTGTTGATGTGCGAAGTGTCGAAGGCAAGCCCTGCAGTGGCAAAGTGTTCATTGAACTGCTGTAATATAGCAGCTTTGTCTGTGTAGGTATTTCCTGTGGACAAAATTTTGGTTGGGAGGGGTTAATCGGTAGTCTGACCTTCGACCTCCTTAAGAATGTTCCAAAATTTGGCAGAGTTGTTTTTGTTGTTTTCTAGTTCAGTTTGGTAATAACTAGCTTTTTCAGACCTAATTAGTCTGGTGCAGGCATTTCTAGAGGTGCAAAATGCAAGCCAATCTGTTTCTAGGTGAGAGTTCCTTGCTTTTTTCCACCAAAAATCCCTATCCTTAAGTGCTTTCTTCAGGATGGAAGAAAACCAGTCGGGAGGTCTTTTTTTAGATCTGATCATTCTTAGAGGGGCGTGTTTGTGGATTAGTCCTATGAGTAGGCTATGAAAGATGTTATAGACTTCATTAAGGGTGGGTGCCGGATAGAAGTCTTGCCATCTGATGTTGCTTAAGTCTTTCAGGAAGGTGTTCTGGCAGAACCTTTTCAGACATTGTTTGAATTTGAATTTAGCAGCTGGTTTCATGTGGAGAGAATGTCTGATACAAGCCGTAGCACAGTGGTCACTTACGTCATTGAAAAATACTCCAGTGTACGAGATGTTGTATGGTTTGTTTACCAGTATGAGTTTTAGAAGGGAGCTATGCTCAGGATTTTTTCTATTTGGTTTGGTGACAGTAATTGTCATTTGTACCAGTACATTTGCATCGCAAAGTTCCTTTAGCTTCTTTGAGCTATCATCATTCCAATTTTGGTTGAAATCTCCCATTAATATACATTCGGAGTTAGAGTCAAGTAGGTTTTGGCGATGTGACAGCAATTCCATGCCTCCAGAAGGTGGACGGTAGCATGCTGCTATAAGAAGTGACTTATCTTTGGAGAGGGAGAGTTTTAGAGCTAAGCATTTGAATTTTTTAGCCTTTGAGCTACAGTTGAGGATTGTGGTCGTGTATTTGCACTTTACATAAATTACGACCCCTCCTCCTCTAGAGGGTCTATCACATCGGTAGGTATTATATCCTGGTATGTAAATTGATTTGTCCGGGTTTGAAGGTGTGAGCCAGGATTCAGTTATCATGAGGAAGTCAGGTAGAGCATGAAGAACCCTGGCCTGAATATGGTCAAGCTTCTTTAGTAAGCTACAGGCGTTGATATGGAGAAAGCTGATACCTTTATATTGTGGTAGGTCTGCAGGGGTGCCCAGCGAGGAGATGGGCCTGGATTTAGCTCAATGTTTCCTGAACAGAGTAGGAGAAGTAATAGTAGTTTTTTCAGATAATGATAGTCTGCTAAGTAGCCTTTTTTTAATCCTTCTGGAATGAGTTGTTTTATTGGTGGTAGTGTTCTGGGCAGTAACACGTTTAGGAAGGGATAGGATATACATGGCTATTAAGGTCAAAAGTGTCAAAGGCCTTCGCACCTATTCATTAGTCAATGACTGGAGCTGGGGGGGATATGGCCATAATGAAGTCGACCCTTTGGAGTGATACCAAGCTCTTATAAAAAGGGTCCATCGTAGTATAAGTTAGAGGAAGGTTTTTGGCCTTGGTGCCAAGTATCACCTGAATTATTGAGTGGTATATAAATAAGCAAAATGAGGTAGCTATTAAGGAGAGCAGTCACAAGGGTCATTTTTACAGATAAATATCTCCAAGGGTTGGCTGGAGTGGTTAGTAATAGTAGCTTTATATAAAGTTAGTAGTGTTATGTTGCACTAGTTTAGTAGGCTGATCAGCAACAGCTTTAAGAGGCAGGCTTATCCAGGGGTGGGGACTATGCACTGGGTGTGGCTAAGCGTACTAAGACCAGTAGGTGACATGGGGTTGACCTAGCTTCTTATAGTAAGAGCATTTAATAGAGGCCGGGGTCGAGGCAGGTGGTGTGGGAAGAAAATTCCCACTAGAAGCGTACAGCGAGCAGGTGCCCAGAATTAGTTTTTTGGAAAGGAGAGGATTCATCAGGCAGCCAATCCCAGATAAAGCCATAACTTAGTGGCAGCCAGTCGGTAGAGAGGAAAAGGTTTGCCATCCAATCAGGGTTCCAGGATAATCCCTGAGGCCGAGAGCAGGCTTACCGGGTAAGAGAGCTCCTAGGAGGGCAGGAGTGGTGTGCGCTGTTGACTGGCTCCTCTAGCCACGGTGCCCCACAGCGTGAGGTGGTAGCCCAATCAGGGGCTCTTGTGACCTGAAAGAGAGAGAGGTAGGGTTTTTTAAGAGAGACAGTCAGGAAAAAGGAGTTTAAGCAAATTGCAGAAGTAAATCGGAGGTGGGGGTGAGATTTTGGAAGAGGAGTTAAAGAAAGGCAAGTAGTGGGGGGGGGGTGCTGAGACCAGACAGTAATGTAATTTACTGGGGCACCACTAGCCCTGGGTGGTGAGGAGAGAGAGGAAATAGGGTGAAGCGTGAGGGAGAGAGGCTAAGAGAAGGTTAGGAAGATATAGATGAAAAAAGTACAGCAACCAGGAAAACAGCAGCAATAAACACTTTGTGGCAGTAATGCAGTCCCAGTAAGTTTAGTTTTACAATCAGTATACCAGTCTAAAAAATGTCCCCACAATAAGCAGTCACATTCAGTAGAAAATTCCCACCAGAAGCGTACAGCGAGCAGGTGCCCAGAGTTAGTTTTTTGAAAAGGAGAGGATTCGTCAGGCAGCCAACCCCAGACAGAGCTGTAACTTAACGGCAGCCAATCGGTAGAGAGGAAAAGGGTTGCCATCCAATCGGGGTTCTAGAATAATCCCCGAGGCTGAGAGCAGGCTTACCAGGTAAGGGAGCTCCTAGGTGGGCAGGAGTGGCGTGCACTGTCAGCTTGCTCCTCCAGCCACGGCGCCTCACAGCATGAGGTGGTAGCCTGATCAGGGGCTCTTGTGAGCAAACCTGGAGACCTGGGTTTGCATCCCATCAGTCCCCATTAGCATACTGTATGACCCTGATGAAATCACTTAACTTCCATGTGCTCCCAGGTCACACCTAGAAACAAACCTTGGCTTAGTGTGCCTTTCCAGGTTAAAACAATTTCCCCTTTCCCTGTATAGTGTCATAATGCTGTATTCATTTCTTGTTAAGAATGAGTTTCTAATGCAACCTACTAACCAAGCAATAACTTGTTGGCTGTCACAGTAACATTATTACAATGCTTACTAAATCTTAGGTCCTTATTTATAAGTACACTTAAAGTCATTCCATTCACGTAGTATTTAAAGTTCTTGTTTCTACTGTAGGTCCCAGATGTACAACTACGCATTTGCCACTATTAAAAGACATACCATTCCTTGTGGCCCATTGTTCAGCCACCATCAGATCTTTTACAATTTTATTAATTTGATCTATGTTGCCTACTATACTCCCCCCACCTCATCTTAGTATCATCAGCAAATTTAACTGAACTTTTCCTTGTTCATGTCACTAATATATAATGCAAATAGTACAGGACCAAGTACTAAGCCATGAGGCACCCCACTTAAGACCACACTTGAGTCAGATAGTGTACCTTTTATCCTCACCCTGTGTTCTGTTCTGCAACCAGTTTTGGATCCAAGCTATTATTTTACTACCCATACCCAAAAGTCTGAGTTTTTTCAATCAAGGTATAATGTGGGATCCTATCAAAAGTCTTTTGAAAATCCAGATAGACTATGGATTCATAGTGGGAAGGTCATGTCAGATGTATCTAATAGATTTCTTTGACTGGGCGACCAAAGTAGTAGACTAGGGATGGGCTGTAGATATGGCCTACTTAGACTTTGGCAAGGCATTTGACACAGTACTACACAAAAGATTAATAAGCAAGTTAGTCAGCCTGGGAGTGGGTCCCAGGGTGGTAGCCTGGGTAACAAACTGTCTGGACAACAGGACGCAGAAGGTAATAGTAAATGGAGCACATTCTGGAGAAAGGGGATATACTAGTGGGGTGCCACATGATTCAGTACTGGGTACTCTTTAATGTCTTTATAGATGACATTGTGGAGGGGGCTGGAAAGAAAAGTATGCCTCTTTGCAGATAACACAAAGATCTGCAACAGGGTTGATACACAAGGAGGGGTGGAAAGGATGAGAAGGGACTTAGCAAGGTTAGAACAATGGTCAGGAGTATGGCAGCTTAGTTTCAATGCAAAGAAGTGCAAAGTAATGCAACTGGGAAACAAAAAACCCAGGGGAAGAGTACACCATGGGGAGAGGGTACTAACAACAACAAAAATGGAAAGGGACCTTGGGGTCCTCATATCAGATTACCATAAGGTAGACAAGCAATGCGAGAAGGCAGTAAGGAGAACTGGGGGGATTCTGGGATGCACAGGGAGAGGCATCACCAGTAGAAAGCAGGAAGTTGTTATCCCTCTGTACAGAGAGGTGGTGAGACCCCATCTGGAATACTGCATGCAGTTCTGGAGAATCCTTCTCTGCAAGGACATAGACAGGATGGAGGCAATCCAGAGGAGGGCAACCAAAATAGTGCAGGGTCTGGACCAGAAGCCATATGACGAGAGACTAAAAGGGCTTAATATGTATACCTTTGAGAAAAGGAGGGAGGAGTGGACATGACAGAAACTTTCAAGTACCTCAAGGGAATCCACAAAGTCCAAGAGGGTAGCATATTTTAGAAAAAGAGATGCGCAAGAAATAGAGGGCAGAATTTGAAGACAGAGGTAAGACGGCTCAGGGGCCACATGAGGAAGTATTTTTTTCACAGAAAGGGTGGTGGATGCATGGAACAGCCTTCAAGAGGAGGTCATTGGGTCAAAAACAGTGGGAGAATTCATGAATTCATGGGATCGACATAAGGCAATTATAGTGGGGGTAGGAAGTGGGGTAAGGAGGAAGTAGGCTGCTGGTTAACTAGGATCTGCAGCTTATCCAATAGGTAGGGAAATAAGCAGACTAGGTGGGCCAAGCAGTCCTTATTTACCATCAAAGTCTATGTTTCTATGTTTCTACTGGTGAGTTGGAATTTAGAGCCCTATAAACTTTTTCATAAAAGACCCATATATTAGCAGTGCAAGACCCATTTTTTTAACCCATGTTGGCTCCTATCCTTTAGGTTTTTTTTATGTTAGCATCACCTATAATTTGATGTACATATTCTGACCTATTACCTATTGCTTTTTTCCAGACTCCTAGCACTTTCAAGTCATTTGTTGAACACAGCAGCCTAAAGGCTCAATCAATCATTACATAATTTCTCTCATGAGTCTGTGGTGTAGCAAATCAGGACCTGCAGGTTTGTTCATCTTAATTTTTTTCAGTTAATTTCTTGACATCCAGGTTACTTATTGTTCTGGTTTGTACACTAGATTCTGATAGTAACTTACCCCCTCCTTCACCTATGCTCCATTTTGCCATAGTGCTATTATTTCTGTAGACAGAACAGAAGTATTTAATACATTCATCTGCTAACAGCTTTGGATCCTTTATTTCCTGGTTATCCTGAAATATGTGTCCTATAGTTCTGTCCATTCCATTATTGTTATTAATATAGGCATAGAAGGATTTGCCATTGTCTTTCATACATGCAGTTCTAAATTTCTAATTTTCCTGTCCTTCCTTATCATATTTTTTGCATTTTTTTAATTGGCTCCTGTGTTCTTCAGTGTTGAAGTTGATTTCATCCCTTTTCATGGCATTATATGTAGACCTTTTTTTCAGTGTTTACCTTTGGACCCTGTGAGTGCACCACTGCAGTACTTTGTCCTTGCTGTTACATAAAGGCTTTGTACTCTGCCGGAGAGTGGGCACAGCTGAAGGGATACAGGATGCACAGGATGATCTGGAAAAGCTGGGGAGTTGGTCTGGGATCTGGCAGCTTGGCTTCAATGCCAAGAAATGCAAAGTTATGCACATTGGAGCCAAGAATCCCAGGACAGGGTACTACCTGGGTGGAGTCCCAGGTATCTGCATCAGTGGAGTAGAAGGACCTGGGAGTGATGATCACTAGTGACCTGAAGCACTCCAAGCAGCAGCAAAGGCAAACAAGATGCTGGGATGTATAGCTAGGGTGATCAGTAGTAGGAGAGAGGAGGTTGTACTGCCCTTGTACAAGTCACTGGTAAGGCCACATCTAGAGAATGAAGTTCAGTACTGGTGCCAACATCACCTCAGAAATGACATTAACCTGCTGGAGAAGGTCCAGAAGAGGGCTACAAAGATGATAGTGAGTCAGCAGGGCAAGGCATATGAGGAGAGGCTGAGGGCACTGCACATGTACTCCCTGGAGGACAGAAGAGAGAGGGGGACATGACTGAGACCTTCAAGTACTTGAAATGGATAAATAAGGTGGATAAGGAGGGTCTCTTTAAGTTAAATGGCAACCATAACAGGAGGAGGCACAGTCTTAAACTTGTGGGGAGGTTTAGGAGGGAGGTCAGGAAGCACTTCTTCACAGAGCAGGGTGGTGGACACTTAGAATGCGCTGCCAGAAGAGGTTCTCTTGTTGCAGACAGTGGGCAGCTTCAAGAGAGGCTGAGATAGGCATAGGGGAAGGTAAGGATCACGAGTAGGAAGGATGGAAAGGTTGGGACAAGTGGGAGGGGTAGAGTCAGTAGCTCAAGCTGTGGACCCTGCAATGCAAGCAGACTAGACAGACCAAATGACCTTCCTCTGCTGGCTTCTTGGTATGTTTGCCTGTTCATATGTGTGCATGTATGTGGTGACCAGAAATGTTCCACACTTGATGTATTAAAGTTATGCCTCCAATCCCAGTTTTTCTCTGATTAGTTTGAAATTTGCCCTGTTATATTTCTTGTCAATTGCATGCCCCTTTATTTTGTTATTCTTGTTAGAATGGAAAACTGTATCATGTTATGATCCCTTTTTCCCCGTGTTTCAAGTGTCTGTACATCACTGATGGCCTCTACGTTATCTTTGATTACTAGATCCAAAATATTTTTCCCCTTTGTTTCATTCACCACTTGATGTAGTCCAGCATGCAGCAGCATATTTATAAATATCTGTTCTTTAGAATTAGATATTGAATGATTATTCCAGTTAAGGTAGGTTAAAGTCCCCCATCAATAAACTATCTCCTCGTTCCACAGCGTTTGAAATACAGTACTGTGTATTAACTCACAGTGATTCTGCTCAGTAATGTCTGGGGGTTGATAACATACCCCAACTGTAATTTTCCCTCACACTTAAATATCTGGACCCACAGTAGTTTTTCATTTGGTTGCTTTCAATGTTGTTTTTAAGATGTAATGCCACTCCACCACCCCTTTTGCACATTCCAACATTTTGGTAGAGTCTGTACCCCTGAATACAGTATGCTTGCTGCAACCTGTATGTTCCATTCACCTTGTTTCTGTAATGGCCACTGTGTCTTTGTTTTTTGTTTTTTCAGGTCCATAATATCTTCCTCCCCTCCTCTTCACAAGCAGAGTTAAAATAAGTATGCTCTGCAAACATGTACCAGTTTATAGCGATTTCTTTCCTGCTTTACCCAGTGATTCCATTGGTACGAATTAAGTTGTCCAGGCTTACCCTAGATGCCTATACTGTATTCATGTCTACCATGGCTGGTGCTAGACTGTTCCATAGGTACACCACCTTCTGGGAGAAAAACAGCATCTTAATGTTACCCATGAATTTACCACTCCTTAACCTTCAGGACATGTCCCCTCATCCTGCTGCAGGGCACCAGATCAAGCATCTCTAACTGTTTATCATGACAATACTCATGTGTATATTAAAGGTTGAGCTTATGTCCCCTTGCAGCCTCCTTTTCTTCAGAGTGAAGAACGTTAGGGCATCCATCTTCTCCTCTTAGTTTTTATGCCCCATATCACTAATCATTTGGGTGGCATTGTGTTGCACCATCTTGACTGCCTCAAAGTCCTTGTTAAATTGAGAGACCAAAACGGCATGCAGTACTCCAGGTGGGGCCTGATCTTGTAAAAAGGCATTGTTTCACCTGGTCTGCTCTTCTCCCCCACCCTTTGAGGCATCCCAGCCTTTTGCTGGCCCTTTTGATATTAGCGGTAGACTGCTTGTCCTGCTATAGCACCTTCTCTGTTATGACCCCCATGTCATTTCCTTCCTAGACAGAAGCAAGACACAGAGTCTGTAGATTCTACCTCTGTTTTTCCTCTACAAGCTGCCATTGGCTACATTGAATCTGAGGGTCCTGGAGTCAGACCAATCAGCTAGCTTTATCAGGCCCTTCTGAAATTTGTCCCTATCTTTAAAGGACTCCACTACTTTGGTTAGCTGAGTGGCATCCATAGACTTAAGCAGCCTGCCAGAAACCTCAGCATCTAGATCACTAAAGGAGGTGTTGAAGAGCAGTTGCTCCAGCAGTAATCTTTGAGGGATGCTGCTAAGGACTCCTTTCCACTCTGAGTAGTGCCTATGATTCACAAGTCCACTACCCTTTGCATCCTGCCCCTAAGTCAGTTAGCAGGCCACCCTGAATATGCCTTGTGCATACCACACTGGTTTATTTAGCCCAAACACTTGTTATGTACCACAGTATAAATTGCCTTGTTGAATTCAGAGTTGACTATATCTACAGCCCTGCCCCTGTCCATCTCCCTAGTCACCCCTCAATGAAGGGTATCAGGTTGGTATGGCATGAACTCTCCATCATAAAATTTATGTTCAGATGTGGAACAAACCGTGGCCTCAATAAAGTACTCCATTATTATGTCCTTGATAATGGCCTCCAGGACCTTGCCCAGTGCTGATATCAGGCTGATCAGTCTGTAGTAGCCAGCATCCAACCTATCCTCTTCTTAACGATGCAGACCACACTGATGGTTGTTCAGTACTCTAGTAACTTTTCCAGACAAATTGCAGAAATATTATTGCAAATGGTACAATTAATTGTTCCTTTATCTCTACTGTGATTTTGGGATGTATCCTATCTGTTCTTGGGACTTATCTAGCATGTTCATTGCCATGTAGCCTGCTACCAGGACATGCATGATAGCCAGTTTCTACACTGCAACTACAACAACTGCTATGGCACTTACCAGTGAACACTACAGTAAAGTATCTGTTAAGCATCACAACCATCACATCTGGCTTCATTGCTGGTTCTTTTCCCACCTCTGTTTTTAATGACCCAATCCCCTTCCTCACCTTCCTCATTCCATTTATGTAGTCCACAGAGCTGGAAAATATTTAGTGGGACACTCAGTCCTCCTCCCAGCCGTCAAATACAATGTTGGAAGCCCAGGACATGAACAAATATTGCCAACTTGGCAAGCAGCTCTCCTGCCATTGCAGGCAATGGGTGGTTCCCTTTTTAAAGGTGTAGCATTAATAGTATACCACATATAGTACAGTAAAGTCAGCAAGGAGGTAATTCTTTGTGATAAGCACCATACTTTCCTGCATGATGAATTGGAGTAATTGCTTTGGATTATAATGTGTTCCTGCAGTATTCTGTAGTGTGTCACTGGCAGAAACTGTAGTAAGAGCCTTGCATCCTGGCTGACATACAGTAAACTGTAGCAGTACTTTTTTTTTGTCAAATAACATTTTATTTAGTTAATCTTGATGTAGTTTTTTTCAGCAATATTTTCCTGTAAAAAACAACACGTCCATTTTTCTTTGGTATCACATCAAGTCCATGTGGAACAAAGAAGTGTGGTCAAGAGATCGTAGCATTTATGTAGAAAGACAGAAGAGCGAGGTGTACAAAATAGCATTTTTATGAGACCATGTAGAGACCATGTAGTTCTGAGGTGCTGGAACCACATGGTGTCAGAGACTCATGAGGCTCCTGTGCTGCCTAAGGATGAATTTCACATGAGTGGTGGTCCATGGTGGCATGGTGTTAGAATAGAAAATCTGTGTGAGAAGTGAGTTACTTTTGACAAAGGAGTATGTACAAGATGTTTGTCCTTTTTGCTGCTTTTGCTTTAACTGATTTTGGGAGGCATGGTTTTGACTTTGTGTGTTTTGCTGACTCTTGTTTTTTACTGTGCTGTATAATTTTTAGCTCCATTGACATGGAACCTTTTTCTTTTCATTCTCTTTCATTCCTAAACTATGATACAGGATTTTGGAGTTTTTAACAGTTCCTTCTCCTATTCCAAGCCCACCATGAAAAAAGCTAAAATCTTGGTACAGTGCTAGACTGTTTACAAACAGAAACATGCTGGCACACTCCTACTACATACACCACATGATTCCAGTACGTATGTTCAACTAGTAAGCTCAATGGAAGAGGTTTTTTTTTTAATTGCCAGTGGTTATCATCCTTCATATCTTGAGCCATTAATTACAAAATTAGCTATTAAATCTCTTTTAAAAACATTGAGAAAAATAAAAAGTAACTGAGGATGAGCCCAAGGATGTCAGAAATACATTTTTGCTAAAATAACTGCATGCTGAAATATTTTGCTTGGTAACAAATTCTGCTAACTAGATACCTACTGTTTTTATCTTGCAGTAAGTACAGTACTATTGCTGTGGTCACTACAAACACAGCACTATTAGAGATTTGCAGGTCCTTTAAAGGTTTGCTGCCGTGTCAGATTTCATTTCACTGCATCAATATGAAAAGTGTTCTCCAGGTAGCAATCCACATCCCTACTGCCAAAAACAATTTCCCTGAATACTCACTCTTACAGCCTAACCCCAGATTTGGGCCTTGATAGCAATCAGTTTGAACAGTATGTGTCATCAGTACCACTAAGCTGGAAGGAATCATTTGAACCACTGAAAATGAAGTTCTGGGATTGCACAAACAATGGAATTGAGTTGGCAATCAATGTGTACAAAAATGATAGTCAAAGAAAATAACTGATCTCTGCAAAGCAAAGCTCCTGAAAAGAACTCTGCTAGAAGAAAGCACTAATGGAGAAATTGTTTTAATCAGGGCAGACTATGGTCAAAGTGAACAAAACTATATGATGAAATTCTTCACACATTTAGAAAGAGAATTAAAGAATGTGACCATACAAATAAATAGGAAGGTTACAAAACAATCTAGTTTGCTGCTTACCATTTTCGATTATACATTTCAGGCTTTTTCTTGTAGTTTATTTATCAAACTTACAAACAATTGCCTGTTCAGCTGCTTTCTTGGCAAGGATATCTATGCTCCTCATGTAGTCCAAGGCCATCCATAATTACGTTATAAGCACATTATGAATCATCATATCTCCTGCGGGGGTTGATGGATGAAAGAGGCAGAAAACCAGATGCACAGAGCTCAGAAACCAGATGGAAGCTTCTTTTCAAGTGATCTGCCTCCCCCCACCTTAAAATTGAGAAAATAAAAAGTTTTATATTTACAAATATATGCATTCAGAGCAGCTTTTTGCCCACAGCTCAATATCTTGTTATTATTCCCTGCCACCTTTCTAGTGCTCGGAGAGCCATAACCACTGGGTATCCTCATCCATCCCTTTGGCTGATGCACGATCATAAATCTGTTGACTCCCAGAGGCCAGTCCCCCTGTCTCCAGCCAAAAACTCCAGTCTAACTTGTGCATCTCTGGAAGCAGGTCATGCACAGGTGTCAGTGTTAGCCTTATGTGACTGGACCCTGACTGAGCTGAGGTGTATGCTTTGTCTGAGGTGTACATATTCTGAACACCTCAACTTCACCTTATACACACCTTACAGATACCGTGCGCTTATGCTGCACCTTAAAACCTTGCACTTCTACTGATGTACACCTCACCTGCAACTTATAAACTTTATAGTTATATTATCAAGAAGTGTGGTGTGCATATGTGTTTGAAATACCATTTTAGAAGTGAAAAAGAAGTAAGTGCCCCAGCTGGGGACAACGGGAACCTGAGCATCTCCAAGGGCACCCAACCATTTCTCGATTCCGCATCCTGGAGCTATACAAGTTAGAGTTACAGATTTATTATCAAGTAGTGTGGTGTGCATATATGTTTGAAACACAGCTGGTTAATGCAATGGAATCGTATTCCAAGCAGAGGTGGGTTCAAATCCCAGCTGGGGCACTAATTTTATTCTCACTTCTTAAATTGTGTTTCAGACTTTATATTTAGTAGTCTACACAACATCTGCACCTCATAAACGTAACTTTTAGCTGCATACACCTCAACCACACTTCGACTTCTGCTATTTGTTATTGATCTTTTTGGCCCCGTAAGGACACCATTGGCAATTCTGATTTCTGAACTCCTTTGCAGTACTTCCTGGTTACTGGCAGCTGTCTTCAGGCAGCAGTTGAATTTTTATTCTTAGCTGGGCAGTACTTGCAAAATAACCAGTCTTTTTTCAGAGGAAGTCAATTTCTTGTTTATAATAACAGTTTATTTATGCTGTGGAAAGTGGCAAGATTGTTATACAGTGTGCAAGTTATTATAGCTATTCTGTATATTTAATGGGGGCTGGGTAGGGATAATGGCCTGTACCTGTATAGTAGTCTTCCTGTTTATTTAGCAATGTTCACTATTTCCAGTAACAAATGTATGAAATAAATATCCTTTGAATGCTGTTTTTGCAGTCACTGCTCCATTTATCTATATAATGCAAGAGTTCCCTACATCTTTTACTTGTCTATTCCTGTAAGGAGGTTGGGGTGGTAAAGAGGAAAGAACTTCCCTCTTCCTTAATTCTTTTTAAAGTTCAGCTTAAAATTTATTAATTAAGCAAGTAGTATATAGGTTTCCTTTTGGACAAGATCTCTGCACTGTGTTTAGAGTTTTTTTTTTTCAGCTAATTGCCATATTGATGCATGCACAACAATTGTTGACTACTACTCTGGTCAAGGTGTACACCTCACTGAGGTCTATCTACTTAGCATTGTCTAGACACACATCAACTGCACCACCTGACTACACCTCAAGTTGAAGTGTACACCTCACTGCAGTGTATCTAATTAACATATTTAAGACATACATCAACTACACCTAAATTGCACTGTAAGTGCACTGCTGTTAAACCTTCTGTAAACCTGTCAGATAGTAGTGCAGCTGAGGTGCACACCTCAAGCTGTACCAGGGTGTGCACCTCATTTCAGTTAGGGAAGGGTGGGTTGGCTGTTACCCTGATTTTGACTCTGATTTATTTTTAAAAGGTTCCGATTTACTCTGATGAATTTTAAACCTATTTTAGTCCGAGTATGAGAAATATGTCAGTATTATTCTTTGTGATCCTGCTGTAAAAAAAAATGTAACTTTAAAAAAAAATGGTGTCTGTATTTTCATGTCATTTGGTTAGCAAGCAGCCAACAGCAATACAAAATAAATATAGAGTACTGTATATCATAGTCACCAGTAATGCACTAGTGAGTCACTGAACAAGGAGGTCAGGGCAGAGTACCACCCCCAAAAAAATAACTATTTTTTTCCAGTCTCTTATTGAATAGTTCCTGGACCCTCATGACCAACAAACTGTAGGAAAGGCAACACTCTTGATACTGGGAAACTGAAGGGAGTCAACCAATTAGGGTCTTTTTTGTTTGATTGACTCTTGTTCTTGCCAAACCTGTGTGTCAGCCAGAGTGGAATACAGATTATGAAGGTGTCACACACATCTCAGGCTCTGTGTAGCCCATTGCTGTGCCTGAACTACCACTATGCCATACTAGCATACTACATTTTGAAGGAGATTGTCACATCTTAGACTCTGTGTTGCCCATCCCTGTGACTGATCAACTACTAGGTTATAGTGGTTCACATATTTTAAGAGGGGGGTGTCACATCTCAGACTCTCTGCTGCCCATCTCTGTGTTGGAACTAATACTACTAATTAAGTAATTAGGTTGGACACCAAAAAATGGATTCAGAATCTGTTAGGGAACATGTGACCAACACCAGCAGTATGGCTGAAATTGGTATAGGTAACAAAAGAAATATTTCCTTAAAAGAAATTCAGAAAAAAAGGGAAATTCACTGCAGCAGATACAGTGGCCCCTAATTATAGCACCCCTCTCTATAGCAAACATCCAGCTTGGATCCCACTATTAATATCACTTTTCATATTTGCAGTACAGCACTTTGTTTTTACCTTGTTTTGATAAGTTATGTCAGTTAGATGCCTACAAGTTGCTTACTCACTTACATTGTTCGTTAGTCTGCATTGATTGATTTGCTGCCATTTTCTTTATTTCAAGATCACCTACACATGAGTTTAATTGACTAATTGATTTAAAACTGCACCAGCATGAGCAACAAACATTCTGACCCCCTCCCCATGCTGCTGTCTGTCCACACAGTGTCTCACCTTATGGCTGAGTCCCACAAAAGAAAGTCTCTACCTTGACAAAAAAAAAATCAAAATTTTGGTCCATCTATGGAATGGGGAATCAATGGAGAAGCTTGTGACTGAATACTGCCTCCTGAAGTTGATGGTATCTTGTCTCAGAAAGCAGGAGGACAAACTCAAGAGCTTTGCCTTGAACTGTTTTGAAAAGCACAGACTGCAGCACAAAAAGATACGGCTGGCTGCCAGTAGTGAGGTAGACTCAGTAGTTCATTTATGGTTCAAGACACAGTGGGAGGTGGGGTTTCCTCTATCTGGTCCAATCATTCAAGAAAAAACAGATTTTTTTTGAAAAGCAATTTCATGGACCTGACAGCTCTTTTCACTCATCAACTGGCTGGTTGTGGTGCTTTAAGAAGTGAAATGGCATAAGGCAATTAAAAATCACAGGTGAACAGAGATACTCAGACTCTACAGCTGTTACTGCATTTTTGCATTGTCTTAAAGAAATTGTAAAAAGGGGGTTGTAGGATGAAGATCAATTGTGCAATGCCGACAAAGCAGGCCTTTTCTATAAATGCCTGCCTGACAGAACCCTGGCTGCCCATTCAGAAACAGATGCTTCTAAGGGGTTTAAAATGTTTAAATATCATGTAACATTTCTTGTCTGCACCAATTTTAGTAGCGACCATAAAATTTAACCACTGTGCATCGGCAAGTTCAATAACCCTAGATGCTTCCACCATGTGAACTGCGCTGCTATGCCCATCCAATATTGCTAACGCAGTAACACATAGATGACCAGGGATATTTTCTGAAACTGGTTGCACATGGATTTTGTGCCCAGCATCCGACAGTACCTGAGGAGAGATGGTAAAATTATCATTTTGTACAGAAGGGGGTGAAAGCGATAATGACAGTGATACAATTGATGAAAATTAAGCAACACAATCAGAAAAAGAAAAGAATGTCGGTGAATCCCCTGATCAAAGTAATGCAGCACTGTTAGCATTGCCAGAAAAATCAGATAAAACACAAAAACAGGTAGCTAAAACAGTTAGACCTAGAAAGTCAATGATTAAGGAAAAGGTTCTGTCTAGTACCACTAGATGTGGCACTCCATAATGTGCCACTCATGCATATCTGGCTCCTTCATCAGAAAGTAGTGCCTGTGATAAAGATGGTGTAAATGTACAAAAACAAGAACAAGATCACAATCACGATGTTTATACAATAAGGGTGAGGTGAATTGTTACAGGATAAAATCATGTATTTTCCACAGTGTGATATAAATCTATGAGCAGGTATGCACAGTGACAATATTTGTTATTTATAAATACTGTGCTTACCTCACCTGGTGGTATTTTCACTGTGCTGATGTCATCACAAAAACTACATGTTCCACCTATGTGTTGGAACTACTTTCAGAGAGCCATAGTTACTTACTCAGCTCACCTGTAACATTACCATGTGTGTGTACCTTCCTTGCGATTACCTTGTGTACTCAGTAAAATGGAACAGAAGACACTCAGCAAGTGACCACTACACACTGCAAACAAACCAATGAATGAACCTGTGGAAAAATATGTTGTTTTCAGTACCTTTATTTTGTATAAATCTGTTCTTTTGAAGCACTCCAATGTAAAACTAAAGCACTGCACTCCAAATCCTCCAGTGACGAGTGTGACAGGATAATCATCTACTAGTTATGTATATATAATTTTGTTATGAATACATGTTTGTGAATTTCTGCTTATGAAACATTGCAGGGTTAGCAGGCCCATCTGGAAGCCTAAATTTTAAAGCGTCCTGACCTTTTGACCTTAAATCAGTTGTTTGCTGGAGCTAAAGAGCTAGTTTTCTTTTCTGTGTTGACACATAGTTGCAAAACATCCTGTAGCTGCTATAAAAAAACATAATGACCAGCCACTGCTTTGAACCTAGGAAACGGGTCATAAAATATTTCATTTTACTACATCAGGAGAGAAGCCAGTTCTGATAGATACCTGTGAAAATCCACACAGCTAAGAGATGTGGATTTCAGGATGATTTTCTGAAACATCAAAGGGGGAATTCTGTTATGAACAATGCTTTTGAGGAAATAGACTGTCTGTTATAATTTTATATTGCTATCTTTGCAGATTTCAAGCAAGCAATAGGATGACACCCTTTTGGGTGTACTTGGACATGTTACAAATTAATTACAGGGCTAAAAAGTTACCTCATGTGCTGTGACATCACAAGGAGGATGGGACTAAACCATTGATACTGGTGAAGCCTGCTGAAAGGTCTGACACTCTTATTCCAACTTTGAAAGAACTCACAGACTTGTGTTCTGGACTTAAGGGCATTTCTGTTAAGAATAGGTAATACCCAACTGAAAACTGAGTTAAAACTAGTAATTCAGTTACAAGGTGTTTTGTTTTGGAATTTCCATTTGTTTTTTTTTAATGTAAGCATTAATGTATATATGTTCTGTGTTTTGCATGTATTTACTATTTTTAATTTTAGTAAACTTTTTGGTTTCCTTAATCCTGCATGAGACATTTTCTCATTTTGAGTGTGAATGCTGGAACAGTATTGATAATTCTGACATAACTGTTAAAGTGCTTACTGTGTTACCATATGCAGCCATGCTAAAAAGAATCTGTGCAAAGATTCAGCAAGGTAAGGAAATACCTGAGTCTTAATTGAGTAAGAAGGGGGATTGCCAACCAGGTTGGTTGTATGCCAGCTGGGATCAAGTATTGCACTGCTTTCCCCAAAAAGGGTGTGAGATTTGGACCCGTTACCTGGACATACTAGCTATAAAGAGGGTTCATATCTGACCCCAGGACTCGAGACTGGTAGTTGCTCAGACCCAAAACAAACAGGAGGGTGTCCCTGTTTGTCCCTTGTTCACATATTGCACTTCAAGGTTTGGCACGTGGGAGCAGAGGCCCTGACCCCAGAAGTGTGTTTGTGACAACATGAACCACAGATATATCCAAAAAGCACATGGCAGAAAACAAAGCACTACACAAGTTACCCAGAAATAACAAATAAAATTATTTTCAACCCCCAAAATAAGCAAATATGATAAAATAAATAATTCTCCAACACAGCATACTGAGTCTGGATGACACATAATTCCTGTGCACATCGACATATTATCCAATCACACCTCACATTACCCTCAAGCCCTTCTGGGGACAGCCACAGTGTGCATGAATCAGGATCAGAAATACCAATCACCAAAATTGCTGCAGTTCCTGGCATGATGACAAAATGTTCCATCTCAGTTGTGTGGAGCTATTTTTATATAAGTCCCAAAAATAAATGTTTTTCTGTCTGCACCTTTTGGCATTGAGAAGTTAGCAGGGGGAGGTGAGCAGCCAGTTTGGGAAAACATCACTAAAAAGTCATTTGCAAAGAGCACATCCAACATTTTGGCTGGGCAGCAGTCCTGAGCAAAGGAAAAATATCCGTGATAAAAATAATCTTACAGACAATAGTGATGGTGAAGAGACTGAGAGACAGTGCAGAAATAAAAACATGTTTGAATTCACTGACAAAAGTATTTGGAAAAGCTACAGCTTTGCCAATGCAATCCCATGATTTTTGCCCCTCTGCATGAACTAAGCAGCGGAACATTACTGCAATGCTTGAACAAAAAATTGCCTACAGTAGATCACATCAAGTAACATTAAAGAGTAATCTGTTAATAGCTGAATTTATTGCCAAGGACCAATGTGAGGGGGAGTAGAGGGGAAGGAAAGGCAGCTGTAGAATAAGGAATTGCTAGCTGCACACTAGAGCAGACTTAATAGACCATATGGCCTATATCTGCTGTCAGTTTCATATGTTCGTATAGGACTTGTAACAATTTTCTGTGGTAGAGAATGAAGGTTTTAGAACCCTTTTAAAATATTTGCTCCACATAACTTACAACATACCAAGCCATAAATATTTTGTAACTGTTGCTGTTCCCAAAATGTACTACTATGAATATATGCAAACTAAAATAAAATTGATTGTTAAAGAGAATGAATGTGATGCTGTGTACCTGACCACAGACATGTGGATGAGTTCTCAAACTACTGATTATATGTGCATTACAGCACATTGGGTATTACGATCATCTTTAAACACAACCACAAGCAGCAGTGTACAGGAAGAAAGAAAAAGAATGGTAACTCTTTGTGATAGCATGTTTGGTAAGCATCACACCACCGACAATATTTTGGAAGAGTTGTGTGACAAAATTTCTGAGTGGTCAAAGCCCCTGGGACTCAATACTGGATTTGTGAGTTACAGACAATGGTAACAATATTATTAGTGCATTGAAACATGGTGTTTTTACTCACAGTTTGTAGTTTTTGCACACTCATTAAATCTGTTACTACAAGCTTTCCTGTCCAGTCACTACAGTATAGCAACACTAGTGGGAGCTACAAAGAAAAATCTCTGGCCTTTTTTAGTCACTCTGTAAACTCACATGGTATCTTGGCTGATTGCCAGAAAAAAATGGCTTGCCAATACAGCAACTAAAACAAGATGTCATGACATGATGGAACTCAATGTTTTATATGTATGAGAGACTTCTCACATTCAAGAAGGTAGTTCAAGTCTAAAACTGCTACAGAAAGACACTGACAAAATGGCTTACTTAAACATGTACGTGAAACAGAAGATTCAGAAAACAAACAGGGTTGCAACCAAAAATTAAGTGTCATGATTTGTGAGAATCATGACCAAGTAATGTGAAACAGAAGTTTCCATGAACAGGATTGCACCCAAAAATTATATGGCAAGATTTGTGACTAAGTGACATGAAACAAAAGAGTGTGTACAGGGTGGCATCAAAAAATTGAATGGTATCAAACAGAAGATTCAATAACACTGAAAATCACTAAAACTGTTACAGAGAGACACTGACAAAATGGCTTACTTAAACATGGATGTGAAACAGAAGATTCAATACACAAACAGGGTTGCACCCAAAACTTAAGTGGTGTTATGTGTGACTAAGTGATGTGAAACAGAAAATTCAATGTACATGGTTGCACAAAAAAAGTGAGTGGTGTCAAACAGAAGATTCAATAATACACTCAAAATCACTAAAACTGCTACAGAAAGACACTGACAAAATGGCTTACTTAAACACAGAAACCCAACTGAGAAAAGATGTGCTCAAAATCTGTAAATTCAGCAGTGAGCCAACAGGGGTAGTTTATATTTTGTTAAGCTACCAAAAACATTTGCATTTTATTTCTCTTTTTAAGTTTTATGGACTCTATAATGAAAAATTATATACTGGTATGCAAGTTTAAGTTTACACTGTAATTTACAGAATAAGTATATGTTTAACATAAATATATACACATTGCAAAAAAACTTTGTTAAAGCATCAGTTAGAGTTGAAGTGACAAAAGTAGGGAAATGAGGTATTAGGGTTGACACCCTAACACCCCCCATGCCTTAGCACCCCACTTCACTCCCACCCACCACAGACCAACAGGTGATGGTTTGTGCCTTGGGGTCATCAGCCCTAACTCTCACCCCATTCTAAGTGTAACAAAGCTTGCTTGATACAGTATAGGAGAATGGGGTGATAGGTCTGATGACCTCAAGGCACACCCTGTCACCTGTTGGTCTGTGATGAATGAAGAGTGGTGGCGCATGGGGGTGTTAAGGTGTCAACCCTAATGCTCATTTCCTATGTTTGTCACTTCAACCCTTACTGATGCATTGACGTTTTTTGCAATGAATGTCCTTAGTTTTTGAGAAAGTGTAATGTACTAACATACTAAAATGCTGGCAGAATAGGCCTAACAGTCTTTCATGTCTGCTTGTTTGGTCAGCCCCCACCCTGGGTGCTGACCTTGCTGCCCCCCTCGCCTTCTCTGACTTCTCCCTTCCCAGTTCCAGATATTCTTGCTGTATTGGATTTTGCTTCCAGAACCCTTCCCCTGTACCTGTCCCACCCCTTCTTGAACCCCTCCACCGTCTCTGACTCCACCAGCCTCCTAGGCAGCACATTCCATGGCTCCACCACCCTCTCAGTGAAGTAGCACCTCCTCCTTTCTCCCCTGAATCTTCCCCCTCCAGCTTCCACCCATGCCCTCTAGTGGCCCACTCCTCCTTCCTTCAAAGCACCCTGACCGTTCCTCCTCTATTTACCCTCTTCATGTACCTGAAGACCTCTATCATGTCCCCCTGGTCCCTTCTCTCTTCCAATGTGTACATATTTAGCTCTTCGAGCCTCTCCTCATAGGTCCTGTCCCCTAAGCCCCAAATCATTTTGGTTGCCCTCCTCTGGACCCTCTCCAGGAGGTTAATGTCCCTCTTTAAGTGTGGCCTCCAAAACTGCACGCAGTACTCAAGGTGCGGCCTCACCAAGCAGTTATACAGAGGGAGTATCACTTCCCTCCTTCTGGAGGTGATCTTCCTAGCGATGCATCCCAGCATCCTGTTGACCTTGGCTGCTGCCCTCCTACAAGTCTCAGAGTTGCTCATCTTGACATCCACCACCACCCCCAGGTCCCTCTCAGCCATCGAGACTTGTAGCATTTCCCCCCCAGGGTGTACACTTGGCCCGGGTTTCTGGCCTCCAGGTGGAGTACCTCACATTTCCCTGCATTGAACCTCAGCTTCCACTTTCTAGACCATCTTTCCAGAGCCTCTAGGTCCCCCTGTAGGGCCACCCTCCCCTCCTCCCCATCCACCACCACCCCAGTTTTGAGTCATCTGCAAAGAGACTCATCTCACTCCTGATTCCTGTCCTTATGTCAGAGACATAGTCGTTGAACAGAAGGGGCCCAAGGACTGATCCCTGTGGGACCCCACTAATGACCCTCCTTGGGGATGAGACTATCCCGCCAACTAGGACCCTCTGGATCCGGTCCTGGAGCCAATTGCCTATCCATCTGATCATCTGGTTCCCCACCCCCATTTCTCCCAGTTTATCCAATAGGCCCACATGAGGAACAGAGTCAAATGCCTTGCTGAAGTCTAGAAAGAGGACGTCCACTGGTCTACCCAGGTCCAAGGCACTCGTCACCCAGTCATAGAACTCCACCAGGTTTGTCTGACATGATTTCCCCAGGATGAATCCATGCTGTCTATCGTCCAGGCACCCTGACTTATCCAGGTCCCCCTATAGCCTCTCCTTGACAATGCCCTCCATCACCTTGCCCACCACTGATGTCAGGCTGACAGGCCTGTAGTTCCCTGCCACCTCCCTTGATCCCCTTGTGGATAGGCACTATATGCACCACCTTCCAGTCCTGGAGCACCCACCCTGTCCTCAGAGAGATGGTGAAAAGCTCCGACAGGGGTTCCATGGGACATCCATAAAGTTCCTTCAGCACTCTGGGATGTAATTTATCCAGCCCTGGTGCTTTCTACATCTTAAGGGAGCTGAGGGCTTCCCTCACTCCCTCTGCTGTGATTTCCACTTACAGTACCTCTTCTCCCTGCTTAGCCCTCCCTCCTCCAGCCAGTGATGCCTCCCCCCCTTCCCAGAGCCGCCGATCGGTAAGGGTTCCCCCCCTCAGTATCTCTGTCTCCTCCCATGTATGATGCAGCACTCCAATTTTCCTTGGTGAAAACTGAGGTGAAGTACTCATTTAACCTCAGCTTGCTCCCCCAAGTCTTGTACCCATCTCTTCCCTGATTTAATCCTGCTAATCTGTCCCTTCACCCTTCGTTTTTCCCCAATGTATCTAAAGAACCCCTTGTTCCCTCTCCTAATTTCCCTGGCCAGGTTCTGCTCCTTCCTTGCCTTAGCCACCCTCACCACCCTAGTGGCCCTTCTAGCCATCAGCTCGTACTCCCCTCGATCCCTGGTAACTGGTATGTGTTGGTGGGAGTGCTGGTCCTCCAGGCCCTGCACTCTTTTCTAGCTGCTCATTTTTGCATAATGGTATGTGTCTTGGGAGTGCAGGCCCTCTGGGCCCTGCGCTTTGACTTACACATAACTACAGAGCCATACAGCAGCCCTATAGGGCTCAAAAGGAACCTTTGTAACACTAATTTTCCAATATCTCAGAAACCATAGCAGCTATTACAAAAATTCCACTGCAGTTGTAATCATGACTTCAAAACTTCCACACATGCTTAGCTGTCTGGAGCAAAAAATCTGTGTCTCAAATCATTTCCGAGATACGGGCACAGAAAGGCGCTGTGGGTGCCGCAATGTTATCCTATGGGAAATATCTCAACTTTGTAGTGGCATAGGTATGGAATAGATAAAAATGTTTGCACCTAAACAGCATAATTCACATCTCTGGGACACCCCCTTTATACTCTGCAAATTTCAAGCCAAAAAGCCAGTTTATTTGCAGTGCACTGGTAAAGTTTTAAAATTTCTAGTTTGTGAGGTGTCAAAATCCCCATTTGCGAGGTCAATCCCATTTGCAAGCTGTCAAAATCCCCATTCATAAGAATTCCTTGTTCGTTAGATTTTGGCCATCTGGTTTGGAAATGGTGATCAAGGATTTTGTCAGCTCATGAAAGGGGTTAGGCTCGTGAAAGGGGATTTTGACAGCTCGTGAAAGAGGATTTAAAAAAACAATCCCCTTTTGCAAGCTGTCAAAATCCCCTTTTGACAGCTGATCCTCTTTTGCGAGGTGACAAAATCCCTGTTCGCGAGCAAATCTTTGTTCGCAAGATAGGGCCATCTGGTCTGGAAATCAAGATCAAGGATTTTGTCAGCTCACGAGAGGGAATTTTGTCACCTCATGAAAAAGGTTCAGAAGTGAGTGATGAACAAGAATTTTTAAAATTTAAAAAATAAATTTTTTGACAAAAAACAAAGCAAACCAAAGCAATGGGGCTGTAGAGGACATCACCCCGAACAAAAACCATGCTTCAATTACAAGACAACATGTCCGTGCAGCAAGTTACAACATTTTGTTTGTGAGTAAAAATGAAAACTAGAGGGTGGCTCACAAAAGGGGAATTTTTCCTCACGAATGGAGATTTTATAAATCCCCGATCACAAAGTGACAAAATCCTTGATCGTGAGTCCAATCCTATTTCACAAAACATACATATAAATCTAAGACTGAACAGAGTATGCTCAGAACCCAAAAATTCAAAATGAAATAACTTTGAGACTGATTAATATTGTTTCACCAAACCAATGCTGAATTGTTCTTTGGAGAAACATCTTTCTGCCCTGAAATTTTCAGACCAAAATTCAAAACAATATGGCCACAGCATGATGGGCAAAAATCAGCAAACACTGGCAAAACAAAGTGAAAACTGTGTTTTTGGTGCTTCACTGCATGAAAACTGCAAAGCCAATCAAAACTCAACTTGGCAAATCAAGAGATCTACCACATGAGACCATGCATTCCATATTTCATGCAAATACACTGAAAGGTTGCAAAGTTATTAACGTGCAAAATTTGGGGTTTAACATTAAACTTCCTACTTCAACCCTAACAATAGGGCATGACTGCAGCCCTATTATATATGTGTATATATATATATATATATATATATATATATTTATAAAATGGGTAGGAAAAATCATGTCTGCTGATTGGTTGAAACACATCACAAGACTGTGTGTATATCAGAGCACAACTGCACACCTGCAGTTTCACCCCCCTCCAAAACAATTTTGCCACTTTATATGCTAAATAACCCACTCTATGGTGTATGCATGCATCTCTGATGTATGCATGCCTTGGGTGGTTGACACACACCAAGGCGAGCGTATATCAGAGTGTGACCGCACACCTTAGAGTTGGTTATATATATATATACATATATATATATATATATATATATATATATATGTATATATATATATATGCATATATATATATATATATATATATATATATATATATATATACATATATATATATATATGTAATATTTTTATTGCAAAAACTTCATTAATGCATCAGTTTCCTACCCTAACACCCCATCCCTACCCTTCAGTCAGTGACAGGCGTCAAAGGGTGCCTTCAGGTTGTCTACCCTAACACTCACCCTAAGCTGAGATGGGTACAGTATAGGAGAATGGGGTGAGCATTAGGGCCGACAATCTGAAGGCACCCCCCCAAGTCTTTTTACTGTCTGCAGGATGGGGGTGGGGTGTTAGGGTTGGAAACCCTAAAACCACATTTCCCTGCTTTTGTTCCTTTCATAACAACCCAAACTGATGCATTAGCAAAGTTGTTTGCAATCAATTTCCTTACTTTTTCAGATAGTATAATTATTTATTTGTTTATCTTTGAGAGTGCAAGGCCTGTGAGCCCTGTGCTCCCATCCCTCTACACGATTGGATATCGATGGGGGGGGGGGAGAACGAGTAGACCACCAGGATATTTATTGTATAATTTATACTATAAACAGGTAGTGATCATAGAAGGGAGAGGGACCAGTAGACCACTAGGGACAGCACAGCAATTTCTTCAATGTAACTATATCCATTTTCACGCATACCACATTTTTACACATGAAATATATGTTTGCTGCATCGAAGAATAAAAGCAAGGAGAAGGTGATTCTGAACCCAGGACCCATGGGTCTCAGGTTTCTGTGCCTTGTCCTCTGCACCACATAAGAACTACAGTGGGGGGGTTTCTTTTGTAATAGATTGTGCCAGTGACATCCATGCTTGATTGCAAGTGAATATTTCACTTGCCAAAATGTGGTATGTGTGAAAATAGGTATAGCTTATTTTCACACATACTGTACCACATTTTCGCACATGAATTATCCACTTGTCATCAAGCATGCACATCACTGACATAATTCATTACTAAAGAAAAAAAACACCCTCTCAGTTGCAGTTCCTCTTTGGTGCAGAGGACAAGGCACGGGACCCTGAGATCCAAGGGATCTGGGTTCAATACCATTCTTTCCTCAGATTTTTTTCCCTTTCTTTCATTCCTTGTGCTGCTGGCTAAAGTCTGTGTTGTGATCCACCCCTTTCCTTTATGCCTAGTGACAGCCCCCACCCACTGATCGCTGTTTGCCAGTCACGTTTAGTAATAATACCATACCTGTATATATACTCCATGGTGTCTAGTGGCACCCCCCACCCACCTATTGCCCTTGTGTTCAATATCTTGGTAGTCTAGTGGTCCCCCCATGTCTGATTGCCACATCCCGGTATACATGAAAACAGCCCTGGTAGTCTAGTGGTCCTTTCCCCCTTACCTAATGTCCAATCCTGTCCAAGTATAAAATAAAATATATTACCTGGTAGTCTAATATTCCTCCCCCACCCTGATCCACCTACCCTGAAAATCCACTTATTTCCTGGTGGTCTGTAGCCCCCACCCCACCCTGTCAGGTGATGACCCCACCACCCTGCTTCCTGCATCCCGATACCATCTGCAGCCAGTACAGTCTCTTCTCACCTCCAGGGCTGACTGCAGACGTTATAAGAATGACTGCTGCCCTAGAATGTGTTATGTGAATGAGTACTCATGCATATCTATAGTGCATTCTGTGGCACCAGTCATTCTTACCATAGTCTGCAGCCAGCCATGGAGGTGAGAGGAGGCTAAAGCATGCAAATGTAGAATGGAGATGGGGGAGCAGAGTGGTGGGTCATTGTCTGACACAGTGCCAAAGATCACCTGGAAAATAAATAGATTTTCAGGGTAGAGGGATCGGGGAGGAACCACTAGACCACCAGGTAATTTTATTTGTTTTATACACGCACAGGATCTGACACTGCGGAGGGGGAAGGGATCACTAGACCACAAGGGCCTTTTTCATGTACAGTATATGAAGATGGAGCAATTGGACATCAGGGGAGGGAGGAGGGACCACAAGACAACCAGAAAATAAAACATAAGTTCAATCGGTGGGTGGGGGGTGCCACTAGACACCAGGGAATACATATGCATTTGTTTGGCATTACGAAATCTCAGTGACAGACAGCGATCCATGGGTGGAGGCTGTCAGTAGACACATAAAAAAGGGTATCTCACAGCATAGACTGCAGCTGGCAGCCTGATTTCCAGCTATGGCTGCAGAAGTCAAGAAAATCCCACTGTTCTCATACAGAGAGCATGAGAAAGTGCTCCTCTCGCTAAGCTGGGTACCCAGGATTTTGGGTGCCTGGAAAACATGCTTACTGGCCTAATTAAAAAAAAAATTGACATCAGAATGTAACTGTAATGTCCTGATGTTTTTTTTTTTAATCCACTCATTTTTTACATGTTTTCTTTCTTTTGTTTCTCTTGCTAACCGAAAAACAAGTTGGCAGTTATAGGAGTGCTCTGTGAAAATACATTCAAACAACATGAAGTCTTGCTATATTATGACAATTGCAGTATGACCGCAGGTTAGAACTGCTCCGGAGGTGAAATAGTTAACTTTCCATGCAGGCATGGAACTTAGGGCGCGAGCTCGGTTGAAAACTCTGTCTGTTGTGCTTCAAAGGCAAACTGTCGATTTTTATCTTCACCACTGAACAGTCGCCTCGGAGATTTCTCCTTCTGCTCAGTTCATTTTGTAGGTTTAAAAGTATTATTTTTTGGTTTTTAGCTGAAATTAAACCGCAACCGGTCGGTTCAAGCTCTGTCTGTGGTAATGTAAGTAATAGATAGGTTTTACATTTAGTTTTTCTGTGTGGAACTTGTAATTTGTTATCGGTTCGGTTTGAACCGATCAGGTTGTATTTAAATCTTCTAGTCCTTTTTTAGTGTGCAGTTCCCGGTTCTTATCGGTTCTAAAAAAAACGGATTTCATTACGTTTTTTTCCATGACCCGTGACACGGTTGGGAACTGATAAGGGTCTCTTGCTTGGTGGATTGCCATAAACGGGCAAGTTGGTTAGGCTGGCACTATGTCTGAGAAACCCAAAAGAAAAACCGGATCCACTGGTTTTCAATACTGTAGTGTTTGTGGGGAAGCTTTTGCTAAAGCTGACCCACACACTTCATGTGTCTGTTGTCTGGGGTTTGACCACCTCAATTCAGACTGCCAGATTTGTCACAATTTCCCTGCTGCCACCATAGATAAGAGAGTTGGTAGGCTCAGGGAAAGAGAGGCCAAAAAGTCCGCTGACCCGGATGGCCATCCCGGTTCGGTACCAACCAAACTGGAGGGAGTGCCCTCTGACCAGGGCGATACTTCCTTGGGCAAACGAAGAGCCGGTTCTGAGGAGCCGGTTCCAGCAAAAAGGACTAGAAAGTCAGCTAGTGTAGAGCCAAAAGTTCTCTCCCCAACTGCTGAGGAAATACCTAAAGCAATTAAAATTGTCCAGTCTCTCTCTCTGGTTCCGACCGAACCGACACCTTCTGGTAAGCGTTCGATTCAGCCGGTTCCACCGGTTCAAGATTATGATTTTGAGGATTTTTATGAACCAGGGAAGGGGGAAGAGGAATATGAGGAGAGTGAATATGGTTTTGAAGATCTGGATGTGCCCATTGATCCGGACATCTCTTCAGATAGACCCCTAGGGGTTTCTCCTCCAAGACTTTCTGAGTCCCCTTCTCATTTCATGTTTTATAAAAAAGTTGTTGAAACTCTCCAGCTCCCTGTTGAGGAAGCTGTTGATGACCAAGAGGAGCCAGACTATGTAGAATTATGGATATTCCAGAGTCTAGAGACTGTCTATTCCTTTGCATAAATCTTTTCGAAACAGACAGTAAAAGTTTTAAAAACTCCTCACACTATACCTCCTGTGGATAAAAGGATGGACAAGAGGTATACCTTATCAGGCTCTGACACTGATTTCCTCACTCAGCAATGCAGCCATGTGAGGGTAGTGCAGGCTGCAGCCTGTGACAAGGCTAATATTCCCCTAGCTTCACACCCCCTGAGAAGGACTCCAGGAAGATTGATGCTATGGCAAAGAAACAGTACATGGCAGCATCTTTGGGACTCAGACAAACAAATTATATGGCTTATGCTGCTAGGTACCAGAAATCCAGATGGGATACTGTGCTGGCCCTAGCAAAACAAGTCCCTGACCAGCTTGCCAGGGAGCTGGAACAGGTGGCTATGGATGGTATTGAGGCATCCAAGGTGCAATTTCATGCTGCTGTGGCCTCTAATGATGTTTCATCAAGAGTCATGGCTATATCTGTGGCACTTCACAGGATGGCTTGGCTCAGATGTACTACCCTGTCTCAGGATACCCAGTCTAAGGCCATGGATTTTCCTGTTGCGGGAAATTCTCTGTTTGGGGAGCAAACAGAGAATTACATGAAGAAAATGAATGAATATAGGACCACCTATAGGAGTGCACAGGCCAAGGAAAGGTAGGCCACTCCTCAAAAGCAGCTTCCTAGAGGCAGGGGCAGGCCTTTTCATAGGCCCTTTTACCAAGCCCAAGCTTCCTCCTCCGCCTATGCTCAGAGGGGGTTCTTTTGAGGGAGAGGCAGACGGGGTACAAGTAGGTCTGCTTCCACCCCTCAGCCCAAAGTCCCTGCCAAGCAGGCACCCTGATGGGATTGCCAGGGCCAATTCTCCTCTACCTGTAGGGGGCAGGCTGGCTTACTTTGTCCAGGACTGGAAGTCTTTAACATCAGCCAAGTGGGTCCTGGAAGTAGTAAGCCAGAGACTGATTCTCAGCTTCAAAAAATTTCCAAAGCTGAGAACCAGATCTTTTCCACCTGCAACTCCATCAGAGGCACTTGCCCTAGAGGCAGAGGTCTCTACCCTCCTGGCTCTCAGAGCTGTGGAAAGGGTTCCTTCCCTACACCAGAGCAAAGGCTTGTACTCCAGGTACTTTCTTACCCCAAAAAAGACAGGAGAATGGCGGCCCATCCTGGATCTCAGATATTTAAACAAGCACCTTTTAAAGCCAAAGTTCAAAATGGTGACTCTGGGAATTATCCTACCCTCTCTAAGGCCAGGGGACTGGCTAGCTTCCCTGGATCTCAAGGATGCCTACTTCCATATTCCCATCAGAAGCTCCCATTGAAAGTTCCTCAGGTTCGAGCTGCCCTCAGGCCACTACCAGTTCAGAGCAATGCCCTTCAGCCTCACTTCTGCTCCAAGGGTATTCACCAAATGCCTGGCAGTAGCAGTTGCCTACCTAAGAAGGCAAAAGATTGCCATCTTTCCTTACCTGGACGATTGGCTCATAGTAGGCCAGTCACCAGACCAGGTCAAATTACACCTTCAGATAACGCAGCAACTGCTTACCTCTCTAGGTTTCCTTCTGAATCTCTAAAAGTCAGTTCTGGAGCCTGTCCAGCTTCTTACCTTCATTGGCACAGAACTGAACACACAGGAAGCCAAGGCCTTCCTTCCCCTAGGCAGGATCAGACCAACCTGAGACAAGGGGTTCCTTTGTCACTCAGTCTCATTCTCTAATCCTTACTACAGATGCACCCCTCTTGGGCTGGGGAGCTCACATGGGCGACCTCACCACCCAGGGTCTGTGGTCTCCCCAGGAATCCCTGCTCCACATCAACCTGTTGGAGCTCAGAGCAGTTTTTCTAGCATTTCAAGTTTTTTCCAAATCTGTTCAGAACAAGATTATTCAGGTCAGAACAGACAACACCACTACAAAGTGGTACATCAACAAGCAAGGGGGCACTTGGTCTACGGCCTTGTGCACTGAAGCAATGAGATTGTGGGCTCTGGCTTATTCTCTGAACACCTCTCTTACGGCAGTTCACCTCCCAGGCAAGGACAATTTCCTGGCAGATGGTCTCAGCAGGATTTCCCAGGGCCACCATGAATGGTCACTGGATCCCCTGGTCTTGGGAGTAGTATTTGCCAGATGGGGCACCCCGCAGATAGATCTTTTTGCAGCCCCAGACAATCACCAACTTCCTCTTTTTTGCTGCAGGCCCCCAATGTTGGGCTCTCTCCCACTGGATGCCTTAGCCCTCAGTTGGGAGGGGAAGTTTCTCTATGCCTTCCCTCCCTTTCCTCTCCTGTTCAAAGTGCTCATCAAAATCAGATCCCAATCCTGCAAAGTCATTCTGATAGCTCTGAATTGGGCCAGACGGCCCTGGTATCCACTCCTGCTGTCCTTAGCAGTCCATCCTCCCCTGTGCCTTCCCAGGAATCACAATCTGTTAACCTGTGCCCAAGGAAGGGTCTGGTACCCGAATCTCAAATCTCTCAATCTCAAGGCTTGGTTCTTGAAGAGTTAGAGTTTGCTGATTTACACCTTTCCCAAGGTGTAATGGATATATTGAAGGCCTCAAGGAAGCCTTCCACCAGGACTACTTACAATTCCAAATGGAAAAGGTTTTCCATATGGTGCTCGGAAGAGCATATTTCCCCAGTCTCTGCTGATCTACCCACAGTCCTGGATTATA
The DNA here is from genome assembly GCA_016271365.2 of Neoceratodus forsteri. Lineage (NCBI taxonomy): Eukaryota > Metazoa > Chordata > Ceratodontiformes > Ceratodontidae > Neoceratodus > Neoceratodus forsteri. The sequence goes on along the minus strand of CM057459.1, from coordinate 798,472,569 downwards.
TGGTCCACCTGAATTCTTTGGGGCTGAGACCAGCTACCCTCAAGGTGCACTTGGCAGCTGTATCTGCTTTTATTTCAGCAGGTAAATCATCTTCTCTTTCAGCTCATCCTGTATTTTCCAAGTTTTTTAAGGGGTTGTTTCACACCAACCCTCCATTCAGAGACCCTGCCCCTGCCTGGGATCTTAATGTTTGCATTGCTCAGCTTATGCAACCCCCCTTCAAGCCCTTGTCTTCAGCTGAGCTCAAGTACTTGACTTGGAAAACTGTGTTTCTGGTAGCCATCACCTCTGCCAGATGCATAAGTGAATTACAAGCGTTGTCAGTGGAGCAGGCGTTTATCTCTTTTCACAGAGATAATGTGGTCCTTCGGACTAACAGAAAGTTCCTGCCTAAGGTGGTTTCAGATTTCCACCTTAATCAATCTATTTCTCTTCCAGTGCTTCACTGACCCTCCTCCTCTGGGAGAGGAGGTTGCACAACCTAGATGTGAAGAGCCCTTAGTTACCACATAGAGGCGTACCAAGGATCATGGTTTGACTCCTCCAACTGTTCCTTACCTATGGTGAAGTTGGTAAAGGGAAGTCAGCCACTAAAAGATCCATTGCCAGGTGGATTGTCTCTTGTATCCAATTCTGCTATGAGAAGTTGGGTAAAGTTCCTCCCTCAGGCCTGTGGGCTTACTCTACCAGAGGTACAGCTGCTTCTCTGGCTGCTGCCAGAGACATTCCTATTCTAGAAATATGTCAAGCAGCTACCTTGAAAACAGTTCACACTTTTACCAAGCATTACTCCCTGGACATCCAGGCTAGGAGTGATGCTAGGTTTGGAACAGCCGTGCTTCAGAGCCTATTTCCTAAGTAGGTTCTGTCCCTCCTCCATGGGGTACTGCTGTGTAGTCTGCAATTGTCATAATATAGCAAGACTTCATGTTGTTTGAAGAAAAATTACTCACTTTAGTAATGTTGTTTCTTCTAATGGAGTCTTGCTATATTATGACCTCCCTCCCTGCCTGCCCCTCTCAGAACCTCTATTTTGGGATGTGGGTGGGCAGTACAGGGTTGGCACTTTTTTGATGCCCACCTTGTTGTTTTCACCTACCGTTTTGGGGTGAATTGGTGTTGTGTTTTTGCATTTTTGGGTCTCCTCACTTGAGTCTTTGTTTTAGGCCAAAAAATGAGTGTTTATGTTAGTAGCCAGTTGGCTAGTGTGAGGTTTACAGCTTCCACACACAGAACCTTAGTAGAGTTGTGGCTTGTAAAGATCTGACAGTTTGGCTTTTGAAGCACAACAGACAGAAGTTTTCAATCGAAGTCACAACAAGTTCCATTCTGCATGGAAAGTTAACTATTTCACCTTCGAGCTGTTCTAACCTGCGGTCATACTGCAATTGTCATAATATAGCAAGACTCCATTAGAAGAAACAACATTATTAAGGTGAGTAATTTTTTTCTTAGACTCCCTGCAACACTATGTGACCCTGTCTGCTAAAATACAACAGCTCCTGCTAAAACAAAAGTATTTTTGTGCAAAATAGCTAACTTTTCCCATAGGAAATATTGGGAAACTTTGAAATTTAATATTTTTGGAAAAGATTAACATTTTTTCACCAAACATTCAAAAGGCACATCTGTGAAGCAAAGGCTTTCTATGCTGAAAATTTAAGACCACAGCCTAAAACAGTTATTGAGATACAGGTGGACAAAGAAACAGCAAAATAAAAGAAGGAAATATAGTGATTTAAGAACCTCTGTATCTCAAAAACCACACAACAAATTTACACTAAATTTTCCATGTCAAGAGACCTACCCAAATAGATTATGCATTCAAACCTTCATCTAAATCTGTTGAGTGGTTGCAAAGTTATTAAGGTTCAGAAATGTGGCTTTAACATAGATGTACACACTCAACCCTTACATATATATATATATACTGTATATACTGTATATCTATATATATCTATATATATATATATATATATATATCCATCCTAGGTTTTGTGCTCAATAAGAACATACTGTAAATAACATGCTTCTGCTGTGTTACTATTTTGCTTTTGACCCACCTGGAGTGCCACATTTCCCCCTTAAGAAAGATGCCATTTTGTGACATTGTTCTATGTCAATCATAGAGTGCCTCATTGTTATCTCAACAAATACATTTTAAAGGAAAAAACTATGTGCTAACATCTCATAGTTAGCCCTTGTGTTTCTTCAAACATGTTATTACTTCTAAATGTGTCATTTATTTAGTTCTATACAGCTTTTTTGCCTGGTAATGTCCCCCTACAGTACTTTTAGGACTTGTATAACCCTGATTCTCAAATCACTTTTTTCTAATTAAACCCCCCAATTGGAGTGCCTCTGACTCTCCTCAACATCTCTCCTTATTTTTTTTCTTTACTTTGCAGTATTCATAATGTTTTATTTAAATATTTAGATCCCCCTTCCCCGGCGTCCTCCTGTCATGCACAGAACTATGGGTCCAATAATCCTCCACAACACCAGCAGTCCATTCATAGTACCAGAAGAATTGGTCTGTTTCATCACTGTACCTTTGAAGGTTTTAAAAACCCCACACCTGCCCCAAGAACTTCCTTTCTGCTTCTTGTCACAGTAAATGTTTTTCTTAGTGTCTCTTTTCCTCTCACTGTTACACACATGACTTGTTCTGGTGTCACTGATACATACATGACTTCTTATGAAGAAACAGTTTTTAAATAACTGAATAATTCTGAATAATAACTGAATAATTCTGAATAATTAGGAAAATAAGTGGTGTCTAACTTATCCACCAAGGTTCACATAGCTAATTATGAAAAAAAGAGCTATAAAAACAAACAAATACAGTCAGCAGGTAAACTTTGACACACCCAGTGAAAATGCGTTACATACATTAATACAAGTATTTCTTGTAGTAGGACTATGCTGGATAGTTCAACACTTATATTGTTGTGGTTGTTTGTTCCCTGTTGGCCACATGACTTGATGTGGTGTCACTATTATGCACATGATTTGTTGCTGTGTCGCTGTTACGCCCATGACTTCTTATGAAAATATGTTTTTCAAATAAAGTACACTTAATAATTAGGAAAGTCAGTGGTGTCTAACTTATCCACCAAGGTTCACATAGCAGACTGAAAAAAGGGCTGAAAAAACAAATGGATACAGTCAGCAGCTAAACTGTGACATGCCAGGTTAACATGGGTTCAAAAGTAATTGTGTAAACATAACTGTGGTTGCATTAAGTACATTAACAAATGTATTTTTTGTAGTGGGACTATGTCAGATAGTTAGACACTTACATTGTTGTGGTTGTTGGGTCTCTGTTAACCACATGACTTTATATTGTGTCACTGTTATGCACATAACTTTTTGTCATGTCACTGTTACGTATATGACTTCTCATAAAAAACTGTTTTTAAATAAATTACACTGAATAAATAAGAAATTCAGCAGTGTTTAACTTATCCACCAAGGTTCACATAGATTATTAAAAACAAGAGACCTGTAAAAACAAACAGATAAAGTCAGCAGGTAAACCTTGACACACCCGATGAAAATGCATTTGAAAGTAAATGTTTAAACATAACAATGATTTCATTATGTACCTTAACACAAGTATTTCCTGTTGAAAGAGTATGTTGGATAGTTAGACACTTATATTGTTGTAGTTGTAGGGTCCATGTTGACCACATGACTTAATTTGTTGTCATTGTTATGCACACGACTTCTTATGAAAATCTGTTTTTAAATAAAGTACACTTAATAATTAGATACAGATGCAAAGGGTTTGATACCTTTTATTGGACATAGATGTTCATCCATTAAAAAGTATCAAACCATTTGCTTCTGGATCTGCTCTTACAAGGACCAATACGGCAACTAATCTATTTCTGTGCTTAACAATTAGGAAATTCAGTGGTGTCTAACTTATCCACCGAGGTTCACATAGCAGATTAAAAAAGAGGCTGTAAAAACAAATGGATACAGTCAGCAGCTAAACTTTGACATGTCCTGTTTTCATAGCAGTGATGCACAAAGATGACTTGTGGCATAGTAACTGTCAGGTAATGCTTAGAATAAAATAATGAAATGTTGCATACTATGGTACCTATATAGCTTCAATTACCATACTAGTTTGGGAAAAAACAAAAATGTTAACTGAAAAGTCAACAGAAGGGACACTGTGTTACACACATTACCTGATCCATGTGCTAACTTAAAGACTCATATACTTCCAGATGATGAACTATCTTAATATTTAGTATTACTATATCTCCATATGCACCCGATGTAAAAATGCTGTGGTTATGGGATTTAAGTAAAGATTTTTTGGGGATGGGAATATATCAGATAGGTGTATATATATATATATATATATATATATATATATATATATACATATATACTGTATATATAGATAGATATTGATATATAATGGGGGTAAGACATATTCCAGTGAAATAAAACAAGTTATTTTCACTGCAGTGAAATAAATCCTGATGACATCAGCAGAATTAAAATAAATGCCATTTATTACACCCCCAAACCCACGCTAAACCCGTGCAAAGCTGCACAAATTGTACATTTTGTAACAATGAGGCCCCCATTGTATAAACAGGATACATAATGTGCACTCATGTGATACAGAAATATGTTCAGTCCTGTACAGTGACCTCTGAAACCTCACTAGTGGCTTCACCACTCATGAGTATTCAGAGGTCACTCTAGAGGAGTGAAAATATTTTCCATATCACATTCGTGCCCATCATGTATCCCATATATATATATTCTTTGCAAAAACATTTTGTTAATGCAACAGTTAGGGTTGTTACTACAGCAACAAAAGCAGGGAAATTTGACGTTAGTGTTTTCAACCCTAACTCCAACTCCCCCCCCCACTGCCACTGCCACACATACACACAGAGAGACACACACACAAACACACATACACACACACACACACACACACCACATATGCAACTTGGGGGGTGGTACAAGGGAAGACAACCAATCACAATACACACCATAACGCAACAGAAATACAACTTCTTAAACATACCACAACAGCCATCCATCATCATGTTTCAACAACTGTATCACTTCTGCTGCAATCTCAATCTCTTGGTTAATGCCTCCTGATTCTACCCCTGGAAACATGTTTGTTAAATTCTTCTATGTTTTTTTTTATCATGGCAACGTTTGTTTTGCCATGAAAACAATTGCGGGAACATAAAATATGATCGCAATCACATTTTTTTGACCGCGATCACATTTCCATTATAAAGATAGGATTTTTTTTTTGCCATCTGTTACATTTCTTTGTTGCCTGATTGTGGCAAGGTGGATTGTGCTATTGACATGAAATGTTCAGGGTACGAAGGCCTACTGGCACAGATGTGCCAGTCATTGGTTTCATGCAGAATAATTAAAGATATCCCTAGTTACACTACTACAAAGTTTGGAAATTTTCCCATAGGACAACATCATGGTAGTGGTTTTTCTTTGTCCCCTCCTTGTGGCAACATGGATTGTGATGTTCGCCTGAGCATTTAATAGTGCAAAGGCCCACTCCCACAGGTGTCTTTTGGTAGTTTAGTGTGAAAACATTCAACAGGGCCATAGTTACAGTATTACAATATTCATAATTTTCTGTGTGTGTTTGTGTGTGTGTGTCTCTCTGTGTGTATGTGTGGCAGTGACAGTGGAGGTGAAAGTCAGAGTTAGGGTTAAAAACCCTTAAGTTGAATTTCCCTACTTTTGTCACTGTAGTAACAACCATAACTGTTGCAGTAACAAAGTTTTTTGCAAATAATTTCCCTTCCTTTTTTGACAATGTAATAAAGTTACAAAACTCACATCTACCAAGCAGATATTTTCCAGTGAGAACCTAAAACATACTACAATGACATTATAAGATGCTTTACATGGGTCTCACTTAATTGGCATAGAAACCTGAGTTTATTACCTTGACGTATAGTCCATAAAGACATAGATAGGTAGTCATAGTGTCAGTACATAGAGAATACTGGATGGTAAACTATGCACAACCAGTGATTTCTGCCACAAAGGGGTTTTGATTCTCTCTGATCTTGAGAGCTAAGCTCAAGAGGTCCATGGGAATTATAACCCCGTGATGACAGAACACAGAGATTGTGTATAAAGTTGTTCATCCTGTATTTTTATGTTTGCTTGCACGCATGTGCAAGAAACATAGTGCCATCATCGGAGATTTTGGAGGTGTGTCACCTCCTCCTCCAATTCAGGCAGTGAGCTGGCTAGGCGGTGCCTGTAAGCCAATGCATTTTGGAGCTGTCTATGACACGCTCAAAATGCAGTTTACTGATTGAAAGGGGAGCTACGCTGGTGAGCAGTGATAAGAAGCTGCTCATGCGAAGCTCCCCACCAAGCCGCAGGTGTGTGCCCCGCCACGCAGCGATAAGCCGACGGGTGCCCAATCCCCGCCGGCTGCGCTGCATCATCTCCTCCCCTTCCCAGTATTTGGTGCCACGCTGGGAGCCCATCCCAGCGTGGCAATCAATCAAACTGCCGACGGGGGTGCCTAATCCTCCATTGGCTGAACGCCCTCCTCAGTGTCAAGCAGGCCACGCTGGGAGCCCACCCCAGCGTGGCAAGCGATCCCGCTGACATCTTTTTTTTACCTGTAAAACAAAACTGTCCCACGGCGCATCTCCGAACCCTCCTCCCACAACCGCACCCACCCACTGCACACCCAGCCTCCCCACACCCCCTTCACCACATACTTACCTCCGACTCCGGCGCGACGATCTTCGGTGGACTGGGAACACGTCTGCACTCTTCAAAGGCGACCGCAAACTGAGGAAATGCCGGTAAGCTGTATAATGGGCTAGATAGGAGGGGTTCAACTTTATTGCATATCTCAGGCATTTTTGGGAATTTTTGCACCAAATTTTCAACATGGGGTTTTTGGGACATCTTCTCATGAATGATGTCACTGTCATGGTGTTATTCAGGCTCGAAGGGTGATTTCGCACAGTGACTGAGAAATCACCCTTCAGGACTGAATACCACCATGACAGTGACATCATTCATGAGAAGGAGCCAAAACCCTATGTGAAAATGGTATAAAATTCCAAAAAATGACTGTTTAACGAGCGTGCGTTGCGCAGTTCCTACGCAGGCTCGTAAGTTCACGAAATTTCAATATTTTCACTCCAGATTTTCAACATTGCCATTTCACCACACTGTCTTATGAGTAGCACAGCTGTCATTTTTCACATCTCACCCAAAATGTGTTTCCACCGTTGTAGCGCAGAATGGCGCAGTCGGTGAGTGAAATCAATGTACAGGACAAATTAAGAAATGACAGTGACACTGTTCATGAGCAGAGGTCTTGAAATGGCTATGTTGAAAATTTGATGAAAAAATTCCTACAAATGACTGTTTTACGACCGTGCGTTGCGCAGTTCCTACGCACGCTCATAGGTTTGCGAATTTTCAATATTTCCACTCCAGATTTTCAACATTACCATTTTTACACACCTTCTTATGAATAGTACAGCTGTCATTTTCATCTCACCCAAAATGTGTTTCTGCCCATGTGGCGCACAATGGGCGCAGTCGTGCGAACTCAGTGTATGGGACACATTAAGGAAATCACAGTGTCACTGTTCATGAGCAGAGATCTTAAAATAGCAATGTTGAAAATTTGGTGACAGAATTCCTAAAATTACTGTTTACTAGTGTCGTTGCACAGTTCCACCACGCTGAGTAGGTTTGCAATTTTCAATATTTCCACTCCAGATTTCCAACATTGCCATTTTCCACACCTCCTTATGAGCAGTACAGCTGTCATTTTCACATCCTGCCCAAAACATGTTTCACTATGTAGCTATATTAATGGCGCAGTCGGTGCAAGCTCAATGTAAGGGACACATTAACAAAACCACAGTGACACTGTTCATGAGCAGAGGTCTTAAAATGGCTATGTTGAAAACTTGGTGGAAAAATGCCTAGAAATGACTTTTACGAGCGTGCATTGCACAGTTCCTATGCATGCTCGTAAGTTTGCAAATTTAATATTTTCACTCTAGATTTTCAACATGTCCATTTTATTAAACTTCCTTATGAACAGTACAGCTGCAATTTTTCATATGTCACCCAAAATGTGTTATCGCACATGTAGCGCACAATGGTGCTGTTGGTGTGTGAAAGCAATGTTTAGGACAGATTAAGAAAATCACAGTTATACTGTTCATGAGCAGAAGTCTTAAAATGGCTATGTTGAAAATTTGACACAAAAGTCCATAAAATGACTGTGTTACGAGTGAGCATTGTGCAGTTTCCACGCATCTCGTTAGTTCATGACTTTGTAATATTTTCAGTCCAGATTTTCACTAGTGGCATTTTTCAACACTCCTTATGAACAGTACAGCTGCCATTTTACAACATGGCGGTGTGTTTTCACAGTTTCAGTGCAGAGATGCGTGGTCGCTGTCGGAAATCATTGTTCGGCATAGATAAAGAAAATCACAGTGACACTGTTCATGATCGAGGCACCAAAATGCCTGAGTTGACAACCTGCTATAAAATATCCCCAACCCATTTATAACTGGTGTGCGTTGCTCAGTTTCTATGTAGGCTCGTGATTTCACCATTTTTTAAATATTTTTACTACACATTTGCAAATAGCCATTTTACACTCCCCATGACAGAGTACAGCTGTCATTTACAGCCTGTTCGAATATTTTTGCACCTGTGGTGCTAAATCCCGTAGTCACTGTGCATAAGCAGCTTCGGCTGCAAACTGATATTCCCCTGTTCATGAGGTGGGGTCACAAAACAAACATGTTGAAAATTTGGAGTTAAAATACCAACGAATGCCTGAGGTATTAGGCTTTTCAACTAAATCCTAACCCTATGAGAATAACAGGAATCAGGGGTGTGACTTGGGATTCTTGCCTGTGATGCTCATACCATTCCACACCCTGCAGTCACTGAGGCATCGAGGTATGCCTTGGACTCTTGACCCCAAACTTCACCCCATTCTCTATATTGCACCCATCTCACGTGTTTCCTAATGAAATGGGGTGCGCATAAGAGCCAAAGACACCAAGGAACACGTGACCTTGTCAGTCTCTGCAGAGTGGGGTGTGGTGAAATGGTGTGGCCGTTATGCCTGACGACCCAAATGCACACCCCAATGCCTGTCACTCTCTGCAGGGTGGTGGTGGGGTTGGCTTCAGTTCAATACTTCACTGCCATTCCTATTACGCAGCTCTGTAACTTCTACACTACCACTGCCAATGCCAGTAAGCAAACATTCGGCATTGACAAATGCTTGTTAATAGTGTGTAGTAGTACAATGTGCAAAAGGGTACATTGTGCTTTTTTCTCCTTTTTCTCAATGAAACTGACTTGTGAAGTCTCTAGAGGTTCTGTAACAGTGTAACGACAGAATCAAACAGAGGAAAGCAACAATGTTCCAACATTCCAAGTGGCTGTGCTGCAGTGGTGACATCACTACTGCAGCAGAACAACGTAATGATGTCACTAGTGCAGCAGAACAAGTATATTCCAAGACTAGAACTGGATACATAACAGCATCCCCCTATACACTATATTGATTTACATATATGTTCAAAGTTCAATCATATGACAGTGACATACAGTCTCAACAAGAACTACAGAAACAATAGATTTGTTTTAAAAAATATTTAAATAAGAATTAAGTGCCAATTGTTTTTTGAATCAAAGCTGCATTGCACAACTCACTCAGTGTCATAAAACTACTGTGAAAATTTAATCACAGAACAACTGGAAAAAAGTGACGTGTCAAAGTCATATGAAACTGAGTAAGTCAATGTTGCTGGGGTGTGCAAAAAACAAATGTGATAAACAATTACAGAAAGCTATGGACACTAAAACAGCAAGTGGTAACATTGCTGCAGTGGTGCAGTAGTATTTTAGAGAACCTTTACACTACGTGCATCTGGAACAATTCTCACCCGAACCACTTAATAAAGTTGATCAGACAAGCACCTGGAGCATACCTTAGACTGATATTGAGTACAGTGTGTGATTTACAACACTAGTCTCTCAACGATAAAAATTAAAACTGAGCAGACATAGTGATGAATTAACTAACAAGTTAACAGAATTGTAACACCACTAACAGAACTATAATTACTGAGTTGTGTTTTTTCCCATTGAAAAAGCCATGTATTAATTACTGTAATACCCGAGTAGGTATTATGGCATTCACGTGGTTCATTTCAATGGGAAAATGCTCAAGATCTGCAGTAGCTCGAGATTGCCAAAACCACTGTCCCTCATGACTTCTTTCTCACAGAAACATTCACCTCATGAACCACTGTAAATTAGAAAGGCAGACAGTAGTTTCTCAGGAGAAATACTCAAGGTACTCATAACTCGGCCAAATGACTAAATCACAGCAGCTCATTACAATATTTTGACATTTCTGCTGTATCACTCACCTAACTATCTAGCTACTTTTCCCATGATCCCTTACTAAACTTCCTCCCCACAATTCTCTCATCTTCTCCCCCCCCTACCCTTTGCAGGTCACATGACTCTACTACCAAACCACACGTAGTAACGCCCGCAGCAACAAAGATGACACTGGAAAGATTGCACTTCCTCTGCCAAAAAAACACAACCCAGCAAATTATATAAAACAAAATATGGGTGCAGTGTGTTTAACTTGAATTTAAAACACACCCTCATTTTTGCATGGCTGCCATAAACCCCTCGGGCTTCGCCCTTGGGGTTTATGTGCCATCCAGCAACTCAGGTGTGTGTTAAATTCTCATAACACACTGCACCCCATGCTTTATCCTATACATAACATTTAACAGTTCATATCATTTATCTCATAAGTAATACTTTTGCATAGCAAATGTTAGCAAGACAATCTAAGTACTTAAATGCCAAAAAGTCACACAGTATTACAACTGTTACTTGCTGATTAACAATCGAAAAAAATGATGAACTCTTGAAACATGAACATTTGTAGTAATCATAAACTGTATATGGAAATCAGCATACCTTATAATGCATAAATATACACTGTTGAATAGCAGAGTGATATACAAGTCAATAATATCTTAATCTTTACAAACTTTTAAAACTAAGTTGCTACTGTACAAAAAAAATTTTTGTAACTCAAAATATATACTGTATATGTATATAATATTTAAAGGTCTTGCAACATCTTACTATATTAACAGTATTTTCATTAAGTATCACTGTACACAGTAGAATCAATCACAGTACACTGTCTTACAAAGTAGTAGAAACATAGCAGAAAACCATATTAGTGAAAGTGACTGTCACATGGGTAGCAACGCCACACATGCTGTGCACATAGAATACTAGCAATATTTATACACTGTGCTCATAAAGCATTGTACAACACAACATGTGCAAAACCATGCACAAGCAGTGTCATTTTTTTGCACAATCTCAAATCTTGCATAAACAACTAAGATTTATGAGACATATGTAGTGCACTATGACCCCAAACCATTGGGCAAACAAAAGAGTGTAGTTACATCTGGCTTTGCCTGTGAGGTGCACAGTATTACCATGCAGTGGCCTGACAGATATCAAACCATATTCTATGTGACATGCTGCAGGAAAGTATTAATAAACTGATCAGCACAGTGCAAAGGCATGGTGCGACAGTATCAATATGGAGGTAATACTAGTGATCCACAAAGAAAGCAATAATAGCTAAGATGTGACCAAGTATGGAGCCCACACCCATTAAGGCCAGCTTAGGCTGTATTGATGCTAAGATCTCAACTACACATACTTTAACTGTAGTCATTATGAATACCTGCATCTACCAACATGCTCACTCAATGTAATATTTCATAAACATACATAAATGCACCTGCATGTGGACATCAAAGGTTGCATGCATGGACTGCTGTACTGTATGAAATGTAAATAGTAAATATCACCATGCTCTAGTCTTCAGCCACGTGAAGTTTGTGTAATTCTTAAAGACCAGGACATAAGCATCTTTTAGGTTCTGAGGCAATCTCTGTTTAAAAGAGCTCATATAGTCATTGCATTCCATCCACCCATTAGTGTACCTCAGCCATGCAACATAATGGCCTGAATGGACAGACACTCCATGGTGGAATATAATAGCCTGAGTATCAAAACATGCTCCAATTAATTGCACTCTTCCAGCTACAAAATCTGTGATCAGTGTATCAACTCGCAATCCATGTGCATCAAACCTTTGCAAGACTAGAAGCAGATACTGAGAAGAGGTTCTAAGTTGTATGGACCGAACACACTCTCCTCCACACCAGCTACACCTCCAGCCACACTCTGCATTCTTCAGCAGCTGTCTGAACTTAATGGAATTAACCTGTGGAACAAAGAGTGAAATCCACAACATGTCTTGTGCCACTTCCTTCTGTGAATGTCGACAAGACAAGCAACTGTACTTTGTGACATAAGTAACAGTAAAGTACTGTCGCATTGGAATGTCATGAGTTCAAACTGTTTGTGATTGCCATCATAAACTCAGTGACCTCTTGTTGAATGTTGCTGGAGAATGATTGATACCCTTGATAGCCACCCAAGACATTTTGTAAGGGTGTCAGAATCTGTATCATATTGTCATGCTTTTCAGTATCATTAATAGCCTTACTTAGTGACTACGACAATGGTGTGTTGCAAGAAGAGTGGATAGTGCTCACAAAGTGAAACATATGCAGAAATGCTTGGATTGCAGAGTTAGTATAACAGTTAACCCCACTACTGTTGTCAAAAGCTGGGACAACAGACATACCAAGTGCCTTCTTACATGGTGGAGAGTCACTCTGTTGTTGAGATTTAGAACCCTTCTTTGTGCTGTCAACATTCAAACTTGGTCTGTCTGTTTGGTACCTCTTTCTCACGCTAGAAGTTGTCACTGTAGCATCAGCCCATGGCCCATATGTAGGCAGTGGTATCAGATGCAATAGTGGCTGCTATGAGTAAGTAGTCTGTTGTACTCAACAACACATTGTCAGCACACAACTTGTGTGGTGCAATATTGATGATATGCAACCCTGACGAAATGCGTACATGTGAAAGCGCAACATAGCTCATTCCATCTTTAAAGATGCCTGTGCCTATGTCAACCATTGCTGAGTCCAAACTAAGCCTTTGCGAGCTGTGGATGGATACCACATATGCAAAACACACAGGAAACTGTTTTCTTGTCACATATATGTCTTTCACAAGATGAAACTTGACAGCAGTCCTAGAAATAGGTAAGGACTGCTCATGTTGTCAAACTTCACCACAAGTGCCTCAATGAATGTCCTTTGGACACTGAATTCATAGTCAACAATATGTCCCCTAGCACCATTTACCATGCCACATTCTAGGTCAAGGTTCTGTTCTAGCATGATACACAGTTAGAACAGCTTCTAACCTCGCTGTATGAGACACATCTGACTTTAGCTTGGACAAACGCTCTATCAGCTTTGCTACTAGATTCCGGCTCAAGACTGCATCATCAACATGTCAACAGCATGCAGAGTAATGATCTCTTGACCCTGTCTCTGCAACATAATGCTGTTGAACTCAGCACATTGCATCAATCGAGGCATGAGGCACACAATTCGAGCAGATTCTGAGTAGACAGAAGTGAAGTCATCACAAGCTGCTGGCAGTGAATTGCACTCAGTACTGCTGCAACGTGTCCTCAACAGAGCAACCTTTTTCTCTGACAATGACCCAATTCCAGCCGGATCCAAAAGTATGTTGTACCAATGATCACAGCTCTGCCGCATATTTTCATACAGCTCTATGTAAGTAAACAGCTCCCAAAGATTGATTCCTCCAATGCACCCAATGTTTTTTTTTGGTTCCTTCCCAGTCAGTGCTCTGAAGATATGCTGTCCATTCATGGGTGCAGGTTGTAGGAGGTCACCAAACACAACAACACTCTTACCACCAAATGGCTGACCATCATCAGTACCAAGTCTCTCTTGGAGCTGAAGATGTATACATGCCAGCATGACATTCAGTACCATACTAATCTCATCAATGCTGAGTACCTTCATCTTGACAAACATTGGCCGCAGCTCAGATGCCACCTCACAAGAGAGTTTATGGTACTCTCCTGTTTTACCATGCTCCACAGGCAACATGAAGAGCCTGTGTAGAGTCACACCACCAATGTTGTATGCTGCCAACCCAGTTGGAGCAGTAACAGCTACAGACATCACTCCCCCATATGCCTCCTTATCTCCACTGTTACAGCTTCAATAACAAAACTCTTCCTTGTTCCAGCAGAACCACTGACAAAGAGCAACAGAGGCTCATAGTTTGCACATGTGCATTGCTTCCTCTCATGATGGATACCATGCATGACTGATTCACTGACAGCATCATACGCAACATATTGCTATGTATTGAGGTGATCACATCAGTGTACTTGGATCACCTTCAAGATGAGAAGAATGTTGCCTAGCACTTTCAACCTCACTCATGAGAACCACAGGATCATTCAGTGGTAGTGGAGCACTTAGAGTACCCTCTCCCTTAGGATCCAAATCTTCCTGAGAATTCCCTGGGTGTCTTCCTCAAGCTTCTTCTTAGCTTGTTCCATCTGCTCCTTTTCTAATTTCAGTCTGCTGATGTATTTCTCAGACTGTTGACTCTTGAAGGTTTCATACATCATGTAGAACTGTTCTTCATATGTGTCACAGTCTCCTTTTAGTGTCCACTCATCCTTCCATGGTTTAAACAGAAACAGTAGAGCAAAGTAGTAATGCTCCTTATTGTCTGAGGTAGACAGACTCAGTCAGCAGTGGACAATGAGCAATGGCTTCTTCCTTTTAACAAGACAGCCATCAAAACATCTGACTTTAAAGATGTCTCAAGTCTCATCTGGTGATACATGTTTTGTAGTCATACCACTGAGCCACATGGTGTAGCCACATGTCATCCATTGCATCTGACTGGTTGGAGTAGTAGGTGTCAATGTGATTATTCTTTAGAATATTCTTTGACGAAGGATGGTGTGTGACCAATTCTTTAATCTCATCACAAGATTTCAAGACACACTTCTATTTCTCTTTGTAGTTTACATTGAGAAACCGTACAGCTTCAGACTTGCCATACAAGTGTGTCCCAATCAAGATATCACTGGCATCATATGCTCCACACTCCCTGTGAGACAGTGTCTTCAATCCCAATGACCATAGTTGTGACCTTAATGATTGATTGGATGCTGTACTGTCTTCCCAAAGCTCAAGCAAATGTGTCTGCTCATTTTTAGTGATGTAGGATGTGACATACTGCACAAGAGATAGAGAGTTGTCAGCAACAAACTGCACATCAATGTCTGCTTGCCACATGAGGAGAAAAGTAGGATTGTCATCATTAATGAACACCTCATTCTCTTGTCGGAGTAACTCATACACCCTCCTTGTGGACTTTGCCTTGAGATGATGACGCATGGCTGAAAACAAGTCATTCATATGTCCTTGCTGGCAGACATGTCTCGGGAAGCCAAATTGAAACCTGGTGTACCACTGATTGTGGCTCTTCACTGGATGGTGACAGTACTTTCCACAAAAATGTCACTGAAATTTTTGCACCAGCTTCCACAGTGTGGGGCTATCATACTTATCAGGGATGTGACAAGTTACATAGCATGTGATGAAGTTCAGCACTTCAGACGAGTCATTATCACCAATATGAGGAGCATCTTTAATCAACAACAGCATATGAATGTGTGGCACACCTCGTGCCTGATATTCTGTCCTGAAAAAGTAGTGTTCTACTAAGCCAAGGGGAAGATTTTCCTTAGACAAAATAAATGTCAGGATCTCATGGAAGTGATGGTGAAAATGGCATGACACTGAAACTGGATCAAGTGAGCACATCTCACCAAGTGTCATTGATGATGTGCCATCTACATCAGAGTTTGACCATCACAACAGGTCAATCAACTCATCCCAACTGTATTCTACACAGCTCAGAGTTACAAACCAAGTGGCTGCACCATACTCACACAGCATGGTCATACCCTCTGAGTGGCTATGATACCAGTATTCTTTTGTGCCACCAGGTTTGACAGGAGGGATTTCAAATTCAGCTGCAGTGTTTCATCCAATTCTGCCAGTCAATGAAAAAACTCAACCACTGTCATACCCTCCAATGGGTTAGTCAATCAAAATGTATGAGTTATGGATGCTGAGAGGACACTGAGTTCACTCTCCCACAGCAGGTGGAACAAATACTATATATTCCTACAAAATTTGCCATCCTTGTTCAGTACTCTTGATGTATGGTATTCAGCACCAGGAACACGAACTTCGCATTTATCCAGACATCCTCCTGTTCCTTTTGGGAACAAATCTGGAAAGCAGTGAGCTTCATGTTGTTCCTTCCATATGCAGACAGGATTACCTTCAACTTGTTGCATCTGATACAAGTCAATGTTATCACCAACTGGATCTCTGCCATGCAGAGGGTGAATTGTGTATTGTTCATACATATGTTCTTGAGTTAACACATCAACCTTCTGAATCATTGGCTTGGCAGTGTCTACCAGTCCAAACTGACCAGTCTGATCTGACAATTCACGAACGTCAAGGTCAGCATAGAATGGTTCATTGCTCTTCAGATATTGCAGAGCACTTTTCATTTTCTGAACATTGGCAACATCTTGCCAAATAACTTTGGACTTTGTAGGTACACCATTCACCAGTATCACCATACTGTTTTCCTTCGAGATTGTCCACACATTCTTTTTCAGTGGAAGAGGTAAATGTATAACTGCCCCCTTGAGAGACTTCACAAGTTCTTTCTGGGGTACAGTAGTAGCTACAGACACTGCCAGCTATTTCCCAAAATTTCTGTGATATTTCTGGAGAAATCTGCTTTCTGCATTACCACAGTAGGGGCAACAGAGAGAAACTGTTTAGAAATTTCACAAATTATCTGGAAATAGATGGCAAAGTCTATGGCTACTACTGTACCTAGCGATTTTGACTGGGACCTCTAGATCCAGCCATATTGCGCCTGTGGTCCGTGAACTGCACTGGCTGCCTGTTAGGTGGCAGATCACCTATAAGGTTGGTTTACTAACTTTTAAAGCCCTACATGATCAGGGACCTGGTTACCTGAAAGATCTCTTGATACCCTATTGCCCCCTCAGTCCTTTCCGCTCCACCAACGAGGGATTGCTGGAGATTCCCAGGGTTTGATTAAAAACATCAGGATCTCGTGCTTTTGCTTTCTCAGCACCAACCCTGTGAAATTCTCTACCTCATTGGTTAAGAGAATGTCCAACCATTGAGAGATTCAAAATGGAGCTAAAGACTTATTTATTTAGTTTAGCATATCCTAGTTATGGTTGATTCATTTATGACTGTTTTTAAATTTATATGTATGTATGATCTCTTTGTACAGCGCCTTGGTTCTGAAAGGCGCTTTAGAAATAAAGATGATTTGATTTCATTTGATTTGATTCTTAGTATTGAGTTGTAGAGTTGTCTAAAATGGTTTCATGGTCTGTATTAATATCCGTTCAAGCATATTCAATGAAGCAATCTCATTTGGTGTGTCATCAGCCTCCATGTTGTTTAAATCAGATCTGGCTGACAGGCTATTACTTTTCACCTTTGATAAACACTGCTGACACATAATGACTACTGACAAAGTCACTCTTCACCAGTAAATAAGCCAGTAATCATACCCACATATCATGGAAAGATCTAATATTTTCAAGATCAACTGTCACAGACTGTGAGCTGTAAAGCAATTTGTGACATGAGACACAAATAGAGTCAAACTTCTCTCTCTCTTAGCCATCTCAAACTTGGCTAGTTCCTTGCCGAATCTTCTCAGTATATCAGATTCTGACACACTGACAGTGCAAGATATTGTGGCAGAAGGATTTTCACAGACTGTGTCAAAATGTTTATCAGCATGCTGGACTTCTTGTATCACACGGTTTGCAGACTCCATATCTCCTGTTGACAATGACTCATCAAACTGTTTGTATAGTGACACAGGTTTTCTAACTCCGTATATTTTCCGCACAGAACTGAGCATGGTAGGATCGTGCACAGCAATCATATGCATGTGATGAAAGACACTGTTGCAAATACCACTATCCAAGCAAGTTAAAGAGTGTCCCAACAATCCCTTATGCGTGCGGATTTCACAGAGATCAATCTTATGTAATAAATCACATCTGTTTCTTCATACTTGTCAGAAATGTTTGCACAAAATTTGAAGTAGCATCAAATGATGATTGTTGCAGATTGCAAGTGTCATCACATGTCCATGATGGACAAGATCTGATCACAGCACCAATTTTTGATTCAGTCTCATCATCTGAGACATTTGTTTCTTCTGAATGTGAAATGTGTAGCACATTAGAAGCCTTTCCAGCCTCATCAAGTGAGATGTTATAGAAACATAGAAACATAGAAGTTGATGGCAGATAAGGACCACAAGGCCCATCCAGTCTGCCCATTTATGTTTCTACCTTATAAATGTGCCATCTGCCTTTGTTCTGTCAGTGACCTATCTATTCATAGTCATCTTTATTGCTCCCTTATGCCTATCCCATGCCTGTTTGAAGCCCTGCACTGTATTCATAGCCACCACTTCCTGAGGTAGGCCATTCCATGCATCCACCACCCTTTCTGTGAAAAAGAATTTCCTCACATTCCCCCTTAATCGGCCTCCCTCTAATCTCATGCTGTGTCCTCTTGTCCTGCTATTTTTCTTATATTTAAACTGTTAGACTCTTTCACCTTGTTAATGCCCTTAAGGTGTTTGAATATCTCGATCACATCACCTCTCTCCCTCCTTTGCTCAAGGGTGTACATATTGAGCTCTATTAATCTGTCCTCATGTGTCTTCTGATGCAGTCCCTACACCATTTTGGTTGCCCTTCTCTGGACTGCCTCAATTTGGTTAATGTCCTTGTGAAGGTGTGGCCTCCAGTACTGCACACAGTACTCTAGATGGGGCCTAACCAGTGTCTTGTAAAGAGGGATTATTACCTCCCTCTTCTGACTTGTGATACCCCTACTAATACTCCCTAACATCCCCCTAGCCTTACCTACTGCTTTAGAGGTCTGCTTGGATGATTTCAGGTCATCGGTGATGATGATGCCCAAGTCTCTTTCTTCCTTTGTGAGTGCCAGCAACTCCCCTCCCAGCCTATAGGTGGCTTCAGGGTTTCTCTTTCCTATGTGCATGATTTTGCACTTCTTTGCATTAAATCCCAGTTGTCACTCTTCTGACCATTTTGCTAGTTTATCCATATCTTTTCTCATTCTTCCCACCCCATCTGGATCACCTACTCTGTTGCAGATCTTGGTGTCATCTGCAAACAGACAAGCCTTACCCGCTAGTCCATCTGCAATGTCACTAATGAAGATAGTTCATGCAATGGCTTGTCACTAATAGAATGGTCATTAATGCTAACAAGACCAAGGCCATGCTGTTTGGACCTAGAGCCCTCAGTTGTGACAGAAGCCAACACCTCCAACTGACTACTGTGTCAGGCAGCAATCTAGAGGTGGTCAGATCACTAAAATACCTTGGCCTTACCCTGGACCAGGGCTTCACCCTCAAGGACCATGTAGACCAGGTAACTAAAAATATTCATGCGAAACTTGGGACTCTATACAGGTTGAAAGACCAGTTGATTCCAGCTGCCAGGGCCTCTATTGCCACCAGCGTCCTACTCCCGACCATTACCTATGCGGCCCCGGTGGTCCAGGGAGTGGCCAGACAAGAGACAAACTGGCTCCAAGTTCTCTATAACAAGGTGGCTTGGTTCGCCACACAATCCAGCCCCAGGATCCATCACTGCGACACACTGTCACAACTAAAATGGCCCTCCCGGGAAGCCCGGCTCCAGTACACTTTACTCTGCCAAACCTTTAAATTACTCAGCCCCTTCCCTTCCCCAGTCTCTCCAGGCTCATTGCCCTAAAGAGTAACGCTAGGCTCCTCCGCACGATGGACCGGACACTCCTAGCAGTGCCCAGGGTCAGAACCAAGGTGGGGACAAGTCGCTCACCCACACCACACCCCCACTGCCCCCTCACTCCTATGGAACTCGCCCCAGGAGTCCAAGAGTTACCCAGCAACAGCTTCCAGACAAGCATGCATACATATGATGTCCACCTCCAAGTGCAACTGCTAAAAGAATGGGGCCCCTAAGGGTAAGCCTAAATATCACAGCCCTATATCCACCTACGAAACAGGGGGCTACACCACCCCACACACTTAGGGTATTATCTTTTATGATTGCACTAACCTGATGCCTAACTCAGTATATGTAACCAGCTGATGTACAACCATGTATAACCCTGTAGTATGTTTGAATGCATTCTTATATAATGTACTATGTTGAATTTATACCTTGTAAACCCTGGGTCACCCCTGAAAAAGGGACCTTTGGGGCCCAGTGGGCTCATCCGGTTACCAAAATTTAATAAATAAATAAATAAATAAATACAAATATTGAAGAGGACTGGCACCAGGACTGATCCCTGAGGTACCCCACTTGTGACTTGCATCTCTTCTGACTGTATACCATTTACCACCACTCTCTGTTTTCTGCCTAGCAACCAGTTTGCCACCCAGTTGACCAACTTCTGGCCCACCCCGAGCCTACCCAGCTTATTTATCAATCTTCTATGTGGAACAGTGTCGAAAGCTTTGCTGAAGTCAAGGTAGGTGACATCAACTACTCCCCCTTGGTCCACCACTCTGGTTACTCAGTCAAATAAATCTATGAGATTAGTTTGACAGGACCTTCCTTTTGTAAACCCATGCTGTCTTGGATCCTGTGCCCCTATGGATTCCAGGTGTTGACTATCCTTTCCTTGAGGAGTGCCTCCATAATCTTGCCCACTACTGAGGTAAGACTGGCTGGTCTGTAGTTCCCTGCCTCCTCCTGCTACCACTCTTGTGGAGAGGGATCACATGAGCCTTCTCCAGTCTTCTGGGACCTCTCCTGTGCTCAGAGACTCACTAAACAGTTCTGATAATGGCTTTGCTAGTTCCACCCTTTGCTCCTTAAGTACCCTGGGATATATGCCATCAGGTCCCATTCCCTTGTCCACCCTGAGCTTAGCGAGCTCTTGTAGGACCCTTTCTCTTGTGAAGGGAGTAGTGCTCACCTTCCTCCCCCCTGTGTCCATGGTGCTGAGCTGTGGGCCCTACCCTACCTTCTCTTCAGTAAATACTGAGCAAAAGAGTCTATTTAGGATAGATGCTTTTACAGGGTCCTCCTCCTCCCATGCCCCCTTTTATCCTTTGAGCTTAGCAATACCCCATCTGGACTTTCTCCTTTCGCTAATGTATCTATAGAAAGTCTTGTCACCTTTTTTTACTGTTCGTGCTAGTGTTTCCTCAGTTTGGGACTTTGCCTGCCTTACTGCCTTCCCTGTTTCCCCTAGGGCAGTTTGGTATGCCTCCCTATCTTCATCCCGCTGTGTTCCCTTATATTTCCTGAAGGCTAGCCTTTTGGCTCTGATCTTTTGTGCTAC
Source organism: Neoceratodus forsteri (assembly GCA_016271365.2). Taxonomy (NCBI): domain Eukaryota; kingdom Metazoa; phylum Chordata; order Ceratodontiformes; family Ceratodontidae; genus Neoceratodus; species Neoceratodus forsteri. The sequence goes on along the minus strand of CM057459.1, from coordinate 798,451,018 downwards.
TGTTTTTGAGAACCAACGTGGTTTCCTTCTTCTTTTGCACTTCCTTTTCTGTCTAACACAATGGGATGTTGCTTCAAGTATTGCATCCTTAATGCTTGCCCACTTTGCCTGTACCCCCTCACCTGTGTTTCTTTTTGCCAGGGCTAGCTTAATTCTGTTGGCCATCTTATCAAAGTCAGCTCCTCTGAAGTCCCATAGTTTTGCCTTAGAATGGGATGATTTAGATGTAGTGGCCAAACTGAACCATACCATGTGATGGTCACTGGCCCCCAGGTGACGTTCTTCTTGGAGATCTGTGATCCCTTCCCTGTTAGTCAGTACTAGATCTAGGATAGCCCTGTGTCTTGTGGGTTGTTGTACCAGTTGTTTGAGGCCTCCCCCTCCAGGGAATCCACCATGTATCTAGTTCTGGCAGATGTTCCTGCTGGTATTGACCAATCTGTATCCGGCATGTTGAAGTCTCCCATTATCAGAACCTCAGGCTGCTTTGAGACTGTTTTATATGATTCCTCACAAAAGAAATTATCTGAGTGCTGTTTGTGTAGCCATATGCCTTGAAACACATCACAAAAGTTGTCTCTGTTAAGACACTCAATATTCAGTAGTCTGTCATAAACAGACTACATAGTTGCAGTGAAGAGCTCAATATCTTTCATCATTATTTTCCACAAACTTGAAAGAACATCAAGTGCCATGTTCACAAATCTGTGAACTCTAAGTCGTAATTTCATCCAAAGCAATTTACGCTTGAGTCTTTTGCCTTGAAGTCTCATGATGTTTGAAATCATCTACTCAGCTTTAGTTTTAAAAGCAAGTTTTTGGAAGAAACTCAACTTGCTAAGATGGCCACAACTAGCAGAACTTCCTTTTCATTTATGACTGCGAATAGATGTATTCTGAGTACACACGTGTGTATTGCTATGTGCCTTCACAGGAGTATGTGTAGTAGTAAAGCACAGTCCAGTTGCATCACTCAATGGAACAGAGTGAGCATTAGTACTATTAGCATGTAACAGTTTTCTACTGCCACTCCTGCCAGTCTCCTTTACATTCTTTTCTGTGTTTTCTGCCAGTTCTACTCTTCACTGATCTTACAAAGGCATCATACTGATTTTTTTCTAGATTTATGTTGTTATCTATACTTAGTTGGCATTGTTGCAAGATGAAGATTCACAATTCTCAGTCAATGTTAAGATAGTGTATCACACTCCAATAAAAGAAAAGAGAAAAAATGTATTAGTTCCATATTATCATGAAGAATTGACAATAACAATGAAACAGAGTTGGCCCTGCTGAGCTGATCATTGTCCCATTAGCATCTAGAGCCTATTCCAGTGATACCACTAAAAGGACAGTTCTGTGACCCCACAGTCCAAGCACCATATATCTGCAATAGCACACAATCTACAATACCCCCCTCCACCACCACCATTGTCTCTGGTGCTGTAGTACCATAAGCTATCAGTATCAGTGATATTGTCTGCCTCTCCACAAACCCAACCCCTTGTCTCCACTGCACACCTGGCACAGACACATTTAAGCACTAGTGCCATCCTCAGAGTTACTTCCATAAAATAATTAATATTATTGCAGCAATAAAATGTTTGCACAATTGTTTTCAAGCTATTTTAGCAGTATCCCATTAAAATACATAGTCATTGTGTGACAAAAAAATGTTTCACATGCCTTCAACCCCAGTACGCCCCCCAAAGCCACATACATGAACCCAATCCAACTCTGAGATGGCAAATCATGTTCTGAAAAGTAACATCTGTACTCCCTGTGACATCCCACACTCAGAAATCCATGTCTGGATGTCACAGAACCCTTAACCCTAGTATTACCCCCAACCCAGGTATCTGTACCCAACCCAATGCAGACAGTCTAAAGCATGGCCTGAAAAGTACTGTCTGTTGTCCATGTCACATTCCACATGCAGCAGTCTCTGGCTGGGTATCGTGCACTCTCGACCCTGGCATGTCCCCCCAACCCAGATACCTGTACCCAACCCAACCCTGAGAGCCCAAGTTATGGCCTCAAAAGAACTGACTCTAGTCCCTGTCACAGCCCACACACACCAATATGTGGCTGGATATCACATGCCCTCAACCCTGGTATGCCCTCCAAACCCAGGTATGTGTCCCAAACCAGACCCAGACAAGTAGAATTACAATTTAAAAAGTACTGTCTGTACTCCCTGTTGCAGCACATACACAACAATCGATGGCTGGATGTCAGATGCCCTCAATGCCAGTATTCCCCCCCCCACAACTCAGGTACGTGTACCAAAGCCAACTCTGAGACACCAAATGATGTTGTAAAAAGTACCATTTGTGCTCCCTGTGACACCCCACACCCAGCAATCCATGACTGGATGTGGCACACCCTCAACCCAGATATCTCCCCTCAACACAGGTACCTGTCCCGAACCCAACCCACAGAGGGCAAATTATGGTCTGAATAGTACCATCTGTTCTCCCTGTAACAGCACACACCCAACAATCCATGAGAAGATGTTGTACACCTCCAACCCCACTGTGCCCCCCCAAAAGCCAGCTACCTGAACCCAACCCAACTCCAAGACAGCAAATCATGTTCGGAAAAGTGCCATCTGTACTCCCTGTGACACCCCACAATCAACAATCCATGGCTGGATGTCACGCAACCCTCAACCCTGGTATTTTCCCCCCACCAACACAGGCACCTGTACCCAACCCAACACAGACAGTTTAAATTATAGCCTGAAAAGTACCATCTGTAGTCCCTGTGACACCACACACCCAACAATTCATGACTACATGTCGCACACCTTCAACACTGCTGTAACCCCCCCACCAAAGCCAGGTACCTGTACCCAGTCCAACTCCTAGATGGCAAATTATTTTCTGAAAAGTAACATCTATACTCCATGTCACCCCCCACACCCACCAACCCATGGCTGGATGTCACACAACCTTAAACCCCAGTATTCCCCCCCGCTAACCCAGGTACCTGTACCAACCCAACTCAGACAGTACAAATTATGAGCTGAAAAGTGCCATCTGTAGTCCCTGTCACACACCACACCCAGTAGTACGTGGATGTCACACGCCCTCAACCCCAGTGTGTCCCCCACCCCAACCAAGGTACCTGTACCCAACGCAACCCCTAGAGCCCAAATCATGACCTAAAAAGTACTGTTTGTAATTCCTATCACACCCCACACAGACCAATACATGGCAGGATGTCACATGCACTCAACCCTGGTTTGCCCCCCCAAACCCAGGTACCGGTCCTGAACCAAACTCAGACAGGTAAAATTACAGCCTAAAAACCACCATCTGTAGTCCCTGTCGTGCCACATACCCAACTATCCAAGACTGCATGTCACATGCCGTCAACCCTGGTATGCCCCCCCAACTCAGGTACCTGTACCGAACCCAAGTCTGAGACACCAAATAATGTTGTATAAAATAATGTCTGTACTGCCTGTAACATCCCACACCCATCAATAAATGACTTGATGTTGCACACCCTCAACCCCAGTATGCACCCCCCAACACAGTTACCCGTCCTGTACCCAACCCAGAGAGGCAAAATAATGGCCTGAAAAATACCATCTGTACTTCCTATCACACCACAGACCCAACAATCCATGGCTAGATATCGCATGCCTTTAAACCCACTGTGGGCCCCCCAACCCTCAATAATCTCTGTGGCAGTGCACTACCACCAACCTATCAGTGGCAGTCACATTGTCTGCCCATGTGCAACCGAGGGCATGTCTTGTGTCCAGGACATATGTGACACAGCCACGTCAATCCACATTTGCCACCCACATACTGAATTCCATAGATCAGCCCAATGTTGTCATAGCAACAAAATGTTTGCACTATTGTTTTCGTGCTTTCCTGGCACTATCCTATTGAAATGTATTGTAATAGTGAGATAAAAAAATGTTTGCGCAAATGTTTTCATGCTTTCCCATTGAAATCAATAGGGATGTAACCACCATCACAAAAATATTGTCGCGTAAACATTTTTTGATTGAGCTTTCCCTGACTTTTTAACTTTGCTCCCATGACACCTTGCAACCAGGAAGTGCTAGAATTTTGTGTCTTGAAATTGCAAGAAGAAACTGATCTACAGCAGAGAATAGCCAGTAAGTCCACCATTTTAAACTTATTAAAAATAACAGTTTTAAGCTACATGCAGATGTTAAATTTAGCTGCACCTTAATGCCAGGATTGTTTTCTCTACAGTACTAGAAGAATCAAAAGGCTAAGCATTGATAGTAGTATTATTTTTAACATTTTAAGCCAGGTCTTGAAACAGTATTCACCAGCACACATGTCACACTGTCTTTTGGATGAGACATTAAACCGAGGTCCCATATGCCTGGATTTGTGGTAGTTCAGGTGGAAGTTAAAGATCCCATGGCACTTATCGAAAAGAGTAGGGGAATTTTATTAGGAAAAATACACAATACATCGAAAAGAAAATCTCAAAATCAGTACAAAAAAAATATCTGAAAAGAATCAATACATATTTCAAAACAAACGATCAAGCTGGTTAAGAGCCAAAATAAGTGATACATAAACTGTATGATATCTAAATAAATTTGATCATTCTATCCATGAAATATGCTTCCAATAATTAAGAAAAAGGCATCTCTCCAATTTTTTATAGACTATAAGCTTTTGTCTAACTACAGTTTGTTCAATGTGTCTAATTACAGTAAAACAAGATTAGGAATAACAGAATGCTGTAGAGAAAACTGGCATCTAGTTTGCCACATATAATATTTATACACACAAATATCAATGTTAATGTGCTAGGATGATACCTCCCCAGAAACCCAAAATAATCTCCAAGAATCAGACTTTGGTAAGAAATGTGTCGTGCAATATTACATTTCCAGCGAAATGCCAAATCCGACCAAAATCTTACAGCAAATGAACACTGTAAAAAAAAATGCTCCTGCGTTTCTACCAGTGCAGTACACTCAGGTCTAATACATTGCCGTTCAGCAATGGGTTTATGTTTAAAATTACCCTTAACCCCAAGCTTGCCATGACAGCTTAGCCATTGCACATCCCACATGTGCAATGAAATCCTTCTGTCAGTGAGAGTTCATAATGCCTGTGATATTTTAGAAGGGACACACAGTGGAAAATTAAGCTGCACAAAAAATACATTCCCCATAATTTCGGTATAAAAATATTTTCTAGAGATACCCTGTAGCTGGCTTTTCCTAATCTCCATTCTCGCAGTTTCTTAATAGCAGATACTGAAAAACTTGGTATGTCCATTGCAGCTGTTAGCTTCAGTATACCTCCACCCTCCCATTTACTCATGAAATTTTGAAATAAATTATGAGTCCAAACAGTCCAGGGATGAGAACCAGTAGAATCTGAAATGTGAAAGGAAGTTATCATAAAAAAAGAATGGTAAAACACTAAAGGATTAATCATGCCTATGCCACCCTGGGAAATAGGTAAATAAGTGAAAGCTCGCTTAATGGGGTTCAGCCAACTTCCCCAAACCATTTGAAAAAACAACTAAATAATCTAGTTTCCAATGAAGTCGGAATGGGAAAAACATAACAGATGTATAAAAAAACTGGAAGTAAAAATGTTTTAATAATCATGACTCTTTTCTGTTTTGAAAAACCCCATGATTTCCATTGCTGGACTTTTTGTTCTCCCACCATTATCTGCCGTTCCCAGTTTTGGTAGACCATATCTGGCCCCCCAAACTGAATCCCTAAGATCTTAGCCATAGACATGATAGAAATAGTCCCAATAGTTAAGTCAGGTGTAGCACTCCGTATTGCAAGGCCCAAGCATTTCTCATAATTCAAAACAGTACCGTTTAGGGCAGAAAATGAATCTAATATCTGTAGTGCAGCCTGTCCTGAGGAAACATCTTTAACCAATAGACAAATATCATCGGCATAAACCGATATGTTCTGTTCAGGGATAGATAAAAAGGGAGTCAACCCATATATGCGCTGGTCACTAACAATTTCTCTAACAATGGGATCCAGTATAAAGGAATATAACATAGGACTAATGGAGCACCCCTGTCGGATACCTTGTTTCAAACTAACCCCTGTACCCATTAAATTATTCACAAAAGGGTATAGTGTTGCATTAGTATATAATAATTTGATATGACTAATGAATTTAGGGGATATACCATATTTTGTTAAAACCTGAAACAAAAAAGCATGTGAAAATCTGTCAAAGGCTTTGGACTGATCCAAAGCTAGTATGTACCCAGACAATTTTTTTTTATTCCCATATTCACAAATATCCAGAAGGAAACATAGCTTTTGTTGAATAGACCTCTGGGGTACAGAACAGGTTAGAGCAGGGTGAATCACTATCTGTGCAATGGTCTGTAACCTTTTACAAAGAATAGAGGAAAGAATGTTATAGTCTGTATTGAGTAGACTGATTGGCCTCCAATTCCCTAAATTAGTACAATCACCTTTTTTGTACAGAAATGTGAGTATTGCAGAATTAAAGGTGTTGGCCCCTGTTCCAAATTGAGAAATGTCATTATAAAAATAAGGCAGAATATCACTAAGACCCTCTTTAAATGCTTTGTATAACTCATTTGTAATACCATCCTGTCCAGGTGATATTCCAGTTGTTAAAGCACTAATGGTAGAAGGACTTTAAGCTTAAAGATGGGTGCATCTAATGTACTCATGACAGAAATAGTAACTGTGGGAATAGAAAAATGAAAAACATCATCCCAAGCAAAAAGAAGTACTACAAAGTGACTTCAAATGTTGCTCTATAAGAGCTATCATTTCCACATCAGAAGTTCTGACATGGCCAGCTGAATCTTTTAGGCCTGTCATAATTTTTTTCTCCAGCTTCTGTTTACAAGCCACATATGGATCCCTAAAAGGCTGTTGCTGCATACCAAAACGCATTTCAGCAAACATAGAGACAGCCCTATCATACTGATATTGCCTTATTTTTTTTCTAATGTCTTCCAGTTAAACATAGAAACATAGAATTTGATGGCAGATAAGGACCGCTTGGCCCACCCAGTCTGCCTATTTCCCTACCTACTGGATAAGCTGCAGATCCTAGTTAACCAGCAGCCTACTTCTTCTTACCCGCACCCCCCAGAATTGCCTTATGACTGTCCCATGCATGCTTGAATTCCACCACTGATTTTGACTCCACAACCTCCTCCGGAAGGCCGTTCCATGCATCCACAACCCTCTCTGTGAAAAAATACTTCCTTAAATTACCTCTGAGCCGCCCCATCTTCAAATTGTGCCCTCTTGTTCTTGCACACCTCTTTTTTTGAAAGATGCTACCCTCTTGGACTTTGTTGATTCCCTTGAGGTACTTGAAAGTTTCTATCATGTCCCCCCTCGCCCTCCTTTCCTCGAGGCTATACATATTAAGCTCCTTAAGTCTCTCTTCATATGTCTTCCGGTGCAGGCGCTGCACCATTTTAGTTGCCCTCCTCTGGACAGCTTCCATCCTGTCTATGTCTTTGCGGAGATTGGGTCTCCAGAACTGCACACAGTACTCCAGATGGGGTCTCACCAGCTGTCTGTACAGAGGGATAATAACTTCCTGTTTTCTACTGGTGATACCTCTCCCTACGCATCCCAGTAACCCCCAGCCCTCCTTGCTGCCCTCTCACATTGCTTGCCCACCTTTAGGTCATCTGATACGACTACCCCCAGGTCCCTTTCCATTTTTGTTGTTGTTAGTATCTCACCCCCCATTGTGTACTCTTCCCCTGGGTTTTTGTTTCCCAGGTGCATTACCTTGCACTTCTTAGCATTGAATCTAAGCTGCCATACATTTGACCATTCCTCTAACCTTGCCAAGTCCCTTCTCATCCTTTCCACCCCACCCTGTGCATCAGCTTTGTTGCAGATCTTAGTGTCATCTGCAAAGAGACATACTTTTCCTTCCAGTCCTTCCGCAATGTCACTTATAAAGACATTGAAGAGGACCGGTCCTAATACTGAACCCTGCGGTACCCCACTAGTAACCTTCCTTTCTTCTGAGTGGACTCCATTTACTATTACTCTCTGTGTCCTATTCTCCAGCCAATTCTTTACCCAGGCTGTCATCTTGGGACCCACTCCCAGGCTGGCTAACTTGTATATTAATCTTTTGTGTGGGACTGTGTCAAATGCCTTGCTAAAGTCTAGGTAGGCCATGTCCACAGCCCCTCCCTGATCTACTACTTTGGTCACCCAGTCAAAGAAATCTATCAGATTTGTCTGGCATGACCTTCCCGCTGTGAATCCATGCTGCCTAGGGTCCTGTGCCCCTCTGGCCTCTAGATACTCGACAATTCTTTCCTTCAGAAGTGATTCCATAATTTTCCCTATCACTGAGGTTAAACTAACAGGTCTGTAGTTTCCTGCTTCTGCCTTGCTCCCACTTTTGTGAAGGGGAATCACATCTGCCCTCCTCCAGTCCTCGGGTACCACCCCATCCTCCCATGATTTGTTAAAAAGGGTAGTCAGTGGTGTCACTAGTTCTACCCTTAGCTCTTTTAAAATTCTGGGATGAATCCCATCAGGCCCCATTGCTTTGTCCACCAGTTGTTTTTTAACACTGGGATCTGTTACCTGAGGGTTGGACAGTAACTTAGAAAACTGGTTTCTAAGCTGTAAATAGGGTAAGTAGTCAGAAGTGCTTTTACACATGCCATATTTAATAAAGAAATCTTTTAAAGCAGGTTTTGTGTCAAACCACCAGGAAGACCAGTCATCATACATTTCTGCTACTGACTTCCTGGAATGTAGCAGATACTTTAATTGAGTCAGAACAATCTCATTTTCCAACAATTGAGAGTTCAATTTCCATCTTTTCTGAAGTGATGGAAATCTGGGTGGGATATGACTAAGCCCCACCTGACAAATTAATACCTTGTGATCAGAAATTTCACAAGTGTGTAGAAAAAAATCCTGTGCCACTAAATGTTAAAAATAAAAAAATAACCAATCCTAGTAGTAAAAGATGCTCTCTGATATGTACTTCACCCAGTCTTGTACAAGGACCTATAAGCATCTACAAGTCCTGCAACTGAAACTATGTTATGTAATGCAGGGAGTCACAATATATTTTCTGTTGCACATTATCCTTGATATATAGATCTAAGCCGCAATTCATATCGCCTCCCAAAATTACATGTTTGGAGGTAAGTAAGTAGGGCTTGATCAAATGAAAGAGATCAACTCTAGCAGTTTTAATCTGTGGAGCATACAGTAAGTGTTAATCGTTCTTAGAGAATATCCCTTATAAATGCAATCAAGGACCAAGGCCCTTCCTGGCAACAGATCAATAAGCCTGGTGACCTGTACAGTTGTATGATTAAAGAGAATCCCCACCCCATCAGCAGTATCTGGTCCAAATGACCAAAAAGAAGGGCCCTCCCACCACACTTTTTTAGCTTGAGCGATGTCAGTTAAGTTAGAAAATCTGGTTTCCTGTAAAAAGATGATATCAGCCTGCAAACTCTTACAGTACATCAGATAAACCAGTTTTCTCCTATAGTTCTTGATGCTGTAGCAGTTTAGAGATACCATCTTTAGACAGGCCATAGAGAATTTAAGGTGGCAGTAAGGGCTTGTCCTGTTTTTGATTTTTTTCCTTTCTTTTTCTTAGTGTCCAGGAGGTCCCTTTCACCCTCCTTCTCTAACTTCATTTCTGATAGGACTTCTGCTCTAGAGGAGGCCTCAGAACCAGAATCCACCTCTAGGTCAGTAAGAAGTTGGAAAGTATTTTGAGTAACACATATAGTTTTTCCCCCTTTCAATCTGCTAGCAGCCCGAGTTACTCATCTAGAGTGAGGTGTCTGAAACTCAGCATCAGGTGGAGGCATAGCAGTAGTGTGGGGTATCAACTGTAAGGGGCCTAGTGTAGAATTTGCATCCTGCTCTTGAGTAGCAGTGGGTGTGTCTGTCTGATCCTGGGCTGCAGGACAGGGCCTAGGTATCTCCTCCCTGCCTTCTGATGGATGTGAAGTGGATGCCTGTGAATCATGCTCTGTTCCCCTAGCATCCTGCTCTCTGTGTCCTTGTTCTTTATCTGAAGCATTCTGTGCTTGGGGCCTATATATCTCCTGAGCTGTGTTTATCAAATGTTCTTTATTGATGCCCCCTTGTCGATTTTGTCCTGCCCAAGGGCACTGATGATATGCATGGCCCGTCTCGTCACATAAATTACACCTAAAGACATTCCTACAAACTTCACTACCATGATCCATTTCACCACATAGAGCACACTTAACTTTATCACAGGCACTGCTTAAATGGCATCTGCTTCCACATTCATAGCAGGCTTTAGGTTGCCCAGGGTAAAAACAGACCCCCCTGTCCTTCCCGAGGAAAAAACTATTGGGGATATGAAGAACATCATTCTCAATAATGTGCAACTTGTCCAAATTCCCTCTGTATCAATGATGAGCTCGAGGGGCCCCAAAGCAGTACATTTATTCTCTAACCAATACTGCATATTACCCACATTAACTTTCTCATTACGAAACATTACATTGACAGTTTTGAATAAAGACTTCATGATGGGAATTGCCCAGAAAGGGAGCCATTGAGGTAACGTCTTACAGGACTCATATTTATGCCAAAATCTATCAAGGCCTGAAAAGTGTTTCAAACTAATGTCAAAAGTGTCCTTTCCCCGTATATTTATCAATGCATAAATGTCCGAAGCCAGAAAGTTCATAGAGTCTTTCAAAAGTTATTTTGCCACAAGTGCTCTATCAGGGTGCTCAAGTAAACCTCCCCAATATCTAAGTCTGATGGCATTCCACTGAGGAGCTTTACTCCAATTTGTTATTCCGAAAGAGGTCAGAGAATCTAGGGCCTTGCCTAGTGTCCCCCTCCTGTGGGGAGTGAGGTGGAGATGTCTGTGGAGGGGCCTCTGTGGATAGAACATCTGCACAGTCCAGAACCCAGAGTGAAAAGCAAGACTGGATTTTGAGTCTTTAGTATGAGAAAAAAAAATATGCTGACCTGGCACATCTGCCTGTTGTTTGTTCACAGGAATGTGGCAGTCCAAAGACGCAGGGGAAGAGAATGTAATCCAGTTCGGATCAGGGACCTAGCGGCCGTCAGGCTGCTGCATCCAGCCTGCCTGTGTCAGCGCAGTTTCCTTTGCCCAGGGCTCCTGCATGTCAGGAACAGGGGATTGTACTTTGGAGCCATCTGACTTCCCTGGCAGAAAGCTTACTTCCTAATTCCGTTCATCAGCTGTAAGGATGACGCGTTCCGCATCATAAACTATGTGTTCGCTTGACAAATATACCACTGGGGAATCCATCAATGTAACAGTAGCCCAATCCAGCAGTTTGTCAGGAGTAGAAGGGTCACTATTAGCAGTTAGGATCTTGCCTTCACATACATCAGTTTGCGAAGCTCCCACTGCATGCTCTTGGGCATGCAAATCACCGCATAACCTCTCTCCTCATTGCAAGGTAAACAATCCTCCAACAGCTCTATCTCCTTCGCATCCATAATTTTCAGAGCTGCAGTCTGCACAACCATCTCCTTTGCTCATCCAGCACCATCTGCCATTACTGCAAGCAGCACAGCATCTCCCAATACAGACAGAGTAGAGGAATTTCCCCGGTGTCCTGGCCAAATTTCCCTCATTCGCTAAACAAAATACTACCAACAGATTAATCTGGTTCAATTTCAGTTGCTTACCATCTGTATCCCCCTTCCTGCGGTCGCCCCTGAAAAAGGGACTTCTAGGACCCGTGGGCTTACCGGGTCAACGAAATTCAACAACAACAACAGCATGTCAGCTCAAAAGGGTCTCCCAGATTGCAGGCACGTGTGTATGAAGGTGGCTGCCTGCAAATCAGAATGCATCTAGTGATGTGTTCTTTCAAAGCTTCCAATCAGACACACAGAAATTCCCACCAAAACAAAAAAAAGTTTAGTCTGCTCTGCAGCCAACAGAAAAAAAACAAGCATTTGTCAATGCCGAATGTTGTCTCGCTGGCATTGGCATTGGTAGTGCCAGAGTTAGAGATGCATAATAGGAATGGCAGTGAAGTATTGAAGTGACACCAACCCCACCACCACCCTGTAGAGAATGACTGGCATTGGGGCCTGCCTTTGGGTTTTCAGTTATAACGGTCATGCCATTGTACCTCACCGTACCCTGTAGACACTGACAAGTGTTGTGGTGTGCTTTGGGGTCTTTGGGCATTATACTTACCCCATTACATAAGGAAATACGTGGAGGTGGGTGCAGTATAGGAGAATGGGGTGAACTTTGTGGCTGAACACTGCAAGGCACACCACGATGCCTGTCACTGGCTGCAGGGTGGGGGTTGGGGTGGAATGGCATAAGCATTACAGCCGATGATCCCAAGTCACACCCCTGATGTCTGTCAGTCTGTAAGGGGGGGTGCTACAGTTGAAAACCCTAACACCGTAGTCGTGTGTTGGTATTTTCACTCCAAATTTTCAACATGGGCTTTTTGTGACCCCAGCTCATGAAGAGTGGCACAATCAGTTTGTAAGCTGAAAGGTGGTTTAGCACAGCAGCTATGCCATTTGGCTACACAGGGACAAAAACACATTTTGGGCAGGAATGTGGAACATGACAACTGTATTGTTCATGAGGAGGCATACAAAAATGGCAACGTTGAAAATATGGAGTGAAAAAAATGAAAAATTGGTGGAATCATTAGCTTGCATAGAAACTGCTCATCACACATCTGTAGCCCAATTATTTGTGGGAGTTTTTTAGCAACATTTTCAACATAGGTATTTTGGGACCTTCCCTCATGAACAGTGGCACTGTGATTTTGTTAATGTGTCCCAAAAGGTGATTTCTGGCAACAACCATGCCATTGTGCACCACAGCTGCGGAAATGCATTTTGGGCAGGCTGTGAAAAATGACAGCTGTACTGTTGATAAGGAGGTGTGAAAAAATGGTAGTGTTGAAAATCTGGCATGAAAATATTGCAAATTTGTGAAGATACAAGGGTGCATGGAAACTGCTCAATGCACACTTGCAACACAGTCATTTAATGGACTTTTGCCACCAAATTTTCAACATAGGCATTTTAAGACTGCTGCTCATGAACAATGTCACCAGCATTTCCTCAAACTATCCAGAAAAACTGATTTCACACAGCGATCGTGCAATTCTGCGCAGGACATGTGAAAACACATTTTGGCCAGGATATGTAAAATGACAGCTGTTCTGTTCATAAGGAGGTGTGGAAAATGCCAATTTTGAAAATCTGGAGTGAAAATATTACAAATTCACGAAGTTACGAGCGTGCATGGAAAATGCGCAATGCATGCTCGTAAAACACTCATTTTATGGACTTTCGTCACCAAATTTTCAACATAGGCATTCTAGGACCTCTGCTAATAAACAGTGTCACTGTCATTTTCATAATGTGTCTCAAATATGGATTTCCCACAGCAAGCCCGCTATTCTGTGCCCGAACTGCGAAAACACATTTTGGCCAGGATGTGAAAAATGACAGCTATACTGTTCATAAGGAGGTACAGAACAATGGCAATGTTGAAAACCTGGAGTGAAAATATTACAAATTTGCGAACTTACAAGTGTGCATGCAAACTGCGCAACGCACGCTCGTAACACAGTCATTTTATGGAGTATTGTCACCAAATTTTCAACATAGGCATTTAGGACCTCTGCTCATGAACAGTGTCACTGTCATTTTGTAATCTGTCCCAAACACTGATTTCCCACAGCAACTGTGCTATTCTGCTTCGGAAGTCCGAAAACACATTTGGCCAGGATGTGAAAATGACAGCTGTACTGTTCACAAGGAGGTGTATAAAATGCCAATGTTAAAATCTGGCATGAAAATATTTCAAATTCATGAAGTTACGAGTGTGCATAGCAACTGCACAACGCATGCTCATAAAACAATCATTTTTTGGATTTTTTCCACCAAATTTGTAACATAGGCTTTTTGAGAGCCCACCTCATGAACACTGGCACTGGCATTTTGTTAATCGGTCTTGAAAGGTGATCCCATGCAGTGACTGTGAAATCACCTTTTGGGGCCAAATAACACCATGACAGTGACAGAATTCATATGGAGGGGTCCCAAAAACCCCATGTTGAAAATTTGGTGCCAACATTCTAAAAAATGCCTGAGATATGCATCAAAGTTGAAAAAACCCTATCATTCCGTTATACAGCTTACCGGCATTTTCTCAGTTTGCGATCAGCTTTGAAGAGTGCAGACGTGTTCCCAGTCCACCGAAGATCGTTGCGCCGGACTCCGGGGGTAAGTATGAGGTGAGGGGGGTGTGGGGAGGCAGGGTGTGCAGAGGGTGGGCGCAGGTTGCGGGGGCAGGGAGATGGCGAGGGACCTTTTTTCCCACAGGGTAAAAAGTGAGGACAGTTTTTTACAGGGTATTTGGAATGCTGGGGTGGGCTCCTGTACCACCCAAGTGTGTTTTAGAAGGGATGCAGTCCAACAGGGATTGGGCACCCAGTCGGCACATACAGAAGGGGTGTGGGGACACAAGCCGAGGGAATTGGGCACCCCTCAGCACAGAAGAAGGGGACATCATGCCAATGAGGTAGGCTCCCCATTGGCAGATCTAACAGGAAAGGGAACTGAAGCCGATGGGGACTGGGGCCCGTCAGCAAGAAAAGCATTTTTTAGTGGGCGCATGATGCCAGAAGTTGGGCACCCCCTTAGCACACAGCAGAAATGGGGGTGGGGGAATTATGCCAATGGGGAGTGGGCTCCCCCATCGGCATTGTGACAGGTGGTGGCGGCAGTCACTGCAGCCATGTTGCCTGCATGTCGGGAGTCGTGATGTGGTCACGCTGTATGAGAGCTTCGCTCTCATTGCAGTGGACCTTTTCTCAGATGTTGTGGCCACATTAGATATGCAGGGTGTTGGCCCCTGCTGCTGGCTGATTGAGGAATGAGGGACGCACCTACTGATGTGTGCCCTGCATTCGCCTAACAGTGACGGCGCCTCCAAATCTGCTACTACCACAATATGTTGGCTGCGCATGCGTGAGCCAACATAAAAATAAGGCACCAAAGTAATGTGAATTTACTATTGGCTGTATGGAGACTGCAGCAGCCAATAAGTAGTTAGTTCTCACTGTTGCTATATGTCTGAGGAAGAAAAAAAAATTAAGAAATTGAGTGGCAGAACTGCTCAGATGCTACTGGCCAGCAACAGACTCACACTGTCTTACTTGACCTCTTTGTTACTTTCTTTTAACAGAAACTAATATGATGGCAGAGGAGTCCAGAATCACAAAGTGGATAGTAGGCAGCAGTTTAATTTGTTGAGGTTGTGAATATGCCAGGAAAAGTCACTTTGGCAGTGACTTAAACCTACCAAACTGTAAGGTTTACTGGTTTGGCAAGGGAGGCATGAGATGGGAGCAGCTCATGCCTACCATGCGACACCTGTTGAGCAACCACTCAGAGCCAGACATACTGCTGATCCAACTTGGAGGAAATGATTTGGGTGACAAGAGGTGGATTGATTTAATTAGTGAAGCAAAACTGGACCTAGTTTCACTTAGTGAGATGCTATCCGCCTGCAAAATCATATATTCAGATATGACTGAGCAGATGGTCTGGTGAGCAGATCAACATATGTAGCTGCTCAACAGAGCAAGAAAAAAAGTCAATATTCACATCTCTGCATTTCTGCATGATCTGGGAATGTGCACAGTTCATCATCCTCAAATTAAGTATTTTAAAGATTGGCTGTATCTAAGAGAGATGGTGTGCACTTGTCAGACACAGGCAATTGCCTATTTTTGGGAGATCTCTGGGATGCTATCCAGCTGTGATCTGATGAAAAGACTGTCTGTGTGAACAGCTACAACAGAAAAAAAGGCACTTGTAAGATCCACCTTAATTTGTCAAAAAATAGAAAAAAACATACGCAATCATGTTTTATTTAGACAGAAACATTGAACAAGAGCTGCTATGTAACTGTGCTAACGTAATATTACAGTTTTCTGATACAAAGGGATACAACCCAGCATGTCAGGTGTGACACGGAGTACAGACGTTACTTTTACATCATTGTTTGCACTCTTGGTGTTGGGTTATGGACAGATACCTGTCTTTTGGGGAGATGGCATACTGGGGTTGAAGTTGTGCACCTGCAGCCATGGATTACTGAGCGTTGGGTATGACAGTGACCACAAATGGTACTTTTCACGCCATTATTTTGGCTCTCAGAGTTCAGTTGTGGACAGGTACCCAACTTTTGGGGGGGCATAATAGTGTTGAAGGTGTACACCATGCAGCTATAGATTTCTGTGTGTCGGGTGTGACAGGGACTACAGACGGTAATTTTCATGCAATTATTTGGGCTCTTGGTATTAGGTTGTGGATGGGTACCTGGATTTGGGGGTTGGGAGGCCATACTGGGGTTGAAAGTGTGCACCATGCTTCCAAGAATTGCTGCATGTCAGGTGTGACAGGGACTACACACAGTACTTGTGATGCCATTAATTGGCCCTCTCGGGGTTGGGTCATGGAGGGGTACCTGGGTTTTGGGAGGTGGCGGGATACTGGTGTTCAAGTCGTGTACCATGCAGCCATGGATTGCTACATGTCAGGTGTGATAGGGACTACAGACAGCACTTGTCATTCCATTATTTGACCTCTCAGGGTTGGATTCTGGACAGCTACCTGTTTTTTTTGGTGAGGGGCATACAGGGGTTGAAGGCATGGCGCCATGCAGCCATGGATTGCTGGGTGTCAGCTGTGACAGGGACTGCAGATGGTACTTTTCACACCATAATTTGGGCTCTCAGGGTTGCGTTGTGAACAGGTACCTGGATTTGTTTGGGGGGGCATACTGGGATTGAAGTCACGTGCCATGCAGCCATGCATTGATCTGTGTCAGGTGTCACACCCCACACCTAACAATGCATGGCTGGATCTCACATAACCTCAACTCCAGTCCCCCCCCAACCAGGAACTTATCATTCCATTATTTTGCCTCTCTGTGTTGGACTGTAGACAGGTACCTGGCTTTTTTGGGGAGGGGCATACTGGAGTTGAAGTCATGTGCCATGCAGCCATGGATTGCTGGGTGTCGGGTGTGACAGGGACTACAGACGGTACTTTTAATGCCATTGTTTGGACTTTCAGGTTGAGTTGTGGAGGCTAACTGGCTTTTCGGGAGGCACAATAGGCTTGAAGGCGTGCACCATGCAGCTATGCATTGCTGTGTGTCAGGTGTGACAGGGACTACAGGCGCTACTTTTCAGGCCATTATTTGGGCTCTTTGCATTAGTTTGTGGACGGGTACCTGGATTTTGTGGGGGGAGGCCATACTGGGGTTGAAGGCACACACCATGCATCCATGGATTGCTGCATGTCGGGCGTGACAGGGACTACAGATGGTACTTGTCATTCCCTTATTTGGCCTCTTGGGGTTGGATTCTGGACAGGTACCTAGCTTTTCTTGCAGAGGGGCATACTGGGGTTGAAGACATGCACCATGCAGCCATGGATTGCTGGGTGTCGGGTGTGACAGGGACTACAGATGGTACTTTTAACACCATTATTTGGGCTCTCGAGGTTGAGTTGTGGACAGCTACCAGCCTTTTGGGTGGGGCATAATAGGGTTGAATGTGTGCACCACGCAGCTATGGATTGCTGTGTGTCAGGTGTGACTGGGACTACAGGCAGTGCTTGTCATTTCATTATTTGGCCTCTCAGGGTTGGATTGTGGACAGATACCTGGCTTTTTTGGGGAGGGGCATAATGGGGTTGAAGGCATGCGCCATGCAGCCATGGATTCCTGGGTGTCAGCTGTTACAAGGACTACAGACGGTACTTCTCATTCCATTATTTGGCCCGTTGGGGTTTGATTGTGCACAGGTAACTGGCTTTTTTGCGGAGGGGCATACTGGGGTTGAAGGCATGTGCCATGTATCCATGGATTACTGGGTGTCAGCTGTGACAGGGACTGCAGACGGTACTTTTCACACCATTATTTGGGCTCTCAGGTTTGGGTTGTAGACAGATACCTAGATTTTTTGCGGGGGGCATACTGTGGTTGAAGTCACGTGCCATGCAGCCATGCATTGATCTGTGCCAGGTGTCACACCCTACACCAAACAGTGCATGGCTGGATCTCACACAACCTCAACTCCACTCTCCCCCACCCCACCGGGTACTTGTCATTCCATTATTTAGCCTCTTGGGGTTGGATTGTAGAAAGGTACCTGGCTTTTTGGGGGAAGGGCACACTGGGGTAGAAGGCATGTGCCATGCAGCCATGGATTGCTGGGTGTCGGGTGTGACAGGGACTACAGACAGTACTTTTAACACCATTATTTGGGCTCTTGGGGTTGAGTTGTGGACAGCTAACTGGCTTTTCGGGGTAGGCATAATAGGTTTGTAGGCGTGCACCATGCAGCCATGGATTGCTGTGTGTCAGGTGAGACAGGGACTACAGGTGATACTTTTCACACCATTATTTGGGCTTTTGGCATTAGGTTTTGGACAGGTACCAGGACTGTTTTTGGGGGGAAGGCCATACTGGGATTGAAGGCGTGCACCATGTAGCCATGGATTGCTGCATGTCGGGTATGACAGGGATGAAAAAACTTGCCAGACAAAAGGTGGCGCAGATGCAGGTGGAAGTGGAAGCTGCTGCGACAGAAATTCTTTAAACTCAAGGCTGCAAGGAAGGTGCCCGAGATGGACCGGGGCTGGTATGAACCAGCATTCCAGCTGTGGCTTCAGGAGGGAAAGCCAAACTTTGGAGAGCGAATTCTTCATCGTAAGTAGTGACATGATTGTTCACCATACTATTATGAATAGAGGACTGCAATGATTTCATAAGTACTTGAACACTACATATGTGTATGGTATTGTGGGCACTGTCAGAAATAGGCAAGTGTTTTAATTCATTGACAACTAAAATAAGTATGTGGTTATAACTCAGGTAACATGAGACAGCATTCACACCACCCTCTAGTGTATGTTAATGTGTCCTAATGTTACCACAGTGCAACCACATACTATATCACTGTATTATCACCACAGAGGACTACAATCCCATCATAAACAGTTCTGTACTACATCTGTTTATATAATGTTTTGGTCAGTCATTGAGAGGGACAAACAATTCCCTCCAGATATTAACAACCAAAATGAGCATGTCATTATGACCATATAACATGAGCCAGCATTAACAGCACTGTACAGCATGTGTAATTCTTCCTGATGTTAGACTGACATAACCAAGCAGTCTCAAACCCTATGCTCCCAGTCATGTATTTATGGCCAGATAACACTGGACAGAAATCTCATCATCCTTCACTGTACCTTAATGACTCATTATATTATCCAATCTCAATCAAATTGTGTTTCACCATAGTATTATAAACAGAGGCCTTCACTGATGTAATAAGCATTTGAATACTGCATATATATATCCTGTTGTGCACAGTGGTTTAGATGGACAGATAAGTGCTTTCACACATTCACAACCAAGATGAGTATGTGGTTATGAACAGATAACATGACACCGCATTTACACAATCCCTTAGTGTGCTTTAATGTATCCAACTATAACCCCACATAACTAAATACTCCATCAGTTTAGTATCATGACCAGAGGGCCACAGTGACATCACAGAAGTTCTGTCATACATATGTATATACTGCTGTAGGCAGTGTTTGACAGGGACACACAATTGCTCCCAGACGTTAACAACCAATATGAGTAAGTGGCTCTGGACAAATAACATGAGGCAGCATTCATACCACTATACAGTTATATAGTTATAGAGAAATGATATCAAACAACATTTTCAACAGATTTTTCTGTGTTAACGTGTCCTGATCTTAACTACACACACCTTTGATGGCAGCAGAAGTGATATAGTTGGTGAAAAAAATATAAATATAAACAAGGTACATACACCATTAAATCACAGTATTTGTTTTTTTCTAACAGGCTTTTAATTCTTACATTTCTCAGCCGCTGAAGCCACAGCTGAGCAGCCACTTGCTATACCAGTCCTGGTCCCTACAGAGAAGGAAGCAGACATTCAGGAACCTGAAGACGATGACGAACTCATAATCATGAAATCTGAACATAAGTACCCACAGACATGCATACACAATACTACAAGATTGCTGACAGTATAATTATCATTATCATTAAAATATGGCAATCTTATACATGGGGTTTTGTAATACAACAAAAAATATATAGAAAACATACAATGCTCCTAAATCTAAATTAAGATGCCCAGTGGCATTGAGGGTTGAGGCGCTAGACACCACACCTTGTACCACATCAACAACCCAGGTACATGAACGAGTCCAGGGCATCATGGTTCAAAATGTCTGAGAGGTAATCAAACATCCATAGGACTGCTGTCACTTCCTGGGAGTAACAGTGATCGCAGCCCGCTCTTCTACTGGCCTCTGACATCTGATGGAGAGCACAGCAAGAAGCGGCTGCAAGAAACGGGGTATGAGCTCTGTCAGACATCCAACATGTCTGTCCTGATGCGTGTACATGACATGCAGGACTTCATTCCACAACCAGAGCTGAGGGGAAAAGAGGAAAATCCCCATCCCTAGTAAAGTTTAAATTGAAATAGTACTATCCAAGCTATGACTTATTAGGAATGCACCAACTGTTATAAAGCCATGTGATTATGGTACATATGGAGGGGCATACTGGGGTTGAAGGCATGCGCCATGCAGCCATGGATTGCTGGGTGTCAGCTGTGACAGGGACTGCAGATGATACCTTTCACGCCATTATTTGGGCTCTCAGGGTTAGGCTGTGGACAGGTACCTGGGTTTTGGGGGGGCATACTGGGGTTGAAGTCACGTGCCATGCAGCCATGCATTGACGTGTGTTGGGCGTCGCATCCCACACCAAACAATGCATGACTGGATCTTGCACAACCTCAACTCCAGTTCCCCCCACCGGGTACTTATCATTCAATTATTTGGACACTCAGTTTTGGATTGTGGACAGGTATCTTACTTTTCTTGGGGAGGGTTATACTGGGATTGAAGGCATGCACCATGCAGCCATGGATTGCTGGGTTTCAGATGTGACAGAGACTGCAGACAGTGCTTTAAATGCCATTATTTGGGCTCTTGGGGTTGAACTGTGGACAGCTACCTAGTTTTTCATGGGGGGGGGCATAATAGGGTTGAAAGCGTGCACTATGCAGCTATGGATTGCTGTATGTCAGGAGTGACAGGGATTACAGGTGGTACTTTTTATGCCATTATTTGAGCTCTTGGCATTAGGTTGTGGATGGGTACCTAGATTTGGGGGGGCATACTGGGGTTCAAGGCGTGCACCATGCAGCCATGGATTGCTGCATGTCGGGTGTGACAGGAACTACAGACAGTGCTTATCATTCCATTATTTGTCATTTTGGGGTTAGATTGTGGACAGGTACCAGGTTCTTTTGGTGAGGGGTGTACTGGGGTTGAAGGTATATGACATGCAGCCATGAACTGCTGGGTGTCTGCAGTGACATGGACTGCAGATGGTAATTTTCACGTCATTATTTGGGCTTTCAGTATTGGGTTGTGGACAGTTACCTGGGATTTTTTTGGGGGGGATACTGGAGTTGAACTCACATGCCATGCAGCCATGCATTGATGTGTATCAGGTGTCACACCCCACACCAAACAATGCATGGTTGGATCTCACACAACCTCAACTCCAGTTCCCCCCCCCCCCACCGGGTACATGTTATTCCATTATTTGGCCTCTCGGGGTTGGATTGTGGACAGGTACCTATTTTTTTTTTTAGTGAGGGGCATACTAGGGTTGAAGGCATGTGCCATGCAGCCATGGATTCCTGGGTGTCGGCTGTGACTAGGACCACAGATGGTACTTCTTATTCCATTATTTGGACTTTCTGGGTTTGATTGTGGACAGGTACCTAACTTTTTTGGAGAGGGCATACGGGGATTGAGGGCATGTGCCATACATCATGGATTGCTGGGTGTCAGCTGTGACAGGGACTGCAAACAGTACTTTTCATGCCATTATTTGCTCTCTCAGGGTTGGGTCATGAATAGGTACCTGGGTTTTAGGGGGGCATACTGGGGTTGAAGTCGCATGCCATGCAGTCATGCATTGATGTGTGTCGAGTGTCACACCCCACACCAAATAATGCATGGCTGAATCTCACACAACCTTAACTCCAAACAAAACAAACAGAAATCAGAAAACAAAACAAAAGCAACTGTTATAAAGCCATGTGACTATGGTACACTCTGAGTACAATGCTAATTACAATAATAATATTTTATTATTTCATGTTTTGAGCACTAAAACCGTTTTGCTTAGTCACCACTGCTGTTGCTCGTCATTTGTAAGACACTTCAGACCATCACTGCAGACAATCAGTCACCTACTTCAGCACATTGAATAGTTAATTACACTTTCAATATAACTTCTAATGTCTCATTGGATAAACAAATAAAGTTTATAAAGGTGTATTGTATCAAAGTTAATAGAAAACTATCACACCGTATTTTTTGCATTCATTAATCATATACAAGAATACACATTTATGTATTTTCTATTTAACTTCAACAGAGCCAGTGGAGACCAGGGTCACACTAACTCCAAAACAGGAGGAGGAAGAACATCAACAGGCAGTCTACACCTTCTAACCATATGTATACCACACGTCTAAACTGCTAACTATGAAACACTATAAAAAAAAAGTGTAAACTGTCAGTTACAATATCTTGCTCATGACTCTATAAGTGCTATATCATACTGTTACTGTTCTTCCTACTCATCCCTCATTAACAAAAATACAAAAAAGGTAAGTGAACAAAAATGTAGAAAGTCTTTTTAGAAAATGGTGTCCTTATTTACTTAGAACTTTAACCACAATAGGACACGACTACGAACATCAAAGACCTGTAGATTCAGTTACCACAACTGACATAATAGTGTATAGTGGAATGCTGTTATGCATCAAATCCCATACCTAGAATATGCTTGTTGAGTTGTAGTACTGACATCATTACATTGTTCTGCTGCAGTAGTTGTGTCACTACTGCATCCCAACAACTTGGAATGCTGCAACAATTGCTTTCCGCTATCCAGTTAAGGTTGAAGTTGTTTTTTTAAACTTGCACTTGCAGAAACATCTGCAGTACCCTGTGTCAGTAAATAAAAAAGAAAGGAACATGTTCAGATTTCTATTCTCACTTGACTTCACTAGCTGGTCATGTGTGTTTTTCTATGCTGTGACCGAACACACACTATGAAAGATTTTGTCTCAACAGTCATACACCAACAAGGCTATTCTTGTATCTCGAGGTTTCTTTGATAACAGAGCACATCTCACGAGCTTCGCTCACGGGTTTATCTATTACCAAGGAAACCTCTGAAACAAGAATATTCTTGTTTTGTACTGTATGTCTGCTCATGCACAATTCTATATGTTATTCAAATTTCACTACTTACACAATGGTGAAGAATTATACAGATAACAGACTGCTGAGGTATCATCTTTAAAATCCAGTTAGACCAAGGTCACATCTATCTCAATAGGTACCACTCATCTGCATCTTACAGCTCCTATGGTACTTATCAAAAAAGAGTTTACTAATTATACCGCTACACTGTCAAAAGTAGTGACATTCATTGTATGTATTACAAACACCTGCATCTGCCTTAATGGCACTACACAGTCATCTGTGCAAGGTGTGTGGATGGTGTTGGGGGGGGGGGCATAGAAACATAGAATGTAATGGCAGATAAGGACAGCTTGGCCCATCTTGTCTGCCGATTTCCCTACCTGATGGATAAGCTGCAGATCCAAGTTAACCAACAGCCTACTTCCTCCTACCCCCCACTAGAATTGCCTTATGTCTGTCCCATGCATTCTTGAATTCCCCCCACTGTTCTTGACTCCATGACCTCCTCAGGAATGCAGTTCCATGCATTCACAACCCTCTCCATGAAAAAAATACTTCCTTATATTACCTCTGAGCCGTCCCCCCTCTATCTTCAAATTGTGCCCCCTTGTTCTGGCACGTCTCTTTTTCTGAAAGATGCTCCCCTCTTGGGCTTTGTTGATTCCCTT
This sequence comes from Neoceratodus forsteri, assembly GCA_016271365.2. Taxonomy (NCBI): domain Eukaryota; kingdom Metazoa; phylum Chordata; order Ceratodontiformes; family Ceratodontidae; genus Neoceratodus; species Neoceratodus forsteri. The sequence goes on along the minus strand of CM057459.1, from coordinate 798,426,907 downwards.
GAGGTACTTGAAAGTTTCTGTCATGTCCCGCCTCTCCCTCCTTTCCTGTAGGGTATACATATTAAGCTCCTTCAGTCTCTCTTTGTATGTCTTCTGGTGCAGACCCTGCATCATTTTGGTTGCCCTCCTCTAGACTGCCTCCACTCTGTCTATGTCTTTGTGGAGATGGGGTCTCCAAAACTGCACACAGTACTCCAAATGGGGTCTCACCAACTGTCCGTACAGAGTGATAACAACTTCCTGTTTTCTACTGTTGATACCTCTCCCTATGCATCCCAGTATCCCTCCAGGCCTTCTTACTGCCTTCTCACATTGCTTGCCCACTTTAGGTCATCAGATATAATTGCTCCCAGGTCCCTTTCCATTTTTGTTGTTGTTAGTATCTCAACCCCCCATTGTGTACTTTTCCCCCTGGTTTTTGTTTCCCAGGTGCATTACCTTGCACTTCTTTGCATTGAATCTGAGCTGCCATACATTTGACCATTTCTCCAACCTAGCCAAGTCCCTTCTCATCCTTTCCACCCCACCCTGTGTATCAACTCTGTTGCAGATCTTTGTGTCATCTGTAAAGAGACATACTTTTCCTTCCAGGTGCTCTGCAATGTCACTTATAAAGACATTAAAGAGGATTGGCCCCAGTGCTAAACACTGCGGTACCCCGCTAGTTACCCTCCTTTCTTCACTGTGGACTCCATTTACTATTACCCTTTGCGTCCTGTTGTCCAGCCAATTTTTTATCCATGCTACCACCTTGGGACCCACTCCAAGGCTGACTAGCTTGTATAATAATCTTTTGTATGGGGCTGTGTCAGATGCCTTGCTAAAATCTAAAAAGGTAGGCCATGTCCTCAGCCCCTCCCTGGTCTACTACCTTGGTCACCCAGTAAAAGAATTCTATTAGATTTGTCTGACATGACCTTCCCATTGTGAATCCATGCTGCCTTGGGTTCCGTGCCCCCCTGGCCTCTAGGTAGTCAACAATTCTTTCCTTCAGAAGTGATTCCATCATTTTCCCTACCACTAAGGTCAAACTACCTGCTCTGTAGTTTCCTGTCTCTGTCCTGCTCCCACATTTGTGAAGTGGAATCACATCTGCCCTCCTCCAGTCCTCAGGTACCACCCCATCCTTCAATGATTTGTTAAAGAGAGTAGTCAGTGGTGTCAGTAGTTCAACTCTTAGTTATTTTAGAATTCTGGGATGAATCCCATCAGGCCCCATTGCATTGTCCATCCTCAGTTTCAAGAGTTCTTTCAGAACCCTTTCTTCTGTGAATAGACTGGTATCGACTCCCCTATCCAGAGTGTTTCTCTTGTTTCATTTAGGTACCTCCCCCTCCTCATCCGTTGTGAATACTGAGCAGAAATATTCATTCAGTATCCCTGCTTTTTCACTGTCACCCTCTGCCCACATTCCCTCCCCTTTATTAAGCCTCAGTATTCCTCTCTTGGTCTTTCTTTGCTACCTAATGTACCTATAAAAGGTTTTATCCCCCTTCTTAGCAGAGTTGGCTATCTTTTCCTCAGTTTGGGCCTTTGCTATTCTGACTGCCTTCCCTGCCTCCTTCTGCTTTAACTGATAAAGTTCTTGGTCCTGCTCCTTCTGTTTCCTTACATTTCCTGGATGCTATCCTTTTCTTCTTAAAGGAACACTGTCAACCCCCTTAGGTCTCAAAGTGTTCCTAGTTTAAAAAAAACATTTTATGATTGCCAGCATTCTATATAGATACGGATGTAGCTGGTAGTTTGATTCTGACTCTTATTTTCTTTAAAAAAGTAAAAAACAGACTACCCAAGATACTGGTGTTATCACACCAAAACAGGTTTGTTTACATTCCTTGATCAGCTCCTAATACATCTTTCCTGGACTTGGGAATGCCCACAACACAGTCTAGCCCCTCATGATGCACTGGGAGTTTAGGAGGCAGTATAGCGCAGTGGTCTAAGGCTCTGAGCTGCAAATCTGGTGACATCCAGCAGACCAGGCCTGGGTTTGAATCCCACTGCTTTCATTTGCATACTGTGTGACATTGAGCAAGTCACTTAACTTCCTTGTGCTCCCAGGTCGCACCTGGAAACAATCTCCTGCTTAGTGTGCCTTTCCTGGTTAAACAATTTCCCCTTCCCCTACTGCCTTAACAGTGACTGCACTGTTTGGGTGTGTTTCTAATGCTCATGAAGCATGCAGTGAGAACAGATCCAGGATTGTAAACAAAACAAGGTTGTTTATAAATATACATTGCCATGCATTTCAGTTCTAGTAAACAAGGAGACAGACAAAACAAACAACATCATCAGTGAATTTTAAAGAAGGTAAACAATCATAAAATGTGGGGTTTTAACTAGAAATAATATGCTGAAAAACAGGTTGACAGTGTCCCTTTAACCTTCCCTGACACCTCTTTTAAGAACCATGGTGGTTTTTTCCTTTGTTTTGTTTTGTTGATTCACTTCACACAGAGGCTTGTTGCCTCTGTGATGGCTGTATTGATTATTCCCCATTGTTCCTCCACCCCTCCTTCTTGCCCGTTTGCTAGTGCTTTTCTGAGGCACTCTCATTTTCCCAAAGTCAGCCCTCCTAAAGTCCAATACTCTTACTTTTGTATGGCTTGACTCTATGGCTGTGTTAATCGTAAACCACATGGTTTGGTGGTCATTTGTTCCCAGATGGCTACCCACTTCTAAATCTGAGATCCTTTCTCTGTCCCCATTTGAGAGTACTAGATTTCTCCCTCCCAAGTGGGTTCCAACACTAGCTGTCTGAGGCATGCCCCTTGTAGGGCATCAAGAATGACCCTGCTCTTCAATTTGTGCCTGCAGCAAAGGTGCTCCAGTTAACTTCTGGCATATTCAGGTCCCCCATCAACAATATCTCCCCTTTTTCTGCCATTTTAAGGATGCCTTCTATTATTTCCTTGTCCATTCCCTCACCCTGAGATGGGGGTCTGTACGCAACCCCATGAGGATTGTGGTGCTGTTTCCCGTCTTCTGGGTAACCCATAGTGCCTCATCTTCTCCCTGTTTACATTTTAGTTCTGTTGCTTTAATCCCTTCCCTTACATAGAGAGCTACTCCTCCTTCTCCTCTTTTACCCTCCCTGTCCCTCCTGTAGATTGAGTATCCTGGTATGTATGTTGACATCCCAGTCATGGTTTTCTCTGTACCATGTTTCAGTGACTGCCACAACATCCAGGAACCCCTCTTCCATCAAGGCCACTAGTTCAGGGAGCTTGTTGCACAGACTAAGGGCATTGGTACTTATCACCCTTCATTTTATGATGGCCTTACACCTTTTAACCTCATCCCTGTCCTTACTGCCTTTACCTTTTTTGCATTTACCCCTGTCCTGCTCCCTAATGACTTCTCTACCTTGGTGTTTACCACACTAATTACCGTGTTTTTTGGGGGAAGGCTGGGATTACGTTGCTCCTTTTCAGTGCCTCCCCCCTTGGCTAGTTTAAATGCTTGCCAATGAAGCATTTAAACCTATCATCTAGGATTCTGGTTCCCCCTCAGACAGAAGCAGACCATCGCACCAGTATAGCCCTGTATCCCTCCAGGTGGTGCCCCAGTCCCCAATGAAGCCAAAACCCTGAGCTCCACAACTGTTTTTCAACCATTCATTGAATTTCATGGTGTGGAGTAACCTAGCATCACCCTTGGCATAGACAGGCAACAGCTCCGAGAAGGTTACCGTACGTGCTACTTGTCTAAGGCCCTTCCCCAACTCTACAAACTCCTCTTGCACTGCTCTGATACCATTCTCAGCCAGGTCATTTGTCCCTAGGTGGACAATGACATCCAGCTCCTTCCCTTGTGTAGCTGCTCCCACAATCCTGAGGATTCGCTTCCTGTCCCTCCAAGCCATGGTGACAGGTTGGCACCTTACCTCCCTCTCCCTTTCCTCCCCCACTTCTACCCCCTAATGATTGAGTCCCCCACCAGGAGTTGTTTCCTTCCCCTGTGGGGTCTTGTGCCACCCTCCTGTGGGTCTCATTTGTGGAGATTCCAGTATCCTCCTTGGTCTGCAATGCAGGTACCTCCATAGAGGAACCACTCTTTGCCAGAACAGCATATGAATTGTGGAGAGGTACAGCTGGAGGGATGCACCTCTATTCCACCACCCTCTCCCTGCCTGAGCCCACCTTGGTTCAACTGCTCCTCTTTCTTGGCAACCTCTGAGGTAGCGGTTGTGGCCCTGGTAGTCCCTGGGTGGGGGAGAAGATTTCATAAATCTGAGCCAGGTCAGCCATGAGATGGGTAATCTCCTCCCTCAGAACAGAGAGATGCCTGCAAATAGGGCAGCATCACAGCCTCCAGACTGCCTCCTGGGACACTGCCACCCCACAGCCATTGCACTGCACCATTCCCATCATGTCTTATTTTGTGTCCCCTTCCCTGTTGCTCTGTATGCTTACTCTCCACTCTCTTTATGAATTTTTCCACCTACTTTCCTACTGGCTATGTGCCTTTACAACTCTCGCACTTCCTGTTCTGGAACAGGAACTTCCTGTATTCTTCAGTAGTCTCCTTCTTCCTTGATCAGACTCAGACCTCCAGCAGCTGGGGGGGAGAAAGAGCTATTATTTTTCCTTCAAGGTTGATGAAACTAATGTATCTCAGTAATCCTTCCATTCCTACTGCCAAACAGGAAGTTCCTATTGTCAGTCAAATCCAATGGCTAATAATGTAGAACTAGCTTAGCATGGGAGGGAAGGCAAGTACTAATAAACGTTGTAGCTTTTTAGTCAGGTGTCTCTTGCTCAAAAAGCAAGATTTTTCTGCCAGAAGCTAGCAGCAAGAAGCTGTAATTGGAGACATCTGCTTTTGTACTGCTCAAGCCACACCTCCAATTAACTTCTCTCCTCTGCTCCTGATTTAGCAAACTAAGTTGATACAGTCCCCTTCCCTAACACAGAAACACACACTGACTTTCTTTGTTTATACCCTAAATGGGACCCTCCTGTTTCTAATAAAGTATCTGTTTGCTTAATCCCAACAAGCACTGACTCCTGCTGAGATAGAAGTGTTTTGTCAGTAAGAAAAGCTATAGCTTTTAGTCAGGTGTCTCTTGTTCTGAAAGCAAGATTCTTATGCCAGAAGCAGGGGAGTTAAGGAGAGCACCAGCATCTACAAAGCAGACATCTGCCTGCACAATCAAACAGACATGGTAGACTACTTCATCTGCATCTCCTGCAACCAGTGAGTATGTAAAGAGCTAGTGCAATTTATTATCTACATAAAGTACAACTGCAATATATGCATTGGCACACAAATTGTTGATAACTAGATGATACTGCAACAATTTGTATGAGTTTCTCCTAACCAACAACTGGTAGAGTAACATATAGTTATGAAAATCATAACACACTAATAACCACAGTTACTTAATATGCACACTCATTACTGAATATCTGATGTACCTTTTTTGTTTGTCTTTTTTTCTCCACAGAATCTCACCAGTTAGAATCATTCAGTATATGTCAGAGGCTGGACAGCCTAATACAGGCACAACACTCAACTGAGCAAAAATTAGAAAAAGCCATAGCTCTATCTGAGAATAGCAATAGAAAATTGGAGCACAATAGCAAAAAAATGCAAAACATAGTAACTGAAACAAGAACAACCAACAAAAATATTGGATCACCTGTATTTCACTCTCCAGTCACTGATATCAACAATAAAGAAAACCTTGCCAGCACCGCCACCAACAGGAGGTGATTACCCTGGTCTCCACTGAGAAGAACCTCTGCCCCTCCTCTACAAAACTTAGGCACCTTCTTGCACCAGCAGCTTCCACTTCCACCTGTACTGTGGTACCTGGCCATGGACTTCCATGTCAAGCCTCAAGCAACTTAGGCAGTTGTTTTGTTTTTTTTCTCAATGTTTTTATTATAATCTTGTTTTTATTGTCAAAAGAATTTATTTTAATAAAATTAAGTCTTTGGTTAACATATATAGAATATTTTTCTTTAAAAAAATATTTGAAAAAACATAAAAAACAGGCAATAAAAAAATATTGTTCATTATAACAGTTGTCATCCCTGCATATTTACCATCATAAACAATAAATATTTGAAACGCACAGCAGAGTATATCAGACATATTTTCTCACAATGATGATATTAACTGAGTGTAGAGCTCTGTTCATACTACTGTAGCTCTACCCCTGTTTCTGCTCTATGCTCACATCCTCCTATGACAAAGTATTATGTAAAGTAGTACAGTACTGTGAGTATTGTGCTAAAAGATGTACCAGAGTACTGTACTGTTACACAAAATAGCATGTGTCTTCCACATCTGTCTGTATGGGGTTGGTGGAGGGGTTGCATGAAAATGTGCAGTCAGTGTTTTGAGGAGGGGCATGGAGAGGGGTGCTGGAGTGGCAACCCTAATATTGAAATAGTAAATTTTTTGTCTCTATGGAAACAACCCTAACTGATGCATTTTAGGACCTTTTTGGCAAAGAATTGACCTTCTGTTTTAAAAAGTGTAATGTAAGCAGTAAATGTCATGCACAAATGAGCAGCTTAGTGGGAGCATGAAGACCCCCTTACTCCCACCAACCACCTATTTGTATATAATGGTATGTGTGTGTGGTTACAGCCACTGTTTTGACAAATGGGTGTGGAGGTGGCTTAGTGGGTTTGAAAATAATGCTGTTTGATATTATTCAGTTATAACCACAGAAGAGCAAGCATGGGGCCCCTGTGAGAATTGCGCAAAAAGATGGGTGGTACTGGAAACAACCCAAAATGATGCACAAATAAACCATTTACGAAGACCCTTGTAACAGTAATTTACCCATATCTTGTGAACCATAGTTCCTAGGGGAAAACATCCAACTGTCATTATAATCATGACACTGAGTAGTTATTGTGACAATGCACCAGCCAAACCCATAACTTGGAGTGTAGGACTCTTGGGTCCCAGACACCTGTTCAGTCCCCATGCTCCCCACATTCCTAACACATACTGTTATCTAAACCAGTACACTGCTGTAAGTAGTACAGTGATGTGATTATTGTGTTGAAAGAGATGTCAGAGTGTTGTAGTCTTGTACAGTGTTCCATATGTGTCTTACATGTGTGTGCGTCGGGGGGAAGGTGGGGTGCAGGCGGCGAGGGAAAGAGCAGTCACACTTTTCACAAAGGGTTGTGGAGATGCCGTACTGTTTTTGAAAATAATGCTACTTGATATTATCCAGGCATAATCACAGAAGTAGGAGCAAGGGACCCTGTGAATAGTGGGGTAAAAGATGTCCGGAACTGAAACAACCCTAACTGATGCATTATGACGTATTTGCAAACATTTTATTTTCTTTTTTTTCAAAAGTGTAATGTAAGTAGTAATATAAATGGGCAGGTTGGTGGGAGCATGGGGCCTGAAAGCCACCCAGTTGTGCATAATGGTTTGTGTGTACATCTGAGGGAGCACAGGGCCCTCTGGGCCCTGTGCTCCCAGTTACACACGGCTATGGAGCCATACCACAGCCCTATAAGGCAAGGAGCCCTTGTAACAGTAATGTGCCCATATCGTGTGAACCATAGCAGCTAGAAAATAAATTCAAGTGTTTTTGTAATCATAACAATGATTAGTTACCGCAAGAAGCAACCAAGCCCGTGTCTCACATTGCTTCCAAGATGGGTCACCAAAACACCATGTGAGTGGTAAGTGGACTTACCCAGTTACCAAAAGACTAAAGAAAAAAAAAGTCTCAGGACATAATAGTAGCTAACGCACACAAAAATGACCAGTTGGAACACTAATTCATAAATATCTCAGGAACCATACATGCTAGAAAAAAACATCAAATTTCAGGTGTTTCATTGCTTGGTAACCTAGTTCTGTACTTAGTCCGCTTTTATGGTGGGCTAAGAAATTTTGTGATGAAAAGTCAGTATCTCGAACTGTTTTCGAGATATGGGCCTTGAAATGCATGACAAGAGCTGCAATGTTATTCTATGGGAACATTTCTGAACTTCAGAATGCTGTAAATATGGGCCTGTACAATGTTTCTGTAACAAACCAGCAAAATGCACATCTGTAGCAGTAGGGCTTTCTTCCCTGAAAGTTTAAGGTCAATAGCACAATGCACGTTGCCACAGTGAAGTGACATAAAAAGACAACCGCTGCAACATTATCCTATGGGAATATTTCTGAACTGTAGAATACTGTAACTATGGGTGTCTTCAATGGTTCTGTACCAAACCACCAAGAGGCACACCTGTGGGACTAAGCCTTTACGCCCTGAAAAGTTCAGGCCAATACCACAATCCATGTTCACATAATGAATGGACAAAGGAAAATGATGCCCACAATGTTATTCTATGGGGAAATTTCTGAAATTTGGAATGCTGTAACTATGGGCGTCTTGAAGCATTCCACACCAAACCAGTGAAAGGCACATCCATGGCACTAGGGCTTTGTACCCTGAAAATGTCATGCCAATAGCACAACCCACCTTGCCACAATCAAGTGACAAAGAAAATGAACAGACAGCAAAAATCTCCTATCATTATAATGGGGATACGATCGAGATCAAAAAAATGTGATCGCAATTATATTTTAAGTTGCCACGATTGTTTATGTGGCAAAAAAGTTTTGCTGCGATCAAAAACATAAAAAAAATTAAAAACATATTTCCAGGACAGCTAGCCAAAAACTAATGCCATTGGCATGTTCCTCAGGGCTCGTTGAGGTAAACCCAATGATCCCTGTCTTCAAAAGTGCTGTATTTTTTGAGTTATAACATTTTGTTTGCGTTTTAACTGAAAACAAGATGGTGGAAGCTCAACACTATTTTTGGCAAGCTCGACACAAAAAATATGATCGTGAAAATTTTTCGTGCTCACATATAAATTTTCCCATAGGATATAATGGGACACCTAAAATGCTAAAACTTTTGAATGAAACTGTATAGATGACGGGGGTACCCAATCCCCCATTGGCTGTGCTGCGCTTCCCCCCCAAACAGAGTTCCATATGTCATGCTGGGTGCCCACCCCAGCATGGCTACACATCGTATAGCTGACGGGGGTGCCCAATCCCCCGTCGGCTCCATTGGTCCCCCCCCAAAGAGTACAGGGTACCAGGCTGGGAGCCCAACCCAGCATGGCAACAGATGCTATCGCCAACGGGGGTGCCCAATACCCCATCAGCTCCATGCCCCCCAAACAGCCATCCTTGTGCCATGCTGGGAGCCCACCCCAGTGTGGCAAACGTCCCGCATTGTCGTCATTTAAAAAAAAAAAACCTGAAACAAAAAAAGGTCCCTCGCTGTCTCTGCCCCCACCTGCACCCACCCACTGTGCACCCTGCCTCCCACACCCTCCCTCACCCCATACTTACCTCTGGACTCTGGCACGGCGATCTTGGTGGACGGGAACACGTCTGCACTCTTCAAAGCCGACTGTGAACTGAGAAATGCGGTAAGCTGTATAATGGGATAGATAGGGTTTTTCAACTTTGCTGCATATCTCAGGCATTTTTTGGAATTTTTGCACCAAATTTTCAACATGGGGTTTTTGGAACCCCTTCTAATGAATGCCCTCGCTGTCATGGCATTAATCGGGCCCAAAGGGTGATTTCGCAGTCACTGCATGAAATCACCTTTCGGAACTGAGTAATGAAATGACACTGCCACTATTCATAAGGTGGGCTCTCAAAAAGCCTATGTTGAAAATTTGGTGAAACAATTCCTAAAAATGACTGTTTTATGAGCATGCGTTGCGCAGTTCCTACGCACGCTCGTAAGTTTGTGAATTTTCAATATTTTCACTCCAGATTTTCAACATTGCCATTTTAACACACCTCCTTATGAGCAGTACAGCTGTCATTTTTCACATCTTGCCCAAAATGTGTTTCCACCCATGTATCGGACAATGGCGCAGTCGGTGTGCAAAATCAATGTATGGGACACATTAAGAAAATCACAGTGACACTGTTAATGATCAGAGGTCTTAAAATGGCTATGTTGAAAATTTGGTGAAAAAATTCCTAAAAATGACTGTTTTACGAGCGCATGTTGCGCAGTTCCTATGCACACTCATAAGTTTGTGAATTTTCAATATTTTCACTCCAGATTTTCAACATTGTCATTTTATTACACTTCCTTATGAATAGTACAGCTGTCATTTTTCACATGTCACCAAAATGTGTTTCCGCCCATGTAGCGCACAATGGTGCAGTCGGTGTGCGAAAGCAATGTTTGGGACAGATTAAGAAAATCACAGTTACACTGTTCATGAGTAGAGGTCTTACAATGGCTATGTTGAAAATTTGGTGACAAAAGTCCATAAAATAACTGTGTTACGAGTGAGCATTGCGCAGTTTCCACGAATCCTTGTAAGTTCATGACTTTGTAATATTTTCAGGCCAGATTTTCACCAGTGGCATTTTTCCACACTTCCTTATGAACGGTACAGCTGTCATTTTTCACAACATGGCCGAAATGTGTTTTCACACTTTCAGCGCAGAGATGCATGGTCACTGTGGGAAATCATTGTTCGGGACAGATAAAGAAAATCACAGTGACACTGTTCATGATCAGAGGACCCAAAATGCCTGTGTTGACAATATGCTGTAACAAATCCCCAAACTAATTACATTACAGGTGCGTGTTGCACAGTTTCTATGCATGCTCGTGACTTCACCAGTTTTTTTAATATTTTTATTGCAGATTTGCAACATTACCATTTTTTACACCTCCCCATGAACAGTACAGCTGTCATTTTTCACATCCTGTTCAGAATGTGTTTTTGCACCTGTGGTGCTAAATGCCGTAGTCGCTGTGCATAAGCAGCTTTCAGTAACAAACTGATATTGCCACTGTTCATGAGGTGGTGGGTCACAAAAAAAACATGTTCAAAATTTGGAGTGAAAATACCAATGAATGCCTGAGGTGTTAGGGTTTTCAACCATAATGCCCCACCCTGTAGAGAATGACAGGCATCAGGGGTGTGACTTGGGATTCTTGCCTGTAATGCTTATACCATTCCACACCCTGCAGCCAGTGAGAGGCATCGAGGTATGCCTTGGACTCTTCGGCCCCAAAGTTTACCCCATTCTCCTATACCGCGCCCATCTCACCGTATTTCCTGATTGAATGGGGTGCGCATAAGGGTCAAAGACCCCAAGGCACACCGTGCATGACACTTGTCAGTGTCTGCAGGGTAGGGTGTGGCGAAATGGCGTGGCCGTTATGCCTGATGACCCAAAGGCACACCCCAATGCCTGTCACTCTCTGCAGGGTGGTGGTGAGGTTGGCTTCAGTTCAATACTTCACTGCCATTCCTATTATGCAGCTCTGTAACTTCTACACTACCAATGCCAATGCCAGCAAGCAAACATTCGGCATTGACAAATGCTTGTTATTTTAATTTTTAAATCAATATTTATATTTCATATGCTTAGAAAAAAAAGGACTTATAGTATGACTTGTAATATGTGATTCGTGACTCATGACTCATGATTTGACTTAGACTTTGTCACCTAATTTTAGATGAAGTTGATATAACCTCCTCAAGTCCTCACTGGCTGTCTCCATTACTACCTTCATTGCTGCTAGTGCTACTTGTGCACATTGTCTTGTAGAACTGTGGGATTGGCAGTATAGCTTACAATGCCTGCCCTTGCTTCCATGAACAGCTGTACTTTTTCTTCTGATGATAAGATGACAGTAGTGTCTATGTTTGTGAATGATCCAGACATATTATCACTTTCCACATATGGTGACAGATCAGCAGCACTGGTTTTGTGGTGCTGCTACTGATGCATGATTTGGAGGCAACACATAATGAACTAGTTGTTGTCGATGGACATATACAGGTGACTGTGGCAGCTGCTGTCATACTGAACATACAAGGTGGACAGGGGAGGCCTTGCTTTTACATTTCAGGACAGATAACGTCTAGTCCAGATAGGGAAAATGGAAGCATTTGAAGGCATCCCAGGCCAAGCTGTGCCGCTGTTAGTAGTGCCTACAATGTGTACTACTTTTATGATTTGTTTAGTTGCTACACTTTTGGAAGGGCGTTTTCTAACACAACACTGCTTCTCTTCATTTCTGGCTTCTGTATGATTTTACTCTGCCCCATCTTCTTCTCCTCTCTGCTGCTAAACTGCTACTTCACTACATAAGGATGCTAGTCCACAACCACTAGATCTCATTCCCAGGCTCCCGTGGTAAGCACAGCTTAGCCTGACAGAAACACTTACTGAAAAATTGTACGTGACAAATGTAGTTCTGCTTTTAAGTTTATTTCTGGAAAGAAAAAGTGACAACTACTAGCAAGCACTGGCAGGCTGCCAACTGAGACCCATGAGCTGCCTTCCGTCCTCTGCCGAGGATGCAAGCTCATCTCTTTACTCTACAGGTCAGGTACGACGAAGACTGACCCACACAAATCCTGTGCTTGAACTAAGACAATGTGAAGAAAATGCAATCTGAATTTTTCTTACTTTGAAGGAATTTGTTAAATAAATATATATTTATTTTTTATTTGCACAGGAAACATGTAATCTGGTATTTAGCACTACCAGTGATCACCTATTGACTTCCCTCAGTCTATCCCCAGGTGTGGTGATTGTTGTACGCTCAGTTCACTCTAAAATACAGAGCAATTAGTAACCTGCAGTAGCAATAATTGCTTAAATTTTTGATGCAAAAAAAATGCATGCACTACTTCTAACAGACAGTGCTAGCAGCCACCCACTTGCTTGCTGCCCACTGCCCAGGCCCACTAGTCATTCCCTTCTCTATAACCCTATGCCGTAGGAGGATGCACAGCTCAGACTGAAACACAGAGAAATCAGCCACCCGCAGTAACAAAAAGAAAAATGTTGCTTGAGTTGTTCCTTAATTGTTTTGGTTTTTTTTGGGTGGGGGGAGGGTGATACCACAAAAGTGCTAACTAACAGCCAGGTACAAACAAGCTGATAGGTCACACCCACCTGCCCACACTGCTTTGATCCCTCTACCATAGTACTGCTCACACTGAGAGAATCACACACAAATTCTACAGGAATGTCAAGAAGATGCAAAAGTGAAGACTGGAAAATATATGATTTGTCATTGTTTTTTATTTATTGTATTATTCTCTGGGATTGATGCCACAAAAGACCCAATTAGCTGCACTCGAGCACCAAGCAGGCTACCAACTCTCACAAACTTGCAGCCCACTGCCCAGTTCCAGGTCACTGAATCAAGTAAAGAAGTCTTCAGTTTACAGATACACAGATTCATAGAAATTGTCAGCAGATAAAGACTGTTAGGCCCATCTAGACTGCCCGTAAGCCCAACACTTTTATGCAGTCACTGACACTATGTGATCAATGGCTTTTCATCACTCCCTCTCCACCCAATGTTCCCTTGTGCCAGTCCCAGGCATGTTTAAATCCCTCCACGGTGCTTGCCCCCCACCACCTCTTGTGGCAGACTGTTCCAAGCATCCACTATCCTCTCCATGTAGAAAAACTTCTTTATGTTACCTCTTAATCTACCCCCCTCCAAATTCATATTGTGTCCCCTCATTCTGATATCTTTTCTACATTGGAAAAGATCCCCCCTGCACCTTGTTTATGCCCTTGAGGCACTTGAAAGTTTCTATCATGTCCCCCCTTTCTCTTCTGTCCTCCAGTGAGTACATATTGATGTCTCTTAGTTTCTCCTCATATGTTTTGTGATGCAAGCCATGCACCATCTTTGTTAACCTTCTCTGGATAGCCTCCATCTTGTCTATGTCCTTACGCATGTGTAGTCTCCAGTAATGCATGCAGTACTCCAGGTGAGGCCTTACCAGCGTTTTATACAATGGCATCACCACCTCCCCATCTCCTGCTAATAATGTCTCTGTCTATGCAATCCAGCAAGCCACTGGCCCTCCCTGCAGCCTTTGTGCACTGCTTTGATACCTTAAGATCATCAGATATGAAAACCCCTAGGTCCCTTTCCTCTGGTGACAGTCAGCACCCCCGCCTCCATTCTGTAGCTCTCCCCAGGGTTCCCCCTACCCAGGTGCATTATCTTGCACTTTTTTGCATTGAACCTCAGTTGCCACACTTCTGACCATCTTTCAAGCTTCTCCAGGTACCTCTTCATTTTCTGCTCCCCTTCTGGAGTATCCATCCTGTTGCAGATATTGGTGTCATTGGCAAATAGGCAGATCTTTCATTCTAGCCCCTCTGCAATATAACTAATGAAGACATTGAACATGACTAGTCCAAGTACTGATCCCTGTAGTACTCCACTGGTCACCTCTCTCTCTCTCTGGATTGGATCCCATTAACCACCACCCTCTGCTTTCTGTCTGCCAGCCAGTTTCTAACCCAGTGTATCACCTTATGCTCAATGCCCAGACTACTCATCTTATTAACCAGCCTTCTGTGTGGGATGGTATCGAAGGCTTTTTTGAAATCTAGGTAGGCGATGTCTACAGCCCTTCTCTGATTCACTTCCCTAGTTACCCAATCAAAAATATCTATCATATTTGTCTGACAAGACCTTTCTGCTGTGAATCCATGTTGCCTCAGATCCTGGGCACCACTGGATTCCAGGAGTGTCACTATTCTTTTGTTCAGCAGTGTCTCCATGATCTTCCCCACTACTAAGGCGAGGCTGACTGGTCTGTAGTTCCCTACTTCCTCCCTACTGCCACTTTTATACAGTGGGACTACATGCACCCTCCTCCAGTCCTCTAGAACGACACCAGTGTTGAGTGACTCTGTGAACAGGGTGGCCAGAGGCACTGCTAGTTCCCTTCTCAACTCCCTTAATATATTTGGGTGTATGTCATCTGGCCCCATGGCTTTATCCACCTTCAGCTTTGTGAGTTCCACCAGAACTCTCTCCATTGTGAATGGACTGGTATCAACTTCTCCCCCCCCCCCCCATTGCTTCTGCTCCTCAACTGTGGTCTTTGACCCTCTCCCTCCTTAATGAATACAGAACAGAAGCATTTGTTCAGTATTTCTGCTTTGTCTAGATCCCTCTCCTTATACTCTTCCTCCTCCCCTTTGAGCCTCACAATCCCCCCCCCCAGTTTTTCTTCTATTGCTGATGTACCTATAGAATGGCTTGTTCCCTTTTATCACAGTCTGTGCTAAACCCTCCTCTGTCTGTGCCTTGGCTCTCCTAACAGCTTTCCCTGCTACCCTTTGACTTTCAAGGTACACCTCCCTATCCTTCTCCCTTTGGGTCCCCTTATACTTCCTGAAACTTGTTCTTTTAGTCCTTACTTTTTCTGCTACCTCTTTAGAGAACCATAGTGGTTTCCTTCTTTTTTTTCCCTTTGGCCACTATCTTAACGTATTGGTTAATTACCTACACTATGACTCCTTTTAGTTTCCCCCACTGTTCCTCCACACCCTCCATTACCTCTCCCTTCTCCATGGCTGCTCTTAAACAGCTACCCTTTTCACTGATATCCGCTCTCCTGAAATATAATACTTTTGCCCTTGTGTGGCTTAACTGAGTCTCTGTCTCCATGCCAAACCACACCATGTGGTGGTCGCAGGATCCCAGCTGCCCTTCCACCTGGACTCCTTTGACACTGTTCCCATTGGTCCATATTATTCATACCATGTCCAGAATCAATTTATCTCTGATTGGCTCATGTACCAGCTGTCTGAGTCCAACCCACTGCAGGGATTCCAGGATGGCTGTGCTTCTGGCTGAAGCAGCTGCCTGGGTGGTCCAATCCACATCTGGCATATTGAAATCCTCTATCAGAAGGATTTCCCCTTTTGCTGCCATGTCATGAATTTCATCCATCAGTACCCTGTCCACTTCATCCCCCTGTGCCGGAGGTCTGTAGATCACCCCTGTACGTATTGCTGTGCCATTCTCTGGTTTAAGGGTGACCCACATTGACTCGGCCTCACCTGTCTTCCCTGTACTTCTGTAGCCTTTATGCCTTCTCTGATGTACAGGGATACCCCCTCTCTTTATACCTTCCCTGTCCCTTCTGAACAGCATATAAGCCTGTACATTGGCATCCGATCTGTGATTAGCAGAGCACCATGTCTCCGTTATTGCTGCTATGTAAAGATCTGCATCCGTCAGCAAGGCTTCCAGGTCTGGAATCTTATTTCCCAGACTGTGGGCATTTGTGAGCATGACCTTCCATGTTTTAAACCCTGCCCTCCATCTGTTCTTGTTCTTTCTCCCTTGCCTGCTTCCCCATTCCTGATTTTCTTGTTCATGTGTTCCTGCCCCCATCCCGCCCTTCTACATGCTTTCCCTGCCTGCTCCTTACTGCCCACTTCAGTTGTTCCTGTTGTCAACTTATGCTTTTCCATTTATTTATTTGAATTTTGATAACCGGGTGGGCCCACTGAGACAGTCATGTCCCTTTTTCTGGGGCGGCCCCAGGGAATAAAGGCGATTCCATGAGTTGGTACAATATACAATTGGATGCAAGAGGTAAAACAATAAATAGAATGAGTACAATCAGTGGCAGGACAACAATATATATCTATCTATCTATATATATATATATCTTTATATATATATATATATACACATATATATATATATATATATATATATATATATAAAGCTACTGAGGTGTGTTTATGAGCAGACAATCAGTTTCCTCAACTTCAGGCTGTTAAATCCATGATGCTCCAGAAGGGTCTAATGTTGATAAACCTTTGATAGGGCTTGGGACCATTGTGATAGAGGTTTGAGACTGCTGAACTATTCAGGCAGGGTATTTTGCACAGTAGACATAACATCATACAACCAATACTAGTACTATAAAATTAACATTTACAAAAATATAAGAGAGGGAAATGGT
Organism: Neoceratodus forsteri; assembly: GCA_016271365.2. NCBI lineage: Eukaryota > Metazoa > Chordata > Ceratodontiformes > Ceratodontidae > Neoceratodus > Neoceratodus forsteri. Next base: position 798,410,111 of record CM057459.1, on the reverse strand, counting down.
GGGAGCAGGGGAGGGAAGGGGTTTAGGAGAAGACAGGAAAGCCAGAAAGGGGAATGAGAGAAGTAGATGGAGCACTAGGATTAAGGAGACATGGACACGCAGAAGATAGGAAAGCCACAAAATGCAGGTGAGAGGTGCATAAAGGTTAATGGAGGGGGTTAAGTACAGCTGCCACAACAGATTGGGGGAAATTTGTTCCCATGGGGGAGTATTCCTAAGACACCTGTCCCTCCTGACTCCCCCCCTTGACCAGTTTAAATGCTCTCTGTGGAAGTATTCCAACTTCTCACTTAGGAGTGAGGTCTCATTCATGGACAGATGCAGGCCATCCTCCTAATACAAGCTCATATCTGCCCAGGTGGGGCCCCAGTCCCCTATGAAGTCAAATTCTTCCCTTCCACACCAATCCTTCAACTAGGTGTTGAAGGCTTGGATGTGGAGTGCCCTAGCCTCCCCTGTGCCTTAGACAAGTAGCACCTCCGAGAATGATACAGAACATGCCAGCTGTTTCAGGTCCCCCCCCAGCTTCTTGAAATCCTCCTGGATGTTGGCTAACTCCTCCCTTCTCCCCACCAGGTCATTGGTCCCCAGGTGGACAATGACATCTGGCTCCTCCCTCCTGGCTATTGTCCTAACTATCCTATGGATTCGCTTCCCATCCTTCCATGCAGCACTTCCTGGGATGCACTTGACCCCCTCTCCCCCCTGCTAGATGTTCCTAACTTCACACCCCAGAAAATAGTCCCCACTAGGAGAAACTTCCCTCTCCTCCAGGGTCCTTTGCCCCCCTTCCCTGGGGCTCTAGCTTGGAGGTCTCAACGATCCTCCCTGGTCCCAGCTATGGGTGCCTGTGTGGGGCATTCCCATTCTTCCAAAACAGTGTGGGAGTTATTCAGCTAGACCAGTTGTGAAATGAAACAGAGAAACACAGAAACATAGACTTTGACAGCAGAAAAGGACCGCTTGGCCCACCTAGTCTGCCCATTTCTCTAGTTACAGGATAAGCTGCAGATCCTAGTTAGCCAACAGCCTATTTCTTCCTACCCCCCAAAAGAATTGCCTTATATCTGTCCCATGCGTTCTTGAATTCTCCCACAGTTTTAGACCCAACAACCTCCTCAGGAAGGCTGTTCCATACGTCCACCACCCTCTCTGTGAAAAAATACTTCCTCACATTGCCCCTGAGCTGTCCCCCCTGTATCTTCAAATTGTGTCGCCTTGTTCTTGCATATCTCTTTTTCTGAAAGATGCTACCCTCTTGGACTTTGTTGATTCCACTGAGATACTTAAACATTTCTATCATGTCCCCCCTCTCCCTTCTTTCCTCAAGGGTATACAAATTATGCTCCTTTAGTCTCTCCTCATATGGCTTCTCTTGCAGACCCTGCACCATTTTAGTTGCCCTCCTCTGAACTGCCTCCATCCTGTCTATGTCCTCGCGGAGAGGGGGTCTCCAGAACTGGACACAGTACTCCAGATGTGGTCTCACCAACTGTCTGTACAGAGGGATAACAACTTCCTGTTTTCTGCTGGTGATGCCTCTCCCTATACATCCCAGTATCCCCTAGCCCCCCCACTGCCTTCTCACATTGCTTGCGAACCTTAAGGTCATCTCATATGATTACCCCCAGGTCTCTTTCCATTTTTGTTGTTGTTAGTACCTCCCCCCGTTGTGTAATCTTCCCCTGGGTTTTTGTTTCCCAGGTGCATTATTTTGCACTTCTTTGCATTGAATTCAAGCTGCCATACTTCTGACCATTCCTCTAACCTTGCCAAGTCCCTTCTTATCCTTTCCACGCCTCCTTGTGTATCAGCCCTGTTGCAGATCTTTGTGTCATCTGCAAAGAGGCATACTTTTCCTTCCAGTCCCTCTGCAATATCACTTATAAAGACCATTAAAAAGGACTGAGCCCAGTACTGAACCCTGTGGTACCCCACTAGTAACCCCCTTTCTTCAGAGTGGACTCCATTTACAATTACCTTCTGTGTCCTGTTGTCCAGCCAAAGTTTTACCCAGCTAACACCCTGGGACCCACTTCCAGGCTGGTTAATTTGATTATTAATCTTTTGTGTAGGACTGTGTCAAATGCCTTGCTATAGTCTAGGTAGGCCATGTCCACAGCCCCTCCCTGGTCTACTACTTTGGTCACCTAGTCAAAGAAATCAATTAGATTCATCTGACATGACCTTCCCGCTGTGAACCCATGCTGCCTTGGGTCCTGTGCCTCACTAGCCTCTAGGTACTCAACAATTCTTTCCTTCAGAAGTGATTGCATCACTTTCCCTACCACAAAGGCCAAACTGACAGGTCTAAAATTTCCTGCCTCTCTCTTGCTCCCACGTTTGTGAAGGGGAATCACATCCACCTTCCTCCAGTCCTCAGATACCACACCATCCTCCCATGATTTGTTAAAAAGGGTAGTCAGTGGTGTCACTAGTTCTCCCCTTAATTCTTTTAGAATTCTGGGGGGAATTCCATCAGGCCCCATTGCTTTGTCCACCTTCAGTTTTAGGAGTTCTTTCAGAACCCTTTCTTCTGAGAAAGGACTGGGATCGACCTCCCTATCCAGAGTGCTTCTGTTAACTGGATTAGGCACCTCCCCCTCTTCCTCTTTTGTGAATACTGAGCAGAAGTATTCGTTCAGTATGCCTGCTTTTTCACTGTCCCTCTCTGCCCACCCGCCATCCATTCTAGTCAGCCTCACTATTCATCCCTTTGTCTTTCTATGCTCTCTGATGTACCGTACCTATAAAAGGTTTTATCCCCATTCTTAACCGAGTTGGCTATCTTTTCCTCAGTTTGGGCCTTTGCTATTCTGATTTCCCTCCCTGCTTCCTTCTTCCTTAACTGGTACAGTTCTCTGTCCTGCTTCTTCTGTGTTTTCTTATACTTGGTACATGCTATCTTTTTCTCCGTAACCTTCCCCGCCACCTCTTTTGGGAACCATAGTGGCTTTTTCTTTCATTTTGATTTGTTTATTTGCTTCACACAAAAGCTTATTGCCTCTGTGATGGCAGTTTTGATGTTTCCCCATTGTTGCTTCACTCCTCCTTCTAGCCTGTTTGCTAGTGCTTTGCTAAGGCATGCTCCCATCTTGACAAAGTCAGCCCTCCTCAAGTCCAGTGTGCTTCTGACTACCCCCCCACCTTCGCTGAGCCCACTGTGGTCCAGTGACACTTCTTATTGGGCATCCTATGAGGTTCATGTTGTGGACCCAGTGGTCTCTGGGTGGGGGTGGACACCACCTGTAACCTGGCCAACTCTGTGCTGAGACAGGCACCCTCCTCCCTCATCCTGGTGAGGTGCCTGCAGATAGGGCAGCATTGCAGCCTCCTGAATATCTTCCTGAAGACTGCTACTCCATAACCACTGCACTGCACAACTCCCATTATGACTGTTACCCACCTCACTCTTCTACCTGCTTATGCCTCCTAATTGCTATCTGCTATCCACTTTGTTTTTGCTTGCTACTTCCTGTGTGGTAGCAGAACGTTGCAAGGCACTCTGAGACCCACCCTGTAAATGAAGGCTGAGCTTTGGGGTGGGTGGGTTGTGAGGTGGGTGTGTGGGTTGTGGGGTGGCTGGGTGGGAGTACAGTACATATGTATTATTCTAGTAAACAAAAAAGGGAAAGCATTCTTGTTGTTGTGGGCAGTTTGGCACTCGAAGCCTGCCACTCTGTCTGCTGACCATTCTCCAAGACAAAAATTAATAGCTGATCCACCACACAGAAACCAGTGTTGCCATAAAGAAATATAACAAAAAAAAAACCATATCAGACATGCCCCTCCTCAGCCTCTAGTTATCGCGCATAACGTGCACTGATTGAGAAGCTGACTCAATACATGTCAGAAGTCTGTATTTGTCTTCCATATCAAAATCAGTAAAAACATAAACAGTCTGATTATAGAAATATAAAAATGGAGAATACTTGTCTTATTACATACCACTCAAAAGCTAGAGCTATGCTGGTAAACTGTACACTGGAACTGATGTTTCACCCAGACAAACAGGGATTCCTCAGAGTTCTGAATTAGGGACTACCCCATAGCTTATATCGGCATCTCATTTATATAGTGCTATGTTAACTGTAAACAAAGTGCAGGTGCCATCGGTAGATATAAATTGCACATGGCATTGAAATAAAAGTGCATACTACAGTAAGTGCAAATATCTCATACTCTAATCCATAAACAATTTAAAAACATACTACCATGCAGAACATCTTATGGAGAAAATGTTTATGAAACCATGGGATCCTTATATGACTTTGCTGCATTTCAAAAGTCTGTTGGCATTATGTGCTCATAGTTATGAAGAAATATAACAATTCACTGCAAATATATGCTTATAAATCAGAATGAGCACTTAATGAAAAGTAATTTTGCCTTTCACCATTTAGATTCCTAAGAAAACTGCTGTCTTGTCATAAGACATGTTGCTCAGTCTGCTTTCACTTCAAATGTGATCACTTTCTTTTTTTTTCGATGGTCATCAAATTGGAAGTACAACATCTGACCTTTCACTTGGTGCAGTTTTGATCCTTAATAGACTCGATCACAATGGACTCGAGCACAAAATTCAGAAACAAAATTATAACTGGAACACAAAAAAACAGCAATTAATGATGATACATTAAAGCATAATTCATGTCTCTTTCATCCAGATAAACATAAAACATAAACAATATAAACAACACAAATATACAATACTGCCTGAAGGTTTACATAATACTATCCTAAAAAATCACAAATTTACAATAAATGCCGTCACTCCACAGAATCATTAAGGCAAGGGCTGGGGGTGGGGGGAGTGTATGGGCTCATGTGCAAAATATTGATCTACTTTTACATCTACTGACCTGTTTTTCCCTTCCCCTTCCCCCTTCCCACCTCATACATTTCTATTCACTTTTTGTATACCAAAAAACTGAATTGTATGATCAGTTACATTTTTATCTTTGGTGTGTCTCGCAATGGCATATTTCAAATAGCCCTCCAGTCTGGTGCTAACCTGCTCACCTATCTGGGTTTTAAAATGTCTGATGGTGCATTTGGTATAGAACGCACTGCAATTATAAAACATGATGTATCCTACCCTTTCACTTAGGCAGCTCATAAAACCATTAGGGTGGATTTGGTCACTCCCCTTGGATGCTCTATACTATTTCCTTGTATCGTAAAGATACATTACCTACAATGACAACATTTCTTATTGATTTTTGAGATAGGCCACAAGGTTTGTTGTGAGTCTGATAGCTGATGTAATGACTTGACAACAAAATCTCATAAATTATTTGATCTCCTGTATACAGTGTTTGGTCCCTCCGGAATAATATTAACCAGTTTCTCATCACACTTCAATATATCCCTAATGGTGCCTGTTAACTATTTGCTTCAATTTATTAGCATCTTTTGTGTGCATGATTGTAAGTCTCAGGAAATCTTTTAGTCAACTCTCATCATGGAATGTTCTGGATTTTTTGCAGGTATTCATTAGCAATGTGTTCCTATCCATGTGTTCTAACGACTTCTACTGCTGTTTTTTTATTTGTAGCACTGTATTCCCTCATTATTCTGATACCCACTGTTACATAAATGGGACCAGAGTCACTTATTCTTTTTCTTTTAGTTTAAATATTTATCTTTTACAGGTTCTGTTTGGGATGGACACAAGATGGCTGTCATGTCACATGTACAGGCAGCTAATGAGAGATGGTCACCCACTGTGCAGTTACCAGTGTTCTCATGGGAAGGTTAGCAGTAATTGCTGACAGAATGAGCATAGAGGAGACAATTAAGCCATAATCCCAGTGGGGAGTCATTCCTGAGATATGTTCCTATGTCAGGCAATGGACCCAGCTGCATATCTTAAAACTTCAAGAGATAGCAAGGAAGAGCTAAGAAGATGAGATCACACACACACACAAACACACACACGCACAAGGGTGGGGACACTGGGGGCTGCCACTCCAGGGAGAGGTCACATCCTAATAGCCCAGAGTACATAAAAGTGGAGGAGCAGGAAACTCTCTCTCTCCTCTCTCTCTCTCTCTCTCTCTCTCTCTCTCCATCCATCTCTCGCTCTCTCTCTCTCTGACATTTGACATGTGAAGAAGGGGGCCTTGCTGAAAGCTAGCTTGGTAAGAAAGCACAGCCTAGAGGAAATGTATTCAATAGCTAGCAGCAGGTAAACAGACTTTAGGTCAGGCTAAGGTTGGAGGTTTTTCTGACAAATCATCAATATGTTTAACTTACTTTAATTTCTGTTCTCAGTAAATGTGTAAACATTTTGTTGTACTGTAAATATATCCTGATTGTAAGTACCTGTAGCATCTTCTAGTAAAGAATTAATTTTTTATAGAACCAGTGACTGCCTCATCACTGAGAAGGTAATTTTATTATTTTTACTGGATCCTGTTTGCAGTCTGTCTCCAAAGTTCAGTCTACCAACAGTTATTGTGTTTACCTTCCTGACCCCAAGCAGGGCAAAAAGTGATTTCCTGATAAAAATGAGGTGGTGACAGTGAATTAGAAGTCCCCAACAAAACTGCCTTCTAAACTGGGGCAACCCAAGGGGCAGATTTTGTCATAACCACCCAAACAAGGAAGAGACAAGGGGAAAGTAGAGACAGAGGGCGAAGCTCAGTAAACTGATAAAAAACATGCATAGCCAATCAATATCTACTGTGGTTAACTTCTCAAATGGAGACATAACACAAGATCAGAAAAATATCCTAAATAAGGGGCTGCCCTTCATTCTTACACTACATATGGGCTCTAGGCAAGTGATGACCGATTTGAATTTGTTTGCCAGAAAAATAATACTGAAAACTATATTCTGCAAAGATGTTCCTCCACAGGATTGATCCAGAAGCAAATGATTTGATACCTTTTAATGGACCAACATAGATGTAACAACAAGAACAAAGTGCTCTAGCTTTCGGACCAACCAGTCCTTCTTCAGAAGCTCATGGCAGTTGTTTAGAAAATACAATACTTATAACAGCTAGATAATGCAGAGAAAACGAAAAAAAATCCCATTGGTTTAAAATACTCATTTAAAAAAAAAAAAAAAAAAAAAAAACAGAAGATGATGTCAGAGAAGTTAAACAGTACAATACTGCCCTCAGTCCGAATGAACCTTGGGTTAAGATGTGCTTGGTGCAACAAACATAAAGAATCCTACTACACATAAATTTAATTGACATAAAGATAACACTGCTGAAGCAGATAACTCCCAAATCAAGCCATGAGTGTCACAGTCAGTATAAGGATGTGATTACTGAAAGGCAACCCCACCACTTAAAGACAAACTAAGATAGTTATAGGGCTCATGAAATTACAATGTATGCATTAAAGACAAGAATACCAGTAAAGTTGTCTAAAAAACATCAGTGCACACTGTGTGATGTGTAAAACCTAGCTAGACATGTCACCCAGCTGTATTCTCAGTGACTGAAGTTAATATAGGTTCACTAGGAGAGAGATTGAGTGTGTGTGTGTGTGTGTGTGTGTGTGTGTGTGTGTGTGTGTGTGTGTCTGTGGGGGACAGAGAGAGAGAGAGAAAAGGAGGGGAGAGAGAGAGAGACAACATCTCGTTTAAGCTATGTATCTCCCCCACCCACATTATTGTGATGTGGGGTGGGTTAGGTTGTACTGTTTGTATGGAGCAGGAGGAGATAAATTACTTTTTATCTCTTTTCAGATTCCCTAGACACTTGTGGTACATGTAGTTGCTACATTCTCAGTATATATTGACATCAGTACATATCAGGATGCATGGTCTGAATTCTTTGAGGTTCCTCTACTAGAGTTTTTTTTTAACACTAATATTATCAATTTATATTTATATTATCATTTATATAGTCCTGAGGTTTTTGTAATTTCTTGGGCCTTTTATTTAGCTTGAGAATACAGCTGGGTGACATGTCTAGCTAGGTTTTACACATCACACAGTGTGCACTGATGTTTTTAGACAACTTTACTGGTATTCTTGTCTTTAATGCATACATTGTAATTTCATGAGCCCTATAACTATCTTAGTTTGTCTTTAAGCTGGGTGGGGTTGCTCTTTCAGTAATCAATCCATACTGACTGTGACACTCATGGCTTGATTTGGGAGTTATCTGCTTCAGCAGTGTTATCTTATGTCAATTAAATTTATGTGTAGTAGGATTCTTTATGTTTGTTGCACCAAGCACATCTTAACCCAAGGTTCATTCGGACTGAGGGCAGTATTGTACTGTTTAACTTCTCTGACATCATCTTCTGTTTTTTTTTTTAAATGAGTATTTTAAACCAATGGGATTTTTTCTGTTTTTCTCTGCATTATCTAGCTGTTATAAGTATTGTATTTTCTAAACAACTGCCATGAGCTTCTGAAGAAGGACTGGTTGGTCCGAAAGCTAGAGCACTTTGTTCTTGTTGTTACATCTATGTTGGTCCATTAAAAGGTATCAAATCATTTGCTTCTGGATCTATTCTTGCAAGGACCAATACGGCAACTACTAAATCAAGATTTCCACAGGATTGACACACCCGGAATCAGGCAAAGATCATGGAAAGCAGCAATGATTACAGTACTTCAGAGAGAAATCAACATACTGCCCACAGCATGACCCAGCAGTCAACACTTTTCTCAAGATGTGTGAGAAAGGCTTGACGGATAGGAATCTATGCCAAGAAAATAACACCAAAGTTTTTTTTTTAATACCTTTAAAAATAAATGTTGGCACTGAAAGAGTTGGGAAGAGATCAGTCCAACATAACCAAGCCAGCTGACAAAGCAGAGGCTGTAGTTGTGATGGACCAAAATGACTGTCAGGGCAAAAAATCTAGGCAACTACAAAATGCCACATTTTGTAGAAGGGTTGGATGAACCTCCAGGTCACCCAATTACATCAGGGATCATGTAAAGAAAAAAGCAAACCACACGCAGGAGTTTTTCTTTGCAATATATGCTTCATATTTAATGTGCAAAAATATCCGGTTTACAGGCAATACTTGCCCCCCCCACACAAAGACGTCAACGTTTCACACTTACACGCTTTGACAAGAAGCTAAAGTGCTCATACACATTAAACATATTTATACTAACAACATCAATCAATTCATTGTTTAAAACCCCCATGTAAAAGCACAACAATCAGTGAATCACATCATAAAGTGCATGTGCAACCAATACATTTGATACTTACATCATCGTTCTATGTATATAAACTGCATCACAGACAATCTACACTTTTGTCAATAAAACTAGTATTATATTCACTGGACCCGAAAATTTTGTACAACTAGCTATTGCTCACAGATATGGAGTTATCTCAAATTTATCATTTAATCCATTTGTCATCGCTGCAATGTGAAAGATCCAATAGCCCTCTCTGCATGACAATTTATTTGGTGAATTTCCTCCCCTGGATGCTAAAGTTACATGTTGAATACCTATAAAAAAAACAACTGTGTGCACTTTTATTAATACTGTACTTGTTGTAACATGAGCTGCAGCTGCATATATCATATTCTTACTTGCAATAGCCTGTATATGTTCTCCAACTGGTTCCTTCAATTTGCGTTTTGTTTTCCCTACGTATATATAACACCACAAGAACAGGTTGCTAAATAAATGATATTTGTAGTGTAACAATTAATAAATCTAGCTATCTTAAAAACCTGTTCACCATTCCTAAAAGGTTTTGTGGCCATAAAGGCAAAGGGGGTAACCAAGTGTGTGGTTTTACAGAGGGTTGTAAACTAAGTGTAACCCCCCTGTTACCCGGGGTTACTAGAATCCCAGAAAGACCTAGTGGTAGGCAGGGAAGGCAGCTTGTGAAACTCCAGTTACATGGATTTCACACTGTCTCACTCTGTTCTCAGTCTCAGCTGAGACTGAGGGATGACATCATTTTAGAACTATCGCAGCTGCATAAGGCCCCCTGGAATGTTTCAGTAGGAGGTTAGAGTAGAACCTTGGGGAATTTGAAGTCAGTCTGTGTGCAGTCAGAGTGAGAAATTGTAGTGCAGCTGAGAGTGTGCAGGCTCTCAGATCTACTTTTGGAAGGTGTGTGTTTCCACCTGAAGAGGAACACAGGAACTGGTAATTGAAGTGGTGGAGACCACTTTCAATGGTTCAGTAGCGCCACCCCTGAGGGCATAGGGGGAAGATGTTTGTCTTTTTTCCAGGGGCAAGCCTCCTGGGTCTGGCTGAAGGAAAGAAACTGCCTGCTCAAGTTGTGCTGAGGCACCAGAAGCTCTGAGAGGAAGATTCCATACGGAGGAAATGCCTGTGGGGCACCTGCAACCAAAGGGTGAGTTCGCTCTGAAAAAGGGCCAAGTGTTTTCACCTGAACAGAAGGAAACTAAAGGGACTGTTTACTGTGGGGTTAGGAAAAGAAAGAAAAGTACAGTTGAAAAGTGGGGATTGGACTACTTAATCTGTGGGAGGTCTAGAGTAATGGACAATGCCGCTTAATTCAAGTATGTTCAAGTCCAGCACAAAGAGTTGAAGAAAATTGGGGATTGGACTGCTTAACCAGTGGGGAGTCTAGAGTAATGGACTATGCCACTTAAAAGTATGTTCTAGTCCAGCACAAATGGGAAGCAAGATAAGTAGATGGACTGTGAAATACATTTAGCAAGAATCTACATTGCAAAGCTTTAAAGGATGAGGTGTTTACTGTCCAGAGAAATGGCCGGGTATGAATTGTGGAAGCAAGAGCTTGGAGACCACCCATCAGTAGTAACCAAATTCACCTCTACGGATTTGCTCTGAGACACCTTTTACTTTCTCTCAGGTACTTGGCCAGTGCCTGAGGAAAGTACCCAGATGTGGGACTGAAAGGAAGATTCCCTGATGGAGCCCAGGTGCTCTTAGGTGGTTTAGGGAGCCACCAAAAAAGGTTTCCATGAAGTACGGAAGGTGTCCAAGTGGCTAGCAAGGCAGCCGAGCCAGGGAAAACCCAGAACTGTGTACAAGTTCAGGCTGTGTAACCCAAAGCAGCGTGCAAGTCCATGCTGTGTGCCCAGTGGGTTCAGAGCCTGAGGGCTAAAGTGTTGAGGAAGTGTTCTGGTCTCTTTTAATCTGCATTATCAGGAGTGTAGTCCCATGGGGGTCCATCTATGTTTTGTTTATTCTGTTTTGGATGTGATTAAAATGCCACACTTTAGAATCCCACTTCTGGTATTGGACATTACAATTATTGGTTCCTGTGTTTGGAATTACTTAGGTGCCCCTGTGCAGGGTAGCCAAACTTAGCCTTTGTGCCGGGTGACCTATTCCTCCCCGAACCCAGCAGACTTGGTATTGCTGTGAGATACAAACGGCAGACCGGGTAGGGGTTACATATGTGTAACAATATCAGCAACATTCCTTCCCCTTTTGTAAACCATGTGCAGAAATAGATGTATCCATTTGTTCAACTTGCTTTCATTATACAAAATATGCCAGTTGTCCCTGATTATATACTCAATGGCAGAAGACCTAATATTATAAGTTGTCACAAAATTACATCCACTGTCCACTGACCTGACGTGGTTGTAAAAATACATCTCTGTCCATATCACTAGCTCTTTGTTGTGCAGCCCTGATGAGCTCCTGTCCATAACCTCTATATTGAAATCTCACAGCCATCACAGCTGAATGTGATGTAAAAGATGCGTCTGTACTGCAATTTCTCCTCACCCATAAAAATTTACTGACAGGGATGTTATCTACTGTATGTCATAGATGGCATGAGGATGCCATTAATACTACATTTCATTCTGTATTTTTCTGAAAAAGACAAATAGCAATACCATTATTCAAATCCTTGGTCAGTTTCACATCCAGAAAGGAAATGCTATATGTGCTGTATGTCAAAGTAATACACAAATTTCCATTAGTTGCATATAAATAGCTGACAAAGGCTTGCAACTGTTCTTCACTTCCCTGCCATATCATAAACAAATTGTCTATGTACCGATGATACAGAGAAATGTGCTCAAAAATACATTAAGTTCCCGATTGTAAATATTTGTTTCCTCCCATCTACCCAGATACAAATTCGCATAATTCAGTGCGAAAGTGGCACCCATCATGGTGCCACTAATCTGTTTATAAAAATCGCCCATAAAAGAGAAAACGTTTAATTCAAGTACAAATCGAGCAAGCCGAACAAAAAATTCAGTAGGGGGAAAGGGGGAGTTTTCTTGAGGTACGATCAATGATGTAAAATTTTTTTTACAGCTTCCAGTCCTTCAGAGTATGGAATTACAGTATATAAATATTTCACATCAAGCGTTACAAGTATATCTGCAGATTCCACATGCTGATCATCTATTACTGCCAAAAATTCTGTTGTATCCATTATATAATATCTCACATTTTTAACAAAGGGCTGAATAAGTGTGTCAATGTACATGGACAATGGTTCTGTCAAAGAGTCCACTTCCGATATAATCAGTTGTCCAGGTGGTGCATTTAAACTTTTATTAACTTCTGGCAATAAATAAATCGTTGGCCATACTAGGTATATCAGGGATCATAGGGTTGGCTGAACCACCATTGGAATATGCAGTTTCTTACCTTTGCCAATAGTTAAAGCAGTTGTTTCCTATATCAGGGATAAGGCAGACATTCTGTGTATAATGGGTGAGGTAGCTATGCAACCTGAATAGATTTTCTGCCATACTTGATGTGGCGCCATTATACACTTCTATCCCACATAGACAGGGTCTGGAAGCTCTGTATTATTTTCTAGAGTAAAGGGTTGACCTTGATGACCCCCCTCAAAATTTGTAGTTGCTTTTTCTGAAATATTACTCAAATTTGACAAGTTCCATTTTTAATGTCATTTTTTCCTCCCAACCTGTAGCACGGCAATGGTTGTGACACTCATACACAGTTTTTCAATTCTTTTTCTGGAAAAATTGGAGGAGCATATTGTAAGTGGTGGTGCTACAAATCCATATTTGTCCAAGTTGGGTTTGTGACGTTGCTACATTGAAGATATAATAATCATATGGAAAGGCATGAAAGGTGAGTTCTTACAGTCTGCTCAATATCTAAAGAGCTCTAAAGCAGTATTGAAATTTAAGTCAACCATTGGGGTGACAGAGATAAACCTTTTAAATGTTCCTTTACAAAGGTTGTAACAATGATAACAATGGCATATTGTCTGATTTATATCAAAAAAGAAAAGGACAGAAATGAATTATTGTTGGTAAGTAGTTGCTACCCCCAGCACACTCAAAAAGTACTTATTTAGTTACTTGAATTTTAGTAACAGGGTTAAGCCAACTGAGACAATTGCAGTCCCTTTTTCAGGGGCGACCCGGGAGTGCAGTAAGTACACAGTACAGTGCATTAACATAACAATGACAGTTACAATGGAAAAATTGATTTACAGTGTTCAGTGATTCTCGGGATTATGGTGTAGAAAGATACATCCACAGGTTTATGAAATAACAAACAGATAGTTTACACAGTAGTGTGACAAATACATGGCACATTCAAGAGAGTCCACTACTATATATAATTATTAGCTAATCACATCAGATACAAGAAGGCTAACCAATAGCAGTTAAGTTACAAGGTGAGGCACAGAGGGCAAGGTAAGAAGCCAGGGTCAGGGAAAAGCAAGGATGAGACATAAACAGAGCTATTGGGATTGTGGTCTAATATTACCAGAAGCAGGAGCAAGGTGTAGAAGCAGAGAGAAAAGAAAGCAAATTGGATTGGAACTCCGGTAGGGTGGAGCATGACAGAGTGGAGGGAGGAAGGGAGTTCCAGTTAGACACAACTGCATGGGTAAATGATTTACGGGCCTCAGCTAACCACAGTTTGGGCACTATCAGATGGGGAGGGAGGCAGATCTCAGGGTTCAGTGAGGTTGTCTTAGACAAATAGACTCACTGAGGCAAGGAGGAGTATGTTTCTGGACCAGCTTGTGCAGAAAACTCAGAGTGGCATACCTTAGTTTAGATTCATATGACAACCAACCCAGGGAAGAGAGGACATCCCAGTGGTAGTGATGGGCATTGACCCCCAGGGCAAACCTACAAACCCTATGGTAAGCCTATTTGAGAAGCAATAAGGTAATAATGTTAGTTGTGAGCAGTAGTGGATCACCATAAGTTAGAAGTAGAAGAAGAGAGGAGGATGCGATTTTATGACAAGAGGCTGAGGTGAGGAGCGGCAGATACAATACAGGAGGCCTAGCTTTTGGTTCAGAAATTTAATAGGATAGAGACATGAGCATTAAAGGATAGTGAGGTATTCAAGGTGATGCCCAGGTATTTAAAGGTATGGACAAGTTCAAGGGCATCACCACTGAGGGAAGTAATCCTGAGAGGGGGGAAGGTAAAGGATGAAGAGTGTGGATGGGAGAAGAGCATACTTTTTGTTTTCTTGGTGTTAAGAACAAGTTGATTTCATATAAATCAACCTTCAAGAGTAACAAAGTCAGATGCTAACATGCTGTTGAGCCACTTGACATCAGAAGAGGAATGATAGATGATTACATCATCCACATAGAGGTGCACAGATGCCCCTCCACAGTTATTTGGCAGATCATTAATAAATGGGGAGAACAGCAGTGGGCCCAGTATGGAACCCTATGGAACTCAGAGAGTTATTGATCTAAGGTCCAAAAGAGAACCAGCTCACTTGACCCATTGTGAGGGCAGGAGAGATAACTTTGGACCCATGCTAAGGCACTGGCATCGAGACCAAGGACTTGTAGCTGCTGAAGCAGGAGACCATGGTTGACCAGGTCAAATGCCTTTGTGAGGTCAATGAAGATGACGCCAGTGGCAAAGCCCTGGTCCATAGCCTGCAGCATATCAGAGAGGACTTTGATTAAGGCAGTGAGGGTACTATGGTTCTTTCTGAACCCATGCTGATAGGGGGATAGCAGGTTATGGAGATACAGGTAGTTCTGGAGATGATCGCATACAATACATTCCTGGATTTTCAACAATGGGCAGAGGATGGAGATGGATCTAAAAGTGATTCCAAAAGAACAGCTTCTTAGGGTGTTGAGTAATTGTGAAACTGAACATACTTTCTAAGTACAACAAGAAGAACAGATAGCCAGGTTACTGGGTTCTTAGAGAAGGGATACAATGCTACAAATATAATCATAGCACTAGAAGAATTTATTACAGAAAATAGCAACACTTTGCGAACGACTACCTATAAATATTTGAAATATTCCATTGTTGGAACTGAATAAAAGACTTCCTTAGACTTATAACCATGTACACAAAAGATATTAATGCATATAAGTAAATAGTGAACAGGCACTTGGATATATTGAAGAGTGATTACAAACTGGTTAAGTAAGCAATAAGACATGATGGGTTGTGCATGGCACAGATAATACCGCATGCCCAGGGGCATAGTAAGGCACAAGGCTGCTGGCCAAATGCCTTCATCCCCTGGAAGTGTGGTAATATCTATACCATGCACAACCCAAAGTGTCTTATTGCGCTTATAAAATGGGCTACAACTCTTAAGTATGGAAAAAAAAAACATATACAGATGTAACAAATTCCATAAATAAGCTTTACTTTTTAAAATATCCTTCCTCTAGACAAAAAAAATTTCCCAGTGATTTTTTTTTTTTAGTCAGGGATTTAAAACAACAAATACTGTAGAATTTAAAATAACAATAAACGCAATAAACACCATGTGGCACTATTAGTATTAGCAACCAAAAAAAAAATCACTTGACATAGTTTATAACGTTTACAGGTCCACTGAAATTCATTGCTCCATTGAAAGTAAAGAGATCCTGGCTGACTAATGACTGATAAAAAAAGGCAGTGTTGATGGTTCGACACTTGCTGGCAGTGCAGAAATATGACTGGATTGTTTATTGAAGTTTGCTGTAGAGTGCAGTTCTCTGCTTCAGTTGCCTTACTCTGTCCAAGGATGTAACTCCAGCTTTTGAGATCGGTGGAGGAAGCAGACCAGTGCATAAGCATGCCACCAACTTAAAACAATTTAGCCGCTGCAATGAGGGAGCTCCCCCTCATTGCAGGGCGTGCCTTGCCTGGTGTAAGATTTCAATAAAAGATGGCAGCAGCTGTTGCCATCTGCCTCACAGTCCCAATCAAGCCGATGTCGGGAATGCCCATACTCCCTGTCGGCATGCCCCTTCCCAGTTCAATTTGCTGATGGGGAGCCCAATCCCTGTCAGCATAATGGCCCCCTTATTATTTAATTTGTGTGCTGATGGGGTGCCCAATCCTCCTTGGCATCATGCACCCCCTGGCACATTTCTGTGCCAATGGAGAGCCCAATCCCTGTCAGCTTCAGTCCCCCTCCCCCAAAATACAGGTGGCACACTGGGAGCCCACCCCAGTGTGCCAAAACACACCTGCAAAATAAGAAAGCTGACCCACGTTGTCTTTATGGTTTTTGTTTTTTTTAACCTGCGCCACCATCTGTGAACCCCACTTCCCCACTCCTCCCTCACCTCATACTTATCTCTGGAGCATGGTGTGATGATCTTCTGTGGACAGGGAACATGTCTGTACTCTTCAAAGCCAACCGCAAACTGAAGAAATGCCAGTAAGCTGCATAATGGCATAAATGGTTTTTTTTTCAACTTTGGTGCATATTTCGGCACCAAATTTTCAACATTGGGTTATTGGGACCCCACCTCATGAATTCAGTCACTGTCATCTCGTTATTCGGTCCTGAAATGTGATTTTGCAGTAATGAAACAACAGTGTCACTGTTCATGAGGTGGGCTAACAAAAAGCCTGTGTTGCAAATTTGGTGAAAACATTCCAAAAAATGACTGTGTTATGAGAGTGCATTGTGCAGCTTCCACACACACTCATAACTTCAAGAATTTTTTTTATTTTTACTCCAGATTTTCAACATTGCCATTTTTTCACACCTCCTTATGAACAGTACAGATGTCATTTTCCACATCCTGCCCAAAAATGTGTTTTCATACATCCGGCGCACAATGGCAAAGTTGCTGTAGGAAAACAATGTTTGGGACAGAGTAAGAAAATCACAGTAATACTGTTCATGAACAGAGGTCCCAAAATGTCTATGTTGAAAATTTGGTGACAAAATTCCACAAAATGACTATGTTACAAGCGTGCATTGTGCAGTTTCCACGCGCAGTCATAACTTCGAGAATTTTCTATATTTTGACTCCAGATTTTCAACATTACCATTTTTGCACACCTCCTTATGAACAGTACAGCTGTCATTTTTCATATCCTGCCCAAAATGTGGTTTCACACATCTGGCGCAGAGTGGCGCAGTTGCAGTGGGTAATCAATGTTCGGGACAGATTAAGAAAATCATAGTATCACTGTTCATGAGCAGAGGTCTCAAAATGCCTATGTTAAAAAATTTATGAAAGAATTCAAAACAAGCATTTGTCAATGCCGAATGTTGATTGCGCTGGTGTGTTGAGCTCGCTCACTGCCCCTCTGTCACTCGCGCAGTCTGTTTCTCCCGGTGCTGCAGGCTGCTGTTTTGTACTGGGCTCCTGCCTGCATTGGCACCTTGTTCTGCCCACTAAGAAATCTGCAGGTGTCCTGACAGAGCTGCATTGAGGTGGCTCACTCCCCCTCTCTCACTCACTCTTTCTGTTCCTCATGGCACTGCGGGCTGCCCTTTTGTACTGGGCTCCTGCCTCTGTTGGTGGCTTTTTCTGCCCACAAAGAAATCTGCAGCAGTCCCAACACAGGTCTGTGGAGCCTGCTGAGTCCCCCTCTCTCACTCACTCATTCCATTTCTGCCGACGCTGCAGGCTGCCCTTTTGTACTGGGCTCCTGCCTGTGTTGGCACCTTTTTCTGCCCACAAAGAAATCCACAGCTGTCTCGACAGAGCTCCATTGAGGGCGCTCACTTCCCCTGTGTCACTCACTCATTGTATTTCTTCTGGTGCTGCAGCCTGCCGCTTTGTACAGGGCTCCTGGCTCTGTTGGTGCCTTTTTCTGCCCACAAAGAAATCTGCAGCAGTCCTGACAGTGCTCCGTTGAGCTCACTCAGTCCCCTTCTCTCACTCACTCATTCCATTTCTGGTGGCGTTACAGGCTGCCCTTTTCTATTGGGCTCCTGCCTGCATTTTCGCCATTTGCAGCACTTACAATACAGCTCCGTTGAGCTCGCTCACTCCCCCTCTCTCACTCGTGCATTCTGGTTTCCTGCCACTGCAGTCTGCCATTTGGCACTGGGCCCCTGCATGCATTGCTGCCTTTTTCTGCCCACAAACAAATCTGCAGCAGTCCCAACAGCGCTCCATTGAGCTCACTCAGTCCCCCTCCCTCACTCGCTCATTCTGTGTCTCCTGCACTGCAGGCTGCCCTTTTGTACTGGGCTCCCACCTGCATTGGTGGCTTGCTCTGGCCAGAAAGAAATCTGAAGCAGTCCTGACACAGCTCCATTGAGCTTGCTCACTCCCCCTGTCTCACTCACTCATTCCATTTCTGACCACGCTGCAAGCTGGCCTTTTGTACTGGGCTCCTGCCTGTGTTGCCACATTTTCTGCCCACAAAGAAATCCTCAGCAATCACAATAGAGCTCCGTTGAGCTCGCTCAGTACTGCTGTGTCACTCACTCATTCTGTTTCTCTTGGCGCTGCAGGCTGCGCTTGTGTATGGGGCTAATGGCTGCATTGGCACCATTGTCTGTCCACAAATAAATCCGTAGCTGTACCGACAAAGCTACATTCAGGTCACTCAGTCCCCCTCTGTCATGCGCTCATTCTGTTTGTCATGGCGCTGCAAGTGGCCCTTTTGTATGGGGCTCCTGCCTGCATTGGTGCCTTTTTCTGCAAAGAAAGAAATCCGCAGCAATCCTGATAGAGCTCCGTTGAGCTCACTCAGTCCCCCTGTCTCACTCTCTCGTTCAGTTTCTCCCAGTGCTGCAGGCTGCCCTTTTGTACTGGCCTCTTGCATTGGGGCCTTTTTCTGCCAACAAACAAATCTGGAGCAGTCCCGACAGAGCTCAGTTGAGCTCAGTCACTCCCCCCCACTCATTCCATCTTAATCTATCCTAAACACTGATGTCTCACAGCGACCGTGCTATTCTCCGACAGGAGTGCAAAAACACATTTTAACCAGGATGTGAAAATTTACAGCTGTACTGTTCATAAGGAGGTGTGAAAGAATGCTACTGTTGAAAATGTGGCGAGAAAATATTACAAATTTGCGGTTACGAGGGTGCATGGAAAAAGCTGATTGAACGCTTGTAACACAGTCATGTTATGGAGTTTTGAATCCAAATTTCCAACATAGTGATTTTAGGACCTCTGCTCATGAACAGCACCACTGTCATTTTCTTAATCTGTCCCGAACACTGACTTCCCACAGTGACCACGTTATTCTGTGCCTCAACTGTGAAACCACATTTTACTCAGGATGTGAAAAATGACAGCTGCACTGCTCATAAGGAGGTGTGAAAAATTGCCATTGTTGAAAATGTGGCATGGCAATATTACGAATCTGCAAAGTTACAAGGGTGTGTGGAAAGTGTGCAACGCACACTTGTAACACAGTCATTTGATGGGCTATCATCACCAAATTTTCAGCAAAGGCATTTTAGGACCTCTGCTCATGAACAGTATCACTGTGATTTTATTACTCTGTCCCAGACAGTGATTTCCCACAGCTACCGCTCTATTCTGCACCAGAACTGTGAAAACACATTTCAGCCAGGATGGGAAAATAACAGCTGCACTGTTCATAAGTAGGTGTGGGAAAATGGCAATGTTGAAAATCTGGAATGAAAATATTATACATTCGCGAGATTCTGACTGCGGTGTGCAAACTATGAACACACTCTCGCAGAATACAGTCATTTTATTGGGTATCATATCAAATTTTCAACATAGCCATTTCAGGACATCTACTCATGAACAGTATCACTGTCATTTTTTTAATCTGTCCCAAACACTGATTTCTGACAATGACCGCGCTATTCTGCGCCAGAAGTGCGAAAGCACATTTCCATCAGGATGTGAACAATGACAGCTGTCCTATTCACAAGGAGGTGTGACAAAATGCCAGTCTTGAAAATCTGGCATCAAAATATTGCAAATTCACAAAGTTACGAGTATGCGTAGCAACTGTGCAGCGTACGCTTGTAAAACAGTCATTTTTGGGATTTTTCCCAACAAATTTGCAACATAGACTTTTTGAGAGCCCACCTCATGAACACTGGCACTGTTGTTTCATTAATCAGCCCCCAAAGGTGATTCCACGCAGTGACCGCAAAATCACCTTTCGGGGCCGATTAACGCCATGACAATTGAAGCATTCATGAGGAGGGGTCCCAAAGACACCATGTTAAAAATTTGGTAAAAAAAATTCCAAAAAATGCCTGAGATATGCAGCAAAGTTGAAAAAACCCTATTTACTCCATTATACAGTGTACCGGCATTTCCTTAGTTCGCGGTCGGCTTTGAAGAGTGCAGACATGTTCCCGGTCCACCGAAGATCGTTGTGCCAGACTCTGGAGGTAAGTATGGGGTGAGGGTGTGTGTGGGGAGGCAGGGTGCGCAGTGGGTGGGCACGGGTTGTGGGAGAGGAGTCTGGGAGACCGCAAGGGACAGTTTTTTCTTTACAGGTAAAAAAAGAAAAGACAATGCGGGATGGTGTTTACCTTCACTGGGGCATTTGGCATGCTGGGGTGGGCTCTCAGCATGCCACTGGAGTCTCGCTTTTGGAGGGGCACTGTAGCCGATGGGGAATTCGGCACCTCCATCGGCAAACAACAAAAGGTGGGATTCCTTTCTGCTGATGGGGATTGGGCACCCCATCAGCAAATAAAGGGGAAGGAACCTTTCTGCCGACAGGGATTGGGCACCCCGTCGGCAAATAACAAAGGGGGGATCCTTTCTGCCGATGGGGATTGGGCACCCTGTTGGCAAATAACAAAGGGGATAATTCCTTTTTGCCGATGGGATTGGGCACCCGTTAGCAGACACTGAAAGCGGGGGCACATTATGCCAACAGGGAGTGGGCTCCCCCGTCAGCAGATAAACATTGTGGGTGGGGGGTTATATTGTTTGTGAACAGGGCAGCAACCCACTGCCATGTTCATAAACAATATCAGGCTTGCTAGATCCGCCCTGCAATGACGGGTCACTCTCTCATTGCAGCGGATGGCTTATGCTGCAATGACGAGGAGGCCCCTGATTGCAGTGGATGATTTGTTACAAGTTGGTGCAAATTTTCCAAACTTGTGTGACCAGCAGCCTGCAATGGTATTGGGGGAAGCGGGACAAGCCTTTGCAGGCTGTGGGGGCATTGGCCACAACAGTGCCATGCCTCAACAGCCTGCTTCTCAGCAAGCTGTGCCAATATGTTTCTTGTACTGCATGCAATCAACATTAAAATGACTGTTATGAGCGTGCTTTGTGCAGTTTTCACACATGCTCATAACTTCAAGAATTGTTAATATTTACACTCCATATTTTCAAAATTACCATCTCTTCACACCTCCTTATGAATGGTGCAGCTGTCATTTTTCATGTCCTGCCCGAACTGTGTTTTCACACGTGGCGCAGAATGGTGCAGTCACTGTGGGAAATCAACATTCTGGACAGACTAACAAAATCACAGCGCCACTGTTCATGAACAGAGGTCCCAAATGCTTTCATGAGGTGGGGGCACAAAAAGGCAATGCTGAAAATTTAGAGTGCAAATACCAACAAATGCCCAGGGCATTAGGGTTTCTAACCATAGCGTCCCACCCTGTACAGACTAACAGGCATCAGGGGAGTGTCTTTGGATTGTCAGCTGTAATGCTCACACCATTGCACCCCCTTCCCCACCCTGCAGCCACTGACAGGCAAGGCAAGGCAAAATTTATTTAAAAGACACCCAATCCCGCAGGCTCTGGGCGCCGTACAAATTTAAGAACCAACATTTAGAAACACAAACACAAAAAAGTTTTTATACAAAAATAAAATAAAATAAGAAACTCCAATAAACATCAAGGTGTGCCTTAGATTCTTCAGCCCCATAGTTCACCCCATTCTCCTATACTGCACCCATCTCAATGTACTTCCTTATGGAATGGGGTGAGCGTAAGGCATGATGACCCCAAGGCACAATGCAACACTTATCAGAGTCTATAGAGTAGGGTGAGGTGAAATGGCATGAGCGTTATGGCTGACGATCCAAAGGCACACCTCAATGCCTGTCACTCTCTGCAGGGTAGGGTGTGGCTGACGTTGGTTTCATACTTTACTGCCATTCCTATTGTGCATCTTTCTAACTCCTGCACTACGAATGCCAATGCCAGCAAAACAACATTCAGCATTGCAAATGCTTGTTTTCCGTATGTGTACGTCTTTCCACAAGATTTTAATAAAGGATGGGAGGAGGTTTCAAATTTCAGATGCTATGTTGAAAGACTTCAGACAGGCCAGACAAAAACTGAAGCATACTGCAAATAAGAACTCAGACTAGGGTTACCACCTGTCCTGATTTTCGCAGGACTGTCCTGATTTGAGCAGCTGTGTCCTGCAAAAAAACAAGAAAAATACTAAATGTCCTGACATTATAGTAGAAAAAATATTTTCTGACTTTCTTCTAAATGTTGCAAAAAAACTATAATACCTTACCTAAAAGACCTTAAAATGATAAAAAAACACTAGAAACAACTAAAAAACTATCATATATAGTCTTAATTCTGATTATTTAGAGAAAACAAGTCTGATGCATTGGTCGAGGTTAGATATTGTCCGTGAAAAATCATGTTTCAGTAAGAAATGTCCCACTTTGGGCTTCCTAAAAGGTGGTAACCCTAACTCAGACTAGAGACCTACTTTCACATGAAGTGCATAGTTTTATTTTTCATCAGACAATATTCTTTATTCCACGCCATCCAACATTTCGAGATCATAGACTTCTTCATTAGGGAACTGGCTGAAATTCACATAATAATCATAAAATTAGTATGCAATGTTTCATTTCTAACATACCTCACAAAATAATTCATATAATCATTTTTTTTTTATTCTTTTGGTAACCAGATAAGGCCCACTAGGTGCAAATGCCTGTTTTCAATGGCAACCTGGGAGCACTGGGGTGGTTAAGTGACTTGCTTATAGTCACACAGCATGCAAGTGGAGGTTGTGGGAATTAAACTCAGGTCTACCGGGTGTACTGTACCAAGCTCATTCATAGCTCATTAACTTCTAGGCCAGGGTTTTTCAAATGGTGAGGCCAGCCTCTCTGGGGAGTCCCCAACCTGTTCCAGAGGAGGCTCAAGCAAGTCTGATAAAGTATTTTATTTAAATTTTGAGTTTTAGATATTTTGTGTGAAGGGATGAGGTGAACAGAAAAATGGTAATGGTAGATAAATGTATGTATTTATTTACACATCAGTGACCAGAAAAGACACACTGAGCCAGGGCTCATTTCAGGTATACACAGGGAAGAGGGAGGGAGTGAATACAATTCAAAATTTAACTGCAAAACAGTCAGACAATACAAAATAAACAACAGTGCAAACAAACAGGAACGCTGAGCAAATAATGAGAGGTAACAACTGATCAACTAGACTGGTGGCAACACAGCCCAAATACAAGGGTTAAGCAGAGAGATACTAGGAGAAAAAAGCAGGAGGGAGCAAAAAGATCCCTGAGAAGCTGCTTATGAGTGGAGTAAGAGGGGGAGGAGCAGAGTTGGGTAGGAAAGATATTCCAGATAAAAGGGGAAACAGACCGAGAACTCAGTCTGGCCCATGAAGGTATTGCAAAATGGGATAACAATGATTCAAGAGTCAAAGCAATGAAGAAAGAAGGCTGACTGGGGGGGGGGGGTGTTACAATAAGCTGAATAAAATGAGAGTCAGCTACTCAAATGAGTGTCACGTTATTCCTGATGTATTGTGCAAAGTATGCTATTTTTTCTATGGGGAGGACTACGTTTATTTCAATATTTGAGGGAGGCTCAAGATCTTTTCTATGTCATGGGGGAGGCTCGCTATGACAAAGTCTGAAAACGAATGTTCTAGGCTATACTGCCTGCCTCAATTGTAATATGGAGTGGAATAGCCTTTACATTACCCTAATGTATGCACTTCCTTATCTGCTTTTTTTCCAAAAAATCCATGTGCATAAACATATATTAAATTATGCTCCTAAATATTAATATGGACACTGCAAAATCATTAAAACATGTTATTAAAATGTGGTAATGGCCACATAATTGTCTACAAAATGAGTTCATTTTTAAATGCTATATCAAAACCTTCACCAGACGCAAATGCAAATAATTATCTGACTCAAGTTTGCTAGGACATCACTATGTTACTATGCTATATGCTATCAGAAAAGAAAAACATGCCGTTCGTCATACCACTCTTTAAACATGGATTTTTTTTTCAATACAGACAGTTAATCTAATTCATTTCACCCCTTCTTCAATTCTGTGACCATTTTAGCCCCTAGCACCCCATCTGGTAGGCTACTTCAGGCACCCACCACCCTCTCTGTGAAAAAATATTTTCTCTTGTTTCCCCTGAAGCTTCCCCACTATAACTTCATTTTGAGCTGCCTTGACTCGGAGCATCTCTAACTCTGGAAGATGCTTCCTTCCTGTACTCTGTTTATACCAGTGATGTATTTGTATGTCTCAGTCATGTCTCCCTCCCTTTCCTCCAGGAAATACATATTTAACTCCTTTAGTCTTTCCTCGTAGGTTTTATCCCATCTGCCCTGCACCATTTTAGTTGCCCTCCACTACACTGCCTCCACCCTGTCTATGTTCTTTCTCAGATGGGGCATCCAGACGGAGGATGCAGTTTTTCAGGTGCAGTCTGTCATGAGTGGCTTATACAGGGGCAAGAAGACCTTTCTCTTTATACTCCTGAAAGCCCTCCCTATGCATCCAAGCATCTGGCTAGCATTTCCATCTACCTTTTCACACTGCCTAGTTTCTCTTAGGTCCTCTGAGATGATAGCTTCCAGTTTCCTTTCCTGCTTTGTGAATGTCAGTACCTCCCCACCTAGTTCGTACTTTGCCCCTGGGTTCTTGTGCCCTAGATGCATGATCCTGCACTTCTTTGCATTGAATCCCAGCTGCCATTCTTCGGACCATTCCTCCAGTTTTTTAAGGTCTTCCCTCATTCTTTCAACACCTCCTGGTGTGTCCATAATATTGCATACCTTTCTATCATCTGTGAAGAGGCATACCCTCCCCTCCAGTCCCTCTGCAATGTCCCCAATAAAGACATTAAAGAGGACTGGCCCCAACACCAACCCCTGTGGTACCCTGCTCATCACCTCTTCCTCTCCATAGTAATCTCTGTTTACCACAACCCTCTAATTCCTGCCAGCCTGCTGATGTAACAGTAGCCCTACCACTTATGGAGTCAATGACCTGGGGTTGGAAATGACCTCGAGAGTCAGAGGGTCAGCCGGGGGGACACTTGAGGACTGTTCTCCTCTGGGAGGAGGGTGGGAACAAGCTTGGCACTATACTGGCCCCTTGTGGAAACCATGGGAAAGACAGCCCAAGCTCAAGAAGGTGGGGGGATGTAGCAGACTTTGGCACATGCACCTTGACATCAGCACATTCCACATCCCCCAAAGAAGGAAAATCCAGAAAAAATGGTCCTGGTCATGTTGGATGACCACTGGCCTCCACAGGCCTGAAGACTCAGATGCCCCCAGACTCTGGAATTGAAGTGCTAGCAGGTAGAAGGATTCCCCACCACCCTGCCATTGAAGGGTACAGTGGGGACTCTGGAACAGAAGTAAGATCTGTGGGAAGTTGGGGTGACGGGGCTAAGGACCAGCAAGAACATGGACTGACTGGGACACAGGAAAAAAGAGTAAGTGGAAAAAAAAACCTCTGACTCCTGCCATTCGGCCAGTTCTCCACCCACAGAACTATTGTAGGATCCACCTGAGGCTGCACAGTTTGCTAATCAGCCTTCTATGGGGGATGGTGTTGAAGGCCTTTCTAAAGTCCAGATAGGCCACATCTACCACACCTCTCTGGTCCACTACCTTAGTTACCCAGTCATGCCATAGGTTAATACAATGAGTTAGTGCAAAACATAGTGCTTATCCTAAATACAGTAAAAGTTAGGGTTAGATATATAAGTAAATAAATGCCATATAAGGCAGTATATGTGTGTTAGAGTGTGTGTGGGAATGTTCTGTGTTTATAGACAGTGCACTGCTATGTTGTACTACAATACTATATGCATATATGTGTATATGCATTAATCAGTGTGTGTGTATCATAATAATTAGAAAGTGCAGTTAGGTGGCTCAGTGGTTAGTGCAAAAATTGCTAGTCTATATTCTCCCATTATCTAGATCAGTTTCCCGCTTATGCATGTCATTGCTGATTTTAATGAGGTATCTAGTGGCAACTCCCCACCCTCCGATGTCCCTCGGAGCCTGAAAAGACAAAAACAGTCCCTCAATGTCTTTTTTTTAATCTGTAAAAATGTGTGTAGACAGTATGTTGCTATGTTATACTGGAATATATATGCATATATGTGTATATTCATTAGTCAGTGTGCGTGTATACTGTATATATTAGTCAGAGTGTGTATATCATAACAATTAGAAAGTGCAGTTAGGTGGCTCAGAGGTTAGTGCAAAAATTGCTAGTCTACATGCCCCTGCTATCTAGATCAGTTTTAGCCTTATGCATGTCATTGCTGATTTGGTGTCTAGTGGTAACCCTTCACCCTCTGATACCCCTTGGAGCCTGAAAAGAAGAAAACAGTCCCTCAATATCTTTTTTTTTTTTTTTATCTGTAAAACTGTATGAAGACAGTGCACTGCTATAGTATGTTATACTGGAATACATATATATATATATATATATATATATATTTATACAACTTATGTTTTGGGATAACTCCATGTGTAAAAATTGATATCTCAGCCAGCCAGTGAAGATATCATTGATATCTTCATGTTCCTATACGTCATCTGTTATCTCCACGTTCCTATACGTCATTTCGAAACTGACCTAGCTGATCCTGCCATTTGTCTCATCATTTCAACTAGGCACTTTCACTTTTCATGGTGTTAGCCAGCGATGTCAGTGATGTGCTGACACTGGTTTAAATAATGCCCCTCTGTACTCTAAAACTAAAAGCTGTGTACGTTTTCATAACAGTATTCACTTTTTTTCCTTTGAAATAGTCCCGACAGTAGACTGATATCTAGCCCTTTCACTTTTCGTATTTGTATGTAGCACAGCCGAGCGGCATCAGTGATCTGTTCTCAGAAGCACTCTGTACTAAAAAATGAAACAAGACATCCTGTTTTCATTATCCCACTTGCTTGTTTTGAAAGGAACCGCTAACTGAGGAGAGAGAACAACGAGCGAGACAGCGGCTTCAGGGTAGTAGATGGCGCGAGGCGTTGCCAGCAACTCTCCTCGCACTTGCATCTAGTACTCTGAGGCTGTTGACTCGCTTGCTGTTCTATCTCTAAAGTCAGCGGCTCCTTGCAAACAGATCAGTTGGGATTATGAAAAGATGACGTCTTCTTTCATTTTTTAGTACAGAGTGCTTCTGACAATGGATCACTGATGCCGCTTGGCTGCGCTACATACCAATCTGAAAAGTGAAAGTGCTGACAGGCATAAAACTTAAACAAGTACTTTAAAATCAACACAAATTGCAGGATCAACCAGATACCTTTTAATCCAAATTTATATTTTCTTGGAGACTATGGGCAATTTTTTTGGGGGATAAAATATAGTAAGTCAACAGAAAGGGGTCCAAAACTCTCTGTAGGATTTCCAAACCTCTAGGTGATGAATCAGGTTAAAGGCAAATGTAGGGGACTTGCAGTGCCCAGGAGCCCAAAACATAAGTTATATAAACAGAACATGACATGGCCCGACTGAAGATATCCATATTTATCTTCACTCGAGGCCAATGATATCATGATATCATTGGCCTCTCATGAAGATAAATATGATATCTTCAGTCGGGCCATGTCATATCCCCTATATATATATATATATATATGCATTTATGTCTATATGTGTTAGTCAGTGTGTATGTAACGCAGCAATTAAAAGGTGCAGTTAGATAGCTCAGCGGTTAGTGCAAAAATTGCTAGTTTACAAATTTCTCACTGCCTAAAGTACCATTATTTTGCAGCTGTATTTGCTCTTGCTAGATTTTGTTATGCCTACCACTGATCTTCCTACACATATCTCTCTGTTTTTTATGATAGGCAGACACTTCTTCATCTTTACCTCCCTCTTCTCTGAATTCTGGTTTGTGCTCCATTCCTAGCTATCTCTCCACCCTCCTTTTTTCTATCCTCCCCTCTTCCTTTTGCCTCCCCACTCTGAAAGTAGACAAGGCTTTGGAACCTGATGGGATACATGCAGGGGTACTAAAATAACTCAAGGAAGTGCTAGCTACCCCACTGATGGCCTTATTTAACAGTTCACTATGAACAGGCATGGTTCCAGAGAATTGAGGGAGATAAGACTTGGTCCCGCTCCATAAGAGCGGCAGCAAGGAGGAGGCTAGCAGCCACATGCTGGTCAGTCTCAAATCAGTGGTGGGGAAATTAATGGAACCCCTGTTAATGGAAAGGTTGGTAGAGTATCTTGAATCCAATGGGCAACAAGATGAAGGCAGGATGGACTCATTGGGGGAAGATAGGCCAGATGAATCTGATTGATTTCATTGACTGGGTGACCAAGGAAGTAGATCAGGGGAGGGCAGCTGACGTAGCCTGTCTGGACTTTTTTGGATTGCCCCAATGAGTTGTGTCATTCAGATGGAACCTGGGTGGGATGGTGGCAGTTTTGTGCTGGCCTAACTTGGACAGTGTAGTTTATTTTATTTGTAGGGACTGGACAGATGCTTCTGAAGCAGAGCTAGTACCTAGGGTTGCATTATTTGGCTTCTGTTGCTGCCATGGTGTCTGCCTTACTTGAACAAACTATCTAATCCCACAGTTTCCCATACCTAACCATTGTGGCTGGTGCTGTCCCATCTGATCAGATGGGGGCTTGGAAATGCATGTGGCATTTAGGAAGATGCCATATCCCCATTTTAAATGATCAGTCAGAACACTGGTCCTCAATGATCGAGTAGAATGGCCCCAGCTGATCTTTCTACCACACTGACTGGAACATGCTTGCAGTGGATTTGTGGTGTCATCTATTAAATACTCCCATGCTACAGATCACTTTAGTTTTTTAATACATGACAGGACTGCCACAGCAGTGCACTTCGATGAAGAACAAGTATGCCTAAAAGAGAGCACTTTTTTGGATTGCATGTGTATCAAAGCCTTTGTTTCCAGAGCAACAAGAAGTGAATTTTCTCTCATAAAGATGTACCCTCCATCAAAGCAGATCATTCAAGAAATAACAATTAAAGAGCAGCTGACACTAACCTGGGAATGATGTTTGATCTCCGTGTCAGTATCCTGACCCCCTGATTAGCTGATTAGCATGAAGTCTGATTCCAAATTGTGTTTTCATAGTTTATGTTTTGTGAAACTATAACCATGTTGTGACCGCGCTTCAGCAGAGCTTTTCAGTGTAGCAGGAGGCAGCCGTCAGTGCACAATGATGTCAAGTATGGAATGGCTTCTGCTACTGCTTGTTGCAATGCTGCCCTAATGTAACCCACTGAAAGTTTATGGAGTCAGTCCATTGGAACAATGGCAGAGTTATTGCTTAGGAGGTTGGCAAACTGGGTTTTTGATTTTCACCCACAAGCCTGATTATGGTAGAGGACTGGCATGATGAAGACTGATCATCCCATAGGATGCGCTGTTCCTCTGAGGAAAGAGGGCAGTGCCTACCTTTCCTTTATTGCCACCACCTGCTTTATTACAGGTGGCAGTGAAGTGAGGATAGAAAGGCACTCTGGGTGGGGAAACTGTGCAGACACTGGTGTGATAGGTGTGACCATACCTACATATATCACATGCACACTGTTGGGTGGGCAGAAAATGGGAAAAATGGCACACACTGACTGTACAGATGATATTGAGATGTGCCCCAGGGTCAGTTCAAGCTTCTCTGTCCCACAACTCATCACAGGTGCCTCCATTCGCAATCACATGACCAGATGCAGGGTCAGTGCATCCCATGGCGCTGAAGGGAGAGTCTCCTCTCTTCGGAAATCCAAGGAGTTTTGTGGGTGTGGCATCAAGGATTCCTGGGGTAAATGTGTTAGAAAGAAGCTCCAAGATGAGGCAGGAAGACAGCTGGTCTGTGACAGATGAAGGGTCTGGTCTGTGGTAAGGAGGAAAAGGTATATTGAAAACTAAACCCAGCTAGTGCATCACTATTGTCTTTGCTGTGCAACATTTATATTTTTTGATGAAGGACCCAATCAGCAGAGTCCACAATGGATATGTACAGTATGGCCTCCAGGGTCTATGCTGTGCCTCCTCTGCAAATGTACAGCATCCTGTGATAGTTACCTACCCAAACATTCACCCCTGAATAATGTCCCCAACCAGATTCCACACCACCAGTGGACCTATGCAAGTGATCGGATGGGCAGGATTACCATCTGCAGTATCACTAAAGCCAAGAATGCCAGTCAAAACCTGATGATTTGAAAGGGTATAAAGCAGCCTGAGAGAGACTGCTGTATCTTATAATCCCCTGATAGTACAGTGCAGGGTATCTACTAGCTTGTCAACATGTACCTCTGCCTGGAAGCCCAGTGTCTAGCCTTGCTCCATCCCTGCTGCCAAAAGGCAATCGGAACTTGCAGGCAGGGGTGCTGTGGATGTGGATGCTGCCCATGAGCTACTCTCACAGACTGGCACTGGGAAACAGAGCTGCATGGTCCAGCAACATGCTATTCATGCAGATGCCAACCTGTTTCCGGGATAGGTCCTTCTTTACTGAAGTTGCTAATTGGTAGAGCTGTGCGAATACCTTTCCCCGAATATTCTGCCAAATAATCGGTATTCAGGTCCCAAGTATTCAGTATTTGTTATTCGGTATTCGGTATTCAGCCAGAAAAGGTGTTTTTTTAAGGAAACTTTAAAAAAGCACTTCAGCAACACCATTAATCACCCATTGAACCTGGTATACCATATACACCTCAATGACACTTCAGCCACCAACATTGAGCTCTCACTAATGCAACACAAGCTTCATGTGGCACACTTGATCCACCATACCACACACATAGCACTCTGAAAACAATATCAAGCATTGCATTGAGTCAGCACTAGAGGGTGTTTATGGTCACAGACATGGGGGTAGAAGGTGCTTCAGCCATGGGTATAGGAATAGTGGTAGCAGTGGCTGCAGTAGTGGTGACAGCTGAAAGGGTGGCTGCTGCAAGAATGGCACTGGTGGTGGTGGGAAGCACACTGGCTGCTGATGTAGCAGCCATAGTGGTAGCAGTGGGAACACTGGTGGTGGTGTCTGCTGTTTACTGCACAAAGCACGTATGCTCTAATTCCCCCCACTACTGCACAACAGGATGTGACAGTGAACGTACAGATGGACAGGTGGTGACACTAGCAGTAGTAGTACTGCTAATGGTATTAGTGGTAGTAGTACTATTACCAATGCTACAAGAACTAAAAGGCTTGCTTGGGAAGAACAATATTTGAGCCCATCGAATAAAGAGAGACACACCTGAATGTCATTATCTATGTAGTCTATCTCACCACCTTCTCTGGAATTGTATTATGTATCAATAATATACAGTGGAGCAAGACAAGATGTGATTCAGTACTTTGCAGTAAATGACATGCCACAAAATATTGGATGACTGGAGGGCTTAATTGCCATTAAATTACACTGCTCCTTGAAGCATACTGCAGCATTTTGCAGCAATTTTGCAAGATACTGCATTGCATACTGTCTGGCACCACAGTATGAACTATATTTTATAATGTTGATGCAGTGTTTCATCCTTAAGTATGTTAGTTGTGGATTGTTTTGTTACAAGGGCATCTCAGTCTCATTCAATTTAACTTCACTTATTTATAGTGTGTGTTTCTTTAAGGGTTGTGTATTCATAGCGTGTTCGTACGTTCCCGACATGCACCCTGACAAAGACCAGGTTCTGGTCAAAGCACCAGGGCTCTATTGGCATCCTACAGCCTTAGCACAAAAAAAATGTATTGGCAGCTTTGTGCTGCACTGCTCTTAACTGTATTTGTTACTGCAACCCCCTCCCCCCCGCTGGGTTCTTCCTTTGTTCTACATAGATTGTCTGGGGTTTGGCAGCCCAGGGACAACACTAGCAGTAATTGTGTGGATGTGCCGTATGTTTGTGGTCTATCATCCTGTCCCTCACCACTTGGGGCCAGCGGTTTAATTTAGTTTAGTTTATTGGTGTAGGAATTAATACCTTTGAGCCGGGGCTCTTTTACAAAGGTTCCACATCACATAGAACATAAAACAAACAAGAAAACAATACATGTAATAAAAAATGTTACATAAAAAATTTGTTCAGCAATTTACAAAGGCAGTAATAAATCAACAACTATTTTTCCAAGAAAGAAAGATACTCAGAGGCATTTGAGGGAGAGTAGAGAGGGAACAGTAGGAGGAGATAGAGGGAGAAAGAGAAGAAAGAGAGAAAGTAGAAGAGAGATTACAGTAGCAGACAGGACCAGTTAGTGGTATTCCGAGTTTATTAGCCAAAATGACGGGCCATGTTGAGGGATGTACAGCGGAGGGATAAGTCTTTAGTCAAAGCAGTCACAGGAGCTGGTGGCTGAGAGGTGGGCGTAGAGCATGGATTTGAAAGCTCCCAGTGATGTGGAGAATAGAGTAGGTAAGCTAAGGGCATTGTACCAGGTTGGGGCACTGTAGGCAAATGATCTTTGTCCCTGAGCAGTCCGGCATCTGGGGACCAGAAAAGGTTGGTGCTCAGATCTTCTGGTGGGACGTGTGCCATTATTCAGACAGAGTAGGTCTTGGATACACGGTGGAGTCAGTCCCAGGATTGAGTTTTTTGCCATCAAGCAGGTGAGATACACAAGGCGATTGGAGAGTTATAACCAGACGGTTTCAGAGTAGAGCTTACAGGTGTGGGTCAGTCTCTGTGCACCAGTGAGGAGTCGACATGCCTTGTTTAGTGTGGTTGAGATGCGTCTTAGTGACTTGGTAGTGGCTGAGCCATAGATAATTAGGTCATAGTCTATGATTGCGATTATGGAGCTTTGTATAGCAATCCTCAGGGCAGCTTGGTTAAGGAATTGGCGGTTTCGAAATAGTATTCCTAGGCGTTGGTTCACTGTTTTCGCTGTATTGTCTATGTGAGTCGCAAAGGTAAGACCTTGATCAAAAGTGATGCCAAGGTATTTGAAGGTATTCACTTGTTCAAGTGTATTTCCAGTGGAAGTTTTAATAGTAAGTGGAATATGTCTATTTCTGTTTTGATGATTGGTGAAAAGCATGGCTTTTGTTTTTTGTGGTTTAGGACCAACTTATTATCAAGGAACCACTTTTCGACACTGGAGAAGGCAATTTGCAGGCTCTGACGCAAGGGGTTGGGATCCTTGTGGGAAGAGAGAATTACAGCATCATCAGCGTATAAGATTAAATTTTCTGGGCAGGATTCAGGGAGAGAGTTTAGGAACAGGCTAAAAAGGAGAGGGCCTAGGATTGATCCCTTCGGTACACCTGAGAGGACAGGTTTAGAGTCAGAGAGTATGTCAGAGATTTTTACTGCCTGTGAGCATTTTGTCAGGTAACTTTTTACCCAGGCACCAGGTCCTTCAGCCAGCCCAAGCCTGGGCAGTAGTGAGATTAGTAAGCCATAGTGGACAGTATCGAATGCTTTTGTGAGGTCAATGAAGACCACTCTGGTTTGGTAGCCTTTGTCCAGAGCAGAGTGAACTTCTCTTGAGAAAACTAGTAGGATCGTTGATGTACTGTGCCCTTTCCTAAATCTGTGCTGTTGCATACATAGTAAATTATACTTTTGCAGGTAGTCTGAGAGTTGGTCCGCCACAATGCGTTCAAGTGCTTTGGAGAGGGGTGGGAGTATTGATATAGGTCGATAGTTCCCTGGTATGGATTTGTCACCCCCTTTGAGCACTGGTGTAACTATAGCAGACTTCCATTTGTTGGGAAATTGACTTTGGCAAAGGGAAAGATTGAGAATTTTGGTAAGAGGGTGCAGATGCTTTGCTGGGGCTGGACCAAGCATGTTTGCAAGATTGCTAAAGACATGATGGATCAGGTCACTGCTGGTTACTGTGTAAAACACAAACTGTTACTACGTAGTGCCTGTGTGTGTGTAATGCTTTACTTAGTGCTTGTGGAACTACAGTAATACACCAACCTTTCCAGTTATACTGCACCACAAAAAAGTAGCAGTAAAGAAAAACACTGCTACTAAGAAGGGGAAGAAAAGGGCAACCTATTTAGTCAAACATGGAACCGAGCAAGGAACAGACAGATCACATACAGTTAACTCAGTGAGACAAGCCTACCCCACTAAGTGCAATGGTTTAATTAAGAAAATAACAATAAACAAAAAATATGCATGTGCACAACTGCGCATACACACACACACACACACACACACACACATGGCACAGACTTGCAGGGGGATATATTTCACAAGCACAGCTGAATTTTGTGCAGTGGGCTGTAGAAGTGGGGGGGGGAGTCAGCCACCATGTCAGTGTGGCTCAGTCGGTAGCACATCCGCCTATGGACCAGAAGGTCGTGGGTTCTCGTCCCACACTGGGATTGGACTTGCACCTAAAAATTGCTGGCATCTGAATGCGGTATTGGGGGGTGCTGTACTGCTGGGGTGTGCCATCCTTCAGATGAGATGTTAAACTGAGATCCCTTCTGCCCATCCTGGTGGGTATCCAGGTGGAAGTAAAAGAACCCAGGGCATTCTCGCAAAGAATAGGGAACATTCCCAGTGTCCTGGCCAACATTCCCCTTCCCATAAACTGGTTCATGCAATTAACTAGGCTGTGTGTGGGTGATGATGTGCGATATGGATGCCACCACACATTCAGTCACTTCACTACCAGTCTAGCATTGTTTGTAAAGCACTTTGGGATACACTGTGTATGAAAAGCACTATATAAATACTGATTCCTCTTCTTCTTCTTCTCCTCCTCATGTGTACAGAGATCTATCCCCAGAACCAGAGGAGACTAACCATAGTAATTCAGTGAGTCAAGCCTGACTGGCTTAGAACTGAAGAAGTTTATTTCAAAATCTGTGTGCACACATGTGGCCCTGCCTCATGAAAAAATATATTAAGCACACACATGCAGAGTGAAGCCACACAAACTCAACAAGCATTTGTCAATGCCGAATGTTTGCTTACTGGCATTGCCAGTGGTAGTGTAGAAGTTACAGAGCTGCGTAATAGGAATGGCAGTGAAGTATTGAACTGAAGCCAACCCCACCACCACCCTGCAGAGAGTGACAGGCATCGGGGTGTGCATTTGGGTCGTCAGGCATAACGGCCACACCATTTCACCACACCCCACTCTGCAGAGACTGACAAGTGTGACGTGTTCCTTGGGGTCTTTGGCCCTTATGAGCACCCCATTTCATTAGGAAATACGGTGAGATGGGTGCGATATAGGAGAATGGGGTGAAGTTTGGGGCAGAAGAGTCCAAGGCATGCCTCGATGCCTCTCAGTGACTGCAGGGTGTGGAATGGTATGAGCATCACAGGCAAGAATCCCAAGTCACACCCCTGATTCCTGTCATTCTCTATAGGGTTGGGCGATTTAGTTGAAAAGCCTAATACCTCAGGCATTCGTTGGTATTTTAACTCCAAATTTTCAACATGTTTGTTTTGTGACCCCACCTCATGAACAGGGGGAATATCAGTTTGGTAGCCGAAAGCTGCTTATGCACAGTGACTACGGGATTTAGCACCACAGGTGCAAAATATTCAAACAGGCTGTAAAATGACAGCTGTACTCTTTCATGGGAGGTGTAAAATGGCTATGTTGCAAATGTAGTAAAATATGTAAAAAATGGTGAAGTCACGTTATTATAGAAAACTGTGCAACGCACACCCGTTATATAAGTAGGTTGGGGATATTTTATAGCAGATTGTCAACTCAGGCATTTTGGTGCCTCCGATCATGAACAGTGTCACTGTGATTTTCTTTATCTGTGCCGAACAATGATTTCCCACAGCGACCACGCATCTCTGCACTGAAAGTGTGAAAACACACTTCGGCCATGTTGTGAAAAATGGCAGCTGTACTGTTCATAAGGAAGTGTTGAAAAATGCCACTAGTGAAAATCTGGACTGAAAATATTACTAAGTCATGAACTAACGAGGATGCGTGGAAACTGCACAATGCTCACTCGTAACACAGTCATTTTATGGACTTTTGTCACCAAATTTTCAACATAGCCATTTTAAGACCTCTGCTCATGAACAGTGTGACTGTAATTTTCTTAATCTGTCCTAAACATTGCTTTCGCACACCAATAGCACCATTGTGCGCTACATGTGCGATAACACAATTTGGGTGACATATGAAAAATTGCAGCTGGACTGTTCATAAGGAAGTTTAATAAAATGGACATGTTGAAAATCTAGAGTGAAAATATTAAATTTGCAAACTTACGAGCATGCATAGGAACTGTGCAACGCACGCTCGTAAAAGTCATTTCTAGGCATTTTTTCAACAAGTTTTCAACATAGCCATTTTAAGACCTCTGCTCATGAACAGTGTCACTGTGGTTTTGTTAATGTGTCCCATACATTGAGTTTGCACACCGACTGCGCCATTGTGCGCTACATGGGAGGAAACACGTTTTGGGGAGGATGTGAAAAATGACAGCTGTACTGCTCATAAGGAGGTGTGGAAAAATGGCAATGTTGGAAATCTGGAGTGGAAATATTGAAAATTCGCAAACCTACGAGCGTGCGTGGGAACTGTGCAACGCACACTCGTAAAACAGTCATTTTTAGGAATTCTGTCACCAAATTTTCAACATTGCCATTTTAAGATCTCTGCTCATGAACAGTGACACTGTGATTTTCTTAATGTGTCCCATACACTGAGTTCTCACAGCGACTGCGCCATTGTGCGCTACATGGGCGGAAACACATTTTGGGTGAGATGTGAAAAATGACAGCTGTACTACTCATAAGAAGGTGTGGAAAAATGGCAATGTTGAAAATCTGGAGTGGAAATATTGAAAATTCGCAAACCTATGAGCTTGCGTAGGAACTGAGCAACGCACGCTCGTAAAACAGTCATTTTTAGGAATTTTTTCACCAAATTTTCAACATAGCCATTTCAAGACCTCTGCTCATGAACAGTGTCACTGTGATTTTCTTAATTTGTCTCGTACATTGATTTCGCACACCGACTGTGCCATTCTTCGCTACAAGGGTGGAAACACATTTTGGATGAGATGTGAAAAATGACAGCTGTACTACTCATAAGACAATGTGGTGAAATGGCAATGTTGAAAATCAGGAGTGAAAATATTGAAATTTCGTGAACTTACGAGCCTGCGTAGGAACTGCGCAACGCACGCTCATAAACAGTCATTTTTGGAATTTTGCACCAAATTTTTCAACATGGGGTTTGGGCCCCTTCTCATGAATGATGTCACTGTCATGGCAGTATTCAGTCCCAAAGGTGATTTCACAGTCACCGCGCGTCACTGCGCGAAATCACCCTTCGAGCCGAATAACGCCATGACAGTGACATCATTCATGAGAGGAAGTCCCAAAATCCATGTTGAAAATTTGGTGCAAAAATTCCCAAAATGCCTGAGATATGCACAAAGTTGAACCCTCCTATCTAGCCCATTATACAGCTTACTGGCATTTCCTCAGTTCGCTCGGCTTTGAAGAGTGCAGGCGTGTTCCCGGTCCACCGAAGATCGTCGCCCAGAGTCCAGAGGTAAGTATGGGGTGAGGGGTGTGGGAGAGCTGGGTGTGCAGTGGGTGGAGTGCGGGTTGTGGGAGGGTTGGAGGCGCGCGGGACGTTTGTTTTACAGGTTAAAACAAAAAAGACGTCGTGAGGACCACTTGCCATGCTGGGGTGGGCTCCCAGTGTGGCACCAGGACTTTGAGGCGTTCAGCCGACGAGATTGGGCACCCGTCGGCAAAAATAAAAAAGCAGCGGGACCGTTTGCCACACTGGGGTGGGCTCCCAGCGTGGCACAAGGACTTTGGGGAGGGGCGCGTTCAGCCGGCGGGGATTAGGCACCCTCGTTGGCAACAGCGGATTGCCATGCTGGGGTGGGCTCCCAGTGTGGCATCAACTAATGGGAGGGAGGGAGGAGACAGATGCAGTTCAGCCGATGGGGATTGGGTACCCGTCGGCTGCTCACATGCGTCTTGGGCGCGCTGCGCCTGCGGCTGGGGGGGGAGCTGTGCGTGAGCAGCTTCTTATCGCTACTCACTCAAGCGTAGCTCCCCCTTTCAACTGTATGCCACTGCATTTTGGAGTGTGTCATAGACAGCTCCAAAATGCATTGGCTTACAGGGGCCACGCCTGCCAGCACAGTGCCTGAATTGGAGGAGGAGGTGACACACCTCCGAAATCTCCGATGAAGGCACTATGTTTCTTGCACATGCGTGCAAGCAAACATAACAATGATGCACATATACAGCAAATTATAAGCAGTGACCTGCAGGAGCAGGAGTTAGCAGACACCCTCATCAGTCATGCAGGGAACCAAGCCTGGAACCAGACAACAGCAAAAAAAAAAAAATGTGCTCCACCCAAAAAAAATCACACCGGAGCTATG
Organism: Neoceratodus forsteri; assembly: GCA_016271365.2. Classification (NCBI taxonomy): domain Eukaryota; kingdom Metazoa; phylum Chordata; order Ceratodontiformes; family Ceratodontidae; genus Neoceratodus; species Neoceratodus forsteri. The sequence goes on along the minus strand of CM057459.1, from coordinate 798,371,426 downwards.
TCAGACAGCAGCAGAGAAGGGGTGTTAGCAGACAGCCCTCCTAGTCCCTCTAACTGAGTATGGCAATAAGGACAAAATACCTGTCAGAAAGCCAAACATAGCTTTTCTGACCCTGATCAAAACAAGCATTTGTCAATGGCGAACGTTCGCTTGCAGGTATTTGCAGTGGTGTTTGGCATGTATGGTGCTTTACCCTAATGCCCTGTGCGATTGCTGGTATTTGCACAATAAATTGTCAGCATGACCTTGTTGCTACCCCCATTGTGAGCTACATAGGCGGAAACACATTTTGGGCAGGATGTGAAAAATGACAGCTGTACTGCTCTTAAGGAAGTGTGGTAAAATGGCAATGTTGAAAATCTGGAGTGGAAATATTGAAAATTTGCAAACCTACGAGCGAGCGTGGGAACTGTGCAATGCACACTCGTAAAACAGTCATTTGTAGGATTTTTTTCACCAAATTTTAAACATTGCCATTTTAAAACCTCTGCTAATGAACAGTGTCACTGTGATTTTCTTACTGTGTCCCATACATTGATTTTCACACTGACTGCGCCATTGTGCACTACATGGGTGGAAAGACATTTTGGGCAGGATGTGAAAAATGACAGCTGTACTGCTCATAAGGAGGTGTGGTAAAATGGTAATGTTGAAAATCTGGAGTGAAAATATTGAAAATTTGCAAACTTACAAGCGTGCGTAGGAACTGCGCAACGCAGAATCATAAAACAGTCATTTTTAGAAATTTTTTTCACCAAATTTTCAGCACAGCCATTTTAAGACCTCTGCTCATGAACAGTGTCACTGTGATTTTCTTAATGTGTTCCATACATTGATTTACTGACACGACTGCGCCATTGTAAAGCCACATGGGCGGAAACATGTTTTGGGTGAGATGTGAAAATGACAGCTGTACAGCTCATAAGAAGGTGTGATAAAATGGCAATGTTGAAAATCTGGAGTGAAAATATTGAAAATTCGCGAACTTACGAGCCTGCGTAGGAACTGCGCAACGCACGCTCATAAAACAGTCATTTTTTGGAATTTTTGCACCAAATTTTCAACATCGGATTTTGGGACCCCTTCTCATGAATGATGTCACTGTCATGGCGTTATTTGAGGCTGAAGGGTGATTTCACAGTGACTGTGCAGTGCCTGCAAAATCACCCTTGAGCTCAAATAGCCATGACAGTGTCGTTGTTCGCGAGGAGGTCCCAAACCCCATGTTGAAAATTTGGCAAAAATTCCAAAAATGATTGAGATATGCAATAAAGTTGAAACCCCCTATGTAGCCCATTATACAGCTTACCGGCATTCCTCAGTTCCTGGTCCACGAAGATTGTCGCGGAGTCAGAGGTAAGTATGGGGTGAGGGGAGGTGTGGGAGGCTGGGTGCACAGTGGGTGGGTGCGGATTGTGGGAGGGGCTGGGAGGCGTGCGTGGGACCATTTTTTTTACAGGTTGAAAAATAAAAAGGCGATGTGGGGCGTTTGCCGCTGGGATGGGTTCCCAGCGTGGCAGAAGATGGCTGGGGGCGAGGCCAGCGGAGGATTGGGCACCTGTCGGCAAATTAAACAACCATTTGCCACGCTGGGGTGGGCTCCCAGCGTGGCAGCAAGGCTGACAGGGAGGCCATGGAGCCGACGGAGGATTGGCACCGTCGTGAACAACATTTGCCACGCTGGGGTGGGCTCCCAGCATGGCACCAAAGCTTTGGGGAGGCAGCGGATCATGCGCTGGGGAGGTAGCAGACGCCGAGGGGCGGCGCTTCAGTATGGCATGTGCCTTTGAAGCAGAGGAACACCACTGTCATACTGAGCTCCTACACCCATTGGTGCAGGACCGCCATGCCTGCTCAAGGGAGCAGTGCATTGGGTGGGAGAGGCACACCTCCAAGTCTGCTACTCTTCCAAAACATTCCTTGCGCATGTGCGCAAGCGAACGTAAAAACTACTCTGATCCAAAAAAGCATGTGAAGCAAAACTCTATTTCTTTTTTAGCAAGTTTAAGATCTTAAAAGTACTGCAGAGCAGCTCTCAGAAACCACTGTCTCCTGTCTTCTACCAGCTCAGAGTGAGGAAGTCACATAGTGGGCTTGTCTTTGAGCTCAAGAAACAGTTTTTGATTGGCCAACAAAGTTCTGTGAGACTTGGAAATCTCACCGAATAATAGTTCCAGAATAGTGGCCGAATAGTGAACTATTTAGAAAATGCATCCGAATATTCAGGAAGCCTACTATTCGTGGTATTCGGAAAATACTATTTGGCCCATGCACAGCCCTAATAACTGGGGCAGGTTAAAATGGGCACAGTAGATCTAAAAGAGAATCTCCACCATACAGACACACATATTAGACTACAGCTGTGGCACTAGGACTCAGCGTGCATTTGTTCTACACCCAGTGTCACTCACCTTATTATGCTGGCCAGTCCCCGACCCTCCCCCACACACACAGCTCTGCCTATATAAGGTGCCACCACAATTTTACAAGACACAAAACCTCCCTGCTGTTCATTCCAGGAAAAGCAGGATTACAACCAATATGGACTGCCACAGACTTGGTCCAGGGAGGGGAGATGCTTCAGTACTGCTGGTCATACCTAGAAATGAGCTTCAGCTCAGTGTGCCTTTTTCAACTCTTGCTTACTCCTCTGCAAGGCCTCAGTTGCTGCCAGTGCTACTGCCTGCAAGTGCCTTTCCCTACATGATGTCAAGGCGCTATGGGACCGGGAGCACTGCAGGAGGTGGCCACATGAACGCGTGTTAACCACAGAAGCAATTTACACATCTTCAAATACTTTATTTTGATTGTGAACTTTGGAAAATACCGAAAAGGAGTACACAGAGGGCCAGCAGCAATCTACCGAATCTGTGCAGGTAGGTTGCTGTCAGCTGCTCTTTAAAATACTGACTTCCCCAGATGGGCAAAACCCTTTGCAAATAGAAAATTGTTTTGAATGTTTTTAACATTCCCAAAATGCTGGCTTGCGTGGTACCCAGGTTTATCAGATGGATTAGCACTGTCTTGAGCAAAATGATTCATAAATGTTCTGCACTCATTTCCATTTGTAAGTAACATGCATTTTTTTTCAATTCAGTATGTCATAGACATACTTACATTTCTAGTCAGTTTCATTTAAAATCCGATAGAAATAAGCATGATTGTTAAACTGAAGCTGTGCATTCAAATACGCTGTCCTAGTTTGCCTTTTTCATTTTAAACTGCTTTTTGTTCTATGCATAAACAGAGAATTTGTATGTGGATGTTGCAAGAACACAGCATGATTCATCTCAGCAGATATCATAGTGAAATAAGGAAGGGTCACCTATTTCTAATAATTCTTCAAAGCATGTCTCAGCTTCACGAAAACAATCAAGATGGGGTCACTGTTGCAATTTCCCAAACCTCAGGGTAGTTATATCTTATTCTGCTCCAGCCTATCTGCTTCTAGCAGTGCTCAGGATGTATTCTCACTGACCCTGCTTTGTCCAACAGCCAATCTCATTATAAACCTGGGAACAACAAGATGTCATTTAGTCTAACAAATGCATGTTTCAGAGTTGCTTAAAGTTACACTCAATATGCATCAGGCAACAGTTGCAAACTCCCTGCGATTAAGTGGTCTACTGTGCTGAATGTAGATCTTATCATATGGCTGGTGTTCTCATTTGACCCTCAATGGTCATTTTCTTTAGTTGCAGATGCTAGGAGTTTCTGGATATACATTTGTTTAGGCATCCTACCATGCAAGATAAATATCCTACTGGCTCCACTAGCACGTAAATATGCACAGTGTGGTTTTAATACTGCTTTAACCAGGTCAACCCATTGGCCCAGCAGTTGGGTGATCCAAGTTCAGGACAATTTATTTATTTATTTATTGAAATGTTTCACCAGGAAAGCACACTGAGCAACAGGTTGCTTGTCTCCTGGTGCAACCTGAGGGAAGGGGTGCAAAGTGATGAGTCATTTTACATTCAAGTTACAAAGATCAACATAGCATACAATTAATTAAGGCAGCTGTTATAAACAGTGCTGCATACCTATGTAATTTTTGAGAACAATTAATAAGCGCAATAGTAATAAGTGAACAAAGGGGAAGGAAACAACCCCTGGTGGGGAACTCAATTGTTAGGGGGGTAGAACTGGGAGAGGGAGGGGAAAGGGAGGTAAAGTGCCTGCCCGGGGCCATGGCTTGGAGGGACAGGAAACGAATCCTCAGCATCGTGGGAGCAGCTGCAAGGGGGAGTGAGCTGGATGTCATTATCCACCTAGGGACAAATGACCTGGCTCAGAATGGGATCAGAGCAGTGCAACAGGAGTTTGTGGAGTTGGAGAGGGGCCTAAGACAAGTAGCACACACGGTGCTACCTGTCTATGGCATGGATGAGGCTAGGGTACTCCGTGCCATGGGATTCAATGGCTGGTTGAAACACTGGTGCAGAGCTCAGGGATTTGGCATAATTGGAGACTGGGGCTCCACCTGGAGGGATGCAGGCCTATACAGGCACGATGGTCTGCATCTATCCAGGAGGGGAACCAGGATCCTAGGTGATAGGTTTAAATGCTTCATTGGCTAGCATTCAAACTAGCCAAGGGGGAGGCACTGAAAAGGAGAAGGGAGATCCTAGCCCTCCCAAAATAAATCAGGGTAGTTAGTGAGGTAAACACCAAGATAGAGCAGTTGATAGGGAGAAGGGCAGGGGTAAACAGAGAAAAAGACAAAGGCAGTAAGGACAGGGATGGGGCAAAAAGAAATAAAGCTATAAAAAAATTGAGAGTAATGAGTACCAATGCCCATAGTCTAGGTAAAAAGCTCCCCGAAATGGTGGCCTTGATGGAAAGGGGATGCCTTGATATCATGGCAGTCACAGAAACATGGTACGCTGAGAACCATGACTGGGATGTCAACATACCAGCGTACACAATCTACAGGAGGGATGGGGAGGGAAGAAGAGGAGGAGGAGTGGCTGTCTATGTAAGGGAAGGGATAAAAGCAATGATCTAAAGGGTAAACAGGGAGGAGAGGAGGCACTGTGGGTCATCCTGGAGACTGGAAATAGCACCACAATCCACATGGGGGTTGTATACAGACCCCCATCTCAGGGGGAGGCAATGGACAAGGAAATGATAGAAGGCATCCTTGGGATGGCAGAGAAAGGGGAGATATTGCTGATGGGGGACCTGAATATGCCAGATGTTAACTGAAGCACCTTTGCTGCAGCCACATCCAAGAGCAGGGCCATTCTCGATGCCCTACAAGGAGCATGCCTTAGACAGCTAGTTTTGGAACCCACTCGGGGGGGGGAATCTTAGACCTGCTACACTAAAATGAGGATGGAGACAGGATGTCCGATCTTGGAGTGGGTAGCCATCTAGGAACAAGCGACCACCAAACAGTGTGATTCACGATAAGCTTAGCTGTAGAGTCAAGCCATACAAAAGTGAAGCTACTGGACTTGAGGAGGGCTGATTTTGTAAAAATGGGAGAATGCCTCAGAAAAGCACTAGCAAATAGGCAAGAAGGTGGGGTGGAGCAACGATGGGGAAACATCAAAACTGCTATCACAGAAGCAATCAGCCTTTGTGTGAAGCAAATAAACAAATCAAAATGGAAGAAAAAACCACTATGGTTCTCAAAAGAAGTGACAGGGAAGGTAAGGGAGAAAAAGATAGCATTTAGGAAGTATAAGGAAACACAAAAGGAGCAGGACAGATAACTGTACCAGTTAAAGCAGAAGGAAGCAGGGAAGGCAGTCAGAATAGCAAAGGCCCAAACTAAGGAAAAGATAGCCAACTCGGTTAAGAAGAGGGATAAAACCTTTCATAGGTACATTAGGGAGCAAAGAAAGACTAAGGAAGGGATACTGAGGCTGAATAAAGAGGAAGGTGCTTGGGCAGAGAGTGACAGTGAAAAAGCAGGGATACTGAATGAATAGTTCTACTCAGTATTCACAATGGAAAAGCAGGGAGGAGATACCTAATCCAGTCAATAGAAGCTCTCTGGATGGGGGGGTTGATATTAGTTCTTTCACAGAATAAAGGGTTCTGAAAGAACTCTTAAAACAGAAGGTGGATAAAGCAATGGGGCCTGATGGGATTAACCACAGAATTCTAAAAGAACTAAGGGAAGAACTAGTAACACCATTGACTACCCTTTTTAATAAATCATGGGAGGATGGTATGGTACCTGAGGACTGGAAGAGGGTGGATGTGATTCCTCTTCACAAAAGTGGGAGCAAGACAGAGGCAGGAAACTACAGACCTGTCAGTTTGACCTCAGTGGTAGGGAAAATGATGGAATCACTTCTGAAGGAAAGAATTGTTGAGTACCTAGAGGCCAGTGGGGCAAAGGACCCAAGTCAGCATGGATTCACAGCAGGAAGGTCATGTCAGACAAATCTAATTGATTTTTTTGACTGGGTGACAAAAGTAGTAGACCAGGGAGGGGCTGTGGATGTGGCCTACCTAGACTTTAGTAAGGCATTTGACACAGTCCTCCACAAAAGATTAATAAACAAATTAGCCAGCCTGGGAGTGGGTCCCAGCGTGGTAGCCTGGGTAAAACACTGGCTGGACAACAGAACACAGTGGGTAATGGTAAATGGAGTCCACAGTGAAGAAAGGGGGTTTACTAGTGGGGTACCACAGGGTTCAGTACTGGGGCCAGTCATTTTTAATGTCTTTATAAGTGACATTGCAGAAGGACTGGAAGGGAAAGTATGTCTCTTTGCAGATGACACAAAGATCTGCAGCAGGGTTGATATGCAAGGTGTAGTGGAAAGGATGAAAAGGGACTTGGCAAGGTTGGAGGAATGGTCAAATGTATGGAAGCTTCGATGCAATGCAAAGAAGTGCAAAGTAATGCACCTGGGAAACAAAACCCCAGGGGAAGAGTACACAATAGGGGGTGAGATACTGACAACAACAAAAATGGAAAAGGACCTGGGGGTAGTCATATCAGATGACCTAAATGTGGGCCAGCAATGTGAGAAGGCAGTAAGGAGGGCTGGAGGGATACTGGGTTGCATAGGGAGAGGTATCACCAGTAGAAAACAGGAAGTTGTTGGCCGTCTGTACAGGCAGTTGGTAAGACCACATCTAGAGTACTGTGTACAGTACTGGAGACCCCATGTCCGCAAAGACATAGACAGGGTGGAGGCTGTCCAGAGGAGGGCAACCAAAATGGTGCAGGGTCTGCACCAGAAGACATATGAAGAAAGAGTAAAGGAGCTTAAGATGTATAGCCTTGAGGAAAGGAGGGAGAGGGGACATGGTAGAAACTTTTAAATACCTCAAGGGAATCCACAAAGTCCAAGAGGGTAGCATCTTTCAGAAAAAGAGATGTGCAAGAACAAGGGGGCACAATTTGAAGATAGAGGGGGAACAGCTCAGAGGTAATGTGAGGAAGTATTTCTTCACATAGAGGGTTGTAGATGCATGGAACGGCCTTCCTGAGGATGTCATAGAATCAAAAACAGTGAGGGAATTCAAGAATGCATGGGACAGACATAAGGCAATTCTAGTGAGGGGTAGGAGGAAGTAGGCTGTTGGTTAACTAAGATCTGCAGCTTATCCATTAGGTAGGGAAATGGGCAGACTAGGTGGGCCAAGCGATCCTTATCTGCCATCAAATTCTATGTTTCTATGTTAACAAGTGCTATCGTGAAATAAGGGGGGAAAGGAGACAAGATGAGATGAAAGATAGTGCAGAGTCGTGTTCCAGAGAGACTCCTTCAGGATGTGAGGAACCCTGCAAGGGGACGGGGGACTGGAGTAGGGATTAGAGAGAGAGAGAGAGAGAGAGTAAGTGTGATTAACACCTAGGAGGGGAAATAAGACCTGACCTAAAAAGAGAACCCTTCAGGATGCGATAAACCCTGCAAGGGGGAAGGGAAGTTCAGGTGATTATAGACCCTCCTGCGGTTAGGCATTGTAATTATAGAAGGCTAGTGAGAGGGAGGGAATGAGAAATAATACCTGTTAGGGGATGAGGCCTGATCCAAGGAACCCTTCCCTGCAAGGGGACCTGGAAGGCCAAGGATAGGTAAATGGGGGAAGAAAAGGTGGCAAGCCTAGGCACTATAGGACACCTTCACGATGCTGACAACCCTGCAAGGGGAGTCTAAAGGCTAGGGAAAAAGGGAGAGAAAGTAGGGGAAGGGAGAAAGGTATGAGAGCTAGCACCTAGGAGGGGCTAGGGTCAGTAGAGGCAATAGAGTTGATTGAGGCATTGGGTAAATTCCAACAGGGGATGAACTGTAAGGACCAAGATGAAGGAAATTAAGGCAGGTCATGACAGGAACAGTTAGGTGCAAGATAGTTGGAGAGGGCAGTGTTGATGGAATAGAGAGAGAAAGAAAAGTGTCAGATTTGGGGAGGTAGAGCGTTCCATATTTTAGGGAAACAGTGAGAGTACCCAGACTGGTCAGAGAGGGTGTAGTGGTGGGGTGCAGTTAGCGTGTAGTGTCGGTAGATAGAGGGAGTGGGAAGGAGAAGGGGGTGTTATAAATAAGGGGGAGAGGTAGGAAGGGAGTTCACCCAGTCAGTGTTTAGCAGTGAATTAAGCACAGTGTGAGAGGCATCTATTTGTAAGGGAGGGGAAGGAAAGGGCTTGATAGAGGTCACAGTGGTGGATGCAAGAGGAAGCATCAAGGGCAAAGTGGTAGAAGGAGTTGAAGAGAGTGTCCAATCTGGTAAGGGAGGACTTAGGAGCAACACCATAGACTATGTCGCAGTAGTCAAAAATTGGGAGGATCATCTTCTGGACAAGTTCATGACTAGCCACAGGAGGGATGCAACTGCAGTTCCTGAACAAGACACCAAGCTTGGGGCGCAATTTTTTTCTGGATGGCATCAATGTGTCCAGAGAAGTTGAAGTGTTGGTCTAACCAAACCCCAAGGTAGCTGAAGGATGAGGTGTCCTCAAGTAAAGTCTAGTCAACAGTGTGGAATGTGGGCAGGTAGGGAAGACTAGAGAATCTCTGCTTTGTGCCAAAGGTCATGAAGACTGTCTTTTTGGCATTGAGGAATAATGGATGGTTTGTAAACCAGAGCTGGACCTAGTTAAAGTTGTGCTGCAAGCTGGATGTAACCTCACCTGGGCAGGAGTCAGATGCATACAGGACAATATCATCAGCATACATGTGTATGGCAGAGGAGGGGGAGCGGACAGATGGCAGGTCATTAAGGAAGATGAAGAATAGAAGGAGAAAAAGCATGGAGCCCTGAGGGATGCCAGCGCAGGTCGGGAGGGGTGGTGAGATGGCATCTGCAATCTTAACTGACTGAGTTCTACCAGTAAGGTAGGTTTTAAACAAGTTAGTGGCAGAAGGGGTTAGACCAGCAGATGAGAGGGAACCAAGGACAAGGGAGTGGTAAACTGTGTCAAAAGCCTTGGCAAGGTCAGGAAATATAGCTGAGATGATTTGGCCATTGTCCATCCAGGAGAGGATAGAGTCAGTGACCCGAAGTAGGGAGGTGGTGGTAGAGTGTTTTTTCCTGAAACCAGACTGGAATGGAGTGAAGAAGGAGGTATCAGATAGAAAGAAGCTGAGTTGAGAGAGGACTAGATGCTCTTGTAGTTTGTCTAGGGTAGGGAGTAGTGAGATGGGGTGATAGTTGCCATGGGATGAAGGGTCTCCACCTTTAGGTAGGGGGAGGACCACTACATGCTTCCATGTGGTAGGGACATTGGAGGTTGAGAAGGAGAGGTTTAAGATTAAGGAGAAGGGGTAGGGAATGGCTGAGGCTGAGAGACAGAGAGAGAGAGAGAGAGAGAGTGAGGCATTTAGGGTCAAGGAAATCTGGGGAAGATCCTTTAGAGGAGTTGATGGCGTGGAGGGCATTTAGAGTATCGGTGGGGGAGACTGAAGAGAATGAGAAGGAGGGGTGAGGGGAAATAGGAAGTGGATTTTTTTTTGGGGTGGGAGGACAAAGGGGCAGCCGTGACATTTGAGGGGGAAGGGTAATTAGGAAGGGACTTCAGCAGTTCGATTGCACAGGGTATAATAGGAGTTAAATTCTGCAGCTACGGCATGGGAGTCAGCTACAAGATTGCCATTTACCTTTAACACTGGGGAAGGGGAGCAGGACTGAGGAGTAAAGAGGGCATAAACCACCTTCCAGAACTTGGAAGGGGAATTTATGTTAGTGAGTGTAACCCCCCACCAGCCCCCTTATTTAACTAGAAGGGCACACCTCTCAGCATACCAAGCACACAGGCTCTAGGGGCATGACAAAGAGAGAGGGGTTGGGGTTACATACAAAACATTACCATTTACAGGAAATGAAGATACACAAAAGGTACCAGAAAAACTGTCTGATTGCCCACCATAGACAAGATGGGATCAGTGCAGACCATGACCAGGTGTGGCACAATATACCTAGCATACACTTGGTGGGACCAATGTATGGCCAACAGCCCAGGTCCCGGGGAGAAAACATTTGCTCAGAGCTATGCTAGGTTTGCACTTCTGGACAGGGGTACCCAAAGTAATTCCACACTGGAAGCAATGACAAGAATGTTCATACCGGGTTTGGAGTCTAGAGTGTGGCTTTATTCCAAAACACACATAGGAACAACACATAGAAACATAGAAGTTGACTGCAGATAAGGACTGCAAGGCCCATCCAGTCTGCCCATTTCTTTTTCTACCTTATAAATGTGCCATCGGCCTTTGCTCTGTCAGTGGCCTATCTATTCATACTCATTTGTATTGCTCCCTTATGCCTATCCCATGCCTGTTTGAAGTCCTGCACTGTATTCATAGACACCACTTCTTGAGGTAGGCCATTCCATGCATCCACCACCCTTTCTGTGAAAAGAATTTCCTCACATTCCCCTTAATTGCCCCCTCTAATCTCATGCTGTGTCCTGTTGTCCTGCTATTTTTCTTATATTTAAACATGTTAGACTCTTTCACCTTGTTAATGCCCTTAAGGTGTGTGAATGCCTCGATCATATCACCTCTCTCCCTCCTTTGCTCAAGGATATACATATTGAGCTCTGTTAATCTGCCCTCATATGTCTTCTGATGCAGTCCCTGCACCATTTTGGTTGCCCTTCTCTGGACTGCCTCAATTTGGTTAATGTCCTTGTGAAGGTATGGCCTCCAATACTGCACGCAGTACTCCAGATGGGGCCTAACCAGTGTCATGTAAAGGGAGATTATTACCTCCCTCTTACGACTTGTGATACCCCTACTAATACACCCTAACACCCCCTAGCCTTACCTACTGCTTTAGAGGTCTGCTTGGATGATTTCAGGTCATCAGTGATGATGATGCCCAAGTCTCTTTCTTCCTTTGTGACTGCTAGCAACTCCTCTCCCAGCCTATAGGTGGCTTCAGGGTTTCTCTTCCCTATGTGCATGATCTTGCACTTCTTTGCATTAAATCCCAGTTGCCACTCTTCTGACCATTTTGCTAGTTTATCCAGATCTCTTCTCATTCTGCCCACCCCATCTGGATCATCTATTCTGTTGCAGATCTTGGTGTCATCTGAAAACAGACAAGCCTTACCCTCTAGTCCATCTGCAAGGTCACTAATGAAGATGTTGAAGAGGTCTGCCCCAGGACTGATCCCTGAGGTACCCACTTGTGACTTGCATCTCTTCTGACTGTATACCATTTACCCACTCTCTGTTTTCTGCCAGTCAACCAGTTTGCCACCCAGTTGACCAACTTCGACCACCCCAAGCCTACCCACCTTATTTATCAATCTTCTATGTGGAACAGTGTCAAAAGCTTTGCTAAGTCAAGGTAGGCGACATCAACTGCTCCCCTTGGTCCACACTCTGTTACCCAGTCAAAGAAATCTATGAGATTAGTTTGACAGGACCTTCCTTTGTAAACCCATGCTGTCTTGGATCCTGTGCCTCTATGGATTCCAGGTGTTACACTATCCTTTCCTTAAGGAGTGCCACCATAATCTTGCCCATTACTGAGGTAAGACTGACTGGTCTGTAGTTCCCTGCCTCCTCCCTGCTACCACTGTTGTGGAGTGGGATCACATGAGCCCTTCTCCAGTCTTCTGGGACCTCTCCTGTGCTCAGAGACTCACTAAACAGTTCTGCTAATGGCTCTGCTAGTTCCACCCTTAGCTCCTTAAGTACCCTGGGATGTATGCCATCAGGTCCCATTGCCTTATCCACCCTGAGCTTAGCAAGCTCTTGTAGGACCCTTTCTTTTGTGAAGGGAGTAGTGCTCACCTCCCTCCCCTCTGTGTCCGTGGTGCTGAGCTGTGGGCCCTGCCCTACCTTCTCTTCAGTAAATACTGAGCAAAAGTATCTATTTAGGATAGATGCTTTTACAGGGTCCTCCTCCTCACATGCTCCCTTTTTTCCATTAAGCTTAGCAATACCCCCTCTGGACTTTCTCCTTTCACTACTGTATCTATAGAACACAAAGCAATGATGGACCAGCAAGGGTTATACACAGGGTATCTTCAGACATTTAGGGTGCAGAACTTCACAAATTCCTATTTATCACAGGATAAGAAATTGAACTGTGGACTAGCCACCAGAAGAACACACTTTTCCATTGACTAGACACATCTGGCCAGTACTAGGACACTTTCCCATCGACTAGGCACATCTGGTCAGAACTAGAACAGTTTCCCATTGACTAGGCATATCCAGCCAGTACTAGGACACTTCCCATATTTCATAGGATGGATGTGGTACACAAACCACACACAGCACTAAAGGCTCAACACTGTAGGACTGACATACTAGTGGTAACTGGAGGAAAATACCACTCACTGGGGCAAACTAGAGAAAATCTCACTCACTGGGGAAGAACTGTTTCTTCAGGATTTGGCCACATGCACTGACAGAAAACATAGGTGCCCTTCAGAACCTGTAGGGGTACTGGTTACTCCAGATGCAGGGTGGGGTCTCCCAACTTTTGCCTCCATGTTTATACTTGGCCATTCATCTGGTAGATACACCTCACACACTGTAGAAACTGTAGCTGCTATCTTGAAATGTATATTACACTTAACATACTACAAGGGACACCACAGGGGGTGTCAAAGTTAAAAGTTCTGTACATGGACAGTCACTTATTGGGTTCCACTGTAGGCAGACAACTTTTAAGGAAAGGCTAAGGTGACAGTGTCCCTTTGTCAGAGAATCCACCTTTAAAACTGCAGGTACTTCTGGGCAAACTTCAAACAAAAAAAAACATTTTAATCACATAAACCTGTCATCAAAAGGCAGCTTCCAAAGTCCTGGGAGGATCAGGGGATTGTCCCTGAATCCTGGACTCTTGCTCCATTCCTCCTAGGATGAAGCACAGAAAAACCCAAAGAAGCAGGTTTCTACCACTTCAACTGGCTGGCAAAGCTGTTCTCCACTAGGGTGAGAAACAAAACTGGACAGAAAAAACTGCAGCTCTATCTCAGAGCTGCTTGAGGAGCTGCAGCTGCACTCTGCAGCCTCCTTCATGAATTCCACTACTAGACTACAGTGAATTTTCTATCTCCCTCACTCACAGTACAAAGGATTGTAGCTTATACAGCTGCTAGAGTTCTGAATAACATCACCCTCTCAGCACTCAGCTGTGACTGACAGCAGAGAGGGGGACAGAGTGAAACCCATTTAACTGGCATTTCACTAGCTTCCTTCCCTGCCTACCACTAATTCTAACTGGGATTTCAGTAACCCCTGGGAACAAGGGGGATATACACACCCTTAGCCAGGAAAATGACTGTCCCCAGTCATTACCATACCCGGCACCAGACCATCCTACCCTATGTGTTAACTATGGGAAGGTAACACTACCTTCTCCCCTACCATGTGCCAGGCACAAGCAGACAACACTAAGGGCCCAGAGACCATTGGCTGACTCATCAGCCCCTATGCTACAATCTTACTATGGAGAATCAGTGACTCTGGGAGGACTGACCAAAGGATGTCCTAATAAACCAGAACTGTGGCTCTTACTGCAGGTCAGAGCCACAACCTGTTTATCCCCTGGCCCTCTAGGGAAAATCTATCTATCCAAACTATCCACAGTGGGGTATCCCCCAGCCCAAGGTACCTGCAAACCAAAAAACACACCAGGAAATTAACACTATACCAAAGCAGTACACTCCCACACTCCCCCACATATACACCTGTGGAAGAAAAAGGTTAACACATGTTAACAACTACACAATACTCTAGAAAACACTCTAAAGTACAGAGGAACTCTGATGAGTGCCCCACATCCTCTTCTGGTCTTCTTTCTTTGTCAGGAATACCTGAAAGAAGAAACACAACAAAACACCCCAAATCTGCATACCACAGTATTACAACCCTTCCATCAAATGCTGGAGAATCCAAAAAAATGTTTTATAGAAAAGTATTAAAGTAGAAAAACAGTAGAAACACTGACATTATATACAATCCAACATTTTAGGGGGGTAGAATAAAAGTCCCATCTAGTGGCAGAATGTTGTTGCCCAAAGGCAAAGTCCATGAAAGAGTCTCTTCTGGGCCGGGGCCTGCTAAAGCACAATTCTTGAAGTACTCTAGTCCAAAAGTGAGAGTCTTTGTGGACAGTTCAATACAGTTTGCGGAAATCTGCCAGCTGTAGGATGTGTATTTCAAAGTCAGTTAGGTATAGAAAAGTCTGGACTTACCAGTCCCTTAAAGATCGAACAACAAAAAATCACCTACTTCTCCAGCCGAGGTCTCTCCCTCTCTGGCAGCATCGTTTGGATACAGCTGGGTTGATGTCTTCCATAAAACAGTTGATGAATACAAAAAAACAGCTGGCTTGATGTCATCTCGGAAATTGAACCATGGAACAGGAACCAACAGCTGGTTTGATGTCATCTGGAATATCAGGTGATGAATCAGGAAAACAGCTGGACTGAGGTCATCTGTAAGTCCAGGCGATGAAACTGGCAAGGGACACTGCAGGTCTGATGAATCTTGGATGCACCTTGAATCCTGGAACACCAATCCGGAAGAATCTATGGATACAGCAACTGCTGTATGACAGAAACTTCGTTACCACTGCTCTGCTTCCCTCAGGGTAGGCATGGGCATATTCGCAGGGAGTGGCTC
Organism: Neoceratodus forsteri; assembly: GCA_016271365.2. Lineage (NCBI taxonomy): Eukaryota > Metazoa > Chordata > Ceratodontiformes > Ceratodontidae > Neoceratodus > Neoceratodus forsteri. Next base: position 798,356,367 of record CM057459.1, on the reverse strand, counting down.
CATTAAGGGTAGTACCACTCTGGGTCAGGTGCAAGAACTATGACCCCTTCTGGCATTCATAATTGATGTTGTGGAATGTCTCATTCCTTGCTTTGTCCACAAATTGTACAGTGTCCATGAACACTGTCCTGCCCAACTTCCAAAAATTTAGTCTATCATTTATGACTCTGTTTCTGACACAAGAGGTCGCACCTGGATGCAGATTCTTGCTTGATTCTTCCAGTAATCAGGCTTTCCTGTTTTGCTCAATCTCCTCCCAGACTCTACGAGGAAATGTAGGAAAGGACCTCCCATATATGGCATCGGCCCTCCTATGAACCAGTCTCTCTTACTTACTACTCTTCATCAGTACATGGCCCTCGGCATGGCTTGGAGGTGGCCAGTCCTGGTTCAGCCAGTGCAGCATACTTAAAGCATGAAAGAACTTGTCCACAACCATGTCTGCAGACAGGGCAGTGGAGTCACCAACTTCTCTCTCTGGCTCCTTCTAGGCAAGAGCTTGAGGCCACTCACTGGGACCCTCAACATGAAGATACATATCCTCATCCTCCTCTTCCTCACTTAAGACCTGGGCCCAGGAGTGAGCAATCGTCCTCACTCCTGAGACAGTCCACTCATCACTGGGCATGGAGGTAGTCACCTCCCAATCCAAAGTTTCTCGAACTTTGTCCTTCCCAACTATACTAGGAATAGGACCCTCTCTCCATAGGTCCAAGAATCCTTCCTCCACACTGCCTGTATGTGACGCAGGCGAGGAAACATCACAAGATGTTTGCTCTTGCAGGAACTCCATACTCTCTTCCTTTGTGCCACACTCTACAGAGCCCACCCCAACAGGTTCGGCCTGGTGCTGTATTGCTACTACATGCAGGGTTTTGTACTTTTGTTCAGGTGGGAGCCAGATGAATTTGTGCTGCTTCCGACAGACCATACATCACTAAGCAACCTGAACAGTGAGGAATTAAGAACACGTCCCTTCCAGCCTTGAGGCACATTAAGCATACTGTCACAGGTTAGTTGGGAACTGCAACATGGGGAGGTAAACCTTCACCATAGAAAACTTGCTCTATTTCCTTTAGTTTAGCAACTTCCTCAGCTATCATAGCTCGGGCATGATCCGAGTAGCAGGATGGTCTTAAAGCCATGTCTGTAAATTAGCACATTAAAAGTTCATTGTTACTGCAGAGTTCACTATACTTGGAACAGTCTCTAAAAATGGATCCCTGCTGCTGTGTTTACATTACTGCCCCACCCTGTAATGGCGACGACAGCACTCCTGTTAAAATCTGTCTCTGATTCAAACAACTGTGCATCCAACCTTTCTGCTACTGATATTTTGCTCAAAACTGTAACAATTACACTGCTTTTACATTTCTCAGCATATTCATATGATTTCTGGACTTTATGACTTAGCATTCAATCAATACGTTTGCTTAAAGTCACTAAAGCCACAGTTTTTCTACGAACAGGATTGCCTGTTTGTTGCAGTCTGTCATGCAACTTACAGTCTCTCACTTGCTCAGAATATTATACTGTCGCTGAATTCATTATATATGCTCACAGTCTATTGCTCAGAATTCTTGTTTGTTTTGATTGCGATTTACAGTCCTTCTTTGCAAAACAGTCACACTGCTCACACACAGATCCAGCTGGCTTTTAAAATCACACACAGTTTGAACACAGTTTCTCTGAATGGTACTCACTGAATCAGTAGCTGGCTTGCTCCGGTGGAAAATTTTGGTTTAAAGCCAATCCCAGAAAGCCTCTGGGTTGAAACTGCCTGGTGATCCCTTTGATTGTTACTAAGAATGCCACACTTTCTTCCCAATCAGTCGGATAATGGGTTGAGCCCAAATTTCAACAGAAAAAGTCTGTATTTACAGATTTAGAATGTTCACAGTCCCCTCGATGGTTTCTCCTGGCTGACCAGCTTGCACATCACTCGCTCTCTCCTTCTCTAACACTGGGCTGTACTCTGAAGCTGGTTAGGGGCAGGACAGACTGCAGTCGCACCAATAACTCAATGCCATGCAAATGAGCCTCTCTCTCCCTCTCGCTCTCTCTCCTCGAGCTCTTCCTCCACGGCGATCATTGAGCAGGGCAAAATTTAAAATGCAAACTGAACTTTTTTTTCTTTGCTAAAATTTTATGGCTGGAGTGCCATTTTTGACCATTTCTTTGCTCAGAACTTGGCTATTTCTTTAGTGACTCTCCCAATTTACACAATAAGCACATGAAACTTTTAGGGCACACTTGGCTCTTTGTTTCTCAAAGTCCACAATACTTTTTGTCACTGAAACTTGAGAATAAAGTTCTGTAAACACTCTTTTGATACAGGGCAAGGGCATGCACATTCTGGCTTTACAGACCCTTGGTAAAAGGTGGCATAAACACACAGCAGCACATGAACAGCAGGCACACAACGGCACATACGGATGGCACTATCCTATGTAGATACTTTTGCACAAAGCTTCTCTTCCACTTCTGGGCTACCAACTGCCAGACAGACAAAACGCTAGCCATACCCTAGGCAAATTATCCAGTGTTTTCTCCCAAATTAAACACATCGATGGATGAGCACCTATTTTTGTACCTGCCACCAGCCCCTTTATTTAACTAGAAGGGCACACCTCTCAGCATTCCAAACACACAGGCTCTAGGGGCATGGCAAAGAGAGAGGGGTGGGGGTTACATACAAAACATTACCATTTACAGGAAGAGAAGGAACACAAAAGGTACCATGAAAACTGTGTCTAATTGCCCACCATAGACAAGATGGGACCAATGCAGAATACAACCAGATGTGGCACAACATACCTCGCATACACCTGATGGGATCAATTCATGGCCAACAACCCAGGTCCCGGGGAGAAAACATTTGCTCAGGGCTATGTTAGGGTTGTACTTCTGGACAGGGGTACCCAAAGTAATTCCACACAGGAAGCAATAACAAGAATGTCCATACCAGATTGGGATTCTAGAGTGTGGCTTTATTCCAAAACACATGTAGGAACAACACAAAGCAATGATGGACCCCCAAGGGTTATACATAGCGTATCTTCAGACATTAAGGGTGCAGAACTTCACAAATTCCCATTTTTCACAGAATAAGAAATTGAATTGTGGACTAGCTACCAGAAGAATACACTTTTCCATTGACTAGGCACATCCAGCCAGTACTCGGACAGTTTCCCATCGACTAGGCACATCCGGCCAGTACTAGAACAGTTTCCCATTGACTAGGCATATCCGGCCAGCACTAGGACACTTCCCATATTTCATAGGATAGATGTGGTACACAAACCACACACAGTACTAAAGGCTCAACACTGTAGGACCCACATACTAGGGGTAACTGGAGGAAAATACCACTCATTGGGGCAAACTGGAGAAAATCCCACTCACTGGGGAAGAACTGTTTCTTCAGGATTTGGCCACATGCACTGAGAGAAAACATAGGTGCTCTTCAGAACCTGTAGAGGTAAACTGGTTACTCCAGATGGGGGGGCTCCCACCTTTTGCTTCCATACTTATACTCGACCATTCATCTGGTAAATATACCTCATACACTGTAGAAACTGTAGCTGCTGTCTTGAAGTGTATATTACACTTAACATACTACAAGGGACACCACTGCAAGTGTCCAAGTTAAAAGTTCTGTACATGGACAGTCACCTACTGGACTCTACTGTAGGCAGATAACTTTTAAGGAAAGGCTAAAGTGACAGTGTCCCTTTGTCAGAGAATCCACTTTTAAAACTGCAGGTACTCCTGGGCAAACTTCAAACAAAAAACATTTTACTCACAGAAAGTTGTCATCAAAAGGCAGCTTCCCAAGTCCTGGGAGGATCAGGGGATTGCCCTTGAATCCTGGAGTCCTGCTCTATCTATCCTGGGATGAAGCACAGGAAAACCCAAAGAAAAAGGTTTCCACCACTTCATCTGTCTGGCTAAGCTGTTCTCCACTAGGGTGAGAAACAAAATCAGACAGAAAAAATTGCTGTTCTATCTCAGAGCTGCTTAAGGAGCTGCAGCTGCACTCTGCAACCACCTCCACAAACTCCATTACTGGACTACTCTGAAAATTCTATCTCCCTCACTCACAGCACAAAGGATTGTGGCTTATGCAACTGTGAGAGTTCCAAATGACATCACCCTCTCAGCACTCAGCTGTGACTGACAGCAGAGAGTGAGACTCAGTGAAACCCATTTAACTGGCATTTCACTAGCTGTCTTCCTTGCCCACTACTAATTCTAACTAGGATTCTAGTAACCCTTGGGAACAAGGGGTTACATGAGGAAAGCATTTTTGAAGTAATCAGACATGGCTAGACTTGTTGCCCTGGTACAGGTGTTTTGGAGCTTACAATAGTCTGTGAGGTTGCTAGGATGCTCAGTGGATTTGTGACACTTCCAGGCATGATCTCTGGCCCTAAGACAGGCTAGGAGTGCTGGAGTAATCTACAGTAGGTGTTTACCTCTAACCCTGGTTTGTTTGAGACTAAGAGTTCTGGAGTAATCCACGGTAGGTTGTTACCCCTAACCCTGGTTTCCTTTGGCAATGCGACATCCATCCTGGGCTGGCCAGGGGGAGGCAGATCAAGCATCCCAGATGATGCTCTCTTCCTCCATGGAGGGATTGTGGATGGTAGCACTGTTGCACTTGTGCTGGGGGACCATAGGTGGTAGTGCAGCAGCAACACAGTAGGAAAGAGGGAACATTTCCCAGGTTCCATTTTAAGCATGTTCTGTATGCACAAACTTGGAACCTCTTGCTTGTCAATGTCCCAAGGGGTATGGACAAAGAAACAGGAATCAGAGCTTGTCTAGCATAGGATAGTCCCAATCTAGACCACTGTCTACTGGACACAGCCACTCAGAAACTCCTATCTCTGTGACCAGAAAGAGGCAGGAGGATGAATCTCTCATGGCTAGACCCCACCATGTGTGTGTGTGTGGGGGGGGGGGGTTAAAGCTGCTCCAGAAAAGTAACAGGGAAATGGGGGTGGATGGGACTGGGCCTGTCTTGGGAGAAGGGGCAGAGATATGAGGAGAATAAACAGCTTAATAAAAAAATACTGCTTGAACCATATTCTAATTCAGCCCTTCAATTATTTACTTACAAAAGCACAAAGAGAGGAGCACCAGTAGTCTGCAATGGGTGCCTCCCACAAATATTACATACCAGTTTCACCTGCCAGCTCAGTCATTTTTCTCATTTTATCTTTAAGCAACAAGGAAAGAAGGGGGTGAGTAGCTTAACAAAATCAAGTGCACTGTTTGCCCATGTAACCCCCTCTTCCCACAGGTGGGAGCTTACCTTGCCTTTCTCCCCATGGTGCTCCTCATCCCTCCTTCTTGTCGCACCAGTCCTTGCCTCTGATTGTGGCTCACTTTGCTCCTGCTGGCCCACGTGTGATGATGATAAAGTTTTTATTTTTATCCAAGAACAAAATTTAGGGAAAAAAAATCCATGTTTACAAATAATGCCCTGTACATTAAATATTTAACATCAACATGTACAAATATATAAACATTCACAATACAGCTTATAAAAAGATGTTTACATAAAATCAGAGGGGTACAATAAGTTAAGAGGGGGCATAACAAGTACATCCTTTATGATAATATTTAGTCAGCTCCATCTGAAAAGTGCATACCGAATCCTTAAGTTTTATAAAAGTTGGAATGGCATTCCATGTACATCCCAGGGCAGAAATCAATGCAATATCTCAAAATTTATTGTTGACCCTAGGCCATATCATGTTAAAGGAAGCCTCTTTCAAGCCATGTTTATTTGCTCTATTGCTTGTGGTTATCTGGGCTTCAGGGGGTGTGCATGATCTGCTTTTATTAAAGTAAAACAACAAGTGGACCGCTGGCTCTCCCTTTTTAGGTCAGATCCCATCCATTTGTGGCTATCATACACTTTACAATGGTGTTCTCCAAATTTGCTTCCACTAGCAAATCTCACAAGCCTATAATAGGCTTGATTTGCTTTTTCCATAACTTTTTTTGGGGTATTTCTGTACACCAGCACACCATAATTTGACACAGGAAGCAGAAGTTGGTTCACCAACTTAATCCTGGTTGGTTTCCCAAGGGTAACAGATGTCCGCCTACAGTAAGTACACCCAGTTTCTGATTACACGGTTTTACTTCATATTAACATGTTCCTCATATGTTAACCTCCGATCAATCCATTTCCGGAGGTATTTATATACATTCGTCTTGGGCATCGTTTGTTTTGTTATTAAAAAACAGATCTGGTTCTCAACCTGTCTGCATTCTGTTATTTAATATGAATGTCATGCATTGTGTTTTCTTAAGGTTCATCAGTAATCTGGCTTCACTAAACCAGTTTTCTATAGCAGACAAATCCTCTTGCAGTTTTGCCTCCAAAATGGGGTGGCTGGGCTTGGATGCCACCATGATAGTGTCGTCTGCGTACAGTCCAACCTCTCCATTTTTTATGGCATCAGGGAGACCATTTACATAAATGTTGAAGAGGAAGGGCCCCAGTATTGACCCCTGGGGCACCCCTCCCTCACTGCCCGCAGTGCTGATAAAGATTTACCCACTGTTACACATTGTTTTCTATGTAACAGGTAAGATCCAAACCAGGCTAGAGATTCCTTATGTAATCCTACTTTGTACAATTTTCTTAGGGCAATACCATGATCCACCAGGTCCAAAGCTTTACTGAGGTCCATGAACATGGCCCCGTGCTGCAACCCTGTTTCATGGGTACAACCACAAGACTATTGAAGTCAATGAGGGATGTGTCCATGGACCTCCCAGCCCTAAACCCATGTTGGCTATTAGTGATCAAATCATACCGTTCTAAGTACCCAGAGAGCTGCCTATAGACAAATCGTTCCAGCACCTTTGATAGGACCGAAAGCAAAGCAATTGGCCTATAGTTCAATAAGGCTTAAAAGTCCTCTCTCTTATCTATCAGAACTATTTTCCTGATTTTACACTGATCAGGGGATGTTGCTCTACTCAAACTCCAGTTAAATAGGTAAGTAACTACGGGGGCCAAAATGTCCAATCCTATCTTCAGGAACTCCAGGTCAATCCCATCTAGGCCACAGGCCTTGCCCTTTTTTAACCTCTTTAGTTCTTTTTCCACTTCAAAAGTTTTTAGGGCCCTAAATCTGAACCTATATCACCCATCCTCCAGTTCCGGGCTCTGTAGACCTCAACTTTTGACCTGTTGAGTTAGGTCCAAAAGGACCAAACTGGAGTCCGGAAGGTCACGGTCTGGTAGATCAATATAATAATCATTTAGCAAATTTACTACCTGACTCTCATTCTCCACCAAAAGATGGTTGTCAATTATGTGGATGGGTCTATTGGAATTTACTGGGTTCAGCCGTTTTTTTCTTGTATGGCCAGAGCTTTCTAGGATCAGTTGCATGTTCATTACCTGACTTATAGTTCTGTGTTTTAGCCACTCAAACCACATGAGAACATTTATTGAGCCATTTTTTTAAATTTAGTCAAGTTATCAGGAGATTTTGTTTTTCTTTATTTTTTCCAAAGTCTATTTTTGATTCTAAGAAATGTCTTTATTTTTTTCACTAACCCACAGCAATTGATTCTTCCCTTTCACTTTTCTAATCTTGGGAGCATGTTTGTTAATAATTTTAACCAGTGTATTCGTAAAATCTTGAACAGCTAAATCTAGTTCAGTTATGAGAGTTATCCGGTCCGAGTTCTCTTTATGTAAGCTATCCCTAAAGGTCTCTGCACTAAAAACCTTCCAATTTGTAACCCAGGTGACTTCAGGGGATTCCCACCTCGGATTTGCCCACTCGATTATACATCTGGTGGGACAGTGGTCACTCATAATCAATGGCATTCTTTCTACTGATGTTACTAATAAATGTTTAGATATAAATATTAAGTCTAACAAAGACCCCCATTCTATACTACTTGTATGTCTTGTGATCCCATGTATTACTTGTTTTAATCCCAATATATCAAAGCTGTCTGTTAGTCTTTTCCCCCCTGCCCTTGTTCCAATCAGTGTTGAAATCTCCTAATAGAACAAAATGTGCTCCTTGTACAGTATCTGAGAGTATACAGTAGCTGCTAGTTCATCAAAGTAAGTCAGCTTGGTTCTGGGAGGCGTATACACTATACCTATCATAAGCTTACTCAGTATTAATTCTACTACTAAACAATCCATACCCTTCAAGTTCTTAGGGTATCTGCTCCTGTAAGGTCCCAAGTTGTTTTTTATATATATACCCCGAGCCTTGTTCTCCAAACTGTCATTGTGAAGCCAGGACTCAAAGAAGCCCATAATATCAGGTTTGGTATTTTCAGCCCACACCCTCACCAAATCCATCTTCTTTACCAAGCTACAGGCATTCTCATGAGTTACCTGTAACACCCCTATGTGTCTTGGCCCAGGATTTATCTCTATATATCCACTAACAATTAGGAGTAGCAAATGATATTCTAAGTATTGAGATCTATAGCTCTGTAAGACAGGACTCAAAGGTTGGTACTCTACCTTATAAAGGTGCCATTCAAAAATAAAGGAATGTCTTCTCTTTGAGCATAATTGTGTTTTGAAAGTCATAAGTTATTCCATGTGGTACCACTTGGCCAATAAAATCCCAGCATGATTTCCACCATCTTTTTGCTTAGCAACTTCATACAAGCGGTGTATCTTTCTGTTGAATTTTCTATAATTTACATTAAGTCTAGCCAAACCAACAGATATTAAAATGTAAGCTAATATTACAGCATTCATTTCAGAGGCAAGAGTGCGATTAAGATGTTATAATATCCATATGTTATGTTAAAAGTTCCCCTACATTAAAAAATTCTAAATTCTAAGATTTTCAAAACTTAAGAAAAGGCAGTATCACCTTATGAAACCCTATAATCTAAATTTTGTTGTATACCAAAGGTTTCATTCAAAGACGAAAGCTAACAGACCCGATTAAAATTTCAAACAAAACCTAATAATTATATTGCAGTATCCTAGAGTATACTAGATGGTTTCACATCAGGATAGCCCTAATACCTACAAAATAAAATTGAAATAAACAAGACCTACAAATTGTGTTATGTTACCTGATCACTCGGCCCGTAACAGTTGACATTCAAGATCAAACACTAAGTCATTTTCATGGATGAGTGGTGCTCCTGTGTCCAAATTTTGTGAGAGGGACTGTGGGAGGGTATACAAGTAAGCAACCCACTTGGTGGTTTAGTGAACACTGCGCAGAGCAATGTGTGGCTGTTTGAGCAGGATGCCTGCTCACTTGTGTGAGCTTGGTTGGTCAGCTCACTCCACCAATTAAAGCTGTTGCACTTGATGTGTAAGCCACTCCAGCAGCTCCTTTGACTCTGATTGTATGTGCCCCAGCCCTTATGAGTATATAATAGTAGAACAATTCCAAAGGTACTTGTGGGGGGAATAAAATGTTTAAAAAGGGGGACAGTATTTATGGGGGAAGGGGTAGGTGACGGGTGTAACCGAAGCTTGGGTCAGGAAGCATGAGCAGACCAGGAGAAATTGTAAAAATCCACAAGTAGTGATTTACTATTATAAGAAGCAGGAGAATAAAAAACTAAAAGAAATGTACTGACTGGTTTTCAGCATAGGCAGACCTAAAACAAAGTCAAATTTCTAAGTTCAGACCTAAAATCTACAATCAACCAGCTCTCTGTTGCAACTTGTCTCCAAATCCTCAAGTTTTCAGAACCGTATCTGTTTCTAGCTTCCACCGGAATATTATGACCCAGAGCTTCAGAATCTTGTCAGATTCTAACTTCCATAACATTGTGCCCCAGAGCATCAGAACCTTGTCAAAGCATAGCTTTCAGAGCATTGTGACCCAGCTACAAGCTGGCCTCTTCTCCTGACAGATTCCATCAGTCTGAGATCAAAAGGTCACCCTCTGTTACACTTTGCTAATAAACTCAAAGAGCTGTTTCTGTAATAATTTCAACAGTAATAACTATATTTACTTTACAAATCAGAGAACCCAGTTTCATACATATTTTTTATAACTACAGTAGTTACAAATGATAAAGGTAAAGAGACTGATAACACACATACATAAATGACAGCTGCCTCAGCTGACAGCAACTCTATCTTCCCTCACTCCCCATGCTTTGTTACACTGGCAGATATAACTCTGTTTTACAAAATAACATACTAACAGGGCATTTTGTTTTGGCATAATGCATTGATAACAGGATGTCTTGGGGAAGGGAGAACACAGTATGTGCATCTAGTAATGCTAGTTTTCCGTTGGAAAACTTGCTTTCAAAGGTCTTTGATAAAGGACTGTTTGGAGATTCCGGAATGTTTCAGGTGGGCACTGTTTTGTCAGGGGTGAGCCTATACCCCATTTGTTATTTTGCCTTGATGTTAAACTACCTATTTATTCAAAGCTGCCTGGAGCCTGGTTACTGCGGGGTGAGTGCCCAAACTCTTTTGTGGTTGGACTGAGCTATAATTGTGGAGCATCACCTTCCTTGTGCGCACCTGCTAGGTCTTGGTCATGACTGAGAAATGAATTGTCTGAACCCCCCTTGTAGCTCACCATGCATGTGTTGACTGTGCATGCATAGTTTTTTTTCTTTGTGAGGTTGCATTCTGTGTCCACAAGGTTGTGTGAACACATTTATATTGTGTTTTGAAATTGCTGCAGTTTTTATGTTGGCTCGCGCTTGTACACCAGCCAACATATTACATTAGCAGCAGATCTGGAGACGCGGTCACTGTTGGGCGAATGCAGGGCATGCATCAGTAGGTGCGTCCCTCATTCCCCAATAAGCCTGCATGCCGGCACCACACCAAGAATACATAATGTGGTGAGCACATCAAAGAAAGGTCCACTGCAACGCAAGCAAAGTTCATCATAAGCAGCGGCACCTCCCGACGTGCTTTCCCTGGTGAAAAATTACATTAACATGGTAGCACACTGCCTGCCCCAATGCCGACTTGGGGTGCCCAATCCCCTGTCGGCATGCCCTGACAATGTATTTTGCTGACGAGGCCACTCCCCGTCCCGGCATAATCTAACCCCATTTGTTATATGCCGAGGGGTGCCCAACCTCAGCTTCCCCTTTCTATATGTGCAGATGGGGTGCCAAATTCCCAATTGACTAGCCCCCTTAAATACTCAGGTGGCCAATGCTCTGTAAAACAAAAAACATCCCACAATGTTTTTGTTTTTGTTACCTGTAAAGAAAGAAAATGGTCCCCAGTTCGTCCCAGCTCCCTGCCCAAACACCCACTCCACCCTCGGTGCACCCTGGCTCCCCACTCTGCCACCCCATACTTACCTCCGAGTCTGGTGCAATGATCTTCGGTGGACCGGGAACATGTCTGCACTCTTCAAAGCCGACCACGAACTGAAGAAATGCCTGTAAGCTGTATAATGGCATAAAAAGGTTTTTTTTTTCAACTTTGGTGCATATTTCAGGCATTTTTGGGAAGTTTTGCACCAAATTTTCAACATGGGGTTATTGGGACCCTCCTCATGAATTCGGTCACTGTCATTACATTATTCGGTCCCAAAAGATGATTTCATGGTCACTGCATGGAAGCACCTTTCAGGACCGAGTAATGAAACAAAAGTGCCACTGTTCATGGGGTGGCTCTCAAAAAGTCTATGTTGCAAATTTGGTGAAATAAATCCAAAAAATGGCTGTTTTAAGAGTGTGCATTGCGCTGTTTCCACGCACACTCGTAACTTCGTGAATTTGTAATATTTTCACTCCAGATTTTCAAATTTGGCATTTTTTCACACCTCCTTATGAACAGTACAGCTGTCATTTTACATATCCTGGCCAAAATGGATGTTCACACATCCGGCGCAGAATAGTGTGGTCGCTGTGCAAAATCAGTTTTCGGGACAGTTTGAGAAAATGACAGTGACCCTGTTCATGAGTAGAGGTCGTAAAATGCCTATGTTGAAAATTTGGTGCCAAAAGTCCATAAAATGACTGTGTTACAAGAGTGTGTTGCGCAGTTTCCATGCACCCTTGTAACTCCGCAAATTTGCAATATTTTCATGCCAGATTTTCAGCACTGGCATTTTTTCACACATCCTTATAAACAGTATAGCTGTAAATTTTCACAGCCTGCCCAAAATGTGTTTCCACACCTGTGGCACACAATTCTATTTATTTATTTATGTTTTTGGTAACCAGGTAGGTGCACTGATCCAGAGGACCATTTTCAGTCACAACCTGGACCACAACGTGGCGACACAGTTACATAGTAGTAGACACAGTATATATATATATTTTATTAAACTGTACAAACAATATATAAAATTCGATTATACTGTACAAACACCAGTGGATGATGAAACAGCCATTGTTTACATATGGTATACATGCATGGCAAAATAAAGTACCATGATAAATACAGACGATAGTGCAAAAGGAGAGATAATTTACATTATACAAATTGACAAGGAGCTTTTTAAGTCTAACGGACAGTGTTACATCTAGTCAAGTGCCACGCCAGTTGACCTGAGAGAATTAGAGGCGAGCAGAGCATGCCACCTAGACAGTGTGCCTGGCTCAGAAACAGAGGGGTAGCAACCGGCTGAGTATGTGGAGGACAAGAAAGATGTGCTGAGCCCTGCCAGTCCAGTAGATGGTGTGGTTGCTGTGGGAAATCAACATTTGGGACAGATTAACAAAATCACAGCAGCACTGTTCATGAGGGGATATCCCAAAATGCCTATGTTGAAAATGTGGCTAAAAAACTCCCCAAAATAATTGGGTTACAGATGTGTGTTGAGCAGTTTCTCTGCATGCTCATGACTTCACCAATTTTTCATATTTTCACTCAGATTTTCAACGTTGCCATTTTATACACCTCCTCATGAACAATACAGTTGTAATTTTCCACATCCTGCCGAAAATGTGTTTTCATCCTTATGTCGCCAAATGGCATAGCCATTGAGCAAAACCACCTTTCAGCTAACAAACTGATTGTGCCGCTCTTCATGAGGTGGGGTCACAAAAAGCCTATGTTGAAAATTTGGAGTGAAAATACCAACAAACGCCTACTTTAGGGTTTCCAATTGTAACACCCCACCCTGTAGAGACTGCCAGGTGTCAGGGATGTGACTTGGGATCATTGGCTGTAATGCTGACACCATTCCACCCCCACCCCCACCCTGCAGCCAGTGACAGGCATCTAGGTGTGCCTTGGAGTGTTTGACCCTAAAGTTCACCCCGTTCTCCTACCCATCTCAGCATATTTCCTTATGGAATGGGATAAGTATAAGGCCCAAAGACCCCAAAGCACACCACAACACTTGTCAGTGTCTACAGGGTAGGGTGAGGCCCATTCTCCTATACTGCACCCATCTCAGCATATGTCCTTATGGAATGGGGAAAGTATAAGGCCCAAAGACCCCAAAGTACACCACAACACTTGTCAGTGTCTACAGGGTAGGGTGAGGTAAAATAGCATGAGTGTTATAGCTGACACCCCAAAGGCACATCCCAGCACCTGTCAGTCTCTGCAGGGTGGGGGTGGGGTTGACGTCAGTTCCATACTTCACTGCCATTCCTATTGTGCATCTTTAACTCCTGCATTACCAATGCCAATGTCAGTGAGACAACATTCAGCATTGACAAACGCTTGTATAAATATAGTTATTGATGTCTGAAAATGGATGATCCATTTAGGTTTCAGTAACAAAATGCATAAACTATTGCAAAAATATCCAGAGTACTTAATATGTTTCTTGCTTAAAGATAGACTGCAAGTACCAATTAAAAAAAGAATTCCTTTACAAGTCACTATTGAGATAGTTTCTGTGTCATCTATGAAGCTATAAAAAAGAAGCCACCAATAATTAAAACTATCTTGTTTGAGTCTAAAGAACCCTGTAATAACGTCCATGCTTTTGATTTTCAGGTTTTTGTTGAGCCATTGACATTGTGAGGGACATGGTTTGTGAGCCACTGCTGCATAATGACTTTACCTGCCCCAGCCATTACGATTAAGGATAGACAGCTGTTATGCAAGGTTCTAGCCCCAGTTAAGGGCTGGCCTAGGAATATATTTTCAAATATGGGGACCAAAGTTATTTGTAAAATGTGTTGAATATTTTTTCCTGACCTCAGACCGGAAGGGTGCTATCCTTGGGCAGTCCCAAAAAATATGGACTTGTGTACCCTCACTTCAAAACCCCCTCCAACAGCAGTCTGTGGCATCAGTATTGCAATGTTTAGAAATTACAGGTGTGATGGAGAACCTGCTTTCCAATTTTCATCTAAATTGACTCTAGGATAAAGATGCCATCTTGCAGTGTATACCCTGCCAGATTTTTGCCCAACTTTTTGAGGGAAGATGAATATTTGCTTCTTGCTCCCTTTGCCCTTATACACATTCAACAGTTTGTTTATCCCTTTCTCCGTGCAGGAGTGGAAAAACTTGAGAGATAAAACCTCTCTGGTCAGATAACTGGGATTTGTTCCAGAGGAATTCTACCTCCTGATGTAGTGCCAATCTGAGTCCCTCAAAAACAGGGCCCTTCAGTATGTAGTCCCTGCACTGCAAATATTTAAGAAAGTCTCCCTGGGTTAATCCATAGTCTGTCTGCATTTGCTGAGAATTTTTGAATGTGTTGTTGTCTAATAAAAATTGTGTTATGAAAAGCAGGCCTTTTCTTGCCCACAAACTAAACCCAGTGCCTTAAGGCTAGAAGAATTTAGGGCACCCACTGAATGGGGATTCTGGACCATATACCATTTGGGTCATCCCATTTCTTTTTTGATTGGAGCCAAAGTTGCATGCTGTAGCTGGTCCAAGTTTTATTTATGTTTTTCAGCTCTTTGGGTTCCATTAACCATGGTGAAAGCTGTAGGGTTGTGTGAGTGTGTGCACCCTGCTCCAGGTTAGTCCAACTGCTCTCTTTTAAAGGACTGAGCATTTCTGCTATGTATACTATTTGGGCTTCTTCAAAGTGTTGTGGAAAGCTGGATATGCTCTCTGATGCAGACAGTAAACAACTGAAAGTGCCCTCCCATTATTATCTGACCCCTTTCAAGGTGGCCACCATGTCACAAACTTCCTTAAAAAATGTGTTAGCTCTGTGATTGGGGATGTAGACATTTACCAATTGGATAACCTCTCCATGTACCCTGCCTGTAACAATAACCAATCAGCCCCCCATTCCCATTTCAGAGGCTATCATTTCAAAAGGGCAGCCTCTCTTTAGTCATACAGCTACCCCCGCCTATTTCACTCTGGTGTGAGAGGCTGCAATTACCTGTTCTACCCACCTTCTCCTGAGTTTGAGATGCTGGGGGAGGGGTGGTAAATGTGTCTCATGCAGGAATATGTCACTATTAAGATGTTTTAATTCATTTAGGATTCTAGTTCTTTTTACCAGTGAGTTGACACCCTTGACATTGTATGATAGAATCTTCGATAACCTCATCCTTACATGGGGGGTCCAACCATTTTATCCTATTTGCTGAACACTGCATGCAATTTACTACCTTTTGGCTCTTGAGTACTTGAAACAGTACCTGTAAATGTGTAACTTGTCATTCCAAACTCAACTTGTGGCACATAACAATGAAACAGAGAGTGGCCCTGTACTATATTTACTGGGCTGGAGTTTTAAACACAGTAGTCATAATGATACTCTTCCAAGGTAACTATATCCAAAAGGGTGAGGTGTGGAGTGATGTTATGCCCCAATTTTTGTGGGCGCAGTCACACCATTTACTCAAGCAGGTTAAAGCAGCTCTACCCCCTTCCACCTATTATGGAAGACAAGTACACTTAATGTCACAAGTATGAAGCCAGTGGCTGTAGGGTTGGTTGAGACAAGGCTACTGTGCTCCCCTCTGCTACTACAGCCCTCAGTCTGGTTTACAGTGTGACCGTGCTCAGTATGATCATAGCAGGGATCAAGGTAAAGATCAATAGGCTAAAAACACAATATTTATGGAAAGCATGAGGAAAGCCACCTTGGACTATGTAGAGTGTAGTGAGAGGCATTAGTGACCACGTTAAGTAGTGCTAACCTCACTTGTCTTCCACTCCTCTTCTGAAAATAAAAATGTCTGTATTTTAAAAAATCGACTGAGTCCCTCCATGAGGCAATGGTACTATTCACAGGGTCATCCACCAGCCCCTCTGTGAACACTCCTTCAGAGTGATACCCCACACTCAGCAGCATTCTATCTGTGCCAACACCAGTCCAAAATTACATCATAAGGGGGACTGCACTGCTTGTGCTATCAATGCCAAGGGGCCTGTAGCTTTTAGGTAGAGTACAAATTGTGCTGTTATGCCACATGGAGACGGAGCAAGAGTGAGCTTCCATGCCCCTGTCAGGCCATGCAGTTCTGCACTTCATCCCACTCCTGTTGGCTCATTTGCCTTGGATACCTCCCACCGTGCCTCTACTTGTAGCATACCTACTCCGTTTCTGCCATGCCATGCTGCTAACATGACCAAGTGGTGATCTGGCTTGAGTTACTGTGCTGTTTCCAGTCTGCCATTTTTTAGTCCACAGTTTTGTCACATTGGAGTTTGAGTTTCCTGCCATCTAGATGACACAGTGTGACCCATGGACACACCTTCCCCCAATTAATAGCAGTATTAGGTTTTCTAGGTGCCACATTACTGGAGGGCACATCACCAGTTCCTAAAGATAATCCATGTTCCCTATGCTACAAAAGTGGTAAAATCATGAATCCTAGGCAGGGGCTGCATAGCCTACTGTGCAAGCCCCCCCCCCCCGCCTCTCATCTGCTCTTGAGTCATGCAATAATCTTCCAGTCCCTTCACCTGCCATGGCCACCCTGAACACTGCGCACACTTACTTGTACATGTTTGGAAATCTGACAGTTTGATAAAAAGTCTCACAATCAGCTCAGTAATCAGTTAGTTCAGCTGACCAAGCATTGTGAAGCTCTATGGTCTTTTTTTTCTGTACATTATTTTTCTTCTCTGTAGGGGCGGGGCATCCTTCCAGAGTACTCTCTCAGCACATGCCTTCTACTCCCTGCCTGAAACCTGCAGACCGGTCTCCCCCCAAACCCTACGGCAGGTCCAGCCCCCTGGGGGAGGGCCCGCCCTGCCCTCTTGTGTCAGCCTATCTGAGATTGGGAGAGACCTACCATGTGGATGGGATGACCATGGGAGATTCGGTTGAGCAGGTCTGGTGATTGGATGTGGACAGGCCCCTGGAGTCTCCTTCATCTTTGCCAATCCATCCAGGGCTTTTCTGTGCTCTTGTGTTACCCCTCGGAGCATGGACTTGCCATGGCGTCCATGCTCTGATGTTGCCACCCACCATGCTCCACCCCCAGCATCCAATTAGTGCACGTGTTCTCCAGGTGCATCCCCTGGCTACCACCAGGGGTCTCGCAGGAGCAGCGCTATCCCCTAATCCCTTCTCAGGAAGGGAGAGTAGTCCTCCAGATGCTCGATCCCTTCCCTTCCCTACCAACCCCTGACGGCTTGGATCTGTTCCTGAGCCCAGGTCACCGGCATGGTGCAAGGTGTGGCATCCAGCGCCTCAACCCTCAGCACCACCAGCCAGCAAGCTCTATGGTCTTGAAATGTTGGGACTAGATATCACATCAAGTTAATGCAGTTGCCTTGGCTAATGATGTTGTGCTTCTGCCTGCCACTTCTTGATCTTTCTCCACAGGGTGCAGTCTTTTGATTATCCCCACTATCTCTGGAGCTAGATTCTTTAGCAGAATCACCTCTGTCTTACATTTCTTTCAATTTCTGCCAGCCATCCCCCCATGCTACTTTCAAGAGTTGTGCTTCCAGTTCTTTGATTTGCATATCAGGCAAAGTAATCTTTAAGTCCTTTACGGAAGGGGCCGCTTCTAGCAAACTGACAAAGACTTTGGGTCCCACTTCTGTTCGCATTTTCAACTTCACTGAAATTTAACTGAGCCTTCATGCCTGTCCTTTCCTTTGTTTCTCAGGCCACTGCTCAAATTTGTTGCTGTTTCACCAGGAGTTCAGTGGCGAAATCATAACTGAAAAAGGTCTTTTGGTTCTTCTATTTAACATATTGGAACCTCCAAGCCTCTGCTAGTATGTGCTCTTTGGTTTGAAAACAAAGCAACCTAATTATTCATGATCAAGGTTGAGCTTCTGGGTCTGTTGGGCAGGGTGATGTGCCTGTTCCATATCTAGTGAGATGTCCATGGGGAGGACTAGAGTCAACTGGATAATGTGTTGGACAAGGACTATCACTGTAGCAAAGCTTTCCTCTGCTCCTTCTTTTACACCATAAATGTTTAAATTATTCTTTTGTGAGTGGTTTTCCACGTCCTCAAGTCACGCTTGAACATCCCAGCCTCTCTTAAGCAAGTAAAGCAGGATGTGGTTGTGGGATTCCTGGGCCCACGCTAGTTCACCCACTTTCACTTCGTTGGTAGTGATCTTTTTATCGATGCTGTGCAAGTCCATCTGTAAGGGTACAATTGAGGGCTTGCTTTTATTGACAGAATTTAGGATTTTTTTAATCATTCATTCTGATCTGGTAGGCCATTCCTCCTCTTGTAAATCCAGGTTGACTGAAGAAACTAATGGAGATCTCCCTCTGGAGCTGGTGGTGCAGCCAACAAAACCCACCATGCCTGTGTTCATGAGTAGTTGTTTCAATTTGCTCACCAGAGTACCATTTTTCCCTGATTTAGGTTTGGTGGCTTTCACTGACATCTTATGCAACTGTATGATAGACAGGGAAATTTTCTGAATTTTTCTGGATTACTGTCAATTTATAAAAGTGGCTCCCATACTCATGATGTCACCAGAAGTTCAAAACAATATTTTTATTAATCACAAACATCTCACAACAGGGTACGTGTTATCCCACAACAATGCATACCCTGGCATGTCTTATTGCTTGATTGTCTCCATCCTTGTTCTCCATGGGACTGGCAGTGGGGGCAAGGATCAGTGCAGACAGCAGCTTCTTTATGATTGGAGGTGCCTTGATCTTTGTGGATGCCACCCACAATGACAGACTGCTGTAGTTTCATGCCACAATAGGTGCACAATTCTCTATGGTCAGAGCTGCCAATCAGAGGGCAGGAGCCCAACACACAAGACCAGTGACACCCAGAATTGAACTGCAGGAGTGTGGACAAAGAGAAAAACCACAAAGCACTTTGGCCTTTTTGTGCAACAGCCTGCTCCCTTAAATACTGAGACAATCAGGGCTTGTGTGCAGCCCCTTGTGAGACAGTAGCTACAGCAGGGGATTCAGAATTGTTTTGGGAGAGGAATAACTCCTGCACATAGCTACTCAAAAACAGGCATCTAGCCTGTGAAGGACTGGTGGACAGATACCTATAGATACTCATCTCCTGAACAGAGCACCAATTCAGCCAGCAGCAGTTCCATAGAGAGCAGCATCTGCCAGAGAAGGACAGTTCCAGCCAGAGTCAAATTTGCTAGTGCCCAAGCATAGCCAATGTACAGCCAGGCCACTGTGACTCAATTTCAATATGCAAGAGAAGTCCCCAGATAGGATGAACAGTAGGAAAAGTCTTCTCCAGGTGGCGAAGACTAGAGAAATCCTCACATAAGATGAACATGGACTGAAAAAAGGCTAAGTTGCCTGCAAAATGGCTTACTCCTGTAGCCACAAGGTGAGTGTTGCAGTAACAACAGCAATGCCTGCCAACAGATTCCGGCTACTCTAGAGCATAGAACAAGGACTGTCTTCATGCCTGATGCTTCCTAGGTACCTACAGGACCTCACATCAGAGTCTAGGACCTACAACTGTAGATAGCTACAATATTTAGGTGGAGTTTAGGCCTCTGAAGTTTTCGTCTGAACTGTATCTGGGTAGCCATTCAGACGAGGCTAGTTTTTTGGCCCAGTGGTCATTTGGGATTACAATTACTGTTGCTTCTTTAAACCTGTGCAAAGGTACTGTCTACTACACTGCCTTACTAGCATTTGTATTTCACTGCCACAGTGTGATACCACAAAGACTTAAAAAGAGAAGGAGGGACTGTGGGATACTAAAAACAATGAACAGGCATACTTGCTAGAATGAGTAACAATGGTCAATTGCCAACTTAATAAAGAAAGGTGGAGTAGCCCTGAGATTGGATGTCTTACTGCACCAGCTTTTCCAGAAATTTGATCTTCTGATTATGGGCTTGTCTCTAACATTTCCATGCTGGAAACGTTCCTCCGAATGCAGAGGAACTGTACAAATGGAATATTCTATTTCAAGAGCGGGGAATGAGCACTTACAGGTGTGAGAAGGGTATTCCCAGCAGTAGCTTTTTTCCTTTTATCTAGCTTTTTGCTCCCTCTTGCCACCGCCTGCCTTGCTTCCGCAATATGGTGACATAGGTATTTTCTTGTTTTTTCTCCTTCCTAGCCTGAGACCCCGGAACATGATTGTATGTGCCTGTGGAGGCAAGCATGCACCTCATGGCTCCAGTGATGGGCTCTCTGCCCCGCTTGGACTAATGCCAAGTCTTCCATTGGGCTTGGCACTACAGCCAAGCCTCCACTAGGTGGCAGTCAAGAGACTCCAGATCCCTCCCCAGGAGAGGTGAACTGCTTGTCAGCAGCTCAATCCAGCTCCTTGCCCCCCCCCCCAGCTGACCCACTGCAACCCAAGCTTGCTCCTGAACTTGGTTTGCCAGTGTGGTGTGAAGTGTGGCATCTACATCAGACCAAAAGGCTCACTGAGTGATCTTGATCAAATTACTCCTAGTGCACCACTCCAGAACTGCACAGAGCACCTGAGTGCAGTACTAAGGGGAATTTGCACTGTCTTGGTGTGTTGTCTTTCAGATGAGGTGTTAAACCAAGGTCCTGTCTGTCTTTTGTGGTGCTTTTTCAGGCTGACGTTAAAGATCCCATGGCCTTTCTTGAGACAGGTAGGTGAATTTCCTCAATGTCTTGGCCATACTGTATTTTTCCCCATTCCCTAAAATACACCACAAAACTGGTTCCATTTCAGTTGGTTTGCATCTGTATCCCCACTGGACAAGGCTGAATATTGGCAGTATTTTCTAGTTCTGGTTTCCTGATCAACAAAAATTAAAGTATAATAAAACAGCAACACACTGAAAATTAGATGTTACCTCTCTACTGGGCTATCATCGGTAAATAGATTGCAAAACAAACAAACAAAAAAAGAAGGAATAACTGCTGGGCAGAAAGTGTGAAATTCAATTTCATGAAAATTTTGCAAAGCATCACAAAGTAAAACCAGTTTTCCAATATTCCAACTATGCCGAAATCTGAAGCATGTGAATGTGTTCTGTGAATTTTTACCCCTTCTGTGCAATTTTCTGGCTGAAATATGGAATGATACACACAAACTATGTGTAAGTACCAGGATCTCCCCTGTGTCTAGGGGTGTTTTGTGGCATTTCTCATCAGAGGAGTACCTCTCTTATGCCATATAAACCAGTACCTGCTCTATTACCTATTGCCACCTTAGGTCTGGGATGATGGAGTCTGGAGCATCTTTGCACACAACATCATTAACTGAAAAGACACAGAAAGTGGAGTTCCAAACTTGAGTTTTTTGGTACTTTTGCCTCTTCCCATACTCTTGTGTTATTCCTCTACTGGAACCAAAACATTGCTTTGTGATGGCTCCTGCATGGGTCTCTGGCAGTTAAAGTGAGTCTCCTCTAAAAATGAAGATGCACCTGTGGACTCTTCTGTATCACTTGGCCCTGAAGTAAAGTCCAAGACTGTTTCTTCAGATTGGCTAGCATTCTTTGAAACTGATTTAGGCTGATTACTGGGGGCTTTTATTATTACTGGAATAAGACCAGTCGATCACACAACCGTTCGCATAGTCCCTCGCATCCTGTTTCAATTCCAGTCCATGGATTGATGGAAAATGCTCAGTGTCAGCAAAGTCTCACTTCAATTTTTTTCTATGAATACAGTGTTACTTTTCTAATAGTTTTTTTGTTTAACTAAATGTAATAAACTGAAGATATGAATCTATACAATGAGCTACCGCAGATTTACAGCACATAGTGCTTCTGGTTCAGTCAGGATGTATGCTACTCACCTTTTCTGTGGCATTTGGTTTATGTTTGCCTGTAGTGAAAAGGTGACTTTTTGTGCTTTGTTTTATACCAGTGTTCCTTGGAATTATTGAAGGGTTAGAGACCAGTACTAATAGTGTAGCACAGTAGGCTACACTATTTGCACTTATTAGGGTCCACTGGTATGGTTGGGATGTTTCTTTTTTTTCAGTTTGTTTAAGTTAGGGGGTCAACCCCCCCATATTTTTATCATAAATAGAGGTTGTGAGACCCCCCCACTCAAAATTTTTTTCCAAAAGTTAAACAACTATCTCAGCCTGGTACTAACTGTAACTAGGGCAAATACTGTAACATACTGTATCTCTGTGCTAAGCTGTGCTATCTTTGCTGGTCCGTATTCCTCAACAAATGACTCTTCTTCCCCCTCCCATCTACCCTCCCCCCCCAAAAAAATTGCATATGTAAATAAGACAGTAGTTATCTGTATTGCTTATCTGGCAGAACAATTACAAATAAAAAAATAAACCAGCTCTGAATGTAGCCACCCGTTGCATGATTACATGCCCCCTACCAGTGACTTCATTTGTTGCAATCAGCCAGTGGGTCCTGATGCTGCCACCATTACCTGGATGCTTACACATTTAAACACATTAAGGACTGCTCCATATTCACTGAAGTAGTATCCCATGTACTGTAAGTAGAGGTGTAACAGAGATAACTGGTAGCACTGGTTACAGGTCACTGTCCCCAGTCTGTTAATGTAACTGGGATGCTGTGCAGTCTATTGGTTAAATACCAACCACGGAAGCCAAGAGATGCCAGGTTCAGCCCCCCCAAAAAATGCCAGTAAGTCTGACCTTGAGTAAATCACTTAACCTCCTTCTGCTTTAGTCCCCACTTGACCTCCGAGCACTTCAGTCTTTCACAGTTGTAAAAGTGGCCAAAAACAGGACTCCACTGATAACAAGGTGCTGCTTCTCAGCTGGACCTATCCCAGAGAAGTAAATTATAAATAGTGATTTCTCCAATTGATATTACCAGATGCAAGCCACTGTCATTAATCTACGGGGGTGGGGTCTACCCTTAACACCACAGATCGATAAACACTGCTGTCCATCTGCTTTTTCAGTTATTGAACCTGGATGGATACATAGGAACACAATAATGTAATGTATGGTTGGAAAGGACTGTAGGTCTAACTGAAAGCTAAAATCATGAGTCCAAAATCTATTACAGAAAAGCACTACAGAGTCAAATAAACTGCCATTAAAAAAGGGCAATTATACAATTGACAAAAAAATCCTCTGACCAGAAATCCTACAATAACTCACTGGTGAGGAAGGATATTTATCAAAAATAAAACTAAATTAAATGCATTTTCAAATTTATTTTGTACTGGGTCAGCTGTATAATTGCAATAACACAGTCCAGGACAATCGTAATTGGGGAATTATCCACTTGTTTGGTTAAGTCTCTCAGTTGTTCTCATGACACACAACACAAGGTGTAGGTAAATCCATCAATAACTACTGTCCTGTCATGCTTTATTGCTTAATTAACATATCTGCTGTAGAAAGGGAGTTATTGAACCCCTGACAACAAAGAGGAAAGAATAGAAAAACATTATTTTTAGACACATTTCAGCTTCAATTTCATAAATGTTCTGTATTTAGTGCCTCCAGTTTCTTTATAACCACACACATGGTATCCTGTGATATGGGCAACTGAAACTGAGCGATTCAGATATGAGCAACTCAGTCTAAGTGCCCGTTATGTGAGCTACCCTGGAAGGGTAGTGAGGGGAAGAAGAGTGAGGATATGGGTTAGCAAGGGAAGAAGAGTGACGATATAGGATGTCAACTGGAAGGGGAAGGATAAGGGAGAAAGGATGTGGGAGGTAGTGTGGCATGGTGTTGCTGAGCTGGCTGTGTGGTGTGGTGGTGATGATGGCTGGCTCTGGTGGAGTAGATTAAGGGTTCTAGGCTGGGGAGGGGTGTACATTTCAGTGTTTGTCATGAGCAGGTTTTTCCTTTTTAACAGTGTCTCCCCCACACCAACATTTACCTCCCTGTAGTTGATAATCTTTAGTAAGGGGTGGGGTACGGGGGGCACAGCCCCCCGCATAAATATAAGTAATGTTTTTCCCCGTGTTGTTGTTTTACTCACTGGGAGTGTACATCACCATTTTTCTTTTCAGTGATGTACACTCACTCTAATGGAGATTGTGGTTTGTCGATCACCATTATTACATGGAATCCACATTCCTTGTCACAAAAAAAGGATCACAGTCTTCCAGTCTCTAGTTACTCTGGCTGATTGTCTACACCTGACATCCATATCTTCTGTAGATGATGTCATAAATATTTCCATGGCAACAGACTGACTTTACAAGCAGTGGATTGTGATGCCAGTTGTAGACATGCAGACAGAGCAGATGAAATCAAATGGGCAATGATCTTGTTTTTGCACAGTTGTATTTTTTTAGCTGGCAAAAAATGTAATTGTTTTTTAGCAAAATTATATTTCTGACATCCTTAGATCATTTATAGTTCTTTCAGCTATTTTGAAACACCTTGTTTTACTAATCTTTATAATTAATCACTCAAATAATTAAGATGGCTACCACTAGCAGTTTTTAGAAATTCCTTCACCTTGAGGTTATCTTTTAACTTTATATACTGGATTCGTATTGTGGGTGTAAATAACAAGGGGCTCGTAAACATTTCTGAGGGTAACAGCACAGCACCATGCCACACCAAAGTCTTTATTTTATTTTTAGTGGGTGTAGTCAGAAAGCAGGGACTTTTAGAAACCTCAAAACCATATATATCTCGGTTCAGGAATGAAATACAATTAAAAGGAAATTGAATATATTGCTGCTTTTGCCATAAATACATTATAACTAAAACTGTTATATAAAGAAATGCTGTTCCACTAACAAATATTGCTGCATTAATGTGCACAGTAACAAGGACAAGGGGAAAGCTTAATACAAAGAATATGTGTAACACACAATTGCCATCACTTCAGCAACAGATGGTCAGCACTCCATTCTGGATTTTATATAAACTTTTAATCCACATAAAATTTCCTTTGCCAACAGCTGCTGTCAACAGTCCAAAAAAAACAACAAGCACCTTGAACCATAGATACGAAGGTTTTATACAGTCCGGCAAATAAGCGGTAACTAAATAACTTTGTAAATAATCTAAATCCGCCACCGATTCAGGGTGCAAGCAACTCCCAGCCACACATTTATGTTTCAGCATCTAAACTGATGCCATCATCAGAACATGTAGGTGTTCGAATCAGTGTGCATGTAAATACTTGAACAATTAAAGTAACAATGCAAATAAATGTACTTCTAAAATGTACTACAATAGTGCAAATTACATTCAGTCTAACTAAAGCTTAAGTAAAATTCCCAACCCCAGTCAGTTATTTTACATAATTTATATCACACAAGATGAGTTTATAAAATTCTAGTATCTCATAAAATATATATACCATCAACAGGGAAAAAGAATAAGGAAAAGGGGGAAGGGAAGCAGGGGGGGAAGGGGAGGGATGTATAGGAAAAAGGTAGGGGCAGGGAGAGGAAGGTGGGAGAAGGAAAAGGAAGGAGGGAAGGAGGAAAAGAGAGGGAAAGGGGGGAAGGGGGAGAGAAAAGGAAAGAAAAAGATAAAAAACAACAGAATGTTTTGCTATGTAAAATTGTTCCATTCTAAAACTCTGGTTAACCTTTTTAACTTTACATACAAGATTCTGACTCAGGAGAAATGTAAGGAATTACATCTTCACAGACAGTAGTGGATGCCTGGAATAGCCTTCCAGCAGAGGTGGTGGGGGTGAAATCTGTGGCAGAATTTAAGAATGCATGGGATAGGCATAGGGGACCTTACATAGGTAACATAGATAACATAGGTTTGTATAGAGATAATAAGACTTGCATCCATAGTGCTCACCTTTTTTAAACTAAAAGGCACTCACTTGATGTAACTTACCCAGTTTCAGTTTAAAACTCTCCACTGATGGACTACCAACCACTTCTTTGGGTAGGGCGTTCCATATTGAGATCACCCCTGATTAAACCACCTTTGGCGCTACCAGATTTTACACCTTAGTCATTAAGTAAGGGAGGGCTAAGCCAGAAATCAAGTAGGGTCTCTGGTAGGGCTGTGCAAGGGCTGATTTTTATGCTGGCTCTTGCTTGCATGGCCAACATCTTGCACTAGTAACAGATTTGGAGGCGCGATCACTGTAGGGTGAATGCATGGCACGCATCAGTAGGTGTGTCCCTCATTCCCCAATAAGCCAGCATGCAGGCACCACACCAGGAATACATAATGTGGTGAGCACATCTGAGGAAAGGTCCACTGCAATGAAAGCAAAGCTCGTCATATGCAGTGGCACCTCCCGATGTGCCTTCCCTAGTGAAGCATAACAGTAAACATGGCGGCAGTGACTGCCACCACTGCCTGCCACAATGCCGACTTCAGGGGTGCCCAATCCCCCTGTCAGCATGCCCTGACCCAGTTTATGTGCCAACGAGGGAGCCCACTCCCCGTCGGCCTAATGCACTCCCCCATTTGTTATGAGCCGAGGGGAGTGCCCAATCCCCCTCGGCTCTTGCCCCCCCTTCAGTATGTGATGATGGGGATGCCCAATCCCCAATTGGCTAGCCCCTTCAAACACTCAGGTGGAATGCTGGGAGCCCACCGCAGTGTGCCAAATGCCCCTGTAAAAAAAAACCTGTCCCTCAATACTTTTTTTTTAACCTGTAAAAGAAAAAATTGGTCCTTCACAGTCTGTCCTGCTCCCTCCCCCAACCTGTGCCCACCCTCTGCACACCCTGCCTCCCCACACACACACTGTCACTCCATACTTACCTCCAGAGTCTGGTGCAGCAATTTTCAGTGGACCGGGAACACGTCTGCACTCTTCAAAGCCAACAACGAACTTAAGAAATGCCTGTAAGCTGTATAATGGCATAAATAGGGTTTTTTTCAAATTTGGTGCATATCTCAGGTATTTTTGGGAATGTTTGCACTAAACTTTCAACATGGGGTTATTGGGACCCCTCCTCAGGAATTCAGTCACTGTCAAGGCGTTATTTGGTTCCGAAAGGTGATATTGTGTTCACTGCGCAGAACCACCTTTCAAGACTGATTAATGAAATGACAGTGCCGCTGTTCATGAGGGGGGCTCTCAAAAAGCCTATGTTGCAAATTTGGTGAAAAAAATCCAAAAAATGGCTGTTTTGTGAGCGTGTGTTGCGCAGTTTCCATGCACGCTTGTAACTTCGTGAATTTTTAATATTTTCACTCCAGATTTTCAAAATTGGCATTTTTCCGCACCTCCTTATGAATAGTGCAGCTGCCATTTTACATATCCTGACTGAAATGTATTTTCGCACGTCTGGCACAGAATAGGGCGGTCGCTGTGCAAAATCAGTTTTTTTGGGACAGTTTGAGAAAATGACGGTGACACGCTTCCTGAACAGAGGTCCTAAAATGCCTATGTTGAAAATCTGGTGACGAAAGTTCATAAAATGACTGTGTTACAAGTGTGCTTTGCGGAGTTTCCACACACCCTTGTAACTTTTCAAATTTGCAATATTTGCATGCCAGATTTTCAGTACTGGCATTTTTTCATACCTTCTTGTGAACAGTAAAGCTGTCATTTTTCACAGCCTGCCCAAAATGTGTTTCCGCACCTGTGGTGCACAATGGCATTGTCACTGTGGGAAATCAACTTTTGGGACAGATTAACAAAATCACAGCACTGCTGTTCATGAGGGGAGGTCCCAAAATGCCTATGTTGAAAATGTGGCTAAAAAAATTCCAAAAATAATTGGGTTACGGATGTGTGTTGCGCAGTTTCTGTGCATGCTCATGGCTTCACCAATTTTTCATATTTTCACTCCAGATTTTCAACGTTGCCATTTTTTTACACCTCCTCATGAACAATACAGTTGTCATTTTTCACATCCTGCCCAGAATGTGTTTTCATCCCTGTGTTGCCAAATAGCATAGCTGCTGTGCAAAACTACCTTTCAGCTAACAAACTGATTGTGCAGTTCTTCATGAGGTGGGATCACAAAAAAGCCTATAGTATGTTGAAAATTTGGAGTGAAAATACCAACAAACGTCTACAACATTAGGG
Organism: Neoceratodus forsteri; assembly: GCA_016271365.2. Lineage (NCBI taxonomy): Eukaryota > Metazoa > Chordata > Ceratodontiformes > Ceratodontidae > Neoceratodus > Neoceratodus forsteri. The sequence continues at coordinate 798,328,163 of CM057459.1, read as the reverse complement.
TTTCCATCTGCAACACCCCACCCTGTAGAGACTGCCAGGTGCCAGGGCTGTGACTTCAGATCATTGACTGTAATGCTCATGCCATTCCACCCCCACTCCCCATCCTGTAGTCAGTGACAGGCATCTAGGTGTGCCTTGGAGTGTTCATCCCTAAAGTTCACCCCATTCTCCTATACTGCACCCATCTCAGCATATTTCCTTTTGGAATGGGGTAAGTATAAGGCTCAAAGACCCCAAAGCACACCACGACACTTGTTAGTGTCTACAGGGTAGGGTGAGGTAAAATGGCACGAGCGTTATAGCTGACGATCCAAAGGCACACCCCAACACCTGTCAGTCTCTGCAGGATGGGGATGGGGTTGGTGTCAGTTCAATACTTCACTTCCATTCCTATTATGTATCTCTAACTCCTGCACTACCAATGCCAATGCCAGCGAGACAACATTCGGCATTGACAAATGCTTGTTTTTTCATTGGGTCAGGCTTGACTCAATAAATTGTTCCTGTTTATCATCTGGTTCTGGGCTTGGTTCCCAGCATGACAGAGGAGGCTGTCAGCTGACTCCTTCTTCTTACAGTTCACTGCACACGTGTTGCCTGTGCGTTTGTAGTATATTTTTTGTGTGCATGTGTCCTATTTGCACATAGTTGTGTGCACATAGGTTTTTTTGTAAACTGTTACAGTTCATTTAGTGTTTCAGTCTTGACTCACTGAATGATTTGTGATTTTGTGTAGTGCCATTGTCATCCAGTTCTGGATGCAGCTCTGTGTCAAACAAGAAGGTTGTTGGCTGACTCCTCCTAGTGCAACCGTACCTAGGCTAATACCAGCACTAACTGTAGTCAGTTACCTTTGTCATTAAGTACTGTATTTCGAATTCAATGTAGCTTTATCTGAAGTAATATATATATATTAAATAATGTCTGGAGGTCAGCCGGCCTGCAAACTTTCATGGTCCAGCCCCATTAAATCTTCTAGCCAGCCAGCCCTAGGTGGTGCAGGAGATGGTTATAAACTCGCCAGATCTATTAGGCAATAGGCATGATAAGCTTATTTTCTCTCCCAGCAAACCAGGTTCTGGTACTGCTGGCAGTATGACTTTGGGAAGCAGACAGCATCAAAGCTAGTAGTACAACTACTGCTGGGTCTGTCACCAGCACCACAACCACTAGTAGCACCATGCCAGTGACACAGCATTCTTTAGCCTCAACATTTTATAGGGTTAAGAGATCCTTAGAGCAGAGACCCCCATTCTGCAAGCAGGAGCCACCAGTGCCACTAGTAGCAACAATGTTGCCACAGTTTCCTGCACAGCTGTTATCTTTACCACTAGTTCCTTCCCAGCAAGTGTGCTCCCTGTCAACACCACCACCAGTGCCATCCTTAAAGCAGGCACTTCCAGCATCACTGCCACTGTCTCTGCAGCTTCTCAGATCACCACCATCACTATTACCTCAACTGCCACCACCAGTGTACCTGCTAGTATAGTCACCTCCACAGCCACTTTGGCCTCCACCACCGAAGCTACAACTCTACCCATACCAGCCCCTCATACTGTTACTACCACTGACACTGTGAATGTGTTCTTGACTCTTTACAAAATCAGTGCCACACCTGGCCTGTTTCCCCAACACAGTTCTCATGCTTGAGTCCCCATCACTGATATTAATGATGAGGAGTTTGTCAATTAATCTGGGTCAGAATGTCAGCCCCAGCCTGGGGACTTACTTACAGACCACAGTACTAGTAGTGATAGTGACACTCATCCGAGTGATTTTGGTAATGAGGCCAAATATGTCTTATCATTGGTCAGTAAAAAGCTAAGAGAGAATGAGAAAGAAAGAACTGGGGAATGCAGTGGCAGGACAGGCAAGGAAGAGAGTCAAACATTTCCAGTAAAGAAAACCAAACAATCCATGTTGGATTTCATATGTGCTGTGCTAGCTCCCCCAGACACACAGACTCCTCTTGCACTGCAAGGAACTGTAAGCCATAGACTTGCTGGTGTTGCTAGTAACCAACAAGGTGCAACAACCAGAGCTGACAGGGAAAGGGGTGACTCAAGAAGTGGTGGCTTTGATCACTCTACTGGGGCTAGCACATCACAAATGCAAGGAGGTAAAGCTACTGTGTGGTTGCAGTTTAGCCTGGTGAAGGATGATGCAACAACGGTACAGAGTGGGTTTTGCCAGACCATCATTAGCCATGGGAAAAACTTGTCAAACTTGACAACCATGGCAAAGATGAGACAACTGCATATGGAACACACCAGTACACTCCATGATTTATCCAGAACAGTGACTCATCCCCGTGCTGTACCTGTTATCGCTGCCACAGATTCTGGTGGACCAATTTCTGATCCACTATGTGGTGGGTGTGAATCAGACACTGACTTGTCTTTACCACATACACCAGTGACTGGGGGCACACAGTGAGCTTGCCAATCATACCTTTGACCTCTAGTGGTAACTCTTTTGGTCATTCCACACACTCACACTCACCCTCACCCAGTGACAGGCAGGCCCAAAACTCCACATCTTCTAAGTCCAGTATCACCTCTATCATGCATGCATTCCATGCCTGCAGTCTGTATGCTGCTGTGCATCACATCACAGAACAGATTATGTAGTTCATTGGGAAATTATACAATGGCAAGAAAAAATCCTGGACTCTGATTGGTCAGTCTTGGGCTGGACCCGTGATGTTAATCAGTACAACATCACGGGTCTAGTCTCAGCCTCACTGTGAACCTGCTCTTGCGCATGAGCATGCTGAGCATTTGCTTGGTTGTTTCATCTGCTGTTAAAAAACCAAAATATTTTTCCACACAAAAACATCTTTAAAATTATTTTTTTTTCTGTATAACAACGAGCCATTGTATAATAGCAATAATGCCCTCCAGAGTGTGTGTCGTTTGGGATAGCATCACGCCTCAGTTGTTGGGCCTTCCGCCCGCGGCCTCGTGCCCAACCACCTGAGGCGTGACGTTATCCCAGCATGACACACACCCTGTCGGGCATTATTGCTTAAATAACAGCTACAGAATTTCAGCCATTTTCAAGTGTTGAATATACTGGGTTTTGACAGATGCTGCAGTATCTACACCCTGATATAATATCCCTTCTCACAGCACTTTTCATGAGATGTTGTTCCAGGAATATGCAGATTTTTTTAACAAATCCTAGGAGGATAGTGTGGTACTCGAGGACTGGAGGAAGGCAAATGTGATACCCTTTCACAAAAGTGAGAGCAAGGCAGAGGCCGGTAACTACAGGCCTATTAGTTTGACCTCAGTGGTGGGGAAAATGGTGGAATCACTTCTAAAATAAAGAATTGTTGATAACCTAGATGCCAGTGGGGCACAGGACCCAAGGCAGCATGGATTCACAGTGGGAAGGTCATGTCAGACGAATCTAACAGATTTCTTTGACTGGGTGACCAAAGTAGTAGACCAGGGAGGGACTGTGGATGTGGCCTACCTAGACTTTAGCAAGGCATTTGATACAGTCCCACACAAAAGATTAACAAGCTAGCCAGCCTGGAGGTGGGTCCCAGGCTGGTGACCTGGGTAAAAAACTGTCTGGACAACAGGATGCAGAGGGTAATAATAAATGGACTACTCTCCAAAGAAAGGGGGTTACTAGTAGGGTACCACAAGGTTTCAGTACTGGGGCCAGTCCTCTTCAATGTCTTTATAACCAGTGCCAATGTCTTTATAACCTTTATGCCAGTCTCTCTGCAATATCTTTGCAGAGAGACTGGCAGAAAAAGTATGCCTTTTTGCAGATGACACTGAGATCTGTAACAGGGTTGATACAAAAGGGGGGTGGAAAGGATGAGAAGTGACTTGGCAAGGTTGGAGGAATGGTCAGGTATCGCAGTTTAGATACAGTGCAAAGAAGTGCAAAGTAATGCACCTGGAAAACAAAAACCCAGTGGAAAAGTACGCAATGTGTAGAGGGGGAGATACTAACGACAAAAAAAATGGAAAGGGACCTGGAGGTGGTTATATCAGGTAACCTAAAGATAGGCAAGCATTGTAGAAAGGCAGTAAGGAGGGCTGGGAGGATACTGGGATGCATAGGGAGAGGCATCACCAGTAGAAAACAGGAAGTTGTCATCCCTCTGTACAAACAGTTGGTGAGACCCTAACTGAAGTACTGCGTGCAGTTCTGGAGACCCCATCTCCACAAAAACATAGACAGGATGGAGGCAATCCAGAGGAAGGCAACTAAAATGGTGAAGGGTCTGGACCAGAAATCATACAAAGAGAGACTAAAGGAGCTTAATATGTATACCCTCGAGGAAAGGAGGGAGATACAAAGTCCAAGAGGGGAGCATCTTTCAGAAAATAGATTTGTAAGAACAAGAGGGCACAGTTTGAAGATAGATGGAGGGATGACTCAGGGGCAACATGAGGAAGTATGTTTTTCATGGATAGGGTGGTGGACACATGGAGCAGCCTTCCTGAGGAGGTCATGGGGTCAAAAACAGTGAGAGAATTCAAGAATGCATGGGACAGACATAAGGCTGATCGCAGTTGGTTAACTGGGATCTGCAGCTTATCCAATAGGTAGGGGAAATGGGCAGACTAGGTGTGCCAAGCAGTGCTTATCTGCCATCAAAGTCTATGTTTCTATGTTTCTGTGTTTCAGTGATTTGTACAAGACAGTGCATAACTTACTTTTGAAGGCAGTTGGTGGTGTATTTCATTGTATCCCGACATATAGAGCAGCACTGTTTCTAACCATACTTATATATCCTTGACAGTGCACAGGTGTGTTGAAAGTGAACAGAGGCTGGACATGGTGGTTGTGGCTCAGTGGTGGTCAGGGCATGTCCACACTGCTTGATGTAATCATGTTAGAGAATGATCACAAGGCTGTGAGTATCCTGGCTTTCTTGCAAGAGATGCTGAGTTCAGGGACTGAGGGCAACAGGCTTCAGGTTAACTTCACTGTCTGTGCTAATGCCACAAACATGATTAAGGCCTTGTATGATGACAATTTCAAGGGTATCCACTGTTTTGCACACACTCTAAATCTGGTGGTGGCCAAGGCCCTGAGCAGAACAGTGGAGATGGGGAGGATAGTAATCGCTGCATGAGACATTTGCAGGCATTTCTACCATTCTGTTAAGGCAACAAACCCAGTGTATCTGCTGCAGGAATAATGTACCTTAAGATTCCTCAGCATTGCCTGATCCAGGATGTAATGATGCAACAGTGGTGCAGTGTGGGTTGTGCCAGGCCATAAATAGCCATGGGAAAAACTTGTCAACTTGTTAAATCTGACAAACATGGCAAGGATGAACCACCTGTGTATGAAGCACCCTACTACACTCCATGACTCATCCATAACTGTGATACTTCCCAGCACTGTAGCGTTTATCTCCTCCACAGGTACTAGTGGTCCAGTTTCTGATCCACCATGTAGTGGGAGTGAATCAGACACTGGCTTATCTTTACCACATACATTAGTGACTGTCTGTATACATACAGTGAACATGCCAATCATACCTTTGCCTTTGGTTGTGTGTTTTTTTAGCCATTCCACATCCTCACCCTCAGTAACCGGTAGGCCCAAATATTCACTTCCTCCAAGTCCAGCACCACCCCTATCATGCAAACATTCTATGCCCACACTCCATACACTGCTGCACACCCCATTGCAGAACAAATTATGTAGTTAAAGGGGAAATAATGGCTCTAGACCTTCAGCCATTTTCAAATGTCAAAGATACTAGGTTCTGACAACTGCTGCAGAATCTACACCCCTGATATAATATTACTTCTCACACCACTTTTTCCTGAACTGTTGTGCCTGGAACATACAGTGATTTGTACAAGACAGTACATAACCTACTTTTTAAGGTGGTTGGTGGTGTATTTTAATGCACCCCAACATATGGAGTGGCACTAATTCTAACAATATCTCAATGTCAATAGGAAGCGTTGTCTAAGGGGGGACAAGAGGGGGTGTGGAGGGGCAATGGGCACACATTAAGGAGTCCATTACCAGGATAACCAGTCAATGTGTGAGGGTGAAGAACAAGGGCAATAGAAGTAGAAAGCCACTCTGGCTTTCTAAGGTGGTGGCAGATAAAATCAGGGCCAAGAGTGTAGCCTTCTGAAAACACAAGGGGACATAAGAGGATGAGGACAGAGAAGAGTACCATAAATGTCAAAGAGAGGCAGGGGTGGTGGCGAAAAGTGCTAAAGCACAGACAGAAGAAAGGCTAGCACAATCAGTGAGGAAAAGGGACAAGACATTCTTTGAGTACATCAGTCAGAGGAGGAAGTCCAGTGGGGGTACAGTCAGACTCAAAGGGGACAATGAAGAAAGGGTAGAAGGGGACCTAGAAAAGGCACAATCCTTAACAGGTACTTCTGCTTGGTCTTTACCAGAGAGGGAGCGGGGCAGGGACCACAAATGGAAAACAGAAGTGTGGAGGGGGAAGAATTGAGCTTCACAACCTTTGCAGAACAGACGGTCGTAGACAAACTTGCAAAACTAAAGTTGGACAAAGTAATGGGCCAGACGGAGTACATTCAAGGATCCTAAAGGAATTGAGGATGGAGCTGACAGCACCTTTGTCAGCCCTGTTCAGCGAGTCGCTGAACATGGGGGTTGTCCTGCAGGACTGGAGAAGGGAAAATGTGGTTCCTCACCACAAGAGTAGTAGTAGCCACTGTTTTGCACACACCTAAATCTGGTGGTGACAAAGGCCCTGGCAAAACAGAGGAGGTGGATAAGAGAGCAGAAACTGCATGAGGCATTTGCAGGCATTTCCACCATTCTGTTATGGCAACAAACCCATTGCACTTGCTGAAGGAATACCTTCAGGTTCCTCAGCATTGCCTGAACCAGGATGTCACGACCCAGTAGAATTCAGTGTTCTTCACTTTTAAATGGCTTGTTGAGCAGAGCCTGCTTGAGCTGTCCATCAAGTCAGATAATCTGGATTGTCCTCAGCCACCAAGACAGCGCAGTCCTTGAGGGTACATTCAAGGTGTTGCACCTTTTGAAAGAAGCACACAGGACCTGAGTAGAGGTCATCCCAGGATGGCAGAGCCTCAAAAAAAGCACTTAAACACCTTGCAGATTAGGCAAGAAAAGATCCGTAGAATGCTTTGCATGCTATGACTGAGCTTGCTGAGAACCTTAGAACTGAGGTGGAGAACCAGTTCTTGGAAGCATCTGGTAGCAAGACTTACATATTTTCCACCATGCTTAACATGTGCTTCAAGTGGAAGGTTCTGAATCTATTCATGTCATCACACAGAGTGGTTGAGTTCAGGCATAAAGCTGTGCTCAGAGCTCAGTTTCTAAATGCAGGGTATGGTGTCATCTGTAGGTGGTGATGAAGATACTTAACCCAATTACCTTGAACCATAGGAGAAGGACATACACAATGAAACAAATTTTTGGGCAGAGCTCAGTTCCTTATTGCAGGCTGAGCACAGGAAATGGGAAGCAGACCAGCCACTGCCTGCTAACAACCTGCTGATCTGCTACTTTACCAAAGCACTGGAGCTATTTTCAAGTAACCCTTTAGAGACTGAATTCATCCCTTCAGTTGGAGGAAAAGCAGTCTGCCTAGATGGTTGCTTACCAATGCTGTACTGAATGATTTATGTGTTCTTGCTACCTAACCCCCACATTTGCACTACTGTATGTGTGAATTGCTGCTGTATATTTCTGGAGAGAGCAAAGCAAACTTATAAAAACAAAAAAACAACAAAAAGCAAACTATACTTAAGGTGTGCATAGAGAAGCATAGTGTCAGATGGTATTCTGGGAGGTGTGGTTCCTGGAGCCACATTAGGGAACTACAGACCAAACTGGAGCACTTAAATTCAATTATCAGTACAAAGTTATTATCTTTGACTGCACTATGGAAGTAGCTACCCATTTTTCAGACTAGCTGTTATTATTTTACTGTTTTTAAATAACCTTCAGTGCATAGAACTCCTAGCCTCAAATTTCTGGGTTCAGCCCTGTAAATATCGATGCCTCTGTGAGTTGCCACTGAGGGAAAGCAGTCTGCCTAGTCTGTTGCTTAGCAATGTTGTACTAAACGATTGATATATGCTAGTTACCTAACCCCCAAATTCCCACTGCCATACAGTATGTGTGAGCTGCAGCTGTGTATTTTTTAAGAGAGCAAAAGCAAACTTATATAAAAAAAAAGTAAACAGAAAGCAAACTATACTTAAGGTGCACATAGAGATGCATAGCATGTGAGGGGATTCTAAGAGGTGTAGTTCTCATAGCTGCATTAGGAAACTACTGATGTATGAGCAATACATTTACCACATGTGAATTTGTCACTAATCTCATATGTGGGCATTATAGCATTCATTTTACAAGTGTTACAGGCTACAGTACATCTCTCCTGCAGAGTAGTTTAAGTGTATCTAGGTTGTGTCCATGTTATTATATCCAATTAACTTAATGGAGCAAAATTAAGCAGGGTGTCACCTAAGCAGCTAGTTGGAGTGTGGGGGGTAATGGTTATGGCCTGCCCCTCATCTTCCTTAGCTGTTGCCAGCAGACTCAGCTTGCCTCTGCCATGCATCAACATCACTAATGCTCTGCTCCGCTTGTAGAGGCATCGATATTTATAGGGCCAAACCCGGACATATGAGGCTGGATGCATTATTCACTGAAGGTTATTTAAAATTAGTAAAATAATAACATCTAGCCTAAAAAGTGGGAAACTAACTGCACAGTGCAGTCCAAGATAATAACCTTACACTGATAACTAAATTTACGTGCTCCTGTTAGGGCTGTCATTAACAAAATAAGATCATGAAAGCTGAACTCCAGCAATCAAGAGAAAAATATGAAATATAGAAAATTGCTTCCTTTGTTCAGGAAATTATAGCAGAAAACCCAATAGATATAAACAAACAAAAATATAAGAAAAAAGAGAAATAGAGAAGGGGACAATGACTTTGGAATGTAACAAATCCAGGAAGATAAGGGATGAAATAGAAATTGCAGATGAAAACTGGTGTCTAGTTACATGTGCTAAAAGTAGGAAAAAAGGCAGGAGAGCAATCGGTGTAACTTCTGAGACTCCCTTTTCAAACAGATTTGAGGCCATAACACAGGAACAAGCTATCAATGAGACAAACAACTCAAATATGAATCCATGCACTACAAACAAGAGACTAATCATTGGTGACTATTTTTTGATACAGTTACCTTAATTTGTAGAATAATAAGGAAAAAACCACAGTATCATGTTTTCCAGAAACTAGGATAAATAACACTTCACAAATAATTGACAGACTCATAGGGAAAATAGAAATACAAACAAAACAGTGGTACTACACCTTGGAACAAACATTGTTTGAAAATCACAAGAAAAAGATTGCTGTTATGATCTCCTAGCCATGGCCAACAACTTAAAAAATAATGGCCGCAGGACAGCAATCTTTAGCATCCTCCCAGTTCCCAAAGCAAATTTAGAAAAAAAAGTTACACAATAGACCAAATTAATGTTAAACTTTCTAAGTCGTGTAGAAGGGTTGGAATGGTCTTTATTATTAATTGAGACTTTTTTTCATATTAAACCCCAACTACTTGCAAAAGATGGCTTGCACTGTAAATAAAAAGAGGCAGAGATGCTAGGGCAACAAATTCTTGAACAACTTAATATAATGGAGTTAAACTGAATAAAAGTGGGCAAATAGTGCATTACATTCCTCCAAATAGAAATGGACCTAAATGCAAAAAACTACATATTTAAGGAAAAAAACTAATAGCATAAAGCGGATATTAATTAATCAAAATGGATGAGCTCGAAGTAATCACCTCAATAAAGCAATTTGATATTATTGCTATAACCGAAACATGGTGGAATGAAAATTGTAACTGGGGTAAAAACCTACATGGGTGCACACTTTTATACAGAGATAGGCCTATCAAGAGAGGTGGTGGAGTTTCCATATATATAAATGAGAGTTTGAAATCTATGGATATAACATCCAAAATTAAAAATAATAAAGCTGATACTCAATCTGAAACCTTATGGGCCAAATTATCTATGAAGACAATGACACCAGTAACCATAGGATTGTGTTCCAGACCACCTGACTCCCAGCACTGACACTACTAAGGAGATAATAGCTGAATTAGAATCTGTTAGTGAGGATAGTGAAATAGTTTTCATGGGAGATTTAAATCTTAGTGACATACTGTAAAATGGGAAATAAACACATCAAAGAGCACAGCAGGGAAAATCCTTCTAGACAGTGTAGAATAACTTCAACTTAAACAAGTTAAGGATCCAGTCAGAGCCAATAGAACTTAGGACATCCTAATAACATCAGAAAATATTAACGTGGTAGAATGTAGTAGTGGAGCCCCATTTATCCAACAGTGACCTCAAAACAATATTATTTATCATAAACATGAAAAGAATTATAATAAATGGTTCAACAGAGATTTTCTTACCTCATAAGGCAGACTTAAACTGCATAGATAAAGAACTGAACAGTACTGACTGGAATGTACTTCTAGTCAATAAACAGGTAAATGATATGCCGGAACTCTTCAAAAACACAATAACAGACATCAGCACTAAATGCATCACAAAGATAAAAAAATGCAGTATCATTGGTCATAGACCAAAATGGTTAACCAAAAAAGTAAAACATGACTGACACAAAAAAAAGCCTATGATAAATACATGAAACATAAAGATAATGCGTCATGTGCACTGTACAAATGCTTACTTAAGAGGACTATGTATGCACTTAAAAAGCAAAAAAGGATATGGAAGTTAATGTTGAAATTAATGCAAATAAATAATTAAAGCCTTTTTTAGTTATATTAACTCACTAAAGAAATTTAAAAAAGACTACTGGTCCTGTGGTTGATGGTATATCCTCCAGAAATATGCCATATGAGTTGGCCACTATATTCAAAGATGACTTTGGTGGGACATATACTAAGGGAAATCAGAATATAAATTTAGATTACAATGATGAGTCTCCAATAGTAACTATCACTAAAGAAACAATAAGGTACTGTATTAAAATTAGTTCCAATAGCTTCATATGAAGTCTGAACTATCCATTGTTTACCTGACACAACATGGCTGCCCAGGTAATAATGAGTTAAAAAAACTAAAAGAGGATTCACCCCCTGGACCAGATAATACTATTAGCATTGCATAATTGAACAAATCATGTCCAACAACATCCTACAGTGGTAGCCACAGACATTGTCAGCTATTTCTAGATATTTTGCAAAATTTCTTAAGAGTTTCTCTCTGCTGCCCCTACTGTGGAAATGCAGAAAGCAGGAGATATTTCTGGAAATATCACAGAAATTTTGAGAAATAGCTGGCAGTGTCTGTGGCTGCTACTATACCACTCAGACTCATTTCAAAAAATCAATTAAATAATGGCACTGTTCCACTTGACTGGAATCAAGCCAGTGCTGTACCTATTCAAAAAAAGTGTAATAAGCAAGACCCAGGAAACTACAGGCCCATTAGCCTAACTTCCATACCCCGTAAAATGCTCAAAGGTATTCTACAAACTTAATAAATGATGATCCTAATAACACTGATAATGATCAACTAGGCTTTTTGCCCAGGGAACCATGTACAACTAATATGTTATGGTTATGGTTTTTATTTATTTATTGAAACGTTTCACCAGGAAAGGCACATTGAACAACAAGTTGCTCATCTCACAGTGTGTCTTGTGGGAAAGGGTAGTGGAAATACATACATGCATAAAGCAGCAAACATTATTACAACAATATTGGCAGTGGTGAATAGCAAATAACAGAAAAAACTTATGAAGTGCAGCATATGAGTACAATTGTTTACAGAGGTCACAATGGACAGGTCAAGTGCATCACATTAGGATTAGGATGAATAAATAAGCAATTTCCTTGACAAAAGTATTCCTTGTGACATAATTTACCTGGACTATTCCAAAGCCTTTCATTTAGTGCCTCACGGGACCATTATAAAAAAATGGAAGAAGCAAATATAGACCATAAACTCATTAAGTGGACATCGGAATGGCATACAGATAGAACCCAATATGTAACCATACATGGACACAAATCAAATAATGGAGGAGTAACTAGTGGGGTGCTGCAGGGCAGGGTGCCTAGTGGGGTGCTGCAGAGCTCCATGTTGGGACCCACTCTCTTTAATATATTTATTGCTGACTTAACCAGAAATTTAAACTTGTGTTGCATAAAGTACGTTGACAATACCAAGATAGGCAGTCCTTCTTCCTCACTGAATGATTGTAAACTGATCCAAGAAGACCTTAATAGAATCTCCACTTGGACAACTTAGTGGGAGATGCAATTTAAAATAAACAAATGTAAATTAATGCATTTGGGCAAGAAGAGTATAAACTATTTATATTCTATGTGGCACCTCACTTCAAGGTTCAATTTTATTTAAACGTATGAAATTCAGACAGCGTTATAATATTCATGAACATACTAAGAAACAAATAAATACACTTGCATTTATAAATTAGATATATCGAATAAAAATCTCACTTTCAGAACCATTTAAAAATAAACAGTCATAAATGCTTTACAGGTAAATGTTCACTTAAAGCCGTTGCAAATATGGCTAGCCCATATAAAAAACGTTCTCTGCATTTTATTCCATAAGATAGATACATTTTTCTCTGTTTGATCTATCTGCTCTTTTGGATAACAGGGGCAAAATCCACTTTAATAGGCAAAAAAAAAAACACTGCACTGTAATGCCACTGTACCTAAGTCAAAATAATAAGTGGCAAACAAGAGAACTTGGCACCAGTGTGGCTGCAAAAATGAATTTATTGTTAAAAAACATACAGAACACACAGAGTAGTCGCAGCAGCAGTGCAAGAAGGAGTGATTCCCTAACTAGTTTCACCAAAGGGCTTTGTCGGGGGTATGTGTCTACTAACTGCTGTAATGCCTTACTACAGTGAAGCCTGCTAGGATCAAGCACAGTGTCACAGTTTCCCTGCATGAGAAAAAGGATTCATTCCAATTGAAATTGCACTGTTCCATGCAGTTGGGCTGGGTTCGGGGAGGAATATGTCACTCAGCACATTGGCTAGGTCTGGCTACCCTGCACAGGGGTACCCAAGTAACTCCGGACAATGGAAGCAATAACTGTAATGTCCAATACCAGAAGTGGGATTCTAAAATGTGGCTTTTAGTCACATCCAACAGAATAAACAAAGCATAGATGGGTCCCCACAGGGCTACACTCCTGGTAATGCAGATTTAGGGAGACCAGAACACATCATCATTCACTTTAGCCTTCAGGCTCTGAAACACACTGGGCACACAGACCACACGTGTACTCTGCTCTGGGTTTTCCCTGGCTCGGATCCCCTGTCAGCCACTTGGACACTTTCCATATAGAATGGAAACATTTACTGGTGGATCCCTAAACCACCTATGAGCACTTCTGCTCCATAAGGGAATCTTCCTCATCAATCCCACGTCTGGGTACTTTCCTCAGACACTGGCCAAGTACCTGAGAGAAAGCAACAGGTGTCCCAGAGCAAATCCGTAGAGGTGAATCTGGTTACTACTGATGGGGGGGTCTCCCACCTCTCGCTCCCACAATTCATACCTGGCCATTTCTCTGGACTGTAACACCTCATCCTTTAACACACTTTGCTGTGTAGATTCTTGCTAAATGTATTTTACATTCAGTCTACTGTCTTTACATCCCATTGGTGCTGGACTTGAACATACTTAATAAGTGGCTTTGTCCATTACTCTAGACCCCCCACAGAGTTAAGCAGTCCAATCCCCACATCTTCCAAACTGTACTTGGCTGTCTTTTCCTGACCCCACAGTAACAGTCCCTTTAGTTTCATCTTGATGCAGGTGAAAACACATAGCCCTTTAGCAGAGCAAACTCACCCTTACATTGCAGGTGCCCCACAGGCATTTCCTCCTCAATGAACTCTCTTCCAGAGCTTCTGGTGCCTGAGCATGAACTTAAACAGGCAGCTTCTTTTCTCCCTAGCTGGACCAAGGGGGTTGCCCCTGGAAGCAGGCTGATTCCTTCCCCCCATCCCCACAGGGATGGGGCCCTGAACCATTGAGGGTGGTCTCCACCACTTCAATGTGCTCTTCTTGTGTTCCTCTTCAGGTGGAAACACACACCTAAAAAACCAAAGTAGCTCTTTGACAGAGCTTAGAGCTCTGAGGGCCTGCTTACCGCAGAGCACCTCTTTCAAACTGCACACCCTCCACTGAACTCCTACAGACTCACTTCAAATTTCCCAGCATTCTACTCTAACCTCCAACTGCAACATTTCAGTGTGGCTTATGCAGCTGTGACAGTTCTAAATGATGTCATCCCTCTGTCTCAGCTGAGACTGAGAACAGAGTGAGACAGTGTGAAATCCATTTGACTGGAGCTTCATAAGCTGCCTTCCCTACCTACGACTAGGTCTTACTGGGATTCTAGCAACCCGGGGTAACAGGGGAGTTACACTCACCCTGGGCCAGGAAATTGACTGTCCGCAGTCATTAGTTACCCAACCTAGACAATCCTACCCTATGTGCTACATACGGAGAGGGGTGATCAGGCCCCCTCCTACCATGTGCTAGGCACAGGCAGACAACACTAAGGGCCTAGAGGCCTTCAGCTGATGTATCAGCCTCTACTCTACCCATTGACTATGGGTACCTAGTGGCTCTGGTAGAAGTGTCCAGAGCATAGCCCTAGTAGATCAGTACTGCAACCCGTACTGCAGGTCAGGGCCAGAGCCTGTCTATCCCCCCTAGCCCTTTAGGGAAAATCTGTCTGCCTCTAACTTACACATTCCCAAAACAAAACAAACAGGGGAGCTCCCCAACCCTGGACACCATGCAGCCACATACTAGGAGCTAATACCATAAACTATGCATTATTCCCACATTCCCCCACAACCATACCTGTGGAAGAAAAAAGTTACACACAGTAACAACAACAACAACAGTACTTTAAACACTACACTCTAAAATACTACTGAGGAACTCCGCTGAGTCCCTCCTCCTCCTCCTCTTCTTGTCTTCTCTTCTATCTTTTTCAGGAACACCTGCAAGAAAAAGAAAGACAACACACACTCCTAATCTGCTTACACAATCTATTTAAACCCCTACCATCAAAACACTGGAGAATCCCAAAATGATTTTTCTTAGAAAAGTAGAAAAGACAGTATAAACATTAGAAAACAGTAGAAAACAATGACATTATTTACAATACACCATATCTGGAGAATGGAGTGCCCTAAAAGTCCCATCTAGTGACCACAGTGCCCAAAGGCAAGTCCATTAAAGAGTCTCTCCTGGCCCGGAGCCCGAGGAAGCACAGTTCTAGCAGGCCAAAGTCCCTCAGGGGAGAGTCTCTGAGGACAGTTCAAATATCTGGAGTCTGCTAGTGTAGGATGTGTACTACAATGTCATAAGAATAGAAAAGTCTGGACTTACCAGTCCCTTGTAGAACGTAAATGGCACCACACCTGGTCCTCAACCGAAGACTCTCCCTGGCAGCATTCTTCTGATACAGCTGGGCGGACATCTTCCAAGAAACAACAGGAGGGCACATCTGGAAACTGCTGGGTTGATGTCATCTCTGTAGAGGGAACCTTGGAACAGGAACAAACAGGAAAACAACTGGCCTGAAGTCATCCGATACCCAGGCGATGAATCAGGATACAGCTGGGCTGGTGTCCTCTCTGGATCTGAAGTCATCTAGTGGGCCAGCTGATGGATTCTGGAAGGCCAGTACACTGCAGAACTGATGAATGTGGGGCACCTGAGTCCTGGATGTCCAGACTGATGGAACAACATAGGTACAGCAACAGCTGGAGTGGCAGCACTGGCTACCACTGCTCTGCTTTCCATTTGGTAGGCATGGGCACATTCGCAGGAAGATCTTTGCATTGTGGCCAATAGCACAACGGGTCAGGAGCTTGAATTATCACCCCATCTGGGCACTCATAATTCACACTGTGAAAGGTTTCATGTCCCTCTCCATCCACATTTCGACAAGTGTCCATAAACAGTGTCCTGCCTCTTTTCCACTGGCTGTATTTGTTGTGAAACATTCTGTTCTTGACATGCTTGTTTGCACCAGGATGCACACATTTCATTGCTTCTTCCCAAATCCAGGATCTCCTGCTTTTTTCAATCTCCTCCCAGACTCTCCGAGGAAAGGTAGGAAAGGGCATCCCATAGATTTCATTTGCCTTCCTACAAACCAGTCTTTCCTCTTTACTAGCTTTGGTCAACTTGAGACCTCTGGCCTGGCCTGGGGGCCGCAAGTCCTGGTTCTGCCAGCTACGCATTCTTAATGATACAAAAAATGGATCCCTGGCTTCTACTTGCACAGCCAGGGCAGTGGAATCACCACTCTCTTCCATGCATTCCTCTGAGGCAAGAGCTTGAGGCTGTGTACCAGTTCCTTTTTCACAAGGCCACATAGGTTCCCCCTCTTCTTCTTCCTCACTGACAATCTGTGCCCAGGTGTGAGCAGTCATCCTCACTCCTGAGACTGTCCACTCTTCGCTAGGCGTGGAGGTCGAAACCTCCCATTCAAAGGCCTCCCTTATCTCGTCTTCACCTATGAGACTTGGGCTAGGCCCCTCTCTCCAAGGATCTAATGATGCTCTTCCTGAAATGTCTCTCTGCGACTCAGACTCTGAAACATCAGCACATTGTTCTGTCTGTAAATCTGCACGCTCTTGCTTTGTGCCACACTCTGAGGGGCCTTCTCCAACAGGCTCCGTCTGGTGCTGTGTGCTGCCAACTACAGATTCTTGAACTTTTATCCATATGGGAGACAAATGAATCTTGGGTGCTTTAAACAAACCATATTTCTCTAGGCACCCAGAACAGTGAGGTACCATGAAGATGTCCCTTCCAGCATTTAAGCACATCAAACATACTTGCACTGGATATCCTGGAATCAACACATGAGGAGGCAGTCATCCCCCATAGTAACATATCTCAATATCCCTTAACTTGTTAACTTCTACTGCTGTCACAGCCCGGGAATGATCCAGGTAGCGGGCTGGTCCTGAAGCCATGACTGCAGAGAAAAGCAAACAACGCTCACTGTTATTTCAAGTCCCACATCACTGAAAACAACTTTCTTTCTCTTTCAAAATGGCTCCTCTGCTGCTGTGTTTACATTACTACCCACCCTGTAATGGTGATGGCAGCACTCCTTCACATCAACATTCTGTAATTGGGTCAAGCCACTGCACATCCGATTTACACACTCTACTGATAACTTTGCTCAAGCTGCACAAACTTGCACTGTTCTTTTTCGTAACACATTTATATGATTTACCACAGACTTTTTACTCACTGAAGACATTGCTCTAGCTTACAGTCCCTTAAAGCCTCAGTATTTCATAGCACAGGATTGCCTGTAATTCTTGCTGCATATCTGATACAACTCACAGTCTCTCTCATGGCTTTGAAACTTATACTGATGCTGAACCTATAATTATGCTCACAGTCGATCACTTAGAATTCTTGCTTTTGCTGGCAAAACTTAACACAGTCCTTTGCAAAGCGAATGCACTGCTACAGACAGATTCAGCTGGCTTTTGGCAAAATCACTTAGTTTGAGCAATTATTTCTGTTGGTACTCACTGTTATCAGTAGCTGTTTGCTGCGAATCTTGGAGGCCTCTGGAAAGAAGTGGGTTGGCAGTCCTGCTGATTGTCCCTCTGCACACCACACTCACAGTCCAGTCGATTGAGATGCGTGTTCAGCCCTAATTTAAACAGAAAAGTCTGTTGTTTACACTTTTACAGCACTTTCAGTCACTGCGACGCTCCTCCTAGTAAGCCAGTTCGCACACTCCACTCACTCTCCCTCTCGAATGCTGTGCAGTCGCTCTAGAGCTATCTTGGGGGCCGGACTGATTGCAGTCTCACCAATCAATCGACGCCATGCAAATGAGCCTCTTTCCTCTCATGCTCTTCTCCTCACGGCGATCGTCGAGCAGGCAAATTTAAACTGCAAAATCACACTTTTTTGTTTCTACTGACTCCACGGTGGGAGCCCATTTCAACCATTTTTCATGGCCATTAAGCACAACAAGTCTCTCAGTTCACACAGAAAGCATTTCCAATATCTAGGGCGCAATTTTCCTTTTGCTACCCACAGTTTTCCACACTTTTCTTTGTCTCAGACTCTTTTAAAAGCTGGCAAATGCTGTAATTTTGATGCAGAACAATAGCATACACTCTCAGGCTTTACTGCTCCTTGGTAAACAGTTGGCATTTTAATAACAGCACATGGATAACAGCACACAGCGGCACATTAGTTAACATTGCTTCAGCTTTTTGGGCTACCCACTGCCAGATAACCAAAATGCTAACCATTGTCTGAGAGACCTTTCCTACATTCTTTCCTAAATTCCAAACCTAAATCCTCAGCGGTGCCTCCATTTTTGTAACCTCCACCCAGGTATGCCGTTTCCATCTGACAGCTCTACCAGGTGGGCTGGGTTAGGGGAGGAATATGTCACTCAGCACATTGGCTAGGTCTGGCTACTCTGCACAGGGGCACCCAAGTAACTCCGGACAAAGGAAGCAATAACTGTAATGTACAATACCAGAAGTGGGATTCTAAAGTGTGGCTTTTATTCACATCCAACAGAATAAACAAAACATAGATGGACCCCTACAGGCTACACTCCTGGTAATGCAGATTTAAGGAGACCAGAACACATCCTCATTCACTTTAGCCCTCAGGATCTGAAACACACTGGGCACACAGCTCGCACTTGTACTGTGCTCTGGGTTTTTTCCTGGCTCGGCTCCCTTGCCAGCCACATGGGCACTTTCCATATAGCATGGGAACATTTACTGGTGGCTCCCTAAACCACCTATGAGCACTTCTGCTCCATAAGGGAATCTTCCTCATCAATTCCACGTCTGGGTACTTTCCTCAGGCACTGGACAAGTACCTGAGAAAAAGCAACAGGTGTCCCAGGGCAAATCCATAGAGGTGAATTTGGTTACTACTGATGGGGGGGTCTCCCACCTCTCGCTCCCATAATTCATACCTGGCCATTTCTCTGGACTGTAACACCTCATCCTTTAACACACTTTCCTGTGTAGATTCTTGCTAAATGTATTTCACATTCAATCTACTGTCTTTACATCCCATTGGTACTGGACTTGAACATACTTAATAAGTGGCTTTGTCCATTACTCGAGACCCCCACAGAGTTAAGCAGTCCAATCCCCACATCTTCCAAACTGTACTTGGCTGTCTTTTCCTGACCCCACAGTAACAGTCCCTTTAGTTTCATCTTGATGCAGGTGAAAACACATAGCCCTTTAGCAGAGCAAACTCACCCTTATGTTGCAGGTGCCCCACAGGCATTTCCTCCTCAATGAACTCTCTTGCAGAGCTTCTGGTGCCTCAGCATGAACTTAAACAGGCAGCTTCTTTTCTACCTAGCTGGACCATGGGGGTTGCCCGTGGAAGCACACTGATTCCTCTCCCCCCTTCCCGCAGGGATGGGGCCCTGAACCATTGAGAGTGGTCTCCACCACTTCAATATGCTCTTCTTGTGTTCCTCTTCAGGTGGAAACACACACCTAAAAAACAAAAGTAGCTCTTTGACAGAGCTTAGAGCTCTGAGGGCCTACTTACAGCAGAGCACCTCTTTCAGACCGCACACACTCCACTGAACTCCTACAGACTCACTTCCAATTCCCCAATGTTCTACTCTAACCTCCAACTGCAACATTTCAGTGTGGCTTATGCAGCTGCGACAGTTCTAGATGATGTCATCCCTCAGTCTCGGCTGAGACTGAGAACTGAGTGAGACAGTGTGAAATCCATTTAACTGGAGTTTCACAAGCTGCCTTCCCTGCCTACCACTAGGTCTTACTGGGATTCTAGTAGCCCCGGTTAACAGGGGGGTTACATGTACCTCTCCCACCTTGGGAGAAGATGTGATTAGCCAGGGCATTAGTGCATTCATTTTTCTCTATTTTTTGAAGGTGATCCCTTATTGGAACTTTGAATGCTCTTGATGTCATACCAACATAAAATGCTCTACATGTACAGACGGCCAAACACATTATATTTTCAGTGTCACAGTTGATGAATGGCCTTATTTCAAAACTTTTTGTTGCATTCACACTTGTGAAGCTTGAAGTTTTACATACTTTTTGGCAGTTTGCAGTGCTCGCACTGGTACATGCCGTTAGATAAAGGTGGCAACCACATTCTTGTTGTTAGTCCTGAATCATGAAATGGCTGAAAACTACGCACCAATCTATCATTCAAACTTCTGACCCATTTGTATACCACCCTGGGCATTTTCTTAGTGTAATTTCTAAGGACAGGATCAGATTGTAAGACAGACAAATTCTTTTGCTTTATTTTTCTGATCTGTCTACTTTGCCTGCAGTGTGTGGTGACAAAGTTAAACTGGTGGGCATCATTGTTGTGTGTCCGAAATTTTGGACCCAACAATGATGCCCTATCAGTGTTTCTTGCTGGATTAAGGGCATCCTTAAGGACCCCAGTCTGAAATTCACACTCTTCTAACCGGTTGTATATCTCAAAGCTATGTGTCTCAAAATTAACATAATTGCTATAGTTTCTTCCTATTCTAAGGAACTAGGATTTTGGTATGTTTTCTATGATGTGGCGTGGGTGACAGCTGGATTGGTGCAAAAGTGTATTTCTGTCAGTCTCTTTTCTGAAGAGTTTAGTTCCAATTGTGCCATCGGATAGTTTTGTTATTTCAAGATCTAAAAATGTAATATTGTTTTTGCCCGCCTGTATACTGAAACATAAATTTGATTACTTTGTTCCAAATACTTGACAAATTCCCTTCGCTTGTCCATGTCACCCCTCCACACTGCAAATATGTCATCTGTACACATCATTTCCACAGGTCAGTCCTATTGTAATAATGATTGACCTCCAGATCATAGACTGTCTCCCATTTCCCTAGATAGAGATTTGCATAGTTGGGAGCAAAAGTAGCTCCCATCGCTGTTCCCTTTATCTGTAACCAAAAATTATCCTGAAAAATCAAGGCATTAGACGTAAGAAAGAAATGGGAACAATGTGATAAAATATCATTCAGTCCTACACTATAGTCAATACTGGTATCTAAACAGTAATGGAGTGCCTCTAACCCTCAAGAGTGGGGAATATTGGTATATAGGGAAACATGGAAACATAGACTTTGATGGCAGATAAGGATCACTTGGCCCACCTACTCTGCCCATTTCCTACCTACTGGATAAGCTGCAGATCCTAATTAACCAACAGCCTATTTCTTCCTACATCCCACAAGAATTGCATTATGTCTGTCCCATGCATTCTTGAATTCTCCCACAGTTTTAGACCCCACAACCTCCTCAGGAAGGCGGTTCCATGCATCCACCATCCTCTCTGTGAAAAAAGTTTTCCTCACATTGCCCCTGAGCCGTCCCCCCTCTATCTTCAAATTGTGTCCCCTTGTCCTTGCACATCTCTTTTTCTGAAAGATGCTACCCTCTTGAACTTTGTTGATTCCACTGAGATACTTAAAAGTTTCTATCATGTCCCTCCCTCCCTCCTTTCCTCAAGGATATACATATTAAGCTCCTTTAGTCTCTCCTCATATGGCTTCTCTTGCAGGCCCTGCACCATTTTAGTTGCCCTCCTCTGGACTGCCTCCATCCTGTCTATGCCCTTGCAAAGATGGGCTCTCCAGAACTAGATGCAGTACTCCAGATCGGGTTTCACTAATTGTCTGTGCAGAGGGATAAAAACGTCCTGTTTTCAGCTGGTGTTGCCTCTCTCTATACATCCCAGTATCCCCCCCAGCCCTCCCTACTGCCTTCTCACATTGCTTGTTAACATTAAGGTAATCTGATATGATTACCCCTAGGTTCCTTTCCATTTTTGTTGTTGTTACTACCTCCCCTCCTATTGTGTACTCTCCCCATGGGTTTTTGTTTCCCAGGTGCATTATTTTGCAGTTCTTTGCACTGAATCCAAACTGCCATACTTCTGACCATTCCTTCAACCTTACCAAGTTCCTTTTCATCCTTTCAAACCCCCCTTGTGTATTAACCCTGTTGCAGATCTTTGTGTCATCTGCAAAGAGGCATACTTTTCCTTCCAGTCCCTCTGCAATGTCACTTATAAAAACATTAAAAAGGACTGTACCCAGTACTGAACCCTGTGGTATCCCACTAGTAAACCCCCTTTCTTCAATGTGGACTCCATTTACTATTACCTTCTGTGTCCTGTTGTCCAGCCAATGTTTTACCCAGGTTACCTCCCTGGGACCCACTCCCAGGCTTGCTAATTTGTTTATTAATCTTTTGTGTGGGACCGTGACAAATGCCTTGCTGAAGTCTAGGTAGGCCATGTCCACAGTCCCTCCCTGGTCTACTACTTTGGTCACCCAGTCAAATAAATTGATTAGATTCATCTGACATGACCTTTCCGCTGTGAATCCATGCTGCCTTGGGTCATTTGCCCCACTGGCCTCTAGGTACTCAACAATTCTTTCCTTCAGAAGTGATTCCATAATTTTCCCTACCACAGAGGTCAAACTGACAGGTTTGGAGTTTTCTGCCTCTGTCTTGCTCCCACTTTTGTGAAAGGGAATCACATCCACCCTCCTCCAGTCCTCAGGTACCACACCATCCTCCCATGATTTGTTAAAAAGGGTAGTCAGTGGTGTCACTAGTTCTCCCTTTAATTCTTTTAGAATTCTGAGGTGAATCCCATCAGGCCCTATTGCTTTGTCAACCTTCAGTTTTAGGAGTTCTTTTCAGAACCCTTTCTTCTGTGAAATGGCTGGAATTGAGTGTTTTGCTTAATTGGATTAAGTACCTCCCCCTCCTTCTCTTTTGTAAATACTGAGCAGAAGTATTCGTTCAGTATCCCTGCTTTTTCACTGTCCCTCTCTGCCCACCCACTGTCCATTCTATTCAGTCTCACTATCCCTCCCTTTGTCTTTCTATGCTAAATAATGTACCTATAAAAGGTTTTGTCCCCCTTCTTAACTGAGTTGGCTATCTTTTCCTTAGTTTGGGCCTTTGCTATTCTGACTGTCTTCCTTGCTTCCTTCTGCCTTAACTGGTATAGTTCTCTCTCCTGCTCCTTCTGTGTTTCCTTATACTTCCTAAATGCTGTCTTTTTCTCCCTAACCTTCACCGCCACCTCTTTTGAGAACCATAGTGGCTTTTTCTTTCATTTTGATTTGTTTATTTGCTTCATGCAAAGGCTTGTTGCCTCTGTGATGGCAGTTTTGGTGTTTCCCCATTGTTACTCCACCCCTTCTTCTTATCTGTTTGCTAGTGCTTTTCTAAGGCACTCTCCCATTTTGACAAAGTCAGCCCTCCTGAAGTCCAGTACCCTCACTTTTATATGGCTTGACTATGCAGCTGAGCGTATCGTGAACCACAGTGCTTGGTGGTCACTTGTTCCCAGATGGCTACTCACTTCTAGATCTGAGATCCTCTCACTGTCCCCATTTCAGAGTATGAGGTCTAAGATTGCTCCCTCCCAAGTGGGTTCCAACAGTAGCCGTCTGAGGCATGCCCCCTGTCGGGCATTGAGAATGGTCCTGCTCTTGGATGTGGCTGCAGTAAAGGTGCTCCAGTTAACATTTGGCATATTCAGGTCTCCCATCAACAATATCTCCCCTTTCTCTGCCATCCTAAGGATGCCTTCTATCATATCCTTGCCCATTCCCTTCCCCTGAGATGGGGGTCTGTATACAACCACTGTGCAGATTGTAGTGCCATTTCCAGTCTCTAAGGTGACCCACCGTGTCTCCTCTTCTCCCTGTTCACTCTTTTGTTCTGTTGCTTTTATCCCTTCCCTTACATAGATAGCTACTTTTCCCCCTCTTCTGTCCTCCCTGTCTCTCCTGTAGGTTGTTAACATCCCAGTCATGGTTCTCTGTGTACCATGCTACTTGTCTAAGGCCCCTCCCCAACTCCACAAACTCCTCCTGCACTGTTCTGATCCCTTTTCCAACCAGGTAATTTGTCCCTAAGTGGACAATGACATCCAGTTCCCTCCACTGTGCAGCTGCTCCTGAGGATTCCTCCCTGTCCTTCCAAGCCATGGTGCCTGGCAGGCACCTTATCTCCCTCTCCCTCCCTCCTCCCTCAGTCCTACCCTGCTAACAAAGGAGTCCACCATGAGGGGTTGTTTCCTTCCCCCGTGAGGTCCCATGCCATCATCCTGTGGGTCTCCTTTGTGGAGGTTCCCAACATCCTCATTGGTCTCCACTGCAGGTCCCTCTATAGAGGAACCACACTCTGCCAGAGTGGCATATGAAATGTGGAGAGGTGCAACTGGAGGGATGCATCTCTGTTCCACCATCATCACCCTCCCTGACCCCACTGTGGTCCAACCACTCCTCTTTCTTGGCAACCTATGAGGCAGTGGCAGTGGCCCTCGTGGTCCTTGGGTGGGAGAGGAGGTCCCCCAAATCCTGGCCAACTCAACCTGGAGATAAGCATCCTCCTCCCTCAGCCCAGAAAGGTGCCTGCAGATGGGACAACACCGCATCCTCCAGAATGTCTCCCAGAAGACTGCTGCTTCACAGCCACTACACTGCACCACTCCTAGCATGTCTTATTTCTGGCCCCTTAACTGTTGTTTGGAATACTTACTCTTTCCTCTGTTTATTTATTTATTTATTTTTTATATGTAATTTTTTTTCTCCCTACTTACCTACTGCATCCATGCCCTTAAAGCTCCTGATCTTCCTCTTCTGAGACAGGAAGTTCCTATATTTCTCTGTAGTCTTCTTACTTGCTCAGAGTTAGACCTCCAGCAGCTGGGGGGGGGGGGAATAGAGAGCTACTTTTCTCCTTCTAGGATGATGAGTATTTTGTGGCTCTGTGATTACTCCCTTCCTGCTCCCAAACAGGAAGTTCCTATTGTCAGACAAATCCTGTGCCTATAAAAGTAGAACTGGCTAAGGGTGGGGGGGTGGAGGGAAGGAGAGCAATATAGTCCCAATAGAGAAGTATAGTTCTAACAGCACCTCCTTCCTCTTGCTGTTCTCTGCCTGTTCTCTGCCAGAAGCTATCTAGGGCAGTTTTTAAATCCAAAACACCTGACTTCCATCTGGCTAAGGCACTTCCCCTAATTTACGGCTCCTTCTACACCTAGATAACTGCACAGATAATAAGTCACTTCAGCCAACTCAAACACCTAGATAACTGCACAGATAACAATTCACTTCAGCCAACTCAGACAAACACACTCTTTTTTTGTTTGTTTGATTGTTTTTACCCTAAATTGAAGGTCCCAGTAGTAGAGTTCTAGTTCTTCAGTCCCAGTAGAGAAGTATCATTGTAACAGCATCTCCTTCCTCTTACTGTTCCCTGCCAGAAGCTATTTAGGGCAGTTTTTAAATCCAAAACACCTGGCTTCTTTCTGGCTAAGCCACTCCCCCTAATTTACAGTTCCTTCTACACCTAGATAACTGTACAGATAACAAGTCACTTCAGCCAACTCAGACAAACACACTTTTTTTTTGTTTGTTTGTTTTTACCCTAAATTGAAGGTCCCAGTAGTAGAGTTCTAGTTCTTTAGTCCCAGTAGAGAAGTATAATTCTAATAGCACTTCCTTTCTCTTGCTGTTCTCTGCCTGTTGACTCAACGTCAAGTGTCACTAGCCACCAGTTCTCCTCAATTTGCATGTTGTCCAGGACATTCAGTATATGACCTGTGTCTTGGACATTGAAAGACAGAGTAGTAATCAACCCCTGTATGTGGACATCCACAAACTTTAAAAGAGGCTCAATTAAGGAGCCTATTACCGAAATAATAGGGTGGCCCAGTGGGTTTTTGTAAAGTCTTATGCACTTTTGGCAAAAGATAAAGGGTGGCATGAATGGGTGCTCTACTGTCAAATACTGAAATTCAAAATCTGTAATAACCCCAACATCCATGCCTGTAAACAAAAAATTGTCAATTTTCTTTTTATACCCCAGGGTCTAGTTTGAAATAAAAATTAGTATTTGAAAGTTGTCTCCTCGCTTCTTCCAGGTAATCTATAGTATTCATAACCACCACTGAACCCCCTCCCCTTGTCAGCAGCTTTTATAGTGATAGCCTTCTCTTTTTCAAGAATCTGCAGTGCTTCATACTCTTTTAAGTTAGTAAAAGAGATATTCTGTCTTTCAGATGTTAGTTTTCTGAATTCATCTTCACATTTTCTCTCAAAGACAGCCACAGTCTAGTTGTATGGATGGTTGAAGGTGGATGCTGGTTTGAAGGCAGTGGACCTTGTTTCCTTGATGTCAGATATTTGTAGAAGTATGTCAGTTTCCCCAGGTACTTCCACTCATTGTTGTGGGGTGTTAGTTATTTCTGTGTCCTGTAATGGTATAGCATTTGTTGTAACCATCCCCATGTTAGGCTGTGATGGATTGGTGCCATTTGTTGTATAGTAGAGCTGTTCAGCTCCTCATAATGTCCACTCATGTTGCTCCTATGAAAAAAATGCCTTCAAGTTTCAGGTTGTAAGTGAAACGGCAAAGGTCAAGGTAGAGATCTAGTGGCTGGATATCCTGATTTGGGACAAAGTTGAGACCTTTATCCAACAATGAGATCTCATCCTGCATTAATGTCCTTGAAGAAATATTAATAATGTTGATTTCTTGCTGGCTTTTTTGTTGCCTTGCTTCTTGTCCAATATACTTGTGGGGCCAGTGGCCCCTGCACACCCTTCCTTGTGTGCTTTCCTCCCTGAAGGTTACCATTCTTTGGATCCTGCTGGGTTGTTGCACCACCTGAGGATTTTCTGCCTCTGAGTCACTCGTTGAGTAGTAGTAGTTGTTTGTTGGGGGGAAGCATTTTTTTAGAATTGATTTGCAGGTGTTTCTATTCTATTGTGCCCTCTTGTATCTACTTTATGCCAGGTGAACACTTTGTTTCACTCGTAATCACCTTTGTCACTTTCAAATTGTATTAGTTTTGTAGCTTTAATTCTCTTCTCTTGCTTTTCAACAGCTAGTTTAATTTTTCTCTTAAATGCTGCAACATCCAAGTGATCTTTAAATTGGTCTACAGCTTGCTGTTACTCTTTCAGCTTGGCCTCCAACTCAGGTTCTTGTCTGCCATAGTCCCTTACAATGCAATGCACCAGATCCAGAGAAGCAGTGTACGTGGTATCAGTCCAGTGCTTGTAGAACAGCTCCCTCACCTGGCTGTATCCTGGTTGCTTTGTCCACCTTAGGCCCAGTGGTACATGTTTTACAGCAGTATAAGCATCTAAAGAAGTTTTATGCCAGTGGTGTCACCAGATTTTATGAGCATCTTTCTCCAGTGATCTAAAGGCTGTTTCTTTGTTCTTGCCCACATAGGTGTCCACATTGGCTGTTCTGTTTGTTTCTGTTACACTGGCTGTCACACCACAAGATAAGTCCTAAAATAGGTTTCTGTCCGAGTCCTCACAAATAGCGTTAAAAAATAGATCTCCAGAAATATTCACTTCTGCATCTCCACTTAATACTGAGGACATTGCAAAATGTGTGAAAGGCTGTCACCCCCACTTACTAATAATAAAGTATTCAACCACCCCGATCATATACCCCAGAATTATGAGCACACAATCAGTGAATCATGAAAGTGATTAGTAACAATATTCCAAATAAGCAGTAAAATAATCCAATCCCTCGATAAACCAGAAGATTTCCAACAATAAGAATTAAAACATAAGGTAAAAGTGAGCTGAACAGATGAGTGCCTAACCTGTAGCCTCAGGGGGTAGCCCAGACAGACGGGGATCTTCCAAGGACTGGTACTCCACCTTCAGTACTCCACCCTGCAAGGTAACAAAGTAAAGCAGAACAATTCTAGGAGCAACAGAAAAGGGGCTGTAAAGGGACAGAAAGCAAGGAAATTCCATTCGCAAAAAGACCACCACCCAGGGCCACAGGCCCCAAGAGCAAAGCCTCCTCCACATTCGGACCCCAGCATGAAGGACAGCGACAGATCACTCACAGCAGCACAAATCAGCACATCAGATCAGGGTACCATCTGTAGAGACATAGAATTACCAAAAAAGAGAAGACTTTCCATCCCTTAAAAACAAATCCTTCCCAAAAAGCTCTCCAACCCACAACCACCAGATATTTCAAGTGGACTAATTGGGGGGGGCACTGAACACTCATTCCACTGTCAAAGAGAGGGGGAAAGGTTGACCATAAGACAGGAAATGAAGTCCCCACCATCCAAAGTTGGGCAGTGAGAAGAGTTCAGCCCAGTGTACTCATTCCTCATGTCCAAACTCAAAAGAAAGAGATTTCAAAACAGGACCTCCTGTCACATTCTGCTAACTAAGCAGATGAGCCTCTCCCTAATACCCTTCCACAGTACTGGACCCCTTAAGAAAAAACTCCAAGCACACCCTCATTAGTTAAGTTGGGCAATCTGGACAGCTGGGTGACTATTCAAAGAAGAGGCTCCTGATCACACCAACCTAAACAACAATGAAAGTGGTTCCATACTGACCTCGTGCATGGGCAACCAAAATGGGGAAACAAGGAAAAACTCCAGGGCCAAGGCCCAATGAAAGGAGGGGGAAAGGAATACTATCTTCACCCCAAACAACCACCTAGGAAAAGTTATAACCCATAGTCGGACCTGGGCGAGTACCCCCAGGCTCATAAAGTGAGTTGCACCTGATTGCCACCAAAAAATCAGGTACTGACCAAGAACCAACCCAAGCTCCAGGGAAAAAGAGAGGGTGGAAACCTCACAGGAGGGGTTCCCGATCCAGCAAAACCTGAGACAAGATGCAGGCTACAAGCCCTCACCTCAACATCCCATAACAAAACCATTAGCTGCCTTCGGCATACTAGAACAAAAATAAAAATAAACACCCTTAGAAGATCATTTGATCCAGCTGTAAGTGTCCCAGAAAAATTAAAAGCACCCTCATTGAAGTCAATCAGGGTGAGGGGGAAGCCAACATAGCAGCCCAAAACCACAACACGTCAGGATTCTCAAAAAATGGAGGCAATTGTCCCATAAGTAGTGTATAGCATACAGGCTCAAATATCCAAGGAGACAGAAACTGAGGTAGACAAATAATCCTGAAATAATCCAGGTGACCCAGATAGAAAATTGAGACTCAGTTTAAACCGAAGCAAGGCACAGCTAAATCGAAAGGTTCGGACAAAAAAGGACCCAAGTTTCCAATAATAAGAAATAGTGTCTTGTTCAGGTTAAACTTCTGAAAACATCCAGAAAGAGGGAAGGCAGCTCCTTTTGCCACCTCAAATGAGTCAAAAGATTTCGAGGTGCTGTTGTGGGTGAATTGAAGGTGAGCCGGATAAAGAATTATAAATCTTATTTGAGCTGCAGTCAAATTGGAAATAACAAGCCCATGTGCTGCACACTTAAGGAGGACAGAATGTGGCAAGTCATGGGTAGCTTGGATCGAGTTACCCTCCCAAGATATGATTGGATTTCCCTCAACTTGCCAAGAACGTGGACTTTATCCAAATAGTTTAAAAATTTGAATATGAAGGGTCTTGGTGCAGCACCTGCTGGGAAAGTAGGTCTGAGTGCCTGATTGGCACGCTGAATAATATAATCAACTCCATTGGGGGAAGGACCAGCCAGCTTGATGCAGAAATGCTGAGCAAAAAGGATGTCCCTCAGACCCCTCTGGGAGACCAATGACCACCAAATTGCTGCACCGGCTCCTTCCCTGTAAATGTGAGTTTCTCTTCAAGGGAAGCAATCTTGCAGTGTAGTGAAACAGAATCTGCTTCCATCTTCACCCATCACTCATCTAGAGAACTTACACAGACCTCCACATCTCACAGATGTTGAATGTCGGAATCAGAAATTTTTCTTAGTGATGACAGCTCATCCGAGATTAGTTTCATTGTTTCTCGAATAGGTGTAAATTCCTGTATAAAATGCTCTTCAGTTAAAGGCTGATGAGCTGCAGACTCAGCTTTCTCTGCAACCTGGGAAGCCTTACTCTGTTTGGAGGCCTTATCATGTTGAGGGGTTGGTGGTGGTGTATGATGCACTGACACATTTTTCATCTCAGAATTGTTATGCCTGGGTTATATACCACCAACTGACCCACATGTAACCATAACCTTATACACCTATAAGTATTAGTGCCTTACCAGTCTCATAATGTTTTACCTAAGTGATATGTTTCTGCCATATATACTGTTTCTAGTTTCCACATATATTCTGCTATATTTCACAGTACTATAACATGCTATATGCTTTTCTGATGACATTGCAAGTATTACCTGACTCACTGTCTCCAGTGAGAATAACAGCTTTTCCGTTTATTGCTGAATATGAATTTCATTTGTTCTAAGTTTATTGCAACTATGCACTCATTTCCTGGTGTTACCACCCAGATATTACACTCTGCATATTATATCCAATTGCATTCATCTGCCTTATCCAAATGTTGCACTGTTATCAGCAGTATAACTGTAACTGCTAGTCAGCCCCTCCCTAGTCTCTGAGATTTTTGTGTTCCTCCCGTATGTTTGTTTGTTTCATGTCTAGAGTTAGATTTATGTAGTACGTGTACTCCGGGGCTGACTGGTGGAAATCATCCTCTTTGTAACTCCTTGTTACATGCTTTGGCATGATTATTTAGTAATAAATTTTCTTTTTATTACCTACATGCCCTGTGTTTTCTTTACTTAGTCACATGCATACAAGAACCTGAACTATGAGCAGGACTCACATGTAGCATAATGGCGACACATGGCTAATGCTGTGGTTAGTAAGGAATTCATGACAGGCAAGTTACTGTGAGTGGCTTTTGTTTAGTTCTTCTCGGTCTGTGTTTTTCCAGTGTGACTCATAAGGCACCAGGGACCCCCTGCTCTGTAGCTTTGATTCTGTTAAGTGGGGCCACCTTTGTCTCCTGGATAAACAAACCGCAGTGAGGCATAATAAAAAAAAAAGCACAGCCTGTGGAGACTTTTCATTTTTCTTAAAGCCATCCACACACTCCTACCCGTTTGCCAGTGTTCATCTACAGTGGTTTGAAACACAGGAGTTGACCAACAAATGGTTAAGGATTTCTCCTTCTTAACAGACATGTTTATGGTAATTAGCATGGAGTTGAGAGAAAACACCTCGGCTTATCTCACTACACACGGTAGATGGGAGTGCTATAGCTATAGGTGTTCCTCCCGTACATTTGTTTGTTTCATGTCTAGAGTTAGATTCATGTAGTACGTGTACCCCAGGGCTGACTGGTTTCCTGAGACAGGACAAGGGGGAGGGTCAATGAAGGGGAAGAGTAGAAGGGAGGGGCAGCTGCAGAATTAGGGGTGCTAGCTGCACTTTCAAGCAGACTTGATAGACCTTTGGGCCTTTATCTGCTGGCAAATTTTGCATGTTTGTAGCTGTAGCTCTAAAAACTGAGCAGAAACCACCTACAGGCAACCCTATGCAGATTTCCCATTCAGCACAACAGATTGCTGACAGCATTGGGCATATGCATCCTAATGATAATTTGAGCTGTCATTTGGCAGATGTGACCTCACACTGTGAAATGCGTAATCTTCCAGAGGACTATAAGGTGAACATCTTAAGGTTGAAAATCGACCCTGGTCTCTGGTCCAAACTCAAGACAACTGTATGGAATGATGATAACATGGATTTTGATGCTATCCATACTAATTTGTTATCTGCAGCCAACCCAGGAGTTGTGGGTGTGCGTTTAGCCTTGAATGTGAGACAACTGGCTAGGGAATCCCCTGCCTCATATCATTCCCATTTGAGGATGGCTTATGACACAGGCAAGCTTCTTACAAAGCAGGATCATAACACAAACCAGACTGAATACAAGGATTTGTATATCAGAAACATGACAGCAGCCCTGTGTGAGAGAGTTGAGTGTGCAGTGTTCCCAGAGCAAGACACTTTGGATAACATTCAAACAGTAACAGAGAGGCTGTATCAGATTTACATCCGGTCTCTCAATTCTAAAGACAAGAACCTAGGTTGCTGCAATACAGCAGCCTACCGGAAGCTTCTCCACGTATGCAGTGGAAGGGGGGAGGACACCAACTAGCTCAGCTGCCACATCTACCCCTACCCGGGGGGGGGCAAAAATGTGCATGGTAAGAAGAATAACAAGAACAACTATCAGGGTAAGAAGCATATTAATGCTACTCCATCTGTGACTACTAAAGGCAGCTGGAATTACCGGTCTCGGCAACCATATAAACAGATTGCCAAAGAAAATAAAAGGTTGAGAAAGATGTTAGATCAAGTCAGAGTTGCTAGAGGTCCTGGTAGTGACTGCATCATGGCAGTGATTATTCCAGCATCACAGACCACGATGGGGAAGGATACAGGGTCTGAGAGTTTCCAGGTCTTGCAGCCTCCTTTTATTGTTCCAACACCTCCCCCATCCCCCACATTACCGGCAATAGCTCTGCCTACCATGCAGCCCTCTTCACTGACACCTTCCACTGTAGCATCACCTGTGACAGCAGTGGCTACTACTAGCCAAAGTCAGTTACTTCCAGCTTATAATGTGAATAAAGCCAGAACAGGTCAGAAAGTGCAAGCAATGGTTGCACAACTCACAAGGGGGGAGCCCTAATACATCACAATGACAATTAGAGGCTGCAGTCTGCATTGTTTCCCCTTAGGTTGTGGATACCATTGGAAGGCCTTGTGTAGAGGCCATGGTAGGGGCTGCCAACAAGTAATGCTGCTTGATACAGGAGCAGCTATGTCAATACTACATAATGAGGATCCAGCATCCTCACACTGGTCCACCAGATGGTGGACCAGTGCTCAAGGTGTGGATGGTTCCATATTGCAGACATACAGGTCCATCTCCATTCCAGTGGTAGTGGGTATCTTAAACACCCAATTCATTTTTGACCTCATGGTATTATGTCATCATCCCAGTATTTTAGGGGTTGATTTCCTTGTACAACACGGCTGTGTTGTGGATATAGCCAACAGGCTAATGATTCATATTCCAGGACAGTACCATACTGTCATGATATGTGATTCACATGTCCTGGCTGCCATTACACACAATGACACTGAGTATGATGTCATAGTTATTCACAAGGATCATGACTCATATAGTGAGCTGCAGCATATACTTGGAAAACACCAAGATGTGTTTGCAACAAACAAACATGATTGTGGTAGGATGAAAACATTGATTGAAGTTACAGGCCCAGACCCTGTTAGACAAAAACAATACCCTTTTCCTGCAGAAGCCCTGCCATCATTGAGGGAGACTATCCAGTCTCTACTCCAACAGAGGGGTGATTAGACCATGTGTTTCAACCACAAACTCCCCCATTTGGCCTGTGAAGAAACTAACTGGGGCCTGGAGACTCATAAGTGATTTCCGAAAACTTAATCAAGTAACCCCAAGCTGTGCCCCAACAGAGGCATCAGCACCAGATGTGTTAAGGTTGTTAATACCTGACCGCAAATGGTTTACCACATTGGACATTTCCAATGGATGTTGGTTTTTACCATTGACTAAGGATAGCCAATATAAATTTACCTTCACTTTTCAAGGGCGTTAGTACACATGGACCTGCCTCCCTCAGGGGTACTATAATAGCACCTCCTTCTTTCATTTATACATGAAAGATGCATTATGGGCAAGGCCACTGATTTATGGTGATTAAAACAATTAAATTCTGTTTTCAAGACTTAAGATTCCGGAATTTCACCGGTGATTGTTACTCTAATTTCCAGATTTTACCAGGATTCTGCTATCATTCTTTTAGTACGTGCATAAATAATCAGAATTAAAGAAGGCTTAATATACAGAGCATTAAATAAAGCAAACTGAAAATAGTACAGGAAGGAATTAAAAGAAAAACACACTTTTTTATAGATTTATTGATCTGATAGAAAATTCCAGATTCCATGAAATCTTCGTTTTTAACGGTTTTCAGGCAGCCCTAGTTCCAGAATTTTACCGGATTTTCTGGTAAAAACCGAAAAACAGTGGCCTTGATTATGGGGATTTTCATCCGCGGAATGTCTTCTGCAGTACATGGATGATTTGTTCTTGTCAACAGCTACCAAAACACAACATTTGGTTCTACTTGATCAGCTACTGACCCTCTTACAGAGGACAGGCCTCAAATGCAACCCTTCCAAAGCACAGTTGTCCCAGAAAGAAGTCACCTTTCTGGGCCTCTGCATGACAGAAAAAAGCAGAAGCCCAGACTTGAAAAAGATTCAAGGACTACAAGACTTGCACCTACCAACTAGTGCGGCAACACTCATACGTTTCCTAGACATGGCAAACTAATCTAGGGATTCTATTTGTGATTTTGCACAGAAGGCTTCACCTCTGTATGAGTTACTGAAAAAGAATGTCCCCTGGGCATGGGGTCCAACACAGACAGCAGCTGTAACCAGCCTGAAACAGTTGCAGGCCTAAGCTCCTGCTTTGGTTAATCCAAATCCATCTTTGCCCTACCATTTGGAAACAACACTTACAGATGTAGCTATTTCAGCAGTTCTAGCACATAAATCCAATGGACACCTTAGGCCTATTGCCTATGCATCACAAATACTTTCTCCAGTGGAGAGAAAGTATAATCTACGTGAAAGGAATCTCCTTTCTACTTACTGGGCTGTAAAACACTTTTCATACATCATTGGTTACGCTCCCATTATTCTGCATACTAATCATACACCCACTAATTTTCTGTTGTCAGACGGAGTCAAAGAAGGCTCTGTCACTAACACAAGACTTACACACTGGTCTCTTCTTTTACAGGATCATAACATTACTGTACACTCTACAAAATTACCATCCCTGTTGGCCCATGGCCTATTATGTACAGGTGACAGACAAGTGTTCCCTCCAACCCCCTGAACTGCCTGACCCAGGGCCCTTTCTTCCAGCAACACTGGCAGTACTAAATGTCACCAACTTGTGCCATAATTTCACTGATGGCTCAGCCTCATACAGTGATGGGGATCAGGTAGTAGGATTTGGGGTACTCATTGTGCATCCTGACAATAACACAGTCCGCATTGCCCGAGACTGTACTGTCATTTCCTCACAGTATGCCGAATTGGCAGCTGTGGCCAGTATTCTGGAAGGTAGCCTGTGATGTTGGTGCCTGAAAGATGGCACCATCTGAAATGGAGCACGTTGTGGCAAAAGCCTGAATGGTGATCGGGGGAGGTAAGGAGACCTAATGTGGTGAGGTGAGCGACTGCAGCGACAGGATGTCGCTATATGTACACGTGCGCAGGGGGTGTGAGCACAGTGAGCATGGTCTGGGAGGGGCGGAGGGGATGTGGGGGTGGTGCTGCAGTCAGCTGCTGAGCTGCACCATACCATTGGTGGTTGGTGTCCGGTTGTGGTGCGGGAGGTACTGGGTTTGGGTCTGAGTCAGGGAACTACTGCATTTTTGTTGCACCTGGCCTGAAACTTGTGTTTTTTGCTTTTGCCCCTGACATGCACCCCGAGGTTGAAATCCTTTAGTAGGGGATGTAGGGGAGCATAGCCTCCGAGGGTGTGTGAGGGCTGGCCCCCACGGAAAGCAAATAAGCAAGTCCCCTGCACCTTTCTTCCATGCGCCAAGGATGTCAGGGTGACGAAAATGTTTTCGCCGCCCTAATGTCACGATAACGCGGCTTGCCGTTCGGCAGTCACCATTATCACATAGAACCCTCTGGAATTGCTAAAACAAGGCACTACAGACACAATCATCTTTACAGACTCTAACTGGGTCTATTCCTCCCTGTCTGAATTCTTATCATTTTGGGAGAAAACAAACTTTGCATCCTCTGATGGTACACCTGTAAAATACAGAGACTTGCTGGTGTACAACACTAGCACAACAGTTTCAGCATAAACTGTACATCCATAAAGTTTGTGCCCACTGTAAGAGTGAGCCCTACCATTCTTTCAATGACCATGCTGACTCTCTTGAGAAAACCAGTGCTCAAGGAGGGGACAAATGGGAACTGAAAACCCCCTCTACTACAGGTACTGTATGCGTTGCCGCTGTGAAACAGCAAACAACACCTTTTGTGCCACTAGATCTAGCATCCACACAAAAACAGGACCCTCATCTGAGGGCAGTATTGAAATTCCTTGACAAAGGTACTGAAGAAGACCTTCCACCACACAACCCCCAGAAGCAGGTGAGGGATCAACTTTACCTCTTAAGTGATAACCTACGCATATGGTATCACAACCCCAACAATTCTGAAAAATTGTGGGTAATTCCAGGACAATTGAGGATGGATTTTATCCATCAAGTGCATGACACTTCTACTGGAGAGCACCAAGGAGTGGAAAAAATCCTGGATAGACTAACTACTTTTGGATGGTGACCACACATGAAACATGATGTGGAACACTACATCAATAATTGTTTGATCTGCACACAGAATAACCCAACTTTGGCCAAGAAAAATGCCAAATTGTTAACCCAGAAGCACTCAGACCCTTGGAATTCCATCCAAATCGACTACATTGTGACACTCCCAATAACCAAAAACAACAAGTTTGCTTTGGTGGTCATGGATATGTTCTCTAAATGGGTAAAGGCATTCCCAATGAAAAACAACACTGCAAAAATAACTTCCAGGGTTCTGGTAGAACAACTTTTTACCAGATGGGGTCTCCCCTTGAAGGCAGACTCTGATCAAGGTTCTAGTTTCACAGGTGAACTGATGCAGGAAACTCTGAAACTCCTAGGAGTCAGTCAGAAGTTTTACATCCCTTACCACCCACAATCATCAGGGCAGGTGGAAAGGGCAGACGGGCAGATCAAGTTTATGCTAGCCAAATTTACAAAGATACATAGATACATAGACAGTGTCAGCAGATAAGGACCTATGGCCCACCCAGTCTGTCCATTTCAGCTTGTAAGTTCAGTTTATGTTTTCCTAGAAGTCTGTTGCCCCTTACCCCTGACTTTCAGAATTCCTTTATGTCTATCCCATGCATTCTTAAATCCCGTGATTGTTTCAGCCCCCACCACTTCCTCTGGTAGGGAGTTCCACTTGTCCACCACCCATTCTGTGAAGAAATTCTTCCTCATGTTTCCTCTGAATCGTCCTCTATCCAACTTCATCAAATACCCTTTAGTCCTGGAACACCCTTTTTGCTTAAAAATAGTGTATTCTTGCACCCTGTTCCTCCCTGTTAGATACTTGCATGTCTCTATCATGTCCCCTCTCTCTCCCCTCTCCTCCAGGCAGTACATATTCAATTCCTTCAACCTGTCCTCATAGGACTTGTGATGCAATCCATGTACCATCTTTGTTGCCCTCCTCTGAACCTTCTCTACCCTGTCTATGTCCTTACATAGGTAAGGTCTCCAGAACTGTACACTGTACTCCAGGTGGGGCCTCACTAGTGTCTTGTATAGTGAAATTATGACCTCCCTTTTCCTGCTGGTGATGCCTCTGCCTATGCATCCCAGCATCCTATTTGCTTTACCTGCTGCCTTGTCACACTGTTTCCTTACCTTGAGGTCATCAGAGATGATAGCCCCAAGATCCCTTTCCTGCTTGGTACATGCTATATCCTCACCCCCCAACTGATATATTGTGCCAGGAATTTTGTGCCCCATATGCATTATCTTGCACTTCTTTGCATTGAATTTCAACTGCCAAACCCCTGACCATTCTTCAGGTTTCTGCAGGTCCCTTCTCATTCTGTCTACATCCTCTGGTGTGTCTACTCTGTTACAGAGCTTTGTGTCACCAGCGAACAGTGAAATTCTGCCTTGTAGGTCCTGCGCAATGTCATTGATGAAGATGTTGAATAGGACCAGTCCCAGCACTGATCCCTGTGGTACCCCACTGGTCACTCTTCCCTCTGTGGAGTGACAGCCATTTACCACAACCCTCTGTGTCCTGCTGCCCAGCCAGTTACCTACCCACTACACTACTGTCCTGCCTACACCCATATTCCCCAGTTTGTGTAATAGTCTTCTATGTGGTACAGTGTCAAAGGCCTTGCTGAAGTCCAGATAGGACATGTCCACTGCCCTCCCCTGATCCACCTCCCTAGTTACCCAGTCAAAAAATTCCAAGAGGTTGGTCTGACATGACCTCCCCCTGGTGAAACCATGCTGCCTTGGGTCCTGTAGTCCATTGACAACCAGATGTTCCACCACTCTTTCCTTCAGTAGTGCTTCCATGATCTTCCCCACTACCGAGGTGAGGCTGACTTGTCTGTAGTTTCACAATTCCTCTTTGATCCCACTTTTGTATAAGGGGATTACATCTGCTGTCCTCCAGTCTTTTGGTACTTCCCCTGTTTCCAGTGATTGGCTAAACAGGGTAGCCAGAGGTTCAGCCACCACCTCTCTTAGTTCTTTAAGGACCCTGGAGTGCACCCCATCTGGCCCCATTGCTTTATCAACTCTTATTACTTCCAGTTCCTTTAGGACCCTTTCTCGTGTAAAGGGACTTGTGTCCATTTCTGCACCATTCCCACCCCTTGTACTCCCTTCAGACCCATTACCCTCCTCTTCCTCAGTAAAGACTGAGCAGAAATGTTCAATATGTCAGCTTTACTGTTGTCATCCTCCACGTGGCCCCCATCCTTCCCCTTCAGTCTCACTATCCCTCCCTTTGCCTTTCTTTTTTCACTTATGTACCTGTAAAAGGTTTTGTCCCCTCTACCCACTGATTTTGCAATGTGCTCTTCTGTCTGAACTTTGGCTTCCCTTACTGACCTCCCTGCCTCCCTTTGCTTCTCCTGGTACTTCTTCCTGTCCCTGTTTGCCTGTGTCTTTTTGTATTGCCTAAATGCAATCTTTTTGGCTTTCACTTTCTTTGCTACCTCTTTGGAAAACCATAATGGCCTCTTCTTCCTTTTCCTTTTGCTAACCTGCTTAATGCATAATTCTGTTGTTCTTTGAATCCCCATTTTAAATACTGCCCACTGTTCCTTAACCCCTGATTCCTGCCCCATTCCCCTTAATGCCTCTTTCAAGTATCTCCCCATTTTCCCAAAGTCTGCCCCCTAAAGTCCAGGATATGTGTTTTTGTGTGGTTTGGTTCTGCTTTTTCTGTGATTTCAAACCACAATGACTGGTGGTCACTGTTCCCCAGGTGCTCCCCCACTGTTACCCCCATCACACTGTCCCCATCTGTTAGCACAAGGTCCAGTATTGCCTTCTGCTGAGTTGGTTCCATGACCAGTTGCTTGAGGAAGGCATTCTGCAGGGAGTCCAGGATAAATCTGCTCCTAGTTGATGCTGCTGCTGGGATGCTCCGGTCCACGTCTGGAATATTGAAGTCTCCAATCTGTACTACCTCACCCTTGTCAGCCATCCTTTGGATGGCTAGCATCAGCTGCCTGTCTGTTTCTTTCTCCTGGGCTGGTGATCTATAGACCACACCTGTGTGGATGGATGGCCCCATTTTCCTTTCCAGCTTAATCCACAGTATCTCTCCCCCATTTTGTTCCTCCTGGATCTCTGTGGCCCTTATGTCATTTTTCACATACAGTGCCACTCCTCCTCCCTTTCTACCTGCTCTGTCTCTTCTGAATATTTTGTAGTCAGATATGACCATCTCCCAGTCGTGGTTATCATTACACCAGGTTTCTGTGATGGCCACAATGTCCAGGTCTGACTGCACTTTGACAGCCTCCAGATCTTCCATCTTGTTGCTAAGGCTTCTGGCATTGGCACACATGGCTTTCCATGATTTGACCTACCTAGACTGTTTAGCTGTTCTACTCCATCCCCTTTCCTGGTTGTCCTTTATCCCTGGTTCTCCTTGCTGTCTGCCTTTCTGTTGAATTTTTCCCCTTTTCTGCCTATCCACCTCTTGGGCTCTATTCTCCATCTTTTGCACACTGCTTTGTAGAGATATCCACTCCTCCGGTTCACTGGTTCCACTGCTA
Source organism: Neoceratodus forsteri (assembly GCA_016271365.2). Classification (NCBI taxonomy): domain Eukaryota; kingdom Metazoa; phylum Chordata; order Ceratodontiformes; family Ceratodontidae; genus Neoceratodus; species Neoceratodus forsteri. The sequence goes on along the minus strand of CM057459.1, from coordinate 798,288,253 downwards.
GTTGCGGGGGGTGAGCAAGTAGGTACCCTCCTTGCTGGCCTGCCACCCCCCTTGGCTAGTTTAAATGCTTGTCAATGTAGCATTTAAACTTATCATTGAGTGCTTGGATTCCCCTCCAGGATGGATGCAGACCGTCAGGCTTGAACAAACCTCCATCCCTCCAGGTCAGTCCCCAGTCATCAATGAATCCAAACCCTTCCTCACAGCACCAGTTCTTCAACCATGAGTTAAAGTTCCTGGTGCATGCCCCCCTATGCTCTCCCATGCCTCTCGCAGGTAGTACTTCTGAGAAGGTTACAGAAGTAGCTACTTGCTTGAGACTCCTCCCCAATTTCCTAAACTCTTCCTGAACTTCCTTTGGCTCCCCATTTGCCAGGTCATTAGTACCTAGGTGGATAATGATATCCGGCTCACCCTCCCATCTTGCCTTCCCAGCAATCCCCAGGATCTTCCTTCCATCCCTTCATGCCATGGCACCTTGTAGGCACCTCACCTCGCTGTCCTCCCCTCCTCTGTTCCTAGCTGGATCCCTCTTATGATGGTGTCCCCCACCAGGATTCACTTCCTCCTCCTCAGGGGTCCACTGCTGTCCCTGCTGAGGTCACCTCCTTGGCTAAACTACAGATCCTTTCCTTCCACTTCTCTGGGTACCTCTATTTGGTTGTCCCCATTTGCCAGTGTGTCATATGAGTTCTTGGGTGGAATAGGATCTCTGATGTGCCTCTGCCTGACTGCCCTAACCCTCCCTGAGCCCACTGTCATCCAAGTGCTCCTCGTTCTCGGCATCCTTTGAGGCAGCAGCATTGGACTGGGTGGTCTCTGGATAGGGGTGATGGTACTCCTGACCCAGTTTACTTTCACTCTGAGTCTGGCTATCTCATCCTGCAGTCCAGAGAGATGCATGTAGATAGGGCAGCACCTTAGTGTCCAGAAGGTCTGCCTGAATATGGCTGCCCCACAGCCACTGCATTGCACCACTCCCCACATTATACTGCAATTATATTGTTATTCCATTACTTGTCTGTTACTGAAGCTCTCCTAGTTCCTTTTTTATTAATTTACTGTTTGCTAATGAAAACCCCAAGAACTGGTATTCCTTATTGCCTTTGTTCCTTATGACAATAAGGGTTACACCCTAATGAGTACAAAATGTCCCCCATTTGAGGTCATGACCAGAAGGTCAATGAGATTACCAGAACATCTACTTCTGGATTTGTGTGCTCCTACTACTGATAGAGTAGTAGTGGACAAATATGTCCAGAAACTGAAACAAGACATCCAACAGATACACTTGTTTGCAGCAAAATGCTTGGACAAGGCCCAGCAATAGTCAAAGATACAATCTGACAAGACAGTCCATAATGTGGACTGGCAGATTGGAGATCAAGTGATGGTTCTCAGATTTGTTGCTCCTACTCATGCATTTGAAAACAAATGGGAAGGTCCCTATCTATTGTAAATATGTTCAGTCCATCAGTGTACCAAGCTAGACTGCCTCGAAATAAGAAACTCACCGACAAATGGCTACATGCCAATCAGATGAAGTTATATAAAGGAGATTAAACTACTTTTCCTCACCGCACAGGGTGGAATAGTACTAAATTAATCATGCTTTTCTTTTTTATTTTCTTCTAGGTACCTATCTGAGATGATGACCCAGCACCTACTCCTTCATGGAGTCTTGTTCATAACCTCATATTGTGTGGTCTATCATAAATCTCCCCATGACCCTGATTATGGGGTATCCAACATCAACATCAAAACCAATGAGATGATGCCTCATGGAACCCAAATTGATATCACAAGTACAAAGATCATTGTTCAGGAGAGCGAGGATACACTACTGAATGTTATGGTTACCACCTCAGATCAAACCAGCCTTGACATTGTATGGCATACAGATCACAATGGAGAAAAAGTACAAGTAGCATGCCTGGTTAATAGCACTTTTTAAGGATGGCCCAACACCAAAATGGCTCCTAATGGTACCCTTTTCATCCGTCATGTAAATCCCTCACATTCTGGTCTGTATAACATTACAGCTTAGTTCGATACTAGCTTATGCAGGGTTTTAAATAATTGATTAGCAGTTTTTTTTTCTTGGGATGATACTAACTCTACAGAAAGTATTTATATAGATGTTCTAGAAGTGCTGTGTTTGTTAAACACAGTGAGGCAAGAGCTATTCATTTTCATAAAGTTTTAGTACTTTTATGAGCAAAATGCTAATCAATTTTTAGAGTTAAATAAAACCCTGTTATGCAATAATTTTTAAAATTATGATGGTCAGAAATTATGTATCTTACATTTCCTGGCACATTCTAGTATTCAACTAGAAGTTATACCTGAAATTGAATCTCTTGGAGATCAAGATTGGTTTATCAAGGCAACTGAATGTCCCAAATAAACACCAGGTCCACCCAGTGGCTTAATTGCAAATTCTTTGGCAGGTGCCTTGATTAACAATGTGTAGTTCATACACACCCCTGTTCTTTTGAACCTCCTTGTGGGACATGAAATTGTTTGGTCTATTTTTTTATTTATTTATTTGGTAATTCGGATACAACCTTTGAGTATACACTCTTTAACAAAGGTTCCATGTCAGGATGTAAAACAGCAGAGACATAACAACAATTTGACAGTTAACGCAAAACATAAGATTGCTATGTTCAGAAACAAATGTTTCAAGTTTTTTTCACATTTCACTCACTAATATTATTGCTGTGTATCAAACATGTGTTAGAGACCCCTTAACTGGATCCTTAGCACTGAATTTAGGGGAGTCCTTAGACCTCACCCTAAATCTTCTGTGAAAAAAGGTAAACCAAAATGCTATAAATGTTTTGATATGATATCTTCTGGTGCAGCTACCGGCACTGTCACAGGCCTCTTTGGTTCTGGTATGTCTATTTGGAATAGGGCTGATATAGCCAGTTTAAAATCCCAAATGTCTAAAACTGATGAAGCATTTAAATATAAAGGCCCAGATATTCAAAAGGGTTGCACCATGCGCAATAGGGTTGCACCTGTGCAAGTCCAAACTTGCTCCAATCTACAATATTCAGCAGGATGCAGTTGCACCACAGAAAACATGCTGAGCAACAGCGCAATGCAAATGAATGCATGCTGAACTGGAGAGGGAGGAGCCATGCATAAACTGCACAGCCCGATATTCAGCCGGGCTGTGCAGAGTTGTGCAGGCGCAACTCCCAACCTGCGCCTGCACAACTTTGAGCCAAAAAAAAGGCTTAAGTCGAGGGCCACCCACAGGTGAGCTGCTGCATTGCAGGGCACAACACAGCAGCTGCCACATGTGGCTGGCCCTAACCCCTCCTGTGCCCCCTGCAGCCCGATTGCGGCAGATGACTGTAAATCCCCACCACCCCTACTGGCCCGATCGTGGGCATGGTTTAATCCCCTACCAGCCCGATCACCGGCAGCAATGTGGCTCCCCCTCGAATGTATGCCTGGTGGTCCAGTGGACCGTAAATCCCGATCGTGGGCAGTAGTTGTTTAATAACGCCACCCTTCTGAATTCATCCCTGGTGGTCCAGTGGACCAAAAAGCCCGATCACGGGCAGTAGTTGTTTAATAAACCCCCCCTTCCGAAGTCATCCCTGGTGTTCCAGTGGCACATCCCGATCACGGGATGTAAAAGTTGAACAACCCCTCCCGAACATAGCCCTGGTGGCTGGTGTCCCCACCCACAAAGCCCCCACCCGCTCCCCAGCGGCGGTGGGTGGCAGCATCCACCGCCTGCCGCCCACCACCTGCCGACTGACTGCCTGGTAGGGCTGCACGCCCATTGGTGCAGAGCAAGAGCCAATGGGCATGCAGCCATACCGTACTAAGACAGTCAGTTTTGTGAATGAATGAATGAATGTATTCCTTCACAAATCTGGACTGTCATGTACAATATGGGCTGTACACCCATTGGCTCTTGCTCTGCACCAATGGACATGCAGCCCTACTGGGTAGTCAGTCGGTGGGTGGCGGGCGCAGGCGGTGGATGCTGCTGCCGCCGCCGCCGGGGAGCAGGGTGGGGCTTCGTGGGTGGGTGGGTGGGGGACACTAGCCACCAGGGCTATGTTCAGGGGAGTTTGTTCAACTTTTACATCCCATGATCGGGATGTGCCACTGGACCACCAGGGATGACTTCGTGAGGAGGGGGGGTTTATTAAACAATTACTGCCCGCGATCGGGCTTTTCGGTCCACTGGACCACCAGGGATGAATTCGGTAGGGAGGGTTATTAAACAACTACTGCCTGCGATCGGGCTTTTCGGTTCACTGGACCACCAGGGATATGTTGGGGGGAGCCACATTGCTGCCCGCTATCGGGCTGGTGGGGGGGTTAAACTATGCCTGCGATCGGGCCAGTGGGGGGTGGTGGTGGGGATTCTACACTGTTTTGCCCACGATCGGGCTCCAGGGGGCATTGGTCCCTGATGGCTGCTGCCTGGCAGGGCACCAGGCGCAAGTCCTCGGGGATCAGTGCACCTGTATGCTACTGGCATGCAAATGGGGCCGTAATCAGATGAAAATGGCCCCCCCTGCACCTTGCATGAATTATGGCCCCATTTGCATGTCACCTTTTGAATATGGGGATTTTGCGCATGGTGCAATGGTACTTGCACCACCGCAAGTTGAATGCTCCACTCTGACAACTTGCGGTGGCGCAAGTTCCACTGCGCCATGCACAGTGGCTGTGGCTGGGGGGTGATATTCAAAGGAGTTGCTCAAGGGTGCAACTCCTTTGAATATCACTCTGAACACACCTCTGCGTAACTATTTTGTGCAACGCAAGGGCTTGTGCCACAAAATAGCGCAGTTTGAATATCCAGCCCCAAATGTTTCCGCCACTGTTACATGGTGTAGATGGTCTAAGCCAGGAAGAGCATTTCACAGTTTATAATATGAAAGAAATATTTGATGGGTTTGAAGAGACAAGATTAAAAATTAATCATCTGATTTCTGCTCACAATAAGGAAGCAGAAAAGCATTCAATTGGAAGGGAATTGTATGCACTGCATATGGTTCCCACATTGAAACAACGATTAAGAGATTGTTACTTGATCTTGGATCAGGATGTATTCTGGATCTTATCCATGATAAACATCTTGGATGATGGTATTGCTCTCAATATTCCTCAATGTCACGTGTGGCAATATGTTTGACACAAACTTTATCTATGCATTTATCAACAGCAAGAAATCTGGAATATATAACCCCCACACCCGAACATTTATCCTTGCTTTGCATCCCACTCATGCTCAATCCAGGATGCCCTGTATGTGACATTTACCATCTCCTTACCACAATGTGATTCTTCATCATTGATTTTCGGCCATCTGGCAACCATCCACTCTGTTGGTCATCTTGATGTTAATATTTATTGTGGACGTCTGGATCTTCCTCCATTGTTGGTGTTCCACCCTAAACTCAGTGTTTGGGTTGCTCCCCCATACTGATTGCTGTGCCTGGAATGGGTATCATCTTCTCTGCAGATGTGATGTCTTTGATGTCATCAATCCTGTTTGTGGATATTCACTAATGAACTTGGATTGGTTGTATGCTTCTGCTTTGGATCTTCTATACAATGGAACTTTGAACAACTCTTTATGGAACTTTGGAGTCAACACAGATGGACTAACACCTGTTGAGTCTTATTTTGACACTGGAAGAAACCATGGATCCTCCCTGTAACTAATTTTAGAGCATGGATTGCGGACAAAACATTGACCTTATTTGTCCAGTTCACCTTCACAAATGTATTGTACCATCTGCTAAAGTGACTTATTCATCCAATGGAGAATTTTGTGTTGTGTCCAACCTGAAAACATTCCACTATGGGGATATACAATGTGACATTCTTCAACCAAATTTTTGTCTCACATCCCATCTACGAACTAGTATTAGTCACGCAGTGATCGCACCTGTCCAGTCTATGGAAATTGACATAATTGAGTCTGACCCATACTGCTTGGATGCTTTATATCAATATTTACCTGTCTTCAGTGTGCATATCAGACCTCTTAATCTGGCTCATCAATTCCTTCTCGATCGTACTGATACTCAATTGATTTACATTAGTAATGATATTATAAAATGGAATGACTCTGTGAATGATTTGATTAACGATGATATTGGTTTCTTTTTAGAAAATCCTATAGTTGAATTTACATTTAAAATGTTTGTTATAATTCAATCTTTTTTGATATTCTTCATGATACTAACTCATTGCTGTCTTTGGCGAGTCCTATGACAACACAGATGGCAACTAGATTTTCTTTACAAGTCCTGTGCCTTGGGCTCATTAATGAAATAAGATATACCATTACTACACTTAACCTTCTTCTTTTTGTTGTGTTGCCCTTTGAGCAAGGCAACAAGGAGGAGACTGTTATGCCTGGCTTATATATCACCATGTGACCTACATGTAACCATTACCTTATACACCTATAAGTATTAGTGCCTAACCAGTCTCATAATGTTTTACCTATATGATATGTTTCTGCCATATATACTGTTTCTAGTTTCCACATATATTCTGCTATATTTCACAATAATATAACATGCTGTATGCTTTTCTGATGACATTGCAAGTATTACCAGACTCCCTGCCTCCAGTGAGAATGATAACAGCTTTTCCATTTATTGCTGAATATGAATTTCTTTTGTTCTAAGTTTATGCCAACTATGCACTCTTGTTTCCTGGTGTTACCACCCAGATATTACACTCTGCATATTATATCCAACTGTATTCATTTGCCTTATCCAAATGTTGCACAGTTATCAGCTGTATAACTGTAACTGCCAGCCAGCCCCTCCCCAGTCTCTGAGATTTTGGTGTTCTTCCCATACGTTTGTTTGTTTTGTGTCTAGAGTTCAATTTATATAGTACATGTATTCCGGGGCTGACTGGTGGAAATCATCCTCTTTGTAACTCCTTGTTACATGCTTTGGTGTGAGTATTATAGTAATCAATTTTATTTTTATTACCTACTTGCCGTGTGTTTTCTTTACTTAGTCACATGCATACAAAAACCTGAACTATGAGCAGGACTCATATGTAACAGAACCCATTTTGATCTGCAAACATCTGAGATCTGAGATCCTGATGAGTTCCACTGGTGACCAGTAAGTTAAAGAAGGGCAAAATAAGTTTAAATCAGCAAAAATTAAGTTAACATGAGGGGAAAGAGTGGAGCATTGGAGTACACATCTTCCCTGACCCAGCGCATCACTTGACCTATCTCTTATTGATTTAAAAAAAAAACTATTTTTATTAGGCATGTTTTTATACAATAGTAAAGCTATATATCATATCCATTACCAAATACAGATTACATATGCATCACATTATTTATATCGCAATGTAGCATTATAACATTACAATTTAGTACATTGATTTGTCCCCTCCCCATCCCCACCCCCACTAATATTGTATTTATTTGATTTTGCATGATGGAATGTAACCTCTCTTAAGTTAATGTTCTCAACACGATTTTCAGTTTCAGTTTCTAGTATATCTTTCCATAAGTTTTCAAATAATATTGCTTCTTGTACTTTGTACCACCATATTTCTTTAAGTAGTTGCTCCATTTCCTGTGCATTGCAATTTCCAAGTATGTGCCTTTTAGTACACATTGTCCAAATACAAAGAATTTTATGTTAATTTATTTCCAATCCCATCCCCTCCATGCCATTGAGAATCATTGTTGAATAATTATTAGGGATATTTTAGTTAATAATTTCAGATATCCAATTAGCTGTATTTTCCCCCAATTTTTTTAATTTAGGGCAACTCCATAGACAATGATACAAGTTTGTCTTACATTGGTGCCAACATTCATTTGATCCATTTTTTGTAAAATGATCCAATACCTCTGGAGTAAAGTAAGCCCTGTCAACAATTTTTTTCTGCATAGTTCTATTCTTAGAGTACATGTACAGTAGTCTTTATAAATCTTAGATCTTAGGTTTCTCCATTGTTGATCTGTACATTCCAAGCCGGTCTCACTATTCCATTTTGTATTTTTTTTCCATGGATCGTAATCTGGAATACTTACTTTATTATATATGTTTTGTAGTAATATTTTTTTTCTGTTCTTCAGCTATCCTACCTGTCTTTATATAAATCTCCTTTGTTAAGATTTTGAAAATCTATAAATATCTGTTTTAATTTTATGTAATGCATGAAGTGTATTCCTGAGGTATTCTTTTTTTTTCATCTTTATCTCCTCAAGCCGTCAGCTGCCCAGTACCTCTGCCCAGTCATGAACCATGGACTTCCACCCCCCACAATGGCCATGACCCTCCAATAACCCATGGATTGCCCTCCATGGTGGGGCTGTGACACCCCTGGCACAACGCTGCAGATGTCAGGATAGGTCGGAGGGCTGGCCTGGGGGGCTAATTGAAGCCATGGCAGGCACCATCGAGGGTGGCCTGAGCTGTTCCCTTTTTCCTGTTTTTTTTTTCTGGGGAATGGGGACGTGCAATGACATCTTGTGTCCACCCCGCCTCCTGGACCTGCTAGTCACCAGTAGCTGTGTGACCCTCAGCCTCTACCAAGGGTCCATTGAGCACCAGGTGTACTACCTACCCTCCCCCCAGCAAAGAAGAGAAGTCCTCAGGATGCTCCATCTTTCTCCCCCAGCCGGCCCTCCATTGACCCAGGTCCATTCCCGAACCTGGGTCACTGACGTCATGAGCAGAAATCCACCTACTGCACTGATGGGCCAGCTTCCTGAGGTATTCTTAATGAGCTGCTTTAAACCTTCATAGGTTATAAATGAACCTTCCTTGTTTATTAATTGGCACCATCTTTGTAACCCTGCATTATGTATTTTTTATAATTTTCCTGTCCTCTTTACTCCATAAGTTTTTTATATGGCTGAGTCTAAATAATAAGCATGGCAGATAATGATTATCTCTATGCCTTATAGTTTCATTCTTATCTTGTTCCCAATGATGCGGAAGAGGTGGGGATATTCATATTTGTCATAACCTCCCACAATAAAGTGCTTGTTCCCCTCTTAACTTCAGCTTTCCAAAAAGATAGTTCATTAAAACATTGCTCTGCATCTAAAAAAGCATTATCCCACCATAATTTTAATTGGTATGCTATTTCATAGTTCAGTGATTTTGGAAAACTATATCCTCCAGCTTTCCTTGGAGTAATCAATTGTTTCCAGGAAATCCTGGGCTTGCCCCCCATAAGAAGTTTTTGAAGGTTCTTCTTATTGTGTCATACCATGAAATGCCTGGACAACCTATAATGGCTTGGATTTCATACAATATATGTAACATAGCAATAATTTTTATAATCTCGATACACCTAATAAGAGACAAAGATAATTTTTCCCAATTATCCAAAAATCCCTGAACTTTGTCCTTGGCTAATTTGTATTGATAATTTCCTGTTTATTAAACAGTATAATTCCCAAATATTCAGAGCTATTACTGATTTGAAAATCTTTTTTTATGTCTGGGAGTAGTGGATAATTAGGTGCACTTACTGCCATAATGACAGAGTTGGTCTGAGTCAAACAGTACCCAGATACCAACAAATATGTCTTAACCTCCTCTAGAAAGGCTGACATAGCAGTGTTAATATTTTTCATCACCAACAAAATTACATCAGCAAAAACATTTAATTTTCTGTAAACCTCTTGAATTTTTATCCCTTCAATCCATTCATTTACCCTAATATGGTTCAAGAAGCTTCAAGGGATAAAATATAAAGTATGGGGGACAGGGGACAACCCTGTCTTACACCATTCTTCATACACATTGATACTGTAATATAGGAATTAATAGAAATTTGACTGTAGTCTTACTGTAAATTTTCTGTATCTTAGTAACAATAAAATACAGAATTCCCCAAGCTCTAAAGTATTCAATCATATAGTTCCTGTTTAGTGTATCAAAAGCCTTTGTGGCATCAATAGCTATTAAGTGGCAAGGTTCCTTTTCTTTTCTAATAGCCTGAATCATTAATTGTACCATTCATGTAGCTCAGAAAGTTGTTCTCCCTTGCACAAAACCATATTGTTCACTATTTATTACTAAAGGTACTGTAGTTTACTTTTTATTCTATTTACTAATGTCTTTGTTATAATTTTGTGGTTGGCATTTAGGAGAGCTATAGATCTATAGCTTTCAAATTTTAGGGGGTCTTTTCCTTCTTTTAACAGCGATGCAGTTTTGGATTCTTGCATTGATATGGAGATCTAAGTAGGGCCTTCCCTTAATTAATTTAAGATCCTCAAAATTCAGGGTGCTACAGTAGGTGTTCACTTAAAGTCTGGAAAAATTCTGTTGTTAATCCATCCAAACCTGGACTTTTATTATTTGGGAGTGTTCTTGTAGTATTCAAGATTTCATGTATCGTAAAACGGGGATTCTTCACATGATAATTTTGTCAGGTTTATTTTTCCCAAATAGTCACTAATGTCTTTCTCTTCTACATTTAAGTTCTGTTGATATATTTTTTTATATTCCTCAATTATCAAATTGCCCATCTCTTCTTCCTTAAGCACTGGTCTATATCTTCCAAGACTGTTATTAAGTTTGTTTCTCTCTGTTTTTTTTTCAGTTGTAATGTTAATAATTTTCCAGTCTTCTCACCCTGACTATATCTTATTTTCTTTAGTTTTTTTATATTTTTAAGGACCTCATTATTATTTTTCTCTGTTTTTGAAGCTTTCATTTTGCCCATTCCTTGTAGTATTTGTCATGGTCAATAGTTACTTTATGATCAAGGTCCTTTATTTTTTTTTCATTTAATTCCTTTTCCTGTTTCTTTTGCAATTTATTTTTATAGGCCTGATAAGATATTATAATTCCTCAAATAACCACCTTAAAGGGGTCCCATAGTGAGCTAATCATCTTGTCTATTTTTATAAAGTGCCAGTATTCGTTTATACATTTGATTATTTTTTCTTGCAAATATTTTTCAAGTAAAAGTCATTATTTAACATCCAGGTTTTTGTTTTTCGTCTGTTTGTGTCTCACATTTTGATTTCTGCCAGTATTAAAGCATGGTCAGATAAACTTATTGATTTATTGTTGTGTCTGTTCTATATCTTTATTGTTTTAGAAAGCATAATGAAATCGATTCCTGAGAATCCCAGATTTTTTTATCATAATGTGAATATTCTCTGATTTGGGGATAAAGAGTTTCCAGACATCTACTAACTCATGTTGATTTAATAATCCAGTATGGTACTTATTAAAATAGGCTGATCTAGACGTTATATCAGTCTCAGCATTCAATAGAGCATTGTAATTTCCCATCAAAATAACTTTGTTACACGAGGTCCCTGCACCCTGATTGGTACCCCCAGAGGTACACTGCAGACAGCTAGCATTTAGGTATATGTTATACTAACATATAGGGCTTAGGATATTTACCATATAAGAGTAGATGTCAGGATATGTATGCATATAATTGCTATACACTTTACTTTCCAATATACACATGTATTTCTTGATTATAAGATGCTAGGACACCTGTGTCCTTGTAATGTTATGATATATAAGTTGGCATTGCCATCTTCTGATAATTTGTATTACTACACGGCTATGTACAAACTGTACCTCTTTGTTTCCACAAAGTGATGACCATAACAAAATTGTATAATGTTGTCTTGGACTGAGGAGCCACCTCTAATTTAACCAGTAGGGCTCATCTCTGTAACTAGAAATGTTTCTATCTTACAGTAACCATGATAATTATCTTAGGTATATTATATAAGACATTACGTCTTCTACCTCAGAGACCCCATGAGACACGGAGATTCCTCCAGGTAGAGGGAAGCTTAGCATTGGCTTCCAGTTCATAGTGGTAAGAACTGCTTAGGGCAACTGTGATTTTCCTTTTGGTAGTAATAAACAAGTTGTATTACTTTTATGCAATGTGTCTGTAATTCCTTGCATTCCCATTATTGCCAAGAACCTGAGAGTTTAGACCTCTTGACAACTTTATCAGACTGAAGACTCACTAGTCCAGTTGGTAACACTGTCAAAAAAGTTTTGTATTCTGAGAAAGGTGCATACACTGAGGCTATTGCTATGGTTTGGTTAATTTTTTTTTACTTTAACCATAATTATTCATCCCTGGGTATCTGAGTACTTATCCAATATTGTGATTCCAGGTATATTTCAAAAAATTAGCATAATTCCTACTTTATTCCATGTACCGATTGAAAAAATGTGTGTGCCATCCATTTTATTTTTATTTTTAAACTTCTTTGTCATCCAAATGGCTTTCCTGAAGGGCTATGCATGAGAATCTTGATTTATCAATGTAATTAAGTATTCTAGCTTTTTTAATAGGTGTATGCATACCTTTAATGTTCATGGTGGCACAACTAAACTTATAATAATTCTCCATATAACCCATTTAATGGAAAAAAAGCAATGTGGGACAACCTTTTTATCCAAAACTTTCATAGTTTTAAAAAACTTTGGCATTTCTTTAGAACCACAGTGGTAACATCCCACTCCCCCTCCCAAGAGTAAAATGCAAAACAATAGTAAGGTATTTGGACATACCTGTTCCCTCCCTTATCTTCACATTTTAAGGTATCTGCTAGTAATCCCCCCTGCCAATCACTAGATTGGTTAATCTAGAGCTTAGATACTCCCCCCAATGCCAATGAATACCCTCTTATTGCCCTTAACAAATTAGTACATTCATACTCCATATTTATATGAAAAATCCCAAACCAGAAAGTTTTATAATCTCTAGATTTTTCATACACAATTCTCAGTCATTTTTCTGTAAGTCTTTTCTTGCTATTTCAGGTGAATCATAAATGTGTCTTATTCCATTAAGAACCATGTTTAGTTTTGTTGAATGAAAGAAGGATGATTTGACACCAAGCACAAATAGTTTTTCCAAATTTCATTAAATGTTCTTCTTTTTTGTAAAATGTCCTGTGGTAGATTGTTATTCACAGCTATAGTAGCACCCATCGTTATAATTCTTTTTTTTTTATACACAGCACTCATCAAATGTTCCTTTTCTTCAGTTTTAAAAAAATTAGTAACTATAGGTCAAGGCGGGCCCTGGGAGTCAGTGTTTAGTCTGAAGACTCTGTGGACTCTGTCAAATTCACATGAAACATTGGATTTTTTTTGTGTGTGTCTGTGTGTGTTTAATGTTTATTGTCCCCACAAGGAAGAGTGGTGGGGCAGGGTATTGTATTTGTATTTTATTTTGGGGTTTGTTTTACTTTGAGAGTCTAGTTAGTTATTTAATTTAGGGTTTTGGGGGGGTTATTGTTATTGTGTCTTTTAGTATGTGTGGAGGCCTGTCCCCATGGTCATGTACTATTCGTCCTCCACTCTTCGTGTCCTCTGTCCTCCCCCCCTTACAGCTATCAGCTTACCAGTGCTGTAGATTGCTGGGTATTGCTCATAGGGGGAGGAGAGGAGCTGGAAGGTGCAAACAGTGGAGGTCGAATGAGCGGGGCCATCATGTTGGGGTAGTAAGATCCAGAAGACACCTTAGGGCAAAATGGAATCTGGAACGTGGTCCTTCATGTCTGGTTTCCATACCTAAGGGCACCACCAATATTGATGGGCAGGTAACTCGAGCAGCTCTGGAAATCCACCCTTGATGATGACTATCTTAGATTGATGGAGTATTATCAAGTCTATCATTCCACAATCTCCCATAAGAAGGTGGAGTTCCTGTCCAGGGAGATTGCGGCTGCTCAGAACCAACCAGCTCGGCTCTTTCGAACTGTAGACAGACTGTGCAACCCAGCCTGCCTGGGGGTTTGAACAGCCTTTTCACAAGTGTGAAGAGCTTGTTCGCTTCCTTGTGGCTAAGGTGGCTGACATCAGGGCGGCCCTCCAACCTGCACCCTCTATGGGAGACACTACGGATCAGCACCTGGTCACTGACCCTAGGTTCCCCTGGAGTTCCTTTGACCAGCCAGAGTTCATTGATGTCATGTGGATTGTCCAGGGTATGCACCCTACATGCTGTAGTTTGGATCCGGGCTCAACTTCCCTGATAAAGGGTTGTTGTGATACTATTGGCCCAGTCCTTGCGGGGATAGTCTGGTGCTCCTTGGAGACGGGTGTGTTTCCTAGCTCCACAAAGGAAGCGGTGGTGAGGCCCCTCCTGAAGAAAGCTTCTTTGGACCAAGACTGCCATGCCAACTACAGCCCAATCTCTAACCTTCCCTTTGTGGGGAAGGTAATTGAGAAAGTAGTGACCACACAGCTGGAGAACCATTTGACCTTCCATGACATCTATGAACCACTCCAGTCTGGTTTTCGAAAGAGGCATAGTACCGAGACTGCGCTGATTCGGGTGCTGATTCGGGTGCATGCAGAACACAGTGGCCCAGTTATTGATGGTGCTCCTTGTACCTGTCATATCTCTCTGGTGCTGCGTAAGCTGCACTGGCAGCCAATACAGTGGCAGACCACCTTTAAAGTCGGTCTTCTGACTTATAAGGCCCTACTTGGACAGGGCCCAGACTACTTGAAAGAGCTACTGGTACCTTACTGCCCTAGGTGATCACTCTGCTCAGTGAACAAGGGGTTGCCAGAGATTCCAAGGGTTTCGCTCAAATCTTTGGGGGCCCGTGCTTTTATGTACACGGCCCCAGCCCTTTGGAATTCTCGACCCCGTCCGCTTTGGGAGTGCATGTCCGTGGAGGAATTTAAATAGGCCTTAAAGACCCACTTACGGTATCAAGCATATCCCAGCTGATGATATTTATTGAATTTTATGAATTGAGTACTAATTGTATTTTTGTTTTATATTATTGTTTTTATGTAAGCTTACTGTGATGGCGCCTTGGTTTTAGAAAGGCACGGTATAAACAGAGTATATTATTACTATAATTTTCGTAGTAGTAGTAGTCCACATCAGTATAAGCTGTAATTATTTTTTTAACAGTATTCCCCAGATTTTCTTGTTTATCCCATTATTAGGGAACACCCCAAATCCTTACAAACTTGCGTCTAGCTCATGATGCTTCAAAGTCAGTAAGTTTTGAAGACAGTCTTTTTGTGAATCTTCTAGGCATTTAATTTGCCTCTTCAAGGGCACAATTTCATCTTCCAAAGCTGTTATTCTATGCTGGGCTTCATTTAAATCCTTTTTTAGAAGTTAGTTTTCCTGTGATAGTGAATTAATAGTGGTATGCAAATTTTCTACTTTAGTATAAGTTTTATCATTAGTTTTGGACATTTTCTTCTCCAACTTAAAGAGTTATTTCATTATCAAGACAGACCATGGGGGGAAGGGGCTGTGACTCTTCTTTATCCTCTTTATTTTCAGAAACAGAACCTTGATCATTTTCTGTTTGGTATTCTGGTTCTGAGTCAGGTTAGTGTTACAGTCTACTACAAAAACTGTAATTTTTTAAGGATCCTAGTTTTTCTTGAGAGATTTTTGCTGCTACAACCATACTGCTTTATGTTGTCTCGATCCTGTCCTGACCATCCAACTATTCTTTGGTGCTTTCATTGCCAGGGTTCTGTAAAATTAACGTATTCTTTTTAGTCTCCCTTTCATTTATTTGTAAAGTTGTTACCTTTTTAACCCTCTCCTGCAATTGCTGGTCTTTCAATAAACTCTTCTGAATTATGTTTGAGCAACTATTGCTAGCCTCTTTTATTTCATTTGTAGTCTTTTCAGTAAAACCCCCATAGGCACATACAGTACCTTGTTCTTTTGTGTCAATTTTTGGGTTGCAGCATTTTCTGGTATCAGGTCGCCTTTTTCTTTTATGGTCTTGATTTGTTCATCCCGGTGTGCTAATACTGAAGGCATTGTTTCCACTACAGCCGCTCCTAGTATGCAAAGTTCAGGCTTGGTGTCAGCATTGTCTAGTGATCCTCGTTTCTCCCCATCCAACAAAGATACTTGTTGCTCACTCATATTTGTAGCTTTCTGAGGACTCAAACATGTCTGCAACGTGTTGTTTCCTATTTTGGGCAAGTTAGCATTCTTGACTATTTGACCGCTGGCAAAAGCATTATTGGAAAGTTCAGCAGGCCAACTTAATTCAGTATTTAGTGGCAAATTTTGTACACCTTCTTTTGCAAGTCCCAGTTTCTTATTCTTGTTAGAGACTATTTTTTAGAAAAATAGGATCAGTTACCTGAATTTGTAACTTATTTTTTTTCTTTGTGCAATTCAGGCTGCAGGTTATCAGTACTCCCTTCTGCATTAGCATCCAATGGCAAGGCAGGTGTAGTGGAGTTACTTGATGGTACCAGCTCCATTTGTTTGATAGATTTCCTAATCTCTGTACTTGCCTATAAACAGGTTTGGATTTGAAGCTGTTTAACTGTTGTAGCATAGGACTTATAAGTTTTCTCTTCTTTTTGGGGAGCATTGTAGCCCTATGCCCCAAAGTGACTTCCATGCTCTTTTTTCCTTTAATTTAGTTACCGACTCCAGTGTTGATGCAAACAGTAAGCTGGTTGTAGCTGAGTCATTTCAGTGACGTGAAGCTCAGGCACAGTCAGATAGAATTTTAGCCAGTGCAATCATGCATACCTCGAAGGGAGCTATGGGAGCTTCCCTAGCACCTGCATGCTTGTGCCATCTTGAATTGATTTTATTAATTGTTGCTGCTTTGTAATTTTATTGTAATTTGCTTACTCCTCATATGCAACTGTGGTCTTTCTGCTGTTGATTTCATATTCACTGATGAATGATACTCTTGTTACATTGCAATGTGCATATTCTTTTTATGTTTGCTTGTGCATGCACAGCAAACCTATTGTTATAGTAGTGTATTTAGAGGCATGTCACTGTTGTATCCAATGCATCTGAGGCTGCAGGAGGCTCAACAGTGACAGGCCAATGATCAGCAAGGCTATTCATAATGCTGTTCTGCTGGTGATGGGTGGAAACTTCGCATAGTTGAAAGGAAGTAGCTGTGCTTATGAAACACTGGCTGCTTCCTTTCATCTACATGACACCACTCAGCAGCCAGCTGAGTGGCATCATGATCAGCTTCTGACCGTGGTTTTTTATTTCTATTTTAATTTCCTAGAAAGATTATTTAGTGCTGGTGAGAACTGCAGTCCTCCAAGCTACCTCTCCTTCCAATGTTATGCAGAGAGAAGGAGACGTGCATGGAGAGAGAGTGTGGCTGCACAGCTGTGCTGTATCTTTAGAGAGTGAGAGTGACAAGCTCCATATCTAACCACCTACAACTAGTTTTATAAAAAGGGGGCAGTCCCTGTGCCAGAGACCCAAGAGATACCACAGCCGCAGGGTTGCACCAAACATGTGGTGCACCTGCAGGGTTTGACAGAGGGATTCATCACCCCCCCAGTGCAACCCTAGCTGACCCATAGAGGTTGGCGGGTTGTATGCCTGGAAGATGGGGATCAGAGGCTGATGGAGCCCTGCTGGTGCCATGGAAGGTGAGGGGGGCATGACAGCAGTGGGAGGGATGTGTGGAGGGGAGATGCCATGTGAGTTGCCATACAGCTGATCAGGCAGGGAAGGGAGGAAAGGCATGGCTGGACCAGCATGTTCCATGCCTCAATGGACAGCAGCCCTGGCACCTGCCCCACAGGACCAACAGTCCCCAAAAGGCAGTAAGTTGCAGTGGGTGCAGGTTGCAGGGTGCATGTGATGGCCAGGGATGTGCCCCAGGCACCATGACATGACCCACATACACAGCCCAATGCATGGTGGCCTGCAGATGCCAACTACAATGCCTGGGGTTGTAGATTCCATGGGGCAAGCACCAGGGCTGCTGTCCAGTGGGGTACAGTACATGCTGGTCCAGCCATGCACACCCATCCAGCCTGATTGGCTATGTGGCAACTTGCATGGCATCTCCACCAGGTACCTACACACATCCCTCCTACCACCACAACCACACACCCCTTGCCTCTCATGGCATCACCAGTGCTCCATCAGCCCCCAGTCTCCACTGTCCATGTGCCCCCAGGTGCTTACATATGTCCCTTTAACTGCAATTGTGCCCTCCTTGCCCACCCATGGCACCACCAGAGCTCAATCAGCCCCCAATCTCCACCTTTCATGTGTCTCTAATCACTGCCCTGTCAAGCAGTTACGCAAGGCCATTAGAACACATTCTGGCTTGTCTAAAGTCACTCCCCTGTTGCGACCATGGTGGGGCTTCTCAAGATCAAGAAAGGGAATGGTGCAGCCCCACCATGGCACAACCACCCTTGCAACCTGGTACACAGGTGCTTCTGGTGCAAGGGTGGTGCAGGGTGGCTATGGCGTATGGTATCCCAATTTTGCTGCAGTCAGCATTCAAGAATCAAGATAACCACAATGTATGACACAGGGTGCCACTTGTGTCAGACCCATTTGGCACAGGCATCATAGTTTTAGTTTTGAAAATCTAGCCCCAGAAGTAGCTGCACAGAGCAGCAAAAAGGAACAAGGAGCAATGACTGGTACTATGTCCATGCCATTTGGTGCCCCTCACCCAAGGGGGAACCAGAGATGGGCATTGATCATTACCTTAGCTGCATCTTCTCTGTGGCCTCAATCACTGGTAGTGCTTTTCTCCCTGCTCTACAGAGCCACTCTGGGTATGTGACATGGCTATGGGAGCATCTCTGCTAGTGGCGGCTTCAGCTGTACATTCACTTGCCAACTTGTGGGCCCCTTTCTAGTGTTCTTGAAGGAGTGGAAACCAAGACATTTCACCTGCCAGCTCAGAGGACCCATCCTGGTGATCATGCAGGAGTAAGAACCAAGACACCTAACCAGCTGGCTCAGTTGGTCCCATCTCGCTGTTCCCATAGGAGCAGAAACAAAGATTCCTCACCCGCCTGCTCAGTAGGTCCATTCCAAACTTTCTACTGGAGTGGGAACTAAGTCATATGGTTGCTAGACAGAATAGTGTGGTGTATGTTTTCTTGTCAATTTCAGCTCTGCAAAGTTAAACATTGAATGCTATGCATAATAAACTTTACCCCGAGCTTGGTGTGTTGTATCACAACAAATCCTGTTTTACTATCATGTTCTGCCAAGAGATAATCCTTAAGATGATATTGCTGGTGTTTGAATATGCAAATGTAGTCAATAATACCTTCTCCAAAGTCTGTATTTGCCAGGCTGGATCCTCTTTTCATATCTTCTACCACTTCTTTCATAGTGTCCCATCTCTCCCCCATCACAGCTCTCACTATGCTAATCTCTCTTCCCCACACCTAGAGACCTGACATCTCTCACATTGTTGTTTCTGCCTGCTCAAATACTGGCATGCTACTTTTGCCATGTACCTCTCCTCTGTCCTTTACCCTGCCATCCCCTCACCCTACTCTCTCTCTGATCATCCCATATTGTTCCTTTCATATCCCTCACTGTAAATCTATAGCAGGTCAGTTTGCTTTGTCTATCTGCCTTCCAACACTGTGGAACAACCATCCTACCCCATCCATCTCTCATCTTTCCAGTACTCTCTCAAACCATTCTTACTGGCACACTTCTCAAAAGCATGCACTTGAGGCTAGCCATCTTCCTCTTCTCTAACCTACTTTGCCCACTTTCTATATGTATATATATTTTTTATTTATTAGTTATACCTTCCTGTTATTTTTCAAGTACAGCACATGCACCCATTGTCACTGTGGGGCCTATGCACCACAGAGGGTCAGGTATGCATGGCTTGCATGTACCCAATCCATACCCAAGCGCACCCCTGGAGAGATGAGTATGACTTGTCATTCACAACTGTCAGCCACCTGTCCATGGCCTTGCCTTGCTGGTGCATATGACTGCAGTGGGGACAGGGGTGGGGTGTGGGCAAGATGGTGGAAACCATCAGGCACCCAGTTGGATACCCCCAGTGCCAGTGTGGATCCTCTGCTGTGTTAAGAGCAGGGAACTGTAGGATGTGGTTTGTCCCACAGTACCTTAAAGGGATATGATTCCAGACAACTGCCCCAGCAGTCAACCCCAGCCCTCACTGCAGGTCCAGAGGGCTGGGGCAGCTTAGTGAGGGGTCACTTACCGCGGTATGGCTAGCCATGGAGGAACTAAGGAAGGCATAGCAGCTATGGCAGGGTACCTACCCACATAGCCTGCTCCCCTTCCTCTGGCACTCCATGCATTAGTGCATGGTGTGATGTGTAGCACTGCCACTAGCTACACCCCTAGTATGTCTTTGCAAGCAGAACCATAGATGGGCAATGGATCAGGTGTGCAGGAGATTCACACCCCTTTACTGAATACTTCGCATGTCTGCAAGACCCCTGATGCATGGCAGCAGGTGGTAGTGAAACCTATGAGCTGCATTTATGTAGCATGTAGGCTTTGTGCAAGGGGCCAATAATTGTTACTGCTGTTCCACTCCCTGCTGTATCCCTTCAACAAGGCCACACCTGGAAATGAGCTCCTGGTTAGTGTGCCTACCCTGGTGAGAACATTTTAAATAAATAAATAAATAAAAGCTGCAGATTAGTACAAGAAAATTAAAAGAGAAAAGGGTTATTTTTAATTTTGTACCTGAAGGGTTTCTGAACAGTAGCTGATTATATCTGAAGGAACTTTTTTTTTAATATTTGGGCATGGCTACATTAGTTTTTAGCATCAGTCAAAGAGCTCAGAAAGTTACTTGATAAATTTAAGCTTGGAAGAAAACATTTCAAACCATCCAAATGGCTGATTCAACTGTGATCTATCAAATGAAGATTTTAATTTTTAAATTATAAATGAAAAAAGGGGATATTTTCCAGTTTGGGATTGCAAATGTTTTTAAAGAAAGTGAAAAGGTTTAAAAAGTAAACCTGTGACTTGAGGATAAATGAATTTTCTGCCTAAAGTCCAGCAGTAGTGCTCCACATTCAAAGGTTTTTCCAAATAGTATGCACATATTGTTATTGTATGAATGTAATCTTGCAGGACTGAACTTTCAATGGACCATGTTGCTGCAAATCCTCACCAATTTATTTTCCACTTTAAAGAACCTACATTATACAATCAGGGTTCTGAGAAACCCCAATAAAGCTGGAAAAATGCCCTTCTCTTTTATAGAATTGTGACTGTTGCCCATTGCAACCAGTGTGACTCACAGGTAGGGGAAGAGTGGAACGAGGCCTTCCTCATTCTATTTCATTTGTGTCACTATTATTGTATTTCACTTTCACAGGGGTTAATTTTGGCAAGTACCCATGGGTTCCCCCACCTAAATATTACCAAATGGGAACCAAGACAACTCACTCCCTAGTTTGGCAGGCCCATTCCGGTGTTCTCCTAGGTGCAGGAACCAGATACCTCACATGTTGGCTCAGCAGTTCCATCCTGTTCTTTCTACAGGAGCAGTAACAAACACGTCTCAGTTGCTGGCATGACCTGCTCAGCTCAGTGACTCCACTGGAACAGAAACCAAGACACCTCACCACTATTCAGCTAGACCATCACACAAAGACATTTGTTGAAAACAAATTAAGTATTCTAGGGAAGCATGTTGCTCTTTGTAGTTTTCATCTGTTGCTGCCCCCTTCAGATCTAAAGATTTTTTTTTTCTGTTTGTGAATTTAGTGCTCAAGAAAGATGCTGGATTGACAGAAGTGAAAACTATAGCCCTCTGTTTATTCAAATGACAGATATGTCATGGGCAACCACCCTGTCAATGTGTCTCAACCCTGTCATGGAGGTCCACCATGTAGGTGGAAGTTAAGTTCAGATATCATGCACATTCATTCCTTGATCTCTCATGTGAGACTACCAACAAGGGTGCCAATGATTGTAGTTTCAGTTGTGTTAGTGGTTTTGTGATGTGGCCATCTGCCACTACAAGCTGGATTGAGACCACAACTCATTTCACATAGGTCATCGAACAGCCTTACAATGATAATGGTTTTTGGCCACTACCGACCTAGGCTGGATTTGAATGGGTGACCTAGGCTCCTTCATATGCTACCAATCCGCTGAACCATCCAGTCCCCCATCCACTATTGGGATGTGGCATATAGTCACAATTTGTATTAGTATTTCCCTCATTGTGCATTTGCAAGCCAATCCACCCATCCCTATATAAGCAGCTGAAAGAACATTGACATCAGAATATTATATTCTTTTTAAACAGTGTGAAAAAAAGTATCTTGTAAAAAATACTGTTAATGTTCTAAGGTTTGTCTTTCACAGACCAGTATTTAAAGCCACATGTTCTCTGGCATGGTCAGATATTAACGTGCTCTGTATTTCCATAATAAAGTTAACATAGAGCAAATACTGCAATATCAAGAAAAAGTCTAAATATAACATGGCCCATGGGCACTTGAGTGGAATGTAGAGTCCTAACGTCAGGATGAAGCAGACAATAAGGGTCTGCCAGACCCAGTTAATTCATTAATTCCTTATCATAAACAATCTGATGATGTTTCATCTGCTTTCATCTGCCCATTTTTGTTCAACAGGGGATCACTCACAGTGTTGGAATACCCCATCCCCCCTTTATGATGGGTGGTACTTGAAAAGGTAGCAAGAGTAGCCAATAGTATTGCAAAAAAAAGGTCAGTTCTTCTCATTTGCCTTGTATTCAATATTTTAATATGTATATAACTACTCTTGCTGGCCTATCATAACCTCTTGACTGCTACTGTCATCCCTGGAACATCCATGAAAACAAGATGCAGGATCTCATGGGTTTATCTGGTACAATTACTTAAAAAATTTGGGACCCAAGATATTAATTAATCTGACAGATGAGAGGTCAAGAACTCCTGTGTTAATAAAAAGTCATCTGTTGGAGTAAATGATTTTTTGTTTAGCAGTAAATTTAATCTCTTTTGTTTTTAAAATAGCTCTGCCTACCCACTAAGATTAGAGTCCTGACAAAATAAAAACTGTCTTATCCATTCTCTAATAAAGAAAATACTTCTTTGGCTTTGAGACAATTGTCTTGTACAAACATGATCTACAGTAAGTCCCTAATTTCCTAGGATGTTTTAGGACTTGGTGCCTTTAAGCATTTTGTTCTGCCACTAGTGTGTTCTAAGTTCAGTCAGAAGAACCTGATTGACTTCTGTCACTGGGTTATGAAGGTGGTGTAACTTCAGGCAGTTTATGCACCGCACCTTGACTTCAGCAAAGCTTTTGACCTTGCCTTACATAACGGTTCATCAAGAAGATGAGCAACTTGGGGGTGGAGGAGAGGATTATACAATGTGTAGAAAAATGGCTGAGAGAGAAGAACTCAGGGGGTTATCTTCAGTGGGAAAAACTTTGATATCAGAGTCACTATCAGTGGAGTGCCACAGGAATCAGTCTTCTTTGATATCTCCATTTGTGACATTGGAGGAGGGATCCAGAGGAAGATCTGCCTCTTTGAAGATGATACCAAGATCTGCAGAGGAGGGGGAAGTGAGGAGGGGTTAAGAAGTATGAGCGAGGATCTAGAATGATCAAAAAGGGACAACTGTATTGTGGTTGACATTTTTAATTTTTGCTCCCACCCCAGACCAACCCCAATTGGACGTACTCCACACACAGACCCGTCATCCATTTTCTAGGGCTTACTGGTGTTCCTGCCTGGCTTGCCTCCCAGGGTGGGGCCTTTGGGGGAGGAGAGGCTTGACCCTCGGTGGACTCTGTACTCAGTTTTCAGGGGAGTGCCACTGTTGATGGTGCAGAACCTACAGTGCAGGGTGAGTGGCATCCTGCAGTGGTCTGGGAGCTTCTGCTCTATGGGGCCCCACCCACTACCCACATACTGTATGTGTGGCTGCGGTGGTATCCTGGGACAAGGATGCTCAGCAGTGTGTGGTTCCCCATGCGACCAAGAGTGCTGCCACAAAGCCACCACCAGGAGCCGCTGTGGAAGCAGCACGATGTCTCCAGCCCCCTTGTGAGGAAAGCATTCAAAGGACAATCTGAATCCCTTCCTGCTGGCCTCTGCTCCTGATGTCCTGGGCTTGATGGATGAACCCAGGTGGCCAGTGTACCAGAGTGATGTCTCATTGACAGACACCATGAAGCTGTCAGATGAGATTTAATTCAAAACCAAAATGTATACATGTATTGTAGGGCCAAAAAAACAGGATATGAGTAACAGTGGGAAAATAACTGAAGAGAGGGATCTAGGGTGATAATATTGGACAATTTAAAAACATCATCATCGTGCATAAGGGCAGAGGGTAGAGCAAACAGGATGCATAAAAAGAAAGAGGAGATTCTATGTTTATATGGATCCCATTGTGTCCTCACTTGGAATACTGCAATTCTGAAGCATGTATGTGAGTAAGAACAGAGTGCAAGTGGTGCAAAGAAAGGTAATCAAAAAGATTTGAGAGAGCAGGGAAGGGCATATGTGGTAAGGTTGGTGGATCTCAGCATGTACACACCAGAGGCAAAAAGGGAGAGGGAAGACATGACTGAGACTGAAAAACACCTCTATGGGACAAATAAGGCAGAATAAACTTCTTCACTCTGAATGGAAACACAGCCACCAGGGTGAACTTAATGAAGCTGGTGGGGGTGAGTTAGGAGGGATGATAGGAAGTATTTCTTCATGGAAATGGTGGTGGATGTGTGGAACAGATTACAAAGGAATGCAGCTTGTGTGAATCAGAGAGGGGGATAGATTCAAGCATAGATGGTACAGACACATGAGGCTAATAGGTACATCAGCAAAAAGGGAGGGATGAAAGAGTAGCAAAGGGCCACTAAGCCCCTCACAATCAACATTAGGTAGAGCATGTCAGATTGGATGGGTCACAGGATCTTTTTCTTATGACAACCATCATAATTGTTATGGGACCAGTGCACTGATCAGCCAGAAAATGCAGCAGTGTTATTTTTTTTTTAATTTACAGCTCCTTTAAATATGGGATACATCAGTCTGCCCCTTTCAAGGTGTGTCATATCTCATGAACCCCTGCAGGTACAAAGCAGGGAATTAACTGAGTGGCATTACTGGGTTTTTGATTTGAAGCCCAGGGCTGGCCAAAGTCCAGACTCCTGCTGGCTCTTCCCTACACAGGCTGACAGGCCCATGCATGCATCAGGCCAGCCAGGGGTAATAAATACTGGTCCCGTGAATCTGTCCACAGCTAAACACACAGCACGTAGCTGCTCTGTCCATAGCACACCTTTTCTGTCTTTTTCCAAGAAGGCTTCATCAATACCTCTACCTATTGATAAAGATGTGTAATTGCCTATCAGGCTACACGTAGCAGCCTACAACTGCTTACTAGGCAGAGGTTCTGTAGGAGTCACTTATGAGGTCACAGCCATTCCTGCTTCTGTTTCCAGTAGCATTCCTCATAGATCTACTTAAATTCAGAAGGTAAAAAAAGTCATTTGAGTCTGAAAAATTATATGATGACATGCATTGCTAAGGAGACTTAAAAAGTTGAGCACCAGTCCATCACTTCATGCATCACAAACTGCAGTATCTTTCTGCGTATCGGATGAGGGGAAGATATAGAATTATCAACATCCATACTCATTTATTCCCCCCCCCATGCATTTCCAGTCTCATTCTTAAACTTGCTGAGGGTATTTTGTTGTTTTGAGTTTAGTCGTTTCCAAACAGCAATCTATCACTTCAATTTTAGTTGATTTTCTGTAAAATCATTAACTACTAGACCAGTTCTAAAATCATCATCATTAACAAATCTGCCACCTTTGTTATCAGGCCCATGATCTATCTCTTTTAGTCTCACATCTGACCAGCTTGGGCATACCATTTACGTGTCTAGGTTTATCATTTCTTGATATGAGTGCTTGACAAATTTATGGGAAATAAATGAAACCATTAATTCAACATGCCCCCATTGGCATATCTTGCAATGTTTTTGTACCTAGCACCTGTAACTGACAGGATTTTGCCCCATAACCATGTACTGTATTATGCAGTATGCCGTGAAATGTATAGAAAAACCCTGATGGGGGACTGGCCTTCTAAAGACAGCTCCAGTAATGCTGTTATCCGAACAAAACATCAAGTCTGGAAACTAATCTAAAGAAAAACCTTCATAAAACCCCTTTCGATAGTGCTGCAATATCCATTTTAGAATCACAACACAGTAAAGCTGTTCAAACGGTGTACTATGCTGACTAACATCACTTCTTGGGTGGTTGAAGGCTCTCGGCTTGGACTCTTACCCCTGCACACCTGAAGCTTGATGTTATCCCAACTAGGGATACTTGGAAGTGACCATTTCTGATCCGACTGGACTATTTAGCATTTTGGAAATTCCATTTCCTGATCTAGTTCCAATTCAAATCCTAAAAGGGCCTCAAAATCAGAATTGGACTAGGATTTCAAATCCTAAATCCTAAATTTCCACGTAAAAACTGGTTTTAGGAGTCAATTTATGAATTAGGATTTTTGGACTGCAGTTCTGATAATCCTAAATTTGAAAGTTGGGTCAGAATCCAACAATTACAATTTTGTTTGGTGGTGGATTTGAGCAACCCTAATTCCAACATACCACATGTCCTGTATTTTATATAGAAATATTTGCAATCTTCCATTGTTTTTATGGCAGCAAAGCATAACTACATTAGGCAAGGCAAACTGAGATCAGTTACAGTAGCAAACACCTACAGTAAATAAGACTGCTGCATATTACCATTAGGTTCTTTAGTGGAACTGCATCCCTTGATTACTACAGAATGCAGCAGATTGTTCTACCTACCACTCTTCTCTTCCCCACTCTTGAAGCATCTACAGCTGTGGAAGTAGCATTCTGACAGATCCATCTGCATTGCACTGCCACCTGAACAGGCACCTGGGCCCTCTGTACCCCGCCGCATAAAATAAAATTATAGCAAGCAGGGTTTCAACACTTAAATTTGATTAGCTAAGAGCAACAACCTTACCTTACATTAATCCTTAGTTAATACTCATGGGCAGCCTCATCACCTGCAGCATGAGTCCCACACCTAGTCTGTTCTAGAATGCTAATCTTTAACATTCTAGTTCAGTTCCCACTTGCTGCCTGTTCTTTCTCAGTGTACCGAAAAAAGGGAGTCTGTTAGCTATAATAGATCTTTTTTTGTTCTAATAAAATGTTACTTGACTAAAACATTGTCCTTGTCTTATTTTGATTGGTCCTGGAATTACATTTAGCAAATATCAACAAACACTGTGGCTTATTAATATAATAGAAACAGGAGCGAGTCACCACGAATCCCATCCTTAAGTAATACAGGGTGCATGTCCCCAACCCAGACATGCTGCTCTTGTTGCCTGCAATTTCCCTCACCAACAAGCAAGTCGAGCCTGCACCTACTTAAGATGTTGACACGTGAACATGCTCAGTCGCACTGCGCGAGGCACACTCTCGCATGTTCAGTTTCAGTCACTCTGATGTCTGTCAGTTGTTTTTGGTTTTTCAGTAAAATGTTGCAAACTGGATAATTTATCAAACTCACCACTGCTGAGATGTGTAAAGAAAAAGGAAAACTTTACAATGAAGTGCTAAAGAGAAAAGCTTGATTTATCTTATCAGTTACTTCATTAAATAAGTGTGAGAGCTGTTGTCATGGTAACTGGGAATGACAGTGATTAGGAGCCTGTGAAGCAGGAAAGATTTCAAAGGTTGATTCATTTACTATTCAGTTATAACACACAGAAACATATGTTTCTATGTTTCTATTCAGTTATAACGGTCAGCAGAGTTCAGCAGCATGTCAGCTTCTGATAAATCACTGAACACATTCTTGTTTCACAGGCTCCTAATTGCTGTCACACCTGGTTACCAAGACAATGGCGCTCAGGCTAATTCATGTAATGCTCATGATACTGACAGCACTAGCCATGAGGTGTCAGGAGTTTGTTTTTTTTTTTTTTTTAGTCAATGTGTGTTTTTTGTGTAAATTCAGTCAGGGATTATCTTTTTAAGCATTCCATGTCTGCTCTAGTCTGAAAACTCTGCATGACTCTTACAGCAAGTCCCATGCACGAAGTTGTACTAAGGAACCGAACATTAAAAGCTCAACTGTTCCATCAGAATGCAGAAGGACTATTTAACAATTAAATGAAGCACCTTTGACTTTGTAAAAGATAAATGTTGACCTTAGGGAATTATTTTTTCTTCATTGCTGTAAAAGCAATAAGGTACTCCCAGGGTTACATTAATCATTTTGTTATCACCACGTCATGAAATGCTGCACTTGGCTTCACCTTGTGCCACATTACTCCCCGAGGAGGTGATTAACAGACGACTAATGTAAGCCCCGAAAGTAGCTTATTGCTTAATATGCTGGCTTATAAACTCCCACATCCTACATGCCAACCCAGCAGAAAGAAGTAGCAAACCGCGAGCACATTTTCCTCATGGTTTACAACCACCTCCCTAATTCACTCCTGAGTGTCACTGGCATCCAGCGGTGCCCCAATTCCTTTTCTAATCTGAATCCTAGAGTTCCAGTGGGCTGTGGTCTCCTTCTCCATGACAACATGTTACAGTGTGCCTGGCATCCAGAGGTAAAGGGCTAATCCTTTATAACAGGTTGGTGTGTAACCTTGTGGCTGAAGCAGATTTTTTAAGGAACACGCAGGTGATGGATCCTTCGTCAGTTTGAAAATGGTCTTTATTTGCCAGCTTTTCTTCAGCTTCACCTCAAGCAGCAGAGACAGAACAAGAAATAAACTTTTTTTTACACAGACCAGGTATGCAGGTCTTTTCCACAAAACAGTTTCTTGTAAGGAGGTACTCTTTCTGTCTCCCTCTAGTTCTCTCTTCCTTCCAGTTCCTTTCTGGAAGGGAGCATCTTTTTGTATATTCAGCAAGCTTTTTTCAGCTCTCTGTAGGTATCATGCTCTGCCTGTTTTATCCCTTGCAAACCTTTCTTTATACATCTCGTATCAGCTCTCACCCTTGCTCAGCTAGCAGGGTACAGATCTCCAGTAAAATTTCCCTAGGTCAACCTATCTGTGGCTTACAAATTCACCTCACCTTCGCTCTGCAGATTGAGCCCAAAAACCATGCACTGAGGCATGCTCTTTTCAATTAGCTGCCTCAGTCTGAAGTTGCTCCCAAATATTTAATCAATGTAAGACTAAGTTTGCAGGTCTCCCTGCACTGTAGTCCAAAAGGGTTTGAACCCAAAAAACATATACTTTACCAAATCTGGGTTTGGCTCCCTTTGAGCCCCTTCAACCCCATCTTGTGAGCCTGAAAAGTGGCAATAGCCAAATGGCAGATATATCCTGTCACACCCTCTCTACAAGGAGAGTAGTAGTTTGTCTCCCCTGCTGTCCCCACTCAATATGGTTATCCAGCATGTAAGTGGTTCAGAAACACAGACAATCCTTCTCAATCCTTTTTTGGATGAGTTAAGCACTTAGGATGAAAGAAAAGTGGACTGGCTTTATACTTTCTCTGTGGACCAGCTGACTCCATCCCCACTCCCATGTTCCCAGTCCTTGACCCTCCATTTTTGTTTAATTCAATACCCTCTCTGCTCATATCTACCCAGTCCCTTCAATACTCGGAGGCCCCATTTTATTAACATAAATACACTCCACAGTTCCATCTTGGCAGTCCTTGAGGCTCTGTTATTTTAAATTAAATACCCACCCCCTCCCATCTTGTCAGTCCCAGACCCTCAATTTTGCTTTAAGTAAATACTCTCCCTGCTCCAATCTCAATTATCCCTTCAAGCCCAGGAACTTTTTTTTTACATAACGCTCTAAGACACACAATAATTCTACATCTATTACCATGTTTAACTATTGCAGCTATTTTGGAGTTGATCAGAACTTTTTATTATTGTGTTGTGCTGCGTTGGTCTTTAAAAGACGCCCCTGAGGTTGCTCTCCTGTGATCTATTTCCTACCAGAGTAAGATTCCAATTCCTGCTGGGTCTATAACTTTTTATGCTGAACCCTCAGCTATTGGAGCAGATGTACCACTGTCGAGACTTGTCATGGCTTTGGGATCTTGTCTGTCAACAAGTATTCTCCTCTCAGGTTAGCATTTGTGGGATATAGTCATCCATCAGTAGGTGCACAGTTGCAGTGAAGTACGCAGTGTGTAGGGGTGCTATGCGATATTCATTCTCCATAGTATCCATGTTCTCATCCTCACCATCAATGGATGTTTAGTTGAGGGCAGCAGCCACAGCTTCATTGATAGGATTCATTGTAGGTTTATCATCCTCATCAGGTACTTCCACCCACCCCATTTCTAGATGTGCTGTGTGGCAGTGTCTTAGATTCTTCCTCTGCATGTCATCAAGGTCTCACCCCTTGTGTTTGATGGTGGTGGTTGTTGTGCAGGAAGTAATACCAGACATATTGATAGATACCCCTATACTCTCCCAGACCACCTGTTTGTGGTTCAGTGTCCCCACAAGGCACTGGACCCAAATATGGTCTGGTAGTTGAGGTGTGCCTCCCTGGCTATTATTCAGGTTTCTTCTGCCATGAAGTTTGGGGTCTATGAGCTGTAGTCACTTTGCATGCACATCCACCATGACCCCTCAGTCACCATCCTGTGAAAGGCAATGCAGGTGCTGGCTGGGGCTTCCTTGTGGCTGCTGCTTCCCACCAAGGCTACACCAGCAGTCTCTATTCTCCATTGACATTTCCATGTTGGATGCACATGTGGAATTCACTGTCCTACATGGTGGGTTCAAGGGGTGTTAATTTGGCACATCTACATTTTCATGGAGTCAGAGACTTCTCACTATGCACCACTTTGTGCACCACTACATGCCTGGTGACAACTCCCCCACTTTTGTGAATCTGGAAAAGTGTGCAGTTCCTTTGCATCATGCAGTGTAACACATATTTCCCATGTCTTTTCCATGTATCTTGGTAACCTTTTTCGATTGGGCCCTTAGTGTCATAAAATTGCTACTTTGGGGTGGAATTATATTTTTGGACTCCAAAGCTGTGTAGGAATTACTAAAGAGAGGACACCATATAAAGATTTCTGTTCAATTAATTGCTTTATTTTTTAACTACTTAGTTAGTGCCTGAGGCAGTTAACACTATGGTATGACATACCAGCCCTAGGTTAAAAAAAAGTTGCCAATAGCTCTTTAATCTTAATGTTCAAAATAAAAATAAAGCTTACATTTGTTTCTCAGATCCAAGGCTGCCAGGAAGCATACACACATACACACCCTGCGTATGTTAAATGGTCAGAAACTCACTTTTAGGAGCACTATGGGTATGTGCTAATGTGGTCAAGGTTTCCAGGAAGGCAAGACAGGCACTTATCAAGTCAGGAAGAGACACAGCATGCTGCAGAAAATCACAGCTTGAGAGTTCTCACCCACAAAGTGCCCACCATCTGCGAGAAGAGGCCATGTGGGAAAAGGTCTGGCTAATATGGGTTGCTGTATCAACTGTGTGCAAGTGTATGCAATGCATATTCCTGAGCCTCAGAGCCTGTAAGGAGGGAGTTGAGCATTGGCATGGTTCAGCATACATCTGAATACGCTGGTTTTTGCCCAGGAGTATGTGGACTGGACAGATGTTTGGTTAGTAGGATTTTGTTGATGGCATAAAGGCACTGGGCAGTCTGAAAGGCATGGAGCCACCAGTCCAGATTTTGAGAATAATTAAGCAACAGTTGGTGTGAGGTGGATGAGAGTACAGAGAGTATCAGAGTTATCAGTAGAAGATTCAGTGGTCCACAGGGGAAGAAAAAAATGTGGAAAGCAGCACACTTCTTTGGTGGTGAGCATAGTTTGCACTGTATGATCACTGTCTTCGCTGCTGTCTGGCATCCTGGAGGGCTCTGGTGGCAGGTGGTTTGCAGTACTGGATGGTGGATTCAGCCATGATTAGTAGAGTGAGGAGGGAGCAGGCTGCAGAAGCAAGAGACTTCACATGTCTTAGTTCTTGCATGGTATGCACTGGTAGTGAGAGAGCAATGCAATGGGAAGTAAACTCCAAGGCAAGTCTAATGAAGTAAGGGACAGGGCAGTGGCTTTCTCCAACATGCTGAATTACTGTGATGTGCATTTTATAATTGCCTGGACTTGTGTGGGGAAGAAAATTAGGTTGGACTACAGTCACCTCACCGCAAGTGAGTGGAATTTATTACAAAAGTATCTTGTGGTGCTATAATTCAGTTGGCTTAGAGTTCCTGGTCTGGGCTAGTGAAAACTGTGTATCAGTTCTAAGAAGCAAAGCTGGGTCTGAAATTTAATGTAATATGCATCCTGGCACGTGGAAAGGATTGTAACTAGTTTACAAGATAACTGTCATATTTAGTTGTTCAAAAAGTTTGTACCCAGACAAATTTTCCCTTTTTTTCACTATCTAGGCATACTTTAAATTTTTCATACCTGTAAAGCTTTGAAAGGACATACTAGCTCTTATATAGTTTCACATGTGGTCAGCGATCTACATTCTGCCTTTGATAATAAAAGTGTATTGCCTGCAATATTTTTGGATTTGACAAATGTATTTGACACTGTGGATCACAATCTATCACTTAGTATATTGGGTTCTCAGCATTAGTTACAGTTCCTCACTTTAGTTTTTGGCCTATTTGCAAAATTGTCTGCAGTGTGTTAGAGCGAAAAGCATTTCTTCTTATTTTGCTGTAATAAAGAGAGGTGTTTTTACTGTACATTAATGATCTGCCAAGATTCTAATCTGTTCATATATGCAGATGATTTGTATTCACCCCATAGTGATCCTTAGACTGCAGGCAGTATGGTTCACGGGAATTTTTCAGAAGTATAGGAGGCATTGTTTGATCTGAGGCTTCTCTTACATGTTAAAAAAAAATAATGATTTTCAGTTGTGCGAGACTTAATAATGCAATGGATTCAACAATCACAGCCTTCCATTGGTAAAAAAAAAAAAACTTTACACTGGTGGATATGTATAAATATTTAGATATAGTTTTGCACAATGCCTTCACATTTAAAAATCATGTATTTCTCTTGTCAAATAAATTGAATAAATTATTAGCTTCCTTTTGTAACCACCCAGTCCCCTGGAGTTACTAGAATCCCATCAGTTTCAGTGCTAGGTAGGGAAAGGCAGCTGGTGGATAATTAGTTAAATGGGTTTTCACCTACTCACTTTCTTGTTTGCTTGGCTTCAACTAAGATGAGAGAGATAAGGTCATTTAGAACTCTTGCAGCAGCATAAGCCACAGCAGCTGTAAGTGGGGAGTGTTAAAATCCTGAGGCGGAATTTTTCATTGTGACTGAATGCCGCAAGCCATTGGTGCGCCGAACATATGGCACACGTGGCTTGCAGGATTCACTGGGCAACTTTCCATCCCTTGCATCCAGCAGAGGTCCTTAGATCACATAATTGTGGTCTTGCTTGAGCTGTCCCTCCAGGACAAAGTTACAGTGCTTGCACAAGAGCATTGGCGCAAGCAGCCGTAAACCACAAGAACTGTCGCAACTGCACCTGGTAATAGAAATTCGGGTGCAGTTGCACCCAAAGGGATCAGCGCACAGCCAAATTCAAAGTCCCGTGGTGCAGGGCTGGATGTATGCCATGTGCCACCTTTTGAAAGTCCTGTCCCTCTAGTCAGTCTGTCAGCAGTAGCAGTTATAGTGAGTCAGTGGAATGAGTTGGAGCTACAGTTTGAGGTGAGAGGAGCATCTGTTTTCTCACCCTAGTCCTGGTATTTTCCAGCCTGCCAAGATAAGTGATGGAAACCGTTGTCTACAGCAGGATCTCCTGATTTTCATCCCTGGAGGGGTGAAAAGGATTGCTAGAGAATGGATCCTAGGGGAAATCCCCTTTTGATCCAGGATAATTTGAAGCTGCCTGTACTGTTCTAACCATGAGTAAGATCTGACTTTGAGTTGCGAAAGCAAAGTACCTGTGCTTTGGTGTTTCCCTCACTAAGAGAGAAAGGTGCACCTGTTTGTTCAGAAGTTTGAGGCTGCTCTTAGTTAAAGATGGCTAACAATTGTTTGGTCCAGATGCATGACTAATTCACATTGTTCAGGACTTTAGTTGTCACACAACCTGTGTAGTGTTTCCTAAATGCTGCATGTGAAAGTTCATTCAATGATGCATTTACCCAAGTGTGGTCAAGATGTTTAGGGTGTAACTCTGAAAGAATGACGGGCATGGATTTGGGAGCAAAGGGTAGGCTGCCCCCCATCTGGAGTAACCAGATCAGGACTGCAGGTTCCATAAGGGCGCCTGGTTACTTTGGACATAGTGGCTAATGTCTGAAGAGAAGTTTACCCTCTGGAGTGGGTTGTGCTAGTAATTAGCCATATGTGTGTCCAGTTGTGGCAGTGCCACTAGAAGTATTTCCAGTTTGTGGCCAGTGTCACTGGAAGAAGTTTAAAAGTCCTATGCCATATGGGAAATGTGTGTCCAGTTGTGGCCAGTGCCACTATAAGAAATGTTCATGTTGTGGCCAGTGCTACTGAGAGAGAATTTTTAAAGTCCTATGCCACGTTGGAATGCCAGTGCAAGGTGTACAATGTCCTACGAACAGTCGTTTTTGTTGTTCTGCTAATTCCTTGTGCCATGCTGTGTAAACCTTGTGGGTCTATCCTTGCTTTACAGAACATCTTTTGGAATAAAGCCACACTCTGGAACCCCAACTATGGTTTGGGAATTCACGTTATTGCTTCCTGTGTGTGTAGTGACTGGGTACCCCTGCAGAAGTATAGGTCTAGCATAGCCCTGGCAAACAATTGTCTCCCCAGGACCTGGTTGTTTTTAAATACCTTATAGGTCATAGTTTTGCTTTTGTACACCCCCAACCCTTTTGATCTCTAGAAGTAATTAGCCTGGTATGCATTTCTCAAAGCTAGGGATGGTACCAGTTTCTAATTGTGTACCCAGTCAAGGTACCAAGGGGTAGCTAGCTGTGTAAAGTAATGGGTGGGAAGGTACACTTTTATCAGAACAGGGCTCAATTTAGTACATTTGTGCTTAGGCAGTATCATTATTATTCCTCTCACAACTGGACTATGGAGAGACTGTATACACTGAAATGGCCAACCTCTATTTTGAGTTCATTGGATTCTCTGTACCCATAGTTGTGTGTTGATTTTAACAGGATTAACTTGGAACATACATTACTGTGTGTCACATGTTATGCTTGATTGGCTTTGACATTGATACATGTTTGTAAACAAAATATTATGTGGCCTTGCCCACCCTATCTCATGGATAGCTTGCACAAAAGACATGTTGATAATAATTCAATGTCAAATAATTTATTTTCATATTCCATACAAAAATCTCATACACAAATGGGTACTTTGTCTTTAACATGCTGTGTCCCTCGCACCTGGTTACATATTCAAACAAGTGCAGATATAAATTGTCTGCTTACTATTTCTCATTTTAAAAATCTGATATCTTTCTTGTTGCACAATGCTACAGATGATGGTCTGCATGTTACTGTGCAGGATTTAATTTTACATTTGTACTTGTCTATTGCATTGTTCGTATCATCTTGTTTACAATTGTAGCAGAAGGGGTTCCCCTCAACTTGCTTACCAATAGATACTGATTGATTAAAGCTGATGCTGGGGGCTGCACTGTGCCATGCAGGTCACACTCAGTAGTGCACAAGAAAACAGTTTTAGAAATGTGCTTATTATTTTTAAAGGTCTGGAGGCAGCCCTGCTAAGATCCCAAGTGCTTCTAATGCATATGAACCCATTCATTGGAATTCCTTGCAGCACCACTTTGAGTAGTTCTGTATATACCACTTGGTAATCTCAAGGCATTCACATATTTGTCAAACAAAAAGCTTTCTTGAAAGCTTGTTTTTTTTATGTGTCAAAAGAGACTGATCTAATAAAAGTGAAACAATCTTACAAAGGCTGACAAAGTGATCTCCACCTTTGAATTAAATTATCATGGCAGTCAAATCTTAACACATACATCAACTTGTCACAAATTATGTTAAAAGCAGAACGTTGATGCCAGCTTTATGGAAGGTAAATTAAATAATCACAATATTAACTTTTTCTACATAATAGTTTGGTTAGATTTTGTATGTTGTTAGTCTCTTTCCTTAATCTGGACCATTATTTCCTTTTACCATGTACATTTGCCATCATAAAGGCAGTATTAGCTGATATCCTTTCACTGCTGAATAGTGGGGATTGAAATCAGTAATCAGTCTTTATTTGATGTAATATAATCTTTTAGCATGTGTAACAACCCCCTCCTGACAGTAGAGGGCCAGGTTGTTACTAGTCTTTGCCTAGCAGAGGGATCAGGTGCTTTGGCATCACCTTCTGTGGGATAGTGGTGGTGAGAGGAGTTCAGGCAGTATAAATAAGATGCCTTTATGGATTCCTGCATTGGTTGGTAGAAAAATAGAGGACTAAGCAGCTTAGGACATGGAGGAGAAGGGAGTGAAGTTGTCACATCCCAGATGCACTCACTGGGTGATGCCCACGGGCATGAGTGAGAGGCTAGTATGTTGCCCTATTCCAGGTTGCTGGCCAGGGCAAACATTGCAGGCATGGCCAACTTTGTGGCAGGGTGGTTGGGAGACTGCTTGCTACTGGAGAGGTGGGTACATGATGTGACTCACCATGTGACTGACTCAGGACATGGGCCAGGGATGTACAGGTTTCCATGGAAGGCTCCCACCTAGGCATGAAAGTGCAAGGCCACCCTTGCTGTCGAAGGATGGCACTGGGTCCAGGCACCTCACATTTCATGGGAGTTGCATGGTACATCTACGGGCTTGGTGCTGGACAGGTCAGACCTTGGGTATTTGAGGCAATCCTCCACCCAGACCAAAGGTGAGAGTTGAATATTGGTGGTAATTGGACTGGAACAATTAGAGAGATCCCAGGGAGGGTGAGGGTATCCTATGTGGTTCTGATTCAAGTAGTGCTGACTAATGATCTTCAGGCCTTAAAAGGATTCCCTGAACACAGCCTGTGGTAATCTAGATTTTAAGGGTCAACAAAGGTAACCATGTAGTCGGCCATCTGAGGGACAAGAGGTTGAAAGGATTCAAGACCAGAGCTGCATGCCAGGTGAAAGGCAAGAGAGGGTCTCCCAGAATGCGGGGAAGGCTCCCTGGATACTCATGTGTGTTGGCATCAGGAGTTCCAGGGCATCTGAGCATGGTGAAGGAATGGAAGTAAGGTTGGCCCAGTAAGCTAGAGCATGTTTTCCTGAGAATTGAAGCACACTGCCAGTGTACCAGTTCAAGCCCAGACAAAGGAAAATAGAAACGTAGACCATGATGGCAGAAAAAGACGTATGTTTCATTGAGTCTGCCTATAAAATCTTTAACATTTGACAAGACCTCTTGTCAATACAGTTTTTTTTGTCTACACTGTCTGCCCCCTTGCTCCCTGTCTTACTACTACCTCCCTGAGGAACTATTATGCCCTTAGCTCTGTTACAACCATGCTTTGGCACTCAGCACCTCCACTGGTAGGCTGTTCCATGGTTCAACCACATTCTCTCATCCCTTCTGAACCTCCCTCCCTGCCAGTTGCCACTCTGGCCCTTGTGTTCAAGACTCATTACTCCTATTGAACAGTCCCTCGCAGTTCACCTTGTTAATTCTTTTCAGGAGCTTGAAGGTCTCTATCATGTCAGCCATCTTTCATCTGTTCTTGAGAAAGTACACTTTCAGTGCCCTGAGCCAACCATTGTATGATCTGCTCTGCTGGTTCTGAATCATTTAGGTTACCCTATGCTGCACTGTCTTCAACTTGTCTGTGTTTTCTAAGGTGAGAACTCCAGAACTGGGCACAGTGCTGCAGATGTGGCCTCACCAGTGATCTATAGAAAGGTAATAATCCCTCTTTTCTCCTGCTTTTAAAAGACACTCCTGATACATTCCAGCATCCTGTTTTCCTTGCTGTTGGCCTTGTTACACTGGCTACATTGTTTAAAGGAATCACTTATGATGACTCCTAGGTCCTTTTTCTCAGAAGAAATGTACAGCTTGACCCCTGCCATCCAATACTCTGTTCTAGGGTTCTTTTTCCCAATATGCATCACATTCCACTTTCTGGCATTGAATTTAAGCTGCCAAACTTTGCACCACCTCTCCAACCATTACAGGTCCTTTTGCATCTCCCTTAACCCCTGTTCACTGTCTACCCTACTACAGAGTTTAGTGTAATCTGCAAAGAGAGACATATTGCCCCAAATTCCATCTCCTATGAAACTGATGAACATAATATTGAAAAGGATTGAACCCACTGGCCCATTGGTGCAGCGGTTGGATTTCCGCTTGCGATGCCAGCGACACGGGTTAGGGAGTGCCGGTCAGGGGGAGGCAGCTTGAGCATCCCACGACTGCTCTCTGTCTTCAGGGAGGAAAGAAGCTGTGACCCAGTGTTGAAGCGACCACTGGTGGAGGCCAGGGGTAGAGCAACACGTCAGGATCATTGAGGTGGTGTGTGACAGACGTCGGCTCTGGCCTTGACGTCTGGACGTCACGCACCTTAAGAAAACCAGGAAAAATCATTCTCTGGCCACCGGATGATGGCTCTCTGTTCTCTGAGGGCCTCTGGCACCTTCCCAGGGCCTCTGGTTCCTCAGCAGCATCCCTGGGCCCTAGAAGTATGTGCTGGGGTCACGCCTCTCCCCCGGTGCCTTCTCCCTCGGAGAAGGGGGACCCGCCCAGTGAAGGGATATGCCGGGATATCCCAGGGGTCGGCTGCAATATGAGGATCAGAGGAGGGCTGGGTAAGGACAGTGGGGCTGGAGGGAACTTGGTAGAGCCTGAAGGAGTGGTGGACCAGCGAGCACGGGGGCAGAAAAATAGATCACACAAAAGAAAAAAAAAAGGATTGAACCCTATGCATTCCAGTGGTGACCTCTCTCTTTTCAGATCTGACTCTGTTTACCACTACCCTCTGTTGTCTCCCTTCCAACCAGATTTTCACCCATCTATGTCCTTTGCTGTACCCAGATCCTCTAACTTCTTCAGCAACCTTCAGTGAGGCACTGAGTCCAGTACCTTGCTGACGCTTGAACATTAGCAAATCACTACACATTTCAAAAAATGCCTCACTACCTCAGCTGAGTGTTGGAATTTAGCCAGCACAACTTGTGAAGATAAAGACTTTATTTAGCTATGGTAAGACCAACATAAACAGGCTAATCCATGCACAAAGAAACCGCAATGTCAGACAATTAGTTTAGTTTATTGTTCTAGGAATTAATACCTTTGAGCCAAGGCTCTTTTACAAAGGTTCCACGTCATTAAGTACAAAAACATAGTAGACAGTGTTACAAACAATCGGTAATCAGTTTAACAAGGCCACACTTAAACAGTAACATTTATGTACAGAAATGAAAATGGAACTCAGAGGCAGTGTCAAGGGCAAGGAAAATTGGAGAGGTGGGGGGGGAGAGGGAAGAGAGGGAGAAATAAGAAGTTTAGAGGCAGACAGGACCACGTTGGTGGTACTCAGGTTGTCTTTGTCAAAGAGGAGTCATGGTGGTTGAGTGAAACATATGTAAGTGCACTCAGTGGGATGAGACTTTAGTCAAAGCAGTCACAGGAGCTGGAGGCTGTGAGGTGAGCGCATAGTATGGATTTGAAAGCTCCCAATGACGTGGAGGATAGGGAGGTCAGATTAAGGGCATTGTACCAGGTAGGGGCACGGTATGCAAAAGATCTTTGTCCCTGAGCAGTCCGGCATCTAGGGACAAAGAAAGGTTGGTGGTTAGATCTTCTGGTGGTACGAGCGCCATTGTTCAGGCAAAGCAGGTCCCGTATACATGGAGGAGTGAGTTCCAAGATTGATTTTTTTTGCCATCACACAGGTGAGATACATGAGGCGATTGGAGAGATGTAACCAACCGGTTTCCATGTAGAGATCACAAGTGTGGGTCCGTCTCTGTGTTCCAGTGAGGAGTCGACAGGTTTTGTTTAGGGCTGTTGAGATGCGCTTTAGTGCAGTGGTAGTAGCTGAGCCATAGACAATTAGACCAAAGTCTATGATTGAGATGATGGAGCTTTGTACAGCAATCCTCAAGGCAGCTTGGTTGAAGAATTGATGGTTCTGGTACAGAATTCCAATGCGTTGGTGCACTGTTTTTGCAGTGTTATCGATGTGGGCCGCAAAGGTAAGACATTCGTCAAAAGTGATACTAAGGTATTTGAAGGTGTTCACTTGTTCTAGTGCATTTCCAAGGGAGGTTTTTATGACGAGTGGAGTATGCCTATTTCTGTTTTGATGACTGGCGAAAAGCATGACTTTTGTTTTTTTTTGATTTAGGACCAGTTTGTGCTCAAGGAACCACTTTTCAACACAGGAGAAAGCAAGCTGCAAGCTCTGTCGTAGTGGGTTGGGATCCTTATGGGAGGAGAGAATTACAGCGTCAACAGCATAAAGTATTAATTTTTCAGGGCAAGATTTGGGAAGCAAGTTTAGAAATAGGCTGAAGAGGAGAGGACCTAAAATTGAACCCTGGGGGACACCAGAGAGGACTGGTTTGGAGTCAGAGAGAACCTCAGAGATTTTTACTGTTTGAGAACGTTGTGCCAGGTAACTTTTTACCCAGGCTCCGGGTCCCTCAGCTAGCCCAATGTTGAGCAGAAGAGAGATTAGCAGGCCATGGTGAACAGTGTCAAAGGCTTTTGTGAGGTCTATGAAAACAGGTCTGGGTAAATAACCCTTATCCAAGGCCTTGTGAGCTTCACTAGAGAATTCTAGTAGGGCCGTCGACGTACTGTGTCCTTTCCTAAATCCGTGTTGTTGCATGCAGAGTAGATTGTACTTTTGCAGGTAGTCTGATAGTTGATCCACCACGATCCGTTCAAGAGCTTTGGAGAGGGGTGGAAGTATAGATATAGGCCGATAGTTCCCTGGTGTGGATTTGTCACCCCCTTTATGCACTGGTGTGACTATTGCAGCCTTCCATGTGTTTGGGAATTGACTTTGGCACAGGGAGAGGTTGAGAATTTTGGTGAGGGAGTGGATAACTTCTTCCAAGGTGAGAGACAGAAGTTTTAGATCAATGGTGTCACTGCTATTTCTAGATTTAGAGCAGACCTTTTTAATGTATCTGTAGGCTTCATATGTCTTTACTATTTTAAAGTGAAATAGCGGTTGGTCTGGTGGGGTGGTTTGGGATACGAGTTTTGGAACTGACAAGTCCTGGAAAAAGTCTGGTGAGAGGACACCACTGAGGTCTGTGAAGGTTTTATTTAGGGCATCAGCTATAGTCTTAGGGTCACGGATGGTGGAGCCATCGATGTTCATTGCCGTGGGAGAGAATTTAGAGAGTTTGCCCGTAATATTACGGATATTGTCCCAGAAGGATCTCCCGTCACCCCAGTTGGTTTCTAGAGCACTCTTGAAGTAGGAGCTCTTCATTAGCCTAATTTGTGAGGTGCATAGGTTGCGTGCCTGTTTATAGTTAAGTGTGTCTGTTAAGGATCCTGTGGCCCTGGCTATAGCCCAAAGATGGTCATGTGCTTTGAACTGAGCCAGTAGTTTGGCTGTTAGCTAGGGATTAGAGAGAGCTTTGATTTTACATTTTTGTAATGGTGCGTAGGTGTCACAGGCAGTGTTGAAAGTTGTAATGAAGAAGTCTAGGGCAGTGTCAATGTCCAGCGTATTGTAGATAGGGGACCAGTCTTGTTGTAGGAGGCAGGTCTTTAGCTTAGTGAGGTTTCCGTGCAGTAGCATTCGACTTAGGAAGGTTTTAGGAGGCGGTTTGTGGAATTTATTTGTCCAGATACAGATCACAGGGGAGTGGTCACTGAGGGAGTCGGAGAGAACAGTGGTGTTTTTTATCCCGTCCGGGTGATTAGTAAGTATCCAGTCAATGAGAGTGCTGGTTCCAGTCTTGTAGTTTTTTCTAGTAGGGGAGTTGACCATCTGTGCTAGGTTGGTTGCTAGGATAGCATCCTTGCTGAGTCTGATATCTGAGGCAAGCCAGTTTATATTGAAATTACCGAGAAGGAGGAGCTCAGAGTCAGGAGGTTGTAATCTTGCAAATTCAAGGATCGTCTGGAGCCCGGCTCGTGGGTCTTTAGGGGGGATATAGACTGCAGCCATGGTAAGCACTTTGTTTTGGGCACCAAGGAGTATCTTGACAGGGAGAAGTTGTACTAGGGTGTTTTCTGGGGAGAAACTGGCAGGGTGGCACGAGAGGTAGTCCTTTATATAGATAACACATCCGCCCCCCTTTCTTTTTACCCAGTCAAGTCTGAGAAGGTTGTAGCCTTGGAGTGAGATTGCATGATCTGGAGTGCTAGGTGTTAGCCAGGTCTCAACAATTACTAGTATGTCAGGATTATGTTGTCCAATAAAGGCTTGAAGAGATGCCAGCTTAGGAAGGAGGCTGCAGATATTTAGGGTAACAATGGATAGCCCATTTTCAGTTTTTGCAGGCTTTGTTATACTGTTTGAGACAGGGCCAGGGTTTGGGTGGATCCCACCAGACATGAGAAGTAGGAGGAGCAGCAGTTTGAGGGGATATCTCCCATAGCTCATACCATGTCACGTTTTTCCTCTGCATGTTGCAGGTTTGGATACAGTGCAGTCGCCTAGGGTCCCAACAGAGGAGGGTTGCTAACGAAAGGTGCTCAAATATGATCTTTCCAGCCAGTGCAGTCTTATGCATCCAGTCCTTAGTAATGGGGTGCCTCAGATAGAAATCAAGGGTATTTGCCATGGTTCCATAATGAAGGTAGGATGTTAAGATGCTTACAGCGGGAGGTTGCGTGGGGTAGGAGGGAGAGAGGAAGTTGACACAGTGGATAGCAAATGGAGAAAGATAGAAAAGACAGGAGGATGTTTACATGGGAAAGCATTTTTAGTGTGTCAGTACAGCTCTAGGAACTAGGTGTAAGACGAAGTATGAGGTTAGATAATCGGAACAGGTAGAGGGAAAATTAAGATAGTTTATAGAGGTTTTGAAGGGGCGTGTTTAGTTGAGCAGAGAGAGCAGTCAGGCAGAGCAGGAGGAACCTAGGCTGTGGGAACAGGCTGGATGGTTGGTTAGGGCGGATTCCTATATGCAGATGCAGGGCGAAGGGCCTATTTAATAAAGGTCGGGGGGGGCAATGCTGACCAAAAACCTTGGCACTTCACTTGCAAGTTTGTCAGGGGGCTGGCTATTGATCAGTTTGACCCTCCTTATATACTTGTCTCAGGCCACTCCAGAGCAATGAGTGTACAGTCTGGTTCCACAAAATTAGACTCTGAGACACAGGTAAGGGTGGAGAATGCAAGATATGTGTGAGACTGGTGAAATTACACAGAAATGGAAATGCTTAGTAAACTAATATAACATCAGCATTAATATATACTGAAACACCAGAATACATGAACAACAAATTACAAAAAATACAAAAGCAAACCTAGAAGTTTATCATAGCAAATTCAATTAATTAGTCACCAGTAAAGCTGCACAATAGTTTCAAAAACTATTATTATACAAAC
Source organism: Neoceratodus forsteri (assembly GCA_016271365.2). Taxonomy (NCBI): domain Eukaryota; kingdom Metazoa; phylum Chordata; order Ceratodontiformes; family Ceratodontidae; genus Neoceratodus; species Neoceratodus forsteri. The sequence goes on along the minus strand of CM057459.1, from coordinate 798,244,951 downwards.
TTGTACAATATAATGGTGATTATGATGTATGCATGCATTATTGTTACAATAGGAGACATATTGGCAATATTCACTAAAAACAAATAAACCCCATGATTTACATGAATATTTTCAATGGCATGTGAGTGGATCCACAGCATGAATTATATGTAGCTCATGAAGAAGCTGGTATCTACACTCTACTCACAAATAAAGGCAGACATCGGTTGTTCTTCTCTTGGTTCATCTCTAAGCAGGTATGAAATATGAATAAAACAGCCCTCACATGTACACCCACTGAAGACCTCATCATTTCAAGTCACATAGACTCTTTGTCAAGAAATACCCACATGCAAGTGCACACACAATAAGCCCCAAGGCATTCATTTCCAACCCAATTACATCGAACCCTCAGAGGAAAAAGGAGAACGAGGCAACAGAAGAGGAAGATACCAACAACGGGCTGACAGAGGCAAGAGACTCTAACCGCAGAGGTAATTAACATAGAAAATGAGACTGTCGCCAACGTGATTAACATTAGTTCCTGTGTGTTGACAGAGATTGAAACCATGGTTTTAAAAAAGGGACTGTGGTTTGTTCTAGCTAACACCATTAATGAATTTGAGACTGTTGTAGATCTGCATAAGTTCACCAGAAATTTGATGGTAAAAGCTTTGTATTATATGGGACAAAATGAGAATGCTACCAAATGACTTTATATTAGTATGGTACAGAACAGATGTTCCTGGTTATTCTGAAACTGACAGGTTTAAAAAGAAATCTTTTTCATTCCAGCACCATTTCCTTCAGTTTCAGTTTTTGAGTGTCTTTGTGGAAACGATACTCAGAAGTTATGTCAGGATAAAAAGGACCCTAGATTTTGCAACTTTACTAGGGAAGAGAAACTAGCTTTGGAATCTCTCCATAACAACAATGAAATAGAGATCAAACCTGTCGATAAAGGTGGGTCAATTATTGTTATGGATAAGATATCATATGAAGGGAAGTCTTAAGTCAGCTGGCCAACAGGGAGCTCTATACCAAGGTAGAACATGATTCTACTACGCATTTTAAAAGAGAGTGACAACTGTCTATATGAAGCACTAATGCAGGGTTTAATCACACAGGAAACTTGTGATTTTTTTGAATTTGGATTTTCAGATCAGGCTAACTTTTTATTGTCTCCCTAAGATCCACAAGAGTATAATAAATCCACCTGGCAGATCTACTGCTTCTTGCCTCAGTTCCCTGACTGAGCCAATAGCCAAATATGTCGACTCCTATATCCAACAGCTAGTACCATCTTTTCCAGCTTATATTAAGGACACCAGGCATGTACTAGAACTCTTGAACAATATGCCCATTTCTGATACTTGGAGACTTGTTAGCCAAGATATAACTTCTTTATATACCAACATTCCACATGAAGGGGGCTGACAGCATTAGAAGAAGCATTCTATTCTAGGACATGTTTGCAACCTGAAAAAATCAGATTTATTTTAGATTTGACAGAGAAAGTATTAAAATCCAACTGTTTTACTTCCTTAGGGAAGTATTACCAACAAACTAAGGGAATAGCGATGGGGCTGTCTTTTACACTCAGTTATGCTAAAACATATCTGGGAATGTGGGAGCAGAAATGTGTACACAATGAGCAGTAGAGTCCATTTTTTTAAGTACTTCATCTATGTAAACATTTTATAGATGATATATTTATCATCTGGAAAGGCTCGGAAGTACAGTTGCAGGATTTTGTAGAATTTTTACAGGACAGTAATTTAAATCTCAAATTTTCTTTTACGAGCAGTGTACAAGAAGTGAGCTGAATTTATACAATAAGGGTGAAGGATAAATGAGTGTGATAAAAACATGTATCTTCACCAGAGTGAGATAAAAGTAAGGGCTGACGTTTATCTCATGGCTCAGAGTGTGATAAATGTAAGAACTGACATTTATCTCATGGCTCAGAGTGAGATGACTCACTGTGCCTGCAGCTAACTTAATTACCATGGCAAAACATCCTCACCTGCTTCCCACACACTATCACTCCCAACTCATTACTGTGGTACTCTTAGCTGACTGCAGCCAAAATTCTAAAACACACAACCTCACAAAACAGTTTCTTTCTCACTGCTGCCTGAAGATAACTTACTTAGCCTTGCAAAACACACTCAGCTTTTCCCACAGAGTTTGTAACACTGCCAGCCCATTCAGAAAATGTCACACACAGAAACAGCAAACACAGAAACAGCAACAGAACACAAAAAATCATAACAATACTTCTGAAACTCGTACCCCTATTGTATAAATCAAACACATAATGTGCAGTTCGTGTGTTATGGAAAATATCTTCACTCCTGCATCGTGAGCTCTGGATACTCTCACTCATGTCTTCGGCACTCATGAGTATCCAGAGCTCACTCTTCAGGAGTGAAGATATTTTCCATATCACACTCCTGCCCATAATGTATCCCCTATTTATGTACTTATGGGGATGTCCACGTAAACTACAAACTGATTTAATTAGGAAGCCCACTGATTAAAACTCTACTTTGCATTTCATGAATTACTACCCCCATTCATTAGTAGAAAATATCCCGGTTAGTCAATGCATAAGTGTGAGAAGGAATTGCTCCAAGGATATGGAATTTGAGATAAGAATGAGGGAACTAGATAACAGAGTTAGACTAAGGGGATGTGTTGGAGGCTGATAATCATTTAAAATCGATGGTAAGCCCAGGTTCCAGAATGGTGTATAGAAGGGGCAGAAATTTAAGAGATGTTCTAATACACAGCCATTACACCAAGACAGGCAGTAAAACACAAAGCTGTGCTTCATTTGTGTGTTTCCCATGTGGTAACTTCATGTGTTGCACATTCATTTTAAGGAAGAAACCTTCAAGAGCACTAGCAGTGATGTCTTACATGAGATTAAGCAATTGGTCACATGTATGACATCTGGGGTCATTTACATGGCAGAGTGTGTTTGTGGCAGCTTTTACATAGGTAAAACAGGCAGACCTTTTAAGCAGAGATTAGGTGAACACCTAAATGCTATCAGCAACAGACACCTGGATGGAAATAAAACAAATGTGCTGGCAGTACATGTTAAAAATATAGGACCGTCACATTAATTTAAGTTTGTGAGCATAGAAAAGGTCGTGCTTGGATTGAGGGGAGATTTGGACAATTTATTGTTACAATAGGAGACATATTGGCAATATTCCCTAAAAACAAATAAACCCCATGATTTACATGAATATTTTCAGTTATGTCATATCTGACATAAAAAGTACCTCCCCCACTTTTGGGCTGCAGCAGAAACATACGAACATACGAAATTTGCCAGCAGATAAAGGCCTAGAGGTCTATCAAGTCTGCTCGAATGTGCAGCTAGCACCCCTTATTCTGCAGCTGCCCCTCCCTTCCACCCTTCCCCTTCACTAACCCTCCCCCTTGTCCTGTCCCATCCTCATTTGAAGCAGTCCACTGTTCTACTGCATACCACTTCTGCAGGTAACGATTCCACCCAGCCACCACCCTCTCTGTAAAAAGTGTCTCCTCATCTCCCTCCTGAACCTTCCTCGCTCCAGTCTCATATCATGGCCCCTGGTGGCCCTCCCCTTCCTTACTTTGAACAGCCCCTCTGTACCTGTCTTGTTTATTCCTTTCATGTATTTAAAGGTTTCAATCATGTCCCCCCTGTCTCTCCTCTCCTCCAGTGAGTACATGTTCAACTCCTTCAACCTCCTCTCATATGATAAGTCCCCCAGACCCTTGATCATCTTTGTCGCCCTGCGCTGCACTCCCTCCAGTAACTTAATGTCCCTCTTCAGATACGGACGCCAGTACTGCACGCAGTACTCCAGGTGTGGTCTAACTAATGACCTATACAGTGGCAGAATCACCCTCCCTCCTCGGAGGAGGCACCCTTGCAGTACAACCCAGCATTTTGTTGGCCTTGCAGCTGCCTTCCTACACTGTGCCGAGTTGTTCATTGACCCTGTATGAGCACACCCAGATCCTTCTCCTCCTCTGTCTGGGCTAGCTGCACTCCCCTAGCTGGTAAGTCCTCCTTGGGTTCTTCATCCCAAAATGCATCACCTTGCACTTTTGGCATTAAAGCCCAGTTGCCAGGTGTCTGACCAGGTTTTAAGCTTTGCCAGATCATCCTGCAACCCCTGCAATCCCCCTAGGTCATCCACCACCGCGCCAACCTTGGTGTCATCAGCAAACAGACTGATCTTGCTCTTGATTTCCCATGATATGTCTTCAATGAATATCCCAAACAACACTGGTCCCAACACCGAGCCCTGTGGGACACCGCTCGTCACTGCCCTTGGGTGTGAGAGCTCCCCACCCACCACCACCCTCTGTTGCCTTCCCTGCAGCCAGTTCCCTACCCATCTCACCAGCATTGCACCTGCCCCTGTGCCTACTAACTTCCTTCCCAGCCTTCCATGGCATAGTCAAATGCCTTACTGAAGTCCAGATACAGGACATCCACTGCATGTCCCTGTCCAGTTGCCTAGTTACCCAGTCATAGAACTCGACCAGGTTGGTTTGGCAGGATCGGCCACGTAGTGAAGCCATGCTGTCTGCTGTCCTGTAGTCCTTGGCCTCTGGGAGGGCCACCAGCCTCTCCTTCAGGATAGTCTCCATTAGCTTACCCACGATGGATGTGAGGCTCACTGGTCTGTAATTTCCCGGTTCATCCTTGGGGCCACTCTTGTGGAGGGGCACCACATGAGCCATCCTCCAGTCCTGAGGTACACACCCCGAATGTAGTGAGGCATTAAATAGGTCTGCCAAAGGTCCTGCAAGGACCTCTGCCAGCTCCTTCAGTACCCTGGGGTGGATGTCATCTGGGCCTGGTGCCTTGTCCACCCTCAGTGCCTTCAAACCCTCTCGAACTCTGCCCTCCATGATTTCCCCATCTGTCACCACTTCCCCCCCTGAGTCTGCCATTTCTCCCATCTTGGGTGTCACCTCCCTCTTCTCTTTAGTAAATACTGAGCAGAAGTACTCATTTAGTGTTTCCGCCTTATCATACCCTGCTTCCACCCAACCCCCCTCCTTCCTAATCCTTACTATGTGGTCCTTACAGCTCTTTTTCTCCCTGATGTACTTAAAGAAGTCCTTCTCCCCCTTCTTAATGCCTTGTGCCAGCCTGAGTTCTGTAGATGCTTTGGCTCCCCTTACTGCCCTTGTCACCTCCTTCGATTCTGTCAAGTACTCCTCTCTGTCCTCCCCCTCCCTGTTTTCTTGTACTTCCTAAAGGCAGCTCTTTTCCTCCTTACCTTTTCCATGACCTCCTTGCTCAACCAGCTTGGTTTCTTAGCCCTAGCCTTCTTGCTCTGGGCTTTGCAGCAGGTTTTGGTTGCCTCCACTATCCCCAGCTTTACGAGCTCCCATCTCTGGTTAGTATCCATACTAGATTGAATTCTGGCCAGGTACCCTTTTACCACTTCCCCCATCCTCCCAAAGTCAGCCCTCCTGAAGTCCAGCACTCTTGTGCCAGATTCCACTCCTTCCTTGCCCATATCCAATGTGAGCCATACTGAGTGATGGTCACTCCCTGACAGCGGTTCCTCCACTGTAAGTTCTCTCACAAAGTCCCCACTTGCCAGCACAAGGTCAAGGGTATTCCCTAACCTGGTTGGTTCACTGACCATTTGCAGCAGGAAGCTGTCCTGGAAGGCATCCAGCAGTACCTGCTCCCTTCTGTTCTTGGTTGTTGGGGTGCTCCAGTCCACTCCTGGCATGGTGAAGTCCCCCACAATCACCACACTACCCTTCTCGCAGGTCCTCCTGATCTGTCTCGCTAGTTCCCTGTCTAACTCCTCCATCTGAGATGGTGGCCTGTACACCACTCCCATTCTAAGAATCCTCTTCTTGGAATCCTGGATTTGCACCCAAAGTGACTCTGTACTACCCTCCTCCCCTTCCTCCCTTACACACTTCAGTCCTTCCTTCACATATAGTGCCACCCCCCTCCTTTCCCAGTCACCCTGTCCCTATGAAATAACCTGTACCCTGGTACAGACAGGTCCCAGTCATTATAGTGGTGGCCCATGTTTCCGTGATGGCTGCAATGTCCACTTCTCCCTCTGCCATGAGAACCTGCAACTCTGCAGTTTTCTCCCAAGGCTCCTAGCATTAAGGGTAACCACCTTCCACCTTTCCCCTCCTCCCATCCTGCCTCCTTTCCTAGCATCACCAATAGTACTTGCCATTTGTCCTTTGTCACTGTTATGGGGGTAAGCTCATATGATTTCCCAACCTGTGGTCTCTGCATATCTCTTCCCCAACTGCCACCCCCCCCTAGTTTAAACTCCCAACTTCCTCTATATATTCTTCCATCCTCTGTTTCAACACTTTCTTTCCCTCCTCACTCAAGTGTAGTCTGTCCTTGGCATAGAGACTACTGTCCTCCCAGGTCCCTCCCCACCCCACCAACAGCCCATACCCTTTAGCACAACACCAGGTTCATAGTCATCTGTTAAATTCCTCTATTCTCAGCTTTCTTGTTGTGCTTACCTTTGGCACCGGAAGTATCTCGGAAAAAGTTACTGATCTTCCTGCTCCCTCACATAATTGTGCTAGTTCCTCAAACCTCCTCTGGACTATAGCCACTGTCTTGTCAGCCAGGTCGTTTGTCCCAAGATGTATAATTAAATGAGGCTTGTCCCTCCCCCTTCTAGCATATTTCAGAACAGACTGTCCCACCCTTTCCGCTGTCATTCCTGGCATGGCCTCCATCCAAATCTGACTATGCCTCGCCGCCTTGCTACCCCACCTAACTCCTCTTAGTATTGAGTCCCCCAGCACTAAGATTCCACCCCTCTTATTCCCTGCTTGCTTCCTTTCATCTCCCTCCCTCATTTCCAGCTCCTCTTCTTCCTCCTGCACATTATTACGCCCTTTTACCCCTGCTGCAGTTCTCCCAGCAGAATTTCCCCCCGCTCCAGTTTGGTCCAGGCATTTATCAATTACTCCTCTAATTTCATCACTTCCCTCCTCCACCTTCTTCCTCTCTAGCAGTGCAAAACTATTTTCTAAAGATCCTTCACAAATGCCTGCTCTCTCTCTCTGCATAGTAACCTGTTCTCTCCTTTCCACTCCATGACTTTTGCCACTTCTTCGCCTCCTCTCACAAGTCCCTATTGCCTCCTTCCATTTGACTTTTGTCTCCTGACCTGGTTTCCTCGGCAATTGTTCTTCCTGGCCTGGGCCCCTTTGTCTCTGCTTCCCTTCTTCTGACCCTCTCCTCACTACTGTTGGCTTAAATTGCCCTCCCTCATCTCCCCTTCTTCCTCCCTCCAGTATTGGGCTAAACCCACCCCCAATTTGCCTTGCCTGTCTTAGTTCCTCCTGCAGACCCTCAATCTCCTTTCTAAGTTTTTCTGTGGTTGCACACTAAACATCCTCCCCTCCAGGCAATGTTTAAAAGATTGGTGCACCATGAGTTGTTGCAACCTACCACCCTACCCATTGCTGTCGTTGCCACCAGCGACCCCCCACCCTTCCAGATGCAGGATACCAAACACTCCCCAAGTCCCCACTCTCCCCTCTATCAGTGCAAAACATTCTTTATTTCCCTTACCTCCTTTGTTGCACACGTTTAGATATGTTGAGCAACTGCTTTTTATATTCCTATCCACACTCAAAAATACCCCCAGCGAGTCACGTGATGAGCCTGCTCGGGTAAGACGTGCTCCGCGCTTCTCCGAAACCCAAGCGGCAGTTTCTATTTTAAAACCCGATGCCGGCGTTTCTTTGGAGTCCCTCTCTAGACGGACCGTGATGGGTGCCTCTACCCCCTGTCTGGTTAAATCGGGCGGGCGAGCGGATAACTAAGGGTGAAGCTGAGTGGCCTAGAGAAGCTATTGCAGGCCAGACCCGAGCTCGATTAGGATGGAGGCTGATCTAATAGAACCAGCTGGTGGGCGTGCCCCCGCCACGCCCTAGCCCCAATTGCCCGTTAAGGTAGATCAGGATGAGGATTTGGCCATAGAAAGTGGTGCTGGCGATAACACTGAGGATATTAAAGAAATTAAATGTATGCTTCAGGGTCTGTGATGGACTTTCTGCGTAACCAGCTATACATTCATTGGCTCAAAGAATGAATGATGCTGAGGCCAGAATTTGCTCACAGGAAAAAAGGTTTCTACACTGGATCAAGAGGTGGTGATGATCAGGAAAACTTAAAAGGTTGTAAGAGAGACTGGAGGATCAGGAGGCAAGGAATTGAAGGAACAATCTCATCTAGCAGGGCTTCCAGAAAGGGCTGAAGGTCTGGACTGTGTATCTTTTATTCAGGACCTTTATTAAAATGCGGCTTGTCTTCACCTTCGGGAAGGTATAATCTGGAAAGGACACATCGAGCGTTACGAGAGATCCCACCACAGGGGGCCCGGCCTAGAGTCATAATTATGAGGTTCCTCAACTACAAAGAGAAATCCTATGTTCTGCAGACATCTAGGCAAAAGAAACCCTTGCACTGGAATGGGGCCTCATTATGGTTCTTTCAGGATCTAACTCCGGTGTTCGAGGAAAACAGAGGAGTACAGTGACATTAAGAAGAAGCTTTACTTAGCAGGGATAAAGTTTCGCTTTCTTTATCCTGCTACTCTTATGGTGAGGCTGTCGACTGGAGAAAAGAAGTTTTAACAGCCAAAGATGCACTGGAGGGGCTCCACAGTGACCTGCCAGATCTCTTTAAGTAGTCAACTTGACTGTGTTTGTATATGAGGTTTGGCCCTGTGAGGAAGAGGGCGTCAGGGGTAAGGGTTCTTATAGATAGTGACGTGGTCAAGCTAACTTTGGCATGAGCTGAAACATTAAGCAGCGGATTTGGGTTTGACTTTGGGGGTTTCATTACTATGACCAGGGTTTTTTTTCTCTTTCTCCCTCCCAGGAGGAAGGGGGAAGAATGAGGAGAAGACTACAAAAAGGACAATAAGAAAAGGTATACTAAAAAGGAGGATAAAGGAAAGACTGGGCTGCTTAAGGCTTAATGGCTAATGGACTAGTGGACCATCAGTTAGGTGGTCTGGACATTTGGGGTTTTGGGTCTGAGTTGGGGAGGTGTGTTTACTTTAGTAATTAAGGGCTGTGTTATGATGGAACAATACAGCTTCCAGTTGGGCGTATTAGATGAAAATACATGGTTTAAGCGGGATGGGGAGGCGACTGTGCACCGCTTAACAATGCCTTTCTTTTCTGCTTGGCAATGTGTTGATATTTGCTATATGTGGGGTACCGGTGACGTGTGCTTTTCTCCCTTCCTCCACTTAGTTGGGAAGGCTTGAGTGGGTTTGAGGGATTTGAGGGCTGTTTTTCAGGCGGAGGTCATTGAGTGGGCTTTGGAGGGCCAGGAAATGGGTTCATCCATGGCTCAACAAGAAGTGGTTGTTCGGTCTTGGACCGGGGATAGAGGGGGAGGGTTTAAGGGTGAAGAGAGAGAGTCCTAGATAGGGTACTTTGGAAAGCAGGCCTCAAGAAGGTCTCACCTCTGATTTTTTATCTAGCTCTATATTAGTCAGATGGTACTGTACAGTGTGATATCATGGAATGTTAAGGGTTTGAGGGGACGACATAAAGGCTGACAATCCCATGCGTATGTGGAGCAGCGGGGCTCATATTGTAGCTTTCAGGAAACACATTTATTATCGGATGAATTAGACTGTTTAAAGAAGCGTTGGGTGGGACAGGTTTATGGCGTGGGTAGGAAGAGAGCATCTGGAGGGGTCGCGATCTTAATTAATAGGTCCTGCCCCTTTGAGGTGAACGAGGTTCTGATTCGACAGAATAGTAGGGGGATTTACGTGTTGGGCACTCTACATGGTAAGGCAGTAGTGGTAGCTTCTATATGGTCCAACTCCTCCGGAACCAGAATTTTTCGCTTCAATAGAGGAAAATATTGCTATTTTCTCATCAACCTCATTAATATTAGCGGGTGATTGGAATATAAGTATAGATAACAAGGAGGATAGGGTGACTGGATTTAAAGGCCCCAGGTCTAGGGCTCAGTTAGCTTTGGCTAAGCTCTTGGAGGCTTCAGGTCTGTCAGACCCGGCTATGTTTTTTTCTCATGGTAGTCCCCAAATGACATTCTATTCAGTGGCTCACAAAAGCCATACTAGGATAGACTATTTTTTGGTAAATAGAGAGGCGCTGGGGGAGGTTAGAATGTTTACGACTGAGGGTAGGACTTTTTCAGACCATTCTCTGATCCAGATGCAATGGGAACCTAAGTCCTTACCTCCCAGGTCCTACAGATGGAGGATTCATGATTGGCTTTTCTTGAGGAAGGAGAGGCGGAAGAGTTGAAGGGGCCTTCAGGAAATTATTAGAGTGCAGTTGCCCCATTGGCTGATAAAAAGCTAGTTTGGCCTACCTGTAAATTTTATATTCCATGGCTGCTAAAACACTGGCTGCCAAAGAGAGGTTGATTAGGAAGGCGAAAGAGGAATTCTTGGAGGGAGCGATAAGTTATTTATCACCGCAGGAGGAGCTCTCAGAAGAGATAGATAAGGAACTTAAAAGCTTAAGGAGGGAACTGTCAGGGATTTGGTATGTGAAGATTGAATTTTGGCTAAATAAGATTAAAGCTAAATATCTTTTGCAGGGGGAGGTCCCGGGGCGTCTCTTGGCAGCAAGGATTAAGGAGTGGGAGGTTAGTAGGACTATTACCTCGATTTTACATGAGGGGAGGCTAGTGACAGACCCCCAAGATATGGCCGAGGCGTTTGCCTCATTTTTTGAAAAGATATACCAAGAAAGTGCTCCTGGGGACGAGGAAGTTAGGGAATACCTGGAGGATCTAACTCCAACAGTGGACCTTATTCTTGCTAGGGAACTGGAGGTCCCCATAAAGTCTTCCGAGATCATTGAGGTGGTTCGGTCCCTTCCACTAGGTAAATCTCCAGGGCCTGATGGTTTAACGGTGAAGTTCTATCAAACCCATATACACACTATACTCCCTATCTTAAAGGAATTTTTCCATACCATAATGCAGGAGGGCATTGACCATCTGCCCATATATCAAGCATATGTTACTTTAATACCTAAACCAGATAAGCCCAGAGATGCTGTGGGAAGTTATAGGCCTATAGCTCTGATAAATCAAGACATCAAGATACTTACTAAGATCTTGGCTAATAGGATTCTAGCTGTAGCCCCGAGTTTAATTAGTCAGGAGCAAGTAGGCTTTATGCCGAAGAGGTGCAAAGATGCTTTAGGAAAGTACAACATACTATAAGCTCGGCTTGATTCCCGGGTTCGCTCAGCCCTGATCTCCTAGATGCCGAAAGGCATTTGATCGAGTTTCCCACGTTTTTGTTCTCTATAATGGAGAGGATGGGGTTCCTGAGGGTTTAATTAAGGGTATTAAGAATTTATATGCAGCGCCTACAGCTAGGATTCTATGTAATGGTTATCTGTCAGGGAATTTCAACTCAAAATGGTACTCGGCAAGGGTGCCCTCTCTCCAATTTTGTTTAACATCTATTTAGAACCCCTGCTAAGATCTATAAATAGGGAGGTAGAGGTTCAGGGAATTGGGGTTGAAGATTTGTACTTAAAATTTCAGTCTTTGCAGACGACATACTGCTCCACCTTCGAAACCCAGCAACTGGTTTCGAGAGGGTTAGAGAGCTAATAGATCAATACTCTAGGGTCTCAAACTATAGGCTGAATCTCACTAAAACCCAAATTTTACCTTTGACACCACATGTTTCTAAAGCGGATTTTGCAACTCTGGGGTACAGTGGAATAAGGATAGGTTGAAGTACCTGGGAATTTGGATTACGGCAAATCAGGCGCCTGAGTGGAAGCTAATATGGGGAAACTCTCAGAGATCTCGGGGGGTATTTTAAGGTGGAATAAGCTGCCTTTAAATTTTATGGCGCGTTTAGGTATCATTAAGATGAACATTTTGCCAAGGTTGTTATATCCGACTTATCTAGCTCCATATACTACTCCTGTTAAGTGGTTTAAGCTAATTAGGAAAATGTTAATTGGTTTTCTATGGAATGGTAAACCGGCTAGGATTAATTATAAGCTCTTGTGTAGGCCATATGAGAAGGGTGGTATTAGATTCCCTGACCTCCAGGCTTATTATGTGATGGTCAACTGGGTTTGATGGCTCAATGGGCAGTAGAGGTGAACGAGGGTAAATATTGTCCTGCCTGGTTACAAATAGAGGAAATTGCTGAGGGTATGGATATTCCCTGATTCATTAATATACGTTAGGCCCCAAAAGGACTGGCAAGATAGGGGCAGGAAATCCAATCAGGAACACTCTGAGGCTTGGTGGTGGTCTCACACCAGCTCAAAGGGACCATCAAGTGAAATCCAGGGATTAGTCTATTTTGGAAACCCTAATTTGACAATAGGAGGTATGGTGCTGGGGAGAGATGGACCGTATACCTGAAGGGTTTGACCCTAAGGGATTTGCAACAGGGGGAGAGAATTTTTTTGCCACCACAATGTGATGGTCTGCCTTTCTTTCAAAGGATTCAGCTTAAGCAAAAGATTGCGGGAGCGCGGGGGAGGAATGAGTATTTTTTGGATAGCTTTCTCTCTTGGGGAACTTTAAAGGAGGCTGCACATAGAGCTAACCCACTTTCTTGTGTATACAAACTGCTATTGAATTCCCGATGTCTGAGTGCCCTGTCTTATGTTCCCTATTGGGACAAGGTGATGACTTCGAGGCTAGAGTGGGATAGCATCTGGAAAGCTACTAAATATAATGTTATCCCTAAATATAGAAATATGCAGCTTTTTGTGGTTTACAACATATATTACACGCCTGCTAAGCTATGTTCCAGGGGCTTGACACAGACAGATCTTTGTTTCCGGTGTGGGACAGTAACAGGAGATCTGCTTCATATTTTATGGAGCTGTGACAAAATTTCCCCCTTATGGAATAAGATTAAACAGGGCCTGGACCCCAGGTTAGGTTACTCGGAGTATTTAACTCCGGAAGTCCGTGTGCTAGGAGACTACTCTATGGTCGAAAGGGTCATACCAAGATTTCATCTTGCTTTAATGGGGTCGACTGTTAAAGCGTTTATTGTGAAACACTGGAAAGATGGTCAGGTTTACTCTTATGAACAATGGGTAAAGGATCTCCTGGGGGCTATGGCTATGATTAAGAAACACTTAATATCTGAAGGTAGACAAGAAGTCTACAGTAAAAGGTGGGCAACGTTAGAAGCAGCTTATTCGTTGTAGGACATTGGCTTCACCACATAGATCTGTCTGTCAAATGGTGGCTAGTAGAGGGATGTATGGTTGAATGGGAGTTATTCTAAAAGGCAGGTAGTGTGGGTATTTTGACCCTTTCTTTCTTTTACTCTGTACGAAGATCCCCTATAGCATGTCTGGTTATGTTCATTATCTAGGGCTAGAGCTCAATTTGGACTGACGGGGAATAGGGAATAGGTTAGACGAGGATGGACTCTTGAGTCGTGGGGTTTGCATCGGTGTGGACTCTCTCTTTCAGGGGACACATGGGACCTCCACCTGGGATGGCTGTGCAATCAAGAATCTTGGATGTTAATGATGGAGTGTCATTTGGGGTAGTACAATATGAGAAGAGGAGTTGTATCACTTAATAGGGGTTTATGGGATTTTTGGTGCTGAGTTGAGTATGGGTGGAATGATATCCCGTGTGTATGTAAATAGGGGATGTACATAGTTCGCACAGCCAGTTTTGGGGTGTGCTCCCAGTTTTCCGGGTTTATTGTGTGTCTGTATGTCTTATTACTGTTGGAAAACAAATAAAAATTTCTTTAAAAAAATAAATAAATACCCCCAGCAACAATGAATCAATTCTACTCAAAGCCCTTCTAGTTTCTTCTAAGAAGCCAAAGCACTGACTCCACACCTGATTCAGCTCTGCCTCCCTGCTGAGTGAGACCTGGCCAGACAATTAGCACCCTTCCCCCACTCAAAACTTTGCAGCTAGTGAAGCCAGCAACAATGAATCAATTCTACTCAAAGCCCCCAACATAGGTTTGCTACCCAAAGAAACAGGACACCAATTCAAACAGCTTCACCAATACATCAAAATAGGTTTGGAATTAGAAGATATAGGTCTCCAATTCAAAGAAACAGACCAGTTAAATTACACCAATTATGTTTAAAAGAGAAGAAATAGGCCTCTACAAATGCAACCTGCCGCACCGTAAACCAAACAAATGAGCCCACTTTTAGCTACCAAAACAGGTTTCAAAATTCCAACAGCCCCAAACAATACCCTGCTAGCCCCTTAGTAGTAAGAAAGAAAATAAACATTCTACCAAGTAGAATCCATGAAAAACAATGTAAAACAAGAAGCTACTGTACTGTAGATCTGATCCTGTCCCCCTTCTAGTTCCTTCTGAGAAGACAAAACAAATGAAAAAATGTATGATGTATCAGGTTGATGTATCAGATTGCTGTATTCAAATGCATATCTTATTCATAAGAGCATGGAGTGCTATAATTTAACCTCTTGTAGAAACTTCTGAATTGTATCCATTTTCTCCTTTCCCATCCCCCCTTCCCATGTCTGGACTTTGTCCCATATGTATATAACAAAAATAGAATAATGGATTGGTCTCTGGGCATTGCTGGTGAGTAATACCATCAAGAAGTTCTGGACATGTAAGAACCTTGAGACCAAAGCTTGAGAGGTTCCTGTGTCCCAAACCTTGAGATGGTATCTCACCTGTATTGCCCAGTGACCTATCCATTATTTTTTTTTTAATATATGGATGGTGTGTGTCATTTTGTTACACGCAGTCGGCCCTTCAGTGATGGACTGTCTCAGTTCTGGCTGACCGCCGGACTTGCTTTGCTCCATTTCGTGCACCCCCCCCGTAAGCGCGTATACCTCAATTGTTAGGCAGTCCTACCTTTTCCTTTTTTGTGAGTGCAGGATCAACCAAATAAGTCCATGGTAGCAAGAATGTGAAGAAAAAAAAAGCTGTAAAGAAATGAGGAGCATGGAGTACTGTCGCTAAGCAAGAGAGGGAGCTGCCATGTTTTTACAGTTGTTCTGCCCTCCCACACAGAAGAAGTGGCCAATCAGAAGGCACGCATTGGCAGACATGGGCAGAGAGACTAGCACTTGTGCTGTTGAGCTTCGGTGATAATACTATCATTCAGCTCCCGAACTATACTATTACGAGACCTGAACGATAGTATTATCACTCTTGAACTTTGCTATTAGCACTTTGGGAGTGATAATATTACCAGGATTTTTTTGTATACTTTAGTACAGTATTAATTTCAAAATCCATATATATAAATTTTTTTAACTAATGTTTTGCTTTTACACTGGGATATTATAGTATGAGTGCATTGTGTATCTGTTTTTTATTCATATTGTTATTCATCTATTGTAAAAGTATTTTTCGCCGGATATCAGTTTGTTAACCAGGTGACAATCATGTGATCATTGTGGGGTATTTATTGTGCATTTATTGTGCACGCACTTGTATGGGGGTACTTCTTGACAAAGAGTCAGTGCAACTTGAAACATTGAGGTCTTCTGTGGGTATACGTGTGAGGGCTGTTTTATTCATATTTCATAGCTGATTAAAGATGAACCAAGAGAAGGAAAAACAACTTCTGCCTTTATTTGTGAGCAGATTGTAGAGACCAGCTTTTTCATGAGCTACATGATGGTGATTATGCAAGCAATAATCCCCAACAAGGTGGGTGGTATTGGGCAATATTGGACCACCCAGGAGCATGAGGTCTGACACCACAGGCGGAGGGCCTTATAGCTCCTGAAACAACTGGTATTGCCCATACCGCCCACCCTGGAGGGTATTATTGTGCTTAGAACATGGGCCATGTGCTGCTTTAAAATGTTTACAAAAAATGGTGTAAATAGTTCATTTAAATGAATACAAACACTTCCTATAAAGTAATCCCTCTACTGCTAGCATTGGCAATAGATGGTGCTGTTGTGGTTTGTGCTGTGCCATTATTTGCAATGTTCAGTGTTCTTCCCTCCCCCTTGAAGTTTATCCCCATTGTTCAGTTTGGTCCAGTTCCTGTTTTTTTTTTTTTGCTTTTCTTTTTTGTTTCATGGTTTGGTGCAAAAAGAGTGAGAGTACCGCGTCCATGAGATGACCAGAACTTTTGTGGATGTAGCCTCTGCAGATGGAGTTGTGCTGCCAGATTGCAGCTGTACAAGAAATGGGCAGGTGGTTGGAAGATCGTGGTCAAGATCGGAACAGCAGAGAAGCACGGTCTGGAGGTGGAGATGGAGATAAAATCTGTTAAAAGAAGTAAAATTGTGATTTTGAGTGATTTTTGTTGGCATTTAAAGCAGTTTTAGTGGATGCGGGTTTTGTGAAGGATGCATCCCTACTCTTGCTTAAACAGCAGGGAAAAAATTGTGGCTCATAGGTTTTCAGATTCAAACTGGCAGAGTGATACCAGTTTTGTAGTGAGGCAGGGCAGATTGGCATTTGTTCTTAGCAGGGCTCTACTGATACTTAGTGTACCAGCTTGGCATGGCTCTCAGCCAATCAGAGAGCAGGAAATATCTAGACCATTTACTAAGAATAGTTTGCAACACAATTGTTTGAATGTAGAGTGGTATTTAAAACACTTTCTGTGAAGTCTGTATATATTAATTCTGTTCACATCTACCATAGTCTGTCATTCCTTTTTCCCACTCTTCCACTCGTCCACCTCCATCACTCCCCCCCCCCATCAGATCCTTAAATGTTTTTTATCATTAGTCATTCTTTTTTTTCTCTCAATTCTTTCCGGTGTCATGTCTATCTGCTGGAAGATCCCACAGCATACTTCTCATTCCAGACTCACCAGAGGGAAGGTCGTAACATCAGGCCAGCTACGCCTCCATCTTTTATATTCTTTCTAGTCATAGTCACCATAATACATGTTTGTATATTTCGAGTTTTTGAAACTATTATGCAACTATGTTGATGACTACTAATAGAATTTGCTATAATAAACTTACAGGTTTTAATTTATATTTTTCTAATTTGTTCATTTATTCTGGTGTTTCAGTGTATTTTATAACTAATGTTATATCTGTTTACTAAGCATTTACGTTTATGTAGCATTTCACCAGGTCCCACATACCTTGCACTTACCCACCCTTATCTGTATCTCAGTGTCTATTTATGTGAAACCAGACTGTGCACTCACTGGTCTGGAGTGGCCTGAAACAGATGCAAAAGAAGGGTCAAACTGACCAATAGCCAACTCCTTGATGATGCTTACAAGTGAAGCGCCGAGGCTTTTGGTCAGCACTGTCTGACACTGTAGTTTCTTTGTGCATGGATTAGCCTGTTTACGTTGGTCTTGTCACAGCCAAATAAAACCTCGATCTTGACAAGTTGTGCTGGCTAAATTTGTGCATTCAGCTGAGGCAAGTGCAGTACATTTTGAACTGTATAATGTTTTGCCTGGGTTTGGGTAACTCCATACCTACACCTCCGCACCCCCAACCAGAAATGCAGAGCACTTTTCTATTCCTTTTGCAAAGTAGAGTAAATCCACTGAGTGGCTCTTATCCACTGTCCTAGTTACTCCGTTTGATCTGACACTACTTCCCTGCCATAAATCCATGCTGTTTTCTGTCCTGGAACCTGTTTCTCTCTAGGTAGTCTGCAACTGTATGTTCTCTTTGAGTAGTGGCTCCATCACTTTACTCACAATGGAGGTAAGACTGACAGGCTTGTAGTTACCAGGCTGCTGTTTGTCCCCACCCTTGTTGAGCAGAACTATGTCTGCTACCCTCCGGTCTTTTGGAATCATCCCTTTCTGAATAGAGCTACTGAAGAGACCTACCAGGGGTCCAGCTATTCAAATGCCAGTTCCCTGAACACCCTCAGATGCACACAGCCCAGTCTGGTCCTTAGCTATCTTCACGGCTGCTAGCCCTTTTCTGACCCTTTCACTAGTAAATACCTGCTGTCTCATTTCTGGGATCCCCCTTTCAGCAGCCTTCATGTCACTCTCTGGCAAAAGCTGCTTTCCTTCCTAGTGAATACGGAGCAGAAATAGTCATTCAGAATGGTTGCTTTCTGCTTGTCCTCCTCTATTACCCTGCCTCCTTCTACTAGTCTAACAATTTCATCTCCCATCTTTCTTTTTTCCCTTCTCTACCTGAAAAACATTTTTTCCTTACCCTTGACTCCCTCCTCAATACACAGTTCTGTGTGTACTTTTGCATTCCTGTCTGCCATTTTTGACTCTCTAGTTCTTACTTGGTACTCCCCCCCCCCCCATTCTTCATCTCCCTGCTCCTTGTACCTGATGAAGGCCTTCTTTTTGGCCCTTACTGTTTCCCTGACCTTTGAAAGAACCATATTGTTCTCTTGTATCTGTTTCTC
The DNA here is from genome assembly GCA_016271365.2 of Neoceratodus forsteri. Lineage (NCBI taxonomy): Eukaryota > Metazoa > Chordata > Ceratodontiformes > Ceratodontidae > Neoceratodus > Neoceratodus forsteri. The sequence goes on along the minus strand of CM057459.1, from coordinate 798,226,595 downwards.
TTGGTAACCATTCTCAAGCATGATTTTGTTGCCTTTAAAAATGGCCCCCTTTTATTTCTTAAGCAAACAGGAAGGTGGCTACATGAATCACTTGCTGGTGCCTCATACGTATAGTTTCAATCAAGAAGCAAAGGAAGTAGGTCTACTCAGCTGGCCAGTTAAATGAAGACCTCAATGATAGGTCGAAGTTTAAATCATTTATTCAAAAATAAATAAAATACAGACAAAGCAGCACCTGCAGCATCATACCACCAACATTTCTCATCACTTTGATGCTTTATCAAGCTTCTCCCTTTTATTTCTTCCTATCTTTCCTCCACTCCTCGGATACTGTCCCCTCCAATTAACCTGTCCTGGAATAATTCCTTCATCTGTTTGAAGCCTGCACTTCTGAAATCCAGAACATCATCCTTTGATGAGGGATTACTAGTATCAAGGTTTAGCTCAAACCACACAGTGTTATGGTCATTAGACACAAGTGGCTGCTCAACCCACACTCTATCTAAACTAACTGAATGGTGAGCATCACATACAGAATGGCAGCCTGCTCTGTTGGTTACCTGACCAGCTATACCAGAATGCAGTTCTGCAATGTATCTAGCAGAGCCTGATTTCTGGTACTGCAAGCTGCTGGAATGTTCCAATCAATGTCTGGCAAGTTGAGATCCCCCAATACTACCACCTTCCCTTTTGCAAACCCCTCCCTACTTCTGTCCCTAGCTCCCTATCATTGTCCGCCCCTGCCCTGGTTATCTATAGACCACCCCATACGAAATTTCTTACCCGATGCCACCGTGAGCTGAACCCACAGTGATTCTGTTTTCCCATTTCCTCTCCTTATGGATCCATCCTCCAGTGCTTCAGTTCCTTCCTTGAAATAGAGGGCTCCCCCTCCTCTGTTACTTTTCCTCCTTTCTTGCCTCTACATGGTGCATTCTGGGACTGTCGGGTCCAAGTCATTATTCTCTGTGGCCCAACAAGGGTTACCACCTTTTAAGAAGCCCAAAGTGGGACATTTCTTACTGAAACATGATTTTTCGCAGGACAGTACATGACCTCAACCAATATAACAGACTTGTTTTCTCTGTATAATCAGAACTAAGGCTAGGCATTGTAGCTTTATAGTTGCTTCTATTGTTTCTTATCATTTTAAGGTATTTTAGTTAAGGTGTTATAGTTTTCTACAACATTTACTGGAAAGTTAGAAAATATTTTTTCTACTATAGTCAGGACATGCAGTATTTTTCATGTTTTGTTTTTTTGCAGGACGCAGCTGCCCAAATCAGGACTGTCCTGTAAAAATCAGGACAGCTAGTAACCCTAGGCCCAACGTTCCATAATGGCTCTGAGGTCCAGCCCTGCATCTGCTACCATTACCTCGAGCTCACTGATTTTGTTTTACAGACTCCTGTCATTAAGGCTGATCGGTTTCTATCTTGTGTCCAAACCCATTTTGTTTTCTGCAGGTATTCTTCATTCATTTTTCCCTAGCCTTGTTACTTTCTTGTTTTTCCCATTTTCTGCAGGTTTAGTGAGCCTCCCTCTCTGGCATCTTGTCCTACCCTTTTCTGAACTCTTACCTTGCTGTTTCTGCTTCCCAATATTTCTAGCCCTTGGTTCAGAGGAAGCCCTAGCTAGGTTCCCTACCCACTCTCCCTTCTCTGTGGTTTCCCTAGCCTAGGCCACCTTGTAGTCAGTTTAATTGTCCACAAGGTAGATGTTTCTCAGGCTAGATGACACTCCCTCTTCATCCCATGACAGTCAGGCTAGATGACACTCCCTCTTCATCCCATGACAGTTGTATTGGTTACCTGGCACTGTAAATCCTTAGCTGCCTCGCAGTTGCCTGAAACTTGACTCAGAAGTTTTTACTCTGTACCAAATTGCGTGCCAGGATACAATGTCTGTATTTTCATGCATTGCTCCATCGTCATTGTGTTTTGACTTCTCTTGAATGCTCTTTTGTATTTTGAACTTTTTATGTTTTATATTTTGTTCAAGGTATCTCCTCTGCCATCTGTCATGCCATTGCCTGTCATTGCTCTGGCACCATTGTGTTTGACTTGTCACCTATGCTGTATTATATTTCAAATGCTTGTATTTTGTATTTTGATTGTGTTGCCTCCTGTGCCATTTTGCTATGGCCCAGATCATGCCTGAAAATGGTCCCTGGGATCAGTGTACTTACCCAGTTATCAAAGTCATAAATAAATTAATGTTAAACTTCTGCATCAGTGCACTGGTCCTCTCTTTTTGGGTGAAGGCTGTCACCCTTGAAAAGCCTCTGGTCCCAGATACCCCCCCAGTTCCCACAAAGCAGTACCCCTCCTCCTCCTGACATAATCCCTTCAACCAGTCATTAAACTCCTCAATCTCTTCAGTCACCTCCTTTCTTACTTTATTTGTCCCATTCTCCCTACCCCACACAAGGAGGACCTCGTAAAAGGTCAGGGAAGCCAAGTGCATCTTCATTCTATCCCCATCTTTGAAAGTTATGTGTCATTGCCTCCATAGGTTGGTTTGCCAGCTCAGTTGGTACCTAAGTGTAGCAGTACCCCCAGCTCCCTCACACACTCCTCTACCATCCCCCCAATCCAATCCAGAAACCGGTAGGAAGATTCTCCAGGAAGGCATCTGACCACCCTTTCCCTTTCCCCCTGCACTCCCTACCTTTTCCACTCCTCTAATCACTGAGTCATCTCTAAGATACTCCTTTCTTGCTTCCCAGTGCCAGGTGCCACCAAGTCATCCTGCCCTCTCTTCCCAAATGACTCAAGAGTGCCACCCTGATGCAGTCTTGCACCTGTGCTTCTGTCAGGGATGCAAAGTGATTTGCTGGTGGGATTTCATGGGTTAGGTCAACAACCTTGTGACTGCACCTAACTCCCTTTCTGCTCCCCCTCCCCTTACCCTCTGATCCTACAGGACAGTGGGCCTCTGGGGGAATGAGAGCATGGTGTTTGGGTACCAGCTCAACTGGTGCCATACCTGACATACCTCTTCTCACGCAGCTATCAGTGGAGCATGGAGCTCCCCTGAGGTCCAACAAATGGGACAGTGTCCCCTTCCCCAGAGCATAATACTGGAGATGAGCACCCCACAGTTCCTGCAGCTGACCACCTCCCCTCAGTTTCTATGCTCCATACTGTCAGCTGAACCCTATACACAACAACTTCAGGACTGCCAGTATTACCCTTCTTCTTTCTACTTGCTTGCTACCCTTTAGCTTAGACCCAAACAGGCATACCATATACCTGGAGTTTTGCCAGTGGTCCTGTTTTACACTGTTACCTGCCTGACACAACTTTGGATGCTTTCTTTTTACCCCTACCCTAGATAGGTAATTAGCTAATGCTACCAATTAATTTAGTTCCAGTAATATAAGTGTACATTCCCCATGTAAAGTTGCTATACCACAGATAGAGCATTACTAAGATCCCTTTCAGTGGCTGGTCTACTGCTTTCAAACTATAGCTTACTAGACCCTGCACTGGCATGGTCCCCAACAGTCCTGCAGTCTTCCTGTGGATGCCCTGGTATCCAGTGAACAAATGACCAAAATTGGGCACCTACAAAAATGGGGACTCAATTATGGTACCTGTGTTCATGGCTACCAAGCAGGGGGGCAACCGGATACTGGGGTGGGTGAAATACCGTGATGGGAAGTAGTGGGTATATGTGAGCACACACACGCGTGGTGGGGCAGGGGAGGGATGGTATGTGGGAGGGGGTGTGGCGGACAGCTGTTGAGCTGGTCCACTAGCATGGTGGAGAGAGTGGTCAGCTGGGAGGTGCAGGGTACAGGGTTCAGGTCTGGCATGGTACTTTTTTTTATTTTGTTTTGCTGGTACATGGCTTTACTTTTTTTTAAGTATTTCACACACCCCCAATGTTCACTCCCCTGAAGCTGAGAATCCATAAGTAGGGGGGTGCTAGGGGGTATTGCTAAGATCAGAGGCGATAAGGGGGCTTCTGAGGAGGAGGACCATGTAAAAGCAGCTATCCTAAATAGATACTTCTGCTCAGTATTTACTGAAGAGAAGGCAGGGCAGGGCCCACAGCTCAACACCATGGACACAGGGGGGAGGGAGGTGAGTACTAGTCCCTTCACAAAAGAAAGGGTCCTACAAGATCTCGATAAGCTCAGGGTGGACAAGGCAATGGGACCTGATGGCATACATCCCAGGGTACTAAAGTAGTTAAGGGTGGAACTAGCAGAGCCATTATCAGAACTATTTAGTGAGTCTCTGAGTACAGGAGAGGTCCTAGAAGACTGGAGAAGGGCTCATGTGATCCCGCTCCACAAGAGTGGTAGCAGGGAGGAGGCAGGAAACTACAGACCATTCAGTCTTACTTCAGTAGTGAGCAAGATTATGGAGGCACTCCTTAAGGAAAGGATGGTGCAACACCTGGAATCCATAGGAGCACAGGATCCAAGACAGCATGGGTTTACAAAAGGCAGGCCCTGTCAAACTAATCTCATAGATTTCTTTGACTGGGAAACCAGAGGGGTGGACCAAGGGGGAGCAGTTGATGTTGTCTACCTTGACTTCAGCAAAGTTTTTGATACTGTTCCACATAGAAGATTGATTAATAAGCTGGGTAGGTTCGGAGTGGGTCAGCAGTTGGTCAACTGGGTGGCAAACTGGTTGGCGGGCAGAAAACAGAGTGGTGGCAAACAGTATACATGAAGAGATGCAGGTCACAAGTGGGGTACCTCAGGGATCAGTCCTGGGGCCAGTCCTCTTCAATATCTTCATCAGTGACATTGCAGATGGACTGGAGGGTGAGGTTTGTCTGTTTACAGATGACACCAAGATCTGCAACAGAGTAGATGATCCAGATGAGGTGGGAAGAATGAGAAGAGATCTGGATAAACTAGTAAAATGGCTGGAAGAGTGGCAACTGGGGCTTAATGCAAAGAACTGCAAGATTATGCACATAGGGAAAAGAAACCCTGAAGCCACCTAGAGACTGGGAGGGGAGTTACTGGCAGTCACAAGGGAAGAAAGAGACTTGGGCATCATCATCACCGATGACATGAAATCATCAAGCAGACCACTAAAGCAGTAGATAAGGCTAGAGGATGTTAGGGTATATTAGTAGGAGTATCACAAGTCTGAAGAGGGAAGTAATAATCCCTCTTTACAAGACACTGGTTAGGCCTCATCTGGAGTACTGCTTGCAGTACTGGAGGCCACACCTTCACAAGGACATTAACCAAATTGAGGCAGTTCCAGAGAAGGGCAACCAAAATGGTGCAGGGACTGCATCAGAAAACATATGTGGACAGATTAACAGAGCTCAATATGAATACCCTAGAGCAAAAGAGGGAGACAGGTGATATGATCAAAACATTCAAACACCTTAAGGGCATTAACAAGATAAAAGAGTCTAACATGTTTCAATATAAAAAAAATAGCAGGACAAGAGGACACAGCATGAGATTAGAGGGAGGCCAATTAAGGGGTAATGTAAGGAAGTTCTTTTTCACATAAAGGGTGGTGGCTGCATGGAACAGTCTACCTCAGGACATGGTGGATATAAATACAGTGTATGGTTTCAAACAGGCATGGGATAGGCATAAGGGAGCAATACAGATGAGTATGAATAGATAGGCTGTTCTGCAGCCCATTGTACTCCAGCAGGAACACCAGACTCTCCTTCAGGATAATTTCCATTAGATTCCCCACAATGGACATGAGGCTCACCGGTCTATAGTTTCCTGGTTCATCTTTGGGTCTGCTCTTAAGTAGGGGAACCACGTGAGCCAACCTCCAGTCCTTGGGTACACATCCCAAATTTAGTGAGGCATTGAATAGGCCCCACCAGGATCTCTGCAAGCTCCATCAATACCCTGAGGTGAATGCCATCCAGCCCTGGTGCCTTGTCCACCTTCAGTGATCTCAAGCCCTCCAGGACTCCAGCTTCCATGATCCCCCCATCTGGTAATCCCTCCCCAGCCTTTACTGCTCCCCACCCCCATTGGGTAGCACTCCCCTCTCTCCTTTGTAAATACCGAGCAGAAGTAGTCACTGAGCGCTTCTGCCTTTTCTCCCCCCTTCTCTTCCCATCCCACATCCTTCTTAATCTGTACTATCTGTTCTTTACAGCTCCTTTTCTCCCTGATGTACATGAAGAAACCCTTCTCTCCCCTCATGTATGCCCTGCGCCAGTCTGAACTCCTTGGTGGCTTTTATTCTTCTTACTGCCCTTGTCACCTCCCTTGCCTCCTGCAGGTACTGCTCCCAATCTTCCTCCCTTCCCGATTTCCTGTATCTCCTAAAAGCCACCCTTTTTCTCCTCACCATTTCAACAACCCCCATTTGGCATTTTTGCCCTGGTCTTTTTGCTCTGAGTCCTGCCACAGGACTTGGTAGCCACTACTATCCCCTTCTTTATGAACTCCCGTCTCTGGTCTGTGCCCATACTAGGCCAGGTACCCACTCACTACCTCCCCCATCTTTGCAAAATCTGCCTGCCTGAAATCCAGCACCTTTGAATTGGATGCCACCCCCTCTTTGCCCACCACCAACCTGAACCATACTGGGAGATGGTCACTCCCTCCTAATGATTCCTCCACCTTGATATCCCTCAAAAATTTCCCATTTGTGAGCACTAGGTCTAGGTCCCCCCCCCTTAGAACAGTGTACAGTGTACAGATCTTGAATGAAGATATCATAGAGACCACTCAAGCTTTGCTCTCGAGATCTGCATGATGTCATCAGATGTCTTAGATGGAAACACTGCCTTGTTGTGCATGGTCACCCATACACTGTTTTATATAGTGCATGATTTCTCCCACATGTAACGATTTTGTTACAAGGTTTCGTACCTTGAGTCCATGCTGCTGCTTGCTTCTGCACCTCAGTATGTGACTGCATTCCTGCCAAGCTGCCGATGATCTGTCTCCCATGCACAACCATCCGTCCTTCCATTAACATACAATCAATGGCCACATTGTTTATTTTTTTTTTAAGTGAGAAATGATTAGTGTTTGGAACCACAGAAGCTGTCTATAGCTTTCTATGTCCCAGCTGTCTTGGTGAGGTGCTCATTAAGTATCGCTGCCATTTTGACCTGACTTTTTTGTTCACAGCATGTCATCATCCAATCAGGTTGCATATCAAGGCTGAAAAGTTGTTGTAGTTTCACTGTGACATCAGAACAATACCTCAACAACTTTTCATGACCTTTGAACTGTACCACAACAATATTTTGGAGTGTTTAGAAATCCATACACTATAGGGGCTGACCATACACTACACAATGTTTGTCTACTTGTAATCTTCTTGTATAACTTGTGTAAAAGCAATGTCTAAAAAATCTGAATTAACTTAGAACTGAATGGGAAAAGGAAAAGGTTGCCACCTGGCACCAAGGAATGCTTGCAACAGGACTGGAAGAGAACGGAGGATCCAGTAGACACCAAAAAGTGCTTGGAATGGGACTGGAAGAGCAAGCAGGTACATGGACATTAGGGTTTTTTTAGAACCAGAAAGGGAGAGGAAGGAGAACCACTTTACATGAGATAATGCTTGTAATGGGGTGTGGAGAGGAAGGAGGAGCTATTGGATACCAGGAAGTGGTTTGAATGCAACATGGAAAGTGAGGGGCTTCCGAAAATCAGGGTAAAATGACATCCTGCAAAATAAAAATAGGAGCTCAAGAAGCCTATTATATTGTGGGGCTTACTGTGAAAAACACTTTCTGTGGAAGAACTAGACTGTAATATTAATATCTGCCAATATTTTAGGTGCAACCCCCTTGTTCCCAGGGGTTACTAGAATCCTGCTTAGAACAAGTGGCAGGCAAGGAAAGGCATCCTGTGGGATACCAGTTAAATGGGTTTCACACTGTCTCACTCTGTCTTCCAGTTCAGCTGAGCAGGAGCAGTGATGTCATCATAGAATTCTCACAGCAGCATAAGCCACAATGGAATGCTAGCTGCTGGGGGTTACCTGTAGAACGTTGGGAAATTCACGTTAGTTTTTGAGTGAGACTCAAGAGGGAGAGGAGTGCTGCTGTATGCAGCTCCTCACAGCCAAGCTCTGAGACAGAGCTACATCAGACAAGTGGGTTGTGTGTTCTCACTCTAGAGAGGAACACAGAAGAGACAAGAAGGAAGTGGTAGAGACCTTTGTGAGTGTTGTTCCGGTGCTCTATCCCAGGAGGGATGGGGAGGAAATCCAGCATTTCAGGGGCAACCCTCTGGTCCGGTTTGGAAAGGGAAAACAGCCTGAAAGTGAAGTTTGTACTGAGAATCCAGACAATCTGTATTTTTTGGGAAAGAAGCCTTGGGGCACCTGCATACCATGGTGAGTTCTGCTCTGATAAAGAGACAATGGTCACCAAGATACAGATTAGTGTGAAAGTATCTTCCTCCTGTGGGGTCAATAGAAGACTTGCCAAGTACAGTACTTCTAATTTGTGTATGGCTTGGAAGCATCTGAAACAGTGGGGGTCTAGGGTATGGACATAGCCACTTACAGAACGTTTTAAGTCAGGATACCGCCTGAATACAGTGTAGAATGTTAAATATGCTAAACATTTCTAGAGAGCATCTACAACCAGAGATTCAAAGAAAGGTGTTGTAACCAAATGAATGGTCGAGTATAGATTTGGGAGCAAGAGGTGGGAGACCCCCATCTGGAGCAACCAGGTTTACCTCTCTGGGTTCAGCTTGGGCACCTATGGCTTTCTCTCAGGCACTTGGCTAGTGTTTGAAGAAAGCACCCAGACTTGGGATTGTGGAATTTTCCCTTTAAAGCAAGAAAGTGCTCATGGATGGTTTATGGAGCCACCATCCACCTACATGCCATATGGAAAAGTGTCCTAGTGCTTGCTGGGGTGCCATGTCAAGGAATAGAACAGAAGTGTACTAGTTCAGGCCGTGTGTGCCCAGATCCATTCAGAACCTCAGGGTTTGGTAGTAAGGAAGTGATGTGCTCTGTACCTCCGTAATCTGCATTCCAGCAAGTGTAGCCTTGTGGGGGTTCATCTTTGCTTTGTTACTCTCTGTGTTTATGTGAATAAAAGCTACACTCTAGAATCCCATCCCTGGTTGGAACATTTCAGTTATTGCTTCCAGTGTCCAGATTTACTTGGGTGCCACTGTCCAGAAGTACAAACCTAGCATAATGCTGAGTGAATGTTTTTCCCCCGAACCTAGTGGTTACAAGATGGAGGCACTGCTGAGGATTTGATTGGAATTTCAGGGAGAAAACAAGAAAGGTTTGCACAGATTATGGCTAGCGTTTTGGCTGTCTGACAGTAGATAGCTCAAAAAAATCGGAAGCATTGCCATCCGAATGTGTCACTGTGTGCTGTTGTTCATGTTCTGCTGAAATTGTGTTACCAGTTTTCTAAGGAGCAGTAAAGCCAGATTGTGTGTGCCCCTTGACCTGCATCAAAATATAATGTTTGCCAGTTTTTAAAGTTCAGTCTGTGACAAGAAAAATTATAGAAAACTGTGGGAGAGAAAACTGTGGGAGACAAAGAGACATTTGTGCCCTAGAAGTTTAAAGTGCTTGTTGTGTGGACTGGGGGAGTCGCTGAGAAAAATGTCATGAAAAATGGATAAAATGGTGCTCCCACCAAGGAGTCACAGTTGGAAAAAAAAAAGTGCTTTGCAGTTTAAATTTTGCCTACTCGACTATTGCCATGGAGGAGAAGAGCACTAGAAGAGAGAGGCTTATTTGCATGGTGTCGAGTGATTGGTTAGACTGCAATCAGTCCTTCCCCCAAGCCAGCTTCAGAGTGACTGAACAGTGTTCGAGAGGGAGAGGGAGAGAGAGAGTGGTGTGTGAACTGGCTTGCCAGGAGGAGCGTCGCGGTGACTGAAAACATTATAAAAGTAATAAAATCAGACTTTTCTGTTTAAAATTGGGCTCAACCTGCATTTCGATCATCTGAAAAGACAGCGAGATGTTTGGAGGGACAATCGGCAGGACTGCCAGCTGCTTCAATCCAGAGGCCTCCAGGATCGGCTGTAGGCCAAATTTTCCATCACAAATGAAAGCTACTGATTCAGTAAGTACCACCCAGAGAAACAGCTCAAACTGTGTGTGATTTTAACTAAATCTGTGTGTAAGCAGTGTGGTCGTTTGTGCAAAGAAGGACTGTGCAAGTTAATAAAGCTAAGCAAGAATTCTGAGCATTAGACTGTGAGCATAATTATGGGTTCAGCAACAGTATAATTTTCAAGGCAAAGTGAGACACTGTGGGTTGTATGAAAGATGCAACAAAAATGCAGGCAATTTTGTGCAATGAAATACTGTGGCTTTAGGGACTTTTAAGCAAAATACGTGATTTAAAGCAAGTGAAAAGTCCTGTAAAAATCATATAAATGTGCTGAGAGAGCAAACAGTGCAGTTTATGCAGTTTGAGTGAACTTTATCAGTAAAGCGTGTAAATCAGATGTGCAGTGGCTTGAGTCAGAAACAACGTTGATGCACCAGGAGTGCTGCTGCTGCCATGACAGGGTGGGGTAGTAAAGTAAACACAACAGCAGGGGAGCCATTTTGTAAGACTTTTCCAAACGAAGTGAATTATGAGATAACAGTGAACATTTGTTTTTCTCTGCAGTCATGGCTTTGGGATCATCCCGCTACCCAGATCATGCCCAGGCTATGACAGTAGAAGAAGTTAACAAGTTGAAAGACATTGTTAGATGTTACGGGGGATGTTTGCTCCTCATGTGGCGATTCCTGGATATCCAGTTAGAGTGTGCATAATGTGCTTAAAGGCTGGAAGGGACGTCTTCATGGAAACTCACTGTTCTGGGTGTCTATAGAAACATGGCCTAACTAGGGCACCCAAGATTCGCTTGGCTCCCACGTGGACAAAGCTTCAAGAATCTGCAGTTGGCAGCACACAGCACCAGGTGGAGCCTGTGAGGGGAAGCCCAGCAGAGTGTGGCACAAAGGAAGAGGGTGTGGATCTACAGGCAGAGCAAAGTAGTGCTGATGTATCCGAGTCTGGGTCACAAAGAGACAGTGCAGAGAGAGCATCAGCAGATCCATGCAGAGAGGTGCCAAGCCCTAGTCTCATAGGAAAAAATGAGATGAGAGAGACTCTTGAATGGGTGTGTTGACCTCCACACCCAGTGAAGAGTGGACAGTCTCAGGAGAGAGGACAACTGCTCACTCCTGGGCTCAGCTGCTCAGTGAGGAAGAAGAGGACAGGGAACCTATGTGGCTGTATGATGAAGGTGCTGGTCCACAGCCTCAGGATCTTGCCTCAGAGGAGCAAAAAGAAGTAGAGATTGGTGACTCCACAGTCCTGTCTCCACAAGGAGGAGTCAGAGATTAATTTTACGTAGCTTTGAGTGTGCATCACTGGCAGAACCAGGACTGGCCACCCCCAAGTCAGGCCAGAGGTCTTAAGTTGACCAAATATAGTAAAGAGGAAAAACTGGTTCATAGGAAGGCGAATGAGATCTATGGGATATCCTTTCCTACCTTTCCTTGGAGAGTCTGGGAGGAGATCGAGAGAAACAGGAAATCCTGGATAGTGGAAGAAGCAACAAAATACGTGCATCCCAGTGCAAGTCGATTTGTCATAGATAGAGTAATTTCAGAGAAATTCAAGTATTGGAAAGTGGGCAGGACACTGTTCATAGACACTGTACAAGGAGAGGGCCATGAAACCTTCTACAATGTGAATTATGAGTGCCCAGACGGGGTAATAATTCTTGTACCTGACCCATTGTGGTACTTCCCTGAGTGCAACCAACTTCCTGTGAATGTGCCCATGCCTACCAAGTGGAAAGCACAGCAGTGGTAGCCAGTGCTGCCAGCTGCCCCTGATTCATCAGCCTTGCAGTGTGCCTTCCAATTCCATTGACTGGCTTTCCAGATTCCATCACCTGGCCTTCCATATGATGTCATATAGGGAGAGAACACCAGCCCAGCTGTTTCCTGATTCATCGCCTGGGATTTTGGATGACTTCAGACCAGCTGTTCCTTTCCTGTTCCAAGGTTCCATCTCTTAGATGACATCACCCTAGCAGTTTCCAGATGTGCCATCCTGTCATTTCCAGAAGATTTCAGCCCAGCTGTATCCAAGAAATGCTGCCAGGGAGAGTCTTCAGCTGGAGATCCAGGTGCCGTACCATTTTCATTCTTCAAGGGACTGGTAAGTCCAGACTTTCTTACCTTATTAACATTGCAATGCACATCCTACATCTAACAGACTACTGACTGTATGAACTGTCCACAAAGCCTCTTTCCTTCGAGACTACAGTCCTACAAGAACTGTGCTTCACTGGGCTCCAGCCCAGGATAGTCTTTCTTGGAATTGCCTTTGGGCACTGTTGTCACTAGATGGGACATTTAGGGCATTCTATCCCCAAAATGTGCATTGTATATAATGTTAATGTTTTTCTACTATTTTCTATTGCTTTTCTACTTTTCTAAAAGATATATCTTTGGGGATTCTCCAGTGTTTGATGGTAAGGGTTAGATAGTGTACTGTGTTTGCAGATTAGGCCTGTGTTTTGTATTTTCTCTTTCAGGTGGCTCCTGATGAAGACAAAAGTAAAGACAAGAAGAGGAGTAGAGGGACTCATCGGAGGTCCTTATGTGCTGTAAAGTGTTGCATTTAGAGCACTATGTTGTTGTTAACATGTGTTAACTTTTCCTTCCACAGGTATGGTTGTGGGTGATTGTGGGAGTATAATGCATGGGTGTAGTGTTAGTTCCTTGGTTTTGGTTGCAGGTGTCAAGGGATGGTGGGGTTCCCCTTTTTTGGGTAGTTTCTGGTCAGAGAGGTTTTCCCTAGAGGGCTAGGGGGATAGGCAGGCTGTGGTCCTGACCTGCAGTAGGGGCCACAGTTCTGGTCTATTAGGGCTATGCTCTGGACAGTTCTTACAGATCCACTGGTCACCATAGCAAGATCATAGTGTATACTGGTGTGATGGTCTGCATCTGCCCAGGCGGGGAACCAGGATCCTAGGTGATAGGTTTAAATACTTCATTGGAAAGCACTTAAACTAGCCAAGGGGGGAGGCACTGGAAAGGAGCAGATAAATCCTAGCCCCATCAAAAAAATCAGGGTACTAAGTGAGGTAGACACCAACATAGAGATGTCAATAGGGAGAAGCACAGGGGTAAATGGAGAAAGTGACAAATGCAATAAGGACAGGGATGGGGCAAAAAGGGGTAAGGCCATCAAGAAATGGAGGATAATGAGTACCAACACCCGTAGTCTGGGCAACAAGCTTCCTGAGCTGGTGGCCTTGATGGAAGAAGGATGCCTGGATATTGTAGCAGTCACAGAAACATGGTACACAGAGAACCATGACTGGGATGTTAACATACCAGGGTACACAACCTACAGGAGAGACAGGGAGGGCAGAAGTGGGGGAGTAGCTCTCTATGTAAGGGAAGGGATAAAAGCAACTGAACAAAAGAGTAAACAGGGAGGAGAGGAGGCACTGTGGGACACCTTAGAGACTGGAAATGGCACCACAATCCATGCAGGGGTTGTATACAGAACCCTATGTAAGGGGGAGGGAATGGACAAGGATAGATAGAAGGCATACTTAGAATGGCAGAGAAAGGGAGGATACTGTTGATGGGGGACCTTAATATGCCAGATGTTAACTGGAGCACCTTTGCTGCAGCCACATACAAAAGCAGGGCCATTCTTGATGCCCTTCAGGTGGCATGCCTCAGACACCTTGTTTTGGAACCTACTCATGAGGGAGCAATCTTAGACCTCATACTCTCAAATGGAGACAGTGGGAGGATCTCAGATCTAGAAGTGGGTAGCTATTTGGGAACAAGTGACCACCAAACAGTGTGGTTCATGACAAACTCAGCTACAGAGTCAAGACATACAAAAGTGAGGGTTCTTGACTTCAGGAGGACTGAATTTGGCAAGATGGGAGAGTGCCTTAGAAAAGCACTAGCAAACAGGCTAGAAGGAGGGGTGCAGCAACAATGGGGAAATATCAAAACTGCCATCACAGAGGCAACAAGCCTTTGTGTGAAGCAAATAAACAAATCAAAATGAAAGAAAAAGCCACTATGGTTCTCAAAAGAAGTGGCGGTGAAGGTTAGGGACAAAAAGATAGCATTTAGGAAGTTTAAGGAAACATAGAAGGAGCAGGACAGAGAACTGTACTGGTTAAGGCAGAAGGAAGCAGGGAGGGTACTCAGAATAGAAAGTCACAAACCGAGGAAAAGATAGCCAATTCAGTTAAGAAGGGGGATAAAACCTTTTATAGGTATATCAGGAAGCGTAGAAAGACAAAGGGAGGGATAGTGAGGTTGAACAGAATGGATGGTGGGTTGGCAGAGAGTGACAGTGAAAAAGCAGGGGATACTGAATGAATACTTCTGTTCAGTATTCACAAAAGAGGAAGTGGGGGAGGTACCTAATCCAATTAACAGAAGCAATCTGGAGAGGGGGGTCAATCCCAGTCCTTTCACAGAAGAAAGGGTTCTGAAAGAACTCCTAAAACTGAAGGTGGACAAAGCAATGGGGCCAGATCGAATTCATCCCAGAATTCTAAAAGAATTAAGCAGACAACTAGTGACACCACTGACTACCCTTTTTAACAAATTGTGGGAGGATGGTGTGGTACTCAAGGACTGGAAGATGCTGATGTGATTCCCCTTCACAAAAGTGGGATCAAGACAGAGGCAGGAAACTACAGACCTGTCAGTTTGACTTCTGTGGTAGGGAAAGTGATGGAATCACTTCTGAAGGAAAGAATTGTTGAGTACCTAGAGGCCAGTGGGGCACAGGACCCAAGGTAGCATGGGTTCACAATGGGAAGGTCATGTCAGATGAATCTAATTGATTTCTTTGACTGGGTGGCCAAAGTTGTAGACCAGGGAGTGGCTGTGGACATGGCCTACCTAGACTTTCTAGACTTTAGCAAGGCATTTGACACAGTCCCACAAAGAAGGTTAGTAGTCAAATTAACCAGCCTGGGAGTGGGTCCCAGAGTGGTAGCCTGGGTAAAACATTGGCTGAACAATAGGACACAGAAGGTAATTGTAAATGGAGTCCACTCTGAAGAAGGAGGGATTACTAGTGGGGTACCGCAGGGTTCAGTACTGGATCCAGTCATTTTTAATATCTTTATAAGTGACATTGCAGAGGGACTGGAAGGAAAAGTATGCCTCTTTGCAGATGACACAAAGATCTGCAACAGGGTTGATACACAAGGAGGCGTGGAAAGGATGAGAAGAGACTTAGCAAGGTTGGAGGAACGGTCAGAAGTATGGCAGCTTGATTCATTACAAAGAAGTGCAAAGTAATGCACTTGGGAAACAAAACCCAGGGAAGATCACACAATGGGGGGAGTAACAACAACAAAAATGGAAAGGGACCTGGGATAATCATATCAGATGACCTTAAGGTTGGCAGGCAATGTGAGAAGGCAGTAGGGAGGCTGGGAGGACACTGGGATGTATAGGGAGAGGCATCACCAGCAGAAAACAGGAAGTTGTTATTCCCCTGTACAGACAGTTGGTGAGATCCCATCTGGAGTACTGCGTCCAGTTCTGAAGACCCCATCTCTGCAAGGACATAGACAGGATGGAGGCAGTTCAGAGGAGGGCAACTAAATGGTGCAGGATCTGTAAGAGAAGCCATATGAGGAGAGACTAAAGGAGCATAATATGTATATCCTTGAGGAAATCAGGGAGAAGGGGGACATAATAGAAATGTTTAAGTACCTCAGTGGAATCAACAAAGTCCAAGAGGGTAGCATCTTTCAGAAAAAGAGATGTGCAAGAACAAGGGGACACAATTTGAAGATAAAGGGGGGACGGCTCAGGGGCAATGTGAGGAAGTAGTTTTTCACAGAGAGAGAGAGAGTGGTAGACACATGGAACAACCTTTCTGAGGAGGTTGTGGGGTCTAAAACTGTGGGAGAATTCAAGAATGCATGGGACAGACATAAGGCAATTTTTGTGGGGGTAAAAAGATATAGGCTGTTAGTTAAATAGGATCTGTAGCTTATCCACAAGGTAGGGAAATGGGCAGACTAGGTGGGCCAAGCTGTCCTTATCTGCCATCAAAGTCTATGTTTCTATGTTTCTAGAGGCTGATGCGTCAGCCGATGGCCTCTGGGCCCTTAGTGTTGCCTGCCTGTGCCTGGCACATGATAGGAGAGGGCCCGATCACCCTTCTTCATAGGTTGTACATAGGGTAGGATGGCCTGGAGCCAGGTAAGTAATGACTGCAGACAGTCATTTTCCTGGCCGAGGGTGTGTGTAGCCCCCTTGTTCCCAGGGGTTACTAGAATCACACTTAGAACCAGTGGCAGGCAGGGAAAGGCAGCCTGTGGAATACCAGTTAAATGGGTTCCACACTGTCTCACTCTGTCTTCCATTTCAGCTGAGCTAGAGTGGTGAAGTCATCATAGAATTGTTGCAGCAGCATAAGCCACAATGGAATGCTAGCTGCTGGGGGTTAGCTGTAGAATGTTGGGGAATTCAAGCCAGTTTTCAAGTGAGGCTCAAGAGGGAGAGGAGTGCTGCTGTGTGCAGCTCCTCACAGCCAAGCTCTGAGATAGAGCTACATCAGACAAGTGGGTTGTGTGTTCTCACCCTAGAGATGAACACAGAAGAGACCAGAAGGAAGTGGTAGAGACCGTTCCCAGTGTTGTTCCAGTACCCTATCCAGGAGTGATGGGAGAGAAATCCAACATTTCAGAGGCAACCCCCTGGTCTGGTCAGGAAAGGGAAAGCTGCCTGAAAGTTAAGTTTGTACTGAGAATCCGGAGAATCTGTGTTTTTTGGGAAAGAAGCCCTGGGACACCTGCATACCATGGTGAGTTCTGCTCTGATAAAGAGACAATGGTCACCAAGACAGAGATTAGTGTAAAAGTATCTGCCTACTGTGGTGTCAAGAGAAGACTTGCTAAGTATAGTGCCTTTAATTTGTGTATGGCTTGGAAGCATCTGAAACAGCGGGGGTCGAGGGTATGGACATAGCCACTAACAGAACTTTTTAAGTCAGGACACCACCTGAGTACAGTGTAGGATGTTAAATGCGCTAAACATTTCTAGAGAGCATCTACAACCAGAGATTCAAAGAAAGGTGTTGTAACCAAATGAATGGCCAAGTATAGATTTGGGAGCAAGAGGTGGGAGACCCCCTCATCTGGAGTAACCAGGTTTACCTCTCTGGGTTCAGTTTGGGCACCTATGGCTTTCTCTCAGGCACTTGGCCAGTGTTTGAAGAAAACACCCAGACTTGGGATTGTTGAATTTTCCCTTTAGAGCAAGAAAGTGCTCATGGGTAGTTTAGGGAGCCACCATCCACCTCCATGCCATATGGAAAAGTGTCCTAGTGCTGGCTGGAGTGCCATGTCAAGGAATAGAAGAGAAGAGAAGTGTACTAGTTCAGGCCGTGTGTGCCCAGATCCGTTCAGAACCTCAGGGTTTCGTAGTAAGGAAGTGATGTGCTCTGTACCTCTGTAATCTGCATTGTCAGCAAGTGTAGCCCTGTGGGGGTCCATCTTTGCTTTGTTATCCTCTGTGTTTATGTGAATAAAAACCACACTCTAGAATCCCATCCCTGGTTTGGACATTTCAGTTATTGCTTCCAGTGTCCGGATATACTTGGGTGCCCCTGTTCAGAAATACAAACCTAGCATAATGCTGTGTGAATGTTTTCCTCCCAAACCTAGGGGTTACATATGCTTCAAATTATCCTTTTCATTTGAAAACATGACAAATTTAAGAGGTACTAGAGATATTTTTGAGGCAAAATCAGGGATATCCCTGAAATCAGGGACAGTTCAAAAGTATAATTTTTCCTTACAACTGGCTGTCAGTGCTCAAGCAGCACATGTACTGAGCCCTGACACTCCCTTTCTCTGTAACATGATTTGCCCTATTTCTGTTTCCTTACACATGCACAAGAAACATTTTGCTTTGCTTCAGAGAATGGCATTTCAGAGGTGTCGGTGACAAGCCCAATGCAGTCCAAGATACATTGGGCTAATCTCTGACTGACCAACAGCCACACAAGCAGAATATGACAGTGGTCAAAGTTTCATGGGTGTAAACTTTGTGTACTTGAAAGGACTAAAGCACTCCAATGAGAGACAGCGCTTCAGTACTTCCATTTGCATTAAGCTGGTGGCAAGCAGCTGAGCGGTTTTATGTACATCACTGCCTTCTTTTTTTCTCATTTTGATTATTAACTTTTTTCTTAGTCCCCTGGATGCCAGAACGAATGACTAACAGCACGGCAGGTGCAGGCTGGTGACTGAAACCTAACTGTTAGGTTGGTCCATCCACAATGCATATGTATTCAGTCACCAATTCACTTGATTGAGATTTCTGAAAAGAAAGTAGAGACGAGATGGCAAAGAGGGAGCTGATGCTTGGGAGTCTAAAGAGAAGCTGAACTCCAGTCCAGGGGTCGGGCTGGTCCACTATCCCACAGCACAAAACTGATTTAAATAAAAGATAAGTAGTGCGACAGAAGATGGTGAGCTGCCTAAGCATCAATCGCCCCTTGCTACAGTTACTAATGATGCTGACCGGTCTGCTCTTGTTCCTAGCTGATGTGGTACTGGACATTGTTTTTTTTAACCCTCCCACCCCCCAATATTCCTTATTGCCACACTCCATGTGCCCATCCTTGAATCTCCTTGGCAGGGCACTAGAAACTCTGACTGGCCCCCTCCCCAGGGTGAGAGGGCCCTGTACATAAAACAATTGCTGAGGGTCTTATAACACCTGCCTGCCATTGATCAAGCCATGGTGCAGCTTCCACCATGAGGCACTGGCCACTCTCGCTGCTGCCTCCTTGCTCCTCTGAAATCCCCCCCAAGTCTTCTACATTAGCTGTGTTGCTGCTTTATTACTGGCAGCTCTTGCCACCTGGTGCACTCTCTCTTCCCACTCCATTAATGCCGTAGGAGTGGCTTCACCAAATAGCAGCTCCTTGCTGCATTTACAGTCCATGTTTTCCCCCAGGCTGCCTCTTGAGCCCCATAGGATATAAACTAATCCACTGGAGTAGCAGGTCAGAAAGGTGGGAAGGGGCACTTCATCCTATGCCTCCTCCACCTTCCACTGACTCCATTTAATTTCCTCTTCTCCCTCCCGTACAAAGTAGGCCACAGCCTAAGCGCCGTATGAGCCGGGAGTTTACAGTGCTCAAAGGCACTTTCACTTAAGCCCAATCACGCAATAGACAGGCTGCAACTGCAGCCCAGCATATTCCTCCTGCTGCCACTGCCACAACTAAGCCCTCCAACAATGCCCACACAAGACAAGGGCTCAGGGAGCCTCCACTAGACCCTCAGTGCATATTATTTTATCGAGGCCCCACCAAGGCATTTTACAAAACTACAAGACCACTGATATTTGCTTTCTCCAGCAGCAGGGCTGACTTGCCCTCCCAGAGCCTCCACTAAGCACCTGGGCTACTAAATAAATTATTGGCCACTTGGCCATCACTAGGGGCAAAGGGGTTTTATCTGAGCAACCCTTCCCCAAACCTCACTCCCTTTTTTCTCTGTTTCTTCTCCTTTACTGCTTTTTACCCCCACTAACCTAACTTCTCTTTTATTTTGTAGGTCTGATTGGACGAGGGCTCCTACCTTCATCAGATAAGTATACTTTTATGTCTACCTTGTTCCTTCCACCCTTTTGGACCCCTCTTAGAGCTGCAGATCCTTTGTGACCCATTTTCCTATTCTTTTTATTTTACAGGTGCATTGGCGTCACCCCTTCCCAGGACTACCTCTTGGCACCATGCACTCAGGTAAGTCCCTCTATTTATGCATATATCTAGGGTGGATTGACTGTAATGGTGCGGCCACACCCATTACAGTCTGCTTACACTAAGAATACATATTATGTATGGCCACAAAGTGTGGAAGCTCAGTGAGGCAGCTATTTACACCCTGGTTTGCATCTCCACTTTGTGTTTTGGGACCCTAAATTTTCAAGCCTGTCTTGTGCTGCTGCAGCACTAGTTTCTCCACTGAAAAGTGCTGTGGTGCCAAAAAAAATGAATACCACACTGCTAGTAATAGCTAAGTCAGTGCTGCTGAGAGGCACTGAGCCTGACTTTTCCACACTGGGCAGCAACCCAGTGTGGATCCGATCTGCTCACTCCTGCCATATCTCCACTGCACTACCATCTGTGGTAGCACATATGTGGTAATGGAGGCAGTGACCCTCCCTCTGTGAAGGAGAAGAGAGTCTGGTAGGACACTGAACTTTCTTCCCACCAGCCCTTCAGCGGCCTGGGCTAATTTAATTCAAGAACCTCAGTCAGCAATGTCACAAACTTAAGGCGCTACTGTGCCTATGGGCAGTTAAGAGTGAGATTTTCAGCCATTCCTTTGAAATGTTTTGTAAATCTCTCGACTTTAGGAGCTAGACTAAATGTACGGATTTAATTGTTTCTCTTTAAATTCAGTACCTGTTGTGGTGAGCTGCCCAGCTGCTAGCTCTTATTTGTAGATATTATTACGTTGTATATATTTTTTATATAATCATATGTACATGCCAGTGTCAGCACAAAGGCACATAGAGAGAAGACTAGATTTAAAACAAAATAAAGCTTAATCTCCTTTTGACCTGAAGGCAGTTGTTTGCCAGGAACTGAAATTGCATTCCCAGTTTTTTTTTTAACAGATATATGCCAAAATCCATTTGTATGCCATAAAACCATGCACTCAAGAGTGTAATGCTTTGATCTAAGGAAGCTGTTCACTCCTGCCATATCTGCACCAGGACCAGGAAACAGAAAGGAAAAGGGTTGCTGCACCAGTCTCTTTACTTACAGTACTTTATCATGTACAAGTATTTCACTTGAATGTATGATACACACAATGCATGGAAACATTCCACTATAAGACAGTTTCTTATCATAGCCTTGACATTTTACTCCTGCTGGCTATTCAGACAAATCTTTTTAATAAACAGAGCTGCATGTTTTAACAGCTGCATGCCCACATTCACTCTGGGTCATCTTACATTGACCTCCCTGATTCCTTGGGACCTTAAAAAGATATAAGTAAAGTTAGAGGGTTTTAGTAAGAGGGGGAGGGAGATTCGCCTGAAGGTGGCCAACCTTCCAGACTAGAAAATTTTAAAGGGCTAGATTACAGAAAAGAAAGAATTATTGCAAAGAGTTTGGAGAGAAGAATATGATTCTAAATTAGTGGCAGGGACTTTCCCTGTCACACATACCCCTCTCCCCTTAAGAGAGGAACAGTTTTCAAACATTAACAGAAAACCTGTTCACCAGCTTCCTAATCCCTTGTAGGGGTGGGAGCTTTGGCCTACCCTCACCATGAAGCTCCGTCCCACAGTCCCTATACAAATAAAAATGTTTATGTTTGCAGAAAGGTCGTAAGGTCAACCTAAGTGCCTTCTTTCATTCTCTATAACAAAACTTTACCCTGGGATTTCACATTATCTAGAACATTTCCAGAACATTATATAACAACATCAACAGGCATTCAGTATTACTGACATTCAGGAAGTTTCATCACTCTCTGGCCCATATCTCGACAGGTAATCTGCGTTTTCAATGTACTAGCTCTGGGCTTCACAGTGATAGCAAGGAGAAAGAAAGAAAATGGGGGGGGTTAACTCCCAACTAGTGCCCTGAAAGGGTGTGGAACTTCAGCCCACTCTCATCTGAAGCTCTTCCGCAGGGTCCCTTTAATAGTACATATGGACACCCACATGTATTCATACAACAGTATTCTAAACATTTTTTCCCTGGAGCTGATGCCGTATTTAACAGTAGCTCAGTACTCCAATGCAAATTCCTTTTTGGGGTTTGTCTTAAGCGGATTGAAAAACAGCTGATACCTCTCCATGCCCTTTGGGGTGAACCCAGGTTAGCTGCAGCTACCACTTGGAGCCTACTACCCTATGTGGAAGTCTCCCATAATTCCATAGGTGCCACTTCTTATGGCCTTCCACCCTCTGGGGCACTCCTCTTACCCACCAGGTAACCTCCCCCTGATGGCTCACAGCCCTATGCTTCAGATAGGCAGCTACCTCCCAGTGCATCCCTAGCCAAAAATAACAAGGGATAATTTGTCCCAAAATTTCCCCATGACTTAATGTTCTTGACTTGGTACAAACAAACTCCAGTACTTCCCTTCTATAGATACTGGGCACCACTATTGTGGCATCTAAATGCCTGGTATAAGGATTGGGTCTCATATGATGCAGTACACCTTCTTTAGCTCATATCACTACAGTTTCACCCATGTCCCTTCATTAGTCATTTTACCAACATTGTTAGTTACATTTGTAGTGATCTGGACTATCTCAGGATCTCCTGCCTGTAATTCTCTCCAGCTAGTACATGGTATATCAGTAAAAGTTTTAACATCATCAGTCCCTTTAATGGCTACCACCATCTTGGCCTCTTCTGTCTTGATTGAGGTCTTCATCCTAGGAGGTACAAGGTCTGGGACAGTCTTACCTGGGAACTTATCTGATGCTGTCTCTTCTCTGTTGTCCTCGATCCAATAACACCCAGGAAACACAGGTAGTACTGGTAACTCCATCTCTGAAGCTGGACATGACCACTCCATCAGGGGTTTCTCCTCCTCCTCCAGATCCTACAGATACTCTCTCTCTCTCTTGGATTTTTCTTCCTTGGCATTCTCAACTTGGATCCTATCTAGTAGCATCTGACATCAGCGCTTTGCCTCTCTCCAACGTTGATCAACATCTTGCCGGCACCACTCATCCAATGTAGAACCCTCATCAAGTCAGCCACCTGGTCCCCCTGATCCTCATGTGGTGCCTTGCCCAGGCCACCATTTCTGTCCATCCTTGTCATCTCGGGCACCATGCACTGCTGCCTGTTACCCAGGGTACCAAGTCTGGTTCCACTGACTGAGCTCTCCCAAGTATCCTTCAGATGTTCAGCCAGAGTTCCACCACTGTCACCATATGGTACCGGGTGTGAGTATTTAAGATAATACATACAAGGCAGACTCAGATCACAGTACATAAAAAATACTTGATTTCTGTAAATATATTTTTTAATTTTATGACAAAATTATATGTCAAATGCTTCCGGGCATTTTTTATGCACTGCGATCTGAGTCTGTGTTGTATGTGTTGTCTTGAATACTCACATCCGGTGACATGTTACATTTTATGAGGTAACAGGAGAGGAACATGCTTCCTAGAGAACCTGTGTAAATTTTATCTTACGGGTGCCAATTATCTACAGGAAACTTCAAAGGGCTTAACTCTGAAATGTCATATCCATGCTGATTATAGGTCTCAGAATCTGATTCTTGATATGCTTGGAAATTTTGGAAACAGCATAACAGTGCCATCTTTTGGCCTAAAGGAGACATTTCTTGGCCAAATGGAGTAGTTGCACTGAACTGGAAATTGATGATACTGCAGGGTTACAGAAGGGTATTTAAACCTCCAGCTCAGGGCATTTGGACACACATTTTCATCTGGACACTTTGCTTGACACACACCAGAAGCTAAACTGCTGAAACCCAGTGTGGCTAAAAGGACTACAGGAACTGAAAACTTTCATCCACTTTTTCTGGTCTTCGGTTCACTGCAATAGTCAGGTAGACTTTTTAGGTAACAGTTTTAGTGCATTTCACCATACATTTTTCCATTTTTGTTTATGCATACTGTAACTCAAATTAGTATATTCTCTTTTGGGTAAGGGGGGGCGGAATGGCAAAATGGTTGTGCTGCTGCTCCGCTCCTCGTAGCTCAGCATTTTTTCAGAGCTTTTCGTAGCCTTTTGTCTGCTAAGACTCGCTCTTGCTGAATAGGATTTCTGTTATTTTAGTACATGGCATCCTTTTCTATTGAATTTTTAATTTTGCTGTGTGCCAAGTACTGAAAATTAGTAGTTGGATTTGACTACAAACCATTGCTGCTCTGCTCTTTGCCATCCAGCATTTGTTTAGGTGTTTGCCTTATCGGATCTGATTTTAGAGTACTTGAATTGACGCAGTTGGCTAACAGAGGTGCTGTTGACCACTTTAATGCTCTGACTCAGAACACATTTTTTGTGGTCCTTGCAAAGCCCAGTACAGGTTTTTGGGTATGGTGTCCTTGGGGTAAGGACATAGAAAAGCTAACATACCCCATGATTTGAGAAGGAGAGTTGGATTTTCTTCACGTGGCATGTCGATATCGGAAAGTTGGTGAAACCTGAAAGCAGAACTGAAGGATAACTGCAGCACTGTGAGTGCAGAAAAGCATATTTTTCATTTTGAACAGGTGTTTCTAAGGTGGACCATTCAAAGATATGCAGGGACTGAAGGTGATCGAGCGGGTGTGAGCCCAGGGGCCTGAGAATGATGGGAGTGTATTTTTTCCCAGAGCCAAAGAGGGGAGACAGGTGGAAGAGTGCTTTGGTATTTTGGGCAAGCATTTCCTGGACTTGGAAGCTTGGGGTAAAATAATTAGAAAAGGAGTCAACTCATTGATAGTACCAGTGGTAAAGTGTACTGGAACAACCAGGTGCTGCCTGTGACAAGTGCTTATAAGTAACTTTTGTAAAATGGTGATCTGAAGCTCTTGGACATAATCACCACTGAGAGTATTTGCTTCACAAATTTTAAGATATTTTTTAAAGAATTCTGGAGGTTTAGCAGAATTCGTGAAACTAGCAACACTGCTGACTTTGATTGAATACTGAACTTTTACTAAGTGGAATGAGTCATGTTTGGTAACACTCTTATGTGCACATGTTCTTTCTAAAACTCTTATAAATTCAGAAACTGCTGATTTTTAAAAACATATTATAACCTCTTATAAAACTCCTCTAAACCTAGAATACATATGGAACTTTCAACCCTATATTTTAATTCGTGGACTCCTGACCCAATGGAGCCTTGAATCTCCAGTTTAAAATTAATGAACTCCTGAGTGCATTGGAGAAATTTGCTTATAAGGAATTTATTATCCACTCTTCTTGCCAACTGTTAAATGACTTGTAAAATGAAATGTTAAATGAAGTGCTATTAGAATGGTTTGAAACTTCTGTTTTTGCATGATGGCTTAATATTTTTAGTTCTATGTAATTTTGTCTTTATGGGTTAAAGCATGACTATATTTTTAGGTTTTTCTATGTTAAAATAGGCTGTAAATGACCATAGCATAAATAAAGAAAAAAGTCAGTGTTTTGGGTAGGGAGTAGATAATAAGGGATGGATTTGGATACATAAATTGAAGTCTGTCATAGGTGGCAGTAAGTACTGGTACTGATCTTTCCAGGATGCTCACAGTGCTTAAGATGTGGTGACCTAACAGCACCTTTAAAGGTGAATTGCTCTAGCCCTTTGTTGGGGCAGGAAATTTAACATGTGGTTAGGCCTATTATTGATTTATGGAGAAAGCACATAACCAAATGACCCAAAGTGAAAGAACAGGGTTAGTTCCATGGACCTATATTAAATGTCTAAGTTGCAGTCCGGTTGTGAATAATGCCCGATGATCAGATATAGGAGCACTGAGCAGCATGCGTTGCAGGGTGCCTCTTTCAGACCCACTTAGAGTGGTAAATCCTGACTGGCAACAAGAAAGGGGATCAATTTGTGCCAGTGGCAGTGCCTTGTTAAATCCAATTGGTACAGAGTAGTAGCTGTAATATCCCTGTTATTTGGCATGGGGCATGTTACCTGGAATTTGGTCCTCTCCTTAAATGGGGTATGTTGCTATTCTACTCTGTGAGGTGTTTGATGGCTTCTTTACTGATTTGCACTTAAATACTAACGTGGCAAAAAGAAGATGGTCTAATGATACATCCAAAAGTGAATGATTTTGTCCACCTTTTGGGATAAGGAACTCAAGATGTGATTTAGATCCAGTACTGATTTTCTGGGTAAAGTGCAGAAAGAAATGACCCAAACTGAGAGAACAGGTTCAGTCCCGTGGACTTATATTGGATGTCCATGCAATAATCCACTCTGGAAAAATGTCCAGAGGTTAGTTAGAGGAGTACAGAGCAGCATCCACTGCAGGGTGCCCCTTACAGACCTCCTTATAGTGGCAGATCCCGACTGGTGGCATGAGATGGATCAATTTTTGTTTTAGTGGCAGTGGCCTGTCAGATCTGATTGGGACAGAGTAGTGGCTGCAATAACCCTGTTTATTAGTTTGGGGTCTACTGTCCCAAACTTGGTCCTACCCTTGTGTGGGACATGAGGTTGTTCTACTGAGTAAGATGTCTTATGGCTATCTCACCAGCTCACACCATTGAGTATTTGCATTAGCTGAATTCATTATGATTGCTAACATAGTCTGGCCTATTTGAGCTGTATACTTAATATTTTATATCATGGGATAATTATTACATCATTGCTGCTATAAGGTTTAAGGGTGTTTGTACTCTGTTTTAACTATTACATGCTTAACAAGAGTATTTTAAAATATATATTTAAACTTTGAAAAACCTAATGGAAAGTAATTATGGAAACTAGCTTCAACTTTGTTTTGGGGATATTATCCTACTAACATCAGAAATGTTATTTAAATTTTACCCATGGTTGTACTAATGCTTTTAGACTCAGGATTATGTTTATTGTTTATTTTTCTTCCTTCGCGTCTGGGCCTAAACAGGCCAGACTATAACAATCAAGTTATTAACAGGGCTAAGTTACTTGGATGAGAAAGATATGAATTTATAGCATGCTTAAATGCAATATTTTATTGTAATATGCTGTGTATTTACGTGAAATATTTGTATTATATAGTATATTGTACTGGCTTATTAACTGATCAATAAAATAAAATCACAATCACAATCTTATTTTCTTTTAGTTGTACTTGTATTTATTTAAGTATTTTAGTAAAACATTTTGTTTTCTCAAAGAATTCTGCCTTCGTGAGGATTTCTTATATTATATGTGCTACTGCAGAAGGTTTATTAATAATCTGTGAAAACTGTTAGTGCCAAAAGGGCCACTATAAGCAATCAAACTGAGAAAAGGGTCTATGATGGATCTGGAAGGATAAGGAGAATACTAGAGTCTACAAAGATTTTGAACCAGGCTGTTGCATGTCCTGTAGGGTGAAGGCTAAATCAGGTTTTCACGTTGCTGTCCCGAAGAGAGTGTGATACATGGGTCTCTTCCTTTGTGTAATAGCCAAGGAAAGGGTTCATATATGGTCGCAAGACTCGAGACTGGTATTGTGCTCTTATCCTAAGTTGAAGGAATGCCCTGGATCCTCATGGCAGAGGTGCAGTTGTGACCTCAGCGAGCATTCTAAAGGATGAGGAGGGTATCCCTGCCCCCCTGTCATGTACAGAAATGCAGTGAAGTCTGACACTTTGCATCATGAAACATTACGTGAAGCATATTCACAAAGGTGGAATTTTGCCCTTTTGAATGCACTTCGCATTGTGGCACTTTGCCTTATTCTGCATTGTGGTAAAATAAGGCGAAGTGAATGAAAAATGGGCCACAGATCACATAGTTCAAACACTATCACAGTCTGCAAGTCACATGCTTTCTTTCAGGCTGCAGCAGAAATTGAATCATGCCAGGAAGTAAAACAGTTTCATTTTCACCTTGCTGGAGCAGGAGCAGGAGCTAGCTGAGCTGGTGAAAGCTGGAAAGCAAATACAAAAGTTGATTTTTTTTGTCTTAATTTGCTTGTTTTTTTTTTTGTGGAGTGTGAATGGATATTGTAGCTTGGGTGTATTTTCTGTTACTTGTGTGTGAATTTTTTTCTGTGTCAGTGTGTGTGTGTGTGTGTGTGTGTGTATATACATCTGTGTGAGAGAGAGAGAGACTAATAGAGGGTGATCAAGGAAGAGGTGGGTGATCAAAGAAGAGGTGGGTTTAGGCGCAGTGCAGTGGGGGATCATGTCGGAGTCCATACCCATGGTGGTGGGCTCTGATTAAACTGCAGCACCATCCGTGGAGGTTCCCCACCTGAAGCAGGTAGTTTAGGGATGGCAGCATCACCTCCAGATGTGGCATGTAGCAGCACCCCCCCATGCTACCACCACATGCTATGGCCCCTGTGCCAGCTGTGCCACAGCCACATGTTTTGGCTTGGGGACAGCAGAGTAGCAAAATGCATCATATGTGATGCCCTGGTGAGTCATGACCCTAGGGGGAGTCACCTGGGAACTGGGAGGAAGTGCACCCACATGCTAAACCATCGTAAAGCAATGTGGGTTGCCAAGGTGGCAGACATTGTGTGAAATGTTCCTTCTGGTCAAGATATTGTGGCACGTCATGCACCTGCACCTGCACGACATGGTGGTAAGCGACGGAATTGCAAGTGGTGATGCGGCTGCTGCACCACAACCACCACCACAATCTGCAGCAGTTGTAGGTGACGGTGGTAACCCAGGCCAACTCGCTGCCACACAGGCCGATGTGGGCCTGTTGTGGAGTGAAATGGGTGCAGTTAACCACCATCTGGAAAGTATGGAGCAGCAGTTGGATTGGATTGGATTGAGGGTCACCAGCTCCAGATAATGGGGATGCTCCAACTGCTGATCTCCAACCAGAATGTTGCAACCTAGTTTTGTTTAAAATGTTTGTCCTTCCTGACTCCTTGCACCCATCAACCTCTCTGTGAGGTATTACTTCCTGGTGCTTCCCCTCAATCCTCCTGATCTATCCCCCCTCTGTTTTCAAATGTTGCCCCCTTCCTTGTGCACAACTTTTTTTCTGTATAATATTACCCTCTTGTACGTTGATTATTCCCTTTTGGTACTTCAAAGTTTCTATCATGCCCTCCCTTTCCTTAAAGGTTATATGTAATGTCCTTTAGTGTCTCTTTGTCTGTCTTCATGTGCATATCCTGCAACATTTTAGTCACTCTCCTTTGTACAGCCTCCATCCTGTGTATCTCCTTGAAGAGATATGCTCTCATCACTGCCCACTGTACCTAAGATGAGGTCTTACCAAATATGTGTACACAGGAATGAGAACTTCCATTTTTGGACTTCATTTTAATGTGATGGCTCCCAATGCATCCCAATATACCCTGTCTCCCAGCCCTCCTTACTTCCTTCTCACATTTCTTGCATATCTTTAGGTCATCTGACATAGGTCACTGTTCATTGTTGTTGTCGTTGTTAGTCTCCCACCCCGTTGTGCACTGTTATGTGTATAATGTTAAATGCGTATTCTGTCTTTCTTTCACATAACCTCATTTACCTCCCAAAAATGGTAAGAACCATGCCCAAAAACAGCTGAAATAAAATAAAGTATAAACGTGATATCCTTGCCCCCATTATATTCCTACTTAACAAAACTAGAAAGCTAGTACTCCAGATGAATAAATGTCAATAAAAAATGTTCACTGATAGTGCAAATGTATTGATGAAAAAGCAAGGCACACAAATGACCCTTGTGTTTCAGCGGTTAGGCCTTTATTAGGGGGCCCCCTAATGAAGGTCTAACCATCGAAGCACAGAGGTAATTTGTGTATAGCTTGTTTTGCCATCAATAAATTTGCACTAGCAGTGCACATATTTTCTTGGCATTTATTCATCTGTAGTGCTGGCTTTCTGGTTTTGTCTTGAACGTTTGGAGCTAGCTGCTCTCTACCAGTACCTGTATCCAGTGTTAGTGCAGTGTGCTTCTGGACCCATTATGTTCCTACTTAATAATGTCCATTTACCATGAAATATTTTGTGTGCCTCAGTAATGTTTCCTTTCTGTCATGGTTTGTTTGTTGAAAAGCAGGAGTGAGCAGTGCAAAAATCTGCTAAACAGCATGTGTGCACTGTCAGGTGCACACTGCCCAGCCTCCCTGAAAACATACAGTATATGATAGCTGACTTGTTCCACTGTTGATGGTATAAAGAATAAACAATATCTAATGTATATTTTATTCATACCATCATCAACAGCAGACTAACTCATATAATATGTCTTTGGGGGCTCAGTGAGCAGTGGCAAAATGACAGTGCACACATGCTGTCCCAATGTCTTATCTTAAGTTAAGTTTTAAAAGACATCTTGTCGCGACCTGGATAAAACTTTGTTCAACACAGCCATGGCCTGCTGCAGACAATACAGTGTCTTATGTGCAGAAAAAATATATTATGTGTTGTACATGTCACCTACTTTGTATGATTTACATTCTCTTGAAAAAATGAACTACAAAAAAAAGAACTGATGAAATAAAATTGATATACTTACCGAAAATGGATAACCTATAGGTGGTTGTAGACAGTACTATAGTACTACAGTCCTCTAGTCCAGGAGAGTGCTTGAAACTGTTAACCTGTAAAAAAAGAAAATAAGTTGACCATATGTGTTTCTCAACTGCATCTCAGAAATGCAACAGGAAGCTTAACACAGCTCAAGGAAGTTCCATAGTGTGAAAAACTAGTACACATACTCACTGTAAAGAGTTGATAGTAAAAAGCCTTGTTGCAGCTGTGGCTGCTGGATACAGTCTCCATCTGCCATGGCATGGGCAGGGCACAGGATGAAAAACAATCACATTTCCTCTCAATAAGTTGGTATCTGGCGTATTTGACCAATTGCAGTTTACTGGTGGTGATCATGGGCACATGAAGGCATTCCCTTTCACTGTCGGGAGGCTTTGGCTGACTGTGGTTTACTGGTAGTGGTCATGGAAACTGCTGCAACACATTCCCTCTCACTGTCAGACTCACACAGGTGGGTAGCTGGATATGGTGTGTATTGTGTTATAGTATTTCACTCTCAGTCAGGAGGCAGATATCTTTAATCAGAAGGTTTTAAGTGGCTAACACCTAGTACTACAAATAGACAGTTGTGTTTAAGAGGCTGACTGTGTTTGCTAATGACAGCAGCACACATTCTGTTAAGTCTAATCAGAAATAATACCAGGGTGGGGAAGGTAAAATAAAAGGATTGTCAACTTACTTGTGCCAAATTGCCAATATAAAATTATGGAATGAGACTCATTCAGGGTGGGACATTGATTTTATGTTAAGAAAAAAAAACATGTACCATTGAAAAAAATGTGACAGCCTTTCAACCAGTTAACATAAAACCCATCAACATCAACCTCATCATCACCATCATACAGGAAGCTGCCCTCGCTGTCATCAATGTCTGAACTGTGCCCACTGGGGAATTCTTTCTCCATGATTTCATCATTTACCTCAATGGTAGGCCGTTTCATGCTGCCATCAGGATGGTCTGTTTCTCCCACATCACCACAATCATTACCATGATGGGGTACGAATACAGAGGTTGCAGTTTGAGCTGGTATGTGCCCCTGATTCATTTTTGTGAATGTCAGCATGCCGACATTTGAAGGAAAGCGGTTTTGTATGATGGTCCCAAACTATTGCCCACGCAGAACTGAATATCCTCTTGACACTTACACTAGAGGGTGGGCAGGTCAGGTACTTCAGTGTCACTGAGGTCAGCTCTGGCCATTCATTGACCTTTCCACTCTAGTATAAAAGAGGATCATCAATTCCTCACAGATGCCTGTTTTCAGCCAAAAATGAGTTAACCATTCACTGTGCTGCATGAAGTCCAGTGGTTGACTCATCATCCTGTTCTCTGGATTCATTGATATCAGAAATCCTGACTTGGCACAAAGCACCCCAAAGTGGGTTAATGACAACTGGTTTTGATGATAGACCACCTGGAACCACAGCCACCATACAGGATATGCTTGGTACTACTCCAAACTGACCTTCAGCCTCGTTATGCTGTTGAGGTTTGCTGACCTTGGCACGTGACTTCTGTGCCCCATGAACCAAGTGCATCAGTTGCCACTGATATTTTTAACCTGTTCAGGCCCTCCTTCCAGTACTGACATAATTCCACATTTGAATCATGGGTCCAGCATTACTGATATTGCAAATTTGTCACTTTGCTGAATGCTCAAGATGTGGCAATTGCAGTCGAATACTGTCAGCATGTGTTTCAGTAACACACTGCTGGCACAGTCTCCAGAACCATCAAGGCTATGCTGTAGATTCAGCAATTTCTGCCTCAGTACCCGCAGCAGTGGAACTGATAGGCTGATGGAGGCAGACTCGCCACTCACTGCCTGAGTGGCATGTTCGAAAGGCCTCAAAATTGTTATAACAGAGTTCATGAGGTGCCGCTGTTTAGATGTGAGAGACATGGAGGCCCTGGAAGTGTCACAGCTAGTGTGCATGATGAGATATTCAGAGATTGATTTGTATTGTTCATACAGCCTCTCTGCAATGTATAAAGTTGAGTTCCACCTCATGACAACTTCCAGCATGAGGAGGTGCTGCAAGCAGCTATTTTGGATCTGCAGCTGCTGAAGTTGGTCACAGGCCTTTGCAGAGCGTGAAAAGTGTGAACAGATAAGGTTGGCAACTGTCAACATTTCCTTTATATCAGGGTGCTGCAGAAACTCCTGAACTACTAGATTTAAACAGTGGGCCATGCACTGCATGGAACCCAAAACTAAGCAACCATTCATGATGCATTTAACCACATTTGAGCTATTGTCACTTGTTATAAATCCAGCTGTCAGGGACAGGGTATTCAGCCACTCCTCACTTTCGGTCAGTAACAAGTACAGCATGTTTTCACCAGTGGGGGAACAGGCCACAATGCGCATTGCAAGTGTTGCATGCTGTCAAATTCCTGGAAGGTTGCTACCATGACAGTCTGCCTTACTGCACTGATTATTCCCACTACCACCAGCACAAACAACCTCCAGCACCTATGCCAAATGTGCAGTAATACACAAATATGAACTCCCCACTGTTTTGTCACTAGTCCACATATCCATACTTAAATGGATGAATGGCGAGAAGGAATGTTGAAGGGCATGTCTTACAGAGTTGGCCACAGTCCGGTGTAACTCAGAGACAGAATGGATGGAAAAGTGTGTCCTGGATGAGACTTCCATTTCAGGCAGGCCCATGCCACAAACTGCCAGAATCCTGAATTCTCCATGAAGGAAAAGGGCAAAAGATCAATTGCCAGCATTTCAGCTACAGCAGCATTAAGTTCACTTGACACTGCATGATTGGGTGGGTACTTCAGGTTATGGGCAAAAACACTATGCAACGTGGGCTGACTTGTTGTTACACGTTTTGCATCGGGTGTGCCAAATGGCTCTGCTCTGTGAATGGCCAGGGGTGGAGTGCAGACATGTGATGAAGAGGGGTACACAGGTGACAAGTCCACAAATTAAGTTATTTTCCCTGTTTTAAGCACAGAGGTTGATGTACCACTTGCACTAGACATACTGTATAGGCCACTACCACTGCTGCTACTCTGACCACCACTTGACAAGATTTCTAAATCATAATCCTCCTCCTCATCATGCCTGTAGTAATCCTCCAGTGTTATTTCAATGCTACTACAGACATTGCTTCTCAGTCTTACACTCATGGAAGGGGATGACATGCTCCATAAAGTTGATGATGAGGGTGAACACCTCACTATTTCAGTAGCTGCCCTCTGGTGCTGAGTCCACAGTGCCATGTGCCTGTTCTTTAGATGAGTATGCTGGCCACCTGTCCCCAGATGACTCCCCTTTTTACCTTGACTCACACACACACGGCAAACCTGGCAGATTGCAACTGACTCATCATCTGCATTTTGGACAAAACAAAATCCAGAAAAAGGGATTCTGATCCCCTACTTTTAACATGTCCCTGATGCTGCATATTGGACTTTGTTTTTTTAACCGCTGAAATGGGGGGTTTACTACATGATTTTTCTTGCTGGACACACTTGGACTCCAACTGACCACCACAACTACCTATCATTGTTACTGGGTTATCATCATAAATAGGAACCACTACATCACAACTTTTTTGAGGAGGGGGGTATTTAACAACAGCAGACCCAGGCACAGCCACCTTGACTTTCTTTTTCTCCGGTTCCCAACAGGGGTCACTGACATCATCATCATATTCATCATCCACATCCACAATATCAGCTTGGATGTTGTCCTGTGGAGAAAATGTTCCAACCACAGCATCATTATCATCAACCGATATTTCTGCACCACACTTTGAATCATTGGATGGCAAAGGCATGACCTCAACAGCACTGGAAATGTGACATTGTGAGTTATTGTCATCAGGTTCAGAATCATGTTCAGCTACCATGGGGATGTTGGGGAGTTTGACATCATCTACACTGTCAGCCATAGCTTTAGACTCAACTATATTTTCTAAAACAGTTAACTGGTCAGAAGTGGAACTTGGGGCAGCAATACTCATGCCAGCAGCAACTGCACTAACAACACCAGTGGGGGCAACATCATCTCCTCCAATTATCAGTGAAACAACAGATTGTGCCATAAAAAAACATTGACAGAGAAATCCCTTTACTGACATCAGCTATACACTTCTGCGTACTACCATGCCCATGGCCAATCTTGCCACTGGCAGCAGTGCCATGGCCAGAAACAGCTTTGATAGCACGTGCCTTTGCAGGCAATTTTGGGGATCACCAAGAAAATTCTAAACAAATTTAGATTTATGAACTTTCAGTTTGGGGTGGATGGAAAGCCAAAAAACAACTATGGCTTGCAGATGGAGATTGGGCACTAAACAGATGCAAACGCACAGACAGATTAAGATTGTGCTGCACACTCAAGAGATGTAGACATAAAGGCACAACAACACCTTAACCAGTGCTCACAAATCCAAAACTGGAAAAGAATACTTTTGCCAGTTTATGGGAGTGCACTGCAGTAACAGTCCTCTAACAAGATACCACAAAGCAGTACAAAATCATAGAGGTGCAGTGGATAGAGGTTCACACTGCTGCAATTACTCTGTGGCACAATAAAATGTGTCTGATTTGATAGCACGTGTCGCACATACACTCACACACACACTACAGGTAATGCGCATCAAATTGAAAACTTCAGTAATATATTCAAATCTTTTAAACAAACTGAAATTCTGCACTGCACCACAACAATCAGCAAAAAAAGCCAGAAATTACTGAAAATATCACTGTGTGTACATGAACACAGCTATACAACAAAATATAACCAAAACAGAAAGACTGCCTTTCTCCCAGTTAATCTACCTCCACCACAGATACACCCTCCCCAAAGCACACTTCAACTGTGTCTGTCAGTACACAGACTGAATGTTCTAAATTAACATTCAAAATCCACACAAAAACACTAAACACACGATAATATGAGCACAGGAGGGTTTCCTACAATCGATGTACTAAATTTTGAGTGAACAAAATGGTTCATAAAGGCATTTTGAATAGTTTTTAGAGGGTTTGAATCTCAGAGCTCTGAGAGCAAACTGTCTCCAGCTACCGCTACACACACACTACACAGAACTGAGGCTGTGCAGAACAATTGAGAGCCCATGTCACCTGCAATCCCATGAATCACTGCAAAATTTGCCTTAAAGCTCACCAACAAGGCAAAATAATGCAAAGTACATTGAAATCAATGTACCTCGCATTAAAATTAGTGTAGAAGTGGTTTGGGAAAGGGGGAGTAATGCAAAGTCAGTGATATCAATGGACTTTGCATTCATAATTAGGAGGAAAAGTACTCTGCTTCACAATGTGGATTACTCTGTGGATTCTTCCTTAATAGGAGAATTGCTCTGGGTAGTGGGTTTTGGCCACTTCGCCTGCCTCTAATCATGGATTGCACTTAAGGGTGGGCACTGAGAGCCCAGTGAGCCTGACCCTCAGGAGTGGGTTCGTGACACCTGGTTTCAGGGCACCACAAGGCTATTATAATGTCATCAGCATTTCGGAAAGCCTGCAAAGTATTGCAGCAGGTTAGGATTTGTTTAGTAACCTTAAGTTGTCATTCAACTAAAACAATACACCCCTACCACATACACCATGCAAGGAAACATTCGGCATTGACAAATGCTTGTTCTCCTCTGCTTCTCCAAGTTAAACTGAGCTAGGTATAAGAAGACTCCTCCTTCATTAGCTCTGGCTTAAATACATATGTTCACCCCATAAGTACAGGTTTGGACTTGCACTTGTAATCCAGATATGCAGGGCAGAAAAAAAATAGCTAACACCCCCACAAAGGGGGCTACTACAATGGTTTAAAGTGATTTTGTACAATACAGATTTTGTACTGCACACTTGAATATTAACTGCATTACTTATAGCAAATAATATGGTATGCTGGCGATAGCCCCCTGCAGAAATCTTTTTAATTACTGTGCAGCCATTATTTCATGGGAGGGGACTGTAGTTTGACCCTGATAAGGTGGCCAGCTGATCCCTTTCACTTCCCAGTTGCTTTCTACGCACCCGTGCTATGACGTGTAGCAAGGGAGAGCATGGGGGCATGCCCTATTGAAATTAATGGGACTATCTTTTTATTAGCATTTTATACATTATGATGGTGAGCTAGAGATTAATGAAGACCACCACTCGACTAACAAGGGGGGCCTTCATTAATCTCTAACTCACCATCATAATATATAAAATGCTAATAAAAAAATTACTTCATTCATTTCAATGGGATGTGCCCCCGTGCTCTCCCTTGCTGCATGTCATAATGTGCCTGAGCACGGGGTGATGAAGAAAGCAATTGGGAAGTGGAAGAGATTGGCTGGCCACTTTGTCGCAGTCAAACTATGATCCCATCCCATGAAAGAAGGGCTGCACAAAAATTAAAATGATTTCTGCAGAAGGACTATTGCCAGCATAGCCTATCATTTGCTGTAAGTTACCCCCCTAAGCTCCATAAATCACTTTAAAGATGTATACTGTGATTTGCAATTTTTATGGGCATTGTTAAACATGTTAAAGTATTTTATTTCACTGTGTATGACTGCTCCTATTGTCAGTTTACTTTAGTGCATCATGTATTTAAAGGAGACCATCTCTCTCTCTCTCTCTCTCTCTCTTTATTTCAAATTCAACTTCAAACAACTTTATAGGCAAGGCAAGATATACAGGCTTTGCCAAAGTTTATACTCTGTTTATACATCAAACTATTCATAAGACATAAACATAACACAATGCACTTAGATTAATACATCTCTGTTCTATGTTGAAGGTTGTGGCAGGATGCCATATACTGCAGTTTGCAACTTTTTCTACTGCTGTATATCTTTACTTTCCACCAGCAGTAAATTTAGTTTAAATTCATAATTCAGGAGCTGAAAATCTGCTACTTTTCTTGATAGCATTAGAATACATTATCATATACAGTTGTACTATATTTTGCATAGTGGAGAATAAAATGCACTTGACTTTTCTGCACTTTATTTCTGTTTGTCTAGTATTTAATATTTACTCTATTGCTGTATCATTGTACTCCATGTTGTCCAGATGTGGTGGACACATGTTTTGCATTGCTGCTTGTTCCACCTTCCCCTCCCCAGTTCCCACCTGAAAATGAGCCTTGTCTCAGTGTGCCTCTCCTGGTTACCAGTTTTTTAAATAATAAAATAAATTAAATTTCTGACTCAATTTCTTTGCTTTCACACAGGCTCCAAAGTCAGCATCCTTAGGTTCCAGGTATGCTTGTGCCTGATTCCATTTTTCTACAGAAGGATGCAGTGTGTGTATACATTGAGAAACAGAAGACAGGAAGAAGTAAATTTTCTTAGCTGGGATTTAAACCCATGCCACCGGGTAATTTGTGCAACAGCAAGTTGTGTATTAGGGAAAGATTAAGCTTTTGGGAGTCACACATTCCTGGTGCTTAGGTGATACAGTTGGTAGTGCAACAGGAACAGTATTCCAAGGTTCAAATCCCAGGCAAGGCATTTATTTCTTTCTGTCTTCTGTTTGTTCTGATTCCATTTCTAAATTTTGGCCACTGAGTCTGAATATATTTAGAATTTGTCTGTGTTTGGCATTTTTTAACAGCATAGAGATAACCAGTTGGAATGAAGTTTCAGTGGAGGGATCTGTACCACTTTAGATTTGTTTGAGTGTGCTGTTCCCATCATAAAATATATTGGTTTTGAGAACTGACTGTAATGTTCTTGATAGATTACAGTTGTATTTAGGGCTACTTATATCATAGCGTTCACTATCAATATTACCATAACTGAAGAGTGTGATCACAAAGAATTGTTATTTTTTTTTTTTACTGATCTCTGCTTTAAATGATTTAGTGCTTGGCAAATGTAGAAATTGTCTTCACAGGGGTGCATGCATGAGCTGGGAAAGTGAATGGCAGCTTGAATCAATAGCTTAATTCGACCTGCCACTTAAATCATCCAGAAAAAAAATTTTTCCAGGTATACTACGACCACAACTTGATATTTTCTTGTTTAAGGAGCATTTGTGCTAACAAACAAAACAAGGTGGAAGCTTCATCAGAAAGGGGAAAGAAATTAATAGAAGAACATTTGGAGGGCCCAGCCACCACGTGCTTATCCGAAAATGGCTGGCGCAGATACAAATTGAAGGGCTGACACCATGAACTCTGCTGAATATACAGAAATAAAGGGGATGATGCAGCAAGTCATCTCAGAGATAAAAGCTTTAAAGCATTGGTGACAACTTTGGAAGACAAAGTCCAGGCACTTCACCATTGCACCCTAGATACAGAAACCTACAGTACCTCTCATACATTGATGAAAAAGACTTACAGCATGAGACCAGAATTCAAGAATTAGTGAGACTGGTACAACTTCTCTGGTCCCATGCTGAGGATGCGGAGAATCGGAGATGGAGAAATAATCTCTGGTCTGTAGGTCTCCCTGGAAGGACTGAAAGATGGGACATGGTCAGGTTTTTACAGGCCTAACTGCTTAGGCTGCTAAAATATGAGTGGAGACCAGTGCTCGAAGTGGAGCAGGCACACTAAACACCGGCACTGCTGCTCAAGGAGGGAGGCAGGCCCTGGCCCACCATTGCAAAAATGCTGCAATCCCCAGAAAAAAAACTAATCCTAGTTTAGCCAGGGAGAGGGGCCATCTGCTGTGGCAAGGGCATCTTATCTATATTTTCAACGATTACTCCAATGAACTGGCTCAAAAACGTAAAGCCTATGTGGAGGTGAGGAAAATACTGCAAGAGATCCAAGATCAATATTGCCTCTTAACTTGTTATTGTTTCCTTGTCAGAGAAACCTGCAGTGGCAGGACAGAACTATAAGTGTTATGCCAGACATTGTCAAAAACAAATGTGAGTACTACTGGCACTGGTTAATTTACCACTTGTTCCCCCACATAAATCCACTCTGTTTTTTTCTCCGCTTCTACTTTTCGTGAGCCCAGTGCCAAGACCTCTGTACCCTATTCCTCATCTCATCCTTCCCTTAAATGACTCCCCCCTTTGTCTGGATATACAGAGCCAATATGGTTTCTGTCACCCCCTTCTTTATTTCCTTTCCCTAGGGCACAGAGTATATGTAAGAGATGTAATGTAAATAATAGTCAGAGTCCAGTGCTCACTGAGTTAGTTTTGCTTGTTGTTCTCTGATGTTAGTATTTGCCAGGGAAAAGCTGACAGGAGAAGGGGCTAATCTAGATGAGGAGTAACACCCGCTCCATACCTCACGAATGAAGCAGGCAAGAAGGGGCTATGAGGATCCTTCCCTGTTGGATGGCTCTTAAGCCACCTGGTACTCCCAGGGGGTGAGGAGGCTGCCCCACAGGAAGGCAATTTCCTCTTGGTTTTATTAATGGGAAACTCGCCAGCATCACTGTGGCTGATTTCTTGCCACACACTCAGCCCCAAATGAGCACTGGGTGAAACATGGGGAGGGATGTTTCATCTGCAACTATAAAGTGATTCATAGCCAGGGACTGAAGTTCCCCTCCCAACCTGAATTTTCCTTCCTTTGAACCCCTCACCCTCTTAGAAAATTTTCTACAGAGAGGGAAGGGGAAAGCAGCAGGCCTGCAGCTGGAGCCTGGTCACCTAACTACCCAGGAAAACAGCTGTCAGCAAGGCCCTGAGCGTACCTGAAATTATACTTTGTCTGCTCCTCCAAATTCTGTGCAGCTCTGTACCGCATTCCCTCCAACTGTCATGCAGCAGCTCAGTGATCTGCATACAGAATGTGCTCAAGGGCATCATGCCACCGCAGAACTGACCTCCATCATACAGCATTGGCTGAAAAGGGAGAATGAGAAATTTGTGGGAAGGAGAAAGGAAAACCATTTGCTTGGGAGAATTCCACCTCTCCACCCCACAAACAATACTAACTTTCAGAGGGTCAGCCTCCAGCAGGATTGATCA
Organism: Neoceratodus forsteri; assembly: GCA_016271365.2. Lineage (NCBI taxonomy): Eukaryota > Metazoa > Chordata > Ceratodontiformes > Ceratodontidae > Neoceratodus > Neoceratodus forsteri. Next base: position 798,186,502 of record CM057459.1, on the reverse strand, counting down.
CAGGGAGAGCAGAGGGAAATGTAGTCCTGAGCGGTACATACGAACATATGAAAACACAAGCAGTAACAGGCCTCATGGTCTATTGAGTCTGCTCAATTGTGCAGCTAGCCCCTCAGTTTGCAGCTGCCCCACCCACTCCTCCCCTTTTTATAATTACCCCCTCTCACTCTGTCCCATCACCTCTTAAAACCATCTACCATGCTACAGACTACTACCTCCTCAGGCAGAGTATTCCATATATCCACCACCCTCTCTGTCAAATAATGTCTCATGACTTCCCTCCTGAATCTTCCCCCTCCACTCTCAGCTGATGCCCCCTCATGACCCTCTCCCTTGTAATCTGGAATATCCCTTCTGTCCTAGTCTTGTTAATCACCTTTAAGTACTTAAAGGTTTCAATCATGTCCCCCTATCCCTCCTCTCCTCCAGGGAATACATGTTCAGCTTACACAGCCTCTCCTCATAGGAGTATCCCTCTAATCCCTGGATCATCTTTGTCACCCTCTGCTGTACACCCTCCAACAATCTGATGTCCTTCTTCAGGAATGGGCACCAGTACTGCACGCAGTATTCCAGGTGCGTCCTGATCAGTGACCTGTATAGGGTAGTATCACCTCCCTGTTTCTGGAGGAGATTCCCCTCGCTATTCAGTGTTGCACCCCAACATCCTATTGACTTTTGCTGCCACCTTCCTGCACTGCGCTGAGTTGTTCATACTCCCTGTTATCAGCACCCCTAGATGCTTTTCTTCCTTTGTGAATTCCAGCTGTACTCCCCCCAGCTGGTACCTCCTTCCCTGGTCATTAGCCCAGAAGTGCAGTACCATGCACTTTTTGGCATTAAATCCCCAACTGCCATGCGTCCGACCACTCCTGTAGTTTGATCAGGTTCTCTTGCAGCCCCCTCCAGCATTCGATGTCATCTACCACCACTCCCATCTTTGTGTTGTCTGCAAAGAGACTGATCTTACTCCAGACCCCATAGGAAATATCAGCAATGAATATCCCAAACATCACCGGTCCCAATACAGATCCCTGCAGCACCCCACTCCTCACATCCCTCAGAGATGAGAGTTCCCACCCCACCACCCTTTGCTGCCATCCCTTCAGCCAATTGGTGATCCAATAAACCCTCTTTGTTCCCACCCCTATATACTCTAGCTCCCCCCCCCCATCTTCTATGTGGCATGGAAACAAAGGCCTTACTGAAGTCCAAATACAAGACATCCACTGCATGGCCTTTGTCCAGTTCCCTTGTCACCCAGTCATAGTACTCAATCAGATTTGTCTGGCAGGATCTGCCCATGACAAACCCATGCTGCTGACCATCCTGGAGACCATTATTCTCCAAGAAGGTCACCAGCCTCTTCTTTAGGATCGTCTCCATGAGTTTTCCCACAATTGATGTGAGGCTCACTGGTCTGTAGTTGCCTGGTTTGTCCTTAGGACTACTTTTGTGTATGAGCACCACAGGGACCATCCTTCAGTCCTGTGGTATGCATCCTGTGTCCAAGGAGGCATTGAACAGGTCAGTCACTGGTTCTGCCAGAATCTATGCTAGTTCCTTGAGTACCCTTGGATGAATACTGTCTGGACCCGGTGCCTTATCCCTCCTTAGTGCCCTTAATCCTTTCAGCACCCTATCCTCTGTAAACCCTTTATCAGTCACCCCCCCCGCCCACTCCTCCTCTCCCAGGAGGTGTCTGCACCCTCTCTTTTTTGTGAACATGGAGCAGAAGTAATCGTGAGTGCCTCTGCCTGGTCCACCCCCTTCTCCACCCAGCCCCCATCCTTCCTAATCCTCATGATCTGATCTTTGTTTTTGCATTTTTCACCAATGTATCTGAAGAAGTCCTTCTCTCTGTTCTTAATGCCCTGTGCCAATCTCAGTTCTCTGGAAGCCTTGGCTACCCTTGTGGTTGCTCTCATGGTCACCGATATTGCTGATACTGCCACACTCTCTTATGGCCGAGAGACAGGGGCCCCCAGGGATACTCGACACATATTTGTCGGAGACACGAGCAAAGACTGTATGCAAGGTTCCAGTGGGGGGAAATAAGGAAAGGATCTGGGACTATGACAAGGGCAGTACCCTGAATCACAGGGAATATTGCAAGAAGAAGTCTCGGAGGAATAAAGGAGGGAGGGCCAGTGTAGTCCACTGCTCCCCCTCCCCCCTCTTTTTCAATTCAGAACCAGCATGGAGAGACTGGTATCTGACCCCCACACCCTATTTATTTCTTTAAGGTCTAAATAAGGAGATTTAAAAGCTACGCCAACAAGCACCTTTACCCACTCCCTGTAGGACAGGAGGAAGAACACAGCGGATGACCCAAGAATGCCACCCCCTTTAATACCCATCCTCTCTCCCTCCCTCCAATGTATTCAAGCTTCTTCCCTCCTCCAGGTAAAGACAGAGGGGAGAAAGGCAGACTCACCACAACCCGGCCAGGACCCCCCAAGCCTGCAGTTCCCGTTCCCATGTCCCCCAATCACTGAATAATGTATAGTAAGCTCTTCTGAAAGTTATTTCAGTGTCAGCAAGGTGGGAGGACCTCGCTTGGATTTGAGGACACCAGTTCTGCCATGCCTGTAGTTAATGAGGATAGAATCAGGGATTGCCACCCCATAGAGGAATACTCATTAATTGCTAAAATGTTTGTACTGTTTCACATATTATGGATGGGGAGCATCAGGGCGCATTGCCCCACACAGTACCATCCAGTAAACAAGGGAAATTTTCCTTTTAGTTATACTGTTCAATGAAGGTTTTTGTTATTGTGGATGATGCAAACAACGTATAGGAAGACTTGACTATTTTGAACTAGCAACAGGTAAACTACACCTGAATGACCTGGGCCAGGGATACCTCCCTCCCCCCAGGTCACAGGACAACCAGTAGCAGGCAGGGATTACAGGAGACAGCTATGTAAAATACACTTTACGCACACCACAGGGACCACTACATGAATTCCTAGGAAGGGACCATTTACCACACACCCACACAGCCTTAAGGGGCTAGTAAGCCAGCCATACTCCAGACTTGATTTCCTGAAACTCAAGCACCAGAGAGGCTGGGCTTCTAGAGTCTACCCCAGATACTACTAGATATGAAAGTCGACCCTTCTGACCAACATAGTTTGAGATATGGCTAGCACAGAGATAAAATGCATATCATGGAATGTCAAAGGGATCAAAACCCCAGTAAAGAGAAGGAAGCTCCTAGATTATCTTAAAAAAGAGGAGGCAGGGATAGCCTTCTTGCAAGAAACCCACTTGATGCAAGGGGAAACTCAAAAACTTAAACAGAAATTGGTGTCCCAAGTATACGGGTCAACTTTTAACTCTAAGAGCAGAGGAGTAGCAATCCTAATACACAAATACACACCCTTTCCGATGCAAAAGATAGTAAAAGACCCAGAGGGCAGATATATTATTGTCCAAGGGGACCTCATGGGTCAAGAGGTTACCCTCTGTAGTGTATATGGACCAAACAACCAGGTTGCCACCTTTCACTCAAGTCTCACCCAGTCCCTATAAGAGGTACAACACGGGCAGCTGATAGTAATGGAGGACATAAGCACAGCAATGGATGACCTTCTGGATAGGAGTAAGCCCCCGAAAGGCCTGTCTACCAAGTCCTCAGAAGCACTTAAGGCCCTAAGTCAGGAACTACACCTGGTAGACATTTGGAGGTTGGTCAACCCCACAGGGAGAGATTACTTGTACTACTCCCCCCACCCCACCAAACACACTCCCAAATAGATATCTGTCTTATGCCAGGGGCATGGATGCCCCACATAACGGATGCATGCATAGGCTCCATTTTGATTTCGGACTACATGCCAGTGTCCTTTACTTGGCTACCTCCCTCTGCAACACAAGTGAGCAGGGGGAGATGGAGGCTCAACACAATCATGCTTAAAGACCCCAAATTCTGTGCCAGCCTCCAAGACGAAATCTGGGACTTCCTGATAAATAATAGACCAAGAGACACCACAGCAGCCACAAGGTGAGAGGCCCTTAAAGCCTTCAAATGGGGATGATGTATCAGCTATACCTCCTTTAAGCTGAAGCAAAAGGAAAAGATCCTGGAGGAGTACAAGAGGGACTTGGAAACCCTGGAGAAACAAATGTACAGTACCCCAACCCATCAGAGGACCTGCAAACAGAAGTTATGGGCCTCAGTTATAAGATAAATACACATCTACATCAGAAGGCCAAATATGCTCTCTTTCACCTAAAACAGACATTCTGGGAATCAGGGCAGAAGTTGGGCAAACTCCTAGTCTACCAACTAAAAAAAAAGACAGGAACTCTCCAGGATACTGGCAATTAAAAAGCAAGATGGGACACTGACCAGATCTGAGGATGAGATTAGAGAAAAGTTCTTAACCTTCTTCAGCACCATTTATTACTTCGAAGTTCAGCCCTCTAATGCTGCCATCTTGGGCTTCCTAGACAAACTGGAGCTCCTGAAGCTCACTCAGAAAAAGTTGGACTGGCTAGACCAATCCCTGGAAAGAGGCGAGTCGGAGCAGGCCATCTGGTCCACTACCACAAGGAAGGCCTCAGGTGGAGATGGACTGCCGGTGAAATTTATGGGAGTCTTTCAAAACATCCTCATACCCCCCCCCAATGGAGGCATTGGAGGAAGCAGCCAAAAAAGGTACCCTCCCCACTTCCATGAGAGTGGCACAAATTTCTCTTATACCTAAACAATGGAAGGACCCTACCTCGTGTGGTAGCTACCAGCCAATCTCTTTGATAAATGTCAATTGTATACTATGGGCAAAAGTTATGGCTACCAGAGTGCCTGTTCCCCTGGCATTGTATCTACCATACCTTTTCTCATCCCTCGCTATAGGTTCCCATATCACTGATCTGGTGCCCCGGGCTCCTGCTACCTACCACTTCCCCTTCCTCCCCCTCTCAATAAGCTCCCTTATCATTGAATGGTTGCTCTGTAGTGGAGTTAGTAAATATCCCTCAGATGTCACCAATTGTCTCTTGCCCTCACTGGTTCATCTCACTGGTCCCCTTCTCCTTTCTTCTTTTTTCCAAAATTTTGTTTTTTGTCCTCTTTTTTCCACTTATCTGTTTCATGCTTCCCTATACATTTGCTTCACTTGTGTTTATGCTTTAAGCCTACCTCACATTATTTTCCCCTTTTTTGCTTTCTGTTACCCTAACCCCAGGTTTTCACTAAATTACATGTAAATGCTATGTTACTGTAAGTACCAGCCTGTGTTTCAGAATTATAGTGTCCCCTATATAATTACCAAAATGTTACTATTCTCCCAAATACCAATGTGAGCATTATTTTGCCCTTTGTAGAATAATGTATATAGTGTGTACTTTTTAGTATATTTTCTTTTGTTTAGTGGGTGTTCAATCTACACTATGCAAAAAGTTTGTGTGCCCAGGGAAATCACCAGTCTTGTACAAATGATTCAGTAAGGTATCTGGTGGAGCTCGTCAAGTTTCCAGTACATTCAAATCCAACAACAAAGTTCTGGCCTGCTCGAGCAATGAATGCTACTACACATGAAGTCTTTTTAAAGTTTTTTATTTTTATTTTATAAAGTCCCAATGTTTCGCCTAGTATTAGGCTTCTTCTGGGGAACTGTAAAAAGATTTATAAACAAATTTTTACTATATTTCACATTTGAAAATAATATTTATTTTTTTAATTTTCCATTTTTAATATCTTTCTGTATTAGACCATGCTAGTCATAAATGACTGGATGTACCAACTTTCAATTGTGGTTATTAAAGCAATATTAAAACCAAAATGATATTAACAGTCATAAAATTCTTATACATTTTGCCCAACTAGATGACACCAATATAAATACATGAAAAATGAATTGCCTTACTTTTTAACAATGTCAGCAGAAGCCAAACATCTGCCAAGTCTCCTCAAGAATTGCCTCCTGTATATGTACACTTTAAAAATAAATAAAACACTTAGGTCAAGTGCTACATACTCCAAATTGCAACAAACAATGCTGCTTTATCATTTATAGTTTAAGTTCTCAATATTCACCTTTTTATTTATTCTGCTTTTTGATTTCAGATATTTTTCTTCAACCATTTAACTGATAATTAAATAAATAAATAAAGGGGAGGAAGAAAAAAAGTTATATAAAAAAATCAGTTGTTAATTTAAGTGCTTCTTTAAAGTTATTTACACACATTATACAGTATTTCTAATATGTTCATACACTTGATTTTAAATATTCACCTTTTTATATGGTACTTTGCTTTTAACATGTTTTCTTCATGCCTCATGTCTATTAGGCAATGTGCACCAGGGAAAGCTGGGGTGAGAACAAAAGCAATTACTTTTTATTTACCTACATAAGTGTTAAATCATGTGTTCAAAAACCAACCCTTTTTTTATATATATTTCAATCCACCTCTACTCAAATTCCTTAAAAGCTTGGTAATTAATGTAATGTTCTTTCATTTCCTTTGAAATTCAGATTTAGCCTATTAAACCATGTGTGCACAAAACAACATTAAATCAGTTCTCTAGTGCCATGTGCTTCTAGCATCTGATGCAGTTACATGCAAAGCTTCATTTGTTTCCCCTAATTTTCCTTTTTTGCTTATCAGATAGACATTCTCCTCTAAATGTTACTAAATAATACAATTCACTTCATAGTCTAAAACTTTTCATTCGCTGATTTAATAATCCTTTTGCTGTTAATTTAATAAATCCTATGACCAAGTGCATTTCTAAGTTTAAGTATTACATAAAAAAAATCTGACTTACTCAATGGAGTTCTGAAGGCAGACTGAAGCTCGAGAGGTCCATGGGAATCAGAACTCTGGTTGTGCATAAATTTACTTATCCTATATTTTTTGTAGTGCATAGTATTGTGTGAAATGTGCACACAGTGGTTCTTTTGCTTTCAGAATGAAAGTGATTTGTGCAGTCTCTAGAGGTTTCAAAATGGTGTTGTACCCCAGAAGGGTACAATCACATTCCATGACCTTTGAACTGTGGTACAACAGTATTTTGAAAGGTGTGGAATTGAGTACAGAGCAATGCTCTACTATACACTATATAGAGAATAGTACATGGGCAACCATGTGCAACCAGCCTATTGTACCACCAAGGTGGCACAATAGGCTGGTTGCGAATAAGGGTGCATTTATAGTGTATGGTCCCCCATTGCCAAAGTTTTTTGTTTTACATTTTTGAAATAAAAAAAAAATGTATTCGTTGTTCCGTCGTGTTCTGGGAGTTGGGGCTGGTTGCTTTGTTTACATGTGTGGTTGCCAGGGAGCGGACATCCCTATGTTTATTGCGTAGCCTTCTATTGGCTGTCAATGGGATGTGGGAGGGATTTTCAACTAAAAAAACATGGTGGCGTATGTCTCTGTTAGCGAGAGGATTTGGGCTCAGAGGAAACGATTACTTGTAAGTTATTTAAATATCTGGTTATAATTTTTATGAAGCTGAGGTTATCTGGTTGATCCTGCATTTGTTTTTCACGTATGTGCCTGTTCATGTTCGCGTCACTGGTTCAGGGGATCTTGCTGCCAGCGCTGCTGTTGCTGCTGCCAGGAGGGCTCGCGGCCAGTTTACAGGTCTGATAGAACCTCTAGAGCTTTTCCAAAATGTTGTTGTACCACAGTGTACTATAATCACATTCCATGACCTTTTGAACTGTGGTACAACAACATTTGGAAAGGCTCTGATTTCTGTACAGAACAACACCTGACTATACACTATAGAATCATTGGCAAAATTGTGCTGTCAAATAATTTTAACCATGGCTTTATATGAGAGTTGAATTGGTAAATGTCTTTCTTTATAGCATAGAAGGCAAATAAGTTTTTTTTTTCCTTATATTTTTTTTACTAGTCAGATTAAAGCTCCCTAATAAACTTGTTGTCAGATCAAGGTTACCACAGTGTTTGCCACTTATAATTGTATTTTATTTTATTGAATTTTGGTAACTGGGTAGGCCCTCTGATACAAGACAGTCCCTTTTTCAGGGGTGACCTGGGAAGTGCAGTGCATTGATAGTACATTCATTGATACAAGAAATTAGACATGGAGTAGTCATACACACAGTAAGAGAGTACATCAATTACACTCAGTTATGCAAAATAAGCAAGAGAGGAAGGTGCAGGCCAGTGCAGAACGAGGTAAAGAGTTCCAGTAGGTCACAGCAGAAAATGTAAACAGTCTCTGAGCCATAGAGAGTCGTAAGTTTGGCACTGACAGAAGAGGAAAGGAGGTAGATCTGAGGGCATGTCAAGGGAGACAACATTGAACAATATCAGCAAAGCAAGAAGAAGTGAAGAGATATACAAACTTATATATAAAGCTTTGCGTGGCATAGCATAATTTTAATTCATATGGTAGCCATCCCAGGACAAACAGGACATTGCAGTGGTGGTGCTGAGCATTGGCCCCGAGAGCAAACCTGCCAACTCTGTGGTAGGCCTGTGATAGGCATGATAGTATGGATGTGGTTGCAGAGAGTAGTAATGGAGCACCATACAGTACATAAGGAGGGGCAGGAGTGTGGCATCTGCAATCTTGCGGCAGGAGGTCAATGTAAGGAATGGACAGATGCACTGGAGGACACCGATTTTTTGATTTATAGTTTTGGTGATGGCTATAATATGTGCATCCAGGGTAAGTGAGGGATCTAAGGTGACTCCCAAGTATTTGAAGGACCTGATTTGAGTGCATCCCCAGTACATGAGAGTACAGCCAGAGGTGGAAGGGTAGGTGCGGATGAGTTGGAGAATAACATGTTCTTTGTTTTTTTAGTATTGAGGGCAAGTTGCTTGTGAAGGAACCAGTCCTCAGGGGTGTGGAAATCTGAGACTAACGTTGAATTGAGCCACCTGATATCAGAAGAAGAACAGTAGATGATTGCATCATCTGCATATAGGTGAAAAAAGGCCCCACCACAATTATTAGGGAGGTCATTACTATACAGCGAAAAAAGAAATGGGTCCAATATGGGGCCCTGGGGGACATTATGGATAATGGGCCTCGGGTCAGATTGGAAGCCTGCCCATTTTACTTTTTTGGCTATGGCATAAAGGTAACTTTGGGTCCAGGTCAGGGCAGTGGCATCAAGGCCAAGGACATGCAGTTGTTGTAATAGAAGGCCATGGTTGACCAAGTTAAAAGCCTTGGTCAGGTCTATGAAAATTGCTCTAGTGGCACAGCCATGGTCCATTTCATGGAATATGTCAGTGTTAACTTTAATCAGAGCTGTAAGTGTACTGTGATTTTTCCTAAACCCATGCTGAGAAGTTGAGAGCAGATGGTGGAGGTCAAAGTAATCCTGTAGGTGTCATAGATTATTCACTCTTGTATTTTTGCTAGAGGGCAAAGTATTGAAATAGGCTGGAAATTTTCCAGTGTCGAGTTGGGACCTCCCTTGTGGATGGGGATGACCACCACTACTTTCCATTTTTCAGGGAAGGATTGATTAAATAAATCTTGAACAGGGCAGGCTAGGGCATCAGCTCCCAACTTGAGGAATTTAGGCTCTAGAGTGTCGTGGCCAGGTGAGCTGTCTAGGATGCAGGTATACTGGACGATCTGTTCTAGCAGACATATATAATTTTCCCAGTCCCTTTGCTGTCTCTTTAATACTAAAGTCACCATTTATACTGGGTAGCAGTGATCAATTTTATCCTACTGTTCCCTGCAGCTGTACTCTCTGTAACAAGCACTAACAAGCACTTTTAAATGATGTCAGCAAAGCTGCAATATGATTGGTTGTTAGCATTCTGAGAACCTTACACCAGTCTCTGTTACACTGTCATCTACAGCCTGATTACCATGGCTCATGAATTATTCCTGTCAGTATTCCATTCTCTAGCACTGCTGAATGGCTGGAATGATGCATTCTGGTTCTGAACCAGCAGTCTTAAAGGAGAACTGCACTGAACTTGTAAATCATTTTCTCTGTAGAAGTTGATTTATAAGTACTACTTCAAATGTTATTTTATTTATTTACTTATTTAGTTTTTGATGACTGGGTAAGTGCACTAGACATAAAGGTGAGTATTTTCAGACACAACCCGGGAGGTTACAACATCAACAGAAAAAAACAGTGATGACACTGTACAATGTAGGAGTACAACATATTTGAGATACAATTAAAATGGATAACAATTTGAGCAATTTGAGGTGATGGGAGAAACATTCTGATGTACTTCATATCAGAAGTAAAAGTAAGTGCATATTATACTATAGCATTTAAGGATATAGTAAAAATGGATAACGGTTTATGCAATTGGTGTAACCAGGATACAATACAAACATTTCTCTTATCAAAGCACAACAAAGGTAAGTGCACATATAATAGCTGATTATCAATCTAGGCATCAACTCTATTCTATAAAACTGTCTATAACATAAATAATATGACTGTTTTGTTATGCTGTTGGGTGTTTCTGATTTACACACAGATAGTAAGTGCCATTTTAAAACTGCATTATGTAGTTTATGTCCCTTGCTCAGCTGTTCCATTGTTGGAAGAATACACTCATGTTCTACTATAGAATTGTGTGGTTGGAGAGGGACATAAACTACATAATGCAGTTCTAAAATGGCACTCAACACTAGACTGTTAATAAGAAATAATCACCAAAGTCATTAATAAGCAGGTATAGATGGAAAAATAACAGAATTTGAACCAGTTTTTAAAAAACTGGTTCTACTGGGAAAAATTACCTTCAGATTCAGTGCAGTTCTCCTTTAAACAGATGGGGAATTAATTATTTCATTAACAATCTCCCTACTGAAGAGGCAAGCATTCAAAAGGTATACTTCTAACACTTTTCTTTTTGAATGAGTTTTTATTAAACAACAAATCCCTCCCAGGAGTTAAACAGTCAATCACCTCCTAGAGGCAATATGGCACCCAGCTGGACCTCATGCCAAATTATATCCCTGGGACTGATTAACAGACTGTTAATATAACCCCTAGTCATGCTATACTGCTTAACTAACAATGTGTAATTTGTCCAGGATCAGATAAATGACAGCCGGATATAAAGAGCCCTGTTCTTCTTGCCTCCTAATCCTGATCAGAACTCACAGTGGCAGCCAGATGTAAAGCTTTTACCCATTCTGAAAAACACCACCTGCATCCTCCTGCTACTGAAATAGGGATCATTGATGCCTTTAACAGGTATTATGTACACACTGTGCAGAGCTGTGTCCTGGATAAAATGCATGCCAGGGAAGAACTGATGGTGGTATTGTGTGTAAAAAAAAAATCACACTCCTGGATGTTAAATAATTAAATAAAGAGCAAATATAAATTATTGTACTGTGCCTTATTCCAACCCTATTGTAACTACTACAGGTACTGAACATGTCCCTATTTTTGTTTTTTAGGTCTGATAACTACCCTCAGTTATACTGGACATCAGATACAGCAAGCAAAAGCATACAACAAAAATGAGTCTGCTATAAGCAGCTTGCACTGTGCATTACATTCGGCTGGCTACCTCAGACCAGGTGCGTAACCTAGGTATTATTTTTGATGACAGTTTGATCCTGAAATCACAGGTGTCTGCTGTTGTCAAGACCTCATTTTACCATCTGGGGAATATCACCTGGGTGAAACACTTGGTTCCTCATAAATCAGACAGACCAACCAAAAAAAGTGACATAAGAATGGAAATGTTTACTGTTAAATGCTAGAAGCCTACCCAAACAATTTGAGGAATTGAGATATATTATGGAAACCAACCAGATTAAAATATGTGCCATAATGGAGACATGGTGGGATCAGGAAAACAGCTGGGGTCATCACATGAAAGGGTATCAGCTCTTTTCCAAATCCAGGAAATATAGAAAAGGAGGGAGAGTGGCCCTGTACATACTGGATGACATCCAGGTGGAGGAGGTGGAGTTTATGTCAGACAACTTGGAATAATTTTGGGTGAAAGTTATTCCTAGCCATTCACCAAAATTCCTTTTAAGAGTGCTATACAGACCACCAAATATGAGCAAGGAAGAAGATTACTTGTTACAGTAACATGTCCTACATTTAAACCCAGTGGACAGATTTATTTTACTGGGGGAGTTTAACCTTCCAGGTATTAGACAGGACTCCCTGAAAGGAACAAGCAGGATAGAGAAGAAACATATAGATATATCAAATCAGGTGGGCTTGGAACAAATAGTACATGAACAAACAAGAGGACAGAATATTCTTGATTTAGTTATTACAAATATGACATCCAATATTTCAAATTGCACTACTTTAGCACCCCTGGGAAATAGTGGCTATTGCATGGTTATTTTTGACTTACAGATGGACAGTCCAACTATAGAGGGGTATACACACATACATTAGTATGGAATAAAGTAGATTTTGGTGCTATCAGGGAAAGGTTAGTTAACCCTTAGGCTGCCAACACAATTAGAACACATAGGGATTCTGGACTGATATATCAGTCCGCAGCACAGGAGGGGTTAAATGGGATTGGGAGAACAATTTTAAAAATAAAACAAACAAGGAAATGTGGGAGGCCATGGAAGAGGTGGTATGTAAATGTATAAATTATCATCTTCCTACTAAAAAAAAGTATATGGGGGGAGCAAAAACACCAAGCTGGAAGACCCATAACATAAAGAAGATGATTAAAACTAAACAAAAGCTCTTCAAAAAAATAAGAGGAAATGAAAAAAGTGCTGGATGGATTAAATACTGAAAATTACAAAATAATATAAAAAAGGAAATCAGAAAAGCAAAGAAGGCACATGAAAAAAAAAACTGGCAGTTAAAACAAAAGACAATTATAAAGCCTTGTAAGCTTATGCTAATGAAACAAAAGGCAGTGGGTATAAAATAGGACCCTTTGAAGGAATGAATGGGAAAATGGAGATTACAAACAAAGAAATTGCAAATGTACAGAATGATTATTTTTTCCTCAGTCTTTTATAAAAAAGGGTGAGGAAATTTAGTTACAGGAAAGTGCGTCAACACCTCTACCAGCCCAGTAAAAATAACAACCAGTGATATACAAAATAGACTAGCAGCATTAATCCCAATCAATTCATCGGGATCGGATGGACTCCATCCCAGACTATTGAAGGAATTAGCCAAGGAATTGGCCCAACCATTAAGCCATCTCTTTCAGATGTCCCTAGATAAACGGGAAGTTGTAAATGCTTGGAGGGAAGCTATGGTAATGCCTCTTTATAAACAAACATTTGTCAATGCTGAATGTTTTTTTTTGCTGGTGTTAGTATTGGAAATGCAGGAGTAAGACAGATGCAGAATAGGAATGGCAGTGAAGTATTGAACTTCACGCCAACCCCACCTCCACCCTGCAGAGAGGGACAGGCACTGGGGTATGCATTTGGGTCATCGCCCATAACATTCATGCTATTTCACCTCACCCTATCCTGCAGACACTGACAAGTGTTGAGGTGTGCCTTGGGGTGTTTGGCTTTACAGCCACCCCATTCTATAAGGACTTACGCTAAAATGGGTGCAGTATAGGAGAATGGAGTGACCTCTGGGGCCAAAAAGTCCAAGGCACACCTTGATGCCTATCATTGGCTGCAGGGTGGGGGGGGTGAAATGGCATGAGCTTTACAGTCGGCAACCCAAAGTCAAACCCCTGATCCCTCTCAGTCTGTACAGGGGGGGGGGACATTATGGTTAGAAAACCTAATGCCCCAGGCATTTGTTGGTATTTGCACTACAAATTTTCAACATGGCCTTTTTGTGACCCACACCTCATGAAAGCATTTGGGGCCTCTTCTCATGAACAGTGGCACTGTGATTTTGTTAATGTGTCCTGAACTTTGAGTTCCTACAGCTACTGTGCCATTCTGCGCCAGATGTACGAAAACACAGATTGGGCAAGATGTGAAGAATGACAGCTGTATCACTCATAGAGAGGTGTGAAGAGATGGCTATGTTGAAAATTTGTAGTGAAAATATTAAAAATGCTCAAACTTCCAAGTGTATGTGGAAACTGTGCAACACATGCGCATAATACAGTCATTTAGTGGAATTATTTCACCAATTTTCAACATAGGCATTTTGTGACCTCTGCTCATGAACGCTATCACTATGATTATCTTAATCTGTCCAGAACATTAATTTCCCATGGCAACCATGCTATTCTGAGCCAGATGTATAAACTCATATTTTGAGCAGGATATGAAAAATGACAGCTGTGCTGTTCATAAGGAGGTGTGAAAGAATGCCAATGTTGAAAATCTGGAGTGAAAATATTACAAATGTGCAAAATTACGAGGGTGCATGGAAACTGCGCAATGCACGCTCGTAACACAGTCATTTTATGGACATGTGTCACCAAATTTTAAACATAGGTATTTTAGGACCTCTGCTCATGAAGATAGTCACTGTGATTTTCTTAATGTGTCCCAAACACTTACTTCCCCCAGCGACTGCGCTATTCTGTGCCGGAAGTGCAAAAACACATTTCAGCCAGGATGTGAAACATGACAGCTTTACTGTTCATAAGGAGGTGTGGAAAAATGTCAATGTTGAAAATCTGAAGTGAAAATATTACAAATTTGCGAAGTTACGAAGGTGCGTGGAAACTGCGCAATGCACACTCATGACACAGTCGTTTTATGGACTTTCATCACTAAATTTTTCACATAGGCATTTTAGAACCTCTGCTCATGAATGGTGTTACTGCGATTTTCATAATGTGACCCAAACACTGATTTCCCACAGCGACTGTGCTATTCTGCGCCGGAAGTGCGAAAACACATTTCGACCAGTATTTGAAAAATTACAGCTATACTGTTCATAAGGAGGTCTAAAAAATGCCAATGTTGAAAATACAGAGTGACAATATTAAAAATTTACTAAGTTACGAGGGAGCGTGGAAACTGCGCAATGCACTCTCGTGAAACAGTCATTTTTTGGATTTTTTCACCAAACTTGCAACATAGGCTTTCTGAGAGCCCACCTCATGAACAGTGGCACTGTCATTTTGTTAATCAGTCCAGAAAGGTAATTTCGTGTGCAGTGACCACAAAATCACCTTTTGGGACGGAATAACATCATGACAGTGACTGTATTCATGAGGAGGGGTCCCAATAACCCCATGTTTCAAATTTGGTGGCAAAACTTTAAAGAATGGCCAAGATATCCACTAAAGATGAAAAACTCATAGTTATGCCATTATACAGCTTACCAGCATTTCTTCAATTTGTGGTTGACTTTGAAGAGTGCAGACGTGTTCCTGGTCCACCGAAGATCATCATGCTGGGCTCCAGAGGTAAGTATGGGGTGAGGGGGGGAGTGGGGAGCTGGGGTACACTGATGGTTGGTGCGGGTTGGGGGAGGGGGCACGACAGACTGTGAGGGACTTTTTTCTTTATTTCAGGGACAAAAATAACAATAACAAGCATTTGTCAATGCCGAAAGTTTGCTTACTGGCATTGTTAGTGTAGGAGTTAGAGAGCTGCATAATAGGAATGGCAGTGAAGTACTGAACTGAAGCCAACCACGCCACCACCCTGCAGAGACTGACAGGCATTGGGATGTGCCTTTCAGGCATCAGGCATAACAGCCACGCCATTTCACCACACCCTACCCTGCAGACACCAAGTGTCACAGTGTGCCTTGGGGTCTTTGGCCCTTATGCTCACACCATTCCATCAGGAAATATGGCGAGATGGGTGCAATATAGGAGAATGGGATGAACTTTGGGGCCAAAGAGTCCAAAGCACACCTCGATGTCTCTCACTAGTTGCAGGGTGTGGAATGATATGAGCATTATAGGTGAGAATCCCAAGTCACACCCCTGATGCCTGTCAGTCTCTGAATGGTGGGGCATTATGGTCGGAAACCCTAACATCTCAGGTGTTTGTTGGCATTTTCACTCCAAATTTTCAACATGGGTTTTTTTGTGACCCCCACCTTATGAACAGTGGCAATATCAGTTCGTTAGCTGAAAGCTGATTATGCACAGTGACTACGTCATTTGGCACCACAGGTGCGAGAACACATTTCGAACAGGATGTGAAAAATGACACCTGTACTGTTCATGGGGAGGTGGAAAAAATGGCAATGTTGAAAATCTGCAGTGAAAATGTTAAAAAAACTGGTCACGTCACGAGTGTGTGTAGAAACTGAGCAATGCACACCCATAATGCAATTAGTTTGGGGATGTTTTACAGCAGATTGTCAACACAGGCATTTTGAAACCTCCGCTCATGAACAGTGTCACTGTGATTTTCTTAATCTGTCCCAAACAGTGATTTCCCACAGCGACCATGCATTTCTGCGCTGGAAGAGTGAAAACACATTTCGGCCATGGTATGAAAAATGACAGCTGTACTGTTCATAAAGAAGTGTAGAAAAATGCCAGTGGTGAAAATCTGGACTGAAATTATTAGAAATCCATGAACATACCAGGGTGCATGGAAATTGCGCAATGGTTGCTCATAACACAGTCATTTTATGGACTTTTTTCACCAGATTTTTAACATAGCTATTGTAACACCTCTGCACATGAACAGTGTCACTGTGATTTTCTTAATCTGTCCCAAACATTGATTTTGCACACCGACTGTGCCACTGTGCGCTACATGCGCGGAAACACGTTTTGGGCAAGATGTGAAAAATGACAGCTGTACTGCTCATAAGGAGGTGTGATAAAATGGCAATGTTAAAAATCTGAAGTGAAAATAGTGAAAATTCACAAACGTACGAGTGTGCGTAGGAACAGTGCAACACATGCTCATAACACAGTCATTTTATGGAGTATCATTACTAAATTTTCAACATAGACATTTTAGGACCTCTGCTCATGAACAGTGCCACTGTCAGTTTCTTAATCTGTGCAGAACACTGATTTTCCACACTGACTGTGCTATTCCACGCCAGAAGTGTGAAAACACATTTTGTCCAGGGTGTGAAAAATGGCAGCTGTACTGTTCATAAGTAGGTCTGAAAAAATGCCAATGTTGAAAATCTGGGGTGAAAATTTTGCAAATTTGCAACGTAATGAGTGTGCGTTACAACTGCACAATGCACTCTCGTAAAACAGTCATTTTTTGGATTTTTCCCACCAAATTTGCAACATTGGCTTTCTGAGAGCCCACCTCATGAACCCTGGCACTGTTATTTTGTTAATCAGTCCTGAAAGGTGATTCCGTGCAGTGACCACAAAATCACTTTTCCGGCATGATTAATGCTGTCACAGTGACAGAATTCATGAGGAGGGGTCCCAGAAACCCTATGTTGAAAATTTGGTTGCAAAATTCCCAAAAATGCCTGAGATATGCATCAAAGTTGAAAAAAACTCTATTTATCCCATTATACAGCTTACCGGCATTTCCTCAGGTCGCAGTCAGCTTTGAAGAGTGCAGACGTGTTCTCAATCCACTGAAGATCATCGTGTAGGACTCTGGAGGTAGGTATGGGGTGAGGGGGCTGTGGGGAGGCAGGGTGTGCAGTGGGTGGCTGCGGGTTGTGGGAAGGGGGCCAGGGAAACTGTTTCCTTCCTTACATAAAAAAAAAGACCTTGTGGGACTTTATTTATTTACATGGCAATGTGACCCACTGGGGTGGGTTCCCAGTGTGGCAACTGATTCTTTTTTTGGGGTGTGCTGTAGCCGATGGGGGATTAGGCACCCCTGTCGGCACACAACAGGGGGGCTGCATTATGCCAACAGAGATTGGGCACCCCCATCGGCACACAGCAAAAAGGGGAGAGCATTATGCTGATGGGGATTGGACACTCCGTTGGCAGACAAGAAAAGTGGGGGGGGCTGTTACATACTGCCGACCGGGATTGTGCTCCCCCGTGGGCAACATACATCTGGGGCACTACAACCAATGGGGATTGGGGCCCCCATCAGCAAACAAACGTGTTGGGGGCACCCCCTCAGGGGAGGGGGTTAATATTGTTTGTGAACAGGCAGCAAGCCGCCACCATGTTCACAAACAATATCAGGGCTTCAAGGTCCCGCCTTGTAATGATGGGTCACTCCCTCATTGCAGCAAATGACTGACGCTGCAATGACGAGGCGGCCCCTGATTGCAGTGGTTATTTTTCACAAGTTGGTGGCAATGTTCCAAACTAGTGTCTCCGGCTGTGTCCCCCATTATTGGTGGACATCACACATGCCCCAAAATGCTGTGCCGGTATTGGCCTCAACAGTGCCGCACCTCCAGAACCTGCTTCAGCACCAAGCTGCTGCAATATGTTTCTTGCGCTGCGCGCAAGCAAACATAAAAATGATGTCACGGGAAGGTTTTTCTTTTCAGGTTTTATTTGTGCATGCTGGGGTGGGCTCCCAGTGTGCCACCTATGTTTGGAGTAATGGGGGACTTAAGCCAATGTGGATTGGGCCTCCCACCATCAACAAATAAAGACTGTTTGGGTGGGCATGATGCTAAGGGGGATTGGGTACCCCCTCGGCTGACAACAAATGGGGAGGGCACATTATGCCAATGGGGAGTGAGCTCCCCTGTCTGCAAATGAATTGGGCCATTGGCATGCAGACAGGGGGAATGGGCACCCCCGTCAGCTTACATGGGACTGTGGGACAGCAGCACAGAGTTGCCGCCATGTTCACAGTAATGTTACACCAGGCAAGGTACCACCCTGCAATGACAGGTCACTCCCTCATTGCAGCGAATTGCTGACGCTGCAATGATGAGGCACATCGTCATTGCAGTGGCCAAATCATTTCAAATTGGTGGCACTTCTGCAGAACCAGTGTCATCAGGACACTGGGCCTGCATTGGGTGCACACCACCAAGCCCACAAATGCAGTGTTGGCATTGGCCACCACACTGTGGCACCTCCATAACCTGCTTCTCTTCTCATTGAACATCTTAAAAAAATTGGGTTACACAACAATATTGTATCTTAGATTACCTCTTGCTGACAAGTAGGAAGCAAAGAGTTAATATCAGGGGGGGCCTTATCAGATTGGACTAATATAACTAGTGGGGTACCACAGAGATCGGTCCTTGGACTATGCCTGTTTAATATCTATATAGCAACATTACTGGTAAATCAGAAGAGGGTATGGCTGACTAAATTTGCTGATGATTGCCACCTGGGGGTCAAACTGTTAGATCAAAATGATCATTTGGTACTACAGCAGGTGTTGGACCATATTAACAAATAGTGCAATACTGAACAATTGCACCTAAATCCTGACAAATGCACAGTGATGCATCTGGGATCAAAAACATGACTGCCAGATACAATTAGGAAACATAAGCCTTAAAGCTGTAACAGAGGAAAGGGATCTGGGTATCACAATTACAGATGACCTCCAGTTTGCCACTCACTGTACCAGTGTCACCAGGAAAGCAAACAGAGTATTAAACTGTATACTTAAAAATATTTCCAGCTGAGAAAGTGAGATTCTGTTGGAATATGGAGCCCAGGTTTGGTCACCATACCACAAGGGAGATATTGCAAAGTTGGAGAAAGTACAGAGAAAGGTTACGCGTGAGGTTAAAGGGATGGATGGAAAAGATTACACCACTAGATTAAATACATTGAAAATGTCCCTGCTTGCATATAGAAAGCTGTGAGGTGACATCTGCCTACTATTTAAAGTCTTTACTGACCATGACCTTTGGAACAAACTAGAACTAAAGCTCAGAAATAAAATATATAACACCAGGGCACACTCTTTTCAGCTACAAGGGGAAAATTGTAAAACTTGGCGTAGAAAAATGTGGTACACCCAGAGAATTATCCCTGTCTGGAATACATTGCTAGCAGAGGTAGAAAGCACTTCAGTGGAAGTGTTTAAGCATCACCTAGATAGATTGCATGAAACAGGCAAACTATAGTAAATCTAACATGCGAACATTATGGACACAAGTCCCCTTAGCTCTGTACTTACCTATGTTACCTATGATGATCTTCCAACACTGGTCCACACCTTTGTGACTTCCCACCTTGACTACTGCAATGCCCTGTACCTGGGGCTACCGGGGGTTGATATTCAACATTTGCAGCTGGTGCAGAATGCAGCAGCCAGGCTTGTGACAGGTACTTCTAGGACCAGTCACATTATGCCTGTGCTCCGCAAACTGCACTGGCTGCCAGTACAGTGGTGGATCTCCTTCAAGGTCGGTTTTCTGACCTATAAAGCCCTACATGAAAAGGGATCCCACTACTTGCAACATTTCCTCTCTCCCTACTGCCCCCCACCCCCTCCGATCCACATATGAGGGATTGTTAGAGATTCTCAGGGTGTGACAGAAGACATCTGGAGCCAGATCTTTTGTGTTTGCAGCCTCTACCCTATGGAATTCTCTATCTCATCAGGTTAGAGAGTGCCTGACCATCCAGAGTTTTAAATCAGCTCTCAGAACTTATTTGTTTAGCCTAGCATTCCCGGATGAGTCTAATTGATGGGATTTTAGTATTTAATACTGCTGTAAATTATAAGTTCTATACATGATTTTATTAATCTTGATTTCAAGTTGGTTTTATGTTTATTTATGTGTATGTACTGCGTCTTGATCTCTGGAAAGGCGCTTTTAAAAATAAAATTGATTTGATTTGATTACAGGGTGTGATCTATTTCATTACCATCAGAACATAATTTTATTTTGCTTTGGTTGTTTTTGGTATTTTCCTGAACAGTGAAGATTTAGCTGATGTTCCAGGAAAGAAACCCGTGTTATAGCACAAAAGTAATTACATATAATGAACATATAAATGCTGTATGACATAATTGACCCCTATTATCCACTGATTTCAGTGAAATGAGAAAACTTGTTGCCCACCTTTACACATTATTATTCACATTAGTGATAACTCTTTTGCAAATAATACCATCTAAATCATAATTATCACCTCCATATTTCTATGTGAAAAACTAATCTAAGTCCTTCCCCAAAAGGCACAGAATGTAACACATCAGAACTGAATAAAGTACATTCTTGAACAAAGAACAATGTAAAAATAGTTTGAAAAAAACATAAACCTACTGAAAACAGAACTACTACAGGATATAAAAGAAAAGAGGCAAATTTCAAATGTGTTGAGACAGACTTTCCTAAAAAAATCAAACACTTTAATCACTAAGAGCTCCATATTGAAAGACAGCAGTGTGCAGCACACAGACAGGAGTGCTGCATGGCAGTTACATAGATACATAGAAATTGTCAGCAGATAGGACCACTAGGCCCATCTATTCTGCCTGTAAGCCCTATACTTATATGCAGTCACTGACCCTAAGTGATTCCCTTAGTGATCAATGGCTTTTCATCACTCCCTCCCCACCCAATGTTCCATTGTGCCTGTCCCAGGCATGTTTAAACCCCATTCACTGTGCATGCCCCACCTCCTCTTGTGGCAGACTGTTCCAAGCATCCACCACCCTCTCTGTGTAAAAAAAACTTTCTCACATTATCTCTTAATCTACCCCCCTCCAATTTCATATTGTGTCCCTTCGTTCTGATATCTCTTCTACACTGGAAAAGATTCCCCACCTGCACCTTGTTGATACCCTTGAGGTACTTGGAAGTTGTTATCATTTCCCCCCTTGCTCTCCTCTCCTCCAGTGAGCACATATTGAGATATCTTAGTCTCTCCTCATATTTTGTGATGCAAGCCATGCACCATCTTTGTAACCCTTCTCTGGATAGCCTCCACCTTGTCTCTGTCTTTATGCATGTGTGGTCTCCAGTACTTCATGCAGTACTCCAGGTGAGGCCTTACCAGTGTTTTGTTCAATGGCATCACCACCTCCCATCTCCTGCTAGTAATGCCTCTACCTATGCACCCCAGCATACCACTGGCCCTCCCTGCAGCCTTTGCACATTGCTTTAATATCTTAAGGACATCAGAAATGATAACCGCTGGGTCCCTTTCCTCTTTGGTGACAGTCAGCATGTCCCCCCATTCTGTAGCTCTCCCTGGGGTACCCCCTACCCAGGTGCATTATCTTGCACTTTTTTGCATTGAACCTCAGTTGCCACACTTCCGACCATCTTTCCGGCTTCTCCAGGTCCCTATTAATTTTCTGCACCCCTTCTGGAGTATCCACTCTGTTGCAGATCTTGGTGTCATCTACAAATAGGCAGATCTTTCCTTCCAGCCCCTCTGCAATGTCAATAATGAAGACATTGAACAGGACTGGTCCAAGTACTGTACTGATCCCTGTGGTACTGTGCTGATCACCTCTCTCTCCTTGGATTTGATCCCATTAACCACCACCCTCTGTCTTCTGTCCATCAGCCAGTTTCTAACACAATGTATCACCTTATACCCCATGTCCAGGCTACTCATCTTGTTAACTAGCCTTCTGTGTGGGACAGTATTGAAGGCTTTGCTGAAGTCTAGGTAGGTAACGTCTACCGCCCCTCTCTGATTCACTTCCCTAGTCACCCATTCAAAAAAACCTATCAGATTTGTATAACAAGACCTTCATGCTGTGACTACATGTTGCCTCAGATTCTGGGCACTATTGGATTTCAGGTGTGCCACTATCTTTTCTTTCAGCAGTGTCTCCATGATCTTCCACACCACTGAGGTGAGGCTGAGTGGCCTGTAGTTCCCTGCTTCCTCCCTACTGCCACTGTTGTGCAGTGCGACTACATGTGCCCTCCTCCAGTCCTCTGGAACCATGACTGGGTAGAGTGACTCTGTGAACAGGGTTGCCAGAGGCACTGCTAGTTCCTTTCTCAGCTCCCTTAATATCCTTGGGTGTATGTGGTCTGGCCCCATGGCTTTATCCACCTTTTGCTATGTGAATTCCTCCAGAACTCTTTCCACTGTGAATGTACTGGTGTCCACTTCTCCCCCCCTCCATTGCCTCTACTCCCCAACTGTGGTCCTTGACCCTCTCCCTCCTTAGTGAATACTGAATAGAAGTATTTGTTCAGTATCTCTGCTTTGTCTAGATCCCCCTCCTTATACTCTCCCTCCTCCCCTTTGAGCCTCACAATCCCTCCCCCCATTTTTTCTTCTATTGCTGATGTACCTATAGAATGTATTGACCCTTTTTTTACAGTCCATGCTAAACTCTCCTCTGTCTGTGCCTTGGCTCTCCTAACAGTTTTCCCTGCTTCCCTTAGACATTCAAGGTACACCTCCCTGTCTTCCTCCCTTTGAGTACCTTTATACTTCTAGAAACTTGCTCTTTTAGCCCTTACTTTGTCTGCTACCTCTTTAGAGAATCATAGTGGTTTCCTTCTTCTTTTCCCTTTGTCCACTTTCCTAACACATTGGTTAGTTATCTCCACCATGGCTCCTTTTTGTTTCCCCCACTGTTCCTCCACTCCTTCCATTACCTCTCCCTTCTCCAGGGCTTCTCTTAAACATCTACCCATTTTACTGAAATCTGCCCTCCTGAAATCTAATACTTTTTCCCTTGTGTGGCTTAACTGAGTCCCTGTCTCCATGCCAAATCACACCATGTGGTGGTCACTGGATTCCAGCTGCCCTTCCACCTGGACTCCTTCAACTCTGTTTCCATTTGTCCATACCAGGTCCAGAATCAATTTGTCTCTGGTGCATGTCCAGCGTGGGGCAATTTTAAGACAACGTGGTCTGACTGGAGTGCTCTGACTATCTGATTAGGAAGCCAGCCAATGCAGCACATGGTGACTATGGGCTGTACTGACACAGTCCATGGCTGAATACAGCACAGAGGGGAACCCGCTAGAAACAGCACTGCCTAAAAGGGATAGCATCAGAACTCCTGTGAACCATATTCAGCCCTAGCATACTAATAACCTGATTGGGCATGCAAGGTGCTAAAGGGCCATTTGCATGCCCATTATAGGCTCATTTGCATGGCTGCATATTTCCCATAGCACCAATGTTGTTTAAATCCTCATATTCCTTAGTGTCTAGTGGACCACTCACCCCCCACCCCCAAATATCCATGCCATTCACAACCTCATATTCCCTTTTGTCTAGTGGACCCCATCCCTGATTGCCCATGCTGCTTACATCCTCATATTCCCTGGTGTCTAGTGCCCCCACAAAAGATTGCCAATCCCCCTCCCGACCTGCCCGTTCTGGGCCCTCCACCCCACACCCCAATCACCTCAGACATTGATCAGACACAGACAGGGAAAACAGCAGCTGGCACAGCTTACATCTTCAGCCAACTACTGTCTGACATTCAGTGAGTGATCATGAGTAGAGTAAAAAAAAGTCTCTACAGTACTTGCAATCAATGGCTACCAGCTGAGGATGTGAGCAGAGGGCTGTGATGGCCGCCATCTTCCCTGACCGGGTTTGATTGGTGTCTTAAGTGAAGGGGTGAAGGATGGAGGGTCCAGAAGGGGAAGATCAGGTTGGGGAGGTTTGGCAATTATTCAGGAGCACTATTCACGGTTAGTGCAGTACTAACCCAGTATGGGGGCCTAACTATGTAAATGCTAAAACATCTACTTGCAGCATACCAGACCTTAAGCAGTTGCTTAGAGAAGACATAAACAGACAGTTTTTCAAGTAAGCAGTTCCTCTTAAGTACCAAACTTAGAAAACTTACAGATTCCAAGCTCCTTTCCACTTCATCTACATAGTGGCATAGAAAGCCTGAGCCAGAACTAACAATAATCACAGAATTAACTATACTTTATACTCTAGGTAAAACTTTAATTGGTGTCTGTTAAACAATTAAATATCAGCATCGTTACACTAATCACCTGTACTCAGTGTTCCTGGATCTGTCTTCAGAGGTATCTCTTGCAGCAGGCCATACCTATGGAACTGTGGCCACCTGGCACTAGGATCATATGGAAGTTTTCTATCTAGCAGTCTACTAGGGGGTCTCCCACCCCGATGTCAGGTGCCGACATCACTGCATGCTATATGAGTAGGCAGCCAGCTTGCCCTCCTTAGTTCTTTTCTCACTGTCGACTAATGCATATTGGACCTTTTAGAATGCCACAGCTTCAGTCAAGCACCATTCTTTCTAAAACTTCATTTTTTTTTTATTCTCACCTAGGTTTCTCAAGTTTTCCCTTTTTTCATCTATGTCTTCTTAGCTTCATTCATCTTTCAACTGCTCGACCAAGTGTGCCTGTGGAAAGCAACTCCTGGAGAAAGATAGACACTCTGCCTGTGTTTTCCGTCACGGCCCAGACCACAACGTTGATGCCTACTCCATCTGCCATGGCTTCAACCAGGCAACCCACCGCCATCGCCATCGCCAGAGGACCTTGGAAAACTTTCTGCTCCAGCAAAAAGGTCACCAGTATGGAGAAGGAGTTGCAGGCCAAGGGATCCTCAGTCTTTCTGGATTCATCTTCAGGCTCACAAATGTTGAAATTCTGGGATAAATCCTCAGGTAAACACAAGCATAGGGACAAGGACCATGCCAAAACCCGGCCCCCTCCCTCCCATTCCCGGTCCCCACATCCCCCATTGACCGTGACAGGGTTGTCCCCTGTTTTCGGGATGGTGGTGCCTACCATGCACACCCTATCTTCCCCAGTGCTACTGTTGGCAGTGCCTCTAGCCAACCTTATTTTGGCGGGCGGTGGTCCTTTGGGTCCGGGCACCATCCTGGCCACCCAGCCCCTGGTGTTCTGGCCCTTATTTTTAGTGGGCTCGTAATCAGATGACTCTGCCAGTCTGTCTTTGACCGGTATGGGATTAGCAGCCTCAGGGTCTTCTGTGACTACCCGACTGTCACCCGCTGCCATGACGACGGCCCCTCCGGCCTTGGTGCTGCCCTCCCTGGCATCATCCCAGGCTGCCTTCTGGCCCTCTTCACCATCCCATAGGAAGACTCAGGCTGGGGACTCCTTCTTGGGGTCTAGGCCTTTCAGGCATCCATCATTGGCTCCACCTCAAATGCCTATTCTAGCCCCTCCTCAACTGGCACTGCCTAGCTACCCGATGCCAGTTACGGTGGACTTCCCTTTTCTACTCTCTTCCCTATGGGATTTCATGCAAGCCCACCTGGCACTCCCACAGGACCCTTCCCCAAGGGAACCCCCAAAGCCAGTCCCCACACCCACACTTCCAGCGGGCCTGAGTCAGTTCCCACGCTGCCGGATCCCCCACTCTCCCTATGGACCTCAAGGAGAAGGGGATGAGTATCACCCAGACTTCTGACTTGCCAATGAGTGTGAGAATGGAGATGAAGGGGATGGAGGGGGCTACCCCATGCCTTTCTACCACCACAGTCTCAATGGATGGTGAGGAAACATCAAAATATATTCCATGGTCCCCCACTGACTATCCGTTGTTTGTGGGGGATCTCCACCAGATGCAGTCAGCAATGTAGTTTGACACAGAAGAGTAAGACCCCAGCAGACATTGGCTAGCTACATACCTCCGTCTGCCCGGCATTCCTCCCTTGGTGGTTCCCCTTTAAGGACACCACCATGGCAGCCTGTCACTACCCTAAGCTGGTCTCTGCTATGCCTAGGAAGGCAGACAAACCTTTCCAAACACCAGCAGGGAAGCCATTTTTCGCTGAGCAGGTGCTGGCTAACTCGATAGTCACTAACGTGGCCCACAACCGCACCAAAAGGCCAAAACACAAGTTCACTTCCCCCAGACAAGGAATCCCAGAGGGAGAACTTATGGGGCAAGTGGACTTTTGCCTCGGCCACCCTGGCCATCAGGGTCCTGAACTATATGGCCCATATGGTCCAGTGCCTCAGTGTTCATCTGGACCAAGCCCAGGACCTGGCCAGTTCTCTTTCCAATGATCAGAAGAAGCAGCAGCTCTTGCAGTCCCTTCAGTCAGAAGCTGACATCAGTCTGCATCTCCTACGCTCTGCTTACGAAGCCATTGATGCTTCAGCCAGGGCGACTGCAGCTGGCATCTGCCTATGCTGACACTCTTGGCTTTAGGTGTTGGGCTTTGCCTAGGACATTCAGTTATCTATCCTGAATGCCCCCTTTTTGGGTGATACAACTTGTTTGGGGCTGATGTGCAACAGATCCTTGATGGCCATCAGACCTCTGGATGTACTCTCAGATCTGTCCACTCTATGTAGCGCACTCAAGCTAAGAGTGGCTAACATGTGCCCTTTCAGAGGGCCAAGAACAAGTGCAGACCCTCCACCAGGACTCAGAGCAAGCATCAGGGGTCTGCCTCTCTGCCTACCCTTGCTGCTACAACCAGCAAGGTCCCCAGTGGCAGTAGTACAGCTGCTACTGAGGCTCTCTCCTCTGCCTGACTCCCTTCCCGAACCCCCCCCCCAAAAATTCAGGAGGCGGTCATAGAGGTTCACTTCACCTTACACCTGGACAGGTGGTGGTAGATAACCAACCACAGTTGGGTGCTACAGCTCAGATGGCATGGCCGCACTCCAAACCACATACCCATGCTCTGGGAGGAAATCTGCTCTCTGCTGCAAAAGAAGGCAGTGCAACCCATCCCAGTGAATCAGCTTGGCAGGGGGTTCTATTCTCATTTTCTTCCTCGTCCCCAAATGCAAAGAGGATCTCAAGCCCATCCTGGACCTCTGAGAGCTCAATTTGTTCATTTAGTACAAAAAGTTTCAGATGGTGACACTTTAGGGTCTGTTGCCCCTCCTGCACCAGGGGGATTGAATTTTCTCCCACAATATAAAAGATGCCTACCTGCATATCAGGGTTCACGCATCCCACAGACAGTACCTGAGGTTTCAGTTCTGGGGGAACACATCCAGTTCAGGGCCTTGCCCTTTGGTTTGCCCTCAGATCCTCAGGTATTGATCAAATCAATATCAGTGGTAGCAGCTGCCCTCAGGCAGGAGGGTCTTTATGTGTTCCCCTACCTGGACGACTGGGTCCTCAAGGCCCAGTCCAGGGACCAGCTGTTACAGACCCTGGAACATACCACCCTCCTATTCCAGGTTCTGGTGATACCTGTGGACCTGACCAAATCGGTTCTGATTCCATGCCAATGCCTCCAGTACATCAGGGTGGTCCTCGACACGACTCAGGGCATGCCTTTCTGCCCCAGGGCACGGCAGAAAGCATGATAGCCAAAGTCTGTCTGTTGTACAACAGCTGCTATGTTTCATCCAGGACCTTCCTCTGGCTCCTGGGCCTGATGGTCATGGCTATAGCCACAGTGCCTCTAGCTAGACTTCATGTGAGGGTTCCCCAATGGACACTCCAGGGTCCAATGGGACCAGCATACAGATGACCTACAACAGCAGGTCCTGATCTCCTCTCCTGTGAAACAGGTTCTCCATTTGTGGGTGGAACCCAGCAACTTGCTAAGGGGGGTTCCCTTTCTCATTCACTCCCCTCAGCAAATTCTCACCACAGATAATTCAGGGATGTGGTGGGGAACCCATCTGGGGCCCCATCAAACCCAGGGGATTTGGTCCATCTTGGAGTCTTTGCTCCACATCAATGTTCTGGAGATGTCAGTGGTGCTTTATGCTCTGCAGGCCTTCCAGACTCAGCTGTCCCTGGGCTAGTGCAGATATACAACAACAGTGTGCTCCACTACATCAACAAACAGGGGGGCACTCACTCCTACCCTCTTTGTTGCAAGGCCATGAGAGTTTGGCACTGGGCTCTGGAACACAGTCTGGAATTACTGGTTGTTCATGTTCCTGGTATCCAAAATGTCCTGGCAGACAGCCTAAGCTGGTCACAGTCCCAAACACATGAGTGGGAGCTGCTGATCTCAGTCTTAGAAGAACTGTCAGAGAAGTGGGGTTATCCAGAATTGGACCTTTTTGCATCCTCGCTCAGTGCAAACCTGCAGCATTTTTGCTTGCTCAATCCTGGGCCTTGAGTTTTCTGATGAGATGCATTGTCTCTCTCTGGGAAAGGAGAGGTTTCTGTATGCATTTCTTCCCTTCCCCCTGCTCCAGAGGGTTCTACTCAAGCTCTAGATAGATTGGGCCACAATGATTCTCGTAATCCCATTCTGGCCTCATCAGATCTAGTTTTTCTTACTGCAGCAGTTGACAGTGGAGCCTCAAGTTTCTCCTTCTCTGTGCACCGGCTTACTGTCCCAGAACCAGGGCATCTTGGTCCATCCGGACCTCAGACCCCGGCATCTTCATGACTGGCTCCTTAGAACATAGCCATGGCTCAGTACGGGGTCTCACCCAGGGTGGCTGATGTCCTAGTAATGGCTAGGAAGCCTTCCACTAGGGCCACTTATTTTATGAAGTGGAAACATTTTGTGTTGGGGGCTGCTTCCCACCAGCTTGATCCATTCACTTGTCCGGTGAATCTGATTCTGGAATACTTATTGTCCCTTTCAAACGCCGGCCTGAAGTACTCCTCTCTTAAGGTGCACATGTCTGCCATCTCTGCCTTCCATATGCCTTTTGAGTGATGTGCAGTGGCACAACTGGAGGTGTCCCGTACATTTCTGAAAGGAAAGGCATTCTTCACCTGAAGCCTCCTATCTGCAATCCAGTCCTGCCATGGGACTTGGATTTTATGTTAGAAAAACTTCATTTGGCTCCTTTTGAGCTGTCCATGATATGCGAGCTACACTTTCTGTCATGGAAAGCGTTATTTTTGATTGCTATTACTTCTGCTGGAAGAATTTCAGAGCTACAGTGCTCATGTGCAAGCAGCCTTATTTGAATTTCCACAAAGACAGGGTGTATTTGCGTACTAATCTTATGTTTTTTTCCTAAGGTGGTGTCTGAGTTTACTTTAAACTAATCTATCCACCTTCCTGTTTATTACCTGGAGAATGCCAATCCAAGTGAAGCATTGCTCATACTTTAGATGTACATAGAATTCTGCATTACTATACCCATCATACGAAGGACTGCAGGAAATCTAAGCAGTTGTTCGTTTCTTTTGCCCCTGGGAGACAGGGTGTTCCTGTTTCAAAATAGTGCCTGTCTAGATGACTGGCTGACTAAATCACTTACTACTACAAGAAGTATGGCAAAGACATTTCTGGCGATGTTCATGGTCATTCCACCAGAGGCATGGCCACTTCTTCTGCCTTTTTCAGAAATGTGTCTGCTGCAGAGATATGTGATGCTGCCACTTGGAGTACTGTTTGCACCTTTACCAAGCACTACAGTCTGGACATTGCCTCTAGGAGTACAGTCAATTTTGGCCTAGCTGTTCTACAGGGGCCTACCACCCATGCTACATTTCATGATGTCAGAAACTGCTTGGGACTCATTCCATAGGTGTGGCCTGCTGCAAGAGATACCCCAGAAGTCAGATAGAACAGTTACGTAAGAACTTACTGTAACAGTAGATCTGCAAGGGGATCTCTTGCAGCAGGCCATACCATCTTTTCCTCCTTACCCCTGAGCCTGTGAGGCTCTCCTATGTCTTCTTGAGACAGGAGGGATGCTCAGTAAACTGAGGAACCTGGGAGCTGGGGAGAAACTGGTAGGATGGGTTAGAAGCTGGCTGTAGGATAGGAGGCAGCAGAGGGTAATTGTAGGGGGAGAACTCTCGAAACCCAGATCTGTAACCAGTGGGATCCCACAAGGCTCAGTACCAGGACAAGTGTTATTTAACATCTTCATTGGTGACATAGCAGACGGGATTAAGAGTAAAATCAGCCTGTTCACAGACAACACAAAGATGTTTGAGGAGGTGGACAGTGTGGAAGGGAAACAGGAACTCTAAGAGGACCTGGAAAAGCTTGAGCGCTGGTCAGACATATGGCAGCTGGGGTTCAATGCTAAGAAGTGCAAGGTCATGCACCTGGGAGCCAGAAACCCTGGGAATAGCTACTGGCTGGGGGGTGCTGTTACCCACTTCAGAGGAGGAGAGGAATCTGGTGGTATTATTCACAGGGGACATGAATTATTCTGTGCAGTGCAGGAAGTCAGCAGCCAAGGCTAACAAAATGCTGGGGTGCATTGCCAAAGGAATCACCTCAAGGAGAGAGGAAGTAATCCTGCCATTGTACAGGTCACTGGTGAGAGCACACTTGGAGTACTGTGTGCAGTTCTGGTGCCCCTATTTAAAGAAGGACATCAAACGACTGGAGGGGGTACAGAATAGGGTGACAAAGATGATCTCAGGCATGGGGGACAAACCATGTGAGGAAACACTGAGGGAGCTCAACATGTATTCTCTGGAAGATAGAAAGGAGAGAGATGATATGACTGACACCTTCAAATACTTAAAGGGCATGAATATCGTTGGTACTGAGGGCATTTTCAGACTAAAGAGGGGGAGAAACCCGAGGGGTACAGTCTGAAATTGGAGGGAGAAAGACTCAAGTGGGAAATGAAGAGGCACTATTTCACAGAAAGGGTAGCAGTAAGGAGGAACACAATGCCAGAGGAGGTGATATCGCTGAAAACTGTGGGCAGTTTTAAGAGGGTGTGGGACAGAGTCAAAGGAAAGGTCATATCTGAGGGGAAGCCAGGAAGAGGGGAGTTGGTGGAATGGGTGGATAAATCAGATGGACAGGAAATGGGTGGGTGCTCAGCTGCAGTAGATTAGACTGGGAACTGCACACTCGAGCAGACTTGATAGACTGTTATGGCCTGTATCTGCTGGCATTTATGTATATTCGTATGTTCATAGGCTTCTCCTCTCTATCTTTTTATTTGGTGGGAACCTTTGGTCCCTTCTCAGTTCCTCTGCAGGAGTCTTTTGCTTATAGTCTCTAGAGGGAGAACTGAGGAGGGCACAGGGGCCACCCACTCTTATAGCATGCAGTGACATCAGCACCTGATGTCGGAGTGAGTGCCCCCTGGCAGACTGCTAGATAGAAAAGTTTCTGTGTGGCCCTAGTGCTTGGCAGCTATAGTTCTGCAGGTGTGGCCTGCTGTAAGAGATCCCCTCTCAGAGCTACTGTTATGGTAAGTTCTTATGTAACTGTACTTTCTCAGCTAGACATGTAATATAACATATAAAGAATGGGCGCCTGTGCTCAGAACTCATGCAAGAAAAAGTGCTAGCCATTAAAAGTATTGACAATTCTGGCATAAGGCCATCATTCTCAATACAAATTAGTTTGCATCTGTTATTCTCAGGGGTGCTGGACGATTATAAAAGCTGGGGGTGCTAAAGGTTGGAAGGGTACTTGTTACAATATAGAGGGCACTTTTTCCGTATCATTTGTTGATACACAGAAATACAATAAATGCACATTTGTAATGCCAGAAATAATGCTGAGTACATTTACAGCATATGCTAATATTTAATATTGAATATTATGACCTCAGTTGACCCATTACCTCCAATAGCTCCATCTGAAGTCAGAACCTTCTATTGCTTCAGTTGATGCTAATGGCTGCCCGTTGAAAAGGAAAGATGCTATATAAGCATAGAGTCTTTTATGATCAATATTTAACAACTTGGTATTGGTTCTTGATAACCTTAAGGGTAATGCTTCTGTTATTTGTCACATTTACTGTTCTAGCAGTGCCCAGAAGTTCTTTGTGCTCAACTCAAAGTATTGACTTAGTTTAGTCTGATGAGAAAAACTTCTGCAGTTATGATGCCACAGAGCTTCAAACATAGTCTTAATCACACTCATGAAATACACTGCATGAATCATTATTGTTGGGGTAACAACATCATGCCTGCAGAATGTACCAAATAAAATGGAGAAATGATAGCCATAGACTATATATATATTTACATACATGACTTTGAATTAGTTAATGTCCATGTCCTCAGTCTTTACAATAAAAACTTTAAATCCAAGTATATTTTACAATAAAATAAATGTCTGGCCAGGCAACATCTGCACAGACCAGTACAGATAGACTGCAGCCAAGGAAGGGTTGGGAGGGGGTCACCCTGCTCAGAAATGATGGACCAGGAGTTCCCTGCTATCTTACATACTGCAGTGCATTTAGCAGTGAGATGTGACATATTACAGGGAACAGGTGCCCCCCCGCTTCTCCCGGCACTGAGGAGGATCCTTTGGAGTAAATACATCCAAATAAAAGACAAACAACACTCCTTAAAAGGGGAAAAATGCCATTTCAATTGCAGTTACTGAGCTGGAAAACATGTTTCATGTTTCTCTTCCTGAATCCACCATCTGCCACCCCTGACTGCAGCTGATCAACAAACAGCAGTAACAACTTTTTTTGCAATTATTTAACCAGGGGTAGCACACTAAGCTGAACGCTTGTTTATAGATGCTACCTGGGAGCACAGGGAAGTTAAGTGACTTGCTCAGGGTCACACAGTATGCAAGTGGGGGCTGTGGGATTCAAACCCAGGTCTCCAGATTTGCAGCTCAGAGCCTTAAACCACTGCACAATACTGCCCCCCAAACTTTGAGTAGTAGCTGATAAGAAAACATACCTGGCTACTTTGCCCAGATGAATAAAGCTCCAGACATGTTTGCTAGCCAAACAGATGTTTCTTGGCATACCACCCTGTGCTTTAACAAATTGCTTCTGCACTATCTCCAACCAGTAAAACAGCAGGAACATTGCCAGGATTCTATATCCAGTGCATTGAAGTCCCCCAACAGCAGCAGCATCTCCCCCTTTTCTGTCATTTTGCCAATGGCTTCCACCCAGCACCTCATCTAACTCCCCCATCTGCCTGAGATCTGTAGATGACACTAGTCCAAATAGTGGCTCTGTCCCCCACCTATAGGCTGAACCACAGCATATCACATTCAGCACACACTGAGTCTGTGTATAACTGAGTGTGTTAGTAATATCATATAAGCTTGTATTACAGTCAGCACACAGTTGACTATTATCACATTCAACACCTTTGTTCACTGTAATAGTTCCTTTGATCTCACTCCACCAGAATCATTTACCTGTTAGCAATGCACCTAAGAGGCACCACCATGCCAAGTAGTTGTGGAAAATGGGAAGTTTAGTAGGAAACCATTTTTTATGTTATTTAAAAACATATTTTTTTCAGGTTGTTAAACAGAGACAGAGAATGGCTTCCAGCTGAGACAGAGTGTGAGTGTATGTGTTTGGGGGGGGGGGGTTCTGAGGAGTAAGTAGAAGAAATACAGCAGAGATTTGCAACTCTAGATATTGCAAAAATTACAGCCGTTAAAGTAAAACAAAACTATGAACATATGTGCAATAGGTTTGGTACCTGGAGATCCAGGTTCAAATCCCATAGTAGAGTAACTTTATGGTTGCATGAGGTTGAGTAAGTCAATTAACACCCAACTTCTCCTTGCTTTACTCTGCTCACCTGCAAAAAATGAGAAAAGCAAGACTACTCTTCTGTGTCAAACCTGGCTATTCTGTGTCAATAAATAACAAAACAATGTGTGTATACTGTATACTTGTATTTTTCCAGTGTTCTCATGTGATGTCATGAGCTCT
Organism: Neoceratodus forsteri; assembly: GCA_016271365.2. Classification (NCBI taxonomy): domain Eukaryota; kingdom Metazoa; phylum Chordata; order Ceratodontiformes; family Ceratodontidae; genus Neoceratodus; species Neoceratodus forsteri. The sequence goes on along the minus strand of CM057459.1, from coordinate 798,152,319 downwards.
TTAAAAGGACGACAGAAGAATACCTGCATGCATTCAAACAGCAGACAGATTTTCTATAGGATTACATTTAGCCAGATTTGTGTCTTCTGTGCTGTTTAATCAACTACACACAATGTCACACACATCCTGACTTCAATCCAGATTGAGCAGCCAAATACACATGTCACACATATCCAGACAGCAATCCAGATTGAGCAGCTGGAATTCTCTGAAGCCTTCTGGAAGATAATACAGGACAATAGCCTGTATGAGAAACAGATTCTTTAAAGTACCTGGAGAACTGTGCATATGGTTTTACACTGCAGCAATGTGGGGTCCTTGGAGTAACTCTTTCACACACACACACACACACACACACACACACACACACACACACACACACACACACACAAAACCACAAAACACCACACACTCTCACCACTTGTTATTTGAATGGTAACTAACAGAAAATCTGCCACAAATACCAGTATTGTATCAATGTGTCATTTAAAACATTGGGCATTAGACTGTTCATTAATTTAAACTCCTGTTATATCTCAGCACAGCAAAGTAATAGCTTTTGATAGCTGAAGCATGTAAATCAATTATGGGGAGATGATGATGATGATGAAAAGTTTATTTTTATCCAGGTACATACATTTAGGGATATCCCTGTTTTCAAAGCATGTCCTGTGCATGTTACAAAACTTGACTAACAACATTAAGAACATATAACAATGGCATTGTATGGCATTGTCCTCCATCCTGTTATCCTCCCATCAGTTTTTAAAACTCTAGTGCATTTCTGACATACTTGTATTCATCATCAGTGTATTTCTCATTAACACAGAGATTTTTAAAACAATTTTTATTGCTAGTTGTGAAATTGATTATTCACATCAATAAATATGGCTGCCACCGGCATTTTTAAATGTCCCTTCCTGGAGGTTACCTTTTTACTATAAATAATTGTCATATTGTAGATGGTGCTTATTGCTTGCATATGCTTCTGACAGTAACACAGGAAATGCTTTCAGCAGAGTATTTACATAAGTGTGCAAAAAGCATGCAATAAAACCTTTTAGTTGCACACGTCTAATGAATTATCCATACTTTAGATTACCAGTGCCTCACAGCAGTATTGGCAACTGGCAACCTCCTTAAATATTAATTATGTCCCCAAGGAAGTTAGAAGGTAACAACACAGCTCTAGTGTGTGTTTTACTGTCTGCTACAACTTTCAACAACTGCTGAAATTTATAAAGCAGCATACCGAAATATATTAAGAGTATCTTCCATAATTAAAACTTCATGACAAACTGATACAAAGCTAAACATTGTACTGTGCCATATAGATAGAAATGTTAGCAGTTCTATTGAAAATTGGGGTTGGGGCAGGGTTGCATTAAGGGGAAAAATGAAAAACAGATATACTGCATGTTTAGCTTGCTTGCACTCTACAACTATTTGGTTTGCAGTGCATATGTAACCCCCTACAAATGGGGGTTCCTGAAAAGTCTTCCTTAAGCTTGCCTAAATGCTCACTGCCAGGCTGGTATCCTGCGTTTTAGCAGTATAAATATGATTGCCAGAGAGTGCCTGTATAGCCTCTGTGCACTGTCTCTCTAAGAGATGCCTGGATTGCAATCATAAGTAATCTGAAAGGGAGCTCTGTTGACAGATGTAACTATTTGCTGAAAATCATTTAAAATGATAATGATAATGTAGTTTGTCTAACCTGCCTTCTTTGCAGCAAGGACTGTTTTGTTTATCTCCACTATCTTGGTCCTGGATTGCCGAATTGGACCAATCACTTCTGGTGGGACCTAAAATGAAGCCAGACTACAGGAGCTGTCTGGAGTCAAAATCTGTAGGAATTGTAGTTTTGAGCTTTTGGTGCCTTTTTGCACCTGAAGGGAGAGCCTTTGTTGTGACTGACAGACAGATCAGCCAACCAAACCTTTTGGATTCTGGGGAAAGTCCCTGGCTTGCTGGTAGTTGAGTCAGATCTCAGTTAGGAGCTGAAAAAATAAAGCTTGAGACAGTCAAGCAGCTGTCTGAGTAGTTTAGAGCAGGAGACCTGTGGAAAGGCCTGAGTTGTGGCCTTCATGTCTGCCTGCTGCCCCTGAGAGGGAGAGAAGAGAAATATTTTGGATTAAATCCAAGTTTGTGAGAATGAAGTAAGCGACTGATTTTTTACCAGGCTCATACCTGAAGAAGACCAACGATTTTGCTGAATGTAATCAGCCTGTCAGGATTTTCAGCTACTATTGAATCCCTGGTTTGGTCAGGGACTTTGAGATCATGACGGGAAAGTGGTTTGCCTGGTACAATGGAACTTCCTTACATGTAAATGTGCTGTGAGTTGTTAGTGGGTCATGATTTGGTTCCCCACTGTGTGAACTGTGTTCTGCTTGCTGGAAGCTGTATCCAGCCCAAAACAGACTGTATCTGAATTTGTCTCCATTTGGCCTGGGCCTTGCCACACTGACCCAGCCAGACTATCCACTGCACAGAGAAAGTCATCCTGCGTGGGGATCAGCCCCCTGCTCCACGCTTGAACAGGAACGATGCCTCAGCCAATCGTGTGGACCCTGCTTCTCCTGGCACTCCAGATCAACCACCTGCAGTCTCAATTTTCATCCAGCCTGTGTCCAGTCTTGGGTATCATGAGTAATCATCAGGGTAGCTCCCTGCAACAACAGCCTAATCTAAAAGTGTGTCATCTGATTGTCTTGTTGTTTTCTTTTCATGAACTGAGCCCTCCGGCACCGGATTACAAATAGTGTGTGTTGTGCATGTTGTTTTCTTCCATCACAGGGCCCCAACCAGCTGCAACATTCCTGGTGAGTCCACCATTCTCCATCTGGGCACCCAGAGTATGTGACTTTTTATGGACCTTGAAGTGCATGCATAACCGTTTGATTGACACAGCCTTTAAGCAAATTAACCTGATTATGCCCGTCCCTTGTTCAATTCCCTTAAATAAATCAGATCTAACTCTTTTTTGCATTTACCGTGACTGAGGTTCCAGTTTGTGCAAGAGTACTGTACTGCTGTTATTTGCTGTGTATAACCTTGTTTTACAGGGGGTCCCCAGGGTTGGGCCAGAGGAAAGCCCTGGTGGTAAGAGCAAACAGTGTGGGTACTTGTGTGGTGTACCAGAGGTATTGTGAATGTGATTACTGTGTATTGTTCCAGCCATTAGTAAGGAAAGAGGGGGTTACAGTGTCCCGGAGGGCTGTGCCCAGGTTAGCTTGACCACTTCCAACCCTGACCTCTGATTGGAGACACCCAAATTTAGAACTCTTGCCCCTTAACCTGGGGATACTAGCCAAGCAGGAAGGGGTAGTAGCCCTTGGGATAGCACCACCTAGGGTTACATTTTGGAGGCTCACCGCTGAGATTTTGTGCCTTCTAGTGGCCAAAAATGATGAATTATTGTTAAAGATTAATGGTTACCCCAGTAGAAATGGCTGTACACCATTTGATGGGGTGCTGTACTGGGCAGGAGATCGACCCCCAAAATTCTCTGCTTATACTGGATCTTCCCTGGGGTACCAGTAAGGACACTGTAGAGAGGGCACTCTCCAAAGTTGAATGTTTAAAACACCCTGTGGTGGTGGGTCAACAGGCTGATTTGATAGCCCAAACTTTCATAGCCTTAGTAGAGTGTAGTGACCTTGTGGACAGCTCTATAGTGCCGCAGACTATTGCCCCAGAAGGGGTTCTGGCTGGCTAGAGAGTGATAACAAAAGACAGTAAAGACCCTGGGGAGGATGAGCTCCCACCATTATCTAAGTCTTTTGAGGAGAAATTTGCTAGGTTGTTGCTGGAGGAAGGGAAAACCATAGAGGACTGTAAGAAACTATTCCTGTCACCTGGGGTTTTCCTTCCCCAACACCCCCTCCCACTCCAGCACCTGTTACTGCCCTGCCTTCTATGCCCATGCCAATGCTGGCCCCTATATCTGTACCTGCCATTAGTCATAACTCCTACTGAAGGCTGAGAATCTTCTCAGGCACCCTCCTTACCCCCCAAGGGGAGGATGACTGGGAGATCTGGACAGACATTTGTTGCCCCTCTAGTACTTGAATGGCAATGCTCAGAAGCAGATATACTAAAGAGGTTAAGTGAGAGCCTCCGAGGTACTGCCCTGGCTATCATCCATGCCAAGAGGGCCAATAACCCCAGAGCAACTGCACAGGACTATCTTGATGCATTGAAGAATGTGTACAGGAGCCCAGATTCAGATGAGGATCTGTGGTGGAGAGTAAGAAACGCTCAGCAGTACCCAGGGGAGCCATTGTCTGTGTATGTACCTTGGCTTGAAAAGCTGCTACAAGAGTGCCTCAGAAAGGGTAGTTTGCTGTCAAATGAATTAGATTGAACTACGCTGGACCGGATTCTTAAGTCTGCTCCATTTTTAGAATTGTTACTGCTTCAGTTGCACTTTGCCACCCTACTGGAATCACTCCCCTCCTATGACGAGCTAATGAAAGAAATTCAGGAGGTTGAGCAAAGACAACTCCGTGGGGGAATTGCACCCATATCTGCTGCTGCTGCACAAGTGAGAGAGAGTGATCAGCCAAGTAAGGCTCGGGGCAAAAGTCAGCACTTAACGAGCACTCTGAGAATGCAAAGGATTTTCCGCCCTGGGCCCAGCATTGGAAAGGCAAGATACTAAAGGAAGCCTGAGAGTTGAAGATGGGTGCCTCTGCCAGGGTTTCCCCCATGGAACAAGATTCTGGTCCCTTTCAGGATGTGACTGCCATGGGGTGGGGGTGTACCCTCAGGCATCCACTACCGAGGGTGGCTCCAAGGCTGAGATTACCGGATTGACTGCCACTCTAAAGGAACTGATAAAACACGTTGCACAACTCTCACCACTACAAGCAGATGTGAGACCCCAATCTCTTATTACTGCTTCAGTTCCTCATACGATGTTCTCTCCCAGGATGACCCAGGAGTCTATCATTTGTCACAACTGTGGAAAGGATGGCCATATGAAAAGAGAATGTTGGTCTCAGAAGGACTTAGAAAAAGTAGTAAACAGACTTCAAGGGGAGCTCTGAAAAGCAAATCAATAGCCAAGGGGTGCCCGAAATGACTGCAGTGAGGGTTCGAGAAACCCTATCTCAAATTCCTTTGTGGCTAAATTATCTGTCCAGGCCGCTGCTACTGCCTCTCCAGACTGGTCCAAAATAGTGGGCCCTTCAATGGAAACTACGGTGACTGTGAATGGTATTCATACTCAGGCTGTGTTTGACAGTGGGTCGCAAGTGACCATTGTATTCCAGGACTGGTATGACAAACACTTATCTGATGTGCCTTTGCAATCCTTGGAAGGCCTACATGTGTGGGGCCTGAGTGACAAGTCTTATCCCTACCTAGGGTATGTCTGCCTCTAGCTGTCTTTTCCTGCAACTGTAACTGGTGTAGAGGAGCAAGTAGAGACATTGGCCCTAGTGTGTCCCTCAACCGGACTGTATGATGGGGTCCCCCTATTAATTGGGACAAATGCCCATATGTTTGGGAGACTGGCGCAACTCTGTCATGAGAAACAAAGGCGACGGACTGGGTGGGCCTTGAGAATTCCAACTCTGATCAAGAGGGCCTATGATTTGCAACAGAAATCTAATGAAGTGGACCAGGATGAACTGGTGGGGATCATGTGGAAGAAGGATCCCGATTCAATGGTACTGGCGCCTAATGCCCAGTGTACCATTCAAGGGGAAGTCTGCCTCCAAAAAGATGTCAAGAGCAAAATACTGATATTGGATGTGCCAGGTGATGGAAAATTGCCAGGAGGATTATTGGTCAAGCCCAGCATCTTGTCTGCTCATGTCCATGCCTATGCATGATGAGTGATTGTCCAGATTCACAATGTGTCAGATTGGGAGATCCGGGTGAACAGATGGTGCACCCTAGCTATGATACACTGCACAGACACTGCAGTATTGCCCAGCAACAAGCACCCTGGTGAGAAGGAGAGAGTGACCCCAGACTTGTTTGACTTTGGTGACTCTCCGTTGCCAGTTGAATGGAAGGCTAGAATTAGCAAGAGACTTGCCCAGACAGACCAAGTGTTTTCATTGAAGGAATGGGATGTGGAATGTGTCCAGGGTGTGGAACATAAACACATAAGCCTGCACAATGAATGGCCATTTCAAGCGAGGTCCCGACGCCTAGCCCCTGCAGACATAGAAGATGTTAGAAGACACCTGCAGGAAATGCTCATGGCTGGTGTGATACAAGAATCCAGGAGATGATACACCCCTCCCATTGTGGTTGTGCGTAAGAAGAATGGGTCTGTGAGGATGTGTGTGGATTATTCAACCCTGAACCAGCAGACCGTCCCAGACATATACACTATGCCTCATGCTCAAGATGCCCTGGATTGCTTGAATATGAGCAAATGGTTCTCGGTGTTGGATCTTCACAGCGAATACTACCAGATCCCAATGGCCCCGGAAGACCATAAGAAAATAGCCTTCATCTGTCTGTTGGGGTTCTACAAGTTTCTGAGGATGCCACAGGAGATATTGGGCACCCCGGCCACCTTTCAGTGACTGATAGAACATGCGGTGGGAGATATGAATTTGCTGAAATGCCTGGTGTACCTGTATGATGTAATTGTGTTTGGGAGCACCTTAGAGGAGCATGAGAACTGACTGTTTAAAGTCCTAGACTGAATGGAAGACTTCAGCCTCAAACTGTCCATTGACAAGTGCCAGTTTTTCCAAACGTCCGTGAAGTATGTAGGGCACATAGTATCTACGAAAGGGATAGAGACTGATCCCAGTAGGGTTGAAGCACTGACTACTTGACCCCAGACCCATAATCAGAAAGAACTACAACATTTCCTGGGGTTCTGTGGCTACTACCGCAGGTTCATAAAAGACTATTGCAAGGTGATTCACCCACTCTTGAACCTTATCCAGTAGGTAGAAGACTTGGTTTGCTGGCCAAGGCACCTAGCTTCACCTGAGCTCTTTCCTTCTAAGATTGCTTGAAAGAACAGAGCAGAGAACCTTACCAGAGCAAGGAAAATGGGTTAAGACTTCTTTTGGCTAAGCAGATTTACTGTGTGTTGTTATTTTTATTTTGTACTCACAGGGATTGCTACTGTTTGTTGCTAACATTTCATTGCTTTATTTTTCTCTGATTCAAATTGTTGTTGCCAGTATACCTTCTTTTCCATTATTACAAGGTGTGCCTACAGGTGTGTGCTAACAGATTATTGCTGTGATCTTCTGATTCAAATTGTCTTTTGCAAGGTATATCTTCTGTTACTGCTTTATTTTTCTCTGTAGCAAAATGTTTCTTACAGGGTATATCTTCTCTGAAATTATTACAGGTGGTGCTTTACAGGTTTTACAGTTTTATCTAACATTAGGATAAGCTTTCAGGTTACTGCATTTGTTGTTGACTGATTGTTTCTGCTCTTACCTCCTTGTTCTTTCATCCGTGGTTCTTCTTTTTCAGCAGGGGAAGGACCCAGCCACCCACCCCCATCCCCAACCACCCCACACTACACTCTTTTTATAGTGTACCACAGTTATGATATTTCCTGTGGCAAAGCAGGAAGGGGAGGATCTGTGTGGCATCCACAAGGTGAGCTCATTTACAGGGGCACTAGTAATTTGACTTGTTATAACAAGTTATATGAAAACAAAACACAAAATCAAACCATTACTTGCATTTTCTTCCTTCTAATTACTCTTACCAGGTTATAAACCCAGCAACTTATCAGGAATGGATATCATTAACTGCAGGTACTGTGGAACACTTTTCAGAAGGACAGTCTTACAGGATTTAGGACACTGTCCTACATGCTGGGCCATTGGAGATCTTAGGGCTCAGCTCCGGGCAGCATGGGCAGAGATTGTGTGCCTCAAATTTCATATTCAAGAGGAAATACATAATAAGAACCACTCGCCATTTCCCTAACATCCAACAGAAGAACCTCAACAGCAGAGGGTAGTTGGTCCAGGAGGCTGGCAGGTGGTTAGGAGGAGCAAATTGGGTGCCCCATCACTCTGTGCTCTCCAACATATTACCTCCAAAAACCATATAAACACTATAAAACTGGTATCTGCCTCTATCTCTGAAATCAAACAAAGGGCCAGAGGACACTGCAGAGCAGGACACTGCAGCACAGGAGCTAGCACAACAAAACTCGCCCAAATCAGGAACCAAAACAAAAAAAGCAAAAAGGAAATCCAAAAAACTTCTGATCATAGGAGACTCCATGATTCGAGGAGTTGATACCCATCTGCAGCCAGGGGTAATGGTCAGATGTCTACCAGGTACATCAGCGTGGAGAGACACTGACCGCATTGCTAAAATTGTTCACAAAGCAGGAGAAAACATTTATATCCTGGTACACATAGGGACTAATGATCTCACCAGCAGGTCAGTTGTGGAGACCAAGGAACACTTGACCAGGCTGGGTGACAAACTATCATCCATTTCATCTGACATCTCCTTCTCTGAGATCCTTCCAGTCTAGGAGAGGGGGAGATGGACGGAAGGTCAGAGAAGGGAGATAGGGGAGCTAAACATGTGGCTCAAGGGCTGGTGCCAGGAAAAAGGGCACAGATTTGTAGGGAACTGGCAACAGTTCTGGAAGCGAAAGTTCTTTAAATTTGATGGACTGCATCTGACTAAGGAGGGAGTCAGTGCATTGGGGCAGAAGTTTGACATCTTTGCAGAATATTTAAACTAGCAAATGGGGAGAGGCGTGCAGCACCCCATACGTTGAATGGGAAGAACACTCCTTCCCTCTCAGCTAGTGGTCAAACGGGGATTCAGCATGTTTGCAGTTCATATGCATCACCAGGTAAGAAAAAAGGTCCATCTCCCCATATGACACACAGGGGGAATGCTAAACCTCACCCAAAAACTAACAAACCAAAATCTGGCCAATGGAAAATCATGTACACAAATGCTCACAGCCTGGGAAATAAGATCCCAGACCTGCAGGCAATAATGTCAGAGGCTAAACTGGACATAGCAGAAATTAGTGAGACGTGGTTCACCAGTAACCAGACTTGGAAGACTTCAGTACCTGGCTATGTACTGCTCAGAAGAGACCGAGGTGCAAAAAGGGAGTCGGTGGAATGGCCCTGTATGTCAATGAAAATATCAAAGCTACAGAAATTCAGAATACACATAAGGAGCCAGAAGAACTGTGGGTCACCCTGGAAACAGGAAACGGGACAGCCATAAGAACTGGGGTTGTCTACAGGCCCCCAGACCGGGGGGAGGACATAGACACATTACTGTTAGAAGATATACAAAACATGACAGCTAAAGGGGAGGTTCTGATAATGGGAGACTTCAACATGCCGGATACAGATTGGTCAATACCAGCAGGAACATCTGCCAAAACTAGACACATGGTGGATTCCCTGCATGGGGAGGGTCTCAAACAACTGGTACAATAACCCACAAGAGACAGGGCTATCCTAGATCTAGTACTGACTAACAAAAAGGGGATCACAGATCTCCAGGTAGAAGGTCACCTGGGGGCCAGTGACCATCACATGGTATGGTTCAATTGGCCACTACATCTAAATCATCCCGTTCCAAGGCAAGAATATGGGACTTCAGAGGAGCTGACTTTGATAAGATGGTCAATAGAGTTAAGCTAGCCCTGGCAAAAAGAAACACAGGGGAGGAGGTACAGGCAAAGTGGGCAAGCATTAAGGATGCAGTACTTGAAGCAACATCCCATTGTGTTAGACAGAAAAGGAAGTGCAAAAGAAGAAGGAAACCACTTTGGTTCTCAAATACAGTAGCAGAAAAGGTCAGAGCCAAAAGGCTGGCCTTCAGGAAATATAGGGGAACACAGCGGGATGAAGATAAGGAGGCATACCAAACTGCCCTAAGGGAAGCAGGGAAGGCAATAAGGCAGGCAAAGTCCCAATCTGAGGAAGCACTAGCACAAACAGTAAAAGAAGGTGACAAGACTTTCTATAGATACATTAGTTGAAAGGAGAAAGTCCAGAGGGGGTATTGTTAAGCTCAAAGGAGAAAAGGGGGCATGTGAGGAGGAGGACCCTGTAAAAGCATCTATCCTAAATAGATACTTTTGCTCAGTATTTACTGAAGAGAAGGTAGGGCAGGGCCCACAGCTCAGCACCATGGACACGGGGGGGGGAGGTGAGCACTACTCCCTTCACAAAAGAAAGGGTCCTACAAGAGCTAGCTAAGCTCAGGGTGGACAAGGCAATGGGACCTGATGTCATACATCCCAGGGTACTTAAGAAGCTAAGGGTGGAACTAGCAGAGCCATTAGCAGAACTGTTTAGTGAGTCTCTGAGCACAGGAGAGGTCCCAGAAGACTGGAGAAGGGCTCATGTGATCCCACTCCACAAAAGTGTTAGCAGGGAGGAGGCAGGGAACTACAGACCAGTCAGTCTTACCTCAGTGGTGGGCAAGATTATGGAGGCACTCCTTAAGGAAAGGATAGAGCAACACCTGGAATCCATAGGGGCACAGGAGCCAAGACAGCATGGGTTTACAAAAGGAAGGTCCTGTCAAACTAATCTCATAGATTTCTTTGACTGAGTAACCAGAGTGGTGGACCAAGGAGGAGCAGTTGATGTTGCCTACCTTGACTTCAACAAAGCTTTCAACACTGTTCCACATAGAAGATTGATAAATAAGCTGGGTATGCTCGGGGTGGGTCAGAAGTTGGTCAACTGGGTGGCAAACTGGTTGATGGACAGAAAACAGAGATTGGTGGTAAATGGTATACAGTCAGAAGAGATGCAAGTCACAAGTGGGGTACCTCAAGGATCAGTCCTGGGGCCAGTACCCTTCAATATCTTCATTAGTGACATTGCAGATGGACTAGAGGGTAAGGCTTGTCTGTTTGCAGATGACACCAAGATCTGCAACAGAGTTATTCTACCCTCTGAATATGTTGAATATTTACCTTCCCCTATCATGGTTTCGGAAACTCCAGAGTATGATTACTAAATTTTTATGGCACAATAAACCCCCACGGATATCTTATAAATGTCTAAGTGCTCCGAAAGCATTGGGGGGATTGAAGCTCCCAAATATTTATCACTATTATCTGGTGAGCCATATTGCTAAATATATGCAGTGGGTGATTACCCCCTCAAATAATAGGACATCTCAATATAATCCTTTATGGCTGCAAATTGAAAGGGCTCTTATTATAAGATCTGAAGTGTCATTTGACAGTCTTTGGTATATACTCCCCAATAATTTACCTAAGTCATTTCGGCCCACGGTTATTTTTACTTCTGTTAAGGTTCATAATCAGGTGTGTAGGCCTTTGGTGATTACGCATACTAAGGGTATCTCTCAACCAGTATTTGGTAACCCTAATTTTAAGGTTGGTAAAGCCTTTCTCTCACCACATAGGTTGGGAATACCTCCTAATATGAAAGTCAGTGATCGAATTGATTTAGGGAGGATACGCTCGGTTAAAAGAAATATTGGAGAAGTTTCATTAATCATCCAGGTACGCTTTCTACATTTACCAAATTAGACATTTACTCATTACTTAGTTTGGTCCTGGTCATTGGGATACTAACCAGGGAGATATTTTTTTGGAATTCCAATCCCTTGCAGGGCTACCACATGGGGTTTCCAGTTTAGTGGCGGCCCTGTATGGGAAAATGTACCCTGGAACAGCTGACTATTCACAATATTGGATAGACACTTTTCCAAACAGTTGTACTAATTGGGAACATTTATGGAAAGGAATTTATACATATAGGCCCAGATATTCAAAAGAGTTGAGCCATGCGCAATAGGGTTGCGCCTGCGCACGTCCAAAATGAGCCATTCTGCGATATTCAGCAGGAGGCAGTTGCACCCCTGAAATCATGCTGCGCAACAGCGCAATGATAATGAAGGCATGCGCAACCAAAGGGGGAGGAACCATGCATAAATTGCACAGCCCGATATTCAGCCAGGGCCATACAGAGTTATGCAGGCACAACCCCTACCTGTGCCTGCACAAAGCTGAGCCCAAAAAAAAAGGAACAAGTCGAGGGCCACCCACAGGTGAGCTGCCACATTGCAGGGTGCAACACAGCAGCTGCCACCTGTGGGTGGCCCTCAACTGTTCCTGCCACCTGGCGGTGCCCCCATGCCCGATCATAGCATAACTCCCCACCGACTAGCCCGGTTGTGGGCATCAGACCTCCCCTCCCAAGTCCAACTAACCCTGGGTGGTCCAGTGGACCCTTGAGGCGCCCGGGCATAACAGTGTTCCCCTCCCAGTTCTCGATCACGGGCATAGCTAACTGCCTCCCCATTAGCCCAATCATGGGGCATCAGATTCCCCCAAGCCTAATATCCCTGGTGGTCCAGTGGACTGAATGGAGCCCGATCGCGGGCGGCATTCCTCACCCCCAAGTATGAAATCCCTGGTGATCTAGTGGACCCCCACCACCCACACACTGAGCCCCACCACTCCACTCCCCGTCAGCCAGCGTAGCAGCACCCACCCGCCTGCCACACCGCCTCGCCGACTGACAGCTTTATGCGGTTGCACGTCGTGGTTCAGAGCATGAGCCAATGGGCGTAGCCTATATGAATTATAGTCGTCCAGATATGTGAATGAATTCATTCGCATATCTGGACAGACTAGATAGAGTGGCTGCACACCCATTGGCTCATGTTTGAACCAATGGCCGTGCAGCCATACCAAGCTGTCAGTCGGCGGGCGGCAGGGCGGCAGGCGGTGGGGTGCTGCCACCCGCCGGCTGATGGGGGTGGTGGGGCTCAGTGGCGGGTGGAGTGGGGTCCACTAGATCACCAGGGATTTCATACTTGGGGGTGAGGAATGCCGCCACGATCGGGATCTGTTCGGTCCACTGACCACCAGAGATATTGGACATTGGGATACTGATGCCCGCGATCGGGCTAATGGGGGGATGACATAGTTATGCCCACGATCGGGCTAATGGGGGGGAACATTACACTTATGCCCGCGATCGGGCTACTCAGGGGGGAGGTACAGTTATGCACACAATCGGGCTAATCTTGGTCCACTGGACCACCAGGGATTGGAGACATGCATTGTCCCTTTGGGGACGTCCCACAATCAGGCTGCAGGGGGCGTCGGTCCCCGACAGCTGCTGCCTGGCAAGGCGCCAGGTGCAAGTCGTCAGGGATCAGCGCACCTGCATGCTAATGGCATGCAAATGGGTCCGTAATCAAATGCAAATGGTCCCCATGCACCTTGCATAAATTATGGCCCCATTTGCATGTCACCCTTTGAATATCGCAGGTGCTGTGCATGGCGCAATGGAACTTGTGCCACCACATCTCAATGCTCCATTCTGACCACTTGCGCTGGCACAGTTCCACTGTGCCATGCACAGTGGGGGTGGCCAGGGGGCGAAATTCAAAGCAGTTGTGCCATAGTGCAACTCCGTTGAATGTCGCCCTGGCCACACCCCTGCGTAACTATTTTGAGCGGCGCAGGGGCTTGCGCCACAAATTGGCGCAGTTTGAATATCTGGGCCATAGTGCCAATGACAAGCTTAGATTGACACAATATTATATATTGCATGCTATGCACCTGACCCCATGTGAAGCTGTGTAAGATAGGTAAATTGCCAAAAGATGACTGCTTTAGTTGTGGTCAGGTGCAGGGTTCCCTGATGCATATATTTTGGGAGTGTCCTCTGGTTGCTTCTTTATGGGCCAAAAATTAAGGCTAAAGTGGACCCCCTGTTGGGGTTACAAGATAATTTTACCCCCGAGATCTGTCTGTTAGGGGATTACACAAAGGTTGAGGTGAGGGAAAGGAGATACTTTATTAATATAATTTCACTCATGGTGAAAACCTTAGTATTAAAGCACTGGAAGGATCAGACTTCCATTACCTATCAGGAAAGGCTTGCCGGGTTATTATACAACTTAAGGACTGAGAAAACTATTGCTAGCTATAGAAATACAATTTCTAGGTTCAATGCCAAATGGGAGAAATTCCACGATCTATGGTCAATTGTTCAGTCAGGAATTAGAGGGCTTCTATAGCCCCCTTTTGACTTAACTTATTTAGTTGGGTGTAGATTACTGGTGCCTTAAGGGATGACGTTCTCATACCCTTTTTAGGTTGTTGTCTTTAGGCTTTCTCCTAGTGGGAACAGAAGAAGAACCTGTAATGTTACAATTTGTGTACTGGCTTTGGGGTGGGAGGTTAATGGGGTGGTGGGAGGTTTTATGGGTGGGATATGAAGGGGTGGGGTAGGGGAGGGAGGAGGGTGGGTAGGATGGTGAATGGGTTGACTTACGGGTCAGTATTTAATGCAATGTATTTACAATTCTTCTTGTTTCATCTCCTGTAATATGTACTGCATTGTTGGTGAATGGTAATACTAAATAAATAAAGCATATTTAATTTAAAAAAAAAAAGATCTGCAACAGAGTAGATGATCCAGATGGGGTGGGCAGAATGAGAAGAGATCTGGATAAACTAGCAAAATGGTCAGAAGAGTGGCAACTAGGATTTAATGCAAAGAAGTGCAAGATCATGCACATAGGGAAGAGAAACCCTGAAGCCACCTATAGGCTGGGAGGGGAGTTGCTGGCAGTCACAAAGGAAGAAAGAGACTTGGGCATCATCATCTCTGATGACCTGAAATCATCCAAGCAGACCTCTAAAGCAGTAGGTAAGGCTAGGGGGATGTTAGGGTGTATTAGTAGGGGTATCACAAGTCGTAAGAGGGAGGTAATAATCCCTCTTTACAAGACACTGGTTAGGCTCATCTGGAGTACTGCGTGCAGTACTGGAGGCCACACCTTCACAAGGACATTAACCAAATTGAGGCAGTCCAGAGAAGGGCAACCAAAATGGTGCAGGGGCTGCATCAGAAGACATATGAGGACAGATTAATGGAGCCCAATATGTATACCCTTGAGCAAAGGAGGGAAAGAGGTGATATGATCGAACCATTCAAACACCTTAAGGGCATTAACAATGTGAAAGAGTCTAACATGTTTAAATATAAGAAAAATAGCAGGACAAGAGGACACAGCATGAGAATAGAGGGAGACAGATTAAGGGGGAATGTGAGGAAATTCTTTTTCACAGAAAGAGTGGTGAATGCATGGAACAGCCTACCTCAGGAAGTGGTGGCTATGAATACAGTGCAGGGCTTCAAACAGGCATGGGATAGGCATAGGGGAGCAATACAGACGAATATGGATAGATAGGTCATTGACACAGTAAAGGTGTGTGGCACATTCATAAGGTAGAAAAAATTGGCAGACTGGATGGGCCTTGCGGTCCTTACTTGCCGTCAACCTCTATATTCTATGTTTCTATGTTACCCTCCTACCAATCATAAATACAAAAAAGGGGCCGTTAAAGAACCAGAAAAAGTATACTTCTGCCCAGGTGAACTTTTTGGGCCCCACTGGATGCCCAACTGTGAAGCAGCCTTCTATGATATCATATACCAGCTCACCCACACCCCCATCCTCACCTATGCTGACCCCACCAATCCCTATGTGCTGCATACAGACGCTAGTCTGCAGGATCCAGGAGTGGTGCTGTATCATGACCATGAGGATCACCTGAGACCAGTAGCTTTCACCAGTAGGAGCTTGACCCCATCCGAACAAAACTACCCTGTGCACAAGTCGGAGTTTCTTGCACTAAAATGGGCCATCATTGACCAGTTTCATGAATACCTCTATGGGGCAAAGATATTGGTGAAGACTGACAATAACCGGTTGACGTATGTACATACTTCAGCTAAGTTAGATGCCAGTGGGCACTCGTGGCTTTCTACATTATCAACTTATGATTATGCTGTCGAATACAGACCGGGCCTGAACCATATTGATGCTGATGCTCTATCACAAAGGCCCACTTCCAAGAGTGATTGGGTCAGGCTGTCTGAACCTGACATTTGAGCATTGTGCCAAAAGTTTAATAGAGATGAACAGATGTCTGAGAGACAGTGGACTGTTTAGTAGATTGCTTGGGCCCTTCTGACACCTGCATACCAGCTGCTTATTGCCACTTCTCTGCTCTAGATATTAGTGCACTACCTCAGTTTGACAATGACAACATTCAGTGGGCTCAATCCCAAGATCCTACGATTCAGCCCACACTTGATGTCCTGCGTGCGGGGAAAGATGTTTCTAAGTTACATTCCACTGATTTGTGAACTGCTTTATTGTTTAAAGAAGGCCCCAGATTGACATTGCTCAATCATTTGTTGTATAGAGAGACAGTAGATCATAGCGGCAAAGTAGACAAGCAACAATTGGTCCTGCCCACAGACTTTAAAGATATGGTACTGAGGTCCTTCCACAATCACATGGGGCACCTCGATATTGACAGAACCCTTGACCTGGTATGATCTCGCTTCTACTGGCCCAAAATGGGGGCCAATGTTATGCACCATGTAAAGACTTGTAGTCACTGCCTGCAAAGAAAAACCCTGCCTCAGAGGGCTGCCCCCCTTGTTAATATTACTACCAGCACCCCCATGGAACTAGTCTGCATAGACTTCTTGTGTTTAGAACCTGATTAGCAGAACATTAGCAATGTGTTAGTGGTTACGGATCATTTCACATGGTATGCACAAGCTTTTCCCACAAAAGATCAAAAGGCATCTACCATGGCCAAAGTGCTAGTGGAAAATTTCTTCATCCACTATGGTGCCCCCCAGCGGATCCACTCTGACCAGGGCAGTGACTTTGAGAGTCAACTAATCAAAGAAATGCTCTCTCTATGGGGGTGCAAAAGCCAAGAACCACTCCCTATCACCTGCAGAGAGACCCTCAACCAGAACGTTTTAACCGCACCCTTCTAGACATGCTGGGCACCCTCCACCCAAAAGACAAGCATAAATGGAGCCAGCAGATTAGCACCTTGGTACATGCATACAATTGCACCAAAAATGATGCTACTGGGTTCTCCCCCTACTGCCTTATGTTCAGGAGAGAGGCCCAGCTGCCAGTTGACATCTGTTTTGGGGTCTCTCCAGATGGGGTCTGAGCCGAAAACTACTTGCAATATGTACAAAAACTGAAAGCTCAATTGAACCATGCCTATCAACTGGCCCAGACAATGGCCACCAAGAGAAATCTAGCCAACAAAGAGAGGCTTGATAAAAAAGGAAACGCTCAAGAGCTTCGACCTGGAGACCATGTTTTTGTTACACAATTTGGGACTGCATGGTAAACACAAATTGCTGATCGGTGGCACCATCTTCCCCATGTAGTAGTTGGAAAGTTAGATGATTTATCTGTGTACAAGGTGCACCCAGAAAACAACTCCAAAGCTGTCAAAACCATGCACCATAACCACTTGCTACCTATCGGCCAAGTCATGATTGAGGCTGAACCCCCAGAAACTGAGCCCCTGGGCCAGTGACTCGGGATCTATGTCAATTCGCTCCCGTGTTTTCACTCCCGGTCAACTCCCTCCCTACGACCCACTCCCTCGTCATTTCACTCCCACTGTTCTCGCTCCCTGAGAACCTGCTCCTGCTCCCAATCCCTCTCTGCAAACTACAGTGCTTTTCGTCCCACACCCTTCTCAACTTCTATTACCGGATAGACTCTCTTACCATGTCTGCAAAGTCAGAACCAGATAAATCTGCAAATGCTGCAAAAAGAAATATAAACTGTCTGCCTCCCCACCACTGGGTGTTTGTTGTAGTCTGTACCCTGCTACACAGATGGAAATGGAGCACAGTCTCTTTACCAGGGAGCTTGTGGAGGTCTGGACCAGGCCAGTGGAGCACTGACTGATAACTACAGAGCAGGAGCTGGCATCACTGCGACACCTTGAAATTATTAGGACATCATTTTCAGGATCAGGAGAGGGCGAAATATGTCAGGTGGGGGGGTGGGGCTGTCATTAGACTTGAGTTTAGTAGCTTGCTCTCACTATATACCACCTTGAAATAAATAGGACCCATCGAGTTCGATAGTTCTTTGTTTTCTTCATTTTCAGGACCAGGAGAGGATTTTACAGGCAGTCTGGTTGGTGAAAGAAATTTTCTTCATAAGGGTACTTACTTGGCCCAAGGCTTTCAGTGTAGTTTAGCTTGGAGTAGTGAAAAACTGGCACTGCATCCCCTGCCTATGGGCCCAGTTCAATCAGCAATCAAATCACTGATCAACTGATCAACTGAGTTACTTTAAACATATTTTCAGATACTCCATAGCCATGGGTGGGACCAGGCTCCTCCAGCAACTTGGACACATGAAAAACATCAGCGGGAGCAAATTGATAGGGTGCGGGATGTGAAAGGAGTGAAAATAATGGGAACAAATTGTCGGGAGTGCATTTTCCGGGAGTGAACTGATGGGAGCGAATTGATGTGCTGCCAGTCAGTGACTCATGCTGCTGCAAGAAAGAGACAGAGTCAACCTACCCCAGTTGTCACAGATTTAACGTTTCCTCCTAAGCAGGCCTAGAAAGATAGTGACTGTCAGTCTACTTCTGATGAAAGTGAGTGTGAATATGCCTATTACCCCTCTTATGAACTGAGTCAGCTGTTTAGAGTTAATCCCCTGATTAATTGTGGAGATGAAGCTGGGCCTTCTGGACTGCCTAACCCCCCCAGCTTTGTCATTGGAGCCATGCTTCCAGAAAGTGAAGTGCAAAGTATCACATCTGAAGATGCTGAGCATCTGTGTATTGTGGAACTGTATGATTTGCTTGAGGGAGGGACTGATGGAATGAGCCTTTCTGGTGACATACCAGAATTTGAAGAACATCATGAGAGTGCTGACAACTCCCATTCAGTGTCTCACAGTTTGATTGTGTCTGAGCTTTCACAAAATGAGTTAAGTGTTATAGAAACAGAGCCTGCAGAGCAAGGAGCCGACAGTGCCCCAAGTTTGGACGTTCCCATCCAGGCAGAGGCACCCCTCACAAGTGAGGAGAGCCCCAGGACTGTTGCTGAAAGTACAGAGGCTGTGGTTGTTCCCCCCAGAAAGACTGGTCAAGCTGTCAAGCCAGTATTGCATTTCAGCTATGATCCTCTGGGGAGGCCTGTGGACTTGCCTCTCCATGTAGTTCACAAAGGTGTTTATATTTCACCGAGTTCACTGCCCAAATTGAGCTTGACAGCCCATTCCAGGTTACTTGTCCTGCCCTCTCACCATGGTGCTCCTGCCCCATCCAGCCCCAAGTTAGCTGATAGAGAAGGGCCCCCTCTTGCATTGTTCAATGTATAAGAAGTTATTACATGATTCTGCACAGTAATGTGTAAATAACCTGTGTGAAATATGCATGGTGCATTGTCAGAATGGATATAGTATTGTGAAGTGTAGAGAATATGCATAGTAAAAGGTATATGTTTACACTGACTGATGCATCAGATGTCACTTGTATAATATGCAAATGGTATAAATGTCTCATATAGTTTGCATTTGCAATATTGTGATGGTACAGACTTGATGCGGATGCCATGTTTTATCCAGGCAGGGAAGGGTGTAACCCCCCTACAAATAGGGGTTCCAAAAAAGTCTTCCTTGAGCATGCCTAAATGCTCACTGCCAGGCTGGTGTCCTGCGTTTTAGCAGTTTAAATGTGATTGCTGGAGAGTGCCTGTGTGGCCTCTGTGCACTGTCTCTTTAAGAGCTGCTTAGATTGCAGTCATAAGTAATCTGAGAGGGAGCTCTGTTGACAGATGCAACTATTTGCTGAAAATCATTTACAGTGATAATGATAATGTAGTTTGTCTAACCTGCCTTCTTTGCAGCAAGGAATGTTTTGTTTCTCTCCACTATCTTGGTCCTGGACTGCCGAATTGGA
This sequence comes from Neoceratodus forsteri, assembly GCA_016271365.2. Taxonomy (NCBI): domain Eukaryota; kingdom Metazoa; phylum Chordata; order Ceratodontiformes; family Ceratodontidae; genus Neoceratodus; species Neoceratodus forsteri. Next base: position 798,132,548 of record CM057459.1, on the reverse strand, counting down.
CCAATCAGTTCTGGTGGGACCTAAAATGGAGCCGGACTACAGGAGCTGCCTGGAGACAAAATTTGTAGGAATTGTAGTTTTGAGCTTTTGGTGCCTTTTTGCACCTGAAGGGGGAGCCTTTGTTGTGACTGACAGACAGATCAGCCAACCAAACCTTTTGGATTCTGGGGAAAGTCCCTGGCTTGCTGGCAGTTGAGTCAGATCTTGGTTAGGAGCTGAAAAAAAAAGCTTGAGACAGTCAAGCAGCCATCTGAGTAGTTTCGTGTGGGAGAACTGTGGAAAGGACTGTGCTGTTGCCTGCATGTCTGCCTGCTGCCACTGAGAGGGACAGAAGAGAATTATTTCAGACTAAATCCAAGTTTGCAAGAACGAAGTAAGCCACTGATTTTTTTACCAGGCTCATACCTGAAGAAGACCGAAGATTTTGCTGAATGCGATCAGCCTGTCTGGATTTCCAGTTGCTTTTGAATCCCTGGCTTGTGCAGAGACTTTACGATCATGACCGGAGAGCGGTTTGCCTGTTACAGTAGAATTTCCTTACATGTAAATGTGCTGTGAGTTGCTAGTGGGTCATGATTTGGTTCCCCACTGTGTGAACTGTGTTCTGCATGCTGGAAGCTGTAATCAGCCCAAAACGGACTGTATCCGAATTTGTCTCCATTTGGCCTGGGCCTTGCCACACTGGCCCAGCCAGACAAACCGCTGCACAGAGAAAGCCATTGACGAGAGACCTGCGTGGGGATCAGCCCGTTGCTCCATGCTTGAACAGGAATGACACCTCGGCGAATCTTGTGGGCTCTGCTTCTCCTGGTGCTCCTGATTAACCACCTGCAGACTCAATTTTCATCCAGCCTGTGTCCAGTCTTGGGTATCATGAGTAATCATAAAGGTAGCTCCCTTCAACAACAGCCTAATCTGAAAGTGTGTCATCTGATTGTTTGTTGTTTTCTTTTCACAAACTGAGCCCTCCGGCTCTGGATTACAAATAGTGTGAGTTGTGCATGTTGTTTTATTCCATCACAGGGCCCAAACCAGCTGAAATGTTCCTGGCTAACCCACCATTCTCCCTCTGTGTATTCAGAGTGTGTGATTGTTTATCGACCCTGAAATGCATGCATAACTGTTTGATTGACACAACCTTTAAGCTAATTAACCTAATTACACTCCTCCCTTGTTCAAGTCCCTTAAATAAATCAGATCTAACTCTTTTTTGCATTTACCCTGACTGTGGTACCAGTTTGTACAAGACAACTGTACTGCTGTTATTTGCTGTGTTTAACCTTGTTTTACAAGGGGTCCCAGGGTCGAGCCACAGGAAAGCCCTGGTGGTAAGTGCAAACAGTGTGGGTACTTGTGTGGTGTATCAGGGGTATTGTGAAAGTGATTATTGTGTATTGTTCCGGCCACTAGTAAGGAAAGAGGGGGGTCATAGTGTCCCGGAGGGCTGTGCCCAGGTTAGCTTGACCACTACTAACCCTGACCTCCGAGTGGAGGCACGCATTTCAGAACTTAGGCCCCATAACCTGCTACTAGCCAAGCAGTCAGGGGTAGTAGCCCCTGGGATAGCGCCACCTAGGGGTTACACATACAAAGCTTGTCCTATAGACACCAGTCACAAAAATGTACTGTATTTTGTTTTACATCTGCATATATGTAAATCAGATAACAGTGCCCAGCCTGCCTAACTGCTCACAAGAAATAACAGCGCAATGCACAATTTCAACTGAAACAGAAAACAAGCTTTTAAGTTTGAAACCATACAGCCATGCTGTGCAGTGCTGACTGACTGTCAAAGCAACAACAACATTGCATTTTATAATTTTCAGCTTGCTTACTTGAATGTAATCAGATGTATTTCTTTCTCTGATTGGACTTGATCGATCAGATGGATGATTTCTGTGCTGTTTGCATATAGTATAGGCAAGTTTTTTGACGTGGAACCTTTGTAAAAGAGCCCTGGGCCCAAAGGTAATTGTAATCCTAGAATTGAAATAAATAAATAAGTTTAGGCACACAGACAATGCTGCACTGCACTAGTAAATTAACCACCATCCATGAGGGCACAGGCACAGTAAGTAATGTGGGCCGGGGACTCCTTGGTCCATTCCTTATACCCACTTGATTTCTTTGAAATATATTCTGCATAAACAAGTCAAGCAATAAAGCTTACTGAAGTGCTCAGAGCTGCCCCTGTAACAGGATATGGCCAGCAAGGGCTGTTGGGATCAGAATGGATGGAGAGGATCTGGAAAGCAAGCAAGCACATTTATTTATAAAAGGTGCTTTTCCGGTGTTCAAAGCACCTGTACAATACAGCACAATAAAATATCTAAAAACAATTCAGAATTAATATAAAAACATATACTTATAAAACCATTTATGTCCCCATAAAGGCATTCTTGAAAAAATGTTGTAAGGGATTTTTTAAATCCCTCCATGGTCAGGCTTTCACATATCTGATGAGGTAGAGATTTCCACAGGGTTGGTGCCATAAAGGCAAATTATCTTCCTCCAAAGGTCTTCAAGTGCATCCTGGGACCCTCTAACAATCCTGCACCAGAGGATCGGAGTGAGCAGGAGGGTCGATAGGGAAGTAGGAGCTCTTTCAGGTACTGGGGTCCCAGTTCATGTAAGGCTTTATATGTCAGCAAGTCAACCTTGAAAGGGGTTTGCCACTGTATAAGCAGCCAGTGCAGTCCACACAGCACAGGTGTCATGCGACTGGATCTAGGGGTTCCAGTTAACAACCTGGCTGCTGCGTTCTGCACTTGCTGCAAATGGTGAATATCCATTCCCAGCAGCCCCAGGTAAAGGGTATTATAGTAGTCCAACCGAGTGGTGACAAAGGCGTGAATGTTAGTTATTTATTACTTTTATCTCACTTTGTGGCCATGGGTGCTATGGAAAAGAGACAGTAGGGCTGGACTGTGGACAGTTGTTTTTGTTTCCCTGCAAACTAAGCAAAGGGCTCAAGAAATAAAAACAAGTGTGAATTATAGCTCAGCTGCCTTGTCTGTTCTGCCTAAACTGGAAGCAACTTTAACCCCTTCACACCTGAGAGACACATATAGATCTGTTTTTCAATTTGACTTATTTGTGAGAATGGGTTTAAAGAACAACTGGTGCTGAGTTTTGCAAGGGCGGTTTATTATGCCCTAAGAAGGTGGGGGTGCTGCAGCACTCTCCTCTCCCTGCTTCCGACGTCTATGGTTATTCTTTTAAAAAAGAAATGAAATTAATTTCAGACAACAAAATTTACAGTAAATATCAGAGTTGAAGCATAAGGCAAAAATCTTGTGGACTGACCAAAGCCATAAACACTCTATCCTTTTATTAGTGTAAGGTGTCTTTTTTTGGTAGTGTGTCTTCAGAAGGTGAGAATGGTTTAATTAAATTACTTTTGCCTGGTCCCTTAAGAAAAGGCAGCATCACAGATAAGTTTTATAGGTTTAATAAGATTTTACAAAATACATGTGCCTGTTCATAAAGTATGCTCAGCATAAACCAAAAAATATCCTTATCCTTGCACTCAAAGGAAGAGAAAAAAATATTGTTTAAATGAATAGTAAACTTTAGGCAAATAAAACGACTTCACTAAAAGAACAAAACTGATCCTTTAAAAAGTCTCTCCCCTTGATCAGTCCATCGGCACAGCGGTTGGATTCCAGCTTGTGATGCCAGTGACCCAGGTTTGGGAACAGACTTGGGACACTAGAGGGCCGGCCGGGGAGAGATGGTTGGGAGTGTCTGGAGACTGCTCACATCTCTCAGGGGGAGGGTGGATTAAGGACCCGGTGCTTGCCAACCCCTGGCAGAGGCTGAGGGTATGGCAATGTGCTGGGGCCCTACATACCAAGGGGGGTTGTGGGGAATGCCAGCTTATGCCTTGACATTGTGGCAACCATGCCCCCAAGGAGCAAAGCAAAAAAAAGGCTCCAGGGATGACTGGATGATGGTCACTGGCTCCCATTGCCACTGAGTCCCCGATGCAGCCCAGATCCACCCTAGCAGCACCCAGACCAAGTTTAGCGTGCTGGCTGGCCCCTACCGTGCCTATCTCCCTTGGAGGAGGGGGACCCGCCTGGCGAAGGATTACATCCGGGTTACCTAGGGGGCTGCGGATATAGGGTGGTAAGTGGTTGGCATTGGGGCAGGGGCATCAGTGGGGATCTTGGTGGCCTGAAGTAGTGGCCACCCTGGAGCAAGGAGGAGGCAGATAAAAAAAAAAAGAAAAGTCTCGCCCCATGCAGGTCATCCATTTCTTAGTTTATGCATCCAGCAGGCTTGCTCCTCTGCAGGTTTCAAAACTGCTTTCATTCAATGGTTCAGGAGGGACCCAACTCCACTACTTTGAACTTCAGTGAAATGCTTTTAACACACAAAAAAAGCTGATCTAGACTGGTTTATCTTCCTTTCTGGTATCCCTGAGGAAAGCCATTAGCAAAAATATTAAAGATGATCTTCCCTCCTCTCTATCAGAACTGTCAGCTATATGCTTTTGCCAAATGAAAAGTTTTCCTTATGATGCACCCTTCTCAGCTCCCATATCCAATGTCATCTTGAAGATATTGGGCCCAATCAACAAAGAGGAGAGTAATGTGCAAAAAAAGGCACACAGAAGGGGCAAGGAGCTCTGCACCGCGCAACACTTACACATGTCACCAGATACACAGTGGCAGTGGGTTGGACCAAGAGGTGTGCAGGTGGCTTGAGCCATGGAGCAGCTTTCATGCCCATGCAATGCCCATTGACACCACCACCATATGAGGAGGCAGACAACTCACATAGACAGACAATGCAAAACCTGATGTATATTGCTCCATGCAATCTGAACCTGCAGCGTAGGCCAACAAGCCTGGACATGGTGAACAAGGTTCCACCAAGCCGGTTCAACAAGAAAGTTGTCAAAGGACAGCACAACAACACTAATATGTTGATGGTGACCATGTGACCTGACAAATGTGTCGACTGACTGCCATGGCGCCCTAAGCACAGTTAGACTCCCCACACCTCCAGGACTTTTATATAGTCAACTCCATCGGGGGGGGGGTACTGGGCAACTCCAGCGTAGCGCTGTAACTGTAAAATGCTCCGACAACCCATTCGACACTGTGGATGTCTAACAGGTTATGTCGCTGTACTCAATTCAGTGTAATGCCATTGCTGCGCTGCCAGCATACAGGTGAACAACACCCACTGTGCCAGTTGCCAGTTGAACTGACTACTGCTTGACAGCAAAGAACTTGGCTGTATGGCTGGTGTCAGCCGCTGTACCAATGGCCATAAAGACAGAACTCTGTCATAAAGAGGACAGCACAACTTGCCTCAGAGTTTCACCAACAGTAACGGTATGGCTCTGGGTCACTGGTATGTATGCCAGTACTGGAAGAACATCTGCGGGGAGTATACAGGGTAATGGCTACATGACTGGCAATACCCCTAACTATCAGTGTTAGCATGCCTGAGTGACATGGCCACTGTGGCATTGTACTGAACAGCTGTACCCACACCAACAGGTGCAGCAGGGCATGGGGTGTGGAGGGGTCGAAGAAGATCCCATGCTGATGCCAGTGGAGAATGAGAAGTAGTTGAGGAATGACAGCAGTAGGGCAGAGGTGGGCATTATATTCACACCAGCACACCACACAAAGTAGAGGTTACACTCCAGTACACTCCTAACCCATCCCCTGCCTTCTGCACCCTTGCAACTGTCTGGGGCAGCTGGCAGTACACACATTATAAGACTCCAGTTGCAGCTTTCCAGCCCACCACACTGATCTGCTTGAAGGACTGCCAAGAGATGTGCCAGCTCCCATTGGAATAAGGAGGCTTGGCCTACAGGATATCCACACAGGTGTGCAGTTGATGGTATGGCAAAGGCTGTCAGTCAAAGTATGCTCATTTCATGTTGAAGCATCTAATCTTTGCAAATGGGCTGATGAAAGTATATGATTCAGAGTTCAGGGGGGTGGGTTAGGCCATGTATCCTAACTAAGATTCAGGAAAAACTGGTGCATAATCAGACTATCTCGAACTGCACCACCTGCTATCCAATCAGCAGAATAGTTTTAGATGTATCCATGGCACAGATACTGCATTCATTAAGTTCACTTTGGATATACTTTAGGCACTCGATAATGGCATCCCCACAGGGGCCACATTCATAAACCTCACCAAGGCCTTTGACTTGGTCAGTCGTGAGTTTCTCATTGGGAAAGTAAAGCAACTTGGCCTTGACTCCCACTTGCTCGCCTGGTTTACCTACTATCTCTCTCACAGAACCCAAATAGTCAAATGAAGGGTGCCATATCTACCCAACTACTACTTTCAGATGGTGTACCCCAGGGCTCAATACTAGGCCTGCTTTTGTTTTCCTTTTTAATCAACAATCTGGACAACAACCAAGGTAGCAGTTATCTGTTATTGTATGCAGATGACGCTGTCCTTTAAAAGAGTTCTCATAACATTCCGGAGCTCAATACCCAACTGAAAATTTGGATCCTATCAAATAAACTGGTACTAAATGTCAAAAAGACAGAGGTGGTCTTATTTAGATCCAAACAAGTAGGCTGTACTAGAAGTCACCTGCTCCCCCCCACAACCTCCTCCAGTCTCGTGATTGAGGTTGTGGATACGATTAGATATCATGGCCTGCTGCTTGATCAAGGCTTCACCTTTAAGGCACAGGTGGGCCAGATTACCCACACCATCCACCAGAAACTAGGTCTCCAATACAGACTGAATTGCCATTTCAGCTTGGACTCTAGACTGTCCAAAGCAAACAGTATACTGGTTCCAAAACTCACATATGCTGCCACTATCTTGCAGTCCCCAAGCACCTCCGAGACAAATAGGCTAGAGGTCCTGTGCAACAAAACTGGGTGTTCTGCAACTGTGTCCCCTCCCAGGAAGCACCATTGCAATGTCCTGGCATCCTTAAATTGTCCTTCACTTGCTAGTTGGATCCAGTACCCCCTATTGTCCAAGGTGTACAAACTGTTACATGAACCTGCTGCCCCCTGACTAGATGGTCTCCTTGTACCAAACCGCTCATGCAAACTGCTACTGCCAGCAAAAAATTGCTTGAGGTGCCCAGAATCAGAAAAGCTATGGAGGGCCGGCCCATCAGCGCAGCGGCTAGATTTCTGCTTGTGACGATGGCGAACCAGGTTAGGGAACAGACCTGGGTTGCCGGAGGGCCGGCTGGGGGGAGATGGATTGAGCATCCAATGGACTGCTCTCCTTCTCTGGGGGGAGGGTGTGGGTATCACTGGTGCATGGGGGACCTCTGGCAGAGGCCAGAGGTTCTTCAAGCAATCATCGCCAGCAAGGACCAAGGGGGCGGGAGGGATGCCGGCATCATTGCACATTCCAACCCCCACAAAAATGGGCAAAAAACACACCCGCCTGCCACCTCTATGAAGCCCGCCCCCAGCTGCAATTGGCTCCCAGGCCAACTCCCACCCTATTACGACATTAATGGTATCTCGGGCCAGGGTGCCATAGCCCCGGCCCGGGCGGCAATCCAGGGGGTGATGAGAGGTCAGCTAATGTGAGAGAGCCGCGGCTGTGGGGATCCATGACTGGGGCAGATGCTTGGTGGTAGGAGTGGGCACATAAAGAATAAATTAAAAAAAAAAAAAAGAACAGCTATGGGAAACAAGTCCTTTGCATACACATCCCCATATCTCTGAAATGCGCTACCAGAGACCCTGCAAATGTCTGCCTCCTTGGACAGCTTTAAAAAAGGCCTAAAAACTCATCTTCTAGAGTGGTGCCTATGCTCCTTCCTTTGTTGACTACACTACTCATAGTCAGTTATGGTCTTAAGGTTGATTAATGCCATTTTCTGCACTGATCCCTTCACCCACCAGAATACCTGTATCCTGTCTATTCTCTGCCTATTACATATTTTGCTTACTGTCTGTCCCAGATGCTGTACTCCTAAAGGGCACTTGTTCATTCCAAGATACCCACCTCAAATTACCCTTCATGCTAAGTGTTCCTCTGTCTCCCAAGACCAAAACTGTTGTTCAATATAATGTGAATAATAGAGTCATTACTTTGTACCCAGTATGCAGTGTTTTTAATGTATCATTCCTTCTACCTGTATATGGTATACTATTTTCAATTTGGATTGTCTGGAATTAATCCCGGGTTGTCCCTGAAAAAGGGACCCCTTGTTCCAGTGGGCTTACCTAGTTATCAAAATGAAATAAATTAATTAATCAATTAATTAATATGGCAGACAATATGGACAAAGAGATGTTCTGCTATATTGACTAATTGTTTGAGGCACGCATTCCCCTTGAGGAAGTGAATTGTTTTCAGAAATGTTGGTGGAAAGTGGAAGGCCAGTGATAAAGATCGAATGAGCCAACCATACAATAAATACAGTATACAGTATTGACTTGACAAAAATTTTCTGTGTGGGGAGTGAGTCTGACTATCCTAAAATCTAAAAAAAAAAACACTCTGCTCAAGCATCAGATAGGGTTGGAGCACTAAGTCAAAAAGTAGAGGAAATGCAAGGGTAGAGTAAAAGCAGTCTCATTACTGTTTCGGAACATGTGACATGGTGTTTCTCAGGGTTTAAATGATTGCTTGATGCCACCTTGGCATCACCCTAACTTTGATAATGTTTTTCAAGGAACAGACATGTATTTACACGTCAGTGCTTTGAGAGAGGGTGCTAATATTAATGTAATGCCAAGGTTGTGTTGAGCAAGCATTCAAGCTCCAAAACACAGCACAACACGCATTGACCAACAGTCAGGAGACTTTGTTTTACCCTTACTTCCCATCTCACATCCTTTCTTGTTTTCTGCTTGAGCCCTAACTGATGAGTAAATGTAGTTTTTTTTTTTCAATAAATTCCCTTTCTTTTCAAAAGCAATATTTAATAATAGATGCACCTTAAAATTGACCATGCCAGCATTTGGCATGTCTTGCTGAGTGCCTTTACCTTTTGTTTGCTTCTGTCTGTTAGACATCAAAAGATTTCACAGATTAAGTATATTATTGCTTCCCTCCATGAATAACAGAAACTCCAAGACCTGAGGTAATAAGTGTAGCACTAAGAATGACAGCATGTTTTTTGTTTCTTTGTTATCTGGCCTGGTTGACCTTTCCGAATATGAAACATTGTTCAGCTGTCATAAAACAATATTTAATTTTGCCACAGTACTATTGAGTTCCGATCTCTTCATGATGGGCTATAATAATACATAGCAGCAGTCTATAGAGAAAAGCAGTGGCACTCTGACATCAGATGCAATGTTGCATGCTCTACAAGTGCACTCAGCAGCATCTTGGCTGTCCCTATTGCAAGTGACTAGCCCACTCTAACAATAGCCACAGTCGGAGGCAGCATGACTTTTCCTGTGGGGAGTGGCTGGCCTGCTCCAATGACAGCTCCACTAGTCCTGCTCCTGTTAAATATAGTGTTCTGCTAGCTTGATAATGACTCCATTCACAGCTGTGCTTGCTGCCATCTTTATCATCTCTTCTGCCACACTTGGATAACTATGTACCCCCAAACCCTGGTTCCCCTACAGCTTTATTTAGAAAAAATACTGCCCACTTCAGGACCTAGCTGCTCAAGTTCCACTACAACAAAACTTGACATAGTCTTCTTCTCCTGCTCATACCAACTAAGTACCTGATCCACAAACCCAGTCCACCATGCCCTGTGTGTACATACTCCAGCATAGGAACAAGGGGTGGCACCTGCTCTTAAAGGACACCCACATCTAATCGGAAGCCCCGGTCAGCACTGTAATGGATTCCCTGATCTGCACAGAGTGGGGGACCATGGTATATGACAGTCCTGGTCAGCAATCCACAGACTGCAATATCCCCATCAGGATGACATCTAAGTGAGCTACTGTGCCCGGCTAATGCCTGTGGACCACACAGTCCTCCTAGCCAACATAGAGGGCTGAGAGCTAGTGGTGTGGGGGCCAATCAGGCCCCAGTGACTGACCTGCTGCTGGGCAGACCGAGGCACATAGATGCTATGGCAGCCCTTCAGGCCATGTAGCATCTGCCCCTTCTACAGGAGCAGTGCCTACAGAAGTGGCAAATGTCGCCTATAGAAACAGAGCTTAAATAGCTAGTGGAACAAAAACAGGCAGACAGGAAAATAATACAAGTTTTAAGAAGTAGACAGTTACAGCTTTTTATTTCTGAAGCATTTACTTTTGCCTTTTGCTCATTAGAAAGTCTTTTATGTGATAACATTGTGCTGAATGCATGGAACAGTGCTGAGCCTGGCAGCTGATATGTCTACCTCTATCACCACTACATCATCAGTATTGTGATCTCACTGACTGTGACAACACAGGCAACTGATCTGGCAGCCACTGAGTGACTGTTCCTGAGTGATCTCACAGTCAGTGAGGTTAAAATGCTGATGATGTAGTGGGAACAATAGAGCTAGATATGTCAGCTGCCAGGCAAAGGACTGTCCCACACATCACACTTACTAACATCAGGTAAACAATATTCCGATTACCCAAAGGGAAAAGAAAAAGTACCTCAGATGTAAAAGGTAATGGCTGATGAATTTAAAAAATTAATATCAATTTTAAAAACTCTTATTAATTTTAGGCAGTACACTAGCTCTTTAAGCAAGGCAACACCTGCTCAAAGTACTAAAGTCCTGGGCTGGCACTTGCATTCAAGGCTCTGATTTTTGGCAGGAGCTTTTATATGTGGCTGATCTGCAGAAAGAACATATGCACTCTTCTCTGGATTAATCAGATCTAAACTGGTCTGCATTTCATGGTCAGCAGTCCATCTCATGCAGGACACATTCTCCTGATTGTCTGTTTCTGTGGGAAGGTGTGTGAGGGCTTCCTGACTGATTCACCACTGCAAGGGCAAATTGTTGACCTCTGATCACTTTCCATTGTCTTGTGGGGCCAGAGGTAAATAAATGTGGTGGTCTCCATGCCCTTTAGACGTGTATTATTTTTACACAGATCCATCTTTCAGTTTGGCTTCTGGCCATCTGGTGGTGCCACAGGGCATATATTCTGTAATTTTGGCCGGCGCTTCATGGTGCTTAACCTCCCTGTTATTTATTGGGTTGGATGTGATGATGGAGCATCCACAAGCACTACTGTGTTCTGCTCTGATTTTTAGATATTGTCCTGTGCCTACTGCTAGCTACTGGCAGGGAACCAAGTTCTTTATTTGTCATTATATTAAATCCAGTCCTTTACTGCGAGCATAAGCTGCCAACCTCAGTCCCCTGTCGGTTTCCTGCTCATTCCCCCTGCTGCAGTCCTTGGGAACCAGGAGCAAAACACAGATGGTGTGGAGCAGAGGTGTCAAGGAGAAGGCAGCTCGCTCCAAGGCAGGGAGCCAAAGATAAACTCCCATTTGGAGGAAGGCCACATTTATGTATGCATATAGAAAAGTCTCTGAACTGCCTCCCACCTCTCTATGGCCTGTCAGAGGGCTAGGGGTAATTGTGCAGTTTATGGGCAGAAACTTGTGAGGCCCAGTCTGCTGATACACTGGTAACACTACAGCTTGCAGCACTGATGGCGCAAGCTTGGGAGTGGACTCAGAGCATTGCAGCCAGGCATGGGAAGGAGGAGGATCAGCTGTTCCAGCTACTGCTCTCCTCTTTCAGGATGCAAGGCACCCTTCCCACATCCCTCATTAACTCCACTCAATTCCAACCTCTTACACCCTCCCCTGTTCCTCCAGTCAGTTTTCAGTCAGCACCTGGGACAGTGCCAGGAATCTGATACTGTATTTTTTTTTTTGTAAACAAAATGAAAGAATGTTGAAAATCACTGGGGTAGGGAAAGGGGTGACCATAGTGCTAGGTCTGGCTACTGGGAAGGGCTAGTGTAATTTTTCTCATTATTTTTCCAAATGCAGAAGTGACCCCAAAGTGACCATCACATTTGAACGTTCAACTGGGCCAAATTGGAGGCAAAAGTTTCACAATTTAGCACATTCACTGAATACAAATTTGCCATCAGGTCATCCTTAGCCCCCCCCCCCCCCGATGCATCATAGGCTAGTTATGGCTAGAACTATACAGTCTGAATAAAGCATATGGTCTTAAATGACTAAAGGTGCAGACTGAAGTACATAGAAAGCTTATTACACAATTTGAACAGTGCCAGTTTATATCCATGTGGGTTGCCTATAAAGAAGATGTAGCTACTAGCAAATATAAACCACAGTTGGAATCAGCAGAACTCAATTGCAAATCATTCTCTCTCCCCAAAAATGTCAATTTTAAGTCATTAGGGGCCAGATATTCAAAACGTAGTCCAAGCACTAAGGTGTGTTTGCCCATGCTAGCAGGAGTTTGCACCTGATTTCTGGGTGGGGTCTATATTCAGAGACCCCCACAGCACAGGCAAAATTCACTGATGCTGCATGTATCTTGCAGCATGGCATTATTGCCTGACCACTAAGTTAACACTGCACCCATACAAATGATGGGGTCATCTGCTGTATATGGGCAAAGTGGCAAATTCATAGGTTTGCACAGATGGTAAATGCCACCCGAATGGGTGCAATTTACTGCCTTGGCAAACCCTGACTTATTAGGGTGCAAGGCCCTTGTAGTGAGCAGCAGTACTGCAGCCACCTTCCCCCAACCCCTAAACTTTGGCCCATGAAAACAATAGGTGTCTTAGTGTCCAATGACTTCCCCCACCTTCTGATCACCCATCCATGGATGTTCGTAGTACAGTAGCCCTGATGCCTAGTGGCACCCCCACTGTCCCATTGTCCATTACATTAAGAAGAATGATTTTTCTGCTGTCTGGTGGCAAATCCCACCTTCTAATCACCCATCACCATAAGATTAATGCTTTGCCTGGTGTCCAGTGGTACTGCCCACCCACCGAACACCCATTCTGGTGCCCCTTCCAAGACCCTGGTGTTGAGTGCTCCCCACACCACCAGCACTGAACACAACACCCAGCCAATCCTCCACCCCCTTTATCTCTGAGAAAGGACCCATGCCGTGATCCCAATACAGCAGCTGGCACAGCCCTCCTTTCTCCTCCTCAGCTGACTACAATACAGAATGAAAGGGAATGTGCATATACTGTACATGTGCCCCCTGTCATCCCATACGGTGGCTGGCAGAGGAGGTGAGAGGACTGCTGTACCAGTTGTCATATCAGGATTGTTGCATGGCCCCTTTATCAGGGGGTGGGAGATTGGTTGGGTGGTGGGTGAGAGATTGGTTGGGTGTTGTGCTTGGTGCTGGCAGTGCAGGGAGGGGCACTGGCCAACGGGACCTCAGAGGGGGTACTGGAGTGGGTGTTTGGTGGGCAGGGGTTACTGCTGGATACCACGGAATGTAGTACAACTTCAAAGTTCGGTGATTGCCCAGGGGTACCACTGGACATCAGGGAAAGCATTAATCTTATGTAGACTGTCGATCAGAGAGTAAGGGATGCAACTAGACACCAATGACCTCGTTCATCTTATGGTGATGAGTGATAGGAGGGTGGGGGTGCCACTAAACACCAGGGAAATCATTCATCTAAATGCAATGGGTGATCAGAAGGTGGGGCCACCACTAGACACCAGGGAAATCATTGCAATGATGGTGACTTGTGATTGGAGGGTGGGGGTGGCAGTGGACACCAGGAAATCATGAATGTTCCAGGGCTGGGCGATTGGAGTGGGGGAGCTGGTTGCCACCATGTCTGACATGGCAGTTGGCCACAAGAGGGGTGTGAACCCACCATTGTTTCCCATGCAAATGAGACCATAATGGGCATGCATATGGCCTCTTAGTACCTTGTGTGCCCAGTAGGTTCATTTGTATGTTGTGTGCTGAATATTGCACCATGGCTCCTGTTACTATCCAGTCTGGGGGTGCAGTTCTGTGGAGTTCCCTATGGGCTGCATACAGCCCAGATCCATACTGGAGCAGCACTATTCAACTTACCACTGCACTGTCATGGCCCTATATTGGTTGGATAGCACTGGTGTGCTATCCTACTGAATATAGCAACCTCTGGGTCAGGCACAAGGGAAAGCACATTACAAACCTTTGCACTTTGCTTTTGCCCATATTTAAATATCGGGCCTTCTATGTGTTATTACCAAGGTGATGGCTAAGCAGAGGATATGACTTTAATTCCAGAAAAAGAACTTTCACTTTTAGTGAACCACAAGAGTTTCAGGTTTATTATTATTATTTTTAATAATAGAAATAAACTGAATGGACTGACATTTAAGTTGTTTTGGGATGGGATATTAAGTAACTGAGTTCTTCTGGTGACAATTGAGATTTGTTTTTTACTGGTGAGTGGAGTCTTTCTTTATCATCGCAGTGGCCTTCTGTTTTGAATGGGACTTTTAAAAGGGCCTCCAACTCTCATCCAATATGGGGGACTGTTATGTCAAATGTTCAGCCTTCCCACACCCCCTGTTCAAATTTGACTAATCTCTACTTATTTCCAGCTATCCTGCTGAATCCCCATAAAAATACAAATGAGTTACTCAGCTTCCATTTATTTGTATACTGAGTTGATACAGGATAACTAGTGCCCATTTCCATGGATATGTCTACAGACATAGGGCAATATTTTCAAAATTAAATATACAAAGTGCATGATCAAACGGATAACTCCTTAACTGTAGTTTAAAACAGAAGCAATACTCAGCCCCATGTAGATTACTGAGATTTAGAAATTCCCCATTCTAACTGAATTCTTTTTATTTCCAACAATAAAGAATTTCAGGACGTTTTTAGAGGGTAACATTACTTTTTTACATAGACAGACATGACCCAACCAGAGATTTTTGTTAGCAGAAACACCAAGTTTGTCAGTAACATTTTTAATGAAACTGGCTCCTCTCATCAACAGATGGGAATTGTGCTTGCCAATACTCAGCCATCTGAAGATCAAGCTGTTACTAATTTGTTACAAGAATTTCTTAAGGCAGTCCCATAATGACATTACTTTTCTAAAGTACTGTGTACTCTGCAAATATTTTCTGCAGGTGTCAGACAATTATTTTGCTCTGGAGTATTGATCATATCTGTAAATTGCATACCTTGATGCACACTGTGCCTCCTATGCATAGGACACTGATAGTAGTGTAATTGCATTAATCATCAAGTAACGTGGAATGGCAAAATGAATGACCTTATGCTGCACTTGATGGTCAATACATATTGGAATTAAGAATGGTTATAAACTAGCTTCTTTGGAAGTACTACTACTGTACGTCAGGAGTCACTGCACCTTTAGAAGAATTTTTTTTTAAAGACTCAACTTTACTCAAAGTGGTAAAATGAAAACATACACTACAATATTGACATTGTGACAAAGTCATTCTGCGAAAGGCATTGCATACAGTATGATCCTAAGGCAAGACAGAATAAAAATACCTAATACAAATGTCCTACAAGCTGATGTTCATCCATATGCAAGAATGTATTGGGATCAGTCCATTGCAAAAAAAAAAAAAAAAGTCCAGTGGTGCAATATCACACTGATCAAAGCGTTCTGAATGAAAATACAATAAACACAGTGGAAATGTAATATGTAAAGCATGTTTACAGACAAGTTAACCAATCCATGGTCATAACCAAAACAAATACATATAAAACTGCAAACTTGACCATGGGTGAATAAGTAACAAGATAAAATGAAACTGATGGTTACATTTGAGAGTTATTCCCCTTCTCTTCATTGTTATATGGTCAGAAAATCACAGAAATATCCACATGACCATAACAACAAACTCTAACCAGAGCTGATAGGACTGTGAAGAGCTACCAAGTGACCAAAGTTACACATGTGCATAGAAAGTATTCAATGCCTGGATGTAACATGGTCATTTTTTAAAGGTGTTGCACCTAATTTTCAACATGGCCTTTTTTGGACCCCTTCTCATGAACAGTGCCAGTGTCATTTTGTTCCCTTGTCCCAAAAAGTGATTGTGATTACACAGAGCAAACACGCTATTCTGCACCACAGGTACAAAAACACATTTTGGATAGGTTGTGGAAAATGACAGCTGTACTGTTTTGAAGGAGTTATGCAAAAATGGCAATATTAAAAATGTGTAGTGAAAATATTAACAATTGGCGACGTTAGGACCATGCATAGAAACTGTGCAATGCATGCTAGTAATGCAGTCATTTATTGGAATTTTTTCATCAAATTTGCAACATGGGCTTTTTGGGACTCAACCTCATGAACAGTGGCACTGTCATTTCGTGAATCGGTCCTGAAAGGTGATTCAATGCAGCAACCACAAAATTACCTTTTGGGACTGAGTAACAAAACAACAGTGACAGTTTTCATGAGCTAGGGTCTCAAGAACCCCATGTTGAAAATTTGGGGCAAAAATTCCAAAAAATGGCTGCGCTATCAGCATAAGTTGAAAACCCCATTGAATGGCAGTATAGCATGCTTACCTTTGATCCTTTAGTTTGCGGTTGGGCTTTGAAGAGCACAAACATGTCCCAGTCCAGAAAAGATGACAACGCCAATCTCTGGAGGTAAGTATGGGATAAGGGAGGGTGTGGGGAGGTGTGTGCTCAGTGGAAGGGTGGGGAGGGGGGAAGGCAACTGCAGTGACGACGAGGGACCGTTTTCTGTTTTATAGGGAAAAAAAATGCCACAAAGAGGACCATTTTCATTTTAAAGAAAACAAAAGAAACAACATTTCAACACACTGGAGTGGGCTCCCAGTGTGCCACATGAATTGGGGGTTGTACAGGATGCTGACATGGGGTTGGGCATCTCGATGTCAGACATGACTTGGGGGAGGGGCACAGAAAATATTTGTGCACACTGTGGTGGGCTCCCAGTGTGCCAGTTGAGTTGGTGGGGAGCACAGAATGCCGTGGAGCTGGCAGCAGATGTCAGGAACATCTGTATAGTGAATGGCATTTTGCCATTTGCAACATAGCATCACCCGCAGAACTGCACATGCGCACAAGTCATGCGCATGTGCAGTTCGTGCACCAGAATGCGGAAGTAACAGCTGAAATAGTGCGGCTGTTATTTCGTAGCAGCTGATTGTGGCAGAGGGGTTTAAGCTCCGCTGGGTTTTTGGAAGGATACTTCGAAAAGTCCAGTGGAAGGTTCTGCGATCGGCCATTTTTAGAGCTACAAAGCTCTCTCAAAACAGCTGTAGGCTCCATCCATAGCCCTAAAAATTTGAATTTTCTTTATGTAAAGTGTGGAAAAGAGTAATGCAAGCTTTACATGTCCAGGAGCCAGTATGTCGGATACTCATGAAGATTACAGTAGCCTATGAAAAGTCATGTGAGAGCAGAAAATCAGTCTTGGATGACTGGGGAGGTCAATCTGTCCAGTGAAGCACCAAGCCCAGCCTGCCTAGAGAAGAATTTTTTTTTAATTTGATTTTTAAATAGTAATTTTGGCTCCTAGTCTGCTGACTAGCCCTTTTCAGAACCAGTCCACCTAACGCCATCATCCAGCTTCCTTAGGACTTATAGTTGTTCCTTTTGTCTGTGCCTTAGGTCCTGGAGAGCCAAGCCATCGGCGTGGGGTCTGCAGGGGACTGGGCCTTCATTCTGCCATGGTCAGGGGGTCCTCCTCCATTTTTCTCCCTGAGCATATGACACGTGCAAGGACGCATTGTGTGAGCTGTGCCTCCATGGATACATGCCACCCCCAGCATCAAGTGGGTGAGACTCCTTCCCTGGGATCCCACTGTGCTTTTACCCAGATCCTCCAGGTAGCAGCTGCTGCAGTATCCCGCTCCCCAAGGGAGGAGAGCTGTCCTTGGGATGCTCAATCCTCCCTCCATGGGCCAGCCCCTGAAAGACCCATGCCTGTTTCTGAACCCAGGTCACCGGAGTGGCAGCAGCTGAGGTGTCCAGTGCCTCAACCCCTATTGCCACCGGGCCAGTTACCTTTAGAAGCATTATGAAAAAAGATAATTTTTAACGCAGCATTCTTGTTCTTTATGTCACATGGTTTAGATTTTCTCTTTTTCTCACTAATATATGGAAATGAAACCTGTTGTTCTTTTCAATTGACTTGCTTCAGCTACTTTGCATACATTA
Organism: Neoceratodus forsteri; assembly: GCA_016271365.2. NCBI lineage: Eukaryota > Metazoa > Chordata > Ceratodontiformes > Ceratodontidae > Neoceratodus > Neoceratodus forsteri. Next base: position 798,114,496 of record CM057459.1, on the reverse strand, counting down.
ATAATGGAACATTGGAATACTATATGAAAAATGTTAGACAAAACAAGATTGGGGAGCCCTGATCCTGAAATAAACAACAACTGCTGTGGTTCTACAGGGCTTCATTGCCAAAAGTGCAGCATCTCTGCCAGTTCCACAAGACAGAGAAACAGGCAGCTCAACAACACCACAAGAGTGGCACAAAAACGCACAACAAATGTTCCTACCAATAACATTAAAGTAACATGCACAGTGGAACATAAAGTAACCCATAAAGTTGCTTTCCACCACTGAATGAGATACATATAATTTCAGTTCATATATAACATATTGCATAAACAACAGCCTAAATATCTGGTACATCTCATTGCATTCTAATTACAATGAAATGTTTGTGGTATTCTATTTTACTTGCTAAGTCCCTTTTTATATTTGCATTATAGATTCTGTAGCTGGGCCATAGACCTTTGGCCAACTGAACTTAACTGGGTAACAAAGGCTGAAATAAAAAAAATGATCACAGGGGCTTCTGCTTTGCATTTTCCAGCACTGTGATTGGTTAAGTGTTTAAGCCAGCATGAAAAGTAGGAGGAGGGTAAGCAAAACTGGGCTGGAGATTGATGATTCTAGGGCTATGGTAGGTTGAGGATGGCCAAGCCTCCAAACCTCCTCTGTCCATTTGATATTAATATATTTGCTATGCCATAGGTAAGCAAACATAAAAAGCACATTGGTCCCTTATGCTTGTCTCCTTCCATTAGGAGGCCGTATAGTATTTCTAGTTATATACAGTAAATACATGAAGTATTTTCACGCTGAAATCCTCAAAGAACTGAATTTTGTGAGTTCATACAGTACATGTTCCTGAAATAGCAGAGTGTGTCAGACACCTGTTTGTCAATCTAAGAAACATAGAAACATAGAATTTGATGGCAGATAAGGACCGCTTGGCCCACCTAGTCTGTCCATTTTCCTACCTAACCGATAAGCTGCAGATCCTACTTAACCAACAGCCTACTTCCTACTACCCCCACTAGAATAGCCTTTTGTCTTTCCCATGCATTCTTGAATTCCCCCACTGTTTTTGATTCTATGACCTCCTCAGGAAGGCTGTATCATGCATCTACAACCCTATCTGTGAAGAAATACTTCCTCACATTATCTCTGAGCCATCCCCCCTTCTATCTTCAAATTGTGCACCCTTGTTATTGGACATCTTTTTTTTTTTGGAAGATGCTACCCTCTTGGACTTTGTTGATTCCCTTGAGGTATTTGAAAGTTTATATCATGTCCCCCCTCTCCCTCCTTTCCTCAAGGCTATACATCTTAAGATCATTTAGTCTTTCTACATAAGTCTGCTGGTGCAGACCCTGCACCATTTTGGTTGTCCTCCTCTGGACAGCCTCCACCATGTCTATGTTTTTGCACAAATGGGGCTCCAGAACTGTACACAGTACTCCAGATATGGTCTTACCAACTGTCTGTACAGAGGGCCACCAACTTCCTGTTTTCTACTAGTGATGTCTCTCCCTATGCATCCCAGTGTAACCCCCCCTGCAAATGAGGGTTCCCAAAAGACTTCCAGGAGCTTGCTTGAATGCTCCAAGCCTGAATGGTGTTTGGCATTTAAGCCATTTATCAGTGAGTGTTTTTAGAGCCTCTGGTACTGTCTCTTTAAGAGCTGTCTGCTTGCAGACATAATTAGTTTGTATGGGGGGTCTGTGTGCTTCTCTGAGTACCACTCGAGCTGCTGCCAATTCACTTCATTTTGCAGTCACTAGAGTGCAAAGGGAACCTATCTGAAAGATGTAACTGTTGGCCAGAAATTATTTAGAGTAATAATGAAATTACAGTGTGTCTAACCTGCTTTCTTTGCAGTCAGAACTGTGTCTGCTAGTTCCCCATTCTAGTTTTGAACTGCTGAACTGGACCAATCAGTGTGGGGTAGCTAGCTCTAAAATGGTGCCTTGGACGAATCAGAACTTGGACTCATAATCTGAGCCAGCCACAAGAGGATTGTATGGGCAGTGACTCTGGGAGATGTAGTTTAGACTTCAGTGCCTTTTGGACCAACAGCAGCAGTCTATGTGAGTGACAGCCAATCCAGTCAAGAACTGGGAGGAACTCAAAGTGCCCGGTTTTGTCGGTTGGAGTTTCAGTTGAGCTTTGGCAGTGAAGAAGGAAGGAGCCCTGTGCTTTTCAGTGTGCAGTTTTAGTCAAAAACGTGTGTAAGGCCCAGAGTTCGGTCTGCAGCTTGTGTAACAGCTTGTTAGGACTGAATCCGTCCTGTGAAAAGAATCAAGGATCTCTGAAGAGTAGAAACCAGGCTCACCCTGTAGAAGACTGGAGGAATTGCTGAAAATTGCACTCGGTCTGTCAGGAACTGAATCTGCTGTGTGTTCTCCGGGTATTGTGCAGTAATTGCGATCGGGATACAGATGCAGCCTGCCTGGTATAGTGCTTTCTTTTATATGGATGTGTGAAGAGGTTTGTGTACCTCAAGTGAGCCCTGCTGACATTGAAGGACCCTATCTTATTTGGAGGTCGTGAGTACTAATTCAGTGGCTCCCTGTTGAATTGCCACATTAAATCCAAATGGAATTACTGTACTGCTGACTGTTTAATTCTCCTTTTCTCTGTGTGAAGAGGCCCCTACCAGCTGCCACAGTTTGGACTAGCCACTAGAGGCTTGGGTACCCAGGGACAGTAACTGATAGGGATAGGCCTGGCACAGAGCCATAGGTAGATTATTAGAGTGATAAGCTAATTAACCTGATTTCCCTGTCCTTGTTATATCCCCTAAATAAATCAGAGCTGCTTGTTTCAGCAAAGTTATACTGCCTGAGGTATTTGTCTATGTTAAAGTACTGTACTGTGATTGTTGACTGTATCTCATTTCACAGGAGGTCCCAGTGCGGAACCAGACCTGGGGTAAGTGTATACTGTGAAGGTAATTCTGATATATTGTGTGGGCCACTAGTGGGAAGAAAGAGGTTGCAGTGTCCCAGAGGCTGTGACCAAGTTAGTTTAACTGATTGCAAACCCTGACCTCTGGGTGGAGGCACCCGCCATTGGATCCAGGCCCCTCAACCTGTTAGTGGCAAATCAGGCAGGGGTAGTAGCCCTGGGATAGCGCCATCTAGGGTTACATCTTGGAGGCTCACCGCTGGGATTGTGTGTCCTCTAGTGGCCATATTTACGAACCACTGTTAAGAAAAATGGGTACCCGACAGAAGTGGCTGTGCACCTGCTGGTGGAGTGGTGTACTGGGAGGAGATCGACCCCAAAATGCTATGCTTATCCTGGACATCCCCTGGTATCAATACGGACACTGTGCAGGAGTACTTTCCAAGGTGGAAGGTTTACAAAACCCTGTGGTGGTGGGTCGGCATGCTAATCTGCTCACCCACACTTTCCTGGCCCTAGTAGAGGTTAAGGATCCCATAGATAGCTCCAAAGTGCCACAGACCATTACCCCAGAGGCCTCTCACTGCTTGGAAGTGATAACTAAGGACAGTAAAGACCGGGGGAATCAGCCCCACCACTATCTGAAACTTTTGAGGAGAAATTTGCTGAATGGTTGCTGGGAGAGGGAAAACTGTGGAGGACTTGAAGAAACTATTCTTGCCACCTGGGGTGTTCTCCCCAACACCCTCTCCTGCTCCAGTGCCCGTAATGGTGGCTGAACCAATGCAGACTCCTATTTCTGCACCTGCCATTAGTCACGACTCTTACGAAGGTTGAGGATCTTCTCTGGCACCCTCCCACCCCAAGGGAGGATGACTGGGATACCTGGATAGACTATGTTGCCCCCAAGTGCTAGAATGGCAATGCTCGGAAGGCAGCGAAGAGGTTAGTGAGAGCCTCCGAGGTCCTGCCCTGGCTACCATCCATCCCAAACGGGCCAGTAACCCTGAAGCGACTGCACAGGCCTATCTTGAGGCCTTGGAGAATGTGTATGGGAGCCCAGATTCTGATGAGGACCTATGGTGGAGAGTAAGAAATGCACAACAGTACCAAGGGGAGTTGTTGTCTGTGTATGTCTCTCGGCTGGAAAAATTGTTGCAAGAATGCCTCAGAAAGGGTAGTTTGCCAGCGATTGAACAGGACCGAACCAGACTGGACAGAATCCTTAAGTCTGCCCCTTCTCAGAACTGCTGTTGCTTCAGTTCGCCTGGCAAATCGACTGGAATCCCACCCTCCTATGATGAGTTAATGAGAGAAATTGAGGAGTTGAGAAGGCGACCTCGGAGGTACCTGCACCAACAGCTGTGGCTCGACCAGTGACTGAGGGTGACCCATCAAGTGAAGTTCAGGGCAGAGGTTGACAGTCAATGAGTGCTCTGACAAGGAAAAAGATATGCCACAATGGGGCGAACTGTTGAGAGAGATCCGGGAATTCAAAAACAGTCCCTTTATGAAGGCCACGCCTGCAAGTACGGACCCTGACCTATATCCGACTGCATCTGCTATGGGGTGGGGGTACCCACCCATGTATCTCCTGCTGATAACAGCTCCAAACTCAATTCCTTGACCATGGAAGTGGAGAAACTGACGAGATGTCTCCAAATGCTTATCACGCCGCAGACAGAGATGGCACCCAGGTTTCCAGTTAGTAATACCCCCGCCCTGGCTCCCAGTGTGGTGCCTCGGCCAGCTCAAACTCCAGAAAGTATGTTTTGCTATAATTGTGGGAAAGATGGGCACATGAAAGGGAATGCCAGTCCCAAAAGACACTGACAAAGTTGCATATAGGCTACAAGGAGAGCTTGGAGAACAAATCAGTGGTTAAGAGGTGCATGACATGATCCCAGTGAGGGCACCAAAAATGCTAATTCACGTCCTTTTGTGGCAAGGTCAGTTGCCCAGGCCCCCACTACCACCTCTCCAGACTGGTCCAGAATAGTGGGTCCCTCCATGGAGACCACTGTAAAGGTGAATGGAGTGTCTACAAGAGCTGTATTAGACAGTGGCTCCCAAGTGACAATTATGTTCCAGGATTGGTATCAGAAGCATTTGTCAGACGTACCCTTACAACCATTAGAAGGACTGCATGTATGGGGGTTAAGTGAGAAGGCCTACCCCTATTCCGGGTATATCCGAATTTGGCTGTCTTTCCCCACCTCCGTGGCTGGAGTGGCCGAACAAGTAGAGACCCTAGCCTTAGTGTGTCCCCCCACTGGACTGCATGATGGTGTCCCTTTGTTGATTGGAACAAATGCTCATATGTTCGGAAGGCTGGCACAGTTGTGTTATGAAAAACAGGGGTCAAAGACTAGTAGAGCTTTAAGAGTTCCAGCTTTAATTAAGAAGGCCTATGAGGCACAGAGAGATGCTGAAAAAACAGAACCAGAGGAACCGGTCGGAATTGTATGGAAGAAGGATCCTGAGTCTCTGATCCTGGCGCCAAATGCCCAGTGTACCTTACAGGGAGGTCCGTATCAGAAAGGATGTTAAGAATAAAATATTAATGTTGGATGCACCAGGCGGATGGAAAATTGCCAGAGGGACTGCTGGTCAAGCCTAGTATTTTGCCCGCTAGAGCCCATGCTTATGCCAGAAGGGTAATGGTCCAAGTTCATAATGTGTCTGAAAGAGACATTCGAGTAAACAGAGGTTGCATCCTGGCTAATGTGCATTGTGCAGACACTGCAGTGCTACCCAGAAGCAAGAGTTCAAGGAAGAATGACAGAGTAACGCCTGACTTGTTTGATTTAGTCGACTCCGCTGCCAGCTGAATGGAAAGTGAGGATCAGTGAGAAGCTTGCCCAGAGACCAGGTGTTTTCTTTAAAGGAATGGGATGTAGGATGCGTGCAGGAGCTGAGCACAATATCCGGCTGCATGTGAAAGACCATTTCGTGAGAGGTCTCGCCTGGCACCTGCTGACATAGATGATGTGAGACGGCATCTGCAAGAGATGTTAGCTGCTGGTGTAATACAAGAATCCAGAAGCCCTTATGCTTCCCCATTGTGGTAGTGAGGAAAAAGAATGGAACAGTAAGGATGTGTGTGGATTATCGCACCTTAAACCGTGGACTATCCTGATCAGTACACAATGCCCGCATTCAGGATGCTTGGACTGCCTAAAGGGGAGCAAGTGGTTCTCTGTGCTGGATCTCCGCAGTGGGTACTACCAGATCCCGATGGCCCCAGAGGACCGTGAGAAGACGGCCTTTATCTGTCCGCTTGGCTTCTATGAATTCATGAGGATGCCTCAAGGAATTTCAGGTGCCCCAGCCACTTTTCAACGATTGATGGAGCGTGCAGTGGGGGACATGAACTTACTAGAGTGCCTGGTATACCTAGATGATGTTATTGTGTTTGGCAGCTCACTGGAGGAACATGAGAGCAGATTATTTAAGGTATTGGACCGACTGGAGACTTTGGCCTTAAACTGTCCATTGATAAGTGTCAATTCTTTCAAACATCAGTAAAGTATGTGGGACACATAGTATCCACCGAGGGAATAGAGACCGACCCAAGTAAAGTTGAGGCCTTGACCACCTGGCCACAGCCCAAAATCTAAAGAACTGCAAAGATTCCTGGGATTCTGTGGTTATTATCGGTGCTTCATCAAGGACTATTCAAAGTGATCCGCCTTTACTTAACCTTACTCAAGGGTATCCCCAACCCACAAAAAATACCAAAAGTCAGCGTCCCTCAAGACTGAAGAGTGTATTTTCATCCGAGTGAAGTATTTGGGGCCCGCTGGACTCCTGATTGTGAGACTGCTTTTCATGAGATCATATATCAACACACATGCTCCAGTGCTGGCCTATGCCGATCCAAGAAAACCTTACGTCCTGCACACTGATGCTAGCTTGCAAGGGTTGGGGCTGTGTTGTACCAAGAGCACGAGAATGGCCTGAGACCAGTGGCCTTTGCCAGTAGAAGCCTGACCCATCCGAAAAGAACTATCCTGTACATAAGTTAGAGTTCCTAGCTTTGAAGTGGGCTATTGTTGACCAATTCCATGAGTACTTGTATGGGGCTAAAATACTAGTAAAACTGACAATAATCCTTTGACCTATGTGCAGACCTCTGCTAAGTTGGATGCCACTGGCCATAGGTGGCTTTCTGCATTATCTACATATGACTATGCTCTCGAATACCGAGCAGGTCTGAACCACATAGATGCTGATGCTCTCTCCGGAGGCCTGTTCCCCAGAATGATTGGGTCCAATTGGCAGAACCTGACATTCGGGCACTCTGCGGAAGTTTGACAGGGAGGAACAAATGTCCACGACGCAGTGGACTGCATGGTGGATTGCAGGAGCCTCTGAGAATTGCATACCTGCTGCTTATTGCCACTTTTCTGCAATAGACATTGGTGCACTGCTCAGCTGGACAATGACAGTATTCGCGGCTCAATCCAGCATCCCATGATCAAAGCAGCTTTAGAAGCCCTCTATGCAGGAAAAGATGTGTCCAAATTACGCTCCACTGATTTGAGAACTGCACTGTTATACAAAGAAGGTCCTAAGTTGAAACTGATCAATAAACTGTTATACAGAGAAACAGTAGACAGAGGGGACAAGTAGACAAACAACAACTAGTGCTGCCCACTGCCTTCGAGACTCAGTACTGAGGTCCTTGCACGACCACATGGGGCACCTTGGTATAGACAGAACACTTGACTTGGTGAGATCCAGATTCTATTGGCCTAAGATGGGGGCTGATGTGGAGCAACACATTCGAACTTGTAGTCGCTGCTTACAGAGGAAAGCTTTGCCCCAGAAGGCTGCCCCCCTTGTTAACATCACCACCAGAGCACCCATGGAGCTGGTCTGTATTGATTTTCTGAGTTTGGAGTCAGATCAAAGAAATATCAGTAATGTGCTGGTGGTCACTGACCATTTCACGAGATATGCCCAAGCTTTCCCCACCAAAGACCAGAAAGCATCCACTGTGGCTAAAGTACTTGTAGAAAACTTTTTGTTCACTATGGGCTCCACAAAGAATCCATTCTGATCAAGGGAGAGACTTTGGAGTCGTCTGATCAAAGAGATGCTTTCTCTGTGGGAGTCGAAAGTCCAGAACCACTCCTTACCACCCCAGGGGACCCACAGCCTGAGCGTTTCAACCGCACTTTGCTAGATATGCTAGGCACCCTGCACCCAAAGGACAAGCCTAGATGGAGCCAACAAATTAGCACCCTGGTACATGCTTATAACTGCACCAAAAGTGATGCCACTGGATTCTCCCCTACGCCTGATGTTTGGAAGAAGCTCGACTACCAGTAGATGTGTGTTTGGGGTCTCTCCTGATGGGGTTCAAGCTGACAACTATTTACAGTATGTGCAAAAGTTAAAGGCCCAGCTAACTCATGCGTACCAACTGGCTCAAACCATGGCTGCCAAAAGAAATCTGGCCAACAAAGAAAGGTATGATAAAAGGTGAAGCACAGGAACTCCAGGAGGAGATCGGGTATTGCTAAGAAATCTGGGACTGCATGGCAAGCACAAGATTGCTGACAGATGGCACCATCTCCCTCACATTGTAGTGGGCAAACTAGATGATCTGCCAGTGTACAAAGTAAGGCCTGAGAATAATTCAAAAGATGTAAAAACAATGCATAGAAATCATTTACTGCCCATTGGACAAATCTTAATTGAGTCTGAGCCCTAGAAGATGTCCCTCTGGACCAGTGACTAGAGCTGCTGCTAAGAAAAGATCAAGAAAGTCTGCACCTACAGAAGCAAAGTTAAAGTGTTCCCTCCACAAGTCCCAGTTGAGCATGACTGTCAGTCCATATCGGAAGAAAGTGAGAGTGACTTTGAATACTATCCTTCTTACTGAACTGAGTCAATTGTTTGGGCAATCCCTAGTCAATACTGGAGATGAAGCTGGGCCTTCTGGACTGTCTAAGCCCCAGCTTCATCCCTGGAGCCAATGCTCCCAGAAAGTGAAGTGCAAAGCATCAGATCAGATGAAATGGAATCATTGTGCATGGTTGAACTGTTTGAGCTTTCAGGGAGGAAAATGATAGATTGGGGCAGACTGGTGATACACCGAACAAGAAGAGTATTTTGAGTGCCCTGACAGTCCACTGCCAGTGTCCGAAAGCTCTCCATGCAAGCCAAATGTTGTGGACTCAGAAACTGTAACTCCTGGAGCTGAAAGTGCCCCAAGTTCTAGCCTCTCACCCCATGGAGACTCCCCTGACAAGTGAGGACAATGCTGAAAATGAGGCTCAGAGTGCAGAGACTATAACAGTTCCCCTAGAAAGACTGGTCGAGCTGTAAAGCCTGTGGTGCACCTCAGTTATGATTCACTTGGGAGGCCTGTGGACTTGCCTCTCAATGTTGTCCATAAAGGTGTATGTGTCCCAGAGCTCATTGCCCAAACTGAGCATCAGTGCTAACTCAAGTTACTTGTGTTGCCCTCTAAGTATGGTGCCCTTGCCCCATCCAGCCTCAAGGTAACTGATAGGAAGGGCCCCTCTCTTCAGGTTTCATGTACAAGAGGTAATAACTTGAGTTATGGTACAATGTGTATGTAATACTGTGTAAAGTGACGACTGCAATGTTTCAGAAATGTGTTCTTGGTAAAATGATATATTGACTGATGATTACATGTGCGAGCCTAATGCAAATGTATATGGTTGCAGTTGAAACTTATGGGGTACTTGCTTGACGGACGTCAAGCTTTCCCAATCCAGGAAGGGTAACCCCTGCAAATGAGGGTCTCAAAGACTTCCAGGAGCTTGCTTGAATGCTCCAAGCCTGAATGGTGTTTGGCATTTAAGCCATTTATCAGTGAGTGTTTTAGAGCCTCTGGTACTGTCTCTTTAAGAGCTGTCTGCTTGCAGACATAATTAGTTGTATGGGGGACTGTGTGCTTCTCTGAGTACCACTCGAGCTGCTGCCAATTCACTTCATTTTTGCAGTCACTAGGAGTGCAAAGGGAACCTATCTGAAAGATGTAACTGTTGGCCAGAAATTATTTAGAGTAATAATGAAATTACAGTGTGTCTAACCTGCTTTCTTTGCAGTCAGAACTGTGTCTGCTAGTTCCCCATTCTAGTTTTGAACTGCTGAACTGGACCAATCAGTGTGGGGTAAGCTAGCTCTAAAATGGTGCCTTGGACGAATCAGAACTTGGACTCATAATCTGAGCCAGCCACAAGAGGATTGTATGGGCAGTGACTCTGGGAGATGTAGTTTAGACTTCAGTGCCTTTTTGGACCAACAGCAGCAGTCTATTGTGAGTGACAGCCAATCCAGTCAAGAACTGGGAGGAACTCAAAGGAAGTGCCTGGTTTTGTCGGTTGGAGTTTCAGTTGAGCTTTGGCAGTGAAGAAGGAAGGAGCCCTGTGCTTTTTCAGTGTGCAGTTTTAGTCAAAAAACGTGTGTAAGGCCCAGAGTTCCGGTCTGCAGCTTGTGTAACAGCTTGTTAGGACTGAATCCGTCCTGTGAAAAGAATCAAAGGATCTCTAAGAGTAGAAACCAGGCTCACCCTGTAGAAGACTGGAGGAATTGCTGAAAATTGCATTCGGTCTGTCAGGAACTGAATCTGCTGTTGTTCTCCGGTATTGTGCAGTAATTGCGATCGGGATACAGATGCAGCCTGCCTGATATAGTGCTTTCTTTATATGGATGTGTGAAGAGGTTTGTGTACCTCAAGTGAGCCCTGCTGACATTGAAGGACCCTATCTTATTTGGAGGTCGTGAGTACTAATTCAAGGTCGCTCCTGTTGAATTGCCACATTAAATCCAAATGGAATTACTGTACTGCTGACTGTTTAATTCTCCTTTCTCTGTGTGAAAGGGCCCTACCAGCTGCCACGGTTTGGACTAGCCACTAGGGCTTGGGTACCCAGGGACAGTAACTGATAGGGATAGGCCTGTGCACAGAGCCATAAGTAGATTATTAGAGTGATAAGCTAATTAACCTGATTTTCCCCTGTCCTTGTTATATCCCCTAAATAAATCAGAGCTGCTTGTTTCAGCAAAGTTATACTGCCTGAGGTATTTGTCTATGTTAAAGTACTGTACTGTGATTGTTGCACTGTATCTCATTTCACAGGAGGTCCCAGTGCGGAACCAGACCTGGGGTAAGTGTATACTGTGAAGGTAATTCTGATATATTCTGTGAGCCACTAGTGGGAAGAAAGGGGGGTTGCAGTGTCCCAGAGGGCTGTGACCAAGTTAGTTTAACTATTGCAAACCCTGACCTCTGGGTGGAGGCACCCTCCATTGGATCCAGGCCCCTCAACCTGTTAGTGGCAAATCAGGCAGGGGTAGTAGCCCCTGGGATAGCGCCATCTAGGGGTTACACCAGTATCCCCCCAGCCCTCCTTACTGCCTTCTCACATTGCTGGTCCACCTCTAGGTCATCTGATATGACTACCCTCAGGTCCCTTTCCATTTTTGCTGTCGTCAGTATCTCACCACCCATTGTGTACTCTTGCCCTGGGATTTGTTTCCCAGGTGCATTACTTTGCACTTCTTTGAGTTGAATCTAAGCTGCCATACATTTGACCATTCCTCCAACCTTGCCAAGTCCCTTTTCATCCTTTCCACCCCACCTTGCGTATCAACCCTGTTGCAGATCTTTGTGTCATCTGCAAAGAGACATACCTTCCTCTCCAGTCCCTCTGCAATGTCACTTATAAAGACATTAAAAAGGACCGGCCCCAGTTCTGAACCCTGTGGTACCCCACTAGTAACCCTCCCTTCTTCACTGTAGACTCCATTTACTATTACCCTCTGCGTCCTGTTGTCCAGCCAGTGTTTTACCCAGGCTACCACCCTGGGACCCACTCCCAGGCTGTCTAATTTGTTTATTAAACTTTTGTGCGGGACTGTGTCAAATGCCTTGCTAAAGTCTAGGTAGGCCATGTCCATAGCCCCTCCCTGGTCCACTACTTTGGTCACCCAGTCAAAGAAATCAATTAGATTTGTTTGACATGACCTTCCTGCTGTGAATCCATGCTGCCTTGGGTCCTGTGCCCCACAGGCCTCTAGGTACTCAACCATTCTTTCCTTCAGAAGTAATTCCATCATTTTCCCTACCATTGAGGTCAAACTGACAGGTCTGTAGTTTCCAGCCTCTGTCTTGCTCCCACTTTTGTAAAGGGGAATCACATCTGCCCTTCTCCACTCCTCAGGTACCATGCCATCTTCCCATGATTTATTAAAAAGGGTAGTCAGTGGTGTTTCTAGTTCTTCCCTTAGTTCTTTTAGAATTCTAGAGTAAATCCCATCAGGCCACATTGCTTTGTCCACCTTCAGTTTTAAGAGTTCTTTCAGAACCCTTTCTTCTGTGAAAGGACTAATATCAACCCCCCTATCCAGAGTGCTTCTATTGACTGGATTAGGTCTCCCCCCTGCTTTTCCATTGTGAATACTGAGCAGAAATATTCATTCAGTATCCCTGCTTTTTCACTGTCGCTCTCTGCCCAACCACCTTCCTCTTTATTCAGCCTCAGTATCCCTGTCTTTGTCTTTCTTTGCTCCCTAATGTACCTATAAAAGGTTTTTCCCCTTCTTAACTGAGTTGACTATCTTTTCCTCAGTTTGGGCGTTTGCTATTCTGTCTGCCTTCCCCGCTTCCTTCTGCTTTAACTGGTACAGTTCTCGGTCCTGCTCCTTCTGTGTTTCCTTATACTTCCTGAATGCTATATTTTTCTTCCCTTACCTTCCCCACCACTTCTTTTGAGAACCAGTGTATTTTTTCTTTCATTTTGATTTGTTTATTTGCTTCACACTAAGGCTTGTTGCCTCTGTGATGGCAGTTTTGATGTTTCCCCATTGTTGCTCCACCCCACCTTCTTGCCTGTGTGCTAGTGCTTTTCTGAGGCACTCTCCTATTTTGACAAAATCAGCCCTCCTGAAGTCCAGTACCTTCACTTTTGTGTGGCTTGACTCTACAGCTAAGTTTATCGTGAACCACACTGTTTGGTGGTCCCTTGTTCCCATATGGCTACCCACTTCAAGATCAGAGATCTTCTCTCCGTCCCCATTTGAGAACACCAGGTCTAAGATTGCTCCCTCCCAAATGGGTTCCAAAACTAGCTGTCTGAGGCATGCCCCCTGTAGGGCATTGAGAATGGCCCTGCTCTTGGATGTGGCTGCAGCAAAGGTGCTCCAGTTAACATCTGGCATATTCAGGTCCCCCATCAGCAATATCTCAAATTTCTCTGCCATCCCAAGGATGCCCTCTATTGTTTCCTTGTCCATTTCCTCCCCCCAAGATGGGGGTCTGCATTCAACCCCTGTGCAGATTGTGGAGTCATTTCCAGTCTCCAGGGTGACCCACAGTGCCTCCTCTCCTCCCTGTTTACCCTTTAGTTCTGTTGTTTTGATCCCTTCCCTTACATAGAGAGCTACTTCTCCTCCTCTTCTTCCCTTCCTGTCCCTCCTGTAGATTGTTTACCCTGGTGTGTTGACATCCCAGTCATGGTTCTCTGTGTACCATGTTTCTATGACTGTTACGATATCCAGGCATCCCTCTTCCATCAAGGCCACCATTTCAGGGAGCTTTTTACCTAGACTACAGGCATTGGTACTCATTACCCTCCATTTTTTATGGCTTTATTTATTTTTGCCCCATCCCTGTCCTTACTGCCTTTGTCTTTTTCTCCATTTACCCCTGCCCTTATCCCTATCCACTGCTCTATCTTGGTGTTTGCCTCACTAACTACCCTGATTTTTTTGGGGGGGCTAGGATTTCCCTTCTCCATTTCAGTGCCCCCCCTTGGCTAGTTTAAATGCTTGCCAATGACGCATTTAAACCTATAATCTGACATAAAAACAAAATTGTTCTCACATGAACCTATTTATAGAGGCTACATCGAAGACACACTGCTTCTATGAAGTAACAAAATTTAGATTTATTTTATATCCGTTGAACAACCCTGTGTTATATAGCCAGAAAACAATGCAGAGTTTTGATGAGAAAGATCTGACAGCTGTGATACAGACAAGGTGATTTCTCACAAACATTCATACCACTTCAGTTCAGCATTGAAACTCAAATGATCAGCTTTTTATTAGAACAGAATGATAGATTTTAAAGGGACACCGTCAACCCCCTTGGGCCTCAAAGTGTCCCTAGTTTAAAAAGCACATTTTGTGACTGTTCACATTCTATAGAGACTGCTGGTGCAGCTGGTAGTTTGATTCAGGTGCCTTTTTTCTTTCAAAAAAGTGAAAAACTGACTGCCCACCACACTGGTGCTACCACACCAAAACATATTTGTTTACATTTCTTGACCAGCTCCCACTACATCTTTCCTGGATTCAGGAACACCCCAACATAATCTAGTTACTGATTATGCAGAGGAAGTAGAGGAGACTATTGCATCATGAGTGGCTGCACTGTTTGAGGGTGTTTCTAATGTTCAGGAAGTATGCACTAAAAGTAGGTCAATGATATGAAGCAAAACAAAGCTGGGCATAGCTATACATTACCATGCATTTTGATTCTAGTCAGCAAGGAGGCAGATAAAACAACCAGCAACATCAATGAAGTTTAGAGGAAGTAAGCAAGCATAAAACGTAGGTTTCACCAAAAAATAATATGATGCAAAAAAAGGTTGACAGTGTCCCTTAAAGCTAATCTATCTAAACACAAATGATGGGTTAGTAACAAACTTGGAGTAAAAACAATTAGCTCTACAGACTGCTCTGACTGGGAAATGCAGCAGCTTATTCAGTCAATCAATTAACTGCTGAAGCAGCAGGCTAGACCAAAATGATGTCATTGTTCTGCAGGTCTCACTGAGAGGGACAGAAAAAACTGTTTTCAGTTACTGCAGAGCACATTAACAGAGGCTGATTTAAAGAAAATCACAAAACCAAACAGCATGAAATTTTCAGGAAACACTAATCATGACACAGGGACTGGAATTCATGTGAATTCAAGCTTTCATTAAAAATATGGAAAAAACTGCTCATTTGATCTTTAAGAGATATTCTGTTTGTCACAAAATGATCTTGCCAGTTTCTTTGCAGAGCAGGCTTGCAAAAAGAACAATGTCCCAAGCTGGCCTCATGCTGACAGCTATGCAAAAGAGTTTGCAAACAAGCCTAAGAGGAGCTCCAACTGCATCGCAGGTTAACCCCCTAAATTCCAAATAGCTTTTTGAAATCATTTCAACAGTATAAATATATACATTTCAAAAAAGGGATCCCAGTACCATTTATTTTCACACAAAGATTCGCATATGCTGTATTTTATAACTGCAGATATGCAAGTAGAAGAAAAGAAAAGACAGAAACAGCAAGTGAAGGTAGAGAGATAGTGAGAGGCATAGAATCATAAGACCGTTAGAGTGATCAGTTCCTACTTTCACAAGAACATTTGGTTGCACAACCAGACAGACAAGAGACACAAAAAAGGATAGGACAGAACAGATCCTTGCATTCATACTCTTTCTGCATAACAGATAGGACAGGAACTTATTCAACCCTGTCACAAAGCAGAATAATGCACTCTGAGTTGTAGTTTGTGGGCTGATAAGAGCACTTCCCAGGTGCTAAAGGCACTTGGCGCAAGCACCTCATTAAGCACCTGTGGCGTGCTCTTATCAGCCCATGAACCACACCTCATCATATCTTATTCCTTACAAAAGGCAGCCCCTGTAATGCCTCAACGCCATTATTAAAGGGGGGAAGTTAGCTTTGACAAACAGCCTTTGTAATAGACATAGTTCCAAACTGCAGATCTGCCCATTTGTTACTTTTCTTTATTTAAATTTGACACATTATACTTCAAGTTTTACCCACAGATGCAATGGTTTGCAGCACACCATCCCAATGGGTAGAACTACCCATAAATCTTTGTGACTGAAATCACTGATGAAATCTGCTGGGAGGCTGCTATTTAGTTTGTTTTAAAATACAAGCAATGTTTTATAATGCAAAATGCTTGTTTCTATATAAAGTATGTATTTTGTGGCATTTCCTGGAGACCCAAGTTAGTTGGCAGACCCTGCCATTTGCATGCAACTGTCAGCAGGTCTGTCACTACCTCCTTTTACTTTGTATCAGAGAACAAGGCTTGCTATTGTACTTGTCTCTTAGCTAGTTGTCATGGCTTACACTAGTCATTGCATGGAGATGACTCTGACTGCCAAGATCAGGGCTAACCTTGCAGTACCAGCCATGGCACAGCCTGCTGACAGGTTGATTGATACCATGCCATGCAGAGCACTCATAAACAAGCTACAGTCTTTCCCCTGCCTAAACCAGGTGCTCTCCTTGTCTGAATGTGACATTTACACAGTGTTAACAAAAACAAACTCTGGTCAGAGCCAAAATAACTGCTAATGCATTAACCTGATAAGAGGTATACTATATAATTAATGAGTGACTTAGCTGTATTTTACTTATGTTAATGAGGAGCCCAGTGGAAAGGAAATAATTTGAAAATGTTTTTTGAAAAGAATAGTGCTTTAGTGCCCCCCCCCCACCCTGGGTTTCAGATGGAGAGTCACAAGTAAAGCTCAAGGCTCGGGGGTCCTTACTATGAATCTAACAGAGGCTCTGAAGGGGCAGGCTCTGAAAGGGACATGCTGTGCAGCTTTATTTGCATTTATAGCACCTTTAATGTAAAAATCTCAAAGTGCTTTACAAATCAACACACAGTTCCATGCTGGGCGGATACTAAGTATAGGCACGGTAGCCAATGCTTTAAAGAAAATCAAATGTGTCTAATAAAAAACTCAATGTGGGTAATGGAAAATACTGCAATTTTCTGCATTTTTTTATCATAATGTGATGAAACCTTTTCACCTCTTAGCTCGCACCAGGCAAAGCTGAGCAATCATGGACAAGCAGGATCCTTCTATAGCAACACACCACGCAACAGCTATCTTAGACATTGGGTGCAAGTCTGTGATCTAGGAGACCCATGTTCAATCCCCACCAGAGCCATTTAGCACTATATGACCCAAAACCCCTCACTCAACTTCTTTCCACACAGCAGTACAAGTGGTAAGCAGGACTCCCCTCAAGAGACATTCTTGCTAAAATTCCAACAATACCTGTAAAAGCACAGGAAATCTGGGTATGCCTGTCCCCTGGTGGCCAATTCCTGACTGCTGGGTATGAACTGACAAGTCCAGTAGAGTGAGGCAATCATTTTTACGTTCGTTTGCGCGCATGCGCAAGGAACGTTTTGGGAGAGTAGCACACTTTGGAGGTGTGCCACTCCCTTTCAATCCACTGCTCCATTGAGCAGGCATGGCAGTGCTGCACCAATGGGTGTGGGAGCTGTGTATGACAGCGGTGGTCTTCGCTTCAAAGAAAACCACCGCTGTTATACACAGCACCGCATCACGCCGCCACCCCCCAAATCTTTGCTGCCATGCTGGGAGCCCACCCCAGCGTGGCCAATGTCCTGCTTCATCTGTTGACGGGGGTGCCCAATCCCCCGTCAGCTCCAGCCCCCCCAAGCCATCCTTCTGCCACACTGGGAGCCCACCCCAGCATGGCAAACGTCCTGCGTTGTCTGCCAACAGGGGTACCCAATCCCCCATCGGCTCCTCGGCCCCCCCAGTCATCCTTCTGCCATGCTGGGACCCCACCCCAGTGTGGCAAACGTCCCACATAGTCTTTTTTTTTTTTCACCTGTAAAACAAAAACGGTCAAGGCGCTTCTCCCAGTTCCCCCTCCCACAACCCGCACCCACCCACTGCGCACCCAGCCTCCCCACACCCCCCCTCACCCCATACTTACCTCCGGAGCTTGGCGCGATGATCTTCAGTGGACCGGGAACACTTCTGCACTCTTCAAAGCCGACCGCGAACTGAGGAAATGCCAGTAAGCTGTATAATGGGCTAGATAGGGGGTTTTCAACTTTATTGCATATCTCTGGCATTTTTTGGAATTTTTGCACCAAATTTTCAACATGGGGTTTTTGGGACCCCTTCTCATGAATGATGTCACTGTCATGGTGTTATTCGGGCCTGAAGGGTGATTTCGTGCAGTGACTGCGAAATCACCCTTCGGGCCTGAATAACGCCATGACAGTGACATCATTCATGAGAAGGGGTCCCAAAAACCCCATGTTGAAAATTTGGTGCAAAATTCCAAAAAAATGACTGTTTTACGAGCGTGCGTTGCGCAGTTCCTATGCAGGCTCATAAGTTCATGAATTTTCAATATTTTCACTCCAGATTTTCAACATTGCCATTTTACCACACCTCCTTATGAGCAGTACAGCTGTCATTTTTCACATCCTGCCCAAAATGTGTTTCCGCCCATGTAGCGCACAATGGCGCAGTCGGTGTGCGAACTCAATGTATGGGACACATTAAGAAAATCACAGTGACACTGATCATGAGCAGAGGTCTTAAATGGCTGTGTTGAAAATTTGGTGAAAATTCCTAAAATGACTGTCGACGAACCGCGCTGCGCAGTTCCTACGCACGCTCGTAAGTGTGCAAATTTTCAATATTTTCACTCCAGATTTTCAACATTGCCATTTTACTGCACCTCCTCATGAGCAGTACAGCTGTCATTTTTCACATCCTGCCCAAAACATGTTTCCGCCCATGTAGCACACAATTGCTCAGTCGGTGTGCGAACTCAATGTATGGGACACATTAAGAAAATCACAGTGACACTGTTCATGAACAGAGGTCTTAAAATGGCTGTGTTGAAAATTTGGTGAAAAAATTCCTAAATATGACTGTTTTACGAGTGTTCATCACGCAGCTCCTATGCACGCTCGTAAGTTTGTGAATTTTAAATATTTTCACTCCACATTTTCAACATTGCCATTTTACCACATCTCCTTATGAGCAGTGCAGCTGTCATTTTTCACATCTTGCCCAAAACATGTTTCCGCCCATGTAGCGCACAATGGCACAGTCGGTGTGCGAACTCAGTGTACGGGACACATTAAGAAAATCACAGTGTCACTGTTCATGAGCAGAGATCTTAAAATGGCTATGTTGAAAATTTGGTGAACAAATTCCTAAAGATAACTGTTTTACGAGCATGCGTTGTGCAGTTCCTACGCACGCTCGTAAGTTTGCGAATTTTCAATATTTTCACTCCAGATTTTCAACATTGCCATTTTACCATACCTCCTTATGAGCAGTACAACTGTCATTTTTCACATCCTGCCCAAAACATGTTTCCACCCATGTAGTGCACAATGGCGCAGTCGGTGTGTGAAATCAATGTATGGGACACAGTAAGAAAATCACAGTGACACTGTTCATTAGCAGAGGTTTTAAAATGCCAATGTTGAAAATTTGGTGAAAAAATTCCTAACAATGACTGTTTCACGAGTGTGCGTTGCACAGTTCACACGCACGCTCATAGGTTTGTGAATTTTCAATATTTCCACTCCACATTTTCAACATTGCCATTTTACCACACTTCCTTATGAGCAGTACAGCTATCATTTTTCACATCCTGCCCAAAACTTGTTTCCGCCTATGTAGCGCACAATGGGGGTAACAAAAAGGTCATGCTGAAAATTTATTGTGCAAATACCAGCAATCGCACAGGGCATTAGGCTAAAGCACCATATGTGCCAAACACCACTGCAAATACCTGCAAGTGAACGTTCGGCATTGACAAATGCTTGTTATTAGACAGTTTCTGCTTTTACAAAAACCCAAATGAACAGCAATGAAAAAAACATTTAGTCCAGTATGAGTTACTGAAAACTGACTGGTCCTGCAGTGTGAAGCTTGATAGTGTAATTCTCAGCAGAATAAATCTGATCTGTAATAAGGCTTGTCACTTTGTGCTTGGGGCTGACAAACATACCCATAGCTGTACCCTTTACACCCAAACAAATTGGTAACCATTATCTAGCAGAATTAAGTTCCAGACATGTCTGCTAGCCAAGAAGGCACTACTGGGCCTAACTCCCCAGCCCTAACTCATTGCTTGCACACTGTTACCAATCTCTACATCACCAGGAGCATGTCTCAGAATGCCTTTGAACTGCCTTTCCACTGTACTCAGCTGGGCAAGCATTTGTTTGCAGTTAAGGCCACCAGTTGCTTAAATGAGCTGACTGCTACCTTGCTCAGTCTACTTAAGTTTGACCAGTGTATGAGAGCACTACAGGTAACCGTGGCAGTTCAAAGCAACTTTAACTGTTAATTACCCTAATTAAAGTCCCTCCCAGTATGATCTTTGAACTGTGTCAGACTCCAGCTCTGAGGACATGTGCTATGACTATGCTTGTTCTACAATGATTCTGTCTACCTGCCCATTCGTAAAATTGGATGCAATTGACCTAGCCCATATATTTGTACTTATGCAACTATATTTGTTCTTGTTTGACTTCATTCTACTGGAACTCACTTATTGTATTCATTATGTTGCTTTGCAATCTATGGTATTGACATGGAACCTTTGTAAAATAAAACTTGTGCTCGATGATCTTCTCCAAAATATGTAATAAATAAATAAATAAATAAAAGATTTCCAAGTTTGATGGGACAAGTAGATTCACTCTACCATCTTGTCCTGGACAAATACTTCACCAGCATCTGGGTGGGGGTTAGGGAGAGAGAGAAAAACTGCACTGGGATGAGGGAATACAAAAGTGCAAAGGGGAGGCAAAGAAACCCCCTTATCAGGAGGAAGCCAAGTGATCTCATGCATATCAGTGATTTGATAAAACTTCACTGTGGAGGGAAAATGTGATTTTTGGTGGTTGTCCTCTCCCTCCTCCTCTTGACAGTACATCAGCATACAATAGCTCTGCTATGCAGTTGGAAAAATTTACATGAGTTAACTCTCAAAAAAACTCAAAAGTTGCAAACAGGCCAAAACCAAAGACACCTAAAAGTGATCTAAGTTGCAGAAATGTGTTTTCCAGATCTACTTTTGCTATGGTACATAGAAATATTCTGCAGACACAAATGTGTGAAATGCAATATTCATGGAAAGGTTTTGGTGTTAGAAAATATATATAGGAGGGATCGCAAGTATAGGGCTTGACAAGTCCTCATAGTTTTTGTACTTGGGCTGAGCAGTCCACGATCCACAATGAAAGTTTGACTTTTTGTCCATTTACACAAAATCAAGGATACTATTCTTCTTTTCTTTTTGTCATCCTATATTTTTTTGCCTCCCGTGTCTGCCCAATGGCACCTTCCCCCCATGGTTATTCAACACTTAAGCTGAACCCTTTGGAAAAGTGGCCAGCCATGTCAATCATGCGACAGCCTGAAGAGGGTGCCAGTTAGAGGCAGCCCAGCATCATTTTCCTCCTGATTCTCTTCCCTGTGCTGAAGCACTGGGATGTGTGCACCATTGGTCATGCTCCAGCCCCATCCCTCACTTGGATGCTCTCTTGCTGCACTACTGCTCAGCCTCTGCCAGGTGGCAGTCCCTACAGTGGCAACTGGCATCCCCCCTCCCTAAGGAAAAAGCATTACCATCAGGTGTTCAGTCCTCCCTCACCCCACTGGCCCACCAAGTGACTAGTGTCTGTTCCCGAACCTAGATCACTGGCATGGAGGGTGGAAGCACATCTACTCCTCCACTGAGCCAGCCGAGGATACCATTCTTGCCTGTTTTTGAAATTTAATTATCATTTATTTTTAGTGCAAATATGCAGAAATGTAAGTAACTGGTAAGTAGATGGTGTGCAAATAATTTTCCTGCCTGCCAGCATAAAATGTGTTGTTTTTTTTTTAAAGCAAGTTGTCATCTCCTTGGCTGTTTTCTAATTAAATTCATAAAGAGATCCAAGATTTTATCTCTGTGGATGGAACTACTCAGGATAAAGCTCCTTGCAGGTGTTATACAGACAGAGTGGTCCCACCCTGGGAGGGGGGTGGCAAATTAAGGTCAGCCTGGCCATGGCTCGCAAGCTTTGTCCCTGCCACCATGTTGTGCTCGTGCTACCCCTACCTTCATCAGTAAAGTGTCCCACCATTTGAGTCCCCACCTACATCTCTGCTTGCACCACTCATTGACTCACTGCTTATGCTGTCAATCTTGTGTTTCTCAGTTTGGCTCACCGACCAGAGTCCCAGATTGCACCACATTTCCAGCTTCAATTCCAGCTTTGACGTCCCACATTTCAGTGATGAAAGGTTGAGAATGATAGAATATGCACTTGTGATGGGACAGTGCTGCTAAAGACCTTTGTCGTAGTTATAGATGAAGAAGTCTCTTGTCTTTCATGTCATTGCGGTTTGCTGCTTGCGGGCTGGGGGACATGTGAGGACATGCATTGTGGTTGTCCCCACAATGTACACTGACAGTAGTTTCAGCAGACAGCTGGGAGTTGGGTTTGAGGAGTGCGAGATGAGTTCCTGGGTGGGTGCTGCCCCAACCAACACCCTTCCTGCAGCTGGACTCCCTCACTGAGACCACCTTTCACACCCATGAAACAGCACCCTCCATACACAAGCTTAAACAGCCTTCCTAAAGCTGAACTGCTCCCCCATCCCCTAGACCAATCTCTCCCCCTAATGACCACCCTTTTTGGAACTAGAACCTCCTCTGCACAGGTCACCCTTGCCACCAACAGGCCAGCCACCTACCTGCAGCTTGATTACCACCCTGCAACTGGAGCGCCTCCCTGTAACTGGATTCATCCCTTCCCCCATAGCTGGAACTGCTACACACAAGCCTGGCATATTCATAAAAAATCTTGCACTTTAGCATTTGCACCTTAAGCTATTGTGTGCTCTTATTTTTGTGACTGTTTACATTTTGGTGTTTTAACACTGGGAGGCAACAGCTTCAAGCTTTTGTGTAGACTGTCCAGAAGTGTACATAGTACACATTTTCAACTCTGTCTTTCCCAGTCTGTCACTGTCTTCTCCCACATCAGCATTATAAGCTTATACCCTGGTATGATGGCACAGTACAGTACTAGGGGTGTCCCACACCAAGGACTTGGGTCCATACCAAGTTCTGGTGCTGCACTATAGTACTATGGGGATGTCCCAATCCAAGGACTTGAATACCTCCTTATCCATGCTGACTCTACAGTGCAGTACAAGGGAAGTGCAGCAGTGATGGTAGTGCCATCCTTCATATGAGACATGCAGTTGATGTCCCTACTGCCTTTGTATTCTGGAAAGACTCCCTTTGGCAGCCAGCCTGGTTGCTTGACAGTACAGCTACCACCTGTTACCCTGGCAATCTGGTTTTGGGAATGGACTTAGATTGCTCGGGGGGGGGGGCTGGCCTGGGGAGGGAGGATTAAGTTCCCCTTGGACAGCTCTCTCTCCCTTTGGGAGGTTAGTGAATGTATCCCACTGGTTGCCTGCCAGCTGAAGGAATCTAAGTAGTAGTGCACTGGCACCACATGTGGAAGGGAGCCACATGCAGATGATAGGAGGGGTGCCTCTACAGCAGTCGAGATTGCACATTATGTCATTGCACACATATGGACTCAGTGGAGGAAATGGTGGGAACCCCCGACAGTGACTAGATTGCAGCCTGATACCCCGCAGGCCCCACACTGGCAACTGAGTACCTCCTACTACAGTGCTGTGGTAGAGGACACCAGAATGAATATAATGTAAATACCAAAGAAATTGGGTGACAGAACTTTGAGGACCGGTTCAGATAGAGGCAGGTCACAGCAAACAAGGAATGTACAAATTGAGAAAAAAGACTCTTTTTGGCACTATTTACCAAAATGGGGAACATCCAAGTTGTACACACCAATGCTTCCTGTCCCAGCAAAACAGTTTCTACATAGTTGCCTATGCCTTTGTATGGGATATTGCAATATTCACCATGACTGCTGTGGTGATGTGCATACAGTCACTGCACAACTCATATCTTGACTTGTTGGCACATAAAGCATATGGAGGCAAGCATCATAGAAAATCAACAATATACTGTCAATCCAATTTCTACTCTATTCCATTAGTGACTGCCTAAGATAGAGACCAACTGCTTTTTTTTTTCTTTATCTGTTTATCCTCCTTCAGGACCAGTGCCCCCCACTCCTTCAGGTCAGCCGGTGGTTCCGGCCAACCCCTACTGTCCTCGCCCGAGTCCCTCCACCCCCGTCCTCAGATCACAGCCACTCCCAGGGTATCCCAACATAACCCTTCACTGGGTGGGTCCCCCTCCTTCAAGGGGGAAGGCACCAGTGGGGGCTGGCCCAGTCTATTAGGCCCTGAGATGCTGCTGAGGCTGGGGTGATGGCTCACTAGAGGTTTTTGGCAGCACCGAAAGCCTTGGCAGCCATCATCCAGCAGGCACCGGTCCAGTTTCCTGGCTTTTTTCCTCCCCTGGGACAGTGTACAGATGTCAAGGTGCCAGCCACCATCCAACCTCCCTGTGCGTACTGGGCCCGCCATCCACTATGCCTCCAGCCTCCGCTAGGGGCCGGCAGACACCAGGGAGCAACCCAACCCTCCCCCCAGAGAAGGAGAGCTGTCTCGGGACACTCCAGCCTTCTCCTCCAGCCGGCCCTCTGGAGACCCATGCCCATTTTCTGAACTTGAGTTACCGGCATCGCAGATGTAAATCCAACTGCTGCACTGATGGGCCGGCACCAACTGCTTCTTTAACTCACTGGCTAGAGCTCTAATTTCCAGGTCTATGCCTCACCAACTATTTAGCTCCTTTTCCCTTTCTCCTGATTTGAACTTCCACACAGATGCTGAGAGGGCTCAGGGCTGGCACAATGGCTAGTTCCTCACAAGGTTACATTTGCTAGTCAGAGCAATACTACTGTATGTTATAACAAAGAAAACCACTTGAGGTTTTTTTACTAACTTGGGGCCACCCTAATTGTGTCAGCTCTGATCTGCGTGGTGACCTACCCTCACCTAGAGTAAATAGTTCACCTCCTTTACTAGTCTGCTCTCCTGTAGTTCAGGATTTGGGGTTTATTTATCATTCTGGCTCTCCCACATTGTAGCAACACTCCCAGCCATCACATTAGCCATATTTTTTTAATTTAGAATTTTTGTGCAGGAAAGACCCAGGAGCTGAAGCTCATTTCCAGGTGCATCCCGAGGAGCACTGGGAGGTTAAGTGACTTGCACAGAGTCAGACAGTATGTAAGTGCTGGTTCTGGTTCTGGTTGTGTGATTGAATCCGAGGTCTGCTGGGTCTCCAGGTTCACAGCTCAGTGCTGTAACTTCCAGGCTGTTCTTACATTTGTTCACACTACACCAGCCCAGTAGATACCTTCACAGCCCCCAACAGGTAAGACTAAGTCTTGGACAGGACCACAGACCCCCCCCCCAAACAACAACAAAGTCTCACAACATTCAAGCAAATATTTGGGACTGACAAATGCTTGTTATATCTGAAGGACATTTGGTTAATTAGAGGAATTTCTACCTGACAGTACTAGTTGAGATGTATGAAGCAGTATTCAACCTTGAGGCTTTCATCACTAGTACTATTCCCCTTCATACCGTAATGTATCATCAGCACTGTGACCTCACTGACTGTGATATCTTGACTGATCAAGAAGAGACACTCAGCTTTTGCCAGGTAGATCCCTTCTGATTCCACAGCAAGTGAGATCTTCAGTTGATGAGGTATGAAAAGGACTAGTACTAGATATGTATGTAATTTCTAGGTTGAGAACAGTTGTACATATGCAACACCCCTTCAGGCGGGGGCCTTACCTGGACTTTGTCTGTCACCCTCGCTAATGCTTCTCCTGCAAACTTCGGTGCAGCACTCTGCTCAATGGCATGGTGTGTGTGGAGGCAAGATAGCCATGTTACAGTTAATCTTCAGCACCTCTTGCACCTGTCTTCAGTGGCTGTTGCCACAAACTTCAAACTCCAGTGTCCCAATCCCAGCAGAGGGGACAGGGAGCAAAATAGTAGGAACCACTACATCTTCAGTCCCTCAATACACCATGAGGAAACAAACTGCTGTCATCTTCACAGCAGAAGTACATGTGGTTAGGGGCTCATTCACAGCACTTCCTGCTTACAGACCCAGTCAGCTGCCCTACTCTGTACCCGCCACATCACTGGCTGCACCTGACAGACTGTATAACAGCCCCAGCATGGCTGCTGCTATACCTGAGGGCACTACACAAAATGGGTGGGGTAAAGTAATAAAATAAAATAGAGTTGGTTGGAGCCAAGCTTTCATCAGGACATGGGTGTGGCCATATTGGCACCCTTTCACCCCAGCCACTCAATATATCAGAAGGCTAGGAGGCCCAGGAGAGATCAGAGGGGATTGTGGTGGCTAATGATGTCAGAGGCCCTCCTAAATGGACTAGTGGGCTCAGGGAGCCAATCAGAAGGCAGAGTACTGACGGATAGCTTGCATGACAAATGAGACACTGAAGTAAGAGAAAGAAGTTTGCATATTGCATCACATGACAATATCCCCAACAATTACCAACTGGGTTATGTCCAGGGCCACTGGAAAATTGCGTGTGCAATTTTTCTGCAATTTCTGCAATTTTCACCCTTCTCTGCACAAAATCCGAAATTTCTTGCAGTTTCTTACATTTATGGAATTTTTGACTGAAATTGTATAAAAATATTTAAATTCTCAAGGGAATCTACTCAGATATACTAACAATTTAGTACACAGACTTGGATTTGACCAAAACAGTACAGTGTGAGTTTAGAGAAGGGGTCAAATGTGACTCTGCTTTCATGTGATTCACTTCCCTGCTTTGGTTTCAGAATCCTCTGGTCATGCATATGTAGACTTGAACACTTAAAATATTTGTTAAAGCAGACTATCAGAGAACTTTTTGCTGACACAGAGACTGAAACAATAGGTGTAAGAAGAGGTGCAAAGTGCCCCATTCACCTAAATGAAGCCTTGACCACAATGCTTGTTTTTGAATGGTAGGGTAGATATTCCTTGTATAAATACTTTCAATCTGAAAGGATTTTGATTCAAATGTGTCAAGAGTTTGGATGGCCTTGCAAATTATAAACTTGAATATGCTTCTGAGGGGGTTGGTGACAGTGATTCCTTACATGTCAGTCTGACGCAACTGCATACTCACATACAAAACCTACAAAAGGAAACATTTCTGAAAACATGCTGAACAGGTTAAGTATAGTTAAACAGTTACCTTCGAATAGACAAAGTAATTGCAACCCAAGTAAAATCACTGCAAACCTAGTAGAACAAAAGTATAATGTATTGAAAACTATTGTATGATGTAATGAAAAGCTATTGGAATGATTTGATACTTTTATTATGTGATTTTAAAATGTACTTACAGTGCTGATTAAGAACAGTAATTATTTTGTCACCAACTCAATAAGCAACAAACACATTTACATATTTTTGAAGTTATGGCATGAAATGGTGGCCTCCAAGCCTGCACTGACGCTAGCCAGTTTATTTAGCCTTGTTTTTGAAGGATTTTTGCAGCAAATGTGTTATATTCCTCTGCAGGACACCCTTTTGTGAGCCTCACAGCTTACAACAAATTGTTTTTTTAGCCAGGTGTCTTAACAGTACTAAACTTAATTCTCGGTATTCCTGTTGTGCTTTTATTTCCCGTTAGATTACCAGAATTGCTTGTTCTATTACCAGAACTGTATTTCTACTATTAATTCTATACCACAGGAATAAGAGTATTTCGACATATTTATGACATACTGTTCTCTTATGGTCCAGTAGTAGCCAGAGTACAGAGGAATTTATTGTTGCAGAGAGGAATTTATTGATTCAGATTTATTTTATCAGTTTTTGTGGAATGCTCTCAGAAGAGATTTGCCACAGTATTGTGGGTCATTTAAAAATGGCAGTTTCAGGCTAGGACACCAAACCTCACCCCCCCCCCACCCATTCAGCACTCCTACTGTGTGTGATGATAAGCATACACGGAAGCTCCATCAGAGCGGATTTAGCTGACAAAATAGTGAGCCAAGTTTTAAGATGGTTGCGTCTCACATATCTCAAGACCCCTTATGAGAAGTTCCTTGACGGGAGCAGTGCATGTCAGCCCCCCTTGCGAGTGGGTCCAACCCTTACATTAGCATGCCGGGTACAAGCCCCCAGAAAGTGTGTATTTCAATGCAGCTGCACAGTTGGTTTACTTCAAGTAACACTGCCATCCATGGACCTTTGCATGAAATATTTACTGGTACTCCTGGCTCGATCTACTTGCTCTGAATGGCACCTCACGTTCCTGAGTACTCATTCCCTGTTGTACCATGTTTGGGTTAGTCTTCAAAAATGCCATATTTAAATGCCTGATTCCTCATCCTGCTTAAGCCAGTGGTTAGATGCTTTCAGTGCATGAACAAATGATGCAATTTCTGCCTGCATATGTGGGCAACTCATCCCATGTCAGATATTTTAATGAGGGGCAGGAGAGAAGATGCATGTGTGTTAGAGCACTGACGTCATGGGCACCATTTTGCTCATGGCAGTGGCCATCTCTAATTACAGCAGATGCTCATTTTACTCAAGTATCGCCAGTAAAGTTCAGTGGGGTTTATTGCATTTTGCCAGCAACCATGCCATTCAGAGCCTAATTAGTTAGCAGATATATCAACTAGTGGATGGCTTCTTAAAACCTCCCCACTGTTAATAACAGCTTATAACAGCTGATGAGCATATATCAGCATTTTTTTTAAATCGTGAACCCATGTTCCAACAAATGCACCATCATTACACAATATGACATGCCCCAGATCTCATTATTCACCTCAATCACAGCCATCCTATAAGCAGTGCCTCTGGTGTTATGCGGCACTTTGTCCGGATTTCTATGGCAGGGGTCCTAGGTTTCTGCAGCAATATTTTCTGATTTCCACAACATGATTTACTCACTTACATGGCAGAATGCAGTCTTGTCACTGGCAAAAATATGATGTGATGTCATTGATGACATCACATGCCGAGCATAGAGGAGGGGCTTCAGGATAAATTAAATGGGGAAGGGCCGGGCACTATGGAAAAACTGTATACTGGTATCTGAATAAAGATTCACCAAGAACAATGAATTCTTTGGCAGTATATAAATTCTACACAAGATGCAAATTCTGCGGAAAATCTAATTTTGTCTAACTACCCTATGTTATTTAAGAGGACACTCAGTGAGGAAGATAAGGAAGAGTATAGGGAAAAGAGGGGTGTGACGGGGAAGAAGAACAGAAGGGCAAAAGCAGATACTGAGGAGAAAATAGCAAAAATAGCCAAAAGGGGGGATAAAACTTTTTTCAGATATGTGAGGGAGAGGAGAAGGGCAAGGCAGGGGATTACTAGGCTGAGGGGGGAGGGAGAAATAAAATTGGAAAGGGACTGTGAAAAAGCAGAGTTATTAAATAAGTATTTTAGCTCTGTATTCACGAGGAGGAAGACGGTAGGGGACCTGAGCTAAAGTCGAAGAGGAAGGAGGGCAAATGGGTGGATCTGATCCCATTCACTGTGTATAGGGTTAGGGCAGAGCTAGATAGAGTGAGGGTGGACAAGGCAATGGGGCCTGATGGGTTACACCCCAGGGTGATTAGGGAATTGAAGGAGGAGTTGGCCGCACCCTTGATAAGGCTCTTCAGCTCGTCCCTGGATATGGGGAGAGTGCTGGAGGACTGGAAGAGGGCAAACATGGTGCCTTTACACAATGGAGGTAGTAAGGAGGTGAAGGGAACTACTGACCTGTCAGCCCCACATCAGTGGTGGGGAAGGTAATGGGGGCATTAATCAAGGAGAGGGTGGTGGATTAACTGGAGGAGAGTGATTTGCAGGACAGCAGACAGCATGGCTTCACAAAGGGTAAGTCTTGCCAGACAAACCCAGTTCAGTTCTTTGATTGGCTGATTCAGGTGATTGACCGGGGGGGGGGGGTAGACATGGTCTATCTGGATTTCAGTAAGGCTTTTGACACCGTCCACCATAGGAGGTTGGTGAGCAAGATGGAAAGCCTGGGGTTGGGTGGGAAAATAACAAGCTGGACAGAGGCCTGGCTGTCAGGAAGAACTCAAAGGATGGTGCTCAATGGGGTGCACTCTGGGACAGTGAGGGTGAAGAGCGGAGTGCCACAGGGGTCAGTTTTGGGTCCACTTCTCTTCAACATCTACATCAGTGATATTGCTGAGGGTTTGAGGGGGAAGGTGTGTCTATTTGCTGATGATATAAAAATATGCAATAGGGTGGACACCCCTGACTGGAGGACATGAGGGAGAACTTAAAGATGCAAGAAAAATGGTCTGGGACGTGGCAGCTGAACTTTAATGCCAAAGAGTGCGCTGTGATGCATTTGGGGAATAGGAACAAAAGAGGAGGATACACTCTAGGTGCAGAGGAAATTAAAGTAACAGAACAGGAGAGGGATCTGGGGATCATAGTCTCCTCAAATTTTAAGGTAGGAATCCAATGTAGCCAAGTGGCAGGAAAGGCCAATGTAATATTGGCATGCATAGGCAGGGGTATTACTAGCAGAAAGAGGGAGGTAATAATGCCCCTTTACAAAGCCATGGTGAGACCACACCTGGAGTATGGGGTTCAGTTCTGGAGACCTCACCTCCACAAGGATATAGATGCATAGGAGAGGATTTAGAGAAGGGCAACCAAGATGGTACAGGGTATGCAGGGAAAGTCATACGAGCAGAGGTGTAAGGAGCTGGAGCTGTACACGCTGGAGACAAGGAGGGAAAGGGGGGGACATGATTGAAACTTTTCAATATATAAAGGGGTTCAATAAAGTGGGAGAAGAGTGTTTACTTAAGAGGAAGGAGGGGGTCAAAATTAGAGGACACAGCCTCAGACTGTAAGGAAAAAGATACAGGGGCAATGTGAGAGGGCATTTCTTCACATAGAGGGTGGCGGAGCCCTGGAAAAGACTACCAGATGGAGTAGAGGGAGTTAAATCGGTGGAAGAATTCAAGAGGGCATGGGACAAGCATATGGGGCTGAGTATCGGTGGGAGGGTGGGGGCTAGCAGGGAGGGTGAGGTGTAGGGGGGAAAAAGGGCAGATTTTAAAGGGACGGTATGGTCCTTTTCTGCCATCAAGCTTCAATGAGTCTATGATTCTATGATCACTGCAACATCCACTACTGGGAAAAATCATAGACAATCCACTGGAAGAGGCAAGACTATTCCAGGTTCGCACAACAATAGAGCAAAACAACTATGGGCAAATGGGTAATGGAAGTTGTATTGCTAGGATACTCCATAGAATTTGCAAAGAAGCCCATCTCAAACAGGTTAGTGGTCTCCCCAGTGTCTTGGCAACCATCAAAATTTCAAGCTGTCAAAGCTACAATCGACAAGCTAGTACGCAGCAAAGCAATAGCCTCAGTACCAATGGACCAGACCAGTCAAAGAATCTATTCAATTTTCTTCCTGGTATGGAAAAAGATGGGGGATATATGACTGGAGCTGGACCTAAAGCATGTAAACCAGTTTGTCGGGTACAGAAAATTCAAAACAGAAACATAGCACTCAACAATAAGGTCAATACAGAAAGGAGACTACCTCACGTCGATTGACATGAAGGACACTTACCTGCACATTCTGATCCAGCCTGCCCATTACAAATTCCTCAGATCTGAAATTCTTAAACAACACTACCAGTAACAGCCATTACCCTTTGGCCTCGTGTCACCTCCAAGAGTATTCACCAAAGTTTTAGTCATGGGTTGCAACATTCCTCAGACAACAAGGAATCCACATACTCCTGTATCTGGATGACTGGTTAATCAGAGCCAGAACTCTGCAAACTACCACAACAGCAAATCAAAATGGTGATGGCTACTCTACATGCACATGGGTGGCTCCTGAACCTAAACAAGAACTGCTTGGACCTGAGTCAACAGATCGAACACTTGGAAACATTAATAGACACAGCAACAGGGACAGCGACCCCTTCCCACAAAAGAGCAAACAAGGTAATGGAGCAGGCAAAGCAACTTTACTGAACCAAAAGCCTTACATTTGGGATGATTCTTCAGATGCTGGGGTCCATGGTCTCATGCATAGATCTGGTATCATGGACACTTTGGAACACACTGCAGACATTGGCAATGATTCACTGGATCATGACCCAACACAGATGGTCACACTAGGGCCTACAGTTAAGAAGTCATTGCTATGGTGAACATCTCAATCCAACATACTCAAACTCCAATCCAATCAGTTCACAATGTCATAATAGACACAGATGAAAGTCTATATGGATGGGGCGCAACCACGGAAAATCAGCTGGCACTGAGAAAAGGGACAGTTAGAGGCTCAAATGTCCATTAATATCCTAGAAATTAGAGTGGTTTTCCATGTGTTTTGCTATTTTCACAAACAGATGAAACACAAATGAATACTAATCAGATCAGACAACAGGGTCATGGTCACCAACATTGCACCTCAAGGGGGAACAAGGTGCACAAGACTGCTCTGAAAGGCAGTGAGGGTGCTGAATTGGACCCAAAGCATCCTGACATCCATCACTGCCCTCCTCCTAGCAGGCAACCTCAAAGTTCAAGTGGATTGGTTCAGCAGACAGGCAAAATCCCCAGGAGAATGGGCACTTCACCTGCAAATATTTGCACAGATCAATGACCGATGGCGGGGACCATTACAAATTAATCTAATGTAATCCAAGAAGAATACCAAGCTGCAGTCATTCATCTTGAGGTTTAGGGAATCACACTTGTATGGAGTGGATGTGCTATCTCACCAATGGAAGTTTCAGATAGCGTATGCCTTCTCATGGCTGCCACTAATACAGCACCTACTCAACAAAATGCAGCAGAGCCAGTCCACTATTGTCCTGATAGCACACCATTGGCCGAGGAGACTGTGGTTTGCCACAATAGCAGCAATGGCGATTGACAAACCTTTGATGCTACCCCACAGGCCAGACAGATATCCTGAATCAGAGGCCAAACAGGCACCCAAATCCTCAATCTCTTCAATTTACAACTTGGCTCCTGAGGGGCAAAGACTGCTAGATAAGGGATGCAACCCAAAGGTGGTCTCCATGATGCTCCAATCCAGACAACCTTTGATCACTTTTACATACAAGAGACACTGGGCAGTCTTCAAGAGATGGTGTACAGATAAACAGATCCCTCTACACTTGACAGCTATTACACAGATCCTATCCTTCCGGCAACAGGGTATGGACAAGGGTTTATTGGTCTACTCTCTCAGGGTTCATGTGTCAGCAGTATGAGTGGGAACAGGGACCATAGACAACTGCGTACCAGAAGTGCACCCTAATATCATCAGATTCTTAGAGGCAGCTAATCACATCAGCCCAAAGACCAAGCAAATGGTTGCTTCTTGGGACCTCAACATTGTCCTTAATGCACTAACTACGCACACCTTTGAACCAATGTGGTTGATTGACATGTAGTGGGCTACAATCGAAACTACCTTTCTGATCACCATAATCTCTGTATGGGGCATTAGTGAACTGAGTGTCCTGTCATACAGAGAACTATTTCTCAATATACATAATGCTGGGGTGTCTCTAGGAACAGTTTTGTCCTTTACACTGAAAGTGTTGAGCCCATTTCACATAGCACAAACATTAGAGCTTCCGCCCATTCACAGTTCAGACTCCCACTACCTAGAGGGCCACACTGAACCACTAGACCTGAAGAGAGTAATCACAGTCTACCTGGACAGCACTAAAGACCTTAGGCTATCTGAGAAACTATTCATAGTGGCGAGTGGTTCAGTGAAAGGACATGCAGAAGCAAGATCCACGCTGGCCAGCTGGATTAAAAAGACCATCATGGAGACCTGAAAAAAACAGAACATTGTGGCACTATCCAAAGTTAAAGCACACTCCTCAAAGGCTATATCTACCTTGTGGGCAGAGCGCAATGCTGCCACTGTGTAGGAGATATGTGCTGCTGCCACTTGGTCGATGATACATAGTTTCCCAAGATACTATAGACTGAACAATGCCAACAGGGTAGCCTTTGCCCAGAAAGTTTTGAAAACAGCCATAGCATGATAGACCTACCATTATCCAAAGCTCCCACCTTGAGTAATGCTGCACTTCCTCTTAGAACCCAGTTGGTAATGGTTGGGAATGTTATAAGATGATGCAATATGCAATGGTAGTTTAAGCACCTGTTAAAGGTGACTTCATAAGCATCACCTTACAGCATCCCCAGACCCACCCTACACATAATATGCTTCAGATAACTGAGAGTCTGCGGTCTTGTATTGGTGAACTATAGTAACAAACTTCTACTGACAGCATGCTGTATGGGGTGGGTAAACATTAGATTATAATTTCAGGGCAATTTAAGTACCTATACTATGCCATTGTACAATGTTTGGAGTGTGTTCAATGCCATAACTTCTACCACAGTTCTTCATAGATCCTACACAACTTAGAAAGATTCATACTGGGCTCCAGCAGCCAATAGGTGAAACTCAGTGGATCATGTTTTGAAACATCTGTTGCATGTGCATTCTTAGATGATCAGGGGGACATAGCCCAATTGCTAATGCTTAGGGATGCTGTAAGGTGATGCTCCTTGAAACACCTTTACCAGGTGAGTAAACAATCATTCTGTGCTCACAAGGAGCTTGTGGCAGTTGGAGAGAGAGACTCAGAGGTGAGCAGATCTGCTGCTGCTTGTGAGAGCTGGAGGCTTAGACATGCTTAGATTTTGGGAGTCCTATCCCAGGATCATCATTTCAAATACTGTGAGCATTATCCTGGGCTTACACCAGTGTGACTGTGCCAGAAGGGCACCTGCAGAACAAAGCTGCTGTGAAAGAATCTGAGAGGTTCTAGATTCTGAGAAAGCTGCTGAGCATATGAATTAATGGCAGAGACCTGCACCTCCATCAAGCTGCTGCGGAGTCAGGTAGGGGGCCCACTAGCTCTTACCAAGCATGATGAATTGGGTAGAGGGGAGTCACAGACACATGCCCTGAGTTTATGGGTACTCGATCCAGCAGGGAATTGGACCATGGGTGTCAATCCTGGGGTCTGGGTTCCCAGGGAACTGTGAAGCCATTGCACAGTGCTCCTGTGTGCTGTGAGAGTTGAGCCAGTAGGGCTGTATGCTGTAAAAGCTGAGCCCGAAGGGCTGTGCTGCTGCAAATTGTCTGACAGAGTCCAAAGTGCTTCATAGCCAGGCTGCTGGGGTCTACTGCCAAATGCTCCCCGACTTCCTGCTGCATGTTGGTTTCCACCTTGTCTGAGCTGCTGCATCTGTGGGTCATGTGAGTGTTGGCATTTCTAGCTGGGGTCTTTTGTACTTTTGCCTTTTGGATTATAATTACCTCATTAGGATTACAAAGTTGGTTTTCAAATACTTTTCTTTTGGAGTTTCAGGTTCTATTTTTTGCTAGCACACCATGGCCTGTTGGGGAGTTTAAATGCAAGACTGCTAATTGTTTCAATATGTACACCACTGAATGAATACAGGCAATGTAGCTGCCAGGCCTGCACTGGGAATTACTGCCAGTCCTGGGTAAACAGTTATTGATTACTGGTTTATACATCAGACTTCAGTTTTAGTACTGGTAACATCTGATGGGAATACTGCACCATGTGTAGAGCAACTCATCTATATTGTGCCCTTCGTTTAGGTAGATGCATCAGTGATTGTGTGGGACCTGAGAGGGTGGTGGTGACCCACAGTACAGTGGCTTCTAGAGGGTACTGTTACCCGGTGAAAGTGAGTAAAGATGATTTGCAGTTGTTTGACCCCTTTTTATTTACAACTTTCAAGCCTGTGTTATATAATAAAAGCACTGTTCATTTGCTGAATTCTACTTCTGTGTGCATGTCCAGTTTGTGTAACTTTATTGGAGTATCTGTTGGTGAAGGTAAAAACTGTCTTACTGGTCTCCAGGAGCAGTCCAGTCCAGTGGGTAGGTACTGCATCCCAGCGTGATGGTACTGCACACGACATCTGGCAAACATACTTTCTGTGGGTGGAGACAACATGCTATTTCTTATTTGTTCTGGGATGACCCCCTTCCCAACTGCAGGAAAAAGAACAAACTCAACCCCTTAACCATTTTGGCCCTGTACAGTCACAAGGCAGTGTTGTGAACCAGGACATGAAGATCCGAGAATCACAATTATCACATTTATTTTTATCAGATAGCAAATGTTCTAATTGGCAAAAGGAAGAAAAAAGTGTTGAAACAAGCATGGATTTCACAAGAGTGTCTTTCTTCATTCAAAACTGGAGACAAGACTCATTCTAAACTGGGTGGAGCCACTTGAGGGACATATGCCATCATGAACCTATAAGGGTGATCAAGGGTGGTTAGTAGCAAATTTGGTTCGGCTTTGACTCGGACACTCTGTCTTTGGTTTGGCTTTGATACTTCAGCGGAAGACACTGTATCCCTTAGCATGGGGTCCTGCAGGCTACATATGGTGGTATGAGACACTAGATGTGTGCAAAACTGGTGAGGTTTTAGTTTTGGTTCTGGTTTTGGTTTTGGATTCATGGCCAGTATTCATTCAACATAAAACGGTTCCATGTCATAACAGCAAGTGTACATCACCAAAAAGCAAAACGGTGATGTATACTCCCTGGCGACCCAACAACAGTGACCACAGAACAAAACATTATCTCCAGGGGGATTCATGTCAGGGAAGGGGAACAACTGGGAACACCAAAAAATGAAGTCCCACCCAATGAACAAAAAATAAAATACCTATCCTACCCATCCCCAAACCCTGGACCTCCTTCATAGGCCACCACCCTCAACACCACACCAGAACCCCAGCTCGGCACCACACCGCCAAATCACAGGTCAGATACCTCTGCTTCCAGGACCCTCCTCTTCCTGTCCTTCTCCTTGTTACTAGTTTGCCCCTTTTTCCCATACCTTGTCGCTATAACCATGCTCGCTACCCTTTCAGGGTAGTTCAGATCAGGTTAAGGCTCTCAAAATCGAGTCGCTCAATTTGAGCCACTATTGTGATGTGATACCACATTAAACATGGTCAGTACCTTCATTGTAAAGTATAATATAAAGGAAAACAGGTTAAATTCTGTAGAAAAACAGTTTAATAGCATGGCAGCTAGCAAGGCTCAGCTGTTAGTAAGTTCACAGGAAATTATGCATTATTTTGAGCAAGTGCAAAGTTGAATAAGTACATAGAGCTCAATTTTCAAAAGAGTTAGATCAACGCAAGGGACTTGCATCAAAAGAGTTTGACGTATGGGTTGCTTGTGTCACAACTTGCATCAAATGCAATTTTCTAAAGCAGCCTGCATCAAATCCTGACACAGCTGTGCCAAAGCCCTCTTGCACCATGGTTGTAGCAAGCAACTTGGTGCACCAGGTCATAAGTTGGCTTTTCACCAGGGCAGGGCTGCAACATCCCCTTTTTGGGGATTTTGCAAGCCCTGCCATAAGCGCAATGAGGGGCAGCACTTAGACCAGCCAGGAGGTGGTCTAAGTGGCTTGTGCCAGTGGAACAGGTCAGACAATGGGCTGCTGGTGCAGAAAGGGCATTGGAGGTGGCAGAGAGGGAGTCAGGGTGACAGCTGGGCAGTAAAAGTATTGCTGTGGCATCCAGCGGGGTGTGTTTGTTATTCTTGTATGTGCGTAATATACAGTACCTATGAAGTATACTGTACATGGGGGGGTGTTCTGGGACAGAACATGACATGGCAACAGGAGGGAAAAGCTCTGGCAGCACCACATTCTGTCCTTGGACCCCCCCATACAGTATAATTCATAAGTACAGTAGTGGCCATACTCTAATAGGTATGAATATGACATGGTTTCACAATGCTGTGGTGCCCCCATCCCCGATCTCCCCCATAAATAAGTATATAGATAGCTTCCCTGGTGATCTAGTAATCTAGTGGTACAGGACTTCCTTAATAAGTCAGGAATGTGCAGAATATGCTGGGTGCTGCAGACCCAGACACAAACTTAATGCCCTAGTGCTTCAAAGTCAAAGTCATTTCTATTTCTAAAAAGCGCTTTTCGCAATATCAAAGCACTTGTACATAACCATAGACTTACTAAAATTGAAATAAAACAGTAACCAATTGAAATCAGTAAAGGTTCGATTTAAAACACATCTAAGAAGGCTGACTCAAATAAATACATTTTTAACCAGCCTTGCAGGCCTTGGTGGACAGGCACTCTCTAGCCTGATGAGGTAGAGAATTCCATAGGGTCGGGTCCATATATGCAAAAGATCTTGTCCCTGAGGTCATCAAACAGACCCTGGGAACCTCTAGCAATCCATCTTCAGTAGAACGGAGTAGGCAGAGAGGGCAGTAGGAATGCAGAAGGTCTTGCAAATAATGCGATCCCTGTCAGTGTAGGGCCTTACAGGTCAGCAAACCAACCTTGAAGGTGATCCTCCACCGCACTGGGAGCCAGTGCAGTTCACGGAGCACAGGCATGACATGGCTAGATCGAGATAAGCCCATCAACAGCCTGGCTGCAGCATTCTGCACCAGCTGTAGGCAGCAGATGGCCACCCTCAGGAGCCCTAGGTAGAGAGCATTGCAACCCTAAATGGGATCTTTGTCAGGGGGTTGGACCCACATGGGTCCCGCCCATCCCTCCCCCTGATGAAGACCCCATTTTGGGTTGAAGCACTGGGGCTTTGGGTTGCTGCCTGGGCCAATGTTGCCACAATAAATGTATTTGCACTGCAGTTTAATGTTTTTTTTTTAATATTTTTAACTATTTATTCAAAGGATACAAATCTATATGAAACAAAACAGGCAAGAAATTATACAATGTGTAAAAGCACAAGAGAAAATCCATGTATAAAATGGATTAAAATGAATATATTACTATGGAATGAGTCAGACACTGATGAATAACCATAAGTATAGAGGAAAATAATAAAGATTAAAATTTGAAAACTAGTAGAAACACAGACTACATCTTATACGTTACAGTTAAAAGTAAGTGAGAAGAGATGAGAATTAGAGAAAACAAATCTCCAAGTAGTAGGCTTAGAGAATCCATTATAATATGGGAAGTACCCCACCTCTGGACTCTCCTCGTTTCCCAGGTAATCCCCTCTGTTATTACAGGACAAAATCTGACCTGTGGTTTCCCCATGTAAAGAATCCATCTCCTCCATAACAGTTCAAACTGATCTCTATTATGCCTAATAAGAACTGTGAGTCTTTCCATATTGCATACTTTGATCATCATGTCCTGCCAATCCCTAATAGTGGGGGGTATAGTCAAGAGCCACTTTCTCAGTAATTGACTTTTTAGCCACAAGTAAACAAGTTGCTAACAAAGTACGGGTGGGGCACCATCTCATAGCTCTCCTGGGCAAAAAAATGTAACCCTGGCGCCAGGCATCTAAGGGCTATACTACCCCTGCCTTACAGGTCTGGCCAAGATTGAGGGACCTGGGTCCCTATTTTACTTTAAAACTGATTCTTTCCCAAGATAACATGAATGTGCAGTGCCTGCACCCAGAGTTTACCTTTTAGTGGGCTAGAATAAAACCTGGTACAACCCCCTGAGATGCTGTACATACCCACGATACTATACTGCCAGCCCAAACATGACCCAATAACCAAAACCCCACATTTCAACATTTCTTGAATAAAAGGCTCACACTAATAATATGCTCATGACAACAGACATATGCAAAAACAGTAAATAACAATTTATGTACATGGGGTAAGGACTAGGGATAGGAAAATTGGGAGCAGAGGTTAACTATTTACAGTTGGTTTGCTTGGATTGGCATTTGGTTTAGATTGGCATCATAATTAGAAACAGTAATCATTTTGCATTTAAAGGCAAACATTAATCACAGTGCCCACCCACCAACCTTCTGAGGTATTTAATATATTTGATCTGGCTATCTAGCTAGCTGCATTAGATGGCAGAAACATATTTATAAAATGCTCAAACAAAATACCAGTTCCCAGGCTGAATTAGAACCTCACAATTCTAGAAGTTTTTTCTGGGTACCCAATACTAGAGTTCTTTAAAGGTGCATGCCTGTTAAGTGTTGCAGCTGAGTTGGGGCCCTTTGGAAGAAAATCAAGTTGGCATGCTTTGTTTCAATTAGCTTTAAGTGGTCCTAGCTGATCTTGGAAAATAGACTTTAACTTTAATACTCTGGCCTGACGCACATAGAAGAACTTGATTTAGCTATGTACAGTTCCCCAATTCTGGTGGAGGGTGAGTCTGCCTACTCACAGAGTCATGGTTTTAAGCCATTATCTGGATCTGAGTAGCATTGCTGAGGATGTGAACAGGAGCCGAGGATGACCCCTGGACAACAGGCTTGAAAGCTTGCATCCTCTGAAAACCTCTCAGCATAAAGTTGGTGCCCCTTCCCTCTGGGCTTACAGTCTGAGTCAGTACAGACCGGACCAAGACCAGGGCCGGCACACTTCAGATCCCCACATCTGGCAATACCCCTTAGAAGGAAGTGCATATGGCAGTGCCTTAGCTGGTGGCACACTACCAATCTGTCTCCCAGGCTGATCTGGAACAGTCACATTACATTCAGCATATTTATATCTAGAAATCTTAACAGCTTGCAGTGGTTACAGTTACTTCAACTATGTGCCAGCATGGACAACATGGTCCTTTATACATTCGGATCCCAGATGCTCTCTCTGGAGGGTGCTTTTCCCCTAAGGCTAGGGAGACCCAGACTCTCACACTCCATGCAAAACACACACGAGCTTAGCTTGAAACTTTGACAACATCAGACAGAGCTTGAGGCATGGCTCTCCACCACTTGAGACATTCAAACACAGACAGAGCTTGCTTGAGGCATGGCTCCCACCCATTTGACATACTTGACTTGGTAGTTCAGCTGATCACCATAGCTTCTCTCAAGCTTAAGGCACAAATCACAGTCCCTTGTGGCTTTACTGGCATTAGAATCTCCAACTTGGACAATTAGACATTTACTGACCTCCCAGGCACTGTCAGGAGAACCTCCCTTCTATTCCTGTAGGTAATTCACACAGTCACAGTCAGCATTTCAGACTAATGGACCCTTCTCTGGTCACTTGCTCAGATGTCCATCCATTTCTTAAGCACTAGCTACACGCAGGGTGCAGACAGATGACAGCCACTTTTGGGCCTTTTGGGCTTCTGTGCCCCAAACATGTTTCCAACAGCTCAGTGTTGCAAGTAGATGTTTACTCACTCAGAAGGATTCAGAAACTTTTCTTTTCTGAAAGTTGCAGACTTCATCAGCACTCTCACTACTGAGGCAGAAGCATTTCTTGCAGCTCTCTGACAACTGCAGGTGGATGCTGACTCTTTCCCACATTTTCCTAATATGGTAAGGCAGATGCTAGCCCTGGAGAACAATTTCTGGCACCCTCCAGGCTAGTGACTTCAGTTACATGCAGCCACTTTTAGCTGGCAGGAGACAAGAGCCCCTCCCTTCCCTGTGGAGGGGCTCATACTGAACTATTAGGCCCATTTTCTTAGCTGAGGGCCAGAGCTCCCCTTCCTGTAGAGGGGCTTGCCAAAGAACTGAACTCAGCCTGCCAAGTCCCTAGGTTTTATGAAGCTCTTCTGGGGCTCCCTATTGGCTGAGTCCACTTGTGTGTCCCAAGGCAATTGGCTAAATCCACTTGAATGAATATTCATTAGTTTCCTTCGACACTTGATAGGCTCCCTGTTTTGGCAACTGAAATAGGTCCCTGCTTTTCCCCCACAAACCTTTAGCAATATCCCAAGAGTTTCTGGGACTGTCCCACAAGCCTTTAGGGTAAGACCTGGCTTTCCGATTGGCTGCTTTCTGCAGAATATGGCTGCTAGTATTTACAGTCCCCGTGCAGTACAGCATAGTCCGAACATTTAAGTTCTGGTGGTGCTAGGTTAAATATTTAATTTAATTCTTTGCTCCTCTGTTCAGTAGTCACTACTATGCTCCCTTAAATGCTGCCCTTAGATCGGAGGGCCGTAGCTACCTGCCAGGACTCCAGTGGTGGAAAAAGTACTTAGAAAAAAAT
Organism: Neoceratodus forsteri; assembly: GCA_016271365.2. Classification (NCBI taxonomy): domain Eukaryota; kingdom Metazoa; phylum Chordata; order Ceratodontiformes; family Ceratodontidae; genus Neoceratodus; species Neoceratodus forsteri. Next base: position 798,072,727 of record CM057459.1, on the reverse strand, counting down.
TAGAAAGTCTATCTTTGCCATCCTTAGCCTGTTGATGCTGCCACAACACAGTGCCCCCAGGCAGCAAACAGGCAGCTCACAAAGGTCCCTCATTAATAGTCTGGTGCTGCCAGAATAAAACATTATTCATCTATGTAGTCCCATTATTTATCAGCCCCTTTAGTGCTCTTATGAGCACTTACATTTATTCACATTTATTTTTAACCCTTCTGTTGTCGCAGCTGTCAAAATGTGCAGCCCCTAGTAGCAGAACATGCCCGCTCATAAATATTAATGCCATGTTCATTAATATTCATGGAGCCAGGCTTGCAACCAACAGCATGGCACTTCTTATTTATTTAAAAGGAGGGCTCTCTTGGCCCTGGTACAGGTTCCCGGTCCCCACCCAGCCTGACCATGGAACCAGGACCACCGCAAAGCCTTTCTTTGGCCATGATCACGGTCAGGAGTTGGGGCATGCTTCTGTGCTTGTGCCAGCTGCCAGCCAGCCATGAAGTGGAAGGGAAGAAGCCGGCAGCGCCATAAGTGCTCCCCTAAGCCCACATTGGGCAAAAATAAATAAAGTAGCTGTTTGGGCCGTGGGGCACATTTGGACTTGGGCCAGGTAGTGAATACTCAGCGGGAGAAAATCAGGGGGACCAGGAGGCATGTGGGAGAATTGGGAGACAACCAAGCATTTCAGGTAAGCCCCCATTAGTGGGGGCATTACAAAGAAAACAAAAAAGATTCTGCAATCAATTGTATCTGAGAGGCAAATATCTCTGATAGCTCTGACTGTAAAACCACAATAAAAGGCCAAAGAATAGCACAGCCCCAGAAAATGTAGCCATGTGTGGCCGGAGAAGAGTCGCATCCTCTCCAGCATTCTGTTCATCTCTGGGAATCATATTTTGCTTGTACAGCTGGTGTTCTAAAGAACTGAATAATTAATTTCCAAGAGAATTATTTCCACATGTAGGAATTTGTAGGTAAATCGATGGTCTTCACATGGTGTTCCCCCACAGGAGCTGTAATACTGTATGAATACCCAAATCAGCCTCCCAGACACTCTTTACCTTTTGAAGTGACTCCCCATCTAAGGCTACTAGGGCCTTATAAATATAGGCGATCATATGTTTCAGAGAGGCCATGCCCTCTAATGCCAATCATAGTAGGTTCACCAGTGGAGAGCCATAAAGCTCTACCAATGTCCTTTGAGGACAACTTTTGATAAAGTCACGAGCTTGTAAGTATCTGAACCTGTCTTGATGTTGTAAATTATATGTACGGTTGTCTTTAATTCCTCAAAGGATCTAGGTAGGCCATTCTTCAAGAGATGGAATAAAGTGAGTATACCAAAGTGCTCCTGCCGAAGAAACCCATGATCTAATTTAGCTGGAAGGAAGGACTGATGATATGGGAGAAAAAATAATAAAGGTTAGGCCCCTGAAATTTCTTAGAATTTTAAAGTTTCCACAAGCACTGCAGATTATTCTCAATAAATGGGTTACTGGTTACCTCCTTTAGAGGAAGGGTGGGATAAGAAAGAAAAATGTGACAGAGATTTGTTAAGTCCTCCTCTCTTCTCTCCAACTCTTTCCACTTAGAAGAACACTGCTTATGAAGCCATAAAAAACACTCTTAATTGAGACACTCAAAAATAATAATATATATTAGGAAGTGCTAAGCCCCCTTGTTTTTTAGGTAACTGTAAAATAGAAAAATGCACCCTCGACTGGGTAGAATTCCAAATAAATCTAGAAATTTGTTTGTTTAATTTTATAAAAAATCTATTTGGGGAAGTGATAGGTAAAGTCTGAACCAGATACAACAATTTTGGAAGTAGAGTCATTCGTACTGCATCTATGCATTGAATTAATGAAAGAGGAATTATCCTCCAGCGATCCAGATCTGAGTTAAATTGACCTAACAGGGGGTCATAGTTATAGTCATAGAGTTTGGAGAAATCAGTCGTTAAATATACCCCCAAATACTTCAACCTAGACAAGTACCATTTAAACAGATATGGCTGCATTGTTAAATCTAAGGCAAAATATTTCAGGTGGAGTGCTTCGGTCCTCATAAGATTAACCTAATATCTCGCTAAGCTTCCAAATTTCTCAAGCAAATGATATAAATGGGAGAGCTAATCCTCAGGGGATGACAAATAAACTTAGAGGTCGGTTGTCAGCATACAGGGTCAGCTTATGATGCCCCCCCCCAACTTTAGTCCCAAAATGTTACTATCTTGTCTAATAGCTTGGGCTAATGGTTCCAGATATATAGCAAATAATTATGGGGACAGAGGACAACCCTGTCTAGTACCTCTCATTAATGGGATGGAATCTGAAATAGAGCCACTAATTTCATATAAACTGAGGAATTATCATATAGTCTCATTACAACACCACAAAAAACATCTGAGGACCCCATTGCTCCTAAGGTAGCCTGTAAGAATAGAGAGGACACCCAGTCGAAGGCCTTCTCTGCATCCATACTTAATAATAGAAAAGGGGCCTTTAACCGGGAGGCACCGTACTAAAGATGGAGAGTCCATTTTATATTATCCTGCATCTGGCAATCCATTAAAAAATCACACTGATCCAGATTAATTAAATATCGCAGTGTTTCCTCCAAGCGTCTCACCAAAATACCAACAAAGATTTTATAATCAATGTTTAAAACTGAAATAGGCCTATATGAGGCACATAAAGTTGGATCCTTCCCTGGTTTGAGAATGCTAGTTATAGTGGCAAATCGCTATGTGGGGGGAATTGGATCGCCAGTCAGGACCCCATTACAAGCCTGAACCAGAGGAGATAACAATAGGTTTGGAAATGCTTTATAGAACTCCCCAGTATACCCATATGGGCCAGGGCTTTTTCCCCAATTTCAAATCCTGAATTGCCTTCTCAACTTCTGACCACTGAATCAGTGTATCTAACTGGGTCAGAAACTGATCTGGGAGTTTAATTAAGTTGAGAGAGCTTAAAAAATCCTGGGTATCCTAGGGATTTAATGGAGTCTCAGGGGTATATAGTTTTTGATAAAAATTATGAAAGGCCTCCCTAATCTTTCAGGGGGCAGTCACTAGCTGGCCTGTAGCGGGTGAACTTATTCGAGTAATGTTAGATTGAGTAATCGTAAGTCTAAGGCACTAAGACAAAATTTGAGCCACTCTAGAACCCCTTCATAATATCTCTGCATCAGGAATTGAAGAGCATGCTCAGTTTTAATGTCTATAAGATGTTGGATCTTCTGCCTGGTGGCCTCTAATAAGGGCAGAACAGCTTCATCACTGTCTGCATGTTGTTTTTGAAGGTCCTTCAGCTGAGACTGCAAAGTCTCTAATTGTGCCTCCTGATTTTTCTTATACTGCTAGGCAAACTTCATAATCTCTCCCCTCAACACTACCTTTATTGTGTCCCACAAAATTCCAGGGCTACGTCTTCTACTGTATTTTCAATGATTATTTGTGGGAGACAGCTCTTAATTAAGTCCTGGAATGTAAGGAGATTAGAGATGCAGTGAATTTAAATTCTGCCGGTGAAGTGAACGCGAAGTGGGCACTTCGCGTTGCCACTCCGCTACACGGAGTGGGCAATGCAAAATGCTCACTCCACCTTGTCATTACCACTTCGCATTAAGGCGGAATGGCAACGCAGCAAGGCGAAGTCATTGTTTTTAATGGACTTCGCGTTTCTCATTATGATTCTAAGTGATCCACTTGGTGTTTCAGACTTGGCAGCCCCCACCCACATCACATGACTTACAGTACTGTAAGCCACATGCTCTTTAGCTAGGCAGGAAAGAAGTGAGTCATACAAGCAGACACTTATACTTTCTCTTGTGCAGACGGAGAGAGAGAGAAGTGTGTTTTGTGACTGCTGATACTTTGAGATCAGAGCGAGGAGGAGATTTAAACTTTGATTTAGACCCAACAGCTTTTTTAAAAGCTACATTTTTTTGTCTTTTCTGTACTTTTTTTTACTTAATTTGTTCTTTCTGTAAATTTTATTTTTCTTACCTTTATAAGTAGTTAGTTGTTTGTCCCCCCCCCCCCAGAAGCAGGACCAGCACCGCCTCCTGTCCTGACTCTGAGGCAGTTGAACCACCACGACCACCACCAAGTCCAGCACCAGGTCCTCTGGAGCAGGATGTGCCTGTTTCCCTGGGCCCAGGTGTGGATCCCATCCTTGTTCAGCACCGTGACCAGATGGCTACCAGTTCATCTGTCCCTCCCCTGTCTGTGCCTGGTTCTCCCTGCACTTCTGTTGTTTGGCAGTTTCTTGACTGTGTCAGGAGGGACAGCAGTGTGGTTAGGTGTTGCCTATGTGAGGTGGAAGTGCACCGTGGCTCCCGAGGGACTCACCTGGGGACTGGGGTCCAGTACACCCATATGCTCAATCACCACCAGTTGGAGCGGCAGGCTGCCACAGAACAGACCATGCCTGCACCTGCTGGCCATTCTGTGACAGAGGGTGCAGCTGTGCATGATGGCATCCCTAAGAAGAGGAGGGCCACAGCAGTACCTGCTACTCCACCAGGATCACATAGAGGGACATCAGTTGCAAATTATGTCAATGCTGGAACTGCTGCTGGATCACCATGGGATCCCACATTAGTTGTTTTTTTTCCTCACACCATGTGCCCCCACACCTTCCTTGCTATGTTATAATATGTATTCCTCCACCATCCCCGACCCTTGTATGTAATTATGCCCTTTTTTGTTGTCTTCCGTATGTGTGACACTTTGTATTCTGAGCATTGAAAGTATACTGTGCTAAACTGCATGTGTGCAGTCAGTCTTGTTTCCAGTCTGTGTATGTACTGAATACACTGTCCAAATCCCTAACTTAAAAAAAACACTTATTAATGAGTACAATGGTGGGATAGTGAAGCCTTGAGAGATGCTACAAAACAGGCTTACAATACATCTAAGTAACTACTAAAAAAGATTAATGTTGTGATTCGTGACATGATCATAAATCGTGATTTGTGACTGCATTTGTGACCGTGATGATGAAGATCGTGATTTGTATCATGAGTGACTCGTGATGGTGGTCCAGACTTAAAAACACATATTAAAGAGTACAGTGTTCATGCAGAATTATGCACCACACCTGTACAGTACTCTGAAGGAAGCCAAAGAAGCAACTGTGACGTAAGTTAGAGATGGAGATTGGGCCCTAAAGAGATGCAAATGCACAGACAGATTAAGATTGCGCTAAACACTAAAGAGATGCAGATTCAAAGGCACAACACCTAACCAGTGCTCACCATCAGAAATTCAAATCTGGAAAAGAATTCCTTTGCCAGCTGGGGTGGGCTGCGGGGGGGGGGCAGTGTACTGCACTGCTGCAGTAACAGTCACTAGTACTAGCAAAGATACCACAAAGAAGTACAAAAATTACACAGCTGCAGTGGATAGCAGGTTCACACTGCTGAAATTATGTGGCGCAATAAAAGGTGTCTGATTTGATGACACGCGCCACACACATACTCACACACACACTAAGTAATGCATAGCAAATTGAAAAGTTCAGTAATATAACCACATATTTTAAACAAACTAAAAATATGCACTGCTTCACCACAACAATCAGCAAAAAAATGGCAAGAATTATTGAAAATATTACTGTGTGTACATTAACACAGTTATTCAAGAAAAATATCACCAAAACAGAAAGCACTGTCTTTTCCTCCAAGTTAATCTACCTATACCACAGATACGCCCCTCCCCCAAAGCACACTTCCACTGTCTCTCAGTACACAGACTGAATATTGTACATTAACATTCAAAATCCACACACAAACAATAAACACTCGATGATATGAGCACAGGATGGTTTCCTATAATCAATGAACTAAAGTTTCAGCAAAACAAATGACCCCAAAAGGCTTTCTTAACAGCTTTTAGAAGGTTTAAATTGCAGAGCTCTCAGAGCAGATTGTCTCCTACAGCTTCATACACACACTACTCCAAACTGAGGCTGTGCAGAACAATCTAGAGCCCATGTGACCTGAAATCCCATGAATCACTGCAAAATTCACCTTTGGAGCTTAAAAACAAGGCAAAGTAAGGCTGAGTACATTGTTTTCAATGTACTTCGCCTTAAGAATTGGTGGAGTAGTGGTTTGGGAAGGCAGAGTAATGCGAAGTCATTGTTTTCAATGTACTTCGCGTTACCCATCAATAATGCGAAGTACTCCGCTTCACGTTGCGGAGCCCTCCACAAATTCGCCTTCACTCCGCGGATCACTTCGTGGAGCGAATTGGAGCCACTTCGCCTACCGCTAAAGGAGATTAAGCAAAAAATTATTAAAGTGCCACAATGTATGACATTTATCCGTAGACCAATCAAGAGTTAGCAGTGACACAGAATGGTCAGATAGAAAAGATGGCACCATCTCACAATCCTGGACCAAATAAGAATGTTCATTAGAAATATGAAAATAATCTATTCTAGTGTATGTACTATGTGGTGCCAAGTAGTGAGAATACTGCCACTGAGTGGGATACAAATAGTGACAAACATTCAACCAGCCAGTGTTCCTAAAGAAAGTATGTGCCAGCTTCTGAGCTGATGACCTTCTTGGGGGTCAGGGGTTTGAAGAATCTCTATCCCCATAAATCATATTGTGATCTCCTCCCATGATAAGCACTCTCTTTTGGTTATCAATGATATTTTGGAACAATGACCATATGACATCTGTTCCAGAAGCTGGGGGTATGTATATACTAACTAAAATAATCATGGACCCCTCAAAAATACCAATAACGATGGAAAGGCGTCCTTCATGATTATTGTAAGTAGTCTCTAATTGAAACTAGGTAATATGTGGTACCAATATTGCAGTGCCCCATCTCTTGCCCCCTTGTATGTTGAAGCTACTATTTGCGAAAAGCTAAATTTAGTCAGTTTCTGATGCTCCAATTTACTGAAGTGTGCCTCTTGCAGGAGAGCAAAGTCGGGGCATTGTTTCTTAAATTGAGCTATACCTTATATCTTTTAACAGGATTTTTTTTAGGATTATTAAGCCCATTAACATTCTGAGAATAGATCTTAATCTTTATCCCTTGTGACATATTGAAGCAAAAGGACAAATCAGCCAACTGTTAATACTTATCCAATCAGAAACATCTTTAAATAAGATAATACATACCCCCGGTTCCATCAGCCATCACCCCAAAGAGTGTCCAAAAAGAGTACATTTGAAAAATATTTTCATGAAGGCAGCTGCTTAATGTTTGAATTCTCTCTGTTCATGAGTGCTGTGTTCCTATTTTTCTGTTACAAAAAAATATTGCCCTCCTGTCCCTGTCCTGACTCCCTGCTTGTGTGGGAAAAAGACTGGTGATACTGTATGGACAGAGGCTACTCAACTGCCGAGCTGACCCCTCCCTCCAAAATGTTTCACACATGATGCAAGCCTTTATTTGACAGGACTACACAGAAAAAATATGGACCTCCTATCCCAACCCCTGCTTTTGTGGGAAATGGCTAGGGACATTGTGCAGACAGAGGCTACTCAACTTCCTGGCTGCCCCCTCCCTCGGAAATGTTTCTCCCATGACACAAGCCTTTATTCGACAGGACTACACAATAAAATATGGTCGTTCTGTCCCTGTCTCGACTCCGGCTTGTGTGGGAAATGGCTGGTGACACTATGTTGACAGAGGATACTCAACTGCCAGGCTACCCCCTCCCTCCAAATAATTTCACATGTGATGCAAGTCTTTATTTGACAGGTGACACAAAAAATAAATATGGTTATGTCTGACTCCTGCTTGTGTGGGAAATGGCTGATGACATTGCTCTGACAGAGCTTTGGGGTCTTTACACAAGTGACCTCCTCAGCGTCTCATAGTATGCCAGTATCCCTGCTGAGCTGAATAAGCTCAGTCACTGATCTACTCTCAGCTTAGGCCAACTAGGCACAAGTGCCTGTTTTCAGGGGTGACCTGGGAGCACTGGGGAGGTTAAGTGACTTTTTCTTACTGGTGTCTTCTGCCTCATCAAATGCTTGTACTCACTTCTACCCTCCTCTTCCCTACTGTGAATGTTATAAGCTTACCCTAGTCAATAACCTTCTCCTTTCACACCTTATTAAGTTTCTGTCACTCATGACTTCCAGCAAGCTCCATGTATATTTTGCATACATTGAATTTTAGGTATTTGCCATTCCTATTCATTCTGTATATTGTATATTGTTCATTGTTACGATTCCTAATTGTATTCTGGTTCTTTTATAAATAGTTTGTGCATGTAACTCCATTCTATGTAATAAATATGTATATTGCCCAGGTCCATCTCGAAAATGAGTTTTTCTCAATGGTGTTTTGTCTGCTTAAATAAAGATTTTGATTGATTGATTGATTGATTGATTGATTGATTGAAGTGACTTGCTCAGAGTCGCACAGTATGCAAGTGGAAGTTGCGGGAATCACTATCAAACCCAGGTCTGTCAGCTAGATGTCCACCAAGCTCATTCACAGCACTTTATTCCAACCTCTAGGCGATACTGCCAGGCAGCCAGATTCAAGTGCCAAGACAACAAAGTGTCAGTGCAGTGGACCTTAACTTGAACTGACCTAAGTTCTTGCACAGCAGCACTTGTGCTTTTTTGTCTGTCTGGTGCTGCACTGTGAGCCTGCTGGGCTTTGAAGCTAAATAATGCAGTCTCCCACTGCACACACACAGTCTCCCTCCATTAGCACCTTGCACTTTGTTTGGCAGCCAGCTTCTGTCATTGGGCATGAGTCACCCCCCCTTCCGCCACACACACACAGAGTCAGTCCCTGGCCAATGTCACTTCCGAGTCCTGGCCCTCTCAGGTTTTTTTTTCTTAGTTTTTCTGTTACCTTCACTGGTGATGTGGTTGTAAGAAGTAACTGGTCCACAGAGACTCATTGTTTCCCTTCCCTCCCAGCCACTTGCTATCCCACTTCCCAGTCCCTGGCCCACGTCCCTCCTGAGTGCCCACCCGACCCTCTCAGTTAGGTTTTTTTTTACAGAGACCCTTCCTGCCTGACTACTCACTCACTGAATAACTGGAAATCCTCTCTCCTCAGTGGCTCAAATCAAATGGTGTACAGGAAAGCTGTGCATCCACCTAAACTCTGGTTTGTGCATGAGCAAAATGTAGTATCTGAACCATCAACTCATCAGCTCTCTTCTGACCTGTCACATAAATGGCAGGAGCTGAAAAACAGCAACAACAAAAAAACTTGGAGATATGAGCTGATCTGATTTGAGCCAGCCAGGTTCTGCTCGAGTGTCATGGAAACCAAGCCATATGTGTTCGGGATGGTTCAGTTTTACTCCCAGAGGTTCGGCATACCACTGTATGTCACCATTCCGCACTCACACCCACACTCCAGTCACTGCTCCCCTTCCTCCCACTTCCTGTTCTCCAGACAGTTTTCAGTTATAAATAAAATAATGCTACCTTCTGAATCCCCATCCCTAAGCTGGCACTCACACATTCAAACCATCATATTCTGCAGCTTCTACCCTCCTGGCCCCCAGTTCTTGATTTCAATGGGGGTGGTGGGAATTCACATAGTTTCAGACCTGAAAACTGTCTGATATTGTCCCTGTGTAAAAGAAGTGTGATCCCAAGGTCTAAGCAATTATAGATCAATTGTTACCTTACCTGTTCTTAACAAGTTGCTTGAATAACTTATCTCTTCTTAGATGACTGGCTACCTCAAACAATGTAATCTCCTATCCTTGTTGCAGAATGGCTTTCAGAGTGGATATAGCACCACCACCATCACGCTGATTGCCCTTACCAATAATATTGTTACTGCTATAGATAGGGGAGATTTCACTGGTGCTGTTTTCTTCAGTCTTATTAAACCTTTGATCTCATAAGTCACTCCATCCTCTGTACCACGGTTGGGCATTTAGGTTCATCTTCTACTACTCTTGGTTTGCTAGTTACCTGTGCAATAGGGAACAGAGAGTTTAACATATGTCTTCCTTCTATGATCCGAATGATACATCTGTCAGAGTGATGCAAGGATCAATTCTGGACGCCAAGCTTTTCCAGGTAGGGAAGAGTGTAACCCCACAAATTTGGGGTTTGCCTTAATGTCTTCTTGTGCTCCTCAATGCTCACTGCTAGGCTGGTGTCCTGTCTTTGTGTGACCCTGCTTATTTATGTGTGAGTGCCATGCTGAACCTCTGCACCTGTCCCTTTAAGAGACTAGCTAATATGTGTGTAGTGAATGGTCTGAACTGGGTCCAAGTGATTTAGTGCTTGCGACCTGCCAGCCACCACTCTGATTTGCTCCACTCTGCAGTTGATACTTGTGTAGAAGGAGCCTGTATGGGAACTGTGCTTATTTACTGTCTATATGCTGTTATACAGTAGAGAAGTTTGTTTAACCTGCTTTCCTTGCAGCTTATCTTCCTGCATGGAAGCCACCATGTTAGGCCTGGGACTTCCAGTAATTGAACCAACAGGACTTCAGGGGACCTAACATGGATCCTGGCCAGAGTGCCTCATGGGAAGAAAAACTGTAGTTTTTGTAGTTTTTAGATTGGCACCAAAACTAACCTGGAGGGGGAGCCCTAACTGTGACTGACAGCTTCCTCAGCAAACCTGAATCCTGGATTATAAGGGAAATCCCCAGTGCTACATGAGACAGTGGATCAATTAGAGTTGGAGCTTGAAGTGTGAACAGCTTGAGCTTTTGAGCAGCTGTTTCCTGAACGGGAGAGTAGGGGAGTTGGTGGGAAGAGGCCTAACTTGCCTCCCTGCCATGTTTCTCCTTGCCGGGACTGCCTGATAGCAGAAGTCGGACGTATTCCAACTTAAGCCTGGAACTGCAACAGAACAAAGGAAGAAGTTTACCAGTACTTCTTGTGTTTTGGACCAAAGAGTTGCTCCCGTGAAGCGATTAGACCAGCTAGAAATTTGGGTTGAAAGGTTTGCTCAGTGAATCTACTGAATTAGCAACCAGACTAGATCCACAAGATCCAGCCCTGACCGGGATGCCGGGTCCATTTCTTGGTGCTGCCGCAGCTCCTGAATCCAGCCGCACCAGCCGTATCTCCCGCCCGCCTCCGAGTTCCAGCTCATCAGGGTAAGACTCCTGCCTGGGGTCAGGGAAGCCGCTGGCAGCTTCCATTGGTCTAGCTCTCACTGCCTTGCTTCCCGATTGGACACCCGCTGCCTGTGCTGCCCCTGATTGGCTCCCTGTATCTCTCTCTACTTTTGCTCTGCTTGCCGGGCTCTGCGCCCATTGAAAAGCATTGACTTTGCCGTAATTTTTATGGCTACATTACCCTGCTGTAATTTGCAATGACTTGTTTGATTACTGCCTAATTTTGCTGCTAATTTTAAACTGTGTTTGTAATCTCTGTTGCTCAGCTGCATTCTCCGCTTACTCCCTCTTTCTGATTTTTCTACTTCCTCACTCAGCTCATTGTAATTCCTGTTCTGTCCCTCTAGCCTTGTGACTATTTCTTTTTTTTCTTTTTTTTTTTTTGGCTCTCACTTTCCTGGCACCAGGTCTGGAATATCCATTGTTTTTGACCTTGGCTGTCCTCCCCCCTCCACTTTAGCTAAGCTTTCTGCCCTAGAATTTTCTCTCGCTTCACACCCCTCTGACTTAATCTCTTTTCAGGCCTCTCCTGCTTTTGTCCTGCTCTGCCCTTAAATTAATCACCTCCTCTCTCGCTTCCCACTAGATACAGCCCTGACAGGGCTGCTGGGTCCATTTCTTGGCACTGCTGTGGCTCCTGAATCCGGCCGCACCAGCTGCCTCTCCAGCCCGCCTCTGAGTTCCAGCTCATCAGGGTAAGACTCCTGCCTGGGGTCTGGGAAGCTGCTGGCAGCTTCCATTGGTCTAGCTGTCACTGCCTTGCATCCCAATTGGACACCCACTGCCTGTGCTGCCCCTGATTGGCTCCCTGTATCTCTCTGCTTTTGCTCTGCTTGCCGGGCTCTGCACCCGTTGAAAAGCATTGACTTTGCCTTAATTTTTTGCCCACCCCCTACCCACTCCTACCTTAATTAAATATGCCTAAACCCTGCCCCCTGTCTTGCTCTTCCCACCCTTCTATAGCCCGTTGGTTCTCCTGTCTCTGGTCCTTCTCACCTCCCCCGCCTCCATTTCTCGCCCCTTACAGTGCCTGCCTGATTTCAGCTCTCTCTCCTACTAGGCTCTAGATCTACCCACTCTCTGATTTGGTCCCTTGCTACACCCCCGTCTCCTTTACAAGAATGCCTACCTTATGGTCACTCTTCACCCTGTTCTTACCCCTCCTCTTTGTTCTACCTCCCATCATCTCCCTCCCTGGCCCCTGCAATCCATACCCCCTCCCCCACTGCACCTGCTTCCGTGACATCACCTACCTCTCCAAGGGAACCCTCCACTACTCACCCAGTCCTCCTTCTGGCCCACCCATTGCTAATACTTGGCTACTGCTTAATTCCCCTATGCCTGGTATGTGGGCCGGGTTAACTATCCTGCAGCTCGCTGTATCTCACTGGGGCTGCCATCTGGTTCCTACTAACCTCACACATTCTAAACAATGCCACAAATTATCCCTTAAGGAGCTACGCCTTGGATCTTTAAAACTGCTACTCCTCCTCCTACTGCTCTCAGGCAATGTCCATCCAAACCCTGGACCATGCAACTCAAGCAACAAATCAAATACAGGTGCTCTTTGGCTCGTTTCTCTCAACATCTGCAGCCTGCTATCTAAGTTTGATGCTCTTCAATCCTTCATAAGGCAACACAACCCTGACATCCTAGCAGTGGTTGAAACTTGGCTGACGCCAGAAGTTCCCAATCAGGCAATAACATTACAAGACTACAACATTTTTAGACTGGACCGGGTCACCAAGAAAGGAGGAGGCTGTGCCATCTATGTTAAAGACTCCCTATTGGTGCTCCCCCTTGCAACCCTGACGCTTGACTCCCCAGCTCAGTTGCTACCTGTAAGAATTCTCCTTGGCCCAAACCAAAAAGCCTTAATGATTGATTCTGTCTACATCCCACCCAAGGACCAGGTCAATGGTCTCAATGATGTTCTCAGGTTTAGCAACTCCCAAACTCCAGGTGCTGAACTTGTCCTGCTAGGAAAATTCAACATCAATTGGTTAGCCTCGGATGCAGGGGAGCTGAAAGATTCTATTGCCTCTGCTAACCTCACACAGATGGTGGTCTCACCAAATAGGACTAACTATAAGACTGGTACTAGTACCCTTCTGGACTGGGTACTTACCAGCCACCCATCCAGGATCTTCAGCACCACCATTCTGCTGGATTCCCTCAGTGACCACTCCTCTGTCATATGCGAATGGTCCAACAAATTTCTCAAGCCCCTCCTCCAAATTCATTTACAGTAGGGTCCTACCATGTGGACAACTTGCTCATCTTAAACACTACCTGAGTCTGATTGACTGGCAACCTATTTACAAGGCTACGAATGTTAACTTGGCCCTCAACGTCTTCATTGCCACTTTCAACAAGGCCTGTGACCTCTTTGTTCTGGTTAAAAAACGCAAAGCCAAGTCACTCTGTAACCTCTGGATTGATGCCTATCTCCTTTCACGGTTGAAAATAAGGGACCACTTTTGGGTGGTGGCTAAAGCCACTGGCACACCGTCTGACTTACTAAAATACAAACAGGCCCATAATGCCTGTACCAAGGCCATCCGACTTATGAAAAGCTCCTTCTACAAGGACGCATTTACCAACACCTGGGGAAATGGTTGTGCCTTTTGGGATAACATTAAAGGAATCACAGGACTACAACCAAAAAACTCACTTACCATGCTGATAGTTGATGGGATCACTACCCTGGATCCCCTTGACATTGCTAACACCTTTAACTCTGCTTTTACCGACCTTAGTGCCGTTCTCCCGCCTGACCTTTTCGAAGAAGACGACAGCTCCCCTAATATCCATCCTGCTCAGGCCATTCCCCCCCATTTCTACTTTTGGGAAGTCTCCTTGAATGCAGTGTGCCGCTGCATCACTACTGCCATCTCCACATCCAGATCCAGTGGAGACTCCCTTGAACTGAAGATATTGTTGCTAACTCTAGAGGAAGTTCTCCGACTCTTAACCAGAATTCTGAATCTCTATCTCCGTTCCAGTCAATTCCCAGACCTTTGGAAAATTGCCTCTGTCATTCCAGTCCACAAAAGTGGAGACAGGTCTAGCCACTCAAACTATTGCCCGATCTCGATACTGCCTCCGCTCTCCAAGGCACTTGAACGAATCATAGCAAACCAACTAACCAACCATCTGGACAAATACAATTTACTGTGCGCTCAACAGCATGGCTTCAGAAAGGGTCACAGCACCTCCTCTGCTCTGCTCGAATTCACCGGGGCAGTACATAATTCTCTCGATAAGGGCCTGCTTACCGGGGCGGTTTTCATTGACCTCTCCAAGGCTTTCGATACTGTCCACCATCGGCTGTTGGTTGACCAACTTCAGAACATTGGTCTCTCCCCTGACTTGGCCTTATGGTTCAAAAGCTACCTTGAAAACCACTCACAAAAGTGAAAATTGCCAATGCCCTCTCTGACACCTTGTCAGTTCGCTCGGGTGTCCCGCAAGGATCAATTCTGGGCCCGTTCCTCTTTAGTCTCTTTCTAAACTCTCTACCACAATCCTGCACTGAGAATATCATCCTCTAAGCCAATGACGCTGTTGTATTCTCCTCTCATAAAGATCCTATGTCCTTACAACGGAAACTCCAACTTGCCTTCAGTACCGTTGAGGCGTGGTTTTCTAAGCATAAATGTGTCCTTAACCACAAAAAGACTAAGTCTATGCTATTCCCACAATAGGCACAAGCTTCACCCCTTGACTATCTTGACATTGCATGGGAATACCCTGGAACAGGTTCCATACTTCAAATACCTTGGGATACTGTTGGACACCAACCTCCCATATGGTGCTCATGTCCACTCTGTGGCAAAGGTAGCTAACACCATAATTGGTCTCCTCTACAGACACAGGCAACATCTCACCCCTGAAGCTCTGAAGATCACTGTTCAGAGTTCTGTGGTCTTGATTATTGACTACGGTCTCATCATTTATGGCTCTGCCACAGCGACTACCCTCAGATGTATCTCAACCGCCCTCAATAAGTCATGTCGGCTCATCTCTGGAGCTCACCGTCTTACCCACACCTGCGATCTGTATACTAAAACTGGCT
Organism: Neoceratodus forsteri; assembly: GCA_016271365.2. NCBI lineage: Eukaryota > Metazoa > Chordata > Ceratodontiformes > Ceratodontidae > Neoceratodus > Neoceratodus forsteri. The sequence continues at coordinate 798,057,551 of CM057459.1, read as the reverse complement.
GGCTCCAGCTCTCAAATTGCTTCAAGTACCTAACTTGCACAATGACCAAGAAAATTAGCCTTGGCCTTGCACCTCCGGGGGTCACAGCCCTGCTACACAACAATAGAAATAGCATGTAGGTCACCAGGGGCTCAAAATCTCAACTCCTGCAAGTTCCCCGCTGTCGCACCACTCAGGGTCAATGTTCATTCACCTACAAAGCTCCTTTATGGCTGAGCAGCCTCAACCTTGCCATCTCTACTGCCCCAACTCTGGGCATTTTTGAAATCTAGACTACGGCTGCACCTTACTGCCTCCATCTACTGTGACTGCCCCTTATAAATGATGTTGACATGTCCCAGGGGTCACCTCAGCTTCTCTCCTCCTCCTCCTCCCATCTGGCTGCCCCCGAAGCCCACTGATGCTCATATTTCATCTTCTGTCCCACTCCACCCACCTTCCCTTTCCCTCCCTCTACCCGCCCCCATGTCACCAGCACTTATCTCCTGTTTCGCCTGACAACCGCCTATGGCTGCACCTTTTTTGACCTTCCCTTTCTACACCCTTTTTTCTGTTTTCTATACCACTGCTTCCCTTCATCAAGTCTCATCCTCATTGCTGGTTATCCCGTCTTATCAGAACAGCTAGTAACCATGCCTTAAAATGTTATTCTGTTCTATTCCCTAACTATAGTACGTTACTATTGACTATTGTTGTTACATTGCTATGCCTGTATGTCTTTTGCCTCTGACGTGGAACCTTTGTAAAAGAGCCCTGTTTCAAAGGTATTTGTAATCCTAGACTTGAATAAATACATAAATAAATAAATATGACTGTATCTGAACTGTACAAAGTTAGTGCTGCCTTATTTGAATGTGCTGAATGTTTCTCGTGGGTCGAGACCTGCTTGCCTGCAACCCAACTTGTTATGCCAGCTGGAGGCTTCACCAGCAAGAAATAAACAAACTTTGCCATTTTGCTTATCCTGCCTGGGCCTTTGCCAATCTGGCCCAGACCAATTGCCCTGCACCAGGGACTGTTTCAGTGAGAGACCTACTTTGGGGATCCAGCCCCTGCACAGCAACTCGCAGATTGTGGCCATCTGTAGGGAAGGCCGTGAAAAGGAGGTGCATCATGTTGGCCCTGCTTCTCCAAGCCCATCAGTGAACATCACGAGGTCTCCATTTCACTTGCCATCCTGCAAAAATCTGTTAGCATGAGTACAATCATGGTAGCTCCCTGCAACAAATACTTAAATCATCTGTGGTACCATCTGATTGCTTTAACTTTCTGGGTTTTCAAGAGACTGAGCCAACTGGCTCATATTACAAATAATCATCTTGTTGTTTTGCACGCTAACTGCCTTTCTTTCATCAAGGGCCCCAACATCAGCTGCAACTCCAGCCACCTCCGGGCAACGCCCCTGGCTAGCTAACTTTCAGTCCTGGGTACCTAGTGTCGTTGAACTGTATATTTGGGACTTAAAGTGCATGTAAAAAAACTGATTTAAATCAGAGCACAAATCATTTGACTAAATTCATGCCACTTCCTTGTTCACGACCCCTAAATAAACCTGATTGTCTTTTTACATGTTTAACCTGGCTAGTGTGCATATTATTAGTTGGGTTACAGCATTGAAAGTGTGTAGTTGTATTGATAACCTTATTTTATGGGGGGTCTCCAGGGAAGTTGCTGAAGGTCCATCCCTAGTGGAAAGTGTGAAGGGTGTGTGCATATCATTACTGCTATATGCTGACTGTGTGTTAACTGCTGCTTTAGGTACTGAGTCACGAGGAGGGTTGATGGGTGGTTAGAGCTTCCCAGAGGGCTATAGCAGGATAGACAGACACCCCCAATACTATTACTCTGGGTGGAGGCATCTTACTACTGAATTCAGGCCCCTTAACCTGTGCTTAGACATTCATGCAGGGTAGTAACTTTTGGGATAGTGCCACCTAGGGGTTACAAATAAATTAAATAAATCCTGGCTAACACTGTTGCATCCACTCAAAGAACACCCCGCCCTGCTCCATTCCAGTAGAACTCCATGAATAGCATGAATGGGTGCACAACTAAGGGAGGGAACAGAACTGTCTGCGCTATTGATGCTAATGCTAAGCAGACTGACTACTCTGTTTTCAGTGCAACAGAGGTCACCATAGCATCATAAGACATTGTGCAAGCTGCTTTCATACTGGTTAAAGGTCCCTTTATGATACATCTAAAGTGGAGATACAGTAAATGATGATGATACACCCTACATTGCGATATAGAGGAAACATAATTGTCTGACTCAGATATGTCCTTTTTCTTCATGACTAAGGAGGTGGGATCATAAATTACGAGAGGCAAAGCCACAAGTGAGTTATAAAGTTCCTGCCCCTTCCCAAATGAAGACAGTGTTTTAAGAGTTGAGCCACTGAGAGTGTGTTTTGTTCCACACATTTTTAAATGAAAACCTTTTAAATGAGCCTTTTTGTGAAGCTGTGACTGTCAATTTTACTTCACGACTCTGATTAGAATGCTGCATGCTGTGGCTCCACAGGAATGTCATCAAGCAGTGCTTTAGCTGCTCTCCCACTGGTTAAGTGCAGCAATGCAACGTATCAAACATATGCTATTTTGTTTGTGACATACTTAATTTACTATTAAAATAAACATTTTTTCTCAATAGTATATATGTCATCAACATAATAACACCCTTTGTCTGGAAACATTTATTCTCATAGGTTTAGCATAAAAAAAAGATTACGCAGTTGCATCCTTGTTTAGCTTCCTGGGAAGTGTTTTCTTGCTTGAGGAATATAACAAGACAAGAAACAGTGTTCCAAAGAACATTTTCAGTTGTGTGCCATATTACTATTCAATTTGGATTGTGTCTATGCCCCGGGCTGTTCCACACTGGCTGACTCATTATTTTAAGCTAAGGAGTACTCTTCCCTGAGCCCTGTAAAATGTCAGTTGTTATGCTGTTGCTGAGAGGGCAGATAGGCTGGGGAATGTGCATCTAGGAGAGAATTCTCAGGAGCTCTGAAGGTGAGAGAGCACAGCTTAATGCATTTAAATTGTGATGCACTGAACTCTTTTCTGGTAAAAGAGAGTGCATTTTTGAGAAATGCTGTGCTGTAAGTGCTTTACCTTTTAACCTAAAATACTGTATATAACCACTGACAGCTGCATAGCTTTCTGAGCTGCTCCTTCTCGTTTATGGATTTCACTTCTGAAAAAAAATCATCTGGGCCAGAGCCACCATACCCTCATGGGTAATGGACACAACTGATTTCTTGAATTCCTCACATGCACCATTGGTTAATCAATCTGCTGATAAACCATCAGATACACAGATGAGTTTATCCCCAGTATGAATTCTAGTTAGAAAAGGAATTAGTTAAATCTTGTTTTCATAAATGTAGGCATTGGTGGGTTAATGGTCAGCATAGCCATCTTCCAAACACTTGACTAAGGTTTTGGTCACTGTTTACACATTCATGTACTGTAAAGGCAATGTGTTCTAAACTGTTAAATGGGCATCAGAGGTTTGAATCAGATTGCAGCCAACTGGCTCACTTAACCTCCCTGAATGAGATTAGAATTCTTCTGTTATTGTTAGCAGAGAATTTATTAATTTATGTCTTTGATAACTGGGTAGGTGCACTGATCCAGAGGGCCATTTTCAGGCATGACTCGGGTCAAAACAAGATGGTAAACAGTAGAAGAAAACAATACAATTGACAAATAAATTAGAGAGATACAGTACAATACAATTATGATGCATAATATGGTCAGGGTCAGACACACCGTAGGAACTGGGACAATAAAATAGGGAAGTACAGAAACCAAATCAATGCTTCATGGGTATTAGTATATAATTAGCTTTATTTTGTTATTTTTATCAAATAAACCCCAGGCAAAGGATAAATCAATGCTAAATTTGCATTCAGTGAATGTGCTGCATTCTGGCATTTTGGACACCAGCACAGCAGGTCTGAAGAAACTAATTTTCCTTCATGCATAAGGACCGAGATAAGGGTTACCTCAAAGGGTATTGGCCGGGAAGCCAAGTTTCAAAGAAATACAATATCACACAAACCCCATAATGCAAAGCATCATGGGCTGTATATGCAATTCACCACAAAATGTTATGCTGGTTCAACTTTAAGCAGAAATGCACAGTGCCAAAAGGCCTCTCACACAGTCTGCAAAGGGTGCCAACAGAAGACACAGACACGTGTTTCGTCCTACCAGGAATCATCAGTGTGCCTCATCTGTATGATACCCCAGTGGAAAGAACCAGCTACACCAAACTGGTCTTTTGAGTTTGGGTTGTGGTTGTGGTTTGGGTTGGGGGTTGGGGGTAACCGTTACCTCAGTGCTTACCCACTAAGGTTCTTTGTCTTTTAACTTGTTTTTTGGTTTTATTGGGCTCACCACAACCCAAACCCAATAGACCAATTTAGGGTATCTGGTTCACAGACACGTGTTTTGTCCTACCAGGACTCATCAGTATGCCTTGTCTGTATGACACCCCAGTGGAATGAACCAGCTACCCTAAATTGGTCTATCGGGTTGTGGTTGTGGTTTGGGTTTGGTTGTGGGTTGGGGTAATCCTTACCTAAGTGCTTACACACTAAGGTTTTTTGTCTTTTAACTTGTTTTCATTGGGCTCACCACAATCCAATATTGTATTTCTTTGAAACTTGGCTTCCCAGCCAATGCCCTTTGGGGTAACCCTTTCCTCAGTGCTTAAGCACTAAGGTTCTTTGTCTTTTAACTTGTTTTTTGTTTTTATTGGGCTCGCCACAACCCAAATCTGATAGACCAATTTAGGATAGCTGTTTTATTCCGCTGGGGTGTCATACAGATGAGGCACACTGATGAGTGCTGGTAGGACGAAACATGTGTCTGTGTCTTCTGTTGGCACCCTTTGCAGACTTTGTGAGAGGTCCTTCGGCACCGTGCATTTCTGCTTAAAGTTGAGAGAGCATAACATTTTGTGGTGATTTGCAAATACAGCCCATAATGCTTTGCATTGTGGGGCATGTGTGATATTGTATTTCTTTGTACTACTAATGTAGTGTACTGTATTCTTTGCAGGAGGTGTTCAGCTATTTACATCGGAGAAACTGGTAGGCGTCTTGCTGACCATTTCAGGGAACATTACAGAGCGGTCAGGAATGGTGAAACTGCTAAACCCATTGTATCCCACTTTATCTCCAGGGACCACAATGTCAATGACCTTTCTGTTTGTGTCCTTCAGCAGGGCTTCCGGATTCCAACCATAGAAAAACATGGAAGCCATGTGATCATCCGCCTTTGGCTCCCAGCAGCCCTCTGGTTTAAATGATAGACTTATTTTCCACTAACATCTTTCAGCCTCCTCTATTTTCCCTAAAGTCAATTTGTTTTTCTACTGATTTATTTTTCATTTTCACCATATGTCTCCATTTCTGTCTCCTTCTCACACATTTGTCACCTTCAGCCTTCTTACAAGGCCCTGTTAATCAGTCTCTACCTGGGAACTTCCCCAGCTCTTTCTCTCCCATTATGTTTTATCTTTCCCATCATCACCTTTTTGTTTCACAGATTCTCTCTTAATCTTACCATTTATCACTTCTTCTCCCTTTGCCTCCCCCTTCTTCTTTCTCCACATATATATCTCTCTCATTTTACCTCTCCTCTACACTAACTTGTTTTTTTCCTCTTTTAGATATTTCCTGAAGAAGACCTAAGGTCGAAACGTAGATTTTTAACTCTATTTTCTATTTTCAGCGTGCATTTAATATAACCATTTTGTTTTGCTTTTAGACCACATGCTGACGCAGCGCCTTGTCTTTGTTTTTTTACAAATTGTATTTCTTTGAAACTTAGCTTCCAAGCCAGTGCCCTTTGGGGTAACCCTTACCTCAGTGATTACGCACTAAGGTTCTTTGGGCCAGATATTCAAAACTTTGACCTTGGACTAAAGTAATACTGCCTGGTGGGCAAACATAGACTGGAGCACAAAGCAAGCTATATTCAAAAGGAATAGCCTGGGGCAAACAGCTTCTGAATATAGCACGGAAATGAGGCCGTGCAAAATGGGCTGGGAGTGCAGGGCAAATGTAGCCCTGGAATAAGACAGCACTGAATGTAGCAACCAGGAAGTGCAAACCACAACAACACAGTGCACAGCAAGGTGAGGGTAGGTAGAGGTGAACTATGTGGCCAATGTGTATGCCAGCAAGTGCGTGGACCCAGTACAGCAGCAGGCAGCTGTGGATGTGAAAGAACAGTGATCAAACCTGTATAATAGTCCCTGAACCATTAATGCTGCGCTAACATGTTAGCGCGGCTTTAGCGCAGAGCTAAGGCATTTGCCCGGTGCAAACACATTTTCCCAGCGCTAAGATTTGCCATATTCAAAAGTGACATGCAAATGAGCCTACTTAGGTAGTCTCTGGGCAAACAGCCAGATTAGCATCTCGCTATGCCCTGATTTGCATGCTGTTTGCCCAGTGTTACTGCAGGGTCCCACAGCTCCACCTGTAGGTCAGTCTGGAAGTACAGGGGCTGGCCAGGTCTGGCCGCAGCTCCACCTGTAGGTCAATCTGACAGTGCAGGATGGTTGCTGCAGGCTACATGTATGCAGTACAGCATAGCAATGTGTACCCCAGGGGACAACCCAGCATAGGCACAGGCGGTGGTGGTGAGGCATGCAACTGGCACACTGTAGGGCATGCTACAATGCACAGCAGATGCCACAGTGGCAAGGGGGCTAGTAGTGTGAGGGACACAGCAATGCCTATGGTGTGTAGGGTAGTGATGACCTCTGCACTGTACACAGTGACAAACCCACCTTGCAGGTATGTACTGCCAGTGGACATTACTGTCACACTGTTGTGTGACCCACATTTGCTGAACCTCTGGCATGGGATGCTCATAGTGACATAGACATGGCCAGCTGTCTGTGCTGTGGTGTATGTACCGCTGTGCGGTATGTGACTGGGGGGGGGGCATGTACAATCGGACAGGCACACTGGTATTGGGGTATTCCCAATACTGGCCCATGTGCACTGCATGCTGTATCCCAGCCTTGTGGCCGCACCAGGTCTGTGGTCAGGCCTGGCCACCCGTACACCTCCCCTCAGCACCCACCATGCCCACCGTGCTGCATGTGTGTGCTGGCATCTATTGGTCACCACAGACATATGGTCTACAGGTGTGTGCTGTATGGCCACACTACTATGGTGGCCCCGGGGGCCGGATCACCACATACTGCCTGGCATTGCTGGGACTGGTGGTAGCAGTTAGCATCATTGTGGTGCCATCAGTGAGCAGCATGTTTCCTCCATGTCTGGCATTTTCTGTTTGTCATAGTAATATGTTAGGGTCACGCAAGGCCACGCTAAAGCTGTGCTAATTCCACGCAAGACCACAATGTCATGCAAAGCTGTTTGCCCAGAGTTTAGACTAGCTTTTCCTGGGCGGTAATTTGTACTGTGCAAGGGGTCACGCTAAGTTGCACTAATCACCTTAGTGCGGTGCTAGTCTCTGAATATCCCATAGTGCCTGTATTAATGTTCAGTTTGCCCCTTGCATATAATTATGGTTTGCCCGGCGCTACTGCAGTTCGCGCACGCTATTTGGCATTTTGAATATAGCAGACCCACGCTAATCCCAAGCTAAACCCATGCAAACGGCTTGTGCACCATGCAAAGCTTTGAATATCTGGGCCTTTGTCTTTTAACTTGTTTTTTATTTTATTGAGCTCACAACAACCTAAACCCAAAAGACCAGTTTATGGTAGCTGATTCATTCTACTGGGGTGTCATACAGACAAGGCACACTGATGAGTCTTGGTAGGATGAAACACATGTCTGTGTCTTCTATTGGCACCCTTTGCAGACTGTGTGAGAGGCTTTTCGGCACCATACATTTCTGCTTAAAGTTGAACCAGCATAACATGCTGTGGTGATTTGCATATACATCCCATGATGCTTTGCATTATGGGGGTGTGTGTGATTTTATATTCATTTTTCCTTCTGCATTTCTGCACTTTGATGTCATGACACAACACTTTTTATGGGTAGCACACACTGAAATATAGAAACATACAATTCATCTGCAGAAAAGGACTGCTTAGCCCACCCAGTCTACTCAAGTGGTCCCTACTTAGTCTGTCTCATCTAACTCTAACTGAACTCTTCCAGCCTTCTCTTTTCCCTGCTTTACAATAATATTCCTCTATGTCTATCTCATGCATGCTTAAAGCTCCCTACTGTTTTCATCTCCACCACTTCCACTGGCAGTCTTTTCCAGGTATCCACCACTGTTTTAGTTAAGTAGTACTTCCTCACATCCCTCTTAAACTCCCCTACCCAAGCTTCATCCCATGCCCTGTGGTCCTGGTGCTCTTTCTAATTTGAAAGAGACTCCTCTCCTGCAACTTGTTTACCCCATGAGGTACTTGCAGGTCTCTATCATGTCTTCTCTCTCTCTCCCCCCTCTTCCAGGGTGTACATGTTGAGATCCTTCAGTCTCTCCTCATAGGGCTTTTGATGCAACCCCTATGTCCTTTCTAAGGTGCGACCTCCAGAACTGATCACAATACTGCAGGGGGCATCTCACAAGTGAGTAATACAGTGGCAACACCACCGCTCTCCTCCTGCTGAAGATACCTCTCTCTATGCATTGCAGCATTGCACTGGCCCTGGCCACTGCTTTGTCATGCTGTATGCCCCTTTGAGGTTTTCTGATAAGATAATCCCGAGGTCCCATTCCTGCATAGTGACTGTCAGTACTCCACCATCCTATATCCTGGGTTCCTATATCCTAGATGCATGATTCTACATTTTATGGCACTGAATCCTAACTGCCAAGCTCTTGACCACTGTTCGAGTTTCCCAAGGTTCCTACTCATTATCTCCACCCCTTCCTGAGTGTACTTTCTATTACAGATTTTTGTGTTTTCAAAAAGTCATACCCTCTTTTTCAGTTATGCAATGTCACTTATGAAGACAGTGAAGAGGGCTGGTCCCAGTATTGAGCCCTGCAGCACTCTGCTAGTCACTTTTCCTCATTATAGTGAGTGCCGTTAACAACAACCCTCTGTCACCTATCCAATAACCAATTCCTTACGTAATTCACCAATTTGGATCTCTCCCCTGGGCTGCTCAATTTCTTTATCAGTCTCTTGTGTGGCACAGTGTAAAAGCCTTGCTAAATTCCTGATAGGCCACATCCACTTCCCTCCCCTGATCTGTTTACCTGGTCATCCAGTTGAGAAATTCAATCAGATTCATCTTGTGTGCCCACTCCTCATGAATACATGCTGCCTTTGATCTTGTAGCCCACTCCTCATGAATACATGCTGCCTTTGATCTTGTAGCCCACTCATCATGAATACATGCTGCCTTTGATCTTGTAGCCCACTCCTCATGAATACATGCTGCCTTTGATCTTGTAGCCCATTGGATTCAAGATGCTCTACCAGCCTTTCCTTTAACATAGTTTCCATTAACTTCCACACCACTGATGTGAGACTGATCAGCTTATAGTTGCTAGCATACTCTTTACTGCTGCTGCTCTTATAGAGCTGTACAACATCTGCTCTCCTCCATTTCTCCAGAACCATGCCTGTTTCCAATGAGCTGTTGAATAAGACTGTTAGTATGGCAACTAGCACTTCCCTAAGTTCTTTGTTTAGTTCCCTTGTGTGTATTCTGTCCCGCCCCACAGCATCATCAGCTTTCAGAGCTGCAGTTCCCATGAGAACTCTTTCCTCTGAAAATGGACTTGTGGCCCTTCCCCTTTGCTCCTACTGCTTCCTGGTGGTCTGACCCCCTCCACTGTGAAGACTGAGCAGAATTATCTGTATAGGATGTCTGCTTTCTCTTCTGTGCTGTCTCACCTGCTGCCCTCCTTGTCCTCACTGTTCCACCCCTTGCTTTCATCTTCTCACTTATATACTTGAAGAAAGTCTTTTCCCCTTCAGCTACCCCTTTGGCTATCCTTTTTTACATCTGCACCTTTGCTCCCCTCACTGACTTTGCTGCTTCCCTCTGTTTTACTTGGTATATCTCCCGGTTTTCCTTCCTCTATGTTTCCTTATACCTACTGAATACCATTTTTTTCCCTCTCCACCTTGGCCAATTCCCTAGAAAACAATAGCAGTCTCTTTTTCCTTCTACTTTTACTCCCTTCCTCCATGCAGTGTCTGGTTGCTTTAACTATGCCCTCCTTTATTTTCCTCACTGTTTCTACTCCTATCTGGCAATGCCGCCTATGAGGCAGTTTTTGAGGCAGTGTCCAGTTTATTAAAGGCTGCCCCCTAAAGTCCAGGACCCTCATTCTCATGTTGTTTGCCTCTGTTCCCATCGTAATGATAAGCCACACTCATACAGTGATCATTAGTATCTAGGGGACTGCCCACTATGACATCTGCAATGCTTCCCTGTTTGTAAGCACCAGGCTCAGCACTGCTCCATCCCTAGTGGATTCCTTGACTAGCTGCCTGAGAAAAGCCCCTTGTATGGAGTACAGGGTGGCTCGGTTCTTTGTGGAAGCTGCAGTTGGAGTACTCAAATCCACATTTGGTAGACTGAAGTCCACAACTATCAGTACTTCCCCCCACTTGTCATCCTGATGATGGCTACCCTAAGTTTCATATCCAACTTCTCCTCCTGTGCTGGAGGTCTATACCAACCCTGTATGGATATCGGCCCCAGTACCTGTCTACAGGATGATTCACAGCTCCTCCAGCCCTTCTTTTTCCTCTGGATGCCTTAGTATTTCCATGACCTTTATTCCCTCCCTCACATGTACTGCAGTACAATCCCTCCTCCCTTCCTCCATTCCATGTCTCTCCTGAACAGAGAGTAAGCCAGTATGGCCATGCCACAGTCATAGCTGTCAGTACACCATGACTCCATTTTGGCCACCAAATTCAAACTAGTCTCTGCCATGATGGCGACTCTGGAATTTTATTTCCCAGAGTCCTTGCATTGGCGCACATGGCTTTCAACACATTACTCACTCCTTGCCTGCTCCCCTGCTTCCCCCTTCCTGCTCAGTTCCTTAAAGCTTCCTCTGACCACCTTCCCTTATTACTTTCTCCTTTATTTTTCTCCTTTACTCCATTCTACTTGCTTTCTTGATTTATATCCCAATTGTTCTCTGTTTTGTCCCCACACCTATCTTCTTGCACCCCTGCACTGGGGAACTTACTCCCTTTGGCATATCCCTCCCTGCTGCTTCTTCATCTGAGGGTGCAACTGTTGCATCCCTTGGTTTTATAGAACCCAGCTAGTTTAAATGGTCATCTGAGTAGAATTTAAACCTCCCACTAAGAACTATAGTCCCCCTCCTGGAAATATGCAGGCCATCTCTCCCATAGCGGCCCATGTCCTCCTACTTTTGCCCCCAGCCCCCAATGTAGCTGAAGCCCTCTTCCATGCACCATGCCTTCAACCAGTTGTTAAACACCCTGGTGCAGAGTGTCCTATACTCTCCCCAACTGTATACAGATAACAACAGAAAAAGTCCCCTTGTATTCAACCTGCCTGAGGCCCCTACCCAGCTCCCTGAAATTTCCCTGAACTACCCTTACCCTATCCCTTGCCAGGTAATTTGTCCCCAGGTGGATAATGACATTTAGCTTCCTCCCATCTCCTGCTGCCCCAGCAGCCTCTGGATCTGCTCTCCATCCCTTCTAGCCTAAGCACCTCACAGGTACTTCACCTCCCTCTCCCTTTCTCCTCCTGCTCCCAAGAATATACCCCCAACAATAAAATCCCTGACCAGCAGCTGCATCCTTCACTGTTGGGGCCTCCCATTCTGAGGCCCCCAACTTCCTCTGTTCCCACTGCTAAGGGTGCCTACTCCCAGTTGCCCTGTCCTGCTAGAATGGTGAAGGAATCATGTAGTGGTACAGGCTGAGGAGTGTGTACCCTTCCCACCTCACTTATCCTCCCAGAGCCCACTGAAGTGCAACCACTCTGCTTCTGCCTAGACAACCACTGTGGGAGTAGTTGCAGACTTGATGTCCCCTGGGGGGGGCCAAAGGAAGGCTCTCTGCACTATTGCAGATTTTGCCTGGAGTCCATTAACCACTGCCCTCAACCCAGAGAGGTGAGTAAAACTAGAGCAATACCTCAGTCTCCAGAAGATGTCCCAAAAGACTGAGGCTCCACGCCCATTGCACTGCACCACTCCCATGTTCTTGCCCTTTTTTTTTTTACTTTAGTGCCTTTTGAAACTTCCCTGAACCTTATTTTCTATGTCTGTTGAATTTCCACCTCTCCCTTTTGATGTTTGAAATGTATTTTGCACCCTACCCTAGATAGCGTGTGTCTCATTCCCCCCCCAATCTGTGCCTAACTTCCTCTGGGTGTCTACTACCCCTTACCCACTTGCCCAAATGTATTTATTACCCAAGCATGTCCATATTGTTGGCAAGTTACATTACCTGCAGCAGCCAGTCAGTGATGCTGGAACTCGAGAACTCCATGCACTGCATGTAGCTTTGTGCTGTTTTTACCTCTCCCCACAAGGGAAGGATCAGTAGCAGGAACAAACTCCTTTTATCTCTAAAAGGAAAGACATTTGATCTGAAAACATTTGCAATCATATGAGAATCATGCATTATCCTTCCAGATAACTAAATCTCACTAAATGTACTGTAGTTTCAGCCAGGCAGGCTTGTTAAATTGTGCTAAAGGGGAAAGAAGAGAGTGCACCATGCAATCCTGCACTGGCAGCTGTAGGCCCTGCTTGCAGCCAGAGCTGGGCAGAGCAGAGTACATTAGCAGACTGGGTGAAGGTGCATAGGGAATTGCTGAAACATTTATTTGACAAATATTTTTTAATGAATACTAATAGTATAGATATTATAGGGCACAAAAATCCATATACATTTATTGTTTTCTTTTATTTTCCCCTTGCAGCCAGAGTAGGGCACATGGAATTTAAAAGACTGGGGAAGGTGCAGTGGAGATTTTGAAGGATTTATTTGTCAGATTTTTTTTTTTTATTACCTCCTTGTCTATGCACCTCTGCAGCACTACTGGCAGGGGCACCCAGACGCCGGCCCCCACCGCTCTGGAGAGCAGCAGGCTCACTTGTATGGCGGGGGTCCAGTGCGGCCGCCTCAACCTATCAGAGGGTCTCCCATTACTTCTCCAGGCCGGGCTGGACCGGACCCCCCCAGAGTGATTCCACGACAGTCCTCCGGGTCGGCGGGAGTGTGGTCATCAAGCTGCTTGGTCATGCCTAGCCTTTTCTCTCCATTTTTGTCCCAGGAGCTGACAGTGCAATGACGTGCTGTGCGTATGCGGATGCCTTACCATGTTCCAACCTGTGGCACTGCAACTGTGCTGCCCCGGTCATAACCAGGGGCCACTCCAGCGCGATGTGCTTCCCCAGCCCACCCCAGAGGGAGGAGAGCAGTCCAGGGATGCTTAATCCACCCTCTCCCCTGCCAACCCCTGGCGGCCTGAGTCCATTCCTGAACCCGGGTCGCTGGTGTGGTGTGAGGCGTGGTGTCCAGTGCCTCAACCCTTAGCGCCACCAGGCCAGCTGACAGCTTTACTTGTATTGTTTTATAGACTAGGGTAGTGCAGCAGGGGACAGAAATCCATATTTCATGAAAAGTAGACTGCTTTGTGAAATGAAAAATCACATGGTCTCTTAGTGTTTAAGGTCTGTCAGTGGGGGAAGGAGGTGGCCTGGTTGTGTCACTCTTCCCTATCACCTTGAGAGTCATAGGACACTGTGACTTGTCAGCTGACTAAACATGTGTAACCCCTAGGCAGTACTACTCCTACAGTTACGCCCCTGCCTACTACTTAGGATGTAGGTTGAGGAGCCTGGGTTCCCAAATTTATATTGAACTGTTTTTTTTTTCCATGCTGTTTCATAATACATGGTGCCTCTACCCAGAGTATAGCTTTTAAGTGGGCTAGCTGTTACCTAGTACAACCCCCTTGGATGTCATACCACCCACTATAACCATTTGCCACTCCAACACATGACCCAATAACATTTCCCCACATCTCATACATTTTTGTAACTAAAGACTCTCTCTAATAATATGCTCACAACAGCCATTTGCAAAAAAACAGCAACAATAATATTTATTTAGGGGGCATAGGAGTTAGGAATGAGGAAACAGGAGGAGTAGAGGTTATGCATTGATTCTATTTACAAAATGTACAACTGATTGGATTGTGCTGTTGAAACCCTGTAGCTGGGTAGATACCAGATAAGCAGAAAAGAATCACAACCTTAGATGAATGGGAACAACACCCAGAGCCCTGGCTATCTAAACTGCATAAATCAGATGGAACACATTTCATTTCCCCCACCACTGGTACCAGTTCCCAGACTTTGCATGAAACCCCGCAATCTCACACTTTACCCTGACTACCCAGTTACCAAAGTCCTGGATGGTTGCAGGCCTGGTGCATGTTGCAGTTGGTGATGTTGGCCTGCTTTATTTGCATGAAAATTAAATCTTGAAGCTTGGCTTTAAACAACCAATGTTTAAACTATTTACAGTCTCTGTAGGATGTGCAGGAGTTGCCCTGCGGTTAGCAGTAGAGCAGGGGTTGCCCTGCATGTGGCAAACTGAACAATTCAGGTGGAGGTAACCCACCAGCTATAAAGGTTGAAGCTTGGATTAGACATCCTGAATATTCAGCACATTTACACATTTGTCACATTCAGCACATTTATAGGTTCAACACATGAGGTAGGGTGGAAAACTGTAATTTCCAAATTACTAACTATGGTCCGAATTTTACTTCTGGGGTCTCAGTCCGATATGTGGCTTGCAGCTATGGCTGATGGCTTCACTGGACATCGTAACCATATAGTTAGCACAGTTACATATCAGCACATTTATATGATACTTTTGGGCTCACATGGGTCCCACAAATAGTTAGACACTGCTTGGGCTCAATTGGGTCCCCCCAAACAGTTACAGTCAGCAAAAGGTACTACTCTGTCCTGGGCTCACTATGGGTACCCCCAGAACAGTCATGACCAGGAAATGTTTCGTAATATGGTCCACCCTCTCTGGGCTGAGGTTATACACAGCAGTGGCAGGGTGCAGACTATAGAATGATCTTCAGTCAAACAGTTACTTGGGCAAGGCTGCCCCAATTTGATAAGGTTACTTTCTTTCTTGCACCTGTGGGGGGGGTACAAGAGTACTCACTCAGGCTCCTCGCAGTAGATTCTCCGCAATAAAGGTACTGATGATCTTCAGTTCTCTCACAATGAAGGTTGTTCAACTCTCTCACAGCTGCTTGATGTCATCTGGTTTCAGGTCCACATCTCTTTCTGACGTGGAATGGAGGGCTAGCATGTAGGGGACACTCTGGCATCCTCATGGCTAGCAGGTTCAACATTAATTAAATTACGTTAAACTTAAACTGCAAGAAAACAAGAAAACACCCTCCTGGGTGGAGGGGCTTAGCTGGATTACCGGTCCCATTTACTCTGCTGGGGGCCTAAGCCCCCACCCCTGTGAAAGGCTCCCATTCAAATCTCCCTCTCGATCTGGCAAAATACTGGAAAACACAGTCTATTATAGGGCTCTCCTGAGGCTTCTGATTGACTGAAGCTTTTTGATGCATGGCCTCCAATTGACTGGAGGGCCTGTCAATCAGGAAAATGAATTATTCACGAACCTCACTTGATGCAGTGTTAGTTTGTTATTTTGGTGCCTGAAATCAGGTCCCTGCAAGACTCCATGAGTACTTGGTATTTTCTTATGAGCATTGGCTAATGTCCCACAAGTCCTGGCTTTGTTATTCTGGCTTTCTGATTGGCTGTGGCTGCTTGCAATGGCTGCTTAACCCACTGTCCTTTAAGCAGATTAGGTACAGTCTCAAATTAAAGTTCTGGTGCAGCCAGAATGAATAAAATATTGGCCCCAATCCCCCACAGTCCATTAGCCCTGAAGGTGTACTTGCTGTCACTGCACAAATAAAGAAAATTGCTCAGTCTGTTTTCCTGTTGCTGCTGTTGATATTTAAGGACACCTTGCAGAAGCAGACAGGATGTCATTATCTGAGTCTCACATTTACTGATGCAGCCAGGAGCAAAGCATTTATTTATATTAAACACATCCCCTCCCACCCATTGCGTCATCAGTTCCCCAGCAAACATTGCAGGTACAACATTTATTTAAAAATGTTCTTTTTTCTGTCACCCGTAGCCGAAATACAGCTTCCCCAAGGGCAGACAAACCCTCATGAATATTCAAAAGCGGTCAGAGCTCTGGCTCATTAATATTCATGAGCCCTGATCAGAAACAGCTTGTGGATCTCTTTAATTATTAAAGTAAGTGGGTGCACAGGGCCCTGTCCGTGGTCACCAGGTCCCACTTAGCTGATGGAGATCCCATGACCGGTGGAGCACTCTCCATTGCGACCGGAAAACTAGTGGTCGGATGATCAAAGGTGATGCTAATGGCTGCTCGAGCCCCACTGCACCAAGGTGCATGGCTGAGTAGGTGTCACAGTTTGCCTTTTGGAGCCCTGGTGGGCTGGAATTACTTGGTTGGCTGCTCTCATGGGGCACAGGGGTACAAACAGAAACAGAAGAAGAAGAAGAAAAAAAATGCAGGCTATTCCTGGAGGCACTGAAGGAGAGCAAGACAAGAGCTACAGGGCTGCAGGTAAGCCCCCATTTTGGCAGGGGGGGTTACACGTGCATGTCACTTGAGCCCCTAAGAATCATCTACCTGTTAGTATTTGGCAGTGGCTGCATTGTATCATCATCTGTTGTGTGTGTTGTCAATGTGTGTTGCAAATATGGAGAGAAGAATGGAGGAGAAAGGGATGCAGAAGGAGTAAAGGAGCAAATAAATGTTTTAACTTGCCAGCTCTGCAAGCAGTAAGGGAAATGAAAGAGGAAATTGTTTAAGCAGGAAAGGCATACTAAGCTAGAATGTGTTTCAAGGTGTGACCTTGGAACATAAGGAAGTTAAGTGACTTGCTCAGGGTCACACAGTACACAAGTGGGGATGATGGGATTCAAACCCAGGTCTGCAGGTTTGCAGCTCAGTGCCCTTAACCACTGCACTATATTGCCATTTACTGCTCCACCACCACTGCTATATTGCGGTGGTGGAGGAGATTCGAGTTGGTCATGGTGAAACAGACTGGGAGTCATGGTCATGGGGATGTGAGAACAAGAGCTGCTGGGTGCAAGATAGTACAGCCAAGAGAAAAAAAAAAAAACATGGTTCATTATTTCCTAAAAAAAAATCTACTCTGCAATGCAAGCAATCTTGCCTGCTGGTCATCCAGTACCTCTGGTGGGGAAACTTTCCTGAGCAATCCACATGTCACCAGTTTCCCCTCACTTGAGTCATCATGTGCTTCCCGTCCCCTCCCCCCACCTTGGGTTGAAGTTATCTGTCCAGAAATGTAAATTGTAATTCATGAAAAAAAAATTCTTACATTTGCTGCCTAGTTCCTCACCCCCCAGCAACAAGTAGCTTCTGAAAACAGCATGATGGGAGGTAGTCAAGCAGCAAACCAAATCACGAGTTCTGTGTCATGATTCATGCTTTCTTACTATATCAACAAAAAATAATTATGATAAATATAAAATAATTAATGTGATCAATTATTACATTATGTCACAGTATGTTATATATAGAATAAATAATGGGTAAGGGTGGTATACATGGATGTATATCCATTGAGGGGGCTAATTAGGGCTATAAGGCCACAAGCCCAAAGGTCAAGTGACATTATTGTCCTAATTAGCCCTCAAGATGGGTATACTTCTGAGTGTTCTACCCTTACCTATTGTTTGTGTATCTACGATGCTGATTTGACAACAGTTTCGACAACCATCATCACAGCGACCAATATTTATGTTGACCACAAGTTGCAGTTGACATGAATCCCAAAGGACTCCCGGTCCCTTTTTTTATCGGGGGGCTTCAACTCCCAAACACCCCATGCAGGGGGCTCTGCCCTCCACACCACCCATTCTAAATATAAACTCTGAGTCGAAGTTGATTCGGGAGGGGGTGCAGTACCGGGAGACAGTGTTGTCCAGGTCTCTGGCTCATCATTACAGCAAACTGTTGATGTTGTCAGCATCGACGTAGTTCGCTGTATTGGTGTTGCTGTCATGATGGTATACCATTGTTTATTGATAGAATAATGCATGTGGAAGTGTGGTTTATGAGGATTGTATGCACACCAGAGGTGTGTGGTGCTCCATAAACCCAGAGAGTGAAACCCAAGGGGTTTATCTGAGCATCACACACTGAGGGTGTGCATAAAATCCAAATTACAACACTTTCCCACGTTTTATTATTTATATTTCCTTTTTTTCTGAACAGAGCTACATCACGTTTGTTTGTTTTTTTAACATGTTTCTGTTTTCCTGCTCATCTATGGATTTCTGCCTTTCCAATTCATTCGGAGGCTCAAAACCGGATGCGGCTGCCATTGCTTTACAGTTCTTGTAAGGAGAGTTTATTTGATACTGTGCCCAGCTTTTTTTCTGTCAGTTCTTTGACAACAGCTGAGGGAGACTCATGCCTGTTTGAGGTAACCATGGTTTACGGAACTCTGTAATACACAAGTGTGGATTATGGAGTTTCTGAGGGTGTGCAGCAATGATTTATCAATCCTAACCAGTAAATATAATACATTATGATGGTTATCATTATGAAGATTGTTTTGTGATTATTATGGTACATGAAGGTCTCTTGCTGCAAGAGGGGATTGTGTGTGTAGTGAGTGCAGATAGGAGTTTAGGGGATTTCTGGGTTTGGGAGGGTTTTATGTAAGTGTCTTTTTCCAGGTTCTTTTGCAGCTGGTTAATTGGTTTACCTGGCTTCCTGATGATGTGTAAATTGTATTATTTGTATTGTCCCTTAGGATTTAATGCAATGTGGGTATGTGCTTTTTATTAGTGTAGGTAAATTGTGTTATTAGTATTGTCCCATGAGGTTTAATGTAGTGTAGGTATACACATTTTATTAGAGTAGGTATATAGGTATATACTTCTGATTGGTTGATTAGTGTAGGTATATAGCTGTAATTGCTTAATTAGTGCAGGTATTTGCTTTTAATTGATAGATAAGTCACAGGTACACAGGGAAATAAACAATGGCCTTTTCTATGGGGAAACTTCCCATCCATGTATTATATTATCATTCATCATATATATCTTGATTATATTGTCTTATCATGTAGTATACAGTATATTATATGAGCTGCTGATATATCATTTTATAATAGGGGTGCTTGGAATCTGCTGATTCCATTCTGTCATGTATGTGGTAGATAATCGAAACATTCAAGTCTGAATCCAATACCATTCTGATGCTGACTAAGGTTTCAGAGTTAGAAATGAAAGTTCCAATTCCGTATCCAACTGTGACTCTGGCAGTTGACCCCCCCCTGGTTAAACACCCATTGAGGGCCTAGAGAAAAGCCCTCGCCCACTCTAGTCTCCCTTTCCTCCCCTTATTTTAAGCTCTTTGTATTTCTGGCACTGTGGTGGAGGTCTGTTGAGTTTTATGGGACCCATCCCTCCTGGCTGAGAAATCCTGGAAAAGGAGGCAGCTGAACTTCACCTCCCTCTAATAAGCACCATAACTGTTGCAATCGGTTGAGTGGAGGGAGACCCCCCCCCATCTGTAGCAAGCCCCTAGTGTGTCCATCATGGTGCTATGTTATTCAAAGAGAATCCCCCCCCCCGATCCCAGTTCCTGGTCAGTCAAACCCTAGTCCAAGTTGGGATTACCCATCCCCAAATCCTGGCAGCATGGTTGCTCCTCACTAACACAGACTGGTCATTTGACCCCAGTCATCTACCCATAAAGTCTTGCTTCTCTGAGTGGTGGCTGACTGAAATCAAGCCCTGGGTCACAGGCACTACCAGATGATTTACTCAGTGAAGCATCTGCTGGTGGCAACCCAGGACTTGATTTTAGTCAGTCACCACTCAGCGGAGCATGGTTGCTGGGAAAACATTGGGAATCAGGTAACCAGTGTGTGAGGAGGAACCATGCTGCCAGGATTGGGAGGTCCTATCTTGGACTGGACTCCATGAGTGGTGGGTCTTCTCTTTGAATAACCAGAGCACCACAATGAACACACTAAATGGAGCTTGCTGGGGACAGGGAAGGGATCTCTTTCCTCTTGACTGATCACAACAGTCATGCTGTCTTTGAGGGGGTATAAACAAAGTTCAGCTGCCTGTGACTCAGGGCCTCCTCAGCCTGATACCTATGGCAGGCACCCTATGGATGGGAACAAACACCTCGATGGTGCACTATGATCAGAAAGGCTTAGGCAACCAAGTGGATACTTACAAAAATAAGTGTTTCACCAAAAGTGCAAATGAACTTTCAAGCAGGAAATGGAGCTGAACCCTAGCACTTGGCCGCTTAACTATGAGGTTTTGTCATGGGGCAAAGACACAATGAAAAAATGCCCATTCTTAACAGCAGCGGCACTTTGAAAATGGTGACAGGATCTACTTTTAAAATCCTTTCCTCATTAAAGCTACAGTGCATGAATCCCAGGTGGGAAAAAAAGGAAAAGGAACTTAAGCAATTAGTTTAATACTATCCCTTTTGTTCAACATCCAAAAGCCATAAAATGTACAGTATATATATATATATGTGTGACCATCACATGGATATTATACAGATAATTTCCAAATGTTAAAACACTTTCAATATCAAAAAACACCAACATAATAGTGACTAGAAAAATAAATAAATGGACATACATACAGTATAACACAGCATGATCATTACAAAATATGAAATTTCATGAAAAAGCAACTGATAAAGAGGATTAAATACAGAGACCTCAAGGGGCAAACGAAAGGGTGGTTATCAGGGGGTTGAGAGGAAGAGGTCATGGTTGGTAGGGCATTAAGATACTAATGGGATGGGAAGGGTGTGGGGGAAAGTAAGGTAAAGAGAAAAGGAAAGGAATGCTAGCACAGGTAAATTGACAAAGGAGGTGGGGAATGGAGGAACGAACGGGACTGGGGAAAGAAGGAAGAGGGGTGGTGAGAAAGTTACAGGGAAGGGGATGGGAAGCAGGTGGGGACCCACTGACAAGATTACCACCAGTGGCAGAAAGACAAAGAGCTTAAGTTAAGAGGAGGGAAGGTAAACTAATGATGGAAGATAGCATGTCTCCTGGCAACGGGGGCTCCTGTAGGGTTTTTTACTGATTTTACTGGGATGGTGGAGGTTGCACAATTAATTCTAGTCAGTACTCAGGTGTGGAATCATAAATGGAATCCATATCTGATTCAGCATATGACCAGGTTTTTAGGATTCATTTTTGAGGGGAGCATTGAATACTGAAATTCTGAATGCCAAGAAAAAGTTCAGAATCCTATGAATCTGATTAAGTTCGGTGGATTCCAAGTGTAGTAGAGGCAGAGGTCAGGAAACATAGGCAAACCAGAAGAAGTTATATAATTCTAAAGTAGTGTTTTATTATTCTCAGTAACAATTACAAAAAAATGTGTACAGGATAGTTCTTCATACAGGTAGTTCAAACAAAGTCCTACATCTGAGACTCTCCTTAAAATCTCCTGCTTTCTATCTCTCAACAAACCATCGCTCTCTTTTTAATAAGATGTCTTTTCCTGGCAGTTTAAACTTTGCATTCTGTTCTTGTAAGTTTCATCTTCTGTCTTTCACAAAATGTACCAAACCTTGTCAGTTTCTTTCCTGATGCCAGCCTGAAGAGTACATCCAGTCTCAACAGATGCAACAAAGTAGAACATTGTGTACAGGAGAAGATTTCCTGTTGACAATTCTGTTAACAAGCTTGTGGAGGGCAAAATAAGTTTCAAGGTTAACTCCATGTGTTCCAGATTGACATCTCCTCTAATAAACCCAAACAGCTTTCTACACTCATTTCAGCAATATAATTATATACATTTGAAAACCATGGGATTCCAGCATCATATAAAAGTTTCACATTTTTTAACCACATAAAAGCACAAGGAGAAAGAATGAACAGAAAGACCCAGTGAAGGAAGAGAGATAATGGGAAAATTGTGGGACTGTTAAAGTGACCAATTCCTAGATTCCACAAGAAAACTTTTATTGTGTTATCAGACAGGCAAGAGACAGACAAATGGCGAAAAAGGAGAGGACAGATCTTTGTTTTTAACTCTCTTGGCATAACAAATCGAACAGGGACTTACACAATGCTGTCACACAAAGCAACCCCATTTCATAGCATGACAAGCTATATCAGAGTATATTATCATAGTGTATGTTAGAACATTGTTAGGGATCCATTCCTCCTAAAACCTTGTTGTGTTGTACTAGCTATGTCAGCTAGTTTGTTATGCTGTACTAGCTACATAACTAGTGCAACATAACAACTTAGGATGTGATTGCACATGCTCGGCACACAATCTTCCCTCCAGCTGAGTAGTGGTCACGGTGGTGAGAGATATGATAGGGGAAACAGAGAAACTAAATGAAAAAGTTAGGGGACATCATTTATTTAAACTGTCACAAGTTGTTATTTCTATTTTAAATTATTCATCAGCTGTTTAAAATGTATGGCTCCTCATGTTATTGTACTGCTTCCTGTTCACTGTTGGTACCACAAGTAACAAAAACGTTTAATTGCCACTTTATTTTGTCTCCGTGTACTTACTAAAGTAAGTTTTACTGCAGTTGAGGGGCATCATACAGAATAAAATATAATGAATACCTTCCCCCTTGATAACCTGTGAGTTTGATCATCTTGATATTGCCATTGGCGACCAGACCTCTAGAGTTACATTCTCAAGGTTTATTAGGTCGCCAAGGCAACCTCTCAATGATCCAACGTGTTTGTTACTGATGGCAAGGTATTTTTTATCCTCTATTTATCGTATATCATATAATAACTGGCAGGTTCAGGTATCAACCAGAAAGAAGTCAGATCCTACATTTCTCTGCATCAACTTGGTGTGACGTCACATTGAGTTAATAAGAAGAAAGTGTGAGACGAGTAATCAGCTATGCGGAAAACAATTATAGTATCACAGAAAATTAAAACAGCTGTGATAACATCTCTCAGTACTGCACTCTCTGAGACTCAAAGTACTGCCACTAAACACCACAAAAAGCACAGTATAGACATTTATTTGTAGCAGTATTGGCCCTTGTACTAAAAGATGAACAAAATAGATAATTTTATACCTTTTATTGGATCAAAAGATTTACAAAACACAAGCACAATAAACATTCTTGCTGAGAAAAGATTTTAGCCAGAATATTTTCAGGATCACAACAGACTGGTTTCAAAGCTAAAAGGCAAAGAAAAAATGGAATGTAGATTTAGCGTTGTCAACAATACCGAACAGTTACAATTTGTAAGTGAACAGCAGAATCAAAACACAGCTTTACTTTAAAGTTTAGTAAAAACACATGACAATGAAATACTTGATGCAGTATTAGTCAGTGCTTAACAACTGAGAACGAAGTAATCAGCCACAAAAGACAATCTTCTCTTTACTTCAAATTTGATATATTCAAATATCCCACAAGCACCATCTCTCTATAGCCAATGTTTCACCCCATATAGGGCTTCATCATGGAAGACAGGACACCTATATTTAGATATATAAAGAAACATAAAATAAGTTTCTTAAATGTGAATCTGTGGGCCAGCCCGGTGGCACTGAGATTTGAGGCGCTGGATGCCACACCTCGCACTACGCTTGCAACCCGGCTTCAGGAATGAGCCCAGACTGCCGTGGGTCGGCGGGGGGAGAGAGAGGATCAAGCATCTGGAGGACTGCTAGCCCAGCATCGCAGCGGCTCCGGTGGAGACTAGCAGCACTGTGATGCACAGGGGCTTGCATGCAGGGGGAAGACATCGGGCAACTGCCTTCCAGACAGGGGTGGGAGCATCTGCATCACGGGCTGGGTGGCATTGCATGTCCCACATCTGGGGTGTAACACAAGAAAACTCCCCTCCAGCCCAGATATGCGACGACTTTCGGCTCCCACTGCCATACGCCCAACACTGGATCTATGCCTCCACCCCTTCGATCTCCTTGCATAGCCTGGCCAATGAGGGCTCACTGATGAGAAAGTAATGCCCTTGAGAAGGTAGGGTCACAGTGGGCGGTAGCCATGGTGGGATAATGAGTAGCCTGAGAGAGTTCTGGATCTGGAGTGCTACAAAAAGAGTTGACAAAAAAATGTGACTCTGTGGTATAAACTCTCATACCACAGTGAAGAAATGGTGTTACTGAGCTATATATGTGTCAGTTTCAGAATCTAAAATACATAGAATAATGGAAACACAATTGCACATACCCCAATAATGTAAAGCACCATAGGAAGCATATGAAAATCCCCATGAAAGAATTTGGACTGGCTCTACTTTAAGTAGAATTGCATGGTGCCAGAAGGCTTCCCAGTGCAATCAGCAAAGGCTAAGAACAGCAGCAGCAGCAGCATAAGAGTGACATGATCTGGAATCCTCGATCATGTTGTTTTTTTAACTCTGTAAGAAGAAAACCATCCATCTATGTCATTTTTGGCCATTTCTGTCCCCCAACCCAACCCTCCCACTCAGCACCCACCACCCCACACCCCCACACCTCTCCCCAAGCCTTTATTATTTTTTATTTTTTATTTATCATTTCGGAAATAACCTTTGAGCTAACAGCTTTTTTACAAAGGTTCCATGTCCAGAGATAAATAAAATAGATACAGTGGTGCATTTTAACATTGACAGAAAATATGGCTGTCTAACATGGGAATACTAACCGGACTTGAACAGTTGCTAAGACGTTTGAATTTTAGGCAGTTACACATTGCAAGTATGAGAGGTAATTAATAGCTGCCTTGGGATCAAGCATTGTCACATGAGTCAAGTACATATTCTTTCCTGAATTTCAGGTAAATTGTGGGAGGGAGAGGGGTGTGGGGGTTGGAGATAATCAGGCTGAGTCCTGGAGAATGTGTAGGAAAGACTGACACTAGAAGAGCAACCAGGGGAAGGTAAGGGTCCATATGGGTGGTGGTGACAGTATGAAGATGGTGTGGAGAAGGTGAATGGTATGGACAGGACAGGGGTATCAGGAGTGGGATTGAAGTAGCTGGAGCAAGGGCATGCAGAGAGGGGGGCAGGAAAGAATATTAGTAGGGGTAAGAACTAGTTTGCAGTGGATCAAAACTCCTAATGGGTGGGGTAAGGGAGTTTGATTTCCCATAGTGGAGGTGCTTTTAGTGAACAGCAAGTGTTTTTCAGAAGGGGTAACAGTGCCTCATGCATTCTTGCATTCACAAGTACTGGTGTTGATTAGGGATTGCTTTAAGTTATTTTTAAAGGAAGAGAAGTTCTTTGCATTGATTACTACAGCCAGGAGCTCCTTTAGCCAGAGAGGAGCCCTGTATGCGAATGAGTGCTGGCTGAGTGATGTCCGCATGAAGGGGGACACAAAGGGTACCTCTAACCATGCCCCTTGTGTTATACTTTTGGTGAGTCAAAAGGATGAGTTGCTGGATGCAGGGGGTGCAATGCCTAGTTGGACTTTTTTACCTAGCAGGCAAGTTAGGAATTTGATCCTGCCACTGAGTGATAGCCAGTTAGTCTGTTCATAAAGGGCGCATGTATGGGTAAATTTATCTTCCCCAAGGACTAGCTTGCATGCTTTATTGAATGCCATGGACACCCCTTTTAAGATTCTTTCAGAGGCAGCACAGTACACTACCAGACCATAGTCTATAATTGATAGGACAGAGATGGAGATGGTGATGCATAGGACCGAGGGTGTTAAATACTGACGGTGCCTATATAAAACCTCAAGTCTGATGATGATTGCTTTTACTACTTGTTCAATGTGCTTAGTAAAGGACAGGGTGTTGTCTATTATTACCCCAAGGTATTTTTTTTTTTTTTTAATTAAAATTTTTATTGCTTTTAACCATTATACTGAAGTATCATACATACGTTACAAAAACATGCATCACTGAACATGTACATTCACTTATCAATACAAATGACTCTATTAGTCTAATACTATCAAATAAAGGAACAATAACGTACTCTGAAAACATCTAAAATGTAAAATTCCACTACCACTACCATCCCCTCTTCCCTATCCCCACTTATAAATCCTCAGAGAAATCACATCAAGTTAAAGAGGTATATGCTAACACCATTAGTACCAGTTAATGTTATGGCTTCCAGGTCATACAAAATGCTCAATGAGCCCCAGGCGCAACATACTGTTCCACGCCTACCTACGCATAGATGCAATGTGCTTTTCAAGCTTGCAATGCTAAAGTGCACTCCCTATGCCACTCCACAATGGCGGGCACGGTGTCCGATGCCCAATGTCGAAGAATTAGCAACTTCGTCACTGCAGAGACCAGAGCCACACGCGCCCGCCATGTTTTAGAAGCTGACACAGGGAAAGCAAGTAGCAGACACACTTCAGGAGTGTCCATTTTTCTTGAGCCAAGGATAGGGTCTAGCTTATTACATATCATCTTCCAAAGAGCACAAATCATTGGACATGTCCATAATAAATGATATAAAGTTCCCTCTTCTTTTCTGCACCTCCAGCAACAAGGTGAGCTGAGTGCGCCCCGCCTAGATAGGCGAGAAGGGGTTAAATATAAATGATGCAAAATGTTAAAGTGTATAAGTCTAAGCCTATCTTGTTTAATATATCTGTATGCATTCAACCAAAGAGTTTTCCAAAACTTCAGGGAATCATTTATACTCAAAACTCTCACCCAATAGAAAGCTACACCTGATGGGAGTCTGAGATCCCACTCCTGGAGGAGACCGTGAATCTTAGAAACAGCATGCGGTTGCTTCGCTAGATCCCAAAAGGAATCCATACTAACTTTCCCCCTATCCAACACAGAGGTCCTTTCAAATATCTGTTTTAGAGCTTTATTAAGCTGTAACCACTTGAAATAGTCCATCGCGAGACCCAAGCTTATTTTGAGAGCCTCAAAAGAAAGTGGCCTACCTGATTACATAAATCAGAAACTGTCATCCTACTTAATTAGGGCCAGAACGCAGCAGGTATGGGAGAGCCAGCAATTTTAATTTGGGGATTATCCATGATAGGTTAGCCCGAGAGCCACCAACGACACCTAGAAGGCATTGGAGTTGATGATAAGCTCTGATTGACCAACCCTAGAGGTTACTTTGAGGCATTTGGGTAAAGCAGCCCAAGGGTAAACAATAGAGCATATAAAGAACATTTAACTGTTTTCACCAGGCTCCGTTCAATATCTAACCAAAGGACGCGTATTCATCCTGTCCCCATTCCTTGGACCATAGGGCCAGCTTACACATATGTTGAGTAAGGTAGTATTTAAAAGGGACGGAACAGCTAAACCGCCTATGTTTAGGAGCTGACAAATTCAGATATGATCTATGGGCTGGTTTACCCTGCCACAGGAATGAATTAAAGATCTTCTGTACTTTCATAAACCACTCCTTCGGAAGGTGAAATCCTAACATATCTAATGGATAGAGTATCTTTGGAAGAACAACCATTTTTAGGAGATTTAATCTGCCCCATAAGGAAAGGGAAATTGAACCCCACCTCTTAAGATCATTTGTAATCTCTCAAATTAGAACTGTTAAATTCTCTTTAATCATAGAAGTAAAGTTTGTATTAATATTTAAACCTAAATAAGTAATATATTTAGCTTCCAGCCCAAATCTAAGCCCTGATTTCTGATTTCCTAGTAAAATGATTTAAGGGAAAAACTTTTGTTTTAAGTAGTTCAATTATAACAGGGTACTTTAGAGAAACTATTGGTTTCTTCTAAAATATGTGGAAGCACAGTAGCTGGGTTTACAACATGCAGTAAACATCATCGGCATACGCCGAACATAATGTGCTGGAGTCGCCAATTTGTATACCTTAATAAACGAAGTTATTAGTTAACCCACGGAGCAGAGGCTCTACATACAAATTAAATAATAAGGGACAATGGGCAACCCTGCCTGGTGCCTCTCCAGACTAAAAGCCGGTGATAACATATCACAGCATTTCACCCTTGCCGAGGGGGAGGAATACAAAATTTTTATCCAAGCAATGAAACTGTCGGGTAAGCCAAAATTCGAGATAGTAGCAAATAGAAAAGGCCAAGACACCCAATCAAACGCTTTTTCAGCGTCAAGTGATAGGAGGATTGCCGGAATTTTCAGTTCTTTGGCTCCATCAATAAGATGCATTAGTTTTCTTATATGGTCATGAGAAAGCCTCCCTCTCATAAATCCTACCTGTTCCCTACTTATCAGTCGACCCATCACTTTTGATAATCTATTAGCTAGAATTTTTGCTAGAATTTTAATATCAGTGTTAAGCAGAGATATTGGTTGGTAACTATCTAACAAAGTGGGATCTTTGCCAGGCTTTACAATTAGGGATATTGTGGCTTCTAGGAAAGCTGGGTCAGATATACCGTGATTGAACTAGTATACGAAAGTATCTAGCAGAGTTGGCGAGATATCGGTAATGAAATTTTGTAAAAATTATTTGTGAATCCATCAGGACCCGGAGGAAGATTTATCAAGGGGTAATTGCTGAATTGCTTGATGAATTTGGAGATTGTTATTGGGAGATTCAGGCCTTCAGCTTCAGCTTCTGACAATCTTGGTAAATTATAAGCCCTTAGAAAGGCTGTAATTTCTAAGTCTGAAGGTCTGGAGTCTGGCTCCTGGGTGTACAATTTTGGAAGTACTCACCAAAAATCTTTGGTATTTCTCTTGGATCTGTACATAACTGGCTCTCCTTACTCACCCGGACCCCTATAATATGTTGAGATGACTCTGTTTGTTTTACCCGCACAGAAAGGAGTTTACTGGCCTTTTCCCCTAAGTCTAAGTATTGAAGTTTCGTTCGAGAAAGGGCTAATTCTGCTTGTTGAAAAACCATCCCCATATACTGTGCTTGTAATTTGTGTAACTCAGCCCACTCAGCATCAGACGATCTCCGGGATAAACTATGTTCTAACCCCTTGATTGAGGATAAAAGTGAACCCAACCGTTCTGTCCGCTCTCGCTTCCTCCTTGAGGCCACTTTAATTAATTCACCTCTAAGTGAATATTTAAGAGCTGCCCATATCATATCCGTGTGACTCACAGAATCCTTATTCTCTGCCAGAAAATTACCTATAAAATCTTTCATGACCCTTAATGACTCTGGTTCTTTTAGTAATTGCGAATTTAACCTCCATTGAGGTGACCTGCAATTTTCTGGGTAAGGCCTGTAGATCATACTG
This sequence comes from Neoceratodus forsteri, assembly GCA_016271365.2. NCBI lineage: Eukaryota > Metazoa > Chordata > Ceratodontiformes > Ceratodontidae > Neoceratodus > Neoceratodus forsteri. The sequence goes on along the minus strand of CM057459.1, from coordinate 798,028,303 downwards.
ACTGGAGCATGATCCGAGATAACTCTTGCAGAAATATCCACCGTGAGTATATTAGATACCACCGAGGAACTGACTAATATGTAATCAATTCTTGAATATGACTTATGCACTGGGGAATAAAAGGAATATTGTCTTTTGTCAGGATTGAACATGCGCCATATGTCAATCAGAGCTGATTTATAAATAAGGTCCTTGAGTGCTCTTTGCGCCACAGATAGGCCCCTACGTCTATCATATGATCTATCTAGATCATTTTGGAGTACCAGGTTCCAGTCTCCTCCAAGAATGGTGATCCTATTGCTATCTTGGTCTATTTTGTCGAAAGGTTCATAAAAAGAAGAGATCATGATTGGGCCCATAATCGAAGCCCAGAGTCACCGGCTGGGAGGCCAAAATAGCATGTACAAAAAACATAGGCCTTCCGGATCCCAATTTTCATGCACTAACTTAAATGCAATTCCCTTGGCCACTAAAATAGCAACCCCAGCTTTTTGGTTGAAGATCCAGCTCCAAAACATGAGCTACCCATGTTCTTCTAAAATAGTGAAGGTCTGCCCTTTTCAGGTGGGTCTTCTGGAGAAAACAATTGTGCTCCTAAATGGGAGAGGTGTTTTAGTACCACCTGCCTTTTGACCCTATCCTTGGCTCCTTTGATATTCCAGCTAACTACCCTGTACGGTGAGCCCATAATGCCCTCTGAAACTTTGCTTGAGATTAGTATAAAGCACTATTAGGATCAAGCCAGTATATGTTCTTGTTTGGTACTTATACACACCCAGAAGACTGAATAAAGCATACCTCTTTCTAAACCTAGAAATTTGCAAACCTCTCCCCACCCACCCCCAAATTACCTTCCACCCAATAGAACCACCCCCTCCACACTTAAACCACCCCTTTAAATAATCTTCCTTCCCTCCAAAACTAACAACACCCCAGTTCCCCAGAACTGCACTCCCATAACAAATTCACCACATGATATACTTCCAAACAGCCCGACACCTACCATCATCAGAACACCGACCGGAGCTCGCCGCGCACCCCCCAAAAACCTTTTTTCATTCTTATTCCCTTACTAATATGGATCAACTCTCTTCATAAGCATTTCCCAAACTCACTCAATCCTTTTTTACTGGAAAAAAAGGGGGTTCCCCTTTTCCACTCTGGTATTCTTGACTTAAGTAGTCCAAGACTAGTCTTCATAGAGGACCACTAGGCCCATGCTCGGAGTATCTTCAAAAGTCCCTCCGTGTCTTCTCCATAAGAATCCATGTCACCTAGGGAGAGAAGAAAAAAAAAAAAAAAAAAAACATAATCACGTCGTTAGTGTCCCCAAAAGGATTAAGTCCAAAAGGTTCAAAATATTAACATCCAGGTTAATCAGCCAGTAAGTCCATCCTTTGCTTGACGAAATTCGGAGATACCACTGAAACTTCTGCGTCTTTCACTTAAAAAGATCAGGAAATAATTACTGCAGCTCCTTTAACGCCTGCTGATATGAGTCGAAGGACAGCCATTTACCACCATGAGAGACCATTAACACCGCAGGATATTTCACTTTATAGGGCTTAGACGCGCCGATGAGTTTAGATACAATGGGATGTAACTCTTGCCTTCTAACTCTGACAGAGTGGGGGAGATCCTGTATAATCTGAATTTTTTTACCTTCCCATGAAAGCTCTTTCATCTCTCTGGCCTTTTCAAGCACATGTTGCTTATCCAGAAAATTAAGGAACCTCAGGATAAAAGGCCTGGGGGGCTGCCCTTGAAGCGGAGGAAGGCGTAAGGCTTGGTGTGCTCTTTCGATGATATATTCTCCCCCCCCGGGAGGAGAACCAGCAACCTTGTGACATAATTTTTGCATAAAAACAATCGGTGTGGCCCCTTCCTCTTTCTCTGGAATACCAATAATCACTAAATTATTCCTTCTGCTGCGCCCTCAAGTCCTCCATTTTTCCTCCAACTTCTTGATTCTCCTTTTGGCCAGTACTAGTTGACATCTGATCCTGCTTGTTTTGACTCCAATGAGATAACTTTGGCCTCTGTGTCCCCCATCCTTCTCGTCAAGGCATCAACAGACTTTTTAATCTCCTGCATGTCCTCTGCCACTGTTTTAATGGACGTCTGTAATGGCTGCATAAACTCAAGAAATTTAGCCTCTATTAGTGGGGAATCCAAATTATGTAGCTGCGTGAGGCTTGCGGCCTGCTGCTTGGCCTGTTTGCAGCCTGTAACTTTCTGGTGTTCTGGGAGGTGAGTGTTTCACCGTGGTTTTTCATGAGCAGGTCCATCGTTATCGATGAAAAGCAACAGGTTCGTCCGTCGACTTCACCCGTAAGTGTCGATACATTAAGACCAAGCGGTAAATGACCGAAACACAGGAATCTGTAAAGGCGATTGGCAGAGCTCCGGCGGTGTGCGACCGATCGCTCAGGCTGCCATCACTTGACCCCCTACCACAAGGTATTTGAAGCAGTCATCTTGCTCCAGAGGGACTGCCTTGTTGTTGGTAATGGGAAGTGGAGGACTTCTTGCCTTTTGTTGGTGACTTGAGATGAGCATGGTTTTTGGTTTTCTGTAGTTAAGTAGTAGCTTTTGTTGGTGAAACCAGTCTTCATTTTTGTGAAAGGTGTCCTGGAGATTTTGTTGGAGCTGAACAAGCTCAGGATGGCAGTTCATAAAGACTGCATGATCAGCATACAAAATAATTTTGCTAATGCATGCATCAGGGAGTGCATTTAGAAATAAGTTGAAAAGCAACGAGCTGAGTATGGACCCTTGAGGGCCACCCAGGGAGACCTCCGTAGCTGTGGAGACAGCAGATCCTAATTTGATGGTCTGTAATCTACAGGAGAGGTAATCATGGAACCATCTTACTGAGGTAGTTGATAATCCTAGGGCCTGCAGCTGCTGTGTAAGAAGAGAGTGGTTGATAGTATCAAATGCTTTGGTGAGGTCAATAAAAATTTACCCCACAAGCATGCCACCATCAAGTGCCCTGTGCACAAAGTCAGTGAACTTGACTAAGGCAGTTGTTGTGCTATGATTCTTCCTAAAGTCATGCTGTTGATTGCAGTGGAGATTGTACTTTATCAGGTACTCAGTGATTTGGTCAGCTACTATTTTTTTCCAGTGTTTTTGAAAGGGGGTAAGGCTCGAGATTGGCCTATAGTTTGATGTGCATGTGCGATCTCCACTTTTGTGCACTGGAGCCACCAGAGCAGGTTTCCAGACATAAGGGAATTTCACAAGTGTGAGGGATTTAGTGAATATTTTAGTGATGGGGAAAGCACTTCTTCCAAGGTGAGAGCAATCATTTTCATGTCTAGTTTGTCTCTGCCCTGTCTTGTTTTGCTGAGTACCTTTTCTACATATTTCCTAGCCTCCTTGATGGAGATACATTTAAAGTAGAAATTAAGGTGCTTGTTTTCCTTGGATGGGGTGAACTGAGGCAGGTCAGGGGCATTAAGATAGTCTGGGGGCAGCATAGAGCTGAGGTCTGTAAAAAATTTGTTGAAGGAATCGGCAATGGTCGGAAAATCCTGAGTGTTAGTACTATTTAAGTTGAGCATTGTAGGGTGCTTTTCATCTTCCATCCCTAATAGATCCTTTATGTTCCCCCAGAATCTCCTACCATTACCCCACAACCTCTCCAGTTGGTCCTCATAGAACTTTGCCTCAGCAAGTCTGATAAAGTTTGTGCACTTATTCCTGGCCACCCTATACCTATTTTTGATAGTCACCACTCATGCCTATGTCCTTGCCCTGCTCCACAGATTATCCCTGTCCCTCATTTTAACAAGCAGGTCCCTGGAGATCCAGTCATTGCAGGATCCCCAGGTTTTTCTCCTCCTGACAGGGGCAAAAATGTCACAAGTAGCATTGAACTTGTCTATAAAATACTGGAGTCCGGGGTATATGTCTTGGAATTTGTCCAGAGGTGACCAGTTGGTATGGGCAAGCATTGCATTTCAGGAGTTAAACTGGCCTCTTTTGAGGACCCTTCTTTCTATCATGTTTGGAGCGACCTTCTTGATTTTATTAGACTGAAGGCAGGTGACATGGAAGTGGTCACTAAGGAAGTCAGGGTGAACTGTGACCCCTGATATCCTTGATGGGTGGCTAACCAGGACCAAGTCAAGGAATGTTCTATTGCCACTTTTGTAGTTATGTCTAGTGGGTTTAGTTACCAATTGATCTAGGTCCAGAACCTTACTTACCCATCGGGGTTCCAACACCTTAATCCTATCTGGACAGCTGACACATATTCACTCTTCAAAGCCGGACCATGAACTGAAGAAACAGGTATGTGGTTCAGTGTATTTAAATGGTGTTTTGAACTTAGTGGAATAACTTGGGCATTGTGGGCCAAAATGTTAACTTGGTTTATTTGGGACCCAATGAAGCAAGAGGTGCGATGTGCTCAGTGAGCAGGGTCCCTGTGCTCAACCACAGGTTGCTGGCTCCAAACAAAAAACAAGCACAGGTCCAAGTAGGCAAGCACTCCAGAAGGTGATAGATTACCTGTTTCAAACAAAGTTCAGGACACAGTAATTCCAAGTAGTTCAAAGGCTTATTTTCTTGCTGCTCAAAACTGCAAACTGCAGTCTTGCAAAGTAGCAGGTCAGTTCCTCAATGTGTAGTTAACTCTGCCACACAAACGCTAATTAGGCAAATTTGTCCTGAAAGATGATTTTGCAGTCCCTGAGCAGGAGTTGAAAGTGTTCTCTGCCCTTGTTCATGAGGTGGGGTTATAAGAAAGTTATGTTGAAATTTTGGTGTAAAAATATTAAAAAAAACAACAAGGTTATGAGCCTACATTGAATTTTGAAAACACACGCTAGTAACTTTGCTAATTTTCAATATTTATACCCCACATTTACAACATAGCCATATCTTTACAGCACATCATGAATGTGACAGCTACCATTTTTCAAATTCTGGCAAAACATTTTTTTTTACATCCTGAAAGGTGATTTTGAGGTTCCTCCACAAAATCACCTTTTGGACAGGAGTTCAAAAATTTATTTGCCCTTGTTCATGAGGTAGGGTCATAAGAAGGCTGTGTTGAAAATTTGGAGTATCAATATTTAAAAAAAAAATGATGAACCTATGTTAAATCTTGGGAATGCAGGCTAGTAACTTTGGTAAGTCTGAATATTTTTACTCCAAAGTTACAACACAGCCACATCTTTACAGCACCTCGTGAAAGTGCCAGCTGTCATTTTTCAAATCCTAGCCAAATTTTTTTTTCACATCCAAACAGGTGATTTTGAGGTTCCTGCACAAAATCACCTTTAGGCCAGGAGTCGAACATTTTCTCTGTCCTTCTTCATGAGGCAGGGTCATAACAAGGCCATGTTGAAAATTTGGTGTAAAAATATTACAAAACAAGTTTATGAGCCAACGTACATTTTGTTAATGTAGGTTTGTAACTTTAGTAATGTTCAATATTTTTACCCCAAATTCCTTGGATGCAGCCCTATCAGCTCTGGCCAGAGTTTGTTTATGCATGTTGGCACCTTTCTATAGTATGCAATTCAGTATTTTTTTTTATGTATCGGGGATTTGAATTGTGGCATCCCCAAAACTATTACCGGTTGATATTATCATCCCAGACACTATTAATAAAACTTGAATACAAATGTTAACTTTAAAATGTTTTTCTAATGGTGGATATAATATGGTGATGTATATCTAACTAGTGCAAGTGTCACTGACTGCTATGTTTTTTTTCATCATGGACACATGCAAGGGTAGAGTAAGTAAGTAAATGTTTATTTGATTGAGCGTCCCATCCTGGAGGTTCTGAGCACTGTACAAGTGAGTAGGAAACATAAAAAAAAAAAAATACCAACAATAGTAAGACAAAAAAGTTAAAAATCCAGTGTAAATAAAATATTGCAGCTGGTTTCTAATTTAACTCAATATAATCTGGAAATGCTTTCCTAAAAAATATGCCTTCAGGCCCTGCTTAAAAGCCTTTACAGATGAGGCCTCCAACACAATTTTAGCAGCAAGTTCCACAATACTGAGCCTGCCACCTCAAATGAGCAGTCTCCAGAGTATTTAAGGCAGGCCCTGGGAACTGCTAGGAGGCCCTCAGTAGAAGAGCGAAGTGAGCACACTGGAAGAGCAGGAGTTAAGAGGTCATTCAGGTAGTCAGGGTCCAATCCATGTAGGGCCTTATAGTTGAGCAAGCCCACCTCAAAGGAGATTCTCCAACTAACCAGCAGCCAGTGCAGTCCTTGAAGAACTGGGGTCACATGACAGGACCTTGGAAGGCCTGTCAGTAACCTGGCCACCATATTCTGCACCAGCTGCAGTCACTGGAGAACCCCTCCAGTGACCCGAAGGTACAGAGTATTGCAGTAACTGAGCTGAAATGTCACAAATGTATGCACCAGTGAGGGCAGGTCATCAAGCAGAACAAAGGCTTTGATCCAGGAAACATTCCTCCACCCCATGACTGCATAGGGGTAGATCATGGTGCACAAGCACCTGGGTCCAGTAGTGGATTCCGTGTGCTGTGTGAGCAGGGGATTCTCGGCAAGTGCATAGCCTGATGTCTGTGATGTATGGGTGAGTGCCCATTTGGGAATGAGCAAGTGCAGCATGCAGGCATGTAGGTTTGTCAGTACTGATATCTTACTGTTAGGCATTACACTTCCAGTTGTGATGTGCCGTGCCAATGGGTCCATCACCTAGGACATATCCCCAATACAGCACCCACATGGATGCATCCTAGTGGATTGTACTGTTAACATCCACAGTATAGTGGATACTTAACACTAGACAAATCTGACTGCTATGCGACAATGATGTGCTGCTGTCACATGTGGTCCCTGTGACCCTCACTATTTAGTGTAGATTGTCACATCAGTGTGAGCATTGTCATATGGAGTGCTGTCAATGGGGGACATGTCCTAGGTGATGTATGGGATGCTATGACATATTACACATTGTGTGTACTGTGCACCTTTCATATACCTTTCCATTTCTACATGCATGACTGGCTGCACCCATCACATGTTCTCCTGTGTGCCCCCAGCACTACCATGCAGCTTGGATGGCTAGGGTAACACAGCAGATGTCTTCTCCATCCTACCTGCACTAGCAGGTGGCACTGGTGGGGGCACATAACATGAGTCAGAGCAGGGTCTCCCCTTGCTTAACTTATGCCACCTCATCTGGCACTCTGCACCACCTCCACACCTCAGTGAATGGTGTGGAGTGTGGGCATACCCCTGGACCACCCATGGTATGTAACAGTGTGGAAGGTAGGGGGATCATCTGTGCAATTGGCTGGTGCACCTGTTGTGAATGGCGCTGAGGATCCACTGGACCCTACTGCGTAACATTTCCATTGAGATTTGCCTATGTACCTCAGATATGTGGTGCATATGCAATCCAACCCTTTTGTGAATAGGGTCCCATATAAAATATGGTGTAAGCATTTTTAATTGATTTATTTTGGCTGTGACTTATGTGCATATATATTAGATCCTGAAACTGACAATGAAGCAATAATGCATGACAGGGTGTGTGTAGTGTTGGGATAATGTAACACCTCTGGTGATTGGGCACTAGACCAAAGGCCGTGTATGTCCAACACCCGAGAGGTGATGCTATCCCAGCATGACACACACCTTGGAGTGCTTTACTGGTATTATATAATGGTTCATTTTTATAATATATATATATAAAAAACAATTCAAACATTTTTGTATTGGATTTTGGAGAGTGGAAGTGTACCTGTTTTAAAATGTTCCTGTTTTCCATCTCTCCACTAGATGGGGTGTTATGTAGTGTACTGAGCTTTATATCACATGAGTGTCTTCTTGCATGTTTAGTCATCTGTGCACTGTGGCATGACAGTTTATACTTCAGATTCACATTTATTTATTTTTTTTCTTTATTTGCATCCAGTCTGGGAATCACAACCCTTTGAGTCAGGGACTTATTTACAAAGGCTCCACGTCAATGACATTAGTTACGACATACACAGAGTAAAATTACTGTACAGAGGCAACCATGGGCTAAAACTAATTCAGGGCACCATCTGTTGAGCAAAACGATCTATTACAATATTGTTTACAGAGTTTTGATAGTTACAGTGAGACCAAAACTATAAATAGTAGTTTAGATTAGCAGTCACAGTTACTATTTAACAGGATATGGGCACTCAGCACTGGCTTAAATGGCCCTATCCTAGGGATTTTGAGGGCAGCATCCAGGAGGGAGTTCATCCAGTGGGGGGCCCTGTAGGAAAAGGATCTTTGTCCAGCAGTGGTCCTTGTGAAGGGGATGCAAAAGGTATTAGCGTTAGAGCTTCTAGTGGCCCTTGTTGACATGCACTCTTGAAGGAATGATAAACAGCCCGGGGGAACTAACTCTAGTTGTATTTTTTTTGGCCATTAGGCAGGACTGATAGAGAAATCACCCCAGGAAATTTAGCCAGGAGGACTGTAGGTAGAGGTCACATGTATGTATAAGGCGATCATAGCCTGTGGCCAGCTGACAGGCTTTGTTGAGAGTGCGTTTTATGCTGGACAGGGCAGTGTCAGAGGCAGCACCATATATAATTATGCCATAGTCTACTAGGGGAAGGATGGAGCTAAAGATGGCTAATCGAAGGGCCATAGAGGGAGATAGGGCCTATATTTGTATAGGTGGCTAATTCTAGTGTTAATGGTACAGCAGGTCAATGCAATATGCTGACAGAAAGTGAGGACAGAGTCTAGAGTGATCCCTAGGTATTTAAAAGTGGAGACTGCTTCCAACATGGCACCCTTTGAGTTAAGTATGGATGGTTTGGTCCTGCTGTTTTTGTGTTGAGGGTGGGCGAACAGCATGACCTTTATTTTTTTGTAGTTGAGAACAAGTTTGTGGGAGGTGAACCATGATTCTATCGCAGTGAAGGAGCCCTGTAGGGAGTTTTGAAGCTGGATAGGGTCAGGGTGCCAGCTGAAAATTACAACATCATCAGCATAAAGGAGCAGGTACACAGCAGAGGCTAAAGGGAGGGAGTTTAAGTATAGGGAGAAAAGAAGAGGGCCAAGGATGGACCCTTGGGGGACACCTGAATGGAGTGGGAGGCTGACAGAGAGGGTGCTATTTATTTTTACTTGCTGGGTACGGCCACTGAGATAGCTGGTGAACCAGAGTGCAGTTTTTGGGGAGACTCCAACAGAGAGGATGGTGTTTATTAGGAGGCTGTGGTTTACGGTATCGAAGGCCTTGGACAGATCAATGTAGACAGATCCAGCCAGGTCTCCCTGGTCAAGTGCTTCATGGAGTAAGGAGGTAAATTCGAGCAGGGCAGTGATGGTATTATGCCCTTTTTGGAAACTATGCTGTTGATTGCACAGTAGGTAGTGTGTGTCCAAATATTCTATAAGCTGATCTGCAGCTATTTTCTCTAGTACTTTTGAGAGAGGAGGAAGTATTGAGATGGGCCTAGAGTTACTGGGGGAGGTATGGTCACCATTTTTGTGAACCGGAGTGAAGATCACTTTTTTCCATAAGGTAGAGAACTGTCCAAGGCATAAGGACATGTTCAGTATTTTTGTTAAGGGGAGAAGGACTGCATCAAGGGTTAAGGAGAGCAGCTTGGCATCCAGTGAATCACCACTATGTCTTGACTTTCCTAGAAGCTTGGCAAGATATAATCAAGCAACACTCAGGGAGATTGTTTTGAAATAAAAAGGTGGAGCACTGGGGTACAGTGGAGAGTGTCCAGAGGGGGCGCTAAAGAAGTCAGGTGGGAGGATAGGACTGAGGTCTGAGAAAGAGACATTTAAGGCATTAGCTATCTTGTCAGGGTCTTGTGTGGTGACACCATCAGTGGTAATCATGGAAGGAGGAGGGGAAGGAGACTTTCCACTTAGTTCCTTCATATTGTCCCAGAATCTCTTCCCATTGCCCCAGGTGGCAGTGAGGTTGGATTGATAGAAGGCTGCCTTAGCCTTACAGATTGCCCAGGTGCATGAGTTTCGGGCAGCACGGTACAGTTGACAGTCAGAGGGGTGACCAGACTCGATGGCACAGTACCAAAGGTTATCTCAAGCCTTCATTTGGTTGAGTAAGAAGTGGTTTACCCAAGGGGAGGATTTTGGTTTTTCTAGTTGCTTAACCAAGGGGGCAAAGATGTCACAGGCAGCTTGGTAGGAGCTGATGAAGAAGGACAGGGCAGCATCCACTGACATCTGGTGGTCAAGAGGGGACCAGTCTAGGTTGAGAAGATGGTTTTAAAGATGTGACAGTGACCCCTTCTTTAGCTGGTGATGCAGGGAGATCCTGTGGGAGGGGGCTTCCAACTATTTGACCAATGGCAGGTGACAGGGGAGTGATCGCTGAGTGCATCAGGGAGGACCTGGATGTCATGGAGGGGTTCAGGGTGGTTTGTAAGGTTGAGATCAGTAAGGGAACTAGTGCCCCTGCGGCGGTCTAATTAAGTGGGGCTAAGGACCATTTATGAGATATTTTGGGCAGTGGCTGCATCCCTGATAGGGGATGTGTGGGATGTGAGCCAGTTTGTGTTTAAGTCTCCTAGGGCAATGACCTCCAACTTTTTTGGAAGTTGTGCAATGAGGTTCAGAATGGAGGAGAAAGTAAGATGTTTTATGGCTCTGTGCAAATTGAAATATTGGTATATCACCTTCCCTGATGAAGCCCAATATGGGATGAAACATTGGATATGGAGAGAGATGGTTCCTGTGTGATAAAATAAACAGGGAAGTAGAGACACTGTAATACACCTGCGAGTGCACAATTACCTTGGTCTTGCAGTTACTTGTATTTCTAGTTTCTGTGTGATATTTGAATAAATCAAGTTGGAACTAAATATTACATTTTCTTGTGCAGCTGATTTTCTTGTTGATTGGGGACCAATATTAGACCCTGACAGATATTATAAAAAATAAAATAAGAATGACTGTGTGAAAACTATTTTTACACATCCTCATTGTTTTTTTCCCTATATAAACCACTTGATCTTCGGTCTCATGGTTCACATGGCAAAACACCTCAGCTGTGTGAAAAAAAAACTCATACAGTCAACTAGAAATTATTCTATATTTATATTATATAAGTTTTTATTATCTTCTCATATATATGATTATTTATGATCACATTAGTATAGTGGCATTGTAGCAGCACTATAGTTTAGGTTGAGCAGGTGTTTCTAGGTTAAAGCCCAATCTTTGCACTTTAATAACTTCATAACCAATCAATGGATTTGCAAAAAAGTTTGCATATGTGGTCTTGGGAACAAGATCGCTTGACTTTCCAAGGTTCATTCTGGTTGGATGCATGGATTCTGAAATATAGATAGTGAAAAAAGTGAAAAAAATGTTTCTGTTTATTTGTCATTGCCTAGCACCTAGACAGTTTGGAATTTTCCTCAGAAATTTTCAGGTAGAAAGAACTTCACTCACAGCTGTGCCATTTGCTGGTTTGGTGAAAAAATTATTCATACCAAAGTCATAAGATTTATAAATTTCAGTTCTGAGCATGATAGACACAGTCTTTGGGAGTCTAAATGAAAACAAAAAATTGGTCCATATGAAAAATGATCCTTTTTCATATGGTAGTAATCCTTTTCATGAGGAAAAATTCCTTTTTTGACTGGCCGCCATTTTATTTCCATTTTTTTATTTTGAAAACCCATAAAAATTAGGTTCTATAGAGACACCAACATATGTATCCCGGTAATCAGGACCCTGTTAGGTGAATTCTGCAGTTACTTTTTGGAAAAATGACCCATAAATGTGTTTTTATGCATTTTTAAATCTTTTTGTGACTTGATTTCCTTTTTTCATATGGGCCATATGAAAAAGGAATAGTGCCATACCAAAAAGAATCCTTTCATATGATTTTGTATTAAGGCATCCTTTTTCATATGAAAAAAGATACCTTCATATGAAAAACAAATCAGAAAAATAATAAGTCCAAATTCTTTTTTTGTATGAAGGCATCCTTTTTTTGTATGTTTTTTTTCATTCATATGAAAAAAGGATGCCCTCATATGAAAAAACATGTTGGACTTAGTTTTTGCCCCCAATCTTTTTTTCATATGAAAGAATCCTTTTTCAAATGAGTTTTTGTTCATATGAAAAATTATGCTTTCATATAAAAAAAATGTGGGCTTTGTTTTCTCCCACATTTCAACTTCAACAACTTATAACTCCCTCAATATTTGCACTTAAGGGACAATCTGTATATCTAAACTAAGGTCTTAATGGGTACTACAACAGAATAAAGCATAATACCCTTCATACTCCCCCCAAAAATTTAGAGGCCATATCAAAAAGCATAAAAAATTAAACTATCAAATATCCCAGAGGATAACACTGGAAGTTTAATAAACCATACAACCAAATAAAAACAAATGTTTTTGGGGAGACATGGAGGCACAGGGGCCCAGAGGGACCAGCTCTTCCACACCAATATGGACGTATGCATCTATAGAGTGATGGGTCCCTGCACTTCCATAGGCAAATGGATATGTTCACACAGGTCCCAAAGGAACCTGTGTGAATGAGGATACAATAATATTGTCTCAAAAAGGTAATTATTTTCAAAAAGCTTCATTAATGCACCAGTTAGAGTTCAGATTAAAGCCCCAAAAGCAGAGAAATGTTATGTTAGGGTTCCCAACCCTAACACCCCACCTCCACCCTGCAGGAAGCAAAAGGAAAAACCATTACAGTTTCACCTCTCCTGAGTCTTCACAAATCAGGCCTGGGGTGTTCCTTGGGGTAGTCAGTCCTAACAGTCACCGCATTCTTTTATAGTCTGCACATCTCGGCTTCTTTACTGATGGAATGGAGTGAACATTGAGGTTGACAACCCCAAGGAACACAACAGGACTGTGAAAACTCAGGAGAGGTAAAACCATAATGAGTTTTTCTTTTGCTGCTTGCATGGTGGCGGTGAGTTGTTATGTTTGGGACCCAGAACCCTAACTGGTGCGTTAATGATGTTTTTTGCAAATAATCATATACCATACATGATACCACATCATATTAGACAATATTATCAGTTAATATATCATGGGATGGCAGCATAGCATAGAGGTTAGAATGATGAGCTGTCAATGAGCTTGGTACATCCAGCAGAACATACCTGGGTTTGACTCTCACAACCTCCACTGGCATGCTGTGTGACTCTGATCAAGTCACTTAATCACCAGTGCTCCCAGGTCACCCTGAAAACAGGCACTTGTGCCTTGTGGGCCTTACCCAGTTACCAAAGACTAAAAAAAAAAAAAAAAAAAATACATGCAGCTCTACCCAATGCCATGTGAAGGCACATCATTTTACAGTGTTTGAAAAAAAAAAAAAAGAAATCCTCTTACAGTTTTTGCTGTGCCACTTACAGGTAGTTCCTCTCCAGAAATACCTCTCCCCAGCCCCTACCATCACTATCAGTCCACTGTACCTAAAAAATTAAATGGATCCTTTGCATTTCAGGGGATATTTTGCAGATGACACCATGATTCCACAGAAATCATGGTTTCTCAGCATTTAAATAAAGCCAAATGTAGTAGCAATTAATAATAAGTGTATTAAAATAAAACCAAAGAAGGGCCCTGGCTTCCAAAACAACATTTTCTCTTTAGCATGATCCTCCATCTCCACCCTCCATTATGAGTCATGTTTTCTTCTCATGCATTACTGCAGCACATGTGTAACATCACCTTCTTCCCAGCTTACACACTGCACAGTGATGGTAGAGCAGGATTCTGATCCATCAGCTTCTTAGATTCTATTAAAATATTTCACTCTTCTTTTGATAAAAAGAATACAACATCATCAGATGTTATGGGTATCTGATCATCTTCATAACTTGTCACGTGTTAACTATACATAGTGCTATTTATTAACATCTTCATGTCTCATCACGTTAATTCAGAAATCATGTTTTCTTGGTATATAAATAAAAAATACATTTAAAGGTTTTTTTTTAATATGTTAAATTGCTATAATCTATTCCAATAAATTTATTGTCATGTCAAGCATTTCATGGGTTAATGCTCTGCTGTACTCCTCTGCCAGTTCCAGAAAAAACATTAGGAACTATGTTCTGGCACTCATTTTGCAGCTCATTGGTGAGTGGTGATGGCTCACTGGAGAGCAACAGTGGCTCTTGAACTTTGTCATCCTCTGTTGCATATGACACTGGCTTTCAAAGACAATTGCATAAAGAACTGAAGCACAAATTCAACAGTTCATTGTGCTTCACATTTTCTAGGCATGCCAAGGCCGGACAGTGTACACAGTGGTGTGTGCTGAAAAAGCTTATTCTGCTACTGTGACCATATGACCAGACCTCCAAAGTGCACAATAAGCAACCCTTACCATGATCCTTCCCAGGGTCAGTCCATTTGAATGCCACACATGCCATTATTCATGATCATCTATAGTAACCAAAAGAAGCATACCATTATACTATCATACAAAATTTTTATAGTATATAAAAACATAAATAATACTAAAATTACATTAACATAAAAAACATAGAATTGGATTAGTTCTTCTAGGCACAAAACATTCACTATCATAATTATATTGATTTGATCTGTTTGTTTAAAATCTGATAAATTCATAGGCTAAAAAGTCTGTTTTCATGATCGACCAGAACATTATACAAATGTTAAAAATAAAACATTCAATTTAAAAGTACAAGCAATTAGTTTCAAATAAAATTATTTCCAAATAACACATGATTTAAATTACAATCAGATTATATACATTGACATTTAGAATTATGTCAGTGACTGAAAACTCTTATGAAAAAAAAACTGGGGACCTTACACAAAGTAACCTTCTTTGCCAATTTCTAATCTAATCTAATCAAATCTAAAGTAGATAACTTTGTTCAAGAGAGGGCCATTGCAAAGACGTATGTAAAAGACAATGATGGGTGCATAATGGAAGCTGAGATTCAGATCTTGCAATTTGGTTATAAAGGGATCTCACCCTGCAGAGTGTTCCCTGTCCTATAGAGTAACAAAAAATGATACCCTAATCTAGGACTGGAGGAAGAAAACTTTGTGATAATAGTGATCTTGTAGCCAGAACAAAAGATGAAATTAGTCTAAATATAGCAATTATTCTTTAGTGAACAGTTTTGATTATATTTCCTATGTGAGGCTTGTAAGACATGAAACTGTGCAGGGTGAGTCCCAAATATTTAAAGATGAAAATCTGTTCAGTTATTGGGCCCTTGAGCGTTAAAAGAGAAATGGTGAGACAAGTGATATGTACCTTTCTTACATTAACAAATAGAATAGAATGGATTTGATCTTGGATGTATTTTAGGAAAATTTGTGTTTAATAAACCATTTCTAAATATGCTGAAAATCCAATTGCAAAGTTTTGTTATGCTCACATCTTCCATATATAGAAAAATATCAGTTTTTCTACAAACCAAATGGAGAGTATTTAAAAAATAAATGAAACAAAAGGAACCAAGGATGGACCCTTATGGAATTCCCATATTCACAGATACTGAAGTGGAAATGATATTGGCAATTTTGGTACATTTCGTTCGCACCATCAGATAACTCTAAAACCATCCAACAACAACAGGTGGCAGATGAAGCATTCTTACTGAAAATAAAAGAAGCTGGTGACTGACCAGGTTGAAGGCCTTGATGAGGTATACAAAGATGGATACAGAATAGAGGTCCTTGTCATGGGTCTCATGGACTGCCCGTGTGAACCCCATCAAGGCTGTCAATGTACTATAATCTAGATGAAACCCATATTGTTTTGTCAAATAAATAGAGAACATAAAAATGATAGAAAAACCAGGTTTTTATATTGTATTGCTATCATCATATGTTATTTATTGCCTAATATATGAAGTACACCATATAAAAGTTAAATTGAGTGATGGTATTGATATTTATTATCTAAGACACGAAGCACTTCATATAAAAATAAAAAAATGAAGCAATAATAATATGAAATAGCAATCACAACATTAAAATATCATTCTAATATTTATGGCACTGCAAAGAAGAAGAATAGTAATTCCCAAAAGGTAAAGAAGAGAGTTAAAGACTACAGGGAAGTATATACCTTGGTGTTAGAAATTAATAACTATTACTGTCGATCACACTGGGTCATGGCAGTCTTAATGGATTTTGCAGACTGTGTCACAATACCACAAATGGCAATCCACAACAGATGCACACCAACGGCACTGTCACATGCAAGCTGGAGTAATTCATATTCATTGCTAGCCTCAAGGCTTCCCCCACCGCACCCCCCATTTATAATTTGTTTTACCCTATTCCAATTACTACACTGGGAGGCAGTGTGACAAAGCTGAACAGAATTTTCAGTCCCCAGTTTGAAGCTGTGCACACACCCACAGAAATGCATCATGTGTAAACATATCATGTGAGATAATGTAACTGGACAAGATTTTGGCAAACTAGCTTGCCAGAACTAAGCTTTTATGCTCAATCAAGCAAAACTGATAACAAACACCTGTACCTGAGAGTCACTGTAGTGGCTTCAACCAAGTTAGAAAAAAAATGCAGTAGACACTACCACAGCAATTATCTGTACAGGACTGAACTTGAGAAATTTAGGGTACTGTACACACAATTCTGGGTGCACAAACTTTGCTCTTTCATTGTTTTTTTTTTATATACTATAGGTAGTCATTCCGACATTGGAAACTAAAAGTGATTCACACAGGTGTTCCAGTTTCCAAAAATTACATATCTGAAGTTGATAAATACTCTTCTTCTCCTTGTTGAAGAGACAAATTCTATAATAAATATAGACAGATTTTTACAAACATTTGCATGGCAGTAGAGCATGACATGAACATAGGAAAACATTATGTTTGAACTCTGAAGTACTTAAGAAAAATGTGTTTACTATTTTTTCTGGATTTCACGCATAGTAATCGGAAAAAAAAATTATGTTTAAGAATCAGTTTGGGTTGCCCCTCAATGTAAAAAATGCAAGGAAATGAGGCAAGAGAGTTAAAAAGAAAAAATCCCTTGAGTCTTATTGAGTCTTTGGTAGTGCTGTGCGACAATAGCATTTCATCAGTGGAATTACCGTGAAAGTCTGAATTTTGCTTCTGTTACATTTTGGAATGCACTGTAGAAAGTTTAACATAAATTCTGACTTAGAATAGTGGAATAACTGTATGAATTATGGATTACTGTAGTCAAGTATTAAGCCACAATTCATACATCCATTCCACAGTTCAGTGAGTCACTGTACTGTGGAATAAATGTATGAGTTGTGGATTAATTAATTAGGGAGGAAGTATTGCATAGTGGTTAATGGCACTGAGCTGCAAACCCAGAGACCTGAGTTTGAATCCCATTGGCCTCTATGTGCATACTGTGTGACCCTGAGCAAGTCACTTAACTTTTTTGTGCTCCCAGTTCACACCTTAAAACAAGCCCGGCTTAGTGTGCCTTTCATGGTTGTTAAATAATTTCCCCTTTCCCTTTAATGTTTTATACTGTAGAAAGAAATTCCACAGAACTGATCACTGAAATATGAAATGATTACATGTATTTCGGATTGATGCATTAAACTGTGGAACTGAATTCCTCAGAGCTGTTATTCCACACTTCATGTGTATTATTTTGCAATTCAGCCAGAAAAGTTTGTGAAATGAGGCAAACATTTGACAAACACATTTGCAAGATTTTGATTTCACCAGAGTAGGAATATTGGAAAATGTCATGAAATTTGGGAAATTTGGGGAAATTTACATAAATATGAAATCTGCACATTCTGCTGAGCTCTATTCTTTGGCATGTTTTTTGTTTAGGATTCAAAAGAGTATGCAATGCAGCATTTCTGTTTCCCTAACTTCAGCACCCTGTCTTGAAGCATATTGTAGGTGTGTGACTACTTTTCTGTGCCTAGAAAGACCAGTGCTGAAGTTAGGGCAACACCAATGCATTGCATGGTCATTCAAATCCAGAGAGACACTATGTCACCTTTTTATCAAGGCTTAGTTTTGCTTTTTTTTTTTACCCTAACATTCCATTTTCTTACTTTTGTGGACAGATGATGCAACTCAAACTAATGCCTTAATGTAGTTTGTTGCAATGAACTTCCCTACTTTTAAAAAAGGAAATGTAATAACAGATATACAACACTTTGTATTGACAATACTGGTATTGTCAGTACTTTTAATGGCAAGCAGTACTCAGTCACAGTGCCACCACCTGTCCTTACCCCATCCTCTGCTAAACAGCCTAACTAGTACACTGATCCTTTATCTTACCTTTGTACCAGGCAGCCCCTGGTGCCCAGTGCCCCCCACACACTGCCTCTTGTCCACATATCCCTGATGTCCAGTGGTACCCCTTCCAGTCTCTGCCACATGTCCAAGTATACCTGGCATCCAGTGGTACCCCAACACTCTATTCCATGTCCCAGTATTCCTAGCATCCAGTGGTACCCCCTCCAACACCCTGTCCAATTTTGCAGTATCCTTAGCATCCAGTAGCACCCCCCATTACCTACGCCAAGTTCAAGTATGCCTGGTATCCAGTGGTACCCTACACCCTTACCAAGCCCCCCCCTCACAATCTGACACTGAATGCCCAATCCCAGTGTCAGATATGTTTAGTTATTAAAACAAAGTCATTTTCTTTACCTCCACCCACTAGCACCCATCACCCCATCTTCTCCCTCCCCACCACATTGCACACCACATTCCCTTCCCTCCATTCCACTAGTACTTCATTCCAACCCTCCTCCCCATGCCACCCCTATTTAGAAAAAAGGGAAACAGCAACTGGCACAGCCCACCTCTCACCTCCTCGGCCAGCAGCCTCCTGAATGAATGGAGTTGTGATCATGAACAATCAGCCAAGGAAAACAGAGAAGGGCTGTTCCACTTGCCATCACCCCTTTGTTAAGTAGAACATTTACTGAAGCCAATATGAGAGAAACAAATAGAGAATAATTTTGCTATGTAAAGGTAATACCTTTATTAAGCTACCAAAAAGTTACAGATACAAGCTTCTGAGGCCTACAGCACAGCCTCTTCTTAAGGTATATTACACAATGCAGGCTGAAGCACCTTTATATAGGGATGTGATTCTTTTAAAGCCTACATTGTGTAATACACCTGAAGAAGGGGCTGTACATTGGGTCTTGAAAGTTTGTATCTTTAGCTTTTCATTAACCTAATAAAGGTATTTACACAGCAAAATGATTCTCTATTTGGTTCTCTCATATTGACTTCAGTAAATGCTCTAATTAACAAAGGGGAGATGGCAAGCAGAACAGCCCTTCTTTATTTTCCTTGGCTGATTGTTCATGATCACAACTTCATTCATTCAGGAGAATTAGAAACATTCTCTTTTTGTTTCCCTCTGGCTTTTGTTGGGCCAACATGGCACAACCCCACCTTGATCTGAAGCCAACAACATCTGTGGTGCTGCATTTATCAGAGTCTGTTATACAAGTGCATGCAGTGACATCCCACCATTATGGTGCTGAGTTAAAATGCACTCGTTAATGATAGTTTCACTCAACAAAAAGAACTGCCTTTGATTCAAACACAGATAGTTTGGGTGGCTTACTCCCTAAGTGTATGACATCATCTCTACACCAAAGAAACACACACCTACTTCAGTGCTGCTTGGTAGAAAAACAGAAACATAGAAACTATAAGTAGAAGAAGCCAACTGGTCTATCCAGTCTAGCTAGTCCCTACTTAACCCATGGTAAGTGTAGTGATATGCCAGCACATGTGTAGGCTGGTTAGCAATTAAAAGAAGAGGGGTTTGAATCTTGGCATGAATGTCGTATTTACCTCTCAGCAGTATATTAAGGTTAACATGGATGCTAGGTGCATCAGGCCAGCTCTCCTCTTTGGGTCATAAGCAGAGATGAAATAAATATGCCGTACATGCACACATTGCTTTTCCTAGAGTTCCTTCTCAGTTGATTCTACTCCTCTATCGTATTGTGCATATACAGTACTTGGCTTACTAATAACCAAAATTGTTTATTGTTTCTATTTGTTATGATATCTCTTAATATGGAATACATGTGATATTAATATTTCTGTTTTTCTTGGATCAAAACTTCCTTATATCTTTTCCTCACCTTATTTTCTTTATGTGTGTCCTTATTCATAACAGTATTATATTTCCTTGTGATTTTATTTAGATTAGTTTAGCCTTTTTGCAGTTTTTGTTAAACCATGTTCTTTCACATTGCTTCCTTTTTACATTTTCAGAGCATAATGGTCAAATATAATTCATAATTTCTTTGAGTCTGTCTGCAAGTTTTGTCATATCTGATTCTTGTA
Source organism: Neoceratodus forsteri (assembly GCA_016271365.2). NCBI lineage: Eukaryota > Metazoa > Chordata > Ceratodontiformes > Ceratodontidae > Neoceratodus > Neoceratodus forsteri. The sequence continues at coordinate 798,007,981 of CM057459.1, read as the reverse complement.
TAACATTTTGTCCGATAGTAAATAAATATTCCAAATATGGTACCTTGGCAAACTTCTTTGCTCCTGGGGCTGCCATTTTATCATATGCTGGTAAATAATTTCTACATCATGTGGTTTAATATCTTGGATTAAATGGCTTCTATCTTACATAGGTACTACAACAGTCAGTAGAACTGGAAAATGTGAAGACTCTGGACTCTTGAGGACTTCTAGGTCCTTAGTAATGCTTAGTGCATCTTTATTGGCCCAAATGAGATTGATGATAGAGTCTTCTTTGGAGCCAGCAAATGTAAACTTTCCATTCATAGCCCCCCTCATTCTACCACTCAATACGCACAAATCCAGGCAGTCCATCATTTCAATCAGCTGTTTTCCTTGTTTGTTGGTAATTTTATCCTTTGTATTATAGGTAAAATTTATCCTTGGATTTATCAAGTTAACTCCCATAGTTAGATCTTTGTTAAGAGATGCCAGCAGTAAATTTATCTATCAGTATTTCCATATCTTGTTTTAATATTTCCCAATTATAATTATTTGTGTAATTTTTCATCTTAGGTGGAATATAACTATTAAGTAGTATTCATTTTTGATTTCCACTCTCTAACAATAAAGGTAACATAGACTGTGATATACAACCCAGCCTGTTAACCTTAACATTTAATGTAGTTCACAAAAAAAAATAGCCAATCCTTCTCATTGCCTCCCTTTCTTATTACATTTTTCAGCAGGTACTATATAAGCCATGTATCCTGGCGGCAAGGGTGGGAAAGGGATATATCGGTGTACCAAATCTCTTGTATACAAATAACGTCATACTTCCCCAGAAATTGTTTTAGCTCCTTATCTGCTAATTTATTTACTAAACCCTCTATATTCCATATAATTATTTTGATGTTGTCCTATTTATTACGGTTAATATCCTGCTGCAAAACATTTTTGTCATTCCTTCCAAGTATCGCACAAAGGTACATATTGTTCATATCAACATTTCCCAGACTGTGATTCTGGCTAATTTGATTAACCTTCTCCTCTTTCCAGATTAGTTGATCAGTCATGTACATACCCAGAGGGTCCATTACTTTAGAGGCTTCTAGGATTAGAACTGCTAATTTTGAGTTTTAAAAGTCAGATCAATTTGAAGGTATTGAGAAATACTATTATGATTTTTTAATATGTTTTGTTCAGTTATGGTTAATGTTTACTTTTAATGCACAAGAGAGAAAAGTTATAATCTCTCTTTTAGCCTGTCCTAAGGATGGTGTTCCCTGCATTTCCTAACCATATATGGATAGAGTGTTTTCCCATTGTGTAATTTGATTTTCTTTGTACCAATCAATAACCTCTAATGCCCTATCAAACCATTTATTATCCAGCAAATGTTTGCCATCTGATCCTTCCCTGGTTTATGGGCAGAATACTGGTACTTCTTGAGGAGGAGGAACATAGATTGATGTCTTTCTTAAATCTGATTCTAGTTCCCATACTTTATCTGCCAGAGCTTGGGAACTACAATAAAATAGTACACAGTCTGAATACAACTTATTTGGAGGTTGGGCTATATAGACATCATGTGACTCTTCTGTAATATGCAGCAACTGAGTAACCCCAGTATTTTAAGGAATCTAGAGTCTCGACAGAGCTAATGTATGGCATATATTTCTATCAAGTGTTCAATTGTCTCTATTTTCCCTTTGTTGTAGAAAGGTTCAAACTGTTAAGGTCTAATCCTTTTCCTTCTAGAGGTAGAGTTGAACTTATCTCATGTGTGTTTCATGCTTCACTATCATCATTGTGCTTCCCCTGCTGCAGGTCTATGCGTTTTGACTTTCCATATTTCACCACTATAGCCCATGAGGGTATATTTTGTACAGTTAGTTGCTAAAGTATTGGTTATCACTGATTTGTTTAATTTTCAGTTTCTGGAAGTTCTGGACAACCACTGATTTGTTCAGTTACTTTCCCTGAATTCACAATTTGAGGTGTCACCTGGTCTGTAGATGTTGTAGTCTTATACTTATCAAGTGCCTTACCATTATTCTGTGTAGTTTTTGACTTTTTATTCCTGCTTCTCTTCTTATTTTTGCCAGGTTTTCTCATTTTGTTTTTATCCATTTTTCCTTTACTATTTTCCTTTGTTAAAACAATTGGTTCCATTATTTCCTCTTCACCTTTGTGAAATGGAGGTGGGAGTTTGACTTCAACTGCTATATTGATCTTTATTTTGTTTTGTTCATTCTTCATTTACATTAGACTAGCCTCATCTTTCTTATGTGCTTCACCTTCTCTCTTCCTGATTCCATCTAATATTACCTTATTGTAAAAATGTCTGTTCTTAAATTGGTTAGTCTTCCTTAATTACCCGTAAATTTCCCACAATTGTAATATTAGCATAATATGTTTTTTAATCACAGCCAAGGTCTTTTTGGATAATGCTGAGGATGCTTTAAAATCCCTCTCATCAGTAAAGAATTCTTTGTTACAATTTATATTTTCATCCTGGATAATTTGTGCTGCTAATCTTACAGACTGTGAGGCTGGTGAAAATCTAGGGTTGTAACTATCCTGAATATACTGACTCTCATTCCCATTATGTAATTCAGCTAATTCTTTGTTATTATAACTATGCACTATTGACTGTACATTGGCAAAGCTACTTGCCAGTTTTTTTAAGACCTTCCATTATGCAACTTAAGTCTTGAATAACTGAGGGCAGTGTATCATTTTCTGTTGATTTCTTAACATTGTCAGTTTTAACCAATCTGTTATTTTTATGTGACCATTTTTGCAACTTGAATTCTTGTGAGCTTGTCTCAGACAGCAATTTTCATTTTCTTAATGTAAGTGTCTGAAGCAAGCTCCACATCCAGATCTAAAGCCAGATCATATGATTTTTCCTTTTTTATAACTTATTCGTCTTCCATGCTGTTTTCCTTAGTCACTTCATTACTGTCCTGGATAGATACCTCAGCCATTTATTTCTAGATATTCTTCAGAGGAATCAAATAAATTTAGAAAAATACTTGAGTTCAAAGTGTTGTAAGTATTATAAGAATTACAAGATGCAAATGAAATTGCTTCCAAATAAGAATCTGTAAGTCTTGGGGATCTTAATTTATTAACACCCTATTCAGCTACTACACCAAACATGTGGGAAAGTAATTTTGTGAAACTCCATGATGACGGGGATGACCATTTCTATGCTAACCATTCTCAGCTTGATATCTTCCCAAGCCCTATACATGTAGATAAGCAGGAGCTTCTGGAGGCAATGGAGAAGATCACATCCAATAAAGCCCTTGGTCCAGACAACATAGTTCCAGATTTGTATAAAAAATTTCCAGATTGGTGGCTGTCACTCCTTTACGTATCATTTAATAGTTATATCCCAAGGAAATATGATGCCAGACTCATGGAGTTATAGTGCAATCTTTCCAATTTTCAAGAAAGGTAATAATGATCCTTTTATGTACTGACCAATTAGTTTGTAAGAAGATATTCACAAGAATTATCTTGAACTGGCTCCAAAATTGGCTAAGAGAAATTAATTTACTAAGCAAATTATAAAATGGCAGAGAACAGTGATCCACTATTCAACATTGCTTTGCACTTGGGGAGATCACGTGATGAGCTAAGTCTAAGAAGACGTTCTCAGTGCTGCTCCGAGGCCCCAAGCTGTTTAAATAAATCTTTAAACCCCCAAGAATGAACTGAGCTGTACTAAAAGAGCTGTACTGGTTTGGTGAAGTGTCTGGGGGAAGATTTGTGGAGCGGTGAATGGAAATCTGGTGCTTTAATGGGTTTGTTTTAGCATACGCGGTAAGCGATCGGTAGTGAAGCCAGACCACGCTAACAGTTTGAAATGGAACCCGAGGTGGTGGAGCCCCTTGCTGGGAGAGCGCCTGCTTCCAAATGGCAAAAATCCCAATCCCATACCCCCGGGGAACAGGAGGAGGTGGCAGGAGAAGAGAGGGGAACTAGCTCGAATAATGGAGATATTTTGGAAATAAAACAGCTCCTACAGGGGCTGGTGGTGGACTTTGCGGCAGTTAAGCCTGCGCTGCAGTCACTCGCTCAGAGAATGGGCGATGCAGAAGTTCGGATTACATCCCAGGGAAGAAAAATCTCTACAGTCGAACAGGAGCTGGTGGTGATCAAAAGACAAGTTAAAAAACTGGAAGAAAGACTAGAGGATCAGAATCAAGAAGTAGAAGGAATAACTTGATTCTGGCAGGGCTGCCTGAGAGGGCGGAAGGGACAGACTGTGTCTCTTATGTGCAAGATATGTTGCTCAAATTGTTTGGCCCCATTCCATACGGAGAAACCTACAACCTAGAAAGGGCACACAGGGAACTGAGAGAAATACCCCCACCTGGAGCAAGACCTAGAGTAATCATTATGCGCTTTCTTAACTACAAAGAAAAAGTGCATGTGCTAACTGCAGCAAGGCAAAAGAAATCAATGCAGTGGAATGGGGCCACCTTGTGGCTATTTCAAGACCAAAAGCCTTCAGTGAGAGGAAAACAGAAGGAATACTCGGAAATAAAAAAAAAAAGCTTTACTTGGCTGGAATCAAGTTTCGGCTGCTATATCCTGCCACATTAGCGGTGCGACTTCAAGCAAGGGAGAAGTGTTTCCTCACTGCAAAAGAGGTGTTAGAAGGGTTAAGAGTGGAACTCTCTGATTTATTTAAAGCACCAAGCTGAGTTGGTTCAGAGACAGCGGAGAGCTACAGGATTGACTGGATTGGAAATACTGGGACATTAAAGCTACTCAATTTGGCGAACTTGGCGAATCCATTCTTCAGTTTTATTTTTACTTCTAGATTTACTTGAATGAGAGAGATACGGGAAAAAGATGGAGACTGGGGTCGGCCAAATAATTGAAAAGAAATATGGGAGCTCCACTCACTGGAAGGAAGCTTAGATAGAGGGGTGGAGCATGAGGGTTTGGTAAAGAAATATGGGGAGGGGGGGCCAAAAAACTATTTCGAGAGATACTTTACAAATCAGGAATTTGAAGGGGGCTACATAAGTGGGGCTGGGTAATACCTGACTGATGGCAGAGACTGGGTAGGGAAGTCATGAATAAGGGGAATGGAGAATGGCGATGACCATTTTGTATTTTTTAGAATACCAAAAAGGCATGTTCAAGGGTAAATTTCCTTTGCCTAGTTTCCCTGATCAGGTTTCATTGGGATTACTTACTCCCTACCCCCCCAGATGGCTTGGGAGAAAAAGGAAAAGAGATGGAGAAGGGGTTGGGCAAAACATAATTAATAAATTCTGGCTAAAATATCTAGGGAGGAGCTACAGCCCTGACGTGAGGGACTAAGAACATGTCAGGAGAGGACTTAAGGTTATGATTACTCCGTGGAGGGGCTATTTAAGGGCTATAGAAAGGTCTGGGGGAAGGGAGGCAGGACCCTCGGGGTACCGGGATGGATGTAGGGGGAGATTATAAGATGGGGGGCTTCGATGAGGAGGGGGAGCCAATCTCTGCTGTTACTTAACAATGGGAACTCGGACTAGCATTAGCTTAAGTTTTTTGGCCATAATAAGAGGATCATTTCTGTTTGGCACATCGAGATCGTAAGTAGGGTTAGATTGGGAAACTGGATAGACTGAGGGGACAGGACAAGGAAGACAAAGAGAAACAATAAAATGTTAAGGTAAGACCCTCTCTGGACTCAAGATAGATTAAGGTCATGGAGGGGCAGGGGAGCAGCATAAGAGGGAGTTCATCGATGATCCAATGTATGATAGATGGGCGATCTAGGGATTGGGGGCAGGAGGAGAGGGGAGAAGGGTTAGGGATATGGAAAGGAGAGAGAGTCCACTTTGACAGGAGCAAAACAGGCAGATCCGGACAGGATTTTAGGGGTTAACAGTCCCAGAACTAGTTTTTGGCATGGCTTATGGTGAAGGTTAGAGTAATATCATGGAATATTAAAGGGCTCAGGGGTAGACGTATAAGAATGGTAATGTTGAGACAGCTGGACCAAATGGGGGCCCACATTGCCGCCCTGCAGGAAACACATTTATTGACAGAGGAGTTGAATAGTCTTAAGCGACTCTGGGTGGGGCAGATTTTTGGCATATGTAAGGAAAGGGCCTCGGGACGAGTGGCGATCTTAATTAGGAAAGCATGCCTTTTTAGTGTAGAGCAGGTGACCACAAGAGAAGATGGTAGAGGGATCTATATTTCGGGTTTAATGCATGGCAGGGCCATACCACTAGCCTCTATATATGGACCGATGCCCTCTAACCCGGAATTTTTTGCCTCAATAGAGAGGGATATTGTTGGCTTTTCTGGGCATTCTCTTATTTTAGCAGGTGATTGGAATGCGTATGCTGATAATGTAGGAGATAGGATTCCACCTATAAGTAGACCCTTAATGAAGACCCAAGTGGCCTTAAATAAACTGTTAGAGGTTTCAGCTCTGGTGGATCCGATACGGACCCACGCCATAGGAACCAACACTATGACATTTTACTCAGCGGCACATAGGACCCAATCTCAGATCGATTTCTTCCTAGTTAATAGAGAGGGTACTTATGGGAGTTAGGGGAGTGTTAATGGAGGGTAGAACTTTTTCTGACCACTCTCCGATCATATTACTTTGGGAGCCAAAACTAGGCCCACCTAGACCATTCCGATGGAGACTGAATGATTCCCTATTGACAGAACCAACAGCCAGAGGTAAACTTGAGAGTGCTCTCATAGAAATTATACAGAAACAATTACCTACATTGTGCGATAGGAAGTTGGCTTGGCCAACTTGTAAAGTATTACTTGCGGGAATGGCTCAGGATTTGGCAGCTCGGAAGAACAGGCTTAGGAGGGCAAAGGAGGAATTTATTTTGGGGGCCATTAACTCGCTGGCTCCATTGGAGGGGTCTACAGAAGAAACTGATGGGGGAACTTAAGAGCCTAAGACGGGAATTAGAATATATCGTTTATGGTAAGGTAGACTTCTGGCTACATAAGGTTAAAGCTAAATACCTCCTGAGGGGAGATGTCCGAGGATGCTTGTTGGCAGCCAGAGTTAGGGAATGGGAGGCTAGCAGAATGGTGACAGCTATTTGTTATGGAGGAAAGTATATAACGGACTCCCAGGAACTAGCAGATACTTTTGCAATGTATTTTAAGGATTTGTATCAGATTGAGAATACGGCTGGGGAGAAGGAAATCAATGCCTTTTTGGAGGGAGTACCCTTACCGGTGCTTGACTCCACTCAAATTAATGATCTGGTGGCACCTATTGGTGCAGCAGAGATTGTGGAGGTAGTTAGAGCCTTAGCGGTGGGCAAAACGCCAGGTCCGGATGGTCTTACAGCAAAGTTTTACCAGACTTATGTCCATATTCTTTTGCCTATACTTCAAGAATTTTATAATAACATAATGCAAGAGGGAGTTTTACATCCCCCCATACCAGGCGTACATCACACTAATCCCCAAACCGGATAAACCAAGGGATTCACCAGGTAACTACAGGCCTATAGCACTAATGAATCAAGATATTACGATCCTTACAAAAATTTTAGCTAATAGAATTTGGCGGATAGCATCAGATGTAATAAGTCAGGAGCAAGTGGGCTTTATGCCAGGGAGGGGAGCGCATGATGCCTTGAGGAAGTTACATCATATTTTGAACTATGCTTCAGATTCCTGAGTACCCTTAGCCCTGATATCTTTAGACGCTGAAAAGGCCTTTGATAGGGTCTCTCACGCTTTTCTTTTTGCTACAATGGAGAAGATGAGCTTCCCTCAAGGCCTTCTCAAAGGTATTAAAAACTTGTATGCTGCTCCTTCGGCTAGAGTCCTGTGTAATGGCTACATATCACAGGAAATACAGCTGAAAAACGTGACCCGACAGAGATGTTCTCTCTCCTCGATATTATTTAATATTTACCTCGAACCTTTGCTGAGAACAATTAATAAGGATAGATACATAAGGGGGGTTGAGATAATGGGACGAGAGTTAAAATTATCAGTCTTTGCAGACGATGTGCTTTTACACTTGCGGGACCGGATGGGCGGGTTTGAGAAGACTAGAGAATTAATAGGGCACTTTGCTAAAGTTTCCAACTACAAACTGAATTTGACCAAAACTCAAATTCTCCCCCTGATGCCCCATGTATATAAGGCATATTTTGCTCAGCTGCAAATTCAATGGGTGTCTGACAAGATCAAATATTTGGCATTTGGATTGCGAGGAATTCTGAGATTGGGGCAGAAACGAACATGGAAGGGGCCTTGTCAAGTATTACGGGTGATTTAATAAGATGGAATAAGCTGCCATTGAATTTTATGGCTAGACTTGGGCCCATCAAGATAAATCTGCTGCCAAGATTGCTATACCCGGTGTATCTAGTCCCATATACTATCCCCAAGAAATGGTTTAGTAAGATCAAAAAGCTACTCTCAGATTTCTTATGGAATCTTAAACCTCTCAGGAAAAAGTACAAAGATCTGTGCCTCTTTACCTCATTTGGAGGGGTCAAGCTGCCAGACCTCCATCTATATTATGTCGTGGGGCAGTTGGGTCTCATGACCCGATGGGGTAGAAGGGAGCAGGGGAATGCTTATATCCCGGAATGATTGCAACTGGAGACCCAAATGATGGAGGAGGCAGGCCTTTCCCTGGAGACCCCACTGTATGCTAGCATAGCTAAATGTTTTAAACCAAGAAATGGGAAACCCAGTTGTGAAGGCGGCGGAAGCGTGGTGGTCATATTTGACTCGGGTCCAGAAAAAAGATCAAATGAAGGCCCGAAGACAACCTTTGTTGGGTAATCCCAATTTAGTTATAGGGAATCGGGTACTTAAGGGGAAGTGGGCTAGGTGGATTTCAGACTTGAAGCTAAAGGAAGTAATTCAGGATAAAAAGGCGGTTCTCCCAGTACAATGTAATGGAATGCCTTATTTCCATAAGTTACAACTTATAAGTATGCCAGAGGGAGTGTTAAGGAGGATAGGGGGCTTTGAAGAATGCTCATTTAATTGGGATGAACTGAGGGGGATCGATCTGAGATCTAGGGTCCTATCACAGGTTTACAAAGTACTTCTTGGTTTTTTTGGCCCAAACTCACCTACAGTAGTGCCATACTGGGATAGAATGTTGGCGCCGGGAAACATCAATTGGGCTAATATATGGAATAATGGCAGGTATATTGTAATACCCAAATATAGGAGCCTACATTTTTTCATTGTCTCAAATCTATATTATACCCCTGCGAAACTGTGCGAGAGAGGCCTAAGACAGACAGACCTGTGTTTTAGGTGTGGTGCGGAGAGATGAGATTTGCTACACATGTTGTGGAACTGTAGCAAAATATTGCCCGTGTGGGGTGAAATAAAAAGGCAAATGGATCCAATGTTGGATTACTTGGAATTCATAAAACCAGAGGTATGCGCCCTAGGGGGATCTATCACAAGTAGTTGGGGTTACACCTAAGTACCATTTATCCCTGATGGTGGCAGTAATTAAGTCATATGTGGTCCAACATTGGAAGGATGGTCAGCCCTATGGGTATAAACAATGGGTAAGAGACCTTATTGGAGCTCTAGATGGAATTAAGAGGCACTTATACTCAGAGGGGAGGAAAGAGTTATATGTCAAAAGATGGGCAATACTGGAGGCGATATACTCCCAGCAAGAAGTAGATGATTGGACGCAGGTCTGTCTGTTGGGCTGCGAATAGCTGGAGAAAGTTGGGATGGAATGTCTAAAGGGTATTAAAAATATTAGCAAAGATTGGAGGGTTTGATGGATGACTATATGGGGAAGGGTTGGGACTCAGAAGATAAATAATAGCTAGGGGTCTGCTAGACCAACTGAGGAGATAGGGACTCTCTCTCTTTCCAGGAGACATGGAGGGGAGCCACCCTTAAATAGATGATAACTGAGCATGTAAGGAGGTTAAGGAATGCCTATGGGGCTGCAGGGAATTTCAGGGAGCAAGAGAAAGGAGGTTGGGGTATAGGCAGCCTGAAGACCTTAACTTAAACTGGAGATGAAGTAAAGGTAGAGTGGACGGGGAAGGGTGATGCTTCCTCTGTGTATGTATATAGTTAAATTGTATATAGTTTACACAGTCAGTTTTGGACTGTGTGCCCCGGGTTCACCGGGTTTATGTTTGTTTGGTTGTTTGTTTGCTTGTTAAATAGAAAAATGAATAAAGATTGGTTTAAAAAAAAAAACATTGCTTTGCACTTACGTATTTGATATGGAAGTATGTAAAGATAAAGAAATCAAAATGATATTGCCGTTTTATAGATTTCAAAAAGGCATTTGATTCCATCAATATGCAGGTTCTTTGGGAAAAACTACAAAGGTATGGTATTGATCCTGATCTGTTAAACATTCTGGTAAGATTACATCAGAATACAGGGGCAAAGGTACAATATGACTAATTAGGAAACTTATCTTCCTCAATTAAGATTAAACGAGGAATAAGACAAGGATGCATTTTAGAACCTACCTTGTTTTTTGTTTTATATATATCTATATATATATATATATATATATATATATATATATATATATATCGTATATTATATATATTATGGTAACACGGTAGTGCTACCATAGATTAAAGTTGAGGAGCCATTACATATTAAACCCAAAGTTTGCACCTTAATAACTGCAACCGTTTAATGGATTTATCTGAAATTTGGAATACATGATCAAGAACCATACACCTTAGGATATGCCAAGTTTTGTACCGTCAGATACACGGCTGTGGGTTATTAAGCATGATGATCTACTTCGCGTGCGTTCCTTTTCTGGAATTCCACGATTAAGCCTACAGGTCACCGCGGTTTTGTGACTGGCCCAAAATCTTCAGGAACACATTCGGTTGGGGTCCCTGATGTGCCTTTCAAAGATTTTGTGAAAAAATATTAAACGGTTCAAAAGTTATTCAAAAAACAATTTCCCATTATAAGTCAATGGGAAAAGTTAACAAAAAGTTCGACAGTGTCGCAAATGCATTTTTACTTTCGCAAATGGCCCTCTTACTTTCGCAAATCTGCCATCTTGTTTTCTGTTAGTGATCAGAAAAATTCTTGCCATTTAAATTTGGGACCCTTTAGCAACCTAATTATTTTTTTATTCACCTAGTCGGAGCCTGAGGATGCTAGCCATGTCTTTATTTTGGGGTAAAACACCCCAGAAATATGTTTTTCAAATTTTTGGAAAAAGTACTTTCACAAAGTACTTTCATGCTCATGAAAGTGTTACAAATTTTTGTGAAAGCTTTCGCAAATTGCGACAGTACTTTTCTAGGCTGTGGGTAAATTACAGCAATTCTTTGGCACCCTGCTGCAAAAGAACGGTTGGGAGTTTTGGGCTGAAATTTGGAGGGAACGCAGCCGACATCTCACAGATGTGCCTTTCAGTGTTGTGTTGAAAAAATATTACATGGTGGCAAAGTGACTGCACTCCAAAGTTGACATTTTTTCCATAGGATAACATTACGGCACCCGACGCATTACAGGAATCCTTTGGCACCCTGCTGCAAAATAACGGTTTAGTCTTTTTTCCTGAAATTTGGAGGGAAGACAGCCAACAGCCCACAGATGTGGCTTTAAGTGGTTTGGTGAAAAAATTATTACAGGGAGGCAAAGTTATGGCACTCCGAACTTCTCTTTTTTTCCCATAGGATAACATTACGGCGTTTGCCGCACCTTTCAGGGCCCGTATCTCGCAAACGGTGCGAGATACGGACTTTTCATTGGAAAAATGCTTAGCCCCCTAGTTGTAAATCATATGACTTTTAAATTTTTTTACACGTCGTACGGTTCCTGAGATATAACCTATTTAGTATTCCAAGTCCTCATTTTCTGCTTCGATACCCATTATTATGCATACATTCTTTGTACTCACTGTCTTTCTCTATGCAGCTTTTGGTGAAAACCAGCCTGTGCACTTACATTACTGTTACCATTGCCCTTTCTGCTTGTGGTTCTGTACCCGTTTCACTTACCGTTGACGTCTACGCCACCATGTGCGTTATCCTTTGCGTTTTCATTTGCGCTTGCGTTTCTGTTATTTTTTGCCATTTGTGTCTACAGTACTGTTTCTCTTTCTGTTTTGCTTTGCATCACCATGCCCATTGACATTTCTGTTTGCAGGCACCATGTTACTATGTGACAACACATCACGTGGTAGACCGTTCCCGTCTACGCCACCGTGTGCGTTACCCTTTCTGTTCTCATTCGCGCTTGCATTACCATGTGTGCCACTGTTAGCGCTTCTGTTTGCATTGCCGTTCCTTTTACTATGCCACAAGGCATCATGTGGTGAGGCATTGGGCCTCATCCGCTGCATTAAGTAAGCGGAACACGGGCCCAGAGGCCCGTGCTCCTGCCACTGCATTACATTCACTATTTCTTGTTATCATTCTCAAAAGAAGGAAATTAGGGCAAAAACTCCTTTTAATACATTAGTTAGGGTTGTTCCACAGTGAAAAAAGTGAGGAAATTCGGTGTTAGGGTTGAAATCCCCTTGGACCCCACTCTGCCCCCAACTGGCATTGGAGTGCGCATTAGAGTCATCGGTCCTAAATATCACCCCATTCTCTTATACTTCTGCTGCTTTACACACATGTGATGGGTAGTGAGATTGGGCCGATGACTAATACATAATACCGGTTGAAAGTGAAAGCGAAAGTCAAAGGGAACTCAACAACACTCACTTTCAATGGGACAACTAATTACATTAAATAGATTTTGCCTCTAATTAAATATATATATATAAAAAAAAAAATAAAACCACTCTGGGGTGTGCGTGGTGCACTGATATACGCACACTACGCAAGGTGAGCATATATCAGTGAGTGACCACACACCTCAGAGTGGTTTATCTATCTTTTAAAATGTCAAAATTGTTTTGGAGGGGGGTAAAAGTACAGGTGTGCGGTCGTGCTCTGATATACATACGGTCATGTGATACAAACATGCGTACATATGAAATTTGGCAGCAGATAAAGTCCTAAAGGTCTATCAAGTCTGCACGAATGTGCAGCTAGCACCCCTTATTCTGCATACCACTAGAAGAAAATTCCTTTACCCATCATATATATATATATATATGTATACACACACACACACATTAGAGGATATGAATCATACTGACGTTAATTCTCCAAAAATACTAGATAAAACCATTCCTTGCTTAGTGTATGCTGATGATTTGGTCCTTATCTTCACATCCTTTAAAGGACTACAACATAAGCTTAATTACTTAAGTGATGGATGTGCCGATGACAAGTGAGTGATTAATAAGGATAAAACAAATTTGGCAATATTCAGAAATAATAAAAGAGCTACCCCATCATTATTAATTGGAAAAGATAAAATTAAAACAAGCAAAACCTATGACTATCTTGGAATATGATTTGCTAAGGGCACTCACTGGAAAAAACATATAAACTATCTCAAAACCAAACTGGTGACTGCTACGAATGCATTCAAAAGATTCAATGCAAAAATAGGCAGCAGTTCTGTTATTAGACTACTGAAAGTAATTGATGCTAATATAAAAATTAGTGTGATTTATAATTACAGCTCAGAAAGTCGGGCAAGTGATAATCTTCAGACATTGCAAATCATAATAAATAAACTTTATAGGTACATTCTTCACCTTCAACAATCCGTCCCAGTGGAAATAATGAGTAAGGAATTAGGACAAGTTTCCCTGAATGCCTTGGTGATTGAGAATAAAATTATTTTCACATTAAAGCTTTTTTTGATCCCTGAACATATGCTCCCACAGATATGCTTAGAAGAAGCACTGGACTATAACACCAGGGGCTGTGGCTTTCCAGTCATAAAAGATTTCGGCAATTACATTTTTAAGTATGGCTTGGGTCATATTCTGTATGAAATATACCTCAAACCAATTGAGGAATTTAAACAGATAGTGAAATTAAGGGTTAGGGATATTGCAGTCACAGACCAAATAAAAATTTCAAATCTGAAACATTTAAGGTGGTTAAAATATTTAAAACTCCAACATTCATTGGCCGTGTATCTCAAAATACTAGATAAACCAGATGATAGAAGACTCCTAACCCAATACTGAATGGAATTATATTTGACAAATTATATTGGCTACTCACAAAACATCAAGGGATAAATAATCCCCATTGTAGATGTCGATTAATTACAGAAGATAACCTTAAGCATGTGATTTTATACTGTCCATTGTATGAAAAAAAAGGAAATGTTGGCTTGGACAGATAACGACAACACTGGCGTTACCCCCTGATGAACTCATAACTGAATTATTTAATTCAAGAGATTGCATAATATAATCTCAACTAGTAAAGTATCTCAAAAGTTTAAGATTATAGATCTATAACATAACCTCTGAGACAGTGACAAATTTTGGTGAGAATATGTTCCTCTGAGATTGTATTTATTTATTTATTGAAATGTTTCACCAAGAAGGTTACACTGAACAACAATGCTTATCTCACTGTACGTCCTGGGGGAAGGGGAGTGGGAACAATAGTAGTACAACAGGATACATACATCTTAGCAGCATATAGACAGACTGTAGAGTTAACAACCAACAATAGCTAATAACATTTCTAGATTAGGATACATTTGTGAGTGGCTGACAGGGGGTATAGTTAAAAAGGTACTCGGAGGAGTGGAACAGTAGGGGGGAGATAGAAGTGCTAGGTTGCAGAAGTGCTAGGATTGCAAGAGGGGTTTGGGATAGGGGGCAGATATTTGGCCCAGCTGGGGGAAGGAGGAGGTATAGACCAGCAGCTAGGCAGGGCCCCGTGGGGCTAGACACAGCTGCAATTCATCACTAGATAGTTTGCTAGGGATGTAGAGAGAGAGAGTAGGCTGATGAGGAGTGGCGGATTTGGGATGGTAGTTGGTTCCAGAACTTAGGTAGACGATGGGAGAATGCCATTTGGCCAGATGTAGTATTTCTGTAGTGTATATTCAGTGAGTGAGAGTCATCAGATTGGAAGGTGCATTTGGTGGGATGAGGGGCAGATAAGGAGGTGGATGGGTAAGAGGGGACTGAGCCTAGCTAGAATTTAGAGGTGAACTTTGCCACGTGCAATGTTCTCCTCTCAATAAGTGAGGGGAAAATTTAGAGAGCGGTAAAGAGCGCAGTGACGTGTCAGAGCAGAGGCATCCAGGGCAAACCAGCAGAAGGAGTTAAAAAGAAGTTCAAGCCTGGTTAAGGAGGATTGAGGGGCAGCTCCGTATACAACATCACAATAGTCAAAAGTTGGCTTTTATGTACCAGTTCGCACCTCACCGGACATGGGATGCTACCCCTGTTATGATAGAGGGCCCCTAGCTTAGGCCAGAGTTTCTTTAGAATGGCATCAGTGTGGATGGAGAAGTTTAGGTTCCTATCCAGCCAGACTCTGAGGTAGCTGAAGGAAGAGGTGTCTTCTAATACAGTGCCATCAATGGTGCAAAAGGTGGGTAAGGAGGGGAGCCTTGCCAACCTCTGCCTAGTACCGAAAGTCATGGAGACTGTTTTCTTTGAGTTTAGGAAGAGGTGGTGCTCACTTAGCCAGCGTTGTACATTTTTGAAATCCAACTGGAGTCTGGCAGTGACATCAGTGACCAAATTGCCAGTTGCGAACAGGACAGTGTCATCTGCATACATGTGTATGTTAGACGATAAACAAAACTGAGGGAGGTCGTTAAGGAAGATTGAAAAAAGGAGATGCCCAAGTACAGATCCCTGGGGGACTCCCATGGTAATAGGGAGGAGAGAGGAGAAGGCATCAGCTATGCGGACAGATTGTGTTCTGCCTGACAGACAGGACTTGAACCATTCAATGGCATTAGGGGAGAGACCAGTGGTGCTGAGGCAGGACAGGAGTAAAGGAACTGAATCATTGAGCATAGTCAGGTAGTATGAACTATGTGCAATACAATGTGAAATGTATAATGGATGTATTTTGCACTTTGTAGGAACCTGATTGTTTTATGATACTAATATAATGATATTGTAAAGAGTTTATGTCGAACAATAAACTTTTTTGTACATTTTTCTAAGCTGGGTACCTGGTGATTCCCTTGGTAAGCCAAAATTCACCAGGCTTATCCAAAGAGGCTTGTGAAACAAACATTATAAAAAGGGTCTGGTAAATGGTGATTTCTGAATGATTGGTGGCTTTTGGCTTCCAATGAGCCACATGTTACCCTCCTTATTAATATACCTGTAGAACCTAATCACTAGGGATGTAAGTTTGTCATGGATGAGGTTTTAATGACTCATTGTTTGTTCATGAAATCATTAGTAAACAGTAGTAAATGTTGTGGCACTGTCATCATTGCTACATTCTGATGACACTAATGAAAGTCATGGAAGTCCTGAATAAAGATCAAACGTCATGGAATCAATGATGTGTATGACTGCCATGACAAACTTACATCCCTACTAATCACATATGTATTTATATTAAAAAAAAACTTCCCATATTACCAGTATTCTTTTTTTGGACACTTCATATACAATTATTCTTACCAGTAGCATTGACAATCCTTGATTATGATCCCTCAGCTTTCAAATTAAAAAAAGAGCAGTAACTAAGCATTTTTGGTTCCCAACTGCCAGGTAACTCATAGCTTGTACAAAAGAGGTTGTGCAATCAGCATACCTACATAAATTCCATTCTGAGTTCCACCACAATCTCCTAGCCTCTATCATCAGTCAGGGGAGATAGAGCAAGCATGGGTGTCAGGAGTACAATGCAAACACTTATGGACCTCTCTACATAGACAACTTCTGTCAGCTATAAGCACTGTTATCAGTTATAATTCTAATTATTCATCAGATGACATTCTAATTTTTTTGCACCACCTAATGCTCCCTCCCACATCACATTCCTTCTATTAAGAACTACACTGTTTTTTTAAGTACTGTACTGTGACATAGTGCTCTCCCTCTTCTCATCTTGTCTCTGTGAATCCTCCTGTTTGCCTCACAGCTCTGTCTGTTCTCTCAGTGCTCTCCTTCTCTCACAATTGGTGTCACGATCTTAGTCTCAACCATCACAGTCAATAAGCCTATCAGCCTCCTCCCAAAGTGTCTCTCGGTCGCTGCATCATCATCTCTTGTCACATCTCATCCTTTCATAGCTTACAACATGCTGCCACTCATTGCAAACACATCCTGTTCAATTCCACAGCTTCTCCAGTATTTCTTTCACTCAATTTTTTCTGCAGTCTCCCACAGCTTGTACCACATGTTCCTGTGCAATCTTTTTCATCTCAGTCACAGCCAATCAGCTTTCTGCCCAACTCCTTGGAAGCAGCTATTATTGTACAGTCAGACACTCACATTGATGTCTCACTCTGCTCCTGTGACCAGTCTCTTGCAGCTCATTTCAAAAATTCCACTACTGAATTTTTTTTTTACAAAACACATCTCATGTTATGAAACTGTGTCATGCAATGTTAGGTATGTAAAGGGAAGGTCTAAATCTGCCAGCCACCCACAGGCAGGCTGCAGAACTGCAGACAGTCAACCCTGAGACAGCCCTCAGAGGTGCACAGGATGTGCTCCAGGCACTCACACACAGCAGTCATGCCAGGACGGTAGCACCCAAAGCCACAGCCTTGCTGTGCCAGCTTGTCAGGCACCTGCTGGGTGCCACTGGGTGACACCTCCAGCACTTCCAAGTCAGCCACACCCCTCACCGCACCCAGTTTGTGGACGCCCAGCTGCCACATGCTACTCAGGTGCCCACTAGCACACCAGCAGAGCAGACAGCTACAATGCAGCACATGTACCAGGTGCCATGGCCTACACCCATGTGGCCATTAGAATGCCACTCAGTGCAGGCGTGTGCCCATGATGGCATCTGGGACTATGGTGATCAGGATGTGTGGCAGTAATGGTGGCAGCATGGCATGAGTCAGGGATGGCCCAGTGGAAAACACCCATGGTAGAATGCCATAGGTGCACACAGCATGCCTGTGCCAAACCTATGCCACCAGGAGCCACAAACATGTTATAGATGCCATCCCTGCAGTGTGAAAATGCCACAGGGGCCCTGGGTTTGAGCCATTGCGGTGTACTGGCGGTGGACAGTGCACACCTGTGAGCAGTGTGGGGCAGGGATGGCACCCCCTGCAGCCTGGAGGTGGCAGTGGCATGCCCCAAGGACACCAGACCTTCCAGTGTTGTGCATGCAGCCACCTAGGGCACTGACATGGCCATGGGTAGTAGCACTGCTAACCTCTCAACTGGCACACAGTACAGTGTATGGCACTCATATTATCATTCAGACACCCTCTGACCCACATAGAGTGGGTGACATTATACACCGAGCACTGGGACTGTTATGCAGAATTGTATGATACTATGACATGTTAGGCATCAGCACACTGTAAGAACATTGGTGCATTCATTTCCAGTCTTCTAAGCTTGCACTGTCATGTTTGCTGCTGTGTCACACATTCTGACCACTTGTTACATACCTTAGCACACATTTGGGTGCTAAGGGGTTGGGAGTATGCAGCACTGTACTCAGGCCAATACAGTCCACCCTGCCTGCTAGACTGCAGTACTTCCTGATCACCTTTGTGGAGTGGTTGTGCTGCCCTGTAATGCTGAAACTGTATGTGCCAATGGTATGCAAATGGCCTGAATATATTCCAGTAATAAGATGCAAATGTGCTGTCTGGGCATTGACTGTGTAATGAGGCCATTTGCATATCTTGGTTGAATACTGCAGATCTGCACATCGTGCAAGTGGCTTTGAATCACATACCTCCATATGCTCTGCACTGGGCTCTGGGCACCTGCAGTACCTTGCATCTTCCACTGCACAATTGTGCATGTTCAGGATATTCAGCCATACATGTGCGATCGCATATTATGGCACAATGTCTGACTATACTATTATTTTGTGCTGATACAGTTAAGTTGTATGCACAAGCACTTGCACTATGCAGCCTGCCACTTTTGAATATGGGGCCCATGAAGTAGATTACCATCTGCGCAATTACACCTAGAACAAGTCAGTGAAGATTTTCTGCCCACCTGGTAAAGTTTCACTGGGGAGAAATATGGGTTATGGAGGACATTAAACTGTTGCAGCCTTAAGTGGTCTTATTTAACATATTTATAAATATCAGACTAAATTCCTTGCCAATAATCCATGGGACAATCAATTTTCAAAGCATTAACCCAATAAAAGGCTATCCCCGGAAGACTGACTAATGACTTTATAAAATTTAGAAATTGAATGGGATTGTTAGGCCAGGTTGGACAGAGTTTCAAAGAGAAAACCCGCCTTATTAGACCAAGGAGGACTGCCTAAAAACTGAGATATGCAATGAAGCAGTTGACAATATTTAAAGAAAAATCGAGCCAACATGCTAAATTTCTCTTGAAGGGAGCCAAAGCAGATAAACGAAGTATCTGAGAGTAGCTCAGCGAGACTTAAGATATTAGGTCTCCACCAGTAAGAGGTCAGTATCGATTTATTATGAATTGGGAGGTTACGATTATAGAATAAGGGTTTACAAATATCCATAAAATATGACAGATTCAAGTGTCTACATAACTGAGCATAGGCTTGGACGGACCAGGAAATTGGCATGTGTCTGAGGCCCAGAGGAACACAGAGAAGGGATGAGAGACAAAAATAATATTGACCACATATATCCTTCTCAGTCTTTAGCCAAGATGGGACATATCCATCATCAAAAGAATTCCCAAATGAGTGGTCCCCATTGAAAATATTTTGCCCTATATAGGGCAAAATAATAGCACAAGAAATGAGGGAGATGCAGGCCCCCATACTTTTTTGGGTTGAACCAACTTCTCATAAGTACTCCTGGGGGGTTTGTCTAGCTAAAAAAATTTTGTAAGCAGGGTGTGGAGGGTCTTAAACCAAGTATTAGGGAGAACAATATTCAACACTCCAAAGAAATACATTAGTCTGGGTAAAATATTCATTTTTATAATATTTGCCCTGCCCCCCCCCCGAGTCAAAGGTAAGGCTTTTCACCTATTTAAGTCTTGTTTTATCTGTTTTAATAGGGAATCAGTATTAAGGGACTTTAGAGACATAGAATAACGAGCATGTTTAATACAAAAATAAGTAAGGGAGTGGGATTCCCAAATACCCAAATAAGTAAGGGAGTGAGATTCCCATTGCAGACCCAAGTCTACAATATCTTGTTTACTAAGATGATGAGAAAGAGGATAAACCACTGTCTTGTAATTTATTTATTTATTTAAAATTTTGGTAACCGAGAAAGGCACGCAGAGCCGAGGCTCATTTCCAGGTGCATCCCAGGGGGAAAGGGGAGCAAGGTAAGCACAGGATGTACAAGTAAAATAGTGAACACAAAAATAAGACATATACAAGTGGTCTCAGACAGGGATCTTGATTACAGTTATACAATATGACATTAAAATTATTGCAGCTGTGGTACTGAAATGTGGACCCAGGTAGCATAACTTATAAAACACCTGCCAGTAACCCCATGTAAAAAAAAAAGGGACGGTTTGCATATATCATCCACCACCACCACCAAATGGGGCATCTATTCCCACCAAAAAGAACAACTCAATAAAAAGGGTAACAACACCCACACCATCATCTGAATCATTTTACCCCAACAAAAATATAACACCACAAATCAGGCCCTGGAGAGCTGTACAATCCTCCTCCCCCAACTCCATAGACACAAAAAACATAGGAAAACAGCAAAAGCAATGGCACCAATTTTTGCCACATTGAATGATAAAATGACATGCAGCATTAAGGATATTGATATTTATTGGCAATATTCATCATAACTATTTTCAACAGTAATTTAAAATCCACAGACTATAGTAACATATTTTGAACCATTTTGTTCGTTTTCATGCGTATACTTCTCCAAGATTTCATTGATACTCCATGATGTCACGACAACTTCACCACCACCAGAAAACTACTGGCAATGCCAGAAAATAGTTGAAACCGCCAACATCGTTAAAATACTGCTGCCATATGATCGCTTCTCTGCAGCGTTTCAAAACATTCTGCAGGAACGATTTGGAAGGCACCATTGTGAGTAAGCACTATGTGAAGAAGCCATTAAGCCCGGCTGTAGCTAATCACAGTTTAAGTGTCAGAAAAAGGAACATTTGGAAAATCACAAGTAAGAGCTGTTTCACAGCTCAAAAAAAAAGGAAGCATGAGAACCACAATGTCAGCTTCCGAGTGACAGAGGACCTCAGATCCCCCTTCAGGCTCCGGAATGCCCATGACACAGTTAAGGTCATAATTTATCTTTCCTTCACTCCTAATCTGTCTTTACATAAAACATTTACTCCCCATTTGCCCTATTCAAGAATGCATGGGAATTACACCAAAAGGAGAGGTAGTGGTTGTGCACCCATACACGCCGTGCAGGACAGCACTGCATATCCGCATTCACTACAAGAGGCACATACACATCCAAGGCTGAGGGTAGTGCCCACAGACATGAGCAGAGGCATGTAGGGGAGGGCTAGAAGGAGGCTGGGAATGGGGCCATGCCTCATGACCCCACCATATATGGACAATCACACTGACACACACACACACACACACACACACACACACGCAGAGTGAATGCCGAAATGGACTGCAATGGCACTGGCAAAACCCTTGCAGGCATGGTGGCCACAGCAAGTCAGCAGTGGTTGGACCATTGTGGGCTCAGGGAGGGTGAGGGTGGTGGAACAGAGGTGCACCCCTTCAGACATACCACTCCACAATCCATACACCATTCTGGTGGAGCATAGTTCCCCTATGGAGACACACACAGTGGAGACTGAGGTTGCTGGCAACTGTCACAAGGGAGGCCCACAGGAAGGTGGCCCAGGATGCAGCAGGGAAAGGAAGCAGCTCATGGTGGGGTACTCAATTATCAGGAGGCTAGAACTGGGGGTGGCAAGGGAAAGTGAAGTAAGGTGCCTGCCTGGCAAAATGGCTTTGAGGGACAGGAAGTGGATTCTAAAGGATCACGACAGCAGCTGCACGGGAGACAGTGCTGGATGTCATTGTCCTCCTAGGGACAAATGACTTGGACACACATGGGAACAGAGCAGTGCTGGAGGAGTTTTTTGTAGTTGGAGAGGGGCCTTAGACAAGTAGCTCATACAGTATCCTTCTCGGTGGTACTGCATGTCTACGGAATGGGTGAGGCGAGGGTACTCCACACCATGCAGTTCAATGAATGGTTGAAAAACTGGTGTAGAGCACAGGGTTTTGGCTTCACTGGGGACTGAGGTTTCACCTGGAGGGATACCCACCTATACTGGCACAATGGTCTGCATCTGTTCAGGAAAGGAACCAGTCTCCTCAGTGATCAGTTTAAATGCTTCACTGGCAAGCTTTTAAACTATACTCTGTTTTTTAGCCACCCCACATCAAGGTGTGCTAATGAAACTTCACATAAATGTAACAACACAGCACAAGCCAGCACTACCCACCACTGAAAAAAGGCAAAGACAAAACATAGATTGTCCAAACAAATGCAGGCTCAAACACAAAAGATGTAAAATCCACAGACCTTAAATATGCTGATAGCACAGGCTGGAAGAACAAGGGCAGGGCCCAGCTGACTTCTACTGGTTTTGCAGTAGCCTCTTCAAGCTTTTAAACTAGCCAAGGGAGAAGGCACTGATAAGCAGCATGAAGTTCCCAGCCTCTCCCTCCAAAACAGGGTACTAAATGAGGTAAAGACCAAGATAGAAAGGTCAGTAGGGAGCAGGATTGGGGTAAATGGAGAAAGCAAAGTCAGTAAGGGTAGGGATGGGGCTACAAGAGGAAAAGCCATCAAAAAATGGAGAGTAATGAGTACCAATGCCCATAGTCTGGGTAACAAGCTTCCTGAACTAGTGGCCTTGATTGAAGAAGAACATCTGGCTATCATGGCAGTCACAGAAACATGGCACACACAGAACCATGACTGGGATGTAAGTATACCAGGATACATTATTTACAGGCAAGACAGGAAGGGTAAAAGAGGAGCTGGAGTAGCACCCTACATAAGGGAAAGAATCAAAGCAACAGAATAAAAGGGTAAACAGGGAGGAAAGGAAGCACTGTGGGTCAACTTGGAGACAGGAAATGGCACCACAATCCGCACAGGGGTTGTATACAGACCCCATCTCAGGGGGAGGAAATGGACAAGAAAATGATAGAAGGTATCCTTAGAATGGCAGAAAAAGGGGAGATATTGTTGATGGGGGATCTGAATATGCCAGACATTAGCTGGAGTGCATTTGCTGCAGCCACATCAAAGACTGGGGTCATTCTAGATGCCCTGCAGGGGGCATGCCTTAGACAACTAGTACTGGAACCCACTTGGGAGGGAGCAATCTTAGACCTTTTACTCTCAAATGGAGATGGAGAGAGGATCACAGATGTAGAAGTGGGTAGCCATCTAGGAACTAGCGACCATCGAACAGTATGGTTCATGATAAACACAGCAGTAGAGTCAAGCCATACAAAGGCAAAGGTCCTGGACTTTAGGAGGGCTGACTTTGCCAAAATGGGTGAGTGCCTAAGGAATGCACTAGCAAATGAGCAGGAAGGAGGGGTGGAAGAACAATGGGGAATAATCAAAACTGCCATCACTAAGGCAACAAGCCTTTGTCTGAAGCAAATAAACAAAACAAAACAATGTAAAAAACCACTACGGTTCTCAAAGGAGGTGGCATGGAAGGTTTGGGAGAAAAAAAGCATTCAGGAAGTAAAAGGAATCACAGAAGGAGCAGGACAGAGAATTGTATCAGTTAAAGCAGAAGAAAGCAGGAAAGGCAGTCAAACAGCAAAGGCCCAAACCAAAGAAAAGATAGCCAACTCGGTTAAGAAGGGGGACCAAATCTTTTATAGGTACATCAGGGAGTGAAGGAAGACCAAGGGAAGGATAGTGAGGCTTAATAAAAGGGAGGGGGTGGGCAGAGGGTGACTGTGAAAAGGCAGAGATACTAAACAAATATTTTTGCTCAGTTTTCACAAGTGACGAAGGGGAGGTACCCAAACCAAACAACAGAAACAATCTGGATGGGGAGTTGATACCAGCCCATTCACAGAAGAAAGAGTTCTGAATAAAACTGAAGGTGGACAAAGCAATTGGGCCTGATGGAATTCATCCCATAATTCTAAAAGAACTAAGGGCAGAACTAGTGACACCACTGACTACCCTCTTTAAAAAAATCAGGGGAGGATGGGGTGATACCTGAGGACTAGATGAGGGCAGATGTGATTCCACTTCACAAAAGTGGAAGCAGGACAGAGGTAGAAAACTACAGGCCTGTTACTTTGACCTCAGTGATAGGGAAAATGATGGAATCACTTCTGAAGGAAAGAATTGTTGAGTGTCTAGAGACCAGAGGGGCTCAGGACCCAAGGCAGCATGGATTCACAGCAGGAAGGTCATGTCAGAAGAATCTAATAGATTTCTTTGACTGGGTGACCAAAGTAGTAGATCAGGGAGGGGCTGTGGACATGGCCTACCTAGACATTAGCAAGGCATTTGACACAGTCCCACACAAAAGATAAATATACAAGTTAGCCAGCCTGGGAGTGGGTCCCAAGATGGTAGCCTGGGTAAAAAATTGGCTGGAGAACAGGACACAGAGGGTAATATTAAACAGAGTCAACTCTGAAGAAAGGGGGGTTACTAGTGGGGTACCACAGGGTTCAGTTCTAGGACCAGTCCTCTTCAATGTCTTTATAAGTGACATTGCAGAAGGACTGGAAGGAAAAGTATGTCTCTTTGCAGACGACACAAATACCTGCAAGAGGTTGATACACAAGGTGGAGTGGAAAGGATGAGAAGGGACTTGGTAAGGTTGGGGGAATGGTCAAATGTATGGCAGCTTAGATTCAATGCTAAGAAGTACAAAGTAATGCATCTGGGAAACAAAAACCCAGGGGAAGAGTACACTATGGGGGGGGAGATACTAACAACAACAAAAATGGGAAGGGACTTGGGGGTAGTCATATCAGATGTCCTAAAGGTGGGCAAGCAATGTGAAAGGGCAGTAAGGAGGGCTGGGGGATACTGGGATGTATAGGAAGAGGCATCACCAGCAGAAAACAGGAAGTTGTTATCCCTCTGTACAGATAGATGGTGAGATCCCATCTGGAGTACTGCATGCAGTTCTGGAGACCCAATCTCCACAAGGACATAGACAGGATGGAGGCAGTCCAGAGGAGGGCAACAAAAATGGCACAGGGTCTGCATCAGAAGACATATGAAGAGAGACTTAAGGAGCTTAATATGTATACCCTCGAGGAAAGGAGGGATGGAGGGACATGATAGAAACTTTTAAGTGCCTCAAGGGAATCAACAAAGTCCAAGAGGATAGCATCTTTCAGAAAAAGAGATGTGCAAGAACAAGGGGGCACAAGTTGAAGGTAGAAGGGGGATGGCTCAGATGTAATTTGAGGAAGTATTTTTTCATGGAGAGAGTTGTGGATGCGTGGAACGGCCTTCCTGAGGAGGTTGTGGAGTCAAAAATAATGGGGGAATTCAAGAATGCATGGGACAGACATAAGGCAAATCTAGGGGTTGGGGATAGGAGGAAGTAGGCTGTTGGTTAACTAGGATCTGCAGCATATCCATTAAGTAGGGAAATGGGCAGAGTAGGTGGGCCAAGCGATCCTTATATGCCATCAAATTCTATGTTTCTGTGTTTCTATAATCCATGACCCCCAGGTGGAGGGGCATGACCACAGGACAGAGGGAGCGTCCAGCCCATTGACCTTCACTGCGAGATCCAGGTTGACCAATTTTACTGAGCCAGAGGTTGCTACCCTGGTTACCGACATACATGCCCAGTATGATGCATTATATGGGGTGGACACACTGAAGGTCCCAGATGAAATGAAGGCACTTGTGGCTTGACATACAGGCAGTGGTCAACACTGCAGAGCCAGAGGCATGCAGTCTGAGTGCCATAAAGCACAAGTGGCATGACCTCCTGTCCACCGTGAAGCACAAACTGGTTACTGCCAGTCACTCTCAGTTGGCCACCAGTGGTGGCCCTACTCCAAAGACCCAGTCCTGAACCCCATCGAGAAGGAAGTGGCAAAGACTATCTCCAACATGGTCTGCAATGGCGGCGAGGACATGGGCATCGACACATTGGCAGATATGTGAGGAAATTAGGATAGCACAGGTTGCCTGTGGGGCCATGGCACTGATTCTAACCACCCTGTGATTCATCCCACTGACACAGCCCAGCAGACAATGGGAGCAGCAAAGAACACTGCACCAGTCGAGCCCCCCAGGGAGCATGCACCAAGGGCAGTAATGTAGGACAAAAGGGATGGCATGTCGGTAGCGGGACCCATTGCCATAACAAAGTCTACAATATCAAAGCAAGACACCACAGGGGACCACAGACAAGGCCCAGTGCCAGTGCGAGGCAGACCTCAATGGGCCACAAGGGGTACAGGGGACATGGCAATGGAACGAAGCCTGGGGACAAGGGGTATGGCAGCACTGAATACCACCCCATGAAGTGGTTCACCCAAGCGTGATGTGCCACAGGGGTGGAACATCAAGTGCAACACTTAACACTGCACAGTAAATCCCAGCATGTACTACACAGCACTCAACAGAGGTCACAACATGTTACACAAGCACCACACATGTCCCTGCACACCCCACACAGGTCCCCCATGCACTGCACAGGACCACATGGCCCCCATATCATCCCCCACTATACATGCTCCACGGTCCTCACACAGGGCCAAACCTGGGACTGACCAGGACCCCAGATGCACCACAGAACACCTTCCCAACACATGAACCCATGGGTATCCCACAGGGTATCATCCCTGGAAACACATGGGCAAGCATAGAACATGTCCCCCCTCCACACGTGTTGCACATATGTGTGCCCCCAGAGGCATGCTGACTGCAGCACCTCAGATGGGCCCCATCCGCACAGGGCCCATGTTGGTATCATAGCTGGCACCAGTGATCTCAGAGGAGTACATTATCATGGTGCACCCTGGCCAACATTCTGTCAACCAAATGTACCCTCTGCTAACGCGTGGCGCATGGCATGTCCCGACCGTGTATCTACCCTCCCCAACCACGTGCAGGGTCATCAACATTGCCAGGCAGCATGTCTGCAGATGCATCTGCTGGCATGGGCAGGTGGTGCCATTCATAGATGTTGTGTAGCATGGCACGGGCCATGACCACTCTGCATGCCTTCCCGGGGGCAAGCATCATGCCACCTGTGCTATACAGGCACTGGAACCACATTTTCAGCTGTCCAAACATGCTTTCAACCACTGACCATGTCCTTCTGTGTGCCGCATTGTATACCTCCTCAGCGGGCCTTTGAGGCTCCAGGTATGGTGTCAGCAGGTATGGTCACAGCAGGTAACTACTGTCACCAATAATGGGAAGAAACAGTATCAGTATCAGTGTGTGTGGCATGTCAGGCATGCACCCCGATACCCCTCCACGGTATCCACCAAGCAACCAGCTGTCCACCCCACCACTTCTATCAAGGAGGGTGTTCAGGCCAGACCAGCTGAAAATATATGAGTTGTAGCATGAGCCTGGGTATTTAGTGCACACATTCATTATGATGCCATCTGCACTGAATACGAACTGGCAGTTTATGCTGTGAAACCTCTTGCGATTACAGTGTGCCTCCTTCTCCACTGTAGAGGGCATGGTGGTGACAAGCATGCAGCTATGGTGCCCGTCACATTCAACATGCTATGCATGTCATAGAAGTCCCCTTTCATGGCTGCAGGTCCCCAGGAGTGGTTGGAATGGTGATGTGTGCTTGCACATGGTGCAGTAGGGCATCCATGACCTGGTGCAATGAATAGGACACTGATGGATGGCTCATGCTGGTGACATCTCCAGGCATCCTCTGAAAGAAGCCAGTGCCATGCTATACCTATGCACACAGCATCTTCATTTCTACAGTCATCACCCTGGACTTTACAGTGTGCAGTGTGATGTGTGGCCTTACTATGTCACACAGCTGTGCTATGGTGGCATGGTCCAGCTGGAATCGCTGGATGCAGTGTGTGTTTCTGAGTGACTGCAGCAGCAGTCTATTCTGAAACACACTTGACCAGTGGCATCCATGCCATTGCCATAACCATTCAAGCACCTCTTCATGCAGGAGGGCGTTCAGCAGCAGCCCTAGACACAAGGCACACCAATGGGTGCTACAACACCAATTGTGCTGTGGAGGTGTGCCGTACGGAGTGGGAGTGTATCCTGTGCGCACAGTCTGTCCTCGCCGAATCACTCCATAGGCCTTTATGTGGCCCTTACGGTGCACTTCGGTGTTTGGCATAGTATGATAGGGCATGTTACGTGTGGCAATGTCAATTCTGAAGCCCAACATGGCAGAGGCATCAGCGAGAACTGATGCCAGCATGGGTCGAATGGGGGACTACACCTACAAACTGTGGAGGTGGCCACCCTCACTTAGCAGGATCACAAGGAAGGGACAAAATATGGAATGTGACCGATCCAGTGGGGGTGAGTAGCTGGTCTCATTGGGGTGGTGTTCTGTGCATGGTGTAAGAGGGTGCATGTGACTCATGGCCTGCCTCTAGTTGTGTCTCTCCAGGAGTTCAGGGGGAAGCTGCCGGAGATGATGCTGGAGCAGAAGGAGTTGAGACTGGGGAAGGTCAGGACTCTGATGGTGAAGAGAAGGAGGTGGCAACAGGCCATACCAGACCTACTCTTCCTTAGGGTCAGCACCAGGGACATTTTCTACAGAGATGACATGGGGAGATGTGGGCGGTGGAGGAGCCCTCCAAGGTGAGTGTATTGTGGTGTGCATGTGTTGATTGGATGGATGTGTTAGAGCACAGGCCTGTTGCTCACACTCCTGTTGCTCACACCCACCTGTCCTGTCATTTATGTCATTGCAGGGTTACACTGGTCTGCTCCAATGAATGGTCCTGGCCCTCCACCCACCCACCAGGAGCCCATCATCCTCATCCTTGGGGGACTCATCATGGGGGGAAGTATTGACTGACTGTTTGGGGGCACAGTTGTATTGATAGCCTTAGGGTCATTAAAGGTTTGTGCATTCAGTACCCTGTGCCCATGCTGTTATTCTGGCTGGCGCCTAAAGGCATACACTGGGGTGGGGGGGATGGCTTGCATACACCGCTGCATTGTGTTTGTGTGGCCATGATACTGGCATGTTGCACATTGAGTCTGTAGGCCACAGACAGGGAAGTGTCCCTATACAAGTGTTGGGCCACACTGTGTGTGGTGGGTGACAGGGTATGTATTGTGCTGGGGGGTATGCGGTACAGCCTGTCCTTCACTGTTCCTAATGCTGGTCATGTGTACTTTACCACACCTTGATATGGGAGCATGCAGCACACTGCACGGGATGTGGCCGTTGTTCATTGTGTCCAGTCAGCGGCATCCCCACTGTCTGAGTTGGTGGCCAATGTGTGACAGGGGACTGTGGCACAGCCTGTGTCTGTGCTCACCCCTACCAGGCCCCTTCCTGCACTGCGCATAGGGGTTTACAGCAGCCCTTCTCCTGGTGTAGTTCTGCAGGTGTGCTCCCACGTGCCTTAATGACATATGTATGGTCATGCATGTACATTCTGGGGGGGGGTGCATTGCACTCTGCATGGACATCCCCTTCACACTGCCCACGCCATGTGCCCACACACCTCTGCTTCGAATGCCGGTGCACTGTACTATGCATGTTTGTGCATGCCGTCCATGCATACCCTGCACACCATACAGTGTAGTGCTTCCTGTGATCCATCTTCATGGCCTGCTAAACCCTTCCACAGCTTTGGGAATAGGCCTCTATGTGAGCTGATGATGTTGCCATGGTGGGAGGTAATTTATGGTTTCATGCTGCTGAATTCATGAACAGGACACTTGCTGCCTGTCATGATCACTCTTGCTCATCTCTAGAGATGATTGCTCTGTCTCTCAAGCTGCAGCAAACAAAGCTCCTGTAATAGAGTAGGGAAATTACGTGATTTTTTTTTTGCTATAAATTCCAGAGGTGTCATATGTGTCAGAAACAAGGCAAGCTTTCATCAGCGCAATGAGGGCACCTAGTAGTGGCAACTTAAAATTTACCAAAGAGAATATATTGATTAGCTTCCACAGAATCTGAAACCATGGAAGGCTCACATCAGAAATGGTGAAAGGACTGTTTTACACAAAAAGCAGGTATTTTAGAAAAAAACTATTAAAATACAGTAAATAATGTATAATTTTGTTTCTATGTTGCTATAAAACAAATACAGTACTCCCAGGGGTTTCATTAATCATCAGTTAATCACACTCCCAGGGTTTGTGGCACTCAGCTTTGCCTCACACCACATCACACCCCTAGGGTGTGATTAACAGATGATTAATGCAACCATAATTCTTCCTGTCAGCATTCCATCTAGCACTGCTGAATGATTGGAATGATAAATACTGATTCTGAAGCAGCATTCTTAGAAATTGTTGAACAAACTATTTTATTTAAAATCTCCCTCTCAGTCAGAAAGCCATTCAGAAGGAACACTTTTAACACTTTTCAGCTAATTTTTATGTTTGCTTGCTGCACATTCGCAAGCTAATAATTTGCATGGAGTATGGCATTTCAGAGGTCTGTTGCAACATATATTGCATCTCGCCTCTACAATCTTGGGTAAATGCTATAAAAAATGAGTAAAATCAGGACCTCACTGCAAATGACATAATACGTCTCATCTGGTCTATCATGGGTAAATATATAGCACAAATGTGAAGAAGGAAGTCCCAGTACAACAGCATGCAGGCAGTGTTTATAATAGCAATAGGCACTCCCCAGAGTTAAAGTAACAGTCAATTAATTACCCCCTAGGGGTAGAATGGCACTCGACTGCACCTCCTGCCACTTTACACCCATAGAGGATGACTAACACTGTTAATGTAACCCCTGATCATGACTTATTACTTAAAATATGTGCACTCCAGACAAAAGGAGTTACCATCCTGTGCATACAGGCACACAAAATGTTTTCTTGGATTTAGCTCAAATGTAAATAAAATATTAACATTTTCTGGTTAGTGGTCATAAACCACCACCATCGATTGCCTAACAGCTCTGTAGACCACATATGTGATTTACAGAGTTCCATAAACCACAGGTACACCACTATCGCTGAATCAGTTGAAAAAAAAACACTGGACAATCTCTCCTCTCGCTGGACTTTCAGCAACACTACAGGGTCACTCAGTGCAAGGAATGAGTTTGTCATGGATCCACTAAAAACCAAAAGTCCACTAAAAACCCAGCAGAATTAGTTTTTAGAAAAACGAGTTTCTTTTCTGAAAAAGAACCACTCTATTTACACTTCCAAAGAATGGCAGCACCTTCCGGTTTACTCAGTGCTAACAAAACCACTAGGGAGCAATTCATTCAAGAGCAGGAAAATAAAAACACACAGAATAAAACAAAAAGTGATGTACAGCTCTTCACCAAGTTCTTGAAGACATGGGTGAGTGTGCAGAGATTGTCACTTTGTCAATGGCCGAATTAGACCATAAAATAGCAAATTTCATCTATGCAGCGAAAAAAGCAGACGTCTCTAATTATGAGCCCTGTACAATAAGAGGCATATGTGCAAGTCTTGACAGACACCTCATAAAACATGAACGGATCACATGATGCCACGGAAGGAGTAGCAGCTCGGAGAGCCCATCACCGCCTCAACTCCAAGATTTACAGTACTTTTCACTAACTTCCAGTGCACTAATCTCGAGAAGATACCTACAGCAAACCCTCTTAGTGGTCCCTCGAACTTGTGGTGATTCAAGCAGAAGGTTTAGTGATATTTATTGGAAGTTCAGACTGAAAGAAGATTGTGGCCTAGTCGAGTATGGAGGCAGAGATGCGCCAGGCGCCTCCCCCACACACACCGCCACAGATGCCAGAGAAGAATTCGATGCATTCCAAGGGGCAACCAGGACCCACTTCTAAAGTGGGCATAATCTCAACATTAGTACCACCGGCTGTCCCCTTAACAGAACAGAAATTTTTGGAGGAATTAAATCCATTCTGAGCAACATTCCAGGAACTTACCTCAGAATTGAAGGCCATGCGTACAGAACTTACCGATACCAACCATACAATTAAAGATGTGGCGGCTAGGACGACCTCGCTGGAAGGGTGGAAGACATCAATCGACTCTGAACTCCCTGTACTGCGCCAAAAGATTAGTCACATGGAAGCCAAACTTGAGGACCTGGAAGGCCGAAGTCACCGCAATAACATCCTTATCTTTGGCCTTCCGGAGGGCTCAGAGGGAGCGGCCCCGATAACCTTTCTGCAGCGATTGTTAACTAAAGTTGCTGGCCCCTCTCCCAGCAACACCACATATGCAATTGAGAGGGCCCATCGTTCACTTAGGCACAAGCCGGCGACAGGGCAACCACCAAGGCCCCTAATACTAAAATCTCTCAATTACCTGGATAAAACCCACGTATTAGGGCAAGTCAAGAGCCTTCAGGAAATTTTATGGGAAGGTCAGCAACTGCGTTTTGTGCAGGATTTCCTCGCTACCATTCGACAGCGAAGGGCTGCATACCATCCCATTGCTACTAAACTAATTGCTACCAGTATAAAGTTCAAGGTCCAGTATCCGTCTAAATTATCTGTATACCATCAAAATACCTGGAAAAGTTTTGATACAGCCGAGCAAGCTCAATCTGAGTTGAGGGTGCTGATGCCTGACCTGTTCAAGCCACACTGAGCCCTAGAAATGATGTAATCTGTCATGGAAAGTGTACAAGCAATGGGAGAATATATATATTATTTATGACATCAACTTAGCAATCTTCGTTTCTGTGACTTTAAGCCATACATTTCCTTGCTCCATTCTCATTCTCAACTTGGGGACTCTCGAACTACAACTGAGGAGTAGAAATTAACAGTAATAGAGATAGTGCAGGAATACCTAGTCAAGTGCGATTTAAAACTGAAGTACTCCCCGATTCTTTCTTGTCCTTCTTTTTGCTCCCTCCACCTCCCCCGGAAGAAGAAGAAATTAAGAAACAAAATGACTGCACAGTTAGTTGGATACCCTACCCGTGGATCATTAAATTTTCTTCGCTTTAACATTTTTTGAGTACATCGCACCATCATATTTTGAGTCAACCCAGGTGATATTTGAGGCTACTACCACAAGAGGGCACCTTAGCCCTGCATACTGAATCGTGACCCGACCGATTGGTGTTTGTTTTCCCTTTTAGTTTCAGCATTTACCTGAAGAACACCAACTTTTCAATACTTTGCACACAGCAATATGGAAAGTCCCGACCTACAATGCTGATTAACTCTCTCCTGAGCTTAAGTGGGGAAAGTGTCTTTCTTCTTACTTTGAAGAGGACTATTTGTGTGACTATGTGATGTGAGGTGCATCTGCTCCGCTTCACGAATGGAAAAACCTCTTTTGGTGGATTAACAGCAGAGCAGTGCGAGCTCCAGAAATGTTAAATGCCGCAACTACTTTATAACGGCATAACTATCTTAAAAATATTTTTTTCTTTCTGATGGGAATCCAAATCAGTACAGAATTCACTAGACTCATAAACTTTGGTCAACCTCCCCCTCCCCCTTTTTTTTTCTCTTATTTTTCTTTATTTTTATTTTACTATTTTTAATTCACTCTCCCGCTCTGCTGTCCTTTCTCTCCTTAAGTTAAGATGGAAGAACAAATAATGGGTCCAAATGATTACCATTGCATCACAGTTAAGTCAAGATGGTGAATGTGTGTTTATTTGACTATTGCTGTACTAATACTAGATGGTACATTAAAATTCAAAGTAGGTGGATGGGAGGGATCGAAGGGGCAGAAAGAGGATAGAGGGGATGGATTGCTTAGGAGAACATTTAACTTATATATATCCTTCTTGCTCCTCTCCCATTTGAAGGAAATTATTGATGGCGATATAACTCTGGATTGTAGGTTGCTGAGGTAACAAGGCTTAACTGAGGAAAAAGGTATCTTGAGAGGGTGTACTGTTAAGAACTTATTGTGCAAACCCTTAGTACAAAGGCAATTGTTTTTGTAATCCCTCACTATGGGGTATGATGGCAAACATAATTATGAAACAAAAGTAAAAAGATGTCATAGATCTCTTTAAAAGATAACTACAATCTGATACAAGTAGGTAAGAGGAATAACTGTGTAATCAAATCTGGGGTCATATCTACCCCACCTTTTTTTTGTACTGGACACCCGATCCATCTTCTCTGGCTGAGCAACAATGGTGTGCAAACCTTTCGAGAAACTGGATTGTCAACCTACATGATGGACTATAGAGGACTCTGCCAGCTCTATAAAGTTCTGAGAAAAACATTTTTTACAACTCACCAATTGTATAGGATGAATGCAGGGTTGTTAGCCTAGGTGCATGAGAAATACTGTTTCATATGCTACAATCTCATTATTTGGAGTTGGGGTGGGGGTGGGGTAATCTGGAAACTGCAACTTCAAAGGGTGTTGTGAATCAGGAGGAAGGGAGGGAGGTATGCGTGGCTCCTCGGCGGAGCATTCACTAGACTGTTCTCTGGCCTGATGTCTGTCCTGACTGGGATCTTACAGAATGGTCTAACCGGGGGACAGTTCCGGGGGATCCTCTGCCGAATTGCTGAGTGCAGGATAGCTTTGACACACAGCATGGGGGGAGGGAGGGATAA
This sequence comes from Neoceratodus forsteri, assembly GCA_016271365.2. Classification (NCBI taxonomy): domain Eukaryota; kingdom Metazoa; phylum Chordata; order Ceratodontiformes; family Ceratodontidae; genus Neoceratodus; species Neoceratodus forsteri. The sequence goes on along the minus strand of CM057459.1, from coordinate 797,973,270 downwards.
TTGGGTAGTTAAGGGGAAGTGGAGGGAGGGAGGGATCAGGTATGCGGTACGACAGTGCCTCAATAAGGGATGTTTTTTTAGCAACCTGGAAAACAAGATCATTCCAGGCCTAGGACTTAAAGGTAAGAAAAACTAAGGGGTCCCAATCCTGAATCAAATGGGCCAAAATACTGCTTCATCTCCATAAACTTAGCATTGATATAGCATTTCTTCAGGAAACTCACCTGCCCCCCCCTCAGCTCTTGCAACTAAGATGGTCTTGGGTAGGCCAGGCCCTTTGTACTGGACCGGACACTCGTAAAGGGGGGGTAGCGATTCTTATAGCAAAGAATACCCCATTCCATCTTGTTGATACTATTGTAGACTCCCAGCACAGATACATTTTGATCAAGGCCTTTTTGGGTCAATCAAAGGTAGTGCTTGGTTCCATATATGGCCCTAATACAGATGACTCGTCCTTTTTTGTCTCCCTCATGAATGACTTGGCCCCATGGTCCCAACTCCCTATAATGTTAGGTGGAGACTGGAATCTCGTCTATTGTAATATTATGGACCACTCTCCAAGTCGTCCTTTGTCTCCCTCTCCAGCACAGGCTGCCATCAGAGAAATGATGGACTCCATTGGACTAATCGACCCCCAGAGGGTCCTTTATCCACATAAGCCGGAATACTCATTTCATTCCATTCCACATAACTCATTTCCTCGTTTAGATTATTTTCTTGTTGATATGGGACACCTCTCGACTGTAACGTCCTGTAACTATCTCCCCAAGGTGATTTCTGATCACCACCCCATCTTATTATATTGGAGCCCTGGTCCACCCCTGTCCAGAGATAAGGAATGGAAATTCAACTGTTGGCTTTTTCTATCAGAATACCTGAAAAACCAACTGTCTGCTTTTATTACTAACTTTATTAAGATAAATACCCTCTCAATGCCTAAAGCAGACATGCTTTGGGGGGCTCTAAAAAGTTCAGTTAGAGGAGAAATCATTTGTATGGCTACAGTTAAAAAAAAAGACGACCTCTAAGGTTACTCCAGCCTTGCTACGAGACATTAGAGCCATGGAATTGTCACTTTCTCCTGACTCAACATCGGATCAATTTAAGGCCCTAGAAGTTTTAAGGGATTGATATAATTCAATTTTGACCGAACATGTAGAATATCCTCTTGTACGTTCTAAGATCAAGTACTTCAATCGGGGACAAGGCTGGAAAGCTCTTGGCCCTACGACTCAAAGCACTAGCCTCCGACAGAATTGTTTCAAGTATCCAGCAACCTGGAGGACAAATAGTCACTTCTCCAAGAGAAATCATTAATTGTTTTCAAGAATATTATAAAAACTTATACTCTCACGTCTCTCACCGCTTTTGCCCGGATATGCTAGAACAGTTCCTGCAGCCATTGCAGCTCCTGCAGCTTAGCACATGTCAAGCGAACTTGCTCAAAGCTCCAATTTCCCAGGAAGAAATTAAGCAGGCTATTGACTCCCTTTCTACAGACAAATCCCCAGGCCCAGATGGGTTTACTGTAGAATTTTACAAAATTCTCAAAGAGCAAATAGTGCCAGTCCTCTTAGACACTTATATGTTCGAGCAAGGTATCTCAGACCCTACTTTATTTGAGGCTATGGTTGTGGTTATTCCAAAACCTGATAGAGACCCCCCTTCAAGTTGTCAACTATCGCCCAATTTCCCTAATCAATGTTGACATAAAAATACTAGCAAAAATTTTGGCCACTCGGCTATCCAGTGTCTGGCAATGTCTTTTCAGCTGCAAGCAAGTTGGCTTTGTGGCCGGCAGGATCTCATCTGATCATATGCGTAAGTTGGCCTATTTGATCTCTGTATCCAGGGAGTCCCGAATTCCATCTGCCTTGGTCTCCCTGGATGCAGAGAAAGCGTTCGATAGGGTTTCATGGGAATACCTATTTCACTTGTTGCATCTATATAACATCCCAACACAGTATATAAAATGGGTCAGGTTTTTTATATACTTGTCCATCTGCATGCATATTATGTAATGGATACCTATCTCAATCTTTTCAGTTGCAACAGAGAACTAGGCAGGGATGCCCACTTTCTCCCCTTTTGTTCGACTTATATTTGGAGCCGTTGGTTAGACGTATCAATTGCTCCTCAAATATTTCTGGGATACCTATTGGGTCTAACCAATATAAAATTTCGGTTTATGCCGATTATATCTTACTCCATATAACATCCTCTAAAATCGATCCCTGCTGCACTCGAAATTATTAAAACGTTTGGTAAATTCTCCAATTACAGGCTTAATATTACAAAAACAGAAATGATGCCTTTAAATGTTCACACATTTCAAGCTGAAGTCGCTCATTTTGGGTTTCGCTGGACTAAGGACAAACTAAAATATCTAGGCATATACCTTTCCAGTTCGGAACCCAAAATGAAACAATACAGCCTAGACAAAATTCTTACTCAGATTAAAATGGATCTCTCTCGCTGGACCATGCTACCACTTACTCTTTGGGGATGGGTAAATGTTTTGAAAATGAATGTTCTTCTGTGAATCCTGTACCCCTTGCAGATGACACATTTTTTCTTACCTAAAACTTAGTTTACTCAGATTAATCAACTCATGTCCAATTTTCTATGGTGTGGTAAGACACCCCGGCGAGCCCTTTTTAAACTGCAGAGAAGTAGGAATAGTGGGGGCTTGCAACTCCTGGATTTGCTTCTTTATCAGTTCTCCATTACTTGTTCAGTTCTTGCATACTGGATGAAGGATGTCCCATATCAGGAACCGGCTTAATACATCCCCTTGTGGTATCAAATTGAGCAGAATCTTCTCTCTCCGCATAATATATCCCTTAATATTCTCATTTTTTCCCCTTCTTAAAAAATTGCCTAAAGGTCTCAGGACCCTTCCCATCTGAACAACACTTCATGTGCATACCCAGATGTGTATTTTTTTTCCAGATATCTCTGGTGAAGGATGTTTCCCAGCCTATAAGTGCGAACCTTAATTTTAGAATTGGGGTAGTACCCCCTACCGCACAATTTTTGGCCCTGAAATACTCAACTGAGAGTCGTGGATCTACTTCAGGAACATAAACTGATACCGTTTCGCACAGCCAGTTTATTATTTAATCTCCCTAATTCTTTTTGTTTCAAATATCTTCAATTACAACACATGTTGTTACGACATTTTGGAATGGAGTACTGGACGCAGTATTTAGCTGGCCCCTTCTTACCGGCTATTGCCAATCTATCCTCCTCCCATATCATTTCCTACTTCTACCGTCTCCTTAGGGATGCAATTGAAGAAATACAAGGAATGCCACACTATGCCTGGGACCAAGTACTACCTCCAAACACCTCAACCCCAAGACCATGGGCTAAAATTTGGTCGCACCTGTATCAAGATGTGAAATCGGTTAGATATCGCATTTTACAGTTCTACATAATAAACAACTTATATTATTCTCCGACCAGGCTTCACCAAATGGGGAAACTCCCCTCAAACTTATGTTCTGATTGGAAGCAGAAGCCTGGCACGCTGTTGCATATACTATGGGAATGTAATAAAGTTACACCCTTTTGGGACAGTATTAGGTCCAATTTGGACCCACTGCTAGGGCTATCCACAGCCTTCGGTCAGGAAATTTGCATAATAGGAGATTATGGAGAGGTATTAAGAGGCATTCAACGAAAGTACATGACATTAATATCCATATGAGCTAAAAAAGTGGTCATGCGCCATTGGTTAGACCAAAATATCCCAACATATACAGAATGGTTAAAAGAGATACTTTTTGCTTTACAGGCTGAAAACACGATTGCTCACATGACAAAGAGGCCACAATACTATCAAGTATGGGCCCTTTACACACTTACTGACCATTTAATGATCCACAGTATATTGAGCAACATTTAATGAGGTAGAGGAAGGAGACGGTACTAGTTAACGGACACACTAATTTGGATCCTCTCCGATTACTATACCTAGGCTAAAAGCAAACATAGGCATTTGCTACCGCATACCTGATAGGGGTGGGGGGTATTTTGGGGGGTTGGGGTGGTAGGATGAAGAACATGGAAGGGTCTTGGTCGACTGAGGTGAACCTGTTATGTGAATAAGATTAAGACCAGATCTTTACCGAATATCGGTTATTATCCAGCAAAGTGTTCCAGAGTAAATAATGTAATAAGACTTTATCATACAATGTGCTTCTACGTAATGCTAGCATGTACTTTTCTCTGTTCAATGTCTGCTACACAGGACCTGTTAACTCCTCCTACAAACAAAAAAAAAGAGGAAAAAGGAGAAAAAATAAAATATATTTATTTTGAACACCTCATAAAACATAAGTACCCCCACTCAATATTTCATGGGCAGGACAAGATTTTTCAGAAACAAAAAAACAGTTGCAGGCAAAACAGAAATATCTAAAAAAACTAAGAATGGGAAACAGACCCCTCAAAGCTCAGCCACTTACGAAGGAAGACATAGAACAAATGTATGCCACAGGAACCCTTTCACTGTCCACCCCAGCAGGATTACTAAATTTCTTTTTCCACATTGGGCTGCAGTTTGCCTTAGGATACAGGAGCAATATGATATCTGCTGGGAGACATTCGGCTCATGGTAGACACAGAAGGACAAAGATTCCTGCAATACAGTGAGCGCCAAACCAAGACCCGCTCTGGATTGAACCCCCGTGATGTTAGAACTGTGCTCCCAAAAATATACAAAGACACTGCAAACCCTGACAAACACTCACTAACTGCCTATGAAAAGTATAAAGCCAACAGTCCCAAACCCATGTTAAATCCTGATGCCCCATTCTGCTTAGCCCCAAACTACAACTACGTGCCTGGGCAATCCCTGTGGTCACCTCCAGTGCTAGGGAGCAGGTGTTCCTGGACGCAATCCAGGAGGGTCTCCTGACACAGTTGGTCAGTGTACCTACTAGGCTAAAGAACAATTTAGATCTGGTATTCTTGAATGGGGAGGCAGTAAGGGAAATAAGGGTGGAGGACCCACTAGCCGACAGCGATCACCAAACAGTGTGGTTTAATATCACGATGTGTGGGGAACCAGAGAAATCAGTAACCCAGGTGGTAAACTTCAGGGGTGGACTTTGGGATGATGCAGGAAGTAGTGAAAGGGAAACTGGAGGGCATAAGGCAGGAGATGGATGCAGAGCAGAAATGGGATATTATTAAAGAGGGAATGGAAGCCTGCACCAACACACAGAATAAGAGGACCAGAGCAAGGAAACCATGCTGGTTAAACAGCAAGGTAGTGGAGGTGGTGAGGGCAAAACGAGAGATGCACCAGAGGTATAGGAGGACAGGAAAGGAAGGGGACAGGGAGGAGTATGCAAGATGGTCCAGGAGGTGACCAGAAAAGTGAGAGAAGTCAAGGCCCAGAGGGTTGAGATTAGCACAGAATACGGGGGAGACTTTTTAGATACATCAGGAGAAAAGGAAGTGCAAGGAGAGAATAGTGAGGATAAAAAAGGGTGGGGAGTGGATGAAAAAGAGGGAGGAACAGGTAGAAGCACTGAATGAATACTTTTGCTCAGTGTTCATGGAAGAAAAGGGGTGGGCTGCTACCACCATGGGCTGTGAGGGTGAAGATGAGGGAAGAGGAGGCAACAGATGGAAGAATTGAGGGAGGTAGAGTCCTAGAGGGACTGAGGGCATTGAGAGTAGACAAGGCACCAGGGCCAGATGGTATCCACCCCAGGGTGCTGAGTGAGAAGGTGGAGATGTTGGTGGAGTCACTGGAGGATCTGCACATCACCTCACCTAAGTCAGGAGGTGTGCCACAGGACCGGAGGATGGCACATGTAGTGCTGTTACAGAAGAGTGGACCAAAGGATGAACTGGGTAATTATCATCCAGTAAGTCTCAACTCTATAGTGTGCAAACTCATGGAAACGATACTAAAGGAAAGACTGGTGTCATACCTGGAGGACAACGGACTCCAGGATGTGAGGCAGCATGGGTTCATTTCAGGGAGGTCTTGCCAACCAGATACAATATTATGTCTGGGTGACAGGTGAGCTGGATAAGGGTCATGCGGTGGATGTTCTTTACTTGGACTTTAGCAAGGCCTTCGATTCAGTGCCTCATGGGCAGCTTGGGGGGAAGCTAACTGGTGTGGGGGTAGGGGCCAAAATGATGAAATGGATTACAAGCTGACTGAGTGGGAGGCTACAACGGGTGGTTGTGAGAGGGGAGCTCTCAACTCCAAGGCCAGTGACAAGCAGAGTGCCACAGGGCTCTGGGCTGGGACTAGTATCATTTGGGCTCTTCATATCAGACATTGCACATGGGGTGGTGAGCAAGGTAAGTTTTTTCGCAGATGACATCAAAATGGGAGCAGTGGTGGATGGAGGGGAGGGATGGAAGCAGCTGCAGGATGACCTAAGCAAGCTAGAGGAGTGGTCTGAGAGGTGGAAGCTGGGGTTCAATGCAAAGAAGTGGAAACATTTTGGGGAGAAGAACCCAAAGAGAGAATACTGGCTGGGGGGTGGTTAAGCTGGGGATCACGGAAGGAGCTACTGTAGGGGTAATGGTAACAGGGACCATGAACAATACTGCCAGTGCAGGAGAGTGGCTGCAAAAGTGCACAAAGTGCTAGGGTACATAGCGAGGGGTTTTCATCCAGGCAAAGAGAGGTGATCTTGCCCCTCTACAGGTCACTGGTAAGGTTGCACTTGGAGTGTTATGTGCAATCTTGGAGGCCATACCTGAAGCGCGATATCAGGCTACTGGAGGGGGTGCAGAGGAGGGCAATGACGATGATATGTGGAATGGAGGGAAGAGACTATGAGAGCAGGCTGGGAAACCTGAATATGTACACCCTGGAGGATAGAAGGGACAGGGGGGGACATGATTGAGACATTCAAGTATCTGACGGGACTCAATAAGGATGGAACAGACAGGGTCTTTAAGTTAAGGAGGGGGAAGGACACCAGGAGGCATTGGCTAAGAATAGAGTGGGGAAGATTTAGGAGGGAAATGTAGAGACTCTATTTCACAGAGAGGGTGGCAGCAAAATGGAACACACTACCAGAATGGATGGTATCATGTAAATCTGTGAACAGCTTTAAAAGGGCATGGGACAGGGAACAGGGGAGAATGAGGGTGGGGAAGATGGGGGCGGCAGTGGGATGACAAAGGGGAAGGGGTGGGGCAGCTGCAGACTAGGGGTGCTAGCTGTACACTCGAGCAGACTTAGATAGACCGGGTGGTCTGTTTCTGCTGGCACATTCATATGTTCATATGTTCAAATGAAAATAGGACTCAACAAGCTCAGAAAGCTGATGAAGCAAATGAAGGTTTCAGCAGGATTCCCCGAGTTTAAACGCATCACAAATCATAGCACTAGAAAAACTAGTGTTCAAAGACTGATTGACCATGAAATTCCAGCCACAGAGGTGCAACAAATATGGGGCCATAAAAATATCCAGAGCATAAATATTTGGAAAGGCTTTGCCTGGAGTTCAGTGGCCAAGGAGCCAGCTACTCCCACTTCCTGAGCTATATAAGCAGTTCCTCTCAGCCTCATTGTGAAGCATTTTTTCTTTGCAGCCGAAGGCTCTGTCGGTTTGTTCTCTGTCTCTGCTGGGCTTCTGTGTTTATTTTCCTGCTTCTGGTTTGTATTTTGCCATCGGCTGTGTGTGCTTCTTTCCTTTTTTTTGGGGGTGGCCCTTGTTTCTAAGCTCCTGCATACTGCTACTCAGAGCTCCTGCTACTGCTTTCAGTTACTTACAACTGCAGCCACTGCTGCTGTTTACTTTAATTACTACTGTACCCAGTGCTTGTGTTTTTACACTGTGCTCACCACGCTCAAACTACTGCAATCATTATCTGTGTGTTTCAGCTCAGCCATAGCTGCTCCATGTTGTATACTCAATTCTTTTCACCTGACACAGTTTACTCTGATCCTAGCTGTGCTGCTCATTCCTGCTCTCATTCTACTTGCAGCTTCATTGCACTGCCTGGCTACACCTGCTTTCAAGCATTGTCTCCCTGTTTTATTGCAGTTGCAACTCTGAGGTCAGCCAATTAAGCTCCTGCTGAGGCTGTTAATATAGCTTTGATATTAAAATTGCCTTGCCGCCGAAAAATCTTCAGAGTATTTGTCACCTTGATTTGGCTATTCATGTCTGACTGGCTTGCCCCCAGTTCAGTGCTGTTAATGTTATACAGTAGGTTATGCAGACCTCCATGCAGGTCCACCTATCACTACTACTGCTTACTGACCTAAGTGCAGGTCCACACTTGCTTACGCAACCGTTGCTCCTTGCTTACACAAACCATTGCTTCATTCTTACTGCCATCCCTCGGATTCAGCCCCTGGGATTCTGCTGCACTCAATCTGCATTTGACCTTGCAAGGTCTCAGCACTCAATGCTCATTACGATCTCAGCACACCATGCTCATTCAGCTCACCAGCTTTTCAGCTCTCAATCAATTTCTGGGGCATGCCAGCCATTCTATTCTGGCACGGGGTTCCTGCAGCCGATGGTCTCGTTGTGAATTTAGTCCGCATCTCGAGTGTGTCCAGCTTGGGGCGGGATCCTTCTCACCTGGCCCATAACTGGGAATGTTTTCACCCCGGGCTTGGCTTTAGCTGCCTGCTATGTGACAGCAACTCCTGGTGTAGAATTTAAGACTAGCAGTGAAGGGCAGAAAAAGTTACCTCCTTTGGCTCTAGTGTTCCACTATAACAGTTAGCCATTAACTTTAGTGGTTTCCCTAGCAAGGTACCTTCATCGCATTCTCCCTACAACTGCCTCTGGTTCACCTGGTTTGATTTAGGGTGGGTAGGCCAGGTGAGTGCCTCAGAAGTTGTTGCTCTCCTCCTGCACCTTGGATGCATGTATTGTTGCAGAGTTTTCTCGCAACCTTCCATAGTGTTCCTGCTAGATGGTTTGAGTGAGAGCCTTTCTCCAAATTGGAATATTTTCCACCTCCCTTTAAATGGGTTTTCCAAATTGCAGCTGCAGAGCTGTCCCTAACTAAACTATCCCAAGCCTGGAGGGAAGGCGACCTAGGCCTTGGATCCCCAGAGATTTCCTCCTCATAGGGTTTTTTTTCTCTCCTCTGTTGCCTCAGGTCATAACACTTAGTCAGCATAGTTGTTTCTCCTAGTTTCTTTAGGTAGGTTCCACTGTTGGATGGAGGTGGAGGATGTGCTGCCATTCCCTCTCTCCTTAGGGGATCCCCTAATCTCACCACAAACCATCAGTATCATGCTACGCAAGCCTGGGTATTCAATACATTATCCTACTGAGCATCTCATTGCATTATCAAACTGCCTATACTTCTCCACTACTACATTACAGTTACTGCTCCTATGTCACAGTTACTGCTTGCTCATATGCTTCATTTTGCCTCCTTTTTGGGGATGATACTACATTTCTTTGGGGGATTCCTAAGGTACCTTTAGCCATGAGAATCGTCCCGTGGCACCTCTAGGGGTGGAACCCTCTCTGAGGGTTCCTTGCCTTTGTACCCCTACAGGGTGGTAATTCCTCTGGAATAGAGAGTGTGAGCAGCCAAAACCAAACTAATACAGTTGCACAAGCATAACACTATACTGGCTGCATAGGTGAGTGAATTGGAAAGGCTTTGCCCAAAGTTCAGTGGCCAAGCAGCCAGCCACTCCCACTTCCTGAGCCATATAAGCAGTTACTCTCAGCCTCATTGTGAAGCATTTTTTCTTTGTCCCACCATCATCCCCTCCTCCTCCAGTGGCAGCACTCTCTCCTTAGGGGGATTCCTAAGGTATCTTAAGCCATGGGAATCATCTCTTGACACCTCGGGGGTGGAACCCTCTCCGAGGGTTCCTTGCCTTCGTATCCCTACAGGGTGGTAATTCCTCTGGAATAGAGAGTGCGAACAGCCAAAACCAAATTAACACAGTTGCACAAGCATAACACTATACTGGCTGCGTAGGTCAGTGAACTATTCTGTGCTTTCTGAGAGGAAGCAGAAAAAAAAATCCAGCATTTTAACCTTTGCTAAACCAAGTGATCCAGATCCCAAAAATCAATCAAGTACCTCAATAGAGCGTCCGACATCAGCACTTCAGCAAATACAAAATCAAGGTCTCCCAGCCAGTCTCCAAGCACTTTTTGGTCTGCACTGCAACTTTCATGACACAGTCTCAGTGAACATCTGCAATCAGCTGCCTTAGCCACCCACAACGGACCGCTTCAAAGATCCTGGGTCATCATCTATGATTCTGACTCTGAGTAAAACAAGGTAGGTGTGTAGCTTTTAAAACCAGCATCATTTCTGAAAACCATCCCACATCTAAAACTACTCTTTTACCTCTCTCCCTTAATTACCTTTGCACCTGGATGCACAAGACTGGTCCATTCCAGATTTCACAAAGTACAGCACCACTGAGCCACAAACATCAACTGACTCCTCAAGAAGCAACAAATAAATAAAAAAATCTCCAGATAAGTAACAAACTTAATGCAGACTTAATGACTCCTCAAGAGAAATGATCTGCTATGTGAACTCATGAGACAGTATCTCCCATACAAATCTGTGTGAACTGTAAAGTTTAAAGTTTTCAGAATGTTTTCAGAAATGTTACTTATTACATTTTAGACACCGTTTCATAAAACGTTTTAAAAGATGTGTTCCCTACATGATTTCCTCAAAGTTATATTTTGTTAAACTGTGGGTTACATTACTTGTTACTGCATCTAAACGTGTTGCAAATGAATAAACTGACACTTGCAGTCACTATCTCTGACAAATTATTTAAACACCCAAAAACCAGTAAATATAAAAAATAAAACATGGGGAAGTGTGGTTTTACGGGAATTTTATGCACCACCTCAGTGTGTGATGCCCAGATAAACCCCTCGGGCTTTGTCCTCAGGGTGTATGGGGCATCACACCTCTGGAGTACATAAAATCCCCATAAACCACACTTCCCCATGCATTATTCTATATTTGTACAAAATAAATACTTTCATGGAAAATAGTGCCTTGAGAAGTACAGAACAAAATAAAACTCTCCAGTTGAGTTATTTGTACTTTAAAGGTAAGAAAAACTATTTTGGGAAGTGAGTTTTTCTTAGCTTAGAGACCTGTACTGTCATCATGTCTACTGTCTCCATTAGTGGGCTATTCCATAAGTTCACCACCCTCTGGGAGAAAGGGTGTCTTCCTGTGATATCCCTGAAATGTGGAATGTGTCCCTGTATCCTGCTGCAGGAATCCAGAACAAAAATCTCTGACTTTGATCTTGTCAATACCCTTGAGTATTAGGAAGACTGAAATTATGTCCCCTCTTAGCCTCCTTTTTCACCAGGATGAACATGTTAAGAGCCTCCATCCTCTGCTTATTACTTTTGCCATCCCACTGTTGTTTATTTTAGTGGCCCTGTGGTACACCCCAAGGCTGCTGCAATGTCATTTTTGTATTAAAGAGACAAAAACTGTATGCAGTACTCCAGGTGGGGCTTTACCAGGGCCTTTTAAAGTGACAGGATTACTTCTCCTGTTCTGCTGGTCACCCCCTTTTGATGTACCCTGGCATTCTGCTGGGCCTCTTGACAGTAACAATGTATTACACGTCATGCTTGAGCCCCTTTTTTGTTGTGACCCCCAGATCCTTTTCTCCTTGACTGTAACAAGAGATGTGCCATGCAGCGTGCAGGTTCTACCTCTTTTTTCCCCAATATAACACCTTGCATTTGGCTATACTAAATCTGAGGCTCCATGATTCAGACCAATTGCCCAGTTTAAATGGATACTGCAGAAGATTAGCCCCATCTTCAAGGGAGTCCACCACCCTGGACAGCTTGTCATCCACAAAGATAGCCAACCTGCTCGAGAACCCAGCTTCCAAATCATTGAAGAAGATGTTAAGTAGCAGTGGCCCCAGCACTGATCCCTGAGGGATGCCACTGAGTACTCCTCTCCACTTGAAGTAGTGTCTGGTCACAGCTGCCCTCTGCATCTTGTCACAAACCTGTTAATTCATTTGTATATGTCTCATGTATAACCCACTGGTCTATTTTGCCAAGAAGCTTGTCATGCACCACAGTATCAAAGGCTTTGCTGAAGTCCAGATAGACTACATCCATAGCCCTTTCCACCTCCCTCTTTGGTTTCTTAAAGAAGGTAATTGGGCTGGTATGACCGAATCTGACCCTCATAAGGCCATGCTAAGAGGGGCCAAGACCTTTGACCCCAGTCAAGTGCTCCACTATTCTCTCCTTGATAATGGTCTTAACAGGACCTTGCCCAGCACTGATGTCAGGCTTCCCACCATTCTTAAAGTTCACACAATGGGGGCCAATCAATCACCAACTGTGTCTTGTTTAACATGCCAATTAAAGGTTTCATTTGTAACTTGAATATGTTTTAGAACTGAAGGGAACTGTCATTAGTTATTTCCCTTACATATACAAAAAATGGTCACTGGCTTTGAATTAGCAGAAAAGGCGGACCTCGATGTGCTGTGTAGCATTTTACCATCACACATGCTTTCTGTGTTGTTGTTAAGATATCACAGTTACATAAATGCCTATTTATCTAATTTGGCTCTTTTCCTTTTTTAGGTAGCACGTGGTAGGGTTATAGTAAAAATAGAAAGGACATTTTATTCTGTAACAAACCGCAGTTTGAACCAACATCCCGAGGGATCTTGTCATCATTCTCCATCAGATATATTTTTCACTTTATTCTCCTACATCCATTGTCAGGATGTCAAATACTATTTTAAAATAGAGTTAAAGCACTTTATGACTCTGATGCAGTTTTTGCATGAGCCACTTGTGAATATTCATGACCAAGTTACATGCCATTCCATCCACTAATGATATTTTAAAGATATTCAGGAAGGTGGCCATGGTTTACAGAATAAAGAATATCACTGTAGCAGACAATGAGAAAAAAGAAAACTAGAACATATGAAAGCAGGAAGCTCAATTTTACACTGATAATCCCATGGCTGCATAACAGACAAACTAGTTTTTTGTTTGCAGTTATTCCTTATTTGAAAATATTTTATCTAAAAATAACATAGTTCATTAATTTTCTCAGGTGCTAAAATGACTAGCATGAAAAACAAATCTTTTGCCATTGTTTCTGAAATGTAAATGTTGGATCTGTTTTTGTTTTTTTTTTTTTGTTTGGTTTTTCAAAGGTGAGGGACTGACTACACTGATAGGTGAAGTCTTTCTCCAGTTAGAAAATGGGCTAGAGAATATGAGTTTTATGATTGGCTGAGAGGCACAGCGGAGGGGGTGGGGGTTACATTAACTTTCAATAGACGTCTGCTGCAAAAAAAGTGCCAGCCTAAACATTCCTTATGCCCAAGCAAGTATTCTTGTGTCCAGTCTGCTTCCTCATTGGTTGAAGCAGTGGGCACACAATTTCAAACTGCTGCCATTTTTTTAAATTGCTTAGCGAGACAGACTCAGTGAGAGCTTACACACACACACACACACACACACACACAGTCCTTAAGCCCAGCAAAATACCACCCAGTTAATTAAAAAAAAGACAGCACTGTAGATATACATTAAATAAAAACAATCATTTTTTATTTATTTACTTGCTTCTTCCATTCATTTACAGACTGAGAGTGGAGCGTGACAGTTCCCAAGACAGCCCTGACCTGCAGTATACCCCCGTACTAAAAGTTTCCTTTGTATTTTAACAGCCACATGATACACATACTCCAAAATCAGCCACCTTGTCTACAACTTCTGATCATGCTTAGATGTACCCCCTTACCACATCCTGTGGCTTTGTTGGTAACAGAGCCTTCATGTCCCCAGATGTTATGCCTGATCTGGCAGAGAGCTGCAGCATGTTTGCCAGTACCACCCGGAGTACTCCAGTAATGCAGCATGTTTGATCCCCACTGCAGTTCTCCTCATCTACCTGTTGGATAGCGCTGCAAAAAAACACATTCCCTACCATGCTGTTAAAAAGAAACCAACAGCAACATGGGACACAGGTGAGTGTACTTTGGGGGGAGGGGTTCGTGATCAACAAGCAATTGGGACAGTAGAGTATAATACAAAAAAAAATACATTAAACACATCAATCAATAAAAAAGTAAGAAAAACAAGTAGAAGAAAAGCACTTTGAGTGCGTGTGTGTGGTAGGGAGGGGCTTACCATAACAACCGGCTCCTAAATGGGAACTACAGAGGCTGCATTAGGACAAGTTCCCAAGTTAAAAAAAACAGTATTTTAATGCAGGCAGAGGAACTATTTGTCTACAAAATAAGTCAAACAAGTAGGAGTTTTTACATGTAACCATAATTTTTTAACCAGACATATACTGTATTTCAGTAGCCCATTTTCTAAGTGCAATAATACCCTCCAGGGTGGGTGGTAAGGACAATACTGGACCTTCCAGGGGCTATAAGGCCTGTGTCAGGCCTCATTACACCCCTGAGTGGTCCGGTATTGCCCAATACCACCCACCCTGGAGGGTATTATTGCTTGCGCAGAATACATGGGGCAGCAGTGCATGTTACTCCTTCCTGCTCTACCACTAGACCAGTGGTGTGTGTGTGTGTGTGTGTGTGTGTGTGTGTGTGTGTACACGTGCATGTGTGTGTGTTTTATGTGCATTGAAAACTGATTTGAAACCACTCACCTAGGCTTAGTTGTAAGCTGAGACAAAACCTAGGCTCTGGGGGTGACAACACCGTCACCTTATATGCTACTGAATTTTTTTATTGTGAAGGAAAAAAATGCTGTTCTACTTAACACATCCCCTAAAGTGTGTTGCATTAGCTCATGTACTTCTTCAAGGTTTAAAAGTAATTTATATGCATCATAAAATTCACAGGGCTGTCTGGTCATATAAAAAGCTTGTTTTAAAGCATCTACCTCTTGAGGCTCACTTACAAAATTATTGTAATGGTATGCGCTCTTTACTAATGCATAAGTCTCTTGATGAATTAGTCATAGCATGGTCCTACCTAAATCTCAGCTGAGTTGTTATCATCAGTGAAGTTCATCATACAGCTGCATTCTCTAGAAATTCCAGCTTGCTAATGAAAGAAGTGCCTCTGCAGTACGTCCTTGCTCCCAATTCAGTATAAGGACATAAATATGTTCTACTTAAAGCATGCTGGAGTTTTAAAAAGTAGCATACAGCACAAACAATTCTATTGGAGTTAAATAAGAACTGCTTCAAGCGGTCTTTAAATAATGTGCCAAAAAGCTGAACACTTCTCTAACAATGTGCTCATGATTCAGTATCATTTTCATATACTCAGCATACTATGACTGCAAATGAGTCGGGCAAGAACTCTGAGAATTTCAGATTGAACTTCTTCAAAAAAAGTGGGTTATCTTACTGTGAGGCACAATTTTTTTATTATTATTATTTTCACCAGGATAGACCTAAAACGTTGTATTTTCATTGGGATGCTACTTCTACTAAATTCCATAATTGAAAGAACTAAAGTACAGGGAGGCCAGGTGACTGGGCTGATGTCATGTGACACGATTTAACAGCTACTGTATGATGGGACTTTACTAGAATGCAAGTCTTGTCAGATTTGTTACTCAGCCTCCCTCATCCCTATTGCAAAATGATAAAATGTTTTTTTGTGCTTCATTGTGTAATGCAAATAGAATGTGTGTTATGCCTTTCTTTTAATGTATATTATTAGTGTCCCCTGCATTTGAAAAACAAGCTAAGGAAGCAACCCACAGTTTTGGTGCTTTGAGCATCAATAGTAACAATATATTTTATTCACGATGTGAATACAGATTACCCAGTTGAGCATAGCTCATTTTCAGTGAGGTCCTTCATGCAAATAGTTACCAAGTGCATAGTCATAAGTTTCATATGTTGGTCAATATATCTTTAACAAGTATTGAACATGTACAGTAAAACACAGCAGTCTATACATGGTACTTTTATGAATCACATATGTGTTCCTATTACTACTCAAGTACTTTCCCATCACACTAATATTAATCTTTAAAGATTATTACATTTATTCACCCAAATCAGTGCCAGCAGCAGGATTGGTAAATGAGGTCTGCATTTAAACTATCTGCTGCAAATGTAAAGTAATATTTTGCTTGTTTTCTTATTGTGGGCTATGAGATACAGGCTGGGGGTTGGAGGAAATGCAGGAAGTGAGTGGCATAGTGTCAGTGGCTCAGTAGGTAGCACACTCGCCTCTGAGGCCGGGAGATCAGAGGGCTGTGGGTTCAGTTCCCACATCTGGCACTTGGGTTAATATCCCAGTACTGACACTGTAGTGCAGCATGACAGGATTGCTGCACTTCTGAGGTGCCGTCTTTCGGATGAGACGTTAAACTGGGGTCCCATCTTCCTGGATTGGTGGTAGTTCAGGTGGATGTTAAAGATCCCATGGCACTTATCGAAAAGAGTAGGGGAATTTCCCCGGTGTCCTGGCCAAATTTCCCTCATTCACTAAAAATACCACCAACAACTTAATCTGGTTCAAGGTCAGTTGGCATTCATCTGTATCTCTCTCCCCGGGTGGTGCCTGAAAATAGGCAGGATTTGTCTAGTGCACTTACCCGGTCAACAAAAACTAAATAAATAAAAATCAAATACTGAGGTCAGCCAATTGGAAGCAGGAGGAGGGCCTGAGGGGGATTTAAAACATAAAGCAATGTTGTTTTGGCCCACTTTTTCTTCAGCCAAGCCAGCACCAGCAGCAGGAGCTGGTAAGCTGAGTCTACATTTAAACTATTTTCAGCAAATTTAAAGTAGACTTTTGCTTGTTTTCTTGTTGTGGGCTAGAAGATACATGTTGGGGGTCAGAGGAACTGCAGGAAGTGGATGGCATCAGCCAGTGAGGTTGGCCAGTCGGAAGCAGGGGGAAGAACTGAGGGGGACTATAAAAGGCACCACACTTAACATGCCCCAGCACGTGAGTGGAACAATGAAAGAGTGGAATGGGTGTAACATTGGCAGCTTAGGCTTTGGCAGTTGTCAAAGCAAGGAAGTGGAGCACTCTTCCAGTCCACTGAGGGGTAAGGCACTTGTTTACTCCCTTTTTTCATTTTATTTTAAATTTGTTAACCAGGTAAGGACACTGGACAGAAGCCCTTCTTCTGGATTGACCCGGACACATAACAATATAAATAATTACATTGTGATACAAATAGAATAAAACTAGAATACACAATATCAAATATTACAGTGACATACATCCAAGGACAACAAATTAGTTTTAAATTTGGCTTTAAATCCAGGCAGGGAGAAGACTTAGTGTAGCGAGCATGGCAAGTCATTCCACAAACTTGGGGCAACAGATAAAAATGAACAAGTACCATATTTGTTTTTAACTGTGTTAGCTGCCAATACAATCCCCCCGTTTGATCTCAAGTTCACCATTTAATTCCTAACATCTGACAGAGGAAAGGTACTCTTCGAATATATGGCCTGATGAACTAAACAACCTATAGAGTATAGAAAAAGGAATAAAGCATACAGTGATGAGTCATCTGGGGAACAAGAAGTATGAAATGACAGATATTGTTGTATTCCACAGCGAGGACTTAGGTCTCCCTCACACCTGATTTATGGTACAGGGAAGAAACATAGTCCAGGTGAGGCATCAAGGTTCCTAATGCAATGGATCTACGAGACTCAAGGGACAGAAACTGTTTGAATTTATCTAGCATTCCAACTTGTGATTAATGGTCCTACCAACCTTTTTGACTTGAGCATGAAATGTCAGACCAGGGCCTAATAATACCCCTAGATATTTAAATTCCTCAATTGGTACCATTGCACAATTCTTACACTGCTTTGGCAGAGCAGGACTGCCAGGAGAAGGCACCCATGGTACTGGCCAAGGAGGATGTGGGGGTCCTCCATAGTGGACACCCTAAGGAGGATGGGAGAAGACTCCAGAGCAGGAGGAGGAAGCAGCTTCTGGTGGGGGACTCAATTGTCAGGGGGCAGAGAGGGAGGTCAGATGCTTAGAAGGTGCCACAGCCTGGAGGTAAGGGAAGCAAATCCTGGGGATCACTAGCGCAGCAGAACAGAAAGGAAAGCTGGATGTCATTTTCCACTTATAGTAGTAGTAGTAGTAGAAACATTTTTATTTATACAGGCATTTAATTTGACAAGCAAATATGCACTATAGGTCTCATTAAGCCCTATTTTCATGTGGTCCTGTAGATGGTATATAAAGTGTTACAAACAATCCTACTACAAATACAATATAAACATAATTAATCAGTGATCATATACCACTTAAGTACATACAAGTATACAGACAGAAATTATTTAAAACACTAACAAATATGCACAGAGTCTTACAGCCAATGACCTGGCTAGGGCTGGAGCTGGGATAGTGCAGGGGGAGTTTAGAAAGCTGGGGAGTGGTCTTAGACAGTGTCTTAGACAGTGGCAGACACTCAGTGGCTTTCTCTGAGGCACTTGCTGTCTATGATGGGGGAAGGAGAGGAATTTCCACACCAGGAGCTTCAACTCATGGCTGAAGAAGTGGTGCAGAGAGGAGGGGGTTGGCTACATTAGGAACTGGGAATCCACCTGGATGTACAAGGATCTGTATAGGGGTGATGGTTTGCATCTGTCCAGGGGGGGAACCGCAGTCCACAGAGGATGGTTTAAATGTTACTTTGATGAACATTGAAACTAGCCAGGGGAAGTGTGGTGGAAGAATTTTGGATGCAGAAACTGCCCCCCCCAGGCTGAAGTAGAGAGTAGGGAGAACCCAAGAGGAAGGACCCCCCCAGGTGCAAATGTATAAAGGAAGAAGGGTAATAGAAACAAAAGCGGATGGGAACAGGAACATTAAAGAGAGGGGTTGAAGGAGAGGGGCAAAAAGAAACGGGGTAACAAGCAGAGTGCTAACAAAATCTGGAAGGTCATGCATGTGAATGCTAAAAATCTAGGAAATAAGATTCCAGGCTGAGACGTCATCATGGCAGAGGCTGACCTGGATACTGTGGCCATTACAAAGTCATGGTACACTGAAAATCATGACTGGGACTTGGCCATACCAGACTATACTCTGTTCAGGAACTAAGGCTGTCTGTGCAACCGCGATACAGTAGTGCACGGGGGTGCAGGGTTGGGGGTGGCTAACCCCCCACACTCATAGCAAAAACAACAAAGTAAAACTGCACTGCTTTGGCTAAAACCTAGTGAGAGACAAAATGAAAGCTCTGAAATTCAGCTGCTGCAATTGCATTTGTCAGTAACAAAAAGCATGTTTCTCCAACTAAGGGAAGTCACATGGGAGGTGTTGCTGCAGCACTTTGCCAGTCAAGGCTTCGCTGGGAGTGGGGTTCTAGAGATTGCCATACATTTATGTACAAATTGTGTGATGGCATCCTATCTTACATCATAGTGCACTTAAAACAATAGTGAAAACCACATATAAGTGATCAAATAAAACATAAAATTACAGATCACAGATTACTATATTCTATCTAGCCATAACAGCAAGCAGCTCTACAGATCATGAACATAGACCATAACAGGATTAACAAAGTGATTGTTAATCCTGATATGGGCTATTTTCCATCTTCTGTAGAGTTGCTTGCTGTTATGGCTAGACAGAATATAGTAATCTGTAATCTGTAAATTTATGTTTTATTTGATTATTTGTATGTGTTTTTAATTATTGTTTTAAGTGCACTATGATGTAAGATATGACGTCATCACCTAATTTGTATATAAATGTTATGGCAGTCTCTGGAACCCCATCCCCAATGAAGCCTCGACTGGTGAAGTGCTGCAGCAACACCTCCCAGGTGACTGCCCGTAGCTGGAGAAACATGCTTTTTGTTACTGACAAATACAATTGCAGCAGCTGTATTCTGGAGCTGTATTTTTGTCTCTCATTAAGTTTTAGCCAAAGGAATGCAATTTTCCTTTGTTGTTTATACTCTGTTCAGGAAAGACAGGGTAGGAAGCAAAGGAGGGGGTGTGATGCTTTTTGTGAGGGAAAGCATAAAAGCAATAGTTATACAGGGAATACAGGGGGCAGAGGTGCCAGGGGATCACCCTTGAGATTGGAAACACAGTCATATTTGCACTGGCATGATCTATAGACCTCTGGCACAGGGGGAGGCATGAGATAAGATACTGGTGAAAGCTTTTGGAAAAATGGAAAGGGAGAGGTGCTACTGGTGGGGGACTTCAGTCTCTGGATGCAGATTGGAGCTTCTCTGTTGTGGCTTCAGCTTGGAGTAGGGACATCCTGAACTTGCTGCCTGGGGTGTTCCTCAGGCAACTTGTCAGTGAACCAACTTGTGATGGTGCAGTACTGGACCTGGTACTCATTAACAGGGACAGTGTTGCAGAAGTCAAGGTGGGAGGTCACCTGGGGACCATTGATCACTGTATAGTATGGTTCAATAGAAGGATGGCTGCAGAATCAAATCACAGAAATGCGAATGTCTTGGACTTCAGGAGAGCAGATTTTATTAAGATTGGTGAGTGCCTCAGGAATAACCAGGTTGAGGGGATGACCTGGAAGGCAGAGGACCAGATGCAAAGCTAAAAGAGGGCATTAGTTGAGTTGACAAGCCAGTCCGTCAAGCAAGTTAATAAAAGCAAGAAGAAAAGGAGACCACTATGGTTCTCAAAAGATGTGGCTGAAAAAGGTAAAGGCTAAAAGGATAGCATTAAGAAAGTATAAGAAGAGCATAGGGAGGAAGATGAGGAAATGTATTAGAGGAAACAGAGAAAAGCAGGGAAGTGCAAAGGTGCAAACAGAAGAGGAAATTGTCCAGGCGGTAACGAAAAGGTACAAGACATTTTTAGGTACATAAGCAAAAATGGGAAGACCAGGAGAGGGACTGAAAGATGAAAAAGGGAAGGGGGAGCTGTGCAGAGGGGGACCAGAAAAAGCAGATATCATGAACAAAACTTCTGCTCAGTGTTCACAGAGGAATTAGAAGGGGAGGGGGCACAAAAAAGTAACAGGAACTCTGTGGGGGGATGGTCATTAGTCATTTTTTGGGAAGGAAACAGTCTTGAAGAGACTCACTAATCTGAAAGTGGACAAAGCAATTAGGCAAAGTGGTAGCAGAGAGGAGGTTGGCATTTATAGGCTAGCCAGCCTGACATCGGTGGTGGGAAAGTTAATGGAATCACTGCTGTAGGAAAGGATTGTGGAATGTCTGAAATCCAATGGTTACAAGACCCAAGGAATCATGACGTCATGGGGAGAGGTTGTGTAAAATGAATCTGATAGACTTCTCTGACTGTGTGACCAAGGAATTAGATCAGGGTGGAGTGGTGCACATGGCCTACCTTGATTTCAGTAAGACTTTCGACACTGTACCACATGGGAAACTAGTAAGCAAGCTGGGTAGATTAGGATTGGGTCCAGAGGTGGTAAACTGGACATGAAATTGGTTGGGGATAGAAGACAGAGGGTGGTGGTAAACAGAGTTCTCTGCGAGGAAGAGAGGGTAACCAGCAGGGTGCTTCAGGGATCAGTGCTGGGACCGATCCTCTGTAATGTCTTTTTATGAGACATTACAGAGGATCTGGAAGGGAAGATCATTCTCTTTACAGATGACACCAAAATCTGAGACAGGGTGGACACAGCGGGGTGGGCAGAAAGGATGAGCAGAGACCTGAGAAAACTCAAGGGGTGGTCAAGGGTGTGGCAGCTGGGTTTCAATGTGAAAAAGTGTAGAATAATGCACTCAGGCACAGAAACCCAGGAGAGGAGTATAAAGTTGGTGGAGTGGTACTGATGACCACCAAATAAGAATGAGACCTGGGGGTAATCATATCAGATAACCTAAAGGTGGCAAGGCAGTGCAGTAAGGCAGTTGAGAGGGCTAAGGAGGGGTATCACCAGCAGAATGAGGGAGGTGGTGGTGCCTCTGTTTAAATCACTGGTAAGACCCCACCTAGAGTACTGTGTCCAGTTCTGAAGAGCACATCTCTAGAAGAACATAGACAGAGTAGAGGCAGTCTAGAGGGGGTAACTAAAATAGTGCAGGGTCTTTTACCAAAAGCTCTGTGGTAAGAGACTAAAGGACTTTAACGTGTACACTCTGGAAGAGAGAAAGAAAAGGGTATATGCTAGAGATCTTTAAATACATCACAGTTGTAAATAAGGTACAGGAGAGAAGTATTTTTCAGAAAAAAAGAGCTGAAGAATAAGGGGACATGCTATGAAGCTGGAAGGGGAGGAGAGATTCAGGAGAGATGTGAGGAAGTAGTTCTTCTCAGAAAGAGTGGTGAATTCTTGGAAAAGCCTTCCACGAGAGGTGGTGGGGTTCAAGGATGCATAGGATATGCATAAGGGAATCTTATTTGAATTGAAGGGAGGATGGAGAAAGAGACATGACTAGATTAGAGTCTGCAGTGATACTGTAGGTAGGGAAAAATGATCAGACTGGGTGGGCCAAGTAGTCCTTATCTGCTGTCAAATTCTGTGTTTCTATGTTACTGTTTCTTAAAACGTTTAGATTAAAAAGGACTACCTGGCGTTAAAAAACTTACAAAATGGGCAAGAAGAATCCAGTGATCTGATTGATCAATAGCAGTCCAGACATGTGCAGTAACTGACCAATAACCACACTGGTTTGGACAGTGCCTTACAAGTCTACCCTCATATCTTTCCACTCTTGTCTCCCCCACTCCATCAACCTTGTACTCCCTTCAATCCAGGGGTCCTGGCTCCTTCTCCCTCCCTCACCCTCACCCCTCCGCCAGATAATCTGTCTTCTCTTGTTGCCTTCCCTCGCTCTGGAGCCTCCTCCCATCTTCCATCCATCTCTGATCCTCCCCAACTTCCCTTAAGAATCAGCTTAAACTCATGCCTTCCCCTCTCTGTGTCTGTCAACACCACACCTGGCCTGCTTTTTCCCTTCCCCACCAGGTCATGTCCCCTACCCAGAGTTGATCTTACTTCATGTAATGTTCTTTGCACTGAGTGTTTCAATCCTCCATTTACTGCATCTATGAATGTTTAGAGTATCATGCTCCAGTCAGCTGCTGCTGCATGCGATGTGCCTTCTTACAATGTTTGCACTTCACTTGTATTGCTCAGTCCAGTTCTAGTTACCAAATTTAAATCAACCAATAAATAAATAAGTCTTAGAACTACACTGCTTCAGAAGACCAGTGTGGTAAGTCATCAGTAACTGCACAGGTCAGGAATGTGCCTTGCAAGTCTTGGAACTACACTACTTCAGAATTCTCAGTGACCGTGACAGCTGGGAAAAATAAAAACAAAAAAAAAAGATTCAACTACAACAGGAGTGAATTACCTGTCAACAGTGTTGGGTAAGTTACTTTTTCTATTACTTTCTGTTACGTTTGGAAACTTGTTCCAGGAAGCTCTGTGCAGTCACTAGCAAGGATGGATAAGTACTAGAAAAAGTAATACACCTTACAATTATAGCTACTTATTTCTTTTTATACAAAAACAATGGAAACATAATAATAACTATAAAAGATTACATTTTTTGAAAGTAATAGGTTAGTTACTAGTTACTTTCAAATAAATGTAATCAGTTGCAGTTACATATTTCTTTTGTATAAAAAGACATAAGTAATTTTAACTGTAAGGTGTATTACATTTTCCAGTACTTCTCCATCCTTGCTCGTGACTGCACAGAGCTTTCTGAAACAAATTTCCAAAAGTAATAGAAAGTAATAGAAAAAGTAACTTACCCAACACTGCCTGCCAGCCAGTCTGGCCTCCTTCATGGGGTAAACCTAGTTGTTTGGCGTGAGAACTGATTTACCAGTGATGAAAATGTATTTATTTTTAATTTAAAGATTTATTTAGTCTTGTGTTTTCTTATTATTTTGGTGCTATTTTATAAACACAATAACACACTTCGGGGCTTGCAGTTATTGGGTAATTACTGAACTACCTCCACCCCTCCCCATGGTTGAAGGGCACTCAACTAATGCCTCATGCCTCCAACCTACAGGGGCGCATGTGATATTTACCCAATAACCACACACTGTTGTGTGTTATTAAAGAAATAATTCCTGCCAGAGTGGATGTTATGCTGGGATAACATCCCACCTCGGGTGGTTGGGACTGAGGCCACCGACCGAAGGTGTCCAACACCCAAGAAGGGATGTTATCCCAGCATAGCACCCACCCTGGAGGGCATTATTCCTATTATACAATGGCTCATTGTTTCATACAGAATAAAAAAATAAGTTTAAAGAGTGTTTTTGTTAGTGTGTAAAAATGTTTTTGTTTTTTAAGAGAAGAGTAAACGATCATCCAACAAATGCAACAAACCATCAGCAGGGATGTTGTGCCAGGATAACATCCCTGCTGTGATGACCAACTGACCAATCAGAAACTAGGATTCTTTCTTGCCATTGTATAATGCTTAGTTAACCCACTTTTGAAAGGCTTTAGCCTGACGTTCAATGGAAGGGGGATAGCTTCTCCCACACCCCCATCTTAAACTTCAGGCTTCCGCTCGCTCAGTTTCGAGCATTTCAAAACACCCTCCATCCTCCCCTGCCTCCTCCTCCTTCTCCAGTCCTCTTGTCTCACCCTCTGTGCTAGGTCTTACGTTTTACACCTACCCAGTATCCCACAGAGGGTGGGATATACAGAAAAAGCCATAGTTCAAGTTATAAACATCAAGCATATACCATTCAGCTCATAAGTATACGCAAGCACTGAGCTATGTACCACACATTCATGGGTCTCTTTCCCAATTCTAATAACTATGTTTTTATGTTGTTCATGCTTATTTATTTATTGGTTAGGGATGCAGCAAAGTTTAATTTTGCTGGCGAATTTCAGGCGAAGTGTGCAATTTCGCATCCGAGCATCATTTTGCTTAATTGTGCCTCTGAATCTGAAATTCGCCATGTCGATTTTGCTTTAAGTCTATACCACTAATTTCGCATTGTGTATTCTTTGCAAAATTAGCCAAAACAAGGGCTTATCACATGTCTGCCTTTCATCAGGTCACATGGTGGGCAGGAAGTAACTGAAAGTGAGACATCACAGCAGCAGCAGAGAAAGCACTGTATGTGTCTATGTCTGTGTGAGTGTCTGACAAGCGATCCAAAAAACAACTTTAATCCTTTGTCGCTATATAGTTTCTTTGTTTACCCTAACTGAACTTTTGTTATATGCCTGTAAAGTATTTTTTGAACCTAATTACTTTGTAAGGATTCTTTATTGTCTGATTCTCTCTTGTTCATTTTGTAACTCTTGTTACACTTTTTGAGTTCATCGTGGTGAGCAGGCGCAGATGAACTCATTGCTATAAGAGGTGCTATACAGGGGTGTGCCCAATGGAGAGCTCCATTTCAAGGGGCAGGTCAGCGGCAGGCGAATCAGTCAGCAGACCGGCGATGACTTCCTTTCAGCTGTTCAGGCAGAGTTGGACAACTTTTCAAAGGACAGAGCCACACCAATAGTGGCGCTGCTCGGTCCTTTGATGTTGCATTCCTGGTTGCACGTTCACACTGCTGTAGCTTACAGCATAAATGCGTTGAGCCCTGGCTGTCGGCATGCCTCCTTCCAGTTTAATAAATGGCAGCGGTTAGTGCCATCCACCTCTTACAGTCTCCCATGAAAGCCAACTGGGTGCCCAATCCCCCTGTCAGCATGCCCCCTCCCAGTTCATTTGCCGATGGGGGAGCCCACTCCCCCATCAGCATAATGTCCCCCCCATTTGTTGTGTGCTGAGGGAGGTGCCCAGTCCCCTCTGCTCTTCCCCCAAACACTCCATATGTGCTGATGGGGTGCCCAATCCCCGTCGGCTACAGCCCCCTTTTCCCCCACAAACACTAAGGTGGCACCCTGGGAGCCGACCCCAGCATGCCAAAGTCTTTGTTAACAAAGAAAGTCTTTCCACAATGGATTTATTTATTTTTTAACCTGTGAATCAGAAAAACGATCCTAGTAGTCTGCCGTGCCCCCTCGCCCAACCCGCACCCACCTCTGTGCACCACTTCCCACACCCCCCCTCACCCCATACTTACCTCCAGAGCAGGGCACAATGATCTTTGGTGGACTGGGAACACGTCTGCACTCTTCAAAGCCAACCTTGAACTGAAGAAATGCTGGTAAGCTATATAATGGCATAAATGTTTGTTTTTTTTTCAACTTTGGTGCATATCAGGAGATCACATAATGCCTCGGGCTGAGTAGATGATTTTCTTGAGCACTCCTGCTATTCCTCCTCTAAACCTCCTTTTAAACTCTCTATTTTAGTTTCATTCACTCGCTATAGTGATTTGCTGGAGTGCTGTAACCCTATCATCTACAAATCTGAAGAATCTTGGGGTTTCTAGCTGGCCATGGAGGCAGAAATGTGAGCTGCTCCACTGCATCACATTCCACCTATTACACCTGAAAAAGCTGCAAAAAAAAAAAAACAAAGGCTCAGTCTACTTTTGTGGCCAAGAGAATCACTACAGCCATGGAGACCACTCCTCTATCTTTGGAATGGTTTCTTGAAGAATTCCGTCACTTTTGGGATGAGGTCCGATCTCTAACATGAGGATGTGAAAGCGGTGACTGGCAAGCTGGAAGAACTGGCCTAGCGCACAGGAGACTGCGAGGTACGAATTATCTCCATGGAGAAGAAATTGGAGAGAGTCAACCCAGCAATGGCGCTTGTCAGACAGCATGTAATTAAACTTGAAGCCAAGGTTGAAGATCTTGAAGGGAGGAGCTGCCACAGTAATGTAGTGGTCATTGGGTTACTGGAGTGGGATGAAGGCTGTAATGTGGTCCTATTTGCACAAAAGCTAGTTCAGAAAATAGCAGGCCCTTGTCCCTTTGGTTCTGAGTATATAGTGGAAAGGGCTCCTCAGGCTTTGAGGCCTATGCCATCACCAGGGGCTCGGCCCAGGACCTTTATTTTCAAGTTCCTTAATTACCAGGAGCACCAGTATCTGCTGGCTAAGGTCAAAGAATTGAAGGAAGTGCTATGGGAGGGATCCCCAATTTGTATTACCCAGGATCTCCCTCCATCAGTGAGGCAGAAGAGAGTTGAGTATCATAATGTGGTGACCAAGCTACTAGCTGCAAACATCTGCTTTTGGATGCTGTATCCAGCCAACCTGCAAGTATCCATTGAGGGGAAATGGATCCCTTTAGAAGACCCAAAATCTGCAGAGCTCGAGCTGAAGAAAATGGTTCCAAACCTCTTCAGAGATGGGTGAGAGCTTAGTGTGGAATCCTGGGAAGCTACAGCTAATTGTGCCTTGCAAGAAGGTAGAGCATGTTTGATCAGTTCTGCAATGCAGCTTTCAAGGGAAGCTGATGTATGTTTGTTTCTATATTGTTGGTGGAGGGATAAACTGGCAGTACTAATTCCTTTCGGTCAGTACTTATCAACCAAAGATAGTTGGACCTATTTGGACTCAGGGATTTTGTTCTACTTTCGGGACTAACAAATGAAAAGTTTTTTTTTCTCTTTCCATGTGCAGGAAGCACTCAGACTGCAGGGTACAGACAGTGACTCTGTAGACATTCTGGAATCTAGGTCATCAGTTTACTTGTACTGTTTCTTTGAATATTAACCTTCATGGGGTGCCTATTCCATCATTATAAAGACAATACTGAGGGGCTTGGGATAGATTTAGTTAAAGGCCTGTATCCTCACATTAACAAGACTATTTACCAATCAGACTGGGGTTTTAATAATCTTGAACTGCAATGAGGCGGTGAGGGTGTTGGTTGATATGGGGATGCAGTGGATTATTTGGGGGAGGGGGCCTTTTCTCTTGACTACCTTGGCCATCATTTCTTCTTTATTTTTAATTATGGTTAAATTTGGCTGGGGAATTGGTCACGACAAAGGCACCCCTCACATATTTGAGGACTACCAGAATGAAAGGGGGATTTTATGTTAAGAAGCCTGCAGCCCTCCCTCATGTCATTACCTGTTCTGGTATTGAGGAAGTTATTAGTTTACAGGTTGCAACATTTGTGGCTTATTTCAATTATGGGATAATGAGGAAGGTCGGGGGGATGGTGGAAGAAGATGCTGCCCAGTGGAAGATATTGCACACTACAAAGTATATGGGCGGGGAGGGTGGTCCTCCTGACGGGTCCTTACTAAGTTACTGGGTTGGAAGGGATACTGAATCTATTGAGGGTCTCCGTGGCAGGGAATGGGAATCTAGGACAATAAGGAATGGTTCTGGGTATTGGGGAGGTGGGGATCTTTCACAATGGGGGTGGGGGGAGGTGGGGTCAGCTTGGCACAAGGGATATGTCTTTTTTTATGCAACAGAATACATGATGTCAATTGGTTCTGATCTTTTTTATAATTGATTATGGCAGGGATTAAAAAATTTGTGCCTTGGAAGGTATGTGGGCTCTGCACTAAACTAAAATGCTATCAGGGCTGAAGTATATCAGCTTGCTCAAAGGAGGACTCATGTTTCTCCAAGAGACCCACCTTTTGGAATAGGAGGGAGCCCTCCTCTGCAGGCAATATGTAGGACAGGTTTTTAATGCAGGGGATAGCTCCCAGAGTCGTAGGGTGGCCATCCTAGTGGCCAGGAATATTCCCTTTAAATCCAAATAGGTTATTGGATACCCACAGGGACAATACCTATTTGTAAAAGGCATCTTAGAGAGAACTTCCTTAGTGTTGAGGTGTGTATATGGTCCTAATAATGACTCTCCCCTATTTTTCACAGATTTGTTAAAGGTCCTGGCACCTTTCACTGCCAATCCATGCATTATAGGGGGGAACTGGAATTTACCTTTTTCGCTTGATTTAGATAAATCAACCCCTAAGAAGCAAGGCCTCTCCCCAGCACAATGTGCAATCAGAGAGATGGTTTATCACCTGGGATTAGTAGACCCATGGAGAACATTGTATCCCACCTTAAAGGAATTCACCTTCCGGTCCAGTGTCCATGGGACCTCCTCCCAGATAGATTATTTTTCAATTGGCCAATCACTTCTGCAGGGGGTAGTGTCAGCAGGGATAACTTTGGGGGTAATCTCAGATCACTCAGTGGTAATTTGTGATCTGCTATTAACACCTGATATATTGCTTGATTCACTATGGAAGCTGAATAACCAGCTTCTTAAGGATCCTAAAATTGTAGATCCTATCATCCAAGAAATAGAGGAGTATACCAGAGTCAATCGGAACTCCACACTGTGACAGAAATGGTAAAGAAGGAGTTAATGTTTGGAATTTCCAAACACATTTTTTAGCAGTCTTGGAAAAAACAGTCATGCAAGTTGAGAAGCTGGAATTCTCAGTCCTCCCTAGCTGCTAGATAAGAGCTGAGTCATAAATCTCGAGTGGACAGCTCCACACACACACACACACACACAGACCTGTCCACACACACAGGCCAGTTTGAATGGATTGGTTAATTCAAATATAAACTTGAGGTTAAAAAGGAATATAATTGGTCACTGATAGGTGTTCAGGCTGATTGGGACAATTAAATACATACATGTTAGATGGTTGGTGCATTCAAAGGGGGAATAGGCATTACCTATTCCCAGGAGAATATATAAGAGGCTGAAAGACAATGAAGAGCGTTCTTCTTACTTTGAAGCTGGAGAAAGAATCTAAGATTAAAGCCTACCCTTCTAACTATGTCAGTGGGAACTGGCAGTTAGCATAGGGCACAGTGGTATCTTGAAAGGACAGAGAAGGGTAAGTTTAGTATTAGCATATTTCAGTAATAGCCTTCTTCTTTTGCCATCTGTTATTTAAAACATTTGTTTACTTTTCCTGTATCAGTGTTATTCTCTTGTGTTGTAAATATATATCCTGTAAATGCTCAGTGCACTTTCTGTTAAGTAAAAAGCTATTTTTTTGGTCAACAATTGTGACTATGATGTCATTTTTCTAAGGTAATATTTGGTTTCCACTGGCTGAGGTAAACTATGTGTAGCATCTGCCACCCGAGAGAGACACACTACCAGACTTTAACTTGTACAATTGCACGTTTAATCATTCGAGTTTGTACACTTGAAGGAGGTGCTGGAAGGTAGTCCGGCTGATGGCAGCGAATACCCGAGGACAGACACCTCTCTAAAAGCTGTTTCAGCCCAGAGGGAGAGGTGGGTTGTCACAATTGGTTGGCAGTGGTGGGGTGATGATAGCAGACTGCGTTGCACTTTGAGATACAGAGTTTGCCAGTGGAACAGTTACCTTAGCATTGCAAAACAGGATATATAAGGGAATACATTTGTACAACAGTTTTATTTGTTTCTAGTTAGCACAGTATAGCGTAGCAGTAGGGAATGAGCTCCATGGAGTATGACTCACTTACTGTGCCAGAGCTTTGTGAAAGGTGCCAGGAAAAGGGGATTCAGCCTGAAGGTTTAAAACACAAGAAAAAGACAGACCTCATATCTGCCCTCTTGGCACATGATCAGAAGCAGACAGTCTCTGGGGGTGAGTCAGGAACTGATGTAGCAGATCCCCCAAACCAACTTGAGGCACTGCGACTGCAGTTGTTGCTGCAAGATAAGGCGCTGGAGGTGAAAAGACTGGATGCTGCAGCAGAAGCAAGAAGGTTGGCAGTACAGAAAGAACTGGAAGAAAAAAGACTGGCAGACAGAGAGAAAGAATGTGAAGAAAGAGAAAGAGAATGCCAAGACAGAGACAAGGAAAGTGAAGAAAGCGAGAAAGAATGAGAGAACGAGAAGGAGATGATGACCCTGTACAGCCAGCAAACCGTGAGTAATGGTGGAGTGAGTTTGCCTCATGAAGCCAAAATTAATTCTAAATTGTTCCCTCAGTTTAAAGAGGGCAATGACCTTGATTTGTTTTTAAGGTCATTTGAGAGAGTATGTGACCAATTCCAATTGACTAAGGCTCCCTGGTCAACTTATCTCACACCCTTACTTACGGGGAGGGCTTTGCATGCATTCTCTAAAATGAGTAATGAAGACTATGCTGATTATGATAAAGTTAAAACAATGTTGTTGAAACATTTCAAATTAATTCCTGAGGTTTATAGAAGGAAATTTAGGGAGTTAAAGAAAAGCCCAGAAGACAGTTATGCAGAACTGCAGGTTCAGCTGCATACTTACCTTGATTGGTGGGTGGAGGGGGCAAAAGCAACCACTGTAGAACTAATCAAAGATGTATTGGTTGTAATGTAAGATGTAATTCCTTAAAATTGTACCTGATGACATGCGCGTATGGCTCCTAGACCGGGCATGAGCCTCCTCAACAGAGGTGGCAGCAAGCGCTGACATGTATCTGTCTAGCTGGCCATACACACAGCGTAAGTCTTATGGTGGGGGGCAGCACATGGTTATAAGGGATCCCATGGGGGCAGCCCAAAGGAAACCAGCCTGCACCTGAGCCCAAAGTAGAACCCTCTGGTTCTAAGGGGACTCAAGAAACAGGGCCCTAGAAATGTCATATTTGCAATCAAGTGGGACACTTGAGATATAACTGCCCTCAGAAACTGATTAAGGGGCAGAGGTATGGGGGAAGGGGTGATCAAAAGAGCAGTGGTGTGTTTGTAGGGTGTGTCCAGTCTGAAGAACCACTCTCCTCTGATGGGAATCTGCATCCCATTACAGTTAATGGAATAGTAACACAGGGACTGTGGGACACAGGAGCTGACATCTCCCTGGTAAGGCAGGATCTCATCCAGGCAGAGTGGATGGTGCCTGGGAAATACTCCAGGGTCCAGGCATTCACAGGGCCACCAGTCCAATTACCAATGGCTAGAGTCTTCCTAACCTGGGAAGGGGGCCATGGAGAAAAGGAGGTGGGAGTTGTAGAGGACCTACCTGTAAATATGATTGTGGGGAAGGATTTGGACCCCAGGAAAACACTGGTGTGTGTTGTAACTCATAGTCAGGCACAAGGGCAAGCTTCTGAGGGTGAAGAGGGGGTGACTCTGGGTGGTCCAGCCACACCCTCAGCAGCTGAGGAAGTATCTAGCTCAGGGCATGGGTTGGCTAGAAGCAGCAGTCCAGAACCCCAGTCAAAAATAGAGGAACCCACAGGACTTCCTTCTGAAGGGGCACTGGGAAGGGTCAGACGAGGGCAGCTGAGTGCTGCACAGCGAACTGACCCTACCTTGCAAAAACTGAGGGAAATAGCTCATAGGGCTGAGTGTCCTTGGGGGGGTAAAGACTCCATTTACTGGGACAATGGGCTGTTGTACAGAGAATGTACAACAGAGGAAGAGCTAGACGGTGAGGTACTCCAGCAGCTGGTAGTCCCTAAGATTCACAGTCAGCAGTTTTTGGCTCTCGCTCATGATATCCCTTTTTCAGGGCACTTGAGGGTGAGGCACATGAAAAAGCATTTAACCAACAATTTCTTCTCTCCTGGTATTGGCAAGGATGTGGAAAATTATTGCAGGACTTGTCCACAGTGCCAGCAGGTGGGGAAAATGGGGGACAAGGCCAAGGCAGCTTTGGTGCTCCTGCCCATTATTGAAGAACCCTTCAAGAGGGTAGCTGTGGACATAATGGGGCCATTGAGCACCCCAAGTTGCACTGGCAAGTGGTATATCCTGGTAGTTGTTGACTATGCCACAAGATACCCAGAGGCAGTGGCCCTAACATCCTCTGAGGCAGAACCAGTGGCAGATGCACTGCTGGGAATATTTAGCCAGGTGGACTTTCCCCAGGAGATCCTGTCAGATCAGGGTGCCAGTTTCATGTAAGGGTTAATGAGTAGTTTGTGGGAGAAGTGTGGGGTAAAGCATCTCAAAACCTCCCCATACCATCCCCAAGCTAATGGTCTGGTGGAGCTATTTAATTCAACCCTTAAGACCATGCTAAGGAATTTTGTTGACCAGCATAAGAGGGACTGGGACAAATATTTGCCTCATCTCCTATTTGAATACAGGGAAGTCCCACAGGAGTCCACAGGGCTCTCACCTTTCATGCTCCTATTTGGTCATAGGGTGTGGGGACCCCTAGATTTGATTCGGGATGAATGGGAGGGTGACCGTGCCTCCCAAGGGGAGTCTTGTGGAGTATGTCCTGAACTTCAGGACCCACCTTAAGGAGCTCATGGGGTTTGCTCAGGAGCACTTGGCCATTGCACAACAGCGGCAGAAAGTCTGGTATGACCGCGGGGCCCGAGCCAGAGAATATGAAGTGGGACAGCGAGTAATGGTACTCATCCCTGTCTGACAGAATAAATTACAGGCAGCATGAAAGGGGCCATTCTCCATTGTCCAAAAGGTTAGTGATGTCAATTACATGATAGAGCTACCAGACAGGAGATGCAGGCGAAAGGTGTATCATGTTAACATGCTGAAGCCCTACCATGACAGGGAGGAATGGGTCCTCACTGTATGCAGTGCCCCAGAGGAAGAAACTGAGATGAATCCACTGGTGGACCCTGCTTGGGGAGGCCCAAGATGCATCCTCTGTGGACAACCTTACCCTCTCTGAACAGCTGACACCAGCCCAAGTGCAAGAAATTAGGGGTGTGCTGAGAGAATTTGAGGACATGTTCACAGGGAAACCGGGGTGCACCACGATGGCAGAGCACCATGTGGATACAGGGACCCAAGTTACCCTGAAACAGTCCCCCCTACAGGGTACCTGGGCACATTAAACAGACTGTGAAAGAGGAGCTCAAGGAGATGCTGGAACTTGGAGTAATCCAGGAATCTAGTAGCCCCTGGGCATCACCTGTGGTATTGATCCCCAAAAGGGATGGCACCGCATGATTCTGCATTGACTACCGGAGGCTTAATAGCTGCATGGAGTCTGATGCCTATCCCATGCCCAGAACAGATGAAACCCTGGAGCGACTGGGGGGAGCCAAGTATTTGACCACAATAGACCTAACAAAGGGCTATTGGCAGGTACCTCTGACCACTGCAGCCAGGGAGAGATCAGCTTTTGTTACTCCATTTGGTTTATACAAATTCAAGGTAATGCCATTTGGAATGAAGAATGCACCTGCAACCTTTCAACAGCTTGTGGATCGCATTCTGTCTGGGGTAGGTGAGTTTGTATTGGCTTATATGGATGATATAGCCATGTACAGCCTGACCTGGGATGAGCACATCAAGAATGTACGGGATGTGTTTCACAGGTTAAAGAATGCAGGTCTGACAGTCAAGGTGAAAAAGTGCCAGATAGGTATGGCAGAAGTATCCTACCTTGGGCACTGGGTGGGTAGTGGGCACATCTGCCCGGAGCCTGCCAAGGTTGATGCTATCCTGGCCTGGCCTACTCCTACCACCAAGAAACAGGTCAGGGCATTTCTAGAGACAGCAGGGTACTACTGGAGGTTTGTTCCTTGCTATAGCGATCTGGCTAAGCCCCTGCCAGACTTAACCAAAAAGGGAAAGCCAGATACTGTGAAGTGGTCAGAAGGCTGTGAGGTAGCTTTCCAGGAGCTAAAGAAGGCCTTAAGTGGCCCAACTGTATTGGCCAGCCCCAATTATAGTTTAAAGTTTATGGTTCATGTTGATGCCTCAGATCATGGGCTGGGGGCTGTGCTGAGCCAAGTTACCCAGCAGGGGGAGGAGCACTCAGTTGAGTACCTCAGCCAGAGGCTTTTGCCCAGAGAGGAGGCATACGCCACAATCAAGAAGGAATGCTTGGGAATAGTGTGGGCCCTTCAGAAGCTGCAGTCTTACCTATATGGGAGAGAATTTACTGTGGTCACAGATCATAATCCCCTGATACGGCTTCATAGGTCAAGTGGACAAAATGGAAAACTACTGTGTTGGAGTTTGGTACTGCAGGCATACAACATGACCATCCAGCATCGCAGTGGTAAACAAAATGCAAATGCAGATGGGCTATCTAGACAGGGCTAATGGCATGACTGGATACTTTGGGCACTTCCCAGTAGTTGCATGAATGGCTGTGCCTTCATCATCGGGGGGGGTTGTGACAGAAATGGTAAAGAAGGAGTTAATGTTTAGATTTTACAAACACATTTTTTAGCAGTCTGGGAAAAAAACACTCTTGCAAGCTGAGAAACTGGAATTCTCAGTCCTCCCTAGCTGCTAGATAAGAGCTGGGTCATAAATCTTGAGTGGACATCTCCACACACACAGACCTGTCCACATACACAGGCTAGTTTAAATGTATTGGTTCATTCAAATATAAACTTAAGGTTAAAATGGAATATAATTTGTCCCTGATAGGTGTTCAGTCTGATTGGAACAATTAAATACATACATGTTAGATGGTTGGTGCATTCAAAGCGGGAATAGGCATTACTTATTCCCAGGAGAATATTTACGAGGCTGAAAGACAATGAAGAGCGTTCTTCTTACTTTGAAGCTGGAGGAAGAATCTAAGATTAGAGCATACCATTCTAGCTATGTCTGTGGGAGCTGGCAGTTAGCATAGGGCACAGTGGTATCTTGAAAGGGCAGGGAATGGTAAGTTTAGTATTAGCATATTTCAGTAATAGCCTTCTTTTGCCATCTGTTATTTAAAACATTTGTTTACTTTTCCTGTATCAGTGTTATTCTCTTGTGTTGTAAATATATATCCTGTAACTGCTCAGTGCACTTTCTGTTAAGTAAAAAGCTATTTTTTTGGTCAACAATTGTGACTGTGATGTCATTTTTCTAAGGTAATATTTGGTTTCCACTGGCTGAGGTAAACTCTGTGTAGCATCCGCCACCCGAGAGAGACACACTACCAGACTTTAACTTGTACAATTGCACGTTTAATCATTCAAGTTTGTACACTTGAAGGAGGTGCTGGAAGATAGTCCAGATGGTGGCAGCAAATACCCGAGGACAGACACCTCTCTAAAAGCTGTTTCAGCCCAGAGGGAGAGGTGGGTTGTCACACACACTAAGGCCAGATCTTGAATGGGGAGCCCTGAAGTGTGTATTACGAGGGGTATTCATTAGGGTGGCCTTCCGCCGGAAGAGGGAACGGGAGCAAAAATCCCTTTCATGTTTATCCAGAATATGTACTCTAGAGGCATCATTGCCTCTTGCAATATCTATAGATGATAGACAGTTACTAGTGGGTTTGAGGGATCAATACAGCTCACACCTTCAGGAGAAAGCCAAATACGCTATTTTAAAAACCGGAGCGAAATATATTGAGCAAGGGAAGAAGGCAGGCCATCTCCTGGCATTAAGGTTAAAACAGGTAGAGTCCTCCAGAATTGTCCCGAGTATTAGATCCTAGCACGTGGGAGGTCTTTGTCTTGCTCCCAAAGACATTACCGCAGAGTTTGCGGGATATTACAAAGACCTATATAAGCCCATGTCCACTAGATCCACTGCTGCAGCTGTGCAACAATACCTTCATCCACTTGTTCTCCCATCTCTCACACTGATACAGCAGGAATTACTAGTAGTCTCCATCTCAGAGCTTGAAATTCAATCAGCTATATCCTCACTTGCAGCTGACAAAGCTCTGGGCCCGGTTGGGTATTCCCCTAATTTCTATAAAACTTTCAGTAAGCAAATTACTCTCCGGTTGTCCCATCTCTTTGAATGGATGTTAGGAGAGAATCCCTTAGACAGCTCTCTGTTGGAGGCTATTATTATTATTATGCTACATAAACAAGATAAAGAACCTGAACTGACAAGTAGTTACCATCCAATTACTTTACTGAATTGTGATATTAAAATATTAGCAAAATACAGATTGTACTGCTACATATTGTTTTCTCAACATTTGTTATCCCTTTAATATCATTGTATAATACTTCAGACAACATGTTTTCTCCTTCTCCCTTTAAGAATTTATGTAAGTGTATATTGGAGAATGTAGTGTATTTGTATGTATAATCACAATAATTACAATAAAAAGATTAACTGCAAAAAATATTAGCAAAACTTCTTGTTAACAGACTTAAAGGGGTGCTCCCTGATATCATTCACACAGATCAAGTAGGTTTCATGCAGGGGAGTCAGTCGACAGATCACTTTAGGAAGCTAGCGCATATCTCCTCCAGGTCCAGAGAATTGGACATACCAGTTGGCCTGTTGTCTCTGGACGTGGAGAAGGCATTTGACCGTGTGGATTGGCAATTCCTATTTTTAACCATGCGTAAATTTGGCTTCCCAGCAAAATTTATAGATTGGATATCATTTTTCTACCAGAATCCCCAGGCTAGAATATACTGTAACAGATTCCTTTCTGATAGAGTCTTCCTGTGTTCAGGCACAAGACAGGGTTGCCCCCTATCTCTCCTATTGTTCAATATTTATTTAGAACCATTGCTGGTCAAGCTGAGGGCAAATGAAGGCATACAGGGGATTCCAATAAGTATCTACATATTTAAGTTATCTGCCTACGCTGATGATGTGCTGCTCCACCTGACCCACCATGCTAAATCTTTTCCAATTGTTCTGAACATGTTTACCAAATTTGGAGCTGTCTCTAATTATAAAATTAACCTAAATAAGACAAATTTCTTTCCCCTGAACCATAGATTTCTGAAACTGGATATTTCCTCAATGGAGTTACAGTGGAACTCTAAGTATATAACATATTTGGGGTTAATTCTCTCCAGAAATGAAAGTTTAATGAAGAAGATGAACTTTGACATCCTCCTGGATAGCATAATCAAAATGAACATATTGCCCAGAATTTTTTATTCCCTTAACATGTTAAAATTATGGTTACTCCTAAAGTGGTTTAAGACATTGCACACTCTTATTTCTTCTTTTATATGGAGGGGCTGGGGGGACATCCTCAATGTGCTTATCTCAAATTAGCAGCATCCACATAGGCTGGGGGCCTTAAACTCCCATATTTTGGTATGTATTACTGGGTGAGTCAGGTGACTCAGTATTTAAGATGGTTTATATCCCAGGAACAGATTGTCTCTGTATCATATACACCAGAATGGCTATTATTGGAAAAAGAGATAATTGATAACTTGAATATGGCCAAGGAGGCTCTCCTGTATGTTCCCATCAGAAGTCTCCCCACTGGTTTAAGTAATTCTCCCATGCTAGTATCCCTTTGAGCATGCAGTCAATTATGTGCATTTCTCAAATACCAGAATACTAAAGATCCCAGGCAACCAATAGTTGGGAACCCGAATCTCTGAAGTGGAGGTAAAATCATCTCTCCACATTGGCTTCCCCCAGTTAACAATGCCCGGGTTGGAGAACTGTTTAGTGAGGGCTCATGCATGGATTCAGGCACCATACTGGCTTCTTATTCCATAGACTGGAGACAGTTTTTCATGGTTTGGCAACTTAGGCATCTTTTGATAAAGATGTTTCCGGGCATTGGGAATTTGGATGAGAGCGGTGCCTGGTTGGAGTCTTTGATTCCGATATGTGGGAAACTCCTTGCAGTATCACTAATATATTCCTGTCTACAAACAAATATGCTTGATACGGGCAGTGGGGTGCCTCAATATTGGAATTCTTGTTTTCCAAACTCTCCCAAGACATGGGAATCAATTCACCTAGACTCCTTCAGATACGTCTCCCACGATAGATTGAAGCTTACACAGTATAGAATACTGAATGATATGTATTGGACACCCGTTAAACTTAACAGAATAGATAGATCATCAGATACCCTTTGTTTTAGATGTAAAAATGCTGAAGGGGATCTGGTCCATATATTCTGGGAGTGCTCCTCAATCAAGAATTTATGGGATTTAATGAGGACCAGAGCTGGCCCTCTGTTGGGCATTGGAAAGCTATTCACACCAGAGATATGTCTCTTGGGGACTTCTCCACAGTCCCAGTTAAAAAACGTAGGTATCATATAGCCATGATAGCACTTACCCTTTAAAATTTAATTTTGCATCACTGGCTAGATGCCCACACTATTACTTATGATGAATGGTTGAGGGATCTGTTATTTAATCTCTGTACTGAACAAATGAAAGCTAGTCTGGGTGGATCTCTTCCCCACTATAGGAAAGTATGGGAAGGTCTCCATACCTTATATCTTCTCCAGACTGGGGCCTTGCAGTAACAAGATGTCCAGGTCTTTGATGGTTCCAGCTATTTCTATACTCCTGCATTGTCTGAACACAATGTGTATGCATGTTCCCTCTTGGCCATGTTAACTGGTTTTATGGGTGAGATGTGCCAAGCTGAGGGTGGTGATATGCGGGGGAGGAAGGTAGTGGGGGCTTTAGCATAGAGTTGATTGTTACATGATACATCTCTGTAATATGTTGCTGGTTCCTTCATGGAAAAGTTAATAAACTTTGAATTAAAAAAAAAACGTTGGTGCATATCTCAGCCATATATGCAAATTTTGGCCCCAAATGTTCAACATGGGGTTCTTGGGGCCCCACCTCATGAATTCAGCCACTGTCATCTGGTTATTTGATCCCAAAAGGTGATTTTGTGGTCACTGCATGTAATCACATTTTGGGACTGATTAATGAAATGACAGTGTCACTGTTCATGAGGTGGGCTCCCAAAAAGCCTATGTTGCAAATCTGGTGAAAAAATTCCAAAATATTACTGTGTTATGAGTGTGCATTGCACAGTTTCCACGCACACTTCTAATGTCACAAATTTGCAATATTTTCACTCTAGATTTTCAACATTGTCATTATTTTACATCTCCTCATGAACAGTACAGCTGTCATTTTTCACATCTTGGCCAAAATGGGTTTTCACACTTCCAGCGCACAACAGCGCAGTTGCTGTGGGAAATCAGTGTTTGGAACAAATTAAGAACTTCACAGTGACACTGTTCATGAGCATAGGTCCCAAAATGCCAATGTTGAAAATTTGGTGACAAAAATCCATAAAATGACTGTTACGAGTGTGCATTGCGCAGTTTCCATGCACACTCGTAACTTCAAGAATTTGTAATATTTTCACTCAAGATTTTCAACATTGTAAATTTTTCAAACCTCTTTATGAACAGTACAGCAGTCATTTTTCACATCCTGCCTGAAATGTGTTTTCACACATCTAGCACATAATGACAGTCGCTGTGGGAAATCAGCATTCGGGACAGATTAAGAAAATCATAGTGACAGTGTTCATGAGCAGAGGTCACAAAATGCCTATGTTGAAATTTTGGTGAAATAATTCCACTAAATGATTGTTATGAACGTGCATTGTACAGTTTCCACATACGCTCATATGTTCAAGCATTTTTAATATTTTCATTCCAGATTTTCAACACTGCCATCTCTTCACACCCCCCCTATGAATGGTACAGCTGTAATTTTTCACATCCTGCCAGGACTGTGTTTTCGCACATCTGGTGCAGAATGGTGCAGTTGCTGTGAGAAATCAATGTTTGGGACAGATTAACAAAATCACAGTGCCACTGTTCATGAGCAGAGGTCCCAAATGCTCTCATGAGGTGGAGGTCACAAAAGGTTATGTTGAAAATTTGTAGTGCAAATATCAACAAATGCTCAGGGCGATAGGGTTTCTAACCATAACGTCTCCCCCCAACCCATGGTGGAGCTTCAGTGCCCTTATTTTCTTTGAACTGCAGACACATCTTCACTCTTCATTCTTCAAAGCCAGATCATGAATTGAGGAAACAGGTATGCATTTCACTGTACTTCAACAGGAATTTGAACTTAGTGGCATAACTTGTTCTTTCTGCTGGGAACTGCAATCCTGCCAATCGGTGCGTACCAACAGCAATTCCAACGATGAACAATGAAGCATTGACAAATGGCTGTCCCTTCATTTTTTTTACAGTTAAACATTAGTTGAAATGGAGAGCAGAGAGCTAAGAGCTGTGGGCAGCGAGGGCCAAGGATGCAGGGTGGGAGAATCGTAAGGCTCGACCGCTGTCCTTTTTTGTCTGGTCATGCACCGGAAACAGCAGCAGCAGTGGATGTTCCAGTAGCAGCAGTGGCAGCACCAGCACCAGCAGCAGTAGATACTGCAGCACCAGATCCTACAGCAGCAGCAGCACCAGCAGCAGCAATAGATGCCACAGCAGCAGCAGCAGCAGCAGCAACAGCAACAGCAGCAGCAGCAGTAGATGCTGCAGCAGTAGCAACAACAGCAGCAGTAGGTGCTACAGCAGCAGCACCAGCAGCAGCAGTAGATCATACAGCAGTAGCAACAGCAGCAGCAGTAGATGCTACAGCAGCAGCACCAGCTGCAGCAATAGATCCTACAGCAACAGCACCAGCAGCAGCAGTAGATGCAACAGCAGCAGCAGTTGATTCTGCCACTGTTAGTGATGCCACAGCACAGGCAGTTGATGCACAGCCCCAGCAGCCAGAGCAACTAAAACAGCAGCAGTGGCCTGTTGTGCCCACCCTTCCTCCTGTTTGTTCTGCCACCACAGCTAGCATCCTGGCCCCACCTGCTGATCAGCCCATTACCATCACACCTGGTGCCCCCCCTTTCTGTTCCAGGACCACCAAGGAGCTCTGTAGTTTGGGAATATTTCAAGATACCCAGGAATGATCCCAGTGTAGTGCAATGCAACATTTGTGTGATTCATGTCCAATGTGGGAACAAGGGAAACCACTTTGGCAGAGAAGCCACCTTATTAATCACCACTATGTGGAGTGGGATGCCAGGCTACAGCAGGGAGTAAGAAATCCTGTTCCTGCAGGAGGGGATGTAGCAGGACAAGACAGTGCCAGGCAGGGAAAATGTGCCAGGAAGAGGACTGAGAGCAGGCCTACACATGAGAAGGCAGCTGAATCTGCATCATCGTTTGCATAATCTACCTCATCTTCCTGTCCTCCATGCACACCAGGAGGACCTGTGACTCAAGCTCACCTTTCCATTCTTTGGTCTGAGATAAAGGATCTCTGCAAAGAGATCATGGCAGAATGTGCAGACACACAGAGTGTACTGGAGAACCAGGAGACAATAATACGTCGCCCGAGAGAGATCTGTGATTGCTTTAGTTTTTCTTTTGTTTCTTTACATATGTGTCACATTATGTTATTTTGATTATTTTTGGTGTATTTGTGCTGGAAGGTGAAATTTCGCCATTCCACCGTGCAAAATTTTGCCACTCCACCAGGTGAAATGTCACATTTCACGGATTACTCCGTGAAGCAAATTTCGCTCACTTCGCCCACCATTACTTGCAGGGGCCCGTATTTCTTCCACGTCTGGGGTATAGAGAAGAGCATGCTCTTAGTTTTTTTTATTGTTTGAGCAAGAGTTTGTTGCCCGTGAACTATTTTTCAAGTCCTTGGAAGTTGAAGTTCAGAGGAGACGGATGCAGTGTCCCCTCCCCCCCGAGACAGAGATTACTGCATCATCTGAGTAGAGTACAATTTTTGACAGGCAGGCTGATGGTAGTGGGTTAATAAAGAGACTGAAGAGAAGCGGTCCTAAAATGGACCCTTGGGGGTCACTCAGGCAGATGTCCCTAGGCTGTGAGAGGGTCCCATTTATTTTGATACGTTGGGTACTATGTGAGAGGTAGCTGGTGAACCAAGTCACCACATCATTAGACAGTCCCAGGGGGAGAGGGTTATGTAACAGGAGTTGATGGTTGATGGTGTTGAAGCCTTTCATAAAATAGCATTAAAAGAATAGATATAAATGCTCACCAGATTCTTGCACTGCTGCTTTGAGCAACAGCACATTCATGTTGTGAAACATTTGGCCTATATTTTTTTATTCAATGTTATATTTCCCCTTACCCATTCACTTGTTATATGACTTGGTTCAGTCTGGTTTCAGAGCAAAGCACAGCACCATAACAGCCTTAGCTAAGGTGACCAATGATTGGCTCCTAGACCTTGACAACAAGAAGCATGTCTGTGCCATTTTCTTCGATCTTAGTAAGGCATTTGACACAGTATATCACAGCCTTCTTCTTTCCTACCTAAGCACCTTAGGCCTGGACCATAAATCTGTGTGCTGGTTTGCAGACTATCTCGGAGAACGGAAACAGCAGGTTAAAGCTGAAGGTGATCTTTCTCCATTAAAACCTATGCTGAGGGGGCGTGCTCCAGGGCTCTATCCTTGGTCCCCTCCTCTTTGCAGTCTACATGAACAGCATCAATGACCTCATCAAAAAAGCCAACATCCACTTATTCGTGGACTACACTGTGTTCTGTACTTGAGTCATTCCACGCTGGAAGCAGCCTGTGAAGACCTCCAAGCTGAATTTAACCTTCTACAATACCAGCTCATAAACAAAAAGGTTTTGCTCAATGCAAAAAAGACAAAAGCCATGCTCTTCTCCACCTCCTTGCATGCGGCAATTCCTGCTTGGGGGGGGGGCTATCCCACAA
This sequence comes from Neoceratodus forsteri, assembly GCA_016271365.2. Lineage (NCBI taxonomy): Eukaryota > Metazoa > Chordata > Ceratodontiformes > Ceratodontidae > Neoceratodus > Neoceratodus forsteri. Next base: position 797,930,188 of record CM057459.1, on the reverse strand, counting down.
ATTACCACTGTTCTTGGAGAAACACTAGAGTATGTAGCTAAATTCAAATATCTAGGAGTTTGGCTGTATCATAAACTTTCCTGCACCGACCATCTCAAAGAACTACAGAAGAAACTAAGGCAAAGATTAGGACTATTCTACAGAATTAACTACCTGCTCACAAAATAGGCCAAGATTCAACTGGTTCAAGCTACCTTCCTGTCTTTAATAGATTACGTGGACCTGCTCTACAGCCACTGCACTGCCTCTACACTGGTTGTTAAGACACCCTCTACCAAAGAGCTATCAGGTTTATTACTGGCCTTCCACTTTCCACACACCACTGCTCCCTGTACTCATCGTTAGGCTGGACTTCCCTTCACTATAGAAGGAATAGAAACGCCACCCTATGGGCCTTCAGAGCAGTGACCAAAAAGCTCCTGTCATATGTCTCAGATTGTATTCCCCGGAGTGTGCTAGGCACCTATGCTCTAAGGAGCTATTCCCTAATTGCCCTCCAAGTTCCAAGGGCCAAAACTCATTTTGGCAAAGCTGCTCTAAGCTTCTCTTTACCCACATTGTGGAATGGTTTACAAAGGAACTTGAAGCTGAGCTGCCCTGTTAGCCTGAATATCTTCAAGGTGCTCTACGATCGCTACATATAAGCACCTTGCAAACCACTAGCCCACTAATTCCGCAACTCCCCCTTTCCATCCTGACACTCACCATGTTTCTACCCCTGGCTCTCACTCTTTCCCTATTAACTCTTCCTGCTGCACCCACCCTTCCCTGTCCACTCCAGCCTGACTAAAGTCCCACCCCATCCATAGTAGTGTCCCAATTATCTACCCCTCCTCCGTCATTATCATAATAAACAAGTACACGACAGCCATCATCACTTTCTGTGGTTTTAGCTCAATTTTTCCCCCAGTCATCGGTAATATATATCCCTCGTCTTTTGCCTCTCTCTAACCTGCCACCCGTACATGGCTTCCTTTCTCATATGTGTAGTTGCCAGCTGCCTCACTCAAAGATCTCTGCTTATAACCCCTATATGCCTATGGTTGATTGTACATCTGCTGACTTCTTTAATTGTAAAATAATGCTGTTTTTTTTATTTATTTCAACCTTGTACTGTACTGTATACACTGTATATACTTTTTCTTCCTTGTATATTATTGCTTTTTGTATACCTGCTTCTGTACTGTACTTTGGTGTATTCATGACCAGGTCCACCTTGCAAATGAGCCTTGCTCAATGGTGCTCACCTGGATAAATAAAGATTTTGATTGATTGATGTGATACCGTTCTTTCTCGATTATGAGTCTGTCTTCTATTTTTGGTTTCACATTTGAAATATTAAAGTCAGATTCAGTTCAATATGGCTTCTACATGGTTTTCATCAGTCTTCGCTGTAATTTTTGAACATGTACTGTCCCATATATTGTAATGGAGCAGTGTGTGCTGCATAGTAGTTGATTTCCGTCAATGCAGAAGTGAGTTTCAAACATTCATGTACAAAAATAGCTGTTACAACTGCTGAAAACTTGGTCCTGGCCACAGTCAATTGAGTGCTCCTTTTTTTCATATTTCAGATGTGAAAACAAGTTCTGACGCATATTCAAATTGTGTGAAGAATGGTATCACATGACTCTAGTTAGTAGATAAGTAGCAATTTAAAATAGAATAACAAATTTTAGGGAAATATGTTCTCATGTTATTTCCTTAATGCACTGATGCTGTTACCCACCCCAACCCCCAAGAAATAAAACACAAAAACTTTCCTATCTTATGTAAACTAGGCATACCATCACAATAGGCTGCATGCTGTCTCAATGATTGACAGTGTGTAACAGGAAATGAGAACCACTAATACTAGTGTATTGTTTAAGAAGCCATTAACTAAAAATCATTTAGTTTTGTTACCTTGGGCTCATGAAATGATCTGGTAATACACAATAATGTAAATTGGTGGTGCAAGCTGGTCACAAAATGCACACACAATACCTAGAAATACAATATGCATCATTATGCTGTGCTGCCCAGAAAAGTCACAAAGACACACATGAGAAAATGTCTTATGATCTGAAATATATCATGGAAAATTTCATGCAAGGTTTCCCCTGCTAGCCACATTAGTCAAGTACTTGCCCAAGAACCAAAAATTAATTCCTGCTGCTGCATGCCTACTGCTGCTGTGCTCTGCAACTGTCCGGAGAAGTCGAGAAGACAGATATGAGAAAATGTCTTAATAAGTGAAATACTTTGTGGAAATTTGCATGCAAGATTTCCCCCGCTAACCACATTAGTCAAGTACTTGCTCAAGTACCAAAAATTCATTCCTGCTGCTGTGCTCTGCAATTGCCCAAAGAAGTCAAGAACACACACATGAGAAAATGTCTTCAGAAATGGCATAAATTGGGGAGTTTAAGACTGCAAGATGGGAGCACCAAGAGTTCTACAGTGGCAAACTGATGATGACCAAATGTCAAGTTGCTGTGCTGCCTGCAACTACTACTGCTACTGCTGCTGCTGCCGAGTGCTGTTGTGCAAGTGTGAAAAAAGCACATTGTCAAGCCGTGGGAAGGAAAGAAATGGTTACTTATTTGCACGGTGTGGGTTACTGTTATTTGTACCCATTTCCATATCTCACTAATATTTTCATTTTTTGGTTACTGTTCATACCATGAGCAATGAAGTGACATAATCATCCACACTACATTACATTATGCTTCTTGGTACCTGGACAGAAATCATTATTAACATCTGGCAACCATGGTATGGTAAGTATGCATTCTTTGTATACTTCTTATTTTGGGGTTGGGACCTTTCTTGAGGTGTAATGACCATGTATTTTTACTTTTTCCATGTCCAGGTAAGATTATGATGACATATGCCACTCTGTATCCTGTATCTCTGTGAATTCAGCAACAACCACATAAACGTAAGTATTTGTTTTACACTGGGGTAGAGGGGCTGGTTGAAGTATGCATATTTTTTTAATGTCAGACTCAAAGACATCCAAGTCATAGTACGTTTTGTGTTTCTGTTGCTTGATTTCAGGTACTTTCCAAGATGTTTCTGTGTCATGTTGTCTGGCCAGAAGAGGAAAAAGCAGATGATGATGTGCCAAAGGCAGATAGAAACGATCATGGTGAAGTAGAAGCACAGCTGCATTGACCTGTGTAATCAAAACAATATTATTGCAATATAGTGAGGGAGATGATTTAAAAAAAACAAAAAAAACAATACTCACCATTACTTGAGTAAGAGCGATGCTGGCTGTGATATTGTATGTCGTCATCGCGTGTTGCTGTTGGAACTGCTCTTGCTTTGCAAACCTGTGGCACTTGATGATGTCACTCATATTAGTCTGAAGAGCAGCAACACAACTGCTTTATTATTGTGAGTTCTGAAACTGCATTTTTGTGCTGCATCATACTGTACACAGTCAACAAACCATCATGTTTGTGCCTGATCGTAAGGAAGCAACACAAGTAGGCCACAGTAGAGTAGGAGGAGGAGGCTGATGAAGCAATGATATGTCCCTCTGTGTGGAGCAGGTATGTTACGCAGACATCAGAGTCTGGTGGTTTATTTATTTATTGAGATCTTGGAGTAATACCTTTGAGCAGAAAGCTCTTTCATAGATTCCACGTCAAGTATGACACAAACAAGAATACAGATATGTTCCTCGGATACAGATACAGTCAGCAAGAAACAATTGAAAACTGTCTTCAGGCATGAATTCTAATAATAGTTACACAATCTAAGCACGTACAGGGTGCAGAGTCAAAACAAAGGCTAACGTTTCACTAGGTAATGGTAACATAACATGAGGACACTTGTTTAAAAATGAGAATTGTACAACTAACAACATAGGCGGATAATTGGATTGTGCCTGAGTCAAAGAAAGAAGGAAGGTCTTGTGCCAGTACAGAGGGCCAGGGGAGAGAGGAGGAAAGTGCAGAGAGGGAGAAGGAAAGAAGAGGCGAGGAGTAGGATGGGGATAGATAGGGAACGGGAAGAATAGCTATGCAGTCAAAGTGGAATAAAGGGAAAGGAGGGTGGGGGAAAATGAGGGGTGGCGGAAAGTAGGGAGGAAGAGGTGGTATCAGTAGTAAGGTGATGATGATGCAATTAAGGTGGTAGGGAGGAAAGAGGCATGGAATGATGGAGGGGCAAAAAAAGGAAGACAAGGTGGAGGGAGGTAGCAGTGAAAATAAATAATTTAGGCAGGGGTAGAAAGCCCATGAAAGTGTTAACTTTGTTACTTAGTAAGTGGTGGTGGTGGACAGTACTCCATCAAGAGCAATAGTAGCATCAGAAACACAGTTATGTAAGGATGGAGACTGGTGGTAAGGACAGGAGCCATTTGTAATGTTGCAGCAATGTGGATTGAACAATGACGTTTATTACTGGATATGACCGAACAACCCAGTCCACTGGTGGAGGAAGAGGGAATAAGTACTGTACAGTATGGTGCCATGTGGAGCAGCAGAAAATGTCACTGTTTAGGCATTAATCAAAGTAGTTACTTGTCACGACATCAACACATGAATGAACAATAAAGTAACAGAATAAGCAATAATTAAAATGTTTATACAGTAGAGGACCAATGACTGAAAAATCAGGCCATATTTTAATCACCATCCACAAGGCAGCAGCCCTCACAGTCCTTCAGATTGGAGCTGTAACCAGATGGAAACTCTTTCCCTGATACTGCTCCTCCCACCTCACTCTTGCTGCTCCTACTGAGTGTACTAACATTACCTTCCTCTTCCTCTTCACTACTCTCATATGGCTTGAACACAGATATTATTGACTTTGTTGGAATGTGTCCTTGATTCATTTAAATAAATGTTAACAAGCTAAAATTTTTTGGTGACAGATTGGTGTGCCTGTCCCGCACTACGGCAATGGCTGAACTAAACACTCATGCAATGCTTACACTAGATGCTGGACAACTTAGGTACGTCATGGCCACCGATGTCAGTGCTGGCCAGAGACCTTTGTGCTCCAGTACATCAGAAGCTCATCTCCAATGCTTAGGTACCTTGTGTTCACAAGATACGCATCAATCATAGGTTGCGTTGCTTGCATTCCTGCTGATACATCATCAGCCTCCTCCTCATTATCTTGTATGTCTGCCACACCCACCTGACTTAAGACATCCCAAATGGGATTATTATTTTGTTCATTCATGGTACAGGTTTTGAAAGTGACATTCAAATTTGAGGCCTGTGTGGTGGTAGCAACACTAGGTCTATTATCTGTGTCATGTTTTACCTTCTTCTGCACCTGTGTGTTTATTCACATCTGTGCACCATGTACCCTACCCTTCTTATCAGAAGATCTGTCAACTTCTTAATGTGCTGGCACCTACCTTCAATGATTTAATCTACACCTTATTTATTTCATGGATTAAGCATTGTGGTGATGCCAAACTCTTCAGAGTGCAGACTTCCATTAATAGTGTATTGGACTGAAACACAGTCAGCATGTGATCCATCAAGTCACAAGTACCAGGATCAACACCAGCTTTGAGCTGTTGCTGGACATTCAACAGTGTTTGCCTCAGCACACACATAAGTAGAATTGCCTGACTCACACAGGCACTGTCAGCGCTCATGGCCTAAGTGGCATGTTTGAATGGTCTGAAAATCATGAGAAGGTCATCTATCTGCTGCCACTTTTCTGTTGTGAGACTCATGGATGCACCTGTACTGTCTCGGCTAATACGTTCCAGCATATATTCAGAATTTGCCTTTTACTACTCATATAAGTGATCCAGCATGTACATGGTGGAGTTCCATCTTGTCACCAGATCCATTTTCATGCAGTGCTGAGGCAAGTTGTTGCAAATCTGCAGCTCAACCAGAAGGTCACGTGCCTTTCTGGACCATGCAAAGTGCACACAGATACAGCACGCAACAAACAAAATCTCCCTAACATCCAGACAGGTGAGAAACTGCTGAATGATGAGATTCAGAGAGTGAGCCAGGCATGGCACCCTGAAAAAAACACCATCACTAATGCATTTGATGACATTAGATCCATTATCACTGGCAATAAAACCTGCCTTCAATGAGTGTGGGTGGAACCCCTCATCAATTTCCAAAAGAAGTGCTTCCAGCATCTTCTCACCCATATGTGACCCTGCTATGCTTTACATCGTCAGTGTGGCATGCTGAAGAAGACCCAGAATGTTGCTACCACCACAGTTTGCCTTGCTGCAACTTTTGCCACTGCCCAAGTTGAACAGTACCCCAGGTATCTGTGCCCAGTGGCCTGTAATACATAAATATGAACTGCCAGCTGTTTTGCCACTGGTCCACATATCCATACTCAGATGTATATAAGGCATTGCTGAATGAATAATGGCATGATTTAACATATCTCATACTCTACCATCCAGTCCTGGAATAACACATTTTGAAAACTACTTTCAAGATGGTATCTGCCATTTGGGACATAGACAGACCATGAACGCCGGAAACCAGCATTCTCAATGAAGTAGTATAGCAAGAGATCAATTGCCAACATTTCAGCCACTGCTTGCATTGAGTTCCCTTGCAGTCACGTGATCTGGTGGGAATTTTACATTACAATCAAACATGGCGTGGAGGGTGGGCTTGACCCTTATTTGTGCAGTTGGAGTAAACAATGTTAATCGTCGTGACAGCATTGTTTGTGGTGATATGGACTGGTGCTTCAGTACTAACTTTAGCTGTATTATGCAATACAGTGCCTATGCTTCTATGACTCAAAGGGGTGGTACTTGTAGCACTTCTGCTATGCCCCATACTACTAGACAGAATGGAATCATGCTCCTCTGCTACGTAGTCCACAGCATTTGACATTGTGGACCCTCCAACCACAGTCTCAACTGGACTGATTCTGTGAACTCCACCACTACCTTTTTTTTCATGCTGACACCAGCGTGCAGGGTGTCTGTTCTTGAGGTGGGTGAGTTGCACCAGTGCCTAGATGGCTTCCCTTTTTACCCCTGCTTACCTGGGCTTGACAGATCTGACAGTTCACAACTGACTCATCAGCAGGGTCAAGAACATAGAAATCGGGGGGAGTCACGCGATGCAGTGCACCTAGTGGCAGCATAATCGATAGCCCTCACCCACCGATCAGCTAAATTCCATTTTTTTTGCCGATTTTGTGGCTGATTTACCAATTTGTGTTATCTACCAGCCAGTTCTACCTAGCAGAAACGTGATTGTATCTGAATTGGATTTGGATCTTAAATTGGATTACTCCGAACTTGCGGAGACCATGGAGGCTGAGATGAAGCCTGCTGGGGCCAAGCACACCCCGCTGACTACCCCGGAGAAGGCTCCTAAAAAATCTAAAACCCAAAATGTGGGGCACGCTGCTAAAATCAGTCCTTCTGGCTCCTCTTCCCACCCTCTCACGGAGGACCGCTTTCCACAAGAGCTAATCCCATTCCGGGAAACATTGCAAGACATATCCACGGAATTAAAATCCATCAGAGGTGATCTTGCCTCACTAACCATAAGAGTTGGAAACTCCGAAGCCATAACCTGCTTGTTGGAAAACTGGAAAGCGAAAACTGACCCAGAAATCAAGCGTCTCAGGCAACAAATAATCAAGCTCCAATTGAAAACAGAAGACCTTGAAGGCCGAAGCAGGAGGAACAACATCCTGATCCTGGGCCTGCCAGAAGCCGAAGAGGGAACCGATATCATGGCCTTCGTTCAAAAGCTGCTCAATAAGATAGTGGGTCCCTCACCCTTTAACCCACAATATCACATCGAAAGGGCACATCGTTCCCTAAAACCAAAGCCTCCGCCTGGAGCCCCTCCGAGGCCCATAATTATTAAGTTGCTTAGCTTTCTTGAGAAACAACACATTTTGTCCAAAGTCAAGGAGCTGCAAACAATTTACTGGGACAGCACTAAGCTGAGAATCACCCAGGACTTACCCTATGGCTTTCCATCCGATAGTAAGCAAGCTGATAGCTGCGGGTATACGTTTCCGCATGGGCTACCCGGCTAAATTATAGGTGGCATTGGAAGGTGTTTGGCATGCATACGAAAAACCGGACCAGGCCGTGGCAGATCTTATCCTGAAGCTACCTAACCTGTTTAAAGCTGGCTGAACTGTGTATCCAGAGAGTTACTTGAAAGCCTTTTTTTTACAACGAGTTGATGTTGAACTGTTTTCCTACCTTGTGGTTTTTGCTGTTAGCCTCCTTCTATTTTTGGTTTTCCGGGGTATCGGCTGGAATCCAGGTGCAGCCTAAAGGCCTAGAATGGTAATCACGGGTCTGCTGTCTGGCTCTGGGGAGGGTGGGGGGTAGGAACTAAGTTCCTGCTTAAGATTCCTACCGGTCTCTATTAGTGACAGACCACTTGGTCCTCAAGATATCACACCCCTGTCTCTTCCTGTTTTGCGGAGTCAGCGAACTCCTGAACGGTGCACCTACAAGTCTATCCCAGGGAAATTGAGCTCCATTGCATTTAGGTTTTCTCCGCGCTTGGAGGGTGCTGGTAGGACAATCCTTTTTAATAGATATCCCTCCCAGTTCATTTCTTGGGATTTCCTCTATGGGCCATGAAGCAGAATTGCCTTAAGTTTTTGGCTGGGTCGGGGGGAAGGCTAAATGATTGAGCTAGCTCTGGGGGACCTGTCTCACGACCTGTTGTGTAGGGGTGGGCTGCAGTACCCTGGAGACCAAGATACTTTTGTCTGTTTCATGTTGTCATATTTGTCTTTTTCATAATGGCTCAACTTTCTCCTTGTCAGACAACCGTTTCAACAGAGCTTGGGTCTGCAAGCTTTGGGGGACAGTCCTTGTTCAATTTACTTGCTCAGTCTGATTATGCTCTGTTATGTCCAAGAGGACGATTGTATATAGTTTATGGAGGGTGGGAGTGAATCTAAGGTTAGAATTAATGGGGGAGGGGGTTGTGGGGCATCTCATGTATGGGTTAAAATAGTTACAGGGTGTTGTTCTTTGTGCTCATTGTTCACTACCCGCAACCTAACTTTCTAGAACCCGTGAAATGTTTGTATATTAATCATTATATCTTATGGGGACGGGGGGGGGGAGTCTGGAGAGTGCCAAATGTTTCTGATCATATACTAACTGGCAGGAAACAGTGGAAGAGGAGAAGGTAGTCTGGGTACCCATGGGTGATGTTGACAACCATGCTTCTGGAGCAGACAGTGTTGAGACAGTGGTAAATACTAGAGATGCAGAGAATGTGATCGAGACTGCACAGTTACAGGTTGAGGAGGACATGCATTTTGAAGAGAATGAGAGCACTGTTGATGATTATGATTTATTTATTTATTTGTTTATTTATGTCTTTGGTAACTGGGTAAGTGCACTGATTCAAAGGATTGTTTTCAGGCAGAACCCGGACCACAGGGTGGCAACATTACAAGAAACAACAATACATACATGGCAAAGAAATAAAATGATGATGATGATGATGATGATTGTGCAGGGTCCACTTTGGGAGCCTGACAGTAAAAACAGAAATCATATGATTCAGATGTTGTTGAGGAGGATGTTGCATCCAGTACCATCACAGCTAGTAAAGAAAGCACACCAAATATTTTTGATGTGCTGAAATCATCTAAAAAAAACCAATGTCTCCACACCTTCCCCTCCACTGTCACAGTCCTCCTGCAATCATGGAAAAAAAAAGGTAATTAAATCCCCTGTGTGGGATTTCTATGTTCTTTTTTGAAATTTAGCATCTTTATTGAATTATATAGAACCAACAGTACATGAAATAGAGACTGTATATCATACTATGCTTGGATAAAATAATAAACAACTGATGGGATAACAATCCCCTAAAGGATGAAAGGTGTCTATGAACTCACAAACTAAGAAAAGACCATATCAAACCAACTCTAACTCTCCCCTTACCCCCGCCCCCACCCAGGAGAGTGCCATAACAAAAATTCAGAAAATGAGAAGAATATTGAGAAGAAATACCCAAGTAACAGAATTGTTCCAAGAGAGGCAGATTAGGCTATGGTTGTCAGAGGTCATCATTGTACGGGGATTACTTCAGGTATAAGGCATATAGTTTACCCCACTTCTGATTGAAAGAGGCTATGCAATTTTGGGAACTAGCTATTAACCTCTCTGTATTAAAACAGAGGGACATTTCTTTGAGCCATTCCAAATATGTGATGGAGTTTTGATCCATCCAATGCCTAAGGACCAGTTTTTTGACTACTATAGAGATTAAAGCCATATGGTACCTGCGTTCCCTAACCTCGATGTTAGAGTACATCCCTAGTATACATATTTCTTTGGTTAAAAGATCTTTTAACCCAAGAAGTGGGTCTAGGTTAACTTGTATTGTATTCCATAGAGATGCCACCCTATCACAATACCAAAATATATGCATCAGGTTCCCTTCAGTTACTCCACACTGAGTACAGTTGGATGATTTAAGTTTACCAAATTTAACCAGTTTGATTGGTGTAGTACAGATTGTTCAGAATATGGTACTGAGTTAGTCTGTGATTGTCCTGGGAAAGGTACCTGTGTGTGTCCTTCCAGATCAGACTCCAGGGTAAAGGAGAGTCAGGTATGAGGCGCCCAGATTTAGAGTCCTCCAGGGCATTGGGAAACATGACGTCCAGTAGGGAAGGCATAGATTCTGGCAATACCATGGGATTTGGCTACTTATTCTTGGATCCTTTCCAGAAAGGGCCTTTGTTTTAGATGGTATTGATACAGTCCCAAATAACTTAACTATTAGATGTCTCAATTGGAAAACCCTGAAAACGTGTTTCTGGGAAATATTAAGGTGGTTAAGATATCTCATGAGGATAAGAGCAAGCCCTGAGAATATAGGGTCTCCACTGATGAGTCCCAAATTTGTGGGAGCCAATCAGAAGTCAGCAGGTGCCCTCTTATTTTGATGTTGGGATTTAATGTGAGGCTGCTGCAGATCCTTGGTATAGTATGTTGAAGAAACTCCAACATTGGGATAGAATTTTGATAGAGAGACCTATAACAGAATTTTGTATGGTTTCGGGTAATGTGGAGAAGGAGTAGTAGAAGATGTGGGGAGGTCGAAGATTAAATTGATCCAGAAGTTTAAGCTCCAATTGTAACCATGTTGGTTGGGGTAAGTTGGATTGGGCAGTTGACCATCTCCCTATTTTGCATAATTGGCTAGCCCAATAGTATAGTAAAAAGTTGGGGGGATGGAGGCCCCCTTTATCCCTAGGTACATTGAGTCTGAGAAAGGCCCGTCTAGGTTGTTTTCCTTTCCAGATAAAACTGGATAGAGCAGAGCGTATTTGCTGAAAATACGATCTGGGGAGCCATATGTTTAATAAGTTCAGGGGGTAGAAGATACAGGGTAGTACATTCATTTTGATAATGTTAATACTTCCCCATAGGGATATCGGCCAGCTTTCCCATCTACAAAGGTCTCTCTGGACCCTTATCAGTAAGTCATCCAAGTTGAGCTTCTTGACCACTTCAGTCTCACGGACCAGATGTATGCCCAGATATTTAAGCGAAACAGGGGATCACTTCATGCCAAAACTGGGTAAAGTTAGCATGAAAGGTGAAAGAGTTTAGTGGGAAAATAACTGATTTAGATAAGTTTAATCTATAGTTGAACACTTGACCAAATTGTTCAATAATTTGTAAAGCCTGTGCTAAGGATGATTCTGGGTTGGTAAGGTGCAGTAAGATATCGTCTGCGAAGACCGACAAAGTCAAAGATATTTGAGAGATAACACAACCTGTAACCTGTGTTGAGGCCTTAATGCTAAGTATCAAGGGTTCTAAATACAAATTAAATAAGTAGGGGGACAAAGAGCACCCTTGCCGTGTACCAGAGCATAAGGGGAATCGAGATGAGAAGACCCCATTGCAGTAGATCTTGGCTGAGGGTGATTTGTAAACCATTTTAATCCACTGAATAAAGATATCAGGAAAGCCCATTCTCCTCAGAGTGGCCCACAAGAAGTCCCAATTCACCCTATCGAAGGCCTTTTCATGCCTAGCACAATTAGTGCCATAGGGACTGAGAATCTTGAGCAGTTTGAAAGATGTGGAAAGGGTTCTGCAAATGATCTGCTGCAGATCTGCTTGAACAAAACCAACCTGTTCAGGGCTCAGCAGGTGTTGCCAGATCTGTTTAATTCTAAGAGAGAGAATCTTGGTTAGGATTTTGATATCATAATTTAATAGTGAAATTGGGCGGTAGCTGGCTGGGTCTAACAAAGGTTTGTCTGGCTTTGGAATTAAAATTATTGTGGCATCTAACAGAGAGGGATCAAGGAGGTCTGAGGAGAACATGTAATCATATAGTTTCAGGAGTAGAGGGGATAACTCCTTGTAAAAGACTTTATAGAAATTGGGAGGGAAGCCGTCGGGACCTGGAGCCTTGTCCAGAGGCAGCCCTTTAATTACTTCTTCTACCTCAGTTAAGGTAATGGGGGAGGATAATATATCGCAATGGTGTACTTGAAGGGAAAGGAGCTTAACCCCATCCAAAATCTGGTCTACCATGGGGAAAGGCGACTGAGAAGTACCTCTGCCATAAATCTCCCTATAAAACGATTCAAAAATAAGGGCTATTTCTCTAGGCAAAGTTTTAATGGAGCCTTCAAGGGAGTTCAGTGCCGGGATTAACCTTTAACTCTCTGTCTCCCTCAATCTAAGGGCTAACAATCTTCCCGGTTTCTCCCCTTAGTTCAGGTAGCGAGTCTTAGTTTTAAGAATAGCATATTCTGCTTTTTCTCTTAGTAAATCATCATATTCGCTCCTGAGTTTAAGTAGAGTTTCCAGATCCTTTTGAGAGTTGGAGAGAAGGAGGTCATTTTCGGCTATCCTGATTTGATTGGACAATAAAATAACTTTAGCCTCTCTTATTTTTTTTCTTCTGGAAGCTAATTTTATGAACTCACCCCTAATAAAACATTTAAGAGAGCACCAAAGTATGTCATCCCTGGGAACAGAGCCTTGATTAGATTCTAAAAGGATGAGATCAGAGTTTTAATATGGGAAACTGTTCTATCTTCTTTTAAAAGTTGCGTATTTAATTTCCAAGAGGTATCCCTTTGACCCTGTGGTCCTGGGGAAACCATGAGCCATACCAGGGAGTGATCTGAAATAACTATTGGCTCTATACCTACTTGGTGGGTATTACTTAGAAGGGTAGAACTGATTAGGATATAATCAATTCTTGACCACGTTTGGTGGACTTGGGAGTAAAAGGAAAAAATGCTGCCCATAGGGTTGAGCAGACACCATGGGTCACATAACCCTAGCAAATTCATGAAGTCTCTAAGAGCCTGTTGAGATGGGAACAAAGGTTTTAAAGGCCTATAGGTTTTGTCCAACTCCTGAGATGGGGCTATATTCCACTCACCCCCCAGGATAAATAGGGAGGGCAGGAATCCACTCAGTTTATCCGCTAGGTACATGAGAAATTGGGGGTCACCGCCAACTGGACCGTATATTGCACCCAGTACCACATTGCTATTATTAAGCTGATCTTTGACCAAAACAAATCTACCTTCCTGGTCTATAATACTATCTTCCACTACAAATATAATATTTTGTTTAATTAATATAGCCACCCCCCTGCTAGCGTGTAATCCGCTGGCTGCAAAAATCTGAGAAAATCCCAGCCTAAGTAGCCCCTTAGATTCTGAGGCTGACAAGTGTGTCTCCTGCATGAAAAGAATGTCCACATTTAATAAAGAACAGTTTTGGAGAACCTGATGTCTTTTGGTGGGTCTTTGACGCCTCTGACGTTCCAACTAGCAAACTTAATCGGCCTCGTAGCCATATGGGTTGGTAACATATATGAAAACACCAGGAAACAATAGCACTTCTAATATGATCAGGTTGACAGCAGTCCACTGGACCACCAATACCACTGGACCACCAGGGATATAGGAGTCTATTTTTATTTTACTGAAGCCTGCGATCGAGCTGACAGCAGTCCACTGGACCACCAGGGATATAGGAGTATATTTTTATTTTACTGAAGCCCGCGATCGGGCTGACAGCGGTCCACTGGACCACCAGGGTTATAGGAGTCTCTATTTTCATAAAAATGCCCATGATTGGGCATGGGGAGGGCACCACCACGGAGGTGCAGCCGGAGCTCGGGTGGCCACCCACAGGTGGCAGCTGCTGTGTTGCACCCTGTAGTATGGCAGCTCACCTGTGGGTGGCCAGCCATTGCTCCTTTTTGGATCAACTTTATGCGGCTGGTGGGGTTGCACATGCAGCTCCTTTGTCGGGCACAAATGTAAGGATGTGCAGAGTGTGCATGGTTCACCCCCCCACCTGTGCCTGCTTACATTACTGATGCGCTGCAGCGCATCGGGATTTGTGCCAGGTGCAATTCCCGTTTGAATATCATGCCAGAGCGCATCAGTGGGTTGCACAGGGTGAAACACTGTTGTACCATGCGCAACCCTTTTGAATATCTGGGCCTGAATCTGCATTTTATATGCTCAAAACAAAGGTCTGTTTTTCTACTAGCACAGGAAAATCTGGCAAGTGAAACTGAACATCAAATCAGTATTTCACACACAAAGTAACTTAACTTCCCTGTGCTCCCAGGTTACCCCTGTAAAAAAGCTTTCAGCTTAGTGTGCTACTTCTGGTTAAACAAATAAAAAAAAAATGGCCAGGGATTTAATTTAGTAGTGGGCAATATGGCAAGAAATGAAACAAAAACAACATATACAAAAAAAAACTGCTTAACTAAGAAAGAACAAATGAAAAAACTACAGATCTTGACTGAACCTAGCCTCCTACAATGCTGCTGCTCCCCTCCAACACACACAATCCACAGACACAAAATACAGAAACTGAAAAATGTACTTTACACTATCTAATCGATGAGTGAATACAAAAAAATACTGTGTATCTACAATGCATTCAAACTGTGATCAAAGTTTTGTTCAAATGGAGTATTTTTGCTATGTTTTGACAGGTTTTTATGATCAGTCAGACTAACACAATGTGCTCTGAGAGACTATCAACTACACTGCACTCAGACATGACCTACTCAGCTTCCTATAGGCTATTCAGCAGCATATGACCCCCCAGAGTGTCAGATGACATCCTATTCCATACTGCAGTGCGAATTTCGCATCAAGCGCAAATTTCACAAGTGAAATTGTCATTTCGTGTAGCAGTAATAACCCAGATAGTGGCACAATAGAAGCAAAGTCAGCAATTTTGCATTTTTTCACAAAGTCACCGGAAAAGACGAAACTGGGATTTTGCATGGCATACAATTTCGCTGAAAGTTGAAACTCCATAAAATATTACACAGAGCGAAATTTGATAACTTCATACACCTCTGCTATTGGTCTTACATTACAAGGGATCACTATACAGTTGTTTCATGAGTAGCCCACTGGGTGACTGTTAAAGAAAGCTACATATCTGGCATAGTGAATGTCATTATGCAACTGTTTCATGTAATAGTGTTTTAGTGCAGGCTACTCAATCATCATATTTTTCCTGCTTTTAGAAGCAGTGCATAACAGACAGTAGAGGAATAGAGCAAGATAAAGTCTATGAGGTTTAGCAGACAGCAAGTCAGCTGCAGGGACTAAGGGGCACTCACTTCCATGGTTACACTCTGGAGGAGGGGGTCAATGTCCCTTCTGCATGATCTTTACAGAGCTCTAATCTCAGCTGGTAGAAAAGATACACCTATCCTGCAGCACTGGCTTAGCTGGAGTCCACAGGCCACCACCCGGCCCCACTTCCCCAGAGACCCACTGGTCTAGGGGGTGGAAAGTGGTGGGGAAGGGTGGCAGGGGTAGTCACAAGGAGTTGAACCATCCCCACACCATCCCAATAGCAAATTGCTTTACACCTCTGGAGGAGACTAAGGTACTTAAGTGCAAGGAAACACAGAAGGAGCAGGACAGAGAGCTGTACCAGTTAAGGCAAAAGGAAGTAGGGAGGGAAGTCAGAATAGCAAAGGCCCAAGCTGAGGAAAAGATAGCCAATTCAGTTAAGAAGGGGGATAAACCTTTTATAGGTACATCAGCGAGCGTAGAAAGACAAAGGGAGGGATAGTGAGGCTGAATGGAATGAACAGTGGGTGGGCAGAGGGGACAGTGAAAAGCAGGGATACTGAATGAATATTTCTGCTCAGTATTCACAAAGAGGAGGGGGAGTGCCTAATCCAATTAACAGAAGCACTCTTGATAGGGGGTCAATCCCAGTCCTTTCACAGAAGAAAGAGTTCTGCAAGAACTCCTAAAACTGAAGGTAGACAAAACAATGGGGCCTGATGGAATTCACCCCAGAATTCTAAAAAGAATTAAGGGGAACTAGTGAAACCACTGGCTACTCTTTTAATAAATCATGGGAGGATGGTGTGGTACCCGAGGACTGGAGGAAGGCGGATGTGATTCCCCTTCACAAAGTGGGACCAAGACAGAGGCAGGAAACTACAGACCTGTCAGTTTGACCTCTGTGGTAGGGAAAGTGATGGAGTCACTTCTGAAGGAAAGAATTGTTGAGTACCTAGAGGCCAGTGGGGCACATGACCCAAGGCAGCATGGATTCATAGCGGGAAGGTCATGTCAGATGAATCTAATAGATTTCTTTGACTGGGTGACCCAAGTAGTAGACCAGTGAGGGGCTGTGGACATGGCCTACCTAGACTTTAGCAAGGCATTTGACACAGTCCCACACAAAATATTAATAGTCAAATTAACCAGCCTGGGAATGGCTCCCAGGGTGGTAGTCTGGGTAAAACATTGGCTGGACAACAGGACACAGAAGGTAATTGTAAATGGAGTCCATTCTGAAGATAGAGGGGTTACTAGTGGGGTACCGCAGGGTTCAGTACTGGGTCTAGGCCTTTTTAATATCTTCATAAGTGACATTGCAGAGGGTCTGGAAGGAAAAGTATGCCTCTTTGCAGATGACACAAAGATCTGCAACAGGATTTATACCCAAGGAGGCGTGGAAAGGATGAGAAGGGACTTGGCAAGGTTGGCGGAATGGTCAGAAGTATGGCAGCTAGGATTCAATGCAAAGAAGTGCAAAATAATGCACCTGGGAAACAAGAACCCAGAGGAAGAATACACATTGGGGGGAGGTAGTAACAACAACAAAAAAGGAAAGAGACCTGGGAGTAATCATATCAGATGACCTTAAGGTTAGCAAGCAATGTGAGAAGGCAGTAGTGACGGCTGGGGATATACTGGGATGCATAGGGAGAGGCATCACCACCAGAAAACAGGAAGTTATTATCGCTATGTACAGACATTTGGTGTGACCCCATCTGGAGTACTGCGTCCAGTTCTGGAGACCCCATCTCCGCAAGGACATAGACAGGATAGAGGCAGTCCAGAGGAGGGCAACTAAAATGGTGCAGGGTCTGCAAGAGAAGCCGTACGAGGAGAGGCTAAAGGAGCTTAATATGTATACCCTTGAGGAAAGAAGGGAGAGGGGGGACAGGGTAGAAACTTTTAAGTACCTCAGTGGAATCAACAAAGTCCAAGAGGGTAGCATATTTCAGAAAAAGAGATGCGCAAGAACAAGGAGACACAATTTAAAGATGGGGAGGCAGTTCAGGGGCAATGTGAGGAAGTATTTTTTCACAGAGAGGGTAGTGGATGCATAGAACAGCCTTCCTGAGGAGGTTGTGGGGTCTAAAACTGTGGGAGAATTCAAGAATGCATGGGACAGACATAAGGCAATTCTTGTGGGGGGTAGGAAGAAATAGGCTGTTGGTTAACTAGGATCTGCGGCCTATCCTGTAGGTAGGGAAATGGGCAGACTAGATGGGCCAAGCAGTCCTTATCTGCCATCAAAGTCTATGTTTCTATTTTTCTAACTGCACCAGTGGGGACTTTGGGTCAGTTGGGGGAAATAGAAGTGACAGCCTGGTGACACCCAATGGTGAGAGTGAGAAAAATGTAGCTAGGAGAGTCTTAGTGCTTGAGGATTCCATGATCAGGAGACTAGAAAGGGTGGTGAGTGGAAGGAGAGATGGGATGTGGCCAGATGCCTTTCTTGGGCATTAGAAATCTGGGACATATACAGATTAAGGAGGCTAGTGAAGAAAGAGGGGGAGAACTGGGGGTGCTGATACATTTGGGTTACAATGGACTGCTGTACCAACCTGTGAAGCAAATAAAGTGGAACCTTCAGAGGCTGTGGGAAAGACTGCAGGCACACACTGCCTCACTGATCTTTTCAGAGGTCCTCCCTTTGCGG
This sequence comes from Neoceratodus forsteri, assembly GCA_016271365.2. Classification (NCBI taxonomy): domain Eukaryota; kingdom Metazoa; phylum Chordata; order Ceratodontiformes; family Ceratodontidae; genus Neoceratodus; species Neoceratodus forsteri. The sequence goes on along the minus strand of CM057459.1, from coordinate 797,911,965 downwards.
AGTGGGGGCAGGGATGGATACAGTAAGTAGGGAAGAGATAGATGAATCAAATAGGTGGTTAAAGAGATGTGTCAGGAGAAAGGGTACCACTTTGTGGGGGGATGGAGGGATTTCTGGGACAGGAGAATCTTCAAAGGTGACAGCCTTCATCTGACAAGAGAGGCGACAAGTGCATTTGCAGAAGTTTGATGTCTACATTAGATAAGTAAACTGTTTAGGGGGCACTGATGCTAGATGAACCATAGTAAAGGGACTGAGGAAGGGAAACCAATCGTGTGCTCCCCCTCTACTGGTGACTGGTAGCAGTAAGGTGGGTAAAAATAAGTTAGAGGTTTAAAAAGGAATAGTGGAAGACAAACATGGGGAAGGCTGTTAGGGGCTGCAAGCAATAGGAAAAAATAAGAAGGTCAGGAGAATCTAAAGGAGTACAGGTGTATGATCAAACAACAACAAAAAAAAGATAATCCAGAGCTAGTAGGAAGGGTGCTGCCTTAATACCCGGAGTCTGGGTCATAAAATCAGTGAGCTCCAGGCATTGGTGGCAGACACTAAGGCAGACCTTATAGACATCACAGAAACTTGGGCCACAGAGAATAAGGACAGAAACATGTTAGTTCCAGGTTATACAGTGTTTGGACAGGATAGAGGGGAAAGCCAAAGGGGAGGGGTGCAGCACTATATGTCAGGGAGGGCACAGAGGCTGTAGAGAATGAATACATCAGGAAAACAAAGGAGAAGTAGAGTCACTGTGGCTTCACCACACGGTGCCCTCAGGCAGAAAAAATATGAGTGGGGGTGATCTGTAAATCACCAGAACAAGGGGAATAGAGAGATAGGAAGCTTGTGGAAGAGAAGAAAAAGTAAGTGTAGAAGGGGATGTGGTGGTGGTGCCAATCTCAACATGCCAGATATTGACTGGGAAATTCCAGCAGCCTGGTGCACCAGTAGTCAGGCCATGTTGGATATCTGGCAAGACTGCCTGCTTGTGCAGCTGGTTAAGGAACCCACTAGACAGATGGACATTCTCAATTTGGTGCTCACTAACTTGGAGACCAAGGACTTGGGGTCATAACAGACAAGGGTCTGAGGCAGGAGAAGCAATTCTGGTCTTCTCAATACAAGCAAGCAAAAAAAAAAAAACAATGAGGTGGTCGGGAGGGTGCAACACAGGGCCAACACAATGTTCAGAGGTTTGGGGGGCAACAGATATGAGGAGAAGCTGGTGACACTTAACATGGATAGGTAAAATTGCACATATCCCCATAATGCAAAGCATCATGGAAAGGACATGCAAAATGTCATTAACACCTTAACCTGTTCACCTTAGACTAAAGGAGGCTGTGGGGGACATGATCTTAGTCTTTCACATATTCAAGAGTACAAACAAGATTGAAGAAACACAGATGCTTGATCTGGTGTCTTCCAGAAGAATGCAAGAATATGCCTTGGACATCAGAGATGGTGAGATTATGGGTAATATTAGGAGGTACCTCTTCTCCCAGAGGGTAGTGTACCTATGGAACAGCCTGTCAATGAAGAAAGTAGACATGATGTAAAGATGGTACAGGCCGTCAGTGTTAGCCTGGACAAATTTCTGCTTATCAGTGGTATTCTACAGTAGCCTTATTAGCAGCATGGGTTGGAAAACCCCTATTAATTATTCTATGTTTTCACAGCATATTTTACTCTTGCTGTGCCACCAGCATGTATACACATTCTAAAAACCTATTCATTCTAAATCTTCTGGCAACCTAAGGGTTAATCATCCCTGCTTAAAAGGTGGGGTTGCATAATGGACTGAGAGTCCTTTCTGACAAAAAATTACTGATACTATGTTTTTCTACTCAATGACGCTCAGATTGCTAAAGTACCTACTTATTGCTTGTTCATGGTTATTAGCATATGCATCCAATGATGCTTTTCATTATGGTAATATGTGTAATTTTACATTACTTATCGATCTAGTATGATAGCCCCTATTCATTCAGTGAGTGTCTTTGTTCTAGTTAGTGCTATATGTAAATCTCTATCTTATAAATTAATATGGATGTTACTACTTTTCAGACCTGAAATAGACAACCATTTATAGGACAATGTGCCTGTATAGATGGGCATCTTTTCACCTAAATTTTTTACAATAAATGATAATAATCGTTTTTCAGGTACATGAACTAAAGGAGAATAAATAACTTTTTAAGGGTGACCATGTCATAGACTGCCATCTAGCCATACCTACAGTAAATGTAATTGCTCAGTTAGCCAGCCGATATTGAGCTAGGGCTGTGAAGTAGGTTACCTTATGTTGTCATTTTGTGAAACAATATGTATGCAGCAATTTATCATTTCGATCTTTCATTAGAAATGTGTATTAATTGTGTAATGTCTCCAGTAAATATCACTACTGGGGTGGAGCAACAATGGGCAAACATCAAAACCACCATCACAGAGGCAACAAGCCTTTGTGTGAAGCAAATAAACAAATCAAAACGAAAGAAAAAAACACTATGGTTCTCAAAAGAAGTTGAGGGGAAGGTTAGGGAGAGAAAGATAGCATTCAGGAACTACAAGATAACACAGAAGGAGCAGGACAGAGAACTGTACTAGTTAAAGCAGAATGAAGTTGGGAAGGCAGTCAGAATATCAAAGGTCCAAACCGAGGAAAAGATAGCCAACTCAGTTAAGAAGGGGGATAAAACCTTTTATAGCTACATTAGGAAGCAAAGAAAGACTAAGGCAGGGATACTGAGGCTGCATAAAGAGGAAGGTGGTTAGGCAGAGAGCAACAGTGAAAAAGCAGGGATACTGAATGAATACTTCTGCTCAGTATTCACAAAGGAAGAGCGCGTGGAGATACCTAATCCAGTCAATAGAAGCACTCTGGATAAGAGGGTTGATATTAGTCCTTTCAGAGAATAAAGGGTTCTGAAAGAACTCCTAAAACCGAAGGTGGATAAAGCAGTGGGGCCTGATGGGATTCACCCCAGAATTCTAAAAGAACTAAGGGAAGAACTAGTAACACCACTGATTACACTTTTTAATAAATCATGGGAGGATGGTGTGGTACCTGAGGAGTGAAGGAGGGCAGATGTGATTCCCCTTCACAAAAGTGGGAGTAAGATAGAGGCAGGAAACTCAGACCTGCCAGTTTGACCTCAATGGTAGGGAAAATGATGGAATCACTTCTGAAGGAAAGAATTGTTGAGTACCTAGAGGCCAGTGGGGCACAGGACCCAATGCAGCATGGATTCACAGCAGGAAGTTCATGTCAGATGAATCTAATTGATCTCTTTGACTGGTTGACCAAAGTAGTAGACCAGGGAGGGGCTGTGGACATGGCCTACCTAGACTTTAGCAAGGCGTTTGACACAGTCCCGCACAAAAGATTAATAAACAAATTAGCCAGTCTGGGAGTGGGTCCCAGGGTGGTAGTCTGGGTAAAATACTGGCTTTACAAAAGGAAACAGAGGGTAATATTAAATAGAGTCCACAGTGAAGAAAGGGGGGTTACTAGTGGGGTACCACAGGGTTCAGTACTGCGGACAGTCCTTTTTGATGTCTTTGTAAGTGACATTGCAGAAGGACTGGATGGAAAAGTATGTCTCATTGCAGATGACACAAAGATCTGCAACAGGGTTGATACTCCAGATGGGGTGGAAAGGATGAAAAGGGACTTGGCAAGGTTGGAGGAATGGTCAAATGTATGGCAGCTTAGATTCAATGCAAAGAAGTGCGAAGTAATACACCTGGGAAACAAAAACCCAGGAGAACAGTATACAGTTGGGGGTGAGATACTGACAACAACAGAAATTGAAAGAAACCTGGGGGTAGTCATATCAGATGACCTAAAGGTGGGTCAGCAATGTGAAAAGGCAGTAAGGAGGGCTGGGGGATACTGGGATACATAGGGAGAGGCATCACCAATAGAAAACAGGAAGGTGTTGTGCCTCTGTACAGACAGTTGGTAAGACCACATCTGGAGTACTGTGTACAGTTCTGGAGACCCCGTGTCCGCAAAGACATAGACAGGGTGGAGGCTGTCCAGAGGAGGGCAACCAAAATGGTGCAGGGTCTGCACCAGAAGACATATGAAAAAAGACTAAAGGAGCTTAAGATGTATAGCCTCGGGAGGGGGGACATGATAGCAACTTTCAAATACCTCAAGGGAAGTCCAAGAGGGTAGCATCTTTCAGAAAAAGAGGTATGCAAGAACAAGGGGGCACAATTTGAAGATAGAGGGGGGAATGGCTCAGAGGGAATGTGAGGAAGCATTTCTTCACAGAGAGGGTTGTAGATGCATGGAAGAGCCTTCCTGAGAAGGTCATAGACTCAAAAACGGTGGGGGAATTCAAGAATGCATGGGACAGGCAATTCTAGTGTGGGGTAGGAGGAAGTAGGCTGTTGTTTAACTAGGATCTTCAACTTCTCCGTTAGGTAGGAAAATGGGCAGACTAGGTGGGCCAAGCGGTCCTTATCTGCCATCAGATTCTATGTTTCTGTGTTTCTATAATGCTGTTCCTCAAGATAGGTAATATGTGGAAATGCTAACATTTTCATGGGTTATTTTCATGTAGGACACATTAGGAGGCTGAACTGGAAATTAAAGAGAACTACTGTATGTAGAGCATCGTAGCAACATAGTTTTAGTTATATATTAAAAGAGCCTTCAGGGTAGCTGATGAATGCAGTATTCAGCAGCAGCCTGGTATATGATTTAATCATTTCTCTGAGTCCCTCCATTCTTTGTTATTTAGAACATTTGTATGAAATCATCATACATCAGTGAATTTATTTACTTATACTTCCTGGGCCCGATTCTCAAAGGGTTACACCAGGTGTAAACTGACTTGTGCCAAAAGAAATGGTGCAATAGCAATTTATGAAAGAAGTTGCGACATTCTGTATTCTGCAAAGCAGCCTGCCACATGTCACAGACTGCTTGCGCCAAAGTGAACTTAAGCCACCAGTTACACCATAAACCCCCTGCAACATGGTGCTATGGGGGGTTACGGCAGCAGTCATGCCCTATTCTGGAAGGGCAGCTGCAAAGTCCCCAATTTTGCTATTCTGGAACAATCCCCAGAGGACATCTGCCGAAGTACAGTTACACCAGCTATTAGCTGATGTAAGTGTACTTTACAGCCACCAAGGGTTATACCAATGTGCCACCCAGCCATCCCCAGTATATGTAGCACCCCCCATCCCCCAATATTTCTGAAAAGCCCCGCAAGGCTTGCTCATGCCCCCAACCCCAATAAAATAAAAAAAGCCTTGCAGGGCTTCCTCATGCCCTTATCCGCCAGTAATACTATAACCCCCCACCCCAATAATACTATAAAAGCCCTGCAGGGCTTGCTCATGCTCCCAACCCCCAATGAAATTAAAAAAGCCCTACAGGGCTTGCTCATGCCCTGATCCCTCAGTAATACTACAAAATCCCCCAATAATACTATTAAAGCCCCACAGGGCTTGCACATGCCCCCCAATCCCCCAATAACAAGTTAAAATCCCTACAGGGCTAGCTCATGCCCCTCCTCATCCCCGATCCCCCAAATTTATAGCACAAACACACAGATCCCTATATCCCTGGTAGTCTAATGGCTACCCAACCCCCTCCTCACCCAGCAGTGTTCAACCACCCTGCTCCCCCTGATCCATTTCAAGCTGGAAACTGGCACAGCTGTCATTCACTGAGCATGTACTATGCACAGTATGCTCTCTTTGAAGACCTCAGTTGGTGGCTGGCCACCTTGGTGAGAGGTGGGCTGTGCCAGTTGCTGACTTGAAACAGGTCGGTTGGGAGCAGGGTGGTCTGACACTTCTGGGTAGGGAGCCACTAGACTACCAAGGATAAAGGGATCTGCGTGTTTGTACATAATTTTGAGGATCAGGGATGGGGAATGAGCTAGCTCCTATGGGGGTTTTACTTATTATGGGGGATTAGGGTTTGACTGGCCCTGTGGGGCTTTTATATTATTATTGGGGGAAGAGGGCATGGGGGGCACTTGCACCCTTCACATACAGGGCTGCAGCTTGCAACAAATCCTTCAGGTATGCCCTTCATTTGGCATACCTGTGGGATTTTCACAGAACCGGGAGCAGGGTTCTCGGCGCAATTGCACCCCTCACATGTTGCAACTTGCAACATGCGTAGGGGTGCTTCTAGAATCGGCCCTTCCCACTTCATATGATGTCATGATACTCATTTTATGACATTACCATATGTTGCTCTGGAATGGAGTGAGTCACAAGCAGACATTGCTGTGCTGTTGACTTCTCTACATGTTCTGAATTCCTCTGCATTCTGAATCTACTAGCAGCCTAAGGGTTTAAGACCAGATTATGTCCAAGAATAAACAGCCTACTTTCTGGCAAATGTCCTTAGCAAAAGAAAGAATATCTGATGCTAAATGCAAAAAAAAAAAAATAAGTAAATCGAGGAAAATAGCAACAAGAATTATTTCACATAACTAGTGGTGGTCACTTTGAACTGCCTTTCAACACAGGACAGACAACACCATTTCTAGTTTCAAGCTCCAGCTAGATAAGCACTAAATATTGCCAGGCTATAGCCTGGGGTTCAATGGGACAGACAGCACTTACCTTACCCCGTTGTGGGCTATTTAATGGTAGCATACTCAAATTTCTTCCAAAAGATCATTTTTATGTTGGCTCGCTTGCACAGCCAACATCTTGCGGTAGTGCAGATTTGGAGGTGCGGTCACTGTTGGGCGGATGCAGGGCATGCATCAGTAGGTGCGTCCCTTATTCTCCAGTCAGCCTGCATGCTGGCGCCATACTGTGCATACCTAATGTGGCCATGGGATCAAGCGATAGGTCCGCTGCAATGCGAGCTAAGCTCATCATACGCAGCGGTCCTCCCAACGTGCTTTCCCTGGTGGTGTAAAAAAAGAAAATGAACATGGGGCATACTGCCAACTTCAGGGGTGCCCAGTCCCCCTGTCAGCATACCCTGGCACAATGTATATGCCAACAGGGGAGCCCACTCCATGCTGGCATAATGCATCCCTCCCATTTGTTATGTGCCAAGGGAGGTGCCAAATCCCCCTCAGCTCTTGGCCCCCTGCTTTCATTGTGTGACAACGGGGTGCCTAATCCCATTGGCTATAACATCCCCCCAGAAGTATCAGTGGCACCTGGGAGCCCACCCCAGCGTACAAAGCCCCTGCAAAAAAACTGTCCCCGATGTTTATTTTTATTTTTTTAACCTGTAAAAAGAAAACTGTCCCTTGTGGTCTTCCTGCCTACCTCCTGCACCCACCTACTGTGCACCCTGCCTCCCCACACCCCCTTTCACCCCATACTTACCTCCAGAGTCTGGCGCAATGATCTTCGGTGGACTGGGAACACGTCTGCACTCTTCAAAGCTGACTGCGAACTGAGGAAATGCCGGTAAGCTGTATAATGGAATAAATAGTTTTTTTTTCAACTTTGATGCATATCTCAGGCATGTTTTGGAATTGAGGCACCAAATTTTCAACATGGGGTTTTTGGGACCCCTCCTCATGAATTCTGGCACTGTCATGACATTACTCAGCTCCGAAAGGTGATTTTGCGGTCACTCCACAGAATCAACTTTTGGGACCGATTAATGAAACGACAGTGCCACTGTTCGTGAGGGGGGCTCTCAAAAAGCCTATGTTGCAAATTTGGTGGGGAAAATCCAAAAAATGTCTGTTTTACAAGCATGCATTGCGCTGTTTCCACGCACGCTCATAACTTCGAGAATTTGTAATATTTTCAGTCCAGATTTTCAAAATTGACATTTTTCCACACCTCCTGATGAACAGTACAGCTGTCATTTTACATATCCTGGCCAATATGTGTTTTCACATGACCAGCACCGAATAGCACAGTCGCTGTGTGAAATCTCTTTTCAGGACAGTTTGAGGAAATGGCGGTGACACTGTTCATGAGCAGAGATCCTAAAATGCCTATGCTGAAAATTTGGTACCGGAACTCCATAAAATGACTGTGTTGCAAGCATGCATTGCAGTTTCCACGCATCCATGTACTGTAACTTTGCAAATTTGCAATATTTACATGCCAGATTTTTAACACTGGCATTTTTCACACCTCCTTATGAGCAGTACAGCTGTCATTTTTCACATCCTGCCCAAAATGTGTTTCCGCACCTGTGGCGCACAATGGCATGATCGCTGTAGGAAATCAACTTTTGGGACAGATTAACAAAATCACAGCACCACTGTTCATAAGGGGAGGTCCCAAAATACCTATGTTACAAATGTGGCTAACAAACACCCAAAAATTATTGGGTTATGGCTGTGTATTGTGCAGTTTGTATGCATGCTCATTGCTTCACCAATATTTCATATTGTCACTCCAGATTGTCAACGTTGCCATTTTTTTACACCTCCTCATGAACAATACAGTTGTCATTCTCCACATCCTGCCCAAAAATCAGTTTTCATCCCTCTATCGCCAAATGGCACAGCTGCTGTGCAAAACCACCTTTCAACTAACAAAGTGATTGTGCCGCTTTTCATGAGGTGGCCTGACAAGCAGCCCATGTTGAAAATGTGGAGTGAAATTATCATGACACACCTATGGTGATAAGGTTTCTAACTGTAGCACCCCAACCGGTACAGAATGACAGGCATCAGAGGTGTCACTTGGGATCATCGGATGTAATGCTCACGCCATTCCACCCCCCCACCCTGCAGCTACTGACAGGCATTGTGCTGTGCCTTGCACTGTTCAGCCACAAAGTTCACCCCATGCTCCTATACTGCACCCACATCAGTGTATTTCCTTATGGAATGGGGTAAGTATAACACCCAATGACCCCAAACCACACCCTCTACAGGGTAGGGTGAGGTACAATGGCATGAGCATTATAGCTGACGACCCAAAGGCACACCCCAATGCCTGTCACTCTCTACAGGGTGGGAGTGGGGTTGGCATCACTTCAATACTTCACTGCCATTCCTATTATGCATCTCTAGCTTCGGCACTGCCAATGCCAGCACGACAACATTTGGCATTGACAAATGCTCGTCTTTACTCCCATCATCACTCCTTCCTCTGCCTGCTCACCTCTCTTCTTGAGGGCTCCATTCCTAAAGTACCTTTATCCTAAATGAACTTCATTCCCACTGTACTTCTGGAGGTGGAATGCTCCTCAGTTGGGTTACTCTGCATTTGTTGCACCCCCTTAGGGTGGTAGTTCCTATAAGGGACAGAGAGCACAAATGGCCAGAAGCACTGTACATCACATAAAAATTCAAACTACAGTACGTACTACCAAACAATCTTCAGTAACAAGTAACCTAACAGAATAACATATTAAGTTGCACAAGCCTAATTCTCTCTCCCTATACTTAGTCACTGGCTGTCCTACAGAATCTTGAAAAAAGGGATGACAGGTTATTTCCACTCCACTGAGGAGAAGAAAGAAAGAATGTGATGGACCAATGTTCTTCTTTCTTTCTTTCCTAAATTTGTAAATGTTCATATGTTTATATAAGCTGAATTGTATCCAATCACAAATTTCCCCTTATTGCTGGCAACTCTTTAACCAAGAATTTAACTGACTTAGTATTCAAATATGGATACATTTTCCCATGCATCAGACCATATGTTGTAACATCTGGAATGAGGGCTGATTTTGCTGTAAAATAACACATGCCATTTATAAAACCTGCCTCAGTGTTTGCCTAGGGAAAAAGAACATTTAGATTAAAGAAGTGCACAAGGAGGACATATTCAACATTGGGAGAACATGTGGCTAATGTTGCATAACTTCATTATGATATACTTTACGGATGGTAAAATGTTTAACTTCTTCATCGGTACATTTTAAGAATTAAATTAAATTCCAGGCTTTCTTGCCATTTTCAGTTTAGGCACATATTTTATAAAGAACTGACTGCATTTGCAGATAAAAGTTTTCTAACACTCTGTGACTGGACAAGGAACAATCAGTTTGCAGAATGCAGGGAAACATTATCTTACAAACGCATAATGATTTGAAATACATATATTTATATTAAATGGCATGCATATATAGAATTTGGTTTTAAATAAAGTTAATAGTCTTTACAGAAGGGTGGGCTATGCATGTTCATTTACTTGTATCATCATTTTTTGACATCAAAACATTTGGAGCCTGTCATCATCACCAGGACTATTTCTTGGCTGAAAGAGGCTGAACCCTTTTTCCTGGTTGAAAGACAACTGAAAATCTGAACACATATGAGGTGATGAACATGCACACTGCATGTGCATGCCACCATGGTGATGCGGTCATATGTACAGCATGATTCCTTGCCATATTTCAGTTGTGGATTGATCTGCTGTGCTGCAAAACATGGAAGTGCAGTACTGCAGATACTGGCTGGTTGAATTTCGAGGTACTGAAGTGTGCTGCACAACTTAGTGAGAACCAAACTGAAGCTAACAAAACTAAAGAGGGACTCTCACCATAGGATTCCAAAAAATAGGTACACAAGTGGGAACAATAACGCACAGGTGGCAAGTGATTCAGGTCTGAAAATCAACAAAGGCTATACATGTCAATGTTTAACAGGTAAAAGTCAGCTAATGATATCAAGTGTATTTTATTTTTTCTACTTGGGTACCTACTGTATTGTTAAGAGTTATGGTGTATATCCCTCTATTGTTTGTTTTTTGTTGCATTATGGGTACCTCTAATAGCATGGACCCTACTAATAAGCATCATTTCTCCCTGGGGCCCTTGGGTGATACTATAGTAACACTATACCCTGGATACATGGTAATTCCTCATTTAGCAGAAATTTGTCTAGGCTTACCTTAAAGCTTCTACTATCTTTATGTCCACAGTCTCCATTGAGAGGCTGTTACCTACTGTAGATTCACCATTCTCTTGGGGAAACATGTTCCTAAGGTTACCCCTGAATTTACCATCACTAAACTTCAAGGAATACCCTATATCCTGCTCAGGACACCAGATCAAACATTTTTTTAGTTAGGTTTTGTTTACTGGGTAGGTGCTCTAGTCATAGGAATTACTATTTTCAGGCACGACCCGGGAGGTTACAGAAGTGGCAGTACAATGTACAAATACAGCAAAGAAGGTAAAAGCAAAGTGCAAAATAAATAGTCAAAGCAAAATAAACATAGCACAGCATACAGCAGTCAAAATAGTACAAATATTCAAGGTAAGTGCCATGGGTAAGCAAGCTAACAATGTATGAGCTGACAGATTAAACATGAAATACTCGGTAAGCGGAACAAGAAAGAAGGGGGAAGGAGAGAAGAGAAAGGCTTAGGTGAGAACTAGATAAGGCAGATTTGGAGCAGAGGAGGATGAAAGGACAATGTCAGGTCAAAAGGACCAGGCAGCAGGAAACAGGGTAAGTAGGCTGAGGTGGGTTAAAACACAAGCATGTGGCAAGTTTAAATAGGTGTGAGCGAAGCTCTTTTTAAAGCAGGTATGACTTGGAGCAAGGCAGAGCAGCTAGGAGAATCTTGTTCCAAAATTTAGGAGCAGCATTGGAGAAGACACAAGTACCCTGAACATTTACAACTAGGGATGTGTAGTAGAGACTGGTCTACAGACTGGAGGCCATAGGAGGAGGTTTTGGGGTGTAGAAGGAGGCAAATGACACTGGGGTGACAGATCTAATAATGTTATCCAACAGGGAGCCAAAGGAGAGAAGCCAATGGTTGGAGGGAAGTGCAGTTTGGGACAGCACAGAGCTGACGATGTTTTAGTTGGGTAATGCTGAGGCATCTCCAGCTGTTCAGTCATGTCAGTATCCCTGAGTGTATGAGACTGAGATCATGTCTCCTTGGGGTTGCACAGAGTCTGCTGAACGGAACTGGATTTGTCAGATTCTGATCCAGTTTTCAGATTTAGGATTTTGGATTTGCAGTTGAAAATCCAAACTCTTAAACTGAATCCTGAAACATAGTTTACATAGTTATTTAGGATTGAGGATTTAGGATTTCAAATCAAAATCCAAAATCTGATTTTTAGGTCCTTTAAGGATTTGAAATGTAATTGGATTAGGATTCAGAAGTCCTAAAATCCTAAATCCTAAAATCAAATTGGAATCATCCCAAGACTTCTCAGCCTTCTTTTCTCCAGGGTGAACAGGTAAAGGGTGCAAACAAAGAGAGAAGTGCACTCAGATACTCCCCAGCACTGCCATATAAATCAACTTCAGTGCTCAAACATTAAGCAATGGTATGTCCAAAAGGGAGAAGCAAGCTCATAAATCCAAATGATGGTTTATTTACCTATTTTTATTCTTCTCTGAGGTAGTCATGGAAGGTGCAGATGGAGCATGCTGATATTTTGCCTCACTCTGAGGCTTCTATAGGGTAGGGTACTGTAATTCACTCCACCCTCTTTATAAAACGAAAAGTTCAAATCCTTAAATAGACAAAGTCAACATACAGGGCAGCGTATTTAAACATTTAGCTTTACCCTAATAGGGTTTGGGCTTCTAATTGGGTTTTGTACACTAGTGAGGTAGTGAATAACAAAGTTGTTACTGTGTGAGTTCTAATGGAATCCATTAGTCCTGCATACAGAGTGTACAGGCATATTGGAAGCTTTTTGGATGCACTAACAGTCTGTTGGCAAAGTACTAGTTAGTACTTTCAAAAAACTAATTTTAGGTATGTGCAATTAGAGTGGGCCACTCCCTCCCATCTGCAATGCAAAGGATCCCTGGTGTCTGAGGACACCCTCTCCCTCACTTTGTATCTTATGTCAATGATCCCTGGCATCTGTTGACACCACACTCCATCTTCCCATATCCACGTCAAGTATAAATAAAAGGAAGGAAGTGGAGTACTCGCCATTATAACCAAGAGATGTTTTACTGAGCCAAAAGATGCAGTGCAAAAATTCCCTACTGTACATAGCTCCCTGCATACAGGTCTTTTATCAGTGGGTGGGTGTTTGTGCATATATTGTTATATGTTATCTGTGCAAATATGCTAATTCATCAATCACATGCATATGTAAAGCCCACATAGGATGTCACCCACTGACTACTAAACAAGTGAACAAAGTGAACTGTGTTCAAAATAGATACAAATCCAAATAATTACATATTTAAAAGACAGATGATACATACAAAAAATGTTTCGGTTTATTCTGGTTTTACAGTAAGTTGATACTAGTACAGTGAAGCCTGCAGTATATTAGTGCATTGATTTTTAATTTTTAATTTTCTTTTAACAAACAAGTGAAGAGTGTTTAATGGGTTAAAGCCAACCGCAGTCTCTCTAAGCATAATTCTAAGAGTACCACGGCAGAGTTCACAGAAATCAACACATTTGTGGATTCAAAAGGAGGGCAGGTAAAAGGGGACAATACCCAAAGTAAACCTCTGTCAGTATCAACCCACAGTAAGCAGGGATGTCATTTTATAAAACAACATCAGTACCCATCAAAAGCAAAACAAAAACAGAAGAGACTAGGCGAGGAGGGGATGGGAAAGAAGAGGTGGATCAGAAAACAAAAACATGCAATGAACAAGCATTTGTCAATGCCGAATGTTTGCTTGCTGGCATTGGCAGTGGTAGTGTAGAAGTTACAGAACTACGTAATAGGAATGGCAGTGAAGTATTGAACTGAAGCCAACCCCACCACCACCCTGCAGAGAGTGACAGGCATTGGGGTGTGCCTTTGGGTAATCAGGCATAACGGCCACGCCATTTCACCACACCCACCCTGCAGACACTGACAAGTGTCACGGTGTGCCTTGGGGTCTTTGGCCCTTATGTGCACCCCATTCCATCAGAAAATACGGTGAGATGGGTGCAGTATAGGAGAATGGGGTGAACTTTGGGGCTGAAGAGTCCAAGGCATACCTCAATGCCTCTCACTGGCTGCAGGGTGTGGAATGGTATGAGCATTACAGGCAAGAATCCCAAGTCACACCCCTGATGCCTGTCATTCTCTACAGGGTTGGGCGTTATGATTGGAAACCCTAATACCTCAGGCATTCGTTGGAATTTTCACTCCAAATTTTCAACATGTTTTTTTGTGGCCCCACCTCATGAACAGTGGCAATATCAGTTTGTTAGCCCAAAGCTGCTTATGCACAGCGACTACAGCATTTAGCACCACAGGTGCAAAAACATTCCGAACAGGATGTAAAAAACGACAGCTGTACTGTTCATGGGGAGGTGTAAAAAATGGCAATGTTGCAAATCTGCAGTAAAAATATTAAAAAAACTGGTTAAGTCACGGCGTGCATAGAAACTGCTAGCGTACACCCGTAATGTAATTAGTTTTGGGATTTTTACAGCAGATTGTCAACACAGGCATTTTGGGACCTCGATCATGAACAGTGTCACTGTGATTTTCTTTATCTGTCCTGAACAATGATTTCCCACAGCAACCACGCATCTCTGCGCTGAAAGTGTGAAAACATATTTCGGCCATGTTGTGAAAAATGACAGCTGTACTGTTCATAAGGAAGTGTGGAAAAATGCCACTGGTGAAAATCTGGACTGAAAATATTACAAAGTCATGAACTTACGAAGGTGCGTGGAAACTGCGCAATGCTCACTCGTAACACAGTCATTTTATGGACTTTTGTCACCAAATTTTCAACATAGCCATTTTAAGACCTCTGCTCATGAACAGTGTAACTGTGATTTTCTTAATCTGTCCCAAACATTGCTTTCGCACACCGACTGCACCATTGTGCGCTACATGTGTGAACACATTTTGGGCAACATGTGAAAAATGGCAGCTGTACTGTTCATAAGGAAGTGTAATAAAATGGCAATGTTGAAAATCTGGAGTGAAAATATTGAAAATTCGCAAACATACGAGCGTGGCCGTGAGGAACTGCGAACGGACATTCGTGAAACAAAGTAATTTTTAGGATTTTCACCAAATTTTCAACATAGCCATTTTAAGACCTCTGCTCATGAACAGTGTCACTGTGATTTTCTTAATGTGTCCCATACATTGATTTCACACACCGACTGTAGCCATTTATGCGCTACATGAAGCGGAAACATGTTTTGGGCAAGATGTGAAAATGACAAGCTGTATTGCTCATAAGAAGTGTAATAAAATGGCAATGTTGAAAATCTGGAGTGAAAATATGAAAATTCGTGAACTACGTGCGTGTAGGAACTGCATAATGCAAGCTAAATAAAACCCTGTCATTTTGGAATTTTTCACCAAATTTTCAAAATAGGCTAACGAGAGCCCACTAATGAACACTGGCAGTGTTGTTTCATTAATCAGTCCCGAAAGGTGATTTTTTGGTGATGCGGAAATCACCCTTCGGGCCCGAATATCGCATGACAGTGACAGTATTCATGAGACGGGGTCCCAAAACCCCATGTTGAAAATTTGCGCATAAACTCAAAAATGCCTCAGATATGCAGCAAAGTTGAAAAAACCCTATCTATCCCATTATACAGCTTACCAGCATTTCCTCAGTTTGCGGTCGGCTTTGAAGAGTACAGACGTGTTCCCGGTCCACCAAAGATCGTCAGCGCCGAGGTCTGGGAGGTAAGTATGGGGTTGGGGGTGTGGGGAGGCAGGGTGCGCAGTGGGTGGGTGCGGGTTGTGGGAGGGGCAGGGAGAAGCGCCGAGGTCAGTTTTAATTTGCAGGTTTTTCTTTTAAATGATGACACGGGACGTTGCCACGCTGGGATGGGCTCCCAGCGTGGCACAAGGATGGCTGGTTGGGGACGTGGAGCCGACAGGGGATTGGGCATCCCGTCGGTCATAGCATCTGTTGCCACGCTGGGGTGGCTCCCAGCGTCCACCCTGTACTCTGGGGGAGGACAGTGGAGCAAAGGGGATTGGGCACCCCTGTCAGCTATATATGATGAGTTGCCATGTTGGGTGGGCACCAGCGTGGCATGTGGAAGGCTTTTGGGGGAGCTTAGCACAGCTGATGGGGATTGGGCACCCCCAGCTATACAGTGTGTGCATGGGAAGGGGCAGCACGCAGTATGTGTGCGTGTGCGGTGTGTGTGTGTGTGTGTGTGTGTAGGGGGAGCGTGCATGAGCAGGCAATATCTTATCGCTGATCACTGAAGCGTAGCTCCCCCTTTCAACTGTACTCCACTGCATTTTGGAGATGTCATAGACAGCTCAAGCAGGCATTGGAGAACTGCGGCTGCACCTGCAAACACACTGCCTGAATTGGAAGAGAGCTGCTACACCTCCGAAAACTCGGATGATGGCACTATGTTTCTTGCACATGCGTGCAAGCAAACATAAAAATGAAAAGGGAGAAGGGAAGGGGGAGGGAATGAATGACATAAACAAATGGGGGATTATAATATAGAAGCTAAACTTTAGCAGATTTCATGTTCCCAACTTAGTTCCATAAAACTCATAGACTTCAGTCAAAGGCAGATATACAAAGCACTTCATTACTCCAACAAGCATTTGTCCGTGCCGAATGTTGTCTTGCTGGTGTTGGCACTGCTAGTGCAGGAGTTAGAGAGACATATAATAGAAGTAGCAGTGAAGTATAGAACTGACATCAACCCCACCCCACCCTGCAGAGGGTGACATGCATTGGGGTGTGCGTTTGGGTCGCTGACCCTAACGCTCATGCTATTTCACCTCACCCTACCCTGCAGAGTCTGACAAGTGTTGTGTTGTGCCTTGGGGTCATCGGGCCTTATGCTCACCCCATTTCATAAGGAAGAATGTTGAGATGGGTGCAGCATAGGAGAATGGGTTGAACTTTGGGGCTGAAGAGTCCGAGGTACACCTTGATGCCTGTCAGTGGCTGCAGGGTGGAGGTGGAGGACCAATGGCGTGAGCAGTACAGCAGACAATCCAAAGACACACCCCTGATGCATGTTAGTCTGTACAGGGTGAGATGTAATGGTTAGAAACCCTAACGCCCTGGGTGTGTGTTGGTATTTGCAATCCAAATTTTAAAACATGGCCTTTTTGTGACCCCACCTCATGAAAGCATTTGGGACCTCTGTTCATGAAAAGTGCCCTTGTGATTTTGTTAATCTGTCTCGAATGTTGATTTCCCGCAGTGACCATGCCATTCTGCAGTACATGAAAATGTCAACTGCACCATTGATAAGGAGGTGTGAAGAGATGACAATGTGGGACACAAAGGGTAATAGTAAACAAAGTCCACAGTGAAGAAAGGAGGGTAACTAGCAGGGTACCACAAGGGTCGGTACTAGGACCGGTCCTCTTTAATGTCTTTATAAGTACATTGGAGAGTGCCTGGAAGGAAAAGTATGACTCTTTGCAGATGACACAAAGATCTGCAACAGGGTTAATACACAAGGTGGGGTGGAAAGGATGAAAAAGGACTTGGCAAGGTTGGAGGAATGGTCAAATATGTGGCAACTCAGATTCAATGCAAAGAAGTGCAAGGTGATGCATCTGGGAAACAAAAACCCAGGAGAAGAGTACACAATGGGGGTGAGTTAATAACAAGAACAAAAATTGAAAGAGACCTAGGAGTAATTATATCAGATGACCTAAAGGTGGGCAAGCAATGTGAGAATGCAGTAAGGAGGGCTGGGGGGATACTGGGATGCATAAGGAGAGGCATCAACAGTAGAAAACAGGAAGTTGTTATTTCTCTGTACAGACAGGTGGTATGACCCCATCTGGAGAACTGCATGAAATCCTGGAGACCCCATCTCCACAAAGACATAGACAGAGTGGAGGCTGTTCAGAGGAGGGCAACCAAAATGGTGCAGGGTCTGCACCAGATGACATATGAGGAGAGACTGAAGCAGCTTAATAAGTATACTCTTGAGGAAAGGAGGGATAGGGGGGACATGATATAAACTTTCAAGTATCTCAAAGGAATTAACAAAGTACAAGAGGGTAGCATCTTTCAGAAGAAGAGATGTGCAAGAACAAGGGGGCACAATTTTAAGATAGAGGGGGGATGACTCAGAGGCAATGTTAGAAAGTATTTTTTCACAGAGGGTTGTGGATGCATGGAACAGCCTTCCTGAGGAGGTTGTGGAGTCAGGAACAGTGGGAGAATTCAAGAATGCATGGGACAGACATAAGGCAATTCTTGTGGGGGGTAGGAGGAAGTAAGCTGTTGATTAACTAGAATCTGCAGCTTACCCATCAGATAGGGAAATGGGCAGACTAGGTGGGCCAAGAGGTCCTTATCTGCCATCAAATTCTATGTTTCTATCTCGAGTGAAAATATTAAACATTATCGAAGTTACGAAAACTGCACATCGTACGCTCGTAACACTGTCATTTAGTGGAATTATTTCACCAGATGTTTAACAGCCATTTTGGGATCTCTGCTCACGAACAGTGGCACTATGATTATCTTAATCTACCCGCACATTGATTTCCCACAACAACCATGTGATGTTGCACCAGATGTGCGAAACTACATTTCGGGCAGGATGTGACAAATGACAGCTGAATTGTTCAGAAGAAGGTGTGCAAAAAACGACAATGTTGAAAATCTGGAGTGAAAATATTAAAAATTCTTGAACTTATGACAGTGCATGGACACTGCACATTGCACGCTTGTGACAGTCATTTTATGGATTTTTTTCACCAAATTTTTAACATAGGCATTTTGGGACCTTTGCTCATGAACAGTGTTGCTGTGATTTTCTTACACTGTTCTGAACATCGTTTATCTACAGCGACTACATCACTGCATGAGAACAGTTCAGGTAGGATGTGGAAAATGAAAGCTGCACTGTTCATAAGGAGGTGTGAAAAAATGGCAATGGTGAAAATCTGGAGTAAAAATATTAAAAATTATCAAAGTTACGAGCTGTGTGGAAACTTCACAATGCACGCTTGTAACAGTCATTTTATGGATGTTTGTCATCTAATTTTCAACATAGGTATTTTAGGACCTCTGCTCATGAACAGAGTCACTGTGATTTTCTTAATCTGTTCCAAACACTGATTTCCCACAGCGACAATGCTATTTGTGCATGGGAAGTGTGAAATCACAATTCGGCCAGGATATGAAAAATGACAGCTGTACTGTTCATAAGGAGGTGTGAAAAAATGCTAATGTTGAAAATGTGGAGTGAAAATATTACAAATTTGCAAAGTTAAGAGCGTGCATGAAAACTGCACAATGCATGCTTGTAAAACACTCATTTTTGGGATTTTTTCACCAAATTTGCAACATAGGCTCTTTGAGAGCCCAGCTCATGAACAGTGGCACTGTCATTATGATAATCGTCCCAAAAGGTGATTCTGCACAGTGAATGCGAAATCACCTTTTGGGACCGAATAACACCATGACAGTGACTGAATGTATGAGGAGGGGTCCCAATAACCCCATGTTGAAAATTTGGTGCCAAAATTCCAAAAAATGCCCTAGATATGCACCAAAGTTGAAAAAAACTTATTTATGCCATTATACAGCTTACCAACATTTCTTCAGTTCACGGTCGACTTTGAAGAGTGCAGACATATTCCCAGTCCACCGAAGATCGTCGTGCCAGGCTCCGGAGGTAAGTATGGGGTAAGAGGGGTCTGGAGATGTGGGGATGTGGGGTACACAGTGGGTGGGTGCAGGTTGGGGTAGGGGGCTGCAGACAGCAAGGGACCATTTTCTACTTTGTAGGTAAAAAAAAAAATAAACATCGCGGGAAGGTTTTTTCTTTTGACAGGTACATTTGGCACACTGGGGTGGGCTTTCTGCATGCCACCTGCATGTTTTGGAGTGGGGGGACTGGAGCCGACTGGGATTGGGCACCCCATTGGCAAATAAAAAAGGGTGTTTAGCGGGGGGGGTGATGCTGAGGGGGACTGGGCACCCCCCTCGACAAACAACTGGCACAGGACATGATGCCAACAGGGATTGGGCTTCCCCATTGGCAAATGACCTGGGGGGGGTATGATGATGCTGACAGGGGGACTGGACACCCCGATGTCGGCTTTTCTGGGGACTGTGAGAGGCAGATGGCACAGCCACCACCATGTCTCATTGAAATGTTACACCAGGGAAGGCATGCCCTGCAATGAGGTGGAGCTTCCTCATTGCAGTGGCTAAAACATTTCATTTCAAGTTGGTGGCACACTTTGCAACTGCTGTCATAGACAGCATGCAGTCTCATTCGTGCCACACAGCCAAGCCCGAAAAAGTAGTGGTGCCACTGGCCACAACACGACCTAGCCTCCAAAACCTGCTCTTTCACATCAAGCAACCCCAATATGTTGTCTGCGCTGCATGCGCAAGACAACATAAAAACTGAATACAATTACAAGTACATTACCCAAATTGTCTGTATACAAACACTACTGTCTGTCATCATTAATGCCTGCATTCATTCCATGAATAAGGTTTTTTAAAGATAAAAGTAAACATCAATAAAACCATTCTAACAACTAAAACTGTGTTGCTCAGTTAATTCCCATAGAAAATGAAAACAAAAGTTTATTTACCTATTCCACATTGTCTCTAGGAGCCATGCAACACCCATAGGACCACAAAGACTCTACACCACTCCTCAAGTGTATTGTGCTCCATTGTTTCACCGGGGTTATGAGATGCTTTACTTAAATACTGTACTATATACTTGGGATACATAGCCCCCCTTCCCCTGCTCTCTGTACTGGGGTCTTTGCCATCACTCCAGTATCTCTAGAGGTCAGGAAGTTTTTATTTATTTGCTTATTATCTCGAATTACAAGCTTTGAGCTACAAGCTCACTTACAAAGGTTCCACCTCAGAGTGAGAACATAGTAACAGGTACAATAAATACAGTGGATGGTACAATTACATGAGGTAATTATAAAAAAAGAGCAGAAATAGACACATAGTGGGATGAGGTAAATTTATACAATGATATACAGTAGATGAGGTAGAATAGATTTACAAAACAGGCAAGTTATTGCCAAAAAACAGACAATGGCAATAATGCAGGAGATGGAGGGGAGTGTTGCATAGGGAGTGTTGTTGGGTGGGGGACAGGATCTGTCAAAGAATGGCTTTGTAGGACAGAGTCGGTAAAGGGAATGTAAATAAGTGTGTGTGGGATGGGAGTTATGGGAGGAAGTGAGGAAAGGAAGAGTGTAATAGGAAATTGGTTCTGGTGTGCGAATTAATGGATGGCAGGGAAGCTACAGGGAGGGAACATGTGGGGGAAGATAGAGGGGAGAAAAAGGAGTGGGAAGGGAGAGGGAAGGTGATATTTACAGAGTAAGTGCCTAAGCTGGAGGGAGGATTGGTAGAGAGAAGATGGGGTACACGAAGTAAGTGCATAAGCTGGAAAGGGGGTGGTGGTAGGGTGCAGGGAAGGATGGGTGTGGTGGGTGAGGGGAGGAGGTAAATCAGGTTGAGTGGCAGTAATACAGTAGGAGGAATAGTTAGTGGGACAGCGATGGGTTGAAATAAGGACAAGAGAGAAAGGTGAGGGAAGCAGTGGAGGGAAAGTCAGAGGGGAAAACAAGAGGAAGGAAAGTGAAGGTGGAGGAAAAGGAAGAGGAAGGGGGATAGGAGGTGTCAAGTAAGAGCATAGTGGTGTTGTGGTTGATGTGAGGGCAGGAAGGGTGAAAGTAGGTGGGGGGAGGTGGACTGAGATTAGTAGTGATGGTTTGACAGGGGGGATGGAGAGAAAAATCCTTCCTAAGCTAGCCTACTACCCAATTACACTCCCTTGTGCCAAATCTCCCTCTTAAACCTTACAGTCATCTCCTCCTCCTCCTCCTTCCCCGTTGAAATCCAGGTAATCCAACCTTTCCATCTCTCCATGTGTTTCTCCTCTTTTAGGAGCAGCTTAGCTATCACTAATTCCATTTTATGTATTCTGCATATTATAACACACCATTCTTCTACTACAGGTACTGTATATCTGAATTCAGCCAGTGTAATGTGATACACTATAATACAGATGATAACAGAATAATGAGGATCTTTCATATCTCTGGCCTCAAATTAACCACCATGGGGAAGCCTGACACCCATTACAAGAAGGCCAATAATAACTGTGCCCCAGTAATCTGTCTGGATGTGAGTCCAAAACTGTTGTATTTTCATACAACCCGAGAATATATGCCAGTGACTGCGTTCTTCCCCACAACCCCTCCAGCAGTATGCCTTGTTAGCAGGACTATAATGCTGCATTGTCGGTATTCTGAAATATCTGATTAAAACCTTCCAGAAAAACTCCCACTTCAAGGGGGCAGAAGTGACCTTCTACCCTTTATGTAATCTACTCTCCCACTTAGAGATGTTGAAAAATAAAATTTCGGCAGCGAAATTGCTGCAAAATCAGCAATTTCACAACACAAAATATTTTTTGAAATTGCGGTGAAATGGTGAAATTTTGCCCACAATTTCACCTGCAAATGGGCCTCTCCTCCTGATAGTCCCACTTCCTGGTGTATAGTGGTTCCCCCTCCGCCCTGCTCATTGGCCAAAAAAAAAAGATCCTCTCCCTGGTGTCTAATGGTTGCCCTCCCCACCCCTGGCCGATCTACGGCTGAAATTAAATAAAGCTCCTCTCCCCCGAGTTTCCCTCATGTCCCTCCCTAGTCCTACCAACTATCCTTTAGTAAAAATAAATAAATAAATAAAATGTCTGACTCCCTGGTGTCTAGTGGACCCCCCCTCCCTGTCAGCAGACAGCACCCACCCTGCTCCCCCTGTACCCCAATCAGGCAACCGGCACAGTCCTCCACTCACCTCCATGGCAGGCAACCCAACTGAGTGCTTCAATGAATGAGCGCATGTTGTACAAGCATGCACTCATTCATTGAAGTGCTACTGAGCACTACTGAGGGATGCACGCCTATACTGGTGCGATGGTCTGCATCTGTCCAGGGAGGGAAACAGGATGCTATGTGATAGGTTTAAATGCTTCATTGGCAAGCATTTAAACTAGCCAAGAGGTGAGACACTGAAAAGGTGAATGGAAATCCCAGCATCCCCCCACAAAACACAGTAGTTAGAGAGGTAAACATCAAGGTTGAAAAGTCAGTAGGGAGCAGGACTGGGGTAAATGCAGAAAAAGACAATAAGGACAGGGATGGGGCTAAAAGGGATAAAGTCATAAAAAAAATGGAAGGTGATGAGTGCCAATGCCCGCAGTCTGTATAACAAGCTCCCTGAACTAGTGGCCTTGATGGAAGAGGGATGCCTGGATATTGTGGCAGTCACTGAAACATGTTACACAGAGAACCATGACTGGGACGTCAACATACCAGGATACACAGTCTACAGAAGAGACAGGGTGGGTAAAAGAGGAGGAGGCGTAGCTCTCTATCTAAGGGAAGGGATTCAAGTAACAGAACTAAAGAGTAAACAGGAAGTTGATAAGTCACTATGGGTCACTCTGGAGACAGGAAATGGCACCACAATCCGCATAGCGGTTGTGTACAGACCCCATCTTGGGGGAGGAAATGGACAAGGAAATGATAGAAGGCATCCTTAAAATGGCAGAAAAAGGGGAGATATTGTTGATGGGGGACCTGAATAGGCTAGACGTTAATTGGAGTACCTTTGCTGCAGGCACATCCAAGAGCAGGGTCATCCTTGGGGAAGGAGAAAGGATCTCAGATTTAGAAGTGGGTAGCCATCTGGGAACAAGTGACCACCAAACAGTGTGGTTCAAAATAAACACAGCCATAGCGTCAAGCCATACAAAAACAAGAGTATTGGACTTTGGAAAGGCTGACTTTGGGAAAATGAGAGAGTGCCCAGAAAAGAACTAGCAAATGGGCAAGAAGGAGGGGTGGAGGAACAATGGGGAATAATCAAAACAGCCATCGTAAAGGCAACAATTGTTTGTATGAAGCAAATCAACAAAACAAAATGAAGGAAAAAAACACTATGGTTCTCAAAATAGGTGGACGGGAGTCCACAGTGAAGAAAGGAGGGTAACTAGTGGGGTACCGCAGGGTTCAGTACTGGGACCTGTCCCCTTTAATGTCTTTATAAATGACAGTGGAGAGCACCTGGAAGGAAAGGTATGTCTCTTTGCAGATAACACAAAGATCTGCAAAAGGGTTGATACACAAGGTGGGGTGGAAAGGATGAAAAGGGACTTGGCAAGGTTGGAGGAATGGTCAAATATGTGGCAGCTCAGATTCAATGCAAAGAAGTGCAAGGTAATGCATCTGGGAAACAAAAACCCAGGGGAAGAGTACACAATGGGGGTGAGTTAATAACAACAACAAAAATCGAAAGATACCAAGGAGTAATTATATTAGATGACCTAAAGGTGGGCAAGCAATGTGAGAAGGCAGTAAGGAGGGCTGAGGGGATACTGGGATGCATAGGGAGAGGCATCAACAGTAGAAAACAGGAAGTTGTGATCCCTCTGTACAGACAGTTGGTAAGACCCCATCTGAAGTACTGCATGCAATTCTGGAGACCCTATCTCTGCAAAGACATAGACAGAGTGGAGGCTGTTCAGAGGAGGGCAACCAAAATGGTGCAGGGTCTGCAGCAGAAGACATACGAGGAGAGACTAAAGCAGCTTAATATGTATTCAGGGAAGAATGGAGGAGGTGCTACTTCACTGAGAGGGTGGTGGAGCCATGGAATGCGCTGCTCAGGGGGCTGGTGGAGGCAGAGATGGTGGAGGGGTTCAAGAGGGGATGGGACAGGTACAGGTGAAGGGTTCTGGAAGCAAAATCCAGTGCAGCGAGAATATCCGGAACTGGGAAGGGAGAAGACAGAGAAGGCGAGGGGGGTAGCAATGTCAGCTCCCAGGGTGGGGGCTGACCAAATGAGCAGACATGAAAGACTGTTAGGCCTATTCTGCTGGCATTTTAGTATGTTAGTATGTATACCCTTGAGGAAAGGAGGGAGAGGGGGGACATGATAGAAATTTTCAAGTATCCCAAGAGAATTAACAAAGTACAAGAGGGTAGCATCTTTCAGAAGAAGAGATGTGCAAGAACAAGGGGGCACAATTTGAAGATGGGGGATGGTTCAGATGTAATGCTAGAAAGTATTTTTCCACAGAGAGGGTTGTGGATGCATGGAACAGCCTTCCTGAGGAGGTTGTGGAGTCAGAAACAGTGAGAGAATTCAAGAATGCATGGGAGAGGCATCAGGCAACTCTAGTGGGGGGGTAGGAGGAAGTAAGCTGTTGATTAAGTAGAATCTGCAGCTTATCCATCAGGTAGGGAAATGGGCAGACTAGGTGGGCCAAGCGGTCCTTATCTGCTGTCAAATTCTATTTTTTTATGTTTCTAGTGCTTGCTTGTATACATCACACTCATTCATTGACGTGCTCAGTCAGGCTGCTGGCCGTGGAGGTGAGTGGAGGGTTGTGCAGGTGGCCCGATCAGGGTACACTGGGGGTGGAGTGGGGTGGGCACTATCTGCTGACAGGGTGGGGGTGGGGGGTCCACTAAACACCAGGGAGTTGGACATTTTATGTGTTTATTTATTTATTTATTTTACTAAAAGAGAGTTGGAAGGACTCGGGACTCTGGAGGGTCATGAGGGTAACTCAGGGGGAAGGGGTGCTTTATTCAGTTTTGGCCAGAGATCGTCAGAGGGGCTAACCACTAGACACCAGGGAGAGGATATATTTTTTTTTTAGCCAGTGAGTGGCCGGGGGGGCCACTAGACACCAGGGACTCAGGGAATGTTAGTGGCAAAACTGCAGAATTTCACCCACGGGTGGTGAAATTTCACCCGCAAACGGTGAATTTTACTGGTTCATGAGCAATATTTTGCTCACTCCAAGGGCGAAATTTCGCCCTGCAAAATATTTCATGAAATGCATGCATTCTATGAAATTTGTCAGTTTCGCACACCACTACTCTCTCTGTGTGTCCATGTATTGCTCCCCAGACTCTTTCTCCCAGGTCTCCCTAACTGCCCTTTGGGAGACTCCCAGTTCAGTCTGTGGTAACTGGTAAATACCAGAAATACAGCTTTGGGTTCCTGTTACTGTTACCACATCATAAATGTAGGCCTCCCAAGATGACAGCCATCTCCCTAGTTGTGCCATGATTCCCGTTGTGATAACATCATGCCTGACCTACATATACCACTAGCATTGCTTATTACCCCAACCAAACTCATCTTTGCTCTTGTAAAGGTAATGCAGATGTCCTGCTCCAAAAGTTGGGAAAACACAGTCACCCTGACTGCTCCCAGGATATGTACCCTGCATCAAACAAGGGAGGAGAAAATCTGGGTCATAACATATTAATAACAGTGGTCCACTCCTTTGTACAGTTCTCATGAGTTTACTAACTTTCTGTAGAATGCCCAGGCGATGATTGATCCATTTGTATCACACTGTTTTCCTGCGCTCTGCAGTAACTTGAACCAATGCCAGTGTAAACAAGGGGTATCTCCTACCACGGCATTCACCATGTCACACCAGCCTGAGTCTTTCTGTTGTTTGGCCTAGGTGCAGATGGCTGACATTTGTGTTGCTAGATAATATTTGTGCAAATCAGGCAAGGTCAAACCACCTTTGTCCCATGCTAAACGAAGAAGAAAAAGATTTTGCTGTTCTTGGTTTCTCTTAACCTCAAACAAACTATTGGATCTGGCCATATTGTTTTCTTTTGTTTTCAATAGAGTAATGAATCTTCCTCGAGACCAATCACAGTATGGTCTGCAAAATACTTCAGGACCATTGTGCTGCATAAGACAGTTACCAGTCATGCAGATGAACCTGCTGCACTTTCTTTACAGGATACCAGTCCATGTTGTAGCAGGTGACTCATAAGTGATTTGCTTACTGTTCCTGAACATAGGATGCCCAAGAAGTAGCTGTAGATGTCCTTTCCTTCGCTGATGACACTGGTGATTGTGAAGAATTGATAGATGTGTTACTGCCTGTGTCAGAGACACACTTTGATGGTTCAGCAGGGTTTGACTGCTGTACATCAGTTAATGGTGTTGGTGGGGTAATATCACATTTGGTTAGCAGAAAATCTCTTCAATACTCAATGTGTCCCACTGCAGAAAGGATAGCTTCAATATTACACTTAAAGAGGGGATCTAGTAAAGTAGCCAACACATAGGTGTCATTCTTAAACATGGCATTTAGTCTCTGATCAGTCAACAGTCCAAGACTCAAGTAATCTGCCAGCATAACAGCAGTGGTGTCTTCTTTTTATTTAAAGTATTTCTTTATGACATCAAGGAAAATGTGAAGAAATCCTATTTGAGGAAGAATTTGGTTCAGAGTTGCACTTTCCACACTGACATTACATTTGGCAGCCTCAAATGGCTCCAATAAGTTGAACAAAGATTTGAGTAGAGTCCTGCTTCTGGCACTGAGCATGATGTTCATGAGGCACTTTACCTATTTGATTCTGCATGGTATAGTCATGTGCAGCTTTTTTCTGTTCAAGAAGCCTTTCCAACATGTAAAATGTTGAATTCTAGTGGGTTAGAACTTCCTGCTTTAATGTATGCAGTGGTAAGTTGTTTGACCTGTGCAGCCCCTTCAGGATTTTTGTGTGTGTGTGCTTTCACAGAGTGGCTGAAATGCCCATATATTTTCCTAGCAAGACCTAACAGGTTTGCAACATTTCTGTTTCCATTTAAGAAACTATGGAGGAGAAGATTTAAACAATATGCAAAACAAGGTATGTGTTGGTAGTTGCCATTTCTAACAGCTTTGACTATGTTGGTACCATTATCTGACACAATAAACCCTGGAGATAAGTAATATGGAGCAAGCCATTTCTGGAATTGATTTTACAGCTCCTGCAAAATGGTTATATTAGTGTGGTTTTCCTCAAAACTGGTGGGATATAATATAGCCTGCTTCCTACTGCTTCAGGTAAAGTGGAGATTATTACTTTCTGATTGAAAACTTGCCCAATTAGCTGTAACAGTCATGTAGCAATTGTTTTGTTGATGACCCATATATTTGTGGTTATGTGAACCTGCTTCACCTCAAAGAGTTTCATCTGCTTAATGACTGCAGTACACACCAAGTCATACAACTATGGAACAGCCTATTTTGAGAAATATGTTTGACAGGGAATGGTGTACCACGGTTCAATCCAATTCATGAACTTAAGGAAACCTTTTTTGGCAACAAAAGCAAAAGGGAGTTGATCATCGGTCAACAGCTCGGCCATGACTCTATTTAACAGCTGGCATGTTGGATGTTTGTGGGTAAATTTTGATGTCCTCACAACACTTTATTTTAATGTTAGTTGATGATAATGACAAAATATTTGTAATTTTGGTGGGATTGTATTTTTCTCGCCTTTTTCATTTGGAGTACTACTGTGGGATTTTGCAGTACTTGATGGTGTCAGAAGAAAACAATCTATGCTTGTCTGGGAAGACTGCAAGAAGACATCAAGTGATTCAATTTCAGTTCCTGCTTCCAGTTCATTGTCACTATGGTCACAATTACCACCACCTCCACCTCCACTATCACTCATACCAACCACACTGTCCCTTGCCCTGCCCCCACTCAACTGGGTGTTTTTCCTTTGCATGTCGTATCATTACTGATGTTCCAAAATGTCCTGCTTTGCAGCCATGACTGACACTCTTTTTGCACAGACTGCATATAGCTCAAGAGTTGTCTGCAGTGTCAATATAAAGTAAAATCCACACTAAAGATTTACCTTTTGTGCTTTGTACTGTGGTGCCTAACACTATTTCTTGTACAGACAAGAGACCTAAAGGAAACCCTACACTGCCATTTCCTTGTTAACATGAATTGTTCTTGTTCACGCTCATCTCCTTATTCTTACATTTAGCATTTTTTTCTGCACTTGCCTCTCATGCCTCACAGCGGCATCATCTCCTAGCCCACATCAAAACTGGGCTATCTCATTCGCAGACCCCACTATCACCACCATCTTCATCAGCATTGCTACCACAGCATCAGAGCTTATATCTGAAGAGGATGCCTTCTTGTCCTGGCATGCTGATTCAGCAGCTGGAAGTATCCTGGCACGTGTGGCAAAAATGTTCAGTACCTCTACGAGTAACTCCAGACAGTTCTTTCTGAAACTCTATCATTTCATTGCTAACATGATTTTTTGGTTCAGAAGGACATTTAGTGCCAGTCCTGGTATGTTATTATTTTTTTCACTATGTTCTTCATTAGTGCTATGATTCATATTGTCCACATTGTTTTCAATTGCATGGGCAGCAACACTGTATTTCCTTTTAGTAGACTTAGACTGGGAAATACGAGGCATAGACACAGCCATGAAAGGAATGGCTATTGTTTCACTGACTGTTGCAGAGCTAGAGACTGTAGCTGACTATGTCACTGACAGTAAAGAATGACAAGACTCGGGGCACCTAACAGATAGCGTAATACAGCCCAGATGGCTTTCACTGTGCTGCAGAGAGATGTCACACACAATGTGGTTATGTCACTACAGTAATAAATGACAGGAGTTGGGGCACCTAACAGACAGTGTAATACAGCATAAATGGCTTTTTCTATGCTGCAGAGAAATGCCACACACAGTGTAGCTATGTAACCACAGTAATAAATGACTGGGCTCAGAGCACCTAACAGACAGCATCATACAGCCTAAATGGCTTTTGCTATGTTGCAGAGAGATATCACACACAGTGTGGCTATGTCACCACAGTAATAAATGACAGGGTTTGGGGCACCTAACAGACAGTGTAATATAGCCTAAATGGTTTTTGCTATGCTGCAAAGATACATCACACACAGTGTAGTTATGCCAGGGCTCAGGGCACCTAACAGACAATGTAATACAGCATAAATGGCTTTCACTATGCTGCAGAAATGTCACACACAGGGTAGCTGTGTTACCACAATAATAAATGACAGGGCTTGGAGGACCTAAAGGACAGTGTAATATGGCCTAAATGGCTTTCGCTATGCTGCAAAGTGACACAGAGTAACTATGTCACAAACAGGCTTGGTGCACCTAACAGACAGTGTAATACAGCCTAAATGGCTTTCACTATACTGCAGAGACCCAAGCAGCTGCAAGTCAGTGCCTTTTGTTCCCCTCTCCCCTTGCTCCTTCTTTACCCACCACTGCACTAGATGATCCCCTGATTACCCTTCAGTCCCCAACCCCTTGCTCCTTCATGGACTTTTTTTTTAATAGGTTAACTTTTCACAGCAATTTAGGAAAAAACATGCAGAGCGAGTGCCCAATTCCTTCCTCTCCCTCCAGACTCCACTACTATCTGTGCAGTGGGCTCACAGCAGATAGAGCACAGATACCAGCACTGACCAATTAGGTTTTCAGCTTAGTCTCAAGTGCTCCTTTATGCTGTGACCTCATGAAGGACCCCAAAGGCTGCCCCTTCATGTGAAGTGTTCCAGGAAGCCACAGGCTGCCTGTAATGCCTGTTAAAAACATTACATGTTACTCGACCGTTACCCGTGTCAAAACTACCTGACCCATGAAGTATTCTGCTATGTCGGGTAGAGTAGTAAATTGCCCAAACTACCCTACTCAGCAAAAAAGTCACTAATACCCGATCTACCCAATCCAGCTACCCAGCGGATAGCCCATCACTAAATCCAGTGCACCCAACTGTCTGTGAGGATCTCCTCCTCTGAAAGTGCTAGTGAGTGTCACACATAAACAGTAGCTTCAGCTCCCCTTCTACCCCCTTTCATTCTTTCAAAGGCCTTAAAGAGAAAAAAGAAGCAAAATGATTAAGTTAATATATGCATACTCTCCTGAACAGGTGAAGAAGCCAACATCTTAGTACGCATGATATAGGCCTCCATAGCAAAAACATTTGTTGTCAGATGTCTCATTTGATAAGGACAAAATGTGCTTTTGCCCATAAGGCCTGTACTATAATTCCCTGATATTACTGACTCATTTGTTCAATGGAAAACATTTCATTCCTCCACCATCTCTTAGATATTATACTTGCTCTTATTTTTTTTCTATTAATGACATCGATAAAGCTACATCATCAAATAATTGTTCATTAGATGTAGAATCTTCATCTGAAGGATTTTCCGTGTTTTTCAAATTTTCATGAAACTTAAGTCCTAGTGCCAAGTCTAAATTTATTTCAGGTTCAATAGATGGACTCAAAGGTTCTGTTGGTGGAATGAACCCCATGTTGGTACTTGTGCAGTTAACTATGTCTGTAGAAGTATTTTTTGGTCAGTTTTTCTAAGGAGTTTAAATATGTCCACTTTAAGTCGGAATTTGTTAAATTCAACTTTGGGGACAAAAGACAAGCCCTTTGATAAAACTTCAATGTGGAGCTCACTCAGGTCATGTTTTGATAGGTTAACCACTGCTAGTTGCAGACTATTTGTTCCAGTGTGACCTCCATGATGCTGATTGACCTCCACCTTGACCTCTACCCCTTCCTTGTCTGCCTTTTCCCTTCCCCGTGTTAATTCATCTGATTGGTTCGATGCTGTTTCTTCCTGTGCACCTAAAGCAATTACCCTTATTTCATTTACTTCTGTTAGATCACCATTTGTCCATTTTTGAAATCAATTATTTGAATTTCTCCTCCTTGAGAGTAATCTCTCTCTGCTACTGTAGAGGTCATATGGGATTTACCGCAGGAAAAAATGCCTCCTACTACATAATCTTTATGATCACATTCAAATGTTGTGCATTTCCTCCCCTGTACCTTTTTCTGCTACTTTTGTATTTTGGTCTGTAACACATTATCAAGATCTGAAAAATCTGGGTTGTTACGGGACCATTGCAGTTTCATTCTTAATTCTTGTAGCTGTTCTTTTGTTTTCTTATATCGTTTTTCACCTTGTTCAATTAAAATCAGTACAGGCTCTTTTGAACACAGGGTCAAAGCTCCCTGCCACCTCTCCTTTAGCTCGTTGTCCAGTGTCCCAGATGATTGGTCCTTGTGTACATGTGGACCTCAAGGTACCTTGTCTAGCTCTCCATATTGTTGCAAGGGTTGACCTCCTAAATGGAAGCCTTTTCAATTCTATGGAATAGTTTTTTTTTTAAGTTCACTGGTGTTTGTCATATTCTGTGCTTTTCCTCTAAACAAATTCTGTGTTAAATCACTGCTGTACTCACTGTTAGCTGTATCTTGTAAGCAGAAAGTCTTTTTAGTTTCTAAGTTTCTCCTGAATCCATGTCAAGTATCCCTGTCATCCAGTGCCCCCCCAGAGAACCCAACCCACCAACCTGGTCCTGTGATTGTAACTGTCACAAACCTTCACTAACCTCTTCAGTAAGCCACCATCAGACTCACATATCCAATACAGTACATGAAGTTACCAGCTGGTTTACTGATACAGTAGTTGTGTGATATATCTGAAAAAATCATGGAAGCTCTATGATTTTTCATAGAAATCTTGTAACTATGATTAGGCTGAAAACTTGTGGTTGGGTGTGACAGCATGCAACATTGACCAAGCCCCCACTGAGTGTTTCGTAACAGCACATGCCCAGGTGTCCTCCAGATATCCATCTCTTTGCCGAGGCTGTATAGCTGCTAGCTTCCTTACCTACCTTCCTCATTTTTTTACCCTGTTGTGAGGCTGCTGCCTTGGGCATCCCTGCTCCTTTCAGGTGCTGTCCTGTTTCTCCTGCCACCATTCACTTTGGCATGTAGCAGCTTCTTCTGCTCCAGCTGCTGGGCAGCCTGCCCACCTCCCCTCTGTGCCTGCTTCTCCTCCTGGGTCCTGCCCAAGCAGCTGTTCAGTCTTCACCTCTGGACCAACATTTACCCTTGCTATTCACTATTCCTACCTACTACTGTCAAGCAATGCCTCAGCAACTAACAATGGGCAAGCATCCCAATGACATATTGGTACATGCCCTCTTACAACTGGGCACATGTCCAGTCTCTACCTCTCTACGGCCTAGTATGCTTTTGCCCCTCTGGCTTCATACTGCAACACTCAGCATGCCTTCACTTTGTTGGTGTCATGTTGCACCAACCTGACCACCTAAAGGGATCCATTTCCAATGTCTCTGAGCCATATCAGGAGCATTCTGGGCTGCCAGGCCTAAAGCAGCTGTCTCCAGTCTTCTTTTCCTTGGGGTGTTCGAACCCCAAGATTCCACGGCATAGGTAAAGCCATGCTCCAA
The DNA here is from genome assembly GCA_016271365.2 of Neoceratodus forsteri. Lineage (NCBI taxonomy): Eukaryota > Metazoa > Chordata > Ceratodontiformes > Ceratodontidae > Neoceratodus > Neoceratodus forsteri. Next base: position 797,879,012 of record CM057459.1, on the reverse strand, counting down.
GACAGCAAGCCCTTGTTGACTCTGTGGTAGAAGACCTCCTGGTGGAAACAGAAGTCCACTTTCCATAGCATGCAGTGGTGCTAGCTGGCCCAGCTGAGGCCATGGACTTTAATCATTTTATCCAGTGTCTGGAGGGATGGCAACCTGAAGCCTTGGATCACCCAAGAGGTTTCTACCACAAGGAGATTTTCCTCTACTCTGTGCTGACAGTCATAAACTTAGTTAGATTCCTAGTTTGTATTTAGATGTTTTCCACTGGATGAGTTGGGACTTGGATGATGGCACTTCTTCTGTCTTTATTGGCCACTCAGCACTGCAGCATTCCTCTTTTTTTAGCTTCATTGCCATATTGGTCCTTGTAAGAACAGATCTAGCAGCAAATGGTGTGATACATTTTATTGGACCAACATAGATGTTACAAAAAGAACAAAGTGCTTAAGCTTTCAGACTAACAATTCCTTCCTTGGAAGCTTATGGCAGTTATTTAGAAAATCACACACTATTAACACCCAGATCATACATACAAAACTCAGAAAGAATTCTCATTGGTTTAAAGTTTTCATTTAAACCCTAACTGTGCTTTAAATCAGAGGAATCACATTTCGCCAGTTTGTTTTCAGCTGAGGAGCCTTCCAAGATCAAATGTCACCAAAATAAGATGAGAACCATTCTAGCAGAAAGCTCCACTAACATAAATTCTGAATGTCTCAGTGTGTTTTGTGAATACATTCTTAATGAACCTTAGGATTCAATACTTACTTAAGTACATGTTAAAATGTAATATTATTGTATGTTAAAAACAAACAAAAAAATTATAGAACAAAAATTTTCTATATGTGGCATTAAGAGGGTTTAAAGTAAAGTTTACCTAGTGTGAGCAACTGTTTCACACAGCTCTATAGTATAAAACCTATCTGGAGACATTTTTCCTGCTATATACTCAACCAGTTACTACAGTATATTCCATAAACCTTAGAACATGGAGTGCTGTAACATGATTTTATACAGGATAATATCAATTGTCAGTATAAGTGCCAAATTATCAAAATAAACCTGTCAAGGGCCCCCAAGTAAATGAGATCATGCATCCTGATATATTCAGAGTTCAATAATGTGTCAGTATATTTAAATGAGTATTTTAAACCAATAAGAATTCTTTCTGGGTTTTGAATGTATGATCTAGGTGTTACTAGTGTGTGATTTTCTATATAACTGCCATAAGCTTCCCAGGAAGGACTCGGTTAGTCCGAAAGCTTAAGCACTTTGTTCTTTTTGTAACATTTATGTTGATCCAATAAAAGGAATCAAACTATTTGCTTCTGAATCTGTTCTTTCTTTAGCAAAAGTTAATGTTCTTATGGTTTTGCTGCACACCTTTGGCTTTTACTTTTTGGTTTCTTCCCTGTGGTACCTTTAGCCAAAGGACTGTGTTGGGTGGCACCTCCAGGGATGGAACTCTCCTCAAGAGCGTTCCTGTTTCTCTGGTACCTGGAACAGGATAGTAGTTCACTAAGAACATGGAGCATACGAGGCCATGTAAACCACAAGTTACTCAAGGTTACAATCCATATGCTGCACAAGCACAGCATTCCTAGCCACTAACTGCACTGCCTACTCCAAACATAATTGCCCGCTGGGCCAGTGAATGATTAGGCTGAAAGTCTGTGGTTCAGTGGTGCAGTAGATGACACTCGCTATGCCCCTGCCGAGCACTTCATATGTGTGCATGCCATACATCTTCCAGATGCCCATTTCTTTACTCCTGCTATCTTCCCCCTCTCCTCCAGAGCCTTGCCTCTCTTCTTCTAGGTTTCTTCCTATGTTACCTTTAGCCAAAGGACTGCAAACTGTGGCACCTCTACCAAAGTGTAATCCTCATCAAGAGATTACCTGTGCCTCTGGTTCCCCAGATAGTGTGGTAGTTCACTAGTAACAGAAAGCATGAAAGACCACATAAACCACAAGCTATTCAAGCTTGCGGTCCATATGTTGCACAAGCACAACATTCCAGGCAACTAACTACACTACCTATTCCATACATAGTTGCCTGCTGGACCAGTGAACTACTGTATATTGATTGCCTGCTGATATATCAATTTAGTAAATGCACGAGTCAGGCAGTGGCTGGCTGAGGAGTTGAGCAGGAGATTGGTTCTGCTGTGGTTGTTGGACTTGGTTGAAACATTGGGTGCTCCTAACCATGGGGTGTCACCAGACACCTGAGAACCTTAACATGGGGATGGGAAGAGGAAGGGGATGCCACTAGACATCAGTGAGCCTTGAAATGGAGAAGAGGAGAGGGAGGAGGTAAGCAGGACAATTTGTGCACTATTAAAAAAACATGCCTTTTGGAAATAAAGAATAATATATGGGGAAGTGTGTATAATGAGGATTTTATGCACACCTGAGGTGTGCAATGCCCCATAAACCCTGAAAGTGAAACTTGAGCGGTTTATCAAGGCATTGCACACTAAGGGTATGCATAAAATCCGAGCTGACACACACTTCCTCTCGTTTTGTTTTATATAATAACTCTTTCCTTTGATTTTAAATTTTTGTTCTATTTTAAAATTTTTGCAAAATGTATTTAACCAAATTCCATTATACATGGGTGATTACACACATATGTGTATAATCAAACTCCATTATACCATGTATGGATGTAAAGTCCCAGAACAAAATGTCACAGTCATTTAATAGTGGTTAAAACATCGATTGGATAGAATATTGCCGGAGAAAAAGTTGTGCGGTCAAAATAGCGCTAGACTAATTGTTGACCACATGAATGAGCACGGGACTTAATTTTGCATAGTTATATATAGCAGGGAGTTTCTGTTAAAAGCAGTCAGTAGTGCTACTGTTGGGAGTTTCTATGCTTGATGTACAATACCTTATTTATTTCCAGGTATTGTGAATGTTGGGAATGCTTGCAGTACTGCATAATCATTCGAGTTAGTAGCAGGGAGTTTCTGTTAAAAGCTGGTATCGTGTAGTTGGTAGTGCTTGATGTACAATACTTTATGTATTTCATCTGTTAAAACCCAGGTATTGTGAATGTTGGGAATGCTTGCAGTAAAACACTTTATTTCTGTTAAAAACTCCTTCAAGTTACTTTATTATCTAAAATGCTTACTTATGTGACATTTATTTCTATGACAGCAGCAATGTCCTTTAAATATCACTTCGGCTGTCTGTTTTCGAAATCCTCGCAAATGGAGTGGATGACTTTATTCACTCTGATGTACTTATTATTTTTGTGAGGAGCTTGCTGGCCAAGCTGCAACTGCCTCCTTTGAATGGCAACTGCATGTTGTTCTTGCCTCAGCTTATGGTCAAGCTTAGCACAGGTTGAGTGGCTGATGCTCACTGTTCTGGCAAAGGCACGATGCCATGCCTCTATGGCATTGTTGCTGCGAGGGACATCTTGCAGTACCCTGTCATATTGATTCCAAAAAGGTATTGAAAAATGTGGTTGCCTCCTATTTTGTTCCTGTTTCTTGTCGATCTGCCTATGTAGCAGTCCTCAAAATAGTCTAGCAGGCACTGTAGATCATCAAATTGTTCATCTTCCTATATTATTTCAAAATATTCTTCCACCCTCTGTGGTTTAACAAATGCCAGTCCCAGTATACATTGCACTCTGCATGCAAAGTCTTCATCCTGTGCATATTGTACTCGAAGCCCTTCCTGTTGTACACGTCGCCACATGGCCTGCCCAAGGTGAAAGTTGCACCCTGACAGTTCAGCATTTGGTGCCATTGTATGAAGTACCTTTATAGCCACAACTTCAAAATCCGTCATTATTGAAGCTGGACAGATCTTGTCACCAATAAGAACCTGAAGGTTTGTAAACAACTTCCTGTAGACTTCCTCACTATGCCCTGGCAACAGTGAGTACACACAGGGTCTGTTAACCCCCTGCACAAAAGCGTGTATGGTGTACATTTGATCATCTTGATTTGGGGCAACACTGAATGTACCATTGCAGAACCAGTGTGGGCTACCCTTTAGGACTGCAAGATCAGCATCGCTTGCAAAAATCACCAGGTCATCCTCATGTACATGCAGAAAATCCTCATCACTGACTGTCTTAGAGTATTTCAATATGTCAGTGTCATTAAGACCACCAATCTGCCTATGTCTACGTATATCTCGGTGCAGTGTTTCATGAGTTGGCAGAAGGTGTGTGTGCTGCACTCCAACCGCTTGCAATACTTGGTGGACAACATTGCTAGTGGACTCTTCAGATTCGCAAGCTTTCCTCTTCATTGATGTCCTTGCTCGTAAAACCTCCGCTCGTCCATGAACTGATGCATGGTTATGTTCACTCGGCGTCTGTGTTATGGTCTCACCAAGGGTGTGTAACCTGTCTCTGCAGCTTCTCAACTCACAGCGCCAAATAATTTTACCACCACTGCCCAACTTCTCCTGTGTATACAGGTAGTTATCAAGAGACAACTTAGATTTACTCTTCTGTGATACTACGTACTCCATTGCAGAGCTGCCAAGAATGAAATCCAAACCCCCAAATGCTTAGAACTGAAATATCCATTATATTGATAACTTGCTGAAACTAGTTAACCAAATTGATTACTGTCCCCTTTAAGAGGTAGACTACACCCGAGCTCAGATGTCATTGCTCACGGAAGCTGGCTTGCATGGTGAGATACTGCTTCCTTTGTATAAGTGGATTACCACAGCATAAAATGAAAGAACTGAAAAGTAAATTTAAAAGTAAGTGATGATTAGGTAATTATTAATTTATTTGTTTTGCTGAGACAGGGTTTGATGAGTCAGTGAGGCGAATGGCACTAAGGCTTGAGAAAGCATGGGCGTGGGGTGAGTTGTGAATCCAATGTAGAAATGTCACCAGTAAAGTAGTGCTTCGGCAACATTCTGACCGGGACCACTTAATACAATGCCCAAAATAGTTTTGGCGAATTACCCGCAACATATTGTCCGTGGCAAAATTTATCGCGATGATATGTCCGTATGCCCCATTATACACATATGTGCATAATCACACATGTATAATGGAGTTTGACAGCTTCTGCCCACAGTTGATAATCATCACTAACTGGTTATTATGTATTAATTAGCACTATGCAAGCAGGTTGTTAGCACTTCCAATATGCCAGTGTGCCCTGTATGTAGGACTCTGCCTCCATCAGCATATGCTCAAGAAGTCCATTAGCACACAAGTGGTAACAATTTTGTGCCATGCTAACTGTGGCTTTAAATATCAAATAGCAGAACCAATCTCCCGCTCAGCTCTTCAGCCAGCCACTGCTTGACTCATGCATTTACTAAATTGATATATCAGCAGGCAATCAGTATACAGTAGTTCACTGGTCCAGCAGGCCACTATGTATGGAGTAGGTAGTGTAGTTAGTTGCTTGGAATGTTGTGCTTGTGCAGCATATGGACTGCAAGCTTGAATATGAATATGGCAATACCAACCAAATCCCTGGTTGCTCTATTTTCTGTCTAGCTACCTCATTATAAAGATCAATGCTATTACCAACACAGTAACTGCTGTAACAAACTGGTCTTCAAGCGTAAAGCTCTGCTCCGTCCTTGGTTCATAACCATGTAATAAAATCCTAGACTGAACTTATTTATTTATAAAGTACCACCCTATGATGTACTCTTGTATATCTTGTTAATACCCACATGCCAGTATACTTCCAAACTCATGTAACCCTGTAACTATGTACAGTACTCTGAATCTCATGTAACTTTGTAACTGTGCTTGCCTGTTAATTCATGTACATGTCTATGTATTTGTCCTACTTGATGAAGAGACTTTGGAAATGAGTCTTTGACTTAAAGGGTTGTAATTCTGATTATATCAATAAAAATAAAAAAATAAAAAAATGGCACTTTCTATGCTACCTACCTCTCCAATGTGTACAGCCCAGTTTGTGTGGCATAAACCCTGTTAGAATTTGTGATGTTTGAATATGCTTCCCTTACTATTTTGACATTGCCTCTTAACAGATTGGAACCTTTCAATATACCAATAGGAAGAATGTTTTGTGGAACCCCACGCCATGTGGAAACCTCAGAGTAAAGATTGTGGTGTTCCATCTGCACCTTCTATGACTACCTCTGTGAACACAATAAAAAATTGGCAAACTAACCTTTACTGGAATTGCTGATCTTACAGCCTTACCTCATGGCAGGCAGTTTAGGCACTGGCTCTGTATGTACAGAATAGTGGAGCTGAGACTTTAGTTTACAATCCATAATCTTGCAAAAAGCAGTCTGATACAGACTGTCTCACTGCTAGAGCAGGAGTGACCAAGTTGATGGTAGCTGCCTGTCTGCTAAAGCTGGCTTGCTTGAGAAGAACTGCTGACTTGGTGGTATCTCCATCATCTAGAGAAGCGGAGCTGTGCCATACTGTGGAGTCAGCATAAACTGAGTTGATGTGTGGTGGAGCAGGCATGCAAACTCCACAGTTGGCAACTTGTTTGCAGGAGTGGGAGTTTTAAGCCCCCAGACAAAGCATAAAGATAGGATGTGAAGTCAGGGTTAGTGCTAAGCTCTGAGCCTCTTTTGCAGTGTCCATTAAATTTCTTTTTGCAGCACTTAGTCTTGGTATTTTCTCCATTTTTTGTTAGTAAAATATCCTCTTGTGTTCAACCTTTCAAGGATGTGGTCCACTGGTTTACTCGATTGTCACCTGCTTTCAGCTGGCAGCACAAGGAGTGTATTTGGAATTTTAAAAAGGCCTGTGGTTCTATGTAAATCTCCAAATATGCTGTTTGTGAACTGGGATCTTGGCATGGTGGCAGTTGTGATGGAAATTGTTTGCATGTGAGGGGGGCTTTTAGGTGACGAGTGATCTGGAGTTGAGAGGGTATTTTTAACACATCAAGCCTGGGTTGGCATCACAGAGCTTGGGAAATGCAGAGCTTGAGTGATGGAGTTCTGAAATTCTGTAAAAGAAAATAGAAGAAAGAACCTTCCTGGGCAACAGTAACATTCTTGTTGTGCAGTGCTCCGCACACCTATGTGGCCTCTCCTGGAGCACATGGCATCAGCAGATATGGAGGATTTCTTCTTGACTCCCCCAGTAAATGGTTGTACTGCCTCCCTAGAACATCCCCTCCATCCATCTGGCATCTGGTCTGGTATCGTTATTCTGATGGGCACTTTATTCTTACTCCAAATTTAGGAAGATCCTTGGGGTCCTCAATAGAAATTATTTTTCTTCATGAGGTTCCCATTAGGTGGTTAACTAAAGAACAGTTGCATGCTTACCGTAGCATTAGATCTTCAAGAGAATCTCCTTCATTAGGCCACAGTTTTGGAAGTATCACTGTCAGACACAAGGCCCACATGGAAATTTTTGCTAGCCGGGGGCAAACCACGATGATGTTATGCATCAGCATCTACATAAACATGGGTGGTCCCATCACTCCTAAGTTCCCCACCAGAAGTTGGACTGTGTTGCTCATCTCTCCTTACTTTTCTTATTTGACCAGGTTCTGTACAAAAAAAGGCATTCCTTTTAATCTGTGCCTCCTTCCATCCCCTCTTAAAACAATTAGACATAACTTTCCCCATCCCTCTGGTTCCCATCCCTCTCCTCACCTCACCTCATCCCGATCTGTATAAAAACCAAAACAAACAAAAAAGCTTTTTCAGTCTCCACTTCCCTGACTGATCTTGACCCAAATAAAAAAATGCCCTCTTCCCTCTGTGAACCCATTCCCACTGACTTCCCCTGCTTTCTTTACCCCTTATCATATTTAAAAAATATCATAACCTTTCTTTTCCTTTTGTGTTCCCATTACTCCCCACTTCACCACCAATCCCTTTTTTTTTTTTTTGCAATTTAAACTTTATTGCATTTTCAACAATACAGCAAAACCACAACACAATACAACATCAAAATACAGGTTCAAGAAACAGGAGTGGATACAAGTCCCAAACAAAATGAAACTAGAAAATACTCCCACCCCCCAAAAAAAATAAACATTCCCACTCCCAACCCCAAAGCACACCAGGAAGCTTATCTCTGCAATATGACCTAGACTGGTAGTAATGTGCGACCATGGAGGGATTTAAAAGGCCCTGAAAACATACTTATGGACTCAAGCATTTAATCAGTGAATTGGTCTATTTAGCTTGTTAATTGTTTTATATATTTTGAGATTTTTAATGTCTGAAATGTTTTTAAAATTTGTAAGGTGCCTTGGCATTTGAAAGGTGCCAAAGAAATAAAGATTATTATTATTATTATTATAGAATAATTATCTATTGACCAGATGCCCAGGTGAGGATAAACTGGAGCGAGGATCTGGGGGAGAAACATGTTGGGGTTCTTGCAGGCTAACCGAGAAGGACAATAGGGCAAAAAGCGGGTCCCACTGGGATTTGAAACACTGAGTCCTGCCCTGCCAATATACAATCTGCTTTTCTATCTCGAGCGCCATCAATATTTCCTGGTGCCACTCCTTATATGATGGAATGGCATCATCCAGCCAATACCAGGCTGATAATTAACTTCACTGTTATGGCAATCAGGGACTTATGGGCGTGACAGGGTTCAAAAAGCTCCTCTGGGAAAATGCCAACGAGACAAACTTCGGGGTAAAGAAAGACTCCAACCCCAGAAGGGGGTCAAGGGAAGACTGGATAGCATTCCAGAAGGGGGGTAGCCTTCAGACATTCCCAGAGGATGTGCTTTAAATTACCCACTGCTATACGACAGAGGGAGCAAGTGGGAGATGCTTGTTTGCCCATCCTGTGGAGCCCAACAGATGTGTAGTAAAGATTGTGTAGGATGCAAAATTGTAACAGTCGACAGCGGCCCTGTTTAACGAATTGGCATCAGTGTAGCCAAACCTGCCAGGCCTTAACCCCTACCTGAAGTTATAAAGCCGGTTTCCAATAGAAGTCACTGCCCATCCCTAATCCATATAAAAATAGAAGTCCTTCCCCTTTTTCTCTGTGCACTAATCCCTTTCTGGTGCCTCACCCAACCCTAATTCATAAAACAGAAAACATTTACCCCTTCCCTCTGTGTATTAATCCCACCACATCCATCCTCGTGTTGCCCCAGCATGGAATAAAACAAATTCCATAGTATCCACTGGCACTAATCCCTCTCCCACCCCTATGTTTCCTGGGATCTAGTGGCAATGTCCTAACCCATTTTAACACCTTTGTCAACATATATACCAGCATAGCCCTCTTCTCATCTCCTTTGCTTGCTGCCATCATAATTAATTATCACAAACCACTCTAATATATGTTATTGGCTCAGAATTCATAATCAAACCTTTAGTTTATACTATATGGTTTTTTGACTATTTGTTCATTCAAAAAGAGACTGGAGAGGGGAGGAGAAGGGAGAGGTGTGTGTGTGTGTGTGTGTGTGTGTGTGTGTGTGTGTGTGTGTGTGCCAGTCACCATCTTGGGATGAAGCACTGAATCAGGATGGCTGCCACTAGGCTCTTGGGAGTACTTGAGATGGGAAGAGGAAAGGTTACCAGTGGAAACCAGGGAGGGCTTGGCAAAGGATGAGGAGAGAGCAGTGTTTCACTGGAGATCAGGGAGTGCTTGGGAGTTCCACTGGACACCAGGGAGTGTCTGGTTCAGGATGGGGTAACAGGGGTGTCACTAGACACCATAGACCACTTGGAATAAGGCAAGGATGGAAGATGGCACTGGACAAAAGTGATTACAACAGAATGGTCGAGGGCAGGATTACCACTGGACATCAGAGAATGCTTTGCATGAGACAGAAGAGGCAGGGATGCCACTGGACAACAGGGAGTGCTTAGAATGGAATGGAGAGAGGACAGAGTGCACTGGACACCAGGAAGTGCTTTGCATGGAATAGCATTGTGAACAGGAAGTTCCATTGGACACCAGGTAGTACTTGGTATAGCACTGCTTAGCCAGAGTGGTCCCAATATCTGAAATATTAATGGAAAAAGACTGGGAGGAGCCTGTTCCAACAGCAGATCCTAAGACAATTGAAAGAACAGTTAGAAATGAGGCTTACTCACCACATTTTTTTTTTGCTTCTTTATTTATGCAGCCTACCTCCTCGGCTGGGGGTGTTCCTATGGTTCCCCTAGATCCAGTCCACTGGCGGCTCCCTCACCAGGCACTGTGTCTGAGCTGCTACCTCCTTCCTTCTCCCTCTCTAAGGCCATGTCAAGGACCCCTTTGCAGAAGGCCAAAGGGTCAGGGTCAGAGGGAGCTCCTGGAGTGTCCAGTGTGGCACCGCAGGCAGATCTTCATTCGTGCCGGAGGATTCAGCCATTTTTCTGTGGCCTGAATTTCCCCACGGCATGAGTGTGCAGTGACACCAAGGATATTGCGGCATGTGCTTCCACATTCCACATGTCAGACGCCCGCTGACACCGACCCCACCATTATACCACAAGTTGCGCTACCCCCAGCCACTGCCAGGAGACAGCACTCTCGCGGGAATCCCTCCCCACCCTCCCCAGAGGAGGAGAGCTGTCACAAGGATGCTCAATACTCCTTCGCCCAACCCACCCCCAATGACCCGAGTCTACTCCTGAACCCAGGCCGCTGGTGTAGCACGAGGTGTGGCATCCAGTGCCTTAACCCTCAGCACCACCGGGTCAGCTACTCACCACATTTCTAATGTGTATTTTTTTATATGTGTTTTATTTTACAGTCAGACTTCTGAAATATTCCAACATTTCAAACTAAATGCACGTCATCAGGGGATTCATGCACTCTTATTTAAGGTTCCTCAATCCTCGTGTTGTTAAATTAGGTTTCTCTTGCCCTGCCATTATCCTCAGGGACCGCTCAAATCAATAGCTTCACTACCCTATCTGGTACTATTCTCTGCTCTGTTTTCATCCAATGTAAGTATTTTAACTTTCTCCCACTGTCTGAGTGTGCTTACATATGACCCTCCTATCTGTCATGCTGCAGTGCTGCTGCTGCCTTTGTCACCTCAAGAACAGAGGATCTGCACTGCAGCACAGCTGACTGGAGCACCATAGATAAGTGCGCCACAAGAGGGTAGAAAGTTACAATACTTATATTGGATGAAAAAGTATTTTCTTATAGACAGAGCAGGGAATAGTACCAGATGGAGTACTGAAGCTCGTGATTTGAGGGGTCCCCAAATATATGGACAGGCAAGGGAAATTTAGTTTAACAAAGGGAGGACTGAGGAACTTAAAGGAAATAGGAAATGATTTAAAGTTGTTTGTAACTGCTAAATCAACAATAAACAGTAAGCACTGGCCTCTGTGTGTTTTTGTCATTAATGTAGAAGTTTAAATGACATATTTACATGCTGCTCCTTAATATCAAAACCCCTGTTGGTTTGACAGCCTTTTTTTTTCTTAAAATCAGGAGTCAGCGCATGGCAAGCTCTTAAAGGCTGTCATCACTGACTCAGATTTTAAACTGCTGCTGAAGCCCATGTGCTGGAACGCCAAACCATCTGAACAGTCACTGATCAATAGTCCATTGGTAAAGTGTTTGTCCCTGAACCAGAAGGTAGAGGGTTCAGATCTTATGGGCAGACTGGGTGGGCCATATGGTCCATATCTGATGACAGATTCTATGTTTCTATGTTTCTGTGTAACAGCAGCTTCTCTAAAGTATGATTCCACAATCTTCCTGTGCAAATAAGGACAGGCTCAAAAAACAACTTTCATTGATGGTGATCAGTTCACTCCATACTACCATCAGCACCCCAGAACCCCTCCCCCACACACACACACACTTGGTCAATCGCCTTACTAATTTCAGAAAAGTCAGGATATTTGTAAGGCAAGGCTCATAACTATCATTTTTTTCAGTGACCGTGACCAGTTCCCTAACTCTCCCTCCCCCGCACACACATGCACACACTCTTGACCAGTCTGTTTACTAATAACAGAAAAGTCAAGAATGATATTTGTAAAACACCCTATTTTTTTCTGAGGTTCTCTAGATCTATATATCTAGAAACAACAAACAGAGAACCTGCACCTGCTCAAAAACGTCAAACTGTGTTTGTGCTACAAAAAGATTAATGGCAGCCAAAAAAGCTCATGTATATGTAAACAGACAAGCTTTATTCCATACAAAACAGGAGCAAGAGAAACTCACTGCAATTAAGTCCCTGAATTCCAATAAATCATACAATGGAGTCCATATGGTCCAAACAGTCCATTAAATCCATTAAATCCAAACGAAGTAGGACAACAATGGAAACGGCTGGATAATCCAAACGAGAGCAAGAGCTGAGGGTCGCCTCCGTATGACATCACCTGACGTCATATGGAGGCGACCCTCAGCTCTTGCTCTCGTTTGGATTATCCAGCCGTTTCCATTGTTGTCCTACTTCGTTTGGATTTAATGGATTTAATGGACTGTTTGGACCATATGGACTCCATTGTATGATTTATTGGAATTCAGGGACTTAATTGCAGTGAGTTTCTCTTGCTCCTGTTTTGTATGGAATAAAGCTTGTCTGTTTACATATACATGAGCTTTTTTGGCTGCCATTAATCTTTTTGTAGCACAAACGCAGTTTGATGTTTTTGAGCAGGTGCAGGTTCTCTGTTCGTTGTTTCTTCATTCTTTTCGAACCTAGCACTGCTCACTCCTTTGTGCAGTCCTTTCCTCCCTCTTGTTGATCTATATATCTACCATCTTGCTGTATGGTAACCCTCCCTTGGTCAGAAGCTTAGCCTGCCTTGACCCTTCACGGTCATATGTCCTAGAAGCACCGTCAGCCTCCTCCACTGAAATCACTCCTTTAGCAGCTGGCAACTGCCTGGGTCTTCACTACTCCAGACATCTGCTGAATGGAATCTGAGTCAGGGACAGGGGCCAGGGAGCACATGATAACTGTAGTTTGCTGCGCTGGTTAGTTATGTGGTGGAATGACTCGGGAGCAGGGGAGAGAGAAAATCTGTGGTTTTCCTGGCCACAGTGAAGAGCGGCATATGGTTCTGATTTCCCAGCCCATGTTTGCAGAGTTGTGGGGAAGGCAACCAAGAGAATGATCTACTTGAGAGGCTCGCTCACCACAGATGAAATTAGTGCCTGAGAACTTTGCATATGCTCCAGTGCTATGATGAACAGAGGGCCAGAAGAGACACAGGCAGTTACCAGCCGCTAAAGGAGTGATTTCAATGGAGAAGGCTGATGGATCTTCTAGGACATATGAAAGGGAAGTCAAGGTAGGCTAAGTTTTTGACCTGGGGAGGGTTACCATACAGCAAGATGGTAGATATGAAACAGTAAGACACAACAGGGTCAGGGTTGTTGATTGATAAGAGCATGCCCCCAGGTGCATTGTTAGGCACGAAGCACATATGCTGAGTGACTACAGCAGCTGGGTAGTGCTCTTATCAATCAACTACCCACACCCTGAAGTATCTTATTGCTCTTATAAAATGGGTAACAACTATTTCTATAACAATCGAACAAAACTCTGGACGCATTATTAAAGATTTAATAATAATACGTTATTTTACTTAAATATGGTGAAAAATAGTCCCCAGACTTGGGCAGAGGAGTGGTAATATTGATTGAACAGCAACTCACTGAAAAATGCTAAACCAGTGAGTTGGAGGGAGAGCAATGTATTATTTGAGCAGTTTGGGTCTGCCTCTGTAACTGTGTTTCCCACCTTTTCTTTTTGTTTACAAAGTATTACTGTATTGCCTACTTTCTTCATTCTGTTTTTTTCTTTCTGTTTTTTCCCTCATTCAAGACACAGAATGTTTATCATGGAATGTTTACCATGGAATACAGGGATTCAAAATTCTGCTGAGTTCTGCTGGTAGAATGTTACTCTCCCAACGTACTGTACACACAGACAACAAAGGCCTGTTTTAGAGCCAGTGATTCAATTATCTCACTGTCAAGGCAAGCAGAAGAGATTTCCCTAAAGAGCAGGTAAAGACAGAAGGGGGATTTTCACTGTTAGTAAAGAAACAGTTGAAATGAAAACTATAAACAATACTTAATGTTTCTAATTTGTTTAGGTGTGTAAGAAGAGTGTGATAATCAGCGAAACAATGTTTACTTAATTTGTTTTATTTTTTATTTAAGGTAGTTTCATTTCTAGGGACAAGTTGAATGTTTTTACAGTGTAAAGGTAGTAGCCATGTTTGTGATGGAAGATCAGTTCTGGTTGCACAGGGACTGATGGAAGATATCAATTGCTCAATGATATTGCTGCCCTTTCACCTATGGAGGTTAAGGTATTAGGAAAGTAGTGCCACCTTTCAGTTTGTTGACAAGTAAGGACACGCCTTTTGACCAATCAGGGTGAAGAATTACTTTTACCCATTTTATAAGTAAATCTACAGTACCCCAGGAAACAAAATAGGGAGTTTTTATAAATATCCTTTCCAATTTTTTGTTATTAGTAAACAGACTGGTCAGGAGTGTCGTGTGTGCATTGGGAGGGAGTTACAGAATTGGTCACAGTCACTGAAAATAGTTGTGAGCCTTGCCTTACACGTATCCCAACTTTTCTGAAATTATTAAGGTGATTGACCAAGTGTGTGTGTGAGTGTGTGTGTATCACGGGGGGCTGGAGGTGCTGGTGGTGGTACGGAGTGAACTAGTCACCATCAATGAAAGTTGTTTCTTGAGCCTGTCCTCATTTGAACAGGAAGAGTGTGACATCATCCTTTAGAGAAGCTGCTGTTCAAAAGGTTTGGTGTTCCAGCATGCAGGCTTCAGCAGCAGTCTAAAATCGGAATCAGTGAAGAAAGTCTTTCACAGCTTGGCATGTGCTGACTCCTGACTTTAAGAAAAAAAGTCTGTTAAACTGACGGAGGTTTAAATGTTAAGAAGCAGCATGTAAATATGTAATTTAAACATCTACATTAATGACAAAGATGCACAAAGGCCAGTGCTTGTTGTTTATTATTGATTTAGCAGTTACAAACATTAAATCATTTCCTATGTCCTTTAAATAAGAGTATGCATATTCCCTGATGAAGTGCATTTACTTTGAAATATTGGAATATTTCAGAAGTCTGACCGTGAAATAAAATGCATATGAAACATTAGAAATGTGGTGTGTGAACTTCATTTCCAACTGTTCTTTCAAGTGCTTGGTATGGGAAAGACATGGGGCAGAGGGCTATAGGAATAACAACACACCCGGAATGCACTTCCAAAAGACAGCAGGCAGGGTTCCACTGACAATAATCAAACAAAAGCACCCAAATGTGCACATAAGAACTTCAAGTGAAAAGCTAATTAATATGTACATCATAGTAGTGATCACATGAAAGCATACATGAACACAGTGCTTTACATCAGTACATGCTTTGTCAGGGAGTGTGTCCATTTCCAAGACAGAATCATTCAAATATAACCTGTTTAATGCAACAGTAACTTCATGAACAGAATATGCCAAAGCAGGGGACAGTGGACAGACGCTAATTGATTCCAAATCCCTGTCTCTCAAATCCCATATACAGTTTCATATAAGAGGGAGTGTTTACCATGGCATGGTGGAGTTGTACTCAAGTTGAAATACCATCACAAAAAAACTAGCATTCTACCATGTGAACTGGTATGCAGAACAGAGCAGAATACCATTGATTTCTATCCTTGCTTACAACAATTATTCATAGTGTTACTTGCTTAAATTGGGAAAGGCAGAATGTAATCAAAAATGTACCTCACAGTAACTACTGTATTTTGATTCTAAGGCAAGTACCCTCTCACATTTTAACATTT
Organism: Neoceratodus forsteri; assembly: GCA_016271365.2. NCBI lineage: Eukaryota > Metazoa > Chordata > Ceratodontiformes > Ceratodontidae > Neoceratodus > Neoceratodus forsteri. The sequence goes on along the minus strand of CM057459.1, from coordinate 797,863,295 downwards.
TTCGTCCTATCATTACAAGTCTAAAAGCAAATACATCAATAGCTACCAACACATATTGGGTAAGAGTGGGACCACTAATACTGAAGGACGGTGTCTAATCTTCAGTTACAAAGTATACTATCTCTACCTCTTCCTCACTGTGCTCCAGGGAATCTAGCTCCTTCTTCTTTCCCCATCACCTCTTTACTGCTGGCCAGTCAGCCTTCTCCTATCCCATCCCTTTCCTCTGGAATCAACTTTCCTCTTCCATTCTCCTAACCCCCTTATTCCCTGCCCTTAAGCACCTACTGAGACACACACCTAGTGCTCCTTGCTGCTGCTGTCCCTCAATCTCCTAGCCTCCCTGCCTCTCAATGGTTCTGTACAACTGAGTTAAGGTGCAATTCTTAATACTTGTCTTTGGAAAGGTAAAGCGGTGCAGCATTCATATTTCAAACGGACTACTCCTAAGAAAAGTGGTGGGTTATCTCACCCTAACTTCTTCTTATAATACCGTGCCCTTTATGGCCAAATGTTTATGCATTGGGGCTTATTGTCTGGCCACGTTGAGGTATCTAATTATCATGCCCTATGGCTGGAAATTGAAGGGTCATTAGTTACCCAAAAGTACAGTTTGGACCTTTCTACTCTTTTGTATGTGAACTTTGTTCAGCTTCCCATGGTTTTATGGTCTATTCCATTGGGATGGTCTCTTAAAGCCAAAGCACAGTTTGAGCATTATTTTAATTGGAAGTGGTTGAGGACATCATCACAGCCGATCTTGGGAAATCTGAATTTCAAAATTGTGGGGTGTCCCATCCCACCCTCATTTTGTCAGCAATTTAAGGGCACTAGTTTATCCAGGTTGATGATAGAAGATCATCTTCTACCATTTAAAACTGTTAAGCAGTGTTCCTCTCTTCCCGATAGTTGTGGTTTTAAATATCTGCAACTTTTCCATGCTGCTCAAGTCATGTTAGGGCCCAAACCTTGGATGTTAACAGATCTTTCCCTTTTGGATAAGCTTATTTTGATAGTTGCTTAGCCCCACCAAGTTTCAGCTTTTTATACATTTTTCCAATCATCAGATGCATGTGCCCCTTTGGGAGTATGTTATTACTGGATGCAAGCACTTGGTCATTCTACTGCACCTCAACTATGGCAAAAAATATGGATAAACCTTTACATATATATCAAGCAGGATATACTTAGATTAGTTCAGTTTCAAATTTTACATAATCTCTATTATACACCTGCTTGTTTGTTTAAAATGGGAAAATCCAGGTCCTCATTATGTTCTAGATGTTATCAAGATAAATGGCACATGCGTCATATGATATGGGACTGTGTGAAAATAAAGCCTTTTTGGATGGCAGTTAGAAATTCTCTGGATCTTTTTTTTAGGGTTAGAGGATCTTTTCCTTCCCAACATTTGTGTGGTAGGTCTTTTTCCACAGTGGTTAAATGGTGTCAGAAAGGCTCAAATGGCACTTGTCTCATTGGTGACTAAGTTAGTTAGTAATATTACAACACTGGCTGGATGCATCAACTCCATCCTTGCAAGAATGGAATAGTGAGATAATGTGTGCTTTGCTGTTGGATAAACATATTGCATATTGTAGGAAATGCTCGCATGTATCTCATTCAAGGTGGGAATCCATTTTTACCCTCCTGTCGAAAGGGTCAGGGAACTAATTTATTTAGCTGGCCTGGACAACCTTCTTTCTTGATATATTGCTTGTTACCCTGGGGTGGCCCCATGATTTTCTTTTTTCTATTTGGAATGAGGTTGCTGAGCTGTGAAGGTGGGTTGGATAGGTTGAGGGTGAACTTCTTATTATTTATTTATTAGTTATATGGTATCAGGGATTTTTGTAACTCAGGATGCTGTTTTTGTCATAATACTTTACTGTACTGTATTCCCTGTGCACTTCATTAAGCCTGTTATTTACTTGTTTCTGTAGTACTGTTTGTTTAAAGCTCAATAAAGAATATTGAATTATAAAAAAACAATTGAGTTAAGGCTTCTACTGCCCATATTGCAACCTTGTTTTATCTGTTAGACTGCATTTTTTATTTGTCATTATTGTAATTTTTGTTTCCTTTTGTATGTATTTGTTTATCATTATTGTAATTTTTGTTTTCCATTATATGTATTTGTTTCCCTTCTCCCTGGGTCACAGCTGGAAATGAGCCTTGGCTCAGAATGTCTTTCCCGGTTACCAATTTTTTTATAAATAAATAAATACTCTATCAAGAGTCCCATATACTGCCATTCAAAATACAGTAGTTAATTGCTGTATAAGTAGGCTGAGTTATCCATAGAGCTCCAGTAAAGCAAGTTACTTACAATATTGTAGCTTGCAGAAATAACAGATACATTTTTTAAAAACTTTATAAAATATGTTTAAAGCAATGGGATCAGGTTTGAATAATTGCATATTGCACTATCCCTTGCCATGTGTCAGGTGGAAAATCATACCAATCCATTCCAGATCTTTGGGTTAACAGAAACTTACACTTAGACATGAACCTAGATTATAATAAAAGAAGCCCAGCCTCTCCCTACAAAACAGGGTACTAAATGAGAAAAAGACCGAGGTAGAACGGTCAGTGGGGGATGCTGCAACAGAAGGTAAAGCCATCAAAAAAATGGAGAGCAATGAGTACCAATGCCCGTAGTCTGGGTAACAAGCTTCCTGAATTAGTGGCCTTGATGGAGAAGGAACATCTGGATATCGTGGCAGTCACAGAAACATGGTACACACAAAACCATGACTGGGACGTAAACATACCAGGATACACTATCTACAGGAGGGACAGGGAGGGTAAAAGAGGAGGAGGAGTAGCTCTTTACATAAGGGAAGGAATAAAAGCAACAGAACAAAAGGGTAAACAGGGAGGAGGAGAAGAAGCAGTGTGGGTAAATTTGGAGACAGGCAATGGCACCACAATCCTCACAGGGGTTGTATACAGACCTCCTTCTCAGGGGGAGGAAATGGACAAAGAAATGATAGAAAGTATACTTAGATGGCAGAAAAAGGGGAGATATTGCTGATGGTTGATCTGAATATGCCAGATGTTAACTGGAGTACAGTTGCAGCTGCCACTTCGAAGAGTGGAGTTATTCTAGATGCCCTACAGGGGGCATGCCTTAGACAACTAGTATTAGAGCCCACTCGAGAGGGAGCAATATTAGACTTGATTCTCTCAAATGGAGATGGAGAGAGGATCACAGATGTAGAAGATCCTGAGATCTTCCTTGAACCTGCAAACTACTGTGGGACAAATGGCCACTACAACTTTTTCCTTCATCCCAATATCCGTGAAAGAAGTGGAAGATCTCCTCTCTAATTTAGACACTACTAAGAGTGCAGGTGCAGACTCCCTGGATCCCTATTTCCTGAAAATTGCTTCACATGTCTTATCTGCCCCCCTCACTCATCTCTTCAATCTTTCCCTAACTACTGGATCCATTCCTCTACTTGAAAACAGCTCAAGTAGTTCCACTACTCAAATCTGGTGATACTAGGATCTCAACAATTACAGGCCTATCTCCATCCTACCAGTACTATCCAAGATGCTCGAAAAACTAGTAAACTCTCAATTAAGGGACTATCTGGATAACAACAACCTCCTAAATTCAGCACAATCTGGATTTAGATCAAGGCATAGCACCATTACTGCCTTAGCTAAAGTAACTAATGATTGGCAGACTGCCTTGGATAAGAAAACTGTACATGTGCTGTGTTCCTGGATTTGAGTAAAGCGTTTGACACAGTGGATCATGACTTATTAATCACCTCCCTTAGCTCATTAGGCCTGGATTCCTATCACTCAATTGGTTTAAGGACTACCTTTCAAATAGGTCACAACTGGTAAAAAATGGAAATTACTTATCCAACTCTAAACCACTGCTAAGGGGTGTACCACAAGGCTCTATTTTTGGCCCCATCCTCTTTGCCATTTATATTAATAATATTGATGCCAACCTCACTCAATCTAACATTCATCTGTTTGCTGATGATACTGTATTATATGTCAGCAATCCCTCACCTTCTAAAGCCTGTGAACTGTTACAATCCGAATTCTCCATCCTGCAGCACAATCTACTTGATAAAAAACTACTTCTAAATGCCAAAAAAACAAAAGCTATGTTCTTTGCCACAAAGAGTTGCTCCACCACTACCCCATCACTCATCACCCTACAATTATCCACCTTACTTGGAGAGAAACTGGAATTTGTTGATAACTTCAAATACCTTGGAGTCTGGATTGATAACAGGCTTATCTATTCTGTCCATATTGAAGAGCTACTAAAAAGCTGAGACAAAGGCTTGGTCTATTTTTAGAATAAAACATTACCTAAACAGTGATTCCAAAAAGGTTAATTCAAGCTTCATTCCTATCCTCATTGATTATGCTGACTTTCTATGGCCATTGTTCACGCCACCTCTTACATAAACTGGACACCCTGTATCACAGGTCCATCAGATTTATTACTGACCTTCCCTCCAGTACCCATCATTGCTCCTTTATATGGCAGTCAACTGGACATCACTACAACACAGAAGAAATAGGAATGCTGCTATCTGGATATTCAAAGTGTTAACAGGCAAATTACCCACCTATATCACTGATTGCTTTACCCAAATTACTACTAGGCCATACACTTTAAGGATCAGTAATCTCATCATATTAAAGGTCCCCAATGCCTGCACCGGTTTGGGAGGGCTGCTATCAGCTACACCTTAGCAGTTGCATGGAACTCTCTCCAAAAGTCCATGAAGCTAGATAGCCTATTACCTCTGGCATCTTTCAAAGATTGTTCTCCACCCTTTTCCAGAGCTCTGCAATTGCTTTTGTAAAGCCTAATCCCTACCCTACCTGACCCACCTTCCATTTTCCGTCCATTATAGTAAATCAATTTCTATTTTCAAATCACCTATTATATTCTTATAAAAGCTAGTTAGGCCCTATAATTTATATCTTATGCCTGCTATACCCTTTGTCCCCTTTTCTTACAGGTTAAATGGTTTTACTGTACATTGTATATATGTAAATTGTTGTATATTATCATTTCATGTCATTGTATTGCTGTTTATGCTATTTCTTGTCTATGTAATAATACTTGTATTCTCATTTTATGACCACTCAGGTCCATCTTGTAAATGAGCTTTGCTCAATGATGTTCGCCTGAATAAATAAAGATTTTGATTGATTGATTGATTGATTGAGAAGTGGGTAGCCATCTGGGAACTAGCGACCATCGAACAGTATGGTTCACAATAAACACAGCAATAGAGTCAAGCCATACAAAGACAAAAGTACTGGACTTTAGGAGGGCTGACTTTGCCAAAATGGGTGAGTGCCTAAGGAATGCACCAGCAAATGGGCAGGAAGGAGGGGTGGAAGAACAATGGGGAATAATAAAAACTGCCATCACAGAGGTAACGAGCCTTTGCATGAAGCAAATAAACAAAACAAAATGATGTAAGAAACCACTATGGTTCTCAAAGGAAGTGGCAGTGAAGGTTCAAGAGAAAAAGAAAGCATTCAGGAAGTACAAGGAATCGCAGAAGGAGCAGGACAGAGAACTGTATCAGTTAAAGCAAAAGGAGGCTGGGAAGGCAGTCAGAACAGCAAAGGCCCAAACCGAGGAAAAGATAGCCAACTCAGTTAAGAAGGGGGATAAAACCTTTTATAGGTATATCAGGGAGCGAAGGAAGACCAAGGGAGGGATAGTGAGGCTTAATAAAGGAGAGGGAGGGTGGGCAGAGGGAGACTGTGAAAAGGCAGAGATACTAAACAAATAT